>CM067997.1:24304395-29544395 GCA_034663535.1 Citrus x limon
CTTGAAATGAGTGCTTCCTTGATTAGACTTGTTTGATGCATGTTTAGGATGTTCTAGTGGGTACCCATTCAGCTTCCAGCATTTTTCTCGCACATGATGGTCACAGTCACAATAAGAGCAGTGCAAAGGTTTTCAATTAGATGGGTTGGAACGAGAAGAAGAACCTTGTTCATGTCGAACAGCCAGAGCCACCGATTCAGCCCTTCGAACAATCATGGCTGAGTTCTCCGCCGTCTCACGTGCAGCCCCCAGGCTACGCTGCTTCTCCTCTTGTACAATAGAAGAGTAAGCCTTGGCAACATCAGGTAGCGGATTCATCAACAAAATCTGCCCTCTGATTGCACTGTAGGACTCATTGAGTCCCATGAGAAATTGCATCAATTTGCGTCTCTTATGGTCTGCCCCACAAGAGCAAACGGTGTCATTATAGGATCCTAGTTCATCCTATAATTTTTTTAGCCTTGTGTAATAAGCTGCAATAGTCATCTGATCTTGAGCAAGACAAGCAATGTCCCTCTCAATCTGAAAAATACAAGGGGCATTGCTTTGAGAAAAACGATCCCGAAGGTCTTCCCATACCTCCTGGGCGGTGCTTGAAAAAATGACATTGTCTGCAAGGTCTTGTGTGAGTGAATTGAGAATCCAAGAGAGGATCATATCGTTGCATTTTTTCCACGAAGCACATTCGTCTGGTTTGGCTGTGGCAGACGGCATTGTGGTGGTCCCGTCTATGAAACCTAACTTGGATTTGGCGTTCAAAGAAATCGTCATGGCTCTACACCATGTCGAATAATTATCCCCATTGAGGGGCTTGGAAACAAGCACCATTCCTGGATGATCAGAATAATGAAGAAAATATGGATTGGCAGCATCAAACTTGCCTCCATTCGAAGGTTGTTGTTCCATCATGATAATGAGAAACAATGAAAAAAGAAAGGCAAAAAGAAAGAGGGCAGAAAGCTAGGGTATCGTTCCCTTCTCTGATACCATGTAAAGAAGGAAAATAATATTTGTCTTTTGAATAAATTTATTGAATCATGAGACGTAGCTTTATACAAGAGATTTCCTACAATCATGCTAATTTAGTCTAGGTAGTCTAAATATAAAAGGCAACTGAACAAATATACAATTAATAAAATATATTTGTTAATGAATGGTCAGATATCATTGACCTTTCCTTCGCAGCAGGCAGATCATAACCACTAGTGGCTACAAAAGCCATAGATGGTTTGTAGTGCTTCAAACTACAAAATTATGAATTTGCCCAAGTTCAGTGGTCGGCAAGCTCATGTTAGAATCTTTAAGCTATGTTGATTCCATTGATGGTGGCGGTGTGATTTCACGCACGGTTGTGGCGTCAAATTGAGCTCACCGTGAGTCTCCAACAGTTGATCGGCAGTGGGACCAGCCAATTTGGTGCCTAAGGTTGATTGAAAAATAAAGAGAGGATTTTGAAGAACCAAACCTAGATGGTGGCGTGGTCGGAAATCAGCAGAATCAGGCCAAAAAATGCGGCGTTTGCTGCGGTTTCGTGAGCTCGATCCGCAGCCGTCCAGTTGTTTTACGACAGCGTTTACAGTAGGGACACGACTGGCGTAGCTCTAGCTTCCGATCGGTACCTCCCTTGGCCGATGAGGTGGTCGGAGAAGTGAGATCCGCCTGAGTCGAGTCATTGTTGCCGGGTTGGGTCATTTATATGTTTCTACAAGGCTGCAAGCTGGACAATTACTTCCTTTTGTCTTCTCAAACCAAGAAAATTTCAATCAAATTGTATACTTGGTAATGTAAGCCAGAGTTGATTCCAAGTTTTAGAGAGTACACAAGTTTGAACAACTTCAAGTGCAAGAAATGACAGGATGTGATGCAATATTGGTTCCGGCAATGTCGATATCCTGTTTATATTCACACGATAAGGACAAATGACAAATAACCGCTACAAAAAAATGGCCATAGATGACGGGAAAAAATTATCATGAATAAAGATGGATGATAAATAATTTATCTTTCATCTACATACCTGTCAATTTTTTATGATAAATTTAAGATCCGTCAAGAAATTTATGATAGTTTTTTCAAATCACTTATTTATTACACCACAATTTCGTGATTATTTGAATTTCTTGCTAGTTTTAAATTTTTTCTGTGAAAATTTTAAAATTTTCAGTGAGTTTAAATTAATTTTTTATAGGAAAATAAAATTAGAACGTGACACATTTTATGAATGATATTTACTATCACAAAATTAATTTTTGTAAATATTTATTTATTTATTTATTTAAGAATTTGCATAATTTTGATTCCTGTATTTGGCATTTAAATCATAAAACTAATATGAAAGAATAAACTTGTAAATTCAATTAAATCATAAAACAGATAACTTAATATCAATTAAAATCGAAGTACGATACATCGATCATTATCACTATAGCAATTAAACTGATTATTCATTCACAATAGAACAACAAATCCAAAGATCAGCCATTGTACGTTCAAATTCCAGTTAAATAGCAAGCAAAATACCATCAGATCATGCATTCCAACTGTTAATTTTCCAACAAAACTACACTTCAATTCCAACGGCAATTAAATTTTTACAAAACCATACAGCAACTAATTTTCCTGCAAAACTGAACTACAATTACAAAACATTATCATATGCAACTACACTTTTACTCCTACATGAAATAAGAAAAGTGGATATCTAAGAAAGTAAATAATCTAAACCCAAAAATATGCTACTAGCTAAGAACATGAATTAGACAATAAAAAAATCTACTTTGTCTACCTTCGAAGCATTGAATTTATAGGATGCATAAATTTTTTAGGTAACATGCTTTATTAAGAAATTGTAGGCTTGTGACTGTGAGCAAAAGAGCTTAATGCCGTCAGAAGGCTAAGGAACATCAGCAAAAGAAATCAAATATTACACCAGTAAGCACCATATGTACAATCACCTAAATAGCAAGAGAAGTAGAAATTTAACAAAGATGGTACCACGCTACAGCAATTAGCCTTGTTGCCCTTACTTTTTAAGTTAAAATACAAAAAGTTATGTACAACATATATTCTACCAGCCAATTAATTAAAGAAATTAATTATAGTTGTAATAGGAGTCAATTCACTCACTTAAATAATTTGTATTATAATCACACAGCCTGAGAGTTGCGGCCAAAAGCTTGCACCACAAATTACTATTAATATTACTTGCATGCTTTAAAAAACATTATGCTTGATAATGCTAAATGACATTCTATTAGTAGGCATGCTTTAAAAAACATGCATACTTTAATGACAATTTATTGACAATACAAGGGTAAGTAACAAGAAAAAAATTTAAGTTTGATTTTACATAAGATCTCATCAAGGACTTGCATCACATAAGAAATTTATATAGCCTCCAAAATCAAAATGGCGCCGGTTCAATTACATGATTCTCCATCACTAATGACTTTATATAAGGCGCCTACTAATGAAAGAATAAAATGTTTCTAAAACTACTATTATATAATAGGAATCCTGTTCACTTATTCTCAGTCACCACTAGGCCTTTTAACAAGAAAGTCATAAACATAGTGAAAAAAAGGATTTATTAATGTACTATCATATCACATCTTTAGGATGTGGATCTAGTCCTTAATTCTCATCAATGAAAAATACAGCGTACCTAGAAAGAAAGATTGTACTCCCGACAATACTGGTCATTCGTTATTGATAAGTTATCCGCATGTGGTGAAATCCAAAGCAAGCCATCCATAAGTTTTGCGAGGGAAACTTTTCGATATTCACAAATTGAAGAGCAGACATACTTGTCATAAATTAATGGGAGACATAAGATTTCTCGCAATTCTCTTGCTATAATCACAGCCTTTTGGATTTTTTTTTTTTTTTTAAGAAAAAAGTGTTTAACTTCAAGATGTATGATACTAAATTATTGAAATAAGATAGAAAATTTTAGGTAAAAGAATTTGGAAGGAAAAAAATACCTCAGGATTGCATTCCAAAGTTCAAACTTTGGAACAATGATTATTGAACATTGCAAGAAGTTCATTCAATTGCTCATCCCGTTGATTGTTAATATTATCAGAGCTGAAAAACAGCGTAGTTTCCAACAAAGCTAGAGCATTTGAAGTGAAAGATACCAAATTACCATGATATTTGAATTTTCGTAAACTTGGAATGTCAAGGTTGAAATCATCCAACTTATCACAACTTCTGAAAAATAATTTCTTAAGACTGCCATTTGAAATCTTGATACTCCTTAAATTCATACAACGATCTACAAGTATGTACTTGATGAGCAGACAAATTTTACCCTTTATTATATAATTGCTAAGTTAATTTTATTTGTTATTTTTAATTAATTGAATTGTTTTATTGAATAGGAAATTAATTGAAGATTATGGATGAAAAGTACATAAAGAATAACAATTGGACAACATTGAAAATCAAGTCAATTTCTAGAAGCAATTAAGTATATGTGTATGAAATTCAATCGAAAGAAGCCGAAGCCAATAAATTGAATTCTCCATGCTAGTGCAAACAAAGAAGAAATTTAAAGGTAAAGTGGCCAGCACGTGGGAAAGTAATTGCATGGCATTAAAAAAGGAATGAAAATTCCAAGTGGGCTTCACATGCATGGGCTCAAAGTCGGTTGTGCTTGGCTTGTTTTAAAACCTTTTGATTTGAGGATTTTGTGGGGAGTTACAATATAAAAGCCGAACTTTGGCTTTTACAAGAGAAGAAGGAAGCCGCCAGAGGAAAGCAGACGCAAGGCTGGAAGAGAGCAATCGACACCAACAGTTCAATATTCCTTACGGCCGGTTTTATCTCTTTTTTTTTCCCAATTTAAGTATGTCTAACTAATTTTCTTTTACTAAGGCTAAAGATGAAACTTATTCAATGAAATAATTATTTTTTTATTTATTTAATTTCCTATATATGTTCTTTAATGATTATGGTTTTATTTCACATGATTAATTAGATGTTATTAAAATCTTTTCATCAATTATGTCATTCATTATTGATTGTTAGGATTAATATTCGATTAAATCTATACTTGGATTTATAAAGTTTATACATGATTATCTTTGATTCTATGTCTTTCATTAAATTGTTTACATAGAGTGCTTAGGAAAATTTTGACTCTTTGTTATTCAATATGTTTACATGGGATACTTAGATGTCATATTATTAAGTAGAAAAAGAACCTACATTAGATTTAATTACTTGGGCTTAATTGTTATATTCATGAGATGACATAGATTGATTTCGAGTTGTCACTCTAAAATTGAGGATTAATGAATATTTAGATAATTACTAGTTGAATAGTGGTGGATTCTGAAACCTTGGTAATTCTTATCTTATTGAATTCTCCTTTATTTTAATTGTTTCCTTAGTTTAATTAGTTTAATTTCTCTTAAAACTCAATTTGGTCAACTAGGTTAGGATTAATATTAATTTTAGATTTAAATTAGACTTTTCAATTTATAACAATCCATGTGGGTTCGACCTCATTACCACTATTCTATGTCTGGATTCGTGCGCTTGCGAGTACATTAAAATTTTCACAACAAGTTTTTGGCGCCGTTGCCAGGGATTGTGCTAGAAAGTCAGTTTAATCTAGATTAATTTGATTCTTCCACTAGTTATAATTTAGGTTGTCTTTTATTTTTATTTAAAAAAACACACAAAAATTTATTTTATTTTGTTATTTTATTTTACTTTGAATTTATTGTTTGGTTGTTTGATTTCTTTTATTTTGAATTTCGTTTATTTTTCATTGTTATTGTTTTATTTTTTCTTTCTTTGTCTAGTTAGTTTATGAGTGTTTGGGAACGCGATTCAACAAATCGTTTGGTATAAAAAGAGTCAAAAATTGATAGTAGTCGAGCTAGTTCTTCAGAAGTGATGGATGACCCAAATAGACTATTGACAATACTTCCACCAGTGCAAGGAGAGAAAACCCTTAGAGAATATTTTTCACCACTTGCAGCCAACCAACCATCTTGTATTGTGTTGCCACAAACTACAGCAACACACTTTGAACTTAAGCCCTCTGTCATTCAACTTTTGCCATCCTTCCATGGGTTAGAGAGAGGACCCATATTTGCACATTAAGAAATTTCTTGACATATGCTTTACATTCCGTTTTCAAAATTTTAATGATGAGTCAATTAGGCTTTGTATGTTCCATTTCTCATTAAAAGATAAAGCAAAAGCTTGGTTGAATTCACTTCCTGCTGG
Organism: Citrus x limon; assembly: GCA_034663535.1. Lineage (NCBI taxonomy): Eukaryota > Viridiplantae > Streptophyta > Magnoliopsida > Sapindales > Rutaceae > Citrus > Citrus x limon. The sequence continues at coordinate 24,310,639 of CM067997.1, forward strand.
GTCTATTAGTACATGGGATGAATTGAGTAATAAGTTTCTCACCAAGTTTTTCCCTATGTCCAAAACAAATGCCCTTAGGAGAGAGATAAGTGATTTTTATCAAAGAGAGGGTGAGCAATTTTATGAGTGTTGGGAAAGATTTAATGATTTACTCCTTAAGTGCCTCCACCATGGTTTTGAGAAATGGAGACTTATACAATGCTTTTATAACGGTTTAACCATATCAAATCGTCATATGGTAGAGTCTACGAATGGTGGGAGATTTTTAAACTTACATAAAGGGGCTGCATGGGATTTCTTTAATTCACTTTCTGACAATTCTCAACAGTGGGATTTTTCAAATCAAAGGGAAAAATCATCTCAAGTTTCTAGAAAGGGTCTATATGAAGTTAAGGATGATTTTGATTTCAAAGCCACTCTTGCTACTCTTTCTAAGAAAGTAGATGCCTTAACTCTGAACCAATCAATGAATTATCATCCTAGTGTAGCTAGTGAGGTTTGTGCTCTTTATTCTAACTTGTCTCATACATCACAGAATTGTCCATCATTACCAGCCTATCAAGAGGCTTATTCTGAGCAGGTACATGCCTTACAATCATATGAGAAAACCTCCAATAATTCATATTCACCCACATATAATCCTAATTGGAGGAATCACCCTAATTTTTCTTGGAAACAAAATCAACTTTTGTCAAACAAAGGAGGGCAATAATTTAACATGCCCAATCAACAATTTGTCCCTCCTAACCAAGTATATCCTCCTGCCCAACAACCTATGTCTCAATTTGTTGCACCCCAACAAAGAAAGCCTACTTTAGAGGATACACTTCAAAGTTTCATTCAGTCAACCTAACAAGCTTTTCAGTTAAACACTTAAGCTATTCTAAAGCTTGAACATCAATTGGGTCAATCAGCAACTACTGTAGCGGAAAGAGAAAAAGAAAAATTTCCAAGTCAACCAATTCCTAATCCCAAAGGAGTGCATGAAGTTGGATCGAGTTCAAGCCATCAACATGAAGAAGCAAAATCTGTTATGACCTTGAGAAGAGGAAAATTATTTGACAACAAGGTGGAGGTTCCAATAAGGAAGACATCTGAACCTACTTCTTCAAATCCAGTTTCATCAAAAGACTCATCACCAAATGATCCAGAAGAGAGTGACCCGCTAGCTTACATTCCCAAGGCTCCTTTTCCTCAAAGGTTAACAAAAGGTAAAGAAAGGGACTTCAACAGGTGAGATTATGGAAATCTTCAAGCAGGTAAGTATAAACATCCTTTTACTCGATGCTTAAGCAAGTTCCTTCCTATGCCAAGTTTTTGAAAGATTTATGCACTAAAAAGAGAAATTTGCATGTCACCAAAAAGGCATTTTTAACTGAACAAACTAGCAATTTACTTCAATGTAAAATGCCACTAATATTTAAGGATCCTGGTTCTCCTACTATCTCATGTATTATAGGGAACCAATGTTTTGATAAAGCATTATTGGATTTAGGCGCTAGTGTTAATCTCTTGCCTTATTTCGTTTACATGTAGCTTGGACTAGGTGAGTTAAAATCAACTCCTATTAATTTACAACTTGCTGATAGGTCAATGAAAATACCTCGTGGTATTATAGAGGATGTGTTGATACAGATTGATAAATTTTATTATCCTGTTGATTTTATTGTTATTGGTACTCAGCATGTACAAGATCCTAAGAAACACACCCAAGTTATTCTAGGTCATCCTTTCTTAGCTACAACTGATGCTCATATTAGTTGTAGGACTGGAAACATGCAATTGTCTTTTGGTAACATGACCATGGAATTAAACATTTTTAATGTTCCCAAGCAGGCACAAGAAGATGATGAAGTCGTTGAAGTAGATATGATAGAAGCATTAATTGATGACTCGCTTATTTCTAATCACTGTGACAATCCATTAATACCATGCACAACTGACTCTGATTTCTCTGTTGATGTTGATAGTGGTATTGAAGAAGTTAATGCTTTATTTGATTCGACTCTTATCATAGATCTAATTAAGTGGAAAGAAAAGATTGAGTCACTTCCTCCTGAAGAGAAAAGTGAACCATTCAAGTTGGAGTTACTTCCTCAAAAAGTGCAACATAGGTCACATTCTGACATGAAAAAGGTGGTAAGATCTAAAGTGCTTAAATTATTAGATTTTTATACTACTTCAGATAACTCTCAGGAAAGCTTGGAACAGAAGAGATCAAAGCAGTGCGATATTGAGGAGTTTCATTACCATCATCCTTTTATGGATAAAATGCTCCAGTGCTTAATCAATTATGCTTTCTGGTATTTTCTGTATAATTGCTTTGATTTTCACCAAATTCTTATTGATCCTGGTTGATTTGTTGTTTACATTAATTAGTTAGTTAGTAGGATTTTTTATTTTATTTTTTATTTTTTTCTTATTTATATTTCTTGTAACGTGTTCTTTTTAGTTGTCATTTAGTTTTAAGCTTTCCCAGCCCATCCAGATGTGTTCTCTCCAACTTTCTTTTTTATTATTTATGTTTTTATTTTTATTTTTTTTATTTTTCATCTTTTTGCATGCATATCTTTTGTTTGTGAAACATTGAGGACAATGTTCCGAATAAGTTTGGGAGTGGGAATAGTGTGTGCTTTGTTTGTTATTAAAAAAAATTCAAAAAACAATTGTGTTTTTTTGTTTTTACATGAAAAGCCAATGATAAGAACTTGATTGCCAATGAATATGGTTCTTAGAAAGGGTTGAATATTGTTTTAGTTTATACTTTATTCTTGTGTTAGTTCCTCTTGATTGAGATTCTTTACACGTTATGAGCACTAATATCAGTTCTTTCATGATTTTGACTTGAAATTTGAGATTGACGCAGCCTGAGTTGAGAATTTTAGATAGAGTAAATGACTGTTTATCTTTATTCTTATCTCCACAATACAAAATAGCATACACAGGCGCCAGAGTCAGAAATAGCTACCTACAACCTTTAAAAGTAAAGCTATCCTTGAGTAATTTGGGCCTATGTACCACAAGTATGTAGAGGATAATCTACCATGAGAAGAAGGCTACCTTAAGGGGTAGAGTGAAAGCTCCTAACTATGGTTAAAAAAAAAAGAGAAAAAGAAAAAAAATCAAGTGCATGTGCTGAAAAAAAATCAAAAGAAAATACACATAAAAGCCTGTGAGAGGAAAAAATTGGAGATCAAGATGATAAGATTAGTTTGATCTACTCTTTTCTTTGTTTGAGATGAAGGCTGTTGATGTTGAAGATTTTTGGGAATAGATTTGATTGAATTGATTTCACACACACACTACAAGAATTGAAAGAGAGATGGGATTGATTATTGAATTAAAGTTAGAACTTTGCCAATATTTGAAATTTTCTTAGAGCTATATAATTTATGCAATTTTTGAGACTATCTTCATGTTTTGTTTAAAGCTTATTGTTCTTTTCATTTTATGTTTATTTTAATTTTTTTTAAAATGATGTTTGTGGGTATCATCACTGAAGCCCTCACGAGACTTTAACTCGTCCACTAGGGCCACCTAGGGGTTTAAAGGCTTGTTGCATACGCTAAATGCAATCGCGATTAACTGCGAAAGTGGTTTAGTTAGGATTTACTTTGTATTTTGTTATTTTTATTTTTTATTTTAAGTTTTAGTTTTGCTCGAGGACTAGCAAAATCTAAGTTTGGGGGTATTTGATGAGCATAATTTATATACATATTTTACCCTTTATTAGATAATTGCTAAGTTAATTTTATTTGTTATTTTTAATTAATTGAATTGTTTTATTGAATAGGGAATTAATTGGAGATTATGGATGAAAAGTACATAAAGAATAACAATTGGACAACATTGAAAATCAAGTCAATTTGTGAAAGCAATTAAGTAGATGTGTATGAAATTCAATCGGAAGAAGCCGAAGCCAATAAATTGAATTCTCCATGCTAGTGCAAACAAAGAAGAAATTTAAAACTAAAGTGGCCAGCACGTGGGAAAGCAATTGCATGGCATTAAAAAAGGAATGAAAATTCCAAGTGAGCTTCACATGCATGGGCTCAAAGTTGGTTGTGCTTGGCTTGTTTTAAAACCTTTTGATTTGAGGATTTTGTGGGGAGTTACAATATAAAAGCCGAACTTTGGCTTTTACAAGAGAAGAAGGAAGCCGCCAGAGGAAAGCAGACGCAAGGCTAGAAGAGAGCAATCGGCACCAACAGTTCAATATTCCTTATGGCCGGTTTTATCTCTTTTGTTTTTCCCAATTTAAGTATGTCTAACTAATTTTCTTTTACTAAGGTTAAAGATGAAACCCTATTCAATGAAATAATTATTTTTTTTATTTATTTAATTCCCTATATATGTTTTTTAATGATTATGGTTTTTATTTCACATGATTAATTGGATGTTATTAAAATCTTTTCATCAATTCTGTCATTCATTATTGATTGTTAGGATTAATATTCGATTAAATCTATGCTTGGATTTATAAAGTTTATACATGATTATCTTTGATTCTATGTCTTTCATTAAATTGTTTACATAGAGTGCTTAGGAAAACTTTGACTCTTTGTTATTCAATATGTTTACATGGGGTACTTAGATGTCATATTATTAAGTAGAAAAAGAACCTACATTAGATTTAATTACTTGGGCTTAATTGTTATATTCATGAGATGACATAGATTGATTTCGAGTTGTCACTCTAAAATTGAGGATTAATGAATATTTAGATAATTACTAGTTGAATAGTGATGGATTCTGAAACCTTGGTAATTCTTATCTTATTGAATTCTCCTTTATTTTAATTGCTTCCTTAGTTTAATTAGTTTAATTTCTCTTAAAACTCAATTTGGTCAACTAGGTTAGGATTAATATTAATTTTAGATTTAAATTAGATTTTTCAATTTATAACAATCCATGTAGGTTCAACCTCGTTACTACTATTCTATCTCTAGATTCGTGCGCTTGCGAGTACATTAAAATTTTCACAACAGTACTCCAAGAACGGAAGTTCATAAATTAAGTTTGAAAGGCACTCGTCCATTATGAAAAACTGGCATAATTTTAATAGATTTAGATTCTTGCAAGGGGCTCAATTGAGGTGAAAAAATGTAGGGACCTTGAGGTCAAACAATGTAGAGACATTGTTGATATATATTGAATGCACATTCACTCCATCGATGTACACCCATTCAAGTCATTTGTTATCATACAACTTGAATTCCTTAAGCTTACTAAGATTGAGTAACACTAGATTTTTCAATCCTCGAGAAGCAACGATATTCATAGACTCAATCAAAGGGCACCCAGCAATTAGATCCTTAATAACTTGATCATCAACACAAACACAAATCCTAATTTTAATTTAACTATAATCTTAAATCCTAATTGTAATAAGAAAAGTTAATTTTAAGAAATTAAAAAAAATTTCTTGGATCCTAAAAGGACTAATAAAAAGGTAAATTTTTTTTTTTTGCACAATCATTAAAATCTACATATGTTATCCCACTCCTGTAATGATGGAAAATAGGATGTAAACACGGTGCACCCAATTCCATTAGATTTTACCATCAAAATTAACAAATTTCCCACATAGATAATGATAGATTTTACCCATGTTTTATGATAGGTTTGATTAGTTATGTTCGGTTTGCTAATTTGGTTTTAATTTTAATTGTATGAGAAATCAGATGTTGATTGTGGTTTTTTTCATTTAAATTTGTCGACCGACTCATTTGCCCTTCTGAAGTTAACTTTGATTGTAAAACCTAATGGATTCGGTGTTCACAACCTATTCTTCATCGTTATGGGGTAGAGTAAAAGTATGACAATTTTAAAGGTTGTGGAATTAAAAACTCCTATTATAAAACTAATACTATCGATTGATACATATTAATCAATCAATCATGTGGTTATATCTACATCTACCTTCAACAATTAAATCATGACCGTCTACTCAAGTCAATAAATAAAATTTATGAAAATACCGAAATTAATTTTTTTTAACCTTCTACTTCTTCTTTGATGAAAACAAAAATCTATGAAAATCATTTTCATAAAATAAAATTTACATAATTTAAATTAAAAAAAAAACCAAATATATCGAAGTCGTAAAAATTCAGAAAGAAATGGTAGCAAGCAATTTACTTTACCAACTAAACGATGCATCTAATTCAGCTAAACTTATAATTATACATATGTCTAGAGTTACAAACAATCTGAACGTAGCCAACCAATAGAAATTTCAAAATGCCTAACTCAATTGGAGGAAAATATCCCAAACACTAACTCAGTAACCGCTGTAACTAATAAGAGGTAAAAACAAAATCATGAAAGATTGTCAGCTTGCCGTAGCTGGAGAACGCCGATGGTTGGTGATGGTGACATAATACTGGTTCTACGGCGCAGAGGAGCGAGCATAAAGCAACGATAAATTGTGTGGTTGTTGGCGGGGTGGAGACTTGGGCGATACCGTAGCTACTGGGGAGGTTGAAGGCTTGGCATGGTGGCTGATCAATGTCAACGATGACTTGATCAGCTTGAAAGTTGAGAGAGAAGAGGCCGCTGGAACGATGGTGGTGGCGGTGAACTCCCGTGGTAGCAACTTGTGGAAGGTTATGGACAAGTGGATCTGAAATTTCTGAATGCGATGTATGCGGTGGTGGTGACAATGTATCTTGACTCGCTATAGTTTGATGAGAAAAAAATGAAAGAAAGGTGGTGGTGGGAGAGATAGCAGTGGCATGGGAGAGAGAGAGCCTTGCAGCATTTGTGGTCGATATCCCCGCTCACTATTCTTTTGTTTTCATTTAAAGGAAATATTTTATTTATATTTTAATTTTTAATTTTTAACTATGCAATTTGATTGATTCTTAGATTCGATCCAAATTCAATTCGAAGCCCAGCCCCAGATTACCAATGGTGAACGACTTCGTTTGTTTATGCATAGGTAAAATGACTATTTTAGTCCTATGATATCAGCAACATTTTCACAAAGTTAAGAAAGTAATGAAACACTTTATAAACTTTTACCAGATTTCTGTAGAGAAATAACAGATTTGTATATTTTTTAAAAAGCTTAAAAAATCATATGGTCGGTAGATAATTACCTAATTTATTAATATCTTCAAAAATATTATTGCAAGGGAATTATTAAACGAACAAACAAGAATATAAGTATAATATTTTTTAACAATATGGGTCGCTTAAAGTATTTTTCATTATGTAGGATTAAACAAACATTAGTCCAAAATAAAAAGAGTAAACAAATATGTGCCCATATTTAAAATTCAAACGTAAAATTTAACCTAAAGTCTCGATCTACTAGGTAAATACTAAAATAAAATACGAGTCATATAGTGATAATCATAAATAACAAATAAACAAATAAATTATGAAGAATAAAAAACAAATAAAAATAAATATTTATTATTATTTCACTATTTAAAAATTTTTAAAATATCAAATAATTACGAGAAGTATTGTTGCCTATCATTTTATTACTATAATTGTGTAAAATCTTTCATTTTACTTCTTTTCCATTAAGGGCGTGTTTGGCACCCAGCATTACACCTCATTATAATCTTATATTGTATTAAATTAATACAATACTACGTTTGGCGAAAATTAACACGGTATTAGACCACATAAAATTACTGTTGTAATACACCAAATACCGCATAAAATAAACCCGTGCGGGAGTCGGAATTACGCCTCATTGCGTTAGAAGGAGAAAAAGAGGAAAAAAAAAGAAAAATGAAGGAGACGAAGAAAGGAGAAATGTCCGCAACAAGAACCAGATGTCCACAACCACCATCTCCGACGAACATGACCTCGTCCTCGACGCCGCAGGTGCCGATTCCACCGGAAAAATAGCTATTCAAGCTCCGGAAAATTGCCATATTCTTTCGCATACTATGGCGTCGGCTACGAAGGCATGCAAAAGAACCCATGCACCAAAACCATCGAAGGCGATCTCAAAGACCCAGCAATCAAAGCCACACAACTCTCCGACAAATCACCCAAAGGAAACTTATAAGAAAAAGAAAGATAAAAAACAGAGGAAAAGGAAAAGAATGAAAAAGGAAACAGAAGAAAAAAAAGGAAAAGGAAAAGAAAGAAAAAGAAAATAGAGGCAAAGAAAAAGAAAAAAAAACAAAGAACTATGAAGTTCTGAGAATAAAACAAAAAAAGGAGTCTTTAAAAGAGAAAGATAGCAAAAACGGTACTTGTAAATATTGTTGTATTACTTGAATTATTTTTAACAATCTATTTTGTTGGTTATCGTACTACAGCACTACAGCTACTATATTATTTTATAGTATGTGTAATTTTTTTATTTTTTTATCTTAAAATGATTTTTAACTTAATCTTGTACATTTTAATTATTTATTTATGTTATAATATTATTTGAAGGTTATTTGATTGAATTATTTATTTCAATCTTTACGAAGAATTATGATTTTTTTTCAATGTTTATACCAAAAAGATAATATTAAATTTCTAAAATTTAAGAATTCTATATTTAGTATTTTTCTAACTACTAATAAATGTTATTTTATAAATATATAATTTAAATTACTCATTAAAAAATTAATATAGCATAGTGTAATATCAAATATTTATTAAAAAATAATACAGTGTAGTACCAAACGTTGTACAGTATTATTATAATACAGTTCTAATGCAATACAGCATAATACAATACACCTGCATTAAAATAATGCAATACAGCATAATACAATACAGTGTGCCAAACGCACCCTAAGGGTATAATTTTGTAAAATCTTTCATTTTACTTCTTTTCCATTAAGGGTGCGTTTGGTGCACTGTATTGTATTATGTTATATTGCATTATTTTAATGCAGGTGTATTATATTATATTGTATTGCATTAGCATTGTATTATAATAATATTGTACAATGTTTGGTGCTACAGTGTTATTGTACAATGTATTATAATAATATTGTACAATATTTGGTGATACATTATAATAGTATTGTTCAAAATATCAGTCTCCATCATTATTATTATTATAAAGCAAAAGCAAAAGTCAAGCAGCAATTGCCACATTAACTTAAACCCAGCTCATAGTTGGGTTTAGCTAATGCGGCAACTGCCACATTAGCTCACCCCTTTAATGCAATGTTGTGTGTTGGTTTTGGTGCCAAACATGAGTGTGCATTAATTTAATACAAAACACTACTTTTATGCAGTCTTATGCGGGCCACCAAACGCACCTTAAAATCATTCTCTGACCAGTTAGTTGACTATTCAAATATTAATTTTACCCTTTATGGTAAAATACACAAATAGAGTATCAAATAGTAGACAAAAAAAATTATGTTATGCCCTTAAATTGTTAAATAAAAGTTTTAACCATGAAATCATTAATAACCCTGAATTTATTTTAGCTTTCCAGATATTTTTGTTAAAAAACAACATAATCTATTCTCAAAAAAGAAAAAAAAATACCTAGAGCTTATCTACATAATGAACACTTCCATATTTAAGTTTTTTTTTTTGCATTTTTTAACAAAAATATTTAGGGGTATTTTTTGTCACTTCACACCTTTATAGTTATAATAAATTTAGGGTTATTCATAAATTCATGGTTAAACTAATATTTAATAATTTATGGACATAACAATAATTTTATTATTTGATGTCTTTATTTGTGAATTTTAATATAAAGAGTGAAATTAATAATTTACTAGTCAACTAACTGGTCAACTAACAGTCCTAACGAAAAATTAATAAATAAAAAATTTTGTAAAATTATAGTAATAAAGTGATAGAAAATATTGTAGTCATTTAATATTTTATGGTTCTTGAAGTAGTGAAATTGTGAACTCAAAAATAAATTATGAAGAATAAAAAACAGAGAAGGAACTACTACAGGAACGTTGTTGGAAAGCTCCATACTCCAAAAAGCCATCATGCCCCACAAAATAAGATTTGGCTTACAACGTTGGGAAATGGGAATCATTAACAGCACTATAAGCTTTAAGATTAGAAAACAATTATCTGATTTTATTACTTTATATTTTTATAATTATTAGATTTTTATTAAATGGTTATAAAAAAATTATATAACTTCTATAATAATGTAAGGAAACAAGCTCCTTATCTTAATTATCATCTCGACGTGTCCTTTATCTGCGTAGCAACCTCAATTCATGCTCAACACTTAATAAATCCAACGGTTGTAAAAATAATCTGATTTTATTACTTTATATTTTCACAACTGTTAAATTTTTTTCAAATAGTTATGAAAAAATTATATAACTTACATAATAAATAAGGTAAAAAGTTCCTTATCTTAATCATCGACCGTCTTCATCTGCATAGCAACCTCGATGCATGCTCAACACGCAATAAAAACTCATAAAACTAATAACTCATTTCCAAAAAGAAATTATTTTCGACGAGTCCCGTCCCGTGAATATCGGCGCTTTCCACCGCTTTCCTGTACAAAACACAAACTTAGAAACCAATAATCTATCGCCACACAGTCCAATTCAACAGGACCCTACATACGTATCAATAAACTGTGGGATTGATGTTGGACAAGAACACGACCGGCCGCACACTAATCAAAACCGGATTGAATCAAAACCGGATTGAAGTTTTCCTTTGTAGTGTCCAAACCGGAGAGACACGTCACACGTTTTCAATTCCATGCTGAAGTACGCCGGTAAGCGCAGAACGCATCGACCCATTCACCTTCTTTCCAATTCTTCTCCTTCACGTATCCTTAATTAAATTAAGAAACAAAACAACTTCCTTTCTCTCAAGGACACAATAAAAAAATTTTAATTTCTATTTCTTAGTTATATTTTCTTATTTTCCTTCTCATGCATGCAAAATTAAATGAAAATAAGGTAGAAAATAATACTTAATTTTCGTTACTCATAATTATTAGTTTGGTTTGTTACATGCATGCAAAAAGAAAAGGCAATGAAATCAGTGGCGGATTTAGAAAAATAATTTACGAGGGGCTAAATTAGATAATAGTAAAATATAAAAAACAAAAATTTTGAATATATAAAATATTTACTAATACATTTATAATTATTCTCTATGCATTTTCATATTTTAAAAATGTTATGCAATAGACTCATTATCAATATTATTAAATTTACTGTTTCCTATATAAGCAACCAAACTATCATTTATCATATCCGATTCCAAAGATGATTCATCATAAGTTTCATTACTGAAAACATTCGCTTTACTATTATTATACAAACTGGAAGAATTAATCCTATTTTTTTAATAATAGAAAATATTTTGAGTGGTGGGCTATCATTATTTTTAATTAAGATATATATTTTTATAATTCTTAAAAGTTAATGTTTAAATTTTATGGGGTTTATAATTTATAGTGACTATTTTAATAAATTTAATGGAGTTTTTCTTTTATTTTTTTCTTTTATTTTTAAATTTTTTTTTGGCCAGTGGGGGCTCAAGCCCCCGCTGGTCACAAGCTGCATCCGCCCCTGAATGAAATTAGAAAAGCTAAAGGGGAATTTCAGCAGGCCATCACGGGCGACACTTGTGCCAATCGTCACTCTCATAAAAATCCTCTCTTTACAAATCACAAAGAAGCCCGTTTTGTCGCTCAAACGGGTCGGTTTATCGGGAGCCGAGGGAGCGTTATTCGACCCGGTCACGTGTGCCGCCGGGTTGCTGGGGGATCAGTACTTGCCGAAGAGAAAAGTGGTGATGTCGATAAAGGATTTCGGAGTTGGAGACGGAACGACGTCGACTACAGAAGCGTTCCGGAAAGCGGTTCGGTACGTGCAAGGCTTCGGCGACAAAGGTGGGACCCAGTTGAACGTTCCGGAAGGCTTGTGGCTCACCGGAAGCTTCAATCTCACCAGTAACTTCACGCTGTTTCTTCAAAAAGGCGCTGTCATTTTAGGCTCTCAGGTATTAAAATAATCTCTCTCTCTTTCTTTTTTTTTTTATCATCATTATTATTAATTTATCATTTTGAGTGATTAGATAATGAGATACAAATATGAATGAGATGACCGAAAATATGAAACGTTAAACTCGTAATGAAACGTCAAAATGATGATGTGAATGAATTACAATAGGATTTTGTTAGCTTTTTTTCCTTTTTTTTTTTCAAGCTTATTTTAGTCTAGTTGAAATTTGAGAGATGAAAAGGGTTTGAAAATGTGTATTTGGTTTGGTCACGGTTCTTGCGCTCATTTTGGCCTTTCTGCCGCCTTTTTTCTTTAAATTTAAAGGACAAAGAACGTTGGTGTGCTCTGGTTTTATTTGTTTTCATATTTAAGGTCGAATTAAAGGGACCCACCATAATAATGTATGAAATTTGTTCCTATTCCTTTATATGAATGTGTATGAAATATGTGTGTGTGTGTGTGTGTCTGTGTGTCTGTGTGTATACATACAAAGGATTTGGTTATGTGGCTAGTGTCCAGCATTATGCAAGTGATCAAGTTTATGGTTCCATGTGTTCAAAAGGAAAAAAAAAATGTTTATGGTTCCATGGTTCAGCTTATAAATAATTTTGTTTTGTTTTGTTTCTAATTTGTTTCTTTCTATTATTAACAGGACATGGATGAATGGCCTATCATAGATCCTTTGCCTTCTTATGGCAGAGGGAGGGAGAGATTAGGAGGGAGACATATTAGCCTAATTCATGTGGATCATTTGACCAACGTCGTTATAACAGGTATATTAAGCATATGAATTTTAATTATTATATTTGAATGCATAAACAATGTCTGGTAATGCTTTCACAATGAAAAAGTAGGTACATAAAACAAGAAAAAAGAAGATGCGGGATGCTTTTGATAATATCTAACTTTGAATATTATGATCCTGTATTAAAAAATTAATCGGACTTTTTTTCCGAATTGAGGAGAATACAATAGGCTTATCTTGAATGTTGTGGATGACTAAATGGGATTTTTTAATGATAATGGAACTAATGGATTGTTTACATCAATAAATGACCTTTTGTGCTTCTCTATTTCCAGGTTGTTGTAGAAGGAAAAATTCTTCCCACACTGTATATTTTTGAAACGGTAAAATAATGATATCATTTGTTTGTTTTACACTTATCCCCTAGAAATAATTTTTGCCCATATGCTTCACATTTGTCCTTTTATGACGAGTATTATGCTTGGAATTGGTAAAAGTTTATTTGTTTTGGGCTGGGGAGGGAAGACCCTGGGAACTCAAATAGATTAGAGAGAAAGGCATGAAGAAAGAAAATGTAAAAGGGAGATGAAAAGAGAAGAGACACAGGAGAAATGTTACTTTTGATTGTTTGGTGTATCATTTAAAAAGGGAAAGGAAAAGAAAATGCTAATTACATATTAACTGGATCATTGTATCATGTGGGCTTCTTTTGTTATTAATTCTTATTTTAGTCCTTGAGAATCAGCACCATTGTTTGGGTCCACGCAATTATTAGGTATATAAGATAGTTATTTGGGTTTACAAGATATAATGGAACGATTGATGGTCAAGGACAGATGCGGTGGGATTTATGGTGGAACAGAACACTGAAGCACTCAAGAGGCCATCTTGTGGAACTGATGAACTCTAACAATATCCTAATAATCTCTAATCTCGCCTTCTGTAATTCTCCCTTTCGAACTATCCACCCTGTTTACTGCAGGTTCGATATTTTTTGTTCTCAATCTTATTTTCGTTTAATCTGTTTATGTCTTCAATAGTGCCTGTTGTATTCAAGTTTATTGATTAATATTTGAAATTAAGCTGAATACCTTGTGTTCTTTCCAATTTGTAAATTCATCCAAACAACTTTTTTTTTGCCCCTTTCTTTTAAGAAAAAATTAGTAGGAAAAGTATAAAACTCTGTCTCTCACCTGATTCTTGAAGACAGAACTTTGCCCCGGCCTAGCAGCATTTTCATCTTTGTGCAGGGACAATAGCAATTAGCAACTTAGCATTAATGTGTAACAGAAAAATAACACTTTTGAATCATCTACTTACCTGAGCGCTAATCAGCAGCATTGCACCAAATACTGATGGTATTGACCCAGGTAGACAAATATCCTCCTTTTCTTTTTCTTTTTTTTTTTTATTCTCTACCCCCCTCTTCTAGCATCAGTGTCTTTTAGGCTTCTGATTTACAAACCTATAGAAAACATTATACAGACTCGAGCACCAATGTGTGTTTGAAGACTGTTACATTGAAAGCGGAAATGGTCTGGTGGCAGTGAAGAGCGGGTGGGATCATGATGGTATTGCGATGGCACGGCCAAGTTCAAACATCGCAGTGAGGAGAGTTTCCGGCACTACCCCAACTTGCTCAGGAGTTGGAATAGGTAGGGAGATGTCTGGAAGGATTTTTAATGTAACTGTAGATCATTTGGATGTTTGGATGCAGCAGCTGGGTTCCTACAAAGACCGACAAAGGTAGAGGGGGAAATATTGAAAATATCATCATAAGGAATATAAAAATGGAGAGAGTCAAGATACCTATAAAGATCAGTCGAGGCTCTAATGGCCATCCCGATGAAGGACGAGATCCCAAGGCTATTCCTAAAATAAGGGGTATTTCTTTTGTTAATGTGTTCAGTGTAAATACAACAAAAGCCCCAGTACTGGCAGGCATTATAGGTACACAATTTGATAGATCTGCATGAAAAATGTTAGTTTATTAGTTCTAGCCCCATCGGTGAAATGGCAATGTCAATTTGTTTCAGGTTTTAACGGTCAGGTGTTCCCTTTGCCCTGCCCCCAGCTACAAAACAAAAGCTCATCCTGGTGTTCTTTTCTTGAGTTTTCTGGGGAAGATTTGAACTTTGGGGTTCAGATGAATTGCATTTTAGGAATGGAAACTGCTTTCAGCAAACTGAGACTTTAATACTAAACTACAGCAAGATTCAATTGGGTTGAAGCGAGTGCAATAGGCATGAATGTCGTTTAAGCAAGACGTTCAGTTAAGCTAGTTAAAGTTCTGGCTAAGAGCCGGCTTGCAATTTTGGCGAAAGATGTGATTTCTTCTGCAGTTAGGACTTGCAGGTTTCGACAGTTTTCCGCTACAAGATTAGTTTCTCTGTTCAACCAGTTTGCTAAGTTTATATTGATTCTTTATATTGGTTGCCAATCCTACAAATCCAGTCTCACGATCTTTAAATGAACTTATTGTGTCAAGCACCGCTGGCCATGCACCACTTAAAAAAAAAAAAAAAAGGAAGCCAAACGTGGCAATTTTCAAAAGCAACTGCCAGCTGCATGCTTCATCATTTCAGCTGCTTGCTTCACCTCTTTGCGTGGCACAAGCATGTCCCTCCCATTTGCTTCAAGCGGTGGTTATATGTTTAACAATTAGAGAGCTGCTTACTTGAGTCGGTGGGCGTATATAAAGTGAAGTTTGAAGCTGTTCTTATCATTTTCACCATTTAACCAAAACAGTGCAATTCTAAAGGAGAAGAAAAGAAAAGAAAAAGAGGGAAAAGAAGAAAGCCGAGAGAAAACAGAAGAGAAAAGAGAGGAAAGAGAAAAGAAAAGAAGAAAAGAAATAGAAAGAAGCCGAGTGTGAGAAATAAAGTGAAATTAAGAGAAAATAATACGAAAATTGGAATTGGATAGTTATATTAAATCCAGTTGAACTAGTGGGTAATGGATTTATGAAATTTGAGCAATTATGTTACAATTTGCATGATACATATAAGTTATTATATCAGTTCTAACAATTAGTTTTCGAACCCTGTATTTTAGGAGGAACTCGAGAATCCAGGAACCCACAAATGCCCCACCCCAGAGTGAAACAGAATCTATGAGTAGATACTATTATTACTATTATGTATTCCATGAAGCATTCATGTTTGATATTATGATTTAATATCATGTTAAGATTATATGTACGCATATTATATGTTTGATTGAGTCATGAGATATGATTGCTAGTCACCATATATATACCTGTCCCTGTAGACTCTGCGCATGCGTATTGAGAGTTAGGTTACTCTATCCGAGCGATGTAGCTAAATTCCGCCGGGTATTGAGAGGTTTTTTCCCCGCTCTACTCGTGCGATTATGATCCCTATGAGTATTGAGAGTTATTTCCCCTAGGTACTATTTGGTGCAGTTTGTGATGTATATATGTATGAATTCCATGTTTGCTAATATGTGTTATTCAATGTGGAGTTATGTTATATGATTATGTATAAGCACTAGTACACATACTTTATTATAATTATTACTGTTAATATTTTTAATATAATATTACATCCACTGACTGAGCCGCAAGCTCATTATTTTCCTATTTATCCCTTTCCTCCCAGGATTCCATAGGATTTCGTGTAGATCAATTCTAGTTAATTGAGGTTAGGCCACGAGACGCATTGCTGCATGTCTTGCATTTTGAGCACGTTTATGTTGCTTATGTTTTATATGTAAATATTCATGTAACGTCAGTATGTACAATAAGACATATGTTATGCAAGTTTGAATTCACATATGGTTTCAGGAAAGGCACATAGGCTGTTATGTGTTTATAGGAAAGACTATATTTTATACATATTTTCATGAATTAAATTTGTGCCACAAGTTTTAGTTATTAGTCTGCACGATTCGCCTCAATTCTAACATGTAGGTCGGGGCGGGTTGTGTCATTTTGGTATTAGAGCCTAGGTTATAGATTCTGCAGACTATTACATGATGCATTTATATTCAAACATCATATAATAATATCATGACATTTTATAGATATCAGCATGCGTTGACGTGGCCGACCTCGCACGAGATCTATAGTAGAACTGGGTTCACCTCCACAAACGGAGAATCGAGAGGAACCCTTAGAAGAGACTGTAGGTGAATCAGTGTTACATGCACATGAACCACAACCTTAGCCCCAGCAAGACCCATATATTCATCAGGAGCCAGTAGCGAGACTTAATGTGGATCAGTTTATGGATAGATTTGAAGGCATTGTTGCTAATGTTGCTCGGAGGGCGGTAGAAGTTCGCACAGGTACACAAAACACCATTGAGCGTGCTCGTGATTTGGGGGCTACAACTTTTGGGGGCACGACTAACCCAATGAGTTAAGAGTCATGGTTAATCAGACTGTGGAGGATTTTTGATGTGATGAGATGTACTGATAAAGAAAGTTTATCCTTCACTGAGTTTCTACTATAGGGTAATGCGTATCACTGGCAGATGTCTGTATTACGTCGATATGAGGGACATTGAGCTATTACTTAGGCAGATTTTCAGAGAGAGTTCACTAATAAATTCTTTCCCATTGTTTATCAGGAAGATAGGATGAATGAGTTTATACACTTGTACAGGGATCTATAACAGTAGAAGAGTACGAGCGTAAATTTTCTGAGTTATTTAGATTTGCCCAATTCACTGTACCAGCCCAATTCACGGTTTGAATGGGGTCTTCGAGAAGACATAATGACGATAGTAATCGGAATAGAATGTACAGATTTTGGCACTCTAGTTAGAGTCGTTACGAGAATCGAAAGGAGTTGTAGAGAAGCACAAAGGGCTGAGCCACAACAGCACAAGCGAGGCCCTACCTGGACAGTCAATGAACCTAGTAGCAGAACTCAAAGGAGAGAGGTAGAGCATAGAGATTTCTCAACTAATCAGCAGTACAACCGACAGACAGAGTTTCTCGGAGGGAAGAGACCTTCTAGTAGTCATGATAGTGTTCAACAGAGTTCTAATGTAGGCAGAGGCAATTATCCTAGGTGTAATGTTTGTGGAAAACTTCATAGGGGATAGTGTTTGACTGGATTGTCATGTTGCTTCCAATGTGGACAGCCTGGGCACTTGAAGAAAGATTGTCCAAACTTGACATCGAGCAGCAGTTTTGTGCCAGGTCGAGACCATCGCTACCCTCAGAGTGGCAGTGGTCATTTTCGAGGGCCGGGAGGTTTCCAAATAGGAGGACATACATTTTCTGACAGGTCCCAGTCTAATGCAGGAGAGACTAGTGGTAGTCGACAGAGGAGCTAGCCAAGCATACCACATACCCAGGTACGTGTATTTGCTCTGACCCAGCAGGAGGCCTATGCCATACTAGATGTTGTGACATGTATTTTGACTAGTTTTTGCCATGAGGTATATATTTTAATTGATCCGGGGTCTGTACATTTTTTCATTTCTCGCACATTTTCCATGCATACGGATAGAGAGATGATGCCATTAGATTGTACTTTAGTAGTGGCTACACCGGTCGGTAATTCTTTATTAAATGAGAATGTATTCCGAGATTGTGCGGTAAGAGTGAGTAATAAAGATATGGTAACAGACCTGATTCTGTTAGACATTCATGATTTTGATGCTATATTAGGTATGAATTGGTTAGCAAATCATCGTGCTACAGTGGACTATTTTCGAAAAGAAGTAGCTTTCAGGAAATCGGGAGAATCTGATATCATTTTCCATGGAGAACGACGGATCTTACCTTCTTCTATGATATCTGCTATTTCTGCTAGACGATTACTCAGAAAAGGTTGTTTTGCCTATTTGGTTTATATTATTGATAGTCAAGTCAGTGATGTGAAACTAGAAGATATCCCTATGGTGAAAGAATTTTCGGATGTGTTTCCTAATGACCTTCTTGGTTTGCCACGTGATAGAGATATAGAGTTTACTATTGATTTGGTTCCAGGCACAGCTTCTATATCTATGGCTCCATACAGGATGACTCTATTAGAGTTGCGAAAGTTGAAAGTACAATTACAAGAATTAGTCGATAAGGGTTTCATCAGACCTAGTGTATCTCTGTGGGGAGCACTGGTGTTATTTGTGAAGAAGAATGACGGAATTATGAGATTGTGCATAGATTACAACAGTTAAATAAAGCCACTATTCGTAACAAATATCCACTTCCTCATATTGATGATCTGTTTGATCACTTACAAAGTGCGACAGTTTTCTCGAAGATAGATTTATGTTCGGGTTATCATCAATTGAAGATTAGAGATGTCGATGTACCCAAAACCGCATTCAGGACCTGTTATGGACATTATGAGTTTTTGGTGATGCCATTTGGGTTAACTAATGCTCCCGCACCATTTATGGATCTCATGAACAGGGTGTTTCATCCTTATTTGGATCAGTTTGTTATTGTATTTATTGATGACAGTGACATCCTGATATATTCACACAGCAAGAAGGAAAATGCAGAACACTTGAGGATGGCTTTACAAACCATGAGACCTGGCGGCTTTATGCTAAATTCAGTGAATGTCAATTTTGGTTAGACAGAGTTACATTCTTAGGCCATGTGATTTCCGCTGATGGTATTTATATAGATCTCCGGAAAATAGAAGTTGTAGTGAATTGGGAGCATCCGACCAGTGTATATGAGGTTAGAAGTTTTCTTGGCTTGGTAGGTTATTACCGCAGATTTTTTGAGGGTTTTCTAAGATAACTTTACCTTTAACGAAACTGACAAGGAAGAAAGCGAAATTTGAGTGGACAGATGATTGTGAACAGAGTTTCCAAGAACTCAAGAAAAGATTGACTTCAGCTCTAATTCTCATACTTCCATCAGGTACCGAAGGATTTTTAGTTTACAGTGATGCATCCAGACAAGGACTAAGTTGTGTATCGATGCAACATGGAAAGGTAATTGCTTATGCTTCCCGACAACTCAAGCAACATGAACTAAATTATTCGACACATGATTTAGAGCTTGCAACAGTGGTATTTGCATTAAAGACTTGGAGACATTATTTATATGGAGCTACTTGTGAGATTTATACAGACCACAAAAGCCTAAAATACTTGTACACATAGAAGGAATTAAATCTGAGACAACGTAGATGGGTTGAGTTGATTGCAGATTATGATTGTACTATTGATTACCATCCAGGCAAGGCGAATGTGGTAGTTGATGCTCTCAGTCGGAAGTCTTCGAGTTTGATCTCCCACATAAAAGTATCTTACCTTTCGTTATTGATTGATTTGAGGTTTTTGAGTACAGACTTGGCAATAGTCAGAATGGAGCACGTTTGGCACAATTTCAAGTTAGACCTATTTTGATTGATCAGATTCGAGAGATGCAGGATCAAGACCCAAAATTGATTGAAATAAAAGAAAATGTAAAAAAAAAATTGCAGACCGACTTTTCAGTGAGAGATAATGGTACTTTAGTTATAGGTAGTAGGATCTGTGTGCCGAATAATTCAGATTTGAAGAACCAAATTTTAGAATAAGCACATAGTTCAGCATATGCTATGCATCCAGGTAGCACAAAGATGTATCATATTTTAAGGGAACATTATTGGTGGCAAGGGATGAAGAGAGAAATAGCAGAATTTGTAGCACGTTGTTTAACTTGTCAGCAAGTTAAGGCAGAACATCAAAGACCTCCAGGAGAATCTCAGCCATTATCTATTCCTGAGTAGAAATGGGAACACATCACCATGGATTTTGTAATTGGACTTCCTCGTACTAGCAGTGGCTATAATAGTGTATGGGTCATTGTTGATCGTCTCACAGAGTCTGCTCACTTTCTACCTTACAAGAGCACGTACTCTTATGATAGGATGGCGAATTTGTATGTAAGAGAAATAGTATGTTTGCATGGAGCTCCTGTGTCGATTGTTTCAGATAGAGACCCACGGTTTACTTCTAGGTTTTGGCCATCCTTACAACAGGCTATGGGTACTAAATTAAATTTTAGTACAGCTTTTCATCCGCAGATAGACGGGTAATCAAAAAGGGTTATTTAGATTTTTGAAGATATGCTCCGAGCATGTGTCATGCAGTTTCGAGGTAATTGGGATACATACCTACCTTTGATGGAGTTTGCTTATAATAATAGCTATCAGTCTAGTATTTAGATGGCACCATTTGAGGCTTTATATGGAAGGAAATGCAGGACTCTAATTTGTTGGGATGAAGTCAGGGAAAGACAATTGTTAGGGCCAGAAATTGTCCAGAGTACTAATGAGAAGATTAATGTCATCAGAGAAAAGTTGAACGTAGCTCAAAATAGACAGAAGAGTTACGCAGATAAGCGTCAGAGACCACTTGAGTTTGCAGTGAGTGATAAAGTTTTCTTACGGATTTCTTCTTGGCAGGGCATACTTCGATTTGGGAAACGTGGAAAGTTGAGCCTTTGTTATATAGGCCCATATGAAATTATTCAACGCGTTGACCCGGTTGCTTACCGTTTGGCTTTCCCTCCAGAGTTATCACGAGTCCATGACGTTTTTCATGTTTCGATGCTACGGAAGTATATTCCTGACCCTTCTCATGTCTTAGATGCAAAACTCGTTCAGATGACGGCGGATTTGACTTACGAAGTGGAACTCATTCAGATAGTTGATCGAGAACAACATGTCTTATATAATAAGACGATCTCATTGGTTAAGGTGATGTAAAAAGGTCACACTGCAGAGGAAGCCACTTGGGAGCATGAAGAACAGATGAGGACACATCATCCGTATTTATTTCAGTCAGGTATGTAAATTTTGGGGACGAAATTTTTATAAGTTGGGAGGAATTGTCATGCACCGCTGGCCATTCACCACTTAAAAAAAAAAAAAAAGGGAAGCCAAACGTGGTAATTTTCAAAAGCAACAGCCAGTTGCATGCTTCATCATTTCAGCTGATTGCTTCACCTCTTTGCATGGCACAAGCATGTCCCTCCCATTTGCTTCAACCAGTGGTTATATATTTAACAATTAGAGAGCTGCTTACTTGAGTCGGTGAGCGTATATAAAGTGAAGTTTGAAGCTGTTCTTATCATTTTCACCATTTAACCAAAACAGTGCAATTCGAAAGGATAAGAAAAGAAAAGAAAAAGAAGGAAAAGAAGAAAGCTGAGAGAAAAGAGAAGAGAAAAGAGAGGAAAGAGAAAAGAAAAGAAGAAAAGAAATAGAAAGAAGTTGAGTGTGAGAAATAAAGTGGAATTAAAAGGAAATAATACGGAAATTAGAACTTGATAGTTAGATTAAATCCAGTTGAACCAGTGGGTAATGAATTTATGAAATTTGAGCAATTATGTTACAGTTTGCATGATACGTATAAGTTATTATATCAGTTCTAACAATTAATTTTAGAACCCTGTATTTTAGGAGGAACTCGAGAATCCAGGAACCCACAAGAGCCTCAACGAACCCCAGAGTGAAATATGATATGTGAGTGGATACTATTATTACTATTATATATTCCATGAAGCATTTATGTTTGATATTATGATTTAATATCATGTTATAATTATATGTACGCATATTATATGTTTGATTAAGTTATGAGGTGTGATTGCTAGTCACCATATATATACCCATCCCTGTAGACTCTGCGCATGCGTATTGAGAGTTAGGTTACTCTATACGAGCGATGTAACTAAATTCCGCCGAGTATTGAGAGGTTTTTCCCCCGCTCTACTCATGTGATGATGATCCCGACAAGTATTGAGAGTTATTTCCCTTGGGTACTATTTAGTGCAGTTTGTGATGTATATATGTATGAATTCCATGTTTGCTGATGTGTGTTATTCAATGTGGAGTTATGTTATATGATTATGTATAAGCACTAGTACTCATACTTTATTATAATTATTACTATTAATATTTTTAATATAATATTACATGCACTGACTGAGCCGCAAGCTCACTATTTTCTTATTTACCCCTTTCCTCCCAGAATTCCATAAGATTTCGTGCAGATCAATTCTAGTTAATTGAGGTTGTGCCACGAGACGTATTGCTGCATGTCTTGCATTTTGATTACGTTTATGTTGCTTATGTTTTATATGTAAATATTCATGTAACGTCAGTATGTACAATAAGACATATGTTATGCAAGTTTGAATTCACATATGGTTTTAGGAAAGGCACATAGGTTGTTATGTGTTTATAGGAAAGACCATATTTTATACATATTTTCATGAATTAAATTTGTGCCACAAGTTTTAGTTATTAGTCCGTACGATTCGCCTCAATTCTAACATGTAGGTCGGGGCGGGTCGTGTCATATTGGATACTAGTTTGAGGAATTTATACAGAAAAACATAACATGTAAAGAGAACCTGTAATTTATTAATGAATGGTGAATTTAGTTCTATTTTTTCACTTTTACTAGCCTGTCATTTAGCTCATTGTGCACTTTTTGAAAAGAGATTTTGTTTTTTCTTACATTGAAACTAAGTGACGAGTGTAGCCATTTAACTCTTTCTTACAGAACTTTTCCAATTTTCTTCCATAAACATGATGAGGATATAAAAATATTCTGAACATAACAATATAACACACAAATAAGCACAAGTTTCTTCAATGAAGAATTAGATACATGGTAAGGTAAAATAAATTGTTTAAAGAGAGTAGTTGTCCCACTTCACCATTTCCATAAAACTCTGGAACCATAATTGTATTTGTCTTTCCCTTTGCACTCCAATTCCAAATCATCAGAGATGAATGGCACTTTCTGCAAAAAATAAAATTAAAAATTGAACATTGAATATAAAATTGAAAAAAAAAAATCACTCAACGCAAATCAACAGCAAACAAATGATTGAATAGAGCTAGAATGTGATAAAAACCTTTTGCTTGGCAAGATCTTGGCAGCCTTTGAAATTCTAAAGGAACTTGCTTGTGCCAAATTGAACATTTTGCTTTACCGCAAGCCGCTAAACCTTTCTCGCCGGCGCTCTCATTTCTCACCGGATCCAACCACCAGCCGCCGCCTCCGCTAACATTTGATCAATCAAGGTATTTTCCGCCTTCGCTTATGACGGGGCCGTGTTCTGTGAAAGTTGTTTGAATATTACTTAGTGGAATGTTCCATCCATTAGGCCTAGAAATTATTATGTAGGTTTGTTCAATGATATTGGATTTGTTATAATGGATATGCTTGATGGATGATCATCAATAAGTTTTGTGTTGAAATAATCTTATTACTAACTATGGATATGCTTGCTGGCTGAATTCGTTTGGTTGAAATGATGTTTGCGCTATTAATTTGCTCATTTGTACTTCTATTTTCAAAATTATTAATTTTTTTTTTAAGGATCCAATATTCAAAATTATTAATTTAAAAAAATAAATGGAGATCAAGTTTCCATTTTAATCCCGCGCCCATTTGGAGATTATTGGTCATATCTCCAAACTACTGCCAATTAAAAATTTTCAGGTATATATGGGGATTACTTCTAGTTTGGGTTCGAGTTTGGGGATTATGATCCCTATCCCCAACCTGCTCCATTTCCATCCCTAGTAATACAGTAGTACTCCTTTTTTTTCTTTTGAATGAACCCCAAAAAGTTTGATGCGCTACACTGTGTTTAAATGTTTTTCATGAAAGATTGTTTACCAATTTATTTAGATTGTTTACCAATTTATTCTTGTATCATGTCGCTCTAAATATTTGTTTCCTCTAATTCTAAGCTTGCTTGTTGATTCATTTGAAGGTCATGGAATTGACCATGGCTCGTGTAGTATCTACCAGTTGGGTTTTGGCCACTGAAGATTAGAGATTCTTTCACTGTGACTATCCAATTGCTTGGGTTGTAGCTGCATATATTTTAATTGCCAATATTCCAATGTAATTTATTTTTCTTTTTTATACACAATGTCACCTTTTTTTTTATCTTTGTAAGTCATTGTATAATTCATTAATTGTTTTTTATATTAACGTAATGCTTATATTTATAGCAACTACTGTATAATATTATCACATTTTGGGTCCCCACATGAAAATCCTCTTAAAGGTCTAAAGCATGTTAGTGTTATGCTGCTATACCACAAGCAAAACAACAATAATTACATTTCTTGTTAAATTTCCTTCTTACTTAAGATGTCAATAAACAACACAGCGAGTGGTAACAATAGTTTTAAGGCTTCAACCAGACACCTAAAAATAGATGTTGTTGTGTGTGAAGCAACTCTAGATAATCAAAACGACAAGAAGCTTTGTGTTTTGAAGCTGGATACACTTAAGCTGAACGGCATTGAATCATACATTATTGATAACACTCGCTGAAACGATCTGTAAGCTTGCCGTTTAGCTTTAAGTAAAGCATGTGAAAGTCACGCGTATTTTGACAGCTTAATTGGTTTGTTAAAATACAGTTATGGTACATTGGTTTCACGTGCGTTGCTGGGATTTTCTGGGTTTGTTGAAAACCTGTTATATAAATATATAATAGTTGGTTCTAGTGCAACTGATTCAAGAGAGAAGAGAGTTGTATAGAGAGAGAAGGCTGGTTATAAATAGACAGTCTTGATCTTTGATCTAAACTCTTTGTAGTTGCTCTGTAATTCATCTTGAGAGCCAATAAAATCTGATCATATTTGCCCTTTCGTGGATGTAAGCTAGAGAGATCTAGTTGAACCACGTTAAAAGTCTTCTTGTTCTTAGATTTCATTAATCTTTTGTTCTCTGATTCGTTATTGGTTGATCATCATCTACTTTGTTGATTCCATCTTGTTAAGCTTCTGCTGTCACTGATCTTGAAGCATCTTGTTTAATTTGGTTTGTGATCTTGGGCAGAATCTAAGGTTCAGGGCGGAGCTCAAGAGGAAATTTTAAGGGGGCCAAATTTAAACTTATAATTTTGATGTTATTAGAAATAATAAATTACAACCAGACCAAATCATCCAAAAAAAAAATAGTAAGATACTATATGAAAAAAATTTACATTTATAATTCATTAAGGAAGATGATTACAAAGCAAAAGAGCCTCCACCCATACAAAATTCCAAGTCTTAAAGTACTGAAGCTATTAAAAGAAAATAAAAACTTAAACAAAAACCATCATAACTGTAGAGGGAAAAAGCTTCCTCAAGCAACAAAATAATTTTAACATAAGATACTAAACCCAACAAAATCAGGATCTCCAACATTAAAATGGAACACGACGTTCGTTCATATCTCGAAACTTGTTGACTATTGATTCAATACTTAATTTTTCTGCAATTTCCCTTTCAATGTACATAATCAATGAATCTGTAAGAAACTCACCCTCTATTTTATTGCGAAGTCTTGTCTTTACTATGCGCATAGTCGAAAATGATCGTTCCATAGTTGGAGTAGACACTGGAAGAGTTAGCACAAGAACAATTATTCTATAGACAATGGAGAATATTGTTCCTTTTCTAGTACTTACCAACCACTGGCTCTAGTAAAAAATGGTCGACAAGCTTTTGAACTCTGGATGTTGAACTACATAGTACTCATAATGCTCAAGTTGAATTTTTAAATTCATTTTATCAACGTGTGTGAAGTTTGTTGGATAAAACTTGTCAGCCAATTGATAGACATCACCAATTCTAAACAACTCCCTACATTCACGAGGATCAAGTGCTGAACTAAGTATAAGCAACTGCACTGCATGTTCATTAAATCGACTAGTTAACTCTTGTAATTGGCAATCTATAACAACATAAAACAAATTTACCCTATAATGTTCAGCAACAGTAAAGTTATCTTCTTGATGTCGAGCTCGAACTTGTCTTGCAACATAATGAGCATTCATTTATGGAAAATCTATATTTCTTACCTCACAAAATAATTTCACTTGATCAAGCAAAGTAATCCACCCATCATCTCTAAATTTATGAATAAGTGCTTTAGTTGATGAAACAAGATGCATAGCATGTAAAATATCTTGAGATTTAGATTGCAAAGCTTGGCAAAGTATATCAGTGATTGCTATAATTTCTTTCATAAGTGCAAGATAAAGACAAACTCAAAAATAGTCATTACCTCATATGCAGCATTAGCATCTCCTCGTTGGAAAGCATTAGTGTCATCTTCAATGATATTCAGTAGAACAAAACATGTTGCACTGAACATTTTTATTAAATTGGAGACTGATCTAAAGTAAGAACTCCATCGAGTATCCCCATGCCTTTGTAAAGTGCCAATTTGATTAAGCCCTTTCCCACTCTCAAGCTCATCAATGGAAATCATGTACTCAATGTCAATAGCTTGAGCACGTTTTAGTTCATCATTGCACTTACAAGAAGCACCAACAATATTCACAGAAATGATGAATAAGAACAATCTCATGAGATATCGCGACTAAAGCCAATTGTAGTCGATGAGCCAAACAATGAATGTAGTAAGCATATGGACAATCTTTCAAAATTAAAGCTTGTAAACCATTCCACTCACCTCGTATATTACTTGCACCATCATATCCTTGCCCTCGAATATTTTGAATATTTAAATTATTATGAGACAATAGAGAGTATATCCCATCTTTCAAGGTCACTACAGAAATGTTAGAGACATGAACAAGTCCAAAAAAAGGTTATTGCATAAAACCATCTTTGTCAACAAATCTCAAAACTACAGCCATCTGTTTTTTCTTTGATTCATCGCGTGATTCGTCTACAATTAAGCAAAACTTTGCATCTCTTATTTCTTCACGAATTGCCTTTTTCACTTTCATTGAAAAGATATGTAAAATTTCTTTTTCAATATCTGGTGATGTATAGGAGGCATATTTTGGAGCTTTATCAAGTATAACTTCTGCAATCTTTTCATTATTAGAGGCAAATGCTTTAAGTAATTGAAGAAAATTTCCACGATTTAATGATCGTTTGCTCTATCATGGCCTCTAAAAGAACAACCTTGAAAAGCTAAGTATCCAATTACTTCAACTGTAGAGTTTAACCACAGTCTATTATTTTCAATTTCTTGAGAGGAATAACGATTAAATACCTGTGGCAGATGTTGAGATTGGCTCATCAAATCCTCACATGATTTTTTTCAGCCTTTTTATGAGTTGAATTCGGATCCTTTCCCACATGATTAAGGAAAACACAATTTGTCCCATCTTTAACCTTTCTCTAACCATTAAATCCGTTAACAATATAAGCATTACATTTTGGATATGCAGATGGTGTATTGAAGAGATAACACGGTAGACAAAAAACAGCATCATTTACAGGTGAATATTCCAACCTAGAAGGAAAAGAATCGAACCATGAAGATTGAAAACGACGGGGGTGCTTTTCTAGTCCATATTTAGGATACTTTGAAAGTCTTGGTTGGTATGGACCAACCATTATGTATGCTCTATGAATTTCATCCCGTTGATTAACATCATTAACCCATATTTGTGGACGCAATCCTGGATCACGCTCCAAAAGTTGAGTATTAACTAGATTTGTCTCAATTCTTGGAGATTTTAAAGGTGGATTTCCAAAATTTGGTGAGTTGGTAAGTGAGACTTGTGAATTTTCAATATTTGAAGAATTGGTATTGGCTTCTAAATTCTCTGCATTTTTTCTTTTGAAGTATTGATTAATTTTTTATAGCTTTCTCATGTTTGCTGTAGTGAAATTGTTGGAAATTTAGGGATTTCGGTTGCATTGCAGGCAATTTTTGGGATATGTTATTCACGATTCACTGGCTGATGTTCTGGGTTTTGTGGCTAATTTCTTTTTTCTTTTTTGTTTTAATTATTTTGATGCCATTGTTAGTGACTTAAGTGGGCTTTCGGGCTTGACTGAATTGTTTTAATTATTTTACTTTTGGGCTGATAAAATTACAATATTATCTAATATATAAACCTTATACATTAATTGTACAGGGGCCAGTGTGGACATTTCACATTAATTTTTCATATTTTATTTAGAAATTCCAAAATTTTTTAAAATTCTACAGGGGTCATGGCACCCTTTAGCCTTATATGGCCTCCGACCCTGCTAAGGTTGTTTATGCTTTCTTAATACCTTGGATACTACAGATGCAGCAATTTCATCACACAATTCACAAGCAATTTGAAATAAGTAAAATATAAAATACAGCAGCATTTTGTGTTTTAGCTCTTTTCACATTTTTTAAAATGTGGAAGTCTTGATATATTTATATATTTAAAAAGTATTATACATTTATTAGATTTTAGCATTCGCTTTGCAACCAATACATTAAATCAACATTTAAAAGTATGGGATAGGCAGCAAAGCATCCATGACTGGAGATGTATACAGCTTTGGAATTTTGTTGCTGGAGATGTTTATTGGAAAGCGACCAACCGATGCAACATTTAGTGAAGGACTTACTGTCCATGAATTTGCCAAGATGGCTTTACTAGAAAAAGTGATGGAAATTGTTGATTTTTCACCTTTGATAGAGGTAATGGCGAATAACTCTAAGATTCATAAAGACAAAAAGCCGAAATAGAGGAATGTTTGAATGTTATAATTAGAACTGGTGCTCTCTGCTCAATGGAATCTCCATTGGAGCGGATGGAGATGAGAGATGTTGTGGCTAAGTTATGCCACATAAGGGAGAATTCTTTTGGCAGGGGGGTTTAATGTAATAGTGATGTTAAGTGCCTAACAAGGAAATGAATTAATCCATCTAGCATAAATCATTTCTTTTTCTGCATAATCCATTGAGTGTTGTATATCCAATTCATACACAAGTGCCTTAATTGTTTTTGCTAATTAACACCCATATTCACATGGCATAAATCACAATTTGTGGGATCCAACTAAAATACAGGATTAAATAAACTGAATTTCAAGCTCTAAGATTAATGTTAGGTAGCAAAACATAAGGAGGATTAATAAAGGAAAGGACTAGAAACCATTTCATAAGCAAATATTTTTTTTTTTTGTTTTTTTTTACACCCAAGAGGCATAAATCAACATTGTACACTAAAATGTAAGTTTAAGACTGATAACTCTAGGAAATAAGAGTTATTACATCCTTTCTATACTTAAATCAAGATCACTTAGAGATCAAATAAGGTGTTTTTATTACATTTTAGTTATATTTTGCATAAACATTCATTTTAATTGAGTCTTAATAAGTTTTGCTTAAATCAAAGTAATTTGTGTTAAAAACAGGTGCATAATTGTAGGTTTTCAGAAAGTTTTGATTCACGAGGGGATGTTGAGACATTAGATGAATAAGAGGAGGAAAGAAGACGACTACAAAAGAAGTAAAGCACAATCGAGAATAGTGCAGTGTGGTTGCGGATGTTAGAGCAATCAGTGTTGTAGCAATCTGGGAGCAATGCGGGAGAAAATTTAGGCGCGAGTCAGCCACAGAATCGCAATCTACATGTTTCCTAATTTACCGCATGCACGCCCATGGACTTTTATTTTTACCCTAGTTTGCAGTATAAAAGGGAGGCGTGCACCACATAGAAAGGCGGTAAAGGAATTATCATTAGAATAATTACAAAGGAAAGAAGAAGAAGATCAGAATTGGGGAGTGCTATTTCAGTAACATTGAAGAATCGCGCAGAATTATTTGGATTTGTCTTTCATCGTGCTCAACTTATAATTATCTTCTTCCTTTAATTATTTTGATGTATCCCGTGATTAATATATTTATGTTTATTTTTCTCATTCAGAATATGAATTAGACTTGTTTGTAGTTGAGTGACAAGCAATCCAATGGGTTCTTGACTTTTCTTATGTGTTGTTATGTCATTGTTGTAGCATTTTACTCTATTAGCTTTTATGAATATAACTGTTATTTCGGTTGACCACTCATTTAACAGTTTCAGTTAAGATAGAGCACCAAAAGGGCATGTCTTAGCGGATATTATTGGAGTATTACTTAATCTTAAGTTAAGTTTCCTGGATTAAGTTATCTTGAATCCCATAAGGACAATACTTGAAGTTAAGATTTGTGACACACTAGACATAGGTGTTCACCTTGTAGGGTGGAGAAACTAAAGATCATAATGTCGTGCCATAAGTAGATTAGCAACTGATCATTGTTAATAGATTTAAGGGTATGAGATTTCCAATATGCGATAGCTGAGGATGCAGATAAATTCTGCCCAGTGCTGCAGCACTTGCCGTAACAACTGGTGGTAACTTGATGAAAAACAGTTAGCCCATAAGGAGAGTTTTATCATTCAACTACCATAATCTCAATTGAATCTTAGACACATTTTATCTAGTATTTCATTGCGGTATTATTTTATTTAATTCTCTCATAATCATCAATTACTATAGAACTTAATTTACGATTGTTAACTTCGGCTTTAAGTTGGTTTGCACTATTGTGATTGCTATAGCGTTTCGAGTAGCATCAATCACTGTGGAGATAATCTTGAACATTCATAACTTTATTACTTGTTGTGTATACTTGCACATTGGCATTGGTAGCAATTGCTTATAAAATTAACCAACAAAGACTCTGATTAAAAAAGTGATGAAAAGGTGCATATGAAGTGGTTCATTTGAAGCTGTAAACACATTAGGCTAATGACCTCTCGACAAAATCCGACAAGGATACTAGAATCTTAAGACACAAAAACTACAAATATAGGTCCAACTAAAATAAAATTTTGCAAGTTGTTATTATTAGACTCATCACTGCCGTCAGACACATAAACATCTAGAGATCATCAATCTTCTCTGAGATGTCTCCATCCTCGAGTAATAACTTTGTATATTAATAAATGATGTTCTCATATGACACAACATACGCATAGAAATATCTCAAAAGATCATTAATTTTCTCCAAGATCTATCCATCCTCAGAAGAATAACTTTTGTACATCAATATATGCTCTTCTTGGAAATTTTCTAGAGCCCTCAATCTTATCTTCCTTTATGCAATGCTGCCAACATGAGAAAGGAACAGACTGACAACTATATAGAGTTCTCTCTCCTTTAGATATAAGCGGCTTCATATAAGAGAGCTGAAACAATAGTAAGCAATAAATATTATCAACCCTAGAAAAAAACCAAAAAAAAAAGATAAATAACAGGGCACACACTACGTAGCAATTCCACAGTTAAAAGAAAAAAGAAAATAGAGTCTTAAGATAAAGTTCAAAATAAACAGATCAACAATATTACTATGACCATTCTATTAATATTACTTGATGCTTTTGAAACATTATGCTTCAACAATGCTAAAAGTAAGTTTAGTTAAAAATGTATCCCTATTGTATCTTTTAATAAAAAAGTATTGACAATACAAGGCTAATTAACAAATAGAAATTTAAATATTGATTTTACCTAAGATCTCATCAAGGACTTCCACGACATAAGAAACTGATATAGAATCTCCATCTTCACGATATGGATCAAGTGTATAATTCTTATAATTGAAAAATACAACGTACCTGGAAAGAAAGCATGTACTCCCAACAATATAGATCATACTTTATTGATAAGTTCTCTGCATGTGGTGAAATCCAGAGCAAACCATCCACCAGTTTTGCAAGGGAAACTTTTCGATATTCAGAGGTTGAAAAGCTCATCTACTTGACATAATCTAATGGAGGACATAAGGTTTCCCGCTATTCTCTTGGTATAATCACACCTTCAAGAACATTGTTTTTTTAGAACTTTAAGATGTATGATACTAAATGGGTTAGAACTTCAAGGGTTATTCAAACAAGAGAACAATACCAAATTACCATGATATTTGAATATTCTTAAATTTGGAGTGTCAAGGTTGAACTCATCCAACGTATCACTATTTCTGAAAAATAATTTCCTAATACTCCTTAAATTCACACAACGATCCATGTGTATGTACTCCAGGAATGGAAGTTCAGGAATTTTGTTTAAAACCCACTCATCTATTATGAGAAGCCGACATAATTTTAATAGATTCATATTCTTGCAAGGTGCTACATTGAGGTCAAGCAATGTAGGCACGTTGTTGATATCTACTGAATGCACATTCACTCCATCGATATACACCTGTTCAAGTTGCTTGTTAGTTGCTTGTTATTATACAACTTGAATACCTTAAGTTTACTAAGATTGAGTAACACTAGATTTTTCAATCTTCAAGAAGCAATGATATTTATAGACTCAATCAAAAGGCACCAGGCAATTAGATCCTTAACAACTTGAACATCTACATAACATTTCTTAGGCACAATTTTCTTAAAGAAAATAAGGTAACATTCCTTGTAGGTGACTCTAGCGTACAAGAATCTGACTCCAACAGAACTATTGATTTCGCATAGAACAATAGATTCGAAATCTTAACTCTTTGACATTACTTCTAATTGCATAATGGAAGCATTTATTTATGACGGGTTTAAGTTCTTGATAATTATCTGATAATTACACATCAACCAGGAACTTCTCTAAACTAATAACATTCAGATGACGATTTTGCAAATCTTTTACCAAAATAGCATTCAGATTCTTAAAGTCACCATTAAGAAATGTCATTTTCACATCCATTTGATATAACTCAAGATTGAAATATGCCATTAATGCCATTATGAACCTGAAAGAGTCTTTCGAAGAAATTATAGAGAAAGCCTCTTCATAGTCGATGCATTCTTTCTGTGTAAAGTCTTTTGTGACAAGGCGTGCCTTATACCTCTCCACATTGCCTTTCAAATCCCTCTTAGTCTTAAATATCCATTTGTAACTAATATGTTTCGCACCTTCTAGCAATGGGACAAGATCCCTTATTTTATTCATGACATTAATCCACTTCCGAGAGTTAGAACTTTCCATGGCTTGATGAAAATTGATCATATCATCTTCCATCACTTTGATGTCTACCTCATGCTCGTGGAGAAATACAATATAGTCATCTGGCACTGCACTTCTTCTTTTTTCAATGGATCTCTTTAATGGCATAAGTTATGGCAGAGTTTGTTCTTCTGAAACGACTTCTTATATAGAGGGTTCTTCAATAATATCTTGATTTGTTGTATTTTGAACAAAGTCAAGAATAAGACCCTAATCAATGCCAATAACACTTAAGGGAATATCAACTTATTCCTCTTCAAAGACAAAGTCCCTAGCCTTATCTTCCATCGCAAACCCGACATCCTAAAAAAACCAAGCATTTCCCGACTAAAAAATCTACTTAGTTGTGGGATTATAAAACTTATTCCTCCTGAATCTTTCAGAGTATCCAATAAAATAGCAACTCAAAGTCCTTGAGTCCAATTTTTTCTCATTAAGCCTACAAGGTCTTGCCTGAATTGAACATCCCCAAACATGCAAGTATTTCTGCTGTAGAAACAAAATGAACTTCGGTAAGTCTTAAAACAAAAATAAATTCAAATAAAGGTAAACTCCATCTCAAGATACCAGACACTATTAATATTTCATCTTTGGATAAAATATTAACTTGTAATGATATCTTGGTATAGTAACAAAATACTGATAATATGAACATGTGAAACAATAAATCAACCATTGGTCTGATTTATTGTTCACTTGTAAAATCGAATAATCATCACGTGTTTATTACCATAGAATGCACATTTAATTATGTCAAATATGGACCTTCCTTTGAGTCGATCAATATTCATATAAATTACACATGCAGAACCGTCTATATTCCAAAATAAATTAATTTTTCATAGGACATATCACTTTGATGACATGTTGCTTTCATTAATTCATCTCAAAACATATATTATCATACTAATAGCTGAATTTAAAATTGTATCAAAAATAATCCTTTAAAAAATTTTGGGTCAAAGTCGGTCAACGGACAATGATCAAAGTCAATGATCAACATTGACTGTTGACCAATCAACTCTTGTTTGGTTCAGGGCTGGACTAGTTTGGATTCACCTAAACGGCATTCTGAGCTAGCCCACAAATCAAATCCTAACCTTTAATTTTTTTAATTCTTTTATCTTTATGGGCTAAACCTTAACTACATATATTAATCCATCAAGCCCAATCTCTATCGGATCCAAAACTAAGTTTTATTATGCCCAAACAAATTTAGGATTTAAATGAAAATCTTCTTCACCATTCTGCCTAAAAAGAATTTTATAATATCTCAGGTCCTCCAAGATATAAACCATGATACCCTAATTCAATATTTTTCATTTTTATTTTTTATGCGGCAGCGATGCCGCTGTTTCTTCTTCTCACTGCTGCCGGTTTCACAACCTATGGCCGTAGCTCGCCCGATGGCGTGGCCATTGGCCCACGCCTTGCTAACAGCTAGAAGCCTTCTCTTTCCCCCTTTTTTTTTCGTTTCATATGGCTGCCATGGCTTGCTTCACGACGTGGCCCAAAAACCACGCCTTGCTTGAATGCCAGTGTGGCTTGGCTGCCACCGACTTGAAACTTTATAAGCCCGATGTTTGTTAATTAATCCTTAAAAAAAGCCCTAGTCTCTCTCGAATTCAGTGATACCGGATTTTGAGAAGACTAAAAATTGAATCATTAATCAAAATAAATTGAATTCTTAATGATGCAACATGAACAGTTTTTGAAAACCATCACCTATAATCCAAAAATATTCATGTTTTACCACCAAGAATAAAAAAAAAAAAAAAAATCAGAAACGTACCTGAATCCACAGTGCTGAATTACTCTCTAGAGTCGTGTGATTAGTCTTCTGGATCTACTCTTAGAGAATCCTTTAAGTTCTATGTGCTTTCTCTTTGATGATGAGATGTCAAAAAGAATAAAATGACATTTGTGATTTGGGGACTATGACCACTTATATAAATAACTTTTTCTGTTGTCTTTAAGTATTCCTATTTTAGCCTATCATAAAAATTAGAAATTATCATTAAGTCTCTACACATTAAAGCCTCACACCCTATTAGATATATTAAAGCCCATATTACTGAAAACCTTAATAGATCACTTTTAATTAGGGTTAACCTTATATAACAGTCAATAACACATAATTATTCACATATAAACCTAATGTTGGATTAATGCTCCAAAAATGCTAAACTAAAAATCCAACATTAGAGAGAATACTAGTTTAACAACATGTTCGTATGGTAAAAATGACAGGATATGATGCAACATTGCTTCCAGCAATGCAGATATCTTATCCATAGTCGGACTTGTCCTACTCTCCTTGATTCGCTTCCCTCCCTTGCTATTAATTAAGTAACCATTTGTTAATAACAAAATAAAATAAAATAATATGTTGTCATAGTAAGGGCGCAAAAGAAAATAATTAAAGAAGTTTGATAAGAAAAATTACTGGCAGTAGAGGTAGCCTGTGGCGTCTGGCTGTTTTCAATTGCTAGACACAAGCGATATTCTGAGTTCCAATGAAGTTGTGATTGTGAAGGTTGAGGGATCCACTTATTTATAGTAGTTAAACACAAATCCTACTTTTGATTTAACTATAATTTTAAATCCTAATTGCAATAAGAAAAGCTAATTTTAAAAATTAAAAAAAAAATACTTGGGTCCTAACAAGACTAATAAAAAGGTCAATTATAATTTTTTTTTGCACGCCCATTAAAATCAACACATGTTATCCCACCCCCATAATGATGGAGAATAGGATGTAAACATCGTACACCCAATTCCATTAGATTTTACCATCAAAATTAAAAAAAAAAATCACACATATATAATGAAAGATTTTACTCATCAACAAGTGTGTTGATAAGCTTTTGTTCTATATCTTAGGAAAGGTCCTTAGTTCGAGCTTTGGAGAGCTTTTCTATCCTGAGGGTTCTAATCAGCTCGAATTTATAATAATCAAGGCCCAATGTGGTCTTCAGATATCAAATGGTTTAATATATAATAAAAAATATTTTACCCATATTTTACAGTGGATTTGATTGATTTCATTTGACTTTAATTTTTATTCTTATGAAATTGGAGGTTACTTCTTTACTTCCATTTAAATTGGGCTATTGACACATTTACCCTTCTAAAGTTAACTTTGATGGTAAAAGCTAACGAATTGGGTGTTTACAGCCAATTTCTCATCATTATGATTTATGGGGCAAAGTAAAATATGTCAATTTTAAATTTTAATGGTTGTAGAATTAAAAACTCCTATTATGAAAACCAAAATTGTTGATTGCTTCACATTAATCAATCATGTGGTTATATCCACATCTACCTTCAACAATTAAATCATGACTGTGTACTCCAATCGATAAATAAAACTTATGTAAATATCTAAATCAATAATATTTTTCTGTAAACATAATTAAAAATGATAAATATAGTGAGCATGTTTGATAGTGTCATTTTTAAAAATAATTTTTATTAAATATTTAAGTCATAATCAAAATTAAAAAGTAATATTTTAAAAAATATTATAAATTTTATTTATTTAATCTCCCTTAACTAAAAAAATAGTTTATTTAAAAAATTAAACAAATTATAAAATTATATATACGCAAACATACTATAAATAAGTTAGCATTAATATTAAAAAAAGTTTTGCATTATCGTGATTCTTAGACTATAATTGCGATAAATATCACAAAACATAATTTAAACAATCAAATTATTACAAATACTTTTTTAACATAATTAGTTCTTAAAAGATGAAATTCTTAACAACTACTACACTCGCACATAATAATAATATTACTTTATGGCTAAATTTTCCTCCAACCCATTTAATACTACAGATATAAAATTATAGTTAGGTAATTTTTTTTTTTTTGCAATTCTTATTTTTTTCATTTTCAGTAAACAAGCACACATGTTTAAGATTAACAAAACAAAATTTTCCCTTATCTCTCATTTCTTTTCTATTTCTCTCTCTCTCTCTCTCTCTCTCTCTCTCTTCAGTTTCTTCATCATTATTGACATAATAATAATGTTTCTAATGATTCAATTCAGCTTGAGGAACCAAATCGAACAGTAATGGCGTTGGATTTGAACTTGAATAAAGATAAATCGTTGCTGGATTAATTCTGGAGGGTGGTCTCAACATGGATGATTAAAAGGTTTTGAATTTTTATTGAGATTTTTGTCGCGGGGTTTCAGATAATAAAGCAACTTTGAGAGTTGTTCATTACATTATACGAAAAGCCCCGGGGACCCGGGGGGGTGTGAAGGATGAATCGTGTTTTCTTAAACCATGACTAATTCGTGGACTTGAATTTTATATTTTATGAATCATGTTTTTTTTTTTTTTTTTAAATTGCTACCGAAACACTTATTCACTTAAATTTTAAAAACAAAAATGAAAATACAATACCGAACAGAATGATTGGCTGCCTGAAATTAACTTTTTATTGAAATTTCAAGAATGGTTGGCTGCCTTTTATGTTCCAAAGCTAATCCTGTCTAATTCCATTTCTTATTATATAGTCAATTGGCCGTCCAATGATATTCATGGCCGTGTAATTAACATGAAGCTTCCAAAGTCTAGCTGTGCTCCTCTGCATTCATATATTGTTGTAAGTAGTTAAAATATCATCTCAAATACAGCCTGCTATCTGTTCACTGCTTTAACTTTTCCCTCCAAAAGCAAAAAAAAAAAGGGAATCTGTGGACCGAGTGGTTAACTATTCTAGCAGTGGAGCTCTTCTTTTTATTTAGAAAATCTTTTGTTAACAGTTAAAAGATAGCCAATTTGAATGTGTACGCAATAATGATAGAGTTCTTTTTTAAGGATAAGAAATCTGTACATGACGTATAGTTTGTGACGTGTGAGTATACGAACTAATTAAATTTGCTTATAAAAGCCTTCGCATGAACCAGAGACGATCACCCACACATCACATTTCATTACACTTGTTTATCTGAAGAAATATGCCTAATATTTCCATTTCCATTAGCACCATTTTGGTATGGTGCTTCAGCTTGTTGCTTATTAATTCTCCTAGCTTTTCGGCTGGCGGAACCTACGAGACAGACCGACTGGCATTGCTTGCCATTAAGTCACAGCTTCACGATCCATCAGGAGTCACAAGTTCATGGAACAATGCTATAAACTTGTGCCAATGGATGGGAGTGTCCTGTGGCCACCGGCATCAAAGGGTAACCGAGTTAGATTTGAGTAACCAAAGGATAGGAGGCGTCTTGTCTCCGTATGTTGGAAATCTCAGCTTCCTCAGGTACATAAACCTTGCGGACAACGGCTTCCATGGTGAAATTCCCCAAGAAATTGGTAATCTTTTAAGGCTTAAGAAACTAGCACTGCCTAACAATTCATTTTCGGGGACAATACCTACCAATTTGTCCCGTTGCTCTAACCTCATCCACTTTCATGTCTCCAACAACAAACTTGAGGGACAAATCCCCAAAGAGATAGGCAACTTGTTGAAGCTTCAAACATTGGCCGTCAACGACAACTATTTAACGGGACAACTCCCTGATTTCGTTGGAAATCTTTCAGATCTTGAGGTAATTCGTACTATGGGGAATTCATTGGGCGGGAAAATTCCGACTACCCTCGGCCTACTCAGAAACTTAGTTTCTCTCAACGTAGCTGAAAATAAATTCTCTGGTATGTTTCCTCGATCAATTTGTAATATCTCTTCCCTCGAGTTGATTCAGCTTGCATTAAACAGATTCAGTGGAAATTTACCATTTGACATTGTTGTAAATCTTCCAAATCTTAAAGCGCTTGCTATTGGTGGAAACAACTTTTTTGGCTCTATTCCTTATTCATTGTCCAACGCTTCAAATCTTGAGCTTCTTGACCTTTCCGTCAATCAATTCAAAGGGAACGTATCA
Organism: Citrus x limon; assembly: GCA_034663535.1. Classification (NCBI taxonomy): domain Eukaryota; kingdom Viridiplantae; phylum Streptophyta; class Magnoliopsida; order Sapindales; family Rutaceae; genus Citrus; species Citrus x limon. The sequence goes on from CM067997.1 coordinate 24,349,961, forward strand.
ATTGATTTTAGCAGCCTTAAGAATCTATTGTGGTTAAATTTGGAGCAGAACAATTTGGGGACGGGGACAGCCACTGATCTTGATTTTGTAACCTTTCTAACTAACTGTAGTAGTTTGAAAGCGCTAAGTTTAGCTGATAATCAATTCGGAGGAGAGCTGCCTCATTCTATAGCCAATCTCTCGTCAACAGTGATAAATTTCGGCATAGGAAGAAATCAAATATCTGGAACTATACCTCCTGGAATAAGAAATCTTGTCAATCTAATTGGATTCGGTGTGGAAGAAAACCAATTACATGGCACTATTCCTGATGCAATTGGAGAGCTTAAAAACTTACAAAAATTATGCATGTTTAGAAACTTTTTACAAGGGAGCATTCCCTCTGGCCTTGGTAATCTTACTAAACTGGCCAACCTTGAATTGAGCTCCAACAGCTTGCAGGGCAATATACCCTCATCCCTTGGTAATTGTCAGAATTTGATGAGCTTCACCGCTTCCCAAAACAAGCTCACTGGTGCCTTGCCCCACCAACTTCTTAGTATAACAACACTTTCACTTTACCTAGACCTATCTAATAATCTTCTAAACGGCTCGCTTCCTCTACAAGTGGGCCACCTAAAGAATCTCGTAATATTGGACATATCTAGCAACCAATTTTCTGGTGTGATTCCGGGTACTCTAAGTACTTGTGTATGCTTAGAATATCTTGATATTTCGAGCAATTCTTTTCATGGCGTCATTCCCCTTTCTTTGAGTTTCTTGAAAAGCATTAAAGAGTTAAATGTCTCAAGCAATAATTTGTCTGGCCAGATTCCAGAATTTCTTAAGAACCTGTCTGTATTGGAATTCTTAAGTCTTTCTTACAATCATTTTGAGGGTGAGGTTCCAACAAAAGGCGTTTTTAGTAATAAAACCAAAATTTCACTCCAGGGGAATATGAAGCTTTGTGGCGGTATAGATGAATTACATTTACCATCCTGTCCATCTAAAGGATCAAGAAAACCAAAAATCATTCTACTCAAAGTGTTGATTCCAGTAGCAGTGTCATCTTTGATCTTATCATCATGCCTTACTATTGTTTATGCTCGAAAAAGGAGATCTGCACAGAAATTTGTTGATACGTCGCCCATGGAAAAACAATTTCCGATGGTTTCTTATGCAGAACTGAGTAAAGCAACAGGTGAATTTTCATCATCAAACATGATTGGTCAAGGAAGCTTTGGATATGTGTACAAAGGGACTTTAGGTGAAGATGAAATGATAGTTGCAGTGAAGGTGATAAATCTTAAGTATAAAGGAGCTTCTAGGAGTTTTGTGGCTGAATGTGAAGCGTTGAGAAATATTCGCCACCGAAATCTTATCAAAATCATCACTATTTGCTCTAGTACAGATTTTAAGGGAGCTGATTTCAAGGCTTTTGTTTTTGAATATATGGAAAATGGAAGTTTAAAGGATTGGCTGCACCAGAGCGATGATCAAGTTGAAGTTTGCAAATTAAGTCTCATTCAAAGAGTGAACATAGCAATTGATGTGGCTTCTGCCATGGAATATCTTCACCACCATTGCCAACCACCTATGGTTCATGGAGATCTAAAACCAAGCAATGTTCTGCTAGATCACGACATGGTTGCCCATGTGTGTGACTTCGGATTGGCAAAATTTTTATCTGATCACCAACTTGATACTGCTGTTAAAACTCCATCAAGCTCAATTGGGTTAAAAGGAACTGTTGGCTATGTTGCTCCAGGTAAGTTTTTCATGTTATACACATACATCCCATCATTTTCTTATATGAATGTCCATCCTTTTTTTAATCATACGAACAAAATTAGAAGATAAAATTAGAAACACAAACTCTAATTTCTTAAGAATTTAATATATTAGAATTCATATTTTTTTGTCTTTTAACTCTATTCACATTTTTTAAAACACAAATGTCTTTATATATTTAAAAAGTTTTATGCATTGACTACATCTTAGCATTCAATTGGCAACTAACGCAATGAATCAACATGTTTAAGAGTATGGCATGGGCAGCGAAGCCTCCATGACTGGAGATGTATACAGCTTTGGAATTCTGCTGCTGGAGATGTTTACTGGAAGGCGACCAATCGATGCAGTGTTTAATGAAGGACATACTCTCCATGAATTTGCCAAGACGGCTTTACCAGAAAAAGTAATGGAGATTGTTGATCCCTCACTTTTGATAGAGGTAATGACAAACAACTTTATGATTCGGGAAGACAAAAGAGTCAAAACGGAGGAGTGTTTGAATGCTATAATTAGAACCGGTGTTCTTTGCTCAATGGAATCTCCATTTGAGCGGATGGAGATGAGAGATGTTGTGGCTAAGTTATGCCACACAAGGGAGACTTTTCTTGGCAGGAGGGTTTGATGTAATAGCTAGCAATGTTTAAGTGCCTAAAGAGGATATATTGATATGCCATTGCAAAATGCTACGCACAAAAATATTATCTAAACAATCAATTTTAGATTTCTAAACTTCCAATGTAATTCAATAAAATCATATTGATTGGTTTATGTGCAACTCTAGAAAGAATGCAAAAAATAAATTTGGCTATATAATTAGTCAAAAAAGGAAATGATTAGAATATCAATGGTTTAATTGAACAATAATGCTATACTTACTTTATATACTTAGTTGGGATAGTTATTGATGTGTCGCCAATCATTTAACATCAAGTGTACAGTATTAATTGATTTATTATTAATTATAAACCTATCATCACTTAATGGATGACACATAAGATGCCACAACAGTAAACATCCTAACTAAATATCTAAACTAAGTAAACATAACATCATTTTTAATTAAAAATGGATATTACAGTATTATTCATATATCTTTCCTTGTTAAATTGCCTCACAAGGAATTAATCCACCAAGCGTAAAGGCTTTCTTCTTCTGCATAAGCTAGGGAGTCTTGGACATCCAATTCATACACAAGTGCCTTAATTTTTTTTTCTTTTTTTTGCCTAATTTACAACCACATCCACACGGCACAAATCACAATTGGTCCATCACTATAGTCGGACACGAGCAGAAATCCAACTAAAATACAAGAACAAATAAACTGAATTCAAGCTGTAAGATTAATACAAGGTAGCAAAACATGTGGAGGATTAAAAAGGAAAGGATTGGAAACCATTTTATGACCAAATGTTTTGTTATTTGGCACCCAAGACAAACAAAAATCAACACTGTATACTAACATGTAAGTTGAAGACTCATAATAAAGAAGTGATGAAAAGGTACACATGAACTGGTTCATTTGAAGCTATAAACACATTGGGCTAATGACCATTACAACAGAATCCAATAAGGATACCACTACCAGAATCTCAAGACATAAAAACGACAAATATAGGCTCAAGTAAAATTTTGCTAAGTTATTATTATCAGACTCATCACTGCCATCAGACACATAAACATGCAAAGATCTCCCAGAGATCATCAATCTTCTACAAGATGTCTCCATCCTCAGAGTAATACCTTTTTGCATCAATAAATGTTGTTCTCATCACTATCATCTGACACATCACACACCCAAAGATCTCCAAAGATCATCAATTTTCTCCAAGATCTCTCCATCCTCAGAAGAATAACTTTGTACATCAATATATGCTCTTCCTGGAAATTTTCTAGAGCGCTCAATCTCAACTTCCTTTATGCAATACTGCCAACATGAGAGAGAAGCAAAATGGTGGCAATATAGAGTTCTCTCTCCTTCAGATATAAGTGGCTTCTTATAAGAGAACTGAAACAATAATAAGCAACACCTATTATCAACCCTTTAGATATCTCTTGGCCTACTCAGAAACTTGGTTGATTTCCACATAGGTGACAATCAATTCTCTGGTATGCTTCCTCATTCAATTTGTAATATTTCTTCCCTCGAGTCGATTTTTCTTATATTAAATAGATTTAATGGAAGTTTACCATTTGACATTGTTGTCAATCTTCCAAACCTTAAAGAGCTTGGTGTCAGCGTAAATAATTTTTTTAGCTCTATTCCTAATTCATTGTCCAATGTTTCAAATCTTCAGCTCCTTGACCTTTTCCGCAATTAGTTCAACAGGAAAGTCTCAATTGACTTTAGCAGCCTTAATGTAACATATGGGAATTTCAAAATGAAAATGAGGCGGTTAAGGATTTTATGAGTAAAAGAATAAGCTGGAAACAGGGTAAAAACATACACGTGTGTGAGAGAGTGAGAGAGAAGCTGCCAAAACCGACCCAACTACCGACCCGAAAACCCGACCCGGAACCCGCGGCTGTGACCCGACCATATCTCCCATTTCCGGCCACCGTTTCGGCCGAGATTGGTACCAATATGAAGCTTAGAAGCCGACCGTTGTTCCCCTGCCATCATAACCGCTGAAAACCAACCGGAACGCCGGCGATCGAAGCTTGAAACCCGCTACTGTTTCACTTTACTCCGCCGGGATTTTCGCCGGTTTTGGGTGACACCACCAGTTGGATCTTGTTCCCCACGACTCCCTTTTCCATTTCCGGCCATCCATAGGCACCGAGAGTCACTGTTTTGCCGCCGGTCGATTGTTGGAATTCACAGCTACTGAGCTAGATTCCGGCGTCGTTACCGCGCGTTGGAGCTCACCGCCGGTACCATTGAACTCAGCGTGATTGGAACTTTCAGATTGGAGCTTCCTATCCAGTGTTGACCAGATTCCGGTGACCGTTGACCGACGAGGGCATTTTGGTAATTTCACACTATGAGGGCAATTTTGTAATTTCTGAGCCTGTGGATATTTTAGTAATTCCTAGAATTGAGAAGTGGGTGTAATTACGATTCCGAGGGTAATTCGGTGTTGTACGATTTCAAAGTATGTGTTAATGATTTACGGACTCAAGGGCATTTTAGTAATTTTATGGACACGGGAGTTGTCAATTATGGATAGATGTTCGTTTTGAGTTTATTGCATAAATTTAGTCGTAAATTCGATTTACGGAAAATAATTATGTCGTTTCCTTGATTTAGGAGGATCAGCGAGCGAGAACCGATCCGCGGACGTGGACAATAACCGACCGTGAACACCGTCACTGTGAGTGGAATATACAAAACCTATGTTCATAGTTAATTGTGATAGTAAAGTATATTTGCGAAATAAGTATTTTAAATGTTCTGATTTAAACGTTTTCCTTGAAATGGATTTTATTTACGCATTGGTATTTTATTAAAATGTTTGATTAATGATTTTGTGTATTGACTTTGAATGAGCATGATAGTATTTTAAAGATAAGAAAAGTGGATTCAAATATGGTATGATTTCAAGTATGATTAAAAGGTATGTGAATATGAGTATAATGATTGTTTTTGAAATCATTAGACAGTACTCTTCCCCTCCAGATACAGTGATGCAGGTGATATGAGATGAGAAGCCTTTGGGGCTCGTCTGAGTACACATAGAGGCTTTGGGCCGTGTGCTTGGGCGTTTTATTATGCATGCACAGATATGATGAGATATGAGATGGTATTTCCCTGTCTATCCGTGTAGCTCCGGGGCATGACGTTACCCAGATAGTACGTTATTGCCCGTCCGTTGAGGTCTGGATATGACGAGATTATTTCCCTGGATACTTGTTTGGTGATGATTTTCAGATTTGTGAATTCTATATGATATTGTGATATGATTTCCCTGGTTAGAAATCTGATTTAAATGTTTAATTATTTATTTCTAGTTTCTCGCTTATAGTTTAATGCAATCGTGTTTGGAAATGATATGATTATTTCTTTTAAAGTAAGAATTAATTTTCAAAATTACTATCCACTCACTGATCTCACTGAGTTTTAAACTCACCCCATTATTATTATTTTTTTTCCCCCTCACCAGGAGGTTGCAGGTACACCAGACCGACCCAACGACTGTAAATATATTTTGAGTCTTGGCCACGTGATGGTGTTAGAAGATATAGATATTTTTGTTAGGACATCTTGGTCATCTTGTTCTTTTGGGATTGTATACTTTTGTTATATTATTCTTTTTGGGATTAAGAATAAATTGAGATATTAATATTAGTTATAATATTATCTTTTGAGACTCTGGAGATATAAAACTCAGCATTTTGGTTGAGGATGTTGAGCACTGAAGTTTGTTGTATATTGAATTGTATTGAGAGTGTTATATTCATATTTGTAGATTGGGAGTGTTATATATATAAAGGAGACTCTGCCGAATTTTCGACAGAATTTTTACGAATAAAATTATTACCAAGTCCGTTTTGATGAGACTAGATAGACTTGCCTGGGGGGATTCGGGGCGGGTCGTTTCACTTAAGATTCTATCAATGCTAAATTTGGAGAAAAACAAATTGGGACGGGGACAGCCAATTATCTTGATTTTGTAACCTTTCTAACTAACTGTAGTAGTATGAAAGTGGCTAGTTTAATTGTTAATTAATTCAGAGGAGAGCTGCCCCTATAGCAAATCTCTCATCAACAATGATTTAGTTCCGCATAGGAGGAAACCAAATATCTGGAACAATGCCTCTTGGAATAAGAAATCTTGTTAATCTAATTGCACTCACTATGGAACTAAACCAATTACATAGTACTATTCCTGATGTAATTGGTGAGCTTAAAAAGTTACAATAATTATACATGTTTAGAAACTTTTTACAGGGGAGCATTCCCTCTGGTGTTGGTAATCTTACTAAACTGGCCAGTCTTGATTTGGGCTCAAATATCTTGCAAGGTAATATACCTTCATCTCTTGGTAATTGCCAGAATTTAAATATGTTCAACGCCTACCAAAACAAGCTCACCGGTGCCTTGGCCCCACAACTTCTCGGCATAACAACACTTCCACTTTTCTTAGATCTATCTAATAATCATCTAAATGGCTCTCTTCCTTTACAAATAGGCAACCTGAAGAATCTTGTAATATTGATCATATCTAGCAACTAATTTTCTGGTGTGATTCCTGTTACTCTAAGCAATTGTGTAAGCTTAGAATATCTTGATATTTCAATTAATTCTTTTCATAGCATCATTTCCCTTTCTTTGGGTTTCTTGAAAAGCATTAAAGAGTTAAATGTCTCAAGGAACAATTTGTTTGACCGGATTCCGAAATTTCTTGAAAATCTATCTTTCTTGGAATTTTTAAATCTTTCTTATAATCATTTTAAGGATGAGGTTTCAACAAAAGGAGCTTCAAGGAGTTTTGTGGCTGAATGTGAAGCATTGAGAAATATTTTGTTGTGTGCGGAATGTAGAATAAAGCGCATTAAATAATCACAGAAAAATTAAAGATACAAAATTTTACATGGTTCGGTAATATGCCTACGTTCACGAGGGTAAGAAAAAAATAATTGTATTACTAACAATTATTAGAGTATAAATTTGAGTAAAGAAAACCTCACTTCCCCCAAAGCACTCTCTCACACACTCTCTAATAGCTCACACTCTCATAACTCTAGAATTGCTTCACTTGCAATTTTTCTTAAGCTCTTAAATTTTGGGATGCATTTTGCTCTCTGAATGAAGCTCTATTTATAGTTGAACGTCACTGCAAAAAGTCTTAAAGTAGTTGGCAAAAGTCCTGCAATTTGGCGCCGAATTGAAAAAGCACGCGGGTTCAATGCACTCAAAATAAATCCAACATGTGAGCCCCTTTAACTTTTGACTTTTCAACAATTCTCCACCTCGGTGAAAATTTGGCCAAATCTGAGCCGACTACCAACAAATCATCATCCCCAAAGTGGTTGCATTTTTGTGACTGCCTACGTACCCAAAATTTGGGATCAAGCCAATCGTAGTTCAAAATTCTCCAAACTCAATGCATTCGAATAATTTGAATTAGTTTCAAGTAATGTTGAAACTTAACTCCAGCAATTACCTTTGTCTATATATCTAATGGATTATCTTTAATATTGATCTTTCTCAACAGCACAACACTGTTCTCGATAATCTCTCCCACATAATGATATTTCACATCTATATGTTTCGTCCGAGCTTGATATGTTTGATTCTTCGCAAGGAATATTGCACTTTGATTATCATAGAAAACCGCAATGTTCTCCTGGATTACTCTTAAATCTCCTAACAAGCCTTTCAACTAAATAGTTTCATTTACAGCTTTAGTTGCCGCCACATACTCTGCTTCCGTAGTGGATAGAGCAATTGTCGATTGTAAATTTGACCTCCAGCTAACCAGACTTCCATCCAATGTGAATACATAGCCCGTTGTTGATCTTCGCTTATCTAAGTCTTAAGCAAAATCACAATACCCAACACATTGTTGACCGCAATTCTTCTTGAATAATAACCCAACATCAATTATTCCATACAGATATCAGAGAATCCACTTCATCACAAGCCAATGGTCTTTACCCGAATTATGCATGTATCAACTAACCATACTGACGGCTTAAGATATATCATGCATTGTGTACAACATAACATACATAAGACTACCCACAACACTAGCATATAGAATAGGAGCTATGTAATCGTGTTCCTCATGAGAATAAGGACATGAAGAAGAGCTTAATTTAAAGTGAGGAGTTAGAGGAGTACATACTGGTTTAGTTTTGTCATTTATACTAAATTTTTCTAGTGCCTTCTTCAAAAAAGATTTTGTAGTCAACCACACACTCTCATTCTTCTTGTCTCTACGAATTTCCATCCCAAGTATTCTCTATGCAGCACCCAAGTCTTTCATCTTGAACTCAGAAGCCAACTGCTTCTTTAATCTTTTAATCTCACCGCTGTTCTTCGAAATTATAAGCATATCATCGACATAGAGTAACAGATAAATGAAAGCTCCATCTTGTAGTCTTCTAAAGTAAACACAGTGATCGTGTTCACTTTTGGTGAATTTTTGCCCTTGTATAAATTGATTAAATCTCTTGTACCACTGCTTTGGTGACTATTTCAGTCCATATAAAGATTTAATCAATATACACACATGATTTTCCTTTCCATCAACTTTGAAACCATAAGACTGAGTCATATAGATTTCCTCCTCTAAATCTCCATGTAAGAATACCTTCTTAATATCCAATTAAGCCAACTCTAACTCATATCCAGCTACTAAGGCAAGTAGGATACAAATGGAAGTATGTTTTACGATTGGAGAGAAAACTTCATTATAGTCAATACCTTCCTTCTGATCAAAACCTTCTGCACTGAGCATTGCATTGTATCAGAGAATTGATTGATTTAGAGATCCTTGTTTTAGACCCATTTATTGCCAATAACCCTTTTCCCCTTTAGTAATACTACAAGTTCCTAAGTCTAGTTTTGAAGGAGAGATTTCATTTCTTCTTCCATGGCTAATTTCTACTGATCACTTTCACTGCTGTGTAATGTTTTACCAAAAGTGTTAGGGATGTCATCATCAATAACTGGTAGTGCATAGGCTACCACCATGTCTTTAGTAAGCCATTCGAATTTTTTTTATCTATCTTTTTGGCCTTCTTTTTACTATAGATCATCATTATCTACAACATCAATTGTTTCTTATTTTATGGGACATCAGAAGAAATAATCTCTTCTTCGACTCTGGTGTCTTCTCCATAGTTGAACTCTTCTCTAATGTAAAAATAACTGACATATATAGAGTTGCATCAAACTCAACCCGCTGCAATACCTCTATGATCTTGTTCTCCACCTGCTGAGAACTTGAAGCTTTTATCATTGAAGCTTCATCAAACATGACATCTCTGCTACGCACAAATTTTTTATCTTCGAGATCCTAAAACTTGAATCCCTTTACTCCACATTTGAATCCCACAAAGATAGCTTTTCTAGCACGGAGATCCAATTTATCATCTTTGACATGATAATAAGTTGGACACCCGAATATACGAAGGGAATCATAGTCTTATGCATGCTTTCTAAACCACATTTTCATATGAGTTTTACCTCCAATTACAGCAGAAGGCAAATGGTTTATTAAGTAACTTGCGTAACTCACAGCTCAACCCAAAATTTTTTATCTAAACTAGCATTCGATAACATATGTCGTACTTTCTCCAGCAAAGTACGATTCATACGCTCAGCCATACCATTCTGTTGCGGAGTATGTCTCACCGTGAAATGTCTTTTAATACCCTCGTTCTGGCAGACTTCCAAGAATGGATCAGAAGTATATTTACCCCCATTATCAGAACGCAATAATTTGATCTTTTTGCTAGCTTGAGTTTCCACCAGTTTCTTCTATTTCACAAAAATCTCTAGAACTTCATCATTTGCTCGTATGGTATACACCCACACACGTCTAGAGAAATCATCAACAAATGTAACAAAATAATAGTTTCCACCAATTGATGCAGTATTGGTTGATCCTCATACATCATTATGAACATATTCAAGGATCTCACGAGTATGATGATAAATGGTACCGAATTTGACCCTTATTTTCTTGCCTACTACATAATGCTCATAGAACTTTAATTTACAGGTTTTGGTACCTTTTAAGGTTCATGCCTCATCAAAGTTTGCAAAGCCTTCTCTTCAGCATGTCCTAGTCGTACATGCCATAGCTTGATGGTGTCACTGTGCTCATCTGCAACATTTACTTCATCAGTTGTACCTCTCTTCAAATAGTACAGATTGTGACGCCAAACCCCTTGCAGAATCACCATAACCCCATACGTGAACTTTGTTTTATCATTTTCAATAGTAACCTTGTAGCCTTTAGTGTTAGAGCACCTAAAGAAATTAGATTTTTCTTTAAAGTTATAACATATTTAACCTCTTTCAGTTCTCTGACCATTCCATCAAACATTTTGAGCTGAATCGTTCCTATCCTCATTGTGCGACAAGGTTGATCATTCCCCATCACAACTGCGCCGCATTCCAGATTACAAAAATTCATAAATCATTCCTTAATGGGACACAAATGATAGGTTGCCCCAGTATCAAGTATCCACTCGCTCGAACTAGCCACATATGCTACAAGAGTAATGCTTAGTGAATAATCAAAGAACTCATCTTTACGTGTCATATTTGCTGTTGTTGGTTTCTTCTCATATCTCTTTTGACCCTTTGGACAATCTTTCCTCCAATGGCCCTTTTCATGACAAAAGGACACTCATCTCGAGCTATATTTCTACTTTTCAATTTGGATAAAGAATTTTTTTCATCACGCTTTTTCTTTTTCTCCATCATCCTTTCTCTGGCAAACAAATCTTCAAACGATGCTCTTTCGAAATGTTTATCATTATTCTGAATTTCTAAATTGGTTAATGTTGTGCATACATTTTTAAAGATGATCACACTTTTTTCATATATCAAGGTAGTCACAAAATGGCTATATTCCTCTGGCAACAAGTGTAACAGAATCATAGTCTTAACTTTATCCTTAATATTTTCATCAAGATTTTTCAAATCAGCAAGTAACTTTTCAAATCTTGAGATATGATCGTGCATTGACACCCCATGCTTCATTCAAAAGACATATACTTGGCTCATTACATGAAGGCGATTTTTAGGACTTTTCAGCAGGTATTTCTCCTCCAATGTACGCCACACAGTCATCGTACAATCCTCATCTTTCAACAAGTATTTCACCTCCTTGGTCAACAAGATCTGATCTGACCACAGGCTATCTCGTTCATGCGATTCCAAGTTTCTTCATCATACAAGTGTCTTTTATTTTTCAGAGTAATATCGAGATCGATTTGAATAAGGGCATCCATAACTTCGCGCCTCCACATGCCGAAGTTGATTTTCCCGTCAAATTTTTCAACATCGATCTTTTGGCCTCCTATAATAAGTGTTGAATGACTATTTAATAAATCTAGCCTCCCACCTAAAGTGTCTCCTGAAATAGTCTGGATAGATCTCTCTTTAATTCTGGAAGTTTCACCTTCTACCATTTTCTTAATGAACTATTTCCGCTTAAAAAACTGTCTCTATGATGTTAATTTCGCGTGAATAAATGCATCAGGAAAGTTCTTAGGAGAATGGAAGGGTCACAATAGTCCCACTTAAAACCTAGACTCTTTAAGCTCTTATCGCTTTGTTGGCAGAACTTTCCTAGACATGCAAAAATACACACTACTTATAATAGAATGTCTCTCAAGTACAAATAGTCGTCTTCACCGTATTGGTAAACAGTACTGTATATCAGAATAGTGCCTTGTACGTGAACAGTATCGTATCCCCCTAAGTACGAACCATCGACTCTGAAACCAGTTGTTGTGCACGGAATGCGAAATCAAACGCACTTAATAATCACAGAAAAATAAAAGACACGGAATTTTACGTGGTTCGGGAATATACCTACGTCCACGGGAGTAAAAGAAAAATAATTGAATTACTAACAATTATTAGAATACAAATTTGAGTAAAGAAAACCTCACTTCCCAAAATCTAAATACACCCAAAGCACTCTCACACACACTCTTTAATTGCTCACATTCTCATAACTCTAGAATTGCTTCACTTGCAATTTCTCTTAAGTTCTCAAATTTTAGGATGCATTTTGCTCTCTGAATGAAGCTCTATTTATAGTTGAGCTTCACTACAAAAAGTCTTAAAATAGTTGGCAAAAGTCCTGCAATTTGGCGCCGAATTGAAAAACAAAAGAAATGCATGTGGCTCCTCCATTAATTGTCAAGAAAAGCATGTGGGTTCAATGCACTCAAAATAAATCCAACATGTGAGCCCCTTTAACTTTTGACTTTTCAACATATTCGCCATCGAAATCTTATCAAAATCATCACTATTTGCTCTAGTATAGATTATAAGGGGGCTTATTTGAAGGCTTTTGTTTTTTACTATATGAAAAATGGAACTTTAGAGGATTGGTTGGACCAGAGCAATGATCATCTTGAAGTCTGCAAATTCAGTCTCATTCAAAGAGTGAACATAGCCATTGATATGGCTTCTGCAATTGAATATCTTCACCACCATTGTCGACCACTTATGGTTCACGGAGATCTAAAACCAAGCAATGTTTTGCTAGATCATAACATGGTCGCCCATGTGGTTGAATTCAAAGTAGAAAAATTTCTCCAATCATCAACTTGATATTGCTAGTAAAACTCCATCAAGCTTAATTGGGATAAAAGGAACGATTGGCTATATTGCTCCAGGTAAGTTTTTCATGTCATATGATTAGTATTAAAAATTGTTTAATTATCAAGCGATAATAATGTTATTTTGTGCTTATGTTATAATTTATATTTGTGTTTATGTAATCTATGAATTAGTAATTATGTTTTAAATATATCTAATTTTGTATATTTTTGTGTGTGTATTAGGTAAAATATTAATTTTATGTAATTTGAGACTCCAAACAGATAAACAGAGGTTAAATTTAGATTTCGGAGGTCTAAAAACCTTAAGATGAGTCAAGATCGGCCTAAAATTGGGTTTGTGTAAAAGAAGTTGACTTGTTCTGTTGACCGAATAATGATTGGATGATAAAACGAGCTTACAATCGATATAAGTGCATGGGATAGCTGGCAATTTTGACTAAATCTCAACCGTTCATGATTCAATGGTCATGATTGTGCCACGTGGCAATGGTTGGTGAAGCAAGTTGTAGGATCCGAATCTTTGTATTCGGGTCGACCCGATCCACCCATTAACCCGTCAAATCTCAACCGTTCTTTGGCCAAATCAGACGAGTCAAATTATGCCATGTGTGATGTTGACTTTTGAAGTTTGACCAGCCGTTGGATCTTGATCTAATGGTTGTGAGGAGCGCATGCATGAAGCTTATGACAGGCCGCAAAGCACTGGATTATGAATTTATTTTTCTATAAATAGTCTCATTTTTATGTTTTTAATCATTTCTCTACATCTCTCTTCTTCTCAAATTCTCTCCATCTCCCTATAATCTTGATTTTCAGGTGTGTTTTTAATATTTTATATAATTATTTTTATTAATAAATTTAGTTTTATTTTCAAGGGAAATTATCATTTATATACCCTTAGTTTACTTCATTATCAAAAATATTACAACACTTTGAGGGTGTATCAATCGTTCACCCTAAGTTGACAAAATGTATCAGCCGACCACCAAACTGTTAGTTGCCGTTTAAATATGATAACGTCATAAGGGTAATTTGGTCTTTTCATATGATACAAGTGATAATTTAAGGGTATACAAGTGATAAAAAGAGAACTTAAGGGTATACAAGTGATAATTTTCAAGGGTAAAATTGTCAATTCACTGTAATTCCGTTAACTTTCAAACGGCAATTAACAGTTTGGTGGTCAGTTGATACATTTCGTCAACTTAGGGTGGAGGATTGATACACTCTCAAAGTGTTGTAATATTTTTGATAATAGAGTAAATATAGGGTATACGAATGATAATTTCCTTATTTTCAATTTAAGTTGTTTCTATTACTTTTAATTATGTTTAATTTAATTTTAATAATTCTTTTTTCAATTATGCTTAACTAAATAATAATAGTTAGGGTCAGGTGAAACTCTTATGAAATAAATATGATTTAATCAAATTCTATTTTTAATTTTATAAATTAAATTATTTTCTATTTAAATTTATACATATTTTATATTTTAAATTTTTGATTTATTGTAGACAAACAAGGGAGTTTGGCACAATAAATTCTTAATATCTTAATATAATGTATGGTAAAATAGTATTTTGACTTATTGTAGACAAAATAAATTTTAGCACAGTAAATACTTAATCCATCATAAAATTAAAGGGAAAAGAATAATAATTTATATAATAAATCTAAAAAAAATGACAAAAGGAATTTATTAAGTTTTATTTACATCTAAGAGTGGATCCACAACCCTAACTAATTCAAATTCGTAGTTTTATTTAAATTACGCTGTTTATATTTAAGTTTTTCTTATTTTTTAGATAAAATAAAATAAAAAAATTAAATTTTTCTCTTTGGATTGACCTCGGACTCACCGAGTTATAATACAACAAGACACTTTTATATTTGGGAGTTAAAAATTACTTTTAAGTTATGTCATCATACATACACATCCCATCATTTTCTTATACAAATGTCCATCTTTTTTTTTTAATCATACAAACAAAGCTAAAAGATAAAAAAGAAAAATACGAACTCCAATTCCCTGATAAACTAATACGTTAGAATTCATGTTTTTTTCATTTTGTCTTGTAGTTCAATTCATAAGTTTTAAAATGCGGACATCTTGATATACTTATATATTTAAAAAAATTTATGCGGTTACTAAATCTTAGCATTCATTTGGAAACTAACACAATGAATCAACATGTTTAAAAGTATGGCATAGGCAGCGAAGCGTCCATGACTGGAGATGTATACAGCTTTGGAATTCTGTTGTTGGAGATGTTTACCGGAAGGCGACCAACCGATGCAACATTTAACGAAGGACTTAGTCTCCATGAATTTGCTAAGATGGCTTTACCAGAAAAAGTGACGGAGACTGTTGATCCTTCATTTTTTATGGAGGTAATGGCCAACAAAATGGAGGAGTGTTTGATTGCCATAATTAGGACTGGTGTTTTCTGCACAAGAGAATCTCCATTTGAACGGATGGAGATGGAGGCGTTGTGGCTAAATTATGTCATACAAGGGAGACTTTTCTTGGTATGAGGGTTTGAGAGTGCCTATAGAGGTTAAGCACGAAAATTATTACCCAACTGATCAATTTTTATTTCTAAACTTTTTGTATTATTCAATAAAGTCAGGTTCAACTGATTGCATTGAATTCTGTGCAACTCTAGAAGAATGCAAATACTAAGCTCGGCCACAAAGGAACCAATAAATGTATATAATTACTCAAAAACGGAAATGATTAAAATATCAATGGTTTAAATGAAAACGGATAGTTTTTATATATTGTTCCTTGTTAAATTACCTCACAAAGAATTATCCACCTAGCATAAATCCTTTCTTCTTCTGCGTATCCAATTCATACGCAAGTGCCTTAAGTTTTTTTTTTTTTTCCCGAATTGACAACCTCATGTGCACGAGAAAAATCACAACTGGTCCATCGCTATAGGATCAAATAAACTGAACTTCAAGCTCTAAGATTTATACTAGGTAGTAAAACATTTAGAGGATTAATAGAGGAAAGGATTGGAAACCACTTTATAACCAAATGTTTTGCTATTTAGCACCCAATAAAAGCATAAATCAAAACTGTATGCTAAAACGAAAGTCTAAGACTCAGATCAAAGAAGTCATGAAATGGTACACGATGAACTGGTTCTTTTGAAGTTATAAGCACACAGGGCTAGTGACTATTGCAACAGAATCTGATAAGAATACTAGAATCCCAAGACACAAAAACAAAAAATATAGGCTAGCTCAAATAAAATCATGCAAGTTGTTACTATCAAATTCATCACTACCATCAGACACAAAAACATCTAGAGATCATCAATCTTCTCCAAGATGCCTCCATCCTCAAAGTAATAACGTTGTATATCAATAAGCATGTTCTCATCACTATCATCTGACACATCACACATACAAAGATCTCCAAAGATCATCAATTTTCTCCAATATCTCTCCATCTTCATAAGAATAGCCTTGTACATCAATATATATATATGCTCTTCCTGTAAATTTTCTAGAGCGCTCAATTTTAACTTCCTTTATGCAATGTTGCCAACATGAGAGAGGAACAAATGGCACCGATATAAAGAGCTTTCTCCTCCAGATATAAGTGGATTCTTATACGAGAAAAAACAACAGTAAGTAACATCTATGAAGTATATATGTGTGTGTGTGTGTGTGTGTGTGTGTGTAGCACACTATCTAGCATAAAGTCTGAAAATGAAGTTGAAGATAAATACATTAACAATATACTATGACCATTATATTAAACTTACATGCTTTTAGAAACATTATATGCTTCAACAATGTTAAAAGTAAGTGTTTAGTTAAAAAATTATCTGTACTGGATCCTTTAATGAAAATCCACTCTCAATACAAGGCTAATTAACAAGTAGAAATTTAAGTATTAATTTTACATAAGATCTCATCAAGGACTTGGAGGACATAAGATTTTGATATAGCATTAGCATCTCCAAAATCTAAACGGTGCTGGTTTAATTACATGATTATTCATCACAAATGAGTATATAAGGTGTCTACAAATGAAGGAATAAGTTGTTTCTAAAACTAGCATCATATAATAAGAATCATGTTCACTTAAATGTTCTCAGTCAACATTAGGCCTTTTAAGAAGAAAGACATAAACATAGTGAAAATAATGACTTACTAAGATACAATCATTTCACATCTTCATGATATGGATCAAGTCTTTAATTCTCATAAATGAAAAATACAGCGTACCTAGAAAGAGACCTTGTACTCCCAACAATATTGATCATACTTTATTGATAAGTTCTCCGCAAGTGGGGAAATCCAGAGCAAGCAATCCACAAGTTTTGCAATGGAAGCTTTTCGATATTTAAAGATTGAAAAGCACAATACTTGTCATTAAGTAATGGGGGACGTAATATTTCCCACAATTTTATTGGTATAATCACAGCCTTCAGGAAGAATTTTTTTTTTTTTTTCAAAAGAAAAATGAGTTAGAACTTTAAGAGCAAGATAGAAAATTTTGGATAAAAAAATTTGGAAGGAAAGAAAACATACCTCAGGATCATATTCTATGTTCAGAACTGTGGGACAATGATTAAACGTTGAAAGAAGTTCAATCAATTTCCCGTACCATTGATAATCAAAATTATCAGAGCTGAAAGACAGTGTGGTTTCCGACAAAGCCAGAGCATTTGAAGAGAAGGATACCAAATTACCATAATATTTGAATATTCTTAAATTTGGAGTGTCAAGCTTGAACTCATCCAACATATCACAACTTCTGAAAAATAATTTCTTAAGACTGCCAATTGATATCTTGCTCCTTAAATTCATACAACGATCTATATGTATGTACTCCACGAATGGAAAACACAGAAGTTAAATTTGAAGCCGCTCATCCATTATGAAAAGCTGGCATAATTTTAGTAGAATTAGATTCTTGCAAGGGGCTAGACTAAGGTAAAATAATATAGGAACGTTCTTGATATCTATTGGATGTACATTTACTCCATCGATATGCACCCGTTCAATTAGCTTGTTATCATACAACTCCAATTCCTTGAGCTTACGAAGATTGGTTAACACTAGATTTTTCAATCCTTAAGAAGCAATGATATTTATAGACTCAATCAAAGGGCACCCAGCAATTAGATCGTTAATAACTTGATCATCTGCAAAAACGTATCTTAGGCATAATTTTCTCAAAGAAGATAAGGTAACATTCCTTGCAGTTGACTCCAGCTTACAAGAATCTAACACCAAAAGAACTATTGATTTTACATAGGAAACTAGTTGAGGCAAAGGACAACAAATTCAAAGTCTTAACTCTTTGACATTACTCCCAACTGCATAGCTAAGGCATCTATTTATGTCGGATTTAAATTATTGTAATTATCTGACAATTGTACATCAACTGTGAACTTCTCTAAGCTAATAGCATTTAGATGATGATTTTGCGAATTTTTTACCAAATGCTCTCGATTCCTCGACTTAGAGACAAATCGACCACATATTATACTCGGACAAGAATGCTAGACATGTTTGCATTTTTTAGACAGTATACTAGTTTGAACAATATGCTCATATGGGAGAAATGACAGGATATGATGCAATATCGCTTCCGGCAATGCAGATATCCTGTCCATATCTGAACCTGTCTTACTCTCCTTGATTCACTTCCCTCCTTCACTGTTAATTAAGTAGCCATTTGTTAATAACGAAATAAAATTAAATAGTATGCAATCATAGTAAATGCGAAAAAGAAAATAATTAAAGAAGATTGATAAGCTTGTGGCGTCTGGCAGTTTTCAATAGCTAGACACATGCAATATTCTGAGTTCCGATGAGGCTGTGATTGTGAAGGTTGAGGGATTTATTTTTAGTAGTTCAACACAAATCCTAATTATGATTTGACTGCAATCTTAAATCCTAATTGTAATAAGAAAAGTTAATTTTAAGAAATTAAAAAAGTTACTTCGGTCCTGACAGGACTATTAAAAAGGTAAATTATTATTATTATTATTGTTGTTGTTGTTGTTGTTGTTGTTGTTGTTGTTGTTGTTGTTGTTATTGCACACTCATTAAAATCTACATATTTTATCCTAACCCCATAATGATGAAGAATAGGATTTTGCCATCAAAATTAACAAATTTCCCATATAGATAGATTTTTATCCTTGTTTTACAATGGGTTTGATTGGTTTTGTTCAGTTTGTTAATTTGGTTTTAATTTTTAATTTTATCGGAAATTATATGTTATTTGTGGGTTTTTTTTTTGTTTAAATTTGGCCATTGACTCATTCACCCTTCTTAAGTGCTAATGGATTGGGTATTGACAACCAATTTTTCATCATTATGCGGTAGAGTAAAATATGTCAATTTTAATGACTCTGGAATTAAAAACTCCTATTATAAAACCAATACTCGTGATTGATTCATAGTAATCAATCATGTGGTTATATCCACATCTACCTTCAGCAGTTAAATCATGACCATCTACTCATGTCAACAAATAAAACTTATGAAAACACCCTAATTAATTTCTTTAACCTTCTACCTCTTCTTTGATGAAGAAAACAAATTCTTTGAAAATCGTTCAATCATACTCTTAAATACAATCTTTCGTCCTTCTCTGGGCATATACACTCCATAACAACACTATCCTTCTCAAAAAAGAAGATGATTTGAAGAAAAAAAATTATTGCGTATGGCTTTTGATGTTTGCTTCGTTGTAAGGGTTATTTTAGTTCTCTAAATGAAACCCCAGCACCAATAGCGACCAGTCAAAGGCCTCAAATAAAATTGAAGTTGGCATTAGATGTTGATCGGAACTTGATTGAAGTCCAGATCGATTGGTTTAAAATTCAAGCTCTTAAAAGGTGTCATTGGTAAGCAGGCAATTACGTGTGAAGTGTCGTGTTTGGTCTATAAAGATTGCTTTGCTAAAGATTAACTATTTACTAACATTTACAGCATGCCAATAACTTCTGTAACTCGTATTTGTGCATTATGTGTCAGTTGATGAGATTCATACGCAGGATGAATTTGAGCAACAATCAAGCATTCAGAACCTATGGAAGGAAAGTGCAAGCCAACAACATATCAAGTTCCAGAATC
The DNA here is from genome assembly GCA_034663535.1 of Citrus x limon. NCBI lineage: Eukaryota > Viridiplantae > Streptophyta > Magnoliopsida > Sapindales > Rutaceae > Citrus > Citrus x limon. Next base: position 24,370,106 of record CM067997.1, read on the forward strand.
ATCTATAACGGCCAAGTATTGGATTGATAGTAGGACAATAACTTCATGATAATTCCGGCAAGAATCTCTCTAGCCTTCCATATTTTATAAAACACTCAATACGAAATTCACTCATGTCAAGCCTTAGAACTGTTACAAGAATTTCTTATCATCATTGTATATATTATCCTAATCACCATGTAATCTAATTAAGCAAGATACACAAGCAAGAAATAATATTGTATTGTATTAACCAAACGGTTGTGGCTCAATTCGCAACGCAGGCTGGGTAAGTGGGAAGGGCTTTCGGGTTCGATCCCCACTAAACAGACCACTTGGGAGAGGTAAGAAGCCTTAATTGTGACTACACCCCGAATCCGGATTAGTCGGGGCCCAATGTAGTCGCCAAAAACTGGGTGGTTTAAACCAAAAATAATAATAATAATATTGTATCAATTTTTTCATGGTATTAGAGCTAATGGCTGAAAAAAATACAAAACCTTCACTCACTATCCAGTCATTCCACCAATGTGTGAGTTTAGTCTCCATCAAACTCAATTCAAACAATTATCGTCTCTGAAAGTCTCAAGTTCTTCCACTCATCAGATGTCTTGAGATGGAACACCATATTACCAGCATGGAAGGCTCCACCGAAGATGATTACTCAAGATGGAAAAGAAAAAATGAATCTTGAATTCATCCTTAGGATGAACAATAATGGATTACTGATGACATGGTTGAGAGGGACGGTGACAGAAGATATATTAAGTATGATAGTAGAAAGCCAAACTGCTTCTGAAGTATGGCGCTCTATATATGCTTCCAGCAACCAAAGAACATGAGTCTTGGTTGAAAGGTAGCCTTTATTCCCTTAAGAAAGGGAACACAAAACTTAAAGAATTTCTCAAGAAATTCAAGTCACTGTGTAACAACGCAGAAAAAATTAGGAAACCAATTTCAGATGAAGACAAGGTCTTCCAACTCGCACGATCTCTTGGGCCAAACTGTGCTGACTTCAAGATTGACATGTTAGCCAAACCTCCCATAATCAAGCAATTTATTCTTGCCCTCCAAATCGATGAACAAACAATTATGGTCCAAAAGCAAGAAGAAAAAGCACTAATTCAAGCTTTTTTTTGCCAGAATGGGAGAAGAAGGAAAAACAACGGTGGCCGTAAAAGAGCCTACAAACAAAATAACAGGGATCAAAATCAAAATAAGAGCCCACATCTTCCGAATATACAAACTGCATCAAAAATTACAAAGGAAAGCAAGAAGAATGCACAAGAAGAGGTTGTGACTTGCCAAATATGCAGAAAAAAAGGGGACATAGTGTAGCCTTTTGTCAGAATCGTTATAAATATATGGATCAAAAAGAAGTGCCACAAGTTCTTGCTGCAATGAACTTCAATCAACAAATTGATAAACAAATTTACGCAGATTCTGATGCCACAGCACATATGGTGAATGATCCTGGTAAACTCGATACTCTTTTTTCTTATAAAGGCCATGATAAGATTTTTGTTGGCAATGGACAAGCATTAAAATTTCACATATTGGAGATATTTCTATAAAAACTGACCATGGAACTTTCAAACTGAAATATGTTCTTGTTGACTCTCAATTGAAGAAAAATCTTTTGTCTGTAGCTCAACTCACTAACGATCTACCATGTTCTCTTGAATTTGATTCTAAGGCTTTATTGTTAAGAATAAACAGAACCAAGTGCTGGGAAGAGGCAGTAGACGTGGAAATCTCTACGTATTAGAGGAGACCGATCAGGAAGCTCTTAATGCAATAAAAGGAAAGTTTGCGGACGCGGATCTTTGGCACAAAAGACTTGGACACCCAAGTCACAACGTCTTGCGTATATTGAAATCACAAAAGAAATTAGCATTTCTAATTGGACTAAAACACCAAGCATATGTGTTTCATGTCAATTAGGAAAAAGCTGCAAACTCCCTTTCAAGTTATCCAATAAAACATCACAATTTCCCTTAGAGAAAATACATTGTGATTTGTGGGGTCCTGCTCCTATCAATTCTACACAGAATTTTAGATTTTATGCTCTCTTTATTGACGATTGCACTAGATTCTCTTGGTTGTTTCCTTTAAATCATAAATCTAATTTTTTTGATTGTTCTGTAAGGTTCCAACGACAAGTGGAGAATCAATTGGAACGAAAAATTAAAATTTTCCAATGTGATGGAGGAGAGAATTTAATTCAAACATTTTTCTTAATCATCTACAGATTTGTGGAATAAAAAGACAAATCTCATGCCCCTACACACCTGAGCAAAATGAAGTAGCAGAGAGGAAACATCGGCATACAACTTTAACCATAATATTTCAAGCCCAACTTCCATTGACACTTCGGGTTGAAGCGTTCATCACTGCAACTTATCTCATCAATATAATGCCTCTTTCAACTCTTAACATGAAATCTCCCTTTGAAAAGCTTTTTAATAAAGTTCCTGATTATGACAAATTGAGAACTTTTGGATGCAGGTGTTTCCCTTATTTAAAGGACTACAACAAAAATAAATTCAATAAAAAATCACAACCTTGTATTTTTGCTGGATATAATCTTTTACATAAGGGATATTGTTGTTTAGATCTCGAAACAAACGTGTCTATATATCCAGACATGTTGTATTCGATGAAAATACCTTTCCACTTGCTAAATTATCTTCCTCTGGTACCTTGCAGGAAAGTCTAAAACTAGTCAAGAATAAGTGGTTTTCATCTCCTGCCACAAACGTTGAAGAACTTAATCCCATCACTAGTTCTTGTGACAATATTCCGACGTTGGCACCAATTTTTTATGCACCCCATACAAGCAAAAATTTTAACTTCGCCGAAACTTCAGAGACAACAACTCCTAGCCATGAAATTAATGAAGGAAATATTGAGGCTTACACAAATTCTGCCACTGATGACCATGAGCTAAACAGTTCCTTTTCAACCGAGAAGAATTCTTCTGAAATCAGTCATAAAGAGTTTCCTGATATTTCAAATAGACTCTCCATTGAATTACCAATTCAACCTACTACGTTCACTTTTCCAAGTGAACTATCAAAAAACACTACTTCAAATTCGTGCATTATAATTACTGTGAAGCCAAAGATTAGTTATATTCTGTTATGAGCTTGCCAAAGATTAGTTATGTTCTGTTATGAGCTTGCTGAGGTGGCTGATGAGCTGGCGTTAGTGGGGTCCAAGAGAATAAGCAGTTAAGTTGTTACAGCTTGGTTCTGTTAAGTGGATACACACGTGTCAAAAACGTGTCAAAAGCAGTACATATAAGCTTCTTCTGAAGCCAGAAGAAGTAGATTCAGAGGTTGCATTACAGAGAGAGGAAACACTAAGCTTAGAGAGTTTCAATCTGTATTGTTGAGGGTCATTGTAATCAGCCATTTTTTAGTTCAATAAAGCTTCTACCCTAGCTGGCATTTTCAGCCGTGGATGTAGGTTCCTTTGTGGAGCTGAACCACGTTAGTTTCTTGGTGTGTTGATAGTTCTTGATTACTCTGTTTTTTCTTTGCTTCTTTTCTTGTCTTGCATTTGTTAATTCTGGGTTCGTGAGTTACTTAGTTCTTGTTCAAGAATCAGATATAACTCAGTTAGCATAACAATTACTCGACAGAAACTTAGAAGTAATCCCAACCTGGCCTTGCACATATCCATTGTATCAGAACCAAAAACCTTGAAGAGTGTGCTCTGAAAAATCCTCAATGGGTTGCTGCAATGGAGGAAGAACTTCAGGCTTTACACCAAAACAACACTTGGGATCTTGTTCCAAGGCCAGCAAACATAAATATCATTCGTTCCAAATGGGTGTACAAAATCAAGTACAATGAAAAAGGAACCATCGAACGATTCAAAGCGCGTCTTGTAGCCAAAGGGTTCGCACAAGTTCCCAGGATTAATTTTGAAGAAACTTTCAATCCGGTCATAAAACATACAACAATCCTACTTGTATTTGGCCCTTTCTGTGAATCAAAATTGGTCAATGAGGCAACTTGATGTGCGCAACGCTTTCCTCTATGGTCATCTCAATGAGATTGTCTACATGGAGCAACCCCAAGTTTTGTCAATCCTAAACTACCATCACATGTCTGTAAGCTGAAAAGTCACTCTACGGGCTAAAACAAGCTCCACGAGTTTGGTTTGATTGTCTTTACCATGCACTCATTAAACTTGGTTTTCAAAAAAGCAAGGCTGACACGTCCTTGTTTATTTTACATCATGAATTTAGCATTATTTTATTACTTGTTTATGTAGATGATGTTATAATCACTGGAAAATAATAACACCCTTATACAACATATTATTAGGACACTTAGTTCACAATTTGCTTTGAAAGATCTGGGTATGCTAACTTATTTCTTAGGCATTGAAATAAAAATACTTTACAGCTAGAATTTTCCTTTCGCAGGCTAAGTATACAAAGGATTTGCTGATTAAGACTAAGATGCAAGATAGCACCTCCATTACTACTCCTATGACTATGAAAGAAGTACCAAAATTTGATGATCATGAACCTGTTGACGCTACAGAATATCGCCAAATTGTGGGAAGTCTACAATACCTTACTTTCACTAGATCTGATATTACACATGATGTGAATCGTGTCTGCCATAAGTTCCAACAACCAACCAAAGCCGATCTTCGTTCTGTCAAACGCATACTGCGCTATCTCAAAGTCACTCTTAATTTTAGTCTTCATTATTTAAAACAAAGCTCGCTAAAGTTGTATGGTTTTTCATAATCAGATTGGGCTGGCTGTACTCTCACTCGTCGAAGCACAAGCGGATTCTGCATCTTCCTAGGCGCAAACTGCATCAGCTGGGGTTTAAAAAAGCAGGCCACAGTTGCTCGTTCTAGCGCCGAAGCTGAATGTCGTTGCATGGCTTCTACAGCAGTAGAACTCACCTGGCTCACATATTTATTGAAGGACATTGGCATCTAGCTTGTAGCAACACCAACACTTATGTGACAACAAGAGTGCTCTAGACATGTCCAAAAATCCAGTATTTCATTCCCGTACCAAGCACATCGAGATTGACTACCATTTTGTTCATGAGAAAGTCACACAAGGATTGCTTGACACAAGATACACTCCTTCTCTATCTCAAATTGCTGACATATTTACAAAGCCTCTGTGTAAGAAACTCTTCCTAAACCTTACATCTACGCACTGCAGCAATTCTATGTTCACTTCTATTCATTGCATAAACCTTACATCTTTGTATTCAACCTTTAGTCAACAGCGTAAATTCCCCCAAAAAAAATTCTTCCATTATTAATTTAAAATTATCACAAATTTGTAAAAGTTTCATACTAAATCCTGAGAGGAATCACTTTTATTAATAAAACAAACCTGTTCAAGTATATCTACATTTATGTTTTACCTTTTCTCTACAGCACAAACTTCCCAAAAAATTCCTCATTTGTACACATAAAATTACCACCAATTCATAAAAGTTGGATACTGCGCTTTCTTAAATTGATTAGTTATGTTTATATTGAGAAATTCAATGGCTACTCCATGCTTGTCAAGTGACGAAAGAACGGGTAAAATGAAGAGTATACTAAAAATTAAAGCAATTACAAAAGAGGATAAGGTGTCTGTCTACGTATCAAATAAGTTGATTTAAAAAAAGAAAAAGAGAGAGAGCATTATATGATAGTAATCATTTATAGCTTAAATTGTTCATAGTTAGAAAGGAGTTGCCATTTGAAAGGGAGCCAAAAAAAAAAAAAAGGAGCCTCATTTCAGCAAGATAAACCAAAAAAGCACACATGCTCGCCATAAGCTAATAGGAGCCATAAGATTTCACGCAATTCTCTTGGTATAGTCACAGCCTTCAGGAAGAAAATTTGAAAAAAATAAAATTAGGTAATGTATGGCAATCATTTACTAGAAAAAGATAGAAAATTTCACGTAAGAGTTTGGAAGGCATAACCTCGTGACTACATTGCAAGTTTAACACTTTGGGACAACTATTGAACTGTGCAAGAAGTCCAATCAATTTCAGGTTCTATTGATTGTCAATATTATCAGATCTGAAAAAACGGTACAGTTTCAGACAAAGCCTAATATATTAAAATGTGTTTAAATTTTTTATTTTCAAGTTTGAACTCATCCAACGTGTCATTGCTTTTGCACATAAGCCTTAATACAGCAGCCTGAAATCTTAGGGTGCATTTGGGATTAAAGTTGGGCAGTTGTAGCTTAAAAGTTACAGCATTAAAGTGTTTGGTAAACACGAGATACTGTAACTTTTAAGTTATATTGATATGATTTTTCACTTGTATAATACAAAATCTATTATTTCTTTAATAATTTTATTAAAATTATTATTTAAAATTTATATTTACTATATATTATTTACTTTTGTTTCATAATTATAGCTTTTTTTTTCACAGCAACTGCAGCTTAAAAGCCACAGCACCTTCATCCCAAACGCACCCTTAATACTTCTCAACTTCGTAAATCAATATTCTCTTAAGTACTCTAGGAACAGAATTTGAGAAATTTGGTAGCAAAACCACTTATCCGTATCAAAAGCTGGCCTAATTTTAATTTTTTCTGATTCTTCCAATAGGATACACTGATGTGGGATAGTGTAGCAGGCCTAAGTACGAATATTTGAATTTTTTTTTATTATCTGAATACAAGTGGTTTTTTTTTTTGTTTTTATAAATAAAAAAATCTTAAACATAATTATTTGACATTTATATTCTTCAATTATTTGACATATATGTCCTTAAAGACTAAAATAAAAAAGGACCAGATTTTACAATTTCGAAAATAAATATATTTTTATAAAGATATTTTGAAAAATAATTTTTACTTTTCATTTATACATTTTCTTTAAAATTTACATTTTTTATTCAGATGTAAATATATTAAAATGAAACATAAGTTACAAAAACACAAACAAATAAATTTTAGAAACGGTTTGAAATTAAATATTTAACAAACAACCCCCAACAATAACTCTAGGCTTCTCAATCCTTGACATAGAAAAGATTCATACCTAGCCGCTAGATCGTTAAATACTTGATCAGCTTCATACCTCAAAGAAGAAAAAGTCACGCTAATTCTAGGCGACTCCAGTTTACAATAATGTAATTCTAGTGCAACAATTGATTTCACGTAGAAAACTAATTGAGACAAATAGTAATTCCCACAAGTACAATTAACTATAAGTTTTGACTCTTTGACATCACTTCCAATTGCATAGGTAAGGGATCTCTGTATGTTCAATGCAAGGCTTCTGCTTAAGTTCTACACAAGCTCTAGATCATCTGATAATCGCACGCTAAGCATGAACTTCTCTAAACTAATTGCAATCATATGACGATCGAGCAAATTTAGTTCCAAGAACTTCGAGCCCTTCTTTTGTTTCCTAAAACTAAACAGATAGCAATCAAATTTAAACAAAATCTTGTTGCATCATATTTAAACAAAATCTTGTTGCATCATATTTGTAATTGCTCGACCTCAACAACTAAAAAGATATAGATAGGAATGGGAGAATGTGATGCAATATTTCTAATTGCACCAAATAGATACCGATAGGAATGAGAGAATATGCCTAAGCCCAACAACAAAATAGATGTTGTTCGATTTGGGTACACAGCTCGTTACAATTTTGTTATTTGCTTTACAACTCAAAATGCATCTACTTAGTTATGAGAGTCTGTGACTTACAAACTAGTTTAGGAAGTCATTCGCTAGTAATATCGGATATTACATATTTCCCCTTGAGAACCTCACATCCTCATGAAGGCCATTGGAAATAGAATGAAACGATACCATATTGGTAAATCCATCTATCCATACATCAGGTCGTGAGTCAGCTCCAATACTAAATGTAATAGTTTAGGCCCAATAATTAAGTAGATATTATTTTCTTTGGGCATATAGTCCCACGATTTTATTATTGGGTTTCATAACTTAAAAACATGTCTACTTAGTCCACGAGCTCACTTACTAGTGATGTGAGATATTACAATATTAGTTCAGTAGTGTAGATATTCTATCCAAATTCACATTTGGACTTGCACTCCTCTCCGTAAGAGTCATTGTTAATTATTGAGCAACAATTTTAGAATAAATTAACAGGAATGGACATTAATTAAATTTATACAATTGTAAAATTCTATTGACAAAATTAATTAAAGAGGTTTGATACGAAGATTTACCAACAGCGGCCGTGGTTTTGGCCTATGGCATCTAGCAGTGTTCAATTTCTAGACATTGGCGAGATTCCGGTGAAGCAAGTGGCCAATATCTGGCAGTAATGAGGGCTGAGTATGAAGGCTAGGAGAGTAGAGAGAAATGGGCGAGCTATTTTTATTTTATTATTTTTAATCCCTCACATTAATTTCTTCATTCTTCAGAAAGTTACTACATCTAATTAATGTGTATATGTTGTATATACATTTATTTCAAAAAATTACTTTGTAATTAATATTATATTTTATTAAATTATACATATCATAGGTATATCATATGATATTAATTAGATATAGTAGGTTTGGTATACTCTAAAATGCTTCGCTGTTTGGTGGACTTGAGGAGAAGAAAAGAGGAGAAGAGAAAGAAATAAAGAGAAAAGAATGAATTTCACATCCAGCCAAATAACAAAAATAAGATTGATTCTCTTTTTTTATTCATTTCCATTTTTCTCATCTCCTATCATTTCTTCCAACTAAACACAGGATTGGAAGATCCAAATTTTACAATTTTCAATTTCAAGAATAGTGTCGCTTTTGCTTGCAGCTTTTTTTTTAATTATTTTTTGGTTATAATTTTATCCACGACAATTACTAAAAAGGACAAATAATAATTTTCTAGTTTTGAATACATTAAAATTTACTTTATTCTTTCTTCTTTAATGATGATTCGTACTTCATAAATATTGACACTAATAATTTTAATTTATATGTTAGTGTAATCACGTTTTATCATACACTCTTAAAAGTCAATTTTTATATATTTAACACATACAATTCATGAAATTACTCAATGAATATATTATTGAAAAAAAAAACCTCAACAAAGATGACATACTTAATCTTATTATCACTATTTTTTAATCCTTTTGCTATTAAAAGTGCACTTGTATATGTTAGTTCGAAAACTGAAATATATTTCATTGATAATATTCTATACAAATTATATAAAAAATAATGATAAAATATTTGGGGAAACTAAAATTACTTGCTTCACCATCCGATGAAGGTGTTCGCATATGATTCGGTTTACCATATTCCTGTTTCTCAACCTTTTTCATGTGGAACATGATTTCTTTCTTTCTATATAAACATACTTTATTAGCTCCTATTTCTCTTTAATATTTTTTTCTTCTGTTGTTCAATGAAAAATAAAAATTATCTGTTGTCCAATTAAAATTAAAAATTATTCAGCAAACAAATTACTCAGTACCAATCGCTTGTTATCTTTTATTTATCTCTATTGTACCGTACAATTTGTACGTGCTCGAGTTTTTTTTTTTTGCCAACCCCTGTTCATAAACAAGTTTCTCAAGTCAAAGGAAAATTTTCATAATTATAATCCAAAAGAAATTTCAAAAAAAAAAAAGAAAGAAAGAAAACTAGCCATTGAACTATCAGAGTCTCAATCCGGCCGAAGCTCCAAAACGTTTTTTAGGAAAGAAGCAATTGAACTACCGCAGTACTCTCAATGCAAAGCGAGAGCGAACTATCAGAATAAAAGCAGGCGAATTATTAAATTAAAAAGCAAGCAAATCATTAAGCATATTTCTCCGTTTCAAACCAAAACGATCGATTCATCAAAATAAATAGAAACATTAAGAAAAGTCTCGTTACAAAGTAAAGAAACATGACACATTGTAACTCTTTTAAGATATGTTGGTCCTCACGTTCACAGCGAGCATTGATACAGAGAAATAGCATAGGCTCATATTAACCCATGCAAGTCGATAATGCAAACAGTTATATGCCAATTATGGACAGATAAATGCAGCAGACAAATAAAGGAAAAACTGTATACGCCTTAATAAAAATATCATTGTAATTTTAACAATTTTTATATTTTATATGATTATGTCATCTCTTTCTCACCGAACAACAATCCTAGAGTCTCAAGAGAATAATATTTTAAAATTTATTTATTTTTTATTGGGTGAGGTTATTATTTAAATTTAAATATTAATTATATAAAAGTTTAACTATTCATATCATGCAATCCCATAGTAAATATTTAAAGGTTAAATGCTCGCTTATATTTTAGGTTAGGGTGGTGATATGTCCACCTGGTCAATTATGTAAATCTACTCCACTTTTAAAAAATAATTATAAAAATTTTAAGTTCACGTTATTTTTAAAAATTTCAAATAAAGAAGAATTTTGAAGAATTAATCAACTAAATATATCTTAATTTAGTTTCTTTGTGATATTTTGATTTTTTTTATTTAGATTTGTTTATTATATTTGACTATTAAGATTGTTCTAACGTATAATTAAATTGACTATTTTACCCTTAAATGTAAAGATACAAAAATTTACTTTAACTTTCACTTTTTTTTAAATTTTATACAAAATTAATTGTTTCTAAATGGTCAATTCTACTTTATTAGTATGATTATTAACCTTTAATTAAGGTAACTTAATGTCATTATGAGACAATACTCATGTAAATTATTAAGCTGTAAAATTTGTCATTTACATATTAAATATTAAAAATTATTAGGCACCGTTTCAAGAGTTAGATTATCAGTCACAAAATTAAGTACCTAAAGTATTAAATATAGAGCTGGCAAAATTTGACACGACCCGATTACCCGACACGAACACGACATAAATAAATGGGTATGGGTCGTCAAATTTAACACGATTATTAAATGGGTCGGGTCCGGGTCAACACGATTTTTTTCCGTGTCGGGTTTGGGTTAAAATTCTTGACCCATTTACCCGATCAATGACCCGATTATATTTTCTATTTTAAAATAATTTACATATTCTTATAATTAAAACTCAAATATTAGAGATGATTTTTTTTTATTCTTTAAAATGGTGAATATAAACACAGTGTTTTATTTATAAAATTTTACATACATTTAGAGCTTCAATAGTGTAAATGTGTAAAAATTGATAGACATGTATATTTTATAATATTGATATATAATATTATATATATATATATATATATAAATATAAAATTAAAACCTCAATAGTGTAAATGTGTAATATATTGGTAGATATATATATTTTATAATATCGATAAATTATGTATGTATGTATTTATGTACATACGTATGTATGATAGTGTGTAAATATTTTATGTAACTTTTGTTCAATATATAGATATTAAACGGGTTATTGGGTAACCCGATTATTTTTTCGTGTCGGGTTTGGGTCTCAATATTTTGACACGATTATTAAATGGGTCGAGTTTGGGTCGACCTAAATTTGACACGACACGAAGCTGACACGACACGAACACGACCTGATGACCCGTTTTGCCAGCTCTAATTAAATATACGAACACATATTTCTTTGGAGAATTGATTCATTTTATATCAAAACAACCTCAACCGTAAAAAAAGTTTGGAAAAAGCCTAAGCGAGAAAAAAAATATGAGAATGATTCAATTGATTAATTATAAAAATATTTGTGTTGATTTGTATTTGTTAGAAATAATGTGAATTTATTGTAAATATATTTAGAAAGTGGGTGGATTTACGGAAATAATGGGATACAAATATCCTAACCCTTTAAGTTAGGTACCCGTTTACTCCCTATATATTGAAAAGTGTCTCAAGATACACTTGCAATTGAATGGGTGACCCTCTTGCTCTTATTTTTTTTCTTTTCTTATACAATAATATCCTTACTATAATTTTGGTGATATTAATTATTAATAAATGAAAAAATTAATTAAAAATTAACTAATAATTATTAGTCTGAATGAACTGTTATCAATATTCTAATTTTTAAATATATCAACACTTGCTAAATTAAAGTAATGTTTAATAATTATTATTAATAATTATAATCTTACTAATATATTTTAATTATAATCATACTAATAATTAGAAATTAATTTACCATAGTAATCATAAAAGTGAAATGATAAAAAAAAAATTACATTAGATTTTTACTTTATTTTTAAAGGTAATTTGTAAATTAACATTTTCTATGAATAAATTTATTAGGCAATGATTCATGAGCACACGATGTTTTGGATTTTTTCAAAAGAATACAAATCTTTTTTTTTTTCTTTCAGAAATCCATTTAAAGTTTACATAGTATTTCAGTTGTTCACTATCGTCTTAACTCTATTAATAACATTAATGAAATGATAAGTTTGCCCTTGAATATAAAGTTACCATTTTGCCCCAACTAAATGACAAAAATAAATGAAAGATAACAAAACAAACAGAATCATTTTCATAAAATAAAATTTATGTAACTTAAATTAAAAAACATACCAAATCTAAGTCATAAAAATTTAAAAAGAAATAGTAGCAAGCAATTTACTTTACCAACCAAACATTAAATATAATACGGCATCTAATTCAACTAAACTTATAATCATACATATGTCTGGAGTTACACAAGCTGAACGTAGCCAACCAATAGAAATTTCAAAATGCCTAACTTAACTGGAGGAAAATATCCCAAGCCCTAACTCAACAGCCGTTGTAAGTAATAAGAGGTAAAAACAAAATCATGAAAGATTGCCGGCTTGCCATAGCTGGAGAACGCCGATGGTTGGTGATGGTGACATGATACTGGTTCTGCGGAGCAGAGGAGCGAGCATCAAGCAACGGGAAATTGTGTGGCTGTTGGTGCGGTGGAGACTTGGCGATGTTGTAGCTGCTGGGAGCCTGAAGGCTTGGCGAGGTGGCTGATCAATGTCGGCGGTGAGTTGATAAGCTTGAAAGTTGAGAGATAAGAGGCCGCTGGAGCGGTGGTGGTGGCGGTGAACTCCCGTGGTAGCAACTTGTGGAAGGTTATGGACAAGACGACAAGTGGGTCTGAAAATTCTGAATGCGGTGGCAGTGACGATGTGTCTTGATTCGCTATAGTTCGATGAGAAAAAAATGAAAGAAAGGTGGTGGTCGGAGAGATAGCAGCGGCATGGGAAGAGATAGCCTTGCAGCAGTTAGGGGTCAACGTCCCCGCTCACTATTCACTTGTTTTCATTTGAAGGGAATATTGTATTTATATTTTATTTTTAGTTTTAATTTTTAATTTTTAACTACGCAATTTGATCGATTTTTAGATTGGATCCGAATTCAATCCGATGCCCAGCCCCGGATTACAAATGGTGAACGATGTCGTTTTTTCTTTTATAGGTAAAATGACTATTTTAATCCTATGGCATCATCAACATTTTCACGGAGTTAAGACGGTACCCAAACACTTAATAAACTTTAAGTAAATTTCTGCAGGGAAAAAAACAATTTGAATATTTTTAAAAAATTCTGAAAAATGAAGTGGTTATTTAATTTATTAATAGAGTGATGATATAGTCACAAATTAATGTGGCATTAATTCATCGATTGAATGAAAATATAAAATAATAAAAATAAATCATGTGTGCCAAGAGATATTTAATTCAACCAATGAATTAATGTCACATCAGCTTGTACAAAATAAGTTTATATAAGAATTTGTAACTATATCATTACTCTCATTAATATCTTCAAAAATATTGTTGCAAGTGAATTAGGAACAAACAAACAAGAACATAGGTATAATATTTTTAACATAGTAGGGGGTCTTAAAATATTTTTCAATATATAAGATCAAATAAACATTAGTTTAAAATATAGAGACTAATCGAATATGTGTGCATATTTAAAATTCAAAACGTAAAATTTAACCTAAAGTCTCGATTTACTAGGTAAAATTTAAAATAAAATGAGAATCATACAATGATAATAATAAACAAATAAATAAACAAAAAAAATAAATTATGAAGAATAAGAAACAAATAAAAAATAAATGGTTATCATCATTTCACTATTTTAAGAAGTGTAAAATATCAAATAATTACAAGAAATATTGTTCCCTATTATTTTACTACTATAATTTTGTAAAATATTTTATTTTACTACTTTTTTATTAAAACCATTAGCTGACTAGTTACTTGACTAGTAAAATATTAATTTTACCCTTTATGATAAAATACACAAATGGAGTATCAAATAGTAGACAAAAAAATTACGTTATGTCCTTAAATTTTTAAATAATAATTTTATCCATGAATTAATAAATAACCCTGAATTTATTATAGCTATAAAAGTAACGAATTAACAAAAATACCTCTAGATATTTTTGTTTAAAAATTATACAATCTATTCTAAAAAAAAATTAAAGGTTATCTACATAATCAACACTTCCATATTTAAGTTTTTTTTTAACAAAAATATTTAGGAGCACTTGCATTTCACTACTTTTATAGTTGCAATAAATTTAGTGTTATTCATAAATTCATAGTTAAAATTATTATTTAACAATTTAAGAATATAACAATAGGAAAAAATTATGGTGCAACTGTGGTACCGTACCACAGTTGTACCAACCGTTGGATCCTAATAAACTCCACCCATTTAAATAAATCTAACAATTAGATACAATTATAATACAATACTATAATTGCATCGTAGCCGGACCATAACAACAATCTTATGTCTATTATTTAATGAAACAGGGAAGGAAGGACAACGGGAACGTTGTTGGGGGCTCCATACTCCAAAAAGCCATCATGGCCCATAAAATAAGATTTGGCTTACAACGCTGGGAAACGGGAATCATCAACCGCACTACAAGCTTTAAGACTAGACAACAATTATCTTAGTTGGCCGCGGATCCCACACGCAAATCATCGTCTCCACGTGTTCTTCATCTGCATAGCAACCTCAATGCATGCTCGATACGCAATTAAAACTCATAAAACTAACAACTCTTTACCAAAAAGAAATAATTTTCGACGAGTCCCGTCCCGTGAATATCGGCTCTTTCCATCGCTTTCCTGTACAAAAACACGAACTTAGAAAGCAACAATCTATTGCCACGTAGCCAATTCAACAAGACCCTGCATACGTGTCAACAAACTGTAGGCATTGATGTTAGACAAGAATACGACCGGCCACACACTAATCAGAACCCCCTTCCAATCACGTACAAACCAGATCGAAGTTTCCCCTTGTAGTGTCCGAACCGGGGGAGACACGTCACACGTTTTCAACTCCATGCTAAAGTACGCGGATAAGCGCAAAACGCATCGATCCATTCACCTTCTTTCCAATTCTTCTCCTTCACGCTTCGTTAATTAGATTAAGAAACAAAACAACTTCCATTCTCTCTCAACTACACCATAAAAAATTTTTAATTTCTATTTCTTGATCATATCTTCTTATTTTCCTTCTCATGCATGCAAAATTAAATAAAAATAAAAATAGAAGATAATACTTAATTTTCGCTACTTATTATTATTATTATTATTGTTTTGGTTTGTTACATCTTACATGCATGCAAAAAGAAAAGGCAATGAAATCAGAAAAGCTGAAGGGGAATTTCAGCCGGCCATCATGGGCGACACTTGTGCTAATCGTCACTCTCATAACAATCCTCTCCTTACAAATCACAAAGAAGTCCGTTTTGTCCCCCAAACGGGTCGGTTTCTCGGGAGCCGATGGAGCAATATTCGACCCGGACTCGTGTGCCGCCGGGTTGCTGGGGGATCAGTACTTGCCGGAGAGAAAAGTCGTGATGTCGATAAAGGATTTCGGAGGAGTTGGAGACGGGACGACGTCCAATACAGAAGCGTTCCGGAAAGCGGTTCGGTACATGCAAGGCTTCGGCGACAAAGGTGGGGCCCAGTTGAACGTTCCGGAAGGCTTGTGGCTCACCGGAAGCTTCAATCTCACCAGTAACTTCACGCTGTTTCTTGAAAAAGGCGCTGTCATTTTAGGCTCTCAGGTATTAAAATAATCTCTCTCTCTTTTTTTTAATCATTATTATTATTAATTTATTATTTTGAGTGATTAGATAATGAGATACAAATATGAATGAGATGACCGAAAATATGAAACGTTAAACTCGTAATGAAACGTCAAAATGATGATGTGAATGAATGACAATAGGATTTTGTTAGCTTTTTTTTCTTTTTTTTTTTAAGCATATTTTAGTCTATTTGAAATTTGAGAGATGAAAAGGGTTTGAAAAGGTGAAATGAAGAATTTAATTTGATGGGGCGTCAAATATTTTAATGTGTATTTGGTTTGGTCACGGTTCTTATGCTCATTTTGTCCTTTTTGCCACCTTTTTTTCTTTAAATTTAAAGACATAGAAGGTTGGTGTGCTCTGATTTTATTTGTGTTCATATTTAAGGTCGACAGCAAAAAAAAAAAAAAAAAAAAGCTCGAATTAGCGGGACCCACCATAATAATGTATTAAATTTGTTACTATTCTTTAGTATGAATGTGTATGTAATGTGTGTGTGTCTGTATGTATACATACAAAGGATTCGGTTATGTGACTAGGTGTCCATCATTATGCAAGTGATCAAGTTTATGGTTCCCTGTGTTCAAAAGAAAAAAATGTTTATGGTTCCATGGCTCAGCTTATAAATAATTTTGTTTTGTTTAGTTTCTAATTTTTTTCTTTCTATTATTAACAGGACATGGATGAATGGCCTATCATAGATCCTTTGCCTTCTTATGGAAGAGGGAGGGAGAGATTAGGAGGGAGACATATTAGCCTAATTCATGGGGATCATTTGACCAAAGTCATTATAACAGGTATATTAAGCACATGATTTGTAATTATTATAGTTGAAAGCATAAGTTATGTCTGATGGTGCTTTCACAATGAAAAAGGAGGTACACAAAAGAAGAAAAAAGAAGATGTGGGTTGCTTTTGATAATATCTAACTTTTAATATTATGATCCGGTATTCCAAAATTAGTTGGACATTTTTTGCGAATTAAGAAGAATAAAATAGGCTTATCTTGAATGTTGTGGATGACTAAATGGACTATTTTATTGATAATGGAACTAATGGATTCTTTACATCAATAAATGATCTTTTGATGCTTCTCTATTTCCAGGTTGTTGTAGAAGGAAAAATTCTTCACACACTGTATATTTTTGAAACTGTAAAATAATGATATGGTTTTACTTATCCCCTAGAAATATTATTTTACCTTTTATGACGAGCATTATGCTTGGAATATGTAAAAGTTTATTTGTTTTGGGCTTGGGGGGAATACCTTGGGAACTCAAATCGATTAGAGAGAAAGGAAAATGTAGAAAGGAGATGAAAAGAGAAGGGACAGAGGAGAATTGTTACTTTGATTTTTTGGTGTCATTTAAAAAGGGAATGGAAAAGAAAATGCCAATTACATATTAATTGGATCATTATATCATGTGTGCTTCTTTTGTTATTAATTCTTATTTTAGTCCTTGAGAATCAACACTATTGTTTGGATCCATGGAATTATTAAGTTTATAAGATCGTTATTTAAGTTTACAGGATATAATGGAACGATTGATGGCCAAGGACAGATGTGGTGGGATTTATGGTGGAACAGAACACTGAAGCACACAAGAGGCCATCTTGTGGAATTGATGAACTCTAACAATATCCTAATCTCTAATCTCACCTTCCGAAATTCTCCGTTTTGGACTATCCACCCTGTTTACTGCAGGTTCGACATTTTTGGTTTTCAATCTTATTTTCTTTTAATCTGTTTATGTCTTCAATAGTGCCTGTTGTATTCAAGTTTATTGTTTAATATTTGAAATTAAGCTGAACACCTTTTGTTCTTTCTAATTTATAAATTCATCCAAATGACCTTTTTTTTTAACCCTTCTTTTAAGAAAAAAAATTAGTAGGAAAAGTGTACAACTCTGTCTCCCACCTGGTGTCCTTGAAGATAGAACTTTGCTCCAGCCTAGCAGCATTTTTATCCTTGTGCAGGGGCCATAACAATTAGCAACTTAGCATTAATGTGAAACAGAAAAATAACACTTATGAATCATCTAGTTGAGCACTAATGGGCAGCATTGCATTTGTTTCAGGAATGTTGTTATCAAAGGGATGACAATCCTGGCTCCTCTTAATGCGCCAAATACTGATGGTATAGACCCAGGTAGACAATACTCTCTTTTCTATCACATTTTCTTTATTTTCCCTTTTTTTCTCGGTCAGTATTGCCTTTTAAGCTTCTAATTCACAAACCTATACAAAACATTATACAGACTCGAGCACGAATGTGTGTATTGAAGATTGTTACATTGAAAGTGGGGATGATCTGGTGGCTGTGAAGAGCGGATGGGACCATTATGGCATTGCAATGGCTCGTCCAAGTTCAAACATCATAGTGAGGAGAGTTTCGGGCACTACCCCAACTTGTTCAGGAGTTGGAATAGGTAGTGAGATGTCTGGAGGGATTTTTAATGTAACTGTAGATCAATTGCATGTTTGGGATGCAGCAGCTGGGGTTCGTATAAAGACCGACAAAGGTAGAGGGGGGTATATTGAAAATATCACCATAAGGAATATAAAAATGGAGAGAGTCAAGATACCTATAAGGATCAGTCGAGGTTCTAATGACCATCCGGATGAAGGATGGGATCCCAAAGCTCTTCCTAAAATAAGGGGTATTTCTTTTGTTAATGTGGTCAGCGTAAATACAACAAAAGCCCCAGTACTGGCAGGCATTATAGGTACACAATTTGAAGAGATCTGCATGAAAAATGTTAGTTTATTAGGTCTAGCCCCATCGGCGAAATGGCAGTGTCAATTCGTTTCAGGTTTTACCAGTCAGGTGTTCCCTTTGCCATGTCCCCAGTTACAAAACAAAAGTTCATCTTGGTGTTCTTTTTCTTGAGTTTTCTAGGGAAGATTTGAACTTTGGGGTTCAAGTGAATTGCATTTTAGGAATGGAAACTGCTTCAGCAACCTGGGACTCCGATATGAACTAAACTTTGGGTAGAAATGAGTTCAATATGCATGAACGTCGTTTAAGCAAGACGTTCAATGAAGCTAGTTAAAGTTCCGGCTGAGTGCGGGCTTACAATTTTGGCGAAAGATGTGATTTCTTCTGCAGTTAGGACATGCAGGTTTTGACAGGTTTATGGTACCAGATTAGTTTCTCTGTTAAACAAGTTTGCTATATTTATATTGATTCTTTATAATTGGTTGCCAATTCTACAAATTCAGTTTCAGGATCGTTAAATGAACTTATTGGAATCTGGTTAGAATTTATATAGAAAAATGTAAGTTTTTTTTTTTTTTCCCTTAAATTGAAACTAGGTGACAAGTGTAGCCATTTAGCTCTTGCTTACATAACTAACAGTCTAACCCCAATTTTCTTCCAAAAAGGAAAAAACATGATGAGGATATAAAAATATACTGAGCAGAAAAATATAACACACAAATAAGCACAAGTAAAGGTTCTTCAATGGAAACTTAGATACATGGGAGGGTAAAATAAAATGTTTAAAGAGATCAGTTGTCCCACTTCACCATTTCCAGAAAACATTGGAACCACACTTGTATTTATCTTTCCCTTTGCACTCCAATTCCAAATCATCCGAGATGAATGGCACTTTCTGCAAAAAAATAAAATTGAAAATAAAATAAAATTACTCAACACAAATCAAACACCAAACGAATGAAGGGATAGAGTTTGAATCTGATAAAAACCTTTTGCTTAGCAAGATCTTGGCAGCCTGTGAAGTTCTCAGGGAACTTGCATGTGCCAAATTGAACAGTGTATGCTCTGGCAAAGTTTGCACCACTTGTTGCCAATCTCTTCTGGTCATTCAATTCCTGGAAAAAAAAAAATCCATTCATTGTTGAGCATCAACTTACTAGAAATTGATGATCATTCAATATTTTTAAGTAAACAAATTAAATTAACCTTGTTGGCTTTGCTTCTCTCAAGGTATTCATCGATGACCCCAGCATTAGCAGAAGAAGCAGCAGCAGTAGCTGTGGTGAAAAGGGTAACTGCTAGAAGAGCCATGGCAGCTCTCCTTCCATCAGTTCCTCTTGATTCTTTTGAAACATCAACTTGTTGAGCTCTGATCACAGGCATTTTGTGGCCATGCACAGCCGGGGTTGAAACTGAAACAATCTTTGCATTGAGCTCAGATGATCCAGCACTGCCTGAAATAGCATAGTTGCATGCGAGTACACTAGAGTTCATGGCTGCCATCGCTCCTGCTGCAGCGCAAATTTTTTTTTTGTTTTACAAAGTTCACGAAGTTGAGAACAAAATGGTGGCTTAATTTGCTTTTGTGTTTGTGAGTTGTGGATAAATGATGGAGATTTGATGATGAATTGTGATAGAAGATTGTGGTGGGAGTGTGGATAAGGTGAGATTGCCTCACTCCTATTGGTAAACTTTGCACTTCAATGCCACTTTGTGCACTTGGAAGTCTTGTGGTGAGCGTCAAATTCTGGCCCACTTTCGAATCAGAGTTTGTCTTCAGTATCTTCTTGCCAGAAGGGCAGAAACTGAATACGGATTACAGTAATCTCACCTCAACATTTTTGTTATATGTTTAGTGTAATACTACCTACAAATTCTTCTGTAAATTATTTTTATACAAGTCCCTTGGCATAACATGATTAACTTATACGTGGTTCAAGAAAAAATTTCATTCAACAACGTCAAATTTTATTCAACAATCTACATTTAATCTCTATATTTTCACTTAAATATCTATTTAATCCTTATATTTTAAAAAATACCTTTTCTTTTTCTTTACTTTTATAAAAATATCATTACAATAATATTCTTGGCCGTAATTAATTTATTTACAAAAATTTTAGTTAGTAAGTTAACTAATAAATATCAATATGAAAGAACTACTATTTTTTATACCTGTATGACGATCTTGCTAATAATTTATATACTAACTTAAAGTAATGTTTAATATCCTTGAAACAATTTTACTAATAGTTATTGTATAAAAAATAATTCACCAAAATTAATCCTAAAAGTAAAATAATAACAAAAAATTTCTATAAATTTTTATGTTAGTTTAATGCTAATTTGATAAATTAATATTCTTTTCTTTTCTTTAATATTCTCAAGAAGGTAAGAAGATTATTGCAATGATATTATTGTAAAAAGAAAGAAAAAAAGTAATAATAAAGTTGTAACATATTTAATGCTAAGACTGTGTTGAGATATTTTTTTAAATATAAAGATTGAAAGAGTTATTAGGCGTAGTCATCCAAACACTGATTTCATTCATCAATTTACTTACAGTATTTATCTCACAAACGCGCATTATTCATATTATTTGTTATTTATTGCATCCTAATAGCTGATCCAGTTTTATTCACCCGCGCATGGAAACGAAACCACAAATTAAATTTCTTATCAACTTGATATTAAATTTGTTCTTTTATTAATCAAACAGTATTATGGCATGCCATTGCTGAGGCCTGAGGAGTAAAAGCACTTAATTTTGGATTTTACCCTCATAAAATGACAATTGTTAAAATACCTTCCAAAGCTGCCACTAATGAAAATTCTTTTATCTTCCTAATAAAAAATTAAAAATGAAGGATAAATTAAAATTTACAATAATTTATAGGGATAACCCAAAATTAACCCATAAAAACAACATGAGAAAACTTAACTCTTGTAATTGACCAAAATGGCCCAACAAAAAAAGAAAAAGAACAAGAAAAAAAAGTGATAATTTGGGTTAACGGGTTGATTTCAAGTCACATTACAGTAAACATATAAAAATGGCTTCAAGCAATTGGTACATGATCGATCCACTTAGAGGGATCAAGGATTCAAACCCTATCACGATGACCTCAACATGAAAAACAGTATACAATATACTGTATAATCTGTATAGTACATGAGCTACATTAACCTAATGACACAAAAAAATATCTGTTTATAAAAATTTCAAACCCTACCTCTCCAATGCCTTTGATGGAACATGGACCATAACACTAACATGTTTCAAATACATTAGAAGAAATTCCACTGAACAATGGTCTGCATGTATGAAAAATTATTCTATTATCATCTCAAATGTTTATATACATCCTGTACGCAAATCCTTTCCAAAATGATAATCATATAATGATCAATTATAAGATGAATTCTGCTCATACTCCTATTTGAGAGCTTTCCAGATGAGAAAGAAAGAATAGCCAAAAGAAATAAACGCAGGGAACAGGAGCACAAGAAAAGTTAAATGCTCGTAAAAGCCATCTAAAAGTGTGGAGGAGATCTCGATTGCTACCTTTTCGATGATGCCTCTGCACAGGAACTTGCCCAAAGATGAATATGCAAGAAAGCATATTCCTAGATGCGTCTTCAATTTCTTCAATAGCATCTTTACATTTTTCAAACCATTAAGAAACCATATCATTTATCAATATATATCTTTGGTGGTTGTCTGGTATATTCTAATCAAGAAAACAAAAAATTGAGAGATTAAAGCTCTACCAGGAAACGAGTTAAGCTGGTCTAAGCTGGAGCCAAAATCAAATAATGCTATCAGCAAAATCCAATTATCAGATGTCAAAGTTATCTATGAAGCAGTTCTTTAGCTTCCAGCTACGCAATCATCTTAATCTTGACAATCTTTTTCGTTTTCGGTTCTTTTTATGTACAGTGGAGCTCTTAGAACTTGAAGGAAGAGCCAGAGTTGATGATGGTATACCAACAGATGTCCTGCCTTTCTTGGAAACCCATTTCAAAGGCAGATTATTAACCACCGCACCTATATCATCTGAACTGCTCAATTCAACAAATTGTTTAATTTGATCAAGCATGTTGTGGGTCCAGGCAACTGACAGATCTAGCTCAACTGAGTCATCCATCGGTTTTCTCCACAAGTTCATCAGTACCTCTCTAAGTGACTGAAAAGACATGGAAGGCTGATATCCTTCATTGTTTGCACATATCATATTGACTTTGACGACATGCTTGCAAATATTTCCTTGCATTGACCATGCACAATCACAAAAAGCAAATTCTGATCCAGGATTCCACACTAGATGTGTCAGACTGCTGTCTTTCTGGCTTGAGACCCTGGCAAAGAGATGCTCTTTATCACCCAAGGTAACAGCAGAATTGGGAATTTGCATTGCGCGATGCCATGATGTAGATGCAATATATTCATCCTTAACATTTTGGAAAGAATCACTTTCATCTGCATATCGATCAAGCCAGTAGCTAGAATGCAACTCAGTTGTCAACTTGTGTACTAACCAGTCAACTCTCTGGAGTGCACCAAGATGTGAATCATCGAACAATTTGGTTTTCAGCTTCACATGATAGGCCTCTATGGCACCAGATGCCTCCTGACTTGCAAGTGGAAGAGCTCTCATAGTTGACAGCCACATCGCTGTTCAAAAGATAAACATAGCAATATTTTCTATTAAAAATAGTAAAGTATAAGACGATTTCAACAAGATGAGAAAGCATATACCAATGTGAGACATCTGTTTATATCTGTGAGTGAGTGTGTGTGTGGAAGAGAGAGAGAGAGAGAGAGAGAGATCTAACCAAGCTTAGGCATCCAGGAGGCCTTGAAATATTCTATAAAGGCAGTTTGATCAACAAAATCCTGAATTAATACTTCCAAGTTAACAAAAGGATCAGCTCCATCCCATATGCTATACAATATATTTCCTAGACGCTTGAAAATTTCCCGCTGAATTTTGATATTGGTGCACTTTTTAACAATATTTCTCAGCCATGATCTACGAACACGCCATAGGGAAAACAGGAGAGGACAACAAAATATTTCCCTAAAACAGAAGTGAAACCAAGCATGAGCATGGTAAATTGCACAATTTCAATTCATAATGAAATCCATGGCAAAAGACTTACCTTATGGGATCAATCTCTGCTGCTGCATCATCAATCAGAAACCCGCTGATTTTCCATCCAGGTTCAATGCTCCGAGCTCGATCAAGCAGAGATTTCATCCACTTAGTCACATCAGGCTTCGCAGAGCTACGTGTGACAACCCATGCAACTGGCAGTGCGTGTTGTCTTGAATCGAAAACGAGAAGTGTGCACAAAGGATACTGCAAAATTAGACAGAACATGGACTAAACATCCACCTAAATTCTTCTGAAGCTAACCATATATCCACGAAAAAAATTGCATACCTTAAGTCGCTTTATGCCAAATGTTGAATCAGCTGCAATGAGACTGCGATGGCCAAAACGGATCATCTGTTGCAACTGCCATTCTGTTTGAATCCCAAGAATGAAAGGATCAGTTTCCGATGAATCCTGATAAAAGAATATGGATTTCTTATTGCGATCAACCCACAATCGTATGCTAGCTTGATCATCTAGATCCAACTCATGGGTAGACCTCCTAATAATCATCCCAAGCTTTTGGACATACTGAGAAGCAAGGCTATTGACTTTTGCATCAGAACCACAATATCTTTGAATTCCCTCAATGTGTTTCTCTAACACACTCTCTTCAGGAATGCCAAGATAGATCATAGACATAGTTTGCTGTTGAATTTCATTACAAATATATGGAATTTTCTTGGCTCCAGGGCCAATAGCATCTCTGTCAAGGGGCCCATGGCAGATAAAACCTGACTTGTTGACATGACGCCTGTCATTATAAATAAGGAGTGCTAGTGATGGACGAGCATACAGCCTCTTCACTACAAAATGGCACGTACAGCCCCGCATGGACTGAGGTCGGGCAGCACGATTTCGGGTATTTAGTCGATATTTTCGACTAGGTAACACACCACCACCTTCCCCATAATTTTCAGGACCAAAAGAGCACCAATACCTAAAAGATAATACAAAAATATCAAGGGATTAAAACTTGTTGAGCGTGTGTACTAATTTTCAGGACCAAATGAACACCAATACAAAAATTTCAGAAAATATTAAATTGAGGGATTAATAATTGTTGAGCATGTGTACTAACATCCATCTACTTTTAGGTACTCACATGGTCTATTTTCAACAAAAAATGAGAGTTACAATGCAAGGTTAAATTAAATGTGTTTTCATCCATTATAAGCTGCTAAATTCCAGTTATACTCTTAGTCTCAAAAGCAGTGAAAATTGACACCATATATATGGTCGATAATCTCTTAACTAAAAATGAAGGCCACATTCAGATGTTTTGGTGAAAAAAATGAACAAGAAATGGTGAACAAAAATCAAAGTTTCTACCAAGTTGTCATGCCACCTACTTTGAAGTGACATACAGAGCAAAGATGCTAACACTTCAAACTTCTCAATTTATGGTATGTCTACTGGAACAGTTACGAATCCCAGAAAATAGAGAGGGGGAGAAAAAAATTTATGCATCTTCCAGCATTGAAATATGGTATTCTTTAAATATAGGAATGTAATCGGTGCGTCTTACAAATACGAGACTTACAGCCTGTATTCCAAATATTCATCGTCCTTATACTCTTTCAAGCTTCCCCTTGATCTTTTCCTTCCCCTCTCAATATGAAACCTTGTTGGGCACTCTACATTAGAGCACTCTCCAATAATAAACGAATCAACTCGTGCATAAGGAATTAGTGCTACTTCGTCATGGTGCTCAGCCGTGCCAAACTTGGTCCATGTCAAATCAATCGAAGAGAAATCCTCCTCTGGCGGATCTTGCACTTGAATATCAAATAAGGATTCAACTATATCCATCTCCTCTAACTCCTCTTGTTAATGTATTATAGAACCAGCTTTACATTTAGATTCATATCTGCAAATTTTCACACACAAACCAAAAAATCAAAAGACAATCTATTTTAATATACCACACCACGCAGATGTGGTATACACAACTATATCAACTCACACTTAATCAGGGTACTAACCAACTATAAAGACATTCATTTTCCTCCAAAAAATTTTCATTTCCAGAAATATTTATAGAAAAGAAAAACAAAGTTCATCAAGTAATTAGCTCATGTTACAAAAAGAGAAAGGAATAACCAAACCGACCGGAATCATATTAACAAACCACACCTGTAATGTCCTCAAAATTATTAATGCATTTCTTTAACCCTACTTAACCTTTGTGGAAACAGCACAAGGGTTGGTCCAATTTACACTCATAGTCCAAATGCCAAACTCAACGGGCAAATAGAGATAGGTATGTATGGTAAATATTCATGCTAATTTATTATCTGAGTACCAAAAAATACAAGGCCAGACCAATTTTTGGGAGTTTCATTAAAAGGCCATTACAAACAACCACAAGAAGCAAACCTCAAGTTCAGACACTTAAAGAGTCAAGTCCATTCCCCATTATCATGTTAATATGCAACTTACACAATAAACCCAATAGAGATAAATATATAACCTTATTCAATAAACCCAATAGAGATAAATATATAACCTTATTCAATAAACCCAATAGAGATAAATATATAACCTTATTCAATAAACCCAATAGAGATAAATATATAACTTATTCCTAATTAATGGAAAAATATAATATTTTACAAACTTACAATTCAATAAACTGAAATTCTAAAGCATAAGTTGGGCAATATGAGTCCAGATAAAAAAAATAAAAATAGAAATATAAACAAAAATGAATAAAGAGCAGAGTAGCGGTGAGAGTAGAGGCATCACGCATGCCTGTTGCCGCGTAACATATAAGGGGACTTGGCCTCTAATGTTTTTCAGCTATCACACTAGTTCTAACCTGTCTCTGTTTTCAGTTTGATGATGAATTTTCCTTTGCCCTAAAAATTCTAATTTTGAATTGGCATGCATTTCTTTTTTGACATAAATAATGAAGTCCAGGTTACCCATTCTAAAAAATTAGGCCTTTGTTGGGTCAGAATTGAAGCCCAATTTCCATAAGCCCCATGTAGTGCAAATTTTTTTGTAGTACAACCCTCAAAATTCCTTATCGGCAAAATCCGGGTCCGTGTCCAAGTTTGTCCAAGTTCAATCCGAAAAATTCGGGTTTCCGAAACCCGGATTTTGAACCCGGATTGGCACCACTTTAAGGCTTGTTTCCAAATGGAAAAACAGAGGTAGGGCACTAAGGGCACTGTCAGTGTTCAACTTGCAACTTTTGTCCATCACCGATTGCTTCAACATGAACATAAGAGTAATATTTAAATCAAATAGAAGAAATTGATTAAAGAATATAACAAAACAGTGAAGCAAAAGTGCAAAACAAAACTCAAATTTTGTGATTGTCAGCTTGTCATCATGAAGCAAAAGCTAAATTAATATCAAAATAGAACACAAATGGCGATGGAGAACGAAAATCCAGTGAATTTGTACCATAGTCATTGTTTCGTCTATGCCCATGAATCCCAATTCCTCACTTCGTGTGTGTGATCGTCTTCCGCCGGCCGTGACCGTGAATGAGTTTAAGAGTTACTGAAAATTCAAGCCTTTGATGATGATTGATGACAATTTTGATGATGATGATGATGATTGATGACGATTTGATGATGATTGATGACGATTTGATGATGATGATGCTTTAAATTGATGAATTTTGGCAAATGAAAAGGAGAAGAAATATGGCGGCCATGTTGAGCTAAAAGCCAAAAGTGTAAATTAGGGTTTATTTATTCTTTTTCCATTAAATTTTTATTTCTTATATTTATATGAAAAATAAATATATGCGGGTCCGGGTTTAGCTGAATCCAGAGCCGAACCCGAATGTTTATGGGTTCAAAAAAATAATACCGGATTGACATATTATTTAAATGCAGTACGGGTTGAACCCAGCAAGGATCATTCAAGTTTATCCAAGTTCAGGCCGGGTCCGAATTTACTTTGCCATTCCTAAATTATTAAATTCCCTTTTAACTTAAATTACCTAAACAATCAAATGTAATATTTAATTCATTTTTATTTTTAAATGAAATTTCAATTAAAAACTTAAATAAAAATATTTTTTTGAGAAAATTATAGTAGTTTAAAGTAATGAAAATAAAATAATTAAAAATTTAGGATTTGTATGTATTTTATAAATAAAATTTTAAAAATACACATTTTTTAGGATAAAAAAATTTATGGGAAGATGCTTCATTTTTATATATGTGTTTCTATTCTGTAAATTAAACTATAGGTATTTTAGAAAATAAAATTCAAAATTATTTTTATTTTCAATAAGGCATATTTACCTTCCAAAAAAATAAAAAATAAAAACAAAAAGGCCTATTTTTTAGACATGGTTGGCCCAGTTGAGTTGATCGAACGTTTGAGTGAATTTGTTTACAGCAATAAAACGGATTAAAACCGACCAGACTTCATCTATTGATTCTTAAAACACGCACACACACTCATTTGAAGCAGATCATGCCTGCGTTTTTTCATATTGCGAGTCACTGGCTTGGTCACATAACATTGCCCATTATCAAGGCATTTTTGCAGCGTATCAGATGAGAATAAAGCAACCATTTCAAATTTCAAATTTCAAAATTCAAAGTAGTCAAATTTTTATCGAACGAAGTTAATACATATGAAAGAAAGGTTCGGGAGTTCTCATGTTTATTTTTTTTTATAAAAAAAAAAATACATGCCACCATACATTATTTTTCAGATAAAAGCATGAATCTGCCACTAGATTCAACAGGAAAGGTTCTTTTACTAATTGAGAAAAATGGCTCCAACATTACCTTCAACATGAATGTATGTTGTTTCAAGTTTCAACAACAGACTATATACAATGACAAGGGAAATGAGTTTTAAGACTCATGAGCTTGGAAGCAGTTTATGACTAGCTCCAACCTGTCAAGCCTAATCTCTCAGCAACATTATACATTACTAGTTTATCCCAAACAGGGCCGAAGAGATGCTCCCCTCCAATGGCAAATGTCAATGCCCATGAGAGTAAAACAACCGTGAAGACTGCAAACCCAACTGCTGATCCAAGAACATCTACAAAAGAATATATCTTACAGTTATAAAAACGAACAGCGTGGGAGAGAAGATGCGTAAAATATATAATATGTGATATAATAATGCCAACAAGTAGCCTTCCATGTCGAAAATGCAGATGCACCCAACTTCATCTCCTGAAAGGGTGCCTTTCTGTAATCAATACAACAAACTAATTACAGAAAAACTACTACGTTCTTGGCTTACACTATATTGTAATCTAAATACGAGACGCGTAAATCAAAGTCCTCGGCGAGTGGTGATTGATGCAGCATGCAAACAGAATCTCAAGCTAGCATCATAAAAAAGCAAGTAACTGTATTTTCTCTTAAAGTAAGCATTGAGTCATTGACCTATTACGATTAGGCCCAAACACCCAAACATACATGAAAATGGAAGAGCTTAAAGAGCCTAAGCAACAAGAAACCACCAATAACCAAAGTATTGAGTGCTACTTCTATAGCAAACCACTCATTAGTCTCGCTCATGTATTAATAAGAGCACAATATCATATATACTATCAACAATCAAATGAACGGATACTCGGACCACACTCTTGCCAACCTCCTATTTTTGTAAGCAAGCAAGCTGTCTAACATCTACGAGCTTGATAAATTGAAACATGAAATGGTATGTTTTGAAAAATTATATTCTTCCGAAAAATAAACCATTGTCAAAGATGTTATAACTCAACCAATCTACCAATCAACCACCTCCCAAATTCTCCAACGGTTACAGACAACAATGGAGTTACTTTTGATAGTGAGGACAGACCCATCCAGACTATTAAGACTCAACAAGCTAATCCTGTATATCAGAGGATACAAGCACAAGCACAGCAGTTACATACATAGTACATTTGGTTGTAAGATTTCAATTTAATATTAGACCAAAGGATTCATCACAATGTAATGAGATACTGTCAAGGACGTATATGAAAAATTTCAAAACTAGCAAAACCTTTCTATAATTTAGCCAAACCTCAGCGTAGGTAAAAAAAAAACTGTTACCCAACAACGAAATTTCAATGCAAATAACCTAAAATCAAAATGAAGCGACAGCGATTGGGAAAGCTTACAGTGGCGAATACGAGGGAAAGAGGCGGAGTGGCGAAGAACAGGCCAGAAGTAGAAGCAATTGACAGCCCAAAGAAACGGCAGCAGTGCGAAACCGAACTGATAGAATTTGCGAGCGTAGCTCAATGAATCGTCTTCCGTTAAACCCAACGGCCCGTCGATCGTTGGCCACACCGGCGTGGACAACGTTATCGAGTTCCCATTATTACCCCTCGGGTTCGGATTCGGATTCCGGTCGTTGCTCTGTGACGCGTCCATTTGACCACGAGCAAAAAACGGGAATCAATGTGTCGTTGAACTCTTGAGTGTTGACGTTTTGATGAAAAGTTTTGTGAACGATTGGGCTTACTAGTAGTAATTGGGGGCCCAGACTTGGGTTGGGCATTTTTGAGTGACACTATTGGCGCCCCATCATTATCCTTACAAAACCCCACGTCAATTGAAATTACAGTTAAAAACAAATGAGAATTAAATACACATATTTTTTTTAATCCAACAAATTACTTATATTCACAATCCATCTATTTTTTTCCTACCAGTTACTTCTTATATAACGAAAATAAATTGTATAAAATTTAGTATAATTTATATTTTTTTTCATATTTCTTATTGATTAAATATTTTTATACTTAAGATTGCTTTCAAATTATAATTTAAGCCAATGATTAACATTAAAAAATTCATCACTAAAAATTTTTTTTAATTTGTGTGTAGGGTAATAATAAGAATGCAAAAGAAATTAAAAAATAGCATATTACTACTTTGAATTTTAACAATAAAAAATTAAATGAAAAATTAGAAGTATATTAAAAAAAGAGAGGACATTTTCAAAATAAAATAAATAGAACTAAAGAAGGGGTTTCATGAGGATATTAGAGGGGTGCCAATAGTCCAACTCGGCATTTTTAACTAAAGTTCTAAGCTCCTTTCAGCTGTTGCGTTGAAAAGAAAAAATTATAACAATAATAAGGCTATTTGAACTCTTAAAAATAGTCTTTACACTCATTTATTTATAAAAAAATTAATAATAAAATATTTGTAAAGAAAATTATTAGTATCTACAAAGTACATTAAAATTGAAAAAAAAATTGAAACTTGATTAATTTTATCACATGCTCTCAATCGAAGATCTCACACTTGATAAAAAAATTAATATTTTAATGTTATTTTTCATTTTAGAAATAATAGCACTTACACCCCTAAGATTTGAGAAAATGATTATAAAGACGCCCAAGTTTTAAAAAAAAGCAACACCTCTTTTTGACCATAGTAGTATTTGAATATAGTAACTTGAGAATTGACTATAAAGGTTTTAAATTAACAAAACTTTAATATAAATAACACAATCCATCTAGTCGACTAATAATATTAAATTATTTTTAACATTTAAAATAATACTAAACTTTTAAATTATTATATTTATTTTAATAATATATTTGAATTCGTTATAAAGATTTTAAATAAATCTTTAGGTTAAATAGATTTTACAACTAACAAAATATCTCCCGATTAATAATATTAAAATTATTTTTTACATAATATTCAAAATAATTTTTATTTTTATTTATTTAATATTATGTTTCTATTGAATATTAAAAATTATTTTAATATAATAAAATAGGTCTAATGATTGTAAAATATAAAAATATTTTTTAAGTATTGAAATTATTTTATAATGTACACATTATTACATTTATTTTAATGTAATATTTATATTTATTATAAAATTTTGGGGTCAATTTTTTTGGGTTTATAGAGTCAAATGGTGTTATAGTCAAAGACTCAAAGGGGACCTTAGTGTCCCTTATTAAAAAATTGGGGGTTTTTGTGATCATTTTCCCAAACCTTAGGGGTGTAAGTGTCATTTTTCCTTCATATAATTTCATCCCAATGAAGTGGTCAAACTCTATCAAAGTTAATAAGGAGATTAGGAGGATCAAAAGAGTTGAAACGGAAAAGAGAAATTGAAACTAGGTGAAAATTGCCAAACTTATTAATGCTGCTTTAATAAAGTTTATTCCGTCAAAGGAAGAGTACCTTAAAGATCTTAACCAAGCATTTCTCTATTTTTCTTTAATTTTCTAATAGTATATATAAGAGTGGAATTTTTGTTCTCAAGGGCGTGGTCGGGTTGGTTGTAGTGAAACTGTAGCCTCTACCAAAACTCAAGTTCGATTCTTAAGGTGGTAAAGGGGGGTAAAAACTGTATTTGGACTTGCCCACCCCCCTACCTTTCAAAATTAAAAAAAAAAAGAGTGGAATTATTGACACCCTTTTAAAATCCTCTTTATTTACAATTTTAACTTTTATAAAGTTATATTCAAGGGCTATTGACCCATTTGTTAAATACTTTTTTCTTTTGAATATTATTTGCTACACAATAAAATCCCCATATAGATAATTATACAATCAAAGTCTAATATATCAAAGCTTGATACAATAAATGAAAGTCCATTTAATTGAAGTCCACTAAAATTTTACATAAGAAAGCAAACAAAATAAACTTTCACAATTATTAGAGGAATGCGAACTCTCCATCTTAGAATTAAGGGTAGAAGCGTCGACTAATTCAATCAAAGAGTTATTGGATGCAATTAACCATTCTAAGATATTAAATTATATTAAAATTAAACGCTGATCGTTTCCTTTAAAAAAAAAAAATTGATTATCATTGTGTTAAAAAATAAATCCACTGTGTACACCATTGAGAATAATGAGCACAGGCTACCTCTAAGTGAATCCCGTGTACAATGTACCTGAATGTACTTAATTATATAATTAATCTTATTTGGGGTAGCAGTTCCGAGGCTGTCTGCACACAGCCGCAATGTATGTGTCGAAATTTACCACATTTTGAGATTTATAGGAAGCTATTTGGGGATATCGGGAATTAAAGATGATATAATACTTTACTCCTGTACGTGTAATTCTGACTATATCATAATCTTTTTTTTTTGCATTGAAATTAAATTATTTTTTAATTTTGTTTTCAGTCAAGATTTGACGTGAAATTTGCTATTACTTAAAGGCTGGGACGACAGATAGAAATTTGGTCCGGCTGGGACACTTTTTCCCCCAACATCTGTAGTTTGAAAGTATTTTTATTAATTAGGAAAAAGAAAAATATCCCTCATCATGTGGACTTAATCAAAATAGACATAAAATCAAAATTCTAAGCATGAAAATTTAATTACAAACATAAAATCAAAATTATGTATCCGCCTACCAATTTACAACGCACCTTTCGCTGGTCAACCGACTCAAATTTTCTGTAAGGTAGCCGCCTGATAACTTTTGGCCAACAATACAATGTTACTCTCTAGTTGTGATTTTTGAATAGATTTGAAAAGCGCTTCTTCTAATTTCTTTAGCAACGGTGCATAAGACTGTAGATTAAATCTACTGTTTTTGGTAGCTTGAGATTTTCATTACTGAAAAGCTGAGATCTCACCAAGTTACATATTCTTGTTCCATCAGTAGAAGGGCAAGGCTTAGCAGTTTATTTATAATCTGTACTTAAATATGTCAATGACTAGAAAATTGGTACTTGTATTTTTACTATTTCTGCTCTATGAGAAGCTGGCCTTGAATCATCAAGTTTGATACGGACATTGACTTCACAAGATGCAATGAGTGGACCGGTGATTGTATTGTCATTTAATGCATTAGATTTTATGTTCTAACAAATGGGAGAAAAATAATACAATTCATCAATTTAACAGGAAGAGCCTTCTCGGAAGCAATCTTTATAATTGGTTCGTACGTACTTTGTCTCCTTGAAGATATATAGTTGATACATTATTTTGGATTTGGTGACGGTTTGTGTCTTTTTTTATTAGTTTTGGTTGAAAAAATGTAGTGTTCTTCTCCTGCACTGACTAGATGATCATCATTTTTTATGTTATTTATTTGTGTAGCATCTGTTG
Organism: Citrus x limon; assembly: GCA_034663535.1. NCBI lineage: Eukaryota > Viridiplantae > Streptophyta > Magnoliopsida > Sapindales > Rutaceae > Citrus > Citrus x limon. Next base: position 24,404,007 of record CM067997.1, read on the forward strand.
GATAAAAAATCATTTGTTCTCATAAAAACTTTTAAAACCAATCTTATACAATATATAAGAATTTATAATCTAGAAAATCATACCTTTACAATCCGAGAAGATGAACAATCAAAATTAATCTAGGCTCTCAGATCACGATCTGTCACCACCACACTTGTTAGATCACGATCCGTCATCACCACGCTTGTTAGATCACGATCCGTCACCACCATGTTTGTTAGATCACAATCTGTCACCAAATAATCTTCTAAGTTTTGACTCAAGTTGATTAGTACTTGACGTGTGGACGTCCGTTTCACTACTTTCAAAACAACTGGCTTCTTCTTTTGTGTGTTTTTTTTTCCTCAAAACGTGTATTTTGAATCACATACCTCTTTAGGCTTGAGAAAAATACATTTATATAATATCTTTTGTTAAACCTAGATATGTATTATCCTTTATTATAATTCAAAATAATAAATATTTTGAATTTAATATTATCTCTCCACTTAAGTGAAAGTGGAAATTATGTGTAGCCACTTTGGGGCCCATCTTGTAAAATAACGCAAGGCACCATTTGCACATGAATATAACACATAAGGTCTTAACAAATATTATAATTAGGTTTATCACCTCATATGCCAGTTTTCTTATTTTTATGTCCAGTAGTGGTGCAGTCAATTAAATGAGCTAACTTGGGGATCATTTGGAAACATACAATAGTGGCTACAACAATAAAACTTGTAAATGAACAAGCCTAATCATTTAATTCCAACTCTACTCCACTATAATATTGGAACTGACCTCCATAATTGTATGCTCAAATAATAATTCATCCCAAGCCACATTGATCTCTTTACTGCATAATCATTTGTACCGTATCGTTAATTAAATCGATATCTTAACTATCCAATCAATTTAATTACATCTTATTCCTTGATACTTACTAATTTTCTCTAATGACCATTTTCAACATACTAAATATGTTGACACACTTTGATCAGATAATTCTATAGTTAAGTGCTGAAAATCCATCAAAAGATGTATTGTACAAATTCTATATTGTTAATCTATAACTTCAATACTCATAATTGCTCCCACTAAGATATCCGGTAATCTTGACTACAAGTGTGTATCGTGCCCATTGGTAACTCAAATGGAATAACAATTACAATCATGAAATTATAACTAACTCAAGATTAAGATTACAGTAAAATCAATGCCTATGAGATTTAATAAGTCTGGCAATTATTATAAGTTAATTAAATCTCATATGTGATCATGTTCAAAGTAGTCGTACTACATCAATAAATTCATACATGATTAAGACAATCATTCAATGAATTTATTACAGTTTATACCTAAATAAAGTGTCAAACTTTATTTATCAACTGCGAACTAAATTTATTTAATCATAAGATAACTTGCATTTATGTATTTTGTGAATCTACATGTTTATATATATTTTTTTCTATTATTTACATACTAAATTTTCTCCCTTTGGTAATTAACATATTTTTACAAGACAACATCTAAGCATGTTAATTTTTTGGTTACGAGGTAGTAAACCTTAGGCTTGAAATGGTAAAGTTATGGAAATTTTAATGAAGAAGCTAATTTGTACTCTATTGCATGTTAATGATCGTTAAAGTTTTTTTTTTTTTTTGTAAAGCTATCCTTTGTACATGAGACATTTAAGTGAATTTAATAGAAAATTACAATTGAAACAGAGGGTTCAAATGGCTTTTAAATTACAAATTATAATAATAATTATTTTTTTGTAATCAACAACAAAAAGATGACGGTTGTGACACAAAATTGTCATTAAATGTCAACATTTAATTACGGTTCTTAAAAAAAAAGTCATTAAAAATATATTTTTCTTGAAATTAGATGAAAATTGTGACGGTTGATCAAAGTGAATTGACCTTCAAGATACAATGACATTGTTGTGCGCTTCAAGAACAACAGTTTAGATCAGCAAATTCAAAAAGGAAACTGATGAAGAAAAATACGAGACAGTTGTAGATTTGACTTATTCAACTCTAGTTTGTAATTAAATCAAACACATGATTCAACGTGGGACATTAGAATTTTAAAATTTACATATAAAATTCCAACAGCTACACGAAAGAAGATAACTGGAGCACACCTAAAGTATTAGCAAAGAAACGGTGATATTGCCGAATGAACAGGAGGACTGGTATAGAGGAAATCACGGTAACAAGAACAGGAAGCCATGGCAATCGGCCGTGAAAAATAGTGAAAGAAGTTGCGCAAAAGACCACCATCATTGCTGCTATTGAAATAAAAAGTGATGCAAGTCCAGACGCTAAATTCCTGGGCACCCGCCAGAGGAAGTCCTCCTCTGAATAGACGGAACTACGAATGGACAAGAAAGTTAGTATTGATATTGCAGAGAATACCAGCCCTACTGCATCTGATATGGCAAACGCTATAAAGGAAGCCTCTTCAATAAAAATAGGAACCCCTGTATCTCTTTTATTGCCACCCGGTATGGTGAAAGCTGCAGCAAAAACCACTGTGGCAACTAGTGTGGCGACAACCATGCATGAATCTGCAGTTTCCCTCATCCATTTTTTGCCATCTTCCATTAAACTTCGGTGACTCTGAGTGAATAATTCTCTAGGCGTTTGTAAACCATAGTTTCTAGCTTCAGCATCCACTGGCCGCACAATCTCACTCACTTTCTGCTTTCGATGTCACAAAACAGTTTTTGAATGAGGTAAAGAAAACAAGCTTTTTACTTTTTGCGCAGAAGAGTGGCCTGAATACTCACCTTAAACCAAAATACCTCTTGTTGCAGTTGGAGAACTTCTCCGAATACAACGTTGGGCCCCTCATTGCTTGGTTGCATTCCAGCCATATGCAGGATATTGTTTCCTCTGTAATCTCTTCTCGAAACGATCCTATCTTTCATTGAACCCATCTCATCTATGAGCTCCAAGATTTTCACTTGATGATTCAAAACTGCAATATGAAACATGGTACGACCCATGTCGTCATGTTTCCATATTATACGAGGATAATCACGGATAAGTACTCTTAGAAACTCGATGTTCCCTTTCTTGGCAGCAACAAATGTTAGTTGAAATGGTAGTTCAATTAATGCCGAAATGTCTTCGTCTTCCAACCGTATGACTTCTTTCCAAATGATTTCTACCAGCGTACCCGCTTGCTCAAGCTTGGTATGTGAAAGTGCAAGTTTTGTTGAGCCAACATTAGCTACAGACAACTTGATAGTGAGATAAAAATGCTGGAGGAGCATTTTGGAAATTCATTCCCTACCCCAAAAAACAATTCCCCTAGACATATTAAATATATAAATAGAATCCCCTTCTAATAAGATATTCCGTATTTTAATAAAATGGGAACCTAATTAGAGACTGAAAAATACGAATTCTGACTAACTCTTATGTTAAACCCTACGCAAATATACTATGTATGTTCGACCAAAATATATAGATATATATGGTGTCCTACTCTAATGTTCCTCATTTTCTAAATCATATATATTTGTAAAATGAAATGTAAAATTTTGTTTGTGAAAGCAGCATAAGCAAGCAAGGGCATGCCGAAGGTCTTACAGTTTAGTGAACTTACCTGAGCTGAAGAAATTCTGAAGCATCCCTTGCTGATTTTGATTAGCCAAGTAAGAAGACATCATTGACTTTCCTGCTAAGGCGTGCAATGCAGTCTCCTTGTTTGAATCACGAAGAGTCGCTAACTGCGGGTGATCCTTAAATAATCGCAACGCAACCTCTGGGTGCAGCAAACACCGGATATATAAATTTGCATTGATATTTCTTTTTCGTACTCAAAATGACTAATATAACAGTCACAAATTCTTCTATAAATTATTTCCGCTGATGTGGCGTGGTATCATTGGTTAGATAAAAATAAATCATGTGAATCAAGCAATATTTTTATTAATTGATGATAGTATGCCATATCATTTTGTATAAAATTATTTGTAGCTATATCATTACAATTGATTTCTGCAGACTATATATATGACATATTTCTGCAGACTATATATATGACATATACCATGAAGGTTTTCACTTGGCTTATTTATTTGTTAAATCCTAGTCCATGAAGAGAAATTAAGGCATTCCTTGTACAAAACCGAGAGAATTTATGAAAAACAATAACGTTAAAGCTACAAGTTTTATATATATATATATATATAGGCATAATAATAATAAAATTCTTAATATTAGTTATTTCTTAAATGATACAATTATAAATTTTTCATACAAATTGATGTGGGATCACATGAGTGATCCAATAAAGATATCACCTAGTCCACATAATTTATTTTTATTATTTTATATTTTCCTTCAACCAATCATGTAATGCCGCATCAATTTGTGAAAAAAATAATTTACATTAATTTGTAGTTATAACATTAATTATCTTAAATTCCTCTATCTTTCTTCTGCCGCCACTCAAATGATTCTTAGGTTGCGTTTGTTTTTTATCAGAAATCTGAATATGTATGAATTTAGTTGAAGTCTTAGTAGGTCTGAATGAAGATGTTTGAATGACATGTTTGTTTTTTTCTTTTTCAACATCTGAAGAGAAAAACTTAAAAGCTAATAGTTTGACATAAATATCCTTTTAAGTGGTGCATATATTTGTTCTTCACAATTTATAATTTTCACAAGTTGATTAGTTTGCTAACATTAAAAAAAATACTATCATTGTTGATCTTAATATAATTTTTTAATAAAAGAGGTGATTATAACATCAAATTTTATTATAAAGTCAACATTGTTATTTTATTTTTGATTCATCACAATTGACATAATTTCATTTGTTCAATATTTCAGTTTAGTTAATGTTATCATGTGAATAAAAATTTAAAGCATTAAAAAAATTCAAGAATAATTCAAGAATATAAGGTTTATACATAATATTAAAAATACATGAATTGTTAAGGGTATTTTTGAGATTTGAAATTAAAAATTTTCATTTAGACTTCAATAAAAGTGGATTTTTTTATTTTTTATATTAAGATAAAATTGTCTGATAATAAGTGATAAGTTAAAAAAAAATAACTTAAAATAAATAAATGTATGAAAAAAGTTAAATTCAAACTTCAAGCTAAAAAACAAACAGCAAATTAGTTTTATATAATTGTTGCGTATGCCAAATGATTTCTAAGAAATTTAAGAAATTGTCCTATGAATTTATCTGATATTTATGAATTTCTCCTATCACCATATCGTCAAAAAGGAGGGAAAAAAACGAAAAGAAAAAGAAAAGAAAGAAAGGTAGTGCTTACGCTGGTGAATTTTTTTCTGCTCTGTACACTTCGGATATGAGTGGCTCCCATCCTTATGCCCTCACGGGCTGCTTCCCTCCTATTGATGCTGATATGCTTCATATGCTGCAAGCTCCTATAGATGACAATGAAGTTAGATCGACTATTTTCAGTATGAAACCACTGAAAGCCCCTGGAGTGGATGGTCTTCATGCAGTTTTTTACCAATCTCAATGGTCTACCGTTGGGCCTTCAGTGTGTAGTTTTATTAAAAATATTTTTGAGAATAAGCACATCCCAAGGGAGATTAACAAGACCCTTCTAGTCCTCATCCCGAAAGTTGCTAATCCTCTTAATTTGAAGATGTATCGGCCAATAAGTCTCTGCACTGTGATTTACAAGACTGTGACCAAGCTGATTGCTAATAGGCTTCAAACTATCCTTCCTCATGTCATTGGACCGCATCAAACGAGTTTTGTTCCTGGGAGACACATTATAGAGAACATTGTCATAGCTCAGGAAGTGATCCACTCTATGAAGAGGAAATCTGGTAGGAGAGGGTATATGGCTATTAAAGTGGATCTTGAAAAAGCTTATGACAGGTTAAGCTGGAGTTTTATTTTTGATACTTTAAATGAGACAGGTTTACCACTGGATCTCATTCAGGTTACTATGGAATGCATTACCACTGCACGGATGAATGTTCTTTGGAATGGCGAGCTTACGGAGGACTTTGTACCTTCCAGGGGCATTCGACAAGGGGATCCTATTTCCCCTTATATCTTTGTATTGTGTATTGAAAGGTTGAGCCATGGAATTTCTAAAGCAGTGGCTGACGGTGTGTGGAAGCCTATGCGTCTGTCACAGAATGGAATCCCCCTCTCACATTTATTTTTTGCAGATGATTTGCTTTTGTTGGCTGAAGCTTCGAGTGATCAGGCAAGGATAGTTAACTCGGTTTTGGAGGATTTCTGTATCAGTTCTGGAGCTAAGATTAACAGAACTAAAACTCAGCTTTTTTTCTCGAAGAATATCCATAATTGTGAGGCCTCCTGTATTGGCAATTTCCTTGGGTTTACAATCACAAAGGACCTTGGGAAGTACCTTGGAATGCCTTTGCTTCATTCACGAGTAACAATGAATACTTATCATGATATTGTTGACAAGGTAGAAAAGCGGCTTTCGGGTTAGAATGCTTCACAATTATCTTTGGCGGGGAGAATCACGCTTACTCAGTCTGTTTTACGAGCAATACTAGTATACACCATGCAAACATCGGAGATTCCAGCTGGGGTTATTAATAAGATTAATCAGATCTGTAAGCGGTTTATATGGAGTGGGTCGAACGAGAATCGAAAGATGAGTCTTATCAGTTGGGATAAGGTTTGTCAGCCAAAACTTTGTGGTGGCTTAGGGCTTAAAAATCTTGGGATGATGAACAAAGCCTTAATGATGAAATTAGCTTGGGGTCTGGTTTCTGAACCAACGAGTCTTTGGTGTAGAGTACTCTATACCAAATATGGCGTAGCTGACTCGGATTTCCCTCTTGGTTTACCAACTCGCAGTGGTTCGCATCTTTGGAAATCTATTGGAAAGGTTTGGTCGGATACTCTTAAAGGGCTACAGTGGAATATAGGAAATGGTAGGAGGGTCCGTTTTTGGTTGGACTGTTGGGTTACTAAGCACAAGCCTTTGAGTTCATATGCGCTGGCTCCTATTCCTGTCGAGAGTTTAATGAATTTAATTGTTGATTTTGTCGATGCTAATGGCAACTGGCGCTGGGATTCTTTTGAACATTTCCTCCCGAATTGTATTATTTTAAGAATTGCAGCTGTTCAGCCACCAATGGAAGGAAAGGGCGATGATAAATTTTTTTGGGCCAATTCTCAACGGGGGGACTTCTCTGTCAAGTCTGCCTATATGGCCATAACCAAAAACGAAATTGGTATAGAACACTCTCGGTGGAACATTGCTTGGAAATGGAAGAGGCCGCCTCGTGTGCAAACCTTTATATGGCTTGCCCTTCATGATCGGTTGAAGACAAAAGCCAAAATTGGACGAAGGCACATCCATATTGACTGGACCTGTGACCATTGTGGGGTGGCATCAGAGACCACGCTTCATGTACTTCGTGACTATTTTATGGCAAAAAGGTTATGGAACCAACTTCTCCCAAGTGAGTGGCGTCAAGTTTTTTTCTCTTCAAATCTTCTTGACTGGTTAACTCTTAATTTGAGAAGTAACCAATGCATGGAGAATGGTTTGGAATGGTCTTGTATGTTTGGAGTCGCAATATGGAGACTATGGTTTTGGCGGAATCAGTACCAGTTTAATAAGGTTTCAACAGACTCAATTCGTATGGCTCAAGATGTTCTTATTCGTGCAGAAGAGATCACTAGCTCCAACAAGTCTGGCCTCAATAGTCCGACAAGAAAAGTGGAAAAGTGGATTGGGTGGCAACCCCCTGTATGGCCTTTGTGCAAACTTAACTCAGATGGTGCATGTAAAAGAAATGGGGGTTCGTTTGCTGGAGGAATTCTTCGAAACTCTAATGGGGATTGGGTTAGTGGCTTTGCAATGAACATTGGGTATTGTTCGGTCACAGTTGCAGAACTATGGGGGGTTTATCAAGGTCTGGTTATGGCTTGGAACCACGGTATTCGCTGGCTTCTTGTTGAAGTTGATAGTCAGTGCGTTGTTCAAATGTTGAATAATCTTGAAGAAATGACTAATGAATACTCTCCGCTGGTGTCGTCCATCAAAGAGCTTATACACAGGAATTGGCACATTTCGGTGAACCATGTTTACAGAGAGGCAAATTTTGCTGCAGACTCAATTGCGAATTACGCTTCCGACCTTCCAATTGGCCTTCACAATTTGAGTAGTCCCCCGGCTTGTGTTATTCCTTTTCTTCTTTATGATATGTATGGGGTGGCTCACCCCCGAATAGTGTCCTTGTAGCTCTTTTAACAGAGCCCCTATTGAATAAAAAAAAAAAAGGTAGTGCTTACCATATAAATCGGTTTTTATAAGAATGATGAGCAATTCAATGAGATCCTTATTGTCTAAGTGATCTCCAGTGATTGAATAAAGCAACAGTACCACCTCCCTATGGCCTGACATCGCTGCTGCGTGAATTGGCAAATATTCGTCCACGTATCCTCGATCTAGTGCCAAGAGTCTATTCTTCTCAATCAACAACTCGACAAGGTAAATTTTTCCGGATGCTGCCGCTAAAAAAAGAGCTCTGTCCAAAATAATCCCTGAGTGCTAAAACCTCTGGGGGTAAGTCCCTAACAGATTTTTCACAAAATCAATGCGGCCTGCAGAAGCTGCAACGTGGAGAGCCGTTTCCCCTAGCTTTGAGAGAGTAGCTGTCACGTAATGTGGATGCGAGTCAAAAATAGTTTTAGCTGTCTGCCAATCATCATCTAATGCAGCTCGATACAATTTGGAGAGTGTACTTCTTTCCTCGCAAGTCTCTTCTATCGAGTTGTAGCAATAACAAAAGTTATCAATAAAAAAATTGTTGAACAACACTAATTTTAACAAAAAGACCAATCCGAACATAATTTATCATAATTATTTGGAATGATTTTGAACCAATAAATAAAGGATATGTGAATAATTATAATTAAGGCACAATGATCACAAGATTAATCATTTTAACACAACACTCGGAGCAATATAAAAATGTCGTATGCAAGAGTTTACTATATTTTATGGGCTTGGAAATCCATAGCCAAGATTGGGCAGACAAGTTTATGGAAAGAATACGATTGTGCTAAGGAATATTCTTGATTTTTTTGCTAAATGTGACACAAAACTCTAAAAATATTCTACTCTTTTGATATCTAAGCATTATATCAAATTCTAAATTAGGGATCCCAACATTTGAGTTCCAATTTAAATTCCAATGCCATGTGTCACTATCTATTAAGTGATGGATTTCATATTTTATAAAATTACTTAACTACTATCCAATAGATAAATATTACATCAGTTGAATGTTAAGATACCTAACAATACTCTTATGCACTTTCTTTTTCACCAAAAAGCCTACCAGTGGACCAATGATATAATTTTAGCCTCCATTAGATAAATATCATATTCTCAAACATTTGGACTCTCTCTCAAATCATCACCCACTTTTTTATTTTTCAGTCTCTCTTGTGAAAACTTTTCAAAAACAATACAAAAAATATAAATTTCACTCTTAATTATTAATTCATGAGAACAAAAGTTCAATTTATATAATTTGAAACATGAAAAAGGAAATGATACAATTAACATAATCTGGAAATAATGATTGATTAGCAATTATTAAGTCAATCAATCTTTATGTTGATTGACAATCAATCTTTCTTAATTACAAATTATGATAGAGAAAGGTAATTATTTGATTAATTACTTTGATGGATTCAATGTTATTTGAGTCTTTCAAAGTAAATAAAGATAATTAATTTAAATAGTTTAGCTGCAGTAGGCTTTGGTATCTTTGATAAGCGTTGGCACCTCAGCTTAGTTTCAAGGAGCAATCCATCTTGGTTTCAATGGAGTGCATAGAGAAAAACTAATAGTTTAAAGGAAAAAGGATGACTACATTCTCAAGATTTAAAAATATGATCATGTAGACCCTAAGATTTTCATAAGGGACACCAATAATCCTTTTTTAATATAATATCTTTATAGGGATGACAATGGATTGGATTAGACCCAAGATCCACGTGATCCAAATCCAATCGGATCGGATTTGGGTCGGTTAAAAATAAATTTAGATCAGATTTAGATATCGATGTGCAGATCTAAGACGGATCTAGAGCAGGTCTGGATCTATCTCAATATCTAAATCCTATCCATATCCACTCATCTTTTAATTTAATTTTATTTTAAAAGTCTCTTAACAATGTGGAATTATAATGATAATAAATTTTATTTATAGCATATTAGTGGTATTTATCATGCATTTAAACTCTTAAAACTTAAAGGTTAGTTTTGCAAATTTAAAAATCAGCCAGCCCCAAAGCATGTACATGCAATATTTAAATTGCAAACCAAGTAATACAACTTGGCAATTTATTTTATTATATTGGCCAAATAATTTTTAAGGAATATAGTTATTCATATATTTAGTCAAATATGGTCATAATAAAAATAATAAAGCACTGAATATAAATCATATTTAATTTATATGTCATTATCTAATGTTGTAGGAATGAGGGTGCGTGTGTCGTGGATATTAGAATGATGAAGGAGACAATAAAATATTAGATTGATATTACTCCTGCAATTACTTTTGAAGGATATTTTATTATCTTTCTTATTTGTTGTTTTGATGTAAAAGTATAAGCTATAATATTTATTATATTTTTGAGAAAAAAATGTATAATTTATTTGTTATTAGCCTTCAATTTTCATTCTAAAAAATTATTACATTTTTATTGTTGAGTTTTAGAATTCATGACGAATTTAGAGCAGATTTAGATTTTAATTTTTTTTATAGATTTGGAGCAGATATATATATATATATATAAATAGGATCGAAGGATGGATGTGTTTTCAAAATACTTTATTATTAAAACTTAAATTAAACAATTAATGGAAGCGGCTTCGTCAGTTTTTAAAAGAACTTACCGTATATATATTAAAACAATTTGCTTTGGAACGCGGTTGATCAAAATTTTAGATCTAAACTGGTACGTGGCGTTTTTTTACCGGATCGATGCAGAACCTAATCTGCCTTTGGACCCAGATCTGACTTAGAACAGATCAATAGTCCGCACGTTCTGGTTTCCAGCCGATATACCGGATTAGTGTACTTTACCAAATATTAATTAGATTCTTTGGTAGATATGGAGATCTACTTTTGCTTTGAAACGCGATTTGTCATTTTTAGAAGTGTCTTTACCAGATCTGAGTTAGGTTGATTTTAGCAAACCTAGCAACAAGGTTTTACAGAAATAAACATGCATTAAGGTTGGCTTTCTAAAACATACACAGTACCAGATCCGGTTCCCGGAAATGGTGCTCTGAAGGAATGGAGGGAGAAGAGAAGGATACGACTGAGGATCGAGATCTGGTCTCTTTGCCTAAGAAGAATGCATATTTTATAAAGCAGATCTGATACAGATCAGTCTGCAAGCATGCTTTGTAAAAGAAAATGCTTTAAAATTAAATTGCAGAAATTTAAATGCTCAGAAATTAAATTACATGAATTGAAATTGCTTTACAAATAAAATTAGATCAGAGATCTAAACATACACTTTGCTTTTGTTGTTGCTTTACAATTTTTCAAATCTTTCCAGAAGGGAAGATTGAAAGACGGGAAGATTGTTGAAGGTAAAGAACTAGTCTGATTACTCAAAGCTCTAAGATACAACTATTGTGTAAACAGAAAATTTCTTCGAACACTTCTTGCTTTAGAGAGAGTTTTAGAGAGAAGGAGGAGAAGAGAGAGAAATGAAAACTCAAAATAAAAACCCGTGAGGAGTCTGAGTCTTCCCCTTGGATTATATACAAGGCTTTGTAGACTGTTCACTGTAGCGGAGCTTTGAGTGCACAGTAATTCGTGGAACTTTGCACTGTTCACTGTAGCGGAGCTTTGAGTGCACAGTAATCTTTGGATCGTAGCTTTGAATAGTAGACTACTTTGTACAAATACTGGAATACAAAATACAACACGGGTGAAGAGACATGTGCGCTCTCACTTGTGTCCAGAGGACCACCCTAAAAGAAAATAATTACTTTTTTTTTTTTAAATAGTTACATGAACTATTTACAATGCTTTATAGGAGAGAAAATTCCGAAACAATCATCTTCGTTTTCATCTCCAAGAGAGACGGTTGGCTCGTCATCATCATCATCTTCATCTTCAGTAGAATCTACAACTGAGGATTTGGACCGAGAAGCGAGGAGCTGTTCCATTGCTTTGAAGTACTCTTCTTCTGTTTTGGCACTTGCGAGGAGGGCTTGGGCTTTGGATTTTTGAGTGAGGAAAGTGCCTTGGGCTTTGATGTCTTTAATGGCTGGTTGGAGGTGGCCTTTAGCAAAAAGCCAGCTTTGTACATGGTGGGTAGTTAATTTGGTGTGTTCATCAAATTTGGACCACTATTTGACTCTAAAGGTTCTTTGGAGGATAAAATGGGAATCTTGAGTGTGATGTCGAAGACTCCACATCCAGACCCATGGGAGGAAGATATTTGTACAAAAGCAGAGAAAAGGAGGAAATATTTTCTCAGACTCAGTAGGCTTGTAGTTGGCTTTGAAAAGGTTTAGGCATTACAGAGCATTTTGGGTAAGGATATCTGAGGTTGGACCAAAATAATTCCACCAATGGTGAAACCAGTTCGGCAGGCTTTGGACGGTTATTTTTAAATTAAAGAAAAATAACCAGGAATGGGATTTTTTAGGGTTTTGTATGAAGAAAGTGTTATACCAAGCCTGTTGGTAGTCCCAGTATGAGAAAGACCGACAGTGTGGTAAACGGGTCTCAAAATCAAGAGGGAAAGTTTTAAAATTGTGGAGCAGATCACCCCACTGGTTAGGGCTCAAAACTTTTAAAATTGTGGCCGTAGAATAGGCCGGCTCAGAATGGGTTTTACTTAAAAAGAAATGTTTGAATTTTACTGAATCAGTAATTTCCAAAATGTTTTGATAGTAAGACTGGGGTTTTGTCAAATCCCATGGTTTGAAAAACCAGCCTTGGGGAAAAAACTTTGAAATACTTTGAAAAGGATCAGAATGGTAAAATCCATCTTCCATCGAAATAATATTTTGAAAATGGGCTTTATCAAACCAATCAGAGATTTTCTTTGAAGGTGTTGGCTGAGAGAGCACAATTTGGGAGGATGAGCTCTCACCAGAAACAACAATGTTTTGAGAGGAAGGTTTTGAGATTTCTTTGGAAGTAGGTTTTTCTTCCTCTTTGGGTTGACTTTGAGAAAGGCTCTGTAGGGCTATCATAAGCTCAGGTGATTTTGTAATGGAACTCATCCATTGCTTTACTTGGTCTTCAGAAGAAATGGATTTGTATTTAGCTTCATGTTCTTCAACCAATTCAATCCAAGATTTAATTGGCATGGCTGAGGAAATGAGTTTTTCTTTAGAAGGGGTTGCTTGGGATTCTTTGGAAGGTTCTTTGGAAGGTTCTTTCCCTTTGTCTCTTTACTTTGGAGCCATTACCTGTTTTGAAGAAATTCCCGAGTTAGAAAATCAGGAACATAATTTTTATCACCTTTAATGAATTCTATATCAAAATCAAAAACACTGAGAATAGCTTGCCAACGTGCAAAAATCTGTTTTGATGCAATGTTTTGAACATCCTTTTCTAAAACATGTTTTGCAGCTTTGCAATCAATTCTAAGTAAAAATTTTTGATTTAACAAATCACTTTGGAATTTAGTAATGCATAAAACAATGGAAAGAATTTCTTTTTTGATAGTAGAATAGTTTTTCTGACAATCGTTCCAGTGAGCAGAAACATATTGTACTATCTGTTCTTTATCATTTTCTTTTTGTTTTAAAATACCTCTATATCCTAAGTCTGATGCATCAGTTTCAACAATTTTAGGAAATGTAGGATTTGCAAGATGTAAACACGGAATGCTTTTAACAGACTGCTTTATTAATCTAACTATTTTGGTATGCTCTTCTGACCATGCAACGGGATTCTTTTTTAACCTATCATGCAAAGGCTTTGACATCCTATTGATGTTAGGGCAGAAATCAAGAACATAATTTAAACTACCAAGAAATCTTTGTAATTGGGTTTTATCTAAAATTTTGTCTGGGAATTTGTCCGCAAACAAAAGAGATCTTTCAATAGGAGTAATGGTTCCTTTGGAAATGTGATGACCAAGAAACCTGACTTTAGTTTGAAACAATGAAATTTTTGAACTGGAAAGAGCTAATCCAGCCTTTTTTGTAGCAAGATAAAAAGTCTTTAAATGTTTGAAATGTTGATCAATGCTTTGAGAAAAAATCAAAACATCATCGATATAAACAATGCAAAACTCAGAGTAGGGATTGTAAATATCATTCATAATTCTCTGAAATTCTGAGGGTGCATTTTTCAAACCAAAAGGCATTACTGTCCACTCATATTGACCAAAAGGAACAGTAAATGCTGTTTTGTATCGGTCTTTAGGGTGAACTTGAATTTGCCAAAAACCTGACTTCATGTCAAATTTGGAAAAAATGAAGGCCGAGCAGAGTTTTTGAAGTAAGTCTTTCTTATTAGGTATCGGGTACCTAATCCATTTTAAAGCTTTATTTAAAGGTTTGTAATTTATCACAAGTCTAGGTACACCTCTTTCAATCTCGGAATTTTTATTGACATAAAAAGCAGCACAAGACCAAGGTGACCTGGATTTTACAATAAGTCCTTTGGAAATAAGATCATTAATTTCACCTTTACAATGTTGTTCCAAATCCGAATTCATTTGGATTGGACGGGCTTTAGTGGGTATTTGCTTTTCATCAAAAGAATTTTCATATGGCAAATCTACCAAATGTTGTTTCCTATTCCAAAAAGCAGATGGTAAATCAGCACAAATTTCTTTTTCAATAAGACTTTTGAAATCAGAAATTTTTCTTTGTATAATATCATTTTGTAATTGACTCTCAATTCTTTGAAAACTTAAATCTTTTTGTAAGTAAAACAAATCATCTTGTTTAGACTTTACAATAGCATTGATTTTGTTTTGGTAAACCGAACAGGCTTTGACAATATTAAGGTTTCGGGTCTTTGGTTTTTCAATAAATAAAAAAGCAAGTTCTTTGGATTTTGCTTTGAAATATATACCATCATAGTTGACAGCATATGGAGTTATCAAATTTATAAATGGTGTTCCTAAAATGATAGCATGGTGTATATCATTTGTAAGAACAAAAGAGGTTTTAAACTCAATTTTGTCATTGTAAATGGATGCTTCAACTTTGGAATCAACCCTTAATTTTGAGTTGTTTGCAGCAGAGAGTCTTTCATTAGTTTTCTCATGAAATCTTTTTGGGACAATGTCCTTACGAATACAATTTAAATCAGCACCAGTATCAAAAAGAGCAATGGCATCCATCGCAAAATCATCTGAAAAAATTAAAGTAATCTTAATCAAATATTTTCTGGTGGTGATTTGCTTTAAGACAAACAAAAAATCATTTGAAATAGACTCAATATTATCAATTTTTTGTTCAACATCATAATTTTCTGATTCAACTTCCTTATCGGAAGTATCTTGCAACTGTTTTTGTAAAAGGAGTTGAATAGTTACAGAATCAGTTTTTTGTTTTTCTTTTAAATCCTTTATTTCAAGTTTAATATCCTTAATCTCCTTTTGGAGGTCTTGGATATTAGGAGTAGACTTCTTTGTTTTCTTCTTATCCAAAATCTCAGTTAAATCATAAGAATTCTTTTTGACAATAGGGACTTTAGAAGAAGAAGCTTCTGTATTGCTTGAATCCATGGTTTTTAAAAGCTTATCAAGATAATCCTTTTGAAGATTTGGATCCGAAATGTGTTTTACAAGTTCAAGGAAAATCTCTTGGTCTTTAGTCAAAACATTGATTTTCTTCAAATAGGAATTATCCGAATCAGAATTACTATTGCTAGAAGCAGAGCTATCTGAATCGAATAGTTCATCGACTTGGAGGGGGTCATTATCACCCGACCAGGAAGACTCAGAATCAGAAGATCCGACCAGAAGAGGGGCTATTTTTGAAAGGATTTCCTCCTCGAGGCCGAGCTCATGGAGTCTCCTGTTCATTTTACAAAAACGTGCAGTATGACCTTTCATACCACATTTGAAACAGGTGGCTTCTTTAAAATTGAAAGGGGTTTTAGGTTTGACTTTAAACTCTTTCTTTTTAGAGAAACTATGTTTCTTATAAGGCCGCGAAGGTTTCTTATAAGGGAGTTTTCTAAAATCATGAAAGGGTTTCTTATGGCTTTTAGACCTGTAATGTTTTTTGTAAGGTTTCGAAGAGCACTTACCATTACAATCTCTGGAAGTGGAAGTTTTAAAGGGGTCATAATTGAATTGCTTACAGAACCCGCCTAATTCTTGCTTAGATTGCCTAAGCTCTTGTTTTAGACGTTTCTGAAGTTTCAAGTCTTGACAGATCTTTAAACCTTCTTTGTTGACAAAACTGACTAATTCACCATAGATGAGTTCGTCATAAGGAATACGATTATTAAAAAGGGCTTTGATAGAATTCCTTACCTTTTCTCCCAAAAGAGTAGGTAAACCTGCAAGGAATTTTTCCTTCCAAGTTACATGATTTGCATCATCTCTTAGGAAAAGTCTGGTAAAGAAAGTGGTTTTGTAGTCATTGAAATCACTAAGTTTCCTACACCTCAAGTTGTGTAGTAACTCAGCATTTTTGTCTCTAAGGTGAGAAGGGTCACCTATGAAGTGGAGAGAAATAGTCAAAATCAGGGTAGCAACAGCATCCTGAATTGGATTATTGAGCTCGTCAAGAATGGGAGCACCATCCTCATCGATTTGGATGGCATTTAAGATGTCTAATTGCTGCAATTTGGTGAGGAGATGATCCCACCATCCTTTAAGTTGACCAGTAAAACCGGCAATTAGGATTTCTGCAATGGCTTTGTCAGAAGTTCCTGATTGGGTTTTATAAGCATTGGCTGCCATGGTCATTTGCTGCAATACACCTAAAACGTTGTATTCAGACATTCCATCTATATTCCACTCATAGACAGAGGATGCATTATATCGAGCTTGATTTAATGCACTAGGCCTGTTGTCTATGGTCAAATCAGGTGGAGATTTGGAAGTAGGGAGTGCCAATTCCCAATGAATTTTGTTGGCTTTAGGAACAGGTTCTTCAGTAAAGGCTTCTAAGTCAGAAGAGGCAATAGAAACCTGGTCATGGTCGAGTACTCCAATTCTACTCAACTGAGGAGTATCAATCTTGCTGGATTGAGGAGTGTCAGGAGCTATTTGAACTTTACTAGATGAGGAAGAAGCAGCTTCTATCCTATCAAGTTGTTCTCTTATGGCTTTAGCAAAATCAGACTTTGATTCTTGGACAAGCTTCTGACTAGTTTTTGAAACCTGAAAAGGTTTGAAAATAGGTTCTTTAAGCTTTTTATCAGATCTGATTTTAAAGAAACATGTTTTGGACTAGGAGAAACAGATATGGTTGACTGTTGAAATTGGTTTTCCAATCTAGTCAACTGTTTTCCTATGGTATTTAAGTTAGTATTACAGAAATTGTTCTGTTGAATAATACTACTTAAATTGACTTCAGGATCATTTGGCTTAGGAATTTTGTAAGGTGAAGCTCTGATTTCAACAGGAGGTTCACCATGATCTATGGTTACACTTCTAAGAGGGGGATGCTCAGATTCGACTGTTCTATTACTATCGAAGAGTTTCCACTCAGTGGTTTTCTTTCTGGTAGTAATAGGGCTTGACTCTTTGAAAGGATAGGAAATGTTGTTTTGAGAAGAGTATATTTCGAACCAATCAAAAAACAATATATGAATTTGATGAAAATTAACAAATTCATAATAGGTTTGTTGGATTTCCTTCCTTTGATTTAAAAAATGTTTGAAAAACCAAAGTCTTTTTTCTTTATTATCAACTGAATAAAAATCATTATGTAGGATGGTCTTATCTATTTCAAAATGCTTTTCAATGACATTTAAAACATTTTCTGTGACAGCAGAGAATGTAGGAGATGTTGGAGGAGAAGGTTCTTTTTCTTCCTGTTTTTGTTCATGTTGACTGCTGATGTAAATGGGATGTGGTACCTTTGTAGTATAGTCAACAGAACTAATAGAAGAATTAGGTAAATCCGAAGTGGAGAACCTAGGTTGACTTTGAAATGGAAGGTTTATAACAGAAGGGATTTTTGAAAATTTCCTTTCTATCGAAGGAATGCTTGAGCATGATGCTCTATCGGAGAATCTGGAAGAGTTTGATCTCCTGAATGATAATTTAACTTTACCATCAGAATACTGAGTTACATTTTGCAACTCTGTATTAGGCTCAAGTTGTTTTGGAATCGCTGGTGGAGCGGCTCCTTCAAGAATCCATTCTTCCGGAAGATTGACATCTTTCCATTGGATTGGTTTTGGAATGACAGTGTTTGCTCTAGACAGGTCAGTCTGTAAGAGAAGAGTTTCATCTCTTTTTGACTGGAATTTATGTTGAGTACTGAAGGCAGTAATCATAGCTTTGTAAGAGATTTTAAAAATCAATGCAACAGGGATAGATCCCTCAATCATATGATAATTATGCGTTTTGATTTGTAAAATCATGCTTTTCAAAATGTTTTTGTCTTTAAGAGATAATGTTATGTTTGGATAACAGTCGAATGAAATGGGACCTTTACATAGGCTAGATTCAATGCTACTTAGCAGAGAATCATCAAAAGAGATGAATCGACCATCTCTAAGAACAGCAAGGATAGAAGTATCCAAGCCTTCTTTGGTGAGGGGCTTTATGCCGATTTGAATCAGACCTATATGAATGTAATTGAAGTTCTTTTCTCTCAGCTTGTTTAAAGATTTTTCTGAAAACAAATTAATTGTTTCAAAGGGCTTTGAAAGAGTTATATCACGCTCTTCAGTTTTTATAACATAATCATTTTTCCAAAAATCGAGCTTTTTTGTTCTGTAAATCTTTTCTTTCGAAATCTTTGGAAGTTCCCAACAATCAATTGCTTTATCAAAGTTCTCAATAACAAATTCTTCTGAACTCACGACATGCTTTGAATCACTAGTCTTCCCGGAAGAAGAGCTAGAAAAGGACGATGCTCTACAGTGAAGAGGATCCATGGTTAGAATCCTGGGTTCTATTTATGGTTTGGTCAGAATGGCTACAGGTATGGCTTTACAGCCCTAAACGGAAAACTTATCCTTGGTCGGGACTTACTACCAGTAAAAATTCACCATAAAAACAAAACTTCAAAATAAAACACAAGATTTTAAAACACGAAATTCTAAACTGCTTTACACAATCCTCCCCTTGGCTCTGATACCAGAAGGAAATAGGATCGAAGGATGGATGTGTTTTCAAAATACTTTATTATTAAAACTTAAATTAAACAATTAATGGAAGCGGCTTCGTCAGTTTTTAAAAGAACTTACCGTATATATATTAAAACAATTTGCTTTGGAACGCGGTTGATCAAAATTTTAGATCTAAACTGGTACGTGGCGTTGTTTTACCGGATCGATGCAGAACCTAATCTGCCTTTGGACCCAGATCTGACTTAGAACAGATCAATAGTCCGCACGTTCTGGTTTCCAGCCGATATACCGGATTAGTGTGCTTTACCAAATATTAATTAGATTCTTTGGTAGATATGGAGATCTACTTTTGCTTTGAAACGCGATTTGTCATTTTTAGAAGTGTCTTTACCAGATCTGAGTTAGGTTGATTTTAGCAAACCTAGCAACAAGGTTTTACAGAAATAAACATGCATTAAGGTTGGCTTTCTAAAACATACACAGTACCAGATCCGGTTCCCGGAAATGGTGCTCTGAAGGAATGGAGGGAGAAGAGAAGGATACGACTGAGGATCGAGTGGAATATAGATGGAATGTCTGAATACAACGTTTTAGGTGTATTGCAGCAAATGACCATGGCAGCCAATGCTTATAAAACCCAATCAGGAACTTCTGACAAAGCCATTGCAGAAATCCTAATTGCCGGTTTTACTGGTCAACTTAAAGGATGGTGGGATCATCTCCTCACCAAATTGCAGCAATTAGACATCTTAAATGCCATCCAAATCGATGAGGATGGTGCTCCCATTCTTGACGAGCTCAATAATCCAATTCAGGATGCTGTTGCTACCCTGATTTTGACTATTTCTCTCCACTTCATAGGTGACCCTTCTCACCTTAGAGACAAAAATGCTGAGTTACTACACAACTTGAGGTGTAGGAAACTTAGTGATTTCAATGACTACAAAACCACTTTCTTTACCAGACTTTTCCTAAGAGATGATGCAAATCATGTAACTTGGAAGGAAAAATTCCTTGCAGGTTTACCTACTCTTTTGGGAGAAAAGGTAAGGAATTCTATCAAAGCCCTTTTTAATAATCGTATTCCTTATAACGAACTCACCTATGGTGAATTAGTCAGTTTTGTCAACAAAGAAGGTTTAAAGATCTGTCAAGACTTGAAACTTCAGAAACGTCTAAAACAAGAGCTTAGACAATCTAAGCAAGAATTAGGCGGGTTCTGTAAGCAATTCAATTATGACCCCTTTAAAACTTCCACTTCCAGAGACTGTAATGGTAAGTGCTCTTCGAAACCTTACAAAAAACATTACAGGTCTAAAAGCCATAAGAAACCCTTTCATGATTTTAGAAAACTCCCTTATAAGAAACCTTCACGGCCTTATAAGAAACATAGTTTCTCTAAAAAGAAAGAGTTTAAAGTCAAACCTAAAACCCCTTTCAATTTCAAAGAAGCCACCTGTTTCAAATGTGGTATGAAAGGTCATACTGCACGTTTTTGTAAAATGAACAGGAGACTCCATGAGCTCGGCCTCGAGGAGGAAATCCTTTCAAAAATAGCCCCTCTTCTGGTCGGATCTTCTGATTCTGAGTCTTCCTAGTCGGGTGATAATGACCCCCTCCAAGTCGATGAACTATTCGATTCAGATAGCTCTGCTTCTAGCAATAGTAATTCTGATTCGGATAATTCCTATTTGAAGAAAATCAATGTTTTGACTAAAGACCAAGAGATTTTCCTTGAACTTGTAAAACACATTTTGGATCCAAATCTTCAAAAGGATTATCTTGATAAGCTTTTAAAAACCATGGATTCAAGTAATACAGAAGCTTCTTCTTCTAAAGTCCCTATTGTCAAAAAGAATTCTTATGATTTAACTGAGATTTTGGATAAGAAGAAAACAAAGAAGTCTACTCCTAATATCCAAGACCTCCAAAAGGAGATTAAGGATATTAAACTTGAAATAAAGGATTTAAAAGAAAAACAAAAAACTGATTCTGCAACTATTCAACTCCTTTTACAAAAACAGTTGCAAGATACTTCCGATAAGGAAGTTGAATCAGAAAATGATGATGTTGAACAAAAAATTGATAATATTGAGTCTATTCCAAATGATTTTTTGTTTGTCTTAAAGCAAATCACCACCAGAAAATATTTGATTAAGATTACTTTAATTTTTTCAGATGATTTTGCGATGGATGCCATTGCTCTTTTTGATACTGGTGCTGATTTAAATTGTATTCGTAAGGACATTGTCCCAAAAAGATTTCATGAGAAAACTAATGAAAGACTCTCTGCTGCAAACAACTCAAAATTAAGGGTTGATTCCAAAGTTGAAGCATCCATTTACAATGACAAAATTGAGTTTAAAACCTCTTTTGTTCTTACAAATGATATACACCATGCTATCATTTTAGGAACACCTTTTATAAATTTGATAACTCCATATGCTGTCAACTATGATGGTATATATTTCAAAGCAAAATCCAAAGAACTTGCTTTTTCATTTATTGAAAAACCAAAGACCCGAAACCTTAATATTGTCAAAGCCTGTTCGGTTTACCAAAACAAAATCAATGCTATTGTAAAGTCTAAACAAGATGATTTGTTTTACTTACAAAAAGATTTAAGTTTTCAAAGAATTGAGAGTCAATTACAAAATGATATTATACAAAGAAAAATTTCTGATTTCAAAAGTCTTATTGAAAAAGAAATTTGTGCTGATTTACCATCTGCTTTTTGGAATAGGAAACAACATTTGGTAGATTTGCCATATGAAAATTCTTTTGATGAAAAGCAAATACCCACTAAAGCCCGTCCAATCCAAATGAATTCGGATTTGGAACAACATTGTAAAGGTGAAATTAATGATCTTATTTCCAAAGGACTTATTGTAAAATCCAGGTCACCTTGGTCTTGTGCTGCTTTTTATGTCAATAAAAATTCCGAGATTGAAAGAGGTGTACCTAGACTTGTGATAAATTACAAACCTTTAAATAAAGCTTTAAAATGGATTAGGTACCCGATACCTAATAAGAAAGACTTACTTCAAAAACTCTGCTCGGCCTTCATTTTTTCCAAATTTGACATGAAGTCAGGTTTTTGGCAAATTCAAGTTCACCCTAAAGACCGATACAAAACAACATTTACTGTTCCTTTTGGTCAATATGAGTGGACAGTAATGCCTTTTGGTTTGAAAAATGCACCCTTAACATTTCAGAGAATTATGAATGATATTTACAATCCCTACTCTGAGTTTTGCATTGTTTATATCGATGATGTTTTGATTTTTTCTCAAAGCATTGATCAACATTTCAAACATTTAAAGACTTTTTATCTTGCTACAAAAAAGGCTGGATTAGCTCTTTCCAGTTCAAAAATTTCATTGTTTCAAACTAAAGTCAGGTTTCTTGGTCATCACATTTCCAAAGGAACCATTATTCCTATTGAAAGATCTCTTTTGTTTGCGGACAAATTCCCAGACAAAATTTTAGATAAAACCCAATTACAAAGATTTCTTGGTAGTTTAAATTATGTTCTTGATTTCTGCCATAACATCAATAGGATGTCAAAGCCTTTGCATGATAGGTTAAAAAAGAATCCTGTTGCATGGTCAGAAGAGCATACCAAAATAGTTAGATTAATAAAGCAGTCTGTTAAAAGCATTCCGTGTTTACATCTTGCAAATCCTACATTTCCTAAAATTGTTGAAACTGATGCATCAGACTTAGGATATGGAGGTATTTTAAAACAAAAAGAAAATGATAAAGAACAGATAGTACAATATGTTTCTGCTCACTGGAACGATTGTCAGAAAAACTATTCTACTATCAAAAAAGAAATTCTTTCCATTGTTTTATGCATTACTAAATTCCAAAGTGATTTGTTAAATCAAAAATTTTTACTTAGAATTGATTGCAAAGCTGCAAAACATGTTTTAGAAAAGGATGTTCAAAACATTGCATCAAAACAGATTTTTGCACGTTGGCAAGCTATTCTCAGTGTTTTTGATTTTGATATAGAATTCATTAAAGGTGATAAAAATTATGTTCCTGATTTTCTAACTCGGGAATTTCTTCAAAACAGGTAATGGCTCCAAAGAAAAGAGACAAAGGGAAAGAACCTTCCAAAGAACCTTCCAAAGAATCCCAAGCAACCCCTTCTAAAGAAAAACTCATTTCCTCAGCCATGCCAATTAAATCTTGGATTGAATTGGTTGAAGAACATGAAGCTAAATACAAATCCATTTCTTCTGAAGACCAAGTAAAGCAATGGATGAGTTCCATTACAAAATCACCTGAGCTTATGATAGCCCTACAGAGCCTTTCTCAAAGTCAACCCAAAGAGGAAGAAAAACCTACTTCCAAAGAAATCTCAAAACCTTCCTCTCAAAACATTGTTGTTTCTGGTGAGAGCTCATCCTCCCAAATTGTGCTCTCTCAGCCAACACCTTCAAAGAAAATCTCTGATTGGTTTGATAAAGCCCATTTTCAAAATATTATTTCGATGGAAGATGGATTTTACCATTCTGATCCTTTTCAAAGTATTTCAAAGTTTTTTCCCCAAGGCTGGTTTTTCAAACCATGGGATTTGACAAAACCCCAGTCTTACTATCAAAGCATTTTGGAAATTACTGATTCAGTAAAATTCAAACATTTCTTTTTAAGTAAAACCCATTCTGAGCCGGCCTATTCTACGGCCACAATTTTAAAAGTTTTGAGCCCTAACCAGTGGGGTGATCTGCTCCACAATTTTAAAACTTTCCCTCTTGATTTTGAGACCCGTTTACCACACTGTCGGTCTTTCTCCTACTGGGACTACCAACAGGCTTGGTATAACACTTTCTTCATACAAAACCCTAAAAAATCCCATTCCTGATTATTTTTCTTTAATTCAAAAATAACCGTCCAAAGCCTGCCGAACTGGTTTCACCATTGGTGGAATTATTTTGGTCCAACCTCAGATATCCTTACCCAAAATGCTCTGCAATGCCTAAACCTTTTCAAAGCCAACTACAAGCCTACTGAGTCTGAGAAAAGATTTCCTTCTTTTCTCTGCTTTTGTACAAATTTCTTCTTCCCATGGGTCTGGATGTGGAGTCTTCGACATCACACTCAAGATTCCCATTTTATCCTCCAAAGAACCTTTAGAGTCAAATGGTGGTCCAAATTTGATGAACACACCAAATTAACTACCCACCATGTACAAAGCTGGCTTTCTGCTAAAGGCCACCTCCAACCAGCCATTAAAGACATCAAAGCCCAAGGCACTTTCCTCACTCAAAAATCCAAAGCCCAAGCCCTCCTCGCAAGTGCCAAAACAGAAGAAGAGTACTTCAAAGCAATGGAACAACTCCTTGCTTCTCGGTCCAAATCCTCAGTTGCAGATTCTACTGAAGATGAAGATGATGATGATGACGAGCCAACCGTCTCTCTTGGAGATGAAAACGAAGATGATTGTTTCGGAATTTTCTCTCCTATAAAGCATTGTAAATAGTTCATGTAACTATTTAAAAAAAAAAAGTAATTATTTTCTTTTAGGGTGGTCCTCTGGACACAAGTGAGAGCGCACATGTCTCTTCACCCGTGTTGTATTTTGTATTCCAGTATTTGTACAAAGTAGTCTACTATTCAAAGCTACGATCAAAAGATTACTGTGCACTCAAAGCTCCGCTACAGTGAACAATGCAAAGTTCCACGAATTACTGTGCACTCAAAGCTCCACTACAGTGAACAGTCTACAAAGCCTTGTATATAATCCAAGGGGAAGACTAAGACTCCTCACGGGTTTTTATTTTGAGTTTTCATTTCTCTCTCTTCTCCTCCTTCTCTCTAAAGCAAGAAGTGTTCGAAGAAATTTTCTGTTTACACAATAGTTCTATCTTAGAGCTTTGAGTAATCAGACTAGTTCTTTACCTTCAACAATCTTCCCGTCTTTCAATCTTCCCTTCTGGAAAGATTTGAAAAATTGTAAAGCAACAACAAAAGCAAAGTGTATGTTTAGATCTCTGATCTAATTTTATTTGTAAAGCAATTTCAATTCATGTAATTTAATTTCTGAGCATTTAAATTTCTGCAATTTAATTTTAAAGCATTTTCTTTTACAAAGCATGCTTGCAGACTGATCTGTATCAGATCTGCTTTATAAAATATACATTCTTCTGAGGCAAAGAGACCAGATCTCGATCCTCAGTCGTATCCTTCTCTTCTCCCTCCATTCCTTCAGAGCACCATTTCCGGGAACCGGATCTGGTACTGTGTATGTTTTAGAAAGCCAACCTTAATGCATGTTTATTTCTGTAAAACCTTGTTGCTAGGTTTGCTAAAATCAACCTAACTCAGATCTGGTAAAGACACTTCTAAAAATGTCAAATCGCGTTTCAAAGCAAAAGCAGATCTCCAGATCTACCAAAGAATCTAATTAATATTTAGTAAAGCACACTAATCCGGTATATCGGCTGGAAACCAGAACGTGCGGACTATTGATCTGTTCTAAGTCAGATCTGGGTCCAAAGGCAGATTAGGTTCTGCATCGTTCCGGTAAAACAACGCCACGTACCAGTTTAAATCTAAAATTTTGATCAACCGCGTTCCAAAGCAAATTGTTTTAATATATATACGGTAAGTTCTTTTAAAAACTGACGAAGCCGCTTCCATTAATTGTTTAATTTAAGTTTTAATAATAAAGTATTTTGAAAACACATCTATCCTTCGATCATATTTCCTTCTGGTATTATTAAAACTTAAATTAAACAGAAGGAAATAGGATCGAAGGATGGATGTGTTTTCAAAATACTTTATATTTATATATATATATATATATATATATATATATATATATATATATATATATATATATATATATATTTCTTTTTTGGATCTGGATATGGAGCGAAAAATATGAATTCATAACGAATCTGGAGTAGATACGGATCTTGATTTTTATTATGGATCTGGATCTGAAGCAGAGTAGATCGAACCCATATCAGCCATTGTCATCCCTATATCTTTAATAGATAGTAACAAAAAAAAATTGACTTTAAATTTTTTTAATAAATATAAATACAATTTAAATAGTTAAATTTTCTAGTAAGGTAACAAGATTAGAATTTTTTAATATATAAAATAATTTTAAAAAGATAAATGATTATATTCTTTTAACAATATATTTGTGTTTATTATAAAAATTTTAAATAAATCTTTGAGTTAAATAGATGTTACAATTAATAAAATATCTAATGTATTGAAATAATATTAAAATTATTTTATATAATATTTTAAATAATTTTAATATTCATATATTTATTTTAATATTACGTTTCTATTTATTATAAAATTTAGTTTAATAAATTATAATATTGTAAAATATTAAAATATTTTTTAAATATTAAATTTGTTTTAATATGTATATGTTGTTACATTTATTTTAACATTATATTTCTATTTTATTATAAAACATTAGAGTCAATTTGTTTTTTTTTTTTTTTTGAGTTAACAGAGCCAAAGGTATTTTACTCAAAAGGGATCTTGGTTTTTCTTATTAAAAATACGAGGATCTAAATGGTCATTTCTCCAAACCTTGGGATTGTAGGTGTTCTTTTTCCTATTTTTTAGAATGCAAATAGTATCGTCCTCTACATAATTTAACTTTGAGTAATGTTAGGTATCCCAACATCTAAGTTTCATTGTGCTATTCATCTATTGGATGGTGATTAAGTAATTTTACAAGTTATGAAATTTATTATCCAATAGATGAATGACACATAATATTGAAATTCAAGTTGGGACTCAAATATTGATATTCCTGATATTATTGTTTCATTTTTATAAGAATTCTACAATATCTACTCTTAAGAACCTAAAATTTAATTTTTTGATAAAGACAAAATATTTTGAACAGTTATTGAAAATACAACGAAAACTTACTTTGACCACTTTCGTCGACTCGTGAAGAAATCGCAGCCTCAATATCTTTTTTTAATTCACTTTCGACGTAATTGTCTCCCTCTGTTTCAATAGCACGCGGATTAAGAATTGCTAGACACGAATCAAGATAAATACATATTTTTTTAAAAAAAGAAGAAGAAGAAGTTACATATACATTCTTTTGATATTTTCTTTTTTTCCTTTCATAATTTAACCTAAAATCACAGTTATATATAACTAGAACGTCGTTGAAGTGAAAATAATAAATATCACATGACTACATATAACTCATTTAAGTGCATATATCGGTAACTAATCTCATATGCGGCAATTTAATTATTAAGCCCAAAATGGCTTGATATGTAATTTGAACAATTCGGTCGTTTTTTTTTTATACAGTGATATATTATAATTAGAATTCTACTAATATTTACAATTAAAAATTTATTGGAATTACCTGTAATAAGTCTAGTATAACACAACCCAAATTTCAACTCTCACTTGAAGAATATCTACTTCACTTATATTTAATCTCTATTTAATAAAATTTCACTTACTCTCAAAAAATTATAGAGAAATTATTCATCCTTCTCATATCACAAGTCAAGCATGTTGATCTCTGGAAACACTAATCGAGTTATAGAAATGTCTGGGCCTAGTTGGTATTTTTCGAATTAATTAATTTAAATTTGAATTTAACTTTCATTAAGATAGTAGTTAATTCAAAATTTAAAATAAAAATAAAAATTTATTTATTTATTTTTTAATAATAAGATACAGTACAATATATATATATATATAGCCCACACAATACAGCCCATAATTAATCTTTATAAATAGCTCACAAGTTTTTAAGAAATTTAAAAGAGTTATTACTCCACCCACACACACTAGTAGGAGATAAAACAGCTCCTATCCAATAATACAAATCTATACTAAAATATTAGAACTCTAAACCAAACATCTTTTCTTTTCTTTTCTTTTCTTTTTTTTTTCTCTTTCTCTCTCCTCAACTCTAGGTAAAGATGGTAAATTTTATTACTGTTCAAAACTAGAAAATATGTAATATATAATAAATAATGTATATACAACTCTTGCTCTGTTTGCGCCTGCTAAAACTGTATTTCAACTCAAATAAGTTGTGTTAGGAATTTAGATCTATTGTAATCAGTATTGGCAAATTAAAATAATATATAAATCAATTTCCCTAATTAATTAATTCTAAAACTACTGTTCACCGATTCTGTTCATAACAATGTGAAATGCAAATCACATACCAAACGATTGTTTATGAGATAGCCGCGGAGGTTGAGGATCCATTTCATTTTCATCCTCTTCTATCGGCCAAGACTGTGCTTTAAAGGCAACATCGTCCGCGATCTCTGTAGTCGACATTGTATCTGCAAAAGTGCATTTGTGATTTAGGTCCATAGAATTTATATGTAATTTTTGGATACCTCCCCTGAGGTTTGTCCTTATTATATTTAGAGAGAATATATGTATAAATTGACATATAACATCCCCTACCGCGTATTAGCGTTAGAGTCTTAGAGAATCGTTTGGCTGTTACTTGTTAAGGACAATAACGTAATTGCAAAAATAAGAAGGCTTATTCCAGAAAGAAAGCAAGAGCTTTAGCTTCCTCTCCCACTCCTCATTCTCCTCTCTCTCTCTCTCTCTCTCTCAAAAAAAAATTTAGAGTAAGAAAAGGGGAAAAGAAAAAAAAAAACACTTTCTTCTTTTCTTTCTCTTTCCCCACTTGCTCTCCACCCGTTTTGTTCTTTATTCAGTAAAGCTGAAAAACAAAGGCCACTATTCCTGCATCACAACCACTTTGTCATATTGGTTTGCTAGTCCACAAAAATTCTAACCCTATGTTAGAAAATAACACCAATAGTAATGCTCCTTCTTCTTCTGATCCTTTCACCTAGCTATTCATAACAAAAGAAAAAGAAAACCAGCAGGCACCTCAGTTAGCTTTCCTTTTCAGTTTTCTTTTGTATATGGGTTCAATTCTTTTAAGGTGAATTGCCAGTATTAATTTTTGCTTTTCCGTTTTTTTTTTTATTTCCACACACATATACTCGCATAGATCCGGATGCAGAGGTAGTTTCTTTATCACCCAAGACCTTGTTAGAATCAGATGGATATGTATGTGAGATCCGCAACCAAGGGTTTCAAAGAGACCAGAACCTGCAAATACATAGAAGAAGGCACAAGGTGCCACGGAAGTTGCTGATGAGAGAAACACAAGAAGTGAAGAAGAGGGTTAAAGCTTCTCCTTTGTTATCTTCTGCAATGCAAGAAGCATTGTCAAGTCTGCAACTCTGCGAGGGAATGGAGTGTGATATTACCCCATTTCCCCCAAAAAAACCCAAAATATACCTTTAACCATTAACATCTTTAATTTTACATATATATTCTTAAAAAATTAACGAAAGTACAAAAATAACTTCAATAAAATCATAAGAAAACTGAACTGGTTCCCTAAGTTACAAAGTCGAGCAAGATCAAAAGAAGCAACAAATAATATTTGACGTTTACTCAACTTGTTTAAAAAATTACTCAATATTTGACTCATTCAACATACTTACTCGACTTACTCAATTCTTTTACTTCACTTCTTACTCGATCGAATGCTTGACTTACTCAATATCGTACTTGACTTCTTTAAAAAATAACATAACTGTTACTCGATTTATTTAGAAAACTTACTCGTCTTTTATTTAATTTATTTTAAATATTGCTCAACTTAATACTTGATTCATTCAATAGGGTATATTTAAATATAAAACCCCAACTCTGCACTTCTGCCAGCGTTGTCAGTTATTGTAATGTACAGTGAAGGGCGTTATTGTACTTTCATCAAGAGAGCAAACGGCTCTCTAACGCTGATACATGGGTTATATGTCAGGCCAAAGCTATGGTACCACAGTTGTATGTTACCACAGCTGGATCCAACCATTGCATCTAACCCACAGTTGTCACCAGAATTGAATTCAAAGGCTGGATTCAGCTGTGGTACCATACAACCGTGACACCATAGCTGGACCCTATATGTCAATATATTCATATATTCTCGCTAAGTGCAGCAAGGACAAACCTCACAGAGGTATTCAAAAATTATCCATAAATTTTTTAACCAAAATAACCTTAAAAAACAAAAAAAACAAAAAAAACAAAAATGCAAGAAAAGAGTTAAAGGGTACTCCGTAGAATTCACCTCTGTTTTTCGCGTTCGATGCAATCCCCAGCTGCCAAATGGAAATTTTGACGGAAAGGCCCGATAGAATAACGAAAATTTATGGTGCTTAAGGCAGCAAAAGCTTTTTTTTTTTTTTTTTTTCAGAGAGAGAGAAGCAAGGAAAGAGTTAAATCGCAGGAGAAACACTGGCTTACAATTTTTGAACTATACAACTCTGCTTGGCTCGGCTCTGCATGTGCTTTAAATAGAGTATTGCAACGAATGCTTCAGAGCGTACCGGCACACGCGTGGAGTCTAGTGGGAGGGCCAGATGACTGTGACGGAGTAGACCTGGTCACAACCCACAAGAGTTAAATTTTTGCAGCCCCCAAATGTTAAAACATATGCAACCATGTTCCCAATACTTTCAACAAATAGTCATTGCGCCCCCAATTCCATTTATTTTGAAGTTAAAGACTTAAAGTAACTTTTAAAGTGTAAAAGACTATAATTACCTTCATTTGAATAGAATTGACAGTGCAATTGCTAAAATAGCCATTATAATCTGTAAATTTTTTTAATTTATTTTGTTTTTTAAATTCATATATATGGTGCTAGTCCAAGATATTAAACTTTATTAAAGTCTGGAAAAAATATTAAATTGTGCAATTTGATAGTATAAAACAATTACACGGTCATTACACTATTAAACTAGTTTAATAATTTTTTTGGACTATAAAAATTTTAGTATCTTGGATTGAAACATTTCTATATATTTTAATAACAAAACTTAATTCTTCATAATACACACTGTCTTTCTTTCTTCTTAATTTTTTTTAATATTTTGTGTCGAATTACATAACAGTTGATTATTTCGACAATTCTCAAAACGCTCCGAAATTGTTAAAAAAAAATTGTTTACAAAGAAGACTAAATAGTAAATTGAACAAGCAGTTTATAAAAATGAAAAAAGTTGTTTTATTATTATTTTTTAATTTGTTCTTCTTAAGTACTCTTCTCCTTCAGCAAAAACTTGAGGAAACTTAGAATCAAGTCCAATTACACTAGACAAAGCACAAAAAAGAGAGCAAATGACTCCATTCTCCTAAACCATCCCTATCACCTTTTCTTAATGAAATAAAAACTATGGGATTTACTACTAACAAATTTGGAATTTACAGGCTGTAGAAGCCATCATAACAATGTGCAGTAGAGATATGATGTCGGGCGACACAAGTGCAACAATGCTTGCATCTTGGCACCTCTCACAATTGTGCTGGTGCGATATAGTCTGCACCATCATTTTCATTGCACGAAGTTACCGTACGAGGTGTTTCTATCGCCACCGCCGCCGTTGTCTCTTTGTTTGCAAATTAGTTTAGGGTTTGATATCTTGATTAGGTCTGATTAGATTTGCTTGTTATTTGGGTTTAAAATTGTAAGATTGGGGTTTGACTTCGATTGAATTTTAAAAGTTTTTGATTTCATGATTGAATAATACATTTATGTATTTATATGAATTTGCATCTAAATTGTCCAATAAGTAAAGAAGAAAAACTTGCTGTTGTTGGATTAAATTATTGAATGGAATAAATAGATTTTTTATGTTTATATTGAAAAATAAAATAATTGAGTGTGTGTGAATGGAGGACAAATTTTATCATGGTTAATTTTAAGAAATATTTATATAATAATTTTTAACTAGCTAGAACAAAGTTAATGAAATACCCGTTAATACATGAGCTAAAAGCATAGAATATAGTTAAGTTTCAGGATAAAATGCTCACTAACGTGCGTTCTCTTTCGTAAAACGAAAGATTCTCAAGGTTATATTGGGCCTCACAGATTTAAATTAAAGTATCAAGCGTATAAAGTGATTTAATCTCATTCCGTGTAGTACAAGAGGTTGGTAGTGATTGAGCAATGTCGAAATAATTGGCTGTTATTTAATATTTGTCAATGTAATAGGGGAATATTTAAAATTAAACAAAAAAAAGCCTAAGCATGCAATTTAAAGTATAGAGTGTACTTAGTAGAGTTGTGTTTGGTAGAGAACACTGTTTGTGTCCCCCCCCCGATCAGGACAAAAGTTGGGTTAGTAGAGCTGTGTTTGGTAGAGAGCACTGTTGTTTTTTTTTTCTTTTTTACCCCTCCCGATCTGGACAGAAGTTGAATTAGTAGAGCTGTGTTTAGTAGAGAACACTTCCAAAACTCCACTCATGCATATTGCTTTAAGCTCCAGAATTCAATCAAACGCATTATTGCTTCTTGAAATATTGTTGATATAAAACAAATGAATTATGATATTTGTCAAATTTCTACGGCCACAAAAATACAAAGAAGATTATTGAAGGTGACTTTGTAAGGAAGGCCCACCACTAATAAATTAAAAGTCAAATTTAACTCAAAAATTCAAGTCATCAAGTTTGACAATAATCTGCAGCAAACCAATTTAATTCAATTGTCCAGTAGCTTCACTTTCCTCAATTCAACAACTCTTCCAATAATCCAATTGATAAATGTAGAAGTTGCAAAACAATAATTAATAAAAACAAACACAGAAAGTGATGAAATTAGAAAGCCAAGGCGTGCCAATGAAGCATTGTCCTCAAAGAACAGATTCTGCCCCTTACCGGATAATTTTTAGGTGCATAAAAAAATCAATGACAGTCTGATCTTCCAAGATTTAATGGCGTTCCAATTGTAATGGCCCACTCCAAACTACAGTTAATTCAAACAGCTAATTTAATTTTTTTTTTTAGGTAAAGTGTAAAGCTTTGATGAATGTCAAAGAAAGGTTTCAATGCAGAAAATAATTCTGCCATACATTCTTCTCCAAATCAGAGGCAATATATGAAGCTAATTACTAAAAAAGGAAGAAATAAATTGTTTCTATATTTAAGTACAAGATTGATTAACTAAAAGATTCCCGGACATAATTACAAAATCAATTCTATAATTGACAGCACATGCCAACAGCTCATGCTAGCTCATGCCGACACTCCCCCTCAAGTTGGAGCATAGATATCTATCATGCCCAACTTGTCAATTATATCATGAAACACCCTTCCTGATACTGCTTTTGTGAGTATGTCAGCCAACTGATCTCCAGATTGAACAAATGGGAACTGTATAGTTTTCTTGTCAAGCTTCTCCTCGATGAAATGACGATCTACTTCAACATGTTTTGTGCGGTCATGTTGTACAGGATTCTGGGCAATCTCTATGGCTGCTTTATTATCACATTTAAGATTCATGGGTTTTGCATAATCAATCCCCAAATCTTTCAGTATGTTCTTGATCCATAACATCTCACACACACCTTGTACCATTCCACGAAATTCCGCTTCAGCGCTTGATCTTCCCACAACCTTCTGCTTCTTGCTTCTCTAAGTGACGAGATTGCCTTCAACAAATGTAAAATAACCTGAGGTCGATCTTCTTGTTGTCTGGTCACCGGCCCAATCAGAGTCCGTATATCCTTCAATGTTTGAGACATTATTTTTTTAGAACAATAAACCTTTTCCAGGAGCACACTTCAAATATCTCAGAATTCGATAGACTGTTGTTGTGCAAATTTTAATGTACTCGCAAGCGCACGAATCTATTGTAGTATAGACTAATGGTGACGAGTGTCGATCCCACGAGGAGGTGGATTTTAATTGTGTATAGAATTAATTTTGTATGAGGTGGTTGGATTTGTGGTGGAAGTGATTTAAATTATCCTAAAAATTGGAGTTGAAATGTCGAGAAGAAATTAAAGTAAAAATCTATTAAATTGACGTACTTGGGTATCTGGATCCGTATCAACATGCATCATGGGTTAAATAATCCTTATTAATGCCAATTAAATCATGAGGGGGGAATCCACACCTCATGAACCACGCTCTAATCAATATGGTCCTAAGGGCTTACTGTGCCAAATAATAATAACCTTGTACTAAGGGGCCGGTGAAACCAAGACGGTACTAGACAAGATTAGTATTATTTGTCGATGAGAAGTCAAAACATCCACAAAAATTAGAGGGGAAGAGAAAGTAAATTTACCAAATAAAGCCCATAACACATGTTGAGACTTCACCTTCAACCCAAGCTTGAAAGAAAATTAGCCACTCATAATTGAACTAGGGGCAAAATAGGAATTTATTAAAATACGTAGAAAATACAAGATGGAGAAGGAATTACAGAAAATGGATCCCAAAAATGGATTCAGAGATATCAAATTAGGGGGGGAAGCCCCCTTTTTATAGATACATGGAGTAAATCATGGCCATCAGATTAAAAACAGTTTGGACGCTCAGGATTGTGCCACGTCATCAGTCAACAGTACGCGGTTTGACAACGTGGATGAACAGTAACACGGTTTGACCCGGGTGAACAGTGACACAGTTTGGTTGAAAATAATCCTGTGTGATGCATGTACCGTACGCGAGATTTTTCGTCCACTAATATGCTGCCACGTCACCATCAACAGTACATAAGAATTTTAGCCCAACATGATCGTGACACCTCATCAGTCAATGCCACATCATCGGTCAATGCCACATCATCGGTCAATGCCACATCATCAATCCATCTATGTGAACAGTGTCATGAACAGTAACGTAGACAGTACCGTACACGTGAATAGTACAGTACATGTGAATAGTGCCATTTTTCCTTTTATGCTCCTCCTAAGGTTTTCGACCGTCCTGAGTTCAAAACTGATGTCCGTTTTGCCGTCTGATCTCTCGTTTATTGTGAAATGACCATGATGCCCCTAAAATACATAAAATACTTAATTAAAATCAAACACACATAATTAAATAGCAAAAAGCTTGAATACATAAAAGTAATGGTTGTTAGTAAAACTTGAAATGTAAAATGATGATTTTCTCCTTTATAAATATGCATTTTCTAACACTCAACACACCCCCCAACCAGCTTATTGCTAGTCTCTAGCAAATAAAGCAAAAATAAAATTCAAATTCAAAATGATTTATTATTATTATTATTGTTTTTTTTTTTAGAAACACTCGCGTTTATTCAATCAGATTAATGATAGCAATCAAATAAAAGTATAAGCATTATCTCCAATCTAAAGCAACATCACACCCACATCAACCATCCACATGAATCAGCCCAGTAGACTTTGTTATAGCTACTTTCAAGAATGACATGTCAAACCCCAAAATCTCACTGGAAGTAGTGACACTCTCACAAAGAAATTAAAACCAATAAAAATAGTCACTCCAATGAATGGTAATTGAGAGAGAAAATAATAAAGAAGTGATATCACATGCTCTCACCAAAATGAAATAAATATGCCCTCAGTTTAGAAATAATATGATCTCAATCAAACAAAAATGCTAGTCAACCCAATTTATTTATCTTTTTTTTTCTTTTATTTATTAATTTATTTTTATTATGCACCACTACATCTTTTTAGCCCATATAACTAGCTTCTATTTCAAACTATAGTTCCCTAAAATTAAGAAGGACTTTTATTAGGACGTAACGTAGGCTAGGGATATGGCTAACAAAGAAAGGAAATAAGGAAAACAAAGTGTATGTTTGAGAAAAATGCAGAGAATTTTTTTTTTTGGAAGTTGCAAGGTGGATTTAACCTATTATTGTAATTTTTATTCTTTTGAAACAACAACTTTTGTTTTTTTTTTGTTTTTTTTGCTTTTATTTGGCATAACTTCACTGAACAACATAATTATTTATATTTTCTCAAACATAAATAGGTGATGGAACTTATAAGATATCGGGTAATACTCCAAATCGGAGTGGGTCAAGAGGATAAGTTGACAAAGAAAATGTTTTTTTTTTGTTTTTTTTTAAAGGCTCAAAAGGGTTAACTATGGATATTTAATAAAAGGGATGGCTAGAAAGGCTCAAACGGATCAAAGATGGCCTTTCCATCATCTTTTAGGGCTCTAAATAATCATCCATATCTACTAGTTAGACGGGCC
Organism: Citrus x limon; assembly: GCA_034663535.1. Lineage (NCBI taxonomy): Eukaryota > Viridiplantae > Streptophyta > Magnoliopsida > Sapindales > Rutaceae > Citrus > Citrus x limon. Next base: position 24,440,333 of record CM067997.1, read on the forward strand.
TCCCAATGTAGCAACACAAATTTTTTTTTTCTTTTTTTTTTTTTAATTTTACCATTTTTTAAGGGTTAACTCAAAAGAAATCTAGAGATCGTGTATAAAATAATAAACTGCTAAGCTGTATAGAGAATGGGCAAAAGGGTTACTCTCCAAGAAAATGATAGGCTCAACAACTCACTTGGCACTTATTTATGACATGTTCATTCCTTCAAGCAACTCATATTTGTCTCCGACATCAACATGTAAAGTATCAAACATAGCGTAACATCACTTAAGACCAAAGATAATACAAATACTAAAATTTGAAATTAATCATGTCATCCAATGTTAAAACAAATCACACAAATTTTTTTTTTTTTAAACAACATTATACCCCCCAACCTATTCTAAACATGAAAGGAAAATATGCATGCAGAAATGTGAAAATGATGCATAAAAAATAATTAGAAAAGTTACACTTAAAATGATAGAAAACGAAAATGGTTTTTTTTTTTTTAACTTAGAAGATGCGTTTCTAGAGGCACTACTCTCCATATTCAGCCATCTTCGACTCAAAAGTTGGAAAATGTATATTCATAGAGGAGAAATTAAAAAAAAAGAAGAAAAATGAACATAAAAACTTAATAAAGAAAAAAAAAATGTCTAAATTTTTTTTTGAATTTTTTTTTTCAAACGATGAAGATGCGTTTCTAGAGGCACTACACTCCATATTCAGCCATCTTCAACACAAAACGTTAGCAACAGTTAGTTTCTACAACAAAAAAAATCAGTAAAAACTTAACCAAGATTCCACAATTGTCGACTATTCCCTCCCCCCAACCAGAACGAAACATTGTCCTCAATGTTTTAAAGGAAAGAAGTAGAGTTTAGAAGACATCACCTGGGTGGTGCAATACAGAAGAAAATATTTACAAGTGGAGAGTTAAATCTAATTTGTACTTCTTACTGCGGCTACTGTTACCATCATTATTTGGGCGCTCCAACACAAAGGTCCAGGGGTCTGGCTTCGGTTTATAAGCTTGTAACAGATCAAGTAGCTCATTAGCAGTGTGAGTACAAATAAAAAGTTTTTTTACATTAGAAGGAATGAAATAATTTTTTATTGCATGGTTAAGAAATGCGATAAAGCCATCATAAAAGTTATTGACATTTAACAAACCGATGTGTTTCTGGTGAATGTGTAGATGGGCCCAAGATGCTAGTGTCATAAGTGCCTCTAGTGTTGCAAGATCTCCTGGAAGGAAAATAAAAGCATCAGCATGATTAAGCATTTCAGTTATTCTTTCTTGCATACCTGAGACGACTAACTCTTCTCCAGTTGATGAGTCAGACGAACTGCCCAATGGTTTTAGGACTCTTGGGATGATGCCTAACACTTGACTTTCTCTGATAAAAGCTGCTTCTGAGACCATTTTTGATAACCCTCGGTTACCTCCTCCATACACCAAGTGTAATTTTCTTGCTGCTATGCTTCGACCAAGATCTATGGTTGCCTCCACGAACTCTTTATGTTTGCCATAGGTAAATCCAGAAAGCACACAAATGTTCTTGAATTGTCTATTGGGAGTAGCTGCCATTGTGATACTTCTCAAAAATAATTTGTGAGTGCTTGACAAAAATTAAATCACATTTAAGAATCTTGGTGACAGTGGATCACAGCTGTGAATGAGGTAACATGTCAGTGTCAAATAACACGTAAAGCACGTGACTCGCGAGTCAAAAAGAAAAAAGCAAACAGTAATAAAATTATTAAAGACAATAATGCAAACGATAAAACAACAGTAAAATAAAACAACAGTAAAGTAAAAGGATATTTACAGGTAGTTACAACTGTGGCTCACATCTTCCTCTGGTTTTACGTCCAGAAACGGCTTGAACGCCCTCTATGGGTCGAGGATGGGCTTCTCATCCAGTTTTCTTATAAACTGGCAAACAAGGTCGTTTATAGTCAGATTCCTAAGACTATATCGTGCATGCTCTTTCTGGAATAATGGCCACAATTGGAGAATCGCTCCTTGCACATATCCACTGGGATGCGTTTCAAGAGACAAAAGAATGTAATCCAATGAATCCTTATTCAAGCCATCCCTAATGAATTGAATCTTATCTTCCCTGTTATCAGACACCATTCCTAAAGAACATGGGTTTTTACCGCATCTCATTCTGGCACACTTATGACAAGCAATAGAAATTTTTTGAGCTCGTCGTTTTCGTGCATAATTGCCTTTACCACAACCAGGCATGTATGCAATAAATTTTGGAGGTAACTCACCTGCCAATCGTACTTTCGCCTCGATTAACCAACGGATGTCAGCAGGTATGTTATTCTTCATGAGTAATCGCATGCGTTCGGTCCGAGCTTTATAGATTGTAAGGAGAGAATTCTGAGGAAGTGAAGGGAATCGCTTGTGAAGCTTCGCTAGAATCTCATTTCTGTCCATACTTTCGCCTCAGAATGTCAGTTATTATGGGAAACTGAAGTAACCGACTTGATTGTCACAGAGTACCGTTATCCGCCACTTCACCGGAGTAACAAACTAAAGCATACAAATAGAAAAATAAATTAAAACACACAAAGAAAATTAAAATCGTCCTCTTATTGAATTTACCTCAAGCTCCAACTGGATGTCGTAAACACTTCTCTCAATGTCTCTAAGTTGGCTTTCTAAACCCTCAACATAGGCTACTAACTCTGGTGGCTGTAGAGTCCAAATGCGATGTGTTTTACAAAATTGAATCTGCCTTTTAAGATGAGTTTTGACACGTTGAAGTGGTTTAAGAATGTTCAGGAGGAACGGTCTAAGTAAGGTACTCATGATTAAAAATGATAAGAGAAAACTTAATAGTTAAACAAACACACTTATGTAAAAATAATTTCAATTAGCAAAAGAATAATAAAAAGAAAGAAAGAAAAATCAAATCAACGAAAAGAAGAATAAAAATCAATTCAAATCTGGTGGGTCACTCAAATTTATTTCGGTGTCTTCTCCATGTGGTTGGTATTCTAGATATGGCTTTAATCTTTAACCATTAACTTTAAACGTGACACCGTTCTTTGGGTCCTTAATTTCAATTGCCTCATGTGAAAAAACAGTATGAACAATAAAGGAACCAGACCATCGAGAGCGTAACTTACCTGGGAATAGGTGCAAGCGAGAATTGAATAAAAGTACTTTCTGACCTGGAGTGAACGATTTTCTCATAATTTGCTTGTCATGCAAGACTTTCATCCGTTGCTTGTAAATCTTGGCATTTTCGTATGCGTCATTGCGAATTTCTTCAAGTTCTGCCAGTTGTAATCTTCTTTCTGAGCTGGCTTGCTGCATGTCAAAGTTGAATTTCTTGATGGCCCAATATGCACGATGCTCAAGTTCCACAGGTAGGTGGCAAGCTTTTCCATACACTAGCCTATAGGGTGACATCCCAATCGGGGTCTTGAAAGTCGTGCTATATGCCCATAATGCATCATCAAGTCTTAATGACCAATCTTTTCTGTCTGGTCTCACCGTCTTTTCTAATATGTGCTTTATTTCTCGATTGGAGATCTCAACTTGGCCACTGGTTTGCGGATGATACGGGGTTGCCACTTTGTGTGTGATTGAATACTTTGTCAAAAGAGCTTTGAATGCTTTGTTACAAAAGTGGGCACCACCATCACTGATTATTGCTCGAGGGAATCCAAAGCGCGAAACAATGTTGCTTTTCAAAAATCCCATCACCACCTTGTGATCATTGGTTCTACATGGAATTGCTTCTACCTATTTTGAGACGTAGTCAACACCAACCAATATGTATTGATGGCCAAAAGAAGGGGGAAAGGGTCCCATAAAGTCGATACCCCATCGTCAAAAATCTCAACCACTAAAATTGAATTTAGTGGCATCATGTTCCTTCGTGTAATGCTCCCCATTCGTTGACACCTATCACATGAAGAACAGAAAGTGTAAGCATATCGAAATATAGTTGGCCAATAGAAACCACATTGTAAAACTTTAGTCGCTGTTTTCTTAGCGCTGAAATGGCCTCCACAAGCTTGTTTATGGCAGAATGAAAGGATATTCTGAATTTCACTTTTTGGGACACATCGTCTAACAATTTGGTCTGCACAATACTTTAACAAATACGGGTCATCCCAAAAGAAATTCTTTATTTCTGCAAAGAATTTAGCCTTGTCTTGCTTGGTCTAATGCTTTGGAAGTTGACCTGTAACAAGATAATTAACTATATCAGCATACCAAGGTAATACTTCCGCACTCATTAATTGTTCATCGGGAAATGATTCATTCAATATTAATGGCTCTGTGATTGTGTCAAAATGGAGATGAGAGAGATGGTCCGCCACAACATTTTCTGTGCCTTTCTTATCTTTAAATTCCAAGTCGAATTCCTGCAAAAGTAACACCCAACGAATTAGTCTAGCTTTTTCATCTTTCTTTGTGAGAAGATATTTAAGAGCAGCATGATCAGTGAACACAATTATTTTACAACCAATGAGATAAGATCGAAATATCTCTAATGCAAACACTACTGCTAGCATTTATTTTTCAGTAGTTGAATAATTCAATTGTGCATCATTCAATGTCATACTAGCATAGTAAATAACGTGGGGAATTCGATCAACTCTTTGTCCTAATACTGCTCCTACTGCATAATCAGATGCATTACACATGAGCTCAAATGGTAAGCTCCAGTTTGGGGCCTGAATGATGGGTGATGATGTCAACAATTACTTTAATTTTTCAAAAGCCACAAGACATGAATCATTAAAGATAAAAGGTACATCCTTAGCAAGTAAATTGCATAAGGGTCTAGAAATTTTTCTAAAATCTTTAATAAAACGTCGATACAAACCAGCATGCCCAAGGAAAGATCTTACTTCTCTGACTGTTTTGGGTGGAGGAAGATTAAAAATGAGATCCACCTTGGCTTTGTCAACCTCAATACCTTTGCTCGAAATGATGTGACCGAGAACAATACCTTGTTTTACCATAAAATGGCACTTCTCCTAATTTAAGACCAAGTTCTTTTCGATACATCTCTGCAGAACTAATGTTAGATGATGTAAACATTGATCAAACGAGTCACCAAAGATAGAAAAAGCATCCATAAAGACTTCAAGGAATTGTTCAACCATATCAGAAAACATGCTTAACATGCATCGTTGAAATGTAGCAGGTGCATTACATAATCCAAATGACATTCTCCTATATGCAAAAGTGCCAAAAAGGCAAGTGAAAGTAGTTTTCTCTTGATCTTTTGGTGCTATGGGAATCTAATTATATCTTGAGTAGTCATCTAGAAAGCAATAAAATTCATGGCCTGCTAATCTATCAAGCATTTGATCAATAAATGATAAAGGAAAATGGTCTTTACGTGTGACAGAATTCAACTTTCTATAATCAATGCATACACGCCATCCTGTAGTTACTCTAGTGGGTATCAATTCATTATCTGCATTCGTAACTACTGTGACTCCTGACTTTTTGGGGACAACTTGTACAGGACTGACCCATGAACTATCAAAAATTGGGTAAATGATACCTGCGTCTAATAGCTTAAGGACTTCTGTTCTAACAACTTCTTTCATATTAGGATTTAACCGACGTTGCATTTCCCTAGTAGATTTAGCGTTTTCATTGAGGTGAATATAATGCATGCAGTCTACTGGGTTTATACCTTTAATGTCTGCTATGGTCCATCCTAATGCCCCTTTGTGCTCTTTTAAAACATCCAACAACTTACCTTTTTGTTCGTCATTGAGGGATGATGAGATTATTACCGGCATAATACTTTCTTTTCCTAAAAATGCATATTCTAGAGTGTGGGGCAATGGTTTGAGCTCGAGTTTCAGTGGTGATTCTGATGATGGGATGAGTTTCTTCTCTGATGGTGCTAGTTGTTCAACTCTTGACTTCCATTTATTAGTGTCCATGGATGGTTCTGGGTCAAGCAGGGCGTTGACCTCATCGACCGATCTATCAATATCAAAATCCAAACCAAAGTGAGTTAAGCATGTTTGTAAAGGATCATCACTAAGGTTTGAAAAAAAAGTGTCATCAACTAATGCTTCAATTAAATCCACATCAACAATTCCATCGTTTGCATTTTGAGGTTGTTTGGTAATGTTGAAAATGTTCAGCTCCATAGTTATGTTGCCAAAGAACAACTGCATATTTCCGGTCCTGCATTGAATATGAGCATCTGCAGTTTCCAAGAAAGGTCGGCCTAGAATAATAGGGATGTGCTTCCTTGAATCCTGTATTGGTTGAGTGTCAATTACAATGAAATCAACAGGAAAATAAAACTTGTCTACCTGGATAAGCACGTCCTCTACAATACCTCGAGGTATTTTCGTGGACCGATCTGCAAGCTGTAATACCACTGGAGTTAGGTGTAATTCTCTCAGTCCAAGTTTCACGAATACTGAATAAGGCAACAAATTTACGCTAGCTCCTAAATCCAACAAAGCATTCTCAATTGTGTGGTTCCCTATACTACATGAGATAGTGGGGGAGCCTGGGTCTTTGCATTTTAAAGGAATTTTATGTTGGAGTATAGAACTAATGTTTTCTGTTAAAAATGCCTTCTTTTGAACATGCATATTTCTCTTTTTAGTACAAAGGTCTTTAAAAAACTTGGCATAAGATGGAACTTGTTTAATAGCATCAAGTAAAGGGATGTTAACACTTACCTGTTTGAAGATTTCAAGAATCTCACCTGTGGATTTTTCCTTTTTTCCTTTAGCTAACCTCTAAGGAAATTGAGCTTTCGGAACATATTCTCATGGGTTGTTTTCTTCTCTCTCCTCCGGTGGTGAGTCCTCAGCATTTACAGGTACAATTTGATTTTCTTTTGTCACCGGCATCTCCACTTTGTTGTCGACTTCTTTTCCTTTTCGCAAGGTCATGTCTACTTTGACCTCTCCATGCTGCTGTGGTGAACTGGTACTTGCTTCATGTACTCCTTTAGGATTAGGCACTGGTTGACTTGGAAACTTACCTTTCTCAACAGCCATTGCCAAAGTCTGAACTGAAGAAGCAAGTTGTCCCACCATCTTCTCGAGGCTTGAAACTGATTGAGCTTGTGAGTTGAAGCCTACTCTCAACTCATTTCGTAGTCCATCAATGGTGCGGTTCTGCTGCTCAATCGTGGAGTGAGTAAGATTCTTGAGATTCTGGAATGAATCCTCCCATGGTCTGGGTTGAGAGTAATTCTGATTCTGATTGTATTGTATAAATGATGGCTGAGAGGCTTGAGGATTTTGAGGAATCTATTGCATTGGTGGAGCTGGAGCTGCTGGTCCATTCTGTTGGAATCATTGAGACCATGAAAAATTAGGGTGGTCTCTCCATCCAGGATTATATGTGTTGGAGCATGGGTTGTAATTTGATGGCTTTCTCATTACACCTATGGCATTGGCTTGATCTGGGTATGAGTCATGGTCATGTGGTTTTGTTGATTTAGCAGTCGATAACGATGCTATTTGTCGAGCAAGACCTTCAACCATCTCCTTGACTTCTTTGATTCCCGAAGTTGACTCGCCAATTTGAACCTCATTTACTCCCTTAATTCTTCTAGTATTCCTGAGTGATCGACTTCGTTGTTGGGAATTATCCGCTTGTCGCTGGAAGAATTCCCAAATCCCTGTTGCGCTTTTTGATATTAGCTCTCCTCCACTTGTTGCCATTAGCCATTCTTGCACATTTGGCAATAACCCTTCCAAAAAGTATTGGCATTGGTGCCATTTCTCGTACCCATGATGTGGACACTTTAAGAGTAGCCCATTGAATCGCTCCCATGTTTCAAAACATTGCTCGTCTTCTCTCTGGGTAAACTCTGAAATTTCCCTACGAATAGCATTGGTTTTATGCACTGGGAAATATTTATTCAAAAATTTCGTTACCATTTGTTCCCATGATGAAATGCTATTAGCAGGTAAAGTATTTAACCATGAACGAGCTCTATCGTTTAAAGAAAATAGGAATAATATGAGTTTAACATCATCGTCTGAAAAATTTTCATATTTAAAAGTTTGACAAATGGCATGAAAATCATTTAGATGATTATATGGGTCCTCATTTTCTAAGCCATAGAATGTAGTGAGACAATTTAGCACACTAGGTTTTAATTCAAAACTCCTAGCAGCTACATTTGGGTATCTTATACATGATGTGCTCAAATTAGCTAAGGGACTGAAATAATCCTTAAATGGCCTCTCTTGTGGTTGCAAATCCATTTTATTTTTAACTTGTTTGTGTGTGCGAAGTGTTTTCTCAAGTTCAAGGTCTATAGGTTCAAGATTAGGTAATAATGACCTTCGACCATGCATACAAAACAAATAAAATAAAAATAAAGATGGGAACAAAATAAATAAAAATAAAGAAGAGGGGGAAATTACGATACTAACCTTATTACACTATTACAACCTTTCTATAAAAATACACAAAAACAAATACGTGAAATAAATTAACTAAAAATTAAATTAATAAAATAAACAAAAATTACAAAGAAAAATAAATTACAGAATTTTAAAGAAGAGAAAAAGAAAAGAAATACTAACCTTTAAATGTAGATTCACTTTTTTTTTCTTTTTTTTTAATAAGAAAAAAAATACAAGAAAACAAATAAAAGAAATTATTCACAAAAATTTATTCTATGAATTAAAATTACTTACCTCCCCGGCAACGGCGCCAAAAACTTGTTGTGCAAATTTTAATGTACTCGCAAGCGCACGAATCTATTGTAGTATAAACTAATGGTGACGAGTGTCAATCCCACGAGGAGGTGGATTTTAATTGTGTATAGAATTAATTTTGTATGAGGTGGTTGGATTTGTGGTGGAAGTGATTTAAATTATCCTAAAAATTGGAGTTGAAATGACGAGAAGAAATTAAAGTGAAAATCTATTAAATTGACGTACTTGGGTATCTGGATCCGTATCAACATGCATCATGGGCTAAATAATCATTATTAATGCCAATTAAATCATGAGGGGGGAATCCACACCTCATGAACCACGCTCTAATCAATATGGTGATAAGGGCTTACCGTGCCAAATAATAATAACCTTGTACTAAGGGGCCGGTGAAACCAAGGCGGTACTAGACAAGATTAGTATTATTTGTCGACGAGAAGTCAAAACATCTACAAAAATTAGAGGGGAAGAGAAAGTAAATTTACCAAATAAAGCCCATGACACATGTTGAGACTTCACCTTCAACCCAAGCTTGAAAGAAAATTAACCACTCATAATTGAACTAGGGGCAAAATAGGAATTTATTAAAAAACGTAGAAAATACAAGATGGAGAAGGAATTATAGAAAATGGATCCCAAAAATGGATTCAGAGATATCAAATTAGGGGGGGGAAGCCCCCTTTTTATAGATACATGGAGTAAATCATGGCCATCGGATTAAAAACAGTTTGGACGCTCAGGATTGTGCCACATCATCAGTCAACAGTACGCGGTTTGACCACGTGGATGAACAGTAACACGGTTTGACCCGGGTGAACAGTGACACGGTTTGGTTGAAAATAATCCTGTGTGATGCATGTACCGTACGCGAGATTTTTCGTCCACTGATATGCTGCAACGTCACCATCAACAGTACATAAGAATTTTAGCCCAACAGGATCGTGACACCTCATCAGTCAATGCCACATCATCGGTCAATGCCACGTCATCAATCCGTCTATGTGAACAGTGTCATGAACAGTAACGTAGACAGTACCGTACATGTGAATAGTGCCATTTTTCCTTTTATGCTCCTCCTAAGGTTTTCGACCGTCCTGAGTTCAAAAGTGATGTCCGTTTTACCATCTGATCTCTCGTTTATTGTGAAATAACCATGATGCCCCTAAAATACATAAAATACTTAATTAAAATCAAACACACATAATTAAATTACAAAAAGCTTAAATATATAAAAGTAATTATTGTTAGTAAAACTTGAAATGTAAAATAATGATTTTCTCCTTTATAAATATGCATTTTCTAACACTCAACAACTGCATCCATATGTTCTTCACTTGGTGAATGCATGAATTGGCTTACTATACTTACGACATATGCTATGTCTGGCCTTGTGTGGGATAAATAGATTAACCTCCCAACTAGCCGTTGATAACGACCCTTATCAGTTGGAGTTTGATTTGGTAAAATCCCGAGCTTGTGATTCATCTCTATAGGCGTTTCAGCTGGTTTACAATCAAGCATACCAATTTTAATGAGGAGATCTAACACGTATTTTCGTTGTGAAAGAAAAATTCCATTTTTCGATCTTGCTACCTCAATCCCCAAGAAGTATTTAAGCTGCCCAAGATCTTTCATTTCGAATTCAGCAGCCAAATGTTCTTGTAGTGCTTTCATTTCAGATAAATCATCCCCTGTTAACACCATATCATCAACATACACTATTAACACCAACACTTTTCCGCCTTTGTGTTTTATAAACAAAGTATGGTCTGAATTACTTTGTTTATAACCAGCAGCTTTTATTGTCGCTGAAAACCACCCAAACCATGCCCTAGGTGACTGTTTTAGTCCGTACAAGGACTTCTTCAGCTTACATACTTCATTCTTACGCATAAAACTATGTTTGACACCAGGAGGTAGCTCCATGTAAACTTCTTCTTCTAAATCTCCATTGAGAAAAGCATTTTTTACATCGAACTGTTTCAAGGGCCAATCTCGATTTGCTGCTATAGAAATAATAATACGAATGGTATTTATCTTGGCTACTGGTGCGAAAGTGTCTTGGTAATTTATTCCATACCTTTGTGTATATCCCTTAGCCACTAGTCTCGCTTTATACCTATCAATGCTTCCATCCGCTCTGTGTTTTACCGTGAATACCCATCTACATCCAATTGTTTTCCTTCCCTTAGGTAGTGGAACCAGTTCCCAAGTGGCATTTTTTTGTAGAGCTTCCATTTCTTCATTCATCGCCTTAGTCCATTTTGGATCCTCCAAAGCATCCTGTACATTACTAGGAATAGATATAGTGGATAATTGATTAATAGTAAGTGCATATGATTCACACAACCTATGAGATGACATGTAGTTACTGTTTGGGTATTTTATTTTGGATTTGGGATCAGGTTCATATTGTTTCTTTGGAATTCCTCTATTTGACCTTTGTGGATATCTAGGATTCATGTCTTCTACAGAAAAAAAAAAGGTTCATTAGACTCATTAGACAATGGATTTGAAATTACCTGAGGAGGAACACTTTCGGTTAATTCTTCAGTTAATGGTGTAGACATGGGTAGCTCTAGTGGCCTTGATTGTGCTTCAGACATGTCTAGAAAATTGGAAGGATCACATTCGGTTTCAGTCATGTTATCACACCCTTGTTGAACCTCATTTCCATCACTGTTTTGAAGTTTTTCGACCATGTCTTCTAATTCTACAAATTCACCTCCTCCTTCATTTTCCCTTTGACCATTCTCTTCACACAAACTCTCCCCCTGAAGGGAATGGTAAGAGACTCCCCCTGAATAATAAGGTTCTAATTCATGAAAAGAGACATCCAAAGTTACATGTAATTTTTTTGTGTGTGGATCATAGCACCTATAACCTTTTTAAAGATCAGAATAGCCAATAAAAACACAGCGTTTGGCACATGGATCAAGTTTAGTTCGTAAACTTTTTGGAATGTGAGCATAAACAATACAACCAAATATTCGGGGTTCAAGATTAGGAAGATGAGGAATTGAGAGTAAGGATTGCATTTTTTGTTAGGGAGTTTGAAAATCTAGCACTCGTGAAGGGGTTCGATTAATGAGATAAGTTGCAGATTTTACAGCTTCTCCCCAATAAAACCGAGGCATGTTCATGCCAAAAAGAGAAGCACGAACCACCTCTAAAATCTATCTATTTTTCCTCTCAGCCAGCCCATTTTGTTGTGGGGTGTAAGTGCATGAGATCTGATGACGAATTCCATGAATGTTTAAAAACTTACCAAGAGAGGCATCCATATACTCAGTACCATTGTCAGATTGAAGTACACAAATCTGCTTTTGATATTGAGTACTCACCATTTTGTGAAATTCTTGAAAGGCTAGACATACATCGCTTTTTTTTATAAGTAAAGACACCCAAATCATTCTAGTACATTCATCAATAAATGTCACACAAAAATGAGCTTTAGAAAGAGAAGCAACTTTTGCAGGACCCCAAACATCGGAATGAATCACCACAAAAGGTTCTAGACTTTTATTTAAACTTGGTAAATAAGAAGTGCGATGGCTTTTAGCCATCTCACAAATGTCACAATGAAAATTCAAATCATTTAGAGTTGAAAAAAATGAGGCTGTAATTTTTTGAGATAACCAAAAGAAAGGTGTCCTAATCTACGATGCCATAACCAAACATTTGCCCGAGTTCTATCTTTATTAGAAGCTTGATTTGCCTGACTGATATTTGGTCCCTTATTTTCTGTCAATTCCAAGTAATAGAGTTTACCCCGTCTAACACCATAACCAAGAATCTTCCGAGTTAGGATGTCCTGAAAAACACAACAAGTAGGCCAAAACGTTACAGTGCAAGCAAGTGTGGAGGTAATTTGGCTAACCGACAAAAGATTATATTCAAGAGATGGGACAACAAGAACTGTATCTAATGTAAGAGTATTACTCAGGGTAATAGACTCTTCCCCAATAATAGGAGAAGTACTACCGTTTGCAGTGGAGATAACAGATTGAGAAGAGGGAAGAACAAATTTTAATTGGCTAGAATCTCTGGTCATATGCTCAGATGCACCTGTATCAATAATCCACATTCTATTCTTAGAAGTTACAGAACATACAGATGCCTTACCAATAATACCTGGGTGGGCAACATTTGCTGAAGGGGATGGTTATTCTTCATCCTTTGCTGCTGTCACATTAGCCTTCCCAGATATTTACTTACGGGGCTTCTTTGAGAAATCCCACCAATCTGAATAGCCAATGATTTCATAGCAGCGTTGTTGTGAATGACTTTTTTCTCCGCAGTGAGTGCACACAAGGTTGTTAACTTTGCTGGATGATTGATTGCCTCGATTTTTCGAAGATCCATTTCGGTTTTGACTGGCCAGCATGGCAAGATTCTCTGAAATTAAATTAGAGCCTCCCATTGTTTGTCTCTGTTGGTAATCCTTTCTAACATAAGCATATGTGCTTTCTAAATCAAGTTTTGGGTCTTTTCGCAATATTTCTCCACGAACCTATTCAAACTCTGAGTCGAGGCCACTTAGAAAAATATGAACTCGAAGCCTAGCCATTGCAGAATGCAGTTGTAACACCCCTTCGACTGTGCCTTCTTGAGTGGTAGTCCTATGATCGATTTCCTGAAAAATGGCAACCAGTTCATTGTAATACGTTGGCAATGGTCGCCCATCCTGTTTGGTAGAGAAAGATCTCTGGTTCAGCTCAAAAATACAGGTTTCATCGGTTCCGTCATAGAAGGTTTTCGATACAACCTCCCATATATCTTTGGCTGTAGGGAGACGAATAAATCGTTGCATCAACGATGGACTCATTGAGTCAATCAACCAGCTCTTGACTCTTTGCTTTTCAGTAATCCATGATCCAATATTAGGATCTCCAGGTGCTGGTTTCTTCGTTTCTCCAGTAAGATAACCAGCTTTGTTGCGAGCACTAATCCGCATCTCCATGAGTTGAGACCATAATGAGTAGTTGGTCTCATCCAGAGTGATTCCAGTTGGAAATGCTGAGTTGTCTTGATGAACAACAACTTGTGGTGCTGGTGGTGGGATAATATCCATTGATACGCCTGTGATATCAGCCATAGAGTTCACAACAACGGTGAATTTTCAGAATACGAATACGAATTTCGAGAGAAAAAAAGAAAAAAGAAAATTTTCGGTTGTCAACACAAATTCTCTTGATGAGGAACCTACTCTGATACCATGTCAAAGAAAGGTTTCAATGCAGAAAATAATTCTGTCATATATTCTTCTCCAAATCAGAGGCAATATATGAAGCTAATTACATCCTAAAAAAGGCAGAAATATATTGTTTCTATATTTAAATACAAGATTGATTAACTAAAAGATTCCCGGACGTAATTACAAAATCAATTCTATAACTGACAGCACATGCCAACAGCTCATGCTAGCTCATGCCGACAATGAAGATGGAAAGGATGACAAGAATTTTTCTTTTCCTTTTCTTTTTTTTTTTCACAACCCAATTCGTCATTGCAGCTAACTTTTTATAACCTTGAATTACAACAATCATCCCCTTGATTTTTGCCACAAATCAGTGCATGAAATTGATTTTAAAACCGAAGATCAAGCAACTACAATGCTAAAAACAAGCCACGACCTCTGACATATAAATATGCTCTGCTTGACCAATACAAATGAGTTTAAAACTGATTTTTCATCCTTTGGTAGAGTTATTACGTGGAAGTGCTAGTGTGGGACAGTCCACTTTAACTCGTTTTTATAGTTTACACACTTTTGTATTACCTCTTCTTACTTCCGTATTTATGTTAATGCATTTCCTAATGATATGTAAACAAGGTATTTCTGGCCTTTATAAAATCATACAAAATCTGGATTATAGCGATTTGTAATCAACCCTTTATCTTATTGCTTGGGGGAGGAACAATAATATTTCGTTGCTACAAATATGGATTATTGACAAAGAATAAGACATGTAGTTGGAAATTTCCCCTCAACTCCATAATATTGGACTATTTATTTGACATGAATGAAATGAATAGTTGACAGGAATTCTCCGAAGAGAAAATGGATTATGGGAGTGTGTGAGTTGAACTATTGATTGGGTCGTGCAGAAATATGTCTTTAATCTACTACATTGGAATTCACGACCAAATGTGTCTTTGTTCCAACCGACACCCCATAGAGAGGATAGGTTGGTTCGATTGAAAAGAATCTTTTCTATGATCAGCCCCAAGCATGCCGCGCATGAGCAAGCTCCGTAAGATCCAGTAGAATAAGAGATGTGGCATAAACTATTTTATGTTTTAGCTAGATTCTAGATTACTTACTTAAGGAAATGCATTCATTTCTTCTGCACTGATCCCAATTTATGATACTATCAGAGTGAAACAACGGGTCTAAAGAAGAGCAACGGCTAGACTATATTAGTAACAAGTAAATCTTTTGTACGCAAAAAAAAAAAAAATCTCAGCTTGATCTTTTTTTTTGTTTTTGGATGAGGGTGAATCACAAGGGCTGAGATGACCCAGAAAGCTCTTGATCATGATCAATTTTGTAAGCCTACTTGGGTATGGAGCATGCACCTGTAAGAACCGAATTCCTTGCAACTAATAGTTGCAACTTCGTAAAACGGAATCCGGTAATTTTACATATAGAATCATCCTGATATGCGTAAAATATAGATTTTCAAAAATTTATATTTCTTTTTTTATATGTATCCTTTTAGTTTGATTGATTCTTGCTCGAGCCGGATGATGAAAAAGTATCATGTCCGGTTCTTTGGGGGGATGGATCTATAAGAATTCGCCTATCCCAATAACAAAAAAACCTGACTTGAATGATCTTGTATTAAGGGCTAAGTTGGCTAAGGGTATGGGTCATAATTATTATGGAGAACCCACATGGCCCAATGATCTTTTATATATTTTTCCAGTAATATATGAAATTGATTTTAAAATCGGAGATCAAGCAACTATAATGCTAAAAACAAGCCACGGCCTCTAACATATAGATATGCTCTGCTTGACCAATACAAATGGGTTTAAAACTGATTTTTCAGTCCAAAATAATGAATATATATGCTTTCATCAAGTGGTTAAGAAATGGGCCAAACCCGTGAGCTCATATGTGAAGGCTGTATGTGCATTATGAATTTTGTATTTTGAAATACCTCACAATTTCTAACAATTGTGAGATCAGACAATTAATTATTATGATATAATATAAACAAATAATTTCTTTAAGATATTGAATTTGAGAAACTTATAGGTCCGATTAAATAAAGAAAGAGATCCAACCACCTAGGGGTGGTCGCGGTTCGGTTCGGTTCGGTTTGATTTTTTACTAATTTTTTCATAATCGTTCGATTACGATTATTTTAAAATCATAATCGCGATTAGTCAAATTACCGAAATAATTAAATACTCGATTAATCGAAATAATTCGATTCGATTAGGTTCGATTATTTTGATTATGGGCCTATTGGACCTATTTAGGGCTTTTTAAAATTTAAAACCTTAAATTAATAAATCTACCACAAACATAAAAAGTTAACAAACAAACACCATCGTTGAAGTTGCTGCAACCTGCAAGCAATTCACGGTCTAGAATTTGCAGCAGCTGAATGCATGTTGTGATGGAGTGTGGCTGAAGGTCAAAAACCAGCCACCATCAACATGGCAACAGGCAACAATTATATGACTTGGTTGTCTTATATAAGTACTTCAAGTCCTGCAATTAAATTAAAAATTGTAACTAATTAAATGTAAAGAACTCGAGGACCTGCAATTCTTCGACTAGCCATGTACAAATATAAATGGCCAACCCAACAGGCAAATTTTCATAGAAAGTAATGCATTTTCTGGGCACCATAATGATCATGGAAGCTGAAAGTTTAAGTGAAAGTAGAAACAAAAGGGAAGAAGACAGTAAGTCAAGGCAAAAGGTGCAGAGAGAGACAGAGTTAATTGGAGAACTATCTAAATTCTCCATTTCCGTAACACAGGTATAAACAATTCAGCAGCAAAGTTTAACTACACCAAAGTATATATAAAAAAATTAAATATCACAAAATCTTGCATTTACTCGAAGAAGTTCACAGTTCACACGGCAGGTGACAGTGGCAGCAGCAACGATGACGACTGACGAGCAGCGGTGGCGACGAGCAGAGGGGACAGAAGAAGACAGAAGTGTGGCTGAAGGTCACGACTCGAGCCTATGGCTGAAGGTCACGATTCACGAGTTTGGTTTTTGCTTTTGGCTGAAGGTCACGACGAGCAGCGGCCAGCAGGAACAGAAGAAGTCGAAGAAGACAGAAGTCAGAAGTGTTTAGATTTATATTTTCAGCACCGATATTTAGCACACAATAAGCACCACAGTAAGCCTCGAACGGTGCGTTTTTTGTGCAATATAAAAGGCCATTGTTTGAACAAACAAACACATTACACGCGCATCTCACACACGCATCACTCTCACTCTCATTCACACCAAACCCACTCCTCATTCAAGCTAGAAATCTGAACAACTAATTCTCCCAAGGCATTTTCTGTTTTACTTGGGGACTGTTCCTCACGGTGTGAAACCCGTCGGCTCTCTCACGGTATATCATCCTCTTAGCTGTGTGAGGAATTGAGTTGCATCTTGGTGACTGACTTCACTCATCGTTGATTGCGGCAATCAATTTCTGCAGGTATGCATTGGATGCGTATATGCTACAGATTAGGAGTTATAGAATCTTTGTTCAAGACGACTAGTTAAATCCTAGATGCACTAATTGCGATCTAGGATATACTTTTTTTTAATTTCATTGAAAATGAAAAAAAAAAAAAAAAACGCAGCCCCCAGGCCACGGCAACAAGCCCATTTCACTTTAGTTTCAATTTGTAACCCATTATTTTAATTTAAATTAAGTTAAACAAATTACTTAATGAAATGGAAAAATAAAAAATCAAGACAGTGATCGGCATTTTATCAGTAACGATTTGGCATGCATTTTTGTCCCCATTAAAAAATCAGTACAATAACACATCATTCGATTTAATAGATTGGAATTGACAAATCATTTACACATTGCCTAAGTAATCGAATGTTGTTTAATTGTCTAGTATATGCTGCAGATTCAGCTGGTAATTGACACTGCCATAAATTATTCCATACTTATATGTTTAATTGTCTATTACAAAGTTAATAGTAAGCACGAAATAAATAAATATATGCTGCAAATTCAGCTGGTATATATTAAATTTGTGTTCACAATTTGCATCATTAATTAGTTTAGTTTTGTAAGGTTGTGCTGAATTATTTGTATTTTGTTACTTTCATTTTTTCAATGTGAATTATTTCAATTTTGTAGAAATAAATAATATGGAAAAGGCATCGAAGTTGAAGAGTTGGAGAAAATTGAGGAGGACGATGAGCCAATAATTGGGATGTCATTTGATAGTGATGTCGATTTGTTTATTTACTTCAAAGAGTACGGTAAAAGAAAAGGGTTTCCGGTTTTGAGGAGAACTAGTATAAATGATAGTGATGGGATTCTTAGAAATGTGACTTTTGCTTGTGGGAGAAGTGGTGAAACAAGAAGCAAATCTATGAATATTTTAAAGCCCCAACCTAATGCAAAAACATGCTGCAATGCTAGATTGGGAGCTGGTTTAGGGGATGCTGGTTTAGTCCGAGATGTGTACACTATTTCAAAATTTCAAGAATTTCAGCAAGAATTGATTGGGAAAATGTATTGCGAATTTGTCAATTCTATGGGTTGTGAATATATAGTTAGAGAGGATGTCAAAGTTGGAGAGGGTAAAAAGAGAACCTTTTTTTAAGTATATTTTGAAAAAGAAAATGGTGAAATACGTTGCAGCTGCTCAAGGTTCCAATTTAGAGGTATTCTTTGTAGGCATACTGTTACAATCATGATCCGCAATGACGTAGAAGTACTTCCAGAAAAGTATATTTTACGAAGATGGAGAAAAGATGTGTGAAGATGCCATAGTAGAGTGAAAACGAGTTATGAGCTTCATAGCTGTACGGATGAGCAAAAACGATATGAGAAAATGTGTGCTACTTTCACGGAGGTTGCAAATATGGCTGCACATAATATTGAAAGCTCTAATCTTGTTTTCAATTGGATTGAGAATGTACGGGAGGATTTATCAAAGGCAATTCCTTGTGGAGATAATGAAGTAACTGTTGTTACAGGCCAAGGAAGTTGTAGTGTGGAAGTAGAAACAGTTAGAGATCCAGTAGCTCGGCGTCGTAAAGGTCGGCCACCTTGTCAAAGAAAGAAATCTAATAAATTTTCAAAATCTAAAATGAATTCCTCACGTTCCAATGCAAAGGTACTTTTAAAATGTATTTTCAATTTAATTAAAGTTAAAACATTTATGAGATAAATGATGTTCAAATGTATGTTTTGTTGACTTTGCAGAATGGACAGGTGAACGAGCAAGTGCCGACTGTGATCCCAACACACGAGAACAATGTTGTTACGGTAGGTTTTATGGAATTCATATGCATGTCGTTGATTTTTATTACTTAATCATAGACATTTTTCTAATATATTATTGATCATCTGTAGGCATTTCAAAATCCTGAAGGAAGTCGTGTTGATATGAATATGTACCCACATGGAGTTATGGACTATTGTAATGTAAGTTTTTCATAGTATATGTTATGATTTTTTTTTATTATCGCTTCATTTAATGTATGTTTGTTTTAGGGTCTTATGAGCTTACATCATATGGTTGGGGATAATGTTTATCCAACACCTACACAAAATTCTTGTACGGTAAGTGGTGATAAATTTAGTATTTATTCATCTTATCTACTTTATTTTCTTTTATTATAACAAAATATTTAATTTTTCTTTTAATAGGAACCACAATTCCAGCCGCATGGACATTTTCAGCAGCTACTCTTTTAGCAAGATAGTGAATATGAAGTTGATAAGGAGTTTCGAAGTGATTTCGTAGAATAGCATTGTTTTTGTTTTATTCTCATTAATATTCGGATACAAGCCCTTGGCTATGATATGTGAGATTGTGGATTTCATACATGAAATTGTTTTTGTTCTATGCATGATCCTTTATTAGATTTATATGCTGCAACTGTGTTATTATTTGGCCGTGTGCTATTAGATTGGAATGGTGGAGGGATATGTTGCATGTGTTATTTTTGAATTATATGTTGGTGGAATGGTGGAGGGATATGCTGCATGTGTTATTCTTTAATTGTGTGCTACTGGAATGGTGGAGGGATATATGATATTCTGTTATTTTTTAATTGTATGCTATTGGAATTGAGGGAGATGCTGCAAATCTGTTATTCTTTAATTGTGTGCTACTGGAATTGATCCTCTATAACTGTATATCTGTTATTCTTTAATTATTTCCTAAAGAATAAATGTGTTTTTAATGTGCAGCAATTATCAATATCCACGAGAAAGTATGGAACAATTCCCTTACAAACTAGTTATGGGGATCAAATGACAGAAAGATGCAAATGATAAGGCAAATTAAAATGACAGCGACAATCATAAGCATAATCTTCTTTGCCCTTTACAGAAACATTAGTTTTTGTTTACATCCACTGAAGCATTCATGATACAATTCGCAAAAAAAAAGAAAAAAAGAAAACAATACATTAATTAATTACACAACTTAAATATAATACATATTAAAAGAGTTATCATTATTTGCGGGACGTATGTTACAAGAACACTTGGTTGTTGTCTTCGTTGAAGTTCTTGCTCAAGCAACTGAAATTTAAGAGATAAGCATTCGATTTGATGGCCCAACTTGTAGACTTTTGCTAACAACATGTCAATTTTATTTTGATTTATAATACGATCTTCCATCCCTCTAAAATCATTACATTCACTGCTCTTCCAATCATCATCCTATTCAAAAGCCCCACATCCTTTGCACTTCCAAAACCTACGATTCGGATTTTCTTTTGTACATGAAGTTCGCAAGACCTTATTATTGTTGCAGCATTTATCACAAGCTTTCAGTTGTGTTTGAATTTCGCTTGTGCTTAAAGACATAATGATTGAACAAATTCTGTTCAATATACACAACCCAAATTCCTTCCAGAAAGAAAAAATGGTAGTCAATATATTAAAAACCAGCTTACTGAACCAACTTCAAAATTACCAATTGCATCTTTATGCTAATGACCACCAATTCAACTTCACCCATGCAAAGACAAAAAAAAAAATGTTAACATAAGTATGTGCTAGGTCTAATTTTCTTTTTTTCTCCCCCAAAAAAAAAAGAAATACATCTTATTGCATTCATCTCAAAAGTACAACAAAACGTCTACGCTAATTCCATTAAGCTCAAATAAAATTATTCAATTTCAACTACAAAGAAAACAAAAAGAAGAAAAATATGGTCTGTTTGCTACTCATTTCAAAAATGTCTAAGAGGAACACAAGAATAATCAACTCACCCATCAGTTGGAATATTTGTAGTAGTCAACTTCAAAGGATATAACAGATTGCCAATTGTAACCAAGAAACTGCATGTAAATAACTATCAAAATGCCATCTCCAGCACAAGACCATCTCCTAAGGCTATCAAAATCCCATCTCCAGCACAAGGCCATCTCCTAAGACTATTGAAAATAATTGTCTCATTTGCTCACAATATCAACTGGATTTTCAAAAATTAAAAATCAACTCACGGAAATTTGCCATTACCTATACAATTCGACTACAACATCAATCCAAGTGCAATTAAGCTCACAATATCAACTGGATTTTCAAAAATTAAAAATTAACTCACAGAAATTTGCCATTACTTATACACTTTTGAGAGAACAGAGACGATAGAGAAGAGAGAGAGCAGACCCACGGTGAGAGACCAACGGCGAGAGACCCACGGCCAGAGACCAACGCCGAGCACCACTGCCTGAGAAAGTTTGAGAATAGAGACGACAAAGAAGAGAGAGAGCAGACCCACGGTGAGAGACCAACGGTGAGAGACCCACGGCCGGAGACCCACGGCCAGAGACCAACGCCGAGCACCACTGCCTGAGAAAGTTTGAGAACCGAGATCAAAGAGAGACACAACAAGAGAAACGGTGAGATTTCTGTGAGAGCAAATGGAGAAAAGGTGTGTGTTGCGTGAGATCTATTGCGCGTGTGTTGTGGTGGCTATGTGTGCATCACGTGAGTTGGCTCATTTTATACTATGCCCAAAACGCACCGTTTGGTGCTTATTGTGGTGCTTAATGTGGGAAGAGACTCATTTTCCTTATATTTTAGCTTTAGGGTTTTTTTACAATCGGTTTATTTGAGATTCCGGTTCGGTTTTTCGGTTTTTTTAAAACTGAACCGATTGGTTTTACTATTTTTATTGTATTACTATTTCGATTTTTTGGAAGTAAAAAAAACCGCATAAAAACCGAACCGAACCGAACGGTTCGGTTCAATTTTTTATTAATCAGGTTTTTTACCCCCCTTTTTTGTCTTTTTGTCGAAGCAACAGTTAGATTTGAATAGTCATAATAAAACAGGCGGTAGTTTTTTTCTTTTTTTGAATGATATGAGACTATTGCTAAAATTACAATTCATTAATTTATAAGTCTTATATACCACAGCCTAGATTTACTTACATTTCTAAAGGAAGAAGATTAACTTCACTCAAATTGAAAAAGAAAATTAAACTTTCATAATCTGTTATGGGGGCTTGAACTCGTGTCCTCACAATTATGAGAGTAAGGTTCTAACAATTCAGCTGGTAGTTAAAAATGGAAAAGAAGTCTTGGGTGGGGGCTACCTCTAAGCCATCAAACCTGGAGTTCTACGAGACCTTTATTCATTTTGAAAATTGTGAGACATAATTGAGACAAAAGATCTATTTGTTCATCTCATGATGCATTTAATTTCACCCAAAAAAAAAGTTTGGAAATTTTGGAGGGTTAGAAGGATGTTTCATTGAATTCAATGGTGTTTTCTGATGATGGGAAGTGGATAAGCTAATAGAAAAGTATTGGGATAAGGAAGAGAGCTTTACGTCACCAAACGGTCATTACTGACCATGAATCATGAATGGCCCGTGAAATGCTAGCAAACTTCACCAAACGGTCTTACTTTAGAGTGGAAGCCTAGATAAAAGTCTCCGAATTTGGTGGATGCCAATGCAATCTGCTGAGAAATAAAACATAAATAAATAAATAAAAATCTACAGCAACCGCACCACATTCTGATGAAGAGTCCATCATACAAATATAATGTTGCCTGAAGTAATGGTTCTTTCTTTATGTGTTTGCAGTGCTTCCATCATTTATTTTCGTGATCATTGTTGCAACATATATAGGAGCACACCACGCATTAAAGCCTAAGAAAACTTTGAATTTGTTTTATTGGGTTGAGTTGTTATTTATTTATTTATTAATATTATTTTTTTTTTGGTATTCTCTCTCATACATTTTTACTTTTTACATGGTTTGAGTAGTTGTAATTAGAGTTTTGGGGGATTCATCAATAAAAGGAACAAATTCTTTTGCAGTTACATGATAAAGTCCAAGCTTCCGTTGTTAAGTGAAGAATAATGATTTCTGATTAGAATAAAATTCTATTCTAGTTAATAGGAACAAAAATATATTAATCATCTTGCTAACCAATTATCTGTTCCCACCTTTTAACCTTCTTATTTGCTATTATGTTGCGCCAAATTTTTTCTCATCGTCAATCACGATGCTGCTCCTGCTGAGCTCAATGAAGTTTCAGTCCATTAACATGTTTTTTGTTCCTCCTTACGGCATATATTCTTCCAAATCTTTTATCTATTCTTTACCGGAATGGTCGGTCTACTTATTTTAACATAGTATGTCGTCCTTCAGTTCGATGGATTTCGTTGTTTGTAACGAGAACTTCTAAAAATACATCAAAAATAATACAGTCAATTAATACATGTATAAAATATGTAATTAAATTTAATATAACCACCACTTATATGATAATTTTTTAAAATAAATACAAACACATGATACTATTATTCATTTGTTATATAATTGACATGATAATTGTAACGTATTCTAAAATTTCTTCCCACGATGGGCTAACTACATTGGGAATGGCAATGGATTGGATCTGATCCAAGATCCACGTGATTCAAATCCAATTGGATTGTATTTGGGTCAGTTTAAAATAAATTTAGATCGGATTTGGATATCGATGTGCGGATCTAAGATGGATCTGGAGCAGGTCTGGATCTATCTTAATATCTAAATCTATATCCATATCCACCAATCTTTTAATTTTATTTTATTTTAAAAGTTTCTTAATAATTGTGGAATTATAATAATAATAAATTTTATTCATAGCACATTAGTGATATTTACCATGCATTTAAACTCTTCAAACTTAAATATTAGTTTTATAAATTTAAAGATCAGCCAGCCACAAAGCATGTACATATAATATTCAAATTGCAAGTCAAGTAATAAAACCTGGCAATTTATTTTATTGTATTGGCTAAATAATTTTTAAGGAATATAGTTATTCATATATTTAGTCAAATATGGTCATAATAAAAATAATAAAGCACTAAATATAAATCATATTTAATTTATATGTCATTATCTAATGTTGTAAAAATGATGGTGGATGTGTCTTGGATATTAAAATGATGAAGGAGACAATATAATATTAGATTGATTTTACTCCTGCAACTACTTTTGAATGATATTTTATTATCTTTCTTATTTGTTGTTTTGTGTAAAAGTATAAGTTACAATATTTATTATATATATTTTTTAAATTATATAATTTATTTGTTATCAATACATTTTAGCCTTCAATTTTCATTCTAAAAAATTATTACTTTTTTATTGCTAAGTTTTAGAATTCATGACGAATTTAGAACAGATTTAGATTTTAATTTTTTTTTCGGATTTAGAGCAGATATAGATATTGATTTCTTTTTTGGATTTGGATATGGAGCGAAAAATATGGATCCATGATGGATCTGAAGTAGATATAGATCTTAATTTTTATTATGAATATGGATCTGGAACAGAGTAGATCCAACTCATATCTGCCCTATTGTCATCCCTAAACTACATCACGAAAAGAGGGATCTCTTGCCCCGGGGTAACATAGACTTGGCCTAAAGACTGCCAGTTTACTGTTTACCAATGAATAGTAAGTTGCGTATATTAATTGCCAATTTTTTGTTTTTCAAAATTTTCGGGAAGATGACTGAGACCGACAGTTTCGCTCTACGAAATCCGACAAGCTAAACATAAAATATATTCATTTTATTATTTTTTTGGTACAAAAAAGGCTTAGCCAAAGCTAAGAAATTACTACCGGGAGATTCTCATCCCGTACATATCATAAGAAAGCCAAGGACCAAGTTCTGCTGGAGGCTCCTGAAAAACATGAATTCCGAGAGGCAAAGTTCCTGCATTCTTAGATAAAAAATCAGCTGTAAAATTAGCTTCACGATAGATATGTCAAAGAGAAACATGCCAATCCTTCATAAAAAGTAAAATATATTTTAATTGATACAACATAAATAAATAACATTTAATTTTTGTCAACTTCACAAGTTCATTTGCCAATTTGCTACAACCCTAAAGGCAAACATGCTAAAGAAATTGACTGAAACAAATTAAAGAAATTTGTTGGCGCTTCTTTTCGGGAATCCAGCTCTCTATTTAAACACTAATTTGCTCAAATAAATTCTGTACACTTTCATTTATTTCACTTATTAGGCTCCGGTTGATATTATTTTTTATTTAAATAAAATTTTTACTAAACATTTAGTTGTTTAGTTGGCAATTAAAATTTTATTAAAAATTATGAAATTTTTTATGTAACTTACATTATATGTAAAATAAGAGAGGAGATATTTTAAAATCATATTATGTTACATTATATGTAACTTACATGCAGCCAAAGAGTTGCATCCAATGATTCAAGTTTTGTTTTATTGAATACATGTCTTGAGTTATTAGGTGCAACTCTTAGGTTGGATTAAGTTACATGTAATGTAACTTAGCCACACCCATCTAACCTAACTTAAGATTTTGACTTAAATTTAGACATCAAAATCTAATGATTGATTTGTTTCAATCCAAGGATTGAGATAATTGTTTATGTGGCATTAACAGTACTCTATTAAATATATGACTCAAAATACAAAAAACTAAGGTGATGTTATGAAATAATTATAATTTATGTGGATGTTCATCAAAATATCCTTTTATCTCCTCACAAGTAACTTTTCATCTCTTATAAGTCCCATTATCTCCTTAATTTAAGGATTGTTGTCTCTTACAATTATGATGTATTACTTACTACTTTATGGTTGTATCACTATAAAAGGAGACTTTTACTCCTTATTTGTATACACTTGGAAGTGTGGATAACACACAAGAGATTGAATAAAATTTCTCTCTACACACATTATATCTCTTATTTGCTTTCTTTCTTTCTCTTGCTATATGGTTGTGCTCTTAATTAATAGATTTTATAACACGTTATCAGCATGAGTCTCTAGCCACAAGAGATCAATTTTCATCCTCTTTAAAATATGGTTATATCTCTTCTTTAATCTTACTCATAAAAGTATGAAGTAACAATCTTGATTTTGTCTAAGATGATATTTACATTCGCATATGTATTTTGATAATCTAGAATAATGCATCAATGAATTCATACTTTTATATTATCATTACTTATATTGTTATTGTTTGACATTTCTTATTCTAATATTCAATTGCTATTATATATTTTCCATTCTTGAAATTCAAAAAGTTCATCCTGAAGTGTGAATACTATAATATACAATGAAAAAAAAATTAAGAATTCATCCTTGGGGGATTGCATTGTATATAATGAAGATTTTCTTTCAAAATAGGTTCCTGAAGAACTATTACATAATTAAATTATGATGTCATTCATCACCATCTTGTTTATGAAGGATTGACTATATAAGTGTATATTTTATATGTCCCTGAAGGACTACACAAATATTACGAGTTCATGTTGTCATGCAAGGCTATATACGAATTTCCTTGTTAATATCTCCCAGAAGGAGTTATAAAATGAAGAGATAAACATGACATAATTGTTTCTTTGAAACTATTTTGGAGGAAAAATATGACAATAAAAAATGTTTGAGTAAATGCATTTATGGTATGAATAATTTCTTGACTTTATTGGCTTGTTACTTTATTTTCAATCATCTAAACTTTTAATGACAGATTTTTGCATGCTTATTTTATAATTTCTAAAAACAGTTTGATAGAATAAAATATAGGAATGAGTTATAAATAATATATATGTGTATTTGAT
This sequence comes from Citrus x limon, assembly GCA_034663535.1. Lineage (NCBI taxonomy): Eukaryota > Viridiplantae > Streptophyta > Magnoliopsida > Sapindales > Rutaceae > Citrus > Citrus x limon. The sequence continues at coordinate 24,467,336 of CM067997.1, forward strand.
CTTTTTAATTGATCTGTATGTTTTATTGAATTCTAGATACATGATTCTTCTATTATTGTCTTGAATTATTAAAGCTTCATTAATATTTACATGTTTGAAATCATGAATAGTTATAAAATATTTTTATGGAAGAATTCAATCCCTAAAGGATTGTAAAAGGTTATGATGTTCTTTTATGATCTTCTCCTTGAAGGAGCTCAAAGTTCATATATAAACTTGATGATAATTTCAAAAGCTCGATTGATTCTCTCATTTGAAATTATATGGAGAGAATAATATAAAAGGAAACATATTATAGGGCACATGATTTTATAGCACAAATATGCTCCTGCAGTAGCAAATTAAGAGTACCAATATAAATCGATACTTTGTTTTCTTTTGTTAAAAATAAAATATTAGCTTTTGATTAAAAGAAAATCATGACTAATTCAAATCCTTAATAGATTCCTACTCTTGTGAGAGTAGGAATGGACGTCATGATTATCAAATAACTATTCAAAATTATAATGATCATAGGTCTTATTGTAAGAAATCATCATGTGAATATTGTATCACCAGAAGTGGTCTAAAATTGAATTAATATTGGAGATGGACTAGAAGTTCAATCCAAAATCTTCAATAATTTGACTTAGTAAAGTCTCTATTCAAGCTTAATAATTTTCGTGTTAATATTGGAGATGGACTAGAAGTTCAATCCAAAATCTTCAATAATTTGACTTAGTAAAGTCTCTATTCAAGCTTAATAATTTTCGTGAAAATTCTCCTATGATTAGGGGGAGTAAAGTGATATACACTTGATAGACAATCTAATTTGTTTCACCTTTATCCCATTTTGATCTTTACATGCGTTAATTTATTTGAACCTGAAGTTCAACAAGATTATTGTGCAATGCGCATTATTGATCAATTATTGAATGAATTTATTGACATGTGAAAGTGAAAAATCACAAACAAAATATAATTGTTGGTTGATATGATGCCTTGAAGGACAAAATGGTGAGACAAATAAATTTGTGAATACCTGAAGCATATAGTAGATCAATAAGTGCAAATGTTTAATTCTTAGGAAGTTGAAGTTAAATAATTTGGTGCAGCTGAAGAACCATGTTTGCATGTATGGCAAATTATTTGATCTATATTAAATTATTGAACATATTGCCCTTAGAGGAGCATAATGTACCAACTAGAAGATGAGTCTCAAATACCCTTGAAGAGGTAAATTATGAGAAATAAAGAGAGATTCATATTGCCTTATAAAAGACATGCGTGAAAATTAAGAAAGAGGGATCTTTAGCTCTTGCAGAGGCATATATATTAGAAGTTTTGAAAGATCTCATCAGGCATACATATTGCAAAATAAAAGGTATTTGATCAATATTATGTTGGTACTTGGTGCAAGAGAAAATTTGAAATTGACATAAAATTATTGTTAGTAAAAGTTTAGTTATCATAATAAAATATCCAGGATCCTAAATCACAAAATAATGAAAGAATGTCAATTTATATGATTGGTGAAAATTTGGACCTATAGTCCATATGCCAGAAGATGTATCATTAATTAGCAAGACATAAAGAATTTTGGACTTGCAGTCCATACGCCTGAAGTCGTAAACTTTATTAATAAAATATGAATATGAACTATAGTGCGTCAAAAATCAAATTGAAGAATCTATGCACTTATCCTTGAAGGATAACTAAAAGTACTAAATGAAAAAGCTTGCACTTTATATGTTCTTGATAAAGTTATAATTATAGTTGTGTATATTATAGCAATATAAACTTACGAAAGTACAATCACTTGAGTGAATTTTTTATAAGTGGGATATGTCATTATCCACTTTGCTATGTGATTGAAAATTAAATTTGCAATCTTTGCACAATGTGTTGATGATTTCATCATGAAAATACTCTTGAAGAGGTTATGAACTTATTTCTTTTAAGAATACAATTCAAGATTAAAGATCTTGCAAGAAAAGAATTCTCTCAAATTATGAATTGAAGTTTATGAAGTCGAATGCTGATATATAGAAATACTAGAAGTATTTCATATTCAAAATTATTCTACTTTAAAATATGTTGTATATGTCTTGGTCCTGAAAAACCATACTTTACTCAAAATTGTGCTTATAAAGACATTAGAAAGTTCCATAATTGTAAATTAAATTATGCTCAACATATACTTGAAAATTTCAAAATAGTGTGAAAAGTATATCACACTCTTTCCATGATATGGATGCAAAACCTTAGTTTTATTTAAGAAGATCAACAAGATTATGAAGATATATGCATGGCAATATTCTTCAAATTCAAGATGATTGTATCTATAATTTATTACATCTTTTCAAGCTTCGAAAGGATGGTGTTGATCTTGCAGATTATTTCACCAAAATATTGTAAATTACAACAAATTATGATTGATCTTTGAAGCATCCATGTCATTTTGAGGGGGAGCATATTTATATGGAGGACTACATGCACTGTACTCTTTTTCCTTCACTGGGCTTTTGTCCCATTGGGTTTTTCCCAATAAGGTTTTAATGAGGCAGTTTGCACCTCCATAAAATACAAATGAATAATGTACTCTTTTTCCTTCGTTTTTTTTTTTTTCCCATAGGGTTTTTACTAGCAAGGGTTTTAATGAGGCATAATCTTTGGAAGATAAACATCCAAAGGGGACTGTTATGAAATAATTATAATTTATGTGGATGTTCATCAAAATATCCTTTTATCTCCTCACAAGTAACTTTTCATCTCTTATAACTCTCATTATCTCCTTAATTTACGGATTGTTGTCTCTTACAATTATGATGTATTACTTACTACTTTATGATTGTATCACTATAAAAGGAGACTTTTACTCCTTATTTGTATACACTTGGAAGTGTGGATAACACACAAGAGATTGAATAAAATTTCTCTCTACACACATTATGTCTCTTATTTGCTTTCTTTCTTTCTCTTGCTATATGGTTGTGCTCTTAATTAATAGATTTTATAACAGGTGACATATTAAAATTTAAAAAAAAAATGGAAAGAGAGAGAACCCTAACTCTTGATATACTTCCTTCCTCAAGGAGATTATACTATCAAAAACGTTTCTTTCTGCATCGAGATTATAAAGAATACGAACTACTGCAAATCTTAAGAAAGTTAAATTATTCGCGGGATGAAGAAAATACAAAATAAACAAAAAAACTTGAGCAAGTAAAATAGTAAATTGGTATCTTTTTTATTGTTTGTACTTTAATTTATTGTCTTCTTCACTTTATTGATAAGCAAGAAATAATTTTCTTAATTTACTGTCTTCTTCATTTTATTGACAAGCAAAAATTAATTTTCTTATAGAAATGAGCATTAGAAGTTTTATCATAGGCTGAAACTTCAAATCCAGATAAGAACAGTGAAGGTATTAATTTGTTGCATATGGGGATGGCTTTTGATTTGTCTGTGTTACAAAAATCATGGTCGAAGCATTGGTTTCTCTATACGAATTCGATCAACGAATAAAACTTGTTCTCATGTTGATGAAGTTACTAGCATGTAATTAGTATGCTCACGTGAGATGAAAAAAAGAAAGAAAGATAGAATATTAGATGGAGTTGACAAAACTATCTCCAAATTGCAGCACAGGTGTAAGCGGTTGCAAGGCATATATGCGAGTTCTTACAATTGAAAACTTAAATAAATGGGTGATAACTAAGTTTTCAAATGACTACAACCAGAAACTTGTAGCTCCTGCGAAGAGGGTGCGTATGTGTGGCAATAGACAGATGCCAGCTAAAGATTTGACTGAGGCATTCAGTAGGGAGAATCTTCGGACAGCGAGGGTTCCTTCAATATTTGGCGGTGCAGCACGAGGATTTGATGACAGAGATTGCTGGAATTACTTGAAACTCTGCTAAACTTAAAAAGAGTGACAAAGTGGAAATGCTCAATGTGTCATTAACAATTTTCAAAGAATGCAACATGGGAATTCTCTTTTCTTTTTCTTTTTTTTCCTTATGCTATTCAAATTGATGAAGCTAGGAAGGCAGTAAACTTTTTTTTTTGGGTGGATGCTAGATCACGTGCAGCTTATGAAGCATTTGGGGATGTAGTGACATTTGACACTACATACAGAAAGAACAAATACGGGTTACTATTTACACCATTTTCTGGAGTGAACCATCATTATCAAACCATACAATTTGGTTGTACGTTTTTTGCAAGATGAACCATAGGTGTCTTTCCTTTAATTGTTCAATATTTGGCTAGAAGCTATTGAGGGAAGCATCTGATATCAATGATTACTCATCAAGATGTAGCCATGGGTGCAGATATTAAAAGGTATTTCCTTACACACGTTATCGTTTATGTCCTTGACATACAAAGAAAAAGTGTGGAGAGAAGTTGCCCATATTTATTTCAAAATTTCCAAATTCAAAGGTGCATTAGAAAAAGGGTTTTGAAGATATGTGGAGTTATTTGGTTACTTAGTTTGATTTGAATATCAATGAATAGCTTAGAAATTTATATAAAATTTGTGAATCATAGGTACCGGTGTACCGTCAAGAAACGTTTTATGCAGGGATGGACACAACGGACTGTAGTGAAGGTGCTAATGCATTTTTTTAATGATTTTGACTAAACAAAAACAAACTTGAGAGAATTTGTAGATAGGTATGGAGAAGCTTTGAAGAAGATTTTGGATAAGAAAATGAAGAAGATTATATATCTGAACATAAAGATAGAGTCATTGATGAGAATAATTTGGTACTGAAGCACGCAACAAGCATTTACACCCGAAGTATTATTGAAAATTTTCATTTGTTGTCACATTAAAGAGAGGATCTCATGAAGGATATTGTAGATGTCAATACTTTGATTTCATTGGTTTGCCTTGTAAACGTGTGTTGAGAATAACAAAATCGAAGTTAATAAAATTCCACCATATTTCATTTTAAGAAGACGGATAAAAACAGCCAATTCTTTTAGGGCGCGTTTGGTGCTGAGCATTACATGGTATAAAAGAACTATTCACCATTAAACTTATGCATAGTTGTGTTTTGACTGTGAATCACACCCGCATTGCATTGCATAACGCATAAAAATTAACGAAACCAGTGAGGGGTTCGGGTTTTATGCGGGTATGCATAAAGCATAATTTAAAAAAAAAAAAAATGTTTTAGAAAGCACAGAGCCCCTTTTTCTATTTTCCACCACCAATGCTTCTTGATTTCGGGAGCTTTGTCGCACGATGCTTTCGCTGCGCACGCCATCATCTGCTTTCACCTTTGCCCCATGAATTGGAGGACTGCTTTGCCGTGCGCTACACGTGCTTCTCTATCGCCGTCGTGTTGGATCTTCGTAACCCAAATCATCAAGCAAAATCTGCAAAATCGAAGACTATGTTTCTTTTTCTTCTAAGCTGAATTTCTGTTTTATACACACACACACACACGTGCTTCTATCATAATTGTTAATCCCTCGGGAGCTATAAAGATTTGCAATTGATTGATTCGACTTCAGCAAAATCACTCTTTGCTTTTCTTTGTTTATCTCCTTTAATTGCTAAAGTCTGCTGTTTTATTATCGATAAACTTATTTCACCAATTTTTATATTATTTTTATTTGTTCAATAATTTTTATTTTTTATATTATTTAAAGCAATAATATATAGAATTTGTCGGATGTGAAAATATAATGATAAAGTAATATTTCACTTTTAGAGAGAAACAACAAATATCATTATATTTATATAGTATATTTATGCTAAAAGAATAATCTTAAATTTTTAAAATTTAAAACTTCTATATTTAATATTTTTCTAAGTATTAGTAAACATTGTTTCTAAAAATTAATTTAAATCAATCACTAAGGAAACTGATACAGTACAATGCAGCATCAAACATAGTATAACTAAAAATTAATAAAATATTATATAGCATCAAACCTTAGATAATATTATTATGATACAGTATTAATGCAATACAACATAATATAATCCAATATTGGAGGCAGTAAGCATGAGTGTTTAGAAGCATGCAGACTTAGGCAGCATTTGTTTTTTATCTTAAATTTGAATGAATGTGTTTAAATCTTTTTTAAGTCTGAATGAGTTTGAATGCAAATATACGATGACATTTTTTTTCATTTTTTTTAAATTTGAATATAAGTGGCATCTTATTTGTTTTTATAAATTAAAAAAAAAACTTAAATACGGTTATTTAACATTCATATTCTTGCAAATAAAAAAAATTAAATTTTATAATTTAAGAAATAAATATATTTTGTAGAGATATTTTTTAATGCAATATTTATTTAAACTTCTTTGCATTGAAAAAAAAAAAAAAAAAAAGTCAAATAATGTATTTCGCAACCTGAGAAACCTTCACAAAAAATGCAGTTATCTCATGCTTGACAAGTCTAATTTCGATCGATGATTCTTGAACCACTGAAAAGCAATGATATAGGGCCAAATTTTCTATGTTTTTGGGGTCTCCCAATTTATGCATTTGGCTGTGAAAAGTGGTGATACAATTGAAAGTGACGGTAACCACGTTATCTGCTGGCCACCATTCAGCGTTTTAATCATAACTCACGTTCTAGAAATGCAATTGCAATGATTCTTGAACGACTGGATTCTGGATAGCTGACTTAATTTTCTAAAACTCTTGTCTTGGCCATTTGTCCCAGATGGATCGTTTACAGCATCAAATATGAGCTGGCCGTTGTCATGAAGACAAGGAACTTACAAGTATTCATTCATTGCAAACCACCTCTGCTTGCTATATATAGAGACCTTAGTTAGATGCTAAATAACTTGTCATCACTTTTAATCTCTTTCCATCTTCCCTTTGCATCATTTCCATATCTTGCTAAGCTCTTAGCTACGGCTAGGAGAGAAGCCCATAATCAATTTTTGCAGCTAAACTCTCTTGATCTTTTCTCTGTGTAGGGTTAGGATGAGTTTGTAGTTTAAGAAGGGTTTGGTGTGTGATGACTAATATTACCATAAAAATAATTTAATATAACTTTCCAAAAGAGATTATTTAAGTACAGTTTTTACTTAAATATGTACGTTTGGCATTATATAAACTATAATAAAGAAATTTATAGGCTTAAGTCACACTAAATATACAGCCAAGAATAAAAATATTGCCCTTAACTAAAAGAAGTTTATCTTGTCCTTGACTAGAAGTTTTATGGTAATAAATGGATGATAATGGGTTCTGTTTAGAATTTTCTTGTAAGTTAAGGTAGGGTTTCTATGGTGGTTTTGATTAAAGTAACATCTCCTTTATCAAAGGTGAAGGCAAATTGTAGGGCTTCTATTTATGGCTGAGAATTGCAAAGAACTCAAATGCTTGATTGCTAAAGTTGAGGTTGCTAATTGCTAATTCTTTGAACAATGAAAAAGCTCTTTAATTATAAGCTTCAAATGGAATCCTAATCCTAATCCTATTTGTTTTAGGTACTAGAGGTACTAGTTTCCTAAAAGGTAGCTGAAATATTTGTGTAATAAAGCATGCAATTGCTATCTCCTTCTTGTCGAATGGGGAGATATCTCTTTTCTCTCCGGATGAGGTCAACTTCTTTTATAACTGAATTGTCTTACTTGTCCGCTAAGTAATGTGACGTATGGGGAATGGTTTATATGTGCGACGAAATTAGAGTGTAATAAGATTAAAGAACTTCGGCCAGAGTCTGCCGCCGGATTGAGTAATGCTGCAATTTAATTGGGGGCCTGCACATTTAATGGGCTGCTGAATTACTTCCCATCCTTCTAGAATTGTTGGTTCTCCACTAACTTATTCTACAAGCCATCCATTTATATACTTAGGTCTCTCAAGCTACTTGACCAAGGATTCAACGTAAATTAGGCTCAAACTGACTCGTACAAATCTTTTCTATGTATTCCGAGCACAACCCACAATGGATATCTTAGTAAGTGGCTTCAAACCTCCGGAAAATAAAAATCTTATGGTTTGGACTTTTGGGATTAGTGTCAACTTTTTGGTGAAACCCTTACTGACTCTATCTAGATCCTTTTGATAAGATTTTTGATTTGAGTCTAAACTTTCTTAATCAAAATTACCAAACGATTAATAACATGATCATTTTGACTGTTTTAAAAGCCATTATCCAGGCACAAATGCTTAGCACTAAAATCACTTGTATTAACCACACTTTTAACAAGATAGAAGAGAACTCGAGAAAGAATTCACAAAGAAAAGTAAACCGTAAAACAATATACTATTTCCAGCATCTTCTATTGCTTTTCATTTTATCCATGAAACATGACTAATCTTGATCTGCACAACAAGAACTCCCATTAAAAATTATATGACGGGAGAAAAATCGAAGTTCCCCAATAGAAATATAGAATACATGTCAGAAAACAAAATAGTGGCAAGTGTTTTCTTTCAAAAGGAAAGAGAGTACCCACATGTCCAAACAATAGAATCCCATTTCTCACCTCCTAACGGAGTATCATTCTTGAACACCTTGTTTCCTCTTCCACTATAACCGCCCAGGCAGTTCTCCATATTGTACAACAGCATTCGTTTTGTGTGAAAGTAATACAACATTAGACATCTTCGTTTGACACAATCTTTGAAAGTATGGAATATATGGTAAATTTGCAACAGTTGCAGTGATTTACGATGGTTAAAACTCATCCTGATTGGGATCTTTCCCACATTTTGGCTCTGGCAAAAAATACGCCAGCCAGCAAACCTGTAGATTGCAATTCATTGAGATAATCCTATTGAAAGAAACTCATGCTAGCAGTTGGGGAGGATTTTGCAAGGAACTGTAAAACACATCTTTAATCCAAGCCATTCAAAAGAGCGAGCTTACCAAAGAAGATGCTAGCTGAATTTTCTAAACTGGTAGGGACTTTGAAAAGAAGGATGCCAGCAACCGAAAGAGGGATCTTATTCAGTGATCCCACCAGGCTGCAGTTTGCAAATCAGTGATGAGAAAATATAATCTAAATCGGTCAATAGAATATTAACACTTTAAAGCAAAGCACCATAACCCCAACTATTGAAAAGCTATTATAACATGAAAATTAGACCAAATGTGGGATTTTTCACATTCGAACTCAATCAGGTGCTCAAGTATTAAAATCTGAACCCAAACTGGAGAACAGCAGTCAAAACCAGAAAAATAACACTTCAGCATCTATTCAGCTGCATATCCTCCCTATTACGTTAACCAACAATTGACATCAATCTGAAGACAAGAATCAGCTATTCGAATCTTATTTTCAGGCTAGTTGGCTAGTTAATATATTATTCTATACGCCAATGACGTGTTTTCAGGCTCTGCACAAAGCCTCTAAAACCACCTTAGTTCAATCTGCACTAGTTAACCTTAGTTGAGTGTTGGGGGAAAAGAAAAGTTGAGTGTTGGGGGAAAAGAAAAACTGGAAATGATCTGCTATGATAGTTTTATGCGCTAGGATTGGTCATGTCTCAATACGATTGACCCATATTGCATCAAAAAAATCATCATATTGGCCAAGGAAATTTTTGCCATCTTACCTGTATGTGGTAGCCCCAGTTTGATGAAGAAACCACATGGAAGTGAAACTGATCGCCAGACCAAGAAATCCACTTAATGTCATTACTAACCAGAAGCTAGGCAACCTCAAAAGTGGTCTGCAGACAAGTATATTTCAAAGAGTTCAGTTATCATGAAAGATTTGGTTATTGTGCATCAAACATAAGGTTTAAAATTACAAAGAAATAATAAGCCAGAGTCAAGTTATCATAGAGTTATGGTTAAGCTCATCAGATGTAAGAGTACAAAGAAAAGAATAAGCCATATACACAAATAGAAGAAATCAAAAAAGGATAGTATAGTATGAAACATGCAACAGTTACTTTCAAGGCATCCAACAAGCAAGGAACATGCTAGCTCTTGGAATCATGTCTACAAGGTTATAGAAAAAAACAAAGTGGGTTGGGCTGAAAAACATAATTGACCTCAGCTTTAATGTCAAATAACCAAAAAGGAAATGGAAAAGGCCAAAAAGAAAAGGGAAAAAATAACTCACGTTCTAGAAAGATAATCCACCTCGTTGAAAACAATAACAAGAAGAACACCCAAAGGCAAGGAAAGGCTGTTATTTAGCAAGACCATTGAAAACTCATTCAAGTTTCCAGACTTGGTGACTTGTTTGGCTGTATCCATGACCCTACGCAAAGTCAGCTGCACCAACAAAATTAAACAAATAGTCAACTAACTAATTTTATACTTAAATTGCAATAAAACAAGTTAAAAGGGGATCTGAGAAAACCAGTATTCAGATACTACGATCATGAAAGATGAATAAATTATTTACAAAAGATAACAAGATGCAAACAGAACACCTAGGTTTACCTGTATGCAAATCATTGAATTTGAAAATAGACCCAGTCCAAAATCATGTCTTTTAGCCTCTGACTGAGAAAGAAAAAAAACTTGACTGGTAAAAACCAGTCAAGAGAAAATAGAGAGCAATTTGATACCATCTTTTACTTATAATTATTAGTTTTTTCTGAAATCCAAAAATACCAAACATCCCAAAAAGGTGAAAATTTGCATGTCAGAAAGAATTTGGGAAAACGTTTTTCAAAAAATAAAAATTTATTTTTCAACTTCTACAAAGGAAACCAAAAACAATATGTTAATATTTTTGGCATTTCTCAAAGTCCCTTTTCCATTTTTGCCAAAGAAATCATACTCTTTTCCACTTACAAATGCCAAATTTAAAGTACCATTTCCATTTTTTTTCATATTTACCAAAGAAATCATACTCTTTTCCATTTACAAATGCCAAAGCAGATCATACTCTTTTCCATTTACAAATGCCAAACCAGAAAGTCTTTTGCCATTTTGCTTCTTGAAAATGCCAAATTTAAAGAACCATTTTCATTTCTAAAAAGAGTTTTAACAAACACCAATTGGAAAATGTAGCAAATGCACCCCTAATCTCTTGATATTGTTCCATGAAGATGCTTAAATTGGCCATAATCAGTGTACAATGTAATTTGGTAAAAGCAAAAAAAAGTCATGTATTTGTCAATTTTCTTATATCGACATTCATGATGTATTCTGAAAATTTTATGGTGCTCTTCGACCATCTTGTGCAAGCAACCATTTCTTTCTATGAAATACAGGAAGTTCATGATGGAATCACCCCAAAAAGTTTTGCAATCAACACAACAATTTTCTCATTTTATACTTCAATTGACAAAAAGTCTGCTAGCTGTTCTTTTTTTTTTTGGGGGGTTTTTTTTGTTGCGTTGGGGGGGGGTGGCAGTATTTGGTCAGTTGAAAACACATAATTCCCTTATTCTGACAGTCTTCATGTAATTTCCTGCTCCTTACTGCTAGATGAAAGCATAATTAAAGGCATGTCTTGACTATAATATTGATATCAATATTATAAACTAACACCAACTATGATGCATGTGCCCCCTCCAATCCCTAGGATGTTGCTAAGGCAGTTCTCCAATCTCCATGGGTAGGAAATATAAACTAGCAGACTAATAATAATAACAACACATATTACATAGGATTATGCTTCCATATATTGGTCAAAACAATGTCAAAGTCTCTACAGAAAAAAAGGGAAAGTATGATAGAATTAAATTATAAATTGCAGAAGAGAAAATAATAACATCCAAACCATATACTTACAGAATATGATGCAGTTAGGAAACAATTTATAATCTGCCATGCATAGCCGACGGCATGAAAAGATAGATCAGTAATCCCTCCAGATATTGCTGAGATGATCTGCACCAGTCAATGGCAGGAAATCTTTCATTTGGAAAGTCAATGACTTTAGACTGAATTTGTTTGTCATTTATGCTAAAAGAGTGAATATAAATCACTATGATAAGATGTTTTTGAAGTACAAGAAAAAAATTGAAGGAAAGAAATAAGAATACAAGATCTTGCATTGCCAAAAAAGAATCTCTCAACTGAAAGAATGATAACATTGAGTTCATTAAGTTGTTTTTTATCCTGATTTGGTACCTCAAAAAATAATTATAAAAAAAATCTCCAATATCATAGTAATTGAACATACCATTAGGAAAAGAGCAGCCCAGACTCTGTTGTCATGACGCTTGTTGAACAAATACATTTCACCAACAGCAGTTATTACATTGGTAACATTCTTCAGCACTGTGACCATAGCTACATTTATATATTTTAGACTGCAGATAAATTTAAACATAATTAAGTTAAAAGATGATGAACCATGACCCGTAACACAAGAATTAAATGAAGTTGCAACAATTATTAATCTTGTGAGTCAATCTATTGATTGTCCATAATATACCTTAATGACATGACAAATGGGTAACACAAGAAGCACAAGGAAAATCCACAAGTATGTTCACTACTTGAGCGCAAAAAAACAGAAAAAGGCATTTGTTGATTTGTAGATCTCTTTACATTTTATTGGTATCTGTAGAACCAAGAACATGCTTTGACGAGATTTGGGGGTCGGAAAAAAAAAAAAGTAAGAATGGGAACTGGAAAAAAAAGGTCAGGCTATCTCCAACGACACTAAAAGACTAGGACGGAAGATGGCTCCAAGACTTGACATCTTTTGAACGCTTACATATAGTTATGGTAAAAGCTCCCCTGAAAATTTAAATATTTTTTTTTTTTAATTTCCAGTTTCCCTTTTGTGACTAAATGTATCAGAATGACAACTAGAATCCTAAACCTATCTTACCCAAGGCCAGACCAGCCACCATGTTAAGTTACATGTGAACCCAAAATCTAAAGCTCACGAGTAAAAACACAACAATAGAAGCTCTAGTACCCTGAAAAAGAAAACCATCACGCATGATAATCTTAAAACTTTGGGAGAGAAATCGAGGACTGTTGCAATACCGAAAACCATAGGACCTAAGTTGAACTTGATTATGTATTTTCTATGGAGTTATGATTAGAATAATAGTTTAAAACATGTGGGAATCCACATGAGAACCAATAGTTTTTATGAACAAGATTTCATTGAAAAGATAGGAATACAAGCATTGGGCTTTTTTACATAAAGTGCCCAATGTAAAGACTCAAAGATGGACTTTTTCACTTCGTAGCAAAAGACCTCCACCATAGCATCTAGTACCCAATGGTGATATTAACTCAAGTGCTCCATTAAATGGGCAAACAAAAATAATACCTCTTGAGTTTTAAAAAAATCGCAAAAATCAGCATAAGAGCAAATCTGGCTGAGCTCAAAATACTAAACTAAATTTCAGTAGTCCTAAAGTTAAGTCTACGTCTCTGAATCTTACACATCAAGTCTCAAAAGATGCCTCTATTAACCATTACTGGTTAGCTTCTAATACACCATTTCACAGGCAGAAGAAAGCAAGTTGGCAGAACAAAGTCAGTCGAGAAGCTACTTGATAAAAACTTCATTCCAACAATTAAACTCACAACATTATTTTCATATGAAACCAACATTAGGATAAATACTAATGGGAATTAAATTCATACCTAAACATGCTTGTAATAAGCATCCCAACAAATATAACATTTACGGGCAACCAGACCTTTATCAGCCTCCAGGTTAGTGGTTCTGTTGATATTACCCCAAGAAAACTCAATATGGTCACTGTAATCACTGAGATAAAATTCTGCATCCACAACAGAGTCATAAGCTTGTTAGATTTCAAAAACTGTTTCTAAGTATTTAATTAAATGTATGAAATAAAATTCCCAACAAAAATTACTGCCAGTGTAAAATCAAAAACCTCTACTCTAATTTAATTAGGGTATTACCTGGTAGACCATTAAAGATATCCCAGCATCAAAATTATAGCCGGAAAGTACAAACTTGTTAACCAATATCATACTGCAGGAGGAAATGCAATAAGCACAGCCAGACAACAAGGCCTGATTGGGGAATTTAACTGCCCTGCTACCACGTACTATTCTATCTCTACCTTTTTCCAGCCTACCACCTTCAAGATCAATTTCATCGTTTTCAAGGGCCTTTATGGCAGACAATGACCTGTATGAGATATATACATGAGACATAAATGACTAGTAAATGCTGAGAAGCTTTCCTGTTATTAGGGTCTCAACAGATGAGAGAAAGGGAGGAACAATGCATGTAACAAACAAATATGTACTAGCTCAAATTGAACATAAATCAAATAAATGCATCAAAGAAATGAAGAAAAAAGAACCGGAGTTAACAAGAGTAGATTCAGTGATTGAAAGAAATTGCTCTTAACTTCAGATTTGACGCTCATGCTTAACTCAATCATTATACATATAAACAATAAAATATAAAGAAAGCCTAAGAAACACCAATAAACCTTGCTTAAATCTAATGTCAGATTCGATTGAAAGATGAAAAATGATATTTAGCACTAGAACAGACTCCCACAAATCAGAATCAACTTTAACAATTGGTCATATTGATCAATTGAAGTACAAATCAACCAAAGAAAGTTCTCATTTGAACTGACAATCACCAACTTTCATTACAAGCTTGGACCTTTCAAGGAAACCCAACCCACTTGCAATACATTACTCCAAATCTCAGCTATTAACATAGTACACTTTCCATTCTCATATCAAAACTGGTTTTCTTCCTAGCTTCATTTGCACATGACTTACTGATTAGATACAACATCACACAAAGCCCTGAATTTTTCTTAAAATGAGTGTTGATAGCTATTTGATGGCTGCTAATAGTAGCAAACATTACTTGTTCCAAAAACCCTTTCTCAAATACAAGGTAAGATAGAATCTTATGAGAATCTATTGAATAGAAAGAACAAAAACAATAAAAAAACATGTGCCGAATGTGTTTAGAAGCAGCATTAAGTATCGCAGCCAACACCATAATGAAATAGTACTTCTCAGTGAAGTATACCTGCTAACTACATCTCTTCTCACTGGACTAGAGGACTGCTCTACGACTCCATTCGTCTCATGAAATTTGTGGCCTCTTTCTCCATTCCACCTAACTTTACTCACATCTTCTGCATGGTTTCTTTCGAAGGCCAGATCAGGGGAATCAAATGACGCACCTGCCGACAGTGCCCTTCACCAGAAAAAGTAATTATAATCATCAATTTCATGTCCAAGATTAGAAACAATAAATTACAAAACTATTATCAGCGATGGAAGTCTCAACTATCATAAGTACAAGAAAATGGTTTTAAGCAAACAAGTTCAAGAACACCCAAAGGAAAAAATCCTAGACACCCCCTCAAATATATAGGCTGCTAAGAGCCCCCCCAAAAGGGCAGCACAGTTGGTTGAAAGCTTGGGATCTAGAGCTTGGCTGTATCGAGGTCTCAAGTTTGATCCTCCTGGTGAGCTTTGAAATTCCACCCTTTGTTGTCTCCTGGGTCATGGGTTTTGGGGCGCCTCATTGACCCCCAAGTTTAGGGCCTGGCCATGGCGGACCCATGATCCAAGTCGATGCAGGAGTTTGGGTTATCAAAGAAAAAGAAAAATACATAGGCTGCTAAGCAATTACGATAAAAGAATAAAAGAAAGTCTGCTGTCAAAGACTCTGGGTCAACTTCAGAACTACAAGCACCTAACTGCCCTAAAAATTAACAAAGACCAACAGATGTTGCTTCTAAGATCTGACCTTGCAATCATGAATTGACATCCTGACTCAAGTTATCTCCAGAAACTCCAATCACGGAACTTTTTGCAGATACAAATTCTGCTCCAAGATTGCGCCTAACAAATGAATCTCTAAACCAGTAATTTAACCCGAAGAAAAAAAAAAGACAATATACAAACTAGGCGCACCCTTGTTATCGTGGTTCCACAAATCTACAAATTGCTTCCAATTTTATGACAATAAAAAATTGATCATCAGCTGCATTCATAAATAGTTGAATAATTATCAAGTGGCCTACAAAGCAAGAAAATAAATACCATCATAACTCAAACTCAAATCAACTGACTCTCTGATTGACCTTTTAGTGTCCAATCCGCAATGCACACAGCATCAATTTAAGAAATAGAGTAAAAAAGTATCCTAAATTACATGTAAAGTTGTAAACTATTTAACCAAAAATAGAAAGATGCAAAAAGCAAATAAAGTTTCAAAAACTAAATTCATATACATACATATTAAAGTACCCAACTTTCTGAACTGGATCATTAATGACAATCAGTAGCTAAATTCGAAAACAAGTAATTAAAATAAAGAGATTACCTTGAACCCATTAGAGCTAAAAGCTCAAACAGCTGCAAATAGCAGCTTTTCGATCACCAAGAACTCATCAGAGTTCACAAAAGTAATGATTAAAAAAATCAGGGGAATCAAGGGCTGGATTAAACAAAAAAAAAAAGAAAGCTACCCTTTTGAGATTTGAGCAGGAAAAAAACGGATATAAAAAAATAAAATCAAAAATCAAAAATCAAAAAGGGTTTTGGAACTCTCTCTCCTTGCAAAATACATAGAGAGAGAGAGGGTGATTGATTATGAAGTGAAAGAATAAAGTGAGATTGAAACGAGGCGTTTTGGTTACTCAGGAAAGATATTCAACTGAAGAAAGTGCAAAACAACAAGTTTTGCTTTGTTTGGTTTGTCTGAGATTTTGAGAATTGCGGGTGGAAGTTTTCTCGGAGTTTGATTTGTCATTGGTAACGATACTGAGACGTACGTTAAAGACAATTTGGAGTAAAATATTCCTTCACCCTATGTAGTCTGAAATAATTACCCATTGATCCCTTATATTTTAAAAATTATCTAAAACGCCACTATAGTGAATTAGTTATTTACCCCCCCCCCCCCCCACAACTCACTTTTCTTAAACGATGGTCACGCGATATTACTCTAATTAATTTAACTTTTATCTATTCAAACTTTAATAAGTTTTCGTCCACATATAACTAAATATTTTTGAAAAGAACAAAATAAAACATAACTCTTTTAAATAAGATATTGTGTTAATTTTTTAAAAAATTAATTTTGTCATAAATGAGTTCACATTAAACTTGATTGGTTAACTCGACATAATTATTAAATGGGTGAAACGATTTCAACGTATTATAATCTGAAAAGACTAATTTTTATATTGTGCTGATATTGAATTGATCAGTCGTGTCATAAATCGCTATTAATATTATGCTTGTGATTGTGATTTTGTCAAAATTAATAGGGACTTATATAAAGAAAATGCATACTATGTTTGTGATTTTGTTAAACTTCAGGGATTCCAATCGTTATTTCCCCTGTGTATTTGACTGAAACTGATTATTATATCATCATCTAATTTTATGTAAATTTGACATCATACGTGATAAATAATTGCTTAATAAATAATTAATGACCGGAGCGAATATGTAAGGTTAGGGGGTTTGAACAGCAAATATTAATTCAGACATAAATTTATTAGGATAATTACTGTAATCCAAGCTTAAATTATTATTCAATTACATCATACCACCCTTGCACAAAACTCCCCCACCTCCTCCAAAATCGCATTTTAACCTCAAACAATCTGAAACATCAGCACCAACACCCCACCACCTCCAAGAGATTAAAAAAAATCTCAAAAAAGAAATATATCAATAGACGGTTTTAGTTCAGAGTTGACAAGTTGCGACTGTGAACTTTCAACAAACACTTTCACATTCTCATATAGAGGTGACAATGTAGGGATCATTTCATCTAGGTCCTTGGCTCAAAATACAGCCAATTCCCAAATAATTTAAAAATCATCGTGTAGGTCCTAAAAATGATTATTCTAGTTTGATTTCATTAGTTTTTGACCAGTCTTGAACGTCAGTCCCCAGCTGATTAAATATTTGAGACTTAACTAATGAGTTTAAAACTTTTGAAATTTTATTTATATTTAAATCATACATGTATTGGTCCGTTTAATTGATAAAGATTTAAAATTCAAATACTATTAACACAGATTGAGAAGACTTGGTTTTTAGATTCATGATCAATGTGATCGTTTCAAAAATATTTATCACTTTTTTGTATTTATGCGGGACTTTATTGCATTGAGTCATGCTTTTACCAATTTCAAAATAAAGTATAGGTCACTTTCCATCAATGGTTGGCCTTTCAAGACAGGCAAGCAATTTAGAATACAAATCTTTGACAAATAACTTCTTCTATTTTTAGCAGAGAATCCACCATGCAAAGTCAGACGAAAAAAATTAGAAATTTAGGCCACTAATAACTAACGTTAGATGCACATCCATTGCAACAGTCTAGTGGGTGGATAATGACCATGCTTTATATGCAAATCAACCTCAATGGCAATAGAAAAGTACATGATTTGAGTTGTGTGTTGCATGTGCTTCAAATGAATATGCATTTTTTTTTAACCAAATTTGTGGAAGCAACGGATTTTTTATTTAAATATGCCCCATTCACTTCTAAATACTAAATTTATATGCCATTACATACATATGCCCCAAGAAAAAAGAAAAGTCAAAAATACTCTTAGAAAAATCATCTATACACATTTTCTCACCTCACCATTTCAAACACTTTCTCACAACTCATAATTCTTCCTCTTTGATGATTTTCTCCCCTCTCTCCATTTCATTTCTTATGTCCAATATAAAGATTTTTACTAAACATAAATACTTCAAAAAAACTTAAAAGTAGGTGCATTATCAAGTGGTGGATAAGGTCTATTTGAAATTTAAACATTTTATATGCTTAGGGTTTGATTTGATTTCATTACAGGTATATTTACTAATGATTTATGAGTTTGTAATAGTAGATTATTCATTTTAGTGCTTGCATACACACAGACACAATTGCATAAAATGTAGGGATAATATTCAATTTAAGTTTTGGGTGATTGAAAAATGATTTCAAGAAGAAGTCCAGTACAAAGTTGGATAAGTCAAGTATTTAGTCCATCAAGAAGTGAAATAAACAAGTTAACTAAATCAAGTATATAGTCGAGCAGGAAGTCAAGTAAGGAAGTTAAGTAAGTCGAGTATCTAGTGTAGCAAAAACTAAAGTTAGTCGAGTATCTAGTGTAGCAAAAACTAAAGTTAGTCGAGTAAGTTATTATGTAAGTCAAGTAGGAAGTTGAAAAATATGTCGAGAAATAGTAAGCCTAGTAGTAAAGTATACGTTAAGTAATTAGTCGAGTAGTAAGGAATAATTCAGGTAATTAGTGGAACGAGTCTCTGAACAAGTCGAGTAGAAGTTAAGTAAGTTTATGAATAAATCGAGTATGAATCGAGTAAGTTTATTGAATAAGTAGAGCATTAATTTTAAGTCTTTTGAAGACGTGGAGTAGGAGCCTATGCGGGTACATGAGGAGTGCCTCCTTGTTTCAAATGTATATGCTAGTGTCTCAACTCTTTGCATTTATTTCTTAATTGACATTACTTTATGCTTTATTTATTTCCTTAATGTTGTTTAAACATGTATTAAATTCAAAATTATTTGTCTATACAGGGTTTGATGGAGGATCGTATATGGTACGTTGTCTTTAAGACGTCTTAGAGGTTTTGGGTCATGGCTTGAGTGCTTGGAGCAAGTGAAAGACTATCCTGAGTCATTATATAAGGATTTTCCAAACTGAAATTGTATAATATTGACTTTGGTAGTTGTTATGAGATGGCATTGTATTTAATGTTTGTTGCATAATTTATGGTTGTTGCAGATACTATTATTTTTCAGTGGTTATTGTATATCTTTGTAGATAATTACTTACTAATACAAACGAAGTCGAGAATTACCCAACTTCCATGAAAAAGTTGAGAATTTTTTAGGAGACTTAATTGGTTGTGGTTCAATTGAAGTTAGGTATACTTAACTTGTTACCAAACTTCCATGAAAGAAGTTCAAAATTTTTCAAGGGACTTAATTGGTCGTGGTTCAATTGAGGTCGAGTATACTCAACTTTTTATCCGACTTCCATGAAAGAAATCAAGAATTTTTCATGGAACTTAAATGGTCGTGGTTCAACTGAAGTTGAGCATGTTCAACTCATTACTCGACCTCATTAAAGGAGTTGAGAATTTTCAGTAGACTTAATTGGTCATGGTTCAATTGAGGTCAAGTACACTTAACTCGTTATCCAACTTGATTAAAGAAATCGAGAATTTTTTTAGGACTTAATCATCATGGTTCAATTAAGGTCGAATATTATTGGCTCTTACCGATTTACATGAAAGAAGTGGCGAATTATTTAGAGGATTTAAATGGTTGTGGTTCAATTGAAGTCGAGTATACTCGACTCGTTACTTCACTTAGTTGAGGATATTTTCATACTTTCCCTATTTTTTTAAGTATATGTGTGTAAAATTAAAGAGTGAAATAATTTAAGGCATATTTTGGGTATCTTGGGGGGAAAAAGGCATATCTCACGCAATTCCCCCGAGTGCAACTCAATTGACACAAATTTAGTTTAAGTTGCAGAGCATTTTCTTTTGAACAAAGATAGAATGATGAAGGAAGACAAAAAAGGAAATGATCTCCTTAAGAATTGATCCTCTCAATATAAGAGGATTGTCGATTTTTAATGAAATTTAATATGCTTACTCCATCCGCTTGCATAACAATCTTTCCATCTTCCATGTAAAAAGCACCATCTGCATACTCGAGCTCTTCTAACCGATGGGTAACCCACAGGGCTGTAACATCTCTAGAATCACCCAACGAATTTTTTACGGCTTCAATCACCCCAAACTGGTATAAGATAGTGAAAACAAATCTTGCTTCAGATATTGGCAACAAAATCTAGAATCAACAGGTTGCTATATATAATGTATATGTGCAAGCATTAAAAACTAATATTAATGAAATGGTTATTAATCAACGAGGAATTTGAACAATTGTTAACTGTACTTCATCATGTTCTATCCTTGCCTACAAACTTGACGTCATTAAGCATTATCTACACTGAATTTCAGGTCTATCATTTAAATTACCTGATCACTTTCATCCAGAAATGTTGTGAGCTCATCCAGTAGCAACACCTTACATGCTTCAGCTAAAGCACCAGCAATTGCAACCCTTTGTTTCTGACCGCCACTGAGAGTTTGAATTGGTCTCTGATAAATGCCTCAGAAGATAAACCCATCATATATGTGTAAGAACTTCAGCCAATGCCTCAGTTATCTAAAGTACGTAATCTACCTGCAAGAAGTTAGACATGCCAACAGCATCCAATGCTTTTGCCACCTTGGATCTGACTTCATCATGAGTCAGATTCAGATTACCTAGGCCAAATGCCACATCAGCTTCTACTGTAGGCATCACTACCTGAAACATGTCAGGTGATGCCACTGTAAATTTGCCCAATTATTGCATATTCAAATTTAGTTAAAAGAATAGTCAACGAACTGGTCGATCAATTATCTAACTTCATTAAAATCATCTGACAGATCAAATTTCAAGTGGTGCTATTTTCTAGTCACAGAAAATGGGGGTAAAAGGAAAAGATAAGAATACCAATATTCTTTTTATTTTAGAGAAAATGCCATGACTGATCACAACCAGAAATATTATAAAAGCAGAAGTAATGAAGTATAATATTACAAAAATTCCTGAAATCACACTTGGTTCAGAAGGCCAGGAAAAATGACCTGCTATCCCTTCCTTAATCCACTCTATAAATTGAATCCTCACCACTCCTTATGCCACTCAGTAGTACACATACCCTTTACCAATCATGTTCAAATCAGCCAACAATCAAAGACAAATTCTACTAGGGTTTTCTCTAAGAAAAGTGGCAGCAACTCGGAAACAATGATACCTCAGTGCCAAGGTGGAGCTCATCAGTGTTTTGCAATTATTTTATTTGCTAGTTTGGGGACATAGTTGACAACCGAAATCAAAGGCTCACTCTCCTGAATACCATTGACTCATTACAGACAAAAGCTTCATTGGAATAATTATGCAACCTCCAGTTAGACTAGCATGAATTCAGGGAGAAAATCAGAACCTATATCATGAAATAACTACATAAAAGTTCACCAATTATTTTCCAACTGTCTGGAACTATGGCAACCATAAGACATCGACTTGTAGATAAAATGCAAGAAAAGGGAATGAATAGATTCTCCTAGCTTGTGACATCTGGTTTGCAAGAAAGAACATCAAGAGAAAGACATGAATAATTTATAATACCGTCCTCTGGCTCCACCAAAATTTTCTGCCAAATGACTTGTATTTAATAAAAAAAAATCTAGAAAATAAAATGGGCACAAATTTCCTGCAAAATGTAGGTATTAATTATAATTATCTAAAAGATGAAAAAGAATGAGAAGCCAACCTGATGGTCAGGATTTTGGAAAACAAAACTCTTAGGCCTTTTGACATACACATGCCCATTTGTTGGTTTCAAAAGACCTGCCAAGACCTGCACACTCCAAAGTAAAAAAACCAACAGATCCATCATTATTCATTTGCTCAATTTTACGCTACAACACCAAAAGATTATACCAAAAACACATGACGTAGAACACACGTCACAATCACTATACCAGTTATTAGTCATATGTTTGGGAGTGATTTTTAAACCATTAAGAACAATTTTAAATATCAAAAATAAGTTTTCATTTTGCAGTAAAAATAATTCCTAGGGCATTTCTCAAGTACTTGTCCAAGCAAACTTTTTTTATCTTGAAGAAATTTATTTCAAGTTATGGTTAGCAAAGCACTTTATAAGTGTTTTTACAAAAGTTCTTTTACAAGAAGTGCTTTTACCATAAGTGTTTTACTCCAAAGCTCAAAAGCAAGATCATAAACTCAATCCAACAATTATCAAATGTTACAAGAGCAAGAACCAAATATGCCTAAAAGTATGCCCTCGAAAGCTCAAGCAAGAAAAAAGCACAACGAAACTTAATGTACCTTCAAAAGGGTAGATTTACCACAGCCATTAGGGCCAAGAAGCATCCACAGCTGGCCCGAAGGAACCGAAAATGAGCAGTCCCTAAGAATTGGCACCAATTTGCGTTGTTTTTTAGTAATTGAATAGTTCAAATTGCTGCATTCAATTGCAACACCACTCTCAATGCCATCAATCCTGCGCATACCCAAGAAACAGAAATTTACAACCAGTCGCAGAAAAAAAAAATCAAAATAGCCCAAAAAAAGCACACAAGGTGTTTGATAAATTGCCTAACTGAAACGAAAATTCTATTGAAAATTTTATTTGAAATTGAACCTAGAAGGATGGATGGAGTGAGGCGGAGACAGAAGATGAGGTGTAACTGTAAAGGAGCGAACAAGCCTCATCACTTGTAAATTAATCAAAGCAATTACACTTCAACTGCTCAAACTCGTTTGCTTCTGCCAATTGAATTTGAATAATTTTGGCTAACTTGAACTTGTCTTCGGTCTATTTTATGTTATTTTTATGTTGTATTTCGTTTTATTATTATTTTTAAAATTATTATATAATATTAATATATCACTCTTATAGACTTAAAATAATTACCTGGGATTAAAACAAATTTTTTTAATACAAAGTGTGAATAAATTTTAGGATAATAACACTAATTATTTTAACTACTTGAATTTGTTTCTAAAATTTTACTACCTCATTACCGTTTGAAAGTTACCTTATTTTATTTTTTATATCAAAATATAAACTGAAAATCGAAGAGTAGATATGATATTTTAATATAAAATTAACTAGTTTTAAGTTTGATAAGTATGGAATAAAAACAAATTCTAAGAGAAATTAAAATGTCATTTTTTCTAAAATTTAATTTGACCAAAATACGTCTTTTTTTAAAAAAAAGTTGACTAAAATCTCAAAACAAAGAAGGTGTAAGCTAAAATAATTTAATTTCTTTGGAAGATCTCTCCGTTTTTTTTTTTTTTTTTTTTTTTGGTTAGAGTAATGTGACATTTCGATAAATATTATGTCTCTATTCCGAATATATTTTATGAAGCTTTTTGAAACAAAAAATTGAACAAAATAAATGAACCGAAAAATTCTTAAAGAAAGTTGAAAAAATATTAAGTACATAAAAATAGAAAATAAAAGTATTTACCGGGAACCAACGGATTTTTGTCTTTGAAACCTGGCCGTTGAGAATAAAAAGTAAAAAAAGAAAAATGTACAATCATCTCTTATCTCTAAATAGCCAGTCTTTCTTCTACATTCAACTGAGCCCTCTTCATCATCATCTTCTTCTTCTTCTTCTCTTCCATGGCGTTGTCTGCACCATTCTCACAGAGCTCATTCTCTTGCTTTTCTTCATTCACTCAATCCTCAAGAAAAAACCCTCTTCGGTTTTCATTCAGTAGACCCATAAAAGCTGCTGCTGAAGCTGACAAAGAAAAGCCAAAGCAGACCAAAACTCAAGACTCTGCTTCTGCTTCTGCTACTAATAGTGTTCAGCCTGCAACTGCAGCTCCTAAGCGTCCCAATAAGCCGGTGTATTCCAGTGAGTTTCTTGAATTTTGGAAAATTTTGATAAAATTTTAGGAAACTAAAACGGGTGCGTTTTAAATTGGTGTTTGGTGTTGGTTTTTGATTTGGGCAGTGAAGAAAGGTCAAATTGTGAGAGTTGACAAAGAGAAGTATCTCAATAGTATCAATGTAAGTGCATTTCACTATTTCAGTTTCTCTTGGAACAAAATTAAGATTTTTTGTTAGGTTGTGGCTGCTAGATCGCTTAAATTAAGAATTATAAAGTTAGAACTGTTTTGTTTTCATTTCAGTATCTATCAGTTGGGCATCCACCTTACTACAAGGGCTTGGATTACATCTATGAAGATCGTGGTGAGGTATACTTTGTTACATTATTTAGCAAAAAACATCAAATGGTGGTCTGAAATTGCTTAATTTTGCTTTTCTGACATTCCTTTTTGTTGCTCTTTCAGGTTCTGGATTTACGAATTTTTGAGACGGGAGAGCATGCACTTGTAAGCAACTTATTTTGGTCCATGTCTTTGCCTTTCAAATTTCCATTGATAGCTGAACTGCATTGTCATCGAACCTCTGTGGAATTGGCAATACCATTGAACTCATAATGAATTGATGCTGCCATATATCATCCAAATTTAGAACAAATCATGGCCTAGCTAAAAGAAATAGAATTAGGAACATGAACATGTAGTACTTTTATTCTAGCTGACAACAATTTGTTTCATTACAGGTTGCGTGGGTCGGTATACCTACCGCACCAGCTTGGTTACCAACAGACATGCTTATCAAGGTAATGCTAATAGCATAATGCTATATTCACTTTCTATAATGCGACAGTTGGATAACATAAACTAAGCCGACATGAGAGTTAGGTTGATGACACGGTCTGCTTGTTACTTGTGCATCAAGTTTGAGCTCATCCAAGATCAATGATGAACTCATGCGTTAGCCTATTCCACCTTTGGTGGACTTTGATTTTATATACCAGTTAGTCATGTGTTCTGTGGTGTTTCACCAAGTGCTGACGTTTTGTGCTTGTTTGCAGTCGGATAAGCTTGATTATGAGAGATTATGAACTCGACTCCAACAGCAGAACTACATTATTTTTGTGATGGATTCCATTGTTTTCTCAATGTGATATCATACATCTTGCTTCTTGAAGATCTCTTGGTTACATCAGCAGCTAATGTAGTAACTTGTTCAAGATTGTGTCAATATAACTGATGTTGTATGCTTTCGCCGGGAATCTGGCTGATATTTTTGGCAGCTTAAAGCACTCATTTGGCATCAAAGCAAAATATAAAGATTCAAGGTAATGATCATATTGTGGCTAAAAGCCCTTTAAAAAAAAAAAAAAAGTTGTAAAAGTTGCTAAGTACTCCTTAAAACTCATAGAAAATCATAGATTCCAAAGCACTGCCAAGAACCTATGGAAGGTGGATAAAAATGTTACAAATAAGCTACATTACCTGACCAGCATAACAAAGTAGGCATATCAAAGAAGGCATGAGGCTTTCAAATTAGAATAAGATTAACCGTACAATCTCTTACATCCTATAAATTCCAATGTTGGCTAAAAATATGGCATCTAATGGGATGCACCTTATTCATGCAAGAAAGAATCTAAGGTATAACAAACTTTTTTACCTGGCATGACAAGCATGAATAACTGTAATAAGATATTGTATAACTTGCTACCATGCTGTTGTATGAATCAACTGTAGCGCTGGCATATGATAGCAATCGTAGATTGAAGAAAGCAAATATGACATCTGTATTCTTCACTGTAGAAAGATTAAGAATAGCACTGGAGTCTCCTCTTGGCACGTTTGTTGGCATTCATGAGTTCCACTAAGGAGGGAAGAGGGCGTGGTACAGGAACATTGTTTGACCTGTACAAGTTTCTCAAGCTCTCATTAAAGTTCTTTGAACGATCAATGACCGCATGAAAAGAACTCCTATAATCTTTTTTGACAGACTTCCCACATCGAATTGCAACATCTGTCTCTAACTTTTTCTCAATTATGTGCCCATGATTCACTTCAGCATCCGTCTCCAAAGATGGGAATTGTTGTTCTGTTTTATTGGCAATTCTTTCCTGAGGGTCATCTTTCACGGATTCTTTTGTCTTTTCCTCACATGAACCATCTTGTGAATGAGAAGAACTCTTACAAGCTTCTTCTTCTGAAGTGACAGCTATCTCTTCCTCGTTCTCAAAACTATTCTTGCAATTCAATGCAGCATCCACCCCGGATTTCTTTACTTGACGTGAAAAACTAGAATCTTCAAGACTGTGTCTTGCTCTACCAAATAACGTCACAGGCGGCCTCTTGCTTGGGGGAGACAAATTTAATATCCCTTTCAGAGCAGCAGATCTTTTAACTGGTTTTGGTTCAGAATCTGCGGAAGTCTGGGCTGGCCTTTCAAGCAAGGGAGTGCAGACCACATCTTTGTCTGATACGTCTAATTTTTCTGAAGTCTGTAAGTTAATATCTAGAAGCTTCCAAAGAGGATCATCTGAAGTTATTCTACTGAAACAGTGCTTCCTAACATAATCCAATTCCATAGCTCGGCAGGTGGGGGTTGTTGATACAACCCGTTTTGGTGCAAGAAGCTCCAAAGCCCACTCTAATTCTTCCCTAGAAGAATGCATTGAGTAGCAAACATGCCAAACACCAAACTGGTCCCTCACTGCTTCATTAAATCTAAGTTTCCTTTGACTTTGAGTCTCAGCAACATCTTCTTCACATGCATACCACTGTGCTGAAGGGCGGATAATAAGGGGCTCAGGCTGGAAATTAGCTTGTGCCTCTGCAAGCATTGCACTTGCTCTTTCATACAGTTTAGGAAATCCATTAAGCATCCGGAAACGAGAAGATGGATCTTCGGAGAGAACCTCAGGAACGATGAGTGTCAGAGACTGGAAACACTCTGGATTGGAGGTTTTATCAACAAATATCTTAGACCCAAAGGTTTTTGACACAACCGCCAGAATCTCTTCCTGACCAAGTAGATCGCAAGTCAGATACACTACAGGCACATCAGGGTGCTTCCATACACAACTGATTACCTGGTTTATAAATAGACAACCATAGACATTAGTTCATGGTCGTTCGCAATTTAGACAATAAAAGAAGGAGTTGGTATTTAATCCCCCATGGAAGACAAACGACCAAACATCCCACACAACTTCTACACAGAGAGAAAATGTAAGAATGCTGCATGTATTAAGAGCATCAGCATACTATTTCATTCAAGTTCAAACTGATTAGAGCATGTGGAAAATTCCACCAAACAAAGCTCAGTACAAATTTCATTACATGCCGAATCTTCTCTCTAGTTTTGCTTCTGTGCCTCACCACATATCATTGTCTTTAATTCCCAACATTTGAAAAATGAAACTGTTAGGAAACAATATCCATCGCAGAGATTATTGTTCAAATAGTCAAAATAGTATCTATTTGTGATATTCAGGAGTTGACATGTTGCACTCTTTTGAATTCACTCTGAAGCAGTTGATAGGCATTCTATAATACCAATGATTACAGCCAGTTGACAATTATGATGATTCCTAGATCGGAATAAAAACATCTAGGAGAGATACAACATTTTCTGGACATAAGCAAAAAAAATTTCCCTTTTGGCAGTAAGAAGACAATACTAGAGGCGTGCAGTCTTAAGTCAGTGCCATACAATCACAGCAATATTGAACCAATTAAGCCTCTATTCATGAAACCTATATGCAGTATTTTTTAATATAAGACACTTGAAATTTGTTGAAGTGCACCAACTTTAACTACAGATTGTATCTGTATGATAAACTTTCAAAATATGCCCTCATCAGACGGTACCACTCATAACTGTCACTCCACAGCAAAAATCAATCTGCATATTGAATGACATTTACACAAGCATCAAATGTGCAAACACACCCATTCTTGTTTCTAAGCAATATTGAATGCTTCTTTAAGCTTATGAAAACTTCTAAAAACAAACATAAAATGCACTATTCTTAATTGGTGGGAAAGCATCCTGAGTCAGAAATCATTTTGAACTGCAGAGATACATGAAAGACCAACTGAGATTACCTGGCGGATAGCGGAATGCTTGCTCGGAAGCTTCCGAGAGAACTTCCCAAATGTACAGTCCAGGAAGAGATAATCGAGTTGACATCTTGGTACCTTTCCTCTCTTCCCAACATATTTCTCTGGGAGGTTTTGTAGGCACTCGGGTGTTAGCCTGCAATCTCCAGTGTGCAGGATGGTACCAAAATTCCCTTCAAACAAGAACATGACTGCTCCTGAGGTTTACATTATCCATGCCACACAAGGAACTATCTGTCATTAGGGATCGTCATTTCATTATCAACATGACGGCATAATTACAATGACAATACATTATTCATACAGTTCAGAATCATCTTAAAATAAGAATAAGAATAAGAATAGATTTTAGGGGGATGAAGAAACCTAAACATTTCATAGTCAGTGTCACATTACAATATATATATATATATATATACAAACATATCTATCATAACACCAAAATAAAAGCAAATTGAGAAAACAAACTAATAAAAAAAAAAAAAAAGGAAGAAGCAAACAAATAATCAGAACATCAAATACCAGGGCAATGATTGGCATCAAAAGCCGTAACCGTAAATTCCCCATCTGGGTCATCAATAACCAACTCTTGCCCCACTTCAATGCCCACAAACAAGCACTCATCAAGCTGCAAAACAATTAAATTATAAAAATTATATTGGCAAAAGTTTTTTTTTTAATTTCTTCAAAATTATTACTACTAAAATGGTAAACAAAGGGAAACCTGAGGGTAGTGTTGAAGAATAAGGGATTTGGTGAGGCGGGTGGAGTAAATTGGGAATTGAAAATGAGTGGAGATGCCTGTGACGTGATCCTTGTGGGCGTGCGTTACGAAATGGTGCCTCTTTTTCTTCGAATTTGGACTGAATGTGTCTACTGAGAATGGTAACCCTCTTGGCATTTCTATCGGCATATTGTTTCTTTCGTTCTACGTTCGTTTGGTTACTGCGAAAACGAGGGAAAATTTTGAGAGAGAATTGGGGAAATGAAAGGCTTTTAAAATATAGATTATCAAGCCCAAATCAAAGCTTCCAGGGTACGAAAGAAAGCGCAGGAAATTTAGAAAGGGCTATTTTTAAAAACCTCCCCTGAGGTTTGATATAATTTCACTTAGATGGCGAGATTGATTGTATTCTCACTTAACTCCCCTGCTGTTAGTATACATACGGTTTGACCATTAGTTGACGAGGGCAAAAATGTAAAAGACAAGGTAAAATTCTTAAAAAATCAAATAACAATAAAAAAATAGTTTAAAATCCATTGGATAATTGTATTAACCGATTACACACAATCTACATTGTGTAAAAGAGTGTATTTCTCTTTCCCTTCTCTTTCCCTTCTCTTTCCCCGGCACAAAAAAGTAATGGATGACATTCTCTCATAATTTTCACTCCACTCCCCTACTCTCATTTGCTGAAACAAAAAGAAATACACATCAAGAGCATATATAACTCATGAAGAAGAAAACCATGGGTGGTCGGAGAAGGCCACCGACCGGTGACGATCGACGACGGCTGAAATATGTCACTTGTATTGGAGTTTGTAAGAGGTTAGTTACTTTATCAAAGTCTAAAATTTTTAAATACCTTTGATTTTCTTGTTTTTGGAGATTTTTTAAGTGGTTGTTGGTTGTGTTTGATTTGTCTTGTTCATGGGTTGGTGGTGGAAAAATTGATTAAAAGGAGAATGGGTTCAGCCATATGTGGCCATGAGTTGAAAAAATTTAATTATTAGTTATTTTATGTTTGTGATTTACACCATACATAGTGTAAGAAGGCATATAAAGCCAATAATTTGTTATTGTTATGCAAATGGGTGTGTAAAATAGAAGTACTCTTAGCTGTAATTTTTATTTTTCCCGCCAAAGTTTGTTTAAGTTGATATGTTTATGAATTTACAGTGTTTGTGTACGCCTGTCGCACAAACACAGTTACTGCGTTTTTGGGCGACATGAATGTCTCCCGTGTGACAAGTCCTTGTCGCACTAATACAGACTATGTTTTTGGGTGACATTGTTGTCGCACGTGCGACGAACTTATGTCGCCCGTATTTAGTTTCTGTATTTTTAGGCGACAAATTTTGTCTCACGGGGGACAACACTTGTCGCACAAAAACATTGTTTGTGTGTTTTGTGCGGCGATATGCTCTTGTGGCACATACATTCTGTGTTTTTGGGCGATAAGTTATGTCTCCCGTGTGATAGTTTTATGTCACACGAACGCAGTTTCTGTTTTTTAGGCGACAAATAGGGTTTTACACTGTTTTTGTGTTTTGTGCGGCGACATACTCTTGTCTCACATATAGATATTCTGTATTTTTGGGCGACAAGTTGTGTCTTCCGTGCGACAGTTTTTGCCATATGAACACAATTTTTGCTTGTTAGGTGACAGACATGTCACATGAAAAACATTAAAATATATTACTATTATCATTATTTTTCTTTATTATTGTAACTGTTGTTGTTGTTTAGTAATGTCATTATTATTATTATTATTATTATTATTATTATTATTATTATTATTATTATTATTATTATTATTATTATTATTATTATTCATAATTATTACTTTACTTTCACTTATTAACATGTGCTTATTCACATATGATAGAGACGAAAAGCCAATTGAAATGGACTAGTTTGACTTAGCGGATGAGAATGAGTTTGCTCTCTCTGATTTGAATGATGAGGTTCACATTGAGCAAGTGACGGCAATAGAAGATTCCCTTGAGATGATGGCAGCAAATGACGATGAAGATGTCTTTGCAGATGAAAGTACATAAAATAATATTGAAAATGATTTGCCTCACGCTAATAGCGATGAGAGGTTAATGAAGTTGTTGGCGCTGCGCTTGATGATGGGTTAGATGACTACCAATCTGGCGATGATAGTGGTTGTGATTCAGATGAGACCGATGATGAGGCTGCGAACGAAGCTTGTTATCGATATGAGCGAAACTTAGGTGGTTTTCAGTTTGCAGCCAATGGTGAAAATATTGTACTTAAACCGGGTCAATTGTTCAAGGATTTAGATGAATTCAGGAAGGTTGTGATGGTGTATGCAATAAAGAATGCATTCATATTAGTGTAGTTATTATTTTTGTTCTTTTTGTGTATATAGGCGACTACTGGATGTATAGGCTGATGAAATTCGGTCAAATTATGATTGTGATCAACTGTAAGCTGCGGAAATGCACATGTGACTGTTATTTAAATTATGGTGTCATTCTAGTTATTGTTATTTTCCAATTCAGTTAACTGATACTAATGTTTTTTTCCTCTCGGCACAAATTAAAATATTTGTTATTTGTGTTGCTGGTTGGGTGACAAACAACTTGATGAATTCAAATTTAGTTATTTCATTAGACAAGTAAAATATTAGTGGTTTGGTGGAGACTAGTATAGTCTGTTGATGAGAGAACTAAATTATATTTTTGTAGTTTTTTATTTCACCTCTAGGTAAGCATCCTGTAATTTGGAGAGACAAGTCGTTGTCTCCCGGGAGACGAGTAACAGTCGCTCCAAATTTCCTAGACAATCATTCTGAAATTTGGGGAGACAAGCAATTGTTTCCCGTGCGACAAGTGCTTGTCTCCCCAAATTACAAAATGCTTGTCTAGCAAATTTGGAGCGACGACTGCTCGTCTCCCAGGAGACAACATCTTGTCTCCCCAAATTACAGGATGCTTGCCTAGAGGTGAAATAAAAAACTACAAAAACATAACTTAGTTCTCTCAGCAACAGACTATACTAGTCTCCAAAATACATTAAGGGATTCAAATTTGCCACAAAACCAAACCACCAATATTTGACACAAGCTACTATCAACCTATATATAACGAAAACAAATTATACAACTTGCAGCTGTTCAAGATTAGTGACATAACGTTATAACTAAGTTCAATAATTTAGTTACATTATACACCTAATGTGGGATTCGTTTCGTGTAATCCTTCACGCTTTTCCACAATAGCGTGTTCTTCTCGTGCGTGGTTGGATTGAGAGTTTGTTTAACAACTCCTTGTGCATAAAGAAATCGAAATTTCTAGTAAACCAAACTATCTACAATTTAATAAATCTTTGCAGCCAATGTAAAAATATATGTAATACTTACAATACGAGTTTTGTCGTTGAAAAACTTATACACCTCAGTAAAAGATATTCTCATGGATGAAATGTCTTCCCACTTCAATATACGCGGACTCTTCTTTTTTGTTTTGATGGCCCACTTTTCGTTTAGAAACCCTTCACTTACCTCGAACAGCCAAGCCTATACCAAGATCATCGACTTCATTTAGCAATACTAAATTTGGTTTACGCTCATCTTTTCTTCCATTGAGCACTCTATCTGCAAAATAATACGGCGCGAACTTTAACGCATCAACATTATCCATATTATTAATGTTCAAATCCTCAAATCTTGCGTCAAATTGTTTAAGATTCGCTCCTAGATCACCATCAAAATATAAATCACGAAACCTATGCTTAACCTCAACCTCTGCTTCTCTGTGTATATCGTATACACCATAGTTAAGTCTGGTAACTAAGCACCACTCAGCGACTGATAATCGGGCTAATTGGCCACAAAATTCAAACCACAGCTGATCTTCATCATGCTTACCATGTGCTACTTGCCTAAGTAATGCGTTGTGCACAATTACACCATTGAAGACATAGGCAACCATCTTTGCGAACTGACCAAATATGTCTTTCTTGAATAATCTTAAATGTTGTCTTGTCAACTTCCTCTTGATGGCTTCCATGACATTTCCAAATTTAGAGATATTTTTAATACGCCCGGGGAAATATTTCGATGGCGGAATCTTTATAACGCCTGGTTTCTTTATTGGACCGGGTGGATTACGCTTAGACCGCGGCTTCTTGGCCATTGTATCTGCAAATCTAATTTTTTATTCATTAATCAGAATCATAGTTTATAATATTACCAATAAACACATATATGTCTTTTTACAATTTTGTATGACAAGCTTGTCGCACGGGAGACAAGCACCTGTCGCACAAAATTACAGACACTAATTTCATGCGACAAATAAAAATACTACCATTAAATTCCATCACTGCTTGTTCCTTTAGAAGAAACTTAAACAAAAAAAAGGAAAAAAATGAAAACAAAAATTCTGCATTTGTCGCGCGAGCAATGGGCGCTGGTCGCACGCGCGACGAGCGTAGAACTTTTAAATGCCCTTTTAAGCCCCTTCTCGCAAACTTGTCGTACTACATGATGAGCTTACAAAATATGTCTTCGCATGAATGTGCCATTCTACATAATCTACTTAAAATGAGACAAACAAACCCTAAGAGGCATTTTGTCGAGCACCTAATGTGTCATTTATTACCCACCAATTTCATTAAACCGGTTTTAATATTTACACAACAATCAATCCTAATACTCATCTATAATCATTTATACACTCATCTATCATCAATCAATCTTACACAAACGAAAAACAAAAAGAGTTTACAATATAAGTTTAGCCAAGATTATCGATTACTATGGTGAAATATTACGGCCAAGATGGCGGAGGTAGACCCACGTGCTACCGGAGATCAACTTGCTGTCAAAAGCCCGTCCACCCGCCGTCGCTTGTTGCCGGAAAAGTGATGACCTAGGTTGAATTTGGAGAGAAGATGAGGTAAATGTATGGCACCTTATTTTTGTCCATAAACACTGATTGGTAAAAGCACCTGTAACTTTTGTTGGCGCCAAAAATTGGCTTTGTTTAAGTGGTTTGAATAGTTTTGTAATTTCGTAAGTCAACTAACGGTCAAACTGTATGTATACTGATGGCAGATGAGGTAAGTGAGAATACAATTAAATTCGTTATCTAAGTGTAATTATATCAAACCTCAGGGGAGATTTCTAAAAATAGCCCAATTTGGAAATCTATGGCGGTAAAATTTAACCGTGTATTTTCATCTTAACAGCCATTGCCGTTTAGGGGTATGCTTCGAAACCATATCCG
Source organism: Citrus x limon (assembly GCA_034663535.1). NCBI lineage: Eukaryota > Viridiplantae > Streptophyta > Magnoliopsida > Sapindales > Rutaceae > Citrus > Citrus x limon. The sequence continues at coordinate 24,501,780 of CM067997.1, forward strand.
GAATCTCTGATTGTCAGTCGTCACAGCCATTTAATGGGGTATGCTGAAAAACTATACAGAGCCTAATGGCCCATTACGGGTTGGCCTATCTAATTTGTTATCACCTACTCAAAAACAAAATATTAATAGTTTAATATATTTTCTTTCATTTTTATTGTTTTATATAACATCTTTTAAAAAGCAGAGGGGTGGGAAGGGTCCATGTAATTTTTTTTTTTTCATGATTCGACTGCCGACTAAATAAAATTATTTGAAAATTACTTATTATTAGAATAGTTAATATTGATCTACCATACTATTAGAGGCAAATTTTTAAAAAGATTTAAAACTAAAGTTTCGGAAGTAGGATTAAAACATCCTAAACAGACAATAATTAATCCTCATTATCGAATAATGATTCTTTGTTTGTTTCTTATTCCATAACGATTCCATATTAAACTACTATATATATCAATAGAGAGCCGCTCGGTGAAGAGGAGTATTATATTTTCAATCATATCTTTGTTTTCTCTCTTTAGTTTGATCAGTTTTTATGTTCGGTGTTGATCAAAATTATTCAGACTTGAGTGCCCGATCAAATAATGCTTGATTGAAAAGCACACGTCCATGCAGATTTTGTACAGACGTTTGGAGGCAGCTCAGGCAACGGGAATCAGCAGCATCTTCAGCAAAATCTCAATTTCTTCACGAGAAAGAATCATGGGCAAACGATCTGCCTCATCAAGGCTCTTCTTTTACTATTTGTATGGTGAAGGTGCAAGAAACTCAGGCATGAAAGCGGTCGAATTCTGGTCACACGCTGATTACAATGACTTGACGGCCCCACCGAGCAAATGACTTGGATGGTCACACGCTGATTACAGTGACTCGATGGCATCACGGAGCAAATGTGGAGTGGAATGGTCGAGGATATCACTAGTGGCTGCACATTGAAGTATAATACATTTAACATTGATTTCACTCCTCCTTTCAGAAGAATTGACATGATAGAACAGAGAGCCAACTTGCAAATACCAAAAGACTTGAGCAGTGATGAGGCTTAACAAATACCTATCAGCTGCATGTGTCAACTGTCAAGTACGACATCAAATGCCCTCCTCCTCAAGACACTTGTGGGTCACTTTCTGGAAGAGCTTTGTGTGAATCCAACATTCATCATTAACCATCCTGAGATTGGATGAAGCAATGGCTCTGGATGAGGATATTTGACAGGCGCTGGATTATGGAATGCCCCCAGCTGCTGGCTGGGGTCTGGGTATTGATCGCCTCTCAATGTTGTTCACTGACTCACAAAATATCAAGGAGGTGATTCTCTTTCCAGCCATGAGCAAGCCTCAAGGCTCAAAATATATAGGCTTATATAGCCGCTTTCCATATCTTTACAACTTCCATAATGCATGTAGTCTTATACTCTTTTAGCTTCAATTTTTATTTTTATTTTTGCTACATTGCTTTTCAATAGAATCAAAGACGTCAACAATTTCCATAACGTATGTTTTCTTCTGATTCTTGTTTCAGGAAATCAACCAGTCTGTGCCATGAATATGGAGGGCTCTAATGCTTTGACTAATAAAGGTTTTGTCCTGAAAATTTGTAATGTTTTAAGGTAAAATATGATAAATTGACAGTAAGTTTTCACACCATGAGTTCTCCTTATTTATTTTTTGACAAAAAGATATCATTACAGTTCTTGCAGAAGAGGTTGTCAGTTTCATAGGAATCCAACCCAGTATAGTCCCACTAAATCAAACTGCACAAGAACCCATTTATCTTAGTATACAACATGAATTACACATTGATCTAGTATACAACATGAATGTTACAGAGTGCAGTGATCATTAATTTTTCCATTTACAATAATCAAGAGATTGTTACAAAATCAAGAAATCCATAATCTCCCCCATGCATCAAGAGCATGCACATGCAATGAACCCAAATGTGTTGATAAAAAACATTGACATCTTCTCAAGAGCAAGAATCAAACATAAATTCTGAATCTTCTCACTGCAGAAAAGTGATTCTACCACACTGTGCATTCTGGGGAGACTGGGAAATTGGGAAATATACTTGTTCTATTGGTATTTACACTCACTCAAATAGGTCTTGACCTTGGAGATGTACCTGGCGTTTGCGCTTTTAAAAGGGAGGTTTCAAGCCAAGGATCATTAATGTATCTCGGGTTTGATCTTGTTGGGTATCCTGAGTAGTCACCTAAGTTGTAGCCACTGCTTTGTCCCATTACGGCATAACTTGGGTGAGGAGGAGAAAGAAAACAACTCTTGTGGGATGGTCCGTATTGCCGTAACGGGCTTGAACAAGGAGACACGGGCAATGAAGTAATCGTTCTTGCATTTTCCCTGCACGCAAAAGCATTATACAGAAGTTAATCAGAAAGCACATATAATCATGAAGCATGAGAAGAAACATGAAAAGAAAAACATGTTACTACCTTGGATTATTCAAGGCTCTCGAAGTTGGGACCAATGGGTTTGCCAGATAGTCTCCCTCACACAAGGTGATACTTTTTCTGGTGGGAAGAAGGTCTAACTTTGGCTGCTCACAAAGTACAACCATAGCAATTAGCTAAAATTGATATCATATGTTTACATTTCAGAATTTAGTCTAAATGAGTAAAAGCCGGTCATCTACAGAACAATATAAATGACAGCTCTTCCAAGTACAAGCATAGCAATTAGCTAAATTCAATATCATAGGCTTACATTTTCACACCCTTTTTTTCATATCATGTGGAGAATTCCCAAATCTATATGCCCTTCTAAGACAGTAAGATGCATGCCAGACGGTACTAGTAAAGCAAAACCCTTGTATGAAATTTTTTTTTTGGCTATTTGAAGGATTAGGTATTACCAATAGAACTATTAAAGAAAAACCCATGTATTAACCATCTGCCCCACAGGGAAAAACTATGGTTATCCACCTAGACCTAATGAAAGATTCATGGCAACTTTTCATGCTTTCTTTTAGACCACTGCTGTGCTCTGAATGTTGCAGCCCTCTCCCTCTTTCATAATCTTCCCACCACAATCCACTGTTCTGATGGCCAGATTCAGTCCTAGGTTTCAGTTAAAACCCCCAAAAGACGGCAACTGTTAGACTACTAGGCACTATTGACTTGAATGCTATTACATGAGATGTTGATCGTTTCATTATCTAGATTCTAGCGCACATAGGTATGAATTACCAAAACACTAACCAATAAATTAGCAATAGGCATAATATAACATACGATCGTCCCAATAACAATGGAGTATGCATTCATCATAAATTCACAATATAACAAACGCTGACAATATATATGGAGTATTCCAGAATTCAAATGAATTCAGGAAAGAATAAAGGGTAGAAAAAGTGCATTGTGAGTTTACTTGAAAAATAGAAGCTATAACTTGAGATGGAAATCAGCAAGCTATATATTCCAATATCCAAAACCAGTACTCAAAAATCATTCTGATAGCTGTACTAAGTACTTTGTAAATCTAGAAAGCTGTCATAAAATAAGCACTAACATCTAGATGGTAGAAAAGACAAGTAATCTAAAATTTCAGAAGAAACATTAGAGCATACCGGCGTGCGGCTTCCATCAAGGGAGTAGGGAGATGAATCCTTGGCTAAGTTGACATTACCAGCTCTTGCTACTGCTTGGTCACGAACAAAGGGGTGGTCTAGCAGTTTGGAGGCTGGAGGGCGTGCTGAGGGGTCCCGTTGCAAGCATTGCTTTATAAAACTTTTGGCATCATCTGAAAGGTGCTCTGGAATTTCCGGAATGTCTTTGCTGTTTCCGATTTTAAATATTGCAGCCACCTGTAGATCCAAATCAAACGATTTTGGTTTTGTAAACAATCTACAGCTAAACAAGCAGACAGATAAATTCCAAATAAATACTTTTTGAATTTTTATATCGCACCCCTTCATATTGGCTCCATGGTGGTTTTGATGTGGCCATTTCAAGAACTGTACATCCCAAGCTCCATATATCCACAGTAAGACTATAGCCATTTGTATTCATTACAACCTAAGAAGAATCATTACAAATACGAGTGAGAAAAAAAAAGGTTGAATTACTCAAAATGAAAAGAGATTTTTTTTTTCTGGTAATAATCACCCAAAAAAAAAAAGGATTGAAAAGGGAATGTGGGAATACCTCAGGTGCCATCCAATAAGGGCTTCCTTTAAATGAAAGCATTGAAGCACAAGAAGTCATCTGACACACATACAAGATATTATCAGCAATGCTAACAATGGATAACCAAAAGTAATGCCGAAAAGACAACTATTCAACCATACACAATTGTTAAGATTCCATTGGTTGCCTCAATTAAACTGATACAAAATTTTCAGTTTTCTACTAATAAGCTTCATATCTACAGGCTAAGATGAACCATACATGCTTGGCCATGCCGAAGTCTGCCAGCTTGATTTCACCATGAGGATCAACTAAGATGTTTGCTCCTTTAATATCCCTGCCATGCAAGACAAGACCCTTTAAACTTAAGAGAAGAACAATAACAGAACAAAACCATTAGCAACTCACAATTAGTATTAATACCCAATTACCTGTGCACTGTATTTCTTGCATGTAAATAAGCAAGTCCTAAAAGAATCTGCCTGGTATATGTTTGAATAACAGGTTCATTAAAAGGACCATATTCTTGAAGCAATTTGTGGATAGAGCCACCAGAAACGTATTCCAAGTACACTGAGAGCCTTTCATCACTCTGAGGACACAACAAACCAGCATTTTATTACAAATCAGTTCCAATTCAACATTTTCTATGCATGTGTTTCTCAGTAATTATGATAGCACACAGCTTTGCCCTCTAAACCATCATACCAGTTCGCTTCCATGGTAACGAACTATGTTTGGATGTGAAAGCTGGCTGAGCAAGTTTATCTCCTGTTGATGAGAAATAAGGATCATGAATCCATCAAAATCCAAAAGATCAAATGGATAACTCATAGATATCATGCATCTGGCACCATCTGTTAAGGAAATATAAGGCAAAAGAATAACCTGGTTCAGTTGCTTTAAACATTCTTTGGATGTCTGATCATCACAAACAACCCTGACTTCTTTTATCGCACACATCTGCCCGCTTTCACTGTTAAAGTTGCAAATACAAAACAATTAGAAGAGTATGCAATTATAATGTCATGAAGAAATTTTTTGACTAGACATATAACTTGAAATAAACCTGTAAGAAGATTTTCCATTACCTATTAAAACCAAGGTAAACGTGCCCAAAAGTCCCCCTTCCCAAAAGCTTTCCTTTCTTCCATTTCGACAGACTATTTTCGGTCACTCCACCAGTCCTTGAGCAAGGCAAAGCAGAAGGGCTAGTGGGAGAACCCGGGGGAAGAGGCAGCTTATGACATTGAGATTTTCCATCTTCAATCTTCCCTGTAGGAGAATCAACACTCATCCCGGACAAACGTGCATGCAGAGGCGAGGTGGGGCTTGTAGGCCCTCGTGATCCAGCACTCGGACTTTTTGGCATCAAATTAAACTTGATGTCCCCATTGACTCTTGGATCACCATATGACCTACATTACAAACAAACAAGTACCTCCACTTTTAGAAGCATAGCTTACACAATTCTTGCAGTTCTTCTTAATACACAATTACCTAAAACAATTATTGAAATGCCTAGTGAAGTATATTGATTTAGAATTATATCCACCATCCATCTACAAAACTCAATATATATATATATATATTCAAAAGGGAAACTTATGTGAATTAATTTATAGGTAAAATATTGGTAAATTGAACAAGTACGAGTGAGCAAACAGTAGACACCACCATTTTTGTAAATTGATCATCTGATTAGGGAAAAAATTAATAAACCCAACTCCCAAGACAACAAATTCTGACAGAAAAGCCTCTGAAAATGCGGGCCGGGCTGACAGAATAGATCAGAACTGACAGTAAATTCATGCCGTGTCTTTCGGGTTTTGACATTTGGACAAATTTTAAAAGAAATCTTCTTATGGTAAACCAACCCAACTCTGAGTCTCTGACATCACAAAATTACAAAGCACAAAAAGAGAGAAAAGCAAATGAATCAAAATAAATTCACGATTTTTACTTACCAAACAACAACGAACCAAAAAATAAAATAAAATAAAATAAAAGGATCAAAGTATGAAATGAATCATTCAGAACAAATAACTAACCTAGAGCCACCAAATTGACCCTGATCACTGCCAATCACGTGATCCTCAGATGACCCAGAAGAGCTAACACTCGAAACCGAACCCGACCCGGATCCTAACCCGTTTCCATGATCACTCTGCATGATGGAATCCAACGGCCGAGGCAAAGGGTGGCCTTTTTTCTCCCCAGAATCCGAATCAAAACCCGAAAACCCGGACGACCCAGCTCCGGCGATGCCATAGTCTTTGCTCTCACGCGGGGAGCTGCGCCTGAAAATCACGCCATCGAAGCTCCTGGGCCTGTCGTTCTTCTCTTTCTTCTTGTCGCCGGAGAATTTGATGAAGTTGAAGTGATTGCCTTGTGGACTATGACTCTCGTCTTTGTTCTTGCTAGATTTTTTACCCCACCAAGCAGGCATTTTTAGTGATTAAAAAAAAGCTAAGGATATTTTTATTTCTTTAAATTTATTGAAAAATACAATTAAAAAAGAAGATGAAGAAGAAGATGAAGAAGAAGAAGAAGAAGAAGATGAAGACGAAGAAGAAGAGAGAGGAGAGTCTCCTCGAGTAAAAGGAAAGTTTTGATTTGGGCTCTCACAGAGGATTATATATGAGGAAGGAAAGAGGAAGGAAACGAGAAATGGGTTAATAATATTGAGACCCCTTTCCTTTTCTTTTATTTCCATACATAGATATAGTTTCTATGCCTGTATCAAATAAGTCGAGTCAAATTCAATTGTGTAACCGGTAACGTCTTATATGGTTTTAAGGTATCCAGTTAGTAATTAGAAATACAACGCCTTTGTAGTATGAAATAAAACTTAATAATATGCGATAAAAATGATTTTTATTATAAAATTATTATAATAATTATAAAATTATTATAATTTTTTTTTGAAAAATTATTATAATTTTTTAAAATAAAAATGTGAGATAAAATTAATTTAATTTTTAAATTATAGTAATAAGTGTTATTAAATATTTTTATGTTATAGTTTCAGAAAGTACAGTTGGCTAACTATAATATCAAATCAGGCCTAATGGCCTAATTTGGTCATTAAGATAGTTCTCTTGGATTTATTTGATGCAAGTGTGAGAAAAGAGCGAAAAAAGAACAGGGATTAGCATGTTATTATCCCAAATGGAGAAATGGCTTCGGACAGAGAAAGAGAGAGAGTGAAGTGGGGCCCAGTGGCTACAGTGAGGAACAGCTAAGGGAGGCTGTGTGAGAAAGGGGACGGCAAGCGGTGGTTGGATAATGGAGGCTGATGACGTGGCACTTTGTAATAGAGAGAAAGAGGATGACGTGTCACTTTATTTTTTTTATTTTCTTTTTCCGTTTTCTTCCTTCTTTTTGTGAGGGAGAGATTTTGTTAAAAAATAAAAAATAAAAATAAATCCGAAAAAGAGAGTGGGTGTTGTTTACGTGTGCGTGCGAGTACATGTAGTTGGAGTTGGTGATGTTTTAAATATTTTAAAAAAAAAAAGAAAAAATTGGCAAGAGGAAAAGGGATAAAGAGAGAATCTACATGGGTGTATGTGATTTATTAATTTTTAGTTGCTATAATTTACTTATGAGTTTGGGGTCCAAGAAAATTATGATAAAATATGATTTCATGTATGATGATAATATCACTAAAATATAATTTATAATTATCGAAATTTACATGTACATTATATAAAAAAATAAAATTATATCTCGATGGTTTCAAAATATGAGTAGACACAATCTATTGAATTATAATATATGTTGTCTGAAATTTACATTTTAATATATTTAAATTACAGTAGAGATAAACTATTTAGACTTTCAAATTTTAAAATAATTGAATTTTTGAAACTAAATTTTAAGAAACAAAAAAGATAATAATTGTAACAACACATCCTCACAATATATTTAGATTTTCTCCTAATTGAGATATCAAATCAATAACAACTCAAACTCATATTTTAAAATCGATAATAACATTTAGGCATAACAAATAATAACTAATGAAATTATAAAATAAATCACTGTTGCCTGACACGTATGATAACGAAGTATCAAAAAGCATGTATTAATTATTTTATATAATATAATAATAGAACACGAACAATTCAACTTGCCATGCCCGCGGATAGAGAAAGGTGGGCTTCTAGTAGAAGCGTGTGGGTCGGTGACTCGGTGTCTTGCTTTTGGATTTGGTTTTTACGATAAATTAGTAATTATTTTTGTTACTTTTAATTTTTATTTGTTTAATAAACAGTAGATACCATGTGAAGTTTAGCGAAGACTTTTTTGTGAACACTGCAAATGCGTCACTTACCCGTCATCGTGTGACACAGCAGTGAATCTTATCAATATATATATATATTTTTTTTATGGGTGACGATTTTTGAACTCTATCGTAATAACCTCTACACCCACTTATTCGAAAATACTTTTGTTACTAAAATTACTTATATGTACCTCTACACCCACTTATTCGAAAATACTTTTGTTACTTAAATTAGTGATATGTACAAGTCAATATTTATTCATACGCTTATCTTTCAACGCCATCTATACTACACCTTTAATCTCTGTAGTGATATAGTGATTTATCACAGATAGACCATACTACTACTCGTATAAATAAATCTTCACTCTAATTCAACAACAAATCGATAGTTACAAAATTTAAAAAAAAAAATTCATGATGGTTATAAAACACACACGAGCCTAGCAAAAAAAAAGAATTATCATTTTTACGAGGTTGTATCTTCTAACAAAGTTGTATGAGTAACCAAATTTACGTTCTATTAGTACTTCAATTTTAATTTGGATTTGTTATGTATGCAAAGAAATAGACGGTGATAGAGATAGATTTAGGAATTTAGCAAAATTCAGATCAATTCCAATTCAAATACGTTTTTGATTGCTTGATATTGATAAATAGAATCGAATGTTTTAAAACTAGTGGATTGGTTGCATTTTAATGGGACCAGTGGATGTATAGATCATTTTAGAATTTTTGTAATCAAAGGATGTATTTGGTATTAAAGTGGGTGAATAAAGTTAAATCCTAATTTTCAAATTTTAGTAGGAGGTTTGTTTAGTAAATAGTTTATAGAGTAATTTAATAGATTTAAATAACCCCATCTCTTTTTTAATCAATAATGTTAGGAATTTCAATATTTGAGTTTTAATTTAAATTCTAATACCATGTATCACCCATTTATTAGATGATAGATTTCATAGCTCATAAAATTATTTTACTACTATTTAGTAAATACATAATATACTAATTAAAACTCAAATTAAAACTTAAATATTGTAATACCTAACATTATTTTTTTTTCAAATTATATACATCCCACTCTGCTACATGACAAAATACAATTGATTGGGCCTACCAAGTTGGTCTCATCCAAATTCCTCTTCAAGAGTACCTCATAGTTATAATTTTCAAAGAGAAAATATTCACTAACAAGGTATTTTTTGGCATCGATATTCATTTCATATCCAAATCTTAAAAATTGTCATCTAATTCCATATTGACTTGAGAATTCTTAGAAAAGAAGTGGGTGCGTTATAGGAAGAGAGATGACTAATGGATATCCGTGACTATATTACTTCTACAAATACCTTGTACAAATAAATATGTACAAACTTATATGACATGAGAAGATTGATTATATAAAATCATCATGGGCCCATATAATTAAAAAGAAAAGTACTATTACTTTTTAACCAATCTCTTCGTACCATGTAAGTTTGTAGATACTTATTTATATAAAACTATTTGTTGCTCTATTATTAATTTATAAATTTTATTCCCTAATTTTGCAAGTATAACATTACATGTTATTTTTAATCGGTTAAAACTAGTGTATTTTTGAACGATTGAGATTATATATAACACATTAATATCAAAACATATTTCTTATTTTTATTACTTAATTTTTATTTATATGATTTATTCAATTTATAGTAATATATGACTAAAAGTATATTTAAAAATAAGGGCAGTACTATAAAATTAAGCTGCCTCGGGGATATTGACTGTTATAAAAATAATAAAAGAGTAAGTGGTATTTATTAATTTTAGTAAAGAAAAACTTACAATTTCTCTAAAAGAATTTCAGTCCTTAAGTACATACTGTTTCGGACACCTAGTTTAATAGCCAGGGGTAAAGCACGGAGTATGTCTTCGAAGGGATCAAGTTTAAACTTCAAGTGTTAGTAGGGAATCGATTTTAGACTATTTTTCCATCTGTAATTATAGTGTAGTCTCTGGAAATTTAGGAATTTACTATTACTTGTAGCGGTTTTAATTGATAATTGAGTTACTGTTGTAAAAGTAATTAACAAAAGGAAAATTTCAAAGAACTGAGCCTAAACTTTATCAAACTTTTAAAACACTATTTGTCATTTTTTCATAATGAAAATGCAACTAAGAAAACAAAAATAAACAATCGGGCTATTTTAACTTTATTTCATAAAATATAAAACTATATTTTCATCCTATACAAAAGATTTAAATATCAAGTGTGTAAGGGGCAAATCTATCTTTTTATACCTAATTTTTAATATTTTATTTAAAAACTTAAAAAAAAATTCAAAGAAATATAAAACTACGTTTTCATCCTATACAAAAGATTCAAATATCAAGTGTGCAAGGGGTAAATCAATCTTTTTATACCTAATTTTTAATATTTTATTTAGAAACTTAAAAAAAAAAATTCAAAATTTGCCGGTACCCTTACCCCCTCTAGTCTTATAGAGCCTTTGCCTTTGTTAATTGTTTATATATTATATTAGATCATGATAAACAATCAAAACTCGAAGTAAGAAGATAAGGTCTACCTCCAATTGTAACAAGTCGGGGTTCATAGGGCTCGGCTCCTAGGTTTGAGCTTCAATAAATACCTAAATTAATTTTTCAAAAAAATAACTCAAGTAATAATATCTCCCCAATGAAAAATTATAATAAATGGATGATTTGAGAATATCTCTCCTGTATGATCTGCAATTTAATAAAGAAAGGGACAACGAATGAGGGGTTGTTATGTTACTTTTTTAAATTTCAATTAATATATTAAATTTCCTTATCTAAAACTGGGTATACAAGACAAAATACTTAATAAAATAATTTTAAGAGAAATTATTTATACGCACTCTCAACTAGCAATTTAATAATACATATTTAATTTATTGCGTGTGCGAGCGAGACATTAAACAATTTGTGGAATGATGTTTTAATTAATTAATTAGTGCCGGCGAGTGGGAGGGTAGTTATAATTTGTTTTTGCTAATGCTAATTTTATATGTATATGTATATGTATATGTTATGAATATATGTATATATTCGGTATTATTATATAATTTAAGTGGCAAATCAACATGGGATAAAAGATACTATGAACCATTATAATAATAATTTATCGGATCACAAATGTAATAAATTTTATTAGTTTTAAATTTTAAATTTCATGTGGGTTTTAGCACTCTAATGACGTTTATTATTTGATAATTATTCATCACCATGCCTTTTAATGATGAAATATTATTTTAATTTTAATTTCTTAATATGTGTCAGGATTATTAATTCATTTAATTAGAGAACAATATAGCTCTTCTCTCTCTTTCTTTTTTTTTTTTTTTTAATATGACATAAAAGTATACTACTTAGTTTTGGATAAAGTTACTTTATTGACCGTACTGCTTTTTCTCTCCCATTTCCTCACATTCACTATAGGTAATTTAAAATTTTTCTTTCAGTTTCAAATAAACATTAATGCATGGTTTTCAACTTCTCAAAATGAGCTTCACAATAGCCATTACTATTTGGCAGATAGAGAACCTACCATTTAAAAAAAAAAGACTATCGATCATTTCTTACCCGCTAAGGAAATCATAAAAGTCTATCTAGGTTTCATATTTATACTTGATATAACAAATCTAAGATGAACAAAAGGAAAGGAACGGAATGGTAATAGGAAATAAAGAAATAGAATTTTGATTTACTAAGAAAAGAAAAGAATCAATGGCTTTAATGAAACTTCAAGATGCATAATGTGATAATATAAAGAGAAAAAAATAAAAATACTAAAGCAGAAAAAGAAAATAAGAGAAGCGTAATTTTGAATTTTGAAACTTTTAATTTTAATAAGTGGGTATAGAGAGAAATTTAGTGGATTTAAATAACCCCATCTTTTTTAAAATTATTATTTAGCTAATGACAACTAATTCCCTCTCCATCCATGTGAGTACTATTCAATACTTCTTCGATATGACTTAGTACATTATAGTTGAAGTCCAATCATCTGCACTAAAAGCCAATTTGGTAATATTGTAACTTTTAAAATAATTGTTGTTAGATATGATGCATAAATAATCAGTTATGAAGTGAATTAGTTGAACTTTTTTAAAAAATATAATAATAAGGGGTGGGCAAAACCCAAAAGTTTTTTTTTTCTCCCTTTACTACCCCCAAGGATCGAATCCAGGTGGTTTATCGGCTACAAGATTCGTGATGTTACCAACCCGATCACGCCCTTGGGGGCATGAATTAGTTGAATGTCTGGTAAAAGTTTATTTTTGAAAGTACTATGAGTTTTAAAAATTGTCGTATGTGTTTAGTAAATTTTGCTGTTAAACTGCTATAAGAATATAAATGACTAAATAAGATATAATATTAAATAAAATTTAATTACAAATTTATAAACATGTATATAAATTTTTTTTTGCTTACATTAAAAGTTGATAACTAAAATAAATATTTTATAATATTAATCTTATTTTTTATTTTGTTATCTCGATATAATTGATAATAATAATAAATATTTTGTTATTAATCTATTTCCTAATTAATAAGGACAATTTTGGATTTTTACAATTTATATGAGGATATATATGGAATTGTATTAAATATAAAAGTGATTATCAAAATCATATTTTTAAAACTACTCATTCCCTTCTTTTCAAAATATGTTGTAGGATGAGGCGATTTTTCAAAGGTGATTTTAATTTTAAAAAAATACCAAATACCAAAATTTGTTTTTATATTTTCATAATCACCTTTAAACCTCCCAAAAGCTACAAACTCAACTACAGAGTTATTAATGTTCTTTCTTTAAAATAATAATATTACAACATGAAGAAACTAATAAAAAGATGGTAACAATAGCAACAAGATTAAACTAAACGGCATTTATTGGTAAAATTATTGGAAGCTTAGTAGCGTCCAATGAGGCATCATATATATGATTCAATTTCACTAAAGATGTGCATATAAATTGAGTAAGGAGGAGAAATTCTACTTTAGTCATATAACAAATAAATAATATTACGCTTTGTATTCATTTATTTTAAAAAATCAACATGTAAGTGCTAATTATATTAAATTCAACTATACATGATACAACATAAATTTTCTCTTGGTGAAGATTAGAGCTGGCAAAACGGGTCATCGGGTCGTGTTCGTGTCGTGTCAGCTTCGTGTCGTGTCAAATTTAGGTCGACCCAAACCCGACCCATTTAATAATCGTGTCAAAATATTGAGACCCAAACCCGACACGGAAAAATAATCAGGTTACCCAATAACCCGTTTAATATCTATATATTTAACAAAAATTACATAAAATATTTACACACTATCATACATACGTATGTATATAAATACATACATAATTTATCGATATTATTAAATATATCTATCTACCAATATATTACACATTTACACTATTGAGGTTTTAATTTTATATATATATATATATATATATATATATATATATATATATATAATTATATATCAATATTATAAAATATACATGTCTATCAATTTTTACATATTTACACTATTGAAGCTCTAAATGTATGTAAAATTTTATAAATAAAACACTGTGTTTATATTCACCATTTTAAAGAATAAAAAAAAATCATCTCTAATATTTGAGTTTTAATTATAAGAATATGTAAATTATTTTAAAATAGAAAATATAATCGGGTCATTGATCGGGTAAATGGGTCAAGAATTTTAACCCAAACCCGACACGGAAAGAAATCGTGTTGACCCGGACCCGACCCATTTAATAATCGTGTTAAATTTGACGACCCATACCCATTTATTTATGTCGTATTCGTGTCGGGTAATCGGGTCGTGTCAAATTTTGCCAGCTCTAGTGAAGATAACTCCTATGCTCTTTCAAAATGTTCTTTAGCACCAGTGTTGATTCTTCTGATTAATACAATGACAAGTTAATCGAATAGATCGACCCTCTAACTTTTTAGATCTGTAACCAAAAACATCAAAACAGGAAATAAATAACAAAAAAAAAAAAAATTTTATTTTTTATTACACAATCTAAAATCTGCCCTTATCTTCAATCATATTGATTGTGATTTTGATATTATTATTGTACTTGTGATGAATTTATCCTGTGCACGCCTTACCTTCCATGCCACCTAAAAGCCATAATAAATAACAACTCTTGCAACTTGGGCAAGTGGTGGCTAGGAGCCATTTTGGATTCAAATCAACCAATAGCATAGCTCGTGAATCGTTTGGCTACTTCTCTTAAAGATATATATATTAAGGCAAATGCTATGTTACAATTAATGTAACATACACATTCAACAACAACCACATAAATTGTGTGGGCCTATTATTTGTGTGATTGTTGTTGAGTATATATGTTACATTAATTGTAACATAGGGGCTCCCATATATTAATAATTAAATAAATCATTGGAAGGATGATTTTTTGGGTAATATATTATATTGCTTTGCGCAAAAGCATTTTTTTTTATAAATAAAAACTTAATTTCTTCCCGTCCGTCAGTCCATGTGATCATTTCGAGCTCAAACCTTTTGTACAATCTCAAAAAACTTGTCTTTCACTTATCATGGATATGGCTCCACATGTTACTTGTAAGGTTAATAATTTTTTTGTTACATATAACAAATTAAAAAATATATGTGTATAAACACATTTTAAGACATAAACTATAAATATAGAAAAAAAAGTTATATATTATTAGTTTTTTTAAAGATAAAAAATTTTAAATTAATTTTAATTTTTTTACATATTTAAAATTTAAACTCAAATAACTAATTAAATAAAATTATTTAAAAACTGTATCTTCAAGTCCTGCTATAACCATTACCATAAAAATTGTGACAAACTTTGTGTGGGTTTGCAATTAAAGGCACACCTCGAATTCTCATATATGTATCTTATTAATTTACCCAACTCTAACATCGTGACCCCACATCCACTCCATAATCCCACGTTTGACAAAAAATAACAAGATTTTTTTTTTTTAATTTTAAACATTACATCACAATCCAAGTACGAGGAAAAAAAAATAATTACAATTAGAAATATGTCGAACTATACCTAGATAGCATTGTTATGATCCAACCGAAGTCCGATGAGCAGTGGCGAAGCTAGCATTATTTTTTGGGGTGGGTTATTAGATTTATTTTTATTTTTTATAAATATTAATAAATGTAAATTTATAAATTATAATTAATTATTTTTTTTCAAAAAGTTTAGCTTGGGTTAACTAACTCTTAGCTTCGCATATGTCGATGAGCAAACTTAAAAATAATTTTTGCTTTTATAATTAATTTTATTATCTTTTCCATTTAATGAATTAGTAAACTTCGAATTTGCATTTGAATAGCACCACAAATACAAATTCTCTAATCATCAAACTATATTCCCACAATAACAACTCCATTCAAAGCAATTTTCTAGCAAAAATAACATAATTGGGGCAGCGCCAGTCATTTTCATCAATAATATGTTAGCATTTATTTTGGATGAATATTATGTGTTAAACATTAACGGCGAAATAGTCAACAATTTGCATAATGGACCACCACATCATCATCACCACATTCAATTTATTGAGCCGTCGAATAAATAATATCTACATTTATAGAGGTATGACAACAGCAACGTACATGAACATCTCGGTTCTAATTGATTTTGAAATATTAATAAATTGAACCTAGAAATATTTATGAAATATTTATCAATTTTTATTTTTTTATTTTTTTCAATGAGTCGTCTCCTTCTACAAGCGTCAACAAAAGCACTGATTTGGAGAATCAGAACTTTAAGAAAATAAACAAAATATTAATAAATGGACATAACTGAAGACCCCATTTTGACTTTGACGTAGTCTTGTATGGTTTTTCCAAGACAATTTGACTAAGTCTTCATTTAGAAACTGTCAAATAATAGGAGATGCATAAATTATTGCTTAAATTTGAGAAAGGATCCTAAACACATGGAAAATTTATTAAAAAAAAAAGAGAGAAATATTTTGTTGAAACTTGAAACAGATTGGTTCTTTATATATATATATATTAAGTTAATATAGAGTTTTCAAGTATTCTTTTTTTCGTCCCCCCTATTTTCTTTGTTTTTTTGAAAGTGAGCTTTCAAGTTTTTTAACATGAAAGATTTCAAGTTTAACGAAAGTAAAGATTTTATATAACTACTAACCTTTACCCTATATAAAGGAAGATAAATGATACTTTGGCAGAAAAGGATATTGAGATATTTGACATAAATTTGAAAAATACTTAAATATATTCCCTCTATTGTACTATAAGTTACAAGTTTAGCTTTGTGGGTATACTCGATAGTGAAATTGTATTTTTTTTTAACCTTTATTATCCTGCATTGTGATAATAAAACACATTTCAACCATTTAAGTTTTTCTGTAATCATATTTTTTTGGTTAATTATGGAATTAAATATTACTCTTGTATATATATGACACTACTCTAAAGAGTGACAATGTAGAAATAAGTACAGGCAACTCCTGAAAGTTTGTTTGGCTGCTAAGAAAGTTAAAAAAAAAAAGTAAAATTATTGTGATAGCAAATATTCCTAATCAAACTTCTTTTTTTAAAAAAAAAAAAAATTGATGGAGGCACCTATCGTAGTTGATATTTATAGCTTTCTAAAAGGTACCTAGCTGTGTAGTTTCTTACTTTCTTATACACATAAGCCAAAGATTAGGTATTTAAGTGATAATTTATTTAATTTCTTTTTTTAAAAATGGAGTCTCGTACCAATGGACATTTGGTCTAATGAGAGAAGTCTTGTACGTACAATATTGAGTGTAAGGGTTTGAGCCTCCATAAGAGCTTTATGAAGGTTAATTTCAGTACTCCCTCAATTATCAACATAATTGAGTGGAGACAGTTTCTCCCTTACGAAATGTGAGTGGGGTAGGCACCCCTCGAATATTTGAGAGGGTTTAATATATTTGGGTAAAGTACTTCAGTATGTCAATGTATGGCGGTGGTCCCAGTTATACAGTATGATTATAAATATTAATTGTAATGTTTGATGTAATATCAGTAATATCTGTGTATAACATACTTCAAAAAAAAAAAAAAAAAAAAGATGGAGTCTCATAACTACCCCGTATAGCCAAGTACCCTGTACCAATAAAATATAGAACTAATGAAATCCAAAATTAATAAGAATATTCTCAATGATTAGTACAACAATTTTAAATGCTTTCTTCTTCTTCTTCTTCTTCTTCTTCTTCTTCATCATCATTATCTTCTTCTTTCCCACTCCTAAAACAATAAAGCAAAATTAAATGAACTCCTTTAACTATCATGTATGATGATCAACAATATATAGCAGCCTAAAGGACCACATAAGTAAGTCATATTCGAAAGCAATATGTCATAGATAATTTTTTAAAAGTACAAAATTATTTTATTTATATTAATTGGGTGTTAGGCTATTAGCTGGAGCATCTGTAGTGCACTCTTAGCTTCTTGACACAAATAATTACACATGGCTGATTTGCAAAGGATGATGAATTGATGACTATATATGAATCTATGATGATGATGAAGATGATTAGCAATTGCTCTTCTGAAGCCAGTAATCTTGGCGATTGGTGTCGTCATCTTATCACAAGGACAATAAAAAATAATAATAATAATTAGAAAAACTTTGGTAATGAAAAGTTTTAATGTTCACGTACTCACTGCAGAACATGTGTTTCTATTTGCATGCCTAAAAAGGCATTGCTAGGGACTTTTTCCAACCCACAACTTTGGCCGACTCGTGACGAGTTCATTTTACAGCTAATTTATAAATATAAAATCTTATATTTTATTAATTACTGTATTGGGTATGATTAACTTTTTGAAACAATATGACAAAAAGAATATCTCAATGCTGATTCATGCCTTGGTGCCGGTGTTTGACACGTTAACACGTGTGGCTTGGCTTCCACACAACGTAATATTTTGTCAATTATCGGTCTCGGTTCACAAAAGAATATCTCAATGCTGAATCATGCCTTGGCGCCGGTGTTTGACACATTAACACGTGTGGCTTGGCTTCCACACAACGTAATATACACAAAAATGTACATATTTCATATATATATTATCGGAAGACTACGGTGTATGAGAGTGTGTATTTTTTTTATATCTTCTAATTTATCCCATGTATATATATAGAGTAGTATTATAATAAAGAGATTTCTTCTTTATTTAAAGTAAGAGACGAGTTAAAATGTCAAAAACACACATTTTTTTAGTGTATTTTATTATATAGTATATTAAAATATGTGTTTTATTATCTTTTGACTTGTTCTTTACTTTAATAAAGTAAAAATTTCTCTCATTATGAAATTACTATATGTGCATGTGTCTGCAAATGATCTATTTAAGAGGAAAATAAGTGATTTTTTTAAGGTCTAGAGTCTATGAGATATCCAATTATTTAAATATATTACAACTTACTGAGATTTATAAGCAGAAGCTTATCGATACTTCTTAAATCACCTTAGTGAGGCCGCAATCTGGTTAAGTTCTAAGTAAAAAAATGAAAAACTCAATTTCACTTATAAATACTTGGATGAAAACCAATTTTCAAAATATATACGACTTTGCCTCAAGTAAAAGTTGAGGAGCTAGCCAGCACTCGAATATAAAGTGGCTTTCTCTTTTTAATTAAATTTTAAATTTATCTATTTTGAGTCAAGCTAAACCATCGCTCAATTAAGTACGATGGTGCAAATAGCCTCACCATTTTATTTACATTTTATTTTTTGGCCTCTCAAAATCACTCTTTTATATAATGACTCTCTTAAAATTTTTTATTTTTAAATTATGATTTTTTTTCTAATTCAATATCTTATACCTTATATTTTAATGCCTAATTAAAAATTGTAAATTCAATTATATAGAAGGAGAATTAACATCCCATAGAACTATCCAGAAGGGCTTGAAAATTCATATGTGAAGATCATGATTACTACCGCCATTAAAAATGCATAACAACTATTCATTTGGAGGAAATACTAATTATAATTCTATTGACGACAATGATCATTAGAATTCTCATAGATCTACGACTCTTCTTAGTGAGAATACAATAAGAAGCTATGCGAGAAGAGTGTTCTTGAAGTTAAGTTTGGGATCATTGTACCATTAATATATTATTTTCTATTGCAAAAATGTGAAAAGGACATTAACCCTCTCTTAATTAATTTAGATTTTGAAGCCTTTTAACGATATTCTTCTTATTGTTTATATTATAAATTGAAGCATCTTTTTGCATATTCAATTAACTATAAAAAGAACAACAACATTAAAAAAAGCAGTAATATTGAAGCCTTTTTTTTGGCGTATATTATCAAACTATTGCCCCCTAATATTTAATTTATTATTTTTTTGGACTCTTTGTTGCTCAATAGACAACTCTAGATTATATATATATATATATACAAGAACTATTTTTTTATCAATGATTATAAAAAAAAAAAAAAACATTCATGTATGCAACAACGATGAAACAAATTACATCGCAAATTGAGAATCCATCTTAGTTGGATGGCAAACTAATCTCATCAATGCTTTGCAAGAAGAAAGTGAGGTTAAATTTTTTTTTTTCTCCAAATAATTTGAAGAGATTCGCATACAAATTCTAATGGACTCTAAACTATACTATCACTCTATGAATTTAAGCTCTCAATACCTTTGTTATAATTCAATAAATTATACTTATATAAATTAGTAAAGTAATATCCTCACTTTTAGAACAAAAATCAAAGTAAAACATATTCTTCTTTCTAGCTAACACAAATATTACCTTTACTTTTCTTCTTCTTGATCTTTATTTTTATTTTCACACTTTTAAATAGATGAACACATTTTTCCTTTTTTTTTTTTTTTTGGTGCCCCCTTAAACTAATAGATGAAAACCTCTAACTACCTTTTGATCAACAATGACCCACTTGAATAACGATTACATTTATGGGTAATAGCATTATTAACTGTTAAGATAATTAGATAAGTAACATTTGGAATTAATGAGTATGGATATGTGTTGTCATATTCAATCATGTATCTACTTACCTTCTTAGGTAGGGAACTATAGCATTGTGGGCCTAACTTTTGGATACCAATATTAATGACACATGGCAGCATAATAGAGGGTGGTGATAGTGATGATCATGATTGCGATGGTGGGTTGATGATCAAGTTGCTTTTATTAATCTAGTTAGCTAGGTTGGTAACTGGTGTTGTCATCTTATCACAATGCCGGCCCAAAAAATGACAAAAATTTTTATTTTCACAGACATACGGAATAACAGGTGGTTTAATTTCACGCCTGGAAAGGCTTTGCATGGGATTATATGATCTTTGGCAATTGACAGTTAAACAATATGATGTGTAAAGCATTTTTGTTTTATATTTAGGTTCATGAATTTCACACATTAATAATTTACCTCCGGTGCAAACGTCTACATCAAATTACTTGCGAACTTAAATTCAATCTTTTAACCCAAAAAAAAAAAAAAAGATTGATTTACAACAATACACTGTTGTTTTCCAAAGATCTTAATAAGTTGGGATTCTATAGAATATGAATGTTGGCATCGAAGAAAAATTAAATTAGATCTATAATCTCATGATTTTTAGGTGAGTT
Source organism: Citrus x limon (assembly GCA_034663535.1). NCBI lineage: Eukaryota > Viridiplantae > Streptophyta > Magnoliopsida > Sapindales > Rutaceae > Citrus > Citrus x limon. The sequence goes on from CM067997.1 coordinate 24,522,906, forward strand.
CATATCGTGCTCGCCCCACGTATTGATTTTGATGCTATCTGATAGCTTAAGTCCAGTGCTGTAGAATTTATCTCACTTAAAAGTGAGGATCTTTTACCTTACCTACAATCGAACGCTAAACCTTAGAGATTTCATGCATCAAATGTATCAATAGAAGTTCTTAATTAAATATTTTCTATAATTCAAGATATAAAACTTTTACACTTATTTGATATTTTGATATTGTAACTTTTAAATTATTAGGCGTAAATTATATGGCCAAATTATTACTATATTTTAAAATTTTTACATGCTTTCCAGGCTTTCACCGAAACTAGCGAGCAACTCAGCCTCATTTGATTCTATAATTCTTTTTTTTTCAACATAATCAAAAACTAGAACTTAGAAGCCTAGAACCAAATCTTATCAATATCAAACGGTAAAGAATAAACGTGCATGAAGTATCAAATAGGAAAGAATTAAAAGCTTTTGGGCCTATTGCCAATGGGCTTGGACAAGCGAAATCAAATATGGTCCATTTGCAGACTTACACGTGAGAAGCACTCAAGGATCTAGTTGGGCTTTGACATTTTGATATATTCACAAATGCTAAAATTATCAAATATACTTTGATTACCAATCTAAATAAATATCAATAATGAAATAGAATTTGATAGGTAGTAGGGAATATAACTTTTTAATAGTAATATATATTGATAAAATTAATAAAGATATTATAAATTTTTCATCGTAATGTGTGTAATCAACTTAAATTAATTTCTTAGCCACACCAGCTATTATTTACTAAACACTTTAATAGGTTATTTTTTAAGCTGCACCTTCCCAACTTTAATACTGAACAAGATTTAAAAACTTTTCATTAATTAATTTTTTAAGTTAGTCTACATTCAAATTGAAATCACGAAAAACTTAAAAAATGTAAGGAAGGACTTGTGAGAATTATGGAAAAAACTTATGATGTCTTCATAAGAGACAGCGCTTGTAAGGTTGTTTTTCACTTTCTTTATTACATTAAGGAAAGAAGAAAAACTTAAGAGAGATGGTAAATTATAGGGGATTTTATGAAATACATGAAGTTGGGGTTTCATTAATTCCATCACTGCAGCACGGCTTGCTGTCATTATTATTCTGGAATATTACGATTATGAAAATTTCTATTATGTAATCTAGACTTGTCTACTTAGAGCAAAGGCATTAATTAATTCCAAGAATGTATGTAACACAATGATTATTTGTGTATATATAAGATTTGATGTTCCAGATCATAATCATTTTTATCATCATGTATAAAATCATCCATTCTTTAAATGAATCAATTTTATTTTGTCAATGACGGTAATAAAGATTTATTCATGCGTTCTCTTGCTTTCTTGAGAGAGCTCTAAGAGATTTTAGTCAATTCTTCTTTATCCATTATTTGTCATTTTCTGGAAAAATAATTACAGAACATCAACAAAAGGCCAATGAAATGTGAAAAATAAGGATTAATGTGTTGGTTTAGAAAGATTACCGATCCCCTCCGGCTCGTGTTGATTTAAAAAGGTCACCATAATCATGCATAGGCCAACCAAGAGCAAAGCAATCAGATGAACTGAACAGCATATAGGAATATCAAATTTCAGCTGATATCAAAACGTTTAAATTAAGAAGTCCAATAAGCTCAGAATTTCAAATTGTCGCTAATGGTAAGTGTTAAGGAAGCTCACATCAGTAGCCTAGACTGTAAAGCAGAGGATAGCAGCAGCTCCAGCTTACAATTAAGAGTTGATGACATGGCATGCCAGCTGGCACCTGGTGGTTATGTAATCACTTGTTCACGTGATGATTAGTTGAAGTTGTTATAGCTGGTTAGAATTAGTTTCATAATTAGTTAACTAATTGAGCTGAGCATCAGCTGTGTATATAAACTATCTATGTGTACAGTTTTACTAATTCTGTTGAATGAATAAAATCGTGTGAGCTAGAGGTTTCTAGTTCTTAAATTTTCTTTTACTTTCTTAGCTTCCAAACATCCTTATTCTGATTTCTCATTTGGTATCAGAGCCACAATGGCATCTGTAAATCTTGCCTCTTCCTTAAATCAAGTTCATAACACTGCTACAAATTCAACAACCGACAATTTCACTTTCAATACTCCTGTTAAGCTTGATCAATCCAACTATTTGATATGGAGATCTCAAGTTCTTGCTTCAATTCGAGGAAATAGACTTGAGAAATTCATCAATGAGTCAATCACTCCACCTCCTTCTCATACTGCTCAGAGATGTGGTGATGATCTTAGATCTGTGGAGAATCCAGAGTTTGCAACATGGAGAGCACAAGATCAAATACTTCTCGGTTGGCTTCTTTCATCCATGAGTGAAGGTATCATCAGTCTGGTATTCAACCTTGAGACTTCATTGGAGGTATGGAAAGCTGTTGAAACTCAATTTGGATCTCAATCAAAGTCTAGACTCTTACATCTGAGATATTTGATTAATTCCACTAGAAAGGATGATCTTAAAATGACTGAATACTTCATTAAAATGAAATCTATTGCTGATAACATGGCTGCAGCAGGAAGTGCACTAAGCAATGATGATTTGATTTTACATGTACTCTCTGGTCTAGGTCCTGATTATAATTCTGTTGCTACTTACATTACTGGACAAGTAGGAACTGGAAAAATGAATGTTAATGAGGCTTATGCTATGCTGTTAACTCAAGAGGCTAGGATTGATCAACAAACTCACATGCTTGCTAATATAGATGTTAAACACAATTTAGAAGCTAACTTTGCACAAAATAGAGGACCTAAGAGAGGAAACTTCTCAGGAGGAAAAGGTTTTGGTAACCTTGGATATAATTGAGGCTATAGTAATGCTGCTGGAAATTCTGGAATAGTGGTTACAGAGGAAAATGGTTTTGCTGTTGGAAGTGCTGGAAATAATGGTTACAGAGGAAATTATGGAGGAGGAGGAGGAGGAAACTGGAATAATAATAATGCTGTCAATAATGGTAAAACACCTGGAAATCCTAAATCTCAGTGGAATCCTTCTAAGCCTACCTGTCAAGTTTGCTTCAAAATAGGTCACACAGCCAATGTATGCTGGAAGCTGGAAGAGTTTATTACCTCTGGAGCTTATAGACCACCTCCAAATAGGAATCCGAAATCAGCATATCTGTCAAACATGGAAGGATCATTTGATGCAAATTGGTACCTTGACAGTGGTGCCACTCATCACCTCACAAATGACATGAACAATATGCAGATTTCTGAATCATTTGCAGGTACATCTAAACTCATTATTGGTAATGGTACTGGCTTAAATATTACACATATTGGAAAAGCTGCTCTAAGAATGCACAACTGCACGGATTCCACTGTGATTAAACTAAACAATATACTTTTAGTTCCACAAATAACCAAAAACCTCATAAGCATTTCCCAGCTAACCAAAGACAACAATATCATAGTTGAGTTTACTGATAAACTTTGTTTTGTGAAGGACAAGGTGAAGAATTTGATCATACTGCAGGGCAAGGCTGAAAAAGGCTTGTACATATTGCTATTAGTTTCTCCTCAGTCTTCCTTTCAAGGTCATATTGCTAATGTTGAGTCTAATGTCTCAAATGTTCCTCTTTCAATGCTTTCAGCTGTCAATTTCAGTCATTCAAATAAAACAAATCACTGCTTGCAAAATGTAGCAGCAGAGTCTTGTATGAACTCTAAGTGTCTTCTAAGCACTTCTGTTTTACATCAGAGGCTAGGCCATCCTAACTCTAAGGTCTTAAATCATGTAATACAATCTTGTTCCTCTTTCAAACCTATCAATGGAAATAAGGATTTTGATTCATGTGATGCTTGTAAACTGGGGAAAATGCATAGATTACACTTTCTAGCAACTGAAACAAAAACAAAACAACCTTTAGCCATTTTACATACTGATTTATGGGGACCAGCTCCAGTGGTTTCCATACAAGGTTATAAATATTATGTGAGTTTTGTGGATGATTTCACCAGATTCACTTGGATATTTCCCCTGAAAACCAAAGATGAAACTCTTCATGTGTTCAAAATTTTCAAAGCTCAAGTTGAAAAACAATTAGAACAACCCATTAAATGTCTTCAATCTGATTGGGGAGGAGAATTCAGACCTTTTACCAATTATCTTCAAGAAGAGAGGATAGAATTTAGACACTCTTGTCCTTATACACATAACCAAAATGGTTTGGTAGAAAGGAAACACAGACATATTACTGAATCAGGCCTTACTCTTCTTGCACAAGCTAAATTACCTATCAAATTCTGGTGGGATTCCTTTCATACAGCAACCTATCTCATTAACAGATTACCAACACCTATCCTATCAATGAAAACTCCATATGAATCAATTTTTCATCACAAACCAGACTATAACTTTCTAAGAACTTTTGGATGTTCTTGCTTTCCTTTTCTTAGAGAATACAATAATCATAAATTCCATTTATATACTTCAAAGTGTGTTTTCTTAGGATACAACCCCTCACATAAGGGCTATAAGTGTCTGCATTCATCAGGCAAGATTTATATTGTTAGTCATGTATTGTTTGATGAAACCACTTTTCCTTACAATTCAGATCCTAATTTTTCTTCCACTTCTAAACACACTTCCTCTGATTTTCAATATAATCTTTTTAAAAAATTTACCCTATCAGTTCCTAATAGCAATTTGAATAGTCTTGAAGCTGCTGCAACAGATCAAGATGATATCTTCCCTGTCAATCATTCTTTGTCATCAAATACACCTCCATGTCAGTCACCTACAAATCAGACCTCTACATATTTGTCTTCACCTACATCACAGTCACCAGCACCACAAATACCATGTACAACACATACATCTAAGCCTAAACCTTCAATTTCCACCCATCATATGACAACCAGAGCTAAGGCTGGAATCTTTAAACCAAAGGCCTTTCTGACTACTCACAACAGCTTAGAACCATCCACTGTTCCTGAGGCATTATCAGATCCAAAATGGAAAACAACAATGCGAACTGAATATGATGCACTTATTCACAACAACACTTGGACTCTTGTGCCAATGTCTTCAACCTACAAGCTAGTAGGCTGTAAGTGGGTATTCAGAACAAAGTATAACACAGATGGAACTGTTAGCAAGTATAAGGCCAGATTAGTTGCAAAAGGATTTCACCAAACAGCAGGGGTAGATTATTCAGAAACTTTCAGTTCAGTGGTGAAATCTTCAACAATAAGAGTAATACTCAGCTTGGCAGTTATGAAAGGATGGAAGGTCAGACAAATTGATGTCAATAATGCATTCCTCAATGGAGATCTTTCTGAGGATGTATATATGACACAACCAGAAGGCTTTGTAACTAGGGAAGGGTATATCTACAAACTCAATAAAGCTCTCTATGGTCTAAAACAAGCTCCACGAGCCTGGTATGAAAAATTGAAGAGCTGTCTTACAACTTGGCAATTTTTTAATTCAAAAGTTGATACATCTCTATTCATTAGACATGATATAAGGGGCTTAATCATAGTATTGATTTTTGTGGATGATATCCTAGTCACTGGACCAGATTCTGCTCTACTAGAGGATTTTATTGTTAAACTCAGTCAGACCTTTGCCTTGAAAGACCTGGGATTAGTTGCTTACTTCCTAGGTGTTGAAGTCAGTTACTTAGATGAAGGAATGCATCTATCTCAAACAAAATATATTAAAGACTTGCTGAGTAAAGCATCTATGGAGAATTGCAAAGGGTCTGATACTCCACTTAGTACTGGTTTGAAGCTAGAAAGAAATGCCAGGGGTCCATTGGGTCAGGAATTCGAAAATCCAACACTCTACAGAAGTATTGTTGGAGGACTACAATATCTAATTCTCACCAGGCCTGATATAGCTTATTCAGTTCATAAACTCAGTCAATACCTTAGTTCTCCTACTGTACAACACTGGTTAACCTACAAAAGAGTTCTTCGATATCTCCAATCAACTATCACTTATGGTCTCTATCTTAGAAAGGATGCAACTCTGGAAATTGGGTTAACAGGCTATTCAGATGCAGACTGGGCTGGTGATCTTGACGATAGAAAATCAATTGGAGCTTATTGTATATACCTAGGTAACAATTTGATTTCATAGTCTTCTAAAAAGCAAGCAATTGTAGCAAAGTCAAGCACAGAGAGTGAATACAGAGCCCTGTCAGCAGCAAGCTCAGAAATTTCTTGGTTGCAGTCTTTATTTTCAGAACTTAACATTGCTAAACTACCTACTCCAGTTCTTTGGTGTGATAACCAAAGTGCAGGGGAGCTAGCTCGCAACCCTGTATTTCACTCAAAATCTAAGCACATAGAATTGGATGTTCATTATGTTAGAGATAAAGTGCTTGGAAAAGAATTGGAGATCAGATACATTCCCACTGAAGAACAAGTAGCTGATGTTCTTACTAAGCCCTTGTCTTTTTCTAAATTTAGTTTCTTTAGATCTAAGCTCAATGTCGTCAGTAGACCTTTGAGCTTGAGAGGGGATGTTAAGGAAGCTCACATCAGTAGCCTAGACTGTAAAGCAGAGGATAGCAGCAGCTCCAGCTTACAATTAAGAGTTGATGACATGGCATGCCAGCTGGCACCTGGTGGTTATGTAATCACTTGTTCACGTGATGATTAGTTGAAGTTGTTATAGCTGGTTAGAATTATTTTCATAATTAGTTAACTAATTGAGCTGAGCATCAGCTGTGTATATAAACTATCTATGTGTACAGTTTTACTAATTCTGTTGAATGAATAAAATCGTGTGAGCTAGAGGTTTCTAGTTCTTAAATTTTCTTTTACTTTCTTAGCTTCCAAACATCCTTATTCTGATTTCTCATTGTAAGTTGATGCAAACCTGATATATTAATTCATTCAGATTAATATTAGATAAGAAGAAGGCTTGCTGTATTTGTATATGTTTGCATGATATGCTCATAGTTCAAGTTAAATATGCATAAAATCTTTATTTGAGAAATTAAAAGCTTAAAACAATTCTTGATTATTTTAATTTAAAGTTATCCTTGTGCACAAATGTCATTGAGTTCTTAATTCTATCTTGATTTTTGATATATATATTTTTGAAGTTGAGATTAATGGACTAGATATTAACTGATTACCTTTGATTCTTATCAAGAATGCAGGCACCATAGTAAGAAATAGTAGCTACTAATAACTTATAAGAGTTGAACTATGCTAATATGAATTTGGGTATAATATGACAGAGGATGATCTATTATAAAAAGAAAGATACTTTAAGAGTTGAGAGAAATCTCCTGACTGTGAATAAAAAAAATAAAGAAGACAAAAGACAAAAAAGAGAGGTAAAAAAGACTGCCAGTCTATTTAATAGAAATTCAATTGGAGATCAAAATGAAAATGATAGTTTGACTTGTTCATTCTATTCTTTGAGACTAAAGTTTTTGATATTAAGCGATTTCAGAATGAGTCTTGAATGATTTACCTTTTTCAAACAAACATAAAAGATCATATTCTAATCTTTAATAGTTTTGAGTGATTAAAATTTAATTTTCTTGATTTTTCATGTATTATGATAGAAATTATCATCGTTTTTTGTCATTATTAGCATAAACAGTTCATTTTTAGGCATCTTATATATAAAAAACACTTATTTTGCATGTTCTTTAATTTTTCTTGCATGGTGGTCAATATTTGATTACTAATTTTTGTCATACATGTTTGTTCATTACCCATTTCATCTTAAACTCATTACCCATTATATCATAAAGTACTTTCTTTACTTATATTTTGGATCCTTTTGGCAAAAAAGGGGAGCGATATTTAATTAGGGGGAGTCGCATTCACTCTTATAAGAGAATTAGTTCATTCACGGGGAGTGGTGAATTTTTATTTGCCACTTTATTATTTATTTGGACTAACATGCCCTAATGTTTATTCTTTGGTTAGTTTTTTATTTGCTTGTGCGTAAGTTTTTGCTCCAGTGCCATAATATATTTTGAAGACTAGTTTGTTAAATGTTTTTATGACAACGATACTAAAGGGAGAGATTATTAAGATCTAGATCGTGTGACAATTTAAGATTTATGTGCTTATTGAATTGTAATTTCTAAATTAAATTACATTAATTAGGAGACATCTTAATTTAGTAATTTTCCTAAAAGTAGGATTTAGCTCTTTTATTTTAAGAAGATTACTTTAAGAACAAGAATCTTATTTTAGAAGAAAATCAGAATTAAAAAGGAATAAGGACTCTACTAGCTTCTTATACGCATATAACCCTTCCCTATAAATAATGTTGGTGTTGGAAGAACAGTGTGTAAATATTATCAGGTGAACAACATGATGAATATAGTATTGAGTGGACATTATCTGCTCAAATATTCATAGAGTTTTATTCCTCATGCTTTCCATTCATCTTAGTTAATTCAATAGACATTGTTTATTGATTGGCCTTCAGGAGGGATTTTATATTAAGATTGCAGACAAGAAGATGAGTGGTGCTCGCCAAGCAAGTTTGACTAAGTTGATTCAACTGAGGTGGTGGCAAAAGTAAAAGGAGTCTAAAATCGTGTAAAAATTCAATAGGTTAATTATAATCTTCCTATATTTAGTGAATTAATTAATATCTGGACGTGCCTTCATGGATGTAGGATTACGACCCAAGATACATAAAAATATTTTATGCTTTATTTTTCTCAATTTTTATTACTTATTAGTTTAATTAATTTAGGGTACGTAATAATTGACCTTCATCTATAAATACATTCAAATTCTTCTAAAAAGTGCTATCATTAAAAGACAAAAATAATAAAGTGTTAATTAAATTGAATATCTTCTCTTGTTTTTGAGAAATTCTAGAATACATAAAAGTAATACAACCAACTGATATATATATAACATGTGCATTTGGATTTAATATAACTACCACTTGCATAATGAATTTTCAAAATAAATGCACGCATTTTGTAGCATGATTTACTCCTTATATGACTGACATAATACCTCTGACACATTCTAAAATTTCTCCTTCATTTTGCAATAGAGCAATCTTAAATTGACTAAAACCAAAGCCATCGAGCCCCGATCAAAACCTACGCATTCTCTCAAATTCATGGAACCAACACATTTTTTTGAAATACAAGCATGTATATCCTAACACGTTTTGCCAAAGGACCCAAAATTTCATGAGCTACCTATGCTAATGATTCCATAAACTGCTAAAATGTGCAAGTCTTTTATGGTGTGACTATAATCACTCCTGGCAAAATTTCATACGACTTACTAACACAATATGAATCCACGCGATAAAAATGGTTGTTGGGTCAATCTTTATTAGGTTGGATCACTTACGAGTGAACCCATTAAAACTCATTCAATAAGAGGTCGGATTTGGGTTTAAGCATCAAAAGCCATATCACATGACCCATTAACACTTAAAATTTAGTAATTTACTAATTTAATAATTTGATAATTTAAGTTTTTGATTTTGGACAAGTATTCTTATTTAAATAGTTATATAAATTTACGTTAAACATTAAGAATATTAAGGTTTTTATTATTTGGTATTATATTTTTAAAGAGCCTATTGTCACGGGATGAGTTTTGTTGCGCAGCAACCCGTGCGGCACTTAGACGACTTCTAGCACACCAGTCGCTAAGTAAGCCTTTTCAAACTTCTCAACTAACCAAGCAAGAATGCTTTGCGGAAATGCTAGGAGAAGTAAGAGCGTAATGGCCAAATCTAATTTTATTGCACACTTAAGAGTAATTTACAAGAGAGCTTTACAAGAGATGTAGAGAGCTTGTATGTGTTGTGTGTGTTGTGAGTGGTGTGGTGGGTGTTGTACAAATGAGGAGTGCCCACCCATATTTATAGGTGTGGGAGTGTTAGGTCTAGAGAGTTCCTAACCACTTGCATAAATATGTAGGGACCTAAGTGGAGAATCCTAAAAACTTCTAGCTTATGTATAATTTGTAGAGAATTCTAGATTTTGGGCCATGGTGGATGATTTACTATGTGCACCACGGATGGCTTGTTATGTTGGTGGCCCATTTCTAAGCACAACTCGCTTCTAAGTACATCTTGCCTTTTGTGCTAAGCGCATCCCGCTTCTAAGCGCACTCCGGTTCGAAGCGGACTTTTGCTAAGCGTACCCGTGCGCGCGGAATTAGCCTCCGTTGGTGGCAAATTTGAGCGGCCCATGACACTATGCTGTAAATTGTTATTTTATTTCAAACAAACAATATATAACATTATTTAGAATAACTATTTGAAATTTACTAAACGGAGTGGATTAAATGTGTTGGTTTGGATAATGGTAACGAATGGGTTTAGGTTTATATTTTTTTGACCCAAATAATTTATTATTTTGGTTTGGATATATGTAATTTATCAATACAAAATAAGAACATGACACGAAATCGCTCCAGCATGACCTATTGCCAGGTCTAGCTATAATATATCAAAAAGAGAAGTTAAGAGCAAGAATATATAGTATGATTTTGTCTATATTTTTTTCAAATTTTATTTTAATTTGAGAGTAAAATTGTACTTCTTTTTTAGTTTCTTTAAAAATAAAAATAAAAATAAAAATGCTTTTGTAGGTTATTGATGACAATAATCTTGTAAACATTAATGATATTATTTTAGGGAGTACCTATATAGTTATAAAAATTTTAGTACAAATAATTTTGCGCAAAGTAATTGATAGAGCACAATGTTTTTATTTTTTCAAAAAAATAATAAAGGAAAATAGGTACCAAGGTGGGAAAGTTCAAATGAAAATTTGTAGGAAAATGCTACTTTCCTGGGTCAAACCCTGAATTAAACTAAAACGACGCCGTTTTGGTTTCTTTTTTTTTCTTTCATTCTCTCTAAAACGACGCTGTTTTAACTGGCCTCAAATTGCTCTCTTTCTCTTCGTCTCACAACCCCTTTTTCTCTGTTTCTCTTCCCATTCATTTCAGCTTGGTTAAGGCAAAATCAACAACAGCCCAAATTGCTCTCTTTCTCTGTCGGTAGTGGTGCCTTCTGTACATTTATCCTGGTACACGTCCCCCAGACCACCACCCTGCTTCCTGTGTTTTTGTTCCAGATCTCTTACAGCCTCCTCTATATTGGTATTGTTTTCACCAATATCCTTATCATTAATACCAGGAGAATCATTGAAAAGCTCTTATGTTCCCCACCGTAGAATAACTTCCACTTCCTTTTGAGATCCAGATTTATTGACAAAAAGCTGATCAAGCATTAATTTCTTTTTTGCAAGCTGCAAGATGCGCTCCTCAACACTGGCACGGACAACAAGCCTATATACTAAAAGTCTATTTGATTGTCCAATTCGATTTGCCCGATTCATGGCTTGAATATCAACATGCGGATTAAAATCAGAATCATAAATTCATCTGTGAAAAAATAAGAACTCTGAAAAAATAAGAGAGAACGAAGAGAAAGAGAGCAATTTGCCTTAACCAAGCTGAAAACAAGGGCTAAAACGACGTCGTTTTAGCTTGAATAAAAGAAAAAAAAAAGAGATTGAATCGACGTCGTTTATTGTTTTCGGGGTTTGACTCGGGGTAAATAGCAGAACTCAAATTTGTATCCACTACCTCCTCAAAAATTTAAATTGGGATGGCTAGCCAAAATAAAATTACTTAAAAACCACTCTATAAATGGACCAAGCCTCTGAAGGCATACTATAATTGATTGAATGAACACATCACTTAGCCCATATGACTTATTTGTGTTATTATATATTTTAATTCAACCAATCATATTTTATATGTCACGTTAGTCTGTTAAGAAAAAAAATTGTATAAAAGTGTGTACCTATAATATTATTTTATTCTACTATTAAACACAAGTTGGACATTATATTGATTTCATGGCAATCATGTTATTTTTATTTTTATTTGTATTTTTAGATCACACATTTCATCTACTTGACCCCAAGACAGTTAGAAATTAAATTGAATTCTTTCGAAATACAAACACAGATTACACTAAATCATCAGAACACACAATAGAAATTAAATTGAATTCTTTCGAAATACAAACACAGATTACACTAAATCATCAGAACACACAAACAAATTACATAAAATATATCGAACATACTCCCAAACAGAAGGGAAATTAATATACGCTCAAGGACTGATCTTTATTATGTTGTTATTATGTTGTTCCAAACAAGAAGGTTCTTACAACCAAATTAGTTTACCTTAAGGGACTTGGATCCAAGGTAGCAAATGCAAGTAATAGTTTATCAACTTGTAACAAATTCATGTTGTCTTTAAGCAAATTCACCCTGCCTCAATCCGATCTCATAGCCTTGTATTCACAATTTAAGATAGATCGAGATAACCGATCCACCGAAACCAGCAACTCTAACCCAAAAAGGCTTTCCCCTTCCAAAATTAATATCATACAATCCCTTAAAACTGCACCAACCGGTAAACATAATTCTATCCTTTACCTCGGCATATACTTGAGCTTCATCTTTGATTTTTTGACATAAGTTAGGGAACCCTCCGGCACCTTGAAGACCCTTCACAAAATTTCCATTCAATCTTGTTGTTGCTTTTCTCAGCATGGCGCACCAAATCATCAAATTCTATTTCATCATCAGTGCATAATGTATTTACGTGGTAAATAATGTTGGTTGTATGAACGAGCTGAAAGTTAAGACATCACAAAACATATGTAAAATACAAGCGCAAATAACAAGACCTCCACAAGCAAATGATGTTACCTGTACCTTAGCCGCATGAGCTCCTGCTATTTGTCCACTTTGCTCATTTCCATCTACTGGAATAAATTTATTGATAAAGTATAAATCGGATTTGCTGAGAAATTCATTAAGAGAACCTTTAGCTCGGGCCTCTTGGAAACAATCCCCTCATCATTACAGTCAATGGAGTAAATTTCGGTCAAATTTCCCACAAGTGGGTAATACTGAACTAAAGTTTCTGATTGAGACTGATTTGGCAGTTGCAATCTGTTGGAGAGAATAAGATCAATATTAACTGCCGCTCCAGAAAGGTTAAGGGCATAGTAAAAGAATAGGGAAAGATATCGGTGATTCTGATAGTGATCCAAGAGACATAGCTTGTAGAACATGAGATGGATAGGGGTTGGAGAAGAGGGTTTGATGCACTATCTTGAAATTGTTTCAACCTCCATTTTCCTTATGAGGATTCTTAATTAATTCTCAACTTGTTTTACAATGCTACCAATCTAGTCAGGTCAATTTATACAAAAGTACATCACTTGGCCAGGCATCAAAATGTTGGCTATTGACGCAGTAGACGAGATCTCTACAACAAAAGGTCCAGGCAATTCGTCGCTTCTATTGTAATGATAAATGACCCATTTAACGCGGCTGACGTCTGCTTCTTACCTATTCCTATTTTTGTAAGTAACAATATTTAGCCTTTCTGGGGCCACTTTCGAGATGCTTGTCGTAGATATTAGACCAATAACATTTGATTTCTCACTATCAGATAGATAGATTATAGTATAAATATTTTTCAGTTATTTCAGTTTATGGTTATTTCAGACTATTTTTTATGAAAATAAAATTTTGATTTATTTACACTCTCATTTTAGTATGGTTTGGTCTCACTAAAATTTAAGGTGGACCATATGGAAATAAACACGTTAAAATCACATTGTGTGAAACTTTTATGCTACATATCCATATAATGGTCTATGTCATTTAATTGTATTGAGATAGTGACCATTGATGACTCAACTTACGATAATTGTAACAAAAGCCGCTTTGATTCTATGTTGGTATGACTGATGGACCGAAATTGTAATTAATACATTTAAGTAATGATAGTAAGGTTGAGCTCATATGGATATTTTTTGCAAAGAATAATTATAAGGTTATATATGTAGTCCAAGTGAGAGATTGTTGGATCCTTAATCTAATATCATTGAATCCTTAATCTAACGTTGGGATTATATGTGAATAATTATATGCTGCGGACTGTCATATAAGAGTAAATCCAATTAAAAGTGATCTATTAAGATGTCTGGTAATTTGGGCTTAAATGTATCTAATAGAGTATGGGCCTTTAATGTGTAGATACTAAATAATAATTTCTATTTTTATGAGCTGAGATAAGAATACCTAAAGACAACAGAAAAATTGTCTATATAATTGATTATAGTCCTTAGGTCACAGTTATCGTTCTATTATTTTTGATATCCCATCATTGTAGAGAGAACACAGATAAACTTAAAAAATTCTCTAGAAAAATATATTGATCTGGAAGGTAACCACACGACTCCAAAGAGTAATTGTGCATTATGGATTCAGGTATGTTTTGTTAACATATATGTTTTCATAATGTTGATTTTGATGATAACAAACAAGATTAAGAATGATTAATCTTTTAAGCTCAAATTATTTTTTTATACATTTTAAATAAATCATTATTTTTACATTATAAAGGTTTTATATTTAATGGAAAAATGATTTTATGAAATTGGTTGTTTTTCAAGTTTATGATTTAATTGAAAGAGTTTTGAAAACTTTGAAATCAACAAGTATTGCTTGAAATTTTGGAGAAGGACTTATTTGAAAAGTGTCATAGCATTTTGGGCTATATCATAATTTCAGAACGTTTTGGGATTAACAAAGCATTACTTAGAAATTCTGAAATTGGACCTATTTGAAAACTTTCATAACGTTCTGGGCTATAATACAGTTTTATAAAGTTTTGGGGTCAAACTATAAATTTAGAAAATAATTTCATTGTAGCAAACGGCTAACCGTTTATTTAAAACGGCTAACCGATAATTTCCAGAAAGCATGTTCTGCAAAGTATTGTTAAAATGATGATTCTGGAACATAATGGTGAACCATTTACTGAAAACGGTTAATCGATTATTTCCAGATTGCTAACCTTGAACCGTTTAGTAAGAACGATAAAACCAAATTTGTTTTGCAGGTCTCTGGAATTTAACGGCAAAAGGGTAATCCTAAACGGCAAACCGTTTATTTGAAAATTGGCCCAACGGTAACTTTGACCGGCCTAAACGGTTAACCGTTAATGGTTAACGACGAACCGTTTTCGAGCAGACAGTCTATAACGGCTAGTTTTTCAGCTCCAACTATAAATAAACTCATCCAATTCAAACAAGAAGAATTCCAACGATCATCATTGAGCAAAATATTGATAATACAACTTTCTTTGAGCTTTAAATCCTTGTATTCATCTCATTCATTCACACATTGAGCTTTCATTTGTGATCAAACACATTGTGTGAGAGAAATTCATTTGTAATCCTTTTGTAAAATCAAGTTAAAAGATTGTAAGTGTTGTGATACACTTGGGTTAAGAGATTTGGGATAATCTCTTGTTGTGAAGGTCCATTGACACCTTGGAAGTCAATTGTAAGCATTTGAAGCCTTGGAGGCTTGCTTAGTGAAATCCTCAAGCCCGATGAGCTTGGAGGCGTGGATGTAGACGAGGATTGCTGCACCACGTAAAAATCATTGTGTTTGTTTTCTCTTCCCTTAATCTTTTTATTGTGCTTGATTGATTTAATTGTTATTCCATTAAATTCATTTTAGATTTGCATTGAGTTTTGTTTTAAAATTGAATGATTTTTAATATCCCAATGCACCCCCCTCTTAGGTTGCATAACTTGCATTTCATGTTTCTGCATATTCGTTTATTCATTTTTGGTAATACACCATGAATGTTCTTGGATTATAGGTGATGATTTTCACCAAAAGATTATTGTCCTAACAAATGGTATCAGAGTCTCTTCATATTGAATCATTGAGAATCAAATTTATTTTCTATTACTGATTAAATTTTTGGGGGGTTCTTGAATCTAATAATTATGATATTATTGAATCTGAGAGTAAATTTGTGATTATTTTGGTACGGCCAAATATTAAGAAATCTAGAATTTAAGAAATACTTTTGGAAATTCTAATTTATTAAAAAAAGGAGCCGAAAAGAAAAGGGAGATATGGTGAAGCGATGGCTGGCCATTGCATGAGCAAAGAAGAAGCAGCCGTCATGGCCATCGCATGAAGGAAAAAAATTAGGGTTTCGCATTTTTGGGGCCGGTTTAGGATCTGATTCAGGTTAGTCCAGTCCGACCTGGTCAATAGTTGACCAATGACCGTTGACCAAACTTTGACCCGAATTGTTTTATTTTTTGAAGGGTAATTTTAGTACAATTTTAAACTTAAAAAAAAGTCTATATTATAATATTTATCTCAGCACTAAATTAGTGGTGAGCTAATTAGTTTTTTCTGAGTACTAAATCAATGATTGTTAGGCAAGTTAAAATTATTTTAAATTTTTATTTTTTTATTTATTTTGTCTAACAATCATTCATCCAGTGCTCAGCAAAAATTTAATTCAATACTGAATTCTAATCCATTTGTTTTTTAGATCTAGATTCTACCTTGATCTTCTTATTAGAGTAAATACAATTATATTATTAGTAGTTAATAAATTAAAATATAATATATCTAACATAAAAAGGAAAATTTTCTAAGGAGTCTTCCTTATCATAAAGAACTACTCTGCTAGTGATAGCACAACAGGAATTTTATGGGTTTGCTGGACCACCTCAAACATGGTTCATTCAAATGAACAACAAAATTCTCCATAATGGACACAACACGACAACATTTAGCATAGTGTTAAGATCGGAACATAAAGTATCCTACATTTAAAACCGATGACTATATTCAACACAAAAAATTAAAAACAACTGCACAACCAGTGAAGCCAAGTGCATTGAATAACAAAGAGTGAAGCCAAGTGCATTGAATACAAAGAGTGAAGCCAAACACACCCCTAATTTAAAAGCCAAAGCGGCTAAAATACAGAAGAAATGCCGACCTTAACAATGGAACTAATGATTTTAACCTCACAATTGAACAAGACTGGTGGAGTCCACAAGACCCGTTTACGTACGGTACTTATTTATTGTTGCTTGGCCAGCTTCAGGGGACTTGGATCAATGGTTGCAAATTCAAGTAAATTTTTATCAACTTCTAACAAAGCCATGTCTTCTTCAAGCAAAGACACCCACGCCTCAATTCCATCCCCAAATCTTGTATCCATAAGGATGACTACAGGTGAGAACTCGAGAATCGATCCATCAAAGCCAACACAACTCACCCAAATAGGCTTTCCCCATCCAAAATCAATACCATAAGAACCAAAAGTACACCAACTGCTAAACATAATTCTATTCTTTGCATCCGAATAGGCTTCAGCTTCATGTTTAATAGCTTCACTGAGTTCAAGTAACCCTCCGACACCTTGTAGGTTCTTCACAAAATCTCCATCAAATTTCGATATTGATTCCCTCAGCAGCCACACCAAGCCATCCAAATCTACTTCCTCTTCTGTGCATAACGCATTTGTTTGCCAAACGATGTTTCCAATTAAATATTCTGACAACGGGGGCCTTGCCTTTGTACGCAAATTTACAGCATGGGACATTAACGTTGGTCTGTGGGAACTTGACTTTTTGTTCAAGACAGCCATGATGGACCTGGAAAGGATTGCTGACAAAGCCTCGATGCGTGTTGTATTTTGAACGCGTGAACTTTTAGCCTTGTCTTTGAGTTCAGCTATTGCTTCGGCATCAAATACAAATCTCCTCGTAACAAATCTACCAGTTTCAAAAAATCGAGTGTACGAGACATTTGAGATAGCTCTCAATTGATGAAACAAATCATCTTCATTAGGAAGAAACAAAGATGAAGCATCATAATTAGGACATGTATATATGGCTTGTTCTTCCGAAGTCTTATTACGAGCTGTGGCAGCCCAAGCCTTCATAAACGAGCTAAAACTTGTGCCATCACCGAACGTATGTGAAATGCAAGCACAAATAACAAGACCACCACATGCAAATGATGTTACCTGCACCTTAGCCACGTGAGCTCCTGCCACCTGTCCTCTCTGTTGGCTGCCATCCACCGGGAATAATTTATTTATCAAGTTCGGACCGGGTTGTATGAGAAGTTCATTGAGTAGACTTTTGGCTACGGCTTCTACAAAATAAACCCCCTCGTCGTTGCAGTCAACGGAAAAGTTGTTAGTCAATTTTCCGGCAAGTGGGTAAAAGCGAACTAAAGTTTCTGATAGAGACTGCTTCAGTAGCTGCAATCTCTTTGAGACAATATGATCAATATCAATGGCGGATGAAAGGTCATCTTGGTTGAGGGGATAGTATAGAACCCTTGGAGCGTAGACGTTGTTCCGAAATTGATCCAAGAGACAGAGCTTGTGGGTTTTTAGGTCAAGTGGTGTTGGGGAAGAGGGTTTGATTCTCTCTCTAGAAATTATTTGTACCTCCATTTTCTTTTTCAGAGCTTTCTAGAATTGATTGGCTAGAAAGTGTTTGAACTCTTTTGCTATCAAATTGAGTTATATTTTCCTTTGATTCTCGAGCTATTTTGAGGGTCCGCCTGCGTGCGGTGAGTGGTGATATTTCAAATCGTTGACAATTATTGTTATGTTTTTTTAGGAAACTGATTACTGAGTAAAGATAAAAAAATGGTGCGCATTTTGTATTAAATAAAAGAAATCAACAGTAAATTAATTGACAACGACGACGGTATGATATTGCGATGATATTTCATGTTTTGTGGCTATAAATGAACTTGTAATTATTGCGAAGGCGATTAGATTTTTGCGGTAAAATTTAGTAAAGGACAAATGAAATAAATTTTACTTTCAAAAGATCTAAGTGATTCACTTAAAGAACTTTTTACCTTAGATAGGGTCCTGCTAACTTGCAACAGTTGCAAGGTACCCAAAACTTTGTCTTTTTCTAGTTCAGTTTTTACTGGCTAAATTGTTGAACGGCTAAAATGTGTTCAATTAGTTATTAACATTACAGTCCCTACTATTTATTATATTATTATAAAAGTCAAAAATGTTGAAATATTTGCTTATATAACTCATGCTGTTTTAAATTTTTAAAGTTTGATTTATTGACTTAATTTAACCATAAAAATGAGTGACGGTATAAGAAGAATAATGTAGTAGTACATGCCACTTCGGCCTTGGCCGAAGTGGTGGACTGCTGCCCTCACAAGCATTGTGAGGGCAGCGGTTCTAGCCCCCACAAAAGCATTGTGGGGGCTAAATGTTCTTTATATTTAAAAATCCTTCTCCCTTGCGAAATGCAAGTGGAGTATGGACATCCCTCTGCTGTGAGGGGTTATTTGTCTGGGCATGTACTTCATAGAATTCAATGTAATAATATAAGTCCCAATCATGTATATCTGATTGTAAATATCAGTGTAATATCTCTGCTACAATAGCAGTTGTTGTAAATATCTGTGTAATGCAGTAATATGATGATTAATCAGTATTCAAAAAAAAAATGTAGTAGTACATAAATTTTTTTAAACAAATGAAAATTGATAATTGTAAACAATATATTTTTTTTATATTATATATTTAAAAGGAAGTTAGTTTATTTGTTATTCTTTTAAGAAATTTTTAAAAGCTTTTGAGCTTTATGTTTTTGGAGAATTATCCTTTTTTATATATTTGGGCTTGTGGATGTTGTTGTAATGATAATTTATAATTTATTTTGATTAAAAAATAATTGAATAGTAAATTTATTAATTTCTAAATGCTCTTTTAAATGTAGGGTGGTTGCTTAATTTTTATTGTGATAGCCTAAAACTTTTGGCGATGGCTCATCAACAATTGTAAAAGACTTTGCCACGATTATCTTTACTTTCTCTACATCTCTCTCGGCCATCATCACTCAAAGTGTTAAGAGTTCACGTGGCACACTGTATTATATTATAATGTATTGTAGTATTTAATGTAAGTGTATCATATTATATTATATTGCATCAGTAATATAATATAATAATATTGTACAATGTTTGGTACAGTAGAACCTCTATATAGTCATATTGTTGGGACTAGAGAAATTTATTCTTATAAAGAGGTTATAACTTAATAGAGGTACAAAAATTATTGTCTTTGCTTAATTATCCCTAATGCAAGTAATATAGAGGTAAATTATATCATATATTAATAAATTATTAAGTGAGTCAAATTCAATGTATAGATATTAATAAATTAATTAGTAAGTGAGTCAAATTCAATAGATAGATAATAATAAAAGAGATATATAATTTCAAAAAACTAATATAAAAAGTTTTATGCCAGGAAGCTACAAACATGAGAAGTTAGAAATATTTTGGCTTCGACCAGAAGATGTCTATGCTGACCAATTAATACATACCCGCAAATTGAAAGATGTGGTTGCAACTTTAAAGAACAAATCATTGTCACAAGCAACTTTAGAAAGATATTTTGTTCCATCTTAATTATTTAATGTAACATGACATATATATTTTTGAAATATAATTACTATGTGGAGGTAAATTTATTAAAATGGGACCTACAAAAAATATAACTTATTATAATGTGGACTTTATTCCTAATTATAACTGGCCCCAAGTGAAATACAAGTAAGCAACCCAAGAGGGGGGGGTGAATTGGGATTCTAAAAAATTATTCAATATTAAAGAAAATCTTAATGCAATTATAACTCAAATTCAAAGCAATAACAATTAAGATGTTCACAATATAAAAAGATAAGGGAAGAGAGATTCAAACACGAGATTTTTACGTGGTTCGGCCAACCTTGCCTACGTCCACGCCTCCAAGCTTTCCGGGCTTGAGGATTCCACTAAGCAAGCCTCCAAGGCTTCAAATGCTTACACTTGACTTCCAAGGTGTCAATGGACCTTTACAACAAGAGATTATCCCCAATCTCTTAACCCAAGTGTATCCCAACACTTACAATCACTCAAAGTAAAAGATTACAAATTGTTTTGCCTCTCACAATATATAAGATTACTCAATGATGCTTAATATGTGAATAGATGAAGCAAGAATGTGTTCTAAGCTCTATGAAGATTGTATTCTCGAATATTAGCTCAAATGGTTGTGTTGTGATCAATCTTCTTTGAATTTGAATGAGCTTATTTATATTTGGAGCCGAAAATCTAGCCGTTACAAACTGTCGGACAGAAAACGGTTCGCCGTTAACCATTAACGGTTAACCTTTTAGGCTGGTCAAAGTTACCGTTGGGCCAGATTTCAAATAAACGGTTTGCCGTTTACGGTTGCCCCTTCGCCGTTAACGTCCAGAGACCTGCAAGATGAGCATTTGTTATCCGTTTACGCTAAACGGTTAAGGACTTGCGTGAAGTGGCTTCTCTGGATATTATCGGTTAACCGTTTGATATAAACGGTTCGCCGTTTGTCTCTAGTAACCTGCAAAACATTTTAGCCTTATCAGTTTTCGTTAATCAGTGCCAGAGGAGGACAACCTTCAATTCTGGTCATTATCGGTTAACCGTTTAAATTAAACGGTTCACCGTTAAGTTCCAGTAGCCTTTCCATTCTTGGTGATTTCCGTTTTTCATAAACGGTTAGAGCTTTAGGCATTATGTCGCTCTCTGGTGTTAATCGGTTAACCGTTTAAAATAAACGGTTCACCGTTAAGTTCCAGTAACCTTCCCATCTTTTGTGTTTTCCGTTTTTCATAAACGGTTAGAGGTTTAGGAAATATGTTGCTCTCTGGCTGTTATCGGTTAACCGTTTAAATAAACGGTTCACCGTTTAGAACCAAAATTGCATTTTAAACCAATTTTTGCAGAGAAACTTTTTCTAATTTTAAAGTCCATCTTTTATGAAGCATGAATGGAATGATTACTAAGGCTCTCGTTTATTAAGAAATAGCTCCAATACTTTTATCAAAAATCATTTAAAATTTGTTATCATCAAAATCAATATTATTAACATATTTATGTTAACACCAAGTTGGGACCACAATTTTTTATTACTATGAAAAGGTTATTCCTATATAGAGTATTCCTATTTGGAGGTTCTACTGTATTACATTATACTGTATTAATTTTATATTAATATTAAACTAACATTATTTAAATTTATTATTAATTGTATTAAATTATTATTTATATATTAATTATTAATATATAAATATAATATGATATAATAAAATAATATTACAATACAATTTATTTTTATATTTTATTTATTGTAATAAAAATAAAATCTAATAAAAATATATTTAATCCCTCAATTAAGAAAAATAATAATAATGACAATAATATTAATTAAAACAACAAAATTGATAAACTTTAACGATAATGATGGTGATGACGGCATTAACAATAATTTAATAATAACAATAATAAAATTATTAAATTTTAGTAATAGTAATAATATTAATAACAATAATAACAACAATAATTAATATTATTAATATTCAATAATAATAACTTTAATGAAAGTAATAATAACAATTAAAATAACAAAATTAACAAAGTTGATAATAATAATAATAATTAATGAGAATAATAATAATAATAAATAATAATAATTAAAATAATAACTTTTAAATAATAATAATAATTCTTTCAAGTGCCATTTTATCCAAAAAAAAGGACTTATATATAAAAATTTGTAACTTCTAGTGTCTATTTAATTAACATCAAATATAAAGTACTGTAGTGTAATTAAACTAAAAAAAGACAAAAGTTAGTGGTATGTTGCAACCGTTGCAACATAGTTTCATCCCCTTAGTTTCTTTCTTTAAACTGTTGAAAGTGTGATTAAAAAAAAAAAGTCAAGAATTTTGACTGTAAAAAATAATCGGTGCTGCAAATTAAGAAGCCACGTTATTTAATCTTTAAAGGCCAAAATATTGAAAGTTTTAGACAAAATTTTGCCTATAAAAGGAAGCGCTCATTTGAGAGCTTGGCATCCCAAAATTCATAGCATTCAGTTGGTGAAAGTTGTTACAACTCGTGATTTTGAATTATATTCACTGGATTCCTTTTATTGAATAATACATAATGTATTTATACATGCATATGGTATATTGTAAAAGGCAACTAAATTGTATGCCTTAATTGTAGAGATATTTACATATGGAAAGACTCAATCACTTTGATTTAGAATCGTTGAATATCTTGGGTAGTGATCTTCAACCATGACCGTCTTGTCAATCGCTGAACATGTTGCCATATGAGTTTCTGGTTGATTTGGTATGTTTGGATTCTTTGACTTATCAAAAGTAAGAGAAGCATTCGGGGCTTTAAGAATAGAGAGAAATATGTTAAAGTATGTAGATATATTATAAGAGCATTTGACTCTTCAATATGGGTATTATGGGTCTACTTTGTTAAGGAATATTTCTTGATTTCATGTATTTGGAGTTTGGGTGAAAGAAAATTGTTTCTGACAATGTGATTGTAATAATTTTCCACATAATGAATATTTTTCTCTGGTTATTTTTCAACAACGACTGAGGTTTTTTTTCGGATTTAGAGTTTTCCACTTAAATCTTTTGTTGTGTGATTGTTGTATTCTCCATTTAATTTTTATTTATTTATTTATTGCTTGATAAATTGGTTGGAGTGATTTGGGAAGGAATCTCAATTTCCTAACACAAACAAGGACTCAAGAAAAAAAAAACTTTATCAAATGTTTAACTCATAATGTATGCAAAATGTGAAATGGGGGTAAATTTTTCGTTACACTCTCCAAATTGAGTCAATTACTTCATATATTTTAAGATTTACCCAAAACACCAATGTCATTATTTTTGTAGAAGTTGGATCTTAATTTTTAAGGGTGAAATAGTAGACTAGATCAACCTACAAAAATGAATAAGTCCCTCTAAATAGATGTTTTTCCTATTCGGCAAATTTATCAAGATATATGATATTCAATAGGTTAAAAATATATAACTAATAACTAAATAAATTTTAATATGAATAGAAATATGATATAGACATTTGAATAATTTTTAAAAATATAAAAATAATTAGATAATTAACTCAAATTATTGAGACTAAAGAAGCATTTATGGTGCATCAAATGTTTTACGCAACTTGAAAGTAGTCCATGAAAGTTTTCAAGAGTGACACAATGCAAGAATATGTGATGCAGCAGAAAAAATAATTTCTAATATTTTGTTGATTTCGAGAATACTTAGAAAAGAGAAAAAAAAAAAATCTTATGGGACTCACACTGATCTAAGAATGCTTGTGAATTTGCAGTGCTAAAATTCGTTAATTTCACATGCTGCCTAGACTTAATATATTCAATAACTCGCATAGTATTATAAAATAAATTAATAGACGAAAAATTTTGAACTAAACAAAGTACTTAAAAGTACCTTATTATTAAGCTTATTATTGATAAGCTTTCAATTCTTATTATAAAAAAATATTACACATATGCATTATATATATAGGTAACAAAGCCATGATGAGGAATTGCTTTTCCGATGTGGGAAAAGTGAAGTTCACATTGACAACACAGAACTTTCTAAAGTGAAATAATTTTAAACCAATTCTGTATCTAAAAACTAAAAAATAGAAAATCTACTATAAACGCCAAAAAGGGCAAAAAAAAGGAAAAAACTTTAAATACTATTATATATCCAGAACGCCAAAAGCGCATCAATAATTGTCAAACGGAACAAAAGAAAAATTGGCAGCAACGTTAAGCCACGTTAAATGGGTCCTTTATCGTTACAATAAATAATATTCAACGTTTTGATGCCTTGCCATGTTGATGCAGATCTTTTGTCTGTAGTAATTGATATTTCGCAGAACTAGGGAGAGGATTGAATGACAGTTTGGCTAAATAACAATAATAATATTAAAAATAAAAGACGCGCTTGTATTAATTTCCCTGCCTATTTGTTGCTAGCATTGAAAAAACAAGTTGAGGATTAATATTCTCAAAAAGAAATGGCGGTATAAATAATTTCAAGAGAGCGAGCATCAAACCCTATCTTCTCCAATTCCTCTCATGTCAAATCGTTCAAGCTTTCTCCCTTGGATCAACATTACCTACACCACTATACTCCTAGGCTCCTTTTGTATGCCCTTAACCTTTTCGGAGTAGTTGATATTGGCCTTAATATCGTCTCCAGAAATATTGTAACCATTAAATTAGTCTCTATAAAAGATTTAGTTCTTCATTTCTATTAGATTAGGGTTCTTTCATAATCTAATATTTTGTTGAATGAAGTTTACTCAAATAATTGATAATTAATAAATTAAAAAAATAAATAACAGCCAGCAGCCCACCGTCAGCTCCCCTGTTAATCCTATTTAATTTTGAAATAACAAATGATTAGCCATATATGTTCCCAATATTATATCCGCAGCTAAAAAGAATATCATCATCATTTCTTCAATTCGTCTTTTCAAACCAATGATACATAAAAGGGTTATTTTTACATACCTCCCCTGAGGTTTCACCTAATTTCAGTTTAATAGAAAGTATCTCCGTATTTACACTCCCCTCCCCTGCAGTTAGTATTCCGTCAGTTGACTGTTAGTGGACTAACAAGAGGACGAAAATACCCTTTAAAGGCTGACAGGTACAATTTCCCAGCAAAGTTGACAGTGCAAGCATATTCAAAAGCTGAAAATATCCGAAAATATTGAAATCAAACATAAAAAGCCGAAAATGCTTAGGAGTTGGAGATTTGGGGTCCAAAAAATTTTCTTCTCCCTGCTAATATTACCGTTGGAATCAACGGTAATATTGGCAGCAACTTTGCCCATAAATAGTTGAATAAAACAATGTTTAGCTTCCATCACCATTTCACATTTATTCTAAAGGAAAAAAAAGCCAGTGCATGAACTCAGGAAGCTCATGCTATACATTCTTGTGAATCATTGTATTCAACCAGTATACAAGCCAAAAACAGATAACGCACCAACAAACACATGGACTCCCAATGCTCAAACACATCATGCAGATCAGACATGCAAGTAGAATATGAACCAGCTTGGAGAAATGGGGTTAATGGCAGGCTAATTAGATTCTCAAATCGTATATGCAGATGCCAAACCAGAGCTGAAGTGAAGATATCAGAGTCTGATGATAATCCTCACAAGCTTTATTACACATGCAAGAACAAACCAAAATGTGGCTACTTCAAGTGGTGGGTACCAGACAGAACCGACTTCAACAATGGGGCTGTTTTAGAAGGGAATGCGGCTGCCATGGTGGATTCTCATGTCATAAATACGATTGATACTAATGTAAAAGAGGTGAAGAGCATTGTGAAGAAGTTAATGAAACCTGGACACTATAAAGATGTATTGAAAACAATGATGTATTGTAATGTAGTCTTACTGGCAGTAAATGTTATGATGCTTAGGATGCATAATGCCTAAAGTTGTATTTCTAGTTGGTTGTACACCAATTTAGCAATGGAGTAATGAAAATTTAAGTAGTTAATTTCTAATGCATATCAATGTTCATGAAACAGAGAAAACAGCAGGCTTAAAGCCTTAAGTAGTATACATAAAATGAATACCAAACCAGCAAGCTCAGCTTGAAGTAATATACATGAAATCAAAATTAACCCAACAAGGTAAACCATAAATAATAGTTCAAAACTCAGCACCAAACCAGCAAGCTTATTTATATACCATGTATCTCATTGAAAACTAAATCAGCAAGATTAAATATAAGTGCTAGGTGAAATCAACTTCAAACCAACATAATAAAGTATAAACCACGGTTAGAACTAGTACTCTAACAAATTAAAATATAACTCACAAGAGTTTGAACTATAGTAATTAATTATATGCATTTCAACAACAATAATTTGTGACAATTACAAATGGCTGCATTTCATCAGCTTCTACAACCAGCAGCAACCCATATTTGCAAAAAAAGGCAACTATTTTCTTAGTTTGCCATAATCAGACAAGTTATAAGGCATGCTTGCCCTTGTCAAAATATTGGGAGTTTGTTTGTAAAAATAACTCTTCTACAAAATATACAAAAACTCAATCCTATGTACGAGGTTGAGTAACAAAAGATGATACAACATCTTCATAGCATAACTTACAGTGGAAGAGATATAGTATCATCTAATCCCTCAAAAAAATGTGTTGTATGGGATTAACTTTGGTGTTGCTGTCCTCTTGCAAATATATAGATAATCTTGACATGTTGCTGAATGCATTAACTTCATACTGCTTACTCTAGAATAACTTGTCCTTCATCAAGTAAAGAACCCAATAAGACATTCATTTTCTACTTATTTACGACTATTTGATAAATTATTCGAAAAAAAAAGGTTAAAGAAAATACCAGGTCCAGCAACACTGGACTGAGTTGAGCTTATATTCCCAGCAAATGTAGCCCTTGAAGCAGATCCATCATCACAATGTACCGAGCCAGAGGATTCCTCTCTTTTTTACACACACACACACACACACACACACGTATAGATAATTAGTTTGTATTATATACATAATAATTTGATAATGATAAAAAAAAATATATGAAACAACATAAATGCTGACCTTGGACGATCTTCTCTTCATTTCAGCTTTGTTGACATTTAAAGACCTCATAGGCTCTTTGCAACCCCTCTTGTTGTGGCCCCATTGATCGCATCTAGAGCATTTCACACTTGAACTCCTTTTAAAGTTCTTCGCTTCACCAGCTTCCTTCCTTCTCTTCGTTTGAGGTCTGCCAGCAGTTTTAATGATCATTGGTGGTAGAAGATTGTCATGTAAAAGCAATGGCCAGTTACTTTCATCAGGTACCGGATAAAGTTGGTGAGAGTATGTGTTCTTAAATGAGGTCTTCTTGAGCAAAGTGTGAACATAATCATCCACATTGAACCTCATGGCATCAATACAACATACTGCATGCTTGCAAGGCAGCCCTGACACATCCCACTCCCTACAATCACAGTGTTTGCCCAACAAATCAACTGTAGTTCTCTTCGAAACATCTTCCATCACCTCAAAAGTTTGGTTGTGCCCAAAGATCACTTGCAATGACCTAGACTCTTCCCTAACTGCCATAGTCCTTCTCCTTACAATTGGGGGCAATTCATCCTTCCAACACAGAACTTGTTGTTGTCTCTTATGGATTAATGTCATTATTTTCCGTCTTATCTCTTCAAGCATTCTCAAGATTGGCATTGCTCTGAAATTTCCAATCCAATTGTTAAATGACTCGGTCATGTTGTTGGTGACGTGACTGCACTTAGTGTGTGTGGGAAAACAATGTTTAGCCCAACAAACCACCGGTATGCCCATCAACCAGTCATGGGCAGCAGGGCTGATTTTATACAGTTCAGCCATATGACACTTAAACTTAGTAGCATTTGCACTTCTACAGGCTTGCCAAAACTCTTTCCTAAGTAAAAGATCTGGAAACTTTTGTTTAAAATTAGCATAGATGTGCCTACAACAATATCTCTTCAAAGCTTGCGGGAACACTCTCTCTAATGCATTCAAGATTCCTTTCTGTCTATCACTCATAAAACATAAGCCCTCTCCATCATTGCAGCCTATTTGCTCATACAATCTCTCCATAAAGTACACCCAAGACTCGATATTCTCATTTTCTACTACACAAACAGCCAAAGGATAAATGCCATAATTGGCATCAATACTAACTGCAGATAATAGTACTCCCTTATACAACCCTTTTAAAAAACAACTATCTAGTCCTACGAACTGCCTACAACCCCCAAAGAAACCCCTTCTATCAGCATCAAAGAACACAAAAAATCTCTTAAAATGAGGACTAACTCCACCCCCCATCCAATCTTTATCTAAGGATACTGTAGAACCAGGATTTGAAGCAATAATTGCATGCATATATCTGAACAATTTCGTATAGCTTGCTTTATGATCTTGGCCCAAAAACTCTAAAGCTTTGTTTTTGGCTCTATACAGCCTCTGATTACAACATGTTATCCCATATTTTCTAAACAACTCTGATCTAAGCACATCAATTGGCAGCTCAGTGTTAGCTCTAAATAAATGAAGAAAGGTAATACCTATCCAGGTTGAGGTTGCCTCATAGTTTTCACTATTTCTTGCACAAGTGTGTTCTGAACAGTGTGTCTTGATCTGGAAATGCCTCTTATTCCAGTTTGGACTTGCATGTATCCTCCATGTACAACCCTCAACAGCACAACAAAGAGTAACTCTTGACTTCTCATTCTTTACTCTTTTAAGTCTAAAGCCATTTTTTATCGCAAATACCTTGACAACCTTCCTGAATTCATCCACATTCTTGAACAGTTGACCAGGCTTAAGTATAATTTTCTCACCGTCAGCTGCAAACTCAAAACCCCCCGAGTTTTGTTCATATTTACAGCAAGCTTCTTGAGCATCCCCACTATCATTGTCATCTGATTCAGTACCACTATCATCTCCAGAATGATAGTCATCTAAAGCATCATCAAGCACATCAACTTCAAACTGATTCAGGTCTCTTTCACTGCCAACGTCCATATCATCTATATTTTTTTCAGCTTCTATTTCTTCATCATGTGTGTTGTCATCAAGCCCTACTGCTGCCATGCTTTCATATGAATCTTACACTATGTGAGTTGCAGCTGCAAAATCGACAGTGTTGCTTTCATCATTTAAATCAGAAAGTGCAAACTCCTTGTCCTCATCAAAGTCAACCCACTCCACATCTGGTTCAGGTGGCAATAGAACTTTAAACTGTGCATCTGGGCTTTCATCTTCATCGTTTCTATCTTTAGGCAACCCTGAGTCGCCTCTGTCTTTTTCCAACTCATCTAGTTCAGTTTTGATTATGAAGATGGCCCAACTATATTTCTTCTCCCTTAACTTGTTGAATGCATCTTGCAAATCAGTTTCTGTCTTCAAGGTGGCATAACTCGTCTCCCAAGGTAACATAACTTGAAATCTGACTTCAGTAGCATGCTTAATAGGCTGATCAAAACATAAATCCCTGATATCAGCCCACAACTTCTTTAAGCTGTACTGTTCTGGTATCATTGATGCAACAGTGAGCAAGTCACCTCTTACAACAGCCTCTATATCCATGTATACAGAGCTGGAAAAAAGATTGTATTTAAATTGTAAGAGACGTTAAATTGTAAGAGACATTAAATATTCTTAAAACTAAATTCTAACTAAAGAATTGCTAAAATTGGATAATCAATACTGTGAAAAAAGAAAAAGGTCAAAAAACAATAATAAATGGGCCTAGCATGCTTAATCTCTCAGGCTGTCTTAAAAAAAAAAGGACAAAAGTTGGAAAACTTTGAAACACTCATCATCAAATCTGTTGCTTCAACAACAACTTTATTTGATTACATAATAAATCAAAGTTCAGCACAAGCGTACAACTAACAGCAAAAGGCTCAATTAATATTCAGGTCTTATTCAGACCATCGAACCAAATATTGCAAGCTATTAAAAGAAAGAAATCAAAGTTCAGCACAAGCTTACGACTAACAGCACAAGCAAACCAAATATTGGCTGGAGTGACATGTAAAAGAAACAGAAGAAACTAAATGCAGTACCAATTTTAATTGATATATGTTGTGTTTGACCAATTAAAGAAAATTATTAGTCAGTAGTCAATATGCATTTTCAAGTGAAAATCTTAGAACTACATGAATATAAATAACCTCTTGTTGTGACAATGGTATGACTACTGTATCAATTTGTATACTAGCTTATAGCCTATCCACGCAAATTTCAGTTGCGGGTTTCAATTTTCTGTGGACAGGTTTCAATTTCAGTTGTGCCAATCCCAGGAGCCAAAAATGCAGAACAGATTATTGACACAAAATGATTTAGTAAAGTGATATGGAAAATCAAGTGAGAAATTTTAATAAAATTAAAATAGGCCAGCATAATATCATCACTCAATTCCATTAACTCTAACAGAACCGAAAAAAAATTCTAAGCAAATTTTAAGTTGAAAATCTAATTAACTGGGAAAAAATTAAGTTTAAAATATCACCAAAAGCCTTTGTGGCAAGTCACCGGAACACATCAGAAAATCTATAGCTCACTAAAGAAGAAGATATTATATAAGAGGCAGTTGAATCCGTACCAGCCCACCCACCAGCACTAGTAGAGGATTACCCACCAAGCGACGACGATTTGACACACACACACAGACAGAGTCAGGAGCTGAAGTCATTTGCAACGACTTCGAGCTGTGCAGAGGTGGAGAGGCATGGAGGAACTGACGAATCGAGAGGAATGGCTGGATGAGAAAGGATGTAGCTTTTAGGGCTTGTTTTGTTTTGTGAAATTGGGAATTAGGGGAACGAAATCGTGGGCTGCAACGGTGAGACATGGTGCGGCATTGAGGAATCACCGAGAGGGGTGATCGGATCAGCGAGGAAGTGGCTGTTAGGATGAATTGTGAATTTCTCGTGTTTCTGACCCGAATTGAACTGAAAGCCGAATATAATTTCGGGTTCATTTCGGTTCGGGTCAAACGACCCGAAAGGCCCCCAAAACTCATACATTCAAAACACAGCAACACCAATCTTTCCAACTTATATATCAAAAACGAAGAAAACCAAAACCAAAACTATGATTTACTACAATAGTTTTTCCAAAAAAAAGAAATATTAAACTAACCTCTTCTCAGCTCCAATGCCAGTCCCAGAACCACGTCGTCGTCTATACTCACTCGTCTTGTTCATGGGTAAGTTGAAACTAATGATGAATCTTGATTTTCAAGCTCACATATATTTGCTTGTTTTCACACTTGTGATACTTGGGGATGAACTTTTCGTGCAAGTGTAAATCTTTTGCACTTTTGTTAAGCCATTATTTTTTGGTTAATGATTTGGACCGAATAATGAAGTGATGCTACTCTCATTTTCGCGGTTACCCATACCAGTAGAGTGAACTTTTTTAGTTTTTTTTAATTTTAAATGGGCTTTTACAATTTTAGCCTTGTGTACTGATGTTATACTTAACTTTATACTAACTGCAGGGGAGGGGAGTGTAAATACGGAGATACTTTCTATTAAACTGAAATTAGGTGAAACCTTAGGGGAGGTATGTAAAAATAACCCATACATAAAATAACAAAACTTATCAAAGGCCCTACTGTACTAAGACCAAATTACCAACGACGTTAGCGGTTACACCTACAAAAAAATGAGCTTCATAAATAAATAAATAAATATACTCGAAATGAACAGATCTTTGTCATGTAGTGTAGCTTTTGGTAGAATTGATTAGAATATATAGCAAAGGAGAGAGGAAAATAATTCGTTGAATACAGAGGAGAGAGGATAGAGAAAGAGATATTAAATTAGTATGGATGTGACATTTTTATTATAATATATCTATCTAATCTTCCCTTTTTTTTTTCCTAAGGTAAATATCTATCTAATCTCAATCATTCAAATATCTTAGATCTAAGGGTTTACTGTTGATGTAAAAATTAGTAAAACTGAGAGTTGTTAATCCTCCGCTCGTGCATACAAAATCGGTCAGCTTTAGGTCCAGGATCCCGATTATATTTATTATCCCTAGTCCCACTTTTGGACTGTCGGTTGTTGAATTCATTGCAAGAACCAATTTTGTTTGTTTTCAATTCTAAATTATTTCAACAGTGGGCTACATCATGTTGATTCTTTTGTTTTTTAACTTGTTCTAATGGTGGATCCCATATATGTGTATATGTATAAAACTATTCGGTTAAAAAATCCGGACTTACGTTAAAGTTCAGGATCTGAATTGAACCTTTGAAGTTGAATCAAAAGGGAATAATCCAATTGCACATATTGAGTCCCACAACTAGAGATGGTGTCAATGGCCGGACGGCACGTGGCACGTCACGTGATGCAGAATAAGAAATTGAAAAAAATCTTAATTAGATTTAAATTTATAATTGTTTGGGGAGAAACATGAAAAGTAATAGAATGCCACGTGTCGATGAGCGGAATAACTCCAAGTAATCACTGTACGCATTTGGGGTACCCCATCTAACTCAGGACCCGGAGTACCCCGCATAATTCGAGGTGCCCCATACAACTCGAGGATAACTCGATGTACCCCACATAACTCGAGTATAACTCACGGTACCTCACATAGCTCGAGGTACCCCATCTAGCTTGAGTATAATTCGAGGTACCCAACATAACTCGATATATGGGGTACCTAATAGATCAGATTCGAAGCGAACGAGGAAAGTCCTTTGAAAAGTCCGCCATGAGAAATGTCTCCATCACTTGAAGGATAATATTTGATTTTGTCAGGATTAAATATTAAAATATTGTACTGAAAAGTTGCGATAGCCACCTGTTACCTCTGCCAAAAATGAAGGACGATGTCCCAAGGACAGTGGTCCTCACTCGCCTTACTAGACAACCATTGCTGAGGTACCCTGGACCACTCTCCAGCGTGCGCCACGTATCCAAAAGGATAAGATACGCCGCAAATGCCTTCTTGATTCCCAAACATGCACATAATGACCCAAAAATCATAAAAAAGGTCAAAGGACATGAAAGACCTGAAAAGGGACAACCAACAGCCATAAAAAATGGGTCACATGGTAGCTGAGGTACTCAATATATAAAGATGTCTAAGTTCTATTCTCTTTATTCTTTTATGAATACTCACACTCTACAAAATAAGCATTCTTCAACCTTAAATTTCGATTTACAGAGGGCTAACAAGCTCTCTTTACCATAAAAAGCTTGAGTTGCTAACTTGAGCATCGGAGTGTGAATGCCGGGGCACCCCGGCTTCACCTCTAACCTCTATTTCATTATTTTGCAGGCATAAAAGCTCGTTTCAAAGGATTTCTTTTCTTGATTTAGACCCCTCATCGCCATCACCAGCTCCCTCAACCATTCTCACCCCCTCTTAATTTTAGAAATACCACACACAACAAACTAGCGAGGTACCCCGGTTACCCAAGAGAAACAAATTTATTGTTCTAGATATGTTTTATCTTTTTCTACCCCTCAAAATTTGTCTAAGATAATAATATTTAGGAATATTTTAATTAATTTGTATTCTAGTTTAATTTGGTTTCCTATTTAGAGTTTTATTATTTAGGCATTGCTTATTTGAATAATATTCTTAATTTAGGTATAAGTCTTATTAAAATAGGTTTTCTAATCAAATTAGGACAAGTTTTAGTTAGTATAAATGAGTGTCTTTTGTTCCTTTTACAAGCAGAGAGAGATGTTCGATTTCAATAATATTTTAATTTTCATATCTCTTTTTAAGTATTTGAGCAGTTAATTCTCTCAGTATTCAATTGAATTAACGAGTCTTAACCCCTAAATTCGCGGCATTCTTTTGAATCAACGTGAATTTAATTATTCTTTTATTCCGATATTCTCTAGAATCAACATAATATTTTAAACATTAAACTTCTGTTGCATCAGCTTGGTATCAGAGCTAGAACCTGATATCACCAATCTAACCCCATTTACCACCAAACGTTTCCTTTTTCCCTTTTTGATTTTTTCCATTTAGCTTTATAAAAAAAAAAAAAACTGAAACAGAAGCAAAAATTTTAGCCTGCGGCCACTGTCCAAGGCTGCCGGCTTTAGTTTTCATCACTGATTCAGACGCATCCACCACCATTCGGATCAGAAATCACCGGTCGTCAAACCTCAAGCATCTACCACTGCCGATCAGCCACATAACGCCAGAAAAATCGCCAAAGCAGTTGCGGTAACATCGCTGCCATTCACTGGTTTCTGCAGCGTTACGGCCGTCATCACCACCAACAGTCAACTCCTCTCCATCAGCTGAACCTCTCTCACCTGCGTCGATCGGCGGAAATCAAAACAACTACAAACCCGCCGCCTTTTCGGACGAACCATCACCACCATCATACTCACCGACCATAAATCTTTCAGATCCGCCCATTCTTGTCCAATTGTCCGATCACCGTCGTTGTAACCCTATCTTTTGCTTATTCACAGTTTTGACCCAATTCTTTCATTTATACCATTATTGTCCTTTTGTTTTCTGATCTTAGCAAAAAAAAAACCCCAAACAACCACAAAAAAAAGGAGAAAAAAGAGAGAAAAAAGAAAAAAAAATTGAATAATGAAATCACAACATTGACGTGAAGATTTCATCTTGAGAGATGTTTTAGTTAAGATGTTGAGGATTTTGCGTTTGATTTCTCAAGATTTAGAGAAACTTTGAGATTAAAAATCTCTACACATAAAGTAGGCCTATGGATTTGATGAAGTTGTTCGTGATATATGTTATGAGGATAATGAGGAAAATAGTAAGAGTATTTCACTCGACAATATTATTTCTTTCGAGGAGAATATTAATTGGTCATTCACGTCTATAACAAATTCTCCACATACATACGTTGATTTGGATCAACCACCAAAATTTGATGACTATATTGATCTTGTGGAATAAGATGAAGTAGCAATTGATACAGTCTCATGTTATTCACTCGATTCAAATGGGGAGAATTATCATAAGATTTTTCAACAAATTCAAATGGGGAGAATCATCATAAGATTTTTCAACAAGTGGAAAATTTTAAGAAGCACTCTTTTGTTATGGGTTTTTCTAAGAGCTTGGAGGGATGTTACGACAAGGTATTTTTAGAAAAATTGTTGATTGAAGATTTTATCTCTCGTTGTTGGATAGATTGGATGGATATAGTCACCAAGGTTGGAAAGTTCAGGGTTATTCATCAGCATCGACGTTGTAATTTAAAGATTAATCTTAAGGCAAATAAAGATTATCTTGAAGACTACAACGAGCAAAATTCGAGGACGAATTTTCACCACCTTGGCGGGAATGATGCAGAGCAAGAAATTGAAAAAATCCTAATTAGATTTAAATTTATAATATTTAGGAATATCTTACTTAATTTGTATTCTAGTTTAATTTAGTTTCCTATTTAGAGTCTTATTGTTTAGACATTGCTTATTTGAGTAATATTCTTAATTTAGGTATAAGTCTTATTAAAATAGGTTTTCTAATCAAATTAGGATAAGTCTTAGTTAGTATAAATAAGTGTCTTTTGTAGCTTTTACAAGCAGAGAGAGATGTTCGATTTCAATAATATTTTAATTTTCAAATCTCTTTTTGAATATTTGAACAGTTAATTTCTGGTATTCTGCGGAATCAACGAGTCTTAACCCCTAAATTCGTGGCATTCTTTTAAATCAACGTGAATTTAGTTGTTCTTTTATTCCGATATTCTCTAGAATCAACGAAATATTTTGACATTAAACTTCCGCTGCATCAGCATGTGTCCGTATAGTACGGCAGGACACGTGCACGTTTTGGTGGGGCACGCGGCACGGTACGACATGCACGTGGGCTGGGTCGGGCTTAGAATTTTAGGCACGTTGGCCTTAAAAGAACGGCACGATTAGAGATGGGCTAAGTACGGCACGATGAAAAAGCTCGCAATAAGCACGTTTTGTTTTTCAATGAAAGTAAACTTAAAATTTTATGATTTTACAAATAATTTGAAGTTGAATTTTTTAAATTCATTTAATTCTTAGTTTAAAAAAATACTATAATTGATTTATATTTATAATTTATTAAATAAATAATTGATATCATGATTCTATAAATATGCATTAATATTATTGTGAACTATGATCTATAACTCTATGTAACTCCAAGTTAACAATTAAGTTAACCCTTAAAAAATTTATTATTATTATTATTAAGTATTGAAAAAATTTCTGATACTGTAAGGTCAAACTTAGTAATTAATATTATATTTTCTTACTATTATTAGTTTATTATTATTGAATATGGACTTGAGTTTTGAATTTTTGATTCTATTAAATTTGAATAAGGCATAGACCTAAGAAAAATATATAGACTTGAAAAAAGTACGCCAACAACTTAATATGCGCTCTTAAAAATTAAAAAAAAATTAATGGGTTTTTTTTAGGCACGACACGGCAGCCTAAGCAAAAAAATTTAGGCATGGCACGACACGGCACGAAACACATAGTGGGCACAAGCACATATGAGCCTTCCTTTGATGCCGGCCCGGCCCATTGGCCATCTCTACCCACAACACAAAGTGAGATTTTAGGAATCATTGACCATATTAAAATTAGAGATACGCTAAAAGATTAAAAAAAATTAATTTTAATATACTATATAATAAAAGACACTACATTAAAATTTGTGTTTTTTATCTTTTATTTTATCTTTAATTTTAATATAATTAGAGATCCTGATTGGAAAATTTATATATATGTATAACCCACTGCATAGCCTTTTAAAGTGAATTCTAACAATAGCTCTCAAAAAAGAAAAAATGGAGGTGGAAATAATTTCCACAGAGTGCATCAAACCCTCTTCTCCAACGCCTCTTCATCTCAAAACCTACAAATTCAGTCTCTTAGATCAATTTCGCAATCATATTTTTGCCCCTAGGGTCCTATACTATCCCCTAATTAACCTTTCGGATGCAAGTGTTATTGATCATATTGTATCCAAAAGATTGCAACTACTAAAGCAATCTTTGTCCGAAACACTAGTTCGATTTTACCCATTAGCCGGAAAGATGACAGAAAATTTTTCCATTAACTGCAACGATGAAGGGATTTATTTTGTCGAAGCCCGAGCTAAAAGTCCTCTCAATGAATTTCTCAACAAACCCGATCCCTCCTTGACTCATAAATTCTTTCCGGTTGAGGGCAGTGAGTCATTGACTGGACGAATTGCGGGAGCACACGTGGCTAAGGTACAAATAACATCATTTCCCTGCGGTGGCCTTGTTATTTGTTCATGTTTTTCACATATGTTCGGCGATGGCACATCCTTCAGCTTGTTTATGAAGAGTTGGGCTGCCACTGCTCGTAAGAGTAATACTGGAGCGGCTGTAATGTGTCCAAACTTTGATGCTTCTATTTTATTTCCTCCGAATGAAGCATACCCAAGAGAGCTAAATTGGAATAGCTTGTTCACTCGATTTTTCGAAACTGGTAGATTCGTGATGAGGAGATTTGTATTTGATGCCAAAGCAATAGCCGATCTCAAAGCCAAGGCAATTATTAGCTCATGCGTGCAGAATCCAACACGTGTTGAGGTTGTTTCGGCACTGCTTTCCAAGCATATCATGGCTACCTTCAAACTAAAATCAGGTCCTCACAAGCCAACTTTACTGACCCATGTTGTAAATTTGCGTCCAAAAGCCAGGCCTCCGTTGCCTGGTAATTTAATTGGAAACATCGTTTGGCATACAAATGTATTGTGCGAAGATGAAGAAGTAGAGTTGGCTGGCTTGGCAAGCCAGCTGAGGCAAGCAATAACAAAACTTGATGGAGACTTTTTGAAGAGCCTACAACTACAAGGCAGTGAAGGGTTTCTTACGCTTTGTAAAGCTATTGAAGATGAAGCTGAAGCTTATTATGATGTCAAGGATAGAATACTGTTTAGTAGTTGGTGTACTTTTGGTTTTTATGAAATTGATTTTGGATGGGGAAGGCCTACGTGGGTAAGTTGTGTTGGATTAGATGGATCAATTATCACGCACTCACCCACTATCGTTCTCACCGATACAAGATTGAGGGATGGGATTGAGGCATGGGTGTTTTTACTTGACGACGACATGGCTTTGCTAGAAGTTGATAAAGAGTTGCTTGCATTTGCCACCTTGGATCCAAGTCCTTTCGCACAAAATTAACTATTTGGTAAGTCCGGTTGTTCTGAATGATCGAAATCCCTATACTTTGAATTAATCTCAGTTTATATTATGTGCTTGTATTTGTCTTCAAATACTTGCTGAGTGGTTTTTAAATAGTTTTTTGAAACTGATTGTTTGAGTTCGAATTATGAGAAAAATTAGAGTCCACCATCTGACCTTTAAAAAGAAAAAATATTCTTGTATTTCAAGAGTATTTAATGTGTATTCTATGAGGTGTTTGATAAAAATAATAATAATTGATACTGCCGCTTGCAACCCAAGGAGCATAGCAAAATATTTCTTAAAATCACCATTAATCCAC
Source organism: Citrus x limon (assembly GCA_034663535.1). Lineage (NCBI taxonomy): Eukaryota > Viridiplantae > Streptophyta > Magnoliopsida > Sapindales > Rutaceae > Citrus > Citrus x limon. The sequence continues at coordinate 24,561,746 of CM067997.1, forward strand.
GAAAAACGGTTGTTATGAACTTGTGATGATTTTTTTGCTTTATTGTTTCTTTCCTTGCAAGTGGCTTGCCAAATGTTTACTAAATTGTCTATGCTAGACAATTTATTTAATAAAAGGTAAAATAACATCAATGATGTAATTAGCCTTACCCCCACAAAAGGATGAATAAGGAATTCATATAATTTTATATTTTTGTCTTGTTCCTTATCTGAAGAATCTTTAAACAAAAATGAAGATATTTTTGGGAGATTTTATGAATCCCCATCAGGAAATAAGAGTTTCGATATGATCTCTATATAAGAGAAGTGACGTATACATGAAATCAGTAATCTCTAGAGAATAGAAGGCAGTTTCAAATTCATGTGATTTGGTTTAGTGTTCTTGCAATACTAAACTAATCCTTGAAATCTTATTGTCCAATAAAAATTATAAATAAGCAAGCCATCAGAAAGATATTTTCACCTACCAAACGGTTGTGGCTCAGTTGGCGACGCAGGCTGGATAAGTGGGAAGAGATCTCGGGTTCGATCTCCACTAAACAAACCATTTGGGAGGGGTAAGAAGCCTTAACTGTGACTACACCCCGAATCCAGATTAGTCAGGACCCAATGCGATAGCCAGAAACCGGGTGGTTTAAACAAAAAAAAAAAATATTTCCACCTTATTATTTTTATAAATCTATACCACTTCTAGAAAATAATTATAACTAGTTCACATTATCACAAAGGTATATAAATTAACAAAAAAAATTAGATAACTATTTAATTAAATCATTATTAAATTTTTTTTCAAACTAGATATCTTTGATCATTACGCTTACTTTAAGATAACTATTATTAAAGTATTTTTGTCCTTATAATGTTAAATGACTAGATTATCGCAAGAAATGTGGTCTCTTGTAGCCATAGTTTAGGTGCTTAGCTATATTTTAAGAAATAACTTGAACTTATCATCACCCGACCCCTTTGTGAATAAGGATGGCAAAAGGCGGGCTTGGGGGCTTTATTTATTTTTTTTAAATTTTTTAAAATTATTGTGAATTTGAAAAGAATTAATGATCAAGAAGTTGTTATAATCATAAATAAATAAAAGAAAATGAATATTTTAAAGTAAAATAATAAATAAAGCAAACAAAAGCTTAGAATTTTTTTTTTAACGCTAGATTCTCTAATTCAAACACTCTCTTAATTAATTAATGTATAAGAGAGTTTTTAGTATCATAATTTTACCTTTTCTAAATCATCATTGATTTATAAATTAAGAATTTAAGTTTTCTTTTTCTATTTTTATGCTACTTTTGAATTTTAATTATATTATTCTAATTTATAATTTTTTTTTAAAAAAAATAGTGGGTCCGGACTTTTTTTCTTGAGCCCCTGTACACATGAGGGCAGGGTCGAAGCCCGCGAGCCCGGGCTTTTTTGCCCACCCTATTTGTGAATTATCATCCAAAGTCCGGAAGTAAATAATATCATCCAAACCCTTGACTTCATATTATTCTCAATCCTTTACTTCTTTTTAGGGATGGCAATTTGCGGGCTTGGGCCGGGCTTTCAAGCCCACATCATTCAAACGAAGTACGGACCCTTCAAAAGCCCGTCCAAACTTGGACGAGCTGAACTCGGGCCGGGCTTGTGCTTTTTAAATTAATTATAAAATATTTTTTAAATTAAGAAAAAAATTTAAATTAAAGATAATCATCTAATATATAAATAGAATAATAGTCCAATACATAAAATATTAGTAATATAACCTAATAAAATAACAAATACTAATATAAAAAATTAAACTAATTTAATATTTTGAGTTTTTTCTTTTTTATTTAAATTAAATTTATTTTTTATTCATAAATTTAAAAACCCCGGGCCAAGTCCGGGCTTTTTTGCTAAGCCCTTGTCCAGGCCCAACATATGTGGGCTTTATAATTTTTGGGCCCATATCCGGGCCCACCCTTGCGGGCCAGGCTTTATGCCCGCGGGCCTGGGCCAGCTCGGGCTTTTTTGCCACCCCTACTTCTTTTAGTTTCCTTTCAAATTCATCCCCCAATTCACAATTTGTTTTCTTATATAATTAATAGTTCTCTACTTGAGGCTCCATTTTCTTTTTCGAAGCTTAATATAAGGATTATATAGAAGAATGATATATTATCTTTAAAGGAGAAGCTAAGGTCTAGCTTTAGTAATAGATAGGACTCAGGTCTTGAGTTTGAACTTCACTAGTATGCACACACACACACACACACACACACACACACACACACACACACACACACACACACATATATATATATATATATATATCACTAAAGTGCGGGCGCTCTCATTATTTTAAATGCGGACACTGTTGTTAAGTTGTGCGGTTTAATATGATTAAAATCTGACTCTATTAAACCCAATGGCTTAAAAGCGTATTCGCATGAAAATAAATAAATAAATAAGGGTGCCCGCACTAGAGAAGAACTACATGTATATAAAATTAAGACTTAGGTCTTGAGTTTGAACTTCATTAGTATACAAAGTCTAACGGAAAAAAATATTTAGGATATACAAAGAGTCAAAATCTGGCACCTATAAAATAACATTGAATTCTCATATTCGATTATCATACTTTTCATTGGACCTACCTAGTGCAAAAATATTATTCCCATACGGATTGCCCATTCATTGTTAAAATATATATCTTCCTTGAATTCTTTAACATGTCCACCACTTGTCCAAAGTACTGAAAAACTTTTGGAAATGTACAACGAAACAAATAATTTGTTATGTAGGGTTTCCAAGCTCTGGGTTTGAACTTAGTTTGTCGTATAGAGACTTACAATTCAGCTTCCAGACTTTGGGTTTTTGAAAGGGATGCTGGTCTTCATTATATGCTTCATATTTTTTGTTTTCTAGTTTCTATTTCAGGGTGTTAGGCTGTTTTGTCCCCCATTCTCTCGGTTGTTTTATTACTTTTACTTTATTTTAATAAAATCCTCTCTTGATCTCGAGGTTAATTTATTTGAGGGGTAAAAAAAGGTAGAATGTAGTTCGCATAAAGCTATGGATAATATGATTGCATATAATGTTATTAGGAGCTAACAAAGTTTTCATAAACCTCATTGAAGTGAGGCCATTTATTAAATTAAAAGAGATAATATTAAAACTAAATCTTTATATATACTTATATACATGCGGGTATCCTTATTTTTTTTTAATGCAGACATGTTATAAAATCATATGATTGAATAAAGTCATTGTTCAATTTACTACAAAGCTATATAGTTTAATAGAGTGTTTGCATTAATTTTATTAAAGCATATGGTATCATAATATGTATGCATGAAAAAAATGAGTGTGTCCATGTAAGAGACAGACTATATACACACACTGGGGATAATTCCATTATAGTATATTGCTTAAATTAGTTGTATTAAATTAAAAATGAAAACAATAATGGTGTGTTTACTTGAGGGTTTAGGGAATGTGAATGAAACTCATGTTTACTTGGCAAAATGTAAGTTGGGAATGAGAATAAAATGTGTGGGTTCCACATAATTTGGGAATAAGAAATTTGAATCTCATTCCCATGGGGAGTTGGGAATAGGAATTCTCATTCCTTAAACTGACTTTTTTATCCTTCTAATTTTTTTTCATATTTCTCGAATTACCCTCGTTAAAATCACAATTAATTTTATTATTTTACATGTCATTATTATTATTATTAATATTATTATTATTATTAAATTTTATTAACTTTATTATTTTAATTATTGTTATTATTATTTTTATTAATATTATCATTATTAACATTTATTATTATTATTAATTTTATTTTTTTAATTAATATCATTTTTATAATAATATTTATACAAGTATCTACTTAATGAAAATTATATTATTTAATACTACGAGTATTTTGGTAAATTGATTCTCATTCCCATTTATTTTGCCAAGTAAACACATTAATGATATTTCAGCATATTCCTATTCCCATTTATTTTTGTCAAGTAAACATTAGAATCACATTCACATTCCAGCTCATTCTCATTCTCAACCTATTCCCATTCCACCATATTCTTATTCTATAAAATTAACGTACCATAAGAAGAATCCGCCCGCAAAGAGCAAATCTTCACAATGAGATACTACGAAGAATTAAAAAAAAAAGAATCTACAATAGAAAGACACCCTGTGTACATGACTACATGCTGTACATATATATACACACACACACATAAATCTATATCTATATATACACACATATATCAAACGTTAATACTTTAATCGAAGAAGAGACACGTGAAAAGATCGCTTGTTGATTATTAATGGTCAACATTTTGACACTTGGCCACGTGATGTAAACTTGTTTAAATTCCCTGCCGAGGTCGGCAGAATTGTAAAACAACTTGAAAAATCGAGAAAATTGGATCAATATGTAATTGTCAAATGGAATAGAGAAGAAGCAGCAACGTGGACCTGGACTTGGCCGTTAAAATTTTGGTTCGAAGAACATACCGAATCTTTTTATCACATGTGAGATTTAACAATCCAACTACCGATAACCTTTTTTTTTTTTTTTTAATTTGTTTGCTGCACATCCCACGTGCAGCAAAATACTGGCTTTTGGATTCATATCCAAAGGCACCAAAGATCCCAGATGCTTTTTTAATCTGAGAATTTTGGATTTGAAAATCCCCCTTTATATATAGTAATTTTTTAATAAAGGAACCCTTATTTTAATATAGTAATTAGTAAAAGACAGCTTGAAAATTGAAATGATCCATTCTGAACTCTGAGTGAATCTATTTAATTTCATCTAATATGACTAAATAAACTTATTAATAAGGATGTTGCTGAAAATTCAATAGAATTCTCTCTGTATTTTTTACATTTCCATCTTGTAAATATGCAAAATAAGGACTCTCAAAATAATTCAATAGACAACCAAATTGATTAATCAACATTGTCAACATGATACCACACTTCATAGTAAATAATATATTTAAACGTTTTCATCCTAAATGATCTCATCCAAATGTCACTCAACATCTACAAAGTATCCAAAGAGTATATTTTAATTAATGCCAACAAACATTAAACATTGAATATAAAAATAACTATAGTCGTTGGGTCGATTAGTGCACCTACAACCTCGTGGGAGAGGGGAAATATAATAAAATGAGGTATAAAACTTAGTGAGTGGATAATAGGTTCTGAAAATAAACTTATTTTAAAATAATTATACTATTGCCATATACAATATCTCACACTGTACATAAAAACATAAGTAAAATGTTTAAACTTTAAATCAAGTAATTGGTTGATACTGTACGTAATAATCATGGAATCATATCAAAAGACTATAAATATATGATTCTAAAACTTTCATTAAACAAATACTCAGGAAAATAACCTTATCATACTCAGACCTCATATTGTGTGATAAATGACATACTAAAAGTGTGTTATCTGAAATGCTAGTTATGCAACCCAAGTGGAGAGGTGAATTAGGTTTTTAAAACTTAAGCTAAATAAATCGCACAACAATTTAATCTAATACCTTAATGAAATAAAAAATAATAATAAATTTAACAATACTCAAATAAAAAATAATAAATTTAACAATACTAAAAAATAAAAGAGTAGGGGAAGAGAGAGCAAACACAAAGAATTTTACGTGGTTCGGCAATCCTGGCTTACGTCCACGCCTCCAAGCAAACCAAGCTTGAGGATTCCACTATTCAAACCTCCCAAGGCTTCAAATATTTACAATTGACTTCTAAGGTGTCAATGGACCTTTATAACAAGAGATTATCCCCCAATCTCTTAACTCAAGTGTTTCTCACACTCAAACTCTCATAAAATTGATAAAGAAATGAAGATTACAACAAACAACTCTCTTTTAGAGTGAATATACAAATGATAGCTCAATGAAGATTTAATCTTTAATGATTTGCGAATTGGAAGCTCAAAATATGTTGTTTCAAACTTGTTTATGCTTGTAAAAGTCTTAAAATTGAAGTTGGATTTGAGTTTATATAGCTTAATCCGAAAAATTAGCCGTTATAGGTAAATTCCAGCAAGCAAGCGGTTAGCCACTTAATTTAGCCAGCTCTTCGCTTCAGAACAATAAAGTTACCGTTAAATTTGAATTTGCTACAGTAATACTGTTCATAAAATTGTATTTTACCCAAAACTCTCTGTAATTATACTATGGCCCAAAATGATATAGAACTTTACAAATAAGTCCAATTTCAAAATTTCTAAATAATACCTGTTATTCCCAACACTGTCTGATATTACGATATGACACAAAATATAATAATATTTTTCAAAAAGGTCCTTTTAAAAATTTAACTAAATACTTATAAATTTCAAAGTTTTTAAAATCTTTTCAATTTAGTCCAAAATTTGAAAATATGAAATTTTCCCCAGGTGGCTAGCCGCTAGGCCTCAGGCGGTTAGCCGCTAACTCTCTATCTATTTTTAATATTTATACTTTGGCCCTTCACTTTTAGAAATTATAGTATTACCCAAAATGTTTGAAAATTTTATAAATAGGTCTAAATCCAGAATTGAAAACAAGACTTATTAAAATCAAAGATTGCAAAATTTTTTTATTTTAGTCCACATCTTGAAAAACAACTAACTTCATAAAATATTTAGCTTATACTTGTAAAACATTTGATTTATGAAAAAATAATGATTTATTAAACAAAATCTTGAGCTTCTCAAATGCTAAACCATTTATATATTAAACCATACCGGCTTTATCAAATCACTTAAGACATATGTTTGTTATCATCAAAATTACATTATGTGTAAGCCCTTTAGGCTAACATTATTGTGCCCGAATTTACAACCAATAGACCAATGATGTACCATCTCATATATCTTATTATATTGCATGCATAAAGTAGCCTCCAAGGGGCAGAAGCCCCAAGCACGCGGACTAAGGCCTTGTATGTGCTCAAACGGGTCCTAAAGTTCTCTATCTCAACTTTATTTATGTAACAGAATCTTTATATCTGGAGGGAGGGTAATGTCTAACTATTTTGAAAATAAAATCTTATACAAATGAAAATAAGCTTTTAAACATACTTTAAATCTATATCCCTTTTCATTAAAATGCTTTCATGTATTTGCAATCAAAATAAACAAAGAAAACATTATCATATCTTTAAAGAAATACATCAATATACAAATAAAATTTGTTTTCTAGAAAACTTAATCGAAGTTCCAAACATTACTCAATAAATATGCTTTATGTTACTAAAATTAAAATTGTAAGAAAAATATGAATGTAAGGTTAGTATATTCCACTCACAATGAGACGCTCAAGTTTGGTTACTATCGATGGCCACAGATTGAGTCATATTAGTGGCTCCTCCTAAATAAAAAAACAAAAAAAAAAACTACATCATTACTTTATGAGTATCAGAAAATACAACTAACTTTATGCGGTGTAACTACACAATGGATGTTTACCCTGGAACTTATAACTTGCAGATCCATACTTGTAAGTTTATAATTACCATAATACCTTCAAAGCCATATATAATGCCTTATGTCCAAAATTCCATATTTCACCCTTAGTAATTTAATTTTAATATCGTATAATAGTACTAATAATTCAGAAAGGAGTTGTTTATGTGTTTAAACTGACTATACTGAAAGTTGTAGCTACTTCAACCTAAAAAAAAAAAAAATCTCATTACTAACTATAAACTACTAAACATAACATAAAACTATAGGCTAATTACATACTGAATCAGGAAAACAGTAAGGGGGACATGTTTGTGGCTCCACAACGCCTTGACTCCTAAACTCATCCACCAATTACAAAAAATAACTTAGTAACCACTTTATCTACAAAGCCTCATATGATGCCATTCTCGAGCTAGATAACTAATATTTTAAGCAAATTCCATCAAAGGTAAATAAATATCAAAACTACCCCTAGTCCACCAATTATGAAAATTAGCTTAGGAGCAAACTGTATCCATTTCTGGGAAATCCTAATTATAAATAAAGTATGCAAATCTTTAAATTAACTCATTTCCATAAATTTAATATAAATAGAGACAAAATGACAGAAATCTTATTTCCTTGGGTGAGAAATCCAAGTTGTATGCTTAATTTATACCTCTCTCACTCTAAACACACAATCTCTCTCTACACTTCTCTCCTTCAGTTCCTCCTTCGATGGGTTTTCCTAAATGAATTTAAAATTGGGATAACTTCAAAGTGACTCCCTAAATCAATTTTGGAGGACCTAAATCTTAATTTTTCATCAACCCAAACCCTTGAAACTTTTTTCCATTTCCTTTTCGTTCTCCACCAGTAGCTTCTCTTCTAAAAAATGAAAATGCTTTTTCTTTTTTCTTTTTCTTTTTAATTAATAAGCTTAATACATAAAGACTAATGGTGGGCTTGGCTTTTACTAAGCAGACTAATGGGTTTTTAAAGCCTTAGGCACAAGACAAATAAAATATTTAATGGGTGCATATATATTACACAAGCCAAAAAATAAATAAACAAAAATTTAATATAGAATAAAATATAAAAATCTTTTTTTATCTTTTAACTTATCTTTTAATAAAAGATTTTTCTGTTAAAAAATTACTCCCTCTATATATATACACACACTCGAAGAACAGCCACGTGAAAAGATAGCTTGTTTATTATTACGAGAATAGTCAAAACTTTGATGCTTGGCCAAGTAATATGAACCTGCATAAATTTCCTCCACAAGATTGATAGGTTTGTAAAACAAGTTGAGAAATTAATATTCAATTCTCAGAAAGAAAATGGTTATGGAGATAGAAATAATTGCTCGAGAGTGCATCAAACCCTCTTCTCCAACCCCACTTCATCTCCAATCCTACAAGCTTTGTTATTATTATTATTCTTATTCTTATTCTTGTAATTGTTGTTATTAATAATAATAATAATAATAATAATAATAATTGTTGTTGTTGTTGTTATTATTATTATTATTGAATAATTATAATAACAATCACAATTTTTATAATAAATAATGACAATAATCAACTTAGATCATTTTACTGACTTGCAACAATCCATTCCAATTTAAAGACAAAATAAACAAATCAACAACAATACAACTCATTTTAATTCCGATTCCCATAATTAAAGTAAATAATTTTATTCTGATTTACATTCTCCATTCTACTTTACCCCCATTCTGATTCTAATTCATTGCGATTGCAGCCTATTCCGATTATTGATGGATAAACACATCACAAAAAATAAATAAATACAGATTCAACACAGGATAAAAGAGCGAGATTTTTTTTTCTTTTACTTTGTCCTCTAATAAAAGATTTTCTTTTTATAAAATTACTCTCTATATGTATATATAAATATATCAAATAGTAATAATTAATATACTTGAAGAGCAGCCACGTGAAAAGATTGCTTGTTTAATTTATTACGAGAATAGTCGACACTTTGATGCATAGCCAAGTAATATGACCTTATGACAAGATTGATATAATTGTAAAACGAGTTGAGAAATTAATTATCAATTCTCAGAAAGAAAATGGTAATGGAGACACAAATAATTGCAAGAGAATGCATCAAACCCTCTTCTCCAACCCCTCTTCATCTGAAATCCTACAAGCTTTGTCTCCTGGATCAATATCCCAATCACTTCTATGCTCCTAGGTACCTTTTCTATCCCTTTAACCTTTCCGGAACGGCTGATATTGGTGCTATTGTATCCAAGAGATTGCAAATTCTAAAGCAGTCTCTATCGGAAACTTTAGTTCGCTACTACCCACTTGCCGGAAAGATGACTGATAATTATTCCGTGGACTGCAACGATGAGGGGGTCTATTTTGTAGAGGCCCGTGCTCTGATTTCTCTTAATGAATTTCTCAGCAAACCAGATCTATCATTGATCTTCAATAAATTCTTTCCAGCATATGGCAATGATCAGAGTGGACAAATAGCAGCAGCTCACGCGGCTAAGGTACAAGTAACATCATTTGCTTGTGGTGGTCTTGTTGTTTGTGCTGGTATTTCACATATGATCGGTGATGGCACAACTTTCAGCTCGTTCATGAAGAGTTGGGCTGCAACAGCTCGTAAGACTTTGGAAGAAGCAGTCTGTCGTCCCAGTTTTGATGCTTCATCTTTATTTCCTCCACGTGATGCATACCCAAGAGAAGCAACCGCAAAAGCCCAATTCGCCCGATTTCAAAAAACGGGCAGATTTGTTACGAGGAGATTTGTATTTGAAGCCAAAGCAATAGCCGACCTCAAAGCCAAGGCTACCAGCTCCAGCGTTCAACATCCATCCCGTGTTGAGGTTGTGTCAGCAATCCTTTCCAAATGTATCATGACTGCCGTTAAAACAAAAACAGGTTCCCATAAGCCAACTTTATTGACTCATGCTGTAAATTTGCGTCGAAAGGCCAGGCCGCCATTGTCAGCACATTTAGTTGGAAACATCATTTGCCATGCCAATACATTATGCACAGATGATGAAGCAGACTTAGATGGTTTGGTTTCCCTGCTTAGGGAAGCAATAACAAAACCCGATGCAGATTTTGTGAGGAGTCTGCAAGGTGCCGGAGGGTTTCGTAATTATTTTCAAGCTCTGAAAGATGAAGATGAAGAGTATGCTGATGTGAAGGATAGAATTACTTTTACCAGTTCTTCTAGTTTTGGTTTTTATGAGATTGATTTTGGATGGGGAAAGCCTATTTGGGTTGGCCTTGCTGGTTTTGGTGGATCGATTATCTCGTTTGCGACTACTGTGGTTCTTATGCATACAAGGCTTGGAGATGGGATTGAGGCATATGTGTTTTTGCTTGAAGACTACATGAATTTTTTACAAGTTGATAAAGAGTTACTTGCATTTGCTACCTTGGATCCAAGTCCGTTAGGGTAATCTAATCGGTAAGACTTGTTGTTTGGAACAACATAATAATGGAGGGTAGAAACTTCTTTTTGTGTTTGGATGAAGTATTCTAATTTTTTTTCCTCATGTAATTTGTTTTGTGTTGTTGTGATGATTTAATTACTGTAAACCGTGTTTGTATTCTGGAAGAATTTAGTTTAATCTGTGTCTGTCTTGGGATTTGCGATTCAAAATAAAAGTAATAAGGATTGTCTTTACAGTATTAATACTATAATGCCATGATTAACTTTACAGTATTAATACTATAATTAAACATAAATTGTGTAAACAAAACATAAAATTTATAAATTTAATATAAAACTTGTAAATCAACATTAATTATAAAATAAAATATAAAAATTAAAAATTAAACATAAGATTTGTAAATAGAAGATAAAATAAGTAAATTAATAAATTGATACATTTTTAGTAAATAAAACAAAAACTTGCAAATATAACATAAAACCCCTAAATCAACATTAAGTGTGAAATAAAACATAATTTTTAGAAATTAAACATAAGATTTGTAAACGGAAGATAAAACAAGTAAGTTAATATAATACTAGTAAATTGATGTACTATTAGTAAACAAAGCAAAAGCTTGCAAATATAACTTAAAGCTAGTAAATCGACATTAACTGTAAAATAAAACATAAATTTTGGAAATGAAACAAAAGACTTGTAAAGAAAAGGTAAAACAAGTAAATTTATATAAAGTTGGTAAATTAATTTATTACTAGTAAATAAAATAAAAACTTAGAAATATAACATAAAACTAGTAAATCAACATTAAGCGCAAAATAAAACATAAATTTTAGAAAGGGAAATTATCATTACACCACCTTTATTTTGTCTTATGTTTATCCAACCACTAAAAAATTCTAACATGTACTTGCACCACTTTTTTTTTTTCATATTTGTATCAACTAGCCACTTTTGCATTAACACTATTAAATAATTTTAATAAAATGATAATTTTACCCCCAAATAAATTAAAAGACCATTTTATTTTATAAAAACTTTAAAAATAAAAAATATATAATGATAAAAATATCCCTAAATTTAATAAAATAAATCCCAAAATTAGAATTTTTATTTTTAATAAAAATTATTTTAATATAAAATTATAATTATAAAAAAGTGTAAAATTTTGGGATTACTAAAAATCCCCTAAATTATTAAAATTTTAGGATTTATTCTTTTAAGAAATAAATTCAGTTATTTTAATAAAATTTTACAAAATTATAATTTTTTAATAACTAAATTCCTTTATTTTATTAAAATTTTGTAAAATAATAATTTTTTTAAAAAGTAATTATTAAAATTTTGTAAAATCTAAATTTAGTAAAAATCAGTTGAGCACCTCTATTTGGGATTTATTTTTTTTATTAAATTTAGGGATATTTTTATGATTATAATTTCTAATTTTAAAAGTTTTTATAGGATGAAATAGTCTTTTAATTTATTTGGGGGTAAAATTATCATTTTATTAAAATTATTTAATAGTGTTAATGCAAAAGTGACTATTTGATACAAATGTGAAAAGAAATGTGGTGCAAAGTATATGTTAAATTTTTATAGTGGTTGGATGAACATAAAGCAAAATAAAGGTGGTGCAATGATAATTTCCTTTTTTGAAATAGAACACAAGACTTGTAAATGTAAGGTAAAACAAGTAAATTAATATAAAACTAGTAAATTAGTATATCAATAGTAAACAAAACAAAAAACTTGCAAATAAAATATAAACCTAGTAAATCAACACTAACTGGAAAATAAAACATTAATTTTGGAAATACAACATAAGACTTGTAAAAGGAATATAAAATAAGTAAATTACTATAAAGCTGATAACTTGATGTATTACTGATAAATAAAATAAAAACTTCCAAATATAACATTAAAAGAAGTAAATCAACACTAAGTGCAAAATAAAACATAAATTTTGTAGATTATGCTTAAAACTTATGAATAAAAGGTAAAATAAATAAATTAATTAATTAATATAAGAGCTACTGTAAAAAAAAAATTCACAATTGTAAAATGAAAACTCATTATAATGTTTATTACTTTATATATTTATTGATTTTTTAATTTAAATTGAATAATGCTAGTTTCGTATTTATGTAATACATGTGATGTTTTATTAAGGATGAAATTTATTCTCAAAATTGAATTTTGAAAAAATATTATTTTATTATCTTTCATAATTGTTGTAAGATGAGGTCATTTTGCATCTTTCTACATTTCTTCAATAACAGTCCTAAATGGTCTTTGAGTACAAGTAAAAAGTTTGAAACTACGTGAAGTATGCATAAGACTCAAAATTAGACATAATTTTATTGATGTATCATATATGTGTCTAGTGATGTAAAAAAAAAATTTATTTTTTTTTCTTGATCCATATCAAGATAAATAATTGTGCTTAATTAACTTGTGTAATAAATAGATACTATTATAGAAAAGGGAAAAAAATATACAAATGTTCTAGAATAAATATAGAATTTATGGTTAAACCAATTCAATAAAACTTATTCCACTTTTTTCAGCATAATTTTTTTGTTTAATTAATGAATAATTTTTTCTTTGTTTAATTAAAGATTTTTTTTGTAAATGAATAAAATATTTTTCACTAAAATTCTATAGAAACAATGTTAATTTTTTAAATAATTAATAATCTGGTATGAATTTACTGATTTTACTTTACATTTGCTAGTTTTATATATAATTTACAATACTTATATTTATCATGATATCAACGCTGTAATTTTTATTACGACATTAGAATTTTCATGAAATTAATGTTTGCAAAGTGTGTCTTAAATATATCTATTAATGTTTGGATTGACTTATTTTTACCCTAAATAAATACTCATTAAATAAATTAACAAATTGATTTTTGCTTTACACACCTTTCCCAATACTAAAAAGTCTTAGTTAAACCATTTGTGAAATAACCCGTCCTGAACCCCCAAGACGAGTCTATCTAGTCTCATCAAAACTAGATAGATAATAATATAATTAGTAAGGATTTTTCCGAAAATTCAGCAAAGTCTCCTTTATGAATATAACACTCTCAGTCCACAAATATGTAAAACAAGTACTCCCAAAATAATTCAATATACAACCAACTCCAATTATCAACACCCTCAACAAAAACACTGAATTTTACTCAAGATATCTCCAAGGTATCAAAAGATTATATTATAACTAATATTAATATATATTGGTTTATTCTTAATAAAAAAAATACAATAAAATTATACAATCCCAAAAAAAAAAAGAGATGATTAGTATGTCCTAATAAAAATCACTTATATCTTTTAACACCATCATGTGGCTAGACTCAAAATATATTTACAGTAGCTGGGTTGATCTTGTGTACCTGCAACCTCCTGTTGGGGGGGGGGGATATAATAAAAACGAGATGAGTATAAAGCTCAGTGAGCTCAGTGAGTGGATAGTAGTTTTTGAAAATAAATTTTTATTTTTTAAAATAATAACCATATCATTTTTTAACACAATTTCATCAAACCATATACGAGAAAACATTAATAAATCATTTAACATCTAAATCAAATTACTAACCTTAAAGATCATATATAATAACGTAGGTAATAACCATGCAAATCATATCACAATATCATATAAAATACACAAATATGAAATCATCACTAAACAAGTACCTAAGGGAATAATCTCATTGTATCCAGACCTCAACGGACAAGCAATGATGTACTAGCTAGGTACCGTCATGCCCTGGAGTTACACGGATAGACATGGAAGTACAATCTCATATCTTGTCATATATCTCATCATATTTGTGCATGCATAATCTAGTCCCCAAAGGACAAAAACGCCCAAGCACACAACCCAAAGCCTCTTTGTGTACTTAAATAGACCCCAAAGGCCTGTATCTCATCTATATCATTTGTATCTATATCACTGTTATCATCATACCACATGCATATGCCCCCAAAAGGCAGAATCACCTAAACACACGGCCCAAAACCTCTATGTGTGTTCAGATGGGCCCCAAAGACCTCATAATATCTGTAGCATTGTAACCGGGGAATGATACTGTCTAATGATTTTACGAGCAACATCTTATACACGTGTACATGAATATAAAATCATACTATAAATCTCATTTCCTTTTTGTTTAACATAGTTTAAATCTATTTTCTTTTCTTTATCACATCCAAATCCACTTTTCTTATCTTTAAAACACTATCATATTTTATCCAAAGTCGATATAGAAAACCATTAACCAACCATTTTAATAAAATATCAATGTGTGAATTAAATATATTTCGAGAAAATTATTAAATCAGAATATTTAAAATACTTATTTCGCAAACATGCTTTACTATCATAATTAACCATGAAAACATGTTTCGTATATTTCACTCACAATGACGACGCTTAGACTTGGTTATCGTCCACACCTGCAGACCTGTTCTCGCTCGCGGATCCTCCTAAATCAAGGAAACGACATAATTATTTTTCGTAAATTTAAATTAAGACTAAATTTATGCAATGAACTCGAAACGAACATCTATCCATAATTTACAGCTCCTGAGCGATAAAATTACCAAAATACCCTCGAGTTCGTAAATCATTAAAATACTCTGAAATCATAAATCATAAATCATCGAATTACCTCGGAATCGTAATTACAACCAATCCTCAATTTCAGAACTTACTAAAACCTCTACAAGGTCAGAAATCACAAAATTGCCCTCAAAATATGAAATTACCGAATTGCCGTCACCGGTCAATGGTGACCGGAATTCAGTCAACGGTGGTCGGGAAGCTCAGGTCTAATAGTTCCAGTCCAATGGTGCCGGCGGTGACCTCCCACACGCGACGATGGTGCTGGAATCTATCTCGACAACTGTGAACCTCCAAGTGGCCGTTCGATGACAATCTGGCCATTTTAGGTGATGGGTCCGGTCGGAAAATGATGGGGGTGAGCTGAGGAGTGAAACCCAGCCGATGGCATGCTACAAATCCGGTGAAATTGACGACGACGGTGACAACTGGGATATAACGGCCAGTCTTCAAGCTTCAGATTGGTACTGTGCTCAACCGGTGAGGTGGCTGAAAATCGGATATGGCCGGGTCGTGGGTTTGGGTTGAGTTTCAGGTCAGTTTGATGGCTTCCTCTCTCTCACGTGTGAACATGCTTCCCCCTTTCTATTCTAGCTTTTTCTTTTATTATTTTACTTTTTAACCGTCTCTTTTTTTTTTTTTTGATACGTTACAATTTGTTTGTTATTTTCTCTTTATTTCTATTAAAATATTATTTATCATTTGAAAATTATAAATATATTCATATTTTACATTACAAGTGACGATATAAATTATATTCATATTTTACACCTTTCTGAATACCAAAAAAATCTTTAATTAAACCATTGTTTGTTATTTTCTCTTTATTTTTATTAAAATATTATTTATCATTTGAAAAATTTAAAATATATTTGCTTTACATTACGAGTCACGACGTAAAATATAGTCATATATTACACCTTTCCGAATACCAAAATGTTTTTAGTTAAACCATTTATTTGTTTGTTTTCTCTTTATTTCTATTAGAATATTGTTAATCATTTGAAAATTATGAAATATATTCATATTTTATATTATGAGTCATGATATAGAAAGTTCCTACTTCCTAGGGTCAAAGGATGAATCATATAATGATTTTTATCAATTAATTAAATGTGTAGGCACTCTCATCACCACAGCATGCTATAGCGATGCAACTGACTAATAAAAAATAGCTACATGAGCTGGTGAGTGAACCCACCCTCTTTAATATTATAAATAATTATTTAAAATTAAAAATTAGCGAGTCCCACCACCTCAGTCAGCACCTGAGTAGAGGTGTAGAGTTCCTCCAACAGCGAATCTCACAAGCCAGCAGCAAAAGAGCACGTAACAATCGCATGCAAGGTATGTGTCATCATTTCAGAAACATCATAGAACAAAGAAGCTAATTAAGTAAGGTGATAGCTGATAAGTTAATGAGCAATTATATATTGTTTATATATAAGTTTTTGGAATTATAATGACATTACTAGTGATATTTTTTAATAAAAAAAAATTGAGACTAGTCGATATCAAGCGCGGTTCGAATTACTGCGTCTATATTGAGGAAGAAACTATTCCCGCTATTTGGTAGATCTAAAAACAAAATAATGATTAAAATTTGAGCCTAACCAGAACGTCAATTACTCAATTTAAAGTTAGGTTGGTTTAAAATATTTTCAAACTAGATTTCTTAATGAGTTGAATGAACCATTGGCAACCTCTAAAAACCTTTTAATACCCTTAGATATGTTATAAATTTATCATTCATTAACATTATATTTTTGGACCAAAAATAAAATTTAATAAAACATGCTCTCCATTTTAAGCAAATGTTCACATTATAAACCAAAAAGAAAATATATTTTGCTAAAA
Source organism: Citrus x limon (assembly GCA_034663535.1). Lineage (NCBI taxonomy): Eukaryota > Viridiplantae > Streptophyta > Magnoliopsida > Sapindales > Rutaceae > Citrus > Citrus x limon. The sequence continues at coordinate 24,579,128 of CM067997.1, forward strand.
ATTACCATGCAATAAAAAAAAGCGTAAGTTTTTAAATTTTGCATTATTAAATATAAACAAAGTTTTTTGGTTATATGTTCAATTGTAATGATGAGAAAGATGAAACATTAAAAAAATAAAATAAAATTGAGGAAAATGCTTAATTAAGTTTATTTTTTGTCATTTGAGGAGATGTTATGAGAAATTATATTATTTTTAAATTTTAATTATTTTAGCTGGGGTGACCAAAGGAGAGGGGTTGTAAGAGAGTTTTAGAGGGATGCCGATAGTCAAACTCTTTCTTTGTTTTGGATAACCAACCCATGGCTCACTTCTATTTAAGACCCCGTTTGGGATTGAGGTTGAAATTCAATAAGTTGCTTATTTTATAATTTTTGACAAAAATCATGTTTGATAAACTTTGGAAAATTTGCTTATTTCATAATTTTCTCCATTTTAACTGTATTTTTTAAAAGCAAATAGAGGGTTGCTTTTCATAAGCAGCTTATTCAGTAAGTTACTATCCCTTTTTAAAATTCCTACTATAATCTTAATATTTTAACAAAAAGATAATTATGTCCTATTTTTCCATACACCTAATAAATAAGCCATTAGATATCACATTACCAGCGTAATTGAATTACCCTTACATTATAAAGCTTTGATCCAGTAAATTTATATTTTTCATACTTTACTTTTATTTCTTATTATGAGATTTAATAAGACTTGCATATGATTACGTAAATTTTCTTTGAACTATGAACAATTTCACATGAAATTTAACCATGAATTTTAAAATTAATTTCATAACTATTGATTTTAACATTCAATCATATATATATTTTTCTATATACAAGGTGTTTTATTGCAATAAGTTTAATATGACTGTAATGCATATAAATTTTTTATTTTATTTGGATTATGTATTCGTATGAATTCTTATCATATTTTATGTAACAAATTATGAAGTTCATTAGATTTCATATAATTGATTTTTTTTCACTTTATGTAATTTTATATATTTTAAAAAGAAAAAGGCATGTCTAAACATTATTAAACATACTCTAAAAAATAAAAAGTAATTTAAATTATGTCTATTTTGTTCATTATATAATAAAACAATACTTTCATAAAAAAATTTACCAAACACATGTACACTGCTTTTTAAACTCACAACAATTATAATAACACAATTTATCAAACACCAATCTGCTTTTTTTAATCAGCAGCTTATTTACTTCGTACAACAGAAACAACTTATTTTTTCAGTTACCGCAATTCCAAACTAGCCCTAAGGATAGAGTGGGACTATTGGTTCCTCTAAATATTTTTGAAAATTTGTTTAATTATTTTATAACTTTACCCTTTATTAGATTTATATAAGATGACAAATTCTAATTAAACCCCATCTAAAAGTCAAAAAAATTTAATAAAAATTCTAATAATTAAAAAAAAAGCAAATAAAAAGAAAAGCTAGTCAACGAAAATATTAGACAATTAATTTGAAACCTTTTCATTGGTCAATTTATTCATCTAATGTTTTTGGTCATTTTATTCATTATGTTTAGGAAAAACTTTGTAAAAGCTAGCATTGGTTTTTTTTTTGGATGCTGCTCATGATCATAATATGTTTTAAAAAAAAAATTCACTAGTATGCATACATACATGATGTCGAAGAGAAAAATGAAGCATGCAAATCCATGGAGCATGGAGCATGAGAGCATGTAAAAGAATTAATTAAAGTGGAGCATGAGAGCATGAAAAAGAATTAACTAAAGTGGAGCATGGAGCATGGGAGTATGAAAAGACAAAAGTCACCAGGAATCAGGAACAAAAAAAAGTAAAAAGTAAAAAGTAGAAAGCATGAAAAGACAAAAGTCATCAGGAACTAGGAACCAAGAACCTAGAAAAGTCAAAAGTGAAAAGTGGAAATATGAAAAGGCAAAAGTCACCCGGGACTAGGAACCAGGAATCATGAACCATAAAAGCAAAAAATAAAGGGAAAAGTGGCCTGCAAGACACAACGGAAGCAAAGTGTAATAAAATTATAATTAAGTAGGAAAAGTTGACTAAAGTAAGGAATTAGTGAAGACTTAGGATACTAAAAAATTGTATTATAAATAGAGAGTTTTAGAGGTATAGAAGACAAGCGAAAACAAATTTTCAAAAGGCGAATATCAAGAAAGAAAAGCTCTGTTGTAATCATTGGTTAACAATGGAATTTACTCTCTTGACTCTTGTGGACGTAGGCTAAGCAATGAACCACGTAAATCCTTGGTGTTTTGCTCTTTATATTGTCCCTTTTATTCAATTTTTTGACTGACAAAAAATTGCGTCAACAATACATACATATTATAATATGATAATACAATAACTCCTACGATCCGATTGTTAAATCAATTGATACCTGTAAGGCACAAAATCTAACAGAAAAAGTATTTAGTAGGGATGGCAATGGGGAGGGGAGGGGAGGGGACCAATCTCCCCATACCCATCCCCGATATTTTGTGTATGTCCCCGTCCCCTCCCCGTCCCCGCCAGAATTGTTTGAGAGAATCCCCATCCCCTCCCCGAATAATAACAGGGGATCCCCGAGGGTCCCCGGTCCCCGAATAACTAATAGTCTGATACATTTTTTTTATTTTAAATTAATCATATTAAAATAAAAAAATTCAGATGAAAATAAAATTTAAAATATATCTTACATTAATATTGATCCATTACAAAGTCACATTCAAAATATAAATTATTAAAATAATTATCTTTGTCAATGACTCAATCTTCATAATCCTACAATAAAAAGAAAAAAATTATTTTTATATCGGCAATAAAATAAATGAAATAAATGTAGATACTTAATTAATATTTTTAATAAAACTATTTACCTCCTGCTCGTCCTGTTCTTCCTCGAGAAATGTGACAAATTGAGAGATAAGCTCAGATTTCAAACCTAAAACAATAAAAATGATATAAGTAAAGTAACTTATAAGTGCAAATATTAATAACTGTATAATATAATTACAATGTAAAATAAATTCATACTGCTATTGTAAGCTCGTAACCAACTTTGACAGCACATTAAGGCCTCCAATGTGCTTGGATGAAGTTTGTTACGGTGTGGGCTCACAACTCTACCATCGGTGCTAAAAGCTGATTCAGAAGCAACTGTTGTAATTGGAATTGCCAAAATATCTCTAGCAATTCGAGCTAATGTAGGATACCTATTAGCATTTAATAATATAAATATTTTGATATTTATTATTTTTAACAATATTTATAATTTTGTTATTTATTTATTAGTAGTCTTAAAAATAAAAATAAAATTAAAAATTAAAATGGGGAAATGGGTAGGGGATGGGGATTCCACCTCATCCCCGTCCCCTCCCCGAATAAAAAATTGGATATAAAATTATCCATGTACCCTCCCCGAATAGGGAAAATCCCCGAGGGTACCCGTCCCCATGGGGATTTTTGCCATCCCTAGTATTTAGGATATACAAAGAATCAAAATCTGGCACCTACAAAATAATATTGAATTCTCATATTCGGTTATCATCCTTTTCATTGGACCTACCTAGTGCAAGAATATTCCTGTACGGATTGCTCAATCACTGTTAAAATATGTATCTTCCTCGAATTCTTTTAACACGTCCACCACTCTTTGTCCAAAGTACTGAAAAACGTTTCCATTTTTGTAGTATTGAGACTTACCGTTCAGCTTCCAAACTTTGGGTTTTTGAAAGGGATATTGGCCTTCATTATATGCTTTATTTTTTGTTTCCTAGTTTCCATTTTAAGGTGTTAGGCTGTTTTGTCTCCCATTTTCTCGGTCGTTGTATTATTTTTACTTTATTTTAATAAAAGCCTTTCTCGGTCTCGAGGTTAATTTATTTCAGAGAAAAGAGAAAATGTAAAATATAGTTCACATAAAGTTATGAATAATATGATTGCGTGTTATATGTTATTAGGAGCTAACAAATTTTTAGGTAAACTTCACTGAAGTGAGGCCATTTATTATATATATATTATGTGGATACACTATAAAGTCATATATTTATTAGAGTCAATATTTATTTTACTATAAAGTTATATAGTTTGATAGAGTGTCTCCATTGACTTTATTAAATCATATGGTATGATAATATGTCCGAAAGAAAAAAATAAAAATGTTCACATGAGAGAAGGATTATATATATAAACACACAATGAGCATAATTTTGTTGTAATATATTGCTTCAATTAGTTGTACACAATTTAAAATGGAAAAAAAAACCTGTAAAGAGCAAATCCTCAACTAATAAGAAAAAAAATACCCCGTACGCAAGATGTGTGTGTGTCTATATATACGTATATATAAGTATACATCAAATGTCAATACTTTAGTCGAAGAAGGGACGTGAAAAGATCGGTTGTTTATTATTAATGGTGAACAGTTTGACACTTGGCCAAGTGATGTGAACTTGTATAAATTCGTTGACGAGATCGGTAGAATTGTAAAAAAAGTTGAAAAATTATACATATCGAGATCGAGAAAATTGAATCAATATATAATTGTCAAATGGAATGGAGAAGAGGCAGCAACCTGACCGTCGACTGGGCCGATAAAATATTAGTTCCAAGAACAAATAGAATCTCTTTATCACATGTGGATTCTCGGTTTACCAATCCAACTACCATTACCTTTTTTTTCCCCCTTCAAATTTGTTTGCTGCACATGACATCCCATGTGCAGCAAAATATTGGCTTTTGGATTCAGGACACTGAAGTATACTAGATGTTTTATGTATCCGAGAATTTTTGGATTTGAAAATCTCCCTTTATATGTAAGTGTGTGTGTATATATATGCTTATTTTCAAGTGTGGATGTCAGTAAGTGAGTCTATCTAATTTCATCTAACATGACTAAACAAACATATCAATAAGAATCTTATCGAAAATTCAATAGAGTCCCCTATATTTTTTACATTTCCAATTATTAAATCTGTAAAATAAGCACTCCCAAAATAATTCAATAGACAACCAGGTTCATTAATCAACCTTCTCAACCATAATACCACACTTCATAGTAAACAATATACTTAAGCATTCTTATCCTAAATGATCTCATACAAATACCACTCAATATCTCCTCAATATCAAAAGAGTATATTTTAGCTAATGCTAACAAACATTAAACATCCATATTCATCAAATCATATTATAATTATACAATTCAAAATGAGGTGATCAAAATGCCCTAATAATATTATCTATGTCTCCTAGCACCATCACACGGTCAAAACTCAAAATTAACTATAGTCACTAGGTTGACTGGTTTACCTACAACCTCCTACGGGGGGACGGGGTCAAATATAGTAAAATGCGGTGAGTATAAAACTTAGCGAGTGGATAATAGGTTTTGAAAATAAACATATTTTAAAATGATTATATTATTGCAATATACAACTGTGCAAGTGTGTAAAATGTCGCAACTATTATAAGACCCTAGCATTCTATTAGTGCAAAAAAATACATTTTTTGGATAAGAAATATGTCCTCTGACTATTTACTGGACTATAGTCGTATATTTTAGCAAATTGCATACTTCTATTATGTATGTATAAATTTACACGACTGCAGTCATGTAAATGGGTAGATGGTTCCACATGCTGTTATATGCCTTCTTTGATTTTATTTTTGTATTTGTTATGTAATTATTATATGTTGTATTATTATAGGAAATGAGTTCAGTACATATGCCTATTATGTTTCATGGTGAATGGATTAAGCAAAATGACCATTATAGATTTAATGTTACAAATAAAATGGTGACACTAAATATGCATGAGTTTATTTTTAAAGATGGTGACCATGATGGTCAAGTCAACATTCTTGATAAGACATGCAATTGTCAGGAATTTCAACTCGATCAACTATCTTGTGAACATGTATTTGCATGTGTAGGTATGGACAAACATTATCTATATATGATATGTGTTCTCACTACTAGCTGGGCAGAGTGTTTGGAGCTGATTAATAGCTATGATAATTGAGTAGTAACTTGTGTTTACTTAAAGCTTATTTATAATTCTGACATGTATTAGACTTATGCTATTTGATGTAAAAAAATTATTGTTATTTTATGTATTGAAGTTTGATATATTACAGCTTATGTTGATTGTGTTATCATCCTGATGAGTGTTTTAGCTAGCTTTTATTCTCCGTCCATTTACTCGACTACAGTCGTGTATTTATGAAGTTACCCGACTCTTGTTGTGTATATATAAATTTACTCAACTATTACCATTTATTAATATATGAATAATTGATGTTTAATTGATGGGTAATGATTTACAAGTGTCAAATGATCAAGAATAACAAGAACATCATGAATTCCAATGACAGAGGTGTGTAGATCTATGAAGGTATTCGACTTTAGTCTTGTGTATTTATGAAGATATTTGACTGTAGTCGTGTATATATAAAGTTACTCGACTCTACTCGTCTATCTATGAAAGTACTTAACTGTAGTCATGTGTATATATGAAGATACTCAATTGTAGTCATGTATCTATAAAGCTAGCTAAAACAAATTGGGTTAAGCATTCCTTCAATGATTATGACCATCCTGTTATATCACATATATGATGCAAAACTATCTTTCGTTCTTCCAATAATACATTTAACAAAAAATAAAACTTATATATGATACAAATCTATCTTCAATTACATCAAATGTCAACTACATCCCCATTGCAACTGTTATATCTCATAATAACTTATCCAAAAAATGATGACATCCTAGTGCTAGAGTTCTTTGAGGGCGTGACACAACATAGTTGGTTTCGACAACCTATGTTCAAATAATTTAATAGCCAATGCTTGTCTAACATCATTTTGTTGGCAATATATGTTGATGTCAAGGCCATGGGCTAGGGCCTCCAAGTATCGCAACAAAATTAATTGCTCCACAATCACCACTAAATAACATTCTTATTTAAGGTAAAAGAGCTAAGCTAAACATCTAAGGGAAATACAACATAGACTACACTAAACCAAAGCACGTCCACAAATAAACATAAACCCAATCGAGTTTTGTTCCTACACACCACTTTCAAGCCAAATTTACCCACAAAAATCTCAACCTAAAATTCCTCAAAACTATAGCTTCTAAATTGTAGACCAAAATGTAGCTTCTTCTATGACATTTATGTAAAGAAACAAGCCCAAAAACAGCACAAGCCCATTCAATTCTTAGAAAAACTTCTCCAAAGTCTATGTGGACTAAAATGATGAATCCAAAACTTGAGCTTGTTAAACGACAACGTTTAGACTATGTTTAATATACTCAGGAGTCACGAGCATGACATGTGAGTTACTTAAGTTCAAAATGGTAGGAGCTTATGACGTTTTAATTGAAGGCTTAAGTAGAACATGTGGAGTGCACGTGGGGTGGAGAATCAAGTTAGTTACGAAGCTGTTAGTACAGGTGGCAAGAATATGTGCATTCTGGATTTGTTAACAGCTGTTATATAAGCTGGTTAATAGAGCAGTTTTGAGGATAATTTGAGATCGTGATAGAGAGAGTTATAATAGAGAGAAAGCTTAGTCTTGATCCTAGTTGTTAGCTCTTGCATTACTCTATAAAGATTACTTGAATCATCAATAAAGCTTGCTCTGTGAGCTTTTCCCGTGGATGTAGATTGTGCTTCTTTGCACAATCGAACCACGTAACTCTCTGTTTTTCTTTAGCTTATTGATTAGCTTTTAATTCTTGTTCTGGTGTGTTCTAATTACAGCCATTCTCATATAAGAGTTTTGTTAACACTTAAAGCTTGATTGTTTAGGATCTTAGCATCTTGTTGGTCTGATTTGTGATCTTGGATAGTGCTTGGGTTGCTAATCAATTTCTACAGCACCCAAATCACTACACTTGGTATCAGAGCAAGGTTAACAAATCAAGATCCCTGTATGGCTACTCCAAAGATCGACCTTGAGAAGTTTAACGGAAAAAATGACTTCAACATGTGGAAAGTAAAAATGGAGGCTTTGCTGGTTACTCAAGGGCTTGGTGATGCAATCCAACCAGTGACCAAGAAGGAGGGTAAAGAGTTCTCTACATCAAAGACTCCTGAGCAGGTTGCTGAGATTGATAGAAAGGCTAGAGGCATGATAATCTTGAGTCTTACAGATTCTGTAATAAGGGAGGTGGCTAAAGAACCCACTGTAGCTGAGTTGTGGGCCAAACTAGAGATTATTTACATAAAGAAATCCCTGGCAAATAGGTTATACATAAAGAAGAGAATGTTCACGTTAAAGATGATGGAGGGTACATCATTAGATGATCATATTGATGAGTTTAACAAAGTGTGTGACACCTTAAAAACTATTGATATAGCCCTTGATGATGAAGATAAAACTCTTCTGTTGATAAGCTCTCTGCCAAAGACATATGAGAATTTTGTTGATGCCTTGATGTATGGTAGACAGACACTATCTCTGGATGAAGTAAAATCAGCACTCAGCACAAAGGAACTGCAAGGTAAACAAGATCATCTGGGAGTTGAATCAGGTCAAGGTTTAATAGTAAAAGCCAAATCAGATGGCAAGAAAAAGAAGCAAGGCAAGTACAAAGAAAAGCCAAAGGATCTGAAGTGTTTCTTGTGTCATAAAGAAGGACACTTCAAGAAAGATTGCCTAGAAAAGAAGCTTAAGAAGAAAGGGCAAAATGGAGGTGCAGCAGTAGCTGAAGAAGAAGGCTATGAATCTGCTGGAGTGTGCATTGCCACAGACAGCAAAGACAAAGGTAAATGGGTTCTTGACTCAGGGTGCACTTTTCATATGAGCCCATATAAGAGTTACTTTACAGATTATTATAAGTATAATAGTGGTAGAGTAATGATGGGGAATAATGTTGTGTGTAAAATCATGGGAATTGGCAATATTAATCTTAAGCTACATGATGGAACCATTAGGGAGCTGAAACAAGTCAGGTATGTGCCTGAGTTGAAAAGAAATCTGATTTCTTTGGGAATGTTTGATCAGATGGGGTGTAGTAAGATTGAATCAGGAGAGTTGATGATTGTCAAGACTTAATAGGTTGTTATGAAAGGTAGCAGGAAGAATGGGGTGTTCATTTTAGATGGGGATGTAGTTAGTGATGAAGCTAGAATATCAGTAGCTGATACCATTGATAAAATCAAAATTTTGCATCTGAGGTTAGGGCACATAGGTGAAAGGGGCCTTAAAGAACTTGAGAAACAAGGTGTATTAGGGAATGATAAGCTTGGAAACCTAGACTTCTGTGAAGATTTTGTACTAGGCAACGCAATAAGGTCTAGCTTCAAAAGATCAGTACATAAGTCCAAGGATAAGCTGTAGTATGTTCATTCAGATTTATGGGGGCCTGCTCAGCAGATATCTCTAAGTGGTAATAGTTATTTTTTATCATTCATTGATGATTACTCCAGAAAGGTATGGGTCTATACCTTGAAGAATAAAGATCAAGTGTTTGATAAGTTCAAAGAGTGGAAGATTTTAGTTGAAAATCAGACTGGAAAGAAGTTGAAAAAACTTAGAACAGACAATGGCTTAGAGTTTTGTAATCAGAGGTTTGATAAATATTGTGCAGAAGAGGGAGTTGTGAGACACAGAACTGTTAGGTTGACACCTCAACAGAATGGCTTGGCAGAAAGGATGAATAGGACACTCATGGAGAGAGTGAGATGCATGCTTGTTCAAACAAAACTTCAACAGCCTGTTACCTAGTCAACCTTAGTCCATCTTCAGCCATAGAATTCAAAACACCTTATGAAAAATGGACTGGACAACCAGCTAACTATGGAGATCTGAGAGTCTTTGGCTGTACAGCTTATGCACATGTAAACCAGGGAAAGCTAGCTCCTAGGGCTTTAAGGGGCATCTTCATAGGTTATCCAGAAGGGGTTAAGGGATACAAAATCTAGTGCACAAATGTTAACCCTCCAAAATGCATAATTAGTAGGGATGTGATATTCAATGAAGAAGAAATCATAAGCAAGAAATCTGTTCAAAGAAAGTCTGAGGAAGATGCAAAGGGGTCAGATATACATCAGATTGAGGAGGAGCTATCCAACCATCATGATACACATGAAGCTGCAGATTCAAGTGATATCAATGATGAGTCAGAAACTCAGGATGCAACTCAACTGGAATCACAAGTACAAAGTTACCAGCTAGCTAGAGACAGAGCAAAAAGGCCAACAAGACCACCCAGAAGATATGGATATGCTGATCTCATCACATATGCCTTGGAAGCTGCACATGAAATTGATGATGAGGAACCAAAGATCTTCAATGAAGCAATCCAGAGCAAGTTCAGACCAGAATGGAAAGAGGCCATGGATGATGAAATCTTGTCCCTGCACAACAATGAAACTTGGGAACTGGTAGGAAGACCAGGAAAAAAAAGAATAGTGGGCTGCAAGTGGATTTTCAAAATCAAAGAAGGATTGACCAGCTCAGAACCAAAGAGATTTAAAGCAAGACTTGTGGCAAAGGGCTATACATATAAAGAAAAGGTTGATTTTAAAGAGGTATTCTCACATGTTGTCAGGCATGCCTCAATAAGAGTGATTTTGTCACTTACAGCAGTTCAAGACATGGAGCTTGATCAACTTGATGTCAAGACTGCTTTTCTATATGGAAAACTTCAAGAAGAGATATTCATGACTCAACCTAAAGGGTATGAAGACCCTAAGAAGCCCAGACATGTTTGTTTGCTTAAAAAATCCCTTTATGGTTTAAAACAGTCTCCTAGGCAATGGTATATCAGATTTGATGAATTTATGGTGACACATGGATTCATGAGATGCAATTATGACTGTTGTGTATACTACAAACTGTTGAAGGATGACCTCTACATATATCTCCTCATATATGTAGATGATAGCTTGCAAAATAAAGGAAGAAATAGAAGATTTGAAGAAGATCCTAAGCTCTGAGTTTGATATGAAGAATTTGGGGATTGCAAAGAAAATATTGGGGGTAGAAATTGAAAGAGATAGAGCTGCTGGTCTTATGTTCTTGTCACAGAAGAAATATTACCAGGGTACTACACTCATTTCAAATGTTGAATTCTAAACCAGTTGTAACTCCCTTAGCAGCTCATTTTAGACTTAGTAACTTGCAAAGTCCTAAAACAAGTGAAGAGAAGCTGGAAATGGAAGATGTACCTTATGCTAATGCAGTGGGATGCCTTATGTATGCCATGGTCTTAACAAGACCAGACATATCACATGTTGTGAGTGTTGTGAGCAGATACATGGCAGCACTTGGAAAAGAGCACTGGAAAGTAGTTAAGTGGATAATGAGGTATCTGTCTGGTACATTGAGCTGTGGCCTGGTGTATGGAAAAAATAAGGGAAGTTGTGAAGGTCTACTGAGGTTTGTAGATTCGGATTATACAGGGGACTTGGACATGAGGAGATCTTTAATTGGTTACATGTTCTTATTTAATAGTTGTCTCGTTAATTGGAAAGCAACTCTGCAACATGTGGTAGCTTTGTCAACCACTGAGGCAGAATACACAGTTGCCACTGAAGCTGTGAAAGAAGCATTATGGTTACAAGGGTTAATGAGAGAACTGGGGGTGAAGCAGAAGACAGTAACAATGTATTGTGACAGCTCAAGTGCCCTACATCTGTGCAGGAATCCTGCACATCATGAGAGAACAAAGCGCATAGACATTAAACTCCATTTCATTCGAAATGAAGTATCTAGAGGAGCTGTGAAAATGTCCAAGGTTCATACAGATGAGAACCCTGCTGATATGCTTACTAAGGTGGTATCGACGGCTAAGTTCAAGGTGTGCTTGAGCCTAGCCAGCTTGGGTGACTGCTGATTACCTGAGGTTTTGGAGAAAGAAGCAAATTAAGGAGTTTTGATTCAAGGTGGAGAAATGTGGATTAAAATGATGAATCCAAAACTTGAGCTTGTTAAACGACAACGTTTAGACTATGTTTAATATACTCAGGAGTCACGAGCATGACATGTGAGTTACTTAAGTTCAAAACGGCAGGAGCTTATGACGTTTTGATTGAAGGCTTAAGTAGAACATGTGGAGTGCACATGGGGTGGAGAATCAAGTTAGTTACGAAGTTATTAGTACAGGTGGCAAAAATCTGTGCATTTTGGATTTGTTAACAGCTGTTATATAAGCTGGTTAATAGAGCAGTTTTGAGGATGATCTGAGAGCGTGATAGAGAGAGTTATAATAGAGAGAAAGCTTAGTCTTGATCCTAGTTGTTAGCTCTTGCATTACTCTATAAAGATTACTTGAATCATCAATAAAGCTTGCTCTGTGAGCTTCTCCTGTGGATGTAGATTGTGCTTCTTTGCACAATCGAACCACGTAATTCTCTGTTTTGCTTTAGCTTATTGATTAGCTTCTAATTCTTGTTCTGGTGTGTTCTGATTACAACCATTCTCATATGAGAGTTCTGTTAACACTTAAAGCTTGATTGTTTAGGATCTTAGCGTCTTGTTGGTCTGATTTGTGATCTTGGGCAGTGCTTGGGTTGCTAATCGATTTCTACAGCACCCAAATCACTACAGTCTATAAATAGGCTAATATTTTCAGAAACCCAGTTCTAATCCCATGTAAAATGAACCCTAAAACCACCAAACTTCCTAATTTGGTCAACCACTCCAATTTTCGGTTCATTAAATCAAAACCCCTTCATTAGTTTTCCTATTTCCTCTCGGCCTCAAACCTCATCAAGAAGATTCCATAAACAAAACCTTTAAAACACTTATGCATTCTAGAATTCTCTTTGCTTTTGCAATAGAGCAATGTCAGATTGACTGAAACCAATGCCACCCGAGCTCATATAAAAACCTATGCACTAGGGGTGGTAATCTGGGTCAAGATTTGTTTATTTGATTCGATTTGATTCGATATGAATTAAATAAGTTTAGGTTTGAAAAAATTAATTCGTTTAATGAACGGTGAATTCGATTTGATTCGCTAATTAAAAAAATTGGGTCCGGATTTGAGTATATTGACTCATTTATTCATTGAGAATTCGTTTAATAAATGGGTTATAAACAAATCGAACACGATCTATTCATTTGAAATTCGTTTATTATTTGTTTAATTCAACTAATCATATTTTATATGTCACGTTAGTTTGTTAAGAAAAATATTGTATAAAACTTTGTACCTGTAATATTATTTTATTTTACTATGTTAAACACTAGTTGGACAATCTTTTTAAGAAAATAAGATGGACTTTGCATACATTGATTTCATGGCAATCGTTTTATTTTCATTTTTAGATCACAAATTTCATCAAGTTCACCCCAGGACAGTTAGAAATTAAACTGAATTCTTCCAAAATACAAACAAAGATTATACTAAATCATCAGAACACACAAACAAATTACACAAAATATATTGAACATACTCCCAAACAAAAAGGAAATTGATATACCCTCCAAGATTGATCTTTATTATGTTGTTACAAACAAGAAGTCTCTGACCAACCAAGTTAGGTTACCCTAAGGGACTTGGATCCAAGGTAGCAAATGCAAGTAATTGTTTATCAACTTGTAACAAATTCATGTCGTCTTCAAGCAAATTCACCCATGCCTCAATCCCATCTCCAAGTCTTGTATTCATAAGAGCAATATAAGGATAGATCGAGATAGTCGATCCACCAAAACCAGCAACGCTAACCCAAATAGGCTTTCCCCACCCAAAATTGATATCATAGAAACCCTTAAAACTACACCAACCGGTAAACAGAATTCTATCCTTTACCTCCGTATATACTTCAGCTTCATCTTTGATTTCTTGACACAAGTTACGAAACCCTCCGGCACCTTGAAGACTCTTCACAAAATCTCCATCCAATCTTGTTATCGCTTCTCTCAGCTGGCACACCAAATCATCAATTTCTACATCATCATCAGTGCATAATGTATTTACGTGGTAAATAATGTTGCCAACTAAATGTTCCGACAATGGCGGCTTGGCTTTTCGACGCAAGTTTACTGCATGAGTCAAGAAAGTTGGTTTATGAGAACCGGATTTTGTTTCGACGGCAGCCATGATAGGTTTGGCAAGGAGTGCTGACACAACTTCAACACGTGTTGGATTTCGAACGCTGGAGCTACTTGCCCTAGCTTTAAGTTCTGCTATTGCTTTGGCTTCAAAAACAAATCTCTTTGTAACAAATCTGCCGGTTCTACAAAACCTGGTGCCCAGAGCAAGTTGGTTTAATTCTCTTGGGTATGCATCATAAGGAGGAAATAAAGATGAAGCATCATAAATAGGATATGGTACTGCTTCTTCCGAATATTTACGAGCTGTGGCAGTCCAACTCCCCATGAACGAGGTGAAAGTTAAGACATCACCAAACATATGTGAAATACAAGCGCAAATAACTTGACCTCCGCAAGCAAATGATGTTACCTGTACCTTAGCCGCATGTGCTCCTGTTATTTGTCCACTCTGCTCATTACCATCGACTGGGATAAATTTATTGATCAAGAATAAATCGGGTTTGCTGAGAAATTCATTAAGAGAACTTTTAGCTCGGGCCTCTTGGAAATAAATCCCCTCATCGTTACAGTCAATAGAGTAAATCTCGGTCAACTTTCCCGCAAGTGGGTAATACTGAACCAAAGTTTCTGATAGAGACTGCTTTAGCAGCTGCAATCTGTTGGAGAGAATAAGATCAATATTAGCTGCCGCTCCAGAAAGGTTGAGGGGATAGTAAAAGAATAGAGAAAGATATTGGTGATTCTGATATTCATCCAAGAGACATAGCTTGTAGGACTTGAGATGGAGAGGGGTTGCAGAAGAGGGTTTGATGCATTCTCTTGAAATTGTTTTAACCTCCATTTTCCTTTTGAGTATTCTTGTAGGAACTAAGGTGCTATGAACAGATTAAGCAACCTTAGATCCTGCCAAAGATCACCAACCAACTAATCAAGATGCTCCAAGATTGATGACTGAAAAGCTTTGACTAAGATGAATCTATGGAACTAGACAATTAACCAATTGGATTTAAGAAATCAAAAGATGTAGAACAAACAAAGAACAAAAGAGACTTTACGTGGTTCAGCTAGATTTCTCTAGCTTACATCCACGGGAGGGCAAATATCAGCTTTATTGATTATCAAGATGAATTACGAAGTAATGCCATTGGCTACAGAGGAAGATCTGAACTGCTTATTTATACCAGTCCTTTCTCTCTCTATAGCTCTCTCTCCACACCAATCTGTTGCTTCCACATTAGCTGCTTGATAACAGCTTCATAACGAACCCAGAAATTCCCCAGCAACTCACGTGAGTTCTTCATGCGTTAACAGCTTTTAACGAACCTTGCGAGCGAGATAGAAGCACGTGATACGAGCATGCTTCACTTAAACTTAAACGGCAAGCTCATATGTCGTTCAGAAGAGTGTTTCTTTTGCTCCTCAAAACGCATGTCTTCATGTCGTTGAGCTTAAGTGATTTCAGCTCTAAACGCAAGGTCTTCTGCCGTTTTGGTTTTCTGGATTTGCTTTCACAAACAACAATTCTTAATTAATTCTTAACGTTCTTGTTTTACAATGCTACCAATGCAGTCAGGTCAATTTATACAAAAGTACATCGCTTGGCCAGGCATCAAAATGTTGGCTATTATCGTAATAGACGAGATCTCTACAACAAAATGTCCAGGCATCAAAATGCGTGGCTATTATTGTAATGATAAAGGACCCATTTAACGTGGCTGACGTTGCTGCGCGCGTCTGGTCTTTTCTGATTTTGTAAGTAATAATTTTTTCCCTCTCTGGGGCCACTTTCGGGATGTATGTCGTTACCATTAGACCGATAACGTTTGATTTCTCACTGTCAAACATTAGATCAATAAAGTTTGATTTCTCGCTATCAGACAGACAGATTATGGTATTTATTTTTTTTTCAGATCGAGATTCTTCCATGATCTTTTTTGTTGATGTAAATACACTTATATTGATAGTTAATAAATTAAAACATAATATATGTAACGTAAAAGACAAATTTTCTAAGGAGTCTACCTAACCATAGAGAACTACTCCACTAGCGATAGCACAAGAAGAATTTTGCGGTTTGCTGGACCCACCTCAAACATGGTATATGAAGACTCATTCAAATCAAAAAGCGAATTCTCCTTAATGGACACAACATCACCAATTAGCATAGTTTTAAGATCGGAACATAAAGTGTACTCGATTTAAACCCGATGACTATGTGTAACAACAAAAATATAAAAAGAACTGCACAACCAGTGAAGCCAAACGCATTGAATATCAAAGAGTGAAGCCAAACGCACCCGTAATTTAAAAGCAAAAGCGGCTAAAATACAGAAGAAACGCCGACCTTAACAATGGAACTAATAATTTTAACCTCACAATTGAACGACACTGGTGGAGTCTACAAGACCCGTTTTCATACGGTACTCACTTATTGTTGCTTGGCCAGCTTCAGGGGACTTGGATCGATGGTTGCAAATTCAAGTAAATTTTTATCAACTTCTAACAAAGCCATGTCTTCTTCAAGCAAAGACACCCATGCCTCAATTCCATCTCCAAATCTTGTATCCACAAGGTTGATTATAGGTGAGAACTGGAGAATCGATCCACCAAAGCCAACACAACTCACCCAAATAGGCTTTCCCCATCCAAAATCAATACCATAAAAACCAAAAGTACACCAACTGCTAAATATAACTCTATTCTTTGCGTCCGAACAGGCTTCAGCTTCATATTTAATAGCTTCACTAAGTTTAAGTAACCCTCCAACACCTTGTAGGCTCTTCACAAAATCTCCATCAAATTTCGATATTGCTTCCCTCAGTTGCCACACCAAGCCATCCAAATCTACTTCCTCTTCTGTAAATAACGCATTTGTATACCAAACGATGTTCCCAATTAAATATTCTGACAGCGGGGGCCTTGCTCTTGGACGCAGATTTACAGCATGGGATAATAACATTGGTTTGTGGGAACCTGACTTTTTGTTTACGACAGCCATGATGGACTTGGAAAGGATTGCTGACAAAACCTCGATGCGTGTTGGATTTTGAACGCGTGAGCTTTTGGCCTTGGCTTTGAGTTCAGCTATTGCTTTGGCATCAAATACAAATCTCCTCTTCACAAATCTACCAGTTTCAAGAAGTCGAGTGTACGAGGCATTTGAGACAGCTCTCAATTGATGAAATAAATCATCTTCATTAGGAAGAAACAAAGATGAAGCATCATAATTAGGACATATAAATATGGTTTCTTCTTCCGAAGTCTGCTTACGAGCTGTGGCAGCCCAAGCCTTCATAAACGAGCTAAAACTTGTGCCATCACCAAACGTATGTGAAATACAAGCACAAATAACAAGACCACCACATGCAAATGATGTTACCTGTACCATAGCCACGTGAGCTCCCGCTACTTGTCCACTCTGTTGGCTGCCATCTACCGGACATAATTTATTTATCAAGTTCGGATCGGGTTGTATGAGAAGTTCATTGAGTGGACTTTTGGCTACGGCTTCTACAAAATAAACTCCCTCGTCGTTGCAGTCAACGGAAAAGTTGTTTGTCAATTTTCCAGCAAGTGGGTAAAAGTGAACTAAAGTTTCTGATAGAGACTGCTTCAGTAGTTGCAATCTTTTCGAGACAATATGATCAATATCAATGGCGGATGAAAGGTCGTCTTGGTTGAGGGGATAGTATAGAACCCTTGGAGCGTAGGCATTACTCAGAAATTGATCCATGAGACAGAGCTTGTGGGTTTTTAGGTCAAGTGGTGTCGGGGAAGAGGGTTTGATGCTCTCTCTAGAAATTATTTCTACCTCCATTTTCTTTTTCAGAGCTTTCTTGAATTGATTGGCTAAAAAGTGTTTGAATACTTTTGCTATCAAATTGAGTTGTATTTGATTAATTCTGGAGCGATTTTGAGGGTCCGCCAATGTGAACTGGGTGGCGATATTTCAAACATTGACAAATTTTTAAAGGAAACTGATAAATGTGCCGAAAGAAGGACAAAAGTGAAGTCAAAAGATGGTGAGATTCCTCTATTTTTTTTTTTGGTTTTGACCACGAGATATCTTGGGGGGGCCCCAACTGTGGGAGGCACCTTTAAACCCGTACCACAACCCAAACTAGAAGTCCCCGCTCGAATCGAAAGGCACAAGTTCCCCCAACAAAGGCGATTCCTCTATAAAGACAAAAAAATCAACAATAAATTAATTGACAATCTGCGACCGTACGATATTGCGATGATATTCCATGTTTTGTGATTATAAACCTATTGTAATTACTGCGAAGGCGATTAGATTTTTACAATTGTAAAATAATCAGTAAACAAGTTTGAAATGGACTACGATAAAAGTTCAGTAAAGGACGAATGAAATGAATTTTAATTTCGAAAGGTTTAAGTGATGCATTTAAAGAATTTTTTATCTTCGGGCTTTTTTCTTTTTTTTTCACAAACTACAAGAACTCAAGAAAAAAAATACTCTATTAAACGTTTAACTCATAATGTGCATGGAATGTGAAATGTGGATAAATTTTCCTTTGGACTCTCCAATTCGAGTTAATTACTTCATATATTTTAAGATTTACCCAAAGCACCCATATCATTACTTTTGTAGAAGTTGGATCTTAATTAAGGGTGAAATAGTATTTCTATTTGATATAACTTAAAATTCAAAGACCGCCCCCTTAAAGGGAAATACGTACAAGGAAAGTGGAGTAGACTAGGGTCGGCTCAATCATATTTGGGGCCTTGGACAAATAGTTTTAATTAGTTCTCCTATGTATGCCCAAGAAAGAATAAAGTTGGATCAAAAATCTAGAAGATGTATTTTTTTGGGATATGTTGATGGAGTAAAGGAGTATCGTTTGTGGGACCCCACTGCCCACAAGATCGTCATCAGCAGATATGTTATTTTTGTAGAAGATCAATTGCAAAGGAAAGATGAAAATGATAGCACTATAAAGGAAAAGTCAGAGGCTGTTCCGGTATATGTGAAAAATAATCCAGAGCACGATAAACAAGAACCAATTGAGTTTGAGACTCCAGAAGTTCGTCGGTCAACTCGTGAGAGACGACCACTAACATGGCACTCGGAGTATATCACATAGATTAATGTTGCATACTGTCTTTTAACAGAGGATGGAGAGTCATCAACTTTCCATGAAACTTTAAATAGGCCAGATGTTGCTTTGTGGATGACAGCAATGCATGATGAAATTGAAGCTCTACATAAGAATAAGACATGGAAACTTGTACCACTATCACATACAAGAAAAGGCATTGGTAACAATAGGGTCTACAAGATCAAACGTGATGGTAATGACCAAGTGGAGCGATATCGTGCAAGATTGGTGGTAAAAGAATATGCTTAAAAAGAAGATATTGACTTTAACGAAATATTTTCTCCGGTGGTTCGACTGACAACAGTCAGAGCAGTCTTGGCGATGTGTGCTACATTTAGAGCAGTTAGATGTGAAAACTGCATTTCTTCATGGAGAACTTGAAGAAGGAATTTATATGCTTCAACCATAAAGTTTTGTTGAAAAGGGCAAAGAGAACTTAGTTTACAGGTTGAATAAATCTCTATGCGGTCTCAAACAGGCGCCGATGTGTTGGTATAAGAGATTTGATTCCTTCATCATGAGCTTTGGATACAACAGACTCAGTTCAGACCATTGTGCATATTATAAGAGGTTTGAAGATAATGATTTTATCATTTTGTTGTTATACGTGGATGACATATTGGTAGCAAGCCCCAACAAAGATCGAGTCTAAGAATTGAAGGCACAGTTGGTTAGGGAGTTTGAAATGAAGGACTTGGGACCATCAAACAAGATTTTAGGAATGCAAATTCAACGAAACAGAAATAACATAAAGATTTAGCTTTCTCAGAAGAATTACTTGAAGAAAATTTTGAGACGCTTCAATATGCAAGATTGTAAGCCAATTTCTACCCCACTTCCTGTGAATTTCATGTTATCCTCAAGTATGTGTCCTAACATTGAAGTAGAAAGGAAAAAGATGTCTCGAGTACTGTATGCAGCAACAATGGAAAATTTAATGTTTGCTATGATATGTACTAGATCGGACATTGCACAAACAGTGAGAGTAGTCAGTCGATACATGACGAATTCTGGTGGAGAGCATTGGAAAACTGTGAAAAAGATCTTGAGATACATCAGAGGAACCTTAAATGTTGCATTATGTTATAGAGGATCAGAGTTTACTGTCAGGGGCTATGTGGATTCAGATTTTGCAAGAGATCTTGATAAAAGAAAATCCACTATTGGCTATGTATTTACACTTGCAGGGGGAGCTGTAAACTGGCTTTCGAAACTGCAGACCGTTGTGGCTCTATCTATAACAGAAGCAGAATACACAGCAGCTACACAAGCTTGCAAGGAAGCTATTTGGATACAAAGGTTATTAAAGGAGCTCAGGCACAAACAACAGAAGATTCTTGTGTTTTGTGACAGTCAAAGTGCCTTGCATATTGCAAGAAATCTAGCTTTTCATTCCAGGACAAAGCACATAGGAGTTCAATATCACTTTGTTCGAGAAGTAATAAAAGGTGGAAATGTTGATTTGCAAAAAATCCATACAAAGGAAAATCTAGCAGATGTTTTGATCAAGCCAATAAATGCTGACAAGTTTGTACGATGTAGATCTTCATGTGGCCTAATAGAAATGTTAGCAACATGACTATGGTGAAGCAGAAAGGATTGTGTGGAAATTGATTGGTTCCCAATCTAATCTCTAAGTGGGAGAATGTTAAAAAGTGAGTGGTGGGTGCTAGTGTCCCGCCACAAAGGGAAGAAAGAAAGAAAAATGTGAAACCACGTTTGGTGCGATTTGACAAAAGGAAAAAAAAAAAGGATGAATAGTAGCTAAATTATAACTATATAAGAAGGGGCGTTTCCCTCATTTTCATGATCCAATTTTTCTTTTCCTCTTCAGATCCATTTTGAGAGTATAATTAATGAATGAGAGATCAAGTGTATTGAGGTTTTGGATAGTGAGCCAAAATATTACAATACTTGTAATCCTCATATCACTAGTGAAATATTTTTCTTCTGTCTTCGCCCGTGGATGTAGGCTAAAAGCTGAACCACGTAATTTTTTGTGTCCCTATATGATTTTATTGTCTTATTATTTCTCAATTTCACTTTAGCTGTGTGTCTGCTTCACCCAATTAATTCCCAACAGCTTTTAGTACAACTGATTAGAATATATAGCAAAGGAGAGAGGTAAACATACTTTGAATACAGAGGATAGAGAAAAAAATATAAAATTAATATTGATGTTACATTTTCATTATAATATATCCATCTAATTTTTTTTTAAAAGTAATACATATCTAATCTCAATCCTTCAGATATCTTAGATCTAAGAGTTTATTCAAGCAATTGGGAGTTAGAGAAGTTAGGCAAAAAATAATGACTTTACAGCCTGCTGACATATCTCACGCCTATCTAGAAGGGAAGATTGAAGATGTATTGGTAAATGTGGATAAAATTATTTTTCCAGTGGATTTTATAGTATTGGACTTCAAGGTAGATAAGGAAGTACCCATCATTTTAGGAAGATCCTTTTTAGCCATTGGGAAAACTTTAATTGATGTGCAAAAAGGAGAATTGACTATGCGGGTTAATGATCAGCAAGTTACATTCAATGTGTTAGATGCCATGAAATATCCAGATAATGTTGAAAAATGTAATTTTATCAGTGTTGTGGATTTTATTGTTACAGAGAGACTAAATAGTTGCTGTAGTAATAAAGAAGTTAAAGTTGTAACATTCGAAGAACTTAAAAAAGAAAAACTCGAAGCCGCAGACATAGCATGACTAAGATAGAAACAATCCGTGAGAACTGACAAACACTTAAATCTTTAGACCTCTCAAACAGGGAAGTAAAACCTTCTAATCTTTCTATTGGGTTCCCTCATGTTTTAGAATTAAAGATTTTACCTTCACATTTGAAGTATGTTTATATTGGTGACAATAACATACTTTCTGTAATCATTTCATCTTTTTTGAATGTAGATCAAGAGAAGAGCTTGGTGGATGTATAGGAGAGATACAAGTAGGCTATTGGATAGACCGTGGCAGATATCAAGGGAATCAACCCCTTTATATGCACGCACAAGATTTTGCCAGAGGATTGCTTCAACAATTCTGTCGAGCAACGGAGAAGATTAAATCCCATAATAAAAGAAGTTATGAAGAAGGAGATCATCAAGTGGCTTGATGCCAAGAATTATTTACCCAATCTCAGATAGCTCATGGGTAATCCAATACAATGTGTTCTAAAGAAAGATGGAGTAACATTTGTAACAAATGAAAAAAATAAGCTTATTCCCACAAAAATAGTGATTAGATGGAGAGTTTGCATGTATTATAGGAAACTAAACAAAGCTATAAGGAATGATCACTTTCCATTGCCCTTAATAGACCAGATGCTTGACAGACTTACTGGAAAAAAGTACTATTGTCTCTTGGATTGATATTCAGGTTACAATTAAATTGCTATAGCACTAGAGGATTAGGAGAAGACAATATTCACTTATCCCTTTGGAATCTTTGCCTTCAAAATGATGTTTATTGGATTGTGCAATGCTCCAGCAACTTTTCAGAGATATGGTTGAACAAACACTTGAGGTATTCATGGATGATTTCTTAGTTTTTGGGGGATTATATGATGATTGCTTGCACAAACTAGAAAATGTGCTAAAGAGATGTAGGGAGACCAACTTGGTGTTAAATTGAGAGAAGTGCCATTTATGGTGCAAGAAGGTGGATAGAGCAAAAATAGAAGTGATTGACAAACTGCCACCACCTACTTTAGTAAAGGGCATTAGGAGTTTATTATGACATATTGGGTTTTATAGAAAGTTCATTAAAGACTTGTCTAAAATAGCCAAACCCTTATGCATGTTACTAGAACATAACAAACCATTCAATTTTAATGAGAATTGTTTAAAGGCCTTTACTGAGTTGAAGAAAGCTCTTGTTACATCACTTGTTGTTATAGCACTTGATTGGAGTATGCCTTTTGAATTAATGTGTGATGCAAGCGACCATTCAGTTAGAGCAATGCTAAGGCGAAGGAAAAACAAGATTCTTCACTCCATTTGTTATGCCAGTAAGACCTTAACTGATGCACATCTAAATTACACAACCACTGAAAAAGAGGTGTTGGCTATTGTCTTTGCATTTGATAAATTTAGAGTTTATTTGTTTGACCCTAAAGTAACAGTTTATATAGATCACTTGGCTATAATGTATTTAATTTCAAATAAAGATGCCAAACTAAGGTTGATTAAGTGGATTCTGTTGTTACAAGAGTTTGACTTGGAGATTAAAAAAAAAAGCATTGAGAATCAAATAGCAGATCATCTCTCAAGGCTAGAAGCATATGAAAGCACATTGACCAAGCATGATATCACAGAAACATTTCCTGATGAGCAATTGTTAATGCTATATCACTCTTAGATGATGCATCAATCTGGATTTCAATGGTATACAAATTATGCTAATTATTTGGTGAGTGGATTGTTACAACATGATTTAAGCTACTAGCAGAAAAAGAGATTTCTTCATCATATAAAAAGTTATCAATGGGATGAGCCTTACTTGTACAAGATGTGTTCAGACCATGTGATCAGAAGATGTGTACTAGATGAAGAAATTTCAAACATCCCACAATCCTATCATGCTGCAGCATATGGAGGACACTTTGGAAAGCATAAAACAGCAGTAAAAGTTCTTCAATCAGGTTACTACTGGCCCTCTATTTTTAAAGATGCTTACGAGTTTGTTAAATGTTATGACACGCTTCAATCAAATTACTACTGGCCCTCTATTTTTAAGAATGATTACGAGTTTGTTAAATGTTATGATAGGGGTCAAAGGGCAAGGAATATCTCTCAAAAGCATGAAATGCCACTCACTAATATTTTGGAAGTGGAACTCTTTGACGTATGGGGGATAGATTTTATGAGACCTTTCCCACCTTCTTTTAGTAACCTATACATCTTCGTGGTTATAGACTATGTCTCCAAATACGTGGAAGCTGTTGCATTACCAACTAATGATGCCAAAACAGTAGTGAAATTTCTTCAAAAGAACATTTTCTCAAGATTTGGCACTCTAAGAGATATATTAGTGATGAAAGAACACATTTTGCAACAAAACATTTGCTGCAGCATTGGCTAAATATGGAATCAAGCATAAGGTTGCTGCAGAATATCATCCACAAACAAGTGACATGTAGAGGTATCAAACAAGGAAATAAAGAAGAGTTTAGAGAAAGTTATGAGTCCCAACATAAAAGATTGGTCACTTAGATTAAATAACTCCTTATAAGTTTATAGAATAGCCTATAAAACTCCACTTGGCATAACCCCATACAGAATTGTTTATGGAAAAGCCTGCCATTTGCTATTAGAGCTGAAGCACAAAGCATATTGGGTAATTAAGCAATTGAATGTGGATATGACTGCTAC
Source organism: Citrus x limon (assembly GCA_034663535.1). Lineage (NCBI taxonomy): Eukaryota > Viridiplantae > Streptophyta > Magnoliopsida > Sapindales > Rutaceae > Citrus > Citrus x limon. Next base: position 24,603,633 of record CM067997.1, read on the forward strand.
AGTAGAACAAAGAAAATTACAACTTTATGAGTTAGAGGAGTTACGACTATTCTTTTATGAAAATGCAAGAATTTATAAGGAGAAGACCAAGCAATGACATGACCAAAGAATCCAGAAAATGAAACTCATTCCAGGCAATCAAGTCTTACTTTATAACTTAAGATTAAAGCTCTTTCCTGGAAAATTAAATCCAGATGGTTAGGACCTTTCTAACTTATGAAAGTATTTTCTCATGGGGTTGTTGAACTTCAAGATGAAAGAATAGGTCAAGAATTCAACGTGAATGGGCATAGAGTGAAGCATTACATGGGAACTATTGTGAATCACCCAACGGAGTACCTGTTCCAAAGGGATCTAACATGAGCAATCAAGGACGAACAGGCTAAAAGAACAAAAAACAAGCACTAGTTAGGAGGCAACCCAATGAGAGAATTTGTTTTAATTTTTCTTTAAACATTAAGTCTAGATGTGCATACTTTTTGTCATTCTAATTTGAGCATTCAATTTTTTTTCTGCCTTTTCATACAGTAAGTTTTTGTTAAAAAAAAAATATGGGCAAAGAAATTGACAGGAGTTGCTGCAGCATCATAGCCAACATGGCAGTTGGAAGTTGGTTCTCAACCAACAGGGAAATTTATCGTTGTTGCTGCAGCAACGAATTAGTTACTGCAGCAGCGATTTTTACCGCTGCACTAACAATCCTTGGACTGTTACCATTAAAAGGCTGACAGCTTGCGTCAGTAGATCAAAAGTAAAGATAAAGAGAGATTATGCAATCCCTAAATTACCGTATTATATATTCTTTTTCTTTTTCAATTAAATCAGTTTTTAAAATTTAAAAATTCTTTCCAAGTTATCCTTTTAATTACTTTCATTTTTCTATTTTTTTTCCTCTCGCTATAAATTAGGGTCTTATTTTTCAATTTCATTACAACTCTTTCTATCTCCATGAATAATGCTCAACAATATTTACAACTCTTTTTAACTTCTATTTTTGTTTTCAACACAATACAATTTTGTTCAAACTGCGACAACAATTGTGAAATTTAAGACACAAGTTGCTAGATTGAACGACCCTTCACGCTTCCACAGCTATAGAGCCGAAGACAAATTTGAGGAATTTATAAAGCCACGAAAACTTTGGAGGAAAAAGGCTTTATATTCCCAAAGCAGCCAACGAGAGTAATAAACAACATCTATAACACTGTAGCATGAAAAGGATGGGTAAAATTTTGCTCACACCCTGAGATGCAATCATCTCGGTTGTAAAAGAATTCTACTCCAACTTACTACAGCAAGATCAACACAATATCTTTATAAGGCAAGTACAAGTTCCTTTAAACTCTAGAGTTATTAATGCCTTTTATGATTTACCTACTGCCGTAGCATGTAAATATACACAATTTGTTGAGAACACGATGGTGAAGAAATGATGGGAAGTTTTTAAAACCTTGACTGTCCCAAGTAGTGAATAGATGAACGAAGAGGGGCGAGTGGTTAGTAAGATAGATTTGAAACTTATTGCCAAGGTTTGTGTAATGTTTTTAAGTCTAGATTAATGTTAACTACTCACATTACCACAGTTTCTCAAGACAGACTCATCCTCCTTTATGCTATAGTTAAAGGCTTAACTATAATGTAGGCAAGATCATCAAGAAGGATATAAGATATTGTGTAATGAAGACACAAAAATCTATTGCACTGTTATTCCTTTCTCTTATCACGGGGATATGTGAAGCCTCAGAAGTGTAACTTGAGGACAATGATGAACGAATAAAGAATGAAGGGGTCATTGTGGTGAAGACAATTGAGAGGATTACTGTATAATCTACAACTGTAGCAACCACAGCAAAGACAACACAAGCTACATGGATTGAGAATATACTTTAAGAACTTAGTGAAGCCGTGAAAGCATTGTCCAAGCACAGATGGAAGAAAATTAGAGATTTTGGACATACAACATTTTCAAGCACAAAAGCACCAATTTGCCTTATACATAAAAAATAAAGATACAAACTTTCTAGAATCGTTGCTGCAACAGCTTAATTTCGGAGAAGTTGAGGAAGCTGCTCTAGTAGAAGGGAGTGAAGATCCAAAAGCTGAAGGAGAATTTGAGTAAGAACAACAGTCAGAGCAACATATGGAAGAAAATTATAGATTTTGGACATACAACATTTTCAAGCACAACAGCACCAATTTGCCTTATACATAAAAAAATTAAGATACAAACTTTCTAGAATCGTTGCTGCAACAACTTAATTTCGGAGAAGCTGAGGAAGCTGTTCCAGTAGAAGGGAGTGAAGATCCAGAGGCTGAAGGAGAATTTGAGTAAGAACAACAGTCAGAGCAACAAGAAGTAGTGGAAGAAAAAGAGGAAGAGTAAGCATATTATGAGGAAAATGAGGCAGAGCCTCCAAAAGTGACTCTCACACGTAAAGGAAAAGAGAAAATTTTGGTTGAAGAAGAGTCAAAATCAGAGCGGGAAGAGGATGTGGATGCGACCATAGAGGAAGCTATTAGCAGTGTCATGACCCAACCCAGACCTAGCAAGATATTTTCCGCTTTGGGCCTTAACAAGACCCGCACGGTTTTGTTCTTAGGGCGCTCATATACCCCAAAATGCGTCTTGCCAATTAAGGTGTGGATCACCCCTTATAAATCCAACATCTCTCTTGTGCTTTGCCGATGTGGGATTCGCCTAGGGTGTTACATACACCCCCCTTGGGGACTCAGCGTCCTCGCTAAGGTTTGCCCCACCATCGCTCAAGAGAACACGCGGAGCCGTTCTGATACCATAATGTTATGACCCAACCCAGACCTGGCAATATATTGTCCGCTTTAGGCCTTAACAAGGCCCGCACGATTTTATTCCTCGGGCACCCATACACTCCAAAACGCGTCTTACCAATTAAGGTGTGGATCATCCCTTATAAACCCAACATCTCTCCCGTGCTTTGCTGAAGTGGGATTCGCCTAGGGTGTTACAAGCAGAGTTACTCGAACAGAAGAAGCAATGAGCAGTTTGAGAGACCTTATTATCAGTATCACTGTTGAGGAACAACTAGCAGCACCACTTGCACAAGCTGCTACACAACCAACCACAATAAAATCCCCCATCACAACCCTCAAGGTTTCCAGCAAACGCAAAGGGTACAACCTTCTAGAGGTGCTACAACACCAAAAGTGCTAGAACATAAAAGAAAAAAAGCAAACTTAGCCAAAAGCTACTGAAGCTGCTAGAACCCTTTAAATTAGTCTAACTCAAAGTAATAAAAAGAAACAACTAGCTGCTACGTCAGTAGGTTCACCTAAGGAACATTTGTGAAGTATAACTAAGAAAAAGTGACATTTTTTCAACAAGAACTAGAATAGAACATTCAACAACATGGGAGTATCCCCTGCCAGCCCTATTTAGTTTTCCAATTTCTGAAACTTTTCTTTTGTTTTCTTTATTTCAAATTGTTCATTTCTTTATAGTTAGTATATGCATGTTGTCTTTAATCATTTTATGTGCATGTGAGGACACAACACCTCTCAAGTTTGGGGGGGTTGTGCTATGGTGTAGCGTGTTAATGAATGAATGTGTTTCTGTTATATGTATTGCCCTGTTTATCTAGTAGTTTTCAGTGGATTATAGAACCCAATGAGGATGAATTGAGTGTTGATATTTGGGAATGAATGACTGCCAAGTAGAGATAATTTATAGATAAAGGTTGAAACTCTGCATTCACACTTAGGCTTTGGTTTTGTTTTGTGAGTGTGTTGTAGCAAAGCTAAGAAGACCAAAAAGGTTAGAAAATATCTCAAGTTTGGGGGGGGGGGGGTTTAGATTTATCACAAACTGTGCTTGATATGAAATAAATCTTGCTCCAATGGCTTAGTTGCTGAGTAACTAGGGCTGAGTATGTACCCCATATGCATATTTGAGTTAAAAGGCAGCAAGAGTTATGAGCATTGTTGTAGAAATATATTAATATACTTATGCTTTATTCTTGAGTTATATGTGATATATGTGTGACGCTGCAACATCTTTGGAACTTGATCAAGAAGTCACACACACAGTGTGGACAGAATAAGACCTAAGTTTAGAACTTGAGCTGCTATGACAATTTTGCGTGGTTAAAAGTGTGATCTAAGGGTTGATGAATCCTAGCAAGCTTGATGACAAAGCTAAATTGTTTTTTGCATTGATTGTGTGATTGAAGTGTTAATGTTGTTGTTATTACTTGAGGACAAGTAATGGTTTAAGTTTGGGGGTGTGATAACTCTATGAAATGAGAGTTATCATGACATTTTTAGACTTAAATCAATATTACTTAGAGAGTAAATGATGTGTTTTGATTACATTTTAGTTACATTTAGCATAAGCATCCATTTTAGTTTATTTTTAATAAATTGAGTTGTTTTAGATCATTTTGTGCTTAGATTATATGCATGATTGTAGGTGACCGAAAAGCTCAAGTTTTAGCGATGGAATGTGGCTCAAACTCACATGCTTTAGCACCTGTTTCAGTGACAGAACAAATCATAGTAATGTCAAAATGGTGAAAAGTTTGGCAACACTTGCATTCATACTCTTCAGTGTGCATGGTATTTTACTTTGGTTTTGTCGAAAGTCTGAATATCCAAGATAACACCATTTCTACGATTTTATAATATTTTGCACTAGTTTGGTGTTAACTGGCCTCATATGCTTACTGTTGCTCTCAACTTGTTCCCACAAATATTTTATACTTCTGTAGAAATTATTGTGCACGGTTGAATCTTTTTGAAGCATACTTTCTCCAATTTCAAATGTTATTTTCCCACCTTGATAAATGGACAATGGCCCTATGAAACCAACTCAACAGATTACTTATTATAGAAAGCGTGAATCTGATCATATTGGTGGTTGAGTAACCATTCTACATTGTAGTATTCTCAGTTCTTTTTGCTCTAATTAAAAGGAGAAGAATATTAGGATTTACTTCCCATGAAATTGCTACAAAAAAACATGCAGCTTAAAATAAACGGAGGGGTTGTGTTGTAGCTGAAAAAGTATGTTCCAATATTTAAAAGTTTAGAAAAGAGTAGAGGTGACTTCAAGTTAGAATTGCAGGCACCTCAACTAGAGTCAATGCTTAGCTATAAAGCAACATGATTACTTTTGACTGTGGTACTCTTAAATGAAAATTTTGGAGTTGTTTCACTTAACCAAATATTGGTTATGCAACTCTTGTTACGAGGATTGGTACCTTTATATTTATTGAATGCTAATTGTTTTGCCATTTGATGGTCCCATTAGGGGAGATTATTTCCGAAGAGTATTCCTTGGAATATGGAAAAGATGTAATGGAGATGCATGTATGTGCTGTACAAGCAGGGGAGCGTGCTTTAATAGTAGACGATCTAGTTGCAACTGGTGGGACCTTGTTTGCTGCAATCAGGCTACTTGGTAGTACGCAAAACCATATATTTATTTTGATATACATACAAATGCTGAATGCTTGCTTTTCTTCATACATTCTTCTTTTTCATACAGCTGCTGTTTTAGCTGTCGAAATGTGCAAAGATAGTTGCTGTTGTTCTGTTCAAAAGTACAGAAACAACAGCTGTTTCTGCTGTTTTGAACGGGAAAAACAGCAGCTGTGTCTGAAATGCACTGATGATTCGTGTCTGAATTAATTTTGTTCCCATGAATCTTGCAGGTCGCTTTGTAAGTTTTAATTTTCATTTAGAGCGCTGTCAGAAGATGGTATTGTTGCTGGAATTTTCGCTGTAAGTCTTGCTAGAAGTCTTGTTGTTGGAGTACTTGCATTAATCTTTGGAAGTTTTGTTGGGTAACTTGGCTTGGTGGCAGGAATTCTTATTGCTTTTCGTAGAGTTTGATTGGAATTTAACTGTTATTTATACTTTAGGATGATTTTTTTCAATTTGGGATATTTTACTATGTATTGGTGGTGATCGCATTGGATATTAGATTTATTTTTTTAAAATTAATTTGTTGGATTGAATGAATGTTAATTAATATTAATTTTTTTATGATATTCATTTTATTAATTAATTAAATTTGTAAATAAGAATTCATTAATAAATTATAATTATAATATAATTTTAAAAAATCAAAACTTTATGACGGGAAAAAGCCATCATATATTCTATCATAAATAATTTCCTGCCAAAATTAAATAATAAATTTTCAAATAATAATTGAATTTCCCGCCAAAAATTTAAAAAAATTGGCCCGAAAAATTAAATAAATTTTAATTTAATTTAATTATTTTTTTACTTTAAAATATTGTGTGTCAGATATATGACTATGAAATACAATCATAAATTCATGACAGAAAATATTCTGTCATAAATTAATGACAGTGACATAGATGACGAATGAACTGTCTGTCATACACCCCCTTTTATGACAATTATTTTCTGTCATCTATTGCTTATTTATCTTCATAACAATATAAAAACAAGAGAACAAGAACAAGTGTTGAAATCCGCTTGGTGTTCTTCTTGAATTTGTTGTTGCCTTCCTCACTTTTCTCTCTTGATCTCAGTTTGTTTTTTCTTGTGTTGTTTCTCTCTCATCTTCTCTAATGACGGCCCCCTTTTTCGTTGTAATGTGCTCCTTTTATAAGTCGAAATTAGGGTTACCAGAAACGTATTGCAGTGAATCTCTTATTTTTGGAAACTTTAGATTGTAATTTTCTAACTAACGTGCGAAATCTCATTTATCGTTACTTTAGTCGTTGCTGTAGCAACAATACTACAACATATTGCTCTAGCATCTTCATTATTCCAGACTTGTTTTAATTCCATTACATCCAAGTTCGTTTGTAACTTTGCACACCTCTTGCTACAATATTCGATTCGTGAAATTTGAGTTTCTTGGTCACCTACAATTATGCACATAATTAGAGCACACAATAATCTAAAAACATATGAATTTTATCAAAATTAAACTTAAATGACTATTCATGCAAAATGTAACTAAAATGCAACAAAAACATATCATTTACTCTCTAAGTAATATTGATTTAAAAATAAAAATGCCATGATAACTCTCATTTCATAGAGTTATCACTCATCTACATCTTAAGTTGTTTTTGGAAGTAAGTGATACTTTCAAGATTACTGAAACATCACCGGAAGAATTGAGGCTCAGACTTTTCCCGTTTTCTTTAAGGGATCGAGCAAGAGTATGGCTGAACTCTCTGCCACGTAACTTCATTACTACATGAAATGATTTGGCTAACAATTTTTTGATGAAATACTTTCCACCGACCAAGAATACAAAATTGAGGAATGAGATCACATCTTCCATCAACTTGAAGATGAAAAATTGTATGATGCATGGAAAAAATTCACGGAGCTACTCAGGAGATGTCCTCATCATGGAATTCCTTGTTGTACGCAGGCCATGTAGTGTTTTCTAATGGAATTGAAGTTGATAAAGCTAAAGTTGAAGTCATCTCAAAATTACCTTCACCAAAGACAATTAGGGAAGTCCATTTCTTTTTAGGACATGACGGGTTTTATAGAAGGTTTATAGAAGACTTTAGTGATACATTTAAACCACTTTGTAACCTCCCGATAAAAGATACACCATTTGAGTAGACCGAAGATTGTCAGAAGCCCTTTGAAAATATAATTAGTCTTTTAACATTTGCCCTTATAATGCAACCCCCTGATTGGTCTTTGTTTTTTGAGCTAATGTGTGATGTTAGTGATTATGCAATTAGAGCTATTCTAGGGCAAATAAAAGAAGGTAAGCTCGTTGTCATTTATTACACAAGTAGAAATTTGAATAATGCCCAAATGAATTACACCACCTTTGAAAAAAATACTTGCGATAATATTCGCATTCGATAAACTTATTTCGTATTTAATTTGTTCATTCACTATTGTTTATTCTGTTCATGCTACCGCTAGATATTTAATGTCTAAAGAGAATGCCAATCAAAGATCAATAGGATGGGTTTTGCTACTTCAAGAATTCAACTTGACAACCAAGGACAAAAAGGGTGCCAAAAATATTATTGCAGGCCATCTTTCAAGATTTACAAACGAGTGATCAATTAATACAATATCCATCAATGATTCTTTCCCTCATGAATTTTTATTTTCCATACATAATATGCCTTGGTATACTAACATTGTTAATTATCTTCCAACAAGTGAAATGCCATCTAATTGGAACTCCCAGGACAAGAAGAAATTCTTAACAAAGTGAAAAGTTTTTACTGAGATGATCTATACCCGTTTATGTGTTGTTCATATCAATGTTTTTAGAGATGCATACCAAACAACGAGGTAAGTACTACTAATTAAGTTTTTCATCAAGCAAGTAGTTGCCACTTTTCTTCAAAGAAGACAGTTGTAAAAATACTGCAGTTTGGATTTTGTTGATCTATATTATTTAAAGATTTATATGTATTTTGAAAAATATGTAAGAATTATCAAATATTAGGGTCCAACTCAAGACAAAACACGATGCCTTTAAACCCCAATTTCTTGTCGGCGCAACTATCATAAAAATGTGATCCATTTTTTAAAAGAATATCTTTTGAGCAAATTTGGAATCCTTCGAGCCATTATCAATGATGGAGGTAAATATTTTTGTAACAAGTTATTTGAGTCTTTAATGAAGAAATATGGAACTACATGTAAAATTGCTACCCGATATCATCCTTAAACAAGTGATCAAGTTGAATTAGCAAGTACAGAGATAAAAAAAAAAATTGAAGAAAATTGTTAACCCAAGTAGCAAATGCTTGGTCTCTTTAATTGGCTAATGCACTTTAGGCATACTGCACTATATTTAAGATGCCTTTAGGAATGTCACTCTATCAATTGGTTTACGGTAAACCTTATCACTTATCGGTTGAACTTAATCACAAATCATTTTGGAATATTAAAGCATTTAATTCATATCTTGATGATGTTGGAAGGTGCATAAATTACAACTGAATGAATTTGAGGAATTAAGGAAGGATGCATATGAGAATTCAAGAATTATTAAGGCAAGAGCCAAAGCTTTTTATGATAAAAGAAGTTTTTTGAGATTGGTCAAAACATGTTGTTTTATAATTCTCGTCTTTATTTGTTTCTAGGGAAGTTAAAGTCAAACTGGACTGGCTCATTTTTGTAAAAAAAAATATATCCATATGGGGCCGCATATATTAAGAATCCAAGAAAAGGTGTTATATTTAAAGTTAGTGGTCAAAGATTAAAACCATATTTGGAATACCAACCACGTGAAGAAGACACCGAAATAAATTTGAGTGACCCACCAAATCTTGATAATTTTTTTTTTCATTTTTAATGGATGATTTAACTTTTTTTACAGTTATTTTATTATTTGAATTATTTGATTTTTTTTTATCTTAAATCATTCAGATTATGGTGTTCTTTGCTTAAATGTGTTTATTTGACAATTGTGTTCCATTTCATCATTTTTAGTATATGTCATGAGTACCATAATAAGAAATATCATTTTCAAATATCTTGGAGAATGTTTACGTGTGAAATTGCATCTAAGAGGCCTAATACGATTTTGTAAGTCCATTTTATTTGGGATTTACAACCACCAATGTTAGTATCCTATGTTGAGAATCCAGAAAGACAACTTAAGTAAATAGAGGGGTAGTATATATGATTTTCAATTAGAACTTAAGATTAACTCGATTAAAAGAACGAAGGTGAGTTAAGTATTTGATTATATCCATTGTTTGTACATTGTGTGATTTCATTTTGTTATTTTGTTCGTCTTTATGTTTGACTTGATATCGCATAATTGACTCTTTTTTTGGTATGTTTTAATTCATTTTCTTATATAAATGGCGGAAGTATTCCATGATTTCCTAAGCTAGTATCTTTAGTTTCCTATAATAACTGAAACCCAAAAATTAAGTATGGAAGAAATACAACGTAAATTGCATATGCGTTTTCATTCTCTCCCATTAAATGCCCTTAAAAACATTTACAAAGCTCGTGGTGAATGATTGCTTTTGTTGATGATCAATGAAATTCTTTCTAACGTTTGTTAGTTAATTGAAGTCAAGATCCAATTGGCAAGTGAGTTTTTTAATCTATTTGTTTGTTGCATGCCTAATTTTGGTAAAAACACATTTGCTAAAAGAAAGAGAGCTAATTGACTCGGCTCTAAATATCCTAACTGTTTATGACTTGATTGCAATCAACCATATTGTAAAACTTTAGGAATGGCTTCTGAAAATCATGAAGATAAAATTAAATTTATTAGAGATAGCCTAAGAAAAGAATGATTAAATGATATCCTACGATTCATTGAGATGTGTCCAAGTGGATATGTGCAATGAAAACCGTAAGAAGATGTGAGCCACAATCACAACTACCAGTTAATATTCATTTATTTTAATTTTTTTTTTATCTTTTGCATTATTGCTTTTAATGGTTGATTTTATATCTACTCACTATTTGCCTTTTCTTTTTACCATTTCTTTTTCTGTCTTCTTTTAAATTATAAGCCAAAGCTTCACGTATCATTTGACAAACCTACCACCCCACATGCGTATGTGTATGACTGTGCCTATCACCAAAATCTTCAAATAAGAGTTTTTTTTTTTTTTTCCAAACACTCACAAATTGTTTTTTAAGATTGTTCCAATAGCAACAACTTCAAGTAGACAATTCAAGAACCTTTGTGTGCTTTCTGAGTTTCACTATAGGAAATACAAGGAGTTCATTCATACAGCTATAAATCTTGGGTGTGTTATAGCAGAGAGAAAACTACACCTTGTATATGGAGAAGGTGACCGAGGATTATCAAAACTTGTCTCAGAAGCTGTTTTTATTAGAGGAAGCCAAGTGGTGGGCATCATCCCAAAAGCCTTAAAACCTCTAAGATACTTGTTTGGGCCATCAATTAAAAAAGAGTTAGTTGTCTCAAGCATGCAAGAGAGAATTTCCCAAATTTTAAATTACGTGGAAACTTTCGTTTTCTTATTAGGTGATCTTGCAACTGCTCATCTGAACATTCATAAAAAATCCATCAATTTGTTAAATGTGAATAATTTTTATATTAACCATGCAATTAAGAATCATTTTATTCTAGTTTCAGTGAAAACCCTCTTCATCTGTGCTCCTATTACTAACTAGATTGGTCAATTAATGATGAGTGAGATGTGTGATTAACACTAGAAAGTATACATTTAATAAAAGTTAAAATTATCATTTTTTTCACTTACAATGTTGATTAATGCACTCATCACTTATAAATTATCTTAATAATCCCGTAATATAATTTTATGTTAAATTAAATTGTGGTATATTAATCTTATATTAATTTTATATTGTAGATATATTTTAAGAATAAAAAGGAAATCAAAGGCGAAAGCGGAAAACACATAAGATGGATTACATTGAAATAAAAATAAAAAATAAAAAAAGTAGAGCTACTTCGTCAATTGGGTGTGCGGTGGAAAATGTTAAAAGATTTGGGGGTTAGGTGGAAATAACCCAAAAAATAATAAGAAAAGAGGAGACAATGATTGCTAGCTGCCTATAAAAAGAGCAGCGAAGGAGTGCAAAAGGAGAGAAGATAAAGGATAGCAAAGAGAGAAGCAACAAAAGGGGAAAAAAAGAAAAAGAGCTAAATAAGAGAGAAAGTGAAGAAGTATATAAGAGGGATGAGAAACAGAAGGCTTAGTTTTTAAAATTTCTTCTCTTTTCTTTTGTATTTAATTTTCTTGTAATTTATTTCAGAAATTTGAAATTTAATTCATAAATAAATTTAGTTTTATTTTAAATCTTAACTATTTTAATCTTAATTATGTGTAATTTAATTTTAACAATTATTTTTATTTCAATTATACTTAGCTAAATAATAATGGTTAGGGTATGTGAAACTCTTAATAGAAAAATATGACTTAATCAAATTAAATTTTTAATTATAAAAATTAAATTATTTTCTATTTAATTTTATCCATATTTTATATTTTAAAATTTTGATTTATTGTACATAAATAAGGGAGTTTGGCACAATAAATTCTTAATATCTTAGTATCAAGTACGGTAAAATTGTATTTTGGCTTATTGTAGACAAACTGAATTTTGGCCCACAAAGTATCCATAATAAAATTAATGGAAAAATATGTTAAGTTATACAATTAATATTGGGACAATAAAAAATAAAAGAATTTATTAAATTATATCTACAACTAAAAGTGATTACATAGCCCTAGCTAATTTATTTTCATAGTTTTACTTAAATTAAATAGCATGAATTCAAATTATTGTTTTTAGTTTTTACATACATTAAAAGAAATTAACAAATTAAAACTTTTCCCCCTAGATCGACCCTGAACTTACCGAGTTGTATTAAAACCAAATATTCTTATACTTGGGAATAATTAATGTTTTTTAGTCATGTCAAGTGGCCCATCTAATAGAATTAATAATTATCATTTCATAATTTTGTTTTAGTTAATTTAAACTTCTTATCCTTATTTATACTTATTATCATTATTATATTTATTTAAATTCCAAAATTTAATATATGAGCAATTTAAAGAGAAGTTAAATTAACTTCCAATACTCCTAATATATCTCTACATGTTATGATGGTTAACAAAATTTAAGGAATTATGGCCCATCTTTTTCCCTTGTATTTATATTTTTCTTGATGGGAGAAGAAGTGAACGAATTTTAGAAAAAAAATTAAAATTAAGGGTCCTTGGTCTAACAACTTAAGCCTGCATATTCTATCTATTCACACAAACAGTGGTGTTAGATAGACTGGAAAAATTCTAGTGAAATTATAAAATACAATTTAGTATCCAAGAAAATCTAATGGCTCTGGTTGGAGGTAAGTTCCTATGCTTCCGCTTGATTTTTTTCAAATCAAATAATATTATATTTGGCATTAAAGCATATTCCTTTAAATCTGGCTTTCAATTCTTTGAATGGACTAGAAATAGTGTTCTTAATATTAGTGGCATGCATAATATTAGACAACAATAATACATTTTTAAATTCCTCTATATTTGTTATAGATGTATATGTTAGGGCTGCTTGCATGTGATTGCATACATGTGTGGCTCACATAAGTGATTATTATGCCACTAGATAATTAAATTGGTATGCTACAATGATGTGTTAACTTTCCTTATATATATTTTACATGAATTGGAATACTTTATTTTTGTTCTATGAAAAATTTGATTTTATATGGAATCTGGAGTCCTATTTTTGTTCGTTTACCTTTGCATTATTTATGCATTATTGGCAATTGATTTTAGATGTCGATCTTGAAGTTTGTTACATTTAAGAAACTCAGGAATAGCCACAGCACCTTCAAATTATAAGAATGGAATAATTAGGACATTATATTTAATGACATCAAAGATTGTACTTAAACATTAGAATATCATAGTTTGTCCCCATAGGGAGATTATAATATTTGTATTTAAGTAAAATGGGATAGCAATTATTTATTATTTTACTTAAAATAAATGTATAAAAGAAAATCTAGTGCCAACAGGCCTAATGGATTTTAGTAAAAGAAAAAAATAAAATGTCAGCTCTATTATATAGAATTAATGTTGCAATTTTGCCCACATGATAGTTGTAATGATGCATTGATTTATTTTTGAAATTATTTACACGTGTAGATTTTCTATATTTTTTCTCTTTAATTACAAATTGTTACTTATTTGTTTTGTAGTTGTTCAATCTTTATCTGCTCCAAGCTATGATGCATCTCGCGTCCTTCTTCTAAGTGGTGACAATTTTAAGGATTGGAAAGAGAAAATTCCCCTTGCATTAAGGTGCACGGACCTTGACTTAGTACTAGAGTTAAAACAAAGCATCATATGAATGGTGGGAGCGGTCCAACTGCTTAAGCATGATGTTTATCAAGGCTCATGCTGGGAAAAGCATTCATAGGTCTATTTCTAATTGTGCTAATATGAAAAAGTATCGCAATGCCACTGAGCAACAATTTGAGACATCTGACAAGGCATTAGCAAGCACTTTAATGAGCAAATTGTCATCTATAAATTTCAACGGCACCAAAGCCATCCATGAGCACATTATGGAAATGACGGATATTGAAATGACAGATACAGTTGCTCAACTCAAGTCTTTAGAAATTGACATTTCTAAGTCTTTTTTAGTTCACTTTATCCTTAACACTCCCATCTGAATATGGACATTTCAGAATCTCCTATAACACATAAAAAAAAGTGGTCTATCAATGAACTTTTGACTTTGTCTGTGCAAAAAGAGGATAAGCTGAATCAGGAAAGGATGGAAAGTGTTATATATTGACTCACGGAAAGAAAAATGACAAAGGGGAAAAGAAAAGGAAAATCTCTAATCAAGTCAACAAGGATGTTATTAAGTGCTTTTTTTCTAAAAAGAAAAGACGCATGAAGAAGGCTTGCCCCAAATGCAAGACTTGGCTTGAAAAGAAAGGTAATCATATATCTCTAGCATGTTACAAATCTAATACGGTTCAAATTTCTCAAAATACTTGGTGAATTGACTCTGGTTCTACAATCAAAGTTGCCAATACCATGCGGGTTTCTTAAACCAAAGGAAATCGATGAACAATTAATGTATAATCTATTCAGGAAATAAGATGCCTTCACATGGTGAAGCTATGGGGACCTACAGACTTGGTCTTAATTATGGATTTGTCTTAGGCCTTGGGAAAACCTTTTATATTCTTTTATTTTCTAGAATCCTTATCTCTGTTTAAAGACTTTTACCTCTTGGTTTTACTTTTAATTTCATTTGGATATCTTTTCATTTGTTTAAAGACTCTATTGTTATTTGTAATGGAATATTAGATGATAGTTTATTTAAACTTTAATTAAACCTATTTTTTATTATAACCTTATGACTTTGCACGGGAATTTTAGTACTAAGAGAGGTGTTTTAAATGGAAACTCCTCTATGTTATGGCATATGGAATTAGGTCATATCCCCATCGAGCGAATCAAAAGATTAATAAAGGATGGCATCCTTGATACTCTTGACTATTAATCTTGGTACTTGTGTGGACTGCTTTAAGGGAAAGCATACCAAGAAGACCAAGAAAGGTGGCAGACGGAGTTCTAAAAGATTAGAAATTACGCACACTTATATTCGTGGCCCATAAGTGTGCTTAAATGGTATGAAATACTTTATCTCATTTATTGACAATTATTCACGTTATACATATCTCTACTTTTTTATGATAAAGGTGAAGCATTAGATGCTTTTAAAATTTGAAAGTAGAAGTAGAGAAATAATTAGGAAAATAAATTAAAATCATCATATTAGATAGAGGTGGAGAATATTATGGTTGGTACATGTGATAAGGATAAAAACTAGGTCCATTTGCTAGGTTTCTAAAGTAAGAATGTATTGTTGCTCAATACACAATGCCAGGCTTGCCATATCAAAATGATGTAGCAGAAAAATAAAACCAAACATTAATGGACATGTTCTTGAGTATGATATGCAACTTCAGTCTCCCATTATTCTTATGGAGTGAAGCTCTAAAAACTATTTTATATGTGTTAAATAGAGTTCCACCAAAAGTTGTTCCTAAAACACCTCTTGAATTATGAAAAGGTTGGAAACCTAGTTTAAGACATGTGCATGAATGGTGTTGTCCGACTGAAGTTAGAGTATACAATCCACAAGAGAAAAAGTTAGACCTAGGACGTTAATGATTTTTTCATTGTCTATACGAAAAGGTCTAAGGGATATAGATTCTATTAACCGTCCCATAATTCTAAAATTGTAGAAGCATGAAATGTACATTTTCTAGAGAATGATACAAAAATATGATTAGTCAATCTCGAAACTTAGTTTTTTAGTGAGATCCAAGTATAGAATCTACTCTTGAATCTTCGGGAAAATCAGTTGTAATTCAAGATTTACAAGATTATCAATAACTAATTCCTGAAGAGTTGCATCACGTAGAAAGCAATCCTGAAGATACAATTATTGAAAATCCTCTTCAAAAGGATGTT
The DNA here is from genome assembly GCA_034663535.1 of Citrus x limon. NCBI lineage: Eukaryota > Viridiplantae > Streptophyta > Magnoliopsida > Sapindales > Rutaceae > Citrus > Citrus x limon. The sequence continues at coordinate 24,619,622 of CM067997.1, forward strand.
GATGTAACATTAAGGAGATCTACAAGGATGAGAAAACTTGCAATTACTTCTGATTATATTGTATACTTTTAAGAATCTGACGTTGACATTAGTGCTGAAGGTGCCCTACTACATTTTTACAGGCCATGAGTTGTAGTAAATCCATGTTATGGCATAATGTCATGAAGGATAAGATGGATTCAATGGCTAATAACTAAGCTTAGAATATTGTAGAGTTGCCTAAAAAAGCAAAAGCCATTGGCTATAAATGGGTTTTAAAACCAAAAGAAATTCCTCATGCAATATCAAAAGATATAAAACTTGACTTGTAACCAAGGGATTCACTCAACAAGAAGGAATTGATTATCATGAAACTTTCTCTCTAGTCTTTAAGCAAGATGCTTTTCGGATAATCATGACATTTGGTGGCCTATTTTGATATGGAATTACATCAAATAGACTTCAAAACCACTTTCCTCAATGGTGATCTAAAGGAAGAGGTTTACACAAAACAATCAGAAGGGCTCATCTTAAGTGAAAATAATCACTTAGTTTGTAAACATAAGATTAAAACAAGCTTCTCATTAGTGGTATTTAAAATTCCACTAAGCTTCTCGTTAGTGGTACCGGATTATCCGGGTTCGTCCGGGTCCGGGTTAAATTGCCATCTCTATTTGTGATCATTATCGAGAGTGGGACAGAAAATGTAATTTCAGAATTGAAAAGACTGATGAAACATTTAAATTGAAGACTTAAAAGACAAAATGGTGAATGATTTCTTGCCTTGTTAACACTGATGCGTTTGTTTTCAATTTTTTTTTAACTGATTAAGCATCAAGTTATTGTATTATGAATTAAATTATTGTATTACACATATATTTACAACTGCTATGACAGTAAATCATTATACTGATATTTATAATTATATATATACCTGGGACTTACATGATTATATTTGATATATATACCTGAAACTTACATTATTACATTTTTATTCTACGAAATATATGCCCAGCCAAATACCCCTCACAGAGGGAGGGGTGTCTCTACTCCACTCGCATTTCATATATACATGGGACTTACATTATTACATTTGATATATATACCTGAAACTTACATTATTACATTTTTATTCTACGAAATATATGCTCAGCCAAATACCCCTCACAGAGGGAGGGATGTCTCTACTCCACTCGCATTTCGCAAGGGAGAAAGACGTTACAAGTAATCTCCACACAATTATGTTTAATTGAGAGAATTTGAGTTCTTGGAAAATCGAACCATTGTCCTCATAATCATACTTGACTTTAAGGGCAATGGTTCACCATTGAGCTACAAAGCCCAAGTGGTGCGTTTGTTTTCAATTGGTTGATGTGGTGTGCTATTTCCATTTTAAGAAACACCATGACATAACTATGATTGTGATGAATGGGGCTATTTACATATTATAAAAGCCGCAAAGCTACCAAAACTTACATTTATAACTAATATATCTATACGTGTATATATATAATTTTTTTTAAAAAAAATAAGGGGGATGGATAAAGCCCAAATACATTTTTTATTTTTCCCCCTTACTACCCCCACAACTTGAACCCGGGCGTCAGCTGCTACAAGCTTGATGATGTTACCAACTCAACCACAGTCTTGGGGGCATACGTATATATATATAGTTATATACTGAGCGCTACATCAACATCATCCATTGCCATATTGTTAATTTCAGCAAATCCTACTCCAAGAATTAAGATGAGTTCATTCCATGACCAACTCACGAAACCACCAAACGATGAGGAAGATTTCATGCTGGTCATGGAGCTTTCCCTCAGCTCATTACTTCCCATCACCATGAAAGCTATCATCGAGCTTGGTGTGTTAGAGATTTTAGCTAAAGCTAGTCCATCTCAGCTTTCTTCTTCTGAGATTGCATTTCAGCTGCCCACAAATAACCAAGAAGCCCCAACAGTACTTGATCGAATGTTACAACTCCTTGCTAGTTGCTCTTTCCTAACATGTAATCTTGTCACAAATAAAGATGGAAATGTTTTCAGAGTATATGGTTTAGCGTCCGTTTGCAGATATTTGCTTCCAAATGAAGACGGAGTTTCTCTTGCTCCCATTTTCCTCTTATCTCAGGAGAAAGTTAATGTAGATCCTTGGTTTGTTTTCTAATTTCTCTGCGACATCTTTCATGAGTCATGAAAATTCCTTTATAACATTGTGAAGCACTCTTTACATTGTTGTAAAAGGGTATCTTTCCGCACGAAATTTGTGCTGACGTTCACATATGAGTATTTTCAATCTTTCATATACATTATTTCCATTCATTTTCTTTAATTTGTTTTTTTAAATTTCAGTATCTGTGAAAGAAATTTTATATCCCCGAATTGAATAGGTACCACTTGAAAGATTGTTTATTGGAAGGGACCCTACCTTTTATGAAGGCACATAATGCAAAAAATCCATTTGAGTATGCTATGAAAGATGCTAGAAGACGGAACCTCTTCAATCAATCAATGCACAATCACACGGCTTTAGTTATGAAGAAAATTCTTGAAATCTACAAAGGATTTGAAGAGATAAACCAATTGGTAGATGTTGCCGGTGGTTTAGGTGCTAATATCAGCTTACTAGTTTCTAAATACCCACAAATTCGGGGCATTAACTTTGACTTGCCTCATGTCATTAAAGATGCACCTTCTTATCAAGGTATTCATTAATTTAAAAGAAAAAATTATTAGCGCTTCAGTAGTTTGGTGAAATGATAACAAAAACTTTTTTATTTTTATTAGAGATGGTCATATAGACCCACTTTTTGATATTTATGCCAAAATAAAAGATAGTTAGGTTATTATAATAAAAAAATAATTGTCCTAAAAAAATTTTATGTCAATAATTTCAAAAATATGAGATTTCTATGATCATTTCACCAAACCTTCGAGTGTCACTGTCGTTTCCCCTCAATTTAAATATAAAACATGATATATATTTTTCTTTACATATTGTAATTTTTTTTAAATCATGCTATTTTGAGTTATATATTTCGCTTAATTATCAGTTAAAATATTATATATAATTTGATTTTTCCTTTTTCTTAATTTCGCTTGTAGGTGTGGAGCATGTTGGAGGAGATATGTTTGTTGAAGTGCCTAAAGGAGAAGCTATTTTCATGAAGGTTAGTTCTCCAATTAATTTTTCTAGTTGCCAACATATATGTTAACTCTGCATAAATTCTGGAAACTAATATAGGAAATTAATTTTCATATAAATCTTCAGTGGATACTTCTTGACTGGAGTGATGATCAATGTGTGAAGATACTGAAGAATTGCTACGATGCTCTTCCAGAATCCGGGAAGGTCATTGTGGTAGACTCTTTAAAACCAGAGTCCTTGGAGACTGATATTTTAAGCAGGTATGTTTATATGCTTGACATACAAATGTACACTGTAATTCCTGGGGCAAAGGAGAGGACAATAGAGGAGTTGAAGGCCCTGGCGACAAAAGCTGGATTTACAGCTGTTAAACTTGTCTGTCGTGCTTACTGCTTTTGGCTTGTTGAACTTTACAAATGATCTGAGCTTTGACAAGCGTACAGGTCATTTCAAGGTTCTAATTTAATTAAATAAAATAAAATGCCGACGCCAGTCCTAATTATTTTGCCAGCATCGGCTTCTATTTCTTGTCATGTTTCAGTAATTTCTTCTTAATGCTTGCGTGCAAAAGTAACTTAATAAAATCTTTGGTTGGATAATCCTTGCTTGTTTCGCTTACCTTCAATTCTTTATTTTGATATTGCGTTTTGCGCGTGCTGAAACAAATTATTGATCCATTTCTCCTAATGAAGCACCATAAATTATCGAAGACATAAGTTCACGAGTACGCTGGGACAAATGACATGGTGGTTTTTGATAGGAATCACATAAAGATAACCGTTCAAAATTAAATTCATTGTGTCATTGTGACATGTAAATATGACAGGAATCAACAGCATTATATGATACACATACAAAAACGATTAAGATTATTATGAGATGTACATATAAAAATGATCAAGACCATTATCTCATATAAATATGAAAATTAAGGACCGTTATATCAATTTATTATGAAAAATAAAAAATATTATATTTGCTTTTTTATCTTTGTTAAGTTTTGTTCTCTTGTTTAAACTTGTTCTCTTGTTTAAACTATAGGCCTTTAAGTCACATTGACAGTACTAGAGTTTGATTCATATACTGAGTGTTTTCACATTTCGTATAAAAGCCCATGAGCCCAATTGGAATGATCTAAATTTAAGACCCAAAAACCTCGTATTTTTGTTTTAGGGGTCGGCATCGGATCATATTCGGATGAATCCAATCCGATCTGATTTAATCTTATTCGGATCGGATTCAGATTTACCTCTCAATCCGATCGGATGAAAATTTTGCAATCCGATTGGATTTAATTCAGATCGGATCCGGATCAATCCAATCGGATTACACTTAAAATTAAAAAGAATATATAACTTAAACATAAATAAGAAATAAAAATTGAAAAACGGCCCTAAATTCCCAAATCAAAAGAGAAAAGAATCGATGGAGCAACTTGCAGCCGCATCACCCACGAACACAACCAATCACTTTGAGAAAAAAAAAAAAAAAAACCAGCAGCTGTCGTCAATGCCCTAGTGCATGCCGATGGCATCCCAGCAGACAGTCGTTGAGCCAGTGAACTGCACCATTGCCACGCTACCAGCCGAAGCCGCATGTAAGAGTCTTAAACCCAGCTGCTGCATTTATTTGCTTATTGCAAGGGTTTCCAATGGAGTCGGATCCATCAAAACTTGTAAGGTGCAGAGGTTTTAACTTATGAGGATAGGTTCCTTGACTTTAAAAAACTTGCAGAGTTTTGAGTCTTTTGAAATTCTTCTGATTTTGTTTTTGTCTGTAGATAATTCTCCTTGTTTTTTGGTGATTGTAAGGTTGACTGCTTGATTTAGATTTCCTGATTTTGGGATGCAATTGTTACCAAAGACCTCAACAAAATAATTGATGTTAAAATGAAAACACTTTCAATTTGCTGTCTTTCTTTTCTCCATTTGTTGGCTTGCTGTGTTTTTCTTTGATTTGTGTGATTTCAAATTTGTGTTGCAACTTGCAGGTGCTCCAGATTCTTCTGATCTATTCAAACATATCCAAAGATCGTCTCCATAGAGATTGATGTTATAGGACTTGCTACAGCAATCTTAGCAGTGCAACTTTAGTAAACTAAATAAAACAAAATAAATGATGAGATTAATGATCTAATGAAATTAACAATGCAATAAAGAGAATGCAACAAAGAGAATCAGAGTCAAACACAAAAATATACTCAATGACAAATGGGTAGTTGGGTTCTAAACTCACTTACTGGTTATTAACTATTTTTCAATTGGGGCACAGTTGCTACAACATCTATCACAGCACTGGACAAAATCTCTAATGCATCCTTAGTTGTTGCATTTTGAATATCTTATATCTATATGCAATCTAACAGTGACTAGTTGTCAAACTAACATTAAATATAACATTATACATTTTATACTCTACTTGTCCTACAAGATAAATCTCTATGTCTAGTGTTGTAAAAATTAGCAAAATTGAGATTGTTAATCCCCCACCCATACATATACACACTCACAGGTACATACAAATTCAATTAGCTTTAGGTCAAGGATGCCGGTTATATTTATTATCCGCAATCCCACTTTCGGACTTTCGGTTGTTGAATTCATTACAAGAACCAATTTTTACTGTTTTCAATTATTTCAACAGTGGGCTACATCATGTTGATTCTTTCGATTTTTAACTTGTTCCAATGGTGGACCCCGTATATGTGTACATATATAAAACTATATGGTTCGAACATCCACACTTACAATAAAGTTTAGGATCCAAATTGATCCGTTGAATCAAAAGGGCACAATTCAATTGCACGTATTAAGTCCTAATACACAAATTGAGATTTTAGGAATTTCTAACTATAACAAAGTCAGAAATACGTTAAAAGATAAAAAAAAAAAAAATTTGATTTTACTATATTACAAGATAAAATATACTAGATTAAAGTCTACGTTTTTTTATCCTTTACCTCATTCTTAACTTTAATATGGTTAAAAATCCCAAATTGGGACATTTGTATATATTTGTAACCCAGTACATGGCCTTTTGAAGTAAATTCCAGCAACAGCGGTCAAAACAGAAAAATGGAGGTGGAAACAATTTCCAGAGAGTGCATCAAACCCTCTGCTCCAACGCCTCTTCATCTCAAACATACAAATTCAGTCTCTAAGATCAATTTCGCAATCATATTGTTGCCCCTAGGGCCCTATACTATCCCCCTAATTAACCTTTCGGATGCAAGTGATATCGATCATATTGTATCCAAAAGATTGCAACTACTAAAGCAATCTTTGTCCGAAACGTTAGTTAGGTTTTTCCATGAATTTCAACGATGAAGGGATTTATTTTGTCGAAGACCGATCTAAAAGTCCTCTCAATGAATTTCTCAACCAACCCGATCCCTCCCTGAAGGTGGAAATTCTTTCCGGTTGATGACAGTGAGTTATTGAGTGGACGAAATGCGGGAACACACGTGGCTAATGTACAAATAACATCATTTCCCTGCGGTGGCCGTGTTATTTGTGCATGTTTTTCACATATGTTGGGCGATGGCACATCCTTCAGCTTGTTTATGAAGCGTTGGACTGCCACCGCTCGGAAGAGTAATACTGAAGCAGGCAGCAGCTGTAATGTGTCCAAACTTTGATGCTTCTATTTTATTTCGTCCGAATGAAGCATACCCAAGAGAGCTAAATTGGAATAGCTTGTTCACTCGATTTTTCGAAACTGGTAGATTCGTGATGAGAGATTTGTATTTGATGCCAAAGCAATAGCCGATCTCAAGGCCAAGGCAATTATTAGCTCATGCGAGAAGAATCCAACATGTGTTGAGATTGTTTCGGCACAGCTTTCCAAACACATCATGGCTGCCTTCAAGCTAAAATCACGTTCTCAGAAGCCAACTTTACTGACCCATGTTGTAAATTTGCGTCCAAAGCCAGGCCTCCGTTGCCTGGTAATTTAATTGGAAACATCGTTTGGCATGCAAATGTATTGTGCGAAGATGAAGAAGTAGAGTTGGCTGGCTTGGCGAGCCAGCTGAGGGAAGTAATAACTAAACTTGATGGAGATTTTTTGAAGAGCCTACAAGGCAGTGGATGGTTTCTTACGCTTTGTAAAGCTATTGAAGATTAAGCTGAAGCTTATTATGACGTCAAGTATAGAATAATATTTAGTAGTTGGTGTACTTTCGGTTTTTATGAAATTCATTTTGGATGGGGAAGGCCTACGTGGGTACGTTGTGTTGGATTAGATGGATCAATTATCACGCACTCACCTATTATCATTCTCACAGATACAAGATTGAGGGATGGGTGTTTTTGCTTGAGGAAGACATGGCTTTGCTAGAAGTTGATAGAGAGTTGCTTGCATTTGCCACCATCGGATCCAAGTCCTTTCACACAGAATTAACTATTTGGTAAGTCCGATGTTCTGAAAGATCGAAATCCCTAAGTTTTGAATTACTCTCGGTTTATATTATGGGCTTGTATTTATCCTCAAAGACTGAGCCAAGTGGTTTTTAAATAACTTTCTAACGCTGATTGTTTGAGTTCGAATTATGAAAAAAATAAGAGTCCACCATTTGACCTTTAAAAAAGAAAGAGTAATGATATAACCACAAACTTTTATACAAACTTATTTTATACAAATTGATGTGGCATGATAAAATTGGTTAAATTAAATATCTCTTGGTCCACATAATTTATTTTCACTATTTTGTATTTTCATTCGACTAATGAATTGATGTCACATCAGTTTGTAGAAAATAAGTTTGTACAAGAGTTTGTGACTGTATCATCACTCAAAAAGAAATATTCTTATATTTCAAGAGTATTTAATGTGTATTCTACGAGGTGTTTAATAAAAATAATAATAATTGATATTGCCGCGTGTAACCTAAGCAGAATACCAAAATATTTCTTAAAATCACCATTAATCCACGAAAAGCGGTTGTATGAAATTGTGATGACTTTTTTTATTTACTTTATTGTTTCTTTCCTTGCAAATGGCTTGCCAAATGTTTGCTAAATTGTCTATGCTAGAGAATTTATTTAATAAAAGATAAAATAGTATCAATGATGTAATTAGCCTTATCCCATAAAAGGATGAATAAGGAATTCATATGATTTTATATTTTTTTTCTTGTTCCTTATTTAAACAATCTTTAAACAAAAATGAACATATTTATTTTTGTGAGATTTTATGAATCCCTATCACAAAATAAGAGTTTCGATATGATCTTTATAGAAGAGAAGTGATGTATACATGAAATGAGTAATCTCTAGAATAAGGAACAAGACAAAAATATAAAATCATATGAATTCCTTATTCATCCTTTTATGGGGTAAGGCTAAATGAACATATTTATTTTTGTGAGATTTTATGAATCCCTATCACAAAATAAGAGTTTCGATATGATCTTTATAGAAGAGAAGTGATGTCTACATGAAATGAGTAATCTCTAGAGAGTAGAAGGCAGATTCAAATTCATATGATTTGGTTTAGTGTTCTAGCAATACCAAACTAATCCTTGAGATCTTATTGCCCAATAAAAATTATGAATAAGTAAGCCATCAGAAGGATATTTCCACCGTATTATTTTTGTAAATCTCTATTCTCTACCACTTTTGGAAAATAATTATAATCAATTCATATTATTTTTAAAATATATAAATTAACAAAAAAATAGATACTAATTAATTAAATCATTTTTATAAATTTTTTTTTTCAAATTAGATATCTTTGATCTTTAAAGTTGCTTTAAGATAGGTATTATTAAATTATTTTTATCCTTATAATATTAAATGATTAGATTATCCCAAGAAACAAAGACTTTTATATCTAATAGTTTAAGTATTTATCTATATTTGATTAAATCACTAAACTTCTTTATTTGAACTTTTAAGAAATAACGTCAACTTATCACCACCCGGCCCTTTGTAAATTATCATCTGAAGTTAAAAAGTAAATAATATCATCCAAACCCTTGACTTACCATTATCTCAATCCTTTATTTCTTTTGGTTTCCTTACAAATTCATCCCCGAATTCACAATTTGTTTTCTTTTATAATTAATAGTTCTCTACTTGAGGCTCCATTTTCCTTTTTCAAAGCTTAATATAAAGATTATATAGAAGAAGGACACATTATCTTTAAAGGAGAAGCTAAGGTCTAGCTCCAGTAACAACTAGGACTCAGGTCTTGAGTTTGAATTTCACTAGTATATATACATGCATACATACATCTACATAAATACATATAGGGGTGTTTGCGGATCGATTTTGAGGATTGGACATCAATCCATATTTGATCCATAATTTTGCGGATTATAATAATCCAATTCAATCTATTGATCGGTGAAATTCAATAAAAATCCAATCCATGAGTCTACAGATAAGATGTGAATTTGACCCAATCCACCATTTGGCAGATTAGTTTGTAGGTTAAATTTTTTTTAATTCTATCAAATCCACAAACTAATTAAATAAAAAAATATAATATAAAAATAATTTTACTATCAATCAAATTCAAAATTAAATAAGATTTAAATTAATTAATTACTTAAATAAAGCTAGAATAATACATTCAAAATTACAAAATATAATACACCAAAAAGAAAAACAAACCTCATTTTTTTAGATCAATACAAAAAATTTAAATAAAATTATGAAAATTAATTGTCTAGGAAGATATATTTACTTATTAAATTATTTTTATTTTATATTGTTATGGATAAGATTAGGGATGGCAATGGCACCCACAAACCTGCAAATCCGTCCAAACCCACCCGCTACGGATAATTTTGTGAGTTGCGGGCAGGTGGGTTTGCTATTAGTCAAATATTCACCGGATACCCGCATAGATATCCACCAACCCGCAACTTTTTTAATTATTTTAATTTAATTTTAATTGAAAAATATTTAAATCTAAAAATATACTAATATCATTATTATAATTTTGATCGAATTTTCTTTAACATGATGCATGGATTATTATATACTTATTATAATTTTGTATAGATTATTTTTCTTTAACTTAATACATGGATTATTTCATTATTATAATTTTGTTCTTTGGATTAGTATTTAAAAAGTATTATTGTTTAGAAAATATTAATTTTAATCATTATTGTCGGAATCGTGTTGGATGGATGTTAATGGTGTGAATGAATTGAAAATCTTCTCTTGGAGTTTATGTTGAATGATTATGAAATGATAATTGTTACTTTTAAATACTAGCTTGTGGTTTTTTTTAATGGATTTGTGTATTTTATACTTAAATTAAGAATTTGTGTTGAATTGATGTTGAAATTTTAATTTTTCATTTACATTTGTTAAATGTCAAAACCCATAAAAAATCCACCGGGTACCATTGCGGATTTAGTAATTGTTAAAACCCGCAGCGGGTTGCGGGTGGGTTTGGTAATTTAAATTTTGTGCGGGTGTGGGTTTGGTAATGGCAAACCCGCTGCGGGCGGTGCCCATTACCACCCCTAGATAAGATATAATATGGTATTAACATAACTACATTTTAACTTATTTTATTATTTTTAAGTAGCAATGCCACATTTACAAGTTTAATTTTTTTAATTAAATAAATATTTTATATAAAAAATTAAATAAATACTTTTTTATATTTTTTATAAATTCGCATATTTTTGCAGATTTATAGAAGTCAATTCATATCTAATCCTTTGATTGCAAATTTTTAAATATTCAATCCAATCCAATCGACCAATCCATAGATCGGATTTTTACAATCAGATTTTTACACATCAGATGGATTGAGCGGATCAGATTGGATTTTGAACACCTTTACATACATACATACATACATACATACATACATACATACATATATATATATAGTGCGGGTGTTCTCATTTTTTTTTTCATGCGGACACACTTTAAAACCGCGGGGTTTAAAAGAGTTAGTTTTTAACTCTTCAAAACCGCACAATTTTATAGTTTATTCAATAACTAAATATTTTATACCGCATGGTTTAAAAATGTGTTCACATTAAAAAAAACGCGGATGTCCGCACATAAGAATAATAACTCCAACGATCCAATTGTTAAATCACTTGATACATGTTATGCACAAATTAAAGCAGAAAAAGTATTTAGGATATACAGTCTAAATCTGGCACCAATAAAATAATATCGAATCCTTATATTCGATTTTCATCCTTTTCATTGGACCTACCTAGTGCAAAAATATTCCCATACGGTTGCTCAGTCATTGTTAAAATATATATCTTCCTGAATTCTTTAACATGTCCACCACTCTTTGTCCAGAGTACTGAAAAACTTTTGGAAACGTACAACAAAACAAAGAATTTTTTATGTATGGTTTCCAAGCTCTGGGTTTTAAGTTAGTTTGTTGTGCTAAGACTTACCATTCAGCTTTCAAACTTTGGGTTTTTAAAGGGATGTTGGTCTTCATTATATGATTATATTTTTTGTTTTCTAGTTTCTATTTCAAGGTGCTAGGCTGTTTTGTCCCCGTTCTCTCGGTTGTTTTATTACTTTTACTTTATTTTAATAAAAGCCTCTCTCGAATTAATTTATTTAAGAAGAAAAAAAAAGTAGAATGTAGTTCGCATGAAGCTATGAATAATATGATTGTATATAATGTTATTAGGAGGTAATTAGGTAAACCTCATTGAAGTAAGGCCATTTATTAAATTAAAAGAGATAACTTTAAGGACAAAATCATTACATACATACATACATACATACATACATACATACACACACATATATATATAATATAATGCAGACATGCTATGAAGTCATATGATTTAATAGAGTCAATATTCAATTTATTATAAAACTATTAGTTTAATAGAGTGTCTGCATTGACTTTATTAAATCATATGACATGATAATATGTTTGCACGAAAAAAATGAGAGTGTTCACATGAGAGAAAGACTATATACACCCACACATTGGGGGTAATTATGGTATAATATATTGCTTAAATTAGAATACTCCTGTAAAGAGCAAATTTCATAATGAGATACTAAGAGTAAAAATAAAATTCTAAATGCAAAGTCATTAAAGTAAACCCTAGCATTAAATTAACATTTTTGAGTTTGAGAAATACCTTGTGAATTGAGCTCATTGAACAAGAAAAACTATCCTTCCCAAAAAATAAAATAAAATAAAATAAAAAATTATCAATTTTGACATTACAACAAACAATAGCATTACCAACGAGATAATTCCAAGCAATTCATTTACCCTTAGAAATAAGTACTTTTTATAACGGTAAAAAAATTAGAAAAACATTAAAAAAAATCATTTGTTTTTCTCAATGGCAATTTGCCCTTGGTGATTGAGAATAGACTGGTAGGAAAGTGGATGAGTACTAGTGATTTTTTTTTAATGAAATTTATAAACAAGATAAAGACCCCGACTAATTAAATTATTCCTTTCACAATGGGTTTGCCTAATTAAAAGCCCGAGCATGATTTTAGTTGCTAATTAAATTATTCATTTCACAATGTCTTGCTTTTGCAAGCTTAAAAAATTAGACAAGATCAGATGAATTTTCAAAAAACAATTAAGAGAAATTATCATTTGTATACCTTAAATTTGAGTTTTTATCAAAAATATTATAATACTTTAAGGGTGTATTAATCGTTCATCTTAAGTTATCAACCGACCACTAAACCGTTAGCTGCCGTTTGAAAGTTAACGAAACTATAGTGAATTGATGATTTTACCCTTGAAAATTATCACTTGTATACACTTAAAATCTCTTATTATCACTTATATACCCTTAAATTATCACTTGTATTATATAAAAAGACAACATTACCCCTCTGACGTCATCATATTTAAACGACAACTAACGGTTTGGTGGATGGCAGATACATTTTGTCAACTAAAGGTGGACGACTGATATACCCTGAAAGTGTTATAGTAAATTTGATTTCGGCTGCTCTCTTTTGGAGGTAAGCTTGTTCTCATTCGACATGTGCTTTCATCCATGTCGCTTCATCTCTTTCATGTCCTTCGACCGCCTGCTAAGGTCATTCAGATCCTTGAGAGGTTATTCACCAGATTCTTATGGAGTGATACGGATTCTCGGCGACGCATTCATTAGTACAGATGGTCATCTGTCTGTTTTCCAGTGGGGGGAGGGTGGTCTTGGAGTTCGTTCATTTTCTAATTTGGCTGATGCTTTCAAGATGAAGCTATGGTGGTAGTTTCGAGACCAACACTCGCTTTGGGCTAATTTCATGAAATTTAAATATTCTATAACTGAGCATCCAAGTATGGCTCAATTTTGCTATCCTGCATCTTCTCTGTGGAGAAGATTATGCTCTATTCGTTGTATTACTAAGCCTCATATTCGTTGGCTAATTAGATCTAGTGATAGTAGTTTCTGGTATGGTTGCTGGCTTGATTTTATACCTCTTTTCCATTTTAATCCTTCAGCAACTTCTATTGCCCTAATATCTTCTTTTTGGTGTGGTGTGGAATGGGACAAGGGAAACCTTTTATCAGTATTGCCATCTTCAGTTGTTGAACAGATTTTGTTAGTACCTATTTTTGATTCTGGACCAGATATACTTCGTTGGACCTTATTTAGGGATGTGAATTTTTCACTCAGGAGTAGCTGGGAATTTATATGTGGGTCCCGTAACCATAATGAGTTTTTTCTTTAATTTGGCAACAGCATATTCCTTCACGGGTCTCTTTTTTCTTGTGGTGCTTATTGCATGGTTTCTTGGTCACAAATGATGCTTTGTGCTTGAAGGGTTTTCACATGGTTTCTTGGTGTTTTTGTAATCGGGATGTTGAGACTATCAGACACTTATTTTTGGATTGTCCAGTGGTTCAACAAATTTGGCGACGGTTTTATTCAATGATTAGTCATCTGTATCTCTCTTTTTTGTCTCCCCATGTTTTGCTTAGTCATTGGCGGTGGTATTGTCGTTCTCGTTCTTCAAAATATATTTGAGTCATTCTCCCATGCTTCATTCTATAGCATGTTTGGAAGGCCCGAAACACTCTCAGGTATGATTATGTTGCCTTTAATGTGGATACCATTATTTATAGAGTGCTCATGGATATTAAGCTATTCAGTGACACGTTTGGTTTCAAGCCATCTCAGTTGAAGGGTATTTTGGATACTTAGATTGGGGAGGGATTGCGGATTATCATGCCTCCCCGTAGACCACCTCGATTGGTTTCTTGGATGAAACCGCCACTGGGGTGGTGAAGTTGAGTGTGGATGGTTGTTCTAAGGGAAACCTAGGTATGGCTGCTACTTGTGGTGTTTTGCGAGATCATCAAGGCGTGGTATTAGCTGCCTTTGGTTCCTTTTTAGGGCACCAGTCTATTCTTTTTGCTGAATTGACGGCTCTGTTAGAGGGTTTGGATCTTGTTGTTCAGCTTGGTTTTTCTGATCTTGAGGTGGAATCCGACTCAGGCACTATGGTTTCTTGAGCTATTTCAAGTAGATTTGTGCGGTGGGATTTTGCTTACCTCTTTGGTCGTGTTCAAGCATTGGCTTCTAGCCCATCTATTATTATCAACCATGTTTTTTCGAGAAGCTACATCTGCTGCTGATTTTTTGGTCAACTGGGGTTGTACTCATCAGACTTGTCAGCGATTTTTCAATCATGGTGACCTTCAAGCTGGTTTATTGGGTATTCTTCATTTGGATACTCTCCAAATTCCATACATTCGACATTAGCCACCTTGATTGGATTGGTTTTATATTGATCACTAAATCATTTGCTTCTATTGGGAGGTTTTGTTTATGTCCCCCTCCTTATGTTCTTTCATTGATTGATTTATTTACAGGTAGGGGTCCGGCCTAACCCCCCACCATCCTAGTGGATTTTAATTAAAAAAAATTGATAAGTTCCCAAAAGTAAAAAAGGCAATTAAAAAACTAAGAAAGTGAACCGTGGAGTGAATAGGCCGGCACATCAGGAACCAGAATCATTCAAACACAAACCTAAGATATCTCATTCTCTAAGCCTGCCATTAAAGCTACTGGGGCTGCTCAAGCTTCTCCTCAAAAAATAATAAGGAAGAAGACAATCACATGATCATGGCTCTCCCTCTCAATCTCCAGTCACTTTTTGATCTGACTAAGATTTGTTCGATATAGCCATTTACATTTTTACATCTCCATTATACTCACTTCTCGATTGCATGGAGGTAATTATCTCCCTTCCCACTTGTTTGATATCTTAAATTTGCAATTGATTTCTTTGTGTTTTCAAATCAATTTAAGGTTAGGCTCAAGTTAGTTTTGGATTAGGTTATGGTTTCCCTAAAGTTCGTTTTGGATTAGGTTATGATTTTTGTCACAGTTAGGGATCTCTTCACCTTGCTCAACAGTTAATGATTATGATAAGTTTGTTGCCAAAGTGCATGTTGAGCAATTATCAATATTATGGTGATTGTGACTTTCGGAAAAATATAAATGTAGCGATAAATAAATGCAAAGAAAAGAGGACACAATAATTTATGTAGTTCAGTTTAAAGTCTACATGCATGAGCAAAGAATAAAAGATAATTTTACTAACAAATAGGAGTTACAAAATTAGAAACTACTTTCAAAACCCAATAATCCAATACACCCAAATGGTTCCTCCTCTCAATTAAGGAAATGCTCGCTTTACACTCTTGGAGAGCTCACTTGCCAATGCTTATAACTCTCACAATTTGTGATGCTATATATCGAAAAAACTGCTCATCTATTTATAAGAGTGCATGATTGCACTATTTCTCTTAATTTTGGCAAATTGTCGACTTGTTTGGTGTGCACCAAATTCGGCGCCCAATCTTTTGTCACAGTTGAGAAGCTTTCCAAGTGCATGAAAGTGTCAAATATTTCAGCCACCAACTCTATATTTGTTAGCAATTTCAAATACATTTGGTTCTCCTTTTTGACCTTTCAACAAGGTTTACAATCACTTATTTCTCTCGTATGCTATAATGGTTTTGTTAATAAAAATAATTATGTTAAAATTTATAGTATTCAAATTAAATTGCCTGGCCTAAAAAAAAAATTCTTGACTGACTCAGTGGCTCAGGGGACTAATTGTGATATAAATTATTTTATTTCTACCAGATTTATACTCCAGCTCTAATTGGCTGCGTTTGTTATAAAGTTGAATTTTGAACTTTAGAAGAGGTAGAAGTTTCATTCTAGCTTCATTATTTTAAAACTTCTTTAATTTTATTTTATTTTAACCTCAAAAGAAGACAAAGGTAGCAGGCAATTTTAAAATCTTAGATTACCTTACAGATAGAGAGCAGCTGCCTGCCACTTTATATTATTAATATGTAATATGTGTGGGCTTGCGTCATCAGCAATTTGGAAGATTCATTTTTGTTTGATGTCAGCATTTTAATACTATTCCACATGTTTTAGGTTTTGATTGTCGCACCGCTATACAGAGAAGCTTCTGTACTTTGTGGCGGATACTTGTCTGATTAGATTCTGCAGATCAGAATTTGCGGTATCATTATAGCTTGTGCTTGGAAAGTCAAGTGCACAAGAACCATCTCAGAAGGTGTAGCTTGTCTATTTCATTTTATCAATAGATTATGTGAATGGATATGTAGTATGTTTTGAGTTCTCATGAAAAATGATTGGTGACTTGTCATTGCTCTATTAGTTGATGAATTATGGATGAGGAAATGATCTCAAGTGATTATGGACAAGCTTAAAATATAGGTTGATGAGGGAATAATTATTAGATTTTTTGAAATGGAGACTATGCATCTATATAGAGTTATTTTTTATTATATATTTTTTAGTTAATTCTCATTAATCTCAGCTTCTTTATTATATTGCATAACAATTTTAATTCATTCTTTTACCAAGGATATTGTTTTGATAGAAGAAGATGATAATGGGGATGAGGATGATGAAGTTGAGGCAAACAATTTAGAAACTGAAGAAGTTGTTTTAAAGGATGATTGAACATATTCAAGATATGGTGATATCATATTTTATATATATTTAGGATTTTTTTTATGCAAAAGATATTAAAAAAATTGATAGCTTTTTGTTTTCTGAACAGTGAATGTGATTTTATGAATTTTTGAAATTAATGAAGTTACATTTAGTATATTTTGTATATTATTATTACGTTTGTGATGTTACTTTCTTAATATAGATATTTCAACAATAAAAATAAAAATTAATGAAATAATATTATTAAATAAAATGAAGGGATCATTAAACAACAAGATAAGTCTATTTATGACAATGTATCTTTTATTTCCTAGGGCAATTTGTAGTTTAAAATAAAAATAACTAGGGTTATCCTATCTTATTTCCGAGGGCATTTAATTTCATTTCTAACAGTAATGCCCTCGGAAATAATTTTTTTCTCCGACGACTCATTAGAAATTCAACATTTCCGATAAAACTTAATATGACGACAATCGACGGCATGTCCTATTTGAAAATGAGTTTTTCTGAGGGTCTTTGTGTATTTCTGAGGGTATTTGACCTCATATATGATCCATTTTCTTGTAGTGTAACTGCAGAACTTTTGTTAACATTCTCAAATCTTCTTCCGCCACTCCAATTTCAAAGAAATAAAAGTTAAATGAGTGATAAATATTTTGCTAGCACAATTTTATTTGAGATATAGAAAAACACTTCTAAAACAAGAAAAAATTTGGCGAAAACGACAATCGTTATTTTCTAAAAAAATGGAATAATAAACCTGTAAATAATATAGGGACAATTTTGTGACTGTAACAGTGGTAGATTTATAAATCTGCATAGCAATTTTTTCAAATTGCAACAATAATATAATGGTTAAAAAAAATATAAAATTTTGCCCAATTTTGGCTGGTCTATAGTCCATCTTTGCCTATAATAGCTTCGCCCTTGAGTTTTGAAAATTCAGTAGGATTAGTTTTATATTTATTTGATGAAAAAATTATTATGGATATACAATATACTTTTGTAAACGTTATTATTTAAAATTATATTTATTATAAATTATCACCTTTATTTCACAATGGCCATACTTTTTAAGCCAAAACACCAAGACTAGCTAGATGTCTGAGTTAAAGCCTGTTGCTTGAAACATACCATAATTTTGGACAATAAAAGATAGATTTTTTTTTTTAATATTATGTACAATACAACCAATTCCAGAATAGTATACAATGGATATTTATATGAGCTTATTTTTTCGGTAAAATAACAGAGAAGCTAATATACAAAACATAGAAAAGTTTTCTATCTGACTTGGGGAAAAATGTTTGCTGTTTACTTTGGATAATGAAAAAAGTGCTCAAATGTTAAGTAATTAATTTTACAACTCAGTCAACAAGTTAGTTATAAGATGCATGTCCTGTCAGTTAGAATCATAAACTGAGTCTAATCATAGGTAAGGGTAGGAATACGCAGAGAATATATTCGAGCATAAGTATAATAAATTCAATGTACTCCGCTCTAGACACAAATGAATCCCAAATCACAAATACACATAATCAGTTATGCTGACTTTTTTATTCAACAAAACATACATAGAGAATATTGCTTAAATATCCTCACAAGAATATTGCTAGTCTTACCACAATGGACATGGATCTAAGATGGCAAGTGCCAACAATTCTTCATCCAGTTCTAGCATATTTATGTCTTCCTCAAGCAAGTATACCCATGCTTCAATCCCATCACCAAATCTGACAGGTCAACAAGTCCTTCCTTCCTAAATCAGTTTGAAACATAAACTACAACATGCGCCGCATTAGGAAGGGGTCTACACAAAGATAGTTTAAGGAAATTTCCAGATATTAGAGATTATATTAATAAAGTGTTTGACCTTGAACATAACTCGAGCAACAGACCTGAAGCATCCCAACGACTCTTAGAATATCATGTTCATGCATATGATTAAGTCAACGATAGGGCCTTTAATTGTGTAAATATCTTTGTAATTATAAGATACATTTTCATTCCTTTAGAGCGTGATACGACTTGTATCTATAATGTACAATTCTATTTGAATGGTGTATCTCAATTAATTCTCATATTTACTTTTCTACATGGTATCATAGCATGGCTTCGTCCTCAGAACAATTACCTAAACTCTCTAGTCAGTCTTTTCATCAATGCTCCAGCCTCATTTCCATCAAGTTAACCGACACTATTTACCTTTTATGGGAATCACAAGTACTCCTGTTTATAAAGAGTCGTGGCTTAGAGTATCACATTAATGATGTCTCTGTTCCTTTGGGAACCAATTCTAAAGATGGAAAAGACGTTGCCAATCCTGAAATTTTCTAATGAAAAAATGATGATGAATTACTTATGACTTGGCTTAGAGGTATGATGTCTGAAGACGTCCTGAGTATGGTGACTGGAGGATCAACTGTAACTAAAGTATGGCTTACCATTGAAGAACAAATGCCGCCTGTTACAAAGTAACAAGAATCCTGGTTGAAAGATAGCTTTTACTTACTGAAAAAGGGGTCTCTCAAATTGAAGACTTCATCAAAAAATTCAAGTGTATTTGTGATCGACTCTCTGCCATTGGAGAACCCATCGATGACGAAGATCAAGTTTTTCAACTTGCTCGCTTCTTGGTCCAAAGTATGTTGATTTTAAGACAGCCATGTTGACAATACCTCCTTGTCAAACCTTGAAAAAATTTGTGTTGGCTCTACAAAACCATAAACAAGCCGTGATATCTCAAAGAGAAGAATACAAGTTGGCTACAGTCAATCATAATGAAGTATTTTTTGGACAATGAGGGAGAGGTGGTAGGCAACAATGTGGTGGTAGATATAGGAACTCTCACGGACGTGGACCATATCCTAACAATGGTGGCAGACACGGATACAACCATAAAAAGTAAAATTCTCAACAGTCTTCTCGGCCTCTAGTGAAGAACAACAACCAAGCCAAAGGACCAACTCGATAACAAGATGAAAAGGATGTGATTATTTGTCAAATTTGTGGCAAAACGAATCACAGTGCCTCTCAATATTGGAGTCACTATGAATATGACGATGACGAGTGTGAAGAAAGCTCTGCTGAGTTAAAACGAGAAAGGAAGCCAGCAGTCAAGATTCTTCAGCAATGCCACGTCAGTGCTGAGTCAGCTGATTCTGTTAAGGAGTCTTGAAAGCTCACGTGACTATTAGTTAGTTAATTAGCTTTTAGTTAGTAATTCAGCATTTTGATTGGATGATTTGTTGCAATGCTTTTTGATCAGTTGCAGCTCGCAAATAAGTTGTATATAAACAGAGTCTGTAACAATAGCTTCAATTAATGAAAAAGAAATATTCCAGAGAGTTCATCTATTTTCTCTAAGATTCTCAGTAGCCAAACAACCATTTAGCTTAATTTGCTATTCTTTTACATGGTATCAGAGCCACAATATGGCAAGCTCAAGCAATCCAAACGGAAATTCAAACACAATCACTACAAATCAATCAATACAAACCACTTTCTCTTTCATATCACAAATCAAATTAGATCGATCTAACTACATGCTCTGGCGAAATCAAGTTCTAGCTTCTATAAGAGGAAACAGACTTGAAGGTTACATTAATGGAGAGAAGGTAGCTTCCAATCAGTTTATCACAACTGGAGGATATGCTGGAGTAGCAGGTAGTTCTACTCAACAGAATGAAAATCCAGAATATACAGTTTGGAGATCACAAGATCAAACATTACTAAGCTGGCTATTAAGCTCAGTTATTGAAGGTATTCTCAGTCTTGTTCATTCTTGCAATACTTCATATGATGTATGGAAAACATTGGAGAAAAAATTTGGTTCAAAATCTGAAGCAAGAGTACTTCAACTTAGGTATGAAATGAGTGTTTTAAGAAAAGATTCACTGAATATAGAAGATTATTGTTTGAAGATGAAACAAATAGCAGATAAACTAGCATGTGTTGGTAGTCCAGTTTCAGATAAGGATTTGTTGCAACAAATTCTAAATGGTCTTGGACAAGGATATCTTGATTTAGCTTCATTCATAACTGCAAGTAAACTTGATTATGATGATGCATATGCACTACTACTTACTCACGAAACAAGACTTAAACAAAGCATGAATGAAAAACAGATGTTCAATGCAAATTTTGCCAATTTTGCTCCTAATAACAGTGAATATGGTATGATGAATGCCTTTTATGCACAAGCAAGGGGTAATGCTCGAAGAGGTGGATATAATGGAGGTTTTCATAGTGGAAATCAAGTTGGAAGAAATAATTTTCATACTGGAAGGGGACTGTTTATTAACTCTCATCCAAGAGGTTTTCCTTCTGGAACTGGAAATTTTGGTAACAGTCTTGGTAGAGGTTAGATGATTGGTAATAAAAAACAGATGCAATTTATGAGAGGACAATATAGTGGTGACTCTGGTATGCCAAACTCTGATGGTAATTATGAGCAAACTGTTGTATGTCAAATCTGTTTTAAATCTGGGCATACAGCAACAAAATGTTGGCATAGATTTGAAGAGAATTATGAACCACAATACATGAAGAAAGGAAGAAATCAGAGATCAGCTTATATGGCATATTATGATGCACCAACTGAAAATTCATGGTCAGCTGCTTATTTAGGAATGCCTCAAATGTACAATCCATCATTCACCTCATACATGTCTGACTCAGTGAACTTGCCTGGAGCTAGAGCTGGAGCTGGAGCTGCCTATGTTGCTAATTTTGAAGGACCAGCAGATGAAGGATGGTACCTTGACAGTGGGGCTACACATCATTTAACAAACAACATGGAAAATATGCATGTTAGAGATGAATTCAATGGTAATGAAAAGCTGATCATTGGCAATGGTAAAGGTATGTCAATCACACACATTGGTAGCACTACTTTTTCAATTCAAGGTTCTAAGTCACAAGCTGCACGTAAATGCATTACACTTAAAGATATATTGTTTGTTCCCTCTATCACAAAGAATTTAATAAGTGTTTCTAAACTTACTGCTGATAATAACCTATCTGTTGAATTCTTTGGATCTATCTGTTTTGTGAATGATTCACTGAAGGGGAAGGTTTTGCTACAGGGTATTGCTGAGAAAGGTTTATACAAATTGTTGATCAAACCATCTTCAAAATCATCACTACAACCTACATACACCTCTTTTCTTTCTCAAAGCTCAATAAATCAACTTTTGTCTATGTTGTCTCTTTGTCATTTCAGTTCTGCAACTAGTATTGCTTGTTCTGAAAAAAAATTTCAGTCAAATAAAAATTCTTGTACTGATTCATCATCAAATAAAATGTCTCTATTTCACAAAAGATTTGGTCATCCCAATACTCAAAGTTTCATTCACTTAATTAAACATGTGCATCCTAACTTGTTCTCTACAAATATGCTTAATCAAGCAACAAAGCATTTCTGTGAAGCATGTCAGCTGGGCAAATTTCATAGACTTCATTTTCCCATAACTGATATTAAGTCTAAATCAGCACTAGAACTCATTCATACTGATCTATGGGGCCCTTCACCAATATGTTCTAGAGAAGGTTATAGATATTATATCAGCTTTGTGGATGATCACACTAGATACACCTGGATATACCTTCTGAAATTAAAATCAAAAGCTCTAGAAGTGTTCAAATTGTTTAAACTTCAAGTTGAAAATCAGTTTCAAACCACCATCAAAGTTCTACAATCTGACTAGGGGGAGAATATAGACCATTCACCACTTTTCTAAATGAATGTGGTATTTTTTTCAGACACTCTTGTCCCTATACACATCATCAAAATGACCTTGTTGAAAGAAAACACAGACAGATTGTAGAATTAGGCTTGACACTTCTAGCACAAGCTAAACTTCCATTCTATTTTTGGTGGGATGCTTTTCATACCTCAGTGTATCATATTAATAGACTTCCTACCTTAAGATGTCTATTCCATATGAAAAATTATACAGACATAAAGCTTATTACAACATGTTGATATGCTTTGGATGTGCTTGTTATCCATACTTGAGAGATTACAATAAGCATAAGTTTGATTATCATACAACCAAGTGCATTTTTCTTGGTTACAGTCCATTTCATAAAGGCTTCAAGTGTTTTCATCCCTCTGGTCGTGTGTATATTGCTAGACGTGTCAATTTTGATGAAACTTCATATCTATTCTCTTCAGATCCTGATTTTCACTCTTTGAACAAATCTCAGTCAAACTCTTATGATTCAATTACACTTATACAAGTATTTCAATTGTCTACCTTACATGTCATATCAGATCTTTCAAATAACAGCAATGAATCTCTTTCTCAAGCATATACCAGTGGTGATAACCTTCTTTCAGCAGTAGATTCAACACAAGTACATGTCTTAGATCAACAACCCTCAAACACAAACAATGTCTCAGATCAACAACCAATTTTACCTGCACCTACAATACTACCTTCCATACCTGACACAACAAATAATCAATCTCCAGATGAAATTATACAAAATCAACATATTCTAACCTCACCATCTCTAAACCACCATCCCATGGTTACTAGAGGAAAGGCAGGTATCTTTAAGCCAAAGCTATATACTGCAGTTTTGTTGCACAAAGAACCAGAAACTGTTCAGGAGGCTCTCAACAATGAAAGATGGTTTCAAGCAATGAAAGTTGAATATAATGCATTGATATCAAATGGCACTTGGACATTGGTACCAAGAACAGAAAATCATAAGCTTGTTGGCAACAAATGGGTTTTCAGAATAAAAACCAATACTGATGAAAGTGTTGAAAAGTATAAAGCAAGATTGGTTGCTAAAGGATTTCAGCAAATTGAGGGTGTTAACTATTTCAAGACTTTCAGCCCAGTGGTAAAATCAACAACAGTTAGAGTGATCTTAAGTTTGGCAGTGATGAACCAGTGGCAGATAAGACAAGTTGATGTGAATAATGCATTTTTAAATGGAGATCTAACTGAAGAAGTTTATATGAGGCAGCTAGAAGGATTTGTTGATCCACAAAGACCAGACTTTGTATGTAAACTGCACAAAGCTCTTTATGGCCTGAAACAGGCTCCTCGTGCTTGGTTTGACAAACTGAAAGGTAGTCTTATACAATGGGGATTCAAGAATTCTAAGTCTGACACATCTCTATTCTTGAGAAGAACCAAGAGCTCAATCATTATAATTCTGATATATGTAGATGACATATTGATTACAGGATCAGATTGTGTTGAGTTGAAAGAGTTTATTAAGTTGTTCAGCTCTGCATTTGCATTAAAGGATCTGAGGAGACTATCTTATTTTCTGGGTATAAAAGTGTTATATGATCATGATAGTATATACCTGTCACAAAAGAAGTATATCCGAGACTTACTTGCAAAGGTAGATATGCTTGAATGCAAAGGAATAGACACACCAATGAGCAGTAGTAAAGATTACAGATTGCAGAAGAATGTTGAGAGAGAAATAGGTTACTATATTGAAGATCCTACTCATTACAGAAGTATAGTTGGAGGACAGCAGTATTTGGTTTTAACTAGACCTGAGATTGCTTATTCTGTTCACAAACTAAGCCAGTATGTGTCTTCACCAACTCTTCAACATCTTATGGCATGTAAACGAGTGCTAAGATATTTGAAGGAAACACAAGAATATAGTCTGAAGTTTGTTAGAGAATGTGACATGAAGCTTACAGCATTTACAGATGCTAATTGGGGAAGTGATCTTGATGATAGAAGATCAGTTGGAGCTTATTGTGTATACTTAGGAGATAATTTAATCTCATGGTCTTCAAAGAAACAATCAGTGGTTACCAAGTCATCTGCTGAAAGTGAATACAGGGCTCTTGCTGCAGCTGTTTCTGAAATAACATGGTTAAAGTCATTGTTCCTTGAAATTGGTTTATGTTATGATGAAAAGCCAATCATATGGTGTGACAATGTGAGTGCTGCTGAACTTGCTCACAATCCAGTATTTCACTCAAGAACAAAACACATAGAAATCGATCTACACTTTATCAGAGACAAGGTTTTGGCTGGAGACTTGAAGATACTATATGTTCCTAGTGCAGAGCAAATAGCTGACATATTAACTAAGCCATTAAACTCTTCTCAATTCAATTATCTAAGACTCAAACTCAATATGCAGTTATGTCCCTTGAGTTTGAGGGGGGTTGTGAAGAAAGCTCATTGTGTTAAGTTAAAACGAGAAAGGAAGCCAACAGTCAAGATTCTTCAGCAATGCCACGTCAGTGCTGAGTCAGCTGATTCTGTTAAGGAGTGTTGAAAGCTCACGTGACTATTAGTTAGTTCATTAGCTTTTAGTTAGTGATTCAGCATTTTGATTGGATGATTTGTTGCAATGCTTTTTGATCAGTTGCAGCTCGCAAATAAGCTGTATATAAACAGAGTCTGTAACAATAGCTTCAATTAATGAAAAAGAAATATTCCAGAGAGTTCATCTATTTTCTCTAAGATTCTCAGTAACCAAACAACCATTTAGCTTAATTTGCTATTCTTTTACAACGAGGACATGCTAAGAGCACTTGCAGCTATGAACCTGGTAGATGAGATGATCCATAATTCTATGCCGACTCAGGCGCAAGTTCTCATATGACAAACAACAAAGGTAATCTAAATAAACTAATTTGAAAGTATAGATAAATCTTTTGTGGGAAACAGTAAAGGTCTCATTATTACAAACACTAGTAATGCTTCTTTGAAAACTGATTATGGAAAATTAAAGCTTAACAATATGTTAGTTGTTCCTAAATTAAAAAACAAATTATCTACTGGACAACTGATTACGGATGCTAAATGTACCGTTGAATTTAATTCTCATGGCTTTGTTGTTAAGAATCATGAGAAATATGTCCTAGCAAAAGGGCATAAAAAAGGAAATCTTTATGCCTTGGATGAAAGCAAGGAAGTAACATTCAATGCAATAGGAGGAAAAGCCGCAAATTCTAACATTTGGCATAAAAGACTTGGCCACCTAAGTCCTAAAATCCTACACGTCTTACGTGTTGGAAAATTTTTCAAAATAAATGGTGTCTAATTGTAAAGACATGTCTAAATAAATAATGTCTTATTGTAAAGACATGTCTCAATGAATAATGTCTTATTGTAAGGACATATCTAATTAATTGAGTCTTATAGAAAATGTATCTTTTCACGTAAGGACATAACTTTTTATGGTGACATTTCACATAGAGATGCATCATTTCATGGTGACATATCATTTGAAATCGTGATGGTTCATTTTGGACCATTGATTAAAATTAAATATTGATCCAATGGCCATGAATGAAAGGGTATCATGAAAGATGACAACCCAAATGAAGGAGCACAAGTATATCTATAAATAGAGATTATATTTAAGCCATTTAGACATGAAAATAATGATCTCACACCACTCTTTTCTTAGCCTTCTTTTCTAGAATGAATTTCAACATAAACACTCATTTCTTTTGTGCATTAAAAATCCAATATATTGTTTTCTGCAGGAACAATATATTGTTTCTTGGCAGGCTTGCAACATTCAAGAGTATTTTGGTTTGCTTTCGTCGATGCACAACGCAAGCAAACAAACAAGTGCTTCATTGTATCATGGAGGCGTATTTGCTTAACCTATGTACATCACTCAATTGCTGGGGGCAAATAACGTTTTAAGGAAAGCAACATTTGCAACGTGCCTTGAAGTACACAAATTTTCTGCAGTTTACTTATTACTATTATTTTTCTTCTGACATACAGAGTTGTAAATATATTACTTTATATAATAAAGTTCCGCCATTACTATTGTATTTCTCTACATTTGACATTCCCCACAAGTACATACCACCAACATTACAGAAGAAATGAAGATAGATATTTTTAAATGGATTAAGAATTCACCCCTTTATATTTCTTAACAATTAGGAAAACATTGTAAACTTCCTTTCTCTATTAATAATAAAACAACATATTTCCCACTAGAAAGATCTATTGTAATTTGTGGGGCCTTACTCCAATTAACACGAATCAAAATATTCATTTCTATGCATTATTTATTGATGATTTTTCTAGATTTTCTTGCTTATTCTTTTTAAAGGGACAATCTGAACTTTTTTATTGTTTTGTAAAATTCCAAAAACAGATTGAAAACCAAATTGAGCAAAAAATCAAGATCTTTGAGTGTGATAGGGGAGGGGAATTTTCCTCTTATATTTTCATAAATCACTTAGAGCAGTGTGGTATTGTACGTCATTTCTTGTCCTTAGACTCAAAAACAAAATGGCATATCTAAGTGGAAGTATCATTATATTGTGGAAATTGCCTTGACTCATGTGTTTCATGCCTCACTACCTATGTCTCTTTCAATTGAAATTTTTCTAGCCGTTGTGTATCTGATAAATAGAATACTCGTCTACACTTTCTTTTTAGGAATTTGCCCGTATTTATCTAATGACACTCTCATACTCCAAAATTCCTCATATATCCCTTTTATTATGTGCAGTTACGAAATTACCCTAATTAAAAACATAAATCATCCCAACCACTCACACCTAGTCGCGTAACACAACCCCAATTCACCTCTCATGACTAGTGTACACAACACCCATTTTTTGCCTAATTCAAACCTTCCTCAAGATTGAATCCAGTCGAAGCAAGCAAAAACAAGTGAAGAGTTGTTTGCTTGGCTCAATTTTAGTCCCTCCAGTGGGCTATTTGATGAGGCTAACGCCAATGACACTTTGCTGTTGTTACGTCACGCCTCTGTTGTTGTTTGTTCAAGCACCATAAATTTGCTCCTTTGAATTGAAATTGGGCAAATGAAAGGTGATTATCACTCAAAACTTAACTATTACACCTTGTTGAGTATGATTCTATTAGAATATATGCTTTGATAATTTGCGTGATTCTAACAAGTAACATTAGAAGTTGTCTTAAATGACCTGGAAAATTTGGTACAAAAGCTCAAGTATTGGATTTGTGCTTATGTGGAGATATGGGTTGCAGTTTTAATGAAAAAAAAAACATGTTCCCGCATCAAAATCGGACTTACAAATTAAAATTTCTAGGAAAAGCTATTATGCCCCAAAAATGTGCTTCAGCAGCAGGCATTACCCTTTTCTGCATGCATTCTTCAATAAAGAAGGTTTTTTCCCACCTCTTTTAAACTTTCTTATGCTTTTCTTCTTGAAATTGATAACAAACCTATTCATTGCTTGCTGTTCTTTTGTTTTTGCTTGTGGTAGTATTCAAGTTATCTCATTGTTGTCGCGATAGGTGATTTTTAAATTATTCTTACCTTTTTGTAGGACTCTAGTCGTTAATTATGGATAATGCCGAAGGTTTGCTCATCTTTCGCATTTTTCTTTTCTTATTTTCAACCACCGAAAGATGTCATTTAGGAAACTTATATGAGATAATTTTATTTTGGACTATCGATGTTATATTTACTTATAAGTGGAAAGAGTGGGTGGATAAATTTCATTTTTCAGTAATAATCGCTCAAGAAGCAAGGGGATTAGTGATGGATGGAGAGTTTGTGTAGAATTGCTAGGCAATTTGATTGCTGCAGGCATTTTAACTTTCTTGTCTTTATGATTTTCTTCTTCAACATTTTGATTTGACATAAGTTTTTACTGTTTTTAGTTTTGAATACATGTGATTTAGTGCCATATGATTGGTTACAAAATGGCCAACAATTTCAGCTGCAATGATGTGGAAATATATGGCTTATTGTTTGGAACTAGAATTGTAAATTATTACCTAGTATGCAGCTTCATGTCAGTACGAGTTACTTAAACTCGTGTATACAGTGAATAAATGCATTTTGTCTGAACCAACGCACCATTATACATACTGAAAATTTTTAGCTTAGCAATGTTGTTGTACTTGTTTATACTGCTGCCTGCATGTGGATTTGTTTTTATTATTATTATTATAACTATTATTTTTTTCTTCAGTTTTTGTTTTGGTAACTGAATTTTTGTGATAATTTGGATGTAGGTTGCTGGAAAGAGCGGTAGACATATTTGTTTTTTTTCTTTGAATACCTACACCTTGATCTGCATTCAATCATCACTAAGCACAAGACCACTTTAAATTCACTCATTCTGAGGTGAGTAATATTGAGAGTTTTATTCTATTCAGTACTTCTTGGCTCACTATAATAATTTGAATGAGTATAATTGTTCTATGGAAAAGCAAATTGTACATTGGTAGATGACTAGTATAGTTAGAGAGCTTAGTTTTTCAACAAAAAAGCACATTGGATGCCAAATACGAATTGTTTATTTTAGTTCATCGTTATTTTTATTTTTATTTCTAAGTCCTTAAAATATATATTTGCTTCATGTCCAAGGCTACAGTACTTCATTTTCTATTGAGACAAATAATCATTTACGGTTTACATACTCGATTGTGGTCGTGTAATGGATCCTTTACACAACTGTACACGACTATAGTTGTGTAATTGATACTTTACTCGACTGTAGTCGTGTAATGGATACTTTACTGGATTGTAGTGATGTGATGGATATTTTATTGGATTATAGTCGTGTAATGTATACTTTGTTGGATTATAGTTGTGTACTGGATACTTTACCAGACTCTTATTGTGTAATGGATACTTTACTCAACACTAGTCGTGTAATGAATACTTTACTCAACTATAGTCGTGTAAGGAAAACTGTTCTTGATCAGAATGTCATGTAATTTTTTTGATTGGTTTAGAATTTATTATTATGCAACTTTTTATTTGTATTTATATTAGAAATCAATTTTTTTTTGTTTATGCAGATGGAACCGAAAATCAAGGAATATGAATACTTCAAAGCAAAGATTTCTAACTGATCATCACTAGAAGCAGTGGAGGACATAAAAAATAAACTCTCTGAAGAGTAGAAAAAAAATTTCAAGCGTTCTTGTTTAGGTCATTTTTTGGACGTGAAAGACTTGAAGTTTTCTGCTCAATTACTCCACAGCATACTACTCAGAGAAGTGAAGTCTGATGAGAAGGAAATTTGGTTTTTGATTGGCTGTAAAAATATTCAATTTTCAATAGAGGAGTTTGTCTTGGTAACAAGATTAAATTGCAGTCCATTGCATGAGCCGAACATTGAAGATAATGAGAACGGTGATAGAATAGTTAATGAGTTCTTAGATGGAAATTGTGCAATCACAACAAAAGAACTTCGTGAAAAGTTTATAAAGGCTAAATCAAATGATGACATGAAAATAGTCAAGCTTGTCATGTTAAACTTTGTGGAGTCAGTATTACTCGGAAAAGAGAATAGAAATTATATAAATGAACCTTATGTACTCCTTGTGGACAATTTTACTGAGTTTAATGAATATCCATGGGGACGCGCTTCTTTCAAGATGACCATTGACAGTTTGAGAAAAGGAGTTGTAGACCGCGTGGCTAATCATAAAAAGAAGTCAAATACGACTTCTAAATACAAAGGAGCAACGTATAGTGTGCATGGGTTCCCTCACGCCTTTTTGGTAACAAAACTAAACTAATTTATATATTGCTTATTGAGTTCTAGAACAAGTGCTTGTTGAACTTCATTTCTATGTCAAATTCAGAAATATCAATGCAAATAACTCAAGATACTCTTTCTATTAATTGTGCATACGTTGTAGAACGGGGTACCATGATCTCTCTTGCCCAGGCTTGGCAAAATCTGGGTCCGGTCCGGGTTTTGGTGTTGTCCGGGACCGGACCGAATGAGAGAAATGCAAGACCGGACCCGGGTTAAAACCCGATTTTTTCGGGTGCGGTCCGGGCTTGAGCCCGGCACCTTCCGAGTCCGGGTTTTGATCCGGGCTTTCTAAACCCGCATGTGATAACTTCAATTTTTTTTTCTTCAATTTTTTCTTTCATTTCTCTAACAATGCAAATTTAAAAAAAGAAAATAATCAAATAAACTCATTCAATCTCAAACTTTAAAAAAGAAAATAGTCAAATACAAATACATAACACATGCAAATTTTGCACAAATGATAAATAAAAATTATTTCAATATACTTTATAATACCTAAATTCATCCAATTTCTAACTTAAACTCATTCAATCTATATATAAAATAAATAAATTAAATTCAACAACACAATAATCACACAATAAATTTAAATAACATCCAACATATCATAAATTCATAATTATATATTTATATATAATATATTCATATTTTCTTTTTTTTTTAATTTATTAAAAAACCGGGTCCGGTCCGGGTTCCGGGTTTTTGGTGTTGAACCCGGACCCGGGCCCGGAAATGTCCGGGTTTGAGAATTTCAAACCCGGGTCCGGTTTTTATGTGCATGCGGTCCGGGTTTTGCTCGGACCGGATTGGTCGGGTCCGGGTTTTGCCCGGACCGGATTGGCCGGGTCCGGGCCGGGTTCGGTCCGGGCGGGCTTTTTTGACACCCCTACTCTTGTCTCTATACCATTAAATCTATAATGGCCATTTTACTCAATCCATTCACCACAAAACATAATAGGCACACATACTAAAGTCATTTCCTGCAATAATACAACAGATGATTATATAACAAATATAAAAACAAAATCAAACAAGGTATATAACAAAGTGTGGAATTGTCTGCTTATTTACACGATTGACGTCGTGTAATTGTTAATTTACACGACCATAGTTGCGTAAATTGCTAAAATACACAACTATATTCCAGTAAATAGTCAGAGGATATATTTAGTAAAAAAAGTAATCTTTATATTAACAGAATGTTAGGTGTCACAGCATCTATTATATCCTTAAAACTTGCATGACTGTTGTCGTGTAAATTCATACATACACGACAAAAGTCGTGTAAATTGCAAAAATACGGGACTCAATAAATAGTTAGAGGACATTTTTCTTCTCCAAAAAATATTTTTCTTGACTAATAGAATGCTAGGATCTCATAACAATTGGAACATTTTACATATATGCACAATTATAGTATGTAAGTTCATACGTACACGATAGTAGTCGTATAACTTATTAAAACACACTGCTATAATCCAGTAATAGTAAAATGATATATCTAGTGAACAAAATATAACTTTTCCACCAATAGAATGCTAGGGTGTCATAATAATTGGAATATTTTGCACATTTTCACAACTACAGTCGTGTAAATCCATACATACACAACAACAATCGTGTATGTCGGGTGCAGAACATAATTTTGGCAACAAATTTAGGTTTTGACGAATGTAGTTATAAAACCCATCAAATAACAGTCATATGATGCAAATGTAATGAAAATGTGAGTTGTTTTATTGTTTATCACAAACCAAACAGAACCCTAAACATAATATAATATCAACAAAATGAATAAATAACACAAAATAAAAATAAAGTTTCAAATACCTTATTCATGGGATGAATAATGCACCAACCTCAAACCAAAATCTCAGTGCATTGGCTATACATGAGTGATTTTTAGAATGTGGAGTCAGTTTTTGTTGTGTGGAGTTAAAAAGAGTAATAAGTAAAGAGTGTTGAAGGTGAGTTGTGTGTGTTTTATATTTTTCTTTAGGGGTATTTTAGACAATGTACCACATAAAAAGGTATATGTAGATAATTTTCAACCATGGGGTATATTTAACTAAATACCCCATTTTTAGGGCATCTTTAATTAAAAAACCCCTTTCTTTTAAGAGTCCTTATAAAATATGTTTTTGGAAAACCTTTTAATTACTCTAGGATAAAAATATTGAGCTGTTGTTGTTTTCCTTATCTGCAAGATTATACAAAAAATGAATTTGATTGAAAATCCTTTTTCTTGTATTTTCATAGGGTACAGTCCTTTACATAAAGGATACAGATGTCTAAATCCAATGACAAAACATGTTTATATCTCTAAACAACTAATATTTGACGAAATTGTCGTTCCATTTGCTGACTCTAATAGCTTATCTCTTCTTATGCATGACGCAAGTCAAATTCAAGAGTATCCAACGTATGATGAATGGCTGCAGTATCCTTCTGCTGCTAAAATACTGAATACACCACTTTTTCTCAATTCAAGTCCAACTGTACCAGCTGCAGCAATTCCACTTGATAAAATATACTACTTCTCTAACGTTACACAAATGCCACATACTAGTAACCTACAAGATATGTCCAAAGTCATCCCACATGAACTTCTAGCCACAAGCCATAATGGTTTGCATGCAACATCCGGTGAGCCCTCCAACTTCTATGCCTATAACTATACAAAAGCAAACCATGTCCAACAGGGAACTTAAGAATTCCTCTTCAATTACTCATGGGCCACCTCTTAACGATGATGCCCCGACCTCGTCTATACCATAAAGTCATGATATTGTTCCTGGCGATGTTTCAAGTCTACTTCAAGTAAGCCATCAACAAAATGACCTACCTCACATATCATGCCACATAGTTAACGATTTTTCTAAGTACCAAAGACTAACTCCACTAGCAGTCACAACAACTGTCAACCAACATCCTATGGTTACATACCATAAAGCCAAAATCAAGTCCCATATGGCTCTCCTAACCACATTTAAAATGGCTCAGAAGCATCCACTTAGATCAATGCACTGAAAGATGAATTATTAGCACTTCATCAAAATTATACATAGTCACTTGTACTACAACATACCAATGTAAATGTGGTCGGCTCTAAATGGGTCTTTAAAACTAAGCACAAGGAAATGGCTCCATTGATCGATTTAAGGTACGACTTGTCGTAAAAGGCTTTTATCAAATTCCCGATGTTAATTTTGCTTAGACTTTCAATCCTGTTCTTAAACACACCACTGCCAGACTCATGAGTGCGCTTGTTGTCAGTTCTCATTAGGGTTATAAAGTAATTGAATGTCTGAAGTCTTTTTCTTTATGGTCATTTAAAGGAAACTGTTTATATGAGACAACCTCTTGGGTTCATTGACTCCTCTTGTCTGCTGATTAACACTAAAAATTGTACGTGTAATAAGGATAAAAGTATTAGTTTTTCACTTAAAGTGTTGATTAATGCGCTCATAACTTATAAATTATATGAATGCTCCCCAAATAAACTTTTGTGTTAAATTAATTCGCAATATGTTAATTTTTATCTTGTAAATATTTTTCAGAAATAAAGATATAATTGGAATTGAAAGCGGGAACAGAAAAAGACTGCTGGAGTAATTTGGAATGTATTATTAAGGAGATGTAATTAACAAATATTAAATCAAAATCAAAAAATGAAAAAAGAAGAATGAGCAACCATTCCCGTGATGGTCAGGTGGCCATCTTGCCACTTGACCATTACACATTTCAAAGCACATATAATATATAATAATAATTAAGAAAAAAGATGCACCCCTTGCCTTTATAGGCAAGGGATGCAAGCGAAGGGGAGCGGAGAGACAAAAGCGGTAGAGTTGAGTATTCGGAAGTTGAGAGAGAGAGAGTTGTAGCCAAGAGAGAACTGGAGAATTTCTTTCTTTTCTTTTCTTTTCTTGTTTCCTTCTATATCGACATCAAGTCTTAATGACCAATCTTTTCTGTCTGGCCTCACTGTTTTTTCTAATATGTGCTTTATTTCTCGATTGGAGATCTCAACTTGGCCACTGGTTTGCGGATGATACGGGGTCGCCACTTTGTGTGTGATTGAATACTTTGTCAAAAGAGCCTTGAATGCTTTGTTACAAAAGTGGGCACCACCATCACTGATTATTGCTCGAGGGAATCCAAAGCGTGAAACAATGTTGCTTTTCAAAAATCCTATCACCACTTTGTGATCATTGGTTCTGCATGGAATTGCTTCCACCCATTTTGATACGTAGTCAACACCAACCAATATGTATTGATGGCCAAAAGAAGGGGGAAAGGGTCCCATGAAGTCGATACCCCATACGTCAAAAATCTCAACCACTAAAATTGGATTTAGTGGCATCATGTTCCTTCGTGTAATGCTCCCCATTCGTTGACACCTATCACATGAAGAACAGAAAGTGTAAGCGTCTCGAAATATAGTTGGCCAATAGAAACCACATTGTAAAACTTTTGTAGCTGTTTTCTTAGCACTAAAATGGCCTCCACACGCTTGTTCATGGCAGAATGAAAGGATATTTTGAATTTCACTTTCTGGGACACATCGCCTAACAATTTGATCTGCACAATACTTGAACAAATACGGGTCATCCCAAAAGAAATTCTTTATTTCCGCAAAGAATTTAGCCTTGTCTTGCTTGGTCCAATGCTCTGGAAGTTTACCTGTAACAAGATAATTAACTATATCAGCATACCAAGGTAATACTTCCACATTCATTAATTGTTCATCTGGAAATGACTCATTCAATGGTAATGGTTCCATAATTGTATCAAAATGGAGGCGAGAGAGATGGTCAGCTACAACATTCTCTGTGCCTTTCTTATCTTTGAATTCCAAGTCGAATTCCTGCAAAAGTAACACCCAACGAATTAGTCTAGCTTTTGCATCTTTCTTTGTGAGAAGATATTTAAGAGCAGCATGATCTGTGAATATAATTATTTTACAACCAATGAGATAAGATCGAAATTTCTCTAATGCAAACACTACTGCTAGCATTTCTTTTTCAGTAGTTGAATAATTCAATTGTGCATCATTCAATGTCATACTAGCATAGTAAATAACGTGGGGAATTCGATCAACTCTTTGTCCTAATACTGCTCCTACTGCATAATCAGATGCATCACACATGAGCTCAAATGGTAAGCTCCAGTTTGGGGCCTGAATGATGGGTGATGATGTCAACAACTGCTTTAATTTTTCAAATGCCACAAGACATGAATCATTAAAGATAAAAGGTACATCCTTAGCAAGTAGATTGCATAAGGGTCTAGAAACTTTGCTAAAATCTTTAATGAAACGTCTATAGAAACCAGCATGTCCAAGGAAAGATCTTACTTCTCTGACTGTTTTGGGTGGAGGAAGATTAGAAATGAGATCCACCTTGGCTTTGTCAACCTCAATACCTTTGCTTGAAATGATGTGACCAAGAACAATACCTTGTTTTACCATAAAATGGCACTTCTCACAATTTAAGACTAAGCTCTTCTCGGTACATCTCTGCAGAACTAGCGTTAGATGATGTAAACATTGATCAAACGAGTCACCAAAGACAGAAAAATCATCCATAAAGACTTCAAGGAATCGTTCAACCATATCAGAAAAAATGCTCAACATGCATTGTTGAAATGTAGCAGGTGCATTACATAATCCAAATGGCATTCTCCTATATGCAAATGTGCCAAAAGGGCAAGTGAAAGTGGTCTTCTCTTGATCTTTTGGTGCTATGGGAATCTGATTATATCCTGAGTAGCCATCTAGAAAGCAATAAAATTCATGGCCTGCTAATCTATCAAGCATTTGATCGATAAATGGTAAAGGAAAATGGTCTTTACGTGTGACAGAATTCAACTTTCTATAATCAATGCATACACGCCATCCTGTAGTTACTCTAGTTGGTATCAATTCATTATCAGCATTGGTAACTACTGTGACTCCTGACTTTTTGGGGACGACTTGTACAGGACTGACCCATGAACTATCAGAAATTGGGTAAATGATACCTGCATCTAATAGCTTAAGGACTTCAGTTCTAACAACTTCTTTCATGTTAGGATTTAACCGACGTTGCATTTTCCTAGTAGATTTAGCATTTTCATCAAGGTGAATGTAATGCATGCAGTCTACTGGATTTATACCTTTGATGTCTGCTATGGTCCATCCTAATGCTCATTTGTGCTCTTTTAAAACATCCAACAACTTACCTTTTTGTTCGTCATTTAGAGATGATGAGATGATTACCGGTAGAGTACTTTCTTCCCCCAAAAATGCATATTCCAATGTGTTGGGCAATGGTTTGAGCTCGAGTTTCGGTGGTGATTCTGATGATGGGATGAGTTTCTTCTCTGATGGTGCTAGTTGTTCTACTCTTAACTTCCATTTATTAGTGTCCATGGATGGTGCTGAGTCAAGTAGAGCGTTGACCTCATCAACCGATCTGTCAATATCAAAATCCAAACCAAAGTGAGTTAAACATGTTTGTAAAGGATCATCACTAAGGTTTGAAAGAAAAGTATTATCAACTATTGTTTCTATTAAATCCACATCAACAATTCCATCATCTGCACTGTGAGGTTGTTTGGCAATGTTGAAAATATTTAGCTCCATAGTCATGTTGCCGAAGGACAATTGCATATTTCCGGTCCTACATTGAATATGAGCATCTGCAGTTGCCAAGAAAGGTCGGCCTAGAATAATGGGGATGTGCTTCTTTGAGTCCTGTATTGGTTGAGTGTCAATTACAATGAAATCAACAGGAAAATAAAACTTGTCTACCTGGATAAGCACGTCCTCCACAATACCACGAGGTATTTTTATGGACCGATCTGCAAGCTGTAACACCACTGGAGTTGGGTGTAATTCTCCCAGTCCAAGTTTCACGAATACAGAGTAAGGCAACAGATTTACACTAGCTCCTAAATCCAACAAAGCATTCTCAATTGTGTGGTTCCCTATACTACATGAGATAGTGGGGGAGCCTGGGTCTTTGCATTTTAAAGGAATTTTATGTTGGAGTATAGAACTAACGTTTTCTGTTAAAAATGCCTTCTTTTGAACATGCATATTTCTCTTTTTAGTACACAAATCTTTAAGAAACTTGGCATAAGATGGAACTTGTTTAATAGCATCAAGTAAAGGGATGTTAACACTTACCTGTTTGAAGATTTCGAGAATCTCACCTGTGGATTTTCCCTTCTTTCCTTTCGCTAACCTCTGAGGAAATGGAGCTTTCGGAACATATTCTCGTGGGTTGGTTTCTTCTTTCTCCTCCGGTGATGAGTCCTCAACATTCACAGGTACAATTTGATTTTCTTTGGTCACCGGCATCTCCACTTTGTTGTCGACTTCTTTTCCTTTTCGCAAGGTCATGACTGCTTTGACCTCCCCATGCTGCTGTGGTGAACTGGTACTTGCTTCATGTACTCCTTTAGGATTAGGCACTGGTTGACTTGGAAACTTGCCTTTCTCAACAGTCATTGCCAATGTCTGAACTGAAGAAGCGAGTTGTCCCACCATCTTCTCGAGGCTTGAAACTGATTGGGCTTGTGAATTGAAGCCCGCTCTCAACTCATTTCGTAGTCCATCAATGGTGCGATTCTGTTGCTCAATGGTAGAATGAGTAACATTCTTGAAATTCTGGAATGAATCCTCCCATGGTCTGGGTTGAGAGTAGTTTTGGTTCTGATTGAATGGTCTAAATGAGGGCTGAGAGGCTTGAGGAATTTGAGGAATTGGTTAAATTGGTGGAGCTGGAGCTGCTGGTCCATTCTGTTGGAGTCCTTGAGACCATGAAAAATTAGGGTGGTCTCTCCATCCAGGGTTATATGTGTTGGAGTATGGGTTGTAATTTGATGGCTTTCTCATTACACCTATGGCATTGGCTTGATCTGGGTATGAGTCATGGTCATGTGGTTCTGTTGATTTAGCAGTCGATAACGATGCTATTTGTCGAGAGAGACCTTCAATTATTGCTTTGACTTCTTTAATTTCTGAACTGGATTCGCCAATTTGAACCTCATTTACTCCCTTAATTCTTCTGGTATTCCTGAGTGATCGACTCCGTTGTTGGGAATTATCCGCTTGTCGCTGGAAAAACTCCCAAATTTCTGATGCACTTTTTGACATTAGCTCTCCTCCACTTGTTGCCATTAGCCATTCTTGCACATTTGGTAGTAATCCCTCCAAAAAGTATTGACATTGGTGCCATTTTTCGTACCCATGATGTGGACACTTCAAGAGTAGCCCATTGAATCGCTCCCATGTTTCGAAAAACTGCTCGTCTTCTCTCTGCGTGAACTCTGAAATTTCCCTGCGAATAGAATTGGTTTTATGCACTGGGAAATATTTATTTAGAAATTTTGTAACCATTTGTTCCCATGATGCAATGCTATTAGCAGGCAATGTATTAAGCCATGAACGAGCTCTATCCTTTAAAGAAACTGGGAATAATCTAAGCTTTACATCATCATCTGAAAAATTTTCATATTTAAAAGTTTGACAAATTGCATGAAAATCATTCAGATGATTATATGGGTCCTCATTTTCTAAGCCATAGAATGTGGGGAGACAATTTAGCACACTAGGTTTTAGTTCAAAGCTCCTAGCAGCTACATTTGGGTATCTAATACATGATGTGCTCAAATTAGCTAAGGGACTAAAATAGTCCTTAAATGGCCTCTCCTGTGGTGCTTGTAAATCCATTCCAAATTTATTTTTAATGTGCTTTTGTGTGCGAAGTGTTTTTTCTAATTCAAGGTCTATAGGTTCAAGATTAGGTAATAATGACCTACGACCATGCATGCAAAATAAATAAAATAAAAATAAAGATGCAAACAAAACAAAAAATAAAGATGGGAACAAAACAAATAAAAAATAAAGATGAGAACAAAACAAATAAAAATAAAGAGGGAGAAATTACGATACTAACCTTATTGCGCTATTACAACCTTTCTATAAAAATACACAAAAACAAATACGTGAAATAAATTAACTAAAAATTAAATTAATAAAATAAACAAAAATTACAAAGAAAAAATAAATTGAAAATTAAATTACAGAATTTTAAAGAAGAGAAAAAGAAAAGAAATACTAACCTTTAAATGTAGATTTACTTTTTTTTTCTTTTTTTTTTAATAAAAAAAAATACAAGAAAACAAATAAAAGAAATTATTCACAAAAATTAATTCTATGAATTAAAATTACTTACCTCCCCGGCAACGGCGCCAAAAACTTGTTGTGCAAATTTTAATGTACTCGCAAGCGCACGAATCTATTATAGTATAGACTAATGGTAACGAGTGTCGATCCCACGAGGAGGTGGATTTTTAATTATATATAGAATTAATTTTGTAAATGGGTGGTTGGAATTGTGGTGGAAGTGATTTAAAATATGCTAAAATTGGAATTGCAATGGCGAGAATAAATTGAAGAGAAATGTATTGAAATGACGTACTTGGGTATCTGGATCCGTATCAACATGCATCATGGGCTAAATAATCCATATTAATGCCAATTAAATCATGAGGGGGGAATCCACACCTCATGAACCACGCTCTAATCAATATGGTGCTAAGGGCTTATCGTGCCAAATAATAATAACCTTATACTAGAGAGCCGGTGTAACCAAGGCGGTATCTAGACAAGATCAGTATTATTTGTCGACGATAAGTCAAATCATCCACAAAAACTAGAGGGGAAAAGAAAATAAATTTACCAAATAAAGCCCATGACACATGTTGAGACTTCACCTTCAACCCAAGCTTGAAAAGAAATTAGCTACTCATAATTGAACTAGGGGCAAAAAGGGAATTTATTAAAATACAAAGAAAATACAAGATGGAGAAGGAATTACAAAAAATGGATCCCAAAAATGGATTCAGAGATATCAAATTAGGGGGGGGAGGCCCCCTTTTTATAGATACATGGAGTAAATCATGGCCATCGGATTAAAAACAGTTTGGACGCTCAGGATTGCGCCACGTCATCAGTCAACAGTCCACGGTTTGACCACGCGGATGAACAGTAACACGGTTTGACCCGGATGAACAGTAACGCGGTTTGGTTGACAATAATCCTGTGTGATGCATGCACCGTACGCGAGATTTTTCGTCCACTGATATGCTGCCACGTCACCATCAACAGTACATAAGAATTTTAGTCCAACAGGATCGTGACACCTCATCAGTCAATGCCACATCATCGGTCAATGCCACGTCATCGATCCGTCTATGTGAACAGTGCCGTGAACAGTAACATATACAGTACCGTATACGTGAATAGTACCGTACATGTGAATAGTGTCATTTTTCCTTTTATGCCCCTCCTAAGGTTTTCGACCGTC
The DNA here is from genome assembly GCA_034663535.1 of Citrus x limon. NCBI lineage: Eukaryota > Viridiplantae > Streptophyta > Magnoliopsida > Sapindales > Rutaceae > Citrus > Citrus x limon. Next base: position 24,660,588 of record CM067997.1, read on the forward strand.
CTGAGTTCAAAAGTGATGTCCGTTTTGCCGTCTGATCTCTCCTTTATTGTGAAATGACTATAATGCCCCTAAAATACATAAAATACTTAATTAAAATAAAACACATGTAATTAAATCATAAGAAGGTTAAATACATAAAAGTAAGGGTTGTTAATAAGACTTGAAATGTAAAATGACGGTTTTCTCCTTTATAAATATGCATTTTCTAACACTCAACATGGCACATTATGTACTTTATTCCATATTTATCCACACATATAGTTAGTTAAGAATTAAATGAGATAATAATTAACTGGTAAAAGTGATGCAAAATATAAAAATGAGAGAGTATTATTAAAATTATAGTTTGAAAACTGAGAGTGGAGTTCGGATCGGATCGGATCGGATTCGGGTTATATAGGGTTCGGATTAGATTCGGGTTGGGTGAAATCGGATCAAATAGGGTTCGGGTTAATTCGAGTCTAAGCAATTTGGAGCTAATTTTCTTTGCCTTTAATATGAATCCCACCTAAAAATTCATCATAAACATTTAACACATACCAATTTGTTGTAGAGATTAGAGAATTTTTCATTTATCCAAGGGCTAAAACATAAAGGCAAACCCGCCCCAATCCATTAATTCACATGAAAAATTGTTAGAGTGCAATTTATGCACTAGTTTTGCATTGTTTACTTCCCTTAATATCGATGTTTTGCACTTAATAATAGTGATTTACTTGTGTTTTACTTTTGTAGGTGCAATTCTATTGATTGGTGATAAAATTGAGCTACAAGATGATGTTTAAGGATGATTGTTCTCTTGGAGAAATTATGAGCGTCAGAAGAACTTTGTTGATAAAGCGTGGGCACGTGCTGTCAACTACGGACCTGCAGTTTTTAGTTTAACGTGTTTTGTATTTCTGATTATTTTTGTAATTACGAATTTAATATTTCATATATTAGTATTTTATTTTAAATAAAACTCTAAAGGAGAAGAGAGAGAGAGTATTTAAGGGAGGAATCTACTGTGAAAAAAGGGATAGGAGATAAGAAAGAAACCCTAGATCTAAATCTTTCTCTTCTCTCTATGAAGAACTAAATCTATTATTCTTGTTGAAGGTTAATGAAGCTTTGATTCATCACTACTGTGAGATCTTTCTTATGCTTTAATTATTTTATTATTTTTTGGGTATTTGTTTATTCTCTGAATTATTTTCATGATTATGTTTGTTAATTAGGTAATTGGTCACTATTTAATTATCAACTTAATATATTGTCAATTAAAGGATTCATCGTATGAAGATTTTAATATTTGTGACAAATAGCATAGCAGTGAGTTGTGTTATGGGAATAAACAATCTAATTTAAATGAACCATCGTATGTGTTTGTTGATTAGGATTTGGATCTCTTTGGTTTTTCAGGCTGTCAATTGATTAAATCTTATGATCGTATCTAGGGTTGTCTATTGATTAGGGAAATAACCAACGGTCGTACCTTGGTTTTCGACTGGTTAAGGAGAGATTTGCTATTAGAGGGTCTCAGTAACTATAACCGGTCTATTCATAAGTAGTAATAATTTATATTTGAATCAATTATCAGTAGTCGAATCAAGCTGAGTTAATTCCTTCAACCAGAGCTTTCTCCAATTTGAATTACAACTTTAATTTGCATTCTTGTTATTTTAATTTGATTTCTATTATTGTCAACAATTCCCCCATTTTACGTTTTACATTTAAAAATGATTTAAATAATTATCGATCTCTGTGGACATGACCCTGCTCAATCACTATACATAATTTATTTAGAGTAGGTATTTATTTTTGCTGGCTTCGACAACCATCAAAAATAATAATAATATTAATGATAATAATAATGTTGACCAATGAAATTTCAATTCAAAGACCCTCTTGTCACCTTGCTAACTAAGACCTTTCTCTCCCACCTTCCTTGTCCTCCCTCATTCATCCATCCATTCATTTCAACCCAAAAAAAAAAGAAAACTACTATAGAATTAAATTCAAATGATTGAAAATTAAAAATTAACACAAAGCACAAAAAGATTATTAAAAAAATCCACTTAATAGTTAGTATTACAAATTGATTCAAATAATTGTTAATTTAATTTTATGAAATTTTTTGAAATCCATATTTCCAATTTTCCGCCATAATATTTATATATGATCAAGAATTCAAGATGCATATTCCATAAAAGAAAACCAAGAAATTAATGTAATTATTTAATTTATAATAGCTAATTATCCATTGGCCAAAATAATATCATATTAATTACATATCTGTATCTTAAATTCTTAATTCTTATTATAAACCCCTAAATTTTATGCCCACGTTTTATGTACTTAACCACTTAATATTTACTTATTGGTTATCATGCAATTAATTAAATTGATTAATTTTTTGTTGAAGTTGAAACTTGAAACTACTGCAATTAAATTGGTTAATTTTTTGTTGAAGTTGAAACTACTGCACAAGTACACATATCCATTACTAGAAAAATGGTCTTTACTGACTTTAAAATAGTGTCAGAAATTACTTTCACTGACACTTGTTAATTGTGTCAATAATCTGGGAGTCAGAAAAATAGTGACACTTGTAAGTAGTGTCAGTGATTACTATTACTACAGTATCACCGATATTATGACACCACAGTGTTAGTAGTTATTGATATTTTATTAGTGTCTATGATTACTGTTACTATGGTATCACTAGTTAATTTATTTTTAAAAAAATAAAAATTTGAATTGACTGTTGATTTATTGGTAAAATTAAAAGAAACCACAAAATAACCACAAAAAAAACTTAATATATTACAAAATCTTTAATTTCATATTTAAATATTATTAGTATATATTACAAATCCCAAATACTTCAATAAACAAGATATCCTATTTTCGTAACTAAATAATCTTAAATACATAAGAATTTCTACCATCCAATCAAATGCCTACTAATTGCGGCTACATTTAACAAATTTAGAAGTTAAATTGATAAGGATGACTGTCTTTCACTCTTGGAACATAAGTAGTGCATTTGTGTTATCACACCATCAGTTTCTCTGTAATGTTGCTTCAGCTGAAAGCTCATGAAATAGGAAATTCTTGTCTTCTTGATTAGGCGACTTGGGAAGGGGATCTGTAAAGAGTAGCTGCTACCCTGGAAAGTGCTCCTGCCGAGTGATTTTGTGCGCCCATAATATTGAACTTGAGACGAGCCCTCCTGCAAGCCTGCACTGCTATAAAAACGCTCATATAATTGCTTCTGTGGAGCTTTGGACCGCCAAGATATGAACACAACCACAGTGCCATTTATTGCATAAAATATAAATGCCGCGCTAACTTGACTAATTTTACAAATTTGGTGATGATACATTTAAGATTATGGTTTAAAAGAATAATTCAAAGACAGCGGTTTCAACTGCCAGATTAACAATTCTTTTATTTCTATTAAACATAAAAAAAGAAAGAAAAAGAAATGCAAAGAAGTAAGAGAGATAGAGGAATACGGGAACTGAGGTCTGCCACACAAACATCTTGAAGCATTTCAGGATCAGCAGCAGTAGTGTTCAAGATCACAGCAAAAGTGACAACAAAAAGTGTCAAAGCACTAGCAGCAGCAGCAGCCATGGTTACAAAAGTTCAATTATGATCTTGTTATTGCTGCAGGCAAATAGAAAGAAAGAATAAAAGAAATGCTGAGAAATTAAAAAATTTTATCAGCTTATCCACTCTCACTCCACTCCCCTCATCCTCGCCATTTTATTTCTTCTCTCAACAGTACCACTGCCGATGATGACAAGACCGTTGACGACGACACGGTCATCGCCAAGTTATTATTTCATGATTTCTCTCTTACGCACTCATACATAGTTTCCATGTACTATGAAAGAAAGACACGTAAAACATTAGATTATCATTTTCTACTTGTGCTAATTGACATCACTGATCTCAGGCTTTCTTCCAAAACAAAATCAAAGCAGAAGAATCTCATCACAAAGAGTAAGTACACAGCAAAAGTAATAATTTTTATTCATAAAAGCTTAAGCCTTTTTCCGTTTAATGTATATAATAAAAACAGAGGTACTTCGTTCTCAAAACAACAAAAGCTAACAACTTTTTTGCCCTAGTGAACCAGTTGCTTATCTCCTCCAATAACATTTTGTTCATCCATTCGGAAGAGCAGATAAGCAAGATCATAAAAGAAACACAAAACCCACAAAAACAGAAATCTTGTACGCATTAATATAGAACAATGAAAAATCTACCAAAAATAATGAGGAGAGTGTAAACAGAGGAAGAAGAAATGCAGGGAATTACCCTGAAGAGAAGGGGGAGATTTGGGTACCCTGTTAGCATATAATTTGCTAACCATGTCAACTAGTTAAAACGCACCCAACAATTCTCACAAGCATCTCATCAAACACTTTGCAGACACCAATACCAGTCTCCAAAAGCTATGAATGACTAACACAACTTTTACCATTCACATATCAACAAATCAAAACGTGGAAAAAAAATTCCAAAATCGTGTATTAGTTGAATAAAAATAAAAGAATTAGTAAACCTACTTAAAATTCAACAAAAAGAACCAAATTAATTTCTTACTAAATTCACATATAAGTAGAGAATATTTAATAATTATTAATTATTTAGCTAATGCTCACCTTACTTAATTACCATGCCCAGATCTACAACTACTTCACCTAAGTGGTGCTTCTGCTTCTTCTTCTTTAAACAGCCTCCAACAACGCTCTTTAACTTTGACCAAGGCATCCGTCCACGATCTTGGAGCTAAATTAAACCCCTCAAATCATTTTTCTCAATGACGAAGATTAGCATTAGGCAAAAAAGTGGCTAGAATTTCACGGCCGTGTGAGATTCTGTTGGATTATAATAGAAAGATTTTAAGGTTACGGATTCAAAAGAGGCGAGATTGAGAGGGAAAATTTGAGTTGGATCGAGAGCAGGCTCGACCGCAGGGGAGAGGAAGCGAAACCTGTATTGTTGAGCTGAGCCAGCGAGACGATGAAATGCAATGGGATGGATGGTAGAGGGCTGCCCGCGCCCAAAAGCGATGATTCACTGCGGTTCCCTCCAGTCCATTCCGTTCCCGGGTTGGGTTAGGGGAACATTCGAGCGATTGCCTTCGCGGATCCAAACATGCTCGCCGGTACGCTTTCCGGCTCGCAACGACTCAAATGGGCGGGTCTTCTTCGTTTTCCTTTCTCCTTCGGGTAGTTGAAGATAGGTGAGATTGAGAGGGAAAAATTGAGTTAGATAGTAAGAGATTGTGTTGGATTGTAAGAGAAAGATAAGAGAGGAGTGGCTGAGAGAAGAGTCGGGGTTGATAAGACAACGCAGTTAGATTAGAGTTTTGTGAATTTGGTGAAGTTATGGTTTTTAAGATTTAGGGAGTTTAGGAGGGACGAGAAAGATTAAAATTTTTGTCTACATTAAAAGTTAAAAAATAAATGTTTGTTTAGTAGTTAGTTTTCTGAACTAGAAAATTTGAGATTTCATCGTCCTGGTCTTTTTTTCGAACTTAAACACTTGAGTACTAGAGGTCCTCGGTTCGAGTTCTATTTGGAACCTAATTAAAATTACTTTACTTTTATTACTGATATATGTTAGAAATCTTTGATGTCTAAGTTACAGACACTATAGTATCAGTAATTTGTGATATTTTTATGTTAAACACAGAAAATGGTCCATATGTACGAACATACTGATACTTTTTAAAAAATTGTCACAAACCAAGTGTTAGTAAAGACCATTTTTCTAGTAGTGATCATGACATATATAAATATAATTTATATTGTAACAAAATATTTAATTTTAATTTTGAGTAAATTCTTGTTTAGTCTCTGTATTATGAGCTTAGTGGCCATTTAATCCCTGTATTTTTAAGAATACCTCAAAACGTCCTTACTATTAAATATTGACACTTATGCCATTATTTTTTTATTTTTTTTAGCATGCTTTTACAATTTTACACTCTTACAGTAATGTTTCTTTTTTAGATATTAATAAAAAAATTAGATTATCAAATTAAAACCAAAAATAAAATAAAAAACAAAAAAGATATATATTAATTTTTGTGGAAGCTCATGTGTGTCAAAAAAAAATTAATTTTGTAAAAAATTAAGTTATCAATTTTTTAAAAAAATTAATATTTTAACTTCTCACCAGAGTGTTCCACAAAAATTAATATATACATTGTTTTTATTTTATTTTTTGGTGTTAAACTAGTAATTTAATTTTTCTTTTTAATAATGTTTAAAAAATGAAACATTATTGTAATAGGGTAATATTGTAAAAATAAGTCAAAATGAACAAAAGGTAATGGCAAGAATGTCAATAATTTAATGATAGGGATGTTTTGAGGTACTTTTAAAAGTATAGGGACTAAACGGATACTAACCTCAAAATATAGGGATTAAACGAGCTTTTACCCTTTAATTTTTAATCTACCATTACTATTCATACAAAAAAACCAATTATTAATAAGTAACAAAAAATTAATGCCTGATTTTTTTCATTTTATTGTTAAAATTTAACAATATATAATTATATATTATTAACATACAAAATTGCAATTAACATTTCACTTTCTCATATAACATATAACAATTATAATTAATGCATAAATATTATATACCATCACTTAATAAGTATCAACGGGTCGGATTCGGGCTTCCAAAACTCAAAGACTTTTTTAGAGTCAACAGCCGAGATCCAAAATGCAAATAGAGCTTGAATCAGGGGCAGCTTGTCGGGTGGATCTTCAATCGAACCGAGTGATGGTGGAGTGGAGGATTAAAGGCTTGGATCCGGTGCTTGGTTGCAGCAGATCCGTAGATCGGGTCACGATCTTCGCAAATCAGCTTCGGCTTCGGTTGGCGTCATTCTCGGCGGCGGTTGCTGCGTGTGGTGGCCGGATGAAGCTAGCTCTGTGAACTTTGCGTGTGTGTTTGCTGCGTGTGGTGAGCGACGGAGGCCGTGAATGGGTGTGGCATGTACGTTGTCGATCGACAGTGGGCTGGCTGCTTGTTCTTGAGTGCTGGTTTGTGTGTGTGCTAAGCGTTAATGGCAGACTTGGCTTTGTTCTTTGTGAGGGACGTGAGGCCGTGAGGGTTTGTGTGTCTTCTTTGTGAATTGTTGTGAGTCTTGTGATTTGTGAATACTGACTTTGTGTGTGTGTTGTGTGGTGTTCGTGATTCCGTGTACTGTAGTGCACTAGTGTAGTGTGTGAGTGTGTGAGTCTGTAATTTTTGGCTTTGTTCTTTTTTTTTTTTTGTCTCAACCCAATCGGGTTTTCGGATCTAATCGGGTTTCACCCGATCCGATCATGATCCAATCGGGTTGAGACAAATTCACCTGATTAGGTTTTCTTCACCACCCGATCCGATCATGATCCAATCGGGTTGAGACAAATTCACCTGATTAGGTTTTCTTCACCACCCGATCCGATCCGAACCCAAAATTTTTCGGATCGGGTCGGGTCGGATTGGATCAGGTCGGATATTTTACCCACCCATAATTTCAATATTGTTTGAGCAAATAATGGGAAAGTGTTGTGCATTAGGTAGGCCAATGAAACAATAAGATATAAACGTTTAATGTTATTTTATAGGCACCTTATTTTGACTTTTTGTCGATTCATTTAGGAAATTGGAAATAGGATCCTTTGTTAGAGTCTTGATTTAAGATTTATAAAGTTTTAAAAAAAAGTAATGTTAGGGATCTCATTATTTGAGTTATAATTAATGTGATACTCATTTAGTGCATAGTAAGATATTAATTTGATCAATTATAAAACTCACTATCTAATAGATGAATAATATATAATCGTTGAGACTCAAATTAAAACTCAATTGTTAGGATCTCAATCATTATTGATAACAAAAATTATTATGAATTATTTATAATAAAAAAGATTCACTTATTCAAATTTACACCATAATTATTAATCATGAAAAATGTATTTTCTCTAACGGAAGATATTTGAATACTAAGATCGGTGAAAACTTTAAGCACAGACAAAGATGAGTGGGCCCCAATGCCCCAAAAAAAGTAAGCCTAATTCGTTATTAATAAGGCCCATTTTATATCTTCATCAAGATATTTTTAGACTTTTTTCCTATATACAGTGACAGTGACCGATCCAGCTCATGACTAGTGGAGGCTCAAGTTCTTCGGAGAAAATAAAATTTTAAATTAAAAAGAAAATTACTTGAGTTTTTAATTAGATCCCGTTAAATTTATCAAAAATATATCTATAAAGTATAAACTAATAAACCCCTAAATTTTAAACTTTAAAAATTATAGAAGCCCACAATTTAATTAAAATAAATAAATGTCCATCATAACTCATGTAGTTGATTTTATTATTATTGAATTTAGTCTGTTAAATCTATTAAAATAACCTCCATCAAATTATAAACCCATAAAACTTCAATCTTTTTCATACTGTCATTATGTAATTTTGTTATTATGAGGTTTAGCTCCGATAAATCATTTTTCTGAATCCGCTGTTGCTGTTTGTTATGCTATTGTGGGCTGCTCTCTTTTCTCATGTATGGTTTTCTGTTTGCTTAGCATTCTTTATTTGCTTGGTGTTGTCAGGATCCTTTACTACTTCTGGCTTTATGGTGCGGCATTGATTGGGACTGTACTGCCTTTTGCTTTCCGGTGGTTGGTCTTTCGTTGGACTATTTGACAGCATGGTTTGGGTTTTATGTTTTAAATTTCACAAGTCTATTTATATATTTTCATTATTTTGGTTATCTCTTTGTTTGTTGTTTCTTTTAATTGCTCCTCGGCCTGTCTCTAGTTATATGCTTCTTTTGAGATTTGTGTCCTTCTGGCTCTGCCATTTTCTATAACTTTTTCTTATAAAATTCCATCAAATTTCATTTTTTAAAATACTAAGAATATTACTGTTAATTATTTTAATTTCCCAAAATATATCATTAAGAATATTATTGTTAATAATTAAGAATATTACAGCAATTATTTTAGTTCCGTCGAGTTTTATACCCTCCATCTTTTCATTTCTTGATGATTCATGAAAGCAGGAAATGTAGCCTTTAGTGACATATGTTTTTGCAATAGTTGAGTAGCCGTCGAAAAAATCTTAAAATTACTTAATTATTAATAACATTCATTTTAATTCCTCAAATAATCCTATCATCTTCCTTCTCATTGAACCCTAAAATAATCTTTCAAAAAATTTCATGACCAATAATAACATTTGGCTAAGATATAGATTACAACTCAATAGACAAAATTTTCCATAACCAGTAAATGAACTTAATAAACTTGCATGACTAATAACCCTTCACTCTTCATCAATGAAAGTACTGAATACCCCTTTAATTGCTAGTTCTGTGTGTAGAAATTTTTATCACTAATAACAAAAACAACAATAATAATATATTAATTAATTAATATAATTATATAATTCTATTAATTAATTATAATAATAATATATTAATTAATTATAATAACTTTTTGAATTGAGGACAAAATGAGTGCTCATGATTTTATGGGGGTAAAATGGTCAATCTTGCGAGTAGGTGATTGATTCTCACCCCCCTTGGGAATCAATCTCTCATTCTCCATTCTCAAATTCGAGTGAGCCCCATGATTCTGATACCAATTCCTGCCTCCATTTTGTGTAGTAAACACCATCAACAATTCCAATTTCCAATCCGGGAAATAAACGCACAAAACTATATAGGGGTTTACAAATTCTCATGACAAGAAGTATAACAGTAAAATTACGAATTAAGTCAACATTGTTAGGGCCCATTTGGGATTGCGTTTGGCAGACTGAAAAGTGATTTTGAAAATCTAAAAGCTAATTTTAGTGTTTGGTAAAAAAAAAAATCAAATCACTTTTGACAAAATTAGCCTCTTCTACAATTGATTTTGAAAAGTAGAGAATGAGTAAGTTTTAGATTCTGATTTTGAAAATCAATTTTATCCTTTAATACAATTCCATAAATATCCTTAAAATTATTACCTAAACCCAAAATTATCCTTATTCAAATTGGAAACAAAATCAATATTTTGATACATTTTTATTATAATTTATCAATATCAATTTATTTGTCAAATTATTATTAATTTTTTTCACTATATTATAAATTTAATTATCAAAATTTTAAGATAAAAATAAAAAATAAAATCAATATATAATAAATTTTATTTTAGTAAAAATTATTATAATACACAATTAAAAATATTATATGTACTTTTTTTTATATGTAGAAGTAATTTTATCCTACATTATGTACATTTTACTCATTTCTTTTCTCTCAGTAGTTTAAAAATAAAATTTACCAAACGTCCATAACTGTTTTCAAAACTCACAGTACTTCTGAAAGCAAAATTTACCAAACACTTGATTGATTCTTTTCATAATTGATTATTTCTACAGTATAGCTAACAACAATTATTTTAAAAGTTACAACATTTTCAAACTAGCCCTTATAATGTTAGGGAGATTTTAACTTATTTTAAAATATCAAGAGTTAACACTCGTTTTTCCTTTAATTATAATAAACTCAATTATCTTATAATAGCTAATGAAATTTACAATATTAATGATATTGTAATTGTAAAATCTTAAATGTTTCCATTATTTGTATCGACAAATACATATATATATATATATATATATATATATAGAGAGAGAGAGAGAGAGAGAGAGAGAGAGAGAGAATCACGCAAATTTATTTCCTTAATTTATTTGTATTAATAATTAATATTGTTTCCATATGGTTTCAATTAAAAACTTTTTTTCCTTATCGAAAAGGTTGTCGCAAATTGCAATAAAAATATAATTGTTTCCATCAATAACTATATTGATTCCATGTATATGTATAATTACACAAATTTGTTTCCATTATTATTATACTTGACTACAAATTTGTTTAATTGGTTCGATTATATACATTGCTATATTTACCCTTTTTTAGCCTTTGAAACTTTAAAACTTATTGACTACTATTTCTAATAGGAAATCTTTATATTAAAAGAAAATTGAATATATTTTTTTAATAAAAATCAGGATCAAGGCCCGGGCTAATGCCATCCCATGGGGCATGACTTATGCATAATTTGATGCGGATTGTGAGCAGATAATATTGATGATATTTTTGGATCGTTAATTTTACGAGAAGTTATGAGAGTGAGAAAATTTTTAAATTAGTTTTTTAGTTCTTACATTTTTTAAGATTTAAACTCGAATAGCTAGTTAAATAAAACTACTTAAAAAGTATTTAGCAAGACAATATTGAAGATTGAACTTCACTTGCAATTTCTTACTTAACGTGACAATCTGGAAATACTAATTTTGTTTTCTATAATAACTAATTAAGAGAATAATTCCAATATTTCTAACTTTACACTTTATGGTATGAACTTCAGAAAAATTGACTATCAATATTTATTTTTGTTTTTGTTTCATTTCACACCCTTATTATGTATCTTATGGTAGATACTTAATTATAATAATTTCAATTAAAAAAATGCCTAGTTTTACATTTAGAAGCAAATCGGACTTTTAATTGAGTTCCATTTGTTTAGAGGTATATATAATTTACATTAAAATGATTTCAACTTGTCTCACTACACAATTTTGTCAGTATACAACTTGAATACAACATGAATTGTACAATATCGTACCACAATCTAATTGATTGAATGAAAATTTAAAATTATAAAAATAAATCATATAATTAATGTAGTATTTTTGTTCAATCAATTATATTATTTGGACTTTATACCGGTAACTTATACGATACCACAAAAAACAAAATTAGATAAAAATGAAATTACAAAATTCGCCCTAAACAGACATATACCGGACTTTATTCCGTTGATTCGAATATTACCATCGTCGTCTGATCGATTCAATGATCTCAAACCTCATATCCCTCATATCCAATTAGATCCCGCCATGTCAGATAAAGGTCAAAGGGTCCCACCAAATATAATCACACACCATTGACATTTGACAACAAACATACAGAAAGAAGAAATAAAAACGGACATCCAAGCAATCATCTCGCGTACCGCCCCGGAAAGAAGCGTTCAAAAAGGAAAAAAACAAAACCAAAACCATCGCCAACGAAAACCGTCGGTTCCTCGCCACGTGTCAATCCAACAAAACCAATTACAGAATTTCGTTAAGTCTCGTCTCTCCCGCGCTGCGTGCTTCTCTCTCCCCATTTATTGCCTCTCGTCTTTCCTTAGACAAGGTTAACTAATCATTAAGAGTGCTGCTATTGAGACTCAGGGACGACAAAAGGAAGACAGAAACGGCAGCACATGCTGTCGTTTCCTATCCTCTCTCTTTAGAAAATAAGCATGCGTGAATTTTAAGTTAGACCCACAATCAATTTTAAAAATTAAATTAAACATAATGCGTGAGCCAATAAAACATTAACAAGAATTTTTTTTTCTCTCTCACCTCTCTTTTAGCTGGAATAGAAACCACAAACTCACTCATGCACGCACTCTTACTTCCCTTTTGACAAACCACAGAATCACACCCACAATCAACAATCACCCACGCACTCTTGCTTTCCGTTTGACAAACCACATACGACGGACGAGCCCACAGACGACGGACCACCACCATCACGTGATCGAGGGAGTAGAACTCACGCGGTGGTGCGTTGGAGCCGCGGTTCTTTCGAGCTAAAAGGTCGGCGTTCCTGTTGGTTTTCATCGGCGAGGATGGTAGGAAACGACGGTCGGCTTCCAAGCTTCAGATCAATACCTTGATCGGCCGGTGGAGTTACCGGGATCATGAAATCAAACCGGGTCACGTTCGTGGGTCGGGTCGGGTTCACGGTTTTTGAGCTAAATCGACGGCGTTCTTGTTGGTTTTCGGCGGCAAGGATGGCAGGGAAACGAGGGCCGGCTTCCAAGCTTCAGATCAATACCTTGATTGGCCGGTAGAGTGGCCGGGATCGTGAAATCCAACCGGGTCACGTTCGCGGGTCGGGTTCGTGGGTCAAACTGGGTCAACCTCTCTCCCTTCTCATCTCCTCATCCACTCACAAAGCGCCACACCACGGCTCCCCTTAGCCAGGTTGTTGCTGCTGGAATTTTTTTTGCTGGAAGTGTTACTGGAATTTTTTTTGCTGAAAGTGTTACTGGTGCTGGAATTGATGCTGGAGTTGTTGCTGCTGGAATTTTTTTTTTTTTTGTGTTTGTGTGTTTTTGTTTGTCTCTGTTTCTATTTCTGTCTCAACTACAAGTTTTTATAATAAGTGTTTGGCCTCGGCACAAAATCAATGTTTGTAATAGAGATAATCAATAAAAGTCAGTTCAGTTTTCCAATTTTGTCAGTTTGGCCTGGGCACAAAATTTTTTATGTTCTGATTTATTTTCGAAACAGAGCAGAGCTCACAACGTGCAGCCCAGCTGAAATAAATTGAAGCAAAGCAGAGCGACATCGTTTGATGAAAAGGGAATGCTCACACGGTGCTAAGCTGAAGTTAAGAGGAAAAAGCATTCAAAAAACGACGTCGTTTTTACAATATTCGGGGCTCTTGAAAAAATTTGAGCTGCTTTTCCATTTTCTTATTCTTTTTTTTATTATTTATTATGGTCCCATGCATTTGTCGTCCTTTAGTCATCCTTTAGTTTGTTTATCATTTTCCAATCATTAATACCACAACAATTTTTTCCATTTGCCATTTTTCATTTTTCATTTTTCATTTTCTCTTTCTTGATCTCTCACTCGTTTGGTAGAATTTTCTCTTTCCTTTGTTTTTGTTTTTTGTTTACACTTATAATCTCTTATAGATATTTCATTTCAGGCGAAGGCGATTTTAATTAGGAGCTCCATTTTCTGTTTGCCTTGCTCCTAATTTAGATCAGACGTACGTAAGCTTTGTTTTTAATTCGTTTCATTTCTTTGTTTGTTTCCCGAGAAAATTATTTCTTAGGAAAATTTTCTAACCTCATCCGGAGAAGTTAATAAACCTGTTTTGAGTAGTAACAGATTCTTCTGGAATTCAGGTCTTAGTTGCATTTCTTGTGTACTCTTTGTTTGCTGAGGAATTAATTCAAACGAAAATTTTCGCTACATACGGAATCACTCTACTTACTAGATATTTGTGTACGTGCGGAATCATTTCGAGTTTAATTTCTTTTGCTTTTGTACATTTATATAATCTCTTTTAGATAATTTCTTACTAGATATTTGCTAGTTTAATTTGTTGCGTTTGTTTTCCGAGAAAACACGCTGAATTAATTTTCTAGCTAGATTCAGTTTTTTTTTTTTTTGGCGCAGAAATTAGTACATGTGGAATTAATATTCTAGCCAGTATCATTTCTTTTGTTTGTTTGCCGAGAAATTAAAACACGCTGAATTAATTTTCTAGCTAGTTTCACTTCTTGTGTTTGTTCGCCGAGAAAACAAGTTGAACTAATTAATCTCCAGTTTCTTTTAATTCTTGTGTTTATTTGCTGAGGGAGAAAAACGTTTGAATTAATTTCTAGTATATATGTGTTTGTTTGGTGATGATAAAAATATAGGTATCCAGCAGTAGGTAGAAAATGTCGAATATGGATGCGGGGCTGACGAGGCGGCCGTCGAGAAGCGCCGCCATGACAACATTCTCAACGGAAGTGTTTGATAATGAGGTAGTTCCATCTTCACTCGGCTCCATCGCCCCCATCCTTCGCATTGCCACCGAAGTCGAAAGCGAACGCCCTCGAGTCGCCTATCTCTGTACGTTATTGGTCCCGAGTCACGTTACGTGATACATTAATTACATATTTATATATACTTTCTGAAAGTGCTTTTTGCGTCTTGTTTGTTTTGGTGAAATAAAAGGTCGGTTCTATGCATTTGAGAAAGCGCATAGGTTGGACCCAATCTCCGGTGGCCGTGGTGTGAGACAGTTCAAGACATCTCTACTGCAAAGGCTAGAGAGGGTATTACTTGATTTACACTTTATTACTACTTTGGATTGGCTTACCTATGGTTGGAGAATTTATTTTTTTTCCTCTTAATAATTTATGAATTAATTAGACAAGGGAGGACATGCAATTATCTAGTCCTGGAAGTGACTGACGTTAGAATTACCAAAGGTGATAGTTAGCTTGTGACGTTAGAATTACCAGTCTTGCGGGTGTGTTAACTATAAAATGATAGTTAACAATTGGATAGTTCTTGCTGGAGCCGCCTATGTTGCAACAGTTGTAACATATCACTACTTTTGTCATTTTGTAATTTAACCATTGGATCCAAGGGCAAGAATGGTAAAAGCAAATCCAACGGCAGGGTGTATTATTTTAGTTTTTTTCATTGCAATCCCTCTTATTTTTTGAAATGCCAGGAAATAATATAATTATTATTATTTTATTTATTAGATTAGTTGTTAAATGATATGATAAGGAATAAATATGAAATTTAAGAGGACTTTTATTATTGATATTAGGCAATTACAATGCATGATTTAATACTCGTTTATTTATTCCACAAATTCATAAACATTTCGTAATTTATTAATTATTACTATCATTTCTAGATCTACTCTCATTATTTAAATTTATTAATTATTATTTTTATATTAATTATTAATATATAAATATAATATGATATAATAAAATAATATTATAATATAATTTATTTTCAATATTATAATTATTATAGTAAAAATAATAATATAATTTAAATATATTTAATGTTTCAATTAAGACAAAAGTTAGCACACTGTAGTGAATTATATAATTAACTACAATCTAACTTTTAAAACTTCCAAACATAGGTAAGTAATAAATTAATGTGAACAATATAACAATATACAATATTATGTTCTAAACACATTTTAATAATGCGTTTATTAAATAATAATTGAAATGAGCTAGAATTGTAATAAGGAATTTGAATTATAATAAGTTATTTACTTAAGCTATAGGAATTGGAATCAGAATGAACAACATTCCCATTGATGTATTTACTTTATTTTATAATTGGAATAAACTATTATAAGTTATTAAAATGCCCCTTGTTAATTGTATCCCTAAAATTATTTGTATATATTATAATTAAACAATAATAATAATAAAACTAAAAATAATAATTATGACAATAATGTTAATTAAAAAAAATTAACAATAACAATAATAATAACAAAATTAACTGAAATAATAATATTAATAATGATAATAATAAAAATAATAAAAATTATTAATAAGTTTTAATAATAATAATAACAACAATAATTATTAATAATTAAAATAATAAAGTTAATATATTTTAATAACAATAATTTTAATCATAACAAGATAAATATTAATATTAATGAATTAATTACAGTATAATAACAATTAAAATAATAAAAGAAATAAATTTTAATAATAATAATAATGACAGTAATAATCATAAATAATAATAATTAAAATAAATAAAAATAATAAAATTTAATAGAAATAATCTTATAGTAATAATCATAAATAATAATAATTAAAATAAATAAAAATAATAAAATTTAATAGAAATAATCTTATATAATAATAATGATATTAATAATAATAATAATAATAAATTAAAATTCTTTTCAAATGTCATTTTATTCCAAAAATGAACTTATATGTAAAAGTTTGTTACTTTTAGTGGCTATTGAATTTTGTAGAAAATATAAGATAGTGTAGTGTAATCAAACACAAAATGACAAAAGTTGTTGTATGTTGCAACTGTTGCAACATAGGCGGACCCGTTCTTGCTTATTAGCTTGTGACATGTTTACGTTGTAATGGTACCAATTTAAAATTTAATTGGGATAATCTAGCAGATAGTGATATGGCCCACACAATCACTCAAGTCCAATTTGAAAATTTATTATAATATAAGCATTAAAGTAAAAATGATTATAGAAAAAAAAATTAAAAACTTTTTTTAATTTTTATTTAAGTATTGTTTTATAACTTATTATTCTCTTGTTGATGATACTTTTCTAATTCTTTTTTTAGTTTAATATATTTTCATACATATATTAAAATGAAAAAGTTAGAGGAGGCAATATTAATTGTATTATTTTTTTCCATTCGTTTAATAATAAAATAAAATAATGTTCGATTCAAAATTTAATAGATTTAAAATTTAGAGCTCAACCATGCGAATCACTTTATAAACACGATTGCTTACTCATTTTTCATCCATTAAAATTTATTGTACTTGTCCTATTTCAAAATGAATTTAACTTATTATATTTGCTTTATATTAAAAGGATTGCTTTAACCATCTTTTTTTTAACAAAAGAAGATGACAGTTTGAATATGTAATATTATGTTAAATATTTTTAAAAAATTCAATAAAATATGTTAAACAGATAACACGATTACAAGTTTAACTCATTTAAATAGTAACATGGCATTAGTGTTTGGAAATGTAGACAAAGGTCATGAACAAATGAGGCTATACCTATATTTTCTTGACACCCCTTTCGCAACTGCTATGGCTGTTTGTTTCCCATTTTGCTCCCGCCATGAGAAATAAGCAAATTCTCTGCGACGAAGTACCGTAAGTAAAAAGGAATATTGACCAAGGCAAGTCCCCATGTGATTCTATTCTCATTGACGTTGACGGGTGGTGTCTATTTTCCTACTTATTGTCTTCGTTGATGTGATTCCTTTAAAACACGAATCACTTTATAAACACGATTGCTTACTCATTTTTCATCCATTAAAATTTATTATACTTATCTATTTAGAGCTCAACCATGCAAATCACTTTATAAACACGATTGCTTACTCATTTTTCATCCATTAAAATTTACTGTACTTGTCATATTTTAAAATGTATTTAACTTATTATATTTGCTTTATATTAAAAGGATTGCTTTAACCATCTTCTTTTTAACAAAAGAAGATGACAGTTAGAATATGTAATATTATGTTAAATATTTTTTTAAAATTCATTAAAATATGTTAAACTGATAACACGATTACAAGTTTAACTCATTTAAATAGTAACATGGCATTAGTGTTTGGAAATGTAGACAAAGGTCATAAACAAATGGGGCTATACCTATATTTTCTTGACACCCCTTTCGCAACTCTTATGGCTGTTTGTTTCCCATTTTGCTCCCGCCATGAGAAATAAGCAAATTCTCTGCGAGGGAGTACCGTAAGTAAAAAGGAATATTGACCAAGGCGAGTTCCCTTTTGATTCTATTATCATTGACGTTGACGGGTGGTGTCTATTTTCCTGCTTATTGTCTTCGTGATGTGCTTCCTTTAAAACACAAATCACTTTATAAACACGATTGCTTACTCATTTTTCATCCATTAAAATTTTATGTACTTGTCTATTTAGAGCTCAACCATGCGAATCACTTTATAAACACGATTGCTTACTCATTTTTCATCCATTAAAATTTACTATACTTGTCTATTTAGAGCTCAACCATGCGAATCACTTTATAAACACGATTGCTTACTCATTTTTCATCCATTAAAATTTACTGTACTTGTCCTATTTCAAAATGTATTTAACTTATTATATTTGCTTTATATTAAAAGGATTGCTTTAACCATCTTCTTTTTAACAAAAGAAGATGACAGTTTGAATATGTAATATTATGTTAAATATTTTTTAAAAATTCATTAAAATATGTTAAGCTGATAACACGATTACAAGTTTAACTCATTTAAATAGTAACATGGCATTAGTGTTTGGAAATGTAGACAAAGGTCATGAACAAAAGGGGCTATACCTATATTTTCTTGACACCCCTTTCCCAACTCTTATGGCTGTTTGTTTCCCATTTTGCTCCCGCCATGAGAAATAAGCAAATTCTCTGCGAGGGAATACCGTAAGTAAAAAGGAATATTGACCAAGGCGAGTCCCCTTTTGATTCTATTATCATTGACGTTGACGGGTGGTGTCTATTTTCCTGCTTATTGTCTTCGTTGATGTGCTTCCTTTAAAACACGAATCACTTTATAAACACGATTGCTTACTCATTTTTCATCCCTTAAAATTTATTGTACTTGTCTATTTAGAGCTCAACCATGCGAATCACTTTATAAACACGATTGCTTACTCATTTTTCATCCATTAAAATTGATTGTACTTGTCTTATTTGAAAATGTATTTAACTTATTATATTTGCTTTATATTAAAAGGATTGCTTTAACCATCTTCTTTTTAACAAAAGAAGATGACAGTTTGAATATGTAATATTATGTTAAACATTTTTTAAAAAATTCATTAAAATATGTTAAACTGATAACACGATTACAAGTTTAACTCATTTAAATAGTAACATGGCATTAGTGTTTGGAAATGTAGACAAAGGTCATGAACAAATGGGGCTATACCTATATTTTCTTGACACCCCTTTCGCAATAGTTATGGCTGTTTGTTTCCCATTTTGTTACCGCCATGAGAAATAAGCAAATTCTCTGGGAGGGAGTACCGTAAGTAAAAAGGAATATTGACCAAGGCGAGTGCCCTTTTGATTCTATTATTATTGACATTGATGGGTTGTGTCTATTTTCCTGCTTATTGTCTTCGTTGATGTGCTTCCTTCAAATTTCTAAAGTCCAGACTCTATCAGATTATCCGACTATAAATCGTTCGTTAATTACATCAATAAAGTTCTTCATTCAGACTTTGACATACTTTACTTGAGAAATTAGAAGAACTGAGTTGAATTACATTATTGTTTGACAGGACAATGCATCTAGTCTTGCATCCCGGGTTAAGAAGACTGATGCAAGGGAAATAGAAAGCTATTACTAGTAGTACTATGAACATTATGTTAGAACGCTGGACCAGGGGGAGCAAGCATACCGGTACTTCAATAATTTGATTTTCTTCCCAATTTCATTCTTTCTTTTTGGTGTGATTGTTGTTCACCTAAAACGTTATTCAGTCTACTAATTGACACGTTGGTTCAAATTTGTTAGCAGAGCTCAACTCGGCAAAGCCTACCAGACAGCCGGGGTTCTTTTTGAAGTTCTTTGCGCTGCTAATAAGACTGAGAAATTCGAAGAAGTTACAAGGCAAGAACCTCCTAAAGAGAAAAATGGAAGTGTAAGGTCCATCTCACTTTGGTGGACCAAAAAGGTCGATGTTCAAAACAATTTGCTTGATGTGTAATTATTGAAATTTTGGACTTACATGAAATTAACCAGAAAATATAGAAAGGAAATAAGTGAAGAATTGCGAGAGTTGTAGCCATTTCGTGAATTGGGAAGACGTCGTGAGAGAGAAAGAGGTATTTTTGGGTTTTGGAAGGTGATTTTAACTCTGATTTCTCCTAAATTTAGAGGGTAAGTTCCTGACATCGCCCTCTACATTTCTACTGGTGTTGATATGTATTTTATTGTAAGCCAAGATAGTTGAATCCTAATGTTGTTAGCTTCTAGTGTTATATGAAGAAGAATTTATGTTGTAATCCCATTAATAGTGGAAGTTTATATTGGACTACGGTCCCGTGGTTTTTCTCGATTTGAATTTTTCACGTAAAAATCAGTGTCTCTTGTGGTTGGTTTTTGCTTTGGATTTATTGGTTTATTTTTCTGCCTATTTATTTATGGTACACATCCTATTTTAATTACACAAAGAGAGAAATAGTTTTGTTTCCACTTAATTTGCAGCTGCTCTTGTGAGTCCCTTTCCTAATAGAGTGGTATCAAAGCGAGATTGTGTGTTTTTATTACTTGTGTGGTTGAGATGGAGGAGTCTTCAACGTTCATGATTAAATTGAAGTCATGGAATTATGGTATTTAGAAGTTTAAAATGAAAGATCTACTTTAAATGAAAGACTTACATGAAACTATTGAAGGTGACGAAGCTAAACCTGCTGATTTAAGAGATAATCGGAGGGCCACCACATTCCTAAGAGTATATTCTGCCACACAAATTAATATAGTGACCGACACCCAATTTAATCTCTTGTTTTTATATTAAAGTTTTTGATGTTGCATGAAACACGTTTCTACACTGAATTGCAAATAATATAACACGAATCCATCTTGTTTGTGCTTTTCATAGTTTCCCATTCTTTCTACTTGAACGAGCAGTATTGCTAGGATCGCCGCACAGTAATCTTTTATACTTAAATTATAAAGTTGAGGATACATTACTTGTATCTTTAAGACTCATATACATCAATTATTTGATGAGTACTATTGTCAGGGAACTCGATATTTGAACATTAAGTTCTAATTAACGTAGTAACACCACATCAGGGCACTTATTAATGTTTAACATAATATGACAATTTCAAAACTTAAGTTGAAGCTCAAATTTTGAAATTCCTAGCATTATTATTATCTAATATGTGTTAAGTGTTTAATTGACTTTAATTTTCATATTTAATATAATAATATTACGTCATAAAAAAAAAGACACATCATATAACATGTCACTTAAGATCTAAACTATTTATCACAACTGTGTATGTGGGTCATCTCACATAAAATATTGTTGAAAATAGCTGTATAATTTGGACGTTGAAAAGAAACAATCTTTTAGGTGAAGAATAAAAAACTATAACTAAGAATTTTGTTTAAATTTAATATCGAATGGGAGAAACAACTACGTTATGCTACAGGAGCCAAGGCCCGCACTTTGTCTTTTATTAATAAAGCCGTTGGATTTAATAGAAATACATCCAACAGCAAATTATCTATTTATTAATAGTTTATTTATAAATACTAGAGTACCTCTGCGTACATTATACTATTCTGTCACTCTTATCTTGTGTTGTTATTCATTTTAAAATCGCTTACAAATGCTATGTGATTGTCATTAAAATAGATATTTTACCTTTTAAAAAATAAGCTAGGTTATGCTGTAATTCATATTGTATATACTTGATGATTATACTTCAAAGTGTGTGTACTAAATACAATCATCTGATTTAAATACATTGACAATAATTCTTATGCTTTTTTCACATTACGTTTCTGGGTCTCGTTTAATAATTTTTCACAAACACCTAATTAGGTATATTTAGGATAGCAGATTTTTTTTTTCTTTTTTTCTTTTTTGAAGAAAAAAATTCTAAACTAGATTTTAAAATAATATCTTATCAAAATAGACATGTATGTTATTTGATTATTTGTTTATGTAATTCGTTCTTATATATTTAATTTTTATTTAGTTATTAATAATTATTTAATTCATTAATATTTTTTAATGTATGAGCAAATATTTATATATAATAATACACAAAATTATTTTTAATGCGTATGTGTATATATTTTATTTTTGTGACTTCAATTTTCAACAATATCCCCAATTCGATCCCATGGTCTGAATTTAAAGTTAAAAAGCAGTACTTAAGACTTCATCTATCCACCAATATAGGGCTTTATATAATTTAATTTCACATGCTAATAATGTGTTATAGATATGAATAGAAAGTATTCAATATTTACAAAAAGTTGCAAACAAGAGTGGAAGGTGTTAGGTGAAATTTGATAATGAAAAACAAATGAAAGGACACTATATGCGGACCCTCGAATGGGCTCGAGAATTAGATACAATAATGGCAAAAGAAATTAAATACTACCTTTAAAAGGTTACTTGTACTACTTCTAATGTTTTCTATAACTCCTCAAATGTCAAATATATATATATCAATCAATTTGAGAAAGCTCTGATAAAAAAAATGGAGGTAGAAATAATTTCTAGAGAGAGCATCAAACCTTCTTCTCCAACACCACATGACCTAAAATCCCACAAGCTCTGTCTCTTGGATCAGTTTCGGAGCAACATCTACGTTCCAAGGGTCCTATACTATCCCCTCAACCAAGACGACCTTTCATCCACCATCGATATCGATCATATTGTCTCTAAAAGATTGCAACTACTGAAGCAGTCTCTATCAGAAGCTCTAGTTCGCTTTTACCCACTCGCCGGAAAATTGACTAACAACTTTTCCGTTGACTGCAACGACGAGGGGGTTTATTTTGTAGAAGCCGTAGCCAAAATTCATCTCAATGAATTTCTCATACAACCCGATCACAACTTGATCCATAAATTCTTTCCGGTAGATGGAAACGAACAGAGAGGCCAAATAGCAGGAGCACACGTGGCTAAGGTACAAGTAACATCATTTGCATGTGGTGGTCTTGTAATTTGTGCATGTATTTCACATGCGTTTGGTGATGGCACAAGTTTTAGCTCGTTTATGAAGGCTTGGGCTGCTACAGCTCGTAATAAGACTTCGGAAGAAGAAGCCATATATATATGTCCTAATTATGATGCTTCAACTTTGTTTCCTCCTAATGATGGTGATTTGTTTCATCAATTGAAAGCCACCTCAAGAGCCTCGTTCGGTCGATTTTTTGAAACCGGTAAATTTGTTGTGAGGAGATTTGTATTTGATGCCAAAGCAACAGCTGAACTCAAAGCCAAGGCCAAAAGCTCACGCGTTCAGAATCCAACACGAGTTGAGGTCGTGTCAGCAACCCTTTCCAAGTCCGTAATGACTGCCTTCAAAACAAGGTCAGGTTCCCACAAACCCACTTTACTGTCCCATGCTGTGAATTTGCGTTCAAAAGCAAGGCCACCGTTGTCAGAAAATTTGATTGGAAACATCGTTTGGAAAACAAATGCGTTATGCACAGAAGAGGAAGTAGATTTGGATGTGCTGGTGTGGCAGCTGAGGGAAGCATTATCGAAATTTGATGGAGATTTTGTGAAGAGCCTACAAGGTGTTGGAGGGTTACTGAAACTTAGTGAAGATATTAAATGTGAAGCTGAAGCTTATTCTGATGCAAAGAATAAAATTATGTTTAGCAGTTGGTGTACTTTTGGTTTTTATGGCATTAATTTTGGATGGGGAAAGCCTATTTGGGTGAGTGGTGCTTGCTTGGGCGGATCGATTGTCGAGTCCTCACCTACAATTATCCTTATGGATACAAGATCTGGGAATGGAATTGAAGCGTGGGTGCTTTTGATCGAAGAAGACATGGCTCTATTAGAAGTTGATGAAAAGTTACTTGAAGTTGCCACCATTGATCCAAGTCCCCTGAAGCTTCCCCAGTAACACAACTGAAGGATATGAAAAATGCAATGAGAAATGCATAGAAGTAGCATTCAATAATTGAGTACCTTTAACTTGTCGTGTGTGGGCTCCCACAGTCTTGTTAAAATAATTAGTTCCCTTGCTAAAATTGGTGTTTCCTCTGTATTTCGAGAGAAACTTTTGCAGACAAGTTCTACCACCAGTAAATAAAATTCTGCCATTTATTAGAGTAAGTGGATTTATTGTGGGATCTATTATTTTTAGTATTAAATTTTGGTATGTCTCAAAATTTGAGACTTATCACGGGATCCACTGTATTGTCAAATGATAAAACATAAATAGTTGGAAATTAGGAACTTCGTTGTATAAATTATGAATCTCGTTAATATAAACATAGGCAAAAGATTTGTTAGGTTAGAAGCGATGTAATAAAAGGAGAAGTTGACAGAATTAGTACGTGAATACAAAGAAAAACATGAGATAGAAAAGATAATAAGGAAGGAGTAATCGTTGAAGCATATATGACTTTTATCTTTTATTCATTTATATAGTATAAATATAATGGAGGATGTGTCATTTGCCATTACATGAAGTGGTGGAACCGTGGAAGTCATCATTATTACACACACTTGAAATGGTGAAAATCCACATGTATTCCACAACACTAACATCTTAGTAGGTAGAGGCGATAGAGAGTTGGATTAGGATCCTCTCTTAATGTTTTTCTCTCCTACTCTCTCCAAGTCTTTCAAATTTAATGGAAAAAATTGGTTTAATTGTAAATATAATAAATAAACCTGGTTTAATTGTCAACATTAAAATTTAAAAATTTAATCTTGGCCATTTATTTCAGTATGAGAGATTAGGAGAGAAAAAACATTAGGAGAAAATTCTTGTCCAATAAATTTAGCCTACAAAAATTTTTCTCTTGTATTTTAGTTAATTTCGCTCTAAAATCAAGGTGATTATTTCACTTATTAGTAAATACTTGCTTGATAGTTTTTAATTGCGATCAAGCCAATAATTTTTTTAGGCTGGGCTAGGCTGAATTTTTTTAAGCAAAAAAAGAAATTCTAAATGTAAAGTCACTAAATCAATTCGTAACATTAAATTAATATTTTCTGGTTTGATAAATACCTTATGAATTAAGTTAATTCAACAAGAAAAATTATGAACTTTAAAGTTGCGGCTACAGAACTTTTGTTGGCATTCTCAGCCATTCCAATTTTAAAGAATTAAAAATTAAATGAGTGATAAATATTTTGGTATCACAATTTTATTTGAGATAAAAAAAAATTGAAGAAAATGGCAATCATTAGTTTCTGAAACAAATGAAGCAATAAACTTGCAAATAATGTTGTAATAATTTTGTGACTATAACAGTGTTATATTTATAAATTTGTATTGCAATTTTGTCAAATTGCAACAATAATATTATAGTTAAGAAAAAAAACTAAAAAATTTTGCCAGATTTTGGCTTCGCCCTTGAGTTTGAAAATTCAGATGGTTTAACTATGAAAATTTTTTATGGATAGACAATATACTTTTGTAAATTTTGTTATTTAAAAATCATATTTATTACGAGTTATCACCTTTATTTCATGATAGCCATACTTTCTGGGTCCAGCTACGTTGCCTCTGGGGTTTGGTGCCCCATTTTTTGTCTTTTTCAAATTCACCGTTGGATACAACGCAAGACTTGCATAATGGCTTAGATGTGATTTTAGGCTATTAACATTAAAGACCCCTCTTGTTCATGCAAAATAAGAAAAATCAAAAGTTTTATAATTATGACATAAAAGTCCATAATATATATATATATATATATTACACTATTAAACTAGATTTCCAATTAAATGACTTATTCTTACATGTATTAATATCTATTTAAATTAATAAATTTACTTATTAATTAATAAATTAACTAGTTTATTATATAGTTAAACTATGTATATTATTTATGAACCATAATTAATGATAAATATAAATTTTTTTTTAATTTAACATAACGGCAACCAGTTTCCTCTCACCCATGTGACCAAGGTTCAAACCCCATAATCTTTTTTATTCCAACACGAGATTTTACTATCTCAAGTAAATGTAATGTACAAAATATAAAAATAAATTTAATTTGATATTCTATATAGTTAATTTTTTTTTTGGAAACATAAGATTTATTTAACATATTATCAATTATTTAATTATGTAGTAAAAATATGTTAATTTACTAATAATAATAAAGTGTTAGTTTATAAATTTGTAAAATAATTTTTGTTTGTTTGAACAATGAGTTTGTATTTTTGGTTGAGTTTTTGTCCTTAAATAAAAGAATAAATTTAATTACACACTTAAATATATTAATATTTGTTACTCCACCCCAACAGTTTAAATAGTTATTAGCACATGTCAATATGGTTGAGATCTTTCATTAACTTAACTAAGAGAAGGGTAAAAAAATTCTAAACAATTACTCTATTTGAAAAAATTTAAATATTTCCTTAGTTTTCTTTTATTTAAAACAATTTAAATAATTCAAAAAAAATTCTTTTAATTTACTAGTGTTTGTATGTATAAAGAGAATAAGTGCTTGAATTCTAAACAAATCATGGCTTTTAGAAGCATTAATGCAATTAAAAATATATTTAGGTGTAGGATTAATGTGTGAAAATTTAAAATTTTTAGTGTTTTTGTTTTTATAACCAATAACAGGACTTCATTGTAATTAACCTTAAAAAAGACAAAAGAAAGGGGTATCAAACCCATGTTGCAACGTAGTTTTGCCCATACTTTCTAAGCCAAAACGCCACGACTAGCTACCAAACGTCCGAGTTAAAGTTTGCTAGCTGAAACATACCATAATTTTGGGCAATGAAAGATAGAATTTTTTTTTTTTTGGACTTTTATCTAAATACATGCTTATTTTTTCAGTAAAAAACAGTGAAGCTAATACACAAAACATAGAAAAAAAAAAATTTCGCTCTGACTTCAGGAAAAATGTTAGCTAATTACTTTAGATAGTAAAAAAAGGTGCTCACATGTTAAGTAATTAATTGATTTTACAACTCGCTCAACAATTTAGTGATAAGATGCATGTCCAGTCAGTTAGAATCACAAACTATGAATCTCATCATAGGTAAGTGTAGGATGGTGTTTGGTTGGGAGGAGAGAATGTAGGAGAGGAAAGTATTTTAAATTCTTTTTTTATGTCTATTGTTTGGTTTGACAAAATGTATAAGAATTTAATTTCCATACTAAGTAATGAAGAATTTAAATTCCTCTTATATTAAAAATTAAAGTTTTCAAAATTACCCTTCAATTTTTAACTTATTTAATGTCATTAATAATTATTATTCATAAACTTATTTTATTGATTTAATATTATAAATGGACCTCCACCGGAAAGTCGCCAGACCACCACCAGACTTTACCGGAAGATCACCGGATCTCGCCGGAAGTTCACCGGACCACCGTCGTGCTTCACCGGAAAGTCGTCGGACCTCTGCCGGACTTCGTCGGACCTCCGCCACTGGCCAACGGACCGCCATTTTATTTTTTATATATATATTATTACTAATATAAATTGTTTAATATTTAAGATAAAAGATAAATTTGTCTAAAAAAAAAAATTATAATTCATTTCCTTATCAAATTTTATATCAAATCAAACAACAAAATCTAATTTCACTACTCTTCTCCATTCCTTTCCTCTCCCTTCCTCTCCATTCCACTCTTTTCCTCTCCCTTTTCTTCAAACCAAACATGACCTTAGAATATATTCAAATATAAGTATAATTGTATAAATAAATTCAATTTAAGTACTCTGCTCTAAACTCACAAATATATATAACCAGTTAACTTTTAATTCACCAAAACATACATAGAGATTAATTAAATATCCTCACAAGAATACATTGCTAGTCTTACCACAATGGGCATGGATCCAAGGTGGCAAGTGCCAACAATTCTTTATCCAGTTCTAGCGTATTCATGTCTTCCTCAAGCAAATACACCCATGCTTCAATCCCATCGTCAAATCTCGTATCCAGAAGAATGATAGTATTTGAGAAATATGGAAGTTTTCCATCTAAACCAATAACACTCACCCACATAGGCTTTCCCCATCCGAAATCAATGTCATATAGACCAAAATTACACCAACTGCTAAAATTAATTCTTTCTTTTGCCTTAGAACACACTCCATTTTCATCCTTAATTGCTTGGCAAAGGTTAAGAAACCCTTCATCACCTAGTAAACTCTTCACAAAATCTCCATTAATTTTCATCATTGCTTCCCTCAGCTTGCACACCAGGCCTTCCAAATCCAGTTCTGCTTCTTCATTTGTGCATAGTGCATTTGCATTCCAGACGATGTTTCCCATACTATATTCTGACAATATGGACTTGGCTTTATTACGCAAATTTACTGAATGTGTCAATAAAGTTGTTTTATGAGAACCATGTTTAGCTTTGAAAGCAGCCATCACACCTTTGGAGAAAAGAGCTGACACGGCCTCGACACGCGTTGGGGTTGGATTTTGCACTCGCGTGCTGCTACTTGCCTTGGCTCTGATGGTGGCTATTGCTTTGGCATCAAATACAAATCTCCTAGTAACAAATCTGCCGTGACCAAAAAATCGAGGGCACATGGCAAGCCAGGTTCCTTCTTTAGGGTATGCTTCATTTTGAGGAAACAAACATGAAGCATCATTGTTAGGACATATTCTTTGTTCATTGTTCTTGCAAGCAGTGGCTACCCAACACTTCAAAAACGAGCACAACGTTGCTCCATCAGCGAACAAATGTGAAAGACATGCACAAATGACAATGCCACCACATGCAAAACTTGTTACTTGTATCTTTGCTACATGGAGTCCTGAAATTGAACCTCCTAGTTCTTTTGCATCAAATGGAACAAACTTATATGTCAAACAGGAGAAATTTTGCTGGTTGAAAAATTCTTTGAGAGGACTCTTAAATCGAGCCTCTGTAAAATAAATTCCCTCATCGTTACAATCAATCGAAAGATTGTCTTTAATCTTCCCAGCAAATGGGTAAAAACGGGATAGGGTTTCTGGCAGAGATTGCTTTAGCAGCTGCAACCTTACTGAGACGATCTGAGCAATATTGGTCTCGTTAGAAAGGTTTAAATTTGTATCATGAGTAACGGGATAGAAGAAGACCATTGGAAAATAAGCATGGTTACGATATTGATCCAAGAAACAAAGCTTGTGGGTTTTGAGGTGAAGGGGTGTTGGAGAAGATGGTTTGATAAGCTCTATGGAAAGTATTTCAGGCACCATTTTGTTTTGCAGAGAATTAGTATCTTCAAGTATAAGGACTATATAAACCAAATAAAATGTCCAAAGTTTTTCATTGACTAAAAAGAAAGAAAGTGGTGGGCAGTGGGCACTAACTTGATTAAAAAGAAAGTGGCGGGCATTTCAATATTGTTTGAGCAAATAATGGGGAAGTATTGTGCATTAGGTAGGCCAATGAAACAATAAGATATAAACGTTTAATGTTATTTTATAGGCGCCATATTTTGACTTTTTGTCGATTCATTTAAGAAATTGGAAATAGGATCCATCATTTTTTTTTGTGTGAATACTGATTAAACATCAGATTACTGCATTACACAGATATTTACAACAACTGCTATTATAGCAGATATATTACACTGATAATTACAATCAGATATACATAATTGGGACTTACATTATTACATTAAATTCTGTGAAGTACATGCCCAGACAAATAACCCCTTACAGAGGAGGGATGTCCATACTCCACTCACATTTCGCAAGGGAGAATGATTTTTACATATTAAGAACATTTAGCCCCCACAATGCTTTTGTGGGGGCTAGAACCGCTGCCCTCACAAGCCTTGTGAGGGCAGCAGCCCACCACTTTGGCCAAGGCCGAAGTGGCAGGATCCATCATTTAAATCTTAACTAATGTGATACTCATTTAGTGTATGATAATATATTAATTTGATTAATTATAAAATTTAATATCTAACATATGAATAATATAAAATAGTTGAGACTCAAATTGAAACTTAAATATTAGGATCCCAATCATTATTGATAATAAAAAATCTTTATGAATTATTTATAATAAAAAAATTCACTTATTCAAATTTACACCATAATTATTAATCATGTAAAATGTATTTTCTATAAGGGAAGATATTTGAATATTAAGGTCAGTGAAAACTTTAAGCATAGACAAAGATGAGTGGGCCCTAAGTTCCCGGAAAAAATTAAGCCTAATTCATTATTAAAAAGGCCCATTTTATATCTTCATCAAAATGTTTTTTGACTTTTTTCCTATATACAGTGACCAATCCAACTCATGATTAGTGGAGGCTCAAGTACTCCGGAGAAAATAAATTTTAAAATTAAAAAGAAATATTATTTGAGTTTCTAATTAAACCCGTTAAATCTATTAAAAAAAGTCTCCATAAAGTATAAACTAATAAACCCCTAAAATTTAAATTTTAAGAATTATAGAAACCCACACATTAATTAAAAAAATAAATGTCCATCATAATTCATATGGTTGATTTTACTATTATTGAATTTAATCTGTTAAATCTATTAAAATAACCTCCATAAAATTATAAGCTCATAAAACTTCAATCTTTTACATACTATTATTATGTAATTTAGCTCCGATAAATCATTTTTTCTGAATCCGCTCTTGCTGTTTGTTATACTAGTGTGGGCTGCTCTCTTTTCTCATATATGGTTATCTGTTTGCTTAGCTTTCTTTATTTGCTTGGCGTTGTCAGGATCCTTTACTACTTCTGGCTTTATGGTGCGGCATTGTTTGGGACTGTACTGCCTTTTGCTTTGCATGGATGTTGTGGTGGTTGGTCTTTCTTTGGACTATTTGACAGCATGCCTTGGGCTTTACGTTTTAAATTTAATAAGTCTATTTATTTATGAGTTGGCCTATTGACACCCCTCTCATCTCCTCATAAAATCTCCTTTTTAGTTATATTCACTTTATTTCTAAAAATGTCTCTTTTTTTAGATTTACTTTTCTAAATTCTCAATTTTCATTTGATTTGTTTTATTGTTAAAACTCAAAGTATTATTGTGTTATTTTTTTAATTATTTTCAATTTTATTATTAATCTACACACAAATTAAAAAGTTATATGGGTGATAAATTTTTTAGTGTTAATCATTGGTTGAAATAACACATATTTCAAATTATAATTTTAAAGTAATTTTAAGTATAAAAATATTTAATCAATAAGAAATCAAAAGAGAACAATAGATTATTTTAAATTTGTACAATTTATTTTAGTTAGATAGGAAGTAACATATAGAATTTTTTTTTTGAAAAAGATTGATTATGAATTAAGTAATTTTCTTGAAAAAAAAAACTATATGTGTTTAATTTTCAATTATCCTTAATTGTAATTTTATTTAAAGTGGGGTTTTGTAAGAATAATGTAGGGGTGCCAATAGCTCCACTCTTTATTTATTTTCATTATTTTGGTTATTCTCTTCGTCAGTTATTTCTTTTAATTGCTCCTCGGCCTGTCTCTATGCTTCTTTTGAGATTTATGTCCTTTTGCCTCTGCCATCTTCTATAACTTTTTCTTATAAAATTCCATCAAATTTCATTTTAAAAAAAAACTAAGAATATTACTCTTAATTATTTCATTAAGAATATTATTGTTTATAATTAAGAATATTACAGCAATTATTTTAGTTCCGTCGAGTTTTATATCCTCCATCTTTTCATTTCTTGATGCTTCATGAAAGCAGGAAATATAGCCTTTAGTGACATATGTTTTTGCAATAGTTGAGTAGCCATCGAAAAAATCTTAAAATTACTCTTTTATTAATAAGATTCATTTTAATTCCTCAAATAATCCTATTCTCTTCCTTCTCATTGAACCCTAAAATAATCTTTCAAAAAAATTCATGACCAATAATAACATTTGGCTAAGATATAGATTACAACTCAATAGACAAAACTTTCCATAACCAGTAAATGAACTTAATAAACTTGCATGACTAATAACCCTTCACTCTTCATCAATAAAAGTACCGAATACCCCTTTGACTGCTAGGCCTCTGTGTAGAAATTTTTATCACAATAACAACAACAACAACAATAATAATATATTAATTAATTAGAATAATTATATAGTTATATTAATTAATTATAATATTAATTTAATTAATTAATATAATAATAATGTAATTAATTATAATAACTTTTTGAATTGAGGATAAAATGGGTCTTTATGATTTTATGGGGGCAAAATGATCAATCTCGTGAATAGGTGATTGATTCTCACACCCCTTGGGAATCAATCTCCCATTCTCTATTCTTAAATTCGAGCGAGCCCCATAATTCATATTGCAATTCCTGCATCCATTTTGTACAGTAAACACCATCAACAATTTCAATTTTCAATCTGGGAAGTAAACGCACCAAACTATATAGGGGTTTACAAATTCTCGTGACAAGGAGTATAATAGTAAAATTATTATTAAAGTTAACATTCTTAGGGCCCGTTTGGGATTGTGTTTGGCAGGCTGAAAAGTGATTATGAAAATTTAAAAGCCAATTTTAGTGTTTGGTTAAAAAAAAATTAAAATCACTTTTGTTAAAATTATCCTCTCCTACGGCTAATTTTGAAAAGTAGAGAATGAGTAAATTTTATATTCTAATTTTGAGAATCAATTTTATCCTTTAATACAATTCCATAAATATTCTTAAAATTATTATCTAAACCCAAAATTATCCTTATTCAAATTGGAAACAAAATCAATATTTTGATACATTTTTATTATAATTTATCAATATAAATTAATATCATTTTATTGGTCAAATTATTATTAAATTTGTTTCACTATATTATAAATTTAATTATCAATTGTTTTAAGATCAAAATAAAAAAAAAATCAATAAATTAAAAATTTTATTTTTAGTAAAAGTTATTATAATACACAATTAAAATATATTATATGTACTTTTTTTTATATGTAGAAGTAATTTTATCCTACATTTTGTACATCTTAGTCATTTCTTTTCTCTCAGTAGTTTAAAATAAAATTTACTAAATGTCTATACCTGCTTTCAAAACTCACAATACTTTTAAGAATAAAATTTACCAAACAATTAATTGATTCTTTCACAACTGATTATTTTTACTGTATAACTAACAACAATTATTTTAAAAGGTACAACACTCCCAAATTAGCCCTTATAATGTTAGGGAGATGTTAACTTATTTTAAAACATCAGGAGGTAATACTTTTTTTTCCTTTAATCATACTAAACTCAATTATCTTATAATAGCTAATGTAATTTACAGTATTAATTATATTGTAATTGTAAAATCTTATATGTTTCCATTATTTGTATCAACAAATACATATATATAGAATCACACAAATTTAAAATACAAGTGTGCAACCCAAGAGGGGGGGTGAATTGGTATTTAAAAAAAAAATCCTAACAATACCACACAACAATCTAATCTAACGCCTTAATGAATTCGAAAGCTATAAGTTCAATAAAAACACAATCACAAATAAGTAAGAGAGAAGAGAAACAAACACACGAATTTTTACGTGGTTCGACAATCCTCGCCTACGTCCACGCCTCCAAGCGATCCAAGCTTGAGGATTTTACTATCCAAGCTTTCCAAGGCTTCAAATGTTTACAATTGACTTCAAGGTGTCAATGAACCTTTACAACAAATAGATTATCTCTCAATCTCTTCACTCAAGTGTCTCACACACTTAAACACTCACAAATTTATGAGGAAATAAAAAATTACAACAAAACTCTCTCAAATAGTAGATATTCAAAATGAAGAACAAGAGATTATTCAATATTTTATGATTTGCGAATTGAGAGCTCAAGATATCTCGTGTGCTTTTTGTTTATGCTTGCTAGAGAGCTTGAAAATGAATTGGATTTGAGTTTATATAGTTTGAGCTCAAAAACTAGCCGTTATGTGTTTTCTGATGATAATCGACTTGCCGCTTTCGGAATCCGGTTAGCCGCTTTTATATTACCGTTATAACAAAAATTTGAATTTCAGAACATCCGGCATGCCACTTAAGATATCCGGATAGGCGTTTGTGCTCCAGAAGCTTACTGCCCGAAATCCGGATTGTCGCTTACCATATCCGGTTTGCCACTTGCTACAGTAACTGCTATAGTGAAATATTTTTCAAAATTATAGTTTGACCCCAAAAACTTTATAAAGCTGTATTATGATTTCACCCTAACTATGTGAAATTATAGAATGGCCCAAAATATTTAAATATTTTCAAATAGGTCTAAATCTAAAATTTTAAAACAATATCAAAGGTTTTAAAATACTTTCATTTTAGTTCAAAACACTTTAATTCCATAACATCATTGTCTTATTATAAAAGCACAATTCATAAATCTTTGTTTAATCAACACATGTGGTTTGTTATCATCAAAATCAATATCTATAGCCATATAGGCTAACAAAATTTATTTCCTTTATTTGTATTAATAATTAATATTGTTTCCATATGGTTTCAATTGAAAACATTTTTTTCCTTATCGAAAAGGTTGTCCAAATTGCAATAAAAATATTATTTGTTTCCATCAATATCTATATTGATTCCATATATATGTATAATTGCACAAATTTGTTTCCATTAGTAGTATACTAGACTACAAATTTGTTTCAATTATATATATTGCTATATTTACCCTTTTTTAACCTTTGAAACTTTATAACTTATTTCAATACAATTTCTAATAAGGAAAATCTTTATATTAAAAGAAAATTGAATATATTTTTCTTAATAAAAATCAGGATCAAGGCCCGGGCCATTGCCATCCCATGGGGCATGGCTTATGCATAATTTGATGCGGATTGTGAGCAGATAATATTGACGATATTTTTGGATAGTTAATTTTATGAGAAATTATAAAAGTGAGAAAATTTTTAAATTGGTTTTTTAATTCCTACATTTTTTAAGATTTAAACTCGAATAGTTAGTTAAATAAAACTACATTTTTTCGGTTTCGGTTCGGTTTTGCCCACCCTTAATACTTAGCAAGACAATATTGAATATTGAACTATTACTTGTACATATAGTGGGCAGTGGGTTGTATAACTTGCAATTTCTTACTTGATATGACAATCTGGAAATACTAATTTTGTTTTCTATAATAACTTATTAAGAGAATAATTCTAATATTTCTAACTTTTACACTTTATGGTATGGATTTTAGAAAAATTGACTATCAATATTTGTTTTAGTTTCATTTCACACCCTTTATATGTATCTTATAGTAGATACTTAATTATAATAATTTCAATTAAAAAAATGCCTAGTTTTACATTTAGAAGCAAATCTGTCTTTTAAATTGAGTTCCCCTTGTTTAGAGGTATAAATAATTTACATTAAAATGATTTCAACTTGTCTCACTACAGAATTATGTTAGTATACAACTTGAATACAACTAGGGATGGCAAAAACCAGATCCGTAAAAAAATATACGGATCCGGATGCGGGTAATATCAGCACAGATTGCGGGTGGATATTCCGGATATCCGGATCCGCATAATAATAAATTTAAATATAATTTTAAATTTAATAATTTACATAATAATATTAAATAAAATACAATTATAATTTAACAATCAACAATTTAACATCAATTCAACACATAAAAAAAATACAACAACACCATAAATTCACAAACAATAATGTCACAATATAAATCAAACATAAAAAAAATCTAAGGTAAACCGATTTATTACAATATTCTCTAATTATTATAATAATAATTATTATTATTATTAGTTTTTTTAACATATTTTCATAGTTAATGAAGATTATAGAGTTAATTATGCTTATACATTTAAATAAATAATTTAATTTATATAATTTTTAATTAAATAAATAATTTAATTATAAAATAATGCGGATCCGGATATCCAGTTTTCCGGATGCACTTCCATCCGGATCTGGATTTAGATTCGGATCTGGATTCGGATCCGGATCCGCACGGATCTTGATTTTTAAGATCATGATCCGCATTTTTTAACATGCGGATCTGGATTTTTCCGGATCCGGATCTGGAGTTTATTGCTAACCCTAAATACAACATGACTTGTACAATAAAGCACCCCAATCTAATTGATTGAGTGAAAATTTAAAACTATAAAAAAAATCATATAATTAATGTAGTGTTTTTGTTCAATCAATTATATTATTTGAACTTTATACCGGTAACTTATATGACACCACAAAAACACAGAATTAAATAAAAATGAAATTACAAAATTCGCCCTAAACAGACAGTGCAGTATTAGTTTCCTTACAATTGAAATTCCGTTGAGTCGAATATTACCATCGTCTGATCGATTTAATGATCTCAAACTTCATGTCCCTCATATCCAATTAGATTCCGCCATGTCAGATAAAGGTCAAACGGTCCCACCAAAAAACAATCACACACCATTGACATTTGACAACAAACAAACAGAATACAGAAGGAAGAAATAAAAACGGACATCCAAGCAATCAACTCGCGTACCGCCCCGGAAAGAAGCGTTCAAAAAGGAAAAACCAAACCCAAAACCATCGCCAACGAAAACGGTGCACCTCCACCTCAATTCTCTTGCACATTCATCAAGCCGTTGGTCCCTCGCCACGTGGCAATCCAACAAAACCAATTACAGAATTTCGTTAAGTCTCGTCTCTCCCGCGCTGCGTGTTTCTCTCTCCCCATTTATTAATTTCCCCTTACTCGCTCAGAACAATTTTGCCTCTCGTCTTTCCTTAGACAAGGTTAATTAATCATTAACACCACAACAATTTTTTCCATTTGCCATTTTTCATTTTTCATTTTCTCTTTCTTGATCTCTCACTCGTTTGGTATAATTTTCTCTTTCCTTTGTTTTTGTTTTTTGTTTACACTTATAATCTCTTATAGATATTTCATTTCAGGCGAAGGCGATTTTAATTAGGAGCTTCATTTTCTGTTTGCCTTACTCCTAATTTAGATCAGACGTACGTAAGCTTTGTTCTTAATTAGTTTCATTTCTTGTGTTTGTTTCCCGAGAAAATTATTTCTAAAGAAAATTCTCTAACCTCATCCGGAGAAGTTAATTCAAGGAAAACCTGTTTTGAGTAGTAACAGATTCTTCTAGAATTCAGGTCTTAGTTTCATTTCTTGTGTACTCTTTCTTTGCTGATAAATTAATTCAAATGAAAATTTTCTCTACATACGGAATCAATACTTACTAAATTTTCGTGTACGTGGGGAATCATTTCGAGTTTAAGTTCTTTTGCTTTTGTACATTTATATAATCTCTTTTAGATAATTTCTTACTAGATATTTGCTAGTTTAATTTGTTGCGTTTGTTTTCCGAGAAAACATGTTGAATTAATTTTCTAGCTAGATTCAGTTTTTTTTTTTTTTTTTTTTTGGCGGAGAAATTAGTACACGTGGAATTAATATTCTAGCCAGTATCATTTCTTTTGTTTGTTTGCCGAGAAATTAAAACACGCTGTATTAATTTTCTAGCTAGTTTCACTTCTTGTGTTTGTTCGCCGAGAAAACAAGTTGAACTAATTAATCTCCAGTTTCTTTTAATTCTTGTGTTTATTTGCTGAGAGAGAAAAACGTTTGAATTAATTTCTAGTATATATGTGTTTGTTTGGTGATGATAAAAATATAGGTATCCAGCAGTAGGTAGAAAATGTCGAATATGGATGCGGGGCTGACGAGGCGGCCGTCGAGAAGCGCCGCCATGACAACATTCTCAACGGAAGTGTTTGATAATGAGGTAGTTCCATCTTCACTCGGCTCCATCGCCCCCATCCTTCGCATTGCCACCGAAGTCGAAAGCGAACGCCCTCGAGTCGCCTATCTCTGTACGTTACTGGTCCCGAGTCACGTTACGTGATACATTAATTACATTTTTATATATACTTTCTGAAAGTGTTTTTGCGTCTTGTTTGTTTTGGTGAAATAAAAGGTCGGTTCTATGCATTTGAGAAAGCGCATAGGTTGGACCCGAGCTCCAGTGGCCGTGGTGTGAGACAGTTCAAGACATCTCTACTGCAAAGGCTAGAGAGGGTACTTGATTTACACTTTATTACTACTCTGGATTGGCTTACATATGGTTGGAGAATTTTTTTTTTCCTCTTAATAATTTATGAATTAATTAGACAAGAGAGGACATGTAATTATCTAGTCCTGGAAGTGAGTGAGTTAGAATTACCAAAGGTAATTGACAAGTCTTGCGTGTTAACTATAAAATAATAATTAATAATTGGATACTTCTTATTTATTAACTTGTGACATGTTCGCGTTGTGATGGTACTAATTTAAAAGTTAATTGGGATCATCTTGCCGTTAGTGATACGGCCCACGCAATCACTCAAGTCTAATTTAAAAATTTATTATTATTTAACCATCAAAATAAAAATGATTATAAAAAAAACATATTAAAAAAACTTTTTTTAATTTTTATTTAAGTATTGTTTTATAACTTATTATTTTCTTGTTGATGATACTTTTCTAATTCTTTTTTTAGTTTAATATATTTTCATACTTATATTAAAATGAAAAAGTTAGAGGAGGCAATATTAATTGTATTATTTTTTTTCATTCGTTTAATAATAAAATAAAATAATGTCCGATTCGAAATTTAATAGATTTAAAATTTAGAGCTCAACCATGCGAATCACTTTATAAACACGATTGCTTACTCATTTTTCATCCATTAAAATTTACTGTACTTGTCCTATTTCAAAATGTATTTAACTTATTATATTTGCTTTATATTAAAAGGATTGCTTTAACCATCTTCTTTTTAACAAAAGAAGATGACAGTTTGAATATGTAATATTATGTTAAACATTTTTAAAAAATTCATTAAAATATGTTAAACTGATAACACGATTACAAGTTTAGCTCATTTAAATAGTAACATGGCATTAGTGTTTGGAAATGTAGACAAAGGTCATGAACAAATGGGGTCATACATATATTTGCTTGACACCCCTTTTGCAACTGTTATGGCTGTTTGTTTCCCATTTTGCTCCCGCCATGAGAAATAAGCAAATTCTCTGCGAGGGAGTACCGTAAGTAAAATGGAATATTGACCAAGGCGAGTCCCGTTTTGATTCTATTATCATCGACGGGTGGTGTCTATTTTCCTTTTTATTGTCCATCTGTTGCCTTCTCCTTGTTCGTTGATATGCTTCCTTTAAATTTCTAATGTCCAGACTCTATCAGATTATCCGACTATAAATCAGTCGTTAATTACATCAATAAAGTTCTTCATTCAGACTTTTGACATAGTTTACTTGAAAAATCAGAAGAACTGATTTGAATTACATTATTGTTTGACAGGACAATGCATCTAGTCTTGCTTCGCGGGTTAAGAAGACTGATGCACGGGAAATACAAAGCTATTACCAGCAGTACTATGAACATTATGTTAGAGCGCTGGACCAGGGGGAGCAAGCAGACAGGTACTTCAATAATTTGATTTTCTTGCCAATTTCATTATTTCTTTTTGGTGTGATTGTTGTTCACCTAAAACGTTATTCAGTCTACTAATTGACATGTTGGTTCAAATTCGTTGGCAGAGCTCAACTCGGCAAAGCCTACCAGACAGCCGGGGTTCTTTTTGAAGTTCTTTGCGCTGTTAATAAGACTGAGAAAGTCGAAGAAGTTGCTCCAGAGGTAATTCTGTTTCTAATTGTCCTACTTTAGCTTGTTCTGAAAGTTGCTATTATGCTGCATTTGTCATGTTCTGTTCCTTTTGAATTATTAACAGTTTGATGGCTTAAACTTAAATATTTGTCAAATGTTATTCTTTGGAGCAGATTATTGCGGCTGCTAGAGATGTCCAAGAGAAGAAAGAAATCTATTCTCCATATAACATTCTTCCTCTGGATGCTGCTGGGGCTTCACAATCTATCATGCAGCTGGAAGAGGTAGTATACATAGAGTGTGTGTGCGTGAGCGTGGGCATGTGTGTTTGCGAGTATGTGTATATTGTTACCTGGTGCCTTGTCTGTTTGATGTTACGTTATCTCTTCCCATACCAGGTTAAGGCAGCTGTAGCTGCATTGTGGAACACTCGTGGCTTAAATTGGCCAGCATCATTTGAACCGCAGAGGCAGAAATCTGGGGATCTGGACCTTCTTGATTGGCTAAGAGCCATGTTTGGGTTCCAGGCATGTTGTTGATGAAAAAAGTTCATAAAAGGATGTCTTCTAACTTACAATCAGTTTATGACCTTAAAGAGGAGACTAGTGAGTTTGGTTTATTTTTGTGAATGCAGAAAGACAATGTCAGAAACCAGAGAGAGCATTTGATTTTGTTACTTGCTAATAGTCATATAAGGCTCCATCCCAAGCCTGAACCCCTTAACAAAGTATGCACCAAACTCTTTCTTTTAATTTTATTTGTTGCAATGATAATGTTTCTAGCACATGAGAGTTTTAGAAGCTTTTGGTGTTGAAACAAGGGTTTGCAGCTGTGGAAGATCTATCTGTGTTTGTGTGTATGTATACTGATGTGGATATGTTGATTATCAGAAGTTAATAAAAATTCATGTGATTACTTGTTATTTTTTCCATATGAATTTCACGTTCAAATGGACATTTGCAATGGTTCTGCACACCTTCTTTATGATTAAGTTCTTCTGCCTATGTTCTCCAATGCTTGGGCAGTGGCTAAACTCATGTCTTTTGCACAGCTTGATGAACGGGCTCTAGATGCTGTTATGAGCAAGCTTTTTAAGAATTACAAAACATGGTGCAAATTTTTAGGACGAAAACACAGTTTACGGTAAATATAACAGTTCATCTGCCTTTTTGTTCATTTTTTACAGCTTAAATCAAACTTCTTAGCATCACCCGGAACATTTGGTGCTAAATATTCTTATCTTTTTCCACATAGGCTCCCTCAAGGCCCCCAAGAAATACAACAGAGAAAGATGCTATACATGGGTTTATATCTTCTGATATGGGGTGAAGCTGCTAATATTAGATTCATGCCAGAATGCCTGTGTTATATTTTCCATAATGTGAGTACCTATTGCATTGTTCAATTGGATTCCCTTCCTTGAAGTTTATTGCCTTCAATTGTTTGCTTCTAACGAAAAACATACATTCTGTATAATTATGTGTAACCTGGTATGTTTCAGATGGCATATGAACTCCATGGCCTGTTGGCGGGGAATGTTAGCATTGTTACGGGAGAAAACATTAAACCTTCTTATGGTGGGGATGATGAGGCATTCCTGCGGAAAGTTGTAACACCTATTTACCGTGTGATTGAAACGGTATGTCGTAGAACAAATACGCTGTCCTCACACGTGAAGCATTTTGTTCTCAATTTAATTCATTTTTTTATAATTTATTTTTGTTCTGAGTATAATTTTTTCTGCTTTCATTATCCCAGGAAGCCAAGAAGAACAAAGATGGGAATGCTGCTAACTCAGATTGGTGCAATTATGATGATCTGAACGAATATTTCTGGTTTGTTTGACTTACCACAGAGTTCAAATTCAAATTCAGGATGCATTTGACTCTTTAATTCTCCTTGAATTGAGTTATAATTTGGTTTCGTTGATGCTCATGTAGGTCATCTGATTGCTTCTCTCTTGGTTGGCCTATGCGTGATGATGGTGACTTTTTCAAATCAACAAGAAACAAGGGACAGGTAGTCTTATATTCTAATAGTTGTCAATGCTTAACCCAAATTATTCCATTTGTTCTTCATTTGATGCTATTGATATTCCAGGGAAGGAAGGCTGTTCAAAGAAAATCTGGGAGCACAGGGAAATCAAACTTTGTTGAAATGCGATCATTTTGGCACCTTTTTCGAAGTTTTGATAGATTGTGGACTTTTTATATACTTGCTTTACAGGTATCCAGTAGCAGTAGAAATTCTAAACTGCTAATTTTATTATGTGTTTGGGATCTTTTGCGTGTGGTAGCAGCAGCAGTAACGATAATTTTAATACTGCTAACAAGAGAAATAATAACAATAACAATGATAATTCCAAAAAAAAGAAATCAATAACAATAATATTATGAACAGCAGTAATAGTAATATAAT
Organism: Citrus x limon; assembly: GCA_034663535.1. NCBI lineage: Eukaryota > Viridiplantae > Streptophyta > Magnoliopsida > Sapindales > Rutaceae > Citrus > Citrus x limon. The sequence continues at coordinate 24,702,727 of CM067997.1, forward strand.
GATAGCAATAATAGCGGTAATATGAATGTTTTCAACTGTCTTGTTGCAGGCAATGCTGATTGCTGGATTTCAAAACATTTCACCAATGGAGCTATTTGAGATTGATAGCTTATATGCCCTATCTAGTATTTTTATTACAGCAGCCTTTCTTCGGCTCCTTCAGAGTATGGACTCTTGCTTAGTTGCTTTAAGGCTCTAGATGAAGCATGTACATATTTCTATGAAAGTACGCACCTTTAACTGCTCATTGCATGTAGAAATAGTTTAGTACTACTGGTAGTAGTCACTAGAATTCCCAAGAAATGTTTCACTCCTAGATCGTTAAGTTTGAGAAGTATAATTCTATTGTGATGCTTTAGTGTGGTCCTCGTGGTCTGGCAGAAGCCAAAGTACTTTTTGTGTAAAACAAGGTGTAAATAAATGAAATAAGTAATGTATTTGTAATCATGTAATTCATGTATAAAGCAAGAAAAACAGTGAAAAGTTTGGAAAGTAAAAGGAATTTGTAATTGCTTATAAGTTTGTAATCTTGTATGGTCATTAGAATTAACAGTTCAAAACGAATGGACTTCATGTATGGCTAATATGGACTTCATTGTCTTTTTTTGTTTTTTTTCATTTTTTAGTATATTCTACCATAACTCTATTTTATTTTGTTTCTTTTATTTACTTTTTACTATTCCACTCTAACCACCCCCACCCACATTTGTTTTTTGGTTTCAGGTCTACTGGATCTCATTCTGAACTTCCCAGGATATCATAGATGGAGGTTCAGTGATGTGCTGAGAAACGTTCTCAAGTTGATAGTTAGCCTTGCTTGGGTCATTGTTCTTCCTATCTGTTATGTGCAATCCTCCAATTATTCCCCAGTTGACGTTAAAGGAATACTGCCATTTCTTCCCAAACAAAGTGGCATTCCTCCTCTATATCTGCTGGCTGTGGCTTTATATTTGCTTCCAAATTTACTGGCAGCTTGCTTGTTTCTTTTCCCAATGCTCCGACGTTGGATTGAAAACTCAGACTGGCACATTATTAGGCTTCTCTTGTGGTGGTCACAGGTAAGCTTCATCCCTGCTTTTGTTGTCTCCATTATCCCCACACCACCTGCCACCCCCTCGGGCATATCATATCTTGCAAAGTATATTGGAAGTATATTGCAATCCATAAATTGTTCTGAGACTAATTAGAAACAATCATAGTGCACTAGACAGGAGTTGATATTTTCTTTTTCGTATCTTAGTTATTGTTTCTACTCTGTCAAAATAGAAAAAGTAAAGGGAAAATGAAAAGGTCAACTTTGTACATAATAAGGAAATAAGAAGACCCTAAAGTGAAGAAAGTTAATGTCACTAATAATCTTGCCTGTATTAATAACAATAATAGAAAGAGATCAGTTCTTGGAACAATTATTCATCCATTCATGTTCTTCACATGAGTTTACATGTCTTTTCTATTTTGGGACTTAAAATATATTGTGCAACGCCAACTTATTTGAGAATTTTCTCTAGTTTTAATTTGATATTGCTTACAATTAACACGAGTTTAAAATTCTGTGTGCTCTTTCCAAGTATCTTTTTGTAGCTATAACCCATTGTCCTTTTATCTACTCAAACGATCCATTTACTTTTTGCAGCCAAGAATTTATGTGGGCAGGGGGATGCATGAAAGTCAATTCTCTCTTATAAAGTGAGTACAATCACAGATAATTCATTTTATTGTTTGTCGAAAATCACTAAAATTTTCAAATATATTTCCAATTCAGGTATACTCTTTTCTGGGTGGTACTTTTATGTTCGAAAGTGGCATTCAGCTATTATATGCAGGTGTGCTCACTTGTCATTGTTATTTATTTGTTAGTAGAAAATCGGTGTTCGGTTCAATTTTGACAATTTCCTCTTTGTCCTAGATAAAACCTCTGGTAAAGCCAACAAAAGATATAATGAATATTAAACGCATCAAATACACATGGCATGAATTTTTCCCTGAAGGTACTTGTTTGGCTTTCCTTCATTTTCGTTTTCCTGTGTTGGAGCTAATTTTTCTGGCATATTTTTATTACAATCCACTTGTCAATGCAGGTAGTGGTAACTATGGAGCAATTTTTTCGCTCTGGCTTCCAATGATCTTGGTGTGTCTTACAATGTTCATTTCCTATGGTCTTTCTAACTATATTTTCAGTTTGTGCAGTTTATGAAGATGGACTCTTTTTACTGTTCTAATAAAATGTCTCTTGTTATTTGATAAATTTACTGCTGCAGATCTATTTTATGGACTCTCAAATTTGGTATTCTATATACTCAACTTTGTGTGGTGGTGTTATCGGCGCCTTTGATCGGTTAGGAGAGGTAATCCTTTTGAAAAATCATTAGTTATTGATGACATCTTTCATTTTGCAAAATATTGCATTATCTTATTCCATTTGATATGAAATGTTTGGGCATTTCTCTCATGTCCTTCTACATAAACAGTTTTCGAGTGAGCATGACCCCGTGGCAGAATAGGTTACTTGGCCATCTTGTTATCATTGAGTTGGGAAATTATATTTTGGGCCTGTGTTAAGAGTTAGAAGCTAGATGATTATGTGTCATCCTTTTATAGGCCATTTGCTTTCACCTTCAACTGTTTCACAGTTCTAATAGAATAGTGACAATGGGTCAAAATTTTTAAGTGACTACCAATCTAAAAAGCTTCAACTTAAGGAAAGGGCCCATCAATAGCATTTAATTGCATGCCCACTTGCAAGGTTGAATTTTGATTAACAGATTTATCAACTGGATTCAGACACGCTCGTGTATCTGACCTCGAGCTGATCCTACTATGGACTTGCTTTTGATTAATATAATGCTAATGCTACTTGACTTTTTTCACTAATGCCATGTTAATAGCTCTTAACAATAGTATATAAACTCTAAAATTTCCATTCTCAAAATTCATTTCACTCACATTTCTAAGGCAATATATATGGTGTTCAGAAACCAAGTCTAGATACTCTTAAAAAGGTTGATAACTTTTTAACTGTTTGTATATTTCTTGTCTGTCTGTCTGTCGTATCCTCCAGCTTCTACAAGGCATTCAGAAGCTGCAAACTCTTCACTGAGCTAGAAACATTGAATATATGACTGACATTTCATTTATTTCTTATGGTTCTGAGAGAAGTGAGTGTTGATTTAAAAATGTCACGACGCTACAACTTCTTGATTTGTTCAAGCATTATGATATATATTCTGTCACCAACAAATTCTCAAGTTTTTTCCTTTTATAACAGATAAGAACTCTGGGCATGCTTAGGTCACGATTCCAATCTTTGCCTGGTGCATTTAATACATATTTGGTGCCGTCTGATAAGACACCAAAGAGGGGATTCTCCTTCTCAAAGAAATTTGCTGAGGTTTCTTTCATTAAACTATAATCATTTTGTAATTCTTTTAGGACTTCTGAGATTTAAAAAAAAACAAAGTCATTTTTGTATGCCCTTGTCCCTGAATAGGTCACCGCAAGCAGAAGAAGTGAAGCTGCAAAATTTGCTCAGTTGTGGAATGAAGTAATCTGTAGTTTCCGTGAAGAAGACCTGATAAGTGACAGGAAAGGCCCCTAACCAGGATAAACTTTTGTTTCATGTAGCCTTTAATTTTTTACTAATTTTGCAGTCGAAACTAAACTAGGTGGTTCTTTAACTCAGGGAGATGGATCTGTTGCTAGTTCCTTACACGTCAGATCCTAGCCTTAAAATAATTCAGTGGCCACCATTTTTACTGGCAAGCAAGGTCCGTGTAATACCCTTATAAATATCAAGATTATTTTATTATTTCTCTGCTATAATTTCTCTGGCCTTGATTTCTTTTTCACTGTTGCAGATCCCAATAGCATTAGATATGGCAGCTCAATTTCGATCTAGGGACTCAGACCTGTGGAAGCGTATATGCGCCGATGAATACATGAAATGTGCAGTGATTGAATGCTATGAAACTTTTAAGATTGTCCTGAATGCTTTGGTTGTTGGAGAAAATGAGAAAAGGTTATCATTGACATTTCCTTTCTTCATGTTCCCTTTGGCATTTCTTAAAATTTTATATTGAATTGAACAAATATGTTGTCTAGAGGCAAGGCGTTTTTCATCCTTTTCAGTATCTTCCTACAAGTTTCCTTTAAAGTCCAGGATTCCAGCCTGTACTGATTTTCATTCTTTCCCCCACCACATCAATTTCACCCCCTTTTTCCCGCAAATTTGTAGTATGAAACTTGACTAGAGTCTTATCCACGTAATATCCTACTTAAAGCTTTTTCTGTCTTTACTTAATTTTGTCTTCCCTGTAATAGACTTCCCTGCTTGTGTTAAATTAACTTCTTTTATGCTATAAATCACTCTCCATATCCCTTTCATTTTAAGTTACTTGAGTCTGGGCTTATCTGTGCTACCATATTAAATTGAAAGTTCAGATTACGTAATGCAAGATATAACAGGAATAGGACTGTATATTTTGGTTCTTTCATTTCTTTTACTGCAGTTGCCATAAGTTGTTACAGAAGAATAATGTATTGCTGTATTTCCCCTTTTTTCAACTTTGGTTATACTGTAACAGGATAATCAACATCATCATTAAGGAAATTGAGAGTAACATTTCAAAGAATACGTTTCTTGCAAATTTCAGAATGGGTCCTTTACCTACCCTTTGCAAGAAAGTTGTCGAGCTAGTTGCGATCTTGGTGAGTCATTTAAGATAAAATACCATTAGATGCAGTTTTCACTTTTAGTCAGCTGTACTTTTTTCAATCACGAGATCAGAAACCTACCTCTTTTTTTCATGTTGCAGAAAGATGCTGATCCATCCAAGAAGGATACTGTAGTATTGTTGCTTCAAGATATGCTAGAAGTAGTTACCCGTGATATGATGGTGAATGAGATTCGGTTAGCAAACTTTCTTGCTTTTCTTGTTACAGTAGTTATGGTAGAACGCATAAAAAATGTTAACATTATAACATAGTTTTATTTTTCATGAAAGCTAAAGATGATTTCTTTCAACATGTAACATCTATCAGGGAATTAGTGGAACTTGGACACAGCAACAAGGAATCTGGAAGGCAACTTTTTGCAGGTACTGATGCAAGGCCTGCTATAATGTTCCCTCCTGTGGGTACTGCTCAGTGGGAAGAACAGGTACAAATATACATGGAATTATATGTACCAGTTGCACCATTTATGATGTAATTAAAAATCTTAGCTTTCTGCAAAATCTGATACCCTCTCTCCTTTTTGCTGTTCTAGATAAGGCGTTTTCATCTCCTTTTGACTGTAAAAGAATCAGCCATTGATGTACCAACAAACCTTGAAGCACGTAGAAGGATCACATTCTTCTCAAATTCTCTGTTTATGGATATGCCACGTGCTCCTAGAGTCCGTAAAATGCTTTCATTCAGGTCTGATCTGCTATTTCTTCAAACAAGCACGGAGTAGAGATTCTATTTAAATTGAATTTTTTTTTTTTTTTTTGGGAGAGATGATAGTTGATATATCCTTCCCAAGTATATTCCATATACTCATAAAACTAATCTCTGTTCAATCTTTCCATGTCTACAAATTTTTTGAGGTAGTCATGCTAGGACATTCAATTTACATTGGGAGTTACCTGACAGACTATATTCTCAATAGTTTATGTAATATGGCTTTGACAACCTAAATTAACTTTTCTGCGATGAACAGTGTCTTGACTCCGTACTACAGTGAGGAGACGGTCTATTCTAGAGCTGATCTTGAGTTGGAGAATGAAGATGGTGTATCAATCATATACTATTTGCAAAAGATCTTCCCAGGTACGGGGCAAACTTTGATGGTGAAAATCTATCTCTAACAGTAACTTATTTTGGTAGTTAAATCAATTTGTGTAATGACTTTGTCAGATGAATGGAATAACTTCATGGAGCGACTTAACTGTAAGAAAGAGAGTGAGGTTTGGGAAAATGATGAAAATATTTTGCAGCTCCGTCATTGGGTCTCCTTGAGAGGACAGACTCTGTGCAGGACAGGTAATGCATTGTTTTCTCCTGTCAATTCTCTCTCAGTTTTCTCTCTGTTACTAATAGTTAATTCTGCTGCAGTTAGGGGGATGATGTACTATAGGCGGGCTTTGAAGCTTCAAGCTTTTCTTGATATGGCTTCTGAAACTGGTAAGCTGATATATTTAAGCACCAGACATGTTAAGCCTCTTAGAGTGATTCGATTAACAGGATGAGAAACTAATGATTTAACATTTTTCCCTTTTTACTAATTCTTATGGATGGGATGAAAAATAATTCTTTAATGAGCTTTTCAACTCTAGGGATGAATTGGAAGAGATTTTTTTTGGTTCCTCCTCTCTCTCTCTCTCTCTCTCTCTCTCTATATATATATATATACATATATTCTTTCTTTTTTTTCTCTATTGAGGTTTTCAACTCTAGTGATGAATTGGAAGATTTTTTAATGAGGTTATGTAGGGTTGAATTGGAAGAGAATTTTTTTTTGGTTCCTCCTCTCTCTCTCTCTCTCTCTCTTTCATTTTCTTCCTTTCTTTTTTCTTTCTTTTTCTTCTTTTTGGAAAAGAATGAACATATTATTTAATCAAGATTAGAAAAAAGAAAAGAATGGCAGTGCTAACAAATGTTTTGGAAGATTATTGAAATATGTGATTCAATCCTCCATATTCAAGCTTTTAACTTCTGATCCCATTAACTTTATTTACTGGGAGAAATTGGAATGGTTAGACATTCAGTAATGGAGGTCTGATTGTAAATGTACTTTCAGCTGAAAAACCAGAATGATTAAGATGATCCGGGACCATAGTGTTTATCGGAAATTTAATTAGGAAATTACAATTTTCTTGATGAGTATAATATTAATCGTGCACGAATACACCGGAACTATGTTAGCTCTAGAAAACCATGGGCCATTCTGTTTCCTGAACCATTTTGTTCTTTTCCTCCCCTCATTTTTTTAATTTGAAGGTACTTTTTACTCTTAGAAGGATGAGATTTTTCTCCTCATTTAAATTAATATTTACAGTTGAAAACAAGTGAATTCTTCCCCAAGCTCTGTTTACTGTTCTGCTGTTTACTTTGTTTAACCAACCTCTGAAAATTGACTTTCAGTCTTAGGTATTTAATAAATCATTGAAAGATTAATCAGGATCACAATTTCGCCACTGAAAGATTGAGGTGAATGTTTTTGATTCACTGTGTTTAAAGGAATAAAAACATGCATGAAGTTCAAGAATTCAAGAATTTAGTGCCTCATACCAAAGGCCTCTACAATTTTCTTATGCACATACTAGTGATTTAGTTCATCCTTTCCTAAGATGCAGCTTGGTGTCAACCGAAGTGGCTATACCTGGGGGATATTTATGTTGGCTTCTAATGCTTTCTCATATGAGCAGAGATACTGGAAGGTTACAAAGCCATCACAATTCCATCCGAGGAAGAAAAGAAAAGTCAGAGATCCTTGTATGCTCAATTAGAAGCAGTGGCTGACATGAAATTTACTTATGTTGCTACCTGCCAAATCTATGGAAATCAGAAACGGAATGGAGATCGTCGTGCAACAGACATTCTGAATTTGATGGTCAAGTATGTTTTGTCTGCTGAAGTAAAAATGATTGTACAATCTCCCTGAGTTATTTTGTTCAAGACTCTAATTCATGTTGGTTCTTGTGTAGCAATCCATCTCTTCGTGTAGCATATATCGATGAGGTTGAAGAAAGAGAAGGAGGCAAGGTACAAAAGGTATATTACTCTGTGTTGGTGAAGGCTGTTGATAATCTTGACCAGGTAATTATCCCTTGAATATAGTGGAATTTTGGGCTTATGGTATTACATTTGCTGATTGGTTTTCTAAATCCTCTAAAGGAAATCTACCGTATAAAATTGCCGGGTGCCGTAAAGTTAGGAGAAGGAAAGCCTGAAAATCAGAACCATGCTGTCATTTTTACACGAGGAGAAGCTCTTCAGGCCATCGACATGAATCAGGTAAAACACTACATATTGGATAATTTGCTGCAATTGCAGTGTCTTCTGGGCAACTCTAATGATTTGTTGCACCAACTTCTTATAGGATAACTACTTGGAAGAAGCTTTCAAAATGCGTAACCTTCTAGAAGAATTTAATGAGGATCATGGAGTGCGTCCACCTACAATTTTGGGTGTTCGTGAGCATATCTTCACTGGAAGGTTGAATGAAAGCATTTTTGTGGTTTCTCCTCCCCACTTCCATGGGAACTATAACCTTTTTAATCCCGTTTAGATGATACATTATGAGTTAGTTCTGACATATTGTTTCATCTCTGCTGCAGTGTTTCGTCTTTGGCTTGGTTCATGTCAAATCAGGAAACAAGCTTTGTGACCATAGGTCAAAGGGTTCTTGCGAGACCGTTAAAGTAAGTTTTGTCCATTGTACTTCCTTTTATTAGATAATAATTTTAGGTACAAAGAACTGCAGTGTTACGTCTTTTGAAGACACTGTAAATTGGAGTGGTAGGGGGAAAAGAAAAGGTACAAGAATGGAGCCATAAGCTTATTTTGGTGGGATTCTTCTATTGTTTGAATTTCTGAATTTTATTTATTATGTCAATGAAGTCTCTCAATCTCATAACCATTAATGATGACAATGTATCTCAAGTTATTGTTTGTTGGTTTTAGGGTTCGCTTCCACTATGGTCATCCCGATGTATTTGATAGGATCTTCCACATCACACGTGGTGGCATGAGCAAGGCTTCTCGGAATGTCAATTTGAGCGAGGACATCTTCGCTGGTAAGCATCTAAGATATCAGTTTCTTAAGATGCAGTTATTTTAATTTAGTTTTTGATGCTCATTTTGCTCATTTAGGTTTCAACTCCGTACTAAGACGAGGGAATGTCACTCACCATGAATATATTCAAGTTGGGAAAGGTCGAGATGTCGGGCTCAACCAAATATCCCTCTTTGAAGCAAAAGTTGCATGTGGTAATGGGGAGCAGACACTCAGCAGGGATATCTACCGATTAGGACATCGTTTTGACTTTTTCCGCATGATGTCATTCTACTTCACAACTATCGGGTCTTATCTTAGCTCACTGGTAATTCTCATTTTCTTGCTAGCTGATGATGACTGGACATATACATGGTGGAAAAAATAAAATAGTTTATTTTTTATAATAATTAATAATTCAAATATTAGTGGACCACAATTGGATGGAGAAATCTTTTATTAGAAACCTGAAATACAGAATTTTATAAAAATAAAGTAAAAAGCCTTATTGAGTTGCATAAATCTAGATGAAAAATATGTTAAAGGAAAAATGTGAAGAAGATGAACTAAGAATCATATGATCGATTTTGTACACAAAAGACCAGCTATAATTTATAACCTTCATTATTGTTTGTTTTCATTTCTTGGTGAAAAAAGGGCTTTTAGAGTTGATTCTTTTTCACCTATTCTCAAGTTCCACTTGATGCTATAATAATATTAGTGTCACAGCCTTCCATCACTATGAGGTGTATAAGTTCCCATTTCCATAGGGTTGAGTAGTTCACTTTAAAACAGTCATTTATGAGGAGGAAGTATTCTTATTGATAGTTGCTGACATTCTGAATGCATTTAAGTCTAAAATATTAGTCAATACCAGAAGTGTGCCCCAGGGAGCTAGTAAGAGAGAGAGAGAGAGAGAGAGAGAGAGAGAGAGTTCATCCTCAGAAGATTATTTTTGCATTTATCGGAGGGTTGTAATTTACATTTCAGACAATCAGAACAGTAATAATCAAGATGAATCCATACGGAGAATTTGATTTTGCATGCTGAAATACACCTTTCTCCCAACCAAAAGTAAATGAGTGAAAGCCCAATTTTCTGGCATTTAACTTTTATCTCTTAAACCGAAAGTCTGATATGAAAAAGACAATTCTGAATCTCAAGTAACTAAGCATTCGTAGCATAGGCTGCAATTGGAAAGTTTACTGATTTGGTTTATATGACTAATGGAATTTATTCAGCTAATGATAATTTTCATATTATCATGCAGTTGATTGTCTTCACAGTATATGCTTTCCTGTATGGAAAACTTTATTTGTCATTAAGTGGATTGGAGGAGTCGATAGTTAAGTTCGCTGAAACCAGGAAAGATGATCCTCTAAAGGCTGTCATGGCTCAACAGTCCCTTGTTCAATTAGGTCTTTTGATGACCTTTCCCATGTTCATGGAGATGGGACTGGAGAAAGGGTTCAGATCTGCATTGGGTGACTTAATCATCATGCAGCTTCAGCTAGCTACTATTTTCTTTACTTTCTCTCTCGGGACGAAGGCTCATTATTTTGGGCGCACTGTGCTGCATGGTGGAGCAAAGTATAGAGCAACTGGTCGTGGTTTCGTGGTACGACATGAAAAGTTTGCTGAGAACTATAGGATGTATTCAAGGAGTCACTTTGTGAAAGGGTTGGAGATTATGATATTGCTTATATGTTATTCAGTATATGGTAAATCGACAAAAAATAGTACAGTTTTTGCGGTCATCACATTCTCATTGTGGTTCTTGGTGATATCTTGGGTGTTTGCTCCCTTCCTTTTCAACCCTTCAGGATTTGAGTGGCAAAAGATAGTGGATGACTGGGATGACTGGCAAAAGTGGATTGGCAGCAGGGGAGGAATTGGTGTGCCAGCAAACAAGAGCTGGGAATCCTGGTGGGAAGAGGAACAGGATCACTTGAAGCACACTGGGATTTTAGGACGCGTGTGGGAGATTATTCTCTCACTACGCTTCTTTATCTATCAGTATGGGATTGTTTATCAACTAAATTTGACAAAGAGTAGCGAAGCTGGTGAAGATTTGAGCATCATTGTGAGTGTAAATGAGCTCTTCCTTTGGCATTTAATCTATTTTATTTCAGCACTGTTTGAAATACCTTCCAAAGCACTAAAATAATTCCATATTATTTCCACCATTTGAAAACTGGCATAGTTTGAATTATAACATTGCAACAAACCAAAAAAAAAAAAAAAGAATGAGAAAAGGATGCGTATGCTTTTTGAGAGAAACATTGATTGAAGTTATAAATTTTTTAATGGTTTCCAAATATTTATTTCTTCGTTTCTAAGTAAACATTGGATTCTAAGTACGACATTATGCAAGTTGTCTAATATGCATTTGCGATTCAGGTCTACGGCATGTCCTGGCTGGTCATTTTTGCATTGATGATTATCTTAAAGGTTAGTGCTCACGCTTAAAACGCTTATTCTACATCAGGAATATCTGATTTCTGATCATGGCTAGACTTCAATTTATTGACCGGTGCAACTTTATACTGCAGATTGTGTCTCTAGGTAGAAAGAAGTTCAGCGCAGATTTCCAGTTGATGTTTAGACTCCTTAAATTGGTTCTGTTTCTTGCTTTCACGGTCACTTTAGTCCTCATGTTTCTTTTCCTCAACCTCAAAGTTGGAGACCTCCTTCAGAGTTTGTTGGCCTATTTGCCAACTGGTTGGGCTCTTCTGCAGGTACTTGACCGATTTCCAAAATATTCTTTTTATGTCTTTTCTTTTCGTTTCTCTATGTAGTAAAGATTTGAATAAGGTCTTAAACGTCACACGCTAATGACAGCTCATTTTTTTAGTTTATATGCATTTGCATGTTGAACAATGATCCTTTTTAGTTGGATAGATGATCGTGGTTCATCCATCACGGATACATTTTAGCCGACATGTTGAACCATCATCTTCTTTGATACAATGTTATACCCAGTTGCCAATAAGAAGAGCGTGGTTCAGACATCATTGCATAAGTTTTGACTGTTTGCAGTGTTTTAAACCTCTTTCCACTGATAAGTGGCTTTTTGGCTTGGTCATATCAGAACTATGAAGTTTCAATTATTATACGTCATCAAAAGAGACTTCATTTGCTTTATTTCAATAAATATCTGAAGTGATATGAAATAAATCTCTGTTTACGTGAAACTGAATTCCCCGTTTACTAATCCTATATTGTCAAATGATCAGATAGCACAAGCATGCAGGCCAATCGTAAAGGGTCTCGGAATGTGGGGCTCTGTTAAAGCTATTGCACGAGGATATGAGTACTTGATGGGGCTGGTTATCTTTGTGCCCGTGGGTGTACTGGCATGGTTCCCCTTCGTCTCCGAGTTCCAGACCAGGCTGCTGTTCAACCAAGCCTTCAGCCGTGGGCTTCAGATTCAACGTATTCTGGCTGGTGGAAAGAAGCAAAACTGAAAAACTAGCATTTCACGATTATTATGGTTGTAGAGATAAGAAAGCAGAAAACAGCAAAAGGGGATGTGCATGGTTTCATCAGTTTCAGACGAGATCAAACGTCGTGAAAGAGATTAATTCGACACCAAAATTTCTCCTCCAACTGCTCAAAACCCGCGTTGGAGTGCTTTATTAGAGAGTCATCGAACTTTTTGGCCTTTTGTGACAATTAAAAATCATCTACATTTGTTACTCTATTATATCAAATACTTGTGTATATGATCTTGTGTATTAGCAGCAATGTGCTATAAGAATCGTTATCTTGGTGACATTAATTTTTAATTTTTTAATAGTGATACCATGCTTAGTTTGTATTTTATGGGTCACAAATAGAATTTCATTGTTTAAATTAGAAATGATAAGATTAATAATTAACTGTGATTTGAACCAATCATTTACGGCATCAGTTAGGATTCACAAACTGACCATCCCATGCATAATATTATCATTTTGTTAATACCTGTGTCTAAAATAATACAATTCAGCGCAACAAAATCTGACTTCAAAACCTTCTTCAATCTTCCAATGACTACTATTATAATTAAAAAGTAATATAATACCGGCCACCATGCAGCCGAAATCAAAACTATTATTTTCTTTTCTTATGCCATACGAAAAATGTATCGTCTCAGAGGCCATAACCCGCGAGCTGCGCTTTCTTTTAATTCCTGTTGATGGTTTGCTATCTTTGTTTTGATGCAACTCTTTTGTTACATGATCAAAATGCAATTCGTTAGAGTTCATCTTGTTTCAGTTTATAATAATATTTATCATTCTTGTTGTAACACAAATCGTGATGTGAGACGATCGTCTGCTTGAGCAGTACACTGTAAACCTCCAATTTGTGATCTTTGATGGAATCTTGATGTTGTCTCGGGCCTCTCGGCGATTCCTAGGCCATGCTGTTGCTGATCTGCTACTGTTCTGCACTGAGGTGAACAGATTCTGTCCTTTAGTGTACATGATCAAATAGAATATTGTTATGTTGTCGTTGATTCTCAATCTAAAACCAAAATAAATGACCTATATATACAATTAATCTTGATTATTTCTGTTCGTATTCACAGGTACTAGTGAATTAATCTCATCATTGTCAGTATGGAATTCAAATAAATAAGTCAACAACGATACACCCAGCAGCTGCCTAAAAAATGCCAAAGCATTGCCTACAAACTTCCGTCCTGGACCTATCAGCGTGGCCAGCTCTCGTACCCATCGTGTATTTCTATAGGCGGCAGCGGCAACGGCAGCCAAATGGTTCTTCTAATTTCTTTGAGGCTGGTTTGCTAAAGGAGGCCTTCAGCAAAGTTCTTGCGCCATATTACCATGTTGCTGGAAGATTGGCAAGGGATAACGAAAATGGCAGAATTGAGATTCAGTGTACGTAATGGAGAGCGAGTCTTGTTTATGGCGGCTGAAACAAGTTTGTGTTATTGATGATTTGGGTGACTTTGAATCAATCTTCAAGCTTCAGAAACTTGTTCCAACAGTTGATTATACTGAAGATATATATCTTCTTATCCATTACAGGTGGCACAGGTGAACAATGATATACATTGAAGCAGAAAAATCAGATAGGGCTGATTCTCACAGAAACAAGTTAAAACTGGTGTCCAGTTTATTCATTTAATTGAAAAAGGAGATCAATATATTGGCACCGGGTTTACGTTGTTTCTATCGACGCTGTGTTAGCACTTTGTCTCGATGTTTATGATTTTTCTTCCTCTATGTATAGACTATTAGGTAACTCATTTCGAGTGCGGAGGAGTTTGTCTTAGAGTTGGTTTATTAGCAATCCAGTACATTAATGGATGCAACTTCAACTTTCCAAGTTCATTGACGCATGGGCTAAGATGGCATGTGGTATCGTTATTGGCAATCCATCGTTCATTGATCCGAAGTTAGTTGTAAATGTTGGGCTCTCAACTTCGCCTAAATTTCATCAATGCGACACACCATCATCCATTAATTGTACCATCATCCATGAACTGTTGTGATTATATGCTCTTTTAAAATATATTAATTTATTTTCTAATTAATAAAATATTTGAGATATTTTCAATTGCATAAATATATATTGAAAAATGTTTGTTTAATCATATTATATGTATTTATGTGATCATCATATGAATTCACAGAAGATATAAATATAAGTTATCTTATGATTAAATAAATTTAGTTCGTAGTTGATAAATAGAGTTGAGCGCTCTATTTATGTTTAGATTGTAGTAAATTCATTGAATGATTTATCTTAATCATGTATGAATTTACTAATGTAGTTTGACTACATTGAGCTGGATCACATATGAGATTTAATTAACCTTGAAATGACTGTCAGACTTATTAAATCTCACAGGCATTGATTTTACTGTAATATTAATCTTGAGTTAATTATGATTTCATGATTGTAATTGTTATTCAATTTAAGTTACCAATGGGCACGACACATACTTGTAGTCAAGATTACCCGGTATCTTGGTGGGAGTAATTATGAGTGTTGGAGTTATAGATTGACAATATAGAATTTTTACAACACATCTCTTGATGGGTTTTTGGCACTTGATCATAGAATTCTCTTGCCAGAGTGTGTCAACATATTTAGTATGTTGAAAATGATCATCAGAGAAAACCAGTAAGAATCAAGGAACAAGATGTAATTAAATTGATTGGACAGTTGAGATATCGATTTAATTAATGATGTGGTACAAAGGATTGTGCAGTAAAGAAATCAATGTGGCTTGGGACGAATTATTATTCGAACATATAATTATGGAGGTCAGTTCCAATCTTTTAGTGGAGTAGATTTGGAATTAAATAATTGGGCTAGTTTAATTACAGACCTAATTATTGTAGCCACTATTGTATGTTCTCAAATGATCCCTGGGTTAGCTCATTTAATTGACTGCACCACTAGCAAGATAACTAGCTATTTGGATCAAAAGCCTAAATATATTATTTAGTGGGAGACTCCATCAATATGCTTGAGTGTAAGGTTCAATTTCAAGTTATTTGTAAAATCATAAAATTAAGTTTACTTTCATTAAAAATGAAACATGCTTATTGTAGGTCTTTTCACATGTTGTACTTTAGCTCATTTCTAATTATGTCATACTTTTAAGGCTCATGTGCTTGAAATTCTCCATCTAGCTTAGCCTACCTGTGTGCCTACTGCGTGTTCTACCAAAACATGTTCGTGTCGTATCATACTATACGGACACGTGTCGTGCTTGTGCCGTGCCATGAGCCGCCAAGCCCACTAGCCATCTTTAGACACCAAATTTATTCACATAATTATGATGAGGATTCTTGGTCCTAAGAATTCCAAATAGAAGACATGTGGCATTATACGTTGAAAAATCAAGAGGATTAAAGTAATTGGTATTTGGATAGTGGGACAACTAGCCACATCACCAATATGACACACTATGCAAACCCACAACAAGTACAAATGCTACTCTATTGTCAATTTGGTTTTAGATTAACCATATTATTTGCATTTGTATGTGAATTTTAGCATGCCAACTGATTACGTGATATGCTTGTCTACAATTACGTATTCTTCATAATCAAGAAGGCTAATGTCACTACCTAAAAATCAACATTGGGCACAAAGGCTACTCCAACCCATTAGGAATGTATTTCAAATTTCATGGTGGACCCAAACCACTATGCTAGAGTAATCATTGTAGATTGTGGTTTAAAAGACACAGATGCAATGAGACTTAATTCGCACTAAATCATCAACCAAGCCTAAACAAGAACATTAATCAATAAGACAATCCTTGTTGAACGAGCAAATGAGAACCAACAATTATAGAAAGCCTATAAAGACCTAATATTGTCTAGGTTACATTGGGTGGCAAGATCAGTATCTTTAATCCAATGGACAAATCAGTATTTGAATTTGGTGGCTAAATCTAGCATAAATCAATAAAACCTTCAAGAAGACATGTGAAATCCTAATTTTGACCCAGCTCTTTTCCTACCCCCACAAGGTAGATACTTCGTGGCTAAAAAACCTTATTTAGAATACAAATCCAAAATTTCTAACTTAATTAGAAAAATTACTCGATTCTATCCTTAAAATATGAAAGAATCCTGAAACCTTACTTTGTGCCACTAGGAGTCATGCTACCTTATAGGAGTGAGATTCTTAAACTTTGTCAGTTAGGTTTACCATTGAAACTTATAAATACAGCACTCCATACAATATTTAGGATAGAATAACCTACCCTTAAGCACTTTCTAGAAACCTAATTTAGAAGCCTAAACACCCTATAAGTAATAACCTCTGCAACCGTCTTCTCTCTTTAATCAAGGATTGCTCTTCGTCTTGACCAAAGAACCCTAGTTTAGATTTCTTCAATCTTAAAAATAAACTAGTCGTCCTTGCCATTCCATCACCATTAAAACATCTTTCTTGTTTTAGAGCAATCCTTTGTTCTCAGTCAAACGCCTTTAAAACATCAAATGTTGACCTTAAATCCAAGGAAGTGTTAAGATAATATTCTTGAATTCACCACCCCAATCCTTTTGCTCTTGCAAACCAGTGTTACAAGCACCCTAAACACAATTCTATCACACTTTATGGGTTTCAATTATCTCTAAATTCCATATTTAAGCCTTAAGCTCTGTTTGATATAACTTTTTAAATAAAGCTTATTTAAGTAGAACTTTTATTAGTAAAGTTTTTATAAGTAGAGCTTTTACTTAAAAAAAATTTAGTTGTTTGGTTGTCAATGAGAGTTTTTATTAAAAATTATAAAATTACTTTCATTCGCAAGATTTTTAAAGTTATGTTATAAAAAGAATGAAATAAGATTGTCAAATAAGTAAAAGATATTTTAGACAATTTAACATTTAAAAAAAAATTAACCTCTACTTTCAAAAATCCAAAATTTGAGTTTTTACTAATAGAGGAAAACAATTTATTTAATCTTGAAAAACTCTACTAAAAAAGCAACCAAACAAAAAAAAACCAATAAAAGCTTATTAGATTAAATAAATAGTTATAATTATTATATAAACTGTACCAAATAAGCACTTAAATCGCGTTAGGGTTTTTTCTTAGTTTTTTGCCTTATTAGTCGCTAAGGTAGGATTCTAAATCCTAGTTCCCCATTATTTACGAGTATAATCTAGCCCCATACTACTACTCACAGCAGGGGTCATTACTATTCAATCCCATATCTGCTATTCAACACACAGCCATAGTCAAAGCTTCAACATGAGTCTATTCAGACTGGATCAGCGCCTTGATAACCTTATGAATCTTAGTCTTTGAACTATCTACGGAATGACGGATTAGCATAACCACATTCAGCCCAAGTCACGGATCAAACCCAATTCTTATTCCTAGTTAAACAAGGATTATCTCCAATTACTATAGAGGAGACACATGGACGAATGGAAATCCTACCAGAACAACACTATATCAAAAAAATATCTCTATTAAATATACTTATTTCTTAAACTATGGAACTGAATCTATTTTTTTATTTTTTTTACTTATAAAAGATATAAATGTCAAACAATTATATTTAAAATATTTTTTTATTTATAAAAATAAACAAAATGCAACTTATATTTAGATATTAAAAAATAAAAAATAAATATTTCATTCAAATATTCATCTAAAGACTCATTCAGATTTAAGTCAAATTCAAATATATTCAAATTTCAAACCATAAAATAAGTGCCACCTAAGTATTACTATTAATTTATAAGTTAGTAGACCACTAAAAATTGCAAGTAAGCCATTATAAAATTTTAAACAAAATCACACGCCGAGTAGTAATTATAATTTTAATATTTCAAAAAAATTAAATTGCGATATTGTATAATTTAAAGCCTCTGTATCAAATTCCTAACACGTCACTGGGTATATGAATGCATTCAAGTCGCTTGAGTTTGTATGTACTGATGAATTTATGGGTGAAGTAAATACGATAGGAAACAATTTCCTCATCCTCACCAAATTCCTGATTTTTGTATTAATACATCTACGCAGAGAAAGAGGAAGATAGAAACAGCGAGAGCCTCAACGGCAGCAACAAATTAATTTTTAATAATAAACCTGATTTGACATGCCAGATTTGCTTTTAAAGAACGCCTGATTCACGCCATTGACATAAATATGATGAGGACTTTTCGTCTCAAGAATTCCAAATAGAAGCTGAGTGGCGGTATGCATGTGAAAATCAAGAGAGTTACAGCAACTGGTATCCGTGTAGTGGGGGGGCAACTATCCACATCAGATATTATAAAGCAAGCTGGGTCAAGAAGAGAGAGAGAGAGATAAAAAAAGAATTAAAGAAGAAAAATGCCGATCCTACTTTGAAATGTGACTTCTTATTTTTATTTTTCTAGCTACAGCTAATCAGCTATCCGGTTTTCAACTCGAGAACACTTGCCGAATTAGGTTTTCTTTTTGTTCAACTTATTGAATAGAATTTTCAAAAATAGTTTTTATCAGTTATGTCTTTGATAAGAAATTATTCGATGTTTGATTGGGACTCGCCCACGTTGCAACAGTTGCAACGTACCAGAATTTTTGTATTTTTGTGACTTCAGCTCTTTACCGTCCGATTTAATGAAAAAGTACCGTCCATGGTGAGATGTGTCTATTTAGTAATTAACGTTATAGTTCCTATTGTTTTAACAAAATTCAAAAACGTTAAAGAGTCACAACTTTTAATGCATAAGTCCGAATTGTCTCAAAATTATCAATAATTAGACAATTAAAATTAGGAAAAATTTATTTAACATTTTCATTATTAAAAATAAAAAATAAATAAAAAATAAGTAAATTTAATTTTTGAATAAAATTTAAATTTAAATTTAAATTATTAAAAAGTAATTCAAAAATCATTCTCAATTTCTTCATCTCATCCATCTCATGTACCATGAATTGGAACCGAAAGTAATTAAAAAAAATAAAAAAATAATCGTAGAATGAAATAATAGATATCGTCTTTTCAAGTTAGAAAAACATTAACCAATTATTCCTTTCATTAGCCTAAGCCATTAATTTGGTTTAGTACCTGAAGGTTGAAATTTCAACATAAAATAATAAAAAAAATGTAATTCGAGATTATTAATTTAAGTTTCAACCCAAATTGTACTGAAAATTTTCAATTACTACTATTTTTTATGATGTTAACATATTAACATTTGCAAAAGAGTAGAAGAATAAAATTCATAATTATGATACTTCGATTCTAATCAAATTATATTGATATGAATTAATTCAATAAGCCTATACACCCAAATAAGCTAAATAATAGGAGCTTTACTATTCCTAAGTTATACATTGTAGATTATTATAACAATTGTAAATTATTATAACTTTGTTAGTTAACATAACATTCTCAAACAACTAATTAAAACTTTTTTGCCAATTAAAGTTGGTAGAAAAAATCGAATCTCAATCGGAATCTCAAATCCCGTTCCAAATGGTACATAATACGGTATATGACTTAAAAAATAATTAAAATAAATAAGAATTTGAGATTAAATTTATTTTCATTAAAACTCGGGACTAGTCAGGACTTCAATTGAGATTCCGATGGAATCCTAATTATATCAAATTGTTTTAATTTTCTAATTTAATTGAAATGTTTAAAAAATTCCAAAATTTTTCCAAAGCCCAAACCCAATGCTTGCTTTTGTACTCCTTTAGGCTAATTATTAATAGCTTATGGTTTATATTTTTTGATTCATTAGATTATTTTAATTAAAATAAACATTAAGTAAATAATAATAATAATTATTATTATTATTATAACACAATTCCAAAATGATGTCAAGTTGGTTCTTGTTAATTTTAATTTGTTGATTAATGATTTGAAAATGGAAAAAAAAATTAGGCCACCTATGGAGTGGAGGGAAAGAATGAGAGAGGAAAATAAAATTATAGTTAAAAATAAATTGAAAATAAAAAAGAAAGCAAGGGGTCAACTGAAAGTTGCCACAAAAAAAGACAAAAGTTGTGGTACTTGCAACCGTTGCAAGATAGCTGGATCCGATTGATTGTTAATTAAAAAACTTATTTTTAATTATTAGACTATTTGATTCTATAATTATAAAATGCTTCCTAAAATAAAGATTACCATAAAGGAAATGTAAAATAATTTACTTCATTGCCTATACTGTTATACATAATCTCGCCAATTTTTTTTTTTTTTTATAACTTTAAACAGATATTGAATTCAATTCGATAAATCACGTGAAACTAGAGCAAATTACAGCCCCATACGTCCATTCCAATCTAACAAAGCTTCGTCATAAATCCACCCGTTTTAGCCATAATAAATGCATAAGCAACAACAAGTTGTGTGGGTCATGAAGTCCGACGATAGACACCCACACCACACCACACATTGGCTTTTGTCACAACCATAAAGCCTGCATTAAAAATGGCGGTCAAAAAATAATGGGACTGCAGTCTAACATTTCCATTTTCTTATGGTTTTTATAATGTAAGACCATTCCATTTTTGGTAGCCAGTACAGCCGCCCTCGCAATTACGTGAGTAGTCGTTTGATTTGTTATAAAGTACTGTAGATATTAAATTCATTTGCTAGTTGTAATAAATAATTGAGTACAACTGTATTTTTTTCTTACAAAATATCAATAGAAAATACGTTTTTTGAATTTTACTGAAGGTAAAAATTGGAATAATATTTTATAAAATAATTCATATAAATTAGTCATAATAATAGTCTAATTATGAATATTAATTATACTTTTTATATAATATGAATTATAATTGATTGTATTATCAGTGTGTGTGTGTGTGTGTAAGAGTATTATAAAATTAGTGAAATTATATTAGGATAATTTTTAACATTACATATAAAATAAAATAAAAGTCATTTTTTAACATTTTATTTTTAAATTTCAAAATTTAAATCATATTTAGAACACGTAAACTATTTTTATGTTAAACAAACAAATCACAGACTCATATAAACCACTAATATCTATTTATAAAAATAGTTTATGTTTCCCAAAAAGTAATGATGACCAAGTCTGAAAGCATGAGAAATCTCGGCGATTATTTCGGTTCGCAAAAAATATGATTCTTTTTTCTTTATACTAAGAATAATAATAAGAGCGCTGATAGATGCCCCGGGTCAAACCCCGGGTCAAGCCCCGAAGCTTTAATAAAACGACGCCGTTTTGTTAGTTTTTTGGGTCGTTTCAATTTTTCTTAAAACAACGTCGTTTTGCTTGAGCATTCCAGCTTTGTATCAAACTCATCTTTCTCTTTCGATTTTTCACTTCACCACAAAACCCAACTACATAACCCCAACTGCAAAACCCCTCAAGATCTATGTGTGTGTTGAGCCTTGAAATTCTGCTGTCTCTGTTATTTATAATCTCTACTACTTCATGACAGTCCGATTCAAGCAACACAGAGGTTCCCCCCACTCTCAAAGCAACCTGCAATCCCCATTTCACAGCTGCAGCTTCAGCCATTGCCACGTTGCCAAAGTATCTAGAAGTGTTAATGGCAGCAGTTATACAATTTTGGTTCCCGTCTGTTATTACCACCCCCAGCCCAGCTACCTGTTTCTCAACGTTCACTGCAGCATCTACATTTACCTTTAGCCACCCATTTGGAAGAGAATGCCCCTGGTTTGCCTTAGCCTCCCTTTTCTGATTTGGCCTTAACCCATCATACTGGCTGACATTTTTAAAAGACTCCACAACTGATTCAGCTCTTGCTACTAATCTGGCTGGAGCCTCTTGTTTCCCTTCAAAAAGCCATTTATTTATCACCCAAAGTAGAGCTGCAACTGATTCCTTCTCCACATTTTTTTGCTGCTTTGTCATATCTTCCATCAATTTAATTATATCATGGAATTGACCTTCTGGAGGGCTCCCTTCTGATTTGAAAAGAATCGGAATTTATTATTGATTGTGGATTGAGGACTTCGAATGGCTGTGTTGCACTTAATCGATAAAGAAAAGGGGCTTGGCAAAACGGTGCGTTTTGCGAGTTAATAAAAACGGTGCGTTTTATTTTCGGGGTTTGACCCGGGATTTGACCCGGGGCAAACATCATTTTCCTAATAATAATAATAAACAAAAGCAGAAGATCACAAGCAATAATTAATTTATTGATTTAACGGGCCACGTGCTTCCATCGCAAAAAGAAAACCAACTGCATCACGCTTCCCTCTCCGAAGACTTCAGAATATGTTGAGCCGTGGACATTGAATTGCACGCAAAAATAATAATGAAGAATAACAAGTGGACGAAATTGAATAACTTGGAGAATACACTGGTCGATTGGAAAAATCAAGGACTCGGGCGACTAAAAATAATTCCCACCACAAATCCTGTACCGTCTTCAAAGCTCATCAACAACGCTCATAAAAAACCAAATTTTGTTTCAAGCTCGGACTCGCCCGTAGCTCGCAGTCACAGCCAACTCCTTTCTGTCACTCCTGGTACGTTCTTTCACCACTTGGCTACATGTTAGAAAGATGAATGCATGAGTCTAGCTCTAGCTATTTTTTAATGTTTGATACTCTAAAAGGTATAAGTCTCATGATGTAACAACACCCTTTCTCTCTTTAGATAAATTTAAATGAATGAATCTCTTCCATTTTCTTTTTGTTTGGTTTTTGGTTCTTGTTACTTCATCAGTTAATACTGGTAGTTGAACCTTCAACCTAAAAGTACTTTGAAAATAATAATGTCAAATTCATAAACTACATATTATATCATAGCAGCATAGGGTCGACTAGTACGTAGTTCTTCCATTTTTGTGTAAACATCTATTTTTCTCTTCTTCTTTTTTTTTTTAATCACGGTATATTGCTAAAATTCTGATTCCGCCGCTGACAGGCGCTAACACAATGGAAATCCACGTAAGGAAGTCTACAATGATACGCCCTTCTCAAGAAACACCCAAACATTGCCTAAAAGTTTCCGATTTGGACTTGTTAGTCCCATCAGTCTACGTGCCTACAGTGTACTTCTATCGGCGCGGGGGCCCAAATGAATGTTCTTCCAATTTCTTTGATGCTGGTTTGATGAAGGAGGCTTTGAGCAACGTTCTCGTGCCGTTTTATCCGGTGGCCGGAAGGTTGCAAAAGGATGAAAGGGGAAGAATTGAGATACTGTGCAATGGAGAGGGAGTTTTGTTCTCGGAGGCCGAAGCCAGTTGTGTTATTGATGATTTTGGTGACTTCTCACAAGGCTCCAAGCTTTTGCCGCTTGTTCCGTCTGTGGATCATGCCAATGATAGATCCTCTGCCCCACTCATGCTGACACAGGTACGAAAGAAATGATAATTTGAATTAATGGTGATGATCAATTGGTTGCTGGTAAAATTACTATTACTAGCTGGAAAGTGTAGCATCATTCGTTGATTTAATTATGAGACTTATTCTAACGTGATTTAGATATGATGTGTATGATGATTAGGTAACTCATTTCAAGTGTGGAGGCGCATGTATTGGACTCAGATTGAATCATACATTGGTAGATGGTCTTTCAGCATACCATTTCGTCAACTCTTGGGCTGAGATTACACGTGGTGTTCCTATTACGATTCAACCATTCTTTGATCGAACTATACTAGGTGTTGGGGTCCCAAATTCTCCTAAATTCCATCACATTGAATATGACCCGCCTCCAACTTCCCTAAGTACTACTATTTCTCAAAATTCTGGATCCATTTGTACCGTAATCCTTAAACTATCACTTGATCAAATCAACACCCTTAAAGCAAAATCTAAGAATGATCATGAACCCACTATCAAGTACAGTCGAATGACTATTATAGCAGCGCATATCTGGCGTTGCGTGTGCAGGGCACGAGGATTGTCTGATGATCAAGTCAGTAAGTTGCACTTTCCCACGGACGGACGGTCAAGATTGAATCCGCCACTCCCAATGGGGTATTTTGGTAATGCAATCTTCACCACTGCTTTGACAGCTTCATCAGGTAATATCCAATCAGAGCCATTGAATTATACATTAGAGAGAATTCATAAAGCAATAAAACGGATGGACGATGAATATTTGAAATCAGCTCTTGCTTATCTAAAGCAACAGCCTGATCTGACGGTGCTCAGGAAAGGAGCACACACTTATAAGTGCCCTAACTTGAACATAGTCAATTTGGCAAGCATGCCTATGTATGAGGCAAATTTTGGATGGGACCAGCCGGTGTTTACCAGGGTTGTCAA
Organism: Citrus x limon; assembly: GCA_034663535.1. Taxonomy (NCBI): domain Eukaryota; kingdom Viridiplantae; phylum Streptophyta; class Magnoliopsida; order Sapindales; family Rutaceae; genus Citrus; species Citrus x limon. Next base: position 24,727,197 of record CM067997.1, read on the forward strand.
CACATATTTTGAAGGGGTAGCTCATATTTATCCAAATCCAAGCAGCGATGGGAGTTTGTCGGTGATTATAAACTTGGAAAACAATCACATGCAGCTCTTCAAGAAGTTCTTTTACGGGATCTTTGAGGAGTGAAAGATTTTGATATTGAATCATTCGCTGTTATTTCTATGATTTTGATTTGTAATTTAATAAATTACGATGCTACATACATACGTAGAATCGCATTCATTTGTGTGGCGAAGAAGATTTTGTTTTCAATAATATTTTGTTTAAAAATAAAATCAGGTACGCCTGATGGAGACAATAGTTATGAGAATATCTACAGTAAATTAAAACCCTACGTGGTTTATATTACTTACTTGGGGATGACTATCATAGAGGGGGTCAATTTATTGACCCTAGATGGCAGCCAAACAACTTTTATGACTGGCAGAAACCGGCTTTCCAGCCGTTTGCTGCCGTTAATATGTATTTTTTTTTTTAAATAAATTAAAATAAAAAATATTTAAAATGAATAATATTTAAAAAATAATAATGAGAAGAAGTAAAAAAAGGATAAGTAGGCACGTAGACTGATGTGTTGTAACCGATGTTTCATGTACTGATTTTTTAAATATTTTGAATTTTTTTTTTCTCCCATTTCATGTTTACGTTTAAGTTTTATATTTGTTGTTCTATGTTTCATGTTCACTGTTACAGCAGTACTCATATCTTATGTTCGTTATTGCATATTTTAAGTGATTTGTTTCATATTCGTTGTTCAATGTTTCATATACTAATTTTTTAAATACCCTAAAATTTTTCTTTTTTGCCCCCGTTTAATGTTTACGTTTAAGTTTCATGTTTGCTGTTCTATGTTTCATGTTCACTGTTACGGAGGGACTCATATTTTATGTTCATTGTTGTGTATTTTTAATTTTTTTGTTTCATGTTCATTGTTCAATGTTTCATATACTGATTTTTCAAATACCCTAAATTTTTTTTTTTGGCCATTATTTCATGTTTACGTTCAAGTTTCATATTTTCTGTTCTATGTTTCATGTCTTATGTTTTATGTTTTATGTTCACTGTTACGGAGGGACTCATATTTTATGTTCGTTGTTGTATATTTTTTATTTTTTGTTTCATGATCGTTGTTCAATGTTTCATATACTGATTTTCTAAATAGCCTAAAATTTTTCTTTTTTGCCCACGTTTCATTTTACGTTCAAGTTTCATGTTTGTTGTTCTATGTTTTATGGTTTATGTTTCATGTTCAATGTTACGGAGGTACTCATATTTTATGTTCGTTGTTGCATATTTTTTATTTTTTGTTTCATGTTCGTTGTTCAATATTTCATGTACTGATTTTCCAAACACTCCGAAATTTTTCTTTTTTGCCCCAATTTCATGTTTACGTTCAAGTTTCATGTTTACTGTTCTATGTTTCATGTTTTATGTTTCATGTTCGATGTTACGAGGTACTCATATTTTATGTTCGTTGTTGCATATTTTTTATTTTTTGTTTCATGTTCGTTGTTCAATATTTAATGTACTGATTTTCCAAACACCCCGAAATTTTTCTTTTTTTCCCTCGTTTCATGTTTACGTTCAAGTTTCATGTTTACTGTTCTATGTTTCATGTTTTATGTTTCATGTTCGTTGTTATGGAGGTACTCATATTTTATGTTCGTTGTTGCATATTTTAAGTGATCCGTTTCATGTTCGTTGTTCAATGTTTCATGTACTGATTTTCCAAATACCCCGATTTTTATTTTTTTTGCCCCCGTTTCATGTACGTTCAAATTTCATGTTTGTTGTTCTATGTTTCATATTTTATGTTTTATATTCACGGCTACAGAGGTACTCATATTTTATGTTCAATGTTGCATGTATTAAGTAATTTGTTTCATTTGTTTTGTTTAATGTTTCATGTACGTATTTTCGAAATGTACTCATATTTTTCACCAACTCTAACAGAATATTTATTGTTACATTTATAACTCACTTACTATTGAACCAGTCAATGTCATTGTCCATTCCTTCATAAATATACCTATGTATATATAATTTTTTTTTTCATTTTAAATGCCGCCTTCCCACCATTACTCACTCACCTTGGACCAAGATTTTGTTTCACCTCCATAGCTACTGCAGGTGCAAATTTCAGCCTTTGAAAAAATTTGTGTTGTTCCTCAAGTAAGTGTTTATGACTTAAATACTTGTTTTTATCTCCACACCTCAGTTTTGTTTTTATTTTTTTTTATGGCTATTAGATTTTGATGGTCATTTTCATTAATTTTTTAAAATATATGAATGATGTGTGTTGTTAGATGAATGTCGATTGATTTTTTAAAACAAACGCATTGTAATTATATTTGATTACTGTATTTGATTTTTATTATGAAATTTCATGCTATTACCTTTCAGGATTTATAGATGAGTAAATCCTTTGATGTTCTTGAGTTACCGTGGACCAATGTACTTGGAGCTCAGTTTGATTCAGTAGAATATGCAGATGCATAGTACATGAACTATTCAAGAATGGTTAGTTTTAGTGTTAGAAAAAATGAGCTTCATCGTTCCAAGTCTAGACGAACTATGATCTGTCAGTGGGTTTGTAATTTGGAAGGAAGGATATAAGGCTGAAAAATATTTGACAAATGATAATAGAGTGCGGGAACCACGACCAATAACGCGTACGGGTTGTAAAGCATTGTTTCAAGTGAATTACAAATTACATATCTAAATAACTTTAATAATTGCAAGGCTAAGTTTAAAGCTGAGTAACCTTGATGAGAAGAGTCAAAGTCAGAGCCATGAGGTAGAGCGAAAGTGAGAACAAGGTCGAGCGTGAGTGTGAGTTGGAAGAAAGGGCAAGGGCAACAACAACAGCGAGAGTGGGAGCCTGGGTGTGAGCAAAAGCCGAAGCGGGAGTGTAACCTGAAGTGGGAGAATGAGCAAGAACGAGAACGTGACAGTGTGGGGATTGAGAGAGAGAGAGATGAGGGTTTTCTTGCTCAATGTTCCAAGGGGGAGGGGGGGGGGAGAAAATGCTTTTGTTCTCTTAACAAATCAACCGGTTGCCTTTCTTTTCTCTTTTTTTCACTTTTTTTATTTTTTTAAATTAAAACTCCAACCGTTGGATTCAAATAAGCTGAATCCAATGGCTCAAGGGCAGCCCCTGCACCATACAGGGATTTTATGCCCTACATGATAGTCGAGGCCTACTTTTATCATTTTACATTTTCATTTAGTCAACCTCAAAGGTTTTCGCCATTATCCTTGATTAAAAAAAGAAAAAAGAAAAGGAAAAGACATACACGCACTTCAAGAAACTTGACATTTTATGACCATACTCTTTTTTTATAATAATTTCAAATTTGATCATGCAATGATGGCAATGGTTTTCTTGGAGTTAGTATAAGTTATTATAAGATAGAGCACAAATTACAATCATATTAGTAACATATAACTTTGATTGTGTGATTATGAAGACATACTCTACCTTAGAGCGGTTTCAACATAGTCGAACCCTACAATGATACTTATTATAATGAACGTTTGAAATCATAGCCAATAGTCTTCTTTTGACTTGTGTTATATTTCGTAACCAATAGTTATAAGTATCTTACAAGAGGATAAATTCTCAGCTACTCCTTATATTTTAACTCAAGTGTATATTTAGTCTTTATATTTTAAAAGTATTTCAAGAAACTTATTATTAAATATGCTACACGACTATTCTTTTTCTTTCCTTTTATAATAATATTTTTACAACAGCATTTTTGCCTTCTTGAGGATATTAATGAAGAGAAAAAAAAATATTAAGTTATCAAATTAGGCTTAAAAGTAACATAATTTTTTTTTACAAATTTATATGTTATTATTTTACTTTTAAGATTAATTTGGTAAATTAATTTTCTATAAAATAATTATTAATAAAATTGTTGTAAGGAAATTGAACATTGCTTCAATTGGCTTATATTAAATTTTATTTATAAATAATTATTAGTAAAATTGTTACACATGTATAAAAAACTAATTCTTTCATATTGATATTTATTGATTAGTTTGTTAATAAATAATTATTGATTAATTTTTATACATAAATTAATTAATATAAAAAATATTATTGCAAGAGTACTATTATATAAGCAAAGCACAAGGAAGGTTTTAACACAAGATTGTTTTAAGATATTTTTTAAAATATAAGAACTAAACAAATATTTAATTCAAATTATAAAGAACAAACGAGTATTTACTCTTTATAAAATTAGAATATAAAATTTTTATCCCAACTAACGTGGCATGACTTCAAAAGATCATGTGATTGAATCTTAATCACGTCCAAATAGTAAATTCCAATTGATGCCACTTTTGTCAACTTTGTAACTGCATGACTTCTGTTTAGGAAAAGACTCTGCTCATAACCCAAAAAGCAACGCGGGCCTATCCAAACAAGTGAGATCATAAGATAGTAAGCATCTATAAGCTAGTGCCCACAAGCCACAATAATCCGTAAGTCCAGCACCTATTCAAAAGCCGAAGCTCATTGAAATATCTCCTATAATGGGTGAGACTCCAACATAGTACAGGCAAGAACATCTACTTTGATTTCATGATGAGCACAATTTTCCGAAATTAAAACGCTACTTGATAGCCTCATAGCTTTTACAATTTCTAATCAGTCGATCTACAACACATCCACATGTTACAGAGTCTTTCAAACCTATGCTAGCCCAATGTAGTTACACACAAACTAGAAAATGATGAACATGACACATTATCTTGACTCAACAGCATTAGTTTCAGAGCCTCTTAGGAATGATCTACGCCACCAAATCTGGAAGGCTTTGCTGAGGTTGGGGCATTCAGTGCCATGCTTGGAGAAACAGTGGAACCATTCCATAAACAGCAAATATTGCTGCTTTAGTGGAAGTGTTAGTAGTGTCTGACCCAAAGCTTCCTCCAATGACCTTATGTCAAGCCCTTTCCTACATCTCTGGAGCCAACCGAAATCTGACAGCATTGGACCAAACCATGATTGAAAAAGCCCTGATCTTGCTTCTGATCGGCAATGCAGTTTCCGGGTCCCCATTGCAATGAACAGATTCGCTGAAACCCGGCTAAGTTCATACCTGACCAGTGGAGATGCATTCTCATGTAACTTGAGTAATTTACCTTGATTTGCCCACAAATCCACAAATTCCTCAGCCATCTGCCGATCAAGCAGGATTTCTAGCAGCCAATTGATATTATCGACCTGTCTTGAGACACGTTCAATAAGAGGCTTACCCTTCTCCTCCTTTGCTACTTTCCCCTGAGCGTTATCCTCAGATGTCTCATCAAATAGATTGACTAGTAAACCTAGACAGGACTGGCAAGCAACAAGTAAGTCCTCCTTGTTCAGGTCACGTTGGTCCTTCTCATAAACTGAGCTTCTGGACAGGAGACCCTTGACTAATGACTTTAGCTCATTTCTTGCATTGGCATCAGTGCAGCCGGTGATCGACCAAACAAGCTGTCTAGCTAAATTTTGCTGTGAATCTACTGAATCGCGCGAGTATAGTCTGGCCAAAATTTCTCCAGTTGTTGCATCATCGAACCTAAACCTCATAAAAAGGCTCCTCAATTTTTCCTCTTCTTCCTCAGTCCAAGGAACAGCCTCAAGATATTTTAAACAGGATATAACACCTTTATTAAACATAATTCCAGCTGATACCTAGTATATTTCATAAGATCATGTTAGTATTTCATTAAGAAAACAACTTAATCTTTAACAAATTATCTTTAGTAACTTTCAGACCAAGACTAGTGGATGATCTTTTTCCTTTTATGTTGCTACATCAATGTCATATTGTCAAAACAAGTTATTACCAAAATATAAACAATTCTAGAGAAATAATATCAAGAGAAATGAGTGCAAAAATGTTGTTTCAGCATGAATCATTATGAAGGTAGAGTCGTATGCTACAATATCAAGGCAGTAAAATAATAAACCCAAATTTATTTAAGAATACCATTCTTTTTTTATTGACCTATATAGTTGTCAAATCTATGCAAATCAAAACATGATTAAATGTGAGCCCTTCTCATTTTTCCAGTCCAAAACACTGCATTTAGATTCATTTTCACAAAATCACTCTTCATAACGTCTATCAGCGACTTCAAAAACAATGAAGACAAAATGGCTAATAAAAGGTTACCAAAATCCTTTATGGGTCATTCCTACTTCATGAGCAGAAATTGGGAGCAAACCAAGATCAATTCTCAAACAAATAACCAAACAGCAGAAAACCGAACCAGAAGAAAAATAAGCTTGCATGAAATAAATGTTTCCATTGTAAGAAAATTATTCCGCAGGCCAAGCCAACTTAGGCATACCACTTAATTGCCAATATCAGAGTCTTCTAACTAGAGAAGCAAAAGAGATAGACTGAAGGGTAGTGGGGTAAGGGAAATGATGAAAGAAGCTACTCCATCAGCACAGTCATCGTACTCTCATGCAGCATAATCTCTATGTCACTCAATAGCAATACCTTGAAGCATATGACAGTATCCCAACCAAGCTCAACCGACACTACTCTTTACCACTTGAGCTCATAAGGATCACAGCTTCTATAGCAGAAGAAAATACTTAATTGTGTAATAGTAGAAGTTATTGTAGCGGCCAAATTCTTCAACCATGCAGCATGCCATCAGCAATGTTGAATTTACAAATTCTCCACATCACAACTCACAATCTGAGTGAAAACTATTATCTATTGCTACAGAATAATATGAAATGAGCATCGCATAATTAACAATCCATTTTAAGACTCAAAGACTGAATGTAATTCTTTTCTCTTTTGTATCACTCATAAACTTCAAAACATTACTAGCAGACACAAGGATGAAACATACATTGCACACCATGCAACATAAATGCAAACTGCAAGTTGAAGATCACTCCATAAGTAATGCAATTAGGTGGGAATGGACTCCGTTGCCGATCTGAATATAGCTCCAAGCTTAATTATCTACAGATTTTCATTTTGTCGGTTCTCTTACAATTTTCAAAATACTGAGTGACGGCTGAATTACCAATCACCATTACTCTACGGTCAACAAAATTCGTAAACCAAAGCCATAGTTTAGCATATATCAAAACTTCTATGAGCCTCTTTGTCTTTTTTTTTTCAAATACAGAAAGTCACTAATGCATTCACATTAGCATATTTCTTAATTCTAAACGAAATCAAATAACTGATTTTAGCTACTAAAGCAACACAAACAAATTGAAGTACTAACCTCAAGTATATCAATACAGCGATGAGCTCCAATTTTCAACAACTTTTTAGTGATATTATCTTCAAACATTAGCTCAATAGTCTGCTTAAAAACTCCCAAGTTTTCGACTTCAGGCACTTCAATTCTACACACATTTCTCTTCTCTAAAAAACCTCCATTTCTTTTACAATTATTATTATTATTATTAGTAGCAGCAGCATTATTATTGTTAAATTCTTCAATTAATCCCGCGAAAACAGCCGAATTTGCGCACAAAACAGCTGAGTTCGTCTCCAAAACTAAACACCCACCACTCTTTCCCTTCAAATTCAGCCTCACATCAAACAAATCCCCATCGCCCGAACCCGAACCCGGATCCGGACCCGGAAAGTTTGCGAAATTGCTCCCGTTTGGTGCCCGAAAAGAGCCCGATCTCGATCTGGGTACTGTCAAATCCGCGGCTGGAGACTGGGTTTGGGGGACATGTCGGACCGAATCGCCAGTGGGATCCGAATCGATGGGGGAGACTCGACCCGGCGACAAGATCCGACGTGGGTCGATCCGGTTCACGATGTTCAGAGCGGATTTGGGCGAGTTGGGGAACGATTTGGGACCGGTTTTGGTGATTATATCGGTTTTTGGGTAGCGGGCTTTGAGATTTTCGGGGCTTGAAGGAGGGACGGCGAATGAGCAGCACCAAGATCGACGGCCCCGGTGGAGCGAAGCCGGAGGCTTCCGCCGAGTGGAACCATCCATTGGGGCAGGGGGGAGCTGCTACCGGGCCGGAGAGCGAGTTTTAAACACACAGCCGAAACAGTGACAGTGAGTGAGGGTGCATTAGTAGTGTCGATGATGTTGTTTCTTGTTTTAAGTTTCCACGAGGAGTTTTTGTTTTAGTTTTTTCTTGGGAATGGCGTGCTTTTTTTTAATATATTTTTGCTTTTGTATGGTAGTTTTTAGTTATGTTAGTTTTTGCTATCTGACGATGAAAATTAGGGGAAAAAAAAAATTATTTATACAACGAAATAGTGTTTTCTATTTCCTTAATATTTTCACTTAAAAAATTTCAGTCAATAATCTGTTTGAGCTGCGACCACAGTACTCTAACTGCAGTGATTTTTTGAACATTTATGGATGCTTAAATTGTAATATAATCCATTCTGTCATTATTGTTAATTTTTTATTATTTCTTAATTATCTAATGGTGCTTAGGTAATAAATAAGATTGTCGTAGCTGAATCTTTTGTTAATATATACATGTTATAATATTATTGAAAATTAAGAAGAGCTCAATGAGGATAGGGTATGGGCCTATCTAGTAACATTATAATTTTTAAAATAATTGATATTAGTTGTACTATGAAATAATCAGCTGTGTAAAAGAATCAGCTATACATTTAGTAAATTTTATTTTTAAAAATACTGTAAATTTTAAAAACAATCATATGTATTTAGTAAATCTTATTGTTGTATAAATGTAAATAACTAAAATAGACATAATGTTAAGTTAAATTTACTTACACATTTATAAACAATGCATATATAATTTTTTTAATTCTGTTTATATAATAATTGATAATTAAAATAATTTTTTATTTTATTAATTTATTTTTATTTTGTTATCTCAATAGAACTAGTGATAATGATAATCTCTTTAAAATTAGTTTTTTTTCTAATTGAATAAGGATAATTTAAGTTTTAATAATATATATGAGGACATACATGGAAAGGTATTGAGTATGAAATTGATTTTTAAAATTAGATTTTGAAAAGTTATTATTTTCTTACTTTTCAAAATATGCTTAAAATAAGTGGTAATTTTCAAAAAAAAAAAGTGATTTTAAAAATTTTATCAAATACCAAAATTAATTTGTAATTTTTCTAAATCAGAACTTAAACCTCTCGAAAGTAATTCCAAACAGAACTTTCTCAATATTACATAAACCACGTTTTTGTAGCAATTAGCTTAATTGATTCACCGTATATTACTAAAAAAAAACTAAAGTTTGTGTTTTAGAGAGACAGAGAGAGAGAGAGATTTGAATAGAGCAAAGGGACAAAACTGTTACTAATCATCCTAGAAATTAGAAAAATGGTGAGTTAAGTGTGAGCTGTATGTCTTGTTGGATAATGCAAATAAAGAAGCACAGTTTTGTGCTTTTTTGCTCTTTTATTCTTTGTGTAAACAGTAGGGCAAGGCAAGGAATCAAATACAACTTGTTGGTACCGTTTGCATTCACTCAAACGAAACAATGCCACTTTTTTTTTTTTCCGATTAAGATAATAATTTTGAAATTGTTTATGCCAATGATTTGTTGCACTTAAAACACTCATCAATTTGTTAGACATGGGGTCCAATCCCACGCCCAAAACGCAGACGTAATGACACTTCACATTACTTTATCTTTCATCATTATTTATTTTGCTTAAGAGTGGGACTACCAACGCCCCAATAATTCCCTTTTGAACCTAAATGTTCTTTCTAATCCTTCATTTTCTTCACACCAAATCTGGAGTTGTTATTTTCTTATACAAAATTTTGGATTTTGAATGATTAAATCATATTATAAAAACACATGTATATTTAAATTAATTAGAGTTAAAAGTATATTCAAATAACTAATCCGTTGATATGCAAAAAATGATCAAATAAATTATTCTTTTAAGTTTATACAGAAATTTGATAATAGATGAAAAAAGTCAAAATATATTAATAGAATCACATTTGATTAGAATGCAAAGCATTTGCAAAGTAACAAAAAATAATGAAATTTTTTGTTCTAGTGATTATGTGGATGTAAAAAGTTAAAGAGAAAAACTTTTAAAGAGAAGGAAAATAAGGATTTAATTAGATTTATTTTATTTTTAATATAATTGTGATAAGGGAGGGGTTTTTTTTAATAGTCCCCGAGTCATTGTGTAAACCAATCAAGTATTCACTAGACCCAATATATTTTGGTTGAAATTTCAAATCAAGGTCTAAACAAGGCTAAAAAAAAATAAACTACTATGCTTATGTAATTATAATATAAAACTTATATCCCAACTAATAATTGACTGTCATATCAATTGCAAGATACATAATATGAATTCAAACAATACAATTATAATACTCCAAATTTAATACTCACTTAATCATAGTTTATAAATTTTAAGTAAAACATTTAAGTTAAAGTAGTGAGTTACCTCATGGAGTATAACATCATACCACATTTAAGATAAAAAGAGAAACTAGTTAAAAATTCATGTTGTTTAACATGTATTATTTTAGAGGACCCATCTTTTAATTAGTAAACCATAATGAAATTTCCAAATGCGACATCAATTAAAAATGATTAATTAAACGTTTCTAAAATAATTTGAAATAAGTAAAGCCATTTAAACCTGAGTACTTTTGTTAATTACAGTAAAATTTTGATAAATTATTAGTCTTGGAAATATGAAAATTTTGTGAATTTAGCGAATATTAATTAATCACTAAACTAATAAATTATTAATTTTATGAAGAAATTCCTTATTTTTGGAAAATATGATCACTTTTATAGTGTTGATTTACCTTGATTTAGTATTTATTATATTTTATTGTAATAGCAGTTAGTTATCATATATTGATGGTAATAAAATTATTTCATTATTCCATATTAAAGATAACATCCGTCTCGCAAAAATGATAATTGTTAGGTAAAAGATGAATATGACACTCGATTAATCACCAAGATTTGGCCAAACAAACACAAGAACAGAGATAAACCAATCCACAAAAGACAAACTATGAAGAAGATTTAACGTGGTTCAGTACCAAGGTACCTACATCCACGGCTGAAGAACCCTAAAGGGTGTGAAACTTTATTGCTTATGACTGATTACAATGTGACTACAAATGTCAAAGAACAAATCTCTTCAAAACCAAGAATCCTAACTCTCAGTATTAGTCACTCAACTTAATCGAAAAAGATGCCCAGTGATCAGCCTTAGTTCTGTTATTTATACAGCTCTTGGTCATAACAAATTAACCACATGCTGGCCCACATAAGTTGACTCACTGTGCCACCTCATCAGTAACCAAAACAGAATGTAACTAACTCTCGGCTTCACAAATAGTATTGAATAATTCTTTTTTGCAAAACAATAATATCAACTCGAATTTCACATTCCAAAAAGAGTTATAGATGAGATACAAGTAAAAAACAATCACAAGAAGAAGCAAGCAACACTATAAACATAAGTCACATAGACATATCATATGGACTTAGCTTCAAATTTAAGAAATTATTAATTTATATAATAAGTGGAACCTATAGAAAAATAGAATTTTATAAAAAAAAATTATTAACTTCTAAATTTATCAAATTATTAATTTACCATGTTGGCCACAAATCAAGACTAACAGAAATTATTATTTAATCAAAATTATCAATTTATTGAGTATCAATATATGGAGGTTCTATTGTATTTAATAGAGATGGCAAAAATGCTCCACAGGTTTGGGTCCTACAGGGCCCCATCCCAAATGGGTGAACTTTAAATAATTATTGGGAAACAGAAAAAAATAATTCCAAAATTCTTAATAGAGTTGGATTTGGTTTTGTACCTCCCATCATATCCCACTTCAATCTCCATTAGAGCATCTCCAAAAAACTCTATTAATTTTATTCTTTAAATGTTTATTTGCTTACTTATGTGGCAAAAAAAAAGAGTGAAAAAATATGTTATTTTCCAAAAGGCTCTTCAAATAAAAATAAGTTAATCTTATTTTAATCAAATAAATATTTTCTCAAAGAAAAATTAAATAGTAATTAAAGCAATTCTCTCTCTATCTCTACAATAAAAAATAATAAAATATAAATTGAAGAAGGAGAAAGTAACTCTACAAATTTGAAGAGGGAGAATCATTCTTATTTGAAAAATCTTAATTGAAGAGTCTTTTAGAGTCTTAAATGCTAATGTTACTCTTTAAATAAGTAATAAAATCTTATTTAAAGAGACTTTTGGAGATACTCTTATATATAAATTTTTTTTCAAGTATAATGTTGGTTGACAAATTTTCTTTTTATTTTACCTAATATAAATAGGCTAGAACTAAAAGAAAACCTTATAATATAATTCTTATTCAATCTTAATACATTGTTATGTTTTTTTTTTCTCTTAAATATTACTTTCAAATATTTTTCAGCTTTGATATCATTTTAAGATATTGTTTAAAACTTTTGGAGATTATTTTAAATAATTTAAGTACTTTATAATATGATAATGATTTTATTTAAGTCTTTAATTTTTAATTTACTAGAATCATGTATTCATACGTACTATAAACTAAGTAAATTAGAAATTGAATGAGGATGAATAAATTATTCTGCACATAGAAATTCACCATTCCCACCGTGCTAAATTTATCGAGGGACAAGATGAAGAATAAAAGTGAAATTTTTAATGGAGTAGGGAATGGAGCAGATCTCTCCTCCCGCACCCCACTCCATTGTTATCTCCGGTATTTAAGAGTAACGATAATAAGAAATACAATTAAATCTATTTTTCAAAAATTAATTACCTAATTGACAACTTTATTCATTTATATCCGTGATTCCTTTGCATTCAATGCGATCATAGAATCTTCATCGGACGAACCATCAAGAATTTCACGGACACAAAATACCCTACACATGCTGGCTAGGATATTATGATAATGGGATAATAACTAACGGCTTCCTCATTCTTTAAAAATTCCCAATATAAGTCATAATTTGATCATTTGTATCAAATAAATTCCTTATTCCATTACATTGACTAGTTGACTACAAAATACTCAAAGTATTAAAGTATGTCGTGACCAGCATAACATAACAAAAAGATAATATATGTAAATTAAGTATAGGTCTAACTTTTTAATCATAATTTAATATTTTAATTTCAAGCAATTAGGTGATATTTATCTGTAAAATAGTTAATTTTTACTTCTAAAATTACGCATTATCTCATCTCATTATTTAATGGAGAAATATTATCTCATGTAGGATGAAAAAGATTAAAAATTACTTGAGTAATGTAGAATAATCCATAATATATATGTAACATGAGTAATTTTCTACGTAGTCAATTCATGGACTTATTTAATTAAGTTAGGTACAGATATATCTTTTCTTAACAATCATAAAATGATAGGGATCTTGTTGTTGTTAACGCATTAAAAATTTTATGATTATAATCCTCGTACACTCACATGTACCAACTCCAAAAGTGATACTAATATTGAATGACATTTTGTAGCAAAACAATAATACCAACTGGAATTTCATGTTATAAAAAGTGTAATATATGAGATCCAAGTTTGAAATCAATATTAACAAGAAGCAAGTAACATTAGGACTTGTTTACTATGGCTTATATAATTGCTATAAGTGCTTATTTAATTCCATAAGTTCTTTTCAAATTTTTTGTTTGTTGTTTAGTTATATTTTAAGAAGAATTTTTAAAAATAAAATAAGTTATTTTACTTTTATTAGTTAAAATTCAAATTTTAAACTTTTGAGAGTAGTGGTTTAAAAGTTCTTTTAAAATGTTAAACTACTTAAAAAATCCTCTACTCATTTAACAATCTTATTTCATTATTTTCAAAACAAAAATTTCAAAGAACTCGCCTATTAAAATAATTATATAATTTTTAATAAAAATTCTCATTGACAACCAAACAAATAAATTTTTTTTTAGTGAAAACTTTATTAGCAAAAGCTCCATTTAAATAAATTCTATTTGAAAAGTCATACCAAATAGATCCTAGAAACATAAGGCATATAGACATATCATATGGATTTAGTTTCAAATTTAGGTAATTACTAATTTATATAACAAATGGAACCTATAGGAAAATAGAAATTTCTAAAAAAAATTATTATCTTATAAATTTATCAAATTATTAATCTACAACATTGGCCTCAAATAGGGACCGACAAAAATGATTATTTAATCAAAGTTATCGATTTATTGAACATCAATATATGGAGGTTCTATTGTATTTAAGAGTAACCATAATAAGAAATACGATTAGATCTATTTTTCAAAAATTAATGACCTAATTTACAACTTCATTCATTTATATCCTTTGTTCTTTTGCATTCAAAGCCATCGTAGAATCTTCATGGGAGGAACCATCAAGAATTTCACGGACACAAAATACACTACACAGGTTGGCTATGATATTGTGATAATGGGATAATAGCAACCGGCTTCCTAGTTCTTTAAAAAATTCCCAATATAGGATCATAATTTGATCTTTTGTTACCAAATAAGTTCCTAAGATCATCATTTGATCATTTGTATCAAATAAACTCCCAACTTTTATTAAAATGACTATAAAATACTCAAAGTATTAAAGAATGTTTTTATCAGCATACATAACAAAAAGATAATATATGTAACTTAAGTATAACTTTAACTTTTCAATCATATTTTAATATTTTCATTCCAATTAGTGGGGAGACATTTATCGGAAAAATCAATAATTTTACTTCTAAAATTATATATTATCTCATCTCATTGTTTAATAGAGAATTATACCTCACTAGGATGGAAAAGATTTAAATATTAGTTGAGAAATGCAGAATAATTCCTAACGTAGTAACACGAGTAATTTTCTAAGTAGTCAATTCCGGGACCTATTAATAAAATTAGGTACATATATATCTTGTCTTAAGAATCTTAAACAATAGGGATCTTGTTGTTATTAAAGCATTGAGAATTTTATGATAATATTCCTCGTAGACTCACGTGTACCAACTCCCACACCTCATCGTACATCTCATCGACATACATCCAACGGTTAATATCAACCGCCGACCCCACCATCCCGACAAACCAACGAAACCCACATCATCAACAACCACGTTTCCCCACCAAAATCAATGTCGTACGATCTTATAATCAGATCCTACACCTCGTGGCACTCTCTCATTGGCTGTGGCACTAAACACTCAACACGTAGTCATCCAGACAAATCAAAAACCAATTCTGTTTTTCCACATTTAGAAAAGCTCCAAAATCTTACGGCCGACCATGAGTTCCATCAACAGTGACAACAGGAGGATCGCTCGCCAAGTGTCTCGTCGAACCATCTACATGCCGCCACGTATAGAAATACTTGTGGTTGTACGCTGCCACGTTACCTTACGTGGTTCACTAGCTTACCCCATCAACCTCAATCGCTACTATATATATTTTAACAAAGCGTTACGTGCCTCTAGAACTCCAATATTATTTTCATTTCATTTTTCACCAACTTTGAGACTTTGCTTCTCTTTATACGAATCATTCTTAGAAACCTTTTTTGCTTTTAATTTATTTCTACTCTGTCTCTGCCTCTCTCTCTCTCTAAATAATGGAAGGATCATCGGACGTTGTACGGAATATTGATAGAAAATCATCAATAGAAGCAGAGCCGAGGACTCTGGGTATTGATCAAATTCAATATGCAAGGGTGAGTGTACCTTTTTGTTTCTGTTTTGTGCGGGGTGTTAGGGTTTTGGTGTTCTTGAGGGTTTGAAAATGATTGATTATTTCTGATAATAATCGTACGGTGATGATGCAGGAGGCTGCACTTTATGTGTTGCGTACGAGGAGCGTAGAAGAAGCCATGAATGTTTTCATGGAGGTGAGGGTTCAATTACTTTGCCACGTACAATCGTAATACCACCTTGTGTGTGTATATGTACGAGCAAAATTTTTTCATTTCGAGAAGAGAATCAATAATTCAGCCACAAAAAAAGAAAAAGAGATAGAATATTGATAAAAATAGTGTACAAGTCCAGCAGGGTGTATGCCAATTTTTATCGGTGTGTTTTGAGCTCTCTTTATCCTTTTTGCATGGGGTAAAAAAAAAAGTATTATCAGACAGCTAAGAGCACTTAGAGCTGCGTATGTTAATAATTTCTCATGTAATTAAAACTGCAATTTTTGCAGGCACGTGGTATTGTTGCTTTAGAATACGTTAAAGTAGCTTCAGTGAGTGATTATATTTGTTTCGATGGTACATGATGGACTGATGGTTCCTTTTGCATGCATGCAAATGTTTGGGTTGACGAATGATAAAAATTTGTTTGTTAAGTTAATATGCATTATGCCACCAGTGCGTATTGTTTAATTCTAGCTTTTCTTGCAAATTGAAATAGTTGTTAAACGACGAACTGATGGTGATAATGAATAGTTGGGATTTGATTAATTGCAGGGATCAGAAAGAGTGGAGAATGTTTCCAAGGAAAGTGACAGAACGATCGACTGCCAAGAAGAGCTTCAACGTTTAGAAGATGGACATAGACCACCGCCAGCATTACGGGATGTGGCGACAGCACCTTTCTAGTCTTCATCTAATTAAAAGTTTCGATGATAACAGTATTGAATAATTGTTTTTTGCAAAACAATAATATCAACTGGAATTTCACATTCCAAAAAGAGTTATAGATGAGATACAAGTCGAAAACAATCACAAGAAGAAGCAAGCAACATTATAAACATAAGTCACATAGAAATATCATATGGACTTAGCTTCAAATTTAAGAAATTATTAATTTATATAATAAGTGGAACCTATAGAAAAATAGAATTTTATAAAAAAATTATTATCTTCTAGATTTATCAAATTATTAATTTACCATGATTGCCTCAAATCAGGACTAACAAAAATTATTATTTAATCAAAATTATCAGTTTATTGAGTATCAATATATGGAGGTTCTATTGTATTTAACAGAGATAGCAAAAATGCTCCACATGTTTGGGTCCTACAGGGCCCCATCCCAAATGGGTGAACTTTAAATAATTATTGGGAAACAGAAAAAAATAATTCTAAAATTCTTAGTAGCGTGGGATTTGGTTTTGTACCTCCCATCATATCCCACTTCAATCTCTATTAGAGCATCTCCAAAAAACTCTATTAATTTTATTCTTTAAATGTTTGTTTGTTTACTTATGTGCAAAAAAAGAGAGTGAAAAATTATGTTATTTTCCCAAAGGCTCTTCAAATAAAAATAAGTTAATATTATTTTAATCAAATAAATATTTTCTCAAAGAAAAATTAAATAGTAATTGAAGCACTTCTCTCTCTATCTCTACAATAAAAAATAATAAAATATAAATTGAAGAGAGAGAAAGTAACTCTATAAATTTGAATAGAGAGAATCATTCTTATTTGAAAAATCTTAATTGGAGAGTCTTTTGGAGTCTTAAATGCTAATGTTACTCTTCAAATAAGTAATAAAATCTTATTTAAAGAAACTTTTGGAGATACTCTTATATATAATTTTTTTTTTCAAGTATAATGTTGGTTGACAAATTTTCTTTTTATTTTACCTAATATAAATAGGCTATAACTAAAAGAAAACCTTATAATATAATTCTTATTCAATCTTAATACATTGTTATGTTTTCTTTTCTCTTTTAAATATTACTTTCAAACATTTTTCAACTTTGATATCATTTCAAGATACTGTTTCAAACTTTTGGAGATTATTTTAAATAATTTAAGTACTTTATAATATGATAATGATTTTATTTAAGTCTTTAATTTTTAATTTACTAGAATTATGTATTCATACGTACTATAAACTAAATAAATTAGAAATTGAGTGAGGATGAATAAATTATTCTGCACAAAGGGATTCACCATTCCCACAATACTAAATTTATTGAGGAATAAGGTAGAAAATAAAATTGAAGTTTTTAATGGAGTAGGGAATGAAGCAGATCTCTCCACCCGCACCCCACTCCATTGTTATCTCCAGTATTTAAGAGTAACGATAATAAGAAATACAATTAAATCTATTTTTTAAAAATTAATTACCTAATTGACAACTTTATTCATTTATATCCTTGATTCCTTTGCATTCAATGCGATCATAGAATCTTCATCGGACGAACCATCAAGAATTTCACGGACACAAAATACCCTACACATGCTGGCTAGGATATTATGATAATGGGATAATAGCTACCGGCTTCCTCATTCTTTAAAAATTCCCAATATAAGCCATAATTTGATCATTTGTATCAAATAAATTCCTTATTCCATTACATTGACTAGTTGACTACAAAATACTCAAAGTATTAAAGTATGTCGTGACCAGCAGAACATAACAAAAAGATAATATATGTAAATTAAGTATAGGTCTAACTTTTTAATCATAATTTAATATTTTAGTTTCAAGCAATTAGGCGATATTTATCTGTAAAATAGTTAATTTTTACTTCTAAAATTACGTATTATCTCATCTCATTATTTAATGGAGAAATATTATCTCATGCAGGATGAAAACGATTAAAAATTACTTGAGTAATGTAGAATAATCCATAATATATATGTAACACGAGTAATTTTCTATGTAGTCAATTCAAGGACTTATTTAATTAAATTAGGTACATATATATCTTTTCTTAACAATCATAAAATGGTAGGGATCTTGTTGTTATTAACACATTAAAAATTTTATGATTATAATCCTCGTACACTCACATGTACCAACTCCAAAAGTGACACTAATATTGAATGACATTTTGTAGCAAAACAATAATACCAACTGGAATTTCATGTTATAAAAAGTGTAATAGATGAGATCCAAGTTTGAAATCAATATCAAGAAGAAGCAAGTAACATTAGGACTTGTTTACTATGGCTTATATAATTGCTATAAGTGTTTAATTAATTCCATAAGTTCTTTTGAAATTTTTTATTTGTTGTTTTGTTATATTTTAAGAAGAACTTTTAAAAATTAAATAAGTTATTTCACCTTTACTAGTAAAAGTTCAAATTTTGAACTTTTGAGAGTAGGGGTTTAAAAGTTCTTTTAAAATGTTAAACTACTTAAAAAAATCATTTACTCATTTAACAATCTTATTTCATTATTTTCAAAACACAATTTCAAAGAACTCGCTTATTAAAATAATTTTATAATTTTTAATAAAAATTCTCATTGACAACCAAGCAAATAATTTTTTTTAGTGAAAACTTTATTAGCAAAAGCTCTATTTAAATAAATTCTATTTGAAAAGTCATACCAAATAGATCCTAGAAACATAAGGCACATAGATGTATCATATGGATTTAGTTTCAAAGTTAGGTAATTATTAATTTATATAACAAATGGAACCTATAGGAAAATAGAAATTTCTAAAAAAAATTATTATCTTATAAATTTATCAAATTATTAATCTACAACATTGGCCTCAAATTGAGACCGACAAAAATGATTATTTAATCAAAGTTATCAATTTATTGAACATCAATATATGAAGGTTCTATTGTATTTAAGAGTAACCATAATAAGAAATACGATTAGATCTATTTTTCAAAAATTAATGACCTAATTTACAACTTCATTCATTTATATCCTTTGTTCTTTTGCATTCAAAGCCACCGTAGATTTTGCATTCAAAGCCATCGTAGAATCTTCATGGGAGGAACCATCAAGAATTTCACGGACACAAAATACCCTACACAGGTTGGCTATGATATTGTGATAATGGGATAATAGCAACCGGCTTCCTAGTTCTTTAAAAAATTCCCAATATACGATCATAATTTGATCTTTTGTTACCAAATAAGTTCCTAAGATCATCATTTGATCATTTGTATCAAATAAATTCCCAATTTTTATTAAAATGACTATAAAATACTCAAAGTATTAAAGAATGTTTTGATCAGCAAAACATAACAAAAAGATAATATATGCAACTTAAGTATAAATTTAACTTTTCAATCATATTTTAATATTTTCATTCCAATTAGTGGGGAGACATTTATCGGAAAATCAATAATTTTACTTCTAAAATTATATATTATCTCATCTCATTGTTTAATAGAGAATTATACCTCACTAGGATGGAAAAGATTTAAATATTACTTGAGAAATGCAGAATAATTCCTAACGTAGTAACACAAGTAATTTTCTAAGTATTCAATTCAGGGACCTATTAATAAAATTAGGTACATATATATCTTATCTTAAGAATCATAAAACAATAGGGATCTTTTGTTATTAAAGCATTAAGAATTTTATGATTATATTCCTCGTAGACTCACGTGTACCAACTCCCACACCTCATCGTACATCTCATCGACATACATCCAACGGTTAATATCAACCGCCGACCCCACCATCCCGACAAACCAACGAAACCCACATCATCAACAACCACGTTTCCCCACCAAAATCAATGTCGTACGATCTTATAATCAGATCCTACACCTCGTGGCACTCTCTCATTGGCTGTGGCACTAAACACTCAACACGTAGTCATCCAGACAAATCAAAAACCAATTCTGATTTTCCACATTTAGAAAAGCTCCAAAATCTTACGGCTGACCATGAGTTCCATCAACAGTGACAACAGGAGGATCGCTCGCCAAGTGTCTCGTCGAACCATCTACATGCCGCCACGTATAGAAATACTTGTGGTTGTACGCTGCCACGTTACCTTACGTGGTTCACTAGCTTACCCCATCAACCTCAATCGCTACTATATATATTTTAACAAAGCGTTACGTGCCTCTTTAACTCCAAATATTATTTTCATTTCATTTTTCACCAACTTTGAGACTTTGCTTCTCTTTATACGAATCATTCTTAGAAACCTTTTTTGCTTTTAATTTATTTCTACTCTGTCTCTGCCTCTCTCTCTCTCTAAATAATGGAAGGATCATCGGACGTTGTACGGAATATTGATAGAAAATCATCAATAGAAGCAGAGCCGAGGACTCTGGGTATTGATCAAATTCAATATGCAAGGGTGAGTGTACCTTTTTGTTTCTGTTTTGTGCGGGGTGTTAGGGTTTTGGTGTTCTTGAGGGTTTGAAAATGATTGATTATTTCTGATAATAATCGTACGGTGATGATGCAGGAGGCTGCACTTTATGTGTTGCGTACGAGGAGCGTAGAAGAAGCCATGAATGTTTTCATGGAGGTGAGGGTTCAATTACTTTGCCACGTACAATCGTAATACCACCTTGTGTGTGTATATGTACGAGCAAAATTTTTTCATTTCGAGAAGAGAATCAATAATTCAGCCACAAAAAAAGAAAAAGAGATAGAATATTGATAAAAATAGTGTACAAGTCCAGCAGGGTGTATGCCAATTTTTATCGGTGTGTTTTGAGCTCTCTTTATCCTTTTTGCATGGGGTAAAAAAAAAAGTATTATCAGACAGCTAAGAGCACTTAGAGCTGCGTATGTTAATAATTTCTCATGTAATTAAAACTGCAATTTTTGCAGGCACGTGGTATTGTTGCTTTAGAATACGTTAAAGTAGCTTCAGTGAGTGATTATATTTGTTTCGATGGTACATGATGGACTGATGGTTCCTTTTGCATGCATGCAAATGTTTGGGTTGACGAATGATAAAAATTTGTTTGTTAAGTTAATATGCATTATGCCACCAGTGCGTATTGTTTAATTCTAGCTTTTCTTGCAAATTGAAATAGTTGTTAAACGACGAACTGATGGTGATAATGAATAGTTGGGATTTGATTAATTGCAGGGATCAGAAAGAGTGGAGAATGTTTCCATGGAAAGTGACAGAACGAGCGACTGCCAAGAAGAGCTTCAACGTTTAGAAGATGGACTTCGACCGCCGCCGGCATTACGGGATGTGGTGACAGCACCTTTCTAGTCTTCATCTGCTTAAATTTGTTTCAAAAATGGAAAAGCCCTTTAACCTTCACGGCGATCATCATCGTGTAGTATAATACTATTTAGCTATTAGCTTTTAGCAACATCTGTGCAGGATTGATTTTCCTTTTCCATCGTTTTATAAGATCTCTTTGTTCTTTTGTTCATAACTCCTCTCAATGAAGGCCCTGCTTTTCGGGTCCCTCTTATGCATGCATGTTACGTTTACAATAACTAATTATTGAAGTATCGATTTGAAAACTCACTATAAAAAATCTGAAACGATCAGAACTTTCTTCCGAAAGAAATGAGAAAAAGCTTGAAATCATACATAAGCATGCACATCATTAAATATTTGAAAACATACATCGTATTCCAGTCGTCTTATTGTGATAAGTAAGCGACTAAGACAATAGTCAGCTAGACGGGATGAACTTAATTGATTTTTCAGTTTCCTATTATATAAGAATCCTAAAATTTTAGAAGGGTCTATGTAATGGGAATCTCAAACTTCGTTTAATTCATTTACAGACCAATAAGGTTGTCTCCATAATGAGAACTTAATGGAACAGCAAAAGTTTCAGAAGAAAAGCAGAATCCACATGTTGCTGCAAAAAGGCCTAATCCCGATCTCCACGACACACATGTGGCAACTCCTCCAATGTGTGTGGCAAAACATGCAACCACAAGTCCCAATCTACGCCAGCCTTAACAATCAATGGACAATGCATGCATTCTTAGCCACAGACAACTGGGATCATCTTTTTCGCACCATGGAAAGGAGCCAGGTGATTTACAGCAGAGGACAGAGGGACACAGCAGAAGTCCCACAGTTATTGGAGTTCCGCACAGGAAACAAAATATTTTTTACCTGGTACAAATGTGACAGCAATGACCCAAGAACATGATGAGGATAGAAAGTCCCAAACTCAATAAATTGCACACAGACTGCACCAACATTTTGCTGACTTAAACTGACTGGAATTATAAAAATACAACCTAACAAACCAATAATTAAGCTAACTGGATGTTTTGCTTGCAAGAATCTGTCAACAGAACAACCAATAAGCATGACAAAAGTACACTCTAAGAGAATAAATCAGCATACCCCTTGTCTTCTATATGAAATCCACTAAATGATGTTGTATCTAACAGTTTAATTTTCATCAAGGACAATGAGATCCACCACTTCTGCTGTCTTCTGAAGCACGGCTACTCCCCACTGACAGTTTAGCAGCACCATGGTTTAAAGGAGCCTCATTTGCATTTCTCTGAACACTGTCCTGCATTATTAACAATCTCAAATGAGCACAAGCGAAAGACCAAAAGGGAAAAGGCAAATTGTGCGTAACTAGGACAACAAAGATTTGACTGTTTCGTAAGTACATATGAAGCAAACCAATCCTGTATGGTACCTGTGGCAGCATGGAAGGAGACTGACTGAAACAAGGGTTAACGTTGTAGCATGATTGCTCAGAATTGTAACACTTCTGATCAGTATATGGCCCATTACAGTGGGCTTGTTCAGGTTCACGAGCTTCGGCAGGGCAATTCAACGGAGCATCAAGATCATGCAACTCTATGAATGATGCATTATCACCCAGAATCACTCCATCCAGATTGTAGTTAGAGTTTTCTGCAGGGAAGAAATCATATTCACCTCCACTGAATCCAACCATATTTTCAAGGTCACCCAAGTCATTGTAAATATCAACGCCATCCAAACGAGGTGAAGCTTCAATATTTCCATCATGGACATTATCATACTGCTGAAAATGAATTGATCAACGTATTTCAGTAAATTGGCAGGAAGAAAACAAATCATCAACAAAACAGTAATTAGACAAATTTTATTAGCACACAGTAACAAGACCAGCTACAATATACGCAGCTCAAATATGTTCAAGCAATTAAATTCTTTAAAAAGGGTGGAACGCACTACACACCTCAATTTGACCATTTTCATTTGAAATCAAATTGTTATCTTCAGTGAAGTAAGCCAACATTGCAAGAATGTCGTCCTCGCTCAAATCCTGAGCAACCTCCCTAGATACATCATTAATAACAGGGACTGGTGGAAGCATGTTAGAAGTGGGTGGGATAGTATCAGAAAGACATGACTCAGATGTTCCGATGCATAGCCTCTCAGGGATGTGGGAGCTCTCAGCTACAGGACTGTTCTGGCTGGGCACTGGTGGAGGAAGTACAGCAGAGGAGATAACATCCACACAATCAACATCCTCATCATTTTCCCAGTCTTCCTCTCTAAATGGTGCTCCATATTGGGCGCCATTCCTAGGGCCTGGACCATCCTTCTGAAAAACAATACAGAGCACGTATGCATCCTGATACACAAAAGTAAATTTTATTAAAACACAGCAAAAGACATCCCTCCATTTGCCATTTGCACAAAGCAATAAAAGGGATAAAAAAACAGAAAGCTGTACAACTTGGTGCATGAATAATACAGATGGAAGGTCAAGGTAGAAGAATTAATCAAAGTCATTACAACACTTGTCCATGCATGTCATGGATTAGATGAATGAGGTCCAGATCGTTTTAAATTTAGAAGGGCAAAATGGCCCATCAGAAGAAGATGGATACTCCATTTTTAAGCAGCAAAGATATTTAGTTATTCAAAAAGGAGAATGGGGGTCGAAATGAACAAAAACCCTATAAGAACCACATGTACTGAAGGAGAATGGGGGGCAGAAAAGAACAAAATCTCTGTAAGAAACACATGTACTGAAGCTCCTTTTAATTAATAAGATATCTTCCACAAATTAAATGCACAATTAGCAAAAAGAACTCTTAACAACAAAAACCAAATAACTCTTAAGACTTAATATTATTTCTGCTAAGAAGCGATTATCCTAGTAGACCAAAGCCATTGATAAACTCCGAATTCAAGGTTTAAACAAGTTCAATAAGAAAAAGTATGAACAAGAATAAATACTTCCAGAAATCATATTCAGTTTTAACACATTATAAACAGGTTATAACCCAAGTGCAACAATTCTAGCTAATCAGAAACTATGGAACTCAAGAAGAAAAATGTTATCCTCATCTTCAGACAGGTAAATATAGCAACCGGTACTACATTAAGTTGGTTAATAAGAAGCAAACATGGGGATAAACCACAACCTTAAAGCATGAACCCACTAGCAGATTTAAGCAAGGATCAAGAAAGTGCCATGGTGAAAGTTGATAACAGGAAAAGACTTTATGAAGGAAATGAATTATTGCAGCAACATTAAATGAATATGCACCCAGTAAACATTGCACAAAGTTTCAAGAATGTCAATATAATTTGTTTACGTAAAAAGAATCAGAATAAACAAAAAATACCTGAACAACTCCTCTTTCAGAAAGACCAGGTTCATCAATTCTATACTCATGCATCACCCAGTCCGTTCGATCACCACGTGGGGCTTTACCCCTGTGAAAAACCAAAGTCTTAATCATCCCCACTACTTCATTATTGTATTGAACAGGTCTATCCTTTCCAGTAGTTTTCCAATAACCAAACTCAGTGGCACGATTCATCCTAGCTCCGTTTGCGTATTTCTTCTCTCGTGGGCAAAAGAAATACCACTTCAGATCCCCACTCCTCAAACTAGATTTGTCTGACAAAGAAAGAGCAAGCCAGTAAGAAAAAACACAGTCACAGTAAGAAAAACACACAGAAACAAGTAACAAGCAAGCAAGAAGAAGGTACACAATTTAGAAACATAAAATTTATAAAGTTAAAAAAAAGTTATTGCTTTACATACCTGGTAAATCCCAAGGAGCGTGCTTGTAAATGTCAACTTCAGCAATGGCCTCAAATCCAAATTTCCTACCCATTACTTTCCTCTTCAAATAATACTTGATCAGTTCAACATCGGTTGGATGAAATCGAAACCCCGGAGGTAGAGACGTTTTTCCCATAGAGAAAATTGGATGGAATATCTCAATGTACAATAACTTTTAATCACAAGATGTAGTTCTTCACAAGCTGTGAATAACTTTATATCTATTACTTGAAAAAAAAAATTGTCTCGCACGAATGAACAAGAAGTCGATGTGTTAAATAGAAAAAAAAAAACTAATTAACAAAGGACCAAAGAAAAAGAGAAACCGGCAAAGTTGTCAAGTCCAATGTCGAAATAAGAACTTCCGCGAGCACCACAGCCTCCCCCGGCTCATAAACCCAAAATCACACCGAAGAAGAGATGTAATTTTCTTGCTGGGATCAAAAGACATTTGGTGTGCAATGCTGATCCTGCTTTAAACATTATTAGGTTCAAAATACGAATATTAACACAGGAAACCCTTAAGAAAAAAAAAAAGAACAATACGGTGCCAAACAAATACGAATCGGAACTGGAACAAACATCAAAAATAAAGCAAACCCAGATGAAAACGAGATAAGTAACAGATAAATTTGATTGCTTTCATCAGATAGGTCAAAGAAAAACAACAAAATCGCTAAAAAGAACCCTAGATTGAAAACCCTAATCCACACAATCAAAAACCACAAAACCCTAATCAGAATAACAAAAAATACACAAAAATCAGAGTGGGAGATTGATCCTACCAAAGAGAGAGAGCGCTGGGAGAGGAGTGAGAGAGCAAAAGGGTACCAAAAGACTTAAGCAGCTCTAATCGCGAAAGAGAGAGGGAGGAGCAATGAGGGAAAGTTAGGGTTTTATATACTAATATTAATAATTAATTCTATTTTTGTTTTTATTATTTATGAAGAATTTGTCATTAATTAGGATATATAACATAAGGTCCCTATTATTTTATATTTTCAAATGTGAGGTCATAATTAATACATTCCTGCCACATAGGTCCCTTGCCTTAAGAAATTATATACACTCCATAGACTATATGTACTACATTTAATCAATAATTTTCAAGTTTAAAAAAAAATACTGCATATATTATATTTCATATGAGGTTATCATCAAATTGTATACATTTTAGAGACATATTTTATAATTTAATATTAAAAAACTGTATTTTATAATATCATTAATTTTTTTAATATTAAATTACAGTGATAGAATGGGTCTCACATATTGATTTTGCAATTCATATGTTCAAATAATTTTTATTCTTTATTTTTAATTATTTTTTAAGAGAAATTATTAATTTTTTAAATTTTAAACTCTTCAAAATTCAGTGGCTAACAAAGAAATCTACTTGAAAATTAATTTTGCTAAGCCTCCGAGGCAAACTACTAAGCATGGTTTCTTCTTCTTTATTAAAAAAAGAAAAAGAAAAAGAAATTGTATGTTCGAATGTGAGGACAGACTTTTTTTCTAAATACGAGGACGTATATGACATAAAGAGAGATACTATATATTTTCTTCAGAAAAACTGTAAGTTAGGGGATCTAGATGTTATTATCAAGTTATATTGGCTCTCATTGATGGGAAACTTCTTTAGGAATCCACGGCTTGTGATTGGTTGGATGGCTTCATTAATTTTAACTTTTCTTAAAAAATAAATAAATAATAAATAAAAGTGACAGCTATTTATTACGTGTTTGTAAACACTGTCGAGTGCGAAGATGCATGTATGGTCAAAATTAGAATATGCAATGTTCACACTGCTTCTCTTTTAATGGAATGCTCTGCTGCTCGTGCTCTCTATAATTTTACTTTGAAATTTTTTTTGGGTTTTTACTTTCTATCTTTTAAAAATAACTTTTAGATATAAAAAATGATTTTTTTTTAAATGAGGGTTTGTATTGTATTTAAATTATTGTAAAAATAATAAAATCTAAAATTAATATTATTGAACCAGAGTAGGTTTTTAATATATTTTTAAAATAGTGTTGTACTTAAAAATTAAGAGAAATGATTTTTTTTCTTTTTTAATATTCTCAATACAATTCAAAATAGACGTTTTGGTAAAGATTTCTAAAATGGGAAACAACATTAACGCCCTTCGCAATGTTTTCTAAAATGAGATTAATATTCCTTTTTATATGCTAAATGAGTGCAATAGTTGGAATAATTAAAAATTGGATTAAAAGATTTTTTTTTTTTTGTTTTCTAATTTGAAAATAGTAATTTGTTTTTTTCACTCTTCTTGTGTAATTCATGAAAATTTCCTCTTTATTCTGTTTACTTTGAATATACGTTGAGATTGACTTAGCAAATACGTGTTTGGTCACTTTCGTCTTTCATTGATGAAAAACTATTTTCCACAAAGTACTAATGATAACTAATTACCAATTACTCCCTTTTTTAAAAAAAAAAATTACCACTTTACACAATTGATCCTAATTAATCTTTGTCAAGTAATGCATACAAGAAGGATAAGATACCGTCTTAAAATTTTTTACTATTCTGATAGTAAGTTTTAGTGAATCTAGCCATAGTTTTGGGAGTAAAATTTAGAAGAAAAATTTTAAAAGCTTAATAAAAACTCTTAAGAATTCTTCTTGAAGAAGTTATACAAAAATAGATCTTTACTAAGAATAAAAGTTTATGAGAAAACTTCAATTTTCATATTTAGAGAGATCTTTTCCATTCCCTAAATTTCGGGAGCCCACTAAAAATTCACTCATATATTTTATTTACTGCCCAAATATTATAAGAAAATCCCCATAAATATCTAAAACACAATAAAAAAAAAAAAAAGTAATGCTCAAAACCTCCACAAATAAATGATTAAAAAATAGTTATGATTCCAAGAGATTTTGAAAATCAAACTATTAATCTCCATAAAACTCTCCCTTTGAGCCCATTTGAATGAATTTTTTTTATATACATATTTGAATGAATTTTATCCGTACACGCAAGCACTATCCAAACTTTTCTTCTTCTTTTTTATGAGATCCAAACTTTTAAAACAGGAAAGTCTTCAAAATATATTAAAACGGAACTTGCCCGATCTTTTTACTTTTTGTGTAAAATAAGTTGACTAATAGTAATTTATGAAGGAGAAAATTTCGGAAGGGAAACTATCGTGTGGATGTAACGGGACCATTCAAGCAAAAGACAAATTTTGATATGTGCTCTGCTTATAAAATTTTGATTTTTTTTTTTTAAACTGACTATGACAATCAGCCTATAATTCATATTACATAAAATTATTTCTAATATTTATAATCAGACTATCACTCATATTTACATGATATTATTATTGAAATTAATTTTACATATATTCTCATGAAACACTACTTAAATTTTTTATCTTCTCTAATATTCGAGAGACGTCTACTCCACTTACATTACATAAAATTATTTCTGATATTTATAATCAAACTATCACTCATATTTACATGATAATATTATTGAGATTAATTTTGCATACATTCTCATGAAACACTACTTAGATTTTTTATCCTCTCTAATATTCGAAAGACGTCTACTCCACTCACATTAGTAAAGGAGAAGATTAATCTGCACCCAATAATTGAGGATCGACTTGAGCTCCCACAATACTTTGGTGAGGTCTTCAACTGCTGCCCTCACAAACAGCCCTCACAAACAGGAAAGCTACTCGGCAAAAGGCCGAGTGATAAAATTTTGATTTATAATACAAGTGTTTTGAAACAAACAAATCATCGAATTCGATGAAAAAATTCCTTTCATGACGTTATTTGATTGGAACCGTCTCTAGACCTTCTGCATTTATAAATTAAAGAGATTGGACAAAATGATGAGACCGTCACCACCCAAATGTCCATCTTCGTACAAAAATCTGGGATCAATTCAGATTTCAATGCCACCAATAACGAAGCTCTTGAATGTAACTCAAATGGACAGATTTATCACCGAAAGAAATATGATACAATCAAATATTTTATTCCAATAACATTTTGTAACACAGCCTTTTGACCTAAGTATGGAAGATTCAAAATCAGGGGAGACAAGCCATCGAACATCCGAAAACAGAAAAGAACACCGACCAACAAATCCGAGTTTGGATTCTATTTCCATCCGGCTTCGATCCAAACTATAAGATCAGTCTCCATGTACAAATTCACCGGTCAGTGTACAGTTTGAACTCTCATTATAACTTCAACAAGTGAGATCATCTCGGCCTGTCATCCCCATCGGGCTTACTCTGTACAGTGTCTGCTGTCTGAAGATAGAAGTGTTGTGTATCTCCTTCGAGTAACTAAATTCCCCACCACGAGCAGAGTTCCAATATACATGGAACACGGGGAAAAAACTTTAAAAAAAGTGAGCATTGCTGAAGAAAATTTAGCCTGCTATACTTGAAGAATTTCCGCTGATACAATTACAAGTTCCTCACACCAACGAAATAAGGCGACAAACAGCTATCAACCTTCCCTCCAGCTTTGATATAATTTTTGAAGTCTATGTAGGGAACCAATTGCCCATACATCACACAATTTACACGCCACTTTGATCGGAATGCTTCACTATAATGGTGTTTGCCTAAAAACTAACAGGTGACGACCAATCAAATTTAACCTCATAATATCCCGTTCAAAACCCTCTGGTAATAGTCATACTGCCGAGTCCGCCATGCATCTAAGCTGCTGCTGATCAAGGAGAGCACCAAGGAAACACATTGCTGCTTACAAACAACAGAATGTTATGACAACCATACAAATGAACCATAATGAAGTATTAATAGAGTTAACAAGTTAAAATCAAACCTCCTCTGTTAGACTGAGATGGAATCTTTTTCTCAGATTCTGTATTGTTCGTGGACCACCTTTGAAGCATGGGAAACCAGAGTCCTGATCCAAAGATTGGAAAGAAACACCTTTTTTCAATGAACCAATGAAGAAGTTACTTTACCATTTTGTAGCATAAATTACTTCACAAAATATGTTCATTGAGTTCTAAACTGCAGACTTTGATGTTCACTGAGTTCTGAACTGAGTGACTTCCACTAGACCCTACAACCTTGGTAAAAGGAAACACGGGTTTTGAGCTTGCTTGATACTTTAAACTAAACAATCACTTCTTCCTCTTTCTTTTCTCTTCAACGGACACCCACACATGTACAAACAATATTCAAAGTTATATTCTCAATTATCTGAATGTTCTGCTTCTCAGCGCAAAGTTTGGACACATTATAGTTTAATTCTAGCCTTGACATTCTATTAATAACACAAGTAACACCTTACAGCACCCCAAAACCCTCTTCAACAAACTTAGTAACAATTAAAATGAAAAACCCTAATCTTGCAGGATCTCTTACATGGCTTAAATGTCTGCACTAGTAATACAACCAATTATGGCAATTCAAGAGCCAGTAAAATATGAAATCCATCAACCCGCATCAGAGAGCTCCATCTTATAAGTACGTGAGCATTAGGTACCAAAACAAAGAAATGATTCATACACAATGAGAACACAATTAAATGTATATTAAGGCTATAGAAAGCCAAAGTTTGTTTTACCTGCAGCATTTCAACCAGAAGAATAATGCGCTCTGCATGCTTACGACATGTTAGGAAGCCTTGAATGCATAAGACCTAGAGATGAATGCAAAATTCAATAAGACAAATTTAACTAGAATCTTCACATGGCCATTGCTAAAGGCACCAAAGATAGTCTACAATACGAGGGGAGTATTTCCTAGAAGAATTCACTGAATACCTTAAAGTAATCGAAGAACTCACTTGGAAGTCCCTCTGCATCAGAATCCATGACCTGTAATTATACAATTCTCCAATCAATTTTTGTTGACAAGAACAACCAATGCTAACTCATAAATGCTACTATATAAGTACCAAAAAAAAAAAAAAAATTGCGTGACACGTCAATGGATGGTATTCCACAAATGTATTACCTCAAGAAGTTCACGGGTTAATTTGAATGGTGCACTCTCAAAATTTACACCACCTGGTGAATTTGAGAGCATAAAGCCAAAATCAATATGTATTATATGGCCTTCTTCATCCAATAATAGGTTCCCATTATGACGATCTTTCACCTAGACAAAAGTACACAGGTTCATCAACTACAAGGACGCATAAACTTATAACAATTCAAATAAATTATCTGCCAAAAGAACAAGTACAGAATTCTAAACTACAAATAATGTTGTGTCCATAAAAGAGAGAGAACCTTTTTATCAGACCAGCTGCAGCTCAGAATAAGAGACGACAGTTTGGAGAAAATGTTACTTAAAGGATTTTGTTGCTCATTCTTAGGTAGACAGGGTAATACTTACCAGAAATAACAATCTCCTACTTGAGGAACATTTTACTTCAGTAAACAAACTATAGTTCCCTTAATCTTACTAACACAAGATCACAATAATGAGAAGCATTAAGTTAAAATTCCTTATACGTCCTTGGAAAGAGAAATAGATGCATTAAGTTAAATGTTCTGTCGTACATTTTTCTTATCCAAGCATCAGTTCAAAGAAGTGAAACTTTTACCTTCACATTCTTCAACAAAGAAACCAGTTTGCAATGGAGAATCTCCTCAAATTTTTCTTACGAGTCATCTTTTTATTTTTTACAGTGCTTACGACACTTATGGATCCACATCGGACACACATTGCAAACTAAAATGTTGTCAACTTGATTGATAGAAGTAAATGCATGAAAAGGTGCACAGGAAATGACAAAGATGTTTTAAGTTTTCTTAATTCCTCCAAGCACAATATGTATGAATCAAACCAATACAGTGAACAACTAATGACAGCAGGACAGATCTAACAAAACCCAATGACAATAGGTTACAGATATTGGATACAATCACATAAAGGCATTTTAAAAAGTAGCATCCTTCATGTAGTTCGCTTTTTATGCAAACTGTTATTAAAATCGTATCAATGTCCATCCCACAAACCTTAGTGTGTAGAGAATGAGCATGAGAGAGATAAGAGCAGCATTACCTGCAGAAGATAGCACACTAGGGAATATCCAGCCATGCTTTCAACAAAATTTCTCTGCAATAAATATAACTATTCAGAACCGTGAAATGAAAAATATTTCAATAGAAGACATTTCTTAGTATTTATTATTTGAAAACATGAGCCAAAAAGAAATGTATGTGCAATTAAGCAGAGCCAGAGATTTGGGTACGACATAGTCTACATTATGGTTCAACAATCAAGTTTTTCCCATGTAATCAACTCATGGACTTGAAGGCACAGTACAAGCTGGAATAGGGACAACTCACACCCCCTATCAACAACCATAATATTTCTATCTTTCAAACCTTAGCTCGTACAGTAATTCGGCACTGAAATATGCTAATCCAGTAGGACTAAATCTGCTGCATTAGATTCTATATTTTATTACTTTATTACCATTTAGAAGCAACATCCAGAGTCAAACCTCCACGGTATTTGTCCTTCTCAAATACCACCCAAACCCCAATCAGAAAAACGTATTATCAAGAAAGTAAAAAAAGACGATAACATTCGTAAAACTAAAAGTTTTAAATTGTTCACAGAAACAATTCCATGAAACACACAGATAACAAAAGGTTTGCCCAACTATAATGCCATTTGGATAAAAACTGCTTTTGTGCAGCTATACATTACCTGGGCGAGCTTAAAACTTGGAGAATTTTCTTGATACTTGGCAACAAAGAAGTCGCGCAAACTTGTAATATTGGGATATCTACTTTTGATAGAATGAAGTGAAGCCTGGAAAAGAGTAAAGATATTACTATTGTGGATATAGTCAAAGAATTCATTCAGTTCACTGACAGCAACAATGCAAATAACTACCGTATCATAAATTGTTTCGATGAGAGCCGTGTAAGATGATGTGACTAATACTTCGTATGGACGCAACCAAAGAGGAAGACCAGCTTCTTGAAATATGTCTGCCAATAAACTCCAAAAGTCATACACTTGAACAAACTCGAAGCAAAACATAACAGCTTAACAGAATAACCAAGAATCAACCTCAGTATATTAGTTACAACAATAAATAACATAACAAGAGAAATTCACAATGACACACAATTAAGCCCGGACACTTATCATACTCAGTAACATCCTGCAGAACTTATTTAATTCAGCACATCTTCTACCAAATATTCATCATGCTCATCCTCAAAACCAATTCAAAACTGAAAAGGGAAGGAAAAGAAATGGGGGCCATGGGGCTGGTGTTGGGGGTGAGAACCTAAAACATAATCCAGCATTGCAAACCTAACTGAAATGCCTAAATCTAAGTCCAGGCATTAAGTGAAAGACAGACACCAAGACAGTTAAAGACAGATTCGACAAGGACATGGAGAAACTATCATTTTTCTATTTTATTTTATTTTATTTTATTTTTTCAATGGAAACAGAGGATCTTATATTGAAAAGGGGAAAAAAAAAGTGCAAAGTGGACAGTGAAGAAAGAACCCCTAAAGATCACAAAAAAAGATCTGCACAACTGTCTACTAATAGCTGACCAAATTAACTATAGGATCTATAAGATCAATAGACCATATGAACTCAAAACAAAAAGCAAACCAAAAATTCACTTAAGTAAACCAATAACACTTCCCAATATTGATCTAGTGAACAATGTTGCCTACCTTATGGAGTGTGACACACCCGCTACGTGCATGAATTGGAGCATGTGAACAAATTAATTGTAGGATCCATACGACCATATGATCTCAAATCAAAAGGCAAACCAAAAATTTACTGAATTAACCCAAGAACCCTTTCCCATAGAGTGGGTAGATTGATCTAGAGGCAATGTTGCCACCCTATGGAGAGCGACACCACTAGTTGCATTGGAGCATGTGAACTACCAGCACTTCACACACTACGAGACAATCATGTGACTCCACATCATATTTACAGGAAACTACAAACTACAAAGCATTCTTCACATCTTTCAATGTAACAAGTGGGCAAATGTTGCTGCTAGATTGATCTAGTGGGCAACATTGCCCACCTTAAGGAGAGCAACAGACCCTCCCTCCCTCCCTCCCTTCATCCATAAACGCATTTGTACATAAAGAGAAAAATTGTCCTAAAGCCTAAACCCCTCCACCAATAGAATCAGGGCCAAAATCTTTAAAAATACAACAAAGATATTTACCATAAAAATGAGAAATAAGTTGAACAGCAAGATGCTCCTGCCTACAATCATCGCCACTCTTCACGATAACCTACATCGAACAAAAGAACAATTTCATTCTTTCCTACAAAGAATGGCAGTTACAAATATCATAGAATGGCAGTTACAGATATCAATTGCAATGGGGAATCAGATTATAAAAAGGCAAGAAAATATGCTTAGTTGCACAGTTATAACATCTAACATCTTAAGCCATCTAGAGTTCAAAATGACATACAGCCCAAAATTCCGTTAAAGGATAACATATAATCACCATAAATTAAATCAGGCAAATATTGCACAGACCGTGGAAAACCATAATCTAACGCTCTAAGCATTATATTAATTTACTTTCTGTAATTCAATTAATCATTATTTAAACAATAGATCATGATTTCCAAATTGTAATGCAGCTGCTGATAACAGATCTAGATACAAAAATATCCACACACTCATCGTGGTATGATCATAAACTCACAAAATTCATAGCTTTATAGACCACCGAAGCTGACTAAAAATAATGAAAACTAACAAAAAATAGAACCAATCATCAATATTGTCAGAACATTAGACTACTGCAGATGTAGCCAACTATTTAAATCTAAACCAATTAAAAATATGGATATAACCAGTCAGATTCAAGAAAGCCTTAAAAAAGGCCAGTAACATAAATGTTCACACAATTTTATAGACCATTGAGTAAATCAAATTGAATGGCTACATGAATGGGAACTACAATTTATATCAAGCATGAAACTATATTTTGAATACTCAATGAGCAGTCACAAGTCACCCCCATTCTCTGTCACCTTGTGACATGAATCGAGTTAAAGGCAACTACTATGATCTCATCAATTCCATTTTATCTCCATAACACTTCTGTTTCCAGATTGATAACAACAGAAAATAATGTTTTGATAACAGACCAAGTAGCATTTAATTTATAGCCTCTGACTCATTCATTTGTTACTTCAATTTCCATTAGCTTCCTTCATGGTTCACGATAGAATACATCTTAAATCAACTGTTGGCTCACTTAATCAGTGGCAAATGTTTCACGTCCACACAAAAAGCCATCATATGGGCCATTGTAACTAAGAGTTCTTAGTTCTTAACAGAAGCAGCAAGGATTAGCTCCTACCATTACATATATTTCTCCATTCATTCTTATGTTTTCGCCAACTTAAATTGAAATATTTTCATTTAACATATGCTTAGTTGCTCCAGTTCCAAACTCTTCAGATGCTGAAATTATAGTAGAAAAGCAGCCATTATGAAGATTCTTTTTATTAATAAACTGAAAAACCCGTTGCAGCAGAACTTACAGAACGCAAGTCCCAACCAGGTGATTTTCCATATGCTGAAGCTTTTCGTATCCTCTCTTTCTTTACCTCCCAAAGTTCACCAGATAAAGCATCAGTGGCCCTGGGAATACCACCATTTGCCTGTTGGAAAACTTATTAAATACAAAATCCAATGGTAGAAACAAAACCAAAAACATTTTAATAAATATTCACCCTCGGTTTTGCATCTGATGAATCCTGACCAGCCCCTTTCAGAGGGAGTCCAGGGGGTGCTTCTCCTTTGGCAGCAGCAGCCTGCAGAGGACAGCCTAAACCCAGTAACATGCCAAACTCATAGATTTAAATAAGAGAGAGGAAAAAGGTTTAAGTTCCAGACAAAATCATCCAAACACACTGGTTTCATACACAGACCAATATTTACATTAACTAGATGGGTGTATTACCAAAATGTGCATAAACCACACAAGTTATCTTAAAAATATCCAAGCAAAAACGTTTCATGACAGACCAATGTTACTTGTAATTATCCGAGCCAATACATTGTTAAACTACATAATTCAATGGGAGTACTTAGAATGAGCATAAAATCATGGAGCATCGAAACTACAGCATTTTTCTGTGACAAACAGTTAACTGAAGCACGCTTCTCGAAGCTGAACTCAGTATATCAAAGTGCCAAAGATGTGCTGGAGAGATGTCTAGATTATTTAAGAGTATGGCACATATCTCCAAGGTCGAAAACTTGTTGACACATAGAATTGTGACAACACTGGTAAAATGACAATCCCTGAAAACTGACAAGCATAAAAAAGGATGGATTCTTTTGAACTTAGAATCACTCGGCAAAAGGTAAGGATGAACAAATTATTTCCAACCTGTTAGGGGAATTCCCTTCCCCTTTTCCTAATTATTAGAAAGGTTGAGTGAATCATTGTAAAGGTTATAAGACAAAATAAACAGAAACTGAAACAAATAAATACATATTCAACTATCCGCATAATCTTATATTAGTCTACGTTTCAAGCATCACACAAGAATTTCCATATTCATCTTCATAAAAAAAAGGAATGAACCTCTTAACAGTCTTTGACCAAACTAAATTGTGAAATGATGTTGCTACAGTATCCAAGTTAAAGGAATCTTTTATAGAAATTGTGTATTTTCGATCTTTACATATAACACAATATTCACATAGAAAAGCCAATCATGTCCAACCAAAATTGTCCTGAGATGCACGATAAATTTTTAAATAGAAAAGACTCGAAAGCACATGAAACAATCACATGGAATGCAGTTGAAAATTAATGGTTATTTCAAATACCGTGCAGAATGCACCATCAATGTCAAGCACAACTCCACGACAACTAGAAAACAATATATCTGATTTCATTAGACAGCAAATGATTCACAAAAAGAGTGCACTTGCAAATACAGATAGCAAAAAAGACAAAAACAAAAAAAATAATAATTTGATTCTGAAGTAGGTACTAGAAAATTAACTTGTGCATACCCCTTTTCTAAATAAATAAAATGTAAATATGCAGCATAAAAAACCTAATTTGAAATACAAAATAATAATATGACAATAGCATTGATAGTACTTTGTTAACCAGTCAAAAACCCCACCTTCACCTCCTCTATGGCAACTGTACTCGGAACACGGCGATGCTCCTTCCGCCGTGGTGGTCCTTGATACTCGATGTCTTCCATTCTAACCCCAGGATCTGCTGTCAACACAACCCTTACCCATTCCAAATCATTGATAGCTCTAGATGTATGACTTACACCCTCTCCAATTTGATTACTATTTGATGTGGTGTGAACTGCAGCAGGTAGCATACCACTAAAATTGATGCCAGACTGAGTAACAGGTGCATCCGGGTTCTTTGATTGGATATGCACATGCTTCTCCACCGAGAGACTCAAATTGACAAGCTTAACTTTTGCATCTGACTTATGAGTCATTGCCTGGTCAATTGCTTGAGCAGTAGATTCCGACATCCTATCAGTACTATTGCGATAAGCCTCTTGTGCAGTCCACAAAGGATAAGCCCACCGTGGCGGCTTTGGCAGAAATGCATCACCATTTGCTAGAGGAATCCCTCCTCTAGAAAGCTTTTGAGGACCAGATGTGTCCTTTGCATTGCTAAGAAAAGAAACAGAAATCAATATCATTATCATTGATATAACAAAAAGCCATAATGAGAAAGGTAAAAGTTAGAACTATGTTTATTCTTAACTCATGTAGAAATATTCATAGTTACCTTGGCGTTTCGCATTTCAAAACTTCAACACAGATCATATAAGGGGCCTTTTCCCTAGAATTCAAAAGAACAGCTTCATCTTCAGGAATATGAACCACACGATACAACCCCTTTCCCATTGGAAAGCATATTCCTAATAGAAAATGAAAGGAATCAGTATCATAGAGAAAATCATTTTCATTTAACTAATTATTTATTGCCACAACGTACGAGATCTTCAAGTTTTTAATATCATATTATCATATATTAAGACTTATGTGTTCACTATTACTATCAAAAGAACAAAGACCATTTGCCAAGAAGTTGTTGACCTTATTATTCTATATATCATAGGTTAAAGTTCAATATTAACACAATGAACCTAAAATTTATGAATCCTTCAAAAGATTTAAGGGAAAACTGAGGGGAATTTGAGTGAAACAGTAACACAAAAACAATATACAGGTGAGAGTTCTGAGACATAATTACAAAATGAGTACTCGGTAAAACAAAAGAAAAAAAGGTGCCTGCAGGGGGGGGGGGGTGTTGGGGTGGGG
Organism: Citrus x limon; assembly: GCA_034663535.1. NCBI lineage: Eukaryota > Viridiplantae > Streptophyta > Magnoliopsida > Sapindales > Rutaceae > Citrus > Citrus x limon. The sequence continues at coordinate 24,766,213 of CM067997.1, forward strand.
TGATGTGTGGAGAAGAAAAATAAGTGAGGTTAAAAAAAAAAAACAAATTGAGATATGACAAGAAAATATGAAAGTTCACCTAGAATCTCAGACATTCTCCATAATGACGACATTTTCCCAAATTTCTAACACGTTTGGAAATAAATATTGTTATTTTACATTCTAAGGTCACCTTTCTAATATACCACATGCGCCGTGTTAAACAAAGAAAAACACATTTTTTGACAATGGTACTACCATGCAACAAAACACTGATGCATTGTGCCCTTCAACATTGCATTGTTTTATTCAAATCCACAATAAGTACGTACCTCCCATGTTTTGAGACTCAGCTATGTGCAAATTGATCTCTGCAAGAGACTACAAATGCAAGAGTGACAAGTAACAGTGTCAGAAAATAATTCAGCAGAAACTTTTACAGCATATAACCGAAGCAGTAAGCCTGACAAAACATGAAAACTCTAAACAACCTCACGGAGAGCAGGTTTCCGATCTTCAACTGGAAAAATATCCACTAAGCCATATGATGTGTCACATAATGACATCACAAAATCCAATGATTCGTGATAAGCGCCTTTCCGAAATTGTGATGCAATATTAACTGGAAGAGGGGGCTTGGAATTGGACTTCTCATTATGTTGCTTAGGTGAACCAGGACGCTTCTGCACACAAAAACAAAAAACAAAAAGATGAGGCACAAAAGAACTTGGAAAGTATGCATATACAAGAAAAGGACTTGTCAAGCAGTGAATACACCAAAAAAAAAAAGAGAAATGTTAACTACCATACTCCACCCACTAGTTCCTCCATAACTGATCAGAAGAAAAGGCATTACTACCATGGATCGATCTCTTTAGTAAGAAATTTTTACAAATTAATCTCATAATCAAAATTTTAAAGATCGACATATGTTACATCCAGAAAATGTAATCCAAACAGTTGTTTATCTCTGGTCTTTCATGTGCAAGAGATATGGGGAAAGTGTGGATCATTTGCTTTTACATGTTTCACATTTTGTGCAGAATTTTCAAATTTGAGTTTCAGCTTTTGTTTAGTTTGCAAGTTTGACATGAGATGTTTCAACGCCAGTGTTGGATGTTTAGAGTCTATATCCTTGCAGAAATGTACAATACCATCCCCCAAGTTAGGTCAAAAATCAAAACCATGAGATATCAAAAACTACAAAAATTCATGCTACAAGGAAGATCAATGACAACTTCCAAAAGAGGTTTCAAATGAATTCAAAAGCTTATACAGAAGGCTTCCAATAGTTTCAAGCACTTGCCTACCTACCTAACTTTTAAACTACTTTCAAGGCTGAAAAATAGTATTAAATACCCTTTTTTTTTTTTTGGGGTATAGGAAACAAGAATATAAAAATGAATGATAAGAAATTACAAAAAGGTTGACCAGTATTCCACTAAATTGTGCTGGGATGACCATAAGTGGGAGTGTTGTCCAATCATGAAAATGCACTGAAGAACTCTTATGTTTAAGTATGGATGGAATTCCTCGGCTCTAAATGCCATAATTTCTCTCTCCATCCTATTACCCCATATCCCACAAGATAATTTTCTTTTCAACATCTTGAAATTGTGGAGGACATCTAAATCTAGATATTTTCAGGTACCTTTGAAAGAAATCTCATTCCAGAATTATTTCAAAAATTTCCATTGGACATACGTCACATCTATATTATACCATTAGTTCTTGCGCCAAAGATTTCTGAAGCACACAGTACCATTTAACGGCAATATTAGTGAATTAAGCATCAGCACATAAATTGAAAGAACAAGCGATGAGAAAGGAAAATCATACTCTCAAACCAACCGAGCATTAACAGTAATAGAGTAAACATGAACAGACCTCTCTTTGCTTCTTCGAACCAAACAGCTCCGAGTCTTCAACAGACCGATCCCGATCTCTAAAGAGTTTGCGGAAAAAGTTTTCAGTTCCTGGACTACTTTCAAACATGCCACCACTGTTGCTGTTTTCACTTGCAGCAGCTCTTTTAGGATCTTCAGGATGCACACGAAACAATCTCCGAAACAATGAAAAATCTGAAGATTCTTCTTCCTCAATACCGGAATTTCCCTCATCATTTTTCTCATTCCCATCTTTCTTGTCCTCAAATTTTTCTTTAAAGAATTTCCGGAAGAATCCTTCTTTTTCATCGTCTTCAGTGGATTTCGAACATTTTTCTTCAGTATTCACAACTTCTTCATCCTCATTCCTATGACTTCCATCCTTCTTGTCCTCAAATTTTTCTTTAAAAAATTTCTTAAAAAATCCTTCTTTTTCATCATCTTCAGTGGATTTTGAACATTTTTCTTCAATATTCACAACCTCCTCACCCTCATTCCTATGACTCCCATCCTTCTTGTCCTCAAATTTTTCTTTAAAGAACTTCTTAAAAAATCCATCTTTTTCCTCATCTTCCAATGATTTTGATACAGACTTATCATCAGAATCACTCTTGCTGTCACGAAACAACTTTTTAAAAAACCCTTCAGAGCTTGACATCAGTTCATCATCATCACCCTTACTGTCCCTCAAAAGCCGCTTGAAAAAGCCCTCTGAACTTGACGTCATCTCTTCATCTTCACCTCTACTGTCCCTCAATAGCCTCTTGAAAAAACCATCCTTTTCACTCTCTTCTTCATCCTTTTCAACTGACTTCCTAAACAATAATGCATCTCTCATTTTTGGCCCCGGAATGAATTTCTTAAAAATCTTATTTTCCTCAAGTGTTGACTGATTAGCATCCTCTTGCAAATTATTCCCTGAAGGCGATGAAAAAGATAAAGACCTTGGTGTAGGTGGGGAGGATGTCAATGACAACAATCGCTGTTTTGATGACAATAATTTGTTTAGCACCTGGTTCTTAGTCCCTGGGCTTGAACCTGAATTAGGAACCCGCACAAGTGGTGGCCATTCACCCATTAAAGTAGCTGCTATTTGACACTTCTCCTGAATCCTACTGATGCCCTCATTGTCATCTGAATCCTCCAACTCAGCCATCAAGAACCAATGCACTTTCAAAGCAATCTTAAGTGACTTCGAACAAATATCAATAACAAACTTATCCAGAGACGGGCTTGGTTTATGAATCATCATATAACATATTTGAAACAGATAACCCTCAATACCAGTCAACGGAAGTGTATACATTCTATTACATAAATAATCACGCACGCCTGCGTGATCATGCTTGTAAAGGTAACTAACAGCAATCCACTCACAAAAAAAGGACGAGTCAAAAAACCGAATGAGCCACCCGTTCTCACTTGACTCACTTGTAAGGTGAGTCCTTGGGGTGATTTCACGAGGTGACTCATCCGATTCTCGGATACTCAGTCCTAAAAGCCGAACCATTGCTACAGTATATCTATCAACCTATCATCATAGAAACCTCATCACACCTCGTAATCAAATCAAACAAACAGAGGCTAATTCAATTGCATAATCCAAACTAAGTGACCAAAATCAAATGATTAACAGCAAAGTAGAGAGTTGATATCATCTAATACAAAACCCTACAAATCTCTAAAACCTTCAATAAAAGAAACCCTAATTTTCTCACCAAATCAGTAACTCACAGCTCCTCAGTATTCCAATTCAAATGTCAGTACCGGAGGCCTCTAGAATCACACTTCTCGATCAGAAAACCCTAGTTCTGGCGACACAAGACGAGCAAGTGAAATTCTCTGACCTGCTTTTTTCTCGAGAAGAATCAAACGAAGATTTTCAGCGAATAACAGAAATGATCGCGGATTTTTGTTTCTGTTAAAAACGTTGGTTTAGGGAGAGAAGAGAAAATGATTCTTGCATAGGCAGTGGAAATTATTAAGATAATGCGAGAAAAGCTGATGGATCGCGAAACGCAAACGACGTCGTTTCAAATGCTGGTGAGGTGGCTCATGGTGGTGATGGTGGAGGGAGGTGATGGGTGGAGGTCTTCGCTTTCTATGTTGTTGGAGAAAGAGAAACGAAGGTGAGGTAATAATTCTTATTTATTTATTTATTTAAATTTTATAATGTTTGAATCATTTTTAATTTAATATTGATGAATTTTGGGTTATGCTAACTTGCGCTGTGGGATCGAGAGGGGGGGTGCGTGCGCGGTGCGCCACTTACGGGTGGATTTTCGTTTTCGTTTTCCCTCCAAAGTAACGTCAGAGAAAACGCATTATTGCGAATTTTGAAATTTAAATTTATAATAATAATAATTAATTGAACTTCATTTTTTTCTTTTTTTTCCACTTATTATGACTATTATCATTTATCTAAATTTACCCTTACAAATAATAAAAATTTTCTTTAAAAAATTTAGTTTATTGAAAGTAATATTTCAATCTTCATTCATAAGTAAAATATATTAATTACATATTTGTTGTATGTATATATTATAGGCATATTATGATAATATAAATAATTGTGATGTGCAGTATTAAGTGATACATTAAGTATTATAACTCATCAGGTAGGGCATGTTTGTTAAACGTCTCAAGTGAACTTTTGTAATCTTTGTCTAAATGGGGAAATGTTTGAATGGGAAGCGAACATTATAACCTAAAATTATCCATATTAAATATACTTATTTCTTGGACTATAAAATTTAATCTCGTTATTCATTTTGACTTTTAAAGATATAAATGTTAAATTATAATGTTTAAATTTTTTTATTTATAAAAACAAACAAGTTATTGCTTATATTAAGATATTAAAAAATAAAAAATAAGCATGTCATTAAGATATTTATATTCACATCCATTTACATTTCAGTCAAACCCGTACACATTTAGATTTTAGACAAAAGAACAAGCACTACCTAAGTGTCTGTTATTTTTTTTAGGGGTGTTCAGAATCCAATCCGATCCGCTTAATCTATTCGATCCACAAAAATCTGATTCGTTGATTGGTGGATCGGATTGAATTTTAAAATTTTAAAATCCGCAATCGATGGATTGGATATGAATTTACTTTTATAAATCCGGAAAAATCCGTGAATCCGTAAAAAAAAATATTTATTTAATTAAAAAAATAAAACTCATAAATGTAGCAATGTTACTTACTAATAAATTAATTAATTAAAGTATAGTTAAATTTGAAATACTAACTAGGCAACCCAAGAGGGGGGGTGAATTGGGTTTTTAAAAATTAAGCTAAGCAAACCACACAACAATTTAATCTATTGCCTTAATCAAATTGAAAACAATAAATTCAATCATGCACAATATTAAAAGAGTAAGGGAAGAGAAAACAAACACAATGATTTTTACGTGGTTCGGCAATCCCCGCCTACGTCCACGCCTCCAAGCTCACCGGGCTTGAGGATTTCACTAAGCTAGCCTCCCAAGGCTTCAAACGCTTACAATTGACTTCCAAGGTGTCAATGGACCTTTACAACAAGAGATTATCCCCAATCTCTTAACCCAAGTGTATCCCAACACTTACAATCTTTTAACTTGATTTTACAAAAAAAAATTACAAATGAATCTCTCTCTCACAATGTGTTTGATCACAAGTGAAAGCTCAATGTGTGAATGAATAAGATGAATACAAAGATTTAAAGCTCAATGAAAGTTGTATTCTCAATATTTTGCTCAATGATGATCGTTGGAAAACTTCTTGTTTGAATTGGATTGAGCTTATTTATAGTTGGAGCTGAAAACTAGCCGTTATTGACTTTCTGCACACTGTCGGATCGCCGTTATCTAGATGTCGGATCGCCGTTTGACTGGTCAATATGACCGTTGGGCTGATTTTTCAAATTGTCGGATCGCCGTTAACTATATGTCGGATCGCCGTTTAGGTCCAGAGGCTACTGGTTCATATCGGCGAGCCGTTTATCACACATGTCGGTTCGTCGTTTAGGTCCAGAGACTAATCTTCAATTCTGTTAGATGTCGGCGAGCCGTTATCAAGATGTCGGATCGCCGTTTTCTACAGTAACTGCTACAGTGAAATATTTTCTAAATTCACAGTTTGACCCCAAAACTTTATAAAACTGTGTTACGGCCCAAAACGTTATGAAACTTTACACATAGGTCCAATTTCAGAATTTCTAAGTAATGCTTTGTTAATCCCAAAACTTTCTGAAATTATGGTATAGCCCAAAATGCTATGACACTTTGCAAATAAGTCATTCTCCAAAATTTCAAGCAATACTTGTTTATTTCAAAGTTTTCAAAAATCTTTCAATTAAACCATAAACTTTGAAAAACAACCAATTTCATAAAATCATTTTTCCATTAAATATGAAACATTTATAATGTGAAAATAATGATTTATTTAAAAAGAATAAAAACAATCAATTTCATAAAATCATTTTTCCATTAAATATAAAACCTTTAAAATGTGAAAATAATTATTTATTTAAAATATATAAAAAATAATTTGATCTTAAAAGATTAATCATTCTTAATCTTGTTTGTTATCATCAAAATCAATATTATGGAAACATATATGTTAACAAAATTAACACAATATTATATCTTATTCGATAACAATATAAAATAAAAATAATTAAATATTTGAATAATTAAATAAGCAAAAATAACTTCCTAAACATTAAAAATTCTAAAGCAAAACAAAAACCCTAAGCCAAACAAAACATTTTGGCATATAACACCAAATCTCTACCCTACCGAACTGTTTCACTTCACCACTTGAGGTAATTAAGCTTAATTTCTTACTTTCTTTTCAAGCTCTTCAAGTTTCTTAATTTCTTCCTATTACATCCAAGCTCTCAAGTTTCAACATTTAAATTCATAATTTTAGTTAATTTTCATGTATTGATATAAACAAATGAAATTTTTTTTGGAGTATTATATTTTAAAATTTTGAATGTATTATTCTATCTTTATTTAAACAATTAATTTATTTAAATCTTGTTCAATTTTGAATTTAATTGGTAGTAAAGTTATTTTTACATTAGATTTTTTAATTTAATAAATTATTTGTATATTAATTTTTTAATTTAATTACTTAGTAGATTGGGCAAAATTAAAAAAAATTAATTCATAAATCAATCTGCCAAATGGTGGATTGGATATGGATTGGGTTAAATTCGGAGCCGATCCGCATACATATGGATTGGATTTGGATTGAGTTTTACTAATCCGTAGATTAGATTGGATTGAAAATTTAAAATTCATAAAATCGTAGATCGGATATGAATTGATGTCCAATCCGCAAAATATGATCCGCGAACACCCATAAATTTTTTTTTATCCATTGTTGATATACTAATTTTAACAATGTAAATATAGTTTACTATTGTACAAATTTTCAGCTAATAATTTTTTGTAATATTACAAAAATTAGAAACCAATTGAGCTAGCCCAATTCGAACCACATACTTCTTACTTTAACTCCAAAAGATTTTAATAATTGAATCAAATAGCGCCTATATATATATATATTTTTTTTGGTAATGAATTATCACAAATTTTTGCAATAAATTTTTTTTCATTATTTGCGTTTCATCAATCACAACAAATTTTATCATTGATGAAATGATCAATAAGGTTGATCACTATAAATTTGAATCGGAAAAAGTATGAATAGGAGGAGCTTTGTTATCAAATATTTTATGAATATTAATATGCTTCAGTCACAAGTCTATTGATGTTTATATAGTACTAACCAAATTCACATTAAAGATCAACGATATTGCCCTAGTAAGTTAATTAGTTATCATTTAGTTATTACACATTTCATGTTAATTAGTAAGTTAATTAGTTATCATTTAGTTATTACACATTTCATGTCATGAGAAGAATAAAAATAAATCAAGATATATCAAGTGTGTTGTATTAGGTCTTCTAAATGTGCAATTAATTATAAAGACTTTAAGTTATGCATGTTGAGCCCATATTTATGATCTCACCATGTTTGGTCAATCTATCTAATTAAGTGCTATCATATGAAAAGTACAAAAATTTAGTATGTGATTATTGATTCCTATAGTGTTTGGTCAATCTGTCTAATCAATTGCTATCTTTGAAAAGTACGAAAAATTTGGTATGCGATTATTGATTATTTTTTGTTTACAAGGAAACAAATCATACTTTTTTTTTGTTTACACAATCAATATATAACAGTTCATCAAAAGACTCACTATCTTCTCTAATTGAAACCTTCTTGATCATAAATTAAGTAATAATTTATAAACATTTTTAAACACTCTTCTCCTCTGCCTCACCTTAATTTATAAATAGCAACAAAAAATATGATATCTCATGTAAATATAAACACAACATAAAAGAACAGAAAATAGCAATGGCTCTAAAACATGTATTTTTTATTTTAGTCCTCACTTGCCTGATCATGGCAAATATTGCAAATGCAACCAGCATGAATAATTGCCTCAACAATAATATGAAACTAGGCTACGATCTTGCAATAAGACTTGAAGCTAGCAGAGGCCTAACAGAGTACTGAAATGCGTCAATGGAGCTGAATCATGCTCAAATGAGATTGTTATATTCTTCATTAATAGCTAGGTTGCTATTGGCTCTGACTGGTACCGCGCTATTGATATCATCACCCGTAATTGCTGGTCTACAATGCTTACATCTCTCAAATTCACTGCCGAAGAAGGGAACATACTGAGAGGCTACTGTGATGCATCTTCTGCTTCTTCTCCAGGTGGCCTCGCGGTAACATATCAACCTCAGGTTTCCAAGGTTTTGGCTTAGACAATGTGCATCTATGACACTTCTATTTTTGTGGTGTTAATTTAGCTAATCCAATTTTAAATAATTAAAAAAGTCTTTTTGGTTTTAGCTTTACTTTATTTTTTTCATTTTTTTTGGAAGTCTTGCCTCTTAATCGAATAGAATAAATCGTTAAAAGTAGAATAAAAAAAAAAGATAATACTAATTTTTTTTTTCAAAATCACACGAAGCGTGGTTCTATTACCTAGTATCAAATAAATGGTAAACATGAAAACACTAACATCCAATAGTCCACAACAATCCCATTGTCAATGTTGTAAAAACTTATACAGTATTATAGAGAAATCCTAAAATACAAAGTTTAGAGAATAGGTATGTTAAATGGGCATTAAAAATAATATATCATTCATGATCAATTATATAATAGTCCTTAATATTATATAAAATAATGGGTATTTTAATCTAAGATATTAAATTTTATTAAAACATTCGTGATTAAGTATTTTTTATGTTACAAGCAATCTCATCAATGAGTTTATCGATGTACGTATGACATTTACTTAAGTATATGTACTTAGTTGTGTTATTTATTAGTGTTATATTATATATAATTAATTTTATAATTACAACTTATTTATTTGATTTGTGTTAAATAACTTACTTGATATTACATTTTATACTTATGGTAATAGATTTTGGAAGATTTATTTAAAAAAAATTATCGCATTACAAATTTTAAAGAAGGGTTGAAAAATAATTTTAAATAAAATATGTTATATAAGTAAAATTACTTCAAATTCTAAGGGTGGTAATAGTTATTTCACAAAAATTTTCAAACCATTTACCATTATTTTTAAATTTTTTTAGCACAAATATTATATAACATTGATTAAATTAAATAGTGCACAATTAAAATATTGTTGATACTGTAATTTTTTTTATAGCATCATAGATAAATCCTAAAAATAAATATTGCATGTAAGATAATTATAAATTAAAGAAATGCCTAAAAAATAGGTTGTTCTATAATATGTAATTCAAAAATTTTATTAATTAGAGTGTTGTTGGAGAAATAATTAAAAATTGGTTCCATCTATGCTTAAAAGTTAAATCGGCCCTATAATTGATTATTTATAAAATATTTTAAATAATAATCAAATTATAATGACATCAATGATAATTAAATAAACAAATCAAATTACTCATACTTGTTTAGTGACAAAAAAGTACTTGCGTAGTCTTACTAATATCGAAAGCATTTGCCTCTCACTAACAGTAAAAATTAAAATTAATTTAAAGACGACTAACACAAAAGTTAAATTTAGAATAAATTAGTATTAAATAGTCATTGTTACAATAAACAAATGTAAATTATTAAAATTATATAACATTACATACGAGATTTTTTTTATTGTCTATTAAATAAAAGCATAAAACTATTTAAATATTTGATTAATAATTAATCATCAAACAATTTTAAAATATTTTATATAATAATTCAACTGATAAAAAATAAATAACCCAACTGATTACTCATGCTTGACTTTAGTGGCAGAAACGCGTGGCTCGGCGTGGTAGTGTTTTGGTCGTCGCTGGCTGTTTAATTATTGGTGCTGATAAAAAACAAAGCTTCGTTTTTTGTGTACAACATTTCACATTGCATTATCTTTGCTTGCTCTTACTCTTCATTCACAAATCACAACCACAAACTAGACTCTGTTCAATTTCTGCGCACCTTTTTCTTCTTCATTTTTCATAATTTACTCTGTTTCCTTCAACCACGAAAAAAAAAAAAATGTCATTCATCGGTGAGGCTGTGCTTACTGTGTCAGTTGAGTTGCTGATCGAAAAGCTGGCTTCGGAGGGACTTGAACTGTTCACACGGCATGAGAAGTTGAGGGCTGATTTCATCAAGTGGAAGGGAATGTTGGAGATGATTCAGGCAGTGCTTGCTGATGCTGAGGATAGGCAGACAAAGGACAAGGCTGTGAAGAAATGGCTCGACAATCTTCAGAACTTGGCTTATGATGCTGAAGACGTGTTGGATGAGCTCGAAACTGAAGCTCTGCGGAGGGAGTTGCTGCTTCAAGAACCACCTGCTCCTTATCAACCCAGTACTAGCACGAGTAAGTTTCGTAAGATCATTCCTACTTGCTGCACCAATTTTAGCCCTCGATCTATTCAGTTTGAATCCAAAATGGTATCGAAAATAGAAGAGGTCACTGCTCGGCTGCAGAGTATTATTTCAACGCAAAAAGACCTGCTGACAATGAAAAATGTAATTTCAGATGGGAAGTCTAGAATAAATGTCGGGCAAAGATTACCCACAACATCTTTGGTGAACGAAGCCGAAGTTTATGGCAGGGAAAAAGATAAGGAGGCAATTGTTGAGTTGTTGTTGAGGGATGATTCAAGAGCTGATGATGGATTCTCTGTTATTTCTATCAAGGGGTTGGGCGGCGTTGGGAAGACAACTCTTGCTCAGCTTGTCTATCAAGATGATCGAGTGCAACGTCATTTTCAGATCAAATCGTGGACTTGTGTCTTTGAGGATTTCGATGTTTTTAGGGTTTCAAAATTGATCCTAAATTCCATTGCTAGTGATCAGTGTACGGACAAAGATGATTTAAATTTGCTCCAAGAGAAACTGAAGAAGCAATTATCTGGTAAGAAATTTTTGGTCGTTTTGGATGATGTGTGGAACGAAAATTACAATTCTTGGAGAGCCCTGAGCTGTCCATTTGGTGCTGGTGCATTCGGAAGTAAGATTGTCGTCACACATCGCAATCAGGGTGTTGCAGAAACAATGAGAGCTGTTTCAACTAAAACATTGAAAGAGTTGTCGGACGATGATTGTTTGCGTGTACTCATTCAACACTCCTTAGGGGCTCGGGATTTCAACATTCCTCAATCCTTGAAGGAAGTTGCAGAGAAGATAGTGAAGAAGTGCAAAGGATTGCCTTTGGCTGCGAAAACTCTTGGCAGCCTTTTACGAGGCAAAGATGACTTGAATGACTGGGAATTTGTGCTCAATGCTAACATATGGGATTTACAAGAGGACAAATGTGATATTGTACCAGCCCTAAGAGTGAGCTACCATTTTCTTCCTCCACAGTTGAAACAGTGCTTCACATACTTCTCATTGTTTCCCAAAGATTATGATTTTCAGGAAGAGGAGATAATTTTATTGTGGACGGCTGAAGGTTTCTTGGATCAAGAATACAATGGAAGGAAAATGGAAGATTTGGGCCACGAGTTCGTTCGGGAGTTACATTCAAGGTCATTAGTTCAACAGTCAAGTAAAAATGCATCCCGGTTTGTGATGCATGATCTAATCAACGACCTTTCTCGGTGGGCTGCAGGGGAGCTATACTTCAGAATGGAGGATACATTAGCAGGTGAAAACCGACAAAAGTTTTCTCAAAGTCTTCGTCATTTTTCGTACATTCATGGAGAATATGATGGCGAAAAGAGGTTGAAGTCCGTCTCTGATGTGGAGCGTTTGCGAACCTTTTTGCCAGTAAATTTGTCAGATTACAGGCGCAATTATTTGGCTTGGAGTGTTCTTCAGAGGCTGTTGAATCTCCCACGCCTAAGGGTCTTTTCATTGCATGGGTATCACATCTCCAAGCTACCAAATGAAATTGGAAATTTGAAGCATTTACGCTTTCTAAACTTGTCAAGAACTAATATTCAGATTTTACCAGAGTCAATTAACTCACTGTACAACTTGCATACAATTTTATTGGAAGACTGTCGTCGGCTCAAGAAGTTGTGTAAAAACATGGGAAACCTAATGAAATTGCATCATCTAAGAAATCCTAATGTTCATTCATTGGAAGAAATGCCGAAGGGATTCGGTAAATTGACTTGTCTCTTGACGTTGAGTAGATTTGTTGTGGGAAAAGACAGTGGTTCTGGGCTGCGAGAGTTAAAGTCTTTGATGCATCTTCAGGGGACGCTGCAAATTTCAAAGTTGGAGAATGTGAAAGACGTTGGCGATGCCAGTGAGGCTCAGTTAAACACCAAGGTGAATCTTAAAGCTTTATTGCTTGAATGGCGTGATTGGAACCATGTCAACCAAAGACGGGGTAACCTTAGTGATGTGATGGAGCCGGACTTTAAAATTGAAATTCGAGTGCTTGACATGCTAAAACCTCATCAAAAGCTAGAGGAGCTCACCATCGCAGGCTATGGTGGTACAAAATTTCCAACTTGGTTAGGAGATTCCTCATTCTCAAAATTGATGCTCCTAAGATTTGAAGGTTGCGGCATGTGTACATCCCTGCCATCAGTTGGGCAACTACCACTTTTAAAGCTTCTTGAGATAAGTAGAATGGATACAGTAAAGAGCGTGGGTCCAGAGTTTTATGGAAACAGTTGCTCAGTGCCATTTCCGTCACTGGAGACTCTGTGTTTTCAGGATATGCAGGAATGGGAAGAGTGGATTCCTTGTGGATCTGGTCGAGAAGGGTTTCCAAAGCTACGAATGCTTTCTCTTGTAAGATGTTCTAAACTGCAAGGATCATTGCCCGAACGTCTTACTTTACTGGAGACGCTGGCCATCAAAAGTTGTGAACAGTTGCTTGTGACAATTCATTGTCTTCCAGCTCTCAGAGAATTACAAATGGATGGATGTAAAAGGGTGGCGTTCAGCAGCCCAATCGACCTCAGTTCATTGAAATCAGTGGTTTTAAGGCGTATGCCAGGTCTGTTTGAGAAAGGGCTACCTAAATTGGCAAATTTAAAGATTGGTTATGGTCAAGAGCAAACATATTTATGGCAAAGATGGCAGAGTGAAACTCGGTTACTGCAAGATATTAGCTCCCTTAAACGGTTGCAGATTTCAGGTTGTCCCCAGATTTTTTCCTTGGTCACAGAGGAAGTACATGACCAACAACAGCCAGAGTTGCAGTGCAGGCTGGAATTGAGTCATTGTGAAGACCTTACAAAGCTACCACAAGCATTGCTCACCCTCACTGCCCTTAGAGAGATGCGGATAGATGGCTGCGCTTCACTTGTTTCCTTTTCTCAGGCTTCTCTGCCTTCCCAGTTGCGAAAAATTATAATCTCAAGTTGCGGTGCAGTTGAATCCTTACCTGAGGCATGGAGGCACAACTCCGACTTACCTCTTCAGATTTTGAATATTCGATTGTGTGGTTCGCTTGTTTCATTTCCAGAGGTTGCTCTGCCTTCCCAGTTGAGAGCAGTTAGATTTATAGAATGCAAAGCTCTGGAATCCTTACCTGAGGCATGGATGCAAAATAGCAATACATCTCTTGAAAGTTTGAAATTTAAAAGATGTGATTCTTTGACATATATTGCCAGAATCCAGCTATCCCCGAGCCTAAAGCGGCTGATTATCAAACGGTGTCCTAATTTAAGGACTTTGACCCTCAAACAGGACATCCGCCGTAGCAGCAGTGGGTCCACCTCCCTCACACCCTTTTCTTCAGAAAACGAGTTACCTGACACTCTGGAGCACCTTGAGGTCACTCATTGCTCGAATCTTGCTTTCTTGTCATGGAATGGAAATCTACCTCGGGCTCTTAAGTACCTTTATGTCAAAGACTGCTCAAAGCTAGAGTCATTAGCAGAAAGGTTGGACAACACATCCCTTGAAGAAATCACTGTTTCATGTTTGGAAAATCTAAAATCATTACCTGACGGTTTGCATAATCTCCACCATCTTCAAAGGATTTGGATATTTGGATGCCCAAATTTTGAGTCATTTCCCGAAGGAGGATTGCCTTCTACGAAACTGACTTGGCTCACAATCTGGAACTGCAAGAATTTGAAGGCCTTACCCAACTGCATGCACAATCTCACCTCTCTTCTGCATTTAGAAATAAGAGAGTGTCCTAGCTTGGTATCTTTCCCAGAGGATGGTTTTCCCACCAACCTTCAATCACTTGTGGTTGATGATCTGAAGATATCAAAGCCATTGTTCGAGTGGGGATTGGACAGATTGGCCTCTCTCAGGGAATTACGAATTAGAGGAGGATGCCCAGACCTGGTGTTATCTCCCCGGTTTCCTGCCTCTCTAATCCAACTGGGGATTTCAGATATGCCAAATCTGAAACGCCTATCCTCAATTGGTGAAAACCTCACTTCATTGGAAACTCTGGATCTCAGTAATTGTCCGAAGGTCAAATACTTTTCAAAGCAGGGTCTGCCCAAATCACTTTTGCGACTAGACATCGATGATTGCCCATTGATGGAAAAAAGGTGCAGAAATGATAAAAGAAAATATTGGCCCATGATTAAACACGTACCTTATGTTAGTATTAATGACAGATTGCTTTTTTGATGAAGACTGATCCAGCGGTCCCAATTGATATGAGATTTCAATTTGTAAACTAAACTAGATTGTGTTATTGTAATATCAAGTGCCTTCATCAATAAAAGAAGAAAAAATATGTTTGGGATTTCATGATGCGCTTTATTGTAACTGACTTTTCTGCTATTGAGTTAATTGTTTTGTCATTAAAAAGTGAAGTCTTCTTCAATATAGAATAAGGCTTTTGTGTTTCAAGTCTTCTATTATTCGGTGAGTTACGCTTTAAATTGTTTTTTTTTTTCTTTTTCTTTTTTTTAAATCTTAAGCTTTCATTTCTCTTATGTGTCGATTATATGATAATGATGATTATGTGATAGACGTTAACAATGCTAGCTTTCTTGAATTGGTATTTCAGTGATTCAAATCTTCAAATTATCTCTATTATGGATTAATCTGGCGAATTGCACTGATTCAAGCATTTTTTTCATTGTTATTTGCCAAACTTTAATGTCTATTGACTGACTTTTAGAGTTTTGGGCTTGAAACTGAAGTGATGAGAATGAAAATGCTCTTTATTAACTTGATTTTATTTGGTAATCAGACAAGTCTGTGTTGTTTTCAAATCAATCTTTGATATTTCGTTCGGTATTATGGTGTCGTGACCCAAAAACCACAACTACTGTAAAATAAAAACTGTGAGGACAAATGTGAGGGCAATTGAGCATAAGTATAATAGATAAGGGACCAAATAAAATAAAATTATTCACTCCGTGTTAGCAAAATTCAAGCTCTCTCGAGATTGAAGTGAAAGAAGTGAAAGAGCCAAGAGATGACAAAGGCAAAGACCATGCCACAGGTTTTGTTTGTGAAGCAGCATTTGAGTAAGCTCCTCAGCTTTTCAAGTGGAGTTTTGGTTAATTGTTTGTTGTAGTAGAAGTTTTGAAGTGGAGTCTTCAAGCCATTCGTTGAAATGCCTGAAAGAAAAAAGAATGCTTGTATTAGTTTTAATATCGAAATGGTGAGCAATCACTACTCTGCTTTCCATTGGAGGAGGAAATTCAAATCCTCAACATTTCTTTCAATGGTGAACAATTCTTCTTTCAGGAAATTTTTCATGGACCCCCTCAACAAAAAAAAAAGAAAGGCCAGGCTTTATGAGTTATTTCTTCCAGGGCCTGGATCTTTCTTGGCTTTCTGCAAACACAAGCTCTGATATATTGTATATGGGAATTCTCTTTGAAGAATCAGAAGCCAAAAATATGAGCTAGGCTGAGCTGATTTTGACTGGAGCTGTTCAAATTACACCGGGTTCAGAGTCAACAAGTTTTCCTTTAGATTCAATACAAAAGCACGTGAATTGGATTCATGTTATGGCATTTGGCTACCACATGCCTCAGAGAGTAGATTCTACTGGAGATCATGCAGCTGATGAGCTGGTTTTGGTGATCCTTTCTATGGATATATGCTTGTATTCTGGTGAATCCTGAGGATACGGCATTGATGCACCAACAAAAGTGCCAGCAATTACAGATGCGTGAGACATGATCTATAAGGCATCAAGAGTTACATTGCAAAGATATTAACAAGGTTTCTCATGCCAAGGAAAGGAAGCTGCTTGGTTATGTTGCGTGGCAATCACGATAATTGGGTGCTCTCTCAAGCTGCAGGTAAGCAAAGCTTTAATTAATGATTCTAAGTAACCTGTTTTATCATCCTTTGTTGTTAGGTAAAGCTGATTAATCCAAGTTCATTCTGAGTATGTATGCAGCTAGTTAAATTAATCAATAATTTTATAATGTTAGTTTATTGCTTTTTAATGGCCTGCCATAATTATTAGTTTATTGCTTTTTTAATTGCTTGCAGGATTTTTATTTAGCTGGAACAAAAGGACAAATTGTGAAATTCAGTTAGCGGTATATTAATTTAACTCATTAAATTTTCTCTCTTGCTATTTTAAGAATCTAGAACCAGCAAAATTTCTAATTTCTCTTTTGAGTATAGAGTTGAATACTCATTTCTCTTTTAGATTTGTCACGAACTATAGGTGGTTGATATATAAAATTAAAAAAAAAATTGCATTTTCATAGCTAAAGTTGTGGTCTACAGTATTCAGAACAAGAATCTGACAGATCGGAACAGGAAAATCTATTTTATTAAAGTAATAGATTGAAAATGATTTGCATCAAGATCTTTATGCCACCTCTGGTTACCACAATAATCAATTTTACAGCTCAGGAAGATGATAAAAAGCAACAAAACGAGGTGGGTTTAGTAGCAATCACTTGCCCTACAGCTGCAGTTGTTTTATTCTACTTTGCTATGCTGTACATATCTGTTCTGGGAACAAGTTACTGATCAGGATTCTGTGTCCTTTTTTTATTTTATTATTATTATTATTTTTTATCGGTATGGTTGTTGGACTCAGCTAAAGAAACAAAGAGCAAAGTATCAAATTCTGTAGTTACTGATGAATTTAGTAACAAGGTTCAAAAATAAGCTTGGGGAGGGTGGATATGCCCCCGTCTATGCGGTAGTATTTCGTCCGACTGTTTAAAGAATCTGATATCGAACCCAAAGTCTCGAGTTCAAACCTTGGACACATGTTGATTGTACTTTTATTCCAGGGCATATTGCTAGATGGACGAGAAATAGCAGTGAAGAAACCTTCAGACACATCAACACAAGGGATTTGAGGGGTTCGAGGATGAGGTTGTGCTAACTGCAAAGCTTCAGCATGTAGATCTTGTTAGAGTTTTGGGATTTTGCGCAGAGCAAATGCTGATTTCTGAGCACATGCCTAAGAATCTTGGACTGCTGCCTTCTTGGTCTGATTTTTCTTCTCCTCTTTGCTTGCCTTCTAAATAAATGAGTGAAATTAACTAATCAAAATCAATACTTAATCTATCCCTTGCTGCAACATCCTTTGTTTCTATATCTTAACATATCTTCTTTTTCCTTATATTATGACGGTTAACTGATGTTAGAATTGGTCTGCTATTTGATGGAATGAATTAGATGCCCGATGCAATGCCTCTATGAAATAGTTTTATGCTTCTTGACTTATGAAATGAGAAATATTATCGATTAATGTGGTGGATTGAACAGATTCAATCATTTTTCACCAGAGTATGCTTGCATATTCCATTTTCCACTGTTATTTGCTCTGCTTTAATGTGTATTGGTCACTTGTTTTTTTTTTTTTTAAATTTCCCCAGCTTTTGTGATCTCAAATTATTGTCTATTGACTGGCTTTTAGGCTTTTAGCCTTGAAATTGAAGTAATGAGAATGAAAATGCTCTTTACTCTTTTAACTTGATTTTATTTAGTAGCTAACCTTTCATTCTAATTTCGATTTGTTAGGTGGAAATTTTTTGTTCTGGAATCAAATTTTTTTGGCATTGTGGTGATGTGGTTTAAAACCATGACTACCGTAAAATGAAACTTTGGTTTGATCACACAAAGCACAACCATAACACAAATTTTCTTTTTTGAACAAGTAAATTGGCATCCATCATTTGTTCACGAAAAAAATGAAATTTAATGTACCCCTGATCTTGGACCAAGTCTCAGCACATTGTTTTTGAGCATAACCCAAATAGGAGGCCTAAGCTCTTGAGAATTACCCTCTGAAGTTTGAACCCACATAGGCATTTATAAGGCCTACTGAGGTCAGTGAAGTGGTTACTAGTCTTCAAATATAATGGAGTCTTAATTCTCTTGCTGTCTCGTTCTCGACGCTCTATATAAGCTGACTTTTTTTGTGTGATTGTTCAAACTAAAAAAAAAACATGTTTAAGATTTAGTTAAAAGTAGTGTTTAAGCATAAGAATAATTATTTTAAAATAAAATAATTATTTTATTTGATATTATTATATGTAATTATAAACATAAAATAATAATTTAACAATTAATTTAATATAATTAATAATGAATTTAAGTAATATTAATTTAATATAAGTGCAAAAATAATACAATATAGTGCAACACCATACACTGTATAATATTATTATAATACAATGTTAATGCAATACACATGCATTAAATAATATAATACATCTGCCAAATGCACCCTAATGGTATGTTTGAAAGCGTAAATGACGAGTTATTTGGAGTATACGCCAGTCGCCAGTGCATACTATTTACATATGTCGGTTGTGTGAACGAATAGGACAACGAGTCGTTCGCTTCTACGTCTTTTGGACGGCGTGTCATTTTATAACAAAAAGATAAATGGCGATGTCATTCAATATCTACGTGCCGGTTAAAATATTTTTATATTTTATTATTGTCATCATTATTTTTATCGTCATTATTATTATTAGTATTTTAATATTATTATTATTACTTTTGTTTTTGCCATTATTATTGTTAATATTACAATAGATACTAATATTAATAAAAAAGGACAATAATTAACTATTTTTGGCAGGATTTTGGAAGCTACAATGCGGTGCATCATAGTGCGCCATTTTGGCGTATTACGCCAGCATGGCATGAGGGTAGTCAATTTTGTCTCAATTGAGATATTAAATGTATTTTGATTATATTTTAATTTTTATTGTAAAAAATAAATTATAAAAATAAATATTTTTACGTCAATATTTTTTATATAATAATAATAATAATAATAATAATAATAATAATAATAATAATAATAATAATAATAATTATTATTATTATTATTATTATTATTATTATTATTATTATTATTATTATTATTATTATTATTTCTGCCATTAATATGATAATAGATGCTAATACTAATATAAAGGACAATAATTAATTGTGTTTAGCAAGATTTTAGAAGCTGTGGTGTGATGCACCATAAATTCATAATGCGCCATTTTGGCGCATTTCACCAGCTTGTGGGGGAGTTAACTTTTGCATTTCATAAGTTCATAATTAAATGTATTTTAGTGATATTTTAATTTTAATTGTAATAAATAAAATATAAAAATAAATTTTTTATTTTTTATTGTAATAAATAAAATATAAAAATATATTATGTTATAATATCATTTTTATTTGATTATATTATATGTAAATATTAATGTAAAAATATTTATTTAATATAATTAATAATAAATTTTTATAATATTAATTTAATATTAATGCAGTACAATGTAATACCAAATGCTAGACAATACTTTTATAATAAAATGCTAATGCAGTACATTTGTATTAAATAATACTATACGTTATGCCAAGCGCACCCTAATATATAATGTGTTTGGAGCATAATATTGCATTATATTATATTGCTATCCACATTAATTTATTGCTTACCTATGTTTGGAAGTTTTGGAAGGTCAATTGTGGTGCATTATTATTTTTATCGTTGCTATTGTTACTATTATAATGCGCCAAAAGAGTTCATTACACAAATCTAGACGGAGTTCTTGGGTTTATGTAATTCAGCCAGCTTTTGCCTCAAATGAGGCATTTAATAAATTTTAATGTTTGTTGTAATAAATAAAAATATGAAAATAAATTATGAATTTTATTTAATAATAATATATTATTACTCCATGTAATGGTTAAAAACAAGCAATCTCTTATTTTCATTAAAATCATTTGGAATTCAACTTCCTAAATGATGCAACGTTTTTCAAGAAACTATGAATACGCTGGTCGTCCGTGAGGTATATGTCCCAATAACATGTCAGTTTTATTGAAAGCATAAATGAAGAGTCATTTGAAGTATGCCTCGGTGCATACTTTATACGCATGTCGGCTGCGTGAATGAACAAGGCGATGCGTCGTCCGATTGTACTTCATTTGGACATCTTGTGGTTTATTAACGAAACGATAAACAACGATATCATCCAAAACCCACGTGCCGATTAACATATTTTTTAATATTTTATTACAGTCGTCGCTGATGTTATTGTGACTATTATCATTATTAGTATTTTTATGTTATTATTATTACTTTTATTTTTTGCCATTACTATTGTTACTATTATAATAAATATTAATATTAATACAATGGATAATATTAATTGTGTTTGGCAAGATTTTGAAACTACAGTGTGGTGCATCATAATGCGCCATTTTTGCGCATTACACAAGCCTGAGGGGAGTTAACTTTTACCTCAATTGATACGTTAAATGTATTTTAATTATATTTTAACTTTTATTGTAACAAATAAAATATAAAAACAAATTATCTTTAATACTATTGTGCTTGCTAATATTTTATTAAATGTTGAAATTAACATATATAATTATTTAATATAATTAATAATAAACTAGTACAAATTTTATAATATTAATTTAAAATTAATATCGTAATGTGTAACACTAAATGCTATATAATATTAATATAATACAATGTTAATGCAATACAACATAATATAATATACATATATTAAATAAATATACATATATTAAATAATACATACACTGTGCCAAACAGACTTTAAATGTAGTTATATGAGGAAATGGGAGTATAAGGATAATGAAGGGTTGTTAAAAGCATTACTCATAATTTATTGATATTATGAATGGGGCAATTTATCAATTTGAGCACCACGATTTCCTCCTCACACCAAACCCATTTACTACAAGCACCCTGAATCAAGATTAAAAAAGGAATAAGGCTATTTGATTTGAGCCCACTAAAATTTTCTCCAAGACTATACACGTACCACACCCATTAAATTTTACTCTATGCACCTACTTAAATGCTAAAAATATCTTTACAAACTAAAAATCCAAGAAATTTGTGAACAATTCCCTTCCCCCCCCCCCCCCCCCCCCCCCCTCTCTCTCTCTCTCTCCCTTTATCTATCTAGTCTTTGTACGATTTCATTACACCTCTCTTCCTCTGTCAAATCACAATTAAACTAACATAGAAATAGCTTGGGTTAGGGATGGCAAAACCTCGGGTCGGATCCGGGTATTACAATGACCGGATTCTGTCCGGATGTAACTGGTCCGGGTATAGGTTCGGGCCGGATTTTAATTCGGGTACCCAAATTTTAATTTGGGTATCCGAATTTTATATTTTTTAATATTATATGTGTATATATTTTTTAGTTTTTGGTAATTTTATAAGTTTTAAATTTATTTCAATAAAAGTTTACATGAAAATATAAATTTTAAGTGTTTAAAAAACTTTATATATGTATAATAAATGAGTCAAATAAATATAAATATTTAAAATAATATATATTTTATAATATTTTTTTAATAAAATCCGGGTTCCGAGTTTATCAAGTGATGCCCAAAACCGACCTGGCTTCATACCCGAGCCGGATAATACTCGGCCCACAACGTCCGGGTACGATCCGGATCCGGACCAGATGGGTATTTTTGCAACCTCTAGCTTGGGCTTTTGTTTTAACAAACTAAGATCCCATCATTTATTCTATTGGATATTTGCTATTTTGCAGACTTGCTACTTGTAGCAAGATCATTACCAGTTTATTAATGTGAAAATGAAAAAGAAGAGCTTCCAAATTCTAAGCATATATATATATATATATCGAAATTGTTTTAGTAATCATCATCTATCTAACATTCATGGTTAGAATACTAGTTTTTATGGTTAGAATCTGATAATGATGATTGATAAATTCGAGTTTAAGATAGATAATTATTAATCCCAAGTGTGGCCTAGTAAAATTATTTATTCTTTAAATTGATATTATCGTACCCTTTGTGGTATGTTATTTAATGGGTTTTATTGTAATATAAGAAAATTATTAATAAATAAATGTAAAGAATATTTTAATGGGGGTTCAAATAACCTCATTCTTGTAAAAATTATTATCCCTCCACTACACCCATTAATCTCAAAAATGCCTCTGGTTTAATTTTTGAAATTCTTTTCACACCCATCATCAATAACTCTTCTTCATCATTTTTTTTTTCATTTCTACAATTCCTTAAAACCCTAATCATAAAGTAGAAAAATAACTTCAAAAACGAATAACAGAATTTTTTTAATTCGTTACAGTATTCAAAGTGCAAACATTACAAAGTTTACTAAGTACATGTACTTAATAGTTTAGAGGTCTACGGAGCATAAGTAAGAAATTTACACTAATTAGAGGCCAGATCTCTACTCCAATACTTAGGAAGATGAATAGTGCCATTAACCCCACCATTAGCCTTATAAAATCCCTCATTTATGCAATTATGAGAAAGAACAAAACAACCTTCCCTCTCTCTTCTCTTTCAAAACTCTCACACTGACACCCACCAAAATTTTTTTTTTTAAATTTTATTTTCGTTCATCATTACTCTCTCATTCTATTATTTTGTTTCTAATCTCAGTGGATTATCACAAAGACTAATAAATTAGCATCCAAGAAGAATTCTTTTAATTTTACATGTAAAAAAATAGAAAAAAAAATCACAAATTGAATTTTAAAATCATAGAACTGGAGTTGCTTTTAATCTCTAATTGAAGGTATAATAGATTTTTATTTAATCACATTAATTCATGTGTTTGTATGCAACTAGTCTTAGAAAAAGCAAAGACTACTGGCTATGTAGCGAAGAAAGTGCATGCTACCTAGTCTTTAGAATTCATAAACCAGATGATTATTGGTCCTTAATTTCTGAACAAAAAAATAAAAATTAGTTGTATACACGTCTGGTGTATATACATGCGAATAAGATGCTTATGTAAAAAAAGAAAAATAATAACCGGATTTTACGTGGGATTCAATGGCGTAGAGTGATCAATGTCATCACGTTTGATATATGTATATATATATATACACACGTGCGCACGCCATTAATAGCGCATTAATTATATCCGTGTATTTTGCTTTTTTTTTCCGTTGTGGGGGTGGGGGGGGGGGGGGGGGGGGTTGGGGGGGCTCTGGCTCGGACTTTGTGTTCTATGGAGAGAGTAAAGAATTAAAGAGAGTAAAAGAATACAAAGGGGAATTGAAACGGAAAAAAAAAAACTAATAAAATGAATATAATCAAATTGATTGTGTCAGCATTTTCTGCCACGCTTATTGTGAGTTCCATCATCGTAGTCCTTGTTGCTGTTACCACTAAGCACGATGACAATGTCAACTGGGAAGCGAAAAAATCACCATTAAGGAAGGCAGTGAACCAATTATGCGCACCAACGAGCTTCACGGATCTATGCATTGAAACCCTAAACAGAGCAAATACATCTGACCCGAAGGAGCTTATTAAAGCCATGATCATAAGGTCCCACGAAGCCATTGCGAAATTGCACGAGTTAGCTGATTCAATGGCCAAAGAGTTAGCCAATGTGAACGACACGTATGATCAGAGGAATGACTTGGGTGATTGCATGGAAATGCTGCAATTGTGTATGGTTGATCTTCAGAAAACTGTGGACATTATCGAAGCGAACCAATTGGACACCTTAAGTTATCAAGCTGATGAGATCATGCCTAAGTTGAACGCAGTTATCACATTCCAAAAAGCATGCCTTGCTGGGTTCAAGAGGAAATCTAGACCTCAAAAGGAAAACCTAACGGGGCCTATGCAGGAATCACGACAACTCGGTAGCATTGCTTTGACTACAATATATGAATTGCCACGGCACCTTCATTATTTTAATATGGAGGAACGAATACTACCACCTGGTTTTCTCAAGCCATTTCAAACAGGAGAAGTATACAAGTTTCCTCCCTGGTTCTCAACGGCCAACCGTGAGCTTCTGGCTATTCCTAAAGAGATGTTGACACCTAGCGCTGTTGTGGCTCAAGATGGTACTGGACAATTCTATACAATCGGTTCAGCTCTTCATTCCTATCCAGACGACATAAAAGAAGGGATGATATACGCCATTTACGTTAAGGCTGGACTTTATGAAGAGCAAGTTACTATAAACTACTATCACAGGAATGTGTTCATTTACGGTGACGGAAATACCAAGACCTTTGTTGTCCTTCACCAGCCAATCCTTGAACGCATCGGCCGTAGCATCGAGAATAGTGCCACAGTTTGTAAGTAAGATTTTTTATAATGCACAGATTGCACCACATCTTTTCTGACTATTTCATTAAGTTATGGGTTGTTACTATAATTTTCCTCAATTTATATTGTTAATGTTTGGGACAATATCTCTCTGAGAGAATAGTTATTGGGCTAGCATTATATAAGCTTAAGGCATTCTTTAATTTTGGAGTTAGCTTTTGGGTATGAGTTAGGCGTATGAGCTTCTATAATTAAAATGTGTGTTACGTTTCAGCGGTCATGGCCGAAGGGTTTATGGCTAGGGAAATAGGAATCATTTCCAACTTTGGGCCTGATGCAAGAAGGGCTAACGCTCTCTATGTCCGAGCTGACAAAGCAGTATTCGTCGACTGTAGGATAGATGGATACCAGAGGACTTTGGTTGCACAAGCTTACCGTCAGTTTTACCTTAATTGTATTATTTCTGGAACAAGAGATTTCATCACCGGCGATGCCACGGCCATCATTCAGAACTCCTG
The DNA here is from genome assembly GCA_034663535.1 of Citrus x limon. Taxonomy (NCBI): domain Eukaryota; kingdom Viridiplantae; phylum Streptophyta; class Magnoliopsida; order Sapindales; family Rutaceae; genus Citrus; species Citrus x limon. Next base: position 24,791,613 of record CM067997.1, read on the forward strand.
GATTCTTGTGAGGAGGCCTAACAGAACAACTCGTAATATTGTGACTGCTCATGCCAGGGACTTAAAGAGCCAGACAACTGCATTCGTCCTTCAAAAATGTGTACTACTTGCAGATAAGGCGCTATGGGAAGATAGATATAAGTTCAGAACATACTTGGGCAGACCATTGGGGCCATACGCCACCACTGTTTTCATAGAAAACAATTTAGGTGATTTTATTGATCCAGATGGATATTTGCCATGGGACAACGGCACTCATATGCTTTTTCAAGGATTTAGATTCCTTGAGTACAACAATAATGGCCCCAGTGCCAACACCACGAATAGGGTGAAGTGGAGTGGTGTTAAGGAGATTGACAAGAATGAAGCTCTAGCATTCACTGTTTCTACATTGCTTGATCCGAGAGATCAATGGATGGTACACATGGACATAGGATATCCATACAATGTCACAATCCCGTGATGAGTACTGAATGGAAAGAAAACAATAATGCTCCAAAAGCGGACTTCGGGGCTTTCTCATTCAAATTATGATGTAAAAATCGAATATACACGTGTAGGTAGCGTAGTATTTTTCTTGTGGCATTTGGTGTTCCCATATTTTTGGTCATCGCGCGTGCGGCTAGGAATTCTGTAGCTCAGCTGAGTGCATGATGAATATATAATTGTTTAATTCCTAAGATATATCCTCTCGAATGTTGTTTGTAGCGTTCTCTTTGTGTCTCTGTGAGACGAACCAAGGATCGATCGATCATCTTAATTATATATGAAGATATATAGCATTTTGCGTGATGAGTAAATGTAGGTTATTTCTTAATCATCATAAAATAAAAAAATGTAAGATGGATCCCTTGTTTTTATATTTCAAAAACTCAAAATCATTTTTAAATTCTATGTCACAGTCACTTTTAAGTTTTGAAACTTCCTAGCCCAGCATTTATGTACTTATTTGCTTTAAGTTTGACGTAGCTAGTCCTTTAATAGATCACAAATCAAATTTCTTGGATAATTATTACGTTTTTTTAATCAAAAAATGAAAATGTATATTATCGATGCATATGTTAACGTAGGAGCCCGCCTTCCTCCTAGTGGTGAGGATGTTTCTTAACTGGCGGTATGAGTAAGAATTTTAAAAAGATTTTGGACTAGAAAAATCAATTTGAGCTTTATTCATGCTTCTACCCTTTTCAAAAAAGACTTGAGATAAATGATACAATTAACATGGAGTGAAGCCACAATTGGTTGGAAGAGGTACAGTTCATCCGAGCTACTTGCAAAATAATTTATATGTACGTAGGTCCTTTTAATAAGGTTTATTTGATATTGTTACCACAAATCTTTTCATTATTATCAATAATTTAATCATTGTTTTATACCTTTTAATTTTTCCATTCCAACCGAATTCCTTTCTCTCTATCTTAGCCTCTTACACTTTACACTCAAACTATAATGACTAAAAAAAGAAAAATAAAACAGCTTTTAGTGTTAAATACTAGAATTTTACTAATAATTTTTTTTTTCTTAAAACTGAAAATTTTAATTCACATTATAATCATCTCAGGTTTAATTTTCAATATAATATTATAATTAGTTTAATGTTTTGATTCACAAGAGTTGTCATTTGGATGGGGTCAATCATTTATAAATTATAATTGCTAGCTACGAGAACTAACCCAATTTTTAATGGAAATTAACCGAAATGATTAAGATTAATGATACGTGTTAAACTAGTTATAGTTTTAATTTTTAATTTTATATCTTAAATTTATACGTTTAACTTTCCTTCGTATTTGTGTCATCGTGGAGCCCCATCTTCTCTCTAGGACTGCCTTTTGTCACAACTACATTCTTAGCACCTATTCTGTTCGGTTGACAGGGAAAATTCCTGCTAGTAAAATCACAGCCGTTCAGTAGAATCATAAAACACATGGACGGCTGAAAATTAATAATGTAATTTTCAAATTTTACAAAAAAAATAAATAAATGAAAATGACATCGATTTTGTCACATTGAAAGCATTGTTCTAATCGGGAATTCGGCCTTGTCAATAGTACAATATAGAAATGGCTTTTGGCCGGTTTATAGTTTTACTCCACTGAAATAATAACAAATAAAAAATTAAGAAAAAAACATATAAATTGGCATCAACGTACAATGATTGGCTCTTGCATTTCACTAGTTACAGAAACAACTTGAACAAGGAGGGAAAAAAAAATGATCAAGCTTCAGCAATTTTTTCTATTTCCTGCAGTAATCGCTCTCTTATATGGACAAATCTGTTGTAAGTTGATCATAGCATTGAACCAAATTTTAATTTCAATATTTTACATAATATTATGTGATATAATATAATGTTTTGGGCTGTATTTTAGTTATATTTAATTTGTATTTACAAACAAAATTAAGTACTTTTTAATCCTCAGATTGTGACAAGCTGATGATGGAATACATAGGAGCCACAGGGATTCCTGTAAAATTTGATTCAATGCCAATCAAAGATGGTATTGATTTCCATTTCATTCTTAGTTTTGCCATTGATGTAGACCCTGCGGGCAACTACCAAAATGGCAAATTCTCACCATACTGGGCCGAAACCCTAACCCCGGACTCGGTTGCCGCCATCAAAGCTCACCACCCCAACGTCAAAGCCCTCGCCAGCCTCTCCGGCTGGAGTTTAGGCTCAAAAGTCCTCCACTGGTATGGTAAAATCTTTTGTACGTACAATCGTTTCATAAGTAATAAAATTACTTGAAAACTACTCGATTAAGCACTTGAAGGTTTAAATAACAACTTAAACATTCTTAAATAATAACTTTATTTGGTCATCTTGATTAAATTATATTTGTTATCAATTTAGTTTACAAAAAATTATCAATTACTTAATGAACTATATATGTGACTCGTCTCTCTAATTGTGAAATTTCATACAGGTACAATCCAAGAAACCCTCAAATTTGGATTTCAAATGCATTCTCATCTCTAAAATCCATAATACAAGAATACCATCTTGATGGCATAGACATAGACTATGAAAAATTCCCAATGCGCAACGCTTCAACTCCATCTTTTGCTTATTGCATTGGCGAGCTCATCACTCAATTGAAGAACCAAAGTGTTATTTCTGTGGCCACCATTGCTCCATTTTACAGCACAGCATTGCCCTACATCAAGCTCTACAAAGATTACGGCCATGTTGTCGACTACGTTAATTATCAGTTCTATACTGATAAAGTGAGAAGCCCTAGAGGGTATTTGGAAGCGTTTAAGCTTCGAGTAGAGCAATTTGGTAGAGAAAAAATGGTTCCAAGTTATGAAGTGAACGGTAGGGGGATTCAAGGGCAAGCATTTTTTGATGCTTTGAGGTTGCTGCAGGCAAATGGGTTTGAAGTTAACGGGGTCATGATATTTTCAGCTGATGCTTCTGCCTCTAATAACTATTTATATGAGAGTGAATCACAGGATTTCTTGCTCAATTCTACTGCTGTGGCTTGAAGGAGAGTAAAGAAAACGGTTTTTTAATTAGGGTGTACTTTAATCTATTATTTTATGATCTTGAGTTAAAAAAACTTACTGGTAAACAATTAATAAAATTATTGAATTATTATTATTTTCAAGAAAGGAAATCTAAGGCAATTGAAATGTGTTGTGTGTATGTTTGTGTATATATGGATTTATATCTACCATTGGAATTTGTGTTTTTCATTTTTTTTTTTCTGTGTGTTTAACAAGGTGTAAAAATTTGTATTAATTTATTTTGCATCTTTTGATCACAATCAGCAAGCACAAGTTCTTGCAGTCAATACAATGAAGACATTTCAAGCTGTCTATTCATGTCATCACAAACTCTAGAATCGATTACATAAAGGAGTGGAAGGGAGTTAGACGCTCAATATGTTGACAAAATGATTAAACTCCCTTGTTTTAGTAAATTAACTTTGAAATGGCTAGGCAAGGTGGATAGCTTGTGTGTCATTCAACTGATTCATAATCCTTTGGGACAGAAATATGAGCGCACACCTTTGATTCAATGGATTAAGGAGCTCATGGGAAGGAATTGGCACATCACTATTAATCACATCCACCGAGAGCAGATTCAATGGCAGACTTCTTGGCTAATTATGCTTTTTCTCTTCTTCTGGAAATGCACTTGTTTAACTTTACTCAGTTTCTTCTTCAGGATATGTATGAGATTGTTTTTCCCTGCCTTTTTTTGTCTTAGCTCTTTGCTCTAAAGTGCTCCTTTGCTCTAAAACCTGTCTTGGAACTAGATGATTGTGGAAAGCAGTAGTTATTATGATTTATCGGACTACACATTATTGTATTAATTGATTTCTTGTTTGGTATAGATGTTAGACAGCTGTAATTTAAAAGTTATAGCATTAAAATGCTTGATAAATACTAGTTACTATAGCTTGAAAGTCAAATTGATTTGATTAATCACTTTTATGATTAAAAACCTATAATATATATACTCTTTTTGTTAAAATTAATATTTAAAAGTCATGTTGACTGCACGCTATTACATTTTATTTTATAATTACGGCTTTTTCACATCAACATATAGTTTAAAGGTACAAGACCTCAATATCGAATAGGGGTAGTGTCATCTTCCACTTTATTTATTAATAATTTCGGATTTCTTTTCAATTTCATAAGTTTTATATATTTTCATAAAATTTCCAAGTTATAATTATATAATGAAAGGAATATAAATAAAAGAAAATCAAAATCTTCCCGAAAGTATGTAAACCATAAATTGAGGATTTATCTTCTATGTATGTGATGCATAATCTGTTAGCCTAAAGGGTTACACACATTGTAATTTTAATGATAATAAACATGTGTCTTAAGTGATATGATAAATATTGTATTGCACGTTTTCACTAGTTCTTGAAGAAAAATATTTATGCAAGTGAATCAAGTGAAGTTAAGCTCAAGACACTCAACGGACAACGGTTTGATCAAGAACAAAGTTTACCTCAACGGAGTTATTATTGCGACAAATTCTCATAAAGCTAGTATGATTTAATATATGCATGGTATAACATTCGAGAAGCTCAAGATTTTATTTAATTAATTATTACTTTTCATAAACCTAAATGTTTTATATTTATAAGACAATTACTTTGTGGATTTGAGTGTTTTTCAAATTTTGGATTAAATTGAAAATATTTTGAGAACTTTGAAATTAGTAAGAATTATGAAAAGAACCTTTTTGTAAAGTATTATAAAGATTTAGGTCACTACATAATTTCAAAAAGTTTTGTGAAATAACGAGTATTATTTAGAAATTATGAAATTGGATCTATTTGTAAATTTTTATAATGTTTTAGACCATAGTCAAATTACCAAAAGTTTTGGGTAAAAACATAATTTTAGAAAATAGTGTTACCATAGTAAAATTAAAATTGTAATGGTAACTTGCACTGTACTAAGCGTCGAGTTGGTTAATTAAGAAGCTAACTGCTTGCTTGCTGGTTTTGACTAAAACAACTAGTTTTTGTGTCAAAACTATATAAACTTAAATTCAATTCATTTTTAGAGACTTTTGCAAAAAAAACAAGTGTAAACAACATATTTTGAGCTCCCAATTCACAAATCATCATAGATTAAATCTTCATTGAGCTATTATTTGTATATATACTCTAAAAGAGAGTATTTGTTGTAATTCTTGAATTCATTGTAAAATTTAAGAGCGTGTAAGTCTGGGAAATACTTGAGTGAAGGGATTATGGATAATCTCTTATTGTGAAAGTTCATTGACATATTGGAAGTCAATTGTAAGCATTTAAAGCCTGAGAAGGTTGGATAGTGAAATCCTCAACCTTAATTTGTTTGGAGGTGTGGACGTAGGCCGGGATTGCTGAACCACGTAAAAATCTGTGTTTGCTTTCTTTTCCCTTACTCTTTTATTTTTTAGTATTGTTAAATTTATTGTTTTTGATTTCATTGAGGCATTAGATTAAATTATTGAATGGTTTGATTTGTTTAATTTTTAGAAACCCAATTCACCTCTCTCTTGAGTTGCATAACTAGTATTTCATAATTCTAGTTTTTGCCATATCAACAAAGCGTCATCATACAATTTATAACATAGTTTACATATCATCATGTATGCATAATGTATATTTATAATCAAATTCAGTCATAATTAGATATGAATACGAAATATACACATAAAAAAGTATATATTTATTATTATTATTATTATTATTATTGTTGTTGTTGTTGTTGTTGTTGTTGTTGTTGTTGTTGTTGTTGTTGTTGTTGTTGTTGTTGTTGTTGTTGTTGTTGTTGGGCCTAATGGTAATTAAATCTCCTCTCGATCCATGCGAGCGGAGTTCGAGCATAGACTTCTTATTTTCAACACAAATTTTTTTATCATGGCACCCGCATGTATGAACATAATACATATATGTTTACCGCGAAAAAACTAAAGAAGGAAGATAAGTAGACTGGCCATTTGATAATCTATTTCTTGGCAAAACCATGTTTGACAAAATACTTTACCCATAAATAATAATATGAAGTGGAGTGCCATATTAGAGCAAGCAGTGGCTGATGTCCCTGCTTGATTTTTTGAAAGTTACAAATTGTCCCATTTTTTATTTGATTTATCATAAAAAATCTTGTTAAAATTTAAAAATAACTAAAATATTAGATATTTGTTCTTACACCTCCAAGTCCCTAAAGAAATTTTATTATTTTGAAATCTCCTCGCACAAAAGAATAGGAAATACTCATCTTGTTGAATTTTATCCAATTAATTGTTATTCAATGAGTCTTATGGCACTTGAGATTAACTTGATGTTCTGATAATAAATTTTCAAGCTAGATTGAAAGGGATTGTTGAATTAGAAGAAAAAAAAAAAACTGATACTAAGAAGAATAAATTTTTCAATGAGTATTTCCGGTTCTTATGGCACTTGAGATTCAACTTGATGTTCTGATAATAAATTTTCAATGAGTCTTATGGCATTTGAGATTCAACTTGATGTTTTAATAATAATTTTTCAAGCTAGATTGAAAAGGATTGGTGAACTAGAAAAAATAATTGATACTAAGGAACAATAAATTTTATTCGTTAATTTATCTATCGGCCACATTTGTATTGATTTGACTAGCTACCACAACCATAGTAAAAATGACATTTTTAGCCATGAATTTTACAAAAAATTGTCAGTGAAATCGGATGAGAGAAACTAATTATATACATAAAAAATATATATTTTGTAGTTTTGATGATGAGGCTATTTTTTTAATATTTTCAATGTATAAAAATACGTCGAAAATAATTATAAATGTATTGAACTAAATATATTAATAATTTGTAAATTATATTATTGTTTAAACTTAACCCTTGCTAGAAAGAATTTCTAGCACCCTCGCTGATAATATGTATATATGTTAGCTAGTACTTAGTAGCTCAATTAAAATTCAATCTATGGAGCTGAAGATGTTCTCTCACTACTACCATCTTGCTTTTAACAGATTAAGATAGACAAAGGATAATATATTTAATCTTCTGTAGGCTATGCGTCAAGATCGGAAGGTTGCTTTGCTATATTTGCATGCTGCAAGGTGGCAATGTAACCGTACAAGCAAGGAAGTTGGTCGCATTCATGGGGCTTTCTTCAATAATCAACCATGCAGGCTCGCCTTATTAACAGTAGTTCTTTTGCTTGAGGTTTCTTTCAATATTCTTGTACTACCTCCCTTTCATTATATAATAATTTGTTTTTCTTAGGTTGTGCTTTAGAATTGCGGACCTTTTAGTAAAAGTTAGTCGTTTCAATATGGTTTTATTGTTTCAAACTAGTTCCTTCTTGATCAAAACTCTCATCTCCACCAACCATTTTTATTCATCGTTCACTAATTAGGGTTGAAATTTTATGTTGCGAGTACTATTAGGGTGTGTTTGGTGCATGTGATTATGGTGTATTATAATACTGTTCACATTAATATAATATCAAGCCAATGTTTGGAAAAGAATTGCATTGGAATAAGGGTGTGAGCTAATGCGTCAACTGACACATTAGCTTTGCTTTTTTTTTTTTTTTTTCTTTTGCTTTTGACTTTTCCTTTTGTTTTATAATAATAATAATAATAATAATAATAATAATAATAATAAATATAATTTTTAATATAATATAATATAATATTTTTATTTTTTTTGTTTTTATATTATAATTATTAATATAAATTAATAAAAAAATGTATTATTCAATAATATTATATTATTTATTATTTTTACATTATAATTTATTAATAAATTTATAATTTATTATAACTAATAAAAAATATTTAAATATGAATAAATTTTAATAATATTAATTTAAAATTAATAATAATATAAAATATTAATACAATTGAAATATATTAATATAATATAAAATATTAATAAAATATAATATTTAATTTAAATTAATTATAAAAAAATAATATAGTACAGTGTAGCACCAAACATTGTATAGCATTACTATAATACAATGTTAATACAATACAACATAATACATTACACCAACATTAAAATAATACAATACAACATAATACAATACAGTGTGCCAAACGCACCCTTAAGGTACTGTGACTTGAAAAGTATCCCAGCTATATAAAAAATTTTTAGTTATAAAATAAAAGTTAAAACGTACAGTAAATATAATTTTTAAATAATATATAGTTATTATAATATATAAGTGGTGAATCACACTAACTTAACAAGTCTGAGAAAGTAGTGTTTACTAATTATTTTAATATTATAACTTTTATATTTTAATAAGTAAAAAGTTAAGAATAAAAACAAAATATACAGATTTCAATACAAGGGTGTGTTTGGCACACTGTATTATATTATGCTGTATTGCATTATTTTTATGTTGGTGTATTGTATTATGCTGTATTGCATTAGCACTGTATTATAACAATGTTGTACAATGTTTGGTGCTGCACTGTACTGTATTAATTTTTAATTATACTATGTTTGGCGTTGCACTGTACTGTATTAATTTTTTGTGATTAATTTATATTATATATTTATAAAATAATATTTATTAGTACTTAAAAAAACTAAATATAGAGGTCTTATATTTTATATTATTATTTATGTTATTATTAATTTTAGATTAATATTATTGAAATTCATTCGTATTTAAATATTTATTATTTTTTATATTATATTATTTAAAAATATTAAATTTTATATATTAATATTACAATAATTAAATAGTGTAATATTATATTATATTTTATATACTTTTAAGTATTTATTATTAATCATATTAAATTATAAATTTATTAATAAATTATGATGTAAGAAAAATTATATTATATTATAAATTAAAAATTATATATTTATCAATTTTTATTATTATTAAGTAAAACTAAAAGTTAAAGTTAAAGTTAAAAAAAAAAAAAAAACAAGCTAATGCGGGAACTCCCGCATTAGATCAAAAGATCAAACCCGACTGTGCCTTAATGTAAAATTACACTATCTTATACGACATGATGAATTGATAAGTTGTCTATCCGAAAAAAAGTATAAAGAAATTATATTTTAAATAAAATAGTGAAAATAAATTTTTTAAAAATATTCACGTCTGTTGTTAATGGTTTCAAAATTATTAAAAATTCACATAAAAAATTTATATATGTCATATGCGTTTAGGGGTGATATGATAACGTACCGATAGTTTCTTTTCAAGTGTAACAGGTCCAAACCTCAGGGTTTGTATCCAAAAAATTCACAGTACTAGAGTGTCGATCATTCATTAACCTTCATAATCAAACGGCCAAGACAACCCCGCCTATAATTACTTGTCTAAACCATTTCACACCAGAAATGCTCCTCTTTCTCACAGAAATTACACACAAAGCACAAAACAGAGTACGAACAAATGTTGGATGAAGTAATGCAAGAGCAAATCTAGCTACTTTTGATTTGAGATGGTACAAAATCATCACCATAGAGGAGGAGGCTCGTATTACAAGGGATCCTCTTCTTCAACAGCCATTTTTTTCTCAAAGAAACCGTCTTTTTTAAGCATCACTCTTTATATAATCCTTCTCTTTGCCTTTTCAATTTTCATTTTTCTTGTTAAGACTAGTATAAACATATTGGATGTTGATAATGGTACTGATGGGCAGAGGACTGTCTTCACTGAACATTCTCAGTCTCAGTCTCAATCTCAATCCGAGTTAGAATCTTTAGAGGTAAAGATTGGTTTTTTTTTTTTTTTTTTTTTTATAGATTTTTAAACTAGTCATTGATGTTAAATTATTGATTTTTATTCTGTTTTCTGCTTCTGGGTAGTTATGGTTTGGCCTGTGAAAGTTGATTTTTGATTAGATTGTTCTGTTTTCTTGGTGGGTTCTGTGTTTTGGTATCTGGGTTGCTGGCTTCTTCTTTCAGTTGTTGATTGGGGGAGGTTTTTTGTTGAAGGAACTTGGATTTGTTACATTAGCATAAATTCCAGAGTAGAAGATTTAGGATCTTGTAGCATACATGTTATAAAAAGTTAAGGAAGTATTTGTACTTTGAATTGAAGTGCGCTGAAAGGCAATGTGGTTACTACCATTTGTGTGAGCTCAACTTGTAAAATGGAAACCGGTGTTGGGCAGAGGGACCTTTTAGACGGGATCAAAATGTCTCATTATTATTCATGTTCAACCATTTGATGTAGCTGAGAAATTCTAAAAGAGGATTGGAGAATTGCCTCATTGTTGAACTGTAGTTTACATGCTATTTTACTATGTGAAAGAAATAAACTATTGATTGGCTTGCCTTTCCGGAAACTTTTATTAGTCACTTATATGTTACTTGGTTGTTTCAATGAACTAAAACTCTGGAAAATATTATGCTTCCCATAATCGCCTCGTATGCCTCTCAATTATCACATATTTTACTATGCATGATCTGCTCCAAAGAAAGTTAGTTAAAGTCTTAAAGGACTTGGTTAAGAACCTCATATAGGCTGATGGATTTGTATGTTCACAGAACAATAGGCTGCGATATATTAAAACTAGTTAGAATTTGCTGGAAATTTTCTGGTATTACAGTAACATACTAAATATGCCTATATCTAATTGCAATAATAATCTTGAACTTAACTTACCATTGCAAAGAGCTGATTGCTGATAGTTCCTTCTAGAAAAAGGAAATAAGAATTGCTTAAAGTTTTTCTGATTCGGCTGCAAGTTTTTTCTTATACATCCCTATTCTATATTGCTTTCACTTTTGAAACTGAAATTAAGAATATTATCATTTTTATTCAAAAAATGCAGTAAACAATATCAATTTTAACAGCCTTTTAAGAAATAGTGATGCATTTTCTTTTAATGGTACTGGGTTTCTTCGCTTGCAATTTTTGCAGATTCCGGATGAACAACTTTGGGATCCTCCTTTTAGCTATGGTTTACACCCGTGCGTCAAGCCTACTAGTAAATATAGAGGTAAAAGTTACTTACATCTGCTTATCCTATTTTGTTTGCGGTGCAGGATGGATCCCTCGTTCTGTTCCTAGAACTTAGTGGAACAAAATCTAATGACACTTCTGTAATTCTGTTGGAACTCTTTTTCCCCTGAATTGTGTTCTATAACAATTCCTGGTCTTCAATATTTTTATAAGCTTTATTTTCTGTATCACTTGTAGCCTTCTATCAAGGCATATTCTTGCATCTTCTTGACTGATTCTTTTTATTTATTTAAATTCAAGCTAAGTAACACGCTCTTTCTTTCAGGGAGAAAAAAAAAAAAAAATACATGCGTACCAGCACAATCCACCAATGAACACCCTTTGTTTCTCTTTTTCTCTTACTCTCTGTCCATATTATCGCTCCTCTAAATTCTGGTTTGCTATTTCAGCTGCCCAAGGATCAGACCGCTACATAACAGTGAAAAGCAATGGAGGACTAAATCAGATGCGGACTGGTGTAAGTTTAAGACAGCTATATGTTCTAAATTTATGTAGAATTTTGTGCTTCAGCTATAGTTTTAGTCCAACCAAGAGGAAAAATTGCCATCAAAGTCAAGATTGCTCTATCTGATGGAGCACAGCATTTTCGATAAAAGCAAAGTAGAAACAAAAAAATGACAAATCCATTGCAGAAACATAGTTCAGAAAATAAGATGTACGATGCATTTATAGAAGAGTTCAACATTCTATTTAGCTGTTCACCATCCAATTTCTGATTCTTCTCTTAATCAAAATTCAATAACCGTGCGCTTCTTGTAGATAGCGGACATGGTGGCTGTGGCACACATAATGAATGCAACCTTAGTTGTTCCTCAACTGGATAAACGTTCATTCTGGAAAGACTCGAGGTATTCTGAAGTGCTCCATAATTAGGCCAATAGTACTTTAGAAAGTATATTATTTAACATAGAATTTCTCATGTTGTGAACCCTATGCACAGTACATTTTCAGATATGTTCGATGAGGTGCACTTCATTAAAACATTACAAGGAGACTTGAGGATTGCCAAGGAGCTCCCCAAGGAACTGGAGTCAGTACCTCGGGCCCGGAAGCATTTCACTTCCTGGTCTGGGGTGGGTTACTATGAAGAGATGACACAGCTATTTAAGGAATATCAGGTATGTGTAATATTTTGTTGTGAAGTTTCAAGTTGAAAAAACTGGATCTTGGTTTTGAGCAGAGGGCCTTATTCTGTGTGAGAGGATTTTGCAACTAAGCTAATCTACTCTTACTGGTGTCCAGCAGTCTATTGCAGTTAGCACCTATGAAAAACTGTGGTGTTTGCTATTTCTTTATCTGTTTATGATATTACATGTGGGCCCTATTGTTGTGCTTAGAATTGATAAGACCATCCCTGTTCCCTGATATAACATTCATTATAGCCAACAGAGAAACAATCATTCAACTATCAAACAGCATTGGGTGTAAGAGAACCATAAGACGTCCTCCTACTGGGCTTATCCACATTACTCTACCTTATCTTTTATGCAAGGATTTTTGCAACTTAACTAATCCACTTTTAATGTGTTGTGCTAATCCATTGCACTTAGCACCCATAAAGACTTTGTGCCAACCCCATTCTCCCTTTTTTCCTCTTAATCTTTTTATGATATTTACGTATGGACACCGTTTTGGAACTTAGAACTGAGAAGACCCGTGTTTTGCACTGGATTTGATACTGCAAACTGGGAAAAAGTCACTTACTTAACAAACATAATCACTAGGTTATTATGGTATATAAGTTCATGATTCGTCAATTTCTTGAATACTTTGAAGCATGTCCCCTGAAACTTTTATATTCAAATATTTTAGAAGGCTTAACCTTGCTTTACGCTTTCACCTTTGAAATCATGGCTAATTATTGAGTGAAATTAGTGGCTGCTCAAGTTAGACAATCAGTTCTTAGGATTTATTTGAACGGAAAGATGACTGAACTCAAGATGGCTTATCAAGTCAATTTCTGCAGGTAATCCATGTTGCAAAATCAGATTCACGACTTGCAAACAATGATCTACCTCTGGATATACAGCGGTTGAGGTGCCGTGCTCTATATTATGCTCTCCGCTTCTCTCCCCCAATTGAAATCCTAGGAGAGGTCGAATTGCTATTCCTTGGTGTTAACACCCCTGTCCTTCTTCCCTCTTCTTTTATCTTTATGAACAGTATCAAAACCCTAGATTATGTTAGGGATTATTTAATTTAGAATGTATATATGATTCTTTACTTCTGAAACTAAGAGATGCAAATAATCATTAAAAAATGTGTTTGGTTAAGTGTTTGCAAACGGTTTTTAGATTTTCAGGAAATTAGTTGAAACTCTGAACGACAAAGGTTGTTTTGTGCTGTTTCCTTTGGGATTATATTGAATTATATTTAATACTCAAAATTTATCAAAAACTGAAAATGTTATTGGTTTACAAACTATACATCCTGTTAATAGATTCAAACTGAGTTTGTGCAAGTTCTTAGAAGATACAAGACTTTTGAATGGCACAAGTGGTGACTCAATCTCTGAAATCATTTGATAGTTTTTATCCTTTCAGCATGTCCTGTGTATTATGCTAGCATGCAATGTACATAAAAGTTCTATGATGCATTTAAGAGGTCTCCTATGGGGCTTCCTGTTAAATTAGGTTCTGAGCATGCATGACGCTGACACCACAGAAGCTGGTGGAGCGGCTGAGATCACATGGGGGAAGATACATAGCCCTTCATCTCAGATACGAGAAAGACATGCTGTCATTTACTGGTTGTACTTATGGTCTGACTGATGCAGAATCCAAAGAGCTGACAATAATGAGGTGAGAATTATGTCTGCATGAGCATGTGGGTTGTATAGTTCCGAAAAACCTTACATTGTCAAACTGAGAGGATAAGCCTTGGCTAAAGACCTGCCTCTGCCTATATATAGGGTTGTAGTTGTACTGTAAAATTTAGTCTCAGATAAATCATTGACTTTAGGTCAGTTTAATATCTTCTAAAGCTTTTTTCATTTCATTGTGCTTCAGCAGTTTCTGAAACTTCCAAAGAATGCTAAAAGCCATTTAGCATATTCTCAAAGTTTTTGAAAACCTTTCCATTTACTTTTAAATTATTTTTTACGTTAATACACTAGTATGTTGATTTCCTCAAAATCAGTGAATTAAAATTCCAGTGTTAAAACCATTGAAACTTTTGGGAAAGTCAGTTGCTTATTACAACTTATGGTTATTGTTTTTCTAGGGAGAACACGAATCATTGGAAAGTTAAAAAGATAAACTCAACAGAACAGAGAATTGGAGGCTATTGTCCACTAACTCCCAAGGAGGTGGGGATATTTCTTCAAGCCCTTGGTTATCCTCCATCAACAATAATTTATATTGCTGCTGGAGAAATCTATGGTGGCAATACTCACCTTTCAGAACTCATGTATCGCTTCCCAAATTTAGTTTTCAAGGTATGTCAATCATTTTGTAGCTTATTACCCAGCCAACATAGTTTGATGGCACAGGTGCATTGACAAATCAGTGGCTGGATTTCACAGGAAACTTTGGCAACCAAGGAAGAGTTGAAAGCATTTGCTAATCATGCGTCGCAAACTGCAGCACTTGATTACTTGATTTCTGTAGAGAGTGATGTGTTCATCCCATCACATTCTGGCAACATGGCAAGAGCAGTTGAGGGCCACCGGAGATTCTTAGGTCACCGCAAGACAATTACCCCAGATAGGTATTAAATCAGCCCTGGAATATGTTTTTTGGAAGGACTCTGGAGAACTGACAATTAGACTAGCTAAATCATTAGTTCATTCTATGAAGAAGATTCCTGTTGTGATGTAGTAGCAGACTGATATTCTCGAGTAATTGCTCTCCTTTTTTCTTTTTTCAGGAGAGGCCTTGTTGAACTTTTTGATAAGCTGAAAAGTGGAAAGCTTAGAGAAGGGCCATCCTTCTCGCAACGTGTGCAGCAAATGCATGAGAACTGGTAACTTCATTGAGACTTTTTGTAATGTATATCTATCTATTAAAAAAAAATAAACTGTTGCCATGCAATCAGTTAACCAGTCTGCAGAATCAAAATAACCTTGTAATGAAATAATCGCATCTGTGGCTTAAACATTCACAGGCAAGGGGGGCCGAGGAAAAGGAAAGGTCCGTTACCAGGAATCAAAGGCCGAGCACGTTTCAGGACTGAAGAATCATTTTACGAAAACCCGTACCCAGAGTGTATATGTAGTTCAAAGGCAGCATGAATAAGACAGGACACTGCCGTTATGCTGAACTTTAGGAGCCCAGATAGGAATGGCAATGGGGTGGGGTGGGGGTGGGGAGGCCTACCCCATTCCTCACCCCGTTAGAAATTTTTGCCTCCATTCCCCACCCCATTCCCCAATAAATTTAGTAGGGTGGGGAGGGAGAATCCCCATGTGGGGAATGATTTCCTCATCCCCACCCCATTCCCCATTTATCTATTTTATAATATGTATAAATACATTATTTTAGTAAGTTAAAAATTAGAGACTTAAAATAAAATCATCATCATATTATAAAGTATTTAAATTCTTTTTAAAAAATATCTAAAAGTTTGAAACAATATCTTAAAATGATATTAAAAGTGAAAAATATTTAAAGAGCGTACTACCTTAAAAGAGAAAATAAAATATAACAATGTTTTAGAGTTAAAAAATATTATAGGATTTTCTTTCACTCATATCTTGTTTATATTGCATAAAAATAAAAAAAATTATTAATTGATATTATAATTGATAAAATAAAAATTATTAAATAAGAATTAAAAACATATTTATATTTAATGGGGATTGGGGTGGGGGTGGGGTGGAGAGTACAAAACCAAACTCCACCCCATTAAGAATTTGGGGATTATTTTCCCCTCACTCCCCACCCCATTCCCCAAAAATTATTCAAAAATTTCCCCATTTGGGGTGGGGCTCCACGGGGCCCCAAACCCGTGGAAGATTTTGCCATCCCTAAGCCCAGAATTCTTCATTACAAGCAAATAGATGGTGACCCAAAATTGACAAGAATTGGGGGGATGCGTAATGCCAACCTATCTGTATGTCTAAATCATTTTTGCCTTAGAAAAGAAGGGTAAAGAACTCTTGTTTGTTAAATCATTTTATCAATACGATTTTAGTCTCTTTGATTAACAACATATTTTTTTTTTTTGGAATGAGAACTATTGCTCATGATGACATTTACAATCATATATATACTGAGACCCGTTTACATCAATTCTGATATGGCACCGCTCAGATTTTTAACCCTCTCAAATATTCGAGGGACGTCAACTCCCATTCTGAGAGAAAGACTGCCTTCACTCAAGCTCTGGGACTCCAAGGAAGGAAATTGAAATCAAACCCCTACAATGCGTCTGCGGAGGCTCGAACCACTTCCCTCACATTTGTGAGGGAGTGACTCTGGCCACTTGGGCTAAGCCCAAGTGGTTGATTAACAACATTAATCTGTCTTTTTCTTTTCGATGACAAGTTTGTATGATGGGATTGCAAAATTAAGCCATGTTTATAATTTGTTTTTGAGTACAGAAATGATTAACTTTTAGTATGTTTGAAATTGTGTTCGATGGTGTATTTTCAAACTAATATTTGAGAGAGAAAATATAAGAGTTTAATTGGTAATTATGGAGAATGTAAAAACTGAAAAGGCATTCGGTAGAATTTTTTATTAATTCTTTTAATAATTACATTTCTCCTTTATTTTTAATCTAGGCCTGTTCGGGATTAAGATTGGGATTGGACAGAAGTTATAATATTATAGTGTTTGTTAAACATTAATTTCAATAGCTAAGTTGATTTAATTTTATACTTTTATGATGAAAAATTTATTATATTTTTATTAATTTTGTCAAAATTATTATTTAAAAATTATATTTATTACATATTATTAATTTTTATTTTATAGTTGCATTTTTTCACAACAGTTATAGTTTAAAAGTTACATCACTTCAAAATCAAATATGGTCATAACCAAACACTTATTTAAAAAACATAATACACATAAGGAAAAAGGACACATATACCCTTAAGTTTTCGAAAAATGATCACAAAAATTGTTAAGTTTTATGAGACATTAAAATTCCTTTTTAACCATAATACCCTTTGAATTTAGTAGTTAGAAAATTGACTTTAGGGTTTTTTAATTAATAAAAATTTAATATAAATAATATAATTTATCTATTAGACTAATAATATTAAATTATTTTTAACAATTAAAATAATATTAAAATTTTAATTTATTCTTTATTTTAGTAATATATTTGTATTTATTATAAAGATTTAAAATAAAAATTTTACAATTAACAAAAAAAATTCCTATTAACAATATTAAAATCATTTTTTATAATATTCAAAACAATTTTAATTAATTTATTTCAATATTATGTTTCTATTTATTATAAAAAATTACTTTAATATAATAAAATAGGTCTATTAATTATAAAATTTTAGGATCAATTTTTTTTTAATTTATAGAATTAAAGAATAATATGATTAAAAAGACGTCTTTGTATTTCTTATTAAAAATTTAAGAATTTTTGTGAACATTTATCTATATCTTAGGGTGTACATGCTACCTTTTATATAAACAATCGCATGGTTCAGACGACGTCGTTTAAAAACGAAACGGTGTCATTAATTTATCAAGCCAAACGCTTCGTTTCGCTCGTCTCTCTAAAAAGTAAAAACCCGCATAAAAACCTCCACTGCTCCCCGAGCACTGCGTTAGCTCGGATAAACTTCGTACATTTTCTCCTTCACTTTCCCGCACGAGAAAGTGAGAGAAAGTAGCCGAGAAAATTCCATTGTTTCCATGAAATAAAATAAAGTAACAATAAAACAAAAATGCAGTCTCATTTCTCACAACAGCTCAATTCAATTACATTCCCAAAGCACTTCCCCTCTCATTTTTCTCGGTTTAATAAACATACTTTCCGAACCAAATTGAGTTCAAAGAGGCGCTCTTTCGTTACAATTAAGCACAACCGGCTCACTGTTAGTGCTTGTAAAGCTTCAAGTTCCAACTCAGTCGTATCATCATCTACTAACTCAGAAGAAAATGCCGAGTCAACTCAGCTTTTCGAGGTTTCTTATTTTTGTTTTTTAAAATTTTAAAATTATGTTGTTCTTTTAATACATTATTAACTTATGTCAGTTTGAAATGCTGTTGGACGCGCGTTCAAAAATCCAAATCAAGTTGTTAGATTTTGTTTTGTAATTTTGTATTTATTGTTTTGTTTTGGGAGTGCTTTTATAGAAAGTGCATTCTAATGAAAAGGCAACTAATTTGTAGAAGTTATTATTATTTTATTTTATTTTTAATTCAGCTAAATGCTGCAAAAGACATTGATTTCTACTGCAAAATACATTAATTTCTATTACTGGGAAGCGTTTTTGCTGTTTCCAAAAGCACTTCCAGATATATCAGATTTTTTTATTGTTATTATTATTTTTCAATTATATGCTTTTGTGTTTGAAAATTTTCAATCTAAAGATTTATTTGATATTTTATCAGAAACTGAAGGAAGCAGAGAGGCAACGGATTAACAAATTGGAAGAATTGGATAGAAAGGCCAATGTGCAGCTGGAGAGGCAGCTTGTGCTGGCTTCGGAATGGAGCAGAGTGTTAATGACTATGTGTGGAAGGTTGAAAGGAACAGAGTTGGACCCTGAGAATTCGCATAGGATTGACTTCAGTGATTTTTGGAAGCTTCTTAACTCAAATAGTGTCCAATATATGGAGTACTCAAACTATGGTCAAACTGTATCTGGTAGGGAGTTTGTTCTTCGTTGCTTATGAAAATTCAATTTTTAATTGTTTTGCTGGTTTCAAGCTTGAATTTAATAATTGGAAAATTTATTTAGGTAGCTAGATTTATAAAATTGTATTCATTGTTTGTTATTTTAGAAAGACATTTTGGGTTTTATAATGGCTAAAATGTAAAGCATGTATGAGAGAACAAAACATACAATGGTAAAAAGCATCTCTAGTGCATTCCGTTGGTGTTGCAAAGTTGAATGTTATGGATATTCTATTTTTAGTTAATGATTAAATGTCTCACGTAGGTTCATGAGCAGCTGTGTAAACATACATAAAACGCTTAGTATAAAAAAGTTGATGATTACCATAAGAATTGTGTTTCTAGACTCTAGTAGTCACTTCATTACTTGAGTCTTGTGTGCATCAACTCTTCGGAGAGAGCTTCAGTCAAACATTAACCTGAATATACATAGAACATGTCCATTCTGTACTGTCATAAATCTTAATCTGTTGATGGGAGATGGATTCACCTTGATATGTTTTTAACCTTGGATTTCTGCATAGATAAAGTTATATAAATTGGTAAATGATGCTCTTAATTTAATTGATGAAGTTGGCTCTAAGAATTATTGAACCAGTAAAATTGCTTTTATGGCCTTCTTTTGTTTATTTATTGGGCTTAAGCCTGAGCTGAAGCTGGATTCAAAGTATTGATTTGGCAGATTTATTAGAAATTTAGAAAGAACAATGTAAAAGAGTATGCAAGACATAATCACAGTGTGCTCGAAACAAAATGAATTGTAGTACCAGGCTTACCAAGGAAAAATGAGGAGATGAATTTTATTATTGATCCTCAAATGGCTTCTTATGGGCTTACATCTTCAATCCTAGTAGAATTCATTTTAAATTTGTCTCTTGAGAAATACATTTAATTGGTGAATGTTAAACATCTATTAAACCATGATAGCCTGTGAAGTAATTTGAAAATATGATGCATAAGAGTGCAAATTGAAGTATATTTATACTGAATTCTGAAACCAATTTCTGTAGATTATATTTATATCGCAATCTTTACTTAATTCTCTCTTAAATGGGCTCCATTGGAAATCTCTTCTTTGCTTGTCCATTACTTGGCCTCTGGACTACGTTTTCAAACTCATATATGCTCTAACCTATTTGGTCCTTAATTTTTTCTTCCAATTTCATTTTCCTATTCTATTCTTTGTTTGAATTGCTCAATGTTTTACTCTGATGAGACAGAAAGCATTTTTCATAATACTTTTTAGAGGAAATGTGAACCAACTGTCCACTTTTGGACTGGGTGACAATTACATAATAAATTTACTCACGTAATAAAGAAACAAACTCAATTTGTGTAAAACGGCCTCTCAATAAATAATGAAAAATGAAGAATCCTGAAATTCATTTATAACAGAAGCCCAAAGTGATGTTGATGAACAAACTCTATCCCACCAAATATCATGCTCATGAAAATGATGTATTATACCTGCTATTTCTTTTTCTCTTGCTTAATCAGCTTAGCGTTTAGATTGTAATTCTTTTTGTGACTTCTCTGGTGGTTTCTTGTTGTTGAATATGTTGGAATCTTTTTGTTAAATTTCATTTTTCAGTGATTTTGCCATACTACAAAGATGCAAAAGTTGAAGGAAAAGAAGGGAATCCAGGGAAGGACATCATTTATCGCCGCCATGTGGTAGATCGTATGCCCATTGATTGTTGGAATGATGTATGGCAAAAGCTGCACCAGCAAGTAGTAAATGTTGAGGTAGTTAATGTGAATACAGTATCTGCAGAAGTCTACTCTAGTGTTGCTACAGCAGTCATATGGTCTATGCGACTTGCCCTTGCTGTTGGATTATACATTTGGATTGACAATATAATGAGGCCAATATATGCTAAGTTAATACCTTGTGACTTGGGAACTCCTCCCCAAAAAACCAGGCAGCCACTCCAGCGCCGTGCACTCGGATCATTAGGCAAGAGTCGGTAAGTGGATGGTGATTTATGAGTGACTTGTTTTTAAATACTGTTATTTTTCTTTCATCTGATAAATGTTTAATGTCCTTCATATGATAAATGGTTAATGTCCCTCATTTTTATGAGTTGAGAGTATTCTTGGTGGCACATACTCTTGTCTAGTAAGAGTTCTTTTTTCCAATTGGATCATGAAAACTAAGCATTTTATGTTGAGAAAATTCAGACGAATGAGTGTGGCCTAGCACTCTACTCAGAATCTAATATTTGCTACCTTACTTCCAGGGCAAAGTTTATATCGGCAGAAGAAACTACTGGAGTTACCTTTGATGATTTTGCTGGTCAGGAGTATATAAAGAGAGAACTGCAAGAGATTGTGCGTATTTTAAAGAATGATGAGGAGTTCCAAAACAAAGGTATTTATTGCCCAAAAGGTGTCCTTCTACATGGGCCTCCAGGAACTGGTAAAACGCTGTTGGCTAAAGCTATTGCTGGTGAAGCAGGAGTGCCTTTCTTTGCAGCAAATGGTACTGATTTTGTGGAGGTAAGTTCTGATTCTCTGAAAAAATATGATAAAGGTAGAAAAAGTATTGAAGATGCACGTGAATTGTTTTTTGTCTCCTAACGCCACATGGTTTCCTGACACTTATGATACCTTTCAGTTTATGGTTTGTTGACAATCTTGGTGGTTATGCTAGTGAAATGCAGCCGGTTCATTGTTTTGCATATCACCTAGTCAATCCTAAACCACTTTTTTTTTCCAGAATGTATGGAACCATGGTCCTTGGAATTGATAAACTTGATTGATAATATTATGTTCAGATTATGTTGTGGGATGATAACTATTTATTGGAAGTATATCCTGTGGTGCAACATTGGAATGAAAATTCAAACATAGTATTTTTTTTAAGTGCATTTCTATGGAACTCTTGGAAATTCAGCAATTGTCTTTTGTTGAGACAATGATGTTGACATATTAGTAACTTCGAAAATCTGGCTAATAAACTTCACCTTTTAGATGTTCGTGGGCGTGGCAGCATCACGTGTCAAGGATCTTTTTGCTAGTGCAAGATCATTTGCACCTTCCATCATTTTTATTGATGAGATTGATGCAATTGGTAGCAAGCGTGGTGGACCTGATATTGGCGGGGTAAGATATATATACATATACATTATACATATACATATACATTCAGATACATACAGATACACACACACATAATGACTCTTGTTTCATCTACAAAACAAGTTTTGTTTCCTAAGTATCTTTTCTCTTCCTGTACCAGAAATATTTAAAAGGGAAAAGAACATAAAATAATGAACTTGATTACTTTTCTGCATTTTTTCCTATAAAAGTGGACAATGCAATGTGATTAACTGATTATTACACACCAAATTCAGTTAATGTTATTGTAGACGATACTAATTACTGTTAAAAACAAATGAACTGTACATGTTTCTCTTTCTCCTTTTCTTCCCCTGTATTTATAAATTTTCCAGGGTTCAAGAAGTAAAATAGATCATATAATGTTTCTGGAGCATTGTGTGTATGATAAATAACTTAATGGATGATGACCATTTTCTGCTTGAGTGTTAGTTTCTTTTTTTCTGTGGACATGTATACGTCTGCATTATAAATGCTATAGTGCAAGGTTGCACAGAATATTGAGCATTTTATCTTGGCATGCACGTATCTAAGTGTCTATTACCCAGTCAGTCTATGATCATACTTATGTCTATAGGAATTTAAAAATTGATGTAGATTATTGGGTGACCACTAAGTGGGGGTTCTATGTTCTTTTTGTTTAACTTTTTCATTCTTCTGTTCATTTTTGGTCCTTTTAGTTTCTTGAATGCACTAGTTGAATTTTTTGGTCCTTTTGTCTCTCTATTTTGGGTTCACCTCTCTTAAAAGGGCATTTGAAATGTGATTGGATATAAGAATTTAATAACTGGCAAGCAAGCTCACTGCCAGTTTTAAATTTCATTTTTCCATAAATTTTTAATCTCTGTTCTCCAGAGGTTTTTACATGCGTGTATTTTCCAAATAGTCTAGTAATTTTTAAATTTTATGTTGTATCTCCTGCCTGAACTAATATATGTATGTTTTTAGAAATGATAAATGTTGTTCTTCTAATAAAAAATGTAAATTTGGTTTCATTTATTCTAGATTTGTATTTTTCTATACATCTCTGTTGAAACTACATTTGAGTCCTCAAATTGCTACGTCAGTAGAATTTCATAGTTTCCCAGTTATTTTGTGGTATGGTTGTATGAAAGTTTTCCATTCTAATTTCAAAGCTTGCTTGTGAGCACACACACACACATTTATGTTAGTGGGGAGGAATGAACTAGAGCTTGGAGTGTCTATTTGAATAATGAAGTGAAAAGAACAGTTGAATTATTTTATATGGCCATCCTTATTATACAATAATTTACTAATACCAGTTTGCGTGTGTATGGGATAGACACAAGTGTCAGGCTGTGATGTATTTATATGTCTGATGATCAAAGATGGCTTCTGGGTTGACATGAAATGGTGCTAATATTCTCAAAAGGAACTTAAGGCAAGCGAAGTATATATAGAATCATGACTGATCTATACTGGAGCTTTTTGTAGTATATATAGGCTGCAGGATTTTTCTAGTTTAAACCATTGGAGCTTTTTGCAGGATTTATGATTTTATTTATCAATTGACTATTAACATCCAATTTTGGAGTTTGACATGATTTATAAGGACTGGGACTGTTTCTGATCTAGATGTTGATTTAGCAAAACCATTATCCTTCAAAAATTTATATCATGGAGTAATCGAATAAATTTGTACGTACTTATAATTTCTTTTACTCAATAAAGAGAAAGTATCAGGTGAGTGATGTACTGCATATTTATACGCCCATTCAATTAAATGTTAACACGTAGACACATTGCAGTAATAAAAATAGATGCGAGAAAATTCAAAACACGTGGCATGATTTTTAATGGATGGTCTTATTGGGACCATCCTAAGACTTTCTCCTCAATATATTACATGCACACTTGTTCTAACACTGGACAGTTCATCCTAGACTCATAACTAAATACATTTTTGTTGCATATTTAGTATGATGTTTACTTATAGTGATGTACATACAGAATTGTATGTTTTTCTGCCATTTCTCTCTGATTTGTCGAATATAATGGTCTGTGTATATAATTGCTTCATGTAGGGTGGTGCAGAAAGGGAACAAGGCCTGCTTCAGATATTGACTGAGATGGATGGATTTAAAGTTTCTACATCGCAGGTAGCTTTTAAATATTCTATTGGACTAAAAAGAATATTCATTTTTGTTAATTAACTGCTAAATGGGTTTGTCAGGTGTTAGTTATTGGTGCAACTAATAGACTGGACATTCTTGATCCTGCTCTCTTGAGAAAGGGCCGTTTTGACAAGATTGTGAGGGTTGGTTTGCCATCTAAGGATGGTAGATTTGCAATATTGAAGGTATTTTTCCCTCCTTTTTTTTTTAATTTTTTTAATGTGTTTGGCTTAAGGGAATGTTATCTTTCTCCTCTTTGTACTGTATCTATTAGTGGAATACATTGTTGCTCATAACAGGTGCATGCTAGAAATAAATATTTTCGCTCAGAGGAGGAAAAGGACGTTCTACTGCAAGAAATTGCAGAGCTTACAGAAGATTTTACTGGGGCAGAGCTGCAAAATATACTGTATGGAATGCTTTCTATTGACTTTGGTGACTCAACCTTTGGAAAGTTAGGTTAATCATTCTGAAACTGAATGGCAGGAATGAAGCCGGAATTTTGACTGCCAGGAAAGATTTAGACTACATTGGGCAAGAAGAACTTTTAGAAGCTTTGAAACGGGTTAGTGCTGAGTTCACCATATCATGCTTGACAGAATTGACTCTATTTGTGATTGGATTCCCGTTTCTCACTTTATTTATTTATTTTCTTTGACATTTCAGCAAAAGGGCACGTTTGAAACAGGGCAAGAAGACAGTACTGATATTCCAGAAGAATTGAAATTGAGGTTGGCATATAGAGAAGCAGCTGTAGCTGTTCTTGCATGCCACTTGCCAGATCCCTACTGTCCAATCATAGAGGTTGCTATGATTGTTCATCGGCAGTGCCATTTTGTTTCCTGTGGTATTGTAATGTCTTTATGTATCTTTACATGTGTTAATTAAATCGTCATATATATGAATATATTTTTTGCAGACGGACATAAAATCAATCCGAAGCCAACCAAATATGCGTTATGCCGAAATTTCAGGCAGAGTTTTTTCGAGAAAAAACAATTATTTGAACGCAATTGTCCGTGCTTGTGCTCGTAAGTTACATTTTTCGTATAAAGCATCTCTGGAGCAGTTTATTTCATCATTTTTGTTTGTGAACATCAACATTTGAATGAATTCACATTCAACTTCGTGTAGTCTGCAATTTGCTTAATATATTTGCAAGTTTGTATGAAATTAATTTACAAATTTTATTTAAATTTTAAATTAGGTTATTTATTAACTTTACAGATTGTGAATGATGATTTTTAATACTTAGTTTATTACTATTTTTTAATCTTATAGATATCTATCAGTAAAGTATCAAATTAAATTTATGGCTGAGGGTATGTTCTTTTATTGAGTGAAGAGTCCTAAGTTATGTTCATTGAATCATAAGAAAATAATAAAAATAAAGAAAGAGCTTCAATCTTAATAAAAATAAACGTAAAGAAATTAAATAAACTTCCAACTTTACAAAATTATGAACCTGGTTGTTTTCAATACTGGATAATTTGAGTAAGGTCATGGTTCGTTGATTCAAACTTGTTGCAAGGTTTATCCTTTGTCTTTTTCAAGATGTATTTTTCCATATTTGAAAAAGCCTATTAAAATAGTCTTATTATGAGTTTATCTTGGAGGCACCTTCTAATGAGATGCCTCACACTTCTCAGTCCATTGAATTTTAATTTAATTTTGATTGCTGAAGAGTATATATTCTTTGGATGTCGCGTGTATCTTTGGTTCTATATGAATAAATTTAATGACTCACTGACCCCTATTTAGCTCGAGTAATTGAGGAGCAGATGTTTGGGATTGACAACATGTGCTGGATCTCTTCAAAGGCTACACTAGATGCTTCAAGGCTTGCAGAATTTTTGATTCTGCAGACTGGGATGACGGCATTTGGGAAAGCATACTATAGGAATCAAAGTGATCTAGTGCCAAATGTGTGTCTCTATAACTTGTTAATTTTGTGACTATCTTGGTTAAGCTCAATAAAGATTTCATCTAAAGAAAATAAATTGTACTGATAGTTTTGACTTATTGATTATAACAGCTTGCAACCAAACTCGAAGCACTTCGAGATGAATATATGCGTTTTGCTGTGGAAAAATGTGCGTCTGTGCTCAGAGAATACCATTCAGCTGTGGAGACAATTACAGGTTATATTGATAGATTCATTCAAGATATTAGTCCATGCACATTATGTTGTTTTTGAAATATTCCGATGACTCAATTTGGTTGGCTTCAATGTGCGGTAAAATTTTAAGGTTATCAACCATGAATGATTCCATGTTAAGAGCAAAGTGTAATACTGTTCAAATCCATGCCTTCATCCTGTGCAGATATTTTACTCGAAAAGGGCGATATTAAAGCTGAGGAAATTTGGGACATATATAAAAAGGCGCCTCAAATACCTCAGGTAGTTTATTAACAAGGAATGTAAAATGAATTTCCATGACGCTTGTTTCCTAGGCACAGCAGTGCTTTGCATCTTTATTATTATGTTTGCACAAATCTAGATATCTTTACTACATATAATTTTCTGGAAATTGATATAAATGATAGAGTTTTTGATGTCCATTTTGAAACCTGTTTGTGAGAATCTATTTTGAGCTTATTGTTCATTTTCTTGATGGTGGAACTTTAATGGGGTTATGTTCACTTTCAAGTGCTTTTGATCATATAGACATTGTAATGCTTTTCGTTACTTGTTTTTCAGCATGCTGTAAGTCCAGTTGATGAGTATGGTGCTTTAATTTATGCTGGCCGATGGGGAATTCAGGGAGTCTCGCTACCAGGAAGGGCCACGTTTGCACCAGGAAACGTTGGGTTTGCAACTTTTGGTGCACCTCGCCCTATGCAGGTCAGTGGAATAGCTACTACTAAATTTCTGTACCATACTTGACTGTACCAGCTAATGATATGTTTATTCTCTTAATTTTGGTTGTCTCCATCTGCAGACCCAAACTGTAAGTGATGAAACCTGGAAGCTAATAGACAGTATTTGGGACAAAAGGGTTGAGGAAATAAAAGCTGAAGCTTCAATGGAGGTTGAAGAAGACAATCAAAAGCCACAACTTTTGATGGCCAGCCATTTCCTTTGAATGTACAATCTGTTCTCCATATACCAGGTTTGTATGCAGTTTCTCGACATGATAATTGCATTATTTCATTGCAAGAAAATTTTATCTTATCGTCTTTTCTGATTTGGTAGAGGTGGCTGCTGGTGGATAGAGCCTTAATTAACTTATGCATCTGAGGATTATAAGATTTTCTTTGCAAAATTTCCTGAAAATTGATTGTTCCTTACCACACATGCCCCCATAACAGTTAAAATATTTGTCTCCTTTTTTGAGCATACCTTCTTACAATCTCGAACAGGTTCTGGTTGTCATTGCTCTCTTTTTCGTCCACTGTCAAACATATCATAGACATTAGCCTCTTTGATGCATCCTGATTTATGAAGTTGATAAAGATTGTCACCCTCATATCGAAGCAGGCCTTGAAAATCTGAGCCTGACTTTGAAGATTTTTGTGCTTGAGCTGCTGACAGGGCCTGCTGACAGGCCAGAAGTTAAGTTTGATACTTTGTTGAAAGTCATTGTCGTTGTATACCATCATTGAAGCCCTTTACATATACTGTATGTATAGACAGATAAAAGAAAATTTTGAACTTTATGATTTGAGCCTTTATGTCTGTCCTTAGTTTGTAGGTTCTTTAATTGTAAATTAGTGAATTTCAGTTTGTAGGTTCTTTAATTGTAAATTAGTGAATTTTGATATTTGAAGGGATAATTGAATGAATTCCAAAGTTTCATTCTGCAAATTCTTGTGGATAGCAGTTTTAATTCATTACATGCATAATATATATTTCATTAACATCTAGTTAAAAATTAGCAACTACAAAAAGATTATGAACCTGCTGCCTTATTTTTGTTTTAGCTGGCAGTTAATCAAGTGCCAAACGGCACGTTGATTTCTCATTTATTAAAATTTTGACAGAAAAGTTTTTCCAAATGTAAGTAGAAATAACTGTTGGAAGTTGGATTTCATGTTTCTTAAGGGAATACCACCTCTTTTCCCATCTCATGCAAATGGGAGTTTTGAGTGTTTTGTGTGGTTAGTGGGAGGTTGATTTTCTTTAAAATATTTATAAATAGATCTGATCATTTGAGGTTTAAATATTCAATATTAGAATTTTACATTCAGGGGTTACGGTAGAATTTAGCCATGAGATTAATATCAAAACAAGTATGACTTTTAATTTGAAAAAGAAAAAGTTACACAATCAATGCTTTCGGCTGTTATTTTAATGTTGGGATGTAAATGAGTAATAAAATAAATAAGAGACTTAAGCAGTAAAAATAAAAGATAAAAATAGTTATGGCATCTAAATGTCAATCTCTCAAGTATAAAATATACATGCAGTATATGTATTATCGAGAGTGTTCTTGTGCCGGCGGTCGCAAACCTTATCCCTATATATTATATTACCATATATCTTTCATATTTTTATTGAAAAATCCTTCTTTATCTACTTTCTGTCAACAAAAAGAGTAAAAAAAAAAACCCTTTAGATTATAGGCTCCATCATAATAATTTTCAAGACCGGAAAAGCTAGATCCTGAAGTGTAGGCAACTGGGATCCACGTCTTCTGGTAATCGATGCTGAGGAGGAAACTCAGGAAGAAGGCTAGCAATGTGTCTAGCATTCTCCAAATAAATTGGGTACTCATCTTCAGCTGGTACCGTTGCTTGCTTTGCATGAAGCTTGTGACTGTTTTGCTTACCAATAATCAATTCCTCGAATGCTGTCATAAAACACCAAGTACCCGTCTTGATGTTGAAATTGTACAGGGGCAGAAATCGCTGGCCGTATATCGCTATAAACTCCAATGCTTCAAGAGTGAACTCGAATTCTTCTTTTGACATGTAGTAAGGGAAGCTAATTCTTGTCCATCCCGGCTTCACCCCAACATAACCCTGCAGAAAATTGAACCTTATAACCATATTCAACTAATGCTGTTTGTACGAAGAACATGTATATATGCAAGGACTAATAATGACCTTTTGTATTGCAGAACGAATTTGATATGATTGAGCCTCATCCAAATCAAGCAGATGGTGACCATAGGGTCCGGCGCAGGCACACCCGCCGCGTGCTTGGATGCCAAACAAGTCATTCAAGAGTGTTGCTACAAAGGGTCCGTGCAGAGGCTTGTCTGTCTCTGTTTTCGTGTTCTCACCAAGGGAAGAATTGGTGGTAGAAGAATGTATGTTGAAAGACAGTATAGCTTGTCTTTTGGTGCTTGTGTTTCCTAAAATCTTGATGTTTTGGTTTGGTAGAAGCCTCTCTAGTGCTCTTTCAATGTAAGTTTCTTCCTGTTTCTTGATCACTTCATGACCAATGTATTCTTTTACCCAAAAGGCCAATGCTGCTCTAATCATTTGAATAACTTGTGGTGTCCCTCCACTTTCTCTTTCTTCTATGTCTTCCAAATACAATGTGTCCTGCAATTTATGAACAATGAATTTAGTGTATACAATCCAAATCAAGCATTTATTTGCACTAATAAGCTCGAACAGAAGTAAGAAAGTTTACCTTTTCATTGAAGCCATTGACATAATTAACCGTTCCACCTCCACAAGTTGAAGGGGGAAATGAACCCAGCTGATACAAAGCCTTGGTCATCAGAAGGATACCAGGAGATCCTGGCCCTCCAAGGAACTTATGCGTACTAAGAAAAATTGCATCATAGCCATCAGTCTGTCCTGATCTCACGTCAATCTCGACATAAGGGCCACTATCATATCATAAAATTATAAAGCCATAAGATTAATGATCGAACTATAATGCTACAATTGAAAGGAAAATAATGACGCAGAAGTGCGTAAAATTTTGGCGTACCTTGCAGCAAAGTCAAAGCTTGCAAAGCCTCCATATTGGTGAAGAAGTCGAGCAATTGATCGGGTATCTGAATAAATTCCAGTCACATTACTACAAGCTGAAAAAGAACCTAATATTGGTCTCTTAACATCTTTATACAACTCAAGTTTTGATCTCAGAGCTTCAATATCTAATAAGCCATCATCATCAAGACCAATCTCTACAACTTCAGCTAAGCTCTGTCTCCATGAAAGCAGATTTGAATGGTGCTCGTGAGGCCCTACAAAAACCACCCATCTCTCTTCATCTCTTAAGCATTTTATAAGCTTCTCCCTTAGAATCGATGGCACTGCAATCCCCATAACTTCTTGCAGCCTTTTAATTGCAGCTGTTGTCCCTGAGCCACAAAATATCATTGCATCTTCTTGTCCACCACCTAAGCATTTCTTAATGTAATTTGATGCTTCATGCACCATGTTTGTCGTATGTTGTCCCACATAACTATCACAAGTGTGAGTGTTTCCTATGTAAACAAGAATATGAATAAATAAATAAATAATTACATTTGACAAATTCAAAATCAAATTGTTCTAATTACAAATATGATAAAGAATTCGGTTAAATTTCAACTTTTTTTTTTCAAATCACTTGCTGACAAACTACTTGGAGAAAGGTTAACAATTGATCAATAATTTTTTTTTCGGTATTAAGTCTGATTTCACAGGTAAGATAGTAAAAGACATAAAAAAGTTAATAGAATCTTGGTTTAGACGATGATGAGCTTTGAAACCTGAGGGGAAAATGATTAATTTACCGAAACAATAGGGGTTTTTGATCTAAACCAATGAAAATATGAAGTCAAATACAATTATACAAGTATGTTGAAGTAAGTACCATAGAAGGGAAGCACATTGTTGATGATATAATTTTCAATGTAGCGAAGAGACCTGCCAGAGGCAGTGTGATCAGCATAAGTGAGTCTTCTTTTTCCAAATGGAGAATCAAATTCTGCATTTTTACCAATTATCTGAGACTGCAGCCATGTAAGTTTTTTCTCTGAAGATGAGATGCTTTTGGGCACACTGCCCATATCTTGTGCGCCAAATGATTCTGAGTGATGATGGGGTTGCTCATTTTCAAATTCTGATGAGCATGTTTTTTTACAGGAACTTGTGCTCTTGCTTCTGGCTTTGAACTGCTTAAGCTTCATGCTTTAGAGAAGATTATAATTAATCAATAAGCAAGAAGAAGGGAAAAAAAAAAAATGGAATTCTAAATTGTCTTGTAAAGACGCGGTGCAATAAATCAAATGATCTTGGTTGTTTATAAAACATGCGATTGATTCAGTTTACAGTGGGTTGCAACCAATGGTAGCAAAAAAATCAAGCTGCTGCTGTAAAACTGGAGTGGAATAAGACCAGATAATGGTCTCATTAATAGAACGTCGAATCAATTGTTGACCACAGTTTGTTTTTGTTTATATACCTTTCCGGGTCAATAACTTGTGTGGAACCCTGATTTTTCACAAGCACCCACAGTAAATTTTCGCACGTTTAATTATTATATTATACAAATCGTTCCCACTTTGGATTTTGTAAAACATTAAACTTGATGAAAAATGTATGTATGTTAAAGAAATAGACTTATGAACCAAAAAAATTGGTGGGCAATACGAAAGTCATTAATTTCCTCTCCATACACAATCTACGCGGGATGTTTATTATTTAATAGTCTCCTTCCCTCATAATCGGGTGGCTAAAAGGTCAACGGAAATATAATTAAAAAAAATCGAAATATAATTCGTAGTGGTTTTGTTTTTGGGTTTTCTAGCTTATAATATACCTACTTAATTAATTAGACATACCATAGATTTGTAAGTTAGTCAAATCCTCACTGGTTATACAGTAAAATCTCTATAAATTGATAAAGTTGCAACATACAAAATTTATTTATTTAAAAATGTATTAATCAATTGATAAATTAATAATTTATTATTTTATAAAGTGTATATATACAACTCAATGAACATACATTTTAATCAACTAAAAATTTATTATATTTTACCAATTTAATAAATTAAAACAAGAAAAATTAAAATTATTGTATTTTAGAAGTCAAACATGGAACGTCTAGAAGCAATAAAAAAGAAAAAAAAATGAGATCCAAATATATTTAAATTTTAAAAAATAACAATACAATTATATTTTATTTATAAAATCATAACAATTATATTTGTAATTTTAATAAAATTATTAATTTATGACACGAAAGAGACCATAGAGTTGTATAGGTTTTGTTTTTAAAAATGTTATCTTATTAATTCATTAAAGTTATTAATTTAGCCATCCGATTCAAGTTGGGACTGCGAAAAATTATTATATAATAAAATTTATTAATTTGTCGAGTATTAAATTATAGAATTTTTGCTGTATATGGAATGTTACAATTGATAATTCCTCTCTTTTCTTGTATGTATAAAGACAAGATTATTTGTCTTAAATAATATATTGTAGGTCCTTAAAAAAGAGTTTTGGGATAAAATTTGATTTTGTGCAAAACATGGTCTTTAAATAACTCTAATACTCATTAAATTGAGTAAGAAATAATGTAAGAATTTAAACTTTGGTAGTTATTTAAATAAAATTATTTGAAAACTACTTGATCAGACTCTTAAACTTAATATATTATCATTACCATAATTATTTCCACTTATGCTTTTACATATATCAAAATTTCATATTGTAAGCTCATCTATTCTCATATTGTACCATTTAAAGTGCTTGGTGAATTTTTTATACTCATTTCGTCTCCAATGTTCACATAAAAATATACCGATAAGGATAAATTTGACTTTTTAATGAACAAATTAACTAGTATTAATTCGCAGAGGACTAGAGGTCTTAGATAATCAATATTCATGTGAAAATGTTATAGTTATCCCTTAAAACAAGGAGTAAAATGTAGTATTAAAATATAGGTAAATTTTCCTTGGGGTAATTTTATTTATATTCAAATAAATTGATTATTTTCAAAATACCCCCAACTATTGAAAACCTCAATTTTCTCACTTATTGTCAAGAAGATATATATATATATATATATATTTAACCAAAGTGACCCTACTTGCCATTATCTTTTAAACGGTAATGAAGAAAAAGTTGAAATTTACAATAATTTAAGGATATTTTGATGATAATTAATTTATTCGATGGGTAACTAAAATTAATCCGACTAAGACAAATTATTCTGTCAGCCTATATGTTTTCAAAAAATACTTAAAATATCACTGTCTAACTGTAAAATTTAACTTTTTAAGAGGTAGAATCATAGTAATTTTTTCATCTAGTATAACTTAAGATTCTAGCAAGTTAGACATGTAGCAACTGAAAAATAGAGAACAATGAGGTAAATTTTAATGAAAACAGATATACAACAGAGTCATTTTAAAAATAAAGAACTAATTAGTTTGATAATTGACTAAAATGACTCTAAGACTAAGCAAGCATTTACTCTTAAAAAAATTAATGAAGAACAAAGTGATAAAAAAAATTTTAAGGGGAGTGAATGACAGTGCATCTTCCCTTTTATTTAGGCCAAACAAATTTCTCTTGTAATCCAAGAAGACGATTGGCTTGGGAGAAAGTACGTATTATAGAAGCTTCAGGAAGAGTAAAACTAGTGGCGGCAGAAAAGATAACCTGGCCGCTGAAATAAAATAATAAATAATTCAGATAGCATAGTGTATGTTGGCTTTTGTTTAATATTATTTATTATCTTACAAGTGTTGACTAACTGAACTTGCATCTGGATCCCACGGATGCCATAATTTTATATATTTGTATCCACACTAAATTTGCTTGGTCCATTTGTTAGATTTTGATAAACTTTTACTAGTTTAATTTATTCGAAGAAAATCATATTAAAAAGTACGTCAATTTGATTCTTAGAAAAGTAATGCTACAATTATATGATTGGAATACGAATTTTGTATTAAAAGTAAGGGTGAATGTTTGTTTAGTACCTATATTTTAATTTAAGTCTATATTTAGTCTTTATTTTTTTAAAAATAATTCAAAATACCCTGTAATTAATTATATTACATTCTTACCTTTACTTTTTCTTTCCTTTTATAATGATATCGTTCTAATAATATTCTTAACATTACTTAATTTATCTATAAAAAATAATTAGCAAATTTAAATTAATTAATTAGCAAATTAATCAATAAATATCAGTATAAAAGAATGAGTATTTTTTTGTATCTATGTAACAATCTTACTAATAATTATTTATTAATAAATCAATATCAACTAACTTAAAACAATATTTAATATCCTTACAACAATCTTACTAATAATTATTTTATAAAAAATTAATTTACCAAATAAATCCTAAAGGTAAAATGACAATATAAAAATTTGAGTAAATTTACATGTTACTTGTAGCTTAATTTTTTAAATTATCATTTTTTCCTTTTATTAGTATTTCCAAGAATATTATTGTAAAAGTAAAGAAAAAGTAAGAATAAGAGTGTAACATATTAAATAACAGGTGTGTCTTGATTTTTTTTTAATATAGAAACTAAATGGATATTTAACTTAAAATAGAACGACTAAACAAGCATTTATCCTTTAAAATAATGTATCAATTAATGTGTATGTTTTATTACATTAACAATAGTATAAAAAATCAGCATCAATCTAACACGGCAATTAGGGACATAGACATTGATTTTGTCAAGGTGTGGCACATTCAACATTGTACAATAATACAATGTAATTTCAATTTTAAATAACAAATATGTAACAACAAAATTATAATATTCGTGGATAATATAATTATACTAATTACAATTATCAATTTATCATCACCAACACTTTATGTTTTGAGAATGTTGTTTGATTTTTTTACTGTGATTAACTACATATTTTCCAATATATATAACTACCACTACTAAAAAATAGGCTAAATAATAGCATAAATTCTATGATTTATCTCGTAATTGTTGAGAAAGGAATTCACACACACAGTTGTAAATTAAGCGGAAACAAAATTCTTTCCCTTTTTGTGGGATTAAAATAGGATGTGTACCACAAACAAACAAATGTATATTCCAATATACATAACTACCATCACTAAAAAAAGGCTAAATAATAACAAAAATTCTAGGATTTATCTCGTAAGGAACTCACACAAGCAATTGAAAATTAAGCGGAAACAAAACTCTTTCCCTCTGTGTGTGATTAAAATATGATGTGTACCATAAATAAATAAGTAAAAAATAAACCAACACAATCTACAACAATAAACTTGTTAGCCTAAAGGGCTTACAAATAATGTAATTTTGATAATAACAAATATATGTCTTAAGTGATTTGAAAAATATTGTATTTCACATTTCACTAGTTCTTGAAGGAAAATATTTATGATGAAGTGAATCACGTGAAATCAAACTTAAGACAATCAACGGACATTATTTTTAAGGATACTTTGTTGGGATATTTTGAATTGTATAATTTATTACTTATTTGTGATTAAGGATAAATTATTGTACTCTTGACATTCTATGTTTGAAGGATACTGCTATTTGATTGAGGACGTTTGGCATGGAGTTTGATTGAATTTTGTATTTAAAGTAAGGGTAAATGCTTGTTTAGTTTCTATATTGATCTAAGTGTTTATTTACCTTTGATATTTTAAAAAATAACTAAAACATCCCTGTAATTAAATTTTTTCCTTTCTTCTATGATATTATCCTTGTAACTATATTCTTAACATTAATTAATTTACCTATAAAGAAGCTAATTAGCGAATTAATCAATAATTATCTGTGTAAAAGAACTTGTGATTTTTGCACCTGTGCAACAATCTTTCTATATTATTACTTATAAATAAATTAGTATAGGGTAACTTAAAGTAATGTTTAATGTGTTTACAACAATCTTATTAATAATTATTTTATAAAAAATTAAAATACATAATTAATCCTAAAGGTGAAAAAATAATATAAAAAATTGATTAAATTTACATGTTAGTTTAGAGGTTAATTTTTTAAATTATCATATTTTTCCTTTCATTACTGTTCCTGAGAATATTGCTGTAGGGTATTATTGTAAAACCAAAGAAAAAGTTACGATAGGAGTGTAGCATATTTAACAACAAGAGTATTTTGAGTTTTTGTTTTTAATACAGAGACTAAATGGATACTTAACTCAAAATGTAGTCCCCAAAAGAATATTTACCGATTACAATAATGTGTCAATTCATTTATATGTATGTTTTATTACATTAATGATAGTATAAAAAATTAGCATCAATCTGTCATAGCCATTAGGGACATAGACATTGATTTTCTTAAGGTATGGCACATTTAATATCGTACGATAATACAATGTAATTTCAATTTTAAATAAAAAATGTGTAACAAAAATGACAAAATTGGTGGATAATATAATTCTACTAATTAAAATTTTCAATTTATCATTAACAAGACTTTATGTTTTGAAAATGTTGTTTGACAGTTTTATTATTATTAAATCAGTATTTTCCAACATATATAACTATAGAACAGAAGAAGAAAAAAAAAAAGAAAGACAAACCTAATACTTTTAGTTTAACTTTACTTGATTATTACAAGTAAATGCATATTCTTTGGTGAACTAACAAATCTGTTTCTCAGCTGTGGCCAAAATCCAATTGAAATTATTATACAAATAGAATTAGTTATAAATGGAAAAAACTAGAGACTATAAATGTTCCATGCATGCATGCACTCCATGTCCTCATCGAGTCATCGACTCTCACTGGTCGCAATGGCCTTCGTCACTTTCAAGCAGTACTCATCTTTCTTCTTTATCATTGCAATACTTGCTGTGTTAACCACTGCAAGCAGTTTAAGTCCTACAAAAATGAAAGTGTCGATCAATCTGAGCCAACTCCTAGAAAAGTGATGATGCGCCAACCCATCCTAAAACAAAAAATACTATTCATAATGTGGAAGACACTGATGTTGAATCTGGGCCAAGCCCCAGAGAAGGTCATCGTGTGCCAAACCCTATAAGAACAAGCAATGCAATTCACGAGGAAGACACTGATGCCGAATCTGGGCCAAGCCCTGGAGAAGACCATGGCGTGCCAAGCCTTCTTAGAAGAAGCCATGCAATTCATAACAAGGAAAACACATATGAGGAATCTGGGCCAAGCCTTGGAGAAGGTCATGGTATTCCTAGCCCTATGGAAACAAAGAATGCAATTCATAACATGGAAGAAACCGTTGATAAATCTGCGCCTAGCCCTGGAGAAGGTCATGGTATTCCTAGCCCTATGGAAACAAAGAATGCAATTCATAACATGGAAGAAACCGTTGATAAATCTGCGCCTAGCCCTGGAGAAGGTCATAATATGCCACGCCCCTCTGGTGGCTTGTAAGAAGGACTGAAAACACGTACTTGATTTTTATATATAAACAAAATAGGAAGGGTACTACATAGATAAAGAATTTATATTCATGATGTTATTGCTATTCTTACTAGCTTTTCTAAAACTTCCTACACAATAAAATTTAGAATGCCTATTGTAAGAATGGAATAAGTATATTTCTTTAAGTTGTGAAATTAATGAATCACTCTTTAATTTAAATAAATGATTCATTTTCTCTTTTGTTCGATAATTGGCGCAGAATATAGTTCTCATGGGCAGTAATGCTAGATAATAGATAATCCTCTCTCAAGCATTTTCTCTCCCAACCATCCTACGCTTTCAAAGATCCGTGGGCGGTGTCATTAATGAAATTAAATGGTACCCTTGTTTTTTTAACTGATGGCATCTCAAAAATTTTCTTTAATTCTTACGATCTTAAGGAATTCAAAACAGTAAATGCAAACCCAAACAAGCCACAAAAACAACAATTGTAAATCCATGAAAATAACAAAACAACAGGAAAATTGTAGCAGTAGAATTAAAGTTGTTTTCGAAACTTTACTGTGCATGCGATTTAATAAGAAGTTTTGTGTGGCCTCGTTTGGGAGGTTTATCAAAGTTTACTTTTGTTCTTGTTGATTACTAATTAGCAATTGCATTTTTTATTTTTATTTTTTTCTTCCCCCGCTTTCAAGTTACTTACAATTTTAATGCTCACATATGTACAATAAAAACAACAACAAAAAATGTTTCGAAAGAATCCATGTCTTCCTCAACATCCAGTCCAACACCACAGAGATGCATCATGAAGAATTTCAAGGAACAAGTTCTCAGGAATTGCTTCAACTAAATAGCAAAAGTTTTCACTCTCAGTCGCTACAATTTTGTTGTCGTTTACTTATTTTTTTTTAAGTTCATAGTGGTTATTTTATTGCTTTTTCTGGTTCGCGCTACTGTTTCGAATTGTTTGCGATAACAAAAATTAAAATTCTAATTTTGTGAAGGGAGACAAAATTGCAATAATTAAAGAAAATTTTGTGAACTACCACGCATGAGTTAAAAAATAGGATTACAATGTAAGATTTAATTTCAGCCTTTTAATTTCATTAATCACATCTGCCAATAAACCCTAGAAAGCCTAAGAATACTAGGAAAAAAACACCTATGAGAGGTTTGGAATCCATAAATCTCCTAAAATGTATTAAAGGCTAAATCTATGGAATAATTTTTCCTCGATAATAGCTTACCAAAGTGATATTAGCAAACCTGCCAATTGCCTCGAACCCATACATTCAAAAGTTGGGATGACAATGGATCGGAACAATTCGATATCCACGTGATCCAAATCCAATCGGATCAGATTTGCCAACAAAAACAGAATCAACCAAGACGCTCTTATATTGGATGGACTTTAAATGATATTAAAGGCATTAATCCTTTAATATGCACACATAGAATTAATTTGGAAGAAAATGCTAAAATATGTCCACAACCTCAAAGAAGATTAAACCCACACATGAAAGAGGTAGTTAAAACAGAAGTCCTTAAATTGCTTGATGTGAGAATTATCTACCCTATTTATGATAGTAAGTGGGTAAGTCCTACACAAGTAGTGCCTAAAAAATCTGGAATCACTGTTGTTAAAAATGAAAAGGGTGAATTAATTCCAACACGAATTACATCTAGTTGGCGCATGTGCATTGATTATAGAAAGTTAAATGAAGCCACTAGAAAAGATCATTTTCCATTACCATTCCTTGACCAAATCTTAGAAAGAGTAGCTGGACATCCCTACTACTGCTTTTTAGATGGACATTTAGGTTATTATCAAATTCCTAAAGCACTTGAGGACCAAGAAAAGACCACATTTACATGTCCTTTTGGAACATTTGCATTTAAAAGAATGCCATTTGGGCTTTGTAATGCTCCTGCAACATTTCAAAGAGGTATGTTAAGCATTTTTTGTGATATGGTTGAACATTGTTTAGAGGTCTTTATGGATGATTTAACTGTGTTTGGGAATTCTTTTGATGATTGCCTTGATAATTTGGAGAAAGTTTTGAGAAGATGTGTTGAAAAAGAACTCGTGTTGAATTGGGAAAAATGTCACTACATGGTTACTTCCAGAATTGTTTTAGGTCATGTTGTTTCTATTAAAGGAATTAAAGTTGACAAAGCAAAAATTGAAGTCATATCTAAATTGCCACAACCAAAAACAGTTAGAGATGTGCGATCTTTTTAGGACATGCAGGATTTTATAGGAGGTTTATAAAAAACTTTAGTGTCATATCTAAACCACTTTGTAACCTCTTATTAAAAGATGCACCGTTTGAATGGAATGATGATTGCCAAAAATCTTTTGAGAAAATAATTTGTCTTTTAACATCTGCACCTATTATGCAATCTCCTGATTGGTCTTTGCCCTTTGAATTAATGTGTGATACAAGTGATTTTGCTGTTGGTGCTGTTTTAGGACAAAGAATGGATGGTAAGCCTTTTGTGATTTATTATGCGAGTAAGACTTTGGATGGTGCTCAAATGAATTATTCTACAACTGAAAAAAAATTACTTGTTGTGGTATTTGCATTAAACAAATTCCGTTCATATTTGCTTGGCTCTAAATCTGTTGTGTTTACTGACCACGCTGCTGTGAGATATTTGATGAGTAAACAGAATGCCAAACCGAGACTAATTCGTTGGATTTTGTTACTTTAAGAATTTGACCTTACCATTAAAGATAAAAAGAGTGCTGAAAATGTCATTGCTGATCATCTATCAAGACTCACATCCAAATTCTGCAATGATATAACACCCATAAATGATTCTTTCCCTGATGAATTTGTATTTTCTGTTACTTCAATGACATGGTATGCTAACATTGTTAATTTTCGTGTTACAGGTAAAATGCCTTTGCAATGGAATGCTCAAAAGAAGAAGAATTTTTTTGTTGAAGTAAAGAAATTTTATTGCGATGACCTTTACTTGTTCAAATATTGCCCAGATCAAATTTTTCGGCGATGTATTCTTGATAATGAGGTAAGTAGTGCCATTAATTTTTGTCATTTTGAAGCATGTGCTGGACACCTTTCTTCAAGAAAAACTACTGCTAAAATTTTACAGTGTGGATTTTATTGATCTACCATGTTCAAAGACAGATATGAATTTTGCAAAACTTGTGAAAAATGTCAAAAATTGGGATTAATTACAAAAAGAAACACGATGCCCTTAAATCCCATACTTGAAATTGAAATATTTGACTGTTGGGGAATTGAGTTCATGGGTCCGTTTCCATCATCTTTTGGATTTGTGTATATATTAGTTGCAGTTAATTATGTCTCAAAATGGATTGAAACAATTTCTTTGTCGAAATAATGCTAGTAAAACTGTGGTTAAATTTTTAAGAGAAAATATTTTAAGTCGATTTGGAATCCCTTGAGCCATTATCAGTGATGGAGGTAAGCATTTTTGTAATAAGTCATTTGACTCTTTAATGAAGAAATATGGAATTACACATAAAGTTGCTACCCCTTATCATCCTCAAACAAATGGTCAAGTTGATAACATATATAACTACAGAACAGAAGAAGAAAAAAAAAGAAAGACAAACCTAATACTTTTAGTTTAACGTTACTTGACTTTTAGTTTAACGTTACTTGATTATTACAAGTAAATGCATATTCTTTGGTGAACTAACAAATCTATTTCTCAGTTGTGGCCAAAATCCAATTGAAATTATTATACAAATAGAATTAGTTATAAATGAAAAAAACTGGAGACTATAAATGTTCCATGCATGCATGCACTCCATGTCCTCATCGAGTCATCGACTCTCACTGGTCGCAATGGCCTTCGTCACATTCAAGCAGTACTCATCTTTCTTCTTTATCATTGCAATACTTGCTGCGTTAACCACTGCAAGCAGTTTAAGTCCTAACAAAAATGAAAGTGTCGATCGATCTGAGCCAACCCCTAGAAAAGTGATGATGCGCCAACCCATCCTAGAACAAAAAATAATATTCATAATGTGGAAGACACTTATGTTGAATCTGGGCC
Organism: Citrus x limon; assembly: GCA_034663535.1. Lineage (NCBI taxonomy): Eukaryota > Viridiplantae > Streptophyta > Magnoliopsida > Sapindales > Rutaceae > Citrus > Citrus x limon. The sequence goes on from CM067997.1 coordinate 24,833,492, forward strand.
AAGCCCCGGAGAAGGTCATCGTGTGCCAAACCCTATAAGAACAAGCAATGCAATTCATGAGGAAGACACTGATGCCGAATCTGGGCCAAGCCCTGCCATGACCTTCTTAGAAGAAGCCATGCAATTCATAACAAGGAAAACACATATGAGGAATCTGGGCCAAGCCTTAGAGAAGGTCATGGTATTCCTAGCCCTGTGGAAACAAAGAATGCAATTCATAACATGGAAGAAACAGTTGATCAATCTGCGCTTAGCCCTGGAGAAGGTCATGGTATTCCTAGCCCTATGGAAACAAATAATGCAATTCATAACATGGAAGAAATCGTTGATAAATCTGCGCCTAGCCCTGGAGAAGGTCATAATATGCCTCGCCCCTCTGGTGGCTTGTAATAAGGACTGAAATTACGTACTTTATTTTTATATATAAACAAAATAAGAAGGGTAGTACATAGATAAAGAATTTATATTCCTGATGTTACTGCTATTCTTACTAGCTTTTCTAAAACTTCATACACAATAAAATTTAGAATGCCTATTGTAAGAATGGAATAAGTATATTTCTTTAAGTTGTGAAATTAATGAATCACTCTTTAATTTAAATAAATGATTCATTTTCTCTTTTGTTCAAAAATTGGCGCATAATATAGTTCTCATGGGCAGTAATGCTAGATAATAGATAATACTCTCTCAAGCATTTTCTCTCCCAGCCATCCTACGCTTTCAATGATCCGTGGGCGGTGTCATTAATGAAATTAAATGGTACCCTTGTTTTTTTAACTGATGGCATCTAAAAAAATTTCTTTAATTCTTACGATCTTAAGGAATTCAAAACAGTAAATGCAAACCCAAACAAGCCACAAAAACAACAATTGTAAGTTTACTGTGCATGCGATTTAATAAGTTTGCTTAATGCTTATGACAATCTATATTTGCTAGAAACTATTTCAAGTTGTAATGAAAACCTGCATTTTAGTTCCAGAGGTACAAAGCATAAATTAGAGAAAGAAAATTCGGCCTCATTATCGCACAAACACTTAGGTCACATCCCTAAAGCTAGAATTGAGCGATTAGTATCTGATGTGATTTTAGGATCTCTTGATTTTACAGACGTTAATGTCTGTGTTAGATTTTTTAGATAAATTCAATAATTTAGTCTTTAATTTTCTTTTCAAAAATTTATGGCTCTTTCGTGATTTAGTTTTTGAATTAATGACAGATTTAGAACAGATTTGAATTTTATTTTTTTAGATTCGGAGGAGATGTAATTCTCGTTCTTTTTGTTTTTAGGGGAATTTGGATATGGACTGAAAAATATCGATCTATGGTGGATCTAGAGCATATACGAAGCTCAATTTTTACTATGGATCTAGATTTAGAGCATAGTAGATCCAGCCTATATCTGCCCCATTGCCATCCCTATTCCAAAGCCATTTTCGTCCAGCGCTTCCCTCTAGTATCGTGTTACCACTGTCTTGTAGTACTCCCTTAAGGTCTTAGCTACAATGGGAATTTAATCGATAAATGAAAGAAACACAATTTACAAATTGCATAAAAACCCTTTGCCTTTTCATTCTTGTCAAAATGAAAAGTTTAATTTATAGGAAGAAAATCATACTAAAAAGTACATCGATTTTATTCTTAGAAAAGTAATGCTACAATTATATCAATGATCAAAATGCGAATTTTGTATTTAAAGTAAGGGTAAATGCTTGTTTAGTTTCTATATTGATCTAAGTGTTTATTTAGCTTTGATATTTTAAAAAATAACTAAAAAGACCCCTGTAATTAATTTTTTTCCTTTCTTCTATGATATTATCCTTGTAACTATATTTTTAACATTAATTAATTTACCTATAGAGAAGCTACTTAGCGAGTTAATCAATAATTATCAGTGTAAAACAACTTGTGATTTTGCACCTGTGCAACAATCTTTCTATATTATTACTTATAAATAAATTAGTATAGGGTAACTTAAAGTAATGTTTAATGTGTTTACAACAATCTTATTAATAATTATTTTATAAACAATTAAAATACATAATTAATCCTAAAGGGAAAAAAATAATATAACAAATTGAGAAAATTTACATGTTAGTTTGGAGGTTAATTTTTTAAATTATCATTTTTTTCCTTTCATTACTGTTTTTGAGAATATTGCTGCAGGGTATTATTGTAAAACCAAAGAAAAAGTTACGATAGGAGTGTAGCATATTTAACAACAAGAGTATTTTGAGTTTTGTTTTTAATATATAGGCTAAATGGATACTTAACTCAAAATGTAGTCCCCAAAAGAATATTTACGGATTAAAATAGTGTGTCAATTCATATATATGTATGTTTTATTACATTAATGATAATATAAAAAATTAGCATCAATCTATCACAGCCATCAGGGATATAGACATTAATTTTCTTAAGGTATGTCACATTTAATATCGTACAATAATACAATGTAATTTCAATTTTAAATAACAAATATGTATCAAAAATGATAAATTGGTGGACAATATAATTCTACTAATTAAAATTTTCAATTTATCATTAACAAGACTTTATGTTTTGAAAATGTTGTTTGACAATTTTATTATTATTAAATCAGTATTTTCCAATCTATATAACTACGGAACAGAAGAAGAAAAAAGAAAGAAAGACAAACCTAATACATTTAGTTTAACGTTACTTGATTAAGTAAATGCATATTCTTTGGTGAACTAACAAATCTGTTTCTCAGTTGTGGCCAAAATCCAATTGAAATTATTATACAAATACAATTAGTTATAAATGGAAAAAACTGGAGAGTATAAATGTTCCATGCATGCATGCAATCCATGTCCTCATCGAGTCATCGACTCTCACTGGTCGCAATGGCCTTTGTCACATTCAAGCAGTACTCATCTTTCTTCTTTATCATTGCAATGCTTGCTGCGTTAACCACTGCAAGCAGTTTATGTCCTAACAAAAATGAAAGTGTCGATCGATCTGAGCCAATCCCTAGAAAAGGTGATGATGCGCCAACCCATCCTAGAGCAAAAAATATTATTCATAACGTGGAAGACACTTATGTTGAATCTGGGCCAAGCCCCAGAGAAGGTCATCGTGTGCCAAACCCTATAAGAACAAGCAATGCAATTCACGAGGAAGACACTGATGCCGAATATGGGCCAAGCCCTGGAGAAGGCCATGGCGTGCCAAGCCTTCTTAGAAGAAGCCATGCAATTTATTACAAGGAAAACACATATGAGGAATCTGGGCCAAGCCCTGGAGAAGGTCATGGTATTCCTAGCCCTATGGAAACAAAGAATGCAATTCATAACATGGAAGAAACCGTTGATAAATCTGCGCCTAGCCCTGGAGAAGGTCATGGTATTCCTAGCCCTATGGAAACAAAGAATGCAGTTTATAACATGGAAGAAACCATTGATAAATCTGCGCCTAGCCCTGGAGAAGGTCATAATATGCCACGCCCCTCTGGTGGCTTGTAATAAGGACTGAAAATACGTACTTTATTTTTATATATAAACAAAATAGGAAGGGTACTACATAGATAAAGAATTTATATTCATGATGTTACTGCTATTCTTACTAGCTTTTCTAAAACTTCCTACACAATAAAATTTAGAATGCCTATTGTAAGAATGGAATAAGTATATTTCTTTAAGTTGTGAAATTAATGAATCACTCTTTAATTTAAATAAATGATTCATTTTCTCTTTTGTTCGATAATTGGCGCAAAATATAGTTCTCATGGGCAGTAATGCTAGATAATAGATAATCCTCTCTCAAGCATTTTCTCTCCCAGCCATCCTACGCTTTCAATGATCCGTGGGCGGTGTCATTAATGAAATTAAATGGTACCCTTGTTTTTTTAACTGATGGCATCTAAAAAAATTTCTTTAATTCTTACGATCTTAAGGAATTCAAAACAGTAAATGCAAACCCAAACAAGCCACAAAAACAACAATTGTAAGTTTACTGTGCATGCGATTTAATAAGAAGTTTTTGTGGGCCTCGTTCGGGAGGTTTATCAAAGTTTGCTTTTGTTCTTGTTGATCACTAATTAGCAATTGCATTTTTAATTTTTATTTTTTTCTTCCCCCGCTTTCAAGTTACTTACAATTTTAATGCTCACATATGTACAATAAAACAACAACAAAAAAAGTTCCGAAAGAATCCATGTCTACCTCAGCGTCTAGTCCAACACCTCAGGAATTGCGTCAACTAAATAGCAAAAGGTTTCACTCTCAGTCGAAATTGATGAACTAAATTAGTGTTACTACTAATTATGTCGCTACAATTTTGTTGTCGTTTACTTCTTTTTTTTTAAGTTCATAGTGGTTGTTTTATTGCTTTTCCTGGTTCGCGCTACTGTTTCGAATTGTTTATGATAACAAAAATTAAAATTCTAATTTTGTGAAGGGAGACAAAATCGCAATAATTAAAGAAAATTTTGTGAACTACCACACATGAGTTAAAAAATACGATTACAATGTAAGATTTAATTTCGTCCATTTAATTTCATTAATCACATCCGCCAATAAACCCTAGAAAGCCTAAGAATACTAGGAAAAAAACACCTACGAGAGGTTTGGAATCCATAAATCTCCTAAAATGTATTAAAGGCTAAATCTATGGCATAATTTCTCCTCGATAATAGCTTACCAAAGTGATATTAGCAAACTTGCCAGCTGCCTCGAACCTATACGTTCAGAAGTTGGGATGACAATGGATCGGATCAATCCGATATCCATGTGATCCAAATCCAATCGGATCAGATTTGCGTCGGTCTAAAATGGATTTTGACTGGATTCGCATATCGATGCACGAATCTAAGGCTAATATGAAGTAGGTTTGGATATCCACTTACCTTTTAATTTAAGGATTCTTATAAAGGATTCTTATGCAATTATATGTTTACAAATTTTGATGTATGATTAACTTGAGATCACATGTTTCGATAATCATGCTTTAATTTTTGTTTAATAAGAATTTTAAATTAAATCAATTGAATTAAGTTACAGTGGCCATGTATGTTTTGGTTTTGGGTTTAATAGTGATTTTAAAATAAAACACATGAATTGAGTTTTTAATTCTTTCAGTGGCTTGTTTCACGTTTATTATAGTCGGTAATTGATATGGGCTATATATATAATGTGCGAATCAAATCAACTCAGTTTGATTATAACAGTTCGGGTTTTACTTTTATAATCTTTAAATTTGAAAATGCTTTATAACGTCTATGTTAATTATTGGTCTAACACTGAAAATATGCAACTTAAAGTGGGAAATCGCCAACGTGATGTCTCTCGTGTAGATTAGTTTATTTGGGGTGTTAGATGTTTGTGTTTGTGCTAATTCCTGCGGACGTTAATCAACCCAAAGGAAGATTAATATTTGGCTTAATTGTACACACACTTGTGGTGGTAAATTTGTGACGATTATTAAGATAACTTAATGTGAGTAATATACTAATCCAAAGATGGGTTTATTACTTGACATGACTTATCGTCAAAATTTGATCATTACAACATGAGTACCATTTACAGTTAGTATTATTGTCCAAAGACTTATTATTAATGTTTTGCTAGGTATCTTGATTTGTTATAATTTGCTTTTAAATTTTTAAAGATTATTAATTGAGTTGTTTAATGTGAGCATTATTTGTTTATTTGTATTTTATTTATTTTTGTTCTCTATTAAGCTTTTCTATCTGCTGCTTCTATATCTGCAAATATCAATAGTGTCCCAATTCTTAATGGGACTAACTTTAAGGATTGGAAAGAGAATATGATGATTCTCTTAGGCTGCATGGATCTAAACTTATCATTCAGACACCCTAAGCCGGACAAACTCACTGATGATAGTGCACCTGAGGATGTGTTGTACTATGAGAAGTAGGGTCGATCTAACAGGATGAGTCTTATGATCATGAAGTGCGGCGTTCCAGAAGTATTTAGGAGTGCTATAACCAATGAGGTTACAAGTGCTAGTGAGTTTCTTGCCGAAATTCAAAAACGTTTTCCAAAAAATGATAAGGCTAAAACAAGTACGCATTTAGCGAGCTTGATTTCAATGAAGTATAAAGGTAAGGGGAGCATTCGGGAGTACATCATGGAGATGTCTCAGCTTGCTCCTAAGCTTAAGGCATTAGGGCTCGACCTATCTGATGATATGGTCGTGCATTTGGTACTTATCTCTCTTCTTGCACAATTTAATTAGCTCAAAGTCAGTTACAACTGTGAGAAAGAGAAATGGAATCTCAATGAATTGATTTCCTTTTGTGTGCAAGAAGAAAAGTGATTGAAGCAAGAGAAAACCGAATATTCACATGTCCTAAGCACTTCTAAAGATAAGGGCAAAATAAAGAAAAAAGGTGAAGCTACTGCTTCTAAAGGTAAATTTTCTAATTAGTTTTTCTGCATCATTTTCACATTTGTGCCTGCATATTTTCCTTTCATGTTTAGAATAGGTTGGGAGGTAGAATGTTGTTTAAAAAAAAAAATTGTGTGATTTGTTTTAACATTGGATGACATGATGAATTTCAAATTTTAGTATTTGTATTATCTTTGGTCTTAAGTGATGTTACGTTATGTTTGCTACTCTACATGTTGATGTCGGAGACAAATATGAGTTGCTTGAAGGAATGAACATGTCATAATAAGTACCAAGTGAGTTTTTGAGCCTATCATTTTTCTTGGAGAGTAACCCGTTTGCCCATTCTTTATAAAACTTAGCAGTTTATTATTTTATACATGATCTCTAGATTTCTTTTGAGTTAACCCTAAAAAAAAATTGTAAAATTAAAAAAAAAATGCGTGTTGCTACATTTGGAGGCCCATCTAACTAGTAGATATAGAAGATTATTTAGAGCCTTAAAAGACGATGGAAATGCCATCTTTGATCCGTTTGAGCCTTTCTAGCCATCACTTTTGTGAAATATCCATAGTTAACCCTTTTGAGCCTTAAAAAAAAAAAAGCCTTTTCTTTGTCAAATTTATTATCTTGACTCACTCCGATTTGGAGTATTACCCGATATCTTATAAGTTCCATTACCTATTTATGTTTGAGAAAAATGTAAATAATTATTTGTTCAGTGAAGTTGTGCCAAACAAAAGCCAAAAAAAAAATTGTTGTTAAAAAAAAATAACAATAATAGGTGAAATCCACCTTGCAACTTCCAAAAAAAAAAAAAATAAAAAATCTCTACATTTTTCTCAAATATACACTTTATTTTCCTTATTTCCCCTCATTTGTTAGCCATGTCCTAACCTACGTTACGTCCTAATAAACGTCCTTCTTGATTTTAGGGAACTATAGTCTGTAGTAGAAGCTAGTTATATGAGCTAAAAAAATGTAATGGTGCATAATATATATATATATATATATATATATATATATATATATATATATATATATATATAATAAATCAATAAATTGAGTTGACTATATATATAGTTATCAGATTCTCACTTGTCCTTTTGGCACATTTGCATATAGGAGGATGCCATTTGGATTATGTAATGTACCTGCCACATTTCAACGATGCATGTTAAGCATTTTTTCTGATATGGTTGAACGATTTCTTGAAGTCTTTATGGATGACTTTTCTGTCTTTGGTGATTCATTTGATCAATGTTTACATCATCTAACACTAGTTCTGCAGAGATGTATCGAGAAGAACTTAGTCTTAAATTGGGAGAAGTGCCATTTTATGGTAAAACAATGTATTGTTCTCGGTCACATCATTTCGAGCAAAGGTATTGAGGTTGACAAAGCCAAGGTGGATCTCATTTTTAATCTTCCTCCACCCAAAACAGTCAGAGAAGTAAGATCTTTCCTTGGGCATGCTGGTTTCTATAGATGTTTCATTAAAGATTTTAGTAAAGTTTCCAGACCTTTATGCAATTTAGTTGCTAAATATGTACCTTTTATCTTTGATGATTCATGTCTTGTGGCATTTGAAAAACTAAAGCAATTGTTGACATTATCACCTATCATTCAGCCCCCAAACTGGAGCTTACCATTTGAACTCATGTGTGATGCATCTGATTATGCAGTAGGAGCAGTGTTAAGACAAAGAGTTGATCGAATTCCCCATGTTATTTATTATGCTAGTATGACATTGAATGATGCACAATTGAACTATTCAACTACTGAAAAAGAAATGCTAGCAGTAGTGTTTGCATTAGAGAAATTTCGATCTTATCTCATTGGTTATAAAATAATTATATTCACAGAGCATGCTGCTCTTAAATATCTTCTCACAAAGAAAGACGCAAAAGCTAGATTAATTCGTTGGGTGTTACTTTTGCAGGAATTCGACTTGGAATTTAAAGATAAGAAAGGCACAGAGAATGTTGTGGCTGACCATCTCTCTCGTCTCCATTTTGACACAATTACAGAGCCATTAACATTGAATGAGTCATTTCCAGATGAACAATTGATGAGTGTGGAAGTATTACCATGGTATGCTGACATCGTGAATTATCTTGTTACAGATCAACTTCCAGAGCATTGGACCAAGCAAGACAAGGTCAATTTTTTTGTAAAAATAAAGAGATTCTTTTGGGATGACCCGTATTTGTTAAAGTATTGTGCAGGTCAAATTGTTAGACGATGTGTCCCAGAAAGTGAAATTCAGAATATCCTTTCATTCTGCCATGAACAAGCTTGTGGAGGCCATTTTAGTGCTAAGAAAATAGCTACTAAAGTTTTACAATGTGGTTTCTATTGGCCAACTATATTTTGAGACGCTTACACTTTCTGTTCTTCATATGATATGTGTCAATGAATGGGGAGCATTACACGAAGGAACATGATGCCACTAAATCTAATTTTAGTGGTTGAGATTTTTTACGTATGGGGTATCGACTTCATGGGACCCTTTCCCCCTTCTTTTGGCCATCAATACATATTGGTTGCCTTTGACTACGTATCGAAATGGGTAAAAGCAATTTCATGTAGAACCAATGATCACAAGGTGGTGCTATGATTTTTGAAAAGCAACATTGTTTCACGCTTTGGATTTCTTCGAACGATAATCAGTGATGGTGGTGCCCACTTTTGTAATAAAACATTCAAAACTCTTTTGACAAAGTATTCAATCACTCACAAAGTGGCGACCCCATATCATCCGCAAACTAGTGGCCAAGTTGAAATCTCCAATCGAGAAATAAAACACATATTAGAAAAGACGGTGAGGCCAGACAGAAAAGATTGGTCATTAAGACTTGATGATGCATTATGGGCATATAGAACGGCTTTTAAAACCCTGATTGGGATGTCACTCTACAGGCTAGTGTATGGAAAAGCTTGCCACCTACCTGTGGAACTCGAGCATCGTGCGTACTGGGCTATCAAGAAATTCAACTTTGACATGCAGCAAGTTAGCTCAGAAAGAAGATTACAACTGGCAGAACTTGAAGAAATTCGCAATGATGCATATGAAAATACCAAGTTTTACAAGCAGCGAATGAAAGTCTTTCATGACAAGCAAATTATGAGAAAATCTTTCACTCCAGGTCAGAAAGTGCTTTTATTCAATTCTCGCTTGCACCTATTCCCAGGTAAGTTACACTCTCGATGGTCTGGCCCCTTTATTGTTCATACTGTTTTTCCACATGGGGCAATTGAAATTAAGGACCCAAAGAACGGTGTTACGTTTAAAGTTAATGGTCAAAGATTAAAGCCATATCTAGAATACCAACCACATGGAGAGGACATCGAAATAAATTTAAGTGACCCACCAGATTTGAATTGAGTTTTTTTTTCTTTTTTTTCGGTGATTTGATTTTTTTTTCTTTCTTTTTATTATTCTTTTGCTAATTGAAATTATTTTTGCATAACTGTGTTTGTTTAACCATTAAGTTTTCTCTTATCATTGTTAATAATGAGTGCCATAGCTAAACAGTTCCTCTTGGACATTCTTAAACCACTTCAACGTGTAAAATCTCATCTCAAAAGGCAGATTCGATTTTTTAAAACACATCGTATTTGGGCGCTGCAACCACCAAAGTTAGTATCCTATATTGAGGATTTAGAAAGCCAACTCAGAGATATTGAGAGAAGTGTCTACAATATCCAGTTAGAGCTTGAGGTAAATTCAATAAGAGGACGATTTTAATTTTCTTTGTGTGTTTTAATTTGTTTTTCTGTTTGTGTGCTTTAGTTTGTTACCCCTGTGAAGTGGCGGATAACGGTACTCCGTGACAATAAACTTGGTTACTGATATTCTGAGGTGAAGGTATGGACGGAAACGAGATTCTAGCAAAGCTTCACAATCGATTCCCTTCACTTCCTCAGAATGCCCTCCTTACAATCTATAAAGTTTGGTCCGAACGCATGCGATTGCTCATGATGAATAACATACCTGCTGACATTCGTTGGTTAATCGAGGCTAAAGTACGATTGGCAGGTGAGTTACCTCCAAAATTTATTGCATACATACCTAGTTGTGGTAAAGGAAATTATGCAAGACAACGAAAAGCTCAAAAAATTTATGTTGCTTGTCATAAGTGTGCCAGAATGAGTTGCGATAAAAAACCATGTTCTTTAGAAATGGTGTCTGATAACAGGGAAGATAAGATTTAATTCATTAGGGATGGTTTGAATAAGGAGTCATTGGATGATATCCTTTTGTCTCTTGAAACGCATCCTAGTGGATATGTGCAAGGAGCGATTCTCCAGTTATGACCATTATTCCAAAAAGAGCGTGCACGATATAGTCTCGGGAATCTGACTATAAATGACCCTGTTTGCCAGTTTATAAGAAAACTGGATGGGAAGCCTATCCTCGACCCATAGATGGCGTTCAAGCCGTTTCTGGACGTAAAACCAGAGGAAGATGTGAGCCACCGTTGCAACTACCTGTAGATATCCTTTTACTTCACTGTTATTTTATTTCACTGTTGTTTTATCATTTGCATTATTGTCTTTAATAATTTTATTTTCTCATTGTTTCTTTTTCTTTTTACTGTTTCCTTTTTGACTCGCGAGCCATGTGCTTTACGCGTTATTTGATACTGACATGCTACCTCATACACAACTGTGACCCACTGTCACCAAGATTATTAAATATGATTTTTTGTCAAGCACTCACAAATTATTTTTGAGAAGTATCCTAATGACAGCTACTTCCAATAGACAATTCAAGAACATTTGTGTTCTTTCTGGATTTAGCTATGGCAAACATAAAGAGTTCGTTGAGGCAGCCATATATCTTGGTCGAAGCATAGCAGAGAGAAAATTACACTTGGTGTATGGAGGAGGTAACTGAGGGTTATCAAAATTGGTCTCAGAAGCTGCTTTTCTTAGAGGAAGTCAAGTGCCAGGCATCATCCCAAGAGCCCTAAAACATTTGGGCTGTTTTTCTGACTCACCGATTGAAGAAGAGTTAGTTTTCTGAGGTATGCAAGAAAGAATAACAGAAATGCTTAATCATGTTGATGCTTTTATTTTCCTTCCAGGAGATCTTGCAACACTAGAGGCACTTATCACACTAGCATCTTGGGCCCATCTGCACATTCACCAGAAATCCATCGGTTTGTTAAATGTTAATAACTTTTATGATGGCTTTATCGCATTTCTCAACCATGCAATAAAAAACTATTTCAGTCCTTCCACAACGAAAAAGCTTTTTATTTGTGCTCACACTGCTAATGACCTACTTGATCTGTTACAAGCTTATAAACCGGAGCCAGACCCCTGGACCTTTGTGTTGGAGCATCCAAATAATGACTGTAACAGTAGCCGCAGTAAGAAGTACAAATTAGATTTAACTCTCCGCCTATAAATATTTTCTTCTGTGTTGCACCACTTAGGTGATGTCTTCTAAACTCTACTTATTTCCTTTAAAATATTGAGGACAACGTTTCATTCTGGTTGGGGGGGGGGAATAGTCGATAATTGTGAAATCTTGGTAAAGTTTTTACTAATTTTTTATTGTAGAAACTAACTATTGCTAACTTTTTGTGTTGAAGATGGCTGAATATGGAGTGTAGTTACTCTAGAAACGCATCTTCTTCATTAAAAAAAACAAAAAAAATTTCCGATATTTTCTTTTTCTTTATTAAATTTTTTTACAATCATTTTTCTTATTCTTTCTAATTTCTCCTTTATAAATATACACTTTCAAATTTTTTGAGTCGAAGATGGCTGAATATAGAGTGTAGTACCTCTAGAAACGCATATTCTTAGTTATAAAAAAAAAACCATTTCTTTTTCTATCATTTTAAGTGTAACTTTTCTAATTAGTTTTTCTGCATCATTTTCACATTTTTGCATGCATATTTTCCTTTCATGTTTAGAGTAGGTTGGGGGGTAGAATGTTGTTTTAAAAAAAATTGTGTGATTTGTTTTAACATTGGATGACATGATGAATTTCAAATTTTAGTATTTGTATTATCTTTAGTCTTAAGTGATGTTACGCTATGTTTGCTACTCTACATGTTGATGTCGGAGACAAATATGAGTTGCTTGAAGGAATGAACATGTCATAATAAGTACCAAGTGAGTTTTTGAGCCTATCATTTTTCTTGGAGAGTAACCCGTTTGCCCATTCTTTATAAAACTTAGCAGTTTATTATTTTATACATGATCTCTAGATTTCTTTTGAGTTAACCCTAAAAAAAAATTGTAAAATTAAAAAAAAAATGCGTGTTGCTACATTTGGAGGCCCATCTAACTAGTAGATATAGAAGATTATTTAGAGCCCTAAAAGACGATGGAAATGCCATCTTTGATCCGTTTGAGCCTTTCTAGCCATCACTTTTGTGAAATATCCATAGTTAACCCTTTTGAGCCTTTAAAAAAAAAAGCCTTTTCTTTGTCAAACTTATCATATTGACCCACTCTGATTTGGAGTATTACCCGATATCTTACAAGTTCCATCACCTATTTATGTTTGAGAAAAATGTAAATAATTATTTTGTTCAGTGAAGTTGTGCCAAACAAAAACAAAAAAAAAATTGTTGTTAAAAAAGAATTAACAATAATAGTTGAAATTCACCTTGTAACTTTAAAAAAAAAAAAATAAAGAATCTCTACATTTTTCTCAAACATACACTTTGTTTTCCTTATTTCCCCTCATTTGTTAGCCATGTCCCTAACCTACGTTACGTCCTAATAAAAGTCTTTCTTGATTTTAGGGAACTATAGTCTGAAGTAGAAGCTAGTTATATGGGATAAAAAGATGTAGTGGTGCATAATATATATATATATAATAAATTAATAAATTGAGTTGTCTAGCATTTTTATTTGACTTAAGATCGTATTATTTGTAAGCTGAGGGCATATTTATTTCATCTTGATGAGAGCATGTGATATCATTTCTTTATTATTTTCTGTCAATTACCATTCATTGGAGTGACTATTTTTATTGGGTTTAATTTCTTTGTGAGAGTGTCACTACTTCTAGTGAGATTTTAGGTTTGACATGTCATTCTTAAAAGTAGCTATGACAAAGTCCACTAGGCTGATTCATGTGGATGGTTGATGTGGGTGTGATGTTTCTTTAGACTAGAGATAACGCTTATACTTTTATTTGCTTACTATCATTAGTTTGATTGAATAAACATGATTGTTAAAAAAAAAAATCATTTTAGATTTGAATTTTGTTTTTGCTTTATTTGCTAGGGACTAGCAATAAGCTGGTTGGGGAGTGTGTTGAGTGTTAGAAAATGTATATTTATAAAGGAGAAAATCGTCACTTTACATTTCAAGTCTTACTAACACCCTTACTTTTATGTATTTAAGATTTTAGTCATTTAATTATGTGTGTTGTATTATAATTAAGTATTTTATGTATTTTAGGGGCATCATAGTCATTTCACAATGAATGAGAGATCAGACGGCAAAACAGACATTCTTTTGAACTCAGGATGGTCGAAAACCTTAGGAGGAGCATAAAAAGAAAAATGACACTGTTCACATGTACGGTACTATTCACATGTACGGTACTGTCTACGTTATTGTTCACGACACTGTTCACATAGACGGATCGATAACGTGGCATTGACCGATGATGTGGCATTGACTGATGAGGTGTGACGATCCTGTTGGACTAAAATTCTTATGCACTGTTGATTGGTGACGTGGCAGCATGTTAGTGGACCAAAAATTGCGCGTACGATACATGCATATACACTGGATTATTTTCAACCAAATTGCGTTACTGTTCAAGCCAGGTCAAACCGTGTCACTATTCAAACCGCGTGGTCAAACCGCGTACTGTTGACTGATGACGTGGCGCAATCCTAAGCGTCCGAACTATTTTTAATTTGATGGTCATGATTTACTCAATGTATCTATAAAAAGGGCCTCCCCCCACTAATTTGATATCTCTTAATCCATTTTTGGACTCTATTTTCTGTAATTCCTTCTCCATCTTGTATTTTTTACGTATTTTAATAAATTCCCATTTTACCCCTAGTTCAATTATGAGTAGCTAATTTTCTTTCAAGCTTGGGTTGAAGGTGAAGTCTCAACATGTGTCATGGGCTTTATTTGGTAAATTATTTTCTCTTGCCCTCTAGTTTTTGTGGATGTTTTGACTTCTTGTTGACAAATAATAATAATCTTGTCTAGATACCGTCATAGTTTCACCGGCTCCCTAGTACAAGGTTATTATTATTTGACACGATAAACCCTTAGCACCTTATTGATTAGAGTGTGGTTCATGAGGTGTGGATTCCCCCCTCATGATTTAATTGACACTAATGAGGAATATTTAGCTCATGGTGCATGTTGATACGGATCCAGATACCCAAGCGCTACAATTATTATAGCTTCCACTTTAATTTAATTCTGCCATTTCAATTCAAATATTAGGATATTCCAAATCATATTTACCATAAATCCAACTACCCATTTAGAAAAATTAATTCTACACACAATTAAAATCCACCTCCTCGTGGGATCGACACTCGTCACCATTGATCTATTCTACAGTAGATTCGTGCACTTGCGAGTTCAATAAAATTTGCACAACACCCTTCTCCACAATAAACGCAAGACACATCAGAAATTTCGTTAACAGTTGTTGGAGCAGTGGCAATAGCCTTTACCATCTTTGTTAATGAAGTTACTTGGGCTGACAATGCTGTCAAGTTTTTCTTTTGTTTCTTTGTGTTTTTCTCCTTGGGTGACGGCCTTCCCTTTTCCTTATGATGTGTGCTTCTTTTATAGTTGAAAATTAGGGTAAATGTAAGCCTAGGTTGCGCATAAGTCCGATTAGAAAATTACAGATCGCAATTATGCAATTATCCCGCGCATAATTTTCTCTGTCCTTGTTCCATGTTTGCTACAGCAATGGTTGCTACAGTAATAGCTACAGCAACTGCATTGTTCCAGATTTGTTTCAATTCTTTTGTAGCCAAGTTCTTTCCTTATTTTTTTAAGCCTATTGCATTAGTATTCTTTCCTTGAAATTTGAGCTTCCGGACACCTATAATTATGCATATGATTTAAGCATACAAATTATTCTAAAACAATACAATTTATAAAAAATAAACTAAAATAGTTATTCATGAAAAATAAAACTAAAATGAAATAAAAATATGTCATTTACTCTCAAAGTATTATTGATTTAAATCTAAAAGTGTTATGATAACTCTCATTTCATAGAGTTATCAGTACCCTTATTTTTTTAACTGATGGTAACTCAAAAAATTTCTTTAATTCTTACGATATTAAGTTGAAGTATGATTAACTTGAGATCACATGTTTCAATAATCATGCTTCAATTTCCATTTAATAATAATTTTAAATTAAATCAATTGAATTAATTTACAATGGCCATGTATGTTTCGGTTTTGAGTTTAATAGTGATTTTAAATTAAATCACATGAATTGAGTTTTTAATTCTTTTAGCAGCATGTTTCACGTGCATTATAGTCGGTAATTGATATGGGCTATATATATAATGTGCGAATGGAATCAACTCAGTTTGATTATTACAGTTCCGGTTTTACTTTTATAATCTTTAAATTTAAAAATGCTTTATAACGTCTATTGTTTAGTATTAGAAAGTGTATATTTATAAAGGAGAAAATCGTCATTTTACACTACAAGTTTCATTAACATTCCTATTTTTATCTATTTAAGTCTCTTGTGATTTAATTATGTGTGTTATATTTTAATTAAGTATTTTATATATTTTAGGGACATCATGGTCATTTCACAATGAACGAGAGATCAGACAGTAAAATGGACATCACTTTTGAACTCAGGATAGCCGAAAACTTTAGGAGGAGTATAAAAGGAAAAATAGTACTATTCACATGTACGGTACTGTTCATATTACTGTTTACGACACTGTTCACGTATACAGAACGATGACGTGGAATTGACTGATGATATAGCATTGACTGATGAGGTGTCACAATTCCATTGGACTAAAATTCTTATGTACTATTGATCGGTGACGTGGCAGCATGTCAGTGGACTAAAAATCATGTGTACGGTACATGCATATACACGGGATTATTTACAACCAAATCACGTCACTATTCAAGCCGCCTGACTATTCAAACCGTGTGGTCAAACCGCGTACTATTGACTGATGACATTACGCAATCCTAAGCGTCCAAAATGTTTTTAATCTGATGGTCATGATTTACTCAGTGTATGTATAAAAATGGGACTCTCCCCCCCTGATTTGACATCCTTGAATTCATTTTTTAGTTCAATTTTCTATAATTCCTTCTCCATCTTGTATTTTCTAAGTATTTTAACAAATTCTCATTTTGCTCCTAATTCAATTATGAATAGCTAATTTTGTTTCAAGCTTGGGTTGAAGGTGAAGTCTCAACATGTGCCATGGGCTTTATTTGGTAAATTTACTTTCTCTTCCCCTCTAATTATTGTGGATGTTTTGACTCTTCGTCAACAAATAGTAATAATCTTGTATAAATATCGTACTGGTTTAACTGGCTCCTTAGTATAAGGTTATTATTATTTAGCACGATAAACCCTTAGCACCATATTGATTAGAGTGTGGTTCATGAGGAGTGGAAATCCCCTTCATGATTTAATTGTCATTAATATGGAATATTTAGCCTATGGTGCATGTTGATGTAGATCCAGATACCTAAGTGCTTCATTTAAATAGAATTTGCTTTAATTTATTCCTGCCATTTTAATTCAAATTTTAGGATAAGCTAAGTTACTTTCACCACAATTCCAACCACCAATTTAGAAAATTAATTCTACACATAATTAAAATCTACTTTCTCGTGGGATCGACACTCGTCACCATTAATCTATTTTACAATAGATTCATGCACTTGCGAGTTCAATAAAATTTGCACAACAAGTTTTTGGCGTCGTTGCCAGGGAGGTAAGTTATTTTAATTCGTAGAATTAATTTTTGAAAATAATTTCTTTTAATTGTTTTGTTGTATTTTTTCTTATTTAAAAAAAAAGAAAAAAAGTGAATTTACATTTTGAGGTAAAGAATTTATTTTCTTTTTCTCTCCTTTAAAGTTCTGTAATTTAATTTTTAAGTTATTTTTCTTTGTAATTTTTGGTTTATCTTATTAATTTATTTTTAGTTAATTTATTTCACGTATTTTTTAGTGTGCTATAGTAAGGTTGTAACAGCGTGATAAGGTTAGTACCGTAATTTCTCCTTCCTCTTTATTTTTATTTATTTTGTTCCCATTTTATTGTGTTCTTTGCATGCATGGTCGAATGTCATTATTACTTAATCTTGAGCCTATGAACTTTGAACTCGAAAAAATACTTCGCGCACACAAACACGTTGCAATTAAAAATAAAATTGAAATAGATTTGCAACAATAACAACAAGCACCACCACATGAGAGGCCATTTAAGGACTACTTTAGTCCTTTAGCTAATTTGAGCACATCATGCATAAGATATCCAAATGTAGTTGCTAGGAGTTTTGAACTAAAACCTAGTGTGCTAAATTGTCTCCCTACATTCTATGGTTTAGAAAATGAGGACCCATATAATCATTTGAATGACTTTCATATTGTTTGTCAAACTCTTAAATATGAGAATTTTTCAGATGATGATGTTAAACTTAGACTATTCCAATTTTCTTTAAAGGATCGAGTTCGTTCATGGCTCAATACATTGCCTGCTAATAGCATTACATCACGGGAACAAATGGTAACAAAATTTTTGAATAAATACTTCCCAGTGCATAAAACCAATGCTATTCACAGGGAAATCTCAGAGTTTATCCAGAGAGAAGACGAGCAGATTTTCGAAGCATGGGAGCGTTTCAATGGGCTACTTTTGAAGTGTCCACATCATGGGTACGAGAAATGGCACAAATGCCAATATTTTTTGGAGGGATTATTGCCGCATGTGCAAGAATGGTTAATGGCAACAAGTGGATGAGAGATAATGTCAAAAAGTTCATAAGAGATTTGGAATTTCTTCCAACAACAAGTAGATAATTCCCAACAACGGAGTCGATCACTCAGGAATAGTAAAAGAATTAAAGGAGTGAATGAGGTTCACATTGGCAAGTCAAGTTCAGGAATTAAAGAAGTCAAAGAAATGGTTGAAGATCTTTCCCGACAAATAGCATCGTTAATGACTGCTAAATCAACAGAATCACATGACCATGACTCATACTCAGATCAAGCCAATGCCATAGGTGTAATGAGAAAACTATCAAATTACAACCCATACTCCAACACATATAACCCTAGATGGAGAGATCACCCCAATTTTTCATGGTCTCAAGGATTCCAACAGAATGGACCAGTAACTCCAGCTCCACCAATGCAACCAATTCCTCAAGTTCCTCAAGCCTCTCAGCCACCATTTAGACCATACAATCATAACCCGAATTACTCTCAACCCAGACTATGGGAGGATGCATTCCAGAATTTCAAGAATGTTACTCACTACACGATTGAGCATCAAAACCGCACCATTGATGAACTACGAAATGAGATGAGAGCAGGTTGTAACTCACAAGCCCAATCAGTTTCAAACGTCGAGAAGATGGTGGGACAACTTGTTTCTTCAGTTCAAACCTTGACAATGACTGTTGAGAAAAATAAATTTTCAATTCAACCAGTGTCTAATCCTAAAGGAGTTCATGAAGTAAGTACCAATTCACCTCAGCAACACAGAGAGGCAAAGCCGTCATGACTTTGCGAAAAGAGAAAGAAGTCGACAACAAAGTGGAGATGCCAGTGACAAAAACAAATCAAATTGTACCTGTAAATGCTGAAAACTCACCGTCGGAGGAGAAAAAAGAAATCAACGCCCGAGACTACGTTCCTAAAGCTCCATTTCCTCAGAGGTTAGGTAAAGGAAAGAAGAGAAAATCCACAGGTGAGATTTTTGAAATCTTCAAATAGGTAAGTTTTAATATCCCTTTGCTCGATGCTATAAAACAAATGTCATCTTATGCCAAGTTTCTTAAAGACCTTTGTACTAAAAAGAGAAACATTCACATTCAAAAGAATGCATTTTTAACAGAAAACGTTAGCTCTATACTCTAACATAAAATTCATCTAAAATATAAAGACTCAGGCTCACCTCACCCACTATCTTATGTAGTATAAGGAACCACACAATTGAAAATGCTTTGTTGAACTTAGGAGCTAGTGTAAATTTGTTGCCTTATTCAGTATTTGTGAAACTTGGACTAGGAGAATTACATATAACTCTAGTGGTGTTATAGCTTGTAGATCGGTCCACTAAAATACCTCGTAGTATTGTGGAGGACGTGCTTATCCAGGTAGACAAGTTTTATTTTCCTGTTGATTTCATTGTAATTGACACTCAACCAATCCAAGATTCAAGGAAACACATTCTTAGGCCGACCTTTCTTGGCAACTGCGGATGCTCACATTCAATGTAGGACTAAAAATATACAGTTGTCCTTTGGCAACATGACTATGGAGCTAAACATCTTCAACATTGCCAAACAATTTCATAATGCAGATGATGAAATTGTTGATGTAGATTTAATAGAAACATTAGTTGATAATAATTTTCTTTCAAACCTTAGTGATGACCCTTTACAAACATGTTTAACTCACTTTAGTTTGGATTTTGATATTGACAGATCAGTCGATGAGGTCAACGCTTTACTTGACTCAACACCATCCATGGACACTAATAAATGGAAGTCAAGATTTGAACAACTAGCACCATCAGAGAAGAAACTCATTTCATCATCAGAATCACTACCGAAACTCGAGTTCAAACCATTACCCAACACTTTGGAATATGCATTTTTTGGAGAAGAAAGTACTTTGCTGGTAATCATTTCATCATCCCTAAATGATGAACAAAAAAGTAAGTTGTTGGATGTTTTAAAAGAGCACAAAGGAGCATTAGGATGGACCATAGCCGTTATAAAAGGTATAAACCCATTAGACTACATGCATTACATTCACCTTGATGAAAATGCTAAACCTACTAGGGAAATGCAACATTGGTTAAATCCTAACATGAAAAAAAGTTGTTAGAACTGAAGTCCTTAAGTGATTAGACGCAAGAATCATTTACCCAATTTCTGATAGTTCATGGGTTAGTCTTGTGTAAGTTGTCCCTAAAATGTCATAAGTCACAGTAGTTACCAATGCTAATAATGAATTGATACACACTAGAGTGACTACAAGATGGCGTGTATACATTGATTATAGAAAGTTTGATTCTGTCACACGTAAAGACAATTTTCCTTTACCATTCATTGATCAAATGCTTGATAGATTGGCAGGCCATTAATTTTATTGCTTTCTAGATGGTTACTTAGGGTAAAATCATATTCTTATAGCACCAAAAAATCAAGAGAAGACCACTTTCACTTGCCCTTTTGGCACTTTTGTATATATGAGGATGTCATTTGGATTATGTAATGCACTTGCTACGTTTCAACGTCGCATTTTAAGCATTTTTTCAGATATAGTTGAATGATTCCTTGAAGTCTTTATGGATGACTTTTTTGTCTTTGGTGATTCATTTGATCAATGTTTACATCATCTAACACTAGTTCTGCAGATATGTATTGAGAAGAACTTAATCTTAAATTGGGAGAAGTGTAATTTTATGGTAAAACAAGGTATTGTTCTCGGTCACATCATTTCAAGCAAAGGTATTGAGGTTGAAAAAGTCAAGGTGGATCTCATTTACAATCTTCATCTACCTAAAACAGTCAGAGAAGTAAGATATTTCCTTGGGCATGTTGGTTATTACAGATGTTTCATTAAAGATTTCAGCAAAGTTTCTAGACCCTTATGCAATCTACTTGCTAAGGATGTACCTTTTGTCTTTAATGATTAATGTCTTGTGGCATTTGAAAAACTAAAGTAATTGTTGACATCATCACCCATCATTCAGCCCCCAAACTAGAGCTTATCATTCGAGCTCATGTGTGATGCATAGGGATGGCAATGGGCACCGCCCGCAGCGGGTTTACCATTACCAAACCCAAACCCGCACAAAATTAAAATTACCAAACCCGCAATGGTACCCGGCAGATTTTTTACGGGTTTTCGTATTTAAAATCACAAATGTTTGATATATAAATTTATAATAATAACCTCAAATTCCATATAACATACTCAATTTATATTTAAACAATGTAAATGAAAAATTAAAATTTCAACATCAATCCAACACAAATTCTCAAATTTAAGTAGAAATTACACAAATCTATTTAAAAAACACAAACTAGTATATAAAAATAATAATTACATTTCATATTATCATTTAAAACAAGCTCTGAGAGAATATATTCATTTCATTCACCACCATAAGCACCCATCCAACACAATGCCTATAATAATAATTAAGATTAATATTTTTAAATACTAATTCGAAGGGAAATGCATTTACTTTTCTTTAGGTTATGACTTTAGAATGGGAGATGGGCCGCATACACACATACATAACTTTGAACCTTTGGCTATTTGGTAATTTGAATAATGACATTATTTTCTTTATACATTTTTAGATTAAAATTAAATTAAAAATATTTTGAAAAAATATTGTGGGTTTGGTGGATATCCATGCGGGTATCCACTAGATATAAGGTTAATACCAAACCCACCCACATCCATGTGCGGGTTTTAGTTTATAATACTAAACCCACCCGCAACGGGTAAAATTACCCGCAGCGGGCGGGTTTTGGCGGGTGGGTTTGGGCGGGTTTGCGGGTTTACGGGTACAATTGCCATCCCTAGTGATGCATCTGATTATACAGTAGGAGCAGTATTAAGACAAAGAGTTGATCGAATTCCCTATGTTATTTACTATGCTAGTATGACATTGAATGATGCACAGTTGAACTATTCAACCACTGAAAAAAAAATTCTAGCAATAATGTTTGCATTAGAAAATTTTAGATCTTATCTCATTGGTTGTAAAATAATTGTACTCACAGATCATGCTGCTCTTAAATATCTTCTTACAAAGAAATATGCAAAAGTTAGGCTAATTCGTTGGGTGTTACTTTTGCAGGAATTCGATTAGGAATTTAAATTTAAGAAGGGCATAGAAAATGTTGTGGCTGACCATCTCTCTCGTCTCAATTTTGACACAATTACAGAACCATTAACATTGAATGAGTCATTTCTAGATGAACAATTAATGAGTATAGAAGTATTACCGTGGTATGCTGATATCGTTAATTATTTTGTTACAGGTCAACTTCCAGAGCAGTGGACCAAGCAAGACAAAGCAAATTTTTTTTTACAGAAATAAAGAATTTTATTTGGGATGACCCTTATTTGTTCAAGTACTGTGCAAATTAAATTGTTAGATGATGTGTCCCAGAAAATGAATTTCAAAATATCCTTTAATTTTGCCATGAACAAGCTTGTGGAGACCATTTCAACACTAAGAAAACAACAACTAAAGTTTTACAATGTGGTTTCTATTGACCAACTATATTTTGAGATGTTTACACTTTCTGTTCTTCATGTGATAGATATCAACGAATGAGGAGCATTACACGAAGGAATATGATGACACTAAATCCAATTTTAGTGGTTGAGATTTTTGATGTATGGGGTATCGACTTCATGGGACCATTTCTCCATTCTTTTGGCCATCAATACATATTGGTTGCTGTTGACTACGTATCGAAATAGGTAGAAGCAATTCCATGTAGAACCAATGATCACAAGGTGGTGATAGGATTTTTGAAAAGCAACATTGTTTCACGCTTTGGATTTCCTCGAGCGATAATCAGTGATGGTGGTGTCCACTTTTGTAATAAAGCATTCAAAAATCTTTTGACAAAGTATTCAATCACTCACAAAGTGGCAACCCCATATCATCTGCAAACCAGTGGCCAAATTGAGATCTCCAATTGAGAAATAAAGCACATATTAGAAAAGACGGTGAGGCTGGACAGAAAAAATTGGTCATTAAGACTCGATGATGCATTATAGGCATATAGAACGGCTTTCAATACCCCAATTAGAATGTCACCCTACAGGCTAGAATATGGAAAAACTTGCCACCTACCTGCGGAACTCAAGCATCGTGCATACTAGGCCATCAAGAAATTCAACTTTGACATGTAGCAAGCCAGCTCAGAAAAAAGATTATCGATAACTCTATGAAATGAGAGTTATTATGGTAATGCTATACTTAAATCAAGACCACTTAGAGAGTAAATGATGTGTTTTTATTACATTTTTGTTATGTTTTGCATAAACATCCATTTTATTTTAGTCTTGATAAGTTTTGCTTAATTTAAAGTAATTTGTACTCAAAACATGTGCATAATTGTAGGTTTTCAGAAGTTTATGATCCATGAAGGGATGCTGAGGCAAAAGGCTAGAAAAAAGGAGGAAGAATATGACCACAAAAGAAGTGAAACACAACATGGAGCAGTGCAGTGTTATAGTCATTACTGGAGCAACCATTGTTGTAACAATCCTGAAATAACGATGGAGAAAACTTAGCGCATGATATTTACAGAATTGCGATCTGCAGTTTCCTAATTTGACTCATGCACGTCTTAGGCTCTTGTTTACCCTAATTTTCAGTTATAAAAGGGGGCACGCATCACATAAAACGGCGGCAATGAATTAACATTAAAAAAATCAAGAGGAAAAGAAGAAGAAAATCAGAATTCAAGGGAACCAAGGCTGCATCATTGCAGAATCCAGCAGAGTTATTTGGATTCAGTATTTATCGTTCTCCACTTATTCTTTTTTTCACTTTTGGATTGAACCAATGTATTTCGTGACCAATATGTTGCTGTTTGTTTTTCTCTTTCAAAGTATGAACTAAAACTTGCTTGTAGTTGAGTGACAAACAATCTAATGGGTTTGTGACTGTTCTTATGAGTTGTTATACAATTGCTATAGCATTTTACTCTAGTAGCTATTATTATAACTGTTATTTCGATTGGCTACCCATTTAATGGTTCAAGTTAAGATAGAGCCGCAAAAGGGCATGTCTTAGTGGATATTATTAGAGTAATATTTGATCTTAATTTAAGTTTACTGGATTAAGTTTATCTTAAATCCCATAAGGGTTATACTTGAAGTTAAGATTTGTGACAAACTAGACATAGGTATTCACCTTGTAGGCTAGAGATAATAAATGTTCATAATGCCATGCCATAGGTAGAATAGCAACTGGTCATTGCTAAGATACTTAAGGGTATAAGAGTTCCAACACGCGATAGCTGAGGATGCAAAATAATTATGCTTAGTACTGTAGAAATTGTTGTAGCAACTGATGTTAATTTGATGAAAAGCAGTCAACCCATGAAGAGAGTTTGATCATTCAACTACCTTATGCTCAATTGATTCTTCTACGCAATTTATTTAATTTATTTCATTACTGCATTTATTTGTTTTATTTTCTCACAATTATCAATTTCGGTAGTAATCAACTTTACATTTATTCATCTTGAAATAAAAGTAGATTGCACTATTGTGATTGCTGTAGCATTTCTAGTAATATCAATCCCTGTGGAGATGATCTTGAATACTCATCACTTTATTACTTGTTGTGTACACTTGCACATTGACATCAATAGCAATTGACTGAAAATTCTCAAACAATTACAGTTGGCAGAACTTGAAGAAATTTGCAATGATGCATACGAAAATGCCAAAATTTACAAGCAGCGTATGAAAGTCTTTCATGACAAGCAAATTTTGAGAAAATATTTCACCCCAGGTCAGAAAGTGTTTTTATTCAATTCTCGATTGCACTTATTCCTAGGTAAATTACGCTCTCGATGGTCTGACCCTTTTATTGTTCACACTATTTTTCCACATGGGGCAATTGAAATTAAGGACCCAAAGAATGATATCACTTTTAAAGTTAATGGTCAAAGATTAAAGCCATATCTAGAGTACCAACCACATGAAGAGGACGCCGAAATAAATTTGAGTGACCCACCAGATTTGAATTGAGATTTTTCTTTCTTTTCGGTGATTTATTTTTTATCTTTTCTTTCTTTTTACTATTCTTTTGCTAATTAAAATTATTTTTGCATAAGTGTGTTTGTTTAACTATTAAGTTTTTTCTTATCATTGTTAATCATGAGTGCCATAGCTAAACAGTTCCTTCTGAACATTCTTAGATGATTCAATGTGTAAAATCTCATCTCAGAAGCCAGATTCGATTTTGTAAAACACATCATATTTAGGCTCTACAACCATCAGAGTTAGTATCCCATGTTAAGGATTTAGAAAGACAACTCAGAGACATTGAGGGAGGTATCTTCGACATCTAGTTGGAACTTGAGGTAAATTCAATAAGAGGACGATTGTAATTTTCTTTGCGTGTTTTAGTTTGTTACTCCGTTTGTGTGTTTTAGTTTGTTACCCCGGTTAAGTGGCAGATAACGGTACTCCGTGACAAGCAAGTCGGTTACTTCAATTTCCCATAATAACTTATAGTCTGAGGTGAATGTATAGAGATAAACGATTTTCTAACAAAGCTTCACAATCGATTCTCTTCACTTCCTCATAATGACCTTCTTACAATCTATAAAGCTCGGTCTGAATGCATGAGATTGCTCATGAGAAATAACATACCTACTGACATCCGCTGGTTAATCGAGGTCAAAGTACGATTGGCAGGTGAGTTACCTACAAAATTTATTGCATACATGCCTAGTTGTGGTAAAGGAAATTATGCAAGAAAACGAAGAGCTTGGAGAATTTCTGTTGCTTGTCATAAGTGTGCCAAAATGAGATGCGATAAAAAAACTATGTTCTTTAGTAATAGTGTCTGATAACAGGAAAAATAAGATTGAATTCATTAGGGATGGCTTGAATAAGGAGTCATTGGATGATATCATTTTGTCTATTGAAACGCATCCCAGTGGATATGTACAAGGAGCGATTCTCCAGTTATGGCCATTACTCTAGAAAGAGCGTGCATGATACAGTCTCGGGAATCTGACTACAAACGACCCTATTTGCCAGTTTATAAGAAAACTGGATGGAAAACCTATCCTCGACCCATAGAGGGCATTCAAGCCGTTTCTGGACATAAAACCAGAGGAAGATATGAGCCACAGTCGCAACTACCTGTAAATATCCTTTTACTTCATTATTATTTTATTTCACTGTTGTTTTATCATTTGCATTATTGTCTTTAATAATTTTACTTTATCATTGTTTTTTCCTTTTTAATGTTTGCTTTTTGACTCTCGAGCCATGTGCTTTACGCGTTAATTGACACTGACATGCTACCTCATACACAACTGTGACCCACTGTCAGCAAGATTCTTCATATATGATTTGTTTTGTTAAGCACTTACAAATTATTTTTGAGAAGTATCCCAATGGCAGCTACTCTAAATAAACAATTCAAGAACATTTGTGTGCTTTATGGATTTAACTATGGCAAACATAAAGAGTTCGTTGAGTCAGCCATAGATTTTGGTCGAAGCATAGCAGAGAGAAAATTACACTTGGTGTATGGAGGAGGTAACCGAGAGTTATCAAAATTGGTCTCAGAAGCTATTTTTGTCAGAGGAAGCCAAGTGTTAGGCATCATCTCAAGAGCCTTAAAACCTTTAGGCAGTTTGTCTGACTCACCGACTGGAGAAGAGTTAGTCGTCTCAGGTATACAAGTAAGAATAATTGAAATGCTTAATCATGCTGATGCTTTTATTTTCCTATCAGGAGATCTTGCAACTCTAAAGACACTTATCACATTAGAATCTTCGGCCCATCTGCACATTTGCCAGAAGCTCATCGGTTTGTTAAATGTCAATAACTTTTATGATGACTTCATCACATTTCTTAACCATGCAATAAAAAATTATTTCATTCCTTCCACAGTGAAAAAACTTTTTATTTGTGCTCACACTGCTAATGCGCTACTTGATCTGTTACATGCTTATAGACCAGAGCCAGAGCCAGAGCCAGACCCCAGGACCTTTGTGTTGGAGTCTCCAAATAATAATGGTAACAGTAGCCGTAGTAAGAAGTGCGAATTAGATTTAACTCTCCGCTTGTAAATATTTTCTTCTGTGTTGCACTACCCATGTGATGTCTTCTAAACTCTAATTTTTTCCTTTAAAACATTGAGGACAATGTTTCGTTCTGGTTGGGGGGAGGGAATAATTGACAATTGTGGAATCTTGGTTAAGTTTTTACTGATTTTTTTGTTCTAGAGACTAACCGTGGCTAACTTTTTGTGTTGAAGATGGCTGAATATGGAGTGTAGTGACTCTAGAAACACATCTTCTTCGTTTGAAAAAAAAATTCCAGACATTTTCTTTTAAGCTTTGACAATCATTTTCTTTCTAAATTCTTCTTTCTAATTTCTCCTTTATAAATATACATTTTCAAAATTTTGAGTCGAAGATGCTCAATATGGAGTGTAGTGACTCTAAAACGCATCTTCTTAGTTAAAAAAAAAATTATTTTCTTTTCTATCATTTAAGTGTAACTTTTCTAATTAGTTTTTCTACATCATTTTCACCTTTCTGCATGCATATTTTCTTTTTATGGTTAGAATAGGTTAGGGGGAAGAATTTCATTGGAACTAAAAAAAAAATTGTGATTTTTTTTTAACATTGGATGACATGATAATTTTCAAATTTTAGTATTTGTATTATCTTTAGTCTTAAGTGATGTTATGCTATGTTTACTACTCTATATGTTGATGTCGGAGACAAATATGAGTTGCTCGAAGGAATGCACATGTCATAATAAATACCAAATGAGTTTTTGAGCCTGTCATTTTTCTTGGAGAGTAACCCCCTTTTGCCCATTCTTTATACAGCTTGGCAATTTATTATTTTATATACAATCTCTAGATTTCTTTTGAGTCAACCCTCTAAAAAAATTGTAAAATAAAAAATAAAAAAAGAAAAAAAAAGAAAAAAATGTGTCTTGCTACATCTGGAGGCCAATCTAACTAATAGATATAGAAGATTATTTAGAGCCCTAAAAAATGATGAAAATGCCATCTTTGACCCGTTTGAGCCTTTCTAGCTATCCATTTTATGAAATATCCATAGTTAACCCTTTTGAGCCTTTAAAAAAAAATTTCTTTATCAACTTATCACCTTGACCACTCCGATTTGGAGTATTACCCAATGTCTTACAAGTTCCATCACCTATTTATGTTTGACAAGAATGTAAATAATTATCTTGTTCAATAAAGTTGTGCCATACAAAAAAAAATTATTTTAAAAAAAGGAAAAAAAAGAGAGAAAACAATAACAATAATAACAAATAAGCAAAGTGCACTTTTTAATTTCCAAAATATCTCTATTTTTTCTCAAACATATATTTTGTCTATTTAATTATGTGTGTTTTATTTTAATTAAGTATTTTATATATTTTAGGGGCATCATGGTCATTTCACAATGAACGAGAGATCAGACAGCAAAACAGTCATCACTTTTGAACTCAGGACAGCCGAAAACCGTAGGAGGAGCATAAAAGGAAAAATAGTACTATTCACATGCACGGTATTGTCCATGTTACTGTTCACATATACGGATTGATGAGGTGGCATTGACCGATGATGTGGCATTTGTTAGCCTAAAAGGCTACACATATTGTAATTTTGATGATAACAAACATGTGTCTTAAGTAAATTTAATAAATATTGTATTTCACATTTTCACTAGATTTTTAAGGACAATATTTATGCAAGTGAATCAAGTGAAATTAAGCTCAAGACACTCAACGGACAACAGCGAAATCAAGAATAAAGTTTAAAGCTCAACGGACAAATTATTGCGATAAATTCTTATAAAGCCGGTATGATTTAATTGATGCATGATTTAGTATTTGAGAAGCTCAAGAGATTAATTTAATTAATTACTTTTTATAAACTAAAAGGTTTTATTTTTATAAGATAAAGTATTTTGTGGTTTTGAGTATTTTAGACTTAAATGGAAAGTTTTGCAATCTTTATTTTTTCAATAAGTATTATCTTGAATTCCGGAGTTGGACTTTTTTGCAAATATGTGAAATGTTTTAGGCCATACTATAATTTGTGAACATTTTGGACTAAAGTGAAAAGTTGTGAGAAACACTTGGGGTGAAGAGATTAGGGATATAATCTCTTGTTGTAAAGGTCCATTGACACCTTGGAAGTCAATTGTAAACATTTGAAGCCTTGGGAGACTCTGATAGTGAAATCCTCAAGCCGGGTGAGCTTGGAGGCGTGGACGTAGGCGGAGATAGCCGAATAACGTAAAAATCCTTGTGTTTGTTTTCTCTTCCCTTACTCTTTTAATATTGTGCTTGATTGAATTTATTGTTTTTGATTTGATTAAGGCAATAGATTAAATTGTTGTGCAAATTGTATTGCATAAATTTTAAAATCCCAATTCACCCCCCTCTTGGGTTGCATAACTTGCATTTCTTTTGGTATCAGAGCAAGGTGCTCTTGTGTAGACTTAACCGTCTAGAGTTAAAGATCTATGACAACCCATAATGACTTAACCTTTAGGGAAGGACAATCCACAATTAGACCACCGTTCTTTAATGGTAATGACTACCCATATTGGAAAACTAGGATGAGAATTTATTTACAAGCGTTAGATTATGAAATTTGGGAAATTGGTTGTGATGGTCCATTTATGCCTTTGACTAAAAACGAAGTCAGCGAAGATATTCCAAAACCTTCATGGGAATTGAATGAACTGGAAAAGAGAAAAACTTCTTTAAACTCCAAAGCTATGAATGCCTTATTTTGTGCACTAGATAAGAAAGAGTTTTATAGAGTATCTAATTGTGAAAGTGCTAATGAAATTTGGCACAAACTTGAAGTTGTTTATGAAGGCACGAATCAAGTGAAAGAGTCTAAAATTAGTAGGTACACTCGACAATATGAATTGTTCCAAATGGAAAAAAAATGAGAGTGTGTATTCTATGTATACTAGATTTACGGCCATAGTGAACACTCTAGGAGCCCTAGGAAAGACATTTTCAAATAACGAGAAAGTTACAAAAATCATTAGGTCGCTACTTAAGGAATTGAGACAAAAAATGACTGCCATTGAGGAAGCCAAAGATTTAAATATTTTACCTATTGATGATTTAATTGGTTCTCTTATTTCTTATGAGGAAGACTTGGCAGCCGAAAGAGGCAATGAAGAGAAGAAGAAAAGCATTGCTCTCAAAATCTCGAAACATGAGAGTGATGAGGAAAGCGAGCTGGATGAGGAGGAGATGGATATGCTGGCTAGGACGTTTAGAAAACTTTTTAAGAAATCCGGTGAGCGAAGAAAATTTAGAGACCTCAAGAACCGAAAGAAGAAGAAAGAAGTAATCAAATGTTATGAGTGCAAGAAGTCTGGCCATATAAGAACGGAATGCCCTATTCTCAACAAGCTCAAGAAGAAAGCAATGGTAGCCACATGGGATGATAGTGATGAGGAAACAAGTGATGATGAAGAGCATCAAGAAATGAGAAATCTAGCTCTCATGGCAATTGGAGATGAATCAGATGATGAACTTGATGAGGTAAATGATCTTTCTACTTATGATGAATTATATGATGCTTTTAAAGAATTACATGATAATTTGATAAAAATTGGTAAAAAGAATGCATGTCTTAAAAATAAAATGGTAAAGCTCACAAATGAAAATGAATCTCTAAGTGCAAAGATTACATGCCTAGAATTAGAGAATAAAATATTGCATGATAGAGTTGCATTATCAAATGAGAAACCTAGTACTTCACATAAGCATCTAGAATCATATGTAGATGACTTGAAAAATGAAAATGATGCTTTACAAAAATACAATGATTCATTAAATGAAAAGATTAAAGGACTAGAGTTAGATAATAAAATATTGCATGATAGAATTGCATCATTTAAAGGTAAACAAAGTATTTCATATAAGCATGAAAAATCACATGTTGATGAATTGATGAAAGAAAATTAAGTGCTTAAGAAAAAGAGTAATGAGCTCAACGAAATTGTGTTAAAATTCACAAGTGGTCAAAAGAACTTAGAAAAATTACTAAGCACTAAAAAATGTGTGTTTGAGAAAGGAGGACTTGGGTATAAGCCTAACTTGAAACAAAAATATTATAAAAATTATTTTGTTAAGGCTACCTCCACAAGTGATCATAAGATTGTTTGTCATTATTGTAATGGAAATGGTCATATGAGTTTTAGATGTCCAATTAAGAGAAATGTATATTATGGAGTCAAGTGTATTTGGGTTCCAAAAGGAACCAAATCTAACACTCAAGGACCCAAGAGTATTTGGGTACCAAAATGCACAACTTGAATATTTTCTTTGTAGGTACCACAATCAAGGAATGGCAGAGAGTTCCTTAATAAAAGCTTATGAGGATAATCACTTGATCATGGTGTAAGCAAAAATGATGAGACAATATGATTTAATTGTTTTGGTAACAATTATTGTCTTATTGATTATAAGTGATGGTCTTTTAATCTTAGTAAGTATCTAATAATTCATTTGGTATCATAACATTAAGTGCATTAACATGAAGTGGATAAGTTTATTTTGCCTATTTATTATATTGACATGGATCATGAAAAATGGATAGTAGCTTGAATTTGTGAAAGTATACTTGTATGTTTATATGATTGAATTATCATTGTGTTTAACATTGAGTGCTTTATCTTGATGCATGGTTATATATATATGATGATAGCTTGTCAACTCATCATGATGGATTTGTTTGATTTTAATGATTACGTAATGTATAAGCATGATAAATGAGTGATATGCTTATTAATCTTTGAATGCATATATGTTTCATGATTGTGTAAAATATATGCATGATGGATGAATTATATGTTTGAATTAATCATATTTTGAATGTTTATAATTATGATTCATGCATTAAAATGGCTTTTGAGATGTTTCGGAATCACGAATGACCTCGGGATTGATCAAATATGCCGAAAAGTGAACATGGTGTAGAAGGGCAGCCATGAGGCGGCTAGCCGCCTACCCCAAGCAGCTAGCCGCTTGTGAGCTATCCCAAACCTGAGAGAAAGCGTCCCCCAAGCGGTTAGCCGCTTGGTCACGGGTTTTACCCATTTTTTTTTCGTTCTTCCTTTCTTTTTCATTTATTCTTCTTCGTTTCTCTCTCTCCAAAACCATGAGCAAACTCTCCTCTATTTCCATTCAATTTCTCACCCATTTTTATGCCCAAATCGATCATTCAAACTAATACCCATGCTTTTAACCTTCATTAAACACTTCTAATCATTATTTTCTCACTTGTTCTTCATCATTTCATTATCATCTCTCTCACGCGTGAATAGTGCCTCTCCATTTTCTTTCTCAAATCTCTTTATCTTTCACTCATTTTCTTGTTAAAATCAATCACTCAAATCATTATTCATCCATTACTCCTTCAATTTTCACTCTCAAAACAACATTTCATCAACTCTCCACATAAAACCCAAAATAAAAAACCTAGCTCTACCCGTTTCTCTCTCTTCATTTTCAAGCTTCCTTTAGCCCATTTTTGATCCAATCTAAATCATATATTAGTTTCATTCATCTCTAGGATCGATTTTCTTGGCTCAAACACATCCACTTCTCTCATTATTTTACAAAACCGAATTTGTGCATTTTGGGTATTTTTAAATTACTACTTCCATAGTGTGCTCACCTTATGGATTTTACCTTGGTTCTCTATTCAATTATGCACCTACATTTTCATATGCATTGTTGTTTTTATTTATAGATTGAGGATGATAATTGTTATGTTATAACTCTTTAGTTAATTGAATGCTTAATTTTTATATGTTTCTTGATTAATCATTGAGATATTCTTTTTGGCATAAGCATGGATTTATAGTACTTTTGATGATTGACGATTATATGTGTGTTGCTTGATGAATTGATGGAGTTGTTGGTTTTTTGTAATTGTTTCAGCTTATATGAAAGTGTTTTTAACTATGTTGTGTATTTGAGGATTTGTTCATTTTAAAGGGAGACTCTGCCAAAATTTTTGCTCGCACAAAATTGGTAATATCTTTATCGAATTATTTTTTATGCTCTTGTTTCGATTGCATCTATCTATTTTTTTTATGAAGGGGGAGATAAATATGATATGTTTTTGGATAAAATCATTTTGGTTACAATTTTTAATTGGCCATATATTTAGGGGGAGCATACAATATGATTTTGGATAATATGCGTTTTGAAACTTTTTGTTGTCTCCAGGGGGAGACAAAATAATATATCATTTCGATGTTGTCAAAATGAGGAGAATAATATACACTTTGAGTATTCTTTTAATGGTTGATGTGTGATTATAGTGATGATTTTGAGATATAATGATGATTTGATTACATGGTTTTTATATGATGATTTTATATTATGAGTTGTTGATTTGGCAATTGATGGAACGATGGTTCATGATCATTTTATGGTTAATTGGATGTTTGGTTATTATATGTTTCTTAATTAACCATTGACATATTATCGGTATTAGCATGAATTTATAGTAATTTTGATGATGAAGGGGGAGAGATCATGTATTTTGAATATGGAGACATATAATACATATTTTGATCTTAAAGTATTTGTGCATGGTTTTAAAATATTAAGGGGGAGCTTACAAATTGTTATAGACCATATTTTCAGGGGGAATTTTATCTTAAATTGGATTTATATGTTAATTATGTATGACATGTATTAAGGGGGAGCATATATATCAAAATACATGAGATGTTTGTCATCATCAAAAAGGGGGAGATTGTTAGCCTAAAGGGCTACACATATTATAATTTTGATGATAACAAACATGCGTCTTAAGTAAATTTAATAAATATTGTATTTCACATTTCACTAGTTTTTTAAGGATAATATTTATGCAAGTGAATCAAGTGAAATCAAGCTCAAGACACTCAACGGATAACGACGAAATCAAGAGTAAAGTTTAAAGCTCAACGGACAAATTATTGCGATAAATTCTTGTAAAGTCGGTATGATTTAATTGATGCATGATTTAGCATTTGAGAAGCTCAAGAGATTAATTTAATTATAAGTTTTTATTTTTATAAGATAAAGTATTTTGTGGTTTTGAGTATTTTGGACTTAAATGGAAAGTTTTGTAATCTTTGTTTCTTTAATAAGTAGTATCTTGAACTCCAGAGTTGGACTTTTTTGCAAATATGTGAAATACTTTTGGCCATACTATAATTTGTGAACATTTTGGACTAAAGTGAAAAATTGTGAGAACTTTGAAAAATATGGATATTATGTTAAATTTTGAAAAAAGACCTCTTTGAGAAATAATAATATATTTGGGGCCGTAGCATAATTTTAAAAAGTTTTGGAAAGATAATTATGATTAGGAAATTCTAAAATTGGACGTATTTGTAAAGTTTTATGACGTTTTGGGCCATAATAGAATTATAAAATGTTTTGGCCAAAGTGTAATTTTAGTGAACAATGTTAGTGTAGCAAATTCAAAAACAACGGTAATATCACTGTTACAAGCGGCTAGCCAGATAAATCAAGCGGCTAACCACTTGGGCGCTGGAATTTGGCTATAACGGCTAGTTTTCGAGCTTTAACTATAAAAACTCAACTCCAACTTCATTTTAAGAACCAATGCAAGTATAACTAAGATCATATAATATATATTGAGCTTCCATTTTGCAAATCATCATTTATTGAATCATGATTGAGCTATAATTTGTTATCCACTCTTAAAGAGAGTTTCATTGTTGTGATTTTCATTTCTCATCAAATTGTGAGTGTACAAGTGTGAGAAACACTTGGGGTGAAGAGATTGGAGATATAATCTCTTGTTGTACAGGTCCATTGACACCTTGGAAGTCAATTGTAAACATTTGAAGCCTTGGGAGGCTTGGATAGTGAAATCCTCAAGCCGGGTGAGCTTGGAGGCGTGGACGTAGGCGGGGATAGCCGAACCACATAAAAATCCTTGTGTTTGTGTTCTCTTCCCTTACTCTTTTAATATTGTGCTTGATTGAATTTATTGTTTTTGATTTGATTAAGGCAATAGATTAAATTGTTGTGCGAATTGTATTGCATAAATTTTAAAATCCCAATTCACCCCCCTCTTGGGTTGCATAACTTGCATTTCAACATTGACTGATGAGGTGTCACAATTCCATTAGACTAAAATTCTTATGCATTGTTGATCAGTGACGTGGCAGCATGTCAGTGGACCAAAAATCATGTGTACAGTACATGCATATACACGGGATTATTTACAACCAAACAGCATCACTATTCAAGCCGCCTGACTGTTCAAACTGCGTGGTCAAATCGTGTCACTATTCAAACCGCGTGGTCAAACTGCGTACCGTTGACTGATGACGTGGCACAATCCTGAGCGTCCAAAATATTTTTAATCCGATAGCTATGATTTACTCAGTATATCTATAAAAATGGGACTCTCCCCCCCTAATTTGACATCCCTCAATTCATTTTTTAGTTCAATTTTCTGTAATTCCTTCTCCATCTTGTATTTTCTAGGTATTTTAATAAATTCTCATTTTGCCCCTAGTTCAATTATGAGTAGCTAATTTTCTTTCAAGCTTGGGTTAAAGGTGAAGTCTTAACATGTGTCATGGGTTTTATTTGGTAAATTTACTTTCTCTTCCCCTTTAATTATTTTGGATGTTTTGACTTTTCATCAACAAATAGTAATAATCTTGTCTAAATACCGCACTGGTTTAACCAGCTCCCTAATTCAAGGTTATTATTATTTGGCACGATAACCCTTAGCACCATATTGTAGAGTGTGGTTCATGAGGAGTGGAAATCCCCCTCATGATTTAATTAGAATTAATAAAGAATATTTAGCCCATGGTGCATGTTGATGCAGATTCAGATACCCAAGTGCTTCATTTCAATAGAATTCGCTTTAATTTATTCCTGCCATTTTAATTCAAATTTTAGGATAATCTAAATTACTTTCACCACAATTCCAACCACCCATTTAGAAAATTAATTCTACACTTAATTAAAATCCACCTCCTCGTGGGATTGACACTCGTCACCATTAATCTATTCTACAGTAGATTTGCGCACTTGCGAGTTCAATAAAATTTGCACAACATCTATGTTAATTATTGGTCTAACACTGAAAATATGCTACTTAAAGCGGGAAATCACCAAAGTGATGTCTCTCGTGTAGATTAGTTTATTTGGGGTGTTAGATGTTTGTGTTTGTGTTAATTCTTGCGGATGTTAATCGACCCAAAGGAAGATTAATATTTTGCTTAATTGTACACACACCTGTGGTGGTAAATTTGACACGATTATTTAGATAACTTAATGTGAGTAATATACTAATCCAAAGATGGGTTTATTACTTGACATGACTTATCGTCAAAATTTGATCATTACAACAAGAGTACTATTTACAGTTAGTATTATTGTCCAAAGACTTATTATTAATGTTTCGCTAGGTATCTTGAATTGTTATAATTTGCTTTTAAATTTTTTAAGATTATTAATTGAGTTGTTTAATGTGAGCATTATTTATTCATTTGTATTTTATTTATTTTTGTTCTCTATTAACCTTTTCAATATGCTGCTTCTATATCTGCAAATATCAATAGTGTCCTTATTCTGAATGGGACTAACTTTAAGGATTGGAAAGAGAATATGATGATTCTCTTAGGCTGCATGGATCTAGACTTATCATTCAGACACCCTAAGCCGGACAAACTCACTAATGATAGTGCATCTAAGGATGTTTTGTATTATGAGAAGTGGGATCGATCTAACAGGATGAGTCTTATGATCATGAAGTGCGTCGTTCCAGAAGTATTTAGGAGTGCTATAACCAATGAGGTTACAAGTGGTAGTGAGTTTCTTGGCGAAATTTAGAAACGTTTTACAAAAAATGATAAGGCTAAAACAAGTACGCATTTAGCGAGCTTGATTTCAATGAAATATAAAGGTAAGGGGAACGTTCAGGAGTACATCATGGAGATGTCTCATCTTGCTCCTAAGCTTAAGGCATTAGGGCTCGACTTATCTGATGATTTAGTCGTGCATTTGGTACTTATCTCTTTTCTTGCACAATTTAATCAGTTCAAAGTCAGTTACAACTGTCAGAAAGAGAAATGGAATCTCAATGAATTGATTTCCTTTTGTGTGCAAGAAGAAGAGAGATTAAAGAAAGAGAAAACTGAATATTCACATGTCGTAAGCACTTCTAAAGATAAGGGCAAAAGAAATAAAAAAGGTGAAGCTACTGCTTTTAAGGATACTACGCCAAAGAAACCAAAGGCTGGGCATGGTTGTTTCTTCTGCGATAAGCCTAGACATGTGTTAAGGAATGTCAAAAATATCACGCATGGCGCGTAAATAAATGTACATTTTTGACTTCGGTATCAAGAAACACATGGTGGATAGATTCAAGTGCTACTACTCACATTTGTGTTTCAATGTAGGATTGTTTGAGCTACCGGTCGCCAAGTGATGCTGAAAGATGCATTTATGTTAGAGATAGCAAGTTGGTATCAGTGGAAGCAATTAGGCATTTTAGATTGTTTATGAAAACTAGTTGTTATTTAGATTTGTTAGATACTTTTGTTGTGCCGTCTTTTAGGCGCAATTTGATTTCAGTTTCTGTTTTGGACAAATTTGGTTTTTATTGTTCATTTGTAAAGAGACAATTTAGTTTATCTATCAATTCTAATGTTGTTGGAACCAGTTTGCTTAATGCTTATGACAATCTATATTTGGTAGAAACTGTTTAAAGTTATAATGAAAACCTGCATTTTAGTTCTAGAGGTACAAAGCGTAAATTAGAGAAAGAAAATTCGGCCTCATTATGGCACAAACACTTAGGTCACATCCCTAGAGCTAGAATTGAGCGATTAATATCTAATGGGATTTTAGGATCTCTTGATTTTACAGACGTTAATGTCTGTGTTAGATTTTTTAGATAAATTCTATAATTTAGTCTTTAATTTTCTTTCTAAAAACTTATGGCTCTTTTTTTATTTAGTTTTAGAATTAATGATAGATTTAGAACATATTTTAATTTTATTTTTTTAGATTCGGAGGATAATTCTTTTTCTTTTTCTTTTTTGGGAAATTTGGATATGGACCGAAAAACATCGATCCATGGTGGATCTAGGGCATATACGAAGCTCAATTTTTACTATGGATCTAGATTTAGAGCATAGTAAATCCAACTCATATCTGCCCCATTGCCATCCCTATTCGAAAGTCATTTTCGTCCAACGCTTCCCTCTAGTATTGTGCTACCATTGTCTTATAGCACTCCCTTAAGGTCCTAGCTACAATTGGAATTTAATTGATAAATAAAAGAAACACAATTTACTAATTGCATAAAAAGCCTTTGCCTTTTCATTCTTGTCAAAATGAAAAGTTTAATTTATAGGAAGAAAATCATACTAAAAAGTACATCAATTTTATTTTTTAGAAAGTAATGCTACAATTATATGAAGGATTAAAATGCCAATTTTGTATTTAAAGTAAGGGTAAATGCTTGTTTAGTTTCTATATTGATCTAAGTGTTTATTTAGTTTTGATATTTTAAAAAATAACTAAAAATACCCATGTAATCAAATTTTTTACATTCTTAACTGTACTTTTTCCTTGCTTCTATGATATTATCCTTGTAACTATATTCTTAACATTAATTAATTTACCTATGAAGAAGCTAATTAGTGAATTAATCAATAATTATTAGTGTAAAAGAACTTGTGATTTTTGGACCTGTGCAACAATCTTGCTATATTATTACTTATTTAGCTTTGATATTTTAAAAAATAACTAAAAACACCCTTGTAATTAATTTTTTTACATTCTTAACTATACTTTTTCCTTTCTTCTATGATATTATCCTTGTAACTATATTCTTAACATTAATTAATTTACCTATAAAGAAGCTAATTAGTGAATTAATCAATAATTAACAGTGTAAAAGAACTTGTGATTTTCGCACCTGTGCAATAATCTTGCTATATTATTACTTATAAATAAATTGGTATCAGGTAACTTAAAGTAATGTTTAATGTGTTTACAACAATCTTATTAATAGTTATTTAATAAAAAATTAATATACATAATTAATCCTAAAAGTAAAAAAATTACATAACAGATTGAGTAAATTTACATGTTAGTTTGGAGGTTAATTTTTTAAATTATCCTTTTTTTCCTTTCATTACTGTTTTTGAGAATATTGCTGCAGGGTATTATTGTAAAACCAAAGAAAAAGTTACGATAGGAGTGTAGCATATTTAACAACAAGAGTTTTTTGA
Source organism: Citrus x limon (assembly GCA_034663535.1). Taxonomy (NCBI): domain Eukaryota; kingdom Viridiplantae; phylum Streptophyta; class Magnoliopsida; order Sapindales; family Rutaceae; genus Citrus; species Citrus x limon. The sequence continues at coordinate 24,873,162 of CM067997.1, forward strand.
GTTTTTTTTTAATATATAGGCTAAATGGATACTTAACTCAAAATGTAGTCCCCAAAAGAATATTTACGGATTAAAATAGTGTGTCAATTCATATATATGTATGTTTTATTACATTAATGATAGTATAAAAAATTAGCATCAATCTGTCACAGCCATCAGGGACATAGACATTGATTTTCTTAAGTTATGGCACATTTAATATCGTACAATAATACAATGTAATTTCAATTTTATTGTAACAAAAATGACAAAATTGGTGGATAATATAATTCTACTAATTAAAATTTTCAATTTATCATTAACAAGACTTTATGTTTTGAAAATGTTGTTTGATAGTTTTATTATTATTAAATCAATATTTCCCAATATATATAACTACGGAACAGAAGAAGAAAAAAAAGAGAGACAAACCTAATACTTTTAGTTTAACGTTACTTGATTATTACAAGCAAATGCATATTCTTCGGTGAACTAACAAATTTGTTTCTCAGTTGTAGCCAAAATCCAATTGAAATTATTATACAAATAGAATTAGTTATAAATGGAAAAAACTGGAGACTATAAATGTTCGATGCATGCATGCACTCCATGTCCTCATCAAGTCATCGACTCTCACTTGTCGCAATGGCCTTCGTCACATTCAAGCAGTACTTATCTTTCTTATTTATCATCGTAATACTTGCTGCGTTAACTACTGCAAGCAGTTCAAGTCCTAACAAAAATGAAAGTGTCAATCGATCTGAGCCAACCCCTAGAAAAGGTGACCATGCGCCAACCCATCCTAGAACAAAAAATACTATTCATAACGTGGAAGACACTAATGTTGAATCTGGGCCAAGCCCAGGAGAAGGTCATCGTGTGCCAAACCGTATAAGAACAAGCAATGCAATTCACGAGGAAGACACTGATGCCGAATCTGGGCCAAGCCCTAGAGAAGGCCATGGCGTGCCAAGCCTTCTTAGAAGAAGCCATGCAATTCATAACGAGGAAAACACCAATGAGGAATCTGGGCCAAGCCCTGGAGAAGGTCATGGTATTCTTAGCCGAGTGGAAACAAAGAATGCAATTCATAACATAGAAGAAACCGATGATGAATCTGCGCCTAGCCCTGGAGAAGGTCATAATATGCCACGCCCCTCTAGTGGCTTGTAATAAGGACTGAAAATACGTACTTTATTTTTATATAAAAACAAAATAGGAAGGGTATTACATAGATAAAGAATTTATATTCATGATGTTACTACTATTCTTACTAGCTTTTCTAAAACTTCCGAGACAATAAAATTTAGAATGTCTATTGTAAGAACGAAATAAGTATATTTCTTTAAGTTGTGAAATTAATGAATCACTCTTTAATTTAAATAAATGATTCATTTTCTCTTTTGCTCGATAATTCGCGCAGAATATAGTTCTCATGGGCAGTAATGCTAGATAATAGATAATCCTCTCTTAGGCATTTTCTCTCCCAGCCATCCTATGCTTTCAAGGATCCGTGGACAGGTCTCATTAATGAAATTAAATGGTACCCTTATTTTTTAACTGATGGTAACTCAAACAATTTCTCTAATTCTTACGATATTAAGGAATTCAAAATAGTAAATGCAAACCCAAACAAGCCACAAAAACAGCAATTATAAATCCCCGAAAATAGCTAAACAACAGGAAAAATGTAGCAGTAGAATTAAAGTTGTTTTCGGAACTTTACTGTGCATGCGATTTAATAAGAAGTTTTTTGTGTGGCCTCGTTCAGGAGTTTATCAAAGTTTACTTTTGTTCTTGTAGATTACTAACTACCAATTGCTTTTTCAATTTTTATTTTCTTATTCCCCCGCTTTCAAGTTACTTACTATTTTAACGCTCACATATGTACAATAAAAACAACAAAAAAAAAGTTCCGAAAGAATCCATGTCTACCTCAACGTCCAATCCAACGCCACAGAGATGCATCGTGAAGAATTTCAAGGAACAAGTTCTCAGGAATTGCTTCAACTAAATAACAAAAGTTTTCACTCTCAGTCACAAGTATGAATTAAATTAGTGTTACTGCTGCATCGACCACCGTTGCTGGGCATATAATTCTGTCGCTACAATTTTGTTGTTGTTTACTTATTTTTTTTAAGTTCATTGTGCTGTTTTATTGCTTTTTCTGGTTCGCGCTACTATTTTGAATTGTATACGATAACAAAAATTAAAATTCTAATTTTTTGAAGGGAGACAAAATCGCAATAATTAAAGAAAATTTTGTGAACTACCACGCATGAGTTAAAAAATATGATTACAATGTAAGATTTAATTTAGGCCATTTAATTTCATTAATCACATCTGCCAATAAACCCTAGAAAGCCTAAGAAGACTAGGAAAAAAACACCTACGAGAGGTTTGGAATCCATAAATCTCCTAAAATGTATTAAAGGCTAAATCTGTGGAATAATTTTTCCTTGATAATAGCTTACCAAAGTGATATTAGCAAACCTGCCAGCTACCTCGAACCCATACGTTCAGAAGTTGGGATGACAATGGATCTGATCAATCTGATATCCACGTGATCCAAATCCAATCGGATTAGATTTGCGTCGATCTAAAAAGTACATCAATTTATTTTTAGAAAAGTAATGCTACAATTATACCAATGATTAAAATGCGAATTTTGTATTTAAAGTAAGGGTAAATGCTTGCTTAGTTTCTATATTGATCTAAGTGTTTATTTAGCTTTGATATTTTAAAAAATAACTAAAAACACCCTTGTAATTAAATTTTTTACATTCTTAACTATGCTTTTTCCTTTCTTCTATGATATTATCCTTGTAACTATATTCTTAACATTAATTAATTTACCTATAAAGAAGCTAATTAGTGAATTAATCAATAATTAACAGTGTAAAAGAACTTGTGATTTTCGCACCTGTGCAATAATCTTGCTATATTATTACTTATAAATAAATTGGTATCAGGTAACTTAAAGTAATGTTTAATGTGTTTACAACAATCTTATTAATAATTACTTTATAAAAAATTAATATACATAATTAATCCTAAAAGTAAAAAATATATATAACAAATTGAGTAAATTTACATGTTAAATTATCATTTTTTTTCTCTTTCATTATTGTTCCTGAGAAATTGCTACATGGTATTATTGTAAAACCAAAGAAAAAGTTATGATAGGAGTGTAGCATATTTAACAACAAGAGTATTTTGAGTTTTTTTTTTTTAATATAGAGGCTAAATGGATACTTAACTCAAAATGTTGTCCCCAAACAAATATTTACCGATTAAAATAATGTGTCAATTGATATATATATGTATGTTTTATTACATTAATGATAGTATAAAAAATTAGTATCAATCTGTCACAGCCATTAGGGACATAGACATTGATTTTCTTAAGGTATGGCACTTTTAATATCTTATGATAATACAATGTAATTTCAATTTTATATAACAAGTATGTAACAAAAATAACAAAATTGGTGGATAATATAATTCTACTAAATAAAAAAATTTCAAAGAACAAGTTCTCAGAAATTGCTTCAACTAAATAGCAAAATTTTTCACTCAGTTGCAATTGATGAACTAAATTAGTGTTACTGCTTCATCGACCGTTGCTATTGGGCATACACTTCTGTTGCTATAATTTTGTTGTTGTTTACCTATTTTTTTAAGTTCATAGTGGCTGTTTTATCGTTTTTTTCTTGTTCGCACTACTGTTTTGAATTGTTTAAGATCCCAAATAATTAAAATTCTAATTTTGTGAAGGGAGAGAAAATCACAATAATTAAAGAAACTTTTTGAGCTGCCATGCATGAGTTAAGAAATACGGTTGCATTGTAAGATTTAATTTCAGCCATTTAATTTCATTAATCACACATGCCAATAAACCATTGAAAGCCTAAGAAGACTAGAACATAAAAGAAAAAAAAAACCTACAAGAGAATTAGAATCCATAAATCTCCTAAAATTTATTAAAGGCTAAATCTGTGGAATAATTTTTCCTTGATAATAGCTTACCAAAGTGATATTAGTAAGCCTGCCAGCTGCCTCAAACCCATACATTCAGAAGTTGGGATGGCAATGGATCGAATCAACCTGATATCCACGTGATCCAAATCCAATTGGATCGAATTTGCATCGGTCTAAAATGGATTTGGACTCAATTTGGATGTTGAATCAACCTGATATCGAAGCCAGCAAAAATAAATACCTACTCTAAATAAATTGTGTATAGTGATTGAGTAGGGTCGTGTCCACAGAGATCGGTAATTATTTAAATCCTTTTAAAATGTAAAATGCAAAATGGGGGAATTGTTGATAATAATAAAAATCAAATTAAAATAACAAGAATGCAAATTAAAATTGTAATTCAAATTGGGAAAAGCTCTGGTTGAAGGAATTAACTTAGCTTGATTCGACTATTGATCATTGATTCAAATATAAATTATTACTACTTATGAATAGACCGGTTATAGCTACTGAGACCCTCTAATAGCCAATCTCTCTTTAACTAGTCGATAACCAAGGTACGACCATTGGTTATTTCCCTAATCAATAGACAACCCTAGATACGATCATAGGATTTAATCAATTGACAGCCTGAAAAACCAGAGAGACCCAAATCCTAATCAACAAACTCATACGATGGTTCATTTAAATTAGATTATTTATTCTCATAACACAACGCATTGCTATGTTATTTGTCACAAACATTAAAATCTTCATACGATAAATATTTTAATTGACAATAGATTAAGTTGATAATTAAATAGTGGCCAATTATCTAATTAACAAACATAATCATGATAATAATTTAGAGAATAAACAAATACCCAAAAAGTAATAAAAAAATTAAAGCATAAGAAAGATCTCACAGTAATGATGAATCAAAGCTTTATTAACCTTCAAACAGAATAATAGATTTAGTTCTTCATAGAGAGAAGAGAAAAATTTAGATCTAGGGTTTCTTTTTCCTCCTTTCTCCAAAATCTCTCCCCCCCCTTGTTTTTCACGTTTCCTTTCTCTTCTAGAGTTTTTTCAAAAATAAAATACTAATATCTAAAATATTATCTAAATATTAGATTCAAAATTATAAAAATACCCAAAAAGACAAAACATGTTAAACTAAAAACTGCAGGTCCTTAGTTGACAACACACGCCCACGCCTTATCAACGAAGTTCTTCTGAAGCTCATAATTTCTCCAGAAAAAACAATCATCCTCAAAAATCATCTTGTAACTCAATTTTAGCACCAATCAATAAAATTGCACCTACAAAAATAAGACACAAGTAAATCACTATTATTAAGTGCAAAACATCGATATTAAAGGAAGTAAACAATACAAAACTAGTGCATTAATTGCACTCTAACAAACCCATACGTTCAGAAGTTGGGATGGCAATGGATCGAATCAACCTAATATCCACGCGATCCAAATCCAATTGGATCGGATTTGCATCGGTATAAAATGGATTTGGACTCGATTTGGATATCGATGCGTGGGTCTAAGGCGGATCTTTAGTAGGTCTTGATTTATCTTAATATTTAGATCCAGATCTATTTCCATTTACCCTTTAATTTATTTTTATTTTAAAAATAAAATAACAATTGTGTAATTATAAATGATACTAAATTTTATTTATAGCATATTAGTGCTATTTAGCATGTATTTAAAAATCTTAAAACTTACGAGTTTGTAAATTTAAATGATAATAAGATAAAAATAATTAAGTGTAAAGTAAAATTAGGTCAACTGACCCTAATTGTTTTAAGTCCTTTATTATACAATTCAACCATTTCTTTCTCTTTGGTCTGCTCTCGCTTTTCCACTTCACAAAATTAGATGAATCTGGGCCAAGCCCGGGAGAAGGCCATGGCATGCCAAGCCTTCTTAGAACAAGCAATGCAATTCATAAAGAGGAATACATAGATGATGAATCTAGGCCAAGCCCTAGACAAGGTCATGGTGTTCCAATTCCTATGGAAACAAAGAATGCAATTTATAACAGGGAAGAAACTGATGATAAATTTGGGCCGAGCCCTAGAGAAGGTCATGATACGCCACTCCTCTCTGGTGGCTTGTAATAAGGATTGAAAATACGTACTTTATTTTTATATATAAGCAGAATAGGAAGGATTCAACATAGATAAAGAATTTATATCCATGATGTTATTGCTATCCTCACTAGCTTTCCTAAAACTTCCTAGACAATAAAATTTAGAATTTCTATTGTAAGATTGGAATAAGTATATTTCTTTAAATTGTGAAATTAATGAATCACATTTTAATTTACATATATGATTCATTTTCTCTTTTGTTCAACAATTGGTGGTTATTATATTTCTCATGGGCAATCATGCATTGCAAACCTAGGTCTGACCCCGAGTATGGCAATGCCCGAATCCGGCCTGGATTTTATATGATATAACATATATGTATTTTTTTATTTTATTTTATAATTTTACAATTTTTAATTTTTATTTTAATGAAATTGGCATGAAAATGTAAACTTTAAATGTTCAAAAGTTGAATATATGTAATAGATGGGCCAAATAAATATAATCATTATCAAGTGATACCTGGAATCGGCCCGACCTCAATACCCAATCTGAATATCCCGGCTCCAGATCTAACGAGTATTTTTAATATCCCTATATAGCATGAGACATAAGACCATAAGAATATATATTTCACATTGGTACAATTGTTTTATCATCAACCAATAATAGCTAAAATTAATCTAACATATATATAAGTGTTTTCCAGAGAAAAAATTGTTGGATTTTGACCCCCTTCTTTTATCTTTATTTGTTCAATTGGATTGCAATCCTTATTATTTTTTATAAAATAGAAGGAAAAAAAAAGAAAGAAAACAAAGAGTTTTAATTAAATTTTGACACACAAGACCTGTTTATTTTAATTTTTCCAATTAACTTGTATAATAAGTAGACCTATTCAAACCCACATATTTCAATCAAAACCCTTTTAATTTTTTATTTAAATTATTATTTTGCACTAGAATGAAATTACTATATTAGATAGGAAACAAATGAGAACTTTAATTCTTATTATGCCTTCCTTATATTAGCACCTGCATATAAATATATTAATTGACAATATTTCACTTACACAAAATGGGTCGGATTATTTTAATATGAAATAAACGAGATTGTTATTAAAAAGGAAAACATAAGATAAATTAAATTGATGTACTGGATGTAAATTTAAAAGGGTTTCATGAAACTCAGCACCGTGCAAAATAATAAACACATGAAGTTAAGCCCGTTAGGTGCTAGATAAAATGTTGAAGAGTTCTCATTACAATAGCACTATGTTTGGTCACCCTCAACATGGGCATTATTTCGACGACCGATGGAACTTGCGGTGATATTGTGAACTAAAATGTTGGAACCTCAACAACGTTCATGTCCTTCAAGAACGACTTGCAGCTGTCCTTGTCATCATCGTTCATTTTTAAGGACTACCGTATTAGCCATTTTCCTAGACAGCTTAATCACCTTGACTCAAACCCCCCGATGGTTCAACCCCAGATTAAGATCAATTAGCTTATGGTCAACAACAGAATGATAGTTCTGAATATCATCTCTGCAGATCATCAATCAACTTCTCAACATCATCTCTGCAGTGAAGTTGCACCACAACTTCATGATAGCCACTGTAATATAACACATCCGCCATGAGCTAATTAGGGCCTATGCCTTCTCCTTCTCTTGTTTTTTAAGACTTATTGCTTATCATAAGAATGAACATTATGGAATCAAATTAGCACAGGAATAAGTATTCAATTAAACTATTAAAGACTACTATCACATGAATCCTTAGAACACAAAAGGTTTTATTTTTATTTTTAAGAAAAAATTTGTTGATAACAAGATAAGGGTCCAGCTACAATACCCATGGGGTTTGGTACCCCATTTTTTGTCTTTTTCAAATCAACCGTTGGATTTAACGTAAGAATTGCAGAATGGCTGAGATGTAATTTTTGGGTTATTAACAACAAAGACCCTTATTGTTCATGGAAAATAAAAAAAATCAGGAGTTTTGAAATTATGACGTATAAGTCCATAATATTCTCTTTTTTTCTTTTTAACTATTGAACTCGGTTTCTAATTAAATGACTTTTTCTTACATTTATCAATATCTATTTAAATTAATATATTTTTAATTAATAAATTAACTACTTTATTATATAGTTAAACTATGTATATTATTTACTAACCATAATTAACGATAAGTATAAATATGATCTTTTTTTTTATTTAACATAATGGCAACCAATTTCCTCTCACCTATGTGAACAAGGTTCAAAACCCATAATTTTTTTTTTTAACACAAGAGATTTTATTATCTCAAGTAGATGAAATATACAAAATACAAAAATAAATTTAATTTCATATTCTATATAGTTAATTTTTTTTGTAACATAATATTTATTAAACATACTATCAATTATTTAATTAACTAGCAAAAATATGTTAATTTACTAATAATAATCAAATGTTAGTTTATGAACTTGTAAAATCTTTTTTTTTAACAATGAGTTTTTGTCCTTAAAATAAAAAATAATAATTTAATTGCACACTTAAATAAATTAGTATTTGTTAAAAATAGTAATTTAATTGCACACTTAAATAAATTGGTATTTGTTACTCCACCCCAATTGTTTAAATAGTCATTAACTTATTTGAGAGAAGGGTAAAAAAATTCTAAACAATTACTCTATTTGAAAATAATTTAAATATTTCTTTAGAAAAATAAACTAAAAATAAGTATTTTCTATTCTTTCTTCTTTCTTGCTAACATCACACATGGATAACAATAGAGATGGCAATTCAACACATATCTATCAATTAAAATAGAAGTCAATTAATATAATTAATTGAATAATTAATTTGTGTCATGAATGAGTTATCGTATTAGGAGTTATAAAACCAAACCCAATAGAATTATTAATCAAGTTAACAGCTAGAAAGAGCAAACAAATCCATTCAAGTTGGATGTCTAAGTATCTGAACCAAATAGATTAGATAATATCCATCTAAAATACTCCAAATTTGATTTATTCAATATCCATCTATGAACTTGAATATTAGTAATATTTAAGTGTATGTGACTGAAATTGAGTATTATATTTAATATTTAAGTTTTGTAAGTCAAATGAAAAATCAAAATAATATTGCTAAAAATTATTGCACCATCAATGACAACAATGACGGTATCATCACTAAGAAATAGAAATGAGTGAACAGAGAAACAAAAACTATCAACGTAATCAAAAGTCTCTGATCAATGTAATGGTGGCAATGTTGCCGGATAAATAGATATGCCGGCAATAGATGAGCATTCCAATGCAAACAACTAGAACAAGACCCTATGATTAGATGACGTTTTAACGTAAAGTGGAAGCGATACTAAATTTCGTTCTAGTATACGTCTTGAAAACTCAAGAAAGAGACTCTCACCAAAGAGAAGATATTTCAATTGAGAAAAAACTAAATATTATTAATGAGAAGCTTGTGTCTGTTATCATAAATTAAGAATAACAAGCCTATATATATAATAGTAGCTAACTTAATCCTTATCTTTCTCAAATAAGAGAAATAATCTAAAATCCTAATTAAATTATAATTACAAATATGACTCAAGTAAGCTTAATAAAATAAGATAAATCCTAATAAAATATTAAATTATAAATTGACCCAAATATTATAATTCCTAGTAAATTATAATTTATTTATTTATTTATAAGTTTGTTTGGTTTTTGGGTTTTTTTTTAAAGAACAAAAAATTATAGGTAATAGTGTAAGTATAGAAAAGTAAAGGGGCAAAATTAAAAATAGGCAAAAGTTGGTGTTGCCGTCGACGGTGGTCGAAAAATTGGCCTAGGATAGGTGGATTTGGAAGATTTGATAGTGCTGAGTGTGATGTTGGTGGTGGTTTGTCTCAAATAGTTGTGAGTTGACCGAAAAGTTGAGCTAAAGTAGCGGGTGGAGGTTGGTTTCGGTTTCTGGCGATCCGGCCGGGGGTTGGCAGCGTGAGTGGGTTGAAAAGAAAGAGCTGATGATCGTGGACGAATGAGTGGTGGTGGAGGCTGTGAATCGCGGCTGATTGTAGCAAATGGAGAGGCGGATTTTCGTGGTGGTTCAGCGGCTATTTTGGCTAGTTTCCCGTGGCTACGGTGACGAGATGGTAGTGTTATGGGTTGGGTTATGATTGGCGGCGTGTAGGCTTTCAGATGGGAGAGAGGATCGACCGAAAAGAAGAGAAACTGGTGGCGGCAGTAGCCGTGTGTGGCAGATGTGATGGCGGCTTCGGGTTTTGCTAGTTTTTTTTTTAACTTGATGGAACTAATGTACGGAGTTGGTGGTCAGGAATGCTCTGCCTGCTACCAAAAAAAGCTCTAATATCATTTGTCTTGAAAATTAAAAAAAAAATCCCACTAAGGATTAATATCTTAATTGTGAAAATATTGAATATTATTAATGAGAAGCTTGTATCTGTTATCATAAATTAAGAATAACAAACTTACATATATAATAGTAGTTAATTTAATCTTAATCTTTCTCAAATAAGAGAAATAATTTAAAATCCTAATTAGATTAGAATTACAAATATAACTCAAGTAAGCTTAATAAAATAAGATAAATCTTAATAAAATATTAAATTTTAAATTGACCCAAATATTATAATTTCTAGTAAATTTTAATTTATTTTATTTAATATTCTTCCTACATCACGTTTTAAGGTTCATTGCCTTTAACAACCAATTTGAGGGTCTCTAAACTAAAAAAAAAAAAAAGGTGGTAGTATAATGTAACTCCTTGTGTTTTGATGGTATAGTTATTGTTGCACCTATTTTAGAAGGAGCGTGTAACTTTACATATCACCATTTGCTAGCATTGAGACTATCTTTATGTAAATCATTCAATTTCAAGTCTAATGGAATCCTTCATGTTCCATTTCGGTTAATAATGTCATTGCACATGAAGAAACAATAGTCACTAGTGATTGTCTATATTTTTTAATACAAAATATCTTTTTGTAATTAATTAAAAAATAAGAATAATTTTTTATTATTATTATGTTTCTATATGGAAAATAATTTTAATTACCTTTTAATTAAAATGGGTGAGAAAAATGATGTCATTGATGGTGCAAAATGGATGAGAAAAATGATGTTATGTAAGTGCAGGACTAATGCGTAAAACTTTAAAAATTTTTAACATTTTTATTTTTACAACAAATAGCAGGACACTATTATAATTAACCTTAATAAAGACAAAAGAGAGGGGTACCAAACGTATGTTGCAACATAGCTTTGCCCACAAGATAAATGTAAAAAGTTAAAAAAAATTTGGGCTTATGTTTCCAAAATTTCACATACTTAACTTTTATGAATTTTTTAGGAACTATCAAGGATTGCAATGGTAATAATCAAGAAAATATATCCCTACCATTGCAAAACAAATTTAGAACTCTTGGTTTAGATATAATGGTTGGATTGGAAAAAGACAAATATATGGACACCTTACCCCTTGGACAAAGTAACTGGACCCTTTTTAAAATAGTTATTGTCTAATTTTTAAATTTTTATTTCACTTGATGAGTGCCACTTTAATTATTTCGAACTTTTTTTTAATACAAGTTTTGGAATATATATTCTTACAATTTTTTAAATATTAAAAAAAAAAGCTATAATTTCTTTCCAGAAAGGACATTAGTGATTTGTGAAGACATAAATGTAATAAAGAGAAAAATAAAATCCAAATCGAAGGAAATTGGAAAATGTTACTATAAAAAATTTGATAGGATATTTTGTAATATTGTTTAACAACGTCATTAATGTACACATGGGTATAAAATCTTCAAATGCTCTTGAGCTCTAAATAATATAGACTTCAAATCGTCAAATTATCTCTATCTACAAGACTGAAAACTATTTAGGGGTCTCCCTAAGAATTGCACTTAAGGAGTGTTTGGGAAGTCGCAATGCACAACATCATTGGTGAGTCCAGCATTAACTAAAACGAAACTTGTGTTTGGCAAAAGAAACAAGACATATTTACCTTATTAATCGAAGGCTTAATGCGGATTATCCCACAAAAATTAACTCACGACCCACCCTGGGTAAACGCGGGTATGCATTAATTTGTTTTAAAGCCAAAAGTTTTCTATTTAATCAATTAAAGTGATTTAATTTATTTATAATTAAATCATAAAGTAAAACATCAGAACGGCAGCAAATCAACCACCGCCGGCAACTTTATCTACTGTTTCACCACCGTCGGCCGCCTTATTTAGATGTCATTTGAATGAAACGTTGACATCATTCGAATCCATGTACTGACCATACAACTATTACCGGCAACGAAGCTTCCTTTTGTTGAAATCAGAATATATTTAATCTAAAACTTTTACCGTAGATTTACGGCGAACGGAAGCTCCATTGCCAATAATAATTGCACCTATGCCTTTGCATAGGCACGATAACGAGGATTCCAAATTCCAATGGTAGTAAATTATATATTGTTTAAAAGACGCATGAGAGGGTGACTGGTAGTGGTGTATTGTGGTGGTTGTGATGGCCATCGATGAATTGTTATATTTTTGTTTATAATTTTAATATAATTGACAACATAAAATATTAAGCTATTAACAAGTCTAAATAATATTATTTGATATAAATAATAATATAAAGTATATAATATAGTGTAGCACCAAATGTTTTATAACATTAATATAATACAATATAGCCTAATATAATACTTCCTTAATGTAACATACGGCTCATAAAACTAAGTTGATTCAGCGTGTGGCCCACTTGTTATTCATTTTTCATTAATTATTTTTCAACAGTTTAGATTTCAATGCAACGCATGAAATTGGCTGATTGTTAATTATATCATATGTAACTTAGGAATTGCCTAGTAATATTTGTTTGAATTTTTTTTTAATCTTTTCTTGTTGTCCATTTCACGCCTGAAGCTTGTTACCTAATTCCTATAATTATTTGTGATCATTTTACATTTACAATAATTTTTATTATTGTTAATTACGAGATGATAACGGTAGAACTAATGGCTGCACAAATAATTAATATATCCTCTCGTCTTGAGAAAATTCTTAGGTGCTCAGCGCCAATGACTTTCTCCTCGCCTTGTGTATCGTCCACTTAAATCGGATGATAAACGCATGTGTACACAGATACTTGCCTCCAAAATAATAATTCTTTCCCTATAATCATTCTTCCAGCACTTCTAATCCCACACACTAAAAGACTTTACAAAATAAATATCCAATACCTTCAGGAAAGAGTCCCACTAAAATAAGGTTTAATAAATAAATTAAACCTTGTACATAATAAGACTAATACTAGATTATGAGTTGAATAGTCTTGATTTGGCATAATATGCCAATAATAAAAAGTTAAGGTCTTAAAAGTAATTGTTGTATAAAATTGAAAACGAAAATGCTAATTGCATACCATTATTGATATACGCATGGCATAAAAAATCATCAATAGCTCAGTAGATCTCCAAATAAAATCGAGTCGTAATCATTAATATTTTATAAATCTATGATTAAATTTGAATACCATTGTATTCATGATGTTCATTATTGAGGAGTAACCAAGTTGACACTTACTTGCCTTTGCCCAGCTCTCTGGAGCATTTTCTTTTAGCCATTTAAAAAAAAAAATTCAAATCTTTGCTTAGCAATCTTTAGAAAATATCTGCTATGTTTATTTTTAGGGTAAAAGCTTATTTAATCCCTGTATTTTAAGATTAGTGTTCATTTAGTCTCTGTATTTTTAAAAATACATCGAAACATCCATGTCGTTAAAGTATCAATACCCCTACCATTACTTTTTATTTTTTTGACTTACTTTTACAATATTACCCTTTTATAATAATTTTTTGTTTGGACATTAATTAAAAAAATAATTAAATTACCAATTTAACCCTAAAAAAATTATATTAATATTTTTTTTGCAAACACCATTTGCACACTTGATAGTTTGCATACAATTTTTGACAATGAATTTTTATTTTTATTTTTTAGGGTTAAATTAGTAATTTAATTATTTTCTTTTTATTAATGTCCAAACAAAAATATTATTATAAAAGGGTAATATTGTAAAAGAAAGCCAAAAGAAATAAAAAATAACGGTAGGGTATCAATACTTTAACGGCGGGGATGTTTCGAGGTATTTTTAAAAATATAAAGACTAAATGGATACTAATCTTAAAATACGGGGACTAAATGAAGTTTTACCCTTTATTTTTACCTCTATTTTGAAAACCTTACAATCGCCTCAAGCGGGAGGGTCTTCCAATCCCAGTTGATTGCATCTGCAGTGATTACAAAGCTCATCTTCGGGTCTTTTGCAATCTCTATGGTTTTGACCTGGAGATTTTCAAGCGCCTTCAAGTTCCATTTAACCTCAGACGTGCTCCTCATATTCATACTGTCCATTGGCAAAGGATAGCTCAAAATGTCTCCCAATGCGATGTAATTTTTTTATTTCCTTATCAATTGCCAACCAACTCAATTAAGGAGTTGTACATTAAAATATGCTCCCATTACTTAGAATAAACTAGAATATATAAACTATTCACAATCTAAGTAGAACTCAATTTTGAAATATGAAGAATAAATATATATGAAGTAAAAACTTTTAAAAATATTGAAGAGAGATAAATACCACTTTTATTGCTTCATGTGCACAAGAACTCAAGTTATTACAAATTAAAAATATGAAAAAGGAAATATAAAAATTATGATTATTTTGAATTTGGTTGATTTACAAAGATTGATTCAATCAACTTAATATTGATTTATAATCAATCTTTGAATTTATTAGTAACGATTGAAGTAGTCACTCTTTGTGATTAATATAGTGTTTGCCTTCATCTTTGCATTGATACCTATCATGAAGAACAACTAGATCCTGAAGTACAGGATATTGGGGTCTATATCTATTGGGAAAAGAACCCACACAAACCGCTGCAAACTAAGCGGAAACAAAATTTTTTTCTTCTTTATATGATTTAAATAGGATGTGTACCGAAAATTAATAAATAGAAAATAAATCAACACAATCCAAAATAATAAATTAACTATAAGAGACAAATTTTTACGTGAAAAATCCAAAATAGAAAAAAACCACAGGACCATAGTCTGACATAATCTTTCACTATATTAATAAGATTACAGTATAAATTCTTCTCTAGATAATATTAGAGGCTAACAACGTCAAGAATCTCAATATTCTTGACTTGTAGTAATAGTCTAATATATGTCTTTATAATAAGTGGGTATCTCAAATAACAACTAACGAGAGGATAAAATAAAAATCAAGACCCGTATGAATATAAAAGGTAATGCTAGAGACTTACCCTCCAAATTTAAGAGAAAACGAAGTTAAATTCGCCTTCTGATCGTTCAATCAAAGATTAAAATTTTTATTACAAAAAAAAAAATTGCCATTGTCTCTCTCCCTCTCACGTCTTTTTTGCGATTGTTGATCTTACTGCCGCCTCCACTTATTCTTCTTTATATAATGTTTTCAAAGCTAATTTTAATGAAAAATTTCATCGAACGCCTTCAAATTTTTTTTAATTGTTTAACTACCAAAACTTATAAAGTTTTAGGCTTGAGCCACCCAAATGAGATGGACCTAACAATATCCTGTGATAGGCTACGCTAACAAGGAAACTCGGGGAGAAGACCAGCCATGGTTTTAGCATTGTCCAAATAATAAGCATACTAATTGATCTTTTTGAGACGTTCAGTGTCAGGATTTTTGTGTTCGTTAGATAGTCTCAAGTCTTTCAAGGCGTTGGCCAAAGGGTTGATGATACTGTTATTGTTTTTCTTATCAATCGAGTCATTAATTGCCTCCTGCCTAGAACACCAGATGCCTTCTTTCACATTGAAGTGATACAAGGGTCTAAATCTCTGGCCATATCCAGCGATAAACTCCAATGGAGCCAGCATGAAGTCAAATTCCTCATTTGACATGTTGTAGGGGAAGGTAATCCTTTTCCATCCTGGTTTCATTCCAATGTAATCCTGCAGTAGGTTGAGTATTATAAGCATCAAATTTATGATATTGTGCTAATATCATGTAGGCAAATACTAAATAATTACCTTTTTTATTGAACAACGAATTTTTTATGATCGAATCTGATCGAAATAAAGCAGATTGTGGCCATAGGGTCCAGCACAAGCGCACCCGCTATAGTGTTGCAACAAAGGGGCCATGCAGAGGTTTATCTATCTCAGTTTTCTTATTCTCTAAGGAAGAACTGGTTGTTGGATATACGAGGAATCAGGGGCGGATTCACCTTAGGACCAGTGGGGACTTAAGCCCCCACTGGAAAAATTTTTTTTTTTAATAATTAATTTAGTTTTCTTAAAATTCTCAATAATTTTTTCTAAAGCCCCCACTCATTTATAATCAAGCCTATAATTTTTTCTAAAGCCCCCAATGAATCACTATGATTTTTTCTAAAGCCCCCAGTGAATCACTATGCTATCTCCGCCCCTGCGAGGAATGATAATATAACCTGCTGCTTGACTCTTGTGTTTCCTAGAACTTGTATATTTTGATTTGGAAAATTAATCCTCCCTTGTGAACTTCCAAATTTCAATGTAAATGTCTTCCGGTTTCTTACCGACTTCAGAAACAATTTATTCTTTTATCCGAAAGGCTAATGCTGCTCTAATCATTTGAAAAATTTGAGGTGTTCCTCCATATTTTTCGATGTCTTCCAAATTCGATGTGTCCTGCAATTTAGTTTACACAGTGGAAGCATTAATTTTGATTAATTATCTTGCCATTGGGGGTTTAACGCATGATTTTCAAATGGCTTTCCTTAGCTAATCACTTGACTTTAAATCCTAAAGAGACATGGAGTTAGAAATTTGATTTGAGCTTAGCCCACCCCAATATCTTTAGGAAAAAAAAAATCAAAATTTTAATTGCAAGCAATCCAAATCAAGTATCTTTTTGGCATTTATAAGTACAAAAAATGGAAAGAAAATGTACCTTTTCATTGAAGGCATTAACATAATTAACAGTGCCACCTCCACAATTTGACGGGGGAGAAGACCCCAGCTGATTAAGAGCTTTACACATCAAAAGTATGCCAGGCGTTCCTGGCCCTCCAAGAAACTTGTCTGTACTGAGGAAAATTGCATCATAGCCATCAATCTTGCTTGATCTCAAGTTGATTTTCACATAAGCATCACTATCATATCATAAAGTTTTAAATCCATAAGATCAAGTGGCAACTATAATGCTAGAATTGAAGCAAAAATGATACAAGGTGCTTAAAATTTTGTGGACCTTGCAGCAAAATCAAAGCATGCAAAGCATATTGGTGAAGAAGTCTTGCAATTGATCTTGTATCTGAATAAATTCCAGTGACATTACTACAAGTAGAAAAAGAACCAACATAGGTCTCTTGGCAGCTTTATACAAGTCAAGTTGTGATCTCAGAGTTTCAATATCTAATAAGCCATTATCATCAAGACCAATCTCTACAACATCAGCTAAGCTCTGCCTCCATGAAAGCAGATTTAAATGGTGCTTGCAAGGTCCTGACCACCCATCTTTCTTCATCTCTTAAACATTTTATAAGCTTATCTCTCATAATTGATGGCACTTCCGTTCCCATAAATTCTTGCAGCCTTTTAATGGCAGCTATTGTGCCTGCTCCACAAAATATTATTGCATCTTCTTGTCCACCTCATAAGCATCTCTTAATGTAGTTAGATGCTTCACGAACCATTTTCATCATCCGCTGTCCCACGTAACTATCAGAAGTGTGAGTGTTCCCTATGCAAACAAATGATTAATTATTAATATAACCACTTAGTTAATATTATTAATATAACTACTAGCTTAGCTACACCCAGCCGTTTGTTGAAGATTAATAAAAATTTTGAAAAAGCACACAATATTAAGAAAAATTACCATAAAAGGGAACCACCCTGTTAATGATATAATCTTCGATGTAGCGAAGAGACCGGCCAGAGGCAGTATGATCAGCATAAGTGAGTCTTCTTTTCCAAACGAATAATCAAATTCTACATCGTTGCCAATTATCTGAGACTTCAGCCATGAGATTTTTTTCATCTGAAGGTTATGAATGATGGGGGGAATCATTTTTAAATTCTTAACAAGTTTTTGTGGTAGAATTTGTGCTTTCGTGCTTCTACCTTTGCCATTGTTATGGCTCTTTATTGGAGCACTAGTGGTTAAGGGTGGCAAATTGATGGGTTGGTCTAAGCTCGTCCGAGCTCATGCCAAAGTCCATGTTAGAAAAAATAGATCGTTCGAACCTATTGCAGGCCCGGGCTTCCACATGTTTTTAAAATTGTTATAAACTTGCAATCAATTAATAATCAACAAATTATTATAATTAACAATGAATTAAATAAAATAACTTTTTTTAAAATTAAAAAAAAATGAAATAAATAAAAGCTTACATATTTTATTTTTTAGTACTATATTCTCTAAGTCAAGCACCCTCTTAATAATTAAGGTTATCTAAAGTCTAAAGATTTTAAATTAGTTGACCTTTGAATAAATAAACTAAATGGGGAATCTGAAATGGTTGAAATGATGAATAAGTTATAATTAAGTGGAAACTTTCAAAGACGTAGTAAGGGTAAATAATAGTATTACAGAACAAACCAACTCTAAGCAATTCTAAGCTGGTGCATCTGGAAATTGAATGTAAACGATGGAATAAGCATATTTGCAAGGAAGAGGGGGCGATCAAGTGGACAAAAACAATGCTAGTAGTGAACTGATTTGATCGACGATGGATCAAGGGTGTGTGTGAGTGTGACAATGTGTGTGTGTGTGAGTTTAATATTATAATTTTTGGTTTTTTGAATTGTCATTGATTTCAAAATTATAGATTTCAGTTTTCTTTTTTATTTTTCTATTATTTTTATTTTTATTTATAAATTTGAATTCAAATATGCTAAGTGGCTGGTGAAGCAAATCAGAACTGACCAATACAACATGGGATGGTCGCGTTTTGGGGACAAATTTGTTTAAGTGAAACGACATGGAAAGCAGAGTTTTGACGAGCTTTAAAATTGCTCACTTAAACGACCTCTCGAAATGTCGTTTGAGTTTTAATAAGTCACAAGCCTTACACGTGCTCGAGCCAAGTCGTTAAAGGTTGTTATTTCACGTGCACATAGCGTGAGTTTTCTAGGCTTCATGAAATCAGTTGCAGAACTGTTATAAACAGTTGGTTCTGGTGTAACAAACAGAGGGTGAATGTGAGCTATATAGAGAGAAGTTGAGATCACATCTAGAGACTCCTTGATTATGTGATGTGCTCTGTAAAGCTATGTGGTCCTTCTTGAAAAATGATAAAAGTTGATCATGTTGTTTCTCCGTGGATGTAGGCTGATGCAAATCAGCTTAACCGCATTAATTCACTTTTGTTCTTGATTCTTTCTTTACTCAATTTTATTTTTCATATGTGCTTCTGGTTGATTAAACCTAGTCCTAATCTAATTTTGTAAGCATCTTGTTCTGTTTGATCTAAAGATCTTGGGCTGTAGTTTGGTGTTGATTGATCTCTTGATCACACAAATTACAACAATGGCAACTATGAAAATTGATCTGGGCAAGTTTAACGAGAAGAATGATTTTAATATGTGGAAGGTGAAAATGAAGACCTTGTTGATCACACAAGGGCTGGGAGGTGCAATTGAACCTGTTACCAAGAAAGAAGGAAAATAAGCTTCATCATCAAGAACAACTGAGCAGCCTGTTGAGATCGACAAGAAAACCAAAAGCACCATCATCTTGAGTCTTTGTGACTCTATTATAAGGGAGTTTACCAAAGAGAGGGCAGTTGCAGAGCTTTGGGCAACGCTGAAAAATTATACATGACAAAGTCTCTAACAAACAGATTGTATATCATGAAGAGGATGTTTACTCTGAAAATGGCTAAGGGGTCCTCTCTTGATGGTCACATTGATGAGTTTAATAAAATTTGTGATACGTTGGAGACAATAGATGAAGGGCTGGATGATGAAGGTAAGGCTTTCCTTCTGGTGAGCTCACTGCCGCAATCATACTCCAATTTTATTGATGCCCTCATGTATGGTAGATGTTGTGCAAATTTTATTGAACTCGCAAGTGCACGAATCTATTGTAGAATAGATTAATAGTGATGAGTGTCGATCCCACGGGGAGGTGGATTTTAACTATATGTAGAATTAATTTTGTACGAGAGTGGTTGGATTTATGGTGAAAGTGACTTAAATTATCCTAAAATTGGAATTGAAATGGCGAAAATAAATTGAAGAGAAAACTTTTATAATTGAAGCACTTGGGTATCTGGATCCCCATCAACATGTACCATGGGCTAAATATTCCTTATTAGTGCCAATTAAATCATGAGAGGGGAATCCACACCTTATGAACTACACTCTAATAAATATGGTGCTAAGGGTTTATCGTGCCAAATAATAATAACCTTGTACTAGGGAGCCGGTGAAGCCAGGGCGGTATCTAGACAAGATTATTATTATTTGTCAACGAGAAGTCAAAATATCCAAAAAAACTAGAGGGGAAGAGAAAATAAATTTACCAAATAAAGCCCATGACACACGTTGAGACTTCACCTTCAACCCAAGCTTGAAAGAAAATTAGCTACTCATAATTGAACTAGGGGTAAAATGGAAATTTATTAAAATACGTAGAAAATACAAGATGCCAAATTAGGAGGGAAGGCCCCCTTTTTATAGAAAATGGAGCCCAAAAATAGATTTAGAGATGCCAAATTAGGAGGGAAGGCCCCCTTTTTATAGATACATTGAGTAAATCATGGCCATCACATTAAAAACAGTTTAGACGCTCATGATTGGGCCACATCATTAGTCAACATTACGCGGTTTAACCACGCGGTTTGAACAATGACATGGTTTGACCACGCGGTTTGAACAGTCAACCGGCTTGAATAGTGATGCGGTTTGGTTGAAAATAATCCTGTGTATATGCATGTACTGTATGTGTGATTTTTGGTCCACTAATATGTTGCCACGTCACCGATCAACAGTGCATAAGAATTTTCTCCAATGGAATCGTGACACCTCATCAGTCAATGCCACATCATCGGTCAATGCCACGTCATCGTTCCGTATGTGTGAATAGTATCGTGAACAGTAACATGGATAGTACCGAACATGTAAATAGTATCGTACATGTGAACAGTGCCATTTTTCCTTTTATACTCCTTTTAAGGTTTTCAACTGTCCTGAGTTCAAAAGTGATGTCCGTTTTGTCGTCTGATCTCTCATTCATTGTGAAATGACCATGACACCCCTAAAATGCATAAAATACTTAATTAAAATAAAATACACATAATTACATTACAAGAGATTAAAATACATCAAAGTAGAAGTGTTAGTAAAACTTGAAGTGTAAAATGATGATTTTCTCCTTTATAAATATACATTTTCTAACACTCAACAGTGGACAGTTTTTGTCTTTAGATGAAGTTAAGGTAGCTTTAAATGCAAGAGGGTTGCAGCAAAAGTCAGGGGGCATGGAAAATGGTGAAGGTTTGATTGCAAAGGGTAAAACTAGCAAGAATGATGGAAAAAAGAAACAGAAGCAAGAAAAGAATAAGGTAAAATCTCAAAATTTGAGGTGTTTTCAATGCCATAAAGAGGGGCATTTTAAAAAGGATTGCCCTAAAAAAAAAAGAATAAGAAGAAAAGTCAAAATGGAGATGCAACAACAGTTGAAGAAGAGTGATATGAGTCAGTAGAAGTTTGTGTGGCCACTGAGGACATGCAGAGAGGTAAATAGATTCTTGACTCTGAATGTACCTTTAACATGTGCCTTACAAGAATTATTTTACTGATTACTAGGAAATTGATGGAGGGAAGGTAATGATAGGAAATAATGCAGTTTGTAAAATCATAGGTATGGGGAATGTGAGTCTTAAATTACATGATGGGACAATCTGGGAACTTAGAGAAGTTAGGCATGTTCTTGATTTAAAGAGGAATTTGATTTTTCTTGGAGTGATTGATTAGAATGGCTTTACTATTAAGCTTAAATCTAGAAAACTGATGATCATTAATGGATCCAAAATTGTAATAGAAGGTACTAAAAGGAATGGGGTATATGTCTTCGATGGGGAAGCTATTACAGATTTTTCTAGTGTCTCTGTTGGGTCTGAAAAAGATAAAACCAAACTCTAGCATTTGAGACTTGGGCATATGAATGTTAAGGGTTTAATGGAATTACATAAACAAGGGGTATTGGGAGATGAGAAGATCACAGAGCTGGATTTTTATGAAAACTGTGTTCTAGGAAAAACAACTAACAACAATTTTAAAAGTTCAACTCACGCTACCTGTGGAATATTAGACTACATACGCTCAGATCTTTAGTGGCCAGCTTAAACAGTTTCACTAGGTAGTAATAGTTACTTTCTGTCAATAATTGATGATTTCTCAAGGAGAGTTTGGGTTTATGTGTTGAAGCACAATGATCAGGTGTTTGAAAAATTCAGACAATGGAAGTCATTGGTTGAGAACCAGACTGGAAGGAAGGTGAATAAACTCAGTACTGATAATAGTCTTGAGTTTTACAATCAATAATTTGACAACTATTGTGCACATGAAGGGATAGTAAGGCACAAAACAATGAGGATGACATCCCAGCAAAATAGGTTAGCAAACAGAATCAATAGGACTTTGATGGATATTGTTAGATGCATGCTAGTTCAATCAAAGCTCCCTAAAAGTTTGTGGGCAGAAACTCTACTAACAGCATGTTACTTAGTGAATCTCAATCCTACTGTTGCTCTGGATTACAAAACCCCATTTGAATTATGGCATGGTAAACGAACAAGTTATGATAGTTTGAGAATATTTGGTTGTCCTGCATATGCACATGTTAGACAAGGTAAATTAGCACCTAGAGCACTTAGAGGACAATTTATAGGGTACCTTGAAGGGGTTAAGGGCTATAAACTGTTCTTTACTAATCTCAACCCAGCAAAATGCATCATTAGTAGAGATGTAATATTCAATGAAGGGGTTGTATTGGAAAAGAAGAAACCTGCTGAGGATAGTCAACAGGGAGTGGAAGAAAAAACTAGTAATCAGTTTGAGGTGGAGCAAATTATTCACAAGTCATCTGCAGATGAGCAAAACTCTGGAAACAGTAGTGAAGATCAGGAAGAAACCAAAGAAACGCAAACTCAGCCCCAACAACAAACTCAGCTTCAGAATTATAAAGAGAAGTTGAGATCACATCTAGAGACTTCTTGATCTATGTGATGTGCTTTGTAAAGCTCTGTAGTTCTTCTTGAAAATCAATAAAAGTTTATCATGTTGTTTCTCCACGGATGTAGGCTGATGAAAATCAGCTGAACCGCGTTAATTCGCTTTTGTTCTTGATTCTTTCTTTACTCAATTTTGTTTTTTATCTGTGCTTCAAATTTAATAAGCTGTTTATTTTATAATTTTTGATAAAAATATGGGTGTAGTAAGTTTCGTAAAAATTACTTATTATATAATTTTCTCTATTTTGACAGCAGCTTTTAAAAGTAGATAGGGGCTGCTTTTCATAAGCAGTTTATTAAATAAGCCACCATACTTTTTTAAAGTTCATATTATGACTTTAGTAATTTAAGAAAAAATAATTTTGTTTTAATTTTCTATACACTTTAATATATAAGCCATTAGATATCATATTACCACAATAATTTACAACCACAAATACTATACGTTCCCTCTAATATCAAAGTTTTGATTTAGTAAGTTCATATTTGTGTATATGGGTAAAATTCAATTTACCCCCAACTAGAGTGACTAATTCAAAATACCCCTCAAGGATACGAAAACATCAATTTACCCCCCAAATGCTGTGAAATTTAATGGCTGACTGATGTTGACTAACTAAAGAACAAGATTACCTTTGCCAATAATAGAATATTCTATTTGAAGATGTTATTGTGTAAACATTTGAGGTTTGACAAAGTTGTTGATGTGACATCTTTGCCAAAAAAAAAAGTAGGAATGCTAGGATTTTAATATTGAAAACGTGTATTTTACTTGTTTGGTAAAAAAATTTTAAATTGCTTCTTTATTTGAGATTCGAATTTCAAAATAATAATTAAGGCATGCCACTAAATGAAATGTTTTTACTCAGATTTGCACTGTGATTTTAACGACTCATTTTTAAAATTCAAAAATCATCATTCTCTCTCCATGACTATAGCAATTTCAATTCAAAAATCAAACTCACCATTATTTTATAGATCCCAACAAGGTTCATACTTAGCAAAATCACAAATATTACATAAAAGTATCGAGAAATAACAATAGTTATGTCATCTTCGAGAGGTAGTTATTTTGATTTTGAAGATGAAAGTAGAGATGAAAATGAAAAGTTGGAGATCGGTAGGAACGTACTCAACTACTAGAAATCCTAAGAAGCTATATTATAGATGTGACAATAATGGTTGTAATTTCTTCAGATATTGGAAACCAAGAATGTATGAATATAAAGTAGTTATCAAAAGATTGGGAAAGTTGAGTGAGGGTTTGGAAGTTAATGATGATTTGGGATGGAAATTAATAAGCTTGCTGCAAAATTAGATTCAATCTTTAGCTACTGCATATTATCTTGTTCATGCTAGTACTTTGTTTGTTGCTCATAACTGAAGTTTGAGGCTAGAAAGTAATAGAAGTTAAATTGAATAATTGAATAAAGTACTTCTATAAACTAAAAAAGTTCATATTTACATCCAATGAAATGTATTTTCATATTGAAATATTATACTTATGTTGCTACAGTCAATATTCACCAACAACATATTATATTTTGCCCTTTTAGCTTTTATGATAAGTGATCTACAAAACAAATATTACCTGCAACAACTCTTAAAAATAATAAGTTAGCCTAATAATATATAATTCCAAAAAAAAAAAAAGCGCACATACTACTATTGTGCAAATTTTATTGAATTCGTAAGTGCACGAATTTATTGTGAAATAGATTTTGTGGTGACGAGTGTCGATCCCACGAGGAGGTAGATTTAATTATGCATAGAGTTAACTTTCTAGGTGTAAATATGAATTGGTTGAAAGTGAATTTTTTTATCTTAGGATTCAAAATGAAAAGGCGGGAATAAATTAAAGATGAAACTAATGCAAATGAAAGTTTGAGTCTCTAGATTCACACTCAACATTCACCTTGGGCTTAATATTTCATTTTTAGTTCCAATTAATTCATGAGGGAGGTATTTCTACTCCTCGTAATCCTTACTCTAATAAATATGGTATCAAGTGCTTAATGTGCCAGAGGTAATGATCTTCCACTAAGTGTGGTGTCAAGAACACAATGTGCCAGATGATAATAGTCCTTCTATCGACAATATGGCATGACCATATACTAAATAACTTAGATGCACTCTCTGTCAACACTGAGTCAAGACTACCCACAAAATACTAGAGGAAACTTTTCTCTCTAATTAATATGGTGCTAAGAGTTCACTGTGTCAAACGGTAATGATCCTTCACTAAGGAGCCAGTATACCGTGCAAAATCTAGACAAGACACATTGTCTGGCGACAATGAGTCAAGACAACTGTATTTGTCGACAATGTGTCAAAACAACTGCATAAATTAGAGAGAGAAAAAAATAAACTTACTTAATTAAGCCCATGGATCATGTTGATGCTTCACATTCAACGCAAGCTTAAAACTAAATTAGCCACTTATAATTATCTAAGGGTAAAATGGTAATTTTACTAAAATACTAAGGGTAAAATGGTAATTTTACTAAAATACTAAGGGTAAAATGGTAATTTTACTAAAATACGTAGAAATACAATATGGAGAGAGAATTATAGAAAATGAAGCTCAAAAATAGATTTGAGAGTGTTAGATTAAGGAGGGAGCCCACTATTTATAGATACAATCGACAAGTAATGGCCATTAGGTGAAAACAATTGTAACGCTCAAGATTGCGCCACATGGCAAGTTTTAATTAGTTAGAACACATCATCAGTCAACACCATATGAGCATTTCGGTTAATAAGATGTTGCCACATCGTTGGTCAATACTACCTTAATATTTTGGTCTATTAGTATCCGACCACATCATCGGTCAATACCATATCATCGGTCAACGCCATATTATCAATCAGCGCCACCTAATGAGTCAATGCCACATCCATGGTCCAATAGGATGCTTCCACATCATCGGTTAATGTCACATCATCATACCGTATATGTGAACAGTATCGTACTTGTGAACTTGTGAATAATACCATAAATATGAACAATGCCATATACTTGAATAGTAACAAATATCCTTTTATACTCCTCTTAAGGTTTTCGACCATTCTGAGTTAACAAATGCCATCTGTTTTACTATCTGACTTCTCGTTAGTCGTAAAATGACTAAAATATCTCTAAAATAAAAAAAATACTTAAATTATAATAAAACACACATAATAAAAGCTTAGAAGATTTAAACATGTAAAAGTGAAAATGTTAGCGAGACTTGGAGCAAAAAATGACAATTTTACCCTGTATAAATATGCATTCTCTAGTACTCAACAACTACATCTCAATATTTTAAAGTCTACAATTGCACTATAATTACATATGTGTATTATACATTGTCCTAACAGTGCATTCAAAAAGTATCATAATATCAAAATCAACAGCAATATTTTCATATTCAAGTGTCAATAAAATTCCGATACTACTACCATCATGCCGTTGACTATAGTTGTAGTTATCTACAACACAAAGTCAAAGCATATACTAGTTAGCATGTCAGCAAAATAATATTTTATATGTAAGTAAAAAGATTGATTTAAATAAAACTTGCAACCACTTTAAGCCACTGCCTTTCCTTACAAATCTCTCTATTATTTCAACTATGGTAGATTTTAGAGTGGCCCTCTCATATTTGCTTCCCTTTCTAATTTCAATGTCTGTTATTAGTGGCAATAGAAATTGATCAAAAGTTGCATTTCTTTATGTTGATGCATTCCTTGGTCTTTCTTTTACTCTACTTATTGTTGATGCTTCCTTTGTTGCTAGTGCTTTCCTTGTTGCTAAACCCCTCATTAATTAGTTTGACCTTGGAGTTGAAGTATTAGGTGATGGCTCAACTACTGATCATAATGCATCAATAATTCAAAGGTTTAATTCATGTAAATAAAGATGTGTTTCAGTTTAAAAATTAACTTCATTATATTTTTATCAAGCATCACATACCTGATGCAGATACTAGGCACTGAGTTTACAATTGCATTAACCTCTGTAAATGATGCTCATGAACTTGAAGCTGCTACCAAATTCTTCCTATGCTTCTGTTCAACACAATAAAGAAATATTTTTGGTATAAGTAATCTTTTGAATGCATTAAACTTCAAATTACTCCTTATATAGAGTGAATAACTTTAATTTATCCCCTAAAGATATGAAAACATCAATTTACCCCTATGTATAGTCACCTTAGGTAGGGGGTAATTTGAATTTTACCCTAACAAAAACTAAAATTGTAAGCAACCTCAAATTGACCAATATATGTCTAGTCTTCTTATGTGTATTAGTTGGATGAATAAAATAACCCTTTATATTATAACCAATACATCGTTGATATCAACAATATATTGTGGACCTTTTTTTATGTTCTGGTGGTTCATTAACTTCCCTTCTTCTACATGTCTTAGGGTTGTGAGGTGGTTTTGAATATTTTGGGTAATATTTTATCACATTCAATATGTGATCATCTGAATTTGTCAGACAATAAATGAATAATTCCATAATAACATCTCAATTATGCATCATTTATAAAAAAAAAAATAATAAGAACAATACATTTCTCATAAATACCCTTAATGTGAGCTATACAAGACATTATATGCTTACAAGGTAAGCCATTGATCTACCACAACCCACAATTACATGTATGCTTATCAAGATTAACAATACATGACTTTTGGCTAATTTCAACTCATATAAGGTATCACTTGCTGGTATGACATGATAATTCCTACCAACCTTCAATATTTTATTCATCTTCTTGTTAATAAAAGCAGGAACAATAGTTGGCCACTTTAAACAAGTTTGTCTCCTCTCAGATATTGTTTTCATCATTTGCTTCATAACATGCTCCACCAAAGCCATTATTAGTGCTTTTCTCATTTTACTAAGCCATGCATTCCAAATCTCTATCATATTGTTTGTTGTGTGATCAAACTTTACAAACTTATCAAAGGCATGCACTGACTAATGCTTAGGGTTTAATTTCCTCAGCAACTGGAATGCATCTTCAATAATTTTTCGTACGCTATTCATTACCTTCACAAACATATCTTTACTAGATGCTCTGACTGCCCTTCAAACTCAACTCTCAACTGTACTTAAGTAAATCTTATCCTGAGGTTCCCAAACATTTATCTTGCCAAGAACCTATTTTGTGCTCCGATAAACTGCAAATAAAGTGCATTAAGTATTCTTCTTCCTTGCCAGCGATAAATGTTAACTGCCCGTCATCAGCTAAACACCTTTACAAAGGCACAAAAGTGAAGTCCAGCTTTGAATTTCTTCAGATTCATATCCATAGATTACAATGGGAAATATCTTCTAATTTGCATCCATACTCACTGTTGATAACAACATACTTTTAAATGGCCTCTTTAAATGATAGCCATCAAACCCAATGAATGGTCTGCAACTCTTCTCAAACCTATCTCTAAGGCCTAGGAAGGTCACCATAAACCTTTGAAACCTGCACTTATCAGTGTCTTACTTTGTCACTTTCAGTAAGGCCAATGCCCCTGGCATTTACTGTTTGATGATATTTGTATAATCCCATAATAACTTGAAGTTGTCAACATGCTCACCATCAGCAACTGAATTTAAAATT
Organism: Citrus x limon; assembly: GCA_034663535.1. Classification (NCBI taxonomy): domain Eukaryota; kingdom Viridiplantae; phylum Streptophyta; class Magnoliopsida; order Sapindales; family Rutaceae; genus Citrus; species Citrus x limon. Next base: position 24,902,133 of record CM067997.1, read on the forward strand.
CTTTATTTTGACTTGTAAACCTTTTATGGAACAACAATCACCCTATGCATTGTCTTCATATCATCTACAAGCGTGTCCATAGTTATCTTCGTATCAGTTAGCATTTTATTGCAGTACTTTTTTATTATCCAAGCTTTAGTTACCTTAAGATTGTCATCAAGGCCTTCACAGGTGTATGTTATGTAAAGACGGAATCGAAAACCACCTATCCCAGTTCTAAAGTACTGCATATACTATAAATGGACACTTGTCTACATAGTAGCCATACAAAACCCTTCTTTTCTCAAACTTGATACCTCTACCCTTGAAACCTTGTTGAATACAAAAATCCTTTAGAGCACATGCAAATTCTCTAAAATTCTTGAACATCATTTCCTTTTTAAATTCCATTGGCTCTATACCCTCCTTGAACATTTAGCCACCTAACACATGAGACATTTTATTGAATGGATGCTCATCCTCTGAGTTTGAAAGTGGCCCGTAGTTAAAGTTATCACTTTCATGTCCATCAAGTAAGTTATCATCTTATTCATTCTGAGATTTGTGTTCATGTGGACTCTTATTTACTCTTGTACCTTCATATATGTCATCTTCTGATTAAGCCTAGATTTGGGGTCCATTTCTTCATCTAGTAGCGTCTCATTTTCTTTTTCTGTAGACTTTGATGGACTAACACCATCATAATTCATGGTTGATCTACTCTTCTTAATTGGCTTAGGCTTGCTCATAACTTGCTCTAATTCTACAAATTTAGTTTTTTCTTTTTCTTTTTTATAATTTTCTTATGAGTCTTTATTATAATAGCATGAGGCCCTCTAACTTGCAAGCCTTTAAGAAGGTCTAACTTGGATAGAAGCAACCTTTTTTTTCGTTATCTTGCCTATTGTTACGTGATTTCTAATGCTATGGGTGTCAATGTGTAAGTGTACACAATAAGTAATATACTAATGAGTATTTAGATCATCTCCATAAGGATTGATGTTATCAGATTTGCGACAACAACCTTAATAGTGCAATTTTGTTCTAAATTAAAATAAAATAATTTATGAAACTAATAAACTAATTAAAATAAAAATACAATAAATAAAAGGCAATAAAGAAAATTCTCACATCAAACACAAGGATGTAACTAATGAGAATAGAGTAGTTGAGTAAATAAACTTATTTAATGACTTTGACTATTTTTTCAATAGGTGGTCAACAGAAATATGGAATTAAAATAAATATAATTGAGATAATAATATAGAAAACACCTATATGTTAGTCAAACATCATAAAGATCTTTTATCACTCAACCAGAATAGAATTTCATTCATGATTTGCGATAGAACAGTAAATAATATTGTTTCAGTCATAATATATATCTCCATAAATAAATAGAAAACAAGAAAACTAAATAAAATTAGGGCAACCGAAAGTATGTGGCGTGTATCCTTTATTTTTGGAAACTTTATATCACAATCTTTTGGTTATTGCGCGCAAAGTCCAGTATGTCATTGCTCAAGGATTGCTACAGTAAACATCTTTATTGTTTCAGGCTTCTTTCAATTCTTCTGTAGCAAAGTTCTTTTATTATCTCTGCAAGTCTATTACAGTAGCATTCCTTCCTTGAAACTTAAACTTTCAGCCACCTACAATTATTCATGTAATCTAAGCAAAAATTATTCTAAAACAACTCAATTTATTAAAAATAAACTAAAATGGATGTTCATGCAAAATATAATTAAAATGCAATAAAAACATATATTCTACTCTCTAAGTATTACTGATTTAAGTATAAAAGTGCCATGATAACTTTCATTTCATAATTATGTTGCAGTAGGTTGCATAGGTTGCTTCACTTTTGTCATGTTATGAACTGATGTTGTTGGCACTATAATATGTTCTTCCACAATTGCTAGATCATTATTTTCTGCTGATGTTGTAGTTGGTTGTTCACATCAATAGGTTGGAAAATGGGTTGTTGTGGTTTGTCTTCAACGTGAGTTTCTTCTTGGGTTGAAACGGGTTCCACTCTTCTTTTTGGTACACCAACCGAAATATAAACATTATTTCCAGATCTTAAGTTAATCACCTTACAATGCTCTTTTCCATCTCTTCTTAGATCCTCTGTATTGCTGGGTAAACAGTCTCGAAGTCTGTTACTAAATGTTGTAGCAAGTTGTCTAACCTGATTTTCTAAGTTTTCAAAGATACAGCTTGACTCTGAACAACTACTTCATTCTTCACAATGTATTCCTTAAGCAAAGTTTCAAGAGAATTGATTTGATCATTGCTGGTGTTTATTTGCCCTTGATTTTATTGGTGAAATCCAAGTGGTTAAGCATGCCTATTTTGTCCACTAGTTACTACAGCATTCTAGTTCTGATTACTTAATAAAAAGTTTGGGTGTTGTCTCCATCCAGGGTCGTAAGTGTTTGAATATGGATTGTTTTGGTTATGTCTGTTAAAGTTGCATACATAGTTGACCGAGGCTGGATTTCCAAGTCAATTGTCAAATAAGTGCCCCTCTCCACAATAAACACAGGATGCTTCAACAACTTGGTTAACAGTTGCTAGAGCAGTAGTCATAGCCTTCACTATATTTCTTAATGAGGTTACTTGGGTGGACAATGCATTTAAGGCGCCTATATTATGAACTCCTACTGTTCTTTTTACTGCAACTTGCCTGGTTGATGGCCACTGATAATTATTGTTGGTTATCCTCTTTAAAATTTCATAAGTCTTATTGTAAAACTTAGATGGTAAAGTCTTATTTGTTGAAACATCCACCATTAATCTGGTGCTTGGGTTGTGACCATTGTAGAAAGTTTCCAACTATATGCAGCAAGGAATACCATGATGAGGACATCTCTTGAGTAACTCCTTAAATCTTTCTCATGCATCATACAAACTTTCATCTTCAAGTTGATGGAAAGATGTGATTTCATTCCTCAATTTTGCATTCTTAGTTGATAGGAAGTATTTCATCAAAAATTTATCAGCTAAGTCATTCCATGTAATGATGGTGTTAGTGGTAAGGTATTCAACCATGTTTTTGCTCGATCTTTTAAAGAAAATAGGAAAAGTCTAAGTTTCAATGCCTCTTGAGATGCGCCAACAATTTTAAAAGCATCACTTACTTCCAAAAACAACTTGAGGTGTAGATTATGATCTTCACATAGCAACCCATTAAGTTTCCCTACTATTTGCAACATCTGGAACATCACTAGTTTAAGCACAAAATTATTAGCTTGCACTCCGAGTCTAACTAATCTAGGATTTATAGCTTGAGGAGTCAACACTTGCATAATTTTAAATAGCTCTGTCTCTATCATCTGCCATAGGGATAATGTTGTTATTCCCTGATTACCCATAAATTATCTGCCCATTTTGACCTTATTTACCTTCTTATGCATTCACTGTTATATTTCTTCTTGGGGGTTCAAATTCTCCATATCTTGCAAATCATTAATTACTACAACAACTTTTGAATTTCTTTACTCTTTTCTCAATCTCTTTATAGTTCTTTCAATTTCTAGATCAAACTAGAATTCAACAGGCTTATATTTGTGCATGCAAGAGTTGTTAGATCACTTCTGTCAACAAAATAAACAAATTAAAATAAAATTAAAAATTAGAACCGATTAAGATTAATTTCACAAATCACAATGAACAATCAATCCCTGGCAACGGCGCCAAAAATTTGGTACGTGATTTTTAATTCTATGGGTGTCAATATGCAAGTGTACACAACAAGAAATCTATTGATGAGTATTCAGATCGTCTCCACAGGAATTGATGTTATCAAATTTGCGACAATAACCTTAACAATGCAGTTTTGTTAATTAAAATAAGACAATTTATGAAACTAATAAACTAATTAAAATAAAAATACAATAAAGAAAATGCAATAAAGAAAATTCTCACGTCAAACACAATGATGTAACCAATGGGAATAAAGTAGTTGAGTGAATAAACTCACTTAATGGTTTTGGCTATTTTTTCAATTACAGTGTTGTTGCTACAACATCTACTACAACACTGGGCAGAATCTCTCACGCATCCTCAATTGTCGCTTGTTGGATATCTTATATCTAATGCAACCTAACAGTGACAAATTGTTATGCCAACATTAAATATAGCATTAAACGTTCTAGGTTCCATTTACCCTACAAGGTAAATCCCTATTTCTAGTTCATCACTAATTTTAGATCAATCATTGCCCTATTTAAATTAAGATTCACTCAACTTAGGAAACTTAATCTAAAACCAAGTATTGTCTTAATTTGATTCACTAAATTAAACATTTTTTAGGCTCTTTCTTAGATAGTATCCATTAAATGGGTGGTCAGTCAAAAAAGGGGATTAAAATAAATACAATTAAGACAAAAAGTTATAGCAAACACAGAGCAACACGCATATATCAGTCAAAGACAGAAGGATTATTATCATCTGGCTCGATACTACCTTTGGCACACTGACTACTTGACATCATATTTATTAGAGTGAGAAATAAGAGGAGTGTAAATACCCTCTCATGAATTAATTGGAACTAAAAAGGAAATATTAAGCCCATGGTGAATGTTGAGTATGAATCTAGAGACTCAAGCGTCTCATTTGCATTATTTTCATCTTTAATTCATTCTGCCATGTTATTTTAAATCTTAAAATGAAAAAAAAAATTCACTTCCAACCAACTCACATTTACACCTAAAAATTTAACCATACTCATAATTAAATCTACCTCTTCGTAGGATCACACTCGTCGCCACAAAATCTATTCTAAAATAGATTTGTGTGCTTGTGATTACAATAAAATTTGCACAACAACCATCTTGAAACAACCTCCTTTTAATCACATTAAGTGCTATGATGCTCATGTTGAACACAATCTCTTTATACTTCTTCTCGTCATATAATTGTCATACTGATACATCTCATGATCATTACCTATTGTACTCTTCTTTCTGTTCTATGGCAGTGTAACTTCAATGATAAATCTCTCATCACTATAACTATTTCTCCCAACCATTCTTTTCAATACAACATTGATCAAACACAACTTTAATCAAAAAGTTGTGGTCAATAAGGCCAATCTCAAAAGTTTTACTAAGGAAGTTTTCAAAGCCTTTCACCCTCAAGTTCAACTTCCATAACAAAAGCATCTGTAACAAATAGTGATATCAATACCAACATAGCCATGATATCATAAAATGAAAACAAAACTGAAATATCCATGACCAAAACATGCAGGATATACATCAATAACACAATTATTTAGTTACATTTGCTAGACAACCACTTAGGACACAATATATCAATAAATCATACAAATGTATATGCTTTTTTTTCTCTAGTAACTTATTTCTATAGGAAATACAATAAATTTCGTTAATGGTACACTAAAAAAAAAAAAAGAAAGCCCAATTTCACTAAGAACAAGGGTTTGGATCTTATTGTTTTAAATAATGACAATAGTAGCACAAATTTATCATATGCATCGGCCATTATTTTACTAAATATTATCCTACATTTAAAAAAAATGTTGCTAAACCCGTTTTAATGGTAATAACTTAATGGAAAAAAAGTTTCCATACCTTGGCCATCATAAGATTATTGTTTCCAACAAGCACTCTCCAATAGTGACTTTTTTGTACTCTTTCAAACCAAAATGCATTTTTTATGGCGATTGTTGAGTGTTAGAAAATGTATATTTATAAAGGAGAAAATCATCATTTTACACTTCAATTTTTACTAACACCCTTACTTTTATGTATTTAACCTTCTTTTCATTTAATTCCGTGTGTTTTATTTTAATTAAGTATTTTATGTATTTTAGGGGCATCATAGTCATTTCACAATGAACGAGAGATCAGACGGCAAAACGGACATCACTTTTCAACTCAGGATGGTCGAAAACCTTAGAAGGAACATAAAAGAAAAAATGGCACTGTTCACATGTACGATACTATTCACATGTACGATATTATTCACATGTAGGGTACTATCTACGTTACTGTTCACGACACTGTTCACATAGACGGATCGATGACGTGGCATTGACCGATGATGTGGCATTAACTAATGAGGTGTCACGATCCTGTTGGACTAAAATTCTTATGTACTGTTGATGGTGACGTGGCAGCATATCAGTGGACTAAAAATCTCGCGTACGGTACATGCATCACACAGGATTATTTTCAACCAAATCGCGTCACTGTTCAACCCGGGTCAAACCGTGTTACTGTTCATCCACGTGGTCAAACCGCGTACTGTTGACTGATGACGTGGCGCAATCCTGAGCGTCCAAACTGTTTTTAATCCGATGGCCACGATTTACTCAATGTATTTATAAAAAGGGGGCCTTCCCCCCCTAATTCGATATCTCTGAATCCATTTTTGGGATCCATTTTCTATAATTCCTTCTCCATCTTGTATTTTTTACATATTTTAATAAATTCCTATTTTGCTCCTAGTTCAATTATGAGTGGCTAATTTTCTTTCAAGCTTAGGTTGAAGGTGAAGTCTCAACATGTGTCATGGGCTTTATTTGGTAAATTTATTTTCTCTTCCCCTCTAGTTTTTGTGGATGTTTTGACTTCTTGTCGACAAATAATAATAATCTTGTCTAGATACCGTCTTGGTTTCACCGACTCCCTAGTACAAGGTTATTATTATTTGGCACAATAAGCCCTTAGCACCATATTGATTAGAGTGTGGTTCATGAGGTGTGGATTCCCTCTCATGATTTAATTGGTATTAATAAGGAATATTTAGCCCATGATATATGTTGATACGGATCCAGATACCCAAGTACATCATTTCAATAGATTTCTCTTCAATTTATTCTCGCCATTGTAATTCCAATTTTAGGATAATTTAAATCACTTCCACCACAAATCCAACCATCCATTTATAAAATTAATTCTACACATAATTAAAATCCACCTCCTCGTGGGACTTGCGAGTTCAATAAAATTTACACAACATCAATATTTTGATGCCTTGCTTCAAAGTTTCTCTCTCTATACTGTGAACAAAATGATGGTTTATGCCAAGAGGAAAGGATACTTTATTGTTTTAATATTTTCTCATAAAAAAAATGAGAAATTATAATAGTAACCAATTTAAAATTATAACAATTTAGGGGACAGTTGAAAAGCTAACTTGATTTGACATGTCATACAACAATGACATTAGTCACACTCCTCTAGGCTAATGCTTGTTAAGGTGTTGGTTCAAACACTATTTTTCCCTTTAAACTGTTAATTTTCTTTAATGGATCATGATATTTAGGGTAAATTGGTGTTTCCGTATACTTGGGGGCATTTTGAATACAGTCACTCAATGTGAGAGCAAATTGAATTGTGTACTTTTTATATTTTACTTTTATTTTTTATTATAACATTCAATCGGACTTACAAATGATTACGTAAGGTTTTTATTTTTTATTTTTTGGACTATGAATAATTTCACATGAAAGTTAACAATGAGTTTTAAAATAAATTTCATAATCATGACTTTAGCATTCAATCTATTTATATTTTTCTATAGTCATGTAATACATGAAATTTTATCAATTTTATGTAGCAAATTATAATGTTCATTAGATTTTATTTGATTGAGTATTTTTTTAACTCTATGTGTTTTGAGAACAAAAAGGCATGTCTAAACATTATTAAACATACTCTGAAAAATAAAAGGTAATTTAAACTATATCTATTTTAGTTATTATATAATAAAACAATACTTATGTAATAAAATTTATAAAACATAGCTTTTCAAATTTACAGTAACTACAACAACACAGTTTACCAAACACCGACCTACTTTTTGAATCAACAACTTATTTTATTCGTACAGTAGAAGCAACTTATTTAATCAGTCACTATAATCCCAAACTGACCTTAAGCTGTTTAATTTTCATTCGTGGAGATGGAAATTATAGCAAGGAAAAAAATAACAAGAACTATAAACGAATGTTTACAACAAAATAAGACCAGAATATGTTTTGTGATGAAGTGCAAAAAACCTTACTAGTTTGTATATATAACAAGAGCTAGGATCTTCTCCAAAATTTTCAAAGATTTTCTTCTAGAATGTGTATTTTTACGACCTTTTTGAAGGTAACATTTAATGAATTTTATATTTTTTTATCTAACAACCACCTATTGATATATTTTACTAAATGAGTAAATGCCAGTCCATAACACATATAATATATTCAACCCTAATAAATTTTTAGTTATTCATTTCATTTTTGGGGTTAAAACAAGGGTTATTTTTTAGTTGAGTCCTTATTGTTTATATAAAGAAATTTAGAAACCAAAATTTTAGGGTCATTATCGTTTGATTACTTTAAGAATTGTATTATCTCAGATGACTACAAGAAATATTTACTATTATTTTACAACATTTCTGTTAATTGACGAACCAGCTAGTTAACTGATAAAATACCAATTGTACTCTTTATATGATTTTTTTGGTAAAAAAATAACACAAAGTATTACGATATTATAATTCAAAATATAAAGTAGCTAAAAATAATCACTATAAGCCTATGAATATAATATCTAATAACTTTATTTGTGTACCATTTTTGAGATTTTATTAGTCAACTAAATAATCAAATAATGTTACTAATGAAAATTTAATAAAATGATAAGTTTTGTAAAGATATAGTAGTCAATTGATAGATTATAATACTTTTTGTAACTGTTTGATATACTGTAATTTTTCAAGTAGTCAAACGATAATATCCCAAATTTTTTAAATGCATCATTTAAGTTATTTTTAATTCAAATTTATTTCTTTCACGTCTTTGACTGAATTTCAATGTTGAAAAATAAGGCCACATAAAAAATATTATATGTTTGTTAAAATGTCTTATTTATTTTTTAATAGCATTTTTTTATTTTTTTATTTTTGGCTATGATTTTAACATGAAGGGTGACATATGGTATTCAAATATTATGAATGACCTAAGGGATAAATATAATTTCTAAATAGAATGAACTTTTCTTTTTCTTTTAATCTATAATCAATGAGGTAAACAAGCCAGCTAACCTTTAAAAGAAAGAAAAAATTATAGTAGTGGATAAACTATTAAAATAAGAAAACCCTCTATAGGGGGCAATTTTTAAAAATAATAAGAAATTTAAAATCATATCTTTCATTCATAACATAAATAATTCTATCAATATTATCTACAACTGCCCATGGTGCGTTTTCATGTGTTGATAAAGTTATAAAATATTTTCATTATTAATACTATGCAACATGTCTTTCTTAATATACACAACTAAGCTATCATTCATCCATTAATTATCCATCTGATTTTGTAACCAATTTTTCATAATGCTCATTGCTAAAAATGCTCTTTCAATAGTGGTAGTGGCAACTAGTAAAGTCAATGCTAATATAACAAGCATATAAACTACACTTGATTTTTTATTTTTTGTCTTAACCATTCTCTTTGCAACCTGACTACTAAATCCATAACAGAGAAATCTTCAGATAAAATTGACCAAGAAGTAACAAAATCATTATATGAGCAAAGGTTTGGCACAATTGGGCTTTATTGTGTTATTTAAATAATTCTAAGGGGAAAAGCCAAGAGAGTAAAATAAAAAGGGACAAATTAATAAAATTAAGGGATAAAAGCAAGATAATGACATAAAAAGGGACAGATTAATAAAATTAAAGGGTAAGATAATGATGTTTTTTTAAGGGTAAGATAATGATTTGAAATAAAAAGTTAAGGAAGTTCTTTTGAAGTGGGGGCAGCTAACCCCCCCAACCTCACACTAGCTCTATCCTTAGATATACCTATGTTATTTTTGTCAAAAATAATCAACTTTTGTTTTTGAAATTGATTTCGACTTTGATCTTATCTCTATTTGTTTTTCTTATGTAAACTTTCACTTGGTATTGTCATTTTATAACAATAAATTGTTCAATGTCAATATCTCTTTGGGTGCTTCTTTGTGAGAGAGTAAGCTCTATAAATCATATTTAACATAGAAAATTTTCAATTCTACAATAATCCTATTCCTACCCTAAATAATTGTATTACTACTAACGAAAGACCGCTAATTGCTATTCAAATCAAGTGTAATATATAACAAATCAATGTAAAAATCATAATATAAACGTGATTATATTTTTCATGCTAAGTAATATCTTCATAAATTGATAATTTATTAATTAATGAGTAATTAATATTCATTAAAATAATAGATTTTTCATGGTCCAAACTATTAATTTATTGAGGTTTTGATAGGAAAGGGACTACCACAACCAGTTATAAATTCTTTACCTCTTTGTGTGATTAAAATAGGATGTGTACCACAAATAAATAAGCAGAAAAATCAATCAATCAATCAAAGGCAATTATGAACTCCCAGAGGTAAGCTTCGAGTAGCGAGCATAACCCTAGCGGAAACTCTTCTATCTCAAAAGCTCTCTTTTCTTGAGAAAGCTTAGAGAGTATGAGTGTAGCTGAGCCTGTATGGCTTATTAACTCACTCTTCTTGAGTGCTTTGTTAACCTTTTCTAAAGTTCCTTTAAAGCTTAAGTCCTCACTACAGTAGTTCGGGTGTCATAACTGCATCAAAAAAGGTGGGTGAGCATTCTCGTCATTTAAAATGGAGACCGAGGAATTAATTCGAAGATGCAAGTCAATATCTTTAGAGGAAGCAGAAGAAAATAAGTTCTGTTTCAAAGGAAAAATTAAAGAGAAGGGAATACTAGTAGCAGCAGGCTACTTAATTGGAAAAGTTTTGCAAACAAGAGGAGTAAACACATAGGGGTGGGGAATTGCTCTAACTCAAGTGTAGCAAACAAGAAAAGAAGTAAAGATTGAAAATATAGGGGACAACATTTTCATTTTAAGTTTGGGGATGAAGTAGATAAAAGGAGAATTATTGCAGGGGGACCGTGGCATTTTAATCAAGCACTGATTGTGCTCAAAGAACTATAAGGAATTGGAGAAATCACAGCCCAACTCTTCACGCATACAACATTTTGGTTACAAATAAAAAATGTCCCGATTATGTGTATAGATGAAGAAATTTGTAAGGGGATTGGAGAGCTCATCGGAAGAGTTGAAGAAGTGGATACGAATTGAACATGAGATGTCATAGGGCAGGCTATACGGTTGAGAATCTCAGTTGACATCACCAAGCCCCAGAAGAAAATCTTGTTCATTGAAACAGAAGAAAAGAAAAAAAATCCCAATTGCAGTAGAGTATAAAAAGCTTCCAAATTTCTGCTATTGTTGTGGATGTCTTGGACATTCATATAAAGAATGCACCAAATACAAAGGGCAACCAAAAAAAGAGCTTGACTATGGACCATGGCTGAAGGCACTGACTTGGGGGGAAAAATGAAACAAAACAGGGCAAAGGAACAATGGAGCACAAGAATGAACAGGGGAGATGAGATGAAAAGTCAGGATCACAGTCAAAAGTCCATGACAAGGGAGCAGCACCCCGAGAAGCTGATGAATGAACCAAGAAGTTTGGACCAAGGCTCAGCTGAACCGAACCAGTGCAAACTGAACCAGAAAGCACAAAATGGAAGTGACATCATAGATAAGGAAGGTACAGAACATTTAATGAATGAGGGGGAGAAATCGAGGATTGAAAAAAGTAGCAGCCAAAGACCAGGAATGACAGCTGGGTGCAGGGATCAGAAATAGGAAGCAGGAAAAATAAGAGAAGCAGAAAACGAGGGAAATCAAAAAAGAAAGGGAAATGTGAACAAAAATTGTGATAGTGTAGTGGGCCAAGAACCAGGCCCAAATGCAATAGAAGGGGAGGAAGTAGATAATGGGTCGAAGAAAATCCAAGTGAAACAAAAGAGGAAAAATGAAAGCATCAAGCAAGGCAGCTCGAAGGAAAAAAATGAGAAACATCTAAATCAGTTTTAGAAAAGAGACAAAACTGTTAAATGGGCTGGCTGAGTCCACAACCAAAGAGAAGCAAAACGCTTAGCCCAAACAAGCTAGCAACTACAGAGTATAGCTACAATTCTCCCCGAGCAAAAATCAAATTAAAGTGGGAAGCTCACAACATGAATGACATGGAAATTTCAACCACAATCACTGAGGAATCAACGACAGAGGTTGGGAGCCAGCCCTGCCGACAACCATGAAGCTCATCAGCTGGAATGTTCGGGGAATGAGAAATGACCGGACATTCTGAGAAATCAAAATGATCCTCCGTGATCATAAACCAGACATTATGTTTTTTTGTGAAACAAAATTGATGGGGCAGCTCATGAAAAGAAGAGCAGCAGAGCTAAATTTCCAAAATTGCTTCGCAATAAGTAGTAATGGCAAGGGAGGGGGCTAGCAATGATGTGGAAGGAGGGGTAGAAATAGAGATTAAATTGTATAGCAAGCACCATATAGATGCCGTAGTGCAAAATAACGAGGGCAGCTCTTGGAGATATACAGGGGTTTACGGCAATCCAAAAATAGAAGAGAGATAGAACACGTGGGAGTTAATCAAAAGGCTTTCAGGTCTGTCATCTATACCTTGGATTTGCTTTGGAGATTTTAATGAAATTCTGCACTTGAGGGGAAAAAATTGGAGGAAATGATAGAAACATAGGAATAATCACAGCCTTTAGAGAAGCAATTAACGATAGTGGCCTGGCCGATTTAGGTTACAAAGGGTACCCCTTTACTTGGTGTAATAGAAGATTTTGGCCACATATTATTAAAGAAAGGCTAGATAGAGCCTTTTTCTATAAAAATTGGGGTGGAGTGTTTCAAGAATTGCATGTCCAACACATTGAGACATGGAGCTCAGACCATTACCCTATTGTTATGGAAGTATTGGAAAGGGGAAGAGAGCCAAATATGAGAAAAAAACTTTTCCAAGAATGCACTATGAAGACATGTGGAGTTCGTACGAAAAATGCCAATAGATTGTGAAAAGAGGGTGGTGGGAACAAAGTATATGGGAGGGTGCAGATGCCGTAGAGGTTTTTAAAAAAGCCACAAAGAAGTCCATGGCTGATATAAAATTGTAGAGCTCAACTGAATTTGAGGGGAGAGAGAAAAAGGTTAAGAAGCTAATAAAGGAGCTGAAGACCTTGAAAAGAAACTATGACCATTATGTGAATGGGGACAGAATCAGGGGACTGGAGAATCAGATTGACAATTTGGTAGCTGACGATGAAGTGTATTAGAAGCATGGGTCTAGAGCCGATTGGCTTTTGGCAGGAGATAAAAATACGAAATTTTTTCATGCCAAAGCTTCAGCGAGAAAACAAAAGAATAAAATTTGGGGAGTTTTGGATGAAGAAGGAAACTGGACTAAAGAAGCTAAGGAGATCGAGAGAAGATTTTGTGATCATTTTGCAAACCTCTTCACTACAACAAGGCCTTCAAGATAGCAAAGGGAAGCAACTGTGGAAAGTGTACCAAGGAGAGTCACAACAGAGATGAACGAGGAGTTGACCAGACCATTCACAAAGGAGGAAATTAAATATGCTCTTTTCGAAATGTGCCCAACGAAAGCACCAGGACCGGATGGCCTCCCTGCGGCTTTTTTTCAAAAGCATTGGAAATTCGTTGGAGAATGAGTAACATCTACATGTCTGTAAATTCTAAATGATCGAGGTAACCTCGCTCCACTAAACCATACATACATTGCTCTTATCCAAAAAATAAAAAAGCGGAGAGATGTAGCTGACTATAGACCTATTAGCTTGTGCAATGTCATTTATAGAATCATAGCAAAATGCATAGCTAATAGGTTAAAGCAAATTATGCATGATGTAATATCCCCAAATCAAAGTGCATTCATTCCAAATAGACTCATCACAGACAACATTATTATAGGATATAAATGTCTTCACAAAATTAGAATGAGCAAGGGAAAGAAAAATGGGCTAGTTGCGCTGAAATTAGATATAAGCAAAGCCTATGATAGGGTGGAGTGGAATTTTCTAGAGCAAATCATGTATAAGCTAGGATTCGAAAAAACCTGGATTGACTTGATTATAAATTGTATCTCTACCTCATCTTTCTCTGTACTGATCAATGGGGCGCCTAAAGGTTTGGTGAAGCCAGAGAGGGGTTTACAACAAGCCAAAAAAGATTAGAAAAGTATTCACTGGACAAAGTGGGAGAGTCTTTGTCATGCAAAGGGTAGGGGAGGGCTCGGATTTAGAGACTTTGCATGTTTTAATCAAGCCCTGATAGCCAAGCAAAGCTGGAGAATAATCCAAAACCCTGAATCTTTGCTGACGAAAATTCTGCAGGCAAGATACTTCAAGAGCAGTGAATTCTTACAAGCCAAGTTGGGATCAAAGCCATCTTTCATTTGAAGGAGCATACTTTGGGGGAGATAAATCATTCAAAAAGGAATGAGACGGAGAATTGAATCAGGGCATTCGGTTAAGGTATACAAGAGCCAATCGATACCAAGACCATAAACTTTTAAACCTATCGCTCCGGCAACTCTAAATGTAGATGCCACTGTAGCATACTTGATAGATGCCAATCAACAGTGGAAAGAAACACTTATACATCAGCATTTCAGGGAAAGAAACACTCATACATCAGCATTTCAGTAAGGAAGATGCTGAGAAAATTCTGCAAATCCAGCTCTGAAACAGCCCCCAGCCAAACCAAATCTTGTGGCATTATAATAAAAAAGGCCAGTATTCAGTTAAGAGCGGATACCAGATAGCTAGGAAGATCAAACACACTGAAGAATCATCTTGCTCTAAAAATAACAGTGAGCAATGGAATGTGATATGGGCAATGGACCTACCAGAGAAAATTAAAAATTTTCATGTGGAGGGCTATAAAACATCTGCCCCCAATAGCAGAAAACCTATGCAAGAGGAGAGTGTTGCAGGATCCAATATGTCCGAGGTGTAAAATGAAGGCTGAGAGTACCGTCCATGTAATATTGGAATGCAAATCAGCAAGGTAGATGTGGAAGCTAACTCCCTTTTATGCATAAATGAATGTGCTCATAAATCAGGATTTGTTATCTATGATGAAGGAAATAGAAAAAAGAAGAAGCAAATAGGAGTTACGGAGGATAATTGCATTGTGCTGGACAACCTAGTATTCAAAAAATAGGTATATCTTTGAAAATGCAGAGCAAGATCCTCATATCACAGTAGCCAAAGCTGATGCCACAGTTGAGGCTTATGCAATAGTAAAAATGGGGAAGATTTTTGCAGCAGCAAGCAATACACCAGAAAATAGCTCAAGCTGGTTACCTCCTCCGCAAGGATTATTTAAAGCAAATGTCGATGCGACCATAAATTAAGAGAAAAGGGAAGCAGGTATGAGAGTGATGATCAGAGATAGCAAGGGAGAAGTGATAGTTGCAGTTGTAAACCGAACACCCTTCTACGGGAATGTAGCTCAAGCTGAAGCAGCAGCAGTGAACTTTGGGATCCAGACTGCAATGGAAACTGATTTGCTACCTCTAATTATTGAGACGGATTGCAAAGAAGTCTTTGATTTTGTCTTCCATAAGCAGAGCAGCAGAACGGAAATATTCTAGAATATAGCTAAAATTCAAAAAAAGATGAACTCACTTAACAGTAGGGCAAAACTTCAACATATCTCTAGAGATTGTAATGCAATTGCTCATGCACTAGCTAAGATAGCCCTAGGCAGTGACAAATCTTGTGTTTGGAATGGATCGTTCCCTCCTCAAATCATGTGCTTATTTTCAAGGCTTTGTTAATGAAAGTAAATCTTTCTATAAAAAAAAAAAAGAAAAATAAATCAACCAAATCTAAAGCAAAAAAACCAACCACCAAAGACCACACTCTGATTTAATCTTCCACTATATTAATAGGATTACAACACAAATTTTTCTCTAGATAATACTAGAGGCTAACAACATCAATAATCTCAATATTCTTGGCTTACAGTAATAGTCTAATAATTGTCTTTCTAATAAATGAGTATCTCAAATAATAGCCAATGAGAGGATAAAATAAAAATCAAAACCAGTATGATTGTAGTGGGCGATGCCCGGAACTTACCCTCAAAATTTAAGAGAAAACGGAGTTAAAATTATCTTACGATCGTCTAATTAAATATTGAAATCACTATTCCCAAATTAAAAACCTCCACTCTCTTTTCCCTCTCTCGCCACTTCTTCTGCACGCCTTTTTCCAATGCATAATTAGGGCTGCTGCTTCTTTTTATAGGTAAATTTCATAGCAATTTTTATCCACGTTCAAAGCTTAATATTAATTGCACATCAAGCAAGCTTTTATGAACTTTGACCTTTTGGGCCCCCAAATGAGATGGACCCAACAAATCTCCCCCTCCAAATCATTTGAGGGGCACCATCAAGCCCACTTTTTGCATACAGCTTTGCAGTTTCTTCTTGGGGAATGCTTTTCTCATCATATTTAATCCATTCTCTATTGTGTGTATCTTATCAAGTTGCAACTGTTTCTTCTCAAGTACGTCTCGTACCCAATGATACCTCACATCAATATGCTTGGATTTCCAATAGTATATCGAATTCTTTGCAAAGTGAATGGCACTCTGGCTGTTGCAATACACAACAAAGTTATCTTGCTTCACACCCAACTCTTGTGGGAAATTATTCATCAACAAAGTTTCTTTGCATCCTTCAGTAATTACAATATACTCTACTTCAGTGGTAGATAGGGCAACACACTACTGAAGTCTGGACTGCCATGAAACTGCTCCCCCTGCAAATGTGAGCAAATATCTTAATGGGGATTTTCTGGAATCAAAATCTCTTGTCATATCTGCATCCATATACACTTGTAACACATGTTTGTCACCACCAAAATATAAACATGCCTTATAAGTGCCTCCGAGATATCTGAGAACCATTTTACTGTTGTCTAGTGTTCTTTGCCCAGAATGGAGAGAAATCAGCTAACTACAACAACTGCATGAACAATATCTGGTCTTGTACAAACCATGGCATACATCAAACTAGCAACTACTAAAGTATAAGGAACTCATTCATCTCTTGCTTTTCTTTCTCACTTATAGGACAATGCTCGAAACTAAGCTTAAAATGGCCTGCAAGTAGAGAACAAACAAATGTTGTCTTGCTTATATTAAATCTTTCAAGAACCTTTTCAACGTATGCTTCTTGAGATAACTATAACTTCCTAGATTTTCTATCGCAGGAAATCTTCATGCCAATAATCTGTTTTGCCGGCCCCAAGTCCTTCATTGTAAAAGATTGTCAATCTTACTATCATCCTGGCCAACAATCAACATGTCATCCATATAAATCAAAAAAAATAATGAAATAATTATCACCAAACTTCTTCGCGAAAACATAATAGTCACACATAGTCTTGTTGAAACCATGATTCTCCATAAAAGAATCAAACTTTTTGTACCACTGCCTTGGTGCCTATTTCAGCCTATATAAGTGTCTTTAACTTGTTCATAAGTTCTTCTTTGCCTTTGAAATTAAACCTTTCAAGTTGCTCCATGTATATTTTCTCCTCTAAGTTACTGTGTAAGAAAGTTGTCTTTACATCAAGCTATTCAATCTCTAAGTTCAAGCTAGCTGCTAATCGCAGAACTACTCGAGTAGAAGACATTTTCACTACATGAGAAAATATTTCTTTAAAGTCAACACATTTCTTCAGCGTACTCTACTACAGCATACTCATAAAACTCAACCAAAGCCTAAATGTTGAGACAGAATTTCAATCTTCATCTATGAACTATCCCTACTTGACAGTCACAAATATTGAATGATACTCAATTTATCTTGATTAAGTTTTTCAATCCATACATAAATATTGAATAAAAGAGCTACACATAACAGACAACACAAACATATGCACTCACAAACTCATTACATCATAACACAACCCCCCAAACTTGAGAGGTGTTGTGTCCTCACAGACACACTAAGTAAACTAAAACAAACATGCATCTACTAACAAGAAAGAACTGTAAAATAATAAGCTAAGAAAAATAAATAAAAGAAAAGTTTCAAAAGTTGGAAAACTAATTAGGGCTGGTAAAGGATACCCTCTGTTGTTAGATGTTTTGCAGTAGTTATGGCTAAAAAATGTTCATTTTTTCTTAGTTACACTTCGCAAACATTCCTTAGGTGAACTTTGTGTTATAGCGGCTGGCTACTTTCTTTTTTGGCTCTACGTTAGACTAATTGGTGGGGTTCTAGAAGGTTCACTGGCTTTAGGCTGAATTAGTTTTGTTCGCTTGTGATCTGGCTCTTCTGGTGCTGTAGCACCTCTAGAGGGTTGTGCCCTTTTGCATTTGTTGGAAACCCTATGAGCTATGACAAGAGATTTTGTTAGGGTTTATTAGGTAGCAGCTGGAGCAGGTTTTTCTACAACTGGTTCCACAGTAGTGATACTGGCAATGAGGTCTATCAGGCTGCTTCTTACTTCTTTTATTCTAACAACTCTACTAATAGCTTGCTCTATAGCCGTATCCACATCCTCTTCCCACTCTGATTCTGACTTCTCTTCTTCTAAAATTTTCTCCTCTCTTTTGCGAGAAGGAATCACCTTCGGAGGTTCTGCCTCTTTTTCCTCCTTACTTGCCGGCTCTTCCACTTTTTCTTCTTTTTCTCCTCTTATTTTTCCACTGCTTCTTGTTTTTCATCTTCAAGCTCTTCTTCTTCTGGTTGTTGTTCCTCCTCAGACTCCCCTTCAGCCTCTCCATGTTTACTCCCTTCTGTTGCAGTAACTTTCTCTGTCTCCCCAAAATTAAACTACTGCAACAACGAATCCGGAAAGTCTGCATCTCTACTCTTTATGTACAGGGCAAATTGATGTTTTTGTGCTTCAAGATGCTATAAATAAGTTCAAAATCTTTTATTATCTTCCATCTGGGTATGGACGCATGCCTGCACTGCCTCACTAAGCGCTTGAAGCATATTCTCGATCCTTGTAGCCTGTTATGTCCTTGCTGTAGTAGGGTGTTCTGGGGCTACTGCAGCTGTAGGCTCTTTAGTAATTCTCTTCACTGTCCTTATACTAATGACTCATTTACTCTTTATTCCCTCATCATTGTCCTCAAATTGCACTCTCAAGTCTTCATAGATTCCCGTAATAAGAGAGGGGAATAGTAAGGCAGCAGATTTTTACTTTTTCATAGTACAATCCCTAATTTCCCTCTCAATAATTTTGCTATATCTATCACTAAGCCCTTCACCATTGCACAAAGGAGGATGAGTTGGTCTTGAGAGACTGTTGTCATATGGGTAGTTGGCATTAATCGAGATTTCAAAAACTTGAACCAAACTTTGGCTATAAGTTTCAAATTTACTCTACTAACCACTTAGCCCTCTTCATTCATCCACTCACTACCAAGGACAGTCAATGTTTTGAAAACTTCCCCTCATTTTTTCACAGTCATGTTCTCAGCAAATTGTGTATACTCACATTTTATAACAATGGGTAAATCATAGAAGGCATTAATAAGTCTAGAATCTAAAGGACTTGGACTTGCCTTACAAGAAAATTGCATTGATCCTACTGCAGCATGCTGGAGTAGAATTCTTTAACAATCAGGACAATTGGGTCTTGAGGGTGAGAGCAAAATTTTACCCATCCTCATTTTGCTACAGTATTATAAATGCTACTCATTACACCAGTGGGTTGCTTAAGGAATATGAAGCCCTTTTCCTCCAAAAATTTCCTTGGGTCTATAAATTCTTCAAATTTGTCTTCGGCCTTGTAGCTATAGAAGCGCGAAGGGTCCTTTAATCGAGTAGCTCTCTTCTTGAATTTTGGTATTGCTAGAGCAGACTGAACAAAATTGTATGGTGCCTGAAAGAGACATAAATCGTAAAAGGAATTGGAAATAATAGTGAAATTATCGACGGGAATGGAAAGAATTGTGGTGAGAGTAAAAGATGTTATGGTAAATCCTTAATTTATAACCAACGATAAAAGATGTTATGGACATCCCTACTACTGCTTTCTTGATGGCTACTCTGGCTATTATCAAATCCCCATAACCTTAAAAGACCAGGAAAAAACCACATTCAAATGCCCATTTGGAACATTTGCATTTAGGAGAATGCCCTTTGGACTTTGTAATGCTCATGCAACGTTTCAAAGGTGCATGCTAAGTATTTTTAGTGACATGGTTGAAAATTTTCTAGAGGTTTTTATGGATGATTTAACTGTATTTGGTAATTCTTTTGATACATGTCTTGATAATCTAGAAAAAGTTTTGGAAAGATGCAAAGAAAAAGGACTAGTTTTAAATTGGGAAAAATGTCATTTTATGACCACTTCTGGAATTGTCTTGGGTCATGTCGTGTCGTCAAAAGGAATCGAGGTTGATAAAGCCAAAGTTGAAGTCATTTCAAAATTACCCTCACCAAAGACAATTAGAGAAATCTGTTCTTTTTTAGGACATGTAGGATTTTATAGGGGTTTTATAAAAGACTTTAGTGCCTTATCTATACCAATTTGTAACCTCATAATAAAAGACACACAATTTGAATGGACTAAAAATTATCAACAAGCTTTTGAAAAAATAACAACTCTTTTGACATCAGCACCAATAATGCAACCTCCCGACTTATCTTTACCTTTTGAGCTAATGTATGATGCTAATGATTATGTCGTTGGCGTTGTTCTAGGTCAAAGAAAGGAAGGTAAGCTCTTTGTTATCTATTATGCAAGTAGAACTTTGAATAGTGCTCAAATGAATTACACTACAACTGAGAAAGAACTACTTGCTGTAATATTTGCATTGGATAAATTTCGTTCATATTTAATTGGTTCATCTTCCGTTGTTTATACTGATCATGATGTTGTGAGATATTTAATGTCAAAACAGGATGCCAAACTAAGGTTGACACGATAGATTTTACTACTTCAAGAATTTAATTTGACAATCAAGGACAAAAAGGGTGCTGAAAATGTTGTTGCAGATCACCTTTCAAGACTTATGAATGAGTCTTCAATTGAAACAACACCCATCAATGATTCTTTCCCTGATGAATTTTTATTTTCTATAAACAAAATGCCTTGGTATGCTAATATTGTTAATTATCTTGCAACATGTGAAATGCCATGTGATTGGAGTTCCCAGGACAATAGGAAATTCTTAACAGAAGTGAAAAGCTTCTATTGGGATGATCCATACATGTTCAAGTACTGCTCTGATCAAATTTTTCGAAGATGCATACCAGACGACGAGGTAAGTAGGGTCATTCAATTTTGTCATTTTGAAGCATACAGTGGCCATTTTTCTTCAAAAAAACAGCTGCAAAAATATTACAATGCGGATTTTATTGGCCTATATTCTTTAAAGATTCACATGCATTCTGTAAAATGTGTAAGAATTGTCAAATGGTAGGATCCATTTCAAAGCGAAACATGATGCCTTTAAACCTTATCCTTATTATTGAAATATTTGATTGTTGGGGAATTGATTTTATGGGCCTTTTTTCCATCATCATTTGGGTTTGTATACATTTTGGTTGTTGTTGATTATGTTTCAAAATGGATCGAGGCGATCCCTTGTCTGCACAATGATCACAAGATTGTGATCCATTTTTTAAAAAAAAAATCTTTTGAGCAGATTTGGAATACCTCGAGCCATTATCAGTGATGGAGGTAAATATTTTTGTAATAAGCCATTTGATTCCTTAATGAAAAAATATGGAATTACACATAAAGTTGCTACCCCTTATCACCCTCAAACAAGTGGTCAAATTGAATTAGCAAATAGGGAGATAAAACAAATTTTAGAAAAGACAGTTAATCCAAACCGTAAAGATTGGTCTCTACAACTAACTGATGCACTTTGGGCATATCGTACTGCTTTTAAAACATCTTTAGGAATGTCACCCTATCGGCTTGTTTATGGAAAATCTTGCCACTTACTAGTTGAGCTTGAACATAAATCATATTGGGCCATTAAAGCTTTTAATTCAAATCTTGATGATGCTGGTAATGTGCGTAAATTGCAAATAAATAAACTTGAGGAATTAAGGAATGATGCATATGAGAATTCTAGAATTATTAAGGCAAGAACCAAATTTTTTCATGATAAAAGAATTTTTTGGAAAACATTTAAAATTGATCAAAAAGTGTTGCTTTATAATTCTCGTCTTCATTTATTTCCAGGGAAATTAAAGTTAAACTGGAATGGTCCATTTGTTGTAAAAAAATATGTATCCATATGGAGCCGTAGAAATTGAGAATCCAAATGATGGTGTCACATTTAAAGTTAATGGTCAAAGATTGAAACCATATCTGGAATACCAACCACGTGAAGCAGATACTGAAATCAATTTGAGTGACCCACCAAATTTTAATTAAGCCTTTTCATTTTAACTTTTTGTGAATTTGATTTACTGTTACTTTATCGTTTCAATTGTTTGATTATTTTTTCTTTTTCCTTTTCCCTATGTCTTGAATGGAGTGCATTGCATTATTTTGATTGTGTGTTGTTTGACAATTGTGACTTAGCTCACCAAATTTTTATACTTATCATGAGTACCTCCATGAGAAATTTCCTTGTCGATCATCTTAAAACGCTTTTACATGTAAAATTTCATTTGAAGAAATTGTTCCGATTTTGTAAATCACATTCCATTTGAGATCTACAACCACCAGAGTTTGTATCCCACATGAAAGATCTAGAAAGACAACTCAAGGAAATAGAGGATGGTATTTATAATCTACAATTGGAACTGGAGGTAAATTCAATAAAAGGACGAAGGTGAGTTATATTCCTTGTGTGTTTTTGTTTTATTTTGTTGTTCTTTTTCACTTTTGATTTGATTTTGCAGATTTGATTCGTTTTGTTTTAATTCACTCTCCCGTATAAATGGCGGATAACGGCACTCCGTGATTTTTTAAGTTGGTATTCTCAGTTTCCCACAATGATTGAAACCTCAATGTCAAGCATGGAAGAAATACACCGAAAATTGCATCAACGTTTTCCTTCTCTTCCTCAAAATGCTCTTAAGAATATTTACAAAGCTCGTTGTGAACGACTGCGTTTGTTAATGATCAATGGGATTCCTGCTGACATTCGCTGGTTAATTGAAGCAAAGGTCCGACTGGCATGTGAGTTTTCTGATCCATTCGTTTCCTACATGCCTGGTTTTGGTAAAAGTACATTTGCTAAGAAAAGAAGAGCTAAGCGACTTGGCTGTGAATGTTCTCACTGTGTAAGACTTGCTTGCAAAAAGCCAAGTTATAAAACTTTAGGAATGGTTTTTGTAAATCGTGAAGATAAAATCAAATTCGTTAAGGATAGCATGCGTAAAGAATTGTTAGATGATATCTTACGATCTCTTGAGATGCATCCGAGCGGATATGTTCAACGTGAAATTCAAAATTTGTGGAAGTTGTTCCAAAAGGAAAGTGCACAGTTTAGTCTTAGGAATCTGACTCTAAAAGACCTTGTTTGTCAGTTTATAAGAAAAATGGATGGGAAGCCTATCCTCGACCCATAGAGGGCGTTCAAATAGTTACTGGACGTAAAACCAGAGGAAGATGTGAGCCACAATCACAACTACCAATAAATATCCTTTTATTTTATTATTATTTTATCTTTTGCATTATTATTATTGTGTGTCTTTTTATATCTAATCACTGTTTGTTTTTTTTCTTTTCACTGTTTGCCTTTGAATTATTAGCTAAAAGCTTCACGCGTCATTTGACAAACACACCACCCCATTTATAGATGTATATCATTATGTTTGTTATTATGATCCTTAAATAGAAGCTCCTTTTCAAGCACTCACAAATTGTTTCTTTAGAATTGTTCTAATGGCAGCAACTTCAAGCAGCCAACTAAAGAACATTTGTGTGCTTTCTGGATTTCGCTATGGAAATTATAAGGAGTTCGTTCAAGCAGCCATAGATCTTGGTCGTGCTATAGTAGAGAGGAAACTATATCTTGTATATGGAGGAGGTGGTCGAGGGTTATCAAAACTTGTCTTTGAAGCTGCTTTCGTTCGAGGAAGTCAAGTGCTAGGCATCATTCCAAAAGCCTTAAAACCTTTAGGATGTCTACCAAACCCACCAACTAGAGAAGAGTTAGTTGTCTCATGTATGCAAGAAAGAATATCTTAAATGTTAAATCATGTTGACGCTTTCATTTTCTTACTAGGAGATCTTGCAACTTTAGAAGCGCTAATTACATTTGCTTCTTAGGCCTATTTGAATATTCATCAAAAACTCATCGGTTTGTTAAATGTTAATAACTTTTATGATAGCTTAATAATATTTCTTAATCATGCAATAAAAAATTGTCATTCCATCATCAGCGAAAAAACTCTTCATTTGTGCTCCTACTGCTAATGAGTTACTTGATCTTTTGCAAGATTACAAACCAGAGCCAGATCCCATGACTTTGGCATTGGATTGGGCAACTGATGACGATGGCAGTAACTCTTGTAAAAAGTGTAAATTAGATTTAACTCTCTGTTTGTAAATATTTCCAGCAGTGGCCAAGTGATATCTTCTAAACTCTACTCCTTTCTTTAGACATTGAAGACAATGCATCTTTCAGGTTGGGGGGAGGGAATAGTTGCTAATTGTGGAATGTCTCAATTCTAGTGATGTTTTTACTAATTTTTATTGTAAAGACTAACTTTGGATAAAAATTTGAGTCGAAGATGGCAGAATATATAATGTAGTGTCTCTAGAAACCCATCTTCTTAAGTTTAGTGTTTTGTTTCCAAAAAAAAAAAATGTCTTCTAACGTTTTGTTTTCTGTCTTTTTTCTCTTTTTCTCTTAATCATCTCCCTTAAGTTTCTACAATCAGTCCCAATTTCTTTTAGCGTTTCTTAAAAAAAAAAAAAGTTTTCTTTTTCGATGTGATCTTTTAACATTAGATAACATGACAATTTTCAAATTTTGGTATTTGTATTATCTTTGGCCTTGAGTTATGTTACACTATATTTTCCCTTTTGCATGTTGAAACGTAAATTGAGAAATTGGATGAGTGAAATTGATTAAGCCATTTGGAAGAATGTACATGTTATGAAAAGACCAAGCGAGTTTTTGAGCCTATTATCCTTGGAGAGTAACCTTGTTTGCCTATACAGCTTCACAATTTATTGTACAAGAGAAAGTTTGTGCAGCCACATCTAAAAGTCCATTGAACTAGTAGATATGAAAGATTATATAGAGCCCTAAAAGATGACAGAAGGTCATCTTTGATCTGTTTGAGCCTTTCTAGCCAACCCTATTATAAAGAATATATAGTTAACCCCTTTGAGCCTTTGAAAAAAAAAAAAAATTTCCTTTGATAACCTATTATCTTATCCTACTCCAATGTGGAGTATCACCTTATATTTAATGTTTTCCACCACCCAATTATGTTTGAAAATAGGGATGATTATGTATTCCTAATAATGGTGCTATAAAAAAAAAAAGATGATATGTATAGATGAATAAATAAAATAAAATAAAAAATCCAAGCAAAAAAAAAAAAAAAAGCACCTTGTAATCTCAAAAAATCCCTTATTTTTCAAACATATATTTTTGTTTTCCCTATTACCTTTTTTTTTTTGTTAGCCATGACCCTAGCCTACATTACGTCCTAATAAAAGTCCTCGATTTTTGGGAACTACAGTTTGAAGTAAAAGCTAGTAATATGGACTAAAAAATGTGGTGATGCATAAAAATAAAAATAAATTTTTCCAGTAATTCCTTGGATTTGAGATCATTTTATTTCTAAGTCGTGGGCATTAATATTTTCATCTTGGTGAGAGCGTGTGATATTGTTTTATTATTCTCTCAAAATTACCATATTTTTTTAAAGTGACAATTTAATTTGGGATATATCTTCTTTTGAGAGAGTCACTCTTAATCGTGAGATTTTGGGGTTTGATGTATCATTCTTAAAAGTGGTTTGATTAATGTAGCTCTGATGATTGATCATTTTACAGGATCTTACTGAACTGTTTTGTGCGAGTGTGATTTTCTTTAGGATGAAGATAATGCCTATACTTTTATTTGATTGTTGTCATTAATCTGATGGAAGAAGTAAACACAATTTAAAAAAAAAAAGATTTTCAATTTAAGTTTGAAATTTTACTAAACTTTTATCGCTTAAATTGCTAGGGTCTAGCAATAAGCTGGTTGGGGGGTGTGATTGACACTAAAAAGTATATATTTAATAAGGATCAAATTATTAGTTCTTCACTTATTGTGTCAATTAATGCGTTCATTATTTCTAAATTATTCTAATACTCTCTAAATATATTTTATGTTAAATTAATTCATAATTTGTTATTTTTTATCTTGTAAATATTTTTCAGGAATAAAGATGGAATTGGAATTGAAAGCGGGAATAAAGAAAACTACTGGAACACAATTAAGGAGATGTAATAATAAAAAATTAAAAATAAAAACAAAAAACAAAAAAAGAACAAAAGGACAAAAGAGCAAAAGGCAACCATGTTATGGTTGCCTTTGATGGTCAGGAGGCCATCACGCCTCCTAGCCATCACACTTCTCAACATTCATTTGATTTATAAAAAAATAAATTAATAATATAATAATAAATTAAATAAGAATAAAAAGAATGAAGAGGAGGCAATTGTTGCCTATAAAAGCCGGCATATTGAGAAGCCAGAGAGCTATTTTTGGAGGAGCTTAAGCCGAGAGAGAATAGAGTGCAGCTGAATAATTTCTTTTTTTCTTGGTTTCTTTTCTTGTTTCCGTTTGTAATCAACTTTCTTGTAACGTATTTTAAAAGTTTATCAAATAAATAGAGTGTTGTGTTTTCTTTCAATAGGAGTGGCTAATTTTATTAAACTGAGGTGAAGGGTGAAGCTCAATGTTTCAAACTATTAAATTTATTATTTTCTCAAATGAGTTTAAAGTTTATTTTATTCTTTTCTAGTTATTTTTATGTCATATTAATTTATAAATTTCTTTGGATCTATATGGTATTTTGACATAATGTCGACACATTAATATAGTGTGGCACATTAGGTACTTTATTTCATATTTATCCACACACATAGTTAGTTGAGAATTAAATGATATAATAATTAACTGGAAAAAGTGAGACTAAAAATGAGAGAGTATTAAAATTATAGTTTGAATACTGAGAGTGGATCCCGTAGCCTTAGCTTATTTTTAAATCAATTTCAAATAATTTCTTTGCTCTGCAATTAATTTTCTTAGTTTTACTAGATTTAAAATTCACTGTGGTTCGACCCCGGACTCACCGGGTTATATTATAACTAGACACTCTTATACTTGAGAGTAATACACTTTTGAGTCGTGTCAGGCAACATCATATTGGATTAATAATGTGGCATTGACTGATTGTGTGGCGTTGACTGATGATGTGACATTGACCAATGATGTGGCATTCACCAATAATATGGCAAGATGCTATTAGACCAAAATATTGATATGGCATTGATCGATGGCACTGCAGCATCTTACTGGACCGAAATGTTGATGTAGTATTGACTGATAATGTGTTCCAACCAATCAAACCTTGCCACGTGGTGCATTACTGAATGTCCAAATTGTTTTCATCTAATGGCCATGATTTATCCATTGTATCTATAAATAGAGGGCTTCCCCCCTAATTTGACACCCCTGAATCCATTTTTGAGTTTCATTTTCTATAATTCTTTCTCCATCTTGTATTCTTTACGTATTTCAGTAAAATTTTCATTTTACTCCTAATTCAATTATGAGCGGCTAGTTTAGTTTCAAGCTTGGGTTGAAAGTGAAGTCTCAACATGATCCATGGGTTTAATTAGGTAAATTCATTTTCTTTTCGTCTCTGATTTATGTGGTTTGTTTGACTCATTCTCAATAGACAATATATCATGTCTAAATTTTGCATGATATGCCGGCTCGCTATTGAAGGATCGTTACTATCCGGCACAATGAACATTTAGCACCACATTAATTAGAGAGAAATGTTTCCTCTAGTATTTTGTGGGTCGTCTTGACTCAGTGCCGATAGGAGTATATCTAAGTTATTTAATGGATGGTCTTGCCACGTTGTCGATAGAAGTATTATTATCGTCTGGCTTGACACCACACTTAGTTGAAGACCATTACCCTTGGCACACTGAGTACTTGATACCATATTTATTAAAGTGAGGATTACAAGGAGTGGAAATACCTCCTCAAAAATTAATCAGAACTAAAAAGGAAATATTAAACTCATGGTGAATGTTGAGTGTGAATCCAGAAATTTAAGCGTCTCATTTGCAATGTTTTTATCTTTAATTCATTCCTGCCATTTTATTCTAAATCTTAAAATGAAAAAAAAATCACTTCCAACCAACTCACATTTACACCTAGAAAATTAACCCTACCCATAATTAAATCTACCTCTTCGTAGAATCAACACTCGTCACCACCAAATCTATTCTACAATAAATTTGTGCGCTTACGAGTACAATAAAATTTACACAACAATCATCTTGAAACAACCTCATTTTAATTACATTAAGTGTTATGATGCTCATGTTAAACATAATCTCTTTATACTTATTCTTATTATATAATTGCCATATTGATACATCTCATGATCATTACCTATTGTACCCTTCTTTCTGTTCTATGGCAGTGTAACTTTAATGATAAAACTCTCATCTCTATAACTATTTCTCTCAACCATTCTTTTCATTATAACATTAATCAAAACAACTTTAATCAGAAAGTCGTGGTCAATAAGGCCAACCTCAAAAGTTTTACTTAGGAAGTTTTCAAAGCCTTTCACCCTCAAGTTCAGCTTCCATAATAAAAGCATATGTAACAAATATTGATAACAACACCAACATAGCCATGATATCATAAAATGAAAACAAAACCGAAATATCCATGCAGGATATATATCAATAACACAATTATTTAGTTACATTTGCTAAACAACCACTTAGGACACTATAAATCAATAAATCATACAAATGTATATGCTTTTTTTTTCTCCAGTAACTTATTTCTATAGGAAATACAATAAATTTCGTTAATGGTACACTAAAAAAAAGAATGTAAAATAAAAGAACTGAGTTTATGAATAAAACTATTATATATTTGCATTAACGTTGCTACATATATATATAGATGTAGAATCCTAAAGAATAGAATCCTAAGCAGAAAGGCTTTACAGATTCATAATATATATACAAATCTAATTGCCTTAACTATGAAACCGAATTCTATACGACTTCTATATACAAAACCGAATGCTATACGAATTCTATACGTTAATACTCCCCCTTAAGGTGGAGCGTGGAGATCAACAATGCCCAACTTGCGTATATGATGATGGAAAAGAGCATGTCCGAGAGACTTTGTAAACACATCAGCTACTTGCATGGAAGTGGGAATATGCAGTGGTAATAATAAATTGGATTGCACACGCTCTCGCACGAAATGACAATCTAACTCAATGTGCTTTGTTCGCTCATGATAGACAGGATTCTTGGCGATATATAAAGCTGATTGATTATCACAATAAACAGCCATAGGATCATGTTGAAGGTGCCCAAAATCAGTAAAAAGTGCTTTGAGCCACTGTAATTCACATGAAAGATCAGCCAAGGAGCAATACTCAGCTTCTGCTGTAGATTGAGAGACCACATTTTGCTTCTTTGTTTTCCAAGATATAGGGCTGTCACCAAGGAAAGTACAATAACCAGTAACAGACCAACGTGTAGTAGGACAACTACCCTAATTCGCATTACAGTAACCCCAGATATGTAAGTCACTTGTTGAAGATAATAAGATACCCTTGCCTAGTGAGCCTTTTAAATACCGAAGCACTCGAATGGCAGCATCCATATGAGTAGTTCGTGGTTCATGCATAAATCGACTTAAAACATGTACTGCAAAGATGATATCAGGCCTGGTAACTGTGAGATAGATCAACCGACCTACAAGACATCGATAACTTGAGGGATTTGGTAAAAGGTCGCCATCCGTAGATGAAAACCGAAGTTGTTGTTCCATTAGAAAATGAGAAACCTGTCCAGCAAGTAAACCAACATCTTTTAAAATATCCAGGGCATATTTTCGCTGACTCAAGAAAATCCCACGTGATGACCGTGCCACTTCTATCCCCAAAAAATACTTCAACTTCCCTAATGCCTTGATGTAAAATTTTTGTGCAAGGAAATCTTTAATTCTGCTAACCTCGGCAGCATCATTCCCTGCTACGATAATATCATCAACGTAAACTAACACAAAGGTTGAAAAATTAGCATTAGTTTTCACAAATAATGAATAGTCTGCCTTAGATTGGCGAAAACCCACTTGTTGAATGGTAGCAGAAAACTTGGAAAACCAATTTCTGGATGCTTGTTTTAATCCGTAGATAGATTTATTGAGTTTGCATACTAGATGCTCCCTCTGCTTAGAAAAACCTTGTGGTACTTGCATATAAACTTCTTCCTCCAAATCTCCTTGTAAAAAAGCATTGCTTACATCTAATTGTTCTAAAATCCAACCCTTAACAGCCGCAAGAGAAAGTAAAGCTCTCACAGTGACAAGCTTAGCAACCGTTGAAAAAGTAGCATGATAATCAAAGCCTTCTGTTTGAGTATATCCCTTAGCAACTAAACGAGCTTTGTAACGCTCAATGGTGCCATCGGATTGATATTTAATTTTGTAAACCCATCTGCTACCAATAGCCTTTTTACCATCCGGCAAATGAGTCAGAGTCCACGTATTATTTTTCTCAAGAGCTGTTATCTCATCCTCCATGGCTTTGTGCCACTCAGGTAACTTGACTGCCTCATGAAAAAAACTTGGTTCGGTTGTAGAGGTAATAGCAGACAAAAAAGACTTATGTGCTGGAGAAAAATGATGGTACAAAATAAAATTGTGAAGAGGATATTTCTTACCTGGAGACGAAGAAACAAGATCAGGATGGGTAGATTTGTGAGAAGCCAAGGTACAATAATCTTGAACGTAAGTTGGTGGGCGTCTATCATGTTGGGGTCGTGTGGGAGTTTGGATATTTTGGTTGCCCAAAGAAAGTGATGAATCTAAGGTTGCATCTGCTGGTGAACTAGGTTGTTGGGTAGATGATGTTTCAGTTATGATGTGTTCATAAGTGGTGTCAGGAGAATGAAAATTGGTCACGGATGGATCTGTGTCTCGCAAAGGTGGGTCACGTTCATGAAGAGCATGTGATGAACTTATGTTTTCATTAGGAGAAGGTGATAAAAGAGTATTTGACTCAAAAAAAATTTCATCGAATAAAAACTCATCAGTGACATGTGTAAAGGATGTAGAAAAAACCGGTGATTTAATATTCTTAAAAGGAAAAATATGTTAATAAAAGAGAACATCACGTGACACATAGATTGTCTTAGATTCAATATCATAAATCCGATATCCTTTTTGACTAAAAGGATAACCAATAAAAATTCCCATTTTCGCCCACTGATCAAATTTATTTTTAACTTGTAAAGTTTTGGCAAAAAAAAAGCAACCAAACACTTTTAGGCGTGATAAATCTGGTGCTATACCAAAAAGCATTTCATGTGGGGTTTTTCCATTCAGAACATCACTAGGCAATTTATTGAGCAAATATTTTGCAGTAAGAACACACTCCCCCCAAAATTTAATTGGCAAATTGGCTTGAAAACGTAGACCTCGCATAACTTCGAGAAGATGGCGATGTTTACGCTCAACCACACCATTCTGTTGTGGTGTTCGAACGCAACTTCTTCGATGAATAATCCCTTTGTCTAAAAAAAATTTCTGTAATTCTTTAACAAGAAATTCAGTCTCATTGTTAGAACGCACAATTTTAATGTTAGCATTAAATTGAGTTTTTATCAATGCATGAAAAGAACATAAATGCAATTGGGTTTCAGATTTGGTTTTCATTAAATATAACCAAGTGCATCGAGTACAATCATCAACAATGGTTAAAAAATAATGAGCCCTTGAAAAACTTGAAGTTGAAAAAGGACCCCAAACATCACAATGGATTAATTCAAAAGGTACTTTACTTTTGATGCTACTAGGGATGGCAATGGGCACCGCCTGCAGCGGGTTTGCCATTACCAAACCCAAACCCGCACAAAATTTAAATTACTAAACCCACCCGCAACCCGCAGCGGGTTTTAATTTTTTTTAAAAAACCCACCCGCAGCGGGTTTTAATAATTAGCAAACCCGCAATGGTATCCGGCGGATTTTTTACGGGTTTCCGTATTTAAAATCACAAATATTTAATATATAAATTTATAATAATAACCTCAAATTCCATATAGCATACTCAATTTTATATTTAAACAATGTCAATGAAAAATTAAAATTTCCACATCAATTCAATACAAATTCTCAAATTTAAGTATAAATTACACAAATCTATTTAAAAAACACAAACTAGTATCTAAAAATAATAATTACATTTCATATTATCATTTAAAATAAGATCCAAGAGAAGATATTCATTTCATTCACCACCATAAGCACCCATCCAACACAATGCCTATAATAATAATTAAGATTAATATTTTCAAATACTAATTCGAAGGGAAATGCCTTTAGTTTTCTTTAGGTTATGACTTTAGAATAAGAGATGGGTCACATACACACATACACAACTTTGAGCCTTTGTCTATTTGGTAATTTAATTAATGACATTATTTTCTTTATACATTTTTATATTTAAATTAAATTAAAAATATTTGAAAAAAAATATTGCGGGTTTGGTGGATATCTATGCGGGTATCCACCGGATATAAGGTTAATACCAAACCCACCCGCATCCATGTGCGGGTTTTAATTTATAATACTAAACCCGCTCGTAACGGGTAAAATTGCCCGCAACGGGTAAAATTACCCGCAACAGGCGGCTTTTGGCGGGTGGGTTTGGGCGGGTTTGCGGGTACAATTGCCATCCCTAGATGCTACTAATAGAAAATGGTTTTCTAGTTTGTTTTGCTTTAGGACAAATATCACAAACATATTCTTTATTAAAACTAACCATAGGACAAGTTTTTGAAAAGTGCTCTAAACGTCCAAGAGAAGGGTGGCCAAGTCTCCAATGCCAAAGATCAATCTCATGTGTAGAGGTTATTTGGAAGGTGAAAGAAAATGCAGTTGGAAGTTGAATGTAGAAAAGACCTTCACGAAGTCTACCCTTGCCAATCTGCTTCTTCGTATATAGGTCCTGAAACTCACAAAAATTGGAAGAAAAAATTACCTTATATCTATTTGATTTGGTTAATTGTCTAACAAACATTAAATTAAACTTAAAACTCGGAATGTAAAACACTTTGCCTAATAACAAATCTGGTGAAAATGAGACTTTCCCTATGTGAGTAACTTGTGCTACTGTACCATCTGGTAATTGAAGGTGAAGAGGAACATGACATGGTTCATAGGCGTGAAAAAAATCTAGCGAACTACACATATGGTTAGTAGCACCTGTATCTATGATCCAAGTATGTGATAAAGAGGAATTAAGTGCTATACCTGCAAGATTCGCAGTATGTAAACTACCTGAAGAGGACAACATAGCTAGGAGTTTTTGTTATTGCTCTTGAGTAAATATTGGTGCTTGGACGTCTTGATTGCTATTTGTTGCCATAGTAGCTTTAATCTCATTTTTATTACCTTGTCCACGTCTTCTCCAATTTGGTGGATATCCATTTAACTCAAAACATTTTTGTTTTATGTGGCCCAATTTTCCACAGTGTTCACACGATGGTCTACCACCATTTGCATTCAAGTTTCCTCCTTTGTTATCTACTGCAGAATTGTTATTCCAATTCCTATTTCCAAATGAATTTCGGTTTTGTGCTGTCAATGCTGCAGCTTCTGGAGATCCCCCTATAGCGTGAAGATCTTGTTGTTTTTCTTCTTGCCTCACAAGGGAATAAATTTTATTTGCATTAGGAAAAGGATCCATCAACAAAATCTAACTCCTCGTTGCTGTATATCTATCATGTAAGCCTTGAAGGAACTCCATAGCTCGATCTAGTTTCTGTAATTGATTGATAGTTTTTGCATTCGCACAAGTACATGGTCCTACTTGTTGTAGAGAATTCAACTCATCCCAACGCGCCTTCATTCGAGTATAATAAAGTGAAACAGATGCATCTCCTTGTCGTAAATTAGAGATGGCCTGTTTGAGTTCATAGATTT
Organism: Citrus x limon; assembly: GCA_034663535.1. Taxonomy (NCBI): domain Eukaryota; kingdom Viridiplantae; phylum Streptophyta; class Magnoliopsida; order Sapindales; family Rutaceae; genus Citrus; species Citrus x limon. The sequence continues at coordinate 24,936,225 of CM067997.1, forward strand.
TTGGCACATTGGTCTGCTGAAAATGCTCTTACAAATTCTGCCATACTTCTCTTGCAGACTGTGCATACAACACACTTCCCGCAAGTTCATTTGATATGGAGTTCAACACCCAAGATCCAACAAGATCATTACAACGTTGCCATCTACCACCATCATCGTCATCTTCATCTGGCTTTGATATAGTTCCATCAACAAAACCGAGCTTGTTTTTCGATCGTAAAGCCATAGTCATTGCCCTTACCCATGTTCCATAGTTATCACCAGTGAGTAAAGGAGAAACTAATACGGCAGTTGGACTATCTGATGGGTGGACAAGGAGAACATCATCCTCCTGTTTATTAAATATGGCAGCTTGTTTTGATGATTGACCATCTGCCATGAGTAAAAAAATCAAAGCAAAATAACGAAGATTATAATTTAATAAGTGAGCAAAGCTCTGATACCATGTAAAATAAAAGAACCGAGTTTATGAATAAAACTATTATATATTTGCATTAACGTTGCTACATATATATATAGATGTAGAATCCTAAAGAATAGAATCCTAAGTAGAAAAGCTTTACAAATTCATAATATATATACAAATCTAATTGCCTTAACTATGAAACCGAATTCTATACGACTTCTATATACAAAATCAAATGCTATACGAATTCTATACGTTAATAAAGAAAGTCCAATTTCACTAAGAACTAGGGTTTGGATCTTATTGTTTTAAATAATGACAATAGTTGCACAAATTTATCATATGCATTGGCCACATTTTACTAAATATTATCCTACATTTAAAAAAAAATGTTGCTTAACCCTTTTTAATGATAATAACTTAATGGAAAAAAAGTTTCCATACCTTAGCCATCCTAAGATTGTTATTTCCAGCAAGCACTCTCTAATAGTCACTTTTTTGTACTCTTTCAAACCAAAACGCATTTTTTATCGCGATATTTTGATGCCTTGCTTCAAAGTTTCTCTCTCTAAATTGTGAACAAAATGATGGTCCATACCAAGAGGAAAAGATACTTTATTTTTTTTATATTTTCTCATAAAAATTTGAGAAATTATAATATTAACCAATTTAAAATTATAACAATTTAGGGGATATTTGAAAAGCTACCTTGATTTGACATGTCATACAACAATGACGTTTGTCACACTCCTATAGGTTAATGCTCGTTAAGGTATTCGTTCAAACACTATTTTGCCTTTTAAACTATTAATTTTAATTGAGAGATCACGATATTTAGGGTAAATTGATGTTTTTGTATACTTGGGGGCATTTTGAATACAGTTACTCAATGTGAGAGTAAATTGAATTTTGTACTTTTTATATTTTACTTTTATTTTCTATTATAACATTCAATCAGACTTACATATGATTACGTAAGGGTTTTATTATTTTTATTTTTTTGGACTATGAATAATTTCACATAAAAGTTAACCATGAGTCTTAAAATAAATTTCATAATCATGACTTTTAGCATTCAATCTATTTATATTTTTTCTACAGTCATGTAATACATGGACTTTTATCATTTTTATGTAGCAGATTATAAAGTTCATTAGATTTTATTTCATTGAGTATTTTTTTAACTCTATGTGTTTTAAGAAGAAAAAGGCATGTCTAAACATTATTAAACATACTCTGAAAAATAAAAGGTAATTTAAACTATATCTATTTTGGTTATTATATAATAAAATTTATCAAACATAGCTTTTCAAATTTACAATAATTACAACAACACAGTTTACTAAACACTGACCTACTTTTTCAATCAACGGCTTATTTAATTAAAACAGTAGAAGCAATTTATTTAATCAGTCACCGTAATCCCAAACTGGCCTTAAGCTACTTAATTATCATTTGTGGAGATGGAAATTATAGCAAGGAAAAAAATAAAAAGAACTATGAACGATTGTTTACAACAAAATAAGACCATAATATGTTTTGTGATGAAGTGCAAAAAAACTTACTAGTTTGTATATATAACAAGAGCTAAGATCTTCTCCAAATTTTTCAAAGATTTTCTTCTAGAATGTGTATTTTTATGACCTTTTTGAAGGTAACATTTAATAAATTTTATATTTTTTTCATCTAACAACCACTTATTGATATATTTTACTAAATAAGAAAATGTTAGTCCATAACACATATAATAAATTCAACCCTAATAAATTTTTAGTTATTCATTTCATTTATGGGGTTAAAACAAGGGTTATTTTTCAGTTGAGTCCTTATTATTTATAGAAAGAAATTTAGAAACCAAAATTTTAGAGTCATTATCGTTTGTTTACTTTAAGAATTGTATTATGTCATATGACTACAAGAAATATAATTTTCTATTATTTTACTTTTATATCTTTACAAAATCTATTGTTTTACTACATTTCTGTTAAGTGACGAACCAGATAGTTAACTGATAAAATACTAATTTTACTCTTTATATGAATTTTTTGGTAAAAACATAACACAAAATATAACGATATTATAATTCAAAATATAAAGTAGCTAAAAATAATCGCTATAAGCCTATGAATATAATATCTAATAACTTTATTTGTGTAGTATTTTTTGAGATTTTATTAGTCAACTAAATAGTCAAATAGTGTTACTAACAAAAATTTAATAAAATGATAAGTTTTGCAAAGTTATAGTACTCAATTGATAGAGTATAATACTTTTTGTAGCTGTTTGATATACTATCAATTTTCAAGTAGTCAAACGATAATATCCCAAATTTTTGAAATGCATCATTTAAGTTATTTTAAATTCAAATTTATTTCTTTCAAGTCTTTGACTGAATTTCAATGTTGAAAAATAAGGCCACATAAAAAATATTTATTTGAGATATTTGAAAATATAAATTAATTGATCTGTTTTTTAAAATGTCTTATTTACTTTTATTTTTTATTTTTGGCTATGATTTTAACATGAAGGATGAAATATAATATTCAAATATTATGAATGACCTAAGGGATAAATATAATTTCTAAATAGAATGAACTTTTCCTTTTTCTTTTAATCTATAATCAATGGGGTAAACAAGCCAACTAACCTTTAAAAGAAATAAAAAAACTATAGCAGAGGATAAACTATTAAAATAAGAAAGCCCTCTATAGGATGCAATTTTTAAAAAATAATAAGAAATTTAAAATTATATCTTTCATTCATAACATAAATAATTCTATCAATATTATCTACAACTGCCCATGGTGCGTTTTCATGTGTTGATGAAGTTGTAAAATATTTTCATTATTAATACTATGCAACATGTCTTTCTTAATATAAGCAACTAAACTATCATTCATCCATTAATTATCCGTCCGATTTTGTAGCCAATTTTTCACAATGCTCGTTGCTAAAAATGCTCTTTTAATAGTTGCAATGGCAACTAGTAAAGTCAATGCTAATATAACAGGCATATAAACTAATGTACACACTTGATTTTTTTTTTTTTTCTTAATCGTTCTCTTTGCAAGGTGACTACTAAATCCGTAATAGAGAAATCTTCAGATAAAATTGACCAAGAAGTAACAAAATAGTTATATGAGCAAAGGTTTTGCACAATTGGGTTTTATTGTGTTATTCAAATAATTCTAAGAGGTAAAGCCAAGATAGTAAAATAAAAAAAAGATAGATTAATAAAATTCAGGGGTAAAAGCAAGACAGTGAAATAAAAAGGGACATATTAATAAAACTAAAGGGTAAGATAGTGATTTTTTTTTTTAAAGAGTAAGATAATGATTTGACATAAAAAGTTAAGGAATGTTTTTTGAAGTAGGGGCAACTAACCCCACTAGCCTCACACTAGCTCTATCCTTAGATACACTATGTTATTTTTGTCAAAAACATTCAACTTTTGTTTTTTAAATTGATTTTGACTTTGATCTTATCTCTAATTTTTTTTTCTTATATAAAATTTCACTTAGTATTGTCATTTTGTAACAATAAATTGTTCAATGTCAAAATCTCTTTGAGTGCTTCTTTGTGAGTGAGTAAGCTCTATATATCATATTTAACATATAAAAATTTTAAAATTCTACAATAATCCTATTCCTGCCCAAAATAATTGTATTACTAATAACGAAAGACTGCTAATTGCTATTCAAATAAAGTGTAATAAATAACAAATTAATGTGAAAACCATACTATAAAAGTGATTATATTTTTCATACTAAGCAATATCTTCATAAATTGATAATTTATTAATTTAACAAGTAATTAATATTCATTAAAATAATAGATTTTTCATGGTCCAGGACTATTAATTTATTGAGGTTTTGATGGGAAAAGGACTCCAACAACCAGTTATAAATTAAGCAGAAACCAAAATTTTTTCTCTCTTTGTGTGATTAAATTAGGATGTGTACCACAAATAAATAGGCAGAAAAATAAACCAACAAAATCCAAAGCAAAAACCAACCATAAGAGACAAATTTTTACATTGAAAATCCAAAGCGGGAAAAACTACAGGACCATAGTCTGATTTAATCTTCTACTATATTAATGGGATTACAACAAAAATTCTTCTATAGATAATACTAAAGGCTAATGTTGTAGGATTTCTAATGCTATTGATGTCAATGTGCAAGTGTACACAACAAATAATATAATTATGAGTATTCAAAATCGTCTTCACATGGATTATTGTTATGGGAATTGCTACAACAATTTTATCAATGCAATTTTTATTCTAAATTAGAATTAAAACAAATTATTAAACTAATGAAATAATTAAAATAAAAATGCAATAAGAAAAATGCAATAAAGTAAAATATCACGGAAAATACAAGGATGTTGCCAAGGGGAATAAAGTAATTGAGTGATTAAACTCACTTAATGGTTTTTGACTATTTTTCTAGTTTTTGGATCGGTTGCTACAACATCTACTATAGCACTGGGCAAAATCCTTATGTATCCTCAACTGTCGCATTTTGGATGTCTTATATCTAAATGCAACTTAATAGTGACGAATTGTTATGCTAACATCAGATATCGCATTACAAGTTTTAGATTCTAATTACCCTATAAGGTGAATCCGTATATCTAATTCATCACTAATTTTAGATTAAAAATGACCTTTTTCGAATCAAGTTAAACCCAACTCAGGAAACCAATCAAAACCAAGTATTGCTCTTATATGTTCAACTAATACAAACGTTTTTTAAGCTCTTTCTTAACTAATATCACTAAATGGGTGGTCAACCGAAATAGTGAATTGAAATAAGTATTATCAAAACAACGTGCTATAGCAAACATACAGCAACACAGAATATCAGTAGATTAGCCATCAAGTTTGGTTATCACTCAACCACAAGTAAATTTAGTTCATAATTTATGATAAAACAGGAAGCAAAATAGTTTCAACCATCAAACAATTCATCATAACGAGATAGAAACAAGAGAACAAGAAATATGAGTGAGATTGCTTGATGTTCTTCTAGAATCCTTTGTTGACGTCCTCAATTCTCTCTCTTGATCTTTATTTTCTCTTGTTTTGTTTCTCTATTCTTTTTCTCTAATGACAGCCTCCTCTTTCTTTGTGTTTGTTCTCTTTTTATAGCTTAGAATTAGGGCAACCAGAAGTCTAGGGTGCGCATCTTCCAGTTTAGAAAATTTCAGATCGTATTCTTCAAAGTATCTCGTGCGACATCTTCTCTGTCAATGATTTAGGATTGCTACAGCAACTGTGCTACAACAACATTACCACAGGCACAACTTCAGCATCTGCACTGTTATGAACTTATTTCAATTCTTTTATAATCAAGTTCTTTCCTTATCTTTACAAGCCTATTGCAGCTGCATTCCTTCCTTGAAATTTGAGCTTCCGGTCACCTACAATTCTGCATATGATCTAAGTACACTAATTATTCTAAATCGAACAAAATTTATCAAAAGTAAATTAAAATGGATGTTTATGCAAAACATTACTAAAATGCAATAAAAACATGTCATTTACTCTCTAAGTAATCATGATCTAAGTCCAAAAGGGTCATGATAACTCTCATTTCATAGAGTTATCAATTAACAACATAAAGAATCTCAATATTCTAGACTTATAGTAGCAGCCTAATAATTGGTCTCTGTAACATGTGCGTATCTCAAATAATACCCAACAAGAAGATAAAATAAAAATCAAGACTAGTAGGATTGTAGAGTGCTATGGCAGGAACTTACCCTCAAAATTTAAGAGAAAACAAAGTTCAAATCGTCTTTCAATCATCTAATTAAAAATTAAAATTACTATTTCCAAATTAAAAACCTCCATTATCTTTTCTCTCTCTTCTGCCCGCCTTTTTCCAATTCATAGGGCTGCCACTTGCTTTTATATTGCTTTAACATGTAAATTTTATGGCAATTTTCATCCAAGTTAAAAACTTAATATTAATTGCACATCAAGCAATTGTTTTAGATTTTGAACTTTTGAGTCCCAAATGAGATTAACCCAACAAATTTTACTATTTTTAATTTTGTATTTTTAAAAAATTTAATTAATATTTTCTCAAAATAGAATCCAATATGTTATATTTAATCTAGGGAGAATAACACTTTAATATCTTATTTTCAACCTTCCTATTAAAATTGTAAACGAAAAAACACACTATTAAAGAACAAGTGAGAACTTTTAACAAAAAAATTAAATAATTTTAGTTTGCAAATGTTTCAAATAATTAATTTTTATGTGGCGTTTTAAACGTTGAAATGCAGTTAACGGCTTAAAAGAAGTAAATTTGAAAAAAAAATTTAAGTAAATTTGAATTTAAGATGACTTAAATAATACATTTTAAAAACTTTGGTCTCTGAGTTTCTTTCTATAAACCACAAGGACTCAACTAAAAATAACCCTGTTTTTTAACAAAATATGAAATGAGTACCCGAAAAGTTATTGGTAGCCTAAATGTAAAAATAATATCTAAGAGTTACCAACACGTCACTCTCTATAATTTAATGCATATAAACGTATAGAGTACTGATATTTAACTAGAAGAATTTAACAGTGGCGACAAAATCGACGTTAAATCGTTCTGATTATTACTAAATGAAAAAATAAAATAAAAATGTTAAAACTTAAAATTATAAGGGATTACGATGAATTGAAAAAATAATAAAACAAATCGCTTTTATAACCCCACTGGCTAAATATCAATTTTCATATTTATATTGTGTTTTAATCAATTGAATTTTTTATCTCTTTTATGGACCACGGTGACTTTTTTTTTTTTTACTTGAAATTTTAATAGACTTAAATTAGTCTGAATTCTTAAAAAGAACTGAATATTTAAATCTGAATGATTTTTTTTTTGTCTGAATTGTTTAAAGCAAATATGAATTTGTTTTTTTTAACTTAAGAAAATTTGAAAACTAATACTTTTACATTTGTACCTTTACAAATTATAAATGTTAAACAAATTAATAAACATTTCAAAAAAACTTAAATAAGATAATAAATTATCATAACAAAAACCATGTTCAATTGAATGCAATCCTTTATACTCTAAATTAGTAAATGTTAATCAATTTTCTTGTAGTTCATGATGTTTTTATATGAAAAATATTTATAAAAAGTTATGAACATAAATAATTCAAATTTGAAGAAAATAAAAAAAATAATAGTAGTCTACTACTATATTATCACAAGTTAGAGAGATCGGTAATAATGCTAATTATTAAATTTTATTTAGATAAGGATGCAAATTAATTAATTAGATAGGGATATTTTAGAGAATATCTTTTAATGATACTATTCAGATTTTTTATATTAAATAAAAAGATAAAAAAATAGTTTAATGTCTTAATGACTGAAAAATTTTATTAAGTTAAAAAAACAAATGGACTTAATGACTTAACTGATTGAAATTAATTCAATTTAGTCATTAAGTCAAAAAAAAAAAACAAAGAGCCCCTATATCATTATGTCATTTAGCAAAATATATTGATAGGTGATTAAGAGACTAAAAGTATATAAAATTTATTAAATCTGAGCTATACACGTTCATAAATTGTTACTCATAAATTAATACATACATTCTAGAAGATCCTAGCTCTTGTTATATATACAAACTAAGATGGTCTGCACTTCACCAAAAAGCATCTAGTCTTATTTTATTGTAAACAATCGTTTACAATTCTTCTCTTTCTTTATTGTAAACAATCGTTTACAATTCTTCTCTTTGTTTCTTGCTATAGTTTTCTTCTCCAGGCACATGGAAATTAAGCAGCTCATATTCAGAGACACCACTAGTGCTCCGACAAAAGGCCATAGCAATAGCAAAACTAGAAGCGAAAGCACAAGTTCTACGAGACAAACTCGTTCAGAATTTAAAAATGATCATCACCCCCCTCACTCAAAACCTTCAGAGGAAAAACTCGCATGGCTGCGGTCTCAGATAATTGGCAACGATGTAGAATTTGATTATTCATTTGGAAAAAGAAGACTCACTTACGCTGATCATACTGCCTCTGGCCGTTCTCTTCGGTACATCGAAGATTATATCATTAACAACGTGCTTCCCTTTTATGGTAATTCTTCTTAACATTGTAGACTTTTTAAAATTTTATTAATCTTCAACATGCTGCTGGGTGGTGCAGGTAAGCTGATAGCTATATTAATAATATTAATTAAGTTTTTATATTATAATTAATCATTTTTTCGCACAGGGAACACTCACACATCTGATAGTTACGTGGGACAGCGGATGACGAAAATGGTTCATGAAGCATCTAACTACATTAAGAGATGCTTAGGCGGTGGACAAGCAGATGCAATAATATTCTGTGGAGCAGGCACAACGGCTGCCATTAAAAGGCTGCAAGAAGTTATGGGAATTGCAGTGCCATCAATTATGAGAGATAAGCTTATAAAAAGTTTAAGAGATGAAGAGAGATGGGTGGTGTTTTTAGGGCCCTATGAGCACCACTCAAATCTTCTATCATGGAGGCAGAGCTTAGCTGAAGTTGTAGAGATTGGTCTTGATGATAATGGCTTACTAGATATTGAAGCTCTGAGATCACAACTTGAGTTGTATAAAGCTGCTAAGAGACCAATGTTAGGTTCTTTTTCTGCTTGTAGTAATGTCACTGGAATTTATTCAGATACAAGATCAATTGCAAGACTTCTTCACCAATATGGAGGCTTTGCATGCTTTGATTTTGCTGCAAGGTAAGCAAAATTTTAAAGCACTTTGTATCATTTTTGCTTCAGTTCTAGCATTATAGTTGCTAGTTGATCTTATGGATTTAAAATTTCATGATATAATAGCGGTCCTTATGTGAAAATCAACTTGAGATCAAGGAATATCGATGGCTATGATGCAATTTTCCTCGCTACCCACAAGTTTCTTGGAGGGCCAGGAACTCCTGGCATACTTTTGATTAGTAAAGCTCTTTATCAGCTGGGGTCTTCTCCACCTTCAACTTGTGGAGGTGGAACTGTTAATTATGTGAATGCCTTCGATGAAAAGGTACACTTTTCTTACTATTTTTTGTACTTATTAATGCCAAAAAAAAAAATACTTGAATTGGATTTCTTGCAATTAAAATTTTCATTATTTTTTTGAAGGGTACTGGTGCGGGTTAAGCTCAAATCAATTTTTTAACTCCATCTCTTCAGGATTTAAACTCAAGTGATTAGCCAAAGAAAATTGTTTGAAAATCACTCGTTAAGCCGGGGCAACATAATTAACCGAATTAATGATTTCATTTTGTGAACTAAGCTGCAGGACACATTGTATTTGGAAGACATAGAAGAAAGAGAAAATGGAGGAACACCTCAAATTGTTCAAATGATTAGAGCAGCATTAGCCTTTTGGGTAAAAGAATACATTGGTTATGAAGTCATTAAGAAACAGGAAGACGTTTACATTGAGAGTGCACTAGGGAGGATTCTTCCAAATCAAAATATACAAGTTCTCGGAAACACAAGCGTCAAGCGACAAGCTATATTATCATTCCTCGTATATTCAACAACAAATTCTTCCCCAGAGAACATGAAAATTGAGAGAAATAAGCCTCTTCATGGACCCTTTGTTGCAACACTTTTCAATGACTTGTTTGGCATCCAGGCTCGAGGCGGGTGTGCTTGTGCTGGACCATATGGCCACACCCTGCTTGCTTTTGATCAGACTCGATCACTTGAAATTCGATCTGCAATACAAAAGGTCATTATTTAGTATTTGCATACATGATATTGATAAAATAGCATAAATTTGATGCTTATAATATTCAACTTACTGCAGGGTTATCTTGGCGTGAAGCCAGGATGGACAAGAATTACCTTCCCCTACTACATGTCAAATGAGGAATTTGAGTTCATTCTGGCTGCATTGGAGTTTATAGCTGCATATGGCCACAGATTTCTACCCCTGTATCACTTCAATGTGAAGGCAGGCAACTGGTGCTCTAGTCAGAAGGCTATTAAGGACTTGATTGATAAAGAAACGAATAACAATATCAACAACCCTTTGGCCAGTGCCATACAGGACCTGAGAATATCTGAAAAGCACAGGAATCGTGACACTGGACATCTCAAAAAGATCAACAAGTATGCTTCTTATTTGGACAATGCTAAAACCATTGCTGGTCTTCTCCCCGAGTTTCCTTGCCAGCGTAGTCTATCAGAAGATATAGACCCCAATATCCTGTACTTCAGGATCTAGTTGTCCTTCACGATAAGAACCAAAGCAAAGACCGGGCCAACAGTGCATTGATCATAAGGAGTGACCGTTTCAAAATGTTTACCAATAAGTTGAAAGATTGATTATAAATCAATATTAAGTTGATTGATCAATCTTTGTAAATCAATCAAACTCTCAATTATCATAAATAATTGTAACATTTTCTTTTTGGATTTGCAATCCTTATATAAGTTGATCTTTTTTGTGCTCACCAACGAATATCTAAGAGTGGAATTTGTCTTTTCTTTACAATTTTTAAAAGTTCTCACTCCAGATATATTTAGTTCTTCATGATTCAGAATTGAGTTATATTTAGAACGTGAATGTTTTATTCTAAATATACGAGCAAACTTAGCAAATTCTAAACCACAACTCCTTAATTAATTGAGTTGGTTGAAACTTTTTACATTTATCTGTTGGGCGAAGGCAGCTTACAATTTCATAAGTATGAAATTCATTAAGTGAACTTGAAGAGAGATTACATGGCAAAGCAAATGTGGGAGCATGTCTGCATTTTTAAAAGGAAATCGCACGCCATCTAGGGGCGAGCTTAGTTCAAACTTCAAAGTATAGTATTTAATAAACCGAATCTGGATTCAGTTGCTTGAAATGGAAAATTAAAGACAGTTGCTTGAAAATAGCAGCTAAGTCCCTAAAGGTCATTCATTGTTGATTTTAGTTGTTGGTATTTTTTATCTTCTGGTACATTTATAGCGGTGTACAATTAAAATTTTAATTACCTATATATTTTTCATCCAATAATTAACAATCACACTTTTCTAAGAAAAGTCATAACAAAAATCATATTAGAACTAAATCTAAATCCATTATTGTTAAAAATTGTTAGACCAAAATATGAAAGGCCCAAACCCACGAAAAATATAGGACCAATGAAATTATTTTATATAAAATAACTCATGCTTGTTTTCTATAAGAATGGCCAAGATACTAACAATTCTAATTAAAGTGTCTAAATGCAAGACACGACAAAAAAACTAAATGCGTGATTCAACAAAGAACGACCTAGGTCCATTCTTTACAAAGAACGACCTAGGTTCATTCCTCGCAAAGAACGACCTAGGCCCATTCCTAGCAAAAAACAACTTAGGTCCATTCCTCGCAAAGAACAACCTAGTTCCATTCTTCGCAAAGAACGACCTAGGTCCATTCTTCGCAAAGAAGGACCTAGGTCCATTCTTTGCAAAGAACGACATAGGTCCATTCCTCACAAAAAACGACTTAGGCACTTAGAAAATATTTCTAAATAAAAAACGCTCAAAGGGTGAGTCTTCGACAAAGTGCCAAAGACATGATTTAACAAAGAATGACCTAGGTCTATTCTTTACAAAGAACGACCTAGGTCCATTCCTCGCAAAGAACGACCTAGGTCCATTCCTCGCAAAAAACGACCTAGGCACTTAGAAAATATTTCTTAATACGCCTAAAGGGCAAGGCTTTGGCGAAATGTCGAAGGCATGATTTAACAAAGAACGACCTAGGTCCATTCCTCCTAAAGAACGACTTAGGTCCATTCATCACAAGCAATGACCTAGATACTTCAAAAATATTTCTAAATAAAAGCACGCGAGCTACTTGAAATGGGCCTACGGGCAAATACACATTCTACGGAATGGGCTTACGAGCAAATACACATTCTATGGAATGGGCCTACGGGTGAATACACATTCTATGGAATGGGCCTACGGACAAATACATATTCTACGGAATACGCCTACGGTCAAATATACATTCTACGAAATGTGTATATGGGCAAATATATGCATTTTACGGAATGCGCCTACGGGCATAATGCACTTACGGGCAAAATGTTGCAAAATCAATCCTCTTTGTAAGGAAACAATATAAGTGTCAAATTTAAGTTAAAGTCCATTAAAGTAAGGGTGGGCATCGGATCGGATTCGGGTCAATCCGATCCGATCCGAACTGATCCGAATATGTTCATATCGAATTCAGATTTACCTCTCAATCCGATTGGATAGAAACTTTGCAATCCGATCGGATTTGATTCAGATCGGATCGGATCCGGATTGATCCGATCAATCCGATCGGATTGCACTTAAAATTAAAAAGAATAAATAACTTAAACATAAATAAGAAATAAAATTGAAAAACAGCCCTAAATCCTTTAAATTCCCAAATCAAAAGAGAAAAGAATCGATGCATCACCCACGAACACAACCAATCACTTTGAGAAAAAAAATCGGCAGCTGTCGTCGATGCCCTAGCTGCACTCCGACAACATCCTAGCCGACAGCTGTTGAGCCCGTGAACTGCATCGTTGCCACACTACCAGCCGAAGCCTCATGCAAGAGTCTTAAACCCAGCCGCTGCATTTATTTGCTTATTGCAAGGGTTTCTAATGGAGTCGGATCCATCAAAACTTGTAAGGTGCAGAGGTTATAACTTATGAGGATAGGTTCCTTGACTTTGAAAAGATTGTAGAGTTTTGGGTCATTTGAATTGCTTCTGATTTGTTTTTCCCTGTAGATAATTCTCGTTGTTTTTTGGTGATTGTAAGGTTGACTTCTTGATTTAGGTTTCCTGATTTTGGGATGCAATTGTTACCAAAGACATCAACAAAATAATTGATGTTAAAATGAAAACACTTTCAATTTGTTGTCTTTCTTTTCTCCATTTGCTGGCTTGCTGCGTTTTTCTTTTATTTGTGTGATTTCAAATTTGTGTTGCTACTTGCAGGTGCTCCAAATTCTTCTGATCTGTTCAAACATATCCAAATCTGATTTCAATATGATGTTACTGATCCGAACCGAATCCGAATAAAAATCCAATCCAAATCCGATCTGAAATTTTTATTCGGATCGAATTTTTATTCGGATTACATTCGGATGACTTTTTCATTAATCCGAACAATCCGAAATCCGATTGGATTGATCCGAATCCGATTTTGCCCACCCCTACATTAAAGGTTAACAGCCCAAAAACATGACAAATGCCCAAAGATTACTTGTCATGAACAAGCTTGACACATAATGACATGTGTCTTTATGCATGCGTTTTGCAGACACTTATCACTAAGACAATGCCACGTGTCATGATGGCACCTCCACCTCATGGATCAAATTGCCTATATAAAGACCAAGACTCCCTATTTGAAGATAAGAGAAAAAGGGTAAGGAAATGATGTCCTTCTCTCTCTAAATTCTCTCTTTACAATCAAATTTAGAAGGCTGACTTGAGCGTCGAAGGGTTATTGCCGGCAACCCCGACACCCTTTGATAATTGTTTCTTTTTGCAGAACAATTAACGACAAAGAGACATGTAATTTGAGACACTCGACTCAAGGAAAAAATAAGCCACATAACTCGATTTAAAAGAAAGCCCGAAACACAAATCAATCGTTGTACATTGAAAAAAAATTTTGCATCAACAAAAATAATTTTGATAAGCTAAACTCTGCTAATAAGGCGTTTAAGTAATTGAGCATGCAATAACAAATTCCTTGTAATTCCTTGAATATGTTTGATGCAAGAAAATGCAGGATAATGAAAGGGGCCGGAGCTAATAGTATCAGTAGTCATCTATCAAAATCAATCATTTTTCATTAGATGTCCAACTAGCTAGAAATAAAGCGAATACACTCCAAATTCATAAAATTTGAAGCCAAAAGTTACACATAGCTGTTTGAGTTACCCAACAAAGCCAAAATAATTGATAACAAAAATCGAGTATTATCCAAGCACAAAAGAGAGAATTTACCCTCTATGTCAATAAAAAGATTAGATGTAACCACCAACATATAATATAAATAATTGTAACTCCACAATACAAATAATTGTAACTCCACAAACTCATAATAACTATTTGTAAGTTGTAACTCCAGATCATGAGAACAATTAATAATATATAATAACTCCACCAAATAATAATAACGATTAAAAGGATTTTTAAAACGCTTTTTCCTCCAACAACAATGACATTGAAGAGTAGCTTCCTACGAAGAGTGTCTAGAATATTGCAGATAGAGCTGAAGATTAGATAAAGTAGAATATTGATCAAATACTAATGTAACTAGTGCTAAACTCAAATTTTTGAATCCAATCAAATTCTACTATAGTGGAAATGTAAATTAACATTTTCGTTCTCGTCAAAAAGACAGGAAATACCTCCACCTTAACAAATAAAGAGAATTTTAGGTAATAATAATAATAATTTGATAAGTCAATTCACAATAAACTTGCCCCAAAATATATATATATGTGTGTGTGTGTGTGTGTGTGTGTGTGTGTGTGTTGATCAAAAGCTCTAGTTATTAGTGGTAAATCTAAAAAACCACGAGCCCGCCTAACCTTTTAATAACATTAACCAGGAAAGTATCAAGCCATTTTCTTTTTCTGTAGGTCCTAATTAACCCACAATCATAAAATGTCAACTTTAAAATGAAAATATATAATTAAATTTAGAACAATATATCCTATTAAGAAGAGGAGATAATATGATCTATAATTCCAAGTACCACATCACAAATCTGCTTCAAACCGTCTTCTCTTCTTGCAAGCTCCGCCGGATAAGCCAAACCGGGAGACCTTCTAAATGCATTGTGACAAGCATTCGGATAATCGGCCGCGGCCGAAATGTGCAAATAAGCATAATCGTAATCCTCGGTGGCCAGATCTTGGCCTGAAGCTTGCAGAGAATCACCAGCATATGTATATTTATCAGCACATTCTTTTAGCACTTTCTTTAGAGTTGTGTCATTTGTTTTTGTACTAAGCAGCTGAGATGACAAGTATGAAGATGTGGCTGTGGCATTAGCGAATCCAACTCCAACCATAATATTTGCTAATCCTTTGGTGTCCACACTGCTGCTTCTTGGATTTGATTTGAGAGAGGAGACACAAAGATCATAGTACTTGGTGTTTTTACAAGTTTTTTGGATTAAATTCATGTCGGCAGCGGCGAAAATGGATGGCTGCTGGTGAAAGATAAGAAGATGGAATGCAATAAAGAGAATGAACAAGAAAATGGAAGAACCCATTTGAGAAGAATGAACAAATTGTTGCAATATTTGATTATGGCTTCCCTTGTTTATGGAGAAATTACTAGAGAGAAAGTGAAGCCAAGGAATGAATTTACCGTTTTCTTTCTTTCATGATTTTCCTAGGATTTGATATGGCAGGTGTCAAAGTCTTGACTAAATCTTAATTAAATCAATAAATTTTATTAATATGCCTTAACTCCTAAAGAAATAAGAGTCCCTCTAGTATGAGCTTTCAAATTTTTCTGAAACGTAAATCGATTTTATTATTGTATAGCCCATATATTATTTAAGCCTAGAATGGGCTCGTGTTTTGATAATGTCTTACAATTTACATCTCTAAGACCTCGCGTTAGGGACTTGTTTTAATACTAATGAACAAATTATGATCTCATTAAAAATTTGCTAAAAGCAAAAGTGGTGCTTAAACAATTTGCATGGTTATAAAATTTTTTAGATCTATTATGTGTTTTTGACTCCTGATGTTGGGGTTACTTTTAAAATTGTGAATTATTGATGAGTTGTCTTCGTTGTGTATGCTTTATTGAATGTAAGGCCTTAATTTAGAAGGTAGCTTGGAAATCATAAGTCATAGTTTTGGCAGCAAGCCAAAATGCCAATAAATAAAGTCACGGGTTACATAAAAACAACAGCATAGACTCTCATATCAATGTTGTTTTTGAGTTCTGAATTGTCTTGTTTTCATGCAATACGTGGACATTTGTGTGCTGCAGCAAATGATGATCTGGACCACCGAATTATTTGGCCCCATGCTCCCGAAATCTATAATAATTGTAGTAGAATTTTGAGTATATTTTATTTACCATTTGATTAAAAATAAGGATGTATTTTCTTTTTGGAAAAAAAAAATAAGGCGAAGTCAAATACATTTACAGAATTTCTAAACTTCTACCGATTTTAAGAGTGGATCTCACAAATGACTAGCCAAACAAAAATGCTAAAAACTACTTTTCTTTTTGGAGGAAAATAATTTTCATTCATTCAAGGAGTTAGAACAAATACATAACTTCTGAGGGTATGAGCCTACCCATACAAAAGTTCTACACTTTTCTAAATTTAGTCTAGCTAAAGAATGAGTAATGACATTACAAGATCTTGGTGTAGGTTGGGCTTTCAATTCATTAAAACCCTTCATTTTACTCTGCCCCTCTGAAATTATCCACTGGATCTCGATTCTACTGCTCTTCCTGTTGTTGAAAAAATCTATTACATTTTTGGGAATCTGATTCATCAATGATAGTTGTCAATCTTGCATAAATGGATATGTTCAGACCCTAGTTAACTGCTTCAGCTTCTGCAAAGGTTACATCACTGCAAATCTTTGTACTCTTTACAGCAGCAGCTACAAAATTTTTGTTGGCATCCCTTATGACAACTCCCAGCCCTATTAGATGATCCTCCAAGTTAATGGCTGTATCCACATTTACTTTAAACCAATTTGGAGGGGGAGAGCTCCAACATAGTTGTGGCTTCTCTTTCTACCTAACCTTGAGAGTTGGGTTTGAACTTGAATCCTTGTAAAAGAGTCCACAACTGCTTCTACTTTGGTGTTGATACGAACAAAACATGATTTCTTGCACTCCAACCTACCCAAAACAGAGCCACCACCAATCAGTATCAGATTTACCTATTCTTCTTGCCAGTTCATACACTATGCTAAGTATGTCTTGATTTGCAATAGTTTTAAGTTTAGGTGCAAATTGAGCGGTTTTCCAGATTTTACGAGTTGATTTACACTCTACCAGTACATGAACGATAGTCTCTATACAGCTCCCACAAACTTGGCAGCGAGGTTGTGGTAATATTTTCCTTCTCCACAAACTCTCAACTGTTCAGAGCAGATTTTTTGCTGCTCTCCAAATAAATAATTTTTTTTTTTTGGTAAATACAAAGTCTAAATGATTGACCATTGATTTGCTTTCTGGTTTGAGCATCTTGGAACACCGAAAAATCAATCTTCAAAGCCACCTGACATCCACTCTTGACAGCGTAGTCCCCTTTTTTATCATAGTGCTAAAGTATTTGGTCAGCCATTGGTTTATTGGGGAGAGGGATTTTTAAGATCATATCTGCATCTTCTCTCACGAAATGTTGATTAATCAAGCCTTCATTCCACTGATTGTCAGCATCAATCAACTCTGAGACTATAGCATTAATTGACAAAGATGGAAGGGAAACTCCTTTAAAGGATGTTGGCCCTGGAATCCAGTTTCCTTTATAAATTTGGACTCGTTCACCATTCCAATCCTCCATCTAATTCCTTTCTAAATCGCTTGTCTCTCCCACAAAATACTTGTCCAAATAAAAGAAGGCTTAGATCCCAAATTTACATTTAAAAACTAATTATTCTTGAAATATCTTTCTTGTAAAACGCTGGCCACCAAAGAATCAGGGAACTGTATAATTCTCTAACCTTGTTTAGCTACCAACACCTTGTTAAAGCTTGTAAAATCTCTCAAACTCTCCCATTTTGCCCAATGAATGCCATTTTTCTCCATGCTGCTACTCCACCAAAATCTAGCAATTGCGTATTGGATATCATTACATATAGCCAGTGGCGAAGCTAGTATTGTTTTATGGGGTGGGCTATTAGATTTATTTATTTTTTTATAAGTATTAATAAAGTTAAATTTATAAATTATACTTAACTTAAAAAAAAAAAAAAAAAAAAAAAGCTTACCCGGGCTGCAGCCTGGGTTAGCCCACTCTTACCTTCGCCCCTGCATATAGCCCGTGGAAGTTTGAAGACACTTATAACATACGCTAGGACAGCCTAAGCTACTACCTTGATAAGTACTTTTTTACCCCCACATGAGAAGAACTTATGTTGCCATCTACTAGTTTTGCTTGACACTCTCAACTTGATGTCATTAAAAAACCCTGCTCTTTTTCTTCCAACCGTAGACAATAGCCTCAAATACTTTTCATGTTTAGAAACTACATTAAGCTGAAAAATGTTGTTGATAGCTGAGATGACGCCATTGTTCGTGTTCGTATTGAAAAACATGGAGGATTTGTCATAGCTGAAAAGCTGACCTGAAGCATAATGATCAAATTCTTTCTTTAGATACAGACAATCTTCTATTGAGGCTCTTATAAAGATAAGACTATCATTAACAAACAAAAAGTAAGATGTGATAATGTCTTTACTAAATTTTAAGCCATGGATTCGTCATTTTTCTTCAGCCTTTAGTAGTATGTTCGAGAATGCCTCTGCAAATATAAGGAACAGATAAGGAGAAATGGGGGCATCCCTGCCTTAACCCTCTTTGAGGATGGATTATGCCTTTTGCTATCCTATTGATAATAATAGAGAAATAGGATGTTGTAATACATCTCATAATCATATTAACCCAAGATTGTGCAAATCCTAATCATTTCACTTTATCATAAGCCTTACTAATATTCAGCTTTACTGCTAGAAGGCCATTCCTTTTCCCTTTGCTGTGCCAAATTTGATGTAGAAATTCATAACCTATTATAAGATTGTTAGTTATGAGTTTATTCAGAATAAAGGCACTTTAAGTTAGGGAAATAACTTTGTGGAGATTGTCTTTAAGCTTATTTGCTATAGATTTAGCAACAATTCTATATATTATATTACATAAGCTTATAGGCTCAAAATCAATCACCTTTCCTTGGCTTCCTGACCTTTGGAATTAAAGCAATGTAAGCATGGTTTAGAGGAGTTATTGTACCTTAATCATTTATGATGTAAAGAAATGCGGTCACTACTCCAGTGCTTACCATATTTCAATGCTTTTAGTAGAAAGCAGCTAGCAGTCCATCAAGCCATGATGCTTTGATAGGGCACATACGCACTAGTGCTTTAATAATCTTCTCTTTAGTGAAGGGTTGCAGCAGTTATTCATTCATCTTATAAGTCACTTTTAGAACCATTTCTTCTAATACTGCCTCCACCTACTTCTAATTTGATCTGGATGTGGTAAACAAGTTGGCAAAATAGTCACAAAACTCTTTTTCTACCTCCTTACCCTTTTCCATCCAATTCCCCTAGCTGTCTTCAACACCCCATATCTTATTTTTCCTTCTTCGTGATGAGGCTTTTACATGAAAGTAATTATTATTCTTTGATAAACCATACAATCAGTAGCTACAGCTCACCGAATATTATTAGCGGTAAGATTTGGCATCGACAATCCCTTATTCTAGACACAATCTTTATTTTGAGCAAGTATCACTTGATAATATTAATATTCCTTATGTACAAATGATTTCATTCCGT
Source organism: Citrus x limon (assembly GCA_034663535.1). NCBI lineage: Eukaryota > Viridiplantae > Streptophyta > Magnoliopsida > Sapindales > Rutaceae > Citrus > Citrus x limon. The sequence continues at coordinate 24,956,180 of CM067997.1, forward strand.
AATGTATGTAGTCATAAATAGGACAGCCTGTCTAGCCATTACACTAAGAGATTTGGCTGACCTTAATAGTTGTATATAAGCTTGTAACTCTCTCGTTCTTTTACATAAAGAAAATATTTTGAGCATAATATTTTTTCATGGTATCAGAGCACGTTATGGCTCCTGGTGTAACCTCCTCTTCTTCTTCGTCATCTCTTCCTAAAGAGCCAACCCTAAACATCCAAGCCTTCCACCAATGTTCCAGCCTTATCTCTGTGAGACTTAACTCTACAAATTTTCTTCTGTGGCGATCTCAAATCCTACCCCTCATTCGAAGCCTCGGATTATCGCACCACATTCTTATGTCTGAAAAGCCACAAGAGAAAATTTTACAGAAAGATGGAGAAATTGTTGAAAATCCCGAATTGATCTCATGGGAAAGCAACGACGGTTTGCTTATGTCTTGGTTGTTAGGACTTATGACAGAAGAAGTGTTGAGCTCCAATATAGGCATGGAAACAACCTTTCATCTCTGGACATCTCTTGAAGATCAGTTACTTCCTGTAATCAAAGAAAAGGAAGTGTATCTCAGAGATAGGATGCTTACCTTGAAGAAAAATAATCTCACACTTGAAGAGTACACACGGAAATTAAAAAATTTATGTGACTCTCTTGCAGCAATCAATAAACCCGTTGATGATCTAGATAAGGTCTTCAACTTAGCCCGAGGTCTTGGACCAAAATATCAAGATTTCAGGCTAGCCATGCTGTCTAAACCACCATATCCCACCTTTAAACAATTCCTTATGGCCTTAGAAAATCATGAACAAGATCTTATCGCTCAAGAAGAAGAGACAAAAAATAATTACAATCAGGCTCAGGCTTTTCTAAGCCAGCGAGGAAGAGGCAGAGGACGTGGTGGTTACAATTCACGTGGACGTGGTTTTTCTGGCAGGGGAAATAATGGCTATAGAGGTAATAATTCTAATTACCAAAAGCCAAATAAGCAAGAAAATCAAGGAAAGAACGGCCTTGGACAGCATGCTAACAAGCCACCAAATAATCAAAAACAAAAAGATGAAGAAAAAGAGGCTTGCCAAATCTGTTTTAGGACAAATCATACTGCACCTGACTATTTTTATAGGTACGATCGTGATGAAGAAGATATCCCAGAGGCCTTAGCCGCAATGAAGATTGAAGGACAAATGGACAATAATCTTTATGCCGACTCAGGTGCGACAGCTCACATGACAAATGACCCAGGTATTATAAAGCATCTAAAACCTTATCATGGCAATAGTTCAATTTATGTTGGCAATGGAAATAGCTTGAATATTTCTCACGTTGGCCAAACTAAATTGAATACTGCTAACGGTAAACTTCTTTTAAAAGATGTTTTAGTTGTGCCTAAATTAACGAAGAATTTAATTTCTGTTAGCCAACTTACTTCTGATAATAAATGTACTGTTGAATTCTCATCTAATGATTTCTTGATTAAGGATCAACAGGGAAGAACGTTGGCAAAGGGGCATAAGAAGACAGGTTTATATGCCTTAGAAGACATTCAACATGAAGCTCTTAGTGCTATAAAAATTGCCAAAGCACCCTTTACAGTTTGACATCAAAGATTAGGACATCCTCAACTTAAGTCTCTTATGAATCTTCATAATAAAAATCAGATTAATGTTAGTAGTTGGATGAATAAAAAAAATATTTGTACTAGCTGCCAATTAGGCAAGCATTGCAAACTACCATTTCATGTTTCCAATAACATTTCTCGTTCTCCTTTAGATAAAATCCATTACGATCTTTGGGGCCCTGCTCCTAATAGTTCTGTGCAAAAGTTTCTCTATTATGCAGTTTTCATAGATGATTTCTCTCGGTACACTTGGCTTTATCCTTTAAAGAAAAAATCAGATTTTTATGATTGCTTCATTAAATTTCAGCGTGAAGTGGAAAATCAATTTGACAAAACGATAAAGATTTTTCAAAGTGACGGAGGAGGTGAGTTTAGTTCAACTCTCTTCAAGGGTCACTTGGAAAAGTGTGGCATTATACATCAATTTTCTTGTCCAGGAACTTTGGAACAAAATGGTGTCGCCGAGAGAAAACATCGACACATAGTTGAAACTGGCTTAACTTTGTCATTTCATGCAAATATGCCCTTATGTTATTGGATTGAGGCATTTCTTACTTCTGTTTACATTATTAACAGACTTCCTTCACATGCAATAAATAATGACACTCCATTTTTCAAATTATATAATCGTCATCCTGACTATTAGATTTTGAAGAGTTTTGGTTGCAGGTGCTTTCCTCATCTACGACATCAAGGCCAGACAAGTTTTCTAAGAAAACATACCCTTGTGTTTTCTTAGGATATAGTTCAATGCACAAAGGATACCGTTGCCTACAACCCTCAAGCAAAAGGGTTTATATTTCAAGACATGTTGTATTTGATGAGAATTCCTTTCCGTTTAAGGATAACAATTTAAATTCTGTTGTGCAGGGAAATTTAGAGTTGGCTTCCTTTCCTGAGTCTGACGCATGGCTGAAAACAAGTTTTCCTAACACAAATAATAAGATGGCAGCAAATAGTAGTGCTCATTATTGTAATAAGAATTTGTTTTTTGACTTAGACTTACCTTCAGACACTCCACCAACTACAGTTACTCGTCCAATTCAAGAGGAAGTTCACACCAACTCAGACATAGATGACGCCACTTCCATGTCTGACGCCACTTCCAATAACGAGATTTCAGTAACTGTTCTTGAAACAACAAATTCAAATGACTCCAATCCAGTAGTTGTACCTATAACAAGTAATGACATTCCTTTGGTGGTGTCAGACGCTATTGAGCCCACAAGATCAGATAACTCTAAAGAAAGCACTCAAGAAGTCACAGCAAATTCTTCAGAGACCAGTCCAGAAGGAATCAACATCTATGTGGACCTAAGAATACCACATGAAAGCGGGCACTCTTCTCAGTCATCATCATCAAATCAAAACTTGACAACTCCTCACCATATGATCACAAGGCGTCGATTGAAAAATAATCCTGAACTTGCTGATCAAATGGCACTTAATGTTCAAGTTGAGCCAAAATCATGGAAATCCGCAATTAAGCAGCCACATTGGAAATCTGCTATGGAAGAAGAAATTCGAGCTCTTGAACATAATGACACTTGGGTTCTAGTTCCTCGGCCAAAGGACTTGAATGTTGTAGGATCAAAATGGGTGTTCAAAAATAAATTCAAGAAAAATGGAACTCTTGATCGACATAAAGCACGATTGGTGGCACAGGGATATACTCAAATACCGGGACTGGACTTTGGAGAAACCTTTAGTCCGGTTATTAAACACACCACCATTCGAGTCATTTTATCCTTAGTTGTAACTGAAAAATGGGTGATGCGACAACTTGATGTGAAGAATGCATTTCTTCATGGTTTCTTAAAAGAAACAATATACATGGAACAACCTCCAGGATTTACAGATGCTAGATTTCCCAACCATGTATGTAAATTAAAGCGATCACTTTATGGACTAAAGTAAGCACCTCGTGCTTGGTTTGAAAGGTTGTCTCAATTTTTACTTCAGAATGGCTTCAAATGCAGTAAGGCAGATTCTTCGTTATTTGTCCTACACACACACAACACTATAACTCTTATGCTTGTTTATGTTGATGATATTGTCCTTGCAAGAAACAATGAGCTACTTTTAGAGAAACTTATCTCTTTTCTCAGCAAAGAGTTTGCCATAAAAGATTTGGGCCCCTTACATTATTTTTTAGGACTTGAAATAAATTATCTTTCTGATGGCATATTTATCTCTCAAACAAAGTATACTTATGATCTACTTTACAGGACTAAAATGTTGGACAGCACACATCTCTCCACTCAATTGCAGTAAAACCTCAAGAACATCCAAATGATCTTACACCAGTCGATCCAACAACATATCGTAGCATTGTGGGAGCATTACAATATTTGACCTTTACTAGGCCTGATATTGTACATGCTATAAACAAAGTTTGTCAAAACTTTCAAGCCCCCAACGAGACTAATATGCGAGCTGTCAAGAGAATACTTCGATATCTAAAGTGAACCATTCAATTTGGCATTCGATATACATCTCAAAGTCCTTTAAAAATTGTTGCCTTTTGTGATGCAGATTGGGCTGGATGCAAGGACACCAGAAGAAGCACTACCGGTTACTGTGTGTATATTGGTGCTAATTGTGTATCTTGGGCATCTAAGAAACAACCAACTGTTTCCCGTTCTAGTGCAGAAGTTGAATACCGTGCCATGGCGTCAACTGCAACTGAAATCACTTGTCCTACTTATTTGTTTATGGACATTGGCCTATTTCTTCTTCAACCCCCAAGGATACTGTGTGATAATCAAAGTGCTTTACACATGTCAAAAAATCCAGTTTTTCATGCTCGATCAAAACATATAGAACTGGACTATCATTTTGTTCGGGAGAAAGTAACTTCTGGTCAGCTTTCTACACATTATGTCCCTTCATTTAAGCAGATAGCTGATGTCTTCACGAAGGCTCTCTCAAAATTTCAGTTTCTTAATCTTCATCGCAAGCTTGGGATTTTTCCGCTTCCGCACACTAGCTTGAGGGGGGATGATAAACCATACAATCAGTAGCTACAGCTCACCGAATATTATTAGCGGCAAGATTTGGCATCGGCAATCCCTTATTCTAGACACAATCTTTATTTTGAGCAAGTATCACTTGATAATATTAATATTCCTTATGTACAAATGATTTCATTCCTTAATGTATGTAGTCATAAATAGGACAGCCTGTCTAGCCATTACACTAAGAGATTTGGTTGACCTTAATAGTTGTATATAAGCTTGTAACTCTCTCGTTCTTTTACATACAAAGAAAATATTTTGAGCATAATATTTTTTCAATCACCTTATTTTAACCAGTCTGCTCGAGATCTTTGCTTCTAGTAAATTTCTCCATCAAGAAGAATTTTGTGGATTTGTCTTTTAACTTTCTTGATTTCTTCTCCATTATTGTACTGCATACCATTGTATCTCAGCTCATTTAGCCTAGCCACCAACTCATCTACCTTTTTTTTGTCTCCTTACGAACTCCTCTCTACTCCAACTTTTCAACTAAGCCATTGAAGACTTAGCCATTCATTTGAATAGCTGGACAGGATTGGCACACCTCCAGTTGCCATGTCTACTCCACTCCCTTTCAATTATGTATGTACAAGCCTCATAGGTGCTCTATATATCTTTATAGTGGACTATTGATGCACTTATTTGCATGTATTTTAAGCCACTGCCTTTTTCCTGCACTTTTATTCAAATAGGCAATGGTATGATGTCCATGTTTCCAAATTAATGGTTGTACAATCCTTATAGATATCTCTCCAATCCTTGTTACACAAGCATCTATCCAATCTCTCCTTTATAAAATCTAGGCCAAATCTACCATAGCCCCAAGTGAAAGGATAGCCTTTACACCCCAAATCAATCAAGTTCCAATCATGCAAAGCTTCTTTAAACTCACTGATCATATTTACACTTCTATCATTACCCTCTATTTTCTCATTCATATACAATATCTCATTGAAATCACTAAAGTAAAGCCAATGAGTATCAGACAAACCTACTAATCTTCTCAAAAATGTCCACGTATGCTTTTTTTGTGCCATTTTTGGATGCCCATAAATCCATGTGCATCTCATCCAGCTACCTCTCTTACTCTGTATCTAGGCATCAATATGGTGGCTGTTGAATGAGGTAATATGCACATTAACATTAGTATTCTAGAGCATCACCAACCCACCTCCTTTGTCATTTCTATTAACTACAAGAAAGTTTTCAACCTTTAACTTCTTGCTTAATTCTAACATTTCTATTAACTACAAAATAGCTTTCAACCTTCAGCATCTTGCTTAATTCTAACATTTGTTTAGCTGTTAATTTTGTTTCACACACAAATAAAATTTGCAGCCTATGTTATTAGAGAATTTTTTGTAGAGCTAGGAACGTTCGGGAATTTCTTAAGCCCCAAACGTTCCAACTGAGGATTTTCATGGCTGTCGGTGGGGCTAGCCATCAACCTTCGCCACTATATCAGCAATTACTAGGATTAACACCTCAATTTCCTCTACTAACTCTTATTCTCATTTCAGCTTGAGCTTTGTTGAAGATGAGTGATACTGTATTTACTTTTATATTGGTTTAACAAGGCTGACCATTTTGATTCTTTTCTGGTTTGGGCCTAACCCATTTTGCTCATGATAACGCCTTTTAGTTAAATATGTCTCCTATTTAGTTACACCCTTCTCACTTTTGGTCTGGGCTTGACGCTTCCAATTCCTTCCTTTGGGTTTTAAACAAATTAACTCTGGCCCCTATTGTCTGCTCTTTCTTCTTCTTCTCTACTGTTTTGGGTTGCATTCTTTTGATCCAAGCCCACAATAGCCAAATTCCCTTCTGCGGCTAATGTTTCACTTTCCCTCCCCTTTTCACTTGCTTTTTCCACTTCACTATTTAGCAGTTTGAGAGTTTTCTCATTGCCAGCTGCCGCAAATCGGTTTTTGTAGCCTATTGGCCGCTTTCTTGATTCTAGCCAGCTAGGCATTAATTGATCTTCACCTACCACCCTAAATAACTGCCACATGTGTATCCTCTTGGTATGAGCTTGGATATATTTTGGTTACATTGGCCCTTCTACCCTCTCTCATTATTTCATTTGCCTTCATCCACACCCCATAAGCAAGTTTGTTCATTGGTTGCCCTTCATACATATCACATTCCTTATATGGATGCCCTATAAGTCTACAGCAGAAACATAAATATGGTAGTCTCTCATAAACTACTAAGATCGGGATGTCTTCTTCCCCTTTAAGCTCTAAATAAATTATTTTTTTCAACGGTTATGTGATATCAATTAAGATCTGGCATATTAACCGATGCCTGCCCTTCTTCATCTGCATTAATTTCTTTTACTGTACCAATAGTTTCCCCTAGAATTCTAATTGTTTCATGTTCCATACATCCAACAGGGACATTGTGGAATTGCATCAAAAAAAGTTGAGTGCGTGGATGATTGTTTTGTTATTTGTTATACCACTTGGCTCTTTTAGAACTATCAATGCTCATTCAAAATGCCAAGGCCCTCCTAATAAAACTCTTCTCTTATCTGCTTTGGAGGCAAATTTGAACATGAATGTCTTACTTCCTAAGCTTTCGACTTTGAACCCCTCGACTATTCTCCATACTTGTTGTAGCACTGACCTAAGACCCTCCCTATTAACTCCTCTGTTGAAAATTGATTAAAAAAAAGAGGAAAAAAGAAAGGTAGCTTCAAATTTGGTGGCTTAACCACCAAATTTGTTGACCAAATTTTGATCAAGATTGGTGGGTTTGATTTTAGGTAAAATCTTGCCTATAAAATGAAGCTCTCATTTGAGAGCTTGGTATCCAAATCCCATAGAAGCGATCCAAATTTTGGTGAGAATTGAGAGATAAAAATATTCTTAAGCATGTAGTTATATTGAGGGAGCATTTGGCTCCTCAATATGGGTATTATGGGTTTGCTTTGTTAAGGAATATTTATCGGAATTATGTATTTGGGGCTTGGGTGAGAGAAATTTATTTCTGAGAGTGGTTGTAATAATTTTCCACATAGTGAATATTTTTCTCTGGTTGTCTTTTGACAACGGCCGTGGTTTTTCTCCAGATTTGGAGTTTTCCACGTAAATCTTGTATTGTGTAATTGGTGTATTCTCCATTTAATTTTTTTCTGTTAATTTGTTGCTTGACAAATTGCTTAGAGTGATCTTGGGAGGAAGCTCAATTTCCTAACAGTGGTATTAGAGCCAACGGTTTGTACTTGGGGTATACGGTACTGTTTATGTAAAGCATATAAGTCAGCAGCTGGTGATTTTCAAACTTGGTGGAGTTTGATGTTGTTAAAAAAAAAATAATGGAAGAATGATTTTATTGGCTTGTGGAGAGTTCAAGTCAAAGGTGTATCCAATCTGGTATGCACAAAGATTTGAAGGTGTGGACAATTTTGGCACCTCAAGAAAATTATCAAGAAAGTGGAGTGAGCTCGACAAATTACTCCAGAATCAGTAAAGGAGATATTGATATTCTCGCAGATTGTGAGTTTCCTTTTGATAGGAGACTGGGTTAGTTCTTTTGGCATGTAGATCTCCAAGTTGCCATGAAAAAGAACATGTTATGATTAGCGGGGTCCACAGTTTGCACGCGGGCATTGGCTTGGTATAAATGTAAGGTGTGTGGTGGAAAAGTTATGTCATGATTGAAGAATTCTCAAGAAATCAAGCATGAGAATTGCACCACAATTTTCAGTGGATTTGTTTGACACGTGCCGAGAAAAAAAAATCTTAGAATGGTTGATTCTAAGTGGTATACTCTTTTATGATGAAGTATGATAATTCTTTATATTAAGAATTATGATTGTTGGTGAAGACAGTGCTTTATAGCAGTAGTTATGAATTTTATTTTTTTTAATCAAGGTGGAGATTGTTGAAAATTGATTAAAAAAAAGAGGAAAAAAGAAAGGTAGCTTCAAATTTGATGGCTTAACCACCAAATTTGTTGACCAAATTTTGATCAAGATTGGTGGGTTTGATTTTGGGTAAAATCTTGCCTATAAAAGGAAGCTCTCATTTGAGAGCTTGGTATCCAAATCCCAGAGAAACGATCCAAATTTTGGTGAGAATTGAGAGATAAAAATATTCTTAAACATGTAGTTATATTGAGGGAGCATTTGGCTCCTCAATATGGGTATTATGGGTTTGCTTTGTTAAGGAATACTTATCGGGATTATGTATTTGGGGCTTGGGTGAGAGAAAATTATTTCTGAGAGTGGTTGTAATAATTTTCCACATAGTGAATATTTTTCTCTGGTTGTCTTTTGACAACGGCCGTGGTTTTTTCTCCAGATTTGGAGTTTTCTATGTAAATCTTGTGTTGTGTAATTGGTGTATTCTCCATTTAATTTTTTCTATTACTTTGTTGCTTGACAAATTGCTTAGAGTGATCTTGGGAGGAAGCTCAATTTCCTAACATCCTCTTGGATGCAAATCTTTTCCCAGCAGACATCCAGCCACTAGCTTTCTCCTTTTTACATTTCATGATATCTCCAATGGCGACTTTACTCTTCTTACCTTCCTCTAACGTAATTGCTTTCCACTTATGAATTAGTTTCTCTGTTTCCATGAGGCCCTGATTTTAAAGACTACTATATTAACTCCTTGACTACCTACTACTCACTTTGTAGATAGAAGCTCACCATCTCTGTTAAATAACTCAAACTAAAAAAAGGCGCAATTCGTGAGCGATTTCTCCGCCCTATGGGCTACTATCTAGGAATGGCAATTGTACCCGCAAATCCGCAAATTCGCTCAAACCCACCCGCCAAAACCCGCCCGTTGCCAGTAATTTTACCCGTTGCGGGCAGGTTTAGTATTATAAATTAAAACCCGCACATGGATGCGGGTGGGTTTGGTATTAACCTTATATCCGGTGGATACCCGCATGGATATCCACCAAACCCGCAATATTTTTTTTCAAATATTTTTAATTTAATTTAAATATAAAAATGTATAAAGAAAATAATGTCATTAATATAATTACCAAATAGACAAAGGCTCAAAGTTGTGTATGTGTGTATGTGGCCCATCTCTTATTCTAAAGTCATAACCTAAAGAAAACTAAAGGCATTTCCCTTCAAATTAGTATTTGAAAATATTAATCTTAATTATTATTATAGGCATTGTGTTGGATGGGTGCTTATGGTGGTGAATGAAATGAATATCTTCTCTTGGATCTTGTTTTAAATGATAATATGAAATGTAATTATTATTTTTAGATACTAGTTTGTGTTTTTTAAATAGATTTGTGTAATTTATACTTAAATTTGAGAATTTGTATTGAATTGATGTGGAAATTTTAATTTTTCATTGACATTGTTTAAATATAAAATTGAGTATGCTATATGGAATTTGAGGTTATTATTATAAATTTATATATTAAATATTTGTGATTTTAAATACGGAAACCCGCAAAAAATCCGCCGGATACCATTGCGGGTTTGGTAATTGTTAAAATCCGCTGCGGGTGGGTTTTTTAAAAAAAATTAAAACCCGTTACGGGTTGCGAGTGGGTTTGGTAATTTAAATTTTGTGCGGGTTTGAGTTTGGTAATGACAAACCCGCTGCGGGCGGTGCCCATTGCCATCCGTACTACTATCCTTCCATTCTAAGTTCTCTTTTAGAGAAAGAGGACCCGTGAAGAAAGACTAAGAAAGGTAACTTTTATTTCCTACGAAAGTTGGGAAATGCCCTCACTTTGCTAGAAACCACTCACCTGCTCCCTTAGAGGCAAATAATTTGAAAACGGAGGCATTTGATAAATTTAAGGTAGATTTGGGTGCTCATCAAAAAAAAAAAAAAAAAGGTAGATTTGGGTGAGTACGATTTAGATATTTTCGGTAAAAGCCATGTTTTTTATGTAGTCTATTAAAATATTTCCCAAAATTTCACATTTTGAAAATTTCCTAAGCATTAAATTATATTTTTCATTTTCAGGTGTTAGGAATGAATTTGAATTAAATGCTGACCTTTTTATAACCTTCTATCATGTATCAAGTAATATTGGAGTATTCTATAATTAAAATTTAATTAATTATTTCTCATCCAATAACTACTAATCACAATATTATAAACAAAACTTAACACAAAGCGCACAAAATCTAAATCCGTATACAACTATTAAGTAGTATCACTTATTTAAAAAGAATAAAGGTTAATAATAAGTCTTAGGTGTTAAAAAAAATCAATAAATAGTTGTAACGTAAAAACATATTTACTCTATACAATAAAAGTGATAATTGTGAGGTTAAAATTCTTATGAATATCAATAAAATAACATTTTCTAGCGTCTAATTGAATTTAAGAAGAAACTGTAGCTTGTGAAGGTAATAAAAAGTTTTAAGTGAATAGATTAGTAACGTTAGAACTTGGTAATGATAATTAAAATAACGAAATATCCCTGAGATCCATCAAAATACAGACTATATTGAGTTGCAAAGCTGAAGAATAAAATTAGAATGGATTGTGTCTAAGGTGGACAGTGTTTACTTACTTCGCATTGGTGGTTTACAATATGTTTAATTGCACTAATTTGAACGGATTAGCTATTAGATCATAATTATAACTTTGAAAAAAACAATTATTCTCAAATAATTTATTCAGGTTGGTTTTGGTATTTTATCAAATCCAACGGTGGTATTAAATTAATTTTAGGGTTCGGTTATTTCAACTTAAATTTTTCATAAATTTTGAGTCATTGGTCTAATGCAATGTAATGGTAGATAAATTAACATCATTGAATGCTATTTGATTTTTTAGTATCTACCATTGGATTGCATGAAATTAATGACTTAAAATTTTTGTTAAATTATTAAAATAAAAATTCACGAATTTTCAATATCTATCATTTAATTTGCATCATTACAAACCACTGTAATTATTATTTTGTTTGATAAAATTATTACAAACCAATCATGAAATCACTACAAGAAAAATAGTTTTTTTTTTATGAAAATACCTTTCGAAATACGCAAATGGTCTCAGAAAACTCAATTTTAAAAATTCATGTCGTTCTGTTGTATTAAATCGCATTAGAAAAACAAAATTTTGGATGGGTCGTCAAGAAAAAAATATATATATATTTTCGACAACAATGCTGTCAGAAATAACATCATATTCCCTCGGAAATAATTCCTACAGAGCCAATGCCAAATGATTATATATTGCTAGCTATATTTACCGATGGCAATAGCATTAGATATCCTGCAACCATAGTTTACCCTCAAAAATACTAGATACACATAAAAAATATGCTTCTTTTTCCCTTCATGACCGATTTAATTTATTTAATATTATTATTTCATAAGCCTTTGTTTTCTTCTGAAGTATTTGTATTACCAATGCAACATAGTCAACAAAGTAGTAATAGTAATACATAGAATACATTAAATGTAGCTTCATTAATTTCAAAAATTCATATAAATTCCATCCACCAATCAAAGGTACAACAAAATATCAATTTTAATTGTATATTTTGCAAAAAAAAATTGAAAAATAAAAAATGGAAAAAGGGATCTCAAATGAATACTCAAAATGATCTCATATATTAACTTTTACAAGCATCTTCCTCCGAAACTTCTTCTCATTCTCTTAAATGTTTGCCTCAACCTTATCTTCTCCATCCCCATCATCATCGTCATTCAACAAAACAGTGTTCTATATGAAGGAAGAAACTTTAATCATTAAATTATCAAATCAGTAACAAGTATAAGAATATGCTGTATCACTTTATATAAAGCTGAGAAAAATTACTATAACCGAGATCTGCTTAAGAAGCCTAGCAAAATATGAGACTTCAGCATTGGATAATAGTCATCAGTGCAATATTCTGATTGCTATATTTGGAGTCACCAGCTGCAGTTGATTCTAAATTAACAAAATATTTACTAACCTATATATTTGGACAAAACAGTACCATCGATGGTGGGAGACACCACATATCAATGAAGCTGTATAATGTGACTCTCGTCATTGAAGAATTTCATTGTTCTTTAATGAATAATTAAATACCAGAGGCAGACTTGAACGTACGCACTACGCAGGAATAAGAACCTTGTTCAGATTATCTTGATAAAATTCATGCAAAAGGTCGGTGGCTATTTGGCATTATTTTAGGAAACAAATATATATCTTAAGGACCAAAAAACCCTTTTCAGATCTATTAAAATTTGCTTTTACAAATCAGAATTTTTAGAGAAGATTTTCTGATTATGCCCAAATATGTATTTCTCTAACAAATATAGCTGCAGGGCTGACGAAAATTTCTTTTTCTAATATCTTTTAAAGTTGCCAAAACAACAGAGATATCACTTGGTTCTAACGTTTGATTTCTTTCTTTTTTTTAATAATCTCGACGAACGAGGAAAACTTTTATTAGGTCAAGCAGAGCTATCAAAATTCAAAGGATTGAAGAAATAATAGGCCTTGCCCATCAATAAATTAAAGCATAGAGCTAAGAGATTAAATTATAGCATCTTAAAGAATTTGTGGCTTAAAAAATCATTGGCATCTTTAGAAATTGTTATTACATAAAAATAGATGTTAGGCCTAAAGGCTCAATCCAACCTGTAAGGTATGTACTTTATGAGATCCCAAGTTACTGTGACAATCACTTTGGAGTTTGGGCTGTGGTTATGTAGGAATGATACAACAAAGTGAGGCTCTACCCACTTGGACACTCTAACTAAATCGACTTGGGGATTCTTAACCCATAAGGAAGTGCCTTGTGAAATGAACTAGTGGTGAACTAATTATTCTAAAAAAAGTAATAATAAGTCTATTATAAAATATTAAATCTTAAATTATATGAGTACATTCCTGATTCACATACATTGACTATTTATTTGCCTTTGAATTAAAAGTAAAGGAGTTAATTGAAGAATTATTGGCTAAAGAAGCTCACTTTAACGAGCATGCATCACTGTGAAATTCACGCGAATTAAATGAATGAATAAAGCATGCATTGATATTTAATGTAAAATATGCTTTAGAACAAATGCATGACTTGTGAAATTTAAGTGGTTTAAAACAAAGCTGGAATTAATATTAAATGCAAAGCATGTATTTGTTGACTTTTGAAGTGTGTGTGTATATATATGTATAGAGAGAGAGAGAGAATAAATGCATGACTTGTGAAATTTAAGTGGTTTAAATGCATTTAATATAAAATATGCTTTAGAATAACCAACTTGAATTGTTTGATTGTCTTTCTCGAGTAGGAGTAAGAGGTGAAACATAATTAATTTGAATTTGGGACATTTATTTGAAATCTTAGTGAAAAATTAGATTTGTTATCTCATATTTACTTTTCGTGAAAAAATACCAATTAAAGTGGGAGGTTTCCTCAAACAACAAGGGGCTAGATCAATTGTTCAATTAAATGATAGTGAGCGTTTTTCATCTCTTCTTGAAAAACAAGTGGGCTATTTTCTTTGTAAATTTGTGGTCAATTTCATATGTGGCAATTTCGTCAAGATCTCTTTCTTAGTTGGGGGGAAGAATCTGCACGAATCATATCTTTTTAGGAATGTAACGAGAGAGAATTAGATTTGGTTAGACAATATGTGGCTGGTAAATAAAGATTAATTTTTTATCAAGGTACAGAATGTATCATCAAATATTCAATTTGATTCCACAAGATTTAGTTTCATTCAAGTAACTAATTCTAGCCAATTGAAAGGATCTTCTTATCAATCCAAATATCATTTCGATTCCACTAGTAATGAGGATTCGAAATATCACACATTGATCAATCAAAGAGAGATTCAACAACTAAAAGAAAGATCGATTCTTTGGGATCTTTCTTTTCTTCAAGTGACATGAAGAGGGAGAATCAAACCAATTTCCTAAATGTCTTTCTATATATATATATATATATATATATATATATATAGTCCTTCTCTTGAGGACATCCTCACTTTGATATTACTAAAAATTAAAAAAAATAATACAGATTCTAATACATTAAAAAGTATATTTTTTGTTTGTTAATAACATCCTCACTTTGTTAAAATCAAGATGTCTTCACTACATAATTATTCTATATATATAATTCTTATATACAAATGTACACAATATCTTTATAGTAAGTCCGTACTTTATAACGTGCAGTCATTCGCACTTAAGAATACTTTAATAATTGTAGAGTCCTTTTTTTTTTTTTTTTGAGAAGGAAATAAACGATTTCATTAAATCAAAGATGATAACACAGATTCGACTTCTACTGGAATTGGTTCCAGCCATACAACAGTTTCATTATTCCTTAGAGCTAACTTAGCTAAGGAATGGGCATGAGTATTACATGATCTAGGAGTGTGATAGCAGCTGATATTCTAGAAATCCTTGCTAAGACTTTGAATTTCTGAAATCACCCACATAATCTATGTCCTACTGCCCTCATTGTTGTTAATTAACTTCACCACTTCTTGACAATCTGACTCCACCATTATGCATTGAAAAGCTGCACTTTTTGCCACCACTAACCCCCATTCAACAGCTTCAGCTTCTGTAGTCTGTACATCCCCTGTAAATAGAGTGGATTTCACAGCAGCCACTTTAACTTTGTTGCTTGAGTCTCTAATAACAACCCCCAGGCCGGCCTTTTGCCTGTCAAAATTAACAGCAGCATCAACATTAACTTTGAATGTATTATCAGGAGGAGGGCTCCATACTTGCTGATTCTTGGAAGAATATTTTGCCTCTGGATCCAACGGCGGCTGTTTCACTCTTCTATAGGCCTCCACCACAGCCTCAGCTCTTGAAATAGTTAGTAATGGTTCCATTTTTTTTCCTTCAAACAGAAACTTATTCCTGCCATACCAGATAGTCCAGCAGATAGCTACCATAACTTCAATGTCTGACTTTGTTAATTTCTTAGCCATTTCAACCATAATTTCCAACATGTCTTGGTTAACAGCATCAGGGAAACATGTTTCAAAGGGGGCATACCTCCAGACCTTCTTGGCAGCTTTACATAGTAACAGAGTATGAGCTGTAGTTTCCTTACCTTGCTTGCAAATTTGACATGTAGGCTCCAGCAGTATCTCTCTTCTCCATAAATTATCAGCAATAGGCAAAAGGTTGTGAGATGCTCGCCACATGAAGATTTTAATTTTTTCCGGCAATTGAAGGGTCCATAACAAATTCCAATGGTGCAGACCCTTGGATGAACAACTCGGCTTATCCGGAATCTAAATCTTAAGCGCCAATTGGTATCCACTTTTTACATAATATTGCCCTTTTTTATCAAAGTGCCAGATCACCTCATCCATTCTTGGTCTTCTCGGCAGCGGAATTCGTAGAATTTTAGCTGCATCCTCATCCGTAAACCACTGTCTCACCTTTCTTTGATCCCAACTATTTCCCAGACTAATGAGATCTGCTACTGAAGCATCTGCTGCCACATTTTGAGTTGATATTGGCTTAAACGTTTCTGGCCTTGGAATCCAATTGTCTCTACATATTTGTATCTTTTCTCCACTGCCGATCCTCCATCTGATTCCTTTTTGCAGCACTTGTCTTCCCCACAGAATAGACCGCCATATGTACGAAGGATTAGATCCTGCTCTAGCTTGTAAAAAATCAGTCTCCTTGTAATATCTAGCCTTCAGCACTCTGGTGACCAATAAGTCTGGGTATTGCAGCAATCTCCACCCTTGTTTGGCCACTAAAGCCCGGTTGAAGCTAGACATTTCCCTGAACCCGAGGCCTCCTCTACTCTTAGCATGACTCATCTTTCCCCATCTTGCCCAGTGAATTCCGCGCTTGTCCTCCTTTGATCTCCACCAAAAATTGGCCATTGCCTTCTGAATATCATCACACAACCCTAGGGGTAACTTAAAAATGCTCATTGCATAGGCTGGTATCGCTTGAGCCACAGCTTTGATAAGAACTTCTTTCCCTCCACTTGAGAACAAACGATGCTGCCAGCTTGCAATCTTACTCACCACTTTCAGTTTCACCTCATTGAAGAAGCTGGTCTTCTTTCTTCCAACCATAGATGGAAGGCCCAAATATTTTCCATGCCTAGAAACCACATTAAGTTGGAAAATGTTTTTTATTGCTTCAGCTCTGTCCTCTGGAATGCTACCACTAAACACTAATGATGACTTCTCAAAGTTAAATAGTTGTCCTGAAGCAGCTGCGTAGCAATCAAAAATGGCTTTTAGGTTCTTGCAGCTGTCAACTGAAGCTTTGGTGAACACAAGGCTGTCATCCGCAAAAAGCAAATGTGAGATAGTGAGCTCTTTCCCGAATTTCAGCCCTTAAATGAGGTGATTACGCTCTGCCTGCAACAACAAGTTGGAGAAAGCCTCTGCACACAAAATGAAGAGATATGGAGACAACGGACAGCCTTGCCTAAGGCCTCGTTGAGGGTGAATCAGCCCTTTTGGATTTCCATTAATAATTACAGAGAAAGATGGTGTAGAAATACAATTCATGACCAGCTCTACTCATCTATTTGGAAATCCTAGTTTAATCATTGTGTGCTTCAAAAAATTCTCACTCCATCCTATCATATGCTTTGCTAATGTCTAACTTTAAAGCCACTAGCCCATTTCTTTTCCCCTTGCTGTGTCTAATTTTATGGAGGCATTCATAACCAATAATGATATTGTCAGTAATAAGCCTATTGGGTATGAATGCACTCTGATTGGGTGAGATAATCTGAGCAAGGATAGGTTTCATTCTATTAGCTATAGTCTTAGCAATAAGTCTGTAGATTACATTACAAAGACTAATTGGTCTGAATTCTGTAACTTTCCTAGGCTTGTGGACTTTTGGAATCAAAGCAATGTAAGTGTGGTTTAACTGAGATAATGTACCTTGCTCATTCAGCACATGCAAGCACGTTTCAATCACTCCTCCTCCTACTGTTAGCCAGTGTTTCTGAAAGAAGACAGCAGGGAGTCCATCTGGTCCAGGGGCCTTTGTTGGGCACATTTGGCTCAGCGCATTTGAAACCTCCTCAGCTGTGAAAGGCTGCTCCAGCATGCTCTTCATATCTTGGGTCACTTTCGGCATCAGGCCCGCCAAAGCACTATCTATTTGGACTTGGCTTGTTCTTGAGGAGGTGAAGATCTCTTGAAAATACTCACAAAATTCAGCTTCCACTTTAGCGATATCCTCTGTCCATTTTCCTTGTCCGTCTTCGATTCCCCAAATCTTGTTCTTCATTTTTCGAGCCGAAGCTTTAGCATGAAAGAATTTCGTATTTTGATCTCCTTCTTTTAACCAATCAGCCCTCGATCGTTGCTTCCAAAACATTTCTTCATCGATCAGCAGATTATGGATTCTGTTTTCTAATCTTCTATACTCATCACCCCCGTCATAATGCTCCAAATTTTGTTTAACCCTTTCTAGTTGTTTCCTTAATCTCTTTAATTCTTCTTCCCGACCTCCGAACTCCCGCTTGCTCCACCCTTTAAGCCTCGCCATCGAATTCTTGGCTGATTTTTGAAACTGGAGGACAGGATCTCCATTTTTCCAGCTCCCACAATTACTCCACTCATCTTGAACAATACTCTTGCACATATCGTAAGCACTCCACATGTCTTCATAGTGCACTCTAGGGAAAGACTTTCTAGCATAACTCTCACATTGTACTCTTTCTTTAACTTCCATTAGCACTGGGCAGTGGTCGGAGCCCACTGTTAACAGGTTCGTAGCTGGAGAATCAAAGAAGCTATTAGCCCAATCTTTACTACAAAAAAATCTGTCCAATCTCTCTTCAACCAGATGGGGACTAAACCGACGGTTGGACCAGGTAAACGGGTAACCCTTGCAGCCTACGTCGATTAAGTTACAAACTTGAACCGCCTCTCGAAAGCTAAGCATCATGTTCACATTTCGGTCTTGGCCACCATTTTTCTCCCTTGGATCTAAAATTTCGTTGAAGTCACCAAAGCACAGCCACGAAAGATCAGATAGACTTGCCAATCTTCGGAAAAGTGTCCACGTGTGCTGTTTTTGTTGGGTCTCCGGGTGTCCGTAAATCCCTGTGCACCTCCAATACTTCCCATTTTCAGATTGTACAACAGCGTCAATATGATGATTGCTAAAAGAGCTTATATTTACATGAACCTCACTGCTCCAGCACAGCGCTAACCCTCCACCTAAGCCATTTCTATTTACAGCAAAACAATTCTCAAAATTCATCCGATTACATACCTCCCTCGCTTGCACAGCCATTAATTTAGTTTCACAGAAAAACAAAATATGAGGCTTGTGTGTTTGGAGAATTCGCTTCACCTCTAGGCGCGTCCGGGTATTCCCCAAACCCCGGACGTTCCAGCTTAACATTTTCATGGCTGTCGGCGGGGCTGTGCACCAACCGCCGCCGATATGTCTTCTTGCATTGCTATCTCATCCTCCACGATTGTGTTTTCGAGCTGCTCCCAGCACACCTTGAGTTTTGCTGCCAGGGAGTATGTCTGAGTGTTGTTAGTTAACAGGTAATTTGGGCTCATCCCTTTTAGTCTTTTTTTTCCTGGACTTAACTCATCCTCCTCATTTCTAAGCCTCTTAGTTCCAGGTGGGTTACCAATCCTGTCTCTTCTGCTTAAAGGGTTCCTGGCTTGAAGTTTCCATTTTCTCCCTTTGGGCTTTAGTTTAGCATGCCTCGGCCCACTTATCATTCCTTCCTTATTGTTTTCTTCTGGATACTGTATAGGCTTTTGGTGAGCCACTTTTGTAGCCCTCTCTTTCCCGCTTTCAATATCAGTGCTTTCCCTCCCATTATTTCCTTCCTTTTTGTACAAAGTACTCATCGAGCCTATGTTGTCTGCTGTGCTAGCTTGTGCTTTGCAGTCTATCAGCTGCTGCCTTGATAGTACTTTGTAGAGTCCTTATTAAGTGCGACTATCTGCTTTATTGCAATGTAAAAAATTTTAATGTTGTATAGACATGATTTTGCACTGTATAAAATGAGGACATACGCTACTTAGAATAATAGCATATACATTGAAATCAGTATGAAGGAATAAACTTGTTATGCTTGATCAATAAAACTCCTATGAG
Organism: Citrus x limon; assembly: GCA_034663535.1. Classification (NCBI taxonomy): domain Eukaryota; kingdom Viridiplantae; phylum Streptophyta; class Magnoliopsida; order Sapindales; family Rutaceae; genus Citrus; species Citrus x limon. Next base: position 24,975,850 of record CM067997.1, read on the forward strand.
CAAAGCAACGATGTACTCAACGTAATCTTATCATATACATGTGCAAAGTAGCAAGCAGGACCGGAGACATTGTGCTAAAAGCACCATAAACATCTAAAATTTCAACTTAAAACAAAAACTTTATTCATCAAATTTATAATTTCAATTTTTTTCCCTTCCCTCTCTTTCGCTAAAACTAAGCACCCAATATATATATATATATTTCAATTTTTAGGGCTTAATGGGCTGTTTTAAGTGAAATTTGCCCCTTGGGCTGCTAAAAAAATCAACGGGGTGGTCGTCATTTAGAGTTTTAGGCTCGTGTAAGAAAATTAAGCTAACGGGCTAAAGTTACCGTTTCGGCCTACAATTTCCCGCCAAATTTAGGCAACGCGCCATTTGCCCCCCGCATTCTTCACTCTCTCTCACCACCCCCAAACGAATAAACCCTAGAATTTATTTTCCTTCACTTTCCCGAGAAAAATTAAGCCGAGAAACCAATCTGGAAAATCAAAACAAAAATGAAAGGTGGCACACTTCAAATTAACTGGCACGACACAAAACCAGTCCTAACCCTAGATTTCCACCCGATATCCGGTTTGCTCGCCACCGGCGGCGCCGACTACGACATCAAGGTTTCCGCATTTGCATTTCAGTTTTTTTCTTTTCGTTGTCAAATTCGTCGGTGCAATTTTGATCTGAAGTAGATTTTGTTGAATCATTTGTATCAACTCATGTCATTATTTAGTGCTTCATTGATAGGTTGTTTGATAAGTCGATCCAAGCCATTTAAAGTGATTGGCAGCTATCTCTGATTGTGTTTGATGAGAATTTAAAATATGGGTTAATTTTTTTTTTTTTGAATTAATTAGAGCCATTTACTAAGGTTAGTAGACAGGTATTTTCTAATTTCTTTTGTTAGAATAATGCATATGATGTTGTGTTTGGTATACGGTGTTCTGTTGGTCTGGGCGGAAGAGAAGGAGGGAAGAGAAAGCTCAAAAAGATCAAAAAGAGATAGAAAGGAAGAAAATGGTTGTCATTGTTAATTATTTGGTAGGAGAGAAGGAAAGAAAAGACTTTCTGTGTTAATTTTTATATATTTATAATTTATACCAAAAGTTGAGATTAACTGTAGAAAGGGTTATTTCCATCAAACAGCTTTATGCTTCTCGTCACTCTTCCACCATTTAGAGAAAGATTCAGTTATGTGGGTTCAGAGAGATGGGAAGCCTACCACACAGCGAAATGATAAAAACTATTGTGCCACTGAGATCAAGTTGGAACAAGTAAAATTTAATTTAATTTTTTTTTCCCCTTGTAGTTTCTTAACTAAACATTAGGGATGAAAACAATGAATTAATTATGGGGTGAAACTAATTAGCTATTTGGTTCTGTTGAATTTCTGTTATCATTCCAAATTTTCATCTCATATCTCTGGTTTTGCGTCTCACATTTTATTTATAGCAGTCAGATTTTCTTTTGAGTTGTGAAGTCTTACTCGGGCTGGACTAACTCTAAACGTTAAATTTTCAGATTTGGCTAATAAATTCAGGCGAAAAACAGAAGAAAATCCCAACAGCTTCTTATCAAAATAGCCTCTCTTATCATGGTTCTGCTATAAATATCCTTCGCTTCTCTCCTTGCGGTAAGGGCATAATTCTTTCCTCGGAGTTGCATGCTCTTATAGATAATGTGAACCAATTTATCTGTAATAACAACATGGTATTTGAATAACAAACATGTTTGCATTTATATTTTTCATACAATCTGTTTTCCATTTTGTGTGATACTGGTATTGTTCTCCTATGGGGAAGGCATTGTCCATTTGTGAAAGGTGGCGCTGGATAATTTCATTTTTCCTCATCAGTGTGAGATAGGAAGTGGGAATGATTTTCAGAAAGAAATTATGGTTTTGATGTTGGTTTGCTGATGAGTTACACTCAACTAGTTAGAGAATGTCACATAATATATCCGTATATTGTCTAGACAAAACTATCGAGGTTATCTTGTCTCAATAATTTCTCTTGGTTTAAGTGGATATTTACCCACAAGCCTCTTGATATGCTTTTAATGCTTTCTGCATTGCACTGTATGAATGATATTCTTCCTGATGATGGGATCAATATTTTGCTATTTTGCAGGAGAACAACTTGCTTCTGGTGCCGATGGTATGACTATAACTGTCTTCATCAATTTGTTCTTTTACATATGATCTGAACCCATTATATGGTTGTGAAATAGTATGTTTAACCAAGAATTGATAAACTCAGAGAATTTTGAGCAAAAGTTGTTTTTCTCTTGGAGGAGAATTCCCATTATATACTATGAATACAAGCTTATGTTTAGCCCTAAACATAGCTAAACTACCATATACAGAACTATCTAAATTAGCCTACAGCTAGTATATCCTAAATAAGGAAAACATAAAAGATTTACAATCATAAAGATAATTGTTACAGCTGTACAGGCATAGAATCTGCCATAGAATCTGCTAATTCCTTTGACTAGAATATCTTAAATTAAGTTTTCCATCTGCAGGTGGCGAGCTGATCATATGGAAGTTACACACAACAGAAACTGGACAAGCATGGAAAGTCCTCAAGAATTTGTCGTAAGGCCTTCAGTAGTTACACTTCTCTTTGCAGTCATGCATGAAAAGTTTTTCTTTTAAAGAACTAGCAACATACAGAGGTTGGGCTCATTTGCTCTTTCTGATCCTCAATTAGGCTGATAAGTGCTGAATCAGAGAGCTTTCCTTATCGTTCTATGAGAAAGATTCTACAGAATTCTACCATGTTTTTGAGTACATAACGAAATTAATGTGTCATATTCATCAATGTTTATAAATAAAGATATTTAAAAAAAAAGGAAAAAAGCAAAGCAACATAACTTCTGCGTAACGGACTGATTATTAGATTTTTTTGTGATAGATTTCACCGCAAGGATGTTCTAGACCTGCAGTGGTCGACTGATGGTGCATTTCTACTCTCTGGATCTGTTGACAATTCTTGCATTATTTGGGATGTTAACAAAGGTAAGAAAGAGTTCATAAAGTTGCACTTAATGTGATTTATTATATTTTATCCTTAACAATCTTTGTTGCTGATCTTCAGGTTCAGTTCTTCAGATATTAGATGCCCATTTCCATTATGTCCAGGGTGTGGCTTGGGATCCATTGTCCAAGTATGTTGCCTCTATTAGTTCAGATAGAACTTGTCGAATTTATGCCAATAGGCCTACAAAATCAAAAGGCGTTGAGAAGATGAACTATGTTTGTCAGCATGTCATTACAAAGGCAGGACAGCATTCAACTGATGATTCTAAGGTTAAAGAACTGTTAATTATCTCCAGTTGCTTTGTAGTATGAATGGAATCTAATAAACCCCATTCCTGAGTTGACATGCAGTCTGCAAAAAATCATCTCTTTCATGATGAAACACTTCCATCATTTTTTCGAAGATTAGCATGGTCACCTGATGGATCATTTTTACTTGTACCAGCAGGTACGAAACTAAGGATTCCAACTCTAATTCAATATTATGTCAACAGTTAGTTATTTCTATCTGATTGTCAGTTGTCTGGAAAAGCTTGTTTCTGTAACATTGATATCTCTGGGAGTCTGATGTGTATGTCATGTTGCACTCTTTATCTTCTCTTGTTGATGTATCATATCAGACTTGACACGTGTTTTCATAAAAGGCTTACTTTTATAGCATGTATTTTGAACCAAGGGTAATAAATGGGCCTTTGGTCCAATGGAAGAAGCCTTGCACTTACAATGTTGAGTGCAAGGGTTCGAGCCTCCATAAGAGCATTACGGGGGTTAATTTCAGTACTCCCTCAATTATCAACATAATTGAGTAGAGACAGTCTCTCCCTTACGAAATGTGAGTGGAGTAGGCACCCCTCGAATATAATATTAGAGAGGGTTTAAAATATTTGGGCAAGTACTTCAGTGTGTTAATGTACGGTGGTTCCAGTTATATAGTATGATTGTAAATATTAATTGTAATGTCTGATGTAATGTCGGTAACATTTGTGTATAACAGACTTCAAAAAAAAAAAAGGTAATAGATTGGTTAAAGTGTCGGTTGTTCGGGGCCTATGGACAGCCTTGCATGGGTTTGGAACTCACAGCTTTGTCTTGTAGCTTGGAATTAATCTAATTTTCATTAAAATCCCATAATTTTTCACTATTAATGTATGTATTTATTGGGAGCGGACAGCTAGGACCAATAAGAGTGTTGCTTTGTTAGTGACCTCGTGTACTGAAAAATATTTGATTATATGGTTCTTTCCTGTATATGTTAAACGTATATTCCTATCATCCCTTCTTTTCTCAAATGAAAAAACTAGTATATTACTAGAACAGGGACAAACTACCATGTTACTTCTTTTTTACTACTGCTCGTACTGCATGTGTATAAATGTGGTAAGAAATGAAACTTCATCATTGAGGCGTAGACTGTGCATTACCTGTTTACTTTTGAGTAATTGAGATGCAACCTAAGTCCTGGGAATATTACCTTATATCTTCGTTTAAGAATCTAATCTTTGCTCATCTGATTTTCCAGCAAGACAATTATAAATTATCACATCTGGATCCTTTTATTTCCTTCAATGGTGGCTTTATTTGCCATCTATTCATGAAAGTTGTGTGTATTATCCTGTTGACATTTGCAGGTTCTTACAAAATTTCCTCCACGTCTGAATCAATTAATTCAGCTTACTTATTTTCCAGAAAGGATCTTTCAAGGTAATACACTTAAACCATATTATTTTGGTTCAGAAATCCTATTTACTTGAGCTTCTTGGTTTTTATCCATTACAAATGGGGAATGAAGCCTGATTGCTTTAATTCATGATAGGCTATATTAATTTGTTGCTCTGCAGGCCTGCTTTGCAGCTCCCAGGTGCTAGCAAACCTGTTGTAGCAGTTCGTTTCTGTCCTCTGGCTTTTAATCTTCGGGAATCAAACTCAGGTACTTTTATGCTGATTTACCCGCCATTTTAATACTATTTGGTCTTATCTTGGCTTGGCAATTGTTTTATGACGATCCCAACAATCTCCGCTTACTTATGCAGCTGGCTTCTTCAAGCTACCTTACCGCCTCGTCTTTGCCATTGCAACTCTAAATTCATTATACATCTATGACACAGAGAGTGTTCCACCCATAGCAATCTTGGCTGGCCTCCACTATGCAGCCATAACTGACATTGCATGGTAAGGTTATTTTAGTTATCATGCAACTTTCTCCTGATTAATGTCTGTAAGTTGTTGCTGTGATCACTATTGATGACATTTTATGCTGTGCTGATTTGGTTCCTTTATCTTCTGTTTGAAGGTCAAAGAATGCTCGTTATTTAGCTTTATCCTCTCAAGATGGTTACTGTACCTTAGTAGAATTTGAAAATGATGAACTTGGAATGCCTATCTCCTTGTCAGGTTTGGCAGCCATCTTTCATTTTCTTCCGCTTCGATTAATTTACTTCCAGCCTTCATTGCTTTCTTAAAGAATCAGCTTAAATCTATTGTGGTAGGAAATAAAGTCAGTAAGGATGAGAACAAGAGCCCTCTTCTAACGAAATCAGAGGACATGATAATTGAGGCAAGTACTAATGATAAATTAGTTACAGCAGAGACGAAAGAAGCAGACAAGAGGAAAACAGAAGCAGAAACAAAAGACAATAAAACTGCAATTAATGGTTCTATTGCAGCAGAGAGCAGAATTATTGAACCGGAGAGGAATGAAGCAGAAAGCAGGAAAGCAGAAGATGGGAAAAGAACTACAAATGATAGTTCCGACACGGCGGAAAGCAGACCAATGGACTTAGATAGAAATGAAGTAGATAATAGAAAAATAGAAACAGAAAAGATACAAGGGAAACAGGCTCAATCGGCAAGCTCAAGGAGTACTGCTATCCAAAATAAGCCGGCCAAGAGGCGCATTACTCCAATGGCTATTGATCCATAACAACTGTGAAATTAACCTCTGTAAATTAGTTTAATCAAAGTTCTGTCAGCAATTCTTTTTCTGTAATACTGGATGTATAATATAGATATTTAATCAAATCTTAGTTACTAATGCTGAAAACAGTCAGATCACTGACCGCGTTTTCCAATATTCGTCTTCTTTATTTCAATGGATTAAGAAAAAAAATCTTCTTTACACTGTTGGATTAAATGAGATGAATGTGTGAGTATCTTTATATTTAATTTTAATTTTTTTAAGCAAAAAGTTCTTACTCGGTGTTGTTTATATTTGAAATAGTTTTCCCTGAATTATGTCAACGTTTGGGCTATTTCATGGCCAAGCTGTTAAAACTTTATTATTTAATGGAGATTTTACAACTTGGAATTTACAGATTGATATGTATGCATAGTTTTTCGATGCTTGCAGGACGTTATAAAGATTCTCAGGAACGTGCAAGAATTGTATTTGGCAGTGGTGATTGTTGTCATGTCTTTCACTCAGTATCGTGATCTTTCTACGGTTTGCTTGGAATTTACGAAAAGGAACATAACACTATAAGTCTATAACAGTACCACAAAATAAGTTTGACAGGTTTTTATTTGAAACCAATTACTTCTGAAAACATATGGAAAGAATATCATATGCTCATTTATTATTTCAGCAGGTTATTGTTAAACGCTGATCTGTTTGCCGCTTACACCTCTCATTTGCATGATTTTCAATCAGGACTTGTGCTCAAGATGGTAATGACTGGATCCTGATGAGGAAGCTGCAAATTCGGAAGCTTGAGGAAGATCTTGTAATGGTGTAGAGTAAGTGCTTCCCCCTGTCGTACCATTTTCTTTGATCTTTTCCTGAATATGCACATCTTCTTCAACGGATAAAATCACAGCTTGTTGATGATGGGGACCTGGCATGATTGTTTCTTGGATTTTGACATGTTCATCTATGTTTATAGTTTCAGTCTTGTGGGCCATTTTATTCTTTCTCTTTTTGATAAAGCAGCATAGAGCAACAGAGAGAAATGCCAGGAAGAATAGACCTCCAAGTGAAACAAAGACAACAACTATAACGGTTGAATGATGCCCTGGGGATGGCGGTGGAGGTGGGACTAAATGAGGAGGGGACGGTGGAGGGAGGGGATGAGGCGGCGGTCTCACAGAGGGTGGTGGGGGTGAAAATGAGTGACTAGGTGGTGTTGCTGGCACCGGAACAGGAAATGGTGGTGGTGGAGTAGGTTTTGGAGGTGGCGGCTTCTTTGGAGCGGATGGAGCATTATGAGGTGGCGCTGCATTTGGAGGGGACGGCGAGTTATGTGGTGGTGGTGCTTTGGGAGGAGATGGAGAGTTGTCAGGTGGTGGAGTATTATTAGCTGGCGGTGTCTTTGGAGGCGATGGGACCTTGTGAGGTGGTGCCATGCTTGGAGGGGATGGAGCCTTATGAGGTGGTGCCGTGTTTGGAGGAGATGGAGAGTTGTGGGGTGGTGGAGTACTATTAGTTGGTGGTGTCTTTGGAGGCGAGGGAGCCTTGTGAGCTGGTGCTGCATTTGGAGGGGATGGAGAGCCATGCGGTGGTGCTGCTTTTGGAGGAGATTGAGGATTATGAGGTGGTGGCAAAGGGAAGTATGGAAAATAGTAGTCAGAGTTTTGAATGGAAGCCATTGTAATAGATTGAGTTTTTGTGCTGGTGCTGAACTTCTGATGGTGAATATGGCATTTGTTAATGCGTATTTGTAATGCTGACTTACCGCGTGATCTAAGAGTATCAATTGTTTTATGTTTTGAAATCTTCTAAGGTTTAAGTAACTTGACTCTCAGGCTAAGTTTTTGAAGAGTTGTCATTGATTGCATTGAAAAACACTTCTTCTTTTGTAATGTTTTCCCCCGAAAGAGTTTCTCTGCATTTGTTTATTTATCCTGAAAATAAAAGATGCTACAGATTGATGTGAGAGTTTGTTTTCCACAAAATTGACCAAATTGATGTGGCCATACATTCTTCCTTAAAACGTGCCTCTCTCACCTCTCAAGTTCATGCAGTCATTTACCTCCTCAACATAGGATAGCTGAGGTAGGTTGAAGGGCTAGAAGATTCCCCCAAATCAACTACTTCCTTTCTTGTCTCTTACAAGTTCTTTATTATTATTATTATTATTCTTTTTAAATCATCATTATATGTGATTATTATTATTATTGTTTTTAAATCATCATTATATGTGAAGAAAATTCAATTTATTTCATCAGATTCCATATTTCTTGATCATTCAATAAAATTGAACAGCTTTAGTGTTCTTTGCTTTTGCAGACTTAAATGATTTTGGGGTCAAGTACTAGCCAATCAGCTGGTTTTCATATGGGATTGTTCTAAAATATTGGCATCTCGTTTCTGATGCATCTTCATTTACTTGGCAAAATCCATGAACTCAAGACTGGCAAACAATCCATCCATTAGAGAGCTACATGACACTTGAGAAAACCGGGGAAGATTTTTCATCATTTCACTAAATTACTGAGCAACTCAGTGTCATTTAACCACAATGGTATACCCTTACTATGAGGAACAGAAACATTTACATAAATCATGAGCAGGATAAAGCATTCCTACCTAATCATGTCTTACTTTTTGAACAATCGTGTGAGAAAGAATCCACTTCACTACCAAAACTTTGATTACAGAACAGATGAGGCAAAAAGGTTACATCTATGGGACCAAATTTTAGTCCCTTCTCACAATACAAAAGAATTTGATGAAAGAATGAAATAAACCAGTCCTCCAAAAACTGTTTTATCCATGTAATTCTACTACATTTCTCGGGAAAACAGGGGGTTAGATCAAGAGATCCAAAAAATCGTTGCATCTGTGTTTGCCAAACACAACAGATTTTAGTTAGGGGAAGAATCCAGTTCATCTGACCCACTTCTCCTGGCTTAAGAAAAATGTACAGAAAGGCTCATTAGCTACAAGTTATATATTTGTGTCCTTGCTGAGGTTCAGCTGGTGCTCCTATAATTAGTTTGCTTACTCTTATCTACTGAAGAGGAGCGGTAACTGCTAAGATAAAATAATAATTAATAAATAAATAAGAGAAATGAAATTTTATATGTTGATTTTAGATTAGGTTAGTGATAAAATTTTGAAAAGTAGGTGGGGGTTTCATTTTTCAGAGATCATGTAAGTTGTTATATTCAGATTATACACATTGGAGAGAGAGAGTTGAAAGTGATAGGGAAAGTGCCAAGATAGTGAAATAGTGACACAATATGAAACAAAAACAGTGAACGAGCTTTTTCATTGAAGCCGTAGGTGGTGAGAGTAAATAAAGAACGGACAAGTAGAAAGCAGAGTATTTGTTAGAAGAGAAATAAAGGATATGTGACAACCCAGACAGTCTGTTCACCGGATTTATAAGGTTAAACTACGCTGAGTCACACCACTCAAGTAGAAGACAACCAGGAAGGAAAAGAAACTCACCTGAAGCCAATCATTGGAGATGGAGTCCGCAATCATGAAAGAGGCATGAGAAGAAAATTTCATTCCACACATCAGGTACTCCAGGCAGACACCAATGGGCACAGTCAGGTGCCGACTGATTGTCATTCCACTGACCCACATGTGCATCACTTCGAAAAGAAGACAAGGATGTTATATTCAGAACTGTTATAGGAATTTTCATATTCTTTATCACCTCCAATACACTGTCTGAAAATACATGGTGTTCCCTTCCATTAGGTTCTGTCATGGGATTCTGGGTAACATTGCACAACCTATGAGACTGATCACTGATGCAAAACAAAACAATATTAATAGCAAAGACTTAAGGAGGATGGAGATAAAATCCCATCTAAATTTGATGTGGATTGGAAGAGGACACATGCAGAAACAGGAAATTCATTCAGCAAAGAGATTTAATGAATAATTAGAGCTTCTAAATGTATGAATGACAAAATCCAATGGTTTCAGAGCCCCCAGTGGTTTTCCTCAAATACGCTTAGATCCAAAAAAATAAAAAATTTCATTTTCAATCAGAAATCCTTGAGGTTAGGCTGAAGATTAACAATAGGGGGTTTTGATGAAATTTTTTAACGTGAGGTTTTTCTAATAAAAAGGTAAAATTCTTGGGCTTTTATGTAGTTAAGGTCTGCGATACTTTCTCATCAAACTTAAATGATGGTTGGTTGCAGCTAATAAGCACTATCCAGGGAAATGGCCTCCTTTAGAATCCATGATTTTTGAGAGAACCATAATTTATCAACTTATGAATACAACTGAACGTTCTAATTATAAACTGCATATATAGCTCAAAAGAGAAACATATGTTCATTCAAAGAGACAAATTGCAACCTAACACATTTTCTTGGTGAAGAATAGCTGTATATAGCTTTAGGGTGATCTTGCATTGTGAACAGAGAAAAAATACAGTTTTTATGAGAATGAAGAAGGATGATTTGTCTGCACTTGGAATCAGACTTGTTTGAAGCAACTATATGATGTGGAAAGCAGAAAATGCTCCAACTTTACAGATTAAGAATATCAACAATGAAGGGATACCTCCAGTGAGATGGCTCAAATGTCCGAAAAAAGACGCGCGTTTTATTTGTGTCTATTGACCTTTCAACCCATGCTGCCCAAGTGCCTAGTGCTAATCTGAAGGCAGTACGAATAGACATTCCGAGCTTCAGTGAATTTCCAACCTGGAAATAGCAACCCCTGTCCAAAACATTTGAGATCATTTCATACTTGAATTAATAGAAATGTTGAATCAAGCAACAATAGGGAGGAGTAGGTCTGCTTGAATGCAGAGTGCACAATAGATCAAATAATATGATGGTGCTCATGCAAAGGAATTATACAGTCATTGCCTAAAAGAAATTTATTAAAGGTGTATATCCTTCAAAGGACACAATTGTTTCCAGATGTTGCACTTACATTTCATAAGCAAACTGTTCAACTTATTCTCTTGCTCAGAGGTCAGTGGATAATAACTAGTTTCTCTCTAGAGGTCAAACGAGAAACTAATCACTAAAACTACTTCAACAAAATTATTCTACAATAGTTTAGAAAGATGTCTTTTCTTCTAGCAGGAACTCACACATCAAGCAAGGAAAGAGGCCATCATTAGCATAGATCGTACCAATAGAGAAAGGAAGAAAGAGAGAACAGCTGTAACTTGTTAAATTATACAATAAAAAGAAAAATCCTCAAAAAATATGCCAAAAGAAGATTCGAGGTGCTCTAAACATAAAAAAATTAAGTCGAAGATCCATCTACTCTACAAGTTCTTTAACCATGTGAATGCTTTTCAATAACTTAGAAGTGTAACATTGATTCTAAATATGTCAATTCAGAAAAGATGACCAAAGCACCAACCAAAATACGAAGCCTAGGCTGGCAAATCTAATCGATGCTGTCTTGTAACCATGGAAGATCATTGCATGCAATATCCAAAGAACAGCATTACCATATCCACCAAATCATATTATCGTACTCTTCAAATAGATATAGTACACTATAGCTTCATATGTGAGTAACCATACATAACAAGGAACTTACACTTGAAAAAGCTTCCCTGGCACCCACCACTGTCCTGTGTTGAATATGAGAATGTCTGCATGAAGCCACTCATTGCTGATATTATCCAACTTGTCCAATTTAAGAGTTGAAGTTACCCTCCTTGGGGCATGTCTAGGTATCAAACCATGTTGTACCAAGAAAACCGATCGAAAGAACTCAATAGTAAAATTAAAAGAACTAAACCGCACACCTAAAAATCTAATCCGTTTTGTTATATTATTCCCATTGACTTCATAAACACTCTTCTTATCCTCCACCCCAGTCATAAGTAAGCATATCAATGATTCCCATTGTGTTCTACTCATGGAATCACCAACAAACACAATCCTCTTATTCCGAAATCTTTCCAAGATACAGTACACATCAAACCTTGGTAAATCACAATGCTTTGGCTTCCACCTCCATTTAAGATAATCATTATCACTCCTTCCATTACCTAAGCAATTGAATCCTTGCTCTGCAAATGGACATTCTGAAGCATTGTACAATGGATAAGCATCATCCAAAACCCAACTTCCATTAAAAATATCACAGCCAACCATTGAATTGTTGAATACCGACAAACTATAACCAAGGAATTCAGGACTGAGACTTGGAAGCACATATATGTAACCACCAGCAAAGAATATAATAAAGGAAACAAAGAGCCCAATCACAATAAGCATTCGAGACCATTGTGAGACACAGCTCAATCGATTAGGTCTTGGGCTTGCAGCACTCAAGGCTCTAGGACTTCCACCATTCAGGGGAGACAAGGTGCTTCGGTTGAATGACTTGCTCCTGCCAAATAGTATGGTCTTGTTGATTGACGAGCTCCTATTCAATGATTTACTCTTCCTGTAGCTGCTCATTATCTCAATCCCTGACATTGCCAAGATTCAACAACCCACTATTCCAACTAAGCATCATCTTAACAAACCTATCGCTATTATTCAACACACTCACCACCAAAACTGAATTTATTGCTACTTCAAGATCCCCAATAATCCGTCTTTCCATGCGAAACTTTAAACCCATTATAGAATGAATCAAGGAACCATCAACCGAGCCATTATCATATCAGAATCATTTTATACGACAACCTCATCATCTCAAAGAAACACAAGAGTCCCACAGTACAACATTAGCAATATCCTTAGAAATTATAACACAAATCTACATTCAATCCAAATATTCAAATTTCACAAGCTCATAAGTCATGTCAGACTTCTGCTTACAACAGATAAAGAGCTGATCAAATGACCAAATGGAATGACCATCCTAAAACTCAAGAAAATCATACCCAGATGAAAAAGGAAAAATAAACATATTTTAACAGTACATGATAAACCTGTGAAGACAGGTAGTAGCTGATCGTTTAATGCAGAGTTGAAGAGAAATTACCATTTGAGTTATTGAGAATTTTCTTGACTGATTCAGAAACGGAGTGATGGGTGCGGAAAAGTCAATGAATGACGAGGAAATGGACACAGATGAGGGTTTTGAAGTGGAAAGGACCGAAGAGAGAGGTGCTGCAGATGCATGGAAGAAACTGAAAGCAAGAAAAAACAAGAAGGAAAGAAGCGTAGAGAGTGCATATAATAATTCTTGTGGTTGGAGACTCGGTAAAAGTGAGGGTTAGTTTTGGCTTTTGCTAATTTGATTGGAATAATAATCTGTCAGTCATTACTTGCATTTCGAGAATAAAACGTATACGTCTTAATTTTTAAAAATAAAATAAGAATTTTTTTTTTATTTCTATTTGTCTTTAAAATGCTTAATTCTTGTGTACGAGCTTTTTGTTTGAGTTAACGTCTCTTTAGTGTAACTTATTTAATAGTTATAAGTATTTATTTTATTTTAAATTTTTATTAAAATTTAGTTATTTTATTAGTAGAGTTTTTAAAAATTAAATAAGTTATTTTACTTCTATTAGTAAAAATTTAAATTTTGGGATTTTGACAAAGGTTGAATGACAATACAGGTTGAAAATTTTTTCTTAAATATTAAAATATTTAAAATATACTTATTTATTTAATTATTTTATTTTATTTTTTTATGACATAACTTTAAAAATTTTGTCTATTAAGATAATTTTATAATTTTTAATAAAATATTTTTTGGGTAAAAACTCTACTAATAAAAACTCTATTTAAATAAACTCTATTTCAAGAGCAGTACAAAATGAAGCCTTAATAAAAAATAAAAAATCTCACTTATCATTTGTACAAGTACGGTTAGAATTACTGCATATTTATACTCTATAATAATTAAAAGATATTGTGTTAAATTAAACTAAACATTCTCATTTTTTTCAACATTCTATATCCAAACAATAATGAATTGTGTTCTTAACATTCAGCCCAACAAGAATTGAAATCGTTAAAAAAAATAACAATAATTGAAATGTTCGATTTTAGTAATTTATACATTTACATTTTATTGAGTGTTTTATATCCAAATAGACGAATCGTATTTTATAATGATATCGAATAAAACCTTATAAAAAATCAATAATTAAAATTTAATTAAAAAACATATTGCGTATTTGTTAATGTATTATACGTGTTCCAGAGATGGTTGCCATTGAGTAAATAACTCTTCGGAGTTTATATTTTCATGAAAATGAAATCAAGACAAAATACAAAAACGTTCACATCACCACTTAATGGATAATCTTTGGAGGAAATTTTTCACTCCGATACTAAATTTTGTGGAATGTTAAGGGGATCACTTCAATCTTTTTCACGTAAGAGTCTTTTTATGTGGGGTTTCATTCGAACTCCATAAAAGTATTATGGGATTTTATTTTTGAGTTTCATTTCTTCTTTAATTATGATACAATTAAGTAGAAATAGTTTTCTTTCTCACGAGATGTGAGTAAAATAAATGTGCCTAAATATTAGTGAAGATTAAAATTTAGTCTGTACTTTATAATTTGATGGATTTATAAATATTTATAATAATCTGATTATAATATCAGTGCCAAAAAAAAAAACCGTTAATGTGAAAAACAATCAACATTACCAGGTCTAATATCTAATTTGTGGCCTAACTAATTACTAACTCAAAAATTTGTAACGAATAAATAGACCCAAGCCCCATATAGATGAATCCACTAGATCGGGTTCCATCCCAATAAAACCCTTAACAAAGCTCACAAAGAGAGCTTAGCCCAAAATTATGATTTGGGCTAGCTCAGATAAAAAAATCTTTAAAAGGCTTTACAAGCCCAAATCATATCTTAAAATAGATATACTCTTGAAATTCTTTCCTAATTAAACAACCTTGAAGACTTTTAATTTTCTTTTTTTAAGTATAATTTAGCTGTTAAGAAACCTAAAGAGCCACTTTGATTGAGATTTGGTGAGTACGTATAAATATTATTATAAAAAAAAATACCATTTTTTCTTTGTTGGTTCATTTTGAACCATGGGATAGTCGGGTTGATTATTTGTGCCTTGAGTCTTTGATGGTACCATGTTTATAGTTTTCACATTATTGCAAAGTTTGATTTTACTTTTAACAAGAGAGATGACTTCTGAAATGAACAAAAGATGACATATAAAATAATGAAGTTCATGAAAAGCTACACAACCATGACAAGCTTTTATGTTTATCACTTGTTTGTTACAAAGGTGATATCTAAATAAAGCCATCATCTTTTATTTGCGACTATAAATGACTCAAATTCAATGACTCGTTTCTCTTGATTGAAATAGTGCTGCTATACATTTCAAAATTTAAAATACGCAAACATTAGAAATCATAGTTAAGTGCGAAAGTCTGCACCAATCTTTATATTTACAATACTATAAAGATTATATCATGATCATTTTTAGTGTTATAGCTCTGAGTCTGTACAAAATTGACTCTAACATACGTACAAATAATAATTTTTTATTTTTTTAAGAATAATAAATTTGTAGCTAATTCTCTCGTTAAAATAAGTTTATAGATGCGATCTTTTTAACTGTAGAAATTGGAATACTTGGCTATGAGTTCAAGTCTATTACATATACATTATCGTTTCTTCATTTTTTATACCTTGTTCTCCTCTTTTATTAATAAAATGACTTGTCTATTAGTAAAAACTAAAAAGGATTAAAAAAATAAAAAGAGAAAAAAGAGGTACGACCAAATCCAGGATAGAATCTTTGAATTTAATTCCTAGACGTGCTAGAGCCACATATATATGTGAGTCTATATATATATGAAATGAGTGTGATCCAGTCCCACACAATGACGTACTTGCTGCCAATAACTCTTAAGACTGATTTGATTTTCTCAACATATGACAAAATGGGTTTCGATTTGTCTCACAAAATCACCATAAAAGCAGCCAAGCTAGCTACTCCCTTCATTCAAACCTAGCTGTATATATAGATCCTCCATCCCCTAGTACATCACAAATCAACAAAAAATTAAATAAATTTAAATTTAAAGGTTTAATTTCAATTCCCATAAACCAAAGAAACAGATTGCATTTCTTCAAATTTAACATTAATGAAAGCATCGTGATGTTACAAAGGTCACTAAAAGTCAATTATCAAGAAGAATATGATGAGAATTAAATCACATGTGTACTAGAGCAGTGGTGGATCTAGAAAAATAATTTATCAGGGGTTAAATTATATGACAATAAAATATAAAAATTGAAACTTGAATATATAAATTTTTTTATAGCACATTTACAATTGTTCTCTACGCGATTTCATATTCTGAAAACGTTGTGCAATAGATTCATTATCAACACTATTAAATACATCTTTTTTTACATAAACAATCAAATTATTATTTATCCATTCATCTCCCATCCGATTGCGAAGTTCATTCTTCACAAATTTCATTGCTGAAAATGTTCTCTCTTATGTGGTTGTAGAAACTGAAAGAACGAGGCTATTTGATAATCTGACAGGGATTATTTAAAAATTTATTAATTTTTCTTTTAAACAAAAATGAGTTTTTTTTTTTTTTTTTTCAGTGGGGGCTCCTACACTACATCCGCCTCTGTACTAGAGTAGTTACAAAAATAAATATAAACAAATAAATACCACCATATACAGTGAATTAGTTATATATGACCTTCATTATATTTTCTAGATCTTTAGCAACTATATTTTATTTTCTTTTTAGTTAAATGAAACTCGTACGCAGAAAAATGAAATTATTCGACCCATTTCGGCACTTGCTACCTCATAATCAATTACCCAAAATTCTATAAATTGTTAATTAATATTACTCTCATTTTGCAGCAAATCATTTATTTAAATCTCTTGTATTTTTCAACCCATTTTCAGATTAATATATATGTGCACCCAATTTAGTATCACTGTCTCTATACATTGAGTGGCAAACTGCCAAAATCATCTAATCTTCTGCAACTATAGCATAAGAAAGTTCATAACATCACCTCATGCTCTCATGCTTATCAATAATTAATTAATCACCTTCAGTTATCGTAATATCTTTACCATCTTCATTTACTCTCAAAATTCATGTTAAATAATGTTGAGTGCACCCATGCCTCGACTAAAGACCATTATAAGTTAATATATACGCCGAATTCTTCACCGATGAGAACTCTTGTAATATATTTTGAAGTGCGAATCCAGACTATAAACCATTGTTTAGACTTTAGAACCAAAACGCTCGAGACATCCGCAATTGAGAAATATTATGTTTAATTAATATTGTCATTTATGAGTTTTAAATACCTTCCAAAGTGGGCATAGATTTTCATCAAGCCACGCTATAACAAAATTTATGTATGCCAAAAATTAAATCCTAGCTTATCATCTAACTATTGATGCTAATAGTTTCATGAACAACAATAATAATGATCAAAATCCCCAACAACAACATTTTGTTTTTAGAAATTTCTGTGATTTCACTAAAATTTATTTCATCTGGTATTTCTGTTTCCAAAAACATTCTGACAACTCAAGAACTTTAGCATGAGAATTCCCTGCTTTGAATTTGGTATCACTAATTATTGACTATGGTCCATAAATTAAGGTCAATATTGATCCTTTAGTCTCCCTAGTTTAAGTTAATTATCTTCTAATCAGTCCCTACTATAATTTTAAAATCGTTCAAAAAGTTCTCTATCATTACTCCTATAATTATTGAATTTAATTTTTCAACGACAAAATGGTATTTTTATCTAATATACCTTAATATTCTAACAAGTTAGACATGCAGCATTTTAAAAATAGAGAAGAATAAGACAAGTTTTAATGAAAATATTTATATAATGCAGGCCTTTCAAATAATTTTTAAAGTACAAAAGCTAAGTTTATAATTATTCGCTCAAACTATAGAGACTAAATAAGCATTTTTAGTTTGATTAATTTTTTAACTTTCTCACCTTCCTAAATTTTGAATTTAAGTGCCTAGCAAAAATAAATAAATAAAATTATGAGGCCGGTTTATTGTTTATACTTCGTTTTACGTAATGATGATTATTGTTTAGATCTTATTGTACTAATCCTTAACAACAACAGCGGCAAAAGTGTAAATAATGATCGCCAATCCTGTGGCGAGTGTCTTCCCAATGCTTGAAGCAATCTATAAATAATTAATAGTACATTGAATTAATGAGCTTTCTAGCATCCATTTTAGGCCCCAACAAGAGCCAATTTCACTTTTTTCTATCTTTTTCCATATTTTGGCAATTGAATTATCTCCCTCTCAAAGCAAGTCGCTGTAGTGATCCTGATTTTGAGGACAGCCATGGATGCCTTGAATTTCATAACCCTAATTATAATTTTTTTTTTTTTTAAATTCTCTTTTATTTCTTCTTCACTTTTTGTATGGCGTCGAAAAGCGAAATGAAATGAAATTAATGGGTGTTTTCCAAATTTACTAACTATTTTGATAAAGCAAACTTCTCTTGTGACAACAGGCTAACACCACCTTTTTTGGGCATCTTGCTGGTCCATCATCTAAGGTTTGTCTTTGGTCTCTCTAATAAAATCCTTTCTCGGAAAATATCATTGGAGTATTTACTTAGGGTTTTGTGATTGTCAGATAACATTTTGCAAAAATTATTTAAACTAAAATTAAATTCCTTAGTTGATCCGTTGAGGTTTACGAATAAAAAAAATAAAAAAAATAATAATTAAACTCTTTAATTCATCCATTGTTTCAAAAGTTTTAAATAAAGTCGTGACTTGTTTTTTCCTCTCTTCAACTAGGCTTTCAGCACCTTGAGTTTCAGCAAACTCAAAGGTACGGTGTATGAGTGTAAATTTGCCATACTCCTTATTTACTTTTGACTACACATCATTAATTGCTTTCCTAGCCCTTTGTCTTCCTCTAGAAATTAACTTGCAGAATTTCTTTTTCTTTTTCATTTTTTATTGTGAAACTTTTTTTTTTTCCAAAGAAATTTTTTACTGTAAAATTTATTATGTATACGCACGTCGGTACTCGCAAGACAGACTTTTCATTGTCGTCTTTGAACAAGATATGAGATTTTCTTTTACATTCAAGAAATCTTTGGATAATCTTGATCCATGATCTATGTGACTAATAATAACATGCGAGTTTGTTAGGTTTTTTTATAATAAGGTAAGTCCAAGCCCTAGTTTATTAAGCCACGATAATGAGAGAATTTTACAAAAACTGTGATGTACTACCCATTATTATCTCTCTCAAGATTCAAATTCAGATGATCAACTAAATAATAAACTGATTGAAAATCATTAGGGCAGACACTTGATTATTCTTGTAATGGTATACATGTAACTTATAGTGTTATATATGTAAGGAGAATGCCCAGTTATTATTTTGATTAGTTGAATTTATTGTGTTTGTTATATTCTTTCGTTCATTCTCAAAACTAGCTAACTAATATTTATTATCTTTAATAATTATTTAATTAATTCTTTGGATCGTCAAGATTAATTATTTAAAAAAGAAACCCAAAATGCTCTCTTTCAGTCTACAAATTGCAAAAATAAATATTTTATGCATACAATTATAATCAATAAATATATGTCTAGATTTAACCCCCCAAAAAAATCCACTATTGAGTATATATTCATTTTATTTTGAATTTTTTAATCTACAAACTCATTCATAACAATTATGTTTACATCATATGTTTTGGAAACACGCCCAAGTGAAACCCTAAAATGATTGCTTTGTGCATGCGCAAGCTAATAAGTGTAGAACAAAATATTTGATACAATATAGAAAGTGACTTGCAGTGCCTCGCTTGAATACAAAAGATGACATAAGATACCAACTGTGTCATGCACCGTCTGATCGGGATTGGATGGTGATGCAAATTTTAAAGAGTCAAACCTCTTTCTTTCCATTGATTGGCTCAAGTAAATTTCATGATTGATTGTTCCTCAGTTGCAGAACCATTGAAATTATATTGTAGGGTTTTCATGATAGCAATGAAGTTTAATTTTACAGTTTAATCAAAGTCGTGCACATGTTTAGTGGCCTCAGTTGCTTCATTAATTAGGCTAAAAAGTAAAAGATAATGGCACCTTATTTGAGTTCAAATGTTATAAAATGCCTGACAGTAAACTCAAATTGCACACTAAATATCATGCTTGAATTTGAATTTTAGTACATTTATTGCTCTATAATTAGATGGCATAGCATTATATATATTTTCGAAACAAATATTAAGGGATAAAGATCCTTTTCTGATCTGAGTTCTCATGAGCTTTTAATGATCTTTTGTCATGTGTATTTAAGTGATAGTGTATGGATAGAATTTAACTTTTTCATTTTCTTTATTTATTAACTATCAATCACCCATATATATTTTTACTCAGGAGAAGATCAGATCATCAGAGAATCTTAATCCAATATTAAGTGTAGGCTGATTAATTAGCATAGTAGGCAATCAATGATTGCTGACAAAAACCCTAGAAAAGAAAAAAAAACATTACCAATCTAATTATGTCACTTTTAGGTTGGTATGTTCTGTTTCATAATGAGGATTAAGATGGGGGGTTTTCAATTTCAGTTAGATGATTAATGATTACAAATAATTAATGGTAATTATAAGCTAAAAGCCTAAAATATATGCTAAACTGCAATGCATATATACATATGTAATGATAATTTTTAACTACGGTGACCTTTAAAAGAACAAACAAGAAAAAAGGAAAAAGGCTAGCCAACCTATAGCCATCTTCACGCAATGCCAAAAACACAAAAAAGTCCAACATTGTCTGAATTTCAACAGAAAAAGAGATCATCATCAAGAACTGAATGAGTATTTAAGTAACATATACATAAAAATTAAAGGAGAAGCCCTAGGATTTCAGTGCTTCAAAATGGTCACTCACGTAAAAAGAGATTGAATTGAAACAAGAACCGTAATAAAAGCTAAATCACTAGTAGCATATAGGTGCAATTCTTGACGCAGCTAGATATGGAGTACTTTCGCAGAAAATTAGAAAAAGAAAATTTCAACCCTTTGATTCTTTTCACCTTTTGATCCTTGTGGGCCCGCTCAACCTCTTCCCATTTTTCTCTTTAATTATTATTTTTTGAAAAATATATTTCCTTGTTATTGCATCATATCATCTTCAACCCAAAAAAAAAATCTCCCCTAAAATCTCTCGCTCTCTCTCTCTCTCATAACCTTTAAATCACACCAAGAGTTCTTTTAATTCAAAACCCTTCAAGATGGAACCAAAAGTTTGCTTATCTAACTGATGATTCCATGCCCCAAAAATTATATATAGCACTATTCTCCTCTTTGTTTTAAAGTTTCAAAAGCTCCTCCAAAAATCCATCTTAATTATTGCACCATGGATATGAACCAAAACAAGCTCATAAACCATTCTTGGGATGTAGAAATGGCTATGGAAGATCATCAAATATTTCATCATGACCCATCTGCCTTCAGCTTATCATCATCACCATCTCTTTGGCCCAGCTTCAATAACTTCCCTCTTCAAACAAATACCCAAATTCTACCTTCATCTTCAAGGCACATCATTCAACCTTCATCATCAACTTTGTTATTTGGTGACCACAACAACAACAACAACAACAACAATAACATTATTGATCAAGAAGAAGATGAAGAGCCAGAAGAAGAGCTTGGAGCCATGAAAGAGATGATGTACAGAATTGCAGCTATGCAGCCAGTGGACATAGATCCGACAACCATACGTAAACCGAAGAGGCGAAACATACGAATCAGTGATGACCCGCAGAGCGTGGCAGCGCGTCACAGGCGAGAGAGAATCAGTGAAAAGATCAGAATCCTTCAGAGACTTGTCCCCGGTGGCACCAAAATGGACACTGCGTCAATGCTAGATGAAGCCATTCGCTATGTCAAGTTCTTGAAAAGGCAAATTCGGTTACTTCAGTCTAATCAATGCAACATCGTCGGAGATGATCATTACAACAAATTATCTCTTGGTGCTACTACTAATACTACTATTGCCACTACCACTGCATCAGCCTCCGCCGCCGGCGCCCTGGACCCCATTTTAGGACACAGCCTTCCGTTTAACGGTAACAGAAACAGCTCTTTTTACTTTAATCATCATGAGGTAGGTTGATTAGTGAGTAAAAATTATTTATGGGGTTGTTTGAATTTAACTACTGGAGAAGGAATTATTGAAATTTAATGCAATTGTGTGTATGTGTACATATTACATATATGTATAAGTAATTTAGGGAGAGTTCATGTGAAAGAATGAAGGGAAAAGCTAGGTGGTTAGGATATTGTTGACTATAGTCTGTGGAATAATCATAACGGATATCTTGAGTTACGTACAACCATATATATATATTATATAATAAGTGTAAGGATTTGGCCGGAAAGTTTGTTTGGCCGACTCTCTTTCCGGGAATAAAACAGTGACGTTTGCTCGTCAGCCTTTTCTTATATATGTCATTATAATGTTTTACACTCTCTCCCTGTGTCTTTCTCTCTCTTTCTTTCTTATTATATATGTATATATAAGTACATTGTGTATGCATATGGATGCGTATAGAGTTAGGGTGTCATGTGATTTTATATTCGCATGAATATATACATGTGGATTATTTTGTGATGGATATTGTATGAGAATAAGGTAATAAAGGACAAGCAGTGAAAGATTAAGTAGCAAAGTTTAGCAAGAGCATGAACAAAAGCTTGGAAGATCAAGCCTAATGAAACCCTAGCAAGGTTTTATTAATGGGTTTTCCAAGCCAACAACTGAAAAGGAGATATCAAAGCGAAGAGACTAATAACTAGGATGATTTAATAGTGGGTGTATTTCTTTTTGGTTGAATCTATTGAATTCTTGTCATGTATGCTCTCAACTAATTATGTAAAAAATATATGTACGTACCTGTGATAAGAATACAATAAACGAGAGAGCACACACAGTATTAAAACTTTTTTTTTAGTAGTTAAACTTAAATTTTTAGATAAAAAAGTTTGTTTAAAATAGTATCAAGAGCTAAAGTTTCAAGTTCAATTCCTCTTATGTGAAAATTCTTTCAATTTCTTGACTCATTTTGGAGTTCTTTTATTTCTTAGTCCAGTTAAAAACTCTTATTTTATTTCAAATTTCGCATAAGAGAATCTATTTTATCATTAATATTATATATTAGGCATTACTTATTAGCTAAAGCTTTCAGATCAACTATTTTTTTTATCTACCTTTGCTGTTTTTCCATTTCAAACTTCCTATTTTCTTGTAAAGTTTCTAAAGGATTTGGAAATCAATAATGAGTCGGCAAAGTTTGCTTGGTGCATCGTTCATTTCAAAGCTTATCAGCGCTTGTGTAGCCACCCTACAGCCCACGTGCACCGACTGATGATTGCTCGAGATAAATTTATTGTCAAAATTTAATTAGAGGGACTTCGTTTATACAGGAGAAAGGAAAGCTCAAATTAGCTCATTCTTGATTTTATTGATTTTGTTTAAATTACTTCTAAGATCCTCAACTTCCCCCTTCTTTTGCTTTTGTTCTTCGTTTTCGTTTTGGTTTTCTATACGAAGGTAATTAAAATTACTCAAATTTTTAAGAGATATTTGTTTGCAAATCAAGCCCATAACCACTTATAGACAAATTGACCCGTTCATACTTCATATGTTTTAAAGAAACGAGTATCTCTTAATGTATTGTTCAAAATTTTCAAACTTAATTACGTTGTTTAGAGAGTATAGTGAACCCAACTCGATTATTATATACTTGTGTCACTCGTATAATAATTATTTCGTGTTGGAGGTTTAATATCTTCACTTGTTAAGGCTGTTTATGACACAAACAGTTACGTGGGTAATCGTGTCATGTTGATCCATACAAACATCTGAGAAGGTTTATATATATATATATATATATATTTGGAAGAGGACACCAATAATCTCTATATTTGAGGAAATAATCATAAATATCCCATTGTTTTCAAAAATAGTCACACAACTTTTTCAAGGTATGTAGATACATTTTTGTAATTAAAAGTGATCATGCAAATCATTTTTCAGACAAGTAAGCTCTTTTTATATATATTTATATATATATATATTACATATAGACCACAAGATTTGTCCATAAAGAGTCGGAATGTCTTCAAAAAGTTTTCTATAATCATTTGCGAAATATGGAGTCTCTATGAACACTTCACCAAATCTATAGTGGTGCTGATGTCCTTTTCTCTTTTTTATTTGATATATTTAAGAATTAAATTATGATAGTTGAAGCAGAATAAAGACACCTCATTGATTGCTAGTTCATTAGCACAATAGTTTACTAGAAATCATTCCAGCATATGTTATGTTGGCCAAATTATCATAATGAAAAAACTCACGGCAATATTAAATGACACTCTAAACTAAATAACTTGACGAAAAGAGATTTAGATTACAAAAAAATTTTAAAAAAATATTTATATGCTAGATTAAGTAGCCATAGATTTGAACAATACGACGTAATTAATTTGCAGGCATCACACTTTATTATATGTCGGGAAAAAAAAAGTTAGCTCTTATTCAATCACACGTAAATGAATAAAATCTCACTAAACTTAGGTTGGGGAAAGAATTTTCTCAACCGACCAAACTGATTATGAAATAGTTTTTTATTTTTTTTAAGAAGTAAGGGGCGGGCCAAACTCAAATAATTTTTATTTTTTCCTTACCTCCTCCAAGACTTGAATTCGGGTGGTTAGTTGCTATGAGATTCATGCTGTTGCGAACCCGACCACGCCCTTAGGGGGTTGATTATGAAATAGGTTTCCTTCTTTATAAAATTAATAAGATAAGTCAAAAAAACTAATGGGAAAAAAAAATTGAAAACTGAATCAAATCAGTCCAACTTGTTATTGTACTTTGAGCTAGAATACATTCAAACAATACCAAATCGACCAGTGCGGTTGGACTTCGATCCGTTTTAAGAAAAATCAACTGAACTTGAATATTTTTTTTGAACTTATTTATTCTATTTGAATATATTAGAATTAAAAATCTATTGGGATTCTACATATATATACACTTTTAATACAGAATAAAAATGTCTCACATATTAGTTCGAAAATCTAATCTCACAGACAATCAAAGAAAAATCTACTCGTCGTCAACAATTTTTTAAGATATAGAATTAAAATAAATCCATCTGGAGCTAGACCTAATGCCCATAAAATGAATTTAATCATTCTCAACGATAGCATTGTTCTAGCTTCATAGCAACATAGAAAAATAGAAACATATGTAAATATGTAACATCCAACTAATTGAGGTCTACAAAAGAAAAAGAAAGTATGATGCAATGCAATAAATGAAGGAAACAGAAGACATAAATTTGTTTAGTCTCAGTAATAAATACTCCTACACGTGCATAACACTATAGACATTAAACAAGGACGGCGACGTTTAAAAGCACGCTATTGACCCATTCCCCAGATTCTATTAATTTCATGTTAATTAATTGTAGTTTCAAAAAGTGTTTTGGACGATCGATCATGATTCATTTTATTAGTGGAGGCATTTAAAGATGGTAACTTTATTAGATTTGTATAATTGACTATATTATTGATACCTTATTTAGGGTGCGTTTGGGATTGAGGTTGGGCAGCTGTAGCTTAAAAGTTACAGCGCTAAAGTGTTTGATAAACACTAGCTGCTGTAGCTTTTAAGTTATGTTAATATAATTTTTCATTTGTATAATACAAAATTTATTATATCTTTAATAATTTTATCAAAATTGTTATTTAAAATTTATATTTATTATATATTATTAACTTTTATTTCATAATTACAATTTTTTTTTCACAGCAGCTGTAGCTTAAAAGTTACAGCACCTCAATCACAAACACACTCTTAATAATCAAATTAAACATAAAGAATTCGTTGCTTCCAAAAACTACCTTTTTATTTTCCTTATTGGCAGAACTAACATTTTGGTTCGATTCGATTTGCTTAATTAAATTTTTAAAATTAAAGAACCAACATAAGGATTATAATAAACAAACTATAAAACTTAACAAAGTTATGAAAAAAAATGAGAGGCCCAAATGTAAAATGCTTATGAAATAAGTGAAAATTCAATTCAAATTCTGAAAATTTCCATTTTTTTCCCCACGCATTCATATTTATTGGAGTATCCATCGCCCAGATGTACGGTAATTGTGGCCTTTTTTTGGTTGTTAATTTAGAGATGATAAGTGGTTTTATCTCGGGATTGTTGCTTCCAATTATCTTTGCATAAAGTTTGTAGTAATTATTTACTCGCAAGGTGAAGCATGAAACTTATTAACTTACAATAAGACTTGCAAATTCCCATTTTGGTGCTTACAATACAATAAAATAAAACGGCAATTTGGCAATGTGAGAGTTACTGGAATTGAAGTGGAAATGCTAAAACAAGGTAGTAAAGGGGCTAAGAAAGCTGCATACACACTTTCCAATCTTGGCAAACATAACATAATTAGAAATTGGATGCAAAACTATTAATTAAATCAACTAAAAAATTTTACAAAAGAGAAAAAAAAAAATTAGAAAAAAAAAAATTTGGAATAGGCAAGAGTATAGTCAATAGCCTGATGTCACACGACCATGCTGTGCTTCCATTTGCTTAGAAAGATTAAAAGGAATATGCTAAAATAGGTAAATATCCATCTATTCTACAGAGCAGTGCAGAGTGAACTATATATTATCCTACTGCGATTTAAATGTTTGAATTGTAACAAGTTGCAAGAGTGAAGGCAAAGTTGATTGTGCATGATCCAAATAAAGCACACCACCAAAGACGCATCAAAACAAAAATTTCCGAAGAATAAACACCCTAAGTTGCGAAAAACAAGTTATTGAAAAGTCCACCGGTCTGACCGGTGTACTACCGAAGAGATCTTACTGATCAAAACAAAATAATAATAATAATAATAATTAAAAAAAAATTTAAAAACCGACAAGAAACTAACAACTTTAAGCTAAATTTTGAACATGATAGGCTACAACCCTATGACCAGTACACTAAAGATTACTTGATTAAAGCCCCTATGACTCCACAGTTTACCCTTTCCAGTTTCTAATGACGAGGAAGAGGATGGAAAGAAGAAATTTTCTTGTGCCAAAATGAAAGCAGCGATTCAATTAGCTTAATAAATTATAAAATAATGCAAGCCAATTTCAGTCTTTCAAATGCCAATCCAATATAAAAGAGAATGCAATAGGAGTTAGCAAGAGAGCTGAGGCCATGAGTTGGGTCTTGGACGAGCTTCAAAGGGCCCCAGGAGAGAGTGGGGATACCCAATTCTAAAGAAGCACTGGGCACTCCCAAATATTCATGCATGGCAAAATAAAGGTGCAACTGTACATACCCGAACCAACAGAAGATCCCGCTACTGTTCTGCTGAAAGGCACCACTGCATTCTCTTCTCCAAGAAAAAAAAGCAAGCGGGAAAATTTTCAAAAAAAAAATAGTTAGCCTCGACGTCAACAACAGCGACTAGCACCAGCAACCTATATGACTTCACTTTATGAGGAAACTACGTCTATACCATGAGACGAGGAAACTACATCTATACCATGAGAAGAGGAGTGCAACCAAGTACAATTTTAGTGATCCAAGAGCCAGCATTCACCAGTTGCTGACAAAAAGGCAAGAACTGGTTCTATAACAACATTATGCCCCAAGACATTGTCACTGAAGACAATGTTGGAAACATCGGAAGAAGATGACGCAGATATGAAAAATGGAAAAACCAGTTATAAGATGGTAATAATAGCAAGTGCAAATACTTAAGAAAGTACAAACTGATGAGGCAAAGTTCCAAGCCACTAGACACTAGTTTGAGAATATTTTACATAAGGAGGATGGCAAAGGAGAATAGGAGATAGTCGATAGAGCGGCAGTTTTAAAAAGAGAACGACCAGCCACCAAAAGAAATAAAAAATAAAAAAAAAATACCAACAATTATAAGTATGTGCCAAGTTCAAATAGAAAACTAAAGAAAACTGTCTTATCTACATGTTATGAGTTAAAAAAGAAAGCAAACCATGTTAAGAAAAACTAAAATACATAAAGGGGAGGTCAAATTGCATTTGCAGAAGCTGCAGATACATATAAGCTCAATAAACACCATGACAGCTTGTCAGAATCAGGAAAAATTTTAAATATGACCATTAAAAGATACATGCTTCATTCAGCCCTTCCGTGATTTTTCCACATAAGCCTGCAATAGGAATGAAATTATGGAACAGTCAAGAAATCTTATTAAAATAAAAAACCGGCACTTCATGCAAATATTTTTGCTAAAAACTAATGATTCTCCAATTAAAAGGACAATAAATCTTGTTAAAAAATGATGGAAAGCAATTGAATCCTATAATTTGAAAGGGTTTAATATATTGAAAGTGAAGTTTTGCTATATATAAGAGCTACAAAGTTTTTTGTTTGAAAGAAAAAAAAAAAAAACTCAAGAGCCAGAAAGATGGTAAAGAAGAAAACTGATGAAGGAGAAAAGACGTTGTTACTGAATTTGCCAGTAGCTTCATAACTAAACAAGCAAGACCGAACACACCTGAACAAGTTTGGTAAGCTTAGATTTCGAAAATGACAAATACTGATCAATCTTCTCCTGTGTTTGAGGAATATTAGCAGCCCCCTGCATCGTACCAATAACCTTGTCCACTACTTTCTTCACTATGTTTTTGTAAGCATCTTTGTTAATTTGACCTTCTTTCCATGTGGGTTTTAGAAGCTCCTTAACAAACTCTGCCAGCGCAAATTTAAATGCTCGAAGGCCCTTAGTATCCTTGCTTTTCTTGCCCTCGTCAGCCTTGTCATCCTTGTCATCTCCATCTGTTTTCTGCACCTCACCATTTTCCTGTGGAACCTTATTCTCTGCTTGGGCTTTTCCACCTTCCTCAGCTTCCACTCCACCATTGATCTCACTGACCTTGTGATTTTCTAAACCACCATTTGGTTTTCCGTCTGCATTGCTTTTCTGTCCACTAGGATTTACTGAAAACCCCGGGGGGCTTACAAGTTCAAGCTGCTTGGGATCAATGCTATCAGACAAAGGATCATACTGGCTCTGGTTCTGGTTCTGTGATCTAATAGCTTCACTTGTCTGACTAGCCACTGCAGAATCGGGTGCAATGGGTCCTTCAGATTTGACAGATGAAGGCACCTGCATCACATTATGGGAATTAAGAGCAGCATAGAGTTGTGGAAGCTGCTGCCCATTTCCAAGAATCTGTACCAGAGAGGCTGAAAGATTGGTCAGTTGGGTGAGCTGTTCACTGCTTACCATGTTTTGAGTTGGCTGAATTGCAGAACTAAATTGTAACGCACTCCCATCCCCAGTGCCTGGTTTGTTGATTGATTTTTCCACCTGAAAAACTGCGTGATTTTGGGGATTATTTATATTTCCACCTCTTGAAGATTCAGAATTGATTGCACCTTGGCTTTGTCCAATGGAATTTAAGTTCAAGAAAGGTAAAGCACTTGAACTCTGGCCATTCTGTTCTAAGCCTTGTGTTGGCAAGACATTGGCTGAAAAATTTAGATCAATGTGTGGAATAGCAGTTTCTCCAATAGCAACCTTATCAGCACCAGGCAATCTAACACCACTAACATCCCTGTGATTAATGTCCCGTTTCAAGTATGATTTATCCATCATTGGTTCCATAGTTGCAGCTTCATCACGCAGCAGACCTGAAGTTTCTTGAATTATTCCCTGTTCATGAAGCACAGAGGTGTCACAAATAGGTAGAGATTGTGAACTCCTAGTAATCTGACCATGATCTTCATTCATGACGCGGCTGCAAGGTTTCACTGGATAATTCCACTCAGGAGACATCTCCATATCGCCAAGCCAATTCTCAGTACCTCCTGATTCAGGAGCACCCATAACCGCACCAGCAATTTTTATACTACCCTGAGAAGCTTCCATCTTATTGATCTCATCTCCTCCAAGACTAACTGCTGTTATCTTAGAGTGTGTCGCATTCTCATCCAAAGTATGGGGCAATCTATCATCTGTCGACCAACCACTAAACCTTGGTCCAGGGGCTCCCATTCCCACATTCTGATTCTCACTCAACTTTGCAGCATCTGTGGATATATCTGTACCATTCCAAGTTGGACCATTCCACAGTTTCTCCACATCATCTGAATTATGGTTCCGAACCAACCTATCGTCCCGTGACTTCTTGGCACCCATCCTTTCATTTTTGTCCTCACTCGACCTTGCAGCATCTGAAATAGTGGTTGCATCAGTCCACTTTGAACCATGCCACAATTTCTCTCTCTCATCAGAATTCTGGCCCCGCACCAAGCTGTCATCCCGTGACCTTCTGACGGGACTAGCAAGAGCCTGACTACTATGAAAAAACTTGCAATATTTCCCATTGCGACAATTTCCAGCAGCAAAAAATTTGCAGGGAATATCGACAATTTCCAAAGACCCTTCTCTATTTCTTCCACTCCTCATGGGATACTCCCTAGATTCATGGGGAGTGGAAAACCTAGGATCTCCTGCTTGCTTATGTCTACTATCCCAATTGTCCTCATAACTTTGACTACTATGATGAGAAAAATGACAATGACTGCCTCTCCTGCATTTCCCAGCAGCAAAATCTTTACATAGTTGAGCTGATACTCCTGGTCTTCCCCTGTTTCTGCCATAGACTCCTGATTCTCGCCTAAGTTCACGGACTGGACTTCTGCTCCGATTCCAGCTGCGGCTACGGCTGCGACTCCGGCTCCTACTTCTACTTCTGCACATCATCAAGGACAGACAAATAAGGGAACTGGTTTGTTTAAACTCATTACAAGGAAAGAAAGAGGAACACTGGATTTCATATACTGCATTATTTATAGTCAAATTATTGTAGTATAACGTTCAACGCATTCAAGGACCCCCAACTAATACTAAACTGTAATAACAAGAAAACATCACGGACAAGCTAACTTGACTTGAAAAAAAGATAGATTAACTTCTACAGCAATTAAATGGAAGGTAATGAAAGCAAACATTTATCGTTTTATATTCATAAACAATATCTGTGACATTAGTACTTAATCACCTATTATGGAATATGCTTGATGATGCAGTTATAAACACGGTGGACAGTGAGTTAAGAATTAGGGTATGGAAAGATTATTAAATGCTTTCTGAAGGGTGCAGTAATTTAATTAATAATAAAACCTGCGATGTCCATTCCAATCCTTTCTTGGGGAGCGCCGACGAATCTGTTGTCTCCAATCATCAAGACCAGGAGACATTTTCATGTCGTAATTCCCATCTGCATCCCATGTAGCTGTGGCCTTGAAATTTTCTCGATAATCATCAATTCTATCATCCTTACGTGAACTTCTGCTTCCAGGCAAAGGCTCCCGAGATGAAAATTGCATATCATGCCGAGAGCTCTGGATATCATCAGCTTCCCTAGCAGACCAATTGTGGCCACTATTATAGCCTGCCGCCCTGGGAGAGAACCTTCCAGACCGCGATTCTCTTTCATAAAAAGATATACCTGCTTTCCCAGGCCGAGCACTGTCCCGTACCTTTTCATGTGAAAGTTGGGACTCCTCTTTCAAATCCCATTTAGAATTGTGTTTCCTTCTAGTTCCGCTCATATCATAAAGGCAGAGACTCAGATTCACTACCAAAACCAGTACAATCTGTAGAAGCAAAAAAGCAATATATCAACAAGCTAAAGATAAAACATAAACCTTCAATTCTTTACTTCCTTCATCTCCCACTGCTGCAACCTTTTAATAGGATGAAGGTTGAACAATGAATTTACTACCAAAACACTTTCCAAGATAAAGGCATAGCTCATAAACTTTATAGCAAACTGATCTTTTGGCTAAGTAAGTCCTTTCAAATACATGCAATCACCCAAAAACCACATGCACTAGTAAGCAGCATGGTAAGCCACGACAGAGATCTCTGGTCTTCCAAGCGCATATTTTGGGTAATGCTTTATTCTTATAGATTGATATAGCTTGCACAAACTTATAGCCTAAGGCAACAACCATATCACCAGTCAACAAATAACATAGTCTGATAAATACAGGCTGTTACATATTTAAAGTATTATCCGTTGTTATCATTAATCAATTAGCAGAGAACATGAAAAAGCCAGCATATCCCTTGAAATTAACAGGATTATTTGCCTTCCATTCCGAATAACTAAAAGGCAACCATACCACTTCACAAACCCCTTATTGTATATGTTAGCCCATCGATAACTATAATTTAAAAGCTTGCCTAAACTGATTTTGGTTGGAAATCCAACAACTGAAACTAGGAGACTCTTAAGATGCACAGTTCAATCCATTTCAAATAAGAAAATCTATTAGGGCCTAAATTTTTGTGGCTCTCAGAAAAGTCAACTTAAACTTAAGAAATCATAATACAATGTCT
The DNA here is from genome assembly GCA_034663535.1 of Citrus x limon. Taxonomy (NCBI): domain Eukaryota; kingdom Viridiplantae; phylum Streptophyta; class Magnoliopsida; order Sapindales; family Rutaceae; genus Citrus; species Citrus x limon. Next base: position 25,008,217 of record CM067997.1, read on the forward strand.
CCAATATCATTTCATGGGCTAGAGAACCAAATAAGACTATAAAATGTCCGAAGTAAAACGTAGAGATATCACCAAGGGAATTAACTTAAAAAGAAGATATACAACAACAACGGCAGAATCCACTTACTAGCAAATGTTTTCTCAAAGTGTCTTCTTTTATGTTTTAAGTTTTATTTTTTGTACTACAAATTTTCCTCTCAAAAATATATCAAGAAAGTGTTCATACTGTCATCCATCATACAGCTCATTTTCTCTATAGCTTTCAACACCATTTTGCTTTGCATTTATTGTTATATCAAAACCATGAAAACAAGAAACATTCTTGAATAGAAACATGTGAACATTTGCTCAAACTGAGACCATAGAAGAAAGGAAAAGATGTGCTATCTGCACACTGTAGCAAACCACCATCAGCTGTCCCTTTCATTTTTCAATTTTATTTGTTGGGGTAGGGTGGGATTTAGGATGGAGGCTCTTCAAGCAATCAGTGGTAAGGGAAAATATATACCAACATCGAAACACTAGCAAACAAGAGATTGTATCTGCATTCAAACTTATTTTGACAAGAAACAACAAAAGATCTAATAAAGAACAAAAATATACAAGTCAATCAGCGAGCCATGTAAACCGGGAGTAATCTGAGTATATACCTCTGTTCTAAACAGCTCAAGAAAATAAAAAACGAGACAAATGAAAACGCCTCAGTGAGAAATATTCAATACAAATCAAAAGTATCCCAAAATTTTCAGTATTGACCCAAAATATTTCCCAGTTTAAGTAAATAAAAAACAATCAACTATTTTTACACTTTCGGGATGGAAACCCAGAGAGAAGCTAGAAACTCAACTCTATCTCACAAGAAGAAAATTTCCTAAGCAAAGACAAAACAATTAAGATGTCAAACAGCTATGCTGTAATATTTTCAAGGGGAAAAAGCACAACGATTGACAGATTGGGACATTTTTAGACGTCACTTGTCGACATAAAGTATCGCTTTTCCTCAATTGTACAAACCCAAATCCAGGGAGAATATTATCATATTCCATCTCAAAACCGACACATATCCAATAACTTAACACCCACACCTCATATCCCATTATTTCATCCATCAAATGAGGGTTGCATGTTTGATGCTCTTTCTAAATCTTCTAACATGCTTTGATATTTCGGTCATGTTTCCACTCTCAAAATTTGTAATAATCAGATGTGCAAGACTAGCATACGGTCAAAAACAACCCTTAGCCTTCATGTTTAACGGTGAACACGTATGCTCTTCCTTCAGGCTTTTGCTTCGCTTCTCATGACACTGATTTGAATTGAGAATAGAAAATTTAAGAAAAAAAAATTCCATTTAGTTGATGGATTCTCTTGTCTTGAACTATGGCGCAGTTCTTATGGTGCTATCCAAAACCTTTTGGATTGTCCCCATTCTAAAAAAAAGATATGTATATTGATTACTTTGTGCTAATATCCCATTTTGATCTTGTGGAATGATATCATGTCATTGCAAAAGTAATTGCATCAGTCACTTTTAAATGCACTTGGCAATCCCTCCATGCATTGACCTTGTTAAAATACTGCAGAAAAATTATATTTAGTATTAGCACTCTGGTAAATGTACTCTTATTGACACACATATTACTATCTAGTCTAAATTACCCCTAGTGTCCTTGAGGCTGTCAATCACTTGTGCGTACTATGAGCCTAATGACTCGAGCAAAGGGATACAGCAAACTTATCCACTACCAACTAACAAGGATGCAGCTCAACCGAATGTGTAATAAGCAGTCATCATAACAAAAGAGGTTAGCATCCAATGAAAGTAGCTACATAAGCAACAGTGGGACATCATCGAAAAAGTAAAGATAAATTAAAGGGAGAGAAGAATAGAATTTTATTTTGAACCTTGAACATATTCATATGTTGGCATACATGCTGATATAAATATCTGAACCTTTTTAAATTTTTGAAACGAAGAAATCCCTCGATCTTTCTACATTCAGTATTTTAGAAGAAAAAAAAAAAAAGGCGAGCGTTAATTTGTAAAATCACCCATAAACTGTTGAATGCCTAAGTATCAAGCTATTATAATAACTAGTTGACAAACCTGTGTAACACCAAAAAAAAAAAAGACACGGACAAAAAACCCCTCTAATTTGCACGAATTGTATCCTCTTAACTACATTACTACGCATTCAGTCCCTAACAGCAAGAAGCAACTCAATCCCAGTTCAAATTTTTACCACAAGCACGCAAAAAATGTCAGCAAATTGTGAACTTTTCAGCTCTTAAAAGCAACCAATTAAGATCAAATGAAACACAGAACAATCTCACTCTATAACCCTAAAAAAGCCCTAACTTTGAGTGTAAGGACTTCAATTAAAGCAGTTCCAATTCAGATAACACAAATTGAAGCCAAGAAATCGAAGCCCTAATACAAATTGAAGTAATGAAGCAAAAACCCTAACAACAAGTTCTTAAGTAGAAATAAAGTTAATTGCTTTACGAATCGAAGACGAAAAGAAAGGTAGAGAGAGAAAGCTTACCTGGGTTTTAGAGAGATAAACGCTTGCAGTGAGAAGGATTTGAGATTGAAGCTGATGCAGGTTTTTGCATATTGTATCGAGTAAAAGACTGACTAAGCAGGGAGCGAAGACGAAAGAGAAGACTTAAGAAAGTCGTTTTTGTTATGTTTGGGTTTTAAATTTTTAATAAAAATCTTTGCTAGATTTTGCATTTGCTCTTGTTTATGCCCTCTTGGGTCCCACTTCCTTTTTTAGGTTATATCAAAATTGATTTGACTTTTTATTAACAATAATGTTTGATATTTCAATTTAGATTATCCAAAATTGAGTTTAGATCGAGTTTAGATCAATCTGATTGAGTTTTGAATTGATCGGATTGAATAAAAAATTATCCTAACTCAATCCCAACTTGTAATTTGATCCGATCATATAATCATATTTGAATATGTACGGATCGGTTCGGACCGAATTGGGTTAAAAAATTAAATTAAATTCGGATCGGAAATACAGTTCGGTTCAATCTATAGAAAGACATAATATTTTTATCTTTTTTATTCAAATTTTGACCTACAATTTAAGATTAACTCATCTACTAACCTAATTAAGTTAAAAAAAAAAATTAAAAAGTCGATTTTTATGACAATTAACAACTAAATATTTAACATATCATAATATATTTTACTATATGCCATCAAAACTTCAAAAGAGAAAATTCGGGTTGTCGGTCCAAGTGGATCTTAGAGGAACTTGGTGATGGTGGAGGCGTCGAGCAACAGATATGTCGCGTAGCAACAAATCCGGTTGGCGCCGACAGTGATTGTGGGCTGCATCGTTGGCTACATTTGCGTCTGCAAAGTGAGGGTTATGTTGCATCTGCCTCGGTGGACAATGGGTTGATGAGTGGCTACTGCATGTGTGTGTATATGTGTGTGTGAAACCGTGAAGAGTGAAGACTCTGTGTGTTTTTCTTTTTTCTTGCTTCTTGCTTCTTGCTTCTTGCTTCTTGAGGAGTTAAGGGTGAAGCAGTATGTGTTTCACTAGTTTTAATTTTTAATTTTCATTAATTCATTTTTTTTTTTAATTTTAAAGCTAAGCCAATTGGTTTTTTGGACCAGATCCGATCACGATCTATTCGGGTTGCCAAAAATCCATCCGATTGGATTTTGTTAACAATCTGATCCGATCCAAACCCGTTGTTTTTTGGATTGGATCGAGTCGGGTCGGATCAAATTATTTTTTTTGCCCAGCCCTAATCTCAACATTTCAGTCTTAACTGAGTCTCAACACTATGTGTCACTCATCTATGGATGATGGATTTCATAACTTGTGGAATTATTTTAATCATTAACCAATAGATGGATGTGACATTAATTGAGATTCAAATTGAGACTTAGATGTTGGGGTACCTAGCAACTGGCATTGCTATTTATCTATTTAATGTAAAAATATTTGAAAAAAATTAAGTTTTTTAACAATTTTTTTTTAATTATGTTACAATCATCGCATTGCTATTTATCTATTTAATGTAAAAATATTTGAAAAAAATTAATTTTTTTACAAAAGTTTTTTTTTTATTTATTATGTTACAACCATCCACTATGATAAGAAAAATAAGGTGACAAGGTGTCTGCCATATTATCACTTTACCAATAATACATATAGAGGATTAGTTCATTTAGTTCAATTTTAATTTTTTTTTTAATCTTTTAAGTATTTTTATAGCTTGGGCTTTATAACATATCCGGATTATGCTGACGTTCTTGCTATCCCTAACTGAAAGTGTTATATGAATAGAGACATAGGACATGTTCAAAATATATTATAAATTTAAAAATTCACACAACAATAAATAGCACAACTATTATAATATTCTTTAATAATATTTATGCTCCTCAACGAGTTTTCATATTTTAAAACTAGTATAATAGTTTTATTGTTAATCCGTACTTTAGATAGCATGCACTTGAACTTGGTTGTGGTGGCAATGTACCGCATAAGCAATGGATTAGTATTGAGTGAGATTCCACAATGGATTCATAGTTGCTTTTGTTATTGGTTGGTTTTCTATGATGATGAAATTATAATATTTAAGCCTAGAGTATGCCAATGTTAGTTATTTATTTTTAAGCACTATGAAGAAAATGAAAAAGAAGAAAATGTCATTCTTTTAGTTTAATATATGTTTGTGAGTTATTAGGGGGTGGATAATTCATTTTGTAAAATCAAAATAACTAAATAAATTTTAAAGAATTGGGCTTTTAGATATAGGATGGGACATTTTCATAAAATTCAAAGAAAATAAGGACTTTCAAATTTACAATTTGAAAATTTTACAAAAAATTGTTGCGGGCACTACCTAGTTCAAGAACCGAATCAAACTGAAACTGATCAGTTTTTCTAAATTGAAACTTAATATGAACTAAATTTTAAAATGAACCAATTTGAGCTGAAATATTTTATATTCGAATTGGTTTGGTTTTAAAATCCGGTTCAGTTCGAAATGGTTTGCCTTTGTTTAGTTTGAATGATGAAGCCATTTTACTAGTGAAAAATATTGCTCATTAGTTTCTTGATTCATTCAAAGAATTTATTTATAAAGCACTGACAAATTAAATCCCGATCTAAGAATCCCAACTCACAAATTAAGGAAATTTTTTTAGAAATAATCCATCAATAAATAAAAAATAGCCAACATAAGTTACACAACTCCACTGGGCAATAACAACAGCAAGCTGCCAATGATATGGTAAGTGTGTGTGTGAGTGATTTCAAGATTCATAAATTCTTTATTTATCTATATTTTTATTTTTAAATATTTTTTTAGTTTTTAGTGGAAGAACAAATCAATTTGTCGGCTTGGGTCAGTTTTGAGCCAAACCAATTACAAATAAATCAAATCCTCCATTTATGACCCGTTCGTTTTTGCTTTAGAACCTAACCGAACCAAACCAAGAAATTTTGGTTCAGATTGGTAAAAACTGAACCATTTACCCACCCTCGCTTGTCGGGACTCGTGCCGCACCTAGTCTAATACTAGTCCATCCATATAGTCAATAATCAAATCAAACAGTTTAACATTATTAGACTCATCATAGAGTATAGGTTATTAAGGATAGAGTCCAATGAGTTTATTTATAATAAGATTATTCATTTTACTTGCATTGTTAATCCCTTGACGAGAAGTGCTATATGAAGGCAATAATCAATTCAAGTAGTCTACAATTAGTAGACACATTAGAGAGTATAAGTTAGTTAGGATAAAGTCCATTGAGTCTGTTTATCACAACATTACTCATTTTACTTATATTGTTAATCAATTGAACTCTCTTGAAAAAAGTCACTCCAAGTGGGAGTAAACGAAGAAAATTCTTAGAGCATTACCGACATGGATGAATCCAATATACAGTAAGGTGGGGCACGTGCCTCAACTGTCTTTGGAAAATTCCAAAGGATGATTTCGAAAAATGCTTTGAAACTATAAAAATGCCTCAGTTGATTCAGAATAGTTTCAACCAACCTTATGTGTAAAAACTCAATTCTTTAAATTAATTTATTTTGATTTTATAAAATAAATTAATAATTCACAAACATAAAATAAACTAAAAGGAGGACATTTTCTTCTTTTTTTCTTCTTTTTTTTTTCCTAATGCTTAAAAAATAAACAACTAACATAGGCACACTCTAGCACACTCTAGACTTAAATGTTTTAATGAACATAGAAAACCAACAAGTAACGAAACAAGACCATGGATATGTTGTCTAATCTTATTCGACAGCGATCAATTACTTTTACTATCACACTACCACCACTACTTAGTGGATGTTATCTAAAGCATGCGTTAATAATAAAACTACATACATTATTCTAAAAACATGAAAACTCGTTGAGGTGCATAAATTTTACCAACCAATATGATAATAGTTGTTGTTTATTGTTGTGTGAATTTATAAAATAATAATATATTTTGATTGTACACCAGCTAAATAATTTTTTTGGCTAATGCCCTTTTGATTATAGAAGGAATGGTGTGCAAAGACTTACAACTATTAAAGAAGCAAAATATGTAAATAGCAAAAGATGTAAATACTCTTTCACTTCGTAAGGTTGTTGTCACTCTGATGAATAGAAGAAGTTAAAGAAAGAAAGAAAGAAAAATAAGAACCACTACCTTGTAAAATCAACAAATGCAAAGACCAATCAGCTTTTGGCCGAATGGTAGAATCTATGTGAAAGCATGGTTTCGAGTCATTATATCGTAATATAGGGACTTAATTTCCTTCCTTAGTTACAAAATAGTTCGAATATTTCTATAATTGAGTGAAATTAGTCTTCTCCATTTTAAAATATGAGTGGAGTAGATATCTCTCGAATATTTTTGAGGATAATTGTATGATTCTAAATCCCTTTTGAAATATGAAGGGGATAGACGTTTTGAATATTTCTATAATTGAGTGAAGGTAATTGTTTGATTCCAAATCCCTTTTGAAATGTGAGCGGACTAGACGTTTTGAATTTTTCCATAATTGAGTGAAGGTAACTGTTTGATTGTAAATCCCTCTTAAAACGTGAGCGGAGTAGATGTTTCGAATATTTCCATAATTAAGTGAAGACAATCTTCTCCTTTTTTTAAATATGAGTAGAATATACTGAAATATAAGTGTGCAACCCAAGAGGGGGGGTGAATTGGAATTTTAAAAATTATCCTCGCAAATCCACACAACAAGCAATCTAATGTCTTAATAAAAATTGAAAGCGATAAGTTCAATAAAAGCACAATAACAAATGAGTAAGGGAGAAGAGAAACAAACACACGAATTTTTACGTGGTTCGGCAATCCCCGCCTACGTCCACGCCTCCAAGCGATCCAAGCTTGAGGATTTCACTATCCGAGCCTTTCCAAGGCTTCAACCGTTTACAATTGACTTCAAGGTGTCAATGAACCTTTACAATAAAGAGATTATCTCCCAATCTCTTCACTCAAGTGTCTCACACACTCAAACTCTTATAATTAAGATGAAGAAATGAAAGTTACAATAAAACTCACTCAAAGAGTAGATATTCAAAAATTAAGAATAAGAGATGATTCAATGTTTTTGTGATTTGCGAATTGAGAGCTCAAGATATCTTGTGTGCTTTTTGTTTTTGCTTGTTGGAGAGCTTGAAAATGAATTGGATTTGAGTTTATATAGTTTGAGCTCAAAAACTAGCCGTTATGTACATTTTGTTCATAACCGGCTTACCGTTTATGGACATCCGGTTAGCCGCTTAATGTTACCGTTACAGCCACAATTTTGAATTTCTGAACATCCGGTATGCCGCTTGTGAAATCCGGCTAACCGTTTAAGTTCCAGAAACATTCTGCCCGAATCCGGTCTACCGTTTGTCAGGATCCGGTTATCCGCTTGCGACAGTAACTGCTACAATGAAATATTTTCTAAATTTATAGTTTGACCCCAAAACTTTATAAAATTGTATTATGGCCCAAAACGTTATGAAAGCTTTCAAATAGGTCCAATTTCAGAATTTTTAAATAATGCTTTGTCAATCCCAAAACTTTCTGAAATTATGATTTCACCCAAACTATGTGAAATTATAGAATGACCCAAAATATTTAAATAGTTTCAAATAGGTCCAAATATGAAATTTTAAAACAATATCAAAGGTTTTAAAATACTTTCATTTTAGTCAAAAATACTTTAATTCCATAATATTATTTTCTTATTCTAAAAGCACAATTCATAAATCTTTGTTTAATCCACACATGTGGTTTGTTATCATCAAAATCAATATCTATAACCATATAGGCTAACAATCTTCCCCTTTTTGATGATGACAAAACACATTATAAAAAATTTAATCTAGTTATGAAAAGCTCCCCCTTAATCAATGCAAGGTTAAAAAATTGATTCGAAAATTATTTAAAAAGACTCCCCTTGCATACATGCATACTCCCCCTGGATACATGCATATTTTTATAACACTTTTTATAACACATACTAAATTATTCTCCCCCTTCATCATAAAAAAGAATAAAAGAATAAGAGCTCCCTCGATCAATCATTAAAATCGCAATATAAGCACATTAGTTCAAAAATATCCATAAGCATAAGAAAATCCATATAATCCATAACAAACAATCAAAACAAATTCATATTATCCAAAACAAATACATAATCCAAAAGCATAATAACCATCCATATAGTCGAAAATAAAAGAATATAATGCAGTAAATGAAATGTAGGTGTGTCCAAATACAAGCATAAGAGACTACTGAGGTGGTGAGGATGGTGGTGATGGAGGTGGATACGGATATGGAATGCCGAAGTGCTCAAAGAGAAGTCGTTGTCCATGAATGAGTTGTTGCTGCTGCTGCTGCTGAAACTCAGTCTGCCGTACCGAGAGTGTCCGCACCTCATCCATAAGCTGCTGAAGAGTAACATCTTCAGAGGTAGGAGGCTGTGGAGGTGATGAAGCGGATGCAGAGACACTAGGAGCTGAAGCAATCACAGGAGGATCTCGACGTCTACACTGCCCTCGAAACGAGAGTGAGAAAATGGGTAGCTGATCGGTTGAAACCACAACATTAAGTGGCCGATCATCACTTGGAGCAAGAAAGGTAAACTTGTTCTCAGTGTATTTGACCCAAGTGCCATTTTTCCACTCAAAGCCTAAGTCGAAAATAACATCATCTCCGATACCCTTAGACGGTCTACATGACGGTTCTTGAATCGGTACATCAAAATATTTAAGGATTCGGGTAATGAAATGATCATATGGAAGGGAACGAGTAATCAACTTAGGTATACTGAGCATGTTTCGGACAATGGTATATCCTAAGTCGACTGGACGATGTCTAAGAATACAATCAATCAAGGCAACATCCATATGAGAGACCTCATCCAAATGACCTGATCTAGGAAGGACAATACTCTGAATAAAACGAAGTAATATCCGAGTTTGAAGACAAAGACATTGGGTGTGAAAATGGATAGTACAATCTTCATTGGAAAGGTCGATACGACGACATATATTCTTAACAGCATCAATATAAACATAGTCATCAATATCAGGAGGTTTCCTAGGTGAAAAAATTTCTAGGCCATCATCGGAAGTTCCTAGGATAAAGTTCAACTCCGAATCATCAAACTCAATCGAAACTCCTCCAACTGTGGTGATTACTTGATTCTCTTTCTCCGCGGAACAATCCATATTCGAGTAAAACACTTTCACCAAATCAGGATATACATTTTCCTCAAAAACAAGTGCATTAAGCCAACCAACATCTTCCAACAATTGCAATAAAGTACTATTGCTAATACTAAGATGATTTAACCAATCCGATAAAATAAAAAAGGATTGGAGTACCTCACGAGTCATGAATTGTTGGTGAAAACGTTTGGCTAGATGTTTCTTGTTCTGAAAGTGTGTGGACTCAAAATTGTATTGATTGGAGGTGTTCCCTGCTTGCCGTGACCGGTTGGTTGGTTGAACCGGTTCTTTGCCTTTTCTTCGAACCGACCGAGAGCTTGACATTGTGATTTTGATGAGTTTGAAGTTGAAAATAGCAAAGAGAATGAAGATGATGAAGATTGAAAGTAATTTTGGGAAGCAATTTGGATAAAAAACGGCTTGAGAGTGAGAAACTTAGAGAGAGAAAATTCAGCTAAAACCCTAGGTTGAATTTGAGATCTAGAGATTTAGATGTTGAAAATGGATTTGAAGTATGATTTTGTGCATAAGAACGGATGGGGATTAAGATTTATAGATTGATTTGCATCAAAACCGAGTAGAAATTGTGGATTTTGGAGTGAAAAATGAGAGAGAGGAACCGATTTTTAGAGAGAGAACAAGAACCAGATTGCCAAATAAAGAAGGAAGAAGAACACTGCCCTTTTAACCACGAATTCGGCTTGCCGGATGTCACTAACCGGCTGACCTGTTAGTATTCAGAAGCTAGAAAGCCGAAAACGGCTTGCCGGATGTATTTAACCAGAAATCCGGTTTTGTTCCAGCAAGTCCTTCACGCAAATCCGGTTTTCCGGATATCACGAACCGGCTTGCCGGTTGGATCCAGAAAATAGCAAGTGAAAATCGGCTTATTGGTTTTCCTTAACCGGTTCGCCGAATAAGTCCAGAATGCTGCCAAAGTGCAGCTCGAATCCGGATTTCCGGATCTATATAACCGGCTATCCGGTTAAATCCAGTGAAATCCATACGCGAATTCAGTTAGCCGGATTTAATAACCGGTTTATCCGGTTGTGAGACCGAACCATGCAAACCGTAACCGGTTTGCCGGATTTGAAGAACCGATTGGCCGGTTTTGAGGCAGAGAGGAAGCTTATCAAATCCGATTTTCCGGATTGATAAATTCGGTTATCCGAATGTTGACCCGAGAGCAACCAAAGCTAATCCGGCTTACTGGTTTGCTAAATCTGGTTATCCGGAATTTGTCCCAAAAGAAATCAATAAGGAAACGGTTTTCCGGATGAGAGGAAGTGGTATACCGGTTAAGACTTGGAAATCTTTTTTACTCTAATTGAATTTTGGCAAGCTCTTATACTTGTATTACACACACCATTTTATTTTTGGCTTTTAAAATTGATTAATTTTAAATCATTTCGAGATTTAAAACTTTTCAATAAGCCATTTAATGCATGAAACATAAAATCATAAAATTACAAGCATATAAAGCTATCTAATTCATGAAACTTAAATCCATATAATAATAAACATATCAAGCCATGTAGTAAAACATAAGTCAAGATGCAACAATCATCATTCCAAGCTCATGTCTTATCTTTATAAAATGTTCTTCGCTAAGAGGTTTTGTAAAGATATCCGCAAGCTGATTTTCAGTAGAAACAAATTTAATTACAACATCTCATTTTTTAACATGATCTCTAAGAAAATGATGTCTAATTTCTATATGCTTAGTCCTAGAATGTTGAATGGAATTCTTAGAAAGATTTATAGCACTAGTATTGTCACACAAGATAGGTATTTGATCAAGTTTAATACAATAGTCTCTAAGGGCTTGTTTCATCCAAAGAATTTGTGCACAACAACTACCTGCGGCAATATATTCTGCCTCGGTGGTTGATAGCGCAACCGAGTTTTGTTTCTTACTAAACCAAGAGACAAGTGAATGGCCTAGGAAATGACATGTTCCACTAGTACTTTTTCTATCAACCTTATATCCAGCAAAATCGGCATCCGAATAATAAGTTAAGTCAATATGAGTTCCCCTAGGATACCAAATGCCAAGATTAATGGTGCCAATCAAATATCGAAAAATGCGTTTGACAGCAAGCATGTGTGACTCTTTAGGACAAGATTGAAATCTAGCACACAAGCATACACTAAACATAATATCAGGCTACTAGCAGTCAAATAGAGTAAGGATCCGTTCATACCTCGATATGTCTTGATATCAACTTCCTTATTTTTCTCATCTTTGTCCAGTTTGATGGTAGTACTCATTGGAGTGCTTTTTGCCGTTCCATTATCATAGCCAAATCTTTTGAGTAGACCTTTCACGTACTTGGCTTGATTTATAAAGATTCCTTCCTCGTTTTGTTTGATTTGGAGTCCAAGGAAGTACTTCAACTCTCCCATCATACTCATCTCAAATTCTTTACTCATACACGATGAAAATTCTTTACACAACAACTCATTAGTAGAACCAAAAATAATATCATCAACATAAATTTGAACAATAAGTATATCTTGGTTCTTATGCTTAACAAATAAAGTTTTGTCCGCTTTTCCCATTGAAAAATCGTTATCCAACAAGAAGTTTTTAAGCCTATCATACCAAGCTCTAGGTACTTGTTTTAGTCCATACAAAGCCTTAGATAACTTATATACATGATTTGGAAATTTTTCATTTTCAAAACCAGGAGGTTGTTTCACATAAACTTCCTCCATAATATAACCATTTAAGAAAGCACTCTTGACATCCATTTGATATAAAATAAAATCCTTATGACATGCATATGCTAGCAACATCCGAATGGATTCTAATCGTGCTACAGGTCCAAATGTTTCATCAAAATCAATTTCTTCTTCTTGGTTGTAACCTTGAGCCACTAATCTAGCTTTATTTCTTACAACCACACCGAATTCATCCATTTTGTTTCTAAATACCCATTTAGTGCCTATAATGGATTGATGTTCTGGATTATGAACTAATTCCCACACATTGTTTCTTTCAAATTGATTCAACTCCTCTTGCATAGCCATAATCCAAGATTCATCATTTTCCGCATCCGCAAAGGATTTTGGTTCAATTTGAAAGATAAATGCAGCATGCTCACATGTGTTCCTAAGAGATGATCTAGTTGTAACACCTCGTGAGGGATCTCCTAAAATTACATCCTTAGGGTGAGAAGAAACATACCTCCACTCATTGGGGAGTATTTGAGAAGTACCTTCATTTTGCTCTGCATTTGTTTCTTCATGATGTTCCTCTTGAATTCCATGTAATGCACCTTTTTGGTTGTCATTTGATGCTTATTCTTGTTGTTCTTCTTCTGCGTTATCATCAACAACAACTTTCTCCGTAGAGGAGGGGTTAGACTCATCAAATGTAACATGCATAGATTCTTCCACAACCAAAGTTCTTTTATTATAAACTAAGCTTTGCTTGAGTTTGAATAACCAAGAAAAATACCAACATCAAATTTTGGATCGAATTTACCAAGATTATCTTTTGTGTTCAAAACAAAACATTTGCATCCAAAGACTTTAAAATAGCCAATGTTAGGTTTTCTATCTTTCCAAAGCTCATATGAAGTTTTATTAAGATTAGGTCTAATCAACACACGATTCAAAACATAACAAGCGGTCTAATCAACACACGATTCAAAACATAACAAGCGGTGTTGACGGCTTCGGCCCAAAAATATTTTGGTAACGAATTTTCATTCAACATGGTCCCAGCCATTTCTTGAATAGACCTATTCTTTCTCTCTACAACTCCATTTTGTTGTGGAGTCCTAGGTGATGAAAATTGATGCTCAATGCCAAAGTCATTACAAAAACTTTCAAATGCATGATTTTCAAATTCTTCACCATGATAACTTCTAATACAAGTAATGGAATAACCTTTTTCATTTTGGACATTTTTACCGCAAATTTGAAATACATCAATGGCACCATCCTTATTAGCTAAGAACAATACCCACGTGTATCTAGAATAATCATCTACAATTACAAATGCATAAAACTTGCCACTTAAACTAGTATATCTAGAAGGTCCAAATAAATCTATGTGAAGTAATTGAAGTGGTTTTGAAGTAGAAACATGATTCTTGCTTTTAAAAGAAGTTTTGATTTGTTTTCTAAATTGGCAAGCTTCACAAATTCTATCTTTTTTGAAAATTGATTTTTGGAAGATCTTTAACCAAATCATTTTTCACGATTTTTGAAATCAAATCCATGCTTGCATGACCTAATCTTCTATGCCACAACCAACCATCATCATGCAATGCGGAGAAACATTTATCATTTGTCGATGCACAATCCATATTAATGGTATAGACATTAACACATCTATTTCCTACAAACAAAACTTTTTCATCACATGCATTCTCAATAACACATTTTGATTCATAAAAAATAACTATATATCCTTTATCACATAATTGACTAATACTAAGCAAGTTGTGTTTTAAGTTTTCAATCAAACACACATTTTCAATGAGAGTAGAGGACACATTACCGACATTTCCAATGCCAATGATTTTTCCATTTGAATTATCTCCAAATGATACATCTCCACCATTTTCGATCTTAGTAAAACTTGAAAACCAAGAATAATTCCCTGTCATATGTCTTGAACAACCGCTGTCCAAGTACCACTTATTCTTCTTCTTCTTCTTCTTCTTCTTCAAGCCATGTAGAGAGAATCTCAAGTTTTAGGTACCCAAACATTTTTGGGTCTTTGAGAGTTAGCAATGGTTCCTTTCGGAACCCAAACACATTTCACACCATAATATGTATTTCTCTTCACTACACATCTATTTTTCATATGACCATCTTGATTACAATAATGACATACAATTTGATTGTTAATAGATGTATTCTTCACAAAATAACTCTTGTAATATTTTTGTTTCAAATTTGGTTTATAACCAATGCCTCCTTTGTCAAAAACACATTTTTATGAGTTTAGCAAGTTGTCCAACATCTTTTGCCTATTTGTGAATTTTAGCACAATCTCATTTAGTTCATTGCTCTTCTTTCTAAGTATTTCATTTTCATTTTTCAAGTCATTCATGTGTGACTCTAAGTGCTCATGTGGAGTGCTAAAATTCTCAAATAATGCAATTCTATCATACAATGTTTTATTCTCTAATTTTAGGCATGTAATCTTTGCACTAAATGATTCATTTTCATTTTTAAGCTCTATCATCTTCTTTTTAAGACATATATTCTTTTTACCAATCTTCATCAACTCATCATGCAAATCCTTAAAGGCATCATGTAATTCATCATATGTAGGAAGAATACTTACCTCATCAAGTTCATCACATGATTCTTCCCCAAAGGCCATGAGAGCTAAATTTGTCATTTCTTGTTGCTCTTCATCATCACTTGTTTCCTCATCGCTATCATCCCATGTCGCCACCATAGCTTTCTTCTTGAGTTTGTTGAGGAGAGGACATTTCGGTCGTATGTGTCCGGGCTTCTTACATTCATAGCAAGTGATTGGCTCTTTCTTCTCCTTCTTATTCTTGTAGCCTTTGAACTTTCTCTGCTCATTATTCTTCTTGTAAAATTTTCTGAATCTTCTAGCCAACATCGCCAACTCCTCATCATCCATTTCGCTTTCCTCATCACTCTCACGTTTTGAAGTCTTGAGAGCAATGTTTTTCTTCTTTTCCTTATGCTTTTTTTCAGCTGCCAAATCTTCTTCATATGAAATGAGAGAACCAATTAAATCATCAATGGTAGTCCTTTTTGGTCTCCATTCCTTAGGTAGCGACCTAATGATTTTCTTAACTTTCTCGCTATTTGAAAATGTCTTTCCTAGGGCTTATAGAGTGTTCACTATGTCCGTAAATCTAGTATACATAGAGTACACATTCTCATTTTGTTCCATTTGGAACAATTCATATTGTCGAGTGTACCTACTTATTTTAGATTCTTTCACTTGGTTCGTGCATTCATAAACAACTTCAAGTTTGTGCCAAATTTCATTAGCACTTTCACAACTAGACACTCTATGAAACTCTTTCTTATCTAGTGCACAAAACAAGGCATTCATAGCCTTGGAATTTAGATAAGCTTTTCTCTTTTCGAATTCATTCCATTCCCGTGAAGGTTTTGGAATATCTTCCTCGCCTTCATTTTTAGTCAAAGGCATGAAAGGACCATCATTAACGATTTCCCAAATTTCATAATCTAAGGCTTGCAAGTAAATTCTCATCCTAGTTTTCCAATACGGGTAATCGTTTCCATCAAAGTAAGGTGGTCTAGTGGCGGATTGTCCTTCCCTAAATGTGGAATCATTTTGAGTTGCCATTGATCTTTAGCTCTAGACGATTAAGTCTAAATAAGAGCACCTAGCTCTGATACCAAATGAAATATAAGTATGCAACCCAAGAGGGGGGGTGAATTGAAATTTTAAAACTTATCCTAGCAAATCCACACAACAAGCAATCTAATGTCCTAATAAAAATTGAAAGCGATAAGTTCAATAAAAGCACAATAACAAATGAGTAAGGGAGAAGAGAAACAAACACATGAATTTTTACGTGGTTCGGCAATCCCTGCCTACGTCCACGCCTCCAAGCGATCCAAGCTTGAGGATTTCACTATCCGAGCCTTTCCAAGGCTTCAACCGTTTACAATTGACTTCAAGGTGTCAATAAACCTTTACAATAAAGAGATTATCTCACAATCTCTTCACTCAAGTGTCTCACACACTCAAACTCTTACAATTAAGATGAAGAAATGAAAGTTACAATAAAACTCACTTAAAGAGTAGATATTCAAAAATGAAGAACAAAAGATAATTCAATGTTTTTGTGATTTGCGAATTGAGAGCTCAAGATATCTTGTGTGCTTTTTGTTTTTGCTTGTTGGAGAGCTTGAAAATGAATTGGATTTGAGTTTATATAGTTTGAGCTCAAAAACTAGCCGTTATGTACATTTTGGTCATAATCGGCTTACCGTTTTTGGACATCCGGTTAGCCGCTTAATGTTACCGTTACAGCCACAATTTTGAATTTCTGAACATCCGGTATGCCGCTTGTGAAATCCGGCTAGCCGTTTAAGTTCCAGAAACATTCTGCCCGAATCCGGTCTATTGTTTGTCAGGATCCGGTTATCCGCTTGCTACAGTTACTGCTACAGTGAAATATTTTCTAAATTTATAGTTTGACCCCAAAACTTTATAAAACTGTATTATGGCCCAAAACGTTATGAAAGCTTTCAAATAGGTCCAATTTCAGAATTTTTAAATAATACTTTGTCAATCCCAAAACTTTCTGAAATTATGATTTCACCCAAACTATGTGAAATTATAGAATGACCCAAAATATTTAAATAGTTTCAAATAGGTCCAAATATGAAATTTTAAAACAATATCAAAGGTTTTAAAATACTTTCATTTTAGTCCAAAATACTTTAATTCCATAACATTATTTTCTTATTGTAAAAGCACAATTCATAAATCTTTGTTTATTCAACACATGTGGTTTGTTATCATCAAAATCAATATCTATAGCCATATAGGCTAACATATACGTCCCTCGAATATTTATAAGGGTAATTGTCTTCTCCCTAATATTTGTGAGGGTAATTGTCTGATTGTAAATCCTTTTTGAAATGTGAGCGAAGTAGACGTTTTGAATATTTCCATAATTGAGTGAAGGTAATTTTCTAATTGTAAATTCCTTTTTAATTGTGATCGAAATAAACATTTCGAATATTTCTATAATTGAGTGAAGACAATCTTTTCTATTTTAAAATGTGAGTAGAGTATATGTCCCTCGAATATTTACAAGGGTAATTATCTTCTCTCTTTTGAAATGCAAAAGAAATAGGCATTCCTCAAAGATTTGTGAGGATAATTATCTAATTCTAAATCTTTTTCGAAATGTGAGTGGAGTATATATCTCTTGAATATTTATGAGGATAATTGTCTTATTGTAAATTTATTTCAAAATATAAGTGAAATAAATATTTTTAAATATTTATAAAGATGATTGTCTAATTATAAATATCAGTAATAATATGTTTGTAATCCATTGATTATAATCCATTATAAAAAAAAGAAAGGCAAAGTGATGAACAAGAAATACTTTACATTTGTTTACGCCATCATTTCAGTAGTGGGACATAATTAGTCAATTAAACAAAATGTTGGGTGAAAATTTTGTCAACCGAAAAGGCCCACGACTCCTAATATTTGGCTGGGCAAGTCGAAAGCCCGGCCCACCGGCTAGCCAATGGCAAGTGAACGCTACTAACTCATTTTCCCGCCACCCTGTTCCTCCCATTTTTTACGGCACCGCCCCTTATCTAACCCCACCGAACAACATTCAACCCTCCACGAACCTTCCTCTTTTGCACTTTTCTATTTTAATGAGTTTGTGTATCGTATTGTATTACACTATATTAATTGTAATATAATATTAAATTATAATGTCGCAATATATGTGATGTAATATGAACTGTTTTATATCAAATATATTATTTTATATTAATATAATATTAAATCAATATTATTTTAATTTATTAATAGTTTAGAGTTTTATTATTAATATTTTGAAATTAATTATTAAATAATTAGTCGTATATATTAATTTTTATAATATAAAACTTAAAAATGATTTAATAATATGCTATTATATAATTTATTTCTATTTATTGGTTATTATAATATATTATAATTTGAAAAAAGTAATATAATATTAAATTATAAATTTATTTTTATTTTTATTTTTAAATTTATCATTTTAATAAATAATATATGATTAAATGAAATCAAAATAAATAATTTCATGTAAAGAAAGTAAAATAATGTCTTATTATTTATTTACTAGATATTTAGGTTTTTTAACATTTTATATTATTATTTTAAATTATATTTTATCATTAAAATATAAATATGAATTAACATTTAATAAGTATATGTATTATAATTTATTGAGTAATAAAAGTTAAAATGATTATATTTAAAAAATAAATAATATTTTAAACAATAATATTAGAGATCTTAAAATTTAAATCTTCATTGAAATCACAACACTATGTATCACTTATTTATTGGACAATAAATTTTATAAATTATAAAATTAATTAAACATCACCCAATGATAAATACCATATCAATTAAAACGCAATCCGAACTGAAATATTGAATGCGCTCATATTTTAACACAATACGGCCTCAACCCTACTCTCCCCGTGAATCTATTTCACACCTGACCTTTCACTGTATTATCCAAACTTCCAAATGTGTCCTTACAAAATTTTATATATATATATATATGAAAAAAAAGGTAGGACTCTTACCGTAATTGTGACCGACAGACACGACGAATAGTAATGCTCTCCATGACTCCCATCACTCACGGACATCTGTCTCTCTGACTCAGTTCCTCTGCAAGCATAGCACATAAAGAAGCTTTCTGCGGTTCGATCTGACGATTGGCCACTCACCATTTTCAACATTCACCGAACCCCACAGCGGCACCAAGACAATCCAAAACAACAAACAAAACCCAACCCCGTGACTCCCCCTTTTTCAACATCTCGTGAAATTTTCAGATAATAACGCATAAACAGACACTCATTTATTACAGAATCTCGTCTTTTCATTCCAAGTAAAAACAACCCCATTAAATCCCGAAAATCCCGCACCACCCCCTCCATCACTATAAATATCAAGTTGAGAATGGCCAAATCATCATCATCGTCATCACATTCACTCCTCCACAAGAAACCCACCAAGTCCAGTCTCCTCACTCTCTTCTCAATGGCTTCTGCTCTTCTCATTTCCCTCTTATCCCTCTCCCTCTTATTTTCTCTTTCTTCTTCGACCTCTCGTCGTCACCACACTCCCTTGCAGCAGCAGCAGCAACCGCCAATCCCTCAAATCCAGCACGCCTGCAAGGCCACTCGCTTCCCCGACGTGTGCCAGCAATCCCTCTCCCAATCCCACAACGTCCCCCCTAACCCCTCCCCCGCGCAAATGATCCAATCCGCCATCGGGGTCTCCGCCCAAAACCTCGAAACCGCCAAATCGATGGTGAAGCGGATCCTCGACTCCTCCTCCGACAGTCAGAACCGCTCCCGGGCCGCCACCACGTGTCTCCAGATCCTCGGCTACTCCGGGGCGAGGTCCCAGTTGGCCTCCGACGCGCTGCCGCGTGGGAAACTCAAGGACGCGCGCGCTTGGTACAGCGCGGCCCTCACTTACCAGTACGACTGCTGGTCTGCGCTCAAGTACGTTAACGACACCAAGCAGGTGGGCGAAACGATGGCGTTTTTGGACTCCCTGACTGGGCTGACGAGCAATGCGCTGAGTATGATGATGTCGTTTGATAATTTTGGCGACGATTTTAACGCGTGGCGGGCCCCCCAGACGGAGCGGGCCGGGTTTTGGGAGAAGGGCGGGTCGGGCGCGGCCCAGTTCGGTTTTCGTGGCGGGTTCCCGTCCAAGTTGACGGCGGACGTGACGGTTTGTAAGGACGGGAGTTGTAAGTACAAGACGGTGCAGGACGCCGTGAATGCCGCACCGGACAATGTGCCGGCTAAGAGGTTTGTGATTAACATAAAGGCCGGTGTTTATGAGGAGACCGTTAGGGTTCCATTCGAGAAAAAGAACGTGGTGTTTTTAGGCGACGGCATGGGCAAAACGGTCATTACAGGTTCTTTAAACGTGGGACAGCAAGGGGTTAGCACTTACGAATCTGCTACCGTCGGTAAGTCTTTAGTCGGTCACGCTCTCAGTCGTTTTTTCCTTTTTAAAAGAAAAAAAAAAAGTGTAGCGTTGCAATTACTAAAATATGCAGAAGCAAGGCGTTATGAAAACGTGACGTTATAAATGTGAAGTGTGTTATTGAGTAGGCGATAATTTCGTGTTTTTTAAATTGACTATTTTACCCTCTGTAATGCTGTACCATTTGCTTAATTTTGAGTTTGGTATGATGCAAGATGATCATTGTTATGATGTGTTGTGTGGTTTTGTTGTTACAGGAGTTCTTGGTGATGGGTTCATGGCCAGTGGTCTCACAATTCAGAACACGGCAGGTCCTGATGCCCACCAAGCAGTGGCCTTTAGATCAGACAGTGATCTCTCCATTATTGAGAACTGTGAATTCTTGGGCAATCAAGACACTCTATATGCTCATTCCCTTCGGCAATTCTACAAAAAGTGCCGCATTCAGGGCAATGTGGACTTCATTTTCGGAAACTCACCGTCAATCTTCCAGGATTGCGAGATCTTGGTTGCTCCGCGGCAATTAAAGCCGGAGAAAGGTGAGAACAATGCAGTGACTGCTCATGGCAGAACGGACCCTGCTCAATGGTCAGGTTTCGTTTTCCAGAACTGTTTGATCAACGGCACCGAGGAGTACATGAAATTATATTATAGTAAGCCTCGTGTGCACAAGAATTACTTGGGGAGGCCATGGAAAGAGTACTCGAGAACTGTTTTTATTCACTGTAACTTAGAAGCTCTTGTACATCCAGACGGGTGGCTGCCTTGGAGCGGTGATTTTGCTTTGAAAACGCTTTACTATGGTGAATTCCAAAATACTGGACCCGGGTCTAAGACGGCTAATAGAGTTCCGTGGAGTTCCCAAATTCCTGCAGAGCATGTTAATGCATATTCGGTGCAGAATTTTATCCAAGGTGATGAATGGATTTCGACATCATCTTAATTGCTGCACGCAATAGCAGAATCTGCTGATTTTTCTTGTACAATTTGTATACCGTGGCTTAAATGATTAAATGATTGGGGACTATGGAAATATTTCCCTTTACTGATTTTCTATAAACATTAGTGTAGTATGATGTAGGCCACATATGTTGCTTGACTTGAAGGCAAAGATGCCAATGTGACAAGGCATTAAGTTGAGCTTGTAGCACAAAACGTAATGTCATTCTATCTGTCAATGTACTATTTTTTCAGCTTTATGAGATGGAGAATGGAGATGTACAGCTTAGAGCCTTAATATGATTAAGACTCCGCAATAATGGAAATGAGTGGTGGGGGAAGCAGCTTCTGCATTTTCTTCTCCTTGCTATGATGCGTTGATGCTTATGCAATGAAGTTATGGTACTTAAGAAAAGTAGCCTAAGAGCCTATGAGCATTTGTTCAATGTCACCATCAAATGCATGATCTTTTCTATGGTGCTGCTCAAGTTCACATGAACTTCTCTGGGTATGAATGGAAACAAAACGCGAACGGCCACATCCTATTACATGATGCATTCCATCGTGATTTAAGGCTTAATTGGCTAGATATCATTCCACTTTAGATCTCAGGCACGCGTCTTTCACCTTCATGATAAAATACGTTAATTGAGATGGCTTGATGATGTATATGAACAATCCTGAATTCGGGTTTGCTGGCGACATGGGATTCTACTTTTGAAAGCTACAAGATGATTACTTAGGCCAATATTTCCATAACCCTCTAATCCTTACGTCTCTTTTCGTTGTACACGTACTCAGTTAAAGCACTTATGTTCATTACCATAGTTCCTTCATTTCATGACCACCCCATCTGAGCACATGCTCATAATTAAGGACCCAGAATCGGTGGATCGTGCCCCAGTTTTAACATTCATTGCTGTGCCTGTGAACTCCTTTTAAATGCCATAATTTATCGGATCTTTGTATTCAACGAAGAGGAGAAAACAAATTCATTACAAAATGCTTCTACTTTAGAGTTTCTGGTGTACAAATGAAGCCACTGCCTGCCACTGAACAAAAGCAATAGTGGAAAGTCCACTATCTATAGATGAGTTGGCGGCCATTTTCTCGCATGGCTCTTTCTTATCTCTTGAATTGGCAATTATCTGTTTGGAATATCAATCTGTAATCAGGGCATTAATTGTGGATGACAGATATGAGTCAAATTGAAAAACCACATGTGTTTTCCACATACACACATCAAATTCAAGAGTTAGTTGCTGCTGAAGTAAGGGTGGTTGACGAAGTATGAAAATATTCTTGATGTTCGGTAAATTTTCTTCCAAGGATTGAAGAAAAATGGTGCAACTCTGATTGACCTTCTTATGTAACAAGGATAATTTTCTTTATATGAGGCTCTGTTCTGTTGGGCTACTTTTTCAAAGCTCTGACAGCTAACGGTATCTGATTGTTTGAGCCACTGAGGTGGTTGTGAATAATTAATTATTAAAATCTCTTAGCAAAAGGCTAACAGTATTCAGAGTTATGGATTTTAAAAAATACCGGGCTGGCCCGAACTTCAACTGACCATTACTCTGGGGATAGAATGACAAATCGAGAACAGCTTTCTTTTTTTCTTTTTTTTTGACATTGATTTTCGTGCACGAATGTAGTGTTCAATTACATCACCCTTAACATGTAATGCACTAACTGTTGCCACTTTTCTTATCTTCAGTTATCAACTATGATGCATGAATATTCTGCAGAATTACATTATAAATCTCTGCACGATTGTAAAATAAGATCCACTTTTTGGTAAAGCAGACTGTGAACAAATGCTTGATCAAAAGTCAATGCCTTCATATGAAGTCTTTTATTAGAACACAAGCTAAGGGAATAAAAGGACAGAGTACCTCTAATTCCAAATTATGCATATGTGTTACCTATCTTCAAATTTCTTCCACAGCAGTATCAGATGATCTTTCAATTCGCCCTCAACGTAATCAAATATGTAGCATGGAGAAAAATCAAGAACTATTTCCTCTTTCAAGATTACTAAAAAATTTCAATTGCCAAGTTGGGAAGAAATTGAAATGTGCCGAAATCTACTACCCCCCAAGTAGTTTTTGCATTTCACAAAACGTGAAAAAATGTTCATGTAAATGTAAACAGGAAACCGAGTAGAAAAAAATGGAAACAGCATCTCACAAGCCAGAGAGGGATGCAGTTGTGAGTGCAGGTGGTGTTGGGGCAAAAGATTCATCATCTGTCCAGTTTGTTTCGCCCCAGTGCCGTAACATGCTCTTCCATTTACATAGGTTGTCAATGCATATCTTCAAACGCCCATCCTCGACTTTGATCTTGTAATGTCCATCTGTGTAGTTAGCCATTTCAGCTTGCCTCCTGTCAAATTCTAGTTGTGCCTTTTGCTTAGACCTCAACAAGCAAAACTGCTGCAGCTGCTCAGGCATTGCATCATGCACTCTCCACCACTTTGCATGAGCAACATCGCTAGCAAACTCTTGGAATATGTCAACGTTCCAGTTACAATCGTAGTCGCGGAAACACAACCATGGCTTCATTCCTAGGTAGTGGAGTACATAAAGAATTGGAGGGTCAGCTCCGAATAGTCGTGTTTTCTTTTGCTTAACTTCTTCCTCATCCCCAAACCAAAAGTGCTTCAAGAAGTTCATGTGCTTTGGAATACGGTGCCACCATGTAAAGACTTCATTCAAGTATCCCTGATCACCTCCGTTGTAGGACTCGAACTCATTGATGTGATCCATCAAAAGCTGGAAGGTACAACTTGAGGGCTCAATAACCATGACACCAGAGTTAAACATAGTGCCATTGTTTCCCGTAGCCGAAATTTCTGGCATTCCAAATAAGAAATCAATGTTTCTCAGTATGAGCAAGTCTGCATCAATGAAGATGATCTTGTCATAGTCTGTCAACTGCCACAACCGAAACTTGCTGTAGTTCCATTCGTTGTACGCATCTTTCTCAGCTTTCGGATTCCTGATCCTTTGGATTGTCCTGACTTTCCATCCAGCTGCCTCAAGGCCACTCCTGTGGTAGGCACTGATTGTCTCATCAACAAGTATTACAAGGTCCCGGGTGGATCCAGACATGCGGATGCTCTGCGCAGCAGCAATGGCTCCACAGACATAGACATGAGCTGAATGGAGAATGGTTGCATATGCTTCTCTGTGCACGCTCCCTGAGTAGACCCGATCTGTTTTCCAAGAGAATTTACTAAATTTTATGTATAACCTCTGATGTGAAAAGCAAAATTTCATTGTAGTTCTTGCATAATAGACTATTCCTTGATAAATTATGACGATCAGACTAAATAACACAAAAAGATCAGGGGACGAAATTTACCAAACGTATTCTGAATGTGGATTTTCAACTTTTTGGACTAGTACTGACCTTTATCCCTGAGAGGAAGTGCAAGCTCACAAGAACCAACCGGAAGCTGGAGCTTTTCTCTTAAAACATTCAGGTTTGGTTTATACAACCATGCGTTTCCTTCGCGAGTCACGAGTTCCTTGCAGGGGAACAGGTTTGGTATGGGAAAGCACTTGGTAATCAGAAGCAAGTGAACAGGATAAGCGCCTTTTTCAGAAGCAGCAAGATCAGCTGCTGCAAGCTGTAAATGTAATCTAGCAACGTCTTTAGACCAATTCCCTTCATTTCTACACGGAAGTTTAACGGCAATAAGATTAATGCGTTTTCTCGGGGCTTCAATCTTTGGCAGAGATGGACAAACGGGAACTTCTTCTTCCTCCTCTTCATCAATCCATTCCGGATATAATGAATCCCAAGTCACATTGTTCGCGGCATAATCCAGATGCAGCACAAAATGTGTGGCATCAGGAATAAGCTGCTTCCATTGATTCACTTCACTCTTATTAAAGTTTAAAAGGCCAATTCCTTGATAGTCATTCTGTTCGCTCAGCTTCTCAATAACTTTCATAACATCATCCCAGTTTACATCTAAGTCTGAAACATATCGAGAATCTGATCCTCCCCATATCCATCTTTTAACAAAATTTGGCCTGCATTCGATGGAAATTAAATCAATCAACGTTGTTGTTCACTTTGCATAGATTTCACGCTTTTATGTATTAACAAAATCTCTGGTCTGCTATGAATATACTTACCGGGAACTTGTATGCGATAGATGATTGTTGTTGTAAACCTCAGGAGAGTACATGAGTGTCAAAAATGTGCCGCAAATAATGATTACTAAGACAAGCTTCAACAGAGGAAATTTGCAGCATGATACCCTATCTTGGATATGAAAAGGCTTGTCGATGCCTTTGACTTTGCTCTTCTTTATTCTTCTTTTGTATATGTCTTCACTGATTCAATCAAATTTCAGAATGAATCAAAAATTGAAGAAATGTGGGAACAACATGTTGCTTGTTAATGCAAATCATGTCCAAAACAATGTGAGTGCATAATGTATCATCAATAGATTTGTAACTTGGTGCTAAAATTAATGGAGATTGTAAGTAAACTGAATGCAAATTGTTGAGCTCACATTGATGATGATAGCCGGTGTCTTGCCTCAACAGAACCAGTAGAATTCCCCATTGCTGCTCCTCTCATACTAAATATTGCTAAGAGAAAGGGAATAGATGAGCCATCTGATTCACAATGAACAAAAGAGCACCACAACAAAAATATAAGCTGTTACTTAAAGCACAGGCATAATAAAGGTACAGAAAGAAAAACAAGAAACTAACATGAAACAAGATTTTGCATTGGCTAACTTGAGTGAAGAACATAATAATGGAATAGTAATCCATTAACATCAACTAAAGCAACCCCAGAAAAATTTTTAAGTCCAAAGCAAAGAAAACAGAAGCAAGAAAAATAGGCCAAACAAAAACATTTTCAAGCTGTTGAAAGAGGGAGAGAGATTGAAGAGCATACCTATGATTCTATTGGAGATTTGTGTGTGGATGCAGAGAAGGTTTGAGGCAAGACAGTAAGAGACAGAGAGCAATACTCAATATAGACAGAGTTACTTCTATTTCAATTCTCAATTTGATAGTTTCATTTTAGTAATTCTTTACCAACAACCTTTATTTTATTTTTCAAGTTTCAATTTTTTGTTGTCATTTTCATACTTTATTTAAAAAAAAAAAAAAAAAAAAAAAAGCATTCCTACTTATAGGGATTTATAGGTCAGACTATAGATCCATTGATTGAAGTATCTTACTAATCATCCAAAGTGAATCATAATGATAGCTAAAAAAGTATCGTTGTGTTTCCATATCCAATTAAAAAGAATTGATTAGCTCAAATTAAAAAAAAAAAACTTACTTTTTTTACTGTAAGCTTGATAATTTTCTATACCCACAAGCCAAAAGCCACAACTTCATCATAAAAAAAAAGTTATTAATTATTGGGTTTTCATTGTACTCAAAACTGATAATATTTACTAAAGATAAGTCATAAATTTATAATTACCCATTAATTATTTTCCTAATTGAGTTATTAAAGTTTTGACTTTCATTACTTATTTTATTTTCTCAACTCACTTGCTGGTGAACTATAACTTCACTTTTGATGGGGGCATTAGATTACACATTTATCATGAAATGTCAAAAAAAAAAAAAAAAACTGATTATCTCTACCTTTTATTCCCTTTTTCATCTCATTTTCTCCCACGTAATTAATTATAACAGTAGTTGATAGATTAGGTTAATGAAAACAATTGGGTTGGTTGATGATGGATATTGATAAATTTCTAGAAGCAAAAATTGATTAACTGTCCCATCTCCACTTACCACGAGGCAAGAAACAAATATTCCTCTTAATTAAAATGTTGTAAAAAACAGGAAATCCCCCCCATCACAAGCAAAGCTGACTGCTATTTCAGCCAGTAAAAATAGTTAAGTTCCCTTATCGCAAAAGCACTTTTCCCTTCTACCTCCTTAAACAACAAAAGCGCTTTCTACATTAGTAGAGCTGGTTACATTGTATCACTTTGGGAGTATAGCAAATGTGATTTCTAATTAATGAAAAATAGATAGTTATCCTCTAGTTTCTTGCACCAAAAGCAATAGTATTAACAATACCAAAGATAAAATGATATAGGTCCAAGGGTCCTTTCAGAAACTATTTCACCAAACAAAATTCATTAGTGTCTAAGCTTAGTCAAATCTACAATTAGAAGGGTTAATTTAAATAAATAAACAACTTAAGTTCCATATATATATATATTCATTCTTCTTCTAGTTCTTCTTTCTCATTCTTTGCATGCAAGAAAAGAGATTTAAAAGAGAATAAAAAGTTCAAGAAAAAAATGCCAACAAATTAAGAGAATGAAATGTTATTGGAAGAGATTTGAAAGAATTATTATAAAATAATAACAAGTAATCATGATAATAATGAACATTAACTTTCAAGTTAGAACTAGAACTCGAACTAAATCTTCCAAGTTCAACAAACAAGAGGATGTACACGTGGCATAATTATAACTACACACATGTCGCATGGCTTTTTGATTGGATAAGGGAGAAGTGGTAGGAGCTGTCTTTTCCGATCGAAGCCTTGCACCCATCGCAACGTATCTCCCCTGTTACTCCATCCCATGCATTTTTGTTTTTTCATTCAACATATATAAATATTATTAAAAATAAAAATATATATATCTGATTTTTTAAAAAATATGAATTGGCAATTTTATGTGCGTATACAAAATTACTGGTTTGAATAACCGGTACTTTTTATGAGAGAATGATTACAATATAATCGTTGTCAATTACAATCTTCCACTCTATTTGAAAACCTCAAGTTCTTAGTTACGTTCAAAATTTTAGTTATTGAATGAATGTATGTATAATATATTACGTACAGTACATGAAAATTTAGGATGTAAGTAGCAATTAGAAATTTTCAACAATTACTAGGGTGTAAATGTACCTAGCACTAAAAGTTCAATTCGGCTTATTCTAATCGGTTTAGGTTTGATTTCAAATTTCAAACCAAACGGGTTTTGTTTAATCAAATCAATGAAAAATACAAAGAAAATCAAAATCGAACCGAATCGAATTTCGAGTTTAATTGAATTTATAACAATCTAAACCGATCGGGTTCAATAATGTAGACACGCCGCTTTTATGAACATCTAAATTTTACTAAAATTATTCTCTCTTAGTCTCTTTACTTATTTTGAAGAATTCTCTATGTTGAGCTATTGGTTTATATTTTATTAAACTTAAAAGAGAAGGAAAAAAGGCAACCAAAATTTTTTTTGTTATTTTTAAAGAGTATATGTTTAATTTAATAAATTACGTGCATATGTTGGTTTCGGTTAGAGGGAATACCGTTAGGTATACTAGTATAGGAGAAAGAGGTAAAATTGAATAAATAGACGTGACAATGTGTATATCATTGTATTGGAAGCAAAGTAACCGAAAGCATAAGACAAGTTTATATTTGCAAAGCATAAGACAGGCTGTCGAGGGCATTCATTTTCATGGCTCTTACAATAAGATCGAAAGGCAAAGTTGAAGACTCGTGACCAAAAGCACAAGTTACACGAGGAAAACGATATTAATCCTATTCTGATTTCGATATTATACTTGGACCACTTTGGAAAAAATACCAATGAAAAGATTAACTCAGCCAACTAATTTAATTTAATTAGCACATTGACAGTTGGATAATTGGCAATCAATTTTTGGTCAAATTGGACATCTAAGGTGTACCTTTCTGAGTGAGCTTAGAAAATACTCAATAATATAATATCTCTGATAATAGAAATTGAACTGTAATCGCATGGATGTATTAGAAACAAAAATGGACTAAAAATCTAAAATGACAACTTGAGGAATAATTATGTCGAACTTAAGAGGCCAGCCACTGGGTTAACTGCTGAATTAAACTGAGCAACAAACAGTTGATAAGCAAAATAACTTGAAATCGAAGGCACATTTTTATACCACTAAAATGTTGTTCGACAGAAAGGAAATTCGAAGATTCATTCGAAATCATCACAATTTAAGGGCACAAAATTGAGAGTTTGACAACTAAATTTCCAGACTCATTAATCAACTAAAACTGTCAAAATGAGGAAAGGACCCGAAAGACATTACTCTACCAGCATAAAAAAGAAGAAAATCATTGCCATTCATACTAGCACAGATAACATACATGATACATCTACAATGATCAGCTAAGCCCAGTTCCCCAAAACAGCAATTACCCATCGTTAGTTAACAGGAGACAAGAAGAAGAAAAAGGAAGACTTTGGTCTTTGGACCTGTTATTTTACGGCCTTTCTTATTAGTGTCCTCACATAACAGAGAGCAGTGACTGCTAAGCAAGCAATTTCTACATTTCCAAAATTTTAATTCAGAACACTAAATTGAAAGAAGGTTTAACATAAAAAAAGAATGGAGGATAGCGCAAACTATATTATAATGAGATCAAGCCATACAAATAACACAATGACTTCTACATCATATCTCAGCATCAGAGCTTTTCTCCTGTTTTGGGGGTGCAAAATTCTTCGTAAGCCGGGATCTTGTCCAGGGATCCATGGCAGCTCTTGGTGGTGGTTGAGGAACTGCAGGTTTTGATTGTCTAAGCTCATTTTCTCGGTCAACAAACCTGCTCAAAAGTGTTAATGTATGACTTAATACATGGTCAACCTAGTGAAGATTGATCAATCAGTGCATGAATTTTGAGAATGATCACTAGAATTAGAATTGCTCGCTCAATTCACTACTAAACACAATGTACAGAGAAAATGTGTTCACCATGCAGGCACATGTCAGAGATAAAGAGATAGCAGCCATCATCACGAATAATTTTGTTATCCTATTGAAAAAACATTAGGAAGGCCATTTTCTAAAACCAAATAGCTTTCTTACAGTATCAGGAATGTTCCATCCTCCATTTTACAAGCTTCCTAATTAGAGGAACAGATATATGATATTACAATAGCCATTTTTGAGTAGGCTTTCTTGAAAGCTATTATCTGGGCAGTTAGCAAATATCATTGCAAATGCAGAGATGAACAATAAGAATTGCAATTTAACAACTGTTCAAGAAGGCAAGGCTACATATTTATCAGTCTCTAAGCTAATGGAATTAATAAATAAATAAATCTCACTCAATATAGGCCATTGGAGCAGCGTCACCAACTCGTATACGGCTCCTAAGCAGTCTTGTATATCCACCAGCTCTATCCCTGCACAACCAAACATACATAAAATGTAACTAATATGCATATAATCCTTAATAAAAAATAAATAAAATAAAATAACTGAAAAGCAGAGCTTGATAAATTACTTGTATCGATAAGCTAATTCTGTAAATAGCTTGTGAATGACATCATCCCCACGGACAAATGCAGCAGCACGTCTCGCGGCACAAAGGGAACCCTGTTACTGTTCAAAATCATTATTCCGTTCTTTTGACAAGAAAAGCATAAATAAATAATCTAGAACAAGCATCAACCCCATTTAACAAGTAACAAGAGAGAATTGTTTGCCAGATTAAAAATGCACTCTAAGACCGGGGATAAACTTCAAAAGCTCCTAGACGAATGCACTTTTAGTTATTGCTGAATTGCGCTTTAGCAGCTTCTAATAAGACAATGTTCCTCGCAAAATCTCACATCTAATACTTTGACGCTTGAATATAGCCACTAAATTCCTTTTAAATGGAATTTGATTATTGTTTACCCAGTACTGATAAGTATTCATGTAGCCTATTTAAATTCTGAAAAGAAAACGGATTCTAGGACCATGTCTATTAAACACAAAACCTCATTGAGGATGGTCCAAGTCGGGTACTACTTGGGACTTGCTCAACATGGCTTAAAAACCACGTAAATAGCTTTTAACAACTTTCTTAATTGGTAACCCTAGCCCCTGCTTAACAAAGTAGGGGCGAGGGCTGGTTTCACTCTCATTCACCTCTGGTGGGGGAATTCTTAAGGTAGGGTTCTCATTGAGAATCCCCATTGAGAAGCCACTAGAGGACGAGCAAAGCGAAGTCCGAGACTGTTCTTGACTGAAAATCTGAAAAGAAGAACTTTGTGAATTCCAGGTTCCCTAAGCCTCAATATTAATCTAAAGATTCTTAATTTTAATCAAAGGAATGAATGGGGTGTGAGTACACATAATTTCATCCATACTATTTATGCTCCCCCATAAAGTTTCCAAATGATAAGTTCCAAAGCTAATACCAAAGGAATCTCCTGCATTCGAGAGATCTACTTACAGTTCAGCAAATTACAGAAACATCCATGCACATGCTCATTCGATCACCCACAAAACTTTGCTAGCTTAAAAGTAACAACATGTCTACAGATTAGGGTTAAGCTCCACTAACCAAACTGTAGAAGTCCATCAATTAGATTGCAAAAAACTTCGACTTATAACTTTACCTTAAAAAAACGTTGTCATTCATATCAATTAAGAAAAAGCATTTTCCACTAATTACAAGTAATTTCTTTTCAGCCCACAAACTCTAACTTTCAAATTGCAAAAGAAAATCTTAACACTGAACCTTCATGCTCCAATGTAATATAAAAACTAACGAATTATACACACCTCTTTCCCAAGTTGCACCATATTATCAGCAAGTCGCCTAACTTCTTTTGCCTGCAAATCATGTATAAAAAAAAAAAAAAAATCACTTTCATAATTTCTCATTTATATCACATCAGTCTCCAAAATTTGGGGAAAAATGAAACCAAAAAAAAGCCTTAAAATGGGTCCCATAATTCAACATTTCCAATCAATTTTCTTCCTATAATCTCAATATACTTCTAACAGAATTTGAATTAAATTAATTAATCAATTTTAAAAGAACAAAAAAAAAAATAAAACCCTAAAACAGAGAAAGTAAGAAAGGGAGTGCCTTGGCAACAGTGGTTTCAATACGCTCGTGCTTCACCAACTGCGAGACCATCGTTCTGCACACACGCAGTTACACCAACAATTTTTTATTTTTATTTTTTCAAAAAGAGGTACAAAAACCCTTAAAAAAATCTGAAAATTAAAAAATGCAACCTCAGCATGGACATTCTGTGACCAGTCGGCCGATTAAGCTTTCTGAATTTCGTCATTTTTACGGAGCCTTAGCGGAGAAACAGAAAGCTTACAGAGAGGGAGAGTGACAGTGAGAGAGATGATCGATAAACCCTAGCAATTAATTAAAACCACTGAAAAATTCAACAGAGGAATAATAACATATAGATCCCTAATCTTTTGTTTTTCCTCAAATAGCTATATATCTTATTCATTTGTGTCAAATAGGTTACCGAATTCTAGAGCTTGCAAAATTTGACACGAGCCGATTATCCGACACGAACATGACATAAATAAATGGGTATAGGTCGTCAAATTTAACACGATTATTAAATGGGTCGGGTCCAGGTCAACACGATTTTTTTTCGTGTCGGGTTTGGGTTAAAATTCTTGACCCATTTACCCGATCAATGACCCGATTATATTTTCTAGTTTAAAATAATTTACATATTCTTATAATTAAAACTCAAATATTAGAGATGATTTTCTTTTTTTATTCTTTAAAAGGGTGAATATAAACACAGTGTTTTATTTATAAAATTTTACATACATTTAGAGCTTCAATAGTGTAAATGTGTAAAAATTGATAGACATGTATATTTTATAATATTGATATATAATATTATATATATATATATATATATATATATATATATATATATATATATATATATATATATATATATATATATATATATATATATATATATAATTAAAACCTCAATAGTGTAAATGTGTAATATATTGGTAGATATATATATTTTATAATATCGATAAATTATGTATGTATGTATGTATGTATGTATTTATGTACATACGTATGTATGATAGTGTGTAAATATTTTATGTAACTTTTGTTCAATATATAAATATTAAACAGGTTATTGGGTAACCCGATTATTTTTCCGTGTCGGGTTTGGGTCTCAATATTTTGACACGATTATTAAATAGATCGAATTTAAATCGACCTAAATTTAACACGATATGAAATTGACACGACACAAATACGACCCGATGACCCATTTTGCCAGCTCTACCGAATTCTGTTTAAATGACTGAATTCATCCCGTGAAATTGAGTTATGTAAACAAGAAAATGGAAGGGTATTTGACACTAATTGATATAATTGGGCCACTTCTGGGCCTTCAAAAGCCCAACCAAGCTTTTGGTTGGGCTGGTTCTTTCCATATATTTCAAGTCAGTCTCGTTCATGTACGTGCCAACCTTTTTCTTTTTTTTTTTAATACATGTACGTGGCAACCTATTTCGACATTTTAAAATTGAAGAATTGAGTTGAATAAATAACATTAAATAAAATAATAATAAATTAATATGTTCCCGTGCTTACGAGAAGACTCGAAACCTTCAACCTCATGAAGTAGGTGATGATGCATTTGACTCACTCATCTAAAGAGTTGTTGTTAGTTTCGGTTGTGCTTCCATTAATTATGAAAACAAATCAACTAAATTATTTGATAAATGCTTACTTATACTTGATAAGTTATTTTTTATCACATGAACACAAGTTTATATTTGATAACTAATAGCTCCAGTTCATCGCCGTTATAGTTAAAATTGACAATACTTAGAATCATAAACTGATACAACATATCTTAGAACTGTTAAATGCTACATGCAATCATGTATGGATTGCGATAACATATCCAAATAGGAATTGCAATGTTGATAGCGGAGTGAGTTAATCTCATAGTGTATTGAAAATCAAACCAATAATCAAGAATGTCATACTGGCCATAATGCACATCAAATCGATAATGTGATTATTTGTAACATATTAACATTGAATTGATATAATAAAAATATTTGTATCACAATTTTGGATAAGTCGTGGGTTCTAAATAGTTTAGCTCATATTTAGAGACAAATCTGGCACCATTTACAATGTTGCCCAATTATCTGAGTGGAGGGATGACAATTTTTTTTTGTTGGGATGGGATTTCGTCCCACTTGTGATAGGATTGAAACATATTTTTACATCCTAAATTAAAAGGAAGATAGGATAATGACAAAAAAAATAAGTCCTACCTTTATTTGTGGGATGGGAGGAGGACCAACTATAAAATCATATCTTGTCCTCTATATCCCACTAAGAATATAATTTTAAAAGTATTTTAAATTTTTAATTGTTTTATAATTTTAACTTAAGTAATGTTCAAAGTTGAAACTTAAAGGTTAAAATTAAATAATAAAAGTAATATAATTAGAAAGTGAAATGTCAACCACAATCAAAATATGAATTGGTTACTGTCCAAATCTATAACTTTTGAAGCGTAGGTCTTAGTATTAATTGAAATTCTAGTTATGCAACCCAAGAGGAGAGGTGAATTGAGATTCTAAAAATTATTTAATTCTAGATCAAAACTCAATGCAAATCCAAAACTAATTTAAAGCAATAACAAATAAATCAATCACAATATAAAAGGATAAGGGAAGAGAGATTCAAACACGATAATTTTTACGTGGTTCGACCAACCTCGCCTACATCCACGCCTCCAAGCTTTCCGGGCTTGAGGATTCCACTAAGCAAGCCTCCAAGACTTCAAATGCTTACAATTGACTTCTAAAGTGTCAATAAACATTTACAATAAGAGATTATCCCCAATCTCTTAACCTAAGTGTATTCCAACACTTACAATCACTCAAAACAAAAGATTACAAATTATTTTTCTCTCACACAATATTTAAGATTACAAATCAATGTCCAATGTGTGAATGGATGAAGAATGAATGTGTTTAAAGCTCTTTGAAGATTGTATTCTCGCATATAAGTTCAATGATAATGTTGTGATCCATCCTTGTTTGATTTTGAATGAGATTATTTATAGTTGGAGCTGAAAAATAATAGTTACAGACTGTCTGCCTGAAAACGGTTCGCCGTTAGCTGTTAACGGTTAACCGTTTAGATTGGTCAAAGTTACCGTTGGGCCAAAATTCAAATAAATGGTTTGCCGTTTAGGCATACCCTTTCGCCGTTAAATTCCAGAGACTTCCAAGATAAACGTTAGCAATCCGTTTTTACTAAACGGTTAAAGATTAGCACGAAATGACATTCTGAAATTTATCGGTTAACCGTTTGTAATTAACGGTTCGCCGTTTATTTCCAGTAACCTACAAAATACATTAGCCTTCTCTGTTTCTGTTAAACGGTTCCCCATTATGGAATTTATCGGTTACCCGTTTTTCCATAAACGGTTCGCCAGTTAATTCCAGTAGCCTTCCCATCATTTTGTGTTTTCTATTTTTCTTAGCCGGTTAGAGCTTAAGCAATTTGTTACTCTCTGGATTTAATCGGTTAATCATTTCAAAGTAAACAGTGAACCGTTTACTTCCAGAATCACAGTTTTAGCCAAAAATTGCAAAAAGTCATTTTCCAATTGAAGTTTGACAGATATCCATCTTTTATGAACATCATAAGAAAGATTATAAGGCTTTCTCTTATTAATGTAATAGCTCCAACATTTAATAAAAAATATTTAAAGTTTGTTATCATCAAAATCAATATTATGAACATATACATGTTAACATTAATATGCAACAGAAGCAAACAGGCAACTAAAAAATTTTAGCATAAAATTGTATTCGAACATGCATGTAGTCAAAGTAAAATTATTATTTGATTATTTTACTTTGTATTTATTCAAGATTTTTGCTATATTGAATTATGGTGAACCTTAAAAAAATTGTCAAATTTTATTTATTTATATTCAAGACTATTTAGGATAATGGGATGGGACGAGATATTTAACGAGATTGGAATATTAAAATAGAGTCTCAACTAATCTCGATAAATTTTTTTAGTGTAAATACTAATATTGTAATGCATTATATTAAAAAAAATTAATATTGTATCACTCTACTTCGGATTATATACAATGGAGAAGCTCAAAGGGCTAAGAAAGTTTTTTTATTCAATTACTAATTATCATTATTGAAATTTATATAAGAATTTTTTTTATTAATTAGTTATGTCGCCTCTTCAACTATCATCAAATTCTTGTCAGAATTCATTATTTGATTGGTAAATGTGCTACCAAAATAAATCTCAAATGAGGTTTAGAACAAATATTTTGAAGGGTATGATTCATTATGTCTCCTTTTATTCGGTGCATGTTTAACTTCTTATTAATAATTAAAGTTATCTTGTAAATAGAAAAGTACTGAATCAAAAAAAAAAAAAATCCACCCAAAAAATATATTGTTAGCTCGGCCACTGGTTATAGAAAAAGTCGAAACCATTTTTAACCTTTCACTTACCGTTTGATTAACTCCTTCATTTTCAATCGCTTTCTCTCATTATTTTAATTTACTTATTTTATCCATCAAAATTCAAAAGTTTATCAATAAGTAAACAATAATCCAAAGCCGACAATAGTACCCTAACCATATTACAAGGGTAGGATTTGATTAAATCAAAAACAAGGAAAGAATGAAGAATGAAGGAGATGAAATAAAAATTAAAAATAATTGTTAAAGAGTACAAAGAGATATTTGAGGCTAGCTATTGTGGGAATCGTTGTGTTTATAAAGTCCTTATTTTTTGTTTGTTTTCTAGATTTTACTTTTTAGAAACATATCTTTTGATAGATATAGAATTTGAAAAATATGTTAAATCTTTGATATAATTAGATACTGAACTCTTACGGAAAATGGTCCCATGCATTCTATAGAATCGAATAATGACCAAACACAAAGGGGAACTAATCAAATTTTCTAGATGATTCTTCTAAATAAGACCAAACACTTGCCCGAAATAAAATCAACCAACACTCTGCCCAAACCAAATCTTCTTACAAATCGATAATGAACTAACTAAAAGCCAAGCTGAATCAACCTCCATTAATGAAGAGCCAGCATGGGAGTAAAAGTCAAATTTGGTACTTGTCACAACCACAAAATATGGGGGTAAAAAAAGTGGACTTATCATATTAAATTATTAATGCAATTTAGAATAATGA
This sequence comes from Citrus x limon, assembly GCA_034663535.1. Classification (NCBI taxonomy): domain Eukaryota; kingdom Viridiplantae; phylum Streptophyta; class Magnoliopsida; order Sapindales; family Rutaceae; genus Citrus; species Citrus x limon. The sequence continues at coordinate 25,045,662 of CM067997.1, forward strand.
TTCTTTCTTTTGCTAGACATGAGGGTTTTTGATTTTGATATATTTCAATCATACTCCAAGAATTTCAAACTAATGCTCATGAATGAGTGCAATCTTGGTATTGTATGTTGCCAACTTCAATGTATTTAATACATTATAAAATGTTGTCATCATTTCTTCATTGAAGTTACTTTTTTTTTAGTTGATAAATAGTGAGATTATAAATCTAGCATACGATTCATCATTTTCCTTTTTTAAAAAAGTGGATTTGCATTGCACACACGAAGAGATTAAATTTTTTTTTTTTTCCATAGTGAAAATGGCGTAATGAACTTAATTAAATTGGTTGCTCTTCACAGTAAGAGTTGATAATGGAAAATGATTTTGAACTTTTCAAAAAACTCTCGAGTAATACTTTGAATGCAGGGGTTAAAAAAAAAAATTGTGGTGCTCTAAGTCAATTTTGAATTGATGTACGTGCAGAATTTTACATCTTTCTTCAAATTATTTGATTTGAGATTTGGCTGAAGATATCTACATTTTTAACATTTTTAACTAGTTTTGTAAAAAAATTTTAGGAGTTATTTCAAGAATTTTAGAAGAATTACATATGATTTTCAAAATTTTCATTAGGAAATTTCAATGAATTTCAAAATGAGAGAGAGGTATAATTTTTTTTCCCCCTGAAGTTAGAGACATATAACTTTCTTATTTTGCACGAAACCCTCAAAAAAGAATTACAAGTTATAACCAATTTGGATGGGGATATTTCTAGGAAATAATGAATTCACAATATTCTTAAAAAATACAAATTAATAAAAGTTTTGTACAGTTAATTAATTAAATCCTTCTATTAATTTTTTCCTTAGGTTCTTTGACCATCTTTAATCATAAGTTTTAACATAAGTTTTATTTTACTATTTTATTTATTATGATATAAAAAGATAAAATTACCCTCATAAAACATGAGTTATTATATCTAATAATTTAGGTATTTAATTTTGCAACTTACAATCTAATATTTTTAAATGAAACCTAATTATTATTTCACAACCCTTGGGTGTAAATGACATAAATTTGTCAGCCTAATAATTTACATGAGAATTGTACTATCAAGACACTATGTTAGTTTAATTAAAAAATAATTATCATACTAATAAAGTAGTATTAGAAACAATGAGCTAGGTACAAATTAGAAAAATATTGAAATTAAAGTAAATTCTTGATAATTTTACTTTATAAGAGTAAAATATTCAATTTAAACTTATGTCAAAACAATCTTTGTAATCAAATATACTAAATAAATCTAAGGTGGCGTTTATTTTTTTATCTGAAATCTGAATAGACCTGAATTAATCTGAATTCTAAATAGATCTGAATGTCTGAATTTGAATAATATGTTTATTTTTTTGTCTGAATCTCAGAAAATAAGTATTAAGTTTGTTTTTTTCAACTTAAAAAGCTGAAAATATGTACTTTTACATTTGTATCCTTATTAAATTTGAATGTCAAATAAATAATAAATTAAATACCACAATATTTTAACATTTATAAGTAAAACTATATTCAAGTGAATACATAATTATTTTAAAATTTTAATAAATAAAATACCATAAATTTTAAATTTTATCGTATATAATATAAGAAAGAAAAAATAGGGAAATTTTTATGTGGGGTAAATGTCTATGGGTGAGTTTTGAGATAGACATGAAAAATAAATTATAAAGCATGGATATTTTTGACATTAGCAAGTAATTGACTTAATTCAGATTTCTCCATTAAGTAAAAAGCCAAAAAAATTGGCTTATTTTATTAAGTCAAAATTATCTAAAAAGTCTTATTAAGTTATAAAAACAAACACCTCTAATTAACTTAAATAATTAAGTTAAGTCACTTTAAGTCATTAAGTTAAAAAACAAACGCCACCTAAGTCACAAAAAGTGAAATAACATAGATTTAATTAATTAATTCTCCAAAAATTTTCTTGATTTGAAATTTTTAAAAATAATGTGGAACTTTTCTAATTATATTTTAAAAATGGGGTGGATTCACGAAAAATATGGGGTGAAGATATTGTGCTCAACTAATTTTTATGGTGGTTACTTGGTAAATGACATATCGGTCCCTAATGTTTTATAATTTTTCAAGTAAGATATATTTCTGTCAATTTCACTGAAATAAGTCCCTCGCTCCAATTAGAATAACCAAAGAAAGAATAATCCTTACTCCTTAAGTCCTTAATATTTCCCATTTTTACCACTTATGTCTTTAATTTTTTTTTAAAAAATAACTGACAACATCTTTAGTATTATAATTTCAATGTTTAAAATTTATTGTTCAATGATAAATGTTGGCTTTTTAATAGACAGAACCATTCATACCTTTTAACAAGTACATTATATTTGACCAACAATAAGGTTATAATAATAAAGAAATTCGAAAAATTAGTGTTATTTTTTTACATTACAATTTAAATGTCAGATATGTAAAATTGAGAAATTTAAATATTGTTTAAAATATGCGGAGAGATATCTAATCTTATTAAAATTATGAAAAAGTCGAACTCTCTAGTGGTGTAGGTTAAACATTGGGCTCCAAGCCTAGTGGCAGCCAAATTACCCTTTAAATATTAAATTTTGTTGGCGCAATGAAGAATTTGTAATTTAACACTAAAGGGCGTTAAACCATTTCAATAAAAGAGAAATTCATTATTTTATACAAATTTATTAAACTATATATTACCGAATGTCTTTATTTAAGAATTATAAAAATTTAGGGAGCCAGATGTTATTTGTTATTCTCATTTTTTCTTTTTTTACATTTTAGAATTCCAAATTAAATATTTTATTATTGCATGCAAGACAAGAAGTCAAGAACAACATGGAAGAGGAGCTTACAGTAGAATTTAGATGAAAGAATAGAGAGAGAAGTCAAAAGTGCTTTTGAACAATAGACAGGTAAGTCATAAGTGCTTTTGAACTATTATTTGCCAAAATTGCTGAGAGGGGCCGAATACAAGTTAAAAGATGTGCCGGACAACTTTTTTTTTGTTTTTTAAAAAAGACTTTGTCCTTTTGCTTTCTTTCTTTTTACCTTTTTCTTTTCATTTAAATATACTTTGCTTATACATCAATATATATATATATATATATATATATACACTTTACTTTTTTTTTAAAAAAAAAAAATTTACTAGAAGAAAATAATCTAGCACATTTATTAAAAAATTTCCCCACTGTTTAGAGTGCCACTTGTTTTCAAATGGCCCCTGGTTTCTCTCATTCATGCATTTTAGTCTCTGTAGCTGTCAACAGTTCAATCAAATGTTGGCTCAAATGATCTATAAAAAATTGTGAATTTTCATGAAATTGAAATACTATATTAAGACTTATTTTTAAGGGAAATTATCATTCATATACCCTATATTTGTTCTGTTATCAAAAATACTACAACATTTTGAGGGTGTATCAATTGTCCACCCTTAGTTGACAAAATGTATCAGCCGACCATCAAATCGTTAGTTGTCGTTTGAAAGTTAATGGAGTTACAGTGAATTGACAATTTTACCCTTAAAAATTATCACTTGTATACCTTTAGATTCTCTTTTTATCACTTGTATACCCTTAAATTATCACTTGCATCATATGAAAAGACCAAATTACCCTTCTGACGTCATCATACTTAAACGGCAACTAACGGTTTGGTGGTCAACTGATACATTTTGTCAACTTAGGGTGGACAATTGATACACCCTCAAAGTGTTGTAGTATTTTTGATAATAGAGTAAACTAAGGGTATACAAATGATAATTTTCCTATTTTTAATAGTAAATATGTTGGCTCTTATAATTAAGGGAAATTATCATTCATATACCCTATATTTGTTCTGTTATCAAAAATACTACAACATTTTGAGGGTGTATCAATTGTCCACCCTTAGTTGACAAAATGTATCAGCCGACCATCAAATCGTTAGTTGTCGTTTGAAAGTTAATGGAGTTACAGTGAATTGACAATTTTACCCTTAAAAATTATCACTTGTATACCTTTAGATTCTCTTTTTATCACTTGTATACCCTTAAATTATCACTTGCATCATATGAAAAGACCAAATTACCCTTCTGACGTCATCATACTTAAACGGCAACTAACGGTTTGGTGGTCAACTGATACATTTTGTCAACTTAGGGTGGACAATTGATACACCCTCAAAGTGTTGTAGTATTTTTGATAATAGAGTAAACTAAGGGTATACAAATGATAATTTTCCTATTTTTAATAGTAAATATGTTGGCTCTTATAATTTAGGGATATTATCATTCATATACCCTATAGATGCTCTGTTATCAAAAATACTACAATACTGTGAGGGTGTATCAATCATCCACCCTAAATTGACAAAAGCTATCTACCGACCACCAAACCGTTAGCTGCCGTTTGAAAGTTAACGGAATGATAGTGAATTGACGATTTTACCCTTAAAAATTATCACTTGTATACCTTTAAATTATCACTTGTATCTTATGAAAAGACCAAATTACCCCCCTGACGTTATCCTATTTAAATGGCAAGTAACGGTTCAGTGGATGGCAGATACATTTTGTCAACTTAGGGTGGACGATTGATGCACCCTTAAAGTGTTGTCGTATTTTTGATAACAGAGCATCTATAGGGTATATGAATGATAATTTCCCTATAATTTATTGACTTAATTATAGTTGTATTTCATATAATATTAGAGTGTCGTGTCGTCTTCCTAATTAATTTTTATCAATTTTTCACGACTTGTTTTCTGAACTCCTTGTTGGTCATTTTAAAATGGAAAAATATCCACCGTCCACCTGATTTTGTCCACTTTTTCAAAAATACACAAATCTTAATTTTTTTTTGCTGCACTCCACCTAAAGTAAGGTTTTCTTGCATCCTTCCACCTCTGTTTGCACGCGGTTAAGAGAACTAACGGAAAATTGATCAAATGCGTATTTTATCCCAAATATAAAATTATAATTTTGCCCTAAATAAATGCAAAAAAAAAAAAAAGCGGTTGGCCGAAACCTTACCCCCCAAACTTAGTAAACCCCTCCTCTACTTTACTATCCTTGCTATCGTCGCCCGAGTTGTCTTCATCGTTATCATTATCGTTGTCATCTTCTTATTCATCGTCATCATCTTCCATCACTTCACAAGGTGAATTCTGCTTCATTCTTTTCAAGAAACTAGCCGCCCCTTGCTTCTTCTTCTTTACATCATTTTCTTTCTTATTCTATGTCTTAGCCTCCAAAGTATCATGAGAACTAAGCTCATTACCACCAAATTGATGCTTCACGTCACCACTCCTACTGCTACTTCTTGAATTTCTCCGCAACGAAACAGACCTCTCTTGGCTCCTCTTCTTCTTAATACCCTTATCCTCAATACCCACAAACGAACTATCAACCTTCTTCTCATTCACCTTCGGTTTCTCTTCAACTTCTCTATCCTTTCTATCTCCTTTTTTACCATAAGCATTCTTGGATATTGCTTTAATAGAGCTGCGTCTCCCACACACCACCATTGTTGGACCTCTGTTAGGCTTTGAAAGGGAAGCAGGCGGTGGTTGTAGTTGTTGTCGATGGTGTTCAGGTTTAGGTTTATGTTTGTAAACGACGTCGTTTGGGGCTGTCAAGCCTAGATTGAATTGTTCGAAGATCAATGTGTTGTAAACGACGTCGTTTGGGGCTGCTCTGCTGAAATGACCGATTTGCCCCTACGACATCAGTAATGTTATAACGGATTACAAACGGAAGTGGAAAAGTGAAACAAAACGTAACTTCAGGTGGATTCCAGCCAAAAAAAAAAATTGTGTATTTTGGAAAAAGTTGGAAAAAACGGGTGGACGGTGGATATTTTTCCTTTTAAAATTTTAAAATTTGTACGAGCTTGAAATTAAATTTAGAGTTCAAATAAAAATATTATTAAGATTTGTTTTTAATATTAATACAGAGTTCTTATCAATTGATTTGAGCTTTTAACGATTTCTTTAACATAACAATAAGTGAATATTACAACGGTTATATCATAGGGTTTATGTATCTACTAACTTATCCACATCACAATATCGTAATTAATGTTTTAATTTGGTTAAAATTTTCCCAATTTGAAAACCATGTGCTTCATCGGATACTATGTTCTTTAGCCTCCAAAATTGTTGCTGTCTTTCTTATATTTTAATATAAGTTATTGGATCAGATAGGATCTACCTTGGTTGCCTCATCAATCACAGTTTCTTAGGGATTAGGATGTGAGATCATAACTATTATAAAATAGAATGGCAGCAGCTTCTTCTTCTTCTTTTTTTTTTTAATGAAAATAGCATCAGATTGGGATGATGTAAATTATTTCACTCGGTTATTTTTAATTTTAAACTTAAATACGTGGTACTTAATATTCTTTTAAATGAGGCATCAACTTTGTAAATCATTTTATTTCAAACATTTTTTGGATCAAAGTGGAAAGAGAAAGTAATGGAATTGAAAGTTTTCAAAGGACATTAATTAAATAATATGAACTAATAGTGAGCTTATCTACTTTAGAGGATAATATTTTTAAAGGTTTGTTTGATGTAACTTTTGAAGTAGAATTTCTTTAAGCAGCCTTCTATTAGTACAGTTTTTTTAAGTAAAAACATTTTGATTCTAGCTAGTTTGTTATAAGATTGTTTGGAAAAATTATACATCTTTTAATAATTTTTTTTAAAGGTTATGTTATAAAATGAATGAAATAAAAAGTTTTAAAATAAAAAAAAGGTGTTTTACATAATTCAACTCTTTAAAAATCATACGAGCTCTACTCTCAAATTCTTAAAATTTGAGAATCTGCTAAGGATAGTCAAGAATTATTATTCACTTAAAGGTTAATAATTTAATTCATAATAATGTGAATAGTATTCCACTATTCTCTAGTTCAAACATAACATAATATCAAATAGATCTCAATAATATACAAACGATAATGTGTATTAAAAATAAATTTGAATAAGACAATATTCCCAAACACTTCATTCTAATACTTATTAACCCTAAGAATTTTTTTTTTCGAAGAAGACAAATTTCGAATGCTATATGGGTGCATTTGGTATGTCCCACTGTATTATTCACTTTCATGGAAATAACTTATTATTAAAAATTATCTTTTCATAATGTCAAGTATTACGAAATAACAAACTACTATATGAACTATTAAAAGGTAACATTTTACTGCATTAACTTTTTAGAAATAACAACTTACTATATTTCCACCACTTTCATTAGTTGACTTATAAATACCAATTTTACCTTGGGATATTATCATTTTACTACTAAAGTTTTACTGACATATCATGTCAGTATCAAGGTTTGCCGAAAAGTGTATTTTACTACCAAAGTTTTGCACTGTTATCAATTCACTACTGTTCCGTTAACAACGTTAAAAATTTGCTGTTGTCATAAGGGCATCAAAGACATTTCCAGCTGTAAGAGTAAAATTGTTTGTTAATTTGATAGATAAATTATCATTTTACTACCAAGTTTTTAGGGGAATTATCATTTTACTACCAAATTTTTAGGGGAATTATCCTTTTACTACCAAACTCTTGGGGGTAAAATCGATTTTTAACTCAATTTCCGTTAAACATTAACTTTTTCTTAACAGAATGGTAGTGAATTGTTAACGGCGCAAAATTTTGGTAGTAAAATGTACTTTTCGACAAACCTTGGTACTGACATGATATGTCAGTAAAACTTTGATAGTAAAATGATAATTTCCCTTTTATCTTTAATGAATAGCTCCTAAAATAAAAAGAAAATTATATAAATCAATGCCATTTCTTTGAGCAGGTAAGAAAATGATAGCGAAAACAAACTCTTAAAATAGTTGACTTGTACATTCACATGACATTGAATTGTATCATTTTTTTTTTATTTTAGGACCTATTCATTAAGGAAGAAATTGATATTTTATAAGCCAAATGATGGGTGAACTAACAGGAGTAACATAAATATAATAAATTATTATTTTTTAAAAGTTAATGTTGCAAAATGTTACTTTTTAATATTTCGTGTAGTGGTTTATTATTTCATACCCCTTGTAAAAACAACGTATGCATAGTGCATCGAGTGAACCCGACACACTTCTTAACAAAGAATTTTGAGGAATACAAGCATCATGAAGCATTGATGCCTTTCGATTCAGAAATGAAATACACACACTCCACTTTTGGTTGAACAACTAATTGACAATAATGCATTTATATGTGGTTTCCACTATTCAAAATTTATTCCCACACAAAGATATCATAGTACATAAAATTCAGTCCATAAAATCTATTTGATTTAACATTTCATTGGATTCCAATATTTCCATTTGTCAAAAAAGCTGATGTTGAAACTTTTTTCCCATCACTGAAATCAAATTATGCACAATCTACATTGTTCGATTTGCAAAACCCACATCAAAACTTTTCTTATAATCTCTTATGCACTTGCAATTGTCTTTCTCCCAACAAAGAATATGTATGCATGCATGTATTGGAATCGGAATTCAAATTTCAAAATTTTGAATTATTCTCGGAGATCTTATGATCAAGGCCTACGTATCAAAATTTTGTATCTGACATTGGCCACCGCGTCGAGCCTTGTTTTGACCTCATGCATTTTTTTTTTTAATACACTAATTGCATTTCTATTCATTATTTTCTTTTACATTATTTTTTTTAAAGTTTTAATGTGAGAAGGATTGAATTTTAATTCTTTTATATCATTTTAATTAATGGATCCTCTCTATTTGTATCCACACAAAAATACAATGAGATATATATAAGTGCTCACAAAATTGATTGATGAGTCTGTTTTTTTTTTTTTTCAAAAAAGCTAAGGATTATAGGAAATTCTACTAGTTTTCTCCATACTAAAATCAATATGCAAGAGTTATCCTTTATTTTCATAATATTTTAAAACTTCATTGGGATAAAAAAGAATTAGAGAAAAAGAGGGGGCAAATGAGTCATTTACTTCATATTTTATCTTAGGAATGCAAAATATATACTTATTATAAGAAAAATATTTAAAAATAACAAAAATAAAAGAAAATTTTCTCACTATTAATTGTTTTTACACCCAAACCTATATTTCTTATTTTTAGTATTTTAATTTTAATTTCAATTTCAATTTATATAATTTATTTTATTTATAACGAATATAATTTTAAAAATAATAATAATATTGTAAAATTATAGTTCCAAAAGAACTATTAAGTATTACGAAAACATTAGATAATCAATAATATATATTGGTTTTAGTAAGAAGGAAACCGGTAATCATCCGATTTTCAGTTAGTTAATGAAAGATGTCAGTTGAGGCTAAATATGTTGATAAGGATAAATAATGACATTAATGTGTTAATAATTAACTCTAGTGATAATAAGAAGGTCAATGATAAAATTCATATTGGTGGGTCCAATTACTATAAAATTACAACATTTGTTCAAGCTCACATGTACGTTACAGAAGTCCCACAGTTCGAAGGAATAATTTACACAGATTTGAGCCTGGCATAAATTACATTTGCTGAAAAAAAAAAGGGTAATTTTTAGGGACCTCCCCTGAGGTTTGGTGTATTAACACTTAGATAGAATGTATCCATGTAATTACATATACCTCCCCTGCCGTTAGTTACCAATTAGGTTGACCGTTAGTAGACATTCGAAATTACTAAAATATCATTCTTACTGAAATAATAAATTATTAAATATAGTTTTGAGAATTCCGTTGAAAATCCATTTCAACAAAATGACCGTTGGTGGTGTGAAAAAGCGTGCTACCTGGTTTGGGGCTGTTTGATGGAATGGATGGCAACGATATGGAACCATCATTGTCCTCTGGTTGTTGCTTTGCTGGCCTCCTCGAAAGTGAGCGAAAATGGTTCAACGTCTCACACACCGCACGCACCACAGCTATGCCACCAAGTCCAACCAGCACCGCGTCGTCAAAACCCTTGGGGGGAAGCTGCTTTACCAGAGAACCAAGAAGAGAGCAAGTGGGCCTAAGTGTCCTGTCACTGGAAAAAGGATCCAAGGAATTCCTCACTTGAAATAAATTATTAATTTCTTATGAAATTTTGACTTGTATGAATTATTTACAATGGCATTTTGTGCCGTTCTATTTAAATGTGAATGGGCATTTGGTTTTTGCTGGGAAGTTTCTTTACCCAAAAAAAAAAATTGTAACCATCACCGTCGGCAAAAAATTGTGGTTGTGGCATGTGGAGTGACAAGCCGCGAGCGAGGGTTTTGTGATTTGTGTGCAGTTGGGTTTTGGGATGTCAGAGGTTGCGGTGTGGTATCAGGATGGCTCAAGGGTGATGGTAGCTGTTGTTGGGTGGCGTCGGCGATGGCCAAAGGGGCGGCAACGATTTGGGGTTGTTGTGAGACAAAAACCGTGTACGTTAATATGTATTGGTGGACACAATTGATTCAAAGGCTAGCGTGAATGGGGTTGGTCGCCGGCATGAGGAGGGAACTCCGGCACTAGTTAAGCACCACCACCAGCCACCGGTGGAGCCATGATCGGCTGGTCAAGGTTGGGTCAACAGGGGCAAGTGGTGGTAAAAAATTTATTGATCTAGTAAAAGCATACATTTTATTTTTTAATATGTTTTTACACATTTACCCTTATATACTGATGTTATACATATTTTTATACTAACGGTAGGGGAGGTATATGTAATTACATTGATACATTCCATTTAAGTGTTAATACATCAAACCTCAGGGGAGGTCCCTAAAAATTATCCAAAAAAAAAACAGTATTAAAAAACGCATCAACATTAATAATTATTCAACATGATTTTATGGATTTAAACTTTAACTAATGAAGCGTGAGACTTTAAATTTAGAGCTCTTGTATCACTGTAAAATTTTTTTATCAGTTATACTAATTAGAAACTAAAACAAATCCCAAATAAAGTAGCACTCACAGATTAATTTTTTATTATTTAACAATTAAGTGAATTATATATACCTATACGACACTAATATATATACCCACAATATAATAAATAAAAACAAAAAATGGAGTCATTATCATGGGTCCAGCTATGTTACCACTGTTGTAACATACCACATTCTTTTGTCTTTTCCTAATCCACCGTTAGATTTAACTCAAAATGAGTGCAATGGCTAAGATGTTTCTGTTGGGTTATTAACCTTATACTCCCTAATTTTTACTACAAAATCACAAAAGTAACAAAGTTTAAAATATTGACATATAAGTCCATAAATTTACAATTTATTACTCAATAATATTAAAACATTTTAATTATATTAAAAATATAATTAAATAATGTATTACTTAATTATATTATAACATTTAGTAAGTAAAAATTGATTATTATTTAATAAGCTAATATTACTAATAATAAATACTTAAATATTATATAAAATTAAAATTAAAACATAATATTACATTATTTAATTATACTATAGTAATTAATATATAAAATTGATTATTATTTAACAATTTAATATAAATAATAATAAATACTTTAACTAATATATAATAATATAATATAATATAATATTACATTATTTAATTATATTATAATAATTAGTATATAAAATTAATTATTTTTAAATATTTAATATAAAAAATAATAAATACTTATATATTAATAAAGTTGAATAATATTAATTTAAAATTAATAATAATCTAAATAATGATATAAAATATTATTACATATATTACAGTTCATATTGCACCAAACATGATATTATATTACAATTTAATACACCTTAATGACACACACTGTAATGCAATTCAACTAATGCAATACAATATATTGTGTTAAATGACCTAGTTAATTTTACTGATAAATTGATTTATTCTTTTATTTGAATTAATATATTTAAATTAATATTCTTTCTTATTAATTAATTAATTAATTTAATATATAGTAAATGTATTAATTACAAACCATATTTTATGATAAATATGAGTATGAGTTTGATCTCTTATTCTTAATTTGTAGTTCATTTTTTTCATAATACTTATTCAATATACAGTAAATAATTTCAATATGCAATAAACATATATTAATTTACTAATTAATAATTTTTTATTGTTTAATAAGAAGGTATCAAAAAGTGAGAGGGGGTGGCAACTTGCTCATAATTTATTCTTACATCTACGAGCTTGATGAATAAGTTTAGAAGCTTTTAATAAGAATTTGGAGGTAAAACCTTTTATGCTCCACCCTTATTTGAGAATTTTTTTCACATCTCATGTCCAATAAATTTGTTTTCACATCTCATGTCCAATAAATTTGAGTTAGTGATAGAATTTAGTTGCTAATTGCTAGAGATATGGAAATGAAACTAGTGAGTATGTAAAGAATTCAATAAGTTTTTTTTATATCATTTTAATTTATTTATTTAGTACAAATAAAAAATTAGTTTTATCAAGGATATATTTAACATTTAGGTATGTGCATGGAGTAAATTTTCTTTTTAAAACTTTGATGATGGGTGTGTGAATTAATAATTAAAAAATACACTCACCTTTTGATTTAAGTTTAAAAAATTCAAAATAAGTAGGACTAATGAGTCAAAATTTATGATTATCTGATTTTTTTCTAATTTATGAATAAAACAGGAATTGTAGTGTAATTAACCCAAAAGGACACAAAAGTGTGGTATGTTACCACTGTGGTAACATAGCATCCCATTATCATTATCTAATAGCATTTCTTAATAATCGACAAGATAGAGATATTCTTTTTAGACGCCATATATATGCGTGCGTGTGTGTGCGTGTGTGTGTGGAGTCTCATCATAAAACAGTGGAAGCATCTGCATCTGGTGTTGTACCAAATCGCAAGAAAAACTGAATCTTAGAAGTAGCTTCTGGAAAAATTAGAGATCCTTTCTTTTAAGTGTCATTTTCTCTTCCCCTTTAATTATTATTATTATTTTGTTTTTTTTGTTTTTTTGGGACGAACCAAAGATAAGGATATTCTCAACCAATATTTCCCAAAACCCTTTTTAATTTAATCTAACTAATTAATGCATTTCAGTACTTATTATTGTTACTGTGTAGTACAACTTTCATATATGCCGATGTGCTACCTGCTATACAGTACACATTTTATTATGACCTCATCTGTCATCATTATAAAGCTCTGTAATTCCACCGCCATACCGATCAAGTCTGCAAATTAAGATATCATAAAGAAAGCAAGAAACCCTTGGAAAAATCATTTTGATCGAGGCAAAGAGAGCAAATGAGTAGCTTAGAAGAAGAAGAGAGACTTGTTCAAATGGTTCATGATTTTATAGAATCATCAGAGTCATCATCATCCTCATCACCATCTTCCTCGAAGTGCTTGCTTTCTCTTCAACATCACCATCAACCTAGTTATTTCTTAACTTTGCAGGTTCATTTTAATTCTCTTTTGTTTCATTTGTTTTTTTCATGTGCTTTTTGTTTGTTTATTTTGGTGGGTTTACTTTTGTTTTGGTTTTAGGAGATTTTGAGGAGTGGAAATACAGAAGCTGAGAAGGAGGTGCTTGAGAGAGTGAAGAAGCATCTTGTGATGAGAAGCAGAAGAGATGGAGTACTTTTAAAAAGCAGTAATGGTTTGAAGAAGTGGTTAGTGAGGAAGCTCAAAATGGATGGCTTTAATGCTTCTCTTTGTCATACTTCTTGGGCCACTTCCTCGGGATGTCCTGCTGGTATGGCTTCTTAACCCTCTCTCATTCTTTCAATTTTTTCTTTTTAATATATTTTGATTGAAACAATTATGAAGCATCTATATATTAAAAATATTTGATCCGAAATTTTAAAGTGTGAAAAATTTTGAAAAAATACATAAATCGTTTAAACGTTTTATAAACACTTTAAGTTTTAAGTTTTTAAAATCCCATAATTTAAAAATTTTCTCGAATTTCTCCTATATTTTAAGATGTCGAACCAAAAAATTATTATATATATGTTGCATATTTGTAAGGAATAAAGAAAAATGAATAAATTTAACCGAGTACTCTTGTTGAATAATGAATCAACAATCAAGATTCGAGCACTTAGGATGTAAATGTTTAACATTTAAATCTTGGCCATCAATTCAGTATTCAGCACAAATTCAGATGATGATGAGTACTAAATCCAAACTCATTTGATAAGTGTTAAATCCTTGTCTTATTTTCAATTTTCTTACTGACTACAATTTTTGTTAGGAAATTATAGTTAAAATTAAATATCAAGAGTTTCCTTGATGGTCTTTTATTTATGAATTTTGACAGGAGATTATGAATACATTGACATAATGGTTGAGGATGAACAAACTGAAGAGCCAATAAGGCTGATAGTGGACATAGATTTCAAGTCGCAATTTGAGCTAGCGAGGCCAACACAGGCATACAAGGAGCTAACAAACATACTCCCATCAATTTTTGTAGGACAAGAAGAAAAGCTCAACAAAATAATCAGTCTCCTTTGTTCAGCAGCCAAACAGTCCCTTAAAGAGAGAGGCCTTCACATTCCTCCATGGAGGACAAGCACTTACATGCACTCCAAATGGCTATCAGCTGGGTGTCAAAAATGTTCTGAAAATATTGAAAGTGCTTTTGGCAGGAAAAATATTGAAGAAGAAAATAGAAGTGCTTCTGTTGTCAATGTTGCCATTTCAATGGTGAAGAACCCTAAGAGAAGTGCTTTTGGCGGTGGGTCTGCTTCTGCTGCTGGTGCTGGTCCTGGCTGCAGTGGCTTGTCTAGTCAGTTTTCTAACATGGGCATAAATTGTTGCTGAACCTTTTGCAGCTGCTGAGTTTTATTTTATTTTATTTTATTCGGCAGAGAGATTCTCCAATTTTGGTGAGGAATAATACTATGCTATTTTTTTTTCCTTCTCCCTTAATAACCACCAAGAAGGTGGGGGAATACTATGCTATTTTGTACTAACGACACATTAGCATCAGTAGCATTTGCATATATATATATATATATATATATATATATATATATAATTTGGAACCATACAAAATTGATTATTATTAATTATTTTAAGAGTTTTTAAATACTAATCAGACTCATTTATTAGTCATGTCATGTGTTTAACATTTAATATTTAATAAAAAAAAGAGAAATTATTATTTGTATATTCTAAATTTGTGCTTTTATTAAAAATATTACAATACTTGAAGGGTCTATTAATCGTCCACCGTAAATTGATAAAAGTTATCTGCCGACCACTAAACTGTTAGTTGTCATTTGAAAGTTAATGGAACTGTAGCGAATTGACGATTTTATTCTTGAAAATTATCATTTGTATACCCTTAAAATCTCTTATTATCACTTATATACTCTAAAATTATCACTTGTATCAAATGAAAAGACCATATTACTCTTATGATGTTATCATGTTTAAATGGTAACTAACGGTTTGGTGGACGACAAATATATTTTGTTAACTTAAGGTAGACGACTGATATACCCTGAAAGTGTTGTACTAAATTTGATAACAGAGTAAACTAAGGGTATACGATTGATAATTTCCCATAAAAAAGAAAAGAAAACTATCCATTTAACAAATTAGTGCTAGGGTTTTCGAGTGGTATTTCAGTATCTGCATTCAAGGACATAGGATGAGATATGATAAGATTAAATATAATATTATGTTGTATTTGTGTAGTATTGGGTCGCACTATAAATAATCATGTTGTGTGTTCGGTGTGCCATTTGATTGGCTAGTGCCTAATGTAAATTATAAATTAATTTTATTAAATTATGTTAAATTTAATGTTATACTTTTAGTTTTTTACTATTTTTTGTTTAAATCATTAAAATTATTACTTTTAACATGAGAATTTGGAACATATCTATTAACAAAAGGGTTAATTACCTTTGCATGACACATATTTTGGCAAATTTTATAAAGGTGACATGTTTTAAAAATATTTGATCAAGTGACATTTCGTTAACTTTTGCCGTTAACGGGAATAATAAATTAGTTATAAAATAATGTTTCAGCCCCTACACTTAATTACAAAATGACGTTCCTACCTCTGTAGTAAGTTACAAGATGACATTTCTACCTTACAATTAGTTACAAAATGATGTTTCTACTCCTTCACTTGTTTTTAATTTTTTAAATAGAAAATATATAAAAAAAATTAAATCTATGTCTAATTAAAAGGGTTTTTTTTAAATAAAAAAGAAAATTTTAAAAAAATCTTATTGAATATTTGTAAACATAAAGAAGCAGATCTCGTATGAATTGTAAAGTATTATATACATCTAATATTTTTATCTTTTTGGCTTTATAAATTTTTTTTTTCAATTTTACCTTTGATCTGCTAGAATTAACAGCAAAAGTTAACGAAAATCACCTAATTGAGTATTCTCAAAACATGTGTTATCTTTTTTAAATTTGTCAAAACATATGTTACACAGGAGTAATTAACCCTTAATAAAATTCTAATGTAATATGAAATATAATCTAACTTAGAAGCATTTTAAAGGTTAAGAAAAACGAAAGAAATTAACTATTTTCCAATTTCCAACACATGGATCATTTTCCACTTTCCAGCCAAGTCTCCTTTTCCACTTCGTATATTCGAAGATCCACAGTAATTACCCAGAAATCAATCATTTCTCAATCAAAATTAGATTTCGAGAGGAAGTTGTTAAGGGCTTTAATGTATTTTTGGTTTAATTATTATTTTTAATTCTTATAATTGGCTACAAAAGTTAGTGGATAACTTGTAGTCCTACTCTATTGGAGATTGCTTCTATATTATTGTAGGAAGTGCTTGCAGTAGGGGAACTCTTCAGCTATTTTTAGGGGATGTGGACATTATAATTTTGGCTACTGGTGGACCCAAGCACTTAAAAGTAGGGAGTTAGATGAAAAAAATTATTTATTTTGGGGCCCTTTTTTTTTTTTTTTAAATATTCACTTCAACACATTTTAAGCTCAAAAACTCGAATTCTAAAACTATTAAATAAGACTCTTACTACTAAATTATAAGTCTTTTCTTAAATAAAAAATGTGTTTAATTTTTTTTAATTTAACTCTTTCAAAAGAGACTTAGATACATTTAAAAAAAAATTAATAACTTAAAAGGGACTGAAGCCCTCCTCGGCCTTAGTTGGGTTTGCTTATGATTTTGTTTATTTATTCTATGTCGTTATTGAATAAAGATGGGAAAGTTTCATTCAAGTAATCAAAGATTACCTGAGGTTAAGGGTTCCTCTATTAACCTAACAAATTTCTGTTGTTTCATCCTTTTTCACAATAGGTTCCAAAGAAGTAAACCACAGTACGTACCACAGTGGTATGAGAGCATGGACTGTTAAGTGCATATTTTCTATATATTTTGTTATTAATTTCTCCATCTTTTTCTTGTTTTGATATTAAATATTCTAGTTATGTTAGTTAATTTTTAATTGAATAGGGAATTCATTAATATACATATTTTACACTTTATTATATATTTGCTAGTTATTTTTATTTCTTATTTTTAATTAATTGTATTATTTTATTGAATAGGGAATTAATTGGAGATTGTGGATAAAAAGGGCATGAAGAAGTTCAAATTGAGAAGGAATAAAGATTAAATTGGAAGACAAAAATACAGTCAAGAATTGATAGAACCGAGTGGAAGAAATCAAAGCAATTAATCCAATTGAGAAATGTTGAATAATTAAAAGATTTAATTTTTCCAATTGGCAATTGGAGTGCACGTGCATGGCATTGCAAAAGTGGAAAGCAATTTAAATGGGCCCGCAATTGATTTCAAAAGTTGGAATTAATGGCTTTTGGTGGCGTTAAATTGGAAAAGGATTTCAATTAGAATTGAAAAATGATTTCTTTAGAATTGTTGGAGAAGAATTCGGTCAATTAGCATTATAAAAGGAGAGCCGCCAGAGAGCGAGAGAAGGGGAGGAGAATCGGCAGCAAGAGGATTTGAGGAACCAGCAGCCGCAAGAAGGAAAAGCAAGGGAGAAACCGAAAAAGAATTGAAGAAAAAAGCAGCCGCTTGAATTAATCTTCATGATTGGTTTTGTCAATTCTCTTATTCCCAATTCAATTATGTTAGGCTAGATTTTTATTTGGTTAAGGGTGAATTCAAAACCCTAAACATGCTATGCAATTAATTTTTAATTTCTATCATTCAATTTATTTAATTGAGATTGAGATTGTTTATGTTTTTCTATAATTAATGTTTATGATTTTATTCCTGTCTTGTTTGAGTGGCCAATTAGATAGGACTTGAATAAATTCTATTGCTAGATTAAAATTCTTGATCCGTAATTGTCTTGAGATTTTAATCATAAGTAGCAGGTTGGAATCAATTATTTCAATTGGAGAACATAACCTAGGTTAAATAATCCGAGCTTGTGTGTTCATTGCCTAGATCAACCTAATATCTTTCTCTGTTTAATGCTTCCATTATCTTAAATTTAAAGAGCTTGTTTTAAATTATTTAATGGTTAGAGATTAGGTGAAGAGCTTATTTTGCCTAACGACATACTAAGGAAAGATTGAGACTAACAGAGCTTATTATTGTCTACGATTGATAGTTTCAATATAAATTGATGATAGAATTGATATATTATGTGTATGTTTGGTGATGACGAATGATCCTTTAACCAAAGTTTTCATCGTTATTATTTCTTTCTCCTTTAATTAGAGTTTTTATTAAATTCTTGTTCGTAGTTTTAATTTCTTAATTTCTTACTATTTAGTTAAAAATTCATAAACCCCTTTTTTATTTATAATTGTCATTTTCTTTAGTTAGATTAATTTCTATTATTACTATTATTATTTTATTTTAAATCTTGCTTTAGAGTTGATAATAAATATAACTAGCATAGTCTCTGTGGGATCGATCCTTACTCGCTCTGTATTAATTATTTATATTAGTGATAAGGTTTTAAATTTGATGCACCTTAACGACACTACCACAGACATGGATGAAAGGGTGGAGAAGTTAGAGTCAAATGTAGGTTCTTTCATGACCAGTCAACAACAGATTTAGAGAAGATCAATGAGTTGTTTGGGAAGCGTAATTCAAAAGATTCCCCACTAAAGACCATTATAGAACGAGAGGAAGGAGAACACTCTAATGCCCCACCCCCTGATCAGAGACGATCTGAGAACACCATGGGCTGTTGTCAAAACAACACACAACAGTCATATATTCCAAGGCTAACTAAACTTGATTTCCCACGGTTCAATAGCACTGAAGATATGACGAGTTGGGTATGTAGAGTTGAGCAGCTCTTTCAACAACATCAAACTCCAGAAGAAGAACGAGTAGCTCTAGCTTCATTCCATTTAGAGGGAGACACTCAACTATGGTTCCAGTTGATCAAACAAGAAGGAAAAATTATGACTTGAAAAGAGTTTTGTGAAGGCGTACATGCCACATATGGCGCCACTCAATTTCAGGACTTTTTTTGTGAACTAATTAAATTGCAGTAGGTCGGCTCTGTGGGTGATTATTAGACCTAGTTTAAGAAGTTTTTATCTCGGGTGGGATGTCTCTCACAAGATCAACGAGGCAATTCTTTCATTAGTGAGTTAAAAGACACAATTAAAGCTAATGTTCTTGCCGATAGACCGGCAACATTGACATCAGCCATTGGACTAGCTCGATTATACGAAGCTCGTGATCTTACTCAAAAGCCATTAAAATTTTTGCCCACACATTCTAAAGCTCCAAATGATTCAGCATCAATACTAATCAAAAGACTAATCGCAGAAGAGATAGATGGAAGAAGAAAGAAAGGATTGTCCTTCAAATGCAATGGACAATGTGGTCCAAGACATTGTTGTAAAAATTATCTATGCTTCAACAATAGTGGTGCTGATAAAGAAATGGAAATTATTGATGGAACTCTTGAAATTTCATTGCCATTGTAATTGAGTTTTTTGGAAATTAACTCCAAGTGTTCGGCCTTGAGGAAATGCTGTTTTTTAAGGGTGAAGAAGTTGGTAAGGGCACTACTATGTTTTTTATTTAATTATTATTTTTAATTCTTTTAATTGGCTACAAAAGTTAGCGGATAACTTGTAGTCCTAGTCTATTGCAGACTGCTTCTATATTATTATAGGAAGTGGTTGCAGTAGGGATTAATTGCAACTCTTTAATTATTTTTAAGGGATTTGAACATATTAATTTTGGCTATTTATTCTATGCCGTTTTTTTAATAAAGACAGGGTAGTGTAATAAAAAATTACCTGAGGTCACCAGTTCCTCTATTAACTTGACAAATTTAAGTTATTTCATCATTTTTTGTAATAGATTCCAATAAACAAAAGAGAAGAAAAACATTGTACTTACCAGAAGTAAATTAGTAAGTAAATTCAAAGAAAATAAATATAAAAAAATAGCAGTTAAAAAATGTAATCCAAATTTTGAGAAATTTTATTGCATTAAGTCAGCTCAACAATGAATTAGAATTAAAAATATTGAAGATAAGAGATAATGCAAGCACATTTCCACTGAGAGATCAAGCAATTTGGGCTTTCATTTTCTCTTACTCCTTTTAATAGTGTAGAATAAGATTTTGGCTTTAAAAATTTATTTTCATAGGATAGATTTTGCAACTATTCACAGTATTAATGGTGGACCTTGGGATTGCTTTATCCTAACTCTATTTTTTGCTAGAATTATTTTCTCCCATAATTATTCGATCCTAACACCCACACACATAGGCAACCAAACAGCTCCTAAGTGATATTATGTTGATGTGGCTGTTCAAATTGAAATGCAAGTTATGCAACCCAAGAGGGGGGGTGAATTGGGATTTTAAAATTTATGCAATACAATTCGCACAACAATTTAATCTATTACCTTAATCAAATCAAAAACAATAAATTCAATCAAGTACAATATTAAAAGAGTAAGGGAAGAGAAAACAAACACAAAGATTTTTACGTGGTTCGGCTATCCCCGCCTACGTCCACGCTTCTAAGTTCACCTGGCTTGAGAATTTCACTATCCAAACCTCTTAAGGCTTCAAATGTTTACAATTGACTTCCAAGGTATCAATAGACCTTTACAACAAGAGATTATATCCCCAATCTCTTCACCCCAAGTATTTCTCACACTTGTACACTCACAATTTGATGAGAAATGAAAATCATAACAACAAAACTCTCTTTAAGAGTGGATAAACAAATTATAGCTCAATGATGATTCAACAAATGATGATTTACGAAATGGAATCTCAATATATGTTATATGATCTTATTTTTCCTTGTATTAAATCTTAAAATGAAGTTGGAGTTGAGTTTTTATAGTTAAAGCCCAAAAACTAGCCGTTATAGGTAAATTCCCGCGCCCAAGCGGTAAGCCGCTTGATTTATCCGGCTAGCCGCTCATGAACAGTGATATTACTGTTATTTTTGAATTTTGCTACAGTAATACTGTTACTAAAATTATACTTTGACTCAAAACTTTTTATAATTATACTACGGCCCAAATTTCATAAAATTTTGCAAATAGGTCCAACTTCTAAAATTATGATATGACCCCAAAGATATTATTATTTCACAACAAGGTCCTTTTCAACATAATACCCATATTTTTCAAAGTTCTCAAAACTTTTCACTTTAGTCCAAAATATTCATAAATTATAGTATGACCCAAAACATTTCAAATATTTGTAAAAACGTCCAACTCCGAAATTTAATAATAATACTTATTAAAATCAAAGATTTCAAAACTTAGCATTTAAGTCCAAATTACTCAAAACCACAAGGTACTTTATCTTATAAAAATAAAACATTTTAGTTTATAAAAAATAATTAATTAAATTAATCTCTTGAGCTTCTCAAATGCTAAATCATGCATGAATTAAATCATACCGGCTTTACAAGAATTTATCGCACTAATTTGTCCGTTGAGCTCTAAATTTTATTCTTGATTTCACCGTTGTTCGTTGAGTGTCTTGAGCTTGATTTCACTTGATTCACTTGCATAAATATTACACTTCAAAAACTAGTGAAAATGTGAAATATAATATTTATTAAATTACTTAATACACATGTTTGTTATCATCAAAATTACATTATGTGTAGCCCTTGAGGCTAACACAAATTAATAGCCAAATTACTTGGGATCAAAATACTATGATCTTACTTTAGATTTAATCTCTTAAAATGTTTTCTAAAATTTAAATATACCTAAAAAATTTTAAAATTAAAAACAATTCAACATAATTATATTAGATAAAAATGAGTCAATATAATATGATTAATTGAATACTTAATAGTGTCATAATATTGGCTTGGATGTTGAGAGCTTTAAAATTGAAGGAAAATTTACAAAAGTAACCCAAAAAAATTTGTTATTTTCACAACTAACCCCTCAACTTTTTTCCTATCAACATTAGCCAATAATCATCCTTAGTACCAAAAATACCCCTCCCGTAACTCTCCCTCTCCTTCCTCTCTCTCTCTCTCTCTCTCTCCCCTTGCCGAATTCATTCCCAACTTGTTCACTCATTGCCGGCGACTTCCCGGAGTCATTCTCGGCAGCCAACACTTACTTAAATCCGGTCAAGAGTTGAAATTAAAGGTTAGGTAAAAAACCCTAAATTTCTATTTTATATTCTTGTTCTATGTTGTGGTTGTTGTGTTGTGTTTGTGATGGTGAGTGAAGATTAAAGGAGTTTATGATGTTAAGTGCATGGGTGAAGTTGTTGGTGTGGTTCATGGGTGAAAAAATTATCGTGGGGTGGAGGAGGGAAACTTGCGTGAGCGACGGGCGCCCAGCGCGCGCGCCTGTCGCACCTAATTACAGTGGTCTTTTTTTTTTGTGAAGTCAATTTCTTTTTTTTTTGGGTTGTAAATGCAATGTAATAATGTTATAATATTACAAATACATGGCGAAATCAGAACTATCCAAAAACGAACTAGGCATGATGTATTTTGCTTATGCCAATCACTTCCCGGGTTGAATTTCGAGCATGTGTAACTTATCTATAGTCGTAAAAAACATCGACCAAAAATTAACAAAGCGGCAATTACATCTGTTCAAGAAGGACATATTTGGGCATTTCTTGGAGTGTCGAAGCTTTCCAATTTAGTGGTGTAATTTTACACAATGTTTTGCTTAGGCAAATGGCCCATGGAGAAGACAGCGGGGAGGATAAATTATGGTTTCAAATTGGTGAGCATTTGATACACTTGTCAATTGCAGAATGGCGCTTGGTTACTGGACTTTCCTATAGTATAGATACCGCACTAAGAAATAAGAAAACGGTGTATAGGCTCCTGAATACATATTTTGATGGTTTGCATCGTAACATCAATCTTAAGCAATTCGAGGCATTATTTGAGAAGTTGAAATTCGAGGCAATGGACGACATTGACGTATTAAAAATTGCGCTCTTTTATTTTGCGGAAGAGTTCTAAATGGAAGAAAAGGCCACTGTCAAATCAACTTCTCCTGGCTTAACGAAGTAGATGATATAGAGTACTTTCAAAATCGTCTATGGGGTCGTTTGTTGTGGGAAATGATATACGAGAGTCTTGACAATGCACTGTACGAGAAAGACGATAAATTTAGGACGACTTGGTTGGAAAACCCAGATTATAAAATTGAAAAGTACAATGTTTACGGCTTTACGTCCGAGGTTCAGGTGCGTTGTTTTTTTGTTTATTAATAAGTTTTGTAATATTAAATATTTGATAGTTGTTTTAATAGTTTTTTTCACTTTGGTTGTTGCAGACTTGGATTTATAAAGCGATTGGAGGTTTGTCATAAGCATGGGTCGTGAAAACGAAGAAGAAGATTCCCCGCATCGTGCAATGGAAGCCCATGGCTTCTTCGAAAATCAACTTTGCTGAGGTTTATTCGTTCTTCAATGACGAATCTCGTCTTGTAAGTAATATGTATTTGTTTTTTTTTTAACATTACTAAATTCAAGTTCTATATACTTACTTATAATTTTGGGTTGAATTCATGGCAGGGGAACATTTTACAAACCCTTGAGCCGAATGCAAAGGAGAGTAGCAAAAAATATTGGCTCACTGTGAAGGATTACATGCCACGCATTTCAGGCTGGGTTCATAAGGTCAGTAACCTATAAGTACTATTATTTATTTAATCGAAATTTTTGACTTTTCATTTCCTTATTTTAAATGCTACTTTATACAGCACCAACCCTCACTATTTTATCATCAAATATATCAATAGGCAGTACACATATATGATATAATGTGTTACTAGATCTCAAAGTTGTCTTCCCAAAATTGAATCTAATGCAATTACCATAATATTTGCTGGGTAAAAGAAATGTAGGAGGGCTCCAGTTTTCAATTTTTGGTGGGCTTGGCAGGCTTTCCGTGGATAAGCCCAAGAAGCCCCTTTAAAGTAACTTTAATATTTGATAAAGAATTTAAAACTCTTCAATTGTTTCTTTTTATCAATATTTTGATGATTGAAAAAAATTTATTCGAAAAAAAATTAAATGGAATAATTGATTTTTTAGATTTAAAATTTGACATAAAAAATATTTATGTTAAAATGAGAAATGCTTTAAATGCAGGTTTCTTATGGGCAAGCCGGACCGCCAAATGAATTGAAACTCCAGGGGGCTTGCAGACCAATCGACTCACGGCCCATAAACTACTGCTAGCCTGAGCTCGCTCCAATGGGTCGGTCCACAAAGTTTACTTGAATTAATTTAATGTTTTTAAATAGTAAAAATAGAACATATTGTAATTCTTTCCTCTTATCTTAATACAAAAACATTATCTTGAAATCACCTTTTTACTTTTTTAAATCTAAATTTAACATCACTTTTGTTAAATAGATTTTAAAAAAAAAATCCTCAACACCACTGTCATTTTCCCCTTATCTTTTCAACGAAAATAAAGATAACTTGAGGTTACCAAAAGTAAAAGGATGATTTATAACTAGTCAATTCAAAAGGGGATAATTCGAAATTTACCCATCTAAATATCCAATTCATGCTTTAAAGCTACCACCAAACATGCCTTAGTGTATATAATGTGTTTGAGGGAAATACTTCGACGAGACCAGACGTGATGAGCAGATATTTGGTGGCAGAGTTCTGCGAACAGGTATGTCCTGTAAGAGCCTGGTAGCAGGGAAACAGGAGCAGGAATATTCTGCTCGTCCACGAATATGCCATTCACGAGGACGAACTCATGTTAGAGGCATAAGGCCATTCCTGCTAGGGGTCGAGGCGAGTAGACCCGGTCAACGACAGTTGGCAAGACGTGCATTCCTATCCGAGAATCAAGGCACGAAGTCCATCTCCATTCGCCCACAATGACGACAATGGGGCATCCACATCCGAGGGTGGGGAGAATAATGGGCATGGACTTCGGAAGACCGGGATTCAGAGGAAGCCTATAAAAAGGTAGCCAGCGAAGGTAAAAGGGTTAGACTTTTTGCTATTAGAACTAAGAAAAGAGGGCTCTAAGAACTGAGATTAAAAAAGAAGCCATAAGATTCGTGGAAAACATTCCCAGAACCTTCATTTCTGACTTGAGCATCGGAGGATTTGCGCCGGGGAAACAACCGGCGTACTCTGACCTGTCTGTGTACGCAGGAACCTCTGAAGAAGAAGATTTACGAGGAGAGATCCTGATCATGGTGAAGTTGATCGAGCAGAGACCCTGGTCGTAGAAAGAGGACAACCAGAATCTCGCATCAACATAATGTATGCAAATTGAACAAATTGAAATGAAATGAACAATACATTTCGTAAAAGCTCTTGTCTACTCCAATATTGAGGTAGCTTCAAAAACAATTAAAATCAACTCAACTCGACAATTTACATAACCATCCATGCTATATACAGACACCATAAACTACTCCCACAGACTTCTTCGTCAACGCTTTCATCAAACTGATATGACGAACATAGTACATCAATATGTACGAGGCAAATAAAACATCTGTAGCATGCAGTGATTTGCAATGTCTCTGATCCTTGAGAGCCTTGAGTTTGAATCTGTCCAGACCTGATTATGGACAAAATGCACGAGGATTCAGTGGATTTAACAGAAGGAAGACCAATAATAAAATCATAAAAATGAAAGCTCATGCACCTATAAAATAGCGAGCGAATATTGAGTTGTCTAGTCTAGATGAAATCTACTTGATTCATATGGAAGCTAAATAGTAGTAAGAGTATTATAATCGAAATATAAAGAGAGATATATATAGTACACAACAGCAATTAGAGTAATGATAAAATATTAGATGCAGTTGCCAAAATTAAACAAATCGCAAACACAATAATGTCACAGAGCCGTTCAGAAAATACACAGAGCATAGCAGTACCTCCGGGGATCTGAAAGTCATATTAACATAAGAAAAGCCAATTGATAATCTAAATGATAATATGATTCAGAAAAGGTATTGAAACTAAACAAGAGGTTGAAAGACAGAAGATGCATATTTTAAAACGTTTCTTCCTGATGCAGTCAGAAAGGTTTATAAATAAATAGAAGTTATTTTATATATGATTCACATGCAACTCGGCTAGTATGAGTGAGAGTGAGAACAATCAATTGATACAAAAAATTTCAGAAAATCAACTCAGCAAGTGTTCCTAATTTGGACATCCCATGATGAAGAAAATTTTTGTACCTATGCAATGGTACAAATTAAAAAAGAGGAGAAAGGTACCACCTTGTTGTATATGTCATGATAAGAATCCTTGACTTGTAAAATCCTTGGGATGAAGCGAAGAAGAAATTTACATCTCTGGAGAACTCTGCAACAAAGTGCTCAATCCGATTCTGAGGCATCATATGAAGGGTCAAACTGCATCAAAATAATTGTGCGACTGCAAGAAAATACAGCATCAAAACTGAACTGACAACATATATATATATATATATATTTTTTTTTTTTTTGTATTTCACTTTTTTTCATCTCCCTCAAATGGTGGGTAAGCATCATAAGAGGATGGGTGGAATATAAAATTTCTTTGGACTGAAGAAGAATTATGGAAAGATGAAATATTAGATAAAGAAGATAATAAATCATCATCAATGCCAAGACTGACAGAAATCAGATGAAAGGTAAAGATTTCCATTAAATCGACTTGCAAAAAAATGTTTCTGTACTAAACATCATCTTCTAAATTTCTTAACATGCAAACCTCCCAAAAAGATTTTCTTTCGCCTGCTCTATTCCCTCATTACCAAAGAATGGGCCAGCCCTAAATCATAAATTACATTAACTGACCCATGGGTACAATTTTGAATATATGTTGACCATGCAACAATAATAAGTAATCTGCCAAAAAGAATGCTAGAAAGAAAAAGATCTATTTTGGTTCCAAAATTGCATCTCAATTCTGTATGATTGTTAGACTGATATCGTTATGATTTCTCAGACAAAATGATGAGTCGGATATTCCTGCTCATATCCATTATAATCATAGTATAGCCTCTCTCCCTTAGCAATATCACGAGTAGCAACCAAAAAGACCCTGCATTCACCATTTACACTGTATCTCACGCACTTACAGTTCTGCTTCTTCCTGCCTTCCCTGCACAAAATTGGATATGTTTTAAGATCCCTGGACTTAAGTATACTGTCAATCCAAACTACAAAAAGAAACAAAGAATTGTACTGAGTACATTGGAGCTACACTAGTCAACTTGTTGATGGATAACAACAGAATTCATGGCCTGGAACAAGTTTGTATAAGTATATAAACTAAACAAGTATATATATATCTTTGCTATAGTCAGAATACAGACAAACAATGAGATGAGTTACACAATCTTACGGAGTATAATTGTTTATGCCGTTGATAAAGCGAGCAATGTTTCCACGTTTATCAGGACATATGACAAGACTTTTAGATGGGTCTGTTGCCAGAAGAAGGGTCATCATACTGTCACAGTCATCATGTTCCCGATTTCTAATGAAATCCACATCGCCGATGTATTCCGCAATAAATGTCATATCCTTTATCTGGCCATCTGCCTCTACGGTAAAACTGCATCCCAAAATGAACATCATTTTACGTAATGTACTATTATCAAATACAAATGCTAAAACTATAAATTAGTTAAAGATAAAAATACCCTTCACATGAATCATAAACTACTACAAGGGGAGGGCATTCGCCTCTTTTACACATTGCTCTACACTGTTCCAACGTCTCTGTATCTTCTTTGGAAAGAACCTGATAAATAGAACAATATACTTAACTAATGTGCAATATCAATGCCTACAAGTTCTTCAGGGAAAGCAAATAGGAAAGTATAGTTACTACTGCAAACCTGCATGCCACCTTCTTCAAATTCAGCCTGGTTAGCAGATCTAGGAGCCATGCCGGGCATATAAGTTAAATCATCACTGAATTCCATTTGCAATGCTGTTAAAGCATGAGCAAGAGAGCCCATTTGTCTTAGTCTTTGGGAACGATCTTCTGATGGTGTAAAAGGCAGTAATCTCCTTCTCTTCTTTTGCAACACCAATGATGCAGAACGTCTTCGACGCTTTCTAGAATCTGAGGATTGAGCCAGAAGTAACAAATAGAAAACACCAATTAGAGATAATCATTTCAACAAATGCAAAGGAGAAGCAATCTAAGCCCATAATTTTATTTACTTATATTCTGTGACAGGCAACCACCGCCTTCCAATTCTAGTGAATGAAAAAGAAAGGCTCTTTAAAGTCTGAACTCACAGAATATTTTTATTTATTGTAACAAGATCGCTGTTCATAATGTTCATTGCATGATTACTATAACATCCTGCTGGCCTTCACTTGTCATAATTTAGAGAATACCTAGCTACCTCAAGTGGAATCACGGGGGCATGAATATCAGTTAGGAAGTGACAAGTTCATCATTTGCTAAGCAGAATTACTGATGCACATTTTAAAGCATTCGTGTTTGCATATATCTACTGTGGCAGTAATCTTTTTGCTCACTATTAGATAACCATTCAACATTCGTATTCCTTTATCTAAATGGTTATCCTAAAACTTCACTTGTATTAAAATCTAAACTAATTGCTTTTACAATAAGTTAAACAGATCATACAGTTCCATTAATTCATTAAGCTTACCATTTTCAAATTTGTCAAGAACCTAGCTGATGCGACCATGTATCTGACCAAAAGTAGGATCAACTACATGGATGAAGTTAATCTAAAACTTTCTATCTTAGGATTTAGTTTTCTGCAGATTCATATTTGCACTTCAGTTATTTTGTTCAATTCTTGGTTTTATATTGAATGAATTAGGCTTCAGTTGATTTTGTGGTAATCCAGAATATACTTGGGATCAATGGGGCTTTGGGTTCTTTATCTCATTGTTTTAGCTGAGACAACTCAAATGTTGACGATAATGAGTCTTATTCGTCTTTCCTCTTCCTTGAGGTGAATGCTGCAAACAAAGTATTTGACCAAAAATGTAATCAAATGAAAAGGATGAAGCATTCCAAATGTAATCAATTTTTATAATAATAAAAGTTCATTAAGTATAATACTGCATGTGAAAACTCCCAGAGTAGAAATTTTCGGCAAAACTACTGTAACAGTATTTATGATTGCCATCTCAGTTTGTGCGAGAATAGTTTCTATAGGGGGCTGTAAATGTAATATAATTTATTGATTGATCCCTACTCTACATTGTTCAACAAGTTAATAAATACATTCCTGCGATGTGTCATTATTAGTAAGTGACATCTTGTGATTCCATTACTAAACTCATGACTCCACTTGATAAACCTTGATTAACACATAGGTCACACCTTTAAATCCCATAGAATTAATTACATAATCTTCACAAACCTTCATTCAAAATTTTAATTTGGTTCTCTTGTTCATGATAAATTTTACCCTTGTTATTGTTTTTAAATTTTTTTAATAGGACAGACAGAGATGTACATTCTTGAATAATAAAAAATTACACCTTGAGGAGAATCACATTTCTCTTCTGTCAGATTAGGCTTCTTAATTTTGAAAAAATCAATTATCTTCCTCTGTGAAAAACCTGAAACACACATAAAAACACAAATTATTATGCCACATTTTGCGTTAGATAATTTAAAAACAAAAATTAAAATATAAAAAATAACAAAAACGGAAACAAAAATCCCCTACTTCTTACACGTCTCTGGCCAGAGCACTTGGGGCATAACCAGGTTCCAATGGGCACTCTAACGACGATCGGTCTCAGGCATTTCATATGGAAGCCTTTATCACATTTATCACACAACAACAGCTCCTCGGCTCGCTCGCCGGAGCCGCATTGCTCGCAGCCGACGTCGCCGTAGTCGCCTCGTTCCACCACCGCGTAGTGCGCCTTCGCAAGTATCTCCTCCATCGACTTCACCTTCTTCGGCGGCGGAGACGGAGACAGCATTCGTCGCGGCGCCTCCGTTCTCCGGCGCGAGCCGATGAGCCGCCTAGCCTCCGCCGATGAGGTGGTGGCCGGAGCCATTGTACGAAAAAATGAGGAAGGACTAATTTGAAATTTATGATGATTATCGAGGGCAGAAATTAAATTTTGAAAAAACTGATGGATTTTTGTAACAGAGCTGAAAACTTTGTATGTTTTGCAGGAAATGGAGGAGATTTTTTGCCTTGGTGTCTCGCGGGGAAAAGAGAGAGAGAGAGAGAGAAAGAGAGAAGAGAGAGGCGCAAAGAGGGGGCCGAAGCTAACGTGCGCCGACTGCGCGCACGGAATTTGATGTGCGCATTTCGCAGGTATTACGCTGTCGTTGAGGCATTCCTTTCAGCTGATTTTTGTACTAGCCGTTTCGGGAAAATGAGTAGAAAAAGACGACAATATCCTCGGTAAAGTTTCTATTGCATGCCTTTCATGTGACGTTTGATTGAAATTAGCAATTTACAAAAAAAAATAAAAAATTATATATATATATATATATATAATCATACACAAACTTAATAAAAAATTAATGAGTTCAGCGATAAAATTGATTACAATAAATAAATAAAAAATTGAGATAATAAAATCTGTTGAGTTGTTTATTTGTTATTGTTAGTTAGAGTGCGTTTGAGATTGATGTTGGACAGATGTACAGTACTAAAGTGTTTGGTAAACACTAGCTGTTATAGTTTGAAAGTTATATTGATATGATTTTTCATTTATATAATAGAAAATTTAGTATATCTTTAATAATTTTATCAAAATTATTATTTAAATTTTTTATTTACTATATATTATTAATTTTTATTTCATAATTATATTTTTTTTCCTCATCAGCTATAACTTTAAAGTTACAGTACCTCAATTCTAAATAAAACATTCGTCAACAAATACAAATGTTGATTATGTGGTTTCTATAAACGGCCAATTCTTAATAGTATGGTTTTGGACAGTAAAAATCCCCTTAAGAATGAGAGCTCATGGGAATTTAAAATGTTAGAATCGTGTATTGAGCTTTTTTTTTTTTTAACGCCGGTTAAAAATAGGTTGGACACTCCGGCATAAAAGCTGTCGTACTTAAAGAATTTTGTCTAGCGGGCATAACATGGACTCTTGTAAAGGAAAAAAAAAATTTCAAATTACCCCCTTCTTAAAATGATAATATTTAAAATATTTAAAATTATTGGAAATTTCAATTTACTTCATTTTTATTCAAAAATGAGGATGGGTTAATGAAATTTTTTTTTTATCTTCATTAAAAAATGGAGGTAAAATGAGGTTCATAATAAGGTACTTTTAATATTGTCATTTGTCGAGGGGTAATCTTTGACAATTTTGCCTCCTGTTAAGAGAATTTTAAAATCAAACACATAGACTTGTGAGGCACCGCAGTACAAGTCGTTCTTTGACTCATAAATTAGAGCAGGAATCACAGACCAAGACTTCACATAAGTCAATTTAATTATACGCAACATTTTTCTGTGCATTCACAATTGGAAATTGAGTCAACTGATGAAGTTTTGTGTTTGAACACCACCGCTTTGTCAGACTTCCTTCATTAATGTATGGCCAAATGTCAACCCAAACTTGTGTGTGAAGCATTGAATTGCAAGTGGTGATCGGAAGTTGCCAAGCAATTGCAAACTCGAGAGGAGAACAAGCTAAAGTTGAATTTTCTTTTTCATAAAAAACTTATATAACATATACATGTGGCACTAATGAAATGAGAAAAAAAAAAAAATTAGTATTCCGGAGGAAATGAAGCTTTTTCTTCTGATCATAATAATATTCATCTATCTATTCTCCACATCACAGGCTCAATCCCCACAATCCAATTACAATATAGCCACGGGCTCCACCCTTTACACAAACTCATCTCCGAATTTCTGGCCTTCTCCTTCTGGCCATTTTGCTTTCGGATTTTACACCAGTGGCAATGGCTTCAAGGTTGGAATATGGCTCGTTGACGGCAGCAACCTAGCAAATAAAACAATTGTATGGACTGCTCGACGCCAACAGCCCGTGCTCTCATCTGGTGCGGCTCTGCAGTTCTCTGTAGATGGCAGCAAAGTCGTGCTTCGCAACTCCAATGGCCAAGTCCAGTCTATAGATGAGCCTACTCAAAGCAGTGCTGTAGCTGCTTCAATGCTTGATTCAGGTAACTTCGTGATGTACGACTCAAGCTCTCGGATTGTTTGGGCTAGTTTTGATCGACCAACAGACACCCTTTTGGTAGGCCAAAAGCTAGCTACAGATTCAGGGTTATATTCAAGCGTATCTTTAACCAACCAATCTATTGGAAACTTCAAACTCTGGATGCAATCGGATGGGAATCTGAATGCATTTCCACTGAGAAGTATCCAAGAAGGTAAATATGGTTATTGGTCATCTTATACCTCAGGTGCCGGACATAACGTAACTTTGAATTTAGACCAAGATGGCACTTTATATCTTGGAAATTCAACTGGGTTTGTTGTAAAGAATTTAACTGAAGGTAGAGTTTCAGTTAATAGGACAACCTTGTATCGAGCTACTCTCGATGTTGATGGCATTTTCAGGCTTTATCAGCATCAAATTGGGACCAACGGTAGCTTGAGCTCCAAGATTTTGTGGGTGGCAATCGTTGAAGAAGATCGTTGTGCAGTGAAAGGAACTTGCGGATTGAACAGCTATTGCAGCCTTAATGGTACGGGCATTGATTGTTTTTGTCCTCCGGGATTCATTTACATTGATCCGGAAAAGCCTCAGGAGGGCTGCAAGTTAAATTCCACAATTGAAGATTGCCTTGAAGATAAGAGTGGCAACAATTACACCATTTCTCTTCTAGAAAACACTTACTGGGGGCGCGATGAGTATGATATTGTCACTCGGACAAGTGAAGAAGCTTGTTCAAGGGCATGTTTGGAGGATTGTAATTGCGTCGTGGCAATGTTTAGGGACCAATTGTGCTTTAAACACAAGCTTCCTTTGAGATATGGAAGGAAAAATAGTACAAGACCGAACAAAGCTCTGATCAAAGTTAAGAGTTAGTGGCTTTTCTAAAGGTGGAGACGGGGTTATCAATAAGACAACCAAGAAAATTGGCAGGGAATTTCTAGTTGTTGGTATTGTTCTAATGGCCCTTTCCTTGATTATTTTCATGTCAACTCTGTATCTTGCTTATGCTTATCAGATATGGAGCAACAAGATCATCTCAAGGCAAGTTAGTTCACCAAATGTAGTTGAGGAAATCAATTTGAGGTCATTTAGCTATGAGCAGCTTGTTTTGGCTACCAAAAATTTCGAGGAGGAGATAGGCAGGGGAGGATCAGGGAGGGTCTACAAGGGCTCTATTAATAGTGGAAAAGAGGTTGCAGTGAAGAAGCTAATAAAGATGGTAGAAGAAGGTGAGAGTGAGTTTCGAAACGAAATGAAGATAATTGGAAGAACTCATCACAAGAACTTGGTTCAATTGGTAGGCTTTTGTACGGAAGGATCAAACAGGCTTCTTGTGTACGAGTTCATGAAGAATGGTTCTCTGGCAAATCTCCTTTTTACATCCGAGCAACGCCCAAGTTGGAACGAAAGGAGAAGGATTGCGTTAGAGATTGCCAAAGGGATACATTACTTACATGATGAATGCGAAACAAGAATCATCCACTGTGACATCAAGCCGCAGAACATTCTCATGGATGAGTCATGGACGGCCAAGATATCGGATTTTGGACTCTCGAAGCTGTTGAAGCCTGATCAAACGAGAACATACACAATTTTGAGAGGGACAAGAGGGTACAGGGCTCCAGAATGGCACAG
The DNA here is from genome assembly GCA_034663535.1 of Citrus x limon. Lineage (NCBI taxonomy): Eukaryota > Viridiplantae > Streptophyta > Magnoliopsida > Sapindales > Rutaceae > Citrus > Citrus x limon. Next base: position 25,079,853 of record CM067997.1, read on the forward strand.
CAACAACAGTCCAATTACGGTGAAATCAGACGTGTATAGCTTTGGAGTTATGTTGCTTGAAATTGTTTGCTGTAGAAAGAACATGGATGAGACATTGAGAGACGAAGAAGTGGTTCTCATTGATTGGGCTTATCATTGCTATGAAGCTGGTGAGGTTCAAAATTTGGTTATTGAAGCAGATCATGTGGACATGGAGGAATTGGAGAAGATGGTGAAGATTGGACTTTGGTGTGTGGAGACTGAGTTTAGTTTAAGGCCTACAATGAAGCAAGTGATTTTGATGATGGAAGGATTTGTTGCTACACCACCTCCTCCTTCACCATATTCTTCTATTAGAGGCTAATTATTTAAGTTTTAGAAACTAAGTAATTAGTACGCATCATCCGTTAATCTTTGTTTTAAGTAAATGTTAATGGCAGAAATAACAATCTCATAACTTATGAAAATCATCATCAGTTCATAGTTTCTTTTACAGCAAAACAAATCCCATAAATACTATTAATTTGCTCCTCCAAACCCACACCCCAAAAAAAAAGGAAAAAAACGTGGATAATATATAACCATTAACATTCTGTTTGTATTGTGGTGATGTAACTTAAAATCTATGGCTATTTTAAAATGGAGGCTGGAACTGTAGGAGAACAAAAGAGACGGAACAAATTACAAATCAGTGTAAGACTACTCCGTTTCAATTATCCACCATTTCTTTGGCTTGTTGAAGATCCCAGGTCCATAAGTTGAATAAAAAATCTCAACAAGCAGAGGAAATTGCAGCAGAGCAAAAAGGGTCACAGGAAGACCGGCAAGCAGAATAATTGGAAAAGACACCCATGCTATCCTCGCTTTAAGAATAATCACAAGGGTCACTCCAAAAGTTACCATCATTGTTGCTATTGAGAAGAAAAGTGATGAGAGACCAATTATCAGTTGCCTCGGCAACGATTTGAGAAAATCTTCTTCTCCGTACCTTGATGTAAGGATTCCCAAGAACATGAGCACTGAAGTGCAAGAAGAGAAGAGTGACATTGCATCAGATACTATGAACACCATGAAGGAATTTCTGTGTAAATAGAGAGGGATGCCTGTGTATTCATCATAGCCACCAGGGACAGTGAATGCTGCTGAAAACATAATAGTGGCAACAAGTGCAGCCACAACTGTGCATGATTCTGCTGTCTCCTTCATCCATTTCTCCCCTTGTTCCACTAGTTTCTTGTGCTGATCACTGAACAAAGCCTGAGGAGTTTTGTTATGTAGATTTACCATTTCCTTGTACTTGGGTTGTACTATACTCTCCACTTCCTATAGAAATAATAAAAAAGAAGATAAAGTTAGTTATCTTTTTCATTTCTGTTTTGGACAAAAAAATCTCGTAAGCAACCTCCTCTTAGTATATAGTGGCAGAATTAGGATTTTGGTTTGATGGCATTGTAACTATAGAAATCATAAATTTGAGTGGGCTATAATATAAAATTGGTAAAACTAAAAGCGTCAACAAATGCGAAGTGAGGATTATAATTGAGAAACCATAGACTTAAGTAGAATCAAATATAAAAACTATACATATAGAGTTATTTTTTAGTGCGGATATCCTTTTTTTTTATGCGGACACATTAATAAATCATGTTATTTAATGGAGTCATTTTAATTAACTATTAAACCGGATGGTTTAATAGTGTTTCCAAAAAAAAATGAGGACGCTTATATACGAGAGCGATTAAACATAAAATGCGTATAGAAATTGATAAAATTTCAGCTCATGCTATCATTTTTTTCCACGTAAAAAATATCATTCTTTTGACAATATTAAGATTATGAATTAATTAGAGAGTACCGTATGCCTGTGGGGCATTGTCACACCCTATAATTTCAGAAATATAGTTCATTAGCTCATTAAAATGTCAGTCTCCCTTTGTAAAGAGTCTTTAGACTACTAATGTCAAGAGTCTTTCTTATATGTACTCTAAGAGCTAATGCTTAACATAATGAAACACTTACCTTAAACCATTGTAGCTCCCGCTGCATTTGTAGTGCTGCACCAGAGACTCGATCAAGCTGAGAAGATGGTGCTAGAAATGCAGCTTGATGTAAAATATTGTTGTGGGCTTTGTCCCAATTAGTTGCCACTGAGTTCTTCTTGGCACCCATTGTGTAAATAAGGTTGAAAATTTTTTCTTGGCGTTGCAATGTCGCGTACAAAAATATGTGGCGGTTATAATCATCATAGCACCATATAATATCAGGGTAATGTTTCATTATCTCAGTGATGAACTCAACAATGCCATGCTTCACAGCTATGAATACCACTTTCTTTATACCCACTTTCTCAAATTGTGACTCCCCTTGTGTCGAGATTTCTCGACAGACGCAGCTTAGCAGTTCTTGGGTTTGCACATGTGCTAACTTTACTTCATATATGTGCTTGATTGCCGGAACTGTGAAAAAGATTGAGCAGTTCATTAATGTTAGGGATGTTCTCTAATAACTTTGAACTTCAAAGTAATAATTTGCTGTAAATGGAGTAAAGTCGCTTACCAAAAAGATTCAGGCTTTTCCAGACCATGTGGAGCAATTTAGTCATTGCTGCATTTATGAAACACAAATTAACTTATAATTCATAAATTTAGTGTGTTTTAGGGATTTGAATCCGACTAAGATTGATTGTTATTAATAAAAATTTACATGTAATTAAAATCTTACACCTACCTACAATCTTATAAATACACATGAGACATAAAATTTTTCAAAGTTCAATACAGCTAATATCATGATACGAAATTTATTTTTAATTATTTTTGTAGAGATTTTTTTTTTTTTTTTTGGTCTAGAAAGAAAATATACCTCGGGTAAAGAAATTCTTGTGCTCAGCTGGTCCCTGATGTGGCCTCTCGATGTCTCCATGACTAATGTTGTTGGATGCATACGCACTACGTATGTAAATAACTTCAAGAAGCAATGGCTCATTTAGTGATGTTTCCTTATTTATAAAAAACTAAGCCAAAGTGTTTTCATTTAGCAATTTTTTTTTTTGAATGATGTATAGTTTAACTATCATGCAATTAATTAATGACAAGAAGTACATACATGAGTAAATCCATTTTTTCCAAAATGCAAGCTGAGTTCCACTGGGGAATGCAGAGGGCTTTTGAGCCAACATATCTATGGCTGTGTCACCATCGTTATCTTGAGCATAAGCCAATTTTCTGTAGCGTTGCAGCAGATCCAGGGGAATATCTATTGTAACAAATAACTATAAGAAGAAATAAAACCAAAATATATAATCATAAATAAAGGCACCTTCCAAAGTCTCATACTGTCTGGTAAGAACCTCTAACAACAGTAAAAAAAAGTTTTAGTGATCCCAAAGGTAAACCCGTGTAGATTAAACCCAAAGAAGATAAGACTAAAAAAAAAGTGAAAATATGTGCATTTGGTAATTACAAAACGTAAAACTAAACAAGTTAATTCTTTTTTTTTTGGACACTGATCTATGGGATTAGTTTACATTTAATCTAATTAAGTATTGTCCAGATTTTGTAAGAAAAAAAACTGCCTCCACTCAATTAGATATCTATTCCACTCACGTATTGTAAGGGAAAAGATTGCCTCCACTTAATTATATAATTCAATTGAGGATGAAATTATCCCATAATGCTTTTGTGGGAATGTCTACTCCACTCTTTAAAGGAGAAATTACACCCACAATAATTCAATTGAGGAAGGAATTATCCCATAATGCTTTTGTGGGAATGTATACTCCACTCTTTAAAGGATGAATTACTCCTACAATACTTTTGTGGGGACTGAAATTACTGCCCTCACAAATTGTGAGAAAGACAACCCTAACCACTTGGCTAAAGGGCGAGTGGTACAAACGAGTTAACTCTAAGGGCACAAAGATAATAGAAATTATAAAAATAAGATTTGAGGGTTACTATAGTATAGTTCCCCAATTCTTCATCAAAATTCCTGATATCTCGATAACACTTCTAAGCTTTTCGTCACCGATCCCCAAGTCATGAAAGTTATTTGGAGGTTGTTAACGAAAGACTTAGAAGCATAGCTGAGAATTTTGAGTTTTTTATTTTTTAGAGGAGCCGTTGACCTAAGACGATTACACAACAAAAGATTTTCTCACCAAAGATGTCATCAATGATGCAACTTGTGAGAAGCATAGCGCCATTTGTGCCTTTATCAGGATCAAGCTCTGCAATTGGAGTCTCCCGATAGAGATATCTAACCATATCATCATGGCCATAAAGAGATGCTATAACAACTGGGATATTGCCATGCTGATTAGGAATTGTTAGTAACTCTCGGCTCTTTCTCACCAAATACTCAGCAATCTTTGTGACTCCACCTGTGGCTGCAAAATTCAGTGCTGTGGCACCATTTTTGTTCTTGATCGCCAAGTCCTTTTTGTCTATCCGTTTCACCAGCTCTTCGACAACCTTCACGCGTCCGGCAAGAACAGCAATGTGAAGAGCTGTGTCTCCATCCGAAGAAAGGCTTGCGGTTAGTGCATCGGGATGAAGATCTAAGAAGCTTTTTGTAGTTTCCAAATCCCCACTGTCTACAGCTCTATATAGCGTCAGGTTGTGGATGTAATCAGTGTCCTTTGCTTCTACCAAAACTGTAAGGAAACATGAAATTGTTCCGAGTATATATACTATTAATCAAGAAGATATGAAAGCAAACAAAAGAATGTAAGATTCTTCTTAGTATAGACATCAGCATGTATTAAAAAATCTGATTCGATAAAATTATCTATACCTGAGAAAATGAGAACTCTTAAGAGAATAAGGAAAATTATATTAATGTACCAAATATAGTGGGATTCATATGCTCTGAAAACATTTGTCCAATTAGCCTTTTAAATTTTTTTGGTTAGTCCTCAAGTGACATGTATAACACATAGAGCAAAATTTCCAACCAGAAGTTTCATGGATGAATTGCTAATTAATCTTAGTTTCTAACCACCTCCGTTGCTTGGTAAGTGGTTTTCAATCAGTTTTTATTTGCTAGTTAGCCTTTACCTGAATTCGAATCCTATGGGAGATTAAAAAAAAAAAAAAAATACCCTTTATCTTTGAAAAAGAGAAAAAAAAAATCAATAAAACATAATCTTAAGTTCTATGCAAAAAAATTTCAAATGTTTTTGGCAAATAAATGCAGCAAGGATAGATAGATTTACCTTGGTCGTTGCCTGGGGTTTCTTGTGATCCTGGTGGCAGTTCTTGTGGTAGATTTGCTAGCCAGACATTAAGGTCAAATTCGCTTGAAGCATTCGGCTCAGACATTGTTTTCTTATGAGAAACAGCATAAAAATTTCTCAGTAATAATTGTGAATACAAATATATGTTATGTACTAACAAAAGAGGAAATATAACAAGAAGCTGGCATTTTTCTAGTGTTCTTTTATTTAAAGAAGGCAAATATGAGAACCTCTAGGAGGGGGCAAAAAAAAAAAATTATAAGTGAAACAAGAAATATCTGCTGAAGAAACCAGAAGGCAAATTAACAAAAGCAATTAAACTTACATATAATTAAGTTCCCAGATGCTTGGGGCAACTTTGGGCTGTATCTTATGTGAACCAAAATATTGAGAGTGATTTTGGAGGGTTCACCTACCAATTTCAATCACTACTATTTAAATAAAACTTTGACAAAGGGTGAAAACTTAAATTACATCCAAAACGACATTGTTTGGAGGTGTTTTTTTTGTTTATATATTTAATTTTAAAACACACTCAAAATGACATTGTTTTCGGTGTATTTTTGTCACTCTTTTTGTTGGGAAATAATTAGATAAATGGACGAAAATTATCGGTCTAAAAATATCGGGGGTGGGGGAAGAAGAAGAAAAAGTAAAAGAAGATTGATGATCTTTAAGATTAGTCGGAAAATGTTACTGAATAAGTGGAAAAGATCAGTGTGTTATCATTTTCTTTTTTTTTTTTTAACTTTATCGTGATATGGCATCTGATTTTAAACTCTATGCAAGGCGTAAAGCTTAAATGAATGCAACAAAAAGATAGTTCTTCTAATTTTCTTTTTCTCTCCTCAAGTAATGTGAAGCTCAAGGAAGCACACTTTACTGCCAACGGAGGATCGAATAACACAATCAGAAATCAGGGGTTAGTTCTTGCTGATGACTAAAGATGTTACTTTTATTTTTTTTTTTCCCTTGTATTGATTATTCTCTTTACAGCTATGAAATGAGCAAGGGTAGAGTTTATTTTCTTGTTAAGAATGTTTAAAGTCCAAAGAGAGTCACTCTACTTTTTTTCCTTTTTTCATTATAATTTGTCAAAATGTGCTCTCTCAATACTTGAATGGCAAGCCAATTAAATGACATTTTACTTTATTCTTCATGTACATGAAATTCTTTAGACTGAGCACAATCTCAAAAAATCATAAATGCTCCAACTGCATACGCATACGGTAACAAGTTAGCCAAGGGGGAGGCAGTCACGGACCCAGACAAATGATTTATCGGAAAATTAAATTACATAAAAACACGACTTGAAAATTAAAATTTTATGGCTTAACGACTTAATAGATTTTATTTTGATATGTTTAATGGTGGTTATGTTAAATAATAGTAAAATCACTCATATGAGTTACTCTAGACTTTTATATTTTAATTGAAATGTGAGCTTTTTATAATTCTTAAAGTTAAAGTGTAAATTTTATGAATTTATGAGTTTATAAAACTATTTTTTATAAATTTAACAGGATTACTTTAATAAATTTAATTAGAGTTAATTAATAACTTAAAAATAATTTTTTCTTATTTTTTTAAAAGTATTTTCTATGACAGAGACTTGAGCCCTCATTGATCATGAGATGGATTCGCCTTTGAGAGGAAGTAAGACTCTGAAAGTACTTAAGAGAGTCTTTGTATTAGGGTTGGTAATGGGACGAGATTTGTCATTCTCAAGTCCTGTCTCGTATGTGCAAATGAAATAAAAAAAAAATCTCATTCCCTTCCCTTTATTTTTTTAGGACAAAAATTTGTCTTGGTCCCGTCCCATTAAATATTTCGTCTCATCCCATTATCTTGAATAGTCCCAATGTAAATAAATAAATTTGGACTTTTTTCTTTTAAGGATCATCATAATTCGATATAGCAAAAATCATGAATAAATATAAAGTAAAATAATTAAATAATAGTTTTATTTTAACTACATGTATGTTCGAATATAATTTTATGCTAACATTTTTTAATTATCTATTTGCTTCCATTGCACATTAATATTAAGACTTACGCTTCAAAGATTTTAGATTTGAACAGCAGCCAACTTCAGCCATATTAAGATATCTAATAATTCAATAATATAATAACAAACCAAACTAACAGAGTTGGCAATGAGCTGGGATGGGATGGGATATGCTAATCCCAGTCTTGTCCTGTTTATTGAAGTGGGATAAAAAAAAATCCCAATCGCATCCCAAACGAGGATCTCATCATAATAGGTAAATTTGCCATCTCTACTTTGTATTAGAGAAAATAACTACTACTTTATGATGTTAGTATTCACACTTTTCTTTTATGGGTAAAAGCTCATTTAGTCCATATATTTTAAGATTAGTATCCATTTAGTCCCTATATTTTTAAAAATACCTCGAAACATCCCTACCGTTAAAATATTGATACCCCTACCGTTACTTTTTATTTTTTTGGCTTACTTTTACAATATTACCCTTTTTTAATAATTTTTTTGTTTGGACATTAATAAAAAGAAAATAATTAAATTACCAATTTAACCCTAAAAATTATATTAATTTTTAATTGTCAAAAATTAAATTGTTACTTTTTATTTTTTTTGGCTTACTTTTACAATATTACACTTTTATAATAATTTTTTGTTTGGACATTAATAAAAATAAAATAATTAAATTACCAATTTAACCCTAAAAATAAAAAATATATATTAATTTTTAATTGTCAAAAATTATATTCAAACTACCAAGTGTGCAAATGGTGCTTGCAAAAAAATTAATATGATTTTTTTTTATTTTCTAGGGTGAAATTGGTAATTTAATTATTTTCTTTTTATTAATGTCCAAACAAAAAAATTATTATAAAAGGGTAATATTGTAAAAGTAAGCCAAAGAAATAAAAAGTAACGGTAGGGGTATCAATACTTTAATGGCAAGGATGTTTCGATGCATTTTTCAAAATATAGGGACTAAACGGACACTAATATTAAAATATAGGGACTAAATGAGCATTTACCCTCTTTTTATTAATAGAAGTATTCAAAATAAAAGAAATAAGTATTAACACCCAGTAATATAATGAAAGGAAAAAACTCTTTTCATTCCTAAAGTTTGAAGTAATAGCTCATTTTATCCTTACTATTTAAATAGTAGTCCATTTAATCGTTGCTTTTTAAATAATAGCCTAAAACACCCTTCCATAAATTTATCATTAGTTTACTATATAATTCATTGAGGACAAAATATGATTTGCCAATTAAAGATATACAAGCCATTTTAAAATAAAACTCTAAAAAATATTTAAATAACATCTGACTTTCTGCATAAATTTAAAATTTAAGGATAACTTAATAAATAAATAATAATAACACTAAATAATATATATAATAAATAACTAGGACAAAAAAAACATAGATTTCAGAAGCATTAGAGTTTTTTTTTTTTTAATCTTTTAGCTTGTTTGGTCAAGATAAATAAAAAAATAATAATCAATCAGTACTATTGTTTTATCAAAAGTAAACACAACCTCTTTCATTTACTTAAAAAGAAACGCAACAAAGATATAAGAATACAAATTTAATCTATTAGAGTATAAAAAACATTGTATCAAAGCATGCGTCTTTTTATCTTTTAACTTATTCCTGACTTTAGTATAGCCGATTATTCTTGATTGGAAAATTATTATTATTATTATTACTACTACTAATACTACTACAACTTCTTATATTAAAAAAATTAGTTGACTTCTTTAAAAAAATTGTCCTTGAGATTTGTTATTAAAAATTGTTACTAAAAAATTGAAAATTTTTTAAAAATTGTTTAAAAAAAATATTTTTTAATTGTCCTTGAGATTTTTATTTTAATATGGTTTACATTTATTTAATTAAAAATTATATATTTGCCTCAATGAATTATACATTAAACTAATTGTAAATTTACGAAAGGGTATTTTGGGTAATTATTTGAAAAGTAAGGATAAAATGGGTTATTATTTAAAAAATAAAGATGAAATGAACTATTACATCAAAACCCAAGAGTAAAGAGAGCTTTTTCCCTATTATGAATAGTATTGTGCAAGTACACTGATTACTTACCATCAAATAATCCAAGACATTAATCCATTTGGTAATCTTAATTCTTTTTCATTCTATTTAATCCAAGATCGTTCGGTATTTAAAGTGATGGGAGTCTTTAAAGTAAAAATTGTTATGAAAAAAATAATTATAAAATAAAAATTAATTGTGTTTGGTAAATTTAAGTACCATAAAATATGATCACTTACACCACATCATATGTCAGTAAGTAGGGTTGGCAAAATCGGATTTAGATATGGATGTAAGTGCATCCGCGTCCAGATCTGCATTTACATTTCCATATCTAGATCCGGATGCGGATCCGCCAATATATATATATATATATATATACACACGAAGGGTTGGCAAAATCGGATTTAGATATGGATGTAAGTGCATCCGCGTCCAGATCTGTATTTACATTTCTATATCCAGATCCGGATGCGGATCCGCCAATATATATATATATATATATACACGAATTCGAATGCGGGTAATATCCACAACGGATGCAGGCGGATATCTCGGATCTGTAAAAATTAAAATCAAATAATTTAAAAATTCAACAATTTAAATAAAATATCAAATAAAATTCAATTATAATCCAACAATTAACAATTCAACATAAATAACATACAACAACATCATAAATCCACAAATAAATATATCACAACATAAATTTGAAATTTTGAAATTGATTTGTTGGAAATTTGCGTGCTCACCTTTTGTATTAACAACGGCTAATGATGGAAAGAATGGACAAAGCAGTTGTGCGCGCGCAGTGTGCTTTGCGAGCCAATGATGCATCGGGTTGCCAGTGTTTGATGACAACGAAGTGTGCTAAGCGAGGAGAGGCAAGGCAGTCGGCATTCGATGCCAGCAACGCATGCTCAGCTCAGGCGAGCCATTCGGTGTTCAAGGACAACGATTGCGAGGTGGACGACATTCAATGGTTAGGGATTTGGGGTGGTTTCTAATTTTAGCCACTTGTGAGTGGTGGGGAGTAAGGGAGGCGTGAGGCATGAATGGTTTAGGGTTACTGGATTTGTTTTTTTTTTTTTTTAAATTTTAGCTTATATATTTTTTAATACAAATTTGATTAAGTCAATATATAATTAAAATTAATTTGAATCTGATATCCGGCTAGTGCATCCGGATACATATCTCGATCTACACGGATCGTAATTCTTAGAATTCGAATTCGCATTTTTAATGTGGATCTGGATTTTTCCGAATCCAGATCTTCCTGATCTTTGCGGATCCAGGACGGACCTGGATTTTTTTGCCATCCCTATCAGTAAGTGCACTGCAGATTTAAAGACGCCAAATGTGCTCACTACGCAGTAAGAATAAAAAGAGAAATCTCAAAAAGAAAAGGCATGTGAGTCACATGATAGATAAATAAATAGAAAAGACCAGATTAAATAAAGAGAAGAAAGACTGAGATTAGATCTAGAACAATCTAATCACTCATAGTTGAAAATTTCTATAAATATAAATGTTGAACTACTTGAAAAGGATCGAGGCATGGAGTCTCAAGGGAGAATTAACATATTCTCTCTCATAAATGGAAATAGAAAACATTTTCTAAATTCAAACTCCTTGATTTTCTTATATTTTCTAAGGAATCAAACACTAACTTGAGCTTCGGGTGCCTTTTGCAAGTATCGAATAGTTGCTTAAAGCTTTGGAAGCTTAGAGGCTTGAAGATGAAGGACATAATCTTCATTTTTAAGTATTGAAAAGAAATTGGCTCTTTTAGTAAATATGATTCTTAAATGACATTTTTGATAAAATTAGTATATGTATTATAATTTTTTTTAATCAAAAACAAATTTCAAATAAAATCACATCACCTTAAAAACCGTTTACGGTTATGATTTCTTTAAGCTACTTCCCAACAGCATAATGCTTGTTATCGATCCAATAAAGTAGTACCATTAAATGGTAGAATTGGACTATCGACACCCATGTTTTCTCAACCACTTTTCTAAACACACCCTATTAAATTATTTAAATTATCATATAATTTCTATTAACACCCTCATTTATCTCTTTCGGCTACTGATACTGAACTTTTTCATTTGTGTTGTATGTGAGTGTGGGTGCGGAGGAGGAGTAATTCTAGTTAGGCTAAAATTTATAAATAAGAGTAAGTGGAGGGTTTAAAGAGGTTATTAGAGTTGTGCCAATAGCACCACATTGTGGCGGCATGACTAAGAGCAATTGAGCAAAGATTTTTTTAAGTCCAGCCCGGTTGTCCAATAAACATGCTCCGGCCGGGTCTAGGCATTGTCACACTCACATCCAACTCTGGCCCCCGTTTGACTATTATTGTGTACAATGTTTTGGGTCACAAATTTCAAAATTAATATTTGAGGTTGAAAATTTAATGAGCTCAATTGCATATCTCACGTATATTTTTAGAGGGAACACGAAGAAAAATTCCTAAAAAGAGAAGGAGAATTTAGTTCAAAGATGATTAGGAGATTGGCAATTATGAGTGGGGTTATTTGAACTTGTTAATTTCCTTTTAATACATATTATTTTTAATTAAAATAATTATTCAATTATAACCTATTATTTTAATTTACTAATTCTCAAAATCCAAGCCTGGCCTCTGGTTTGACTATTATTGTGTACAATGTTTTGGGTTACAAATTTCAAAATTAATATTTGAGCTCGAAAATCTAGTGAGCTTAACTGCATATCTCACATATATTTTTAGAGGGGGCACGAAAAAAATGTCTAAAAAGAGAAGGAGAAGTTAATTCAAAGATGATTAAGAGATTGCCAGTTATGGGTAGGGTTATTTGAACCTATTAATTTTCTTTTGATATATAATTTTTTTATTAAAATAATTATCAAACTATAACTTATTATTTTAATTTACTAATTCTCAAAAATAACAAGATAACCCTTGGTTGGTTAAGATGATCAAAGCCTAAATTGGTATATCTCTCCTTTAAATTTTCTTTTTTATTATTTCTTGCTAAATTAATATTATCTTTCTTTTGCTTTTGTGTACAACAATTTCAATTCTTACCTATTATTATCATTCAAAGCTCATACTTATAAGATTTGACTAAAAAAATTTTAATAGATAGATTCAAAATGGTACAGAAACTTTTATTTTTTATTTTCACATGATGAGTATTATATCTTTCATTTTGTTTTAAATTACAATAAGGCTGAATTTGTTAATTTTTGAATAACTTCATTTGTTAAATGTAATATTTACGTCATTTTACAACAAACTTTTGATAAGAGAAGAGATGAAGGGACATAGAACAAGATTAAATAAATAATTGACCAAATTATATTTTCACAATAAAATTTTAATTCAAAAAAGGGTGCAATGAGATATTTAGCAGGTTCAAGTAGTCGTACCCACCACTTATCCTTCTATTGTTTTCATAATACCCAATAACCCCTTGGAAAAAGCATTTTACAATGTTATTCTAATTTTCAAATAAACATTTATATGTTCATTAGAAGTCAAATAAATCATATGTTAAAAATAATAAATATAGATGTAAATAAAAAATTTAATAAAAAGATATTTTTTTATATTATTATTTTTTAAATATTTTTATAGTAAATATATATTTTATATTGCCAATATCAAATATCAAACAAATGATTCATTTACCTCTCTTTTCTTTCAAAATTTTGGAAACAAGGGGTTATTAAATATTATCAAACTAATAGAAGAGTAATTGGTATACATCAATTTTATTAAGAAAAAAACTACCAATCTTCCAAAATGATTCAGCAAAAAGTGAAGGATTCTTTGCCCCAGAGAAAGGGCAAACATGGTTTATCATGAACATATATTGCCACAAAATAATGACAAGTGTCACCAAACCTAGTGCATATATCACAAAACTTACTGTAGCATAAGTTAAATCACAAATTACGTATACAAAACCTAAAACCCTTGGTAACGTTCAAAGGGTTCTTGCCAGCAACAACGACACCTCTAACTTTTTATGAATCTTGTAAGAAATTCATTGAAAGGTGATCATATCAAGCTACAGGATGGAGTTGCCCATTATATAAGCTCACTGAAGAAGAATTCATCGCAGTCGTAAGGTAACGTTTATTTTTTTATCTAAAATTTATAATAGATTTAAATTTTATTAAAGTCTAAATACGTTTGAATGCATATATATGAATAACATGTTTGTCTTTTTTTTTTCAATACCTAAATATATGATTAAGTAGTTTGTTTTTTAAAAAGAAAACATATGAAATATTTAAGAGCACAAAAAACAATATAGCAAGAGAAAGAGAGAGAGCAAATAAGATGCTCAACAATAGTTTAGAGACAACTTTTATTCAATCTCAAGTGTATACAATGAAGGAGATGAACCATACAAATAAAGTAAATAATTAGTAAATGAATACACCATTAGTCATAATTTCTTATGAGATAGTGTGAATTATAGGAGATAAAGAGTTGTTTGGTGAAGAGATAAAGAGTTGCTCTAATGAACATTCATATAATTATAATTATTTCATAACACTCCCCCTTCGATGTTCATCTAATAAACAAATTGTCTCATTAAAACCTTTGCTAGTAAAATCTCGTTCGGAAAAAGACTAACTAAAGGAAAATAGTATATCATTTATCTATATTTTATGGAGGTGCAAACTACCTTATTAAAACCTTATTAGTAAAAACCTAGTGGGACAAAAGACTAGTGAAGAAAAAAGAGTACAATGCATGTAATCATCCATATCAATAATTCTCTTTGTTAAATACGTTCCCCCTTGAAATGACATGGGTGCTTCAATGATCAATCCTTTTATTTTTTATTTTTGGTCATACTTTGGTAAAAAATCTATAGGATCACCCTCATCCTTTGAAAGCTTGAAAACATAAAATAAATTAGAGATACTATCATTTTAAATTTGAAAAATATTGCCATGCATATACCTTCATAATTTTTGTTGATCTTCTTTAGCATGATAGCATCTATATCAAGGAAATAGTGTAATATAATTTTCACACTATTTTGGCATTTTCAAGTTTATGCTAAACATATTTTAAATTGAAATTATGCAATTTTCCAATGTCTCTATAGGCACAATTTGGAATAAAAATATGGTTCTTCAGGAACAAGACATATGCAATATATTTTAAAGTAGAATAATTTTGAATATGAAATACTTCTAGTATTTTTATAATATTAGTATTTCACCTGATAAATTCCAATCCGTAAATTGAAATTCTTTCATTTCAAGATCTTTCATCTTGAATTCCATTATTAAAAGAAATAAAATCGTAAGCTCTTTAAGAGTCTTTTCCATTTTGATATCATCAACATATTTTGCAACGTTTGCATATTTAATTTCTAGTTTTTAATAAAATCACATAGCAAAGTGGATAATGACAAATCCCACTTGTAATAAATTCAGTCAATTAATTATACTTTATAACTTTAGATTGCTATAATATACACAACTATGGTTATAGGCTTATAGTTTTATCAAGAACATATAAGGTGTAAGCTTTTTGATTTAGTATTTTAACTACTTGTTTCAAGCATTTTATCCTTCGGGGATAAGTTCGTAGATTCTTCAATTTAATTTTGACATGCTGCAGCTCAAATTCCCATTTTAATAATAAATTTTATAACTTCAGGTGTATGAGCTACAAATCTAAAATTCCTCAAATTTGACTAATCAATTTGATGTCCTCTAACATATGGACTACATGTCCAAATATTTTACAATTTTGGCCAATTATATAATCTAATGATCTTCACTTTTTTTTTTTGAACTTTAGGATCCTAAAATTTTTATCATAATAACTAAATTTTTATTGACAAAAATCTTATGTCAATTTTAATTTTTCTATTGCACCAAGTACCTACATATCGTTAATCAAATACTTTTTACTTTTCAATATATATGCCCAACGAGATCTTTCAAAACTTCTAATAAATATATCGTTGCAAGAGCTAAAGATTTATTTTTCTTAATTTGCACGCTTGCCTTTTATAGGGCAATTTGAATCTCTCTTTATTTCTCATAATTACGCTCTTTAAGGGTATTTAGATTCATTTTCTAGTTGGTACATTATGCCTCTCTAGGGGTAATAAATTTAATAATTTAATATAGATCAAATATTTTGCTATACACACAAATATGATCTCTTCAAGAGCACCAAATTGTTTCACGTTAACTTCCCAAGAATTAAATTTTTCCATTAATTGATCTATCACATGCCTCAGGCATTTATATATTTATTTGTCTCACCATTTTTCCCTTCAAAGACATCATATCAACCAACAATCATATTTTGTTTGTGATTTTCCACTTTCAATATCAATAAACTCGTTCAATAATTGATCAATAATGCACATTGTACAATAATCTTGTTGAACTTCAAGTTCAAATAAATTAACTTATATAAAGATCAAAATGGGATAAAGGTGAAACAAACCATTTGTGTTGTCCATCAAATGTATATCATTTTACTTTCCCTAATCATAGGAGAACTTTTAAAAAATATTTAAGCTTGTATAGCAAATTTACTAAGCCAATTAGTGAAGATTTTGGATTTGAACTTCTTGTCCATCACCAATATTGATTCAATTTTAGACCACTTCTAGTGGTATAATATTCACATGTTAATTTCTTATGATAAGATCTATAACAATTATAATTTTAAAAAAGTTATTTGATCATGGTTACATCCATTACTACTCCCACAAGAATAAGAATTCATTAAGGATTTGAATTAATCATGATTTTCTTTTTACTCAAAAACTCATTTTTTCTTTTAATAAAAGAAAACATAACATTGATTTATATTAGCATTTTTTGATTTGCTACTGCAGAAGCATATTTGTGCTATAAAATCATATGTCGTCTAATATTTTTTTTAATATTACTCTCTCTACATAATTTCAAATGAGAGAATCAATCAAGCTTTTGAAATTATCATCAAGCTTATATATATGAACTTTTAACTCCTTCGAGGACATGATCATAAAAGAAAATCATAATCTTCTACAATCCTTCAGGGATTGATTTCTTCCACAAAATTATTTAAGTACTATTCACGATCTTAAATATGTGAATATTAATTAGACTTTAGTAATTCAAGATAATCATAAAAGAATCATTCATCAAGAATTCAATAAAAATATATAGATCAATTAAAAGGGTTAAGTGCATAAATATGCTACTTACAACTTATATCTATATTTTATCATATCAAACTCGTCTTGAAAATTATCTAATATAAATAAACATGCATAAATCTATCACTAAAAGTTTAGGAGATTGAAAATAAAACAACAAGTGAACAAAGTCAATAAACTATTCAAACCAGAGACTAACAATTTTTCTTTTTTTAATGACTGCATTTACTCAATCACTTTTGACTGTCTTATTTTTCTTTCAAAATTGTTTCAAAAAAATAATTATACCTTATTTAATATTCACTTGTAACTCCTTATAGGAGATATGGAGAAGGAAATTTGTATAGTTTTGCATGACATACATGAACTCATAATATTTGTATAGTCCTTCAAGGACATGTAAAATATGCACTTATATAGTGAATCCTCCATGAACAAGATGTTGGTGAATAATATCACAATTTTGAAATAGTTCTTTAGAAACATATTTTGAAAGAAAATCTTCATTATGTGTAGTGTAATCTTTTAAGCATGCAATCTTAATTTTCTTTCATTGTATATTATAATATTCATACTTCAAGATGAATTCTTTTGGAATGAATTCTTTTAATTCTAAGAATGCAAATTGTGAAAATTGAGAATATATAATTCAAATCAAATTTAATTAAATTATACTTTTGGAGGAAAAACTCTAGTATTGAAAAACAGCTACAATTTTTCTTAATGTCACGGGATGAGTGTTTTGCGCAACGAACCCGTGCAGCACTTAGACAACCTTTGCCGAATGTTGCTAAGTAAGCCTTGAGCTTCTCGATTAGCTAAGTCTAGAGGTTTTCGGAGAGTTAGAGAGAAGAGAGCAATGGAGCCGAATAAGAGAAATTGTATTACTCAAAGAGTGCTTACAAGAATGCTTGAGTTGCTTGCTCTAAGTTTGTTGCTCAAATGCCAAATGTCATGCCCTATTTATAGGGGAGGCTTGCCAAGCTCTACAATTCTAGAGAATTATACCACTTGCCTAGAATTCTAGATATTTACATGAGCTAGAAATGTGTAGAGAATTCTAGATATGTACAAGCTCAAATGTGCTAGAGTTGCCTAGAAATTTCCAGAATCGGGCCAAGCTAGCACTCTTGGCCTTGTTTTGGGCTCTTGGCCTGGAATTGTGGGTAATTGGGCTAACAACTTGGGCGGTCCGCAATATTAAGCTATGCAAGTGGTTGCATCTTTAATAGAGGCGATGGAGAACGACCAAATAAACTGATGTCTCCGGTGCTAATTATTTATCAATTAAGAGCACAACAATATAGTAAGAGAAGAGAGAAAGCAAATAAGAGGCTCAATGATAGTTTAGAGACAACTTATATTAAATCTCAAGTGTATACAATGAAGGAGTAAAATGAAGGAGATGAACCCCCCATTATAGTTTCATAACCATACAAATAAAGTAAATGATTAGGAAATGGATACATAATTAGTCATAAATTCTTATGAAATAGTAGAAATTATAGGCGATAAAGAGTTGTTTGGTGAAGAGATGAAGAGTTGCTCTGATAAATATCCATATCGTTATAACTATTTCGTAACAATTTTGACATATATAACCTCATAAATATTAACAATACTTATATTTATTTGTTAAATATATGATAAGCTATAAAAAAATTATTTGATTATTAAAAAAAATTGATAATGTGTACTCTAACAAAGGATGAAAAATAAAAAATATATCTAATACATGTATCTTTTGACATTAAGATATGATACTTATATTATTACTTTTATTATATTATATGATATTTTTTCTTGTTAATTACATAAGCCAACTAAGAACTACTGAATCATTTGAATTAAAATTTAATGTATTAAATAATATTCAAAATCTATTAGAAAAATTATAATTTTAAGCACAAAGAGGTGAAGTTATTATAAAACACTCTCATCTAAAGTTTTCTTATATTTAAAATTCTCATTCACTAAAAAAAATTGATAGTTGAATAAGCATAGGACAAAGAAAATGGATAAATAATAAAATAATAAAAAGATAATTTATATGGTAAAAAATAAATATATGTAATAAGGGTATTAATGAAAGAGAATATTAGAGTTCCATTAAGATGTGTGGTCATTATAAAATCAGAATATTTAATTTTTTTTATTCAGACTTAAACATCTTATAATCAGACATAAGTTATAGAAAACAAACAAACTAAAAATTTTAAATGTCTAAAAATAATTAAAATTTAAACTTTTGACGAAAAACAAACAGTCCCTAAGTCTTAAGGAAAGGAAGACTCATTGTGAACCAAGGAATAAAATTCATCATAATTTAAGGAAAAGAAGATTAATTGTGACTCATGTCCAACCCGAAGGAGAAAAGAAAACTCATTATGTCCAAGGAAAAGAATTTATTCTATTACAGGTAAATAATAATTCCTATAACTTGAAAACTAATTATTATTTAAAAGTTATATTTATTATATATTATCAACTTTTATTTATAAGTATAGTTTTTTTCACAATAGTTGTGGCTTAAAAATTATATGACCTCAATGCCAAACAAACTTTTAATAACTTAGACTAAAATCCAAACTGCGTTTTAGATTGTGATTTTATAGGGATTCTAATTGATAATTTCCTAACAATGTGTTTAGTGTCATATATCTCATTATAAAAATAAAATGAAATCCCTAGGTCCGACACGAACTGTTATAATTGATATAAGAGTTGTCTTGCGACTCGATGTGTAGATAGATACACTATAATGTGATTCCACTTTATATCATAGACAATATGTTTTATTGTTTATGATTTTTATAAATTAGTCTAAAACTTCACTCGCTAGCGATTCAAAATATTATATGTCATTTCATTATTACATATATTTATTTTTTACCATATAAATTATCTTTTTATTATTTTATTATTTTATTATTTATCCATTTTCTTTGTCCTATGCTTATTCAACTATCAATTTTTTTTAGTGAATGAGAATTTTAAATATAAGAAAACTTTAGATGAGAGTGTTTTATAATAACTTCACCTCTTTGTGCTTAAAATTATAATTTTTCTAATAGATTTTGAATATTGTTTAATACATTAAATTTTAATTCAAATAGTTCTTAGTTGGCTTAAGTTTTAGAGACACATGGCTATGTGTGTCCAAAGACTGCTAATAAACAAGTGACCCACATGAAAATATTGAAAATCATTATTCTTGGAAAAAATTTTGAGGTCAAAGTCAAATATATGAAGCCCGGTTCCAATATATGGTGTTTTTTTTAAAATCATCTCTTTCGTTAAACCATTCATTTCTGGAGCGGTAGAGATTTTTTTTTTTTTCCCCATCTTAGCTCTCTCTCAAGTCTCAAATCTCAATCATTTTTCATCTGTAAAATCACACCCCTGCACTTTTATATTTTCTCGATTTTGACCATATGGACTCGTCAAACTTGCCCAGCGCGGGCCAGAGGAGACCGGATCAGCTGCAAATCCAAGGCCCCCGCCCTCCGCCGCTAAGCATCCACAGAGACTCCCACAAGATCAAGAAACCACCAAAGCCACCGCTGCCGCCGACGGAGCAGCAACCCCACCACCACAGCGAACGACAGCAGCCGGTGATCATCTACTCCATCTCTCCCAAAGTCATCAACGTCACAGTCGCCGACTTCATGACCACTGTCCAGCGCCTGACCGGTGCCTCTTCTTCTTCTTCCGGCGACGGAGACGTTTCTCCAGCTGCGAGAATAGCGGTGGTGGAGAAAGTCATGGACAGTCCCAGGGAGAAGGCCAGTTCCGCTGCTGTAATAAATAATGATTACGTGGTGGAAGAAACAGAAGATCAAGGAAGAGGAGAAGGGGCTGAATTTGAAGTGGGTCGAGTTCCGGGGATACTGTCCCCGTCGACGTTGCCGCCGCTGGTTCAAGAAATGTACTTCTCTCCAACGGCGGCGTCGGCATCGGCGGGGGCTGACCCATTTGGGTTATCTACGCATGGGAATTATGGGTTCTTGAATAACAGTCCATCTTCTTCGGGTTTGTTCTCATCAGGTTTTTTGGGTTCTCCTGTTTTATCTCCTGATTTTTTTGGTCAAATTTGGAATTTTTAGTAATTTCAAGTCCTTCCAGTACCATTTAACATTTCATGGTATCTGCAATCATTGTCGTTGATTGAAAAAAAAAAAAAAGAGAAGAAAGAGATTAGTAGTTCTGGATTCAAGAGTCTTGAATGTAATTCTTCTTGGATGTCCGATATATAGGATGTTGTGTGTGTGTGTGTGTGTATTAAAAGGGATTGATGGTAAATAGGATTTTGAAATGTGTAGGGGACTAATTGTGATTAGTAGTAGTGGGTAAAATTTCTTCAATTTTGCAAAAACGGTTGGTGGGAGATGGATGTAACTTGTAACGATGTTTGTAACATGTATCACTTGATCATTTATTGAGGTTGTTGTAAATTTAATGCCGCTGGTATCTAACTCATAACTTTGGACTCGACTAGCTTACAGCATCTGTAAGGTACAGACTGCAGCATCAGCCGTTGGATGTGGTTGGATGTGGAGTGAGAAACTAAACAATAGAAAATCGGATGGTGGGATGACGGGAGATGTTTGTTACAGAATCTGTACCATAGACAGGTCCCATAACTTTTAGCCAATCTGATAATGTCAGTTCAACCATCAAGAGTCTGATCTAACTATTGTTTTGTTAACTTCTCTAATCTCTTTTAGTTGTTAGTTTAAATAGTAATCTTATAGGATTTTGTTTTTTTTTTTTAGAAGGATATTGTTGTTTCATAGCTGTGGCTTTTTACCAAGCACTATCATACTGTACAAATATCTAGAAGTAGAGACCAAACATTGCCAATTCGCGTCCCCATTGAAAATTCCAAAACCAGGTAATGGCGAATAAACACTTCAATAAGAATTAGTTACGATAGTGCAAAAACTCTATGCAACTTCCCAGAAGCAGCACGCTTTAGGGGGCAAAATAAATAATTATGTACAAAAAAGTCATATTTAATTGCGTTAAAAAAAAGTCTATTTAGAGGGGCTCAAAACCAGCACGCTTTAGATCGTGCATTCCCCCGGTTGCTTCCTGAGTGCTGAAGAAGAAAATCACTTTTGCTTCTGCAATAAATGAGCCGCCTCCAATGGGGTAAAGAAGATCATCCTCATGTCTTTGACACTGTTGAATTCCATGTACCTCCGATCAATGTTCCAACCCTCTCTCCCTGTATGGCTTTTGCGATGTTACCAGGCTGGTTTAGGTTGAAGACAACAACTGCATCAAGGAAACAAGCTCATTGCAATTATATGACAATGTCACCAACCCACAAGAGCCAATAACAGTTAAGTTAAAGATGATCTCAATATACCCGGAATGTTGTTTTCTTGGCACAAAGTAATGGCCGTCATGTCCATTACTGAAAGATCTTTTGAAGTCACCTCCTGATATGTTAGAGTATGAAGAAGACGGGCATTTGGGTTACGCCTAGGATTATCATCATAAACCCCATCAACATTTGTAGCTTTCAGAACAACCTCTGCATTAACTGACTCAACAATTGGATGTTGATTAGATTCTTGGAACAGCAAAACTAAGTTGGTATAAAAGTCCAGCAATGTATCAAGGTTATCTTATTCATACGTTCATATGCTCGGAACAGTGCGAGTGAGCATGCCAAGAAGTACCCACATTACAGCAGGTACCATCAAGTTTCAATGTGCCAATAAATCAAAGACTTACTTTCAGCACATCGAAGTGCAGCAGCTGTATCTGTGGTGAAGAATGGATTTCCTGTTCCAGCGGCAAAAATAACAACCCTACCCTTCTCCAAATGCCTCACAGCTCTTCGCCTAATATATGGCTCTGCAACCTCTGACATACGAAAAGCAGTCTGCACCCTGGTGGGAATGCCGATACTCTCCATGGTTGCTTGAAGAAATATAGCATTCATGACAGTCGCCAACATTCTACAACATTGAGTTGATCAGTAGTAGGCAAGTAAAATCAGAAAACTGTGCTTATTAAAATAATTCTCTTTCACTGACAGATGGTGAAACACCATTATTTTTTAGGAGCAAAAAATGAGTTAATAAACAATAATTCAATATTATAGGTTGTAAGCACATGTACAAGCTTGTAATAAAAGAAAAGAACCAAAAATGTATATAGTTTTTAAACCCAACTAGCATCTTTGTTACAACGCAAGACTTCAACTAAGAGTATTCTACTTCTACAGTGTGATAATTCTCCTGTGCACCAGATTCTAACATGCTTCAATAGGATCCAATATAGCATGCTTAATTACAATATTTCCTTGAGCCATTCTCATTCTCATCCACAAAAAGGGCAGGCACGAAAAAGCTTAGTTATCTTTCCATGGACAAAGTCAATTCCAAATCAGTTTGCTATAACCATAAACTGTCCTAGATGGAAACTGAACTTCTATGTGGGAACAAAGGCACTCCTTCATGAAATTAAAATGCACTCAATCAATCAAGATTAAAAGGAAATACCCAATGTAATCAGCGGATGAGCGGTCAAGGCCACTATTTCCTGCTGCTGATGCCCCACGGAATATGTTTCCCCCTCCAACCACAATAGCAACCTGAAACATTCCCCAAAAATGTTTTAGACGATAGACAGTGGAATGGAAACGGACTATGAACCTACTTTGGAATTCACAATCCCTTTGATTAAATAATAACCCGAACATAAACACAGAACCGTTATCCCTTTGATATTTATTCTTCTTCCCTTCATAACATATTGTGGTTCTCCTTTTTTTTTTTTCTTTTTCCCTAATTGCCAAATTATGCAGGTTCTATCCATAAGACACTCGAACCGCATTACATCACTCATAGTTATGTCCTTGGGAATACTCAAACTACTAACTATACTCATGTCTACAAGATAATTCAACAAAAATCAGCAATATGCTATGTAAATGCAAATAGAGAAAGTAATAAGAGTTTCTAACTAAAGAGAAAAAAGAACTATATACATATCCACAAAAATATAAAGAAAAATAGGAACTAAAAAAACAAATAACATGCCAAACAAATAAATCTTAAGGAATAGAAAAAACCTCTATGCCGAGGCGAGTAACCGATGCAACCTCTCTAGCAATGGCCATTGTAATCTACATTTAAAGATAAATCCATCCATAAAAACCATAAGAACAAAGATAAGAGAAATTTTGAGAATAGCATAATCCTTCACATCTCAACCTTTGGGTCAATGTTTTGTGTGTGATCTCCTGCAAGTGCTTCTCCACTCACTTTAAGCAGCACCCTTTGCCATTTGTAGGATGGCTTCGACATCCCATTGTCATTCAATGTCACTCCAAAGGGAGACATAGATGACATTTGTGGCTGCCTGTTAAACAAATGACGTTAAGACAGTGGATATCTCAGAACTAGCATTTAATTTCAATAAATTAATCTGCCATGAGGAATTCAAATGCAGGTAATGCAAATATTTACATCACCATATATATTTTCAAAGGAAAAACCACACTTGCAAGGATCAAGATCTTCAGTTAAGCACAACCAAAGTTCACAAATATGATTTGGAAACCACTTTAGCAATTAGCAGAAGCGAGAAGTAAACTCAAAATGCCCCTCTAGCTCATAAAGCCGATTAAAATTTTCTTCCTATGTCAGCTCTATAATTCAGCCTTCTTTTCTTTCATGTGCAAGAACATAACATCTACAAATAATACAAAATGGGCATGAACACAAAAACATTAAAACAACAAACACACCAATTAAGAATACTTGCCAGAAAAGTGGTTATTTTTTAAAAAGCACTTCAAGTGCTTGTCTTAAATAACCAACATAAAATCACATTCCACAGAGACATTTAAACGAACAGAAGATGTGCATATTACCACCGATTCAAGAAGCAACTAACTCAAGCACTATTACCTTCCATTCAAGGGGTTTTGAGCCGAACCCATATCAGAAGAAGAGCAACAGTTGACCACCAGCCGCCCATTTGAGGTCTGCTGATGATTATGGAAACTCATAAGACTGCTCTGACGGATTCTAGAAGCACCCAAGGTAGAAGAAAACGATAGCAAATTTGACGATGATACAGTAGAAGTGGAGATTGCCATCCAACAGTCCAATTACAAAGTTTCTTCAAATTCCTGCCGCCAAAATGATAAAAGATTTGAGCTCTTGCACTCCGTTTAAGTGTCTTTTGTTCCACTAACGGATAATGCCCTTCAATAATAAATTAATAATTTTTTTTTTTGGGGGCAAAAAACCCAAAAAAAAAAAACAAAACAAAACAAAATGAATCAAATGTGAAATGCCTGTTGTGCTTGTTGTCAGTGTTGTTGGAATTTGGGACCTGTCTATGGTACAGATTCTGTAACAAACATCTCCCGTCATCCCACCATCCGATTTTCTATTGTTTAGTTTCTCACTCCACATCCAACCACATCCAACGGCTGATGCTGCAGTCTGTACCTTACAGACTCTGTAAGCTAGTCGAGTCCTGGAATTTGGCTAAAAAAAGTTATTCGAGTCAATTACGTTAGAAAATATCTTCTTGTTTTTTTTATTTTGTATTAATAGAAAAAAAAATTATCTATGGACCACCTCAATTTCATTGAAATTTTATACACACACTGAAGAGTTCTAAAAATATCTTCACGGCACTTAACTTTCGGTTTTTTATTAACAAGACATTTTAAGTAACTAAAAAGTAGTCGGGCTTTTTATTTATTTATTTAATTCCAACAGTTACTTTTGCGGGCATGTTTGTCATTATTTTTTTTAATGCAAGGGTAATTGGTAATTTACTGTCTTCATAATTTTTTTACATTTCATTGGTAAAATCATATCCATAAAATTCCAGTGGCAAATTAGCCTTTCACCATAAATTCTTTAAAATTAAATTTAACATAGCATTAGCCTTGTTATAATTCTTTAATAATTACATCGACAGAATTGAAGTAGTGCAGAGACAATTTTCTTAGAAAAAAAATATTTTTTAAAAAAATTTATTTTATAAGTACGTGATATTTAAGATATAAAATTTAAAAAAAAATTTGCAAGATTTTATGCTACATATCAGTTATAGCATCCAACATTTAGAATTGATAGCACTGATTGGAGTGATGCACAAACAAGCATTGTTTTACAACTGATATGGGAATCAGAAGCCATGAATTAGCCCTGTATTGGTGGTCTCCATGCATGCGCTACTTGGAGACCAAGAATGATCTGAAAAGAAAACAAATGCATCTGTAAAACCGAGGTGACAATACCTAATGCTCCTGTCAAAATGAAGTAATACGAAATGTATTGGAGCTCATTATGTCTAACTAAGGTCATATAAGAATGCCTGCATTTCATCGCCATCAAAATCAGGCTGTTTACTTATTTAGGCTCAGGCCTCCAATACAAGGCGAGTACTACTGCTGCGAGATTGACAGCTTTTGTAATCATGTAAACAAGATTTAATCCCAGAAGGGTTTGTTTGTACAGAAAAGGGAAAGAAAAGAATGATGTAACAGCAAAATAGTTCATACAACCTATAGGAGGAACAGGATATTTTCTAACTCTTAACTGGAAAAATTTCGCAGTCAAGACATCCCAGCATCATGCATAAATTGGTTAAAAGAAGGGATCTACATGCTTTAGAACTTATGGATGAAAGAGAGAACCTCTTGGGTCTGATGTGTAACTGCATATGCTCAAAGGACTATGAGGACTCTGACAGTTCCTGAACTCATTAAGATCATTTTGCTCTTGCCTGCTCAAATCGTTTGTGAGTTCGGTAGTTGTGGCACACTTGGTATCTCCACTTTGGACAATATGATTAATTGGCTCAAACATACCCCACCAATAGTACTTCCTACAGATTCCTGCATAAAAATACATCGGGAAATGATTAAACTCCCTGCTTTTGTTCAATTGCAAATTACATTGAAGTTACGAAGCACAAATGGTTAATTAACTTACGCCAATGATCAGGTGGCAATTCACGAGATGAGAAGACCAAGAGCTGCTGATCCTTTATCACTGCCTTAAGAGCGAGGTTGTGGTCGATCATGTCATCCAGGATGCTATCAAAAGCTCTTTCATCACTGTAAGAACATGAAGTGATCAATAATAAAGGCAAAAACTTTAAACAATAAAGAAAAACTTCCTTCATAAATATGTTACAATCAAGAAGTAGCTACCTTTCATACTCTGGAAAGAAGTAAAGAGCAGCACTATCCACAGTCGGTGATGATATCTGAAATCTTTGAGGCCTCACATCAGACTTAGACAGGATTTCAACAGGAACCCACAGTGGAAGCACAGATGCCGCATACACCAGTTTTGGACAAGCTCTGCCTGTCAAGCGAGCTACAAGTCCAACAGATGTTTGAACCTTGCCACCATTGACTTTGAAGCATCCCCTGTCAAAAATGTGACAGGTTTTTCAAATACAAAACAACCTTTCCTCATGTCGAAATCACAAAGCTAGCAAAACAGAAAGTTCTTAAATGTTTAGTAGCTAAAACACTGATGCTACTGCAGTAAAACAACTAAAGAGGACAACCACTACCTCCAAATAGGATCAACCGCCGGTCGAGAATGGACATTGTTGCTGGATTCTAAAGGTAGAAAATTGCATGATGAGTTCGACAGACCATCAAAGATAGTGGGGACTGACTGAGAAGCTTCAGATTTAATTTCTCTGGATTCTCCATCTGAGGCATCGCTGTCTTCCTGTATCAATCTCCTCCTTTTCTTTCTAAGCTCTTGATTACAAACTGTTTCATCAGAATATGGCAGCCTTTTAAACTCCTCACTAGAGACTGAACAATCCCCTTTGGGCTGCTTTGTTTCAGGTGATCTGCCCACGTGAACATTAGTCCTGCGGCTTGAGAAACTGGTCTGCTTTCGTAGCTCCTTCCTACTCAATCTAACTTCAGCAGCTTGAGTGATGCGATCACTTTTTCTGGATGGAACTGGACCAATCTTTGTATCCTTTGGATTGCATTCCTCACATTTCCAAACAACCTTTTCCTTTTTGCTTTTTGGCATTACATCCAGACAGTAACTAACATCAATTAGCACAGAGATGAATTGGTATGAGTAGATGATGGTAATGCAAGATAAAGCATTAAATTACAAGAATGCTGTCATTGAATTCAACTCCGATCAAACTGGTATTTCAGACCGAGTAGGAAACCAAAAATGTTCAATCCTAAGTACTGCAGAAGTAAGAATGGAGGTCTACT
Organism: Citrus x limon; assembly: GCA_034663535.1. NCBI lineage: Eukaryota > Viridiplantae > Streptophyta > Magnoliopsida > Sapindales > Rutaceae > Citrus > Citrus x limon. The sequence goes on from CM067997.1 coordinate 25,107,560, forward strand.
CATTCAACATACCGATGCTCTGCAGAAACCTTACAGTCGACACAGTAAATAAGGTCGTTTAAGACACCTTGATCACCGCACTTCTGACAAATATTCATCTGCAAGGAAGCTCAAAAGACTACCAATCACAATTAGAGAAGATCTTATTGTCAAATGGATACATAGAATAGATCTCATCCCTTCACATAAGAGAAAAGCAATCAATTATCATCTATGTCGATACATTTTAGTCCATTCCCAAGTACTCGTTCACTTAACATTAAAAAGATCTAGTTAGACTCTCGTGAAGCACCGATCTTAATGGATAACACTAAAGACTAATAACAAGAAGAATCCCGACAATCTTGGCTTACAGTAAGAGTCTAATAGCTATCTCTCTAATAAGTAGATATTTCAAATAACAGTTAATGAGAGAATAAAATAAAAATCAAGATAATAGAAACGTAAAGGACGATATCGGGAATTTACCTTTCAAATTTAAGTGAAAATGGAGTTAAAATCTACCTTCCAATTATCTATCAAAGATTAAAACCCTTAGCCTCAAAGCAACTCACGCCACTGCCTCATTTTTCTCTCACTTTCGCCTTTTCGTTCTTTCAACGTACCGGCCGCCTCTTTTTGTTTCTTTATATGTTAAGATTATTTGGCATTGGCTTGAGGTAATTTCTTCCCATTAATTCTTCTAAACCAAATTCCAAGACTGAACAGAAAGGTTAAAAACAGAAAAGTTGATCCATCAACTCATTTATTTCTCCTCCACTGAGAATAACTAACCTAGACTGTTTTACATTTTGAATAAACACAAGATTATGGAGCATTTACAGCTATACGTTTGTATGTAACACTTCCTTTTCTTGCTATCTCGTCACCCCGTATCCCATTTTACCTATTCTCCTAGGGGTGGCCAAAAAGCCGTCGCCCCTTAAAAAACCAAACCATCGGCTCAGTTAGGTTTTAAAAATTAAGGCAAAGGAATTCAGGGGTGGGCATTTTCTGGTTCGGTTCGGTTTGGGTTCAGAATCGAACCGAAACCAATCAGATCTAAAAAACTCAAACCGAACACAAATTGAATTTTAATTCTAAAATTCGGTTCAGTTTGGTTTGGTTCAGTTCGTACATATTCCAATATTTTACAGTTTTAACCAAATCTTACTGTATTTTACAATTTTCACTTGCATTTTACAAATTATAAGTTCATAACAAGAAAAATAAAACACAAGAAGTCTACAATACACAAGCGACAAAATCAAATACAAAGCCTTCAAGTAAAAAAAAAAATAACAAAAGTCCTAATACAAAATAGTTACAATTAAAAAACACACCTAGATTTAAAAATCTATTACAAATTATAAGTTCATAACAAGAAAAATAAAACACAAGCAACAACTTCAAATACAAAGCCATCAAGTAAAAAACAAAATAAGAGAAGCAACAATTTCATCCGCCACCCACATCACCTGCATCAAAATTCAAACTTTCAAAGTGAGCCAAAGCACTCAATAATTAAACTAAATAAAATAAAGTGATTTAATAATTAACAAATAAATATATATCAATTTAATTACCTAAAACTGGTTTATTTCAACTGTAATTTTCATGTTGACCTACAAAGTTGGTCAGCCGTTGTTGATTTGTGAAGTTCTACATAAAAAAATTGGACAAATTGAACAAGTTTAGTAATACTTAAAAAATAAACTTAGATTAAAATTAAACAAATTATATAAGGTTGATAATACTTAAAAAGTAAATTTAAATTAAAGTTTTACAAAATATATCTTCTGCAAGTTGATCCATAAACTCATTGTCTTGAACTAATTTAATTAGGTCCGATGTTCTATCCACGAAAAGAGAAGTCTGCAACCAATTTTGTAACAATACCAATGCTTCCACCATGTCTGGAGTCAAAGAGCTTCTATATTGATCTAGTATACGACCTCCAGTACTAAAGGCGGGCTCAGAGGCAACAGTAGACACCGGAATAGCAAGAACATATTATTATATATCTAAAATTAAAAAAATTTAATGAAGATTTGATGTTACTTTCAAAGATGAAGAAAACTGCAAAGTCGCATCATGAAAAGTCTTTAAAAACTTGACAATGCATTGAGTATTTTCGCAATCACTGTACAGTGGCAGCCCCTCCCTTTTTTTCTCCCACCCTCTTTTTCATTGAAATAAGCATCATAAAGCTTATTTTCAAGTGCCATTTGATCAAATGTCGGCTTAAATTTCAATGCCGTATTCAACATGGAATATGTAGAATTCCACTTGGTGGGACAATCCAAAATCACACTTCCTCGACAATTAATCTTCTCTTGTTGCACACGAATTTGAAATGCTTGCATCCTGGCAATGGAAGATCTCACATACTTCACCGCATTCCGAACACAAACTATACTCTGCTCTAATTCCTTCAACCCTTCAGTAACGATCAAATTCAATATGTGTGCACAGCAACGAACATGCAAATAATCTCCATTCAACACTAAGCCATCATCCCTCCAAGTCTTCACTCTATAAATCAAGTACCTAAGAGCACCTTCATTTAGACTTGCATTGTCAACAGTTACAGTAAACACTCGATCAATACCCCAGTCAATTAAACATTTTTCAAGTTGCTTACCAATTGTCTCCGATGAATGATCATGAACAGTGTTAAAACTGATAATCTTCCTATGTAAGTTTCAATCTCTATCAATAAAGTGAGTTGTGATGACTATGTTGTAATGGAAGTCCAAATATCTGTGGTCAAAGATACTCTCTGCTTATTCCCCGCCAATAAACTCTTCAACTTAGCATTTTCCTCTAAATACATCTCAAGAGTATCCCTACTAATGGTTCTTTGTGATGGGAGAAGATATCTCAGAGCTGCAACACTACAAAAATGCCTAAAACCTGGATTCTCCACAACAAAAAAAACCAATTCATCAAGAACAATCGTTTTCACGGTGGCCTGTCTGCAAGCTTTTTGACTAAATCCTCTTGCTACAACTTCATCACTACCAACATCTTGAGATAATATTGTTTGGTCCTTTTGCAAGTCCTTGAACTTTTGACATCTTTCACGGTTATGAGTTCTCAAAGTGCTAGTCCCACATTCAAATTCTTGACCACACTAGTTGCATTTACACTTTGTATCATTATTTGGAAGTTTAGTGAAATGTTGCCACACTGTTGTGAAATACAAGTATGCAACCTAAGAGGGGGGTGAATTGGGTTTCTAAAAATTATTCAATTTATAAAGAAAAACTTAAAGCAAATATAATTCAAATTCAAAGCAATAACAATTAAGTTGATCACAATATAAAAAGATAAAGGAAGCGAAATTCAAACACATAGATTTTTACGTGGTTCGGCCAACCTCGCCTACGTCCACGCCTCTAAGCTTTCCGGGCTTGAGGATTCCATTAAGCAAGCCTCCAAGGCTTCAAATGCTTACACTTGACTTCCAAGGTGTCAATAACCTTTACAACAAGAGATTATCCCAATCTCTTTAACTCAAGTGTATCCCAACACTTACAATCACTCAAAACAAAAGATTTCAAATTTGTTTTGCCTCTCACAATATATAAGATTACACAATGATGCCCAATATGTGAATAGATGAAGCAAGAATGTGTTCTATGCTCTTTGAAGATTGTATTCTCGAATATAAGCTCAATAGTCGTGTTGTGATCAATCCTCCTTTGAATTTGAATGAGCTTATTTATATTTGGAGCTGAAAAACTAGCCGTTACAAACTGTCGACCCGAAAACGGTTTGCCGTTAACCATTACCGGTTAACCGTTTAGGCTAGTCAAAAGTTACCGTTGGGCCAAATTTCAAATAAACGGTTTGTCGTTTAGGATTACCCGTTAGCCGTTAAATTCCAGAGACCTGCAAGATAAGCTTCAGTTGTTAGTTCATACTAAACGGTTAAAGAGTTATACGAAATAACCTTTCTGGAATTTATCGGTTAGCCGTTTGTAATTAACGGTTCGCCGTTTGTTTCCAGTAACCTGTAAAACAAGTTAGCCTTATCCGTTTCAATTAAGCTTTTGCCGTTTGTTTCTAGGTACAAACTTTTATTCTGGATTTTATCGGTTAACCGTTTAAATAAAAGGTTCGCCGTTAAATTCCAGTAGCCTTCTCATCTTTTGTGTTTTCCGTTTTTCATAAACGGTTAGAGCTTAGGCAATATGTTGCTCTCTGGTATTAATCGGTTAACCGTTTAAAAGAAAACGGTTCACCGTTTAAAAGAAAACGGTTCACCGTTTATTTCCAGAATCACATTTTAAACCAGATTTTGTAAAGAATCTTTTTCTAATTTGAAAGTCCATCTTTTATGAATATGAATGGAATGATTATTAAGGCTTTCGTTTATTAAGGAATAGCTCCAACATTTTTATCAAAAACCATTTAAAGTTTGTTATCATCAAAATCAATATTATTAACATATTCATGTTAACAATCTCCCCCTTTTTTATGATGACAAACTTCATTCAATATTTAGCTCCCCCTTAATAAGTGCTCCCCTTAAATATATGGCCAAATTAAGAAATGTTCAATAAAAAGATTTTTGCTCAAGAAAACATTTTTACAAAATGAGATTAAAACACTTCCAAAATATATTAACAACAACTCCATCGTTCAACAAACCAACAACACCATGAACAAACAAACCAACACTTCAATATCTAACAAACCAACAATTTCATCAACCAATTATCAAGTCACCCAATATCAAGAACAGCACAAAAATATGTCATCAAAATCCAGAAAGAGCATATAGATGTAACAATGTATATAGAAATATAAATAATAACACGCAAACAACCAAAATATGAAATGTATGTGCGAAAATAGAACTCAGAAACTATGGAGGTGGAGAAGATGTGCTATCCGGATCATAACCAAAATAGTTGAGAAGAGTGCGTTGTCCGGCGATAAGCTCAAGCTGCTGATCAATGCACTGCTGCTGGAAGGTCTGAAAGTCAGAACGTAGCTGCTGGTGGTCAGGGGAAACAGTGTCCAACCGATTAAGAATCAGCTGCTGGCGCTCCGAAATCCGGTGAACATCAGCAATCAACTGTTGCACAACGTCTGAAGCAGGGGGCTGAACTGGAGCTAGAGGCGGCATAGAGGCAGATGGCTGCTCAGGAACAGCAGATGGCTCAGGAGCAGGAGGCGGCTCGGAAGAAGAGGGAATGTCAGCATCCATCGCACGCTCCTCACAGTCAGAGTCAGCTGGAGGTTGAGGGACAAAACGGCGACACAGAGGATGAGGATGGGCTCCTAATCTAAAGTCAGGAAGCTTATCGGGAGGATATATATCGTTGAGCATCCGATCATCCTCTGGAGCAATCAAGGTATCCCGATTTTTGGAGTTTCTTGTCTTTATCCACTCTTCATTCTTCCTAGAGAAACTGATACTAGTCATGGCCTCGGGACCAATCCGTCTAGTCTCCATATGACCGGTGTCAAGAAGATGCACCTCAAAGCGTCGCAGTATCTTAGTAATGATACTGCCATAAGGAAGCAAGCGGTGGTGAACCGCGGGAGTACTCAACATGTGCCGCACAATAACATACCCGAGGTTAATGGGACGATATGAAAGTAGGCTATCTAGTAGGCCAACATCCAACCTCGTAACCTCATCCGAGTGACCCTTCCTAGGTGTCACTATGTGCTGTAAAATAGTATGAAGAATGCGAACCTGGAGAGGTAAAAGTTGAGATCGAAAAAGAAGCAAACAAATCTCATCAGACAAGTCTCGACAACGACATAAATTACGGACTCCATCAGTATGACAAAAACTGTCAAAGAAAAGGGCTTTCCTAGAAGTGTAAATATAATGCCCCTCACTAGAGATACCAAGAAAGTCAGCTAAGTCCGCATCATCAAACTCTATAGGCACACCGCCGACTTGAGTAACTATCCTATTTATGCGAGTTGCGGAGATTTCCATGTTCGAATAAAAGACTCGCACTAAATTGGGATAAACTCGGTCATCAAAGTCAATGGCAGACTCCCAAGGCTGAAGCATATCCCTAACGTTTCTACCACATACAACTAAGTTACTGAAATCATATATTTCAACAAAGAATGAGTCAAGTACCTTTCGACCATCGAAGCGATCCTCGAACCGCTTGGCCAAGGAAGGCGTGGGGAAATGAATTCTTGCAAATTCAGAGACTTCCCGTGGTGGTATAGGATTCCTTGGAGGCACATATTTTCGCCTGAGATTTCTTCGAGGGGGTGCAGCCATGGAGAAGCACAATGGAGTGTGAAAAATGCGGGAGAGATGTGATGAGAAGAAAATGAATCGATGATTTACTTAGAAATTAGTAGAGGATGTGATTTTGATGCTCAATTTGGTTGAAGAAGGGGAAGAATCGGATTAAAAACGAAGAAACCCGACCCGCGGCAGTTAGGGTTTAGATTTGGGATTTTTCAATTTTGGGCTTGATTTGAAGTTTTGAATCGGTGAAAGTGTTCTAAAGGTGATAAGAAATGATGTTGTAGGTTTGATTTGGCAAGAAAAGCAAGAAAAATGAGGATTTGAGGGCAGAGGAACCTTCGGCTGCGCAACAATGGCCGAAACGGTGAAAGGGTAACTGGAGAAGGAGAAGAAAAAACCTTTGAACAGTTTTATAATCGCGAAAACAGTTAACCGTTTAATTAAACGGTGAAGGGGTAACTTCCAGAGGCTAAAGAATAGGCAACGGAGAAGGCTTAAGCACTTAACGGCTAAAGAGTAACTGTTAGAGGACTCTATGTTTTTAAACGGTTTACCGATTGCATCAAACGGTGAAAGAGTAAAAAGACAGACACATAATCTTGTTTCTGGAATAAAACGGTTCACCGTTTATTGAAAACGGTTATTCGTTTATTTTATCTGTAATTTCGCACATTTGATTTAATTTTTTGCCAGCAAATAATATATTTCAAGATCATTTAACTGATCTAAAAATATTTTATGAGCCATTTTAATGCATGATTCATGAACATGTATTCAAGCAATTAATTCATATAATCAATCAAGAATTAACAAAGCAAATACATCATTTGACTATCAAGCTCAAGCATTTCATAAATATTAAATCACAAATAAGTCACTCAATTCAGTACACTCAACAGCATGAATAGAGACGTTAATGCGAAAATTTCATCATCCTAAGTTCATGCCGAATTTTTGAAAATTGTTCTTCGCAAAGTGGTTTAGTAAAAATATCGGCAAGTTGTTTTTCCGTAGAAATAAACTCTAATGCAATATCTCCCTTTTGAACATGATCTCTCAAGAAATGATGTCTAATTTCTATATGCTTGGTTCTAGAGTGTTGAATGAGATTCTTTGAAAGATTTATAGCACTAGTATTATCACACTTAATAGAAATTTGTTCAAGATTAATGCCATAATCTCTAAGAGTTTGTTTCATCCAAAGTGCTTGTGCACAACAACTTCCGGCAGCTATATATTCAGCCTCGGTAGTTGAAAGTGCAACAGAATTTTGTTTCTTGCTAAACCATGAAACAAGTGAGTGTCCTAGAATATAGCAAGTTCCACTAGTGCTTTTCCTATCCACTTTATAACCAGCAAAGTCCGCATCCGAATAGCATGTTAAATCTATATGAGTTCCCCTAGGATACCAAAGGCCAATATCTATGGTTCCTCTCAAATAACAGAAAATTCATTTAACAGCAAGCAAATGGGATTCCTTGGGACATGATTGAAATCTTGCACACAAACATACACTAAACATGATATCGGGTCTACTTGCAGTCAAATAAAGTAGAGATTCGATCATACCTCGATACATTTTGATATCCACTTCTTTGCCTTTTTCATCTTTGTCTAGCTTGATTGTTGTGCTCATTGGTGTATTTTTGGTCTTTGAGTCATCAATGCCGAATCGTTTGAGTAGATCTTTTACGTACTTAGCTTGATTTATGAAAATTCTTTCCTCGTTTTGTTTGATTTGAAGTCCAAGGAAGTACTTCAAATCTCCCATCATACTCATCTCAAATTCTTTGCTCATACACGATGAAAATTCTTTACACAACAACTCATTAGTAGAACCAAAAATAATATCATTAATATAAATTTGAACAATAAGTATATCTTGGTTCTTGTGCTTAACAAATAGAGTAGTATCCGCTTTACCCATTGAAAAATTATTTTCTAACAAGAAATTTTTAAGTCTATCATATCATGCTCTAGGTGCTTGTTTTAATCCATACAAGGCTTTAAGCAACTTATAAACATGATTTGGAAAATTTTCATTTTCAAAACCAGGGGGTTGTTTTACAAACACTTCTTCCATAATATACCCATTTAAGAAAGTACTTTTCACATCCATTTGAAACAAGATGAAATCTTTATGACATGCAAATGCCAACAACATTCTAATTGATTCTAGTCTAGCAACGGGTGTAAAAGTTTCATCAAAATCAATTCATTCTTCTTGGTTGTAACCTTGAGCCACTAATCTAGCTTTATTTCTTACAACCACACCAGATTCATCCATCTTATTTCTAAATATCCATTTAGTACCTATGACGGATTGATGTTCCGGTTTAGGAACCAATTCCCACACATTGTTTCTTTCAAATTGATTTAACTCCTCTTGCATTGCCATAATCCAAGATTCATCATTTTCCACATCCGCAAAGGATTTGGGTTCAATTTGAGACATGAATGCATTATGCTCACAAGTATTTCTAAGTGATGATCTGGTTGTAACACCTCGTGAGGGATCTCCTAAAATTACATCTTTAGGGTGAGAAGAGATATACCTCCACTCTTTGGGGAGTGATTGAGATGCACCTTCATTTTGGTCTACATTCATTTCTTCATTTTGCTCTACATTCATTTCTTCATGTTGCTCATCTTGATTCCCATGAGACGCATCCTTTTGGTTATCGTTTGATGATTCTTTTTGTAAGTCTTCATCTACATCATTATCAACAACAACTTTCTCCGTAGAGGAATGGTTAGACTCATCAAAGGTAACATGCATAGATTCTTCTACAACTAATGTATTTTTGTTGTAAACTCTATAAGCTTTGCTTGAGTTTGAATATTGTTGCGCAAATTTTAATGTACTCGCAAGCGCACGAATCTATTGTAGTATAGACTAATGGTGACGAGTGTCGATCCCACGAGGAGGTGGATTTTAATTATATGTAGAATTAATTTTGTAAATGGGTGGTTGGAATTGTGGTGGAAGTGATTTAAATTATCCTAAAATTGGAATTGAAATGGCGATAATAAATTCTAAAATTGGAATTGCAATGGCGAGAGTAAATTGAAGAGAAATCTATTGAAATAACGTACTTGGGTATCTGGATCCGTATCAACATGCATCATGGGCTAAATAATCCGTATTAATGCCAATTAAATCATAAGGGGGGAATCCACACCTCATGAACCACGCTCTAATCAATATGGTGCTAAGGGCTTATCGTGCCAAATAATAATAACCTTATACTAGAGAGCCGGTGTAACCAAGGCGGTATCTAGACAAGATCAGTATTATTTGTCGACGATAAGTCAAATCATCCACAAAAACTAGAGGGGAAAAGAAAATAAATTTACCAAATAAAGCCCATGACACATGTTGAGACTTCACCTTCAACCCAAGCTTGAAAGGAAATTAGCTACTCATAATTGAACTAGGGGCAAAATGGGAATTTATTAAAATATGAATAAAATACAAGATGGAGAGGGAATTACAGAAAATGGATCCTAAAAATGGATTCAGAGATATCAAATTAGGGGGGAGAGGCCCCCTTTTTATAGATACATAGAGTAAATCATGGCCATCGGATTAAAAACAGTTTGGACGCTCAGGATTGCGCCACGTCATCAGTCAACAGTCAACAGTCCACGGTTTGACCACGCGGATGAACAGTAACACGGTTTGACCCGACTTTGAACAGTAACGCGGTTTGACCCGGATGAACAGTAACGCGGTTTGGTTGAAAATAATCCTGTGTGATGCATGCACCGTACGCGAGATTTTTCGTCCACTGATATACTGCCACGTCACCATCAACAGTACATAAGAATTTTAGTCCAACAGGATCGTGACACCTCATCAGTCAATGCCACATCATCGGTCAATGCCACGTCATCGATCCGTCTATGTGAACAGTGCCGTGAACAGTAACGTATACACTACCGTATACGTGAATAGTACCGTACATGTGAATAGTGTCATTTTTCCTTTTATGCCCCTCCTAAGGTTTTCGACCGTCCTGAGTTCAAAAGTGATGTCCGTTTTGCCGTCTGATCTCTCCTTTATTGTGAAATGACTATAATGCCCCTAAAATACATAAATTACTTAATTAAAATAAAACACACGTAATTAAATCACAATAATGTTAAATACATAAAAGTAAGGGTTGTTAGTAAGACTTGAAATGTAAAATGACGGTTTTCTCCTTTATAAATATGCATTTTCTAACACTCAACACACCCCCCAACCAGCTTATTGCTAGTCCCTAGCAAATAAAGCGAAAACAAAATTCAAATTCAAAATTATTTTTTTTTTTTTGAAACACTCATATTTATTCAATCAGATTAATGATAGCAATCAAATAAAAGTATAAGCATTATCTCCAGTCTAAAGAAATATCACACCCATATTAACCATCCACATGAATCAGCCCAGTAGACTTTGTTATATCTACTTTCAAGAATGACATGTCAAACCCCAAAATCTCACTGGAAGTGGTGACACTCTCACAAAGAAATTAAAACCCAATAAACATAGTCACTCCAATGAATGGTAATTGAGAGAGAAAATAATAAAGAAATGATATCACATGCTCTCACCAAGATGAAATAAATATGCCCTCAGCTTAGAAATAATACGATCTCAAGTCAAATAAAATGTTAGTCAACCCACTTTATTTATCTTTTTTTTTTATTATTATTATTATGCATCACTACATCTTTTTAGCCCATATAACTAGCTTCTACTTCAAACTATAGTTCCCTAAAATCAAGAAGGACTTTTATTAAGACGTAACGTAGGCTAGGGATATGGCTAACAAAGAAAGGAAATAAGGAAAACAAAGTGTATGTTTGAGAAAAATGCAGAATTTTTTTTTTTTTTTTTTTTGGAAGTTGCAAGGTGGATTTCACCTATTATTGTTATTTTTATTCTTTTGAAACAACAACTTTTGTTTTTGTTTTTTTTTTCTTTTTGCTTTTATTTGGCATAACTTCACTGAACAACATAATTATTTACATTTTCTCAAACATAAATAGGTGATGGAACTTAAAAGACATTGGGTAATACTCCAAATCGGAGTGGGTCAAGATGATAAGTTGACAAAGAAAAGGTTTTTGTTCTTTTTTTTTTTTTTAAAAGGCTCAAAATGGTTAACTATGGATATTTGATAAAAGGGATGGCTAGAAAGGCTCAAACGGATCAAAGATGGCCTTTCCATCGTCTTTTAGGGCTCTAAATAATTATCCATATCTACTAGTTAGATGAGCCTCCCAATGTAGCAACACACATTTTTTTCTTTTTTCTTTTTTTTTAATTTTACCTTTTTTTTTTAAAGGGTTAACTTAAAAGAAATCTAGAGATCGTGTATAAAATAATAAACTGCTAAGCTGTATAGAGAATGGGCAAAAGGGTTACTCTCCAAGAAAATGATAGGCTCAACAACTCACTTGGTACTTATTATGACATGTTCATTCCTTCAAGCAACTCACATTTGTCTCCGACATCAACATGTAAAGTAGCAAACATAGCGTAACATCACTTAAGACCAAAGATAATACAAATACTAAAATTTGAAATTAATCATGTCATCCAATGTTAAAACAAATCACAATTTTTTTTTTTAACAACATTCTACCCCCCAACCTATTCTAAGCATGAAAGGAAAATATGCATGCAGAAATGTGAAAATGATGCATAAAAACTAATTAGAAAAGTTACACGTAAAATGATAGAAAACGAAAATGATTTTTTTTTTTTAAAAGAAGATGCGTTTCTAGAGGAACTACTCTCCATATTCAGCCATCTTCGACTCAAAAGTTGGAAAATGTATATTTATAGAGGAGAAAATAAAAAGAAGAAGAAAAATGAACATCAAAACTTAATAAAGAAAAAGAATTTTTTTTTTTTTTTTTGAACAATGAAGATGCGTTTCTAGAGTAACTACACTCCATATTCAGCCATCTTCAACACAAAAGTTAGCAACAGTTAGTTTCTACAACAAAAAATTAGTAAAAACTTAACCAAGATTCCACAATTGTCGACTATTCCCTCCCCCCAACCAGAACGAAACATTGTCCTCAATGTTGTAAAGGAAAGAAGTAGAGTTGAGAAGACATCACTTGGGTGGTGCAACCCAGAAGAAAATATTTACAGGCGGAGAGTTAAATCTAATTTGTACTTCTTACTGCGGCTACTGTTACCATCATTATTTGGTCGCTCCAACACAAAGGTCCAGGGGTCTGGCTCCGGTTTATAAGCTTGTAACATATCAAGTAGCTCATTAGCAGTGTGAGCACAAATAAAGAGTTTTTTCACATTAGAAGGAATGAAATAGTTTTTTATTGCATGGTTAAGAAATGCGATAAAGCCATCATAAAAGTTATTGACATTTAACAAACCGATGGGTTTCTGGTGGATGTGCAGATGGGCCCAAGATGCTAGTGTCATAAGTGCCTCTAGTGTTGCAAGATCTCCTGGAAGGAAAATAAAAGCATCAGCATGATTAAGCATTTCAGTTATTCTTTCTTGCATACCTGAGACGACTAACTCTTCTCCAGTTGATGAGTCAGACGAACTGCCCAATGGTTTTAGGACTCTTGGGATGATGCCTAACACTTGACTTCCTCTGATAAAAGCTGCTTCTGAGACCATTTTTGATAACCCTCGGTTACCTCCTCCATACACCAAGTGTAATTTTCTCGCTGCTATGCTTCGACCAAGATCTATGGCTGCCTCCACGAACTCTTTATGTTTGCCATAGGTAAATCCAGAAAGCACACAAATGTTCTTGAATTGTCTATTGGGAGTAGCTGCCATTGTGATACTTCTCAAAAATAATTTGTGAGTGCTTGACAAAAGATAAATCACATTTAAGAATCTTGGTGACAATGGATCACAGCTGTGAATGAGGTAACATGTCAGTGTCAAATGACGCGTAAAGCACGTGGCTCGCGAGTCAAAAAGGAAACAGTAAAAAGGAAAAAGCAAACAGTAATAAAATTATTAAAGACAATAATGCAAACAATAAAACAACAGTGAAATGAAATAAAATAACAGTAAAGTAAAAGGATATTTACACGTAGTTGCGACTGTGGCTCACATCTTCCTCTGGTTTTACGTCCAGAAACGGCTTGAACGCCCTCTATGGGTCGAGGATAGGCTTCCTATCCAGTTTTCTTATAAACTGGCAAACAGGGTCATTTATAGTCAGATTCCCGAGACTATATCGTGCATGCTCTTTCTGGAATAATGGCCACAACTGGAGAATCACTCCTTGCACATATCCACTGGGATGCGTTTCAAGAGACAAAAGGATATCATCCAATGACTCCTTATTCAAGCCATCCCTAATGAATTGAATCTTATCTTCTCTGTTATCAGACACCATTCCTAAAGAACATGGGTTTTTATCGCAACTCATTCTGGCACACTTATGACAAGCAACAGAAATTCTTCGAGCTCGTCGTTTTCTTGCGTAATTTCCTTTACCACAACCAGGCATGTATGCAATAAATTTAGGAGGTAACTCACCTGCCAATCGTACTTTAGCCTCGATTAACCAACGGATGTCTGCATGTATGTTATTCCTCATGAGCAATCGCATGCGTTCAGACCGGGCTTTATAGATTGTAAGGAGGGCATTCTGAGGAAGTGAAGGGAATCGCTTGTGAAGTTTTGCTAAAATCTCGTTTCTATCCATACTTTCGCCTCAGAATGTCAGTTATTGTGGGAAACTGAAGTAACCGACTTGATTGTCACGGAGTACCGTTATCCGCCACTTCACCGGGGTAACAAACTAAAGCATACAAACAGAAAAACAAATCAAAACACACAAAGAAAATTAAAATCGTCCTCTTATTGAATTTACCTCAAGCTCCAACTGGATGTCGTAAACACTTCTCTCAATGTCTCTGAGTTGGCGTTCTAAACCCTCAACATAGGCTACTAACTCTGGTGGTTGTAGAGCCCAAATGCGTTGTGTTTTACAAAATTGAATCTGCTTTTTGAGATGAGTTTTGACACGTTGAAGTGGTTTAAGAATGTTCAGGAGGAACGGTCTAAGTAAGGTACTCATGATTAAAAATGATAAGAGAAAACTCAATTGTTAAACAAACACACTTATGCAAAAATAATTTCAATTAGCAAAAGAATAATATAAAGAAAGAAAACAAAATCAAATCAACGAAAAGAAAAAAAATTAATTCAAATCTGGTGGGTCACTCAAATTTATTTCGGTGTCTTCTCCATGTGGTTGGTATTCTAGATATGGCTTTAATCTTTGACCATTAACTTTAAACGTGACATCGTTCTTTGGGTCTTTAATTTCAATTGCCCCATGTGGAAAAACAGTATGAACAATAAAGGGACCAGACCATCGAGAGCGTAACTTACCTGGGAATAGGTGCAAGCGAGAATTGAATAAAAGCACTTTCTGACCTAGAGTGAATGATTTTCTCATAATGTGCTTATCATGAAAGACTTTCATTCGTTGCTTGTAAATCTTGGCATTTTCGTATGCATCATTGCGAATTTCTTCAAGTTCTATCAGTTGTAATCTTCTTTCTGAGCTGGCTTGCTGCATGTCAAAGTTGAATTTCTTGATGGCCCAATATGCACGATGCTCGAGTTCCACAGGTAGGTGGCAAGCTTTTCCATACACTAGCCTATAGGGTGACATCCCAATCGGGGTCTTGAAAGCCGTTCTATATGCCCATAATGCATCATCAAGTCTTAATGACCAATCTTTTCTGTGTGGCCTCACCGTTTTTTCTAATATGTGCTTGATTTCTCGATTGGAGATCTCAACTTGGCAACTGGTTTGCGGATGATACGGGGTTGCCACTTTGTGTGTGATTGAATACTTTGTCAAAAGAGCTTTGAATGCTTTGTTACAAAAGTGGGCACCACCATCACTGATTATCGCTCGAGGGAATCCAAAGCGTGAAACAATGTTGCTTTTCAAAAATCCTATCACTACCTTGTGATCATTGGTTCTACATGGAATTGCTTCTACCCATTTTGAGACGTAGTCAACACCAACCAATATGTATTGATGGCCAAAAGAAGGGGGAAAGGGTCCCATAAAGTCAATACCCCATACGTCAAAAATCTCAACCACTAAAATTGGATTTAGTGGCATCATGTTCCTTCGTGTAATGCTCCCCATTCGTTGACACCTATCACATGAAGAACAGAAAGTGTAAGCATCTCGAAATATAGTTGGCCAATAGAAACCACATTGTAAAACTTTAGTTGCCGTTTTCTTAGCACTGAAATGGCCTCCACAAGCTTGTTCATGGCAGAATGAAAGAATATTCTGAATTTCATTTTCAGGGACACATCGTCTAACAATTTGGTCTGCACAATACTTGAACAAATATGGGTCATCCCAAAAGAAATTCTTTATCTCTGCAAAGAATTTAGCCTTGTCTTGCTTGGTCCAATGCTCTGGAAGTTTACCTGTAACAAGATAATTAACTATATCAGCATACCAAGGTAATACTTCCACATTCATCAATTGTTCATCTGGGAATGACTCATTTAATGGTAATGACTCTGTAATTGTGTCAAAATGGAGACGAGAGAGGTGGTCCGCCACAACATTTTCTGTGCCTTTCTTATCCTTGAATTCCAAGTCGAATTCCTGCAAAAGTAACACCCAACGAATTAGTCTAGCTTTTG
This sequence comes from Citrus x limon, assembly GCA_034663535.1. NCBI lineage: Eukaryota > Viridiplantae > Streptophyta > Magnoliopsida > Sapindales > Rutaceae > Citrus > Citrus x limon. The sequence goes on from CM067997.1 coordinate 25,123,462, forward strand.
CATCTTTCTTTGTGAGAAGATATTTAAGAGCAGCATGATCTGTGAATATAATTATTTTACAACCAATGAGATAAGATCGAAATTTCTCTAATGCAAACACTACTGCTAGCATTTCTTTTTCAGTAGTTGAATAGTTCAACTGTGCATCATTCAATGTCATACTAGCATAGTAAATAACATGAGGAATTCGATCAACTCTTTGTCCTAAAACTGCTCCTACTGCATAATCAGATGCATCACACATGAGCTCAAATGGTAAGCTCCAGTTTGGGGCCTGAATGATGGGTGATGATGTCAACAATTGCTTTAATTTTTCAAAAGCCATAAGACATGAATCATTAAAGATAAAAGGTACATCCTTAGCAAGTAAATTGCATAAGGGTCTAGAAACTTTGCTAAAATCTTTAATGAAACGTCTATAGAAACCAGCATGCCCAAGGAAAGATCTTACTTCTCTGACTGTTTTGGGTGGAGGAAGATTAGAAATGAGATCCACCTTGGCTTTGTCAACCTCAATACCTTTGCTTGAAATGATGTGACCGAGAACAATACCTTGTTTTACCATAAAATGGCACTTCTCCCAATTCAAGACTAAGTTCTTCTCGGTACATCTCTGCAGAACTAGTGTTAGATGATGTAAACATTGATCAAACGAGTCACCAAAGACAGAAAAATCATCCATAAAGACTTCAAGGAATCGTTCAACCATATCAGAAAAAATGCTCAACATGCATCGTTGGAATGTAGCAGGTGCATTACATAATCCAAATGGCATTCTCCTATATGCAAAAGTGCCAAAAGGGCAAGTGAAAGTGGTCTTCTCTTGATCTTTTGGTGCTATGGGAATCTGATTATATCCTGAGTAGCCATCTAGAAAGCAATAAAATTCATGGCCTGCTAATCTATCAAGCATTTGATCAATAAATGGTAAAGGAAAATGGTCTTTACGTGTGACAGAATTCAACTTTCTATAATCAATGCATACACGCCATCCTGTAGTTACTCTAGTTGGTATCAATTCATTATCAGCATTGGTAACTACTGTGACTCCTGACTTTTTGGGGACAACTTGTACAGGACTGACCCATGAACTATCAGAAATTGGGTAAATGATACCTGCGTCTAATAGCTTAAGGACTTCTGTTCTAACAACTTCTTTCATATTAGGATTTAACCGACGTTGCATTTCCCTAGTAGATTTAGCATTTTCATCAAGGTGAATGTAATGCATGCAATCTGCAGGGTTTATACCTTTTATGTCTGCTATGGTCCATCCTAATGCTCCTTTGTGCTCTTTTAAAACATCCAACAACTTACCTTTTTGTTCGTCGTTTAGGGATGATGAGATGATTACCGGTAGAGTGCTTTCTTCTCCCAAAAATGCATATTCCAGAGTGTTGGGTAATGGTTTGAGCTCGAGTTTCGGTGGTGATTCTGATGATGGGATGAGTTTCTTCTCTGATGGTGCTAGTTGTTCAACTCTTGACTTCCATTTATTAGTGTCCATGGATGGTGCTGAGTCAAGTAGGGCGTTGACCTCATCGACCGATCTGTCAATATCAAAATCCAAACCAAAGTGAGTTAAACATGTTTGTAAAGGATCATCACTAAGGTTTGAAATAAAAGTATTATCGACTATTGTTTCTATTAAATCCACATCAACAATTCCATCATCTGCACTGTGAGGTTGTTTGGCAATGTTGAAAATATTTAGCTCCATAGTCATGTTGCCGAAGGACAACTGCATATTTCCAGTCCTGCATTGAATGTGAGCATCCGCAGTCGCCAAGAAAGGTCGGCCTAGAATAATGGGGATGTGCTTCCTTGAATCCTGTATTGGTTGAGTGTCAATTACAATGAAATCAACAGGAAAATAAAACTTGTCTACCTGGATAAGCACGTCCTCCACAATACCACGAGGTATTTTCGTGGACCGATCTGCAAGTTGTAACACCACTGGAGTTGGGTGTAATTCTCCCAGTCCAAGTTTCACAAACACAGAGTAAGGCAACAAATTTACACTAGCTCCTAAATCCAACAAAGCATTCTCAATTGTGTGGTTCCCTATACTACATGAGATAGTGGGGGAGCCTGGGTCTTTGCATTTTAGAGGAATTTTATGTTGGAGTATAGAACTAACATTTTCTGTTAAAAATGCCTTCTTTTGAACATGCATATTTCTCTTTTTAGTACAAAGGTCTTTAAGAAACTTGGCATAAGATGGAACTTGTTTAATAGCATCAAGTAAAGGGATGTTAACACTTACCTGTTTGAAGATTTCGAGAATCTCACCTGTGGATTTTCCCTTCTTTCCTTTCGTTAACCTCTGAGGAAATGGAGCTTTGGGAACGTATTCTCGTGGGTTGGTTTCTTCTTTCTCCTCCGGTGGTGAGTCTTCAACATTCACAGGTACAATTTGATTTTCTTTTGTCACAGGCATCTCCACTTTGTTGTCGACTTCCTTTCCTTTTCGCAAGGTCATAATTGCTTTGACCTCTCCATGCTGCTGTGGTGAACTAGTACTTGCTTCATGTACTCCTTTAGGATTAGGCACTGGTTGACTTGGAAATTTGTCTTTCTCAACAGTCATTGCCAAGGTTTGAACTGAAGAAGCAAGTTGTCCCACCATCTTCTCGAGGCTTGAAACTGATTGGGCTTGTGAGTTGAAGCCTGCTCTTAACTCATTTCGTAGTCCATCAATTGTGCGACTCTGTTGCTCAATCGTAGAGTGAGTAGCATTCTTGAGATTCTGGAATGAATCCTCCCATGGTCTGGGTTGAGAGTAGTTCTGGTTCTGATTGAATGGTCTAAATGGGGGCTGAGAGGCTTGAGGAACTTGAGGAATTTGTGGAGCTGGAGCTGGAGCTGCTGGTCCATTCTGTTGGAATCCTTGAGACCATGAAAAATTGGGGTGGTCTCTCCATCCAGGGTTATATGTGTTGGAGTATGGGTTGTAATTAGATGGCTTTCTCATTACACCTATGGCATTGGCTTGATCCGAGTATGAGTCATGGTCATGTGGCTCTGTTGATTTAGCAGTCGATAACGATGCTATTTGTCGAGAGAGACCTTCTATTATTGCTTTGACTTCTTTGATTTCTGAATTTGACTCGCCAATTTGAACCTCATTCACTCCTTTAACTCTTCTAGTATTCCTGAGTGATCGACTCCGTTGTTGGGAATTATCTGCTTGTCGCTGGAAGAATTCCCAAATCTCTGATGCACTTTTTGACATTAGCTCTCCTCCACTTGTTGCCATTAGCCATTCTTGCACATTTGGTAGTAATCCCTCCAAAAAGTATTGGCATTGGTGCCATTTCTCGTACCCATGATGTGGACACTTCAAGAGTAGCCCATTGAATCGCTCCCATGTCTCGAAAAACTGCTCGTCCTCTCTTTGTGTAAACTCTGAAATTTCCCTGCGAATAGAATTGGTTTTATGCACTGGGAAATATTTATTTAGAAATTTTGTAACCATTTGTTCCCATGATGCAATGCTATTAGCAGGCAAAGTATTTAACCATGAACGAGCTCTATCCTTTAAAGAAAATGGGAATAATCTGAGTTTAACATCATCGTCTGAAAAATTTTCATATTTAAAAGTTTGACAAATGGTATGAAAATCATTCAGATGATTATATGGGTCCTCATTTTCTAAGCCATAGAATGTGGGGAGACAATTTAGCACACTAGGTTTTAGTTCAAAGCTCCTAGCAGCTACATTTGGGTATCTAATACATGATGTGCTCAAATTAGCTAAGGGACTAAAATAGTCCTTAAATGGCCTCTCCTGTGGTGCTTGTAAATCCATTTTATTTTTAACATGTTTGTGTGTGCGAAGTGTTTTTTCTAATTCAAGGTCTATAAGTTCAAGATTAGGTAATAATGACCTACGACCATGCATGCAAAATAAAAATAAAAATAAAGATGGGAACAAAACAAATAAAAATAAATAAGAGGGAGAAATTACGATACTAACCTTATTGCGCTATTAAAACCTTTCTATAAAAATACACAAAAACAAATACGTGAAATAAATTAACTAAAAATAAATTAATAAGATAAACAAAAAAAAAAATTACAAAGAAAAATAAATTGAAAATTAAATTACAGAATTTTAAAGAAGAGAAAAAGAAAAGAAATAATAACCTTTAAATGTAGATTCACTTTTTTTTCTTTTTCTTTTTTTTTTAATAATAAAAAAATACAAGAAAACAAATAAAAGAAATTATTCACAAAAATTAATTCTATGAAGTAAAATTACTTACCTCCCCGGCAACGGCGCCAAAAACTTGTTGTGCAAATTTTAATGTACTCGCAAGCGCACGAATCTATTGTAGTATAGACTAATGGTGACGAGTGTCGATCCCACGAGGAGGTGGATTTTAATTATATGTAGAATTAATTTTGTAAATGGGTGGTTGGAATTGTGATGGAAGTGATTTAAATTATCTTAAAATTGGAATTGAAATGGCGATAATAAATTCTAAAATTGGAATTGCAATGGCGAGAGTAAATTGAAGAGAAATCTATTGAAATAACGTACTTGGGTATCTGGATCCGTATCAACATGCATCATGGGCTAAATAATCCGTATTAATGCCAATTAAATCATAAGGGGGGAATCCACACCTCATGAACCACGCTCTAATCAATATGGTGCTAAGGGCTTATCGTGCCAAATAATAATAACCTTATACTAGAGAGCCGGTGTAACCAAGGCGGTATCTAGACAAGATCAGTATTATTTGTCGACGATAAGTCAAATCATCCACAAAAACTAGAGGGGAAAAGAAAATAAATTTACCAAATAAAGCCCATGACACATGTTGAGACTTCACCTTCAACCCAAGCTTGAAAGGAAATTAGCTACTCATAATTGAACTAGGGGCAAAATGGGAATTTATTAAAATATGAATAAAATACAAGATGGAGAGGGAATTACAGAAAATGGATCCTAAAAATGGATTCAGAGATATCAAATTAGGGGGGAGAGGCCCCCTTTTTATAGATACATAGAGTAAATCATGGCCATCGGATTAAAAACAGTTTGGACGCTCAGGATTGCACCACGTCATCAGTCAACAGTCAACAGTCCACGGTTTGACCACGCGGATGAACAGTAACACGGTTTGACCCGACTTTGAACAGTAACGCGGTTTGACCCGGATGAACAGTAACGCGGTTTGGTTGAAAATAATCCTGTGTGATGCATGCACCGTACGCGAGATTTTTCGTCCACTGATATACTGCCACGTCACCATCAACAGTACATAAGAATTTTAGTCCAACAGGATCGTGACACCTCATCAGTCAATGCCACATCATCGGTCAATGCCACGTCATCGATCCGTCTATGTGAACAGTGCCGTGAACAGTAACGTATACACTACCGTATACGTGAATAGTACCGTACATGTGAATAGTGTCATTTTTCCTTTTATGCCCCTCCTAAGGTTTTCGACCGTCCTGAGTTCAAAAGTGATGTCCGTTTTGCCGTCTGATCTCTCCTTTATTGTGAAATGACTATAATGCCCCTAAAATACATAAATTACTTAATTAAAATAAAACACACGTAATTAAATCACAATAATGTTAAATACATAAAAGTAAGGGTTGTTAGTAAGACTTGAAATGTAAAATGACGGTTTTCTCCTTTATAAATATGCATTTTCTAACACTCAACAAATATCCAAGAAAAATACCAACATTAGATTTTGGATCAAATTTGTCAAAATTGTCTTTTGTGTTCAAAATAAAACATTTGCATCCAAACACTTTGAAATAACCAATGTTGGGTTTTCTATGTTTCCAAAGCTCATATGGAGTTTTGTTAAGGATAGGTCTAATCAACACACGATTTAAAACATAACAAGCGGTGTTGACGGCATCGGCCCAAAAATACTTAGGCAAAGAATTATCATTCAACATAGTCCTAACCATTTCTTTAATGGATCTATTCTTTCTCTCAACAACTCCATTTTGTTGTGGAGTTCTAGGTGATGAAAATTGATGCTCAATGCCAAAGTCATTATAAAAAATCGCAAATGCATGATTTTCAAACTCTCCTCCATGATCACTCTTAATGCATGCAATACCATACATTTTTTCATTTTGTATTTTCTTACAAAACACTTTAAAGGCATCAAGAGCATCATCCTTATTGGCTAAGAATAATACCCAAGTATATCTAGAATAATCATCCATTATCACAAATGCATAATATTTGCCATTTAAACTAGCATATTTAGAGGGCCCAAATAAATCTATGTGAAGAAGTTGAAGTGGTTTTGAGGTAGAAATATGAGTCTTATTTTTTAAAGATGTTTTGATTTATTTTCCAAATTGACAAGCTTCGCAAATTTTATCTTTTTGAAAACCAATTTTTGGAAGACCTTTAACTAAATCATTTTTCAAAATATTTGAAATCAAATCCATACTTGCATGTCCTAACCTTCTATGCCATAACCAACTATCATCATGCAATGCCGAAAAATATTTATCAAGAGTAGATGCACATTCTATGTCAATGATATAAACATTACCACATCTATTCCCAACAAATAAGATCTTGCCATCACACGAATTCTCAATAGCACAACTAAATTTATCAAAGATAGCTTTATAACCTTTGTCACATAATTGACTAATACTAATTAAGTTGTGTTTCAAGTTCTCAACCAAACATACATTCTCAATTAGAGTTGAGGAAACTTTACCAACATTTCTAATTCCAAGAATTTTTCATTTTGAGTTGTCTCCAAAAGATACGTCTCCACCATTTTCAATTTTGGTGAAGCTTGAGAACCATGCATAATTTTTGGTCATGTGCCTTGAACAACCACTGTCCAAGTACCATTTATTTTTCTTCTTCTTTAAGCTCTACAAAGAAAATCTCAAGTTTTAGGTACCCAAAGCTTTTTGGGTCCTTGAGAGTTAGCAATGGTTCCTATTAGAACCCAAATATATTTGACACCATAATATGCATTCCTTCTCACGGGACATCTATATTTCATGTGACCGTTTTGATTACAATAATGGCAAACAATCTTATGATCACTTGTGGAGGTATCTTTAACAAAATAATTCTTATAATATTTTTGCTTCAAGTTAGGCTTATACCCAAGTCCTCCTTTATCAAAAACACATTTTTGTGAGTTAAGCATATTGTCCAACATCTTTTGCCTATTTGTAAATTTCAAAACAATCTCATTCAACTCACTTTTTCTTGAGCATTTTATTTTCGTTTTTCAACTCATCTATATGTGATTCTAAATGCTCATGTGAGATGCTAGGTTTCTCATTTGATAATGCAATTTCATCATGCAATGTTTTGTTCCCTACTTCTAGGCATGCAATTCTTGCATTTAGAGATTCATTTTCATTTTTAAGCTTTGCCATTTCCTTTTTAAGACATACATTCTTTTTACCAATCTTCATCAACTTATTATGCAAATCTTTAAAAGCATCATACAATTCATCATAGGTGGGATCACTTACCTCATTGAGATCATCATCCCCTCCTATTGCCATAAGTGTTAGGTTTGATACTTCTTGCGATCCTTCTTCATTACTTGAATCTTCCTCGCTATCATCCCAAGTTGCAACCATTGCTTTCTTCTTGAGTTTGTTGATAAGTGGGCACTCCGATCTTATATGGCTAGGCTTCTTGCATTCATAGCATGTGATTGCCTCCTTCTTCTCCCTATGGTTCTTGAAGTTTCTGAAATTTCTTCGCTCTCCGGTTTTCTTGAAGAATTTTCTGAACCTCCTTGCTAGCATGGCTAGCTCTTCATCATCCAGTTCACTCTCCCCATCACTCTCATATTTTGAAACTTTGAGAGCAATGCTTTTCTTCTTCTCCTCATGCCCTTTTTTCTGCTGCCAAATCTTCTTCATATGAAATGAGAGAACCAATTAAATCATCAAGAGGTAAAGTATTTAAATCTTTGGCCTCTTCAATAGCGGTTCTTTTTTGTCTCCATTCTTTCGGAAGTGACCTAATGATTTTCTTAACTTTTTCACTATTTGAGAAGGTCTTTCCTAGGGCTCCTAGAGTGTTTACTATGTTCGTAAATCTCGTATACATAGAGTACACACTCTCATTTTGTTCCATTTGGAACAACTCATATTGCCGAGTGTATCTACTAATTTTCGACTCTTTCACTTGATTTGTGCCTTCATAAACTACTTCAAGTTTGTGCCAAATTTCATTAGCACTTTCACAACTAGATACTCGGTGAAATTCTTTCTTATCAAGAGCACAAAATAAAGCATTCATAGCTTTGGAATTTAGAGAATCTTTTCTCTTTTCCAATTCATTCCATTCCCTTGAAGGTTTTGGAATATCTTCCCCGAATTCATTTTTAGTTAGGGGCAAAAACGGACGATCATAAACAACTTCCCAAATTTCATAATCTAAAGCTTGCAAATAGATTCTCATTCTAATTTTCCAATATGCATAGTCATTACCGTCAAAGAACGGTGGTCTAGTTGTGGATTGCCCTTCGGTAAAGGTTGAGTCATTTAGGGTTGCCATGGATCTTTTACTCTAGACGATTAAGTCCTAATAAGAGAACAAGGCTATGATACCAAATGAAATACAAGTATGCAACCCAAGAGGGGGGTGAATTGGGTTTCTAAAAATTATTCAATTTATAAAGAAAAACTTAAAGCAAATATAATCCAAATTCAAAGTAATAACAATTAAGTTGATCACAATATAAAAAGATAAAGGAAAAGAAATTCAAACACATAGATTTTTACGTGGTTCGGCCAACCTCGCCTACGTCCATGCCTCCAAGCTTTCCGGGCTTGAGGATTCCACTAAGCAAGCCTCCAAGGCTTCAAATGCTTACACTTGACTTCCAAGGTGTCAATAACCTTTACAACAAGATATTATCCCAATCTCTTTAACCCAAGTGTATCCCAACACTTACAATCACTCAAAACAAAAGATTTCAAATTTGTTTTGCCTCTCACAATATATAAGATTACACAATGATGCCCAATATGTGAATAGATGAAGCAAGAATGTGTTCTATGCTCTTTGAAGATTGTATTCTCGAATATAAGCTCAATAGTCGTGTTGTGATCAATCCTCCTTTGAATTTGAATGAGCTTATTTATATTTGGAGCTGAAAAACTAGCTGTTACAAACTGTCGGCCCGAAAACGGTTCGCCGTTAACCATTACCGGTTAACCATTTAGGCTAGTCAAAAGTTACCGTTGGGCCAAATTTCAAATAAACAGTTTGCCGTTTAGGATTACCCGTTAGCCGTTAAATTCCAGAGGCCTGCAAGATAAGCTTCAGTTGTTAGTTCATACTAAACGGTTAAAGAGTTATACGAAATAACTTTTCTGGAATTTATCGATTAGCCGTTTGTAATTAACGGTTCGCCGTTTGTTTCCAGTAACCTGCAAAACAAGTTAGCCTTATCCGTTACAATTAAGCTTTTGCCGTTTGTTTCCAGGTACAAACTTTCATTCTGGATTTTATCGGTTAACCATTTAAATAAAAGGTTCGCCGTTAAATTCCAGTAGCCTTCTCATCTTTTGTGTTTTCCGTTTTTCATAAACGGTTAGAGCTTAGGCAATATGTTGCTCTCTGGTATTAATCGGTTAACCGTTTAAAAAAAAACGGTTCACCGTTTATTTCCAGAATCACATTTTAAACCAGATTTTGCAGAGAAACTTTTTCTAATTTGAAAGTCCATCTTTTATGAATATGAATGGAATGATTATTAAGGCTTTCGTTTATTAAGGAATAGCTCCAACATTTTTATTAAAAACCATTTAAAGTTTGTTATCATCAAAATCAATATTATTAACATATTCATGTTAACATGTTGATCTTGGAGCCATTTTTTTCCTTGGTAGTGGTGGTTTGGATGACGATGACTTTTTCCGCTTGTTTCCACCGGTGACAATTGTTGCCGAATCATTTTCATTATCATCAACTTCAACTTCATGCTCAAAATCATCGGCTACACAATTAAGGTTGTCTTGAACTCTTGAATAATTAGTCATCTAAAATAAATAAAATAAAATAAAATAAGCAATCATGATTTATTTAATAATTTGATTTACTTTCAATGAAAAAAATTGAAACAACAACTTTAATTTACTTCACAATTATGCTAACTAATTATAAATTTATTCTTGAATTTTCTTTTCTATGCGGCAATATTTGTTTACAATTGCATAAATATGGCATTGGCAATTCAAATTCAACTAGTTAACATGATAATAATGGGATATTTAAGTAACTTCAAGTCTTCAACCACCAAACGATATATACTTTTTCTCATCCATTTTCGAACTAAATAGAAGTTATAGGACCACAAATATTCTTTGTATCCAAATTCCGAAAGCAATGAAGGGTGTTGATAATTTAATATTTACATATCAATATTCTCACAATATACAATTATACCACTATTTCACTTGCAGTGACCATATCTAATTACCCATTATATTTGCTCATTGTACAATTCCAAACTTCCAGCAACCGATATACACCAACACCAGCACAAATTTAACCCCATATAAGCTTCAATTCAAACAAAAAGAAAACAAACACAAAGGTCACAACATAAATTAAAAAAAAAAAAACCTACATCAATGAAGATTAAAGACGTGGGCTGATGGCAGGAGGTTTGGACCAGTGAGAGGGAGACTGTGAGGTGTGAGACTGTGAGTGATGAGAGAAGACGAGTGGCAGTTAGAACAGTGAGGCCCGAAGACGAGCGGTGATCGCTGACCGTGAGTGTGAGGGACCGAGGGCTTTGACGGCGTCACCACGCTTGAAGGGATGTGCCACCGCTGACCGTGAGGCGAGGGACTCAGGGAGAGGCCGCGAGTCACCGATCCGGTGAGGGAGACACCAATGATAGCTAGATTTTGGACTTTAGGTTTAGGAATTAGGGTTACGAAATTAGGATATCAAAAAAGGGAATTTGGGATTTAGCTTTTATATTTTTGAATTTTGATTAAAATAATTTGTAAATAATTGGACTGAACCGATCGGTTCTTTGATTCTATTCGGTTTTGAAACGAACCGAATGTAAACCAATCGGTTCTTATAATTTCAAACCATTCGGTTTTTTGCCTTAGAATCGAACCGAACCGAATTAAGTTTTTTCGATTCGGTTCGGTTCGGTTTGGAAAAAACCAAACCATTTGCCCAGCCCTAGTTTAAAACCAAAAACACCCAATTCAACCAATTAAATTTGGCTTATACTTTGTAAAAAATACCAATTGATTCAATTTATTTCGAAACCGGATCGAACCGACATGCGCCCATATATATATAACAAAATAAATGTATATATCTTTTAAATGCTGACCATATAGTGTATGTAACAAATTGGTATTTTAAAAGATGCAAACATCTTCACCAAAAAATAATTGTATGTATATACATTAATACATATATATAATCCCTCTTTAGTAAGTACATCTCCATTTTGTTAAAAGGACGATGCACATTAAAATATTAAAAACTATATATTTTAATACATTAAAAATGGTATATTTTTATCTGTTAGTGACATTCTCACTAGAGAATTATTATTATTATTATGTGTACCCCCACTTTAATATGACTACGGGACAAAATAAATGTATATATATCTTTTAAAATGCTTGTCATATGGTATATATAACAAATCGGTATTTATTAAAATACAAACATTTGCACCGAAGAAAACATATATATGTGGGTGTATTGTATGTGTATGTGTATGTGTATGTGTATATGTGTGTGTGTAAAATTTGATAACAAAACAAAGGTGGTGATATTTGATACATACTCAAGACACCAAAACCATCGCTCAAGGAAACAGACCGGGATTGGCTCTAAAAATGTAATTGTATCCCGTTTTCTTTCGTTTGGTCCTATAATTATTATTCACAAGAAAAATAAATATAGATAAAGCCACCTTAATGAGCTGATCAGCCACTAAAGCCTCGTGACATGAAGATTTGTCAAGATAAACTAACTTACAAAACATGTCAGAGGACTTCACCTACTGAGATCTGAGCAACCTAAAATATATACAGTGAGTTCGGCACAATGCATTTTTCTGAATCTTCATGCCATCTTAAGCCTGCTTCTAATTTTACTAGCATATCATTTGTGTTGAGTTATGATCTGTGCCAGCTCCTAGAGCCTAATTGGCAACCCATAGTTGTGGAATGTCTTGATCGTACCATCACATCCGGCTGTCACAATTACAAGACCCCATGTTGCAGAAATTGCTCTGACATCATCGACATTGTTCAGGCATTGTTGTTGCAGCCGCTGCTGTTGAGGATCCTGGCAATATCCGTCACTATCGATTGTTACATCCCATAGAGGAAGTTTCTCCGCAGGCCACGTTGCGGAGCCCCTGCAAGGACAGTCATTAGAGAACCAACTACCAAGAGAAAAACGTTCCGAATCTCTGATCCAGGGTGCAGTCTCTAGATTGTCCCATTTCTGTGAGCAATCCCGAAGACTACTACTACATAGACTCTTCTGTTCTGTTCCGATGCCTGGCCACTGTACTGCAACAGACACGCCCTCAGAAAAGAAATGCTCACAAGAACGTACAGAGTTTTTCTGTTTCGATGATGGGAAGCATAACTCATCATAGTTCCAGACATAAACACGACAATCATCTCCAATTGAGATTATGTGTTTCCCTGTTGTGGTAAATGAAGCCGACATTTGGCTTCCAGACTTTGGAAGACCTGCATTATTAAATAATTGCTTTAGGAAGACAGCAACATATTGCTCCAATATTAAATAATATAAAGAATTGGATGATTCCCACAAGATAAATGCTATTAATTCAACTTCAGCTAATGTGAACATAATAAAAATTAAAAACCTTGTTAACTGTGCCTACATTCACTGTTTGTGTAAAATGCTTGCAATTTTGAAAAGTATTACTAGAAAACCAAGAATGACAACTCCATTAAAAAAGATAACTACTAACAAAATACAAGCACTAGTACAGCTGTAAAGCTGAATGGGAAAAGGCGATCAACTTTGTAAGGTTTGTAATACAATGAAGCTGCTTCTCCTTTTCTGAAACTCATCAAAGTATAGATGCAATGTATGAGTAAGATGTCAAGGCTAGATAGAATCTTTATGGGAAACGATATAAATATGCATAGAAACTTCAAGAAAATACAAGTTTCTTATCACTATGTAATAAAAAGAAGGGAAGTAACATATTCTTTTCTTTAATGTATTGGTAGTAAGAAGCTTGTAATGGTACACATGGCTGTGATTGACTAACAAAATATGATTTATAAGGTTCATGGTATAGCTGTAATGAGATTTCAAGCTGAACCAAAGATTTACAGCTTTCTGGAGTTGGATTGGAAAAAGCAATCTTGAAACAATATAAAAATTTTGTTTGTCTTGACGTGGAAGTTGATTGGAATAATCCTGTGAATATAATTTATAAGGATAAACAAAAAAACTGAGTAATAAAACAAATGTCTTTTAAAAATGCACCTTCTGGAAAACAGTTACACAACAGCTTGTTTGAAAGGAGATAAAAGCAAACAGAAAACAAAAAAAGCATTATCGATTTCCATTTTTCCAAAACATGCTCAGTGAACTTCCAAGTCTGATGCTTTGTTCTTTAACTATTACGCATTGACTCTATGTGGGTGCTTAAGTTTCACTTGGTTGAAAATTGAAATGAAAATCAAAGTAAAAATGTTTCAAAGTATGCTATATATCAAACATTTACCTTTAAATTTATGAATGACATCAACTCCATCAAGTATACGGAGTTTGGAATCTTCTGAAGTTATCATAATTCTTTGAGATTCGTCCCTGGAAAACTGCAATGTGAGATGATATGGGATGTCAATAATGAACAAGATTATGGTCTGTGTAATATAAATGCTAGTTAGAGCAGCTAGTGCAAACCTGAATCCCAGTTATTTTGTTGCCAGAGGTTTTCTTCCTATCGTGGAAATCTACCTTTTCTAGCTTGAGATCATTACCTGCATAGCCACAAAAGCAGTTTAGGCATGCCTCAAGAAAAAATGATCAACTCAGATTCACATTTTAATAAGTAAAATCCCAAACAGATGGAAGAAGAAGTACCTGATGCTTTATAAAAGTGACAAGTGCCTGTAATGGAACCAACTATGAACCCCTGCTTGTATAAGAGTTAACAAAAGTACTTCAATAACAATCTTACAAACTGGAGTATAAATTTGTGGAAAGATTGTGCTCTCAGATAATACCTTTCCATCAGGAATGTAACAAATTGCAGATATTACATCGCGTACATCAGCCCAATCAACAACTCGTTTCTCACAAACCCCCCAAATCCGAACTTTCCCATCTATGGAGCCGCTGATGAAGTAATTGTCATCAATGGGATTGAATTGAATGCACGTCACTGTTTCCAATTTAAGACAAGGGAATTAAATTTTGCATCATATTATGGGAAAATTTGAATGGAAATGAAACTATAATCATACTCACCATAGTTATGATGATCAAAAACATTTAGACATTGATTGCAGCCCACTTGCCACATACGAACTGTTTTATCCATTGAGCATGAAAGAAGATACTGCAACCAGAAGCTTGAATTAGTATTAAATCAGCGGCTACCCCAACGGAAAATATTAAACATGCTAGAAAGTTTCAATAAAAAGAAAAATTCTTTGCAGGGGTACTCACATTCGAATTGGACCAAGCAAGGTCTAAAACATCACCCTTATGGCCATGAAGCTCTTGCAGCGGTGATTCTTCTATCTGAAAAACCTCATCTGGTATGACAACTGGCACATGACTAGACTTCTTTTTCCCAAACTTAATCTTGCCTTCTTTGGCATTGCTGCCAAAACCACCATCATCAGTGAAAGATTTGCAAGAGGCAGCCACCGACGTGACATGCCAAATTCTTACAACTCCATCTTCCCCTCCACTTGCCAGATACCGGCCATCTGGGCTAAACTTCAGCGTCCAAATGCAGCCCTTGTGAGCTTGAATTTCTTGACTTGTGTAAAGAGCTGTGAACTCCATACAATTCTTTTTGTTCTGCTTCACCTCCATTTTATTTGCTTTTGGTTTTTCAGAATTTGGTTTTCTTTTCTCAGACATACAGGTCTCTACATTTCTCTTTTTCATGCTAACAATACGTTTCCACAATTTCTTCACTTTCTTTATATTTACACCCTTGCATTCTGGAAAAGGATTTTCAAATTTATCAACTGATTGTGAAAGTCCATTGCTCTCACCTTCGAGAGTAACGACGTATTCATTCATCTGATCTTGCTCCAATTCATCAACCATACAATTGGCCTCACTATCCATTTCTCTATCAAAACAATTCAGATTTTCATCCGCCCTGTTCATCGGAGAACCTGAAACAGCTCCACTACATTCAGTAATCCTATCCAACCCCATCATCTGCGATGAATCATCAAAAGTAATCTCATTCTTTGAAGAAAACTCAACAAGACCCATTTTACATAAAAAATTCTTACGTCTTTCCTTCACACTTCGTGGCTCACTCATCCAAATATCATAATCTAATTTCCCGGGCCCCAATTCTTCTTCTGCTACAACTGATTCTTCGAATGACAAACAATCAGTGGAGTCGAAGAACACATCATCTACTCCCTCATCAGAGCTCAGCATGTCTTGTAATCGAGACCAAAATTCCACATTAAAGACCACTTCTCTCAAGCACTCCTCCTATGCATCTAAACAAAAAGCTCACAGACCCCTTAAATAACCCACCGAAACCTCAAATCACGGACCGAGTTTTCCTCTCTAGACTATGTAAATTAATAAGACTTAACAGCTAGTAATAAGTAATTCAACAGATTATACAATTTACTAACATGGGTAAGTACGAGGAACCAGCTTCTAACCCCTCAAAACACCAATGGCAAGTTGCCAATTTTTCGTTTAGCATGTTCTAAACCACCTTTACTCATTAATCCCAATATAAAATTTGCCTAAAACCCGGAAAAAATACAATAATCAAATACAAGCAACACAAACCAAAGCATCAATCAACAAGGTTCTTAGGACTAATATCTTGGTTTCAATGCAAAGCAACAAACAAAAGAAGTCCAAAACAATCACCGACCCACCTAAGATCAAGGCTTGAGCAACACCTCAAAGGTCAATTTTCCCACCTTTGAGCACAATATAAAAAAAGAGCCAAAACTCCTCAAAAGTGCTTTGTATTGAACCCAACAAAAGCACTTCCAAAGGTTGGCAGCATTTTGGCTTGGCAGGCGTGAATTATAAAGCTTTAATGGTGGAGAAAGTAAAGTACTTTTAAAACCTTGAAATTGAAACCAAATCGCCAATGGTGGCTTCTCGAGATCTGGATTTTGAAGCGCACGAGCTACAGCAACAACAACAAACACAAGCGGCGCTAGCCCGGGAAACAAGAAGCTACAAGCTAGAGTTGTGCTTTCTCTGCTACTATAAATATAATCTCTCTGCAAGAACAAAAAGCAAGCCCACAATTAGTACTACACACAATTAAGCAAGTTTAATATTACAAAAAACCAAATTAAATTTTTAACAGATACCCAGTTGAAAAAATTGGAAATTAAGTGACCCACATGGGGAAAATTCAAATTGAGTAGTGAGAGTAATAAATAAAAATCATTAAAACCACTGTACAAAAAACAGTTGCTTAATGGTTATGTAATATGTAGAGATGTAATAATTAGGGGTGTTTCTTTTGAGAGTTTCTAAAAAGGGGCATTAAATGGAGCTAAAAGAATTTACAACATCAACATAATAATGATAATAATAAAGAAGAAAACGAACCATCCCAAAAATTAACTAACAATCCAGCCTGTGAGAGAGAGAGAGAGAGAGACAAATGACAATTGGGTTTCATTTTTAACAATTGAACAACAATTTTCTTGGGTGTTGTGTCTTGCAGTTTGATGTATCTTTTGGTGCCCATTAATGTAAACGAAACCAAACCGAAGTTAAAGGTAAAGCTATGATATAGCTTCTGTAGTATTATTAGCAGCAGCCAAGGCCAGCGGCAGCAGCAGAACTCTGTATCTTTTTGTTTTTTAAAAACAGTTTTCCGTGTTTTCTGGGACTCTTGTTTGCTAATACTACAGAAATTTAAAATAATAATAATAATAATGCTGAATTAATTTTAAAAAACAGACCTTTTTGCTTTCTTTACTTCTGTGTTTCCATTTTCAATCATCAATCCCTTTCATTTCTTAAAGATGCTCCTAAATTTAGAACAACTTTTGATCTCTTTTTTTTGGCCAAAACAAGTTTTTTCAGAGAAAAGGAAGCAAATTGTTTGTTTTCCAGAAAAGGGTGTTGTTTTTTAAAACTGACTTTACTTGTTTGGGACTGACTGAGCTTGCTTGCATGCATGCAAGCAAATGCAGTAAAACAGAGAAACAAAAGAAACTCACGTGAAATTATTTTCATTTTTTTTTCTTTTTCTCTTTCAAATCATAACCGATGATGAAAGAAATCAGATCGGAGCATCTATCTGAGCTCACGAAGATCTTCACTTACAGAAATATATTGTACGGACGGCGTAGGAGAGAGATCTGGTGTTGTACGGACGGGAAAGAGGGGTGATAAGATAGATTATGGTCTACTGGAATATAACTTCTACATCCCTGTTTTTTTCATATTCTCTCAAATGGCCCATAGCTTCTATATTCGCATCAAGCAGGTCCTAAACAGTGGTCCTAAATCCCACGGTTTCTTTTTAAGAATATTATTAGATTCACAAAACTCCTAAATCAACCTACATTTCCTTTTTTTTCTATATGTTCTCAAATAAGTAAATAGTTTCCATGTCTGCATCAAATAAGTCCTAAAATATAGTCCTAAATCCTACGACGTATTTTTAAGAATATTCTTATATTCACAAAACTCTTATATTAATTTTGTGATAAATCCCACAAAGTATTTTTAAGAATATTCTTATATTCACAAAACTCTTATGTTAATTTTGTGATATGACAATTTAGATATCTAAATCTAAAATAATCTATTTCTACTTTTAAATATTTAGAAGAATTTTAATTTTATGATATGACAGTCTGAATACTTGAGTTTGAAATAAATTATATTTACTTTTAAAGATTAGGAAGAAAGTCGATTTTTATAATATATACGAAAGGACTCAATCTCACAATCTAATAAATAAGGAAATTAAATATCCACCACTTAATTGAATAATAGTTGTGCGATATGATAGTCCAAATATTTGAATTCAAATCAAGTTGTATTTATTTTTAAATATTTGGAAAAAAAATTAATATGCTCAATACATACAAAATTACTTGTATTTTAAAAAATAAGGTGAGAAAAAACCCATCACTCAATTAAAGAGTAGTTTACAGACGAAATCCTAATTAAACAAATCAAATTACCTTTATAATCTAAAGACTACGTAACTTAAAACGTAAGGAGTATTGGTCATTCAGATAAAAAGTAAAGGTCTGTTTGATATGAATGAACAAGCTAGATCCTCTGTTCAGAAATTTTGAGAACCCTAGGGAGCTACATGTTATTACACATAAATTGATTAATGGGGGCAAGCATACAAAACCAAGTGTCCCTACTCTCTGACTATGAGTGGGACCCAAGAGTCGCGACCACTCATTTTCTGCCGTTGATTTTGGCAGGAAATCATGATTGGTGTTTCGAGGGTCCCATGTACTGAAAGTATCAATCAATTATGACCTCACCCTCCTTCGGAAAAAGAAGGGGAAATAGCCTTATCTTATGTTATCACAGCTCAACAAATGGCAAATTGATGAAAGGGGTGTTGAGGTAAACGTATTTGGTAAATACAACAAATACTTTTGTGAAAAAAAAAAAAAAGAGAGAGAGAGAATTGATGCAAATTGCCAAGATATGATACATTTTTAGTGTGTATCTATCTACATGAGGAAATAATCTTTTCTCATCCTATTATTCTAAATTTGTTGTAGGTTGATTTCATAATTTTTTTTCTTAAGATTTTTTTAATTTATATTTGTTATCGTATCTGAGTTCGATTTTTAGGAGAAATAAAGATTAAAAATTAATTTTTATTTTTGTACATCCTTCTATTTTTAGAAAAAAAAAATCATTTTTAAAGGTTCGACATAACAATTGTGAAAATTAAAATTAAATGTTTACGTCATTACCAATTTTAAAACTTGACACGTAATTAAAATGTAACCCAAAATTTGAGAAATCTCATTGGAAAAAAAAAACTTGAAAATTCAATTGCTGAACTATACAAAACTACTATCATGATTGTAGTTTTGCGCTTATGTATTACTTGGATCTATTAAGAATTATAATTTTTTTTCATTTATTAAAAAAGAAGAAAAAAGAGAAAGAAATATGAATGTCTGTACAAAAAAAGATAAGATAAACAAAGAATGGTTCAAATTATTCATGGAACTGCACATAGATTTAGATTAAATATTTTGCTTCAAATAATTGCAACTTTCTACCCACTTGTCATTTGTGATATGCATGTACCACTATACATGTCTGGGTAAAGTGAAGAAACAATTTTCAAAGAAAATGGACCATAAATGTGCTGTTTTTGCCTGGCAAAATGATGATATCTCTTTATTTTGTATTAAAAAAAATATTTTATTTAATAAATTAATTTCTAATATTTCTTTTTCAAAGCTTGGATTGATTATGAAATATTGAAGCAATAGCTCTATCCGGTAATGGCATCTGTTTTACTCTGTCCGAGAGATTATGATCCGCACGTGCATTCGTGTGATCTCTTGAGTCATCGCATTAGCACTTTTATTAATTTGTTTAACTTTTATGACAATTGGGCTAAGTGATGATCTTTTTCATGTCTTTTGTTTTTAATCATTTAATAAAACATAATTGGGCTAACTTTTGACCCCATGTAGTAACTTATGGGGGAAACATGGATATCTATAGAAGGGCACATGTTACCTAGTTCATTGGTTCATTTAGATTAGTTGAAGGGAGATTGTCGATATTTTTTTCAACTAAAATTAATATATACCGCTTATCTTTTTACTGTTTTTATAATAATTATCATAATTTTACAGTAGAATCTTTATTTTAAATACACATATTTATTATTTATTAAATAAATTATATAAATAAAAAAATTAAATATTAAAAATAATAATAATAAATTTTGGTGTAAATAAAAAATTAATAATAAGATATTTTCTCACACTTATTTTTATTATTTTTTATAGTCTTTCCTTATTATAAATACATATTTTATATTTTAAAGATAAAATATCAAGTAAATAAATCATTTACCCTTATTTTCTTTTAAATTTTTTTATGTCAGGAGAGTTATTGATTAATATTGAAATAGCAAAGGGGTAAGTGGTATATGGAATAAAGACAAATGTATCTCCTATATTATTAGTGGAAGTTGATTTCTGAGCTAATCTCAATAGATTTATCAGTCGTACTATATATATATATATATTGTAAGTTGCAAGCATTCAAAAATGAAATTACTTCCCGGAATCTCAAGCTTCGTGTGCCAAGAAACTTGGGAGAGAAAATGAGAATTCACAGGCTCCTCAACATATGCTAAATGGCACTATCAAGACACCGACAAAGAGCAAATTTTAAAAAAATTAATGCAAATCCTATGCCTAAAGTCTAAACCTTTAACTAATACTAAAACAAACTATCTAATTATGGAAGTTATCTAGTAAAAGAGTTGAGAGTTTGGTAATGTTACCAAACTAATGGCTTCTCATGCCCATATATATTCTTTTTATTATTATTATTATTTTTAAAGCAATTATCGAAAACGAAAATACTTCTTTTTATTTACTCAGTCAAAAATGTAAACTGATATAAGCGGAAGATGAATGGTAAAGGAAGACTTCTAAAGAGAAAGAAAACGAGAGAGCGTATAGAATTATATACGTGTTGCTTAAATGGAATAATTTTCAGAAGAATAAATGAAAATCACGTGAAAATAATAATTTTGACTTTGATTTTCAGATTAGTAGGCCTAAGACTAGTATTCAAGCAGCCACATATGTTTGGTCACCTCTATCATGTGATTTTTCTTTTACTCGTTTCTTTTCTTTTCCTTCACATTTTCTCAGCAAACAAACAGACTACACAAAGAAATAAGAGAGAGCGAGAGAAATTATATTATCATATCATAACATAGTTTCTGCAACCCTAAATCTCTCACACACACACACACACATACTGTATATACATTACAAGGCTGAGCAAGCAAATCAAACGAGCCAACAAAAAAAAAAAAAAAACTCACAAAAAAAAATCATTGGCACAGCAGAGAAAGCAAAAAAGAGAAAGCAGAAACAGTACTAACCTCGAAGCAAAAGGCAACAACAGTGGCTGAGTCCTCAACAGTAAAGAGCAAATGATCCCAAAATATATTGATGCTTTAATAGATAGAAAGAGAGAGCTAGCAACTATAAAATTATTAGAGGCATATAGCTATATATATATATATATGGGGCCAATAAATAAAAAATGATATGTATATAAGATATTGTGTTTTATTAATTGATACTATATATAATAAACATATAACAAAGAAAATTATGAAGCTAGAGCCACGTAGTAAGCCAACTGGCCACCAAAGCAAACAACAATTATAGGGACAAATCTCCGCTCGATCTTCTCTCGATTTGCTCTCAATTTAAATGCAAAAAGGTGAAACCACACGCCGAATTTAAAAAATAAATCCCATTTGCTAATTTATATATATAGCCATTGCCCATTGGTTATTATTATGGCATCATAAATTTCTAATCTTATTAATCCCATTTGCTAATAATTAATTAGAACAGCCATTTGGTTATGACATACTTCACTCCTATATACCACTGCTGTTAAACTAATTTTTTGTTTGCTGGTATTAATTTGTGCTTTAGTATAAATATAATTTTGAGAAAATAAATTTTTATTTATGTGTAATTTTGAGAAATACATTTTTATAGGTAACAAGAACAAAAGTTCGTAGAATCAGATAACAATTTCTTGTCATATTTGTGGATATCTTACTTTTAACAATCTATTTTATCCACATGTTTATGCCTTTGGGATATGCCCAAATGGTTTCTAGGTAGTTTTATTTAGTTAGTAGTCACTAAATTACAATATTAAAAATTGGATGTAAAAAATCAATTTAATTTTAGGGAAAATTATTTTTAACCCTAATACCCTTTGACTTTATTAACCTGAAAAAATCACTCCAATATTTTATAATAAAATATAATAATAAAATAAATGCAATAATATGTACATTTTAAAATATTTTAATATATTACAATCTATTTGGCATATTTTATTATATTGAAGTAAATTTTATAATAAATAAAAACATTATACTAAATTAAATTTAAAAATTTAAATTATTTTGAATATTACGTAATTTTAACATTATTAGTACGTGAATTTTTTTAATTGTAAAATATATTTAATCCAAATATTTATTTTAATCTCTACAAAAAATACAAATATAGTAATTTACATATTTAAATTTATTTAAAATTAAAATATTATATTTGTTCAATATTGTTAGTCTACTGACACATTACATTATTTATATTTACTAAAAATTTTAAAATTAATTTGTTAATTACTATAATTAAAAGGTATTATGGTAAAAAAAAAGTCTTACTATCCCTTTTTTAAAACTTTGAGGTGTACATGAATATTTTTCCAAATCTTGAGGGTGTTGATGTCATTTTCCCTTAATTTTGCCCACAATTACGCACAATGAATATTCACAAATATTGGAGTATAGGATTTGTTTATATTCTTCCATAAATGTTCTAAATTTTTTTTTAATGAAATTAAAGAAATTAAATCCATTATCAAAACAAAATATTTTGCTAAGTGAAATAAATTCCTAATCTCGATTTTTCAAAGTTTTCATTCTTTCTTATTTTGATTTTTGAATTTTTAAATGCATTACTTTTTGAAAATAATATTGATGGAAACAGTTGTTTTCTTTTATAAAATCGTCAATAATTTTTTGATAATCTTGTAAAATATTAGTTAAATCTCATGGTAAAGAAGGCTCTAGTATCAATTAATTTACGGTGATAATTACTATCCACATCACATGAGTAGTTATTACAGGGCAAATCTTCAGCAAAAATCTTGCATTGATTTATTTCCATGCCCAGCCAAAAGGTGTTCTCTTGATTTATTCGCACACCAATTGAGACCTATAGATATTGAAGAATAATAATAATTCGGGTCAATTCATGATTTCATATTAAAGATGATCGCACGAGGAATTTTATTCATTCTAATAAAATCCAAAATTAATAATTGAAATCTTCAGCGCAGAAAAAAGATACAAATTAAAATCAATAACTCAAATTTTGAAGACCTAATTAATTCAACAAATTCATTTAAAAATCATATTCATTTTATTCTTCTTTTTTCTTATACTGGAGCAGTTCAATTTTGAAGACCTAATCAATTCAACAAATTCATTTAAAAACATATTCATTTTATTCTTCTCTTATATATATAAAGCAAAGGAAAAAAAACGCAAGAATGCTCTCAAAGAGACAATTTTTATGATATCACAGCTAGGTTTTATCCCTTTCTAATCCTAATACCCAAATTTACCGAAAGAGGTAAATCTGAATTATTTCAACTTAATAGACATTTAATATCAAGAAAAAAAATAATCTTAAAACCAACTTTTGGGAAAAAAAAAAGATAAAATCTGGAAAGAATTCTAAAAATTAAAAAAAGTATTCTAGCTGCAATTGAGACTCACAAAAAAAAATTGATGATAATCTGCTGATCCACTATAGAGAATTTATAATAAAAATCATGTTCTTCTTTTCGAGAGCTTCAAAAAAATATATAATGATTTCAAACAAAACAAACACATGTAACTCAAATTATAATCCCAAAAAGATATAAAGGTCATATCCTATACATCAGTAATAGTAATAAATTTTAAGTTTAATATTTAAACAAATAAAACACAATCCAAATTATATATAAATTACTCAATCAAACAGCTCAGCATCAATTCCTCACTGGCATTACCAAATCTAGCTAGGGTTTTGTAAAGTTTAATATATTTTTGATTTGAAACAGTACCCCACTCACATGATTTGCTGTTGTCCTTTCTTTGTGGACTCTCACGGTCGCCCTTGACTCGTAGAATTTTGTCTTCTAAATTAATTAATCAAAGCACATCCTTCCAGTTACAAGTTACAACCATTTTAATTGCTTTTTTGGCCAGGTGCTTATCACAACGTCCCTTTCAGAATTTGCATATATACTTTTCAATATATGGCCCCTTGACAACTCTTTTTCAATCTGTTAATTTTCTTAGTCGTATCATCATACAGTTCATGCGTGAAGTGTGGTACTATTTTTCTAATTATTTGTTATAAGTTTCAAATAAATAAATATTAAAAATTTTAAATTTCATATTGTGGAACATATAGAGTTCTGATCTTAACGTGTGAGATGGAATGCATGTTAAGAACTAATTGATAAAATTATAGGGCCTACGAAACTAACCGATCAATAAAATCTTGACAAACATTCTATCGCACAACTGATCAGATTTTAAAACATATAAGTTGAGATATGTAATATTTATAATTTAAAATTTATGAAGAAAAGTAAGATAAACTGCAGGACACAAATAGTACTGTAACCTTACTGTCATTTTCATATTCATTTTCTTGAATTTGCTCTACTGGCACACTCAAAGTTATTAGTGGAGATGTCACTAATCAGATTTAGATTGCTCGTATTCAATTTAATTAAGAGATTAATGGCGATTATAATAAATGATTAGAGAAAGTAATCTTCTGTCCTCGAGATACGAAGATCCTATATTAGTTATATTATTCAGTAGGAAATTAAAAGGAAGATCTGATATTGCATGTGCTCATATATTTAGCTTACCTACTTGATAATTAAATTAAAATTTCTAAATTATCCAATCATTGCCCGACCCATTTCACCCATTTCTCATTTTACTTGGCTTGAGATCCCTCATTCATGTATTCGATCAAGAAACTCTCTTTAGAGATTAGTGGGGTTTCCCAATATAGGTTTTTCGAGGAATACTCATCTCCAACCTCTTAACCCTTTAATTATTAATAATTTTCTTAGCTTAGTCGATAGTTTAAAATATACATACATATACAGTAATATGATTTTGAAAGTGTTGTAAAGTTTTTTGATTAAAAAATAAAATAAAAATCCACCCATTTATCCAATCGATTATCAACCATTAAAAGTACATTTACATATCTCCCTCATAATGGAATTAAAAGTTGACTTCTTAATCATAATTCGACAAAAATTCATAGGAAAGTTGACATCCCATCAACCCAATATCTAGCAAAATTCATTTTTCAAGCACTTCAAATTGACATACAAATATACATATGTAGCTAAGGGCATTTATTTAAGGACTTCGTTTTTTTTTTTCCCTTCAAGGTACATCACATTATAACTGTTGTATGTATTCATACAATTAATATTTTTTTCATTAAACAATTCAAATTGACTACTTATTTGTCAATGAAAAGTTTGAAATTTATAACAGAAGGTATCAAAACTAAATCTAATTAATAATTTAAAGCACTATATCAACGGTTGCAATAGGTAATGTTACTTGTCGGCACTCTAGATTTTTAAATAGAGACAATGTATGTTAATTGGTGTATTACCTAACCTACCCATGCAATTTTTTTTTTAATTTTTTTGTTTTTTAAATCTAGGAATTTCACACTACATGTGGCCTAAAATTTTTAGGACTAAGCGACACATCAAAAAGAAATATTTGTACACGAAAAGTAACAAAGAGATGTGGATGTGTCAAAGCCGATAATTGTTGCTCAAGAGTCCCCACTTAAAGATTACAAAATAATTTGCAGACTCTTCATTGACCTTGTATTTTAGAAAAAAAATATATCATAATTGATCGTAGTGTGCGTGGCTCACCTTGGTTCATATTTTCTTTCATGTCATGGTAGCCGCTAGAAATATTTATTAATTGTATTATAATTTATAATGCTATGATTGGTCTTTTTTTCTTTTCCTATGGGCTGCTAATTCTTACTTTAACAGTTTTCCACATGATAGGCGCAAGTGGTTGGTTGACTCAAAAAGTTCCTGCGAAATTTAGGTGCTTCTGCAATTGTGGTTTGAGATTTCTTTGATTTCTTCCATGCAGATTCAAATGAATGGGCAAATTTTCACCACTAAGAGTGAGGATGTGAGATTTTTGTTAGTGGGAAGAAGAAAATTTGGTTTTCATGATGTGGTGGGTGCAAATGTGAGTGTATATGTGAGTACAAAAATCTTGTCATAGGAATAGAAAGCAAAAGTTGAAATATATTTCACATTAACGTTGCTTTCCTCCTTTCATCTTTTAGTTTTATTTGGATAATTGAATGGATATATAATTGGTAACCACAAGAGAGAATTTGTTTCTCATGTTTCGTGATGGATGAACCATATCAAAATATGAACCCTCTAAATCGGCTTTTATTTTTTAGCAAACAAATACAAATCTCTTTTCATAATTATAACATCTAACAGTACACTGGGATATTCACATGATATATTGCCAGAAATATTCCTTTGCTGTTTTAATAAGTTGCGCCTCCACTTTTAGCTTCACCAAAAAATAGTGACAGACCTCCTACAACAACTGATTTATAATGTATTTTTTTTAAATCTGAAATTTAGGGCTTATTTGTTAAATGTACGAAGTTTCAAATTTTATTAATTTAAGATATTTTTTAAATACTTACATCTAAATAGAGAAATTGAACGTTTATAATTTTATCTAAATAAAAAAAGATGTAAATGGAACATGAATATTATATTCTAAAAACATTTCTATTAAAAAAATATTTATTTCTTAAACCATAAAACTTAATCTCTTTTTTTTATAAGGACATACTTGTCAAATAATCATATTTAAGATTTTTTATTTACGTAAACAAATAAAAAACAAACAGGTTGTTCAAGATATTTTTATTCAGATCTATAAAGATTTTAGATTAAAAAAAACTATCTTAGAATCTTTAAATCTATACAAAATACACATTGAAAGCTAAAAACAACTAAGAAAAATTCAGAAGATCACTACATATCCAAATATGAAGGGAAATAGCCGAGTGGTCAGGGCTGCTGCCCTCCAATTTGGAGGGCAGCAGTTCGAACCCCCACAAATGCATTGTGGGGGTATTTCCTTCCTCAATTAAATTTGAGTGAAGGTAGTTTTTTTCCTTACTTAAGTGTGAGGAGTAGACATCTCTCGAATATTTGTGAGGGTTAAAATCTGGACAGTGTTCCATTAGCATTGATGTAAGTTGGTCACAGTAATAGTCTGATTTGTAAATATCAGTATAGTCTCATGTAATATGAGTTGTAATTTGAGCAATAGTCTCATGTAATAAAAAAAAAATATGGAGGGAAATAAAAAATATAGATTTAAATCTATGGCATTAAGAGCTTTGAAAAAAAAAAGAGTAAAAATCAAAATATGAAAACTAGTTGATTATAAGAAAAAAAATTCTTATAAGAATTGATTTTCATTTCACTCGCTCTCTAGTGGAATTCTCTTGTTTTGTGGAGTTGAAAATGAGAAAAAGCTATTGCTGCTGCTGTAAAGACTGTGAAAAGCACTGGCGATGTCGAAGTAGATGAAGCAAAAGCTGTTTTGTGGGGATTGCAGGTAGCAATTAAGGCTGGGGCAGGTTCAGTAATTATAGAGTCCGATTCTAAAGGAGTGATAGAGCTAATTAACAACAAAAGTGGTCCTCCGACAGAAATCTTTCGAGTGATCTTCGACATTCTGGAGGCTAAAAGGAGTTTTCAGAATTTCAAAGCTCTAACATGTTCATAGGAATTGTAATACCTTAGCTCACTCCTTAGCCAAACTAGCAACTCTTCACAAAACAACTCTTCATAATGATAATAGTACAAATCATTGAACAAAAATTATTTCAACCAAATATGATATGGCAATCTCTAAGTTACATTGAGTTTAACTAACAATGAATAATAAATAAATAAATATAAGTAATGCAAGCGGCTGGAATAGTCTCATATTTTTTCCTTACTTTTAATGGTTGTAAGTTACCTTTAGTGTATCTTTAGTATAACTTACAACCATTAAAGGGAGACCTTTAGTGTAACTTACAATCATTTAAAAGCAAGAAAAAAATATGAGACTGTCCCAACTGCTTGCTTGTTATTTATTTTTTACATTTTTTTTCATTGATTGTCAGTTAAACTCAATGTAATTTAGAAATTGTCATATCATATTTGGTTGAAATATTTTTTGTTCAATGGTTTATATTATTATCATTATGAAGAGTTGTTTTGTAAAGAGTAATCAATATTATTTATATGGGTAAAAACTTATTTAACCATTGTATTATGAGGTTAGTTCCTATTTAGTCCCTATATTTTTTAAAATATCTCAAAACATTTCTATCATTAAATTATTGATACCTCTTCTGTTACTTTTTTTTTCTTTTTGCTTATTTTTACAATATTACTCTCTTACAATAACGCTTCTCTTTTTGGATATTAGTAAAAAATTAAATTACCAATTGAACCAAAAAATAAAATAAAAATTATATATATATATATATTAATTTTTTTGGACGCTCACATATGTCCAAAACAATTAATATTGTAAAAATAATTTAATTACTAATTTTTTTGGACATTAATAAAAAATTAATATATTAGCTCCTTTGAAGAGTGTTCCATAAAAAATTAAAATATATTCTCTTTGTTTCTATTTTATTTTTTGAGTTTAAATTTATAATTTAATTTTTTTCTTTTTATTAATGTTAAAAAAAGAAACAATATTATAAGAGTGTAATATTGTAAAAGTAAGTCAAAAGAAACATTTAGTGGCATGAATGTTTTAAGGTATTTTTAAAAATATAAGAACTCAATGGGCATTATTCTCAAAATATAGGAATTAAACAATCTTTAACCCTTATTTATATCAATATAATATTATAATTAATATAACATTTATAATAATGTCCTTAAGATCTTAATTTTGTATCTAAGATAATATGATGGTTGATTTGACACAATCAAGGACAATCACATCATTTAGTAGTAAATGATTTTATTATCTAACTTTGTAATTATTGTTCATCTGGCATTTTTTTCGTGTTATTCTATAATTTATATAACAATTTTAAATCTACATCTTAATACACAATCAAGCAAAATAAAATTAACAACTGCATATTTATAGATCTTGGTAGAAAAACAATAATAAATTACCACAAATTTAAAAATCTGAGTGAAGAACAAACCACCACATATATGAGGATTCGAATAAAGAAAATAAATAAAGAAAACTAAAGGAAATGAAAAAGACAAGGTTTCGTCTTTCGTCGGAAAACTAGCTCTAGAGTTGAAGATGCTTCTGGATATTCATAGAGAAGAAGAACGAGACGATGGGTGGCAGCAACCAAGTATTTAAGTATAAGCTTGTTGTTTTCTATAACAATTAGAAGGTTATTTCATATATCATATGGTATATGAAATAACTTTTTAATTCTTTTAGAAAATAACAAGCTTATAGTTGAATACTTGATTATTGCCCCCCAACTTCTTTCTGTTCTTCTCTTTGAACATCCGTAAGCATCTTCAACTTTTCTTTTGCCTTGTCTTTTTCACTTACTTTTACTTTTCTTTACTTATTTTTTCCATTTATATCCTTAGATTTGTGGTGGTTTGCTCTTTCGCTCAAAATTCAAATATGTGGTAGTTTGTTCTTCCACTCATATCTTCAAATTTGTGGTGGTTTGTTGTTGTTTTTCTACCAAGATCTATAAATTTGTGGTTGTTGATTTTATTTTGCTCAGTTGTGCATTATATGTGAATTTTTTATAAGAAAAGTTTATGTGAAAAGCATTGGAAAGGTAGAAGCAATGATTGATGCCTTTAAAAGAAAAAAAATTGGACAAAGTTTTAGAGGGAAGAAGCTATTCAAGATGCATAAGTGAAGTCCCCCTACTCATGTTGTCAAGGTTCATGTAGATGCAGCCATTAGGTGTGACAAGAATATGGCAGACTTAGGGGTTGTAATTAGGGACTCAGATAGTAAAATCATAGATACAACAATTCAACAAACTCAACTTGGTGCATATGTTAAATATGCAGAAATTGAAGCAGTAAACTGGGTTTTGTAAGTGGCAAAAAATACAAAATTTCAATTTGAAACCATAGAAGCTGATTGGCAAAATGTTACAAGCTTATTAAGTATTATACAGGGTAGCAAATCAGAGATCTTGTGGATAAATTCAAAATTCCAATGTTACGAGGTTTTCAATATGTGAAATATAACCACATCTCCTGATTCTGTAATGCTTATGCCTATTTCTTAGCTAAATTAGCTTTAGGACACAATAATCATGTTGTTTCACTAGACTTTGTACCAACAGAGATCAATTGTTTTCACTAACGTGAATTAATGAAAGATTTACTTTTCTTATCAAAAACAAAAAGAAAATAGCAAGCTTAAATTTTTTCTTTTTTTTTAAGAAAAAAATTGAAAAAAAATTAGTAAAATTTAGGAAGCTAAGAAACTCTTTTGGATTGGGCTGGGCCCAATGTATTAATTCCCTTCTCCATATTTCTCATAAAAGTGAAGCTGCTAACACCCCGTTAAAACTCTTATGAAACCCCACTTATTATATATGTAACTCTGATTTAAAAAACAAATATAGAAAATGATAGAAGATTGCAATGGAGTTTAATTAAATATTATACATAATTTTTTACAAAAAAAAATATGATCATTATCTAATTATTACTTTTTTGCCTCAAAATTATTTTTTATTTTAAAATAATTATTTATATCATTTAAAGATGGAAGGGTTCATGATTTTAATTTAGTTAAATTCATATTGGTCCTTTCATGTAATTTCTTGTAAAAATAGAACTATGATTAAAAACACGGGCTTTTATAAGCATGTTAAAGGGGTGTTCAAAGCGCTACTCAAGGTTAATGGGGTGTACTCCCAAAAAACCTTTGGGGGTAAAAACTGTCCTTAGTAATAGCCCATCAAAGGCAAGGTTAGTGGCCCAGTGTGAAGGCTACAAACACTGTGTGCTTACAGAGATATGATATAGAAGTTCCCATTCATTAATCATATAATTACATCAAGGTCCTTATTATTTCAAAGGAGAAATTCTTGAAGAATATCATATTGATTTTGAGATTCGGAAATCGGAATGCCAAAATTATTTTATTTTTAATTTTTTCAAAAGGTAAAGCCAGTAAAGTCAAAATATATTTTTTAACAAGATTTGAATTTAGGTTGCCGACTATATAAAATTACTTAAAAACCACTCAACCAAGCTTCCGAAGTCAATATTTAAAATGCTAAAAATTATTACAAAAGTTAGATATTTGAAAAAACATTCGTATGCACTTAATTAAAAGCTTCTCAAGTCTCGTGACAAAGGAATTTGTGAGAAAATACTCTTAACATGAATGCTTGCATCTATAACTTTTTTATGCAATACCTTTGCCTCTAGAATACGCTTTTTCTCTTTGACCTAAATGTTATTGAAGAATCGATAAGGCCTTCATTATTCTCTTTTTGTGTTTGGTTGCTAAGAAAAAGGAGCGGAATAATATGTAGGCATGAGCTTTTGATCCCAACTTAATTTTACAAATTACTCAAAAGATTTGACACATATGTTCATTGTACACAATTAGGTTCCTTTAGCTATAGCTATCACAAATATTATTATTCTAACCATTTCTTTCACTATTTTGTTCTATTTCTCAGTCTTTCTTTCGGATAAATCTGTGGTACAACTGTGGTACCGTGCCACAGTTGCACCCAACCGTTGGATTCCCACTTATTCAAGTGGATCCCACTCATTTGAGTGGATCCAACGGCTGGTGCAACTGTGGCACGGTACCACAGTTGCACTGTAGCCTGACCCCTTTCTTTCTTAGATAAATGCAAACCCTAAAAAGAAAAAAAAATACAAAATGATATAAAAACCCACCACAAAAATGAAGGAGATTGTTAGAGAAAGAATGAATAAAAGTGGGCTAACAGGTCCCAATAATTCAATGGAGTAACTGATAAGGACCATATAATAAATCCATTTTAAGAGCCCACAAGTCTAGGCCTTCAAAATCAGATAAAACTAGGCTTGACAATATAATTTGTAAAAAGTCTAAGCCCTCCCAAAACTCATCCAGAATTGGCCTTGGGTCGGACTTTGTCAAGACCAGGCCCAAGCCTATATAATTGTAAAACCAAAACTCATCCAGAATTGGTCGGGCTTGGGCTTTCACCAATTTTTAAATAAATTTTTAATAAAACTATGAGTTTTAAAAAAATAATTATCCTATACATGGTACTACAATAGACTAAAAACCTTAAAGATGATTATCCAGTACACGTATACACACAATACTAACACCACAAGTACACAACATAATAAACCACAACTACCAATATCGAAAACAAGCTAATCCAATATTTGTGGGCCATCGTCTTCCTCATCCTTCAATTCCTCTCTAGTAAAAAGTTCTTCTTCAGGAACTCCACCTAACAAAAAAAAAAGTTAAAATAAATAGTAAAACAAAAATAATTAGTAATTGATTTTGTAAAGAATATTTTTATACCTCGACCTCTAGTAGCCCATAACCAATGCTGAGAGCACATGATCACTTCCAACGTGTCCGGATGTAGTCTGCTATGATGTAGACTCAATGTTCTAACACCTGTACTAAAAGCAAACTCCGAGGCAACAACTATCACAGGTATGGCTAACAAATCTTTGACCATCTCAGCCAAAATAGGATATTTGTCTTTGTTCATCTTTCACCATTGTAAAACATCAAAGTCTAGGGTTTTTTTGACTAAAGGATCCTTCAAATACCTATCTAAGTTAGACTTCAAACTAATGGGTTGACAATTTTGGGTTGTATATACATCAAAATCACCTATATCATCTATATCATCAAAATCAATATAAGATTGGTCAGAAGGAACAACAATTAAGGTAGAAGACTCACCAATAACACCGTATCTCATAGTTGCGGATTTAGCCTCATAATAATTCATCATTTCATCATAAAGCTCATGCACTCTCTTAAGCTGATTTTCAAGACCAACTACATAAATCTTTGAATAATAGTAATTAACCAACATCATCTTTTATCTCGGATCAAGAATAACAGCCATGACCAATATCCCACTAATCTCGCCCCAATACTTCAAAAAAAATTCAATCATATTATCTGTCATTTTCTT
The DNA here is from genome assembly GCA_034663535.1 of Citrus x limon. Taxonomy (NCBI): domain Eukaryota; kingdom Viridiplantae; phylum Streptophyta; class Magnoliopsida; order Sapindales; family Rutaceae; genus Citrus; species Citrus x limon. The sequence continues at coordinate 25,156,780 of CM067997.1, forward strand.
AACTGCATTCAGTGTTGTTGGGTTCGAGTAGTGTTGTTGGGTTCGAGTGGCTACTGTTGCGTTTAGTGCTATTAGGTTCGCGTTGCGTGCTGCTATGCTGGGCTTGCGTGCTGTCGTGCTGATTGCTGAACGAAGTGGCTACAACTGTTCAGTCTTGGGTGGGTGTGGGTGTGACGGTGAGGCAACGACCAACAATATAAAGCCAGAAGATGCAACTATAACAGTCGTTGGCTGGGTTCACTTGTTTTTGGCGTGAGTGTATGAGACGTGTGAGAGCATTAGGGATTTAGGGTTCAAATGTTCAATCATCAATGTTATGCATTTTGATTTTTATTTAATTTTTTTATTTATATATTATAAAGGCTCGACCTTTTTTAAGTACAACTATTGAACTCTTACCTAATAGTTTAAATTTTTTTTTTTTTTTGGGATTAACTAAAAGTACGTACTGCAAATTCATGTTCCAAGTTTCAAATTCTATGAATGATGTAATTGTATCAATGTCATATTTCTTGAGATAATACATGAAATGAAAAGTTTTAATTTCGCTGCCACCAAAATTAGATCTGCATTAAGTAAAACGATTTAAGTCAATATTCTCATGGATTCGTACAAAAGCTCATGACATAAGGAGAAGATGTGCAGCTATCTATTCATCTGAGTAGTGTCATTTAATGATTATTATAATAATTATTATTTTGATAGGACGTGAGTAGTGGCATTTCACGCTCACTGAAGGTGACAAAAAATGCTTTGTTCTTTTGTTGTTGTTGCAAATTTCCAAGTAATTTGGCAAGGTCCAAATGGACAACTTCAAAAGGGTACAATCATGTGAAACATATATAACTGATGGATAAGTGGGCTTTTGTCTAATCAAAGTGATGTAATTTACCAACTACTTAAGCGATGAAATGTCTCTTCAAATGGGATTAAGTATGCCATCTTTCAAGCAAAAAAATAGATAATTAAACAAAAAGTGGGAATAATAAAGGTTTAATTATTGGACAGCCAGTCATTTCACTCAAAGCACCTAATTCCTCTTCGCTCTTAAAAAGTTGAAAAGAAAATGAGTTTGAAATACACCATCCCAGTCCTAGATCCACATTGGTTCTCCTGTCAATTCTGAATAATTATTAAAATAAAATTTACTTAAGGACAATAATAATAATTTATAGCAATTGATCGATGATGGGTCATTGGAAAATAGGGAAAATCTTGACGGGTGTCTTGTTTACATGTGTTCGGTGAAGTACTTTTTTTTTTTTGGTAATTTTTTTTTGTTATTATTCATTTGAATATTATGATACCGTTTTTACTGTTTATATAAAGAGTAATAATATATATGGTCATAAATTTTTATATAAATTTATTTTGTATAAATTAAGGTGGCATGATAAAATTGATTGAATTAAATATCTATTGACCCACATGATCTGTTTTTATTGTTTTGTATTTTTATTCAACTAATAAATTAATGCCAAATCAATTTATAGAAGAGTTTGTAACTGTATCATCACTCTTATATAAATACACATTAGCATCACTGAATGTTCTGTATCATCGCTTTTGAAAGTATCATAGAGTTACATAATTCTGTCCATAATTACTTTTGTTTTTCAATTAATTCATTACAGCAACATAGGCTGTCAACTCGATTGCAAAAAAATATTTCTAACCTATTTCTAGTTATTCTTTTTATTTTTTTTTTAACTTTTAAATTATTTGGACACAATACAAGTAGTTTTTAACGACGATACAAACTTGACTTGTATTAGCAATAATTTAATACTTGAAGGACATATATTTCAGGATAAGAATATATTAGAAGAATTTTTTTTTTCCGAATAAGTTAGTGCATATATTTCGGGACAATGATAGTCAAGAGTACGATATTAAACATAACAAGAAAGATAGTTAGGAAAACCCTCCCTTTATACGTTAGTTTCTATGTAGATAAAAGTAAAATGCTGCTACTTAAGTCACAATTCCTAGGAATATGACAAATCTAAAAATGTTGTTTCAATAATAACGTGTTAAAATTTCTGAGACGATCTAATAGAGCTCTATACAAGTACATCGCAACATTGTAATCAATTGAAAAATATATATAGGGAGATTGAAGTATGAAAAAAATTATCAATTATCAAATTCATCAGCAGCTATAGAAGCTTAGTTATTTTCATGAAATAGTCACAAATCATAAACTAGTGAACTATAGGCTCATGGCGCGATTGAGTAACATTAGCATAAAGGAAAACACTTTTTTTTTGACACCTTGCTTTACGTTGAAATGAGACATTGGCTAGAAATAAACAACAAGAACAAAACAACACACAAAGAACAATCAGCAGCCAAGTCGATTCAATCCCATCAACTTCAAATTGATTTTGTTTATTTAAATTTAATTTAGCCACTCATCAATTCAATCAATCATGATATTGATCATGAAGATGATGTAAAGATGAAAAAGTCCCCACATACACATATCATTTGAGATGTGTCCATTTTCTAGGCAACAGCAAGGTTACTGGATGAATAATGCGATGACACATCCACTAAAAACAACTAACAATTTGCAAAACCTTTTAACCCAACGAAACCAACTTGTAATATATATATCAATAAATTACAATGATAGTGATTATCAACCGCACATGAACCTTTTTTTTTTTTTTTTTGAGATTTATAATGGAAAAAAAAAAAAGAATGAGAACATTCACAAAAAAGAAAAAGTAAAAGAACCCTATTAGAGAGAGTGCTTGGAGAACCCATATATTGTAACTTTTGATATGCATGTTGGTTGTTGCAATCTTTTTCCAATTGCTAAAATCCAATTGAAAACAAAACAAAATCAAACCCATTTCATCGAAAGAGAGATTTTCATCCCAACTTTTGAGAGTCGTTAAAACATCAAATATTTGAAGAAAGATTTGAAAATTATCACCGATACACCGAATAGTTTGTGATTTTTTCCCCTCTAATTTCATGTTTGGACTTGATGAAAATCTCTACTTGAAATATTATTAATTTTTGTTAATAAACTCGTAATTTTTATTTTTATTTTCTTTTGAAGAACACTCGTAAATTATGGAGACCGTACCTTTACATTAAAGAGAACTATTTTTCTCGAGCGTTAATATTTCTAGTTTCCTATTAAATAGCCCTAGAGGTTGGAATGGTCAAACCCATCTTTCTTTTTATATCTTTTAACACAATTCTTTTTAGGGATTGTGATTCCAATCACTTTCATTGCTTTCCCCTAGAAAACCAACCAACAAGAAGCAATTAAAAATTGAAAGAGAAAGCTTACACTAGTTATATTAACAATACATTTCAGCAACTACAAAGCTTAACCCACTTCAGCATTTGTGGCACTTTGTCTTACTCTGAAAGAAAAAGAAAAAGAAAAACTAAAACAGAAAATTAAAAAATTAAAAATAAACCTTGTTTTGAATAATGCTTTCTTTCAAATTAATTGAGGCTCTTGCTCCTGGCAAAACACAGCCAAGGAATCTTTTGGTCAATGTTATGACTTAAAAAAAATGGAATTCAACTCATTTCCAATTCATTGCCAGCTCATAGATTACATTGTTTATACAATTGATGCATGTTTCGTTCTTCATTAATGCTTTCCCATTTTGCATCTCAATACAAAGCATCAAGTAAACTATTTAAAAAAAGAAAAAAAAAAAAAAGAACCTCACCCTAGTTATTAGTTAAAAATACAAAGAGAATTTTACGTCGTATGATCAACAATGACGCATAAGTTAAATAATTTTACATTCATAGTAAATCTTCTCTGAAACTTTTTTAAATTGGCAAAATTTCTTCGAAAATTCTCTTAAAATCTTTTGAAAGAGAGTTTTTTTTTTTTAATGAAATATAGAATCACTGGCATCTGTTCTAGACACGGTCCAAATTTTATCTTCAAATTGCAAAGAGTTGCTTACAAATACGCATATGTTGACATATAACGAAGCTTGTGGGTTTTGTCTATCTAACCCTAGGAGATAGGATTTCGAGTTAATGTTCGGCAGATCTCCGGATGCATCAACCATCCACCGATGATAAGGCCATGGCTATATTAGAGCGGTTTTAATATAAAGTGTGAATCACAACCATACACGCAAAGTAATAAATAATAAAAAATATGTTATATTTTTAATCGCGTGATTATAAAGATGTACTTTATTTTAGAACGGTTCCAATACAACCGTTCCAATTCCCCCAAATGATTATTATCTTAAGATGTCCGCAACAAATTATGATTAATTAACCCTAATTATTAGATGCATTGTTTAGCTCTTCTTCATGCTTTTGGCACACATCTCAAGATTGGATCATCTCTTCTCTGGTTCTGAAAAATCAAACTCTTGAAACTACAAGGCCAACATTCGACAAATTCTAATGGAATAAAAAATAAACAAGAGACGTACGTGCTAATTGAAATGAAATGAATTCTGTGCTTGTATCCATTTGATAACTAACAAAATTTCCTTTGATTTACAAAACATTTCCCTTTGAAACTACCATCTACACAATATTTTTTTCCATATTTTTTTTAACACCCAAAAGATATTTATAATTTTCATGATGATGATGAGGATCAAAAGGGCATAATATGAGTTGTTTTAGTATCATAGCTAGCCAGACACGACTTGTAATTAACCCTGAAAATCTTCAACAAATCGGCGCTCATTTGGCGCACGGCAGGCGTGCAGTTGCTCTGCATCAGCAGCAATATCTTTGTCAGCACATTGCTACTCGACACCGCCTCCTGTGCCGTCTGATCCCGAAACAAATAGCACACGGTCCACAGTATCGTCACCGCATGCTCCGTAGCCGCAGCCGACACTTTCAGCATCTTCTGCACGACCCCGTTTAACAGTGCCGCGTCCTGGCATATCTCCATTCTCCCTTGCTTGGTCGTACTCAATATCTCCACCAGCCTCAACGCCTTCTCCGTTATCAAAACGGTACCGTTTCCGCTTCCGTTACCGTTACCGTTACCGTTACCGTTACCATTACCACTACCGTTACCGTTATGGCCGTCTGTTATCAATTTTCCCAGCTCCGTGATCAGCTTGTGATTAATCAACTTCGTTTTCGCGCGTTTCGACGATGAAATAGTGATTAGGCAAGACAAGCTCGCCTCGATTAATCTCCGATCGGAATCTAAGCTCAGTGACTTCACGGTTTCGGCTAATAATCCGTCTCTTTCGGCGATTTTTACTTTCGAATCGGCATCGCCGGCGATGAATTCCAAGAGTCTAAGAGATTCAATTCTTGAATCGACGCTTTCTTGTTGCTTCAAAACAAGAAGCAGCGAATTCAAGCAATCTTGATCGCGTTTCAATATCAGGTTCATCAAGTGTTGTTGATCTTCAATTTTGTTCAAAATCAAATCCAAAACTCTAATTACTTGCTTTAACATATTCACATCATTAATATTACTCAAGATTTCGACGAGCATCACGACTAACCCGTCGAATTTCGCCAGAAACGTCTTGTTCTCATCGGATTCTTTAGCAAACGCAACGATTTTGGTCAAATTCTCCGAAAAATCCTCATTCTTGGAAATTGCAACCCTGATGATGTCTTTGACTTCGTCTTGAGAGAGGACGACCGGGCGGCGAGTGGCCGACTCGGACGAGTCGACCCGGTGCTGGACCGAGTCGGACCAGATCTGGATGAGGCGTTGTAAGGTGCGATTCGGAACGAATTCCTTGCTTTGCAGAACCTGCATCGTGGCCGGACACGTGTTGTTGCCGCTGTCCAGCCACCGTTGGATGCTGGCTCGGTCGTAGGTGACGCCGGTGCAGAGACTCACGGGTGATTTCATCACGTCTAGTGATATTGGACACCTGAAGAAACTCGGAACTGTAATGTACAAATCATCCCTTACCATTTTCTGTTTGGGAAGCGAGAAAATTCGGCGAGAATGTGAGGGAAAAATTGAAAGGCTTAGCAAAGAGGAAAATCAGACAGTGGGGAGAGGAGAGAGTGGAAAGGGGTGGGTTTAAAGAAGAGAGAGAAATGGGTCAAAGGTACGCTGACGTCATCAATCTCTTTTTTTAATACAGTTAATTTCTTTATTTTTTATTTTACTTTAATTATATTCTCTCTCTCTCTTTTTGGGGTCTTTGGTCAAACTGTGGACTTTCTTTACTTAGGTATAGGCATCACCTCTGCTCGCATACTTTTTTATTTTACGTAATCAAGATCAGGACCGTAGGATTGCTGCTAAAGCGTGGGGGGTGATGGGAAACGGAGGGCTGGGATAGGGAGGAGATGAAGTGGAAACACGTTTGAAAATAATAAATGCGCATAATGAGGAGTGGGAGTGGGGCCCAGTTAGCAATGAGAGAAAAAGGTGGGATGGTGGGGACCAGCGATGGTTCGGTTGGTCGGTTTTATTACCTCACTTGTACGTTGAAGAGAAAGACCTTTGAATTTTGATTTGCGGAACTGGAAGGGGGACTTTATTTCCTTTATTTTATATTTTAATATGAATAGTTCGAAATTTATATTTATTGAAAAGAAAAAATAAAAAAATTTATTTTATATTGGATATACTTTATAATTATTTCATTTTTATTGGGATTGAGAGTGGACCAGGCTTATTCGCAGTCTCACTTTTTGATAAATCCGCTCCATTTCTGTCTGTTTCCTCTTTTTCGTTTATTTTTTTGGGTTTTTTTTTGCATTATGGTAATTAATCTATTATTTAATTTGGTTTAATTTCGTGAATACAAATAAAATTTTACTTTTACCAAATCGACAGTAATACTATACTTTTCAAAAAATTTCATACCATCTAACATTTACCACTTATGAGTTAATTGATACTGTCAAGAAAACATATTATTTTTTGTTATTGCAATTTGATGGGCATCAAAATTTTATTTTTGTTGAGAAAATAATTACGTATAACTTACCTCCTTAAGAATACAAACTCGGCTAGTTAATTATAAAAAAAAAGTTGTTGAAAACAATAACCGTGAATGTTCAGCAATAATAATAGAATTATAAACAATTGTTGTTGAAAATAATAAACGTGGCACGAAGATATTGATTAATTAAAAAGTAAAAAGTTACTAATGAAAATATTATGTGAGTCTCACGATGACTTCATTCAATTAATTGATTTCAATTTAGAGTAGATTAAAAGCTAGGGTTTTATTCAATTTGTATCTTAAAAGTTACAGTATCTCAATTCCAAATGCATACGTAATTATAGTATTTTTGAAAGAGTAAACAGATTTAAAAATTTAAGTAATTCGATGGAACGCTTCAGTAGTGGAGAAGAAAATTATGATGAGAAATGTTATATCAATAATTGCGGAGCACGTGTGGAACCCAGGAGTGTGTACGTGTGTGCCAAAATTAAAAAAGAAAATTAAAATAAATGATGATTGAAGTTGAAGATGCATGATAACAGACCTAGAGGGAAGCAAGCAAGCGTGCGTGCGAGCGTGGGGCTTTTGCTTCCTGAATCAGAAGCAAGGATGATTATGTGAGAATAAAGAGACATCATTGCAATTAGCGCACCGAAAGCATCTCCTAGATTCAAGGTTCATTTTACATTTCTTTTGCCTACTTTTGCTATTCTTCTACTAAGGTTGTTACTTACTACTTTACTTATTCTCATCATCTTTCACTTAATTTCATCAATAATACCCATCTACATTTCCTTTTTCTTTACGCCAAATTGATTTGCTTAATGAGCTTAATTTAGTATTGAAACGTAAAAAGGGTAAGAAAGAAATAAAGCGGTTTATTACACGAGCGTATTCTAATAATAAACAAGTGGTAAGTTGTAATGGCGAGGGAGTGGGTTTGAATCTATCAAGTAACAATAAAAACTCTTACTCGATTATTCCCTTCTCATAATTAGGTAGAAGTTGATAATCTTTCTACAAATATAAGTGAGATATGTAGATATACATGTCCTTTTGAATATTATTGAGGGTTGATATATTTCTAATATAACAAATAGAAATATGGATTGTGTTACTATATAAATGACCTTGGCTCTATTTAATTGATTCCTTATTTTATATATACCAACAATCTTCTGATTGTAAGCATATCAATAATATTAAAAAAAATTCTATAAATAATAAATAATATTAAGTAATTAAGACAAAAAAATTCATAAAAATATTTTTTTTGATGACTTCTCGATTATTTTCGACTCATATCTAACAGATAGAAAATAGAAAAACAAAAACATGTTGTTATTATTATTTTTTAAACAAAAGAAATTACTTATAAACTTTCAAAAGTGTATAACGCATTAATCCAATTATACGACTTAGCTTAAACTTAGGTTTCACTCTTAATACATACATGTTGCTTCCTATTAATGAAAATGATGGCATCAATTCAAAAGCCCATATCTATTTGCAATCATTTTTTTTTTCACATTATTATCTTCTATTTATTCTTTCAATTTTTGATTTTTCACAAATTGTCATATCATGTCAAAAGAGACAAAAAAAAAAAAAAAAAAAAGAAGAAGGAATGAAATAGCTAAAAAAGAGTCAAAGAATATCTAACCATCAAATTGAGTACGTAGATTTGGCATGATAAAGACACGAGTGTATTTTAAGTTTACGGCGTACGTGCGTGTGTGCTTTGATTGTGTAATTGTTTATTTACAATCATTTGAAAGTCAATTTCCATACCTAACACTAAAGTCCAATTTGGTGGTTGTGTTCTATACGGCTGTTTAATTACTATTTTCAAAGTCAAATTTGGAAATTTTTTCTAACTTCACAACTAAGTTTCCTTAGAATTAGAAGACTCGGAAATACGCATATAAGATTTATTTCAATTTAGTGGGTTTCAAGGTTAACGATGCGGCCTTCAAGATTAACACAAAATAGCAATCACCAATATATATATATATATATATATATATATACATAAAAGAAAATCTTTCACGTTAGTTGGGAAGTCACTGTTGCTCTTTCCTTATAAAATATTAAGAAAATAAAACAAAAATGGAAATACAATATTAATGCAACTTGATGTTCAATGAACTTTTTGCAGTCAGTCAACAAATTTGAAAATGAATTAAGCTTAGATGCGGAGTAGTTCTCAAAATCAAATTGAATAGTATTTCCATAGCATAGAAGGAACAAATTGTTGACTTCTCTTCCTTATCATCTTGCCCAACATGACCAAAACATTTTAAAATGACCGAGAAAATTAGGGTTGCAAATCTAGTAAGTTTGACTATATAAGATTATATTGAATGTATTTATCATGAAATGCATTATCACATCTCTTTGATATTATATTATCATACAATTTATACCGCCATATCAATAATCTGATAAGTTTAATTCGATGAACACGTGAAAGTTTGAAAGTCATATATCATTTTAATACTATATAAATTAAACCGCCATTAAACACTAGATACAATATAGTATTAAAGACAAGTAATGAAAAATTGGTGTTCTAAAAAAGTAGAACTTTAGGAGTTAGTTTAGGACATCTTTGCTTCCACGGCCACTTGTTTGAAAGCATTAATTGTGAACATGATGAAAATGTAGCTTACAAGACACTAGCTAAAATTAAAGGCAAAAAAAAAAACGTGAGATGATTAACTACAAGCATTATACCACCCACATGGTAGATGCTTTTCAAATGAATGTTGTTCAATCAACCATCGATTGCTTGTATTAAATGGAGATGGTTGTAGAAAACAGAAATGAAAATTGGACAATCAAGCACTATATTTTTGTATGTATTTTGGTATATGGGAGAGACTATTATTACATGACTAAAGTTCGTAATCAATTTTTTTTTAAAGATAAAATTAATCATGTATTGGGTAATTAGGTTGAAACTTGAAAGAGATCAAATATACGTGTTTTGAAGTTTTTTTAAAATTTTATTATTAGGATTTCAGCTCAAGTAGGTAGTAAAATAAAATTACTTGAAAATCACTCAGACAGAATCTTCGGGCCACTTTAATGTTGATTTGATAATAAATATTTTTCCTAAACTTAAATTTATTAAAACATACCGTCTATATATGTTTTTAATAAACAAGATATATAGATGTAAAATATAAAAATTCATTTAATATGCATTATTAGCCAAAAAAAAAATTGGGTGGTGTCAAAGCTTTTATCTTACAAAACAGGTTGTATTGTGTATTTATTTTCTTCGGGAACCTCTTTCATTTAGAGCAAGTGGGTTTATGTAAGTGGGCTCGTTCTTTTAAATGGGGTCAATGTAAGTGGGCTCAACATCGAAAAATTATATGATGTGATCAAGTCTAACTTCACTCAAGTGGACCTGAGGGTCTAGCCCTTTAACTTAAGAATGATAATAGCAGATGGTCCCATGAGTCAACGGCCAGGCCAGCAAAGGCGAAGCTGTAAAGGCTAACAGCTTTAGCTTCGTTGTACCGCACCGTACCAATACGGATAGTAATTTATGATGGCCATCGATTTTCCTTTAATTCCTATATTTTAAAATATATTTCAAATCGTATATATAATTTTTTTTAAATATTGATATATTACAATTAAAATTTTACTGATATTTACAAACGGCCGAACAATGATCCTCACTTAATATTAGAAGGGAATCTATTCTACTCCAAAGCAGAGAGTTAAATAAACTCTTATCAAAAGGGAGGTTGAGTCACAACTTAAGACTCATAATCTGTCGACTTGTTTAGTCATAATTTATGGACTTGTTACAAAAAAATATGTGGAGTTAGTTACAAAAAAATCTGTCGACTTGTTTAATCATAATCTGAATAACATCCCTTGATAAATTATTACTTATAACACATTATATGTTGATTAATTTTTGTGGAGATCTTACAAACTTAATTGAAGCTCTGCCTCTAACTTATTTGGTTTTATTTTCTAAGCATAATAACCGAATTGGAGAAGCTAAATTAGCAATTGGTTTCATAATAAATCATTGGCCACGACCTAAGACTCAAGTCTCAGTCAAGATAAAGTATACGAATATAGAAAAAAAAACATAAAATCTACGTCGTTCACAATGAATTCATCTCCTTCTATTTGGAAGGAAAAAAATGACTTCACACTCTAAAATCTAATAAGGAGCATAAAACTATTTATGGGTCTGGCCTGATTTACCCCACCTTCCTTCTTGTTGGTAAAATGATATTCAAATTAGAAAGAACCAAAAAAAAAAAAAATTTCAGAGTGCTGCTCTAAACAACACAAAACGTGAAAAACACCAAACAGAATAAAAGATAATAATAAAAAAAAAATCATCTTTAAAAAAAAACATAAAAAATGAATCCACATAATCATGTTCACTTGACCTTCAAGGGTCCAACTCGTTTGAAGGTAAGTCGTCTCTACCATCAACTAAATGGTTCATTTTTTTTTCAATAGTTAATTTACAAAATTACTTGTATGGTATTACTTATTAATCTAGTCTTAAAGATCTCTTCAATAATGAATAAACCTCATTAGGTGGCATGTTAATGCGTAATTTTATAGTTGCTATATAGTAATAATTAGGCAGTTAATACTCAACTTAAATACAACAATTATTATTTGGAAGCAATAATTGTAGCTTAATGAGTGTTTATGATCAATTCTGATCACCTCAATGTTGGTTGTCATAATTCTATATAGATAATATAATAATGTGGCAATTAATGTATCAATACCAAAATAAGTTTTAGGTTTTATGTAGGAAATCTAATTTGTAAGTTTTTATTTTATTTTTAAGGTTATAATTTATAAATATATGTGTGTACACATATATACATATATACATACATACACACGTATTCATGTGTATATACATATATATACATACATACACATATTTATATTTTATCTTGTAGTATATTGAAATGTGTACATTTCTATCTTTTACTTTATCTCTTGCCATATTAAAGTAAATAATACCTTTTATCGTATGATAATATAAAATCATTTTCTCGCTTACTAGATAAAGACTTTTTATATAATACATATATATTACAATTAGTAATGTGTGTGTGTGTAGTTATTTTTTAATGCGGATGTCTGTACGTCTGCACTTCATAAAATAGAGATTCGATATTTTATAGTATTAGAAAACTTCTGTTACAACGTTGGAACACAATGAATCTGCATTTTATAAATTGTAAACCTAATTACATGAATGAGAATGATTATATATATTTGGAGGCAAAGTGTCCTTTTTTTCCTATAATTATGGTCAATTACTCAACTAGTATATGCACTTTTAAAATTTATCTAAAACACTCGTGTTGTTATTTTGTAACCATTAGATATGACATTGTAAGGGTAAAGTAATATTTTTAGCCTTCAAAATTTAAAATTCAAAGAAATCTAAAATGAAAATAAGTGAAAAATTAATGAGAATGAAATAGATTTTACCAAAAACAATTATATGATGCAAATCTTTTGAGTAATTTTAAAATTGGAGAATATATGTTTCATCCTTGATAGATGTCATTTTTACCATATACATCCCTATGAAGATTTCTAATTATCTGTTTCATCCCTCTCGTTAATAAATAATAAATAAAATTAACATTCTTTTTTTTTGTTCTCTTACTATTCTACCTTTCCTTACAGGATTTTATGTCATCTCTAAATAGGCCAGCACTAAAATTAAAGGGAAGATGAAAATGGTTAACCCTTGTATTTTTCATTTGTTTTATAGTCTTAATGATTAATGTCAGATTTCAATTTAAATTTTAAAGTATCACACTTCGAATAACTATTTTACCCTTATTTGCACAATTAGTACTGTTTAGGGATGTCAAATAAATCTGGATCTGGCCTGAATCCGCAAAGAACTGGAAGATTCAGATTCGGAAAAATCTGGATTCGCATATTAAAAAATACGGATCCGGATGCGGAAGATGGTGATCCGCACGGATCCCCATCCGGATCTGGATCATGTTGAATTATTAATTGTTGGATTATGATTGAATTTTATTTGTTTGATATTCTTATGTAAATTATTGAATTTTATTTTAAATTAAAAATATACATTACAAATAAAATAAAAAATGAAAAATTAAATTTTATTTGTAGATTTATGAGATTATTTGTATGTTATTCATGTTGAATTATTAATTGTTAAACTATGATTAAATTTTATTTGATATTATTAGGTAAATTATTGAATTTTTAAATTATATATTAAAATTTAATTTTTGCGGATCTAGATATTCAGAATATCTGCCCGCATCCGTTACAGATATTACCCGCATCCGGATCCGCATCTTTTTTTACGGATCCGGATGCGGATTCGGATATAAAACTATAAGGTAGCGTTTACTTTTTGGATTGGATTGGGAATCCTGGGGAGTGGGAATCCTAGGATTGGGAGTGTAGAGTGGGAGTGGGAGTAGGTTGTTTACTTACACTGGAATGGAAGCATGGAATGGAGATCAGAATCCAATTTATGTGTTTACTTTGTCTTGGATTAGGAGTAAATAGTTTCAAATTACAATTTTATCCTTATTTAAAGAATTATAATTTTTAATTACAAAACTAATAAAAAATATATTTAATGAATAATATTTATTTTATTATATTTGTAAATTTATTATAATTATTAATATTCTTAATTATGAACAATAAATTATTAATTGTAATTTTAATATAAAATGAAATGTTATTTTATTTTATTTAATATAATTATATTAAATTTATTATTATATAAAATAATAATATAATATTATTTAGTACAAAATTAATATTTTCTTAGAATAAAGTATTTATTATTATAATTAAATAAATATAGTACTATTATTTTTAAAATAAATATAATAATATTATATTTATTAATTCTCTATTAATATAATAATATTATTTTAAAATAATTTTAACTTAGAATCAATGTAAATTATTATTTAGTTAAATATAATATTATTATTTAAATAAATATAATATTATTTATTTTATTTTATTAATTATAAAACATAAAATAAAAAAAAGGGTAGAAATGGGAGAGGTGAGAGTGGATTCCCACTCCCACCTCCCCCAATGGGAGTCCCACTCCCACTCCCCACTTCAAAAATGGGTGGGGCCCACGGAGTGGGACTCCCAATCCCTCCTCATTTTAAGTAAGTAAACGCTGGAGTGGGAAGAATCCACACTCCTCACTCCCACTCCAACAAATAAACACAACATAAATTTAGATCTAAATCTGAATTTAGCCAACCCTAGTGCTGTTTATCTCTTAACAGAACGAATGAAATAGATAATTAAAAATATAGCAAGATCGTAAGTGATAAATATAATATTTATAAGAGATGAAACACATTATTTATTTTAATAAATATAGAAAATAATTGGATAATTAACTCAAATTGAAGAAGAGAAAATCGTAATTACCCTTTATTATTAATTTGTCTAGGAGTAGGAAGATCAAGTTGCAGGGTTTGCACAGTGTAATCAAAGGCTTTTTGGTATGATGTAACATCAAAATCAGATTATACAGTGTCAAATCAAAAGGCTGCAAGTTAACTGTTTACAAAACTTAGGGCCGGGGTGGGGGTCTATTACAACATCATATCAAATAATTTAGCTCTGCAACTGCAAGACTCTGTCAAATGAGCATCAAATCAATACGACAGCTCGTCCTTTTCTTTTTTATTGCCATTTTGGCTGTACAACAACCATGTACACGTTCAGAGACAGTCATTCTCTACTTTTAATATTATTAAAATATAAAAAATATAAATTTTAATATATTAAAATTTTTATTTTTATGTATCAGTATATTTTAATTTTTTTTAACATCCTCACTTTAACAAAATAAAAAATTTCTTATGAGAGAATAATATTATATATGTATGTATGTATGTATGTATAGACACACATATACATATTCTAGTAAAGATATCTTCATTTTTTAAGTTAGAATATATATTAAAATATAAAAAAAATATAGATTTCAATACATTGGTGATTGTGTTTTTTATTTGTTATTATAGTATAATTTAATTTTTTTTTATTTATCACTGATATCTTTATTTTATTAAAATAAAAAATGTATATATATATATGTATGAAGAAAAGGGTCATAGACTTTCGAAGGAAGTTACTTGGCCTAATTTCTCTATTATTAACTATTCGATTTCAATGACTAATTTCTTGACCTATTTATGGCTTGTCTCTTGGCCCATTTGACATTTGTAGTCTCTTTTAGGCTTCTGTCTTGACCTATTTATGTATACTAATTAGAGCTTAGAATCATATTTTTAGTTTTTAGTTTTTTTTTTGCAAGGGATAATATTCAAATTGTCTTTTACATTATTATCGATCTTATTAGTTTAAATTTTTAGGTGAAGTGATGTTCGGTTGAAATAATTGTGAGGAAAGAAGAGGAATGGAAACAAGAGATGAGAAGAGAAAATAGGAAAAAAGAGAGAGTTAATCTCAACTTTATTATTTGGTTTAATATGAAATTTTTTTATTTTTCCCTCATTTACTTATAAAGTTACTGTTAAATAATAGTTTCAATAGAACTTGAGATAGGTGGGTAGAACTACAAGAGCTCGAAAGTGGGTCAAGAATTAAAATAATATTTGAAATTGAATTTGCAAATTGTTGATATCGAACTTTACATATTGGCTCTTGTACCAAATAAGTGAAACAACTTGACCCAAAAACTTAAATTAATAGGTATTAACTGATAATAGTATTATAGAAGCTGGTTTTACTATTACCTCTAAGGTGTGGTCTTGCAAATCTAACTATAACGTGTGGTTGTAGGGATGTCTTCCTTTTTGGATAGGATTAATTGTGATTTTATCTTATAAATTTGAGTTAAGTAAAATGGACTAAACTCATAAAGTACCTAATGTGTGAAAAAAAATTTCTTTTAGTAAAGAAAGAAAAATCTATAGTAAAACAATCTTAAGTCTTAGATTATCATACAGACTATGTTTATGTTGGAGTAAATCTTCTGTAAAACATAATCTTAACTACACACGTAAAGTAATAAATAATAAAAAATTTATTATAATTTTAATCGTATAGTTATGAAAAAATGCTCCACCTTAGAGCAACTCCATCGTATCCAAACCCTATCATATATAATGTGTTTGAGCATATTAATTATATGACTTTCTTTTCCTCTTTTTGTAGCGGTGTACTATTAGTTAGGTTTACTTTCTTGTTTAAAAAAAAAGAATTAACGTTGATGAAAAATTTCCTCTCTCATACTTCTTTGGCTGTTAATCTTCAAAGCAATAGATCAAATCTCGTCAACCGCTCCTTGGCTCAAATCTATCGATGTGACTATGAGATTATAATTCCTCTTTATTTAGGTTTCAATTAACCCTTTTCATTTTCACTTTCTTGACAGCCGGCCCTGTCAAAGATTAATGGCCTTTCCTTGTAAGTAGAAAAAGTGGATTTATCAAGAAATTCATGATGGATTTACCACAAACAAAGAATTGGGTCCAATCTAAAAAGCCTATTATCACAACTTTCAAGTCACTGGTACAATCTTTCAAGACCTTCTAGCCACCTCACATCTTCAAACATCTTATATTTATTTATTTATTCATTAATATTGACTACTTCAATAACATGAATATAATTTCTCAAGTGAGCTTTCAAACCCTTATTGCAAAATACAAGAGTTTGCATCTCAAGAGGAGTGGACAATCTCAATAGATAACTAAATAAATTTATTTAAAAATTATTCTGTCAAATTTTGAGGAGCTTCTTATTAAAATAAGGAATGACAAAGAGAATAGAGTTCGGTCATCTTTTAAACTTTTGGAAATTTCCTTGTCAAACTCATCAACTTTTCTGCATACATTAATCAGTTTCGAAGCCTTTGACATGCACTAATTCAAGTAATTTTTTTCTTCAGTATCTTTTGCTGTACTCAATGAAGCAACAGTAACAAATTATCCCTAAAAGGCTAAACAATTTAAATGAAAACACAGAGTAGCATTAGAATTTAGAAATTTCAGGCTCTCAGTTCAATTAATATTATGAAAAGTTCTGCTAGCAAAACGGTTGAGTAATAATAAATCAGGCCAAAACCCAAAAGGGCTTGAGTGGTCTGCACGACTCAACAAGTACAAGAATTTACAAAGGGGGCCGGCCAAGCCTAGGTACAGCAAGATTGTTGATTAGGGAACCTCAGAAGATCTTTAGAGGCATGGGTCTTCTTGACAGTTGATTTTATGTCTCTTCTGTTTGGAAGCTGGGAAAGTTGTTGCCAGTGTGATGAAAATTAATTAATTTTTTATTTCCAAGTGCAGTTTTCCATACACCATCAAAAAGAAGAAAAGAAAATAGGATATAGCTTTATTTTATCGCCTTCAAGTTATGACATACTTATCATTAAGAATATTATCGCACCCCCATAACTAGCTAAAGGGTAAAATGAATTTCTCCCATAAGAAATTTTTTCCCAATAATATAAGAAAGGATTTGGCCATCTGAGCTCAAATTTTCGACTTATTTCCTATGGACTCTTTAGCTCTATCATTATTACATGAATTTTGACTCTGTGCGTCGAAAAGAACCACCTATTGATTAGATGATTCTCACTTTTGAGAGAGTTTTAATTTATTTTTTTTATGGATCATGTGGGATAGAAAATCATTCAACCGAAAAGAAATTTAAGTTGCAGCTTAGTTGAACTTAATTTAGGGGTAAAAACCCCCCCTCATCCCCCCTCATCGGTTTCATGTAATAACTCATTTTATCATTACTTTTTAAACAATATTCCAAAACATCATTCCGTTAACTCAGCGTTAGTTGAATGTCGTTTGTTAGTAATTCATTAAGGGTAAAAAAAGATTTTCCATCAAATAAAAAATTAAAAAAATAAATAAAAGTTGACATATAATTAAAAATGATTTTATCTAATCCCACTAAATATGAGATACCGAAAAAGATAAAAACTTCTATTTCAAGCAATTCTTTTTTCACTTCTTTCTATTTTGACGGTATAAAAGCCTTATAAACCCTATATCTAAGTACCAAAAATATCATAATTTTCTTATTCATATAAGTATACTCTCTAATTGCACTGTAAAATGACTTGAATTGAGTTGAAGATAAAAAAGATATTCAGTACATGCAAGCACATAAAAATTAGTGGCATTTTTGAGTTTTTCTTCTAATGATTTAAAGATAGTGTGTTAATTACAGTTTGTTCCTTATGGCAATTATTTAATGGCTATATCAAACTATATCATTGTTGATTTCATTTAAGAAAAAGTTAATGAATTTTGTATTTTGTAGTGTTATTTAATTGTGTAAAAAAAATTTATTTTAATATAGTTTGTATCACTTTAATAAAAAAATCATATTTTACCCTCAATGAATTACTAGTTAACGGCTTTACACCAATTGTGAGTTAACAGAAGGATATTTTAGGATATTGTTTGAAAAGTAGGGATGAAATGAGTTATTACATTAAACGAAAATGGTTTTTTCCCCTTAATTTATAAAGTGCTTTTCTATATTCTGAAAATTTAGATATACACTAAAATTCCGATAAATTGATAGTATTGGGACTTATTAAAGATCTATTAATTTGGTAAAAATAAATATATCAATAGATTAATTATTATTAATATTAATAAATTGATAAATTAATAATTAGATTAAATTATAAAGATAATATTACATTCATAGTAAGATTTTTTTTTTTATATAAAGTATAGAGATAACATAAGTAAAGAATATTATGATTTTTTCAAACTGTATGATATGATTCTAAATTAACCTTAATTGAGAGTAGTATAATCATTTACTGAATCACGATTACATGACAATTAATCAAAAAAGGTTCTTTGGAGGCAATATATTAAGTCGATTTCTCTCTTATATATATTTTTTTAACGTAGCACATAGAATACAGTAATTGATTTCTCATATAAAATGTGTAAAAAAAAAGCAATAATGACTGATAAAATGCATAAAGTATTATGCTAGTACAACAAAAAAAATCATAGACATATCATATGTATTTAGTTTCAAATTAGTTAATTATTAATTTATATATTATCTAGTCCTATAGAAAAATAGATTTTTTTTAAAAATTACTAAATTATAAATTTACCGAATTATTAATTTATCACGTTGGCTCAAAGTTGGGATTGATAAAAAGTTATTATTTAATCGAGATTATTAATTTATCGATTATTAATATAATAAGATTATACTATATAATATAGTCCACAAATAAAATACATCTCTATTCCATATTTCATGGAAACCAAAATGAGCCGTTTTGGATATAAATCTTGATAAAAATTTTCAACGGAAAAAGAGAGAGGAAATTTTAGCTAACTAAATTGATGGAAATATTTGAGCAATTAAAATAATTATAGAAAACTCAATAAAATATAGTAAAAATCGAGGGACAAAACAGTATTAATTTGGCAACTCTGAGTCAGACACGTAACGTATCTCATTCCGTTCAACAGAAGACCAATAAATGGAGAATATGGAAGTGACTAGGCCTTGCCTAGCCATGAAATCATCTCCTGCTATCTCGTGAAAAGAGAATCCGTAACATTGTGGAGGGTGACGGAGATTGAATCATTGAAGTAGATTTGAGGTCCGTCCTAAGTTGAAGTTGGGTAAGTACTGGCTCGTGATGTCAAGTTAAAAGGTAATGGGGGGATTGTTTATTTACTGTTCATGCACATTCATTGAGCCGGCCACTATGATACAATATCCCTTGAATTAGGGCATGAAGTAAGGTTCTTTTCTTTATTTATTTATTCTACAAGAGATGTAGTATTGTACATGTTTTTATATAAATATAAAAAACATGGGAGAGGCTATGGTACATGAGAGTATTGGCATAAATATGTGTGTGATTGCAGATTTAAAATATGAGTTGTTAGAATTTAAATAGTCCCATTAATGTTAAACTAGTATCTTAATCCTTTTGACTTGAATGAAATATGAGTATTTTATACTTAAATCATTAATGCAGTTAACTTAGGTTACTTGTTAATGTCGTTTTCACTCACGTCTATATAAAAAGCTTTATTTACAAAGAAATATACAGACTATTTGTTTTTTAAGAGGTAGGGTGGGTAAAATTTTTATGTCTCTTATCTTACCTATTATTCGAACTTATACGGGTAGCTCAAGAAAACTAATATTGAACCAACAAAGTGTTGGCTCCATTGGCAATGGAGTTCCCTTAAGTGGCTTGACTGGGTTTGCTCCCCAGTTCGAGTCGCAGGGAAGTCGCCTTTGTTGGGAGAACTTGTGCCTCCCAGTTCGAGCGGGGACTTCTAATCTGGGTTGTGGTACGGGCTTAAAGGTGCCTCCCACAGTTGGAGCTCTCCCCAGGATACCTCATGGATAAGACCAAAAAAAAAAAGAAAACTAATATTGAAAATCCACTCAGGCAAGCTTTTCTCGGACAATATACAAATAATTTAGCTACATAGTATCCGAGTCTCCCAATTCCTTCTACATGTAAATTCTTTCTATCTTGGTTTTTATTTCAATTTCTTAGCAATTTATGGGCTCTTGCCTCTCTGCCCATCTCTCTCTCTCTCTCTCTCTCTCTCTTTGTCCTTTTCTCTTTTGCCCCTTTCACAATCTCTATAAATCTACCTAATCTTAATTAAAATCAAATTATCCACGTTTTTACTTTGAAGGACAATCAACAAGTGCGTAGATCAGTTAACATGAGATTGTTCTAACTTAACTAATGTATTGGTTCGAGATTTAGGAATGCAGCTGTGTTAAATAATTTTTGAGAGAGTTTTGTCGCTCTAGTGGTGATAGAAAACTAAAGTAATAGTGTTTGGCAGTCGAGAAAGCTAAAGAAAGTAAAAGAAATTGAAAGAGAATTTCATTATGGAAACTTATAGAATATTTTGATTAAACTAATCAGTGCAGCTTACACCCACTTATTTATTCAAGCATAGCTGTGCTTGTTACAATTCGTTAGCCAAGTTGTTATAGACACGTGAGAGCTAACACAAATAACTAACTAATCCACGTCAGCCTAAGTGAGCTGATTAGCTACTGTCAAGCACATAATAACATCATGAATACGACTGCTCTGCTTCTTCTCATTTAATCAGCTTCACTAACAAGTGGTCCAACCTGACTCAAATCTAGACTAGTCGAAGCCCAATGTGATTTTTGGATATCAGATGGTTTAATATACAAAAAAGAAAAACTTTGAAGGACTTATCGCTTTGCGTTTAGTGGTGTCCTACATAAATTAGTAAAGGAGAGTCTGAAGTCACTTGAGCTTATAAGTAGGATTGACTTCTCCAACCAATAAGCGAGTTTTTTGAGTTGGATACCTTGACATTCTAGACTTAATTCATTAAAATTAGTATGAGAGCCAAATCTCAATGCTTGAAATATAGTGAAATAACTCAAGCGTGTCGGATGAAAGAGTCAGAGATCCGACAATGATTTCATCTAAGAGGAGTATTGTTGAGTTATATCCCACTTTAGTTAGTAAAATAGAGACACTTAGACTTATTATTATTTTTTTTAAAGGTAAGGGGGGGTGGGCAAGCCCAAATACATTTTTTTTACCCTCCTTACCACCCCCAAGAATCAAACCCGGATTTTGATAAATGTTACAACTGCACTGTAACAAACCCGACCACGTCCTTGGAGGCCACTTAGACTTATTATTATTATTAGTCCTTCTATTCAGTAGATTAGTATTTTGAGTTAGATATCTTAATATCATAAACCCAACCTTCAACAATTTCTTTATCATTAAAGTAAGATTATAAGTCTGGCAAATGTGTTGGTTGATAAAATAATAAGTGAATAGGTGGTGTAGAGACTTTGGTAGAATTCTACTTAATAGCTAGGTCTATGAACTTTCAAACAAAAGTAAGGTGACTGATAGATAATTTCCCAACTCTTTTTGATAATTTCCCAACTCTTTTTAATAATTTCCCAACGTAAAATCATATTAAACTTTGTTTTCCTAACACCATACCTTATTGAACTTACAACATTGTTGAATAATAATTAGACTTGGAAATATGGAACACTCGTGATGTGGCCAAATCTCACAAAGTCATACCAATTACCAAACAATATACCCAAAAATACACACAACAATACATGGAGGGGTACACTGAGTGAACGTCAAATCAAACCCAAAAGAAGGGTGGAAAGGGACAAGTGATCCTGTTTTCCGCTCTCTAAAACAACTGTTGCAATTCCCTTCCCGTGTAGCTGCCTCTTGCAGCTGCCTCTCGGCTATTAAATTTCTAGTGGGTCCATATACAAACACTTACCTAACAATAAACAAAAGGTGACATTACAATTCCTTCCCCTCCCCTTCACTTTATTTTTCTCTCCCTTTTGCCCTCTCTTCACTTTTAAATTTCTCAAAACACAAAAAATAAATAAATAAAAACAAGAACCTTTTCTCTTCTTATCTCATATTTTAGACCCATTCAAATACAGCTTTTGTTCAAAGCTTTCCAACTTTCTCACTTTCTGCTTCCATTAATATTACGACTACTGCTTGTAGAAGCATCTAATTTCTCTGTCATTAAACCTTCTCTCTTCCTCTTCTTCTTCTTCTTCTTCTCTCTCTCTCTCTTTCTCTCTTTCCCTCTTATGTCCATTAAATTACTACACAGAGCTTAAAAAAATCAAAAACCAAAGACTCAGTCCAATCAATAATATACACACAAGATTTTGCATTGAAGTGCCCATGTTTTTAGCTCTCACCAACTTTTGCTCTTCAAAATCAAAACCCTCAAAAGCAGGAGCCACCCTTTGAAACGTTCACTTGATCAGAAGTTCTTGGATGGGTAATTCATGTAGAAGAGTACCTCTAATGATTCTACTTCTATGGTTCATCTTCATCTTCATAACTATTAGCCATTGCCATGGCTCAAGAAATACTAATGTTTTCAACTTGACACCAAACTCTCCTCATCAGCAAACAGGCCACTTCTTGGGGTTCTTGCCTAGGCATTTTCCAATACCATCCTCTGGTCCCTCAAGGAAACACAATGGCATTGGCTTACAAAATTGGAGATCCCCTTGATGAAGTTTTTTTTTTAACAAAAAGGTGACTTGTTTTTTTTTTAATTTTTTTTCTTTTTTACCTTTTCCTTTTAATGTTAAAACAAAAATGATGATGAGGAGTTGGTTGGTATTGTAAATGGGGTTTGTTGGTGATGATAATCAAATTCATTTTTGGAGGTTTTATATATATATATATGACAATGCTTGTACTAGAGAAAATGTAATGTGTACTTGTGGCTAGTTTAATTTGAAACCTTTTGGTGTGTAAGGTGGCAACTGTAGAGTGATTAATCACTAATAGCTTCGAAAATTTTAATTATACTTGCTCTATTAATTGTTTAATTTTTGTGTGTGTATATATATATATATATGTTCATACTCAGCTTTTGAGTGTATATAAATCTTGTGTAAAATGTAAAGATTATATTTTACTTGCAGCAAGTCTAGTTGTTCTTTTGAATTTCACGCTTCAGACTTTTCGGATAATATATATTGTCATAAATTATTAGTTAATTTATTATTCAAACGTAGGAAAGAAGAAAAAAAAATCTATATAATAGGAATTTTACCCACTTTATTAAAAAAGATATTTGGTTAATTGACTTCAACCAAACGCATAAAATATTCATGTACATGGCCATTCAGTACAGGCAAGGTGATATCATATTATCATGTATCATGTGATACAAATTTACGTGTATTAAACTGATTTTATGCCCATTTATTGAATTTTATAGTACCTTATCAATTAATTAATATTGGTTTATTTTCGCATAGAGTTGATGAAACTTGTTTACTAACAATACAATTATAAAATTATGAATGACCTTTAGTCAACTACCAGTTGTACAATGAACAGACATGTAAACTACTTTCTGAATTAGTAAAATTGCCCAATTAACACGCCAAAGTTTTTTTCTTTCTTTCTTATTTTTATTTTTCATAATGGGGATCATATTTATCAAATCATAGCAAATAATACAAAGGACTTTGATATGATCACTCCTATCAACTCAATTAGCTGCAGCTTTCATTGCCCACCGAAGGGGGTCTCAATTGCTGAACAGTTCTTTCATTGGATTCGCTCGAAAAAGAAAATTTTGGAATAATGAATATGTAATGATTCTTATTTAAAATGGTGCATTGCATCAAATATCATGAATTTTTCCCTTTTTTTTTTCTTGGGCGTTTATGGTTTGTATTATTTTAATTATTGCACTAGTCATTTCCAGATGTGTGACTCATTTTATATCACCTTTAATCGATTATTTACGTTCCATTATTTTCATACGTGCCAATGTCACATTACTATCATTAGGATTATTAAGGATATTTGAAAGACTGAAAATTATCAGATGCAAACATCCTGCGTTTTAAAATATAAATTTTAAGTTGGTTCCAACTGTTTAGTTTTAATTTAGAACTTAATTTTAAGTTGGTTCCAGATGTCTAGTTTTAATTTAAAACTTAGTTGCAATCGGACCTATGAAAATATTTTTGTATTTTAAAAAAAAATACTATATGCGTCCCTTTCTTAAGTATTAAGGATATCTAAAAAACAAATGGAGATAACAACCTATTTTAAGATCAGATTTACTGTAAGAATTGGTAATATGATAGCTCATAATTTAGCTAAACTAGCCTTTGATTTTTAGAATTATATATATAATTTGGTTGGAGGGTCTTCCTTTGCAACATATATTTATGAGAAACACTCTAATTATTAAATATGTATGTCCTCCAAATATTAAACATCATATTCTGTTTCACTTAAATTAACCACCAAAAATAGACAAAAAATAAATATCTCCACTGATCGAAAGGTAACTATTGACTTCGAAAGCACTTTTAAATACATCATAATATATTGTAAAGTTTGTTGAAATCCCATACCAAAGTTATTGTAAAGTTTAATACAAAAAATAGCAAAGTGGGTAATTCAGTTATAAATTGAAATCCAATATCCAACGATGTTACAAGTTAAAGTCAAATTCAGCACAAAAGTCTCAATCAATGCCATTAAAATTGAATTTAAAAAAAAAAAAAAAAATTCTTCCTTTGAATTTCTGGGTTCTATTGCACTGAATTAAAAGTTTGCTGTTTGCTGGTTTCTTACGTGAAGGGCTTGTTTGGTTGTCGGCTAGTAGAAGAAGTATAAATTAATTTCACATCTTATTCGAACCAAAATCTAATCTGCCATAGTCAACATGATGTATTCTCTTTTTCTTGTACACCATGTGATGTTACTGACTTTTTCATCAGCCTGATTTAAGATTTATCAAATCAAGGGGCCCTTTGTTGAAATTAATTTTTCCTAGAATTAATCGTTTAAAATTAATTTAGGGTTTCTTCTTTGACCAGAGCCCAGAATTGTACAATCCTGAAGATTTTCTTTTCCCGGAAAATAGAATTCAATTCGTTCCCTGTTTCATGGCAAAAGCTAACATAAAAGAAACCCAAAAGTCGCCCAGATTGATTAAAGAATTACAGGTACAATGATGAGCAAATGCACTAGAATTGAAGTGGGTCCAAATTTTTTCTATGAGCAATTTCCTTTTATATATTACTTACAAATTTAAAGCTTTATAATATGGGCTGCTATATTAAAAAATCTTTTTCATCATAATTTTGAAACATAAGGGGCATACTTTAGTCACGTTTGTCGATTAAAGAACTAGAATCATGAACTTCTTTTCTATATATATATTTTTTGTTTATTTTAAATGCTAAGGTAATGTAAATCTCACCCTTTTCCCTTCTAATAGAGGTTTAATTGGGGGATTAATTCAAATTCATTAGAAAATATATAGCTTTTCGCCGCAATTAAGGATAAGACTGAAAAAAGCTGATGCAATTGAAGGCTTGTTTAATTAATTTAAGAGGATATAAGAAATTATATTATGTCAACAACAATTGACAACAAGGTTGATTTTTTCAATGAATTAATTAGGAGGGGTAAGCAAAACTAGAAATTTATTTTAACCTGGAATAAATTAAAATAATATTCTAATAAACACTATTCACTGGGGCTAATATGAATTTTTCTAGTTGTATATGAATTTTTTAGAGGGGATATTTCCACCTATTTTTTTGTGTAAACCTAACCCACTTCTAAAAAATATTTACAATCAATACACATTTTTTCTAATAAATACATATCAATAAAAAAATTATGTAATTAATCAATTAAATCATTCTTATATTTTTTTCTTACTTAGTTTTTATTTTTTTACTATTAAAGTAGCTTTAACATAAATTCTATAAAATGATCCACTTGTCCCAAAAAATGTGTTCTTATATCTAATACTTTAGGTACTTAATTTTGTGACTTATAATCTAACTTCTTAAATGAAGACTAATAATTTTTAATATTTTACATGCAAATGACATAAATTTGACAGCCTACTAATTTAATAAATATTTTTTCATAAAGACATTATGCTAGTTTAATTAAAAAATTAATAATCATGCCAATAAAGTAGAATTAACTATTTAGAAACAATGAATTTTGTGTAAAATTAAAAAAATTGTTGAAGTTAAATTAAATTTTTGATATTTTTAACCTTTAAGGATAAAATAGTCAATTTGAATTTAGGTTAAAGTAATCTTATTAGTCAAATATAATAAAAAAAAATCTAAGTTACAACAAAATAAATTAAGATAGGCTTAATTGATTAATTCTTCTAAATTCTTCTTTATTTGAAAATTTTAAAAATAATGAGAATATTTAGTAATTATTTTTTAAAAGTGGGGTGGATTTACAGAATTTATGGTGGAAATATCACCACCTTTTTTAGATACTAAAAATATTATTATTTTCTTATGATTTACAAAGAACCTTTTCTTTAAACAATTAATGGGTCTTAAAGAAATTTTCCAAGGACTAGCCCAGACCAGCCAGGCTTACCCTCCCGTAGCTTCACATCTGCCTCCATGAACAATGGAGAAAATTATAGTGCTACCGTTGTACCCAGTCGTTGGATCCCAATAGATTCATCTATCTAAGTGAATCCAACAGCTGGATGCAACGGTGGCACGGTACCACCGTTGCACTGTAGCCGGACCCATAAACAATAAGTTGAATAAAATTTTAGAGTAACTAAAGAAAGTTTTATTTTTATATTAAAATGTATCTTAATTAATAAATTGATTAAAAAAATTTCAGTGGTCAGTGCTCAGATTAGATTTAACCTTATATATATACATACATATATATGGGTATATACTTTTTTGGAATTTCTTTTGGGATACTAATTCTAAATGTTTGATACATTTGGATTTTTTTTTTGGTTATCCCTTAAATACACTCAAGAAATAGTATCTACTATCTAATGATGATGTAAATGATGTGCTTATAGAGTGCGTATGTGTGTGTGTGTAATTCATAAGAATGATGTATTTAATAGGAAGTCCTAGCATCATAGCATAAATGAATATATTAGGGCTTCTAATATGTACAAAAAGAGTGGGTATATGAGATAATCATAAATTAATTACAGGAGGAATAGATATGATTTTTATTGATTACTGATTGAGAGATGATTTCCGATATTTGTTTGGGATTGAAACCCAGACTTGTTTACCTAACTTGAAATCATGAACCATAAATGGAAATGAAATATTAAATTTATTGATTAGTTTTAAATGTTAAATTGTTGAAGCCTTTCATCCCATGCATAGTCCTTGCTACCTAATTGTAAGGGCAAACCTTCAAGGCAAAAGTACATCCGGGCGTTCAAAATTTATCCTAATTTAAACATATATAAATTTCAAACGCCTCAAGAATGGACATATACTTCCTTCTGTTGATATATATTTATTTGAATGGAGGTATATAAGGCATGTTGTCATCATATTGAGTAGGGTGACATGTGTAACTATTGGTGCGATGATTTTTCTAAGTGTTGATTAGATATAGATAAAATGTCACTAGCAAATCAGTAGGCGCCATGTGTTAAATAATTAAAAATAATTTTGTTTGAATTTAGTTTTTAGCTTTTGTATTTGTAGTTATTATATGTTAAATTAATACTTGTATTTATTGATTTATAAAACTTTGATCTAATTTAGGGTGTGTTCATATACTTCCTTCTGTTGATATATACACGCACACGCACACATATACATATACACAGTATAACCTCTATAAATTAATAATGTCGGGACCATAGAAATTTATTAATGTAGAGAGATATTAATTAATCGATAAATTATAACAATTAAAATAATTTTTGGGGTGCACTATGGTTAAAATGCATAGTAGTAATTATAACAATTAAAATATTTTTTTCTCAATTTTTCAGTCAATTTGAATGGAGATATATAATGCATGACAGTCTGTGTGTGTGTCTATTCTTGCAACATTTGGGCGGGTCTACGTGTACATCAGGGCAAAATCTTGAGGTCTGGATATTATTTTCTCAAATTTTAAAATAAGCGTAACATTAAATCAAATAAAAATTTAGGTAATGATCACAAAATGATTTAAATTATGGCTTCTGTTCAAGTAATTACTCAAAAGTCTTTTTAATATAATCCTTGATATATCCAAGATTTTTATTTGGAAATAATCACCAAAAATGTGAGCTACACAGAAGAAAAAAAATTGGCTTCACTAAAGAAACTAGTATCCTATTAATGAAAAAATATCATAAAAAAAATAATATTACATTGTTCTTAAAGAGAAAAAAGTAAAATAGAATGGAAATTGGTTGTGTACATGTGCTAGGTAGTGATAATCAAAGTTATATGAGTAACCACTAGCAGGTCCATGATGTATTTAAATACTTTTGGTGTGAATCCCAAATTATTAAAGTGAAGCCAATATTACTTTCACGTTAATAATGAAATTTGAGCCAATAATTAACCATAATTAGATAAGATTATGCAAATAATTTCAAATTTTTTTGAATCAATAGAACAGTTCTTATTGTGCATGACACCCCATCTTTCAATCAATTACTTTTAATGATGGCTAATTACGTGTACACAAAAATGATTAGCGAAAAATATATATCTTGTACAATCATAAATTGCTAAATGGTAAATACGTTTATATTTTGCGGATCGTTACTTTATACAAACAAACAGTGTGACATTATTATACGTACAAAGTGAAAGCACATTTGGGATTATTACAACTTCATTTCCCATTAGAGAAATGAATAATCACTTTATCCACCCATAAATTACGTTCATAAATCACGCGGATCCAAAGATTCACTTTTTTTTTTTCTCTTTAATTATTTCTAACATATTTAAAACTTTATATGTGGCACTTATATGGATATGACATTTCATTTTACCAATTCAATTATTATAAATGATGAACCATTTTATGTGTATGGGGCTGGTGAAAATGTTGAGCGTAACATCATTTACCATATTATATAATCATGGTCTGTACACGTTGTCACATTATTATGTGCAAATATATTCAAGATATAAAGTAAGCTAATGTATGTGAATTATGAAATTACTGTGGAGGTAGCACCATTGAGACAATTATTGCTTAATTTCATCCGCATGAAATGAATTATCACCTGGGAAAGAAAAAAGAAAAAAAAATATATTTATATATGCAGACGCACACCCCATCCTTCATCCATCCAAATATAATTTTCACTCGATTAAAAGAGGGAAAATAATTCTAAAGTTGCAAAATTATGTTCAATTATTATTTTTGATGATTCATCTTATAACATGTGAGGCTATGTACAAACGTTGTGACATGACTAGAGAGTAGAAAATTGTTTTACTATTGCAAGGATTTGAGTGAAAATGTGTGTAGGAATGATTGATTTTAGTGTCAAAAACTATAGGAATGAGTACGCTTAAATTAAAATTTCCACTACATATATATAAAAGGATTGTCAATATTTATTAATTAAATCTACTTTGTGTAGTGGTGATATCATGGCCTAGTACTCATGAAGAAAGGGCATGACACCAGGAATTACTAAATATATTTAATCTTAAATTGGCTAATAATGAGATTTAATGTTAAAAATGATATTAATTGACTATATTTGTCTTCTTCTTCTAAAATCTAAATGATAAAAATACTTTCAAGTGCGATTTTTATGGGAAGAAAAAGTGGGAAGTGTTTTAAAAATATTTATTTTATTTTATATTATATTTTTACTATTTTGCTTATCAACAAATTAATCTACTCGTATATTGGGATTCAAATCTCAAACTTCTTATTTTTAACACAAAACACTTTATCAACTCAACTAATTGACACCCAAAAATAAAATATTTTATCAACTCAACTAATTGGCACCCAAAAAGAAAAAAATATTTCCATTGAGCCTATAACCCATTGGTAAATTATTGTTTGAACTCGAACTGTTACCCTCACTACAATGAAAGTAGAAATTTGCCAATGGACTATAAACCCAATAACATTTTAGAAATATTTATAATTCTTAACAATTAACACAATTTTCCTAGGGAGTGAATAATAATACCACCAAGTTTCATGATGAGATCAAGATCTTTCTTGATTTTGTCGTATAAATAACAACATGATTTTTGTAAATACTATATAACAGATTGTAAGTGTATAAAATATAGCATCCACAGTCAACAATTCCCCAAGAAATAAAATAAAAAAAATGGTGATGATTACACAAAGTTATGTCTTTTTTCATAGCAAAAGTATTTTTATAGCCAAACGTGTCCCTAATAAGTTGATTTTCTTTAGATGTGTAATGGGGATAATTTGAATTGAATTTGGGCCAAAATATAATTTAGATATGATGTTAATCACATAATCATATGGTTTTATATTCAATTTGTATGTATTGTTCTTAAATTTGACCAAGATTCCATCTTGGTTATTCAATTCAATCATACTCATCAAAATGTATAAAATCGTATAGTTTAATTATTTTTAAAAATATTATCCTTGAGAACACACTAGCAGATATGTATGGGCCACTGAGCCTATATTATGTTTTTTTTTTTTTTATTACAGCCTATATTATGTTAAATATTTACAAATCCCCACCCCCCCCCCCCCCCCTCTTAAAATCAATAAAATGGTAATGAGTTTCCGGTTCCGAGGGGTGACAGAGGGGGAACAAAAATTTATATTCGACTAAATTTACGTGTTTTATTTTTTAATTTGAAGTTTGAATTTAATTTTTTTTTGACATTTAATTATTCTAGGCTGTTTGTTTTCTTAATTTATTACTCGTTGTCAGACAATTTTATTTGAATAGAAAAAATTAAAAAAATCTACATTTAACTGAAGCTTGAAATTTTAAATAAAAAATTTTTAATCTTAAATCTCAAAAATACCCTTAACAATTCATGTATTTCCTACACTATGTGTAAACCTAATATTTTTGTATTATCCTTGAGTTTTTTTTTAATTACTTTAAATTTTTATTCACATAATAACATTAACTAAACCAAAATAGTGAATAATCAAATTAATTTTGTGATGAATTAAAACTAAAACTAGTATTGATTTTATAATGAAAGTTGATGTTATAATTACATTTTTATTATAAAATTAAATTAAAAATAATGATAGTGTTATTTTTTAATGTTATCAGAACTAATCTTGTTGAATTTTCAAATTGTGAAGAATATATATATGCACCACTTGAAACGATATTTATTTTAAACTACTAGTTTTTAAATTTTTCTATTCAAATGTTAGAAAAAAAATGTCATTCAAATATTTTCATTCAAACCTATTTAAACTTTATATAACTAAATTCAAACATATTTAACTTTCAAATATACGAACAAACGCAAAGTGTTAATTGAAAAACTCCGGTTCACAAATCATTGCTAAAAAAATCATCAAACGATTCATTGTTCTTAACAATTCACCATTGACAGCTTGCATACAAGTTTCATCTTAACTTTTTTTTCTTCTTTACATGACCTGAATGCTAACTCTGTACATCTCCTTTAGTTTGATGCTTTGAATGGATACTATATATTACTTCAGTTAACAGTAAGTAAATTATGATTAGAACACGACTAACGGTTGCAAAATTATACGAATGGATCCTTCTCCTCCCAGAGTATCCAACCTCTGCTTCAGAACCGCACAAAAGATTAAGAATAGCATCAATTCTTTCTACAGCAAGGTTTCACTCGGCAACACTTGTTTCCCGCAACTGAAAAATGGATTATCTGTTCCTTAATATGCTTCCATGTCGGACCAGCTCCTGATCTAGATGACCATGCAGAATACAATGTTTTGACAGCTTGTGTTGAGAAACCATTGTTGCTAAGATCTAATAGTTGCAACGGCTTTGCCATGCCAATGGCAGATGAAAGCTCTTGGATGAATTGGCATTCAAAAGATGAGTTCTTTTGACATGAGCTTGTGCAACTATTGTCAAACCCTGATGCAGCATTTTCTACCCTGATTTTGTCATCTTCACTATCAGCGACTTCAAGATCATTGCAGTCAGTGTTCATGGCACATAAACCCTGTTGATCAGTGTCAACTTCTTTGGATACACCGTCAGATGTTTTGAGCGCGAGCTGTAAATTTTCTGAATTCACACTTGATAAGTTCTGCTGTAAAGTTAACTCTTTACTGGCATTATCAGCAAGATTGAGTTCCTCCAGAGTGTCATTCTCTGCTTGATAACAAAACCAACGTCAAACTGATTAGCTTGAAAGGAGCAATAACAAAAATTGGATTGTGCTGTGTCTCAAACCTGATAATGCTTTGATTAGTTGAAGAACTCCAGCAAGCCCCAGCTGACACTTGCTTAGTACCAAAACTTTTAAACAACATTGAGGATTCATAAGCAGTGACGCTAATGCATTTGCACCCTGGCATTCATAGTTCCAGTCACATCCCTTAGATATGAATAAAGAAATCAGCAATAACCAACGTACCATAAACTGATGTAGAACAAACCTCTTTCATAATAGGATTTCCTCCTAGGTTCAGTTCAAGAATGCCATGTACTAGACTAACACTGGCAGTAAATTTGTGAATGCAAGTAGATTCTAATCCACAATATGACAGGTCAAGTTTCACAGATTCTTGAGCTCTGCTGAATAGTGACTCAACTAATTGTAATGACCCATCCTGCATATAGTGTCAATACCACGTCATGCAAAGGGAAAGAAAATTTCTTAAGAGTGCATTTTAAGTTCTAGAGGAAATAGAAGTAAAATGACTAAAGGTTCACTCACATTTCCTAAATTAGTGCACCCAAGCATTAGATGTGTTAAACATGAGGTCTTAGCAAGTTGGCAAAGGCGATCCACGACAGGCTTGCTTAGCTTTAAACCATTGAGATTCAGCTCTGAAAAGCTGCATAGAATTAAATACAAATTTAGATTAGGTAGTTCACAGGAGCCTTTCATTCACAAACATTGTAAGAATAAGGAATTCTCATCTTTATTCAAACCTTTTCAAAGTATCAAGCTTGACCAATAAATTAGTGATAGCATTCCCAGTCACCGGGCTGTTGTATCCTGTCAAGGTAGTGAGATTTATTACTTTCCAACCAACAAATAAGTACTTGGAAGATCGTAATTTACCAATTTGTTAAATGTACCTATGCAAAGTTGGGCTAGTGTAGATTCAGCACCCAGAGCATCAGCAACCTTTTGGATCGTTCTAGATGTGATTGAACAGTTTTCTATATTTAAGCTGTAAAGGACTGCAAAATGAAGAGCACTTATTATTATTAGTATAGGGAGATGAATAGTGAAGTAAATGCAACAAATGTTGGGTTGATATTCGAAATTCTCAACCCAGAAAAAACTGTTTACTCAACTTCTTGTAAAACAGCATTGGACAAAAGAAGCAAAACAATAATGATAATCATTAACAAAAGATACAATAACTGACATCCAACCTTGAAAATAAAATGAAACGTTTGAATCAACTGAAAACCAGTAAAAGTCATTAACCTTTGCAATTTTTCAAGATTGTAGAGAGGTAAGAACCACATGCATCAGTGAGACGATTTCCAGAGAGATTAAGCACTCCCAGTCGGGTAAATAGCACAGGACATTCACAAATCTGATGATCAGGTATAGAAGAAGCAGATTAAGAAGTCAAATGAGGGATTAATCACTTTGATTTTGATAATAATGAAAAATAATACATTCAAATCTTAGAAAAGACATCTATCAAGGATTTATGGATTTTATGATATATAAATTACATAAACTGCTTTTAAAATCTCTGCCTAGTACATATTCCAATTAATTAGAAATTCTTTACATCATATCTTGATCCAGGCTTGCATTAGAAGAAAGTACAACCCTACCTCTTGCCAGGCAGTTCAGTAGAAACCAAGCTATGTCACTTTTGAGGCATTACAAACTATAGTGCAATTCAATAGAAACCAAGCTATGCCACTTTTAAGGCATTACAAACTAATTACTTTAGTTGGGCCGGGCCCCCAGCTATTACATAAAACTTTTAGGTTAAACGGTGACTTCAATGGTACCATATTCAGTCTGACGAAGTAGTCTTGTGTTGAAATCGGTGCATTATAGGGATTAAACTATTATAAAATGCGCTTATTTTTGTTGTTGTATTTGTGGCTGTGTTTGATCCTTCTACCATGCACGTGATTCGGCATGTTAGAGCATAAATACAACTTTAGCGTGCTTTTATTAGTTTAAGTATTTAAATAAGTAAATATCTGGCATTGTGTTGTATCTATTATGCTTGCGCTGGCAGTTACATTAATCCACAAGCCTTGTGTGTGAAAGTGTGTGTTAAAAGTCAAGAAACTCTCTAATAGTTTGAGAGTTTAGACCAAGCGACAACTTAAACAGAAGTGCAATTCAAGGCGAAAAAAGTTATTCCCTAAAACAAATAATTATTGTCTCACTCAGCATATAGAAGATTGATGAAGGAAGATTGAAATGGAAGAATTCAGTAAAAGGAGGTTGAATGCTTCATAATAATCATGACAATACAAGGACTAAGAAATTGTGAAGCTTCGGATATGCAAAAGTGAAAATGGTTTTTGCGACTTGAGTAATGAGTTTTCAAACCTGAAACAAAGTAGTTGGACCAAATCGATTGCAATGCAAATCCAAAGTTAAGTCAACATAGTTTTGGCATGAAGATATGAAAAATTGTTGAAGTTTCTCCATAGTTCCATTTCCTACAGACAGCAAACCATCAGACAGCTAATGTCAGCTAAAAAGATTGCAGCACAGTATCATCATTTGAAATATAACAATTGATGCCAACTGTAGTTGAATATTTCGGTTAAAGTAAGTTAAAAAATTGGCAAGTACAGAATACACAAACATAGAAAACTGAGAAAGAAATAAATAAATAATGAACTAATTAACAGACAGTGTCACCTAACAAATTGTGAGAAAGGTCTAGCAGGGCAACTGTTTTGTGTGTATGAAGGGCGTTCAACAAAGGAGTTACTGAGATATCTTGCAATTCACATTCAGAGACGATGACTTCATCCTCTACCTGTTTTAAAAACGATGAAACAATTTGAACGTCTTAGTGTGAAAATGAAATAACATAAGACAACAAGACGATATAGTTTTTAATAAACTATACCTATTAAACCACATCTTACCTCTGAAATGTATAATTTTTTAAGCAACTTCATATTTGGTGCCTCAGATAACTCCTTGCAGCACTCAATATACAGCTTCATCAAGCGCTTTTGGACCCATCCTGAAAGTTGACATCAAAATGGAATTTATAACCTCTTGAATAAAGAAACTGGAAACTGAGATGTACCAAAAGCGTCCTAACCTAGAGGCTAAACTATAGAGATCTGGTTAGGTTGCTGTCTTAGGACCAGTTCTTATCCATGTTCATGTTTCCCTAAACCAAAACAGTATGAATTTCCTAATTAAGCTAAGTAGGAGAAAAAACAAAAAAAGAAACAAAAAAAAAAAAGAGCATGCCTGCTAGGCCCTGCTTGATCAAAAGGTGGCATGACGTAAAAAACTGTAATCTTTTTAACTTCTAGATATTGCCTGTTTAATGGTTATAAGTGTAATGAGGTAGTTTTGTATGTGGAAACCATTGTTTTTATGTATAAGATAAGACTAAAGCCTTATCTCTGTTAAGTATAGATTTTCCATTCAGATGTCTTATAGTAATATTAATCCTATAGGATCAAGAGAATCCAAAGTGCACATTTGAAATTTTCCGATTCAGTTTTGATTAAGATTTCTCACATTGGTATTCTCTGAAACCAGACCACATTCAGGTATGACATAACAGTGCCAAATCTAAGACAAATCATTAGACTATTTTCCCCATGATACTGCACCAATCCACAACATTTAGTTAATCACAATAATGGTTGACTGCAAACTTAAATTTAAAAGCGGGGAAAAAAAAAGGCTATTATATAATAGATTCACTCAATAGAAAATAATTCATGATAAATACCATCAATAGAAACTTCAATTATATCTTTTCCCAGCTGATCCTTGAAAGCGTCAAAGGATTCTAGAGACCTTCCACCATATTTCATATGCTGAATTATGGGCAACAGACCTAGTGAGACAAAATTTGCAGAATATTAGAATTTTAGTTGACTCTGATGACAGCTAACCCTCGAAACAAGAACAAAAGAGAGAATAGGAGAATATACAAGCATAATAAAGCATGCTGCAATATAAAGACCTGGCACCCACCAACTTTCCTTTCTTTAAACAAGATCAACATCACATGAAACACAAGGAACAGACAAAATACTCTCTCACAAGGCAAAAGCTTAGGTTTCCATTGTACATAAATTGCATGTCCAGCAAAGGTAGACAACTCCTAATGTATTCAAAACCTAGTTGAAATGTGACAAATGGAAATTACATGTGACCTATTGTTGGAAACAAGGCAGTCAATCGTTTAGCCATCCCTGCCAGGACATCTGTATGACATTTCTTTGCTTATCACTTTGGGATACCATGCATGTCGAACAATTATTAGAACACAGCACAGCAGATCAGATAGATAAGTGCATCATGCAATATTTTTTGAGTTAATCTCTAAACTGAGGCATTGTTGAGAAGTTGAGAAGCACAAATTCAGAATTGCCTGGAAGTCCCTACCTTTTGATATCTTCTCTTTAGGAAGCTGCAGGTAGTATAAGCAAGCCAGTTCAACCTTCAAAGACTCAATATCCAACTTATCATCACAAATGCATGAATGTACTTCTAAATGTATCAGGTCATCGTCAATTCTGAATGTTACACATTGCTGCAATTGGTGCAACAAATCAAACATTAGTGAAACATAACAACAATAATAGTCACAAGAATTCTTTCAAGAGTAGATACAGGGTGCACACAATTCTTGTTGACTCTTCCCACGATATATTATTACATGAGCATGCATTTTGGCCAACACATGAAAGTAGTATAATAGCAGCATCAAAATCAGGCACAAAACAAACCAGAGCCACTGATCTGATAACTGCACCAATGATCATGATGCAATTTTGGACTTTTTTTCCCCTTAAACTGAGGGATCAGCCAAGGCATCAGAGAAATAAGAAAATTGTGTACATTTAATGCTAGATGAATAGGGAAAATTGAACTATGCGAAACATATTTCCTGATCTTCATGCAAACATTACATTTTCCATAACAATCATGAAAACAATACCATAGCACAAACATATGCAAGTATGATGATACTTTTTGTAGGTGATGAATAATAACACTCACATCATCATTGACATCAGATGCAATAAAGACTTTCCCAGTGCATCTAATAGCATTCCCATATTGATTGGTTGGATTAGAAGATGTAAATTTGTGTGAACATGTGCTTTCTTCGACATTAATTGGATTTTCGGAACTGTTGGTACATTTGAAATCTGCAGCTGGGACATCCTGCCAGACCAAAAGAATAAACCACCTAGGAACAAACTTCACAATGGAAAAACATAGTTCAAGGATTGATCCAATTCCTCCCCAACCTGAAATTTATGAGCTGGACTAGCTGAACCACTTTTACTATTAACTGCAATCAGGCAAAGAAAACACCTCTCACAACTAAGTTGTAGTAGCAATGAAAATATAAGATCAAACAGTAAATCATTAACAAAACCCACTTGCATCAAAAGTAGCAACACCTTCAACAGGACATTTCTGAAGCCTACCTTTCAGGCCCTCTTCATTATCAATATCACCTTCATCGTCTGAAAGGACTACACGAATTCGTTTACGACCACCACCTGTCTGCTGACTATTTGTTGATTTAGATAATGTTTTGGGGGTAAGTTCTCTTGGCTCAGTGGGAATATTCTGTTTTTCCACATAAGCTCTTTTCAATTTTGGCAATCTTTCACTGGATCGAAGAAACAAAATTAAAGGTTCATCATCTTCTACCTCTTCTAGACCAGCTAAAGTCTTTGATCGACCAGAATCAGATTTACTCATCTCAGCTGGGAAGCAAGCACTAGACCTAACATCTGGCAAATGATCATTCCCTTCTGTGTCTGTCTCTGAACAGCAATCCCTTGCCACATCATATGCTTCAAGATCCTCACTTTTAGACTCCTTCAACTTATCAATTTCATGCTGCAACCTCCTGCAGGGAAGCGGGTTTATTAAAGCAATAATAAATACTCTTTTTCAGGAAGACTGTTCAAACATCAGAAAGTAATATATCTTTATATTACAGTCTTAAGTCAAAATTTTACAAAATATTACAATTAAGCTTCAGCTTTTATTTTCACAATTCCACTTCCTTAATCTCAAATTTAGATGGCATAATTAACCTAAACAAATAAGAAGGTTCAAATTAATTGCATTTACCTGGCCTCTTCAATATTGTCAAACCTTATCATGTGACTGTAGTGCATATTCTCTAGTGCAGAAAGCTGAACAGAAGGAAGATTAGCTTCAACGGCAATCCTGTAATTCAAAATGACAAAACCAAGAAAATCTCACATAATCTGAAAGCAACTACAAGGGTGCATTTGCATGCAAACCCCAGGAAAAATGGTATCATACCTGTAAATTATTTATATAGGCTCAAAAAACAATAATAATATAAATTATCTTAGTTTTTCTCTACTTTATTTTCCTGCTGAACACTTGCAATAACTGATACGGTAACACCTTTCTTCCAGAAAATGTATACTTCCGGAGAAAATAAGTAGCATTGGCTCTACTAAATGTGGATATTAGATAGTAAGGCTATAACTCTCCAGAAAAATCAAGATGATGGCTATGACAATGATGATGATGAAATTAGTCATCATTACAGTAAACAAAAAGAAAAAAAAATGACTCCATTTACTGCAAAGAAAACAAAATGAATCTTTCCTATACTAAAGTAAGAGATTATTAAGTAAATTGCTCAAGTAAAAGTATCTCCACATCCACCAAAAAGCAGACAGAACCTGGCTACTTTTTAGGAGCAGTACTGCAGTACCATTTAAACAACTGTTCTAAAGCGTCAACTTCTTGAGTAAAGAAAAATGAGTAAATTTGTCAAGATGAAGTGAGCGCTTGGGTAGACATGTCATACTACCTCTATTTCTATTGAAAAACAGGCTGAATCTGGTTTCTCAACAATCAGTATAGAAGCCTTGTTTAAACAAACTGCACAACTAAGTGGTCAAGTTAGCATTGAGCACAAAGCATAAAATTATGCAGCCAATACATGACATCAATTTGCACGGGTGTCATGATTGGATTTTGATACTATAAAATGCCAATACATTTGCGCATTATATTTTGTTGTTAATGTATTACTTTATAAAATCTGCATGCTATAACTGGGGCTAGTATATAAATGTTATATTTATCATTAACTAAAAGCCTTTTATTATATCCTAACAGCAGTTCACTAA
Source organism: Citrus x limon (assembly GCA_034663535.1). Taxonomy (NCBI): domain Eukaryota; kingdom Viridiplantae; phylum Streptophyta; class Magnoliopsida; order Sapindales; family Rutaceae; genus Citrus; species Citrus x limon. Next base: position 25,196,603 of record CM067997.1, read on the forward strand.
TGTATGCAATGTATTCTGAACCACATTAATTGCTTATCAGGCACATAAAAGAATAAAAAAAGATTTATTTATTACTATCCCAGATGCACCTAAGGCATCTAAGAGGAGTGTCAAGATGTCATGAGGACACCCCCACCATCAAAGAAATATGCAACTTACGAAGCCATTCCTAGTTCCAGATATTCTGAAATTTTCCAATTCATAAATAAAATCATGAACGCATGTGATTACCTATAGCCCTCTTGAAATGCATCAAGTGCTCCTGCCCAATCACCATTACTGTCCAACACATTTCCCATATTAACTTTTGCCAGTGCTTGACCCTGAAACCGATAGCTTTTCATCTTAGGAATTTACCAACCACCAAGTACAGTGAATCCACAGATATAATAGAAAACATAAAATCATGTGTTCTTGCAAAACAACACAAACCTAAATCCTAGAACTCATTCTAAGCAAGTGCATAAATTGTCAAGGTCATCTGAACGTACACAGCATAAGAAGGATCCTTTTATGCTACTCCTATATGGACATCAACAAATATAAAACTTGCACTGAGTATCATGGTGCGATCACTGAACTTACCTCCAAATTGCCAATTGACTTGTACATTTCCCAACTCTTTGTGTACCATTTAATGGCTTTGTTGAATTTTCTAAGCTTTTGGTACGATTCTCCAATAACTAAAAATGAATCACTTAGCTTTCCCTTGTCACAAAGTTCACTTGCTATCCTCTTCTTTCTTTTTGCATACTCACAATGCTAAACCCAAAAAAATTAACAAAATGAATAAAATGTTTTGAATACATAAGAATAAATCAAGTAATAACTGGTTAGAATCAATTCCTTCTTTAGGCCTCAGCAAGAGCCTCAAGCAAGGTATATCCCATTTTAATTGCATCATTACTATTCTGAGTTCCAAAATTTGAGCATTAATCACAAGCCAGATTACATGGAAACTGAGTGCAATATACACTAAACAAACTTCAAAAAGCTGATGTGTGCATACAAGAGGTTCAAATAAGCTTAAAAAAGAAAACTAAAATATGGTTATTGTCCGGTGAGGACACCATTGAGAATTTTCCATGCCACTTAGTTATGAAGTTTCCAAGTTACTAAGTCATGTTCAAGATCGTTATCAATCATTTGAATTTTACAAGGCAGGAACTAACTAGCAAATACACGGACACCCTAGCCATAGGCTGTAGTTCTGGCCCATTTGTCATATTTTGGGTTAAGCCACTATGTTACCCCAGGTCTAAGCAATCAATAAATTAATTTTATTAGTCAAACCTTTATAATGTCCATTAGTTCTTTTTCTAGCCTTCAGAATTCTACATAATCTGTCAACTTATATAATAATTTTTCTTTTTAGAAGAGGAGGAAAAAAGTTATTGGCTATAATTACTTTAGAAACCTAGGATGTCGGGGATGAGTCACAATTTGATGCCTAAAACAGAATAAATCAGGATATTAAAATAAACAATGAAAGAGCCTTATTCTCTATCCCCTCAAAAGCCACGTCATACATAACTGCACCGCCTATGATGCAAAGATACAAATTCAAGATGAAAGAAGGCATGGTTGGTTTAAGTCATTTAACTATGATACATAGCCCATCAACTGCAAAACATACCTTGAGCCATGCAAATATCATGCTTGATTTCTCAATGAGACGGTCAAGAGATGCATTCTGCTGCAGCAGAGACTTCCGTTCCTGTGAGGTGCCTTTGGCAATGATCATATTTCTTGTTAGTTTCTTAAGATTTTGCTCTTCTTTCTTCAATTCATCCATTACTTCAATAGCCTTCTTCACAGTTTCAATATTTTGATCAATTTGACTAGCTAAAGCATCTTCATCTTCCATGGATTGTGCCAATTTAAGTGCCTTCTGGTAGCATAGAATGGCCTCGTCATACTTCTGAACTCTATAATGCAGTTCGCCGAGATTGATATACCCTTTTGCCTCACCTTGACAGTGCTCAATTTTCTTACAAATTATGATATCCTGTTCAATGTGCTCCCGAGATTTATCCCACATTCTCAGCTCCATGTAAACATTTCCAAGGTTGTGATGAAGCCTGCTGCGCCCATCATCATCCTCACTTACCTCTTCTTCATTGCAAATCTCTAATCCTCTAATAAGAAGTTTCTTGGCTTCTTCCAGATTATCAAGCTCCATTTGAAGCATCCCAATGTTATTATGTGCATCAATATATTCTTTGAGGAAAGAAGATCTACTAATTGCCGGATTCTCCTTCAGCGTCTGAGCAAGCTTCATAGCGGACTTGAAATACTTTTTGGCATTGCGAATTGAGTAGTGATCATCATCAGATCTTAAGAACATTTCATAGTATGTACGACCAAGCTGTGTGCAAGCTCTTTGCTGCTGAACAAGATCACTTGCATCCTTGGCTAGCTCTAGGTGTTTTTTCTATTAATGAAAAATAATCACAAATAACATATACAAAATTCATTCACTTACGAGGCCTATATCGCACCAGAACAGTAACTGCTAATGATACAAAACGGGAGTTCAATACCAACAATTAAACTTTTATCAAATCACAAAAATTATCAAGATACTTAACCTTTGTTGTTGTCTTTCAGATATCATTATATCAAACAAACTACAACCACCATTTCTAATAGGCTGGTGCTAAAAGAACATTCAAACAGCTAAATGTGCTTCTTTATCTATTTTTATTATCCTTATTTTTCTTGGCAGTGTTTGGGTATGCATAAAAGTGAATTGTCGGATCACTTGCAGTACTCTTTCAAGAAGCACTTAATGAGTCCCATTGTAAAACTCGTTTTGAATAAGCAGGCATTTGAGAAGTGCTGTTACTTTTACAAAAAGCTATTTAAAACTTCCATAAAAGTTAAAAATCATAGAGCCTGCAACTTAATACGTGCCTGACAACAAATGAGCACCTAATAAACATTAAATTAAACCCCAAACAATTAAAATTATACAAATGTCACAAAAAATTAAATAAGAAAAAGGAAGAAAGAAACCCAGATAGCAACTACCTGATAAATCAAGGCGTCTTTGAAGTGCTCGAGGCGTAAATAGACTTCACCGAGAGACTGACAAGTGGGTAACAAGTGCTTTTCCGGCAAGTACTTGACGGAAACGTCGTAATCGATACGGAACCACTTGAGAGCTTCCACGTACTCGCCTCTGTTCTTCAGAATGTCTCCGATCACATTCGCCCATCGCGCCTCCTCCTGTCTGTTCCCCTCCTCCTTGGCGCTTCGATACGCTCGCTTCGCCTCGCTCATTTGCATCTCATCTCGTCCCATCGCAATCACAGAGTTTGATTCAGATTCTGCTCTAGGGATTCAATTTCTTTGTTTCGGGGAAAAGAGGGTTTTGTTTTGTCTTTTTTTTTTTTTTTCAAAAATTAATTTTAGTACCAAAAAATTTCAATTCTCCCGCCAAATGAGTTACGAGCCCTAATTGTTTGTTCACACTGGCCCAGCTCTACAGGCTCAGCCATCTGTAGGGCCCGGCCCAGTAGAGCAAGCTTTGTTTGATAAAGCAAGTTTTGTTTGATCATAGCAAATTGTTAAATAATTGAGGAAACAACGAGAATAGTTGTATAAAGAAAAAAAAATAAAAAATCAACTAGTTGTTGAGTTGGTGACATGACAAGTAATGCCGAACTTCCCAACTAGTATCTTTCAATCCGATTAGAATGTAGTTCTAAGCTGTATTTTTATGAGTATTGAATTTAGAATTATTTTAAATTTTATTTTTTTATTTCTCTTACCTAAAATCTATTAATTCAATAATTAGTAAAAACTCAATTTGATACTGAATCCTTATCCCATCAATCACGCTCACCCTGACTGAAATGATATTCACCCATCGGCTTGACAACTATGTATAGATAATAGTTCATTTTTTTTTTTTATATTATCATGAATGTAGCAATTATGAGGACTAGTTAATAATAAGTGACATGAAGTATCATTCATTTTATTCTAGATACAAAATTTGTACCTATATTTTTAAGACCCATTTCGGATTGCAATTGCAAAAATTTGAGAAGTTAAAAAACTAATTTTGTTTTATATATAATTTTTTATGTCTTTTTAATAAAATTACCTCATGGTATAATTAACAGATTTTGAAAAAACGAATAAGAATAGCTTTCAAAATCAAATTTTGCTTGATAATGGATTTTATCTTTACAAGTAAATATGCTCATTACAGTTATAAGAGAGAGAGAGAAAACTCAAGGCGCTTGATATTGTTTTCAATAGAAAACATCATTTAGAATGATATTTAGAATAAAAAATCTAGAATGTCTATCATTATTTTTTTCAATAATCATTTTCGTTTATAATGAAGAGATGACAAAAAATAACGTTTTTGAATTGTATTATATATATAAAAATAACTTGTTTGAATTGTATTATATATATATGAAGATCCTTCCGAAAAATGGCTTTTGTAATATTACTACAGTTTTTGTCTTGTAACTTTTAAGAAAATATCCTCTTTTCAAATATTAATTCTACCAAAAACATTCTCTCTATTTCCATTTTTATAAATAAAAAAATTTTAAGAATACAAAACATCAGGTTTATTTTTATAAACAAGTTCATATAGTGTTGGAAGACAATTAATAATTAACTAGAGCTTGGGGAATTCTATACATTTTCTGATCATATATGTTTGTGATTCATGATGTTGATGAATTCGCTTAAAATCATAAGCGATGATTTAAATTTTAGTCTTTGGCAGGAGTGTGGTTCTTTACTGGTCATCAATTTGTTGAGGAGTCCGCCTTTGGCCCTCCTCATGGGTTGAAGTAAATTTCATAAGAACCAAAAAAAAATAAAAAATTGCATCAACATACTCTTATAAGACAAATTTTTCATCTTTCATGGCAATTACGTTAACAGTTGAACTGTTTTAAGTTTGATTTGTGAACTACATTTTCATTGTTCCCAAGCATATTCATCAGGAGGGTAACTCCATTGTTGATTGTTTAGCTAACTTGAGTTTCGAAAAATGATTTTGTCTAGCAGGATGAGCCACTTCTTGTTCTTATTGGGGAGCATTTACTTCAAATTTCTTGGGATATTCTAAAATATCGGTTTAAGTAACCCGAACTTATGATTCTTTTCTTAATAAATTTTTATTCTCATTCATAAACTACATATTGGACTTCTGACATCTTAATTATAACAAAATAGTTATACAATCTCTAAACCAACATAATTATATGTAAAACACATCATCTCAAGAACACTGGTGGCAGCCAACTCTTAAAATCTCAACCGACTAATTCTTGATCTGTTTTATGAACAACATATAGTTCACACAAAAACACTCGAGCAACATCTTTCTACAACACTTAACATTAAAGGAAATTACACCAATAAAGGAGAAAGAAAACCCAATACTTCAAAATCATCAAGATCAAAATGAACCATACCCATCTTCAAAATCATAAGAGAATAAACCACACCCATCTTCAAAATCTTCAAGATGATCAAATGAATTGTACCCACTTAAATAACCATCATGATCATCAAACGAAAAGCACCCACTTTCAAAATCATCACGATCATCAGACGGATTGTATCCACCTTCAGAATCATCGTGATCATGTGCATTAATGTACCCTCTTTCAAAGTCATCGTGACCATCTAAAGAACTGTACCCACCTTCAAATTCACTAAACGAATCATACTCATCTTTTAAATCATCAACATAAGGTGAGGTATATCCATCATCAGAATCGTAATAAAATAAACCATGTCCATCATCAGAATTGTTATAAAATGAACCACATCCATCTTCCGAATCATCAAGATCTGATGTGCCATAAACGTAATCAAATATTGTAGTTAGATCCATCTTGCTATCGCTTGCCTTGATCTTTAAGGTGTAGCATTTCACACATTTACTTATATACGGGTATATATGTCAGCAGCTATTAATTAATTTTCTAGAAGATCTAAGTACTTAATTAATAGTTTCCTTTTCGGGTATCTCAAACGTTTTTCAAAGATTTTTATTATTGAAGGCATTATCTACAAGATAAGACTACAACTCTAATTTTCATTTCTTGATTAATGTAATTACATTCATTTTCAAACTCCTTCAAGTTCCAATGTTCAAAGGACCGAATTTTGTTGAAGGCTTAGGGTAGTTTAATTTAATTTTTTAACAAAAAGTTTTGATGCAACCTTGAGTCATTAATTTCAAGAAATATGAATAAACATAATTAATTAAATGTTAATTTCTTTTTCAATATTTATCATTAGATTGTTTAAAATTAATAGCTCAAAATTTATGGTAAGATTTTAAATAAAAAATTTAATTTGAAATCTGTAATGTACTAAAATTATTTCATAAAAATTTTAAGTTTTGACCAACAAGTATTGTAATTACAATTTTTTTTTGGTGGCGGGGGGGGGGGAGCGTTGTGAGGGAAAAGACCATTTGATTGGCTGTGTGACAGCTGGCAGATCGTTCAGTCTAGAAATGAGGGCAAAATTTAATGTAGTAGGGCACCAAGACTTTAATTTTTCTGTTACTTCAATAGACCACCTTTTGTTGACCAAAATGATGTTGAGTTTTTATTTTATTTTTTTAATTTTCATTAGTTTATTATTTGTTTTCAACCATGCAGAGTCCGATGCTCTTGCTTTTTTCTTGTTCTTGTTCAATAATCTTAATTCAATTCAATACCGTGAACATAAAATATCGCAGCACGTAAAATTGTACTTGAGCCTTGGGTGAAGTCGGACATTAATTTTTGAGGTCATACGAAAATAAGAAAATGAAAATGGTGATCAGAATCAGCATTTACTTTAAGAAAATCAAATTCTTTTCAGAACTTGAAATTGAATAGCTTAGTTTGGCTCTAACATAAAATTGCGATTGAAATTGAATCGACTTTAGCCTACTGATCATTTTACTTTCCTCCACTGACACTGAAACATTGAAAGTTCTATCATATTATGATTAAAATTACGGCACCAATGTCATGATAAACATAAATTTTATAAATTATACTTAAAATTAGTAAATGAATGGTAAATAAGTAAATTAATATAAAGTGGTAAATTAATATTTTAAAATTGTAAATAAAAAAAATTTAAAAAATAACATAAAACTTATAAATTAATATTAAACTTTAATTTAAAAATAATTTATTTATTTAAGAAAATAAAAAAATTACTCATCAATTGAAAGTAAAAAGTTTGTATCGAAAACAATTAGAATAAATTATATTAAATTAGTTTAACCATAAATTCTATATTCTTACTAGCACATTTATAAATTTTTATTTTTCATTTTATATCATAGTATTTGTTTACTATACAAGTTAATTAAGCAAAAATATTTTTCTTAATATAGATCAAGCTTAAACAAAATACAAAGATATTCTTTTATTACTAAGCATATACGAAATATCCAAAATGTGGATCTAATTTTTAGCTTTATACATATTTCATATAATTTTAAATTTTACTTTTTACTTATACTAAAAGATCATTTGGAGTTGCTGTCCAAGAGATTTATAAGGAGGACAAAACTTTCTTGCAATGGTGGCACTGTACCATAATAATGCTTTATTACACAATAGTCCTTCTTGTTTTATGAAATAATAAAAATTTTAGGTTTTGAAATTTTAACATATAAGCCGTAATTTAAAAATGATTTATTATTTTCTCTCTCTTGTTTTTCCATGGTTTAATATTAATCATGGTTTATTTTTTTCTCCTCCACGCTTCTTTTTTTAATAAAAAAAACTAGTTTCTTCTTCTCTTTCTTTGTTTTTTTTTTTTATAGAATTTCGTAGATAATTTTTATATTTTTGAATTTTCAAAGACAATAAGAGGATTTATTAAAAAAGAAAAGAAAATCAAAATCAATCAATTGGATTTGATCTAATAGTGGTTGTGTTTGGTCTCTTGTTTTTAAGTTGATTTTATCATAGTTATTGGGTGGTCTTCTCTCAAAGATAATAAGCTTATTTGGTTAATTTTTAATACAATCAATTGGTTTAGTGATCAAATTTTGCCAACTGAATCTGAGTTATCCTAGTATTTTAAAAATCTCATGACACTTGTCCTTTAGTGTTAGTATATGATTATGATATAATTATCTTTATTTTTTAATTCATTAACAACCAATTACTTAGTATTTTTTTCTTGGAAAACATTAGATCATGAAAGAATCTTGATTTAGCTACCTTTAATCACAAAGTTTCAATCATTAACATTAGAAAGAAAATCTTCTTAAATTTTTATTAGGATTTAATTACATCTATTTAAATTTGATTGAATATGTGCAAACACTAAAACAAATTACCCATCTCAACTTGTATTATTATAATTATTATTAAAAGCTTAAACCATAGATTTTTTGCCTAATATGAAAGAAGTTTAACTAAATACTGAGTAACTCTTTTAAGTTCTGACTAATCAAACAAACTTTACTTTATTTATTTCTATCCCTTTTACCAAAAAAAAAAAAAAAAACTTTTTCAATTTTCCTTTTGATTCATAAAAATTAAATCGACAAAGCTATTAGAAATCTTTACATGAATTTTATCTTTATTAAACTCATTATAAGTCTCTACAAATTTTACCAAATAAAAAAAAAAGCTAGCAAGATTATACGATCAAATGAACATGATAAAGGTCGTATGAAAAGGGAGAATTAGGTTAATCTATTGAATACATTTCTAGTTACCAACGCCACCACTTAACATTTAATTGCATGAACAAATTGTCAAATAAATTTTCCTATTTCATCTTCACGCTTTTGCTATGCAATTACTTCGCCGAATTAATCTCTTTAATGTTTTTTCACGTTCAGGTCAAATTTCCAATACATACTTACAAAAATTATTGGAATATAATTGATTGTCCAGAACAGTCAATTACTCGAATGACTGTCCTTTTCTTTTTCTTTCATTCATTTTTCTGTTCGGAAATTGGTGGGTGAAGCAGACATGCAGTTAAAGTAAATTTGATAGAAAAATAAAGAACAAGCACAAAAAAGAGGATACCAGAAATTACGTGGTTCAGCTTTTAGCCTACGTCCACAGGCGAAAACAAAAGGAAATATTTTAATAGTGAAAAGAAGTTACAAATATTATAGTATTTTAGCTCACTTCTCAAAACCCCAATACACCCAAACTCTCAGAACACTAATCACTCAAGAGTTTATTAAACTCTTAATACTCTCAACACTAAAAAAAAGCAATGCTTCTCTCTCGATGGAATTAGATGATTAAAACCAAATGAAGAGCTCCCTTTATATAGCCAAAACTGGCTTTTAAAATATTATTATATTTTAAACCGCCTTTGATTTTTCTTCATTCTTCTTCCTCTTTTGCAGCTGCCAAAGTCTTCTTTCTTCCTCAACAATTTCGGCATTTTCAATCTTCAAAGCCTTGTGCAAAAAGCTTGTTTATTCAAAGCTTCTAGATGCAGCCAATATTGACATTTTCCACATATTTTTTGAAGTAGACTCTACGGCTTACTTGACTGGAAATGATTTTTTATTATCTTTTTTGTAATTTTTATTATTAATAAAATTCCCCTGCCTCAGCCAAGGTTTGCGAAAAGAAAAAAATTGTTTTTCTTGGTTGACCGTTAAATTGTATTGACGAGTCCTATTAAAAGCAACAAAGAATGTAGGGAAGTGCATGTCGTAGCGATAATAATGCTTGTTATTTTCCTGGCGTGTTCAAAAAGCAAAGTGCATTTATATTTTCGTATCTTTTTAAAACCAATTATTCTAACAATAGACTTTTCAACTTAGAAAACTTTTATAACTTATGATCAAACAATCTAACTTGGCATGTTTTGTTATACTAACGTATTAAACATATTTAAATTTAAATTATTTTGAATATTATGTAAAATAATAATTTTAATATATAACATTTAATATTCCACGTATACTAGAAAATGATTTATTAACAAACAAAAACTTTTATGACTAATGATGAAACAATCATTTTTTTTTTAAAATGTTAGAAAAGATTCTACCAATAAAAATATTTTTGGTGAGTTAAGATTGTTTTAAAATTATTGATTAGCTAATTTTCAACTTAGCAGTGCGCTTCTAGTTGCCTCATTATTAAGGGCCCTTTTGGGATTGTTATTAGGAGGCCTAAATGTGTTTTTGAAAATTTAAAAGCTAATTTTAGTGTTTGGTTAAAAAAAAAAAATCAAAATCAATTCTTCCTACAACTGATTTTGAAAAGTATGGAATAGATTTTAAGATAAGCCCCTCATTTGAAATGTGAATAAGAGTTAGAGTAATGATAAGTATTCTAAATGTTTTATCCAAATAGCCATTCTAAATAATGTGGTATTTATTAATTAGTTGATAATTCTTTACAAAATCTCTAAATGAATTAATTGTATTATACCACCAATCAATTAATTAATGCTACATCATTTGAGATAGTTATTTGGGATATAAAATTTAGGATATGTAGCACTAGTTTTAAGATTTAAGATAGAAGCTTATAAAAGGTTAATATGATGAGCAACATGGAGGATGATTAAAACTTGAGACCATGACACAGTGGTATCATGTTAAATAAACTACTTAACCGTTAAACTAATAGTGAAGACCTAATTATACTATTTAAAACTAGTATTAACTAATAGTTTAATTAGTTATGTAGTATAATTAGGTTTTCACTATTAGTTTAAGTTTTTCGGTTAGGTCTTCGCGGGAAGAGCTTTTGATTTCGACTTTCACGCAATCATGGACTTGGCAGTTGGCAACTTGTCATATGGAAACTAAGAAAACGCCGTGTTAAATAAAACAAAGAACAAGACTTAACAGCGGTAATTTACACCTCATTTTTTTTTCCCACATCCATTATTGAGTAGATAAGAGATCTTGAAAGAAAAATGGAAGGTGCAGAAAACTCCATGATCTTCATTATAAAACCTCACTCTTATTGGCAAAAAATAAACTAACTACCAAAATAATAACTCAATCGAATGGCAAAAAGAATCTATATTTTTCTCTTAATCGAAATGAAGATAATCGGAAGAACCCATCACAAGAACTTGGTTCATTTGGTGGGGTTTTGCAGTGAAGGATCAAACAGGCTTCTTGTATACGAGTTCATGAAAAATGGTTCTTTGGGAGATCTTCTTTTCAAATCCGAGGAACGTGTGAATTGGAGTGAAAGAAGAAGGATCGCGTTAGAGATTGCGAACGGGCTACATTATTTACATGATGAATGCGAGACCAGAATCATCCATTGTGACATCAAGCCGCAGAACATCTTGATGGATGAATCTCGGACGGCTAAGATATCAGATTTTGGACTTTCCAAGCTGTTGAAGCCTGATCAAACAAGAACATACACGATGGCAAGAGGGACAAGAGGCTATGCAGCTCCGGAATGGCACAACAACAACGCTCCAATCACTTCAAAAGCAGATGTGTATAGCTTTGGAGTTATGTTGCTTGAAATTATTTGTTGCAGAAAGAAGGTGGATGCTTCTCTGAGAGATGAGGAAGTCGTACTAGTTGATTGGGTTTATCAATGCTATAGAGCTGGTGAGCTTCAACTTTTGAAGAGTGAAGAATTAGATGCTACCATGGAAGAATTTGAGAAAATGGTAAAGATTGGACTTTGGTGCGTGGAGCCTGAGTTGAGTTTAAGGCCTGCAATGAAACAAGTGATTTCGATGATGGAAGGAATTGTCGTTACTCCACCTCCCCTTTCATATTCTTCTGTTCGAGGCTAATTATATATTTGTGCATATAAATTAGATAATTAAGTAGCTTTTGATTATGTACGTTTGGCAATCTATATATGTAACACATGTGCTTGAGATTAGCCACTAACCTGCATGCTTCATCAATTTCAGCTACCTAGCTACTGCGCTTAAACTATAGTCCTGCTTGCTTCATCTATTTCAGATGCCTGCTACATTGTTTTAGCCACTATCCTGCATAATTTGATGATATTTAAAATGAAAATTTGAAAGCGAATATAGTTAAGAAATCGAATTGCAGTTTTAGGTAAACGATCTCTTGTTCCAGATCTACTAAAAAAATACTCATTTGTGTAATGATGAGACTTAAAAAAAAAAAAAGTACTTCCCTAATATATGATACTTTATCAATTTTAATAATACATATCAATTACATAATTCTATGTCGAGTTTCTTTTATCAAATCACCATTACCATTTTAATTTGTGAAGTGGTGACATTTTGACCAAATGGACCCGGCAGATTGTTGTAATACCTAAAGTGCCCCTACGACGCTAGTGTAGAATTTAACGGTGTTTTCGGCGTGCTGGTAAATTGATACAAAAAAAAAAAAAAAAAAAAAAACTACGGTGATTCAAGTTATCTTCAGAAATCTTTAATAACAAATTGAACTTTCAACAAAAATTGGGTGATAAATTGATAGTGTAATGATATACTGAAAAAAGGGATTTCCCTTAGTACTAATGTTATGAATTTACATTAATAGTGTAATGATATACTGAAAAAAAGTATCCAATTGTATAATGCTCATCCTGAACTAAGCATTACATTACTCTTTTATTAGTTTTTTTGGCTCGGTGATGTATTTAAGAGAAGAAGACAACATCACTCCTTTAGTTCGAAGAAATGGTCCTGGAGAGCATTTATTATTATTATTATTTAGAAATAGTCAAGCAGACCTCGTTTTTAAGATACACAACTCCTTTTAAGAAATAGTTAGACGCAGTTCTATGCTTAAAGCTCGGTGTAGCCTTGAAAATTTTCTCTTATACCCCTTTTTAAAAACATTTACATAAGATAATATAAGTTTTATTTTATTTTCAAGCATGTCCCCATTTCTTTTTTTTTAACATTAGAGTTAGAGAATTAGGAAGAGTTTGTTTCATCTGAAATATAAATAGCTCTGAATATTTGAATTTGAATAATTTATTTGTTTTTTTATCTGAATCTCTGAAAATAAGTATTAAGTTATTTGTTTTTTTAACTTTAAGAACTAAAAACATATACTTTTACATTTTTATTCTTATTAAATTTGAATGTCAAATAAAAAAAAGATTATATACATATACCATAATATTTTACCATATATAAGCAAAACCACGTCCAAGTGAATACATAATTATTTTGAAATTATAATATATATTTTTTAATTAAAAAAGATTATATAATTACATAAAAAATGACACGACCCACCCCGACCTACATGTCAGAATTGAGGCGAATCGTGTGGACTAATAGCTAAACTTGTGGCACAAATTTAATTTAGGAAAATATGTATATAATATGGCATTTCTTATAAACACATAACCATCTCTGTGCCTTTTTTGAAATCATAAATGTATTCAAAACTTGCATAACTTATGTCTCATTATACATACTGACATTACATGTATATTTACATATAAAATATAAGCAAATAAACGTGCTCAAAATGCAAGACATGCAGCAATGCGTCTCGTGGCCCAATCTCAATTAACTAGAACTGATCTGCACGAAATCCTGCGGAATCTTGGGAGGAAAGGGGTAAATAGGAAAATAGTGAGCTTGCGGCTCAGTGAGTGGATGTAATATTATATTAAAAATATTAATAGTAATAATTATAATAAAGTATGTGTACTAGTGCTTATACATAATCATGTAACATAACTCCACATTGAATACCACACATCAGAAAACATGTAATTCATTCATACATACATCACAAACTGCACCAAATAGTACCCAAGGGGAAATAACTCTCAATACTCGTCGGGATCATCATCGCACGAGTAGAACGGGGGAAAAACCTCTCAATACCCGACGGAATTTAGCTACATCGCTCGGATAGAATAACCTAACTCTCAATACGCATGCGTAGAGTCTACGGGGACAGGTACATATATGGTGATTAGCAATCACATCTCATGACTCAATCAAACATATAATATGCATACATATAATCATAACATGATATTAAATCATAATATCAAACTTAGATGCTTCATAGAATACATAATAGTAATAATAGTATCCACTCACAGATCATGTTTCACTCTAGGGTTTGTTGGGGCTCTTGTAGGTTCTTGGATTCTCGAGTTCCTCCTAAAATACAGGGTTCAAAAATTAACTGTTAGAACTGATATGAAAACTTATACGTATCATGCAAACTGTGACATAAGTGCTCAAATTTCATAAATCTATTACCCACTGATCCAATGGATATAATTCTAACTCTCAAATTCTATTTTCTGTAACTTTTCTTTTCAATTTCCCTCTTCCCCACTCTTGACTTATTCCTTTTCCTTTTCTTTTCTCTCGGTTTCTATTCTTTTCTTCTCTCGGTCTTGCTTTGTTTTTGCTCTCGGTTCTCAAATTTAGTAAATGAAACAATTCTCAAAATGTTTCATTTTATATAGCCATTGACTGGGCCACCGAATGCAAGCAAGCAGCTCTCACTTTATTTTAAATATATATTCACCGCCTCAAGCAAATGGGAGGGACATGCTTGTGCCACGCAAAGAGGTGAAGCAAGTAGCTTGTATTGCATACAATGGGCAGTTGGCCATTTATTTTCCTAAACACTTTTGTCTTTTTTTTTTTTCAAGTGGTGCATGGCAAGCGGTGCATGACAATTCCTCCCAACTTATAAAAATTTCGTCCCCGAAATTTACATACTTGACTAAAATAAATACGGGTTATGTGTCCTCATCTATTCCTCATGCTCTCAAGTGGCTTCCTCTGCAGTGTGACCTTTCCACATCACTTTAACTAATGAGATCGTCTTATTACGTAGCACATGTTGTTTCCGATCAAGTATCTGAATGGGTTCCACTTCGTAAGTCAAATCCGCTATCATTTGAATGGGTTCTGCATCTAAGATATGAGAATGGTCAAGGATATACTTCCGTCGCATCGAAACATGAAAAACGTCATGGACTCATGATAACTCTGAAGGTAAAGCCAAACGGTAAGCAGCTGGACCAACGCGCTGAATAATCTCATATGGGCCTATGTAATGAGGGCTCAACTTTCCACGTTTCCTAAATCAAAGTATGCCCTTCAAAGGAAAAATCCGTAAGAAAACTTTATCACCCACTACAAACTCAAGTGGTCTCCGACGCTTATCTGCGTAACTCTTCTGTCAGTTTTGCGCTGCTTTCAACTTTTCTCTGATGACATTAATCTTCTCATTAGTACTCTGGACAATTTCTGGCCCTATCAATTGTCTTTCCCCGACCTTATCCCAACAAACTGGAGTCCTGCATTTCCTTCCGTATAAAGCCTCAAATGGTGTCATCTGAATACTAAACTGATAGCTATTATTATAAGCAAACTCCATCAAAGGTAGGTATGTATCCCAATTACCTCGAAATTGCATGACACATGCTCGGAGCATATATTCTAAAATCTGAATAACCATCTCTGATTGCCCGTCTGTCTGCGGATGAAAAGCTGTACTAAAATTTAATTTAGTACCCATCACCTGCTGTAGGGATGGCCAAATCCTAGAAGTAAACTGTGAGTCTCTATTTGAAACAATAGACACATGAGCTCCATGCAAACATACTATTTCTCTTACATATAAATTCGTCATTCTATCATAAGAGTACGTGCTCTTGTAAGGCAGAAAGTGAGCAGACTTTGTGAGACGATCAACAATAACCCATACACTATTATAGCCACTGCTAGTGCAAGGAAGTTCAATTACAAAATCCATGGAGATGTGTTCCCATTTCCACTCAGGAATAGATAATGGTTGAGATTCTCCTACAAGTCTCTGATGTTCTATCTTAACTTGCTGACAAGTTAAACAACGTGCTACAAATTCTGTTATTTCTCTCTTCATCCCTTGCCACAAATAATGCTCCCTCAAAATATGATACATCTTCGTGCTACATGGATGCATATCATATGCTGAACTATGTGCTTCTTCTAAAATCTGGTTCTTCAAATCTGAATTATTCAGCACACAGAACCTACTACCCATAACTAAAGTACCATCATCTTTCTGTGAAAAGTCGGTCCGCAGTTTGTTCTTCACATATTCTTTTATTTTAATCAATTTTGGGTCTTGATCCTGCATTTGTCGAATCTGATCAATCAAAATAGGCCTAACCTAAAAGTATGCCAAAAGTGCTCCATTTTGACTCACTGCCAAGTCTGTACCCAAAGACCTCAAATCAATCAATAACGGAAGGTAGGATACTTTTATGTGGGAGATCAAAGTCGAAGACTTCCGACTGAGAGCATCAGTTATCACATTCGCCTTGCCTGGATGGTAATCAATAGTACAATCATAATCTGCAATCAACTCAACCCATCTGCGTTGTCTCATATTTAATTCCTTATATGTGTACAAGTATTTCAGGCTTTTGTGGTCTGTATAAATCTCACAAGTAGCTCCATATAAATAATGTCTCTAGGTTTTTAATGCAAATACCACTGATGCAAGCTCTAAATCATGTGTCGGATAATTCAGTTCATGTTGCTTGAGCTGTCAGGAAGCATAAGCAATTACCTTTCCATGCTGCATCAATACACAACTTAGTCCCTGTCTGGATGCATCACTATAAACTACGAATCCTTCTGTACCTGATGGAAGTGTAAGAATTGGAACTAAAGTCAATCTTTTCTTGAGTTCTTGGAAACTCTGTTCACAATCATCTGTCCACTCAAATTTCGCTTTCTTCCTTGTTAGTTTCGTTAGAGGTAAAACTATCTTGGAAAAACCCTTAACAAATCTACTGTAATAACCTGCCAAGCCAAGAAAACTTCTAACCTCATATACACTGGTCGGACGCTCCCAATTCACTACAACTTCAATTTTCTAGGGATCCACATAAATAACATAAGCGGAAATCACATGGCCCAAGAATGTAACTCTATCTAACCAGAATTGACATTTACTGAATTTAGCATAAAGCCACTAATGTCTCAAGGTTTGTAAAGCAATCCTCAAGTGTTCTGCATGTTCCTCTTTACTGTGTGAATATATCAGGATGTCATCAATAAATACAATAACAAACTAGTCCAAATAAGAATGAAACACCCTGTTCATGAGATCCATAAATGCTGTGCGAGCATTAGTTAACCCAAATGGCATCACCAAAAACTCATAATGTCCATAACGGGTCTTGAATGCGGTTTTGGGTACATCGGCATCTCTAATCTTCAATTGATGATAATCTGAACATAAATATATCTTTGAAAAAACTGTCGCACCTTGTAGCTGATCAAACAAATCATCAATCCGAGGAAGCGGATATTTGTTACGAATAGTGGCTTTATTTAACTGCACGTAATCTATGCACAATCTCATAGTTGCATTTTCGATAAAACCCTCTCGCAAAAGGATTTTAACAACGTTTTCGGTGATATTAGTAGATGCTATTCGAACCGTTCCCTTTCTATTCATGTTAGCATTTCGTATAGAAGTTATTATGTCAGCAATAGTGTCCTTGCCCATGATAAACTGAAAATTTTGTTGCTTCCAAATTTTGATATAATCAACATGTTCTTTTTTTTTTATGAAAATTATTAAAAGTATATGCGTGAGACATACTCTACTAAATTTTGATTTATCTATTTTATTTTCATACTATCACTATATCGCGGTCCCCTCTTATAATACTTCAGGTGCTAATGAAACTATTTTAGTAAAATTCAACTGTCTCAATTCCCGGGCGATCGCACAAAAAACTTGAGTTCCCTTTGGATTTCCTTCGTGATCAATGACAACTGCAGCATTGTCATCGTACCGTATTATCATACCGTTATCACGTCTGAGTTCTTTACGAGTACGTACAATTACAGCTCTGATCACTTCTGATCTTTCTAGAGGCGTATTGGGTACTGCTTCCTTGATCATAACGACAATAACGTCACCAATATGAGCATATCTACGATTACTGGCTCCTATGATTCAAATACACATCAATTCTCGGGCACCGCTATTGTCTGTTACATTCAAATGGGTTTGAGGTTGAATCATATCATTTTTTGAGTCCCTTTTTTTAATGTTTAATTTAAAGTAAAGCACTAAAAGGACGAAGTAAAAAAAAAAGGGAAGACCCGCATTTTTTATGCCCAAGATTTATTTCCTTTGCTTCGACATTCCTATCCCGAAATAATGAATTGAGTTCTTATAGGCATTTTGGACGCCGCTATTGAAATAGCCTTTCGAGCTATATTTTCAGCTACTCCACTCATTTCATAAAGTATTCTACCCGGTTTAACGACGGCTATCCAATATTCGGGAGATCCTTTACTGGACCCCATACGGGTTTCCGTGGGTCTTAGTGTAACTGGTTTGTCTGGAAAGATACGTACCCATTTTTTTCCACCGCGCCGTACATTTCGTGTCATTGCGTGGCGCCCCGCTTCGATTTGTCTAGATGTGATCCAAGCGGGTTCAAGTGCTTGAAGAGCATATCTGCCGAAACAAATATGATTACCTCGATAAGATATCCCTTTCATTCTTCCTCTATGTTGTTTACAGAATCTTGTTCTTTTGGGGTTATAATTGATGGTTCTTTCTCAATGCCATCTCTACTACAGAACTGGACATGAGAGTTTCTTCTCATCCAGCTCCTCGCGAATGAAAGGACTAAAAACGATTTTATCAAGATATAGGGGAATTTAATGAATAATATACTGAAGCATAGGATTTTTTGAAAGTTCATCTAATTAATCTATTCTAAATTTGTATAGCATGTTTAGATATAGAATTGAAACATTTATGTTCTATTTATAGATAATCTCAATGTCTTTTTTTTTTTTTATCGTTATAACAAATCTTTATTTTGTTTTGCCCTTTACCATATCGGATCGATCAAAATGAATCAATCCAATAAAATAAAAAAATAAACCTTTCGCGGGCAAATATTTACTCTTTCAATATCTATTTCAGTTGTAGGGTTAGTTCATGACCTCTACGAATAAAACAATAGTTTAGTTCCTGGGTTCGTTTCGCCATCCCACCAATAAATCATTAAGATTCTATTGGAAATAAATCATTAAGATTCATTTCCAAAAGAATCATCTTTTTCTTTATTCACGGGTTCCATCGTTCCCATTGCTTCTCGATTAATGGTTAGGTCTGAATTCTCCAACGGAGCCCTTAATGAAATTTTTTCTTAAGTCAATTTTCTCAGTTTTTATTGGCTCAGGGCTCTTGATTTTTTTTGTTCTATGAGCAGATTCATCTAGTTAGGGATGAATCATTGTTGATGCTATACTTACCATTGTAGTAGTCATCTTTATTTAGAACTCTTTGATATGCAATTCTACTTACACATCAATTTCCTTCTTTATGCTTCCAAAAATATTCTCTAATATTCCACATAATCTAATCTAAACATCTTCAATGTGTGAAATACTTCTTTTTACATAGGAGTAGTATTTCATTCAAGCCCTCGTAAAGGAATACTAGGATATTCTTCCCTAAGAGTCTAATATTCTACAAAATACTTGATATAATTATCATTGTAGTAGTCATCTTTATTTGGAACTCTTTGATATGTAATCCTATTTACATGCCAGTTTCCTTATTTTTGCTTCCAAAACTATTCTCTAATATTCCACATAATCTAATCGGAACATCTTCAATGTGTGAGATACTTCTCTTTATATAAGAGTAGTATTTCACCCAAACCCTAGTAGAGGAGTACCATGATACCCATCCTTAAGAGTCCAATATTTCATAAATACTTGATGTACTTACCATTGTAGTAGTCATCTTTATTTTGAACTCTTTGATATGTATTCCTACTTACACGCCAATTTCCTTCATTATACTTTCAAAAATACTCTCTAATATTCCACATAATCTAATCTAAACATCTTCAATATGTGAAATACTTCTCCTTATGTAGGAATAGTATTTCACCCAAACCCTAGTATGGAGGATTACTCGGATATACTTCCTTAAGAGTCAAATATTCCATAAATAATTGATATACTTACCATTGTAGTAGTCATCTTTATTTTGAACTCTTTAATATGTAGTCCTACTTACAAACCAATTTCCTTCTCTATGCTTCAAAAATATTCTTCAATATTCCATAAAATCTAATCTAAAAATCTCCAATGTGTGAAATACTTCTCTTTATATAGGATTGATATTTCACCCAAACCCTAGTGGAGGAGTACTATGATATTTTTTTCTTAAGAGTCAAATGTTACATAAATACTTGATATACTTACCATTGTAGTGATCATCTTCATTTGGAATTCTTTGATATGTAATCCTATTGATGCACCAATTTCCTTCCTTATGCTTACAAAAATATTCTCCAATATTTCACATAATCTAATCAAGTTAATTCCCAAGACTAGACAAATCCTTCATAAAAAGAATAAATAAATTACAATATTATTAATACAACGATGCTAATAATAAAATCCCTAACAAAAAGAAAAGAATCGAATAAATATTCTTGATTGTTGTGATTGTACTAAAATTTGTAATGATTTTCCAGGGAAATGTTGGAACTAGTGCTACTTGAGATCCACAGTAATTTTAATTTTTGCATCTTGGCCTCAGTCATTGTAGTGATATGGCATGCTTATAGCCCCCCGCTAGATAGCTCGCGCAATCAACGTCTTGAGAAAATATTCCGGACAACAAAAAAATGGAGGCTAAAATAATTTCCACAGAATGCATCAAACCCTCTTCCTCAACACCTCTTCACCTCAAAACTCGCAAGCTCTCTCTCTTGGATCAGTTCCGTCATCACATGTATATTCCAGTGGCCCTATGTTATCCTATAAACCAAGACATTAACCTTACCTCCCCCACCGTTATTCATCGTATGATCTCAAAAAGATTGCAATTGTTGAAGCAATCTTTGTCAGAAACCCTAGCTCGTTTTCACCAATTTGCTGGCAAATTGAACGACGATAATCTTTCTGTTGATTGTAAGGACAAGGGGATTTATTTTGTAGAGTCTCGAGTTGATAGTCCTCTCAATGAATTTCTCAACCAACCTGATCTCTCTTTAATAATTAAACAAACTCCTTCGATCTGAGGCTGGTCAGCATAGTGGATCGATTGCAGGTATTCACATTTTTATTTTTATTTTTCTCGCAATTGAAGTATAGAATCCTGGTAATTAAAGTGTAGCAACTGAAGAGCTCTGTCTTGACACCTTCAGCTGCTGCCCGAGACCTTTAATCTAGGTTAACCAGATGCTGTTAGGATGATTTGATAAAATCTTGACCAAGATTGATTATGAAACAAGATGATAATGAATTAAGAACAAAGAATAAATCAGAAAAGTAGATGAACAAGAAACTGAAAGTCAAAGATCAGAAGATCATAACGTGGTTTGGCTAATTCTCATTAATTAGCTTACATCCACATGTGGAACAAAGTGACATGCTTTCCATTAATTGATCATCAAGATACAGAGATTTTCATAGTACATTTGAATGAACATTCTCTCTTAATCATAGAATCTCAATTCTCTTATATACTCATCAGTGTAACGTCAGATCGTTGCACCAGAATCAGCTGCATTCAGCAGCTTGTATCCACCCGGATAAAAATTTCAGAAACTCACGTGTGAGGCACGCGTTATAACGGCTTCTAACAACCTGATTCGTAGCTTCCTTCTTCACGTGCGTCTCATGTGCTTTATTAAATCAGAAACGGCAACAGATGAAGTCGTTTCAATGAGTGTTGATTTTGCACACCAAAACGCACATAATAGAAGTCGTTTTGAAGCTATTTAAATTGTTTCACCAGTTACAGAACATAAAGTAAGGTTTTGACCAACCTCATACTTCCTGCTTTCACTTGAGATTGTACCAACTAAAATAAATGCTTTCGACATTTATAGGTATTCGCGTTGCTAAGATACAAGTAACAACATTTGAATGCGGTGGTTTTATATGCCTATCACATTTGTTCGGTGACGGAATAACGTTGAGCTTGTTTCAGAAGAACTGGGCTGCTACAGCTTGCAAGAACACTGAAGCGGCAATATGTCCTAACAATGATGCTTCATATTTATTTCCTCACAATAATGATGCTACTAGAAGATTTGTGTTTGATGCAAAAGGAATAGCTACCCTCAAAGCCAAGGCAACCAGCTCATGGGTACAAAATCTAACACGTGCTGAGGCAGCTTCAGCAGTTCTTAGTAAATCCATAATGGCTGCATTCAAAGCAAAATCAAGTTCCCTCAAACCGACATTACTAACCCATTTAGTAAACTTGCGTCGAAAAGCCAGGCCACCATTGTCAGAATATTCTATGGGGAAAATTGTTTGGATGGCTAATGCATTGTGCACAGATGATGAACCAAAGTTGGATGGCTTAGTGTGTCAACTGAGGGAAGCAGTGAAGAAAATTGATGGAATTTCATGAAGAGCCTACAAGGTGATGGAGGGTTTCTCAACTTTTGCGAAGGTATGAAAGATGAAATTGAGGCATGCGCTATTGCAGCAAATAGAATTAAGTATAGCAATGGGTGTAACTTTGGGTTATGATTTTGGATGGGGAAAGCCTATTTGTGTGAGTGGTTTTTTTTTGGATGGAACGGTTACCAAGTTCTCGAATATTGTCATTTTTATGGATACAAGATTGGGGGATTGGATTGATGCATGGGTTTATTTGCTAGAGGATGAAATGGCTATGATAGAACTTGGTAAAGAATTACTTGCATTTGCTACCTTGGATCAAAGTCCCTTGGGAGTTCGCTAGCTATACTCTTTTTTTGTTATAATATATGTTATGTGTGTGTATATGTAAACATATATAAAAACAACGCATCCGAGTGCCCTTTTTTCTTGTATATTAATTTTATTGAGATGATATTAAATAAGCGTTGTTGATGCGAGATTCCGGTTCTCCTCGTTCCACGACCAGGATCTCTGCTCGATCAACTTCTCCACGACCAGGAGGTCTCCTAGTAATACTTCTTCTCCAGATGTCCCTGCACAAACAGACAAGTCAGAGTACGCCGGTTGTTCCCCCGGCGCAAACCCTCCGACGCTCAAGTCAGATATGAAGGTTCAGGGAACGCTTGCCACAGGTCTTATGGCTTTTTCGTGGTTTTTCTCTAATCTCCAAAATGCCAACCCTTTTACCTTCGTTGGCTACCTTTTTATAGGCTTCCTCTGAATCTCAGTCTTCCGCTCTTTTCGAGACGGTATGGGACTCCAACTGCTGCGTTATGGGCAAACGTGGGATCTAGCGTGTTACGCCACGGTTCAGGGGAAAGCGTGGCTGTCATGGCTCTGTGAGACCTTGCGTGTTACGCCACGGTTCAGGGGGAAGCGTGGCTGTCATGGTTCTGTGAGATCTTGCGTGTTACGTCACGGTTCTGGGGAAAGCGTGGCTGTTGTGCCTAGATTCTCGTGCTGGAGAGCACGTCTTGCCAACTGCCGTCGACCGGGTCTCCTCGCCTCTCGACCTCTAGCCGGAATGGCCTTATGCCTCTTATAGGAAATTGGCCTCGCGGATGACAACATCGTGGACGAGCAGGATATTTCTGCTCCTGTTCTTCCACGCACCAGGCTTTAACGGAACACACCGGTTCGCAGAACTCCGCCATCAGATATCTGCTCGTCATTCCTGGTCCCGTCGACGCATTTATCCCAAACAGTATCTCTCCCAAACACCGGTCCCCCAGTTTCTGGTGTTGGGTAATGTAGTGGACCAGCAGTAGAAACTCGATAGTACTCGCTCGCGTGGGATTGGAAAAGGCTGCCAAGAGTCATGTCGCATTTAATTGCGGACGAGGTGACGTGGCAGAAATCCCGCCCTCCATTTGAATTTCAAACCGACGGTTACCAGATCCTCGGGATTCGGCGCGGTTATATGCTGGCAACCCAAGAGTCTGTCCTCATTTGGAAAGCCGAATCCTCTCGAACGGCATATTCACAATTCACTCCGTCTCTGTCTCTGTTTCTCCGGCGAAGAAGTTCCGGCACAAAGCCCCCATCCTTGCCTTTCTCCGATTGGAGCAGTACTTCAGGTATTACTTCTCTCTCCTCGGTCTCGGATAGTTTGTAGATAACTTCTTTTTTCTTTCGTTTGGGTGGTAGTTGGTGGCGTTGTAGTTAGAGTTTAGGGAATGTCGAAAGGCAAAGAGAAGGTCATTGAGGTTGATGACGACGAGTTGGACTTCCTACCTAGTCTGCTCGCTGATCCCGCTTTTGACCCCGGGATCCCCTTAGAGCCCATTAGGTCTAGTGTTGGTACTAGCGCTAGGAGGATGTCTCCCCAAACAACCTCCTCGAGCGTCAGTAGCGATGAAGAAGGATCTTCTGGATCGGAGAACACCTTGAGTGAGGGTCAAGGGGATGATTCTGGTGAGGCGTCCCCCTCAGGAGCGCCGCGACCAGAAAGGAGGAGTAGAATAGGAGGTAGAGCCCTATCGCGGGATTACGCTATTGATTACATGACGTGCACGACCACGTTTGATGAGCTCGAGGACCTCCGGCTGAGGTATAGCATTCCTGGTGAAATACATCTCAAGGTCCCAGGAAAGAAGGATGCTCCCAGCCGCCCTCCGAGGGGACATGTTACCCTGTATCTGGACAGCTTTAAGTACGGGCTGAGGTGTCCCTTGCAGCCTTACTTTGCCCGGATACTCAACGGGCTAAATCTGGCTCCTGGTCAGTTGAATCCCAATGGGTGGAGAGTGCTCTCTGGTCTGTTCATTTTGTGGGACAGATGTTGCCAAAGCGAGCCCACGGTTGATGAGGTGAAGCACCTGTACCAGCTAAAGAGCAGCCCCAAAGATGCCGGCTGGTACTACTTCCAATCTAGCACCAAGAGCAGGAAACCTATAACCGACCTCCCTACTGGTGGTGGCGGGAATTGGAAGAGAAAGTTCTTTTTTGCTGGGGGTCCGTGGGGTCAGGTCGCACAAATGGACGGGAAGGATTATCGGGTCCCACCCCGTTTCACGGTCCCAGGTTGCCTGCTCGCTTCAGATGCCTTGTATCCATACTTGTTCTTGTTTTGTTGGCTTGTTTCTAACCAAGTGTCTTGTTTGTGTTGTAGTTTCTTGGGGTGTCCACTTCCCGCTCGGACCTGAACAGCTCAAACGGGTCGAAGCGGTGCTGGCCAATTCTTGCTCGATCCGAGAACTGCTAAGTACATACAACTTGCTCGAGTCTCGCTTGATACTTCCTGGCCATAAGATGGAGGACGCTGTGATTGGGGCTCTGACCCGAAAACGTTCTCGACCTCCAACCACGAAGAGGGACGAGCGTAAGGATGCCCCTACTGCAAAGCGGGCCAACATCGTGCAGCAGGCCCCGCCCTTGAAGATTTTACCTCCTGCTCCTGTAAAAGTTGGGGAAGTTAGTGGAGCAGCCACAGATCCCGCTACCTCTTCTCCTCCTGTCGGGCCTCGACCTCGCTTACCTGACAGCCGAGCAGAACCTCTGGCCCCTTACCTCAATGAGTTAGCTAAACTCGTGAGCAAGGAGGAGCTGGAGGACTTTGATGGCCGCACCTTGGGCGAGCTGGTGGGGGCCATTCAGCATGGCGCCTTCCACCTCAGCTGCATGGCCACTTATTATAAGGCTAAGGTGGGCCGTTACGACCGGAAGATGAAGGGGGACATTCAGTCGGCGACGACCAGGGCTGACGTTGCCGAGAAGAAAGCAGGGGAGCTGAATCTCGAGAACCTGAAGCTGGTAGAGCAAGAATCACTTGCTCAAGCAAAAGCCATTACCCTTGAGGAGGAGCTTACCAAGGTCAAGGAGGATCTGCAAAGGCAGAAGGCTATGTATGAGGCTCAGCTCGAATCTCTCCGCGACTCCCACCGAGCTCAGGTCGAGAACCATCGAGCTCAAGTCGAGAACTTGGAGAGGGAGGCCGACAACCAGTACGACCAGGGACTTCGGCATTCCTATCGTTGCATCATGGCCGTCCTCGGGAAGCAACACCCTGACCTGAAGATGGAAGACCTTGCAGCTGGTGTTGCTCAGCATATGGATGAGGAGGCGGCCAAGGAAGATACCGAAGGGGTAGAGCCGATCGTGATTGAGGAGGAAAACTCTCCTCCTCGTGTAGTCCCTGCTGATGTCGGCGAGGCGAGCACCCCCCCGGACGCGACTGGTGATACCCCCCCCGCACCCGAGGAGGTCCAACCGACCGATGCTACTCGGCTCACTAATCCACCATCTTTTTGATATGTTTCTTTTTGTATTGTAATGAACAACGTTTATGAAATTTCCTTTGTTAGCCATTAACACATTAATAAAAATGTTGTTGATTACTTTCTCGTGTATATGAATTATTTTTCGTTTGAGAATCTGCTTGTCTTTGTCTTAGACGAGCAGGTTCCGGCTTGGCTCCTGGTTTTGCCACATGCCTTTGAAAATTTTTCAATACAACAGGGTCCGAGACTTGACGAGCCTTTGCATGCCTTAGGATTTTCTTCAAACGATTTGGATTCTGCTGCCTTCTCGTGGCCGAGCAGATCCTGGCATGCTTGGCTTCTGTCTCGCCATAAGACAGGCTCTGAGACTTGGCGAGCCTTTGCATGCCTTAGGTTTTTCTTCAAACGATTTGGATTCTGCTGCCTTCTCGTGGCCGAGCAGATCCTGGCATGCTTGGCTTCTGTCTCGCCATAAGACAGGCTCTGAGACTTGGCGAGCCTTTGCATGCCTTAGGATTTTCTTCAAACGATTTGGATTCTGCTGCCTTCTCGTGGCCGAGCAGATCCTGGCATGCTTGGCTTCTGTCTCGCCATAAGACAGGCTCTGAGACTTGGCGAGCCTTTGCATGCCTTAGGATTTTCTTCAAACGATTTGGATTCTGCTGCCTTCTCGTGGCCGAGCAGATCCTGGCATGCTTGGCTTCTGTCTCGCCATAAGACAGGCTCTGAGACTTGGCGAGCCTTTGCATGCCTTAGGATTTTTTCGGTTTCAAGCGAATGGAATTCGTCGACGTTCCATTAATGGCAGGATTTGACTTACATGAAATTGTTCGGACATAAAACGTGAAAAATAAACGATAATGAACATGAGCAACAACGGTTTTTAAATGTGAACAAGTCTTACTGGAAGTATTTCCGGAGGTGTGCTGCGTTCCATGGGCGTTTCACTTCGTGGCCGTCCGCGCGAACCAGCTTGTAAGCTCCGGGTCCCGCTATCTGCTTGACTCTATACGGCCCTTCCCAATTCGGTCCCAGTACTCCTTGAGTCGAATCTTTGGTGCTCTGATTCACTCTTCTCAGTACCCAGTCTCCGACTCTGAATTGCCGTATGTTCACCTTCTGGTTATAATACCGAGCAACCCTCTGCTGGTAAGTGGCTGATCGCTCGGCTGCTTGTTCCCTCCTCTCCGTTAGCAGATCAAGATTCAAACATATCTGCTCGTCGTTCTCGTGCTCATTGAAGTGCTCTGTCCGGTGTGTGGTCGTTCCTATCTCAGCCGGCACAACCGCTTCATGTCCGAAAGCCAAAGCGAACGGTGTCTCCCCAGTTGCGGTCTTGTGGGTTGTTCTGTATGCCCATAGCACACCTGACAGCTCGTCAACCCACGCACCCTTTTTTGCTCCGAGCCTGGTTTTCAGAAGCCTCTTGACGGTCTTGTTGGCTGCTTCTACTTGTCCATTCGATTGAGGGTGAGCAGGCGAGCAGTACTTCAGTTCTATCCCGAGGTTCTGGCAAAAATCCCTGAAGCTGTGATTATCGAACTGCCTGCCATTATCCGTTACCAAGGCATATGGGATCCCGTATCGACAGACCAGGTTTCTCCACACGAAGTCTGTTGTTTTCTTCTCTGTGATCCTGCTAAGGGCTTCTACCTCTATCCACTTCGTGAAGTAATCTATAGCAACTATTGCATGTGTTGCTGCTCCTCGTCCCTTCGGCAATGGGCCGATCAGATCAATTCCCCATTGAGCGAATGGCCAAGGGGAGGCCATGGAGGTGAGCTTCTCTGGTGGTTGGTTAGAGAAATTTGCAAAACTCTGGCAGCTTGCACAGCTCCTGGTCTTCCTTTGTGCATCCTGGTGCATCGTCGGCCAGAAATATCCCTGCCTTAGAACCTTGTGGGCCAGGGACCTCCCGCCAGAATGATTTCCGCAAATTCCTTCATGTACTTCCCTCAGCACGTA
This sequence comes from Citrus x limon, assembly GCA_034663535.1. Lineage (NCBI taxonomy): Eukaryota > Viridiplantae > Streptophyta > Magnoliopsida > Sapindales > Rutaceae > Citrus > Citrus x limon. The sequence goes on from CM067997.1 coordinate 25,224,688, forward strand.
ATCTGCGTCGTCATCGTCCAAACACCGAAGGAACGGTAATGTATATCCTCGCCGATACAGTACCCCATCGATCATCGTGTATCTCGAGGCCTGAGCTCTAACCTTCCGAGCTCGCAGCTTATCTGGTGGTAAGACCCCGTCTCTAAGGTATGAAACTATCGGGTCCCTCCACGAGCCTTTTTGTTCTATCCGTAGCACGCCCAAATTTTGCTCGATACTTGGGCGAGACTTCACCTCTAGGGGGACCGACTTCGGCATTTTTGGGTCGGCTACGGCTGCCATCCTAGCCAAAATGTCTGCTCGACTATTCTGCTCCCTGGGGATTTGTATCACCTCCACTGCTTTGAACTTCCCCATCATCTGCCTGACTATCTTTAGGTACTGTTCCATCTTCTCCTCTCTTGGTTGGAATCTTTCACTAACATGATTCGCAACCAACTGGGAATCGGTTCTGATCTTAACTCTGTCTGCTTTCACGGCCCTAGCCAATTCCAGACCCGCTATCAAGGCTTCATATTCTGCCTGGTTATTGGTGGCTGCAAATCCCAACTTTATAGCATAAGAGATCTCCTCCCCCTGTGGGCCTTCCAGGACAATCCCTGCTCCTGAACCCCGCTCTCCTGATGACCCATCCACAGATATCTGCCATACTTGAGTTTCGTCGTTGCCTATATCTGCATCTTGTTGCTCTAAGCATACTTCGGGCTCTGCGAACTCAGCTACGAAATCGGCCATTGCCTGGGCCTTTATCGCCGCGCGGGGTTTATAGTCTATGTCGAATTCGCTCATCTCTACAGCCCACTTGACGAGCCGACCAGAGGCATCTGGCTTGTGCAGAATTTGACGCAATGGCTGGTTGGTTATTACCGAGACCGGGAATGCTTGAAAGTATGGCCTCAACTTCCGAGCAGCTACCACAAGGGCAAGTGCCCATTTCTCCAACGGTGGGTATCTGGTCTCAGCGTCGAGCAGGGCCTTGCTGGTGTAGTATATCGGATACTGAACTCCTTCTTCCTCTCTCACCAGAACGGAACTGGCGGCCCGATCCGATACCGCCAAATACAGATTCAACTTGTCCCCATCCCTCGGTGTGGACAGTAGCGGAGCTTGCTGCAAGTATTGCTTCAAGTTCCGGAAGGCTTCCTCGCATTCCGGGGTCCATTCCGTTTTCTTTCCCCTCCTTATCACTCGAAAGAATGGCTGACACTTATCTGTAGCCTTGGATATGAATCTGCTCAACGCCGCCAACCTCCCCGTGAGGCTCTGCATCTCCTTCAGGTTTCGAGGAGACGTCATTTGCACAATCGCCTGGATCTTCTCGGGATTTGCTTCAATCCCCCTATGGCTCACCATGAATCCCAGGAATTTCCCTGACTCGACCCCAAAAGCACACTTCTCCGGGTTGAGCTTCATCTTATACTTCCTCAAAAGTTCGAACGTCTCCTCGAGATGTCTGACATGTTCCTTCGGGATTTTGGACTTGGTGATCATGTCGTCCACGTACACCTCCATGGTTTTCCCGATCAAGGGCTTAAAGACTTTATTCACCAGCCTTTGATAGGTGGCCCCAGCATTCTTGAGACCGAATGGCATCACCCTGTAACAGAACAAACCTTGGTTAGTGATGAAAGCTGTGCTCTCCTCATCCGGCTCGTACATGGGGATCTGGTTGTATCCCGAGAATGCGTCCATGAAGCTGAGCAGACCATGTCCAGCCGTTGAATCTACTAGCTGATCGATCTTTGGTAAAGGGAAACTGTCTTTTGGGCACGCCTTATTGAGGTCTGTGAAATCCACACACATCCTCCACTTGCCGTTTGCCTTCTTTACCAACACCACATTTGATATCCACTCTGGGTAATTGACTTCCCGAATGAACCCTGCTCTCAGAAGCTTCTCCACCTCATCATTTACAGCCTCATACCTCTCCTGGTTGAAGCACCTCCTCTTCTGCCTTACTGCCCGAGCACCTTTCTTTATTGCCAGCTTATGACATGCTACCTCTGGATCAATCCCTGGCATGTCTTCATGTGTCCAGGCGAACACGTCAGCGTGAGCCTGTAAGCATTTCACCAACTCCTGCTTTTGCTCTCCCTTAAGTCTCGACCCGATTCTGATCGTCTTTCCCGGGTTCTCTGGTCCCATGCTTACTGTCTCCAGATCCTCTACGGGTTCTTGTCTGCCAGTCTTGTTTTCCACTCGGGTATCGAGGGATGTTATCTGCATCGCCTCCCTTGCTGCCGAGGAGTAGCAGCTTCTCGCGATCCTCTGGTCTCCTCGTACCACTCCGACTACCCCATTCACCCGGTACTTCAGAGCCAGATAATGGTTGGACAACACCGCTTTGCTCATCCTTAAAAATGGCCGACCTAGGATCATCTGGTAAGGACCTTCCTCATCCACTACGACGAAGTCCAGTATCATTGTTCTTTCTGTCGGGGGGCTCCCAATTGTGATAGGTAGTTCGACCACGCCCAGGGGGACCAGCTTCCCTCCTCCGAACCCCTTCAAGGAGGTGTTGGTGTATTCCAACTTCCGGTCGGCTATTCCCATCTCTTCCAGAGTTGACTTAAATAACACATCGACCGAGCTCCCCGTATCAACCAGTATCCGGTCAAGCTTCTTGCTAGCGACCGTAGCCTTGATGACTAAAGCATCCTCGTGGGGGTATAGAATCCCTTCCTCATCCTCATCCGTCCACATGATTGGCACTTGCCTGACCCTTGCTCGTTTGGCTGCCGGGGTGTTGAAGAGTATCTCTTTGCTGGTCATGGCATATCTGGCGTAATTTTTTCTCGATCTGTTCGAATCTCCGGCCAACGTTGGGCCCCCAGCTATCACCCTTACTGCGGGCTGCTCGCGTCTCAAGATTCCATCACTCTGCTCCCCTTCATCTGTTGTGGCCATCATCGGAAAAGTCCCATCCATAAACTCGTCCAGGTACCGATTTCTCACCAAATCTTCAACCTGGGTCTTGAGATCTCTACACTCTGCTGTGGTATGGCCATGGGTGCCATGGAACTTACAATAACGTCCTCTATCCCTCCTGTTGGGTAGCTTTGTTATTGGTGTAGGGAGGTGCAGCAGCCCTCGATCCTTTATGGCCTCGTACACCTCATCCAGGGGCATCTTCAAGGGAGTGTACCGCCCATAGTCCTGGTTCTGGTCGACCAGATGTACTGCTCTTTCTCTGTTCGCCCCACTGTGAGTTGGGGGCGGTGGAAGTGCTTCTGGTCTGCTCGTCCTGCTACCGTGGGAATGTTGATGAAGACCACCGGGTGCCGAATCATGCCTTCTCCAAGGCTCCCTAGCTGGGGAACGAGGAGGTGGCGCCCTGCTGCGCTGATACTGTGGCGGCCTCTGATGAGGCTGGTAAGCAATCACCCTACCTCCTGCTCCACTACCGGAGACCTGGTGGTCCCTCCTCCTGATCGGCCCATTCCCTGGTAATGCTTTCTTCTCTTTCCTCCCTAACCCTTCCAACTGGTCTGTCTTGATTCGTGCAGCCTTCTCCTCCTCAATCTCGATGTCTCTTTTAGCCTGTTCGTATGCGGCCGCATACGTTTGAATAGCTGGGCTTCTCAAATTGTACCACAGCCTTCCTATCTTCACCCCTTCTTTCAATCCCCTTAACGCCTGAGGGTGGTTGAAGGCTCCCAAGTCGAGGACAGCCCGATGAAACCTCTTGATGAATTCCCGAAGGGTTTCTTGCTCCCCCTGTTTCATGCTCTTCAGCTCCATCATGTCATCTTCCGGAGACATTGCCCCACTAAACTGCTCTGCGAATTCCTGGCACATCTGCTCGAAGGTTTTAATGCTGCCCCGAGGAAGTTTCCTGTACCATTCTCGTGCACGTCCCTCAAGGGATAGTGGGAATACCCTGCACCTTTGGGATGGAGATAATCCCTGTACCCCCGTTATGTCGTTGAAGCGCTCTATGTGCATCAGCGGATCAGTTCTTCCCGAGTATCTGAGGTCGGGGAGGCGGAAATCTCTCGGAATAACTGCCCTCATGATCTCTGCTGCGAGCGGTGATTCTCCGTCCAGCATTATCCTCCAACCAGGGGCTCTGTTCCTCCCTTGCATGTCGTCAATTATTTGCGCTAGCCTTCGCACTTCCTCCTCCAGCTGCCCTGCACGACCAGGGTCACGTGCCGCAACTTGATCCCGCTCTTGCTCTACATCATGCAAGTGTTGCCTCAGCTCTGTTTCCTCTGCATTCACCACCCCGTCGCCCTCGTCGCAAGTCTGTCTCGCCGGGGACTGCTCTCTTTCTCTATGAAATTCTCCCCGCAGAGGTACGTTACCTCTCTCACCACCAAATCTCCCAGCGGTTAGACTTCTCCCCGCACTATCGGGACCTGGTGCCGCTCCACCGCCTCTCACCCTTCCCTCTTGGGTTGCCCTCCGCTCGTTCCGCAGCTCATGCAGGATGGTTGTCAAGGTCTCCATCTGCTTTTCCATTCGTTCCATCCGGTCGAACATGACTTGTTCCCGTGCTTCGCTGATTACCTCCCTCAGCGTCACGGAATCGTTAAGCCTCATGTCACCCCCTTGTGCGCTACTTCCTCCTCTCTCCATTGCTTCTCGCTTACTCCACCTCTCTTCTTGCTATCGACAGAAGCTTTTCGCTCTGGATCCCCACAGACGGCGCCAAAATGTTGATGCGAGATTCCGGTTCTCCTCGTTCCACGACCAGGATCTCTGCTCGATCAACTTCTCCACGACCAGGAGGTCTCCTAGTAATACTTCTTCTCCAGATGTCCCTGCACAAACAGACAAGTCAGAGTACGCCGGTTGTTCCCCCGGCGCAAACCCTCCGACGCTCAAGTCAGATATGAAGGTTCAGGGAACGCTTGCCACAGGTCTTATGGCTTTTTCGTGGTTTTTCTCTAATCTCCAAAATGCCAACCCTTTTACCTTCGTTGGCTACCTTTTTATAGGCTTCCTCTGAATCTCAGTCTTCCGCTCTTTTCGAGACGGTATGGGACTCCAACTGCTGCGTTATGGGCAAACGTGGGATCTAGCGTGTTACGCCACGGTTCAGGGGAAAGCGTGGCTGTCATGGCTCTGTGAGACCTTGCGTGTTACGCCACGGTTCAGGGGGAAGCGTGGCTGTCATGGTTCTGTGAGATCTTGCGTGTTACGTCACGGTTCTGGGGAAAGCGTGGCTGTTGTGCCTAGATTCTCGTGCTGGAGAGCACGTCTTGCCAACTGCCGTCGACCGGGTCTCCTCGCCTCTCGACCTCTAGCCGGAATGGCCTTATGCCTCTTATAGGAAATTGGCCTCGCGGATGACAACATCGTGGACGAGCAGGATATTTCTGCTCCTGTTCTTCCACGCACCAGGCTTTAACGGAACACACCGGTTCGCAGAACTCCGCCATCAGATATCTGCTCGTCATTCCTGGTCCCGTCGACGCATTTATCCCAAACAGTATCTCTCCCAAACAAGCGTGATTATATAAATACTGATTTAATTTTTTTTATTATTATATATTATCTAGTCTCTAGCTAATAATGTCTAGTACAAGTTCGCATTTTTCTATAACCAAATGAGCGAAGAGTCTGGAGAAGTTGGAACCATAATTCGCAGTCGATAATCAAAACCCTGTACATAAAATAATAATAATAAAATTCCACTTTTTTTTTAATAATATATTAGAATATATTGCAGTTTAGATACATACACATACTACCATGAATATACGAGAAATAATATCCACTCCTATTAAAATTTTCATAAATAAACCTGACGAAGACTTGAATCCACACTCTCAATATATGTTGAGGAGCTTGGGTTACTATTGGGCCACATTCTTACTATTTCTACTTTCGTACTTGTGGTCTGACTCCTTAGTTTATCTCATTATCTCCAACTTCTCTATTAACAATACTTGTTGAGTTGAACGATTGACACCCCTCCAAAGCCTTTTTAAAACTCTCTTTTTAATTGTGTTCTATTTAATGGCAAAAATATCTTTTTTTTTTTTTTTTGTAACATACACCCTTTTTCATACCCTCTCTTTCTACAAAACTCAAAGACATTAACATCTAAAAAATAAAAATAATCAATATAAAAAAGAAAAATAAGAATGTTTTAAGTTTGTGCAAATCAATTAGATAGATGAAAAAAATATATAAAAAGAGAGAGACAAGCAAATGTGATTCACTTGGTTTTGGATCGCAAGGGAAGTAGAATTGAGCTTTATTGATTTATTTTTGAGCTAGAGCAAATGATTCGACCTGGTATAGTTCAAGTTCATTAACCAAATGAGAGTTTAATCATTGGTCAAAGATATTCTAAGTATTGCAAGATGATATTTTTGAGGTTTGGTAATACATGCAAATTTCATTAAAAAAAAAGGACTAAACAGAGAGGAAAAAAATAATTTTATTCATATTTTTCCTTAAATGTAATTTTAATAGAATAGGGGTTTTAAGAGAATTCTAGAGGGATCCAATAGTCCCACTAATATTTATTTCTTGAATTACCTTTAACATCAAAATTTTCCGTAAACGCCAAAGCTTTCACTCTCATCGCTAGGAGAATGTCGATCGAAGAGCTAGCTTCTCTATTAGCCATGACGATGAAATCATCCTCACTCTTGAGAAAATTGCAACTATGATCAGATTGCAAATTTGAATATTGACTCCTACTAGCCGAGCTTGTTCTCCAAGCTATTTGATCCTGAATGTTGGATTTGGTGGTGCATGGTAGCAGCAACTACTCTGCTGCTGCCATTAGTGTTGGAAAAAAAGTGATTGTTACTGCTGTTGTTGCACTAGTATTTTGAAATGCTAGTTTTTATTTCTAAGGAAATTAAATAGACAATGATAATTTTCTTTATCAGACTTAATTAAATGTGTTTATGTTTTTTTTTTCAATTATTTTTAAATAGAGGTTAGCTAAAAAAAAATTACATACCAAATTTCAAATTGAATATGAGCTCATAAAGAATAATAAGGGCAATTTCACAAATAAATGGTAATTATTGAGAAGTGGGAAGAAAATAAATTGAGGGATTAAATATAACTACTCTTGTAGTCTTCAAAACATGCCAAGTTGAAAAAAATCAAAAGCCTACAAGCATTTTATGGAGCCATTCAGTAGCCACAAATATTGATAATAAAAAGAGTTGGAGCCACATGCATGCATTTGTCAAAAAAGGGAAGAAAATGGTTGTTGATATCTAAGACTTTTGAGTGGGATAAATGCATGGATGATGAAACTCTCCTATAAATACCAAGCTATTTCCTTTGGTGTATGAATCCCAAAATTCTCCAATTCATTTCCTCTCTCAAGAATGAGAGCCAAGACTTTGAGGAGTGAGAGAATGAAGAGTATTTAATAAACTCTTGAGTAATTAGTGGGTGAGAGATTGAGTGTACTAGTGAGCTAAAATACTTCAATTCTTGTAATTTTCATTTCATTAATAAAGTTTATCCTTATGTCTTCGTCCGTGGATGTAGGCTGAAATTCAAACCACATAAATTCCAGTGTCTATTATGTGATTCTGGTGTCTTAATATTTCTCAATTCACTTTAATTGTGTGTTTGCTTCACCCATCAAATTTCTAATAGTGGTATCAGAGCCATTGGTGGTAATTGTTTAGATTTAGGGTGCTATTCACAAAACGACACTGTTCACATGAAACAGTGTAAGTGATATGAGTATTTTTCGGTGCAAAGCATGGAATAATGGTGTGAATAAAGTAACCCTATGATTATGCACATGTCTTAGAAAAGTTTTGTCACAAAGGTGATAAAAGTCTAGGAAGTTTGAGTATTAAGCAGGATCCCTAAACTTTTTTGGGAACTTTCTTGGTGTGCATTTTTATACATACAGGCACCCAAAACTATTCAAGGTGGTACACTAGCTTGTGTATGATATTTACTAACAAAATGGTAGTACAGTTTAAAATTAAAAAGTTCAACTAAAGTAATTTCTCATTGTAGAAAATAAAGATGTGGGCAATCTTGAGGAAAAATAATTATTTGGAAACAATTAGAGAAAAGACGGCAGAAATAACTTATGACAAGTGGAATAAGATGGACATCAATTATTAACCTACACTTGGCACTTACAGATAGGGTATTATATAATGTGGCAGAGGAAAAAGACATCATTTAAGATACTCTTACAAAATTGTACAAGGCAAGGTTGTTGTGTAAATTTTATTGAACTCGTAAGTGTACGAATCTATTGTAGAATAGATCAATGGTGACGAGTGTCGATCCCACAAAGAGGTGGATTTTAATTGTGTGTAGAATTAATTTTTGAATTGGATGGTTGATTGGATTTGTGGTGGAAGTGATTTGGAATATTCTAAAACTTAAATTAAAATGACGAGAATAAATTGAAGAGAAATCTATTGAAATGACGTACTTGGGTATCTAGATCCGTATCAACATGCACCATGGGCTAAATATTCCTTATTAATGCCAATTAAATTATGAGGGGGAAATCCACACCTTATGAACCACACTCTAATCAATATGGTGCTAAGGGCTTATCGTGCCAAATAATAATAACCTTATATTAGGGAGCCGGTGAAACCAGGGCGGTATCTAGACAATGTTATTATTATTTGTCGACGAAAAGTCAAAAAATCCATAATATTAGAGGGGAAGAGAAAATAAATTTGCCAAATAAAGCCCATGACACATGTTGAGACTTCACCTTCAACCCAAGTTTGAAAGAAAATTAGCTACTCATAATTGAACTAGGGGCAAAATGAGAATTTATTAAAATATGTAGAAAATACAAGATGGAGAAGGAATTACAGAAAATGGATTTAGAGATGCCAAATTAGGGGGGGGAGGCCCTTTTTTTTATAGATACATTGAATAAATTATGGCCATCGAATTAAAAATAGTTTAGATGCTCAGGATTGCGCCACGTCATCAGTCAACAATACGCGGTTTGACCACGCGGTTTGAACAGTGACACGGTTTGACCACGCGGTTTGAACAGTCAACCGGGTTTGAACAGTGACGCAGTTTGGTTGAAAATAATCCTGTGTATATGCATGTACCGTACGCGTAATTTTTGGTCTACTAACATACTGCCACGTTATCGATCAACAGTACATAAGAATTTTCTCCAATGGAATCGTGACACCTCATCAGTCAATGCCACATCATCGGTCAATGCCACGTCATCAATCCGTCTATGTGAACAATGTCGTGAATAGTAACGTAGACAATACCGTACATGTGAATAGTGATATTTTTCCTTTTATGCTTGTCCTAAGGTTTTTGACTGTCCTGAGTTCAAAAGTGATGTCCGTTTTGCCGTCTGATTTCTCGTTCATTGTGAAATGACCATGATACCCCTAAAATACATAAAATACTTAATTAAAATAAAGCACACATAATTAAATCATAAGAAGCTTAAATACATAAAAGTAAGGGTGTTAGTAAAACTTGAAGTGTAAAATAACGATTTTATCCTTTATAAATATACATTTTCTAACACTCAACAGAGGTCACTATATAACAAGATCTTTTTAAAGAGGAAACTCTATACTATTCAAATGGCAGAAACCATATTGGTGATTGTTGGTTGATTTCTATAATCAATTATTATCAATGCCAATGTGCAAGTATACACAACAAGTAATAAAGTGATAAGTATTCAAGATCGTCTTCACAGGGATTGATGTTACTCAAAATGTTAAAGCAATCACAATAGTACAAATCAACTAAAGACCAAAACAAACAATTGTCAAATAATTCTATCGTAACTAATAATGGAAATAAAACAATACTGTAATGAAATAAACTAAGTTAAATGTGTTTAAGATTCAATTGAGAATATAGTAGTTGACTGATCAAACTCTCCTAATGGGGTGACTGTTGTTTACCAAATTAGCACCAGTTATTACAATAAGTGCTGCAGCAATGGGTAGAATAAATCTGCATCCGCAGCTATTGCATGTTGGAAATCTCATACCTTTAAATCTACTAACAATGACCAGTTGCTCATATATTTATGGTACAACATTATAACCTTTAATCTCTCCACCCTACAAGGTGAACACTTATGTCTAGAGTGTCACAAATCTTAACTTCAAGTATTGCCCTTATGGGATTCAAGGTAACGTAATCCAAGAAACTCGACTTAAGAACAAGTAATGCGCTAATAATGTCCGCTAAGACATACCCTTTTGCTGCTCTATCTTAACTGAAACTATTAAATGGGTGGTCAACCGAAATAACAGTTGTATTCATAAAAACTATTAGAGTATAATGCTACAGCATTACTATAACAACATAAAAGAACAGTCAAGAACCCATTGAATTAATTGTCACTCAACCACAAGTAAATTTAGTTCATAATCTGGATGAGAAAAATAAACACAAATATATTGATCTCGGAATACATCTAAACAATTCAAGGAAGAAGAGAAAATATAAGTTGAGCATGATGAAAGACAAAATAATTCTGCACGGTTCTTTTCTTTGTTTCTGAATAGCACTCCTCAATCTTGATCTCCTTCTTCTCGCCTTTTTAATTAATTTTTATGATAATTCCCATCCGCCTTTCTATATGGTGCACGCCTCATTTTATATTGCAAATTAGGGTAAAAGACCCAAAGTCCATGCGCGTGCATGCGTTTAAATTAGGAAACATGCAGATTGCAATTTTATGGCTGACCCACGCTTTAAGCTTTCTCCCGCTTTGCTCTCTGATTGCTGCAGCACTGGTTGGTCTAGCATCCACAACAGCACTGCATTATTCCCGATTGTGCTTGTCTTCTTTTGTGGCCATCTTCTTTCCTCCTCTTGCTCATCTGATGTCTCAGCATCCTCTTATAAATTTAAAACCTATAATTATGCACATGTTTTTAGTACAAATTACTTGATTTAAACAAAACTTATTAAAACCCAACTAAAATGAATGTTTATGCAAAAGGTAATCAAAATGTAATAAAAACACCTTATTTGCTCTCTAAATGATATTGATTTAAGTCTAGAATTGATGTAATAACTCTCATTTCCTAGAGTTATCACATCCCCAAACTTAAATTATTACTTGTCCTCAAGTAATGACACATACTAACACTTCACACACAAAAAAAATGATTCACACAAATTTAGCTCTTTTATAAACTTTGCAAGGATTCTTCCATCTTCAGATCATATTCTCAATCATGCAAGATGACCATAGTAAATTAGTCCTAGACTTAAGCTTCTTTTTGTCCATAGTGTGTGTGTGCTCTTTTGGTTGAATTCTAGATATGCTATAGCATCACCAATGGATTGCATGAATTTCAGCAATGAGAATACTTCATTCATAAATGGGGTAATCATAATTTTCACATACTCAACTGTGATTATTTTAGGATTGACAAACTAGAGAATATTTAACCTCCTCACTGTAACATTTATCTTTCATGTGAATACTAATCAATTGTAATTATGACACCCAACTATTCAAACCATGCCCAGATTAGAGTTGCTGCAGCAATAATTGTAATGTACTCTTATCTAGAAGTATCTTTTACTCAATGCTGAACATGGGGCTTATGAACAAACTTGCCTACGCAATGCCTTAGACAGAGGAATTTTTTTTTTTTTATGTATGCTACAGCATTGCTCATAACTCTCGCTACATTTGAACACAAGTTTGCATATGTGGTACATACTCAGATTTGGTTACTCAGCAACTTGAGCCATTGGAACATATTGTATTCCATAGATATCACAGTTATTCAAACTTGTTTCTTCCCCCCCCTCAAACTTGAGATCTTTTCTCTTCTTTTGGCTTTGCTCTAATAGTCTCAAATAATTCAACCAAAGTCTAAGTGTCGGGACAAAATGTCACTTTCATCTATAACTATCTCTACTTGGCATATATATATTGAATAGCACTCAATTTATCTTCATTAGGCTTTCAAATCTATACACAAATATTAGATAATAGAGCTCCACACCACACAAACATAAACACATGCATACAAACCTAAACATATACATTCGGGAACACAACCCCCCCTCCCAAATTGAGAGTTGCTGTGCCCTCACAAGTAAACATAACAAATGTACACAACTGGACAAGGATATGGAAGACCTAAGAAAATACCACACAAATTGACAAACAAAAATTTTTTAATTTTTTTTTTGAAAAACAAACTAATAAGGAAAGAGTACTCCCCTGTGGTGGGGACTACAACACATGATGGGATGTTATCAACGCTTCTTGGATGCACTGCGCAGCTTATCCTTTGGTGAAGCTTTTGCGGAAGCAACTGGCAATGGCTTTGTCTTTTTCGTTGCGGAGCTAGCGAGAGGAGTTGGGGTTGGGGTTGCTGTAGTCATACCTGTAGATGTATTGCCTTTGCGTTTGCTGGATTGTCTTGGCTTGGTGCAAATAGGCTGGCTAGGAGTTTGCTGGGGAGGCTTTGTAGTTAATGCATCCGCTGCCTGGCCCTCAGCCGTGATGGCAGCAATGACCGCAAGTAGTTGCTTGGCTTGCTCAGGTATAGGCATAGCTCTGGCTGCTGTAGCAGCCAGCTCAACATCGACTTGCTCCATTTCATCTTCAGAGGCTGGAGGTGTTGCCATTTTTACTTTGCCTTTGGCCTTTCTTTTGCTTGCGATGACTGAAATAAACGGCTCTTCTTCAAGGTCTTCCTCTTCATCTTCTTGAATAATGTGCTTTTTCCTGGTTTTGGGCTGGGCTGGGATGGTTGGTTCTTCACGTTTTTGCTCCGAATTGTCTTCTGCTTCTGTGGGTGAGCTATCAGTCTCAGACTTGCCACCTTCTTCCTCAGGCTGGTCAGATGGTTCAACGTCTTCTGATTCTTCCTCTGCTTGTGATTCGGCTGCAGCATCTTCTGCTGGGTCCTCTGTGGCAGTGGCTTCTGCACTAGCCTCCGCTAGAGCATCTGCGGTTTGGGTGTCAAAATTAAATTATTGGAGCAGTGCATCAGGGAAGTTCCGATGAATGTGTTTCATGTACAGAGCAAATTGGTGTAGTTGGTTGTTCAGGTGCTGTAGATAACTCCAAAACCGACCATTTTCCCTCTGTTGAGCTTCCACACATTGAGTTATACTGTTGCTGAGTGCCTGGATAGTCTGTTCTAAGCCAATAGCTCATCTTGCTCCTGTGACAACAGCTGGTTCAGTGGTTGTTCTAGCACTTTCACCAGCAACTCTCTCAATGGTACGTGCCGTAAAGGCACCATCATTTTTTACATGTTCATCGTTGGGATCAAGATGAACACCTGAAACTACACAAATGCTGGTGACGAGTGGGGGAAATAGCAAGGCAGCAGTTCGGTGGGTTTTGACTGCACAATCTCGGATTTCTTTCGCAATGATGCTACCTACGTCTATAGGAAGCCCTCGAACTATGACATATAACAAGACCAACCTTTCATGTGAAACTGTAGTAGTGTGAGTGGTGGGCATAAGCCTAGATTTTAGAAATTTCACCCACACCTTAGCAATATGTTTCAAATTTATCCTATTAACTACACGCCCTTCCTCGTTAGCCCATGATGCCCCTTCGATTGTAAGAGTTGTGAAAATGGTGTTCCACTTTTTCGGGGTTAACTTATCACGCAACTTAGCATACTCACAAGTAATTTCAGCAGGTAAGTTATAGAAAGCATTGATAATGCGAGAGTCTAATGGGACAAGTGTATTTCTTACCCAAATGTTATGCTGATCAGGGCTTACCAAATTAGCATAAAATTATTTGACTACAGGCAGCACAGGATCTCGAGGGTGGTTGCAAAACTCTAGCCATCCTCGCTTTGCTACAGCATTATGAATTGTTTGCACAATTCCCGTGAGTTGGTCTGGAAATTGAAACCTTTTTTCTTCCAGAATTCGACGCGGCTCTATGAATTCTTCATATTTTTCTTCAGCGTGGTAACTCTAGAATCGTGACGGATCTTTGAGGCAACTTGCTGTTTTCTTATATCTCGGCATTGCTGTAGCAGTAACAAATTGAGGCTACTGTTCCTGAGAGTAAAAGGAGAAGAATAGGTTAAGAAGTAGGAGAGTTGGATTTGTGAAGGAGATGGGGAATAGTGGCGTAGAGTGCTAAGCACAGTGACTCCTTTTTATAGTGGACTTGTAATTGGAGATAAATACGGTAACTTGAAATAATTGAGGGAATAAAATATTTTGAATTAAATGTGCATATCCCAAAATCATTGGCCAATGAATTTAAAGCTTTAATTTCGGAGATTTGTTTCCGTAATTTCTATCCCTATCCATGCGTCCATCTGTCACGATTTTATTTCCAACGGTAAGTGAAAGCCTCCAGCTTTTAATTTACTGTAACGGTAAAATTAGTTGCTGCAACATCCATTCGCTTATTCTAACAACGGATACATACTCCCTACGAAAGCTTCTGACACGTGGTTCACCTCTGAATTCTGCCACCATACACTCTCACATGTCAATATGGAATTCAATTGTCACACTTACTAAAATTAAGTCTAAAATTATTAAAAGAAATAGATATATCAAATTAAAGTGAAAATAAAGTATGCAATAATGGAAAAGGATAAAAATAAATGGTTAATATGGAAAAACAGGATTAAATAAAATGTAAAAGAAGAAGAATTGTCTATAAAACCAAATGATATCAAAATTGGTTTAAAGTAGTTATCTCCTTAATGGGCTGCCTCCCATGAAGCGCTTGATTTAAGGTCCTTCAGCCTGATCTTCTTTCTTTGTTCAATAGCTGGGTTCTTTAAGGAGTACCACATCCTTTGAACATTCTGCTGCTGGATGTATTTAATGCTTAACCCTGTGTCCATTAACCTTGAACTCGTGGCCTGTTTGTTCATCCAGAAGGTCAACAGCTTCATGAGGGTAAGATTTTAACAACTTAAACGGGCCAGACCATCGTGACTTGAGCTTTCCTAGAAATAATCTTAGTCTTGTATTGTGGAGCAATACTAATTGACCAAGGGTGAATTTTTTGTGTTGAATATACTTGTTGTGCCAGTGTTTTGTTCTCTCTTTATAGATTCTCGCATTTTCATATGAAAATAGCAGTAATTCATCAAGCTCACAAAGTTGAATTTTCCTTTGCTCTGCTGCAGCATGCATATCCCAATTTAATTTCTTCAGTGCCCAATATGCTTTATGCTCGAGCTCTAGTGGCAAATGACACGCTTTGCCATAAATAATTCGGTAAGGAGACATGTCGAGTGGAGTTTTGTATGTTGTTCTGTAGGCCCATAGAGAGTCATGTAAATGTAAAGACCAATTCTTCCTTGTTGGGTTCACCACTTTTTCTAAGATCTTTTTAATTTCTCTGTTGGACACTTCAGCCTAACCATTGGATTGTAGGTGATATAATATTGCTATCTTGTGTCTGACTTCATATTTCATCATTGCTGCAGCAAAGATTTTGTTGCAAAAATGTGTGCCTTCATCACTGATAATTGCTCTAGGAGTGCCAAACCTGGAAAAAAAAATTTTCTGAAGAAAAGTCACCACGGTTTTAACATTATTGGTAGGGAATGCTGCAGCTTCTACCCACTTAAAGACATAATCCACAACAACAAGGATATATAAGTTCCCAAAGGATGAGGGAAAAGGCCCCATGAAATCTATTCCCCAAACATAAAAAACTTCCACTTCCAGTATGTTAGTCAATGGCATCTCATGTCTGCTAATTATGTTCCCAGTCTTTTGACACCTGTCACAACATTTAACAAATTCATAAGCATCTTTAAAAATAGTGGGTCAACAATAACCTGATTGTATAACTTTGGCAGCTGTTCTGTGACCACCAAAATGTCCTCCATATGCTGCAGCATGACATGACTCCAATATATGAGGTATTTCTTCTGCTGCAACACACCTTCTTATTACTTGATCTGAGCATAGCTTATATAAATGTGGGTCATCTCACTGATAACTTCTAACATCATGAAGAAATTTTTTTTTTCTCTTGAAACTTCAGCTCAGGTGGTAGTAACCCACTTACTAAGTAGTTAGCAAAGTCTGCATACCATGG
Organism: Citrus x limon; assembly: GCA_034663535.1. Lineage (NCBI taxonomy): Eukaryota > Viridiplantae > Streptophyta > Magnoliopsida > Sapindales > Rutaceae > Citrus > Citrus x limon. Next base: position 25,240,685 of record CM067997.1, read on the forward strand.
AGATTCTGATTGCTGCAACATCTGTGCTTACTGTACTACCAACAACTGTTTATCAGGAAAAGTTTCGGTGATGCCCTTCCTTGTCAATGTACTAGTGTCTGCTTCTAGCCGTGACAAGTGGTCTGTCACTTGATTCTCAGTCCCCTTTCTATCTTTAATTTCAAGATTAAATTCTTGAAGCAATAAGATCCATCTGATTAATCTTGGTTTGGCATCCTTCTTTGAAATTAAATATTTGATGGCTGCATGGTCTGTGTAAATAGTTACTTTAGTACCCACTAGGTAAGCTCTGAATTTGTCAAAACCAAAAACTACTGCTAGCAACTCTTTCTCTGTAGTGGTGTAATTGATTTGAGTTAGAGTGAATGTTTTGCTTGCATAGTATATGGAATGAAAAACCTTATCCTTTTTTTGCCCTAATACTGCTCCCACAAAATGATCACTAGCATCATACATCAATTCAAATGGTAAAGCCCAATCTGGAGATATAACTACTAGAGCAGTGATAAGAGCTTTCTTTAATTCTCCAAATGCTTGAAGGCACTCTTTGTCAAAGTGAAATGATTTTTCATGCTCCAGCAATGAACACAGAAGCTTAGCTACTTTGGAAAAATCCTTAATGGATCTTCTGTAGAATCCAACATGACCCAAAAAACTCCTAATACCCTTTACTGAAGTTGGAGGTGGCAGTTTATCTATTACCTCTATCTTAGCTTTGTCTACCTCAATACCATCCTTGGATATCTTATGACCCAGCACTATTCATTCTTGCACCATGAAATGACACTTTTCCCAATTGAGTACTAAGTTGGTCATCTCACATCTTTTAAGAACTTCTTCCAAGTTGTGTAAACAATCGTTGTATGTTTCCCCAACAATCGTTCATTCTTCTCATTAGCCATTACTGTTATCCCTCCTTTTTTGGAACATATTGAATTAGGCTTACCCATGAACTGTCTGATATTGGGTATATGACTCCAGCATCTAACCATTTGATGATTTCCTTCTTCACCACTTCTTTCATAATAGGATTCAGTCTTCTCTGGTGCTCCACCGAATTGCTGGAACAATTCTCTAACAAGATTTTATGCATACATATGGATAGACTTATCCCCTTTATATGTGCAATGGTTCATCCAATTACTTTTCTGTATTTTCCTAGCAAATCTATTAGACTCTGTTCTTAACCTGCATCCAAAGTAGAAGAAATGATTACAGGGAATGTGTTGTTTTGACCAAGATAAGCATACTTTAAATGTGAAGGTAACAGTTTTAATTCAAAACTAAGAGGTGATTCAATAGATGGTAAAGTTGTTTTTACTTCCATGTCTGAAAGATTCAGGTGTTCAATAAAACCTGTTGTGCCTATCAGATTGTTGTTTATCCATCCAATCTGTTTGGATTGCTGTAACATCTTCCTCTTCAACATCCTCAAAGGTGGTGACTTTGTCAAGTACATTACTGCAGCATTTGTCCATACTGTCTGCTACAATAAGATCCACTACACTTAGAAAATTACAATCTTCTACTTCATCAGGGTTCCTCATAGCCTCTATTACATTAAATGTGACTTGTTGATCATTCACTCTCATGGTGAGCTCACCTTTCTGCACATCTATCAAAGTTTTTCCAGTTGCTAGAAAAGGTCTTCCAAGTATAATGGGTACCTATTTGTCAGCTTCAAAGTCCAGCATAATGAAATCCACTGGAAAGATGAATTTGTCAACCTTCACCAATACATCTTCTATCTTTCCTTCAGGGTATGCATGAGATCTGTCAGCTAATTACAGAGTGACTGTTGTTGGTCTGCACTCCCCTACTCATAGCTGCTTAAATACAAATAATGGCATCAAATTAATACTAGCTCCCAAGTCACAAAGTGCTCTACCAGCATACCTAGTCCCTATAGAACATGGTATTGTAAAACTCCCTAGATCTTTTAATTTTGTGGGAATTTTACTCTGGAGCATATGACTGCTTTCCTGTGTTAAAGCAACAGTTTCAAACTCTCCAAACCTTCTTTTTTGTGCCAAGATATCTTTTAGAAATTTCACATAATTTGGCATTTGCTCCAAAGCTTCCAGAAAAGGTATATTTATGTGCAGTTGCTTCAGCACTTCCAGGAATTTGTTGAACTGGTTGTCTTGTTTTTGCTTCTAGAACCTTTGTGGGAAAGGTGATGGATGTCTAAACTGCTGGGTAGCTTCAGGAGATACCAAACTTTGTTTGTTTGATTTGGTGCAAGTTGTAAACTACTGGTGTTGTGACTTCTTTTTTAGCATGTTCTGGTTGAATTTCCTCTGCAGTTGTTGTAGCTTGGCCTATGTAACCAGTGTCTTGAATAGGAGTTTGCTGTTGGTTCTTGTGCTGAATTGTATTCCATCCCCTTTTTGATCACCTCAACTGGGATATCAACATTCTTTCCAGATCTCAAACTAATTACTTTGCATTGTTCTTTGCTCTCTCTCATGGGGTCTTCTGTGTTGCTAGGCAGGCTTCCTTGAGTTCTGCTGCTCATTGCTATAGCCAGTTGTCTAATTTGGTTCTCAAGGTTTCTCAAGGACACAACTTGACTTTACACAATTGCTTCATTCTTTGCAATATACTCATTGATCAATGCTTCCAGTGAAGTGATTGGATCCTGACTAATATGCTTTTGCCCTTGACTTTGTTGATGAAAACCAGGTGGTTGTGTGTTTCTACTCAGTCCATTTAATGCTGGAGCATTTCGATTCTGACTGCTCTATAAGAAATTTGGGTGTTGTTTCCAGCCTGGGTTGTAAGTATTTGAATATGGGTTGTTCTGAGGTTGTCGATTGAAGTTATCCACATAGTTTACTGAAGCTGAATTTCCAGGACAATTATCAAAATCATGTTCTTCACCACAATAGACACAAGAAAGTTCAGTAACTTGCTTTACTGTTGCTGGAGCAGTTGTCATGGCTTTTACCATGTTAGTCAATGAGGTTACTTGTGCTGATAAGGCTGTAATTGCATTAATGTTATGTACCCCTGCTGATTCTCTTGCTGCTGGTTGCCTGGCTGAAGGCCACTGGTAATTATTGTTGGTAATTTTTTCCAGAATTTCATAAGCTTCAGTGTAAGATTTGGATAACAGAGCTCCATTTACTGAAGCATCCACCATTAACCTTGTACTCGGATTCAACCCATTGTAGAAAGTTTCCAATTGAATGCAACAAGGGATACCATGTTGAGGACACCTTCTGACCAATTCCTTGAATCTTTCTCACGCCTCGTACAAACTTTCATCTTCAAGTTGATGGAAGGAAGTAATCTCATTCCGTAGTTTTGCATTTTTTGTTGGTGGGAAATATTTCATTAGGAATTTATCAGCCAATTCATTCCAGCAATCTTATAAATATTTCAGAGGGTAATGAATTTAACCATGCTCTTGCTTGATCTTTTAAGGAATAAGGGAAGAGCCTCAGCCTTAAGGCATCTTGTGTCGCTCCAGCAATCTTGAAAGCATCACTTACTTCCAAGAAAAATTTAAGATGGAGATGATGATCTTCATTAGGCAATCCATTGAATTGTCCCACTGTTTGTAACATTTGAAACATCACTAGTTTCAACTCAAAATTTGTTGCTTCTACCTCAGGTCTGATGATTCCAAGGTGTATAACTTGCGGGGTTAGTACAACGTAATCTCTTATAGCTCTATCTTTGTCATCAGCCATGTAAATAATATTGTTGTTGCCTGGCTGTCTCCCGTTGGCATGTTCATTCTGCTCTTCTTGAATGTTGACTGGTTGTAAGGGGCCGTGAGGATTCAAATTTTGTACATCTTGTAAATTATTCATGCTTGGAGTACTTTCTGAATTCCTTTGTTCTCTTCATAGTCTCCTGATAGTCCTTTCAACCTCAAAATCGAATTGGAATGCCACATATCTGACTTTACGCATGCATGTACCGATCTGCCAATAAATAGAATAAATCAAATCAAATTTGGCGCGATCAAAATTTACTTCACACTTCAAAAATAAACAATCAATCCCCGGCAACGGCGCCAAAAACTTGTTGGTTGATTTCTATAATCAATTATTATCAATGTCAATATGCAAATATACACAACAGGTAATAAAGTGATAAGTATTCAAGATCGTCTCCACAGGAATTGATGTTACTCAAAATGTTAAAGCAATCACAATAGTGCAAATCAACTAAAGACCGAAACAAACAATTATCAAATAATTCTATCGTAACTAATAATTGAAATAAAACAATACTGTAATGAAATAAACTAATTTAAATGTGTCTAAGATTCAATTGAGAATATAGTAGTTGAATGATCAAACTCTCCTAATGGGGTGACTGTTGTTTACCAAATTAGCACCAGTTGTTACAATAAGTGCTGCAGTAATGGGTAGAATAAATCTGCATCCGCAGCTATCGCATGTTGGAAATCTCATACCTTTAAATCTACTAACAATGACCAGTTGCTCATATATTTATGGTACGACATTATAACATTTAATCTCTTCACCCTACAAGGTGAATACTTATGTCTAAAGTGTCGCAAATCTTAACTTTAAGTATTGCCCTTACTTAAGAACAAGTAATACTCTAATAATGTCTGCTAAGACATGCCCTTTTGCTGCTCTATCTTAACTAAAACTATTAAATGAGTGGTCAACCGAAATAACAGTTGTATTAATAAAAACTACTATAGTATAATGCTACAGCATTACTATAACAACATAAAAGAACAGTCAAGAACCCATTGGATTATTTGTCACTCAACCACAAGTAAATTTAGTTCATAATCTGGATGAGAAAAATAAATACAAATATATTGATCTCGGAATACATCTAAACAATTCAAGGAAGAAGAGAAAATATAAGTTGAGCACGATGAAAGACAAAATAATTCTGCACGGTTCTTTTCTTTGTTTCCGAATAGCACTCCTCAATCTTGATCTCCTTCTTCTCGCCTTTTTAATTATTTTTTATGATAATTCCCAGTTGCCTTTTTATGTGGTGCACGCCTCCTTTTATATTGCAAATTAGGGTAAAAAACCCAAAGTCCATGTGCGTGCATGCGTTTAAATTAGGAAACATGCAGATCGTAATTTTATGATTGACCCACGCTTTAAGCTTTCTCCCGCTTTGCTCTCTGATTGCTGCAGCACTGGTTGCTCTAGCATCCACAACAGCACTGCATTATTCTCAATTGTGCTTGTCTTTTTTTGTGGCCATCTTCTTTCCTCCTCTTGCTCATTTAATGTCTCAGCATCCCCTTATGAATTTAAAACCTACAATTATGCACATGTTTTTAGCACAAATTACTTGATTTAAACAAAACTTATTAAAACCCAACTAAAATGAATGTTTATGCAAAATGTAACCAAAATGTAATAAAAACACCTTCTTTGCTCTTTGAATGATCTTGATTTAAGTCTAGAATTGATGTAATAACTCTCATTTTCTAGAGTTATCAGTGATCGACCATATTAACACTTTGAAAGGGTTATAAAATAGAGGCAACTGAACATGTGAAGCTTATACTTCAAAGTTTACTTGACTCATATGATCAACTCAATATCAACTTAATAAACAATATCCTAATAGAGTGCCCAGTCTTTAATGAATAGTAAGAAAAAGTGCTAACAATGATGAGAGAGAGATCAACGAAACATGGCCCCAGTGAAAGTCATTGTCATGATAGATCAAAGTTAAGAAGTGCTGAAGTAAAAAAATCAGGTGCTACAAATATAGCAAAAAGGACACGTTAAGGAAGAGTGCTGAAGTAACTAAAAGAGAAGAAATGGTAAAGATCATGAGTCATTAAATGCTCAAGGGTATGTGGCAAGTACCTCATATGATAATGACATTTTATACAGTAAGGTAACAACCGTTGCAGAAGGCAGAAAACGACTATCTAAAATTTAGCTTATAGACTTAAAAGCGACCTAAAATGTGACCTCTCAAAGAGAATGGTTTCACAAATATGAATCTATCTCAAAAGGATCTGTCTATTATGGGTAATGATCAGCTTTGGAGATTGTTGGTACTGGTACAATCAAGATAAAGATGTTTGATAGTACAATAGACATTATCCAGAAGGTACGACGTGGCAAAGAGCTGAAGAAAAATCTATTGCCTTTAGGAAAAATAGATATAGTTTTGGCTGCAAAACTCCTGTGAAAAAATGATATCATAAAGATTGTCAAAGGTGCACTTGTGTTAATAAAGGCAGAAAAGTTCAGTGCCAATTTGTTCATTCTTAAAAAGGAAACATTACATGAAGTTAATATGTGTGTCACATCAAATAGAGAAGAGCAGCAATGATATGACATCTCCAACTTGGCCACATATTTGAATAAAGTTTGAATATTCTCTCTGGACGAAAGTTGCTTTCAGGGCTCAAATCGGTGAACTTACTGTTTTAAGAGCATTGTGTTACAAGTAAAGAATATAGATTAAAGTTCAGCAAATCTGACGCTAGAAGTATATGTAGTCGAGATTTGAGTAATTCTAATGTATGGGAATCGCTGGATATATGGTTGATAGGTGCAAAATACTTAGTGAGTTTCATTGATAATTATTCTAGGAGATATTAGATGTATATAATTAAGAAAAAGTTAGACGTATTTCTAATGTTCAAGGAACACAACAGATGGGTAGAACTTAAATTCTAAAAAATGATCAAGTTTTTTAGTACAAATAATAGTGGAGAGTATACAGACGACAATTCTTATATTATGTAAGCAAAAAGATATTAAGAGACAGTTTTCAATGGCATATACTCCTTAATAAAATGGAGCGGCAGAACAGTAAACAGAACTCTTACATAAAAAAGAAGTGCCATGTTGAAGACTACCAGTCAACCAAACTGATTTTGGGTAAAAATAGCTAAAACCCCCCGTTATGTGGTAAATAAGCCGCCATCTAAATCAATTAGGTTGAAGACATTTATGGAAATGTGAACTTGAAAGCTAGCTAATTACTCTCATTTGCATACTTTTGGATGTCCTATATATGTAATGTATAATGTTCAAGAAAGTACAAAGCTGAATCCAAAATTCAAGAGATGTATCTTCTTATGTTATGCTGATGGAGTGAATGGGCATTATCTATGGGATCCCACTGCCGACAAAATAATAATAATAATAATAGCACTATAAAATAAAAGTCAGAGACTATAGTGATACGAGTGGAAAATAATCCACAAAATAAAGGTCTAAATTCTTCTAAAGCAATACCAGAGCACAAAAACAAGAACAAGTCAAGTCCGAGACTTTAAAAATTCATCGCTTAACTCATGAGAAATGATTGTCACTGTGGCACTTGGAGTATATTGTAGAGACTCATGCTGCATACTATCTTCTGACAGAAGATAGAGAGCCTTTAACTTTCCATTAAGATTTAAATAGCTTAGATATTGCTTTATAGATGATAGTAATGCAGGAAGAAATTTAAAGCTCTACACAAGAACAAAATTGGGAACTTATACCACTACTTTGTGGAAGAAAAGCCTTTGAAAACAAATGGATCAATAAGATCAAATGTGATGGCAATAACCAAGTAGAGCGATATCGAGTAAAATTGGTGGTGAAAGATTATGTTCAGAAAGAAAGCATTGACTTCAATGAGTTATTTTCTCCAATGGTTCACCTTCCAACTGCCAGAATAGTCATTGTTGTGTATGCTACATTTGACTTACATTTAGAGCAATTAGATGTAAAAACTATATTTCTTAATGGAGAACTTGAAAAAGAAATTTATATTCTCCAACTAAAAGGTTTTTCTCAAATTGGCAAAGAGAACCTGATTTACAAGTTGAACAAATCTCTATATGGTCTCAAACAAGTGTTAAGTGTTGGTATATCAGTTTAGATTGTTGTTCATACTACAATGATTTTATCATTTTGCTATTATATATGGATGACATGTTGGTAGCAAGTTCCAACAATGATCGACTCCAAGACTTGAAGGTACAAATAACTAGGGAGTTTGACATAAAGGACTAGGGACTGGCAGACAAGATTTTAAGGGTGCAAATTCATTAAGATAGAAACAGTAAGAAGATTTGGTTTTTTTCAACATAATTAATTAAAGAAAATCTTGTGCCGCTTGAAAATGCAAGATTGTAAGCCAATTTCCATCCACTTCCTATTAATTTCAAGTTATCCTCAACTATGTGTCCTACTAATAAAGTAGATATGATGAAGATGTCTCGAACACTATATACATCGGCAGTGGGAAGTTTGATGTTCACTATGATATAGACTAGATATTGCATAAACAGTGGGAGCGGTTAGTAGATATAAGGTAAATCCAGCTGGAGAGCATTGAAAAATTCTGAGGAGAATTCTAAGATACATTAGAGGAACCTTGAATGTTGCGTTTGGTTACAGAGAATCAGAATTTACTATCAGTGGCTACATGGATTCTGATTTTGCTGGAGACCTTGATAAAAAGAAAATCCATTGCTTGGTATATATTTACACTTACGGAAGGAGTTATAAGTTGAGTTTCAAAAATGCAGACTGTTATGGCATTATCTACAACAGAAGCAGAATACATGAAAGCTACACAAGCTTGTAAAAAGGCTATATGAATACAAAGATTATTAGAGGAACTTGAGTATAAAAAAGAAAAAAAAATTCAAGTGTTTTATGATAGTCAGAGTGCCTTATACATTGTTAGGAATCCGATCTTTCACTCAGCGAAGAAGAATGGATTTTGTGGAGACAGTAGGAGAATGTTAAAAAAAATCAAAAGCCTACATACACCTATGGTGCCATTTGGTGGCCACAAATATTAACAATATAGAAGAGTTAGAGCTGCATTCATGCACTTGTTAAATAAAAGAAGAAAATGGTTACTGATTTGTAAGACTTTTGACTGCAATAATTAAATGCATGCATGGTGAAGGTTTCTTATAAATACCAAGTCATTTTCCTTGGCGCATGCATCCCAAAATTCTTTGATTCATTTCCTGTCTCGAAACTGAGAAGTCAAGAGTTTGAAGACTGAGAGAATTCAAAGTTTTTAATAAACTCTTGAGTAATTAGTGAGTGAGCGATTAGGTGTATTGGGATTCTAAGTAGTGCGCTAAAATACTTTGATAGTTGTAATTTCCATTTCACTAGTAAAGTTTTATTCTTTTATCTTTGCCCGTGGAAATAGGCTAAAAGTCAAACTGCTTAAATTATGATGTCCCTTGTGTGATTATAGTGTTTTAATATTTCTCAATTCACTTTAGTTGTATATCTGTTTCACCTATCAATTTTCTAACACCAATACACAGAAGAACCAATCCAAAACCACCTTTAATTTTTTTTAAAAAAAAATACCCTCTAAAAAATAATATGATAATTACATATGGATAAAATCATATTGATAGCTGAAAAAACACAAAACACAAAAGGTCTAAACTAGTCAAAATATATTAATCTTGCCATACTTGTTTTGATAACTAGGATAATCATACAACGAAAACGTTGCTTTTTTAACCACATACAACCTACATTGTGCAACCAACTGTTCAATTTTCCTTTCACAAAAAAATCTATTTGTTTTGTGTACAATAAGAATTTCACCATTATTGAACAACGTTCTCCTTGTACTTTTACAAAAACCATTCACCAAATTTCTCTATCGCCTATAAACAAAGAACAAAGGTAATAAAATTGAAAATGAGCACAATATTATGTAAATGCATTCGTAGTTCTAACTAAGCTTTGTGTTAACAATTACCAAGCTAGTCCAAAATTTTTTAACTACATGGAAGTTATTCTTATATGGAGTATAACTATGGAAAAGTTCTATTGTATTAAACATGTGAATGTCTATGCATGCAAAACAAAAACCATGACAATTATTAAAAAAAAAATTGAGTAAATGTGGAATATACTCACCGATGTTAGGTGATTTGAGATTCCAACTTATAATTGAAGCCAGCAAAAGGGAAGTTGAAAACAAGTCTGTCAAACCCTAATGGAATGCCATGTTTGTGGCATCTACTTCATGTTTGACAATGCAACCTTTGTTCTTTAGACTTTGTATATTTTGATAAACTTCAGACCCATAATTTTGAATTATGAAACCTGTATTAATTCCATATTTAGTTAATTAATAATCCTATAGTTAGCTTCAAAAGATACATGTACTTTAAAAACTATAAAATAAAATCGATAGTACTGCTTAAATCAACAGAAGTCGCTATCATGTTGGAAGCTGAACCGAAGGCTTTGGCCTAAAAAAAACAAAACAGAGAACAAAAAATTTTCCCTTTCCAACAAGCAATATCTATTAGAGAATTATAACAAATTAAACACCATTTTTATTTCTTCAACAATACTTTTCAAATACTAGAAATCTTATTTTTTCACTCTCTACAACTTAGAGATTTTATTGCTTCACTTGATGCTTAAAATGAATACATGAGGGGGTATTTATACATATTACAAATCAATCACAACCATTCATTTATTCAACTACCACACAAATCCTAACCATTCATCAAAACCTACTACTCACCTACTTCATCAACCACGACAATCACACCTACTACAAGAAACTTCCATGAAGTAGACTTGGATTTCTTCAAATTTGATCCTGTGACACCAAGCAGACTTCTGAATTTTACAAAGTTTTCTTACTTGAGCGGCTTGGTGAGGATATCAGTTACTTGATCTTGTGATTTCACATATTTGACTTGCACTTCTTTTCTTGTAATACACTCTCTTATAAAGTGATAGCAAGTATCTATATGTTTGCTTCGATCATGAAAGACTGGATTCTTAGATACGACAATTGCTAATTTGTTATCAACATAAATCTTGGTTGGCTTTTCTTGTGGCAAACCCAACTCCTTCAACAAATTTTGAAGCCAAATTGCTTGGCAAATACTTGATGTAGTAGCTATGTACTCAGCTTCACAGGTGAAAGTGTGCAAACCCAACTCCTTCAACAAATTTCTGAGCCAAATTGCGTGGCATACACTTGATGTAGCAACTATGTACTCAGCTTTATAAGTGGAGAGTGTGACAATTGGTTGCTTCTTTGACATCCATATGAAAGTAATATCTCCCATAAAGAACACAAATCCTATGACGCTCTTTCAATCGTCTACATATCCATCCCAATTACTATCAATATGTCCAACAAGCTTGTAATCATTAGAAAATGAGTATAAAAAACAGAAATTAATTGTACCTTTGATGTAGCGAAGGATTTTTTTTGCAGCTTTAAAATGGGTGGTCTTTAGATTCTCCATATATCGACTCATAAGTCTAACAGTATAAAGGATATTTGGTCAAGTGCACATCAAATATTGTAAGCTTTCAACCAAACTCTTAAAGAATGTTGAATCTACATCTTCGTCTTCATCATGTTTGGATAACTTGACTCCACATTCCATTGGCGTGCTTATAGGCTTGCAATTATTCATCTTGAACTTCTTAAGTATCTCTTTTGCATAGCTTTTTTAGGAGATAAATATGTCTTCTTCCTTTTGCTTGACTTCAATGCCGAGGTAATATACCATCAATTTGATGTCAGTCATCTCGAACTATTTGATTATCACTCTCTTGAGCTCTTTAAATAAGCTTGGATTACTGCTAGTGAAGATGAGATCATCCATGTACAAGCACACTATCAAAATGTCTCCATCTTCTTTGACGTAGAAAGTATGTTCATATGGGCATTTGATAAAGTTGTTCTCTTGAAAATACTTGTCAATTATACTATTCTATGCCCTTGGTGCTTGCTTTTATCCATAAAGAGCTTTCTTCAATCTCAGAACTTTGACTTCATGTCATTTCTCAACATAGCCTAATGGTTGTTCGATATAAAGTTCTTCTTTGAAGAATCCATTTAAGAAAGTAGACTTCACATTCATTTGAAAAATCTTCCATTTTTTCTGAGCAGCAAACGAAATAATAGGGTTTGATAGTTTTAAGTCGAGCTACAAGAACAAGCACCTCATCATAATCAATGCATGCCTTTTTACTATAGTCTTTTGCAACTAGCCTTACTTTATGCCTTTTAATTTCTCCTTTGCCATTTCTTTTCGTCTTGCACACCCATTTGACACCGATCGCCTTGTGACCTTTAGAAAACACAGTAAGTTCTCAAGTGTCATTCTTTATGATGGCTTTGATTTTTTCATCTATTGCGATTCTCCACTTCTTATCTTGTGCATCTTGTTGGAAATTGACTAGATCACAATCAACAAAGAGATAAAAGAAAGTGAGATTTTCAAGTCTCTTAATTACCACGTAGAGATCTTGAAGTCAATTATTTCATTTAAGAAAGATAGTGGTGAATCTCCACCTATGGTTGATGCTGGTGAGATAAGTAGAGTATCTGGCTTTTGTTGTTATTCTACTTGTTTTATCTATGTAAGATCATCTTCTTTAATGGAAAAGAAGTTGAAGTCATCCACATTAGAGCTAAAACATATTCTTCTTCTTCATAAAAATTACATCTTTGTTGATCACGATCTTTCCAATGTTTGAATTGCAAAGTTGGTATCCTTTAGAATTGTTGTCATAGCTAATAAAGATGAACTTCACACTTTTGTCATCCAACTTGGCTCTTCTCTCATATGGGCAATGCTTCAAAAACTCTTAGATGAGGATATGAGGCTTTATTCTACTACATGTTTCTTGTGGTTTCTTGCCCTCACACACTTCTTGTTGGAGATCAATTGGATAAGTAGACTGCACTTGCAATAACTTCAGCCCAAAATTCTTTAGGTAGTATCTTGCTCTTGAGCATATTCCTTGCCATATTGAGAATGGTTATATTCTTTCTTTCTGCAACACTGTTTTATTAGGGGATATTGGAACTGTGAAAAGGTTCTGAATTCCACTTGGTTCACAAAACTCGACGAATTCTTTAGAAGTGAACTCTCCACCTCGATTAGATCTTAAAGCTTTAATATAGTGTCCACTTTCTTTTTCTACTGCAGTTTTAAACTTCTTGAAAGCTTCAAAAACTTTTGACTTCTGCTTTAAATAAATACACCCAAGTTTTTCTTGAAAAATCATCTATAAAGAAAAGAAAGTATTTACTTTTACCAAGGGAGCTTGACTTGAATGGGCTACACACATCAGTATGAATAAGTTAGAGTGACTTCTAAGCTCTTGAGTTTGACGCCTTTAGAAAGCTCTTTCTAAACTACTTGCCAAGTAAACATCCTTTATAAATTTGATTGGGATGATTGATTGAAGGTAAGCCTTTCACCACGTTCTTCTTTGATAGTAGTTGTAGTCTACCAAAGTTGAGATGCCTAAGTTAAAGATGTCAAATCCAGGTTAGATCTTTGTGACAAGCCTTCAGACAATTTGCAACATTATTTTGAATATTTAATGGAAACATTCTATTCTTTGACATTTTTACCTTCGTAATTAGGTTTTCTTTGTCATCTCTTAGAAAACGATTATAATCTTTTAAGTGAATATTATAGTCTTTTTCCAATAGTTGACCTAAATCGAAGATATTGCTTTCCATACTGGGCACATAGTAAACTTTGGGAATTAGTTAGTGGCTACTATGTTTTACATGAAAAAAAATGTTACCTTTGTCCTTTATTGGTACTTTTGAATCATCTCCAAAAGTGACATTGCCATTCACCGATTCATTTAGTTACATGAACATGCTTCTATTTTCGCTCATGTGATTGTTAGCCCATGTGTCAAGATACCATGTATTTTTTTGACCTCCACTAGTGTGCTAGTAAAAGTGTACCATCTTCACCATTCTTCCCTTTAACATAATTCACTCTCATCAATTCTGGTACTCGGATCTCTACATTTTGAAGCATAATGCTCAAACTGTATTTAGGATTTGTCTTACTTCGATCTTGGATTGCCTTTGCCTTGTTATCTAATTGAGATTTCTTTGTAACACCCTCTTTAGGGACTCAGGACCCCACTATCGCTCACGAGGACACGCAGAACTGCTCTAATACTATCTGTCATGACCCAACCTAAACCTGTCAAGATATTTTCTGCTTTGGGCCTCAATAAGGCTTGCACAATTTTGTTTCTAGGGCGCTCATACATCTCAAAATGCGTCTTGCCAATTAAAGTGTGGATCACCTCTTATAAACCTAGTATTTCTTCCATGCTTTGTCGATGTGGGATTCGCCTAGATTGTTACATTCTTCTTTTTCATAATTGGAGTTGTTGTTGTTGAAATTCCAACTTCATCCATGACCATGACCTCTACCTCGTCCTCGACCTCTACCTCGGACATTATGTCTTCTCCTGTTGTTGGAGCTTTCTTTTCTCTTCCTTCGATTGACTTCCATCTTGAAAAGTTGTTCTTCAATTCCTTACTTCTTTTTCAGTTTTTTTAATAGGTTTACAACATTCCTTGAAGTTACTCGATCATCGTAGCCTCCAGATCTTTTGTTTCCTCAATTGTCACAACAATATAGTCAAACTCCAAGTCTACTGATCGAAGTATCTTTTCAATGATCCTTATCTCTTTTAACTCGTCACTATTTCTTTTTAATTCATTATGAACGGTCAAAACCTGAGTAAAATAGTTAGAAATCGACTCGGATGCCTTTATGTGTTCGTAATGTTTAAAAAGGAACCTTCTTAACTTATTCTGCTCTTTTGTAAGAGGTCTCTAGCTTCTCCCTTAGTTTTTTTAAGGAGGTTGCACTAGCAATCTTTTCAAAAGTACATTCATCTAATGATTGAAAGATGAGATACTTTGTTTTATTCTCTTTCGTCTTCAAGTTTTTCAAATTCTTCTTTTGTGTCGTAGTTAAAGTAGCTTCATTTTCTAGCACAGTAAATCTTTTTTTCCACAACTTCCCATACATCGTGTGCACCTAATAGAGCTTTCATTTTAATACTCTAGTTGTCAAACTTTCTTCCTTTCAATTGTCAAGCTTGGAATGACATCATACTACCATTTGCCATAATTCACAAATTGAGCGAGAATTTAGAGATTTTGAATGCACGGATGAATCCAGAATGTGAAAAACCCTTGGGAGGAACTCGGGTCAACTTTTTGTCAACGGTCGACGGTCAACGCTGGTCGACATTCAAGTCTGCTTAACAGTCAACTCTGGTCAACTTAGATCCGGCTTGGTTCGATTTAGTTCGGCTTGGTTCAACTCTATTCGGATCGGTGAGTCGACTCAGTTTGAGGACAGTAAATTTCCGAAGGTAATTGTAGGCACGTCCGGAATTGGATCTTTATGATTTTTGCGGCCCTGTGTTCCTCTCGTCGATCTCTTCGATTTGATATGCTACACGGCTATGTGGACCACCAATTATTAGCTCTGATACCACTTTGTTAGAGAATGAACAAATTAAACACTCAAAATAATATTATTTTATTTATTCAATAACACTCTTCAAATACTACAACTATTATGTTTTCACTTTCTACAACTTAGAGATTTTGTTGCTTCACTTGATGTTAAAACTGAATACATGAGAGGGTATTTATACATATTACAAATCAATCATAATTATTTATATATTCAATTACCACACAAATCCTAACAATTCGTCAAAACCTACTACTCATTACTTCACCAACCATATCTACCACAAGAAACTCCTATGAAATGGGCTTGGTTTTCTTCAAATTGGATCAAGTTTATGGTCCAACAATATCATGCGGCTAATAAATTATTGTTTTATTCATTTTGCTCCATTTTGATGATCACCAACTTGAACATTTTTAGACAATTTTGCTTGATCAATGCTCCCTCTCTTTCTCAATGGAGTTAAAAAAAAAAAAACAAGATAATGTGATCCATTTTCAAAATCATCAAGACCAAATGAAGATGAACCATAGCCATCATCAAAATCTGCACTAAAATAAAAATCCATTTGTTGCTTTCTATAATAACGTCAAAAATTTCTTAATTACGTCTATTCATATACAGATACAAATGCCAGCAAAGCATCAATAAATCTTAGTGTGAAATTCTAAGAGTTTTTGATATTCGTAATCGTTTTTCAAAGAGTACTATAGATCGTTGTTGCATTCATTAATTATAAAGGGGTTTAACATTTAATATTCCATTTATATAAATCTTGTGATTTATTTTATCATTAAATTAATTTCATCAATTTCGGAAGTTCAACTTGAGAATTGAGTTCCTTTTTCATGAAAACAAAAGAAACATTAATGAAATTGAATTAGACCCGTTGAATACGGACTCACTAAAAGTTTATGCAACTCTTTCAATATAATTTTTTTTTACAATATCATAGGTGCAAAAAAAGATAAATATTTTTTTCTATCACTTTTTATTACTTGATCATGATATTAGATGTAATGGTTTAAGAGAGGACAATTCAACAAAAAACTGTGATGAGAAATTAAAAATATATCATTATCTTTTATTAATTTAATCGATTTATAATGCAAGCGACTCCCTAGTTTTGTGATGTCCACGTTTTCGTCGAGTTCTGAGGATTCGAGTCTCTCTGTATTTATTGCAATGATAGGTTTACTCATGCGTTCATCAACAGTACGTCACATGTACTCTAGATTTTCTCCATGTAAGTTGTAACCTCAGATAGTCACCCTACTGCGTCATGCCCATCAACCGTACGTGCGTGTTAATTGGTTTTGAAATATGCACAAATTTCAAACATTTCTGTATATTTAAAAATGTAGTCCTAAAAATTGTTCTAATTTTGTTTTTAATCTAAAATGATCCGGTAACCAGTAAGTATATTTATCATTACAGTCTGTGATATTCCAGCCAACAAAATGAAAAGAGAAATGGCCTCTTTCAATGAACCTCCGTGGAGAGGAAACAAAGAAATTATATTAAAAATCAGTTAACAATTACAGTGAGAAGTATTCCATGCCACGCAAATTCTACGTCTCACTATTATTGGTTTACTAGATAGTGGATGATCCGCGATTTGTTTTTCAAGTAAAAATTTCCACAAGTGTATGTATGTTTCCCTGCACCAAACACATTTACATACGTTTACTTGAAATGAACCCAAAAAAAAAAACAAATATGTAATACACGTGGCGTGTATTTATTGAACGGTCTGAATAGACATTTACTTCTACATCCTTAAAAGTTGATTTTTGATTACTTATCCAAAGTCACGTCAAGTGACAGTCAATTGGATCCACTGCTATAAATATAATTTGGTCGGTTAGACCAATAAAATGTTGGCTTCATTAGCAATGGAATTCTCCTTAAGTAGCTTGACTGGGTTTGCTCTCCAGTTCGAGTCGCAGGAAAGTTATCTTTGTTGGGAGAACTTGTACCTCCCGGTTCGAGCGGAGATTTCTAATCTGGATTGTGATACGAGCTTAAAGGTGTCTCCCACAGTTGGGGCTCTTCCCATAATACCTCGTGATTAAGACAAAAAAAAAAAAAATTTGGTCGGTTAGGTTAGGTAGTGGATGACGCACCATTTGGTTTCCATTTACAAATTTCCACAACATAAAATTAATCAATTGTTTATACAGTACATTTTTTCAGCTTTAAATACAGTTCATGAGGTTGAAACTATCATCCGCACATTACGTACCCTCAAACTCAATCAAACATGGTAAATTCAATGTCCATGAGCTGCCTTGCCGCGTTGGTATGGTGCTTCAGCCTGTTGTTGCTTAATTCTCATAGTTATTTCGCCTATCATTCAAACGAGACAGACCGCCTAGCATTGCTTGCCATAAAGTCGCAGCTTCAGGATCCACTTGGAGTTACAAGTTCATGGAACAATTCTATGAACTTGTGCCAATGGACAGGCGTGACCTGCGGTCATCGGCATCCAAGAGTGATTGCATTAGATCTGAGTAACCGAAGCATACGAGGTACTTTATCTCCTTTTGTTGGGAACCTCAGCTTCCTCAGAGTCATCAACCTCACAGACAACGATTTCTATGGCGAAATTCCTAATGAAGTTGGTCGTTTGCTCAGGCTTGAGACTCTATTACTGACCAATAATTCTTTTTCAGGTAAAATACCATCCAATTTGTCTCATTGCTCTAACCTCATTAATCTTTTTTTGCGTAAGAACAAGCTAGTTGTTTAGCGTACTTAAACCTGTCTTACAATCACTTCGAGGGTGAGGTTCCAAGAAAAGGAGTTTTCGGAAACAGAACATGAATTCATTTGATTGGGAATGAAAGGCTTTGTGGGGTTTAGAAGAATTGCATTTACCATCCTGCCATTTCGCTAGACCAAGAATAACAAGAATCACTCTTCTCAAAGTTGTGATTCCAGTGGCGGTAATATTGATGATCTTATTAGCATGTTTGATTATTGTTTATACTGGAAGAAGGAAACATACACAGAAATCATCTCGTACGTTGCCGATGGAACAACATTTTCCAATGGTTTCCTATGCTGAGTTGAATAAAGCAACAAATAATTTTTCAGCATCAAACATGATTGGTCAAGGAAGCTTTGGCTTTGTGTATAAAGGAAAGCTAGGTGAAACTGGGACTACAGTAGCAGTGAAGGTAATGAATCTTAAGCAAAAAGGTGCAGCCAAAAGTTTTGTTACTGAATGTGAAGCATTAAGCAATGTTCGCCATCGAAATCTCATCAAGATTATCACTGTTTGCTCCAGCATTGATTTTAAAGGGGTTGATTTCAAGGCTCTTATTTACGAGTACATGAAATACGGAAGTTCAGAGGATTGGTTGCACCAGAGCAATGATAAACTAGAAGCTGGCAATTTGGGTCTCATTCAAAGACTAAACTTAGTCATTGATGTGGCTTCTGCAATCGAATATCTTCACCATCACTGCCAACCACCAATTGTTCATGGTGATCTAAAGCCAAGCAATGTTTTGCTTGATCATGACATGGTTGCCCATGTAGGTGATTTTGGGCTTGCAAGATTTCTTTCTGATTATTCTCCTAGTACAATTCTTGAAACTCCATCAAGTTCAATCGGGATAAAAGGAACCGTTGGCTATGTTGCCCCAGGTAATTACATATTTTCATTTTTGATACTTCATTATTTTAGTTAATATCAATGTTATAATGCCTGACACAAAGAACTTGAAAATGTTCTTCTTTTTTTTTTCCCAAGAATATGGCGTTGGCAGGGATGTGTCTATTATGGGAGATGTGTACAGCTTCGGGATTTTGCTACTAGAGATGTTTACAAGAAAACGGCCAACCGATAAGATGTTTAATGATAGTCTGAATCTCCATAAATTTGCCAAGACGGCTCGGCCAGAAAAAGTAATGGTAATTGTTGATCCTTCGTTGTTGTTGGAATTGGAAGCAAGGGTGAGCAACTCAAGGAATCCTAAAAATGAAAGAGCGAAAATTGAGGACTGCTTGGCTGCCATAATGAGAGTTGGAGTTCTCTGCTCAGTGGAGTCTCCATTCGAGCGAATGCAAATGACAGATCTTGTGCCAAAATTATGTGCTGCTTGGAAAATCTTTCTCAATAACAGAGCTTGATGCATTAGAAATGGGATTGAGGCCACTTGCTTAATGTTCACTCTTGTCGAATGATCTAAACCTTTTATTGAGATTGCAAAATTATGTTCATGTCTTGCATTTAAAAGTTGATGATTGAAATGCCTTTTATGAAATGCTTTTTAATTGATGACGAATTACTTGTACAATGTTTTTGTATATATAAAGATAGATACGAGAAATATAGTAAGACTTCCCATAGTCTTGGAAAATAATAAAAGTGAGTTATAACAGAATAAAGATTATAGCTTGTACACTAACGATATGTTCGTTGACTTGTAGTTCTGGAATATGTAAACCCCTTTAATAGTGCCTTACATTCAACAAGATTGGTTTCAAGGATATCAATTGATTGCAGGGGATATCAATTGATTCCATGGGCTATTGACTATTCTCCTTATCAAGCGTGCATTGTTTACTATCTTCCACAACCTTAGCTGATTGCTTATATTGATGATGACTCTTTCCTGACGCAGTGTGAAAGTGATACTAAATGTTATTCTAGCGTACGCTCTTGAAACTCAAGAAAGATTAACTCTTAAAGGTAGAAAATGTTGAATTAATGACAAAGATAAACCTAAAAGGGAATAATCTAAAACATTATTAATGAAAAGCTAAAGGTATTACAATATACTAAGATAATAACCCTGCTTATGCTTGTAACTAATTTAATCCTAATCATTCTCAAATAAGAGAATTAATCTAAAATCTCAATTAGACTAAAATTACAAATATGACTCCAATAAATATAATAAAACAAGATAAATCATACTGGAAACTAAATACTAAGCTAACTCAAAATCTAGAACTTCTAATTTATTTTACCTTATATGCTTCCTACAATAGTCTCTTCCTCTTTAGGAAAAAAAAGGTCATTCTCAAGTTTTGCTAAAAACAAAAGACTATTTAGAGGATGAAACTTAAAGTAGAGTATAAATGTATCTTGAAGCTCGAACTCATAATCTTTCAAATCAATCTCCTTTGAAACTCGAAATACTTCATATTTCATTTTCTCCTTAATGTTCTTGACTTTTGTCAAGAACTTCCAAAACTTTCATGACTTTTGTCAAACCTTACTTAATGTTCTTGTCAATTAACTTTATCTTAGCAGTCATATCTTCTTTAAGAATAACCTTCTTGCATCCACTATGACTAGGCAAAACCATATCAATTATCTCAAGGTCTTTGAGAACAATTTGCTTAACTTCATGAATAATTGGTCAAACTATATCAACTTTATCATCTTCAAGAACAATTGCTGTCTCTTTACCTTGAGCTTCTTACATTATTTTAACCATTTTGTTAGAGATAAGACTCAAGTCAAGAATGGATTGCACATTTTCATTTGAAACTTCAAGTTTATTTGAAATCTCTTCAAGAGAAGCTTTTACAACATTCTTTTCTTCCAATGATGAAGCTAGTAAGGGTTACTCTTCCATACTAATATCTTCAACTTTAGAATCTTGGATTAACGCTTTGTCATTGACGAGTGTATTAATAAACACATGTTCGGTAATTGTAGAATCAAGCACAATTTTTTTTTTTCATTGGTAAATTATGATCTTTATTGGCATAAGAAGGTTGCTTTTTGATATTAGTATCCTTCAGTGTTGGGTGTTTTCTATTGCTATGGGTGTCAATGTGCAAGTATACACAACAAGTAATATACTAATCAGTATTCAAATCGTCTCCATAGGGATTGATGTTATCAGACTTGCTACAACAATCTTACAGTGCAGTTTTGTTCTAATTAAAATAAAATAAATTGTAAACTAATGAACTAATTAAACTAAAATTACAATAAATAAATGCACTAAAGAAAACTCTCACATCAAAAACAAGGATGTAACCAATGGGAATAGAGTAGTTGAGTGATTAAACTCACTTAATAGTGTTGATTGTTTCTTTAATTAAGAACATGTTGCTATAGCATCATCTACTACATCACTGGACAGAATCCCTTATGCATCATCAGTTGTTACATGTTGGATATCTTATATCTAAATGTAACCTAACAGTGACCAATTGTTATGCTAACATTAAATATAAGTTTAAGCATTTTAAGTTCCATTTACCTTACAAGGTGAATCCTTATGTCTAGTTCTTTACTAAGTTTAGATCAAGCATAGCCCTGCTCAAATTGAGATTTACTCAACTTGGGAAACCTAATCTAAAACCAAGTATTTTCTTAATTTGTTCCACTAAGTTAGACATTTTTTATGCTCTTTCTTAGCTAGTATCTACTAAATGGGTGATCAGTTGAAATAGAGAATTGAAATAAATACAATTAAGACAAAATGATGTAGCAAATATAGAGCAACACATATATGTTAGTTAAACATCTATTAAGATCGTTTATCACTCAACTACAATCAAATTCAGTTCATGATTTGCGATAGAACCGTAAATAAAATTGTTTCAACCATCAAATACATCCCTATAAATAAATAGAAACAAGAAAATAAGAAGAAGAAATGAGTTCTGCTTGGTCTTTATGATTTCTCTTCTGTTGTCTCCTTGAATCCAATGTTACAGCCCTTAAATCTTTCTTTTAATATCTATTTTCTTGTTGTTTCTTTTCAGAATTCTCCTTGGATGACGACTCTCTCTTTTTTTTTTTTCTTTTTATGCGTGCTCTATTTATAACTTGGGATTAGGGCAACCGAAAGTGTGTGGCGCGTATCCTCTATTTTTGAAAACTTCATATCGCAATCTTTTAGTTATTGAGTGCAAAAAAATTTTTCTGTCAGTGCTTCAGGATTGCTACAGCAACAACTATAGCATCTTTACTGTTCTAGATGAAATATAAGTGTGCAACCCAAGAGGGGGGGTGAATTGGAAATTTAAAAATTAACTAAGCAAATCCACACAACAAGCAATCTAATGTCTTAACAACAATTGAAAACAATAAGTTCAATAATAGCACAATAATTAAAGAGTAAGGGAGAAGAGAAACAAACACATGAATTTTTACGTGGTTCGGCAATCCCCGCCTACGTCCACGCCTCCAAGCGATCCAAGCTTGAGGATTTCACTATCCAAGCCTTTCCAAGGCTTCAACGATTACAATTGACTTCGAGGTGTCAATAAACCTTTACAACAAAGAGATTATCTCCCAATCTCTTCACTCAAGTGTCTCACACACTCAAACTCTTACAAATGAAATGAAGAAATGAAAGTTACTATCAAACTCACTCAATGAGTAGATATTCAAAGATGAAGAACAATGAATGATTCAATGATTTTGTGTTTTGCAAGTTGTAAGCTCAAGATATCACGTGTGCTTTTTGTTTTTGCTTGTTGGAGAGATTGAAAATGAGTTGGGTTTGAGTTTTTATAGTTTGAGCTCGAAAACTAGCCGTTACTCACATTTTGGTCGTAACCGGATTACTGGTTATGGACATCCGGAATTCCGTTTAATGTTACCGTTACAGCCATAAATTTGAATTTATGAACATCCGGACTTCCGCTTTGTCACATCCGGATTTCCGCTTACGCTCAGTAGCTTACTGCCCAACAACTGGATTTCCGTTTGTCAGGATCCGGAATTCCGCTTTTAATTCGGATAGATTCTGCCTCGAATCCGAACTTCCGTTTATCAGAATCCGGATTTCCGCTTGCTACAGTAACTGCTTCAGTTAATATTTTCTCAAATTTACAGTTTGACCCCAAAACTTGTATAAAACTATAATGTGGCCCAAAACGTTATGAAAGTTTACAAAAAGGTCCAATTTCAGAACTTTAGAATAATGCTTTGTCAATCCCACAACTTTTTAAAATTATGACTTTGCCCAAACTTTGTGAAATTATAAAATGGCCCAATAAACATTTAAATAGTTTCAAATAGGTCCAAATCCGAAATTTAAAATACTATCAAAGATTTTAAAAATACTTTTATTTTAGTCCAAAATGCTTTAATTCCATAACATCATTTTCTTATAATAAAAGCACAATTCATAAATCTTTACTCAATAAATACATGTGGTTTGTTATCATCAAAATCAATATTTATAGCCATAAAGGCTAACAATCTCCCCCTTTTTGATGATGACAAAGCACATTAAAAATTTAATCTTATTATGAAAAAACTCCCCCTTAATCAATGCAAGTTAAAGAATGATTTGACAAAAATAATTTGAGCTTAAAAGATTTATCATTCTTAATCTTGTTTGTTATCATCAAAATCAACATTATGGAAACATATATGTTAACAATCTCCCCCTTTTTTATGATGACAAACATTTCATGTATTTAAAGAATGATTCCACAAATTGCTTCCCCTAAATATAATTTTCTTTTACAATTTGCCAATTAGCTAAATTAATGATTTAAATACATAGATTTTTCTCCCCCTCATCATCAAAAAGAAAAACTTAATTGGCAAAGACAAAAGTAGCAAATTTTTATAGATTTGAAAACATGTATTCTTCTCCCCCTTCATCATCAAAAAGAAAACTTTAAAGGAAAAGAAAAAAAATAGCAAATTTGTTACCCATGTTGTTTGAGTAGAAATTTTGAAAGAATCTCCCCCTAACAACAAGCATCACCTCAAATACAAGATTAGTGATATCACTTCCAAAATATCATATAAAACAATGTAATCAAATCATCATCATATCTTAAAATCATCACCATAAGCACATATTAATCATCAAAAGAATATTCAAAGTGCATGTTATTCTCCCCCTTTTGACAACATCGAAATGATATATTCATTTGTCTCCCCCTTTGGACAACCAAAAAGTTCAAAACGCATATTATTCAAAAACATATTATATGCTCCCCCTAAATATATGGCCAATTTAAAATTTTAACCAAAATAAATTTTATCCAAAAAAAAAATCATATTTATCTCCCCTTTCATCATAAAAAAGAAAAGATAGATAGATGCAATTGAAACAAAATCATTAAAAATAATTCAATGAAGATATTACCCATTTTGTGCGAGAAAAAATTTCGGCAAAGTCTCCTCTTTAAAAATGAACAAATCCTCAAATACACAATATGATTAAAAATACTTCCATATAAGCTTAAACAATTATAACAAACCAATAACTCCATCAATTCATCAAGCAATGCACATATAATCATCAATCATCAAAATCAACATATGCCATTATATGCTTAAAATTCTCGAAGTATATGTATTTCTCCCATTTCGAATTTATTTAAAGCAAGTAATGCATATTCGACAATACGTCAAGAAAGCATACAAAAAATGTATCCATTCACCAATCATAGATTCCATAAGATCAAATTTCATCAAATACAATGGAATCATCAAAACACATTCTTTGTCATCAAAGCATAAGTATATAATAGCAATATATAGATAATCAAAATCAACATAGCTAAAAAGCCATCATTATGAGCTAAAGAACAAGTGATCAAATCCATTATTACAAATGCTCACATATATTTTTAAGTGATGATCTAGTAGTTACACCTTGTGATGGATCTTCAAAATTAAATTCTTAAGGTGAGAAGAAATATACCTCTACTCTTTAGGGAGTGTTTGAGAAGTACCTTCATCTTACTCCGCATTTGTTTCTTCATGTTGCTCCTTTTGATTTTCAAGTGGTGTATTCTTTTGGCTATCATTTGATAATCTTCTTGTAGCTTTTCATCTACATTATCATCAACAACAACTTTCTCCATAGAGGAATAATTAGACTCATCAAATATAACATGTATAAATTCTTCCACAATCAAAGTTCTTTTGATATACACTCCATAAGTTTTGATTGTGTTTGAATAGCCAAGAGAAATACCAACATCAAATTTTGGATCAAATTTGCCAAGATTATCTTTTGTGCTCAAAATAAAACATTTGCATCCAAATATCAAATAATAATCATCATCAATTCACAATGAAAGCAATAATGCATATGAAAATGTAGGTGCATAATAAATAGAAAACTATGGTAAAATCCATAAGGAGAGCACACTATGGAAGTGGTAATTTGAAATACTCAAAATGGACAAATTTGAATTTTTCAAGCTATTGAGTAAAATGAGTAAGTTTGAATCAATTAAAATGATTTTAGACACAAGAATGATTTTAGGCACAAGAATGGATGGGGAATAATTTATATAAATCAATTTGGATGGAAAACGAATGAGAATGATGGATTTTGGAATGAAATCAAGTGAGGAGTAATCGGCTTTTAGTGAGAGAGAGAGAAACGAAAAGCCGAAAGAGAGGGAGAAGATGAATAGTTGAAATAGCACCCGAAACCGGATTGCCGAATGAGCTTAACCGGAAATCCGGTTGGTTCCAGCAAATGTTTCACGCAAATCCGGTTTTCCGGATAACACGAACCGGCTTGCCGGTTGGATCTAGAAGATAGCAAGAGAGAATCGGCTTGCCGGTTTGCCAAAATGCAGGTCGAATTTGGAATTCCGAATTGACAGAACCGGAAATCCGGTTTGGTCCAGCAAGCGTTCCTTGCGAATCCGGCTTTCCGGTTTTGCTAACCGGTAGTCCGATTTGAGGCAGAAATTAACGTGCAAGCTATATACCGTTGGAAAGATAATTAAGTTAGCTTTCCAATAAATTTTACAGAGCTGGATTTGGAGTTCTCTAGAATGAGGTATGACCAATTTATTACAGCTTGTACAGACTAGAGATTTTCACAATAATTAAACATATAAGCATTCAAAGGTGAATAAATCAAACACACAACTTAACTATCATGCTTAAACACTTCATAAACATTAACATCAAACAAATCCATCATGATGAATTGATAAGCTATCATCATATATATATAACCTTGCATCATGATAAATCACTCAATGTTAAATACAATGATAATTCAATCATGTAAACATACAAGTATATTATCACAAATTCAAGCTACTATCCATTTTTCATGATTCACTCAACATGATACCAAATGAATTATTAAATACTTACTAAACTTAGAAGACCATCACTCATAATCAATAAGGCAATAATTGTTATCAAAACAATTAAACCATCTTGCCTCATTATTTTTGCCTAGACCATGATCATCCTCACAAGTTTCATCAAGGAACTCCTCCACCATTCCTTGATTTTGGTACCTACAAAACAAGTTCAAGTTGTGTACTTTGGTACCCAAATACTCTTGGGTCCTTGAACGTTAGATTTAGTTCCTTTTGGAACCCAAATACATTTTGCTCCATAATACGCATTTCTTTTAATTGGACATCTATTTTTCATATGACCATTTCCATTACAATAATGACAAATAATTTTATGATCACTTGTGGAGGTATCCTTAACAAAATAATTCTTATAATATTTTTGTTTCAAGTAAGGCTTATACCCAAGTCCTCCTTTATCAAACACACATTTTTGTGAATTAAGCATGTTATCCAACATCTTTTGCCCATTTGTGAATTTCAAAACAATCTCATTCAACTCATTGCTCTTCTTCTTAAGCACTTCATTTTCTTTCATTAATACATCAACATGTGATTTCTCATGCTCATATGAAGTACTTTGTTTACCTTTAAATGATGCAATTCTATCATGCAACATTTTATTATCTAACTCTAGTCCTTTAATCTTTTCATTTAATGAATCATTGCATTTTTGTAAAGCATCCTTTTCATTTTTCAAGTCATCTACATATGATTCTAGATGCTCATGTGAAGTGCTAGATTTCTCATTTGATAATGCAACTCTATCATGCAATGTTTTATTCTCTAATTCTAGGCATGTAATCTTTGCACATAGAGATTCATTTTTATTTTTGAGCTCTACCATTTTCTTTTTAAGACATGCATTCTTTTTACCAATTTTTATCCAATTATCATGCAATTCTTTAAAAGCATCATATAATTCATCATAAGTAAAAAGATCATTTACCTCATCAAGATCATCATCCGATTCATCTCCAATTGCCATGAGAGCTAGATTTGTCATTTCTTGATGCTCTTCATCATCACTTGTTTCCTCATCGCTCTCATGTTTCAAGGCTTTGAGAGCAATGTTTTTCTTCTCCTCCTCATTGTCTCTTTCGGCTGCCAAGTCTTCCTCATAAGAAATAAGAGAGCCAATTAAATCATCAATAGGCAATACATTTAAATCCTTGGCTTCCTCAATGGCAGTCCTTTTTGGTCTCCATTCCTTAGGAAGTGACCTAATAATTTTCTTGACTTTCTCGTTATTTGAAAAAGTTTTCCCTAGGGCTCCTAGAGTGTTCACTATGTCTGTAAATCTAGTATACATAGAGTACACATTTTCATTTTGTTCCATTTGGAACAATTCGTATTGTCGAGTGTATCTACTTATTTTAGATTCTTTCACTTGGTTTGTGCCTTCATAGACAACTTCAAGTTTGTGCCAAATCTCATTAGCACTTTCGCAACTAGGCACTCTATGAAACTCTTTCTTATCTAATGCACAAAACAAGACATTCATGGCCTTGGAATTTAGAGAAGTTTTTCTCTTTTCGAATTCATTCCAATCCCGTGAAGGTTTTGGAATATCTTCTCCGACTTCATTTTTAGTCAAAGGCATGAAAGGACCATCATTAACGATTTCCCAAATTTCATAATCTAAGGCTTGCAAGTAAATTCTCATCCTAGTTTTCCAATATGGGTAATCGTTTCCATCAAAGTAATGTGGTCTAATTGTGGATTGTCCTTCCCTAAATGTTGAGTCATATTGGGTTGCCATTGATCTTTAGCTCTAGACGGTTAAGTCTAAACAAGAGCACCTCGCTCTGATACCAAATGAAATATAAGTGTGCAACCCAAGAGGGGGGGTGAATTGGAAATTTAAAAATTAACTAAGCAAATCCACACAACAAGCAATCTAATGTCTTAACAACAATTGAAAACAATAAGTTCAATAATAGCACAATAATTAAAGAGTAAGGGAGAAGAGAAACAAACACACGAATTTTTACGTGGTTCGGCAATCCCCGCCTACGTCCACGCCTCCAAGCGATCCAAGCTTGAGGATTTCACTATCCAAGCCTTTCCAAGGCTTCAACGATTACAATTGACTTCGAGGTGTCAATAAACCTTTACAACAAAGAGATTATCTCCCAATCTCTTCACTCAAGTGTCTCACACACTCAAACTCTTACAAATGAAATGAAGAAATGAAAGTTACAATCAAACTCACTCAATGAGTAGATATTCAAAGATGAAGAACAATGAATGATTCAATGATTTTGTGTTTTGCAAGTTGTAAGCTCAAGATATCATGTGTGCTTTTTGTTTTTGCTTGTTGGAGAGATTGAAAATGAGTTGGATTTGAGTTTTTATAGTTTGAGCTCGAAAACTAGCCGTTACTCACATTTTGGTCGTAATCGGATTACCGGTTATGGACATCCGGAATTCCGCTTAATGTTACCGTTACAGCCATAAATTTGAATTTATGAACATCCGGACTTCCGCTTTGTCACATCCGGATTTCCGCTTACGCTCAGTAGCTTACTGCCCAACAACCGGATTTCCGTTTGTCAGGATCCGGAATTCCGCTTTTAATTCGGATAGATTCTGCCTCGAATCCGGACTTCCGTTTATCAGAATCCGGATTTCCGCTTGCTACAGTAACTGCTTCAGTGAATATTTTCTCAAATTTACAGTTTGACCCCAAAACTTGTATAAAACTATAATGTGGCCCAAAACGTTATGAAAGTTTACAAAAAGGTCCAATTTCAGAACTTTAGAATAATGCTTTGTCAATCCCACAACTTTTTAAAATTATGACTTTGCCCAAACTTTGTGAAATTATAAAATGGCCCAATAAACATTTAAATAGTTTCAAATAGGTCCAAATCCGAAATTTAAAATACTATCAAAGATTTTAAAAATACTTTTATTTTAGTCCAAAATGCTTTAATTCCATAACATCATTTTCTTATAATAAAAGCACAATTCATAAATCTTTACTCAATAAATACATGTGGTTTGTTATCATCAAAATCAATATTTATAGCCATAAAGGCTAACACTAGACTTATTTAAACTCCTATGCCAAGTTTTTTTTTATTGTCTTTGCAAGTTTGTTACAGTAGCATTCCATCTCCGAAACTCGAGTTTTTCGGTCACCTACAATCATGCACATAATCTAAGCATGAAAATGATCTAAAACAAACTTAATTTATTATAAACTAAAATGGATGCTCATTCAAAATATAACTAAAATACAATGAAAACACATCATTTACTCTCGAAATAATATTTATTTAAGTTTAAAAGTGTTATGATAATTCTCATTTTATAAAGTTATCATTCAGCTAGAAGAAGTCCTGATATGATCCTATTTCAATGACAAACTCTCATGCTGTAATTTTAGAAGAATAAATCCATCGAACTCTTGATCTTTTCTTTTTTGGCTCTGGTGATGCTCTTGCACTCATTTAGATCTCTTTAATGCTTCTCTCTCTCTCTCTAGATTTGCAATTCAACTTTTAAAGCAATTTTAACACATTAATATTTATGAGTAGCAACAATTTGTAACAAAACTTATTCCTTAATATTAGCATTTAATCTTTTTATAAATCTTAAAATTGTATCTTTATCATTTTTAGGAAGATTCACATGAGAATGATAATTTCAAAGTTGAGATTCATAGAATCGAACAAAATTCATACCTTGTTGACACTTATCAAATTTTCTTCAGATAATTCGAAAATATTCAGGAGGAATAAAATAAGCTTTTATGATCTTTTCATACTATGCCAAGTTTAAATATTATCTCTTCCATATCGAATTCGTGTTGCCTGTAAGTTTGTCCACCATTGTGATACATGTTCCATTAATTTAGACGACACATACTTGACATGTTTATTCTCTGGAATATCTTCAAGAGTATCTTCAATTTTGAAAATCTAATAAAAAATATCTTTAGGATTAGTTAATTCATCATAATAGAAAAGATCATCATCATTTTCTGTATATCTCATTATACCATTTCTTTTTTAATTTTCTTTTTTTCTTTTTTTTGTTTTAGTCTTTTATGTTTTTTGTAAGAACAAAAAACTAAAGGGCAACAATTAATTAAAAGAAATTATTAGGTCAAAATTATAAATAAGAAAAATGATGGATGTATTGGAAGAGTTGAGGTAAATGAGTGTGAGCTGGTGGTTGTTTACTTAGATTGTGATGGTTTCATAGAAAAATTGGATGGAATTGGCAGTTAAAGGTTTGTTTCAATTCACTACAAGAAAACAGATAATAGATGACAGATACTTTATGATAGATTCAACTTATGTCATAATAATATGACAGACTCGTGATAGAATTTTTAATCTATCACAAATTAATGATGGTTCTGTGACAATATTATTTTCTATCACAAATTTATGATGGTTTTATGATATAATTATTGTTTATCACAAATTTATAATAGAATCGTGATAAAAAATTTCTCTGTCAAGAAATTATGATAAAAAAATTAATTTGACTATGTTTGACCTAAAGTTTAATATATTATTTTATTTAAAAAAATAAAAGGGTGCATTTTAATAATTAAAAATGAAAAAAGAAAAAAGAAAAAAGAAAAACACATCTTCACCCAAGCCCCAAAATCACTAACACTTACACCCAAGCACAACACTCTCACGGCCAAACCCTAGAAATCAACCTTGCGCTCAATCGATCGACCAAAACACCATCCTTTCGCAGCCATTCAAGTATATTGTAACCATGCCGGTAATGTTGTTTAAAAGTTATAGCCTGTTGTTGTCGGCACCATTTTGCTAGTGGTATTGAAACCCTAGAACTAAACTCTCACCTTCTCAATTGATCGAAGAATGCCACCATTCTGCCCCCATTTAAACCATTTACTCTCGATTATACACTCGTTTTGCATTGTTTCTTAGTCTCTTTGTCCTTTCAGCGTCACCATCACTCTCGTTTCACTTCGTGAAGGTAAATGCTTACAGTATTTTTTTCAATTTGTCCTTTGATTTTGGGTGTAGAATCGATTAGGTTTTGTAATATGAATGAGTTTACTGAATAAATTCATTGGGTTTGACTTGCATGAAATGGTGACAAATTTTCCTTTGTAAATCTGACATAGTGATGAAGAAATCGATGAAAATTTATTGAATAGAAGTGGGTTTGAATTTTTTTTTCCAGATTTTGACCCACATTTAATCAAAGCGAAATTAGGTCCTATTATTTTCAATTTTTGCCCTTGTAATTTGGAATCATTTCAGACTGTACCTCTATTAAATGTTGTAACACATTAATTTAGATTATTTTGTAGCAAGACCGGTGACAGCGACTGTTTTCTTACTGTAGGATTGTACTCAGTATGAACTTTGAACAGAGCATTGCATATATTGAAGATTACATGGTAACACATGGTCCTTTTGATGGTTTGTTGGGCTTCTCTCAGGTGGGCACCTGAGAACTTGAACTATTTTTGGTTTTATTTTCTTCGAGTTTATTGCTACTTGCAGCAATTGTGTTCAGTCAAAAGAAAGTAAGATCGGAAATTGTTGCTAGTAAATGGGGTGCAAGCTGATGTTGTGGTAGCAGCAGATGGTACAGGGAACTTTACTAAGATAATGGATGCCGTGTTGGCAGCAGAGGATTATAGTATGAAAAGATTCGTGATTTACATCAAGAAGGGTGTGTATAAAGATAGCTCTGTTTTAATTTTTTTTTTTATATTTTATAATGGTTGTTGTTAAGGATTGTAGTGTAGATGTTATGCATTTGATAACATTGGGTATTTTGATTGATTTTGTATAGATTTATTTGCTGGTTTGGTTTGGAATGTTGATGGGTATGTGGCTGGAATTAGAGTGCTATTGGAAGATGGTGGGTTGCTGGGTATGGGTTGGAGTGTTGCTGAGTGTCTGCATTGGAGTGTTGGAGTGTGGCTGTTGGAGTATTCCCACTGGAAGAGGGCATTACTGCTGGAAGTCAGGCTTAAAGTCTTGCTATTGGAATATTTCCATTAATCTTTAGAAGTTTTGTTGGGTAACTTGGCTTGGTTTATGGGGTTATAACTTAACTGTGTTGTTTTATATTTGGGATTTTTTTTTTAATTTAAGATGTTTTATTATGTATTCATGGTGATTACATTGGATACTATATGTATCTCTTTTGAATTTGTTGGATTGAATGGATTTTAATTAATATTATTTGTTTTTAGTTTTTGTTCCCATATTCATTTTATCAATTAATTAAATCTGTTTAATTAATAAATTATAATTATAATATAATTTATTTAAAAAAATATAACTCTATGATGGAAAATAGGCATCATAAAGTTTGTCACAAAATTTTCCGCCAAAATTTTGGATATATATTAACAAATGATAATTGAACTTTCTATCAAAAATTAAAAAAAAAAAGGCGTGAAATTTAAATAAATTCAAATTTTAATTAAATTATTTTTTACATTAAAATATTATGTGATAGATATATGACCGTGAAATACCATCATAAATTCATAATAGAAAAATATTATGTCATAAAATTAATGATAGTGACATAGATGATAGATGAACTGTCTGTCATGCACCCCTTTTTATGACAGTTATTTTCCGTCATCTATTACTTGTTTTATTGTAGTGATTCCAATAAATGAGATGGCAAATAACACAGTAACTAGTTAGAAAGAAAGGGTTGATGATGGTAAACGGATTGGTAGTGATGGTGGCTGGAAAATCATGGTGCAGGTAGCTAATTGCGGGCTAGTGCAGCAGTTTGTGACTATTTTGGTTTGTTTTTGGTGGCTACCTTGGCGGATTGGTGTTTTTTGACTGCTGAGATTTGGTTGGCGGTGTGTGAGCATTCAAGATAGGGTAGAAATTATTAGGAAAAGAAGACGAAAGGCAGAGGCGGTAGCCATGTGCGGATGTTGTGAAGGTGGCTTCAGGTTTGCTGGTTCTTTTTTATTTTTTTTTATAATAATTGGTGGAATCGGTGAAGTTCATGGATGTGGAGGAAGCATTTGTGCATGAAGGATGGTTGGTGATAAGAAAAGCTTTGCTTGGCATAGAGAAAGGCTTTGATACCAGTTGACACAGTTTAATTAGAAGCGATACTAGATGTCGTTCTATTGGACTTTTTTAAAACTCAAGAAAGAATAATTCTCAAAGAGAGAAAATGTCGAATTAATAGCGAAGATAAACCTAAAAGGGAATAATTTGAAATATTATTGATAAAAAGCTAAAGGTATTACAATAAACTAAGATAACAACCTTACCTATACCAGTAGCTGATTTAATCCTAATCCTTCTCAAATAAGAGAATTAATGTAAAATCGCAATTAGATTAGAATTTCAAATATGACTCAAGTAAGCTTAATAGAACAAGATAAATCCTAATAGAAATATTAAACACTAAACTGACTAAAAATTTAGAATTCCATATTTACTCTGCCTTATATGCTTCCTACATCATTTCTTTATCGTCCCTCTAATGTGATATGTGGAGCGGCATCTAAACCTAGATTACTTCGAAATCTAAGGAAAGGATATTTGCCAATTGCTTTAGTGAAGACGTCTACTACTTGCAAGGTTATAGGCATAAATGTTTGAAAATGGCACCAATGGCAACTTCCCCCCTAATAAAGTGATAATCCATTTCAACATGCTTGGTTTGAGCATGGAAAAGTGGATTAGCAAACATGTGAAGTGTGTCAATGTTGTCAGAAAATAGCTGAGATGGTTTGCGTAAAAATATGCCAATATCTCGAAAAGGAAGAGTTAACCGAGTTATCTCAGGCAACAGTTGATGAAAGTGAGCCATACTCCGTTTCGGAGCTTAATCTTGACACTGTAGTTTGTCTTTAGAGGACTATGAAATACAATTTGCACTTAGGTAAATGCAGTAGCCAGTAGTACGAGGAGATTAACTGTACATCCTTCCCAATTAACATTACAAGATCCATTAAGACTTGGATTCTTGGAATGCTTTTGTGAAGATACGAATGCCGTAGTCCATTATGCCCTTTAGATATCATAGTATTCCCTTGATAGGACGAAGATCACCGATCTGTGGGTTCTTGAAAATTTTGGCAGGCCTTGTTAATAGCATGTACAACGTTTGGTCAAAAGAAAGTAAGATATTGTAATCCTCCAACAAGGCGTCTATATTTTATTGGATCCATTGAAGTGCTATCAAACCTGGTTGGTATCAAAATGTGAGCATTCCGGCATCCTTGCACGAAATTCAAGAAGAATTTCTGGAAACAAACTGATTTGATTATTACAATTGTCTCTCTCCTATAACACAATTTTTACACTTGCAGGGAGGACTTTAGACTGTAAAGAACTAGAAAAAGGAGGATTTAGGGAAACAATCGAAAAATAGAAGACAAAAAGGCTAGGCAAGAAAAGAAAAGAAAATAAAAAAAAAAGAAAGGAAAGAAAGAAAAGAACTAATAAATCGGCTCTGTTTTTTTCTTCATTGATTTTTTCGTCTCCAGGATGGCATCATGTCTTCTCTTGGAGATTGCTTTAAATTCCTCCTGGTACTGCAGGTCAATCATTTCCAGCTTCATTCTGCTTTCTTCGTCTATTTCTTGGTCAGCCAGAGAAGAGATAGTGAGACCACTCGAAGTGTCCACCACACCATAGGAGCATATGTCCATGATATTGCTCTTTTCATCTGGGGTTTTGCCTAATTCCATTCTGGCAGGAGATTCACTCGTTCTAACGATAAATGCATGTCCATCGAAATCCATAGTCCCCGGCTCTGGGAATATATCTGAACTAAAGCAGTATTTCTTTTCATTCTGCTCACTGGAGGATGCAGAAACATTTGATTTCTCAGAAGTTTGATCATCTGCTGTGGCCTTACCCTGACAGCTAAAATCATTATGAGATCTTTTCTCATCGGGCTTCATAAAATCAGGCCCTAGCACTGTCGTTTGAATGCCTTCTTTGAGAGAAGTAGAATCTTGGCCATCTGAAGACCTTGAATGATTGTCAGCTTCATAAGACCTGTGGGACAACCCTGAAGAATTGTCTACACGTTCTAGCGACAAAGCATCCTTCTCATGGTCCTCAGGAGATTGTCGTCTGCTTTTTTGGGGAATTAGATGGTCAATGCGAACACATGGTTTCCAACCAGGTATGAGGTTCAGCAACAATAAATCAATCAACTCTGCAATGAATGTAACATTCTGGTCAGCCAGCTCCAGCTGCTCAACCATTTCACTTGAAACTGAGAAGGCTGTATCACTATCAAGGTAGAAAAGAAAATGAATATTCCTCAGGCGGCCTGCATTTAAGGACATCAAACAAAAGTTATGTGAAAATATATCAAATCGTAGAGAGTGCAATGAAACAAAGTTCAGAGAAAAAGTGACAAGCATCTGAGAGCAGACATGCATTAAAAAGGCAAAGTACTGACCAGACTGATCTGCTATTCGAAGGATCAATGATACAGAGTATTCATCATTGCTCTCGCCTTTTAACAAGAAAAAGTTCCCTCTCTTAGATCTTCGAACCTCAATGCTCGGAGAATAGGAATCCCCACCACCAGAGTTATCAAGAGAAGTGATAACAGGCAGTTCTGCGTCACTATCAAAATCCATGAAGGGATGCTTATTTCGCACACTAGCTGGTCCTTCTGACATTAGACACCTATCTCCAAAGGCTCCCACTCTGGGCAAAACAATGTCAGGCAGTGGCAGTGGACGATTTTTTGTTGTTCCATTCACTTGGAGAAAAGGGTCCGTCAGAAGCTCCTTTGCTGAGAGCCTTTGAGATGCAGGGACTAGACACTTCTCAATAAAGCTCTTTACTTCTGGATCCTTCACTTTAGAAAGGGCAGCAGGTTTGATGCCCTTCAAAGTCATAAAACAAAGGTCATTGACCAACGTAGGCAATAGCCATTACAAGCTAAAGAAAATGCAAAATATCATTCGTAGATAACTTACAGATGAAACCTTCTTGTAAATCTGAGCAGAGTTTCTGCATTCACTATAGGGGTATTCAAATGTCACCATCTCTAGCATGCACATTCCAAAGGAATATATATCAGCCAACTCGTTGTAATTCTCGTCATACAACTCAGGAGCCATGAACTCTGGGGTTCCTGTGAAGACCATCTCCATGGATCAATTGGAAAGAATGAGGAGCCAACTCAGAAGCAATGACATTTGGGTAAATATAGTAGGCATATAAAACAAAAATCTCCAATAAAACCATTAGAATGTGAATCAAACCCATAATGCCCGGGGTTGTTGGAATATTTTTCCTCAAATCTACAAGGGCATAATTGCATATAAGAGGAGAAGTTGCATCTGATAAGTATCAAAGATATTAAAGAAGAAAAATATAAATTATACCAATTACACTTTTGGCATTAGCCTGCTCCATGACAGTGGCCAACCCTAGATCTCCAATTTTCACTTCTCCTTGGTTACCATTGATAAATATGTTGTCACACTTCAGATCCCTATGTATTATTGGTGGATCATGACTGTGAAGGTAAATTAAGCCCGACAAAATCTGTCTTGCCCAACCTTTCACAGCCTTCATGTCAACCTTCTTGTGTTTCTTCCGGTACCTAAATCACAGTTCAGGGCCACTAATCACAGGGCTAATTTCACTATAAAACCAAAAAAGGGGAATTTTAAGGGAGTCGTGAGAAGGAGAGTAAACATACTGTCTGAGGCTACCCGAGGTGAAGAGCTCAGTTATAATATTCACCGTCTTGTTCTGATCATCAATCCATGAATTGTAAAACCTTATAATATTGTTATGCTTCAGTGACTTCAAGAGATGCACCTCAGAGTAAAGCCTCTCTAAGTCTTCTGGTGACTGCAACACATCGTCAATCCGAACTTGGCACCATGCTACTTCAAGTCCATTGACTTCGTCAAATGCCTTGTAGCTAGGATTTCAAAAAATTAAGGAAAACATACAGATCCATGAACAAAATAAGCTCAAACTACCAAAAAGGAATTTATTTCCATTTGCAACTTTGCTACATCCAGTCATAGACTAGCTTGTCCAACATTACCTTTTTCTTATCAGAGAAAAAAAAAAGAAAAAAAAATGTCTTCTGTAACAGCTTCTGCAAACATATGTATCCACAGGACCAAGTACAAACACTAGTATCTCCAAATGAAACAAAAAAGGAAGAAAAAAACAGAATAATGAAGGATACACTGTCTTAAAAGCCCCTTTTCCAATCACTTCTTTGTACTGTAAGAACCCACATCAGGTTATTTTTCAGTTTTGTTGATGGGGATAGACAGGAAAACATAAGAAAAGACACATCATAGAACTTCAGTCTCTTGCCTCAAAAGCAAAACAAGGCATACAAAAAAAGATAACCACACACTAATTTTCTTTCACCTCCCAATATTCCCAGCAAACAAGCAGGGAAAATAGAAGAAATTGATTAACAATGAAAAAAAGAGCATAACATTACCCGGATGTATCGACAAGTTGGATCAGTCTCAAGTACATCAGGATCAGGAGGCTCCATTTTTGCCGCACCATCTTCTGAACTTTCCATATTAACAAAGCTCCACGCTCTACAACAACTTATCCAAATTTTTAAAGCTGAATCGAAATTGAAATATCTAACCTATTTACTGCAAGACTTCAAAAACCAAATTAAAACTGAAACCATAGTTGCTACTTCAAGGTTCCATTAAGTATAGGACACTAAATAAAAATCTTTTAATGAAAGATCATTTGAGAACTATCATATAAAAACAGACAGTAAGGCATTCAAGAGAAAGAGATTACAAACCCATTATACAAAAAAAGATTCAAATCCAAACACCCAATAAACCCCAATCAAACACAAATCCATTATTCCAAAAAAAAAAAAAAATTCCAAACAACCGAAAAGTCCAAATCATAACACCAAGGCCCTAATTCCCAAGTTCAGCAACTCCAAAGG
Organism: Citrus x limon; assembly: GCA_034663535.1. Lineage (NCBI taxonomy): Eukaryota > Viridiplantae > Streptophyta > Magnoliopsida > Sapindales > Rutaceae > Citrus > Citrus x limon. Next base: position 25,278,951 of record CM067997.1, read on the forward strand.
AACAACAGCACAGAGCCAGAGAAGGTGTTGATACTTTATCCCAAGAAAACCAAAACTAATTATACAGGCAAATTAATTAAGAAACTAAAAAGAACCCAATTCATTAAAACAGCAACTGCACCTAAATTTACTTCTAAAAGAATTCAATATAACAACACATATGGCCACAAAGGATAATGCATTGCATATATCGATATAATTTTTTAAAAAGTAATTGTTAGGAATTAAATAAGATTAATATGTAGAATTCGGTTTCTTCTGTTCATACCTGGTTGCTTGGTTTGGCTTCTCTGATAATTAAACGAACCAAAATGTTATTATCATTAACAAGAGAACAATGAAAACCCTAACCCTAATGAATTTGATTCCTAAAAGAGAGAGAATGAGATAGAGACAAAAATGAAACAAGTGTCGTTTTGATGAATCAGAGACCAACACATTCCGTGTTCAAAGCAAATCAATTTCTCTCTAAAACCAGAGAAAACTCAACATGTTCTACACAGCGTATATTTATACTTATCTGTTTCGTTTTAAATTTATCTTATTGGAAATATATAACATTCCACTCCCTAACTTATTATAAAATCACTAACGATGATAGTTTATGGCAGTTTATGCGGAACCTTGTTCTCTAATTTCTTTTATTAAAATCAACGACATATAAGTACATGGATAATTTGATCTTATGAGTATAATAGGTAGGGGTTGGCACCAGATTATTTCAATTCATTTTTCAATTCAAACCATGCTGATCAATTCAGTTTTGGTAAGATTTTGACTTCAGACAAACTTAAAAAAAAAATCAAAATAATATATAATAGAATCATAATTAGACTTAGTCGACCAATTTTAATTTAGTTCGATTTTATAATTTATAATTTTTATTTATTTTTATTTGTATTTTATGTTTATTTTATAGCCCACCAATAATAACATGATACATATTCACTTACGTAACAAAATATTAAGTTTTTCAAATCTAAATTTTGAATTATTATCGAACCTATTTTTCAGATGTAATAAAGAAAAGAAGAAAAAAGGGAATGTATTTTTCATTCTAAAAAATTGAACCAATATTGAAAAAATCAAACTAAACCAGCCTTTCTGTTGGTTCTACCATTTCTTAATATTATTCAAATTAATAATTTTGTTTCTGAAAATTGGATAGCATTAATGGTAATTAGAAACTATGGCCTTAAACTGCGATTAAATTGAAATCTAGGGACCCAGACGTTTTTACTCATTATCTTATTTTCAACAAAATAAGGGCCCGTTTGGTACCGTTTTCAAGGCTTTGTTTTCATTTTTGTTTCCAAAATACAAACATAATACATGTTTGGTAGGATGAATCCAAAAATAAATTATAAAACAGAGAATTCGTATTCGCATTTACAGTTATAAAATTGAGAACGACTTAAACACGTTCTCAAACGATTACAAATTAAATTAAAAAATGAACCCCAAAACAAAATCTAAAAGTTATCTTCCTCTCCCGAAATCTTATCCCCTCCCTCTCGTCATCTCTTCACAGCTCTCCCTTCTTCGTGGCTGTCATACTTCTCCTTCAACCACAACCCACCTGAACTGTGTACAGATCTCTCTGTCTCCTCCCTCTTCATCCAAGTCTACTTCATAGCTCTCTCACTCTCGGTGGCTGTTACTCGTTCGTCAACCGCAATCCACCGTCACCACTCTCTCTCTCCATGCCCAAAATCGACTGCTGCTCCATCTCCGCTACTATTGTTGCTCCGTCTCCGCTGTTGTTGCTCCGTCTCTACTCAATTTGGACTACTGCTCATGCTGCTCTTTGCTTCGTCTCTGTTACCATCTCTACTCGCTGGTACTAGTCTTCAATTTTTCGATTTGAGTAAATTGTGGGTGTGGTTCTTTTTGTTTCTTTTAGATCCAAATCATATTCATTTAATTTTTTAGACAAATAGGATGGTCATTTCTTGAGCTCTGCATTTGTATGGAACAATCCTAGTTAATTTTGATGATTTATACATGCATTTAATGTCATTTTTAATAATTCATGTGCAGGAAATATGGATTCTTGGCTTTGCTTGGACTTATGGTTTGCACAATTTCATTTGGGATCAATAAGCTTCAAGGATAAGCACTTGTAGTTCATCCTTTTTTTTTCCAGATGGGACTTGCTTTTCTTCCATCCATCTTTTTAATTCTCTATTTATGTGGTAGCAGTTTTATGTTTTGTGTTGTTCTGGAAAGTACATGTTGAAATTTTGTCAAACCCTGTTGGCGTACTCTAATCACTTTGCTGCATGGCGCAAGCATAAACACTGTTGTTGTTAGAGCTTGTTTACACAAAATAAGTGTAACTTGAAAGTACATTGTACACTATTAAATTTGATTTATCTCCAGCAACTATTAACGTATGATGTCTATTATGTAATTTTTTTATAATTATTTTGTTTAATTTATTTGTGTTGTAATATGTAACTTAAGTATACTGTAAAAATAATGATAATGTCAAACTTTTCCCTATTAATGTTAATACTAAAACTTTATCATTATGTGATTTTTTATAATTATTTTGTTTAAATTATTTATGGTAATATGGTATGTATGTATATGTATTAATTAAACAATTTTAGTAAAAACTATTTTTGAAAAAAGTATTACCAAACGCATATTCTCTGTTTTTATCATTTTCAACTGTGTCTACCAAACGCATATTACTGTTTTTAATTTTAAAATACAGGATATAGAAAATGATACCAGACGTATATTTAAATTTGAAATACAGCAACTACAAAACACCATTTTCATTTTTATTTTTATTCTCAGAAAATATAAATTCAGAAACAATACCAAACAGGCCCTAAAATTCTGACGTTTGCCAATTGTGGCGGTTGCCGACATCGGGTGATTTGTTTATGATTACGTGGATTTTTCTTGGTTGGTGGAAGTTGGATGTGTCAGCATGTTTTGATGAGGTGGCTATTTGTTATTGGACATTGAGGAACATTAGCGACAGGTGATGGACTGATGGTATTTGAAAAAGTTTTTTCTTTTTTTTTTCCTCTGAAAATGGTATTTGTAAAAACTTGGATGGATTCTTTCTTTTTACCGTTAATTTGGATATTGTTTGAGTTTGAATTTCATAATGCTGTATAAATAATAAATTATATAATTAATCCTACTGAATATTTCAATTGTTCACTACTAGAAAATTAATTCTAATTTGGCAAATATGTTATTTTTTTTCCCTTTTTTTCATATTTGGGGTTATGACTTATTAATGAGATGTATTTCACAAAATAAATTTAGGAAATGTTTTCTATAATATTATTGTCCCAATATGTTCGTTGCATACTAGATATTCAATTAATATGCAAATGATTAACCTCTATGCGAACAATATAGTCAAGGGGTCTATTTTTATTTAGTTTTGTATAGTTTAGATGAGTAGAGAATTTGAATTCAAAATGAACAAAAGGCGATCAAATTAATGCCGTAAAAACTACAACAACCACAATAAAGCCACCATTAAAATAATGACATTATACAATTATTTCTAAACTTCCTTGAATAAAAATAAAGAAATTCAAACTCTTATTAAATTAAAATAACAGATACAAGACAAAATCTAAATAAATCAAAATCCAATTAAAATAAGATCAAATACTTCTAGACTCCGAAAACTCGTCCTAAATCACCACCCTTGAAAAAAAAATTATCTTATTTTTCTTTTATTATTATTACCGAGGGTACATAGAGCTGTCAGAAATATATTGTGCGGAAAAATCCGGTGGATGATTCAACTATTGTCTTGTGTAGTGTGGTATAACAACAATTCCTTCCATCATCCAGATCACTTGTTTCATTGTTGGTCTTAAATTTAATTCGCACTCCACACACCAAAGTCCAATCTTCACCAAATTTTCAAATTCCTCCATGTTAACATCTTCTTGATCACTTACCAAATTTTGGAGCTCCCCAGCTTCATAGCATTGATAAGCCCAGTCAATGAGAACAATTTCATCATCTCTCAAACTCTCATCCACGTTCTTTCTACAGCAAACAATTTCAAGCAACATGACTCCGAAGCTATACACATCCGCTTTCACAGTAATAGGATTGTTGCGGCTGTGCCATTGTGGAGCTGTATAGCCTCTTGTCCCTCTTAAAACTGTGTATGTTCTCGTTTGATCAGTCTTCAACAGCTTGGAAAGTCCAAAATCTGATATCTTGGCCTTCCAAGATTCATCCATGAGAATGTTATGCGGCTTGATGTCACAGTGGATGATTCTGGTTTCGCATTCATCATGTAAATAATGTAGCCCTTCCGCAATCTCTAACGCAATCCTTCTTCTTTCACTCCAACTTGGGCGTTGCTCGGCTCTGAAAAGAAGATTTCCCAACGAACCATTTCTCATTAACTCGTACACCAGAAGCCTGTTTGATCCTTCACTGCAAAACCCCACCAAGTCCACCAAGTTCTTGTGATGGATTCTACCGATTATCTTCATTTCGTTTCGAAACTCACTTTCACCTTCTTCTACTATCTTTATTAGCTTCTTCACTGCAATTTCCTTCCCACCATTAATACAGCCCTTGTAAACCCTCCCCGAACCTCCCCTGCCAATCTCTTCCTTGAAATTTTCGGTAGCCAACACGATCTGCTCATAGCTGAATGACCTCAACTTGATTTCTTCAAATACATCAGGTGAACTCACTTGCCTTGAGATGATCTTGTAGCTCCACATCTGATGAGCCAACACAAAATACAGAGTTGAGAAGAAAATTATCAAGGAAAAGACAATTAGAACAATACCAACAATTACAAATTCCTAGCCAATTTTCTTGGTTGTCTTATTGACAACCCCATCTCCACCTTTAGAAAAGCCACTAACTCTAACTTTGATCAGAGCTTTGTTCTGGCTTGTACTATTTTTTTTTCCATATCTCAAAGGAAGCTTGTGTTTAAAGCACAGTTGGTCCCTAAACATTGCCACGAATTACAATCCTCCAAACATGCCCTTGAACAAGCTTCTTCACTTGTCCGAGTGACAATATCATACTCATCGCGCTCCCAGTAAATGTTTTCTAGAAGAGAAATGTTGTAACTGTTGCCACTCTTATCTTCAAGGCAATCTTCTATTGTGGAATTTAACTTGCAGCCCTCTTGAGGCTTTTCCGGATCAATGTAAATGAATCCCGGAGGACAAAAACAATCAATGCCTGTACCGTTAAGGCTGCAATAGCTCTTCAATCCGCAAGTTCCTTTCACTGCACAACGATCTTCATCAACGATTGTCACCCACAATATCTTGGAGCTAAAGCTACCGCTAGTCCCAATTTGATGCTGATAAAGCCTGAAAACGCCATCAACATCAAGAGTAGCTCGATACAAGGTTGTCCTATTAACTGAAAGTCTGCCTTCAGTTAAATTCTTTACAACAAACCCAGTTGAATTTCCAAGATATAAAGTGCCATCTTGGTCTAAATTCAAAGTTACGTTATGTCCGGCACCTGAGGTATAAGATGACCAATAACCATAGTTATCTTCTAGGATACTTCTTAGTGGAAATGCATTCAGATTCCCATCTGATTGCATCCAGAGTTTGAAGTTTCCAGTAGATTGATTGGTTAAAGATATGCTTGAATATAACGCTGAATTTGTAGCTAGCTTTTGGCCTACCAAAAGGGTATCTGTTGGATGATCAAAACTAGCCCAAACAGTTTGAGAGCTTGAGGCATACAACACAAAGTTACCAGAATCAAGCATTGCAGCAGCCACAGCTGTTAGAGTAGGCTCAGCTATCAACTGGACTTCGCCATTGGAGTTGCGAAGCAGGACTCTGCTGCCATCGACTGAGAACTGGAGAGCAGCACCAGATGAGACCACGGGGTCTGTGCGTCGAGCAGTCCATTCAACAATTATGTCATTTGCTAGGCCGCTGCCAATAAGCCATATTCCAGCCCTGAAGCCATTGCCCGTAGGGTAAAATCCGAAAGCAAAATGAGCTTTTATTTGTTATTTTTAAATTTTAGTTCATTTGCCTATTGGAGTGAGCTTTTATAATGAATGTCAAAAGGGTTTCTGCTTCTTGTCTACTTGCTTTCATTTGTAGTAATTGCTAGGCGACTTCTTAGCGAATTTGGTGGTTGACACAAAGTAAACTCTCGGCTTGATTTTGTATTAAAGTCAAGTAAATGGTTGATTTAGGTTCACACTTTCTCAATCGGACTAACGTATCTCAAATGTTATTTAAAAGTCTTATTCATATATATATGAGCAAACCGTTGCTGTTCGTCGGTTCAATTGCTTAAACTTCTAAGGGTGGTAGTAAAAGTCTGGATTCAAACCCACTTAAAAGCATGATCCAACTATACTTGCGGTGTATCCAAATCGGGTCTGTATGATGTCTTGCTTATGAATCTTCAAAAGCTACATTTAACTGCATATTAATATATGATGTAAGGTACAATCCTTGTCAAGGAGCAAGATTTTGAACTATTGGCATCAGAATTATTTTAGCACCTTTTTTTTTTTTTTGTTGAACTTTAGCCAAATTATATCATTTTGGAACTCACAATTCAGAGACAATTTCTTTAATATTTTCTAATTTTAGAAAACCTTTAGAATTTGTATCTTTTCATATGGTCGGATTTTATTTTATTTTATTTTTGACAATAATATGGTTGCACTTGGTTGCTTTTTATTTATTTATTGTTCATTTAAAGTCTAATATTCTTTGATGCAATAAAATCATTGATTCTAAGATCCTAGCCCCCGAGGCCAAAATGACCCAAGCAAGCAAACGTAACTCTAGTCAATAATGGATGTGGAAAAAAGATGTGGTCTATATATGATTTTTGGTCGCTGGCCATATTTTCCTCCATATGCTAAATCCACGATTGCATTTGATATTTTTCAGTCAAAGCACAATGACTTGCATAGTACATTTGACCCCTTTTTTTTTTTTTCTTTTTTTGGTACTGAATATTGTGCAAAAGACTTGAGCATTTGACCTTAATATCATTCTTCCATCATACAAGAAACTAAACCGTGTTGAGAGGGACAATGAAAATAACTTTCTGGAATTTGCAACCAAAATCTTCTATTACCGATTAAGTTGTAGAATATGCTGAATTATCAAATTTTGACCGATCCACGTAATTAGTTAGGTCGCATTATTTTCTTTCAGGGTGCGTTTGGCACACTATATATTATGTTATATTGCATTATTTTAATGATGGTATATTTATTATGTTATATTGCATTAGCACTGTATTATAACAATGATGTACAATGCTTAGTGCTACACTGAACTGTATTATTTTTTCTGATTAATTTAAATAAATTATTATATTATATTAATATATTTAAATTGTATTAATATTTCATATTATTTATATTATTATTAATTTTAAATTAATATTATTCAAATTTATTCATATTTAAATATTTATTATTAGTTATAAAAATTATTGATTTATTATATGTTAAAGTTGATGTACAATAGACATAATTCACTTGACATATTAAATTCTTAGTCCACAGTAAGTTCCAAGAAAATAATAAACCTAATGAGAATCTAAATAAACATGCTTCACTATAATTAGTAACCAAGATATTAACTTAGTTACAAGACTCATATATCTCTATCTCAGGAGCATCTACATAGCATTTTCCCATGGATTATTCTTCTTCCCAATATTAATTTTGCCCCAATAAGTAGGCTTTGTGATGTTGCTTCTCTTTTTATTGGAAAAAAAACTTTAAGCATGTCTTATAAGATTTGGTTCAGCTTCTCTTCACTTATTCTTTCCCTAGCAAGCAGCAATCTTAAGGCTTCTCTTTATTTGTAAAATTAATGTTGAATATTAAAATAAGAACAGTTATGTTATATCCATAAATAATGTCAAATATCATCCCTTACCATGCGGGCTCTCTTCAGCAGCAACAGCACCGCCATTTACAGTGCTGCCACTAACCTCAACTTCACTATTGCAGCAACAATAGCAACACCAGCTTCAGCATCTTCAGCAATCACGCCATCTTCATGCTCTTCAGCAACATTGCAATTTTCAAGATTTTCAAGAGTCTAAGGCTCCATCACTTTCAACTTAATTTGAAGGATAAAGAAAATTTAAAGAGTGGAAAACAGTGCATCCAAATGGGTGTGATAGGAATTTCAAATGCACTTCACTCTCACTGTGGCTTCTCCTAATCCATTCATTCATTTCTTCCATTTAAGGAGGCCATCACCATTCACCCCTCAATGTTATTGCATGCAAGTACCAAAATGCATTCTGAGCACCCAATGAGAAGATGTGAGACATGAGTAAGTATGCATGAATTCACAAGAAGGCATATAAAACCTTAAGTAAAGCACCATATTTCAAACTTCTTAGATCATTCCTAGGACAAAATCGGACCAAAAAATACAACTTTGCAATCATGAGTAACACTAGCGTTAATTGTAATTAACCTAATTCAATAAATTGTCATAACCTGATTCAATAAATTTTCACCGTTACTTCCGGTTCCACAGTATTCAAACTCTTAATACAGCAACCCAGTATGAAATAGGAGCTATACAGTTAACAAGATATATTAACACATAAATATACAGAGCATTTTAAGTTACTTCATGTTAAAGTTATTTAATTATCCTTCAGATACCCATATTATCAAAACATGCCCCCTTCAATTAAGGGTCTGTAACCTATAGATATATATATATATATTTTAAGGAATATAACCAAAATTCGCTCCTTTAACTTCCACAAGCCGTGCACTCTTCATGGTTTGTTGGAGAGCAAACCATCTGTGCCATCTTGGTTTCATCATCAGCCACCAACTCAGGCTTTCCCTGAATCACCAAGAGTTGGAAAAGTGAAACACTGGGGGAAAAAAAAAAGTAACTGACTGTTCTAGCAGCAATCATCTTCTTCCTGCAAGAATCAACCATGATTTTCTTTTTTTTTTTTTTTTTGGAAAATTCAAATCACCAATATTTTTACATTCTTCTCCAAATTCTTAACATTCACCTCATTCCCAAAACAATTGCTAGAAAACATAACACAAACATTAAAACCAACAAACAAGCCAACAAATAAAAAAAAAAAAAAAAAGCCCATCTCCTAAATTCACCAATTCAACACCACAATCTCCACTACCCTCTTAATCACTCTCTCTCACATCAACGCCTTTACACTTCCAGATTTCATGAAAATGATTTCAATAGATTATTATTATTATTATTATTTATTTATTTGGCTTTATAGAGCCATCAACTCAAACACTTGAATACCTAAATGGAAAAATGAAATCTGCACGTGAATCCGTTCGAATCTCGCCATAGCACCACCGCCGCACCACGCTGTTGTTCGAATTCAAATGACACCGTCGCTCCAATCAAAGATTCAGATGCTGCGGCTGCACCACTCACTTAATGATTGACGCTGCACAACGGCTGGGCTTGGCTGCACTGACAAGGCGTTCACTATGTTTGGCTCTTGAGAAATTGAAGGAGAAGGGAGGAAAATCAGTGAATAGGTGAGTGAGTTTGAGAGAAAAGTTTTGTTTTGGGTTTTGAGAAAGAGAAATTTTGTTTCATAGTCGTGGCGTGTTTGGAAGAAGAAAATATTTTATTTCTCTTTTCGAATGCAATGCGGCCTAATTACGACTCCCCACGGGTTTTTTTTTTTCGGCGTTGGGTGTATTATAATGAGGTTTAATACAAAGTTAGCTTTTTGCCAAACATGATATTGAGAGTTTTAATGTGGTGTAATGTTGAGTGCCAAACACACCCTTTTCAGTGAATATTAGCTTTGAAATTGATTTTTCAGAAGCTGGACGTCGTTCGGTAAGTTCTCCAAATGATTGGAATTTCAAAAGGTGGTGCACATTCGAAAGACATCAATTAAGCCTTAATTTCTTTTTGTGAGAGGATTCATACGGAATGAATTTTCAATCAGATACTTATGTTATTTTCCTTTTAAAAATAGAGAGGTGAATAAAGTCCAAATCAAATTTCAATTCCTAGGCCCTTGAGATTCTAATTCATTTTGCCAACTAAATAAAATTATTTCAAAAACCATTCCGTTAGGCTCTTGAGACGTATATTCATGATCATTGAATGAGAAAATGTTCCACATCAGTTAATATTAGTTATTGGTATTAAGTACTCTCCCTAAGGTCAAGGACTTTATTTCGGGCCTTATCAGAGGGAGTGAGATGAAATCTGATGATCCTTTGTTAAAAGCTTGAGACAGTGCTCCAACATTTCAACAGTGGGATTCATGTCCCTTGCCAAGTGTTTATACGTGAATTATTTGGATTTGCTGAGATGGTGCATTAGACAATTTTGTAAACAACTTGTAGATCCAAATCTCTGTAAGAAACTGCTTTTTCTTCAGTAATAGCGGTTTGAAAGCAATTGCTGTAGGTTGCAGAGAACTTGTATTTTCTTGGAGGAAATGACAGCAACTGTACTGGAACTATGGCACTGGTGTTCATTTGCGAAAAGTGGCTTATAATGTATGAGAGGTGTTTATAAATCAAACGGCCTTATATGCTGAATTCAGCAAATAAGAAATTATCAGGTGAGGTTAAAGTGAAGAAGGGCTTTTAACCGGGTTTTACCACAACATAAAACCTGTTTACAACATTATAAAAGTTCATTCTACACTTCAATAAATTATGGAATCCTTATTGGAAAAGCACTCTCTTCAGCAAATATTTACTGCAATGACTAACTCTTTACTTCAATTCATTATAACAGGGTCGATTTTGAAAGTATATTTTCCAAGGATTGAAATGGTCTGCAAATCGCGAAACTCTTTCCACAATGTGATTGAGAAATTGAGCAGGGATATTAAGTACAATTTGCAAATCTTCAATTGATGGAAAATTGCAGAAAACAAATGATGGATAATTAACTAACTACTACGATTTTGGGATGTTGTCAAGTAATCCGTCGGCTGCTGTCTTGCCCCTTAATCTCAGAGCTCCATTGAAGCGCATTGCTTCAAATCTCGATCGTTCAGAACCATGGCCATATATCTTGCCTCATGCTCCCTTCTTCAGATTCTCGATTCTCGCCTTTCGTTCATCGATCTCTTCAGAAAGCTGAGCTATTTCCTCTTGTAGCTCGTAAAAGGGTTGCCCTGTTAACAGTTTCATTATCTATTGGAAAATAACAAGGATCTGCTGTTGTTTTCACATGTTTCAAGGCGAAATCAACTCTAAGCCCAGCTATCTGAACAAGTTTCAACTGAAGCCACCACCTGACAATTAAGTCCACTTCGATATTCATCACCCCAGTGTCCCTCATGTCCCGCATAATGAAACAGAGCATGGTAAGGAGAATCCTCTTTACGCTATGAGTAAACGGGCTACTGATAGTGTCCTCATATTTTTCAAGCATGCTCTTGGGAACTGGGGCTAACTCCAGATTGATTTGACAACCTCCCTACATTGACAACGCCTCTGTAATTCTTACATTAGCCAGATGATTAATCTTTTTCAAGCCATTGAAAGTGTCCCGTAGAGTGCCCTCGTTTGTTTTCTTTTCCGTCATCTTCATTTTATCTTCAGTAAAGGATTCCGTAATATATTTGTAGGCTAAGCCTTTTCTCATCAGCTTTCTACCAATTTCTCTACTGATAACTTCCGTCCTGACATAATCGTCTTTGCAATTTCGTTTAAGAAACGGAATTATTATCTCTCAAGCAATGAAAAATTAATCAGGTCATCAGAATAGAAATGCTGGCTACGGCTAACAACTAATATGTAAGAAAAGAAAGTCGAGCTCAATAAAAATGATGCATTTTTCACCTAACAATATCTAAAATTCCAAAAGCATTGCATTGATGATATTCCCCAGAATAAGGCTTTAGGAGAAGTAGAGCATGTCGGCGAAAGGGAAGTTGTCTTTCTCTCGGAAGCTCTATACACAATTTGTGAAGATAAAACAGGTGGACTAATTTTTAAAGGGAAAATATCCACCGTTTATCCGTTTTTTCTAATTTTTTAAAAAATATATAATTTTTTTTTTTTTTTGCTGGAATACACCTAAAGTTACATTTTGTTTCACTTTTCCACTTTCGTTTGGAATCCGTTAAGAAAACTAACGGAAATCTAAAAAAATGACCATTTTACCCCCAAAACGAAAATTACAATTTCACCTTAAAAATACCAAAAATAATCAGATTTAATGATAAATATCATTATTGGTACATTAATGAAGTATAAAAAAATTTTAACTACTAGAGATTATAACTCAGTAAATAATAAAACTATACTTATTTTAAATTCAATTGATGGTTTGCGAGATTGAACTATTTTTAATACTACCATTATAATTTAGCATTCTAATTACAGACATATTTTAAAAAAAAAACATGCATTTTATGGTTGTGGAATTAATTTCTTTATTAACCGATGGGGAAAATATTTAGATTTAATTTGATTATTTTTGGTAATTTTTAGGGTGAAATTGTTATTTCCATTTTGGGGGGTAAAATGGTCATTTTTTTAAGCTTCCATTGGTTTTTTTAACGGATTCCAAACGGAAGTGGAAAAGTGAAACAAAATGGAACTTTAGGTGGATTCTAGCCAAAAAAAAAAAAAATTGTGTATTTTTGAAAAAGTTAGAAAAAACGGGTGGACGGTAGATATTTTTCCATTTTAAAAATAAATGATGTCTTATTGTAAAGACATGTCCAATTAATTATGCCTTGTAAAAGAGGTACCTTTTTACTTAATGATACATCCATTCATGGTGGCATTTCATTTGAAATGGTGATGGTTCAATTTGAACCATTGATGCAGTGGAAGTTTAATATTCAAAATATTCCATTGATTCTAGAGAATACTGGAATAAAAGAACAATTAAATTCACATTGATTCAAAAGAATACTGCAAACTTAGGGATTAAAACTCGTTGATTCTACAGAATATTGAGAATTAACTGCTCAAATACTCACAAAGAGATTTGAAAATTGAAAATATTATTGAAATCGAACATGCCTTTAAAGGCTACAAAAGGGAGCTATTTATAATAGTAATAATTATCCTAAATCACGAAGGAAAATAAAATTCTAAATTGAAAAAGAAACAAAATTCTAAATTAGAAAGGAAATTAAAAGTCATAAACCTTAGTTAATTAGGAAACATATCCTAATATAATATAGATTCCTAATCTACATCACGTTTACAACCTATAGGAGTAAAGCCAGGTGGTAAATCAACTAATTTTCAAGTCTTGTTAACCCATAATGGGTCCATTTCATCATTAATAGCCTCTTTCCAAAAGGTAGCACCTTAGGAATTTATTGCCTCTTCATAGGTGAGGGGATCAAACACTATAGCAAGAATGATAATAATCTGTTTAAATTGTTAGTCTCTTGTCTCTTCTACTAAATAGACTATAAAATCTTGTTCAAAGGATTTTTCTGTCCTAATTCTTTTGTTTCTTCTCAATTGATTTTGCTCATTATTAGCATTACACTTTTGACTAATTTCTATTGGTTTATCATCCTTTTGAGAATCAAAACTTTTTGAATGAAAAATCTATTTTCATAGAATATGGCATCTTTTGACTCCACTATAGTATTGATCTCAACAAAGCTATCAGGTTCTGTTACAAGAAACTTACAAACTTTACTATATTCAACATATCCCAAAAATATGCATTCAATTTCCCTTTCTTCTGATTTTTTTTTTAATCTTAGGTTCGAGTAGTCTTACAATAGCTCGACAACTCCAAACTTTATATAAGAAAGATTAGGTTTTCTCTTTTTCCATAATTCATAAGGGGTTACTTTTGTTTCGTTAGTAGGCACCTTATTCAAGAAATGACATGTAGTTAAAAGAACTTCACCAAAAATCTTTACCAAGTCCAGCATTAAAAAGCATAATGTTAACCATTTCTATTAGTGTCCTATTTTTCCTTTTGGCTATGCCATTTTATTGCGGCATATATGCAGTGCTAGTTTCATGCACAATGCAAATAGATTCACAAAATTTAGGAAATGCATATTCACCTGCTTTATCACTTCTAAGGTATTTAATTTTAATGTCATAAAAATTCTCAACTTTGTTTTTATAAATTTTATCTAGCATTTGATCTTTAGAATGTAATAAATACACATAGCAATATTTTGAAAAATCATCAATAAATGTTACAAAGTACTTTTTACCACCTTTAGTAGGATTACTATACATAACACATACATCACTATGAATTAAATGCAACAAAGAAGTTTTTTTTTTTAAATTTCTTGAAAAGGAGCTCTTGTGATTTTAGTCTGTGCACACACTTAACATTTTTCATACATATCATTTTCATATTTAGGAATTAATTCTAAATTTACCATCTTATCCAATCTTCTACTATTCACATGTCCTAAACGAATATGCCAATCATGTAAGCAGAAGAAATGTTCATTTTATTAATATTGAGTTTAAGCATTTCCTCATACGTGTATTCTTTTCCAACAAAGGTATCACCCTTGGACAAATAAATTTATTTAAATTTATTTGACTCAAATACAAGTTTGAAGCCAAATTTATTAAGAAGGCTACTAGATACAAGATTTTTCCTAATTTCAGGTACATCATAAACATCAGTAAGAGTTAAGGTTTTTTTAGAAGTAAACTCTAGTGAGAATTAACCTAGGTGGGGGCATTATAACAAAAAGACATAAAGAATTTTGGCCTAAGTTCAAGGGCAGAGAAAATAAATATTTTATTAAGATCACAATTATAATTCAACTCTCCCTCTCTTTGCTTCATTTTTAGTGCTCGTGCTCTTACTAAGAGAGACCTTCGCTTTTATAGCCTTCTACAGATAAAGTCCCTTTCTTACTTAAATTCTTTCTAATTCTTCTCTATCCTCTAGGATTTGAATTAGAAAATATTATTTATTTTTTCACTAGTTATATTTGTGTCAAACTTTATTTAATTTACTTTTGGACTAAGTAATATCCTTTCATTGGTGACTTTTGTTTTATTGGGCTTAATTCAACAATAGCCCCTATTTAGACTTGGCTTTTCTAAGTGGTCTATAATCCAAAATCAGGTCAATGGTCCTATCGGCCATGACTTATTTTGCTACCCCTAGGGGCATGGTTACTAGTCCTGCTCCCTCAGGAGCATGGCTTCTGCTCCTACTACTGCTCTCTAGTCTTGGGGAGTATGGTTTTTACTCTCCAGGGAGCATGGGTTCTACTCCCTGCTACTCCCCATTCTTGGGGAGCATGGTTTCTACTCCCTGGGGATTATATCTCCTGCTCCCTACTGCTCCCCATTCTTGGGGAGCATGGTTTCTGCTCCTTATAGAGCATGGTTGCTCCCCACTCTTGGGGAGCATGTTTTTTTTCAACTTTTCTGCTCGTTTTTGTTGATTTTTTTATATTTTCTACAACAATAGATAATTGAAGAAACAATAATAAACTCATTTATTTTTATGTTGTGTTGGTTGAATTGATCAAGAATATGCAAAATCTCATTATATTGTTCAATCGCAAGTCTATTATTAACTATTTTTATGATTAAAAAATTTAAAAGCCAAGAATTTCTTACTCGTGCCGTCTTCCATCATATACTTAGCCTCCAATGAGTCCTATATTTCTTTTGTTGTGGGTTTGTTGTGATACTGATCAAACAAAGTATTAAACATGGCATTGCAAATGTGTCTCTTGCAGACGTAGCCATCCTGCTCCACTTCCATCACGTTGTAGTTTCTACTAATGTCTCATCCTCACGATCTTGAGACTTTGGTGTTGTGAGAACATATACCACATTAAGGCTTGTAAAAAAGAAATAATTTTTTTTCTACCAACATATAACGTTGCCACCATCAAACTACTCTAGTTTGACAAAATCAATTGCAAATTGTTGAAGAGATGAACTTAGTGCCATTGTTACAGAAATAACGTCTTAAGATTGTTGGGGATGTGTACTTGTGGAGACTGGCGAATGTAAAGAATTGTAGTAATAATAATGGAATTTTATTGTATAGAGTAGTGTATTTATAACTCTGTATGTAGGAAGAAAATAATAGTAATAGGTAAACTGCAGAAAAATAATGTGTACTTCAGGGCACGTTACAAATGTTATTTTCCTTAAGATGTTATTTGCACCCATCAATTGAGTGATGTACAAGGGTTAACCAAAAGCGCCTCTAGGATACAATAAAGCACTTACTTGTTTACTTGCGTTGTGCATCAATGAAAGCAAATCTTAATACTCTTGAACGTTACAAGCCTATCAAGAATCAATATATTGTTCTTACAAAGAACAATATATTGGATGTTTGATTCATAAAATATAGAGGTTATATAATGAAATTTGTTTTAGAAAACAGGGCTGAGAAAAAAGTGTAGGATCATTTTTTTTTTGTTTTATATCCAAATGGCCTAAGCATGGCCTCTATTTATAGATAAACTTATGCCCCTCCATTTGTGTTGTCATTTTTCATGATAGCCCTTCATTCACGGTTATTGGATCAAGATTTGATCTTAATCAATGGTTGATGCAGATTAGAAATCTAGATTATACTAAGATATGTTTCCTAATTAACTAAGGTTTAGGACTTTTAATTTCCTTTTCAATTTAGAATTTTGTTTCCTTTTCAATTTAGAATTTTGTTTTCCTTTGTGATTTAGGATAATTACTACTACTACTATAAATAGCTCCCTTTTGTAGCCTTTGAAGGCATGTTCGATTTCAATAATATTTCAATTTTCAAATATCTTTGTGAGTATTTGAGCAGTTAATTCAAGTGTTCTACATAATCAACGAGTTTTAACCCCTAAATTTACGGTATTCTTTTGAATCAACGTGAATTTAGTTGTTCTTTTATTCCGATATTATTTAGAATCAACAGAATATTTGAACATTAAACTTCCGCTGCATCAGCTATTTGAGACAAGTGCTTCCGCTACATTAGCATGGATTTTGTTTTGAGATTACCCCACAATCAGAGGGGTATGGATTCAATATTTGTTATTGTGGATCGATTCTCGAAAATGACTCACTTTATTGCCTGCAAGAAGACTACAGATGCATTGACTGTTGCTTGTCTATTCTTCAAGGAAGTCTATAGATTGCATGGCTTACCGAGTTCTATAGTATCTGACTGAGATACATGATTTCTTAGCCATTTTTGGAAGACATTATGGAAGTTGACTAACACTTGTCTGAATCCTAGAAGTGCTTATCACTCACAAACAAATGGTCAAACTAAAGTTGTCAACCGTTCTTTAGGAAACCATCTATGTAGTCTAGTTGGCGATAACCTGAAGACATGGTATCAAAAGTTATACCAAGTCGAGTTTGTTTATAACTGAGCAGTTAAGCGTAGTACTAGTTTAATCCCTTTTCAGGTGAATTATGGATATGATCCATGAGCTCCTATCGACTTGGTTCTAGTTCTAGATTTAGTTCGCAAAAGCAACAAGGCAGAAGACTTTATTGAGCAGCTTAAAAAGATTCATACAGCTACACAAGAGTCTTTGAAGAAGATTGCTGAAGGTTATAAAATTATGGCAGAAAAAAGGCGTTGAGCTTTAGAAATTTAAGTGGGAGATCTTGTTTGGGCTGTCCTAACCAAAGATAGTTCTTCGTTAGAGAGTACAACAAGCTTTCTGCTAGGAAATCAGACCTTTAGAGATTATCGAGAAGATAAATCGTAATGCATACAAATTGAAGCTGCCTAGTGATATCTGCACTGCATATGTGTTCAATGTCAAGCATCTTATTCCTTACAAAGGTGATCATGAAGAAGATGCTACCACTAACAATCTGAATTCGAGGGCGACTTCTCTCTATCTTGGAGGGGACTGATGCAAATTAGGAATCTATATTATACTAGGATATGTTTCATGATTAACTAAGGTTTAAGACTTTTAATTTCCTTTCTAATTTAGAATTTTGTTTCCTTTTTAATTTAGAATTTTGTTTTCCTTCGTGATTTATGATAATTACTACTACTATAAATAGCTCCCTTTTGCAACCTTTGAAAGCATGTTCGATTTCAATAATATTTTCAATTTTCAAATCTCTTTGTGAGTACTTGAGCAGCTAATTCTCGGTATTCTGGAGAATTAACGAGTTTTAGCCCCTAAATTGGTGGTATTCTTTTGAATCAACGTAAATTTAGTTGTTCTTTTGAATCAACATTAAACTTCTGCTGTATCAAAATGGGATCTTAAAAAAAAAAAGGTTGATGGAACAATTGAATGGTTAGAAGAAAGACTAGTAGCAAAAGGCTTTACACAAAAAGAAGACCTTGATTATTTTGATGCATATGCACTTGTTGCCAGAGTTGCTACTATTAGAGTCTTGATTGCTTCAATTTATCATTTTGAAATCCATCAAATGGAAGTTAAAACAACTTCCCTAAATGAAGAGCAAATTTACGTGAAACAGCCAGACGAGTTTATTATGAAAGACAAGAATATAAAGTTTGTAATCTAGTAAAATCTTTATATGGCCTTAAACAAGCTCCAAAGCAGTGGCATGAAAAGTTTGATAGAGTGATTGTTTCTAATGGGTTTAATATTTATGTTTTTGATAAATATTTATATAGCCTATTTAATAAAAATAAATGTATAATTATTTGTTTATATATAGATGACATGTTAAGTTTTGGTAATGATAGTGAGAGCATTAAGCTCACTAAATCATTATTGTCATTTACTTTTGATATGAAAGACATAGGACTTGTTGATATGATTTTGAGGATTAAAATTATCACAAATGATAATGGCCTAGTGTTGACCCAATCATTTTATATTGAGAAATTTTAAAGAAATTTAATTATTATGATTGTGAGTTTGTGTCAACACCTTTTTGATTTAAACGTAAGATTATACCCTAACACTGAAAAACAGTATCTCAATTAAAATATGCACGTGTTATTGGGTGTCTTATGTATGCCATGACTTGTACTAGGCCTAATATTGCTTTTGTTGTTGGAAAGTTGAGTAGATATACTAGTAATCCAAACCAAGCACACTAGCAAGCAGTGTACAGAATTTTAAAATATTTAAAATAGACAATGGATTATGGTTTATATTACACTAAATATCCTTCAATTTTGAAGGATTTTCATATGTTAGTTGAATTATTGATCAAGATTATCATACAACCACAAGTGGTTGGATATTTATTCTTGGTAGAAGAGCGATTTCATGAGGCTCAAAGAAGCAAACTTATATAGCAGACTCCATCATGGCTGCAGAACTTGTAATTTTGGCCTCATATAGCAAGAAAGCTGAATGGTTAAGGAATTTGCTTATAAAAATTCCTTTTTGGTTTACACTAATGCCACTTGTATCCAATCACCGTGATAGTAAGGCAACTTTATCAAGGGCATACATCCTAATCTATAATGGAAAGTCTAGGCATATTGGTTTAAGACATAGATGTGTGACATAATTACTTACAGATGGAGGAATCACAATTGACTTTATGAAATCATGCCAAAATTTGGCGAACTCCTTAATTAAAGGCCTTGCAAGGGACATTGTATTAAAAACTTCTAAGGAGATGGAACTAAATACAACATCATCTTATCACCAATTATGGAAACTCAACCCAACACTTGAAACATCAAGATCTTGGGTTCAATGAGCAACGTACACAATATGTTGTGGTAGCAACCACTATGATATTTTAAGATGCGTTCCAAAGGTCAATACTTGATACTTATAATATATGGGAAATGATAACCTATTTAGCTTTTGATAGATTTATAAATGTTTTAGTTATAGGGACATTCTAAATAAATCTGCCTAAGTAAGTGTAGGAGATGGTGTTGTTTCCTATGTAACTTGGCTGGTTACTAAAGCACTCATGAAAATAGGATATAGACACAGGGCCAATCTATGTGTCAGGTAAAGAATACTTGACAATTTTGTAAACTTATATGTGAGATATATCTGGTTAGTCAAATAAGGTCATTAGTTCAAAGCTTGTCTACTATGCCATCTTGATTAACCTTGATATGTTGTCACTTAATGAAGGTTCAAGTCCAAAATAAATCTTCATATATGCATAAGTTTCCCAAGCTTGTGCGAGATAATTTTTCAAAATTCATTTATTTTAAAAATAGTGGGAGATCGTTAGACTAATTTTCGCAATAAATGATATATTATTGGATGCAAACGGTAGATATGTGATAACTCTATGAAATAAGAGTTATCATGATACTTTTAGGCCTAAATCAAGATTACTTAGAGAGTAATTGAGGTGTTTTAGTGCATTTTAATGATAGTTTGCATTACCATCCATTGTAGTTTAAGTTTAATAAAGTTTGTGTGATTTCAAATAATTGTGTGTTTAACATATGCATAATTTTAGGTAACCAGAAGTTAAACTTTCATGGGAAGGATGTTGTAGCAATGGGCTTACAAAAATGGCAAAAGAATATGGGTATAAAAGAATTGGAGCAAATCTAGAACAGTGCAGATATTGTAGCCATTGCTGTAACAACCAGTACTGTTGTAGTTCTAGAACAACGACAGAGAAAATCTCGCGCAAAGCAATTAACAGATTGTGATATGTAGTTTCCTAATCTGGAAGATATGCACCATAGACCTCCATTTACCCTAATTTTAAGTTATAAAAGAGGCACACATGCAAAAGAAAAGGGGGGCTGTCAAACCAAGATCAAGAATCGAAAGGAAACAACAAAAAACAGAATTAAAGAGCAAGAACCAAGGCTGCACCAGTGGGAAGTTTGTGGGAATCAATTGGAATTCAGTTTTTCTTATTCTTTTTTTGATTTCTTGTTTATTCTTTGATATGAGAATGTATTTGCTGGCTAAAACTTTGTTGTTTAGTTTTCTTTTGCAAACCATGAACTAATATTATTTGTGGTTGAGTGATAAATAATCTTAATGGCTCCTTGACTGAATTTATATGTTGCTCCATGCTTGTTATAGCATTTTATTGTGATAGTATTTATTTAAAGTCATTATTTCGGCTGACCACCTATATAATGATACAAGCTAAGAAAGAGCCACAAAAATGCCTATCTTAGTGGAACACATTGGAACAATACTTGGTTTTAGATTGAGTTAAACTTGAGTCCAAAAGGGCCATGCTTAATATAAAATTAGTGATGAACTAGATATAGGGATTCACCTTGTAGAGTAAATAGATCCTAATCGTGTGATGCTATATCTTATGTTGGCATGACAATTAGTCATTGTTAGGTTGCATATAGATATAAGACATCTAACATGCGACAGCTGAGGATACATGAGGATTCTGCCCAGTGCTGTAGCAGATGCTGCAGCAACTGAACCGAAAATGGTAAGAAATAGTCAAGTATGTTAAGAGAGTTTAATCACTCAACTACTTCATTCTTATTGATTTTATCCTTGTGCTTGACGTGAGAGTTCGCTTTTCTGAATATTTACTTATTGCATTTTATTAGGTAGTTTATTAGTTTAATTATTTAATCTACTTTCAATTCGAGCAAAACTGTTAAGATTGTTGTAGCAATTTCCGTAACATCAATCCCTGTGGAGACGATCTTGAATACTTATCATTATATTACTTGTTGTGTACACTTGCACATTAACACCCATAGCATTTGAATTTATACCAACAATAGGAGCCCGATGCTACCATTTAATAAGTTCTTTCTTTCATATCCGAGTAGCTAAATGTGCCAAACAAGACAAGTCCAATTAATTGTGTCTTGTAGGAGAGGTATATTTTCACTTAAACATACATCCATTCATGGTGGAATTTCATTTAAAATGGTGATGATTCAATTTGAACCATTAATTAAGATCAAATCTTAATCCAATGGCTATGAATGAAGCGGTATCATGAAAGGTGACAACCCAAATGGAGGGGCACAAGTTTCTCTATAAATAAAGGCCATGTTTTGGCCATTTAGATATGAAAATAATGATCCTACACCACTCTTTTCTAAATCATCTTTTGTAAAACGTATTTCATCGTATAACCTCTATATTATATGCATTAAATATCCAATACATTGTTTTCTACATGAACAATATATTGATTCTTTGCATGCTTATAACATTCAAGAGTATTTAGGTTTGCTTTCGTCGATGCACAACGCAAGCATACAAATAAGGGCTTCATTGTATCTTAGAAACATATTTGCTTAACCCATGTGCATCACTCAATTGGTGGGGGCACAGAACGTTTTAAGGAGAGTGACATTTGTAACATGTCTTGAAGTACACATTATTTTTCTGCACTTTATCTATTATTATTCTTTTCTTCCTACATACAGAGTTGTAAACACACTACTTTATACAATAAAATTCCATTATTATTATTGTAATTCTTTACATTTGTCAATCCCTACAAGTGCATATCCCTAGCAAAAACTTGCAAGTATCACAACCATATGTTGGTTGATAGCGTGGTTGATATCGAATGTCTTGCGGCAGCTCACTACATGACTTGTCTTACAACCATCTTTTTGACCATTTATAATTTTATAGCATAACTTGCAACTCACATTGGTTACCTCCAAGACAAAAAATGATGTTCATGACTAAAATGTGTGATTCTTTTCATATCTTTTTGGTATTTTCACCCGTCAGGGTAATCAATGATGGATGGATTTAGCAAAGAACTCAACTTTGCATTGCCAAACCTATAACTGAAACCGCATGTTGTCATATACTTGTCGAGCAACGGATGATAAACCTGTCTAGGTAACTCAGCACAGGATTCGTGGAGATAAAATAGGCAGGGATCATAACCATATATTGTGCCTTGAACATAATTTTGGCAACCATAACAGACTATATCATCATCAATATGGATTTGATGGACAAACAAGAGATGCTTGTGATTAAAATCTTCCAGTTTTCCATTGTCATTGTACTCCTCCTTAGTGATTGCACAACGCACATGAGTGAAGTACTCACAATAGGCACAATGATAAAATGGATCCTTTGAGTTTCTTTTTTTGTTTCTTTAAAATCTCAAATAGACACAGACAAACAAGCTTATTCACTATAAGAAAACTGACAATAGATGATAGTAATTTTATGACATTTTCCATTATATCATAAAAGTATGATACATTCATAATAGAATTTCTATCTATTAAAAGATTGATGATAGACTGATGATAGAATAATTGTCTATCAATAATTGATGATGGCACAATGATATTTCCTCTGTCAAAATTTTGTGGTAAAAATTAATGTTTGACCATATTTGACCATATTTTAAATTATAAATTTATTAAAAAAAATAAAACGTGAGGTTTTAGATGAAAAAAATGTTAAAATATAAAATCAAAGTGACGCGTTTAGGATTTATGATCATATTATCAAACAAATTTCTAAGTCCCAATCTCATGATACTCTAACTCATTAACTCAAACACTCAGCCCTCTCTCAAGGCAAAACCTTGGAAATCAACCCTGTACTTAATCGATCAAGCAAAGCAAAAACTTTTTGCCGTGGTTCAAGTATGTTGTTGCTACATCGGAGTTCTTGCCCAAGAATGATCAAGATTTCTCTTCGGTGTCTAAAGACTCCAACGGTGGTGAGATTCGAAGATAACATGTTGGATTAGCTATGAATGTCAAGCGGTGAGGCAGTGATGGCTATCACAATGGCTAGGGTTTCACTTTTCATTCATTTAATTGCAAATTTTGCCTTTAGCCTCTTCTTATTAAGCCATCGCTCTCTCCTAGTTTCGTCAAATTCATTTTGCCTCCAAATACTCTATGCCTCTTTCACTTATTTCAAATTGCCCCAATTAAACTCTAATTAACCATAGTCTCTTCAAAGCCCATCTCTCTCTTCGTTTTTTTATGAATCAGTGAGCCTCTTGGAGGCTATAATGACCACATTAATCTGAAAAGCATGCAATAAATAAGACAACGAGTGGAACTACATTGGAGGCTAATACTAAGAATGTTTTGAGACAAATTGCTCCAGTCCTAGACCCAAGTAAATACAAGGATTGGCCTGGTGAGCCCTTAAAAACTCTCTTCTTTGTTAGTTTATTATTATTTTTCTTTTTTATTCTTGTTTAAGTGCCTTTGTTTTTTAACTTTATCTGGGAAAATTGATGTTTGGGGAGTGTTGTGAGTACACTAATGCACTTTAGTTTGTTGCTATTTAATTTAGCTTTTCAAAATTATTATTGCTCTGCTCACTTTTGTTTTGTTGTTTTAATCCTTTAAAGCTAGCTAGTTTTAAGCAAGTGCAATTATGTTATTTATTAAAAGGACTTTTGCTTCAAAGCCCAAGCTTAACGTAGCAAAAGTTTGTTCTCTTAGTAGTATAATGAACAGGCTTTTTTTTTCTTTTGATAAGGTATAATGAATAGACTTGTTATAATTAGCAAAGGGCCAATTTTCCCTAATAGAAATAGAAATGTTGAAAGTTGTTGATGTGATTTCAATATTTTTCCTTCTTTAAGTTTTGTGCTCAAGCAAAATGAATAAAGTAGAATTTTAATAAGCATTTTATCTTTATTTATCTATTTATTTATTATTATTTTTTGTTATAATAAATAACAAACAGGACATGGTTCTTTGAGGATTTTTTATAGATTAAAAAAGATGTGATCTAAAAGCCTGATTTTTCACGTAATGCTATCAAGACTTTAATTGGAGACGTTGTCATGGTGAGTTTGATGCACCTTTTTTAGTATAGGAATGCATGCTAATTATCTAATGATGAGACATGGTTCATTAAACCTTGTGATATTGCAGGACTACCATTGTGAATGTTGAAACATAGTTAATGATGAGACATAGTTATCAACTCTTGATCTAAATCATTTATCCTAAAGGATAATCCAAATGATTGGCCTCTTGTCGTAGAAGCAACAGGTCAAGCATTGAAATCTAAGGGGGTAAATTCAATTCGGGAAGGGTTGGGTTGGGATGAGGTGCTTGAGGTGTATGTGTATAACCTCTTTATCTATTTCTTTTGATGTGTATTTGAGTCAGCATAAAACTTCTTTTCTGAGTTTGACAGTGATGATTCTCTTGATTCTTGTAATTTTAATTTGTATTGTTGCTTGGATCATTATTTTATATCTGGTTAACAATCTTTTGGCTAATGGCAGGTGAAGTGCAGTGTGAGTAACCAAACAATTCTTTATACACTTTCCACCGGCAATCTTATAATATGAAAGCAAACATTCCGCCTTAATCCAAACTAAATTTTACTGAGAGTATGTTGTGAATTTTCTTTTATCATCTATGGCTGTCTTATTTAGTTATTTCTTTAGATAAGTGTTATACAATTTTGAGTTTATTAGGGGAAACTATTTGTTGGGAATTCATGGGATTGGGTTTTTGATAAGTACTTATTTTTGGCTATGAATGAATTGATCAACAAACACAAATGTCTCAGATCTTTTGAAGTATCTTTATTGATTGGGGTTCTGATTACTAATTTGTTACATGTTCTTCTTTGAACAGCTTGGAGTTTTCTCATCTCAAGTTTTCCAAGAATCTCCGCGAGAGAAAATACGGAGAAGAAAAAACTGTAATACTACCTCCTTTTTGGATTTCAAGTTTGAAATAATGCTACTTTATAATTAAAATTGATATTTAATCTCTGTAGCACTAATTTATGAGATGAAGAAACATTGCAACATAGTAATTGCAGCCCAAATTTCCCATTTCTCATCGAATCCAGCATGGTAACAATTTTCTCAGCAGAAGAATTAATTCCTCCTTTTTTCTTTACTGTTTTATTCAAAGCAAAGCTTCCTCTTTATTTTCATACTTGTAGGAAAGTTAACTGGATTTTATGGGTACACTTTAAGTTCCATATTTTATTGCAATAAGGAATTAATTTAAGTTACACCTGAAACTTGGAGTTTTACTTTAATAGATAACTCTTTATAATGATAGTGTTGGCTATATTCATTTGTGCTGTACATGCAGATTGAGTTTGAATTTGTAATGATTCTGTTGCATCCAAAATTTAAAGAGTTTTACTATAGTAGTTAATGCTTTATAATGATAGTGGGCCTATTCAATTGGTTTTGCATATGCAGGTTGAAAGCAACTGTTGCACTTGGGAGTTTTGATGGGTATTTGTTGGCAACGGGAATCTACTGAAATTTTACTGAGAATATGGGAGGAGTCTACACTACAAGATTTGATGGCTTCTTAGCTTGTAAAATTTGAAACATTTGCTTTTAGTTGCTTGAATTTGTCTTTTGAATTACCTTGGTTGGGTATTAACTGTTGGGTGATGTGATTGTTGGAATTATTGTTGGATGTTATTGTTGGGGATCCCTCTAAGTTACATGCATGTACCTTACAACCCTCTCACATGAATAGTATCCATACACTATTCATGTGAGAGGGATGTAAGGTACATGCATGTAACTTAGCATTACCCTATTGTTGGATGAAGTTATTAATATAAAGTGTAATTTAATTTTTGTTTATATTGAATTTGCGGTTGAATTTCAAATACAAGAATGCACAAATTTAAATGAAATAATTCATAATTTCAATATACATTCAGATCTCGTGACAAAAAATATTAATAATAAATTATGTGACAAACAAAATAATTTATGATAGAAAATTTCAATCATAAATTCTGATTGTAATTAATTTTCCTGCTAAAATTTCAAATTTTAAAAATTTATTTTCTCACCAAATAATTAATTAAAATATTGATTTTTTCCATGATAGATGTATGACATATAAATATTATCATAAGTTAATGACATATTTTTTTTCTATCATAAAAGAGTGACAGGTATATAGATGACGGATAATTCCACTGTCATCCACTCCCTTTATGATAGTTTTTTCTCATCATCTATTGTCAGTTTTCTTATAGTGATTGAGCAAAGCTCGATGAGATAATATATATTCAAGCCATTTTCCTATTTTATGTATCCCTAGACATAATGTCATTGGGCCAACACGAGCTCTTTAATTTCTTCATTTTATTAAAATGTAAAGTAGAAGTAAATTTCTCCCTTATAGTATCAGTAGGAGTAGATTTTTTTCATTGCTATAAAAGTATGTAGAGTTCCCGTATCTCTAAGAAAAAAATAATTGTAATTATGAAATAAAAGTTAATAGCATATAATAAATATGATTTTTAAATAATAATTTTAAAGAAGTAGTAAAGATAGTTCATGTTTTTTATCATACAAGTGAATGATCAAATTAACTTAATTTCTAAGTCACAACAGCTAATATTTATTAAACACTTTATACTTTAGGCTTTAAGTTATAGCTGCCCAATTTTAATACTAAACAGAGCCTTAATTAGAGATTTTGACTGAGGATATATCTTAAAACCGTGAATTACGATACTTTGAAAAATAGTTTTAATAAACAACAAAAAGACTTGTTTTTGAAAGTTTCAGCTTTGTCAAATAAAGTAATTAAAAAAAAACTCCTATCTCCATCGAGGTATATATAATTTTCGTATAAATAACATTGAGAATTGAAAATCTTGAAATCGTGTGGAGAGGGACCGTGCATGAATTAAAAAAAAAAAATCAACTAAAAGCTTTGATTCCTTAGACTAATTAAGTTGTAGAATATGAGCTTCTTTGACATTGACATAAGTAGGTCATATTATTTCTAATTCAATGATATTAGCTTTCGATTGAATTTTCAAAAGCTATACTTCGTTCTGTACGTAAGTTAAAGGAAGACCAAACAGTCAGAATAATGATAGATGATGTGTTATTTATTTATTAGTGTTATGAATCACTTCATCAATAATAACTATATGTTTGAAAAATCAACTATTATCAATTGTAAGGGTGGACAGATCCGAAGTGGATCAAAAAAAAACTTTTGGTCTCGATTTTCCTCAAATTCGATTAAAAAAAAAAACTGAACAAATCGGTTTGGTTCTCGATTGGAAATCTTATAACCGGATCCAAACCGAAAAACCCAAATAACTTTGTAATTACGAAATATGACCACTTGATATTATCTGAGGGGCCGCAAGAGGCAAGCTCATGATTTTACAATAGTCCTTAACACACCCCAACACTTGTGTGTGTGTGTGTTGAACTTTCTCCACCATACTTTTTCCTCCTGACAGTCCTCGCCACGGAAAAGTCTTGCAAGTGAAGCGCACATGCCTTGTTAGAACAGTATATACTGTTGAATGTTCCAGTTTAAGAACGAGACTTGACTTGGTTGACTTCGGTTTATGAATTTATATTAAAATTAAACTGAAGCTCCTCATTGTGCCATTTCATCCCGAATCTCCACACAAAAATCCAAAAAGAAAAAAATGCTGAGAGTTCAAATTCATTTCATGCATTCAATCATACTCTTTATTTTATCATCGGGATGTTTTACAGCTGCAGCTCAGAAAAAACACTCAAATATAAGCATAGGCTCTTCTCTTTCACCCACCGGGAACTCATCATGGCGGTCACCGTCCGGCCTCTACGCCTTCGGATTTTATCCGCAAAGAAATGGCAGCGGATATTACGTTGGAGTTTTTCTAGCCGGGATCCCGGAGAAAACTGTAGTGTGGACTGCCAATAGAGACAATCCGCCAGTCTCCAGCAACGCTACCTTGATGTTCAATTCTGAGGGGAGAATTGTCCTGCGTTCAGGAGAACAAGGCCAAGATTCCATAATCGCCGACGATGCTCCGTCTGCATCTTCTGCATCCATGCTTGATTCGGGCAGCTTTGTGCTTTACAATTCTGATGGCAAAGCAATCTGGCAAACTTTTGAGTATCCGACTGATACCCTTTTGCCAACTCAACGTCTTCCTGCGGGGACCGAGTTGTTTTCTGGGATTTCAGAAACTGACCCTTCCACAGGGAAATTCCGGCTTAAGATGCAGAATGATGGAAACCTGGTACAGTATCCGATAAATACTCCGGACACAGCTCCGTATGCTTATTGGGCATCTGGTACAAATGGATACCGCGATAATGTGAGCCTAAATCTCAATGAAAACGGCCATCTTTTCCTGCTGAATGCTACTGGCTTCAATATTAGAAATGTGACAGAAGGAGAAAATCCGAGGCGAGGGATGATGTATTTGATGAAAATTGATTCGGATGGCATATTCAGATTGTATTCTTACAATTTGAGGCAAAATAGTCCGTGGTCAGAGGTCTGGTCATCGACAGATGAGAAATGTGACCCAATTGGTCTTTGCGGATTTAACAGCTTTTGTGTTCTAAACGATCAGACACCTGATTGCAAATGCCTTCCAGGATTTGTTCCAATTAGCCAAGGCAATTGGACTTCTGGCTGCGAACGGAATTACACAGTAGAAAGCTGCGGAAACAAAGCTATTCAAGAACTGAAGAACACTAAGTGGGAAGATGTTTCGTACTATGTTCTGTCTGAAACAACCGAAGAGAAGTGCAAACAAGCGTGTTTGGCGGACTGTAATTGTGAAGCTGCGCTGTATAATGATGACAAATGCAAAATGCAAAGGCTTCCTTTGAGATTTGGTAGAAGGAACCTGGATGATTCAGGCATTACTTTCGTAAAAGTAGATTATGCCACTTCATCATCTCCTCAAGCACCATTCTCCGTAGAAGGCAATAAGAAAGAACTCTGGAAAGACATCGTCATCATTTGTTTATTTGTTGCTGTGGTCATTCTTATTTCGGCGGTCACTTTTGGAATTTTCATTTACAGATACCATGTTGGGTCATACAGAAGAATTCCAGGGAATGGCAGTGCCAGATATTGTGAGGATATTGCTCCCTTGTCATTTAGTTATGCAGAACTAGAGAAGATAACAGATGGGTTCAAGGAAGAAGTCGGTAGAGGATCATCTGGTACGGTTTATAAAGGGGCAATGATTAACGGCCAATTAGTAGCTGTAAAGAGATTAGAGAGGGTGTTAGCTGAAGGGGAAAGAGAGTTTCAGACGGAGATGAAAGTTATCGGGAGGACTCACCACCGGAATCTTGTCCGTCTACTTGGTTATTCCCTCGAAGTATCGAAAAAGATCTTGGTTTACGAGTACATGAGCAATGGTTCTCTTGCTGATATACTCTTCAATCCAGAAAAACAACCAAATTGGGTTGAAAGAATGGGAATTGCTCGCGATATTGCTAGAGGAATCCTCTATCTACATGATGAATGCGAGACTCAGATCATCCACTGTGACATAAAGCCTCAGAACATACTCATGGACGAGAATAGGTGTGCTAAAATTTCAGACTTTGGATTAGCAAAGTTGATGAAGCCAGACCAGACTAGAACATTTACAGGAATTAGAGGAACAAGGGGATATGTTGCACCAGAATGGCACCGGAATCTGCCCATTACTGTGAAAGCAGATGTATACAGCTTTGGAGTTGTGTTGCTGGAGATCATCTGTCGTAGAAGATGCTTGGATCAGAATCTTCCAGACGATCAAGTTATTCTCGAAGAATGGGTTTACCAGTGTTTCGAGAATGGTAACCTAAGCCAATTGGTAGAAGATGAAGAAGTTGACGAAAAACAATTGGAGAGGATGATCAAAGTTGCACTGTGGTGCATTCTTGATGAGCCATCGCTCCGTCCTTCCATGAAGAAGGTTTTGCTTATGCTGGAAGGAACTGTGGAAATCCCAATTCCTCCCAATCCTACTTCTTTTCTTAGTGCCATTTAGGCAAAGTTATGTTTGCATAGCTAGAGTTACATTCATGAAAAATTGTTTTCTTGTTTACAACATCTGTTTCCTTGTTATATCTTGTTAAATAAGATTGATTGCTCGAAATGATTGATGGACATGCTCTTATTTTAGATGTAATAAAATTAAATTGCCGGAAAAATCATACGTAAACCTTTGACATGACAAAGTAATAAAATCTGGAAACTGATTCCATTCATCTGTCTAGTTTTCTTCCATCCCCTACGTATCTATAAAGCTCTGTCCCCAGTGCCTTCAACGGATAGCTGAGAAAATTCCAGCGGTTTTGTGCAATCCTGGAAGTTCTTGCCGTAAATTTTACAGTCAGATTTGTTTCGGCTGATTTATTTTTTCAAAGAGCTAAGAGACGTTGAAATGGTCTTGCACGCTACTAAAATTTAATGTGCCAGCTGTGTTCCCAGGGTAATAAAGCTTTAAGCTTTCAACTACTCACATGTACAAGCGTTCAAATTTAAAGATTTTGGAAAGTTTGAATTTCTTATTTTCATTTTTAATTTTCTGTTTTTTGAACTTACCTTGACCTTGTATTATTGCTTGAATAGATAGGACTATAAGCTGCCAAAACAATTTACAAGTTGATTTACCTTATGTTGTAAATGGAACAAATAATCCCGGCCTGTTTGGTTGGTTAATTATCCAAAAATACTGGCAAGTCTGAAATTGACACGTGTATTGGCAAATAAATTATTGCTTAAAAATTTTTCGGGCCACCCACGACCTGATATATCCTGCAAGTTTCCTTACCATAAAACTGAATATGAAGATCACATAATCAGATCGAGTTACCCCAATTTAAGACTGATTGCGTTCGAAAATGAAAAAAGTATATATGATTAAAAAGTATGCATATATATTTCAGAAAACTAAATGTTATGTAACTTTTATAGGTACGTACATACACTTTAATGCATGGACTTGACCGAGTGGATTTTAATATTCTATTTTAGCTGACCACCTGATTTTGAATTTGTGGAGGCAAACACTGGCGGACCCAGTGTGCCTGGTCTAGCAAAAAATTGTTAATAAATGCTCTTAAATTTACAAATATGGCACTCCAGTTATAAATTTTTCTCAATTTTTTTTAATAACATTAAAATCTCAACTTAATTTTTAATACTATATTTCAA
Source organism: Citrus x limon (assembly GCA_034663535.1). Lineage (NCBI taxonomy): Eukaryota > Viridiplantae > Streptophyta > Magnoliopsida > Sapindales > Rutaceae > Citrus > Citrus x limon. The sequence continues at coordinate 25,310,714 of CM067997.1, forward strand.
TTATCTACTAGATAATGAATTTTATAACTTATAAAATTATTATTTTACCATCTATAAATAAATGTCAGATTTGTTGGGACTTAATTGAGAATTCAATTGGGTCCCTTAGCATTACTTATGTTTTAAATAATCACTACCCAACCCTTTCAATTGGGTCCCTTAGCATTGCTTATGTTTTAAATAATCACTATCCAACCCTTTCATTAGTGGTCCATTTTCTTTAGTTATTCTCTCAAAGTAAGAAATTCTATTGCTTGAAGCAGGGAAATTTGCAACATCAATATTACTTTTGTATTTGAATTCAATTTTTATTTCTATTCATTTTCTTTTTGTTTAGTATACGCATTCCTAATGTTCCTCTTATTAGGTGTATTTTTATCTTATGAAATTTCATATTCATTTTAAAATAGAATCTTTTCATTTTTCATTTTAGCACAAGGTAGTCCCGATTCTAGAATTTTAAAGTACCGGAAGTTTGAGAAAGCTTCAAAACTGTCAGGTTTAACAGGCTCAAAACTTAAAGCACATAAACCGCACGATTTATGCATTTTCCTAAATTTTCCTATACTTTAAAATTCAGGATTGAAACATTTCTATAGGATGGGACATTATATAGTTTTAGGTCAATCCTGGAGATTGAGATGGCCAATAGACCGGGCCGGCACCAAAGCAAGGCCCATGCATGCTCGTGCCCGTGCCGTGCCCACTATGTGTTTTATACCATGCGGTGCCTAAATTTTTTACTTAGGCCCGGCCTAGCATGTCGTGCCGTGGGCCGTGCCGTGCCTAAGAAAAAAGTCCAATAAGCTTTTTTCTTTTTTTAAAAATTTTTTAAGAGTGCATACTAAGTTGTTGGCGTACTTTTTTTAAGTTTATATTTAATAATAATGTACTTTTCTTAGATCTATGCCTTTATTCAAATTTAATAATAATAAACTAATAATAGTAGAAAAATATAACATTAATTACTAAGTTTGACCTTATAGTATTAGAATTTTTTTAATACTTAACAACAATAATAATAAAAAAATTTCTTAAGGGTTAATTTAATTGTTAACTTGGACTTATATAGAGTCATAAATCATAGTTCATAATAATATTAATGCATATTTATAAAATCATGATATTTATAATTTTATTCATTAAAATCTTGATATCATTATTTATTTAATAAATTATAAATATAAATCAATTATAGTATTTTTTAAAACTAATAATTAAATGAATTTAAAATATCCAATTGCATGCTATTTGTAAAATTATAAAATTTTAAGTTTACTTTCATTAAAAAATAAAACGTACTTATTGCGGGCTTTTTTATCGTGTCATGTGTAACCCATCTCTAATCATGTTGTGCTTTTAAGACCCGCGTTCCTAAAATTCTAAGCCCATCACGGCCCACATTCGTGCCGAGCAGTGCAGCGTGCCCCACCGAAACGTGCTCGTGTCGTGCCGTGCTGTACGGACACGTGTTGTGCTCGTGTTGTGTCATGTACTGTCCGGTCCATTGACTATCTCTACCTGGAGGTAGGATAAAAAACTTTATTTAAATTTTGTCCACCCTACTTCCTTTTTTTTTTTAATTTTAGGATTGTCCTGCCCAATAAATGTCAATTGAGTTCATTTTCCAAAGGGCTTGAATTGAAATGATTTGCTAGAAAAAGAGGAGCCATAACAATTAAACTCTATACATATGTTGCTTAGATTGAGCAGGAAAAATAGAATCATCTTAGAAAACAAGATATCGTTCTTCCAAACAATATTTCTGCCGTATGAATTATGCCAAATTAATTAAGAATAATAATTATCTATAAAAAAAATTTCAAAATCAAAATCTAATTATATATAAATAGTGATTAAATAAAATTAATCAGTGATTAAATAATAAAAAATATCAATTCTCATTGAATTATTTTAGGATTCATGTTCATTTAACATTTTGAAATTCCTGCCAAATTTGTTTATACATTATTCGCATACGAGAAAAGACACCGAGACTCTCAAGGTTTGTATAGTCACATAGACCCTTTTGTTTTAAACATAGTCACAAACCCTTTTTTCACTATTATGGATGCCCTTTGAATATATTCAAAATTTTTATTGTAAGGACAAATACAATATTAAAATAATATAGTAAATAAAATAACATTTGTATAAAAATATAATATTGGAATCAATTCAATTAACAAAATAATATATGTTCTATGCAAATTACTTTTTAAAATTAAACTACTATAAATTTGCCCTGACATATTTTATTAATACAAAAATCCATTTAAGCAAAAAATTGGCTTTAAAATTTATCCTAAATATAGATATAATATTAAAAGATATATTAAAAATAAAATACATAAATTTTGTACATTATTTTGACATTAGATATAATTATTTTAAAATTATTAATCTTACAAACAGATTTTATTTTTGTTAAAATATATCTTATAGATTAATAATATTAAAAAATAATTCTACTTAACATTGAAAATAATTTATGAAATATATATAATTTTATATACTAAATTATTTAAAATTATACTTGTATTTATTATAAAAGTTTAAAGTCAATTTTTGAATTATTATATTGAAAGGGTATAATAGTAAAGACAAGGCCTGTGAGACTATTTATGAAACTAAAAGGTGTGGTGTGACCATTTAATCAAATCTTAAGATAAATATTAGTCATTCTTAGAAAATATTTGACAAAAGTTTGTCATATATGAAAAAATTAATCAAATTATGTATAATAGTCTCGTGACAGATAATATGTCATAAATCCATGACACATAAACTTTGTCATTTGAAATTTCTTAGCACAAAGGTTCGAAAGCAGTTTCAAGACCATCATCTAATAAAAGTGCATGATGGCACAAACCGTTATTGTTTGGCATTTTCTCAAAATGGAGCTCCACCAAGGTGTGTATATATTTTTGTATAAAATAAACAGAGATAGTTGAAAATTTAGAAAACATGAATATTAAGATAGACATTTGTCATATGTGAAAAATTAATTAAATTATGCATAGTAGACTCATGAAAAATAATATGTCATCAATTCATGACATATAAAAATTACGTCCGAAGTTTCTTAACACAAGTTCCAATAACATTTTCAAAACCATTTATATAATAGGGCGCATGATGGTAGAAAAAGGTCATTGTTTTGCCCTTTGTTTTAGATGTAGTTCCTTAAAACTATTCTCAAGTGCAGGGTTCACATGCTTTGAAATATTGATTTAGAATTTTATAATAGTGTCAAATATTTTTTCATTATACTAAGTTGTTGAAAAATTATTTTATAGCAATGTAAAATATTTAATACGGTTATAAAATTCTAAATTTATATTTTTAAAAATGTGGGCCAACGTACCGGAGAACGACCCTACATTCGTATAAAATAAATGAGGAGGGTTTGAAAAAGGAGAAACCGTGTCGAGAGTGACAGTGAAAGTAACTTTTTCTTGAAATTGCAGCTGAAACTTTCTTAGACCAATTAAGTTATAGAATTTTGTCAATGAAAATGCAATTCATTGATATTAGCTTAATTGATTTTCAAAAGCTAGACTTCATTCTGTAAGTCCTGCGAACTTGATAAAGGATTGGAAATTTCGAAAGGTGATAAAGGGTGTTTGTGGATTGGATTTTGAGGATTAAATATTAATTTATATTTAATTTACTAAAAAAAATTGTTAATAGATGATGAAAAAAAACTATCATAAAGAGGATGGATGACAGTGAAATTATTCGTTATCTATGTAACTGTCACTCTTTTATGATAAAAAAAAAAATATGTCATTGAGTTATGATAGTATTTAGAAGTCATATGTCTATCCTGACAAAAATGAATATTTTAATTTTTTTTGGTGGAAAAATTAAAGTTTTTAATGTGAAATTTTGACAAGAAAATTAATTTTTGCGCGTGAATTATTATCTAGTTAATTTCAGCGGGTATAAATTATTTTGTTTGTAACATAATTTATGATTAATATTTTCTGTCACAAATTTAAATTTATACTGAAATTATGAATTATTTGATTTAAATTTATGCATTCTTGTATTTGAAATTCAACCACAAATTCAATATGAACCAAAAATTAAACTATACATTCTATTAAGTCCAAAAACACTTTATATTAATAACATCATCCAACAATAATATCCAACAGTAATTCTAGGAATAACATCACCCAACAATTAATATCCAACCAAAGTAATTCAAAAGACAAATTCCAGCAACCAAGAGCAAATGTTTCAAATTTTACAAGCTAAGAAGCCATTAAATCTTGTAGTGTAGAACTTCTCCCATATTCTCAATAAAATTCCAGTAGATAAACTCCCATTGTCAACAAATACCCAGCTACGCTCCTAAGTCCAGCAGTTTCTTTCAACCTGCATGTGCAAAACCAATTGAATATACCCAACACTATCATTATAAATCGTTAACTACTATAGTAAAACTCTCAAGTTTTGGATGCAACAAAATCATTTACAAATTCAATCTCAATCTGCATGTGTGTTGAATGTTAGAAAATGTATATTTACAAATGAGAAAATCATTATTTTACATTTTAAATTTTACTAACGCCATTACTTTTATGTATTTAAGCCTCTTGTGATTTAATTATGTGTGTTTTATTTTAATTAAGTATTTTATGTATTTTAGGGACATCATGATCATTTCATAATAAACGAGAAATCAGACAGCAAAACAGACATCACTTTTGAACTCAGGATAGTCCAAAATCTTAAGAAGAGCATAAAATGAAAAACGACACTATTCACCTATACAGTAATGTCTACGTTGCTGTTCATATATATAGAACGCATTGACCGATAATGTGGCATTGACTGATGAAGTGCCACGATCCTATTGGACTAAAATTCTTATGTACTGTTGATCGGTGACGTGGCAGCATATTAATAGACCAAAAATCGTGCGTACGGTACATGCATATACACAGGTTTATTTACAACCAAACCGCATCACTATTCAAACCGCGTGGTCAAACCGTGTCACTAATCAAACTGCGTATTGTTGACCGATGACGTGGCGCAACTCTTAGCGTCCAAAATATTTTTAATCCGATAGCCATTATTTACTCAATGTATCTATAAAAAGAGAACTCCCTCCCTAATTTGATATCCCTAAATTCATTTTTGAGTTTAATTTTCTATAATTCCTTCTCCATCTTGTATTTTCTACCTATTTTAATAAATTCTCATTTTTCTCTTAATTTAATTATGAATAGCTAATTTTCTTTCAAGCTTGAGTTGAAGGTAAAGTTTCGACATGTGCCATGGACTTTATTTGATAAATTTACTTTCTATTCCCCTTTAATTATTGTGAATGTTATGACTTTTCGTCGACAAATAATAATAATATTGTCTAAATACCGCACTGGTTTAACCAACTCCCTAATACAAGGTTATTATTATTTGTCACGATAAGTCCTTAGCACCATATTGATTAGAGTGTGGTTCATGAAGAGTGAAAACTCCCCTCATGATTTAATTGGCATTAATAATGAATATTTAACTCATGGTGTATGTTGATGCAAATACAAATACCCAAGTGCTCATGTCAATAGATTTCGCCTTTAATTTATTCCTGCCATTCTAATTTAAATTTTAGAATATTTCAAATTATTTTCACCATAAATCCAACCATCCTCATAGAAAATTGATTCAACACATAATTAAAATCCACCTCCTCGTGGGATCGACACTCGTCACCATTAATCTATTCTATAATAGATTTGTGCACTTGCGAGTTCAATAAAATTTACACAACAATGTGCAGCAGAAATGAATATAGTCAACACTATCATTATAAAGAGTTATTTATTAAAGTAAAACTCGAACTTTCAGATGAACTTAAATTAATTCCTTACTGCAATAAAACATGGAACTAAAAGGGTACCTATAAAAGGCGGTTAACTTTCCTACAAGTATTAGAATAAAGGCGAAGCTTTGCTTTGAATTAAAAGTAAGGAAAAAAAGGAGGAATGAATTCTTATGCTGAGAAAATGGTTACCATGTTGGGTCGATGAGACATGAGAAATTTGGGCTGCAATTCCTATGTTGCAGTGTTTCTCCATCTCATAAATTGGTACTACAGAGATAAAATATCAGATTTAGTTAAAAAGTAGCATTATTTCAAACTTGAAATCCAAGGACGCAATATTACAATTTTTTCTTCTCCATATTCTCTCACGGAGATTCTGGGAAACCTTAAGATGAGAAAACTCCAAGCTGTTCAAAGAAGAACATGCAACAAATTAGTAATCAAAACCCCCATCAATAAAGATACTTTGTAAGATCTGAGACATTTATGTTTGTTGATCAATGTCATTCATAGCCAAAAACAAGTATTTATAAAAAACCCAATCCCATAAATTCCCAACAAATAGTTTCCCCCAATAAACACTTATTTTGAAGAAAAAACCACATCATGTTAAAACCAATTCTTATCAAATAACTAGTGCCTTTTACAATAATAACACTAAACCAATGAGATGATTGAAAAAATTAAACTAAATAAGTGACCCCCAAGCAACTCATTAGGTACTTATCCTGAAGCATTATTATATAGACGAATATTTATTACAAATATCTCAGTAATGACTTGATAAAAAGTGTTACCAAATGATATGGATTTGATAAAATATAATCATCTTCCTAGCTCGCCTCTCCCTGTTTTCCACTGCTATTGTACATGACAAGTGAATATTTTCGTCAAAATGCAACAAAATGACCAACTCCACAAGATTAAGTAATCACAAAATTGAAATAACCAATGGATTTACAGCCAATAAAGCCATATAAATTACAATTGTTCTCTAATAAAACAATGCAGGGAAATGAACAGGTCAGCTTTTGTGTCTGCATGCATGTGAAATGTAGTGATTAGTGAGAATCGGTAAGAGGGAGAGCAAGAGCAGGTTTTAAGAGAGATTTAATGAAGTCAACTCTTTCAGGTAATGAGAAATGGGTGAATCACATAATTTAATATCTTTTTTCAATTTGAAAAGACCAAGCAAGCTTTGCATGATAGTGGAAAGTTGCTTTTCCAGGATGGTAGCATTGCATTTGCAAAACCACAGTAGGATTTACGAGGACATATGAAATGGTAATCCCAACAAATATAGAATGATTTAACACAATATATTAGGGCAACTTTATAATTATTGTTCTGTGAAAACATAAAATCAAAAGAAAACTTATTATGCCACGGTATGAATGACTGCAAGAGAATGAAGAATTGGAAACAACTATTTCAGACCATTAATTGTAACAAGAGAATTTCACACAAACTTCCTATAATTGGCAACCAAATTTATTTTCAGTCTTTAATACATATTTGGTGCATAAAAAATCAGTTACCCTCTTTAGCTAATAAATCACCTCTCAAGATAAACTAAGTAAACACATGAAAACCAATAAATTGGTTCAACTCACTCACTTGGACATAATGCACACCATATATTTTTGTTGGATTGCTAACTAATTCAATGATGGAATTGCCATTTGATTTTCTAAAGTCTCGAAACCTAGAAGAGCTATTTGTTGAATCCAGAAATTTCCAAGACCCTGTACACATCCAAATATGCCACTAGTCAAATATGCATTGCAGTAAAATTTTACTATATCACCATAAATTGTACCACAACTCGGTCAATGACTTTATCAATTAATTAAGCCATAATGATTCATATAACTGATGATAGGATTACATTGCAGGATCACAACATCTGCCTCAGAATGCATTTAAACACAGAAAAAATATAACTCTCGAAGCAATTATCGAAACCCATCAAAATAATGTCAAGCATAAAAATTGAAGTATCATTGCACCATGGCATCCACTGAAAACACAAATTCACTACAAAAGAGTAATTTGACCATACAAACACAAAATTTAACCAAACTAACTTGCATCATCACAACCCAAATTCACAATCAAATTAAATTTAAGTAACCAAAAAAAACTAAAAAGTACCAGCCTCATTGCCCTAGGCCCATGCCTGTGCCCGCTCCCTCAATGATCTGAGACCTTCCACAGGCTTTAAAACAAAGAAAACAAACCATAATCCAAAAAAAAAAAAAAATGGAGCCAAGTCGCGATTGCTCCGGTTAGAAAGGACCCTGGTCTCAAAGAAGCCATTTTGAAACTGAAACCGACACCGAATCCAAACCAAATCTCAGTTTTTCAAACTCAGATAGATCGCACAGCTCCACGTGTAAAGCAACCAAGAATATGGATAGCACTTACCTACCGAGTCTACTCACCATTCTCCTTCTACTCTCTGTGTGTTTTGCAGCCACATCATCATCAAAAGCAGCAACGACTCAAATTCGACGGCCTGGATTTCTTTACACTAGAATTAGAGGAAGATGCACGCCACAATTCTGGAGTAGCAGGAGAGAGGCGTGGCCGAGGATGATCCCACAGACGTCGATGTTATCAAAGGTATTCGGATCGAGAGTGTACGAACGATTCAGATCTGATCTGACGCTTTTGGAATCGACGACGAGGAACGATGACGAGAACGCGTTTGGTAGACTAGTGAGGCAGGGGACTGCGGCCTTGCTCAACTCGTATGCAAGAGAGGGGTTTCCCTTCTAGCCATGGCAAGTTAAGACTTTGTTTATTCAGGCTTTGGTATCAAAAGAAGCTGGTTCCCGTCAAGCCAATATGTTTTTAATTGCCAATCAGACTTGTAATTAGAAGGGAAGGGATCCCCAACTAATGAAATTGGTTCTCACATTCTGGTTAAAAACAAAAACCATAATCCAAAAATAAAATGAAATTAGAACCCTAATTTCCTCCTCCTCCCGAGGTGCAACAAGAAACCCAATCGCGTTGCGTTGCGCCATCACCATTCGTGTTCCTGGTGGCCGGCTTGAATTCGATCAATGGGTCTGTGATTTGGGTGTTGATTTGCCGTTCGATCTGTGGTGGTGGTGACCGGTTGTGTTTGGAAAACCAAGGGTAGGGAACAGTCCGCCGGCTAGGGGTTTCAGTGTGGTAGCGGCTGATTGATTAAGAGTGACAATGAGTATTTAGGGTAGGGTTTGAATGCTGTGTGTGAGAGTGAGAGTGACGATTGAGTAGAGAGTGTTAAGTTTTAGCACTTCGAAAATTTTAGTTTTTGTTTACATCTACTTTAAACGCAACGTTTTGTTTTATATTATTTAAAAAAATCATTTCATAATCTTTTTTTTTTTTAAAGGAAAAATCATTTTCATAATCTAAACAATGCGTTTTGGATTTAAAAAAAATAAAATATTACTTTTATATTTAGTCAAATACGGTCAATGTCAAATTTTTATCACAACATTTGTGACTGAGTTAATTTCTATCACATGTGTATCACAAACTATTGACAGATAAATATTCTATCACAAGTATATCATTAATAGTTTGATAGATCAAAATTCTATCACGACTCCATCATAAATACATGATAAAATAATTTTTGTCATAAAGTAATTGTCATCTATTGCCAATTTTTTTGTAGTGATTCATGATTTTACGGATTGTAAATTGTCAATCCAATCTAATTTACGGATTATCGAATTCAATTCAAATCCAATCCATACATCTGTAGATCGGATGCAGATTTGACCCAATCCATATCCAATCCGTCATTTTGCAAATTAAAAATTTTTCATTATATTTATTCTACGAACTAATTAAGTAAAACAATTAATATAAAACAAATTTTCCTATTGATTAAATTCAAAATTAAATAAGATTTAAATAAATTAAGTGTTTAAATAAAGTTAGAATAATACGTCCAAAGTCTCAAAATATAACACAGTGAAAAGAAAAAAATCTCATTTGTTTAAATTAATGCATGAAAATTAACTAAAATTATAAAAATTAACTAAAATTAATTGTTTAGAAAGCTTTCTTTGCATATTTAATTATTCAATTATTTAACTATGTTTATTGTATATTATTGTCGGATACGATATGTATAGTGTTAACGTAACTACCTTTTCACTTATTTATTTATTAGTAAGTAGTAACGCCACATTTACAAGTATTTTAAATTTAAATAAATATATATTTTTTTATTTTTTTACGGATTCGCGGATTTTTATGAATTTACATAAGTAAATAATCTATATCTAATCCACCGACTACGGATTTTCAGGAGAACAAGGCCACCATGTATTATTGCTTGAATAAATAGGACTATAAACTGCCAAAACAATTTACAAATTGATTTAGCTTGTGCTGTGAATGGAACAAATAATCCTGGCCTGCTTTGTTAATTAATTATCGAAAAATGCTAGTGAGTCTAAAACTTACACGTGTATTGGCAAATAAATTATTGTTGGAAATCATTTCAAGCCACCCACGACCTCGAGAAAGTCTATGCTACATTATAGATAATACAACCAACAATTAAATGTGTGATATATGTTGTTAAATTTAATACAGCTATTACTTGCATGTTGTTTTTTCAAATAACAAATGGAATAATATTATTTGCTTATTGTATAGCCAACATGGAACTCTGATATACTCTAAAATTTCTGCACAACTTGTTATACATCAAGTTTCCTAACCATAAAACTGATTAAGAAGATTGCATGATTAGATTGTGTTACCTAATTTAAAATTGAATTCGAAAATGAAAAAGTATATATGATTAAAAAATATGTACACTAGCAATTATCGATTCTCCTGAGAGACCAAAATTATGTATTCCATAAAGCATTTATATTTGATAGTATGATTTAGTATCATGTTGTAATTATATGCACGCACATTATATGATTGAGATGTGACTGCCTGTCACCATATGTGTACCCTTCATGTTAGGTCCTCTTTGCATGCGTATTAAGAGTTAGATTGCTCCACCCGTGCAATGACATTATTTCTACCAAGTGAGAAAGGTTTTTTCCTTGCTTTGCGCACACGACGATGATCCTAGTGAGTACGAGAGTTATTTCTCCTGACTAATATTTGGTGCAGTTTTGTCATTTATGTATATATGATTTCATGTTTGCTTATGTATTATATAGTGTAAAGTTATGTCATATAATTATGTATAAGTATTAATTTATTTATATATATAAATTGTATTCACTCACTGGGCTATAAGTTCACTATTTTCTTATTTATTATCCCATTTCTCCTATGTTTCCTCATGTAAAGTTGGCTTTAAAGTATCTGGAGCCTTAGGCAAATTTGTTTTATGAGCTCTCTTTTTATTCAACAATTTCAATACTTAAAAAAAAAAACATAAAGGAGCTCAAAATTCATTTTATCTTTAGTTCTTAAATCCAGAAATAATCAAGAAGATCCTTAAAATTTTTGAAAACAAAACCTGAAATTTACTTTCTTTAGTACTTTTACAAAATAAACAAACAAATAAATGAGAACAATACTATTTTCGAATAGATAATTTAAAATGGTAGCATATAAAAAGTTGAGATGATGAATTGATGATTAGATAATAGAGATGGATTTTGTATTTGAAGAAACTAATCTTTTGGTTTTTTGAATGAATAATGCATGTAACAATTTTCTTTGTAGAGAAGAGAACAAAAAATATTTGCATCTATGATTTTTTAGATCATAAGGTTCTCAACAGAAATTAAAAGGAATACTAAAAATCAAAGATTCTAATGTTAAATAATTAAGCTTTTTTAGAAACTAAAAATGTAAAAAAATATTTATTTTTCTTGGAAAAACTAATAATGAATAAATCAATGGTTAGACAGTATTATTAATTATATCTCTTTAACAATAAGATTACCAAATATAGATTCTTTTATATAAAAAAAGTTCTTAATTATAGGATAATTATTAATTAGAGAGATGTCTAATAGGCTTTACTACCATGTATAAATTTATTTTGAATCTTTATTAATTAGAAAATTATTAATGAAATACTCAAAAAAAAGATCTCCTTAAAATTCGGGGTCCTTAGGCGACCACTTTATTTGCCTATACTTAAATCCACCCTTATCCTCATGATTTCGTGCAGTTCAATTTTTCGATCAATTGAAGTTAGGCCATGACACATTTGCTACATGACTAATATTTTGAGCATGTTTAGGTTTATATGTATATGTATTTAAGATATATTGAGATGTAAAACATGCGCATTTTGAATATGTTATATATATATATATTCATGGATTAAAATTTGTTATGAACTTTATATATAAGCATGAAGCAAGTAATACAGTGGCTATTACATGATTTGCCTTGAATCCGACAAAAGGGTTAGGGCGGGCCATGTTAGTAGTTGCCACACCAGTCAATAATTTTTTATTATAATTTTTTTTTCGGGTTTAACAAGATTGTTACGCAACTTTCCGATTTTCACTTTAATCCAGATTTTGTAATATTTTATTTATTCTTTAACGTATTTCGTAATATTTTGGTACTTACTGCATGATTCATATCATATGAATAGTATAATACTTATTCGTCGAATTTTAACAAAATTGGATCATTTGAAACTCGGAGTTCAAATACAATATTTCCCCAATTTTAGAAAATCTTTAGAGTTTGTATAGTTTAATTTGACTGGACTCTGCTGCCTTTAAAATCTAATATTCTTTGATACAATAAATTCCTTGACCCCCTAAGGCCAAAATGACCTTATCAAGCAAACCTAACTTTAGTCAAAAATAGATGTCGAAAAAAGACGTCGTGCAAAATTAACGTTGTGAAGTCTTGGTCTACATAAGACTTTTGTTAAGATTTCTGCTCGATGGCCATTCTTTTTTCCCTTCTTCCTTCCGGGAACGCCTGTGATAAAGCGCTGCATGAGATACAGCGAAAGTTTAATTTTTTATTCTAAATTTATTGGCCGTTAGATTACTTTATAAGCAATCCAACGGCTTAGTAATTTTAGGCATAAAATGGGTCACCGAAACAGATGGTGGAACACTGGAACTGGCAAATATTCTGGTAATTATCACTCTGCTCCCTCATCTTTTAACTAAATATTAAAGACTTCATTTAATTTAGGCGACAATCAAAGACCCCCTAACATAATAATATATTTTAAAACATGTAATGTTTTAAATAACGTGAATAATATTTATATTAGTGTAAACTATATTAATTATAAATCAATGCAATCATTTTTAATAATGAAATTGATCATAAACAACGTATATCATTGTTTATTATGACATTATAAATCTACAAATGTTTTGCAATATAAAAATTAGTGAGACCTCTTTAATTTTTTTTCTTTTACAAATTTCTGCCTCTTTGGTCAACTCTATATTATTGATAGTACCAAGTATTTTCATTACTCAAAATATTTTTGTTTTCAATATTATTTGTACTAGTGACTAATATAAATAGTACAATTTAGTTCTGGATATGGGTAACTATAAGATGAAAAATCTTATTAAAAATATTTCACACAAATTTCTAAGAAATTTATTAAATTACTTTTTATGGTCTCATTTACTCACTAATTTGAAGTCACAAAAAATTCTATGAATTGTTATAGGAGCTTATACATGATTACATGTAATGTTAATATTTAATGATATTGTTTTATTACTAGTATTATGATTAATGATACTATAACTCTTGACATCCATTACTAACGTTGTTAATAAGTATCTTTGTTAGCCTTACTATTATTATTGGTAAATTGAACACATATATGATAATTTTATCAATACCACTTTTCTTTAATCAAAATGAGTGTATGTTCTAAATATAACAACATTTTATCATAATAAACTTTTTAATAATTTATTGAGAAATGTTGTTAATTATCATTGTAAATTATTGTCGACATTATATTATAAAAGCTAAATAATTAATAATGTAACTATAATATTACATTGTCATTTAAAATAAAGTATGTATCTCTTTGTATATTTATGGGAGTAGGTTTTTGAGTTAATATTCGGTGGACCGTTGGACTTTACCATAAAGTGCATGTATACAGATTATCAAATACCATTAAATTATAGTTTATAATGTACATATAAATTGTAAATTTAAAAAAATTATATAATATATTACTCTAAATAGTATTCAATTAATTTTTTTTTATTTTGATATAACACTAAAAGAATTTTGCTTCATTTAGGCAGGAAAACTACTACCTAAATGAAAACATATTTACACATTTTCACAATTTTTAATTCTAATAATTTTTGTATATTATTTAAAATTTCATATTTTATATTATTATTCTTGATACTTTTTTTCAAAATAACTTTATTTATTCTTCAGAAACCTTAAAAGAAAATATAAAATATATTTTTTAAAATTTCATAAAAAAACATATCCTTTAGGCCTAAGGTTTCGTTTGTAGCTTCATACATTAAGATCTATATTTTTTAATCATTATTAATTTTTTTTCACGATTAGTGTTCTTAATTTTTTTCTTGTCTTGTTAAAGTTTTGTAATTAACTTAAATTGTATAACATTTTGAATTGTCATTTCATTTTTTTTATAAGTCTTTTTTTTTAATGTTTTATGCTTCCAATATAGAAGGATTGGCAAGGGAAAATATTGCAAGCATTTGATGCAGAAACTGCTATTGGCATCCTCTCAAGTGGTTGAATCCAAGTAAGGCTGGTGAGCAGCCCAAGCTTCAGCTGGCCGTCTCTAGATCAAAGGGGGAAATAGAAATAATAAAATTAGTTTTCTATAATCCCTTGGGACTATTTTATCTTTTTTTCTCTAATGGTGCATAGTTGAGTGGTGAACAAGAATTGGCATTGGTTGTAAATGAACTTTTTTTTTTTTAATTTGTTCTCCAAAAGAAAGGTGGTGTAGAGATAATTTCTCTTAAAAATTATAGCATTGAATTTTTCTATTAGAGAAAATTAATTTTAATATTTACTATATTTTCTTTTTTTCTTTATTGCAATGATTTTCTAATGTGTTTATAAAAATATTGTTTAATTTGAGTTACTTTTATTGTGTTTAATGTACTTGGTAAAGATAAATTAATGGCGACTTAACAGAACTGGATTTAAGTCAATGTTACTTTGTCAATCTTAAGCTAAAGATTGATGAGAGATTAAAGAAATAATTTTTAAAACTAAATATAATGATGAAAATTATATGTTGCACAATTGTTTTAAAAAAAATCTAAGCACAATTATGTAAAATAATAAAATGAGCATTAATATGTAAAAAATCAAAAGTTTAAAGTATACATATGATTAAATTCAAGAAATACCATGAAGTAACAAAGACCGTTGGGGGCTCGGGGGGGGGGGGGGGTTGGACTTATACAGATTCATAGTGTTGAAAAAAATTGAGGGTTGCAACAATGATTTTTCAAAATTATATTGTAAGTTGAAACTTATGAAAAAAAAGTGGGGTCAAACGTAATTTACCTTAATATTTTAATGTTTTACTATAATAAAATGCGACTCGTAACAACCACCTAAAATGTTGGCATACAGTAAAAACATTTGGAATATAAAACCAAAAAAATGGTGGAAGTAACTGTTAAAGAGCTGAACCCATAAATTGGAACGACTTACCGATGATTTGGTAAATTTCAATGGGAACTAGAGACATAAAAAATAAACTTGAAACACACACCTACATGTTGGAATTCAATAAAAAGTCTTGGTATATATAACCAAAAAATAGTGGGAAAAAAGTGGGAGAGTTAACCTAAAAGTTAGAACTACGCAACGATAGTTTGATAAATTCTAATGGGAAATAGGGACTAAGAATTGAATTTGAAACTTTCACCCAAAATGTTGGAATTCATTAAAAAAAAACCTAGAATATATAACTAAAAGGTATTGGAAATAAGAGTTGAAGAACTTAACACAAAAGTTGGAATGACTTATTAAGAATTTGATAAATTCTAATGACAAGTTGGAATCTAAAAAATAAGCTTGAAACTTTTATTCAAAATATTGGAATTTATTAAAAAGAGTAGGAATATAGAACCAAAAAGTGGTGGGAATAAGAGTTGAAGAACATAACGCAAAATTGGAAACGACTCACCCACAATTTGATAAATTCCAACTATAAGTAGGGATCCAAAAAGTGAAATTGAAACGTACACCCAAAATTTTAAAATTCAATAAAAATAGTAGAAATATAAAACAAAAAACTAGTAGGAAAAAGAGTTGATGAAGTTAACCGAAAAGTACAAACAATTTACCAGGAATTTGATAAATTTCAACGGGAAGTAGGGATATAAGAAGTGAACTTGAAACATCCACCCAAAATATTGAAATTTAATAAAAAGAGCAGGAATAAATAACCAAAAAGTGGTGGGAATATGAATTGAAGAGCTTAACCCAAAACTTGGAATAACTTAGCAAGAAATCGATATATTTTAAAGAGAAGTAGGGATCTAAAAATGAACTTGAAATATCCATCCAAAATGTTGAAATTCCATAAAAAGAGTAGAAACATAAAAGGAAAAACTGGTGGTAATGACAGTTGATAACTTTAACCTAAAAGTCATAATAACCTAACAAAGAAATTGATAAATTTTAGCAGGAAATGGGGATCTAAAAAGCGAACTTGAAACTCTCACCCAAAATATTAGAATTCAATAAAAGGAATAGGAATATAGAATTAAAAAGTAGTGGCAACAAGAGTTGATGAACTCAACCCGAAAATTGAAATAATTGACTAAGAATTTGATAAATTCCAATGCGAAATAGGGCTCTAAAAGCAAACTAGAAATATCTACCGAAAATGTTGAAACTCTATAAAAATAGTTGGAATCTAGGACTTAAAAGTGGTGGAAAAATGAGTTAGAATAACTTACTAGAAATTAGATAAAGTCTAATGGAATGCAGGAATGTTGAAAGTAACTTAAAATATCCACGTAAAAAGTTGGAATTTAATGAAAAAAGTGAAAATATAGAACCAAAAACTGGTGGAAAAATAAGTTGAAATAACTTACCAAAATTTAGATAAATCGTAACAAAAAATAGGAATTTGAAAAGTAAACTTGAAACATACACTATAAATATTGAAATGTGACAAAATAAGTAGAAATATAGTTATTTTGTGACATATTTATAATACTTGTATAGTTTCTTGTACTATTTATAAATTTAAAATTATTATATTCTTTTGCTTCATTTAATTACAATTTTATCTTTTTTTCCCTATTTTTTTCATATTTTTTTCGCATTAAAAACAAATTAAAATGTAATATTTATTATGTTAACCGGTTAAAAACCGGTTGTACTGGTTGCGTGCATGCGCTGTATGAGATACAGCGCTGCACTGTAGGTTGACTCCTTCCTTCCATATACTGAATGCAAGCATGACTGCTTTTGTCAGTCAAAGCTAAATGACTTGCATAGTACGTTTGATCATTTTTTTATCCCTTCTGTACAGGGTATGATGCCCAAGACTCGAGCGTTTGACCTTAATTATTCTTCCATTAAACAAGAGAAAGCATAGCTAAGCCAATATTGTTTTGTAAATCTCCAACTGACACGAGCAAACACGGCTTATTGAACAAAGTTCTAAGAGACATATTAAGTCATTTTCCCTATATGTGAATCCCTAGACATAGTGTCACTGGGCCCAGTAGGAGCTCTTTCGCCTTTCCATAAACAGCGCTGATATTTGGCATGAAATTTTATCTACTGAAATTAACATTTTTCGTTGAAGTCAAACTAAAATTAGAAGATGGCCCCTCCCTCGTCAACCGTCTTCAGGTGATAAGTCATTGACCAAAAAAAAAAATGATATATTCGATATAACAGAATCTCGCGATAAATATCATTTTTCTTCCATAAAAATATAAAATAGAAGTAAATTCTTGGCGAAATTTGTTAGTACAAGTAGATTTCAAGTTAATCTGAACAGATTTTTAGGCTACATAATAATTATATATACCTTGAGTCCTAATGGATCCCATATCTCCGGACATAATTTCTTAGCACGCTGATGAAGGTATTCAGTCAGAGATTTTGACCGAAGATAAATCTTAGAATTGCAAATTAGGATACTTTGAAACAATAATTTAAATAAACTCAACCCTCTAGCCACTAAGAGAAAATTTTGTCCCTCCAGTCTTTTAGCTTTGAAACTGCTCTTAGCTTCTAAGGCCCGGAGATGCTGACTTCTTCGGCAGCCTTCGAAAATAGGCACCTCTAAATAATTAAAACGCGTATGATATTTTGGAAAACCCAAAATATGAGATATAATATTGCATGCCTCTCTCTATGAGCTCGGTTGTCTGTGAATGCACGCCTTAGATCACCCAAGTCAAGTAAATAATAGAGATCAGTAGGAGTTGGTGTTTAGATTTAGGTTCAATACTAAACTATTTTTTTTTTTTTTGGTTGACTTTTTAGAAAGATGCAATTAGTAGTTATTAGATAAAAATATAAAATTAATTAAATCTTGATTGTATAGTACTATACATGCATATGTGGTAAAAGATCATGAAGAATTTAGTATAGATTAACTCATCACCATATCTAAATACATTTAGCATTCAAAACACCACTAAAAAATCACATTTCAAATCGATATCTTCTTTTATAGATAATATCAATAAAGAAAAAATAGTATGACAGTTATGTCAGTCTCAAAATATAAAAGCTCATAGTCTTCTACAACTTAATTGATCTGTGACAGCTTTCGGTAGAATTGTTGTTTTCACGCACTGTCCCTCTCAACACGCTTTCTAGATTTTCAACTCTCAACGTTGGAAGCTCATATGAAAGTTATTTATGCCTAGATGGAGATAGGAGTGTTATTTTTTTTTAATTTTTAAATTGAAATGAAAAAAAGTGAAGTTTGGAAAAGCCTGTCTTTGTGGGATTCCCCTTAGGTGCAACTGTGGCACCGTGCCACAGTTGCACCTAGCCGTTGGATGCAGTTGGATGTCAGTGGATCCCACCAATCCAACTGCATCCAACGGCTAGGTGCAACTGTGGCACGGTGCTACTGTTGCACCGTAGCCTGATCCGTCTTTGTGTGTTAATAGGCAAAAATCAATCTCACCCATCAATCAAGAGAAATTAAATGTAAATACTAAAGTTTAGGAACTGTTATGGACTATTGTGGACTTGATTTTCTCTACTGTAATTCTCCCAAATCTTAGGCTTTAGTTTCTCATTTTTCCTTGTACAATATCTAATCACTTGTATAAAGCTAGAACGTACAGTAATACAATTGATATCGTTAACCATTCAAACCTTTTGTCTTAATATGGTATCAAACCATTTTAAGCTCACACGAGTCATTGATCCTTGGCCTTGGCCTGTTTCTTTTTTTAATTTTTTTTTCCTTCCAGCATTAGCCTTCACCATGGCCAATGAAAATTCAGCTACCTCTAGCCTTAACCAAACCTTTACCAACACGAATCCCAACAATCTCATTGCTATAAACGCAGCCAAACCAACTCTCTCTAAAATTAACCCCAACAAACTACTATTCGTGGAAGACGCAATTTGATGCGCTTCTCTATGGATATGACTTGGTCGGCTACATTGATGGCACTAAGCCTTGCCTATCTCCAGAGACAATAGTTGATGAAAAGAAAGTCCCGATGAAACGATCCGCCCCAAATCTATCTAATCTCGGCTAATCGAATTAATAATAATTTTGATATCTAAGAATTCTACCAAAAATTCGACGGTCTCCTATATAATTATGACATCCCCAAACCTGCAATTTATACAATTAACACTCCCAAAAATAATACAATATTTAATCAACCTCCACAACCAACTTCTTCAATTTAAATACCAGTATCCTTCAAACATATAATGTCAAGAATACAATAATTTATCCTTAATCACAAATAAGTAATAAATTATACAATTCAAAATGTCCCAACAAAACATCTATGATTCCTAACACCATCACGTGGCCATAATTTCAATCTAACTATCGTTGTTGGGTCGACTGATGTACCTGCAAATCTCCTGTGGGGGGAGGGGGGGAGAATATAATAAAAACGGGGTGAATATAAAACTCAGTGAGCTCAGTGAGTGACTAGTAATTTTTTAAAAAATAAATTTATTTTAAATGATTTAATCTTTTCCAAATTAATTTTATCCAAATATCATAAGAACCGACAACGAATTTTTAAAATTTCAATCAAATCCAATCCACCAATCCACATATCAGATTTTTACGGATCCAATTTTTGCTGATTAGATTAGATTCTGAACACCCATAAAAAGTGGTGAATATTCAAATAACGTTAATTAAGCTCTTCTTGTGTGATAGGGATATTAGTGCCTAGCTTGCTAGGCTGTTTAATTCTAAATTACATATTTTATGATCATTTGCTTTGAAAATAGGCAGGTCTATAACCTAGCTAGCTAGCAACAAAATTGAAGTTTATTAGTAAACAACACTCACTGATGCAGCCCTCGTGAAACAAGTTTAATTCGTTGACGCATCTTACGGTCGGACTAGAAAATGGCAAATCTCCTGTTGGGGGGGGGGGGGAATATAATAAAAATGGGGTGAGTATAAAACTCAGTGAGTGGATAGTAGTTTTTAGAAAAATAAATTTATTTTAAATGATTTAATCTTTTCCAAATTAATTTTATCCAAATATCATAAGAACCGACTACAAATTTTTAAATTTTCAATCAAATCCAATCCACCAATCCACATATCGGATTTTTACGGATCCAATTTTTGCTGATTAGATTAGATTCTGAACACCCCTAAAAAGTGGTGAATATTCAAATAACATTAATTAAGCTCTTCTTGTGTGATAGGGATATTAGTGCCTAGCTTGCTAGGCTGTTTAATTCTAAATTACATATTTTATGATCATTTGCTTTGAAAATAGGCAGGTCTATAACCTAGCTAGCCAGCAACAAAATTGAAGTTTATTAGTAAACAACACTCGTTGATGCAGCCCTCGTGAAACAAGTTTAATTCGTTGACGCATCTTACGGTCGGACTAGAAAATGGCAAATCTCCTGTTGGGGGGGGGGGGGAATATAATAAAAACGGGGTGAGTATAAAACTCAGTGAGCTCAGTGAGTGACTAGTAATTTTTTAAAAAATAAATTTATTTTAAGTGATTTAATCTTTTCCAAATTAATTTTATCCAAATATCATAAGAATCGACTACGAATTTTCAAATTTTCAATCAAATCCAATCCACGAATCCACATATCGGATTTTTACAGATCCAATTTTTGCTGATTAGATTAGATTCTGAACACCCCTTAAAAAGCGGTGAATATTCAAATAACATTAATTAAGCTCTTCTTATGTGATAGGGATATTAGTGCCTAGCTTGCTAGGCTGTTTAATTCTAACTTACATATTTTATGATCATTTGCTTTGAAAATAGGCAGGTCTATAACCTAGCTAGCTAGCAACAAAATTGAAGTTTATTAGTAAACAACACTCACTAATGCAGCCCTCGTGAAACAAGTTTAATTCGTTGACACATCTTACGGTCGGACTAGAAAATGCTCTAGCCCAAGTAACTTTACGACTATGAGATTTAGATAGATAATCTTACTAAGTGATGGTTAATTTAATGAATAGGAAAGTTTATTGTTAATTCTTAAGATTACAACCCTATATACTTATTTATAGTAGACTATATTTAATCTTTTTTTTTTTATTTACAATGTATGGGTACTACTCACAGTCAGCACAACTATAAATGGGATGTTCAAGATTTATTTCTTTGCCGCAAGCCATACAACACAGTCGATCAAAATTAGCTTCAGCAAGTGTTTTAGTCCTCAAACTGAGATGATGCTTATGTTCTTCACAGAGAATACTCGCTGGTAGTGGGTCACTGCCACATTGCACATGAAAATTGAGTTCTTCACACTAACACATAAAGAAAGTGTTGGGATTATATGCTCTTTTAAAGTATATTAATTTATTTTCTGATTAATAAAATATTTGAGATATTTTCAATTGCATAAATATATATTGAAAAAGGCCCGCTTAATCATATTATATGTATTTATGTGATCATCATATGGATTCACAGAAGACATAAATACAAGTTATCTTATGATTAAATAAATTTAGTTCGTAGTTGATAAATAGAGTTGGGCGCTCTATTTATGTTTAGGCTGTAGTAAATTCATTGAATGATTTGTCTTAATCATGTATGAATTTACTGATGTAGTTTGACTACATTGAGCTGGATCACATATGAGATTTAATTAACCTTGAAATGACTGTTAGACTTATTAAATCTCATAGGCATTGATTTTACTATATTCTTAATCTTGAGTTAGTTATAATTTCATGATTGTAATTGCTATTCCATTTGATTTACCAATGGGTACGACACACACTTGTAGTCAAGATTACCCGGTATCTTAGTAGGAGCAATTATGAGTATTGGAGTTATAGATTAACAATATAGAATTTGTACAACACATCTCTCGATGGGTTTTCGGCACTTGATCATATAATTCTCTGGCAAGAGTGTGTCAACATATTTAGTATGTTGAAAATGATCATTAGAGAAAACCAGTAAGTATCAAGGAATAAAATGTTATTAAATTGATTGGACAGTTGAGATATCGATTTAATTAACGATGTGGTACAAAGGATTATACAGTAAAGAAATCAATGTGGCTTGGGACGAATTATTATTCAAGCATACAATTATGGAGGTCGGTTCCAATCTTTTAGTGGAGTAGATTTGGAATTAAATAATTGGGCTAGTTTAATTACATGCCTAATTATTGTAGCTACTATTGTATATTCCCAAATGATCCCCGAGTTAGCTCATTTAATTGACTGCACCACTACTAGATTAATAAGCAAGATAACTAGCTATTTGGGTCAAAAGTCTAAATATATTATTTAGTGGGAGGCTCCATTAATATGCTTGAGTGTAAGGGGCCTTGTGTTATTTTACAAGGTGGGCCCCTATAACACAAGAGCAAGTAACCTGACTTTTGTTTTAATTATTTTTTAATTTAAATCAAAATGGATTTAATAGAATTAAAAATAAATAAATATGAAGCCTAGGGTTTCCACTAGATAGAAATATAAAATGGTTTATTTTCTCCCAAAATAAAAAGAGCAGCCACTTTATACAAATCAGAAAAAAAGATTTTTCTCTCTATTGTTGAGAGAAAAATTTTCTCGTGTTAGTTGCTTTAGTGGTGATAAAGGCGCCCACACGTCAAGTGCAAATCAAACTTGAGTCATAGCCTAGAAGATTATTTGGTGGCAGATCGTGATCTACAGGAGTGGTGGTGACGGATCGTGATCTAACAGGAGTGGTGGTGACGGATCGTGATCTGAGAGCCTAAATCACTTCAGCGGAAAAAACCAAATCGGATTATCAAAGTACGATTTCTAAATTACAAATTCTTATATATTATATGAGAGCGATCCTAAAAGCTTTTATAAAATTTTTAAAATTTGATTTTCTCCATCAGAAAGTACCCTGAATTGTATGACCACATGCATTGCAATGAAATTTGAAGGACATATTCTCAACTAGAGAAAGGAGACGCTTATGAACTTTGTACTCTATATTTGCCTTCAAAGAAACACATTCAGGATGTAAGTAAAAATCACACTTCAAAGTAATACGTTCAGGATGTAAGTTAAAATCACACTTGTCACATCGATATTTTAAACCTTTAGTATCGAAGCAACATGCATCACACCAACCTCTGAGTTCCTGATCAGCAACCAAGAGTTTCAAAGAATGGCGTGGATGAAATGGCCATATCGGATGTCTTGCAGCAGCTCACTACATGACTTGTATTACAACCACCTCTTTGACCGTTTATAATTTTGTAGCATAACTTGCAACTCACATTGGTTTCCTCCAAGACAAATAAATGATGCTATGACTAAAATGTGCGATTCTTTTTTTTATCTTTTTGGTATTTCGCCCGTCAGGGTAGGCAATGATTGATGGATTTAGCAAAGAACTCAACTCTGCATTGCCAAACCCATAAGTGAAGCTGTATGTTGTCATATATATTTTTCGTGCAATGGATGATAAACCTATCTAGGCAACTCAGCACAGTATTCGTGGAGATAAAATAGGCAGGGATCACAACCATATGTTGTGCCTTGAATATAATTTTGGCAACCACAACAAACTATATCATCATCAATATGGATTTCACGGACAAACAAGAGATGCTTGTGACTAAAATGCTCCAGTTTTCCTTTGTCATTGTACTCCTCCTCATTGATCTCACAATGCACACAAGCAAAGTACTCATATTTGGCACAATGATAAAATGGATCCCTTGAGTTTCCTTTTTTTTTTTTCTTTAAAATCCCAAACTGACACAGACAAACAAGTTTATTGAGCAAAGCTACAAGTGATAATATATATTCAAGCCATTTTCCTATTTTATGAATCCCTAGACATGTTGGGAAATTTATTGGTGAAGCAAAGATGTAACTAAAGTGAAATTGAGAAATAATGAGACAACAGAATCACACAGAAATACCAGAATTTAGGTGGTTCGGCTTTTAGCCTATGTCTACGGGCAAAGACAAAAGGAAAATATTTTACTAGTGAAAAAGAGTTATAAGTATTATAGTATTTTATCTCACTACGCAAAACCCCAATACACCAAAACTCTCAAATCACTAATCACTCAAAAACTCCCTAAATGAATAAGAAGAACTGAAAAATGGATGGATTACAAATGAGGGGAGCCACCCTTTTTACAGCCAAATTTTAGCTACTGTGCACTCTATTATTTTATTTTTTCCTTATGCGATCTGTCACTCTTTCTTTTTCTTTTTTTTTTTTCTTCTTCTTCTTTTTTCTCTTTCCTTTGCAGTACAGCACCACTCTTATAGATGAGAGGTGCCCACCGCTCACTTTTGATATCAATCACGAGGTATCCTGGGGAGGGCCCCAACTGTGGGAGGCACCTTTAAGCCCGTACCACAACCCAGACTAGAAGTCCCCGCTCGAACCGGGAGGCACAGGTTCTCCCAACAAAGGCGACTTCCCTACGACTCGAACTGGGGAGCAAATCCAGTCAAGCCACTGAAGTGGACTCCATTGCCAGTGGAGCCAACACTTTGTTGGTCCCACCGCTCACTTTTTTGACAAGACATACTGTCATTCGGCCCATATCTTTAATTTCTTCCTTTTATTAAAATGTAAAGTAGAAGTAAATTTCTCCCCTATATTATTAGTAGGAGTAGATTTGTTCACTGTTATAAATGTATGTAGAGTCCTCATGTTTGTAGGAAAAAAAAAAACTGTAATTATATAATAAAAATTAATAGTATATAATAAATAAATTTTTAAATAATAATTTTAAAAGAAATAGTAAAGATATTATGTATTTTTTATTATACAAATGATGGATCAAATCAACTTAATTTCGAAGTTATAATAGATAATATTTACCAAACACTTTATACTCTAAACTTTATGTTATACCTGCCCAACTTTAATATTAAACAGACTGAAGATAGATCTTAAAACTGTGAATTAGGATACTTTGAAAAATAACTTTAATAAACTACAAGAGGACATGCTTTTGAAAGTTTCAGCTATGTCAAATAAAGTATTAAAAAAAACACTCCTATCTCCATCGAGGTATATATAATTTTCGTATAAACAAACATTAAGAGTTGAAAATCTTGAAATCGTGTGGAGAGGGGCAGTGCATGAAATTAAAACAACTTTTCAACTAAAAGCTTTAATTCCTTAGACTAATTAAGTTGTAGCATATATGAGCTTCTTTGACATTGACATAAGTAGGCCATATTATTTCTAGTTCAATGATATTAGCTTTGGATTGAATTTTCTGAAGCTATACTACGCTCTGTACGTAAGTTAAAGGAAGACCAAACAATCAAATAAGGGTAATGCTAAGTTACATGCATGTACCTTACATCCCTCTCACATGAATAGTGTATGAATACTATTCATGCGAGAGGGATGTAAGGTACATGCATGTAACTTAGAGGGATCCATCAAATAATAATGATAGATGATGTGTTATTTATTTATTAGTGTTATCAATTATTACATCAATAATAATTATATGTATAAAAAATTAACTGTTATCAAAAAAAAAATTTCCGTCTCGATTTTCCTCAAATTCGGTTCGATTTTTATATTTCCAGAAAATCGATAAAAGAACTGAACAAATCGGTTTGGTTCTCAATTAGAAATCTCATAAATGGACCCAAACTGAAAAACCCAAATAACTTTGTATTACGAAATATGACCACTTGACATTATATGAGGGGCCGCAAGAGGCAAGCGCATGATTTTACAATAGTCCTTAACACACCCTAACACTTGTGTGTGTGTGTTGAACTTTCTCCACCAAGCTTTTTCCTTCTGAGGTCCTTGCCACGGAAAAGTCTTACAAGTGAAGCCCACATGCCTCGTTGGCCGTTGGGACAGTACTATTCAATGTTGCAGTTTAAGAACGAGACTTGACTTGGTTGACTTCGGTTTATAAATTTCTATTAAAATGAATCTCAAGCTCCTCATTATGCCATTTCGTCCCCAGTCTCCATACAAAAATCCAAAAAAAAAAAAAAGGAAGATGAAGAGAGTTCATATTCATTTCATGCATTCAATCATACTCTTTATTTTGTCATCGGGATGTTTTACAACCGCAGCTCAAAAACAACACTCAAATATAAGCCTAGGCTCTTCTCTTTCACCAATCGGGAACTCATCATGGCGGTCATCGTCCGGCCTCTACGCCTTCGGATTTTATCACCAAAGAAATGGCAGCAGCTATTACGTTGGAGTTTTTCTAGTCGGGATCCCGGAGAAAACTGTAGTGTGGACTGCCAATAGAGACAATCCGCCAGTCTCCAGGGACGCCACCTTGGTGTTCAATTCTGAGGGGAGAATTGTCCTGCGTTCAGGAGAACAAGGCCAAGATTCCATAATCGCCGATGATTCTCAGTCTCCATCTTCTGCATCCATGCTTGATTCTGGCAACTTTGTGCTTCACAATTCTGATGGGAAAGTAATCTGGCAAACTTTTGACCATCCGACTGATACCCTTTTGCCTACTCAACGTCTTTCAGCAGGGACAGAGTTGTTTTCTGGGATTTCAGAAACTGACCCTTCGACAGGGATATTCCGGCTTAACATGCAACATGATGGACATCTGGTACAGTATCCGAAAAATACTCCAGACACAGCTCCCTATTCTTATTGGGCATCTGGTACAAATGGAAAAGGTGATCATGTGAGCCTAAATCTTGATAAAAATGGCCATCTTTTTTTGCTGAATTCAACTGGCTTCAATATTAAAAATTTGACAGAAGGAGAAAGTCCGACAGAAGGGATGATGTATTTGATGAAAATTGATTCGGACGGGATATTCAGGTTGTATTCATACAATTTGAAGCAGCAAAATAGTACGTGGTCAGAGGTCTGGTCATCGACATATGAAAAATGTGACCCAATTGGTCTTTGCGGGTTTAACAGCTTTTGTGTTCTGAACGATCAGACACAAAATTGCATATGCCTTCCAGGATTTGTTCCAATTAGCAAAGGCAATTGGACTTCTGGCTGCGAACGGAATTACACAGCAGAAAGTTGCGGAAACAAAGCTATTCGAGAACTGGAGAACACTAACTGGGACGATGTTTCGTACAATGTTCTGTCGAAAATAACAAAAGAGAAGTGCAAACAAGCGTGTTTGGAGGACTGTAATTGTGAAGCTGCGCTGTATAATGATGAGGAATGCAAAATGCAAAGGCTTCCTTTGAGATTTGGTAGAAGGAACCTGGATGATTCAGGCATTACTTTCGTAAAAGTAGATTATGCCACTTCATCATCTCCTCAAGCACCATTCTCCGTAGAAGGCAAAAAGAAAGAACTCTGGAAAGACATCGTCATCATTTGTCTATTTGTTGTTGTTGTCATACTTATTTCGGCGGTCACTTTTGGCATTGTCATTTACAGATACCGTGTCGGGTCATACAGCAGAATTCCAGGCAATGGCAGTGCCAGATACTGTGAGGATATTGCTCCCTTGTCATTTAGTTATGCAGAACTTGAGAAGATAACAGATGGGTTCAAGGAAGAAGTCGGTAGAGGATCATCTGGTACAGTTTATAAAGGGGCAATGATCAACGGCCAATTAGTAGCTGTAAAGAGATTAGAGAAGGTGTTAGATGAAGGGGAAAGAGAGTTTCAAACAGAGATAAAAGTCATCGGGAGGACTCATCACCGGAATCTTGTTCGTCTACTTGGTTATTCCCTTGATGTATCGAAAAAGATATTGGTTTACGAGTACATGAGCAATGGTTCTCTTGCTGATATACTCTTCAACGCAGAAAAACAACCAAATTGGGTTGAAAGAATGAGAATTGCTCGCGATATTGCTAGAGGAATCCTATACCTACATGATGAATGCTTGACTCAGATCATCCATTGTGACATAAAGCCGCAGAACATACTCATGGATGAGAATAGGTGTGCTAAAATTTCAGACTTTGGATTGGCAAAGTTGATGAAGCCAGATCAGACTAAAACTTTTACAGGAATCAGAGGAACAAGGGGGTATGTCGCACCAGAATGGCACCGCAATTTGCCCATTACGGTGAAAGCAGATATTTACAGCTTTGGAGTTGTGTTGCTGGAGATCATCTGTCGTAGAAGATGCTTGGATCAGAACCTTGCTGAGGATCAAGTTATTCTCGAAGAATGGGTTTACCAGTGTTTCGAGGATGGTAACCTTAGCCAACTAGTAGAGGGTGAAGAGGTTGATCAAAGACAATTGGAGAGGATTATCAAAGTTGCACTCTGGTGCATTCTTGATGAGCCATCGCTGCGCCCATCGATGAAGAAAATTTTACTTATGCTGGAAGGATCTGTGGAAATCCCAATTCCTCCCAATCCTACTTCTTTTCTTAGTGCCATCTAGGCAAAGTTATGTTTGCATAGCTAGAGTTACATTCATGAAAAATGGTTTTTTTGTTTACAATATCCCTTTTCTTGTTATATCCTGTTATGTAAGATTGATTGCCCGAAATGATTAAAGGACATACTCTTCTTTTAGCTGCAATAAAATTAAATTGCAGGAAAAAGGATCATACTTAAACCTTTGACATGACAAAGTAAAATCTAACAACTGATTCCATTCATCTGTCTAGTGTTTAATCTATCCCCTATGTATATATAAAATCTCTGTCCCCAGTGCTTTAGAGCAATCCTGAAAGTTCTTGCTGTAGATTCTACTTTCATATTTGTTTCAGCTGATTTATCTTGTCAAAGAGTTGAGAGATGTTGAACTGGTCTTGCATGCTACTAAAATTTAATGTGGCAGCCGTGTTCCCAGGGTAATTATAAGCTTCAAGTTTTCAACCACTCACATGGACAACATTCAAATTCAAAGATTTTGACATTTTTGAATTTTCTTAGTTTCATTTTTAATTTTCTGTTTTTTGAACTTACCTTGACCATGTATTATTGCTTGAATAGATAGGACTATAAACTGCCAAAACAATTTACAAATTGATTTAGCTTGTGTTGTGAATGGAACAAATAATCCTGGCCAGTTTTGTTAATTAATTATCGAAAAATGCTAGTGAGTCTAAATCTTACATGTGTATTGGCAAATAAATTATTGTTGAAAATCATTTCAGGCCACCCACGAACTCGAGAAAGTCTATGCTACATTATAAGTAATACAACCAACAATTAAATGTGTGACATGTATTGTTAAATTTAATACAGCTATCACTTGCATGTTGTTTTTTCAAATAACAAAGGGAATAATATCATTTGCTTATTGTATAGCCGACGTGGAACTCTGATATACTCTAAAATTTCTACACAACTTGTTATACATCAAGTTTCCTAACCATAAAACTGACTAAGAAGATTGCATGATCAGATTGTGTTACCTAATTTAAAACTGAGTTCAAAAATGAAAAAAGTATATGTGATTAAAAAATATGTACACTAGCAATTATCGATTCTCTTGAGAGACCAAAATTATGTATTCCATAAAGCATTTATATTTGATAGTATGATTTAGTATCATGTTGTAATTATATGCACGCACATTATATCATTGAGATGTGACTGCCAGTCACCATATGCGTACCCTTTCTGTTAGGTCCTTTTTGCATGCGTATTAAGAGTTAGATTGCTCTACCCGTGCAATGACGTTATTTCTACCAAGTGAGAGAGGTTTTTTCCTTGCTTTGCGCACACGACGATGATCCTAGTGAGTATGATAGTTATTTCTCTTGACTAATTGGTGCGGTTTTGTCATTTATGTATATATGATTTCATGTTTGCTTATGTATTATATTCAGTGTAAAGTTATGTCATATGATTATGTATAAGCATTAATTTTTTTTTATATATAAATTATATTCACTCACTGGGCTACAAGTTCACTATTTTCTTATTTATTATCCCATTTCTCCTATGTTTCCTCATGCTAGGTTGGCTTTAGAATATCTGGAACCTTAGGCAAATTTGTTTTATGAGCTCTCTTTTTATTCAGCAACTTCAATACTAAAAAAAAAAAACATAAAGGAGCTCAAAATTCATTTTATCTTTAGTTCTTAAATTCAAAAAATAATCAAGAAGATCCTAAAAAATTTTGAAAACAAAACTTGAAATTTACTTTGTTTAGAACTTTTAAAAAAATAAACAAACAAATACTATTTTCGAATAGAACATTTAGAATGGTAGCATATAAAAAGTTATGATGAATTGATGATTAGATAATGGAGATGGATTTTGTATTTGAAGAAACTAATCTTTTGCTTTTTTGAATGAATAATGCATGTAACAATTTTCTTTGTAGAAAAGAGAGAAATTTTTTTTTGCA
This sequence comes from Citrus x limon, assembly GCA_034663535.1. Lineage (NCBI taxonomy): Eukaryota > Viridiplantae > Streptophyta > Magnoliopsida > Sapindales > Rutaceae > Citrus > Citrus x limon. The sequence goes on from CM067997.1 coordinate 25,341,459, forward strand.
TCTATGATATTTTAGCTCATAAGGTTCTTAATAGAAATTAAAAGGAATACTAAAAATCAAATATTCTAATGTTAAATAATTAAGCTTTTTTAGAAACTAAAAAGGTAAAAATAAATTATTTCTTTTTCTTGGAAAAACTAATAATGAATAAATCAATGGTTAGACAATATTATTAATTATATCTCTTTAACAATAAGATTACCAAATATAGATTCTTTTATTAAAAAAATAATTCTTAATTATAGGATAATTATTAATTAGAGAGATGTCTAATAGGCTTTACTACCATGTATAAATTTATTTTAAATCTTTATTAATTAGAAAATTATTAATGAAATACTCAAAAAAGAGATCTTCCTAAAATTTAGGCCCCATAGGCGACCACCTTATTCGCCTATACTTAAATCCACCTCTGTCCTCGTGATTTCGTGCAGTTTAATTTTTCGATCAGTTGAAGTTAGGCCATGACAAATATTGCTACATGACTAATATTTTGAGCACGTTTAGGTTTATATGTATATGTATTTAAGATATATTGAGATGTAAAACATGCACATTTTGAACATGTTATATATATATATATATATTCATGGATTAAATTTTGTTATGAACTTTAGATATAAGCATGAAGCAAGTAATACAGCGGCTATTACATGATTTGCCTTGAATCCGACAAAAGGGTTATGGCGGGCCATGTTAGTAGTTGCCACACCAGTCAGTAATTTTTTATTATAATTTTTTTTTTTATGCCTAGATTTTCAACTCTCAACGTTGGAAGTTCATACGAAAGTTATTTATGCCTAGATGGAGATAGGAGTGTTATTTTTTTTTTTTAATTGAAATGAAAAAAGTGAAGTTTGAAAAAGCCTGTCTCTGTGTATTAATAGGCAAAAATCAATCTCACCCATCAATCAAGAGAAATTAAATGTAAATATTAAAGTTTAGGAACTGTTATGGACTATTATGGATTTAATTTTCTCTATTGTAATTCTCCCAAATCTTAGGCTTTAGTTTCTCATTTTACCTTGTACAATATCTAATCACTTGTATAAAGCTAGAACGTGCAGTAATTCAATTGATATCGATAACCATTCAACCCTTTTGTCTTAATATGGTATCAAAGCATTTTTAAGCTCACACGAGTCATTGAACCTTGGCCTTGACCTGTTTCTTTTTTTAATTTTTTTTCCTTCCAGCATTAACCTTCACCATGGCCAACGAAAATTCAGCTACCTCTAGCCTTAACCAAACCTTTACCAAGACGAATCCAACAATCTCATTGCTATAAACGCAGCCAAACCAACTCTCTCTAAAATTAACCCCAACAAACTACTATTCGTGGAAGACGCAATTTGATGCGCTTCTCTATGGATATGACTTGCTCGGCTACATTGATGGCACGAAGCCTTGCATACCTCCAGAGACAATAGTTGATGAAAAGACAGTCCCGAACCCATATTTCACCCTTCGGATGATACAAGACAAGCTTCTTCTTCTTGGCATCATCGGCTCACTTAGCCATAAAGTTGTACCTGTAGTTTGTTCATGCAAAACATCTGCTGAACCCTGAAATCGCCTTGCCAAATTTTATGCCAATCCTTCATCCTCCAGAACTATGGGATTGGCAGAGCAACTTACTCTCATGAACAGAGGCTCCCAACCTGTCGCTGACTATATTGCCACTATCCGTGATATTGATGATGAATTAGCTTATCAATGTCTTATCATCCTTACTCTTCATGCTGTGGAAACTGAATTCAAAGAACTTGCAGCTGCAGTACGGGCACGAGATACTGTGATTAGTTTCGATGAACGACTTGACAAACTTGTTGAATATGAGGCTTTCCTCAAACTTGAAGAGCTTCGCTCCAGTGGAAATCTTGTGAACTCTTGCTCTGACTCTTCATTATTTGTATACTCTGATAAGTCTATACTAATCTATCTTTTAGTTTATGTGGATGACTTGTTGATTACAGGAAATTCTTCAAGTTTCATTCGTCAAGTTATTGACTCTCTCTCCAAGCGATTTTCCATTAAGGACCTTGGCCGTCTTCATTATTTCCTTGGTGTGGAGGTGATTCCTACCCCTCACGGGATATTTCTCTCTCAACAGAAATATATTTGTGATCTTTTAGCCAAATTCAAAATGGAGGGTATCAAAGACTGTGACTCCTCTCAGTTGTACCACACGCCTCATGCTTAATGATAGCTCGCCAAAAGTTGAGGCTTCTCGGTACCGTAGTCTTATTGGCGGCATGCAATACCTCTCTCTTACACGACCAGATGTTGCCTATGCAATAAACAAATTGGTGCAATATATGCATTCTCCCAGTCAAACACATTGGACAGCTGCAAAATGTTTACTTCGATACTTGAAGCACACTCTCACGTATGGTCTCTTTATATCTCGCTCACAGCCGCTGTCTTTGACAGCCTTCTCAGACGCTGATTGGGCTGGAAATCGTGATGATTGTACCTCTATATCGGCCTTTGTTATTTTTCATGGTGGCAACCCTTGTGTCTTGGTGTTCTAAGAAGCAGCGGACAATAGGTCGCTCCTCAACAGAGGCTAAATATCGCTTAGTTGCCTCAGCTGCTGCTGAAATTACTTGGCTGACCAATCTTCTTCAAGAGTTACATGTCTCTTTCCCTAAGCCGCCTCCTCTTTTTTGTGATAACATTGGTGCTACATACTTGTGAGTCAATCCAGTTTTTTCACTCAAGAATGAAACATCTTGCTCTGGATTTTCATTTTGTACGGGAAAAAGTCTCTAATGGTTCACTTCAAGTAGCTCATGTCTTTACTCCTAATTAACTTGCGGATGTGCTTAACCACTTGCCAAGCCTCGTTTTGCTCACCTTCGATCCAAGATTGGTGTTTTCGATGGAAACGCCATCTTGCGGGGGCACAATAGCCAAGAATCAGTCTCACCCTTCAATAAGCGAAATTAAATGTAAATAATAAAGTTTAGGAACTGTTATGGACTTGATTTTCTCTATTGTAATTCGCTCAAATCTCAGGCTTTTGTTTCTCATTTTTCCTTGTACAATATCTAATCACTTGTTTAAAGCTAGAACTTGCAGTAATGCAACTGATTTCTTTAGCCATACAAACCTTTTGTCTTAGCATGTATCTCACTGAAAAATTTATATGGGATGGGAATATTGTCCAATAAGTGTATGCCGTGTCTCTCAAAATATTGTATTTATTATGAATACCATTTTTATGGGAATAAGAAATCTTATACAATAAACGCAAGAATTTAGATCTAGCGCTGCTGAGCTGATCTATGCTTAATTAATTTTTCATAATCTTTTGTCACACATGCTTGTATAGCCATATAATATACAATAAGGATTTAATTAGCTTTATATTCTTATCTTTTTAAAAGGTTAGAAAAAAAGTCAGCTCAGCACAAGATCTAAATCCCACATATGAGTTGAGTGCTCAACTCTTCATAATCTTCTTCCACACATTCATGTATAGTAATATACTATTAAGATTTAATTAATTTTACATTCTTATTCAATAACTACCAAAATGTAATTTTTAAAAAGAATAAAAGTAAGATTCAATAAATAAAAAGGTAAACTGACATGTTAAAGATTAAAAAAAAAAGTTTTAACGTACTTCTTTCTTTAACCAAATTATACCCAGCAACAACTTCTTCTGTCAGGCACAACCGAACAAAACATTCAAGAAGCATGTCTGAAGGATTGTAATTGTGAAGCTGTGCTGTACAAAGATGAGTAATGCAAAATGCAAACACTTACTTTGAGATTTGGAAGAAGGAAACTGAGTGATTCAGCCATTGCTTTCATCAAAGTGGATGCTACTAATTCATCTAGTTCTGAAAAACCTTTATCTAGAGGAGGCAAAAAAGCACAACGGGAAGACATCGCTATCATCTCTTGTTTATTTGTTACCGTTATCATTCTTATTTTGGCGACTTTTGGAATTTTCATCTACAGATGCCGTGTCCAGTCGTACAGAATAATTCCAGGCGGTGGCAGTGCCAGTTATTGTGAGGATATTGCTCTTTTATAAAGGGACTACCATCAGTGGCAAATTCGTGGCTAAGTGATTACAAAAGATGTTAGCTGAAGGGGAAAGAGAGTTTAAGACTGAGATGAATGCAATCGGGAGAACTCATCACCGGAATCTAGTTCGTCTGCTTGGCTATTCCTTTGATGTATCAAATAAGATCTTGGTCTACGATTACATGAGCAATGGTTCTCTTGTTGATGTACTCTTCACTCCCGAAAAACAACCTAATTGGGTTGAAAGAATGGGAATTGCTCGCGATATAGCTAGAGGAATCCGGTATCTACATGACGAATGCGAGGCTCAGATCATCCATTGTGACATAAAGCCTCAAAACATACTCATGGACAAAAAAAGGTGTGCTAAAATTTCAGACTTTGGATTGGCAAAGTTGATGAAGCCAGACCAGACTAGAACTTTTACAGGAATCAGAGGAACAAGGGCGTATGTTGCAGCAGAATGGCACAGGAATCTGCCCATTACAGTGAAAGCAGATGTTTACAGCTTTGAAGTTGTGTTGCTGGAGATCATCTGTCTTCGAAGATGCTTAGATCAGAATCGTCTGGAGGATCGAGCTATTCTTCAAGAATGGATTTACCAGTGTTTCGAAAATGGTAACCTTAGCCAACTGGTAGAAGACGAAGAAGTTGACCAAAAACAATTGCAGAGGATGATCAAAGTTGGACTCCCGTGCATTCTTGATGAGCCATCGCTCCGCCGGTCAATGAAGAAGGTTTTACTTATGCTGGAAGGAACTGTAGAAATCCCAATTCCTCAGAATCCTACTTCTTTTCTCAGTACCATCTAGGCAAGTTATGTATGGATAGCTAGATTTGCATTCGCGAATAACTGTTTTCTTGTTCACATCTTATCTCTCTTTTCTTGTTATATCTTGTTAAATATGATTTGATTGCTTGATCGAGATACCCTGATTTAAGGTGCAACAAAATGAAATGGCAAGGGAAAAACCATACTTAAACCTTTGACTCAAAGAAAGTAAAATCTAAGGACTGATTCCATTCATCTAAGTCTAGATTATTCCACCCACAGTCCGCGACATGTCCGTTAAAGTCTCTGGCCTGCACAATAGATGTGACTAAGTTCATTTTCAAAAGGGCTTGAATTAAAAAAGTTGGGAGCAATATAATGGTGAAACTCTTTGCTACCTTAAAGAAAGGGAGCCATAACAATTAAGCTCTGTATGATCTAGACTTAAACTTCATAAGGTGTGGGAAAGGGGCATCACCTCAGAATGAACTGATTTTTTTGCGCTTACGAAAGGGTGATCAAACTTGGTTAATCTCAACGACTAACTTTTATGCACTGGTCTGATTCTATGAATTAAACTTCATACAGTGTTGAAAATAAAATAAACAATTGGAGCTGAAAATATATGATAGCACAAATGAAATCTAGAAACTGTGTGCTGACGGGGTCCATGTCAAAACCTCTTAAATGAGAGATAAGATAATTTACTAGAATTTAATAGCAACAAGCAACTAAAGGTCGTTTAATATTAGCTTAATTTTGACAGAAAATATATATAACTGGTCTTTTATATATTGGTTCTTGAAGCAGCTTTGAATCGGGTTTTCAGAAGACTTTTGATAAAATTAGCTTGATTTTACACAAAATATAAAAAACTGGCCTTTCATATATTGATTATAGAAGCGGCTTTGAATTGGGGTTTTAGAAGACTTTTGACAAAGTTGATTGATTTTGAACACAAATGTATGTAATTAGTCAGCTAGTCTTGTTAAGTTTCCAAGTCCTTTGATGTTGGAAATCAACCATAAAATTAATTAAAATAATTTAAAGTTATCTAAAATATTACAAGTGAATAAAAACTCTGAACAATTAATTAATTATTTCCTTTTCATAATCTTTTTCTTCTTTTCTTAGGTCTTTTAACAATTTTTTGTCATTTGAGGTTGCTTTAAGATCTATTTTATTTAATTATTTTATCCTTATAATACAAAATAATACATTTGCTCAAAAAAATGTGTTGTTGTATCCAATAGATTAAGTATTTAGTTGTACGTTTTATAATCTACTTTTTTTTAGAAATAAAATTCAATAACTATTAATACCCCACATGTCATAAATACATTTTATTAGTTTAATTGAATAGCAATAATTATATTAATAAAGTAGTATTTATACACCATTACGAAAAAAATTATATTTTGTATGGAGAAAAATTATCAAAGTTAAGTAAATATTTGGGTATTTTGGTACTTTTCCATCTTATGAGAGTAAAATAGTTAAATTACACTTATATTAAAGAAACCTTAGTTTTCAAATACAATTAAAAAAAAAGCACTGATAAAATAAATTAAGATGGATTCAATTAATTAATTAATTCTCCAAACTTCTACTTTATTTGAATTTTTTAAAAATAATGTGAAGTTATTGCACTAATTTTCTGAAAGTGGGGTGGAAATTTATAAAATTATAGGGTGAAAATATCACCACCCTAAACATATTCAAGACATATTTTTCTTAAATTATGCATTTTTATCACTTTAGTCCTTACTTTTTGTAGAAAGGAACCTAGACTAGAAGGTTTCCAAAAAGATTTGACTTAAGTTCTCGGCAATTGTATTTTATTTCACGTAGGTCCTTGATAACTTGATCATTACAGAGGTAACAACAGTATAAGGCTATTCTCGGGAGCTTATTATATCGAGTGTTTAGTGGAGCTTGCGAGAGCTCGAGGCAATGGTGCACCCAGACTGTGATGTAGTGGGGAAAATTTTAATTAACTTAAAAATTTTGGTCTTCTCAATTTCCACGGTCAATTTTGTCTAACCATTTCGTTGAGCATGTTGAGGGCAATCTCTAACATACCAAGTTTTCAAACATGGCTTTGTATTGCTCTTGGTGTTCTACAATCTTTTCAACCTATCTGGCGAGCTTTTAAATGTCAGTAAGGAGACCGATTAAAATTCTAATTTTGTGAAGGTAGAGAAAATCGTAATAATTAAAGTAATTTTTTCGAGTTACCATAAGTTAAAAAATAAGATTACAATGTAAAATTTAATCCCTATAATTTAATTTCATTAACAACACATGTAAATGGGTTCTTGAAAATTTAGGAGGATTAGTAAAGAAAATTTTTAGAAGAGGATTTGAATTTTTATTTTATAGTAGATGACAATTAGATGTGTTTATATTTATTCTATTAGAGACTGTTTCCACGATTAATAAGAGATTGATCGTACAGTGTTAATTGTAATTTGCTGTACTGCACAAGGTAATTGGAATTTTAAATAAAAATAGATGGGTAGATATTGTAGCACAATAATGTTTTAATTTAAATATATAGAATTCACTAAAGAAAAATAGTCTCAATATCTATGTTTAAAATATCAAATAACTCTCTATTTTTTAAGTAGTTGGGATTTGGCTGTCTATTTTTTTAAAAAAAGATATAGTCTTTTTTTTAAATGAAAAATTATTTGATGGTCAAATAACAATTGAGGGAAAAATTGGACTAGAATTGTACATTAATGATGCAGAATTTTTTTCATTTTTAAAAAATTGAAAATGAGAATTTTTTAAAATATAAAAATGAGGAGTCTCTTACCTGAATTTGACTATGAAAATGAAACTTCATGAATTTTTAAAAAGACTTTATCTTAAAATAAATGATTGTTAATATGTATGTGTTTATAGAAAGTCATGTTATGCATCAGTATAAAAAAATTTAAAAATTGATCGTTTTGAGTTTGGTTTGGTTCGAGTTCTAAAAAAAGGGGCAAAATCTTAAGCAAACTAATAAAAAAATCGAAAAACCGAACCGACCAATTTAGTTTACTTTGGTTCAATTTTCAGTCATGGTTGATTCAAAATTTTCTGAACCAAACTGAGAAATACCCATAAAATTAATTCAGATTGATATTTCCTTTTTTTAAAAAAAATATAAACATTTGAAGCCTGAAGCACAAATGGGCTCCGTTCAGGCCCAAACTTCCTATCGATGGGTTTTCATTTCGGCCTACTTTTTCAACTATGAACCATTAGGTGCCCCATCGAAATGGCTATAATTCCCATCCCTGCTTCTTCATAGCTGCTAAATCGATTATAATTAATTAGGAAAAGAAAATTTATGGGCTTATATAATATAATATACACCCATTTAGATTAATATTTTTATGCTCATGTGAAATCTAGGATGGTAATGTCCGAAGCTCTTTATATGAATGCCACCAAACACATGTGTCAAATTCGACAGCAATTTGATTGGTACATGTTATGATTGGTACAAGAAATGCAATTTGTAATGTCTAATTAGCAAAGATTTTACATTCAATTAAATGTTGTCCAGACATGTTAAGGAAGCTCATGCTGCAGTCAAAGGATCAGCTCAGTCAACACGTGTGAATTAAAGCAGAAATCAGCAAAGTCTGTTAAGAAGCTTTGCCAGCTTAGCAAGTTTGTTGTAGCATACTTTTCATTCTGTTTTGTAGTTAAGCTTACTTAATAAGTTTAGCTCTCTTATTCTAGCTTTAGTGTATAAGCTAAAGATTGATTTACTTTTGTAATTAATCGAGAAATATATGAAATAAAACTTCAAAGTATTCCTTTCATTTTCTTAGTTCCCAAACACATTTTACAGTTGCAAATCTTAACTTTCAAACATGGTATCAGAGCCAAACAGAGCAAGCTCTAGTAATCAACAAATGAATTCCAGAAATATAACAGTAGCAAATATAAGTCAGATCAATTTTTCATTCAACACTCCGATCAAGTTAGATAGATCCAATTATCTACTTTGGCGATCACAAGTGCTAGCATCGATCAGAGGAAATCGATTGGAAGGCTTCATAGATGGAACCAAACCTGCACCAGAAGAAAAGTTACTACTCGCTAGAGCTGATGGATCTGCTCAAGAAATCGATAATCCATAATATCAAAATTGGAGGTCACAGGATCAAACCTTACTTGGATGGCTGTTATCAGCAATCAATTAAGGTAATCTCAGTCTTGTTATTAATTGTGTAAGTTCGTTTGATGCATGGAGAACCTTAGAGAAGAAGTTTGGAGTTCAATCTGAAGCTAGAGTACTTCAGCTTAGATATGAGTTGAATATAATAAAGAAAGAGACATTAAGCATTGAAGATTACTGTATTAAGATGAAATCTATAGCTGATAAACTCACTAGTGCTGGTAGTCCAATAATAGAGAAAGATATGATGTTAACAATACTAAATGGATTAGGATCAGGCTATCGTGATATGGCAACTTTCATAACTGGTTCTAAAATGGAATTTGATGATGTTTATGCATTGTTGTTAACACATGAAACCAGGCTTGAACAAGAACAGGATGATAAGAATATGTTTAATGCAAACTATGCCTATGCTAACACATGTTATCCTAGAGCTTTCTATGGTCAAGCTAGAGGTAATTTCAGAAGAGGTGGATATTTTGGTGGTAGTTTTGGTAATATTAGTAATAGAACTCATGGATTTGGAAGAGGAAATTTTGGTCCACAAAGAGTGTTTAATGGAAACTTCAGGAGTGGAAATGGCAGAGGACAATTTCCTGGTCAAAATAGGGCTCATAATTTTTCTTCTCAATCACCAAGAAATATGACTCCATTCACTAGAAATGGATTTGTTGGAATGAATGGATCAACAGGATCTACTGGAGCTATAGAAGAAACTACTTGTCAGATCTATTTCAAAGTTGGTCATATAGCTGACATCTGCTGGCATAGATTTATAGAAGACTATACCCCTACCTCAAGAAATTTCAATAAGGGAAAAGGGCCAAGATCTGCATACTTTGCTAATTTTGAGAGTTTCAACTCACATCCCAGCTGTGAAGAATATAATTGTTTCAACTATATGCCACAAAATTTTCATCCTACTTCTGGAGCTTATCCTTATTCTGGAGGTGATGCTTAGAATTCTGGAGCTGCATATATGGCAAATTTTGAAGGAGTTGTTGATGATGGCTGGTATTTGGATAGTGGAGCTACTCACCACTTAACAAATAATATGGAAAATCTGCAGCTCAAAGAGGAGTATAAAGGTAATGATCAGCTCATCATTGGAAATGGTAAAGGATTATCTATCTCTCATGTTGGACATGCTTTCTTATCATTTAGAGCTTTAAACTGTCATTCTTCACATCCTGTTATAGCACTTAAAGACATGATGTTTGTTCATTCAATAACTAAAAATTTGTTAAGCATTTCTAAACTCATTTATGATAATTCTCTCTCTGTTGAATTATGTGGAAATTTTTGTTTTGTAAAGGACATGAAGGGACAGGTTCTTCTGCAGGGCTCTGCTGAGAAAGGTCTCTACAAGCTACTATTGAAACCTAAGCCTCAGTCTTCCTCACCTACATCTCATCTGTTACAATCTCAGATAAATAAGCCAGTTTCTATGCTGTCGGTTTCAAATGTTTCTTCTGTTCATCAAAATTGTAGTGCTTTTACTATAACTTGTAATAACTCATTTTCAAATGATTGTAATAAAAAACCTGATGATCTGACCTTATTGCATAAAAGGTTTGGTCATCCAAATTCAGCAATATTGATGCATTTGCTTAAGTCTTGTATGCAATTTAAAGTCTCTTCTAAAACTCTTTCATATTCTCTCTGTGATGCTTGTCAATTAGGAAAGACTCATAAACAACATTTTCCCATTACTGAAACTAAAAGTACACAAGTTCTGGAACTGGTATATACTGACATTTGGGGGCCTTCACCTACTGTTTCTAGGAATGGATACAAATATTATATCAGTTTTGTGGATGACTACAGTAGATACACTTGGATTTATCCTCTCAAGCTTAAGTCAGATGCTTTTACAGTCTTTAAACTCTTTAAACTCTAAGTAGAAAACCAGTTCTGTACTAAAGTCAAGATGTTGCAATCTGACTGGGGGGGAGAATATAGTGTTCACTGATTTCTTGAATCAAAATGGGATCATATTTCGACATTCATGTCCATATACTCACCATCAAAATGGTTTGGTTGAGAGAAAGCATAGACATATAGTAGAATTGGGATTGACATTATTAGCTCAAGCTGATCTGCCCTTTAGGTTTTGGTGGGATGCTATTTACACTGCAGTTTATCACATAAATAGATTGCTTACCCCTGTGCTAAAGTTTGTGTCTCCTTATGAGAAATTATTCAAACACAAACCAGATTACAGCTTCTTAAAATGTTTTGGTTGTCTTTATTATCCATATTTGAGGGATTTTAACAAGTATAAGTTTGATTTTCATACAAGAAAATGCATCTTTATTGGATACAGCCCATCTCATAAAGGTTACAAGTGTTTGACAAGTTCAGGAAAGGTTCATATACTTAGACATGTGATCTTTGATGAAGCCACATTTCCTTACCTGACCAACAACATCTTTTCTTCTGAAAACACATCCTCATCTGAAATTCCTGTGTCATCCTTTACTCAGCAATAAATCTTTCATCTATCAACACTTTCTACCTCTGATAGCAGTCTTGAAGAAAATTTCTCAGCAGACTCAGAAAGAAATGAACATGTATCTTCATCATCTTTACATACAAATATTTTACATCATGAGATACCTAATTATTCTTTAACAGAATCTTCATCACCTCACATAGCTTCCCAACAACAGTTTGAGCCACATATTACTATCCCTGATGCCTTAAAAACAAGCCAGACTCAGAAACCTTTTCACCAAATGATTACCAGATCCAAATCTGGTATCTTCAAGCCAAAATTATATACAACAGCTTTAGTCAATAAAGAACCTGATACAGTACAATAAGCTCTCAGTGATAAGAACTGGCATCAAGCCATGAGTGATGAGTATGAGGCTTTAATCAGGAATAAGACTTGGTTATTAGTTCCATCTTCAGCTGAACACAAAGTTGTAGGCAATAAGTGGGTGTTTAGAGTCAAACAAAACAGTGATGGAAGCATAGCTAAGTATAAAGCTCGGTTAGTTGCAAAAGGTTTTCAACAAACAGAGGGTGTAGATTACTTTGAAACATTCAGTCCTGTTGTGAAATCTTCTATAGTGAGAATTATGTTGAGTTTAGTTGCAATGCACAAATGGACAATTAGGCAAGTGGATGTAAATAATGCATTTTTAAATGGGGAGTTGACAGAAGATGTTTATATTTGTCAACCTGAGGGGTTTGTTGATCTGTAGAAGCCTAGCTATGTCTGCAAACTAAAGAAGGCTTTATATGGCTTAAAACAAGCTCCAAGAGCTTGGTATGAAAAGTTGAGAGATAGTCTAGTTACCAAGTGGGGATTCAGAAAATCAAGAGCTGATACATCCTTGTTCTGTAAAGGAAAACAGGGCTCTATAATTTTTGTTTTTATATATGTTGATGATACACTGATCACAGGTCCTAATAGTGTTGAGTTGGAGCAATTCATTTTGGAATTCAGTCAAGTGTTTGCTCTGAAAGACTTGGGGAAACTGTCGTATTTTCTTGGTATAGAAGTCTCTTATGCTGCAGATAATATTTACCTGCCTCAGAGAAAATACATCAGGGATCTATTGAGCAAGGTTGATATGTTAGAGTGTAAAGGGTGTGACACTCCAATGGTGACAGGAGTAAAGCTCTAGAAAGAAGCTAAGGGTCATTTGGGTCAGTATGTTGAAGATCTTACTGGTTACAGAAGTCTTGTTGGAGGGTTGCAGTATTTAGTGCTAACAAGACCAGAAATAACTTATGCAGTACACAAGCTAAGTCAGTATGTGTCAGCACCTACACTTCAACATATCCTTGCATGCAAAGGAGTTCTTAGATATCTAAAAGAGACTGAAGATTTTGGTTTAAAGTTTTCCACAGAAGGAGAAATGAAGCTCTCAGGTTACACTGATGCAGATTGGGCTTGTGATATTGATGACAGGAAATCAACAGGTGCTTATTGCATTTATTTGGGAAGTAACTTGATATCTTGGTCATCCAAGAAACAGTCAGCGGTTGCTAGGTCCAGTGCAGAGAGTGAGTATAGAGCCCTTGCAGCTGCAAGTGCAGAAATCTCATGGATTCAGTCACTGTTTGATGAACTTGGTATTGAATGTTCCTCTCTTCCTATGATCTGGTGTGATAATGTCAGTGCAATAGAACTAGCTAAAAATCCTGTCTATCATTCAAGAACAAAACATATTGAATTAGACATGCACTTCATTAGAGATAAAGTCTTAGCCAAAGAACTGGAAATTAGATACATTCCCAGTGAAGAGCAGATTGCAGACATCTTGACTAAGCCACTCACGTTTATCCATTTCAATTATTTTCGAGCCAAACTCAATGTGCAAACATGCCCCTTGAGTTTGAGGGGGATGTTAAGGAAGCTCATGCTGCAGTCAAAGGATTAGCTCAGTCAACACGTGTGAGTCAAAGCAGAAATCAGCAGAGTCTGTTAAGAAGCTTTGCCAGCTCAGCAAGTTTGTTGTAGCATGCTTTTCATTTTGTTTTGTAGTTAAGCTTACTTAATAAGTTTAGCTCTCTTATTCTAGCTTTAGTATATAAGCTAAAGATTGATTTACTTTTGTAATTAATCGAGAAATATATGAAATAAAACTTCAGAGTATTCCTTTCATTTTCTTAGTTCCCAAACACATTTTACAGTTGCAAATCTTAACTTTCAAACAAGACACCTATAGCTAGATATCTTTTGTTCATTTTCAGAGGAGAGAGAGTATTCGATCGAACATAACAGATAAATTCCTTACAAACATAGGAACTTGTGTTACAATAGTCAACATTAGACACAAGGACCACTTCACTGTGGTTCAAAATTTAACCACTGCATACACACCAGAAACTTGATATTACAAACTTGATATGTATTTAGCAATTCGGAGGAGGAAGATCTGATAAATCCTGGTAAGGTTCAATCTTAAAATTATTCCTAAAATCCTGACTCCCAAAAATAAAAAAACCAACTGAAAATCCAGCAACTGCAGCAAGCAACACACAAATATTAAACGACATGACGGGAAGCATCGCCAAATAGGACAGTCCAAACCTGAAGGCATACATGAGAGTCCGTAAAATCCCTAAAGCAACGTTGTTTATGCCAGACTTGATCAATTTCACATTTGAGGTCCAGTCCACTGTCAAAGAGAAGCAACTGAAGCTTTTTCGTGGAATATAATTTCAGTACTAGTGCCCCAGAAAAATGTTATATGACCCATGATCATCTTTTCTTTCTATGTCTTTTGCCACAGCAAGCAAAGATGGAAAGGATCACAAAGGAAGATAAATAATAAAAGTACAGTTATAGGAGGATGTGGGATATTTTTTCATGCAAGTGATCATAGATAGTACTTGACACTTGGAAGTTGTACTACCTAGTGCTCCACTTCATAACATGTAATGGTACTTTAGAAATATCAATCAGGCACGTATTAGCCGACTGTGATTAGTCAACTGGCTCTCAGTTTATTGCCTTTTTTTCTAAAAGAGGACAGAAATTCAGAATATTCATGCATCACAATACAACTCCACTATGATAAAGAGAACAGTGACGCTTTAATTTATGGGCTCAGTGGTGGGGCTACCATGTTGATTGACTGCTTTTTAAAATGAGTATTTGTAGTACAAATCAAACTTTTAGCTCCTTTTGGCAAATTTTATTTGGATGCCATTGACTCATTGAACAAATTGTAAATCATTTAAAGATGAATAAGTGGTCTGCAACAATATTGTGCTGCTGCCACATATACCTAGTACATTTGGAAAATGGGTGCAAAAATTATTAGTTTTTCAATCTCTAGTAGCTATTAGTGATGGTTCCTATGTGAAAGAAGCCACAACTGAGTTCTTGAAGAGGAGAGAATGCTAATTTTTATGGAGCTAAGTTGCTATAAACAAGAGAGTGAATGTGACTGAGCTAGAAGGATATTGTGGTGCTGTAGAAAGTAGAATGGAAGCTCTAGGTATTAAGGAAAAATTGATGGGTGTTTGGTATATTAAATAAAAGTTATTTATTATTATTTTCAGAGTTTATTTTTCATTAAACAGTTTTGGGAAAGTTTTTTGGCAGCTAAACTGCAAAAAACCGAAAACAAAGGAGCCATTTATAATAGTGGCTAATGAAACCTCTTAAGAGATAGTACTCAATTTAGGAGATTTTAGGTTGTGTTATATCAACTTTTCTTTTTGCCAAGGAACGACTTTTCTAATGATTTGACATAGAGAAGGAAAAATGCAGTAAGACTTTTCTAATGATTTGACTTAGAGAAGGATAAATGGAGTAACACAGGAATTCTTTGCTTCTACATGAAACGGATGTCTTGATCAATGGCTCATAACTAATTAGAAATTTGTAATTTTGAATATTAGCTCACTTTATCTGCAGCCGCCGTGCTATAAAGTCAAATTAACTTGTGCAATATTATCTCTGAAAGCTAATTGGCAAATTGTTAAAAAATTCAAAAACGCAACCTTCTCCTGTAGTCCTGTGTATTTTTCATGTCACTGAATCCCATTAGCCATTTAAGTCCTTGTATTCATTTTTCAGCCGCATAAACAGAAACAAAATGGAGAAACAAGAACAACAAAAGGTCAGCCGCTTGGTGTTTGTGTTGATTCCATTTCAAGGCCACATAAATCCTATGCTTCAGCTAGCTACCATCCTTTACGCGAAAGGCTTTTCAATCACCATCATTTACCCACAATTCAACTCTCCCAACTCATCGAATCATCCTGAATTCACATTCATACCCATATCAGATAACTTACCTAAAAGCCAAGTCTCAGCTGGGGATCTTTTTGGCATCGTTTCGGCTCTAAACAAGAATTGTGAAGGACCGTTGACTGAATGCATTCAAGAAATGTTGAAAGCAGAGGATCCACATGATCGGATCTCGTGTATCGTTTATGACAGCACTATGTGCTTTTCTCAAAGTGTTGCTGATCATTTAAAGCTTCCGGGAATCTGTGTTCGTACTAGCCCTGCTGCCACAATGCTGGCCTTCGCTGTCTTTCCTCGTCTTCATGAGCAAGGTTACATCTCCTTCCTAGGTAAAGTTTGAATATTTCGTATTAACGGCCAACTTGATAATGAAATCTAGATACATGTACTTAAATGTTTTTGTCCTTAAATTTGCGAAATGAGTTTAATTGAAACAGAGGCAACTAGGCCAATCAGGCTTGTCCTCAAAACTCTCTGATAATGACCTACTAAATTAGCTTATATTGTTATTGCTGATATACCAATTGCGCAACAGAGTCTATGTCACTAGACCGAGTGAGCGATCTCCCCTCCCTCATGCTTAAGGAGCTAGCTGCTTCAATGAAAAAAATTACAACCGATGGTATGTTAGAGTTAGGAGCTGCTGTAGCAGATTCAGTGAAAAAGTGTTCGGCTCTCATTGTTAACACAGTTGATTTTCTTGAACAAGAAGCAATAACAAAAGTTCAAGAACTATTCTCAGCTTCAGCTTTCACCATAGGTCCTTTTCACAAATTAGTGCCAACCATTTCTAGTTCATTACTAAAGGAAGATACTAATTGCATTTCTTGGCTAAACAAGCAAGCTCCAAAGTCTGTCATTTATGTAAGTTTTGGCAGCATAGCTAGCATCGATGAGAAAGAGCTGCTTGAAACAGCTTGGGGGCTGGCCAACTGTGAGCAACCTTTCTTGTGGGTGGTTAGGCCTGGTTTGGTTCGTGGCTCGAACTGCTTGGAACTATTACCAATTAATTTTCAAGATAGGGTTGGAGAAAGGGGTTGCATTGTGGAATGGGCACCGCAAAAGGAAGTGCTAGCAAACGATGCTGTGGGTGGGTTTTGGAGCCATTGTGGTTGGAATTCTACTCTCGAAAGCATTTGCGAAGGCGTTCCAATGCTATGCAAGCCATTTTTCGGGGATCAAAACCTAAACATGAGATACGTGTGTGATGTTTGGAATGTAGGCCTGGAATTGGAGGAGTTCGAGGGAGGGACGATTAAGAAAGCTATAAAAAGACTCATGGTGGATACAGAAGGCAAAGAGATGAGGAAAAAGGCAATACATTTGAAAGAGAAGGTGGAGCTGCCTCTGAAAGAAGGTGGTTCTTGCTACAATTCATTGAATGATTTAGTTAAGAAAATCTTATCATTCTGACCAAATGAAGATGGAGCATATGGACCAACCAGTGTTTTCAGCTGCAGATATCTGTAGCATAATAAATGTCTATTAGATTTAAGGCTTCAGTAATATCCTGGCTTATTTGTTACACATTTAAAGTAAAAATTTTAAGAGCTTTGTGGATCTTAAGATTATTGATAAATATTATAATTTCATGATATTGATTATCTAAAGTGTTACAATGAAGACTCCTAATGTATTATGAAGTATTTATAAAGGCAAAGGAGAAAGGGAAAAAACAAATCTTTAGTTTTTGACTTGCGGAAGCCGACACGAAACTTTCTATAGAAGGCAATAAGCGCGAGAAGGGGAAGGGGGTGGGGGGAATAGACATCATCAGCATTTCTTGTTCATCTGATGCTCTTAGCATTCTCATTTCGGCAACTTTTGGAATTTTGCTCTGCAAATACCGTGGCTGGTCATAAATAACAATTCGAGGTAATGTCAACGCCAGATATTGTGAGGATATTGCTCCTTTTCTATTTAATGATGCAGAACTTGAGAAAATGACAGGTGGTTTCACTAGAACAGATCTGCAATGTAGTGGCATGTGAAAATTGCTACTACAAGTAAATGGTAGCATTTTTGTAAGTGCCATGATACAGCCCATGTTACTCAAATATATCCCTTTAATTGCAGTTTTGGAAAGCCATATTTTTACATTATGCAGCACTGGAAAAATGCTACCAAATTGTCTGTTCTAGCAAAGGAAAAATGCTACACATTAAAGTCCTATACCGTTTTGCAAATGCTACCAAATTGTCTGTTCTAGCAAAGGAAAAACGCGCTACACATTAAAGTCCTATACCGTTTTGCAAATGCTACCAAATTGTCTATCACAGCAGAATAAAAAAGCTACGATTTTGAATGATTCGTAGCATTTTGAAGATGCTACAAATTATATGATAATTATAAGTTAATTACTAAATAGCTTCGATCAAATTCTAGAGAAATGAAATATTATTTTTAGGTAAATTTCCTCATATAAAAATTTATAATCCAAATGAACAAAAACACACAATATATTATATCAATATTGTATCAATGTACTAGTGTATGAATTTCATAATTTGAAGATTAAATATCAATTGCAAGTAAAACTACACTCAACTATAAACCAAGAGTGCCATCTTTCGAGAAGGCAATCTTTAAATAAAAAACATTGCTTCATCTTCAAATTGCGCCCAAACCTCCTTTACAAGTAGTATTACTCATCATAACCTGCAATGTAAATTGAAAGAAAAATAACGAATTGATTAAATCTATGTGGGTATACTGTTCAGTAAAATAAAGCTATCATGATTTTTTTTTTTTAATTTAAGAATTTTCATCATAATGCATAGATAATTGTAAATATTGGTCTCATAATCTTTCTTTCAAACTTATATGAACCATCATAGTTTTGGGTGGTGAAAATTCAAATATGCAACTAAAGGATAAACTGAAGTTGCCTAAATTTAATCCACCTTCACGGTGGATTAAATATTAAAAAAAATGAAGTCTAGAAATTGGCAATTCAAAGTTGCGAACTACCGGATAAAATCTAAAATGGGAAAAAACTCAGCCACATGAAAAGCACAAGCTATGAAAAAGATTGCAGATTTGAGGAAAGACACCATAGAAAGGATCCAACACTTATTATTTGTCATTTAGAATAAACAAGAAGAAAAAGGGTTATCAAGACTAATACTATTGCGAATAAACATTTTGCTTTTCAAATTAAACAAAATTTATGTTAACTAACTAAACTCACAGGTTATTAAGATGAAATAGAAAGTAGATTTGAAGCTACATAACTTGGCAAATTCATAATAACATCCAACAAAACCAACTAATAAGCACCAAATAAACAAAAAACTAATAGATCAGACTTCATAAATGAACAAAACAAATGACATTGCAAATTCTACAATAGAAACTAACAAATCTATTAGTCGGGAGGCTGGAGCATGTCATTATGCAATTGGCCATGCAAGCTAGAGGTGAAAGTTATTTGGGTCTTCTTCAACTCAGAGGAACTATTTGGATATCCAAACAATACAAAAATCAACCAAATGTACTTTTTTCGAGCATAAAATATAATAAATCTCAATAACAAATAAAAAAGTTAGTTAATTGTAGTGGATTTCGCATCCTATTTCTTTGAAGTGACCAGCCCAGCATTTATTGTGCAACTTAACTCTTACCTTATCACAAAGTGGCACTCACTTGAGCTAGGAAGCCAGGTAGTCATACTACCAACTTGAATTCGTTTCTTAAAGGCTTCCCTCTGTCCTCCAACCAGCAAATGGAAAGCCAATTAATTGACTTTCATACACCCTTCTCTCAACTCATAATGGAGAAATTACATGAAATTTTCTACCATTATGCCTAAATCTAAACAATATGTCACAGACGTATTTTGGTTAAACAGAAAAAAAAAATAGTTTTCAATAATTATTTAAAGTAACAAGCTTCACAATAATTCAACACAAAAAGTTAATTTCATGGCACTGAAACATTTTATGATTTTAACAGATAAATGATAAATTGAAAACACATAAGAGCACCTTGTTTAGACTATAAAAAATTAACGATCTAATTGCACGCCATATAATTGCCTCAGGAGAAAGAGATAAATTAACAAATCGTAAATTGAAAATTGAAAGGTTAACAAGTCCTAAGTTGCACAAAAACGCTTGTAATGTCATCAAGAATAGGAGCAAAACATCATCCAACAAAGTTAAAATTGATACTTCATAAATTTCTCAACTATAACATAGCATCAACTGTCATAATAAATGTCAATATTTTCAATCACTTTCTCTTGGAACGGAACTATTGTCAACCTAATGGACTTACCTATCTCATTCCAAAAGTATGCAGCCTCTTCATCACTCTTTAATCTGTTCAAAATCATACCATTTTCTCTAAGCAACTTCACATCCTCAGTATGAATAACAAAAATTAACAAACATAAAACCAAAACCATAAATTACCTCCATCACATTTAAGCCATATTTGGAGAAATAAAGACGCATCAATTTCTTCTTTCAAACTCACGCCATTTGGTGATGCAATTGCTCAGCATGTTAAGGGGGCCTACATGGGATAAATAATTTCTAAAGAAATTACAGGAGATAAGTATTTTGGGTTTCAAAATCTAATAGCGAGGGCTCAAAGGAGAGAAAAAGACAGAGTTTTGATGATCTTAGACTTCACACAGGAAATTAGATATTATAGGGAAAAGATGACTAAAATTATTTTTGAAGGTTTTAATTTTTTTTCATTTGGCGGTTGACAAATTTTTCCCCGCTTTTTTTTTTTTTTTTCATTTTACCCCTCTTTTGGCAGCTTTTTTATATTGCCACTAAATTAAAATTGTTTATTTAGCATTTAGAAAATGCGATCCTATTAAATAATATACGTATCACTTATGAATATGCTACTATACAAATATTATTAAATGTAACATTTGTTGTAGTGTTTTAAGGAAGAAATTGGCAAAGCATCATCTGGGACAGTTTATAAACGAACTATGACCAATCACAAATTGTTGGATGTCAAGGGATGACAAAAGATGTTAATTGAAGGGGAAACAGAGTTTCACACCTGGATGAAAGTAATCAGGGGGACTCATCACCGAAATCTTGTTCGTCTGCTTGGTTATTCCTTTGAAGTATCGAATAAGATCTTGGTCTGTGACACATGAACAATTGTTCTGACAAAACAGGAACACTAAGATTGAGAAGATAGAGAATAACAAAGTTCTAAATAACAAAATTATGGTTTTTGGTCTTTTATAATAACCCTAAATATCATGTATTTACCAAAATATACAAACTTTATTTATTATATAATAAAATTCTTCTAATTGGTAAGGAAAACAAAACAAACGATCGCTAAATTCAATATCCAGGGAAAAAAAAAAAGATAATAATCTTAAAAGCAATATGAAAAATCGAAAATATCTTAAAATTAAAAGATGATTGCAAAAAAAAAAAAAGAATTTCTGGGTTGAACATAATGTAAAACATTTTAGATTTGGTTGTCTCGTCACAAACTTCAAAACGGTGTATTATACGTCTAAAATGGATACTTATATCTCAATTTATGACTCCGAGAATGTATCATGTTCATCCGACATGACCATCCTACATTAGTCCCCCTCACTTAGAAAAGAAGTCGCCCTTGAGTTATTCTAATGCAACTCTTAGTCATTCGAATGCTACTCGAATAGATCAACCATGTTGAAAGTGTGAGAAATACTCTGATTGTCCAGCAACTGCTGCACATAAGCTTTATCATTAATCTTCCTTGCCACATGAAATGGAACATATTTCTACTTCCCCAATTTAGTGTGAATCCCAAGAAGATGGTTATGCCGCAGATGTCATCACCAAATCTCCCTCTTGAAAAGGCTTTCCGACATCAATGCTTGTTTGCATCAGCCTTATACTTAGCATTAGTGATTTCTAAGTGAGCTTTTACTTACCCTGTTTACCACATTACCCACTGCTTTGCTTCCTCCAGCTACTATTGGCAATGCAACCAGATTATAGACATGGTGTGGGGAATAAGTATAGACAATCTCAAAAGGTGCTTTGCCAATAGATTAATTCACCATATTGTTGTAAACAAACTCAACATGTGGCAATATAGTTTACCAGTTCCATTACTTATCAACACAAACATAACGAAACATATTTTCCAAAGTTCGTTTGACTACCTTTGTTTGCCCATTTGTCTAAAGATAGAAGGCACTACTAAACTGCAACTGCATGTCAGATTTATCCTACAGATGATGCCAAAACTTACCAGTGAACTTCACATCCCTATTAGAATTAATAGTCTTTGGAACAATATGTAAACACATCACTTCTCGAAAGAACAAATGCACCATAGTAGAAGCAACTTCAGTCTTCTTACAAGCAATAAAATGCGCACTCTTGAAAAATCTATCAACAACAACAAGTATATAATATCGAACAGTCCTTGTACATTGTAATCCTAACACAAATCTAAAGTCTAACCAGATATTCTCTAGAATAGATAATGGTGTGTATAATCCAATGTTCTGCGATTATTCCTTGCCCTTTTGGCAAATGCAACACCTCTGTATAATCTTATGCACATTTCTGTTCAATTTTGGTCAATAATATCGCTCCTTAACAAGTGCCTTGGTGTTATCTCGACCAACATGACCACTCAATCCACCTCTATGTAAGTCACAGATAACCTATTCTTTCAAAGAAATATAAGGACACACAATTTGTTAGCCCTAAACAGATATCCGTCTCGAATTAGAAAATCACTTGTGTTCTAATAATAGATACATTAATCGCAAATACATGGAAAGTCTGCATTTCGAATTCTTTCTTTTTCTTCAACTTCTTACAACCATCGCAATCGTCCTCCAGATGACCTTTGACAATGGTCAGAAAATTCTTTTCCTCTGGTTTAGAATTCTTCTTCTTGTTTGTTAATGGCACCAACTAAAATTTCTTGCTGTTCCACCAAAATTCATACACATCAACATTAAACTGCCAAGGTTTACCTAACAAAAGATGGTAAGTATCTATATCCACCACATCACACTAAATTTTCCCAATAGAGAAAGAAACATGACAAATCTCATTGACTCTCATTTTTGCCCTTTTCTTTATCCACCCTATCTTGTGTGGTGATGGATATTTCTTTGTTGGAAATCCTATTACATCAACCAATGCTTTCGAAACTATATTTTTGCTACTACCACTATCAATTATGACGTTGCACACCTTATCATTGATGGTACCATGAGTTTTGAAAATCTCATGGCATTAGTTATTTTCTTCGGACTTTGGTGCTAATAAAATTTTCTGTACAGTATAACTTAGCATATCTCCTTCACCTACTTTCAACTCTATTATTTCTTCATCATCTACCTCTTCATCAATAGCTAAATGGGCTCAGACTCATCAACTCCAACCTTTGCTAGATTCAAAACTTTACCATGACACTCATTTGATTTATGCCCTGGTTTTCCACAGTTCAAACACTTACCAAGCATAGGTTTTGCATATGAATTATTCTGCAAACTGTTGCTTGTACTGCTGCTGCCCCCTCCCTTACTGCAATGGAAAACTATTAATTCAAGCCCATGTTCTCTACTTATTTTCAAAAACTTCGTCGTGACTTGAATGTAGAATGCTCTTTACTTCTTTCTTCCAACTTTTGTGCCTTTGAAATCACTTCGCTCACACTCCAAACCGAATCCATATAAAGTTCATAATAAATCTCCATTTTTAATTCATCGATATTCTTTGCAAGTATTCTAAATTCTAGCTCATCAATATTATTTCTAGCATATAGAAAGTGAAACTCCTTTGTAGACTCATCTAGAGTGTATTTTGCTTGCTTATAATTCTGATACTTTAAATACAATTGCTATTTGTAATGTAGAGGTAGATAATATTCCTCCAATATTCTTTTTATCCTAGCCCACAATATGATGATTGGCTTTCCTATAACTCTCCTATTATGAATTTGTTGCCACTACGCAAATGCTGCTCCCTTCTCCCTTTAATTTAAACAACACCAAATCTGCCCATTTCTCCTTAACAACATTCATGTACTCAAAGAAAGTCTCAATCTAATTCAGCCAACCTAAAAATTCCTCAATATGCAAGTTGCCTTGAAATTCTACAAGATCCACAATAGTCTTATAATCTAACTACTCTCTGTGTCCTTTCCTATCATTATCTACAGAATCTTCATCATTCGAATCACCAGCTAAAGGCTCATGCACTTGCATAGCAAGTTTCCTCACAGGTTGGGCTACTTGTTGCCTCACAGCTCCGGCTACTTGTGGTTCTTCTTCACGGTTAGCTCTTTGCTCTTAACCTCTCTCTCTGATATTCATTGATTGCTTCCTCTAACACATCCAATTGACAGACTGCCTTAATTGCTTCTTTGGCTATCTCAGTGATAGCCTCCATAGTTAGTGCCTGCACTCCATGATCAGTGCCAGCATAATAATCGTTCTATTGTTCATATCGTACCATGATGACAAGAAAAACTTGCTTTAATACCAATTGACGAAACAGAAACATTGAGATTGAAAAGATAGAGAAATACAAAGTTTCTAAATAATTGGAACATTAATGAATAAGACATAATAACAAAACTAAGGTTTCTGAGTCTCTTTATACTAACCCTAAATATAAAAAAATTTACCAAAATAGGTAATATAATAAAATTCCCCATGGTAACCTTATCTAACTAGTAGAAGATGAAGAAGTTGATACAAAACAATTGGAGAGAATGATCAATGTTGGACACTGGTGCATTCTTGATGATTAATCGCTCCGCCCTTCGATGAAGAAAGTTTTACTTATGCTGGAAGGAATTGTAGAAATCTCAATTCCTTCCAATCCTACTTCTTTTCTAGGTACTGTGTAGGCAAGTTGTATATGGATATAGGTAGCATTTACATTCTGATTGGAGTGAAAATCTTAAGATTGAGAGCGTGGAGTGGGAGTGGGAGTAACTTGTTTACTTACACTGAAATCGGAGTATGGAACCATAATCAAAATCTAATTTATATGTTTACTTTGTCTTGCATGGTGAGTAAATGGTTTCAAATTATAATTTTATCCTTATTTAAAAATTATAGTTTTTAATTACAAAATTAATAAAAATATATTTTAAAATATTTATCTTATTATATTTGTAAATTAATAATAACTAATAATATTCTTAATTTTGTAAATCTCAAATTTTTATTAATTTTAATTTTAATTATGTAAATTAAAAATTATTGATAAGACCAACATAAATTAAACATTATTATTAATAATTTAGTATGAAATTAATATTTTCTTAGAATAGACTATTTATTATTATTTATTATTAATATTAAATATATATAATACTATTATTTTTAAATTAATATAATAATATTATTTTTAAATATGATATTATTTATTTTATTTATTAAATATAATTATATTAACTTTAATAAATAAATAAAAGGTAAAAAAGATCCCACCTCCTCCATGGGAGTGGGAATCTCAATCCTTACTTCAAAAATGAGTAGAGCCCACAAAGTATGATTCTCATTCCTCCTTTAAAATATATAAATAAATACAAGAGTGAAAGAAACACATATTTCTCACTCCCACTCCGTAAGTAAACATAGCAATAGTGTGGGGCAGGCACAAAACCCCATAATACTGAGGTATTGCTTTTCTGCACTCAAAAGAGTGCTCAAACTTGTTATTCTCAACGACTGACTTTTATGCACTGGTCTGATTCTACGAATTAAACTTCATACAGTGTTGAAAATAAAACAAACGGTTAGAGTTGAAGATATGTGGCAGCACAAATTAAATCTAGAAACCGCGTGTTGACGGGGCCAGTGACACAGTCAAAACCTCTTATATGGGAGATAAGATAATTTGGTAGAATTTACTAGCGACAATAACTAAAAGTTGTTTAATTTTAGCCTAATTTTAGAAAATATATATAACTGGTCTTTTATATATTAATTCTTGAAGCAGCTTTGAATTGAGTTTTCAGACGACTTTTGATAAAATTAGCTTGATTTTGACACAAAAATATATAAAACTGGCCTTTTGTATATTGATTATTGAAGCAGCTTTGAATTGGGTTTTAGAAGACTTTTGACAAAGTTGACTGATTTTGACACACAAGTTTATATAACTGGCCGGCTAGTCTTGTGAAGTTTTCAAGTCCTTTGGAAGATGTAAAATATTTGGAAATTAAGTGTTACTTTAAAATAACAATTGTATTTGCATATGGGGTATTATTACCCCACTTCCATAAAAGAATTAAAATTACGTCTAAATTATTTAAAAAATTACAACTGAATAAGAACTTTGAGCAATTAGTTAATTATATCCTTTTCACAATTTTTTTTTCTACTTTTCTTAGGTACTTTAACAATCTTTGATCATTTGAGATTGTTTTAAGATGTATTTAAAATACCTATTTTACCCTTTATTAGAAAATAATAAAATTACTCCACAAAAATGTATTATTCTATCTAATAGATTAGTACTTAGTTTTATGTTCTCTAATGTACTTTAAAAAAAAATCAATAATTTTTAATACCCACATGTCATAAATATATTTTGTTAGTTTAATTGAATAGTAACAGTTACACTAATAAAGTAGTACTTATACATCATTTAAGAAAAATTATATTTTGTATAAAAAAATTGCTCAAGTTAATTAAATATTTGGGTATATTGGTACTTTTCACCTTATGACGGTAAAACGGTTAAATTAAACTTAGTTAAAAGAAACCTTAATGATCAAATATAATAATAAAAAAAACCCTAAATCATGGGGAAAAATAAATTAAGATGGAATCAATTAATTAATTCTTCAAACTTCTTTTTTATTTGAAGTTTTTAAAAATAATGTGAACTTATTGTACTAATCTTCTGAAAGTAGGAAAGAAATTTATAATATTGTGGATTGGAAATATCAGCACCCTAAACGTATATAAGATATGTTTTTCTTAAATTATACGTTTTTGTCATTTTAGTTCTTACTATTTGTAGAAAACAACACAGATTAGAAGTTTTCAAAAAAATATTTGACTTAAGTTCTCCACAATTATATTTTATTTCACCTAGGTCCTTGATAACTTTGATTGTTACATAGGAAACATACTATATAATTCTATTTTCGGGAGCTTATTATATAGTGTTTAGTGGAGCTTGCGGTAGCTCCAAACAATCGTGAAGCAAGGCTTGTGATGTAGTGGGGGAAATTTAAATTAACTTAAAGTTTTGGTCTTTACTTAAGGACTTTAATTTGATTTTGTGCTGGTTGACTGGTTCTATTCATTTAAAGCAATTTTTCGACGAAAATGGGATTTTTTAGACTTAATTTTTTTTATAGTTTATTAAAATCCTATGGGGGAAAATAAATTTAAAATTAATATAGTTAAACTAAAAACCAGGGGCATAAATTGTCATTTAAGGCTTTGTTAACTACACCCCCACATGGGACTTCTCTATATTTTCAAACTATGAGACTCAAAATGCAACTAAGTATTGTGGCGGACTTGAGCTAGGTAGTATTTCTATTTATGGTTTCTGAAATTCTTTTAACAAACAACAAGGTCTTCTTAGACTACATTATTTTATATGAAAATCCAAGTTCCAAATAATTTCGTAGACACTGACCATGTCAGCATGTGCAACTGAAATTCACAGGGGCAGTCGGCTTTTTGAGACAGTTGACTTTGAGGACTTGGATCCAGCTAGGTTCATACATTTAAGCATGAATACGAAGCTCACGAAAGTTGCTGACGGAAAAAGAGTAAGGAAAAAAAAAAAGATTCTTTCTCAAAGATGCTTAGATTTCATCTTCTTTTCATGCATTTTCTCACATTCACTATTCTATCTTCATGTTTTACTGCTACAGCTCAACAAGGACACTCAAATATAAACATAGGCTCTTCTCTTTCACCCAATGGAAACTCATCATGGCTGTCACCTTCCGGCATTTACGCCTTCGGATTTTATCAGCAAAGCAACGGCAGCAGCTATTATGTTGGAGTTTTTCTAGCTGGGATTCCAGAGAAAAATGTAGTGTGGACTGCCAACAGAGACAATCCTCCCGTCTCCAGCAATGCTACCTTGTTCTTTAATTCTGAGGGGAGAATTGTCTTGCGTTCAACAGAACAAGGCCAAGATTCCATAATTGCTGACGATTCTCAGTCTGCATCTTCTGCTTCCATGCTTGATTCTGGCAGCTTTGTGCTTTACGATTCTGATGGGAAAGTAATCTGGCAAACTTTTGACCATCCGACTGATACCATTTTGCCAACTCAACGACTTTTGGCGGGGATGGAGTTGTTTCCAGGTATTTCCAAAACTGATCCTTCGACAGGGAAATTGCGGCTGAAGATGCAGAATGATGGAAACCTGATACAGTATCCAAAAAATACTCCAGACACAGCTCCATATTCTTATTGGACATCTTTTACAGATGGAAAAGGTGATAATGTGAGCCTAAACCTTGATGAGAATGGCCATCTCTTTTTGCTGAATTCAACTGGCTTCAATATTAGAAATTTGACAGAAGGAGAAAATCCGACAGAAGGGATGATGTATTTGATGAAAATTGATTCGGATGGGATATTCAGATTGTATTCGTACAATTTGAGGAGGCAAAGTAGTACGTGGCAAGTTCTGTGGGAGTCGACAAATGAAAAATGTGACCCTCTTGGTCTTTGCGGGTTTAACAGCTTTTGTATTCTAAACGATCAGACACCAGATTGCATATGTCTTCCAGGATTTGTTCCCATTATCCAAGGCAATTGGAGTTCTGGCTGTGCAAGGAATTACACAGCAGAAAGTTGCAGCAATAAAGCTATTGAAGAATTGAAGAACACTGTATGGGAAGATGTTTCGTACTCTGTTCTGTCAAAAACAACTGAACAGAACTGTCAGGAAGCATGTCTGAAGGATTGTAATTGTGAAGCTGCTCTGTACAAAGATGAGGAATGCAAAATGCAAAGCCTTCCTTTGAGATTTGGAAGAAGGAAACTGAGTGATTCAGACATTGCTTTCATCAAAGTGGATGCTACTACATCGTCTAATTCCGGAAAACCTTTCTCTAGAGATGGCAAAAAAGCACAACGGAAAGACATCGTTATCATTTCTTGTTTATTTGTTGCAGTTATCATTCTTATTCTGGCGACTCTTGGAATTTTCATCTATAGATACCGTGTCCGATCATACAGAATAATTCCAGGCAATGGCAGTGCCAGATATTGTGAGGATATTGCTCTTTTGTCATTTAGTTATGCAGAACTTGAGAAGATGACAGATGGTTTTAAGGAAGAAATCGGGAGAGGATCATCTGGGACAGTTTATAAAGGGACTATGATCAATGGCAAATTCGTGGCTGTCAAGAGATTACAGAAGATGTTAGCTGAAGGCGAAAGAGAGTTTCAGACCGAGATGAAAGCAATCGGCAGGACTCATCACCGGAATCTTGTCCGTCTGCTTGGCTATTCCTTTGATGTATCGAATAAAATCTTGGTCTACGAGTACATGAGCAATAGTTCTCTTGCTGACGTACTCTTCACCCCCGAAAAACAACCTAATTGGGTTGAAAGAATGGGAATTGCTTGTAGTATAGCAAGAGGAATCCTGTATCTACATGATGAATGCGAGTCTCAGATCATCCATTGTGACATAAAGCCTCAAAACATACTCATGGATTAGCAAAATTGATGAAGCCAGACCAGACTAGAACATTTACAGGAATTAGAGGAACGAGGGGGTATGTTGCACCAGAATGGCACCGGAATCTGCCCATTACTGCAAAAGCAGATGTATACAGCTTTGGAGTTGTGTTGCTGGAGATCATCTGTTGTAGAAGATGCTTGGATCAGAATCTTCCAGAGGATCAAGTTATTCTCGAAGAATGGGTTTACCAATGTTTCGAGAATGGTAACCTTGGCCAACTAATAGAAGATGAAGACGCTGATAAAAAGCAATTGGAGAGGATGATCAAAGTTGCACTGTGGTGCATTCTTGACGAGCCATCGCTCCGTCCTTCAATGAAGAAGGTTTTACTTATGCTGGAAGGAACTATGGATATCCTAACTCCTCCCAATCCAACTAGTTTTCTTACTACCATCTAGGCAAATTAGGTTTGGACAGAATAATTGTTTTCTAGTTTAAATCTTAAAGAATCATTCTCTGTTTTCTTCTTATATCTTGTTAAATAAGATTGATTGCTCGAAATGATTGAAGGACATACTCTTATTTGAGCTGCAACAAGAAAAAAATATCCATGGTTAATCCTTTGACATAACAAAGTAAAATCTAAATTCTAAAGACTGACTCCATTCATCTAAGTCCAGATTATTCCGCTAACAGCCCTCTACATATCTACAAAAGTCTTCTCTAATGCCTTCAACAGATAGCTGGGAAATTCCCAGATCTTTAGTGCAATCCTGGAAGTTATGGCTGCAGATTTTAGTTTCAGATAAGCTGACTTGTTTCATCAAAGAGTCAACAGATGTCGAAAACTTCAAATGGCCTTGGTAATTTTATGTGTCTGCAATGTTTCCAGGGTAATTATAAGCTTGAACGTCCACTTTAAAATACTTGATGACTTGGCCGATGGATGCAGAGTTTTCAACAACTCAACAGCCAAATTCAAAGATTTTGAAAACTTTCTTATTTTTTATTTTTAGATTTTGAACTAATCCTGATCGGGATTACAAGCTGCCAAAACAAGATAATTTACAAGATATTTACTTCATGTTGTTAATGAAACAAACAGTCCTATTTCATTAATTGATTATCCAAAAATGCCAGCTATTCAATAACTGACACATTTATTGATAAATAAACTATTGCTGAAAATCATTACAGGCAATCCATGACCTGACCATAAACTGACTATGAAGGTTACAGGACCTGATTGTGTCACCAACTTAAAACTCGTTTTACATAGGAAGTTCGAACAATTTATGTACATATATAAAACAAGAATGAATATAGATACTCCATTATTACAAAACAAAGCCACCAAAGACAGTCATATATGCAACCTCTTGCAATTCAGCGTAGTTTTAAAAGACTTTCCAGTTTCCATTCAACCAAAGAAGTATTAGTTTCTTTTAGCTTTAGGTTATTTACCTCACCGACACATAAATAGAGTAATACTACTAAATTTTTGGATGGCATCAGTTTCATTCAATATACTAGCAGTGCACATCTCTTACTAATATTATTCGAAAACAGGCCCATCAATCAGATTTTAATGTTAACTGAAACAAGATGCAGCTCTCTGCCAAGTTTAACAATAGCTATCAATTCAAAATACTCTATGAGAAAAATAGTGAGATTAACTTCCAAGATAACAATAGACTAAGAGAACAAAAATACTTATTCATGACTCGACGTATAAAATGTTTGTCTATGATTAAATTCCAAGATAACAATAGCCTAAAAGATTAAAAATACTTATTCATGACTCTACATATATAATGTTTGTCTATGACTGTTAAGCGAAAAATTTTCAGACAACACTTTCCCGGAAACCAAAGTACAAGCCTTCTGAGAATGATCAAACTTAGCTACATTCATAATCTGGTGATTGCAATTCATACATGGAATATATAGCAAATAAATTCAGGCAGCTAATATTTAAGAAATGAAAAATCAAGATGAGAGATCACAGGATGTATAGGAAAAAAAGTACAAAACTGAAGTATATATTGTTTGAACAGCATGCAGTTATGACGATAATTCACAAAACAAAACTATCTTGCAGCTGTTGTAGTTTCAAATCTAATGAGTATAGATAACTATTTGTAGGTGATAACGAAGAGCAATACCCCATGTTGAAGTCTCCTGATCCTCAGAGCAGCCACTGTTTGAATGAATCCTGGATTCAGCTTCACTTGGAATATATACAGCCATTTCATTTGGAAGTCAAGAATATAGAAATGACATTTATCATTTCCACATCTAGATTAGGAACTTGAGGCTTTTCCCAAGGAATTAAGAACATTCTCCGGCGTTATCTCCTCCACGATTACAATTTTGTCTCTTGATTTAGACCCAGAACCTATGGACACTTGCCTTCTTTTAACCCCTAAAACCTGTAATTTATAAATAATAATCATACTATGAACTTTCCATAGTTTCCTCCACTAGAGAGAATAAATGGAAGGAATCATAAGACTGAATATAAGGAAACGATTAATAAAAAAAAAAAAGCTTTGCACTTCATAATCAACTGAAGAACCTGGATAAGATATAATAGGGATGGCTATTACTCAATTTTTTTTAAAAAAAAATTCTTTATTCCTTTTAAATAGAATTTATTACTACATAAATGTAAACCAAGTCCCATCCCAATCCAATTATAAGTAGGTTTGAACCAAGACCTCTACAGACTAGTACCAACCTGAAGATACTGCAACATGAATCAACTATTTTTACACTACATAGTAAATTTCTATCCATGCCCTGATGCCTACCTTGGATCCTTGTTTCTGTTCATCAATCCAAAATTTGAAAACTTCCTATCTATAATACAAAATTTACCTGTTAAATAAAAATATAAATCACCAAAAATATATAAATATAATCCCCAGAGGGAACAAGCCATTCCAATTTTTCATTTACCATACATTGCACATACAACACTTGCAATTTTCCTAGTAGGATGAAGAAATTGAAATTTCAGAAAATTAACGGAATATAGCAGAAGAGTCCTACCATTACCGTTCAAAAAGAAAACTTACATACTCTCAACAAATTCCCCAACTGAAACATGAATTAGCTGCTAAGAGCAAAAGAGAATCAATCATGTCCCAGCGGTACGCTAAACCAGCATTAATACACTAACATTTCTCGTAAATTTCTTAGAAAAATATAATTAATAAATAAATTCTAGCACATATAATTCATAGTTATATACCAAGCATTATTAGAAAATTTCAGTGTCTCATCACAGACATTGCTAGCACAGCAAATAAATTTCCGTTATAACAAATTCGAAAAAGAAAATAAAAATAAAAATAACAAATTTAAACTAACCGAGCTCATGTATTCAAGTAGCGCCGCGTTGGCTTCGCCGTCCTTCGCCGGCGCGTCTATTTGCACCCCTACTGCTTCATCGCTTACATCTAAATTTACCAAAACGCCCAAAAAATAACAATTAAATTAGGACAAATTTTAAATTAAACAAAATAAAAATGATTGAATGAATCAATGGAAAAGGAACCTGTGATGGAGCACGATTTGGAGCCGGGCTTGGCGTGGATGGTGATGGAGACAGAAGAAGGAGGAACTAAGCGAATACACGAAGGCAAATTCTCGTCGTTGGTTTTGATTTTGGACTGGGTCGACCCGGCCGATTTGGCCTTCGATTTCCCTTTCTTTGCTGGTGCCATTTTTTCGTTCACGTTTTCAGCTCGAATCGAATGTGTACTGTGATGGCCGCGCAGCTCGAAAGCGGCTCATGCGCAAATCGGCTAGTATTTGCTGTAACTTGTTTACGTAGCTAGCGACTGCTGGATCCACTAACCGATGCCACGTGGACAATTTGAATTTCCATTTGTCGTTACGCTAATTTTTTTTTTGATATTATCATTTTACCACCTATATTTTTTGAGATATCATAATGCCACTACAATGTT
The DNA here is from genome assembly GCA_034663535.1 of Citrus x limon. Lineage (NCBI taxonomy): Eukaryota > Viridiplantae > Streptophyta > Magnoliopsida > Sapindales > Rutaceae > Citrus > Citrus x limon. The sequence goes on from CM067997.1 coordinate 25,374,790, forward strand.
CTCATAATTATTTTTTTCACTTAATGTTTCAACCTTTATCATTTTACCACCAAACCGTTAAAATTAACAGAATTTTTAACTGAAATTATAAATTATATCTTAACTCTAAACTATGTAAGTATAATTTAATCCATCAAATTTAAAAAATAAAAAATGAATTATATACAAAGAAATAATTAATTAATAAAATTGTAAATATTATACTTTGTGAAATCCTTAAAATACCCCCTTTGACATCAGTAATTACTTCACAGTTAATGTTTGATGGTAAAATGATAAAAAATGAAACATTAATTAGAAAAAGTAATTGTCATAAAACTTTAGTGCTAAAGTGATATGTCAGAAAACATTAGTTGGTTAAATGATAATATTCTTAAAAAAAATAAGAAATTGGTGTTTAATATAAAAATAAAATAAAAGTGTTGGATATTTTATTATTGTTTACTCATTTGATAAATAATGCCTGAGAAAGTTTTTACGTGAAATTTAAGAATGTCTAGTACTATTTTTCAAGGATTAAAATTCTCTCCTGATATAATATTTTATCTGAACAAATGCACTCATATGATTGATAGTTAATAAATGAAAATAATAAATAAGTAAATTTTGACCATATATAAATAAAAGCACATGTGAATCAAAAGATACTTCAACGCTCAGACATGATCATATTGTGGGAGGATGAATTTTGTTTCAATATTTTTGTTCAAACAAATTCCTCTCTTCGAGGTCAGTGTTTTGAGTTTTTTTTTTTTTTTTAGAGAAATATCTACTATAAGATTGTAATATAATAGGAAAGAGTAGAAAGATAAATTTAAGTTAAAATGGTAGACTATTTGCACTCTAATATGTTTTTAACATGCATATGATGGTGAAAGATTGTTAATATTACAAATATCTCCAACTGAAATTTACAATTAAGAACAATTAAATATAAATAGATAGTATTACACTGGATGTCCAGACACCCAATCTACTATACACTCTTTTAACGCAAAATTATCTTTCATTAGACCTAAAATTTCTTTCTCAAATTCATATTGCAAACATAATGTTTTTTAGTTTTTGCAAATGTACAGCACAGGTATAGTAATCATCAACTATGACTTTGCCATGATTTTGAAATCCCTTGAAAAAAAAATTGAGAAAGACTAAAGCTTCTTGTTGAAAAAATGTCTTCTTTCTACAAATAATAAAGAAAAAGTAGATTGGCATCCTAATGATTTGTTAAAATAGTTATATAGACCTATATTTTTTAGTAATGATCTTATAGACTCCTTTTGAGAAACATAGACTTATTTTCAACAAATCTAAATAATTGTTGGTCTGCGCAAATATATTATTTTCTAACACAAAAGGTTTGTATCCAAAATAGTGTTTGTATGACCATTTCTAAACACAAAAAGGAGTTTGTATATCGTAAAAACAGCATATGTGGTCATTTTTAAGTACAAGAGGATCTCCCTAACAATTTCTTTAAATTAAGGGAGTTTGTTGGTGTCTTTTTTTCCAAATAAAAATCAGCTACCTGGATAAAAAGAGAGTGCAAATGTGTTGATCCACCACTTATACAATGAAGAACCTATAATATCTTTATTATTTTTGTCAAAATTATAATTTAAACATCATATTTATTAACTTTTAGTTTATATATATATATATTATAACAAATATAGCTTAGAAGTTACAGCACATTGCCTAACGGCCTTCCATGAGTGTAACAGTAACATCATTAATAGAACATATTTGTTGGTTCTGGTTAGAAGATGACTCCGAATCATAGGCACCCCGCCTAACTGTAAATGCTGGTTGTTTTGCAGCAGGGAGGTCCTTGATTTCACTATTAAGCATTGATACAACGGTTGACATGTTTGGCCTGTCCTTTACGAATTCTTGCACACAAAGCAATCCCACATTTACGCACCTTATGATCTCCATTTTGAAGCCAGATTCGTATATAAGTGGATCCACCAAATCAATTACATTGTTGTCATTCCACAATTTCCAGGCCTGAAAGTGAAAACGGAGAAGAAAACCCAAGAGAAAAATTAGGACAAATATCATTAAAAGGCAGCCAAAGAGATGTGAATTTGGTGGACTTACATAGCCTAGAAGAGTCAACTCAAACTCCTCATGGTAAAAACTTGTGTTCTTTCTCCCGCTAACAATCTCTAATAACAATACTCCAAAACTAAAGACATCTGATTTTTCAGAAAATCTTCCTTCCATTGCATATTCAGGTGACATGTACCCACTGCATTTCATTTGTCACGTGAAGATGAAATGACATGAAACCAGGATTTAAGCATAAATGTATAGATAGAGGAAACGAAATAACTTACTATGTCCCAACTAGCCTCTTAGTGGCGGCTTGATCTTGATTGCCTCCGAAAATTCTTGCCAGGCCAAAATCTGAAATTTTAGGATTCAGATCATCATCTAGTAAGATGTTACTTGCCTTTAGATCTCTATGTATGATCCGCAACCTAGAATCCCGGTGAAGGTAAAGGAGACCTCGACTAATTCCTTTAATGATGTTGAAGCGTTTTGGCCAGTCTAAAAGACTTTGTCTTTGTGGATCTAAATGACCGAAATGGAAACTCAACACATGGAATTTTACTCTAAATTAGTAATTGATAAAGAATAGCTTAGCATGTACTAACCGAATAGAAATGAATCCAAACTTTTATTGGGCATGTATTCATAAATCAGCATGTTTTCTTCTCTTTCAACACAACATCCGAGGAGTCTAACAAGGTTTCGATGCTGTAGATTAGAAATTACCATAACCTCATTCATAAACTCTTCCTGCCCTTGTCCGGATGCTTTGGATAGTCTTTTCACTGCTATTTCTTGTCCATCTTGCAATTTTCCCTGTGGAATTAACATAAACTCAAGTCAATAACTTATGTATTATGTTGAACAGCTAGTTATGTTGTAATGAAGCCAAGCTTAATTACTCTAGTGGTAAAGAGCAGTCTTTAATGCTAAGGTCCTGAATTCGAGTCTCAATGAATGCATGGGTTAATAGCAATAAACAGGGTAAATACTCGTTTAGTTTCTATATTTTAACTTATATATCCATTAAGTCTCAATATTTTAAAAAATACCTCTTACAATAAAGTACATCACATTCTTACCCTTACTTTTTCTTAATCATTACCTTGTAAACTGGACCGAAGCCACCTTGCCCAAGTTTATTCGCTAACTGGAAGTTGTTAGTTGCATTAGCCAGCTCCTCAAAGTTGAACACTAGTAAATCCTGTAGTCTAGCTGGGTTCACTTTTTCAGTTGAAAAATTTGCATATGCTTCTCCCAAATCAAGTCGTTGCACCTTGGAATTTTCCTTCATTGCTGATTTAAAATGACATAGCATGAGACGAATATATAAATTGGAAATGAGCAAATCAGCAAGCTCAACAACTAAGTAAGAATCATGAGCGTTTACCCTTGCGTTTAGCAAACCATCTCCACGCGAAAAATGTACAAATTGCAATGGCAATTATTCCTACGATCACCAGTATGATAACCAGTTTCATGTCTTTTTGGTCTGCAGATAATAAGTCCAGTACAGTCATGATCAGTTTCCTCCTTCAATAGATCATAGATATATGAATTTCTAACTTCCGACATACTATTAACTTCAGTGCTATTGAATGGATCATAGTAAGACAGAATTCAACTTACCAAGTTCTTCATGTGCCACACGAATAAAAAGATTTGTCCCACCAGAGCGTAATTTCCGAATGTCGATTAAATTGTGAGTCCATATCATACAACCAACGCCAATCTCATAAGCATATGCTTTGCAGGAACAATTGTTCGAGCACTGGTCCTTGCATTTATCTTCATTGGCAGAGGACCGCTCAGCAAAGTAAGGCACCTTCATAGTCTCTAGCTTAAAGAACCCATCTTGTTTCCCCTCAACTTCACTAGTTTTGGCCGTCCTTTCGCAAAGCAGTGGCTTCCTTCTGACACACCCACCAGACCAGTTTCCTCTGTTCCAGTCCTCTGCATTCTTTGGTTCAAACCCTAGCAGACAGCTACAAATTGGTATTTTCTGTGAATTACAGCTTCCGAAAGCCCCACATTTGCCATAAACATCGCAGTCGTTTGTCGGGTAGAAAAAATAAATCTTCAAATGAGCCTTGCCGTCGACCCAAGCTCTTTCTTCCAGATTCCCCTGAGGAGTCAAGGCGAAAAACACATCATTGTCTGCAAAGGCGAAAGTGAGATAACGAGTTCCTTTCTGGTGATCCTCTCCAAGATTAAATCCATCAAGATAAACAGAATTCATATCCGGAATCCCAATAAAGTAGCGACCATTCCATGGACCACTCCTCCAATACGGGCGGGTACCATTAATCCAGATGAACACTTCAGGAATGGTAAAGGAGTCAAGGCCAGCTGAGAAGCTTCCAATGGATGGATTAGAAAGGCTTCTCCATGATGTCAACTGCACTTTCTTACCTGTTCTTAGATCTGTGCTAACTTTCATTTCTGAATAGAATGTATCGGTAGGTTCTTGGAAACTATCCCATATTCTAACTTGGCTAATGTTATCATGCAAGACAAGATTTCCGGAATCAAGAAGCTGAGCTCTTGTATTACTATTGTTTACTAAACTTGAAACGTTTGATGACCAATGAACCTGTTTCTTTCCATTCAGAACAACAAGGTTGCCATCTTCCGAAATTGTAAAAATCCCGGATGAATCAATGAGAGGCTTGTTTCTGTTAGCAACCCATACGACAGTTTTATTTGCAGATCCTCCTTTATTGTACCAAATTCCAATATAGCGATTGGTAAAATTACCATCAGGGCTAAAAAACCCAAGCTTGAATTTACTGCCACTGGAGATAATCGATTCGGGATCTCTGATGAACTGAGAAGATGTGATTGTATCTGTAGCAGTAGCAGTGCCGAAATCTGAATAAAAACGAGATGATAATAACACAACAATAGCTACTGAAATCATTCTCTCATTGCTTCCGAGTTCCATATATAACTAGTTGGTTGCTTCCAAGTGATGAATTAATATATGGATGCGTTATTTCCCATGAATACATTAAAGAATGAATTATGTTTGGTCTCAACAACGTTTGTTCTCTGCAAAACGAAGCGGAATGGGTGAAATGTTGAAAAAGCAGCCAGCCAAAGCCAATTTGGCAACCTTTGAGAAGCAAAATCCAAAATGGTTTTGTTAGCCGAAAAGAAAGAATGGAAAAAGGGGATGTGTTGAAAATAATAATAATTATTTATTATATTTTCAATTATTTTATTCTTTGCATAGTGCCAACATTTTTCCTATAAATAGCTAAGGATTTCATTCATTTGAAATCATCCCAAAATTGTTAAGCTTATAAGTTTCTAAGCTTTTGAGAAAAGTGAGAGAAGTGTGTCTGGGGAATTTATCTTTCCTGCAGAGTGTGAGAGTACTGGGTATATTTGGGTTTCTGGGAAGTGAGATTCGTTACTCAAATATTGTATTCTATTAATTGTTTAATAAACAATTATTCTTTCTTGCCTCTGTGGATGTAGGTTTAATTACCGAACCACGTAAATTCTTGTGTCCTTTATTTTTCAGTAATTATTTGGTGCGCTTGATTCCGCATTCCGCGCACAACAAGTGGTATCAGAGACGACGGTTCGTACTTGGGGGGATACGGTACTGTTCACGTATACGGTACTATTCTCGTATACGGTACTGTTCACATACGGTACTGTTCACGAATACGGTGGAGACGGCCATTTGTACTTGGGAGACAGTCTATTGTAAGTAGTGTGTATTTTTGCATGTCTAGGAAAGTTCTGTCAACAAAGGCTATAAGAGTCTAAGGATTCTGGTTTTTAATTGGGACCGAGTTCCCGTCCAGTTTCCTGGGAACTTTCCTGGTGCATTTATTCACGCGAAATTAACATCATAGAGGCTGTTTTTCAAGTGGAAATAGTTCGTTGAAAAAATGGTAGAAGGTGAAACTTCCAGAATTTGGGAGAGATCTACCGAGACTATTTCAGGAGACACTTCAGGTGGGAGGCGAGATTTGTCAAATCGCTATTCAGCACCTGTTATAGGAGGCCAGAAGATCGATGTTGAAAAGTTTGATGGGAAAATCAACTTCGGCATGTGGAGGCGCGAAGTTATGGATGCCCTTATTCAAATCGATCTCGATGTTGTCCTGAAAAATAAAAGACACTTGTATGATGAAGAAATTTGGGATCGTATGAACGAGAAAGCCTGTGGTCAGATCAAATCTTGTTTAACCAAGGAGGTGAAATACTTGGTGAAAGATGAGGAGTGTGCAGTGACTTTGTGGCGTACATTGGAAGAGAAGTACCTGGTGAAAAGTCCTGAAAATCGTCTTCATGCAATGAGCCAAGTATATGGCTTTCGAATGAAGTCTGGGGTGTCAATGCACGATCATGTTTCAAGATTTGAAAAGTTACTTGCTGATTTGAAGAATCTTGATGAAGATATTAAAGATGAAGTCAAAGCTATGATTCTGTTACACTCACTACCAGAGGAATATAGCCATTTTGTGACTACTTTGATATATGGGAAGAGTGTGATCGTCTTTAAAGATGTTTACACAGCATTGACTAGTTTGGAGATTCGGAATAATGATAAAAATTCTGAACGAGCATCGTCTGAAGCTTTGGTGAGCAGAGATTGAGCGATGGAGAAACAGAAGAAGCGTGGTGGAAAGAATTCTCGATCCAAATCGAGAAGCAGAAATATAGCTCGAGATGAGTGTGCCTTTTGTCATGAAAAGGGCCATTGGAGAAAAGATTGTCCAAAGGCTCAAAAGAGAGATGGGAAGAAACCAGCAGCAGCAAACATGGCACGGAAAGATGAGAACTCTGATTATTCACTAAGTATTACTCCTGAGCAATAAATTGGGAAGATATGCCCGCGCAAGAAGGTCAATGATCTCAGTACTTTCTGAAGGAAAGACAACCTACCTTGCATTGTAATTGTGGCAGATTTTAGTTTCCTTAGTTAGCTTGGTTATCTCCAATTTATATTTATTTTAGAATCAGTAGCTTGCACTATAAATTTCTAGCACTATAGCGTTGTAATACACATTACTTCTTCAATAATAGAGAATCATTTTCCTCTCAATTTCATTATTTTAGTTGGTAGCCATAGCCGAATCAAGCATCTCCACCAACAACAATGCCTCAACAAACACACCCCAACCTACTCATTCCAAACAGTGCAACCTTCACCTTTACCACCCCTACCAATACCTTCCCTAATCCCACCTTGGATGGCTCAAATCCTTGCGAGAAGAATTGATGACTCAAATCCTTGCGGGAGTGGGTAATGATTAAGGTGTTGCTGCTGTGAATTTAACTGTTCAAATTGAAATCTTGAGCCTGCAGGAAGTATTCTCTATGCTCTTGACACACGAGAGTAAACTTGACCAATTCTTGACAGCAAGCAAAATCTCTGGCCCCAATAATCCTTCAGCCAGTTATGCTCAGAACAACAACAAGAGGGACCAACAAAATGCTGAAAGAAACTTCATTAACAACCAAGCCGGCCAACCAAATCAGAGGTGGCTATCGAGGGGGAAAAGGTAGAGGTAGAAACAACAGCGGCAAAGGCTCCAACAATGGAGGCAAAGGCAACACTAAACTCATTTGCAAATGTGTGGCAACAATGGTCATACTGCTGTTGTGTGCTATCACAGGTTTAACAAAGAATATGTGCCTTCACATGCCAATAATTAAGGAAGAGATGATGAAAACCATCAGAGCCATCCACCAAATCAAGGATGTTGGACATATGTGGCTGAACCTAAAACTATTGGAGATGTTGCTTGGTACTTGGATAGAGGCGCCACCAACCATATCACAAATGACATGAACAACCTCAACCTAAAGTTTGAATATCGAGGTAATGAAAGATTGGCCATTCATAATGGATAAACCCTCATCATTACAAATATTGGTTGCATCAATATGCCCACTATATCTCATCAGCAACAAGTTAAACTGAAAAATGTTTTACTAGTACCCGATATCACCAAGAACCTGATTAGCATTTCCAAACTACTTAAGAATAATGACATTACTGTTGAATTCACTAAATTTTGCTATGTTGTTAAAGGCAAGAGGACGGGGAACATTCTACTATAAGAAATGCCTAAGGCTGTAAAATCGACCAGGAATAGTCAGATATCTTCGTACAAAAGAAACTAGATAGAAAAATAAAGGCCCTACAATCTGATATGGGAGGGGAATTGAAAGTACTTGCATATTTTCTGAAACAAATGGAATAGAAATACAATACTCTTGCCCACATACCCATAATCAAAATGGCCTTTTCAAAAGAAAATATTGACATCTCGTTGAGACTGGTCTCACTCTTCTAACTCAAAGTAGCATGTCGTTAAATTTTTGGGGGGAAGCATTCTTTTCAGCTAGCTACCTTATAAATATAATACCAATCCCCGCTCTTAACAATATCACACCACTTGAAAAAATATTTCATACCAAGCCAGATTGTAGTTTTCTAAAGACTTTTGGGTGTGCTTGCTATCGTTACCTTGGAGCTTATAACATCACAAGTTTGATTTCCATACCGTCATGTGTGTTTTCATAGGTTACAGTCCCATTGAGCAGAGTCTAATTGGCTAGTCTTGTGATGTTTAATGAAACTATCTTTCCATTCAGCTTTCATTCACAATTCAAAGTCACAATGCATCTTTAAGTCCACAACTATCACCGCTGATGTCTAATTTTTATTTTCACTCAAGTCGTTTTGCACTTAGCGCCAAGTAGCTTATTTAGGTTATCCCATACACCTCACTCAGCATGTAAAACACTCCACATCTGTGCCTATCTCTTTCTTACCAAAATCTTAAAAGCAATTGCCTAAACATAGGATGCACAGCCTACTAATAATTCTCACCCTGCAGAGGTCTAGAGGACCACACCAATTCCCAATCTGTGGCTCTGGTTTTAGCACCATAATCGACACACCATATGACCATGCTCTAAAGCTAGTATTTTCATACCCAAGTTGTACCATGCCAACACCGCCACCTCCTTTCTCACTAATATTCGTTCTCACTGTTGGAAAAATAATGCACAAGTGGCTATTTTGAGGTATGATTTTGAGTGGGACTCACCTGGCGTAAGCGAAAGGTATGGGCTGATTCAGATACTCCTCCATAAGTGCCTTGAAATGATATATTTATATGCTCAAAACTTGAAATGATATATTTATAAGCTCAAAATGATACTCAAGTAAACGAGAAATTGTTACTCAAACTATACCCATGGAGTTGGAAAAATTAAAGGAAAATGCACTTATCCCACATGGGAAAGAAAAATAAGACATAAAAGGTTTATATGTGAATACCCAAGTCAGCGTTGGTGTCAATTTAAGAACAGAGGATTTCCATTGCATCCGCTTCAATTTTTCCATAAGCCCATCTTAGCGTTGTTTTACCATTTTCTTTAAATTTTTGGATGATTAATTGCAAGAATTAAAACCATAAGTTGTTTTAAGGTGCATTTCTCGTGGACCAGCCATACCCTAAACGAGGAGTCGGTCTCCTTATAAATGAGTAGAAAGGTGAAGGCTGGTGGTAGATATCCAAGAGCAGGAATTCTCTGCTCAATCACGAGGACATCTTCTTCTGGACCATAGCTCGAGCCGGGTTCCTGCTAGAAGCCGAGAGGCTTTCCTGCTGAAGATCGGGGTCGGCAGACCCAGTCTATAACGGTTAACGAGACGTGCACTCCTATCCGAGAATTTAGGAACGAAACCCACTCAGCCGTAACTATGACATTCAAGCATCCACTTCCGTGAGCCGGGGGAGGAGATGAACGTGGGTCGTAGAGGGCCGGATTCGTAGGAAGGCTATAAAAAGGTAATCAACGAAGGTAAATGGGTTAGACATTTTTACATTAGAACTTAAGGAAAAAGCATCTTACTGAAAAATGTGAGAAAAAAGAGGAATTTTATTTGCCTAAGAGACCATTAAAGAGCCACGAGATTAGTGGCCAAGTTTCCTAAAAAAGTAAACCTAGATTTCTAAAAAAGTGGGGGAGGAGATGAACGTGGGTCGTAGAGGGCCGGATTCGTAGGAAGGCTATAAAAAGGTAATCAACGAAGGTAAATGGGTTAGACATTTTTACATTAGAACTTAAGGAAAAAGCATCTTACTGAAAAATGTGAGAAAAAAGAGGAATTTTATTTGCCTAAGAGACCATTAAAGAGCCACGAGATTAGTGGCCAAGTTTCCTAAAAAAGTAAACCTAGATTTATGACTTGAGCGTCGGAGGGTTTACGCCGAGAAAACTACCGGCGTGCTCTGACTAGTTTCTGTGTGCGCAGGAGTCTGCTAAGTAGAAATCATACAAGGCATTTCTCTTCTCGGTTAAAAGGGTTACGAGAAGTATCATCGGTTGATCCTGAGTTCGTAGTTGAAGAGAGATCATGGTCGCGGACGAGCAGACACTAGAATCTCGCATTAACATTTTGGCGCCGTCTGTGGGGAGCTGAACAAAAAGCTTCCGTTAATAGAGAGGAGAATAAGAAAAAGAGTGAGGAGACAATGGACATAGGTGGGGGTAGTGCCCAAGGAAGTGATTTGAGGCTTAACGAGTCTGTGACACTCCGAGAGATAGCTAATGAAGCACGAGAAAAAGCAATGCATGAGCGGATGAAACGGATGGAGAAACAGATGGAGACTCTGACAACCATCTTACACGAGTTGAGAAATGAGCGAAGGAGAATTCAAGAGGAAGGGATGAGAAGTGGTGGAATGGCACCAGGGCACGTTGACAGAAAGAACAACGGTAACACGATGAGAGGTTGGACCACCAGGAGATTTGGTGGTGAAGTGGGTAACCAATCTCTACGAGGAGAAAGTCATGGAGGAGGAGATCAATCCTCAGGGATGCAGGTCTCTGACAACGATGACGGAGTTATGAATGCAGAGGAAAGGGAACTCCGTCAACACCTATAGGACGTCGAGCAAGAACGAGATCAGGTTGCGGCACGTGACCCTAGTCGTGCCATGCGGCTAGAGGAGGAAGTGCGTAGACTAGCGCAGATAGTAGATGACATGCAATGATGGAACAGAGCACCCGGTTGGAGGATAATGCACGACGGTGAATCCCCCCTCTAGGCAGAATTCATGAGTGCAATCATCCCGAGGGATTTCCGCTTCCCAGACCTCAAGTATTCAGGGCCAACCGATCCATTGGTGCACATAGAGCGTTTCAATGATATAACTGGGGTGCAGGGATTATCTCAAACTCAAAGGTGTAAGGTGTTCCCACTGTCTCTAGAGGGACGAGCACGTGAGTGGTACCGAAAGCTTCCTCGGGGGAGCATCAATTCATTTGAGCAGATGTGCCAGGAATTTACAGAGCAGTTTCGGGAGGCAATGACACCTGAAGATGATATGATGGAGCTGACGCATGAAGCAAGGAAATGATGAAACCCTTCGAGAGTTTATCAAAAGGTTCCATCGCATTGTCCTTAATCTGGGAGCTTTCAACCATCCCCAAGCATTGAGGGACTAAAAGAAGGAGTAAGGATAAGACGCCTGTGGTACAATTTGAGGAGTCCAGCCATTCATTCATATTCTACCGCATACGAGTAGACCAAAAGGGACATAGAAATTGAGGAGGAAAAGACAGCAAGGATCAAGACAGACCAGCTAGAAGGATTTAGGAGAAAAGAGAAGAGAGCCCTACCGGGAAATGGGCCTATTAAGTGGAATGACCATCATACCCCAGGTGGCGGTGCAGGAAGTCGGGTCACCTCTTACCAACCTCATCAGAGGCCACCCCAAAATCAGCGTAGCAGGATGTAGCCTCCTCGCTCACCAGCCAAAGATTCCTGAAGAAGGCATGATCAGACATACAGTCATCCTTATTAACACCCCACGATGGCTCATCATCCACACGGTGGTAGAGCGAGCAGACTCGAGGCACCGATGCCCCCTCCAGCTCAGAATGGAACCCACAGGGTTATGACAGTGCACATGATCAACCAGAGCCAAAGGTATAGGCGGTATACTTCCTTGAAGGTGCCCCTGGATGAGGTGTATAAGGCCATAAAAGACCGGGGATTACTGTACCCCTTACCCCAATAGCAAAGCTGCCCAACATGAGAGATAAGGGACGGTTTTACAAGTTCCATGGCACCCATGGTCATACCACAACCGAATGCAGGGATCTCAAGATTCAGGTTGAAGATTTAGTGAGAAATCGTTACCTGGACGAGTTCGTAGATTGGACTATCCCGATGTTGGGTTCGTCATACGAAGGGGAGCAGGGTAATAGAAACATGAGCCACGAGCAGTCGATGGTAAGGGTAATTGCTGGGGGTCCAATGTTGGCGGGAGACTCCAACAGATCAAGGAAGAACTACACTAAGTATGACATGACTAGCAAAGAAGTATTCTTCAATACCCTAGCAGCCAAGCAAGCAAGAATCAGGCAAGTGTCGATCATGTGGACGGATAAGGATGAAGAGAGAATTCTATATCCACATGAGGATGCTTTATTCATTAAAGCCACTGCTGCTGGCAAGACGTTTGACCGGATCTTGGTAGATACGGGAAGCTCGGTCAATGTCCTGTTCTAGGCGTAGTCGAGCTGCCCATCACGATAGGCAGCTCCTCATAAAAAAAGACTATAATCCTGGATTTTGTATAAAGAGATACCTTACCAGATGATTCTAGGCCGCCTATTTTTAAGGGTGAGCAAGGCAGTACTCTCTAATCACTATTTGTCTCTCAAGTACTGGGTGAACGGAGTAGTGGGGATGGTACGAGGAGACCAGAGAATTGCCCGAAGCTGTTACTCCACAGCAGCAATGGAGGCCATACAGATCACATCGCTCAATACATGAGTGGAAGTCAAGAATGGCATACAAGAGTCGATTGAGGAGTTGAGAATGGTAAATTTGGAACAAAGTGACTCGGGGAAAACAGTCTGAATTGGGTCGAGGCTTAAAGAAGAACTGAAGCATGAGTTGGTGCATTGTTTGCGGACTTACGCAGATGTGTTTGCCTGGACGCATGAGGACATGTCAGGAATCGACCCTGAGGTGGCCTGCCACAGGCTGGCTATAAAGAAGGGCGCTCGGCCAGTAAGGCAAAAAAGAAGGTGCTTCAACCAAGAAATGTACGAGGTAATAAATTGTGAGGTAGAGAAGCTCTTGAAAGCAGGATTCATTTCGGAAGTCAACTACCCCGAATAGATATCGAATGTCGTGCTAGTAAAAAAGGCTATTGGCAAATGGATGATGTGTGTTGATTTCACTGACCTTAACAAGGCGTGCCCAAAAGATAGCTTTCCTCTACCAAAGATCGACCAGCTGGTTGACTCGACAGTTGGGCATGGCCTGCTCAGCTTCATGGATGCATTCTCGGGATACAACCAAATCCCAATGTTCGAGCAGGATGAGGAGAGCACGGTGTTTATCACTAATCAGGGTTTATTCTATTACAGGGTAATGTCGTTCGGCCTTAAAAATGCGGGTGCTACATACCAGAGGTTGGTGAACAAGATTTTTAAGCCGCTGATTGGAAGAACAATGGAGGTGTATATAGACGACATGATAACTAAATCGAAGAACCTGAACGAGCATGTCAAGCACCTCGAGGAGACATTTGGGCTCTTAAGGAAATATAAGATGAAGCTCAACTTGGAGAAGTGTGCCTTTGGAGTCGAGTCGGGAAAATTCCTTGGATTTATGGTGAGCCATCGGGGGATTGAGGCGAATCCAGAAAAGATCCAAGCAATCGTGCAGATGAGATCCCCTTGTAACTTGAAAGAGATGCAGAGCCTTACGGGGAAATTAGCAGCATTGAGTCGGTTCATATCCAAGGTAACGGACAAGTGCCAAGCCTTTTTTCAAGTGATAAGGAAGGGAAGGAAAACATAATGGAACCCCGAATGCGAAGAAGCCTCCCAGAAGTTGAAACAATATATGCACCAAACACCCTTGTTATCCACGCCGCAGGAGGGGGACGTGTTGTTCTTATATTTAGCAGTATCGGATCATGCTACGAGCTCAATTTTGGTGAGAGAAGAAGAAGGGGTTTAATATCCAATATACTACACAAGCAAGTCCCTGCTCGATGCCGAGACCAGGTACCCGCCGCTGGAAAAATAGGCACTTGCTCTTGTAGTAGCTGCTCGAAAGCTGAGACCATACTTTCAAGCATTCCCCATATCGGTAATAACAAACCAACCGCTGTGGCAGACGCTGCACAAGCCGGACGCTTCTGGTCGGCTAGTTAAATGGGCCATAGAGCTGAGCGAGTTCGATATAAGTTATAAACCCCGAGCAGCAATAAAAGCCCAGGCAATGGCAAACTTCGTGGCAGAATTCACAGAGCCCGAAGTAGATTTGGACCAGCTGGTGGCAGCAACAGTCGACGACAAGGATCAGGTCTGGCAGATGTCGGTAGATGGATCCTCAGGGGAGCAGAGTGCTAGAGCAGGGATTGTTTTGGAAGGCCCAGAAGGGGAGGAGATCTCTTATGCTGTAAGATTGGAGTTCACAGCCACAAACAACCAGGCAGAATACGAAGCTTTAATAGCGGGGTTGGAATTGGCCAAGGCAGTGAAAGCGGATAGGGTGAAAGTCCGAACCGATTCCCAACTGGTTGCCAACCATGTCAGTGAAAAATTTCAGTTGAGAGATGGGAAGATGGAACAATACTTAAAGAAAGTCAAACAGATGATTGGGAAGTTTGAGTCAGTGGACGTAATACAAATCCCAAGGGAGGAGAATTATCGAGCAAACATCCTGGCCAGAATGGCAGTTGTAGCAGACCCAAAAATGCCAAAGTCGATCCCTTTGGAGGTGAAATCCCGCCCTAGCATCGAGCAGAATCTGGAGGTGTTACGAATAGAAAAAAAATGCTCGTGGATAGACCCAATAATCTCGTACATCCGGGATGGGGTATTACCATCAGATAAGTTATGAGCTCATAAGATCAGAGCTCAAGCGTCGAGGTACACAATAATTGATGGGGTGTTATATTGGCGAGGGTACACTCTACCATTCCTTCGATGTTTGGACGAGGACGATACAGATTACGTATTGAGGGAAGTACATGAAAGGGTTTGTGGAAACCATTCTGGTGCGAGATCCCTTGCCCACAAGGCTCTTAGGCAGGGGTATTTCTGGCCAACGATGCACCAGGACGCACAAGAGAAAACCAGGAGTTGCATGAGTTGCCAGAGTTTTACAAATTTCTCTACCCAGCCACCAGAGAAGCTCACTTCTATGGCCTCGTGTTGGTGTATAAATACTAATGCTATTGGTGTCAATGTGCAAGTGTACACAACAAGTAATAAAGTGATGAGTATTCAAGATCGTCTCCACAGGAATTGATGTTATCAGATTTGCTACAGCAATCTTAACAGTGCAGATTTTGTGCTAAAATAAAATAAACAATTAATGAAACTAATGAACTAATTAAAATAAAAAGGCAATAAACAAAATGTAACAAAATAAATTATCACGTCAATCTCAAGAATAAAATCAATGGGAATATAGAGTAGTTGAGTGAATAAACTGTCTTAATGGTCTTGACTATTTTCTAATGTTTGACTCGGTTGCTGCAGCATCTGCTACAGCACTGGGCAGAATCTTTATGTATCCTCAGCCGTCGCTTGTTGGATATCTTATATCTATATGCAACCTAACAGTGATCAGTTGCTATGCCAATATAAGATATAACATTACACTCTTAGGTTCTATTTACCCTACAAGGTGAATCCTTATGTCTAGTTCATCACTAATCTTAAATCAAGCATGGCCCTTTTGGGACTCAAGTAAAACTCAATCCGGGAAACTTAATTTAAGATCAAGTATTGTTCTGATATGTTCCACTAAAATAAGCCATTTTGCGGCTCTTCATTAGCTAGTATCATTAAATGGGTGATCAACGGAAATAATGAATAAAATAAATACTATCAAAACAAACTGCTAGAGCAAACATGCAGCAACACATATTTCCAGTCAATAAACCAACAAGATTGTTTATCACTCAACTACAAATAAATTTAGTTCATGGTTTGTAAAAGAAAAATAAAGAACAAAGTTTCAGCCATGAAACACATCCCCATAAATAAATAGAAAACGAGAAAACAAAAGAAGAATAAGAAGGATTGAGCTCCCAATTGATTTCTGCAAATTCTCCTCTTGTGCAGCCCTTAATCGTTCTCTTGAATCTTGTTTTTCTTTTGTTTCTTTGTGTTTTTCTCCTTGGGTGACGGCTCTCCCATTCCTTATGATGTGTGCTTCTTTTATAGTTGAAAATTAGAGTAAACGGAAGCTTAGGGCGCGCATAAGTCAGATTAGGAAACTGCAGATCGCAATTTTACAAGTATCCCGCGCGGAATTGTTCCAGGATTGCTACAACAATGGTTGCTACAGCAACGGCTACAGCAACTGCACTGTTCCAGATTTTTTTCAATTCTTTTGTAGTCATATTCTTTCCTTATTTTTGTAAGCTTATTGCATCAGCATTCCTTCCATGAATTCTAAGCTTCTGGAAACCTACAATTATGCACACAATTTAAGCAAGAATTACTTTAAATTAAACAAAACTTATTAAGACTAAAATAAAATGAATATTTATGCAAAATGTAACAAAAATGCAATGAAAACACATCATTTACTCTCTAAGTAATATTGATTTAAGTCTAAAAGTGTCATGATAACTCTCATTTCATAGAGTTATCACACCCCCAAACTTAAACTATTACTTATCCTCAAGTAATGACAACGCTAACACTTCAATCATATAGTCATGCAACAAATAACTTAGCTCTGTCATCAAATTTGCAAGAATTCTTCCACCCTGATATCATATTCTTAATCACGCAAAATAGCCTTAGCAGTTCAGTTTTAGACTTAGGCCTCATTCTATCCAAAGTGTGTGTATACCACTTTGATCAAATTCTAGAGGTGCTACAACATTACACAGACATATATAATTCAAAGGTAGAACACAAATGTATTCACATATGGGGGAGAAAAATTCACAAATAAACTCAAACTGTGCTACAACAAACATAATTATTTGTTTTTGTTAGTTAAACCCTTCAATGCAACATTGAGCTTTCATGTGAATGTCTATTGTTGTGCAAATTTTAATGTACTCGCAAGCGCACGAATCTATTGTAGTGTAGATCAATGGTGACGAGTGTCGATCCCACGAGGAGGTGGATTTTAATTGTGTATAGAATTTATTTTGCAAATGGTTGATTGGATCTGTGGTGGAAATTGATTTGGACTATCTTAAAATTGGAATTGAAATGGCAAGAATAAATTGAAGATAATTCTATTGAAATGACGTACTTGGGTATCTGGATCCGTATCAACATGCATCATGGGCTAAATATACCTTATTAATGTCAATTAAATCATGAGGGGGGAATCCACACCTCATGAACCACGCTCTAATCAATATGGTGCTAAGGGCTTATCGTGCCAAATAATAATAACCTTATACTAGAGAGCCGGTGTAACCAAGGCGGTATCTAGACAAGATTACTATTATTTGTCGACGATAAGTCAAATCATCCACAAAAACTAGAGGGGAAAAGAAAATAAATTTACCAAATAAAGCCCATGACACATGTTGAGACTTCACCTTCAACCCAAGCTTGAAAGAAAATTAGCCACTCATAATTGAACTAGGGGCAAAATGGAAATTTATTAAAATACGAAGAAAATACAAGATGGAGAGAGAATTACAGAAAATGGATCCCAAAAATGGATTCAGAGATATCAAATTAGGGGGGGGGAGGCCCCATTTTTATAGATACATGGAGTAAATCATGGCCATCGGATTAAAAACAGTTTGGACGCTCAGGATTGCGCCACGTCATCAGTCAACAGTCCATGGTTTGACCACGCGGATGAACAGTAACACGGTTTGACCCGACTTTGAACAGTAACGCGGTTTGATTGAAAATAATCCTGTGTGATGCATGTACCGTACGCGAGATTTTTCATCCACTGATATGCTGCCACGTCACCATCAACAGTACATAAGAATTTTAGCCCAACAGGATCGTGACACCTCATCAGTCAATGCCACATCATCGGTCAATGCCACGTCATCGATCCGTCTATGTGAACAGTGTTGTGAACAGTAATGTAGTTAGTACCGTACACGTGAATAGTACCGTACATATGAATAGTGCCATTTTTCCTTTTATGCTCCTCCTAAGGTTTTCGACCGTCCTGAGTTCAAAAGTGATGTCCGTTTTACCGTCTGATCTCTCCTTTATTGTGAAATGACTATAATGCCCCTAAAATACTTAATTAAAATAAAACACATGTAATTAAATCACAAGAAGGTTAAATACATAAAAGTAAGGGTTGTTAGTAAGACTTGAAATGTAAAATGACGGTTTTCTCCTTTATAAATATGCATTTTCTAACACTCAACACACCCCCCAACCAGCTTATTGCTAGTCCCTAGCAAATAAAGCGAAAACAAAATTCAAATTCAAAATGATTTTTTTATTTTTTATTTTTTTATTTTTTAGAAACACTCGTGTTTATTCAATCAGATTAATGATAGCAATCAAATAAAAGTATAAGCATTATCTCCAGTCTAAAGCAAAATCACACCCACATCAACCATCCACATGAATTAGCCCAGTAGACTTTGTTATAGCTACTTTCAAGAATGACATGTCAAACCCCAAAATCTCACCGGAAGTAGTGACACTCTCACAAAGAAATTAAAACCCAATAAACATAGTCACTCCAATTAATGGTAATTGAGAGAGAAAATAATAAAGAAATGATATCACATGCTCTTACCAAGATGAAATAAATATGCCCTCAGCTTAGAAATAATACGATCTCAAGTCAAATAAAATGTTAGTCAACCCACTTTATTTATCTTTTTTTTTTTTTTTTTAATTATGCATCACTACATCTTTTTAGCCCATATAACTAGCTTCTACTTCAAACTATAGTTCCCTAAAATCAAGAAGGACTTTTATTAGGACGTAACGTAGGCTAGGGACATGGCTAACAAAGAAAGGAAATAAGGAAAACAAAGTGTATGTTTGAGAAAAATGTAAAGAATTTTTTTTTTTTTTTTTTGGAAGTTGCAAGGTGGATTTCACCTATTATTTTTATTTTTTTTTCTTTTGAAACAACAACTTTTGTTTTGTTTTGTTTTGGTTTTTTTTTTTTTTTTTTTTTTTTTTTTGCATAACTTTACTGAACAACATAATTATTTACATTTTCTCAAACATAAATAGGTGATGGAACTTATAAGACATTGGGTAATACTCCAAATCGGAGTGGGTCAAGATGATAAGTTGACAAAGAAAAAGGTTTTTTTTTTTTTTTAAAGGCTCAAAAGGGGTAACTATGGATATTTAATAAAAGGGATGGCTAGAAAGGCTCAAACGGATCAAAGATGGCCTTTCCATCGTCTTTTAGGGCTCTAAATAATTATCCATATCTACTAGTTAGATGGGCCTCCCAATGTAACAACATACATTTTTTTTTTTTTTTTTTTTTTTAAGGGTTAACTCAAAAGCAATTTAGAGATCGTGTGTAAAATAATAAACTGCTAAGCTGTATAAAGAGTGGGCAAAAGGGTTATTCTCCAAGAAAATGATAGGCTCAACAACTCACTTGGCACTTATTTATGACATGTTCATTCCTTCAAGCAACTCACATTTGTCTCCGACATCAACATGTAAAGTAGTAAACATAGCGTAACATCACTTAAGACCAAAGATAATACAAATACTAAAATTTGAAATTAATCATGTCATCCAATGTTAAAACAAATCACAAAATTTTTTTTTTTTTTTTTTTTTAACAACATTCTACCCCCCAACCTATTCTAAACATGAAAGGAAAATATGCATGCAGAAATGTGAAAATGATGCATAAAAACTAATTAGAAAAGTTACACGTAAAATGATAGAAAACGAAAATGATCTTTTTTTTTTTTTTAAAGAAGATGCGTTTCTAGAGGAACTACACTCCATATTCAGCCATTTTCGACTCAAAAGTTGGAAAATGTATATTTATAGAGGAGAAATTAAAAAGAAGAAAAATAAACATAAACACATAATAAAGAAAAAGAAAATGTCTGAATTTTTTTTAAGTTTTTTTTTTTTTTTTTTTTTTTTTAAAACGATGAAGATGCGTTTCTAGAGTCACTACACTCCATATTCAGTCATCTTCAACACAAAAAGTTAGCAACGGTTAGTTTCTACAACAAAAAATTAGTAAAAACTTAACCAAAATTCCACAATTGTCGACTATTCTCTCCCCCCAACCAGAACGAAACATTGTCCTCAATGTTTGAAATGAAAGCAGTAGAGTTTAGAAGACATCACCTGGGTGGTGCAACACAGAAGAAAATATTTACAGGCGAAGAGTTAAATCTAATTTGTACTTCTTACTGCGGCTACTGTTACCATCATTATTTGGTCGCTCCAACACAAAGGTCCAGGGGTCTGGCTCCGGTTTATAAGCTTGTAACATGTCAAGTAGCTCATTAGCAGTGTTAGCACAAATAAAAAGCTTTTTGGCATTGGAAGGAATGAAATAGTTTTTTATTGCATGGTTAAGAAATGCGATAAAGCCATCATAAAAATTATTGACATTTAACAAACCGATGGGTTTCTGGTGAATGTGCAGATGGGCCCAAGATGCTAGTGTGATAAGTGCTTCTAGTGTTGCAAGATCTCCTGGAAGGAAAATAAAAGCATCAGCATGATTAAGCATTTCAGTTATTCTTTCTTGCATACCTGAGACGACTAACTCTTCTCCAGTTGATGAGTCAGACGAACTGCCCAATGGTTTTAGGACTCTTGGGATGATGCCTAACACTTGACTTCCTCTGATAAAAGCTGCTTCTGAGACCATTTTTGATAACCCTCGGTTACCTCCTCCATACACCAAGTGTAATTTTCTCGCTGCTATGCTTCGACCAAGATCTATGGCTGCCTCCACGAACTCTTTATGTTTGCCATAGGTAAATCCAGAAAGCACACAAATGTTCTTGAATTGTCTATTGGGAGTAGCTGCCATTGTGATATTTCTCAAAAACAATTTGTGAGTGCTTGACAAAAGATAAATCACATTTAAGAATCTTGGTGACAGTGGATCACAGCTGTGAATGAGGTAACATGTCAATGTCAAATAACGCGTAAAGCACGTGGCTCGCGAGTCAAAAAGGAAACAGTAAAAAGGAAAAAGCAAACAGTAACAAAATTATTAAAGACAATAATGCAAACAATAAAACAACAGTGAAATGAAATAAAATAACAGTAAAGTGAAAGGATATTTACAGGTAGTTGCGACTGTGGCTCACATCTTCCTCTGGTTTTACGTCCAGAAACGGCTTGAACGCCCTCTATGGGTCGAGGATGGGCTTCCCATCCAGTTTTCTTATAAACTGGCAAACAGGGTCGTTTATAGTCAGATTCCCGAGACTATATCGTGCATGCTCTTTCTGGAATAATGGCCATAACTGGAGAATCGCTCCTTGCACATATCCACTGGGATGCGTTTCAAGAGACAAAAGGATATCATCCAATGACTCCTTATTCAAGCCATCCCTAATGAATTGAATCTTATCTTCCCTGTTATCAGACATCATTCCTAAAGAACATGGGTTTTTATCGCAACTCATTCTGGCACACTTATGACAAGCAACAGAAATTCTTCGAGCTCGTCGTTTTCTTGCATAATTTCCTTTACCACAACCAGGCATGTATGGAATAAATTTTGGAGGTAACTCACCTGCCAATCGTACTTTCGCCTCGATTAACCAACGAATGTCTGCAGGTATGTTATTCCTCATGAGTAATCGCATGCGTTCAGATCGGGCTTTATAGATCGTAAGAAGGGCATTCTGAGGAAGTGAAGGGAAACGCTTGTGAAGCTTCGCTAGAATCTCGTTTCTGTCCATACCTTCGCCTCAGAATATCAGTTATTATGGGAAACTGAAGTAACCGACTTGATTGTCACGGAGTACCGTTATCCGCCACTTCACCGGGGTAACAAACTAAAGCACACAAACAGAAAAACAAATTAAAACACACAAGAAAATTAAAATCGTCCTCTTATTGAATTTACCTCAAGCTCCAACTGGATGTCGTAAACACTTCTCTCAATGTCTCTGAGTTGGCTTTCTAAACCCTCAACATAGGCTACTAACTCTGGTGGTTGTAGAGCCCAAATGCGATGTGTTTTACAAAATTGAATCTGCCTTTTGAGATGAGTTTTGACACGTTGAAGTGGTTTAAGAATGTTCAGAAGGAACGGTCTAAGTAAGGTACTCATGATTAAAAACGATAAAAGAAAACTTAATAGTTAAACAAACACACTTATGCAAAAATAATTTCAATTAGCAAAAGAATAATAAAAAGAAAGAAAGAAAAATCAAATCAACGAAAAGAAAAAAACAAATCAATTCAAATCTGGTGGGTCACTCAAATTTATTTCGGTGTCTTCTCCATGTGGTTGGTATTCTAGATATGGCTTTAATCTTTGACCATTAACTTTAAACGTGACACCGTTCTTTGGGTCCTTAATTTCAATTGCCCCATGTGGAAAAACAGTATGAACAATAAAGGGACCAGACCATCGAGAGCGTAACTTACCTGGGAATAGGTGCAAATGAGAATTGAATAAAAGTACTTTCTGACCTGGAGTGAATGATTTTCTCATAATGTGCTTGTCATGAAAGACTTTCATTCGTTGCTTGTAAATCTTGGCATTTTCGTATGCATCATTGCGAATTTCTTCAAGTTCTGCCAGCTGTAATCTTCTTTCTGAGCTGGCTTGCTGCATGTCAAAATTGAATTTCTTGATGGCCCAATATGCACGATGCTCGAGTTCCACAGGTAGGTGGCAAGCTTTTCCATACACTAGCCTGTAGGGTGACATCCCAATCGGGGTCTTGAAAGCCGTTCTATATGCCCATAAGGCATCATCAAGTCTTAATGACCAATCTTTTCTGTCCGGCCTCACCGTCTTTTCTAATATGTGCTTTATTTCTCGATTGGAGATCTCAACTTGGCCACTGGTTTGCGGATGATACGGAGTTGCCACTTTGTGTGTGATTGAATACTTTGTCAAAAGAGCTTTGAATGCTTTGTTACAAAAGTGGGCACCACCATCACTGATTATTGCTCGAGGGAATCCAAAGCGCGAAACAATGTTGCTTTTCAAAAATCCTATCACCACCTTGTGATCATTGGTTCTACATGGAATTGCTTCTACCCATTTTGAGACGTAGTCAACACCAACCAATATGTATTGATGGCCAAAAGAATGGGGAAAGGGTCCCATGAAGTCGATACCCCATACGTCAAAAATCTCAACCACTAAAATTGGATTTAGTGGCATCATGTTCCTTCGCGTAATGCTCCCCATTCGCTGACACCTATCACATGAAGAACAGAAAGTGTAAGCGTCTCGAAATATAGTTGGCCAATAGAAACCACATTGTAAAACTTTAGTTGCTGTTTTCTTAGCACTGAAATGGCCTCCACAAGCTTGTTCATGGCAGAATGAAAGAATATTCTGAATTTCATTTTCAGGGACACATCGTCTAACAATTTGGTCTGCACAATACTTGAACAAATATGGGTCATCCCAAAAGAAATTCTTTATTTCCGCAAAGAATTTAGCCTTGTCTTGCTTGGTCCAATGCTCTGGAAGTTTACCTGTAACAAGATAATTAACTATATCAGCATACCAAGGTAATACTTCCACATTCATTAATTGTTCATCTGGAAATGACTCATTCAATGGTAATGATTCTGTAATTGTGTCAAAATGAAGACGAGAGAGGTGGTCCGCCACAACATTCTCTGTGCCTTTCTTATCTTTAAATTCCAAGTCAAATTCCTGCAAAAGTAACACCCAACGAATTAGTCTAGCTTTTGCATCTTTCTTTGTGAGAAGATATTTAAGAGCAGCATGATCTGTGAATATAATTATTTTACAACCAATGAGATAAGATCGAAATTTTTTCAATGCAAACACTACTGCTAGCATTTCTTTTTCAGTAGTTGAATAATTCAACTGTGCATCATTCAATGTCATACTAGCATAGTAAATAATATGCGGAATTCGATCAATTCTTTGTCCTAATACTGCTCCTACTGCATAATCAGATGCATCACACATTAGCTCAAATGGTAAGCTCCAGTTTGGGGCCTGAATGATGGGTGATGATGTCAACAACTGCTTTAATTTTTCAAATGCCATGAGACATGAATCATTAAAGATAAAAGGTACATCCTTAGCAAGTAAATTGCATAAGGGTCTAGAAACTTTGCTAAAATCTTTAATGAAACGTCTATAGAAACCAGCATGTCCAAGGAAAGATCTTACTTCTCTGACTGTTTTAGGTGGAGGAAGATTAGAAATGAGATCCACCTTGGCTTTGTCAACCTCAATACCTTTGCTCGAAATGATGTGACCGAGAACAATACCTTGTTTTACCATAAAATGACACTTCTCCCAATTTAAGACTAAGCTCTTCTCGATACATCTCTGCAGAACTAACGTTAGATGATGTAAACATTGATCAAACGAGTCACCAAAGACAGAAAAATCATCCATAAAGACTTCAAGGAATCGTTCAACCATATCAGAAAAAATGCTCAACATGCATCGTTGAAATGTAGCAGGTGCATTACATAATCCAAATGGCATTCTCCTATATGCAAAAGTACCAAAAGGGCAAGTGAAAGTGGTTTTCTCTTGATCTTTTGGTGCTATGGGAATCTGATTATATCCTGAGTAGCCATCTAGAAAGCAATAAAATTCATGGCCTGCTAATCTATCAAGCATTTGATCGATAAATGGTAAAGGAAAATGGTCTTTACGTGTGACAGAATTCAACTTTCTATAATCAATGCATACACGCCATCCTGTAGTCACTCTAGTGGGTATCAATTCATTATCAGCATTGGTAACTACAGTGACTCCTGACTTTTTGGGGACAACTTGTACAGGACTGACCCATGAACTATCAGAAATTGGGTAAATGATACCTGCGTCTAATAGCTTAAGGACTTCTGTTCTAACAACTTCCTTCATATTAGGATTTAACCGACGTTGCATTTCCCTAGTAGATTTAAAGGTGAATGTAATGCATGCAGTCTACTGGGTTTATACCTTTTATGTCTGCTATGGTCCATCCTAATGCTCCTTTGTGCTCTTTTAAAACATCCAACAACTTACCTTTTTGTTCGTCATTGAGGGATGATGAGATGATTACCGGTAGAGAACTTTCTTCCCCCAAAAATGCATATTCCAGAGTGTTGGGCAATGGTTTGAGCTCGAGTTTCGGTGGTGATTCTGATGATGGGATGAGTTTCTTCTCTGATGGTGCTAGTTGTTCAACTCTTGACTTCCATTTATTAGTATCCATAGATGGTGTTGAGTCAAGCAGGGCGTTGACCTCATCAACCGATCTGTCAATATCAAAATCCAAACCAAAGTGAGTTAAACATGTTTGTAAAGGATCATCACTAAGGTTTGAAATAAAAGTGTCATCAACTAATGCTTCAATTAAATCCACATCAACAATTCCATCATCTGCACTGTGAGGTTGTTTGGCAATGTTGAAGATGTTCAGCTCCATAGTCATGTTGCCAAAGGACAACTGCATATTTCCAGTCCTGCATTGAATGTGAGCATCCGCAGTTGCCAAGAAAGGTCGGCCTAGAATAATGGGGATGTGCTTCCTTGAATCCTGTATTGGTTGAGTGTCAATTACAATGAAATCAACAGGAAAATAAAACTTGTCTACCTGGATAAGCACGTCCTCTACAATACCACGAGGTATTTTCGTAGACCGATCTGCAAGCTGTAACACCACTGGAGTTGGGTGTAATTCTCCCAGTCCAAGTTTCACGAATACAGAGTAAGGCAACAAATTTACACTAGCTCCTAAATCCAACAAAGCATTCTCAATTGTGTGGTTCCCTATACTACATGAGATAGTGGGGGAGCCTGGGTCTTTGCATTTTAGAGGAATTTTATGTTGGAGTATAGAACTAACGTTTTCTGTTAAAAATGCCTTCTTTTGAACATGCATGTTTCTCTTTTTAGTACAAAAATCTTTAAGAAACTTGGCATAAGATGGAACTTGCTTTATAGCATCAAGTAAAGGGATGTTGACACTTACCTGTTTGAAGATTTCGAGAATCTCACCTGTGGATTTTCCCTTCTTTCCTTTCGCTAACCTCTGAGGAAATGGAGCTTTCGGAACGTATTCTCGTGGGTTGGTTTCTTCTCTCTCCTCCGGTGGTGATTCTTCAACATTCACAGGTACAATTTGATTTTCTTTGGTCACCGGCATCTCCACTTTGTTGTCGACTTCTTTTCCTTTTCGCAAGGTCATGACTGCTTTGACCTCTCCATGCTGCTGTGGTGAACTAGTACTTGCTTCATGCACTCCTTTAGGGTTAGGTACTGGTTGACTTGGAAACTTGCCTTTCTCAACAGTTATTGCCAAGGTTTGAACTGAAGAAGCGAGTTGTCCCACCATCTTCTCGAGGCTTGAAACTGATTGGGCTTGTGAGTTGAAGCCCGCTCTCAACTCATTTCGTAGTCCATCAATGGTCCGATTCTGTTGCTCAATGGTAGAATGAGTAACATTCTTGAAATTCTGGAATGCATCCTCCCATGGTCTAGGTTGAGAGTAGTTCTGGTTCTGATTGTATGGTCTGAATGGTGGCTGAGAGGCTTGAGGATTTTGAGGAATTGGTTGCATTGGTGGAGCTGGAGCCGCTGGTCCATTCTGTTGGAATCCTTGAGACCATGAGAAATTGGGGTGGTCTCTCCATCCAGGATTATATGTGTTGGAGTATGGGTTGTAATTTGATGGTTTTCTCATTACACCTATGGCATTGGCTTGATCTGAGTATGAGTCATGGTCATGTGGCTCTGTTGATTTAGCAGTCGACAACGATGCTATTTGTCGGCAACATTGAGCTTTCATGTGAATGTCTATTATTGTGAAAATTTTAATGTACTCGCAAGCGCACGAATCTATTGTAGTGTAGATCAATGGTGACGAGTGTCGATCCCACGAGGAGGTGGATTTTAATTGTGTATAGAATTTATTTTGCAAATGGTTGATTGGATCTGTGGTGGAAATTGATTTGGACTATCTTAAAATTGGAATTGAAATGGCAAGAATAAATTGAAGATAATTCTATTGAAATGACGTACTTGGGTATCTGGATCCGTATCAACATGCATCATGGGCTAAATATACCTTATTAATGTCAATTAAATCATGAGGGGGGAATCCACACCTCATGAACCACGCTCTAATCAATATGGTGCTAAGGGCTTATCGTGCCAAATAATAATAACCTTATACTAGAGAGCCGGTGTAACCAAGGCGGTATCTAGACAAGATTACTATTATTTGTCGACGATAAGTCAAATCATCCACAAAAACTAGAGGGGAAAAGAAAATAAATTTACCAAATAAAGCCCATGACACATGTTGAGACTTCACCTTCAACCCAAGCTTGAAAGAAAATTAGCCACTCATAATTGAACTAGGGGCAAAATGGAAATTTATTAAAATACGAAGAAAATACAAGATGGAGAGAGAATTACAGAAAATGGATCCCAAAAATGGATTCAGAGATATCAAATTAGGGGGGGGGAGGCCCCATTTTTATAGATACATGGAGTAAATCATGGCCATCGGATTAAAAACAGTTTGGACGCTCAGGATTGCGCCACGTCATCAGTCAACAGTCCATGGTTTGACCACGCGGATGAACAGTAACACGGTTTGACCCGACTTTGAACAGTAACGCGGTTTGATTGAAAATAATCCTGTGTGATGCATGTACCGTACGCGAGATTTTTCATCCACTGATATGCTGCCACGTCACCATCAACAGTACATAAGAATTTTAGCCCAACAGGATCGTGACACCTCATCAGTCAATGCCACATCATCGGTCAATGCCACGTCATCGATCCGTCTATGTGAACAGTGTTGTGAACAGTAATGTAGTTAGTACCGTACACGTGAATAGTACCGTACATATGAATAGTGCCATTTTTCCTTTTATGCTCCTCCTAAGGTTTTCGACCGTCCTGAGTTCAAAAGTGATGTCCGTTTTACCGTCTGATCTCTCCTTTATTGTGAAATGACTATAATGCCCCTAAAATACTTAATTAAAATAAAACACATGTAATTAAATCACAAGAAGGTTAAATACATAAAAGTAAGGGTTGTTAGTAAGACTTGAAATGTAAAATGACGGTTTTCTCCTTTATAAATATGCATTTTCTAACACTCAACATCTATCACTTGTAATGACGACACCCAATTACTCACTCAAAGTACATGTTAGAGTTGTTGTAGCAACACATCCATTATGTTATATCTAGGTCTTACTTTTGGACGCCTTTGACTCAAGGTTGAACATGGGGCTCATGAACAGACCAGGTTACTCAGTATCCTAGGCAGCAGACCTCTTTATTTTTCATTCCTTCATCGCCATTTTTTTTTTACTTTTTTTTTATATAATTACTGCAGCACTACTCATAGCTCTTGTTGCCTTTGGACTCAAGTCTGCATATGGGGTGCATACTCAACCTTGGTTACTCAGCAACTTAAACTATTGGAGCAAAATTTATTTCATCACAAGCACAGTCCAGCAAAACTTTTCCCCCAAACTTGAGATATTTTCTACTCTTTTTTTTTTTGGGTTTTCCTGGCTCTGCTACAGCATTCTCATAAAATTCAACCAAAGTCTAAGTGTCGGGACAGAAGTTCAACCTCCATCTATAACTATCTCTACTTGGCTTTCTAATAAATACTTAATAACACTCAATTTATCTTCATTAGATTTTCAAATCCATACACAAATATTAGATAACAAAGCTTCACACAATACACAACACAACCATAAACACAACCCCCCCCCCCCCCAAACTTGAGTGGTGTTGTGTCCTCACAAGCACACAGAACAAAATCACATAAAGCAGACATGCATACACTAAATAAAAGGACATGCAGAATGAATCAGAAAATTAAAACTAAATAAAAGAAAAGTTTTGTAGAAAGAAGTAAAATAAACTAGCGGGTAGGGGTACTCCCCTGTTGCTGGAAGCATTGCTGCAGCATAGGCTGTAAAGGGTCACTTCTTCTTTGATCCACTTCTCAAACACTCCTTATCATAAAATCTGATCAATCCATTTGCTGCTGCAAAAGCAAGAATTCCTCTATTGTTTGAGAATCTTCTGTTATGTTATGTTGTAAGAGATGCTGCAACAATTCCCTTCTGCTCTTTTTGTCCACATTTTTTTTTACTTGCTGCAATGTAACATAAAGACATAAAAAATTAGATGCACACTTAAAATAACAAAAAGACAAATTAAATAATTTAAAAGCTAAATTCAATGCCTTAAAAACTTGAAACAACTTTCCTTATTGGGTTGCCTCCCAATTAGTGCTTGATTTTAGGTCTTTCAGCCTGACCTTTCTTGTTTGCTCAACCTGGATCATTCAAGAACATATCCGTCTTTAGGCTGTTCACATCATCTCTCATATAGTGCTTCATTTTTGGCCCATTAACCTTGAATTCTTGTTGGTATGGAGTGAGTTCCCTTTGTTGGATTTGCTCGTAAATTCTGAAGGGTTGCTTCTCTCCTAACCATGCTATGTTAGCTGCTCCATGATCTTCACCATCAAGTTCTTCCAATGTTACAGCATTGATTTCTTCCTTACTACAGCAACTGTGTAATTTCTCTACTACAACAAAGTCCATAACATTGATAAAATTACAATTTTCCATCTCATTGGGACTCTTCATGACATCCAGCATATTGAATGTAACTTGCTGGTCATTCACCCTCATGGTTAATTCTCCTTTTTGAACATCAATTAAAGTCTTTCCCGTGGCTAAGAAAGGTATCCCTAGAATGATTGGCACTTCTTTGTCTGCCTCAAAGTCTAGCACAATAAAATCCACCAGAAAAATAAATTTATCCACCTTCACCAACACATCTTCAATATTTCCTTCTGGATATGCATGAGATCTGTCAGCAAGTTGTAAAGTCACTGTTGTTGGTCTACATTCACCAACTCCCAATTGCTTAAACACTGATAAAGGCATGAGATTGATGCTAGCCCCCAAATCACAAAGTGCTTTGCCACTGTATTTAGTGCCTATGGAGCATGGGATTATGAAGCTTCCTGGATCCTTCATCTTCTGTGGTATCTTACTCTGAAGCATTGGGCTGCTCTCTTGTGTTAAAGCAACTGTTTCAAACTCTCCAAGTCTTCTTTTCTTTGTCAAAATATCCTTCAAAAATTTCGCATAGTTTGGTATTTGCTCTAGAACTTCCACAAAATGGATATTGATATGCAGTTGTTTCAGCACTCCCAAGATTTTGCTGAACTGCTTGTCTTGTTGTTGCTTCTGAAATCTTTGAGGGAAGGGTAGTGGGTGTCTAAACTGCTGTACTGCAGTAGGTTATGCAGACTGCTTCTCTTTTGCTCTACTCTGGGTTGGTGCTACAGCCTCGTTATCCACAGGTGTTGGATCATCATTTTCGGCAACTGCTGCAGCTTGACTGCTCTCATCAGTGTGCTATGAAGTGGAGGATTGTAGCTCTTTTTCAGTTTGAGTTTCTTTCTGGATTGAAGTGGACTCAGTTTTTCTTTTTGGTACACCAATTGAAGTGGACTCAGCTTTTCTTTTTGGTACACCAACGGGATTATCAACATCATTTCCAGATCTCAAGCTAATCACTTTGCAGTGCTCTTTCCCTTCTCTTCTTGGGTTCTCTGTGTTGCTGGGTAAACTGCCCTGAGGTCTGTTGCTTATTGTTGTAGCAAGCTGTCCAATTTGATTTTCTAAGTTTCTCAAAGATACAGTATGACTTTGGACAACTGCTTCATTCTTCATAATATAATCCTTAATCAAACCTTCAAGGGAGCTGAGTTGATCATTGTTGATGCTTCTTTGCTCTTGATTTTGCTGATAAAATCCAGGTGGTTTAGCAGGTCTGTTCTATCCACTAGGTGCTGCAGCAATCTGGTTCTGATAACTCCATGAAAAGTTGGGGTGCTGTCTCCATCCAGGGTTGTAAGTGTTTGAATTTGGATTGTCCTGGTTCTGTCTATTAAAGCTGCCCATCTAGTTAACCGAAGCTGGATTACTAGGATAATTGTCAAATAAATGCCCTTCTCCACAATAAACACAAGACATATCAGAAATTTGGTTAACAGTTGCTGGAGCAGTAGTCATAGCCTTTACCATATTTGTTAATGAAGTTACTTGGGCTGATAATGTTGTCAAGGCATCTACGTTATGAACTCCTGCTGTTCTTCTTGCTGCAGCTTGTCTGGTTGATGGCCACTGATAGTTATTGTTGATTATCCTCTCCAAAATTTCATAAGCCTCATTGTAAGACTTAGATAACAATGCCCCATTTGCTGAAGCGTCCACCATCAATCTAGTGCTTGGGTTGAGACCATTATAGAAAGTTTCCAACTGCATGCAGCAAGGAATACCATGATGAGGACATTTTCTGAGTAACTCCTTAAATCTCTCCCATGCGTCACACAAGCTCTCATCTTCAAGTTGATGGAAAGATGTGATCTCATTCCTCAACTTTGCATTCTTGGTTGGCGGGAAGTATTTCAACAAAAATTTGTCAACCAAGTCACTCCATGTAGTGATAGAATCTGGTGGTAGAGAATTCAACCATGCTCTTACTCAATCTCTCAAAGAAAACGGGAAAAGTCTGAGTCTCAATGCTTCCTGCGATGCTCCAGCAATCTTGAAAGCATCACTCACTTCCAAAAATAACTTAAGGTATAGATGAGGATCTTCGGATGGCAAACCATTAAATTGCCCCACTGTTTGAAGTATCTGAAACATCACGGGTTTGAGTTCAAAATTGTCAGCTTGAACGTCGGGTCTAACTATTCCCGGATGTATGGCTTGAGGAGTCAACACTGCGTAATCTCGAATGGCTCTATCTCTATCGTTCTCCATGTGAATAATGTTGTTGTTCCCTGGTTGCCTTTGAACACATTGTCCATTTAGACCTTCATGTACATTGACTGGTTGTATCCCCTCTCTACGGTTCAAGTTTCTCAAATTTTGCAAATCATCCATTACTACAGCAGCTTGTAACTCCCGATACTCTCTTCTCAATCTCCTTGCAGTTCTTTCAATTTCTGGATCAAACTGGAAGTCAACAGATTTTTATTTGCGCATGCAAGGGTTGCTAGATCACCTATGTCAACAAATTTAAATAAAATAAAAAATTAACACCGTTAAATTAATTTCACAAATCACAATGAACAATCAATCCTCGGCAACGGCGCCAAAAACTTGTTGGTGTATAAATACTAATGCTATTGG
This sequence comes from Citrus x limon, assembly GCA_034663535.1. Lineage (NCBI taxonomy): Eukaryota > Viridiplantae > Streptophyta > Magnoliopsida > Sapindales > Rutaceae > Citrus > Citrus x limon. Next base: position 25,407,223 of record CM067997.1, read on the forward strand.
TGTCAATGTGCAAGTGTACACAACAAGTAATAAAGTGATGTGTATTCAAGATCGTCTCCACATGGATTGATGTTATCAGATTTGCTACAGTAATATTAACAGTACATATTTTGTGCTAAAATAAAATAAACAATTAATGAAACTAATGTACTAATTAAAATAAAAAGGCAATAAATAAAATGCAACCAAATAAATTATCATGTCAATCTCAAGAATAAAATCAATGGGAATATAGAGTAGTTGAGTGAATAAACTCTCTTAATGGTCTTGACTATTTTCTAATGTTTGGCTCGGTTGCTGCAGCATCTGCTACAGCACTGGGCAGAATCCTTATGTATCCTCAGCCGTCGCCTGATGGATATCTTATATCTATATGCAACCTAACAGTGATCAGTTGCTATGCCAACATAAGATATAACATTACACGCTTAGTTCTATTTACCCTACAAGGTGAATCCTTATGTCTAGTTCATCACTAATCTTAAATCAAGCATGGCCCTTTTGGGACTCAAGTAAAACTCAATCCGGGAAACTTAATTTAAGATCAAGTATTGTTCTGATATGTTCCACTAAGATAAGCCATTTTGCGGCTCTTCATTAGCTAGTATCATTAAATGGGTGATCAACCGAAATAATGAATAAAATAAATACTATAAAAACAAACTGCTACAATAAACATGCAGCAACACACATTTCCAGTCAATAAACCATCAAGATTGTTTATCACTCAACTACAAATAAATTTAATTCATGGTTTGTAAAAGAAAAATAAAAAACAAAGTTTCAGCCATGAAACACATCCCCATAAATAAATAGAAAACGAGAAAACAAGAGAAGAATAAGAAGGATTGAGCTCCCAATTGATTTCTGCAAATTCTCCTCTTGTGCAGCCCTTAATCTTTCTCTTGAATCTTGTTTTTCTTTTTCTTTTTTTCTCCTAGGGCGACGACTCTCCCATTCCTTATGATGTGTGCTTATTTTATAATTGAAAATTAGGGTAAATGGAAGCCTAGGGCGCGCATAAGTCAGATTAGGAAACTGCAGATCGCAATTCTGCAAGTATCCCGCGCGGAATTGTTCCAGGATTGCTACAGCAATGGTTGCTACAACAACTGCACTGTTCTAGATTTGTTTCAATTCTTTTGTAGTCATGTTCTTTCCTTATTTTTGCAAGCTTATTGCATCAGCATTCCTTCCATGAATTCTAAGCTTCTGGAAACCTATAATTATGCACATAATTTAAGCACGAATTACTTTAAATTAAGCAAAACTTATTAAGACTAAACTAAAATGAATATTTATGCAAAATGTAATAAAAATGCAATGAAAACACATCATTTACTCTCTAAGTAATATTGATTTAAGTCTAAAAGTGTCATAATAACTCTAATTTCATAGAGTTATCACCTCGCCATGGCCATTTGCTCAATGGGGAATCGATCTGATTGGGTCGTTGCCAAAGGGACGGGGGGCAGCAACGCATGCAATAGTAGCAATAGGCTATTTCACGAAGTGGGTCGAGGTAGAAGCCCTCAGCAAGATCACAGAGAAAAAGATGACTGACTTCGTATGGAGAAACCTGGTCTGCCGATATGGGATCCCTTATGCCCTGATAGCAGACAATGGCAGGCAGTTTGACAATCATAACTTCAAAGACTTCTGCCAGAACCTCGGAATAGAGCTGAAGTTCTGCTCTCCTGCTCACCCTCAGTCTAACGGACAAGTAGAAGCAGCCAACAAGGTTATCAAGAGGCTTTTGAAAACTAGGCTAGGAGTAAAGAATGGAGCATGGGTTGATGAGCTACCAAGGGTGTTATGGGCATACAGGACAACCCATAAATCATCAACCGGCGAAACTCCATTCGCTTTGGCCTTCGGACATGAAGCTGTTGAAATACAAGTGTGCAACCCAAGAGGGGGGCTGAATTGGTACTTTAAAAATTATCCTATCAAAGCCACACAACAATCCAATCTAATGCCTTAATAAATTCAAAAGCAATAAGTTCAATAAACGCGCAATAACAAATGAGTAAGAGAGAAGAGAAACAAACACACGAATTTTTACGTAGTTCGGTAATCCCCGCCTACGTCCACACCTCCAAGCAATCCAAGCTTGAGGATTTCACTATCCAAGCCTTCCAAGGCTTCAAACGTTTACAATTGACTTCAAGGTGTCAATAAACCTTTACACCAAAGAGATTATCTCACAATCTCTTCACTCAAGTGTCTCACACACTCAAACACTCACAATTAAGATGAAGAAATGAAAGTTACAATAAAAACTCTCTTGAAAAGTAGATGTACAAATTGAAGAACAACAATGATTCAATGAATAACAACTTGCGAATTGAGAGCTCAAGATATGTTGTATGCTTTTTGTTTTTGCTTGTTGGAGAGCTTGAAAATGAATTGGATTTGAGTTTTTATAGTTTGATCTCAAAAATTAGTCATTATGCACATTTTGCTCATAACCGACTTACCGTTTATGGACATCCAGCTAGCCGCTTAATGTTACCGTTACAACCACAATTTTGAATTTCTGAACATCCGGTATGCCGCTTGTAAAATCTGGTTAGCCGTTTAAGTTCCAGAAACATTCTGCCCGAATCCGGTCTACCGTTTGTCAGGATCCGGATAATCGCTTGCTACAGTAACTGCTACAGTGAACTATGTTTCAAAATTATAGTTTGGCCCCAAAGCTTTATAAAACTGTGTTATGGCCCAAAACGTTATAAAAAATTTCAAATAGGTCTAATTTCAGAATTTCTAAATATTACTTTATTAATCCCAAAACTTTTTGAAATTAAGATATGACCCAAAATATGTGAAATTATAGAATGTCCCAAAACATTTAAATATTTTCAAATAGGTCCAAATCCGAAATTCAAAACAGTAATTTATTAAAATCAAAGATTATGAAAAACAACTTAACTCCATAAAAATATTTCTTATTATAAAAGCACAATACATAAATCTTTGTTTAATCAACACATGTGGTTTGTTATCATCAAAATCAATATTTATAGCCATATAGGCTAACAATCTCCCCCTTTTTTATGAAGACAAAACACATTATAAAATTTAATCTAGTTATGAAAAGCTCCCTCTTAATCAATGCAAGGTTTAAAGACTAATTTCAAAAAGATTTAAAAGCTCCCCTTGCATAAGTCAATATGAATATTTTTCATAATAAATGAATATTTCCCCCTTACATTTTACATATCTCCCCCTTCATCATAAAAAAGAATAAAAGCTCCCCCTATCAATCATCGAAATCTCAATACAACACATTAGTCCAAAAATATCCAAAGCATAAGGAAATAACATATCATCCATGAAATAACAAACAATCAAAACAAATCCATATCATTCAAAACAAATACATAATCTAAAATCATAACAACCATCCATGTACTCGAAAATAAAAGAACATAATGCAGTAAATGAAATGTAGGTGTGTCCAAATACAAGCATAAGAGACTACTGAGGTGGTGAGGATAGTGGTGATGGAGGTGGATACGGATATGGAATGCCGAAGTGCTCAAAGAGGAGGCACTATCCATGAATAAGCTGCTACTGCTGCTGTTGAAACTCAGTCTGGCGCATAGAGAGTGTCCTCACTTCAGAAGTAGGAGGCTCAGGATACGGTAAAGCAGGTTCAGAGGCAGCAGGAGCAGAGGGAGATACTGAAAGAGCTCGACGTCTACGCTGACCCCGAAATGAAAGCAAAAAAATAGGTAGCTGATGGGCTGGAACCACAGCATTAAGTGGTCGATCATCACTTGGAGCAAGAAAGGTGAACTTATTATCAGTGACTTTCACCCAAGTGCCATTACTCTACTCAAAGCCTAAAGAACTAACAGCCTCATCCCCAATGCTCTTAGATGGCCTACATTATGGTTCTTAGATAGGGACGCTAAAGTATTTGAGGATTCAGGTGATGAAATGACCATACGGAAGGGAACGAGTAATCAACTTAGGTATACTGAGCATGTTTCGGACAATGGTGTATCCTAAGTCGACTGGACAATGTCTAAGAATACAATCAATCAAGGCAACATCCATATGAGAAACCTCATCCAAATGGCATGATCTAGGAAGCACAATACTCTGAATAAAACGAAGTAATATCCGAGTTTGAAGACAAAGACATTGGGTGCGAAAATGGATAGTACAATCTTCATCTGAAAGATCAATACGACGACATATATTCTTAACAGCATCAATATGAACATAGTCATCAATATCAGGAGGTTTTCTAGGTGAAAAAATTTATAGGCCATCATCGGAAGTTCCTAGGATAGAGTTCAACTCTGAATCATCAAACTCAATCGAAACTCCTCCAACTATGGTGATTACTCGATTCTCTTTCTCTGCGGAACAATCAATATTCGAGTAAAACACTTTCACTAAGTCGGGATATACATTTTCCTCAAAAACAAGTGCATTAAGCCAATCAACATCTTCCAACAATTACAATAAAGTTCTATTGCTAATACTAAGATTATTTAACCAATTCGGTAAAACAAAAAAGGTTTGGAGTACCTCACGAGTCATGAACTATTGGTGAAATCGTTTAGTTAGATGTTTGTGGTTCTGAAAGTGTGTGGACTCAAAGTTGCATTGATTTGAGGTGCCCCCTGCTTGTCGTGACTGGTTGGTTTGTTGAACCGGTTCTTTGCCTTTTCTTCAAACCGGCCGTGAGCTTGACATGGTGAGTTTTGTTTGATTTGAAGTGAAATAAAGCAATGAGAAGGGAGATAATAAGGATTGAAAGAGATTTTGAGAAGCAATTTGGATCAAAAATGGCTTAAGAGGAAGAAATCTAGAGAGAGAAGATTCGGCTTAAACCCTATATTTGATTTTGGATCTATTGATTTTGAGGTTGAAAAATGGTTTGAAGGATGATTTTTGATACAAGAACGGATGGGAAGCAAGTTTCATGGATCGATTTGCATCAAAAACAAGTGAAAATGATGGATTTTGGAGAGAAAACGAGAGAGAAATAATCGATTTTAGAGAGAGAAAGCTAACCGGTTTACCGAAAGAGGGGAGAGGAAGATGAACAGTGTATATATGCCCGAATCTGGCTTGCCGGATTGGACTAACCGGTTAACCGGTTGGCGGCAGTGAGTTCGCAACTCAAATCTGGATTTTTGGATTGAGTAACCGGTTATCTGGTTCTGTCCAGCAAAGGTTATTTCGAATCCAGTTTTTCGGATATCACGAACCGGCTTGCCGGTTGGATCCAGAAGATAGCAAGTTAAAACCGGCTTACCGGTTTGCCTAACCGGTTGGCCAAATGAATCCAGAATGCTGCCAAAGTGCAGCTCGAATCCGGATTTCTGGATTTACATAACCGGCTTCCGGTTAAAGGCCATACGCAAATTCGGTTAGCTGGATTTAATAACCGGTTTATCCGGATTGTTCCAGTAAGTACCAAACAAAATCCGATTTTTTGGATTTTATAACCGGTTGACCGATTCTTTCCAGAAAAAGAGATAACAAAAGCGGTTTACTGGTTTTCCAATCCGGTTATCTGGAATATGACTCAGAATGTGGGCAATCTCTTAGATTTGTATTATACACACCATTTTATTTTTGGCTTTTAAAATTGATTAATTTTAAATCATTTTGAGATTTAAAACTTTCAATAAGCCATTTAATGCATGAAACATAAATTCATAAAATAACAAGCATATCAAGCTATCTAATTCATGAAGCATAAATCCATATAATAACAAACATATCAAGCCATGTAATAAAACATAAGTCAAGATGCAACATTCATCATTCCAAGCTCATGTCTTATCTTTATAAAATGTTCTTAGCTAATAGGTTTTGTAAAGATATCCGCAAGCTGATTTTCAGTAGAAACAAATTTAATTACAACATCTCATTTTTGAACATGATCTCTAAGGAAATGATGTCTAATTTCTATATGCTTAGTCCTAGAATGTTGAATGGGATTCTTGGATAGGTTAATAGCACTAGTATGGTCACACAAGATGGGTATTTGATCAAGATTAATACCATAGTCTCTAAGAGTTTGTTTCATCCAAAGAATTTGTGCACAATAACTACCTGCGGCAATATATTCTGGCTTGGTAGTTGAAAATGCAACCGAGTTTTGTTTCTTACTAAACCAAGAGACAAGTGAATGGCCTAGGAAGTGACATGTTCCACTAGTACTTTTTCTATCAACTTTATATCCAGCAAAATCAGCGTCCGAATAACAAGCTAAGTCCATATGAGTTCCCCTAAGATACCAAAGGCCAAGATTAATGGTACCAATCAAATATCGAAAAATTCGTTTGACAGCAAGCATGTGTGACTCTTTAGGACAAGATTGAAATCTAGCACACAAGCAAACATTAAACATAATATCAGGTCTACTAGCAGTCAAATAGAGTAAGGATCCCATCATACCTCGATAAGTCTTGATGTCAACTTCCTTATCTTTCTCATCTTTGTCTAGCTTGATGATAGTACTCATTGGAGTGCTTTTTGCCGTTCCATTATCATAGCCAAATCTTTTGAGTAGATCTTTTACGTACTTGGTTTGGTTTATGAAAATTCCTTCCTCGTTTTGTTTGATTTGGAGTCCAAGAAAGTACTTCAACTCTCCCATCATACTCATCTCGAATTCTTTGCTCATACAAGATGAAAATTCTTTACACAACAATTCATTAGTAGAACCAAAGATAATGTCATATGTTGAAAAGTCAAAGATGTTTTGTGAGTTTTTTCAAATTGGTTGAAAAAGAAAAGTGAGCCACATGCATTGCTTTTCTTTTTCAAAGTCGGCACCAAATTGCAAGCTGTAGAATATATGACTTTTGACAATCCTGCACCAAATGAAGAAAAATGAAAAAATGTTAGCAAAATTTGTCAAATTAACAAATAGAAGAATTGACAAATTGCAAAGCGGATGGTGCAATAGTGCAACGTTTTTTTGCTATAAATAGAGATGCATTCTTCATTTGTAAATCATCCCTAAATTTGTTAAGCTTATAAGTTTCTAAGCTTTTGAGAGTTCTGAGAGTGTGAGCAATTGGAGAGTGTGTGTGAGAGTACTGAGTGTATTTGGGTTCTGGGAAAATGAGATTTCTGTACTCAAATAATTGTTAATAATACAATTATTTTTCTCTTGCTCCCGTGGACGTAGGAATATTGCTTAACCAAGTAATTCTTATGCCTTTTATTTTTCTGTGATTATTCGGTGCGCTTGATTCCGCATTCCGCGCACAACAAATGGTATCAGAGCCGACGGTTCGTACTTGGGGGGATACGGTATTGTTCACGTATACGGTACTGTTCGCATATACGGCACTATTCCTGTATACCGTGTTGTTCACGTACGATACTATTCATGAATACGGTAGAGACGGCCATTTGTACTTGGGAGACAGTCTATTTTAAGTAGTGTGTATTTTTGCATGTCTAGGAACGTTCTGTCAACAAAGGCGATAAAAGTCTAAGGATTCTAGTTTTTAATTGGGACCGAATTCCCGTCCAGTTTCCTGGAAACTTTCCTAGTGCATTTATTCACACAAAATTAACATCATAGAGGCTGTTTTTAAAGTGGAAATAGCTCGTTGAGAAAATGGTAGAAGGTGAAACTTCCAGAATTAGGGAGAAATCTACCGAGACTATTTCAGGAGACATTTCAGGTGGGAGACGAGATTTGTCAAATCGTTATTTAGCACCTGTTATCGGAGGCCAGAAGATCGATGTTGAAACGTTTGATGGAAAAATCAACTTCGGCATATGGAGGCACGAAGTTATGGATGCCCTTATTCAAATTGATCTCGATGTTGTTATGAAAAATAAAAGACACTTGTATGATGAAGAAATTTGGGATCATATGAACGAAAAAGCTTGTGGTCAGATCAAATCTTGTTTGACCAAGGAGGTGAAATACTTGGTGAAAAATAAGAAGTGTGCGATGACTTTGTGGTGTACATTGGAGGAGAAATACTTGCTGAAAAGTCCTGAAAATCGCCTTCATGCAATGAGCCAAGTATATGGTTTTTGAATGAAGCCTGAGGTGTCAATGCACGATCATGTCTCAAGATTTGAAAAGTTACTTGCTGATTTGAAGAATCTTGATGAAGATATTAAGGATGAAGTCAAGGCTATGATTCTGTTACACTCACTACCAGAGGAATATAGTCATTTTGTGACTACTTTGATATATGAGAAGAGTGTGATCGTCTTCAAAGATGTTTGCACAGCATTGACTAGCTTGGAGATTCGGAATAATGATAAAATTTCTGAACGAGCATCGTTTGAAGCTTTGGTGAGCAGAGATTGGACGATGGAGAAAAAGAAAAAGCGTGGTGGAAAGAATTCTCGATCCAAATCGAGAAACATAAATATAGCTCGAGACGAGTGTGCCTTTTGTCATGAAAAGGGCCATTGGAGGAAAGATTGTCCAAAGGCTCAAAAGAGAGATGGGAAGAAACCACCAGCAGCAAACATGGCATGGAAAGATGAACACTCTGATTATTCACTAAGTATTACTCATGCAGCATATGTGGCTAGTTCAAGTGAGTGGATACTTGATACTGGAGCAACCTATCATTTGTGTCCTATTAAGGAATGGTTTACGGATTTTCGTAATCTGGAATCTGGTGCAGTTGTAATGGGGAATGATCAACCTTGTCGCACAATGGGGATAGGAACAATTCGGCTCAAAATGTTTGATGGAATGAGCAGAGACTCAAAGAGGTTAGATTTGTTCCAGCTTTAAAGAAAAATCTAATTTCTGTGGGTGCTTTGGAAGCTAAAGGCTACAAGGTTACCATTGAAGATGGCACAATGAAGTTTACACATGGGGCTATGGTGATTCTGCAAGGGGTTTGGCGTCACAATCTGTACTATTTGAAGAGAGGTACAACTGATGAAGCAAATATTGTTGAGGCGCACAGTGACACTACCAAGCTAGAGCATGTACGACTAGGACATGCTGGAGAGAAGTCTTTGCAAACTCTGATGAGGCACGAACTCTTAAAATGTACCAAAACCTGAAAATTAAATTTCTGTGAGTATTGTGTAGTAGGCAAGAAAACAAGGGTCAAGTTTGGTACAATTAATCACGATACTCATGAGATTCTTGAATATGTTCATAGTGATGTATGGGGACCAACCAAGACTGCATCAATTGGTGGAAGCCATTATTTTATTACATTTGTTGATGATTTCTCTAGACGTGTGTGGGTGTACACCATGCGAGCAAATGATGAGGTTCTAGAGATTTTCGTGAAATGGAAGAAATTGGTGGAGACTCAAACTAGCAGAAAGATCAAAGTATTACGATCTGATAATGGGGGTGAATATACTTCTGATCTATTCTTGCAAGTATGCCAGAACGAGGGTATTAAAAGACATTTCACCGTAAGACATACCCCGCAACAGAATGGTGTGGCTGAGCGTATAAATCATACTTTGCTGGAGAAAGTACGGTGTATGTTATCTAATGTTGGTTTAGATAAAAGGTTTTGGGCTGAAGCTATGAGCTACGAAAGTGACTTGATAAACCGATTGCCTTATGCTGCAATTGGAGGTAAAACTCCTATGGAAATGTGGTCTGGAAAGCATGTACAAGACTATGATTCCCTTCGTATATTCGGGTGTCCAGCTTATTATCATGTCAAAGATGGTAAACTGGATCCTCGTGCTAGAAAAACTATCTTTGTGAGATTCAAATATGGAGTAAAGGGCTTCAAGCTTTGGGATCTCAAAGATAAAAAGTTTGTGTGTAGCAGAGATGTCATGTTTGATGAAGTTTCAATGATGAAAGTTTCAAGTTCTCAGCAGGTGGAGAATAAGACCACAGAGGTATTGCAGCGAGTGAAGTTTGATGCAACTCCATATGTACCAGTTAGTTCTACATTAGAGAATGGTTCAACAATGGAGGTGACACCTAGAGTTGAAGAAGAGGTTGTTTTTTCTAATGTCCCACAAAATGAAGAAACAATTGATGATGTAGATAATGATGATTTTATAGCAACAAGGAGACCAAGAAGAGAGATAAAGAAACCCGGATGGCTTACTAAAGACGTGGTGGTAGCCTATGCACTTCCAGTTATTGATGATGACATCCCCAACACTTTCGGTGAAGCATTACATAGCAGTGAAAGTGATCAATGGAAGTTAGTCATGGAAGAAAATATGAAACCTCTCCATCAAAACCAGACTTGGGAACTTGTAAAGTTACCAAAGGGGAAAAAAGCTATTGGGAATAAATGGGTCTACACCAAGAAGTAAGGATCTCCGAATCAATCAACTCCTCGATACAAGGCAAGGCTCGTGGCAAAAGGTTTTGCTCAAAAGGAAGGTATTGACTATAATGAAGTTTTCTCTCCAGTTGTAAAACATACTTCCATTCGTATCCTACTTGCCTTAGTTGCAGAATGTGAGTTAGAGTTGGCTCAATTAGATATTAAGACGGCGTTCTTACATGGAGATTTGGAGGAGGAAATCTATATGATTCAACCTTGTGGTTTCAGAGTTGCTGGAAAGGAGAATCATGTGTGTAGGTTGATTAAATCTTTGTACGGACTGAAGCAATCGCCAAGGCAGTGGTACAAAAGATTTCATCAATTTATACAAGGGCATAAATTCACCAGAAGTGAACACGATCATTGTATTTACTTTAAAAGACTACTAGATGGAGCTTTTATCTATTTATTACTCTATGTCGACGATATGCTTATAGCTTCGAAGAATAGAGATGAGATCGAAAGATTAAAGAAGCAGCTGGCTTTTGAGTTTGAGATGAAAGACTTGGGTGATGCACATAAAATATTTGGGATGGAGATTCGTAGAGACAAGAAGAATGAGAGTGTATGGTTGACTCAAAAGTCTTATTTGAAGAAAATGCTAGAAAGATTCGGTATGGATGACAAAACTAAACCGATATGTCCACCTCTAGCTCCTCATTTCAAATTAAGCTCTTCTTCATGTCTTAGATCTCAAGAGGAGCACGATTACTTGGCTCGTGTTCCATATACTAGTGATATGGGTATTCTTATGTATGCTATGGTATGCACAAGGCCCGATATATCTTAAGCAGTGAGCATGGTTAGCAAATACATGCACAATTCGGGTAAAAATCAATGGCTTGCGGTAAAGTGGATTCTCCGATATCTGCATGGGACAGTTGATGTTGGGTTATTGTTCAAGAAGGATTGTGGTCAACAATGTGTTGGGTATTGTGATTCTGATTTCGCTGGAGACCTTAACAAGCGAAGATCAACAACGGGCTACGTATTCACATTGGGTGGAGGTCCGGTTAGCTGGAGATCGATTCTACAATCGACAATTGCTCTGTCCACTACGAAAGCATAGTATATGGCAGCAACTGAAGCTGTAAAAGAAGTTATCTGGTTAAAAGGCTTGTTAGGTGATTTGGGAATAATCCAAGAGAACATTGTGGTCTTCTGTGATAATCAAAGTGCGATATTCCTTGCGAAGAATCAAACATATCACGCTCGGACGAAGCACATAGATGTGAAATATCATTATGTGAGAGATATTATCGAGAGCGGTATTGTGTTGTTGAAAAAGATCGATACCAAAGATAATCCATCATATATGTTGACGTACGTAGTTTCTGGAGTTAAGTTTCAACATTGCTTGAAACTAATTCAAATCCTTCGATTATGTTAAGTTATGTCCTTCAGGAATTTTGAACTACGGTTGGCTTGATCCCAAATTTTGGGTACGTAGGCAGTCACAGAGATGCAGCCACTTTGGGGATGATGATTGGTTGGTAGTCGGCTCAGATTTGGACAAATCTTCGCCGATGTGGAGAATTGTTGAAAAGTCAAAGATTTTTTTTGAATTTTTTCAAATTGGTTGAAAAAGAAAAGTGAGCCACATGCATTGCTTTTGTTTTTCAAAGTCGGCACCAAATTGCAAGCTGTCGAATATATGACTTTTGACAATCCTGCACCAAATGAAGAAAAATGAAAAAATGTTAGCAAAATTTGTCAAATTAACAAATAGAAGAATTGACAAATTGCAAAGCGGATGGTGCAATAGTGCAACGTTTTTTTGCTATAAATAGAGATGCATTCTTCATTTGTAAATCATCTCTAAATTTGTTAAGCTTATAAGTTTCTAAGCTTTTGAGAGCTCTGAAAGTGTGAGCAATTGGAGAGTGTGTATGAGAGTACTGGGTGTTTTGGGTTCTGGGAAAGTGAGATTTCTTTACTCAAATAATTGTTAATAATACAATTATTTTTCTCTTGCTCCCATAGATGTAGGCATATTGCTGAACCACGTAATTCTTGTGTCTTTTATTTTTCTGTGATTATTCGGTGCGCTTGATTCCGTATTCCGCGCACAACATCATCAACATAGATTTGAACAATAAGTATTTCTTGGTTTTTATGCTTAACAAAAAGGGTTGTGTCCGCTTTTCCCATCGAAAAATCATTATCTAACAAGAAGTTTTTAAGCTTATCATACCATACTCTAGGTGCTTGTTTTAGTCCATACAAAGCCTTAGATAACTTATACACTTGATCTGAAAATTTTTCATTTTCAAACCAGGGGGTTATTTCACATACACTTCCTCCATAATATAACCATTTAAGAAAGGTAAGAGCATTCTAATGGATTCTAGTCTAGCTACAGGTGCAAATGTTTTATCAAAATCAATTCCCTCTTCTTGGTTGTAGCCTTGAGCCACTAATCTAGCTTTATTTCTTACAACCACACAAGATTAATTCATTTTGTTTTTAAATACCCATTTAGTGCCTATAATGGATTGATGTTCCAGATTAGGAACTAATTCCCATACATTGTTTATTTCAAATTGATTCAACTCCTCTTGCATAGCCATAATTCAAGATTTATCATTTTTCGCATCCGCAAAGGATTTTGGTTCAATTTGAGAAATAAATGCAGCATGCTCACATGTGTTCCTAAGAGATTATCTAGTTGTAACACCTCGTGAGGGATCTCCTAAAATTACATCCTTAGGATGAGAAGAAACATACCTCCACTCCTTGGGGAGTGTTTGAGAAGTACCTTCATTTTGCTCTGCATTTGCTTCTTCATGATGTTCCTCTTGAATTTCATGAGGTGCATCTTTTTTGTTGTCATTTGATGCTTCTTCTTGTTGTTCTTCTTCTGCATTATCATCAACAACGACTTTCTCCGTAGAGGAGGGGTTAGACTCATCAAATGTAACATGCATAGATTCTTCTACAACCAAAGTTCTTTTATTGTAAACTCTATAAGCTTTTCTTGAGTTTGAATAACCAAGAAAAATACCAACATCAGATTTTGGATCAAATTTTCCAAGATTATCTTTTGTGTTCAAAACAAAACATTTGCATCCAAAGACTTTAAAATAGCCAATGTTGGGTTTTCTATTTTTCCAAAGCTCATATGGAGTTTTATTAAGATTAGGTCGAATCAACACACGATTCAAAACATAACAAGCAGTGTTGACGGTTTCGGCCAAAAAATACTTAGGCAAAGAATTTTCATTCATCATGGTCCTAGCCATTTCTTGAATAGACATATTATTTCTCTCTACGACTCCATTTTGTTGAGGAGTCCTAGGAGATTAAAATTGATGCTCAATGCCAAAATTATTACAAAAGTTCTCAAATGCATAATTTTCAAATTCTCCACCATGATCACTTCTAATATAAGAAATTCTACATCCCTTTTCATTTTAAACCTTTTTGCAGAAAACTTTAAATGCATCAAAGGCATCATCCTTATTAGCTAAGAATAATACCCATGTGTATTTAGAATAATCATCCACAATTACAAAAGCATAATATTTGCCATTTAAACTAGCATATCTAGAAGGACCAAATAAATTTATATGAAGAAGTTGAAGTGGTTTTGAAGTAGAGATATGATTTTTATTTTTGAAAGAGGTTTTGATTTGTTTTCCAAATTGGCAAGCTTTACAAATTTTATCTTTTTGAAAACTGATTTTTGGAATACCTTTAACCAAATCATTTTTCGAGATTTTTGAGATCAAATCCATACTTGCATAACCTAATCTTCTATGCCATAACCAACCATCATCATGCAATCCAGAGAAACATTTATCATTTGTAGATGCACGATCTATATTAATGGTATAGACATTAACACATTTATTTCCTACAAACAAAACCTTGCCATCACATGCATTCTCAATAACACATTTTGATTCATCAAAGATAACTCTATATCCTTTATCACATAATTGACTAATGCTAAGCAAGTTGTGTTTTAAGTTTTCAACTAAACACACATTTTCAATAAGACTAGAGGATACATTACTGACATTGCCAATGCCAATGATTTTTCCTTTCGAATTATTTCCAAACGATACATCCCCACCATTTTCGATCTTGGTAAAACTTGAAAACCAAGAATAATTTCCTGTCATGTATCTTGAACAACCACTGTCCAAGTACCACTTATTCTTCTTCTTCTTCAAGCCCTGTAGAGAAAATCTCAAGTTTTAGGTACCTAAACCTTTTTGGGTCCTTGAGAGTTAGCAATGGTTCCTTTCAAAACCCAAATGCATTTCACACCATAATATGCATTTCTCTTCACTGGACATCTATTTTTCATATGACCATCTTAATTACAATAATGACATATAATTTGATTGTTAATAGATGTATTCTTCACAAAACAACTCTTGTAATATTTTTGTTTCAAGTTTGGCTTGGCTTATAACCAATGCCTCCTTTGTCAAATACACATTTTTGTGAGTTTAGCAAGTTATCCAACATCTTTTGCCCATTTGTAAATTTTAGCACAATCTCATTTAGTTCATTGCTCTTCTTTCTAAGCATTTCATTTTCATTTTTCAAGTCATTCATGTGTGACTCTAAGTGCTCATATGGAGTGCTAGAATTCTCAAATAATGCAACTCTATCATGCAATGTTTTATTCTCTAATTCTAGACATGTAATCTTTGCATTAAATGATTCATTTTCATTTTTAAGCTCTGTCATCTTCTTTTTAAGACATATATTCTTTTTACCAATCTCATCAATTCATCATGCAAACCCTTAAAGGCATCATGTAATTCATCATATATAGGACGAACATTTACCTCATCAAGTTCATCACATGATTCTTCCCCAAAGGCCATGAGAGCTAAATTTGTCATTTCTTATTGCTCTTCATCATCACTTTTTTCCTCATCGCTATCATCCCACGTGGCCACCATAGCTTTCTTCTTGAGTTTGTTGAGGAGAGGACATTCTGGTCGTATGTGTCCGGGCTTCTTACATTTATAGCAAGTGATTGGCTCTTTCTTCTCATTTTTATTCTTGTAGCCTCTGAACTTTCTCTGCTCATTATTCTTCTTGTAAATTTTTCTTAATCTTCTAGCCAACATTGCCAACTCCTCATCATCCATCTCGCTTTCCTCATCACTTTCACGTTTTGAGGCCTTGAGAGCAATGCTTTTCTTCTTTTCCTCATGCCATTTTTCTGCTGCCAAATCTTCTTCATATGAAATGAGAGAACCAATTAAATCATCAATAGGTAATGTATTTAAATCTTTGGCTTCCTCAATGGCAGTCCTTTTTTGTCTCCATTCCTTAGGTAGTGACCTAATGATTTTCTTAACTTTCTCGCTATTTGAAAATGTCTTTCCTAGGGCCCCTAGAGTGTTTACTATGTCCGTAAATAGTGTATACATAGAATACACACTCTCATTTTGTTCCATTTGGAACAATTCATATTGTCAAGTGTACCTACTTATTTTAGACTCTTTCACTTGATTCGTGCCTTCATAAACAACTTTAAGTTTGTGCCAAATTTCATTAGCACTTTCGCAACTAGACACTCTATGAAACTCTTTCTTATCTAGGACACAAAACAAGGCATTCATAGCTTTGGAATTTAGATAAGCTTTTCTCTTTTCCAATTCATTCCATTCCCGTGAAGGTTTTGGAATATCTTCCCCTACTTCATTTTTAGTCAAAGGCATGAAAAGACCATTATTAACGATTTCCCAAATTTCGTAATCTAAGGCTTGCAAGTAAATTCTCATCATAGTTTTCTAATACGGGTAATCGTTTCCATCAAAGTAAGGTGGTCTAGTGGTGGACTGTCCTTCCCTAAATGTGGAATCATTTTGAGTTGCCATTGATCTTTAGCTCTAGACGGTTAAGTCTAAATAAGAGCACTTCGCTCTGATACCAAATGAAATACAAGTGTGCAACCCAAGAGGGGAGGTGAATTGGTACTTTAAAAATTATCCTATCAAAGTCACACAACAATCCAATCTAATGCCTTAATAAATTCAAAAGCAATAAGTTCAATAAACGCGCAATAAAAAATGAGTAAGAGATAAGAGAAACAAATACACGAATTTTTACGTGATTCGGCAATCACGGCCTACGTCCACGCCTCCAAGCGATCCAAGCTTGAGGATTTCACTATCCAAGGCTTCAAACGTTTACAATTGACTTCAAGGTGTCAATAAACCTTTACACCAAAGAGATTATCTCCCAATCTCTTCACTCAAGTGTCTCACACACTCAAACACTCACAATTAAGATGAAGAAATGAAAGTTACAATAAAAACTCTCTTGAAGAGTAGATGTACAAATTGAAGAACAACAATGATTCAATGAATAACGACTTGCGAATTGAGAGCTCAAGACATGTTGTATGCTTTTTGTTTTTGCTTGTTGGAGAGCTTGAAAATGAATTGGATTTGAGTTTTTATACTTTGAGCTCAAAAACTAGCCATTATGCACATTTTGGTCATAACCTGCTTACCGTTTATGGACATCCGGTTAACCGCTTAATTTTACCGTTACAGCCACAATTTTGAATTTCTGAACATTCGGTATGCCGCTTGTAAAATTCGGTTAGCCGTTTAAGTTCCAGAAACATTCTGTCCAAATTCGGTCTACCGTTTGTCAGGATCCGGATATTCGCTTGCGACAGTAACTGCTATAGTGAACTATATTTCAAAATTACAGTTTGACCCCAAAGCTTTATAAAACAGTGTTATAGCCTAAAACGTTAAAAAAATTTCAAATAAGTCTAATTTCAGAATTTCTAAATATTACTTTATTAATCCCAAAACTTTTTGAAATTAAGATATGACCCAAAATATGTGAAATTATAGAATGACCCAAAACATTTCAAATAGGTCCAAATCCGAAATTCAAAACAATAATTTATGAAAATAAATTATTATAAAAAACAACTTAACTCCATAAAAATATTTTCTTATTGTAAAAGCACAATACATAAATCTTTGTTTAATCAACACATGTGGTTTGTTATCATCAAAATCAATATCTATAGCCATATAGGCTAACAGCTGTTGTGCCCGTGGAGATAGGGCAGCCACACACCGTACTGATCACTTCGATGAACATGAAAATAACGACCAGATATGCTTAAATCTGGATCTGCTGACTGAGAAGAGGGAGCAAGCATCGAAATGATCAGCCGCCTACCAGTAGAGGGTTGCTCGTTATTACAACCAGAAGGTGCTTGTATGACAATTCAGGGTCGGCGATTGGGTGCTTAGGAGGGTGAATCAGAACACAAAAGACTCGACACAAGGGATACTCGGTCCTAACTGGGAAGGGCCATATAGAGTCAAACAGGTGGCTGGACCGGAGCCTATAAGCTCGTTCGCGCGGATGGCCACAAGGTGAAACAGCCGTGGAATGCAGCGCATCTCAAGAAATACTTCCAATAAGACCTAATTATGCTTAAGAGTTATTTCTATTCATTCCTGCTGTTATTTGTTTTTTTTGTTTTTTATGTTTAGTCAATTTCATGTAAATCGAGTTCAATAATCAATGAAGTTTGGAGGAATTTCATTCAATTGTCATGGATGTGAAGATGTTGCACAAATAAAAAATTCTAAGGCACGCAAAGGCTCCAAAGTCTCAAAGCATGTTCAATGGCGAGACCAGAAGCCAAGCATGCCAGGATCTGCTCGACTTAGCGAAAGCGAGCAGGCCATAAAAAGTTCCAATAAGTTGCTAAGGTACGCAAAGGCTCCAAAGTCTCAAAGCCTGTTCAATGGCGAGACTGGAAGCCAAGATTCCCAGCATTTGCTCGATGAAGTGCAAGCGAGCCAACAAAAAAAAAAAGTGTGAAGTAAAACAAACGAACCGAGGAGTTTTATTAATTTGCCAACAATAATAAAGGGCTGCTAATCTGGACATACAATGTTCCAAAAAGAAATCTACAACACAAAATACAATTAAGAGGACGGGGGATCAATAAGCAGAGCTGTCTCCGCTGGTTGGTCCACTTTAGGAGCAGGAGGGGTCTCACCAGTTGCGCCCTGGGGGGTACTTGCCTCGGCAACATCAGTGAGGGCTGTACGAGGAGGGGAGGTTGCCTCCTCGGTAGCATTTGGCTCCAACTCTTCGTTACCTTCTTTGGCCGCCTCCTCGTCCATATATTCAGCTACACCAACAGCAAGCTCATCCATCTTCGAATCAGGATGTTGTTTCCCGAGAACGGCCATGATGCACCGATAAGAATGCCGAAGCCCTTAGTCGTACTGGTTGTCAGCTTCTTTCTCTAAGTTTTCGACCTGAGTCTGGTGAGAAGCATTGAGGGATTCGAGCTGAGCTGAGCTTCGTCATTTTGCATCTGCAAGTCCTCCTTAACCTTATTCAGCTCCTCCTCAAGAGTGATGGCCTTTGCCTGCGCGAGAGACTCTCGCTCTATCAACTTCAAATTTTCGAGGTTGAGATCTCCAGCTTTCTTCTCAGCAGCATCAGCTCTGCTTTTGGTTGACTGAATGTCTTCTTTCATTTTTCGGTCGTAACGGCCGACCTTCGCCTTATAATAAGTGGCCATGCAACCTAGGTGAAAAGCACTAAACTGCATAGCCCCAACCAGCTTGCATAGAGTGCTACCATCAAAATCCTCCAAGTCTTTTTTACTCACGAGCCTAGAAAACTCGTTGATATAAGGGACCAGATGCTCTGGTCGATTGTCGGGCGAACGAGGTTTTAACTCTGTTGGTGGAGGTGGAGAAGTGGGATCAGTGCCACTGGCCGTTCCACTAGTTTCGTTGGCCTTGGGAGGAGGAGGTGGCAGAGTCTTCAAAGGGGAGACCTGCTTCGCGATGTTTATACATTTTCCAGGGGGAGCATCCTTGTTGTGGTCTCGCTTAGCAGCATTGGGATGGGGACATTTCCTGCTCAAAGCCCCGATCACAGCTTCCTCCATCTCGAGATCGGTGGGTACCAGGCGAGATTCAAACAAGTTGTAAGTAGATAGCAATTCTCTGCACAAGCAGGAATTGGCCAACACAGTCTGGACCCGCTTGAGCACGTCAGGTTCGAGATTGTAGTGGACGCCCCAGGAACCTACAGCTCGAACAAAGACCATGTTAGAGATGGATCAATCATTCTAACAACTAGGGGTACAAGACATCTAAAGCGAGCAGGCAACCTGGAACTACGAAACGGGAGAAGACGCGAACATTCTCCTTATCAATCTGTGCCACTTGACTCCAGGGACCCCCAGCAAAAAAGATTTTTTTCTTCCAATTCCCACCACCACCTGTTGTAAGATCAGTTATGGGTTTCTTGGTCTTAGTGCTTGACATGAAATGAACAGACCAGAAAGTACCCTCCACCCTGATATAGGTGTTTGACTTCATCAACCGTGGGCTCACTCTGACAACATATGTCCCACAAAATGAACAGACCAGAAAGTACCCTCCACCCGTTAGGATTAAGTTGACCAGGAGCTAAGTGTAACCCACTAAGCATCTGGACGAAATAGAGTTGTAAGGGGAGCCTCATCCTAAACTTAAAGCTTTCCAGAAACATAGTAACATACCCCCTGGGAGGTCGGCTGGGAGTGTCTTTTTTCCCTGGAATTCTAAATAGTATACCATCAAGAATGTCATACGCAGTTCGGAGTTCGACGAGGTATTCTACTATGGTCATGCAGGTCATGAGGTCAATAGCGTAATGCTCTGCTAGAGCTCTACCCCCTAGTTTCCTTTTCTTTCCTGGTCGCGATACTCCTGGTGAGGATACTTCCCCAGAATCTTCACCCGGGTCCTCACTCAGAGTACCCTCCGAACCAGAAGATCTCTCATCGTTGCTATTGCTGGGTGAGGAGGTTACTTCAGGAGACATTCTCCTAGCACTAGTTCCAACACTAGATCTAATCGGCTCTAAGGGGATTCTAGGGTCAAAGGCAGGATCAGCGAGTAAACCAGGCAGGAAGTCTAACTCGTCATCATCAACCTCAATCACCTTCTCTTTGCCTTTTGACATTCCTTAGACTATGACTAGAGCAATACCACCAAACGCCACGCAAATAAAAAGAGAGAAAGAGAGAAAAAACAGAAATTTTCTACAACTATCCAAGACCGAAGAATAGAGACAAGGAAGGTAGCTTCAACTCCAAGGGAGAAAAATCACTCAGTCACTGGAGAGGAAAAATAAGGCCAAGAGATGAGTTTTCCTTTTGAGGTTTAGGGTTTCCAAATGAGGAACAAACTTTTGGTTTATTAGCATTTAACGGCATAAATTCCAAGGGTTTTATAACCATCAGTTTGAAATTCAAACGAAGGGATAGATCACTGCCACATCACCCAGCCCGCGATTAAATGCGACACGACTCTTCAAAGAAAACGGTTGCTGGCAGCCGAGAAAAGAGCGGTGGGTGTATAAAGTGAGCAATTCCTCTGCTCGAAGTGAAGAAGTTGTTTTCTACCATGAGCAAGCTAGAATTATTGAGTTTCTAGTATTGGTCCATTACATTGCCAAATACCAGAAACTGGGGGACTGGTGTTTGAGGGTGCATTTCTCATGGACCAGTCATACCCTAAACGAGGAGCCGGTCTCCTTGTAAATGAGTAGAAAGGTGAAGGCTGGTGGCAGATATCCAAGAGCAGGAATTCTCTGCTCAATCATGAGGACGTCTTCTTCTGGACCATAGCTCGAGTCAGGTTCCTGCTAGGAGCCGAGAGGCTTTCCTGCTGAAGATCGGGGTTGGCAGACCCAGTCTGTAACAGTTAATGAGACGTTCACTCTTATCCGAGAATCTAGGCACGAAACCCACTCAGCCGCAACTACGACATTCAAGCATCCACTTCCGTGAGCCGGGGGAGGTGATGAATATGGGTTGTAGAGGGCCGGATTCATAGGAAGGCTATAAAAAGGTAATCAACGAAGGTAAAGGGGTTAGACATTTTTACATTAGAACTTAAGGAAAAAGCATCTTACTGAAAAACTTGTGAAAAACTCAGAGGAATTTTATTTGCCTAAGAGACCATTAAAAAGCCACGAGATTAGTGGTCGAGTTTCCTAAAAAAGTAAATATAGATTTCTGACTTGAGCGTCAGAGGATTTACGCTGGGAAAACTACCGGCGTGCTCTGACCAGTTTCTGTGTGCGCAGGAGTCTGCTAAGTAGAAGTCATACGAGGCATTGCTCTGCTCGGTTAGAAGGGTTACGAGAAGTATCTTCGGTTGGTCATGAGTTCGTAGTTGAGGAGAGATCATGGTCGCAGACGAGCAGACACAAAAATCTCGCATCAACATAAGTTATAAATCTTGTAACATAAATCATCAAATAATTTTTTGAATGAATACAATAGTTATAAATGTTGTGATTTAATTAGCTGATTAATTGTGAATTTAGTTTTGAATTTAAATCCAAGAGCTTTTAATTGAAAGTGACCATTGCAGATTTACATGCGATTAATTATGGACAATGTTACCCTCGCACAAATGCCTATAAATTGGTAACCTCTTCATTTAAAACACACAACTACAAACAAACACAAAATGTTTTTCCTCCCTTAATGTTATTTATGTTAGAAAGTTCAAGCAGCTGGAAGTTCACTAAAAAATTATTAAGATGTGTACTTAAATAGTTTCATTGCCATTGTATCTAGGAAAATAGTTGTCATTCATACTTAAAAGCACCGCGAATAGGTGACAAATTTATTTTAAGGAAACTATCTAATATAGGCCTCGGGTTGTTTCTAAAAATTTATCTTATTTACAATTTCTATTTAGTTGTTGTATTTGCTGCGATTTAACTTTATTGTTCAACTGTATTGTTATTGCTTGCTATTTACATTTTTATTGTACTTATAAAGTTGCAGATGCTTTTCTAACACTCACATCAAATCTGCCTTGGCAATCCGCCACTGGAAACAAGCAATGGAAACCGAACATCAGGCTCTCATGAAATTTCACACATGGACTCTAGTGTCTCGCAACCTCACCTTGAACTTGTTGGCAACAAATGAATATTCAAGGTTAAACAGCATTCTAGGCTTAAAGCAAGACTTGTAGTGAAAGACTCCAATCAGAACCTAGGAATTGATTATTCTCAGACTTTCAATCCAGTCGTAAAAAATGCAACTATTAGAATTATCCTCAGCTTGGCTGTTCATGTCAATTGGTGCCACTGACAAGTCGATTTCAATAATGCATTCTTGAATGGGACCTAGAAGAGGCTATTTTCATGGTGCAACTAAAAGGCTTTAGGGATCCCTCTAAACCCGATCATGTCCACAAGTTATGGAAGGAACTATGTGGCTTAAAACAAGCCCTACAAGCTTGGTTTGAGAAACTTAAAATGGCTCTAGTTCAATGGGGTTCAACAACTCAAATTCATATTTATCTTTATTTGTTTCGAAAGGACGTAGCTGATATAGTTCTGGTACTTGTTTACATGGATGACATTTGTTTTATGGCAATAATTGATATCTCATTAAGGAATTCATCTCTGCTTTGCATAGACAATTCTCTTTCAAAAATCTTGGTGACTTACACTACTTCTGGGGAAAAAAAGTCACTAGGACAATATCTACCTTTCACTTATGTCATACTAGATATCTCCAAGACTGGTTGTCCAGGATCAATATGGACAACTGCAAAGAATATCTCACTCCATCAAGCATGTGTCACAAACTCACTAGACATGAAGGCAAGGCCTTTCCAGATGCTACTCTGTATCGAAGTGTAGTTGGTGCATTACAATATGCCACCTTAATACGACTCGAATTGGCTTACGGTGTCAACAAGTTAAGTTAGTTTATGGCCGCATCTTCTTTTCGTCATTGGCAAGTTTGTAAACGATTCCTCTGATATCTCCAAGGCTCTCTAGACCATGGTCTATTATTCTGAAATCTCAAGATAAATGGAACTTGTAACTTACAGCGATGTGGATTAAGGCTGTGACTTGGATGATAAGAGATCTGTTAGGGATACTGTGTCTGTCTTGGAGGTAATCTAGTCTCTTTGAGCTTTAAGAAGCAACAGATTATTGCTCAATCTAATGCAAAATCGGAATACTAGGCACTTGAATATGCTAGTGCTGAAATTTCCCAGTTCACTTCTCTCCTCCGAGAATTAAATATCAATGTATATCACACTCCTGTCCTCTGATGTGACAATGCTATGGCTACTTCCCATGCGACAAATCCAGTGTCCCACTCTCGCAGCAAGCACATTGAGATTCACATTCACTACATTCGTGATAAAGTTAGAAATGGTCAACTTAAATTTCGATATGCGCCAAGTCTAGATCAGATTGCTGATATATTTACCAAGCCTCTCTCTTTCAATAAATTTCATTTCTTTCGTAGCAAGCTCCAAGGTCTTTCTAAAACCTGTCGCTTGAGGGGGGATGTAAAGGATGCTCAAGATCCTCTAAGATAAATATCGTGCCTATGTAATTCAGTAACTAATTAGGAATATATGCCTACACAAGAAGGTCAATGATATCAGTACTTTGTGAAAGGACAACCTGCTTGCCTTGCAATTGTGGAAGATTTTAGATTTCTTAATTAGCTTGATTATTTCCAATATATATTTATTGTAGAATCATTAGCTTGCATTATAAATTGCAGGCACTATAGCCTTGTAATGCACACTGCTTCTTTAATAACAAAGAATCATTTTCCTCTTAGTTTCATTGTTTTAGTCTATGCAAGTGATCACGTGCTGATCAAGTTGCCAGCCTTGTATCGTAATATTTGATGAACTGTAGTAAGAGGATAGGTGGCTGTTAAAAAACCAGCACTTACACTACCTACCACAGTCAATCTGTACCAGGTGACAGACCATGATAGCACGTGCTATCGGTTCGCTCAAGTTTTTATAATTTTTATTTTGGTCCTACAAATGAAGATAAAATTTCTATGAAATTTCCCTAAATTAAGTCAACCAATGCAGTTGTCTTTCTCCTTGTAGTTGCAAATTTCACTACCTCAATCAATATATACCTCCTTTAGTTGCAAAATTCACCATCTCAATCAATATATATAAGATGACAGACCATGATAGCATATAGTGTTGGTTTGCACAAGTATATACAATTTTTGCTGTGGTCCTATAAATGAAGATAAAATTTCTGCGATATATCCCTAAATTAAGTCAGTCAGTGTAGTTTTCTTTCTCCTTGTAATTGCAAATTTCAATAGTGAAATAAAAGGAAGCTAATTTCTTTATCATAAAGGACCTTTATTATTTGTCAAAAATCAATAGTTCATCTTTTCCTTCAAAGACAAACCACAACTGTAAGATTTAATCGATTCATTTCCCTTGATGGCTTCTCCAAATGTTCTTTTAATAGTAATCTTCACCATTTTGGTGTTAACATAATCAGATTAGTTTTTCCATCTTTTAATCAATCGAGATCATTACAACAAAGAAATAAACCAATTTAACACAAAGAATTGAGAAGAAAAAATGAGACAATCAACACTCAAAGGTTAATGTGGTTCGGTACTAGGGTAACTACATCCACGACTGAGAAACAGCAGGCTAAAGCTTTTATTAAATCATATCAAAATTACAAAAGCACTCTTAAGACAACAAGAAACAAATTTTCTCACAAAGAACTTCTGATTTTTCTCACAAAGTCACTCAATTGATCTCACTAACATGCTGCCCCAATTGGCTTGCTCTGTTACATATATATAGTTGCACAAACTAGCTATTCATAATAACCACTTTAACCACCAGCAAGTTCCACTCCAACAAACTTAGCTTGCCACCTCATAACCTATTACCGAATATAACCAACTGGCTTCCACAAATCTCTACCTTAATTTATTTGGTTATGGCTTTACCCTTCACTACATCAGTAACATTTAACTTGACTTACAAGTTAATGATTCCAATTAGGTTCAAAGAGTTCCTAAACTCGATTGTTGGCAAAGGTTTTGTTAACATGTCTGCAAGATTTACTTCAGAAGGAATTTTAGCAACATCAATCACTTCTTTCTTATTTCATCTCTGATAAAATGCATCCTCACATCAACATGTTTAGCTCTTTTATGGTGTTTAACGTTTTTGCTTAGTTTTATAGCACTTGAGCTATCATAACTAACAGTAACTGACTCTTGTTTCAACCCCAACTCTGTTACTAACCCTTTAGCCACAAAGCATCTTTCACAGCCTCTATAAGAGCAATATATTCTGCCTTAGTTGTTAAAAGAGCAACAACTAACTATAATGAAAATTTCCAGCTCACTGCACCACCACACAATATAAACATAAATCCAGTAACATATCTTTTTTTATCCAAGTCACCTACAAAGTCCAAGTCTACAAAGCCTAAAACTTTACTTGTGGCATTTTCAACTTCTCTATACACAAGTCCATGATCTACAATACTTTTAAGATACCTAAGCAACTATTTGACAGCATCCCAGTGCTCTTTGCCAGGATTTCCCATAAACCTGCTAACTAACCTAATTCTATATGCAACACTACCCTAGAGAAAACCATAGCATACATAATGCTAGTAACTACACTAGAATAAGGAATTTTTTATCATATAGTCAAAATTCGTGTCTTTTTTAGGCTTTTGTTGCTTAGTGAGCTTAAAGTGCAACTAATATAGTAGAAATAGACTTTGAATTGTTCATTTCAAATCTATTGAGAACCTTGTTTACATATCCAATTTGATCAAGGAATAAAGGCTCGGTATGTTTATACCTTTTGATTTGCATACCAGGAATCCTAGTTGTAGGGCCAAAATCTTTCATTTCAAATTCCGCATTCAATTCATTCTTGAGCTTCTCAATTTCTGTTTTATGTTTACATGCTATAAGCATGTCATCAACATAGAGAAGAAGACAAATCAAATCACCAAAAGACAACCTTTTATAATACACACTGTTATTATATTCACTTCTACAGTAGCCATGGTTAAGCATAAACTCATCAAATCTTAGATACCACTACCTAGGAGATTACTTCGGGTCGTACAAACTATTATTTAGTAAACAAACCACTTCTTCAGTTTCTTCTTCAATAAAACCCTCTGGTTGTGCCATTAATATTTCTTCATCTAGATTACCACACAAAAAGGCAGTTTTCACATCCGTTGGATTTAATTCTAGATCAAAGAAATCTGTAATAGCCAATAGAACCCTTATGGAGCTATGTTTAACAACTGATGAAAACACTTCATTAAAATCTACCCCTTCTCTTTGTGTAAACCCCTTTGCTATAAGTCTAGCCTTGTATCTAGTTGGTTCAACACCAATAACTCCCTCATTGAGCTTGAAAATCCATTTGCATCCCACCAGTCTTTTATCTGAATAGTTCTTAACTAAAACCTATGTGTTGTTCTTTTTGAGTGAGGATATTTCCTTTTGCATTGCAGTCAGCCATTTTAATTTGTCTTTACTTTTCATGGTCTGCTTAAAGTTCTCAGGTTCTTCACCAATCATTTCATCAGCAACTGCTAGTGCATAAGATACTAAATCAACAATACCATATCTTTTGGGTATTTTAACAACTCTTCTTCTCTATCTTATGTAGGCTGGTAATTATCCAACTTTGAAGGTTTGTCAATTTTTTGATGAGGCTTAGAAGCCTTTTATTCTATCGTTCTGAATATCTCTGGACTCCACCTCTACTTTAGACTCATATTTATTTTGAGAATTAGAAGTTATAACTTTTATTTCAACCTTTTACTGCAATACTCTTTATCAAGCACAACATCTCTACTGATTAGAGTTCTTGAGGGCTTGCCATCAACATACCATATCTTGCACCCTTTTATGCCTTCTAGATACCCTATAAAATATCTTTTTACTGCCTTATGCTCCTGTTTATCTTGGCTTATATGAGTATAAGCAAGACAACTAAAAACTCTTAGATTACTTAGGCCTTCATGACTAGATTTCCTATAGTGTTTTAAAGTTCAAGGCTGACGAGTAACTCTTGTTGATGAGATATGCAGCTGTAGTAACAACCTCAACCCAAAACTATTTTGATAAATTTATATTGAACAACATGCATTTGACCTTCTTAATCAAGGTTCTATTCATCCTTTCAACAAAGCCATTTTTTTATAGAGTGTGTATCATTATTCTATACCTTGTAATGCCCTTCATCTTGCAAAATTCATTAAACTTATTGCTGCAGTACTCCAGGCCATTTTCACATTCCTATTAGTTTGGTTCTTTATGAGTGCAATGCACTCTTAATACTTCTCAAAGGCTTCACTTTTCTATTTCAATAGATAAACTCACACCTTTCTTGAGAAGTCATCAATGAAAGTTATAAAATAACTAGCTCCACCAGGAGAAGGAACTTGAGATGGTCCCTAAAGATCTGAGTAAACATAGTCCAAGGTGCGTTTATTTTCATGTTTCCTAGTGTTAAACTTTTGTCTTATTGCTTTTATAAACAAACACTTTTTATAAAACTCAAGAGAGGTGATTTGATCATTACCAATTAAATCTTGTTTATTTCGTTCCTTTAATCCCCCTCTCACTTATACGTGCCAACCTCATATGCCAAAGTTTAGTTTTATCACACTTACACTAGTTGTAATCCTTCTCATGGATAAGGACCCAACTAGCGCATATAATCCATTTCTTCTGATACCTTTCATTATAACCAAACCATTTTCTATAATTTGAAGTTCATCTCTTTATGTCTTTATACTACAATCAACTTGATCAATCATTCCTAATGATATCAAATTTCATATTAAATCTAAAACATATCTGACTTGATTCAAGTCTTAAATAGTACCATCAAACATCTTAATGCTAATGGTTCTAATTCCAACAACCTTATAAGCAAGATTATTCCCAAGCAGAACTTTCTCACCATCAATGTTTTCAAAAGTCTTGATGAAATCTTTATTAGGACACATACAGAATGAGCAACCTAAGTCAAGTAACCAAAAGATTGATTTTCTGCAACAACAAGGACAAATGCATCATATGAGTTTTTTTCATCTTCTGAGGCAATAGTAGCCTTTCCATCAAATTCCCTCTGAAATTTTCAAGCTTTTTCTTCTCAAAACAGTCCTTGATATATTGCCCTTCTTTGTGACAAAAATAGCACTTCTTTTTCTTCTTATCACCTTTGTCTTTTTGGTTGCTGTTCTTTTTCTTTTTATTAGCCTTCTTGTTTGGTTTTACCTTGGCAACTACGCTAGATTTTGATCTTTCCCATTTGTTCTTTTCTTCAAATCTTTTTATTCTAGAGCACTTTTCACATCTTTCAATGAGAGAGTTTGTCTAACATTAACCAAAGTATCTACAAAATGCTCATATGAATTAGGAAGTGAACTCAGTAATATAAAAGCTTTGTCTTCAATTTTAATATCAATGCTTACGTTCTCAAGATCCATTATCAACTTAATGAACTCCTCTAAAAGGTTCTTTATGGTTGTCCTTTGTTTCATTGAGAATGTATATAATTTTTTCTTTATATACAGTCTTTTGGCCAGTGATTTCTTCAAGAACAACTCTTCAAGCTTTATCCATAAACCAGATGCAATCTTTTTTTTAGTTGTTTCTCTTAGCACTTCATCTGACAAATGCAAGATGATATTGTTGTGTGCTTTATTGTTTATGGATCTCATGTCTCCATCTGAACTTGAAGAGCCCTCACCCTTATTTTTCTTGGCCTTAAGATCTTAATCAATATCAAGAGCACCACAAAGCCCTTGTTGAATGAGAATTGCATGCATCTTTAGACTCCATAAGTATAAATCATTTTCACCGTTGAATTTTTCAAGATCGAATCTAGTAGTTGCCGTTTTGAGATCTGAAATAAAGAGACCAAGGCTCTGATACTAGTTTGTTAACGGAATCATATCAATTTCCCTATCTTTTAATCAATCGAGATCAATACAACAAAGAAATAAACAAATCCAACATAAAGAATTAAGAAGAAAAAAGAAGAGAATCAAAACTTAAAGGTTAACATGGTTCGATACCAAGGTACCTATGTCCACGACTGAGAAATAGTATGGCTAAAGCTTTTATTGAATCGGATCAAAATTGCAAAATCACTCTCAATAGAACAAGAAAAAAAATTTCTCGCAAAGAACTTCGAATTTCTTTCACAAAGTCACTCAATTGATCTCACTAAGGTGTTGCCCCAATCAGCTTGCTTTGTTATATATATACAACTACACAAACCAACTGTTTATAATAACTACTTTAAACACCAGCAGGTCCCACTTCAGTTGTCTCAACTTGCCACCTTATAACTCATAACCGAATATAACTAACTAGCTTCCACATATGGAATAATCACTAATGCTCAACACCACCACCACGAAGTAGAAAAATAATTGTATTGTTACCATTGTACATAATCACAGTAAATACTCTAAATAAAAAAGAAAAAGAAAAAGAGATTAAAAATCTATTATCCGAAAAATATAAAGATTTCGAACATTTCTAAAAATTGTAAAGAATATAGACATATACAAATTTAAAGGTTCAAACGAACTTGGCCAAAATATGAAGGGTACCAAAACTGGGAAGATTTTTTCTATACTTCCATTGCACACACAACTAATAAATAAATAAAATCATCACGTGTATCTTTTTTTTTCCATGTGTTATGATTCAATTGGCTGGTTGTTCTGGTACATACTGCAGATGTAAAGAAGTTTGTCTTTATGCATTTGGACTAAAATTTGAAGGAAGCCTCTTTTAGTAAAAGAAATTCTAGAATATATTAGAGGTAGCATATCAGTTATTTAATAAATAAATAATACTATGACATGTGTGCATTTATTCTGAAAAATTAATATATAAATGGATTTGGACAGTCATCAATCACCACTTTCTATTCGCAGGGCAGTGGTTTTGTAACTATAATTTTCTTGGCAAGAAAAATTTATTGCCTCTCAGAGTTCAACTCTTGGTCCTAGAACACAGTTCTTGCACTGTCACCCTCAATCAAAGACCATGGCTACATTAAATAACAGTAGGTTTTGAATTTTCTTCAATTTTTGTGGTCTAAAAATAATGATATATATAGTTTCTATGATGCTTCTTCTGTAAAGCAAGTCAGTCAACTCATATTTTTCAAATAAAGAAATTCCAATTATCAAAGTTAGTTTATTTCTTGACTATGAAGTATCATTCATCAGTTTATCTTCTTCTTCACAAAAATTGAAGAAACATGGATCACATTCAATAGTCCTCACTTTAACTCATGGCTTCTTTTGCATGTGTTTCATCAATATTACTCTACTCGGTTTTTGAAATTATTAATGATGCTCAACTAGAAAGCCAACAATCAAAACCAATTAGCCTAGGCTTTTCACTATCAGTCTGTCACTTTCCAGGGAGCCCATTTCATAGAACTTACCTTTTGGCCCATTTCAATTTGGTATTTACAAACAGGGCACTGGATTTTCTGTGTGAATCTGGTTAGTCATTTCTCCAAATATTATAATTGTTTAACTGCAAATCGTGATGAGCCACCAATGTCATCAATTGCTAAACAGATACTACCCGTGAATGGTAAGCTCATTGTGAGGACCGAAGAAAGTAAAAATAAACTCATTACTAATACGACCTCTGAAGAGCCAGCTTCTTTCGCTGTCATGCGTGATTATGGTAACTTCATGCTCTACAAGAATAGTTCTAGTATTTTCCTTATAAGAGCTTGGGCCTAACAACTAAATAAATATTGTCCACTTTCAACATATAACCCATCACGGTTTTGTTATTGAGCTTTACCATCCAAAACTCATCTACTTAGTTAGAACAACACATGACTTATAAACCAGTCCAGGAACTGACTCGCTAACGATATGGGATATTACATATTTTTTGCCACAGGACCTCAAGTACTCATGAGGGTCATTGGGAACAATATTGGGAATAGTATGAGATCATATCATTAATATATCAATCCATCCACACATTGAGTCGTGAGTCGGCTTTGATACCAAATGTAACAGCTTGAGCCCGACAACTAAGTAAATATTATCTGCTTTTGACACACAGCCTATCACAGTTTTGTTATTGGGCTTTGCTTCCCAAAACGTGTCTTTTTACTTAAATGAGTGCAGGTCTTATAAACTAGTCCAAGAACTCACTCACTAGCGATGAGGGAAATTACATTCCCACTTAGGCAATATTAGGAGGACAAAGTTTAAATTTTGATTTTACACTATTTACTAATGCATCTAAAACCACTAGCTTAACTAGCAGCCTTGTTTAGAGCAGGATGATGGGATTCTTGTTTTGTATCATGTACATGACGGTAGGCAGGGTTACTGGTGAGTAAACCATATTAGGCCAGTGACAGGGCATGAGGAACGATATGTCTATGTCTCACCCGTAGGGGCATTTTACATTGGTTAAAAATTATTTTACAAGGAAGATATATATATAGAAGTTACGAACTAGCCACCAACAATTATCTAGGTTATGAGTTACTTACCAACAATCTTGCAGGTTATGACTCAAGTTCGATATGTACTTGACGTATTTGCGACTTTATCATTACTGAAAGCAATTGACAATAGAAAACATTTTTCCTCAAAGTTAGAGAGAAATTGTTTTCTTTTTTTTAGTTCTATATAGTGTGGCTTCTCTTTTTTCTTTGTGGAGAAACAAGTCTTTTTATACCTTTTGATAGAAACCCTAGGCTCTTTATTTTATCTATTTTTAATTCTATTAAATAAAAAATATTAATTTAAATTAAATATAAAATAAAGCCAAAAGTGGCTCACTTGTTATAGGGGCCAAGTTTGTAAAACAACACAAGGCCATTTATACACAAGAATATTAAATGGATCCTCCTACCAAATAATATGTTTAGACTTTTAACTCAAATACGTAGTTATCTTACTTATTAGTACAGTAGTAGTGCACTCAATTAAATGAGCTAACCCTGAGATCATTTGGGTATATACAATAATGGATAAAATAATTAGTGCATGTAACCAAACTAGTCTGATTATTTAATTCCAAATCTACTACACTAAAGAATTGGAGCTTATCTCTATAATTGTATACTATTTAGGATAGTGTTCTCGAATAATAATTCGACTCATGCTACAATTTTTTCTTTACTGAACAATTCTTTATACCACACCATTAATTAAATTGATATTTCAAGTATCCAATCAATTTAAATTTATTTTTTTTCCTTAACACTTACTGATTTTCTCTAGTGATCATTTCAACAAACTAATTAGTTGACATTCTCTGGTTCTTTGGTTAGAGAATTCTATTATCAAACATCAAAAATTCATCAAGAGATGTATTTTACAAATACTATATTGTTAATGTAATCTAACTACTCATAATTACTCCCACGAAAATACCGAGTAATCTTGACTACTAATATGTATTGCACTCGTTGGTAACTCAAATGAAATGACAATTACAAACATAAAATTATAATTAAATTAAGATTAAGATTGGTATAAAATCAATGCCTATAAGATTTAATAAGTCTGATAGTCATTTCAAGGTTACTTAAATATCATATATTATCTAGTTCAATGTGGTCAAATTATATTAGTAAATTTCTATATAATTAAGAAAAATCATTTAACAATTTATTATAGTTTAAAAATAAATAAAGCGGTCAACTCTATTTATCAACTGCAAACTTAATTTATTTAATCATAAAATAACTTATATTTATATCTTTTATGAATCCATATGATGATAATTTAAATACATATAATATGATTAAATGGACCTTATTCAAAAAGCTTTTGCAATTAACATACAATGAAAAAATTGAAAAAATAATAAAATCATGCACAAACCCAAATGGAGAATTGGTCAGATTAGGGAGAAATATTCACCCAGTAACAAAAATGCAAGTTGCTTAAAATTTTACAACTTTTTCAAGACTGTCCATTTGTTGGATTTCATCTCTTTCTTGACAAGCGACACTAAAAGCGTAACATATGAAGCAAAGGCCAATCCATTTAGCAGCAATTAATCTGCAGCAAACAGGGGACTCTGCTCTCCCATATTATCACCACTAAGAATTTCATTAGAATTAGTCATTGCATTTTACTTTATGGCACGGCGAAACCCCAGCAGCATTATAGAGAAGTTGTTAAAGTTATAGGGGATGAATGTTGCAAGTGATTGCCAGAAAATTGCAAGAGCTAACAAAAATGAAGCCACGCCCAGGAGTCTAGTAAATTATTGGTGGTAAATGGCATGAATAATTAAGCAGCACACATTTTTTTCGAAGTAGAAACTGCATGACAACATAATCAAGACCGTGCTTGGTATTAAGGTGCTATAACTTTTTATTTACAACTACTGTAGAAAAAAAATTATAATTATAAAATAAAATTTAATAGCATATAGTAGATATAATTTTTAAATAATAATTTTGACAAAATTAATAAAAATAAAATATATTTTTATCATACAAATATAAAATTAAAATAATTTATCTTTCAAGCTATAGTGACTTGTGTTTACCAAATACTTTAGTGTTATAACTTTTACCCTACAATTGTGCAACTCCAATTTCAGATGAGGTCCAAATTTCTGATATCTCATGTTTCAAATCTGTACCGATGTGTAGCACAAATTTTCAAACTTTTGTTTATGGGAAAATTTTTATTATCATTACTAATCAAATGACGCAGGCACAGGCCATTACAGGCCACGCAAGCTTACAGGCCATTACTATCATAACTGATGAACTTGTTAGACCGTGATGTGCCAGCCTTGCATAAGGTCAGCCCAGCTCGGCCCGTAGGCCATGGACCATGTTTTGGCAAAATTCTAAGGTTTGTGCAATATTGATTTGAGATGGTGTTGGTTTTTAAGCCGAAGTTGCCAGTTGTAGTAAATAAAATTCTAGGGAAATAAAAATTTATTATGTTTAATAAATATGATTTTTAAATAATATTTATGTGAACTAATACTTTTTTTTATTAACACAATCATTGGACAATATTATCATTGCTTAAGCTATTGCTTTTAAACTACATCTTCCTAATAGCAGTATGAATCAGACCATGACGGTTTCAATAAAAAAAAATGTTATTTTTCATAATTTTTTGAGCACCATTAGTCCAATGATTTTATTTTTTCCTATACATAAATATTTAAATAGGCTTATTCAACTTGCAAATATAATCAGACATTATTTTTAAATAAAAATTATAATGTGATTGAACTCAAACAATTAACAATATCACATTGCAACTATGTTGAAGTAAAATATAAAAAAAAATCTAATTCATATTTGATAATTTATTTCACATTTTTAAAAGGAAAAATATCCACCGTCCACCTGTTTTTCTAATTTTTTCAAAAATACACAATTCTTTTTTTTTTTACTGGAATCTACCTAAAGTTACATTTTGTTTCACTTTTCCACTTCCGTTTGGAATCCGTTAAGAAAACTAACGGAAACCTAAAAAAATGATCATTTTACCCCCAAAACGAAAAATTTCAATTTCACCCTAAAAATTACCAAAAATAATCAGATTAAATCTAATTATTTTCTCCATCGGTCAATAAAGAAATTAATTCCACAACCATCAAATGCATGGTTTTTTTTTTAAATATGTATATAATTAGAATACTAAATTATAACAGTAGTATTAAAAATAGTCCAATCTCGCAAACCATCAATTAAATTTAAGATAAGTAGAGTTTTATTATTCATTGAGTTATAATCTCTAGTAGTTAAGATTTTTTTGTACTTCATTAACGTACCAATAATGATATTCATTATTAAATCTGATTATTTTTGGCATTTTTTAGAGTGAAATTATAATTTTCGTTTGGGGGTAAAATTGTCATTTTTTAAAGTTTCTGTTAGTTTTCTTAACGGATTCCAAACGGAAGTGGAAAAGTGAAACAAAATATAACTTTAGGTGGATTCCAGTAAAAAAAAAAAAAGAATTATGTATTTTTGAAAAAGTTGGAAAAAACGGGTGGACAGTGGATATTTTTCCTTTTTAAAATAACATAACATTGTTTAATAACATAAACTCAATTTAATTGAATATGGTTTATAGTATAACTATTACACCTCAAAAATACATACATAAAAATATATCCAAATTGAGTATGATTTAAGTCTCTATCCATACATTTGATTTAAAATACTCTTCACACAACAACATTTTAACTCATTTATTTACACAAGATAGATTTTTGGCAATACGTCAATTTATTTTTTAGCCTCAACCTCCCTTGAATTGGAGCTCAAGTGGATAGTCATAGAAAACTACTCGGCCAAGATCTCGAGAGCTTACAAACCAACGTTATTTTATTTTGTAATAATACATGATTTGACTAAGGTCTCGATTCAAGTTTACATTTTGTGAGATCATATCCCTACTTTCATCTCACTTGGATGCTATGAAACGTTCTTGAGCTATTTATTATAACGCATAAAATTTTCCATTTCCCCAGCTAGCTGTTTTACATGTTCATTTCAATTAAAT
Source organism: Citrus x limon (assembly GCA_034663535.1). NCBI lineage: Eukaryota > Viridiplantae > Streptophyta > Magnoliopsida > Sapindales > Rutaceae > Citrus > Citrus x limon. The sequence goes on from CM067997.1 coordinate 25,442,919, forward strand.
AGCTTATTAGCAGAATGAGACCAGACCAGTCAAACCTTCCTGAGCACGCCCAAAAGAGAACAAGCCAAGTCTTCGTAAGCAATTGCATACATCAAGGTATCACAAACAATATCACATTATCATAGTCCTCCAAATAGGAATCTTTTTCGCCCCTCACAACGCTTTTGAGATATTAAAGTAAAACAAAACATTTTGAAGTGATGATAACACTAGTGCGTGTGGTATTGTTTTCCAACCACTATTTTTTGTTTTCCAAAAATATAAAAATAAAAAATATGTTTGGCAGTCCTTATTTTTGTATTATTACGATTTTCGATGAGAATGAGATATTCTCATTCTTCACTTTTTGTGAAGAAAAGTAGAAAATGACTTTATGATAATCTTCAATGAGGTTCAACTATGTTACAATGGTTCAAGAAAAAGTGGTGGACTACTATTTGTGAGAGTAGCGGTTCGCGTTTTTATAGACTCACTCTCCCTCAATTAAACATGATTAAGTTGAGTCAACTGTAGTCTTTCTCCCTTACGAAATATGAGTGAAGCAGAGAACCCTCAAATATTTATAAGGGTTTCTCCCTTTCAAAATGTGAGTAGAGTAGACAACCCTCGAATATTTATGAGGATAGACAATCTAGACAAGTACTTTATAAAATTTAATGTATCTAAGTTGTAGTCCCAATTTATGTAATTGTCTACTGAAATAACAATTATAGTATATGTAACTATCTGCTAAAATAATAATGGTAAATATTTAATGTATCATCAGTTGTCCGATTGAATTATCAGAATTAAAAAAAAAAAAAAACTATGTTACAAAGGTTGTACCAAACCACTTCTTTTGTCTATTGTGGTAGCAACATTGTAAATTTTTATATAACCCATTCCACTCATTTTTATTTAGACTTTGCTTCATAAATATTAAGCTAATTTTTATCCGCATACATAGGCACATTTCAACTAACACCTTACACAATTTAATATTTATAAATTCTTATTCTATGTTACACTTATATCACAATACCCCCTCTTTATTATTTTGAGATTGAATAATTGTCAAATTCAATTTAGAACCTTACACTCCTCTTTTCTTTTTTTAATATTAGGACTTCTTTAAATCTACTATCAAATTTTATTTAACACTTGACATTGTTTTTACTATAATTTTTTTAATAAATATTATTGTACACTCTTTTTACAACAATTTTTTTAATAAATATTATAGTACTTTTTACTTATATATGCCTAATAAATTATGCAACCCCAATAGCTTTATTACAAAAATTATTATAATTTTTCGTACTCTTATTTTTATCATGTTATTTAATTCAATTATTCTTATCTTATGAGTGCATTTAGATCGTCATTATTTGTTGTCTTAGGTTGTGTTGCATTATTTTTATCACATTAAGTTGTATTAAACTTAAATATAGTAAAAAAATTTATTCTTCATATATAGTATTAAAATTTTTTAATAATATAATGTCAGTCCATACTACATAAAATTAATTCAGCACTCATTTGGAGATGACGAAGTATTATTTACAGCAGCAAATTAAAAGAGAAAAAGCAGGCGGTGGTGACATTGAAAACAATGGGAATCTCTCTCATACATACATACATACATACATACATACATACACACACGCGCGCGCTCCAACTTCAACCAATTAAAACCAAACCCACTGGCCTATTAATTTTCCCCTGCTTGAATAAACCACTATAACTATGCAATCACATGTTCATGCTTTTTATATATAGACAATAAAATTAATATTAAAAATTCATTGCAAAATCAATGGTAATTCTAACCTTAGTGAACCTACATTTCTTAATAATTTTTCTGTTTTGATATAATACTAGTGAGTAAAGTAGAAATAGATCATCAATCAAAAGAAAAAAGAAACATAAACTAATTCATATTCATATTTTCTAGCTACTCAAATTCACATAAGATTGTAGTTACTAGTAAAAATACTAACACCAATACCAAGATTTGCCACAATTTTTGCATAATATGGTTGCCAAATTGATATAGTAGCTGATGACCAAATTAAATTATCGTTATTACTATTTTCTAATAATAATAATTAATCTAATAATAATAGTTATATAGCCACTTACAATGTGTCATGTGTCCATAAATATTGCAAAATGTATCCAAGAACAAATAAAATTATTCCAGTTCCAGACCAGGGTAAAACAAGTAGACGGTGTTACATGAAGAACTACATGAGAAACCATACAAAACCTAGAAAATATTATTGACCTAATCTGAAAGTATAGCAGTCAACGGTACATGATGACTAACAAAATCACAAGCCTAGAGGTCGAATATAGCAAAAAAAACAAAAAACAAAAGGTCAAATATAGCAAAAAAAAGTTATAAATCTAACTGTGCAAAATAAAAGAAAAAATTAATGGTGGAAATTTAGATGTAAAATTAAAATCTCCCACCAAACCCACTTTCTTAGCTATAAATACAACCAAAATATTTAAGAAAGGACTTTTGGCCATTCTCTTAATATCTAGAGAATACCATAAACCCAATTTACTAAATTCAAAGAACAAAATCTAAACAAGAGTGTCAAAATGCCTTCTTAGGTGCATTTTGGAGTCAAATTTGTGGAAAAACATCAAGAACAATAATAACTTCACTTATAAAGAATGATTTTATTTAAATTATAAACTGGATTATTGAAGGATCTTTTACTGGACTATTGAAGGATTTTATATCCTTCATATATGGTAATAAAAAATTTGGTTAATATAATGTCAATCCATACTACATAAATATTTGACTAAATTATAACTTAATATAATTTAATGGATAAAGTTTAATGCAATACAACTTAATGAAACACATAATGACGAACCAAATGCACCCATAATATAAAATACTTGAATTAATTAACATGATAAAAATAAGAGTGTGAAAAATTATAATACTTTTTGTAATAGAGCTATTGAGATTACACAATTTGTCATAAATGTAAGAAAAAATACCATAGTATTTATAAAAAAATTGAAATAAAAAGAGTGTAAAGTATGAAATGAAATTTAATAGTGGATTAAAAAAATGCCCTGATTTTTTTTTTAAATTGTATTTAAGAAAGAGTATAAGGTTTTAAATTAAACATGTCAATGAATGAATTTCAAAATAGTAAAGGAGTATTGTGATACAGCTGCAGAATAAAAAATTTGTAAATATGAAATAGTGTAAATGCTAATTGAAATGTACATTTGGATGCAGGTATAAATTAGCTTAATACTTATAAAACAAATGTTAAATAAAGGTGTAATTATTCTAATAGGCTCACACTTACTATCAAGTCACTTGCCAAATGAGTGATGCTTTATATTATTTTATTTTAGTTTTATATTTCTATTAATATATTAATGTAAGGGATAAACTTAAGGCTTCTCATTAGGGATAGTAAAATGTGGGTTTGGGCTGGGCTTGAAACCAACTCAATTAGAAAGGAAATGCAAGGGTTGGGCCTAGGCTGGGTGTGACAAGCTTGGGTCTTCGCTTATTTTTCATATCTTTTTTAAATTGTTGTAAACTTGAAATGAGTTAATAATAATTAAGTTAAAATGAGTTAAAGAAATGAATATTTCAAAATAAAATAGTAAATAAATCAAAATGAAGTAAATACAAGTTTAAAGATTTAATTTTTTAATGTTAGATTCTCTAATTTAAGCACTCTCTTAACTAATTAATACTTAGGGTTATTATCATTTCACTACTTTAAAAATTGACAAATATCAAATGACTACAAAAAGTATTGTCCCATATCATTTTCCTACTATATCTTTATAAAAATATCATTTTACTATTTTTCCGTTACAACCGTTAGTTGACCAGTTAGTTGACTAACAAATTACTAATTTTACCCTTCGTGATTAAAAAAAAAATACTTGAAGCTTATTTACAAAATCAGCTCTTACACATTTATTCAATCATCCAAGTTTCATTTCCAACATTATGATATAAATATGGAATCATTAATAAGACAAATTTGTAATCCATATATCATAATTCTAGGAAAAAGAATTATGTTGGTATTTTGTATCCATTTTTATAAATGGATTAAAAATTCATCTTATTAATGATTCCATATTTATATACTAATGTTGGAAATCAAACTTAGATGATCAAATAAATGTGGAATAGCTGATTTTGTAAATAAGTTTCAAGTATGTTCTTTAATCATGAAGGGTAAAATTGGTATTTTGTTAGTCAACTAACTGATCAACTAACGGTTGTAATAAAAATGTAGTAAAATGATTTTTTTTGTAAAGATATAATAGGAAAATGATAGGAGCCAATAATTCTTGTAGTCATTTGATATTTATCAATTTTTGAAGTAGTGAAATGATAATAACTCGAATGCTTAAAAGAGAGTTTAATTTTATAATTTTAAGTTTTGATTCATTATTAATATATGAATTAGGGATTTAAGCTTTTTTTCATTATTTTTTAAATTTTAATTTATCATTCTAGTTTATAAACTTTTTTTTTAAAAAAAAAGAGGGATTAAGCATGGCCTAAGCTTTTTTTCCTCAGTGCTTATTTAGGCCCTCATGTGAGAGGCCTGGCCAAAACCTGTGAGAATGGACCGGCCCAAGTTTTTTTGTCATCCCTACTTCTCGTTGGGCTAGACTTCTTTTCAAGCACACTTTCTTTTCTTTTTTTCCCTTCTTTTATATTAGTTATTATTCTAGTTAATTAAAATGGTTTATTAAAATTGAATTTATTAGGTAAAAAAACTACCTCTATAACATGACTAGTATAAAATAAATATATGCTAATAAATTAATTAATTTTGGATTATTTCAAATTAAAACTTCCAAATTACTTGATTTTACATAATTTAATATAACTTTTATTTTGTATTTTAAAATATATTGATGTTTTTAATTTTTTAACTATAGGTTACGTTTAAGAATTATCATGAGATGATATAACTCTTCTATCTTAACCCCTTTCGTATAGATAGATATATATAAGTAAATGCATATATCTGTATGTTATATAAGATAATAATATATTACTTTTATGTCTTTTTTACCCAAAAAAAATTAACGTGAACAATATCAATATGTATATATGATGGATTGTAAATTTCAATAATTATAGCATAAACTCACAAAATATAATGTCATTATTTAAAAAAATCTTAAATAATGAATAATTCTCCCACCCTCTTTCATTGTCTCCAAATTTTCAAAAAAAAAACAACCAAACATATTTTTACTGTTTTCATTTTCATATACCAAAGGGGTTTTCATTTTTAAATATATCACATCATAAACATCTTTTTCCTTTTCTAAGAAGAGTCTAGAAAATATCAATTGAAAAACAACATCAAATGCACCCAAATTCTCGAATTTTAGGTAATAAATCTTCGTCACAAGATGGAATGTCAATGAGCTCCAGCTTTCATACAATGTCTTATGTTTAAAATTAGTGTAGCAAATTGAAATCTCAAACAGAAATAGAAAAGCATTGTACATTATAAAACAACAACAAACAAAAGAAGCGACCCTACAGTTCATGTTTGAGGGGTAAAAGAGGGAATACGATTAGACGTGCCTCCACACAAATCGTGCTGCCCTCTATTGAAGTTACAGGGGAACCTCCTCGAGGGTAATCTCGTCGACAATGCAAGCAGATAACCGAATATGTGTGGTCGGTCAAGGGACTTGCTGGGAGAGGTTTGGGAAATTTACAAAAATAACCATAAAACTTTTGTTATTTTCACAATTAACCCTCTCAACTTTTTTCTATCAACATTAGCCAAACACACGCTTTTCTCCCCAAATTACCCTTCTTTACAAACCAAAAGCAATTTTCTTTCTCCCCTTTCGTCAAACCAAAGGCAGCTTCCCACTCTTGAATCATCAACCCACGGCAACGACAAAAGGCAACGATAAAAAGTGAAATCCGATCATAATTTATCCGGATCCAACACTAATCGGCATCACATAGTGGTATGAGTTATTTTCTGAACTTGCTCGTGAGTTTGACTGAACTGCGGATGGTTTCGTGGCTTTTCGTGCGACAGGCTCCCTGTCGCACCAAAACTTAGAGCGACAGGCAGCCTGTCGCACCAAGTTTCGTGCGACAGTCAGCCTGTCGCACGAAAAGCCAGATTCATTGCAATTAACTATGAATTTGATAGGGCTGAAATAATTTATTTTTTTTATAATTTCAGGCTTAATGGATTCAGTTGTACTTGAATTGTGTTACGATGGTTGGAGGGAGACATTAGAGGATGAGCGTATGGAGTATGTGAATGGTAAAAATAGAGCTTTTTTGGTTGGGAAAAATTGTCTTTTTGATCAGTTATTGACAAGAGTATATGATGTGTTACAAATTAATCCTAATGAATATAGTATCACAATGAAGACAACTTTGAGGTCTAGTAACACATTATATCATGTATGTGCACTGCCCATGGATATATTTGATGATGAAATGGTGAGGGTTGTGTTACATATGGCATCCGACGTAGCTAATTTTGGATGCATTCCTATATTCGTGACCACATCACCTCGAGTTCCGAGCGAAGGATTTGAGCCATATATCGATACAGAAACTTCGTTTAGAGCAAATATGTATGGCCCCGATAATGAAGAAGAGGTGTTGCCAAGGACAATATCGCTGCAACAATATTACTCTCCAATCCACAACAATTATGACAACATTGATGATAACGGCGTTACATTACAGGATGTTGGAGCAACGGTATTTCCAATAACGACGTCGTTGGAGCAACGGTATTCTCCGTATCACAACAATGATTTTCGGGACAATAATGATTTTCATGATGAGACAGAGGGGGATAATGTTTGTGCAGAACCTTCTAATAATATGAAGGACACTCATTTCAATAATGATGGTGATGATGGAGGAGCCGGTCCTTCGAATGTTCCGTCGTTTCAGTATGAGGATGAGTGTGAAGACAATACTCCTGTGAATAACAGAGGCAATAGACCTATTTCTTCTATGGTTCGATCGAGAAGGAGAATTAACCCCCTCACAAGTCTTGCTCCAACTCTGCCTTCGAACATGGTTGCTCCAAGCTTTGTTAGCGGTTGTGACTCAGATGATATCAGTGTGGGTAAGTTATTTGCTGAAAAGAATGAGTTTATATTACAACTACGCAAGGTTTCCTTTCAGGATAAGTTTGATTTCAAGATTGCACGGTCTACTATGACACGTTTCGAGGCTCACTGTTGTTCAGAATCATGTAAATGGCGTATTCGAGCAACTAGATGTTCAAACGAGCAAAATGTTCCTTGGGTGGTGCGGAGAATTGATAATGTACACACTTGTCATAATGAGGTATTGGTTGATGGACGTCATCAAGTCAGGAGCCGGGTTGTCGGTCATATTATCGTAGATAAATATATTCAAGACAAGAGAATTTATACTCCGAATGACATAAGAGTAGATATGCAACAAGAATACGGTGTTCAGTTAACATATCAGCAGACATATCGGGCGAGAGAAGTTGGTCTTGAAATAGTTCGAGGCAACCCTGCAAAGTCATACAACTTGCTCCCTAAATACTCTCACATACTAACTACAGCGAATGAGGGTACAGTCACTCACCTCGAGCAGGATGGAGATGGTAATTTCTTGTACTATTTTGTAGCACTCGGATCTTCCATCAAGGGTTTTATGCAGTACATTCGGCCTATCATTGCTGTAGATGGTACTCATCTCAAGGGGCTATATCGTGGAAGCATGTTCATGGCAACATGTCTTGATGGTAACAATCAATTGTATCCGTTAGCCATTGGGATCATGGATTCAGAAAACAATTATGCTTGGGAATGGTTTATGATGAAGTTACACGGAGTGATTGGCGATAGACCTGAGTTGGTAATTATATCTGATCGATGCACTATCATAAGGAAAGCCGTTCTTTAAAGTATTTCACAATGCAACTCACGGTGTTTGTTTTTACCACGTGAAAGGTAACATTAAGTCACAGTTTAGAATGTCAAAAGCTCTTTGGGATCAATTTGAGCCTGCCTTTATTAATGCAGCAAAAGCATATGGCCACGAGGAATTTAAGAGACAACTTGAAGGGTTGTGGATGATCCACTCGGGTGCGGCTGACTACCTAGAAAATAATGTCGGTACGTGTAATTGGACAAGGTCTCAGTTTGAAGGTAGGAGGTACATCATACTTACCACCAACATTGCGGAGAGTGTTAATTCTTTCATGAGGGAACCGCGAAAATTTCCTGTTACTCATCTTGTTGATCATTTTAGGAAAACGTTGCAGCAATGGTTTTATGATAGAAAAATTGTGGCTGAATCAATGAGTACTCGACTAATAACATGGGCGGATGAAATAGTCACTGAGAGGAGAACTATAGCTGAAAGAATGATAGTTCGGCCGGTGTCTCCGCATCGATTTCAAGTTATAGGTGGTGGGCTTAAGGAAGGTTTGGTTGACTTGCAAAAGAAAACTTGCTCCTGTAGAGTATTTCAGCTTGATCAGCTTGTATGTGCTCATGCAATTACGGCGTGTCTAACACACCGGGTGGATTTTATTAACCTTTGCTCGGACTTTTACACTACAGAATCGTTGGCGATGACTTATGCACAACTAGTGGAGCCAGTTGGTGATGTGGCTGATTGGGAAGTTCCAGATGAAATTCAGGAGATGCAAGTATACCCACCAGTTGAGGCACCACCACCTGGCCGTCGTAAAGAGCTCAAAATACCCTCAGCTGGCGAGGACGTTAACCGGCGGACTGTAAGATGCGGGCGATGTCATGAACTGGGCTATAATCGTAAGCGATGTAAGAATCTCATTGCGTCGACTCGAAGTTAGTTGTATTATTTCAATGATTCGTTGGTTAAAACTGTTATTGTTTTTTGTGTTTCGTTGGTTAAAACTGTTATTGTTTTTTGTTTATTGTACACTTATATGTCATAAAACTTTATTTTGTTTTAAATATTAAAATGTGAGCATTAAAATTATATAAACTTAAGTTCGCAAATTAAAATAAAAATTCAAGTTTCAACATTCAAATTACTACAACAGTTTACAATACAATATCGTCATTAAATATGTCAACCGCAATCTTCTTTCTAAAGTACTCGACATGACTAGCGTTAAACTCCAATCTAAGCCCGAACATTAAATACATCGTAACCATCAATACAAAAACACCGCAATCGCCAATTCCGGGCGCTTGTTGTGGCGCGCTCTTAATTGCGATAACTTTCCAGGGGTCTGCACTCCGCAACTCAGGTCGGATGTTGTAGAAGCCAACATATTCCAACCATCGAGGGAATATAACTTCAAGTGGCTTGAATTTCAACTTGTACCTTTTGTCGTCGTGAAATGTGAGTAATGAGTCATAAATCCATACTTTGTTTTTCCGAAAGTCAACTCGTGCTACTACCCAATGCGCGCCGTCCAAGTTAACAGGGATGAGTAACTGTATATAAAAATTGAAAAACATGTTCGTTATATATGAAATTGAAATACAACCAAGAAAAAGCGACAACTTGGATATTTTCATTATGGAGTATGTGAAATGTAATAAAATACATACCATATCGACATCCGTCATTGATTTGGACATTGTGTGCTGTCGCCCACAAAGATAACTATTCAAGCGGTCGTCGAATACTAATGAATCGACCGTACAATCCTCGTTGTTCCATAACTGATTCAAGAACACCTAGTACATAGATAACCAATAAATGCATAAATTTACAAAACTTAAAGGCAATAATTAAAAAAACATAAATAGTATTTATAAGTTTTGTCGGCACGTTACCCAAAAAAATGTGTCAGTATGTGTGACACGTTGAACTAAGGCATTCGGATACTGCCGTTGTTTCTCGCTAATCAAGCGGAGATACTCGTGAATATGCTGTTGAGAAACAAAAACATTACGATTTAAAAGATAAAATTTATACACAAATCCACAACACTCAAAGAACTTCGAAAATATAATTACCTCATCGCCTAGCCATCCCATCGAAGTTAAACCCAAAAGTATTTGAAAGAATGACCGCGGGTGCTGGACTCTCCGAACCACTGTCATATCACCAGCGAACCATTGATCAAACTCAGCAAACAGACTAGAATCCTCCAATCCTCTCAGTGGATTTATATCTACACTCGTATTCATGTCTTGGGCATGGTCCATGATTTGGGGTCGAGGTATAGGCCGGGCGTTCTTTCCTCGACTGAGTGGACGAATCATGTAAGGACTGTTATAAACATACGACGGTATGTACGCGCGACTGAACTTACTAACGCTCGGAGGCACCGCAGAGAACACCTGCACGCTCTCCCCACTAACATCCCCGTAGAAACTATACAATGACGTGGGCGTAGACAAATTTTGATTACCCACGTCAGTATACACTCCATAGTCATCCGGGGCATGTCCATTCACCAAGATGAACATATTAAACAACTATTAAATTAAAAGTTAAACGAACATAATTATTAAATTTAATTATGCTCACCGCATACGAGCGTCCAGTGGGAGAATCCTTATTTGGACATGTAGAAAAGGTGTCGATAAAGCCAACCACGGTTTCTTTACAATCTTTTAATTCCGACTTCAATTCATACACGTTACGATCAATCTTATCCAGCCGTCGTCGCACGTAATCATTAAACTGCTTTGTCCTCGACTATTACAAAAGAAAATAAGTAAATCTTTAGAATAACAGTAAAACATTAATGATTAATAAAAGAAGAATATCGTATATTATTTATAACCTCAGAATCATGTGCATCATCAGAGTCGGCATGTGTCTGCTCCTGGTGGTCATCAACAGCCACCTCATCCTCAGAAGTGTCATGACGCTGCTCTGGTGTTAGGTTTGGTATGTCGTCATGCTCGTCATGCTCGTCTGATTGCCTTGAAACCGACGGCATCGAATTGATTGAGGGTTGGTGCTGTATCAAGTATCATTTAAAATTAATAAATGAAAAGTCAAAAATTTCGATTAAATATAATTTATAGTACTTAGATTTATAACCGACCTTATGAACCCAGTCTGGAATGCTTGGCATGTAATCCTTCACAGTGAGCCAATATTTTCTGCTACTCTCCTTTGAATTTGGCTCAAGGGTTTGTAAAACGTCCCCCTGCCATAAATTCAATTGAAAATTTTAAGTATACATAACTTAAATTTAGTAAAGTTAAAAAAATAACTAATACATATTACTTACAATACGAAATTCTTCATTGAAGAACGAATAAACCTCAGCAAAGTTGATTCTCGAAGACGCCATGGGCTTCCATTGCACGATGCGGTGAATCTTGTTCTTCGTTTTCACGACCCATGTTGACGGCAAACCTCTGATCGCTTCGTAAATCCAAGCCTGCAACAACCAAAGTGAAAAACCTATTAACACATCTATCAAATATTTAATACTATAAAACTTATTAATAAAAAAAAAACAACGCACCTGAACCCCGGACGTAAAGCCGTAAAGATTGTACTTTTCAATGTTATGATCTGGGTTTTTCAACCGAGTCGTCTTAAATTTCTCGTCTTTCTCGAACAGTGCATCATCAAGACTATCGTATACCATTTCCCACGACACAAGACCCCATGGACGGTTTCGGAAGTACTGTATATCATCAACTTCGTTAAGCCAATCGAAATTGATTTGACAGTGATTTTTTCTTTCATTTAGTATTATGTCCGCAAAATAAAAGAGCGCAATCTTTAATCCATCCATATCGTCTATTTCCTCGAATTTCAACTCCTTAAATAATGCATCGAATTCCTTAACATTGATCTTGCGATGCACACCACCAAAATACGTTTTTCGTAGTCGATCCACTTTTTTGTCATCGCTTAGTTCAGTATCAACACCATATGAAAGTCCAGTAACCAGGCACCATTCTACAATTGACAAGCGAATCAAATGCTCACCAATTTGAAACCATAACTGATCCTCACGACTATCTTCTTCATGGGCCACTTGCCTTAGTAAAAGATTGTGCAAAATTACCCCACTAAATGGAAAACTTCGACAGTCCAAGAAATGCCCAAATATATCATTCTTAAACATTTTCAACTGCCGCTTCGTTAATTTTTCCTCGATGACTTTTACGACCGAAGATAACTTACACATGCTCGAAATTCGACCAGGAAAGTGATCGGCATAACCAAAATACATCTTGCCTACTTCGATATCCGGTGATTCTGATTTCGCCATGTATCTGTAATATTTATAAAATTATTACATTGCATTTACAGCAAAAAAAAATTGACTTGTCAAAAAAAAAAAAGACCACTGTAATTTTTGGTGCGACAGGCAAACCTGTAGCACCAAAACGGGTGGGACAAAGCACGCCTGTCGCACCAAATTGGTGCGACATAGCACGCCTGTCGCACCAAATTAGTGCGACAGAGTTGATTTGGTGCGACAGCGGGCCGCGCATGCACGCGCGCTGGCCCCCCCCCCCTCCCCACCCCTAAAATTAATCCAAAAACAATACTTGTAAATCAACATGCTCCCAAAACACCACCAACCACCACAAACACCACCACCACCACCACCACCACCATTATTCTCAAACTACAACCATTATTATTCTAAAATTTCATTTTAAATTAATGAAAATAAGTAAAATGGCTAACCTAGGTTTTGTTCAAGGTTGTAGATCGTAGATCGGACGCCGATGAGAGATGGAGCTGCCGCCGACGAGGGATGATGTTGCCACCGATGATGGGAGTTGGTTCGGTTTGGGAGAGATGAGTGAAAAGGAGTGTTGGGGGAGAGATGAGGGAGAGTGTATTTTGGTCTCAAAGGTTGTTTTATGGCTAATGTTGATAGAAATTTGTTTGGGGGGTTAAGATGGAAAAAACCAAAACTTTAATGGTTATTAGTGTAAATTTCCCGAGAGGTTTGGACCACCCACAGATTCCCTCCGAAGAATCAGCAGGACACGAGGCTGATCCACTAATTGTAACACACGTTTTTGTTTTACTATTATTATATATCTATTTTATCAAATATAATATTTTGGGTTAATGTATTTAAGGGTATTTTATTTTTTTAAATCTCAAATCACATAACCTTTTTCCTATTTATTAAATACTTCATTTAAAAAGGAAATAAATTTCTTAATGGGTAAGAGTATTAAAAAAGCTTGGCCTATAAAAAACTTCTCTACGTTATTTTGTTTCTCAAAATCCTAGTGGCTAATAAAGAGGAGAATACAACAGCAAACACAACAATAAAATCACGATTTTGAATAAGAGGAGGGGAAGATTTTGCTTGTGTTTCTATTTTCCATTTAAAAAGTTCTTGGGTTTTGATTTTTGCTTTGTAGGTAGGTAAAAATTTATAATCCTTTGAACTTTTGGTTTTAATTGTGATTTTATGTGATTGATTGAATGATTTTGTGCATGTTATATTGATAAAATTGTGAAATCATGATCATGTATTAATTTATGTTGTTGTTGAGTGGGAGCAGTGCTATTATGTTATATAAGACTGCTATTTTCATTGAGTTTCATCATAAAACTTTGTAGATGATTAAACTAGACATATTTATCTTTCTATCATATGTTTATTATTCAAAAACTCATTGTATATTAATTGTAATGATTTTTCGAAGTTGGAACACTAGTGCTGGAAAATTCTAATTTTTAGCAGCAATTCTCAATTCTATAATTTATTTCATAACCTAATCTGAAAATTCTGAGAATTTTTATTACTATACAAATAAATGTCTGGTTTCTATCTTTTTAATTTCATAATTTTTGGCTTTATATAAAAATCATTAAAAATCATAGAGTTGGGCTGCCACAATCCTAGAAACTGTCTTCCACAATTGTGAGGGTTGATATTAAAGCGAGTTTGGATTAGTTTTTCATCACTAAATGCATTATAAATTTTAATTCTGATACCTTATTATCTCTTCTGATCGTCAAAATTAGAATTACTATTTTTTAACATGTATAACTAAACTTATGAATTTTTGAATCAACAATCCTCTATTTATATCGTCACTCGAGAGTTTTGATGTTTTCATGGAAAATTAATTTTTTGAGATGTTTATAAACTCTAATTAATCTTGTTAAATTTTATATTAAATGCTAACATGTTCTTAGTAGCTTTTTGTGATATTTATGATTTTCTGAAATATTTATAGCTTGTCAGAAATCATCTCCTATAAAATAATTAAGTTTAGTTTAGTGAATTGATGTGCTTAAGTAGGAGTTAATGGTTTAAGAATTTTTAGGTTTTTCTTATCAAGGTCAAAATAAGATATTGATAAGAATTTTGTCTTGATAATTATAGGGACAAGATTGAGCTCGAGTGATTGGATTTTTTTTTTAAATTGCTTTGGAACGAGGTAAGTGAATTAATGCATAATGTTTCTTACAGTTATATATGTAAATATCTATGAAAAGAATAAAGTTGTTCATATGGATTGGCATTTTATGGTTTTGGAGTAATTTTGACCCTTATAATTTATGATAATAAACTGTATTTTGATTAAAAGCTCATTGAAAATGTTTTCTTAAATTGCTTTAAAAATGACCTTAAAACAATCGCCTTTCCATAAATTATTTTCTTAAAATTATTTATAAAGTTTTGCCAATTCAATATTTTATAAGAGCGTTATAATGAAATTTTATTGAAAGATTGAAATTGAAAGACTAAAATTGTATTTAAGGCTTTGGCTCATTGCCTATAGTTACCGTTACTAATATAACCGAACAACTAGTTGTATTGTGCGTACCTATTGATGATTATTGCGGGATAAAGTATCGTGGTTGAACCATTGGCCGGATCACCAGGATTACAAGTGACATATTGAACTATTGCCTAGGTCACTAGGAATACAAGTGACATTATGTGGTGTGAGCAAATTGAACAAATGAAAGGTTTTAGTGATAAATGATTTCTTAAAAGATTATTTATTGAAAGTGATTATTACGTTATGACTTAAATGATAATGAGATTTACCATATATACGTATCAGATTATGAAATGATTACTGTTTTCTAATTTATGGTAATTGTACTGATTATTATGTATTTTATCATTATTAGTAACCTTATGCATGAATTTGCTTACCGAGTTGACGGCTCACCCCTCGTCTCCAACATTTTACAGATTGATTTTAGAGATGCGGGCTTTTGGACTAGAGGAGAGGATTTGTTAGTTGAAAAACTTTGGCATTTTCTAGATGAACAAATTGTTGCTACTTTGGTTATTGTTTAGAGCTGAATTTTTTGGTTTTGAGGATTATTGTTATATTTATTATTTTAAAGACTATGTTTCAGCTATCGCTAGTATTAATTCTCTTTTGGGAATAGCAATAAGATTAATGTTATAAGGTTTCATTACAAATTTTCTCTTGAGATTCTCGGGTGAATTTAAGGTGTTACACTAATGTTCATGCAGCAATTAGGATGGCAGTTTTGGTGTTTATAAAGACCCCAGAAAATTCAAATTAGGTAAGTAATCTTTCTCTCTTTAATTCTGAACTTAGGGATGGCAATAAGCTCCAAATTCAGCCCGCATCCGCATGTTAAAAAATGCATATTCGGGTCTTAAAAACCAAGATCCATGCGGATTCTGATTCGGATCCAAATGTAAGTGCATCTAAAAATTCGGATATCCAGATCTGCATTGTTTTATAATTAAATTATTTATTTAATTAAATTTTGATAAAAAAATATATAAGTTAAATTATTTATTTAATATGTATAAGCATAATTAACTCTATAATCTTCATTGACTATGAAAAATATGTTAAAAAATTAAAATAATAAAAAATAATTAGAGAATATCGTAATGAATCAGTTTACCCTAGTTTTTTTTATTTTTATATGTTTGATTTATGTTGTAAAACTATCATTTGTGAATTTATGGTGTTGTACGTTATTTATGTTGAAATGATGTTGAATTGTTGATTGTTGAATTATAATTGGATTTTATTTGACATTATTAAGTAAATTGTTGAATTTAAAATTATATTTAAATTTATTATTATGCGGATCAAATATTCAGAAAATCCGCCCACAATCCATGCAGATATTACCTAGATCCGGATACTAAAAGTTCAATGCGGATCCAGATTTGGATGCACTTACATCCAGATCTTTATCCAAATTTTGCCATCCCTGACTAAACTCACACACTCCCACTCATAATTTTCTTTCTTTTCATAACTTCTTTTTCCTATTCTTTTTCCTTGTGATTTTCTTTAAAGCCTTGAGTTTAAGGCAATAATAGACAATCCGCATGAGTTGTGGCATAAGTTTTTCCATATAACCTAGATAATTGACTTGAAAATTGAAGGATTTCACGTCGAAAACACTTCCGATGTCCCCCTAACCATTCTTTGTGAACACAGGTGATTTTACAGGAAGTGCTCGTGGTCGAAGGTGCAAGCACAAACAGTCTCTACAGATAAAACAAATTCAAGTGTTATCGCGGACGTCTAATTGCTATACAACTTGACTGGATTTGTGTATCAACAGTTCATAATCCTATAAAAATAAAACTTCAAAAGTTCCTTAAAATTGTAGAAACATTAACAAATGCAAATTTGAAGATTCTAAAGGCTGGATTTGGCCAAAATTTGAAGTTACAAAACTATATTTGACAAAAAATATTACAAACGTCAAATTATTTTATAAATTTTTTATAATCATGCTTACAAATGTCATCAACTTTCATTCTATAATTAGTGATTTATTAAAAAATCCACAGTAACAGTAGCTTTTCTTTTCCCCAGCAATTATAATTTAAAAGTTATATCACCTTAAATATACTCTACACATATTGGACTAAAACTTTAAACTGTATTCATAGGCTAGAAGTTAGACCTTCATTTACTCATCTCAGAAGTCATCAATCATGAATTTAATTAAGATTGATAAATTTTAAGATTATAAATAGAAATTGGAATTTCTTGGCAAAGTGGTTGCAATGTCAGCGTCATTCAAAGACCTTGACTGCTTACACTAGCTGTAGGCCGGCTTTGAAATTTTCTGCAAACTTTATGATCCGCAAAAGAAGATAATGTTTCTACGATGTTTCCTTAAAGCAAGTCAGTCAACTCACTAATTTTTCTAACAATGAAATTTCAACCATCCGCAAAAGAAGATAATATTGTTTCTACGATGTTTCCTTAAAGCAAGTCAGTCAACTCACTAATTTTTCTAACAATGACATTTCAACTGTCCAAGTCGGTTATTAATTTCTTGACTAATGAGGTATATTCATCAATTTTATCTTCTTCATTAAAGAAAGCTTTTAATTTGAAGAAACAGTTCTCTCATGGCTTCAGTATCAGTTGCTTTAATATTGCTCTTTACTGTTTCTGAAATTATTAGAGCTGCTCAAAACCACCAATTAAAATCAACAATAAGCCTAGGCTCTTCACTGTCACCTTCAGGGCAACATTCATGGAACTCATCTTCTGGCCTAGTTCAATTTGGTTTCTACAAACAAGGCAATGGTTATTCTTTGGGAATCTGGTTAGTCACTTCTCCAAATATTACAGTCGTTTGGACTGCAAACAGAGATGAGCAACCTATGCCGTCAAATGCTACGCTTACATTAACCATGGACGGTAAGCTCATTCTGAAAACTGAAGAAAGCAAAGAAAAACCCATTGCTGATCTCGTCTTTGATGAGCCAGCTTCTTTCGCTTCCATGCTTGATTCTGGTAACTTTGTGCTCTACAACAACCGTTCTGGTATCATTTGGGAGAGCTTCAGCACTCCCACTGATACAATCCTGGGAGGCCAAAGTCTAGAGAACGGTGAACAATTGCTCTCTTCTGTAACCGAAACCAATAGCTCAACTGGGCGGTTTTGTTTGAGTATGCAAGAGGATGGGAATATTGTTCTGTATCCCAGAAACATGTTAAACAAGGCCTTGGAGGCTTATTGGGCCAATGGCACTGATATTCAATCAGAATATCCATATTCTGTGAACTTAAATCTCAGTCCCAATGGTGTTTTGCAGCTATTGAGTGGTAATAAGACACAGAAAATTTTATTCAGAAGCTCTTATTCACTCAAGAGTATGAATGAAACTGTGATATACCGTACAACACTTGATTCTGATGGCATATTAAGGCTGTATTCACATCATTTTAAGAATGACGGTAACTCTACCGTTGGCATCGAATGGTCTGCGTTGGAAAAACAATGTGTCGTGAAAGGTTTTTGTGGTCTCAATAGCTATTGCTCTACTTCTACCAACAGCAGTACCAAAGGCGATTGTCATTGCTTTCGTGGGTTTAATTTCATCAACCCTGAAATGAAGTTTCTGGGCTGTTACAGAAACTTCAGTGATGAAGAAGGCTGCAAAAGGAAGATGCCAGCTGAGTTTTACAACATTACTAGCTTGAAAATTACATGGTTGGGAGGCTTGCCTTATGCGAAGTTGTCAGTTAGTAAGAAAGATTGCAGCAAATCCTGCCTGAATGACTGCTACTGTGGAGCTGCTTTTTATTCCGATGGAGCCTGCAGTAAACACAAGTTTCCACTTATGTTCGCGACGAAAGATCAATATGCGTCAGCTATACTCTTCATTAAGTGGAGTTCTGGCCAGGCCAATCTTAGTACTCATCGAATTGCTCCACCTATTGGAAATGAAAAAGTTGATGACAAGAAAAAACTTCTTACAGTTCTTGCAGCTTGTTTGGGCTCTATCACGTTCTTGTGTTTCCTTATTGCCATTTCTAGTTTGCTTGTATACAAGCATCGAGTACATCACTATCAGAAACTTCAAGGAAATTTAAATCTGGGAACAACACAAGAGTTCATTCTACAATCATTTTCTTATTGTGAGCTCGAGACAGCTACAAACGGGTTTCAGGAAGAGTTGGGAAGAGGTCAGTTTGGGGCAGTTTACAAAGGAGCAATATGTGAAGGTAAAAAGATTGTTGCAGTTAAGCGACTAGAAAATTCTGTGGAAGAAGGAGAAAGAAAGTTCCAAGCAGAAATGGCTGCAGTACGCCAAACACATCACAAAAACCTCGTTCGCTTACTTGGCTTTTGCGTCCAGAGCTCCAAGAAGCTTCTTGTTTATGAATTCATGAGTAAAGGTTCTCTTGCAGATCTCTTAGTCAATCTCGAAACACGTCCCCTTTGGAGAGACAGAGTGAGAATTGCACTAGATGTGGCAAGAGGACTACTTTATCTTCATGATGAGTGTGAGGTCCAAATAATTCACTGTGACATAAAGCTCCGAAACATTCTCATCGATGATTCATGGAGAGCTAAGATCTCCGATTTTGGATTAGCAAAGCTTTTGATGCCAAATCAAACTGGAATCGTTGCAGGGGTCAGAGGTAGCAGAGGTTATATGGCACCTGAATGGCAAAACAGTGGCCTAATAACTGTGAAATCTGACGTTTATAGTTTTGGAGTTGTGTTGTTGGAGATTATATGCTGCAGAAGCAATTTTGAAGTGAATGTTTCAACGGCTGATGAAGTGCTTCTTTCAACTTGGGTTTACAACTGCTTCGTTGCCGGAGAGTTAAACAAGCTTGTTGAGGAAGAAGTAGATATGATAACACTGGAAAGGATGGTGAAAATTGGACTCTTGTGCATTCAAGATGAACCGAATCTTCGTCCTTCCATGAAAAATGTCATCTTGATGCTGGAAGGAACGATGGAGATACCAATCCTTGCATTTCCACCTCTTTCTCATGTTAATAGTCTTTCTCATGAACAGCATTTTGTTGAAATTACATGCTAATTCACAGCTCCATGTTGAATTGCCTCATATTTGTAATAATTTACAATACGGTCCGGTATAATTAATGTTCTATCTTCATGTTTTAAGAAAATGGGTTTGTTCGCATGAAGCTTTTTTGAGATGCTATTTATTACAACAATAAGCATGACTTCCTTTATGTGTTTGTTGAAGCAGAAATTCTAAAATACATGTCATGGCAATCATACAACAAGTAAATGATGTTATGAAATGTGTGTATTTATTTTGAAAAATTATCATGTAAGTGGTGGTTATATTAAATTTAACTACACATGTCATGCGTGCATCAATTGGTTATAATACATCAGAAGTATTCTAGAATTTCTCTTCTTGAAGAACCATGTAACAAGATGCTTTCATGTTAGTCTTGCATTTGGACTCTTGAAGTATCAGAGATGATCTGATATATGTTTGGGTAGTCGTGATTTGCTTCTTGTTACAATTGACGTTTGGGAAGTAATTATTTGCTTGTGTTATAATTAACTTCTATTGGCAAAAATTTGGATTGCTTCGCATCTCTCTTTCTTTTGCTAGCACTTGGAAGAGGCGAATAACACAGCTCACAAGAAAAAATATATATTATTGTTCAGTGGAAACACGCCCGCATTCCGTCAAGTGGCTCTCCGGCTTTTGGGCAACCCCTTCTCCTTATGAGTCAGTTTTTAAGGATGAATTCTACCCCTATGTGTGGGCAGGAATGGCAATCGGTCAGATAACCCCACCCTAAGGAAAGCTCGACCCGATCCGATTCAGGCCCCACGCACACACGCGCAAATACACGTGTCTGTATGTATATTTTCCCTAGCAATTGCATTAGTCATCATCAATATTTATTAGTGAGAGGACTTTCAATCCATTTTAACTAGTATTAGCTGATCTGAGAAGACCAACTGGTCTATCACATTTTACCAAATTGACGTCTCCAAATGAAGATATACTTCAAACGATGTTTCCACGAAGCAGGTCAGTCAATGCATAAATTTTTCTGTGATGTTTCCACAAAGCAGGTCAGTCAATGCATAAACTTTTCTCCACGCAGAAAATTGTAATGCAGCTTTCAACAGTTTTTATTCTCCCTAAGTGAAAAACCCTGAACACTAAAGAAACAACAAGCTAGTTTAATTGTCTCACTTCTTATGGCTTTTTCAGCATATTTTTTCATACGAACACTCTTGTTCATTTCTGGAATTACCAATGCCGCTCAACAACAGCATCCTCAATCAAAATCAATAAACCTAGGCTCCTCACTTTCACCTTCCAAGAAACCCAGTTCATGGAAATCATCACTTGGCCGATTTGAGTTTGGTTTCTACCAACAAGACGGTGGATTTTCAGTAGGAATCTGGTTAGTCACTTTTCCAGATAATACAATTGTCTGGACTGCCAATCGAGATGACCCACCTGTGTCATCAAATGCTACATTGGCACTAACCATGGATGGTAAGCTCATTCTAAGAACTGAAGAATATGAATCTAAAACAATTGCCATTTCCTCGGAGCCTGCTTCATCAGCTTCCATGCTTGATTCTGGTAACTTCGTGCTCTACAACAATCAGTCTAATATCATTTGGTCAAGTTTCAACTTTCCAACTGATACAATACTGGGAAACCAGAGTCTATATGCTGGGAATGAATTGTTCTCGAGGATATCTGAAACCAACAGCTCAACTGGACGGTTTCGTCTGAATATGCAACGCGATGGGAATCTTGTTTTGTATCCTACAAACACTATTGATGAGTACACGGAAGCTTATTGGTTCAGTAACACTGTCAGCCAACAACAGCTCCATCTATATCTAAATAATACTGGTCGACTACTCCTCGTTGACAACAGCACGTCCATAATTGAGGTTCTGCACTCTGGCTCACTTTCTGAAAACATCCCAATGATCCAACGTTTAACACTAGGCCATGATGGCATTCTTCGATTATATACTCATTACTTGGTCTCTGAAGTTGCTTACAACTCATCTGTCAGATGGAAAGTACCAGAAGATTTCTGTGATGTGAAGAGCTTCTGTGGTTTGAACAGCTATTGCACATTGTATGACGATCAACCCAGGTGCCGTTGCCTTCCTGGTACTGATTTTCTCGATCCCAACCAAATGTCCAGCGGATGTGAGAGAAACTTTGTTGATGAAAGATGCAAAGGTATGAATATAAGTGCAGAATACAACATGACTTCTATGGAAAAGATGACATGGTATGATTATCCTTATTTCAGAGCATCTATAACCGAAGAAGAATGCAGAAAATCTTGTTTGGAGGACTGCGAATGTGATGTGGCATTGTATGAGGAGTCGATTAATGATGAGCCAGGTTATTGCATGAAACAAAAGCTTCCATTGAAATCTGCAAGAAGAGATCTAAAAGATTCACCCTCGTCCAAAGCTTACTTCAAGACGGGCATAAGAAATATCACAATAGGCAGCGACAATAATGCCAATCTCGATCCAGCAAAGCCGCAAGTAAGAATCACAAGCAAGAAGGCAATAATACTAATTCTGGTCATGGCTGTAGGCTTTGTTATATGTTCATGTGTTAGGAAATTGGTGGATGAAGCAGACACGCAGCTAAAGTAAAATTGGAAGAAAAATAAAGAACATGCACAAAAGAGAATATCAGAAATTACGTGGTTCGGCTTTTAGCTTACGTCCACGGGCGAAAACAGAAGGAAATATTATACTAGTGAAAAGGAGTTACAAGTATTGTAGTATTTTAGCTCACTACCCAAAACCCCAATACACCCAAACTTTCAAATCACTAAGCACACAAAATTCTTTGCTCTTGCAAGAATTACTTCTCTCAACTCTCAACTCTCTCTACAAAAATTGAATGCAAATGAATTAGGGAGCTCTTCCTTTTATAGCCAAAAAATGGCTATTAAATTAAAATATATATGTATATATTTCAAATGTAGTTGCCAACTTCTTCTTTTTTTCTTTGGATGGCATAACATTTTCTTTGGCCGGCTTGTCAAAGCCAACTTGAATTTGCTTTGTGACCACCGGCCTTTGACATCATGTGCTTTCCTTGCTTTCTCTGGTGTTTTCATCTTCAAGTACCAAGTACTTAAATACGAATGGCTGCTAGAAAATGGAAGCTTGGGCTTGACCGATGAGTCAACTCTGCGCTCATTTTCTTATAATGAGCTTAAGAAAGCAACCAATGGATTCAAAGAAGAGTTAGGCAAGGGCTCCTTCGGTGCAGTATATAAAGGGACCCTGTACAAAGGTGAAAAGCTTGTTGCGGTGAAAAGGCTGGAGAAAATGGTGACCGAAGGTGAAAGAGAATTCCGAGCAGAGATGCATGTAATCGGTCGAACACATCACAAGAACTTAGTTCGGTTGCTTGGATACTGCGCTGAGGATTGTAAGAGGCTTCTGGTATATGAATATATGAGCAATGGCTCCCTTGCAGACATTCTATTTCGTGGCCCTGAAAGATCCCTCGGTTGGAATGAAAGAGTGAGAATTGCATTGGATGTTGCTAAAGGAATCCTCTATCTCCATGATGAATGTGAAGCGCCAATCATTCATTGTGACATAAAGCCTCAGAACATTCTGATGGATGAATTTTGGACTGCAAAAATCTCAGACTTCGGGCTGGCAAAGTTGTTGATGCCAGACCAAACTAGGACTTTCACATTGATCAGAGGCACAAGAGGTTATATGGCGCCAGAATGGTCTAAGAATACTCCAA
This sequence comes from Citrus x limon, assembly GCA_034663535.1. Taxonomy (NCBI): domain Eukaryota; kingdom Viridiplantae; phylum Streptophyta; class Magnoliopsida; order Sapindales; family Rutaceae; genus Citrus; species Citrus x limon. The sequence continues at coordinate 25,466,396 of CM067997.1, forward strand.
TATCAGTGAAAGCAGAAGTTTTCAGTTATGGAGTAGTGCTCTTGGAAATTGTTTGCTGCAGAAGAAACATGGAGATTGATCCTTCAAAACCAGAGGAAATTGTTCTTATCAACTGGGCTTATAGGTGCTTCATTGATGGAGAGTTGAATAAGCTTGTCCGTGGCGAAGAAGTAGATAGGAAGACTCTGGAGAACATGATCAAGGTGGGGCTTTGGTGTGTCCAAGATGAACCTGCTCTTCGTCCTTCTATGAAGAGTGTGGTGATGATGTTAGAAGGGATCACTGACATCTCGATTCCTCCTTGCCCTACTTCCTCCTAGGAGAAAAATCTCGTAGAGAATTGTTGCTTCATATATGTTCTATGTATTTCTGTTTCAGCGTCTGATGAAATCTTTGATCTAAAGGTGTATTAAACCTGTCAAATAAAACTTTTCCATGAATAAATTTATGTTTGTCATGATAGGTTATTTAAATTTTCAACAAAAACACGAAGAATATACAATGCAGGCATCAACGAGATAATTCATAAAAACCTATGTAACATGCAATTTTCGGAGAGGCAAAATCTCCAACAAGTTGCAGACAGCTACTGTTTTCGGACTTATTCCCATGGTTAGTAATCATTTGGTTTAACATCAAAGATGCAAGAGGGACTCGCTAGATTACTGTAAGCCTAGTGACAATGAATAAAACCCAAGGAGAAAATTGGTCAGATTAGCAAGAAATATTCAGACAGTAACGACAATGCAAGTTGCTTAAAATTTTACAGCTTGTTCAAGATTGTTCAATTGCCAGATTTTATCACTTTCTTGGCAAGCACACAATAAAGAGTGAAACATATAAAGCAAAGGCCACTCCATTTAGCAGCAATTAATCTGCAACAAACAGGGGACTCTGTTCTCTCAGATTATCTCCACCAAGAATTTCATTTGAATTAGTCATGGCATATTACTTTATGGCACGAGGGAAACCCCACCAGCATTATAGAGAAGCTGTCAAAGTTATGGGGGATGGCATTTTGCAAGTGCTTCCCAAAGAAATTGCAAGAGCCAACATGAATGAAGCCACGACCGCTAGTCCAGCAAATAATTAGTGGTAAATGGCATGAATAATTTAGCAGAACAATTTTTTTTTTTCCTCCCAAGAATGACGTTTCAATCCCTTTTAAATCATAGATGCCCAACCATCCATGCCGGGCCAGGCAGAGAAAGGCCCACGTAGGCTTACAGGCCATCAGCCTATCACTATAACAACAACCAACTTAGTGGGCTATACAGTGCCCAGCCTTGCAAAAGGTTGACCCAGCTCGGCCCGTAGGCCATGGACTGTGTTTCAGCCGAAGTTTATCTAAGGTATTGCCGTTTTTAAACCACAATTGTCCGCTATAGTGACAAAAAAAATCTAATAAAATAAAAGTTTATTATCTTTATAAATATAATTTTTAAATAATATTTATGAGAACTAGTGAAAGTTTATAATCTTTTTTTCAGTCAAACCTATTGGATTAATCTATGGCTTTTAAACTATAGCTCTCCATACGTGCAACATGAAAACATATCCTTCCTTGAGAATAATAATGTAGTTGCACTTAAACATTCAACAATATGGTTAATTTCATATAATTTATCTTGTGAATTGATTATTTTCAAACCATCTCCTTACTTTTAAAAACTTCAATTTACCTTTTATTTTTTATTAAGAAGATAAAAAAACAAAAACCATCAACCCACCCCCTTTTTCCTCAGCTTTTGACCAAATATTAGGATAATTTAAAGTTTTCAAAAGTAAGAAGGGTAATTTAAAAATAGACAATTCACAAGAAGAGTAATCGTAATAATATCACACAGGAAAGAAGAACCTATGTAGGGCAGGTTGAGGTGGTTGGACTAACTACTAAAGCTCTGTCACATGGCATAGCAAGTGGGTCCTATTGTAGGATCCACTTGGCCTCCAATTATAACACCCCTTGCTCTGTCACATAGCAGAGCCTTACTAGTTGATCCTACCACCTCAAGCTGAGATGATAAAAGAGCCTTACTAGTTGATCCTACCACCTCAAGCTGAGATGATAAAAATGTCACGCATAAGTCTTTTTCACAACAACTACATAAAACTGCAATAAAAATTATGATTCATATTTGATAATATAATTTATACTTATAAAATAATATATCATTATTTAAAAATATAAACTTAGGGTAATTGAATATGGTTTATGCTTTATAGCATTACTGTTAAACTTCTTAAATATGTACACAAAAATATATCCAAATTCAGTATGATTTGGAGATTTCACTGTTTTATCCTTCAGTTTTTGGAAATAGGTTTAATTCTTTATTCATACAATTGATTTAAAAATGAAGCATAAATCAATTTGTTTAGCACTTACCCCCCTTGTTGGAGCACAAGTGGCCAGCCATAGCTTGCTACTCGGGCAAGACCTTGAAAGCTTGACAAAACAACGTTATTTTTTAGTAATACAAGATTTGACTTAGGTCTCGATTCTAAATCTACATTTTGTAAAAATCATATCCCCGCATCCATCGCACTTGGAAGCTATGAACATTCTTGAGCTATTTATAACGCACAAAATTTTCCAATTTGCCAGCTGTTGTATATGTTCGTTTACATTAAATAGCTCATACTGGCCAAATGAGACCAGACCAGTCGAGCGTTAAGGAGAACAAGCCAAGTCTTCTTAAGTACTTGAGCAAAGCAGTGGTAGATATTAGCCAAAAGAGAAGTGGCAAATATTAGCCAAATACTACCATTACGAATGCATATACCAAAAAGGTCACCTGGGTTGTGAAATAGGACAATTAAATCAAAGTAACTGTAGACTTGCCCTTCAATTCAACTTATATTTTCTAGTCTCGTTCGGCGCACCAAATGATACACACACCATTGATGAAGTCATGAATCAAACTTTACCCGTTGATATACCATGGCGGCGCAGGCTTTCTGTATGCTGTTGAAAATAATTTTCTTAAACTTTTACTGCCCTGCAAATGATGTAAAATCTCTGTGATTTTTCCATACAACATGTCAGTCAACATACTAATTTTCTTTGTAGTGGAAAATAGCAGTAGTATTAGCTATTGTTAATGGTGAAAAACAAGGCAAGTTGATTTCGTGAATAGTCCTCGTCTCCTCTCATGGCTTCTGCATTTGTTTTGCTAGTATAACTCTTCACCATTTTGCAAATTATTACTGCTCAACAACATCACCACCGCCAACCAAAATCAATAAGGGTAGGCTCTTCACTGTCACCTTCTAGGCAACCCAGCTCATGGCACTCATCTTCAGGCCGATTTGAATTTGGGTTCTACAAATAAGGCTCTGGCTTTTCAGTAGGAATTTGGTTAGCCAGTCCTTCAGGAAATACAACTGTTTGGACTGCAAATCGAGATGACGCACCTGTATCATTAAAAGCTACACCGACATTAACCATTGGTGGTAAAGCTCATTCCGAGTACTGTATGACTATGTGGCTCTATTGCAGCATGTTAAAATATATATATCACGCTTTGCACACCCGTCCAGCAAAACTTTGCATGAATACATTTACTTTTGCCATGACTGGCTGTTTTAAATTTTAATGAAATTAATTATATACAAAGATGTAGTCATCAACCAGAAAATATATAGAGCAACCGAGTATATATCACTTTTACAGAGTTATGAATACATTCTGACAAGAGCAAACACCTAACCACCATTTAATTTACAGAGGCAAAATCTCGAACCAGTTTTAGGCAACCATCACTTTTGGATAAATTCAAAACGTTATAAATAACTTGGGTTGACATGTAAGATGCAAGAGGGACTCCTAGATGGCTAAACCTTGGTGGTGATGAATAAAACCTAAGCGAAAAGTTCTTTCTTAATGTACTAGACTGGTAAACAAGTATTTATGAATGTTCCCCAAAAGATACAATGAAGACAACCTTGATTGACGTCAATGTATATGAGGTCAACAATGTCTGCAATGTAGAAATATTAGCATTCTGAGAAGCAACTGATATGCTGAAGCAGGTGTCAAAGGAGATGTAATTAAGGATACCCAATTCAATACACAAGGGAAGTCAGAGACTCAGAGTTATGGGATATGAAAAGGTGCTCTTAGTATTGCACTATTCCTTCTCAGGAATCTATGGTGATAGAATTCGTTGAAGGACAAACGATCCACTGCAATGAATTGAGAAGACTGTAAGGGATGACTGCAATAAACCAGGAGTAAATAAAAGTATAATTATCTGGTGAATGTTAATATATAAAGCTAAAATATGGAGTAGATGATACCTGTATTTGCAGAAAGTAGCTTTAAGCACATATCAACACAATCTGGATGCAAAGCAGGGACGATAAGCTGAGAAAATGGAAGATGCTTACATGAATTGATGTTCCTCACCAACTGAAAGAAACAAAACTTATTAGCTAAGATTCAAGCTAGCTCACTGTTAGGAATATTAATCTATACAAAAATATGCTACCTGGACATTATTCCTACCAGAGAAAGGTGGGTAGCCATTAAGAAGCTCAAAAAGAATTGCCCCAACGCTCCACATATCAACCTACAAAGAAAGTTTTAAAACTTTCAGTAAATTCTGATGCATTTTAATAGCACAGAATGAATATCTAGGAAACAAAGAAATTCACCTTCTCATCATATCTTTGAAATTGGAGAACTTCAGGAGCCATGTATAATGGGGATCCACAAACTTTCTCAGCGTAATTGCCAGGATACAGGGTGCTGCTTAAAATATGAAGCAAACAGTCAATTTTAAGCTCCAGACTTTTCAAGAATGAAACTTCTGCATAATGTTTACATTTTAAAACTACAATAGAAAAACCACTCGGGCAGTAGCCCGAGTGGCCAGGGCTGTTGGAGGGCAGCAGTTCGAACCCCCACAAAAGTATTGTGGGGGTATTTCCTTCCTCAATTAATTTGAGTGAAGGTAGTCTTCTCCCTTACCCATGAGTGAGGAGTAGACATCCCTCGAATATTTGTGAGGGTTAAAATCTGGGCAGAGCTCCATTAGCATTGATGTCAGTTGGTCCCAGTAATAGTCTGATTTGTAAATATCAGTAATAATCTCATGTATATGAGTTGTAATCTGAGCAATAGTCTCATGTAATAAAAAAAAAAAAAAAAAAAAACTACAATAGAAACAAAAGAACAGAAAAAGTCATCGTTCAAACACACTTCCAGGACATTGTCAAAAATAAGAACTATCCTCACACAATATATTTGTATCCTTCTACTAAAAGTTTACCATGAAAGACCAAAATCTGCTATCTTGAGCATCACATCGTCATCTAGGCCGGATAGTAAAATGTTCTGTTCCACCAAAAGCAACAGCAAAGTCAATTTAAAAACTTACAATCTCGAAAACATACAATGTTTTAAAATGAAAACATATAAAATTAAAATGAAGAAAATTCATGTGTAGAAACACTGAAAATTTGGCAGTTTAGTGACAACTATACAATCACTGACGACGTTCAAAGTTCCTTTGAACTTCACAAAATAGGAGTACAAAATAGTAGCTCATCAAACTTTAAGCTTGTGCAAGATTGTTCATTTTCTGGATTTCATCACTTTCTTGACAAACACACTAAAGAGCAAACCATATAAAGCAACCACAATCCTCTAGGGAACTCCATCCTCTATGATTAGCACCAACCAAGACTCTCATTTAGTTATTCATGGTATATTTCTCATGGAACAGAGAGAACCAGGTGGCAGCACAAAGAAAGAAGTAGAAGGTGCAGGGGATGACATACAACAGGTTCACAGAAAAACTGCAAGAGCGAACAAGAACAGGGCCACACTGCGTAAACAACTAATGGTAAGCGGCATCTTCCATGTTCATAGAATCATTTAGAGAAACAAAATTTTCCAAATAAGTTAGAAATTCAAGACAATAAACCACAACACATAACTCTTCATACCTCTGGTTTCAAATCTCTATGGATAATGTGGTGAGAATTTAGAATTTCCAAACCTGCTCCTGCAACAAGGAATCAAGGATTCAGTCACATTCTTTTATATCTTACTTGATACAGGGAAGTGATTGGAGCAACAAAAATGCACAACTATTGACCAAAGGCTGGTAATGAGCTACCGAGCTGCTGAAGAAACTTTCTGGCAGTCTGCTCTGGAACCCTTCCATGCAGCCGAATGTAAGATGAAAGATTACCCCCAGCACAAAACTCAACCACAAGGAATATACAATTTTCAGCCTGACAGCAGAGGCAGCCAACTTCAATTTGTCATAGTACTATCGTTACATAAATGATTTATATATCATTTGCAACAACCTATACGGCTTTCTTTATTAAGGGAATGGTGTAGCTCTAAGACAAATATGCCTAAGTACGAACAGATTTCGGCAATCAAGAAATCACTTATTTTAAATTGTAATTTGCATGCAACGGGCATGCCGCCAGACCATTTAATAACAAAAATGTATATGAGGGACAGGAAAATAGAAATCCAAAAAGTATGCTTAATTCCAACACATCTTATCTTACATCAACTATTTCCATCCCCAATTCAAGGTATAAATAATAAAATTGATTAGCTAAAATCAACCATTTGCATTTTCCAATTCAAGGTATAAAATAAGTTAGCTAAAAATAGTCAGAAAAGAAAATAAAAGAACCACAAAAAATAGCATAGTTTGAACATTAAGACCATCCTTTTCTCTAATAAGCAATTTGCATCTCCATGTCATGATAAAAAATAATGGTCATTTATGGAATATCCAATTGATAAAATCAACTTAACCAACAGGCTAATGAATTAATGAATCTGCATTCCAAGATAAATCTACACTAAATTAACAACTATTATCTCCAAAATAATTAAAGAAAAATCTAAAAATACATTTTCAGACCTCCAAGCTGATTTGAACAATCAGTTAACAAATGCAATTCAGCAAACACTTGACAAGTATCCAACAGCTAATCCAAAAATTAAAAAAAAAAAATTAAGCAGACAATTATACTCTTACAACATATCAAGCAAAATCATACGGAACGATCCTTTATCAAAGATAACCAAATGGATATCCCACAAACAGGCTAAAAATCAAAACCAATGAACTAAATATGAATAAATTACATTACCCAAATCAAAGAAACTCAAATTCAACAAACGCAAGAAAGGCAATTAAGAATCTGAAATTTCCATTTAAAGGGCTCACCTGGAAAGCGTCAAAAAGGCGAATTATGTTGGGGTGATTGACAGAGGAGAGGAAATTGAGCTCACAATCCAAGCAGCTCTTGAGGTGCTTGTTGAGTTTTTCAACATAAACTTGCTTCACGGCCACCACATCACCTGATGACAAGTGCTCCGCTTTCCACACTGTTGAGAGTGAATTTGAACTCTCTCCAATTTTTGATTTTAATGCATAGTCTCCCACTGTTTTGTATTTTGAGAGTTTGTTTTGTTCCATTTCTGCTCTGGAAACTCATAAGAGTCCTGTCACAAAAGATAAAAAAATGGAAACTCATCAGGGTAAGGCCGAGTTGCTACCATGTTCTAATGCTTTCCCTTTGCGCGAGGTTATAAATAGTACGTGACACGTGTCATGCGACAAAAATTTACGAAAATATTAATTTTAAATAATTAGTTAGGGTAAGTTTCACTACAACCCCGATTAATGTTCGTAATCACTAGTGAGTCTCTATTAGATTGTATGTCATCAAGGCGCACCAAAACCCTTTTCTTGTCCCGAATTCAAATTAGACAATCAATTAGGGGTATTTTGAAAAATCATTCATTTTTATTTACTTTTTGAAAAAATGGTAGAAATGTACTCATCATATTGGTCTAACTGTAGTCAATCATTAAAAATATCCGGTGCTATAACAGCACCGGTCTTTTTCTTATCAACTAATAGTGATAAGAAAAATGAGATAACTTTTACACTTTAAAAATTTCTTTCAACACTATGTTATTTTGTACACTCATTTATTAAATTTGAGAATTTAAATTTTATTTTATACACTCATTAAAATATTAAAAATATTCTAATTTAAACCACTTAAATTAATTTACTCAAAACAACAAAAAAAAAAACTATCAAGCAAAGCCAGAAAAAAGATTTAAAAATTAAAAATTTAGCATATACTTGCAACAAACAGATTCAATTGAAGTTGTAAAGAAATTTTTTAAACATAATTTTTAGTTATTTATTTTTGTTTACTATAGAATATGCTTAATAATGATTTTTGCACTCCTAAATTTTTTAACATCAAGAAGAATGAATTTTGTTTGCCCCCAATAACAACTGAAAAGAAATGGCGATTTAACGGGGAAAAAAAAAAAAAAAAAAAAGCTAGACGATGCTGCTACTGGATGCAGCAGTTTATATGGGCTCAGTTTCAGCTTCCTCCCTATTTTCCCTTTTTTTTTTCAAATCAAAAGCAAAAATTTGACCAGCTTCACAATAGTTTATTTCAATTTAATGTTTTGAAGAGAAATGGACACTTAAATCTCAAGATTTAAAAAAATGATCATAAAGACCCTCAATTTTTTTATTGAAAAACACCAAAACCCCCTTTTGACAATAATACCCTTTAAATTTAGTAATTAAAAAATTAACTTTAAAATTTTTTATTTAATACAAATTTAATAGAAATAATATAGTCTATCTAGTAGACTAATAATATTAAATTATTTTTAACATTTAAAATAATAGTAAAATTTTAAAATATTATATTATTTTAATAATATATTTGTATTTATTATAAAGATTTTAAATAAATTTCTAGGTTAAATTGGTTTTACAATTAACAAAATATATCCCTATTATAAATACGAAATTTATTATTTACATAATATTTAAAATAATTTTAATTTTAATTTATTTACTATAGAATTATGTTTCTATTTATTATTAAATTTTACTTTAATTATAAGAAAATATGTCTAATAGATTGTGAAATATAAAAATATTTTTTAAATATTAAAATTATATTAAAATGTATATATTTATTTCAATACCATATTTCTGTTTATTATAAAATTTTCGAGTCAATTTTTTTACAGTTTATAAAGTCAAAGGGTATGATGGTAAAAAAAGAGATCTTTGTATCTCTTACTGAAAACTTAGGGGTCTTAAGACCATCTTCCTAAATCTTAAGGGTGTAGATGTCATTTTTCCTATTTTGAAAATCAAAAGGGTCTCATAAATCTTGTAGTCAAAATATTTTAAAATATTGATTTGCTCATTGTCCGAGTAAGTTTTGTTCAAGATGCTGGAAATAAAATTTTAATATTTAAAGCAAAAGAATTACAGATTGAATAATGAGTGTATTATCTCATGAGTATTCAAAATAAGGCAAACATTACCTTACAACTAATGTAAGGTATATCCATCTCTCATAAACAGTGTATGTGTGGGACCCACTCATTGTTCATGTGATGGGTATATATTACATTAGTTGTAAGATAGGGGGATCCTTCAAAATAATTATAATATACATGACTTATAATAAATTGTTCTTAATAGTAATTCACATGATGAATATTTTTGTAATAAATTATCTATATCTATATATATATATATAAAGCTGGGACTTGAGGAGGTGATGTGGCATCATCATTTCTCATATTTGTATATTCTCTATTATCTAATAAATAGAGAAATTTTCTTTTAGATTTGGCTTTTCATCTTCTCATAATTAATTTGATTGTTATTACACAATAACAATTATATAAGTATTTTAATGAGGCATATTCTTTATAATGAACATTCAAGGGGGAGTGTTATGAATTTATTAAAATAAATGTAGATGTTCATAACATATATCTCTTAGTCTCCTCACTATCTCCCATTAGCAACATTTAGCTTCCTTATAACTCCCACTATCTCATAAGGAATTATGATCCATAATTTTTCATTAATTTCATGCAGTGATTATGTAACTATAAAAAGAGAACCCATCTTTTTGTTTTGTACACACACAATTGAAATGAATAAAATCACTTTATAATATATTCTCTCATTTTATTCTTTATCTTGCATTGCTTCTTTATTTGTATTGCTGGCTAATAGCTTTTTTTGTTTTCTATAAGGCTGTCTCATCTTTAAAAAAATTCAATTTATATTTTTTATCAGTTTCATCAAGTGTAAAGTAAAAAAAAAAGGATAATACTAAATTCTTTTTTCAAAGTCGCGTGAAGCGCGGTTCTATTTTCTAGTATATATATAAATTTGGGACTAGAGGAGATGATGTGGCATCACTATTTCTCATCTTCTTGTATTTTCTATTATCTAATAAATTGGTTGAGATTAAAAAAAATAATTACATTACAAAATATTAAAAATAAAAAATAATTATTAGATTACAAAAGATTACATGTCCCTTCCTCTTTCTATTTAAATTCAATAATATGTAATCATGAATTATAATTAATTATAAGTCTTGAAACATGTATTTATTTTATTATGCCAACAATTAAACTTTAGTGACTTAAATACATTAATTAATTAATATAGGAAGGAATGCTCCTTCATCTTCCCTCAACAATATCATTAGGATCTAATTTTAATGCTATAATCTCATATTTAATTATGCAATCTTTTGTTTAATGCCTTTTGACTTCTTTAAACTCTATAAATATTAAGTAGTTAAGATTTATGACATTATTATTTCTCATCTTTTTATATTCTCTATGATCTAATATATTGGTTGAGATTAAAAAATAATTACATTACAAAATATTAAAAATATAAAATAATTAGTAGATTACAAAAGATTACATGTCTCTTCCTCTTTCTATTTAAATTCAACAATATGTAACCATTAATAATAATTAATTATAAGTTTTGAAACATTCATTTATTTTATTAAGCAAACAATTAAACTTTAGTGGTTTAAAATACATCAACTAATTAATATAGGAAAGAAGGTTCATTCATTTTCCTTCACCAATGCCATTAGGAGCTAATTTTAATGTCATAATCCCATATTTAATTATACAACATTTTATTTAGTATTTTTTGGCTTCTTCAAACTCTATAAATGTTAAGTATTTAAGATTTGTTATGTTTGAGTCTTTTTATTATTTAATCAACATCCTTTTTAGAAATGTTCTTGTGTTTTTATTTTTTTGACTTATTTGAATTTTTAATATTGTGTGCTTCATGGAGTATTATTTTTTTCATGAGTTAAACAATAAAAATACTTTTTGTACCTTTTTTTTGTAAAATTTAATATAACAAAAAGAACCATATAGAAAATTACTATTTAAGACAAAGATAAGCCTTTTTAACACCCTTCTTCTTTTTCTTCCGTTTCTTTGTCTTCTCCACGTCAATGTTTTCTTGTCAATTTAAATAATATGTTTATCGTTCATTGCAATTGCAGCCTTATAAGAATAGCAATGTAAATGGAATTATGGAGACTGACGAAAATTACCTATAGTAATACAATTTACTTGATCATAGAGTTCAACCTTTCTCATTGTTCTAGTGGAAAAAAAAAAAGAAATCAACAAATATTCTAGTAAAGAAATTATAAAAAATCATGTTCATAAACTATTCAAAGACAAAAAAATAAAAAAAAATGGGATTTCATAAATACTGTTAAAACAAAAAAGCCCACCAAATAAATCAAGATGATGTTGTCATTTTTGGAAATACATATATATATAACCTATATGATTGTTTATACTGGAGGTGATTTCATTTTATTGATTACTGTTTATAGAAAGGAATCATAGAAAAAAAAAATAAAAAGGGGAATCATAAGAATGGAAAAGAAGATAGTAAAACAAAAAAGATGAAATTAGATTTTGATGTATATGGACAAAATTTTGGAGGTGTAGAAATAAAATATTGAGGTTTTTAATTAGGTTAATTTTGGAATTACAGAAAGTTTAAAGATGAAAATTCTTATTTTATACTTTCCTTAAATGGAGTGTATAGAGTAAATGGGTGTAGAGAGTTACTTAATTCAAATAACCCCACACTTCACTACTACAAAAATACCAAATAATGACCCATAGATTATGACGGTTATTTTTAATAATCGTCATTAAAAGTATTTGATGACGGTTATTAGAAAAACCGTCATAATATCTAACATTTATAATGACGGTTCTATTAAATATAATGTTAAAATATATTCTTACTTTTAATGACGATTATTTATAAAAAACGGTCATTAAAAATTAAAAATTTACAATGACGGTTTTGTTATATAACCATCATTAAATGTATCGTATTACCTTTAATGATGGTTATTTATAAAAAATAGTCATTGTAAATTTTAAACTTTTAATGATGGTTTTGTTATATAACAATTATTAAATGTCAATCTTATTTTTAATGACAATTATTTATAAAAACAGTCATTAAAAATTTAAAATTTGTCATGAAGATTTTATTATGGCTAATGCTAAGTTACATGCATGTAACATATAACTCTCTCACATAAATAGTAAATGGTTTAGGCCCACTCACTATTCATATGAAAAAATTATAAGTTACATGTATGTAACTTAAGGATCCTTTTATTATATAACTGTTATTAAATATTTAACTATTATTTTTAATGACGGTTTTATTTAACCACCGTCATTAAAAGTTAAAACATCTATTACTTTTAATGACGGTTTTATTTAAAAACCGTCATTAAAAGTCACAACTACAAAATTATATTTAGTGTCCAAACGGTGAGTTTTGAGAGTTTAGCATTTATGAACTCAAAATTTTCTCCGAGTGTTTACAAACTTATCACTCTCGACTCTTCGAACTCATCGAAATCGATCTCCAACAACCAGATACCCAAGGCCGAATTTATTACTGTTCTTACGTTGTCGACACCTATATCGCTAGTCCTATCCCTTGTCAATGTCTTTTTCACTTGACCTAGCTGCTATTGTTGAAAACGATCAAAACCCTAGCCGCTATTATTTTGGAGTTTTCATTTGAATTGTAACACCCCAAATCTAACACGTGCGGAGCACGTGAAGAAGGAGGTTACTCACAAATCATATTCTTTACTCATAAGCTTCAAACTGAAATACCTCCATTTCTTATTCAAATAAATCCAGAAATTCAAACGTCTAATACTAAATAATCTCTCCTGAGGACATAAAAAAAAAAAAAAACAACTAAAGTCTCAAACTCCAAATTACACGTTCATAATAAAAGTAACTAAATAGAAACACAAGTCTATTCCTCCTCTTATTCAATGGCAAATGGAAACTGAAACTTATTAGCTCCAAAGCCAAGCACACCTCTCAAAAGAAACTTAATCTGCAAAAAGTAATGACGAGGGGTGAGCCGTCAACTCAGTAAGTAAAGCCATGCTTAACACACTAGGCCCATCGATACCAAAAATATTGCAAGCCTTCTTTTGTTTAAAACATATATCATAATCCATAATTTTCATGAAACGATATATCACGATAACATAAGATAAATTCTTAATAATTCAGAATATTCAAAAGCATATTTACTTACGAAGCAAATCATGTAGTACGTATTCAGAAAACAAAAAGGTTAGCTCATGTCACATAGTGTCACCTATAGTCCCGGTGACCCGGCCAGAAACAGAATCAGAATATTGTGTGCACACTCAGAACATAAACCCAGTACTGGTCCAGACAGATATATCGTACATTACGATTAGAATCAGAATCAGAATCAGAATAACTATGGACAATGAGCCAAAACATTAGGAATCACATACAATCATCAATAATTGAAATCAGACATAGGTACAAAACATTCGTATCAGATTCATAAAAATCCATATCAATAATTTAGGCTTGCATAACATTTTATAAATAAAATCATAAAAGTAGTCATGTAACAAAATAACTTACATATTCAAATACTTTGTTAAAAAGAATTTAGCTTTAAAACATTTACATAAAACTAATTTTGTTATGAAAATCCATTAATCTTCTAAGTAGTATAAAAATATTTTTACTTACAATAATAATATCAAAATACTTATACATATCCAGTATACTAGGAATGAAGTTACTTACCTCGACAAATGAACTTGAATTAACACACCTCTAAGCTTCTAAGAGCCTCAATCACCTTCAACTCCTTAAACAAATACAAGATATGACAATTAATGACTTATTCTAAGAATCTGATTTTCTAATTCATACCCGTACAGGTCTGATTCTCAGAATTTTAACTCTTAATCTAAAACTCAGAATGATATAATATCCTCTGGAACTATTCTGGACATCCATGAATACCCCATGTAAAATTTACAAGAGGATCCGATATCAAAAACATTTTAAAAACTATTTACTACTCAGCAAACTCGAAACTGTTTTCACATAATCTAAACCAAACAGAACGGGTTCCGTGATTTTTATAAAATAAAATACTAACCAGAAAATTATAAAATTAAAACTGGGAATCCTAGACACATATATTAACCTACATATAAACTTTCAGAATTTTCCGAGTTCATTTGATGGTACAAATAGTCTTGTGAATCCGATCGCAATGCTGGAATCGCAGTTTTCCAGTGCGGTGGTTTCTGTTTCGAAAATACATATAAAATTCAAAACGAAGTCGAATTCAATGAAATAAAATTTAATCAAGAAGCCCTACATGTCTAGTTCCCAGAAACATAAATTTTATAAGAAAATTCGTTCAGAAAATATAGCTTTAAATTCGAGATACTCATGCTGTCCAGAATTATCCTGTGCTTAATACGTCAAAGATTGATTAACTAAACTCATAATAAATCAAAAGTCTAAACAAGGCCTAAATATATTCTAAACCATGCATTATGATCTACAACCATTAGAATCGTGCCAATATAAACTCTAGCTAGATAGAGTGATTAGAAATCTGTTGAGAACATGGAGAATAACTTACCCGTCGCTTGATTCTCTCCTAAACAAAGGTTTGAATCCTAGGATTTGGGTAAGAGCGTAAAGAGCAGCAGGGAAGAAGAATAAACGTTGTGAATTTAGGGTTATGGGAGAGAAAAAGTATGAATTTATAGGGAGTCTTAAGAAACCCTATTTAATTAGGAAAAATAATCATTTTCCCAAAATTATCTCATAAATAACCTCTTAATAAGGGTTATGGGCCACCCATAATTCTCAATGAAAGCCCAATTTCCATAACTTAATATATATGAGAATTTGTGGCGTTACATGAATCGTATCCATTGTTGCTGTCGCACCAGAGTTTCAATTTTCGTAGCTTTTGTTGCTACCTTCAGTGAGAATAATGGCGTAGTTGCCTGAAAACCCATAACTCTGTTGCTGTTGCTTCTACACTTGGTAAATCTTCACAGATTTCTGGTAATATTTTTTTTTTTGTGGGTGCGTTTTGATTTGGGTATTCTAGTGCTTGTCAATTTGCAGGGGGTTTTGAATTATGAAATTTAAATTTTTGTCAATTTTGAGCCTTAATTGTTGATGGGTTTATTCTATAAAAATCAAAATTATTAGTAACTACCAGTTCTTTTTTTTTTTTCTTTTCATTTAAGGTATGCAAATTATTGTTTTCAACTTTGTTTCAATTGGGTACCCCTTTTGTGATCTCTTTTTTTTTTGGGGGGGGGGGGGGGGGGGGTAAATTTTGGATTTTCTTGTTTAGAGGTAAGTGGGGAAATTGTTTAAATCTTTTCAAATGCGATTTCCCTCTTTCATTTTTCCTAAACTAGTTTCCTCACAATTTGTAATTTCCTTTATCTAATCATTTAATTTCTGTAGGCTTTTGTTGATTTGATCGGAGATGCGTAAAGCGCGAGCTGCGGGTCCATTCGATGATACCTGACACAGTCTCTGCCTGAGTTGGGTATGGCTTTGTTAATTTGATTTGTTGTATTTAGGGGTTGGATTTAATTTTTTGGTGGTAGCATTCTGTTGAAAATTATTTTGATGTCAACTACCCATTTTTTTGGGTCTTGCATTTTTGTTGATTATATAGTCAATTTGGATGACTGTACTAGATCCTTGGTCTTTAATATTTTACAGTTTTCTTACAATTATTCTTAGTTTTGCTTCTATCAAGGAAATTGCTAGGTTTGTACACAAATCTAAGTAGATAATGCAGAAAAATTGTTTAAACATCTTAAATGTAATAGGATCAAGGATTTAAATTGAGCATATGCACTGTATTTGTAGCTAATAAAATTGTAGATGATTTACATATATAGTGAAAATGAACAATGGGTAAGATTCAAAGATGGAGGAGCGAATGGGAAAAATTGTTGAGGTTATCAAGTACAAGGATTTGGATGATTACTTGAGGTTGGTCAATATTACTTTGAATTTTAATAAAAGGTTGAGTAGCAAAATATGTTCATGTTGATTATTATAATACTCAACTATTTTGCTTGTAGTAGGCTTCTTTGATTGGAAAAAAAAGAAGAAAAAAAAGTAGTGTGTTAACATTGTTCTCTACATGCTATAATGCAGGGCTACCTATGAGGAATTTATTTTGCAGATACAATTAGACTAGTATTTTTTAGAGATACAAGCTAGGGGAGATGAGATAAAGATGGTATTCTATGGGGCTTTGAGTATCCTCTAGCTCTTTTATTTAAAGTGCTTTCTCAACTTATAAATCTTTGAATTTGAAGAAAAAAAGAATAGATGTACAACATATAGATGATGTGTTGATAAATTATTATGTAGCCAAATAAAAATATATTGATTTGTCTTTTGGGAACATTAATTATTGTGAAAGCTGAAATGATTTCACTTCAATTTCACAAGTTTTGAATGATATTGAGTGGCCAGAGCAATTACCCATGGACTATTCTTCAAAACCTTAAAGTCTTAGTTAGTACAAATTTGTTTGATTATATTAAAGTTCAAGAAGAGTCCACCTGAAAAATCAATCTTGCCAATACATTATCCTCATTCTGTTCCGGATTGTAATCTCTAATAAAAAAGATAGCTCCGTGAGCAAAACCTTCTGTCATGATGAATCACCCTTGTTCCTATAACCGTAAGCTGCCTTTATCGTTCTTCACCTCAAACAATATTATTCTCATTTTACTTTTGCTACTGACTGTCATATTTTATTCTTGAGCTGCTAAATTGTTTTAATAGAAAAAAATTATGAATTCGAACAGGTCGAGCCTAATTCTAGGAGGAGGGAAGATTAGGATGTTAGTGACCACTTTTTATTTTTTAACTTTATTGTAGATTTGACTTGATTTGAATTAATTTGATTTATAACTAAATGAATGCTTCTGTGCTTAATTTGCAGCTCTAAGAAAAATAAGGATGTGATTGATGGGCAATGTTCTCCCATTGAACCCAAGTCTCTTGCTATGATTAGGGCAGAAAAGGTTCAGTCTAATCTAGAGCTTCAGTTCCCTAGTTTTGCCAAATCTATGGTTTAGATCACATGCTGGTTGAAGACTTGCCAAATCTATGATTAGGGCAGAAAAAGGTTCTCCCATTGTGCCAATCTTGTTGGTTGTTAGTAGATTCATTAGTAGATATTAAAGAGTTGCGAGAATTTTGATGTAAAAGCTAACTGGTATATATTGTTAAAGTTTAATTATTGTTAAAGCATTTTGTAGGGCTATCTTTTTGTATATGAGACATTTGTTAAAAGTTAATTGTAAAGAACTTGAAAGGAAATTAGAATTAAAATAGGGACTTGAGATGGTTTTAAAATTGCCATATTTATTTATTTTTTTAAAATCAACAACAAAGATGACGGTTGTTTGAAAAAAACTGTCATTAAATGTAGTGTTATCCAACAAAGATGACGGTTGTTTGAAAAAAACTGTCATTAAATGTAGTGTTATCCAACAAAGATGATTGTTCTTTTTAAAAACCGTCATTAAATGTTATTTCAATATTTAATGACGGTTTTGTTATAACAACCGTCATTAAAAGTTATGCACATGGGGTAAATAATGACGGTTTTGGTATCAAACCGTCATTATAAATTTATATTTGATGACCGTTTTCTAAATAACCGTCATTAAAAATCAATGGAGATTGGCCAATAACGACGGTTAAAGAAATTAATTGTCATTATAAATAGACTTTTATGATGGTTTATGAACCGTCATAAAAAGTATACCCGTTTTAATGTCGCGACCTAAGATGACGGTTTTAAAACCGTCATTATTGACTCATTTTGTAGTAGTGCTTTAATAAAATATGAGTGTTTTAAAAGTAATTTTTAAAGCGCATATTAAAGCAGTAGATTATCATGGTCTTAGTATAAAATGGATTTTAGAAAATAGAAATCGAAAGTAAAAGCATTGCACCGATCGATCGTAACATGCATTCAGCGGGAATATAAGATTTTACACTCCGATATAATTTAATATTGTTCCATGAGACTAAAGATTAATAACTTTGACTAGAAATTTATACAAATCATGCCCTCCCACCTATAAAAACCTCCTTAGCAGCACGTAATTTTGCCACGACATCTATTATTTGCATTCGCTCGGATGGAGATTCCATTGAGCACAGAACTCCAATTTTCACTATAGTAGCCAAGCACTCCTCGATTTTGGCTCCATAATTTCCAGGATTACTAGAGTTGCTCGCCCTTGGTTTCAAGTCCAACAACAAAGAAGGATCAACAATTTCCATTAATTTTTCTGGTAGAGCCATCTTGGCAAATTCATGGAGAGTCAAACCGTCATTAAACATGTTATCGGTTGGCCGTCTTCTTGTAAACATCTCTAGCAACAAGATTCCAAAGCTGTACACATCTCCTGTCATGGACACATCCCCGCCCATGCCATACTCTTGAAAAGGAAAAGACATTTCGGATTCTTTGTGTTAGATACTAACAATCAAACATTAACATCATTTAAAAGTACAAAGTGTCAAATATGAATATAAATACCTGGGGCTATATAACCGACAGTTCCTTTTATCCCAATTGAACTTGATGAAGTTTCAAGAATTGTACAAGGTGAGCGATCAGAAAGAAATCTTGCAAGCCCGAAGTCACCTACATGGGCGATCAAGTCATAATCAAGTAGAATATTGCTTGGCTTTATATCACCATGAACAATTGGCGGTTGGCAGTGATGGTGAAGATATTCAATTACAGAAGCCACATCAATGACTACGTTCAGTCTTTGAATGAGATTTAAGTTGCCTGCTTCAAGTTGATCATTGCTCTGGTGCAGCCAATCCTCCAAACTTCCACATGGCAAGTATTCGTAAACAAGAGCCTTGAACTCAATCCCTTTAAAATCAATGCTTGAGCAAACAGTGATGATTTTGATGAGATTTCGATGGCGAATATTTCTTAATGCTTCACATTCAGCAACAAAACTCTTGGTTGCACCCTTTTGCTTAAGATTCATTACCTTCACTGCTACTGGCATTGCATTTTCACCAAGATTCCCCTTGTACACGGAGCTAAAGCTTCCCTGACCAATTATGTTTGATGATGAAAATTCATTTGTTGCCTTACTTAGCTCCGCATAGGAAACCATCGGAAATCGTTGTTCCACCCGCAACGTGCTTGAGGATTTATGTGCAAGTTTCCTTCTTCGATTTTCAACAACAATACGGCATGTTAATAAGATGAGAACTGACCCAATCACAGGAAGCAGAACCTTGAGAAGAGTGACTGTTGATTTTCTTGGTCCAGTAGAATGGCAAGGTGGCAAGTGCAGTTCATTTAAACCCCCACAAAGCTTCTCATTCCCAAGTAGAGAAATATTAATTTTACTACTGAAAACTCCTTTTGTTGGTACTTCACCCTCAAAGTGATTATAAGACAAGTTTAAGAGTTCCAAGAACAATAAATTCTCGAAATATTTTGGAATCTGACCTGACAAATTATTGCATGAGAGATCTATCGCTTTAATGCTTTTCAAAGAATTCAAAGCAAAAGGAATGCTACCGCTGAAAGAATTTTCATGCATATCAAGATATTCTAAGCTTGTACAAGAACTTAGAGTAGTAGGGAATTTCACCGGAAAATTGATTTCTAGATACATACAAGGCACCTAGATTCTTCAAGTTTCCAACTTCTACGGGAATAGGACCACTAAGAAGGTTATCAGACAGATCTAGGAGAGTTGAAAGGGTCTTTATGCCGAGGATTTGTTTTGGCAAGGCACCAGTGATTCTATTTTGGGAAATAGATAATTCCATCAAATTTTGACAATTGCCAAGGGATGAGGGTATACCGCCTTGCAAGTTGTTGATTCTTAGCCAAAGACCAGTCAATAATGTCAAGTTGCCAAGAGAGTCAGGGATGGTCCCAGTCATGTTGTTTGCAGACAAGCTCATAGCTTGTAGGTTTCTGAGTTCACCAATGGTATGAGGAATAATGCCATTTAGTTGGTTATAATGCAGATAAAGGGCATTCAATTTGACAAGATTTTTCATTTCAAAAGGTATGCTGCCAGATATTTGGTTGTGTTGCATGTCAATACTGGTCACAGTTGTTGAGAGGTTGGCTATCGAATGTGGTAGCACTCCTCCAAATCTATTGGAACCAATTTCAAGCGCTTCCAATTTGCTGCAGTTTGTGAGAAGGGTTACAAAATCAAGATCACTGATTGTTCCACCACCTAAATTATTGTCTTTCAAATTGAGCCAATTTAGATTCAGGAGACTGCCAAAATCAATTCTCACATTCCCACTGAAAGAATTATCAAACAGTTCAAGCCCCTTAAGGTTTGAAACATTGGACAGTGAATGTGGGAGAGTACCTGTAAGATTGTTTTGTCCTACATCTAGATATGCCAGATTCGGAAGATTAAAACCTATGTCAACTGGAAGACTTCCTTCGAATCTATTAAACGCTAAAGAAATTGTCTGAAGGGAAGAGATGTTAAAAATTGAAACAGGAAACGTACCAAAGAAGTTATTTTCCTCTATGCTGAAGTAGTATAAATCTCTTAATTGACCTAGACAATCAGGAAATCTCCCACTCAATCCATTCACTCCAATATTAATTACTTGAAGAGCTGAGAGATTCCCAATGGAAGGTGGGAACTGGCCTGTTAACTGATTGTCTGCAAAGGATAATACCTCAAGCTTCAACCAGCTGTAACCAATATCTACTGGAACTTCTCCCACAAGGTGGTTTCCGCGGACACGGAAATCGATGAGGTTAGAGCAACGGGACAAATTGGTGGGTATTTTACCAGAAAAAGAATTATTTGTCAGCAATAGAGTTTCAAGCCTGAACAGACGACCAGCTTCATTGGGAATTTCACCATAGAAATCGTTGTTTGCCAGGTTGATGACTCTAAGGAAGCTGAGATTCCCAACATAAGGAGATAAGAAACCTCCTATGCTTTGGTTTCTCAAATCTAACTCAGTTACTCTTTGGTGTCGATGACCACAAGTCACGCCTGTCCATTGGCACAAGTTGATAGAATTGTTCCATGAACTTGTAACACCAAGTGGATCCTGAAGCTGTGACTTTATGGCAAGCAAAGCAAGACGATCTGTCTCGTTTGAAAGGGCGAAACAGCTATCAGAATTAAGCAATGAAAACAAGCTAAAGCACCATACTAAAGTGGCAAGGCAGCTCATGGAATTGGAATTTAGAATGTTTGAGCGTGAAGCGGGGAACAAGATAAGCCTGCTCAATGTTGTGCTCAGAATGTTTCAACTCCTATTCATATTGCCTGTCAATTTAGCAGTGGTACAGCTAATTAATTAAATAAGGAACAACAAATAATAAGGCTGCTAACAGTTAAGGAGTACTAAGCCACGAATCATGCGACTGCCCGAATGGGCGGGCGAACACCGCAAACTCAGAACGACATCGTTTTGATTTTGCCTATTCGGGCACCCATTCGGACAAACGAGAATTTTCCTTATGCTATAAGAAAGTGGCAAGCAGCTCATGGAAAAGCAATTTATCGTGTTCAAACTATGAGGGTTTTTATTAGGCTGTGCTCAAAATGTGTACATGATGGATGCAACTTCAAAAAAAAAAAAAAAAAAAAACTTCAAGTGAAGGGCTTTTAGAGCAGATTTTCTTCGTATCCTCAATTAAACCTTGTGTCAGTCAATAAAACGCAGCTGAGTAGTTGAATGCATGGTTGTTGGAGTCTTTGGACATTAAAAACTATTAAAATAGTTTTTGGACATTAAAAACTATTAAAATAGTTGTTGGAGTCTTTGGACATTAAAAATTATTAAAACAGTTTTAATAATATTATGTTTATTAATTTGAAATATGTAATTTTTATGTTTATTCTAATAATTTATTTTTAGTTATTTGAAGGATTTCAAATAAATCTTTGGGTTAAATAGATTTTATAACTAATAAATATCTCATGTATTAATAATATTAAAATTACTATTTTACATAATATTTAAAATAATTTAAATTTTAGTATATTTATTTTAATATTATGTTTTTATTTATTATGAATTTACTTTAACATAAGAAAGTATGTAAAATATTAAAAAAATAAATAATAAAATTATTTAATATATATTATTAAATTTATTTTAATAAAATATTTCTTATTTTTATAATATTAGAGATAATTTTTTTAGTTAAAAAATTAAAGAATATTATAATTAAAAGAAAATTTTTTAATCTTTATTAAAAAATTTAGAGTCTTTCTAATAAGATCTTTCCAATCTTAAAGATATAGACGTTTACTAAAATCTTAAGAACGGAGACGTTTCTTCTGTTAATTGTTATTTATTAATCATCACTAATCTCGTGAATTCTACTCAGACGTGACAAAATCCTGATCCAATTAAATAAGTAATAAGAAAACAGGACTTGACTAGCTTACAGAATCTGTAAGCTACAGAGTGCAGCATCAGCCGTTGGATGTGGTCGGATGTGGAGTGAGAAACTAAACAATAGAAGATCGGATGGTTGGATGCAACGTTTTTTCTTCATGCTGTCCTGTAATGGTGACATTATTGACTGGTCTTTGTCGGTGGAGTCTTTTGGATATGCAGTAAAGTCCAATCTTTTTTTTTTTTTTTTCTTGGAAAGTTCTACTTGAGGACACGGCGATGATACAGGGACTTTGAGTCCCTGTATCAGAGGGGTCAATTTATTGACCCCTTTGTTGTTTAGCTGCCATCTGGCAGCCAAACAACTCTTATGACTGGCAGCAACCGGTTTTGCCATTAATATGTATTTTTTATTTTAAAAAATTAAAATAAAAAGTATTTAAAACGAATAATATTTAAATAATAATAATAATAAGAAGTAGAAAAGGACTAGTAAAGTAAAAATGGAAAAAATATTTTTATTATAAATATTTTAAAAAATAAAATAAAATGTGTGTTAACAAAAAGACAAAAATTTTGTTCATTTTCTATAAAATCTATCTCATGTTTAACATTTTAAATTTCATATTTTATGTTTTATGTTTCATGTACTGATTTTCTAAATACTTCAAAAAAAAATTTTTTTACCCTCGTTTCATGTTTACGTTCAAGTTTCATGTTTGATATTCTATGTTTCATCTTTTATGTTTTATGTTCACTGTTACGGAGGTACTTATATTTTATGTTTGTTATTGCATATTTTAAGTGATCTGTTTCATGTTGGTTGTGCAATGTTTCATGTACTGATTTTTCAAATACCCCGAAATTTTTCTTTTTTGCCCCCGTTTCATGTTTACGTTCAAGTTTCATGTTTGCTGTTCTATGTTTCATATTTTATGTTTCATGTTCACTGTTAGAGAGGTACTCATATTTTATGTTTGTTGTTGCATATTTTAAGTGATCTGTTGCATGTTAGTTGTGCAATGTTTCATGTACTGATTTTTTAAATATCCCGAAATTTTTCTTTTTTGCCCCCGTTTCATGTTTACGTTCTATGTTTGATGTTTGATGTTTTATATTTCATGTTTTATGTTTCATGTTCACTGTTACGGAGGGACTCATATTTTATGTTTGTTGTTGCATATTTTAAGTGATCTGTTTCACGTTGGTTGTGCAATGTTTCATGTAATAATTTTTCAAATACCTCGAAATTTTTCTTTTTTGCCCCCGTTTCATGTTTACATTCTGTGTTTCATGTTTGCTGTTCTATATTTCATGTTTTATGTTTCATGTTTACTGTTATAGAGGTACTCATATTTTATGTTTGTTGTTGCATATTTTAAGTAATCTGTTTCACGTTGGTTGTGCAATGTTTAATGTACTGATTTTTCAAATACCCCAAAATTTTTCTTTTTTACCCCCGTTTCATGTTTACGTTCTATGTTTCATGTTTGTTGTTCTATGTTTCATGTTTTATGTTTCATGGTCCATGTTACGGAGGTATTCATATTTTATGTTCATTATTGCATATTTTAAGTTATCTGTTTCACGTTGGTTGTGCAATGTTTCATGTAATAATTTTTCAAATACCCCAAAATTTTTCTTTTTTGCCCCCGTTTCATGTTTACGTTCTGTGTTTCATGTTTGCTGTTCTGTGTTTCATGTTTTATGTTTCATGTTCACTGTTACAGAGGTACTCATATTTTATGTTCGTTGTTGCATATTTTAAGTAACGTGTTTAATATTTATTATTCAATGTTTTATGTAATAATTTTTAAATACCTTAAAATTTTTTTTATTTTGCCCCCGTTTCATGTTTATGGTTCATGTTTTATGTTTCAAGTTCGGAGTTTCATATTTGATGTTTATGTTCATTGTTACAGAGGTACTCATTGTTACATATTTTAAGTAATGTGTTTTAAATTTACTATTCAATGTTTTAGATAATTATTTTCCAAACACCCAAAAATTTTTAATCCACCATTTTGTAAAGTGACTTTAACATAAGCATTAGAAGAATATTAAGGGATTTAACAACACTCATTGTACGAATACTATTTATTTAGTCACTTGAATTTCGTGCACCGATATTAATCTTTCAATGGTCATACCTTAGACTACAAGTGTTCGTTTTAGACATTCAATAATATTTTTTGTTAACATTTTTCTTCTAATTTTTTATAAATATAATCACTTTCGAAGTATTTGTATTATGAATAAAGGTAACCAACAAAATAATAATATTCCAATCCGAATTTGCTTTTAAGTGTTTTAAATCTTTCGTTTGGTTGGAGAACTATCAAAGCCTCTTAGTGTGTTATATATTTAATTTTAATCTTTAAAATATAGCACTCGCTTTTTATTAAAGAAAAGTATGATTGAATATATAAATATTTGGGTTTTGGTTGTTAATTATTATATCAATAATCCTAATTGTTTTAATTTTTCGTAATTATTATTGAAATTCTAGTTAAGCAATGTATGCCTTCAATTTGTTGATTAAGACTTGAAAAAGTAGTAAACCCAATGAATGACTTTCAACTAAGTTGTAGTGGAAATTGAAAATTTTCACATTTGAGTGAAATTTGTGAAAGTGAACCATTAAAGTGAAGAAATAAGTGTGCTAAAACAAAATATGACTTAACTATTAAGTTTGATAAAAAAAAACTAAAAATTAGTAAAATACTAATGGTTGCAATAAGTGGCCTCACAAATAAATTCGGAAGAGCTCTTATATTCTACTGGCGCTTTTTATAGCCAAAATCTCCACTATAAATAACCTTGCAACCATTTTTAATTCTATTAATTCCCACACAAATTTATAGGTTTATTTTCCCATCCGCTAAATCAATTTAATCAATTTATTTTTTATAGTAATTATAAGAAACACAATTTAATGAAAATAAATCAAATTAACTATTCCTATATCAAACATAATAGTTTCTACATATTATAAAAATCCACCAAAATCTAGTACATTACACTAAGTGCATCATACAATCTTATTACAAGTATCATCTCCGGAAAAAAGTAGATTGATATATTGCATAAATTTACGGCAAATAAAAAGAGGAAGAAAGGTAAGTAGTTTTAAAGTAAAAGCTCAGCATAACTTATTAACAACGTATTTATCTTCTTCAGAGGCACTAAGAAATTCATCCACTGCCCAAGTTTTTCCAACTGTCGTCATGGCAACACCATCCATGCTTATAAAAACAGCAGCAAGTTTTGCAATAGTTATCGAGTCCTGTCCAAGGAGAGCTCCAAAGAAAAGCACAAATAGAGAAATGGGTTTGCTGAGTTATTGGAAACGTTTACCCCTGGAGAAAACAGAGCAATTTTCCATTTAATGATTGTATTGAACTGTTTATTAGATACTTAAATCATCATAATCGCCAATTTTTTATCATTTCTTTTAGCCTTAAGTCATGCTAAAGTGAATTTATATTGACCAAAGAATGTTCAACCATCTATTAGATACTTGCATCATCATAATCGCTCCAAGAACTCTAGTATTCAGTATTTGCAATAAAACAACTCAAAGATAAGTAACTATAACAAAAACACTAAGTGACCTTTTCAAGACATCATTTTTTATCCACTTGTCTTTAACTCTCAACTCCAGATTCTTCACAAACTTATTCCAAACATTGGGGCATCACTTCACATTTATACACAAAAACAATCTGGCCCTTTTTTTTTTCTAATAAACATAAGCTCATTTGAAAACACATTTTGCAATTAATAAATAAGCAATTAAAAATTAAAAAAATAGAGTAAACTTTGAAGCTCATGCTTTACATCATTTCAGTACATGGCATAATATTGACAAATTTATGGCAAATTCCACTCAATCAGAATCCAAACTCAAAAAATAAACCAATAGAGTAAAAAATCTCATGACACAATCCAATTTCTCAGCAAGCAATCACAATTTAGCTAAAAATCAACCCCTTAATAAGAAATTTAATTTTGAAAACAAAAAGCTTTTAATCAAAACCTCTATTTAATACATATGTAAGACATAATTGAAATACATAAAGAAGAATCCTCGAGAAGATATGAAGAGAGATTACCTTCCCTTTTAAACTATTAAGCCGCCATTGTTAACTTGTTATATAGGCACCCAAAAAATCTCAAATCTGCAATATAAAACAATGAAAATGTCATTATCTTAAGGGACATGCAATACTTGAGCTTGAAATAGGTCTGAGAATTTTAATAGGCATTTTATCGAACAGTTAACATGCATGTTGTAATATGCTATTTCTAAATCAAAGCGTGTATTAGATAAGGACAACATTGATTTTATTTATCATTGTACAAATTTTAATCCTCCATACCAAGAATGAACTAATTTTGTAGAAGTAAAATGTATTATGTTTCTGATTTAGTTATAGCTCGTGGCAACCTAAGCCAATGTAATGGCTAAAATAGCCTTTTTTAAGCCATTACATTGAATTTACAAAACCAATCCTTCAAACTTATTACATAAAAGGACTTATCTAGTTACAATCAATATTAACCTAAATCTATTCCCTTAAAACTATGAAAATTACTTTACATCAAAATCAAAATGGAAAAAACAGTTCAGGACTTTAAACACACTATTCCTAGTTCCCATTCTAATATACATATTACTTATAAACAATAAAAAGTTCCCATTAAAAAATGTTATTATAATTTTACTCAAATGATCATATGCAGCTCATGCAAAGAAAGATGGCAAAATTGAGGAAATAAAAAGGTTTTGTGGAAACCAACAAACAAACCTAAAGAATCAAATAAAAAGGGGAAAAAAAACGATAAATGATTCCCAAATTAATAATTTAGTCCACATCTCTAATTGAAAGCAAGGAACAAAGAATTATACAAGAATCATTGATACCAAGTTTACTAGATAACAATATATCATATACACTGCTGCTTCAGTTTCCAGAAATAAAGGAAAATTCTGATTACCAGTCATGTTTAACTTTAGCTTGGTCACAACAGTAAGAGCACAACCAAAATCATTGGAACAAGGGACATATAAACTGGCAAAAGAAATGTCTGATCCAGAAGAAACGTTGAAACCAAAACACTGAAATTGCAACCTTGGCCATACTCACTGCAGCAGCCACATGCCTAATTGCATATGCCACAACAACCTATGCACCACAAAATTAACAACACACACCAAATTAACTGCAAATAAAAGCCAAATCATTGACCCCTTTTTTTTTCCAAAAAAAAGGAGTCGTATAAAGGCAGGAAAATAATTTTAAATGAATTTAACATAGCAACTACTTTCATTACTGGGATCAAGAGAAAATAAAAGCTGTCAATCTAAAAATTAGAAATTTTAATTAGTTTTTCCTGAAAATCAAAATCTAAAACAACAGAAAACTTTTTTTTTCTTATCTTCACTTTCTCAGCAACCAAACAAACTTGTACTCATCATCAAAACCAACATAAACCCTAAAAACAAAAAAACATTATTTTCTTAAAATTTCCTCACTTTTCTCACAAACCAAACAAAACCCATCACAGTACTTACGGGAAACAAAATTTTATAAACTGTTGCATGTATTCCTGAAGGGGCTGAGGGCGTTGTGCTTGTGCCGCCGTTGATCATTGTCAACGAAGAAGATCAGCCCGTCCTTCTGCCTTCGTTGATCGTTGCCGACGGTGGAGATCAGCCCGTCCTTGTGCCGCCGTTGATCGTTGCCTAGGAACTCCTTCAGTCGTCGCCATTGATGGCCGTGGTGAGGCATGTGGTGAGGGAGTGGTGAGGCGTTTGGCGTGTGTGAGGTAAGTGAGTGAGTGGTGGGGTTTTTTTTTTTTGTTTATTTCAATTTTATAGGTTTGTTCTTTCAAAGTTTTTTAATCATTTAATAATTAAACAAATCTCAGCCATTGGATCCACTCTATTCAATCCAACAGTAATTATTTATTTACTGTAGCTACCCCCTCTTAACCGGTTGCCTTATTTTTTTCTGCTTTTATTCATTTTTTCTCGTTTTTTTTTAATTAAAACCACAACCCTTGGATTCAAACAAGCTGAATCCAACGGCTCAAAGGCAGCCCCTGCACCATACAGGGATTTTATGCGCTGCATGGTAGCCGTGTCCTCTACTTGAAAGCCAAATGGTTGAACATTGACAATCCAGTAATTATGGCGGCGCTAGCCTAAAACAGTTCACATATTTTAAAAGAAAAAAATCAGTAAAATCTCTATAAATTAATGATATTGGGATTATTGTATATAAAATTTATTAATTTATAGAATATGTATAAAATTTAATAAATGTATATTTTAATCAACTAAAAATTTATTATTTTTTACCGATCTAATCAATTAAAAATGAATTAATCTATTAAGCCTAAATTAAATTAATGAAAAAATTAAAATTTTTGCAATTCCAGAATTCAACCTTACAACTGTTAGAAGTAATAAGTAAAAATAGAGATGAGATCTACCTATATTTAATTTTTTTTAAAATAACAATAGTCATATTTTATTTAATAAAATATCATAAAAATGATATTTGTTAGTTCAGCAAATTATTAATTTATGCTATAATTAGACAACAGAATTGTATAAAGGTTTTAAAAAAAGTATTATTTTATTATTTTATTAAAATTATTAATTTAGTCTGTTGACTTAAGTCGGGAATGTAAAAAATTTATTATGTAATAAAGATTATTAGTTTATCGAGTATCAAATTATAGAGATTTGACTGTATATCATTATAACTAAAACTATGTTGCCTAAGAGGGAACGTAATCCCAAATTTGTCGACTGTTAGGATATCAATTACTGAAACCCAACAAATCCTCAAGCAGCCACGTTACAGATTTTATTAACCTGTTCTTCCAGTTTTTTGGCTGGTGAACTTTATGCAAAATTCTGAGCACAAATAGAACTATTAATAAGTTAATTGTTGTAACAACTAGAAGCATAAATTATTCAACAATTGTACCCATTAGAAACAAATAATTGTTGAAAGAATATGTCGGAAAATTTATGGAAAATCGAAAGAAGTCATTTGTTACTATAATATGGTTAGGTAGGGAAAATAATTATATGATAAATTAAAATTACGGTAGATTTAATAATAGAGGAAACATGTGTGACAGCTAGAGATCACAATTGTCTGCTATAAGCCTGGATTTGGCCACTTCGGCCTTGGTCGGAGTGGTGGGCTGCTGTCCTCACAAGCATTGTGAGGGCAGCGGTTCAAGCCCCCACAAAAGTATTTGTGGGGGCTAACGTACTTATTTGCTTAATATTTCAAAAAATTTCCTCTCCCTCGTGCAATACGAGTGGAGTATGGACATCTCTCTTCTGTAAGGGATTATTTGTCTGGGTATGTACTTCACAGAATTCAATGTAATAATATAAGTTCCAATCATGTATTTCTGATTGTAAATATCAGTGTAATATATCTGCTATAATAGCAGTTGTAAATATCTGTGTAATGCAGTAATATGATGATTAATCAGTATTCAAAAAAAAAAAAAAGCCTGGATTTAACAATCGTGAAGTGTCCTTGTAAATATCTATTTGCACCCACATGACAACATCATTAATTCAAGGGAAAATTAATAATTTTCTTTTTGAAATTTCATGATATAACATAGATTTGGTTGGGGAAGGGTGGGGACTTCCTTTTACAAACATTTACTCTCAATTCTTGCTCTCATTTGGACACGAGTGAGAGAAGAAACCAAACAGATTCTTTCAATGAGTAACATAACTCCTTCGAGTACCTGAAACACACTTTTTATTTGATTTTTATGAATTTACTCTCATTCTTTTTATGAATTGAAGGATTTTGTCACGTACGATTATGATTTTTGAGTCAAGGAATCCATTGTAATTGTATGTTACGAATTCCAATACATAACGAGAACCTTAATAAATTAATAGTATTGAGACCATAAAAAATTTATTAATTTAATAAATATTATTATATCAATAAATTAATAATAATTTATTAATTAATTTCATAAGCAAGCAACATTGGAAACTTATTTTCAAAAGCCTTATAGACATATCATATGTATTTAGTTTCAAATTATTTAATTATTAGTTATATATTAATTGTGTCCTATAGCAAAACAAGATTTTTTTTAAAAAATTTGTTATCTAATAAATTTATTATATTATTAATTTATCATGTTCATCTTAAATTAGGACTAACAAAAATTATTATGTAATTGATATTATTAATTTATCGAATATAAATTAACAAGGTACTACTGTACTTTATATTGATGGAGGTTGTTCTTCTGTCTCAATTGCAAAATTAGTCGACTCTATTATTGCAAGAAACATAGTTTATCCAAATAGCATTGACCGTAAATTGTCCAATAAATATGCAAATTCTCCTTTGGTGTCATCTAGTGTCAGTTAAAAAGACAAAAGTGCCCTTAATGTAAAAATAAATTATAACAATTTGTTCTCACTTTCCTCCACCCTCTCCTCTCCTTTCCTCCATGCTTATTGATTTTTAAAATTCACAAACTAAAAGCATCATAAAATGGCAGCTGCTAGGTTACATATACTGTAACTTAAGTTTGACCGAAAAATAGTTTCTTACTATCTTCTACTTATTTGACAAGCAACGCGAGTCTTTCAAAGTTATGTTGCATCTTATCCAAGGACAATAAGTAAGAGCATCAATTCTCAAAATATCTTTAATTGTTCTTAAAAAATTAAGCTTCCACTCACAAACCATGAATGAAAGCAATTGTTGTTCTTAATAGGATGGAAGCCAAAAAATTAAGCCCCTCTGGGCATTTGGCTTCATAGGAGTAACTTTAAACACCTAAATAACTACCACAACAATTACTTATTATCATGGTCAGTCATCCAATCATTATGTGTTTTGAGTAATTATCTAATCATCACAGAAAGTTACAATTATGTCACAGAACCTAAATATCTTTTACAACAATTATTTAGACATTATATGCCACGTCGATTGAAACTCCAATGCCAAATCAGCTTCCAGTGATATAGACGTATCCAGTTACCCTGTCAGTACACCTTAACTATCTGCCATATTTCTTATGGAAACCAAAATTTATAACCAAAATCCTACAAGCCGAGCAATTGAATGAATAATTGACTAAAAAGTATTAATTAATTCTTTTAATGGATTCGCTATCTTTCACGGTAGGCAACTGATATTGCAACTCATGGTCGTTGCTTTGTGCTTCTATTTTATGCCATCTGCGCACAAAAACAAATTTTCTTAGACTTAGCATATAACTTAGGTTTTGGAGAATGAGGATGTTGGGGTTAGGAGAATATCAAGTCTCTAATTGCTTTAGTTTCATTTCATGGATGGTTAACTTGATTAATGAGATTTGATTTATTACGTATATGTGATTCGACTGGATTCACAATTAGAGAATTAAGAAGAAATTATCTATGTTTGATGATGGAGATAGAGAGACAAAGTGAGAGGGAACAGAGCAGAAGAAAGAGTGGATAACACCCGATTCTACTCGACCTACTGTGCCGGCGTCCCACTAAAGCCATTTAAGTGAAAGCCATCAGATTGGATTGGTATTAATCTAACGGCTGATTTAGGTACAAGACAAAATTATGAGGTTTGTTGCCCTTGGGCAAAGTAGCTGGAACCTTATATTAATAGATTTTTTTAGGGAAATTCTCAATTTCTCTCTACTGTAATTAATGTATACTATTTATTTCTTTACTGTTTTTATAATAGTTAATAATCTCTTGATAGCATAACTTTATAATATCATCCCTATTTTCAAATACACTTTATTTATATTTATTATAAATTAAATAAATCATATGAATAGAAACTAAATAAAAAATTTAATAAGAAAAAAATTTTCTTGTACTTTTTTATTGGTAAACATTTTCTTATAATAAATATTTTAAAATTAAATGTACAAAGCACAAGAAAATTTTTTATTATTTATTTTATAATAAATAAATAAATAAATAATTTCTTGTGCTTTTTACATTTAATTTTAAAATATTTATTTTAAGAAAATGTTTATAAAATAAAAAAGTACAAGAAAAATATTTTATTATTAATTTTTCACATCAAAATATATATTTCTTATTTTTAATACTTAATTTTTTTATTTTAATTTCCATTCATGTGATTTATTTAATCTATAATAAATATGAATAAAAGGGCATTTGAAAATAAGAGTAGTATTGTAGACCTATGTTGTCAGAGGTTATTGATCATTATAAAAATAGTAAGGGGTCAAATGATATATATTAATTACAGTAGGTGAAATTGAGAATGTCCCTTATTTTTATCTAAAAGTAAAGTTATATTATACCTACCTCCCCTAAAATAATAAGGATTCTCTCTCCCTCTCTCTCTCTCTCTCTCCAGTTCTCAAATAATTTTTTTTTTTGTAATTTAGCAAACAATAATATTTCACGAGTAAGGAGGGGAAAAAAAAATATTACAATCACAATCATTTCCCAGTTTTTATCAATAACTATTTTTCAGTAAATTCTTATTACATTATTTTGAGATCCTTATGAATTGCTAATTTTTTTTTTTCATTTAAGTGCAATTTGCATTTTCATATTAAATATGAAATTTATCTAAATTTTACATAAATCTAATAACTATGAATGTATATTTTTGTTTTATTATTCGCGAAAACGAAATCAACATCTCTAAAATTTGGAAAAATAGTCATGGAGACTCTTGAGGTTTTAATTAAAGTCATCAAGATCTCATTTGGACCATAATATCCTTTAATATAATAACTAAAAGATTGATTTCAAAATTCTTTTAATAAATGCAAATATAATATAAATATTTTAATCCATCTAGTACACTAATAATATTACACATATTTTTAATTTTAAAATAATTTCAAAAATGAAACATTTCTTTTTTTGTTTCACCGGCCTAGCCCCCTTTTTGATTACTAACTTATGACAAGCAACCCTCGAATCAATTCCCGACATATCTTCGTTCGACTAGGCAAATACATCTGCATGAGATTGTAAGCACTTTACCAGCCCATCCCTTATTGCCTGGCTTAAACTGGCTGCTGCCGACCCTTCTTGGAGTCCCCCTGACTATTGAGCGCAGTAACTTGTAAGGTCTCCTTTGCAGCTGTAACATAACAGCTCCTTGCCATCCTTTGGTCACCCTTCACTACGCCTACCATCCTGTTTACTCTATATTTCAATGCCAAGTAATGCGTGGACATCACACACTGGCTTACCCTCATGAATAGTCGCCCAAATATCATCTGGTAAGGACTATTTTCTTCCACAACAATAAAATCCAACATCACTGTCTTTTTAGACGGCTTTGTAGGGGTGTTCGCAAATCGGATTTTACGGATTAGATATCAATCCATATCCAATCCATGATTTTGCATATTATAATTTTTCAATCCAATCCAATCCACGAATTGATTAAATTCAATCCAAATCCAATCCATACATCTGAGAATCGAATACGGATTTGACTCAATCCATATCCAATCCATACGTATGCAGATCAGATGCGGATTTAACTCAATCCATATCCAAATCCATCATTTTGCGAATTGATTTGCGAATTAAAAATTTAGTTATCTCCAATCCATAAACTAAAGAAATTAAAAAAACAAAATCTAATATAAAAATAATTTTACTACTAATTAAATTTAAAATTGAATAAAATTTAAACAAACTAATTGTTTGTTTTAATAATACATTCAAAATTTTAAAATATAACACATCGAGATTAATTGTTCAAATAAAGCTACAATAATACGTTCAAAGTTTTAAAATATAACACACCAAAATTAATTGTTCAAATAAAGTTACAATAATACATTAATATAACACCAAAATTAATTGTTCAAATAAAGCCACAATAATACATTGAAAGTCTCAAAATAAAACACACCAAAAGGAAAAATGTCCATCTCTAATTTGTGTTTCATACTTTAACCTAAACAAAATAAACATAATTGATATAAATAACAAGTAAAAAAATTTATTTAATAAACAAATTAATAAATATTTACCCTTATATCCCATCAAATGCCATCGAGCTTCATCAAATATGTTCTTGTCAGCTCCCATAATCTCTGCACGTATAAGACAAGAAAAATGTCAATTTTTAAAATAGAATAACAATATAAAGTCAAATAATAATCAATAAATAAAATTAAAGTTAAATTGTTACATTTTACCTGTCTCAATATGTTCAATCTCATTTATTGCTTCATCAAGATTTATCGGAGTTGAACGTAGCCAATTTTGTGTGCAAATAGTGTCTCCACCGTCCTTGTAGATAGTGAGCACTAATGTGGATCAAGAAAACGCCCACCAATGCTAAATACTGACTCAGATGCCACAGTGGAAACAGGCATAGCCAAAATATCTCGAGCAACATAAGACAAAATTGGATTTGGAAGAATTAATCTTCCAGCAATCCAATACATCAAAATTCTAACAAGTAAAGATCCACTTTTGTTTTGCACTCTACAAAAGTATTGTCTTTTAAAATTCTCATATAACCCGAATCAAACACTTGCCTAACCTCAGTATCAACCTCTAATTCCTTTTCATCATTTACTACATCCATTACTTCCACATCATCACCATAAAGCAGTTTGTATTCCTCATATAAACTATTTAAATTATTCCGCACTTTAACAACCAACTCATTAACTTTAAATTCACCAAACAACACTACAAAACAATATCTCAAAAACCGTTCTTTATGTCGAGGATCAAGCAAAATAGAAACAAACAAATAAGGGTTGACTGTTTCATAATTTCCTCAATACTTATCATACTTATTTTTCATATTTTCAGCCATTATCTTCAAAAATAAATCTTTACTATCCCTCTTAGCTTGCAATTGTGTATGAATAAAACATAATTGGCGCAAAAAAGTATTGGATGTCACATATAAAGAACCCGAAAATGTCAAAGTGGCATCATGAAAAACTTTCAAGAATTTAATGAAATAGTGAGCATATTCCCAATCAATTGAAGAAGGACACGTTTTTGGCTTACTCAAACAAAACTCACGAATGTATTGTGCATCATGAAACTCTAACTGATCAAATACTTTTTCATACTTTTCAGTAGCCTTTAAGATGAAAATAGTGGAATTCCATCTAGTTATGACGTCTAGACACTACAACTTATTTGACTAAATTTTCTCTCACTCTGCATATGCCTTAAACTTTTGTGTCCTAGAAGGTGAAAATCTAAGAAATATTACAACATTGCGAATTCTAGAAATCGACTGATGATACTCTTTTAACCCCTCTGCAACAATGAGATTTAATATATGTGCGCTACACCTCAAATGCATCTTTTGACCCCCTAAGATTGCACCATTCCAATTGTTCACAACTTTTGACAAATAAAAACAGAACTTAATTAGATAAAATGCTCACAAGCTTCTAAAGTAGTAGATTTATTAGGCGTACCTTCAGCATTACTGGATGATTTAGAACTTGGGGGAGCTGAATCTACAGCTACGCATTTTCCTTTATCAAGTTGAGAAGTCATCTACACCACCAATATGAAAAATCATTAAAATTAATTACGAAAAATGATAGGAACAAAATAAGCTTAAAAAGAAAGTAATAATTTAAGTTTAATTAACTCAATCAGTGAGGTCTTTGCATAAACACAAAATTCTTGTTTAATAATAGTAAAAATCATTAAAATTAATTATGCAAAATAACAAGAACAAATTAAGTGATAAATATTGGAAGAAAAAAACACAAGAAAGTTAAACTAGCATCCACTTCCAGGGGGAATTCCTCTTTATTGAAATCAAAATGTTAAGATAATTTTTCCACACCCGTCTACTTCAAGCCGATACATATAAATAACAAAAAGCTATTGTACAACCAGCCTTATTACACACTCCTACACAAAACAAAGTCTAAACTATTTCCTTAAGAAACTTAACTTAACAGCCCATACTTATCTTGCTCCTGTCTCTAACGAATTTTATCCCAACAACTCATCCTTTTTTTATTTTATTTAGTCATATCATTAAGCTCGAAAAGAAAGTAAGAATTTAACTTTAATTACCTCAATTGGTGAGGTCTTTGCACAAACACACAAAAACCCAAAAGAGCCGCGAGGGTTCGAGGAGTGAGAAGGCTGTGATGGTGAAATTTTTTGGCTGGAACCAATGATTGTGAAGTGGCTTGATGGACTCAGGGAAGAAGATGGCTTGATCATGCCAAAATCGCGCGGCCGATGTCCTTCAAATCGATGTCCAGAGTGTATCGAACTGGGTGTTGCTAGTGCGTGTGATGGCAGGGAAGCATGAAGCTTAGGGTTTTTTTGTTTGCAAATTGTTAGTGACCACTGACTTGCGTTATGGCTAAGTTATGTTATGGTGCTAATGTAACTATGTAATGTCACATTTATAATATTTTTAATTAAATTTATAATATTTTTTAAAATAAATAAATAAATATCTTTTTTTGCGGATTCACAGAAGTAAATCCATATCCAATCCACCGACTGTGGATTTTTAAAATTTCAATCCAATCCAATCCACCAATCCTAGGATCAGATTTTTACGGATCGAACGGATTGAACGGATCGGATCGGATTCTGAACACTCCTAGATTGTACCAGAGCCGACCTATCTTCACTCCCTCTTTTAACCCTTTCAACGCCTGAGGGTGATTGAAGGCTTCCAATTCAAGTATGGCCTGGTGGTACCTTTTCACAAAATCCCTCAGCTATTCGTGTTCTTCTTGCTTCATTCCCATTAACTCCATCATATCGTCCTCTTGGGCTACTGCTCCTTGGAACTGCTTGGCTAACTCTTGGCACATTTGTTCAAAACCCTTTATACTTTCGCGTGACAACTTGCGGTACCAGTCTCGGGCTTGCCCCTCCAACGTCAGGGGAAATACTCGGCATCTCTATGTTGGCGTTAGCCCCTGAACCCCTGTCATGTCGTTAAAACGCTCGATATGCACCAGCGGGTCACTTTTCCTGCAATACTTGAGGTCGGGGAAACGGAAATCCCTCGGGATCATAGTGCCTATGATCTCCACTGAGAGTGGAGATTCGTCATCCAACATTATTCTCCAGCTAGGGGGCTTTCTTCTACCCTGCATTTTATCTATAACCTGCGCCAATTGTCGCTGATGAACATAGTTTATATACATATTTTACCCTTAATTATATAATTGCTAGCTATTTTCATTTGTTATTTTTAATTAATTAAATTATTTTATTGAATAGGGGATTAATTGGAGATTATGGATAAAAAGGACATAAAGGAACTCAATTTTGGAAGCATTAAAGATTAATTGATTTTTTGGAAGGAATTAGACATACATGCATGTGGAAATCAAGCCAAGGAACCGAATTCAACAAGTTAATTCATCATGCACATGCGGACAAAAGAGAGAAATTGATTTTAGCTTTAAGAAGGGACCCCACTTGGCTTTCATAAATGGAAAAAGGAAACCTATTACAATTCAAAGTGCCCACATGAGTGAAGCAAAACAAATAAAAGGCCAAACCCTTTTAGCTTTAGAATTGACAAGGTGGGGCACATTTTAAAGGCTATATAAGAAAGCTAAGCTTTTGGCTTTTGGGAGAGGAGGGCAGCCGCGTTTTCATGGCTGATTTTATTTCTTTCGTTGTTCCTTATTCAAGTATGTCTAACTAATTTTCTTATACTGAGGTTAAAGATGAAACCATGTTCAATGAAATAATTATCTTTTTATTTATTTAATTCCCTATATATGTTCTTTAATGATTATGGTTTTTATTTCACATGATTAATTGGATGTTATTAAAATCTTTTCATCAATTCTGTCATGCATTATTGATTGTTATGATTAATATTCAATTAAATCTATGCTTGGATCTATAAAGTTTATACATGATTATCTTTGATTCTATATCTTTTATTAAATTATTTACGTAGAGTGCTTAGGAAAACTTTGACTCTTTGTTATTCAAGATGTTTACATGGGATACTTAGATGTCATATTATTAAGCAGAAAAAGAACCTACACAAGATTAATTTTAATTGGACTTAATTGTTATATTTATGAGATGACATAGATTGATTTCGAGTTGTCACTCTAAAATTGGGGATTAATTAATGTTTAGATAATTACTAATTGAATAGTGGTGGATTCTGAAACCTTGGTAATTTTTATCTTATTGAATTCTCCTTTATTTTAATTGCTTTCTTAGTTGAATTGGTTTAATTTTCTTAGAAACTCAATTTGGTCAACTAGGTTGGAATTAATAGTAATTTTAGATTTAAATTAGACTTTTCAATTTATAACAATCCCTGTGGGATCGACCTCATTACCACTACTATATTTCTAGATTCGTGCCCTTACGAGTATATTAAAATTTTTCACAACAACCGCACTTCCCCCTCTAATTCCAAAGCCCGACCAGGATCACATGCTGCAACCTAATCACGCTCCTGTTCAATGTTGTGCAACCGCAATTTGAGCTCATTCTCCTCAACGTTTGCTCCTCGGGTACTACTTCCGCAGATTTGCCCACTGCGGGATTGATCTCTCCCCTCATTCCCATGCTCTCCCAGAGTCTGGACTACATCTCTATGAGCATGCGCTCCGTCGGGCTGTCCCCCTAACGGAGGAATCTCCTCATTCCCATGCTTTCGATAGCTGGGTTCCGCCACAACCTCGTCTCTAATCGTTGTAGCCTTATAATCCTTCATTCTCTCATTCCTCAGCTCATGTAGTATGGCAGTAAGGGTCTCCATATGCTTTTCCATCCGTTCTTGCATCACTCTTTCCCTAGCTTCATTCGCTATTTCTCAAAGAGTGATAATCTCATTGGTTTCATTATCACCCCCTTGAACGCCACTCCTCGCCATATCTATAACGATTCGTTCTCCTTTATGCCACTAGTTGCTATATTTGTGGTAGTTTTTCGTTCACCTCCCCATAAACGGCGCCAAAATATTGATGCAGAAATCTGTTCGTCCTTTACTAGATCAAATTGAATTACCAACGGTTGTACTGACAATGACTGGAACACTGCACTCCTAATGCTTTCCCAATTGTACGAACCCAGAGACTCAAATCAATTTCCATCTTCCTTCACGACTTGCGCTCATAGAAACAAATCAGAGGCACCAGTGGTTTTTTCGGAGAAAATCCTCCGATGCTTAAGTCAGTACTCAGGGTTTCAGGAAAAATGTTGTATTTTAAGACCCGTGCAAACTAATCACAAATGAATGAAAGAAAAGTGTTTTAGAAATAAATGCTGGAATCAAATTGGCAGAGTTTTCCTTCTTTTTTTTTTTTTTATCTATCCCTCTCCCTTCTATTTTTTTTGGCCTTTTATAGGCAATCATCCAGTATCCCTAGAACATTTCCCACGCCCGTCATACTCGGGCGATCAAGGATCCTTACGGATCTCAATAGTCAAAAGTGGGCGACGTGGGGTGTCGTGTTTTTTTCCAATGGTTTGGGATGTGGCAAAACTGTTGCATTGATATGAGATCGTGCCCTCTTTCTGGGTGACATATTTCTAGTCGGTACATGCCTTTGATCGGTCATTAAGTGTACCGCGGAGAATACTTCCACTAAAAAACTACTCATAACATTTGGTCGAGGACTAGGAAATTGGGACATGCCCAGCTAGTGCCCTTTTAATGCCCAAACAAGTATTGTCTGAATATGCGAGTTGATGGAAATCTTCTTTTGTACCCCAAAAACACTATAGATGAAAATATTGACGTCTATCAGGCCAATGATGCTGACAACCATCAACAATTTCATCTATATCTTGATAATACTGCCAGACTGCTGCTTCTCAACAGCAGCACATCAGAAATCTGGTCACTGTACTCTGACTCGTCTTTCAACAATAATAGCTCAGTCATTTATTGTGCAACTCTAGGCCATGTTGAATTGGAAGTACTGGAGGATTTGTGTCATGTGAAGAACTTTTGTGGTTTGAACAACTATTGCACATGGTATGACAACCAACCCATGTGTGGTTGTCTTCTTAGAATGAATTTTTTAAACACTAACAAAATCTCTAGTGGATGTGCTAGGAACTTCATTAAAGAAATATGCAGAAGTACCAATCGAAGTGCATCATATAACATGACTTCTATAGTTAATATAACATGGGATGATTATCCATATTTTAGGAAATACATGCTTAAAGAAGAGTGCAGAAAATCATGTTTGGGGGACTGTGAATGTGATGCTGCTTTGTACGAATCAGGTTATTGCATGAAACACAAGCTTCCACTAAAATCTGTTAGGACCCGTCAAGGAGAGTCATCCTCATCCAAAGCTTATTTCAAGACGAGCATAAAAAAAATCAAAAGCGACGTTATACTGTCAGATAGAATCACTAGCAAAAAGGAAATAGTACTAGTTCTG
Organism: Citrus x limon; assembly: GCA_034663535.1. Lineage (NCBI taxonomy): Eukaryota > Viridiplantae > Streptophyta > Magnoliopsida > Sapindales > Rutaceae > Citrus > Citrus x limon. The sequence continues at coordinate 25,507,515 of CM067997.1, forward strand.
GTACTGATTGTAGGCTTCATCATGTGTTCATGTGTTTTCCTTGCCATTTTTTTTTTCATTTACCAGTACCGACTTGTTAAAGACAAATGGCCGCTGAAAAACGGAAACTTTGGCTTGACTAATGACTTAATTCCATGCTCGTTTTCTTATAATGAGCTTAAGAAAGCAACCAACAGATTCAAAGAAGAGTGTGGGCAAATGCTCTTTTGGAACAGTTTATAAAGGGACCTTACATAAAGGTGAAAAGTTTGTAGTCGTGAAGAGGCTAAGGTCAATGGTGACGGATTGTGAGAGAGAATTCCGAGTAGAGATGCATGTGATCAGCCTAACTCATCACAAGAACTTAATTTGGTTAATTGGTTACTTCATTGAGGATTCCATGAGGTTACTGGTATATGAATATATGAGCAATGTGTCACGGGATGAGTTTTATTGTGCAGCAACCCGTGTGGCACTTAGGCGACTTCTAGCATACAAGTCGCTAAGTAAGCCTTTTCGAACTTCTCAACTAGCCAAGCAAGAATGCTTTACGGAAAATGCTAGAGAGAAGAGAGCAATGTGGCTAAAATATATTTTATTACACACAGAATAAATTACAAGAGAGCTTTACAAGAGAACTAGAGAGCTTGTGTGTGTGGTTGAGTGTTTGTGTGTGTGGTGGTTGGTGGGCAAATGAGAGGGCTCGCCCCTATTTATAGACTTGGGTGCAAGGTTCTTGAAGTTTCCAGGCAACTTGCACAAATATTTCCTAAGGGCTAAGTGAAAAATCCTAGAAAGTTCTAACTATTTACAAATTGTAGAGAAGTCTAGATCTTGGGCCTTGGTGGGTGATTTGCTAAGCGCACCACAGAAGACTTGTTATATTGGCGACCCACTTCTAAGCGCATTGCTTCTAAGTGCATCCCGCCTTTTGTGCTAAGTGCATCCAGGTTTTTAAGCGCACTCCGATTCGAGGCGGACTTTTGCTAAACATACCCATGCACGCGGAATTAGCCTCCGTTGGTGGCAAAATTGAGCGGCCCGTGACAATCCTCTCCCACTTATGCTCGCGGCGTCCTCGTCGCGTTCTTGTGCTTGTAGTTCTAGATATGCTGCACAAATTGCCATAGGTCGTCTTCACGTTCCCACGTTGCTTCGCTTTCGGGGAGATTCCTCCACTTCACTAAGTACTCATTGTATGCCGGTATGCCCCGTCTTCGAATGACTTGATCGACGATTATGTAATCTACGTCCTTGTCAAATGCTGTGACAACGGCGGTTGGGGTACGTCTTAACTCACCTCGGCTTGGGTCTTCCGCATCTGCATGGTATGGCTTGAGCAAACTTACGTGGAAGACCGGATGGATCTTGAGTATCGGTAGAAGTCAAAGTTGGTACGAGACTTTGTCGACACGTCGCACTACTTCGAAATGCTCCTCGTATCGTCTCACTAACCCTTTGTGGACTTTCCACAAAGTCTTAAAATGTTGGGGTAGGAGCTTCACCATCACTTGGTCGCCTTCCTTGTATTCGACATGCGCCTTCGAGAATCAGCCCATTTCTTCATCTTGCGGGCAACCTTATCTGCTTTGCAATTGGTTGGTGTGGCGATGAAAGTTGCATATTTGTGGCCAAGGAACTCTACCTCTCATTGGGCAAACGAACATTTCTCCATCTTGAGGTAGAGCTCGTTGTCGCGTAGTACTTGGAGAACTTGCCGCAAGTGTTGGGCGTGCTCCTCGAGTGTGGTGCTATACACCACTATTTCATCCAAGTACACAACGACGAAGCGGTCGAGGAAAGGTTGGAGAACCTTGTTTATAAGGGTGCAAAACGTGGCTGGTGCATTGGTGAGGCCAAAAGGCATGACAAGGAGCTCAAAAGATCCGTACCTGGTTACGCACGCCTTTTTTGGCTCATCTCCCTTGGCGATGCGTACTTGGTAGTACCTGGACCGCAAGTCAAGCTTGGTGAAGTACCGCGCCTTGCCAAGCTAGTCGAACAAATCCACGATCAAAGGGATCAAATACTTGCTCTTGATAGTGATCTTGTTGAGATCCCGATAGTCGATGCACATCCGAAGTGATCCGTCTTTCTTCTTTTGGAAGAACACGGGTGCACCGAATGGAGCCTTTGATGGGCGGATGTAGCCCACATCTAACAAGTCTTAGAGTTGTCTTCGTAACTCCTTGAGTTCGGGCAGCACCATCCGGTAGGGTGCCAAGGCTGGAGGTTTCGCGCCTTGCTCCAATTTGATCTCGTGATCCACTTCACGTTTTGGTGGGAGTGTTGTGCAAATTTTATTGAACTCGCAAGTGCACGAATCTATTGTAGAATAGACTAATGATGACGAGTGTCGATCCCACGAGGAGGTGGATTTTAATTATGTGTAAAATTAATTTTGTAAATGGGTGGTTGGATTTGTGGTGGAAGTGATTTAAATTATCCTAAAATTGGAATTGAAATGGTGAGAATAAATTCTAAAATTGGAATTACAATGGCGAGAATAAATTAAAGAGAAATCTATTGAAATGACGTACTTGAGTATCTGGATCCGTATCAACATAAAAGAATCCACACCCCATGAACCACGCTCTAATCAATATGGTGCTAAGGGCTTATCGTGCCAAATAATAATAACTTTGTATTAGGGAACCGGTGTAACCAGGGCGGTATCTAGACACGATTAGTATTATTTGTCGACGAAAAGTCAAATCATCCACAAAAATTAGAAGGGAAGAGAAAGTAAATTTACCAAATAAAGCCCATGACACATGTTGAGACTTCACATTCAACCTAAGCTTGAAAGAAAATTAGCCACTCATAATTGAACTAGGGCCAAAATGGAAATTTATTAAAATACGTAGAAAATACACGATAGAGAAGGAATTATAGAAAATAGAGTTCAAAAATGGATTCAGAGCTATCAAATTAGGGGGGGAGGCCCCCTTTTTTATAGATACATTGAGTAAATCATGGCCATCAGATTAAAAACAGTTTGGACGCTCAGGATTGCGCCATGTCATCAGTCAACAGTACGCAGTTTGATTGAAAATAATCCTGTGTAATGCATGTACCGTACGCACAAGTTTTGGTCAACTAATATGCTGCCACGTCACCATCAACAGTTCATAAGAATTTTAGACCAACAGGATCATGACACCTCATCAGTTAATGCCACATCATCGGTCAATCCCACGTCATCGATCCGTCTATGTGAACAGTGTCGGGAACATTAACATAGACAGTACCATACATGTGAATAGTACCGTACATGTGAACAGTGCCATTTTTCCTTTTATGCTCCTTCTAAGGTTTTCGACCATCCTGAGTTCAAAAGTGATGTCTGTTTTGCCGTCTGATCTCTCGTTTATTGTGAAATGACCATGATGCCCCTAAAATACATAAAATACTTAATTAAAATAAAACACACGGAATTAAATCAAAAGAAGGTTAAATACATAAAAGTAAGGGTGTTAGTAAAACTTGAAGTGTAAAATGATGATTTTCTCCTTTATAAATATACATTTTCTAACACTCAACAGGGAGCTTCTTCGGAAGTTCCGAAGGCATGACGTCTTTGAATTCATTGAGTACTCCTTGGATTAGAGGAGGGACTTGGCTCGGTGACTCACCACGATCTTCTCCATCATTTAGCTCCCGGATGGAGACTAAGAAGTTTGGGTCTTTCCGGAAACCCTTTTTGAACTGCATGGTCAAGAGCTTCTTGTCCGCGATCTTCGAGCGCTCAGCTGGAACCATGAACGCCATACTCCCATCAAGGATACTTAGGGAGTTTGTGGTCGGTAGCGGGAAGGCATGGACTTGGTCAAAGAACTCCATGCCGAGGACCATCTTGAAGTCATCCATGGGTACGATGGAGAAATTGAGCTTTCCACTCCACGCTCTGAGTATTACCCGCACGCCTCTTGCGGTGCCCGCAATGGGCTTAGCATGTGAGTTTATCGCCTTCATGGTGCCTATTTCCTTCATCACCTTGAGGCTTAGGCACTTGGCCTCATCTTCCAAAATGAAGTTGTGCGTCGCTTCGGTGTCGAGCAAGGCACGCACGACTTGTCCATTAATAGACACACTCACATACATGAGCCATTTCTTCGTAGGTGCTGGTGAGTGGCTCTTGAGTGCGCCGAGGCGTTGGAGGGTACCCATGCTGTGTTGGGGTTCCTCCGTCGATGGTGTTGAGTTGCCCTTGAGTTGGGTTGCTAGAGCATTGGGCAACTTTTTCTCCGGACAGTTGCGGACCCAATGGGGGCATTGTTTATGAAGCATGGGCTTTGAGGCTTAGGTGGCTGTTGTTTCTCCGATTTACTTTGCTCGCTCTTGCCGCTTGGAGGCTTTTTTTGCCCCCACTCCTTTCGATTATAGCCCTTGTCCTTCCGGTCCTCTCCCCCACCTTTACCATGGCTAGGCCTCTTGTCCTTGGGCTGTGCAAGGTATTCGGCAAGTGATTCCGCAATGGTGATGGCGTCATCGAGAGTTTGTACGCCACGCTTGTCAAGTTCCACCTTCGCCCAATTCTTGAGGCTATCTTGTAAGTAGAAGAGAGAGTCCTTATCGGACATGTCGGAGATCTCAAGTATGAGAGTAGTGAAGTCGTTGATATAATCGCGGACGCCGCCCGTTTGCTTGAGCCGACATAGGCGCTCGAGCTTTCTTCTCTGTGTTGCTCGGGGCAAAGTGCTTGCGGAGTTCGCGTTGGAACTCGGCCCATGTGTCGATGGCACAAATGCCCTTACCTATGTCGCCATGCTTCCGCCGCCGACATAGTTGTGTGGCGCCTCGTAAGAATGTAGGCGCAGTGCCTACCTTCGATGCCTCATCGCGAACATCCATGGCATCCAAGTATTGCTCTAGCCCAAATAGGAAGTTGTCGAAGATGGTGGCATTGCGTGCACCATCGTAGGTGTTCGGCTTTGGCACGTCGATCCGGCGTGCATCACTTGTGCTTGCGGAAGCTGGGCTAGGTGTGCGTGTGCGCTTGTGCCAAGCCCAATCCGAGCAGACTTCGTCAACCTCTGCACGGATCGCTCGTAGCTCGCTTTGCACGAAGCTACGCAATTTCTGCAGATCATCTTTGAATGCTCGAAACTCCCCTCGGAGTAAGTCGGCTTGGTCTTGCATGAGGGCCTTGGTGAACTCACCATACTCGCCCTTGAGACCATTGACCCTCACCTCCAAAGTATCGAGGGTGTCCTGGACAGTGGACATTGAAGTCTCGAGCGTGGCCATGCGAGGCTCCAAGGCGTCTACGGAAGCGGCCTTAGACTTGCCGCGGGACTTAGCTTGTGCGCGTCCCTCCTCACGGCCACGTGTTTGCTCCGATACCTCCACACCGACTACGCCCTCTTGTGTTATGCTAGGAGGATTGGTCATTGCTCGTTAAGCTAGTTTGCATGGGTGCAAACTTTAGCTCTGATACCACTTGTCACGGGATGAGTTTTATTGCGCAGCAACCCGTGCAGCACTTAGGCAACTTTTAGCATATAAGTCGCTAAGTAAGCCTTTCCGAACTTCTCAACTAGCTAAGCAAGAATGCTTTGCGGAAAATGCTAGAGAGAAGAGAGCAATGTGGCCAAAATATATTTTATTACACACAAAGAATAAATTACAAGAGAGCTAGAGAGCTTGTGTGTGTGCTTGAGTGTTTGTGTGTGTGGTTGTTAGTGGGCAAATGAGGGGGCTCATCCCTATTTATAGATCTTGGGCCTTGGTGGGTGATTTTCTAAGCGCACTACGGAAGACTTATTATGTTGGCGGCCCACTTCTAAGTGCATCCCGCCTTTTGTGCTAAGTGCATCTCGGTTTCTAAGTGCACTCCGATTTGAGGCGAACTTTTGCTAAACGTACCCGTGCGCGCGAAATTAACCTCCGTTAGTGGCAAAATTGAACGGCCCGTGAGAAATGGCTCCCTTACAGATATCATATTTTGTAGCGCTGAAAGAAACCCCTATTGGAATCAAAGAGTCAGAATTGCATTAGATGTTGCTAAAGGAATCCTCTATCTCCATGATGAGTGTGAACCACCTATCCTTCATTGTGACATAAAGCCTCAGAACATTCTGATGGATGAATTTTGGACTGCGAAATCTTAGATTTTGGACTAGCGAAATTGTTGGTGCCAGACCAAATGAGGACTTTGTCATTGATAAGAGGGACAAGGGTTACATGGCGCCGGAATGTTACAAGAGAACTCCAATATCAGTAATAGCAGATGTTTATGGCTATGGAATAGTGCTCCTGGAAACTATTTGCTGCAGGAAAAACATGGAGATTGATGCATCAAAACCAGAGGAAATCATTCTTACCAATTGGGTTTACAAGTGCTTCATTAATAGAGAGTTGAATAAGCTTGTCCGTGGCACAGAAGTAGACAAGAAGAATTTGGAGAACTTGGTCCAGGTGGGCCTTTGGTGCGTCCAAGATGAACCTGCTCTTCGTCCTTCAATGAAGTGCGCGGTGATGATGTTATAAGGGATCGCTGACGTTGCGACTCCTCCTTGCCCCACAGCCTCCTTGGGTAAAATCTTGTAGTGGGTTTTTGCTTCGTTTGTGCTACATGACTATGTAGCTCTATGGCAACATATTAAAACATATCTATCACGTTTTGTTCACCTGTCCAGCAAAACTTTGCACGAGTACAATTACTTTTTCCATGATTGGCTATGGCTGTTTTAAATTTTAATGAAAGTAATTATATAGACAGACGTATTCATCAACCACATAATATATAGAGCAACTGAGTATACATTACTTTTACAGAGTTATGAATACATTCTGATAAGAGCAAACACCTAACCACCATTTAATTTACAGAGGCAAAATCTCAAGCCGGTTTTAGGCAACCGTCGCTTTTGGACAGATTCAAAACGTTATAAATAACTTGGGTTGACATGTAAGAAGCAAGAGGGACTCCTAGATGGCTAAACCTTGGTGATGATGAATAAAACCAAGGGAAAAATTCTTTCTTAATGCACTAGACTGGTAAACAAGTATTGTAACTGAATTACACGGAATTATGAATGTTCCCCAAAAGATACAATGAAGACGACCTTGACTGATGTCAATGTATATGAGGTCAACAATATCTGCAATGTAGAAATATTAGCATTCTGAGAAGCAACTGATATGCTGAAGCAGGTGTCAAAGGAAATATAATTAAGGATGCCCAATTCAATATACAAGGGAAGTCAGAGACCCAGGGTTATGGGATGTGAAAAGGTGCCCTTAGTATTGCACTATTCCTTCTCAGGAATCTATGGTGATAGAATTCGTTGAAGGACAAACGATCCACTGCAATGAATTGAGAAGACTGTGAGGGATGACTGCAATAAACCAGGAGTAAATAAAAGTATAATTATTTGGTGAATGTTAATATATAAAGCTAAAATATGGAGTAGATGATACCTGGATTTGCAGAAAGTAGCTTTAAGCACATATCAACACAATCTGGATGCAAAGCAGGGACGATAAGCTGAGAAAATGGAAGATGCTTACATGAATTGATGTTCCTCACCAACTGAAAGAAACAAAACTTATTAGCTAAGATTCAAGCTAGCTCACTGTTAGGAATATTAATCTAGGCAAAAATACGCTACCTGGACATTATTCCTACCAGAGAAAGGTGGGTAGCCATTAAGAAGCTCAAAAAGAATTGCCCCAACGCTCCACATATCAACCTACAAAAAGCGTTTTAAAACTCAGTACATTCTGATGCATTTTAATAGCACAGAATGATTATCTAGGGGGAAATAAAGAAATTCACCTTCTCATCATATCTTTGAAATTGAAGAACTTCAGGAGCCATGTACATTGGGGATCCACAAACTTTCTCAGCATAATTGCCTGGATGCAGGGTGCTGCTTAAAATACGAAGCAAACAGTCAATTTTAAGCTCCAGACTTTTCAAGAATGAAACTTCTGCATAATGTTTACATTTTAAAACTACAATAGAAACAAAAGAACAGAAAAAGTCATCGTTCAAACACACTTCCAGGACATTGTCAAAAATAAGAACTATCCTCACACAATATATTTGTATCCTTCTACTAAAGGTTTACCATGAAAGACCAAAATCTGCTATCTTGAGCATCACATCATCATCTAGGCCGAATAGTAAAATGTTCTGTTCCACCAAAAGCAACAGCAAAGTCAATTTAAAAACTTACAATCTCGAAAACATACAATGTTTTAAAATGAAAACATATAAATTAAAATGAAGAAAATTCATGTGTAGAAACACTGAAAATTTGGCAGTTTAGTGACAACTATACAATCGCTGACGACATTCAAAGTTCCTTTGAACTTTCCCAAAATAGGAGTACAAAATAGTAACTCATCAAACTTTAAGCTTGTTCAAGATTGTTCATTTTCTCGATTTCATCACTTTCTTGACAAGCACACTAAAGAGCAAACCATATAAAGCAACCGCAATCCTCTAGGGAACTCCATCCTCTATGATTATCACCAACCAAGACTCTCATTTAATTATTCATATTATACTTCTCATGGAACAGAGAGAACCAAGTGGCAGCACAAAGAAAGAAGTAGAAGGTTCAGGGAATGACAAGCAACAGGTTAACAGAAAAACTGCAAGAGCGAACAAGAATAGAGCCACACTGCGTAAACAACTAATGGTAAGTAGCATCTTCCAGGTTCATAGAATCATTTAGAGAAACAAAATTTTCCAAATAAGTTAGAAATTCAAGACAATAAACCACAACACATAACTCTTCATACCTCTGGTTTCAAATCTCTATGGATAATGTGGTGAGAATTGAGAATTTCCAAACCTGCTCCTGCAACAAGGATTCAGTCACATTCTTTTATATCTTACTTGAAACAGGGAAGTGATTGGAGCAACAAAAATTCACACCTATTGACCAAAGGGCAAGTAAGGTACCAAGCTGCTGAAGAAACTTTCTGGCAGTCTGCTCTGGAACCCTTCCATGCAGCTGAATGTAAGATGAAAGATTAACCCCAGCACAAAACTCAACCACAAGGAATATACAATTTTCAGCCTGACAGTGGAGGCAGTCAACTTCAATTTGTCAAAGTACTATCGTTACATAAATGATTTATATATCATTTGCAACAACCTATACGGCTTTCTTTATTAAGGGAATGGTGTAGCTCTAAGACAAATATGCCTAAGTACGAACAGATTTGGGCAATCAAGAAATTGCTTATTTTAACTCGTAATTTGCATGCAATGGGCATATGCCACCAGACCATTTAAAAACAAAAATGTATATGAGGGACAGGAAAATAGAAATCCAAAAAGTATGCTTAATTCCAACACATCTTATCTTACATCAAGTATTTGCATCCCCAATTCAAGGTATAAATTATAAAATTGATTAGCTAAATCAAGCATTTGCATTTTCCAATTCAAGGTATAAAATAAGTTAGCTAAAAATCGTCAGAAACGAAAATAAAAGAACCACGAAAAAATAACATAGTTTGAACATTAAGACCATCCTTTTTCTCTAATAAGCAGCTCACATCTCCATGTTGTGATAAAAACAATGGTCAGTTATGGAATATCCAATTGATAAAATCAGCTTAACCAACACTAATGAATTAATGAATCTGCATTCCAAGATAAATCTACACTAAATTAACAACTATTATCTCCAAAATAATTAAAGAAAAATCTAAAAATACATTTTCAGACCCCCAAGCTAATTCGAGCAATCAGTTAACATATGCAATTCAGCAAACACTTGACAAGTATCCATCAGCTTATCCAAAAATGAAATAAAAAAAAAAAAATTAAGCAGACAATTATACTCTTACAACATATCAAGCAAAATCATACGGAACGATCCTTTATCAAAGATAACCAAATGGATATCCCACAACTAGGCTAAAAATCAAAACCAATGAACTAAATATAAATAAATTACATAACCCAAAGCAAAGAAACTCAAATTCAACAAACGCAAGAAAGGCAATTAAGAATCTTGAAATTTCCATTTAAAGGGCTCACCGGGAAAGCGTCAAAAAGGCGAATTATGTTGGGGTGATTGACAGAGGAGAGGAAATTGAGCTCACAATCTAAGGAGCTCTTGAGGTGCTTGTTGAGCTTTTCAACATAAACTTGCTTCACAGCCACCACATCACCTGATGACAAGTGCTCCGCTTTCCACACTGTTGAGAGTGAATTTGAACTCTCTCCAATTTTTTATTTTAATGCATAGTCTCCCACTGTTTTGTATTTTGAGAGTTTTTTTTGTTCCATTTCTGTTCAGGAAACTTATAAGAGTCCTGTCACAAAAGATAAGAAAATGGAATTGGAAACTCATCGGGGTAAAGCCGAGTTGCTCCCATGCTCTAATGCTTTCCCTTTGCGTGAGGTTTTAAATATTACGTGACACGTGTCATGCGACAAAAATTTACGAAAATATTCATTTTAAATATTTAGTTGGCGTAAATTTCACCGTGACCCCGATTAATGTTCGTATTCACTAATGAGTCTCTATTATATTGTATGTCATCAACGCGCACCAAAACCCTTTTCTTGTCCCGAAATCAGATTGGAGTATCAATTAGGGGTATTTTGAAAAATCATTCATTTTTTTTATTTACTTTTTGAAAAAATGGTAGAAATGTACTCATCATATTCAACTGTAGTCAATCATTAAAAATATCAGGTGCTATAACAGTACCGGTCTTTTTCTTATCATTAACTAATAGTGATAAGAAAAATTATATTACTTTTACACTTTAAAAATTTCTTTGAACACTATATTATTTTGTGCACTCATTTGTTAAATTTGAGAATTTAAATTTTATTATGTACATTCATTAAAATATTAAAAATATTCTAATTTAAATCACTTAAATTAATTTACTCAAAACAACAAAAAAACTATCAAGCAAAGTCAGAAAAAGATTTAAAAATTAAAAATTTGGCATATACTTGCAACAAACAGAATCAATTGAAGTTGTAAAGAAATTTTTTAAACATAATTTTTAGTTATTTATTTTTGTTTACTATAGAATATGCTTAATAATGATTTTTGCACTCCCAAATTTTTTAACATCAAGAAGAATGAATTTTGTTTGCCCCCAATAACAACTGAAAAGAAATGGCGATTTAACAGAAAAAAAATTTTTGTTAGAAGATGCTGCTACTGGATGCAGCAGTTTATATGGGCTCAGTTTCAGCTTCCTCCCTATTTTCCATTTTTTTTTCAAATCAATAGCAAAAATTTGACCATCTTCACAATAGAAATAGACACTTAAACTCCAAGATTTGAAAAAATGATTATAAAGACCCTCAATTTTTTATTGAAAAACACCAAAACCCCTTTTTGACAATAATACCCTTTAAATTTAGTAATTAAAAATATAATTTTAAATTTTTGTAATTAATACAAATTTAATATAAATAATATAGTTTATCTAGTAGACTAATAATATTAAATTATTTTTAACATTTAAAATAATATTAAAATTTTAAAACATTATATTATTTTATTAATAAATTTTTATTTATTATAAAGATTTTGAATAAATTTTTGGCTTCAATTGATTTGACAATTAACAAAATATATCCCTATTGTAAATACGAAATTTATTATTTACATAATATTCAAAATAATTTTAGTTTTAATTTTAATTTATTTACTATAGTATTATGTTTCTATTTATTATTAAATTTTACTTTAATTATAATAAAATATGTCTAATAGATTGTGAAATATAAAAAAAAATTAAATATTAAAATTATATTAAAATGTATATATTTTTATATTTATTTCAATACCATATTTCTATTTATTATAAAATTTTCGAGTCAATTTGTTTGGGGTTTATAAAGGAAAAGGGTATTATGATTAAAAAAAAAAGGTTTTGGTATCTCTTACTGAAAATTTAAGGGTTTTAGTGACTATCTCCCTAAATCTTAGGGGTGTAGGTGTCATTTTCCCTATTTTGAAAATTCTCATAAATCTTGTAGTCAAAATATTTTAAAATATTGATTTGCTCATTGTCCGAGTAAGTTTTGCTCAAGATGCTGGAAATAAAATTTTACTATTTAAAGCAAAAGAATTACAGATTGAATAATGAGTGTACTATATATCATGAGTATTCAAAATAATTATAATACACATGACTTATAATAAATTGTTCTTAATAGTAATTCACATGATGAGTATTTTTGTAATAAATTATTTTAATAAAGGATTGGGCTATTTAAACCATAAAAATACTTTTTGTACCTTTTTTTTTGTAAAATTTAATATAACAAAAAGAACCATACAGAAAATTACTATTTAATACACACATAAGCCTTTTTAACACCCTTCTTCTTCTTCTTCGTTTCTTTGTCTTCTCCACATCCATGTTATCTTGTAAATTTAAATAGTATGTTTATCATTCATTGCAATTGCAGCCTTATAAGACTAGCAATGTAAATGGAATTATGGAGACTCACGAAAATTACTTATAGTAATACAATTTACTTGATCATAGAGTTCAACCTTTCTCATTGTTCTAGTGGAAAAAAAAAGAAAAAAGAAATCAACAAATACTCTAGTAAAGAAATTATAAAAATCATACTCATAAACTATCCAAAGACAAAAAATATTCAGATTTCATCAATATTGTTGAAACAAAAAACTGATTACTGCCCAAGATGCTTGTAATCAAATCAATTCAAGTTGCACAGATACAAGATGGAATAGATCAAATCACACCTCAGGAAACCAACAAGAACCAATCAAGAATAAGAACTAAAAAAACAAGAATCCATAGAAACCGAGATATTATGTGGTTCAGTTGTGCATAGAATGCTCAGCCTACACTCACGGGAGAAGCCTCAAGATGAGTTTTATTGAATCAATAATGGAGATCGTTACAGAGCCTTATACCAGATTTTACAGAAAACAAGATAACACTTTCTCTCTCTCAAAACCATCTCTACAAGACTCTAGAATCATCTTTGAATCTCCATTGAAAAACAACTTTTATACCCTGTTTCCCCAGCTAGCTTATTTCTAGATTGTTCAGTTTATTGATGCGCAGATAACAAACTTTAACGAACTGGATTCAGGCTTCAACACATGCTTCCTCATGTGGTTACTTAAACTGCCGTTCAAAACGCGCCATATCTATGTCGTTTTGTGGAGTCTGTTTTCTGTTATAAGCAGCTGAGCAGCACGTGTCTTTATAATGCTTTAATAGCCTAAAACACACAGTCGTTTCTGGAAAGCCAATTTGATTCAACAACCATTCTCGCAATTCTCAACCTTGAATAAAAAATTTATCCTCACTCTAACTCCTTCTCCAAAACCTTATGCATCTTACTGATTGCATAATCCAACTAGGTCCAGACAAGTTCTGAACTTAGCCACATGAATCACCTTGGTAAAAGCATCTACAGGGTTCTAATCATTGTGTACTTTCACCATTTTTATAGTACCCCTTGACACTTCATTCCTGATGAAATGAAGCTTAACATCTATATGTTTAGTCTTCTCATGGTGTGCAGGGTTTTTGCTCAAGTGTATTGCACTCGAGCTGTCACAGTAAACTGGCACTAACTTCTGGTTTAACCTCAATTCTGTCACCAACCCCTTGAGTCAAAGTGCTTCTTTTACAGCTTCTATAGTAGTTGTGTACTTTGCTTCAGTTGTTAAAAGGGCATTACACTTTGTAAAGTTGCCTTCTAATTCACAACATAACCATTTAACATGGATACATAACCTGTAAGAGATCTCCTCATATCTAAATCCCCTGGCATATTTTGAGTCTACATATCCTCTCAATCCATCACCATTAGCTTTTTCTTTGCCATTCATCAGGCCACAATTCATAGTGCCATTAAGATACCTGAGTATCCATTTTACAGCCTTCCAACAGTCTTTCTCAAGCTGAGCCATATATCTGCTAACTACACTGATAACATGAGCTATGTCTGGCCTAGTCAATACCATTGCATACATGAGGCAGCCTACTGCATTTGCATAAGGTACATTGGCCATATCTTGCTTTGCAGCTTCTGTCTGAAGGCACTACAAGTTGCTTAACTTGAAGTGTGATGCCAAGGGTAGCTGCACAGGCTTAGCATTATTCATGTCAAATACTTCCAATATTTTTTTATTAACACTAAAAAGTGTATGTGTAATAAAGAGAAAATTATTATTTTTCACTTAAAATATTCATTAATGCGTCATTATTCTTAAATTATCTTAACACTCCCCAAATATATTTTTATAATTAATTAATTCGCAATATGCTAATTTTTATCTTGTAAATATTTTTCAGAAATAAAGATGAAATTGGAATTGAAAGTAGAAATAAGAAGAACTGCTGGAGCACAATCAAGGAGATGTAATAAAAAAAAATGAAAAAAATAAAATAAAATAATAAAAAGGGTAAGCAACCATGCTTTGGTTGCTCATGATGGTCAAGTGGCCATCTTGCCACCCACCTTACCATCACCCATGTTTTGCTTGTTTGTTTGTTTGATAATAATAATAAATAATAATAAATTAAAAGAAATTAAAGCTAAAGATCGCCTACAAAAGCCGAAGAAATAAGGGAGCTGAAGGAAGCCAAAAGGTAGAGAAAAGCCAATAAAGTAGAGCGAAGTCGAGAGAGAACGAGAGGGGCAAAGCTGAGCAATTATTTCTTTTTCTTCTTTTGTTGTTTAATCAATTTCCTTGTAACATATTTCAAAAGTTTATCAAATAAAGAGAGTGATTTGTTTTCTTTCAATATGAGTGGCTAATTTTACTAAGTTGAGGTGAATGGTGAAGCTCAAAATTTCAAACTATTAAATCTATTACTTTCTCAAGTGAGTTTTTAAGTTTATTTTATTCTTTTCTGGTTATTTTTATGTCATGTTAATTTATAGATTCTTTGGATCTGTATGGCATTTTGACATAATGTCGACACATTAATACAGTTGTAGCACATTAGATATTTTACTCCATATTTATCCACACACATAGTTAGTTAAGAATTAAATGATATAATAATTAACTGGTAAAACTAAGGCAAAATATAAAAATGAGAGAGTATTAAAATTATAGTTTAAGCAACTGATAGTGGATCCCGTAACCTTAGCATATTTTTAAATTGATTTCTAGTGATTTCTTTTTTCGTAATTAATTTTCTTTATTTAATAAATTGACAATTAGATTTTAAATTCCCTATGGTTCGACTTCGAACTTATTGGATTATATTACAACTAAACACTCTTATACTTGTGGGTAATACACTTTTGAGTCGTGTCAAGTATTTTTGTTGTAACAGAAACATTATGCCTTTACTTTTATTACTCCTGATCTCCATCCTCAATATCTTCTGTGCATACCCTAGATCCTTCAATTCGAATTCAAAATTCAACAGCATCCTAAGCTTATCTATCTCCTCTTTATCCTTACAGGCCACCAACATGTCATCTATATATAGGAGGTATATGTATAAACCATCCTTGATTATCTTGTAGTAAACACAGCAGCTATAACTACATCTGACGAACTCATGTAATTTCATAAATTCATTAAATCTCAAGTACCATTGCCTAGAGACTGCTTAAGCCCATAAAGTGACTTCTTCAGCTGACATACATGGTCTTCTTTACCAAGGAAAACATACCCTTCAGGCTGGGACACAGTATTTCTTCCTCAAGTCTACCATGTAGAAATGTTGTCTTGACATCCAGTTGATCAAGCTCTATGTCTTGAACAGCTGTTATATCTAAGATAACTCTAATTGAGGCATGCTTTACCATTGGAAAAAACACTTTTTTTTAAAAATACATCCCTTCCTTTTGAGTATAACCCTTTGCCACAAGTCTAACTATGAATCTCCTTGGTTCACATCCATTTATGCCCTCCTTGATTTTGAAGATCCATTTGTAGCCAACCACTCTCCTATTTTTAGGCTTCTTAACTAGCTCTCATGTGTTGTTTTTATAGAGGGAGGTCATTTCTTCATTCATATCTCTCTGTCATTCTTCTTTAAATAGGCTCTAAGTTGCTTCTCTAAAGTTCTTTGGTTCCTCATCATCAATGTCTTTTGGTCTTGTTAGAGCAAAGCCAATTAAATCTGCATATCCAAATCTCCTTATTGGTTTAATTTGCCTTTTTTCTTTATCTCTGGTAAGCTGGCATTCTTTGCTTTGCTCCTGAGAACTTGATTGATCTTGAGGTAATTATGTGTCTTCTATATTTTCTGGAACATCACCTGAATCTACAGCTTCAGTTGTGTTTCTAAATACAGAAGGCTCTACCTCAAAATCCAGTTTATCTGCTGATCTGGAATTTCCTATTTCCACTTCAAGTGCATGACTGTTTTTAACCAAACTCCCCTCATTAAACATCACATCTCTACTCACTATGCATTTTGGTGGATTAAAGTCAGTGCACCAAACCTTAAACCCTTTGGATAACCTATGAAAACACCTTTCAAGGCCCTTGGAGCTAGTTTACCTTGACTAACATGAACATAGGCTGGACAACCAAAGGCTTTAAGAATTCCATAGGCTTCCCTGACTATATTTCAAATGGTGTTTTAAAATCAATTGCAGTTGAGGGGCTTAAGTTCACAAAACAGCATGTTGTAAGTAAGATTTTTACCCACAGTGACTTTAGAGGCTTGGACTGCATTAGCATACATCTTACCTTTTCCATAAGAATCTTATTCATCCTTTCAGCTAACCCATTTTATTGTGGGGCCACCTTTACTGTCCTATATCTTACAATACCTTCATTTGAACAAAAACAGTCAAATGGCTGATTCCAAAATTCCAAACCATTATCAATTCTCAGATTCTTTCATCTCTTCCCAGTTTGGTTTTCCACCAACTTTTCCACTCTTTAAACTTCTCAAATACTTTAACTTTGTTATTTAAAACATACACGCAGACTTTCTTAGAAGAGTCATCAATAATGGATAAAAAATACACGTTCCCTCCTAAAGATACACACTAAGCAGGTCCCCACAAATCAGTGTGTGCAAAATCCAGCCTCCCATTTGATTTCTGACTTGATCTCTTGAAGCTGCCCCTTAAAGACTTCCCTAGAATACAGTCTTCATAGAATTCCAGATTTCCAATCTTGTCAGTACCAAACCCACTTTGCTTTTCTAACTCTCTTAATGCCTTCTCACTTATGTGCCCCAATCTCAAATGTCATAACCTAGTTTTTTCTTCAATAGGCTTTAGTGACACTCCAGCCTCTCTAGATATCACCTTACCATCTAAGACATAAACTTCATTCTTCCTAGTCCCTTTCATGACCAGGTTAAAACCATTTAGAACACACAATTTCCTGATTCTAACTTGATGCTACATCCCATTTGGTCCAACATTCCTAGAGAGATTAGATTTCTTTTCAAATCTGGCACATGCTTGACTTGCTTAATCACTCTTATTGATCCATCATGTAGCTTAAAACTAACATTTCCAATTCCAATGATTCTACAAATTGAGTTATTTCTCATCATCACTCTACCACTATCAAATTCTTGGTATTCAACAAAGTAACTTCTAAAATGGCACATATGAAAGGTGCATCCAGATTCTAAAACCCATTTACCTTTTTGGCTATTTTTAGTTTCCACATATACACTATCAGACTCATACATTTCCTCTTCTACTACAGCTGCATCTCCACTCTGGTTTCTTGAGTCTTTGAGCTTATTTTTCTTCTCAGGGCAATTCTTTTTAAAATGGCCTTCTTTATGGCATTGAAAGCATTTCAGATTTCAGATTTCTGTTTTTGTTCTTTGACTTCCCTCACTTCTTCTTCTTATCAGTCCTAACATTTGCTGTTAGTCATTTACTTGCACCATTCTCCAAGAGAACTTGTTTTTTTCTCGAAGCTCCCATGTGTTTAAAGTAGATTTTACTTCATCAAGTGTCAAGGTTTGTCTACCATACATCAGGGCATTAACCAAATTCTCATAAGATTTTGGTAATGAACTGATCAACAAGAAAGCCTTCCCTACATCATCCAGAGTAGTATCAATGGTTTCTAGTGTATGACATACCTTGTTAAATTCATCAATGTGATCCTTCAGTGAAGATCCTTCCACCATTCTCAATGTAAACATCCTCTTTTGATGTAGAGTTTGTTTACAAGAGACTTGGTCATATAAAGATTTTCGAGTTTGCCCCATAATCCAGCTATTGTCTTTTCTTTAGCCACTTCCCTAATGACTAAATCTCGAAGACTCATAATTATAGTACTTCTGGCTTTCTTGTGAATTTCAGCAACTTCTTCTGAAGTCTTGGATGAAGAAACCTCTTTTTCCATCCTTGGTTTCAGGCTCAATAACATCTCTCAAACCCTGAGTGATCAGCAAAGCTTCCATTTCAATATTCCACATATTAAAGTCATTCTTGCCTGTAAATTTCTCTGTATAAACCTTAGATGACACCATACTCGGACCTGATCACAAAACACCAAGCTCTAATACCAATTGTAGTGAACAACTTGTCTTTTAAACGCAACAAACTGATCACTGCCCAAGATGCGTGTAATCAAATCAATTCAAGTTGCACAGATACAAGATTGAACAGATCAAATCACACCTCAACAAACCAACAATAATCAATCAAGAACAAGAACTAAAAAAACAAGAATCCACAAAGACCAAGATACTACGTGGTTCATATGTGCATAGAATGCTTAGCCTACATCCATGGGAGAAGCCTCAAGATGAGTTTTATTGAATCAACAATGGAGATCATTATAGAGCCTTATACCAGATTTTACAAAAAATAAGATAACACTTTCTCTCTCTCAAAGCCCTCTTTACAAGACTCTAGAATCATCTTTGAATCTCCACTGAAAAACAACTTTATACCATGTTTCCCCAACTAGCTTATTTCTAGATTGTTCAGCTTGTTGATGCGTGGATAACAAACTTTAACAAACTAGATTCAGGCTTCAGCACATGCTTCCTCATGTGGTTACTTAAACTGCCGTTCAAACACACCATATCTATGTCGTTTTGTGGAGCTTATTTCCTGTTATAAGAAGCTTAGCAGCACATGTCTTTATAATGCTTTAATAGCCTCAAAATGCAGTCATTTCTGGAAAGCCAATTTGATTCAACAACCATTCTCACATGAGTGATAAGTCAAAATTTCATTTTTCATTCAATATTTTCAGCAAGTGTTAAGTGTCAAGTTAAAAAATAAATACATTTAAAACAATTAATAAACTGAAACAAATCATATTCAATATGTTCAATTGAAAATCAAACAAGCATTTTTTTTTAATTATTAACTCACGTCTCATGCACACATTGTATAGTTCAGCTCCAAATAAAACAAGTAATTTTTTTTATAATATTATTAACTCATGCACCCACTGAAACTCAAACCCAGAACATGAGTCTTGGGATGGTCACCTCTTACAATTAGAGTAAATCTTAGCTTCAAGTCGAACGAGTAGTTTGATATGACTTATTTTTACAAATTCATATTTTCTAACATTGTTTTTTTATAATTGCCATGAACCCTTTGGCCTCTTGCTTTTACAAGAATTTAGGGTATCTTCTTGGGATATATTTCTTCAATTTCGCATGTAACACTTATAAATAATTTATATACCAATAAAATCAAATAAAAGTTGAAAATTTCTAAACTTAACACATTATGTTGAATGTTCAATGAATTATTTAAACATTAACTTTTAATACTACCATTACACATTACACAATTAACCTGTTTTCTATCACATGAAAACCTCATTCATTTTGTCTTTTATACTGTCGACTATATACGGTAAAAAATGATAAAAAAAAAAGAGTAATAACATAGCCACAAACTCTTATATAAATTTATTTTGTACAAACTGATGTAGTGTTAATTCATTGGTGGAATTAAATATCTCTTAGCCCACATGATTTATTTCTATTATTTTATATTTTCATTCAACTAATGAATTAATGCCAAATTAGTTTGTACAAGATAAATTTATATAAGAGTTTGTGGCTGTCATCACTCTAAAAAAACTTAGACTGTTTGATCATAAATTATAAAAGTTAAATTTTTTTAAGTAGATAAATCAATCGCTAGAATAATTAGAAAAAAAAAATGCAGAAATAAACATCCATTTTTATTTTCAAACACGCATAGAAAATGATAACCGGGTCAACTAAGGAAAAAGTATTATTATTAATTTTTGCAAACCCCGGCTAGTACGAGGAAATTTTATTAATAATGAATTTTAAAAAATAAGAAATATATTTGTATGTAGTCGTAAGCCGTAGAGTCTACTTAAAAAAAAAAAAAAAAAAAAAAAAAAGAGTGAAAGAGAGAGCAAAGAAAGGTCAATCGAGTTATTGACTGTTGCTGTGGATTCCTAGACAATCAATGATTCAGTTGCAATAATTTTCTGCTTGGAAAATAAAACGTGAGTCCTCAGCTGGACACGGTTCCGTGACAAACAAAATCCAACGACTTTTGTGCGCTTGTTGAAATTTCTACATGGAAATTAAATCGAGGCCCGTGAACCATAAAATCTTTGATAGCAAATTTGTCACTGTAGATCTTCTAGTTTGTGTCTCAAATTTGATTGAGATAAACATCTATACACCTTTTGCACTATTCAAAGAATACTGGTAATTTCTGTGCAAAAGTGTGTGTATATTAGTATTTTTTTTTTTAGGGAAAAAGATACTACACCCCTAACGATTAGGTGTCAAGACTCACTTTTGATCATAATATCTTTTGACTTTATAACCCTAAATAAATTAGTCTCAAAATTTTATAATAAACAAAAATATAACATTAAAATATATGTAATAATATAGATAATTAAAATAATTTTGATATTTAAAAGAAATTAATCAAAGTTAAAACTATTTTGAATATTATGTAAAAAAATAATTTTAGTATTATTAATAGGAACATATTTTGCTAATTGTAAAATCTATTTAAACCAAAGATTTATTTAAAATCTTTTAAATAAATATAAATATATTGTCAAAATAAATATAATAATTTAAAATTTTAAATGTTAAAAATAATTTAATGTTACTAGTCTACTGGATAGATTATATTATTTATATTATATTTGTATTAATCAAACAATTTTAAATTTGATATTCTAATTACTATATTAAATGGGTATTATAGTTTTTTTTTTTTAGAAGGAAAGTAAGACTTTCATTGCTTCAACTTTGTGAATACATCCAAAATGGCCTGAGGAATTTCATTGGCCCATACAACTGACTCTTTAAAGTCTATGGCAATTTTCGCCAGACAATGAGCTTCTAAATTACAAGTTTTGGGGGTATGCTCAATCTTGACAAACTCAAACTGCCTACACATGCTTTGAATCTCTGAAATTCACCAAAAAATTTCAGTCCTGCTTCCTAACTTATTGTTGACTAAATTAGTCACTTCCAGGCAATCTGTTTCTATAACCACTTACTGCATTTTTGCTTCTGTTGCAACCTGGACCCCCCATTCCACAGCTTCAGCTTTTGAGTATCTTGTTTCTCCTTTAAAGGGTACAGTTTTGAAAGCTGCCATCACTATTTTGCCATTAGACCCTCTGACCACAACTCCCAGCCCGGCTGTTTGCAATCCAACATGGATGGTTGCATCAACATTTATCTTATAGGTTCCAATTGGACGAGGTTCCCTTGCTTTTTACATTTCTCAGACCTTGACTTGAGGGCATTATTTCCAACCTCTCTCACTCTCTGAAAAGCTCCTACCACAACTTCTACTTTGGCTGCAGATACTAGATGCTTCACCTTTTTGCCTTAAAAAATCTTCTTGTTTCTAGCATTCCATGCAACCCACCAGTAAGCTACTACCAGCTCCATCTGAGATTTGGTCAATTTCTTGTACAAATACTGCATTGAACTCAACACATCTTGATTTAAACCGCCATGGAGCTCTACTGCAAAAGGGGCTTGCCTCCAAATTTTCTAGGAGATTTTACAATATAACAGTGAGTGAGTTATGGTTTCCACCTCTTTATTGCATAATCTGCAAATTGGAGTTGACAAGATCTTTTTTCTCCACAAGTTTTCAGCTGTGGGGAGAAGATTTCTAGCAGCCCTCCAAAGAAAGATTTTAATTTTATCTGGAAGGTTTAGAGTCCACAGATCCTTTCAGCATTTAGAAACATCACTAGAGTAAGTCGGAGTGTCAAGGTATTTTATTTGAAGAGCAATTTGATAGCCACTTTTCATCGAATATTGCCCTTTTTTTGTCAAAGTGCCACAACACTTCATCCTCTTGTTTTCTTTTGGCAATGGAATTTTAATGATTGCCTCTGCATCCTCTTTCATGAAGCTTTGTCGAATCAGACCTTCCTCCCAATTATTCTCAGCATCAATCATTGTAACCACTCTAGCATCCTTGTTTAGATTTGATGGGAAAATTGGTTTAAAAGTTGCTGGCCGAGGAATCCAATTATCTTTGAAAATTTGCCTCTATCTCCATTTCCAATTCTCCATCTACTTCCTTTCTGTAGGATATGTCTCCCCCATAATATGCTCCGCCATATAAATGAAGGGTTGCAGCCAGCCTTGGCGTGAAGAAATTCAGAATGCTTGTAGTATCTTGCTTGCATGACTTTGGCTATTAGTGAGTTAGGATACTGCAGCAGGCTCCATCCTTGCTTAGCAACCAAGGCTTGATTAAAGCAAGTAAAGTCTCTAAAGCCCAAACCCCCTCTGCTTTTTGCAAAACTCAGCTTCTCGCATCGCGCCCAGTGAATGCCTCGTTTGTCTTCTTTGGAGGCCCACTAGAATCTTGCCACTGTCCTTTAGATATCATCACATAAGCCAGTTGGAATCCTAAACACATGCATGGCATAAGCTGGAATAGCTTGTGCCACTGCCTTAATAAGCACTATTTGCCTCCACTAGAGAAAAACCTATGCTGCCATTTTGAAATTTTGCTTACTACCCGGAGCTTCACTTCGCGGAAAAAATAAGTTTTCCTCCTCCCCACCATCGATGGAAGACCAAGATACTTCTCATGTCTAGACACCACTTTGAGCTGAAAAATATCTTTGATACCTGCAACTTGTCTTTCCGGGATCTTTTCGCTAAAAAACATGGAGGACTTATCATATTTTAACATTTGTCCTAAGGTTGAAGCATAACATTCAAAAAAGGCTTTGAGATGCTTGCAACTTTCAACTGATGCCTTTGTGAAAATCGGGCTGTCGTCCGCAAATAGTAAGTGAAAATTTGTTACTTCTTTGCTAAACTTTAAGCCTTGGATTAGCATTCTTTTTTCTGTCTGCAGTAACAAATTGGAGAAGGCTTCTGCACATAAAATGAATAAATAGGGGGAGAGGGGGCAGCCTTGTCGAAGACCTCTTTGAGGTTAAGTACCATTGATAAGCACATAAAATGATGCAATAGTTATGCAATTTAGAGTTAATTCTATCCATTTATCAATGAATCAAATGGGTATTATAGTTAAAAAGACATCTTTGTGTCATTTTTTAAAAATTTGGGTTTCCTCGAACTTTAAGAGTGTTGGTATCCTTTTTCCTTTTTTTTTTTTTAATGGAAAGACTATTGATAAGAGGAGTTTGTTCAAATCCCTAACTTCTTGTAGAAAAAATGAGTCAATTAAATCGTGTTAGTACAAATAGAAAAATAATGCGTTTAGGAATTGAAGCTTAGTTCTTTCAGTCCATAGCGGTCCCACATTGGGGCTAGCAAGGGCTAAACCCCTAGCTTGACTTTTTAAAATTTTAAAATTCATTTTGGCATTTATCCAATTTATAATTTGATTTATCCTAACTAAAATAACTAAATTTTCATGTATTTGTTTTTACATGTTATTTTTAAATCCCTTAAAAAAAAGTCAAATCCCTAATTCTCATCACTATCGTGTTAAATTGTTTTATGTAGCTTTGGACATGCAACTTCAAGAACTCAGCAATTGTTTTAATGAGGTGAATATTAAGTTCCTTCTATGTTTGGCATTTTTATGGCCCAATGGCTCTTTTGTAGATTTTGACAAATAGGAACTACTTCACTTTGTTCAATTTTACCCAAATGATTTTTTTCCAATAAATCTTATGGCACTTGAAATTCAACTAGATGTTTACATTATGGATGTGGGTTTTGACAACAATTTTTTAGGATTGACAATGATTAATGAACTAGCAAGAAAAATGGAGACTAAAAAGAATAAATTGTATTCATTAATTTTTCTATTAGTGACATTAGCATTGATTTTACCATTGCTACAACTATAATAGAAAGGGTATTTTCAGCTATGGATTTTGTGGAAAAAAAATAGTTTGGAAAATCGGATGGGAGATCAATGGTTGAATGGTAGTCTTGTTGTATACATAGAAAAAATATATATTTTGTAGTCTTGATAACAATGTTATTCTTCAAAGTTTTCAATATATGAAACCACATGAAAGATTGTTACAGATGTATTGAATTAAATATTTTAACAAATTTTTCATTAATATTTTTTTATTTGTTGACTTTTTTTAAATTATATTATTATTGGACCTAGAACCTGCTTGTTGAATTCCTGGCACAACCACTATTTCATGTCTTGGACACATTGTCACCCATACCATACCCTTTAAAAAGAAAAACAATTTGTTAAGGGTGTGTTTGACACCCTCTAACATGAGAATGCATTGCATTATACAATGCAGTCTCAAGTTTCACTGCAACAAATTGCCGCATTAAGTAAACCCGTCTGGGAGAAAAAGATATTATTTTTTAAGCCCAACATAAATTTTTAAAATATTTTTTAAACCCACCTTGAAAAATAATTAATAATTTTAAAATATTTAACTCACCAATAATATTTTTATTTGTAGAGTCTTCTCTAAATTAAAAAAAAAAAGATTCTTTCATCATAAATTATAAAAGTTTGTGTATGTTAATAAATCATTTTCTGGTAGAATAATTAAAAAATACATAAAAAATATGTACTTAATTTGTTTCTCAAACACACATTAGCGCATCATTATTGCTGCAAATATAAAAAAGAAAAAAAATAATATTCACGTATATACTTCACCAAATTAATTTTCTTTGAGTAGTGTTACACATTTTAAAATTTTATTTTAAAAATTTATCTCGAATGATACAATATTCATCAACTGAATGGTGCGATAATATAATTAATTCACTTGAATCTTATAAAAAATATCAATTACTTAATAAATAATACATCACATTGCCACATAACTTGGCATGAAATTTAAAATACAAAATTTTGTATATCTATCATTACTACATAATTTGAGATGGAATTTAAAATAAAAATTTTATGATGTTTATCATTACTTATTATTTATTTTTATCTAAATCGGAATCATGTGGAATTTAATAATGTGGTGATGAGTGTGCTCTTAAAAGCAGAATCAATGGAGAATGAGATTGTGAAAACGATGACTGTTTCCGAAGTCAACGAACAAAAAGTCGTTCACACTTCCCACGAAAACTAATTGGTGGCCAATAAGTTACTGCTTCTTGTAGGAGGATTCCTCGACAATCAATTTCAATTACTTTTGTGCGTACGTGGTGCACATTTCTAATAAACGAGAAAAACGTGCCCCAAACGTACCATACACGATTGCATGTAGTGCGCTTTGACCAATGAGGATCCAGTGATGTGGGTTGTTTTGATTTAGAGTTGTACTATACATTTTACGTTATTTATCTCAAAAAAACTATTTTAAATGACATGGCATTTATTAATTGATTAGTGAAGATAATATAATTAGTTTACTTAAATCTTATAAAGAATTACTAACCAATTAATGAATGATATATCATTTGGGACAATGTTCAACGTCGAGCTGAGTTTTTACTAAACATTGAATTAATGGTTGTTAGACAAAATAAAAAAATTAAAATAATTCTAATTATTAATAAAATATACTCCACTAGGCACCAACTATATATAGTTGTAGTTTGAATAAAATATACTTGAAAAATTAGCTTATCTTTATCTATTGATCATCTTTGAAAAACTTTGTAATATTGTAGAAACATAAATAAAGTTTTGCTAGAAATTTTCTTATCCAATCCTAAAGGATTTGCTTCCAAATTTATAAATTATGACACACTATTCCTTTAAATTTATAACTGTTGACTTCTTTTATAAGAAAAGAGAAGCATTAATAGTTATTTTTGTTCACAAATAAATGACAGCTTTTTATCATTTAATTTGACGGTAGCTTAATCTTCAACTACCAATATGAGCAACAGGAGATTTTATCGACTTATCTGGACCTGGTTGCTATTTATTTAGTTGTAAAGTAAATGAGGCAATCGAAAAATGAATAATAGGTTGAGAAATATTGCTAAAATGATTAGTAACTTCATTCTCAGACCACAAAATTGAACGATCAGAGTGGAATTAAGTTTAAGATTTTACATATCCTCAACAGAATTTATAATTATGAGCATAAAAATTTATAATTAAAACTATTCGATAATTGTTAACATAAAAAACGTGACTAGGCATTTATAATCTATTCTAGACCTTATTACCAATAAAAATATCCCTGACAGCACATAATTTTGTTACAACTTCCGTCATTTGCATTCGCTCAGATGGAGATTCCATTGAGCAGGCAACTCCAGTTCTCACTACAGCTACCAAGCACTCCTCAATTCTGATTATTTCGTTCTCATGACTCCTAGTTCTGTTCGGCCCCCTTGCTTCCATCAGCAGTGAAGGGTCAACAATTCCCATTACTTTTTTCGGCAGAGCCATCGTGGCATATCCATGGAGAGTCAAGCCATCATTGAACATGTTATCAGTTGGTCTTCTTCTGGTAAACATCTCAAGCAACAAAATTCCGAAGCTGTACACATCTCCTGTCATGGATAAATCGCCTCCCATACCATACTCTGGCCAAAAAAATATACTCATACCATATTCTTTGTGTTAGATGCTTAGATTAAGTGCTTATATCATGTGCATATAGTATATTATTTAAAAGATCAAAATATCACATATATATGGAAAAAATAATTACCTGGGGCAATATAACCAACAGTTCCTTTCATCCCAATTGAACTTGATTGACCTTCAGGAGCTATAAGAAATGAGTGGTCCAGCAGAAATCTAGCTAGCCCAAAGTCACTCACATGGGCAACCATGTCATGATCAAGTAAAACGTTGCTTGGCTTTAGATCGCCATGAACAATTGGTTGTTGGCAGTGGTGGTGAAGATATTCAATTACACAAGCCACTTCAATGACTATGTTTAGTCTTAGAATGAGATTTAAATTGCCCACTTCATCATTGGCAGGGTGCAACCAATCCTCTAAACTTCCACATTGCATGTATTCATAAACAATTGCCTTGAAATCAGCACCTTTAATATCAATGCTTGAGCAGATAGTGATGATTTTGATGAGATTCCGATGACGGATGTTTCTTAATGCTTCACATTCGGCAACAAAACTCTTTGTTGCACCTTTTTTATCAAGATTCATTACCTTCACTGCTACTGACATTCCGTCCTCACCTAGATTTCCCTTGTACACAAAGCCAAAGCTTCCCTTGCCGATAATGTTTGATGAAGAAAATTCGTTTGTCGCCTTACTTAGCTCAGCATAAGAAACTATTGGAAATTGTTGTTCCATCAACAGTACACTTGATGATTTATGTGCAAGTTTGGTTCTTCGAGTATAAACAACAATAGAGCATATTAAAAAGATGAGAACTGACCCAATCACCGGAATCACAACTTTGAGAATAGTAGTAGTTTCTTTTCTTGGTCCACCCGAATGGCAGGCTGGTAAATGCAATTCACCTATTCCTCCACAAGGCTGTTCATTCCCAGTTAAAGAAATTCTTGTTTCGTTGCTGAAAACTCCTTTTTTTGGTACCTCACCCTCAAAGTGATTGTAAGACAGGTTTAGGTACTCTAAGAAGGGTAGATCCTCAAGATATTTTGGGATTTGGCCTGACAAATTGTTACATGAAATATCTAGCTCTTTAATGCTTTTTAAGGCATTTAAAGACTGCGGATTCCTTCCATTAAACGAATTGCCTTGCATAATAAGATACTCTAAGGTTGTACGAGCACTTAGAGTAACAGGAATCTCATTGGAAAAATGATTTCTAGATTTATCCAATTTAACGAGATTTTTCAAGTTACCCACCTCTAGTGGAATAGAACCACTAAGATGGTTTTCGGACAAATCTAAGAGAATTGAAAGGGTTGTTATCCCAAAAATTTGTGGGGGCAAAGTACCATTGAGTTTATTGTTGGGGGCACTCAATTCCATCAAATTCTGACATTTGCCGAGGGATGAGGGTATACTGCCTTGCAATTTATTGAATCCTAATTGAAGGACATTCAATAATGTGAGGTTACCAAGTGAGTCAGGAATGATCCCCCTTATGTTGTTTCCGACCAAGGCAAGAGCTTGCAGGTTTCTGAGCTCACGAATGGCAGGAGGAATAGTGCCTGTTAACTGGTTATACTCTAAACCCAATCCATTAAGATTGAAAAGATTTCTTATTTCAGGAGGTATGGCGCCTGATATTTGATTCCCTGCCATGGCGATTAATGTCATTGTTGTCGAGAGGTTGGCTATAGAATGTGGTAGTACTCCTCCAAATCTATTAAAATGTAAACCAAGCCTTTCCAACTTACTACAATTTGTAAGAAGGGTTATAAAATCAAGATCTGTAGATGTCCTTGTTCCTAAATTATTTTGACCCAAAAAAAGCATAATTAGATTCGGGAGACTGTTGAAATTGATTCTCACTTGTCCACTGAAATGATTTTCATTAAGGTCAAGCGCTTTAAGTTTTGAAGCATTGGACAATGACTGTGGGAGAAAACCTGTAAGATTGTTTTGAGCTACTACTAGGACGCTCAGTTTTGGAAGATTGAAACCTAAGCAGACTGGAAGACTTCCTTGGAATCTATTTGTAAGTAGGTTCAATTTTTCCAGGGAAGAGATGTTACAAACTGACAGAGGAAACATACCAGAAAAATCATTTTCTGGTATGCCTAAGAAGTTCAAGTTTCTTAGTTGACCTAGACTATCAGGAATTGTCCCATTCAATTTATTTTCCCCAATGTCAATTGTCCGGAGAGCTGAGAGATTCCCAATGGAAGGTGGGAGCTGCCCTGTCAACTGATTATCGTACAAGGACAAGCGCTCAAGTTTCAGCCAGTCGCTGATAATTGCTTGAATCTCTCCCACAAGGTTGTTAGTATGGACCCAAAAATCGATGAGGTTAAAACAACAAGACAAGTTGGTTGGAATCTTACCTGAAAAAGAATTGTTTGAGAGTACTATAGTTTCAAGCCTGATCAGACGACCAGCTTCATTGGGAATTTGACCGTGAAAACTTTTGTTTGCCAGGTTGATGACTCTGAGGAAGCTCAGATTTCCAATGTAAGGAGATAAGAAACCTCCTATGTTTTGGCTTTCAAGATCTAGCTCTGTTACCCTTTGGTGCCGATGACCACAAGTCACGCCTGTCCAGTGACACAGGTTGATAGAATTGTTCCATGAACTTGTAACACCAAGTGGATCTTGAAGCTGTGACTTTATGGCAAGCAAAGCAAGACGATCTGTCTCGTTTGAAAGGGCGAAACAGCTATCAGAATTAAGCAATGAAAACAAGCTAAAGCACCATACTAAAGTGGCAAGGCAGCTCATGGAATTGGAATTTAGCATGTTTGAGCGTGAAGCTGGGAACAAGATAAGGCTGCTCAATGTTGTGCTCAGAATGTGTGGACGATTGTTTCAACTTCATATGATGGGTTTTTAAAGCACACAAAGTACAAAATTTTCTTCATTGTTTGGTGTGGACTACCTCAACATCATGTCAATTCATTTATTTAAATTTAACACGAGAACACGAATTGACACTCCTATTCATATTGCTTGTCAATTTAGCGAGTATTAAGCCATGAATCATGCGAATTGGTATAGCTAATTAATTAAATAAGGAACAACAAATAATAAGGCCGCTAACAGTTAGGAGTATTAACCCATGAATAATGTGACAGTGCCCGAATGGGCGGCCGAAGACCGTAAACTCTGAACGACATCGTTTTGATTTTACCTATTCGGGCGCCCGGGCGCCCATTCGCACAAACAAGAATTTTCCTTAAGCTATAAGAAAGTGGCAAGCAGCTCATGAAAAAGGAATTTATCGTGTTCAAACTTTGAGGATTTTTATTAGGCTGTGCTCAAAATGTGTACATGATCGATGCAACATCATGTGAAGGGCTTTTAGAGCAGATTTTTCTTCGTAACCTCAGTTAAGAAAAATGTCAGTCAATAAAACGCTGCTGAGTAATTGAATGCATGGTGTTGTTGGAGTCTTTGGACATGAAATTCTGTGGAAATTTCTACTTGGAAACCAAATGGTTAAACGTTCACCGCCCAATAAATACGGCACTCGCTCTTTCCTAAAACAGAAGTTAACTACTTACTTTATAAGAAAAGAGAATTATCATTTATTATGTATTTTAAAAAAAGTCAAATTATTCCTCCTAGTGCACCTAAAATAAAACCAAAGATATATTTAAAATCTTTTAAATAAATATAAACATATTATCAAAATAAATATAATAATTTAAAATTTTAATATTATTTTAAATGTAAAAAATAATTTAATATTACTAGTCTACTGGATAGATTATATTATTTATATTATATTTGTATTAATTAAAAAATTTAAATTTAATATTCTAATTACCATATTAAATGGGTATTATATTTAAAAAGACATCTTTGTGTCCTTTTTTAAAAATTTGGGTTTCCTCAAACTTTAAGAGTGTTGGTATCCTTTTCTTTTTCTTTTTTTAATGGAAAAGACGATTGATAAGAGGAGTTTGTTCAAATCCCCAACTTCTTGTAGAAAAAATGAGTCAATTAAATCGTGTTAGTACAAATAGAAAAATAATGCGTTTAGGAATTGAAGCTTAGTTCTTTCAGTCCATAGCTGTCCCACGTTGGGGCTAGCAAGGGCTAAAGCCCTCGTTTGACTTTTTAAATTTTAAATTCATTTTGTCATTTATCCTATTTATAATTTGATTTATCCTAACTAAAAATAACTAAATTGTCATGCATTTGTTTTTACATGTTATTTTTAAATCCCTTAAAAAGAAAAAAGTCAAATCCCTAATTCTCATCGCTATCGTGTTAAATTGTTTGGCATTTTTATGGTCCAATGGCTCTTTTGTAGATTTTGACAATTAGGAACTACTTCACTTTGTTCAATTTTACCCAAATGATTTTTTCCCAATAAATCTTATGGCATTTGAAATTCAACTGGATGTTTACATTATGGATGTGGGTTTTGACAACAATTTTTTAGGATTGACAGTGATTAATGAACTAGCAAGAAAAATGGAGACTGAAAAGATTAAATTGTATTCATTAATTTTTCTATTGGTGACATTAGCATTGATTTTACCATTGCTACAACTATAATCGAAAGGGTATTTTCAGCTATGGATTTTGTGAAAAAAATAGTTTGGAAAATCGGATGGCAGATCAATGGTTGAATGGTAGTCTTGTTGTATACATAGAAAACAATATATTTTGTAGTCTTGATAACGAGGTTATTCTTCAAAATTTTCAATATATGAAACCACCTGAAGGATTGTTACAAATGTATTGAATTAAAAAATTTAATAAATTTATCATTAATATTTTTAATTTGTTGACTATTTTTTAAATTATATTACTATTGGACCTAGAACCTGCTCGGTTGAATTCCTGGCACAACTAATATTTCATGTCTTGGACACGTTGTCACCCACACCATACCCTTTAAAAAGAAAAAAAATTTGTTAAGGGTGTGTTTGACACCCTCTAACATGAGAATGCATTGCATTATACAATGCAGTCTCAAGTTTCACTGCAACAAATTGCCTTATTAAGTAAACCTGTCTGGGAGAAAAAGATATTATTTTTTAAGCCCAATTTAAATTTTTACATTTTTTTAACCCACCTTAAAAAGTAATTAATAATTTGAAAATATTTAACTCACCAATAATATTTTTATTTGTAGAGTCTTCTCTAAATTAAAAAAAAAAAGATTCTTTCATCATAAATTATAAAAGTTTGTGTATGTTAATAAATCATTTTCTGGTATAATAATTAAAAATACATAAAAAATATGTACTTAATTTGTTTCTCAAACACACATTAGAACATCATTATTGCTGCAAATAAAAAAAAAGTAATATTCACATATATACTTTACCAAATTAATTTTCTTTGAGTAGTGCTACACATTTCAAATTTATATTTCAAAAATTTATCTCAAATGATGCAATATTCATCAACTGAATGGTGCGATAATACAATTAATTCACTTGAATCTTATAAAAAATATCAATTACTTAATAAATAATACATCACATTGCCACATAACTTGGCATGAAATTTAAAATACAAAATTTTGTATATCTATCATTACTACATAATTTGAGATGGAATTTAAAATACAAACTTTATGATGTTTATCATTACTTATTATTTATTTATTTTTATCTAATTCGGATTCACGTGGAATTTAATAATGTGGTGATGAGTGTGCTCTTAAAAGCAGAATCAATGGAGAATGAGAATGTGAAAACGATGACTGTTTCCGAAGTCAACGAACAAAAAGTCGTTCACACTTCCCACGAAAACTAATAGGTGGCCAATAAGTTACTGCCTCATGTAGGTGGATTCCTCGACAATCAATTTCAATTACTTTTGTGCGTACGTGGTGCACATTTCTAAAAAACGAGAAAAACGTGCCCCAAACGTACCATACACGATTGCATGTAGTGCGCTTTGACCAATGAGGATCCAGTGATCCACTGATGTGGGTTGTTATGATTTAGAAATCATTATTTATGATGTGGTATTCATTTAATTTGACGGTAGCTTAATCTTCAACTACCAATATGAGCAACAGGAGACTTTATCGACTTATCTGGACCTGGTTGCTATTTATTTACTTGTAAAGTAAATGAGGCAATTGCAAACTGAATAATAGGTTGAAAAATATTGCTAAAATGATTAGTAACTTCATTCTCAGACCACAAAATTGAACGATCAGAGTGGAATTAAGTTTAAGATTTTACATATCGTCAACAGAATTTATAATTATGAGCATAAAAATTTATAATTAAAACTATTCGATAATTGTTAACATAAAAAACGTGACTAGGCATTTATAATCTATTCTAGACCTTATTGCCAATAAAAATCTCCCTGACAGCGCATAATTTTGTTACAACTTCTGTCATTTGCATTCGCTCGGATGGAGATTCCATTGAGCAGGCAACTCCAGTTCTCACTACAGCTACCAAGCACTCCTCAATTCTGATCATTTCGTTCTCATGACTCCTAGTGCTGCTCGGCCCCCTTGCTTCCATCAGCAGTGAAGGGTCAACAATTCCCATTACTTTTTTCGGCAGAGCCATCTTGGCATATCCATGGAGAGTCAAGCCATCATTGAACATGTTATCAGTTGGTCTTCTTCTGGTAAACATCTCAAGCAACAAAATTCCGAAGCTGTACACATCTCCTGTCATGGATAAATCGCCTCCCATACCATACTCTGGCCAAAAATATACACATACCATATTCTTTGTGTTAGATGCTTAGATTAAGTGCTTATATCATGTGCATATAGTATATTATTTAAAAGATCAAAATATCACATATATATGGAAAAAATAATTACCTGGGGCAATATAACCAACAGTTCCTTTCATCCCAATTGAACTTGATTGACCTTCAGGAGCTATAAGAAATGAGTGGTCCGACAGAAATCTAGCTAGCCCAAAGTCACTCACATGGGCAACCATGTCATGATCAAGTAAAACGTTGCTTGGCTTTAGATCGCCATGAACAATTGGTTGTTGGCAGTGGTGGTGAAGATATTCAATTACACAAGCCACTTCAATGACTATGTTTAGTCTTCGAATGAGATTTAAATTGCCCACTTCATCATTGGTAGGGTGCAACCAATCCTCTAAACTTCCACATTGCATGTATTCATAAACAATAGCCTTGAAATCAGCACCTTTAATATCAATGCTTGAGCAGATAGTGATGATTTTGATGAGATTCCGATGACGGATGTTTCTTAATGCTTCACATTCGGCAACAAAACTCTTTGTTGCACCTTTTTGATTCAGATTCATTACCTTCACTGCTACTAACATTCCGTCCTCACCTAGATTTCCCTTGTACACAAAGCCAAAGCTTCCCTTGCCGATTATGTTTGATGAAGAAAATTCGTTTGTCGCCTTCGTTAGCTCAGCATAAGAAACTATTGGAAATGGTTGTTCCATCAACAGCACACTTGATGATTTATGTGCAAGTTTGGTTCTTCGAGTATAAACAACAATAGAGCATATTAAAAAGATGAGAACTGACCCAATCACCGGAATCACAACTTTGAGAATAGTATTAGTTTCTTTTCTTGGTCCACCCGAATGGCAGGCTGGTAAATGCAATTCACCTATACCTCCACAAAGCTGTTCATTCCCAATTAAAGAAATTCTTGTTTCATTGCTGAACACTCCTTTTTTTGGTACCTCACCCTCAAAGTGATTGTAAGACAGGTTTAGGTACTCTAAGAAGGGTAGATCCTCAAGATATTTTGGGATTTGGCCTGACAAATTGTTACATGAAAGATCTAGCTCTTTAATGCTTTTTAAGGCATTCAGAGACTGCGGAATGCTTCCATTAAATGAATTGCCCTGCATAAGAAGATACTCTAAGGTTGTACAAGCACTTAGAGTAACAGGAATCTCATTGGAAAAATGATTTCTAGATATATTCAATTTAACGAGATTTTTCAAGTTACCCACCTCTAGTGGAATAGAACCACTAAGAAGGTTTTCGGACAAATCTAAGAGAATTGAAAGGGTTGTTATCCCAAAAATTTGTGGGGGCAAAGTACCATTGAGTTTATTGTTGGGGGCACTCAATTCCATCAAATTCTGACATTTGCCGAGGGATGAGGGTATACTGCCTTGCAATTTATTGAATCCTAATTGAAGGACATTCAATAATGTGAGGTTACCAAGTGAGTCAGGAATGATCCCCCTTATGTTGTTTCCAACCAAGCCGAGAGCTTGCAGGTTTCTGAGCTCACCAATGGCAGGAGGAATAGTGCCTGTTAACTGGTTATACTCTAAACCCAATCCATTAAGATTGAAAAGATTTCTTATTTCAGGAGGTATGGTGCCTGAAATTTGATTCCCTGCCATGGCGATTAATGTCATTGTTGTCGAGAGGTTGGCTATAGAATGTGGTAGTACTCCTCCTAATCTATTAAAAACTAAACCAAGCCTTTCCAACTTACTGCAGTTTGTGAGAAGGGTTATAAAATCAAGATCAGTAGATGTCCTTGTTCCTAAATTATTTCGACCCAAATTAAGCTTACTTAGATTCGGAAGACTGTTGAAATTGATTCTCACTTGCCCACTGAAATGATTTTCGTTAAGCTCAAGCGATTCAAGTTTTGAAGCATTGGACAATGACTGCGGGAGAAAACCTGTAAGATTGTTTTGAGCTACTACTAGGACGGTCAGTTTTGGAAGATTGAAACCTAAGCAGACGGGAAGACTTCCTTTGAATCTATTTTTAAATAGATAAGCCTCGTCTAGGGAAGAGATGTTACAAACTGAAAGAGGAAACATACCACAGAAATCATTTTCACTTGTGCCTAAGTAGTTCAAGTTTCTTAGTTGACCTAGACTATCAGGAATTCTCCCATCCAATTTATTTCCCGCGATGTCAAATGTCTGGAGAGCTGAGAGATTCCCAATGGAAGGTGGGAGCTGCCCTGTCAACTGATTATCGTACAAGGACAAGCGCTCAAGTTTCAACCAGTTGCCGATGATTGCTTGAATCTCTCCCACAAGGTTGTTAGTATGGACCCAAAAATCGATGAGGTTAAAACAACGAGACAAGTTGGTTGGAATCTTACCTGAAAAAGAATTGTTTGAGAGTACTATAGTTTCAAGCCTGAAAAGACGACCAACTTCTTTCGGAATTTGACCGTGAAAACTGTTGTTTGCCAGGTTGATGACTCTGAGGAAGCTCAGATTTCCAATGTAAGGAGATAAGAAACCTCCTATGTTTTGGCTTTCAAGATCTAGCTCCGTTACCCTTTGGTGCCGATGACCACAAGTCACACCTGTCCAGTGACACAGGTTGATAGAATTGTTCCATGAACTTGTAACACCAAGTGGATCCCGAAGCTGTGACTTTATGGCAAGCAAAGCAGGACGATCTGTCTCGTTTGAAAGGGCGAAACAGCTATCAGAATTAAGCAATGAAAACAAGCTAAAGCACCATACTAAAGTGGCAAGACAGCTCACGGCATTTAGCATGTTTGAGCGTGAAGCTGGGAACAAGATAAGGCTGCTCAATGTTGTGCTCAGAATGTGTGGACGATTGTTTCAACTTCATATGATGGGTTTTTAAAGCACACAAAGTACAAAATTTTCTTCATTGTTTGGTGTGGACTACCTCAACATCATGTCAATTCATTTATTTAAATTTAACACGAGAACACGAATTGACACTCCTATTCATATTGCTTGTCAATTTAGCGACTATAAAGCCATGAATCATGCGAATTGGTACAGCTAATTAATTAAATAAGGAACAACAAATAATAAGGCCGCTAACAGTTAGGAGTATTAACCCATGAATCATGCGACAGTGCCCGAATGGGCGGCCGAAGACTGTAAACTCTGAACGACATCGTTTTGATTTTACCTATTCGGGCGCCCGGGCGCCCATTCGCACAAACTAGAATTTTCCTTAAGCTATAAGAAAGTGGCAAGCAGCTCATGAAAAAGGAATTTATCGTGCTCAAACTTTGAGGATTTTTATTAAGCTGTGCTCAAAATGTGTACATGATCGATGCAACATCATGTGAAGGGCTTTTAGAGCAGATTTTTCTTCGTAACCTCAGTTAAGAAAAATGTCAGTCAATAAAACGCTGCTGAGTAATTGAATCCATGGTGTTGTTGGAGTCTTTGGACATGAAATTCTGTGGAAATTTCTACTTGGAAACCAAATGGTTAAACGTTCACCGCCCAATAAATACGGCACTCGCTCTTTCCTAAAACAGAAGTTAACTACTTATTTTATAAGAAAAGAGAATTATCAGTTATTATGTATTTTTAAAAAAGTCAAATTATTCCTCCTAGTGCACCTAAAATAAATACCTTTTTTTTTCCCTTTTTTCTCTGGAAATTAAATATATGCTTATTAAAGTCTCTCAATAATATTTTTTTTGGTTTTAGCAACACGATTATTTCATGAGGGAAAAAAACATATTAATTACAATCACAAACCCATTCAAAGTACAAAATTAAAATTACAAACATTTCCAAATTTTTATCAATATAAGATGGTTTTAATAGATTCTTACTCTTCTCACATTGCTATTTTGAGATTCTTAGGAGTTGTTTGTTTCTACTCAGTTAAGTAAAGTTTGCCTTTTCAACTTGAATCGTAAATGGAACATAATTTACTGAAATTATAAATATGCAATTTACGTTTATTTTTACACATTTCAATGAAATATCAGGATTTTTTTCTTTTTTACGTATTTATATAATAAAGTTTATCCTTATTTTGAGTGATAAGTCAAAATTTCATTTTTCATTCAATATTTTTGGCAAGTGTTGAGTGTCAAGTTAAAAAATAAATACATTTAAAACAATTAATAAACTGTAACAAATCATATTCACAATATTCAATTACAAATCAAACAAGCATTTTTTTTAATTATTAACTCACGTCTCACGCACCTGTTGTATAGTTCAACTCCAAAAAAAAAGTAATTTTTTTATAATATTATTAACTCGTGCACCCATTGAAGCTGAAACCTAGAACCTGAGTCTTAGGATGGCCGCTTCTTACAATTAGAGTAAGATCTTAGCTTCAAGTCAAACGAGTAGTTTAATATGACTTATTTTTACAAATTCATATTTTCTAACAATTTTTTTTATAATTACCATGAACCCTTTGGCCTCTTGATTTTACGAGAATTTAGGCTATCTTTTTGGGATATATTTCTTCAATTTCGCATGTAACACTTATAAATAATTTATATACCAATGAAATCAAATAAAAAGTTGAAAAATTCTCATCTTAACACATTATGTTGAATGTTCAATGAATTATTTAAACATTAACTTTTAATACTACCATTACACATTACACAATTAACCTGTTTTATATCACATGAAAACCTCATTCATTTTGTCTTTTATACTGTCGACTATATACGGTAAAAAATGTTAAAAAACCTTAGACTGTTTGATCGTAAATTATAAAAGTCAAAATTTTTTAAGTAGATAAATCAATCGCTAGAATAATTAGAAAAAAAATGCAGAAATAAACATCCATTTTTATTTCCAAACACGCATAGAAAATTATAAGCATCATTATCGCTACTTTCTTTGTTATTTTTTGTACACTACTAGAAAAATGAGTTTTACTGACACTAATTTAGCGTCAGTAATTACTTTTATTGACACTTGTTAATTGTGTCAGTGTTGCTCAAGACAGAACACACTGACACTAATTTTTGGTGTCAGTAATTTGTTTCACTATAGTATCACTAAAATAATGACACGATGATGTTGGTATTTAATGATACTATTTACACGTCAGTAATTTATGTGACTATAGTATCAAAAACTGACTCGATAATATAAAAAATTCTTATTGTTATTTTAAATATGTAGTGTCAGTATTTAGTAATGTTATGCTGCTTTTGGTTAATAGTATATTTTATTTTAATTATATTTTTCGTGTTTGTTGTACAACCAAAAGAAAACTCAAAATA
Source organism: Citrus x limon (assembly GCA_034663535.1). Classification (NCBI taxonomy): domain Eukaryota; kingdom Viridiplantae; phylum Streptophyta; class Magnoliopsida; order Sapindales; family Rutaceae; genus Citrus; species Citrus x limon. The sequence continues at coordinate 25,546,321 of CM067997.1, forward strand.
TATTTATTATTAAATATCTTGCAACACAATTCATATAATAAACATCTCAAATACATCACATAAATTCACACAATTCAACTACATTACTATATGTAAAAGACTTAACATAAGTATCAAATTAAATTTTCAACAATCTCTAAACAACAAGTGCTAACTACTACTCAATTAAGTTTCCAACCCAAAAAAAAAAGCACAAGGTCACTCAATATCCATCCACGGCTTCATTTTTTTCCCACCTATAAATGCATAAAATCAATTAGTATACTGTGAAAAATAAATCTTAGTTATTTTGAAGCAAAAATACTCATAAATTACTTCAATATGGAAGAGTAGGATTAAAAGAAGCAAGTTAAGGAATCAGAAAAAGAAATTGTAGAATCTACACGGTCCCAAGTTAATTACAACCTGCAATCATGATACCAAAATTGCTTCACCAAAAGTATTCTATCAAGTATTAAAGAGAACACTTAATAAGTACATCAATATTCAGTAATGATGACATGAACGATGGTGTCTACAACTTGACAAGCATAAGTTATTTTTTTTGTAATCTATTTCATTGTCTAAATTTAAAGTAAACAATACTATAATATATGATCAAATACATTAAGTTAACAAGCACTATAACATTTATAGTGCCCACATTCAACGATGATCAGTTGGACCGAAAGCCATAAATTGAAAAAAAATATATTTAATGAACTTAAAGAGGAAAAATAAAAATTAACAAAATTTAAACGACTAGTGAAGAAATTACCAACTAATAATCAATCCTTATACTACTAACATATCATGAAAATCTTGTGTTATGGCAAGAAAACTCAGCTTTTCTACAAGTTACAAGGGCTCTCACATTTTTCCAATCGAGGTCTGGTTCAATTCTCACAAAGCCTCTCAAACTTTCCTTAAGAACTAGCTTTCTTGTTATTCAAGGAAACATCTAATTGACTGGACAAAATCTACCAGCAACCTCATTGGTAACACTTGCTACTTTGCTACTGTAATAACCAGCAGCCAACTCTCTTGTTCTTCTATATAACACTTCAGCTACCCTCCCACTTCAGCGTCATTAGTTCATTACCATGGAACCAACCTCTTGGAACCTCCATGAAAGTTGAATTTATCACCAATCTTTACAAAATATTAGTTTTAAAATAAAATTTTAAAAATGTAAAATTTCCTCTAATTTCCAATTCTTTTTCTTTTGTTTTAAAGAACAATCGCATTCTAATCCAACCAACGTGGATAGAATATGGCCACCATTCAAGATTCCAACATTATTACGCTCAACACATTACAAGGTTTGCAAAGACCCACCATGCTTGGAACTAGTTCCTCCTAAACTATTCCCTTTCAAGTCCACGTTTCAGATAGGTCATGTGATACACATCAAAAGAAAGTATAAATAGATCAATATGGTGTGCCTTTCACTCTGTACTAATAATCAATTCATTTTGCATATTATCTATCAATTTCTGGTGCCACAGCATATGTACCTCAGTATATACTAATCCTTGTGTTATTTGCTGCTCAGCCTGCTCCTATAAGCTTGAATGGTTATGCCTAACTGGCCCACCAGGAATAGGGTTCTTAATTTTCATAAAAGATAATTAATAGAGAAACTTCTCTGTAGTATTTTCATACCTGTGCCAAAACATAGAAGAGAAAGAAATGGTGTTTGACCTCGGTGGTAAAGGAATCGCTATGGTAAAGGAACGAACATGGATGAAAAATAAACTTGTGCAAACGGAGCCACTAGCATTTTGCAAGAATTAAAGATTTTGGGTGAAATCCTCTCTTATAAACACTTATTTGTATTGGGAGCATGCATACTTCCGAGTATGATATAATTCTATAAAATTTAGACTCTCGATAGATAGATAACACGTATTAGCATTAATTAAATGGAAGCATCAACAATAATCAATAAATCATTATGGAAAAAATTAAAAATGAAAGGAGCTGAGGCACACCATTGTGATGCAAGATTGACAATCAAAAGAACCTTCCCTTGTAGATGCTAAGATCAACATCATGTCCCTTAGCATCCTGCAAATAAGATAATTTTTTATAAAAATTAAAAAATATATATGTCAAATCCAAATTGAATTAAAAAAAAAAAGGGAAAGAAAATGAAAGGAACACAAATAATAAAAATAAAGTTGAATTTAACAATGAAATCTTGAACATAAGTTTTCAATTGGCTTGTCATTGTATGATCCGATTTCAAAGTGAAAAAACAAGGCCTTGAAACCAAAGAAATTGGCTTAGTTTTTTATGGCCTCAAAAGGGTTTGCTTATAATTCCAAGTGAAATGTTTTGTCAAAAAGGCTGAAGCTTGTCGTGGCGGCAGAGGAGCGGCAGCAGTGACCAAGACGAGCAGCAGCAGTGACGTACACGAATGACAGCAGCGATGTACAGAAAGGTAATTAACAGATTAACCCCTTTGCAGTATTTTCATACCTGTGCCAAAAGAGAGAAGAGTAAGAAATGGTTCTTGATCTCGACGGTAAAGGAACGGTGGTTGGCTGGGCTGAAGTTGATGTGACGGCATAAAAGCGGTAGCAGCGACGTACTAAAAGGTGGCTAGCTAGTCGTCGGTGGCTGAAGCTTGACAACAGCAGAGCAAAGGCGGCAGTGACGTCAAGGAACGACAACCGACAGCAGTGAAAGTCGAGGAGCAGCGGCCGGCAGCAGTGAAAGTCAAGGAGCAGGGGAGCGGCGGCAGCAACTTAAGAAGTGGTGTGCTTGATTAGGTTAGATTTAGGGTTTCTTATTTTCATTTTATACTTTGAAAATTTATATAGTGTAGTTGTTCGCATTGTAATTTAATAAAACAACAAACTATAAGTCGACACGTGGTCAAGTAAAATTATTATTATTAACAACGAATTACAAGTTGACATGTGGCAAAATAAAATATTATTCTCAAAACTATTATTATTATTATTATTATTATTATTATTATTATTATTATTGTCCACAAAGTAATTGTGTAAAATTTAATTAAATAAAAAAATTAATCAAATTTAAAATTTAAAAACACATGCATCAATGGTTTGCACTCTAAACTTACAAATTTTAAGTTTAGAGATCTTGAGTTCGAGTTCAAATTAAAACAAAATTAATATTATTATTTTTTTATCACTGATGCTTTAGTATCAATAATCATTGAGTTTTAAGCTACTGACACCTTAGTATCAATGATTTATGATACATATTTGTTAAAGGCAGAAAATGGTCCAAATGTACACCATTTCTGACACTTTTTACTAAGTGTCAGAAACAAAGTGTCAGTAAATATCATTTTTGTAGTAGTGGTAGGACTGGTTAATAGAACCGGGTCAACTAAGGAAAATTTATTATTATTAATTTTTGCAAACCCCGGCTAGTACGAGGAAATTTTATTAATAATGAAATTTAAAAAATAAGAAATATATTTGTATGTAGTCGTAAGCGTAGAGTCTACTTAAAAAATAATAATAATAAGTAAAAGAGAGAGCAAAGACTTTTGTGCGCTTGTTGAAATTTCTACATGGAAACTAAATCGTGGCCCGTGTACCATAAAATCTTTGATAGCAGATTTGTCTCTGTAGATCTTCTAGGTTGTGTCTCAAATTTGACTGAGCTAAACATATATACACCTTTTGCACTATCCAAAGAATACTAGTAATTTCTATGTGCAAAAGTGTGTGTGTGTATATATATATATATAGATATATATAGTATTTCTTTTTTTAGGGAAAAGACACTACACCTCTAATGTTTAGGTGTCAGGACCCACTTTTAACCATAATATCTTTTGACTTTATAAATCTAAAAAAATTATTCTCAAAATTTTATAATAAATAGAAATATAGGATTAAAATATCTGTAATAATATATATTTAAAATAATTTTGCTATTTAAAAGAAATTAATTAAAGTTAAAACTATTTTGAATATTATGTAAAAAATAATTTTAGTATTATTAATAGGGAGATATTTTGCTAATTGTAAAATTTATTTAAAACAAAGATTTATTTAAAATCTTCAAAATAAATATAAACATATTATTGAAATAAATATAATAATTTAAAATTTTAATATTATTTTAAATGTTAAAAATAATTTAATATTACTAGTCTACTGGATAGATTATATTGTTTATATTATATTTGTATTAATTAAAAAAATTAAATTCGCTATTCTAATTACTATATTAAATAGGTATTATTGTTAAAAAGAGATTTTGGTGTCCTTTTTTAAAAATTTGGGTTTCCTCAAACTTTAGGGTGTTGGTATCTTTTTTCCTTTTTTTTTAATGGAAAAGACGATTGATAAGAGGAGTTTGATCAAATCCCTAACTTCTTGTAGAAAAAATGAGTCAATTAAATCATGTTAGTACAAATAGAAAAATAATGCATTTAGGAATTGAAGCTTAGTTCTTTCAGTCCATGGCGGTGCCACGTTGGGGCTAATAAGGGCTAAAGCACTTGCTTGACTTTTTAAAATTTTTAAATTCATTTTGGCATTTATCGCATTTATAATTTGATTTATCATAACTAAAAATAACTAAATTGTCATATATTTGTTTTTTCATGTTATTTTTAAATCCTTTGGAAAAAAAAAGGTCAAATCCCTAATTCTCATCACTATCATGTTAAATTGTTTTTTGTAGCTTTGGACATGCAACTTCAAGAACTAAGCAATTGTTTCAATGAGGTGAATATTGAGTTCCTTCTTTGTTTGGCATTTCTATGGCCCAATGGCTCTTTTGTAGATTTTGACGAATAGGAACTACTTCGCTTTGTTCAGTTTTACCCAAATAATTTTTACCCAATAAATCTTATGGCACTTGAAATTCAACTGGACGTTTACATTATGGATGTGGATTTTGATAACATTTTTTTAGGATTGACATGATTAATGAACTAGCATGAAAAATGGGACTGAAAAGGATAACTTATATTCATTAATTTTTCTATTGGTGACATTAGCATTGATTTTACCATTGCTACAACTATAATAGGAAGGGTATTTTCAGTTATGGATTTTGTGAAAAAACAGTTTGGAAAATTAGATGGGAGATCAATGGTTGAATGGTAGTATTGTTGTATACAGAGAAAAATATATATTTTGTAGTCTTGATGACGAGGTTATTCTTTAAAGTTTTCAACATATGAAACCACGTAAAGGATTGTTACAGATGTATTGAATTAAATATTTTAATAAAATTTTCATCAATATTTGTTATTTGTTGACTATTTTTTAAATTATATTACTGTTTGGGCCGAGCACCTGCTAGGTTGAATTCCTAGCACCACCACTATTTCCTACCTTGGACACATTGTCACCCATACCATACCTTTTAAAAAGAAAAACAATTTGTTAAGGGTGTGTCTAGCACCCTCTAACATGAGAATGCATTGCACTATACAATGCAGTCTCAAGTTTCACTGCCACAAATTGCCGCATTAAGTAAACCCGACTGGGAGAAAATGATATTATTTTTTAAGCCCACCTTGAATTTTTAAAATATTTTTTAAACCCACCTTGAAAAGTAATTAATAATTTTAAAATATTTAGCTCACTAATAATATTTTTATTTGTAGAGTCTTCTCTAAATTAAAAAAATAAAAGATTCTTTCATCATAAATTATTAAAGCTTATGTATGTTAATAAATCATTTTCTGGTATAATAATTAAAAAATACATAAAAAATATGTACTTAATTTGTTTCTCAAACACGCATTAGCACATCATTATTGCTGTAAATATAAAAAAGAAAAAAATAATATTCACACATATACTTCACCAGATTAATTTTTTTTGAGTAGTGCTACATATTTTAAATTTATATTTCAAAAATGTATCTCAAATGATGTAACATTCATTAATTGAATGGTGCGATAATACAATTAATTTACTTGGATCTTATAAAAAATATCAATTACTTAATAAATAATACATCACATTGCCACATAACTCGGCATGAAATTTAAAATACAAAATTTGTGATATCTATCATTACTGCATAGTTTGAGATGGAATTTAAAATACAAATTTTATGATGTTTATCATTTATTTATTTATTTTTATCTAAATCGGATTCACGTGGAATTTAATAATGTGGTGATGAGTATGCTCACAAAAGCAGAATCAATGGAGAATGAGAAGATGGAAACGATGACTCATTTGTTTCCGAAGCCAACGAACAACAAGTCGTTCACACTTCCAACGAAAACTAATAGGTGGCCAATAAGTTACTGCCTCATGTAGGCGGATTCCTCGACAATCAATTTCAATTATTTTTGTGCGTATGTGGTGCACATTTATAATAAATGAGAAAAACTTCAGTGCCCCAAACGTACCATACCAGATTGCATGTAGTGCGCTTTGACCAATGAGGATCCACTGATGTGGGTTGTTTTGATTTAGAGGAGTATTATACATTCTAAATTATTTATCTCAAAAAATTATCTTAAATGATATAGCATTTATTAATTGATTAGTGAAGATAATATAATTAATTCACTTGAATCTTGTAAAGAATTCAATTAATTAATGACATATTATTTGGAATTGAATTTGAAATAATGTTCAGTGCCGAGTTGAGTTTTTACTGAATATTGAATTAATTGTTGTTGGACAAAATAAAAAAAATTAAATAATTCTAATTATTAATTTAGTACTCAGCAAAAACTTAGTTTAGCACTTAATTTTAATCTATATAAGGATAAATCTATCAAAATGTTATATTTATTGGTTTGGCGCACTAAGGGAACACCACATAATTTAAGTCTGTCCCCTATAAACGATTTGAAAAATTGACAATCAATCAAAAATTTTTTTATGAATTTGTGGGAATTTCTACTGTGGAAAATAAATCCTCGCTCCTCAATGCATACATTTTTAATTCAAAGATTCAATGATCCATGTACTATCTAATAAACCAATTAAAAAAATGTGTTAATGATCGATGCAACTTCGAATTCATGTGAAGGTTTTTAAAGCAGAAAATGTATTAACTAATTTCATAAGGTGCGTGTACGACACGCATAAGTTGACGCATAAACCAAGACAGTCAATAAATAAATTCCAATTATTTTTATTGAAATTTCTTCGTGGAAAACAATTGGCTGAACATCCACCATCCAATAATTGTGGTGCGGCGCAAACAGTTGACTTAGACCATGAAAAATAGGTTGAGAAATATTAATAAAATGATTAATCTCTTCATTCTCAGACCACAAAATTGCACGATCAGTGTGGAATTAAGTTTAAGATTTTTCATATCGTCAACAGAATTTATAATTATGAGCATAAAAATTTATAATTAAAACTATTCGATAATTGTTAACATTAAAAACGTGACTAGGCATTTATAATCTATTCTAAACCTTATTACCAATAAAAATCTCCCTGACAGCACATAATTTTGTTACAACTTCTGTCATTTGCATTCGCTCGGATGGAGATTCCATTGAGCAGGCAACTCCAGTTCTCACTACAGCTACCAAGCACTCCTCAATTCTGATTATTTCGTTCTCACGACTCCTAGTGCTGCTCGGTCCCCTTGCTTCCATCAGCAGTGAAGGGTCAACAATTCCCATTACTTTTTTCGGCAGAGCCATCTTGGCATATCCATGGAGAGTCAAGCCATCATTGAACATGTTATCAGTTGGTCTTCTTCTGGTAAACATCTCAAGCAACAAAATTACGAAGCTGTACACATCTCCTGTCATGGATAAATCGCCGCCCATACCATACTCTGGCCAAAAATATATACATATACCGTATTCTCTGTGTTAGATGCTTAGATTAAGTGCTTATATCATGTGCATATAGTATAGTATTTAAAAGATCAAAATACCAAATATTTATGGAAAAAATAATTACCTGGTCCAATATAACCAATAGTTCCTTTCATCCCAATTGAACTTGATTGACCTTCAGGAGCTACAAGAAATGGGTGGTGGGACAGAAATCTAGCTAGCCCAAAGTCACTCACATGGGCAACCATGTCATGATCAAGTAAAACGTTGCTTGGCTTTAGATCGCCATGAACTGGTGGTTGGCAGTGGTTGTGAAGATATTCGATTACAGAAGCCACTTCAATGACTATGTTTAGTCTTTGAATGAGATTTAACTTGCTCACTTCGAGTTTATCATTGGTATGGTGCAACCAATCGTCTACACTTCCGCATTGCATGTATTAATAAACAATTGCCTTGAAATCAGCACCTGTAAAATCAATGCTTGAGCAAATAGTGATGATTTTGATGAGATTCCGATGGCGGATGTTTCTTAATGCTTCACATTCAGCAACAAAACTCTTTGTTGCCCCTTTTTTATCAAGATTCATTACCTTCACTGCTACTGACATTCCGTCCTCGCCTAGATTTCCCTTGTACACAAAGCCAAAGCTTCCCTTGCCGATTCTGTTTGATGAAGAAAATTCTTTTGTTGCCTTACTTAGCTCAGCATAAGAAACTATTGGAAATTGTTGTTCCATCAACAGTGCACTTGATAATTTATGTGCAAGTTTGGTTCTTCAAGTATAAACAACAATAAAGCACATTAATAAGATGAGAACTAACCCAATCACCGGAATCACAACTTTGAGAAGAGTAATAGTTTCTTTTCTTGGTCCAACCGAATGGCAGGCTGGTAAATGCAATTCACCTAAACCTCCACAAAGCTGTTCATTCCCAGTTAAAGAAATTCTTGTTTCATTGCTGAACACTCCTTTTTTTGGTACCTCGCCCTCAAAGTGATTGTAAGACAGGTTTAGGTACTCTAAGAAGGGTAGATCCTCAAGATGTATTGGGATTTGGCCTGACAAATTGTTACATGAAAGATCTAGCTCTTTAATGCTTTTTAAGGCATTTAAAGACTGCGGAATCCTTCCATTAAATGAATTGCCCTGCATAAGAAGATACTCTAAGGTTGTACAAGCACTTAGAGTAACAGGAATCTCATTGGAAAAATGATTTCTAGATATATCCAATTGAACGAGACTTTTCAAGTTACCCACCTCTAGTGGGATAGAACCACTAAGATAGTTTTCGGACAAATCTAAGAGTTTTGAAAGAGTTGTTATCCCAAAAATTTGTGGGGGCAAAGTACCATTGAGTTTATTGTTGGGGGCACTCAATTGCATCAAATTCTGACATTTGCCGAGGTATGAGGGTATACTGCCTTGCAATTTATTGAATCCTAATTGAAGGATATTTAATAATGTGAGGTTACCGATTGAGTCAGGAATGATCCCCCTTATGTTGTTTCCAACCAAGCCAAGATATTGCAGGTTTCTGAGCTCACCAATGGCAGGAGGAATAGTGCCTGTTAACTGGTTATACTCTAAACCCAATCCATTAAGATTGAAAAGATTTCTTATTTCAGGAGGTATGGTGCCTGATATTTGATTCCCTGCCATGGCGATTAAGGTCATTGTTGTCGAGAGGTTGGCTATAGAATGTGGTAGAGCTCCTTCAAATCTATTAAAAACTAAACCAAGCTTTACCAACTTACTGCAGTTTGTGAGAAGGGTTATAAAATCAAGATCAGTAGATGTCCTTGTTCCTAAATTATTTCGACCCAAATAAAGCTTACTTAGATTCGGAAGACTGTTGAAATTGATTCTCACTTGCCCACTGAAATGATTTTCGTTAAGCTGAAGCCATTCAAGTTTTGAAGCATTGGACAATGACTGCAGGAGAAAACCTGTAAGATTGTTTTGAGCTACTACTAGGACGGTCAGTTTTGGAAGATTGAAACCTAAGCAGACGGGAAGACTTCCTTTGAATCTATTTTTAAATAGATAAGCCTCGTCTAGGGAAGAGATGTTACAAACTGAAAGAGGAAACATACCACAGAAATCATTTTCACTTGTGCCTAAGTAGTTCAAGTTTCTTAGTTGACCTAGACTATCAGGAATTCTCCCATCCAATTTATTTCCCGCGATGTCAAATGTCTGGAGAGCTGAGAGATTCCCAATGGAAGGTGGGAGCTGCCCTGTCAACTGATTATCATACAAGGACAAGCGCTCAAGTTTCAACCAGTTGCCGATGATTGCTTGAATCTCTCCCACAAGGTTATTAGTATGGACCCAAAAATCGATGAGGTTAAAACAACGAGACAAGTTGGTTGGAATCTTACCTGAAAAAGAATTGTTTGAGAGTACTATAGTTTCAAGCCTGAAAAGACGACCAACTTCTTTCGGAATTTGACCGTGAAAACTGTTGTTTGCCAGGTTGATGACTCTAAGGAAGCTCAGATTTCCAATTTAAGGAGATAAGAAACCTCCTATGTTTTGGCTTTCAAGATCTAGCTCTGTTACCCTTTGGTGCCGATGACCACAAGTCACGCCTGTCCACTGGCACAGGTTGATAGAATTGTTCCATGACTTTGTAACCCCAAGTGGATCCTGAAGCTGTGACTTTATGGCAAGCAATGCGAGGCGATCCGTCTCGTTTGAATCGGCGAAACAGCTATCAGAATTAAGCAAAAACAAGCTGATGCACCATAACGAAATGGCAAGGCTGCTAATGGAAATGGAATTTAGCATATTCTATGAGTTTGAGGCTGGGGATGAGATAAAGCTGTTCAGAATGTCTGAATGATTGTTTCAACTTCGTGTGAAGAGTGGGGCTTTAAAGCACAAATGAAAAATTTTCTACATTCACAAATTTTTATGTGGGGTCGGTAGCCCACCAAACGTATATTTTGACCAATCAAGCTGTTGAAATATCATTTATGAGAGAGTAATGGACAGCGTCATTGATATTTTATAACTGCATTGCAGCCGGCACCATGCCGGCTCTCAAAAAAAAGAGCCCGGCTGTTAACCGGTTGCACCTTTTTTAAAAAGAAATATTCAAAAAATACAAAATAAAAATGAAAATATTAAATAAAATATAAAAATATATTTTATAATATAATTAATAGAAATAAAAAATAAAGAAATTGAAAAAAATTATCACTAGAATAATTCAATAAAATATTTTTTTCGCTTGTTTCATGTTTGGTGTCTGAGTTGCATATTTTACATGATAGGTTGCATATTTGATGTAAAATATTACAGATTTCATGTTTAACGTCAGTTGTTGCATGTTGAATGTCGCGATTGCATGTTTAACGTTAGATGTTGCATGTCTTAAATAAAGTCAAAATAAAGAATATTCCTGAATATTCTCGAATATTCTTGCATGTTTCATGTTTGACGTTAAAGTTGCATACTTTACGTAATAGGTTGTATATTTGACGTGAAAATATTGTAGGTTTCATATTTTACATCACTTGTTGCATATTGGGCGTCACGGTTGTAAGTTTCACGTCCGATATTGCATGTTCTCAATAAAGTCAAAATAAATAATATTCTTGCTCATTTCATTTTTGACGTCAACGTTGCATGTTATACATGTATGTTGCATATTTAACGTGAAATGTTGCTACATCATGTAGCCTCAATGCCCGTCATTGTAGCTTTAGCCACAATTAACAGAAGAAACATCTACATCCTTAAGATTTTAACAAACGTCTGTATCTTTAAGATTTGAGAGATCTTATTAGAAAGACTCCTAAATTTTTAGTAAGGATAAATTTTTTTTCTTTGAATTATAATATTTTTTAATTTTTTTAATTCAAAAAATTAACTCTAATATTATAAAAATAAGAAATATTTTATTAAAATAAATATAATAATATATATATTTTAAAATAAGTTTATTATTTAATTTTAATATTTTACACACTTTATTATGTTAAAGTAAATTCATAATAAATAGAAATATAATATTAAAATAAATAAATAAAAATTAATTTTTTTAAATATTATGTAAAATTGTAATTTTAATATTATTAATACATGGGATATTTATTAGTTGTAAAATCTATTTAACCCAAAGATTAATTTGAAAGCCTTCAAATAACTAAAAATATATTATCAGAATAAATATAATAATTACATATTTCAAATTATCTTAAATATTTTAATAATATTAGTCTACTAGATTGATTATATTTTTTATATTATATTCGTATTTATTAAAAAAATTAAAGTTAATTTTTAGTTACTATATTTAAAGAATATTATAGTAGAAAAGTGGTTTTAGTGTTTTTTTCCAAAAAACTTAGGGATGTACATGACATTTTTCCTAAATTTTGTAAGTGTAACTATCTTTTTCCAAAAAAGTAATTAAATTATAGTCATACACTTACAGTAAAAACAAGTGACATGTACTAAATTTTAAAAAATTTAGAAGAGTTTAGAATAGGAGAAATCTTAATTCTATTAAATTAGCTGTACTGTTACTGAACTAATCATATGCGATTTGATTATCAAGTTGGGTCAAAATCCCAAAAGAAATAAATCTAGTGGGTCTCCATACAATTGAACATAAGGAGCTTTATGTAATAGCTAGTTAATTTTAATTGGTTTATTAGATAGTTGAGGACCCGCTTCTTATTTTCTGAGTAGAAATTTGCACATACTTACAAAAATTATTGGAATTGATTGTCAAGGAATCCACCAAAACAATCAAATACTTGATTAACATTTTTGTTTATTTTTCTCTCTATTTTCCAAAAGTAGATTATATGGCTTAGGGTGCGTTTGAGATTGAGGTTGGGCAGCTGTAACTTTTAAGTTACAACACTAAAGTGTTTGGTAAATACTAACTACTATAGCTTGAAAGTTATGTTAATATGATTTTTCAGTTGTATAATAAAAAATATCTTATATCTTTAATAATTTGTCAAAATTATTATTTAAATTTTATATTTACTATATATTATTAATTTTTATTTCATAATTACAGTTTTTTTGCACAGCAGCTGTAGTTTTTATTTTCACAACAGCTATAGTTTAAAACTATACAGCATCCCAATTCCAAACAGGACCTTATTTGACTTAGTTAGAGGTGGCTTTATAATTAGGCGTACTAGGCGGTTGTCTAGGAAGGTCACAAGTTTAGGATATTTATTTATTAATACAATAATAATTATTATTCTAAGATTCTAATTCTTTTAAGTTAAGTATATATTATAAGAAAACATAATTTTTAGGCATCTCCCTTTTATTACTCTCATTCATAATATCTTTATATTTGATAATCTTTACCTTAGAAGTATTTTCTTTTATAAAAATATGATTTTTACAGTATAAAATGATTCAAACACTTTGAAACTTTATTTTGTTAATGATTGCAAGAAACAAATTCAATACTTTCTCTTTCCAAAAAATAACCACTATACTAAAATTATTTATGTCAGATTTTAAAACTTTTACTATTCTGCTAACTCTACTTAAAACCTCAAAACTAATAGATATTGAATCATTGATGTTCAGCTAAACATTTTTTTGCTCTTGTATCTACAAAGAAAATTATTTTGATATTCTCTATAAAATTCATTGTCATCATCTAACATCTGACTATCATATTCATCTCAACTAGTCAACTTTGTATGTACTGTCATTTTAATTATTTTATTTTAAATGATTAGTGTTGATGCAGAAATCTGGTCGCCCTTTGCCTGACCAAATTGGATCACCAACGGTTGTATTGATGATGATGAGAAGGTTGCACTCCACAAGCTTTTGCACTTACCCGAGCTCCTTGGACTCAAATGACTTGTCTTCTTCTTTCCAGACCTGCGTACACATAAACAAATCAGAGGTGCCAGTGGTTTTTCCGGCGCAAACCCTCCGATGCTTAAGTCAGTATGCGGGGTTTACAAGAAAACTATATTTTTTTTGTTTATGCACGTTAACTGTAATGTGTTTAGAGAAAAGTGTATCCGGGATGCTTGTGTAGTACTGCCTGGTATCAATTTGGCAGAGTTTCCCCCTCTCCCTTTTTTTTTGTCTATCATTTTTTATCGATTTCTCAGCTTTTTATAGGTCGTCATCCCACTTTCTCAGAGTATTTTCCATGCCTGTCATATTAAGGTGATTAAGGGCCTTAATGGGTCTTCAACAACCGAATGTGGGTAAACGTGGGGCGTCGTGTTCTCTCACGCAATTTGGGGCATGGCGAAACTGTCGTGTGTTTATGAGGTCGTGTCCTCTCTCTGAGTGACAGGTACCTGGTCGGTATTCGTTTTTGGTCGGCATGCGTCCCATAAAAGATACACTATCAGGAATCTACTCGTAACATTCAACTAGGGAGATTTGCCCTCGATAGGAAATGGTGAAATGCCTGATTGATACTTTTTATTACTCAACAATTAGTATTCTTATTTTTTAATTCAATTTAATTTTTTTATTTGTTGTGTTGATATATGGCTTGAATCAGCTATGAAATTTGTGATATAAATAGCATAAATGTTGATAATTGAATTTGATTAGTTAAAGTTCTTTTGAAAATAAGTAGGCATCTTTATTTTTATTATTATTATTATTATTATTATTATTATTATTATTATTATTATTATTATTATTATTATTATTTTGGGATCTTACTAATAATGGTTGAAATTCAAGATATTATTTAAGATAATTAAAATTTTCACTATTTAATATTCCTTTAAAGTCCTGTTATTTAATATAGAAAGGCCTCCAAATAAAAGTTTGCCTAAACCCTCCAGAGCCGGCCTTGGACCCAGTAAAGTACATAGTGAAGTATAGTGGTGATAATGATGATTATGTGCCATGCGTGTTTAACAAACAAAATGCATGTTTATTTCTTTTCCTTTTTTAAAGTTGTTATTGATTTATCAACTTAAAAAAATTATAATTTATGATCGAACAATTTAAGTTTTTTAATTTGTCATTTATTAGTGAAGATCCTAAGAAAAAAATTAGTTAAACTTGACTTAAAATTGTTAAATCACTTTTTAATTTAATGGTGTGAACTAAGATTCTCTCTTGATTGAAACTTGTGTTGAGTAGAAATTTATACGTTGATTGATGATTAATAAGTAAAAAAAAAAAAAGAAATCAAATTCTATCCATATATTATGTTAAATGACACATGACATACGATTATTAAAAGTTCAAGAGAGCTCATATCACAAGAGAATTCTAATCCTAATAACGTAGATATAGTTTCACCTCATTATGATGATCAATATTCGAGTCTATTTGTATGGTTATAAATAACCTCTTTCTTTAAGAGTAAATTTCCAAACTAATGAGCTTCAACTATCATACTTGAAGTTAGGTTCTAAAAATAATATTTATGCGTCCTATAAAATATGGCTAAAGCTACAATGCGGGGTATTCAACATGCAACAACTGACGTTAAACATGAAATCTGCAACATTTTACGTCAAATATGCAACTTATCACGTAAAGTATGTAACTTAGATGTCAAACATGAAACGAGTAGAAATTTTTTTTATTGAATTATCCTAGTGATAATTTTTTTTTTCATTTTCAATTTCTTTATTTTTATTTCTATTAGTTATATTATAAAATACTATTTTTTACATTTTATTTAATTTTTTCATTTTAATTTTGTATTCTTTTAATATTTCTTTTTTTTTTTTTTAAAAAGGTGCAACCGGTTGCACAAGTCTTTGGCAGCCAAAGACAGCCGGGCTCGTTTTTGGAGAGCCCGGCATGGTGCCGGCTACATTGCCGTTGGCATTGTAGCCACACCCGTTAATTGTTATTCATTAATCATTACTAATCTCGTGAATTCTACTCAGACGTGACAAAATCCTGATCCAATTAAATAAGTAATAAGAAAACAATGTGGATGCAACGTTTTTTCTTCATGCTGTCCTGTAACGATGATGTAAACCAAAGACGCAGTCAGTAAAGCTGAATGATTGGATGGTGTTGTTGGTGGAGTCTTTTGGATGTGCAATAAAGCCCAATCTTTTTTTTTTTTTTGTTTTTTCTCGGAAATTTCTACTTGAACGCCAAATGGTCGAACATGAACTATCCAGTAATTATGGCGGTGCTATCCTAAAACAGTTCACAGTTCACATATTTAGACAAAAAAGAAGTAAAATCTCTATAAATTAATGATATTGGAACTATATAAAATTTATTAATAATTTAATAATTTATAGAATATGTATAAAATTTAATAAATGTACATTTTATTCAACTAAAATTTTATTATTTTTTACTAATCTAATCAATTAAAAATAAATTAATCTATTAAATCTACATTAAATTAACAAAAAAGTTAAAATTCTTGCAATTTCATAATTCAACCCTAGAACTTCTAGAAGTAATAAGTAAAATTAGAGATGAGATCTATCTATATTTAAATTAAAAACAATAATAATAGAGTTATAGTTTTTTTAATAAAATATCATAAAAATGATATTTGTGAGTTCAACAAATTATTAATTTATGCTATGAATGGGACAACGGAGTTATATAAAGGTTTTTAAAAAAGTTTATTTTATTAATTTATTAAAATTATTAATTTAGTCCTTTACTTAAGTTGGGACTGTAAAAAATTATTATGTAATAAAGATTATTAATTTATCTGAGTATCAGATTACAAGGTTTTACTGTATATCATTATAACTAAGACTGTGTTGCCTAAGAGGGAACATAATCCCAAAATTGTAGACAGTTGGATATCAATTATTGAAATCCAACAAATCCTCTAGCAGCCACGTTACAGATTTTATTAACATGTTCTTCCAGGTTTTTGGCTGGTGAACTTTATACAAAATTCTGAGCACAAATGGAACTATTAATAAGTTAATTATTGTAACAAATAGAAGCATAATTTATTCAACAATTGTGCCATTACTACAACATTAGAAACAAATAATTGGTGAAGAATATGTTGGAAAATTTATGGAAAATCGAAAGAAGTCATTTGTTACAATAGTATGGTTAGGTAGGGAAAATAATTGGGAAAATTTTCCATTTAATCACTTTCCAACTTTTAATATAAAAAAGACCTCACTTCAATTTTTTTTATAATAGCAACCACTTACAAAGTTTTGAGACTAGACTACCCCTAAATTCTCAAAACAAAACACTCCTCATTTCACCTCTCCCACATTATTCAATTATCACTCAACCTCCCTTTTATCTATCTCATATTCATCAAACTACTATATTTATCTAAGTATTGAAGACAAAATCAAGCGACAAACTAAAAAATAATAAGAAGTTAAGGTTAGTATTTTTTCAATCTTTATCTCTTATTTTTTTATTGGGTTTATACAAAAGACCAGTCGCTCATTTTATTACAATGTGAGTACATTAAATGGTTAATATGAGATCATAAATTTATAAATTAGTAAAATTTCGGTAAAATCCGACAAAAATAAGTTTTGAACGATGTTGAAGACGAAACCCAGAATCCAGATGACAAGTACCTATCGCCCTGGCGACAAAACTGTCGCCCAAGCTTAGAATGACTTGTCGCCTGAGCGATAGGCACACGTCGCCTAGATTTTGGTATTCGTCACTCGGGCGACGTATTAATATAAAATATTGACTCCTGGGCGATAGTACTGTCACCCGGATTACCAGAATTTGTTGATAATTAGTTATTTATTTAATATAGTAATGTTATTGTTTGCAGTGTTTTTAATAAAGTAGTATTATTATTTTGCATCAGGTTAATGGAGTCAGTAGTTCTTAAAATATATTTTGATGGAGCGTGGGAGACTTTGGAGGATGGTCGTATAGAGTATGAGAATGGAAAAGTTACTGCATTTTGTTTCCAAAAGGATGCAACATTTCAACAATTTATTGCAAGGTTATATGGATTTCTGAAGAAAAGTCTAAATGAGTATTCCCTCACAGTAAAGACAAATGTGAAATCAACTCATCTGACGCAACCTATTGATTCACTGCCTATAGATATAGCGGACGATGAAATGGTGAGAGTGATTATGCGTATGAACTCTGATCCAATTAATTATGAGTACACTCCTATTTATGTGACGACAACTCCTAAAGTTCCGATAGAGCTTCCTTTATGAAATACAAGTGTGCAACCCAACAGGGGGGTGAATTGGTATTTTTAAAAATTATCCTTACAAAATCACACAACAATCCAATCTAACGCCTTGATAAATTCGAAAGCAGTAAGTTCAATAAAAGCACAATAACAAATGATTAAGGGAGAAGAGAAACAAACACACGAATTTTTACGTGGTTTGGCAATTCCTGCCTACGTCCACACCTCCAAGCAATCCAAACTTGAGGATTTCACTATGCCAACCTTCTAAGGCTTCAAATGGTTACAATTGCCTTCAAGTTGTCAATGAATCTTTACAACAAAGAGATTGTCTCTCAATCTCTTCATTCAAGTATCTCACACACTCAAACACTCACAATTTAGATAAGGAATTGAAGATTACAATAAAAACTCTCTTAAAGAGTAGATATACAAATAGAAGAACAAAATATGATTCAAGGTTTTATGATTTGTGAAATGAGAGCTCAATGAACGTTGTGTGCTTTTTGATTTTGCTTGCAAGAGGGCTTGAAAATGAATTGAATTTGAGTTTTTATAGTTTGAGCTCAAAAACTAGCTGTTATGCACATTTTGGTCATAACTGGCTTACCGTTTATGGAATCCGGTTAGCCGCTTGCATGTTACTGTTAAGGCAAAAATTTAAATTTTAGGACATCCGGTATGCCGCTTACGATATCCGGATAGCCGTTTATGCTCCAGAAGCTTACTGCCCAAAATCCGGATTGCCGCTTATCATATCCGGTTAGCCGCTTGCTACAGTAACTGCTACAATGAAATGTTTTCCAAAACTTTATAAAACTGTATTATGGCCCAAAACATTATGAAAGTGTTCAAATAGGTCCAATTTCAGAATTTCTGAATAATGCTTTGTCAATCCCAAAACTTTTTGAAATTAGAACATCACCCAAACTATGTGAAATTATAGAATGACCCAAAAAGATTTAAATATATTTATATAGGTCCAAATCCGAAATTCAAAACAATATCAAAGATTATAAAATACTTTCATTTTGGTTCAACACACTTTAATTCCATAAAATCATTTTCTTATTATAAAAGCACAATTCATAAATCTTTGTTTAACTAACACATGTGGTTTATTATCATCAAATTCAATATTTATAGCCATATAGGCTAACAATCTCCCAATTTTTTATGATGATAAAACACATTATAAAAATATAATTTAGTTATGAAAAGCTCCCCCTTAATCAATGCAAGGTTTAAAGACTAATTCCAAAAAGATTTAAAAGCTCTCCCTGCATAAGTGCATATGAATATTTTTCATAACAAATGAATATTTCCCCCTTACAAATTATATCTCCCCCTTCATCATAAAAAAGAATAGAAGCTCCCCCTTTCAATCATCGAAATCTCAATACAACACATTAGTTCAAAAATATCCAAAGCATAAAGAAATAACATAACAAACAATCAAAACAAATACATAGCATCCAAAACAAAGACATAATCCAACAAATAAAAGTACATAAAACAGTAAATGAAATGTAGGTGTGTCCAAATACAAGCATAAAAGACTACTGAGGTGGTGAGGATGGTGGTGATGGAGGAGGATACGAATATGGAATGCAGAAGTGCTTAAAGAGGAGGCGCTGTCCATGAATGAGCTGCTGCTATTGTTGTTGAAACTCAGTTTACCGCACAGAGAGTGTCCTCGCCTCATCCATAAGCTGCTGAAGAGTAACCTCTTCAGAGGTAGGAGGCTGTAGAGGTGATGAGGCGGATGTAGGGGCACTAGGAGTTGAAGCAATCACGGGAGGATCTCGGCGTCTATGCTGGCCCCAAAATGAGAGTGAGAAAACAGGTAGTTGATCGGCTGGAACCACAGCATTAAGTGGCCGATCATCACTTGAAGCAAGAAAGGTAAACATGTTTTCAGTGAATTTGACCTAAGTGCCATTTTTCCACTCAAAACATAAGCCAAATACAACGTCATCCCCTATACCCTTAGACGGTCTACACGATGGTTCTTGAAGCGATACATCAAAATATTTAAGGATTCAGGTAATGAAGTGACCATATGAAAGGAAACAGGTAATGAAAGCAGGTATGGTCAACATAGTTCGGATGATAGTATATCCTAAGTTAACTGGATGACGTCGAAAAATACAATCAATCAAAGCAACGTCCATGCGGGAAACCTCATCCAAATGCCCTGATCTAGGAAGAACAATGGACTGGATAAAGCGAAGCAAAATGTGAGTTTGAAGATAAAGACACTGAGTACGGAAATGAATGGTGTAGTCTTCAACAGAAAGATCATTACACCGACAACTATTACGAACGGCGTCAACATGAACATAACTATCAAGTTTGGGAGATTTCCTAGGCGAAAAAATTTCTAGGCCAAAATCGGATGATCCTAGGATAAAGTTTAACAAGGAAACATCAAAATCAATCATAACTCCTCCAACATTGGTGATTACTCAAGTCTTGTTCTCTGCGGAAACGTTCATATTCGAGTAAAACACTTTCACCAAGTCGGGATAAACATTCTCTTCAATCATAAGTGCATCAATCCAACCAACATCTCCCAACAATTGAAATAAGTTTATATGACTAATATTGAGAGTATTAATCCAATCCAGTAAAACATAAAATGTATTGAGTACCTCACGAGTCCTAAAACTTTGGTGAAATCATTTAACTAAATGTTTGTTGTTCTGAAAGTGTGTGGACTCAAAATTGGATTGATTGGAGGTGCCCCCTACTTGCCGTGACCGGTTGGCTTGTTGAACCAGTTCTTTGCCTTTTCTTCGAACCGACCGTGAACTTGACATTGTGATTTTGATTGATTAGAAGTTAAAAGGAGCAAAGAGAAGGAAGACGATGAGGATTGAAAGAGATTTTTGAGAAGCAATTCAGTTTAAAAACGACTTGAGAGGAAGAAATCTAGAGAGAGAAAAAATCATTTGAAACCCTAAGTTTAAGTTCGAATCTATTGAATTTGATATGGAAAATGGGTTTGAAAGATGTTTTTGGCCTCAAGAATTGATGGGGGAATAAGTTTAATGGTTCGATTTGCATAAAAAAATAGTGAAAAATGATGGATTTTGGAGTAAAAACGAGAGAGAAAAATGCGGGTTTAGAGAGAGAAAGTTATTCGGAATACCGAAAGAGGGAGAAAAATGATGAATAGTTTAAAAAGCTCGAATCCGGCTTGCTGGATTTCACTAACCGGTTAGCCGGTTCCTGGACAATGAGCACAAACCGCACCTGGCTTACCGTTTTGCAGAACCGGTTATCTGGTTTTGAGGCAGAAAGTTGCCTCTCGAATTCAGCTTTCCGGATTGCAGAACTGGTTAGCCAGTTGTGAGGCAGAACTATGCAAACCATAACCAGTTTTCTGGATTTGAAGAACTGGTTGTCCGGTTTTGAGGCAGAGAGGAAGCTTAGCAAATCGGGCTTTTTGGATTGAATAAACGGATGATCGGTTTTTGTCCAGTGAACTCCAAAACACATCCGGTTTGCTGGTTTTTCTAACCAGTTGACCGATTTTCGTCCAGAAATTTTGCAAAGCAAATCCGGCTTACTGATTTGGTAAATCCGGTTATCCGAAAGTTGACCCGAGAGCAATCAATGAGAAAACGGTTGGCCGGTTGCGAGGAAGCGGTATACCGGTTTAGACTTAAAAAACTTTTTGCCTCTAATTGAATTTTACCAAGCTCTTATACTTGTATTATACACCAATTTATTTTTGGGTTAAAAATTGATCAATTTAAAATCATTTTGTGATTTAAAACTTTTCAATAAGTCATTCAATACAAGAACCATAAACGCATACAAGAACAAACAATTTATTTTTAGCACTAGTATTGTTACACAAGATAGGTATTTGATCAAGATTAATACCATAATCTCTAAGGGTTTGTTTCATCCAAAGAATTTGTGCACAACAATTTCTTGCGGCAATGTATTCGGCATTGGTGGTTGAAAGTGCAACCGAGTTTTGTTTCTTACTAAACCAAGAGATAAGTGAATGACCTAGCAAGTGACATGTACCACTAGTACTTTTTCTATTAACCTTATATATGGAAAAATCGGCATCCGAATAACAAGTTAGGTCAATATGAGTTCCCTTAAGATATCAAAGGCCAAGATTAATGGTGCCAATCAAATATCGAAAAATTCGTTTGACAGCAAGCACGTGTGACTCTTTAGGACAAGATTGAAATCTAGCACACAAGCATATACTAAACATAATATCAGGTCTACTAGCAGTCAAATAAAGTAAGGATCCGATCATACCTTGATAAGTCTTAATGTCAACTTCCTTACCTTTCTCATCTTTGTCTAGCTTGATGTAGTAGTCATTGGAGTGCTTTTTGCCGTTCCATTATCATAGCCAAATCTTTTGAGTAGAGCTTTCACGTACTTGGCTTGATTTATGAAAATCCATTCCTCGTTTTGTTTGATTTGGAGTCCAAGGAAGTACTTCAACTCTCCCATCATACTCATCTCAAATTCTTTGCTCATATAAGTTGAAAATTCTTTACACAATAATTCATTAGTAGAACCAAAAATAATATTATCAACATAAATTTGAACAATAAGTATATCTTGGTTCTTATGCTTAACAAATAAATTTGTGTCCGCTTTTCGAAGGTCGAAGGTATGACATTCTAACCACTAATATTGCAGAGAGCATTAATACTTTGATGAAGGAACCAAGAAAATTTCCTATTACTCAATTAGTTGATCACTTTCGACTTACAATGCAATAATGGTTTTATGATAGAAAGAAAGTGGCTAAATCCATGACTACTCGCCTTACAACTTGAGCACAAAAAAATATACTATGGTAGAAAAAATAGTACCACTAAAATGCGTGTTTTAAATGTATCTGACCATCAATTTCAGGTAAAAGAAGGTGGTATTAAGGAGGGTTTTGTTGACATACAAAACAAGACATACAGCTGTAGAGTATTTCAAGTAGACCAATTTGTTTGTGCTCATGCAATTTCGGTTTGCCTATATTTTCGAGTTGATCCTATAAGTTTTTGTTCTTGTTACTACACAAAAGAGACATTGGTGATGACATATTCCAAGCCTATTATTCCAGTTGGTGATATGGCCAATTGGGAAATTACAGTAGATGTCCAAACATTGCAAGTGAACCCACCAGATGTACCATCATCTTCCGGTTGTCGGAAAACACGAAGAATACCATCTATAGGTGAGGATATCCCTCGGTCTACTATAACTTGTGGTCGGTGCCGGGAGTGTGGCCATAACCGGAAGAACAGTTCTAAGTTTAGATCAATAATTTCTTAGAGGCATTTAAACAAACACTTGGTGTGCCATTTATTATTTATTAGATATCTTAATCTTAAAAAAAAACTCTCATATTTTTATACCCAATACACATCATAGTGATTAATTATGATCAATGATGAACCAAGCATGCAATTTTAACAAAAATTTATTCTAACTTCATAAAAAAAATCAAGAAAGTACCTAAGCCACCAAAACCTATGTAAAGAAACTTGTTGGAAGCAAAATAACTCACACACGCCACTGGAAGTGAAGGAAATCGCCGCTAGAAGTGAAGGAACTCGGCGAAACTCAAGAAACACCGGAAGTGAATGAACTTTGTGTGGACATATTTCGGGCGATGTTTTTAGGTGAATATTGGGCGAAAGGTTTGTGTGTTTTGTTTTGAGAATTTAGGGATTGTTTGGTCCCGGAGCTTTGTAAGTGGTTGTTATTGTAAGAAAAATTGAAGTGGAGTCTTTTTTTATATTAAAAGTTGGAAAGTGGTTAAATGGGAAAATTTTCCAAATAATTTTATGATAAATTAAAATTACAGTAAATTTAATAATAGAGGAAATGTGTGGCAGCTAGAGATCACAATTGTCTACTATAAACTTGGATTTGACAATCGTGAAGTGTCCTTGTAAACACCAATTTGCACCCACATGACAACATTACTGATCACAACCAATTACATTTATGCTGCATTTAATTTCTGGATTTGGGAATCAAAATCCAGAATCAGAATAATTGACGGCATTTACTTCGCAAAAATGGAGTAGGAATCGGAATCGTGGGGTCCACCATTATTTGGAAATGAGGAATGAGAGATTAATTTCCATGGGGGAGGTGGGAATTAATTTCCCATTCCTTGGAGTTTCTATTTTGCCCCCATTGACATTCAAATATTCCTAAAATGCCCCTCCTTTAAATAAAAAATAAAAATATCAAAATTAAAAAATAAAAAGCCAAATATATAATTAATTAATATATTATTATAATTAATTAATTAATCTACTATAGTTAATTAATAAATTGATACATTATTAACAATAATTATTAGTAATTGTAATCTTTGAATAAATAATCATAATAATTAATATATTATTATTATTATAGTTAATTCATATATTATCATTAATTAATTGATATAATTATTACTATTAATTAATATAAAAATATAATTATTATAATTAATTCATATATTAATATTATTAATTAATATATATAATTATTACTATTAATTAATATATTAATAAATTATTAACAATAATATACCAATAATTATAGTTTTTGAATAAATAATCACAGTAATTAATATATTATTATTATTATAATTAATTAATAAATATACTATCATAATAATCATTCGTATAATTATTATAATTAATTCGTTTATTATTAATAAATTAATATATTGTTATAATAATTATTAATATAATTATGATAATTAATTCCTATATTATTATTAATTAATATATTAATACATTGTTAACAATAATATATTTATAATTATAGTTTTGAATAAATAATCACAATAATTAATATATTATTATAATTAATTTTTACAATTAATTTATATATCAATATATTATTGACAATTATTAATAATAATAATGTTTGAGTAAATAATTACTATAATTAAAATATTAAATAATAATTATGACAATAGTTCATTAAATACTTTTTAGTAATTTGTTACAATTTAACTCATTTCGATTCCGATTTCAAGACAAAGTAAACACATTTATGGCTATCCAGCTCATTCCGATTTTCATTCCTACAGTTCAAGTAAACAACTTATTCTAATTCTCATTCCCTATTCTCATTTCAGTCTATTCTCATTCATGTCCATTCCGCTTCTAGCTCATTCTAATTCCAGTTTAGTAAATACAATATTAAACAATTTAAGGAAAAATTAATAATTTTCTTCTTGAAATTTCATGATATAACATGGATTTGGTTGGGGGGAAGGTGGGGGCATCCTTTTACAAACATTTACTCTCAATTCTTGCTCTCATTTGGACACGAGTGAAAGAAGAAACCAAACAGATTCTTTCAATGAGTAACATAACTCCTTCGAGTAGCTGAAACACACTTTTTATTTGATTTTTATGAATTTACTCTCTTTCGTTTTATGAATTGAAGGATTTTGTCATGTACGATTATAATTTTTGAGTCAAGGAATCCATTGTAATTGTATGTTACGAATTCCAATACATAACGAGAACCTCAATAAATTAATAGTATTGAGAACATAAAAAATTTATTAATTTAATAAATATTATTATATCAATAAATTACTAATAATTTATTAATATAAATTAATATAACAATAGCTTCAAGTCGAAATTAATTTCATAAGCAAGCAACATTGGAAACTTATTTTCAAAAGCCTTATAGACATATCATATGTATTTAGTTTCAAATTATTTAATTATTAAGTTATATATTAATTGTGTCCTATAGCAAAACAAGATTTTTCTTTAAAAATTTGTTATCTAATAAATTTATTATATTATTAATTTATCATGTTCATCCTAAATTGGGACTAACAAAAATAATTATTTAATTGAGATTATCAATTTATCGAGTATAAATTAACAAGGTGCTACTGTACTTTATATTGATGAAGTTATTCTTCTGTCTCAATTGCAAAATTAATCGACTCTATTATTGCAAGAAACATAGTTTATCCAAATAGAATTGACCGTAAATTGACCAATAAATATGCAAATTCTCCTTTGGTGTCATCTAGTGTCACTTAAAAAGACAAAAGTACCCTTAATCTAAAATAAATTCTAACAATTTGTTCTCACTTTCCTCCACCCTCTCCTCTCCTTTCCTCCATATTTATTGATTTTTAAAATTCACAAACTAAAAGCATCATAAAATGGCAGAAGGCAGCTGCTAGGTTACATATACTGTAACTTAAGGTTGACCGAAAAATAGTTTCTCACTATCTCCTACTTATTTGACAAGCAACGCGAGTCTTTCAAAGTTCTGTTGCATCTTATCCAAGGACAATAAGTGAGAGCATCAATTCTCAAAATATCTTTAATTGTTGTTCTTAAAAAATTAAGCTTCCACTCACAAACCACGAATGAAAGCAATTGTTGTTCTTAATAGGATGGAAGCCAAAAAATTAAGCCTCTCTGGACATTTGGCTCCATAGGAGTAACTTTAAACACCTAAATAATTACCACAACAGTTAATTATTATCATGGTCAGTCATCCAATCATTATGTGTTTTGAGTAATTATCTAATCATCGTAGAAAGTTACAATTATGTTACAGAACCTAAATATATTTTACAACAATTATTTAGACATTATATGCCACGTCGATTGAAACTTCAATGCCCAATCAGCTTCCAGTGATATAGGCGTATCCAGTTACCCTGTCAGTACACCTTAACTATCTGCCATATTTCTTATGGAAACCAAAATTTATAACCAAAATCCTACAAGCCGAGCAATTGAATGAATAATTGACTAAAAAGTATTAATTAATTCTTTTAATGGATTCGCTATCTTTCACGGTAGCCATCTAATATTGCAACTCATGGTCGTTGCTTTGTGCTTCTATTTTATGCCATCTGCGCACAAAAACAATTTTTCCTAGACTTAGTATATAACTTAGGTTTTGGTGAATGAGGATGTTGGGGTTAGGAGAATATCAAGTCTCTAATTGCTTTAGTTTCATTTCATGGATGGTTAACTTGATTAATGAGATTTGATTTATTACGTATATGTGATTCGACTGGATTCACAATCAGAGAATTAAGAAGAAATTATTTATGTTTGATGATGGAGATAGAGAGACAAAGTGAGTGAGAACAGAGCAGAAGAAAGAGTGGATAACACCCGATTCTACTCGACATGTTGGGCCGGCGTCCCACTAAAGCCATTTAAGTGAAAGCCGTCAGATTGGATTGGTATTAATCTAATGGCTGATTTAGGTACAAGGCAAAAATATGGGGTTAGTTGCCCTTGGGCAAAGTAGCTGGAACCTTATATTAATATATTTTTTTAGGGAGATTTTCAATTTCTCTCTATTGTAATTAATGTATACTATTTATTTTTTTACTGTTTTTATAATAGTTAATAATCTCTTGATAGCATAACTTTATAATATCATCCCTATTTTCAAATACACTTTTATTTATATTTATTATAAATTAAATAAATCATATGAATAGAAACTAAATAAAAAATTTAATAAGAAAAAAATTTTCTTGTACTTTTTTATTGGTAAGCATTTTCTTATAATAAATATTTTAAAATTAAATGTAAAAAGCACAAGAAATTATTTATTTATTTATTTGATAATAAATAAATAATTTCTTGTGCTTTTTACATTTAATTTTAAAAATATTTATTATAAGAAAATGTTTATAAAATAAAAAAGTACAAGAAAAATATTTTATTATTAATTTTTCACATCAAAATATATATTTCTTATTTTTAATACTTAATTTTTAATTTTAATTTTATTCGTGTGATTTATTTAATCTATAATAAATATAAATAAAAGGGCATTTGAAAATAAGGTTAGTATTGTAAACCTATGCTGTCAGGGGTTATTAGTCATTATAAAAACAGTAAAGGGTCAAATGATATATATTAATTAGAGTAGGGGAAGTTGAGAATCTCCCTTATTTTTATCTAAAAGTAAAGTTATATTATACCTACCTCCCCTAAAATAATAAGGATTCTCTCTCTCTCTCTCTCTCTCTACAGTTCTCAAATAATTTTTTTTTAATTTAGCAAACAATAATATTTCATGAGTAAGGAGGGGAAAAAATATTACAATCACAATCATTTCCCAGTTTTAATGAATAACTATTTTTCAGTAAATTCTTATTATATTATTTTGAGATCCTTATGAATTGCTAATTTTTTTCATTTAAGTGCAATTTGCCTTTTCATATTAAATATGAAATTTATCTAAATTTTACGTAAATCTAATAACTATGAATGTATATGTTTGTTTTATTATTCGCGAAAAGGAAATCAACATCTCTAAAATTTGGAAAAATAGTCGTGGAGACTCTTGAGGTTTTAATTAAAGTAATCAAGATCTCATTTTGACCATAATATCCTTTAATATAATAACTAAAAGATTGATTTCAAAATTCTTTTAATAAATGCAAATATAATATAAATAATTTAATCAATCTAGTACACTAATAATATTACACATATTTTTAATTTTAAAATAATTTCAAAAATGAAACATTTCTTTTTCTATCTCACTGGCCTAGCCCCCTTTTTGATTGCTAACTTATGACAAGCAACCCTCGGATCAATTCCCGGCACATCTTCGTGCGACCAGCCAAATACATCTGCATGAGATTGTAAGCACTTTACTAGCCCGTCCCTTACTGCCTCGCTTAAACTGGCTCAGATCTTTACAATTCTACTCGAATCATCCTGACTCACCACCACGTCTTCCAAAGTCTCAGTTGGCTCCTGCCGACCCTTCTTGGAGTCCCCCCGACTATCGAGCGCAGTAACTTGTAAGGTCTCCTTTGTAGCTGTAACATAATAGCTCCTTGCCATCTTTTGGTCACCCTTCACTACGCCTACCATCCCGTTTACCCTATATTTCAATGCCAAGTAATGCGTGGACATCACACACTAGCTTACCCTCATGAATAGTCACCCGAATATCATCTGGTAAGGACTATTTTCTTCAACAACAATAAAATCCAACATCATTGTCTTTTTAGATGGCCTTGTAGGGGTGTTCGCGGATCAGATTTTACGGATTAGACATCAATCCATATCCGATCCATGATTTTGCAGATTATAATTTTTCAATCCAATCCAATCCACAGATTGATTAAATTCAATCCAAATCCAATCCATACATCTGAGGAACGGATACGGATTTGACTCAATCCATATCCAATCCATACATCTACAAATCGGATGCGGATTTAACTCAATCCATTTCCAAATCCATCATTTTACGAATTAAAAAATTAGTTCTCTCCAATTCATAAACTAATGAAATTAAAAAAATCTAATATAAAAATAATTTTACTACCAATTAAATTTAAAATTGAATAAAATTTAAACAAATTAATTGTTTGTTTTTAATAATACATTTAAAATTTTAAAATATAACATATCGAGATTAATTGTTTAAATAAAGCTACAATAATACGTTCAAAGTTTTAAAATATAACACACCAAAATTAATTGTTCAAATAAAGTTACAATAATACATTAATATAACACCAAAATTAATTGTTCAAATAAAGCCACAATAATACATTGAAAGTCTTAAAATAAAACACACCAAAAGGAAAAACGTCTATCTCCAATTTGTGTTTTGTACTTTAACCTAAACAAAATAAACATAATTGATATAAATAACAAGTAAAAAATATTTAATAAACAAATCAATAAATATTTACCCTTATATCCTATCAAATGCCATCAAGCTTCATCAAATATGTTCTTGTCAGCTCCCATAATCTCTGCACGTATAAGACAAGAAAAATGTCAATTTTTAAAATAGAATAACAATATAAAGTCAAATAATAATCAATAAATAAAATTAAAGTTAAATTGTTACATTTTACCTGTCTCAATATGCTCAATCTCATCTATTGCTTCATCAAGATTTATCGGAGTTGAACGTAGCCAATTTTGTGTGCAAATTAATGCCTCCACCGTCCTTGTAGATAGTGAGCCTCGATGTGGATCAAGAACACGCCCACCAGTGCTAAATGCTGACCCAGATGCCACAGTGGAAACAGGCATGGCCAAAATATCTTGAGCAACATAAGACAAAATTGGATATTTGGAAGAATTAATCTTCCACCAATCCAATACATCAAAACTCTCATTTTGTGGGTTCTCACATGATTCTAACAAGTAAAGATCCACTTCTGTTTTGCACTCTACAATAGTATTGTCTTTTAAAATCCTCATATAACCTGAATCAAACACTTGCCTAGCATCAACCTCAGTATCAACCTCTAATTCCTTTTCATCATTTATTGCTTCCATTACTTCCACATCATCACCATAAAGCAATTTGTATTCCTCATATAAACGATGTAAATTATTCCGCACTTTAACAACCAACTCATTAACTTTCAATTCACCAAACAACACTACAAAACAGTATCTCAAAAACCGTTCTTTATGTCGAGGATCAAGCAAAATAGAAACAAAGAAATAAGGGTTGACTGTTTCATAATTTCCCCAATATTTATCATACTTCTTTTTCATATTTTCAACCATTATCTTCAAAAATAAATCTTTACTATCCCTTCAAACTTGCAATTGTGTATGAATCAAACATAATTGGCGCAAAAAAGTATTGGATGTCATATATAAAGAACCCAAAAATGTCAAAGTGGCATCATGAAAAACCTGCAAGAATTTAATGAAATAACTAGCATATTCCCAATCAATTGAAGAAGGACACGTTTTTGGCTTGCTCAAACAAAACTCACGAATGTATTATGCATCATGAAGCTCTAACCGATCAAATACTTTTCATACTTTTCAACAGCCTCTAAGATGAAAAAAGTGGAATTATATCTACTTATGACGTTTAGACACTACAACTTATTTGAAGAAATTTTCTCTCGCTCTGCATATGCCTTGAACTTTTGTGTATTAGAAGGTAAAGATCTAACAAATCTTACAACATTGCGAATTCTAGAAATCAACTGATGATACTCTTTTAACCCCTCTGTAACAATGGAATTTAATATATGTGCACTACACCTCAAATGCATATTTTGACCCCCTAAGATTGCACCATTCCAATTCTTCACAACGTTTGACAAATAAAAACAAAACTTAATTGGATAAAATGCTCACAAGCTTCTAAAGTAGTGGATTTATCGGGCGTACCTTTAGCATTACTGGATGATTTAGAACTTGGGGGAGCTAAATCTACAGCTACGCATTTTCTTTTATCAAGTTGAGAAGTCATCTACACCACCAATATGAAAAATCACTAAAATTAATTACGAAAAATGATAGGAACAAATTAAGCTTAAAAAGAAAGTAATAATTTAAGTTTAATTAACTCAATCTGTGAGGTCTTTGCATAAACACAAAATTCTTGTTTAATAATAGCAAAAATCATTAAAATTAATTATGAAAAATAACAGGAACAAATTAAGTGATAAGTATTGGAAGAAAAAAACACAAGAAAGTTAAACTAGCATCCACTTCTAGGGGGAATTCCTTTTTTATTGAAATCAAAATGTTAAGATAATTTTTCCACACCCGTCTACTTCAAGCCATTACATATAAATAATAAAAAGCTATTGTACAGCCAGCCTTATTACACACTCCTACACAAAATAAAGTCTAAACTATTTCTTTAACAAACTTAACTTAATAGCTTATACTTATCTTGCCCCTGTCTCTAATGAATTTTATCCCAACAACTCATCCTTTTGTTATTTTATTTAGTCATATCATTAAGCTCGAAAAGAAAGTAAGAATTTAACTTTAATTACCTCAATTGGTGAGGTCTTTGCACAAACACACAAACACACAAACACCCAAACACCCAAACACCCAAAAGAGCCGCGAGTGTTCGAGGAGTGATAAGGCTATGATGGTGAAATTTTTTGGCTAGAACCAGTGATTGTGAAGTGGCTTGATGGACTCGGGGAAGAAGATGGCTTGATCTCGCCAGAATCGCGCGACCGACGTCCTTCAAATTGATGTCCAGAGTGTATCGAACTAGGTGTTGCTAGTGCGTGTAACGGCAAGGAAGCAAGAAGCTTAGGGTTTTTTTGTTTGCAAATTGTTAGTGACCACTGACTTGCGTTGTGCTACTTTACTTTTGGTGTTATGCTACTTTACTTTTGGGTTATGTTACTTTTTTTTTTTGACAAAAGCGTTATGTTACTTTACTTTTGGGTGACTTTACAAATTGTTGGTGACTTGATTACTTTACTTTTTGCTAGTGCCTGTGGCTTTGTTTTTATTTTGTTTTATAATTTTTATAAGTTATATTTGTATATTTGTATATTTGTATATTTGATTATTTAATTATTTTGTATTTTTTACTTCTATTAGGTAATGGCTAAGTTATGTTATGGTGCTTATGTAACTATGTAATGTCACATTTATAATATTTTTTAATTAAATTTATAATATTTTTTAAAATAAATAAATAAATTTTTTTTACGGATTCACAGAAGTAAATCCATATCCAATCCACTGACTGTGGATTTTTAAAATTTCAATCCAATCCAATCCACCAATCCACGGATCCAATTTTTACGGATCAAACGGATTGAATGGATCAGATCGGATTCTGAACACTCTTAGATTGTACCAGAGCCGACCTATCTTCACTCCCTCTTTTAACCCTTTCAACGCCTGAGGGTGGTTAAAGGCTCCTAATTCAAATATGACCTGATGGTACCTTTTCACGAAATCCCTCAGCGATTCGTGTTCTTCTTACTTCATTCCCATTAAGTCAATCATATCGTCCTCTGGGGCTACTGCTCCTCGGAACTGCTCGGCTAATACTTGGCACATTTGTTCGAAACCCTTTATACTTTCGCGTGACAAATTGCGGTACTAATCTCGGGCTCGCCCCAAAAACGTCAGGGGAAATATTCGGCATCTTTATGTTGGCGTTAGCCCCTGAACCCCTGTCATGTCGTTGAAGCGCTCGATATGCACTAGCGGGTCACTTTTCCCGTAATACTTGAGGTCGGGGAAACGAAAATCCGTCGGGATCATAGTGCTCATGATCTCTGCTGAAAGTGGAGATTCGTCATCCAACATTATTCTCCAGTTACATGGCATTCTTCTACCTTGCATCTTATCTATCACCTGCGCCAATCGTCGTACTTCCCCCTCTAATTCCAACGCCCGACCAGGATCATGTGCTGCAACCTGATCACGCTCCTGTTCAATGTTGTGCAGCCGCAGTCTGAGCTCATTCTCCTCAACGTTTGCTCCTCGGGTACCACTTTCGCAGATTCGCCCACTGCAGGATTGATTTCTCCCCTCATTCCCATGCTCTCCCTAAGTCTGGACTGCATCTCTATGAGCATGCGCTCCGTCGGGCTGTCCCCCTAATGGAGGAATCTCCTCATTCCCATGCTTTTGATAGTTGGGTTCCGCCACAACTTCATCTCTAATCGTTATAGCCTCATAATCCTTCATTCTTTCATTCCTCAACTCATGTAGTATGGTGGTAAAGGTCTCCATCTACGTTTCCATTTGCTCCATCTACTTTTCCATTTGCTCCATCTGTTCTTGCATCACTCTCTCCCTAGCTTCATTCGCTATTTCTCGAAGAGTGATCATCTCATTGGTTTCATTATCACCCCTTTGAACGCCACTCCTCGCCATATCTATAACTACTTGTTATCCTTTATGCCACTAGTTGTTATATTTGTGGTAGTTTTTTGTTCACCTCCCCATAGACGGAGCCAAAATATTGATACGAAAATCTGATCATCCTTTGTCAGACCAGATTGACTTACCAACGGTTGTACTGACAATGACTAGAACATTTCACTCCTAATGCTTTCCCAATTGAACGAACCCCAGAGACTTAAATCAACTTTCCTCTTCCTTCACAACCTATGCTCATAGAAATAAATCAGGGGGGCAGGTGGTTTTTTCGGCAAAAACCCTTCTATACTTAAGTTAGTACTCAAGGTTTCGGGAAAAATAATGTATTTTAAGACCCGTGTAAACTAATCACAAATCAATGAAAGAAAAGTGTTTCAGAAATAAATGCTGGAATCAAATTGGCAGAGTTTTCCCCTTTTTTTTTTTTATCTATCCCCCTCATTTCTATTTTTCCGGCCTTTTATAGGCAGTCATCTAGTATTCCTAGAATATTTCCCATGCCCATCACACTTGGGCGATCAAGGGTCCGTACGGATCTCAATAGTCAAACGTGGGCGATGTGGGGTATCGTGTTTTTTTCCAATGGTTTGGGGTGTGGCGAAACTGTCGCATTGACATGAGATCGTGCCCTCTTTCTAGGTGACATATTTTTGGTCGGTACATGCCTTTGATCGGTCATCAGGTGTACCACGGAGAATACTTCCACCAGAAATCTACTCATAACATTTGGCCGAGGAGATTTGTCCTCGGCTAGGAAATAGGGACATGCCCAGCTGGTGCCCTTTTAATGCCCAAACAAGTATTGTCTGAATATGCGAGTTGATGGAAATCCTTTTATACCCCAAAAACACTATAGATGAGAATATTGACGTCTATCGGGCTAATGATGCTGACAACCATCAACAATTTCATTTACATCTTGATAATACTGCTATACTGCTGCTTCTCAACAGCAGCATGGTAGTGTCGTTAGAGTGCACCAAATTTAAGACCTTACTACTAGTATAAATAATTAGTAAAGAACGAGTAAGGATCGATCCCACAGAGACTATGCTAGCAGTATTTATTATCAACTCTAAAACAAGGTTTAAAATAAAATAATAGTAGAAATAATTAATATAAATTAATCTAACTAAAGAAAATGCCAATTATAAATAAAAGGGGGGGGGGGTGAATCTTTAACTAGATTGCAAGAAATAAAGAAATTAAACTATAAAAATAAAAATTTAATAAAAACTCTAATTAAAGGATAAATAAATAACAATGAGATAACTTTGGTTAAAGGATCATTCACCACCACCAAACATGCACATAATTTATATTGAAACTATCAACATTTGGCAACAATAAGCTTTGTTAGTGTTGTTAGGCAAAACAAACTCTTCACCTAATCTCCAACCATTAAATAATTTAAAACAAGCTCTTTAAATCTAAAATAATGGAAACATTAAGCAGAGAAAGATATTAGGTTGATCTAGGCAATAAACACACAAGTTCGGATTATTTAACCTATGTTATGTTCTCCAATCGAAATCACTGATTCCAACTTGCTACTAATGATTAAAATATCAAGACATTTACGAATCAAGAATTTTAATTTATCAATAGAATTTATTCAACTCCTATCTAATTGGTCACTCAAACAAGACGAGAATAAAATCATAAACATTAATTATAGAAGAACATAAACAATCTCAATTAAATAAATTGAATAATAGAATTTAAATTTAATTGCATAGCATGTTTAGGGTTTTGAATTCACCCTCAACCAAATAGAAAAACTAGCCTAACATAATTAAATTGGGAATAAAAGAGTTAATAAAACCAGACATAAAGATTAATTCAAACGGCTGCCTCCTCTATTTTTTTTTCTCCCTTGCGGCTGTAAATTCTTTTGTATGTGTGGCTGCCAAATAAAAATCCCCCTCGTGTTGCTTCCCCTTGGCCCTTATATAATGCTTCAACTGTGGCTTTTAAATCCTTGCATGGAAAGAATTAAATCCAAGCCAAAACCGCCACTTTCATAACGTGCTTGCCATTTAAATTGTCATACAAAATATTTGCTTCCTTTTTAGTCTTCATTCACAAACTCTTTTGATTGGCCATGCTTAAAGCCAAAAGGCTTTATTCTTTTCTTCCTCTCACATGCTGGATGGCAATCTCCTTTTTTCCAATTTTAGCTCCATGTGATGGCTTAGCTTGTAATTGGCTTGGCTTCCCTTTTTACTTCCATTTTCCAATTTTAGCTCCAAGTGATGGCTTAGCTTGTAATTGGCTTGGCCCGTACAAGCTCTAATTGGAAAATATTATTTATTTCTCCAATTATTGATCTCTTGTGCACTTTTGTTTCCTAATCTTCAATTCTTTTCCTATTCTGATTCTCTCAATCAGATTTCTTTCCTGAATGCTCTGATGTAATTTCTCTTTAATCACAGAGAATACCTAAAATAACAAAATGAAAAAACTAAGATAAAAATTAACACAATAAAAATATAATTTACTAAATTAAAAATTAACTAAAATAACTAGAATATTTAAGACCAAAATAAGAAAAAGATGGAGAAATTAATAGCAAAATATATGAAAAATATGCATTTATCACAGTACATCAGAAATCTGGTCACTGTACTCTGACTCGTCTTTCAACAATAATAGCTCAGTTATCTACTGTGCAACTCTAGGCCATGTTGAATTGGAAGTACCAGAGGATTTCTGTCATGTGAAGAACTTTTGCAGTTTGAACAACTATTACACATGGTATGACAATCAACCCATGTGTGGTTGTCTTCCTAGAATGGATTTTTTAAACACTAACCAAATCTCTAGTGGATGTGCTAGGAACTTCATTAAAGAAAGATGCAGAAGTACTAGTAGAAGTGCAACAGATAACATGACTTCTATGGTTAATATAACATGGGATGATTATCCATATTTCAGGAAATACATGCTCGAAGAAGAGTACAGAAAATCATGTTTGGAGGACTGTGAATGTGATGCTGCTTTGTACGAATCAGGTTATTGCATGAAATACAAGCTTCCACTAAAATCTGTTAGGACACGTCAAGGAGAGTCATCCTCATCCAAAGCTTATTTCAAGACGAGCATAAACAATATCAAAAGCGACATTATACTGTCAGATAGAATCACTAGCAAAAAGGAAATAGTACTAGTTTTGGTACTGATTGTAGGCTTCATCATACGTTCATATGTTTTCCTTGCCATTTTTTTTTCATTTACCAGTATCGACTTGTTAAAGACAAATGGCTGCTGAAAAACAGAAACTTTGGCTTGACTGATGACTTAATTCCATGCTCGTTTTCTTATAATGAGCTAAAGAAAGCAACCAACGGATTCAAAGAAGAGCATGGGCAAAGGTTCTTCTGGAACAGTTTAAAAAGGGACCTTACACAAAGGTGAAAAGTTTGTAGCCGTGAAGAAGCTGGGGTCAATGGTGATAGATTATGAGAGAGAATTCCGAGCAAAGATGCATGTGATCAGCCGAACTCATCACAAGAACTTAATTTGGTTGATTGGTTATTACATTGAGGATTCCATGAGGTTTCTGGTATATGAATATATGAGCAATGTGTCGCGGGATGAGTTTTATTATGCAACAACCCGTGTGGAACTTAGGCGACTTCTAGCACACAAGTCGCTAAGTAAGCCTTTCCGAACTTGTCAACTAGCCAAGCAAGAATGCTTTGCGGAAAATGCTAGAGAGAAGAGAGCAATGTGGCTAAAATATATTTTATTACACACAAAGAGTAAATTACAAGAGAGTTTTACAAGAGAGCTAGAGAGCTTGTGTGTGTGCTTGAGTGTTTGTGTGTGTGGTGGTTGGTGGGCAAATAAGAAGGCCCACCCCTATTTATAGACTTGAGTGCAAGGTTCTTGAAGTTTCCATGCAACTTGCACAAATATATCCTAGGGGCTAAGTGAAAAATCCTAGAAAGTTCTAGCTATTTACAAATTGTAGAGAAGTCTAGATCTTGGGCCTTGGTGGGTGATTTACTAAGCGCACCACAGAAGACTTGTTATATTGGCGGCCTGTTGAGTGTTAGAAAATGTATATTTATAAAGGAGAAAATCGTCATTTTACACTACAAGTTTTACTAACACCTTTACTTTTATGAATTTAACCTTCTTTTGATTTAATTCCGTGTATTTTATTTTAATTAAGTACTTTATGTATTTTAGGGGCATTATAGTCATTTCACAATAAATGAGAGATCAGACGGCAAAACGGACATCACTTTTGAACTCAGGACAGTCGAAAACCTTAGGAGGAGCATAAAAGGAAAAATAGCACTATTCACATGTACGGTACTATTCACGCGTACGGTACTGTATACGTTACTGTTCACGACAATGTTCACATAGACGGATGATGACGTGGCATTGACCGATGATGTGGCATTGACTGATGAGGTGTCACGATCCTGTTGGGCTAAAATTCTTATGTACTATTGATGGTGACGTGGCAGCATATCAGTGGGCGAAAAATCTCGCGTACGGTACATGCATCACACAGGATTATTGTCAACCAAATCGCGTTACTGTTCATCCGGGTCAAACCGTGTTACTGTTCATCCACGTGGTCAAACCGCGTACTGTTGACTGATGACGTGGCGCAATCCTGAGCGTCCAAACTGTTTTTAATCCGATGTCCATGATTTACTCCATGTATCTATAAAAAAGGGGCCTCCCCCCCTAATTTGATAGCTCTGAATCCATTTTTGGGATTCATTTTCTGTAATTCCCTCTCCATCTTGTATTTTCTACGTATTTTAATAAACTCCCATTTTGCCCCTAGTTCAATTATGAGTGGCTAATTTTCTTTCAAGCTTGGGTTGAAGGTGAAGTCTCAACATGTGTCATGGGCTTTATTTGGTAAATTTACTTTCTCCTCCCCTCTAATTTTTGTGGATGTTTTGACTTCTCGTCGACAAATAATACAAATCTTGTCTAGTACCGCCTTGGTTTCACCGGCCCTCTAGTACAAGGTTATTATTATTTGGCACGATAAGCCGTTGGCACCATATTGATTAGAGTGTGGTTCATGAGGTGTGGATTCCCCCCTCATGATTTAATTGGCATTAATAAGGAATATTTAGCCCATGATGCATGTTGATACGGATCCAGATACCCAAGTACGTCATTTCAATACATTTCTCTTCAATTTATTCTCGCCATTGCAATTCCAATTTTAGAATTTATTCTCGCCATTTCAATTCCAATTTTAGGATAATTCAAATCACTTCCACCATAAATCCAACCACCCATTTACAAAATTAATTCTACACATAATTAAAATCCACCTCCTCGTGGGATCGACACTCGTCACCATTGATCTATACTACAATAGATTCGTGCGCTTGCGAGTACATTAAAATTTGCACAACAAGTTTTTGGCGCCGTTGCCGGGGAGGTAAGTTATTTTAATTCATAGAATTAATTTTTGTGATTAATTTCTTTTAATTGTTTTTTGTAATTTTTTTTATTAAAAAAAAAGTGAATCTACATTTAAAGGTTAGTATTTCTTTCCTTTTTCTCTTCTTTAAATTTCTGTAATTTAATTTTCAATTTATTTTTCTTTGTAATTTTTTTTCCTATTAATTTATTCTTAGTTAATTTATTTCACGTATTTTTTTTTTTGTGTAAATTTTTATAGTAAGGTTGTAATAGCGCGATAAGGTTAGTATCGTAATTTCTCCTTCCTCTTTATTTTTATTTGTTTTGTTCCCGTTTATTTTTTGTTCCTTGCATGCATGGTCGTAGGTCATTATTACCTAATCTTGAACCTATAGACATTGAATTAGAAAAAACACTTCACACACACAGGCACATTAAAAATAAAAATAAAATGGATTTGCAACCACAGGAGAGGCCATTTAAGGACTATTTTAGTCCCTTAGCTAATTTGAGCACATCATGTATAAGATACCCAAATGTAGCTGCTAGGAGTTTTGAATTAAAACCTAGTGTGCTAAATTGTCTCCCCACATTTTATGGGCTAGAAAATGAGGACCCATATAATCATCTGAATGATTTTCATGCCATATGTCAAACTTTTAAATACGAGAATTTTTCAGATAATGATGTAAAACTTAGACTATTCCCATTTTCTTTAAAGGATAGAGCTCGTTCATGGTTAAATACTTTACCTGCTAATAGCATTTCATCATGGGAACAAATGGTTACAAAATTTTTGAATAAATATTTCCCAGTGCATAAAACCAATGCTATTCGTAGGGAAATCTCAGAGTTTACCCAAAGAGAGGACGATCAGTTTTTTGAAACATGGGAGCGATTCAATGGGCTACTCTTGAAGTGTCCACATCATGGGTACGAGAAATGACACCAATACCAATACTTTTTGGAGGGATTATTGCCGAATGTGCAAGAATGGCTAATGGCAACAAGTGGATGAGAGCTAATGTCAAAAAGTGCATCAGAGATTTGGGAATTCTTCCAGCGACAAGCGGATAATTCCCAACAACGGAGTCGATCACTCAGGAATACTAGAAGAATTAAAGGAGTAAATGAGGTTCACATTGGCGAGTCAAGTTCAGAAATCAAAGAAGTCAAGGAGATAATTGAAGGTCTCTCTCGACAAATAGCATCGTTATCAACTGCTAAATCAACAGAGCCACATGACCATGACTCATACTCAGATCAAGCCAATGCCATAGGTGTAATGAGAAAGCCATCTAATTACAACCCATACTCCAACACATATAACCCTGGATGGAGAGACCACCCCAATTTTTCATGGTCTCAAGGATTCCAACAGAATGGACCAGCAGCTCCAGCTCCACCAATGCAACAGATTCCTCAAAATCCTCAAGCCTCTCACCCATCATTTAGACCATACAATCAGAATCAAAACTACTCTCAACCCAGACCATGGGAGGATGCATTCCAAAATTTCAAGAATGTTACTCACTCCACGATTGAGCAACAGAACCGCACCATTGATGGACTACGAAATGAGTTGAGAGCAGGCTTCAACTCACAAGCCCAATCAGTTTCAAGCCTTGAGAAGATGGTGGGACAACTTGCTTCTTCAGTTCAGACCTTGGCAATGACTGTTGAGAAAGGTAAATTTCCAAGTCAACCAGTGCTTAATCCTAAAGGAGTACATGAAGCAAGTACCAGTTCACCACAGCAGCATGAAGAGGTCAAAGCAGTCATGACCTTGCGAAAAGGAAAGGAAGTCGACAACAAAGTGGAGATGCCGGTGACAAAAGAAAATCAAATTGTACCTGTGAGTGTTGAGGACTCACCACCGGAGGAAAAAAGAAGAAACCAACCCACGAGAATATGTTCCGAAAGCTTCATTTCCTCAAAAGTTAGCTAAAGGAAAAAATGGAAAATCCACAGGTGAGATTCTTGAAATCTTCAAACAGGTAAATGTTAACATCCCTTTACTTGATGCTATAAAGCAAGTTCCATCTTATGCCAAGTTTCTTAAAGACCTTTGTACTAAAAAGAGAAATATGCATGTTCAAAAGAAGGCATTTTTAACAAAAAACGTTAGTTATATACTCCAACATAAATTCCTTTAAAATGCAAAGACCCAGGCTCTCCCACTATCTCATGTAGCATAGGGAACCACACAATTGAGAATGCTTTGTTGGATTTAGGAGCTAGTGTAAATTTGTTGCCTTACTCTGTATTTTTGAAACTTGGACTTGGAGAATTACACCCAACTCCAGTGGTGTTACAGCTTGCAGATCGATCCACGAAAATACCTTGTGGTATTGTGGAGGACGTGCTTATCCAGGTAGACAAGTTTTATTTTCCTGTTGATTTCATTGTAATTGACACTCAACCAATACAGGATTCAAGGAAGCACATCCCCATTATTCTAGGCCGACCTTTCTTGGCAACTGCAGATGCTCACATTCAATGCAGGACTGGAAATATGCAGTTGTCCTTCGGCAACATGACTATGGAGCTAAACATTTTCAACATTGCCAAACAACCTCACAGTGCAGATGATGGAATTGTTGATGTGGATTTAATAGAAACAATAATTGATAATACTTTTCTTTCAAACCTTAGTGATGATCCTTTACAAACATGTTTAACTCACTTTGGTTTGGATTTTGATATTGACAGATCGGTCGATGAGGTCAACGCCCTGCTTGACTCAGCACCATACATGGACACTAATAAATGGAAGTCAAGAGTTGAACAACTAGCACCATCAGAGAAGAAACTCATCCCATCGTCAGAATCACCACCGAAACTCGAGCTCAAACCATTGCCCAACACTTTGGAATATGCATTTTTGGGAGAA
The DNA here is from genome assembly GCA_034663535.1 of Citrus x limon. Lineage (NCBI taxonomy): Eukaryota > Viridiplantae > Streptophyta > Magnoliopsida > Sapindales > Rutaceae > Citrus > Citrus x limon. Next base: position 25,588,160 of record CM067997.1, read on the forward strand.
GAAAGCACTCTGCCGGTAATCATCTCATCATCCCTCAATGAAGAACAAAAAGGTAAGTTGTTGGATGTTTTAAAAGAGCACAAAGGAGCATTAGGATGGACCATAGCAGACATAAAAGGTATAAACCCAGTAGACTGCATGTATTACATTCACCTTGATGAAAATGCTAAATCTACTAGGGAAATGCAACGTCGGTTAAATCCTAATATGAAAGAAGTTGTTAGAACTGAAGTCCTTAAGCTCTTAGATGCATGTATCATTTACCCAATTTCTGATAGTTCATGGGTCAGTCCTGTACAAGTTGTCCCCAAAAAGTCAGGAGTCACAGTAATTACGAATGCTGATAATGAATTGATACCCACTAGAGTAACTACAGGATGGCGTGTTTGCATTGATTATAGAAAGTTGAATTCTGTCACACGTAAAGACCATTTTCCTTTACCATTTATCGATCAAATGCTTGATAGATTAGCAGGCCATGAATTTTATTGCTTTCTAGATGGCTACTCAGGATATAATCAAATTCCCATAGCACCAAAAGATCAAGAGAAAACTACTTTCACTTGCCCTTTTGGCACATTTGCATATAGGAGAATGCCATTTAGATTATGTAATGCACCTGCTACATTTCAACGATGCATGTTGAGCATTTTTTCTGATATGGTTGAACGATTCCTTGAAGTCTTTATGGATGACTTTTCTGTTTTTGGTGATTCATTTTATCAATGTTTACATCATCTAACACTAGTTCTACAGAGATGTATCGAGAAGAATTTAGTCTTAAATTGGGAGAAGTGTCATTTTATGGTAAAACAAGGTATTGTTCTCGGTCACATCATTTCGAGCAAAGGTATTGAGGTTGACAAAGCCAAGGTGGATCTCATTTCTAATCTTCCTCCACCCAAAACAGTCAGAGAAGTAAGATCTTTCCTTGGGCATGCTGGTTTCTATCGACGTTTTATTAAAGATTTTAGCAAAGTTTCTAGACCTTTATGCAATTTACTTGCTAAGGATGTACCTTTTATCTTTAATGATTCATGTCTTGTGGCTTTTGAAAAATTAAAGCAATTGTTGACATCATCACCCATCATTCAGGCCCCAAACTGGAGCTTACCATTTGAGCTCATGTGTGATGCATCTGATTATGCAGTAGGAGCAGTATTAGGACAAAGAGTTGATCGAATTCCCCACGTTATTTACTATGTTAGTATGATATTGAATGATGCACAGTTGAACTATTCAACTATTGAAAAAGAAATGCTAGCAGTAGTGTTTGCATTGGAGAAATTTCGATCTTATCTCATTGGTTGTAAAATAATTATATTCACAGATCATGCTGCTATTAAATATCTTCTCACAAAGAAAGATGTAAAAGCTAGACTAATTCGTTGGGTGTTACTTTTGCAGGAATTTGACTTGGAATTCAAAGATAAGAAAGGGACAGAAAATGTTGTGGCGGACCACCTCACTCGTCTCCACTTTGACACAATTACAGAACCATTACCATTAAATGAGTATTTCCAGATGAACAATTGATGAGTGTAGAAGTATTACCTTGGTATGCTGATATAGTTAATTCTCTTATTACAGGTAAACTTCCAGAGCATTGGACCAAGCAAGACAATACTAAATTCTTTGCGGAAATAAAGAATTTCTTTTGGGATGACCCGTATTTGTTCAAGTATCGTGCAGACCAAATTGTTAGACGATGTGTCCCAGAAAGTGAAATTCAGAATATCCTTTCATTCTACCATGAACAAGCTTGTGGAGGCCATTTCAGTGCTAAGAAAACAGCAACTAAAGTTTTATAATGTGGTTTTTATTGGCCAACTATATTTCGAGATGCTTACACTTTCTGTTCTTCATGTGATAGGTGTCAACGAATGGGGAGCATTACACGAAGGAACATGATGCCACTAAATCCAATTTTAGTGGTTGAGATTTTTGACGTATGAAGTATCGAATTTATGGGACCATTTCCCCCTTCTTTTGGCCATCAATACATATTGGTTGGTGTTGACTACGTCTAAAAATGGGTAGAAGCAATTCCATGTAGAACCAATTATCACAAGGTGGTGATAAGATTTTTGAAAAGCAACATTGTTTCGCGCTTTGGATTCCCTTGAGCAATAATCAGTGATGGTGGTGCCCACTTTTGTAACAAAGCATTCAAAGCTCTTTTGACAAAGTATTCAATCACACACAAAGTGGCGACTCCGTATCATCCGCAAACCAGTGGCCAAGTTGAGATATCCAATCGAGAAATAAAGCACATATTAGAAAAGACGATGAGGCCAGACAGGAAAGATTGGTCATTACGACTTGATGATGCATTATGGGCATATAGAACGGCTTTCAAGACCCCGATTGGGATGTCACCCTACAGGCTAGTGTATGGAAAAGCTTGCCACCTACCTGTGGAACTCGAGCATCGTGCATATTGGGCCATCAAGAAATTCAACTTTGACATGCAGCAAGCCAGCTCAGAAAGAAGATTACAACTGGCAGAACTTGAAGAAATTCGCAATGATGCATACGAAAATGCCAAAATTTACAAGCAACGAATGAAAGTCTTTCATGACAAGCACATTATGAGAAAATCTTTCACTCCAGGTCAGAAAGTGCTTTTATTCAATTCTCGCTTGCACCTATTCCCAGGTAAGTTACGCTCTCGATGGTCTGGTCCCTTTAATGTTCATACTGTTTTTCCACATGGGGCAATTGAAATTAAGGACCCAAAGAACGGTGTCACGTTTAAAGTTAATGGTCAAAGATTAAAGCCATATCTAGAATACCAACCACATGAAGAAGACACCGAAATAAATTTGAGTGACCCACCAGATTTGAATTGATTTGTTTTTTCTTTTCGTTGATTTGATTTTTCTTTCTTTCTTTTTATTATTCTTTTGCTAATTGAAATTATTTTTGCATAAATGTGTTTGTTTAAACTATTAAGTTTTCTCTTATCATTTTTAATTATGAGTACCTTACTTAGACCGTTTCTCCTGAACATTCTTAAACCACTTCAACGTGTCAAAACTCATCTCAAAAGGCAGATTCATTTTTGTAAAACACATCGCATTTGAGCTCTACAACCACCAGAGTTAGTAGCCTATGTTGAGAATCTAGAAAGCCAACTCCAAGATATTGAGAGAAGTGTTTACGACATCCAGTTGGAGCTTGAGGTAAATTCAATAAGAGGACGATTTTAATTTTTTTTTTGTGTTTTAATTTGTTTTTCTGTTTGTGTGCTTTAGTTTGTTACTCCGGTGAAGTGGCGGATAACGGTACTCCGTGACAATCAAGTCGGTTACTTCAGTTTCCCATAATAACTGATATTCTGAGGCGAAGGTATGGATAGAAACAAGATTCTAGCAAAGCTTCACAAGCGATTCCCTTCACTTCCTCATAATGCCCTCCTTACGATCTATAAAGCTCGGTCCGAACGCATGCGATTGCTCATGAGGAATAACATACCTGCAGACATCCGTTGGTTAATCGAGGCTAAAGTACGATTGGCAGGTGAGTTACCTCCTAAATTTATTGCATACATGCCTGGTTGTGGTAAAGGAAATTATGCAAGAAAACGACGAGCTCGAAGAATTTCTGTTGCTTGTCATAAGTGTGCCAGAATGAGTTGCGATAGAAACCCATGTTCTTTAGGAATGGTGTCTGATAACAGGGAAGATAAGATTCAATTCATTAGGGATGGCTTGAATAAGGAGTCATTGGATGATATCCTTCTGTCTCTTGAAACGCATCCCAGTGGATATGTGCAAGAAGCGATTCTCCAGTTATGGCCATTATTCCAGAAAGAGTATGCACAATATAGTCTCGGGAATCTGACTATAAACGACCCTGTTTGCCAGTTTATACGAAAACTGGATGGGAAGCCTATCCTCGACCCATAGAGGGCGTTCAAGCCGTTTCTGGACGTAAAACCAGAGCAAGATGTGAGCCACAGTCGCAACTACCTGTAAATATCCTTTTTACTTTACTGTTGTTTTATTTCACTGTTGTTTTATCGTTTGTATTATTGTCTTTAATAATTTTATTACTGTTTACTTTTTCCTTTTCACTGTTTCTTTTTTGACTCGCGAGCCACGTGCTTTACGCGTTATTTGACACTGACATGTTACCTCATTCACAGCTGTGATCCACTGTCACCAAGACTCTTAAATGTGATTTCTTTTGTCAAACACTCACAAATTGTTTTTGAGAAATATTCCAATGGCAGCTACTCCCAATAAACAATTCAAGAACATTTGTGTGCTTTCTGGATTTACCTATGGCAAACATAAAGAGTTCGTTGAGGCAGCCATAGATCTTGGTCGAAGCATAGCAGCGAGAAAATTACACTTGGTGTATGGAGGAGGTAACCGAGAGTTATCAAAAATGGTCTCAGAAGCAGCTTTTATCAGAGGAAGTCAAGTGTTAGGCATCATCCCAAGAGTCCTAAAACCATTGGGCAGTTCGTCTGACTCATCAACTGGAGAAGAGTTAGTCGTCTCAGGTATGCAAGAAAGAATAACTGAAATGCTTAATCATGCTGATGCTTTTATTTTCCTTCCAGGAGATCTTGCAACACTAGAGGCACTTATTACACTAGCATCTTGGGCCCATCTGCACATCCACCAGAAACCCATCGGTTTGTTAAATGTCAATAACTTTTATGATGGCTTTATCGCATTTCTTAACCATGCAATAAAAAACTATTTCATTCCTTCTAATGTGAAAAAACTCTTTATTTGTGCTCACACTGCTAATGAGATACTTGATATGTTACAAGCTTATAAACCGGAGCTAGACCCCTGGACCTTTGTGTTGGAGCGATCAAATAATGATGGTAACAGTAGCCGCAGTAAGAAGAACAAATTAGATTTAACTCTCCGCCTGTAAATATTTTCTTCTGTGTTGCACCATCCAGGTGATGTTTTCTAAACTCTACTTCTTTCCTTTAAAACATTGAGGACAATGTTTCGTTCTGGTTGGGGGGAGGGAATAGTCGACAATTGTGGAATCTTGGTTAAGTTTTTACTGATTTTTTATTGTAGAAACTAACTGTTGCTAATGTTTTGTGTTGAAGATGGCTGAATATGGAGTGTAGTTACTCTAGAAACGCATCTTCATCGTTAAAAAAAAAAAAAAAAAACCCTTTTCTTCCTCTTTCTCCTTTATAAATATATATTTTCAAATTTTTGAGTCGAAGATGGCTGAATATGGAGTGTAGTGCCTCTAGAAACGCATCTTCTTAGTTAAAAAAAAAAAATTCTAATTAATTTTTCTACATTATTTTCACATTTCTGCATGCATATTTTTCTTTCATGTTTAGAATAGGTTGGGGGGTAGAATGTTGTTTAAAAAAATTAAAAAAAAATATTGTGTTATTTGTTTTAACATTGGATGACATGATTAATTTCAAATTTTAGTATTTGTATTATCTTTGGTCTTAAGTGATGTTACGCTATGTTTGCTACTTTACATGTTGATATCAAAGACAAATATAAGTTGCTTGAAGGAATGAACATGTCATAAATAAGTGCCAAGTGAGTTGTTGAGTCTATCATTTTCTTGGAGAGTAACCCTTTTGCCCATTCTCTATACAGCTTAGCAGTTTATTATTTTATACACGATCTCTAGATTTCTTTTAAGTTAACCCTTTAAAAAAAAAAGGTAAAAAAAAAAAAAATTTGTGTTGCTACATTGGGAGGCCCGTCTAACTAGTAGATATGGATGATTATTTAGAGCCCTAAAAGACGATGGAAATGCCATCTTTGATTCGTTTGAGCCTTTCTAGCCATCCCTTTTATTAAATATCCATAGTTAACCCTTTTGAGCCTTTTAAAAAAATAAATTAATTAATTAAACCTTTTCTTTGTCAACTTATCCTCTTGACCCACTCCGATTTGGAGTATTAGCCGATGTCTTATAAGTTCCATCACCTATTTATGTTTGAGAAAATGTAAATAATTATGTTGTTCAGTGAAGTTATGCCAAATAAAAAGAAAAAAAAAACAAAAGTTGTTGTTTCAAAAGAATAAAAATAACAATAATAGGTGAAATCCACCTTGCAACTTTCAAAAAAAAAAAAAAAAATTTCTCTGCATTTTTCTCAAACATACACTTTGTTTTCCTTATTTCATTTCTTTGTTAGCCATATCCCTAGCCTACGTTACGTCCTAATAAAAGTCTTTCTTGATTTTAGGGAACTATAGTTTGAAGTAGAAGCTAGTTATATAGGCTAAAAAGATGTAGTGGTGCATAATAAAAATAAATAAATAAATAAATAAAAGAAAAAAAAAGGATCAATAAATTGGGTTGACTATCGTTTTTGTTTGACTTGAGATCGTATTATTTCTAAGCTGAGGGCATATTTCTTTCATCTTGGTGAGAGCATGTGATATCACTTCTTTATTATTTTCTCTCAATTACCATTCATTGGAGTGACTATTTTTATTGGGTTTAATTTCTTTGTGAGAGTGTCACTACTTCCAGTGAGATTTTGGGGTTTGACATATCATTCTTGAAAGTAGCTATAACAAAGTCTACTGGGCTGATTCATGTGGATGGTTGATGTGGGTGTGATGTTTCTTTAGACTGGAGATAATGCTTATACTTTTATTTGATTGCTATCATTAATCTGATTGAATAAACACGAGTGTTTCTATTAAAAAAAAAAAATCATTTTTGGATTTGAATTTTGTTTTCGCTTTATTTGCTAGGGACCAGCAATAAGTTGGTTGGGGGGTGTGTTGAGTGTTAGAAAATGTATATTTATAAAGGAGAAAATCGTCATTTTACACTACAAGTTTTACTAACACCTTTACTTTTATGAATTTAACCTTCTTTTGATTTAATTCCGTGTGTTTTATTTTAATTAAGTACTTTATGTATTTTAGGGGCATTATAGTCATTTCACAATAAATGAGAGATCAGACGGCAAAACGGACATCACTTTTGAACTCAGGATGGTCGAAAACCTTAGGAGGAGCATAAAAGGAAAAATAGCACTATTCACATGTACGGTACTATTCACGCGTACGGTACTGTATACGTTCACGACAATGTTCACATAGACGGATGATGACGTGGCATTTACCGATGATGTGGCATTGACTGATGAGGTGTCACGATCCTGTTGGGCTAAAATTCTTATGTACTGTTGATGGTAACGTGGCAGCATATCAGTGGGCGAAAAATCTCGCGTACGGTACATGCATCACACAGGATTATTGTCAACCAAACCGCATTACTGTTCATCCGGGTCAAACCGTGTTACTGTTCATCCACGTGGTCAAACCGCGTACTGTTGACTGATGACGTGGCGCAATCCTGACCGTCCAAACTGTTTTTAATCCGATGTCCATGATTTACTCCATGTATCTATAAAAAGGGGGCCTCCCCCCCCTAATTTGATAGCTCTGAATCCATTTTTGGGATTCATTTTCTGTAATTCCCTCTCCATCTTGTATTTTCTACGTATTTTAATAAATTCCCATTTTGCCCCTAGTTCAATTATGAGTGGCTAATTTTCTTTCAAGCTTGGGTTGAAGGTGAAGTCTCAACATGTGTCATGGGCTTTATTTGGTAAATTTACTTTCTCCTCCCCTCTAATTTTTGTGGATGTTTTGACTTCTCGTCGACAAATAATACAAATCTTGTCTAGTACCGCCTTGGTTTCACCGGCCCTCTAGTACAAGGTTATTATTATTTGGCACGATAAGCCGTTGGCACCATATTGATTAGAGTGTGGTTCATGAGGTGTGGATTCCCCCCTCATGATTTAATTGACATTAATAAGGAATATTTAGCCCATGATGCATGTTGATACGGATCCAGATACCCAAGTACGTCATTTCAATACATTTCTCTTCAATTTATTCTCGCCATTGCAATTCCAATTTTAGAATTTATTCTCGCCATTTCAATTCCAATTTTAGGATAATTCAAATCACTTCCACCATAAATCCAACCACCCATTTACAAAATTAATTCTACACATAATTAAAATCCACCTCCTCGTGGGATCGACACTCGTTACCATTGATCTATACTACAATAGATTCGTGCGCCTGCGAGTACATTAAAATTTGCACAACACGGCCCACTTCTAAGTTCATCCCGCTTCTAAGTGCACGCCTTTTGTGCTAAGTGCATCCTGGTTTTTAAGCGCACTCCGGTTCGTGGCGGACTTTTGCTAAATGTACCCATGCGCGCTAAATTAGCCTATGTTGGTGGCAAAATTGAGCGGCTCGTGACAATCCTCCCCCACCTATGCTCGCGGCATCCTCATTGCGTTCTCGTGTTTGTAGTTCTGGATATGCTCCGCGAATTGCCATAGGTCTTCTTCACGTTCCCACGTTGCTTCGCTATCGGGGAGATTCCTCCACTTCACCAAGTACTCATTGTACGCCAGTATGCCCCGTCTTCGAATGACTTAATCGGCGATGATGTAATCTACGTCCTTGTCGAATACGGTGACAACGGTAGTTAGGGTACGTCTTAACTCACCTCGGTTTGGGTCTTCCGTATCTACATGGTATGGCTTGAGCAAACTTACGTGGATGATCAGATGGATCTTGAGTATTGGCCGAAGTCAAAGTTGGTACGAGACTTTGTCAACACGTCGCACTACTTCGAAAGGCCCCTCGTATCGTCTCACTAACCCTTTGTAGACTTTCCACAAAGTCTTGAATTGTTGGGGTAGGAGGTTCCCCATCACTTGGTCGCCTTCCTTATATTCGATATGCGCCTTCGAGAATCGGCCCTTTTTTTCATCTTGCGGGCGCCCTTGTCGAGATATGCTTGCGTGATATCAGTCTCCTCGTGTCATTCGCGGGCGAGCTTGTAAGCCGCTGGGATTTTTCCTCCGTATATGGATGTTATGGCATTGGACGTCATAGGTTGAAATCACATGATGAACTCGAAGGGACTCTTGCCCGTAGTCACTCCTTTGAAGATTGTAAGAGAATTGGGCAACCTCGAGCAACTTGGCCCAATCTCACTAGTGAGCACTTACGTAGTGCCAAAGATACATCTCGAGTAGGTTGTTGATGCGCTCGGTTTGCCCATCCGTTTGGGGATAGAAGCTTGTCGAGAACTTAAGGTCGGTTCCTAACATTTTGAAGAGCTCCATCCAAAAGCGGGCAGTGAATCTTGGGTCTTGATCGCTCAGGATACTCTTCGGAACTCCCCATAACTTTACGATGTGTTTGATGAATAAGCGGACAGCCTTATCCACTTTGCAATCGGTTGGTGCGGCAATGAAAGTTGCATACTTGCTATAGCGGTTGACCACGACCATTATGCTTCCGCACCCCTCAGACTTGGGTAAGGCTGAAATATTGTCCATGGTGACACTTTCCCAAAGCCTTGATGCTATGGGCAAGGGCTCCAACAATCCTACCGGAAGTTCGTGATTCGCTTTGTCTTGTTGGCAAACAAGACATGTCCACACATAGGCCTTGATGTCATCTCTTATGTGTGGCCAAAAATACGAGGCTTGGACGAGTGCAGTCGTGTGTTATATTCTGGGGTGGCAAAGCCCATTGTGAGTCGTGGCACTCCTTGATCACTTCTCAACACAAATTTTCCCACCTAGGCATAAAGAGTCGATCTCCTTTGGTGAGAAATATATCTTCCCCTTGCCAAAAGCTCTTTGTCTTGCCCTCGAGAACTTTCCCAAACAAGTCTTTTGCAAGCGGATCTTGTTGGAGGCCTTCTTTGATCTGAGAGACAAGATCGGAGTTTGGTTGGCTCATGCTAAGTGTTGCCAACTCTGCTATGCGGCTTAGGGCATCTGCAACGACGTTGGCTTTTCCGGGCTTATACTCGAGCCGGTAGTCGAATTCGGTAAGGAAGTTTTGCCACCTTGCTTGCTATGGGCTCAACTTCTTTTGCGTTTGAAAGTTGTGGCTACGTTGTCCGTTAAGATCACAAAGTGTGAGCCAAGTAAGTAGTGTTGCCACACTCATAGGCAATGGATGATTATAGTTATTTTCTTCTCTTGCACGGTGTAACGGCCTTCTGTATCATTAAGCTCTAACTCTCGAATGCTATTGGGTGGCCTTCTTGCATAAGGACTCCGCCAATGGCGAAGTCGAAGGCATCTGTGTGAATTTCGAATGGCTTCGTATGGTCTGGAAGAACGAGGACGGGTTCTTCGGAGATAGCCTTCTTCAACTCTTCGAATGCATGCTGGCACTTTTCGGACCAATGCCAATGGCGAAGTCGAAGGCATCTGTGTGAATTTCGAATGGCTTCGTATGGTCTGGAAGAATGAGGACGGGTTCTTCGGAGATAGCCTTCTTCAACTCTTCGAATACATGCTGGCACTTTTCGGACCAATGCCATGTTCCGTTCTTTTTCAACAAGTCGATCAAGGGTGCAGCTTTGGCTGAGTATCCCTTGATGAAACAGTGATAGTAATTCACCAATCCGAGAAAAGACAGGAGTTCGGGTACTTTGGTGGGAGGTTCCCACTCGAGGATGGCCTTCACCTTTGAGTTCTCCATCATCAACTTCCCTTCCGCTATTTTGTGGCCAAGGAACTTTACTTCCCGTTGGGGAAACGAACATTTCTCCATCTTGAGGTAGAGCTTGTTGTCGCGTTGTACTTGAAGAACTTGCCGCAAGTGTTTGGCGTGCTCCTTGAGTGTTGTGTTATACACCACTATGTCATCCAAGTACACGACGACGAAGCAGTTGAGGAAATATTGGAGAACCTTGTTCATAAGGGTGCAAAACGTGGCCGGTGCATTGGTGAGGCCAAAAGGCATGACAAGGAACTCGAAAGATCAGTACCTGGTTACGCACGCCGGTTTTGGCTCATCTCCCTTGGCGATGTGCACTTGGTAGTACCCAGACTGCAAGTCAAGCTTGGTGAAGTACCACGCCTTGCCAAGCTGGTCAAAAAAATCCGCGATCAAAGGGATCAAATACTTGTTCGTGATGGTGATCTTGTTGAGAGCCCGATAGTCAATGCACATCCGAAGTGATCTGTCTTTCTTCTTTTGGAAGAGCATGGGTACACCGAATGAAGCCTTTGATGGGCGGATGTAGCCCGCATCTAATAAATCTTGGAGTTGTCTACACTAAATTAACAACTATTATCTCCAAAATAATTAAAGAAAAATCTAAAAATACATTTTCAGACCCCCAAGTTAATTCGAGCAATCAGTTAACATATGCAATTCAGCAAACACTTGACAAGTATCCATCAGCTTATCCAAAAATGAAATTAAAAAAAAAATTAAGTAGACAATTATACTCTTACAACATATCAAGCAAAATCATACGGAACGATCCTTTATCAAAGATAACCAAATGGATATCCCACAACCAGGCTAAAAATCAAAACCAATGAACTAAATATAAATAAATTACATAACCCAAAGCAAAGAAACTCAAATTCAACAAACTCAAGAAAGACAATTAAGAATCTTGAAATTTCCATTTAAAGGGCTCACCTGGAAAGCGTCAAAAAGGCGAATTATGTTGGGGTGATTGACAGAGGAGAGGAAATTGAGCTCACAATCTAAGCAGCTCTTGAGGTGCTTGTTGAGCTTTTCAACATAAACTTGCTTCACAGCCACCACATCACCTGATGACAAGTGCTCTGCTTTCCACACTGTTGAGAGTGAATTTGAACTCTCTCCAATTTTTTATTTTAATGCATAGTCTCCCACTGTTTTGTATTTTGAGAGTTTTTTTTGTTCCATTTCTGTTCAGGAAACTTATAAGAGTCCTGTCACAAAACATAAGAAAATGGAATTGGGAACTCATCGGGGTAAAGCCGAGCTGCTTCCATGTTCTAATGCTTTCCCTTTGCGTGAGGTTATAAATATTACGTGACACGTGTTATGCGACAAAAATTTATGAAAATATTAATTTTAAATAATTAGTTAGGGTAAATTTCACCGCAAGGCCGACTAATGTTCGTATTCACTAATGAGTCTCTATTAGATTGTATGTCATCAAGGCGCACCAAAACCCTTTCCTTGTATTTACTTTTTGAAATTAAATCAGGGGTATTTTGAAAAATCATTCATTTTTATTTACTTTTTTAAAAAATGGTAGAAATGTACTCATCATATTGGTCAACCGTAGTCAATCATTAAAAATATCAGGTGCTATAACAGTGCCGGTCTTTTTCTTATCATTAACTAATAGTGATAAGAAAAATGATACTCCTTTCACACTTTAAAAATTTATTCGAACACTATATTATTTTGTGTACTCATTTGTTAAATTTGAGAATTTAAATTTTATTATGTACATTCATTAAAATATTAAAAATATTTTAGTTTAAACCACTTAAATTAATTTATTCAGAACAACAAAAAAACTATCAAGCAAAGCCAGAAAAAGATTTAAAAATTAAAAATTTGGCATATACTTGCAACAAACAGAATCAATTGAAGTTGTAAAGAAATTTTTTTAACATAATTTTTAGTTATTTATTTTTGTTTACTATAGAATATGCTTAATAATGATTTTTGCACTCCCAAATTTTTTAACATCAAGAAGAATGAATTTTGTTTGCCCCCAGTAACAACTGAAAAGAAATGGCGATTTAACAGAAAAAAAAAATTAGAAGATGCTGCTACTGGATGCAGCAGTATATATGGGCTTAGTTTCAGCTTCCTCCTTATTTTCCATTTTTTTTTTCAAATCAAAAGCAAAAATTTGACCATATTCACAATAGAAATGGACACTTAAGCTCCAAGATTTGAAAAAATGATTATAACGACCCTCAATTTTTTATTGAAAAACACCAAAACCCCTTTTTGACAATAATACTCTTTAAATTTAGTAATTAAAAAAAATTTAAAGTTTTGTAATTAATAAAAATTTAATATAAATAATATAGTTTATCTAGTAGACTAATAATATTAAATTATTTTTAATATTTAAAATAATATTAAAATTTTAAAACATTATATTATTTTAATAATAAATTTGTATTTATTATAAAAAATTTAAATAAATTTTTGGGTTAAATTCATTTTACAATTATCAAAATATATCCCTATTGTAAATACGAAATTTAATATTTACATAATATTCAAAATAATTTTAGTTTTAATTTTAATTTATTTACTATAGTATTATGTTTCTATTTATTATTAAAATTTAATTTAATTATAATCAAATATGTCTAATAAATTGTTAAATATTAAAATTATATTAAAATGTATATATTTTTATATTTATTTCAATACCTATGTCTGTTTATTATAAAATTTTCGAGTCAATTTGTTTGGGGTTTATAGAGTAAAAGGGTATTATGATAAAAAAAAAAAAAAAAAAAAGAGGTTTTGGTATCTCTTACTGAAGCCATAAAAATACTTTTTGTACCTTTTTTTTTTAAATTTAATTTAACAAAAAGAACCATATAGAAAATTACTATTCAATAGACACATAAGCCTTTTTAGCACCCTTCTTCTTCTTCTTCTTCCGTTTCTTTGTCTTCTCCACATCCATGTTATCTTGTAAATTTAAATAGTATGTTTATCATTCATTGCAATTGCGGCCTTATAAGACTAGCAATGTAAATGGAATTATGGAGACTCATGAAAATTACTTATAGTAATACAATTTACTTGATCATAGAGTTCAACCTTTCTCATTGTTCTAGTGGAAAAAAAAAAAAGAAATCAACAAATATTCTAGTAAAGAAATTATAAAAATCATACTCATAAACTATCCAAAGACAAAAAATATTCAGATTTCATCAATATTGTTGAAACAAAAAACTGATTACTGCCTAAGATACTTGTAATCAAATCAATTCAAGTTGCATAGATACAAGATGGAATAGATCAAATCACACCTCAGGAAACCAACAAGAACCAATCAAGAATAAGAACTAAAAAAAACAAGAATCCACAGAAACCGAGATATTTTGTGGTTTAGCTGTGCATAGAATGCTCAGCCTACACTCACGGGAGAAGGCTCAAGATGAGTTTTATTGAATCAACAATGGAGATCGTTATATAGCCTTATCCTAGATTTTACAGAGAACAAGATAACACTTTCTCTCTCTCAAAACCCTCTTTACAAGACTCTAGAATCGTCTTTGAATCTCCACTGAAAAACAACTTTTATACCATGTTTCCCCAGCTAGCTTATTTCTAGATTGTTCAATTTATTAACGCGTGGATAACAAACTTTAACGAACTGGATTCAGGCTTCAGCACATGCTTCCTCACGTGGTTACTTAAACTAACGTTCAAAACGCGCCATATCTATGTAGTTTTGTAGAGTCTGTTTTCTGTTATAAGCAGCTGAGCAGCACGTGTCTTTATAATGCTTTAATAGCCTAAGAACACAGTCATTTCTGGAAAGCCAATTTGATTTAACAACCATTCTCCCAATTCTCCACCTTGAATAAAAAAGTTATCCTCACTCTAGCTCCTTCTCCAAAACCTTATGCATCTTGCTGATTGCATAATCTAACTAGGTCTAGACAAGTTCTGAACTTAGCCACAGGAATCACCTTGGTAAAAGCATCTGCAGGGTTCTAATCATTGTGTACTTTCACCATTTTTATAGTACCCCTTGACACTTCATTCTTGATGAAAATGAAGCTTAACATCTATATGTTTAGTCTTCTCATGGTGTGCAAGGTTTTTGCTCAAGTGTATTGCACTCCAACTGTCACGGTAAACTGGCACTAACTTCTGGTTTAACCTTAATTCTATCACCAACACCTTGAGCCAAAGTGCTTCTTTTACAGCCTCTATAGTAGCTGTGTACTTTGCTTCAGTTGTTAAAAGGGCCATTACACTTTGTAAAGTTGCCTTTTAATTCACAATACAACCATTTAACATGGATACATAACCTGTAAGAGATCTCCTCATATCTAAATCCCCTGCATAATCTGAGTCTACATATCCTCTCAATCCATCGCCATTAGCTTTTTCTTTGCCATTCATCAGGCCACAATTCATAGTGCCATTAAGATACATGAGTATCCATTTTACAGCCTTCCAACGGTCTTTCTCAGGCTGAGCCATATATCTACTAACTACACTGACAACATGAGTTATGTCTGGTCTACTTAATACCATTGCATACATGAGGCAGCCTACTGCATTTGCATAAGGTACATTGGCCATATCTTGCTTTTTAGCTTCTATCTGAGGGCACTGCAAGTTGCTTAACCGAAAGTGTGATGCCAAGGATAGCTGCACATGCTTAGCATTATTCATGTCAAATACTTCCAATATTTTTTTATTAACACTAAAAAGAGTATGTGTAATAAAGAGAAAATTATTAGTTTTTTACTTAAAGTATTCATTAATGCGTCATTATTCTTAAATTATCTTAACACTCCCCAAATATATTTTTATAATAAATTAATTTGCAATATGCTAATTTTTATCTTGTAAATATTTTTCAGAAATAAAGATGAAATTGGAATTGAAAGTGGGAACAAGAAGAACTGCTGGAGCACAATTAAGGAGATGTAATAAAAAATAAAATAATAAAATAATAAAAAGGGAAAGTAACCATGCTTTGGTTGCTCGTGATGGTCAAGTTGCCATCTTGCCACCCACCTGACCATCACCCATGTTTTGCTTGTTTGTTTGTTTGATAATAATAATAAATAATAATAAAATAAAAGAAATTAAAGCTAAAGATCGCCTACAAAAGCCGAAGAAATGAGGGAACTGAAGGAAGCCAAGAGGTAGAGAAAAGCCAATAGAGTAGAGCGAAGTCGAGAGAGAACGAAAGGGGCAAAACTGAGCAATTATTTCTATTTCTTCTTTTGTTGTTTAATTAATTTCCTTGTAACATATTTCAAAAGTTTATTAAATAAAGAGAGTGATTTCTTTTCTTTCAATATGAGTGGCTAATTTTACTAAGCTGAGGTGAATAATGAAGCTTAAAATTTCAAACTATTAAATCTATTACTTTCTCAAGTGAGTTTTTAAGTTTATTTTATTCTTTTCTGGTTATTTTGATGTCATGTTAATTTATAGATTCTCTTGGATCTGTATAGTATTTTGACATGATGTCGACACATTAATACAATTGTAGCACATTAGATATTTTACTCCATATTTATCCACACACATAGTTAGTTAAGAATTAAATGATATAATAATTAACTGGAAAAACTAAGGCAAAATATAAAAATGAGAGAGTATTAAAATTATAGTTTGAGCAACTGATAGTGGATCCCGTAACCTTAACATATTTTTAAATTGATTTCTAGTGATTTCTTTTTTCGTAATTAATTTTCTTTATTTAATAAATTGACAATTAGATTTTAAATTCCTTGTGGTTCGACCTCGAACTTATTGGATTATATTATAACTAGACACTCTTATACTTGTGGGTAATACACTTTTGAGTCGTGTCACCTTTCTCAAGTATTTTTGTTGTGACAGAAACATTATGCCTTTACTTCTATTCCTCCTGATCTCCATCCTCAGTATCTTCTGTGCATACCCTAGATCCTTCATTTCAAATTCAAAATTTAGCAGCATCTTGAGCTTATCTATCTCCTCTTTATCCTTACAGGCCACCAACATGTCATCTATATATAAGAGGTATATGTATAAACCATCCTTGATTATCTTGTAGTAAACACAGCAGTCATAACTACATCTGATGAACTCATGTAATTTCATAAATTCATCAAATCTCAAGTACCACTGCCTAGAGACTGCTTAAGCCTATAAAGTGACTTCTTCAGCTGACATACATGGTCTTCTTTACCAAGGAAAACATACCCTTTAGGCTGGGACATCAATATTTCTTCCTCAAGTCTACCATGCAGAAATGTTGTCTTGACATCAAATTGATCAAGCTCCATGTCTTGAACAGTTGTTATATCTAAGATAACTTTAATTGAGGCATGTTTTACCATTGGAGAAAACACTTTTTTTTAAAAAAATACATCCCTTCCTTTTGAGTATAACCATTTGCCACAAGTCTAACTATGAATCTCCTTGGTTCACATCTATTTATGCCCTTCTTCATTTTGAAGATCCATTTTCAACCAACCAACCACTCTCCTATTTTCAGGCTTCTTAACTAGCTCTCATGTGTTGTTTTTATAGAGGGAGGTCATTTCGTCATTCATAGCTCTCTGTCATTCTTCTTTAAATAGGCTCTAAGTTGCTTCTCTAAAGTTCTTTGGTTCCTCATCATCAATGTCTTTTGGTCCTGTTAGAGCAAAGCCAATTAAATCTGCATATCCAAATCTCCTTATTAGTTTAATTTGCCTTTTTTCTTTATCTCTGGTAAGCTGGCGTTCTTTGATTTGCTCCTGAGAACTTGACTGATCTTGAGGTAATTATGTGTCTTCTATATTTTCTAGAACATCACTTGAATCTGCAGCTTCAGTTGTGTTTCTAAATACATAAGGCTCTACTTCAAAATCCAGTTTATCTACTGATCTGGAATTTCCTATTTCCACTTCAGGTGCATGACTGTTTTTAACTATACTCCCTTTATTAAACATCACATCTCTACTCACTATGCATTTTAGTGGATTAAAGTCAGTGCACCAAACCTTAAACCCTTTAACTCCCTTTGGATAACCTATGAAACACCTTTCAAGGCCCTTGGAGCTAGTTTACCTTGACTAACATGAACATAGGCTGGACAACCAAAGGCTTTAAGCATTCCATAGGCTTCTCTGACCATATTTCAAATGGTGTTTTAAAATCAATTACAGTTAAGGGGCTTAAGTTCACAAAACAGCATGCTGTAAGTAAGATTTCTACCCACAGTGACTTTGGAGGCTTGGACTGAATTAGCATACATCTTACCTTTTCCATAAGAATCTTATTCATCATTTCAGCTAATCCATTTTATTGTGGGGCCACCTTTATTGTCCTATGTCTTGCAATACATTCATTTGCACAAAAATTGTCAAATGGCTGATTCCAAAATTCCAAACCATTATCAATTCTCAGATCTTTTAATCTCTTCCCAGTTTGGTTTTCCACCAACTTTTCCACTCTTTAAACTTCTTAAATACCTTAACTTTGTTATTTAAAACATACACGCAGACTTTCTTAGAAGAGTCATCAATAATGGATAAAAAATACATGTTCCCTCCCAAAGATACACACTAAGCAGGTCCCTACAAATCAGTGTGTGCAAAATCCAGCCTCCCATTTGATTTCTGACTTGATCTCTTGAAGCTGCCCCTTAAAGACTTTCGTAGAACACAGTCTTCATAGAATTCCATATTCTAATCTTTTCAATACCAAACCCATTTTTCTTTTCTAACTCTCTTAATCCATTCTCATTTATATGCCCCAATCTCAGATGCCATAACCTGGTTTTATCTTTAATAGGCTTCAGTGACACTCCAGTCTCTCTAGATATCACCTTACCATCTAAGACATAAACTTTATTATTCTTAGTCCCTTTCATGACCAGGTTAAAACCATTTAGAACACACAATTTCCTGATTTTAACTTGATGCTACATCCCATTTGGTCGAACATTCCTAGAGAGATTAGATTTCTTTTCAAATCTGGCACATGCCTGACTTACTTAGTCACTCTTATTGATCCATCATGTAGCTTAAGACTAACATTTCCAATTCCAATGATTCTACAAATTGAGTTATTTCCCATCATCACTCTACTACTATCAAATTCTTGATATTCAACAAAGTAACTTCTAAAATGGCACATATGAAAGGTGCATCCAGATTCTAAAACCCATTTACCTTTTTGGCTGTTTTTAGTTTCCACATTTACACTATCAGACTCACACCTTTCCTTTTCTACTACAGCTGCATCTCCACTCTGGTTTCTTGAGTCTTTGGGCTTGTTTTTCTTCTCAGGGCAATTCTTTTTAAAATGGCCTTCTTTATGGCATTGAAAGCATTTCAGATTTCATATTTCTATTTTTGTTCTTTGACTTCCCTTACTTCTTCTTCTTATCAGTCTTAACATTTGCTGTCAGTCCTTTACTTGCAGCATTCTCTAAAAGAACTTGTTTTTTCTTGAAGCTCCCTTGTGTTTAAAGTAGATTTTACTTCATCAAGTGTCAAGGTTTGTCTACCATACATCAGGGCATCAACCAAATTCTCATAAGATTTTGGTAATGAACTGATCAACAAGAAAGCCTTCCCTTCATCATCCAGAGCAGTATCAATGGTTTCTAGTGTATCACATACCTTGTTAAATTCATCAATGTGATCCTTCAATGAAGATCCTTCCACCATTCTCAATGTAAACATCCTCTTTTTTATGTAGAGTTTGTTTGCAAGAGACTTGGTCATACTAAAATTGAAAAAAATACAACAAAAGTCTTCGATCCTCATTGACAATGACATAATTTCTCAGACTTCTGGAATCCAAATTTGACATCCATGCATTTGTTCGGAGCCTCAAATTGCATGAAATTATTATTTTTACCTAATAAACACACAAAAATACACAAAATCAAATATTTAGAAAATAATTAGAAATTTACAATATGTTACATAATTACAAATATAAATTACATTAATAAAAAAAATAACATTTTTATCCCTTAATAAACATACAATTTTTAACACTAATCACACCCCCAATTAGCTTATTGTTAGCCCCTAGCAATTAAAGCGATATATTAACTTAAGATTTACAAAATTCACATGCAAGTTAATAGTTGTTCATCTATCCTCTAAACTGCCAAATAAATAAACTCTCCAATTTTTTTTTTAACTTTTGGTCATCCACTCATTATCCAGAATCTCATAAACCTTCTTTTGTGCTCAAGTAATTAACACAATACTTATGGGGTTTTATTAAAAGAAAACAACATTTTCATTCTAAAACTCATTAGAAATTCTATCTTCAGGCAGTAGATTATTCAAGGTTTTTTTTTTTGCATTTTTAACCCATGTAGCGAGCTTTAGGTCAGTGACTCCCGGACTAATTGACCTTAGGGCACTAGGTATTGAAACAACCCTACGGACTTAATTACTCGGGTTCTAGATATAACAAAATTAAATTCATTCAATTTTTTTTTCTTTTTTTCTTTTTTTTGATTTTTTTTTGCAATATACACTTTCTACCACCTTAGATATTATTCCTAATAAATCAAAAGAACTAAATGCTGCAAAAATTTTAACTTACAACCCACTAGTATGTGTCATAGTGTGTGTGTGAAGAATGGTTTAATAATACCTGTTAAATGAGTAAAAAAGAAATAACTTTATAACCAAATGGAGGAGAGTTCACAAATTTGAGTAATTCAAAGAAAAGGAAACAAAAACAACTTATTATGAATTTTAAAATCAACATATAATACAATAAGACTATTAGGATGCGTCTCAAAAGTTGTGACTCTTTACATAGCCATCTTAGACACAAAAAAAATTGTTGTTTTTGGTTTTTTTTGGGTTTTTAAAAAAAAATTAAACACACCTATTTACAATTTACGTCAATTATCTCTTCCCCCCAACCTAATTTAAACATTATATACATGCAGAAAGATGAAAAAAGATAAAGAAAATATAAAGAATAAAAGAAGAAATAGGAAAGATCACACCTGAACAACCCGCTGAAGATGCGTTTCTAGAGTCCCTACACCCCATATTCTGCCATCTTCGACAAAAGCATTACTAGAATTTGCTATATTCCACATTTGTCAACTATTCCCTCCCCCCAACCTGAACAAGACATTGTCCTCAATGACTTAAGGAAAGAAGTAGAGTTTAGAAGACACAACCTCATAGCTCCAAGAAGATTGTTACAACCGAAGAGTTAAATCTAATTTGTACTTCTTACTAGGGCTAGGTTTACCATCATTAGTCAACCATTCCAAGGCCAAGGTCTTAGGATCTGGCTCTGGTTTGTAAGCTTGTAAAAGATCAAGTAACTCAGTAGCAGTAGAAGCACAAACAAAAAGATTTTTTGCATAGATTGGAATAAAATGATTCTTAATTGCATGGTTAATAAATGTGAGCAACCCATTAAAAAAATTATTAACATTTAGTAAACCGATGAGTTTTTTTTATAGATGTTTAAATGGGCCCAAGATGCAAATGTAATCAATGCCTCCAAAGTTGCAAGATCTCCTGGCAAGAAAATGAAAGCGTCAGCATGATTTAACATCTCAGTTATTCGTTCTTACATACTTGAGACAACTAACTCTTCTCCAATTGGTACATCAGACCTACATCCCAAATGTTTTAAGGCTTGTGGAATGATACCTAGTACCTGGTTTCCTCTAATAAAAACAGCTTCTAAGACAAGTTTTGATAACCCGCGGTCCCCTCCTCCATATACAAGATGCATTTTCCTTTCAGCTATGGCACGACCAAGATCTACAGCTGCTTGAACGAACTCTTTGTATTTTCTATAATGAAATCTAGAGAGCACACAAATATTTTTGAATTCTCTACTCGAAAATGCTGCCATTAGAATAATCTTCAAAAATAAGTTGTGAGTGGTTTGGAAAAAGAGCTCTTATTTAAAGATCCGAGTGACAGACAAAATGAGAAACAACTGTAAATGGGTTGGTGTATTTGTCAGATGATGCGTAAAGCTCATGTCTCAATTATTCAAAAGAAAACAGTAAAAAGAAAAGCAAACAGTGAAAAGAAAAAGTAAAAGAAAACAAATCATGATTAAATACAAAATCACACCATTAAATGTAATAATGCAAATGATAAAAGAGCAATAAAGTAAAAGGATATTTATTGGTAGTTGTGAATGTGGCTCACATTTTCCTCTGGTTTTACGTCCAGTAATGGCTTGAACGCCCTCTATGGATCGAGGATAGGCTTCCCATCCATTTTTCTTATAAACTGGCAAACAGGGTCTTTTTGAGTCAGATTCCCAAGACTAAACTGTGCACTTTCATTTTGAAATAGTCTCCATAACCTGTGTATCTCATATTGCACATGTTCGCTTCGATGCGTCTCAAGAGATCGTAAGATATCATCAAACGATTCTTTACTCATGCCATATTTGACGAATTTAATTTTATCTTCTCGACTATTAGAAACCATTCCTAAAGATTTACAAACTTCTAGTCTGCAACTAAGTCGTACACAATTATGACATTTTGAGCCAAGTTGTTTAGCTCTCCTTTTCTTAGCAAACATACTTTGACCAAAACCAGGCATGTAAGAAACAAATGGATCAGGAAACTCACCAGCTAATCGAACATTTGCTTCAATTAACTAATGCATGTCAGAAGGAATGTCATTGATCATTAACAAACGCAGTCATTCATAACGAGCTTTGTAAATTTTCCTGAGGGCATTATGAGGGAGAGAAGGAAAATGCTTATGCAATTTATGTTGTATTTCTTCCATGCTTGATTTTGAGATTTCAGTTATTGTGGGAAACTGAGGATACCGACTTAAGAAGTCACGGAGTACCGTTATCCGCCATTTATACGGGAAAATAAATCAAAACACACCAAAATCAAATCAAACGTAAAAGCGAACAACAAAAAAGAAACACAATATGTACAAAGGAAAATGAACTTACATTCGTCCTCTCATTGAGTTAACCTCAAGCTCGAATTGAAATTCATATATGCCACGCTCTATTGCTCTGAGTTGTCTTTCTTGATCCTCAACGTAGGCCACTAATTCTGGTGGTTGTCGTTCCCAAATTGGATGTGATTTACAGCTCTGTATCAATCTTCTCAAGTGAAATTTTATTCGCAAAAGTCTTTTAAGATGTGTAAACAAAATATTCCTTATTGAGGTACTCATGATGTATAACGATGAAAAAAACACAATTATTAAACACACTTAAGTAAAAAACATCACAACGCGTATCATTCAAGACAGTCAATCAATTCAAACAATAAAACAACAGTGAAAAGTTAAAATACTCATTAAAAACTTAATCAAGATTTTGTGGGTCACTCAAATTTATTTCGGTGCTTGGTTCACGTGGTTGGTATTCCAGATAGGGCTTTATTCTTTTAATATTAACTTTAAATGTGACACTGTTTTTTGGATTCTCAATTTCTATAGCCCCATGTGGATATACATTTTTTACAATAAATGGGCTACTCCACTTTGACTTTAACTTTCCTGGAAACAAATGAAGACGAGAATTATAAAGCAGCACTCTTTGACCAATTTCAAATGTCTTTCGAAAAATTCTTTTATCATGAAAAATTTTTGTTCTTGCCTTAATAATTCTTGAATTTTCATATGCATCATTTCTTAATTCCTCAAGTTCATTCAATTGTAATTTCCGCACATTACCAACATCATCCAAATTTGAATTAAAAGCTTTAATAGCCCAAAATGATTTATGTTCAAGTTCAACAAGTAAGTGACAAGGTTTACCATAAACTAGCCGATAGGGTGACATTCCTAAAGACGTTTTAAATGCAGTACGGTATGCCCAAAGTGCATCAGTCAATCGAAGAGACCAATCTTTGCGGTTTGGGTTAACTGTTTTTTCTAAAATTTGTTTTATCTCCCTATTTGCTAATTCAACTTGACCATTTGTTTGAGGATGATAAGGGGTAGAAACTTTATGTGTAATTCCATATTTTTTCATTAAAGACTCAAATGACTTATTACAAAAATGCCTACCTCCATCACTAATAATGGCTCGAGGGATTCTAAATCAACTTAGAATGTTTTCTCTTAAAAATTAACAACAGTTTTACTATCATTATTTCGACAAGACATTACTTCAATCCATTTTGAGACATAATCAACTGCCACTAATATGTACACAAATCCAAAATATGGTGGAAATGGACCCATGAAATCAATTCCCTAACAGTCAAATATTTCAATTTCAAGTATGGGGTTTAAGGGCATCATGTTTCTTTTAGTAATTGATCCTAATTTTTGACAGTTTTCACAAGTTTTTCAAAATTCATATGTGTCTTTAAATATGGTAGGCCAATAAAATCCGCTTTGTAAAATTTTAGCCGTAGTTTGTCTTGAAGAAAAGTGTCCACCGCATGCTTCAGAATGACAAAAATTAATGACACTACTTACCTCATTATCAGGAATGCATCATCGAAAAATCTTATCAGAGCAATATTTGAATAAGTAAGGATCATCCCAATAAAATTTCTTTACTTCAACCAAAAATTTCTTCTTCTCCCGAGTATTCCATTGCGAAGGCATTTTACCTGTAACAAGAAAATTAACAATGTTAGCTTACTATGGTATTGAAGTAACAGATAATAAAAATTCATCAGGAAAAGAATCATTGATGGGTGTTATATCAGTGCAGATTTCAGATGTGAGTCTTGATAAATGATCAGCAACGACATTTTCGGCGCCCTTTTTATCTTTGATGATGAGGTCAAATTCTTGAAGTAACAAAATCCAGCGAATTAGTCTTGGTTTGGCATCCTGTTTAGTCATCAAATATCTCACAGCAACGTGATCAGTAAAAACAACAGTTTTAGAACCATGTAAAAATGAGCAAAATTTATTTAATGCATACACCACAACAAGTAATTCTTTTTCAGTTGTCGAATAATTCATTTGAATACTATCCAAAGTCTTACTCGCATAATGAATCACAAACGACTTACGATCCCTTTTTTGTCCTAAAACAACACTAATAGCAAAGTCACTTGCATCACACATTAATTCAAAAGGCAAAGACCAATCAGGAGATTGCATAATAGGTGCAGATGTCAAAAGGCAAATTATTTTCTCAAAAGATTTTTGGCAATCATCAGTCCATTCAAATGGTGCATCTTTTAATAAGAGGTTACAAAGTGGTTTAGATATAACATTAAAATTTTTTATAAACCTCCTATAAAATCTTGCATGCCCTAAAAAGGATCGCATATCTCTAATTGTTTTTGGTTGAGGCAACTTAGATATGACTTCAATTTTTACTTTGTCAACTTCAATTCCTTTAACAGATATAACATGACCCAAAAAAATTCCAGAAGTAACCATGTAATGGCATTTTTCCCAATTTAAAACGAGTTCTTTTTCAACACATATTTTTAAAACATTTTCCAAATTATCAAGGCAATCATCAAAAGAATTCCCAAATACTGTCAAATCATCCATAAAGACCTCTAAACAATGTTCAATCGTATCAGTGAAAATACTTAACATGCATCTTTGAAATATTGCAGGAGCATTACAAAGTCCAAATGGCATTCTTTTAAATGCAAATGTTTCAAAGGGACATGTAAATGTGGTTTTTTCTTGGTCTTCAAGTGTTATGGGAATTTGATAATAACCTGAATACCCATCTAAAAAGTAGTAGTAGGGATGTCCAGTTACTCTTTCTAAAATTTGGTCAAGAAATGGTAAAGGAAAATGATCTTTTCTAGTGGCTTCATTTAATTTACTATAATCAATGCACATACGCCAACTAGATGTAATTCGTGTTAGAATTAATTCACCTTTTTCATTTTTAACAACAGTGATTCCAAATTTTTTAGGCACTACTTGTGTAAAACTTACCCACTTACTATCAGAGATAGAGTAGATAATTCCCCCATCAAGTAACTTAAGAACTTCTATTTTTACTACTTCTTTCATGTGTGGGTTTAATCTTCTTTGAGATTGTTGACATGTTTTAGCATTTTCTTCCAAATTGATTCTATGTGTGCAAATTAAAGGATTAATACCTTTAATGTCATTTAAAGTCCATCCAATTGCATTTTTATACTTTTTAAGAACAGATAGTAACTTACCTTCTTGGTCGCTTGATAAGGTCGAAGAAATCACAACAGGATAAGTTTATTCTTCTCCAAGATAAGCATACTTCAATCCCTCTGGCAAAGGTTTCAATTCGAATTTAGGTGCTTCTTGTTGTTCAGTCTTTTCAACAATTCTAAGCTCCTCAAATTTTGGTTTCCCATCATCAGTTTGCAAAGTCTGACAAGAATCAAACAACAAATTTATATTAGAAGTATCATATTCAAGTTGTTTATTTGATTCAATTGAATAAACCAAACAAATACCACTAAGTTCATAAAAACTCCCTTTTTGAATATTCTCCTCTATACAAGATTCAAGCAATTCCTTTTGTTCATCAATCTCATCTTCATTCTCATTTTTCTCATTAGGTTGTCTACACATATTGAAAACATCCAATTCTAGAGTCATATTTCCAAATGAAAAATTCATTAAACCATTCTTACAATTAATCAAAGCATTAGCATTTGCTAAAAATAGTTGACCCAAAATTACAGGAATTGGTTTATAATTATTCACAACGGGTTCAGTTTCTAAAACAATAAAATCCACAGGATATATGAATTTATCAACTTGTACTAAAACATCTTCCACTATTCCTTTTGATATTTTAACTTATCTATCGGCAAGCAAAAGTGTAGTTGAAGTTGATTTTAACTCACCAAGATTAAGTTAAAGAAAAACTGAATGTGGAAGCAAATTAACACTAGCACCAAGGTCTAACAAAGCATGCTCAATTTTGTGATCTCCAATAATACAAGAAATAGTAGGACAACCAGGATCTTTATATTTTAACTTATTATTAGTAGACAGAATGATACTTACCTGTTCAGCCATAAAAGTACTCTTTTTTACCTTCAATTTCCTCTTAACAGTGCATAAGTCCTTTAAAAATTTGGCATATGAAGGTACCTGCTTGATTGCATCTAACAGAGGAATGTTAACTTTCACTTGCTTAAAGATTTCATAAATTTCAGAAGAGTGGTTTGATTTTCTTGGTTTATTCAATGCATGCGGAAATGGTGGTTCAGATGGAACAGTAGTTATTTCTTCACTAGGTGTAAGTATATCTAGTTCTTCCTTACCCTTTGATTTTTCATTTTCACAAGGTTCAGGAATAGGTCGATCAATAACCTTACCACTACGAAGAGTTATAACTGACTTAACATGGTCCATGGGTGCATTTTGAATCTTAGGATTTGGTTGTGGTTGAGCTGGAAATTTTTCTTTTTCTTGAATTATGAGTGTAGAAACAATTTTAGTAAGAGTATCTTTCAAATCAGAAAAAGTTTGTGCATTTTAAGTGTTAATAGTGTCTTGCTTCCTAATGAATGAATGCATTGTATCTTCCAAATTTTTCCATGGTGGTGGAACATATGGTACATAAGGATGAGTATTTTGAAAATTTTGTGGAGGTGGTGCTTGTGAAGATTGTGCATTATTATTATTCCTCCAACTGAAATTTGGATGATTTCTCCAATCAGGATTATAAGTCTGTGAATATGGGTTTGGTTTATTAAAAGTGTTGATGACATTAGCTTGATCATGCAAACATTCTTTGAGTGCAGGCAAAGTGGGATAATCTCGAGTGAAATGATCATTAGAACTACAAACATCACATGCAATTTCTTGAACATATTTTACTTGATCACTTTTTTTATTTTCCAAAGCTTCAACCTTCCTAACTAGGGATGCAAATTTTGCTTGTAAATCATGATCTTCCCTAAGGTTGTAGATTCCTCCACTAGATGGAGATGGTTGTGGTTTATTAGTCAATTCAAAAGTTCTAATAGTATCCCAATATTGTGCATTTTCAGCTAATTGGTCAAGGTAATCTAGTGCATCTTCAGGATTTTTATCTTTAAATTCACCATTACACATCATTTCTACAACTTGTCTAGTTTGTGGTATTAAGCCCTCGTAGAAATAAGCGACCAATCGCCAAGTTTCAAAACCATGGTGAGAACATATGTTAAGCAATTCTTTAAACCTATCTCAACATTGGTATAATGTTTCTCTATATTTTTGAGTAAAAGTAGTGATTTTCCTTTTAAAAGAATTTGTTCTATGAGGTGGAAAGATTTTTTTCAAAAATTGTTCTTGCATGTTATTCCAAGTTTTTATTGATCCAGATCTAAGGTTTTGTAGCCAAGTTTTAGCTTTATCTTTTAATGAAAAAAGAAAAAGCTTTAATCTAATTATGTTCATGCTACAATTTTGGTCTGTGTATGTATTACAAACTTCCTCGAAATCTCTTAGATGCAAATATGGATTTTCATATTCTAAACCATGAAATGTTAGTAAAAGTTGGATAATACCTGGTTTAAAATTAAATCGAGATGCTTCTGGAGGAAATACTATACACGACGGTGCTCCAGTTCTGTTGGATTCATGTAGTCTCTCAAAGTTCTCGGTTGATCATGTTGAGATTGGTTGTCTCCTTGATCAATTGGAGGATTAAGTTGCCCTAAATTGTTTTCGTCTTGGATCTCGTCCATGATTGGTGGTGGTGATTGAGATTTACGAATTAACCTGCCACTTGAAGTTCGAGACCAACGTCTCATACAATAATTATATCACAAAGATAACAAACAAATTAGTAACAAAAAAAAAACTAAATGAAAATTGTAAAAAGAAAAAAAATGAAAAATTAAATATGTAAATAATATAAGTGTACAAAAGAAAATTAATAACTTAAAATTAAATAACAATTTTGGTGGTTGAACCCACCAATTAAATTAACAACAAAAAAAATAAAGCATAAAATAAATGCAAAATATAAAAAAACTGGTGGTTGAACCCACCAATAAAAAAAATAAAAATAAAAATAATGCAAAATAAAAATAAAAAAACTGAAAATTAAATACTGAAATAAAAAAAATTAGTAGTTAGTTAATTAAGTGTTAGTAGTTAGTTTTCTTGGTCCAAATTAAGTCCAAATAAGTCCAAGTCTAATTATTGTGAGAAATTTCATTTAGGGATCTTATTGAAATTATTTATAATTTTATGGCCACACCGTAATATTTAGAAGTTTAGAATTGAGTCATGTGGGATGAAAATGAAGATTCGGAAAGATTTTAGGGTCAGAACGTAATTATGAGAAGAATGAGTAAGAAACGAGAATTGTTGGGGTGAAACTAGAATTATGAAAGATGTGGGGTAGAAGAGAATTTAAGAAAAGGAAAAGGGGGCAAACAAAAATTTACACAAAAAGTAAAAAAAAATAGAAGGAAAAAATAAAACAAAATAAATACCTCTCCCCGGCAACGGCGCCAAAAACTTGACACGACTTAAAAGTGTTTAATTTACTCTTAAGTATAAGAGTACCTAGTTACAATATATCTCGGTGAGTCTGAGGTCGATCCACAGAGAAAAGATTTAATTTATTTATTTTATTTTATCTAAAATTTGAAAATAAAACTTAATTATAAACAACTTAATTTAAATAAAACTATGAAATTGAATTAGTTAGGGTTGTGGATTCACTCTTAGTTTAAATAAAACTTAATAAATTCTTTTTGCCATTTGTTTTAAATTTATTACCCAAAAGATTAATTATATAAATTATTATTATTTTCCCTTTAATTTTATGATGGATTAAGTATTCATTGTACCAAAATTTAATTTGTCCACAATAAGTCAAAATACCATTTTACCATACCTTATATTTTGATAAAAAGAATTTATTGTGCCAAACTCCCTTGTTTGTCTACAATAAATCAAAATCTCATAATATAAAATATGTATAAAATTAAGTAGAAAATAATTTAATTTATACAATTAAAAATAGAATTTCATGAAATCTTATTTATTTCGTAAGAGTTTCACCTACCCCTAACTATTAATATTTAGCTAAACATTTTTTTATAAAGGAAATTACTAAATTAAAAAACACATAATTAAAAATGGAATTTGAAAATTGAAATGAAACTAATTTTATTGATTGAAAATAAATTATAAAGAGAGATGAGAAGAAGAATTTGGGGGAAAAGAAGAAAAGAGAAGGTGTGAAGAGGTGTGTTCACCCCTCTCTATTTATACTAATACATGGTAAATCCACCCCACACAAATAAAAAAATCTAATTACATCTTAACCTTACATTTGTCCCACTAATAATCCTACTAATAAAACATAAACCTAACTTATCCACTCAAGCATATCCAACACATTCCACTAACAATTACCATACCTAATATGATAAAAACTTATAATTTTACAATTACCACATTTACCGTGGTAAAAACGTAAAAAAATACAACAAAAGTCTTGGATCCTTCTCGACAATGACATAATTTCTCGGACTTCCGGAATCCAAATTTGACATCCATGCATTTGTTCGGAGCCTCAAATTGCATGAAATTATTATTTTTACCTAATAAACACACAAAAATACACAAAATCAAATATTTAGAAAAATAATTAGAAATTCACAATATGTTACACAATTACAAATATAAATTACATTAATAAAACAAAATAACAGTTTTATCCCTTAATAAACATACAATTTTTAACACTAATCACAAATCATACCTCAACAAACCAACAATAATCAAGCAAGAACAAGAACTAAAAAAACAAGAATCCACATAGACCAAGATACTACGTGGTTCATCTGCGCATAGAATGCTCACCCTACATCCATGGGAGAAGCCTCAAGATGAGTTTTATTGAATCAACAATGGAGATCATTACAGAGCCTTCTACGAAATTTTACAAAAAACAAGATAACACTTTCTCTCTCTCAAAGCCCTCTTTACAAGACTCTAGAATCATCTTTGAATCTCCACTGAAAAACAACCTTTATACGATGTTTCCCCAGCTAGCTTATTTCTAGATTGTTCAGCTTATTGATGCATGGATAACAAACTTTAACAAACTAGATTCAGGCTTCAGCACATGCTTCCTCATGTGGTTACTTAAACTGCTGCTCAAAACGCACCATATCTATGTCGTTTTGTGGAGCCTATTTCCTATTATAAGAAGCTTAGGAGCACATGTCTTTATAATGCTTTAATAGCCTCAAAACGCAGTTGTTTCTGGAAAGCCAATTTGATTCAACAGCCATTCTCACATGAGTGATAAGTCAAAATTTCATTTTTCATTCAATATTTTCGACAAGTGTTAAGTGTCAAGTTAAAAAATAAATACATTTAAAACAATTAATAAACTGAAACAAATCATATTCAATATGTTCAATTGCAAATCAAACAAGCATTTTTTTTTAAATTATTAACTCACGTCTCATGCACACATTGTATAGTTCAACTCCAAATAAAACAAGTAATTTTTTTTATAATATTATTAACTCATGCACCCACTGAAACTCAAACTCAGAACATGAGTCTTGGGATGGTCACCTCTTACAATTAGAGTAAGATCTTAGCTTGAAGTCGTACTAGTAGTTTGATATGACTTATTTTTACAAATTCATATTTTCTAACATTTTTTTTATAATTGCCATGAACCCTTTGGCTTCTTGCTTTTACAAGAATTTAGGGTATCTTCTTGGGATATATTTCTTCAATTTCGCATGTAACACTTATGAATAATTTATATACCAATAAAATCAAATAAAAGTTGAAAATTTCTAAACATAACACATTATGTTGAATGTTCATTGAATTATTTAAACATTAACTTTTAATACTAACATTACACATTACACAATTAACCTGTTTTCTATCACATGAAAACCTCATTCATTTTGTCTTTTATTTTGTCGACTATATACAGTAAAAAGTGATAAAAAAAAGTAATAATATAGGCATAAACTCTTGTACAAATTTATTTTGTACAAACTGATGTGGTGCTAATTCATTGGTTGAATTATATATCTCTTAGTCCACATGATTTATTTCTATTATTTTATATTTTCATTCAACCAATGAATTAATGTCACATCAGTTTGTACAAGATAAATTTGTACAAGAGTTTGTGGCTGTATCATCACTCTAAAAAAACTTAGATTGTTTGATCATAAATTATAAAAGTTAAATTTTTTTAAGTAGATAAATCAATCGCTAGAATAATTAGAAAAAAAATGCAGAAATAAACATCCATTTTTATTTTCAAACACGCATAGAAAATGATAACCGGGTCAACTAAGGAAAAAGTATTATTATTAATTTTAGCAAACCCCGGCTAGTACGAGGAAATTTTATTAATAATGAATTTTAAAAAATAAGAAATATATTTGTATGTAGTCGTAAGCCGTAGAGTCTACTTAAAAAAAAAAAAAAGAGTGAAAGAGAGGGCAAAGAAAGGTCAATCGAGTTATTGACTGTTGCTGTGGATTCATAGACAATCAATGATTCGGTTGCAATAATTTTCTGCTAGGAAAATAAAACGTGAGTCCTCAGCTGGACATGGTTCCGTGACAAACAAAATCCAACGACTTTTGTGCGCTTGTTGAAATTTCTACATGGAAATTAAATCGTGGCCCCTGTACCATAAAATCTTTGATAGCAAATTGGTCACTGTAGATCTTCTAGTTTGTGTCTCAAATTTGATTGAGATAAACATCTATACACCTTTTGCACTATTCAAAGAATACTGGTAATTTCTATGTGCAAAAGTGTGTGTGTATCTCAGTATTTCTTTTTTTTAGGGAAAAAGATACTACAACCCTAACGTTTAGGTGCCAAGACTCGCTTTTGACCATAATATCTTTTAACTTTATAAACCTAAATAAATTAGTCTCAAAATTTTATAATAAATAGAAATATAGCATTAAAATATATATAATAATATAGATATTTAAAATTATTTTGATATTTAAAAGAAATTAATCAAAGTTAAAACTATTTTGAATATTAGGTAAAAAATAATTTTAGTATTATTAATAGGAAGATATTTTGCTAATTTTAAAATCTATTTAAACCAAAGATTTATTTAAAATCTTTTAAATAAATATAAACATATTATCAAAATAAATATAATAATTTAAATTTTTAATATTATTTTAAATGTTAAAAATAATTTAATATTACTAGTCTACTAGATAGATTATATTATTTATATTATATTTGTATTAATTAAAAAATTTTAAATTTGATATTCTAATTACTATATTAAATGGGTATTATAGTTAAAAAGACATTTTTGTGTCCTTGTTTAAAAATTTGGGTTCCTCAAACTTTAAGAGTGTTGGAATTATTTTTTCTTTTTTTTTTTAATGGAAAAGACGATTGATAAGAGGAGTTTGTTCAAATCCCTAACTTCTTGTAGAAAAAATGAGTCAATTAAATCGTGTTAGTACAAATAGAAAAATAATGCATTTAGGAATTGAAGCTTAGTTCTTTCCATCCATAGCGGTCCCACGTTGGGGCAAGCAAGGGCTAAAGCCCTCGCTTGACTTTTAAAATTTTTTAAATTCATTTTGGCATTTATCCTATTTATAATTTGATTTTATCCTAACTAAAAATAACTAAATTGTCATGTATTTACTTTTACACGTTATTTTTAAATCCCTTGAAAAAAAAGTCAAATCCCTAATTCTTATCACTATTGTGTTAAATTGTTTTATGTAGCCTTGGACATGCAACTTCAAGAACAAAGCAATTGTTTCAATGAGGTGAATATTGAGTTCCTTCTATATTTGGCATTTTTATGGCCCAATGGCTCTTTTGTAGATTTTGACAAATAGGAACTACTTCACTTTGTTCAATTTTACCCAAATGATTTTTTCCCAATAAATCTTATGACACTTGAAATTCAACTGGATGTTTACATTATGGATATGGGTTTTGACAACATTTTTTTAGGATTGACAGTGATTAATGAACTAGCAACAAAAATGGAGACTGAAAAGAATAAATTGTATTCATTAATTTTTCTATTGGTGACATTAGCATTGATTTTACCATTGCTACAACTATAATTGAAAGGGTATTTTCAGCTATGGATTTTGTGAAAAAAATAGTTTGGAAAATCGGATGGCAGATCAATAGTTGAATGGTAGTCTTGTTGTATACATAGAAAAAAAATATATTTTGTAGTCTTAATAACAAGGTTATTCTTCAAAGTTTTCAGTATATGAAACCACATAAAGGATTGTTACAGATGTATTGAATTAAATATTTTAATAAATTTTCATTAATATTTGTTATTTGTTGACTTTTTTTAAATTACATTATTATTGGACCTAGAACCTGCTCGGTTGAATTCCTGGCACAACCACTATTTACTGTCTTGGACACATTGTCACCCATACCATACCCTCTAAAAAGCAAAACAAATGGTTAAGGGTGTGTTTGGAACCCTCTAACATGAGAATGCATTGCATTATACAATTTTGTCTCAAGTTTCACTGCAACAAATTGCCGCATTAAGTAAACCCGTCTGGGAGAAAAAGATATTATTTTTTAAGCCCAACTTAAATTTTTAAAATATTTTTTAACCCACCTTGAAAAGTAATTAATAATTTTAAAATATTTAACTCACCAATAATATTTTTATTTGTAGAGTCTTCTCTAAATTAAAAAAAAAAATTCTTTCATCATAAATTATAAAAGTTTGTGTATGTTAATAAATCATTTTCTGGTATAATAATTAAAAAATACATAAAAAAATATGTACTTAATTTGTTTCTCAAACACACATTAGCACATCATTATTTCTGCAAATATAAAATAATAATAATAATATTCACATATATACTTCACCAAATTAATTTTCTTTGAGTAGTGCTACACATTTCAAATTTTAATTTCAAAAATTTATCTCGAATGATACAACATTCATTAACTGAATAGTGCGATAATACAATTAATTCACTTGAATCTTATAAAAAATATTAATTACTTAATAAATAATACATCACATTGCCACATAACTTGGCATGAAATTTAAAATATAAAATTTTGTATATCTATCATTACTACATAATTTGAGATGAAATTTAAAATATAAATTTTATGATGTTTATCATTACTTATTATTTATTTATTTATGTTTATCTAATTCGGATTCATGTGGAATTTAATAATGTGGTGATGAGTGTGCTGTTAAAAGCAGAATCAATGGAGAATGAGAATGTGAAAACGATGACTGTTTCTGAAGTCAACGAACAAAATGTCGTTCACACTTCCCACGAAAACTAATAGGTGGCCAATAAGTTTCTGCCTCTTGTAGGTGGATTCCTCGACAATCAATTTCAATTACTTTTGTGCGTACGTGGTGCACATTTCTAATAAACGAGAAAAATGTGCCCCAAACGTACCATACACGATTGCATGTAGTGCGCTTTGACCAATGAGGATCCACTGATGGGTTGTTTTCATTTAAAGTTGTGCTATACATTCTACATTATTTATCTCAAAAAAATTATTTTAAATGATGTGACATTTATTAATTAATTAGTGAAGATAATACAATTAATTTATTTAAATTTTGTAAAGAATTACTAACCAATTAATGAATGACATATCATTTAGGACAATGTTCAATGTCGAGCTGAGTTTTTACTAAACATTAAATCAATGATTGTTAGACAAAATAAAAAAAATTAAATAATTCTAATTATTAACAAAATATACTCCACTGAGGCACCAACTATATATAGTTGTAGTTTGAATAAACTATACTCGAAAAATTAGCTTACCTTTATCTATTAATCATCTTTGAAAAACTTTGTAATATTGTAGTAACATAAATAAAGTTTTGCTGCAAATTTTCTTATCCAATCCTAAAGGATTTTCTTCCAAATTTATGACACACTATTCCTTTAAATTTATAACGCTTGACTTATTTTATAAGAAAAGAGAAGCATTAATAGTTATTTTTGTCCACAAATAAATGACAGCTTTTTATCATTTAATTTGACGGTAGCTTAATCTTCAACTACCAATATGAGCAACAGGAGATTTTATCGACTTATCTGGACCTGGTTGCTATTTATTTAGTTGTAAAGTAAATGAGACAATTGAAAAATGAATAATAGGTTGAGAAATATTGCTAAAATGATTAGTAACTTCATTCTCAGACCACAAAATTGAACGATCAGAGTGGAATTAAGTTTAAGATTTTACATATCCTCAACAGAATTTATAATTATGAGCATAAAAATTTATAATTAAAACTATTCGATAATTGTTAACATAAAAAACGTGACTAGGCATTTATAATCTATTCTAGACCTTATTACCAATAAAAATATCCCTGACAGCACATAATTTTGTTACAACTTCTGTCATTTGCATTCGCTCAGATGGAGATTCCATTGAGCAGGCAACTCCAGTTCTCACTACAGCTACAAAGCACTCCTCAATTCTGATTATTTCGTTCTCATTAATCCTAGTGCTGCTCGGTCCCCTTGCTTCCATCAGCAGTGAAGGGTCAACAATTCCCATTACTTTTTTCGGCAGAGCCATCTTGGCATATCCATGGAGAGTCAAGCCATCATTGAACATGTTATCAGTTGGTCTTCTTCTGGTAAACATCTCAAGCAACAAAATTCCGAAGCTGTACACATCTCCTGTCATGGATAAATCGCCTCCCATACCATACTCTGGCCAAAAATATATACACATACCATATTCTTTGTGTTAGATGCTTAGATTAAGTGCTTATATCATGTGCATATAGTATATTATTTAAAAGATCAAAATATCACATATATATGGAAAAAATAATTACCTGGGGCAATATAACCAACAGTTCCTTTCATCCCAATTGAACTTGATTGACCTTCAGGAGCTAGAAGAAATGAGTGATCCGACAGAAATCTAGCTAGCCCAAAGTCACTCACATGGGCAACCATGTCATGATCAAGTAAAACGTTGCTTGGCTTTAGATCGCCATGAACAATTGGTTGTTGGCAGTGGTGGTGAAGATATTCAATTACACAAGCCACTTCAATGACTATGTTTAGTCTTTGAATGAGATTTAAATTGCCCACTTCATCATTGGTAGGGTGCAACCAATCCTCTAAACTTCCACATTTCATGTATTCATAAACAATTGCCTTGAAATCAGCACCTTTAATATCAATGCTTGAGCAGATAGTGATGATTTTGATGAGATTCCGATGACGAATGTTTCTTAATGCTTCACATTCGGCAACAAAACTCTTTGTTGCACCTTTTTTGTTCAGATTCATTACCTTCACTGCTACTGACATTCCGTCCGCACCTAGATTTCCCTTGTACACAAAGCCAAAGCTTCCCTTGCCGATTATTTTTGATGAAGAAAATTCGTTTGTCGCCTTACTTAGCTCAGCATAAGAAACTATTGGAAATTGTTGTTCCATCAACAGTACACTTGATGATTTATGTGCAAGTTTGGTTCTTCGAGTATAAACAACAATAGAGCATATTAAAAAGATGAGAACTGACCCAATCACCGGAATCACAACTTTGAGAATAGTAGTAGTTTCTTTTCTTGGTCCACGCGAATGGCGGGCTGGTAAATGCAATTCACCTATACCTCCACAAAGCTGTTCATTCCCAGTTAAAGAAATTCTTGTTTCGTTGCTGAAGACTCCTTTTTTTGGTACCTCACCCTCAAAGTGATTGTAAGACAGGTTTAGGTACTCTAAGAAGGGTAGATCCTCAAGATATTTTGGGATTTGGCCTGACAAATTGTTACATGAAATATATAGCTCTTTAATGCTTTTTAAGGCATTTAAAGACTGTGGAATCCTTCCATTAAACGAATTGCCTTGCATAATAAGATACTCTAAGGTTTACGAGCACTTAGAGTAACAGGAATCTCATTGGAAAAATGATTTCTAGATATATCCAATTTAACGAGATTTTTCAAGTTACCCACCTCTAGTGGAATAGAACCACTAAGATGGTTTTCGGACAAATCTAAGAGAATTGAAAGGGTTGTTATCCCAAAAATTTGTGGGGGCAAAGTACCATTGAGTTTATTGTTGGGGGCACTCAATTCCATCAAATTCTGACATTTGCCGAGGGATGAGGGTATACTGCCTTGCAATTTATTGAATCCTAATTGAAGGACATTCAATAAAGTGAGGTTACCAAGTGGGTCAGGAATGATCCCCCTTATGTTGTTTCCAACCAAGCCAAGAGCTTGCAGGTTTCTGAGCTCACCAATGGCAGGACGAATAGTTCCTGTTAACTGGTTATACTCTAAACCCAATCCATTAAGATTGAAAAGATTTCTTATTTCAGGAGGTATGGTGCCTGATGTTTGATTCCCTGCCGTGGCGATTAATGTCATTGTTGTCGAGAGGTTGGCTAAAGAATGTGGTAGTACTCCTCCAAATCTATTAAAATGTAAACCAAGCCTTTCCAACTTACTACAATTTGTAAGAAGGGTTATAAAATCAAGATCTGTAGATGTCCTTGTTCCTAAATTATTTTGACCCAAGAAAAGCATAATTAGATTCGGGAGACTGTTGAAATTGATTCTCACTTGTCCACTGAAATGATTTTCATTAAGGTCAAGCGCTTTAAGTTTTGAAGCATTGGACAATGACTGTGGGAGAAAACCTGTAAGATTGTTTTGAGCCACTACTAGGACGCTCAGTTTTGGAAGATTGAAACCTAAGCAGACTGGAAGACTTCCTTGAAATCTATTTGTAAGTAGGTTCAAGTTTTCCAGGGAAGACATGTTACAAACTGACAGAGGAAACATACCAGAAAAATCATTTTCTGGTATGCCTAAGAAGGTCAAGTTTCTTAGTTGACCTAGACTATCAGGAATTGTCCCATTCAATTTATTTTCCCCAATGTCAATTGTCCGGAGAGCTGAGAGATTCCCAATGGAAGGTGGGAGCTGCCCTGTCAACTGATTACCGTACAAGGACAAGCGCTCAAGTTTCAGCCAGTTGCTGATAATTGCTTGAATCTGTCCCACAAGGTTGTTAGTATGGACCCAAAAATGGATGAGGTTAAAACAACAAGACAAGTTGGTTGGAATCTTACCTGAAAAAGAATTGTTTGAGAGTACTATAGTTTCAAGCCTGAACAGACGACCAGCTTCATTGGGAATTTGACCGTGAAAACTGTTGTTTGCCAGGTTGATGACTCTGAGGAAGCTCAGATTTCCAATGTAAGGAGATAAGAAACCTCCTATGTTTTGGCTTTCAAGATCTAGCTCCGTTACCCTTTGGTGCCGATGACCACAAGTCACGCCTGTCCAGTGACACAGGTTGATAGAATTGTTCCATGAACTTGTAACACCAAGTGGATCTTGAAGCTGTGACTTTATGGCAAGCAAAGCAAGACGATCTGTCTCGTTTGAAAGGGCGAAACAGCTATCAGAATTAAGCAATGAAAACAAGCTAAAGCACCATACTAAAGTGGCAAGGCAGCTCATGGCATTTAGCATGTTTGAGCGTGAAGCTGGGAACAAGATAAGGCTGCTCAATGTTGTGCTCAGAATGTGTGGACGATTGTTTCAACTTCATGTGATGGGTTTTTAAAGCACACAAAATACAAAATTTTCTTCATTGTTTGGTGTGGACTACCTCAACATCATGTCAATTCATTTATTTAAATTTAACACGAGAACACGAACTGACACTCCTATTCATATTGCTTGTCAATTTAACGACTATAAAGCCATGAATCATGCGAATTGGTACAGCTAATTAATTAAATAAGGAACAACAAATAATAAGGCCGCTAACAGTTAGGAGTATTAACCCATGAATCATGCGACAGTGCCCGAATGGGCGGCCGAAGACTGTAAACTCTGAACGACATCGTTTTGATTTTACCTATTCGGGCGCCCGGGCGCCCATTCGCACAAACTAGAATTTTCCTTAAGCTATAAGAAAGTGGCAAGCAGCTCATGAAAAAGGAATTTATCGTGCTCAAACTTTGAGGATTTTTATTAGGCTGTGCTCAAAATGTGTACATGATCGATGCAACATCATGTGAAAGGCTTTTAGAGCAGATTTTTCTTCGTAACCTCAGTTAAGAAAAATGTCAGTCAATAAAACGCAGCTGAGTAATTGAATGCATGGTGTTGTTGGAGTCTTTGGACATGAAATTCTGGGGAAATTTCTACTTGGAAACCAAATGGTTAAACGTTCACCGCCCAATAAATACGGCACTCGCTCTTTCCTAAAACAGAAGTTAACTACTTACTTTATAAGAAAAGAGAATTATCAGTTATTATGTATTTTAAAAAAAGTCAAATTATTCCTCCTAGTGCACCTAAAATAAAACCAAAGATTTATTTAAAATCTTTTAAATAAATATAAACATATTATCAAAATAAATATAATAATTTAAAATTTTAATATTATTTTAAATGTAAAAAATAATTTAATATTACTAGTCTACTGGATAGATTATATTACTTATATTATATTTGTATTAATTAAAAAAATTAAATTTAATATTCTAATTACTATATTAAATGGGTATTATAGTTAAGAAGACATCTTTGTGTCCTTTTTTGAAAATTTGAGTTTCCTCAAACTTTAAGAGCGTTGGTATCCTTTTCTTTTCTTTTTTTTAATAGAAAAGACGATTGATAAGAGGAGTTTGTTCAAATCCCCAACTTCTTGTAGAAAAAATGAGTCAATTAGACCGTGTTAGTACAAATAGAAAAATAATGCGTTTAGGAATTGAAGCTTAGTTCTTTCAGTCCATAGTTGTCCCACGTTGGGGCTAGCAAGGGTTAAAGCCCTCGCTTGACTTTTTAAAATTTTTAAATTCATTTTGTCATTTATCCTATTTACAATTTGATTTATCCTAACTAAAAATAACTAAATTGTCATGCATTTGTTTTTACATGTTATTTTTAAATCCCTTAAAAAGAAAAAAGTAAAATCCCTAATTCTCATCGCCATCGTGTTAAATTGTTTGGCATTTTTATGGTCCAATGGCTCTTTTGTAGATTTTGACAAATAGGAACTACTTCACTTTGTTCAATTTTACCCAAATGAATTTTTTCCCAATAAATCTTATGGCAATTGAAATTCAACTGGATGTTTTACATTATGGATGTGGGTTTAGACAACAATTTTTTAGGATTGACAGTGATTAATGAACTGGCAAGAAAAATGGAGACTAAAAAGAATATATTGTATTCATTAATTTTTCTATTGGTGACATTAGCATTGATTTTACCATTGTTACAACTATAATAGAAAA
Organism: Citrus x limon; assembly: GCA_034663535.1. Classification (NCBI taxonomy): domain Eukaryota; kingdom Viridiplantae; phylum Streptophyta; class Magnoliopsida; order Sapindales; family Rutaceae; genus Citrus; species Citrus x limon. The sequence continues at coordinate 25,628,877 of CM067997.1, forward strand.
GGTATTTTCAGCTATGGATTTTGTGAAAAAAAATAGTTTGGAAAATCGGATGGCAGATCAATGGTTGAATGGTAGTCTTGTTGTATACATAGAAAACAATATATTTTGTAGTCTTGATAACGAGGTTATTCTTCAAATTTTTCAATATATGAAACCACCTTAAGGATTGTTATAGATGTATTGAATTAAATATTTTAATAAATTTTTCATTAATATTTGTTATTTGTTGACTATTTTTTAAATTATATTACTATTGGACCTAGAACCTACTCGGTTGAATTCATGGCACAACTAATATTTCATGTCTTAGACACATTGTCACCCATACCATACCCTTTAAAAAGAAAAACAAATTGTTAAGGGTGTGTTTGACACCCTCTAACATGAGAATGTATTACATTATACAATGCAGTCTCAAGTTTCACTCCAACAAATTGCCTCATTAAGTAAACCCGCCTGGGAGAAAAAGATATTATTTTTTAAGCCCAATTTAAATTTTTATATTTTTTTTAGAGTAATGATACATCCACAAATTCTTGTACAAACTTATTTTGTACAAATTGATGTGGCATGATAAGATTGGTTGAATTAAATATCACTTGGCGCACATGATTTGTTTTTATTAATTTATATTTTCATTCAACCAATGAATTAATGCCACATCAGTTTGTACAAAATAAGTTTGTAGAAGAGTTTGTGACTGTATCATTACTCTTTTTTTTAACCCACCTTAAAAAGTAATTAATAATTTTAAAATATTTAACTCACCAATAATATTTTTATTTGTAGAGTCTTCTCTAAATTAAAAAAAAAAAGATTCGTTATAAAAGTTTGTGTATGTTAATAAATCATTTTCTGGTATAATAATTAAAAATACATAAAAAAATATGTACTTAATTTGTTTCTCAAACACACATTAGAACATCATTATTGCTGCAAATATTAAAAAAAAAATATTCACATATATACTTCACCAAATTAATTTTCTTTGAGTAGTGCTACACATTTCAAATTTATATTTCAAAAATTTATCTCAAATGATGCAATATTCATCAACTGAATGATGCAATAATACAATTAATTCACTTGAATCTTATAAAAATATCAATTACTTAATAAATAATACATCACATTGCCACATAACTTGGCATGAAATTTAAAATACAAAATTTTGTATATCTATCATTACTACATAATTTGAGATGGAATTTAAAATACAAATTTTATGATGTTTATCATTACTTATTATTTATTTATTTATTTTTATCTAATTCGGATTCATGTGGAATTTAATAATGTGGTGATGAGTGTGCTCTTAAAAGCAAAATCAATGGAGAATGAGAATGTGAAAACGATGACTGTTTCCAAAGTCAACGAACACAAAGTCGTTCACACTTCCCACGAAAACTAATAGGTGGCCAATAAGTTACTGCCTCATGTAGGTGGATTCCTCGACAATCAATTTCAATTACTTTTGTGCGTACGTGGTGCACATTTCCAATAAACGAGAAAAATGTGCCCCAAACGTACCGTACATGATTGCATGTAGTGCGCTTTGACCAACGAGGATCCACTGATGTGGGTTGTTATGATTTAGAGCTGTACTTTACATTCTACATTATTTATCTTAAAAAATATCTTAAATGATGTGGTATTTATTAATTAATTAGTAAAGATAATATAATTTATTTATTTAAATATTATAAAAAATTACCAATCAATTAATAAATGACATATCATTTGAGATAATGTTCAATGCCGAGCTGAGTTTTTACTGAATATTGAATCAATGGTTGTTAGACTAAATAAAATAATTAAAATAATTCTAATTATTAATTTAGTACTCAATAAAAACTTAGTTTAGCACTAAATTTTAATTCATATAAGGATAAATCTACCAAAATAGTGTATCTATTGGTTTGGCGCACTAAGTGTACACCACATAATTTAAGTCTTTCCCCTATAAACGAATTGAAAAATTGACAATCAATCAAAATTAATTTTATGAATTTGTGGGAATTTCTACTGTGGAAAATAAGTTCTCGCTTCTCAATGCGTACATTTTTAATTCAAAGATTCAATGATCCATATACTATCTAATAAACCAATTAAAAATATGTGTGCATGATCGATGCAACTTCGAATTCACGGTGCGTGTACGCATTGAGAATGTATTAACTAATTTCATAAGGTGCGTGTACCACACATAAGTTGACGCATAAACCAAGACAGTCAATAAAATGCAACTGAAAAATTGAATGGTGTTGGTGGAGTCTTTTGGAAATGAAATAAATTCCAATTATTTTTGTTGAAATTTCTTCTTCGAAAACAAATGGCTGAACATCCACTATCCAATAATTGTAGGGCCTCTACATAAAATATATATTCACCACTTTGAATTTTATAACATATATATTTACCCACTCCTCCACTGAGGTACCGATTATATATGGTTGTAGTTTGAATAAAGTTTACTTGCAAAATTAGTTTATCTTTATCTATTGATCTTCTTTGAAAAACTTAGTAATATTGTAGTAACATAAATAAAACATTGTCACAAATTTTGTTATCCAATCCTAAAGGATTTGCTTCCAAGTTTATGACACACTATTCCTTTAAATTTATAACAGTTGACTTATTTTATAAGAAAAGAGAAGCATTAATAGTTCTTTTTGTCCACAAATAAATGACAGATTTTTATCATTTAATTTGACGGTAGCTTAATCTTCAACTACCAATATGAGCAACAGGAGATTTTATCGACTTATCTGGACTTGGTTGCTATTTATTTAGTTGTAAAGTAAATGAGGCAATTGAATATTGAATAATAGGTTGAAAAATATTGCTAAAATGATTAGTAACTTCATTCTCAGACCACAAAATTGCACGATCAGAGTGGAATTAAGTTTAAGATTTTACATATCCTCAACAGAATTTATAATTATGAGCATAAAAATTTATAATTAAAACTATTCGATAATTGTTAACATAAAAAACGTGACTAGGCATTTATAATCTATTCTAAACCTTATTACCAATAAAAATCTCCCTGACAGCAGATAATTTTGTTACAACTTCTGTCATTTGCATTCGCTCGGATGGAGATTCCATTGAGCAGGCAACTCCAGTTCTCACTACAGCTACCAAGCACTCCTCAATTCTGATTATTTCGTTCTCATGACTCCTAGTGCTGCTCGGCCCCCTTGCTTCCATCAGCAGTGAAGGGTCAACAATTCCCATTACTTTTTTCGGCAGAGCCATCTTGGCATATCCATGGAGAGTCAAGCCATCATTGAACATGTTATCAGTTGGTCTTATTCTGGTAAACATCTCAAGCAACAAAATTCCGAAGCTGTACACATCTCCTGTCATGGATAAATCGCCGCCCATACCATACTCTGGCCAAAAACATATACATATACCGTATTCTTTGTGTTAGATGCTTAGATTAAGTGCTTATATCATGTGCATATAGTATATTATTTAAAAGATCAAAATACCAAATATTTATGGAAAAAATAATTACCTGGGCCAATATAACCAATAGTTCCTTTCATCCCAATTGAACTTGATTGACCTTGAGGAGCTACAAGAAATGGGTGGTGGGACAGAAATCTAGCTAGCCCAAAGTCACTCACATGGGCAACCATGTCATGATCAAGTAAAACGTTGCTTGGCTTTAGATCGCCATGAACAATTGGTGGTTGGCAGTGGTTGTGAAGATATTCGATTACAGAAGCCACTTCAATGACTATGTTTAGTCTTTGAATGAGATTTAACTTGCCCACTTCGAGTTTATCATTGGTAGGGTGCAACCAATCCTCTAAACTTCCACATTGCATGTATTCATAAACAATTGCCTTGAAATCAGCACCTTTAATATCAATGCTTGAGCAAATAGTGATGATTTTGATGAGATTCCGATGGCGGATGTTTCTTAATGCTTCACATTCAGCAACAAAACTCTTTGTTGCACCTTTTTTATCAAGATTCATTACCTTCACTGCTACTGAAATTCCGCCCTCGCCTAGATTTCCCTTGTACACAAAGCCAAAGCTTCCCTTGCCGATTCTGTTTGATGAAGAAAATTCTTTTGTTGCCTTACTTAGCTCAGCATAAGAAACTATTGGAAATTGTTGTTCCATCAACAGTGCACTTGATAATTTATGTGCAAGTTTGGTTCCTCGAGTATAAACAACAATAAAGCACATTAATAAGATGAGAACTAACCCAATCACCGGAATCACAACTTTGAGAAGAGTAATAGTTTCTTTTCTTCGTCCAACCGAATGGCAGGCTGGTAAATGCAATTCACCTAAACCTCCACAAAGCTGTTTATTCCCAGTTAAAGAAATTCTTGTTTCATTGCTGAACACTCCTTTTTTTGGTACCTCGCCCTCAAAGTGATTGTAAGACAAGTTTAGGTACTCTAAGAAGGGTAGATCCTCAAGATGTATTGGGATTTGGCCTGACAAATTGTTACATGAAATATCTAGCTCTTTAATGCTTTTTAAGGCATTCAGAGACTGCGGGATGCTTCCATTAAATGAATTGCCCTGCATAAGAAGATACTCTAAGGTTGTACAAGCACTTAGAGTAACAGGAATCTCATTGGAAAAATGATTTCTAGATATATCCAATTGAACGAGACTTTTCAAGTTACCCACCTCTAGTGGGATAGAACCACTAAGATGGTTTTCGGACAAATCTAAGAGTTTTGAAAGAGTTGTTATCCCAAAAATTTGTGGGGGCAGAGTACCATTGAGTTGATTGTTGGGGGCACTCAATTGCATCAAATTCTGACATTTGCCGAGGTATGAGGGCATACTGCCTTGCAATTTATTGAATCCTAATTGAAGGATATTTAATAATGTGAGGTTACCGATTGAGTCAGGAATGATCCCCCTTATGTTGTTTCCAACCAAGCCAAGATATTGCAGGTTTCTGAGCTCACCAATGGCAGGAGGAATAGTGCCTGTTAACTGGTTATACTCTAAACCCAATCCATTAAGATTGAAAAGATTTCTTATTTCAGGAGGTATGGTGCCTGATATTTGATTCCCTGCCATGGCGATTAAGGTCATTGTTGTCGAGAGGTTGGCTATAGAATGTGGTAGAACTCCTCCAAATCTATTAAAAACTAAACCAAGCTTTACCAACTTACTACAGTTTGTGAGAAGGGTTATAAAATCAAGATCAGTAGATGTCCTTGTTCCTAAATTATTTCGACCCAAATAAAGCTTACTTAGATTCGGAAGACTGTTGAAATTGATTCTCACTTGCCCACTGAAATGATTTTCGTTAAGCTCAAGCCATTCAAGTTTTGAAGCATTGGACAATGACTGCGGGAGAAAACCTGTAAGATTGTTTTGAGCTACTACTAGGACGGTCAGTTTTGGAAGATTGAAACCTAAGCAGACGGGAAGACTTCCTTTGAATCTATTTTTAAATAGATAAGCCTCGTCTAGGGAAGAGATGTTACAAACTGAAAGAGGAAACATACCAGAGAAATCATTTTCACTTGTGCCTAAGTAGTTCAAGTTTCTTAGTCGACCTAGACTATCAGGAATTCTCCCATCCAATTTATTTCCCGCGATGTCAAATGTCTGGAGAGCTGAGAGATTCCCAATGGAAGGTGGGAGCTGCCCTGTCAACTGATTACCGTACAAGGACAAGCGCTCAAGTTTCAACCAGTTGCCGATGATTGCTTGAATCTCTCCCACAAGGTTGTTAGTATGGACCCAAAAATCGATGAGGTTAAAACAACGAGACAAGTTGGTTGGAATCTTACCTGAAAAAGAATTGTTTGAGAGTACTATAGTTTCAAGCCTGAAAAGACGACCAACTTCTTTCGGAATTTGACCGTGAAACTTGTTGTTTGCCAGGTTGATGACTCTGAGGAAGCTCAGATTTCCAATGTAAGGAGATAAGAAACCTCCTATGTTTTGGCTTTCAAGATCTAGCTCTGTTACCCTTTGGTGCCGATGACCACAAGTCACGCCTGTCCACTGGCACAGGTTGATAGAATTGTTCCATGACTTTGTAACCCCAAGTGGATCCTGAAGCTGTGACTTTATGGCAAGCAATGCGAGGCGATCCGTCTCGTTTGAATCGGCGAAACAGCTATGAGAATTAAGCAAAAACAAGCTGATGCACCATAACGAAATGGCAAGGCTGCTAATGGAAATGGAATTTAGCATGTCTATGAGTTTGAGGCTGGGGATGAGATAAAGCTGTTCAGAATGTCTGAATGATTGTTTCAACTTCGTGTGAAGAGTGGGGCTTTAAAGCACAAATGAAAAATTTTCTACATTCACAAATTTTTATGTGGGGTCGGTAGCCCACCAAACGTATATTTGGCCAATCAAGCTGTTGAAATATCATTTATGAGAGAGTAATGGACAACGTCATTGATATTTTATAACTGCATTGTAGCCGGCACCATGCCGGCTCTCAAAAAAAAGAGCCCGGCTGTCTTTGGCTGCCGTTTGGCAGCCAAAGACTTGTTAACCGGTTGCACCTTTTTTTAAAAAGAAATATTCAAAAAAATACAAAATTAAAATGAAAAAATTAAATAAAATATAAAAATAATATTTATAATATAATTAATAGAAATAAAAAATAAAGAAATTGAAAATAAAAAAAAATTTATCACTAGAATAATTCAATAAAAATTTTTTTTCGCTTGTTTCATGTTTGGCATCTGAGTTGCATACTTTACATGATAAGTTGCATATTTGATGTAAAATATTACAGATTTCATGTTTAAAGTCAATTGTTGCATGTTGAATGTCACGATTGCATGTTTAACGTTAGATGTTGCATGTCTTAAATAAAGTCAAAATAAAGAATATTCCCGAATATTCTCGGATATTCTTGCATGTTTCATGTTTGACGTCAAAGTTGCATACTTTACGTAATAGGTTGTATATTTAACGTGAAAATATTGTAGGTTTCATATTTTACATCACTTGTTGCATATTGGGCATCACGGTTGCATGTTTCACATCCAATATTGCTTGTTCTCAATAAAGTCAAAATAAAGAATATTCTTGCTCATTTCATTTTTGACGTCAACGTTGCATGGTATAGATGTATGTTGCATATTTAACGTGAAATGTTGCTACATCCTTTAGCCTCAATGCCTGACATTGTAGCTTTAGCCACAATTAACAGAAGAAATGTCTACATCCTTAAGATTTTAACAAACGTCTGTATCTTTAAGATTTGAGAGATCTTATTAGAAAGACTCCTAAATTTTTAATAAGGATAAATTTTTTTTCTTTGAATTATAATATTTTTTTAATTTTTTTAATTCAAAAAATTAACTCTAATATTATAAAAATAAGAAATATTTTATTAAAATAAATATAATAATATATATATTTTAAAATAATTTTATTATTTAATTTTAATATTTACATACTTTATTATGTTAAAGTAAATTCATAATAAATAGAAATATAATATTAAAATAAATAAATAAATATTAAATTTTTTTAAATATTATGTAAAATAGTAATTTTAATATTATTAATACATGGGATATTTATTAGTTGTAAAATCTATTTAACCCAAAGATTTATTTGAAATCCTTCAAATAACTAAAAATATATTATTAGAATAAATATAATAATTACATATTTCAAATTATCTTAAATATTTTAATAATATTAGTCTACTAGATTGATTATATTTTTTATATTATATTCGTATTTATTAAAAAAATTAAAGTTAATTTTTAGTTACTATATTTAGAGAATATTATAGTAGAAAAGTGGTTTCAGTTTTTTTTTCCAAAAAACTTAGGGATGTACATGACATTTTTCCTAAATTTTGTAAGTGTAACTATCTTTTTCCAAAAAAGTAATTAAATTATAGTCATATACTTACAGTAAAAACAAGTGACATGTACTAAATTTTAAAAAATTTAGAAGAGTTCAGAATAGGAGAAATCTTAATTCTATTAAATTAGCTGTACTGTTACTGAATTGATCATATGCGATTTGATTATCAAGTTGGTTCAAAATCCCAAAAGAAATAAATCTAGTGGGTCTCCATACAATTGAACATAAGGAGCTTTATGTAATAGCTAGTTAATTTTAATTGGTTTATTAGATAGTTGAGGACCCGCTTCTTATTTTCCGAGTAGAAATTTGCACATACTTACAAAAATTATTGGAATTGATTGTCAAGGAATCCACCAAAACAATCAAATACTTGATTAACATTTTTGTTTGTTTTTCTCTCTATTTTCCAAAAGTAGATTATATGGCTTAGGGTGAGTTTGGTATTGAGGTTGTGCAGCTGTAGCTTTTAAGCTACAGTACTAAAGTGTTTGGTAAACAGTAGCTACTATAGCTTGAAAGTTATGTTAATATGATTTTTCACTTGTATAATAAAAAATATATTATATCTTTAATAATTTGTCAAAATTATTATTTAAATTTTATATTTACTATATATTATTAATTTTTATTTCATAGTTACAGTTTTTTTTTCACAGCAGCTGTAGTTTAAAAACTACAACACCTCAATTCCAAACAGGACCTTATTTGACTTAGTTAGAGGTGGCTTTAGAATTAGGCGAACTAGGCGGTTGTCTAAGTTCCATATTTAGGAAGGTCACAAGTTTAGGATATTTATTTATTAATACAATAATAATTATTATTCTAAGATTCTAATTTTTTTAAGTTAAGTATATATTATAAGAAAACATAATTTTTAGGCATCTCCCTTTTATTACTCTCATTCATAATTATCTTTATATTTGATAATCTTCACCTTAGAAGTGTTTTCTTTTATAAAAATATGATTTTTACAGTATAAAAATGATTCAAACACTTTGAAACTTTATTTTGTTAATGATTGCAAGAAAAAAATTCAATACTTTCTCTTTCCAAAAAATAACCACTATATTAAAATTATTTATGTCAGATTTTAAAACTTTTAGTATTTTGCTAACTCTACTTAAAACCTCAAAACTAATAGATATTGAATCATTGATGTTCAGCTAAAAATTTTTTTGCTCTTGTATCTACAAAGAAAATTATTTTGATATTCTCTATAAAATTCATTGCCATCATCTAACATCTGACTATTATATTCATCTCAACTAGTCAACTTTGTATGTACTGTCATTTTAATTATTTTATTTTAAATGATTAGTGTTGATGTAGAAATCTGGTCGCCTTTTGCCCGACCAAATTGGATCACCAACGGTTGTATTGATGATGATGAGAAGGTTGCACTCCACAAGCTATTGCACTTACCCGAGCTCCTTGGACTCAAATGACTTGTCTTCTTCTTTCCAGACCTGCGTGCACAGAAACAAATCAGATGTGCCAATGGTTTTTCCAGCGCAAACCCTCCGATGCTTAAGTCAGTATGCGGGGTTTACGGGAAAACTATATGATTTTTGTTTATGCACGTTAACTGTAATGTGTTTAGAGAAAAGTGTATTCGGGATGCTTGTGTAGTAATGCCTTGTATCAATTTGGCAGAGTTTCCCTCTCTCTCTCTCTTTTTGTCTATCCTTTTTTATCGATTTCTCAGCTTTTTATAGGCTGTCATCCTACTTTCTCAGAGTATTTTCCATGCCTGTCATATTCGGGTGATTAAGGGCCTTAATGGGTCTTCAACAACCGAACGTGGGTAAACGTGGGGCGTTGTGTTCTCCCCCACGATTTGGGGCATGGCGAAACTGTCATGTGTTTATGAGGTTGTGTTCTCTCTTTGAGTGACAGGTACCTGGTCGGTATTCGTTTCTGGTTGGCATGTGTCCCATAAAAGATACACTACTAGGAATCTGCTCGTAACATTCAACTAGGAAAATTTGCCCCTGGATAGGAAATGGGGAAATGCCTGATTGATACTTTTTATTACTCAACAATTAGTATTCTTATTTTTTTAATTTAATTTAATTTTTTTATTTGTTGTGTTGATATATGGCTTGAATCAGCTATGAAATTTGTGATATAAATAGCATAAATGTTGACAATTGAATTAGATTAGTTAAAGTTCTTTTGAAAATAAGTAGGCATCTTTATTATTATTATTATTATTATTATTATTATTATTATTATTATTATTATTTTGGGATCTTACTAATAATAGTTGAAATTCAAGATATTATTTAAGATAATTAAATTTTTCACTATTTAATATTCCTTTAAAGTACTGTTATTTAATATAGAAAGGCCTCCAAATAAAAGTTTGCCTAAACCCTCCAGAGCCGGCCTTGGACCCAATAAAGTACATAGTGAAGTATAGTGGTGATAATGATGATTATGTGCCATGCATGTTTAACAACCAAAATGCATGTTTATTTCTTTTTTATTTTATTTTAAAGTTGTTATTGATTTATCAACTTAAAAAAAATTATAATTTATGATCGAACAATTTAAGTTTTTTAATTTGTCATTTATTAGTGAAGATCCTAAGAAAAAAATTAGTTAAACTTGACTTAAATTTGTTAAATCATTTTTTAATTTAATGGTGTGAACTAAGATTCTCTCCTGATTGAAACTTGTGTTGAGTAGAAATTTATATGTTGATTGATGATTAATAAGTAAAAAAATATATAAAGAAATCAAATTCTATCCATATATTATGTTAAATGACACATGACATACGATTATTAAAAGTTCAAGAGAGCTCATATCACAAGAGAATTCTAATCCTAATGACGTAGATATAGTTTCACCTCATTATGATGATCAATATTCGAGTCTATTTGTATGGTTATAAATAACCTCTTTCTTTAAGAGTAAATTTCCAAACTAATGAGCTTCAACTATCATACTTGAAGTTAGGTTCTGAAAATAATATTTATGCATCCTATAAAATATGGCTAAAGCTACAATGTGGGGTATTCAACATCCAACAACTGGTGTTAAACATGAAATCTGCAATATTTTAAGTCAAATATGCAACCTATCATGTAAAGTATGTAACTTATAAGTCAAACATGAAACGAGTAGAAAATTTTTTTATTGAATTATTCTAGTGATAATTTTTTTTTCATTTTTAATTTCTTTATTTTTATTTCTATTAGTTATATTATAAAATACTATTTTTTTCATTTTTATTTTGTATTCTTTTAATATTTCTTTTTTTTAAAAAAAAAGTGCAACCGGTTAACAAACTGGTTGCACAAGTCTTTGGCAGCCAAAGACAGCCGGGCTCTTTTTTTGAGAGCCCGGCATGGTGCCGGCTACATTGCCGTTGGCATTGTAGCCACACCCGTTAATTGTTATTCATTAATCATTACTAATCTCGTGATTCTACTCAGACGTGACAAAATCCTGATCCAATTAAATATGTAATAAGAAAACAATGTGGATGCAACGTTTTTTCTTCATGCTGTCCTGTAATGATGATGTAAACCAAAGACGCAGACAGTAAAGCTGAATGATTGAATGGTGTTGTTGGTGGAGTCTTTTGGATGTGCAATAAAGCCCAATTTTTTTTTTTTGTTTTTTCTCGGAAATTTCTACTCGAACGCCAAATGGTCGAACATTAACTATCCAGTAATTATGGCGGTGCTATCCTAAAACAGTTCACATATTTAGAAAAAAAGAAGTAAAATCTTTATAAATTAATGATATTGGAACTATATAAAATTTATTAATAATTTAATAATTTATAGAATATGTATAAAATTTAATAAATGTACATTTTTTACCAATCTAATCAATTAAAAATGAATTAATCTATTAAATCTAAATTAAATTAACAAAAAAGTTAAAATTCTTGTAATTCCATCATTCAACCCTAGAACTTCTAGAAGTAATAAGTAAAATTAGAGATGAGATCTATCTATATTTAAATTAAAAACAATAATAACAGAGTTATATTTTATTTAATAAAATATCATAAAAATGATATTTGTAAGTTGAACAAATTATTAATTTATGCTATGAATGGGACAACAGAGTTATATAAAGGTTTTAAAAAAAATTATTAATTTATTAATCCTTTGACTTAAGTTGGGACTATAAAAAATTATTATGTAATAAAGATTATTAATTTATTTGAGTATCATATTACAAGGTTTTACTGTATATCATTATAACTAAGGCTGTGTTGCCGAAGAGGGAACATAATCCCAAAATTGTAGACAGTTGGATATCAATTATTGAAATCCAACAAATCCTCTAGCAGCCACGTTACTATTGAAAAGTCAAAGAAGAGCTTGCCAATTTCAAGGTTGGTAGCACGATTTGTTGAAGTCAACAAATTGTTGGTTACACCAACAATTGTAGAGATTTTTCAAGCCGAAAAGAAAGAATGGACAAAGGGGATGGATTTGAAAAATAATAATAATTTAATTATTTTATTCTTTGCATAGTAATTCATTTCTCCTATAAATAGCTAAGGATTTCATTCATTTGAGATCATTCCAAAATTGTTAAGCTTATAAGTTTCTAAGCTTTTGAGAGAAGTGTGTCTGGGGAATTTATCTTTCCTGCAGAGTGTGAGAGTACTGGGTATATTTGGGTTTCTGGGAAGTGAGATTCGTTACTCAAATATTGTACTCTATTAATTGTTAAATAAACAATTATTCTTTCTTGCCTCCATGGATGTAGGTTTAATTACCGAATCACGTAATTCTTGTGTCATTTATTTTTCTATAATTATTTGGTGCGCTTGATTTCGCATTCCGCGCACAACAAGTGGTATTAGAGCCGACGGTTCGTACTTGGGGGAATACGACATTGTTCACGTATACGGTACTGTTCACATATGGTACTATTCACATACGGTACTGTTCACGAATACGGTGGAGACGGCCATTTGTACTTGGGAGACAGTCTATTGTAAGTAGTGTGTATTTTTGCATGTCTAGGAAAGTTCTGTCAACAAAGGCGATAAGAGTCTAAGGATTCTGGTTTTTAATTGGGACTGAGTTCCCGTCCAGTCTCCTAGGAACTTTTCTGGTGTATTTATTCACCCGAAATTAACATCATAGAGACTGTTTTTCAAGTGGAAATAGTTCGTTGAGAAAATGGTAGAATGTGAAACTTCCAGAATTGGGGAGAGATCTACCGAGACTATTTCAGGAGACACTTCAGGTGGGAGGCGAGATTTGTCAAATCGCTATTCAGCACCTGTTATAGGAGGCCAGAAGATCGATGTTGAAAAGTTTGATGGGAAAATCAACTTCGGCATGTGGAGGCGCGAAGTTATGGATGCCCTTATTCAAATCGATCTCGATGTTGTTCTGAAAAATAAAAGACACTTGTATGATGAAGAAATTTGGGATCGTATGAACGAGAAAGCTTGTAGTCAGATCAGATCTTATTTGACCAAGGAGGTGAAATACTTGGTGAAAGATGAGGAGTGTGCGGTGACTTTGTGGCGTACATTGGAGGAAAAGTACCTGGTGAAAAGTCCTGAAAATCGCCTTCATGCAATAAGCCAAGTATATGGCTTTCAAATGAAGCCTGAGGTGTCAATGAACGATCATGTCTCAAGATTTGAAAAGTTACTTGCTGATTTGAATAATCTTGATGAAGATATTAAGGATGAAGTCAAGGATATGATTCTGTTACACTCACTACCAGAGGAATATAGCCATTTTGTGACTACTTTGATATATGGGAAGAGTGTGATCGTCTTTAAAGATGTTTGCACAGCATTTACTAGCTTAGAGATTCAAAATAATGATAAAAATTCTGAACGAGCATCGTCTGAAGCTTTGGTGAGTAGAGATTGGGCGATGGAGAAACAGAAGAAGCGTGGTAGAAAGAATTCTCGATCCAAATCGAGAAGCAGAAATATAGCTCGAGACGAGTGTGCCTTTTGTCATGAAAAGGGCCATTGGAGGAAAGATTGTCCAAAGGCTCAAAAGAGAGATGGGAAGAAACCAGCAGCAGTAAACATGGCACGGAAAGATGAAGACTTTGATTATTCACTAAGTATTACTCTTGCAGCATACGTGGCTAGTTTGAGCGAGTGGATACTTGATACTGGAGCAACCTATCATTTGTGTCCTATTAAGGAATGGTTTACGAATTTTCGTAATCTGGAATCCGGTGCAGTTGGGATGGGGAATGATCAACCTTGTCGCACAATGAGGATATGAATAATTCAGCTCAAAATGTTTGATGGAATGGTCAGAGAACTCAAATAGGTTAGATTTGTTCCAGCTTTAAAGAAAAATATAATTTCTGTGGGTGCTTTGGAAGCTAAAGGCTACAAGGTTACCATTGAAGATGGTATAATGAAGTTTACACATGGGGCTATGGTGATTCTGCAAGGGGTTTGGTGTCACAATCTGTACTATTTGAAGGGAGGTACAACTGATGAAGCAAATGTTGTTGAGGCGCACAGTGACACCACCAAGCTATGGCATGTACGACTGGGACATGCTGGAGAGAAGTTTTTGCAAACTCTGATGAGGCATGGACTCTTAAAAGGTACCAAAACCTGTAAATTAAATTTCTGTGAGCATTGTGTAGTAGGCAAGAAAACAAGGGTCAAGTTTGGTACAGCTAATCACGATACTCGTGAGATCCTTGAATATGTTCATAGTGATGTCGGACCAACCAAGACTGCATCAATTGGTGGAAGCCATTATTTTGTTACATTTGTTGATGATTTCTCTAGACGTGTGTGGGTGTACACCATGCGAGCAAAGGATGAGGTTCTAGAGATTTTCGTGAAATGGAAGAAATTGGTGGAGACTCAAACTGGTAGAAAGATCAAAGTATTACGATATGATAATGGGGGTGAATATACTTCTGATCCATTCTTGCAAGTATGCCAGAACGAAGGTATTAAAAGACATTTCACGGTGAGACATACTCCGCAACAGAACAGTGTGGCTGAGCGTATGAATCGTACTTTACTGGAGAAGGTACGATGTATGTTATCTAATGCTGGTTTAGATAAAAAATTTCGGGCTGAAGCTGTGAGCTACGCAAGTCACTTGGTAAACCGGTTGCCTTCTGCTGCAATTGGAGGTAAAACTCCTATGGAAATGTGGTCAAGAAAGCATGCACAGGACTATGATTCCCTTCGTATATTCGGGTGTCCAGCTTATTATCATGTTAAAGATGGTAAACTGGATCCTCGTACTAGAAAAGCTATCTTTGTGGGATTCAAAGGTGGAGTAAAGGGCTTCAAGCTTTGGGATCTCGAAGACAAAAAGTTTGTATGTAGTAGAGATGTCACATTTGATGAAGCTTCAATGATGAAAGCTTCAAGTTCTCAGCAGGTAGAGAACAAGACCAAAGAGGTATTGCAGCGGGTGGAGTTTGATGCAACTCCATATGTACCAGTTAGTCCTACATCAAAGAAGAGTTCAACTATGGAGGTGACACCTAGAGTTGAAGAAGAGGTTGTTTCTTCTGATGTCCCACAAAATGAAGAAACAATTGATGATGTAGATAATGATGATTTTATAGCAACAAGAAGGCCAAAAAGAGAGATAAAGAAACCTGGATGGCTTACTAAAGACATGGTGGTAGCCTATGCACTTCCAGTTATTGATGATGACATCCCCAACACTTTCAGTGAAGCATTACACAACAGTGAAAGTGATCAGTGGAAGTTAGCCATGGAGGAAGAGATGAAATCTCTCCATCAAAATCAGACTTGGGAACTTGTAAAGTTACCAAAGGGGAAAAGGGCTATTGGTAATAAATTGGTCTACACCAAAAAGCAAGGATCTCCGAATCAATCAACTCCTCGATACAAGGCAAGGCTCGTAGCAAAAGGTTTTGCTCAAAAGGAATGTATTGACTATAATGAAGTTTTCTCTCCAGTTGTAAAACGTACTTCCATTCATATCCTACTTGCCTTAGTTGCAGAATATGAGTTAGAGTTTGCTCAATTGGATGTTAAGACGGCGTTCTTACATGGAGATTTGGAGGAGGAAATCTATATGATTCAGCCTTGTGGTTTCAGAGTTGCTGGAAAGGAGAATCATGTGTGTAGGTTGATTAAATCTTTGTACGGACTGAAGTAATCGCCAATGCAGTGGTACAAAAGATTTGATCAATTTATACAAGGGCAGAAATTCACCAGAAGTGAACACGATCATTGTGTTTACTTTAGAAGACTACCAGATGGAGCTTTCATCTATTTGTTACTCTATGTCGATGATATGCTTATAGCTTCGAAGAATAGAGATGAGATCGAAAGATTAAAGAAGCAGTTGGCTTCTGAGTTCGAGATGAAAGACTTGGGTGATGCACAGAGAATACTTGGGATGGAGATTCGTAGAGACAAGAAGAATGAGAGCGTATGGTTGACTCAAAAGTCTTATTTAAAGAAAGTACTAGAAAGATTCAGTATGGATGACAAAACAAAACCAAACCAGTATGTACACCTCTAGCTCCTCATTTCAAATTAAGCTCTTCTTCATGTCCTAGATCTCAAGAGGAGCGCGATTACATGGCTCGTGTTTCATATGCTAGTGCTGTAGGTAGTCTTATGTATGCTATGGTATGCACAAGGCCCGATATATCTCAAGCAGTGAGCATGGTTAGTAGATACATGCACAATCCGGGTAAAAATCAATAGCTTGCGGTAAAGTGGATTCTCCGATATCTGTATGAGACAGTTGATATTGGGTTATTATTTAAGAAGGATTGTGGTCAACAATGTGTTGGGTATTGTGATTGTGATTTCGCTGGAGACCTTGACAAGAGAAGATCAACAACGGGCTACGTATTCACATTGGGTGGAGGTCCGGTTAGCTGGAGGTCGATTTTGCAATCGACAATTGCTCTGTCCACTACGGAAGTAGAGTATATGGCAGCAACTGAAGCTGTAAAAGAAGCTATCTGGTTGAAAGGCTTGTTAGGTGATTTGGGAGTAATCCATGAGAACATTGCGGTCTTCTGTGATAATCAAAGTGCGATATTCCTTGCGAAGAATCAAACATATCACGCTTGGACGAAGCACATAGATGTGAAATATCATTATGTGAGAGAGATTATCGAGAGCGGTGTTGTGTTGTTGAGAAAGATCGATACCAAAGATAATCCATCAGATATGTTGACGAAGGTAGTTTCTGGAGTTAAGTTTCAACATTGCTTGAAACTAATTCAAATCCTTCGATTGTGTTAAGATATGTCCTTCGGGAATTTTGAACTACGGTTGGCTTGATCCCAAATTTTGGGTACGTAGGCAGTCATAGAGATGCAGCCACTTTGGGGATGATGGCTCGTTGGTAGTCGGCTCAGATTTGAACAAATCTTCGCCGAAGTGGAGAATTATTAAAAAGTCAAAGAAGAGCTTGCCAATTTCAAGGTTGGTAGCACGATTTGTTGAAGTCAACAAATTGTTGGTTACACCAACAATTGTAGAGATTTATCAAGCCGAAAAGAAAGAATGGACAAAGGGGATGGATTTGAAAAATAATAATAATTAAAAATTATATTTTTAATTATTTTATTCTTTGCATAGTAATTCATTTCTCCTATAAATAGCTAAGGATTTCATTCATTTGAGATCATCCCAAAATTGTTAAGCTTATAAGTTTCTAAGCTTTTGAGAGAAGTGTGTCTGGGGAATTTATCTTTCCTGCAGAGTGTGAGAGTACTAGGTATATTTGGGTTTCTGGGAAGTGAGATTCGTTACTCAAATATTGTACTCTATTAATTGTTAAATAAACAATTATTCTTTCTTGCCTCCGTGGATGTAGGTTTAATTACCGAATCACGTAATTCTTGTGTCCTTTATTTTTCTATAATTATTTAGTGCGCTTGATTCCGCATTCCGCGCACAACAGTTACAGATTTTATTAACCTGTTATTCCAGTTTTTTGGCTGGTGAACTTTATTACAAAATTCTGAGCACAAATAGAACTATTAATAAGTTAATTATTGTAACAAATAGAAGCATAATTCATTCAACAATTGTTCCATTACTACAACATTAGAAACAAATAATTAGTGAAGAATATGTTGGAAAATTTATGGAAAATCGAAAGAAGTCATTTGTTACAATAATATGGTTAGGTAGGGAACATAATTGGGAAAATTTTCCATTTAATCACTTTCCAACTTTTAATATAAAAAAGACCTCACTTCAATTTTTTTTACAATAGCAACCACTTACAAAGTTCTGAGGCTAAACTACCCTTAAATTCTCGAAACAAAACACTCCTCATTTCACCTCTCCCACATTATTCAATTATCACTCAACCTCCCTTTTATCTATCTCATATTCATCAAACTAATATATTTATCCAAGTATTGAAGACAAAATCAAGCAACAAACTAAAGAACAATAAGAAGTTAAGGTTATTATTTCTTCAATCTTTATCTCTTATTTTTTTATTGGGTTTATACAAAAGATCAGTTGCTCATTTTAGTACAATGTGAGTACATTAAATGGTTAATATGAGGTCATAAATTTATAAATTAGTAAAATTTCAGTAAAATCCGACGAAAATGAGTTTTGAACGATGTTGAAGACGAAACCTAGAATCTAGATGACAAGTACCTATCGCCCTGGCGACAAAACTGTCGCCCAAGCTTAGAATGACTTGTCGCCTGAGCGATAGGTACATGTCGCCTAGATTTTGGTATTCGTCACTCGAGCGATGTATTAATATACAATATTGTCGCCTAGGCAATAGTACTGTCACTCGGATTACCCGAATTTTTTGATAATTAGTTATTTATTTAATATAGTAATGTTATTATTTGCAGTGTTTTTAATAAAGTAGTATTATTATTTTGCATCAGGGTAATAGAGTCAGTAGTTCTTAAAATATATTTTGATGGAGCGTGGGAGACTTTGGAGGATGGTCGTATGGAGTATGAGAATGGAAAAGTTACTGCATTTTGTTTCCAAAAGGATGTAACATTTGAACAATTTATTGCAAGGTTATATGGATTTCTGAAGAAAAGTCTAAATGAGTATTCCCTCACAGTAAAGACAAATGTGAAATCAACTCATTCGACGCAACCTATTGATTCACTGCCTATAGACATAGTGGACGATGAAATTGTGAGAGTGATTATGCGTATGAATTCTTATCCAATTAATTATGGGTACACTCTTATTTATGTGACGACAACTCCTAAAGTTCCGATAGAGCTTCCTTTATGAAATACAAGTGTGCAACCCAAGAGGGGGGGTGAATTGGTATTTTTAAAAATTATCTTAACAAAACCACACAACAATCTAATCTAACGCCTTAATAAATTCGAAAGCAGTAAGTTCAATAAAAGCACAATAACAAATGAGTAAGGGAGAAGAGAAACAAACCCACCAATTTTTACGTGGTTCGGCAATCCCCGCCTACGTCCACGCCTCCAAGCAATCCAAGCTTGAGGATTTCACTATGCAAGCCTTCCAAGGCTTCAAATGGTTACAATTGACTTCAAAGTGTCAATGAACCTTTACAACAAAGAGATTATCTCCCAATCTCTTCACTCAAGTGTCTCACACACTCAAACACTCACAATTAAGATAAGGAATTGAAGATTACAATAAAAACTCTCTTAAAGAGTAGATATACAAATTGAAGAACAAAAAATGATTCAAGGTTTTATGATTTGCGAAATGAGAGCTTAATGAACGTTGTGTGCTTTTTGATTTTGCTTGCAAGAGGGCTTGAAAATGAATTGGATTTGAGTTTATATAGTTTGAGCTCAAAAACTAGCCGTTATGCACATTTTGGTCATAACCGGCTTACCGTTTATGGAATCCAGTTAGCCGCTTGCATGTTACCATTAAGGCAAAAATTTAAATTTTAGAATATCTGGTATGCTGCTTACGATATCCGGATAGCCGTTTATGCCCCAAAAGCTTACTACCCAAAATATGGATTGTCGCTTATCATATCCGGTTAGCTACTTGCTACAGTAACTGCTACAATGAAATATTTTCCAAAATTACAATTTGACCCCAAAACTTTATAAAACGGTATTATGGCCCAAAACGTTATGAAAGTGTTCAAATAGGTCCAATTTCAGAATTTCTAAATAATGCTTTGTCAGTCCCAAAACTTTCTGAAATTAGAACATCGCCCAAACTATGTGAAATTATAGAATGGGCCAAAAAGATTTAAATATATTTATATAGGTCCAAATCCGAAATTCAAAACAATATCAAAGATTATAAAATACTTTCATTTTGGTCCAACACACTTTAATTCCATAAAATCATTTTCTTATTATAAAAGCACAATTCATAAATCTTTGTTTAACTAACATATGTGGTTTGTTATCATCAAAATCAATATTTATAGTCATCGCTAACAATCTCCCCCTTTTTTATAATGACAAAACACATTATAAAAATATAATTTAGTAATGAAAAACTCCCCCTTAATCAATGCAAGGTTTAAAGACTAATTTCAAAAAGATTTAAAAGCTCCCCCTGCATAAGTGCATATGAATATTTCCCCCTTACAAATTATATCTCCCCCTTCATCATAAAAAAGAAGAGAAGCTCCCCTTTTCAATCATCAAAATCTCAATACAGTACATTAGTTCAAAAATATCTAAAGCATAAAGAAATAACATAACAAACAATCAAAACAAATCCATAGCATCCATAACAAAGACATAATCCAACAACATAACAACCAGCCATAAAATCATAAATAAAAGTACATAAAGCAGTAAATGAAATGTAGGTGCGTCCAAATACAAGCATAAGATACTACTGAGGTGGTGAGGATGGTGGTGATGGAGGAGGATACGGATATGGAATGCCGAAGTGCTTAAAGAGGAGGCGTTGTCCATGAATGAGCTGTTGTTGCTGTTGCTGTTGCTGAAACTCAGTCTGCAGCACAAAGAGTGTCCTCACCTCATCCATAAGCTGCTGAAGAGTAACATCTTCAGAGGTAGGAGGCTGTGGAGGTGATGAGGCGGGTGTAGAGGCACCAGGAGTTGAAGCAATCACGAGAGGATATCGGTGTCTACGCTGGCCCCGAAATGATAGTGAGAAAACAGGTAGCTGATCGGCTGGAACCACAATATTAAGTGGCCGATCATCACTTGGAGCAAGAAAGGTAAACTTGTTTTCAGTGAATTTGACCCAAGTGCCATTTTTCCACTTAAAACCTAAGCCAAATACAGCATCATCCCCTATACCCTTAGACGGTCTACACGATGGTTCTTGAAGCGATACATCAAAATATTTAAGGATTCGGGTAATGAAGTGACCATATAGAAAGGAGCGGGTAATCAAGGCATGTATGGTCAACATGGTTCGGATGATAGTATATCCCCAATTAACCGGACGACATCTAAGAATACAATCAATCAAAGCAACGTCCATGTGTGAAACCTCATCCAAATGCCCTGATCTAGGAAGAACAATGGATTGAATAAAGCGAAGCAAAATGCGAGTTTAAAGACAAAGGCACTGATTACAGAAATGAATGGTGCAATCTTCAACAGAAAGATCATTACGTTGACAAATATTACGAATGGCGTCAACATGAACATAACTATCAAGTTTGGGAGATTTCCTAGGCGAAAAAATTTCTAGGCCAAAATCGGATGATCCTAGGATATAGTTTAACAAGGAAACATCAAAATCAATCATAACTCCTCCAACATTGGTGATTACTCGAGTCTTGTTCTCCGCAGAAACGTCCATATTCGAGTAAAACACTTTCACCAAGTTGGGATAAACATTCTCCTCAATCATAAGTGCATCAATCTAACCAACATCACCCAACAATTGAAATAAGTTTCTATGACTAATATTGAGAGTATTAATCAAATCCGATAAAACATAAAATGTATTGAGTACCTTACGAGTCCTGAAACTTTGGTGAAGCCATTTGGCTAAATGTTTGTTGTTCTGAAAGTGTGTGGACTCAAAATTGGATTGATTGGAGGTGCCCCCTGCTTGCCATGACCGGTTGGCTTGTTGAACCGATTCTTTGCCTTTTCTTCGAACCGGCCGTGAACTTGACATTGTGATTTTGATTGATTGGAAGTTAAAAGGAGCAAAGAGAAGGAAGATGATGAGGATTGAAAGAGATTTTTGGGAAGCAATTCGGTTAAAAAACGACTTGAGAGGAAGAAATCTAAAGAGAGAAAAAATTGTTTGAAACCCTAAGTTTAAGTTCGGATCTATTGAATTTGATATGGAAAATAGATTTGAAAAATGTTTTTGGCCTCAAGAATGGATGGGGAATAAGTTTAATGGTTCAATTTGCATCAAAAAAGAGTGAAAAATGATGGATTTTGGAGTGAAAACGAGAGAGAAAATTGCGGGTTTAGAGAGAGAGAGTTATTCGGAATACCGAAAGAGGGAGAAAGATGATGTATAGTTTAAAAAGCTAGAATCCGGCTTGCGGGATTTCACTATCCGGTTAGCCGGTTAGTGGATAGTGAGCACAAAACCGCATCCGGCTTACCATTTTGCAGAACTGGTTATTCGGTTTTGAGGCAGAAAGTTGCCTCTTGAATTTGGCTTTCCGGATTGCAGAACCGGTTAGCCGGTTGTGAGGCAGAACCGTGCAAACCGTAACCGGTTTTTTGGATTTGAAGAACCGGCTGTCCGGTTTTGAGGCAGAGAGGAAGTTTAGCAAATTCGGCTTTCTGGATTGAATAATCGGATGACCGATTTTTGTCCAGTGAACTCCAAAACACATCCGGCTTGCCGGTTTTTCTAATCGGTTGACCGGTTTTCGTCCAGAAATTTTGCAAAGCAAATCTGGCTTACCGGTTTGGTAAATCCAGCTTACCGGTTTGGTAAATCCAGTTATCTGAAAGTTGACCCGAGAGCAATCAATGAGAAAACGGTTGGCCGGTTGAGAGGAAGCGGTATATCGGTGTAGACTTAAAAAACTTTTTGCCTCTAATTGAATTTTGCCAAGCTCTTATACTTGTATTAAACACACCAATTTATTTTTGGCTTAAAAATTGATCAATTTTAAATCATTTTGTGATTTAAAACTTTTCAATAAGTCATTCAATACAAGAACCATAAACGCATACAAGAACAAACATATTAACTAAATCAACAAATCATAATTCAATATGCAACATTCATCATTCTAAGCTCATGTTTTATCTTTATAAAATGCTCTTCACTAAGAGGTTTTGTAAAGATATCTGCAAGTTGATTTTTAGTATAAACAAATTTAATTACAACATCTCTTTTTTTAACATGATCTCTAAGGAAGTGATGCCTAATTTCTATATGCTTAGTCCTAAAATGTTGAATGGGATTCTTGGATAGATTAATAGCACTAGTATTGTCACACAAGATAGGTATTTGATCAAGATTAATACCATAGTCTCTAGGGGTTTGTTTCATCCAAAGAATTTGTGCACAACAACTTATTGCGGCAATGTATTCGGCCTCGGTGGTTGAAAGTGCAACCGAGTTTTGTTTCTTACTAAACCAAGAGACAAGTGAATGATCTAGGAAGTGGCATGTACTACTAGTACTTTTTCTATCAACCTTATATCCGGAAAAATCGGCATCCGAATAACAAGTTAGGTCAATATGAGTTCCCCTAGGATACCAAAGACCAAGATTAATGGTGCCAATCAAATATCGAAAAATTCGTCTGGCAGCAAGCATGTGTGACTCTTTAGGACAAGATTGAAATCTAGCACACAAACATACACTAAACATAATATCAGGTCTACTAGCAGTCAAATAGAGTAAGGATCCGATAATACCTCGATAAGTCTTGATGTCAACTTCCTTACCTTTCTCATCTTTGTCTAGCTTGATGGTAGTACTCATTGGAGTGTTTTTTGCCGTTCCATTATTATAGCCAAATCTTTTGAGTAGATCTTTCACGTACTTGACTTGATTTATGAAAATTTCTTCCTCGTTTTGTTTGATTTGGAGTCCAAGGAAGTACTTCAACTCTCCCATCATACTCATCTCAAATTCTTTGCTCATACAAGATGAAAATTCTTTACACAATAATTCATTAGTAGAACCAAAAATATTATCATCAACATAAATTTGAACAATAAGTATATCTTGGTTCTTATGCTTAACAAATAAAGTTGTGTCCGCTTTTCGAAGGTCGAAGGTATGACATTCTAACCACTAATATTGCAGAGAGCATTAATGCTTTGATGAAGGAACCAAGAAAATTTCCTATTACTCAATTAGTTGATCACTTTCGACTTACAATGCAATAATGGTTTTATGATAGAAAGAAAGTGGCTAAATCCATGACTACTCACCTTACAACTTAGGCACAAAAAATATTCTATGGTAGAAAAAAATACTACCACTAAAATGCGGGTTTTAAATGTATCTGGCCATCAATTTTAGGTGGAAGAAGGTGGTATTAAAAAGGGTTTTGTTGACATAAGAAACAAGACATGCAGCTGTAGAGTGTTTCAAGTAGACCAATTTGTTTGTGCTCATGCAATTGCGGTTTGCCTATATTTTCGAGTTGATCCTATAAGTTTTTGTTCTTGTTACTACACAAAGGAGACATTGGTGATGACATATTCCGCGCCTATTATTCCAGTTGGTGATATGGCCAATTGGGAAATTACAGCAGATGTCCAAACATTACAAGTGAACCCACCAGATGTACCATCATCTTCCGGTTGTCGGAAAACACAAAGAAAATCATCTATAGGTGAGGATATCCCTCGGTCTACTATAACTTGTGGTCGGTGCGGGGAGCGTGGCCATAACCGGAAGAACAGTTCTAAGTTTAGATCAATAATTTCTTAGAGGCATTTAAACAAACACTTGGTGTGCCATTTATTATTTATTAGATATCTTAATCTTAAAAAAACTCTCATATTTTCATACCCAATACACATCATAGTGATTAATTATGATCAATGATGAACCAAGCAGGCAATTTTAACAAAAAATTATTCTAAATTCATGAAAAAAAATCAAGAAAGTACCTAAGCGCTAAGCCACCGAAACCTATGTAAATAAACTTGTTGGAAGCAAAATAACTCACACACGCCACTGGAAGTGAAGGAAATCACTGCTAGAAGTGAAGGAACTCGGCGAAACTCAAGAAACACTGGAAGTGAAGGAACTTTGTGTGGGCATATTTCGGGCGATATTTTTAGGTGAATATTGGGCGAAATGTTTGTGTGTTTTGTTTTGAGAATTTAGGGATTGTTTGGTCTCACAGCTTTGTAAGTGGTTGTTATTGTAAGAAAAATTAAAGTAAGGTCTTTTTTTATATTAAAAGTTGGAAAGTGGTTAAATGGGAAAATTTTCCAAATAATTATATGATAAATTAAAATTACGGTAAATTTAATAATAGAGGAAATGTGTAGCAGCAAGAGATCACAATTGTCTACTATAAACTTGGATTTGACAATCGTGAAGTGTCCTTGTAAATACCTATTTGCACCCACATGACAACATTACTGATCACAACCAATTACACTTATGCTGCATTTAATTCCTGGATTTGGGAATCAAAATCCGGAATCAGAGTAATTGACGGCATTTACTTCGCAAAAATGGAGTAGGAATCGGAATCGTGGGGTCCACCATTATTTGGATGGGAATGAGAGATTAATTTCCATGGGGGAGGTGGGAATTAATTTCCCATTCCTTGGAGTTTCTATTTTGCCCCCATTGACATTCAAATGTTCCTAAAATGCCCCTCCTTTAAATAAAAAATACAAATATCAAAATTAAAAAATAAAAAGCCAAATATATAATTAATAAATATATTATTATAATTAATTAATATATTATATTTAATTAATAAATTGATACATTATTAACAATAATTATTAGTAATTGTAATTTTTGAATAAATAATCATAATAATTAATATATTATTATTATAATTATAATTAATTCATATATTATCATTAATTAATTGATATAATTAATAGTGATATAATTAATTCATATATTAATATTATTATAATTAATTCATATATTAATATTATTATAATTAATTCATATATTAATATTATTAATTAATATATAATTATTACTATTAATTAATATATTAATAAATTATTAACAATAATATATCAATAATTATAGTTTTTGAATAAATAATCACAGTAATTAATATATTTTTATTAGTATAATTAATTAATAAATATACTATCATAATAATCATTCGTATAATTATTATAATTAATTCGTTTATTATTAATAAATTAATATATTGTTATAATAATTATTAATATAATTATTATAATTAATTCCTATATTATTATTAATTAATATATTAATACATTATTAACAATAATATATTAATACTTATAGTTTTTGAATAAATAATCACAATAATTAATATATTATTATAATTAATTTTTACAATTAATTTATATATCAATATATTATTGACAATTATTAATAATAATAATTTTTGAGTAAATAATCACTATAATTAAAATATAAAATAATAATTATGACAATAATTCATTAAATATTTTTTAGTAATTTGTTACAATTTAACTCATTCCGATTCCGATTCCAAGAGAAAGTAAACACATTTATAGCTATCCAGCTCATTCCGATTTTCATATCTACAGTTCAAGTAAACAACTTATTCTAATTCTCATTCCCTATTCTCATTTCAGTCTATTCTCATTCTTGTCCATTCCACTTCCAGCTCATTCCGATTCCAGTTTAGTAAATACAGCATTAAACAATTCAAGGAAAAATTAATAATTTTCTTCTTGAAATTTCATGATATAACATGGATTTGGTTGGGGGGAAGGTGGGGACATCCTTTTACAAACATTTACTCTCAATTCTTGCTCTCATTTGGACACGAGTGATAGAAGAAACCAAACAGATTCTTTCAATGAGTAACATAACTCCTTCGAGTAGCTGAAACACACTTTTTATTTGATTTTTATGAATTACTCTCTTTCGTTTTATGAATTGAAGGATTTTGTCACTTACGATTATGATTTTTGAGTCAAGGAATCCATTGTAATTGTATGTTACGAATTCCAATACATAACGAGAACCTCAATAAATTAATAGTATTGAGACCATAAAAAATTTATTAATTTAATAAATATTATTATATTAATAAATTAATAATAATTTATTAATATAAATTAATATAACAATAGCTTCAAGTCGAAATTAATTTCATAAGCAAGCAACATTGGAAACTTATTTTCAAAAGTCTTATAGACATATCATATGTATTTAGTTTCAAATTATTTAATTATTAAGTTATATATTAATTGTGTCCTATAGCAAAACAAGATTTTTCTTTAAAAATTTGTTATCTAATAAATTTATTATATTATTAATTTATCATGTTCATCCTAAATTGGGACTAACAAAAATTATTATTTAATTGAAATTATCAATTTATCGAGTATAAATTAAGAAGGTGCTACTGTACTTTATATTGATGAAGTTATTCTTCTGTCTCAATTGCAAAATTAGTTGACTCTATTATTGCAAGAAGCATAGTTTATCCAAATAGAATTGACCATAAATTGACCAATAAATATGCAAATTCTCCTTTGGTGTCATTTAGTGTCACTTAAAAAGACAAAAGTGCCCTTAATCTAAAAATAAATTCTAACAATTTGTTCTCACTTTCCTCCACCCTCTCCTCTCCTTTCCTCCATATTTATTGATTTTTAAAATTCACAAACTAAAAGCATCATAAAATGGCAGCTGCTAGGTTACATATACTGTAACTTAAGGTTGACCGAAAAATAGTTTCTCACTATCTCCTACTTATTTGACAAGCAACGCGAGTCTTTCAAAGTTCTGTTGCATCTTATCCAAGGACAATAAGTAAGAGCATCAATTCTCAAAATATCTTTAATTGTTGTTCTTAAAAAATTAAGCTTCCACTCACAAACCATGAATGAAAGCAATTGTTGTTCTTAATAGGATGGAAGCCAAAAAATTAAGCCCCTCTCGGCATTTGGCTCCATAGGTGTAACTTCAAACACCTAAATAATTACCACAACAGTTACTTATTATCATGGTCAGTCATCCAATCATTATGTGTTTTGAGTAATTATCTAATCATCATAGAAAGTTACAATTATGTCACAGAACCTAAATATATTTTACAACAATTATTTAGACATTATATGCCCCTTCGATTGAAACTCCAATGCCAAATCAGCTTCCAGTGATATAGGCGTATCCAGTTACCATGTCAGTACACCTTAACTATCTGCCATATTTCTTATGGAAACCAAAATTTATAACCAAAATCCTACAAGCCGAGCAATTGAATGAATAATTAACTAAAAAGTATTAATTAATTCTTTTAATGGATTTGCTATCTTTCACGGTAGGCATCTGATATTGCAACTCATGGTCGTTGCTTTGTGCTTCTATTTTATGCCATCTGTGCACAAAAACAATTTTTCTTAGACTTAGTATATAACTTAGGTTTTGGTGAATGAGGATGTTGGGGTTAGGAGAATATCAAGTCTCTAATTGCTTTAGTTTCATTTCATGGATGGTTAACTTGATTAATGAGATTTGATTTATTATGTATATGTGATTCGACTGGATTCACAATCAGAGAATTAAGAAGAAATTATCTATGTTTGATGATGGAGATAGAGAGACAAAGTGAGAGGGAATAGAGCAGAAGAAAGAGTGGAAAACACCTTATTCTACTCAACATGCTGGGCCGGCGTCCCACTAAAGCCATTTAAGTGAAAGCCGTCAGATTGGATTGGTATTAATCTAACGGCTGATTTAGGTACAAGACAAAAATATGGGGTTTGTTGCCTTTGGGCAAAGTAGCTGGAACCTTATATTAATAGATTTTTTTAGAGAGATTTTCAATTTCTCTCTACTGTAATTAATGTATACTATTTATTTTTTTACTGTTTTTATAATAGTTAATAATCTCTTGATAGCATAACTTTATAATATCACCCCTATTTTCAAATATACTTTTATTTATATTTATTATAAATCAAATGAATAGAAACTAAATAAAAAATTTAATTATTAAAAACTTGAAATATATGTTTTGATGTGAATAAAAAAATTAATAAGAAAAATTTTTCTTGTACTTTTTTATTGGTCAACATTTTCTTATAATAAATATTTTATAATATTTTAAAATTAAATGTAAAAGGCACAAGAAAATTATAAAATAAATAATAAAATTTTTTCTTGTGCCTTTTACATTTAATTTTAAAATATTTATTATAAGAAAATGTTTATAAAATAAAAAAAAGTACAAGAAAAATATTTTATTATTAATTTTTCACATCAAAATATATTTTCTTATTTTTAATACTTAACTTTTTTATTTTAATTTCCATTCATGTGATTTATTTAATCCATAATAAATATGAATAAAAGGGCATTTGAAAATAAGGGTAATATTGTAAACCTATGCTGTCAGGGGTTATTGGTCATTATAAAAACAGTAAGGGGTCAAATGGTATATATTAATTACAGTAGGGAAAAATTGACAATCTCCCTTATTTTTATCTAAAAGTAAAGTTATATTATACCTACCTCCCCTAAAATAATAAGGATTCTCTCTCTCTCTCTCACTCTCTCGCTCTCTCTCTCTCTGGAGTTCTCGAATAATTTTTTTTTGTAATTTAGCAAACAATAATATTTCATGAGTAAGGAGGGAAAAAAAACATTACAATCACAATCATTTCCCAGTTTTTATCAATAACTATTTTTCAGTAAATTCTTATTATATTATTTTGAGATCCTTATGAATTGCTAATATTTTTCATTTAAGTACAATTTTCCTTTTCATATTAAATATGAAATTTATCTAAATTTTACATAAATCTAATAACTGTGAATGTATATGTTTGTTTTATTATTCGCGAAAAAGAAATCAACATCTCTAAAATTTAGAAAAATAGTCGTGGAGACTCTTGATGTTTTAATTAAAGTCATCAAGATCTCATTTTGACCATAATATCCTTTAATATTAGAGCTGGCAAAATTTGACACGACCCGATTACCCGACACGAACACGACATAAATAAATGGGTATGGGTCGTCAAATTTAACACGATTATTAAATGGGTCGGGTCCGGGTCAACACGATTTTTTTCCGTGTCAGGTTTGGGTTAAAATTCTTGACCCATTTACCCGATCAATGACCCGATTATATTTTCTATTTTAAAATAATTTACATATTCTTATAATTAAAAATCAAATATTAGAGATGATTTTCTTTTTTTTATTCTTTAAAAGGGTGAATATAGACACAATGTTTTATTTATAAAATTTTACATACATTTAGAGCTTCAATAGTGTAAATGTGTAAAAATTGATAGACATGTATATTTTATAATATTGATATATAATATTATATATATATATATATATATATATATATATATAATTAAAACCTCAATAGTGTAAATGTGTAATATATTGGTAGATATATATATTTTATAATATCGATAAATTATGTATGTATGTATGTATGTATGTATGTATGTATGTATTTATGTACATACGTATGTATGATAGTGTGTAAATATTTGATGTAACTTTTGTTCAATATATAGATATTAAACGGGTTATTGGGTAACCCGATTATTTTTCCGTATCGGGTTTGGGTCTCAATATTTTGACACGATTATTAAATGGGTCGGGTTTGGGTCGACCTAAATTTAACACGACACGAAGCTGACACGACACGAACACGACCCGATGACCCGTTTTGCCAGCTCTATTTAATATAATAACTAAAAAATTGATTTCAAAATTCTTTTAATAAATGCAAATATAATATAAATAATTTAATCCATCTAGTACACTAATAATATTACACATATTTTTAATTTTAAAATAATTTCAAAAATGAACTTATTATATTTATTTTAATAATATGTTTGTATCAATTATAAAGATTTTAAATAAGTTTTTGGGTTAAATTGATTTTACAATTAATAAAATAAATCTCACTATCAATGATATTAAAATTATTTAATATAATATTTGAAATAATTTAAATTATTATAAAATTTACTTTAACACAATAAATGTCTAATAGACTGTGGAAAATTACAATATTTTTTAAATATCAAAATTATTTTAAAATGTATATATTATTACATTTATTTAAAGATTATATTGCTATTTATTATAAAATTTCTTTGTCAAAATTTTGAGGTTGATAGAACTAGAGGGTATTATAGTCCAAAAGAATTTTGGTGTCTCTTATTGAAAATTTGAGGATTTTCATAACCATTTCCCCAAACATTAGGGATGTAGATATCATTTTATCTTATTATCTTTACATTTCGATCAAAAATGGGAAATTTTAGATATTTACAAAATAAAATTTATCTTTGTAAATCATATGGTCACGGAAATTGAACATAAAGTTTTATTAATCTAAAATATTATTTTTTATCACGAAAAAAAAGGATATTAAATACATATTTAGGTACCATCCAGTTAAAATTAAAAAAAAAAATTCTTGCATTGAGGATAAGAGAATTGCTGATCGAGCCCCGCTCAAAAATTAAGAATGAGTGATATGTACTAAAAAATCATACTTGGTTTCGTTCAAACATTTTTGGTAAATTTTCAGTGCTAAATTAAAAAGCAAGCACATTTAAAACAATTAACTGAAATTTAATCATATTCATTGTTCGATTACCAATCAAACAAGCATTTTCTTTCAATAGAAATTATAAATTTCCACTTTGTGTGAGATGACGGTACCTGCCCTTCCACTTCCATAAAAATTGAAAAAGTGACTAGAAATTTACTATCAAATACTTCTACCCGTAAGAATCTCCCTAGCAGCACATAATTTTGCTACAACATCTGTCATTTGTATTCGCTCAGATGGAGACTCCATCGAGCAGAAAACTCCAGTTCTCACTACAGCTACCAAGCACTCTTCAATCCTGATTCTTTCGTTTTCATGATCCAACAACAGTGAAGGATCAACAATTTCCATTACTTTTTGTGGCAGAGCCATCTTGGCATATCCATGGAGAGTCAAGCCGTCATTAAACATGTTATCAGTTGGTCGTCTTCTTGTAAACATCTCTAGCAACAAAATTCCGAAGCTGTACACATCTCCTGTCATGGACGCATCGCCCGCCAATATCTTACTCTTAAAAAAAAAAAATCATTTTCTTTATGTTAGATATTAACATTAATTAAGTTCTTAGGTTATGTGTATATAACATTATTTAAAAGAACAAAATACCAAAAATACGTGAAAATTATTAGCTGGGGCAGCATAACTAACAGTTCCTTTCATCCCAATTGCTCTTGATTGAGCTTCAGGTTCTATACAAAGTGAGTGGTCAGACAAAAATCTTGCTAGCCCAAAGTCACTCACATGGGCAATCATATCATGATCAAGCTAAACATTGCTTGGCTTTAGATCACCATGAACAATTGGTGGTAGGCAGTGATGGTGAAGATACTCAATTGCAGAAACGACATCAATGACTAAGTTTAGTCTTTGAGTGAGATTTAAATTCCTACTTTAAGTTGTTCATTGCTCTAGTGCAGCCGATCCTCTAAACTTCCACAATGCATGTATTTATAAACGAGCGCCTTGAAATCAGCCCCTTGCAAATCAATGGTTGAGCAAACAGTGATCATTGTGATGAGATTCCTATGTCTAATACTTTTCAATGCTTCACATTCAGCAACAAAACTCTTGGTTACACCTTTTTGCTTAAGATTAATTACCTTCACTTCTATTTTTCAGTTCATTTTCACCCAAATTTCGTTTGTACACAAAGCCAAAGCTCCCCTGGCCAATCATGTTGTGAAGATGAAAACTCATTTGTTGGTTTTCTCAGTTCTACATAAGAAACCATTTGAAACTGTTGTTCGATCGACAACATACTAGATGATTTTTGTGCAAGTTTTCTTCTCCAAGTATAAACAATAACAAAACATGCAATTAAGATAAAAGATATCACAATCACTAGAATCAAAAATTTGAGTAGAACGATTTTTGATCTTCTTGATGCAGGTTGGTTAATGCAATTCGTCTATACCTCCACAAAGCTTCTTATTCTCTGGCAGTCAATCCCTTATTTTATTACTGAAAACTCCTTTTCTCGGTACCTCACTTTTAAAGTGATTGTAAGACAAGCTTAAATATTCTAACAATGATAGAATCTCAAAAAATTCTGGAATCTGACAAGACAAATTGTTGCAAGAGAGATCTAACACTTTAATGCTTCTAGAGAAATCAAAGAGGAAGGCATCTTACCACTGCAAGAATTGCCCATCATAGTAAGATCTTCTAAGCCTGTACAAGCGCTTAGAGTAGTCGGAATCTCACCTGAAAATCGATTTCTAGAAATATCTAAATGAATGATAGTCTTCAAGTTGCCCACTTTTGGAGGAATAGAACCACTGAAAAGGTTATCAGAGAGACCTAGGAGAATTGAAAGGGTAGTTATCTCGAGAAGTTGTGGTGATGAAGTACCAGTGAGTTTATTGTTGGAGACATTCAACAGCATCAAATTCTTACAATTGCCAAAGGATGACGGTATGTTGCCTTGCAAGTTATTGAATCCTAACCAAAGGCTATTCAACACTGATAGGTGTCCAAGAGAGTCAGGGATAATCCCATAATGTAACTCATTAGCGAATAAATCTAGAGCTTGCAGGTTTCTAACTTAACTGATGGTATATGGAATAGTGCCTATTAATTGGTTATACTCTAAACCAAATGCATATATGTTGTCAAGATATGTCATTTTAAGAGGTATGATGCCAGATATTGGTAAATGCAATTCACCTGAAACGCCACAAAGCTTTTCATTCCCAGTTAAATTATTGTTTTGTTGCTGAACAGTACTTTTCTTGGCACCACACCCTCGAAGTGACTATAAGACAGGTTTAAGTACTTTAAGAAGGGTAGATTCTGAAAATAATCTGGTCTAAATTGTTGCATGAGAGATCTACCTTTTTAATGCTTTTTCAACATATTTAGTGAGAGGAATGCTTCCACTGAATGAATTAACCTGCATACTTAGATACTCTAAGGCTGTACAAGAACTTAAAGAGTAATAGGAATCGCATTGGAAAAATTATTTCTAGATAAAGCCAATTCAATAAGATTTTTCAAGTTTCCCACTTCTAGAGGAACAGAGCCATTAAGTAGGTTATCAGATAGATCTAGGAGAAAAAGGGTTGTTATGCTGAGGATTTTTTGTGCAAGGAACCAATGATTTGATTATTCCTAATATTTAATTTCATCAATTACTTAGAATTGCCGAGGGATGAGGGTGCACTACCTTGCAAGTTACTGAATCCTAGAGGAACGTGATTGAGTAATGTTAAATTTCCAAAAGAGTCAGGGATGATCCCATTTAAGTTATTGTCAGACAAATCTGGAGCTTGCAAGCTTCTAAGTTCACCAGTTGTATCAGGAATAGTTCCTGTTAATTGGTTATACTCTAAACCAAAAGCATTTATGTTGAGAAGATTTTATTTCAGGAGGTATGGTGCCAGATATTTGGTTGCCTCCCATGGCAATTATGGTTATTGTTGTTGAGAGTTTGCGTGTAGAAGGCGGCAACATCCCTCCAAATCTATTTGTAAACGAAGAGTCTTCAGTTTGCTACAATTTCTGAGAAGCGTTATAAAATCAAGATCACTAGTTGTCCCAATTCCTAAGTTTTTTTTACCCAAATTCAGCCTTGCTAGATTTATGAGACTGTTGAAATCAATACCCAATTTCCCAGTGAAACGGTTTTCTGAAAGGTTAAGAATTTCAAGATTTGATGCAATGGAAAATGAGTGTAGGATAGAATCTGTAAGGCTGTTTCAACCAACAACTAGATTTTTCAGTTTCGGAAGATTGAAACTCAAGGGAAGAGATGTTGAAAATTGAACGAAGTGTACCAGAGAAATTATTTTCAGCTAAGATTAAATAGTTTATGCTTCTCAATTGACCAAGACTTTCAGGAATTTTACCGCCCAATCTGTACCCTCCAATCTAAAATTGCTGCAGATCTGAAAGATTTCCAATGAAAGGTGGGAGTTGTCCGGTAATCAGACTGTCATTATGGTTCAATATTCAAGTTTCAACAAGTAGCCGATAAATAATGGAATTACTCCTACAAGCTTGTTTACATGGAAAAACAAATTGATGAGGTTAGAGCAGCGGGACAAATTGGATGGTATATTACCTAAAAAAGAATTAAATTCAATACTAGAGTTTCAAGCCTGGAGATAAGAAACCTCCTATGCTTTTGCTTCTTAGATCTAACTTAGTTATTCTTGGGTGTCGATGGCTACAAGTCACGCCTGTCCATTGGCACAAGTTTAAAGAATCCTTCCATGAACTTGTAGGTCCAAGTGGATCCTGAAGCTGCGACTTTATGGCAAGCAAATGATCTGTCTTGTTTGAATGGGTACGAGTACTAAGCAGCAACAAACTGAAACACCACACCAAAGTGGCAACACTGCTGAAGGAAATGGAATTTATCATGTTTGAAATTCAATGTGTGAACTGTAGTAAATCACCTTTCCAAATTCATGCGAAGGGATATTTAAAGAAGAAATATGTATTCAATGATTTCATTAGATAGAGTGAAAATATAGAATAACAGCTGATTGATTCATGGTCCAGCTTCTCAGAAAAAACATGTGACTCACATTGACAAAATCTGTTATCCATCAGTGTGTGTGTTGGTGGATTCTTTGAACATGAAATAAAATTCCAATTATTTTTATGTGTTCTGAATTATTTATGGTCTGGCTTCTACGAAAAAAAGAAAATCTCTTA
Source organism: Citrus x limon (assembly GCA_034663535.1). Classification (NCBI taxonomy): domain Eukaryota; kingdom Viridiplantae; phylum Streptophyta; class Magnoliopsida; order Sapindales; family Rutaceae; genus Citrus; species Citrus x limon. The sequence continues at coordinate 25,664,506 of CM067997.1, forward strand.
GCTGCCAATCAATATAATTAATTGTTAGAAGTGCAACTTGCCGGTAATAATTGAGGTATTGGTGGATTCTTTGAGCATGAAATAAACTCCAATTATTTAAATTCATTCTGTGAAGACGTTATTACTTTACTACATTATCTGATGCCTCAAATAATCTGCCCATTGCTTTTATCTTCTCAGCAATATATTAGAAGAAATGTTCTGGGTAGTGTATGATTATGATAAGGGTGGCATGGGTTGGGTCGAGTTGCCCGACCTTGTATATATAGGCTGGTATTTCAAAATACCACTATCCCATATTAGAAAGGAAATAGAGGAAAACTTGGTTTTATGATGATGATGATGATTGAAATAGCAAAGATATAACAATTAGATCGACAACATGTAAATAAATAAATAAAATCACTAACCCGAGGCCTATAAAACTACAATATCCTTAAAACAGATTCGCTACCTTCACAACGATACTTAAATTATATTTGTGCTTGTCTTCAAGATATAACAGATTCGAATAGTGTTGGCAGTACAACCTCACTATTCTTGCAAACTTCAAACAGATGTTTGAATTCTATCACACTAAAGCCTAAAATTAGATAGAATTTGCTTCGGAGAGAAGAGAAGAAAATCACTTGAATTTTAATGTATTTTTCAATTGAAAATGGAAGCCAATATATATAGGTTTCAAGGGAGGCATTAGTTAGTTAAAACCTCACGTGGATTTTTTTCCTTATTTTTTCACACCAATGGGCACTTTTTGATATCCAATTTCTCATTCATCCAAGTACCAATTTATGTGTTCTGTGACTCATTGCGAAGGCCTCAAAGGAGTTTTCGAATCATCCATGCATGTATATTTTTTCAATATTTATCTTGTTAAAAATTAGCCTCAAAATAGCTACTTTATGCTATTTTTCTAACAAGAGTTTGACAAACAATTAAGCTAGTAGAGGGATTGCAGAACCATGGCTTTGTACCTCCATCTTAACAGTCAAGATCAAGTCATCTCATAACACACAAAAATTACAAAGTTAACTCCAGCTTATTTTACTAAAAGCCAGTTGCACTCTAATGACCCATGTAACAAATAACAGCCCAATTAATTTATACTCCTCTTAATTAATATTAGGCTTGGTCTTAGACGAATAATAAGCACTGAATTAACCATGCTGGTTATTAAAGCTAGGTGTACGATAAATATCGTGCCTTTAGAAATTAAAAAAAAATGAAAACTATTCAATAATAAATTTCAATTAATATTGAAAATTTCAATATGTATTTTTTTTTAAGTTTGAGTTTTGTTGATAATTAGTAAAAAAAAATTGTATTCAAAATGGATTCAAGTGGGTTTTTGGGAGCATATCAATATAAAACTCTTAAACCCACGAATTTGGAGTATCTTACTTTCAAGCAATTCACAAGGATCAACAAGAATGCTCGTGATTAAACCTAGACTTTTGATAAATATCGTGCCTCTGTAATTACATATTTACCCATGAGTCACTATCTGTTCTAATGATTATTTTTATACACCTATAGATGTAAATAAATTACCAATAAATATTAACTTTTAGTAAACAATTTTAAAATCCGCAGTTGGTAGATTGTATGTGGATTTACTTCTCCAAATCCATAAAAGTCCACAAATTAGAGAGAGAGAGAGAGAGAGAGAGAGAGAGAGTCTTTCTCTAGTGTGGGCACTCTCATTTTTTCTCATGCAGATGTGCTTTTAAGCTATGGGGTCTAAAAGTGTTAGTTTTTAACTCTTTTAAACCGCACGGTTTAATAGCGTGTCTGCATTAAGAAAAATAAGGGTGTCCGCACCTGAGAATGACTTTATATATATATATATATATATATATTTCTAAAATTTTAAAATTTATAAATGTAGTACTATTAGTAAATGAATAAGTTAAAATTAAGTTGGAGGTGGTCATTGACAACAATCATCTAAGCTTTCAAGTGTTTGTCCTGAAAGCTCATGTAACTGATGATCCAACCAATTTCTTGGCCAAAAATTGGAATGCAAGTAGCACTGTCTGTCACTGGACAGGCGTCACTTGTGATGTCCGAAGTTATAGAGTAACAACCTTAAATATTTCTGGGTTAAGTCTCACAGGCACTGTCCCTTCTGAACTTGGGAATCTTTCTTCTCTGCAAACACTTGATCTCAGTTTTAACTGGTTTTCTGGTTCCATTCCCTCCTCTATCTTCAACATGTCTTCTTTACTTTCTATTTATTTTAATAATAATACACTATTTGGCGAACTCCCACCAAATTTTTGCAATCAAATGTCCAATTTAGAATCTCTATTTCTTAAATATAACATGTTTCATCGCAAAATACCATCCACTTTATCAAACTGCTAACAGCTGCGAGAGTTATCTTTATCGTTCAATGATTTTTCTGGAACCATACCAAAAGAAATTGGCAACGTGACAAAGCTTATAAGGTTATATCTTCGAGAGACCAAACTCCAAGGTATGATAAATGAGTTTAATTAATTGATGAAAATTAATAATTTCGCACTTTTATTAATCCTGTCAGCCTATAATTCTTTAATTCTATGAGTAAATTGTTTCTTATCTCTCTTCAGGCAAAACTTTTTGTATTTCATTTTTTTTTTCTTCTTGAGAGCTGGAAAATAAATTCAAAATGTTTGTGCATATATGTTACTCATGATTTTTAGGAGAAATTCCAGAGGAGCTGGGGAATCTTGCAGAATTGGAGACGTTATGGCTACAAAATAATTTCTTAACTGGAACCATTCATTCATCAATCTTCAATCTTTCTTCTCTATCGGATTTGGATTTGCCACATAATAACTTAACAGGTAGTCTTTGCTAATAATATGCATTTGTGACATCAACATAAATATTTGACATGAAATCACTACTTATCTTTATATAATTGGAGATGCCACGCTATCAAATAATTTTTTAACTGGCATCATTCCTTCTCAACTTGGGAATCCATCTTCACTTCAAACACTTTATCTTAGTTATAACCAGCTCTCCGGTTCAATCCCTTCCTTCATCTTAAGCAAGTCTTCTTTACTAGCTAATATTCGTTTTGAATATAATAATATTATTTGGTGAACTCCCAGGTGAACTCCCAGGAAATATTTGCAACAACCTTCATTTTATGGAAATCCTTGTTCTAGACGAAAACAAACTTTCACGGCAAAATCCCATCGACTCTATCAAGGTGAAAACATTTACAAAGATTATCTTTGTCGATCAATGATTTCTCGGGGGCCATACCAAAAGAAATCGGCAACTTGACCAAGCTTAAGTTTTTATATCTTGATCAAAACAAACTCCAAGGTGCGTACAATCACGGACTTTATATTTATATGAATTTTTTAGTCATCACTCGTAGTATTTTAACTTGAGTACTTGTGCTTATTCCTAGAATAATAGGAAGGTTGATAGAAAAATTTGAAAATGTTTATTTGCTCAAAAATTAGTTGTGTTTAAGCATTTCAAATGGAAACCTTGAAATAAATGTTGACAATAGCTTCGAATCTCCTTATTAGTATTTGAGTGGAGCAATGTAATAGATAAAGGGCTTTGAATCCTGTCCAAATCTAATCTTTCATAAGTTTTGTACATGATCATGACATATCTCATTTAAGTCTTTCTAAGATTAAGATTTAATTTATTTTAGACTTTCCTTATTAAAATTAGAACACATCGTTTTATTGCCTAATTACAATTCTATTTATTCACTTTTTTCTTTTTTTCTCTTTCTCTATCCTATTGCATTTTTGTTGTGAAAATTTTAATGTACTCGCAAGCGCACGAATCTAGAGATAGAATAGTGGTAACGAGGTCGATCCCACAGGGATTGTTATAAATTGCAAAGTCTAATTTAAATCTAAAATTAATATTAATTCTAACCTAGTTGACCAAATTGAGTTTCTAAGAAAATTAAATCAATTAAACTAAGGAAACAATTAAAGTAAAAGAGAATTCAATAAGATAAAAATTACCAAGGTTTCAGAATCCACCACTATTCAACTAGTAATTATCTAATTATTAATTAATCCTCAATTTTAGAGTGACAACTCGAAATCAATCTATGTCATCTCATGGATATAACAATTAAGCCCAAGTAATTAAATCTAATGTAGGTTCTTTTTCTGCTTAATAATATGACATCTAAGCATCCCATGTAAACATATTGAATAATAAAGAGTCAAAGTTTTTCTAAGCACTCTATGTAAACAATTTAATGAAAAACACAAAATCAAAGATAATCATGTATAAACTTTATAGATCCAAGCATAGAATTAATCGAAAATTAATCCTAACAATCAATAATGCATGACAGAATTGATGAAAAGATTTTATTAACATCCAATTAATCATGTGAAATAAAAACCATAATCATTAAAGAACATATATAAGGAATTAATTAAATAAAAAGATAATTATTTCATTGAATAGGGTTTCATCCTTAACCTCAGTATAAGAGAATTAGTTAGACATACTTAAATTGAGAACAACAAAAGAAATAAAATCACCCATGAAAGCCGAACTGCTGCTGCCCAGCCTTGCGTCTTGCGTCTGCCGAATTCTCCTTTCTCTCTCGTTTCTGTCCAGCAGCTCCCTTTTATATTGCTTGGCCACGGAATCCTATTGTGATTCTAATAACTAAACCAACTCTTACAAGCTAAAGCTCTAAGCCTGCCACGTAATTGAAAACAATAAAAGCCAAAAACTATTGATTTCCTTCCTTTATTCTACTTTGACTTTCCATTCAAAGGCTTAATTAAAAGCTTTGTTTTTATGTGCTGCCCACTTTAGCTTTAACTTTCATCTTTGTTTGCACGAGCATGGAGAATTCAATTTATTGGATTCGGCTTCTTCCACATGCACGTATGTCTAATTGGTTCCAAATCAATTAATCTTTAATGCTTACAAATTGAACTTCTTTATGCTCTTTTTATCCATAATCTCCAATTAATTCCCTATTCAATAAAATAATTCAATTAATTAAAAATAACAAATAAAAATAACTAGCAATTAAATAATTAAGGGTAAAATATGTATATAAATTATGCTCATCAAATACCCCCAAACTTAGATTTTGCTAGTCCTCGAGCAAAACTAAAACAAAAAAAAAATAAAAAATAAAAATAACAACACAAAAAGTAAATCCTAATTAAACCACTTTCGCAGGTAATCGCGATTGCATTTAGCGTATGCAACAAGCCTTTAAACCCCTAGGCGGCCCTAGTGGACGAGTTGTAGTCTCGTGAGGGCTTCAGTGATGATACCCACAAACATCATCTTTAAAAATAAAATAAATAAAGAGAAAAAAAAATTACATAAAACATGAAAATAGCCTCAAAGATTGCATAAATTATATAGCTCAAAGAAAATTTCAAATATTGGCAAAGTTCTAACTTTAATTCAATAGTCAATCCCATCTCTCTTTCAATTCTTGTAGTGTGTGTGTGAAATCAATTCAATCAAATCCATTCCCAAAATCCTCAATATCAATAGCCTTCGCATTAAACAAAGAAAAGAGTAGGTCAAACTAATCTTATCATTTTGATCTCCATTTTTTTTTTTTTTCACAGGCTTTTATGTGCATTTTCTTTTGATTTTTTTTTCAGCACATGCACTTGATTTGATTTTTTTTTTTTTTTAATCATAGTCAGGAGCTTTCACTCTACCCCTTAAGGTAGCCTTCTTCTCATGGTAGATTATCCTCTACATACTTGTGGTACATAGGCCCAAATTACTCAAGGATAGCTTCACTCTTAAGGGTTATAGGTAGCTATTTCTGACTTTGGCGCCCGTGTATACTATTTTGTATTGTGGAGATAAGAATCAAGACAAACAGTCATTTACTCTATCTAAAATTCTCAACTCAGGCTGCGTCAATCTCAAATTTCAAGTCAAAATTATGAAAGAATTGATATTAGTGCTCATGGTTTAAAGAATCTCAATCAAGAGGAACTAACACAAGAATCAAGTATAAACTAAGACAATATTCAACCCTTTCTAAAAATCATATTCATTGTCAATCAAGTTCTTATCATTGGCTTTTCACGTAAAAATAAATAACACAATTTCTTTTTTTTTTTTAACAAACAAAGCACACACTATTCCCACCCCCAAACTTATTTGGAACATTGTCCTCAATGTTTCACAAACAAAAGATATGCATGCAAACAAATGAAAGAAAGAAAAAATAATAATAATAATAATAATAATACATAAATAATAAAAAGAAAGTTGGAGAGAACACACCTGGATGGGCTGGGAAAGCTTTAAAAAAAATGACAACTAAAAGAAAATGTTAGAAGAAATATAAATAATAAAATAAAAAAATCCTACTAACTAACTAATTAATGTAAACAACAAATCAACCAGGATCAATAAGAATTTGGTGAAAAGCAAAGCAATTATATAGAAAATGCCAGAAAACATAATTGACTAAGCACTGGAGCATTTTATCTATAAAAGGATGATGGTAATGAAACTTCTCAATATCGCACTGCCTTGATCTCTTCTGTTCCATGCTTTCCTGAGAGTTATCTGAATTAGTATAAAAATCTAATAATTTAAGCACTTGAGATCTTACCACATTTTTCATGTTAGAATGTGACCTATGTTGCACTTTTTTAGGAAGTAACTCCAACTTGAATGGTTCAATTTTCTCTTCAGGAGGAAGTGGCTCAATCTTTTCTTTCCACTTAATTAGATCTATGATAAGAGTCGAATCAAGTAAAACATTAACTTCTTCAATACCACTATCAACATCAACAGAGAAATCAGAGTCAGTTGTGCATGGTATTAATGGATTGTCACAGTGGTTAGAAATAAGTGAGTCATCAATTGATGCTTCTATCATATCTACTTCAACGACTTCATCATCTTCTTGTGCCTGCTTGGGAACATTAAAAATATTTAATTCCATGGTCATGTTACCAAAAGACAATTGCATGTTTCCAGTCCTGCAACTAATATGAGCATCAGCTGTAGCTAAGAAAGGACGACCTAGAATAACTGGGGTGTGTTTCTTAGGATCCTGTACATGCTGAGTATCAATAACAATAAAATCAACAGGATAATAAAATTTGTCAATCTGTATCAACACATCCTCTATAATACCACGAGGTATTTTCATTGATCTATCAGCAAGTTGTAAAACAATGGAAGTTGATTTTAACTCACCTAGTCCAAGTTGCATGTAAACAGAATAAGGCAAGAGATTAACACTAGCACCCAAATCCAATAATGCTTTATCAAAACATTGGTTCCCTATAACACATGAGATAGTAGGGGAACCTGGATCCTTAAATTTTGGTGGCATTTTACATTGGAGTAAATTGCTAGTTTGTTCAGTCAAAAACGCCTTTTTGGTGATATGCAAGTTTCTCTTTTTAGTGCATAGATCTTTCAAAAACTTGGCATAGGAAGGAACTTGCTTAATAGCATCGAGTAAAGGGATGTTTATACTTACCTGCTTGAAGATTTCCATAATCTCACATGTTGAAGTCTCTTTCTTTACCTTTGTTAACCTTTGAGGAAAAGGAGCCTTAGGAATGTAAGCTGGTGGGCCACTCTCTTCTGGATCATTTGTTGATGAGTCTTGTGATGGAACTGGATCTGAAGAAGTAGGCTCAGATGTCTTCCTTGTTGGAACCTCCACCTTATTGTCAAATAATTTTCCTCTTCTCAAGGTCATAACAGATTTTGCTTCTTCATGCTGATAGCTTGAACTCGATCCAACTTCATGCACTCCTTTGGGATTAGGAATTGGTTGACTTGGAAATTTTCCTTTTTCTCTCTCCGCTACAGTAGTTGCTAATTGACCCAATTGATGTTCAAGCTTTAGAATAGCTTGAGTGTTTGACTGAAAAGCTTGTTGGGTTGACTGAATGAAACTTTGAAGTGTATCCTCTAAAGAAAGCTTTCTTTGTTGGGGTGCAACAAATTGAGAAATAGGTTGTTGGGCAGGAGGATATACTTGGTTAGGAGGGACAAATTGTTGATTGGGCATGTTAAATTGTTGTCCTCCTTGGTTTGACAAATGTTGATTTTGTTTCCAAGAAAAATTAGGGTGATTCCTCCAATTAGGATTATATGTGGATGAATATGGACTATTGGAGGTTTTCTCATATGATTGTAAGGCATGTACCTGCTCAGAATAAGCCTCTTGATAGGCTGGTAATGATGGGCAATTCTGTGCTGTATGAGACAAGTTAGAACAAAGAGCACAAACCTCATTAGCTACACTAGGATGATGATTCATTGATTGGTTCAGAGCTAAGGCATCTACTTTCCTAGAAAGTGTAGCTAGAGTGGATTTCACAACAAAATCATCCTTAACTTCATATAACCCCTTTCTAGAAACTTGAGATGATTTTTCCCTTTGATTTGAAAAATCCCACTGTTGAGAATTCTCAGAAAGTGAATTAAAGAAATCCCATGCAGCCCCTTCATGTAGGTTCAAAAATCTCCCACCATTCATAGACTCTACCATATGACGATTCGACATGGTTAAACCGTTATAAAAGCATTGTATAAGTCTCCATTTTTCAAAACCATGGTGGGGACACTTGAGGAGTAAATCATTGAATCTTTCCCAACACTCGTAAAATTGCTCACCCTCTCTTTGATAAAAATCACTTATCTCTCTCCTAAGGGCATTTGTTTTAGACATAGGGAAAAACTTGGTGAGAAACTTATTACTCAATTCATCCCATGTACTAATAGATCCAGCAGGAAGTGAATTCAACCAAGCTTTTGCTTTGTCTTTTAATGAGAAAGGGAACATACGAAGCCTAATTGACTCATCATTAAAATTTTGAAAACGAAATGTAGAGCATATGTCAAGAAATTCCTTAATGTGCAAATATGGATCCTCTCTCTCTAACCCATGGAAAGATGGTAAAAGTTGAATGATAGAGGGCTTGAGTTCAAAGTGTGTTGCTGTGGTTTGTGGCAACAAAATACAAGATGGTTGGTTGGCTGCAAGTGGTGAAAAATATTCTCTAAGGGTTTTCTCTGCTTGCACTGGTGGAAGTATTGGCAATAGTCTATTTGGGTCATCCATCACTTCTAAAGAACTAGCTTGACTACTATCAATTTTTGACTCTCTTTTAACCAAACGATTTGTTGAATCACGTTCCCAAACACTCATAAACTAACCAGACAAGGAAAGAAAATAAAATAAAATAAATAAAATAAACCAACAATAATGAGAATAAACGAAATTAAACAACTAAAGAATGAATTCAAAATAAAATAAAAATCGAATAAATAAAATAAAAGACAACCTAAATTATAACTAGTGGAAAAATCAAATTAACCTAGATTAAACTTGACTTTCTAGCACAATCCCCGGCAACGGCGCCAAAAACTTGTTGTGAAAATTTTAATGTACTCGCAAGCGCACGAATCTAGAGATAGAATAGTGGTAACGAGGTCGATCCCACAGGGATTGTTATAAATTGCAAAGTCTAATTTAAATCTAAAATTAATATTAATTCTAACCTAGTTGACCAAATTGAGTTTCTAAGAAAATTAAACCAATTAAACTAAGGAAACAATTAAAGTAAAAGAGAATTCAATAAGATAAAAATTACCAAGGTTTCAGAATCCACCACTATTCAACTAGTAATTATCTAATTATTAATTAATCCTCAATTTTAGAGTGACAACTCGAAATCAATCTATGTCATCTCATGGATATAACAATTAAGCCCAAGTAATTAAATCTAATGTAGGTTCTTTTTCTGCTTAATAATATGACATCTAAGCATCCCATGTAAACATATTGAATAATAAAGAGTCAAAGTTTTTCTAAGCACTCTATGTAAACAATTTAATGAAAAACACAAAATCAAAGATAATCATGTATAAACTTTATAGATCCAAGCATAGAATTAATCGAAAATTAATCCTAACAATCAATAATGCATGACAGAATTGATGAAAAGATTTTATTAACATCCAATTAATCATGTGAAATAAAAACCATAATCATTAAAGAACATATATAAGGAATTAATTAAATAAAAAGATAATTATTTCATTGAATAGGGTTTCATCCTTAACCTCAGTATAAGAGAATTAGTTAGACATACTTAAATTGAGAACAACAAAAGAAATAAAATCACCCATGAAAGCCGAACTGCTGCTGCCCAGCCTTGCGTCTTGCGTCTGCCGAATTCTCCTTTCTCTCTCGTTTCTGTCCAGCAGCTCCCTTTTATATTGCTTGGCCACGGAATCCTATTGTGATTCTAATAACTAAACCAACTCTTACAAGCTAAAGCTCTAAGCCTGCCACGTAATTGAAAACAATAAAAGCCAAAAACTATTGATTTCCTTCCTTTATTCTACTTTGACTTTCCATTCAAAGGCTTAATTAAAAGCTTTGTTTTTATGTGCTGCCCACTTTAGCTTTAACTTTCATCTTTGTTTGCACGAGCATGGAGAATTCAATTTATTGGATTCGGCTTCTTCCACATGCACGTATGTCTAATTGGTTCCAAATCAATTAATCTTTAATGCTTACAAATTGAACTTCTTTATGCTCTTTTTATCCATAATCTCCAATTAATTCCCTATTCAATAAAATAATTCAATTAATTAAAAATAACAAATAAAAATAACTAGCAATTAAATAATTAAGGGTAAAATATGTATATAAATTATGCTCATCAATTTTCTTCTATATCGTGTTCACCCAACAAACTTTGATGACCAATCAAGCAGGTTGGATGATTTCTTTTCTTTCTTATTTTGTTCTTTTTCTTTTTTAGTTGTCTTTCTAGGGACCAAAATTAAATGGAGAATTTGAAAGATGGAACAATATTTATATGTGTCAAATAAAGTTAAATTAATTGCAGACGATTGCAAATAGAAATTGTCTTCCATTGATTTTGTCTACTTCAAGTGTCTTAAATTGTTATTGCAAAATACCAATAACAATAGTGCATTCAATTTTAATCTAATTCCATGACATAAATTCTTAAAAGAATTAAGAATTAATTGGCAATGTTTCTTCCTTGCTCAAGTTTATACCAAAAGTTTAAAGTTTGTGATATAAGAATTAGTAGAGAAGAAGAACGAAGAAAGAAGTAGCAGTCTGTTATAACGGCAGTTAAGTTTCAAAGGTTTTTTCAGGCATGAAAACACATGTTTTGATTTTGAAGAGGAAAGTATAAAATAAATAAAACCCTAGCCTTAGTGCATATCTAGTGTGGCTTATTTAATGGTTGTAAATACTTATTTAATTTTATAATCTCTTTTCAAAATTTTTATTATTATTTGGTTGCATTTTGAGTAGAACTTTTTTGCCTCTACCTGTAAAAAGCTCAAATATTTGCAACAACCTTCATTAAATTGTTTAAAGTACCCTAAATTTATTTCACAATCTTATATTATTTCTTTGATATCATAACTTTAAAATACTTTTCTATTAGACTAATTTTACAATTTCAAACAAAATCTTTAATTGATAACCAAATAACACAAATATCTTTGATAAAAGCTCTATTTGAATAAGTTTTATTTGAAAAGGTATACCAAACAGAAGCTAAAAGACTTAAATGACATGTGCCATGATCTTATACAAAAGGTTAGGAAAGATTAGATTAAGAGAGGATCCAAATCGTAGATAAAGATTGGAGGAGCACGTTATAAAGTTGGGGCACACTTAATGGTTCTGAGATAATTTTGAGGGATCAAATTATTGAATAGTGATCAAATGAGCGATGTATCATATATGTTCAGCTCTTACTGGGAGAGCTATGGGTCCCACTTTATCTATCTCCTAATCATAGCTGGACACATGCAGTGTCATTCTCCATATGGTGAGCGACACTACTCACTCGATCAGAATCCTTAAATTGTTTTGACAAATTTTAATCCAATTATAATTAAAGTTAAACTTAAATATTTTAAATGATTTTAATTACGAATATTCATTTCATGATATAAAAATGTATATTTATATTAATTTATAATTATTAATAAAAAAAATTTGTGATAATAATTGAATTTATATTAGTATTTTCAATTATCTAATTTTATTAATAAATTATCAATTAGTCCAATCCAATCCTTTATAAATCATTCAGTCTGATCCTATCTAATTCAGTGTAATACAATCTTATCTAATCATATATTCAGTTTAATCCATCATATCAAACGTGGCTCGCTTGCATTCTTCCTGTAATCCAGCATACCACACATTTGATCTTTTAGTTCTAACCACTCACACAATCTATCTACTACCTATTGCTTACTTACTGTATACTTATTTAGTTTTTACAGATATAGCCAGATATTTCACTGCAATTGTGTACTGAATTGGTGACTTTTTATCAACAAAATCGTGTTTCTTTTTATGTATTATTTATTATCTAAAATAAATTTTGAATATAATTCTTTCAAAATACAGGTGAGATACCATATGAAATCGGTAATCTCCATAATCTGGAGTGGTTGGCGCTTTCTAAGAACAAATTAGTTGGTGTGGTCCCAACTACAATCTTCAATTTGTCAACACTCGAATCACTTCAGCTTTCTAAAAATTCTCTCTCTGGAAGACTTTCATCAAGTCCAGATGTCCAAATTCCAAATCTTGAGAATCTTCTCTTATGGGGTAATAATTTTAGTGGTGCAATTCCTCATTTCATCTTCAACGCTTCTAAGCTCTCCATCTTAGAGTTGCAAAAGAACTCCTTCTTCGATTTGATTCCCAATACATTTGGCAACTTAATAAACCTTAAGAGGCTTAATTTATATGACAATTATTTGACATCTTCAACTCCAGAATTGAGTTTTCTATACTCATTGTCAAATTGCAAGTATTTAGAGTATTTTAGCTTCCACTAGACGGCATTCTTCCAAGGGGTATAGGCAATCTTCTCAATCTTTGGAAGTCTTTTCGATGTTCAATTGCAATATTAGTGGCGGGATTCTTGAGGAGATCAGCAATTTGACCAACTTAACAGCAATTTATTTAGGAGGCAATAAGTTGAATGGATCAATTCCGATTACTCTTTGCAAATTACAAGAGCTTCAATTATTGAGTTTTGTAGATAATAAATTGGAAGGACCAATCCCATACGAATTTTTCCGTTTGGCTTCACTGTATGAGTTGGATTTGAGTGGCAATAAGCTTTCTGGATCAATCCCTACATGCTTTGGTAATCAGACTTCTCTAAGGATACTATCGTTAGATTCTAACAAGTTAATATCTATCATACCCTCAACTTTATGGAACCTTAAGGACATCTTGTACCTTAACTTGTCTTCAAATTTTTTTACTAGCCCACTCCCGTTAGAGATTGGAAATTTGAAAGTTTTGGTAGGAATAGATTTGTCCATGAATAATTTTTCAGGTGTTATCCCAACTACAATTGGAGGCCTAAAAGATTTACAATATCTCTTTTTAGAATATAATAGATTGGAAGGCTCAATTCCTGATTCCATTAGCAATTTGATAAGCTTGAAATCCTTGAATTTTTCCAATAATAATCTCTCTGGGGCTATTCATGTATCTTTAGAGAAACTGTTAGATCTCAAATATATAAATCTTTCTTCCAATAAGCTAGAAGGAGAGATTCCTGGAGGAGGACCTTTCAGAAATTTCTCAGCTGAATCATTTGAGGGAAATTAATTATTATGTGGTACACCCAAATTGCAAGTTCCACCATGCACAACTAGAATCCACCACACATTACGGAAAAATGATCTTCTCTTAGGAATTGTCTTGCCGTTGAGTACTGTATTTATGATCATTGTATTGATATTAAGATATCAAAAGAGAGGAAAACAGATACCAAACGATGCTAATATGCCACCAGTAGCAACTTGGAGAAGGTTTTCGAACTTAGAACTTTTTTGAGCTATCGATGGATTTAGTGAAAGCAATCTAATTGGTAGATGAGGTTTTGGCTCTGTTTACAAGGCAAGAATTCAGGATGGGATGAAGGTTGCAGTGAAGGTTTTTGACCTGCAATACGAAAGAGCATTTAAAAGTTTTGATGTTGAATGTGATATGATGAAAAGTATTCACCATTGAAACCTTATCAAAATCATCAGTAGTTGTTCAAATGATGATTTTAAAGCGTTGGTATTAGAATACATGCCTCATGGAAGTCTAGAGAAGTGTTTGTATTCTAGCAACTACATTTTGGATATTTTTCAAAGATTGAACATAATGATAGATGTTGCATTAGCTTTGGAATATCTGCATTTTGGTTATTCAACACCTGTAATTCATTGTGACTTAAAGCTAAGCAATGTATTGCTAGGCGATAATATGGTTGCTCATTTGAGTGATTTTGGCATGACAAAGCTCTTACTCAAAGAAGATCAATCTTTCACTCAAACACAAACACTTGCCACCATAGGATATATGGCACCATGTTCGTCACAAAATAAATTTTTTTTCATTTCTTTAATACTTTGTGATATGTTATTTATTTCTTTTGATCTTCATTTACTCATAGTATTATAAATTATATTATCTTACTATGTAAATGTTGCAATCCATAGAGTATGGAAGAGAAAGACGAGTATCCACAAATGGGAATGTTTACAGCTTTGGGATTATATTAATGGAAACATTTACCCAGAAGAAACTCACAAATGAACTTTTTTCTGGAGAAATGACATTAAAGAGTTGGGTTAATGATTTGCTACCCATTTCAGTTATGGAAGTTGTTGATGTAAATCTGCTAAGTATGGAGGACAAATATTTTACGACCAAAAAGCAATGTCTGTCATTTGTCTTCAATTTGGCTATGGAGTGTACTGCAGAATCACCAAAGCAGAGAATCAATGCAAAGGAAAGTGTAACAAGACTCTTAAAAATTAGAGACTTGTTGCTTAAAAATGTTAAAGGAGGTAGACATACGAGACCATCAAATTGATTTTTTTTTCTTTCACTGGTAATGAATTGTAATCTTCGCAATGAATACATTCAATAATAGTGTGTAAGAGTATTACCTAACGTTAAATTCGTGCCTCAATGCTAGGTCTGTTCCTTGGTCGTGCCCTATTGTGATCCTGCCTTCTCTCACTTTCAAATATTCATTCTAAATTAGATATTGTTCGGATGGAAACGGATTTGTCACTTGAGTCCCTTTAATTTTCTATAGAGAAATCTGCCACATTGTTTAGGTTTAATTTATTTATTTATTTTTTATAGGGAAAATTTGGACTTCCATTTATTATAATCAGGTCAGTGTGATTTAATTATTTTTCTTTTGCGTGATGTCTGGAAAATTATGAATACTTTGTAGGATTTAGAATGATTGAAAGTTTCAATGCACATAGTATTATGCCCATCGCCTTATGCATATATTGATTTTTATAAATACCAGAGCTGGTAGATTGAGAAATGGACCTTATTACATGTCAAACGACCTAAATACTTTGCTCAAAGCTAGAGAAGCCATTTACAGTTCTTTTTAATGGAGCAAAATAAACGATTCACACTTGCACATAAAATTAGAAAAGAAAATGAGGATTATTGATCCACAAAGCTGTTCGTTTACGAGATGTACGTATATAGATCTTACACTTAATTTATTATCCATTTGTAATGTTCAAATGATAATGAAGAATTACTTGAATTTGACTTTCAAAACTTAATTAATTTTGAAAATCTATCCATGGTTGTTACGTGTCTCTATAAATTCACTAATGCAAGTTCTTATCTATTATCAGTTGTTTAAAACTTTGTTCTGAACACGTCTGAAGAGATTCATTTATCTAGTTATGCATTTTTTATGCTATCACTTCACTTTATTCATCTTGTCTCTCCTTTATAAAGGTTGTATATGTTGGAGTATCAAATTCCTCACAAGGATCATATTATAGGTAAGGAAGGACTACGGTTCGTTGGCTGCACTGAAGTGTAGCAGAGTATTTGGATTCAGGAGTCAAGACTGTCCGAAGGTTGTTCAAGATGCAAGGCCGTTGCTGTGTAACCGTATGCCGTGCTGGCAAGTATGCTATAACAGTTGCTGAGCTGGCACCAAAGATTGCATATTAAATTATTAATTAATAATTAATAATTAATAAATCGGTTTAGTGTCGCACAATTATTATATCAGTCACTGTCCGATTGTCTCCTCTTTCATTAACTTTGCAACCGTGGCTTTTGAATCGGGTTAAGGATTGACAAAAATGTATAAATCAATTTAATTTTACAGTTCTTAATTGAGTTCTTCAACCATCAGATACAAGATGTATATATCGATCAAGATCCTACAATGAAGATAAGTTACAGTCTTTTGGATGCGTTTGAGATTGAGGTTGGACAGTTATAATTTAAAAGTTATAGCACTAAAATGTTTGGTAAACATTATCTGCTATAACTTATAAGATTTGTTGATATTATTTTTCACTTGTATAATGAAAAATCTATTATATTTTTAATAATTTTATCAAAATTATTATTTAAATTTTATATTTACTACATATTATTAATTTTTATTTGATAATTATAATTTTTTTTCCACAGCAGCTATATCTTAAAAGTTATAGCACCTCAATCCCAAACGGGACCTTTATTGACTGATTCCATCTCTAAATCATTTGTCTTTCCGAATTTCTCCAAAAAAAAATTTTAATAATGCCCCCTATATTGCTTCCGGTGAAAATCTGTCCTGAGTAAACTAAGTGAGTTGGTTCAGTTTCCGTTCCTGGGACTGAGTGAACAATCTTCTGCTTGTGCTTGCAAGGCGAGAAGAAAGGTCAAAATCCAGTCTTTCCCTTTTCTTTAATCATAATTCTTTCTTCTTTCTTCCCCACAACTTGAATTCGGCATACAAATATTACAGGAAATCAAATAACTAGGAAAGGGAATTATGTAAAATTCAAAGAGCAAAACAAGGTACTTTGACCATGAAATCATAAACTAAAGGATTAACTTTAAATTAAGCATCAAATGAAGGGATTCAAATGGTAGCCGACTAACGATTGTAAACTAATTAATAATTAGTCTGGGCATTAAATCGCTTGCCACGAAAGTACTACCTATTAGACACGTAAAGAATTTTTTTACTTTTCACTCAAACTAATAATCATCATAACAAATAATAAACTGGATTGAAATTAATAGTGTTTGGCTATGTGATATAAATAATCGGTTTAGTGTCACTCCATTATTAATTAGTTATTGTCCGATTGTCTTTTCTTCCATTGACTTGGCAATTCTGACTTTTGAGAAAAATGTTATAATTTACAACCCATAAAGCACGCATAATTGAGTAATTAATGGGCCACTAATTTCTTCTTCTTGATGGAGAATTATTGCAGCGAGAATTTTTCTTAGTCTTCTCGGCACTTGTAAATCCTTGAATTATCAAACGAATAGCAGAAACATTCAAGTTGAGAGAAATCCTTTGTCTCTTTGACTTAATACATTGACTTTACATTAAAACAAACATCGTCCGGTTGTTGAGAAAAATTTACGTTAAACCGTCCAACTCAATTTTGACAAATGCGAGAGAGGATGGAACTGTCCAATTAGGGTCTGTTTAAAATTGAAGTTGAAAAGTTACAGCACTAAACTTTTTAGTAAATACTAATTGTTATATCTTAGAAACTAAGTTGATTTGATTTTATAATTCTATGATTAAAAAATTTATTATATTTTTACTAATATTGTCAAAATTATTATTTTAAAATTATATTTACTACACACTTTATAAATTTTTTTCGACAGGGGCTATAGCTTAAAAACTACATCACCTCAATACCAATCAGTATCTAAATTTAAATTTCAAGTGGCAGTACCATCATCATTATCTCTTATGCTTGTCAAATTTAAATTTGAAGATTAGAAAATAAAAAATATCTCACCATGTCTATATAATGATGTTGTGGGATTGTTTCACCTAAGTTTTTATTCACATGACCTCCTTTAATATATGCGGGCTCCGTGGAAATTAAATTAAAAGCTGGAAAGATGAGCATATACTAAAGTAGTTAACAGATTGATATCATGTTTTTGTAAATATATTCTGTCGAAGGTGACTGTAGCTTATGATTCATTTTATGACGGCTTGATGCGTTTTAGCAGAAGAAAAAAATAAAATGGCTAATGATATAAGTAATTGGCAGTTTAATGTTCTTGCACTAATATTACTCAAAGAAAGTCATAAGAAATCAAATTATTTGAATCCGAAATTCCGAATTAATATTTGAGTTTAAAAAATGAATATCAGAACAAGAGCGATCATGTCGTAATTGACTCATTGAGTAATGACAAAGGTGTTTTAAATAATTTTTTAAAATATTAGGAATAATTGAGTCAATTTTACAAGCTTCTTAGCAAACTTGTGAAAACAAATTTAATTGTTAAAAATTAATCCAAAAAAATGAGCACCAAAAGAAAAAATTAAAATTGTCAACTTTATAGAAGAAAGAGTCAATTTTACCGCCAAAACACGTACTTATCAGCCCGATAGCGCCATGGCCTTGCATTTGGCTTCTTAATCATGCGTTTATAATGTAGCAAGCTCCCAAGCTTGGCGGCATGAGCAGAGCAATACCGTCCAAACCGTACCATGTAACCAGAGATTTTTACAGAGCCTAGCTATCTGATGTAAAAGTCTGAAACTTCGAGAATCCATACAAATATAAATATAGTTGATATTCTACCAGGTGCAGTTCGTAATTGAAATTTTTCAAGATTATATTGAAAATACAAGGATTTTCTCCGACTCTTTACTACAAATTAACCAATACATCATGAGATAAATTCAGGGAATGAACTACTACGTGTACTCCTTACAAATGCAAATGACCAAAAGATTTTTGAAATTGTAGAGAGATGATACTGAGGGATAACATACGATCTTGAGAACACATGTGATCCCATTTTAGGTGGCAAAGGAGCCTTGATTATTTGAGCAGATACGATTTGCAATCCTACGATGGGTTCTCGGTTCATGACAAGAGTAACTGAATTTGCCCAAACTGACATGTGTAATCTGTAACACCCCAAATCTAACACATGCAGAGCACGTGAAGAAGGAGGTTACTCACAAATCATAATCTTCACTCATAAGTTTCAAACGGAAATACCTCCAATTCTTATTCAAATAAATCCACAAATTCAAACATCTAATACTAAATAATCTCTCCCGAGGACATAAAAATAATAACAAAAGTCTCAAACTCCAAATTACACGTTCATAATAAAAATAACTAAATAGAAACACGAGTCTATTTCTCCTCTTATTCAAATGGCAAACGGAAACGGAAAATTACTAACTCCAAAGCTAAGCGCACCTCTCAAAAGAAACTTAATCTGCAAAAAGTAATGACGAGGGGTGAGCCCTCAACTCAGGAAGTAAAACTATTCCTAACACACTAGGCCTATCAATACCAAAAGTATTGCAAGCCTTCTTTTAATTAAAACATATATCATAATCCATAATTTTCATAAAACGATATATCACGATAACATAACATAAATTCTTAATAATTCAGAATATTCAAAAGCATATTTACTTACGAAGCAAATCATATAGTACGTATACAACAAAAAAAAAAAAAAAAAAGATTAGCTCATGTCACATATTATCACCTATAGTCCCGGTGATCCGGCCAGAAACAGAATCAGAATATCGTGTGCACACTCATAACAGAAACCCAATACTGGTCCAGACAGATATATCGTATATTACGATCAGAATCAAAATTAGAATCAAAATAACTATGGACAATGAGCCAAAACATTAGGAATCTCATACAATCATCAATAATTGAAATCAAACATGGGTACAAAACATTCGTATCAAATTCTTAAAAGTCCATATCAATAATTTAGGCTTGCATAATATTTTAAAGATAAAATCATAAAAGGTTGCCATGTCATAAAATAATTTACATATTAAAAAGCATTTATAAAATACTTTGTTAAAAAGAATTTAGGTTTGAAAACATTTACATAAAACTAATCTTGTTATCAAAATCAATTAATCCTTTAAGTAGTATAAAAACATTTATACTTATAATAATAATATCAAAATACTTATACATATCTAGTATACTAGGAATGAAGTTAATTACATCGACAAATGAATTTGAATTAACACACCTCTAAGCTTCTAAGAGCCTCAATCACCTTCAACTCCTTAAACAAATACAAGATATGACAATTAATAACTTATTCTAAGAATCTGATTTTCTAATTCATACCCGTACAGGTCTGATTCTCAGAATTTAACTCTTAATCTAAGACTTGGAATGATATAATATTCTATGGGACTATTCTGGACATCCATGAGTACCCCATGTAAAATTTGCAAGAGGATCAGATATCAAAAACATTTTCAAAACCATTTATTTCTCAGCAAATTCGAAACTGTTTTCACATAATCTAAACCAAACAGAACGGGTTCTGTGATTTTTATAAAATAAAATACTAATCAGAAAATTATGAAATTAAAATTGGGAATCCTAGACACATATATTAACCCACATATAAACTTTCAGAATTTTCCGAGTTCATTTGGTGGTACAAATAGTCTTGTGAATCCGATCGCAATTCTGGAATCGCAGTTTTCCAGTGCAGTGGTTTCTATTTCGAAAATACATATAAAATTGAAAACGAAGTCGAATTTAATGAAATAAAATTTAATCAAGAAGCCCTACATGTCTAGTTTCCAAAGATATAAATTTTATAAGAAAACTCGTTCAGAAAATATAGGTTTAAATTCGAGATACTCACGCTGTCCAGAATTATCCTGTGCTTAATACGTCAAGGATTGATTAACTAAACTCATAATAAAACAAAACCCTAAACAACGCCTAAATACATTCTAAATCATGCATTATGATCTATAACCATCTAGAATCGTGCTAATATAAACCCTAGATAGAGTGATTAGAAATCTGTTGAGAATAGGGAGAATAACTTACTCGTCGCTTTGATTTTCTCCAAAACAAATGTTTGAATCCTAAGATTTGGGTAGGAGCGTAAAGAGCAGCAAAGAAGAAGAATAAACGTTATGGACTTAGGGTTATGGAAGGGAAAAAGTATGAATTTATAGGGAGTCTTAAGAAACCCTATTTAATTAGGAAAAATAACAATTTTCCAAAATTATCTCATAAGTAACCTCTATTTATAATTAGTATCCATTTCTTAATAAGGGTTATAGGCCACCCATAATTCTCAATGAAAGCCCAATTTTCATAATTTAATATTATGGAAATTTGTGGCGTTACATAATCAAAGTCTCCTCAACCTCAAGATCGGACTCAATGTCTGTGTCTGAGGTTATACCATCCAGGTCTTCAACTGCATTGCATCCTTCAGGTTGATTTGGATCTACATTCAACACACCGCCCTCAACATTTTGGTCAGCTGGTTCAGAATCAAGTAAAATACTTCTAATCTACAGGGAAATCACTGAACTAACAAGACAAGCATGCACCGAAAAACAGGTAACTACCAATACCTGACCAGAAAAATGCACTCTGACCACAAAATGCAAAGAATGTATTATCTCCACATTTAATTTCTGCCTTGATTGAGCTGATATGTCCGACCAGCAAATTTCAGCAAAGCATGTACTTCATCAGAAACAATAGGCCAAGTATTGAATTCAATGCAGCAAGACTTGTGCAGGGTATTTTTGGGTTCAGGTTGACCCAAAATAAACAATTTTCAAGTGACTTATTTACCACAAATTAAAATTTAGTAATGGAAGAGAAAATCAAACTCTGCTCAGAGGTTTCAACTTTCTATATATGCTTGAAAATATGCAGGGTACCACAGTATCATTCAGTGAAACAGACAATGCAAACTAGTATCGCCCACAATATGACAACAACAACACTGCCTAATGTACCATGTCTTCAATGGCCCTCAGTTGATCAATTTTAGCTTGACACCTTAACAAGAACTTTAGCTTGTGTAATGGCCCTGAGTTGATCAACCTTAGCTTGTGAAATGGCCCTGAGTTGATTAACTTTAGCATGTGTAATGGCCCTGAGTTGATCAGCTTTAGCTTGACACCTCAACAAAAATGGACTCAGGTAGTTCCATACAGTTGCCTTGCCCCCCAACAAGAAATAAAGAAGTTCATCACTATGAGTTAACTTGAAGTCAAAAGTTGAACATACTAAGCTATGGTGAGGTCCACAAGCATAGTTGCTCAAACATAATAAGAATAATGCAGAGATACATCATTTACTTCTATTTATTGTGGAAACAATAATGGCATACATATATGGACTAGATATCCACCAAGAAGCCCAAGCGGAACTAAATGACATGTGTCAATTTCATCACAGAAAAATATAAAAACCAGTGCACATTTCCCCATTTTTTCAATATGATCCAAATTTACAAGCGTTGTTTTTAAATTTACATCAATAGATGGAAGTTGAAGCCATACAAGAAATGCAAATTTCAGTTGATAATACATGGCAAACCTGAAATGATGCAACAAGATAAGGCACCAACATCAATTTGGCATAGATAATTATGCGTCGTGCACATTTGCATCTGAAAAGATGTACACATTTATCTTTTCAAAAAATATATGATAAATAGTTGCGACATAAGCAAAAGGAAGAAATCACCAGTACTCAAAACTTTACCCAGTAAGAAACTTGTCTGCAAATACCTCAGCAATGCTAAAACTTCCATAAGCTGCAAGTAGTCAGTAGGACAAGTACTATGAAAAGTTCATCAAGCGCAAGCACCAATGCCAGATATATCTATATATGTCCTCAGATCATACTACCCTTATCTTTTATTAATTACAAAATTTATCAACATATAATAAGAATTTCTGCACATTTGTTACTTCCTCATTGATGGTCATCATAAATAGGAGAGCAACATTTTTTCACCCATGCAAGATCTCAGCATAACTATAACCATAAGGGTAATATTCAATTTCTTGGCAACTGATCAAAGCATCTAACAGGAAAACAATTGGGCTAAAAATAATGGATACAGAGGAAATTTGGGAAACTATGAAAACCTCATGTAACAAATTAAGCAAAGTGACAAGCCTAACAAAAATAATAATAATAAATTTTAAAAATAAAATGAATTCCAACCTGCCCAATACATGAGCCACTTGTGTTGCTCATCTTCATCTTTCCTCTCAATTGCCTTGAGTACACTGGTAAAGCAACACCCACAGAGCAGCTGCACAAACACCCAAAAATAAAAAATAAAAAATAAAAAAACAAAAATAAAAATAAGAATAAGAATAAAAAAGTACTCAAGATTATAAGAAAATAATCCAGTGAGCACTTGAACATGCAGACCGGACATTGCCATGGGATACTGCTACTCACCATAAGCTGAGAACCATGTTCACCCACTAGATCATTACTCCAAAATTACATTGATATCTATGTAACACATTACAATACAATAATAGTCGATGCAAGGTTTAGCACACATGATTCACTGTTAATCAAAAAGCAACCAACCCAATTTCTATTAACTGAAAAAACAGACACACAAAAATACACACAAATATTTTTGTTAATAAGGAGTTAAAAGTAAGTGCATAAAAACCATACCAAGCTGTTCGAAGTATAATGTTAGAACCAAGTGGGCAAAAGAGCAGCCGCAACCCGACCTGTGAATAAAAATGACAGAAAAAGCACATTTTTTACATTAGATTTTCAATAAATAAAAAATACATTTATTTGAGTGATTTTTTGTTCTATTAAACGTAAAACCGACCTCCTTGGTTAAGCTGGATCTGGAGAGAGGCATTTCAATAATTTTTTTTTGCAGATAATTTCTTTTTTACTAAAAAACAATTGATCTGTCAAGATTTTTTACCCTCACTAATCTGAGAAATTTATACTCAACTCACATTTTGTAATGATGAAGACTTCTTTCACTCAATTATTTTTCTTAATTGAAGAAGAAATTGAGTCCCCATTTGGGCAAGTGGCAAATACACATTTTTCTAATACCAATAAATCATAAACCAACAGGACATATAACAGTAAAAATATATATACAATAAATTGAGATCAGGATTTTGGCGCCAATAAATTTGCTTCCCTCCGGGTCTTAACGACCAATCAACATTAATTTTTAATTTTATTATTATTATTGTCAAAATTATAATTATTATTATCTATTGATATGGTGCGGGTGTGACACTCGTCGCTGTCAGTGGGCTTGGGCTGGCAAAAGTTGACAATAGAAATTTAGCGAGTTTATGCATGGTGTGGAGATGATACGGTGTCGTAAGGTTAGAAATTTAAACTTGCGCCTTAAATGGCTCCCCGGGATTTGCGAAACCGAGCCGATCCAGGCCCAAGATATGTTAAATAAAGTCGTTGTCCTGTCTCATTTGGTCAGGCTAGTTGGCTTTTCTCTAGTCCCATAAAGAGATGGCAAAAAAATACTACAAGTATGGCCCATACTGTATGGGGGCTTGTTATGTTAGGATCGATATCGTATATAATTTTATCTTTATTTTGTTAAAAAATCAGACACGGGTATAATTTTTTGTACTCATTGATTAGACGGATTGGGTCAGGATATAAAACACTAATGCCCGTATCCGCTTATTAAAATTGTTTGACTATTGACTATTGGCAAATGCTATGTTACAATTAATGTAACATACACACTCAACAACAACCACACAAATTATGTGGGCCCATCATTTATGTGGTTGTTGTTGAGTGTGTATGTTACATTAATTGTAACATAGGGACTCCCTTGACTATTTATGTATTTTTAATATTTCAAACGTTAAAATTAACAACTAAATCAAATAAACATTTGAGTAAAAAATTAAAACTCTAACATGTAAACATTAGTAAAATTTAAAACTCTAAAATATAAATATTAGCACTTAGCAGCTTAGTGATTGGAATGACCATCTAATATGATATTATCTTAAATATTTATATTGCATAAATTAGCAAGTGTACTAAAAGACACAAGTAATATAATAAAGAGTAGAGTATCGTCTCACAGAAATTGTATATCTTATTAACTACCGAAATTATTCTAACCGTAATTTATTTGAACAATTGAGTAAACAAATTTAGATTAAAAATTAAAATAAAATAAAGCAACTAAAAATTAAATAAGAATGCAAGCAGTTATGAAATTTTCAAAAGATTAAGACACTAGAACATCTGATTTCGCCATAACTAATCTAATTTAATCCTCCATCTATACTATTAAAGATTATTGTTGATGCTGAAATATGGTCGCCCTTGGCTCGACCAAATTGGATCACCAATGATTGTATTGACAATGACGAAAAGGTTGCACTCCACTAGCTTTAGCAATTGTCCGAGCTCCTGGGACTCAAATCACTCTTCCTTTTCTTCTCAGACGTGCGTACACAGAAACAAATCAGAGACGCCGGTGGTTTTTCCGGCGTAAACCCTCCGATACTTAAGTTAGTGTACGGAGTTTACGGGAAAACTGTATGATTTTAGTTTACGCACACTAACTACGATGTTCTTAAAGTAAAATGTATTTAAGATTCTTATGTAGTAATGTCTGGTATCAATTTGGCAGAGTTTCCCTCTCCTCTTTTTTTGTGTCTCTTTTCTTAATCGATTTCTCAACTTTTTATAAGCAATCGTCCCACTTTCTCAGAGCATTCTCCATGTCCGTCATACTCAGGTGATCAAGGGCCTTAATGGGTCTTCAACAACTGAACGTGGGTAAACGTGGGGCATCATGTTCTCCCCAGCGGTTTGGGGCGTGGTGAAACTGTCGTGCAGTTGTGAGATCGTGTCCTCTTTCTTTGAGTGACAAGTACCTGGTCGGTATGAACTTTTGGTCAGTATTCGTTTCTAGTCGGCATGTGCTCCATAAAGGATATACTACCAGGAATTTGCTCGTATCATTCAGCCGGGGAGATTCATCCCCGAGTATGGAATGGGGAGGTGCCTGACTGGTACTTTTTATTACTCAACAATTATTACTCATGTTCATAGTTGAATAACCCGAATTCCTGTTATATTCTTTCTCAAGCAATATCAAATATATTTCCATATAGTAATACACTATGTCTTTGTGTGCATTACAATGTATGAAAGCTCATTAAGTTTTATGGTATTCTTAAATTAACTACACGAATTAGGTTAGTTCATCTCTATCATGTAATTCATAGCACCCATTACAAAGAGTAAAAACACACAAATCTTCTCTCGATCTCATTATGTATCCTCAAATCATTCAAATATTGGCCAGATATTTAAAGGCATTATGCATAATAGGAACATTCAATGATAGAATAATAAATTAAAAATAACACAAATTTATGAAATTAAACTTTTATAATTAGCATACATCATAACCCTTACAAAATAAATTAATTTATGTGAATATAAAGAGATACCACTTGTCACGGGATGAGTGTTTTGCACAACGAACCCGTGCGGGTGTGGCACTTAGATAACTCTTGCCGAAAGTTGCTAAGTAAGTCTTTGAGATTCTCGACTAGCTAAGCCTAGAGGTTTTGAGAAAGATAGAGAGAAGAGAGCAATGAAGCTGAATAAGGAAAATTGTATTACTATCGAGCAAGATAGATTACAAGAGAACTTACAAGAGTGTTTGAGCATAAACATAATAGAAAATATTCAAGCAAAACAATTAAAAAATGAGAAAGAAAAGGTCAAGAAGCTGTCTCCATGTATTCTCTGCAATCGGCTTCTCCAAATTTCTGCTCTCGGTTTGCGGCTGCTGCTTGTTTTTTGTTTTTTTTTTTGTTTTAATTTCTCTTACGCTGCTTCGGCTTTTCTGTAATCTGGATTCTCCTTTTTTTTTTTTTTTCAATTAGTTCCCTTTATACATTAAGGGTGCGTTTGGGATTGAGGTTGGGCAGCTGTAGCTTAAAAGCTACAGCACTAAAGTGTTTGGTAAACACTAGCTGCTGTAGCTTTTAAGCTTTGTTGATATAATTTTTCACTTGTAAAATATAAAATTTATTATATCTTTAATAATTTTGATAAAATTATTATTTAAAATTTATATTTACTATATATTATTAACTTTTATTTCATAATTACAGCTTTTTTTTCACAGCAGCTGTAATTTAAACGCTACAGCACCTCAATCCCAAATGCACCCTAACAATGCTAGCCGCCCTTATCAATTCCTAAGCCAATGAAGATTCTTGAAGCCTAAAATTGCCCATCACGTGAAGCCCACCAAATTCAATTTTAAGCTAAAGCTTGTGCCAAATTCTTCTAATTCCCACGTGAATGCATGCATGATGGATAATTAAATTGCATCTCTCTTGATTTGTTTCAATTAAATTTCTTTATTCATTTCTCTTTTTATTCTTTCAAGCAGATTTCTTTTTAAATATTTTAATTTAATTTCTGTTATAACTCTTTTTATTTAGATATTACTTGCATAATCAAAAACATAAAATTAAGACAATAATTAATATAATGAAATAAAAACTAAGAATAAAATTAAGCTAAAAAATATTAAACATATATAAAATATATGTACATCAATTTACTTAGAGATTTTAGTTGTTTAATGGATTAGACGTTTATTAGACTATCTATAATATTGTCCTAATCGAAACAAATGATAATATAATAATGTTCAAATCAGGGTTAGTTGAAAGGAGTGAAGGATGGACAAGGAAATGTCAAAGCAGAGACTTTTATTTTCGATCCAAATATTTATTCATCTATAACACATTGATTAAAGTTGAACCTAACAATCATCAACTTATTTTTTTAAATTATTTTTAAATTAATGTATTACGTTTTTATCTAGAGCTAAATAGTTAAGGTATCATTTTTCGCTTTCATAAACATATATAGATATTAACAAATAAAAGGGGATAGGAGAATGGGACAAACATCTCTAATTTTTATCAGAGAATTCCAACTTATACCTATTCAAGCCCACAACGAATAAGTGTCAGTGACTAGGGGTGGCAAAAATACCCGTCTAGTCCGGACCCGAACAGCACCCGGGCGTTGTGGGCCAGGTATTACCCAGTCCGTTATGAAGTGGGCCGGTATTGGACATCACTTGATAAACCCGAAACTTGGCTCAGAACCCATATTTTATTAAAAAATATTATCAAATAAATATTATTTAAAATATTTATATTTATTTGACTCATTTGTTACACATATATAAAGTTTTAAACGCTTAAAGTTTATATTTTCATGTCAAATTTTATTGAAATAAATTTAAAACTTATAAAATTACTAAAAAAAAAAAATACAAATATAATATTAAAAAATATAAAATCTGGGTACTCAAATTAAAACCCCGCGTGCTTAAAAAATCTGACCCTGGCATCTAAAAATTACATTCGGACTAGCTCCGAATATTGCGATACCCGAACCCAGAGTTTTGCCAACCCTATTGGTGACGGAAAAATCATCTACCAAAACGAGTATGAGTATGTGCATTGACATCCCCACACAATAGCCGGCCCATTTGCCATTTGCAAGTCCACCAAAGTTCAATTATTGGATGAACTTGAAGGACTCATTCATTGTGATATTAGAATGCAATATCGGAGCAGAGGTTATTTAAAACTCTTAAAAAACTCATTCTTTTCATATTTATAGCTCTTTCTTAATAAAATTACAAAAAAGACATAAAAGTATAATAGTGTTTTTAATTAGATTTTACTATCGTTTAGAATAAATTAATTAAAATTGTAAACATGCTTTTTCATAATAAAAATAATTACTAGGTAATTTATTTGTACTTTTATGTAATTTCCAATATAATAGAATTTTGATTACAAAAATGGGTTGTTATAAGGATATTGAAGATGTATGAAAAGCATTACTTCAAATGTAATACATATTGTTGATGAGATTAGGACTCCTCTTTTTAATATTTTGGATGTATTTGCTTGGTACAGAAAATATTTTACTTCCTAAACGTTGTGGAGATTTAGGAATGGTATGCTGACAAATTCAGTATTTTCTAAAAATAGAAAAAGCGACGGTCCCATTTTGGATAAAAATAAATATCTTGCTAGGAGAAAAATTAACTAATTAAATTAAAGTTCTTTATTTGGGCCAATTCTCGATTAGAAGATTTAATTTGTTTGTTAATTACTGCCACAAGTCAAAGAGACTAATTGGTTGAAATGTGGTGAAATTAGACAAGTAAATTATTATATTACTCCTTTTTGGCATTTTTTATTTTAAGCATGGTGAGTAGCTAATGGAAGAATGTGAGTCTCCAAAAGAGTGCCGGAAAGAAGAATTGTTCATCAGTGAGAAGATAAAAATTATTGATCTTGTTGACATAACCAATGAAATGATCACTTAATCAATTTGATTTTAGTGCAAAGATTTTGGTCCATTTGAAATCATCTATATTGCAAGACGATAATATTTCTCAAGTGGGTTTCATTATTGATTATGCTTAAATTCCTTAGTGCTTAAAAATGAGAAGAGCCAAATTCCCATAATTATGGAATCCTAGGTAACCTCAGATAATTAGCTTCAAATTGTTCAAAGTTCAAACCATGTTACTTTTGACCTAATTGCCGTGTTAAGAAAGAGATTAAAAACTGAAAAAGTTAAAACATAGGTGAATTTTCTTCAATTATTAGACTTAATATCGTTTTGATCAATAGACTCAAATTTGAAATCTTCCTCAAGTGACTCGGAATTGCAGAATTTTCTTGGTACCAGAGAAGAAACTTCTATATTCGGAACTACTTCTGGAGATTATGTTCCCTGACAGGAAATATCAAGAACAATTTTTACAAGTGACTCTGAAAGAGAAATGCTCATCATTTGGTGAGGAGAAGCCACTAATTTGTTAATAATAATATGTCCATCGAATCAAGTTACATGTCAATGAAGAATCTATAATATTATGAGATTGACACTTCCCACTTCAAGTTTCGTATATGGTTGACATTTCCAGCTCAAGCTTCGTATATGGTTCAAATAAATAAATAAATAAAAGCAACTTAAGGAATCAATAAATAAATTGACGGATATAAGATAGTTTCACAATTAAAATTCTCAACTTTTCAACTCCTTCTGATTTCTTAGAAGTGATATTCTGGATTTTGGCTGGATAAACATTAATAATCGCTGATGCACTAGAAGTCCCAGAAATTTGCCAACTAACATACCAAAGGCACACTTCTTGGGATTCATTTTCAGATTATACTTGAGGCATTGACCAAATTATTTCTTTAAAGTTAACCAGTGGGCATCCCTCGTATAAGATCTAACCACAAGATCATAGTCTTCTACCTTCTTTCCCATCATGTAATGGAACACTACTATCATGACCCTTTGGTATGTGGCTTCTGCACTTTTAAGACCAAAAGGCATTACAGTGTAGTGAAAATTACCTATAGGTGTATGAAAGGCAGTCTTCTGTGCATTGTTTGGCACCATCTTGATCTGGTTGTATCCACTGAATCCATCCATAAATGAAGGCAGTCTATGACCGGAAGTTAAATCTATGTGCATGTCTATGTTGGGCAGAGGAAACTCGTCTTTTGGGCAGGCTTTATTTAAGTCTCAGAAGTCCATATAGATTCTGATCTATTAGTTTTTCTTCTTCACTAGTACAATATTTTCCAACTATGTAAGATGCTTGATTGGCTTAATGAATTCGGCAGTTTCCCTATCTCCTCTTTTACCTTGTCTGGATGGAAATTCCTTTTCACTTGTTTTATTGGCTTACAATTTGAGTCTACATTGAGCGCGTGACAGACCATAGATGTGTCCAATCCTGGCATGTTCCATGCAAATATATTGTGATACTCTTTAGTAATTTGACCAACTCCTTCTCATTCTCGCTCAGATTGGAGCTAATTGAGATACATTTTATATGTTTCATTCGTCGTTGAGATTCACTTCTTCTAACTCCTCGTTGATAGCTGTGGAACCGCCTTACATGCATTTGGGTGCAAATGATACTTTTTCTTCGACTGCTCTTAATTGGAATTCTCCTCCTGCTCCTGGTCAGTATTTGCACACAAAGATGGTAGGCTATTTATGTTGGACCTTTTCTTAGAAAAGAACTAGGTCCCATAGAACTAGGTCCCATACACCGTCATAAATGGTACACCACTTTCCCATTAGGTAGAACTTACTTCCCACAAACTAAAGTAACTTGAGTTTTTGTTTTAGGTTGTCGGAATGAGCACTTTTTAAGAAATCCAGCTTGCGTTTTGTTTCGACAAGCTTTTGTTGATTAGTTTTCTGGCTTTTTGCCTGTTTTTCAAAGCTTCAGCCGTTGCAGCATGGCAGCAATCGTTCCTTCTCCTTCAGTGGATAATACGTAGAATCGAGCCTCTACCATATGACTTTCTTCATAATGGAATGGGGTAAGATTGGCAGCAATGCGGATTGGTTTCATTCCGATTCTTCGTTTCACACACTAATGACATGTAGAGAGTAACATCCTGTGTTTATTTGAGTAGGGCCTTCCAAAAAAAGAAAAGGTGATATGAAGTTTCAACATCCATCACATGAAACACAGTTAAAGGTTGAAGAGGATCGACTTTCAAATCCAATTGAATACATCCTTCTATAGATTCAGACAGATTTCCAAATTCAAAAATAGTAACATTTGGGCCATAAATTTTTTTTTGGTAGGTATTTTGGCCACTTCCAACACCGTTCTAGAGATAATATTGATGGAGGAACCTATATCCACTAAAGCTCTGCTGACCGAAACTCCATTGATCTCAACTTCTAGAAATAATGGTCGTCTGTAATTAGGATTTATTACCTCAATATCTTTATCAGAAAAGATGACTGCTTTGGTAGATTCGAGATAAGCTCGATTGACTTCTGTTTCCGCATCATAGCACTCTGGTCCATATCGTAGAAACCCCTATTAATGCTTTGATAGCTACTACGCATGCCTCCAGACCAAGTCCAACTTGGGGTTATGTTGGAGAGCACGTACTGTAAGATCATTATCAGGTAGGATTTCATGTTCAGCCTTCTGCTTCTCGATAATAACATTTGTCATTGAATCATCATTATTTGTAATGGACTCAGCAATAATCGTCGTAGCTACTCGATCACCATAGTGAGGTAGTAGGTTCATATCTATATCTTGTTCCCTCCCTTGAAGTTGTAATCATCCATGTGCAATTTTTCCCTTGATCAGTCTGAAGATATGGCGACAATGCGCTATAAGATGACTAAATTTTTTATGTAGACGACAAAGCTTTGGATTTTTCTGTTTTGCTTCACTCAACGGTCTTGTTTGTTTGAATAGCTTCAGTATTCTATCCATGATTAGCGATCCACAATAGCTTCAAATTCTCTTCCATGTAAGGCAACTTGGAACATGTCAGAGCCTCCTTTCTTGGCATTCTTTTCTTATATGGCTGGAAACGTCTTTCCGCTATGGCAGCTTGAGGAGCCTGCCACCTTTTTAAAGTAGGTATTGCTCTCGTGGATAGAACAATTCTGCTAGCCTTTTCTAGCAGCAAACTAAAAGTTGAAATGCCGTGATTCTTCAAGAACACTCGCTGGTTATTCACCATATTATCAATGCATATATGGACTAACTCTTCCTTTGATTTGGACTGATAACAATCCAGAGCCAAGTTTCTGAAACGCTTGAGATAGTCTACTAAACCCTCCTTAGGTCCTTGAAGAGCTGCATTCAAGTCTTCCATAGTTATCTGGTCTTTAGTTTGGAAATACTTCTGGCAAAATTTAGAAGCCATTTCACTCTAAGAGCGAATCGAACCAACTTTCAAATTGATGGACCAAGTATAAGCATGACCAGTGAGAGATTTGGAATATTCTCTCAATCGAAGCTCTGGGTCAATAGCATATTGGCCAAGAGTGTCAATGTAATGGTTGATATGTTCTCTGGGGTTGCCCTTCCACACCTCGAACAAGATAAATTGTGAACAGCGGTAGCTTTCGAGATAAGGCTTATGCTTGATCTCTTCTAGACATGGGGGTAGAAGAGAATATTTCATATCTTGCGCATTCTGATTTTGGTATTGTAGGAGAGTCATTACCTCTGCTAAGGTAACATGTGTATCTGACCCCACTTGAGTCCAAAACTGAGGCGTTCTGTTGAATTCTAGAGAAGCATTCACAATTGGTCACATGAATGGCTCTCCTGGAGGAATAGCTATTTGTCCATGGTGAGGAACAGACTCAAATTCTAGAAAGACGACCAACTTCATTCGGAATTTCACCATGGAAGTTGTTGTTTATCAGATTGATAAACCTGAGAAAAGTGAGATTCCCAATATAAGGAGATAAGAAACTTCCTAGTCTATGCTTTGGTTTCTCAGATCTAACTTGTGACTCTCCGGTGTCGATGACCATAGGTCACTCCTGTCCATTGGCAAAAGCTTACAGAATTGTTCCGTGAACTTGTAACTCCAAGTGGCTCCTGAAGCTGTGACTTTATGGCTAGACGATCTGTCTCGTTTGAATGGGCGAAGCAACTATCAGAATCAAGCAAAAACAAGCTGAAACACCATGCCAAAGTGGAAAGGCAGCACACGTAAATGAAATTTATCTTTTTTGAACGTCAATTAATGTGTGCATAACTTATTCTACTTCAATTGAAGGGTATTTAAAGGAGAAAAATATATTAAAAGTTCCATAAGGTAGAGTCAATAAAATACAGCTGATTGATTTTTGGTCTGGCTCTGTGACATGCATGTCATGGAGAAAATCTGTTTGTCGCCAATCAGTGTAAGTGCAACTTGCCATAAATAATTGAGTGATGTCGGTGGATTCTTTCCAATTAAATCAGTCGGTGAATTCTTTCCAATTAAATCCTTAAAAGGCCTCGTTGCTTTATTTACATTATCTTCAACCTCAAACAATGTCCCCAGTTCCCCCCCCCCCCCCCAAAAAAAAAAACAATATACTTAAAAGAAATTTTATGGGTAGTATATGCAACTGCTAATCAAACGGCTCATAGTTTAGCCAAACT
This sequence comes from Citrus x limon, assembly GCA_034663535.1. Lineage (NCBI taxonomy): Eukaryota > Viridiplantae > Streptophyta > Magnoliopsida > Sapindales > Rutaceae > Citrus > Citrus x limon. Next base: position 25,698,422 of record CM067997.1, read on the forward strand.
TACTTTATAAGGGTTTGTGTTTCAGTGGTTTGATTGGAGGACTTCCCAGCTGAAATCTTGAATTCTTTGTGATCCTAAATTTTTCGAAATAAAATTTTATTTTTAATAAAAAAACGAAGACATTAGTTCATTAGAGATTTAAAAAGACTTTATAGAGTTGTGTCCCACATTGGCTAGTAAATGGGAGATGCTTGGGTTTATAAGGTGGTAGGTCACTCCACCTAAAAGGCTAGTCTTTTGGGTTGGATACCTAGAAATCTTATACTAAGTCCTCCCAACAATTGGTATCAGAGCTAGACCCTAGTAGCCGGAATGTGGTGGTGGAACAACTCAGGTGTGTCGGACGAAAGGACCGGAGTCCGGCGGTGGTTTCGTCCGAGGGGGAGATTATTGAGTTGTGTCCCACATTGACTAGTAAAAGGGAGATGCTTGGGTTTATAAGGTGGTAGGTCACTCCACCTAAAAGGCTAGTCTTTTGGGTTGGATACGTAGAAATCTTATGCTAAGTCCCCCAACAGACTTCATAGTCAGAATCATTTACCAACTTTTGTCATTTTATTTTTTTAACAAATTCTTACTCTTTCATCATATTATTATGAAGGACAAAGATTCTCGCCATAAAAATAATTATGTTTAAAATAGAAGTGCCGTTTAAATATATGTTCTCATAAATTCAAACGTAATCTAAATTCATTTTCTTTTAGAATTCAGCCAAAGAAAGTAAACATCACCTTCTTTTTTTTCTTTTATTAATCTATGAAAAAAAAATGAGTTTTCATTTTAAGTCAATCTCAAGAAATCACCAAGAAACTCTCAAACATCTTAGTAGAACTTTCCTTTTTAAGTCAAGCTCAAGACTAGCTAGACTTGCTTTAATATACGAGTGGTGGGACTTGGTGGGAATATTAGGTATGGCTTTGCCTTAATTGACTAGACAGCGAGTGGTGGTGGAGTCCTCTACAAACAATTCCCATTAACTATGCCTTCTGTAGAAATGCTAATCCTCTGTAGAAATTAGCACTCCACCATCAAATAAACTTGCTATAGACACAGCATACTTACATTCTTTTGGCACGCAGTCGCCAATTCATTCATGATTGTGGAGGCAACATTATACTTGATGATTCTTATGCAGATTTCTTTAGTATGTTGATAAGATCATGTCACAATTGATAAAATAAAAACTTTTCCAACAAAAAGGTTCTCGTTTTATTAAATGCATCGTTTTTTGTTTTTTTTAATAATTGCAGCTTGTACTTTTCTGTATTTTAACTTTTGTCCTCATTTCAGCAAAAGGAGAGCTTCATTTTCCAGTGAAATCCCCACCCAACTTAAAACAATATTTGATCAAGGCAACAGAGCATATAATCTAATTAGATTAAACATGTTAAGCCAAAAATTGCTAAGCCAAATATTTACATAAATGCTTAAAATCTATAGTTCACAAGCATAGCATTGAAGATTTTGATAACTAGAAACATAAACAGATGGAAGATCATGAATAACATATAACCGGCTGCTTGAACCTTCACCCATGAACCAAAGTCCAAACGTTTTACTCAGTTATTTAACAATAGTTGTTTTGTACATAAAAGTTATAAACCAACATAAACCTTTCTTTATAATATGAGCTGAACCTCCACATAGATCTTATATTACCTTATGTATATATATATTGCCGACAAAACACATTTCGGCTCTATAGCACGGAACCACCCCTTGAACCATATACTGTACATATTTACAAAGGATAATATTAACAACATTAGCATAAAACCCAGTTAAATTGCTGTTGGAAGATTATGATGTAGAAGCATAATTGGCCAATGATTGGGACCTAGCACCTTGACTCAGCAACAAGTTTTTCATCTCTTTGTAACCCCGGAGTTCTTCTAATGCATCAGCTGTAGTCTTTGATGCAACAAGACTCGAAGATGCAACACTCAATGAAGCAGCATGCTGACCTGAAGGCGCCTCAGATATCTGACTGGACTCTTGGTTGCTATTTCTCCATATCTCAGGTCTGGTGGCGTCTGATGAATTTATTGAGCTGGACAAGTCTTGACGAAGTGGTGGAGCTTTCTTTAACATGCACACAAGAGCACCAACAGCAGCATCTTGGGATTTCCTGATTGGAAACAATCCTCCAGGCTCAAGTGGCTCGCTCAAAGGTCCTTGTTGATCAAAAGATTCATGTCTGCGAGATGCACGACTTTCCATCAGTGGAACAGAATTGAAAATCTTACAGCAAGAAAACCAATTTCATGTCATCAAATTCTGATGCTAGATTTTAAGAAAAAATTAAATTCTACAGATCATACAAATTACTTCTCTGAATCCCTTTTTCCATACATGTTATGATAATTTGCCATTATTCTTTGAAATAATAAAACTACTTTTCTTCCTCCAAGCACATAAAACCATTATTTAAAGCCTTAATTGCCACATCAGACCATAACAATCAAAATTCTTCTGCTATGGTATAACGTAAATTAGTTAGTCCAATTGCGTAAACTTATAAAAGAGGAGCTAAAACATCAAATAAAGCACTACCAAGGAAAGTAATCCACCGTCTGTAATTTGCATTTTGGGTCATTAAAAAAAAAAAGAAAGAAAAATGAATCCACGCCAACACAATTTATTGGTTTAATCTCATCTTGGAACACGTATTTTCACAAAGTCGCAATTGTTAATAATATCCTGCATTATCTCCAGCATCATTTGGCTTCATAAAGCTTCTTAATTTCTCATGGCATAGCATATTCCTTCAAACAACCAATATCCCATCCATATCATCAGTCATCACCTTCCCATGAAAATTGTTTCACACTATTGACCATATAAACGTACTCAATCATAGTAAGCAATTACTAAGAGAAAATCTAACAACGAATAGCAACAAATGTCCCTGTAAGCAGAGCATCAAAAACCATGACCATAACCTGGTTTCATTTTTCAAAACTACAGAATTCAGGATTATTCTGGGGAAGTGAGCCTAGCATCACTTCAATAAAATCTATATTTATTATACTCTCCACACTAAGTGTGTGCATCCATGTTTCACTCTTTCATTAATGCAACTCGTATATTGCTTTTGGACATGGACATACTTAGTTACTAGCAAATCTAGGAAAGTGAAGGGCCTTTGGCCATTCAATTATTACATACTAAACAAACAAGTAGCACAGATAGATTCAACATCTTTGACCATAGAAATTCAGTGCAGTCATAAGGATGGCACAAGTCATAGTGAATATCCTACACCCACAGCTACAATACCGATAAGGTCATTATACCCTACACAGTTACAATACTGATAAGGTCAATATATTGACTATTTTGAAGATATGATCATATAAACATAGCACTAGCATTTATCAGTTCAGGACTTCACCATTACACCAGGTAAAGACCTTTAAATTACAATACTGCATTTTCAAAAGCTAACACAACTGAACAAGTTTGTAACTCTCTGCTCTCTCCTCTTATCTTCTTGTGTTATATCTCTATACTGAAACCCAGCCCCCACACGCCAAAACCCCACCCATTCCATTAGCCAATTAAAACACAAGCATAGATTTCAGATGATCCAACTCAATAACACCCCAAAAAATGATAAAACAATATTGAATAGTAGCAGAGATCAAAATCTTTGTGGCCTCAATGATGTGCAAATTCATAGAATTGTAAAGATCAAACATAATCAATGTTAAACCCTTAATCATATAGTGAACAAATAGCCAGTACAACTTCATTTTAGGAGTAGCAATACAGCATTTATCATCATATATTTACAATCAGAACCTAGCTCTTTTAGAAATGTCAATACCTCAACAAACAAAAGTAAACAGAGTAATCAAATCAAGAAGTTCAAACTAAGAACTGAAAGTAGAAACAGAACAGATAAAATGATCAATTCCTTGCAAACATTTCTCATGTATCAATTTGCAGTTTTAGCAATCATGCCTGAACAACCTATCCAGAATGCCAAAAACTACAGTTTGATAATGTATCTTCTATCTTTTATTGTTGATCTGAAGCGAACTAGATTTCTAGGGAGAAAAGGGAATGTGGGAGTTCTTCCAAAGAAGCTCCTTCATCCAGTGTCAACTTACAGAACGAGGTAGAAACATTCACCAAAACTTTGGTGTCATTTAGAAAGAAAACAAGTAAACTAAAGGTAGAATTTAAGTTAAATGAATTTTGACATACCTGCTGCCAGGTTCTGTCACATCAACATCCTCGACATCAAATGGACAGGGAAACTCATCATCAAAATCATCTGGGAAAGACCTGCTGGAGCTTCTAGAAACTGAGATTTGTGGTGAGCCGTGGGATGACAACTTCACCCCAGAAAACCTTCTAGAGTCATCTTTCCCAAGAGTTAGTAACTACAGCAGACAAGCATAAAATGAAAAAGGATTTTATAAATGAAGCAATCACATCTGACATAGAATATCACTTTGATGAGCATACATAATACCTTGTCAATTGTTGCACCAGTTTGAGTTGGACCCATACCTCTATCAATCTTCGATGAACCAGATCTTGTGATTTTAATAGGAGGAGTTGGAGAAAGAGTTTGCCTGCTTGACAATACAGGGGAATTTGCAAGCTTAGTAGCGGGTAAACTGGATGGAGCACAGTCAGATCGATTACGACTCTTCGATGGATGACTTCCAGGAATATAAATTGGTGGTGATGGGGATGGGGAGGGTGTAAAGTTAGGAGAGGGACAGTACTCGTCAAAACTTGTATTCTTCTTATGAACTAGAGATGTTTCGGGTGGATGAGGAGGCAAGCTCATTGGATGGAAACGGCGAGAGTTCATGTTAGAAATTGAAAGATGGGGTTCTGAATGGGTGGGTGATGGTGAGAAAGAAACTGAAGGTGGGGAAGGCTTGTAATGGTCAAAACTCCAACTATGCCGTCTTGAGAAGGGCAGAGACGACGGAGAGCCATGTGACACAGGAAGAAAGGGAAACTTCTTTAAAGGATCTGCTAATGGGCTGCCAACATAATCTGGTATAAATTGTGGTGACATAGGTGTTGATGGCTCAGAGCTTACTTCCGAGATTGATGAACGATACAACACTGAAATGCAAAGCCTACCACTTGAAGTATCGACAGGGGTGAAGCCAAATCGCTGGAATTCTGCCTCTTCTTTACGAGTGAAAGGCTCAACAAAAGAAGATACTCTATGAGCTAGGCTAAATGTGAGAATTTGTCCAGATGAATTGAGGTCACGGAAAATCTTATATGCTGGTAAAAGCCTAACAGTTGAATACAATGACCTCAAAAGTAATATAGATTTCTTATACACATTATGCAAAGTATTACTGCTCGATCTTCTACTTCCAGAACTAGCATCCCTCACCTTCCTACTGTCATATTGAACTACCCATCTCTCCACAATCTTTTCACTCTTAGCCTCACTCCCACATTCCTCCTGATCCGAACTCCAACAAAATGGATACCGTTCCTTCGACGACAAATTCCTAACAAGTTCACTTTTGGGGGAAAGATTCACGGGGTCCCAATCAAGTGGCCTCTGCACTAAAATCACATCAACCACCATTGGCTCTAAATTGCTCTGGTGCCAGAAATCAAGATTCTCTAGCGCAGCAGGGCATTCACGAAGCGCTAGATTAAACCATCTATCTCTCGGCCTCACACTAGATGAAGACGAGGTCGACGAAGACGGAGACGATAAAGCTTGTTCACCACTAAAATTACGCGACGACATATAAGGAGACCTTGACTCAAGTATTATATGCAGGCTTTTAGTATAGAATTCAGTGATAATTTGTTCCATTTTCGCTGCTTCGGAGTGCATGTTATGAGATGATGCCATATTGTAAAATTTAACTATAAATGGCACAAACCTTTTAAGAAAAATCGAGATTAGAACCTTTTATAACTCCACTGAAGGTCATCCCACTGCAATTTAAAAAAAAAAAGGCTCACAGGTATTAAGAAAATAACCAAAACTAATATTAACATCTACCGAGAGCAATTAACACTCCAAATTAGCAGTCATTGACACAGATACTAGAGCATACAGATCAATAAAAATACATCAAAACGAAAATCTAACAACTGGGTCTATGATTTCTTTGTTTAAAATTTAGTGGGTAGTTTCTATTTCTTTAATTTTTATTTCATGGGTTTTTGTTTCTTACAGTAAAATTGCAAAAAATTGCAAAAAATTGCAAAAGCAAACGAGGTTTTTGAGTTCCACTTACCCGTCGGTAAAGCCTCGAAAAGGAGATGATGGTTGATGATGATGGTGGGGGCTTTGAATTTTGATTGGTTTATCTCCTTTTACACGAAGACAACTTAGACGAGAGACTGAGAGGGGGCCTCCTCCTTGTTAATCAAGGAACTCTGAGAATGTGGGGGCCATTAGCTGTGGGTGGTATGACTGATCAGCTACTGTCAATTGTTTATTATCACCGTCTGATCTTGCCACGTTAGCATAGGTGATCAAATGCAATGGATTCTCGTTACTCTTTTGTGGGCATGGGCTGCTTGAGGTTTCTTTATGGGCCACTTGTGGTTTTAACGTACAAATGGGCTTCACAAGTTGAATTGCGAGACTGCCTACAAGGATTTAAGTTAAAATTAAGCTTATTATGAGTTTATGACTAGTATTTAGTACTGTAATGAACAAAATTTCGAAAGGACGTTTTTATTTTAAAAACGAATACTAATATGCATATAATTTTTTTTAATATTTATTATTTACAGAAAGGATATCTATTCCACTCCCCACTCATGTGAGTTGAATTCCAGATCTCTTGTTTTCAACACAAAGTATGCAACTAATTGACACCAACAATACTATGCATATAAGCTTGGATACAAATTAATAGTGTGATGCAAAATGTGTCATTCATTAGTAAAATCATCTTATCAATGATAATATAAAAGTCAATTATTACCAGGGGCGAAGGTAAGAGTGGGCTAACCCGGGCTGCACTTTTTTTTTTTTTAAAGTTAAGTATAATTTATAAATTTAACTTTTTTAATACTTATAAATAAATAAATAAATCTAATAGCCCACCCCATAAAACAATACTAGCTTCGCCACTGATTATTACAGAACATATGGCAATCATTAATTGAAAACATGTCATAACTTTGTGAGCATATCATCGCTCATATTTTTGTAATTGTTTTAGTAGAGGAGAAGATTTTTTAGATTCTTCCCTCCATCCTCAACTAGGATTCGAACTAACTAAATAAAATTGTTTAAAAACTATTTACTCAAGTACTTGGGAACTTAGAGTGTGTTTGATAATGTTTTTAACTAGCATTTTTTGCTCTTATTTTAGAGAAGGAGAATGATGTTTTTTGATATCATGTTTTTTAAAATGAAAATTTGTATGTAGTTTGTTCTTAAAACAATATATGAGAATGAAAACAATAATCAGTTGCTTTGTCTAAACATGTAAAAAATAATAACAATGTATTTAGTTTTTTTTAATGAAAATATAGAATTTTTTATAAATCTCTTCAATTTTTTATACATTTTATCTTTTATTATTATAATTTTAATCAAAATGAAATCAAGTTTCATACAACATTAATAATTTTCAGAAAACCTTTTCATAATTTAATAAGTTTAAAAAATTAAAATAAAGTGAAAAATAAAATAACAAAAGTAGAATTAATTAGCATATAACAAAATAAAATTAAGATAGAAGCAACGGCTACATTGAAAAAATAAGATGTAGAATCCTAGAAAAGTAACTGAATAAGGAATTATTAATGAAATAAAATAATAATTAAATAAAGAATTAGTAATGAATAAAGTGGTGGCCAGGCTCAACTTTTTTCCCTCGTCCTTTTTGTTTTGTTCTCAGTTTTGAGAACGAAGTCAAGAATTGGCTTTTTTTCACAAAACTTAAAGAACAAAAATATTTCATTCCACAAAATTTTTAGTAACTAATGGAAAATGATCTTATCAAACAAGTTTTTATGTTTTTTGTTTTTAAAAAACAAAAACATCCAACAAAAAACGTTACCAAAAACACCCTTAGTAACTTAAGAGAATACTCTAATAGTCTAATGTTTTGTTTACTACATTCCCTACTCTTATTCTACTAAGTAAACATAACATTAGAGTAAGAATAGAGAATGTAGATTTCTCCCACTCTAGCATTTATTTGAATTTAAGAAGAGAAGTGAGAGTCTCACTCCATGGGTTCCTCTCATTTTTGGAGTGTGGAGTGGGATTCTCAATTCCATGGGGGAGATGGGAGTGGGATCTTCCTTTTTCAATCATTCTTTTATTAAATATAATGTAATTATATTTGTTAAAATAAAATTATTAAAATAAAATAATTTTACAATTACTTAAAAAATAATAATATTATATTTATTTAGATGATATTATTTAATAATATTACATTAATTAAAAATACTAATATTAAACTTATTTAAATATAATATTATTATGTTTAGTTAAAAATTATAACTTATTTAGTCTAATTAATTATTTTTAAATGATATTATTATATTCATGGAGAATTAATAATATTACTATATATCTATTTAATTAATAATAATAAATATTTTATTTGAAAAAATATTAATTTTGTACTATCTTGTTAATAATGATGTTCATGTGTTTCTCTTATCAATAATATTAATTTACATAATTAAATTAAAATCAATAAAAAATTGTGATTTACATAACTGAGAATATTAGTAATTATTATTAATTTATATAATTAAAATTAATAATAAAATAAATAATTTATTTTACAAATATTTTTTTATTGACTTCGTAATTAAAAATTATAATTTTTTAAATAAGGATAAAACTATAATGTGAAACAATTCACTGTCAACTCAAAACAAAGTAAACACAAATGAAATTCTAATTCCTATTTCACACTCTCATTTCAGTATAAGTAAACAATTTACTCCCACTCCCACTCACACTCCACAATCTCACTCATCAAAATTCCTAATTCAATATGAGAAGTAAATCCTACCTAAAATGTGCTCCTAGCTCCTAATTATGTCATGAACATATTTATTTACTTGGCCATTTTATTTGTCGGTGTTCTTCATCATAAGGCGTCATCTATCGTCAAGCATCTTATTTTCATCCTTAAAGGGTCTCATAATGCTTCCACGGGTCCGTCGCTTTGGGAATGCTATGAACTCAAGTCTTGAACGCTCCTATCTGTTTCAATCAATTACTAAAAACAGCCCAACATTAATTTAATCCTGGGAAACTAATTAATGCTTTTGAAACCATATGACAATATCAACATATCACTAAATTTCTCATCTACAGATAATGATAGACATACCATTTTCTTTTGAACGACAAGGCCAAGATCATAACTAATTAACCTAAAATGTATGTGATTAAGTTGAATTGAATGTGCAATATCACATTTGTTTAATATGAGCAAAGCGACTACATATATATGATATATCCGTGTGTGTGTGTTGGAGAGCACAAGGGATAACAACTTAGTGAAGTCCAGCCCATAAACAAGATATGGATCTAAATAGTGATGCTTCTAGCAAAAAATAACAAATAAATAAATAAATAAATGTTCTCTTATTAAGCCTTAAGTTTAGCCAAATCTATGTAGTTCACTAATATAATGAAAGCTTTAAACAAGTAAAGAGAATGAAGCATTGAGCCCCCACTTGTTTTCTAGAGAAAACTTGTTGTTCATTAATTTATATTATTAGAGAATAAGCAAAGGTTTACTTTAGTCTTTAATTATCATTGGTGTAGAAATGCTTTTGAATTGAAGCCATTATAATTTATATGGTTGTTCAAAGATAGATTGGGATCAAATCATTAACCTTTCCATTTATGGATTTATATATTAGATATTACTTTGAAGATCCATGAGATATTATTGCTTTAATTGTGAACAACAAAAAGAGGCTAAAATTAATTTTATAATCTTTTTGGATTGCGGCAGAAGTTTACTAGCTGCTTGCATAGCGAACAAGATCACTGCCTGATTTCATTGCACAAGAAAACAAAGAGCAAATCCAATAGAACCAGAACTTTTTCTATACTCAGATTCTGTGATAGAAAGGGTTACTAATGTTCGACTGAAAATTCACAAGATTTTCTGTCCCCAGGGGACTTGATTGACTGGGTTTCACCAACTTTATTTAGTTGGTCAGTTGAGTTCAAATACTAAGAGGTAGAGGTTTAAAAAAAGAAAAAGAAAAAGACTTTCAAAATGCAAAAGATTGGTATATATACATGGAGCCTATTGGAATTTGGTATGGCATGCTAAATATTTAACAAAGATATATTAGACCATGCATGATTTTATCTTGATTCCGAGCTTTCTACTCAGCAGTTATAGAAATGTAACTGATAGCAAGTAAAAAGGAAAAATTACTAAAAGAATAGTTCTAGATGATCAAACATGTTTTTTTAACCGTATGTGCTAAGCATTGCAATTTCCTACAGCAACTAATCTTAATCAGTTCCTATGTGCTGAGTACATTTTACTGATCAACAAACCTTGAATAATTGAGTCTGATTCACAGGTTTCTATAAGTTCATTCTTCACATTACAAATGATAAATGTGGGTTTCAATGTCTGTTCAGATAGGGAAACTTCTTATTCTTGCTTGGCTAGTGGATAAGAGTAATAAAATTTGAAGATATTGATGTTGATTCATAGAAAGCAACGGCCACAGTTTTGTATATCAAAGCAAGTGGGAAACAGGACCACTTCGATTAGAAAGCATTCTCATCTATATGTATATCAAAGGCTCAGTGGAGGATCCTCATCGTTGATAAAATAATATGAACATATATATTGTTGTATCCAAAATAAAAGCGAGCTTAATATAGAAGCTCTAGATGGAATATAAATTAGTATTTATATCAATTAAACAATGATGATATATTATGTATTTATCTCAATTAAACAACGATGATATATTATAATACAAGTTCAAGCCTTTAAAATTTTTCTTATATATGTATACGTATTCTGTGTATGCTGAACATCAGCAAGAAGTGCAAACAAAAGTCATTCTTACTATGTCAAGAAATTCTTTCTCATCACCCAAACTCCCCCAAGATTTTATTGGAAAGTTTAACTTACGAAAATTACTACCACAAAATCCCCTTACCCAACAACCAATCGCAGCCGCTGCTCCTTCGGATGCTATCAATAAGAACTTGGATTCAAGTGTTTTACTGGTACTCTCAGTCCTCTTATGTGCCTTAATTTGCTCACTTGGTTTAAATTTTCTCATCAGGTATTTATTAATAAAGTGCTCAAGATTGGCAGCCACTGAATCTTATGCAAATTCATCGACCCCATCTGTCAAGTCATCAGGAATCAAGAAAAATGCAATCAAGACTTTCCCTGTAGTAAAATACTCAGCAGAATTGAAGATTCCAGGCTTGGACGCGGAATGTGTTATATGCCTGTCAGAATTTGCATCTGGTGAACTTGTGCGGCTCCTGCCCAAATGCAACCATGGGTTTCACGTTCGTTGCATCGATAAGTGGCTCAGATTACACTCTTCGTGCCCGAAATGTAGGCACTGCCTGATCGAAACTTGCGAGAAAATCATGGGGTGTAGCCAGGCTAGCTCTTCAGGATCTTCAGTGCCAGTGCCGGAAACTGTAAGCAGTATTATGCCATTGGAACCTGAAGGAATTATACGCAATTATGGAGGACTCAGCTAAGTAATAATTACATTGGGAATTCAATTCAGAAGTGTGGGCTAATCAGTAAACAAGACTGAAGATGGAACAGCAATTGGTTCTCTTGGGCTGGCCAAGAAATTGGAATGAGGCTCCTCATAGTGATGAGAGACAATCTGCAGCTTTTCCTCGGAAATAGTACCTTGAGCCACTTGGAAATTGGAAAAGCCACAGCCCCACAGCATTGAACAATTTGCGATTTCCACTTGGCATTTCAAATATTGTTTCTGAATTAATTGATCATTCATCTAACTTAGCAATGTTTTTACAAAAGTTCAAAAAAAAAAAAAAAAATTGTTGTTATTGGTCACTTGTATGCCAATTATATATTTTTAAACCCTTAAGAGTAATCTTTGTTGGATAAGCTCCTGAGTCCTTTGTAACCTGTCCTTCCTTATCATGCCAATTATATATTTTTAAACCCATTTATTAGGGGTTTTCTTTTGTTTTGTGTTTTGTGCAGGGGTCTGCTCTTTATACAGTATCATATAGCTATAATTTATCACTATTCATCATTGTTTAACTCAATACGAAGTGTATAAAGCGAAACTTGAATTTTAAAATTTGCAAATGTGCACAAAGAGAATTATTTACAATTCGATTACTGAAAATATAATAGTCATCAGCGAAAAGGTGTTATTTATATCTATGATTTGCATGTTCTTTGGACTAATCATAAAATTTGAAGTATCAAACAGATCTCCTATTAGAAATCACTAAAATTAGTCTTCAATGAAATTTGAATAAAATAAAGAGATTTTATCTGAATTAAATCTAGAAATGACACCCATAATGTTGAAGAAATGCCAAACACACACACACACACACACACACACACACACACACACACACATACATACATATACCTATATACCCAAGCGTCTACAATTTTCTATCTAATGTTGCGTATCATTTTCTGCTTTTCAAGAGTGTTTGCACATTCTGCTTGAACATGTCCATAACCTTGACACTCTCTATATTGAATTACAAACTACTTGTTAGTCTCAAAAAATTTATTAAAAGGTTTACCTTTTTGTGTGTTTTGGAGCCCTTCGTGGTCATTTCTTCTTTTTTTGCCCATACTTTTCAAGAACTTGTTGAACTTCATAGATGACAAAGGGAGGGATTCACCAACGTTAACATCATCATCATCTGAATCAGCAACATTCTTCTTCTTTACTTCAGCTTCCAAAGCAATGCTCTTCTCCTTTTTTTCAGATGAGATGTATAAGAGAGTTAATTACACCGTCATGTGCGAACGTGTCAATATCTTTGCCTGTGGCTTTAATAAGAGACCTGTCAGGTAAAGATCTCAAAATCTTTCTAATAAGCTCAGTAGAAAATGTTTCTTCTAAAGCGAAAGCTTCATTAGAAATATCACAAAGGCTAGCATTAAACTCAGAAATTGTCTCGTACTCATGCATTCTCAAATCTTCAAACTTAGTAGTAAGAAATTGAGTTTCGAGCGTTACACCAATTCAGTATCTTCATAAGTAGTTTAAAGAATTTCCTAAGCATCTTTTGCAGAGCCATTTTGAGATGAACCAGAACTGGTTTTGATCAATACCGTTGCAAATTGCATTGAGAGGTTTGAAATTATACCGAGTCGTGGTGATTTCTTCTGTAGTCCGTGTTTTCATTAATTGTAGGGCGTGTCCATGCAGTTAAAATAGAATGCCAGGCCATTTCATCAATTGACTTTATGAAAGCACTCATCCTCACCTTCCAAGAGTAGTTTCATCATATTCATGCAAATTCCCAAGAATCTCACAGTTAGTATTAGTGAGTCTGCTCTAATATTATTTATAAGATCTAATTTTATAGACATGTCAATTTAATCAAATAATTAATTAATTAATTTACATAAAGCAGTCAAAACATAAAGTAAAACATAGGGAAGATTTTTAGGCAATTAAAAAATCTTACCTAAACCCAAAGAACCATAATATAAAGTTGAGACAGATAGAGCCCATTTGTAGCTTCCAAGACATAATCTTATGTACATAGGGAATTACATAACAATGAAAATGATATTGTCATTCGGAAGCCAATACATATAAATCACGAGTACAATTCAAGCATAAGAATAAATCATTACAAATCTAAATATTCTAATTCCAGTTTCAGTATAAACCACTTTATACTACATGAGTTTTTTTCTCTTAATATATTAATTGTATTGATTCTAAATTTTATAGAGTTGCTGTAGGAATTTAGAGGCATCACACATAAAATTTCTTGGCGTTCCGAAATAAAAAAAAAAATTCAAACATTATAGACCTGTGAAACAGCTCCAGGACTAACAAATCGAAATTCTTAACTAATGTTCTATATATCGAAAAGCTAAATAATTTTCAGATTTGGAAAGGACTTATATAAATATTATTGTATAAAATTTATAGATGTATTTCTAAGATCGTTTGTCCATTGAAAGTAATTTTACACTCATACCTGGTGCAGAAATCAACAGTTTTGTTATCTTAGTATGTCTATTTCGAAAATTCATTAAAAAAGAATACTCAAGGAGTTGTAGTGAAACAAAGGTCCTTTTAGAGTTTATTGTCTCTAGTTTTTTAAGATCGGAAGACTATGTTTAAAAATTCTGTTTCCTATGCATGAGTCGTCTAATGAAAAATTGGGCACGTCATGAAAAGTTCTAATCTTATATATGTCAAAGACTTAAATTCTGTTTGAAATTAAGGTATTGTAACTTTTAAAGTATCATTGCGTAGAAAAAGAACTATAATTATATTTGTACACCCTTTTTTTTGTCACAGCCTATACTTGTACAACATTATGCCAAAGCAGTGCCACTGTGCCAGTGAGGCATTTCAATTTTCCGAATTGCACCCGGTGACGTGTGCAGCTCCAGCCCAAATGCAACCTTGGATTTAATATTTGCTGCATCCATAACAACGATAAGTGGCTGAGATCACATCTTTGTGCTCGAAATGTTGCCACTGCCTGATTGGAAGTTGTGAGAAAATTGTGGGGTATACCAGGCCAGCTCTTCAGGACCATCAGCGCCAGTGGCAGAAAACTGTTGTCAGAAATGTTGGGCCACCATAACCTAAAGGAAGTGTAAGTAATGATGGAGAATAAAAGAAAGAGGTAAGTCATGATATTGGTAACCAATTCAAAGGTGTGGGCTAATCAATCTATTAGTTTTTTTTTTTTTTTTGAACTACGAGATAGTCCTGAGTAAACTCTAATTATAAGAGATATTTTTAAATTCGTTCTATAATTTAGATTAATCTCTACTCGTATCGAGTTAGATTGTAAGAGATAAAATACTGGCTAAAATATTGATTTCATACGAGAACGGAACTTAAACTCTTGATCTTTCTTAAAAAGTGAGAATGTCGAACCATTCATACCAACCACCTTTAGTTATCGTTCTATTGGTTCTTATTTTTGCTTGGGCTTGTGCAATAAATATGTGAATGAAGCTCCTTATGTGCCACTTGTAAATAGGAATGCCACAGCCCCGGGGCATTGGACAACTTGCAACCTCCACATCTTTGTCCTGATTTCTAGAATGCTACGCGATAAAGATGATGGCATTTCAAATACTGTTTCAAAATTCCATCTAATTCAAAAAAAAAAAAATTTTAATGACTTTTTCATTTTGCCATTTATTTTATGTTTTTTCCTTTTATTTTCTATTTTCTTTCTCTCTTTATTCATTTTCCTTGCATTTTCATTTTTTGGATTTGTTGGAATTTAGTGGTTAGATGTTGTATATCTGTCCGTCTTGAGGTTCTTTCAGTACTGAAGATGTTGCTGTTTTAATTTCCTCATTAGAATTGTATCAGTATTCATATCGGGATTATATACCTATATGAGATTTGTTAAGGGGCTCTAGTAGTTGATGCATTGAGGTTTCGATGGCCCGGGATCAGGCGCGGAGCTTAGGGGAAAATTCTAGGGGGGCCAAATTTAAACTTCAATTTTATGTTATTAGGGAGATTGCCACTTTCCCCCCTACAGTAATTAACATATACCATTTATCTCTCTGTTGTTTTTATAATGGCCAAAAACCCCCTGAAACATAAGTTTATAATATTACCCTTATTTTTAATTACTCTTTATTTACATTTATTATAAATTAAATAAATTATATGAATATAAACTAAATAAAAAAATTAAGTATTAAAAACAAGAAATATATGTTTTGATATGAGTAAAAAAATTAATAATAAATTTTTTTTCTTGTAATTATTTATTTTGTGAACATTTTTTTATAATAAATATTTTGTAATATTTTAAAATTAAATGTAAAAAGTATAGGCAAAATATTTTATTATTTATCTTGTAATAAATTTTTATTTGTCATTCAAATTTTCTTATAATAATTTTTTTATCATTTTATAATAACTTTCTTATATATTTATTATAAGAAAATTTTCACAAAATAAATAAGTACAAGAAAAAAATTTATTATTAATTTTTTTATCATATCAAAACATATATTTCTTGTTTTTTGCTTAATTTTTTATTTAGTTTTTATTCATGTGATTTATTTTATTTATAATAAATATAAATAAAAGAGTAGTTGAAAAATAAGGGTAATATTGTAAACTTATACTATCAGGAGGATTTTTGGCCATTATAAAAACAGCAAGGGAGATAATGATAAATGTTGATTACTGTAGGGGGGAAATTGGCAATCTCCCTATGTTATTATATATTAGTGATTTAGTGCTGGCTTATTTGTTTCTTACTATTTGATTCTATCATTAGTGGACTTAACAGTAAAATTACGATATTATCTAATGTATAAACTTCATACATTAATTGTACAGGGGTCAATATGGACATTTTACACTAACTTTTCATTTTTTATTTATAAACTCTAAAATTTTTTAAAATTCTATAAGGGTCATGACACCCTCTAGTCTTATATGGCTCCGCCTCTACCCGGGATGAGAAAACGATCGATTGCGATGAGAGTTCATCAGGAGTCTTTTTGAGGATTCCTTTAAGAGAGAATGATTTTGTTGTTGAGTGCTCATGGTTTTTTTTTGTTAACTGTTTTATGTTTTGTTTTTAATATTGTGATGTATTGTCTTATTTTGTATTATGTGACACATAATTTTTGTCAATTTAGAAGGGGTTTCACTTAAATTTATTGATGTGAGCTAAGCCAGACCCATAAATTTACTCCAGTGCTTAAGTAGTTCTAATGGGTGAATTTTTCTTTCCTTTCGATTATTAAAAATTTGGAGTGTCTATAGTATATATTTATGTTTAGGTATATATTTGTGTTTTGTTGGTAGAGGTTGCATTATTTTAGGCTTGAATCTTAAATTTTATCCTATATAATGTATTTAAGTTGGATGCGGTCTTGCATTTATATTTTTAGGCCATGTTTGGGAAGTTGGATTAAGTGTAGGGTTGGGTTAATTTTTTATCTTATATTTGGGAAGCTGCACTTTGGATTAGATTAGGGGACTAAATTTGAGTTTAGTTCTAAAATCATTGATTAGCAATCCCAATTTACAAATGGATTTAGTTAGGATTAATTTTAAAAATAATTATCTATTTAGTTAACCAGTACTTCCAGAATTGGTTGCTTTTATATATACTATTTGCTAATTTTTTGATAAAATAAAATATATTTAAAATATGTAAAAAAATAATTAAATTAAATATTTAAATAGTTTTTAATTTAATTAATTTAATCTAATCTAATTTATATTTGTTCATTATAAATATGATTACCAAGTAACTAATTTTCTGCACATTTAGTTTTTATTAATTATCTTTTAAATTAATTTTAATGATTATTTATTATTAAATATTTATGAATAGTTCATATTTATATTTAAATGTCAACTTAAATGTTATTTAATTTCATTTAAATATAATTTAATATAGTCAAATTTAATACTCTACCAAATATAAAACAATATTTTAAAATCCGATTAAATTTTATCAGATCTAATCTAATTTAATATTAATAATCAATTTAATTTAATTTTACATACCAAACATACTTTTATGACATTTTATTAAATTTAAATGAAATGCATTCCTTTAAAAAAAATTCAATTTTTTAAGCTAAAAGAGTGATGTAAATGATCATTTCTCATACAAATTGTTGTTTTCTTGTTTGACGAGAATTATGGATTCTTTCTAGTCTGTCCTTTCTTATCAAGCCATTTATTTATTATTCGAACATGCAAAAAGATTTTACCGTAACTAAATCTTGAAATGACAGTCCTAATGTTCCGACACAGGCGTCGGACCTTTGGGTGTCGAATCTAAAGTTTAGTCTAGTCTAGACAAGTATTGGGGACTCATTCTATATGTTTTCTTTCAGGGTTCCTCTATCTTACATGTATGTAAGATACACTCTCCTCACATGAATAGTATGTGGATTCCACACATGCACTATTCATGTGAGGGGAGTGTATCTTACATGCATGTAAGATAGAGATTGCCTTTCTTTAATTGTTCTTTTTTTTAAATACTTGCAATCATTATTCTCCTCACGCATGTTTGAATTAAGGCCCTTTATTTTCGCTCAAAATTTTTTATTATCTCAATATTCTTAATTAGATAATTTACGTATATAATTTTTTTCTTGTAAGAATATTTTCATTTTATTAAAGTAAAAATACATATTAAAATGTAAAAAATATAAATTTTAATACATAAAAAAATATTTATTTATATGTTAAAATTTATATTTTTTTATTAGTAACATTTTTATTTTATTAAAATAAAGATATATTTATTAGAGAACGATAATGTGTGTGTACACGAAACTAGTGCTAGAGAGACGACAAAGATTTCGACTATTTAATTTATTCAACCTATATCACCACATTCTAATTGTTATGACTTGTCTCTATTAACACTTATTAAAAGACAAGATTAATTTATTTAAGTATCCAATTTAGGGTGTGTTTGTGATTGATGTTGGACAGTTGTAGTTTAAAAGATATAGCACTAGACTATTTGGTAAACACCAACTGCTGTATTTTAAAAATTATGTTGATATGATTTTTAATTCGTATGATAAAAAATCTATTATATTTTTAATAATTTTGTCAGCATTATTATTTAAAAATTTATATTTATCATGTATTATTAATTTATATTTTATAATTATATATATTTTTTTCTATAACAACTATAACATCAAAACTACATTACTTTAATTCTAAACAAAACCTTAAGTGTGTTTACTTGTGGATTTGGGGAATGAGAATGAAACCTATGTTTACTTGGTAAAATGTAATTTGGGAATGAAAATAAAATGTGTGGGTCCCACATAATTTAGGAATAATGAATGAGAATCCCATTCCCATGGGGGTTGGGAATGAAAATGTGGGAATAGGAATGAAAATGTCGGAATGGGAATGAAATATATATTTACTTTTATGTCCTTCTAATTTTTTCATATTTCTTAAATTACCCTTGTTCAAATCACAAATAATTTATTATTTTAAATGTCATTAATAATAATAATAATTATTATTATTAAATTTTATTAACTTTATTATTTTAGTTATTATTAATTATTGTTATTATTATTTTTATTAATATTATCATTATTAACAATAAAAATAATGATAAAAATAATAATTAATAAAAATAATTCATTTATCATTATTATTGTTGTTGTTATTATTATTTTTATTATCTGGGAGTGTGTGTGTGTGTTCAGAAAAAATAAATTAAATTGCAGACAATCAATATGCAATATTAATTGGTGGTACGTGACGTTGTTACCAGATCAATGCAGAACTTAATCTGCCTTAGGGACCAGATCTGACTTAGAACATATCAATATCCCGCATGTTCGGGTTTCCAGCCGATATACCGCAAGGGCTCAAAGATAGTACTAGATTTAGATCCCAGAAATAGTACTCTGATTGAATGGAGGGAGAAGAGAAATACAACTAAGGTCAGAGATCCGGTCTCTATGCCTTAGAGGATACGTAACAATTTGTAAAGGAATTTAAACAAGCTTTAAATAAATTACGAGAATTTAAAACATACATTCAAAGCTTTAAATAAATTACAAACATTAAATGCTTACATGATTTGCTTGAAACCAAAATGTATTACAGTCTTTGAAGAAAGGGAAAATTACAAGACAGGAAATGTTTCCTCTAAGTCTTGATCCTGAATTCCCTGAGAGAGAGAGAGGCTTTTGAAGGTTTTTTTTTTTTTTTTAGGATGATGGATCACAGAGATCCTCCTCCCTTTTATACAAAAATTGCATTACAAAAGAACATACTACAGCTGGTCTTCACAAGCGTTGGTGGAGATTGGGGCCATCAACAGTAAAAGCAGTATGTGCTTTGAAACGTGGGAGACAACATCATTTAAGGCATCTTCTACTTTTTTGACTTTTGGGAAGCGTTGCATGGGAGCAGTAAAAATGGCTTTGAATGGCTCCAAAACTATCGGTGGAGGAGAGAAATGTCTTTACAGCTTCACGTGAGTGGATCCCTGAACTTGGGCAAAAGGTCGTCACGTGGCGAAAGTAACTTTGGCTTTACAAAGAAAATACGAACGATAATTACATGGATAAAAATTACAGAAATGGAAAATTAATTACAGGAATGGAAAAATAAGGAAGATTACTTTATTATTATTTTTTTTACATAACTTTAAGAGTGCTTTAGTGGAGAAAGTATTCCAAAGCAATCATCTTCGTTATCATCTCCAAGGGAAATGAACGGCTCAGCTTCACCAGAAGAACTTGAAGAAGAGCTTGCAACAGATGGTTCTGATCTTGAGGCAAGGAGCTGTTGCATTAGTTTAAAATATTCCTCTTCAGTTTTTGCACAGGCCAATAGTGATTGGGCCTTTGATCTTTGAGCGAGGAATGTGTTTTGGGCTTTGACATCTTCTAGTCTTGGGGCGAGGAGGCCTTTTGAAGAAAGCCAGGCCTGGACCGTGGCTTCAGATAGCTTTGATTGTTCGTTAAACTTGGACCACCATTTGACTTTGAAATATCTTTGAAGGATGAGTTGGGTTTCTTGAGTGTGGTATTGAAAATTCCACATCCAAACTCAAAGAAGAAAGAAGTTTGTACAAAAGTAGAGAAAATGAGGAAACCTCTTCTCGGACTCAGAAGGAACATAATGGGCTTTAAATAGGTTTAAACAATTTATGGCATTTGGAGTTAGAATGTTTGGGCTTGGTCCAAAGTAGTTCCACCATTGCTGGAACCAATTTGGAAGGCTTTGTACGGTTATTTTTTAGTTGAAGAAAAATAACCAAGAGTGGGTCTTTTTTGGGTTTTGTATGAAAAACGTGTTAAACCAAGCCTGTTGGTAATCCCAGTAGGAGAAGGATAAACAGTGGTTTAGAGCATTTGAAAGTTGGCGGGAAAAGTCTTTGGTTTGTGAAGTTGGTCACCCCACTGTTTTGTGCTCAAGACTTTTAAGATGGTGGCTGTAGAGTAAGCCGGCTCATTGTGAGACTCACTAAGAAAGAAGTGTTTGAATTTTACAGACTCAGTGAATTCAAGAATGCTTTGGTAGAAAGACTGAGGTTTTAACAAATCCCATGGTTTGAAAAACCAGCCTTTCGGGAAAATCTTTGAAATTGCTTGAAATGGATCAGAGTGATAAAACCCATCTTCCATAGATAAAACATTTTGATGATAGGTTTTATTGATCCAATCCGAAGATTTTTGTGAAAGCTTCGATTGAGAAACAATGATTTGTGAAGAAGAGCTTTCACAAGAAATAACTTCTTTAGAAGAAGAAGGCTTTGAAATTGCTTTAGAAACATATTTTTCTTTCTCAAGAACTTGAGAAAGAGCTTTATTTTGGGAAATACTTTGTAAAGCTAACATAAGCTCAGGGGACTTTGTAATGAAGTTCATCCATTCTTTTACCTGCATATCAGAGGCAATGGCTTTAGACTGTGCTTCTTGCTCCTCGACCATGTTAATCCATGATTTAATAGGCATGGCAGAAGAAAGTAATTTGTCTTTAGGAGGGGTTGTCTGGGTTTCTTTAGAGGTTATTTGTGGTGCAGAGTCTTTAAGAATGACTTTGCCTTTGTCTTTCTTTTTGGGCGGCATTATCTGTTTTGAAGAAATTCCCTGGTTAGAAAGTCATGGATAAAATTTGTATCTCCTTTAATAAACTCAATGTCAAAATTGAAAACACTTAAAATGGCTTGCCATCGTGCAAAAATTTATTTGGATTCAATGTTTTGAACATCCTTTTCTAAAACATGTTTTGCAGCTTTGCAATCAATTCTAAGTAAAAAATTTTGATTTAACAAATTACTTTGGAATTTAGAAATGCATAATACAATAGAAAGAATTTCCTTTTTTATAGTAGAGTAATTCTTTTGACATTCATTCCAATGAGCAGAAACATACTGTACTATTTGTTCTTTATTGTTCTCTTTTTGCTTTAATATTCCTCCATATCCTAAGTCTGATGCATCAGTCTCAACAATTTTAGGCAATGCAGGATTAGCAAGAAATAAGCATGGAATATTTTGAACAGAATTTTTTATGAGCTTAACAACTTTAGTGTGTTCATCAGTCCATACAACAAGATTTTTCTTTAATCTATCATGCAAAGGTTTTGATATCCTATTGATATTAGGACAAAAATCAAGAACATAATTTAAACTTCCTAAAAATCTTTGCAATTGAGTTTTGTCAAGGATTTTATCAGGAAATTTATCAGCAAATAGAAGAGATCGTTCAATAGGTGTAATGGTTCCTTTGGAAATGTAATGACCAAGGAACCTGATTCTTGTTTGAAACAAGGAAACTTTAGAACTAGAAATGGCTAGACCAGCCTTTCTAGTGGCAAGGTAAAACGTCTTTAGATGTTTGAAATGTTGATCGATTGTTTGAGAAAAGATCAACACATCATCAATATAGACAATGCAAAATTCAGAGAAATGATTATAAATATCATTCATAATCCTTTGAAATTCTGAAGGTGCATTCTTTAATCCGAATGGCATTACAATCCATTCATACTGTCCAAAAGGAACAGTAAAAGCAGTTTTATATCGGTCTTTTGGGGATTTGAATTTGCCAAAAACCTGATTTCATATCAAACTTAGAAAATATAAAAGCAGAGTGTAATTTTTGGAGTAAATCTTTTTTATTAGGTATAGGATACCTAATCCATTTTAATGCTTTATTAAGGGGTTTGTAATTTATTACAAGTCTAGGTGTTCCTCTTTCTATTTCAGAGTTCTTATTGACATAGAAAGCGGCACAAGACCATGGAGACCTAGATTTCACTACGAGCCCTTTCGACTCTAAATCTTTGATTTCATTTTTACAGTGTTGTTCCAGATCCATGTTCATTTGGATAGGACGGGCTTTAGTAGGTATTTGTCTTTCATCAAAAGAATTTTCATAGGGCAAATCTACCAAATGTTGTTGTCGGTTCCAAAAGGCAGATGGTAAATCAGCACATATTTCTTTTTCAATTAGGGTTTTAAAATCATAGATTTTTCTTTGTACAAAATCATTTTGTAATTGATTTTCTATTCTTTGTAAACTCAAATCCTTTTTCAAACAAACTAAGTCGTTTTGTTTAGATTTGAGAAGGGCATTGATTTGGTTCTGGTAAACAGAACAAGCTTTAACAATATTCAAATTTCTGGTTTTAGGCTTTTCAATAAAAGGGAAAATAAGTTTTTTGGTTTTTGCTTTAAAAGATATACTATCATAGTTGACAGTATAGGGAGTAATGAGATTGATAAAGGGGGTTCCTAAAATGACAGTATGGTGTATGTCATTTGTAAGAATAAAAGAAGTCCTGAATTCAAAACCATTGTTATAAATAGAGGCGTCAACTTTAAATTTGACATTTAGTTTTGAATTATTGGCGGCAGAAAGTCTTTCATTTGTTTTCTCATGAAACCTCCTGGGGACAATATCTTCTTTAATGCAATTTAAATCAGCACCAGTGTAAAAAAGGGCAATGGTGTCAATGTCAAAGTCTTTAGAAAAAATCAAGGTAATTTTAATCAAATACTTTCTTGTGGTGATTTGCTTTAAAACAAACAGAAAATCATTGAGCATAGATTCAATGTTTTCAAGACTTTGTTCTTCATTATCACCATCAGATTCTGATTTTTTATCAGAATTGTCTTGTAATTGTCTTTGTAAGAGAAGTTGGATAGTATCAGAATCATGTTTTTGTTTTTCTTTTAACTCTTTTATCTCGAGTTTGATATCTTTTATTTCTTTCTGAAGATCTTGGATGTTGGGAGTTGTTTTCTTTGTTTTCTTTTTATCCAAGATTTCAGTAAGATCATAAGTATTCTTTTTAGTCATTGGGACTTTAGATGTTTCTGCTTTAGCACTTACTTCTAAGGTTTTTAGAAGTTTATCAAGGTATTCTCTTTGAAGAGTAGGATCAGAAATGTGTTTGACTAATTCAAGGAAAGTTTCTTGATCTTTAGTCAACACATTGATTTTCTTTAAACGAGATTCTAAGTCAGAATCACTACTACTAGGTTCTGAAGTATCAGAATCTATCAGCTCATCAATTTGTAGAGGGTCATTGTCTCCCGTCATGGAAGAGTCAGAGTCAGAAGACTCTACAAGTAAGGGAGCAACTTTAGAAAGTAGTTCTTCGTCAAGGCCAAGCTCGTGATATTGTTATTAGAGACCGGATACCCTGTTTGTTCCTAGTATCCTGTAATATTAATAATAATAATAATAATAATAATAATAATAATAATAATAATAATAATAATAATAATAATAATAACAATAATTAATAATAACTAAAATAATAAAGTTAATAAAATTTATTAATAATAATAATAATAAATGTTAATAATGATAATATTAATAAAAATAATATTAACAGTAATTAATAATAACTAAAATAATAAAATTAATAAAATTTAACAATAATAATAATATAATAATAATAATAGTAAATGTTAATAATGATAATATTAATAAAAATAATATTAACAGTAATTAATAATAAATAAAATAATAAAATTAATAAAATATAATAATAATAATAATAATAATAATAATAATAAATGTTAATAATGATAATATTAATAAAAATAATATTAACAATAATTAATAATAACTAAAATAATAAAGTTAATAAAATTTAATAATAATAATAAATGTTAATAATGATAATATTAATAAAAATAATATTAACAGTAATTAATAATAACTAAAATAATAAAATTAATAAAATATAATAATAATATTAATAATAATAATAATAAATGTTAATAATGATAATATTAATAAAAATAATATTAACAATAATTAATAATAACTAAAATAATAAAGTTAATAAAATTTAATAATAATAATAAATGTTAATAATGATAATATTAATAAAAATAATATTAACAATAATTAATAATCACTAAAATAATAAAGATAATAAAATATAATAATAATAATAAATGTTAATAATGATAATATTAATAAAAATTAATATTAACAGTAATTAATAATAACTAAAACAATAAAGTTAATAATAATAATAATATTATTATTATTATTATTATTATTATTATTATTAAATAATTATTTTTATCAATTATTAATATTATAGATATTTTGATAAATTGATTCTCATTCTCATTTCTCATTCTCATTTATTTTGCCAAATAAACATATCAATAGCATTCTAATATATTCTCATTCTCATTTATTTTTATCAAGTAAATATTAAAATTTTATTTTTATTTCAATTAATTTTTATTTTAATTAAATTTCATTCTTAACCCACTCCTATTTTACTCCATTCTCATTCTTATAAAATAAACGCACCATAAAAGATTGGCAAAAAGGACTGACCTATCGTTTATGCTAAAGCTGAAAGTCGAATCTTCGTCCTTTTTCTAGACAGAACTGGGCACCTATCATCATTTTCCATCATTGTCGTCTAATAACTAGTGCCCTCCCTCACAGGACAAACCTCCTTGTTCTTATCCATCCCCATAATTCACACGGGTCCAAACAATTAGTTTTGTAGTACATGCGAATTGCAGGCGTCCGCCAACCTTGGCCCATCTCTGGTCACTGGACATCACAAAAGCCTAAGAACCAAACTTGTAATAAGAAGAAAAGAAACATCTCGATCTCCCACTACATACATGTCGACAATAATATTCTGTTCAAAGAATTTTTTAGATACACAGTAAAAATAATCCCAATTGTAATTTTGGGTAACTTTTGTGGTGGCCGAGTATACTTCACATTTTATCCGTATAACATTCAGTTGAGATCAATTTTTGAGTGCGTAGACATAAAAATTCATGGAGTTAACTAATATGAGTTAAAAAATTAGCACTAAAATGAATTATTGGCGGTAAAAAAATATTAAGTTAAAATATAAATTTTGTATAAGGTCAAGAAAAAGCTATTATATTTGTTAGGCTTTGATCCAACGGCTTAAACTTTTTTGAGTTAGACGACATAATATCAAAGCCATTGGACAAGTGTTCCATTCCCCTCGTTTTTTTTGCTTATACTAATAAAAAAGAAAAAAAAAACTTGGTACGAAATTATCGGGTCTAACTTGGTAACCAAAATTTGAACTTGGTGTACAGGTGCGACCAGCTGATAATGACGATTAAACTTTCCTAAAACTGAAAATATGAAAGAGAAAGAAAAAAGTCTCTCATCATTTATCAAGAATAGTAAAACGACTCTAGCTAGCTCCAATCAGACATCATCTTGAGAAATAGGTCACTTTGTTTAGAAACGACAAAACTTTGGTCAGTGGAGGCTATGCTAGTATGCTACATATATAATCTGAACTAAAAAATAAAATAAAATCATGGACTAAAATCAAATACAATCTTGATGTACGATAATTAGGAGTCATAAATCATAACCGTTTAATTTATTTTTCTTTTTTATTAGAGTTTCTGTTATATATATTTTATATATTATCACGCTTGTTCAACCATAAATTTATGAGAACTTGAATAAATTACGTATTAATATAAATAAGTTTTGTTATTCTAATTTATTTTTTGAGATTTTTCTCCATCTTGTGAGTGCTTTTATTTTTATAAATTAAGTAGTGGATATGGAGAAACTATTTTACCGTAAAATATTAATAATAACCGTCAACTCATAATAATAAATTTAATTTAATATTTATTATTATAATCGTATTCTAACACAAAACAGTTCCACCAAACTCAATAAATTAAAGCATTGCTCGAATCTTTGTTTTATTGTTTGAAAGTGATAGAGCAAGCTTCAAATCAAATAGCTGTCCCACTCTTGGATCTTATCTTCTTCCTAGCCAAAAATAAAAAAAGCAGGGTACTTAAGACAGCTGTAAAGTATTAACAATCAGCTTACATAAATGATTAGTGGATCAATTATATTATTGAAAAAGAAATTTAACCTTCCAAACTTTCTTATATATACTACCCTCATATCTGCTCCGCCACCTCAAGATCAAACTTAATAATTTTTCTAATCATGCCAGCAAGCTCTTTCTCATCCACCCAACTCTCCCATGATTTTATCGGAAAATTTCACTCCAGAAAATTACTACTACAACATCCTTATAACCAACAACCAATCACAGCTGCTCCTCCTCCTTACCCTGCTAAAGGTTGCTTGCACTTCAATGTTGTGATGTTCTTCTCAATCCTCATAAGCGCCGTAGTTTGCTCACTCGGGTTTCATTTTCTCATCAGGTGCGTATTCTTAAGGTGCTCAAGACTGTTAGACTCTGAATCTAATGCAAACTCCTCGACCCCGTTAGGCAAGTCTTCGGGAATTCAGCAAGAATCACTTCGGGATTTTCCTGTGGTGAATTACTCAACAGAGTTGAAGCTTTCAGGCTCGGACACAGAATGTGTTATATGTCTCTCAGAGTTTGCGCCAGGTGAGAGTCTGCGGGTGCTGCCGAAATGCAACCATGGATTTCACGTTCATTGCATCGATAAGTGGCTGAGATCACATTCTTCTTGCCCGAAATGCAGGCATTGCCTGATTGAAACATGCGAGGAAAGTGTAGGGTTTAGTCAGACTAGCTCTTCAGAGCATTCAGTGGTAGTGCCAGAAACTGTCGACAGTATTAGGCCTCTGGAACCTGAAGGTATCATATGCAATTATGGGGGAATGAGCTAAGCAATAACCTTGGGAACTCAATCACATTCTCGTGGCGCGGCACGGAAAAGGAATCTGTTCTCATGATTGTTGAGCTTGGGCTGTTCGAGATTTGTGGGACTGAAGCTGATCTCAGCCGAGTGAGGCAGTTTGCTGTTTTTTCTTGGAAAAAGCCTTCACACACATGGAAATTGCATTTGAAATAATGCTTTAGAGTCGATCATTCAGTCAATTCATTTTGTAACGGAGGTTGCAAAACTTATTGTAAATGGTCATATTTCCAATGCATTCCTTAGGACTAAAAATTTTGGTGTAGAATCCTCATGAGTCCATCATTCGAATTCCAATCCTCCAAGGGATAAATATTATGGGGAAAAAAAAAAGTAAAATTATTAACAAGCCATATTGCCATATTCTTAGTCTTACAGCCTAAATATTAGTCTTCCGAGCTTTTTCTTGGAGGAGTGCTACTACTTTAAACTCATTAATTCTTTACAAAATACCATTTGGTCTTCTGTATAGAAGGGCCATGTGTACTCCAGTCTTGAGGCGATTTTTAATTATTATTTCGATGGTTTACAAAACTTGATTTTATGTTAAGCGGTCCCCAATTTTTTCAATTTGATCACATATAGTTGGATCTCTTCTTTTGATGTGGTCAGAGAATATCTTCGTCCAAATTGAACAAAATTGAAAATTTTGCCACCTCTCCGTAGAATCCCAATATGGCACCAAACTTCCTTCTCTTCTTAAAAGGCGGATCAACAATCTCAACCAAAACAAAATGAAAATCTATAGAGTAGACACGCATCGTCTTCTTAACAACATGGAAAAATTATGAAATTTGACTAATAATGGGAAGACAAGAAGCTGCGCTTATGTTACGACATCACCCTACGGTAAGTAGGGATCCGTCTCTCTCTCTATGTCTACGCGTGGCTCATCTTCAAATGCCTGAATGGCTTTTTGCACAGGAGGTGAAGTACGCCAAATCCAATCATTGAAGCATTTGATTATACTTCAACTCGTTCGTTCACTTGTTGAGAAAGTCACCCTTATATGTAACTCTCTCCCGTATGATATCTGACTGAATAATCTATGAAGCAATCAGCTGATTATAATTTGATTAAACTTTCTTCAAGTTATAAATATAGAAGGGTAATTTTTAGGGACCTCCCCTAAGGTTTAGAGTATTGACAGTTTGATAGAAAGTATTCACATAATTACAGAGACCTCCCTTGACGTTAATATTCCGTTAAGTGGACTGTTAGTTGACTGTTGGAATTACAAAAATACCCTTACACAGGTAAGGTGAAGTATCATCTATCCCTCCAAAAAATTTTCAATATGGGATTAGTTTGGGCTTCAGTCGTTACTATAAAAAAAATTCCTTGGAAAAAAATTATTGGATTTCTCCATGTGTTTAAGTATAAGAAACAGTGGTTGAATTACATTTAACAGTGGTTTCTGGTGATAATGTGTTGTGGTGGCTTTTTACTGTTGAAACAGTTACCAATTATATATTTTAGGGCTGTTTGGGCTTTGCTCCTTGAAGTCAACGGTCTAGTTGATATGGCTCGTCTCTTTCAAGATTAATTTGGTTGTACGACTTAGAACTTACTCTTGCAGATATGTATGGGATGTGAATCTGTTCATATATCTATCTTGCAGGATTGAAATTACAAAAAGCAGTTTAAATGCTAGCGAAAGGAAGGAAAGTTCCTGGTAGGGCAGAAACGATTTTGGTCCACATGAAAATGATGTAATCATAAAGCATAGGCTTCTAACCCGCACAACCACCACAAGGGGTGAACCCCCATTGAAGAAACTTCAGAAGAAATTTACCTCATTTGTACTTGAGAATAACAATAATGACTATGAAAAAATTGCTAAAGCTTTCCTGCAGGAGTTGTCCACTTTTAAGATTCCACTTCTTAAGAGTAAAGCTGTTATTGATGCAAACCTCAGAGAGAAAGAAAACTTCAATGAACTGAAAGAAGAGATAATAGGCAAATATTGCAGGCGAAGGCTGACATAGAAGATTTAAAGAAACAACTTGAAGAGAGTAAGATTGAAAGACAGCACAAGGAGGAGTGTTATTGTTTGTGGGGTAATGCTTGCTTTTGTTCTTTAGCCACTGGACATTTACAAACCCAAGACCAATTACAGAACCCAACGTGAAAATTTCAAGTTTGCTTGAATTTTTTCCATCATTGAAGGGCCATTTTATGATTTTATCCTCACCACCCTAATTAATACAAAACGGTATACTAACGTCAGGGGAAGTATCTGAGAATACATCAATACAATCTATCAAATTGATAATACACCAAACCTCAGGGGAGGTTTCTGATAATTACCCAAATATAGAAAGGGAGGATAAAAAGTTACTTTATCATTTATCAAGAATAGTTTTAACTACCAGTCTAGCTCCCATAAATAATGTCTTTAGGAACGGGTCACTTTGATTAGAAACGACAAAATTTTGGTGGAAGCTAGGCCACATATTAAAATATTATAATGTGGTTACGTGGACAAAAAAATATAGGACTATAATCAAATACCAACTCCATTTAATTTGTTGAAAGTGACAGCACAAGCTTCAAATTGACTGTCCCATAGATCTTATCTTCTACCCAGCAAAAAGAAGAATAAGACAGCTATAAAAGTATTTACGGCCAGCTTACCCATATCATTAGAAGATCAATCATATCATGGACAAAGGAATTTAACCCTCCAAGTGTTCTTATATATAAATCCCTTATCTGCTCTAGTGCTGTGCCACCTCACAGAGTTTAGACTTATCAAGTCTGTAATCATGCCAACAAGCTCTTTCCTATCCACTAAACACTTACCAGATTTTCTTGGAAAATTTCAGTCCAGAAAGTTGCTAATACAAAATCCCCATAACCAAGAACCAATCACAGCTGCTCCCCCTACTTACCCAGCCAAAAGTTGCTTGCACTCAAATGTTGTGGTAGTCCTCTCATTCCTCATATGCTCCTTAATTTGCTCACTTGGGTTTCATTTCCTTTTGAAGTGCGTATTCATAAGGTGCTCAAGATTGTTAGATTCTGAGCCTAATGCAAATTCCTTGACCACGTCAGGCAAGTCCTCAGGAATCAAGAAAAAGGCTCTCAGGAATTTTCCTGTTGTAAATTACTCAACAGAGTTGAAGCTTCCAGGCTTGGACACAGAATGTGTTATTTGCCTCTCAAATTTTTTGCCTGGTGAGCGTGTGCGGATGCTGCCCATCTGCAACCACGGATTTCACGTTCGTTGCATCGATAAGTGGCTCAGATCACATTCTTCATGCCCGAAATGTAGGCGTTGCCTGATTGAAACTTGCGAGAATATCGTGGGGTCTACTCAGGCTAGCTCTTCAAGACATTCAGTGCCAGAGACACTGACTACTGTCAGTATTAGGCCTCTGGAACCTCATGGTATTATACGCAATTATGGGGGACTCTGCTAAGTAGTTACATCGAGAAGTCAATTTTTTATGTTCCGAGTAGCGTTCGATTAAAATATGTGAGTTAATCAATCGACAAGATTGAATCACGGAAAAGCAGATTTTGTTCCCCACTTGGAAATGGGATAAAAGGCCATAGCCAGCATAGCATTGGAAAATTTACGCTTTCAAAGTTTCAACTATATGTCCAGTTTATTAGAATTGGTAAGCAGTAGGGCATTTTCAATTTGTGAAAAAAATTTCAGTTATGTTTGAGATCCTAATTATATTATTTTAGTTTTAAGTTCCAACTATCTGGAGTTGTTACTTATTATTAACATTTATTATTATTTTTTTATGAATTATTATTTCATCTATTCATGATGGATATTAATAGCGGACTTGTATGATAATTAAGTTATATTATTTAGACTCAAATGCTGTGGTTATGTTTAGTGTTTGTTTGGTATGATTTATACTTTTATTTAATGACTGTAAGAAGGGATGATAAATTGACGGGTCGAATTGGGATTTTCTAAGCGCAGTCTAAACCCATGTTAGTAGAAAAAAGCCCAAGCCCTCTAACAATCCATCCAAGATTGGAGGGCTGCGCCTGGGCTAGATCATTGTATGCTTGGACTTCAACAGTTTTTTTAGATAATTTTTTAATTTATTTTAAATTGTAATTGGGTAATAATAAATAAATTATTATAACCAACAATAAATTAAAAAATAATTTTTTAAAAATAAAATAATAAATAAAAAAAATAAAAGCTTACATTTTTTAACTTTTTAGTATTGAATTCTAATTCTTGCATCTGCTACCTCCTATTAAAAAAAAAAAAATTAAGGGTACCTAAAGCTTGAAAGTCTTAAATTAATTTACCTTTGAATAATTAGATTTGATAGGGAATCTAAAATGATTAGAATTTGATTTATTATTTTAATTTATTAATTTAAAAGCAATTATTTAGAAATATATAGAGGGTAGAGTTGGCCTGATATTTTTCTTTAAGCCCTTGTCCAAGTCCTCTCACACTTGAGACTTTTCAGCCTACGTTCAGGCCCTCATGTAAAAGGATGGACTTAAATCCGTTGGACTATGCCATGCTTTTTTACCATATTTAATTCTTTATTTTTTTGTTTTATTTTAAATAAAGCTTAGGGGTTTTAAATAAGTTATTTTATCTTACTAATAAAAGTTTAAATTTTGAATTTTTTTTAGGGTTAGAGCTTTTCAATTGTCAAAAATGTCTATTATATTTTATATTATTATTTCATTCCGATCCTTTAATATCAAAATTTAAAAAACTTGTTAGTAAAGTAATTTAAATTTTTTAATAAAAATTCTTATTTACAACCAAACAATTTTTTTTAAAAAATAAAACTCTATTTTTAAGGGTTCCACTTATAAAGCTTTATTTGAATAAATTCTATCTAAAAAACTACACCAAACAAACCTTAGGATCCAAGCATTAGTGCCTATTTGGTATCATTTATCTAATGGTCATAAGTGCTTATTTAATCTAACATATAAGTTTTTTCAAATTTTTTACTGTTGTTTGGTTATTCTTTTAGTAGAGTTTTTACAAATTAAGTAAGTTATTTTTCTTCATAGTAGCAAAAGCTTAAATTTTAGACTTTTGAGAACAGGGTTGAAATTTTTTTAAAAAAATATTAAGATGTCTAAAATATTCTTTACGTACTTCATAATCTTATTTCATTTTTTTTATAGCATAATTTTAAAACTTACCGATTAAAGTAATTTTGTAATTTTTAATAAAAGTTTTCACTGACAACCAAACAACAAATTTTTTTTATGAAAATTCTATTTGTAAAAACTCTACTTAAATAAATTTTATTTAAAAAAATTTGCCAAATAGAGCCTTAGTCTTCATGAGGGAAAGTACTAATTAAAAAAACAATAATAGAAAAAAATAAACTCTTGTCATGCTATAAGGATATATTCGTACGGACTGCAAAGTAGTTTTCTTATCCTTTTTCTTGGAGGACTCTATTGTGAAAAATTAATTCTTTAAGAAATTTCATTTGGCCATTTGTGATAGAAGGGGCTGAGGGGCATATGTGCTCCACCCTTAACGCCATTTTTTAATTATAATTTTGATTTCTTTTTCCTTGTCTTTGACTAACAAAGACTGCTCAAAGTTGGTGCTTAATTTCAGTATGGTAGAGCCTTGACCAAGACAGATGGGCGATTTTCTAATTTTCTCAACTTTTGAAAGATATAATAATCAAATCATTAATTTTTATTGAATTTTTAATTTAGTTGTACCATATTCGATTCAAATCAGTCTGATCACATTTATTTGATTTAACATATTCTCATGTACATGAAAATTATGGCAAAAGTTTGATGAAGTGATTTTTAAACATTTTTTTAATTGACCATTCAGAGTTTTAATCTTCTTCATCTCTTACTTTTAGAAAAAAATAATATAATTTTATGTCAGATCTCTTCTAGAAAAAGCAAGAAATTGATATTTCAAATCTTCCTTACAACCAAAGTACCAAACTAAGAAGAGAACTAGTTTAATTTGGACTATAGATAAAAAGCATGACAAAAATAAATAAATAAATATACGGCAGCCACTCTCATGAATCTATATATCTGTAGTATGTAGAGCATTTACATTTTGTAAAATGTGAGACCCTATCTAATTGAAATCCATATTTTACAAAATGTAAACATCCGCACATGAAAACTATTATACATTTATAAATTGATTTCATTAGTGATTACTCTAAAACTCAAAGAACCAAACGTTTACTCATTCATTGCTCAAATGAAATAACAGAGACGAAATCAAAATACGACGGCTGCCATTCCGTAAACGACCAGCAGCTTGAAAGTTGAAATTTAATTAAAATTTCCTTTTCAAACCTTCTTTCTTCCTTTTCGTGTATAAAACCAAGCACAAACCAAAAACACATAACTCAACCAAATCAATCTCCTGATTAAATGTCCCAGACATTAAACCATAAACACTACACAGACCAAAAATGACACTCACATTTTCAGCTTTAGCTATAACACTACTATTCTCACTAAGCTTTCATTTTAGCTTTTCATTTGCAAACATAAGCTTAGGCTCCACTCTTTTCGCTTCAAATTACTTGAACCAATCTTGGCCTTCACCAAACAGCACATTTTCTCTCACATTCGTTCAAAAAACACCAACTTCTTACATTCCCGCCATCACTTATTCCGGCGGAGTTCCCGTCTGGACCGCCGGAAAAAACGCCGTTGACTCATCTGGGTCCTTTCAGCTTCACCCCTCCGGCACTCTCCGCCTCGTCAATGGCACCGGTGCCATCATCTGGGACTCTTCAACCGGAAGTCTTAATGTCTCCTCTGCTTGTCTTGATGACTCTGGCAACTTCAAACTCCTCAAAAACGATAGCGTTTCCGCTTGGTCCTCGTTTGATAATCCCACCGATGCCATCCTTCCTTCACAGAATTTCACTTATGGAAAGATTTTGCGATCTGGGTATTATTCATTTACTCTCCTTAGACCAGGGAATTTAACTTTGAGGTGGAATGATAGCGTTGTTTATTATAATGAAGGCTTCAAATCAAATTTGACTTCACCAATTTTAAGTTTGCAGCCAAATGGAATTTTGTCAATATTTGATGAGACATTATCTAGTGCTGCTATTATTGCTTATAGTAGTGATTATGCTGAGGGTAGTGATGTATTGAGGTTCTTGAGATTAGATAGTGATGGTAATTTGAGGATCTATAGTTCTGCTAGAGGTACTGGGACTGTGACCAAAAGATGGGCAGCTATTCCTGACCAATGTCAGGTCTATGGTTATTGTGGGAATATGGGTATTTGTGGTTATAATGATTCAAGTTCGGATCCGGTATGTAAATGTCCAAGTCAACATTTTGAAATGATTGATGGAAATGATAGTAGGAAAGGGTGCAAGAGAAAAATGGAGATCGAGAGTTGTCGGAGGAATGCTACGATGCTAGAATTGCAGCACACCAAGTTCTTGACGTTTCAGCCTGAGTTAAGTTCTCAGGTTTTCTTTTCAGGGATATCAGCTTGTAGATTGAATTGTTTGGTTTCTAGTTCTTGTGCTGCATCCACTTCGTTGTCTGATGGAACAGGGTTGTGTTATTTGAAGACACCGAGTTTTGTTAGCGGGTATCAGAATCCGGCGGTCCCTAGTACTTCATATATTAAGGTTTGTGGACCTGTGTCACCAAACCCCTAAATTAGATGTGGAAATGAAGTATCTTGAAGAAACGGTATTACAGTGTGAGACCAATGTGTTTTATATTTATTTTAAATGTTAAGACCTGTGTTAAATACTACTATCTATTTAATTTTTTTGATTTAGTTATTTCTCTAACGTGATATGATTCAATTTCTCCATATGTAAATTCTCTTCAATTTGGGCCCGTCTTTTGGTCCCTCTGCGAGTTCTCAGTTTAACTTTTGGGTTAAACAATTTCTCCAACATTAAAGATGAATTTTGTTTTGCAATAATGTTAGCCAATAAGCAAAACTTTAGACTATTTTCGGTTTTATTCGCTTATTGATTTTGAGCAAAAACTAAAACTTCCATAGTTGCAATAATTTGCTCAATTTATGATCAAGTAGTTTCCTTCAAATTGAACTTTATTTGCTTAATTTGGTTATATTAGATTTATAAAATATGTGAAATTTTCATTTTGGTCTAGGATGCTCTCTCTTATTTAAATTTAAGCTTTTGCGATAATAAATAATAGAATAATTTCTTTCCCTCTCCTTATATTTTCTAATGAGAAAATGAAGTAAAGTGAAAATAAGTTGAGAATCTTTTTACAGTCTTGATTTTATTTTTGGGTGTCTTTAAGTAAAGCATGAGATCCCACTCTCTATTAAGTTGCTTTGTTTGTCCCCGTAAGGTTTTTTTTTTCGAAAGGATTATCTCGATTTCCCTTTCCCTTTTGCTAAGCTAAAAGTTAAACAGTATCCTTCATGTTGGTTGAACCAAATCTTGCATACTTGATCTAAGAACAAGTTCTTAATTTCTTATTTTCTAATTTAATTAATTAATCATGATCAAAATTATCAAGGTCAAAAGCATGTTATAGTAATCATAAGTTTAAGTGCTGTAGAAACAAAGAACTAACAAGTATTGTCTTCACTAAAAATTTGTAGAATTTCAATAAATTAATACTCGATAAATTGATAATCTCGAATAGATAATAATTTTTGTCGGTCCTGACTAGAGGCCAATGTAATAAATTTATAATTCGATGAATTTATAAAATAATAACTTTTAAAAAAAATCCTATTTTCATATAGGATCCACTTATCATATTAATTAATGATTATTTAATTTGAAACTAAATCCACACATGATATGTTATATGCCTTTTGTGAAATAAGTAAATTCTTTGTGTTGATTGATGCTTCTTGACATGGATTTAGAATTGAATCTCATCTAAATCTTTTTCTAATATGAACTTTCAGTTTGTATTATTGCAACAAGCACAAAGCAGGCTCTATATGTCATCTTTAATATGAAAAAAATATAAACTCTACAACAATCTAATTATTACCAATATAAGACAACTAACTACTATTCAAATGAAATAAGGAATTTCTTCATAAATTTATAATTGTTTAATTTATAGATATATCAGTATTTGCTAAGTTAATGATTTTTCATAGTCTTAAGGGTCCAGCTACGTTGCCTCTGGGGTTTGGTGCCCCATTTTTTGTCTTTTTCAAATTCACCGTTGGATGCAACGCAAGACTTGCATAATGGCTTAGATGTGATTTTAGGTTATTAACATTAAAGACCCCTCTTATTCATGCAAAATAAGAAAAATCAAAAGTTTTATAATAATGACATAAAAATCCATAATATATATATATATTTTACACTATTGAACTAGATTTCTAATTAAATGACTTATTCTTACATGTATTAATATCTATTTAAATTAATAAATTTACTTATTAATTAACAAATTAACTAGTTTATTTTATAGTTAAACTATGTATATTATTTATGAACCATAATTAATGATAAATATAAATATGATTTTTTTAAATTTAACATAACGGCAACCAGTTTCCTCTCACCCATGTGACCAAGGTTCAAACCCCATAATCTTTTTTATTCCAATGCTATTAATTTATCGAGGTTTTACAATATGTGTTTTTTTTAATTATTTTAAAGAATACATGGAATATAATTTGTTAAAAAGTAAAACTTCATTAAATTAATACTCAATAAATTGATAATCTCGATTAAATAATAGCTTTTGTTGGTCTTGACTTGGGGCCAATGTGATAAATTAAAATTTGATAAATTTTTTAGGTAATAAACTTTTAAAAAATCTTCTTTTTTCTATAGGACCCAATTCGTATATAAATTAATAATTAACTAATTTAAACTAAATACCTATGAGGCTTTTGAAAAATAAGTTTCCAATTCTAGGTTTCTTGAAATTATTTTCGACTTGAAGCCATTATTATATTCCATATGTTATGTTAAGGGAAATATAAGAGAGATTAACTTAACATATTGCCTCCAAAGTCTTCTCTGATAAACTATAATTTAATTGTGATCTAGCCATGCCATCCTATCAATAGATTATCATGTGGCTAATTCATTCAACAAAGATAAAATCAAAACCGTATCATATAGCATCACTCTTTCCTTTGTCCTTTCCCTTGGTTTTTGCCCTATCACTAGTGATTACTCCCAATCCAAAGCACCACTTTTCCATTCATAAAGAAATTCAAATTAATAGAATCACTACAGTCTTTAATTATACTAACCTCTATACTCCATACACATTACTATTATGCATGTGAAAGTATCTTTATAAATCAATAAATTATTAATTTATCGATAAATTAATAGTTGTAAATTTCTGGATCTACTAATATTTATTAAATTAATAGATTTTTCATGGTTAAGAGGCTATTAATTTATCGAGATTCTACTACCAAACAATTTGTTAGTTAAAATATTTTTTAATTCAAGTAATAGATAATTTTTTTATAATTTTCTTTTGACTGTAAAAAGTAATAATGATACAAATTTTGACTTCGTATAATAGTTTAATCAAACGTTACGAGCAATAACTGTTATTTTTCTAATTAAATCTCATTTTCCGGTGATCTTTATATGGTTGCGTAAATCCGTGATAGGGATGCTACCTGGCAAAATTTTCAAATTCAATGAACGGCAGAATCCAATGGGCAGCTGTGGCTGAAGTGGGTGGCAGTTCAGAATTAAGCAGATGTAAATAATAAAACAATTTCCAGAGAGAGGATCATAAGAGGAGCATTGTCAAAGTAAGACCGATTAAAAAAATAAAAAAATATTAGATTTTATTAAATTAATAATCGCTAGAAAAAAAGTAAAAATAATCTCGAGAAGAAGGCTTGAACCACCAATCTTCTGGTTAATAGCCACAAGCTCTTAGCAGCTACCTCAGCTTGTAATCTAATAATGCTACATTCATTTATAAGATTAGATAAAGAGTTGAACATTTATAGGGTCATTTACTTGCATTGCTAAGTTATATGTGATCAACCTAAAATAACGGCTGTATTATTTACACTCAGACAGAATTCCAGGGAAAGTTTGTGAATTCCTTATGTCAACCACCACACGCACGCGCACACGAGCACACGCACGCACGAAAGCACGCACGCACGCACGAAAGCACGCACGCACGCACACGCACGCACACACGCACGCTCGAGCGTGTGCGCACACACACACAAAATTAGGTTCTAATGAGGGATCTTATACTTAACTACAGCGTGTAAAATTTAATTTGGAGCCATTGAATCATAAAATTTACACGTGATGGATCCTATCATGTACATGAGAAATTCTAGAATAAATCAGAGGTACCATGTCAGCCATACGACAAGCAAATGATGCATGACATGTGTGCATTTATTTTGAAAAACTATCATGTAAGTGGTGAGCATTTTAAAGTCAACTACACATGTCATACATGCATCAATTGGTTGTAATACATCACATGTATTCTAGAATTTTTCTATGTACAAATTTATAACGAAAAAACAATGAGCTATCAGTGAAGCTAATTAAAATAGGAAATTCCTCATTAGAATCTAACTTGTAAATATCTATAATTGCTAGCATATGCGCACACAAGCGCTCGCACACTCATACAAAATTTTAAGTGTGGGTGCTCTGGTTTTTTAAATGCAGACACCTTATTAAGTGGTTTAAGACAATGAAGGATAATTCAGTCATTTTCAGAAGTAAAGATCTCGTCATTTACAATTAAAAATTTTGAAAAAAAAAAGATAATGATATACTTAAAATGGAAGTAAAAAAAAGTATAGAACTTTTAAGTCATGAAATTCTTGAAGACAGAGCCAGGATGGAAATTAATTTCCGCTAAATGAGCCAGTTTCTTCGTCACTGCATTCTAAAAAGTGCTTTCGACTAAACAAACCGATAGTCTCCCTCAAAAGGCCCAACCAGCCACTTTTATCTATGATAATTATATTAGAAAAAAAAAACATTAAATTTGTAAGGGCAAAAGAAACAACTCTTGTGCTTATCTTTGGAAACTTTGTGCATTAAATGTACCACTTGTCATTATAGGCAACTTTTTGACCACAAACCTACCGGCAGTTACGTCCATATTTTGTAAACACGACTTTGAACAATAGCTGCTTTATCCAGATGGATTGATATCAACTTTAATTTAAGCCTTTAATTAGCCAGTAATTCATGAACCAGTTTGATATTTTATATTTCCAGAGATATTTTGAGGATCTAAGCACAAAGACTGCTATAATTTGCAGCCACACGCAAAGGCTATATAATATGTTGGAAATGCTTAGATTGCAATCGAACTACTTGCATTGGAGAAAGGTTTTGGCTTGATGATCTTTGGTATCTCAAACAAAAGAAAGAGATCTATGGTGGCAAAATATTCTTGGTATCTACAGATTCTAAGTGGATTGCTTGTTGTAAGGAAACCTTTTTCATTTTAAATTGTTTATTTTCGTAGTTATATATGTTTTACATGGTGTTAAAGGACACCGAGATTATTATGATAAGATTGTGATTACTAAACTTTTAATTGAAGTGCAAAAGGAAAGGAAGCATAAAGTTTCTTATCAAGAATAGTCTAACAACTCTAGCTGTCATAAAATATTAAATTCTATCAAATTAGTGGACCACTTTGATTTCAAAAAGGGGAAAACTTCAGTGGAGGATCCATTTAAAATACATAATGTGGACAAAAAATCTATGATTTACAATCAAATATAATTAAATAAGAAGCTTCTCAACATTCTACATGTCCACTTACACTTTTAACAAAAATCATATACATGTCCACTTACACTTTTAAC
Source organism: Citrus x limon (assembly GCA_034663535.1). Lineage (NCBI taxonomy): Eukaryota > Viridiplantae > Streptophyta > Magnoliopsida > Sapindales > Rutaceae > Citrus > Citrus x limon. The sequence goes on from CM067997.1 coordinate 25,739,068, forward strand.
AAAAATCATATACATATCCTGGCATGTCTAACTTTATATATATATATATATATAGCACCCCTTTGTGCTTGCCACCTCCAAGAATTATAAGTTCAAGCTAAAGTTTCTGAGCTCACTCCTAGTCTCTAAACATGTCAACAACCTACTCTTTCTCTTCCACTGAACTCTTCCCAGATTTTTTAGGAAAATTTCACTCGAGAAAATTACTCATCCAAAATCCCCTCAATGAACAACCAGTCACAGCTGCTCATCCGTACAGTAGTGAAAGCAGCTTGAACTCAAATGCGGTGATTGTCCTCTCAGTCCTTGTATGTGGCATAATTTGCTCATTAGGATTACATTTTCTTATCAGGTGTATATTAGTTAGCTGGTCAAGATTAGAGTACTCAGGGCCTAGAGCCAACTCCTCAACCCCATTAGCCAAGACAGGAATCAAGAAAAAAGCTCTAAAAGCTTTTACTATTGTTAAATACTCAGGAGAGTTGAAGCTTCCAGGCTTGGACAATGAATGTGTTATATGCCTTTCAGACTTTGCGCCTGGTGAGCGTGTACGGATCCTACCGAAATGCAACCATGGCTTTCATGTTCGTTGCATCGATAAGTGGCTTAGATCGAATTCTTCGTGCCCCAAGTGCAGGCATTGTCTGATTGAATCTTGCAAGAAGATTGAGGGATCTACCCAGCCTAGCTCTTTGTCCGGAATTTCCACACCAGTGCAAGAAACTGTTGTGAATATTAGGCCATTGGAACCTGAAGGCATTTTACGAAATTATGAGGGACTTAGCTAATTTTACAGGGAGAAGTTTATTCTACAAGACTGATTTAGTGAGCCTAGTTCATCAGTTTGGACAACTATCGCTATCCAGTATTTGTATTTGTTAATATATATTTACACATTTTGGACCACTGTATTCAATTTCTTTAATTAAATTAGTAAGAAGTTTAAATCTTTTGAAGTTTATTTAATTCTCTATTTCTGTAGCGAAATTGTTTTGAATTTACCAAGATCAAAATTCTCTCTAAATTGAATTTACAAGTAACAACCGTATATACCATTACCACGCATTTTTTTCCCCTTAATTTACTTTTTGGTGCTATCCAACAATACAAAGGGATAAACTCTCCCTCACAAGACTAACACTAACGTTATCCACCCAGTAAGATACCGATCCAAAACAATGATCATTATATTGTTACAAATGAAAATAAATTAAGGATTTTTTGCAACTTTAATTAGCCTATAAATGGTCAATTAATATGATGAAAATATAAAATTAAATTGCAACTGTGGAAGAAGAAAATAGTTTCCCCGCTGGGAAGTTTCTATGTGCATGAAATATATGATAATAAGGGCTAGCTAAGTTGTAACATCTTCAACTTACCTCAAATGTTATAACCGCTGGATCCAACAAAGTGGTCGTTTCAACGGTTAGTATTAAATAACACATGCAGATTAAAAACATGATATAAGTGGAAAATGAGTGATTGCTACTTTTTCCCTATTCAAATCAATATATACCATTTATTTTTTTACTGTTTTTATAATAATCAATAACTTCTTATCAGCATAATTTTTATAGTATTATCCTTATTTTTAAATATACTTTATTTATATTTATTATAAAATAAGTAAATTATATAAATGAAAATTAAAATAAAAAAAATTAAGTACTAAAAAGAGAAATATATGTTTTAGTGTGAATAAAAATTAATAACAAGATATTTTTCTTGTATTTTGGTTATTTTATAAATATTTTCTCATAGTAAATATGTATTTATATTCTCAAGATAAATTATCAAACAAATGGTCTATTTACCTCTCTTTTTCTTTAAATTTTTTGGTGCCAAGAGATTTTTGAATATTATGAAAATAGTGGGAAGTAAGTTAAGTAAGGGCCAATTTTTAATGCTGTATCTTTTAAAATAATTGTTGTTAGCTATGCTATAGAAATATTGTAAAGAGAATCAGTTAAATATTTGGTACAATTTATTTTTAGAAGTGTTGTGAGTTTTAAAAATAGTTATATGTGTTTAGTAAATCTTACTATTAAATTACTGTAAAAATATAAATGATTGAATTATATATAACGTTGAACAAAATTTATTTATACATTTATAAATATGCAAGTAAAATAATTTTTATTGTGTATATATAATGATTGATAAAAATAAATGCTTTATATTAATAATTATTTTTTTATTTTGTTATCTCAATATAATTGTTGTTGTTGTTGTTGCTACTACTACTACTACTACTAATAATCTTTTTAAAGTTAATGATTTGATCTCCTAGTTAATAAGGATAATTTTATATTTTTATAATATATATGAGGATATATATGGAACTGTATTAAATATGAAATTGATTCTCAAAATCAAACTTTATAAAACTCTTTTATTGCTTTTCAAAATTTATAGTAAAATGGGTGATTTTGTTAAAAATGATTTCTAAAATAATTTACAAAACACCAAAATTAGCCTTTAGTTTTTTAAAATTATTTTTGAACCTCCCTAAAGCAATACCAAACAGGCCCTACGTAGTAAATATTGATTTTAGTGGGGAAAATTTGACAATCTCTCTGTAGAAAAGTGGTAACATATGTTGTTATTTTAAGTTGGAAATGCTCCAACTTAGCAATCGGCAGATAATATACTATGTTAGCGTAATCCTACCCGTCACTTTTGGTAATTAACTTTAAAAAAAAAATTGAATGATGAAATTTTATAAAATCTGTTAGAATAGTAATCCTTATTTCATTTATAATCCAGGAACATTAATGTTGTATCACCAATAATTAATAGTAAAATATGCGAAAGTCTAACTGAATTCATAATGCTCAATTACTCTCTAAAGTCATGTGGTTGACCTTCCAGATCAACACGTTCTCCAAAAGAATCTTTAAATTTCTCTGTGCTCTCTCTTTGATGATGGGATATAAAAAAGAATAGAATGATGATGCGTGTGACCTAGGGACTATAACCAGTTATATAGATAACTTTTCATGTTATTTTTTAGGATTCCTATTTTAGCCCATCATAGAAATAAAAATTACTCTTAAGTCTCTCCACATTAGATATCCATACCCCATTAGATACATTGAAGCTAATATCACCGTGAACCTTAACATATCAATTTTAATTGGGCTTAACTTTATATGACAGTCTGCAACACATTATTATTTACATATAAGCCTAACCTTGGTTTAAGGATCCAATAATGCTAAATTAAAAATCCAACAATCTCCCACTTTGGTTATATGTGTAACTTTATAATTACACTTTGCAAAAATAACCACATGAACTCAATCTTACTATCATTACCGAAATATATCTACAACCAATTCGGTCCATCAATCATACCAGCATAGGATTAGAGTGGCCTTAGTTAAAAGTATCGTAACTTGACCGATCAATGGTCACTGTGGTAATACAACTGAATGACATAAATCTTGACATGGATGTGTAGCATGTAATCTTAACATGCCTATTTTCAACTGGTTCACCTTAACCTTAGTGATATCGAACCGTACTAAAGTTAGAGTGAGAATAAACTAAAACTTTATTTCTATAGAAAATAACCCAAAATACCCATAAACTGAAATAACTCAAAAATATTTATATTATAAGAGCATCTAAAATCACAAACTTCCACTAAAACTATATATCCTTCAATGACACGACACCTATACGAGCAGTGTGCTCATAAAACATTTTAAGTAGCAATCCCTTAGTAAGCAGATTCACAATAATGAAGTTTGTGCCAATGTGCTCTATAGAAAACTATCTATTCTGAACTCTTTAACACTGGGAACTTGATGTTTCTATATTTTGACTTCATCGAGCTCCTGTTGTTATTAGAAAACAACATTGTTTACTTATTGTCACAAAATAATTTGATTGGTCTGTCAATACCATCTACTATGTGCAACCCCATGACCAAATTCCATAGCTATATTCCATGATTGGATACCTCATAACATGCTTTGAACTCTACTACCATCGTAGAAGAGGCTATAGGAGACTGTTTAGCACTTTTCCATGAGACAACATCCCCAGTTAGTAAATAGATGTAGTCTAATGTGGAATTCATACTATCTTGGCATTCAACAAAATCCGAGTTAGTGTACCTAATGATCTTAAGTTGATTTGACCTCTGATACGTAAGCATGTAGTCTTTTATTCTTTGTAAATACCGCATGACTAATTTGGTTGCTTTTCAATGGTTTACTCCTGGATTACTTAAATACCTGTCTAGCAACCCAATAACATATGTAATATCCGATTGCATATAGGGATGGCAATTGTGCCCGCAAACCCGCCAAAACCCGCCCGCTGCAGATAATTTTGAAGGTTGCGGGTAGGTTTGGTATTAGTCTAATATCCAGACCCGCAATGTTTATTTAAATATTTTTAATTTAATTTTAATTAAAAAAATATTTAAATCTAAAAAATATATAAAGTAAATAATACAATTATGCAAAGTGCCAAATAACATTATAGTAAACTTCATCCAAAGACGTTGAAGGGTTTAATGTGTGCTCAAAATTGGTTGTGTGCTGAATTTAATGATGTGAAATGTATTTTTACTTCAATAGAATATAATATCTGTTATACATTACAAACTTATAATCATATATCTTTTTTCTTGATATACTTGTTACTTGTAGATGCAGAATCTTCTAATAAAGTAGGAAATACCAAATTCTCTGAAGATGAATATATTATTAATGAGGTAAGGAACTAAGTTTATTTAACATAATTCATGTATTATTATATACTTATTATAATTTTTTATGGACTATTTTTCTTTAACTTAATGCACGAATTATTTCATTATTATAATTTTTTTCTTCAGATTAATATTTAAAAAGTATTATTCTTTGGAAAATATTAATCTTAATCATTATTGTAGGCATCATGTTGGATAAGTGCTAATGGTGGTGAATAAAATGAAGATATTTTCTTGGAGCTTGTGTTGAATAAGAATATGAAATATAATTATTATTTTTAAATACTACTTTGTGATTTTTTTAATGGATTTGTGTATTTTACACTTAAATTTGAGATTTTATGTTAGATTGATGTTGAAATTTAAAATTTTCATTTACATTGGTTAAATTTAAAATTGAGTATGTTATGTGAAATTTGAGGTTATTATTGTAAATTTATATATTGAACATTTGTTATTTTAAATATACAAACCCGCAAAAAATCCGTCGGATACCATTGCGAGTTTGGTAATTGTCAAAACCCACAGCGGATGAGTTTTCTTAAAAAAATTAAAACCCACTGTGGGTTGTAGGTGGGTTTGGAATTTAAATTTTGTGTAGATTTGGGTTTGGTAATGGCAAACCCACTGTGGGCAGTGCCCATTGCCATCCCTAATTGCATACAAGCATGAGCATACACCAGACTTCTTATTACTGATGAATAAAGAATCTTCTGCATTTTCTTTTCCTCAGAATCATTCTTGGGGCGCTAATTGAGACCACCTATCCTGGGAGCCTTGCATGTCATATCTATTAAGAACTATTTCGATATAGTTCTTTTATAATATAAGAATATCCTGGGAGCGATCCCAGTGTATTTGTATGCCTAATACAAAAGAAGCGTCACCAAGATCTTTTATCTCAAAATTGTTAGTTAGAAATCTCTTGGTTTCGTGCAATAAGTCCATATCGTTACTGGCAAGCTAAATGTCATTGACATATAAAACTAGAAAAATATAAATACTCCTACAGAACTTATGAGATGATCACTTCATGAAACTTGAAATATCATTGTTGAGATGCTTGCTTGAGCCCATTCTTAAGTTTGCAAACTATATTTTTTTTGGGTCTTCTGACTCAAAGTTTTTTTGCTACACCATATAGACCATTTCATTAATGTCATCATTGAGAAACACTACCTTCACATCCATCTGATATAACTCAAGATTGAAATGCACCACTAATGTCATTATGATCTTAAAAGGGTCTTTCGAAAAAATTGGAGAGAAAATCTCTTTATAGTCAATGCCTTTTTTTTTTTTTTGTAAAGTCTTTTGCGATAAGAAGCTTTTTGTACCTCCCCACATTACCTTTCGAATCCCTCTTAATTTAAATATTTATTTGCAACCAATAGGTTTTATATTTTTTAGCAATGGGACAAGATCTCATGTGTCATTGTCCTTCATAGACTTCATCTTCTCATTCATAGTATTAATCCACTTATGAGGGTTAGAACTTTGCATGGCTTGATAAAAATTGATTAGATCATCTTCCATCACTCTAATATCTACCTCATTTTCTTAGAGAAATGCAATGTAGTTACCAACACTGCAGTTCTCTTTTCTCTAATGAATCTACTTAATGGCATAAGAGGTTTTTGAGGCGGTAGAGTTTGTTCTTCTGGAACAATTTCTTGTATAAGAGGTTCTCTAACATTGATTTGTTTGGTCTTGAACAAAGTTATGAATGAGAACATGATCAATGCTAATAACACATGTAGGAATATCAACATATTTCCCTTCAAAGTCAAAGTTTTTAACTGCATCTCCCCCCAACAAACTCAACATCCTCAAAGAACCGAGCATTTCACAACTTGGAAGTCCACTTAGTCGTGGGATTATAAAACTTGTACCATTTGGATCTTTTATAGTATATAATAAAATAGCAACTCAATGTCCTTGAGTTCAGTTTCTTCTCATTAGGCCTATAAGGCCTTGTCTCAACTGGAAATCCCCAAACATGCAAATGCTTTAGACTAGACTTTTGCCCATCCAAAGCTTGTAAAAGGTTTCAGTTGTCGCTTTAGTTGAACCGCTGTTAAGAATATATGCTACATTCTTAAGTGTTGCAATCTCATATGTTCTGATACCACTTATTAGAATAATAATCTTCTGGTGAAAACCATCAATCATAATATAGGAACATTTATGTTGTATCACTAAGAATCAATAATAGCATAATAACAACATATGCAAAAGCATAATTACTCTTTAAAGTCGTGTGGTTGACCTTCCAAATCAACAAGTTCTCTTAAAAAATTATTTAAGTGTCTTTGTGCTCTCTCTTTCATGATGGGATGTTAGAAAGAATAAGATGATGATATATGTGACCTGTGAATCATAACCACTTATGTAGACAACTTTTTATGTTGTCTTAAGGAATTCCTATTTCAATCCATCATAGAAATAGAATTTACCATAAGTCTCTACATATTAACGACCCACACCTTATTAAATACATTGAAGCCTATTACCGTAATCCTTAATAAATCACTTTTAGTTGACTTAAGTTTATATGAAAGTTCCCAACAAAAGAAACATTCAATGCTAGCCACATCAAATCTCCCCAGGAAAAATTTAGACTCAGCGGGGAACCAACAACTATGGAAATCACGGCAGTGTCTGAGTCAGCAATGAAAGAAATTTTGGCGAAGGCTGGTGTCCAGCCCCGCCAGAAGTAATGAGGATTTTAAGCTGGAACGTTCGGGATTTGAGGAATACCCGAACGTTCCACGAATTGAAGAATATTCTCCAGAAACACAAGCCTAATATTATTTTTCTTTGCGAAACAAAACTAAGGCCTGAGCAAATGGTGGACACAGGGAAACGATTAGGTTTAGATAATTGCTTTACAGTGAGTAGAAATGGTTTGGGGGGTGGCTTGGCAATGTTATAGAATGAAGACTTGGATTTAGAGATAGCTTAATACAACAATCATCATATCGACACGATTATCAGAGGAATAGATGGAAGACAGTGAAGATGCTCCGGAATTTATAGGCACCCTGAGGTGGGGTAGAAACGTCACACATGGACATTACTGAGACGTCAAGTAGGTTTGTTCACTTACCCTTGGATTTGGTATGGAGATTTTAATGAAATCCTGAACTTAAACGAGAAAAACGGGGGGAAATGATAGAAATCTGAGCATGGTGGCTGATTTCAGAGAAGTGATTAATGAGTGTAAATTGAGTGATATCGAGTGTAGAGGTTACCCCTTCACATGGTCGAATAGACGTTTTGGCCCCCACTTTGTGGAAGAAAAGCTTGATAGATTTCTGGGGTCGCAGGAGTGGGAAGTTGGGGGGACTGAGTTGATTGCATATAACTTAGACTCGTGGTGCTCTGATCACAGTCTAGTCATGCTCAAGATGCAAGAAAGAAATAGAGGGGTAAACTATCAGCGAAGAAGCAATAGTAGAATTCACTATGAGGACTTGTAGAGCCCTTATGACGATTGCAAGCGTATTGTACAAGAAGAGTGGGAAAGGCTGGGCTGCTAGGCGAAGAATGATCATGTTCAGTGTTTTAAAAAGGCAACAAAAAGTTCCATGGTTCAGTTACTGAGCTGGAGCAGACAGAAGTTTGGGGATAGGAAGCTAAAGTTGGAGCAACTAAAGAAAAAGCTTATGGATATGAAATACAACCACATCCAATATGAAGAAGGAAATAAGATCCAAAACATAGAAAAATAAATCGAAGATTTACTGATGGATGAGGAGATATACTGGAGGCAAAGATCGATAGTTGAGTGGCTTAGAGAAGGGGATAAAAACACCAAATTTTTTCACTCCAAAGCCTCGTCTAAGAAGAAAAAGAACATAATTTAGGGGGTGATGAACAGGCAGAACAATTGGGTTGTTGATGAAGAAGAAGTCGAGAAGCAATTTTGTGAATATTTTGCTGAGTTGTTTACCTCTACAAAGCCTACTACAGATCACATGTCAGCTCCCCTCTCTGACCTTGGCCCAACAGTTACAGTATAGATGAATCAACAGTTGGACAACCCTTTCACAGCAGAAGAAGTCTTCGCAACTCTCTCTCAGATGAGCCCTACAAAAGCTCCCGGGCCTGATGGACTACTGGCTACTTTCTACCAAAAGTATTGGCACTAAGTCAGGTTTGAAGTCTTAAAAACATGTCTTTATATTCTAAATGACAGAGGCTCTATTGCTTCTTTAAATCACACACACATTGTTTTGACAGACTTTAGACCCATTAGCCTTTGCAATATAATCTATAGGGTTATAGCCAAAACAATGGCAAATAGACTCAAACATATCCTCCACCATGTCATATCCCCATCTTAAAGTGCGTTTATCCCAAATAGATTGATTTCGGATAACACCATTATAGGCTACGAATGCTTGCACAAAATAAAACATAGCAAAGGGAAAAAACATGGGCTAGTGGCTCTTAAGTTAGATGTTAGTCAAGCATATGACATGGTCGAATGGTCATTCTTAGAACAAGCTATGTTGAGAATGGGGTTCTCGAGGCAGTGGGTCGATTTGGTCATGAACTGTATCACTACAGTTTCGTCTTCTGTAATTGTAAATGGTGTTGCAAAAGGGTTGTTTTATCTTAAAGGGGGCTTAGACAAGGTTGTCCTTTGTCACCATATTTGTTTATTATTTGCACTGAAGTTTTTTCTAACCTCATTAGACAGGTTGAACAAAACAAGTTTATTCATGGCCTCAGATTTAGTAGAGAGCTGTCCATCTCCCACTTGCTTTTTGCTGATGACAACTTAATTTTCACATGAGCAACTGTTGAGGAGTGTACAAGTTTAAAGAGGCTTTTTGAGTGCTATGAAAAGGTTTCAGGTCAGGTTTTCAACATGGAAAAATCATCCATGTTTTTTAGTAGTATGACGGTTGTCGAAGCCAGCAAAAATAAATACATACTCTAAATAAATTGCGTATAGTGATTGAGCAGGGTCGTGTCCACAGAGATCGGTAATTATTTAAATCCTTTTAAAATGTAAAATGAAAAATGGGGGGATTGTTGACAATAATAAAAATTAAATTAAAATAACAAGAATGCAAATTAAAATTATAATTAAAATTGGAAAAAGCTCTGGTTGAAGGAATTAACTCAGTTTGATTCGACTACTAATCATTGATTCAAATATAAATCATTACTACTTATGAATAGACCGGTTATAGCTACTGAGACCCTCTAATAGCCAATCTCTCCTTAACTAGTCGACAACCAAGGTACGACCGTTGGTTATTTCCCTAATCAATAGACAACCCTAGATACGATCATAGGATTTAATCAATTGACAGCTTGAAAAACCAGAGAGACCCAAATCATAATCAACAAACGCATACGATGGTTCATTTAAATTAGATTGTTTATTCTCATAACACAACGCACTACTATGCTATTTGTCACAAACATTAAAATCTTCATACGATGAATCTTTAAATTGACAATAGATTAAGTTGATAATTAAATAGTGGCCAATTATCTAATTAACAAACATAATTATGACAATAATTCAAAGAAGAAACAAATACCCAAAAAGTAATAAAACAATTAAAGTATAAGAAAGATCTCACAGTAGTGATGAATCAAAGCTTCATTAACCTCCAACCAGAATAATAGGTTTAGTTATTCATAGAGAGAAGAGAAAAATTTAGATCTAGGGTTTCTTTCTTTTTTAAAAATCTCCCCCTTTTCACAATAGATTCCTTCCTTAAATACTCTCTCTCTTTTCTCCTCTAAAGTTCTTTTTAAAATAATATACTAATATCTAAAATATTAAATTCGTAATTACAAAAATAACCAAAAATACAAAACACGTTAAACTAAAAACTACAGGTCCGTAGTTAACAGCACGCGCCCACGCCTTATCAACAAAGTTCTTCTGACGCTCATAATTTCTCCAAGAAAACAATCATCCTCAAACATCATCTTGTAGCTCAATTTTAGCACCAATCAATAGAATTGCACCTACAAAAATAAAACACAAGTGAATCACTATTATTAAGTGTAAAACATCGATATTAAAGGAAGTAAACAATGCAAAACTAGTGCATAAATTGCACTCTAACAAATTCCCCCACACCAAGGTAATGCTTGTCCTCAAGCATATAACTCAAAACTAATCCCAAATCTCCACTCAATTCTCATCTCAACTCATCCGGAAACAATCTTAAGCAAGCATACCTCAAGAATTTAAGTCGATCAACATTTGAGAGACAAGGATTTTAAAGCATAGAATCTCATAAGCTAGAATAAAAACATTCAATCACCAAGAAGATCCATTCAAAATTCAAGTGCAACAAGATTTAATAGCCCTCTCATTGACTTCACTCCATGCACTCAAAGTGTTTAGGGTATCATTTATGCACTCAAATCAAATCAAAGAATGTTATTACCATAAGCTTGCTTATATATCACATCTCAATCCACAAAACATGAATTAAATGCAAAAATCTAAAGGTCTTAAAAAGGTGTAACGAGGTTAAATGGGTTAAATGAAAAAGAAAGGTCTATGAAAGAAAAAGAGATCAAAATGAGAAGAATGAACTCATTGAATGAACTTTATGATATTAAAACGCTTATTTCTACTCAAGTTGCCAAGAATGTAAACAATTTGTTTTTTGATTTTTTTTTTTGTTTTTAATCAAACAAAAGAAATGAACCTTGCACAATTTAATTCAAGCATAATTCTTGTTGATCTAATTGAGAACCTTTAATTCAAGGTAGCAAGAGCAACAAAATATATACAAAATATATCCAAACAATGAGTCCAAAAATCTCCTTAAATTGAGGCTCAAAAAGAAGGAAAATGGGTAAGTAGATGGAGAGAATTAGATAGGTAATGGTTAAGGCTCAAACAAAGATAACAAATAAAGGTCTTCGGGTGGAGAAAAAGAAGAAAAATACGAAAATAGAAAATGGAAAGTGGTTTGCCCTTATCATTTTAATGCATAAAATCTCGTAATGCGGCTTCAACATGCATGACAAAACAAGTTTTAGATTAAACAAACTAAGATTGATATTCACATAACAAAAATAATTAGAGCAAAGTGGTTGCTTATAGGCTCAAATCCTCACAAAGTTGGTAAATTTGCCATCAAATCATGTACACTCTTCAAATGAATCAACCATCAATAGTGGTGTAGAATGAGAAGAAGGTTGGAGTGATATATAAAAGGAAAGGTAAAAATAATAAGAAGTGAGAAAGATGTATGTAGTAATATAAAAAGTGAAAGATAAAATGTGAGTGATGAAAGAGTATGATAGAATAAGAATAGAGGTAAATAATTTGAGATAGATGGGAAAAGAGTAGTGAGAAAGAAAAGAAAAGAAAAATAATAATATATGAAGCATACTAACTCCAAAATCATTTAAAGATGAACAGAGTGAAAATAATACTTCCAGACATCAATATTGCAAAAATCCCTCCTCCACACCAAGAACTTACATTGTCCCCAATGTAAGATAATCAAAACTCACATAAAAATTAAAGCGTAAGGATAAAAGATTAAAGGCAAAAACTTCCCTGAATTGTGAGCTTTGATCCACATAACGTCTATGGGCTTGGCAGAAATGGTGGGATAAATCCCACACTCTCGAAGTATGCGGCCAAATTCTGCTCCATCTTGTTCAGCTTGTGCTCTATTTTCTCTAACTGAATGCTTAAAGGTGTTGTAGATGAAGAAGGAATAATTGGTGGGGCAGCAGTTTCGTCGTCAAACTCATCATCAGAGGTAGCACCACTCCTAGCATAAAGCTTCTTTGGAAGTTGAGTGGGTCCCGGTTCAGTAAACTGAAATCTCCCCTCCTTGAATTCGACCACACCTGTTCTTTCAAACACAGACATATCCAAAAATTCCTTTTTGCAAGAAGGATGCAAATCATTATTGTCAGGATCAAGCACACATAAGTTTATAGCTAATAGAGTAATGTATGGACCAAGAAATAAAGTCCTATACCGTTTAAGCACACTCTGAAATTGATCTGCTAATAAAAAACCTAGATTAGGCCTCACATCATTTAACATGCACCAAATAAAATAAAACTCAGTTTTAGAGAAAACTCCCGAGTAATCTTTTTTTCCTAAAAAATTATATGCTAAGAACCGATGCACACATTTCAAAACAGGATCACGTAAGAAAGAACTCTTTGATTTACTCGGGTCATAGGCATTGTGATCAAAAGATAAATTACGCCAAAGACCATAAGGCTCAAAATTTTCGCTAAAGTCACAAGTTATTCCTAAATATGCATCACTAGAAGAATAATCATCATAAATGAATCCTAAAGCTAGGTTAAAATATGTGATAGATTGTGAAAAATTTCGTCCTATTAACCTAAACTTTATAACATCCGGAGTATGCAAAGTAAAATCATTCGGTATATTAAATTGAAAAGTAGTATAAAACTCCCTAATCAACTCAACATAACCCAAACAATCAACATCAACAAACTTACGCAAACCAATCTTATCTATCAAAGAATCAAAATTATCCTTAGCATTCAATTTTTCAAGAGTCGGGTAATGAATATACTTAGCTGGAAGTATTTTTCGCTTGGAAATATCTTTGTACCTTTCTTTCTCTTGTTGAGTCGTGAATGTGAGGCACCCTCCGAGATTGGATTCAGCAAGTGGCAAAACACTTATGCCCTTTCTATGGTACGATGTTTGTCTCACGGCTTGATGTAAATCTGAAACTGTGTTCCATGGAACCGTAGTGGGAGCGGCAATCTTGGATTGCTTTGCGACGGGTGTCTTTTTAGATGACTTGGAAGTTGATGCTTTCCTCTTCGGCATTGTTACAATAATTTCACTCACGGGTTTCGCTTCACGCAGCTGGAATGCAGGGCGTGGACTGGTTGCGAGCGATTGCTTGCTGCAAGCGGCTGGAGCTTGCGGGTACACGGCAGCTGGTTCAGGTTGCGCGCGGGTGGTTGTGCTGCGCGGGTTGGAGTTGGGCGTGCACGGGCTGGTTGCGGATGCGCGCTGCTGGGCTGACGCTGGTTGCTTGCGCGGGCTGCTGCTCAGGTTGCGCGTGGATGGTGCTCGATGGACTGGTTGCGCGCGCAGGACTGCTGGTGTGCTTGCGCGCTGGAGACACGAGCTCAGGTTGTGGGAGTGTTACTCGATGCTGGTGCTTGCGGGATTGTTGCGCGACGTTGGTGCTGCGCGAGGCCGTTGGTTCACGCGGGACTGCTGGAAGCAAGCTGCTTGCGCGCGCGGATGGTGCGCGATGGTCGCGGGATGCTTGCGCTGCTGGAGAAGGCTGGTGCTGTGGTTGGAGCTTGCTGGAGAAGGAAACAATTTTTTTTTTAAATTAGGGATTTTGTGAACAATGAAATTTTTTTTTTCGTTTTTTTTTATATTTTTTCAATTAAAAAAATAAAAAACCTCTTTTTTTTTTTAAAATAATAATAAATAAAATAATAATAAATTTTTTATTTTTTTTTTAGTGATGAATCACTTGAGACACTAAAAATTTTAGAAGTACTTTTTTAATAAGCATATGGGCAAGCCTTAAAACCATTTCACTTTAAAAATCACAGAAGTACTTATTAGTTAAGATGTGGGCACACCTTAAAACCATTTTACTCACAGAAGTACTTATTAGTTAAGACGTGAGCACGCCTTATCAAAAATTTTCTTCTGGCCAAAATAAGCAAAAACATTTTTAAAAAAAAAATCTGAATCAAAATTAAAAACAGAAGATATAACAAAGACCAAAATAAATAAATCCTTTGGGGTGCCTCCCAAAAAGCGCCTTTGTTTTATGTCTTTGGCTAGACACATTTATGCATCAATCTACATAAATGGGACTCTCGAGAGCCACATCCTCTGTAATATTCACCGAAAAACCTTCATAAAAATGTTTTAAGCGATTACCATTAACCTTAAAAACTTTGTCAAAGGTCGGACTCCGAATCTCAACTGCACCATGAGGAAAAACATTAGTAACAATAAAAGGTCCAACCCAGCGAGAACGTAAATTGCCAAGAAAAAGTTTAAGCTTAGAATGAAAAAGAAGAACTTTTTGACCAACATAGAACTCCTTTCTCAAAATCATTCTGTCATGAAATGTCTTCGTCTTTTCCTTGTAAAATCGCGAACTCTCATAAGATTCATTTCTAATCTCCTCCAACTCTTGCAGCTGCAACTTCCTCTGCTTTCCCGCTTCATCCATCCGCATATTGCATTGCTTAACTGCCCAGTATGCTCTGTGCTCAAGCTCTACAGGTAAATGACAAGGCTTACCAAATACTAAACGATAAGGAGACATACCTATGGGAGTTTTGTACGTGATACGATACGCCCACAATGCATCATCTAATCGCAAACTCCAATCTTTTTTATTTGGACTACCCGTCTTTTCAAGAATAGACTTGATTTCTCTATTTGATATCTCAGCTTGTCCACTTGTCTGTGAATGATAGACGATAGACACTCGGTGGGTAACGTGATATCTCTTAAACAAAGCTTCCACCACTCGATTACAGAAATGAGTGCCTCTATCACTTATCATCGGTCTCGGTACACCAACCTGGCAAAAATATTAGACTTGACAAAGTCTACAACAACTTTAGCATTGTCAATCCGAGCGGCCTTAGCCCCTACCCACTTAGAAACGTAATCCACTGCTAAAAGAATGTAAGCATTGCCAAAAGATGAGGGAAAATGTCTCATAAAATCAATGCCCCACACATCGAATATTTCACACCCAAGAATAGGGGTAAGTGGCATTTGATTTCTATGACTTAAATTACCAGTCTTTTGACAATTCTCACACGACTTACAAAACATGTATGAATCATGAAATAAAGTAGGCCAAAATAAACCACATTCTAACACCTTAGATGCTGTCCTTTTGGGACCAAAATGACCACCACATGCATATGAGTGACAAAACTGAAGAATATAAGGAATTTCAAACTCAGATATACACCTTCTGATAATTTGGTCAGAGCAATGTTTCCACAAGTAAGGGTCATCCCAAACATAGTACTTAGCATCGCTCTTAATCTTATCTTTTTGAGCCCTCGTCAGATCACTAAGGAGTGTTCTTGTAATTAAGTAATTGACAATGTCATCGTACCAAGGAACCATACCTTGAGTTACAAAGAGATGCTCATCTGGAAAATCATCCTTCAAAGGTGCTGCTTCTTCACTCGTGGTCAATCTACTAAGGTGGTATGCAACCAAGTTTTTTGCTCCTTTCTTGTCACGGATCTCCAAGTTGAACTCTTGAAGTAGTAGGATCGAGCGGATGAGTCTCGGTTTCGCTTCCTTCTTGGCAAGCAAATATCTGAGAGCTGCATGATCAGAAAAAACAATCACTTTAGTACCCAATAAATATGAACGGAATTTTTCTAAAGCAAAAACAATAGCCAAAAGTTCTTTTTCCATTGTTAAGTAACTGCACTGAGCACTATCAAGTGTCCTTGATGCGTAATATATCACGTGAGCAGCTCTTTCAACCCTTTGTCCGAGAACAACACCAACAGCATAGTTACTGGAGTCGCACATTATCTCAAAAGGGAGGCTCCAATCGGGTGGCTGTATAATTGGAGCTGAAGTCAATAAATCCTTGAGCTTATCAAATGCTACCTTGCATGCTTCATTAAAATCAAACGTCACATCTTTCTAAAGCAGCTTGCATAAAGGCTGAGCTATCTTTGAAAAATCCTTGATAAAACGTCGATAGAAACCTGCGTGACCAAGGAAAGAACGAACTTCCCACACACATGTGGGATAAGGTAAAGATTTAATAACATCTATCGTAGCTTTATCTACCTCAATTCCTCTAGCAGAGACTACATGACCCAAAATAATGCCTTGATCTACCACAAAATGACATTTTTCATAATTCAAGACAAGGTTTGTTTCAATGCATCTTTCAAGCACTTCCTTCATATTATAGAGACAATCATCAAAAGAATCAGCATAAACTATAAAATCGTCCATAAATACCTCTATAATGTTCTCTACGTAGTCTGAAAAAATACTGACCATACACTTCTGAAAAGTGGCGGGAGCGTTACAAAGACCAAATGGCATATGTCGGTACACAAAAGTTCCAAAAGGACATGTGAATGTAGTCTTCTCCTGATCCTCAGGCGCAACTGGTATATGATGAAAACCTGAATAGTCATCTAGACAACAAAAGTGAGATTTTCCTACCAACATTTCAAGCATCTGATCAATAAAAGAAATAAGAAAATGATCATTCCTAGTGAGTGAATTAAGCTTTCTAAAATCAATACAAACCCTCCACCCATTCTAAACTCGGGTGGGTACTAACTCACTATAAGAATTCTCAACAATTGTTATACCAGTTTTCTTCGGTACCACTTGTACCGGACTTACCCATTTGCTATCCGAAATTGGATAGATTATACCTGCATCAAGAAATTTCAGAATTTCTTTCTTCACTACTTCCACATGAGTGGATTCAAACGACGTTTAGCTTGAATCGAAGGTTTGGCATCTTCCTCCAGTAGTATTCTATGCATGGACGTGGACGGACTTATCCCTTTAATATCAGCAATTGTCCACCCAATAGCCTTTTTGTAATTCTTCAGCACTCTAATAAGATTTTCTTCCTCTAAAGTACTAAGCTTTGAAGAGATGATCACCGGAAGTGTCTCACCATCTCCTAAAAACATGTACTTTAGATGACTCGGCAATGGTTTAAGCTTTATTTTCGGTGCCTGTAAAATAGATGGAAGAAGTTTTGCATGAGATGAAGGTAATTCAATATAAGACATATGATGAGTTAACGTTCTTAAAGAATTTAATTCATAAATTGTCTCTTGCAATACATAATTTAAAACAAACTCATTTTCACCCTTTTGCAATCCTTTGAGGCCCAAACTATTATTTAAAACAGCTACCAATGAATCTTCAACATCCAAATAGAAAACGTCCTGCACTATAGGGTTAATAATATCTACAGAAAATACTGAATGTTCCTCACTAGGATATTTCATGGCATCATTCATATTGAACTCTATAACCTCTCCATCAAACTCCATAGTGAGAGTCCATTTATGTACATCCATTTTAGTCATAGCAGTCTTAAAAAAAGGTCTTCCTAGTAAAATTGAGACAGAATTAGAGGAGTTATCCTCTTCCATATCAAGTACATAAAAATCAATAGGAAAAACAAATTCATTAACTTGTACTAAGACATCTTCTAATACCCCATCAGGATATGCATTAGACCTATCAGTTAGTTGAATTATCACGCCAGTTTCTTTTAATAGACCAACATTCAAAGATGAATAAATGGAACGAGGCATGACATTAATAGAAGCTCATAGATCTAACATAGCATTCTCAACTCTAACACTACCAATTTTGCAAGGGATAGTAAACATACCTGGATTCTTGCACTTATGAGATAGTTTCTTTTGGAGAACTGCTGAAACATTCTTCCCCATGTGAACTCTTTCATCTCCTCTTAATTTTCTCTTAGAGGTGCACAGTTCCTTAAGAAATTTAGCATATCAAGGTATTTGTTTTATAGCATCTAATAAAGGAATATTTACCTCAACCTTGCGAAATGTCTCAAGGATGTCTTTCTCTTGTTCCTCTTTCTTGGATTTTGCAAACTGACTTGGAAAATGAGGAGGTATCACCACAGGTAGGGGTTTCGCTCTTGTGGGTTGCGCATCTTGAGATTTAGGCATCAGTTCATTCTTCTCAAGCTCATCTTCTACATGCTTTGTCACTTTCTTACTAGGCTCTTGCAACTCTTTCCCACTTATAAGGATGACAACATTAGCGTTTTGCTTTGGATTCACCTCAGATTGTAAAGGCAATATCCCTGATACTTGAGACTCCAGACGGCTCACTGTAGTCATTAATTGACTCATTTGGTACTCCAAATTCTGAATGCTTGTTGTAGTTGCCTACTGAAATTGTTGAGTGTTAGTCGCAAGTGATTTAACAATTTCTTCAAGAGTATACCTGACTTGGAGTTTGACTGTAGAGGGAATGGTTGTCTTGGTGGGTATTATTGTGGGAATCCTGACGGCCTAACTCCATAGCTGAAGTTGGGATGATCCTTCCATCCCGGATTGTATGTTTGTGCATAAGGATCATACCTCCTCTGAGGCATGCCTAGAAATCCTCAAACTGCATTGGCTTGTTCAATGGGTTCTTCTTGAAGTGTAGGACACATATCAGTTGAATGACCCATATTGGAACAAATGCCACAAGTCTTCACCTGTTGCACATTACCTACAACAAACTTTTCCACAAGAGAAGCAAGTTTATCTAAACGTTGTTCAATAGAAGAAATATTTACCTCATTCACCTTCCTTGAAGTGGGATCTTGCTTGTTGCCAAACTGTTGTGCATTGGCAGCCATATTTGATATCAACTCCCTTTCTTGAGTAAGGGTCTTGTTCACCAATACACCTCCACTAGCAACATCTATCATACTCCTATCCATCAATGACAGTCATTCGTGAAAGTATTGAATAAGAAGTTGATCAGAAATCTGATGCTGAGGACAGC
Organism: Citrus x limon; assembly: GCA_034663535.1. NCBI lineage: Eukaryota > Viridiplantae > Streptophyta > Magnoliopsida > Sapindales > Rutaceae > Citrus > Citrus x limon. Next base: position 25,758,348 of record CM067997.1, read on the forward strand.
TGGTATACAATTGTTTGAATCGCTCCCAGTACTCATACAAAGTCTCCCCAGGAAGTTGTCTGATCCCACAAATGTATTTTCTGATGTTGGCAGCTCTTGAAGCAGGAAAGTACTTCTCAAGGAACTGCTTCTTCAAACCATTCCACATTGTAATTGATCCAGGAGGCAAGTAGTACAACCAGTCTTTAGCTAGCCCATCTAAAGAGAAAGGAAAAGCACGCAGCTTAATCTGCTCTTCAGTCGCGCCTTGTGGCCTCATACTTGAACACACAACATGAAACTCCTTGAGATGTTTATTAGGATCTTCACCTGCAAAACCATGAAACTTGGGTAATAAATGAATAAGACCAGACTTTAATTCAAAATTTACCTCCAAGTCTACATATTAAATGCAGAGTGGTTGTTGATTCAAGTCTGGTTTAGCTAACTCTCTAAGAGTTCTTTCTACAGGTGCAGCTCTATCCATCACTTGTTCTTCTGAATCGCTAGATGATTTAACTAAATCAGGCACCGTATCTGTTTCAGAAAGCAGAGGCGACAAGGATCGTTGCTTAGTTCGCTTCGTCTGCTGTCTTAACTGACAAGCTGTCTTCTCAATTTCAGGATCAAATGAAAGTATACCTGTACGAGAAGAACGAGCCATACACCAAGTAAAACGTAAAAATGATTAAATAAACGACACCAATCCCCGGCAACGACGCCAAAATTTGATGGTTGTCGAAGAAAGCAAAAATAAATACCTACTCTAAATAAATTGCGTATAGTGATTGAGCAGGGTCGTGTCCACAGAGATCGGTAATTATTTAAATCCTTTTAAAATGTAAAATGCAAAATGGGGGGATTGTTGACAATAAATAAAATCAAATTAAAATAACAAGAATGCAAATTATAATTATAATTCAAATTAGAAAAAGCTCTGGTTGAAGGAATTAACTCAGCTTGATTCGACTACTGATCATTGATTCAAATATAAATTATTACTACTTATGAATAGACCGGTTATAGCTACTGAGACCCTCTAATAGCCAATCTATCCTTAACTAGTCGATAACCAAGGTACGACCATTGATTATTTCCCTAATCAATAGACAACCCTAGATACGATCATATGATTTAATCAATTGACAGCCTGAAAAATCAGAGAGACCCAAATCCTAATCAACAAACGCATACGATGGTTCATTTAAATTAGATTGTTCATTCTCATAACACAACGCACTGCTATGCTATTTGTCACAAACATTAAAATCTTCATACGATGAATCTTTTAATTGACAATAGATTAAGTTGATAATTAAATAGTGGTCAATTATCTAGTTAACAAACATAATCATGACAATAATTTAGAGAGTAAACAAATACCCAAAAAGCAATAAAATAATTAAAGTATAAGAAAGATCTTACAGTAATGATGAATCTAAGCTTTATTAACCTTCAACCAGAATAATTGGTTTAGTTCTTCATAGAGAAAAGAGAAAAATTTAGATCTAGGGTTTCTTTCCATTCCTCTATAAAATTCTCTCCTCTTTTGTTTTTCACGTCCTTTCTCTTCTAGAGTTTTTCCAAAAATAAAATACTAATATCTAAAATATTATCTAAATATTAAATTCAAAATTACAAAAATAACTAAAAAGACAAAACACGTTAAAATAAAAACTGCAGGTCCTTAGTTGATAGCACGCGCCCACGCCTTATCAACAAAGTTCTTCTGAAGCTCATAATTTCTCCCGGAAAATAATCATCATGTAGCTCAATTTTAGCACCAATCAATAGAATTGCACCTACAAAAATAAAACACAAGTAAATCACTATTATTAAGTGCAAAACATCGATATTAAAGGAAGTAAACAATGCAAAACTAGTGCATAAATTGCACTCTAACATAGTAGCATAAAACCAGAGCATGTACAAGCAATCAGGCAAATTTTTCAGCTCAATGTTGTTTCAAAGCATGAAAAATATCTCGGGCTGCCTTCAATGATAGGGAGGAGGACAAAGAGTTTTTTCAATGAGATAAAGCTAAGGGTCTTGCGGAAAATATCTAGCTGGCATCATAAGTTCTTCTCATGCGGTGGTAAAGAGATTCTTATCAAAGCAGTGGCACAAGCTGTCCCAACTTATGCCATGAGTGTTTTCAAGCTCCCTTTGGGGCTTTGTGATGACATGCAAGGAGTAATAGCTAAATTTTGGTGGGGTTCAACAGAGGTGAAGAAAAGTATTCACTGGTCAAGGTGGGAAATCTTGAGTCAAGCCAAAATTAGGGGAGGTTTGGGTTTCAAGGACTTTTCTTGTTTCAACCAAACCTTAGTTGCAAAGCAAGGTTGGAGAATCATTAAGGACCCGGATTCATTAGTGGCTCGAATTTTGAAAGCAAGGTATTTCAAGCACTCATCTTTTCTTGAAGCTGGTTTGGGTTCGAAACCATCCTACATCTGGAGAAGCGTATTATGGGGTTGAGAAGTGCTGTTAAAAGGTTATAGGTGGAGAATATGTGATGGAAAGCAGATAAATATTTTCAGCAGTTGCTGGATACCCAGACCATCAACTTTCAAACCCATAACACCCCCGAATCTGCCTGGTAATACCTGTGTTGTTGAGTTAATCGACGAGAATAGTTGCTAGAAGGAAGACAAAATATATCAACACTTCGGCAAAGATGATGCTGATTGTATTGTGCATATTCCTTTGCCAGTAAGGCAGAGTGAGGATACTATTATTTGGCACTACGACAAGAGAGGGCAATATCTTGTAAAGAGTGGTTATCAGGTGGCTTTCAACCATAAGCATCAAGGTATCCCTAACTGCTCAAACCTCAATCCAAGTCACTGGAGCGTCATTTGGAAGTTGAAGATTCCTGAAAAAGTGAAGATTTTTCTCTGGAGAGCAGCTAAGGATATTTTGCCTGCTGCTAAAAATCTATGGAGGAAGAGAGTATTGCAAAAAGCTACCTGTCCAGTGTGTACACGTCAGTTGGAGAACTCAGCCCATGCATTATTGGACTGTAAATTTGCGAGGAAGGTGTGGAGAGTTTCACCAATTGGAAGTGTTGTTCAAGGGGAGAAATTTCCAGATGTTATCACTCTGCTTCTCTCCCTGCAATGACAGCAAAATGACATAAGTGGCGAGATAATTGCATTTCTTTTGTGGACTATTTGGAATGCTAGGAACAATCTGCTCTTTAATGGTAGACACGAAGATCCAGTGAGATTGGTGGCCAGAGTAGCTGCAGTGGCTGATTCGATCAAAAGAATACAGCAACCAGAAGCTGATTTTCTTGCAGTTCCAACCTTGATACAGCAAAATAAATGGAGTCCACCTGAAGAATGATGGCTAAAAATAAATGTGGATGCTGCAATTGATGGGGAGAATCGTTTAACTAGCTTAGGGGGTGTTTGAGGGAAATACTCCGACGAGACCAGACGTGATGAGCAGATGTTTGGTGGCAGAAGTCTGCGAGCAGGTGTGTCCTGTAAGAGCCAGGTAGCAGGGGAACATGGGCAGGAATATCCTGCTCATCCACGAGCATGTCATCCGCGAGGCCAATTTCCTATAAGAAGCATAAAGCCATTCCTGCTGTATTCTTGCTAAGGGTTGATTCGAGGAGACCCGGTCAACGACAGTTGGCGAGGCATGCTCTCCAGCCCGAGAATCTAGGCACGAAGGCCACGCAACCACCCTCGACTACAGAAATGGGGAATCCACGTTCGAGAGGTGGGAGGATAACGGACGTAGACTGCGGAAAACTGTGATTCAGAGGAAGCCTATAAAAAGGTAGCCAACGAAGGTAAAAGGGTTAGCAATTTTGAGATTAGGAGAGAGATAAAAGAAATTCTAAAGAAGAGAAAACTACCCAAAAGCCATAAGATCTGTGGCAAGCGTTCCCCGAACCTTCATATCTGACTTGAGCGTCGGAGGGTTTGCGCCGGAAAAACAACCGGCGTACTCTGACCTGTCTGTGTGCGCAGGAACCTCTGGAGAAGAAGCTTTACGAGGAAAGATCCTGGCTGTGGTGAAGTTGATCGAGCAAAGACCCTGGTCGTAGAACGAGGACAACCAGAATCTCGCATCAACATTTTGGCGCCGTCTGTGGGGAGCTGATAAAAAAGCTTCTGTTGATAGCAAGAAGAGGAGTGAAGCAAGTGAAAAGTGATGGAAACAGGGGAAGTAATGCAGATAACATCCCTCGATACCCGAGTGGAAAACAAGAATGGCAGACAAGAACCTGTAGAGGATCTGGAAACTGTAAGCCTGGGACCAGAGAATCCGGGAAAGACAATCAGAATCGGGTCGAGACTTAAAGGAGAGCAAAAGCAGGAGTTGGTGAAATGCTTACAGGCTCATGCAGATGTGTTTGCTTGGACACATGAAGACATGCTAGGGATTGACCCTGAGGTAGCATGTCATAAGCTGGCAGTAAAGAAAGGTGCTCGGGCAGTAAGGCAGAAGAGTAGGTGCTTCAACCAGGAGAGGTATGAGGCTATAAATGGCGAGGTGGAGAAGCTCTTGAGAGCAGGGTTCATTCGGGAAGTCAATTACCCTGAATGGATATCGAATGTGGTGTTGGTAAAGAAAGCGAATGGCAAGTGGAGGATGTGTGTGGATTTCACAGACCTCAATAAGGCATGCCCAAAGGACAGCTTCCTTTTACCAAAGATCGATCAGCTAGTAGATTCAACGGCTGGACACGCTCTGCTTAGCTTCATGGACGCGTTCTCGGGATACAACCAGATCCCCATGTACGAGCAGGACGAGGAGAGCACGGCTTTCATCACTAACCAGGGTTTGTTCTGTTACAGGGTAATGCCATTTGGTCTCAAAAATGCTGGGGCCACCTATCAGAGGCTGGTGAATAAAGTCTTTAAGCCGTTGATTAGGAAAACCATGGAGGTGTACGTGGATGACATGATCACCAAGTCCAAAATCCCGAAGGAACATGTCGGACACCTCGAGGAGACATTCGAGCTTTTGAGGAAGTATAAGATGAAGCTCAACCCAGAGAAATGTGCTTTTGGGGTCGAGTCGGGGAAGTTCTTTGAATTCATGGTGAGTCATCGGGGGATTGAAGCAAATCCCGAGAAGATCCAGGCGATCGTGCAGATGAGGTCTCCTCGTAGCCTGAAGGAAATACAAAGCCTTATGGGGAGATTGGCGACATTGAGCTGGTGCATATCCAAGGCTACAGATAAGTGTCAACCATTCTTTCAAGTGATAAGGAGGGGAAAGAAAACAGAGTGGACCCCGGAATGCGAGGAAGCCTTTCAGAACTTGAAGCAGTATTTACAGCAAGCCCCTCTGCTATCCACACCGAGGGATGGGGACAAGTTATTTTTGTATCTGGCGGTATCGGATCGGGCCGCCAGTTCTGTTCTGGTGAGAGAGGAAGAAGGAGTTCAGTATCCAATATACTACACCAGCAAGGCCCTGCTCGACGCTGAGACCAGATACCCACCGTTGGAGAAATGGGCACTTGCCCTTGTGGTTGTTGCTCGGAAGTTGAGGCCATATTTTCAGGCATTCCCAGTCTCGGTTATAACAAACCAGCCATTGCGTCAAACTCTGCACAAGCCCGATGCTTCTGGTCGGCTCGTCAAGTGGGCTATAGAGCTGAGCGAGTTCGACATAGACTATAAACCCCGAGCAGCGATAAGGGCTCAGGCAATGGCCGATTTCGTAGCAGAATTCACAGAGCCTGAAGTATGTTTAGACCAACAAGATGTAGTTGCAGACAGTGGCGAAGCTCAAGTATGGCAAATGTCTGTAGATGGGTCATCAGGGGAGCAGGGATTGTATTGGAAGGCCCGGAGGGGGAGGAGATCTCTTATGCTGTAAAGTTAGAATTCACAGCAACAAATAACCAGGCAGAGTATGAAGCCTTGATAGCAGGATTGGAACTGGCTAAGGCCGTGAGAGCAGATAGAGTGAAGATCAGAACTGATTCCCAGCTGGTTGCGAATCATGTCAGTGAAAGATTCCAACCAAGAGAGGAGAAGATGGAGCAGTACTTGAAGATAGTCAGACAGATGATGGGAAAATTCGAAGCGGTGGAAGTAGTACAAATCCCAAGGGAGCAGAATAGTCGAGCCGATATTTTGGCCAGGATGGCAGGGGTAGCAGACCCAAAAATGCCAAAGTCGATCCCTCTGGAGGTGAAGTCCAACCCGAGCATCGAGCCGAATTCGGAGGTGCTGCGGATAGAACAAAAATGCTCGTGGATGGACCCGATAGTTTCATACCTTAGAGACGGGGTATTACCACCAGATAAGCTGCGAGCTCGGAAGATTAGAGCCCAGGCCTCGAGATATACGATGATTTATTTGATACTGTATCGGCGAGGATATACACTACATTTCCTTCGATGTTTGGAGGAGGACGACGCGGATTACGTACTGAGAGAAGTACATGAAGGAATTTACGGGAATCATTCTGGTGGGAGATCCCTGGCCCACAAGGTTCTAAGGCAGGGATATTTCTTGCCGACAATGCACCAGGATGCACAGGAGAAGACCAGGAGCTGTGTAAGCTGCCAGAGTTTTACAAGTTTCCCCAACCAACCACCAGAGAAGCTCACCTCTATGGCATCCCCTTGGCCATTTGCTCAATGGGGAATTGATCTGATCGGTCCGCTGCCAAAGGGACGAGGAGCAGCAACGCATGCAATAGTTACTATAGATTACTTCACGAAGTGGATAGAGGTCGAAGCCCTTAGCAGGATTACAGAGAAGAAAACGACAGACTTTGTGTGGAGAAACCTGGTCTGTCGATACGGGATCCCTTATGCCTTGGTAACGGATAATGGCAGGTAGTTCGATAATCACAGCTTCAGGGATTTCTGCCAGAACCTCGGGATAGAGCTGAAGTATTGCTCGCCTGCTCACCCTCAATCGAATGGACAAGTAGAAGCAGCCAACAAGACCATCAAAAGACTTTTGAAAACCAGGCTTGGAGCAAAAAAGGGTACATGGGTTGATGAGCTGTCAGGTGTCCTATGGGCATACAGGACAACCCACAAAATAGCAACTGGGGAGACACTGTTCGCCCTGGCTTTCGGACATGAAGCGGTCGTACCAGCTGAGATAGGAACGACCACGCACCGGACAGACCATTTCAATGAGCAGGAGAACGACGAGCAGATGTGTTTGAATCTTGATATGCTAACGGAGAAGAGGGAGCAAGCAGCTGGTCGATCAGCCATTTACCAGCAAAGGGTTGCTCGTTATTATAACCAGAAGGTGAATGTACGGCAATTCAGGGTCGGAGACTGGGTACTGAGAAGAGTGAATCAGAGCACCAAAGATTCGACTCAAGGAGTGCTGGGACCGAATTGGGAAGGGCCATATAGAGTCAAGCAGATAGTGGGACCCGGAGCTTACAAGCTGGTTCGCACGGACGGCCACGAGGTGAAACGCCCATGGAACGCAGCACACCTCCGAAAATACTTCCAGTAAGACTTGTTCAAATTTGAAAGCTATTTCTGCTCGTGTTCATTATCGTTTATCTTTTATGTTTTATATCCAAACAATTTCATGTAAGTCGAATCCTGCCATTAATGGAACGTCGAGGAATTTCATTCGCTTGAAACTGTGAAAATTTCCTAAGGCATGCAAAGGCTTGACAAAGTCTCAAAGCCTGTTTATGGCGAGACCAAAAGCCAAGCGTGCCAGGATCTGTTCGGCCACGAGAAGGCGAGCAGAATCCCAAGCTTTGAAGAAATTATCTAAGGCATGCAAAGGCTCGACAAAGTCTCAAAGCCTGTTTATGGCGAGACCAGAAGCCAAGCGTGTCAGGATTCTGCTCGGCCACGAGAAGGCGAGCAGAATCCCAAGCTTTAAAGAAATTGCCTAAGGCATGCAAAGGCTCGACAAAGTCTCAAAGCCTGTTTATGGCGAGACCAGAAGCCAAGCGTGCCAGGATCTGCTCGGCCACGAGAAGGCGAGCAGAATCCCAAGCTTTGAAGAAATTATCTAAGGCATGCAAAGGCTCGACAAAGTCTCAAAGCCTGTTTATGGCGAGACCAGAAGCCAAGCGTGCCAGGATCTGCTCGGCCACGAGAAGGCGAGCAGAATCCCAATCCTTGAAGAATCAAAGGCATGCAAAGGCTCATCAAGTCTCAAAGCCTGTTTTATGGCGAGACAGAAGCCAAGCGTGCCAGGATCTGCTCGACCACGAGAAGGCGAGCAAAATCCCAATCCTTGAAGAATCAAAGGTATGCAAAGGCTCATCAAGTCTCAAAGCCTGTTTTATGGCGAGACAGAAGTCAAGCGTGCCAGGATCTGCTCGACCACGAGAAGGCGAGCAGAATCCCAATCCTTGAAGAATCAAAGGCATGCAAAGGCTCATCAAGTCTCAAAGCCTGTTTTATGGTGAGACAGAAGCCAAGCGTGCCAGGATCCGCTCGACCACGAGAAGGCGAGCAGAATCCCAATCCTTGAAGAATTGAAGGCATGCAAAGGCTCGTCAAGTCTCAAAGCCTGTTTTATGGCGAGACAGAAGCCAAGCGTGCCAGGATCCGCTCGACCACGAGAAGGCGAGCAGAATCCCAATCCTTGAAGAATTGAAGGCATGCAAAGGCTCACCAAGTCTCAAAGCCTGTTTTATGGCGAGACAGAAGCCAAACGTGCCAGGATCTACTCGACCACGAGAAGGCGAGCAGACTCCAAAGCATTCGAAAAAATTCCTAAGGCATGCAAAGGCTCACCAAGTCTCAAAGCCTGTCTTATGGCGAGACCAGAAGCCAAGCATGCCAGGATCTGCTCGACCACGCGAAGGCGAGCAGAATCTCAACCATTGAAGAATTTTCAAAGGCATATGGCAAAACCATGTGCCAAGCCAGAACCTGCTTGACCAGACAAAGACGAGCAGATTCTCAAACGAAAAATAACTCATGATTACAACACAAGAAAGTAATCAAAAACATCTTTATTAATTTGTTAATAATTAACAGAGGAGATAATCTTCACAAACATTGCTCGTTACAATACAAGGAACATATTTAAGAAGACGGTGGGTCCGCAATTAAATGCGATATGACTCTTGGCAGCCTTTTCCAGTCCCACGTGACCAAGAACCACTAAGTTTCTACTGCTGGTCCATTACATTACCCAACACCAGAAACTGGGGGACCGGTGTTTGAGGGAAATACTCCGACGAGACCAGACGTGATGAGCAGATGTTTGGTGGCAGAAGTCTGCGAGCAGGTGTGTCCTGTAAGAGCCAGGTAGCAGGGTAACAGGGGCAGGAATATCCTGCTCATCCACGAGCACGTCATCCGCGAGGCCAATTTCCTATAAGAAGCATAAAGCCATTCCTGTTGTATTCTTGCTAAAGGTTGATTCGAGGAGACCCGGTCAACGACAGTTGGCGAGGCATGCTCTCCAGCCCGAGAATCTAGGCACGAAGGCCACGCAACCACCCACGACTACGGAAATGGGGAATCCACGTTCGAGAGGTGGGAGGATAACGGACGTAGACTGCGGAAAACTGTGATTCAGAGGAAGCCTATAAAAAGGTAGCCAACGAAGGTAAAAGGGTTAGCAATTTTGAGATTAGGAGAGAGATAAAAGAAATTCTAAAGAAGAGAAAACTACCCAAAAGCCATAAGATCTGTGGCAAGCGTTCCCCGAACCTTCATATCTGACTTGAGCGTCAGAGGGTTTGCGCCGGGAAAACAACCGGAGTACTCTGACCTGTTTGTGTGCGCAGGAACCTCTGGAGAAGAAGCTTTACGAGGAGAGATCCTAGTCATGGTGAAGTTGATCGAGCAAAGACCCTGGTCGTAGAACGAGGACAACCAGAATCTCGCATCAACAGGGGCTGTAATTAGAAACCATAAAGGTGAATTAGTTGGTGCTACTGTTAACACAGTAAAAAGCCTCGGGGATGTGGAGATGAATGAAGCAAGAGTTGTTTTGTGGGGAATGCAGGCAGCTTTTAAGGCAGGGGCAATTTCAGTAGTCTTAGAATCTGACTCAAAAGGAGTAATAGAGCTCATCAACAACAAGAGAGGTTCTTTAACATAAATTTTTTGGGTGATCTTTGACATTCTGGAAAGCAAGAGAAGTTTTCATAATTTTAAAGTTCAACATGTTCCTAAAAAGTTTAATACCATAGCTCATGATTTGGCTAAACTTGCTCTAAGGAAGTTAGACCCTTGTATTTGGCTGGATGAAATTCCAGATGATGTTTTGTATCTTATTCCATCTTTGAATCAATGAAAGGTGTACTTTCTTTTTTAAAAAAAAAAAAATTATATGACAGTTCACAAGATATAATTATTTACATATAAGCTTAATGTTAAATTAAAGATCCAACAATACTCAATTAAAGATCCAACAAAATCAATTTTTGAAGCTCCATTTACCTTGATTACTCATAGACCACTTTTGATATTTTATATTAGCAGAGATTTTCTCACGATATCTAAGTACAATTGTTGCTTTAATTAATTCGGAGCCACAAGAAAAGGTTTATATATTGAACATAATTTATTAGATTGCAATCGGACTACTTGTTAGGCAAAAAGCCAGAAAGGTCATGGCCTCAATTATTTTATCACACGAAAATCTATGCATATATCTATGTAAACCTTTTCACTGGCAAGCCACTTTTAAATTGTTAGTAATTTGTGTGCTTCGAGTTGTTTTGTGTGTGTTTTATATGGTAACAACAAGATTATGTTGAGAAATTTTATTTGAGTCCACTCCCATCTTATTATCGTATAATTATCTAATTATATTTTATTATATAAATACATAAATTCAATTCATGCTCAAAAGTCAATTCTAAGGCAAAGTCAATTCTAAGGTTGAAAATTATTTTAAATTTATATTATTAACTCAATAATTATTCTCAACCAATAAGGAATTAATAAACTAATTCCTATTATAAGATATGTAATAAATAAAATTTTACTTTAATTAGATTTACCATAAGATGCTAACTCTAGAAATAATGGACTTAACAGATACAACAACTAATTTTGTGCATGGTTTCAAAATTGAATTAAAGAATTGGAATTGTATGAAAAAAAAAGAAAATAACGAACCTTGAAACGGAAGTGGGAGGGTCAAGCCGAAGTGACAACCATTATCATTATTAATTATTATTTTATGCATCATTCATTTCATTAGTGCTTGCTACCATATCAAAGGATAAACCATTAAACCGGCATCTCGCTAAATCCTAGTTAGCTAGTGTTATCCAGCCCATAAGATTTGGTCAAAAAAATGATAGTTATTTTCCCAGCAAACCACTTGTCTCCAAGCCTAGCCAATCTGTGGTCTCTCAACTAGATGAAAATATAGATCACAGCTAATTTGTCATTAAATCTTTATATAAGACACATCGTATAAAGTGTATGTAGAGTACAATGGAAGGAATCCCACTTGTTATATCGGGTTACTTTTTGTACTTATACCTACAAGCAAAATGCTATCTTATATATATTTTACAGATACGATCTTGAGATTTTGACCAGTAACGACTGCTTCCAGGTAGACTGAGATGAACTTTTGAACACCTTTTTAATTACCTTAATGATCCACAAACCTACCAACTTGATATTTTTCTACTAGCAGAGATTTTCTGATGATCTTAGTAGAAATGTTGCTTTAATTAGGAGCCACGAGAAAGGATTATGTTTAGATTGCAATCGGGCTACTTGAATGGCAAAATTGTCATGCTCTGATCTTTTGTCATAAACAACAGGGGAAATCTTTTTAATCCACTGAGTGGAGTGCTGTCGGCATATATGTACTTAGCGAATTAAGATTCTATTATAGCATAAGTTTGATTTCCTGAATTTTTAAAGAGTTGTTATCATGCGTATATTACTGATGCTGTAAAATTAACTATCGTAAAATTTATATGAAATAGTATTATTGGAACTAAAAAAAAGTTATTATCTTAGCCAGGTTACCTATTATCAATAATTGAAAATTTAATTTATTGGTAAATAGATATTTATTAATTTAAGAAGAATTTTTTATTTTAATTACTTATCTCATCTTAATATGTGCAATATTCCTCTGATCAATTCATATATGGATTTTGAAATCTATCATACATATACAAAAAAATATTAATAAACGATATGAACAGGTATATAGAAGCTTAAAAATTAATGTAAGTACATTGTACATAAACATAAAATTGATTATATACTTTTCAAAATTAATATCGTAGAAGATAAATTATTTCAAGTGCTTAAAAATAGAATATAAACTTTATAAATATATCAGTCGTTAGTTTTATTTTAGTCTCAAATCATTTGATGCATATTTTAAAAAAGAATTGAACTGAGAAAATTGAAGTTTTGACAAGAAAAAAAGAACTCTTAAATATTATGAATTTTATATTTTATTTATTATCATTTTTTTGTATTCACTAATTATCAATTTATATATATTTTTTCTTGTGCCCTAAACAATTCCCCAAAAAAAATTATTATCTTATAAATCTAGAGAAATTATTAATTTGACAATGCCGACTTCTAAAAGTTTTAATATTTAATCAAAGTTATTAATTTATCAAATATTTATTCATTGAGATTTTTACATTACTTTTTCACTGATTAACGCCAAAAGAACCAAATCATTTGTAGTTCATGAGAATCTCAAATCAACAACAAATCCTAATCCCTGTGATTAAAATAGACATGATCTAGTGCCATTTCTCTGAGTTGTAGGAAATAGAATAATCTTTTCAACAGTCCCACTCCCACAAGTGGGTACATAATTATCTAATATAGAAATCTTACAAAAGAGCTAATATATAAAAACAATATAAAATTTTTCGATTAGCATACACTTAATTATCAAATCATATACGCTACTAGATATCATTATAAAAACAAATATAATAATCTAATAAATTTTTTCTATTTATAACGCCGTTAGGCCATTTTAGTTTCCATCTCCAAGAAGTTCAACGAACAAGTCTCTTAACTTAGCCCTAAACTGATAAACATGTCAACAACCTCCTCTTTCTCCTCCACTCAACTCTTCCAAGATTTTCCCAGAAAATTGCACTCAAGAAAATTATTACCCACCCACAATCCCCTTAACCAACCTCCAGCAACAGCTCCTCCTCATCCTTCTCTTTTCTCAAGCGAAAGCAACTTGGACAAAAATGTTCTAATCGTTCTTTCAGTCCTAGTGTGCACAGTTATTTGCACAATAGTATTAAATTTTGTAATCAAGTGTGCATTAAGTAGCTTAAGACTATTACTATCCTCAGATTCTAGCATCAACTCCTCAGCCACCAAAGCGATCAACAAAGGTATCAACAAAAAAGCACTCAAGGCTTTTCCAGTAGTAAAATACTCGGCAGAGTTGAAGCTTCCAGGCTTGGACGCAGAATGTGTCATATGCCTCTCAGATTTTGCACTTGGTGAACATGTGAGGCTCCTGCCTAAATGCAACCATGGCTTTCACGTTCATTGCATCGATAGGTGGCTTAGATCAAATTCTTCGTGCCCAAAATGCAGGCATTGCCTGATTGAAACTTGCGAGAAAATCGTGGGATGCAGCCAGCAGCAGGCTAGCTCACTAGCATCATCCACGGCCCCGGTACAAGAAACTGTTGTTATAAGTATTGTGCCTCTGGAACCTGAAGGGGTAATACAAAATTATGTTGGACAAAGCCCAATTTCGACTTGTTAGTCATGTTTAGATCATAAAATGATCTTTTAATTCTTTATTTATTTTTAGTGATCGAGGAAATAAAATAAAATTAATTACATGACGAAGCTTATCTCATTATTTATTTACTGGTCTCTTGTCTGTAAAAGTGGAGTTTGGAAAACAAATTTTTTCTCTTATTAGTGCTTGGATAAACTTGTTAGGGAGAGGGAATTGTTGGTGCCCAGTGCATAGAGAGGCAGTATTTATTTATTTAAAGGAAAAGCCATAAGATCAACTATTCCATCAATAATTGAGAGCAAATTATTGTGGGATTCTTAAGAGAGTAACCCTACTTGACCCCATCATTTTTATCCTAAGAGACCCCTATTGTCACATTTGAAATCTACTGGTCTATGAGAGCAATTTAAAAGTGGGATTGAGGATAAAATGTAGGGTCAGATAGTTGCCACTTTTCTTAAAAAAGTGATATTATTGGTTCTCGTTCAAGCCTTCATTATCCTTATAAAATCCCATTTTTGCACCAATAACTTTTTTACAAGATAAATTTTGTTTTGAAATTACATGAAAAATAAAAGCACATATACAAATTAATTAAACCTCCATTCATATATTTTCTTCTTTTTTAAAAATCTCCTCACGCCCACATCATAAACTCCTTGTTTTACCTACATAATATAGAGTGAATTTACTTTTTTCGATATTTTCAAAAAGATTTTGAAGTGATAAAGTAGAAAACTTGTAAGTATTTTTTCAAATCTTAATCATAATAAAAAAATAAAAATAAGATTTATAAAATTTATTGAATTTTCATTACCAAGTGTGCAATTATTTTTTGTGTGCAGAAATTCCTATAAAAATTAAAAGAAAAATAAAAAACTCCATTAAAGTAATTGATGGGGTATGAAGAGTCAGTAATAAAAAGAAATTATATTTGATTTTAATTAAATTTATTTTTGTCTTTTTAAGTGACTGATGGAGCTACGAACATGAAAATGGGGTTTTGGTTGAGTTTTATGGCGGTGTCAATAGCACCAGTCTCTCTTAAAGACATTGTTGGGTTTGGGTCCATTTCACATCCATGGGTGGCTGGTGGCCCTAGCTCAATGCCCACATTATTAAATAAAACAATATTTCCATTCAAGGTTTTGAGGAGCGTGCAGTTTTTGATAGAAACAGTAGCTGTTGGGTTTATTATATCCAAATAGTAGCTATTTGTATGTTAGTTATCCCATCGCTAAAATAAATACTATGCTTGTACAGATTTGTCATTGAGCTGGGTTAATAAATTTGTTTCCTTTTGCTCATTCTCTCTCCTTAACTTTCCTTCACTCCCCTTTTGCTTTCTTGCCTACCAAACAATTCTTTTATCAAATTCTTTGATCTTCCATTTTTTTCTTTGGAAAGAAATGATCATTAAGAGACCATTTTTTTATCTGATTCTACGACAATCGTGTAGATTATAGTTGGGTACTTAAGTTTTGAAAACGAATATAATTATTTTAGGTCATTGAAGAAACATAAAAGCTTCAATTTTGAGTTAAATCATGTAATAAGTGTGTGTTAGTTATTTTAGTTAGTAAAATCTCTTAAGTGAAAATAGTAAGTCGGAGATTCGAATCTCACTCGTATGGTTGGGAAGAATATTAATTTGCCAGTAGGATATAACTAAAAAAATCATGTGATAAAATCATATATTTAATTTGTACCAATTATATATTCGGTCTCAATCTAATTGTGGGAAAAAAAAAACTTGTTAAGGTATCGCTCTGTCAACCACTGTCGGGGCATGAGAGGGATAGAACCTTGATTGGACTCCCATGAGCACACCATCCACAAGTGGTGGTGATTTACCACCGTCAGAACCTCCTCTCAATGTCGGCGACATCCCTATAGACTGACAGCCCCCACAACAGCCACTAACGCTTCAAACCATAAACCCTAGGCCGTAACAAACCTTTCAAAGTCTCTCCATGCCGTCGTCACCTTGCCTATCTTTGTTGGTGGTGTTTGCTTGCCAATGGAACCACCATGAACCTCAAACAGTCCCAACAATCACCTCTTACCCACCAATTGCCACCAATCCCCTCAAACCCACACTCTTTAAACCCTAGTATGCATGAGCACAACCAAAACTCAAGCCACCACTTATTGGGCACCACCAATGGCTTCCTTACATAGCTGCCCAATCTCCCTACCACCTTTATACAACCTCTTTGCCACCAAACTGATTCGAAGGGAGCTGTTGCGCATCTACCTTTCACAAACCCTGTTTCCCAATTGTTACGGAAGCGCGGGTTGAGCAATTACTAATATTCTAGTGACTACGACTTCTGGAGAAATATAAATATGGTGATAAATAAATGCAAAGAAATATAGGACACAATAATTTACATGGTTTGGCATAAAAGCCTACGTCCATGGACAAAGACTGGAAGATAATTTCACTAATAAATGAGAATTTACAAAAGTGGAAAAAACTCTCAAAACCCAATTACCCAATACACCCAATTAGATCCTCACTAGAATATTCAAGTAGAAGCTCTCTCAAATTTCGCAAATTGTTTCACTTGCAATTGCTCTCAACACAAAATGAGATGTGTAAAAAATGAAGAATGACCCTTCTATTTATAGGGAGCATTGCTCACCTACCACATGATTTCAATTTGGCTTCAATTTGCCAAATTGGAAATTTTGGTAATTGGTGCCAACTTTGTCATGCAATTGTAGTCAAAGTCTACATGTTAGCTCAACAATTGCATGCTAGTTGTCTCATGCAACTACTCAGCTCAACAATTGCATGCTAGCTATCTCATGCAACTACTCAACAATTGCATGCTTGAAGCTTGACTTTTCAACAATTCTCTAATTCGACAAAAATTTTTAAATTTGAGCTGACTATCAGCAAACCATCCTCTAGTCTCTGCCTTCTTCGACTGCTTTCAAACTTGTAAGATATTGATCAAGTTTAGACGATGCTCAAAATTGATTCTCGTCACCACCTTGGTCAACATATTTGCAGGGTTCTCTGTGGTCTTCATTTTCTAAAGAAGAATCTTTCCCTCATCTATTATTTTCCACACAAAGTGAAATCGTACGTCGATATGTTTCGTACTTGCATGATAAACTTGGTTTTTTGTTAAGTTAATAGCACTTTAACTGTCACAATACACATTAATGTGCTCCTGTACCAATCCCAAGTTTTCAAGTAAACCTTGTAACCAAATAGCCTCTTTAACAACCTTTGTAATTGCCATGTACTCGGTTTCTGTGGTCAACAGTGCAACTGTAGACTGTAGTGTAGACTGCCAAAAGTAAATACATATACAGTGGTTGATCATCGTTTGTCCAAATCACTAGCATAATCAGAATCGACGTACTCAATCACACATTGACCAAGTGTATCATTTCGTTGAAACAGTAAACCAACATCCACGATCTTCTAAATATACCGTAGAATCAATTTCACAACTTGCCAATGCCCTTTTCCAGGATTATATATGTACATACTCACTATACCAATTGCATGTGAAATTTCAGGCCTTGTACACACCATTGCATAAATCAAGCTACTCACTCCATTTGAGTACGAAACTTGTAACATGTATTCTCGTTTTGCATCTATTGAAGGAGATAATTGTGCAGAAAGCTTGAAGTGAGAAGCCAACGAGGTACTCACAGGTTTTGTTTATTCAGCCATGCAAATGTTGTAGTACCTTCTTCAAATATTACTTTTGGGATAAGCTAACTTTGCAACGAGCTCTATCTCTACATATCTCCATGCCAAGAATTGTTTTAACTCCACCCAGATCTCTCATCTCAAATTTCTGATTGAGTTGAGTCTTTAACTTTTTAATCTCATCTTTGTTTTTAGATATTATTAACATATCATCTACATACAAGAGCAAATATATAAGTGATCCCTTTTGTAGCTTGCGAAAATATACACAATGATCAAATTTATTTCTTGTGTACTTGTGACATTTCATAAACTGATCAAATCGCTTATACCATTGCCTCAAAGATTGTTTCCATCCATAAAGCGACTTTGTTAATTTACAAACCCAATTTTCTTTTCCAGCAACCTTGAATCTATCTGGCTGAGTCATGTAGATTTTCTCTTCCAAATCACTATATAAAAAAGTGATTTTTACATCAAGCTGAACTAGTTCAAGATCAAATTGTGCAACCATGGCTAGTAAAATTCGAATAGACGAGTGTTTCACAACTAGAGAAAATATTTCATTTTAGTCTATTCTTTTCTTCTGAACGTAACCCTTCGCTGCCAATCTAGTATTGTATCAAATTTCATTATTACAAGAAAATCCTTCATTCTTTGCAGTGTAACTAACTCCCAAGTTCTATTTTTATGAAGAGACGATATTTCTTTATCCATTGCTAGCTTCTACTGTATACTTTCAGGGCTACTTACTGCTTCTCTGTAAGTGGAATGAACATTATTATCTACAATTGGAAGTGCATAGGCTACCATATCAACAAAGTGAGCAGGTCTGCGAATCTTTTTTCGTAATCTTCTATATGTAATTAAATCTTATTGTTGTGAAGGTTCCTGGGTCTGAACCTCTTTTTCATCCTCGGTCGATGGAGAATCACTATCTGTCTCCTTAACACTGGTTGGATCATCTTTAACATTTTTCAAACTCTACTTGCTACAAAGTGCTATTTGTCTTGTCATCCTGTTGAGAATCTTTTTGTTTTAACATGGCTAATTCATCAAAAATTACATCTATGATGAAAATAATCTTCTTTGTAACAGGACACTAGAAACGATATCTTTTACTTTACTAGTTATACCCATAAACAATGCTTTTTTTACTCTTAGGTCTAACTTATATTACTTTATATGATAATAAGAAGTGGAACAAAAAACATGTAAAGAATCATAATCAGTAGTAGGTTTACCAGTTCACATCTCCATAGGTGTTTTGCCCTCAATTATAGTTGATGGCAAACAGTTGATCAGATGGCACACATATACAACTGTCTCAGCCTAAAACGCCTTGCCCAATCCAGCATTAGACAACATACATCGAACTTTCTCCAATATAATCCGATTTATACATTTTTCCACCCCATTCTGTTGTGGTGTGTCTCGAACAATGAAGTGTCACACAATACCCTCATCTCCATATATTTGTAGAAATTGATCATTCTTGTACTCACCACCATTATCTGAGCGAAGTCTTTTGACCTTTCGACTAATCTGAGTCTCCACCATCTTCTTCCATTTCAAAAATGTGCCCAAAACTTCATTTTTGTTCTTCGTCAGATACACCTACACTTTTCTTGAATAATCATCTACAAAAGTAACAACATAATGCATACCTCCTAAAAAAGCTGTTTTGGTAGGTCCCCACACATCACTGTGAATATAGTGAATTTCTGAATCAAACTTTACCCTTGTCTGCTTGCCCAGAACACAATGTTCACAAAATTCCAATTTATAAGAATTTGCACCTTTCAATAAGCCTTGCTTCATCAAAGTCTGCAATGCTTTTTCATTAGTATGTCCCAAAAGCATATGCCACAACTTAGTCTCTTCCAGAAACTATTGATGCTGATCCAATAACTATACTCCCTTGGAAATAGTACAAGTTATTTCTTCTTGTGCTTTTCATCACCGTCAACGCCCCAATTACTACTTTTAAAAGTCTTTCTCTCTTAATGATTATGAGCCTTTGAGATTTTAGAACTCCTAACAAAATGAGATTTTCCTTCAAACTTGGTACATAGTGAACATTCGTCAAGACTTGGATTGAGTCATCATGATTCTTTTATTGAATTGTACTTATTCCCATGGTTTAATAGGCATTGTCATTGCCCATAAAAACAACTCTACCGTCTAGCTCCTTAAAGCCAGAAAACTAACCCCTATTAGGGCATATATGATAAGTACAACCTGAATATAAAATCCACTCATCTGATTAACATGTCAACGTCATGCCAACCAAACTAAAGTCTGACTCTTTATCATGCTCCGCTACACATGCATAAGAAGTAGCATTGCCCTTTCGTAACTTAGGACAATTCTTTTTCTAATGCCCTTTCTCGCGACAAGAAAGCACATTCATCTTTGGCAGGTCTCCCTTTAGACTTGCTTATTTCTCAAGGTTTGCGGCTTCGTGAATGACCTCTCGCTGTCAATGCTTTTGCAACTGTATCTCTATGATCTTTTCTGTCTTTCTTTTTGGTCTCAGAGTTGTACAACGTATTGCATACAACATCGAATGTGACGCTTTCCTTCCCATGAATCAAAATGGTAGTGAAATGATCATATTCATCAGGAAGAGAATTCAATAGCAACAATGCCTTATTTTCATCATCAAATTTGCCATCTAAATTTAGTAAATCCGCCAATATCTTGTTGAATGAATTCACATGGTCATTTATTAACATGACAGGTGCATATATGAATCGATAGAGTTTCTTCTTTATATAAAGCCTATTTTTAAGGCTTTTCTTTATATCATTTTCTTCCAGTGTCTTCCATAATTTCTTTGCTGATGTCTCCTTCATGATAGAGTATTTCTAATCTTTAGTCAAACATAAGCGAGTAGTACTACATGCCTGTCTATTGATATTTATCCACTTCTTGTCATCCATCTCGTTAGGCTTTTCTTCAAGAGCGAGCTCTAACTCTTGTTGACATAAGACATCTAACACCTAACATTATCATATACCAAAATTATTGATACCATTAAATTTCTCCAATTTAAATTTTGCATTAGTTACAGCAATCCTCACTGATGAAGACGACGACGATGCCTCTACCATTCTTTTTAACCCAAATGATCAGTGCCTTCAACAACTATTTATACTTTAGAGAACAGCCTCTATGATGTTAATTTCGTGTGAATAAATGCACCGGGAAAGTTCTCAAGAGAATGGAGAGGTCACAATGGTCTCACTCAAAACCAAAACTCTTTAGGCTCTTATCGCCTTATTGACATAACTTTCCTAGATAGACAAAAATACACACTACTTATAATAAACTGTCGTCCAAGTATAAATAGTTGTCTCCAACATATGTGTGAACAGTACCATATATGTCAACAATACGATATACATGAACAATGTCGTATACCCCAAGTACGAACCTCCGGCTCTAATACTAATTGTTGCGAAAGTGTAGGTTAAGCAATTACTAATATTCTGATGACCGAGACTTCTGGAAAAATATAAATGTGGTGATAAATAAATGTAAAGAAAATATGATACAATAATTTGTGTGATTCAACGTAAAGCCTACGTCCATGGATAAAGATTGGAAGATAATTTCACTAATAAATGAGAATTTACAAAAGTGAAAAAAACTCTCAAAACCCAATAACCTAGTACACCTAATTGGATCCTTACTAAAACACTCAAGTAGAAGCTCTCTCAAATTTCGCAAATTGCTTCACTTGCAATTGCTCTTAACACAAAATGAGATGTGTAACAAATGAAGAATGACCTTTTTATTTATAGGGAGCATTGCTCACCTACCACACGGTTTCAATTTGGCTTCAATTTACCAATTAGCAAACTTGGCAATCGGTGCCAACTTTTTCATGCAATTGTAGTCAAAATCTACATGCTAGAGCTCAACAATTGCATGCTTGAAATTTTCTTGCTAGTTGTCTCATGCAACTACTCAACAATTGCATGCTTAAAGCTTGATTTTTCAACACCAAGACCCTAGTTTAATAAACCCAACCTCACGGCCTATGCATTATGATGCCGTATTTCCACTATTTGACTATAACCAATCTCAATTATAAAGCCTTGCTGACCCAACCAATTCTGATCATATGTAGAATCGATCAACAACAACCACCATTCAAACTCTCCCAACAGCCTCCAATCATTGAAATCGCACCCATCCAAAACCTTTATATGCCTCTGTGGTTAATCTTATAAAAATCCTTGATACTAATGCCTTTAACCGCCCTCCAAAATCCTTTGTCGATGTTGTTTCTAACTCCTCAGTTTCTCATATCCCTATTAAGTCAGTTTTGCTTCACCAAGGGGAGCTTGCTGTCACTTTTCTATTGCGAAAATTTAGTCAATGGCTGAACCATTTAAATTAGCTTTTGTTGGTAAGTTCTCTTTTGGCCGCCCACTTATGGACGTCATCCGCAATTTTTTTTTTTTGTTAGAAGAAGATTACTCCAGAATTTGGATGCGGTAGATCTGGTATGTTAATAATACGGTTATACGTATTTTTAAATAGACAATTGATTTTTTATGCTCTCAGGAATTTCCCATTATGCCAATTTGGGTATCTTTCCGTACTAGCCTATTCATTTTATTAATCGTAAATAAGCTCTTTTTTGTATTGCTTCAGCTGTTGGTAAGTCATTGTGTATAGATCACGTTACGGCCTCTGTTAATAAGCCATCTTTTTTTAGGGTTTTGATAGAATATGATGTTTTGTGACCTTTATTGCCGTGCCTTTTGATTGGTGAAGGTGATTCTAGTTTCTAGTAGGATATTATTTTTGAGTGGGTTCCTTCTTATTGTGCTTCCTATAAGCATTTTAGTCATTCTGTGGATGGTTGCTATATAGCTAATCCTGAGATTCGGAAGCCTCAATAGCTTGTCAATGAGCCTCAAGGTAGAGATACTAGTGTTAAGGGTAAGCAACCTATGTCTGTTGCAAATGTTCAGCCCCAGGCTCCTACTGTACTTTAGCATGTTGTTGTAGGTAATTGGCCTGCTCAGCCTATTTTTGTTTAGGGGTAGTCTTCTGGTTTGTCTCAACAGCTTATGCCCAGTGTTATTGCGGGTGTCTCTTCAGGTGCTAGAATTCCTATTTCGGATGCTCAAGATGATGAGATGGATTTAGTTGGCCAGGTTTGGCCTAATACTAATTGTACTAAAGATCTTGTTGTTGATGATATTGTCATTTATGTTCAATTTGATTTAGTTGTTGAGCCTCGGGATCATGGTGACTTTCTTAGAAGAGCCTGGTTGATATGACTGGTGATTATAATGGATATATTTTTGGATGATCTGGGTGCTCAAAGGTATCTACAGGCTCTACCTTTTTCGATCTACGATAGATTCGTACAATGGTTATGAATTTTAATTCTCACTCTGCAGAGATTCCTTCTCATTTGATACGGATTTTAGCTCTAAAGGGAATGCTATTACTGATGCATACTTTTTATCTGAGTCTAAGGATACTGGAGGGCGTGGTCTTAGCCCTGACTTTAGTGTTACTGGCCCACGTGCCTCTAATTTAAAGAAGGACTTCAAATTAGTCACTGGATGCAAGTACCATAAGAGTTACTTTGGGCATTAGCTCACGTTCATATGGTTTCTTTTGTTAAACTTTGCCTAAGATTTTCTCTTGCTTATTCTTTGTTTTTTTATATGCTTTTGCTATTTTTTTCTTATTGGCTATTTCTTTCTTTAATTTGGAGGTTTTAATCTATATCTTCCTCTAATTTTTATTTTTATTTTTATTTTTATTTTTATTTTTAATTTACAGGTAAGAGTTCTCGCTTAATCTCCGACTCTATGATGGTTTTTAATTATATATATCTCACGGTTGAAAAAGAAAATATATATCTTCAAGTCATGTAATCCAAGTCAATGAAGGACCCCTCCATTTATTTTTCTCAAGTTTATCATTCAGTTTCCAAGAGGAAAGTCCATGTACTATTGATGAAACAAACAATAAAGATAAGATTGAAGAGAAGAGTCCCCATTGAAGTACAATCAATGAAGATGAAAATAACAAAATTAGGAAATTATGGTGATAATGATGGTCTTTAAACTAGGCTTGCTAATCGAATCCAAGTCAAATTGGAAAGCTTATCTAATCAGAAATGAACAACAAAGCGCACTATTGAAAACTATTGCTGTGCTTACTGCCGAAGACTTTGAAAACAGGCGACGACTTGCTTACAAGTCGTTTTATTTTCTGTCTCACCGCCACGTCATGACCATCACATAGGTGTTCATGGAAATTTTAAATATCTCTCACATTGAATATATGTGTACGCGTACACAGTCTGAAAATTACCTTCTACATCTAAATCTTCTGCCCATATCATTGTCTGATATGATGGGGCCATGAAATGGGAACAAACAAACTTAAAATGGACGTTGCAAAAAAAAATATCTTACTTGAGGTTGTCCATTGAACCATTCTAATAATCCAAAGAAAAATGCCTAAATAGAAAAAATATTGATAGAATTTTGATAAAAATAATATTAAAGCGAGTCTGTTATATTGTGCTAATAATTAAGTGACTAAAACAAAGCTTATTTAACGTTATTTGTCTAATATTTTTTTGCCTAATTAAATAATATATTACTTCTAATCCAATTTGCATTATTGCAAGAGACGTTCATAGTGGAGGTCTACTCATTCAAAAACAAATGTACGATACAAGTCAATTGACGGGGCAAGGCAAGAACAGCTTGAAGGCCTCATTTCTTATCCATTAATTGTCTTCAGATTTTTCCCTTTTTGGCCATTGCCAAGTTTGTCAAGTAATTCATACTTTCCGATGGCCACCTTCACTACTCTTTACTTTATCATCCCTTTCTTCTGTCTCGTCCACTCTGCAGCTGCCGAACAAACTTCTCCTCCGTACATTCCTACAGACTATATTCTTATCAGCTGCGGCGAATCATCTAACACCACATCATCCGACGGCAGAAACTGGGACGGCGATGCTCACTCCAAATTTTCTTCCTCTAATTCAGCAACAAAATCGTTTGTGTCCAGAGCATCTTTCCAAGAAAACTCGGTTCCGCAAGTTCCCTACATGACAGCCCGTGTCTTTCCTGAGGAATTCACTTACACTTTCCCCGTTTCACCAGGTACAAAATTTCTCCGCCTTCACTTCTTCCCAGCTCCATACTTACTGGGGCAGCAACAAGGTGGCCTTGATGATAATGACACAATATCCACTTCCTTCTTCACTGTCTCCGCTAATAAATACACTCTCTTACGCAACTTCAGTGCCCATCTAACTGTTTCCGCAATGATTCCTCCGGTTGCTTATTTTTTCAAAGAGTTTATCATCTCTGTGTCCAGCAGTCAAATGTTGAACCTGACCTTTTCTCCATCTTCATCAAGTTCTTATGCATTCATTAATGGTATTGAAGTAGTTTCCATGCCAGACAATCTATACCTTCAGCAAAGTGATGGAGATAGATCTATTCCCTTTATAAACAGCAACACTATTTTCTCTTTTGATAAGCCTGTCGCCCTGGAAACAGCTTATCGGCTAAATGTTGGCGGTGCGCATGTCTCTGCCAAAGATGATACTGGCATGTTCAGGGAATGGCTGGACGATACAAATTATATTTACGGGGCTGCTTTTGGAGTGACACCGCATCTGCCTGGTGCCAGAATAAAATACACTAGTGATACCCCAGCTTACATTGCACCAGTTATCGTCTACACTACTTCACGTACAATGGGAAAAGATCCTAACATCAACAAGAAATATAACCTGACTTGGAACTTCTCCGTCGATCCAGGATTCAATTACTTGGTGAGGCTCCATTTTTGTGAGACTCAATTGGAGGTAACGCGTGAGAATCAACGAGTGTTTTCTATATTCATCAACAATCAAACGGCAGAAAATGATGCGGATGTAATCCACTGGAGTGGCGGTTCAGGGATTCCAGTGTTCAAGGATTACGTTGTGTGGGTTCCAATTGATACTATTGAGAAAGAGAGTAAGCAAGACTTTTGGCTCGCCCTGCATCCGTTTTTGGACCTGGATCCTTTGCCTAAATATGCCGATGCTATCTTGAATGGTTTGGAGATATTCAAGTTAAACAACTCGGATGGTAATCTTGCTGGACCAAACCCTGCTTCTAAACCAACACCCGAACCCAAACCAGGGAAACAACAGAATGTAAAGAACAATAAAGGGAGGGTAATCTTGATTATCATCATTGCAGCTGTGCTTGGTAGTATCTTTGCATTAGTTTCTCTTTTGTATTTCTTCTTTTTACGAAAGAAGAAGAGAGTTAATGTTAATGAATCTGCGAGTGAAATTAAGACCAAATCTTCGCAGAGTTGGGTTCCATTCTCCTATGCATTGACCTCAACAAATACCAACACTGCTTCGTCACTTCCATCTGATCTTTGCCGTCGGTTTTCACTCACCGAAATCAAACAAGCCACCTGTGATTTCACAGATCATTGTATCATTGGCTCTGGTGGATTTGGTCACGTGTTTAAGGGATACATAGATGATGGGTCGATTACAGTTGCGGTTAAACGTTTAAATACGTCATCCATGCAAGGAGCCCGAGAGTTTCGGACAGAGATTGAGATGATCTCCGAGCTTCGCCACCTTCATATCGTGTCTTTACTCGGCTTCTGTGATGAACATGGCGAGATGATTCTTGTTTACGAGTTCATGCCGCGTGGAAACCTCAGAGACTATCTCTATAACTCGCAGAAGCAGAATCAGAACCAGAACCAGAACCAGAACTCTCCTCTGACATGGAAACGCCGCCTGGAAATCAGTATTGGGGCTGCACGGGGACTGCATTACCTCCATACAGGCGCAAAACACACGATCATTCACCGGGACGTCAAGTCAACGAACATATTACTGGACGAGAATTGGGCGGCCAAGATTTCAGATTTTGGCCTGTCAAGGATGGGCCCCTCGGGCATGTCTCAAAGCCACGTCAGTACCGTCGTGAAGGGAAGCTTCGGTTATGTCGACCCGGAGTACATCCGCAGGCAGCAGCTCACGGAAAAGTCTGACGTGTACTCATTCGGTGTGGTGTTATTAGAAGTTTTATGTGGGAGGCCACCTATGATCAACGGTGCCGTACGGAAAGAGGAAGTGAGTTTGGTGTCGTGGGCCCGGGTTTCTCGAGCGAGGGGAACCGTTGATCAAATCGTGGACCCACGTTTAAGGGGGAAGATTGCACCAGTCTGTTTGAACAAGTTTGTGGAGATAGCTGGGAGTTGTACGGACGAGGAGGGATTCAGACGGCCAACGATGGGTGACGTGACGTGGGGCCTTGAGTTTGCATTACAGCTGCAGGAGGCGGCTGAGAAGAGTGATCAGGGAAGGCCATTCGTGCCACGTGGAGAGGTGATCACTTCTTCTACGACGACTGATAGTGATGAGCCGTTTAGTGGGTCAAGTGGACAAGTGTCAGAATCGAAGAGCAACACAACAAGTAGTGGCGCTGATGGTGAGAGAATAAGAGTTAGATCCGAAAATGTTTTCTCGGAAATTATGGACCCAAAAGGAAGGTAGTAATGCAGGGTGAGGCCTAACATTGACAGCCCGGCTTTGGTTAAACTTAAAGTTCATTGGGTTATATGATGTGCGTCTTCATTCAGTTTCAAGAGCTATTGACACCCTTCTAGAGTTCTCTTAAAACCCGTTTTACATATTTACAATTCTAGCCTTAATTGAAATTACATTCAAAGACACGATATAAGTAATTAAAAAAGTCACATGTTTAATACATTCTCTTGCTAATATCTCTTTACACAAACATGTTTTATGTACCCACAGATGAAATAGCAACATCCTCTTTAATTTTGAGTTTTCTTTTTGTTTTATTGATTTCCCAAAATATGAATAATAAATTAATTATAGAAAAAAATCAGGGAGATTGTCAATTTTTTCTTACTGAAATCAATTTGTACCACGTATCCCCCTATAGTTTTTGTAATAGCCAATAATCCCCCTTGCAGAATAATTTTATAGTATTACCTTGATTTTTAAATATATTTTTATTCGTGTTTGTTATAAATTAAACAAATCATATTAATGAAAATTAAAATAAAAAATCTAAGTACGAAAATAAGAAAATATATTTTTTGGAGTGAATAAAAAAACAATACTGGAACATTTTTCTTATTCTTTTGATTATTTTTTAAACGTTTTTCTTATAATAAGCATATATTTTGTATTTTCAAGATAAATTATTAGATAAATAACTTACTTACGCCTCTTTTCCTTTAAATTTTTGGTGTCAGGAAGTTATTGTCTATTATAAAAGTTATAGGGGTAAATAGTATATATTGATTTCAGTAGGGAGAAATTGATAATCCCCCAAAAATTAATAAAGAATAATGATTAGCCAAAAACAACATTGATTCTTATAGCAAAGTAAAAATAAAAAATTAAGAAAAATTTACCACAAGCTTAGCCAATATTCTATTCTCTCCATGCAAATGGTGATGGAAGAAATTCTCTTATTTAATTTTAAAAGATAATTTGAATGATGATGAGAAATCTCATCCATTACTAAAAATCAAACTCTTTTGCACCCGATGTTTTTAATTTATGGCGATGGAAGTAATTTTGTAAGAAGAAAACGAGTGTGAGAATGATTGGGAAATTTTCTAGGTGCAAGCATCTGTGACACAGATGGCCAGATTGATTGGAATAAACTTTTCAACTTCTTAGTTCTTATCACAGTCATAACCCACAAATGTGAAATTTTATAACTGCGTTAATAAAATTTTAAGCCAAATGTTACTTTAATCGGGAGCCACAAGGAGTCAAGGAACGGCTTATACATTGGAATTGGACATGCATACATTTGCAATCCACTACTTGCATCATATAAAACAAAAATAAGAGACGCAAGAGTGAAAGTATTGCGATTGGAGAACTATGAATAGGTGTATATATTACCAATAAAATCAGTAATTAATTAGAGTAAGGGAAATAAACGTGGCAAATCCTTTTGCAATTATATTATTTTATGGAAAATTAATGTAGGATTGAGATCGTCATTGAATATGTTTCCTTTAATAGTGTACCAGCAGGCCACCCTTGAACTAGATCTGATTTTGAAGACATACACTCATTTTTTCTATTTGCTCTTTGAAAGGCATCAATTATATGCCACTTTTACGTAGCCCCCAGAAAGAGGAATGGGCCATTTTGATTAGAAAGGACAAATATTAAGTGGAAGTTTGATGCAACACTAAAGTTAAGCTAAAAATTGTCATAATACTATGGAATAGAGTATTTGGATCATTTTAAACATGGATAGAATAAACTTCTGTCCAGTCTCCCCGCATGTTAAACTTCTACTTTCAACTTATCTTGTACAGTGTTTGATTTAAAAATTTGATTTAATAGTAACTATTGAGGTATTTGGTTTCATTTTGATCATCTACCTTGTATTGATGAGTAAGATATAAAGACGAGATTAGAAATTATCAGGTAAAAATGTATACGGACATAGTATAAATTTTTAAAAAAATTAGCACAACTTAGATCAACATAATATTCAAATTCAATTAAAGTGTAAGAGTCTAAAAGAAGGCCAAAATTTAAGGGTAGGATCAGAATCAACACAAAATTTAGATAAAAATTATTAAGTACTCATAACACAGTTGGTATACGAACGGTCCTATATCAATATGAGATTTTCTTAGTACTATTCTTAATAGAGAAAGCATAATGATCAAGCTAAAAAGAGAAAGTGACATTATATGTGGTATTGTGAGGTTACAAATGCTCAAAATATCAAGTTATAATATTTGAGAATTTGTGTCAAAATTTTAAGAATAAATTCAAAATTAAACATCTAAACTTATATACACTTAGTTTAAAAAAAAGACAAAGGCAAATATTTATCCTTAGACTTTGGACTAAATTAAAACCCACTTAGTCCTTTAATTTTCAAAAGGGAAATTATCAGTCATATACCCTTAAATAACACTCGTATCAAACGTGTGTGAACACTTTTTAAGTGTATCACTCGTATACCTTAAGTTGACAAAACACTTCTGCCGTCTACCAATCCGTTAACTTCCGTTAGAAAGTTAACATAATTGTGGCAAATTGACTATTTTGCCCTTAAAATTCAAAATGAGGTAAAAAGATAAATTTACCCCAAAAATTAACCTAAATTTTCAATACACAATTTTTTCTATTTTGTTATTAACAATACATTTTTTTAATTAAAAAAATAAATTATTAATGGTACATATTATTAACAATTATCCATAAAAAATATCCATATTATACCATAAAAAATTATTAACAACATATTATTTACAATTATATATATTATTCCATAAAAATTTTCAGTTGGAGCTTGGAGGAGTAGATCTTAAAAAATTTAGGTTAAATTTTGGAGGAGTAGATTTGGTTGTAAAGTAGTTTTTTTTAGAAATTATTAACAATTATCCGATAAATGGTATGACATGTCATTTCTATCAATATATCATATGACATGTCATTTTTTACTAAGTAAATGGGATGACATGTCATTTTTTAATCAAAGTTTTGTCAATCTTAAAAGACTAAATTACCCTTATGATGTCAGCGCTTACAAACGGAAGTTAACAGATTGGTGGACATCTGAAGTGTTTTGTCAACTTAGGGTATACGAGTGATACACTTGAAAAATGTTCACACACGTTTGATATGGGTGTCATTTAAGGATATATGACTGATAATTTCCCTTTTCAAAAATACCTCAAACTATTTTAACTGTTCATGACTTTTTTAAGATAAAATAAATTTTTATTCAATAAAAATTATAATTCGAAAAAATTTGACCAGTAACATATGAAAAATAGAGAATATTTAAGTAAATTTTAACAAAAACATATATAAAATAGGAGCAAAACTATGTTGCAACAATAGTATGGTACCACAGTTGCAACCAGCCATTGGATCTATAGTTGTATAGTTGCATTCGCAAGATCCAATGGCTGAAAGCAACAGTGGTACCGTACCATTGTTGCAACATAGCTGGACCCATAAAATAGTAGCGTTTTCGATGATTATTAAAATTATATGAACTAAATAATTAATTGCTTCAATATTTAAGACTAAAGTAGCGTTTAAAAGTTTAATTATATCAAAGGCACATTGAACCGAGAGCATTTTAAGTCTCTCACAAGGGGATAGAGTATATGATGAGAGACCCATTTTTGAACTATATTCTCAACAAATACAAAAGTCAGCGCTTCACCTATTGAATAGGATTTGCAAAACGTGCTAGATAGGTGAATTCTTTGTTGTATTGAAATATAAGTGATGCAAAACATATGAACATAGCTACAAAGTACTAAAAAGGTGCAAAATTTTGAGAGAAAATTTAGTTCCTAGATAAATTTTATTGGTTTGAATTGCTTCGAACTTGTACCATTAATACAAACTTTTCATTAGTTGCAATGATCACCTATCAGTCATTAATTAAAAAAATTCATTCATTCTTTTTATTTTTTTTCCAAATTTGAACAGACAAATTCAAAGCCAATTTACAGAAAATAATTGACAATGACACCAATTCATGAGAAAGAGAATTCTGAAGACGCAACTGCTATAATCTTCAAGCACCAAGTCCAAATCAAATTCAAAAACATCCACTCAGTTCCCTTGCTTTCCAGTGCCTTTGATTATATATATTCATTAGTGGAACGCCCAAATTCTCCAACCTTTGAATTGCATCATTTCTAAATCCGGAACCACTTTTAAATCCCACCTTCATTCTGCCTTTCTCTTTTCCAATGCCAATAATATAATTCTCCTCTCCAACTTAAATCAATGATTAAATAATTATATATTTACAATAATGACCAGATAATTAAAATGTATATATACACTATGCTTATTTATCTATAACTGCATACCGCACTTTCAGGTTCTAGTGGCACAATATTTGAAACACTTTCTTGCATTGCCATGGATGAGGAGCTAGCCTGGCTACATTCCACGATCTTCTGGCAACTTTCAATAAGGCAATGCCTGCATTTCGGGCACGAAGAATTTGATCTAAGCCACTTATCGATGCAACGAACGTGAAAGCCATGGTTGCATTTGGGCAGGAGCCGTACACGCTCACCAGGAGCAAATTCTGAAAGGCATATAACACATTCTGTGTCCAAACCTGGAAGCTTCAACTCTGTTGAGTACTTTACTACAGTGAAAGTCTTTAACGCTTTTTGCTTGATTCCTGAGCTGCAGGACCCGGAACCTGAGGAGTTTGCGGAAGACTCAGAAGCTTCTAATCTTGAGCACCTTAATGAACACTTTACAAGAGAAGCCAACCCTATAGCACAAATTAGGGCACATAAGAGGACTGAGAGGACCATCAGAACATTTGAGTCGAAGCTGCTTTCGCCACCGCGGTTAGATGGAGGAACAGCTATCACTGGTTGTTGATTTTGTAAGAGTAATTTTCTTGAATGAAATTTTCCAAGAAAATCTTGGAATAGTTGCGTGGTGGTGGAAGGTGTTGTTGACATGTTTAGAGGGAGTTTAGTTAGACATTTCAGTTTGAAATTCGTGGAGAGTGGTAGCATTAGGGGATCATCTATTTATAGCAAAAGTCGAAGGCTTGAATTTGATTTTTTTAGTACTCATGATAAAATGTGATTCAATTGTTAATATAGATGCTTTCTAATAAAAATTATCTCACTAGCTTTTGGCAGCTGCTTTCAATAAATTAGCAAATATCAATATCTCCAAATCTAACGCTTAACCCACTAGCCCAAGAAGATACCGAGAACCTTCACAATCTGTGCACGAATAGAAACTGTGTCCTCTCCTTTTTCCAATTTGAGAATATTCTTTTCTCAAATTCGCCTATTTGTAATGTGTTGAATGTGTAATGTATCATATATGAGTCAGACTCAACTCAACTTAAAATTCATTGAGTATACTTACGGCATACTAAGCTTACAAAAATTAAAGAAATAAGTTGCATGAAACCTGTCCGCTGGATCTTACATGATTTAATTAACTTACATAACTAATATTACGTCTTAGTTTCATTATTCTCAAAATTTTTTGGAATACGTAATTGAGCTGCTATAATTTTATGTGGTGGAATATTCCTCTCCTGAATTTATGTATATAAAGTTTCTCAAAAGAATCAGGAATTTTTTACTGAGTTTAATTTTAAAGAAACTATACTACGATGTTGATTTATATTAATGATAATATACGGTTGAAATTTAACTATTCTTAATTTTTATTTTAACTATTAATCATAAGTTACCCATGTAAATTTTATGTAAAAAAAAAAATCATTTCATGAGAGAATCGCGGCCCTTTGCAAAGATTTATATTAATGCTAGTCTATGGTTGGAATTTTACTTAGAAAGAAATTCATATAATTTTGCTTCGTCTATTCTGATGGTGTTTTCAATATTCTGTTCATTTAATCTTTTTTTTTTTAATATCAAATCCACTTGTTTTTTTTTCTTTTTAGTCTTTACGCATATTTATATTATAGTTTTTTGTTCTGTCCAGGTTCATTTGTCATGATTGTTTCATTTTTTGTTCGTACATCTTTCGATGGAAAAGGCAATGCTATATTTGCTAATGGCAATTAAATTTGTTTGTAGTGTGAAAAAGTTTGTGAAAAGGATAACCACACCTTCAAAATTTAAAAAAATAGTCAGAAAATTCTTAAATTTTCAGTAAGGGACATTAAGACTCCCTTTTAACTATAATATCTTTTCAGTAACGATATAGGTACAAATTCTTGTATAAACTTATTTTATATAAACTTATATGGCATGATAAAATTAGTTAAATTAAATATTTTTTGATCCACATGATTTATTTCTATTATTTTATATTTTCATTCAACCAATGAATTAATGCCACATCAGTTTTACAAGATAAGTTTGTATAAGAGTTTGTGGTTATATCATCACTCATACCTTTTTGGCTCTATTAAGTCGATTCAAATGTTTTATAAAAATGTAAATATAATATTAAAAATAAATGCAATAATATATACATTTTAAAATAATTTCAATAATTTTAATATTTTACAATCTATTAGACACATCTTACTATATTAAAGTAAATTTTATAATAAATAGAAAAATAATATTAAAATAAATATTAGAAAATTTTAAATTATTTTGAGTATTAAATAGTATAATTTTAATATTTTTAATGCATGAGATATATTTTATTATTTGTAAAATCTATTTAACAGATATTTATATAAAATATTTATAATAAATACAAATATATTATGAAAATAAATATAATAAGTTGTATTTTTTAAATATTAAAAATATTTAATATTATTACTTTACTAGGCAAATTATATTATATTTGTTGTATTTTTAAAAAAATTAAAATTATTATATTTAAAGCATATTATAGTAAAAACGGATTACTAATATTCTTTACTGAAAATTTAAGAATTTTCATTATCACTTCTCTAAATCTTAGGGCGTAACTAACCTTTTCTCTAAACGTTTAGACATATGTTAGAATATGTCAAGGTAATGATTAACTTATCCCAATTCATAAAGAGAATAAAATCTATGGATGGGACCAAAAATCCATAATCATATATAATTAATATTCTCTTTTAAATGGCATGGAATTTAGTTAATTATCTACAGTCCAACAAATTGGACTAATCCTAAAAAGCAATATTTGTTAAGAAATCGGTTCCATAGTGAAAGATGAAAAAATTAAAAATAGAAGTAACAAGATTGATAACATGAATAACCCATTTTAAGATTTATAACGCCTTGTGGCAAAATTAATTTTTTTTTTTAAAATCCCTGTTTTGTGGAAATTAATCATTAATTTCTCCACTAAAATTTAAACATTAGTCAAAACAACCCCGCTGCTGAATTATTCCTTTACTTTTTAACTTTAATTTCTTGAGTCTTTTCCTATATATATAAATCAGACTTAATTATGATAATTTTTTTCTTCTTGATCAATCGATGTCAAGTACCAGTACAAAAGTTAGCAACAGATCGACAGTAGTAATAGGTGCACAAAAGTTAGTATTAAAAATAGCACACCATCATTACAGGATGAAAATTTTTTACTATAAGATAATTTTTTTTTCTTTTTTATCTCTTATTGTTTTTGTGCTAATTTTATACTCTTTTTGATACAAATATCATGATTCCTTGATCAATAAAAGTTTGTCTTTAATCATATGTCGGATTCTAGAAGTGAAAGCGAAAAAGACACAAAAGTTGAAAGTTAACAACTTTTGACAGCAGGTAGATTTTATACAAGTAGTTAAAAAAAATTATGAAATTTAGTCCAGAATTGTATTATTCAAACATCATTGGCAAAGATTTTCTTTTTCCTTTAAAATGTAAGAGGAGGACAAACCCCAAATAAACTTTTATTCCCTGTCTATTATAGGTTTCGAACCGAAGAGGCTATCCAAATAAAGCTACTCAAAAGCCAACCTTGGTTTGGCGCTTGGGACCATTGCCAATGATAATATTGATAAGTATATATGTAGTAAGAACTTTCTTTAGGAATAGATATTGAGAAAGAATCATGGAAACAAGGAGATAAGGAGTTTGATATTTACAAGTAGGGATGGCAAATATCTAATTATGGATGGATATTATCCATCCAAATACAAATCCATAATTATCCATAATGGATATATCTATATCCATATCTAGTATTTAATATTGGACATGGATATGGATTTTATCCATATAACTATGGAGATCCATGGATATCCATGGATATTTTATTTTTATTATATAAAAATAATAATATAAAATAGTTAAAATTCCAATATCAAATTTGGTTATTAAACTATTTATATTATTAATAATATATATATATATATATATATATATATATATATATATATATATATATATATATATATATATATATAAAATAAAATGGCGGTCTGGTGGTTGGTGGCGGCGGTCCGGCAACTTTCCGGCAAATTCCGGCGGAGGTCCGGCGATCTTCCGGAGAAGCCGACGGTGGTCCGGCGGTATTTCCGGTGATATCCGACGGTGGTCCGGCGAGGTCTGGTGGTGGTCCGGCGACTTTCCGGTGGAGTTCCATTTATAATATTAAATTAATAAAATAAAATAATAATTATTAATAGTATTAAATAAGTTAAAAAATTAAAGGATAATTTTGAAAATTTTAATTTTTAATATAAGAGGAATTTAAATTTTTATTAGTTAATATAATATTTTTACAATTGTTTGTTTATTATATTTTTATTTTTAATTTTATAAAATTAAAATTTTTTAAACTTGTGTTGAGTTAAACGGATATCCATTGGGTAAAAATAATTATCCATATCCATCCATATCCATCTGGATATAATTTTAAAATATCTATTTCAAGATCCAAAAATTTTTGGATGGATATTATCCGATCCAATTGGATGGATATTGTGGATATCCATTATGGAGCGATCCAGTTGCCATCCCTATTTACAAGTACTTTCTTTTCCTCATAAGTGCATATAACCCGCCTTTATTAGTTTTGTTAAAAAACCGTCAATCAGTATGAACGTTTTTGAGTGATTGAGAATCAAAATCATATTGATGAAACTCAAAAAAGGTAACATCGATCCCTAATTGTTATAGAATGAGATTACATAGCAGTTATATGTTTATTCACAAGTAGTGATTTATCTCTCTTACTTGAAAGATTTTGAGATTTTTTTGAATTGACAATGCTCAATTCTCCTATGTATCTTTGTTTTTTATTGAAAGAAATAGTACTGAGCAGACAAAATTTAAATTTATTTTTCTAATCTCAAGATTTATATTTGATTGACCAATAAAATAAACACTGAATTTTTATCCATATCTTGAAATATGAATTGTTGAATGAAATAGAAATTAAATTTTTTTCTCACAAATATAAGTTAAAAATTCTCAACTTATATAGGTGTTTATTTCACAAATCTTTAGGAGGCCAGGGCTCCAAATGTTGCTTAGCCACTATTAGGCATCAATGTGGACCAGCATACGGATGTCTTATTCAATTTTAAAGCTTCCTTTTATTAGCCAAAATTGTTTAATCAATATGAATTGTTTAATGAAATAGAAATTAAATTATTTTCTCACAAATATACAACGAAGGGTATTTGAGACACTCTTACGAAACTATATGAGACCAAATCGCTACAAAATAAAATCTCCTGAAAAATGAGACTTTATACTCTTCGAATGTCAGAAACAACATTAGTGACTAACCATATCAACATTTTGAAAACTCTAATTTCACAACTTATAATGTTAGGGCATAAAATAAAGGAAATTGAACGTGTGGAGCTTCTGCTTCAAAGTCTACCTGACTCGTATGATCAACTCATCATCAACTTGACAAACAATATCCTAATGTAGTACCTAATCTTCAATGATGTTGTAGACTCTATATTAGAGAACAGAGTAGGTGCAAAGGCACAAAAGACAGGCAGACAAGTTCGCAGTAAGCGAAAAGTGCTAACAATAATGAGAGGGTGATCAAAGAAACATGGCCCCAGTGGGAGTTATAGTCATGATAGATGAAAGTCAAGAAATAGGAAGAAAATCAAGTGTTATAAATGTGGCAAAACGGGGCACGTCAAGAAAGAGTGTTAGTGCAACCAGAAGAAAAGAGAGTAAATATCCTAAGTCATCAAATGCTTAGGGGTGTGTAGCAAGTACCTCAAATGATGGTAATATTTTATACAGCAAGACAACAATTATTGCAGAGGGTATAAAATGGCTATCTACTGTTAGGATTATCGACTCAGAAACCACCTGACATATGACCTCTCGGAGAGAATGGTTTCACGAATATGAACCTTTCTTAGGAGGATCTATATATTTAGATGATGATCATGCTGGTATTGGTATAATCAAGATAAAGATAATTGATGATATAGTACACACTATTAAGGAGTTAT
Source organism: Citrus x limon (assembly GCA_034663535.1). Lineage (NCBI taxonomy): Eukaryota > Viridiplantae > Streptophyta > Magnoliopsida > Sapindales > Rutaceae > Citrus > Citrus x limon. Next base: position 25,795,634 of record CM067997.1, read on the forward strand.
GAGATGTTAAAGCCCTAAGGAAAAATATATTATCTTTAGGATAAATAGATAGTCTTACTTGCAAAACTCATGGTGAAAAAAAAGGTCATGAAGATTATTAAAGGTGTTCTTGTGTTAATGAAGGTAGAAAAAATCAGCACCAATCTGTTCATACTTAAAAGGGAAGCATTGCAGGAAGCTAGTGTATACGTCGCATAGAGAAGAGTTGGCAATTATGTGGCATCTCAAACATGGCCAAATGATTGAACATGGTTTGAAGATTCTCTCTAAACGAAAGTTGCTTTTGAGACTTAAATCAGTGAACTTCTCATTTTAAAAAGATTGTGTTATAAATAGTAGTATAGAATGAAGTTCAACAAATCTAACGCCAAAAGTAAATTTATTTTAGACTTAGTTTATTCTGATATTTGGGAATCGCCAGATATATCCTTGGAAAGTGTAAAGTACTTAGAGACTTTCATTAAGGATTATTCTATTTCTAGTATTCAAAGACTATAAAGCACATGTGGAACTTGAATTCGGAAAAAAGATCAAGTTTTTGAGGTAGATAATGGCAGAGAATATATAAACTGTGAGTATTTTTTGCATTCTGTAAATAAGAAAGTATAAGAGGCAATTTATGGTTATATATAGTCCTCAATAGAGTAGAGATTAATCAATTTATGGTTACCTGTTATGAGATTAATCGATTGCCATTTATAGTAATAAAGTTGAAAACTTCTATGGAAATGTGGACTGGGAAGCTAGCCGATAACTTTCATTTGAATGTATTTGGTTGTTTTGTGTACGTGACGTAAAATGCCCAAGAAAGAATTAGGTTGGGTCTAAGATATATGAGATGTGTCTTCTTGAGATATGCTGATGGAGTGAAATGGTATCATTTATAAGATCCTACTGTCATCATCTATAAGCTCCTACTGTCATCATCTATAAGCTCCTACTGTCCATAAGATTGTCATCAGTAGAAATGTTATTTATATAGAAGAGCAACCATAAATGAAAGATGAAGATGATAGTACTGTAAAAGAAAAGTCAGAAGTTGTACCAATATATATAGAAAATAATCCGAAAAAAGAAGATTTAGGTTCTTTTAAAGCAGTACCAGAGCACGAGAAACCAAAACCAATCGAGTTAATTCGTGAAAGACAACTGTCAATATGGAACACTTGGAGTATATTACATATTGTCTTTTAATGGTGGATGAAAAGTCATCAACCTTCTATGACACTTTGAACAATCCATATGTTACTTTGTGGATGACATCAATGCATGAAGAAATCGAAACTCTACACAAGCATAAGACATGAAAAGTTATACTGATAACACATGTTAGAAAAGTCATTGGTAACAAATGGGTCTCGAAGCTCAACTGTGATGTCAATAATCATGTTGAGCGGTATCGTGCAAGATTGATTGTGAAAGGATATACTCAGAAAGAAGGAATTGACTTTAATGAGATATTTTTCTGGTGGTTCGACTCACAAAAATCAGAGTAATCTTGGTGATATGTGCTACATTTGACTTATATTTAGAGCAATTAGATGTGAAAACTGCATTTGTTCATAAAGAACTTGAAGAAGAAATATATATGCTCCAACTATTACGTTTTGCTGAAACAGGCAAGAAGAATTTAGTATGCAGGTTGAACAAATCTTTATACGGTCTCAAACAGGAATCGAGACGTTGGTATAATAGATTTGATTCCTTCGTCGTAAGCCTTGAAGAAAAAATTGTAATGCACATGCAAGCTTAAAGGAGGCACATATAGTTGATTTCAAAAGCAACAATAAGCTGCTTGCTTTGATTTGAGCACATGCATGCTTAACCTGTGTGCTTGTCATGCATGCTTGAGGTGGTGGCCTATATAAAGTGAAGAATTAAAGTTTCTTTCACCATTTTCATAAATTGAAGCAAAACAGAGAGAGAGAAAAAAAAAGAAGGAAACCGGGAGAAAGAAATAAAAGAAAAGAAAAAAAAGAAGAACAATTAAAAAGAGGGGAAAAAAGAAAAGAAAATTAAAAAGCTAAGAGTTGAAAAGAATTTAAAAGAGGAATTAAGGAAAATATTATAGAAATAGAGTTAGACAATTAAATCTATATCAATTGAGTTAGTAGGCAATAGATTTATCAAATTTAAGTAGTTATGATTTAATTTATGTAAACGTATAAGTTTTTATATTAGTTCTAACAACAATTTTTTGACCTTGTCTTTTAGGAGAAATATGAGAATCCAAGAACTCACAAGAGCCCTAACGAACCCCAAAGAGAAACAAGAGTTATGGGTGGATATTATTACTACTATTATGTATTTTGTGAAGCATTTATATTTGATAATATGATTTAGTATCATATTATGATTATATGTATGCAGATTATATGATTGGTTGAGTCACGAGATGTGATTGTCAGTCACTATATGTGTATGATTTCTCATAGGCTCTACGCATGTGTATTGAGAGTTAGGTTACTCTATCCACACGATATAGTTAAATTCTCCCAAGTATTGAGATGTTTTCCCCCACTATACTCTTGCAATAATGATCCCAGTGATTATTGAGAGTTATATCCCTTGGGTACTATTTGGTGTTGTTTTGTCATGTATGTATGTATGTATGATTTTATGTTTGCTTATGTAATGTGTTCACTGTGAAGTAATGTCATATGATTATGCATGTGCACTAGTGTGTTAATTTATTTTTATTTATCTACTTATATGCACTTACTAGGTTGCAAGTTCACTATTTTCCTATTTATCCAATTTCTCCTAAGTTTCCGTTGGATTTCATGCAATTCAATTTTTAATCAATTGAAGTTGAGTCATGACACACATTGCTGCTAGACTTGGATTTTGAGCATCTTTATATTCGTATGTAAATATTTAAGATGTATAAGTATATAATGAGAGGTGAAATGTGCGAAGTTTGAATATGTTTTCAAATGAGAGATAGTTGTTATTATATGTTTAGAGCATAGGCCGGAGGCCATTTTAATATATTCATGAATTAAGTTTATATCATGAGTTTTAGATATCATACCACATGATTCGCTTTGAATCTGACATATGCGTAAGGGTAGGTCGTGTCAGAAATACTCAATTTAGACCATTGTGCATATTACAAGAGGTTTGAAGATAATAATATCATCATTTTACTATTAGATGTAGATGACATGCTAGTAACAGGCCCTAACAAAGATTGAGTTCAAGAATTGAAGGCACAGTTGGCTAAGGAGTTTGATATGAAGGAATTGAGACCAGTGAATATGGTTTTAGGGATGCAAATTCACCAAGACAGAAATAATAAAAAGATTTGGGTTTCTCATAAGAATTACATGGAAAAAAAATCTTATGGCACTTCAACATGTAAGATTGTAAACCAATCTTTACCTCACTTATTAATTTCAAGTTATTTTTAAGTATGTGCCCTATCAATGAAGCAGAGAAGAAGTAAGTTTAATGTTTGCCATGATTTGTACAAGACTAGTCATTTCACAAGTAGAGGGAGTAGTCAATCAATACATGGCGAATCCTAGTAGAGAGCATTGGAAAATTGTGAAGATTATTCTGCAATACATTAGAGGAACCTTGAATGTTGCATTATGTTATGGAGGATCAGAATTTATTGTCCAGCGCTATGCGAAAAAAATAATCCATTACTAGTTATATGTTTACACTTGCATGAGGAGCTGTAAACTAGGTTTTGAAATTACAAGCTGTTGTGGCATTATCTAATACAGAAGCAAAATACATGACAACTACACAAGTTTGTAAAGAAGCTATTTGGATACAAAGGTATTGAGGGAATTCAGGCACAAACCAGAGAAAAATTTATATTTTGGGACAGTCATAGTGCCTTGCACATTGCAAGGAATATAGTTTACCTTGCATATTGTAAGGAATCTAGCCTTATATTCTATGACAATGCACCTAGGGTCCAGTACCCCTTCGTTTGAGAAGTAGTGGAAGATGGAAGCATGGACTTGCGAAAAATTCATACCAATGATATCCTAGTAGATGTTATGACAAAACCAATTACTACTGATAAGTTTGTTTGGAGTAGATCCTCTTGTGGCCTAATGAAAACATAAGCAACATGAAAATGGCGAAGAAAAATGAATGGTGTAGAGACATGATTGGTTCTCAATCAAGTCTCCAAGTGGGAGAATTATTGAGCACGTGTATGAATATGGCAAGCAATTGCATGTGGCTAGCATACAAATTTTATCTTTACCACAAAAATCGGCACTAAAGCCATTAATTTTGAAAATTTTGAAAGAGTTGTCGAAATGTGGCCAAGACTTTTGCGATGAAAATAAATGCTTGCATGGTAAGCTTCAATTATAAATAGAGAAGCAATTTTCATTTGAAAGCATCCTATTTTCTTCAATTCATTTTCTCTCCTTTCATAAAGAAGTCAAGAGTTGAGTTAGAGAATTCAGAGTTTTAATGAACTCTTGAATGATTAGTGAGTGACAGATTCGGTGTACTAAGGTTCTAAGTAGTAAGCTAAAATACTTCAATATTTGTAATCTCCATTTTACTAATAATGTTTGATTCTTTTGTCTTCACCTGTTGACTTAAAGTTAAAAGCTAAACCACGTAAATTGTAGTTTTCATATATGATCATTATTTTTCAATTTCACTTTAGTTATGTGTCTGTTTCACTCATCAATTTTCTAACAATGTGCAGGCCAACTTTTTTATCTGGTCTTATCACATCACTTGAAAAGATAATATGAGCCCAGTTTTGCATAAATCTAATTATAATATCATATAAAAGCTGAAGACTTTATTTGTACTGAAAAACTAACTAATAAATTGAGAGTTGTCTCAAAGTTATATTCTTAGCCAAATATAGATATTATCAGCAAATATGGAAATCTGCTGATCAACACAGAACGTGATTCGCGCTACAATTTCTTAGCCAAAGATTTTAAAAACAGTTAGTACTTTGAAGATAGGACAATCTGCTAGAATTATGCAATTATTTTTCTTTCTTTTAAATATTATCCTTTGCATAAATCCTTATATTAACCGCCTAAGAAGTGTAATAAAAACATGCATCAGTATTATTTTTTTTATAAACGACAAGCAACACGAGCCCCCTACGACTCGTAAGCAATAAAAGTACACTCCACAAAATATTAACATTCAACCCTAAAAAGATTATAAATTATGAATTTTAGTATCTTCTTCCCTTTTAAGTTATTGGAGCGTGTGTTTTAATTCCACCTGCTTCAAATTATTAAAGTTGTTTAAATATGGTAAGCAATCTTAGTGCATGCATCCTCAAAACTTTCAGGTGATAAGCTTCTTTTTTATAACGCTTTATACTCTTTTGTCTTGGCTCTTTATTTTTTTTTTCTAACTTTCTTACTTTATGGAACATTTTTATAATATTCACTCTTTACTCCTTGTAATCAATAATCTCTTTTCTCATGTTGGCGACGCCATTTTAATTCGACTTTTCGACTTGTGTTTTAATACTCGAAGATTTTCTAGTTTCTACCATTAATTTACTTAAATTTTGAAAATTTTGGCTTCTTTAATGCAATATATTATAGTCACTTGTCAAATTAAACGGTTTGAAAATCACTTGGTCCATCTCCTACAATTATTTTAACCATATGTAATAAAACCTCAATAAATTGATAACCTCAATCAAATAATAATTTTGGCCCCAATTTGGGGCCAATATGGTAAATTTATACTTCAATAAATTTATAAGATTTGTTAAAATATATTCATATTTTTTAATGGAACCCATTTATTATACAAATTAATAATTACTTAATTTGAAACTAAATCATTGTGACATGTTTATGTGGCCTTTGTAAAATATGTTTTCATTGTTGTTTACTTAAGTACTTTTTTACACGAGACATCTTCTATAGTATAATTATAATCATTAACACGAAAAAATAAAAACTCTATAATATTCTTATTACTACTGATTAATGCAAGGCAGCTAACTACCATTCAAATACAATATAATAACCACGAAATAAAAAATAAAAATTCTATCATATTTTTCAAAATATGAAATATCTTCATAATTATTAATTTATCGGTAATAAAAGAATTTACTCAATCAATAAATTTTTCATGATCCCAAGATTATAAATTTATTGGATATATGCAAGTGGGAGATTGTCACTTTCCTTACCTGTGAAGAAATCACTTATTAATTTCTACTATTTACCCAGTATTCTCATAAATATGTTGTTTGGAAAGAATCTTTTATATAAATTTTTATCAGCAAGGGTCAGCAAATTTGTTTATTGATCTCAACTGGCACCAACTAATCCAGCCAGATTAAGAAGATGATATTAATTCCTTCTTAATACAAACAAATGCAAAAGCACAACTGTACAAGCATTAATTCCTTTAGCATTGGCCTATCTCCGATCTTTATTACGAGAATGATTGCAAAAGAGAAAAAGAAATATCACTCCACTTTATTGCCTAACCTTTTTTGCACATAAATCAATCAATGTTATCATCCATTTCAAAAGCAGCTTAAATCCTTTCAATGCTTCAATCAAATATACCAATTGAATTTTGAATAATTAATATTAGCAAAGATTTTATAGGGAATGTTGCTTTAATTCATAGCCAAAAGAAGAAGCTGGCCTAAATTTTTTCCTCGCTATTTTTTCTCCCTAATTTATTAGATTCTAGTAGATCGCGATCAGCTAGTTGCATAGCAGTAAAGACACATGATATCTACAGAAATTAACCTTTTCAATGAATCTATAGTGTTAAAGCAGCGGATGGATACAGCATATATATAAATGTCAGTATATTATTTGCCAAGCTTATACAGATAAGAAAGTGACAATAAAATTATTGAAAAAGATTTGACAGATGGGCATAAAAGGTGATACATGTTGTGAAGGATTGTGGCTTACAGATGGGAGTGCAACATTTTCCAAATCATCGGAAATTGATAATGATTAAAAATATGAAGAGCACTCAGCGCTAGCAAATGTCTATAGAGTGTTTAGAGGGAGAAAGATAATGACAAGGCAATCGGCATCATACAAGTTGAAAGTTAAAATGTTAGCTTACAGAGTTGAAATTTTTATGAATAATTAATGTCAGCCGATGTGATTGTGTTGGTTCATTCGTACATGAGTCTGGATATGATATTAAATAAAAATTTATGGATCTAACTTAAATTTAAAAAGTAGTTCAATAGTTGAAGGTTACATCAAATTTACAGTATAAGTTCATTAATTAACCTCAGCTATTGTGGGATATTTTTCCTATCACTAACTATAACTTTAAAAAAAAAATTATACCGTATTTATAATTTTAATCTAAAAATAATATTTAATTAGTTATGAATAACTGTAAATTCTGCCTATGATTGCACACTAGTTGCTCTAAAAAAAATTACTAATTAAACCTGTTAACACTCATAATATATACGAAAGCTCTCACACTCTTGTTGTTTTTTCTTTTCTTTTTTTAATTTCTTTGGCTAGTTTATCAATAGGGTTTCCTCGACATGCAATCGATTTCAGTATTCACATATATACTCTTTTAAAGATCCTTCTTAAAAAGGAAATGATTCTCGGTTAGTAGCCTCGAGACAAAGGAAAGACTATATATTTTTCTATACTAACTTGGGTACTGATTAGCAGTGTGATCTAAAACATAATTGGCGTGTACATTTCTATACTACCTCAATAGCAGATTCAAAAAAGCATTAAGAAATTTTCACAAGTGTTACAAAAGCCAATCAAAAGCAATCAAGAAAAATAAATATATGACGTAGGTCCTTTCAGATTAAGAAGGTTCATGGCTCCTTCCTGGGCAACTGGGTCCCCAAAAGCATTTATAAATGACTAATATCAAATGCAACTTAGCTGAATAGCTGATTCTCCCTTGGGGATTAAAGTGGGATGGCCCACTTTGATTAGCTAGTCCATTAAACATCACAAAAGCTCAGTGGAGGATCACATTAGATCCATGTTGGAAACCCTCTATAATTTGTCCAAGATAATATTTAATTAAAAACCTATTGCGGGCGAAAACCTCAGAATATTCCCTACTATAATTAACAATTTAATAATATGACACATGATCTTGTTACAACTAACTCAACTCTCCACCTTTTGTTCCCTCTATATAAACAAATTAATCTAATTCAATTGAACTCTCAGAAATTCTTTAAACTTCCATCAATGTCTATCACTTCTTCCACTTCCAGCAAAATTTTTCAGGATTTTCTTGGGGAATTTTACTCAAGAAGATCGCTACTAACCGCTCCGCCTCCGGTCCCCGGAAAAAGCCATGATCCAGCAGAAGTATACACAGGCAATAATACCTTTGATGCAAATGTTGTTATGGTTCTTTCAGTCTTACTTTGTGCCCTAATTTGCTCACTAGGATTGAACTCCATCATCAGATGTGTTGTCAGATGCTCAAGTTTGGTAGCCTCCAGGTCCGGCGCCAGCAACTCGGCAGCCATATTACCCAACAAAGGCATCAAGCAAAAGGCCTTAAAGACTTTTCCGGTAGTGAGCTACTCAGCTGAGCTGAACCTCGCAGGTTTGGACACAGAGTGTGTCATATGCTTATCGGAGTTCGCAGCTGGAGATCGTCTCCGGCTGCTGCCTAAGTGCAACCATGGATTCCATGTCCGGTGCATCGATAAGTGGCTTAGCTCACACTCATCTTGCCCTAAATGCAGACATTGCTTGATAGAAACTTGCCAGAAGATCATTGGTTGCAGTCAAGCTGCTAGCTCATCAGAAAACCCCGTAACAGCTCAAGAAACTATTGTTACAATAACTCCACTGGAACCTGAAGGTTTGATACGTAATTATAGGGGAATTAGCTAGTATTTAATAATAATTTAGTCTTTTAATTGTATTATATTTTAGATTGCTAGTATTTAATAATAATTTAGTCTTTTAATTGTATTATATTTTAGATTTAGTTACTCTTTGTGTCTTAAGCTCAATTCCTTGAAATAACCGAGTGGTAATTCTTTGAGATAAGTTGTTTTGCTGCCGTTATCACATTAAATGTTGTATCTGAAGGAGTACAAGATATTATTATATTCTGTTGAAATGTGAAACGCATCCTTGACACACAATCTCCCTAACGTAGTATATTATTGTGGTTAAATGCTTTTTATAATATACAATTAATTATGCATGATATATTGAAATTGGTCCAAAAAGTAATGTTTTTAAAAGAGAAAAAAAAATGCTAGCTGCTTCAGTAAGTTGATTGACCTCTCCGTTAACTGGCATTTTTATTTCTTGATTTTGCCTTCACGGTTGATCGTATCGTCAGTCACCAATGAGTTGTCTTTCTACTTTTATTCTTTTGTCAACTAAACTAGGTTTTGTCGGGATGCTATCAACTTTCTGGCCCATTCAATTTGAAGTTTTTCTTATTTTAATTATAATATAAACTCTATTACACAATTTGGGGCTGAAAAAAAAATCAAATAGCTCATCATTTAAATTATTATTACTTTTTTAATAAACCGACAACTAATTGAGGAGATCCAAACTGTACAATTTGCAACTAATACCATTGATTGGTGTTCAGACAATTTTCTTCAGTTGACTTCTAAATTTAAATTTTGGAAGAGGTAAGGGGTTCAAAAATTAATTTAAACTTTACCTATTACTTATCTTAAAAAAAGAAAAATTAATTTCAAGGAATTTGAGATTGGGTTGTTTAGAATGGACAATACTATTTGTGCATGGTTTGATGAGGTTATTGAAAGGTTTTTTAACAAAATATATCATATGTTAGTGGGAAATTTGAATGTAGTACTAAGCTAAGCTGTATTGATTTTTTTTTTTTTAACACACTTGCCTTTATATAACAGTGTCGGATTATGATTTAATTAATAACAAATATTTCTTACTCAATAACTACCAATTAATTACAATATTATAAAAAGCTAAGCTCAAAGCTCAATTCAACACTAGGAGTTAGTTTGGTAATATTGTAACTTTTAAAAAATTATTGTTAGTTGTGTTATATAAATAATCAGTTGTGAAGAGAATTAGTTAAATGTTCGGAAAGTGCCATGAATTTTGAAAGCAGTCGTATATATTTCATATAAGAAATATATATCCTCAGGATTCTCACTCCAATCCAAAAAGTAAACGCAGCATAAATGGACTTGTGTTGCGCTTATATTTTAGGCAAAAAATGTTCAATAGGTCGGCATGTGGGCGGGTCGAAAGAGCATGTATCATACCAAATGCAAGCTGAGACTGCATCCACTAGCTCTAGGTACTTAATTTGAATTGAGAAGCAATTGCAGTAAGTGGAAGATGTTGTATCATAGAGGGAGCTGACTAACCACACTGATTTTAGCCCCCGCCGCCAAAATCTGATTTGCCTAGGCTTAAGGTAATTTGTTGCTATTGTAGATGGATGTGGACCATGTGGTCTGGCCAACTTTCGCACAATAGAGCATTATTGAGGCGACATTAATGCTTTTTTACTTTATTGTAAGTAAGTTTGAACGTGTTGTGGACCAAGACGTCTTACTTATGCATTTTCTTTTCGGTTCGGAATAACTATTCTCATTTTTTGACCTCGATGACTTTGCATAATTCAAATAAATGACATAAATTATCAATTATGTAAAACATATATATAGTATAAGGAAAACAGTTGATTATAAATGGAAAATAAACTTTTTATTAGGAATATTACTGTTAAATTTTTAATTTTTCAAATTGTATAAGAAAAATTTTTAGATATTTTTTCATTTGGTAGAATTTATTGTTGATTAAAATGTATGAAAAAGGAAAAAAAATCAATTTGAAAAGAAACAACAACTGATCATGCACTTCCTACAAAAATTTTTCTCATTCAGTTTAATTTACTAAAATACTAAAATACCAGTAATTTAATTTACTACTAAGACGAGTTTATTTATATTATTCTTTGAAGCGCTAACAAAATCAAAACTTCGATTTGCCATTTTCTTTCCACTTCAAATTTTTTAACTTCATAAAAGTTAAACCTTGCATATTTTCTTGGTTAGCTTGTGAATACGAATTATTATGATTATTCATGATCGATAGAATGTTGTTAAAAAATAACTTTGTTCAATCAAATAACTTCAAATATTCCCATGGAATTACAGTAAAAAGAAAAAAAAAATGTGTTCAATGATATGAACATGTTTAGCAAATAATTAAATATTTTTGGTGTGAAATTTAAATGATTTTATGTTGGGATTATGTGCTCTTTAAAGCATATTAATTTTCTGATTAATAAAATATTTGAGATATTTTCAATTATATAAATATTTTGAATAAGGTTCGTTTAATCATATTATATGTATTTATGTGATCAACATATGGATTCACAGAAGACATAAATGAAAGTTATCTTATGATTAAATAAATTTAGTTCGTAGTTGATAAATAGAGTTGGGTGCTCCATTTATATTTAGACTGTAATAAATTCATTGAATGATTTGTCTTAATCATGTATGAATTTATTGATGTAGTACGACTACATTGAACATAATCATATATGAGATTTAATTAATTTTGTAATAACTGTCAGACTTATTAAATCTCATAGGCATTAATTTTACTGTAATCTTAATTTTGAGTTAATTATGATTTCATGATTATAATTGTTATTCCATTTGAGTTACAATGGGCACGTCACATACTTGCAGTTAAGATTACCCGGTATCTTAGTGGAAGCAATTATGAGTATTGGAGTTATAGATTAACAATATTGAATTTGTACAACACATCTCTTGATGGGTTTTCGGCACTTGATCATAGAATTCTCTGGTCAGAGTGTGTCAACATATGTAGTATGTTGAAAATGATCATTAGAGAAAAACCAGTAAGTATCAAGGAACAAGATGTAATTAAATTGATTGGACAGTTGAGATATCAATTTAATTAACGATATGGTACAAAGGATTATGTAGTAAAGAAATTAATGTGGCATGGGTCGAATTATTATTCGAGAACACTATCCTGGATAGCATACAATTATGGAGGTTAGTTCCAATCTTTTAGAGGAGTAGATTTGGAATTAAATAATTGGGGTAGTTTAATTACATGCCTAATTATTGTAGCCACTATTGTATGTACCCAAATGATGCCTGAGTTAGCTCATTTAATTGACTGCGCCGCTACTGGATTAATAAGCAAGATAACTAATTATTTGGGTTAAAAGCCTAAATATATTATTTATTGGGAGACTCCATAGAATATACTTTTGTATAAAGGGTCTTGTGTTATTTTACAAGGTGGGACCCTATAACAAGAAGAAGTAATGTTACTTTTAGTTTTATTGTTTTTTTAATTTAAATCAAATGTGATTTAATAGAATTAAAATAATAAATAAATATGGATCTTAGGGTTTCCACTAAATAGAGATATAAAAAAGCTTGTTTTCTCAAAAAGAATAAATGAAGTCACATTATACAGATCAGAGAAATAAATTTTTTTCTCTCTAATCTTGAGAGAAATATTTTCTCCTATTAGTTGTTTTTAGTGGTGATAAAGGCGTCCACACTTCCAGTGCAGATCAATCTTGAGTCATAACATGGAAGATCATTGGTGGCGGATCGTGATCTAATAAGATTGGTGGTGACGGATCGTGATCTAACAGGCGTTGTGGTGACAGCTCATGATCTGGGAGCCAAGATTATTTCAACGTAAAAGCAAAGTCAGATTGTCAAGATATGATTTTCTATATTACAAATTCATATGTATTATATGAAATCTGTCTTAAAGGTTTTTATAAAAAGTTTTAAAAAATGGATTTTTCTCCAACATTGTATACGTCTAAAAAAAATAAAAAATGACAATGCAGTAAAACATTTTCTTGAAAATGAACCCAACTCAATTGTCCGACATGTTGTTATGAGATAAAATATTCATATGAGTTGTTATTTGCTGGGTTTTTTAAGCCAAACTGACATCTATGATACTGTCATTCAAAGCCATTAAGTTAGACATGGACAATTCACGTGATATACAAAATTAAAACTCCTCGAAACAACATCTTGCACTACTGTTTTAAACTTACTTAAGCATTCACATGTGAGTCACATGTATATCATATAATTTTGATTTTGGAAGATAACGATGAACTGTTAATTAGAAATAGTTAACTAACAAATTCTAAAGAGTAATTTAATTGAAAACGATGAACCGAATATTGGAAATGGTTAGCTAATATCCCTTTGCAGAGTTGCTGGAATTAATCAACAAATCGATTACTAGGAAACGGTAAGCCGACTTTGAACAAATTAGCTTCTAAAATTAAACGACAAACTGACAACTCCAAACGATGAACCGACTATTCAAATTTCAGCATAACGGTAACTTCTATGGCCTCGATATCTTCTTTTATTGTGGTGTGGTTTGGGATAGGGGGAAGCTTTTATCAATGTTGCCATCTTCAGTTGTTGGATAAGATTTTATTGGTACCTATTTCTGGTGTTGGGTCGGATATACTCTGTTGGGCCTTATCTAGGGATGGAAATTTTTCTCTGAGGAGTAGTTAGGATTTTATACGTAGGTCCCGTAGTCAGAGTGAGGTTTTTTCCTTAATTTAGCAGCGGCACATTCCTTCGTGGGTCTCTTTCTTCTTATGGCGCTTGTTGCATGGTTTTTTGGTCACGGATGATGCCGTATGCTTGAAGGGTTTTCACATGGTTTCCTGATGTCATTGTAATCGAGATGCTGAGACTATCATACACTTATTTTTAGATTGCTCGATGGTTAGACTAATCTAGAGTCGGTTTTATGCGATGATTGGTCTTCAATATCCTCTTTTTCTATCTCCCAATGCTTTGCTTAATTACTGGAGACGGTGTTGCCATTCTTCAAGACATATTTGAGTCATTCTCCCATGCTTCATTCTGTGGCATGTTTGGAAGGCTCAAAACACTTTCAGGTTCGATTCTATTACCTTTAATGTGAACGTTGTTATTTTTAGGGTGCTCATAGATATTAAGTTGGTCAGTGACGCTTTTGGTTTCAAGTCATCTCCATTGATGGGTGTTTTGGATACCCATATTGGGGAGGGATTACGGACTATCATGCCTCCTCGTAGACCTCTTCGATTGATTTCTTGGATGAAACCGCCGCAAAGGGTAATGACGTTGAGTGTAGATGGTTGTTCTAGGGGAAACCTTAGTATGGCTGCTACTGGTGGTGTTTTGCGAGATCATTAAGGAGTGGTGTTAGCTGCTTTTGGTTCCTTTTTGGGGCACTAACCTATTCTTTTTGCTGAGTTAACGGCTCTATTAGAGGGATTAGACCTTGCTGCTCAGCTTGATTTTTCTACTCTTGAGGTGGAATTTGATTCAACCACTGTGGTTTCTTGGGCTAATTCAAATAGATTCGTACAGTGGAATTTTGGTTTTCTTCTTGGTTGAGTTCGGGCATTGGCAATTATTATCAGGCATATTTTTCCAGAGGTTACTTCTGCTGTTGATTTTATGGTCAATTGGGCTTGTACTCATCAGACTTGTTTGCGATTTTTCAATCCTGGGGAACTTCCAACTGACTTATCTGACATTCTTCATTTGGACACCCTTGAGACTCCATATATTCGACATTAATCATTTTGACTTGGACTGTTTGTATATTGATCGCTAAAACATTTGCTTCTCTTGGGAGATTTTGGTTTATGTCCCCCTCCTTATGTTCATTCATTGGTTGATTTATTTTACAAGTAGGGGTCTGGCCTAACCCCCCACCATCTTGGTGGTTTTTAATAATAAAAAAAAAAAAGAGATACCACGGATTGTTTCTTGACCTTCCAAGAAAGATTAGACCAAAGCCAAGCATTGTACAATAACTACTAAGGGATCGAAACATGGTTGGATAGCTTGCCGAATCAAAGTCACAATAACCATAAAATATGTAAATTGCTTGAAGAAGATAGAAGTATTCCTTTTTCTAGAGATCCCTTCAAATATCGTGGAAGTCTTAAAGCCGCATCCATATGGCTAGACCATGGTTTGTGCATATACTGGCTCAAATTATGTACAACATAAACAATATCAGCTCTTATGATGGTGAGATAAATGATTCTACCAATCAATCTCCTATATCATGAAGGCTCGCGCAATATAACACCATCAGTTGGCTTAAAGCGAAGTTGTTGCTCCATATAAAATGCTGAAACTCTTACATCAAGCATGCCCATGTCTTGTAAACGTGAAACGCTAGAGAAGCCTTCAAGTTGTTGATGGCAGAATAATCATTACCAGCAATTATGATATTATCAACGTACATCAGAATAAAAGTTGAATAGTTATCATCGTAAAACGTGAGTAATATCCCTTAGATTGAGAAAAACTAACTGCTTGAATTGTGGTTGAGAATTTAGCAAACCAATTTCGTGATTGCTTTAAATCGTACAATGACTTGTTTAATTTACAAACAAGTGGCTCCTCCTGTGAGAAAATCCTAGTGGCAGGGTCATGTAAACATCTTCATCAGAATCTTTATGTAAAAATGCATTGTTAACATCAAGTTGATGTAAACGCCACCCTTTAATTGCAGACAAACATAATAAAGCATGAATAGTGACTAATTTTGCCATAGGTGCAAAAGCAGCATGATAATCTAGTCCCTTATTTTGGGTGTAACCCTTTACCACAAGACACTGCTTGTAGTGTTAATTTTATGCTCTCGTCGGATTTTTGCCTTCTGGAAGTTTAGTTAAGATCCAAGTATTGTTCTGCTCGAAGGCTTTGATTTCAGCAGCCATTGCTTCACACCACTCTGGAATTTTCACATCTTGGCCAAATGTGCTGGTTCACATGTGGAAGATATAGCTTAAAGAAAATGTTTGTGTGCAGTAGAAAATTTATCATAACAAATATAATAAGATAAAAGATACGACTTACCTGTTTGCTTAGAAGAACATGCAATAGGCGAAAGTTCATAGGAAGTTGATGAATGCAGCAGGCAAAAAGTTCATGGAAAGCTGATGAACAATGATAATCTTGAAGGTAAGTTCAAAGAAGGCAATCACATTGAGATTGTGATTCAACAATTGGTTCAAATTGGGTATTAGAATTGGTATCAAGTATGGGTATTTCAACTTGCTCAGTTAGGGGGTCGTTGGTGTTTGTATCTGGTAGTAGTTGGAGATCATGTGTAGGTAACGGAGGATAATTAAAGTCAAAGTAGTCTTGAAGTAGGTTTGGTAAAACAGGTTCTTGATCATGGGTGGCTAATGCATTATGAAATAGAAAAATATTTTCATGGAAGATAAAAACATGTGAAGTATAAATAGTTTTAGTTTCAATGTCATACACCCGGTATCCTTTTAGGCCACATGGATATCTAATAAAGATTCGAGCTTTGGCTCGCTGGTCAAATTTATTTTTTATTTTATGATTATGAGCAAAGCATAGACACCCAAAAACATGAAAGTGAGAATACTTTAGTTTGGACTTGAAAAGTATTTCATGAGGGAATTTGACAATAATAGTTATGGCATCTTAGTATTGAGATATGTATATGTAAGAACACACCCCCCCAAAAATGTTATTAGTAAATTTTCTTGGAATCATAGCATGCAAGCTACTTCAACAAGGTGCCGATGCTTTCGCTCTATCATTCCATTTTGTTGGGGTGTGGCCACATACCTACATTAATGAATAATGCCGTGCATCTAAAAGAAAGATTGCAACTCCTTAGAAAGGAATTAAGTACCATTGTCAGCTCTAATTTCTTGAATTTGTGAATCAAATTGGGTTTTAATGAGAACAAAGAATGATTTCAAGTGAATTATCGTTTTAGCTTTAGAATGCATGAGATATAAGCAAGTACAATGAGAAAATCATCGACAATAGATAAAAAATAATACTCTATAAAAATTGAAGACTGAGGGGGAAAAAAACTAAAAATCACAATGAATTAATTGAAAACGTTTATTTGTGCGAACAACACTAGCTGGAAAGTATAAACGAGTTTGTTTTGTTTGGGGACGAACGTCACAAACGTAATCATGCACACTAGAAATGGATGAACTAAAGTTTGCAAATTGTTCGAAGATGGATGCCCAAGTCGCCAGCGCCAAAGATCGAAATTTGGTAAGGCGGTGGTAGTGAGTAAAGTCGTTAATTGCTGAAAATAATAAAGGCTATATGAGCTTTACCCACTCCAATCTTCTTCTTCACGTAGGTCCTCAAAAACACAATGACCAGAGAAGGAGGTTATTGAACAGAAGTGGAATTTGGTTAATTGACTGACAGAATAAAAGATTGAATTTAAAGGATGGGATGTAAAAGACATTATCCAGTCGAAAGAAAAAACGACAGTTGCAACATGTGTAACAAAAACAATGGTACCATCTAGTAATTATACTCTAGGACACTCTGGATTTGATTTATAAGAAGATAACAGATCTAAAAGAGGAGCACATATGGTTTGTGGCACCTATGTCGATAATCCAAGTGGAAAGAAAAGGGTCGAAATTGCTATAACAGATAGATTTGTTGTTGAATTTACACTACCTGTAGATAACCTGGCGAGTATTTTATTGTACTGTTCTTGTGTAGTAAGAGGTGAAATTTTTCTTCAATTATAGGCGGGCTACTGCGGCTTTTGCTTTATTGAACTCAAGTTGATTTGACTGAGATGGCCCCTGTCGTTTAGATGGGTGACCATGTAATTTGTAGCAACCAATTTTGGTATGGCCCTCTTTACCACAATGTTCACAAGCCGGCTTATTCCTACTTTTCTTGCCATCATAATAGTTACCATCAAATTGATGACTTTTGCTATAGGCCCTTTTTTGAGTGGCAAGTGTAGCACCTTCAGGTAAAGAGTAAGACACATGAATTTCTTGTTTTTCTTCTTGGCACACTAAAAAATATATATCTTATTGGGAGAAAGGAATGATCTATAAGCAAAATCTAACTTCTGAGTAGACCATACCTATCATGTAGCCCTTGAAGAAATTCCATAGCTCGATCTCCTTCCATAAGATTCGTTGTGGCTTTGGCATGGTCACAAGAGCATAGTTTTATATAGATAAGAGAGTGTACTTCTTCCCAAAGGATTTTCAATCGATCTAGTATAATAGACTGCAACAAGAGCATCTGCTTCCCGTGGTGTTGAGATGGCTTATTTCAACTAGTAAATCTTTGGTGCATCCATTTGCACAAATCTTGCTTTTAAATCTATCCAAATCTCATGTGCAGATTGTGTATACAAAATGCTACTGGCTAGTTCTTTAGTGATGGAGTGAAGAATCCATGAACTAATCAAATCATTTCTTCATTGCCACTTCTGAAAATCTGCAGGGGAACCTACAGGTTTTTCGACGGTCCCATGAACAAATCCTGATTTATTTTTAGACACGTGAGGCCATAGCCAGCGCACACACCCATGTGTTGTAATTGTCCCCTGTGAGAAGAGGTGAAATAAGTATAGCCGTGGGGCTATCTGAATGCTGTACAATGAATGGATCATCCAAATCTTTTATGTATGAAGATTCTGAAAAATTAACCATAAAAGCTTATAGTTTTTCAAGATCAGTAGCGCTTTAATACCATGTCAGATCTAGAAAAAGAAAATTGAGACAAAGGAATACTGTATGGTCTTCGATAGATTGAAGAATGAAGAAGCTGTATTATTTTTTACAGATGGATTACAAAGAAAGTCAAGTATAAAAAATAGGAAAATTATGATATACATAAATAGGCAATGTCAAACAAGAAAGTGAATTGTATGATTATTATAAAATAATTGAGTACAGGATCATCACGATTGTTTTTCTAACATTTCCCTTTCCACTTTGCTGGTGGTGGAAGCATTCCTTTATCACTAAATGAAGGGTGATCAGGTTTCACTCCTGAGTCTGTTACTCCAATAATAACTCCATTACCCAAATTTGAATCTTTCCAAAATCCTGAATTTTGATTCAAACCCTAGAATTTAGGATTGTATGTTGTATGTGTTCCCAAAAACGTTTCAACATGGGCTGATATAAAACCCGTCTTTGTTTCCATAGCCTTCACTTCCTCTGCCGTCAGCCTGGCAGCAAAACCTGACATCACATTCTTGTAGCAATACAGGATGCGTGATTGATGATGATCATCGACTGATGATTTTATGATGGTAGCTGCCAAGAACGAATGGTACCAGTTTTCTAAATCTTTTTCCGTGGAAAAAGTAACGTGCTCTGGCTTTTGCACACGAACAATGTACGTCTGTAATACATTTGCGCCAATCTCATTGCCTATCACAGCAATTGCCGGGTAGAAACTAAATAAAAAAATTAGATGAGTTAAAATGGAAACCATTTCCATTTAACACTCTTAACTCTAGTTCTCAATTATACAAGAATTAATCCGAAAGTGCAAATGTTTTGAGTTAATGTAGGAATCTCATTCACACACACACACATTTATATATATGTGCACTGCCTCTTAACTAGAAGTTGGTAATGAAATTGTGAATTTGGAGATAAAATTGCTGGGACCTTTCTAACAGATTGTCATCTACGGTTACGGAGAAGAGTTGGAGATCTTCCGTTAATGATTTTTTTTTTTTAAATTAGGACTTGTTAATACTAACAAAATATAACATATAAGTAAGTTACACTAAATATGGACTTGTTACACTAAATACGTAATTTTTTTTTTTTAAATTAGGACTTGTTAATACTAACAAAATATAACATAGAAGTAAGTTACACTAAATATGGAGAGTAAGATTGGTTGACTGTTTAATTCTTTAACCGATAATTAATATAGAAGTCAGAAGAGATAACGTCATCTTGGGATGTTGGCATAACTGTACCATTACTATTACCATAGATTTTATTATCTTTTAACTCAATTTTGTCTTCGCTATCAAAAATTAATTTTCATTAATTGTTTTATACTTGGTCCATGTCCTATTGGAAGTGCATGCATTGTCTAAAGGAAAGCGCTTAGTTATAAGCTATAAAAAGTGCTTTGAAAGGAAAGGGATCTTATGTTATCATAAAAAAAATTTTGATAGTTAGTGTTGTAATCGTGTTATTGCTGCAGTTTACAAAATTTGATTCTTAAGGCCATAATTTTTCTTCTTCTTAATCTTAGTTTGTGTGCATGTGTGTAGTAACGAATTGTTTAATAAGATGCAAGAAGCCCTTTATTTTCTCTGTATTCAAGTACCATGTTCAAATCAAGCAGCCAAAGCGATGTGAAAAATGTCATGGTTAATCTATCGAAGACCATGTTCATAACTGTACCATTACCATTATCAAATTTACATGGTTATTGCTGATCTCCTTTAATTTGTTTACCTCAAAAATGCCAATTTTTTTTTTTTTTTTTTTTTTTTTTGTGGTCCACTTCTAAGTGATGAAAAAAACAATTTGATTAATGAAACAAGTGACAAATGGTTGCTCAAGTGAAAGGGCATCGACCTCCCTCTCTTTATAATTAAATCCCTTCTTAAAGGATTAATTACACTCATTCACAAAAAGAAATAGCCATACCAATTATTTTTATTTTCTAATTTGAACCACCTTACCAAATTTTTTTTAATACTAAATTGCATTAAAAGAATAAAATTGATTAATAATAAATCATAGGTTACATAAGGTTCAAATGCAATATATATATAATATAAAGAATCTAGTGATCTTAATTAGAACAACACATAACAGAAATACTTTCCAATATCTTAATAATAACAAAATCAAAACACCATCATATTTTTCGAAAATACTTCAAAAACACCAAATTCGAACCAAGTCACAAACAAGACAAACGTACCATGTAAATTTGAGCCACAAATCCACAGTGCCACCAGTCTCATTTTCATCAAATCCCATGCAAAGATAAAATTTTGAAAGTTAGTGGCGACTAGACAACCAGTGGTCCAACAAACAAATAGCGCTAGAAACCCCAAAAATTTGCTTGATTTGTTCCCATTCAAAATCACTTCACTAATAAATAAACCCAATATAAATGTTCTGAACTATTGTTGTTCAGGATTTTACATACGTTAAAGTTTGAAAAAATTATTACATTTTATGTTTTAATAATTATATGTTTTAATAGTGTAATAACTATAAAATATATTAAACAATATAATTTCATAATACAATAATTTTATACTATTAAATCATATGATTTAATTTTTTTCGGAGTTTAATTAATTAATTTTAGGATCATGGACTAGATTATTACCGTATATATATAATTATTTAGTAAAAATATTCTTTTATTTATTAAAATAAAGATACCACTAATAGATTAAAAAATATAACTTTCAATATATTAAAACTTGTGAATTTTTTAATTTTAGTAATATGCCCATATTAATAAAATGAGGATATTATATATATATATATATATATAGAGAGAGAGAGAGAGAGAGAGAGAGAGAGAGAGGCTACTATTTGTTCCACGTTACACCACAAACCTTTTTATTTGAAAGAATTTTAAAATTAAATTAATATGGCAAGCCTTGCTCCAGCAGTTCTGTTCGATGGTGATTTTTTGGAAAGCTCAGATTTTGATACGGTCTAAAAGGACAACTCAATAGAGCCATGTCGCCACTTCGGCCTTGGCCGAAGTGGTGGGCTGCTGCCCTCACAATGCTTGTGAGGGCAGCGGTTCTAGGCCCCACAAAAGCATTGTGGGGGCTAAATGTTCTTTATACTTCCAAAAAAATCATTCTCTCTTGCGAAATGCGAGTGGAGTATGGACATCCCTCTCCTGTGAGGGGTTATTTGCGAAATGCGAGTGGAGTATGGACATCCCTCTCCTGTGAGGGGTTATTTGTTTGGGCATGTACTTCATAGAATTCAATGTCATAATATAAGTCCCAATTATGTATATCTGATTGTAAATATCAGTATAATATCTCTACTACAATAGCAGTTGTTGTAAATATCTGTGTAATGCAGTAATCTGATGATTAATCAGTATTCAAAAAAAAAAAAAAAATAGAGCCATGTCAATATCAGGAGAATTAAAATATAGTAGTTCTGTTGTTTATATTTATTTAATAAATGTGAAGTGTATGAAAGAGGTTTTAAATGGCCACCCATTTTCATGATTTCTGACTTGGGGTTGTATGTTTCTCTTACTGGATATTGAAACTGATTCAGAATCAGTCATTTAGTTGATTTATGTTGATAAGGTTCGCATTGAGATCCTTAAAATATGACATTGAAGCTTCTCAATTAAGTCAATTATAAGCCAAAATCATTGTCATTATTTCATGTAAATATAGCTATTATAGTCTTGCAAACATGGAAGAAGCTTCCAAATTATGGCGATTGATATATATGTTAATTTTTTGCTATTAATTCGTTTTTAGGTAAATCATTGTCATTATTTCATGTAAATATAGCCATTATAGTCTTGCAAACATGGAAGAAGTTTCTAAATTATGGTGATTGATATATATGTTAAATTTTTGTATTAATTCCTTTAGTTTTTTATATTTTAACTTGAGTATTCACTTGATCACTTTATTTTAAGAATACCTCACTCGTACAATTAAATAGATTATTCAATTTAATATGTCTTACATTTTTTTTGTGTATTAAATCATTTGGTATTCGAAAACCACATTAGACCCCAGTTAATTCAAATTCGAGTCTGGTAGGACCACTAGGGCAAAAAAACTCTTATAACAAGAATTTAAGGCAGCTGCATTCACAAATCTCGAACGGAGATCCTTAGTTAAGATAGAACAATCTCATACTAGCTGATCTACGCGCTTGTTGGTCTTGCATTTTCATTTTATAGTCTCTTTGTATCAAATCTTATAATTATAATTGCTTTATCATGCTGTTAAAGTGAACTACGTTGGACCCAAGCATTATAGATTACAAAGATCTTAATGAAATCTAAATCTTGAATGAGAAAAATATTTACTTAGAAAAAGAAAGAAAAAAAACTTGACAATGTTATTAAAAGACAGATATCTCAAGTAAGATCACGAACACAAACAAAGGTGATAAAACTCTTTTTAAGTTTGGTGACAAAAAGAAATGATTACCTTCTAGTAAAGAAATTAACAGCGTAAATTTTTAAACACATATAATCATTTTAAGATATATTTTTTATCCAATTATTTTTTTAAGAATGATTTTATTCGCGTATTTTTTTATATATACATGAAAATTAACGTTTACTAAATGAAAGCTCGTATAAGAAAAGATTATTAATTTTAAGGACATGGCTCACTTAGTGGAAACGTAACAAGATTGACCATTTCTTACCATAATTAATCATGAATCTAGTTAGAAATTCAGTTGCATTGCTTGCTTGATCAGTAATCACTATCTTTTGCTTTTGTGGTTTAAACTTACTTCCAAGTTAATAATTATGATCATATGAAATCAAGCTTAGTTATTGCATGAATTGGAAAACAAAATATACAATATAGTATTTTAATCGACTTCAATTGATCCCCACTAATTCTATCAAATTATAATTGGATCTTATATATATCTTAAAAATCCTTTTAAAAGATGCTAAAATTATTTATTTATTTATTTTTTCTCTTTCCCTTTGAATGCTGGCTGCTCTCTGTCTTTTTATTTTTCCAATGCCAGACTTGCACTCTACTTCAATATGTACACTGACTTTATTGGCCAGCAAAAGCAACTGCTTTACAAATCTAGAATGATTTTTTTTTTTTTTGACAGCAAGAGTATAAGAGTCTGCTTACTGCAGATGATAATTATGTCTTCGCTTAGAATTTACTTTTGCGTTTTATGGTCCTAAATTAATTCTTTATTCATTGTTATTAGTTAATCCGTTGACAATATATATATAGATTCAATTGTTCGTTGCAATGAGGTCAGAAAATTGAAAGGTATGGGCATAACTTAGAGTTGAAAAATAAAAAATACCAATAATCTCAGAAACTGCCTCTCTTTTTTTTTTTTTTTTAGAGTAAATGTTACATTAATTAAGTAGCTAACAACTCATCATACGAGTATGGAAATTAAAATCTAACCTTCATGACACTATTATAGAAAAAAAGATTGTCATAAATGAAAATTTTAATAATTGTCCTATTCACATTTAACAAATTACTTTTAAAAATGTAACAATGGATAGGCAACTTAAAATTTTATCCTAAATTTCATTCCAAACAATATGGTATGTGATCACTTGTCATTCATTAAGTGATTGACGATTTTTCATGAAGTTTATGTGAATTAATTATATTATTTCATCAATCAGCAAAAAAATGCCACATCTTTTGGGATAGAATTTTCTTAAAATAATTAATATATAATTTCCTTATCATTTTGCAGACCGCAAAAAAGCAAAGGGTTTACATATCACACAACTATGGTCTGCCACTAAGGATTAAGGATTAATGATCCTTTGATAAAAAAAATGTGTTTATTCATTGGATTATGGCGTGGCATAAAGATGACAACTTTAAACAAGATAATGCAAAATCTAAAATGAACTGGACTTTTATTTTCTCAATAATTTTAGTAAATTATATGCCCCTAAATCGATTTCTTTTTAATTTTTTTTTTTTTTAGGTGCCAACATATGACCAACCACTTTCCAACTTCATTGATATAAGTAGAAAGACATGGGTGGATTTAGCACATGTATGCACATGGAATCTTGCAGGCAGCTGAGCCATAAAGCATAAATATTAATTTATTAATTATTCATTCTCACCACACTCACGAGTGCATATAATCAATTGCAATGGAATCACTACATCCCCTTTTGAATTAAAAAAAGTATACGGCCAAGTAAAAATTGAAAAACAATCAAAATAAAAATCTTTTAGGGGTCTAAGACTAAGAATATTTGCAATCAAATATTTCATGCGAAATAAGTGAATATGATAATCTATTCAACTAGTGAAATTGTGAGTATATCAACTGGTGAAATTTTTAGATAGTAAGAAAAGTTTGGAGTTCAAATTTCTGTCACATAAATTAAAAAAAATTAATTACCATCATGTTACTGATAAAAATAATAATCATCATCATCATCAATCGTGGTGTTTTTAGAATGATATACAAGTGTCAATTCTAATATATAAGTGAAGGCACTTATTACATAATGAGCTATTAATATGTATTCATGTTTCAGTTTTTGACCAAATAGAGGGATTATTATTTAAAAGCTCTCTAAATTAAGGTATGCATGGTGTTGAGAATTAAGATGCTGAAATTTTATTTTAAAAAAAGCAAATGAAATAAATAGTTATGGAATGAGTGGTTAATAAATAAAAGTAGTGAGTGTTTATCAACCGCTTTAATAGATGTACTTTTCAAATCAAGTAAAAATATAAATATAATGAGAAAGATTTTATCATAACATCACTGGGAGATGATTTCTTTGAAACGATTATGATTTTTTTAGAAAGCTAAATTTAGTTTAATGCTTTGAAGATATTGAAGTTTATTATTCTAGAAAAGATTGGAAGTTAGGAAACATGAGGTGTGGGCTATATTTAGATGAGGTGTTAAATTTTTTGTGTTAAAAATAAGATTAATAGGTTTAGGATTCAAATGCCGCTCGTATGGATAGAGAGGGGATAAGATTGATTCTATGTTAAATAAAAAAAAATTAATAGAATAAAATAAAAAAGCATGGGAAAGGGAAAATATAGAAGTTTTTTTTTTGTGGGAAAAAAGTGTCTTGTTTTCCTTTTCTTAATTTATTATTATCAATTTGCATTATGACCTTTAGTGGTTAATTTTGATGAGAAGTAAAAACAACAGGGAATTATTTTGTCAAATTCCAGAACTATTGGAGTTGATCTATAAATAGCACATGTATCAATGAAGGTGATAAACTTAACCCTAAAATAACAGAAACAATGACTTCAATTATAACAGAAGATTAATCATGAACACATAATAAAAAGGATAAGAGATATATACATAGTTCTTCAATTTAATAGTTCAATTTTTTTAATGAATTATTTGAGTATTCTTCAACTAAATGCTTAACAGTTGTACTTTTAAAATTGAGTAAAAGAATAATAATAATAATAAAATGAGAAAGATATTATCAGAGCATTGCTTTGAGATGATTTCTTCGAAACAATTATAATTCTTTTAGACACTTAAATTTAGTTTAATACTCAAATATTATTCAAGTTTATTATTCTAAAAGAGAATGAAGATTAAGAAGAATGGGGTGTGTGCCATCTAAATAAGTAATGTGTTAAAAAATTTTATGTTAAAAATAAGATTTTTGGGTTGGAATGCCACTAACGTAGATAGAGAGAGAATAGGATTATGGTTAAGTGATTAAGTCAAATAATTAGAAAAATTAATAAATAAAATAAAAAAAGCATGGGAAAGCGAAATCTGCATTATGGCATTTAGTAGTTAATTTTGGTGAGAAGTAAAAACAACAGGGATAGCACATATATTAATAAAGGTGATAAATTTAATCTAAAGATATATATGAAAAAGAATACTCATCTTCTAATTCATATATTAGTATTTTGATATTTTCATATAATTGATTATTATAGTAGACTTAAAGGGTGCTTTCTGAAACTTCCCCTCCAAAGAATATTCTGTTTCGTGGACTTATTTGAAATAAAACCAACGAAACAGACAAAAATCAGAATTTCACGCATTAATCTTTAAAAAAAATTTATAGGATAAAAACCTTCAATTAAAACAAAATATAAATCATGAATACAAAAAGAACAATCTTAATAAAAGGATAAGATATATTGATAGAATTCTTCAATGTATAACAATATAATTTTTTAATGAATTAGAAGAGTATTCAATTTTTTTTCATGGGATATTGATAATAAAAGATCTCAATAAGATGGTATTTAAATATTCTCACCTATTTGATAGTTTTTTAATAAACTTAAAAGGGAATATTTCTCCTCACTTAGAAAATAGATCATTGATATAAAAACTAATCCTTTAAAAAATCTTGATAAAAACACAGTTAAAAAAACAAAAGTTCTTTTGGGAAATTTTATGTATTTATTTATTTTTATCGTCATTTTAGGTGTGTTTTTGTAAGGAACTCAAGATTATAGTTTCTCTAGTTTCTTGGACTTATTTAAAATAAAATCAAACAAAGAGACAAAAATCAGAATTTCACGCATTATTATTCAAAGCCGAAGCCCAAGCCCAAAAGACTCTCGGTTGAAATTTGAAAACATCGAGGAAACTACCAAGTACCAAACCCCATACAAGCCGAAAACACTAGTTCCCCCGGCTCGGCTTAGCCAAATCATCTACCGGCTCACAGTTACTGTTACCACCAACCAAAGACACGAGTCCAATAATTCCTCACAGTCCGTTAAAAATTTTCACAGCCGCCCAAGCCGATCGGACGGCTGAGATTTAAAAACAATCAAGATCCCAAGGTAGACAAAAAAAATAAATGAGTAGATAAAAATTGAATAAAGCTGTCAGCCAGGTCAGCCTATCTTTTTCTCGTGGTGCCAATGATTCCTCCAAAATTTGGTCCAAATTTCATGTGAATTTAAATTTATAAAATTTTATAAAACTTTTTTTAAAATTTAATTTAATTTAAAAAAAAATCTTTTCTCCTCCTCTCTTGATATATATTTATATTCCTTTGCTCTTCAGCTTCTCTCACTACTACATTTTTAATCTCTCAGCAGTACCAAATACAGAGCGATAGAGAGAATCGACACTCTCAGCTAGACTCCATCTTCGAATTTTTCTCTCGTCGTCTCTTCAATCTAACGTAAGCTTCTCGATCTCTTTACTTTTGCTTTTTCGTTTTAGTGTTTTTTTTTTTGCTTTTTGTTAATTTGATGTTTAAAAAAAAAAGACGGTGTGTTCGAAACTTTTGATTTCATCGATCTGCATGTTCTATTCGATAAAGAAGGCTGTTTAGTTGCGTGTCTAGTTTTCGTATGTTAGACGGCGCCGTTTTTTGAGCTAGACTGAGGTTGATTTGTGGCCGATCTAGGGTTCAATGGCTGATTTGAGGTGTTAGAGCTGAGATCTAGAGTTCAGTATGGTTGATTGCTGCATATGAAGTGAATCTGGATTATATATTGTGATTTGATTGATTTGAGTGATTGATGATGAGATTTAATTGATTTGATTGTTTGATCTGGGTTGATTTTTTATGGATCTGTGATTTTGGATCATCTGAATGATCAGATCTGTTGAAAGAGACTTTCTTTAATAGAAGCTCGAAATTTTTTTTTTTTTGTTTGAGAGAGAAAATTGCTTCTTTGGACTATTAGTTATTAATAAATTGTTGTTAAAACTTGATTAACTACATGCATTTTTGAAGAGTTTTATAAGAAAACTCATATATACCAGAATAAGATTGAGTGGAATGCTAATTAATTGCTCAAATTTCGTTTCCTGTTGAAGTGAATGTTTTTCTAGTTGATACAGATTAAGAAGTACGTGAAAGTTTAGATGCTAGAGATCGGTATGATGTGAAATGTTTTAATTTGCTTGGTGTATCTTTTGCAGTTTTATAAAAAATGGCCGATGCTGAGGATATTCAACCCCTTGTTTGTGACAATGGAACTGGAATGGTGAAGGTTAGTTGTTTTTTTCATGCTTATTCACTGGTCCCTGTTATGAGCTGTTCTGTTATTTGTTGGTAGTCGTGTTAAGAGTTTACCTAACCTCATTTATTTGTCAATATTGCAGGCTGGATTTGCTGGAGATGATGCTCCGAGGGCAGTATTCCCTAGTATTGTTGGTAGGCCTCGACACACTGGAGTCATGGTTGGAATGGGGCAGAAGGATGCCTATGTTGGTGATGAGGCCCAATCGAAAAGAGGTATTCTTACTTTGAAATACCCAATTGAGCACGGTATTGTAAGCAACTGGGATGATATGGAAAAGATCTGGCATCATACCTTCTACAACGAGCTTCGTGTTGCTCCTGAAGAGCACCCAGTGCTTCTCACTGAGGCACCTCTTAACCCCAAGGCCAACAGAGAGAAGATGACCCAAATTATGTTTGAAACTTTCAATGTGCCAGCCATGTACGTTGCCATCCAGGCCGTTCTATCTCTTTATGCCAGTGGTCGTACAACTGGTTAGTATAAACCATGACTGTAATCTGATTTTTCTTTTTCCTTGCTGTTTTCTTAATAGTTGTAACCGAATTGATACTGAATTGGCTTCTTATTTGAACAGGTATTGTGCTGGATTCTGGTGATGGTGTGTCTCATACTGTACCAATCTATGAGGGATATGCCCTTCCTCATGCCATTCTTCGTTTGGACTTGGCTGGTCGTGATCTCACTGATGCATTGATGAAGATTCTTACTGAGAGAGGTTACATGTTTACCACCACAGCCGAACGGGAAATTGTCCGTGACATGAAGGAGAAGCTTGCTTATGTTGCCCTAGACTATGAGCAAGAACTTGAGACTGCCAAGAGCAGCTCATCTGTTGAGAAGAACTATGAGCTGCCTGATGGCCAGATCATCACCATTGGAGCTGAAAGATTCCGTTGCCCAGAAGTTCTGTTCCAGCCATCTCTCATCGGAATGGAAGCTGCTGGTATTCATGAGACTACCTACAACTCCATCATGAAGTGTGATGTGGATATTAGAAAGGATCTGTATGGTAACATTGTTCTCAGTGGGGGTTCAACTATGTTCCCTGGTATTGCCGACCGTATGAGCAAGGAAATCACAGCACTTGCTCCAAGCAGCATGAAGATCAAGGTCGTGGCTCCACCAGAGAGAAAATACAGTGTTTGGATTGGAGGATCAATCCTTGCATCCCTCAGCACCTTCCAGCAGGTGAGAAATTAATTACCATTCGATTTCTGTTGGCATTCCTGTTTTATTTACACTTCTTCAAAGTCTTGACATAAATTCTTTGTATCGTTAACAGATGTGGATCTCAAAGGGCGAGTATGATGAGTCTGGTCCATCCATTGTCCACAGGAAATGCTTCTAAGTTCTTTAAGTGCTTGATGGGTGAGTTCTTTTTTTCCATTTAGTTGGTTTTTTGTGTCTCGTTTCGCGAACTCAAGTTGGTTGACATGGAGAAGTGCTAAGGATGGGGCCATTGAAGGAGGCATATCTCGATATTGATGTTATTATACAAGCTTCTTACAGCGTTTGAGGGGGGCTTATTTCTGTACTCAACCATCTTCCTTGCCTTGCATTCATCTGGTGTTCAACCAAGTCTTTTTTCTTTTTTTTCCTTTTTTTTATTTTAAGTAGGATGTTTGTAGCTGGAGATGAAGAGTGGTTGTGATGCTTTTCTATTTCATTTTCTAAATTTTCATATTTGAAGGTTTTTTTTCTCCCCCTCTCAAAAGGAACATTAATGTTAATAGCTATTGTATGAGAAAACTTTAATTAGTGTCAGCTTGCAGTCATAAATTTGGTTATTAAAATATATTTAATACTTGTTTGAGAGCTTTCAATGATGAATCAATGTCTTATTTCAAATTATCGAATGTATTTTATTAGCAACTTGACGCGAGCAAGCATGAATGTCCTATTTGTTTGTATTTTTCAAATTTGTGGGATCATGTGATCGTACGATCGGTATAATGTATTTTTTCAAATTTGTTTGGTTCTTGATTCTTGTATTCAGATTAGATTGCAAGCTAAGCGGAATTCTATTTGTGCTAGTTAGTCAAAAGTTTGCAAATTTTGTCCATGCATTTTCTCTACGATGGTGACAGCGTGGGGTGCCACAATGGAAAAGGTTTGGTTTGCTGCCGCTTAGATCTATGAAATTCAATTTGTAATAATTTTCTAGTTGTTTTAAGAGCTTGGGAAGGAAATTTATAGAAGATGAGGACTTGGCTTTCTATTTGGTATATTCTTAGGATCTAAGTTTTGATTAAGATGTCCAACAAAGGTAATGTCGTGTCCGTATCAACTTGTACCATTTGAAAATGGAACATTGAAAGGGTCTCTTTCTCCTCTTTTGATGGGCTTTGAAAGTTACGCTTTTTTGAGAGTGAGAGCTGCCCTTTTCTTATTTTAATGGCTGAAAAGTAATGGAATATACCCTTTCTGTGGCACGCGAGTTGTGTTGTTTGCTTTTGGACCGTAGCAAACTGTGGTACCATACCACAGCTACACTAGGTCATTGGATCTAATCCATAATTATCATTATAGCTAAATTTAATGGTTATATGCAGCTGTACTGTGGTATGGTATTACTGTTGTATGGACCTTATTTTTAAATGTATTTTATCTTTTATATCATACTTTCATTAAATAAAATATGAAATTCGTTGATTTGGCTAATCTACTTCCCCGGTGCACGTGAGCCTACCAAACCTGACATGTGATAATGATCAAACTGGAATTTAGTTTATTCCAGTTCTAAGACAGTGAAGTCATGACTTTAAAAAATAAGGCAGGTCCAATAGGAACTGTAAGTCATTCCTGTAAACACCTACCTGTCAGGCTTTATCTCGTTGTCTTCCGAACAGAGAACGTTCGTTCAGTTGGCACAATTGAAGTGGGTAGCCTTCGCTAAGCAGAAAATATTTATTTTATTATAAGATTTTGAAATCAATTTTTTTTGAATTAATATAGTCAAAGACTGTAATAGTTAAAAAAAAATGATTTGTGTTATTATTATTTTTTTTTTGAGAATCTGAGGCTCTACTTTTAAATTTGATTAAACTATCATTTTCCATTATTTCACTTTGTGGACATGATATTTTATAATGCGAATTCTAAAAATAGTGAAGCCATTCAACCCAACTTAAAAAACAAACTTATAAATATAAGTGTGGTTAAAATCTAAAATTTACATTTTAATTGCTAAGTTGTTATATTTGACCCTTCTATTTCTCTCACCAGTCCTACTCTTTAATCAACCTCAATTATTTCCACAATTATCTTTATTAAATAATAAAAAATAATTAAAAAACAAATATAATTTCAAAAACCTTAGTCACCTTCCACCATCGTTTTCGCTTAGTTGCTTTCCATCGCCGCCATCACTACCTCATGCTATCGCACCACTAGTCCTTAGTTGCCAATTACCTTACTAGCAAATTCTCCAGCAATCACTGACCAAAACCCCTCATTTGTTTGAATTGATTTTAGAAAGATTGAAATGACAGTATAAAAATCAAAATACCATCAAATGAAAAGATGGAAAGAGCAATTTCATTATAGGAATTAAGAAATTATAAATTAATTGGACTGAATGAAAAATAATGAAAACGGTACTAATAAAAAAACAGAATGAATGAAAGCCGCTCTCGGTATGTTTTAGTACCTTTTGGAAGATACAAAATATTATGTATTATTTAATACTATTATGAAAACTATTGAAAATTTTTAAAAATTCATTTAATTTCCTCTAATATTTCAATGTTATTTCCATAAGTGTTTCATTAATTTTGAATTTGGAGGCATAATCAAGTTAGAGTTGAAATAAAAGAAAAGAATAGATGAAAAAGATTGCTGTACAACTTTAATTTATTATTTCGCTCATGCATATATTTGAATCAGTGGTAGGTATTAAAATGTGAAGTGTGTGGTTGAAAAAAAAAAGTTACATAAAATTCATTTTGAAAAGGTAAAACGACTATATATTACAAATAATTAAATCAACAAAACACTTAATGAAAAAAAAAAAGTACATAATTCTTAATAACTAAAATAAAATTTTCATATCCCTTTTCTTTGTGGCACGTGAGTTGTGTTATTAGCAAAGCAATTGTTTTTCTATTATTCCAAGAGATGAAAATTTTGGAGAAAGCCTATTTCTATGGATTTTATATTTTAGACCATTTTTTTCATTTAATAAAAAAAATGGAAAATTCAATAGTTTGGCTAATCTATCTACTATACCGACACGCTGGAGATTAAGAATTTTTTTTTTTTAATAATTTGGGATGGAGTAAGTTCTAATTTGGGGAAATAATTTGCTTGATTTATAAGAGACAACTGTAATTGCGGTGCTTTGTTTATCTTTTTGAGTTTAATTAATTTATCTTGGAAAGAGGGATTAAAAGAACATGTGAGTAGGAATATTTCTGAAATTATGAAAGTTTGCTTCCTCTAATTTTGTGGGTGTTAAAGTAACACCAATCATGATGTTAATGCACATGGCCAGCATCTGTTTTTCCAACTTCCAACCTCCTCCAACATTCCATTCCCAAAAAAGTATAGCAGAAGAAAACATTTAAAGAAAAGCAATTAATGGTCTATTGCTGATAACTAGTTATTATTTGAGTTCATCCACACCCCATCCCCTTATTCTTAAATATAATGCAAACGCGTTTATGAAATAAAAATTTGGCAACTCTTTGCATTAGCAAACTCTTGCATTTAGGGTTTGGTGGACGTTTAGAAGGAATGTAAAACATCTTCTTAGACATTATCATTTTAGAGAAATATAACTATAGTCAATTAAAATGTTTGAAATTTTATTGTTCATTTATCATTAAATAGTTAGTTTTTTAAAGGTCGGATTATAGTGTCATGATCGTATCGTATTGTATCCTATAATTTGAGCACTGTCAGAAAATCATGAAATTAATATTCTTAAAAGTCTGATTATAGTGTCATAATCATACCGCTTCCTACAATTTGAATACTGAGCAGAAGATCATAAAAATCAATAAAATTCAACCACCTACTGACGATACCATAAAATACCGTAGTCACTACTAACTCAACGATTTTTTGAAAAATAATTTTGATGGTTGATTTATCATTAGATGGTCAATTGGGCCTGCCACACTTGTGGCAAAGACTTTGCAAATAGGCCCATAAATCACATTCCAAATAGGCCCATCTAAGAAGATAATAAAAGCTACTTCTATTTTAAATACCGTTTTTTCGGAGTTAAAAAAATGGAGGACAAAGGGATAATAATATGCAGCCGTTTCTCCTCGCTTAACCAGGTTGAAAAAATATTGAAAGTTGAGCACCAATCACTTAACAAGTTTACATCAACTGATCAATCTTATAAGCACCACATTATGGGTGTGTTTGAGAGTGAAGTATTGTAGCTTTTAAGTTACAGCTGTTGTGGAGTAAAAGCTATACCTGTAGAATAGAAGTTGAGAAAAAAAATTTACTAAGCTGCCAAAGTCTAATTATAAGTGTTACTAAACACCTTAGTAAATAAACTTTGATAGCTCAGCTACCTCATCACACTCCCAAACAGACTGTACATCCACTTCGACCAAACCAACTCAACATGTTTCCAAGAAAGCAGTAACAGTGAGCCCCCACTAGCTTTTCTGTCCGTGTCTCCACAGTTTCGGCAAAACCCAACAAAACCCACTTCACTTGGATCTTTTGACGACAGCCCATGATCAAGAAACTAACAATATTGATGATGTCCAAAAGTTAATGCAGCAGCTGGGTCTAAAAGACCATTTTCAAGAACATAAAGAAAGGGATGGATTTTGTAAGTGTTGTGAGCGCGAGGGGGAGTTTTATGAGAGGATTGTTGGGGTCAAGGGGCCGAAGTGTGAGAAGGAAGTGAGCGAATGGTGAGGCGGATTAAGTACTTTTTGAGAAGTAGTAGTAGTGATTGTGAGGACTGAGGAGCCTTTGAGGTTGGCTTATTTGCTTCTTGAGAAGGCTACTTTTGCTGGAAGTGATTGTGATTGTGCTTTCGGTGGTGGCTTGGACTTTCCTTCAACCGTAGATGAGTTCTTGAAAAACGACCCTCCGAATGAGTAAATGTTCTTTGTTAGTTTGAATTTTCATTGTATTGTTTGTGAGTGCTTCTACTTGGGATTCAGCTTTGTTCTAGAGATGATTTGTCAAATACTCAATGATGATTTTCGTCGAATTTGAACAGAGATGTGCTACATGAATGAAATTAATTTCATAATGTTTGGATGAGACCGCTGATCAAAAACATGCTAAGCAACATAGAGGACATTAACATTAAGGGGGTAATAAACTATTTTTAAGGACAACTTA
Organism: Citrus x limon; assembly: GCA_034663535.1. NCBI lineage: Eukaryota > Viridiplantae > Streptophyta > Magnoliopsida > Sapindales > Rutaceae > Citrus > Citrus x limon. The sequence continues at coordinate 25,830,505 of CM067997.1, forward strand.
TAAAGTGTAGCATAAGTTTATAAACTACCAACAATATTTTTCACACTACAAGTAACAAAATTAGCCCATCCCGAACTCAAATAAGAAAACTCAGTGTACCATTTCCAGCGACAATATTACGCCAAACTTCAACAATCATTAACAAATTCTGGTGTAGCTTTGCTCAAGCACGGTACTTCACAGACTTCATCAGCTCTACGAAATCCCTAAAAACTGCAGCAAGAACACAACAAGTCAATATGCTGGCACGCAGAATTTTATGCAACATAATAGAAAATTGTTAATGAACAACAGAAGCATAATCAAGAGGGGAGTCCTCAAATTATACACTTTCCACCCATTATGAAATTTCTTCAGATCTAGCACTATCTGTTCTTTTAGCGCAGATCACAAGAAACGCTCGAACACCGAAAAGTGGGGAGTGTTTCAAAAAGAACTTCTGAAAACTAAATTTATATGCAAAAAATAGATGGTATAAAAAAATGCATTACCGCAGTCTGAATCATGAGGTCCTGGGGATGCTTCAGGGTGGTATTGGAGGGACATGACATTTAGTGCCGGATAAGCAAGACCGGCACAGGTACCGTCATTAAGATTGATATGAGTCACTTCCACACCTTTTGGAAGTGTAGCAGGGTCAACTGCATAGTTATGATTCTGCAAAATATAAAATTAAGGTGTATAAATGAACAAACTAAAAAGGGGAAAATAAATTATAGAAAATTTTCAAACTAGCACCCAATTAATGAAAGTTAAATCCAAAGTTTTGAACCATAACAACTTTAAATCCAAAGTTTTGAACTGTAACAACTTTAGGAGAAAAAGAAGCACTACATTATCTGATTCATTTCTACAAGTTTAATATCCCCAAGAATAGGATATCTTCCACTAAATTTTTCCAAATAAAAACTTGTGCTGTAAATGGAAATTTCTAGAAATCAGGCCATTAGCATATAATCAAGTTCGTCTAAACACACCTGAGCACTAATCTCTACCCGGCCATTTTGAATGTTATGAACAGGATGATTTCCTCCATGATGACCAAACTTCATTTTAAAGGTTTTACCACCCAAAGCCTGACCAAGCAACTGATGGCCCATACAAATTCCAAAAACAGGAACCTTTCCTAGTAATTCCTTAACTATTGCAACAGCATATGGAACTGCAGATGGGTCTCCAGGGCCATTACTGAAAAGAACTCCATCTGGCTTCAACTTCAAAGTTTCTGATGCCGGCCATGTTGAAGGAACGACGATGATTTGACAGCCATACGATGCTAAACGTCTCAGTATATTATGCTTGATTCCAAAATCATATGCAATAACCTTTAATTCAGAAGGAAAGAATTGTGAGAGTGAATTCTAGCAATCCAATATTTTTATTTTTCAAACACAAACTTTGAAAAACAATACTAACACGGTAAGTTTTGCTGTTTCTCTCATGGTTGTTAAAATCCCAATCTGGTTTTGTGCTCTCAACCCATTCAAAGGGTTCCTTGCATGAAACATCACTAATTAAATCAATACCTGCAAAACAGAAAATGGAAACTCAGATTGCTTATATCCTGCAACATTAAAGAATTCTATCCATTAATTGCAACATATACATACCTACAATGTCCCATGAACGAGACATCTCTAGAAGTTCCTGATCTGATTTAGATTCCTCAGTGCTTAATACACCAATAAGGCTTCCATCTTGCCTTAACCTTCGGGTGATTGCACGAGTGTCAACATCATCTATTGCATAATGCAAGAGTGCCGAAATCAAACATAGGTCAGTGGTTGTTTCCCAAAGAGCAATGTCAACAAACCATCTAGGTGATTAAGGGCACAAAATTTTGCTTACAAATTCCCATGATATTCCTTTCTGCTAAATAATTGCCAAGTGTTTCTGCACATCTCCAGTTTGAAGTACTGAAAACATTTATTTAGAAACATAGATCAACAAATAACTAATGCTTATTAGGGATAGTAGCAAGCATGCATATTCAAAGAGCAACACTAAAGAAGGACGGCTTACCCTATACTTAAACTTCTTATCACTAGACCAGCAAGGAAGCACTGTCTTGATTCTTCATCATCTGGAAGGGACAGCATCACATTAAATTAAGATGACAACAGTAGGAGTGTGCAAGTTTATCTAACCATAAACATCGCCTACCAAAATTTACACCAGTATTTCCAATATGTGGGTTTGTCATCAGAACAAACTGACCAGCATAACTAGGGTCTGTCAGAATTTCCTGATACCTGCAAAATAAGCAAACAGCAACAACGAATTGGTGAATTTCTAGAGCTCGTCAACTCTACTGGAAGTTAACCATGTTAATTTTTATATTCTCTTTGGTGAAGATATTAAATTTTTCTGCCATTGGACAAATATTTTCACTGTAAATGGATCCATTACCAACCAGAAACAAACTGTTGTTAACCAGTAAATAGGACATTCATTGAGCTGCTGATTTATAACATAACCTAACAGCGAAAGCTCTCAATCAACTACTGTAAATCCATATCACAAGAATCAAAAGCTCCTATATTGACAGGCACAAAATCTATGACATAGGACCGATCAAAAGGGACAAAATAATGGCACGACAACACCAGAAATCAGGTACCCTGTTAATTCATAAGAAATCCTGCCAACTACAGCTTCTCTAACACCTAATATGATTTCATATTCAGAAAATCTGGACACAACCAAAGTACCATACTGTTGTGACAGTCTCTTTAACTGTTTAATATAGTATGATAATAACAAGTACCAAATGTGCCATAATTCTAGACTCTTAAATTGCTTCTTAGACTTTCCCCAAGTTATCAAATTTACCAACTCCTGAATGAGAAAAAAGAAAAATTTCCACCAAAGCTAAAGAAGAAAAGTGTATTCAAAATGGGTTGAATAATTTGCTGCAAAAAAACATTTTCAAATAATTTTTTTACACGGCCTCAAACCACTTCAGCGACAAACAATAGAAGTTAATTAAACCCAGCAAATAAAATAAAAATAAAAAATAATCTCACCCAGTCAGAGATGTATTGAAAACAACTTCACCAACTTGGGTCCCTGAAGCACCAAACGATTTAGCCCTCCAAATCGAACCATCTTCAAGCACAAGTCTAGCATTCGCAACATTCCACGGCCTTTCTGCCAAACCTAATTAATAAGCACAGACACTAATTTTAACACCCAAATAAACAAACAACTCGAAGCTAATGCCTTCCAGCTCAATTTCATTTCTGGGTCCATTTTTTTATTCATTTTTCAAGCATAGTACAATTATATATTTATTGAAACAAGGCAAAGGGTTTATAGCATTACCAGTGGCGGCGCCCTCGGAAGAGAGGGGAGCAGAGCATTTGACGGTGACAATTCTGAATTTAGAATGCCTTGGTGGCTTATTCGGAGCAAAGAAAGTCGACGGATTGTTAAGAGCAAAGTTTAAGCCTTGCGTCGCCATTATTAAATTAGCTTTCTCTTCTTCTATGGGGTTTTGTTATTGATCGCTCTTTAAGTTGCAGAGCAAGTTCTTAATCACTTTGGCTAGGTTTTTAGTGTCGTCAAGGGGGTGACAACACGTGGGCATATGTTTTTTATTTTAGGGGTTGAACCATTGGGAGCCCTCCGAAATCTTCTTGACAACCCTTTTTCAATTATAATACCGAAAATACTCTTTTCTAAATAAACTATGTTTCCAATTATAAGTAAACAAAGAAACCCCTCTTTCCTCTCACATCCTTGCTCAAGATCGAGCCTTGGATTGGGTTGGAGTCAGCCTTTAAAACTTAAATTAGATTCACAACGATGATTGCTAATTTAATTATAACCATCTGTAAAATATTATTTGGGCAATAAAAGACAATAATATATAAAAACAATTTTTATTTTTGTGCTTCAAATAAAACTCTTGACGAAGTTTTTTTTTTCCTCTCCTTATCTCGGGCATCAATATAAAATTACACACACCTAAAAAAAAACTACTACTAATGTATAAGAAAATATCATCCTATAACTTCAAAGAAAAAAGAAATAGAATAAACTAATTAACAAAAAAGAAATTTAAAAAAAAAAAGAGAGAGAGAAAAGTAGATGTTATTTTAATTAATTAAGAAAAAAAGGTTCAATATATTAAACATTGAGAGAGAAATATCATTTGACTAAACATTTTCCACAAATTTTGACCGTAGAAATTGATTAAAGAGGGAGAGAGGGGGGCTGTTTCTGGGATAATAGTGGTGTGTATCATTAGAGCTGGCAAAATTTGACACGATTCGATTACCCGACACGAACACGATATAAATAAATAGGTATGGGTCGTCAAATTTAACACGATTATTAAATGGGTCGGGTCCGGGTCAACACGATTTTTTTTCGCGTCGGGTTTGGGTTAAAATTCTTGACCCATTTATCCGATCAATGACCCGATTATATTTTCTATTTTAAAATAATTTACATATTCTTATAATTAAAACTCAAATATTAGAGATGATTTTCTTTTTTTTTTTATTCTTTAAAAGGGTGAATATAAACACAATGTTTTATTTATAAAATTTTACATACATTTAGAGCTTCAATAGTGTAAATGTGTAAAAATTGATAGACATGTATATTTTATAATATTGATATATAATATTATATATATATAAAATTAAAACTCAATAGTGTACATGTGTAATATATTGGTAGATATGTATATTTTATAATATCGATAAATTATGTATGTATGTATGTATGTATGTATTTATGTACATACGTATGTATGATAGTGTGTAAATATTCGATGTAACTTTTGTTCAATATATAGATATTAAACGGGTTATTGGGTAACCCGGTTATTTTTCCGTGTCGGATTTGGGTCTCTATATTTTGACACGATTATTAAATGGGTCGGGTTTGGGTCGACCTAAATTTGACACGACACGAAGCTGACACGACACGAACACGACCCGATGACCCGTTTTGCCAGCTCACTTATCATAATATGAATTTTTAGATTTTTTTTTAATGGCACATCTTTAAGACAAAGGTTTTTTCAAGACCTTTGCTTTTTGGGGGGTGTTAATTACACTAATTCTATTCATAATTGTCTTCAAATGTAATTTCCATGGAATAAGGATTTCATGAGAATAATTAAGGAGTGACAATAGTCCAACTCTTCTTTTAAATATTTATTGTTGTTTGAAAATGTAATTCTGCAACTTGCAATAATAATTAATGATAAAAATCTTCAAAGATGAAAGCATAGATGGATTAATTTTAATCATTAGCTTTTTTCATCAATAAAAATTTTTCCAACTCCTTCGATAAAATAACCATCCCAAATTAATTTTCTTCTGATATATTTTCTTTCAACTAATTAAAATCGATTAAGGAACCCCACTCCTTAATGAGCACAACAGGAATGTAGACAAAGCAAATGGCTGCCTGAAGAAGGCGCCCATTTTTAAGATCAATACCAGAAAAGTTAATAAGATTAATAATAATAGTGACAAAGTAAAAATGAAAGTTCACCCGTTCTACATGACAGCAGGGAAAAAACATTCAACCATGATCAAAATCTATCAAAATCATCAGCCTGTGTGATAATTTATGTTGGAAATACAAAATCTGAAGATGAAACCAACAAAACTGATAATTTTGATAGCCTAGGCAGATGGGGAGGCTGCTGCTCCCTCTTCGGAGAAAAATGGAATGGGTTTGGTGGGTGCAGGAAGACGACCAATGCTATCAACTTTATCTTGCAGTTTAGGAGGCGGCCTAGCTGGTCTTGGCAGCAACCTTCCCTTCTTCTCAAACCACTCCGGCTTTAGCAATGCCCGCAAACCCAGCTTGTTGTAATGCACTCTTCTGACAGAGCCACCAGCAGCTTCAACTGCTGCTTTTGCCCTAACGGTTACTCTTGACACCTGTTAATGTAGTAATAGAATTGCAACTTTAAAACAAAGGAAAAGGCAAAGTGTGTTCTGCAAATTAACCACAATCTCTGGTTTGATGGGTTAGGTCTTTGTTTCCAGAAACAGAGTCAGTGGCTCAAACCCTCGAAGCCATCTACTTGTTACCACTATCCTAACTATTAAGGTAATAAGGTTGTAGTGTGTTGCTACTAAGTGTAGAAATTGATGACCTTACGAGGAACAGCAGGAGAATATGTCCAGTGATCAAAAAGTATAAGCTTATGTCAATGCATTCATAAATGTTAAAGAGATTGAGTTTTGAATATTCTAGAGAGGCACAACTGTCTAAAGAGAGATGCTTTAATCTTTTCCATTTTGTGCAAATTTTATGAGATTTAAATCATTAATTAAGGTAATTATGACAATAAGGTGCACAGAAGTACCACAGAGGGAGAGAGGCTGCGGAAAGTATAATCATCTCTTGTGAAGATCAAGTCGCGGAAGTTTGGAAATCCTGAGCATTAGAGCTGAAACTGAGGAGTTTCATTTTCCAATCACATCCTAGATTTCTCGGTAAGTTTGAATAGAACGATAAGAAATACAATCTCTAACCTAAGATGTACAATTACCTCAAGATGAATTGGCCACTTGATCTTTTCAGCTCCACGACCCATCAATCTTACTCCATCTTCTATCTGCTTCCCTATTGCTCCAGCATCCTATAGAATAGGATAATTATCACCATGCATCACACCACACAGATGGAACAATAAAGATTCAGAAATAGAGAAGTTCCAGTACCTTGAGAGTTTTCATTGTAATTAATTCATGAGAATCTATCTTCCCTGCGTTTATTAGATATGCAATCTTTCCCAAACCTACCGGCTGCCAGAAAAGATACGCAACATCAAGGAGTGAACCAGAAGAAATGAGACACATTGAAAACCTCCTTGAAACAGAAGCTTAAACACATAATGCCAATGGGAGTATAATTAATACATCAATCTTCCAACAAACAGTATAATGCTACGAAAGTTTCAACATCTTCTATCTTCTTTAAATTGGATGGTAACTGAAATTAAATAAACCACCTAGAAGATTTCTAAAACTTTGCAAGCACATGAACGAAGTCAATTAACCCATATCCCAAATGAATTAGCTTTCAAGGTACCTATTGACATTTCTGCTATACTAGCGCTAAAGATGAAATTGAAACCATCATATACAAATTTGGAGGGATGAATCTTCCTCAAAAAACCAAATAGTAACCAAAAAACTGCCATCATTTCTACAAGAGGGACTTAACTTGAACATTGACACGCTAGCATGTAAAAGAATCCAATTTCATAGTCATTTGGCAGATATATACTTATTTGTGCTAAAAGCTCACAATTGTGAACAAGATCCAATTCTTAAGCAAAACAATGGATTCCCCGCCTATGAGATCAAGTTAATTCTGCAAAATTCATATTCCCCACTCAAGTATAATCTTAGCTTAGCAAAAAGCATAAAATGCCACTCCATTTACATCAAATTGCATTCAACCTAACGTGCTAACTTGACATCAAGCGAGAAATACACACATATTCTCAGCAACAACAACACAATCACAGCTAAAAAGGAAATTAATTCCCGCATTATCTCATGATATAATCAAAAGGGTACCTGAAAGGTGAGGCTAAAAGGGTTCTTAAACCCACGTTTGGGCAAACGACGACGCATTGGCGTTTGACCACCTTCAAATCCAAACTTCATAGTCCCTCTTGCCTTCTGTCCCTTGTGGCCTCTCCCTGCAGTCTTCCCTTTACCTGACCCAATACCTCTTCCTTTTCTTGTCTTTTGCTTTCTAGGCACTTTGTCTCTCAAATCATTCAAGCTCAATAGGCTAAAAGACCTAACGCCCATCAAAAATTGACTCGAAATTTGCTCGTTCGGGGTTGAATTAGGGCATTGTGCAAATTGAAGGGATTGGAATGGAACTGCTCTATGGTTTAAAGTGGGTATTGAGCGAACTACTGCAATGTTGTTGACGATTGAAGTTGTGAGAAGTGAAGATACTCTTCTTCTGATCATTTTTTTGGGAATTTTTTTTTTCCCTCTTTTCAGCCGGTTGATTGATTGGGGGTTTTGGGTTTTGGGCTAGTTGCAGGGGAAACCGGGTTTCGGGTTACATTGAGGGCAGTGATCCCGAACTGGCGTTTCCATTTCAAGAATAACTTGGTCCAATGGTCTCTTGCCACGTAATGCAATCGTAAGACGGGAATATATTTGTCTTGACCCTCCTCGACTTCGGCTAGATTAGTGATAGAATTTATTGTTTTTCTATATTTGGTTAAAAGTATAGAAGAAATATGAATTAAAAAAAAAACTTTAAAGGGTATTTTTAAAAAGTTATATTTTAATTTTAAAAATAACTAATTTGAGAAAACGCTTGGACATTGTAAATTTTTTTAATACCATTTGAATAATTATGATACATATTTAACAATCTTATATCAAATGTTATCAAATATGATAAATAGTCTTTTTTTAATGCTATGTAAGGTACGTGATTATCCTATAAACACAATACGAAATTTTTTGCTTGTGCATAAACCATTAAGAAATGCAATTCGATTAAGCTCATTAATTTATTGAGACCCGTTTATGCCCCATAAATAAGTGCCAATAAATTAAAGGATCATGACTTTGATGATATTACGTTTGGTCTTTTTAATCTATTTCAACGTAGTGTGCTTGTACTAAATTCAACTTGAAACATATATCTTCGCTTGGTGAGGAGATTTTGAATTTCAGATTGAGTATCCCAAATTATAATCTCTAGTAAAAATCGCCACTGCCTCAACAAACCACCACTTAACTATTATATTTAACCACAAACTTTGACAAAAATGCCTAAATATAACTTAATCTTAAAGAAGAATAAGCCAAATAATTTAATATTTTATAATATTAGCTATGAAAATTTTTAATTTGAATAAAGTAATTCAATGTAGAGTAAGAGAGTGCTTGAAGAATTATGAGGCATAATATTTAACAATGCTTGAAGAATTATGAAACATGTTACCAATTTCATTCAAACTGTTGGTTAAAATTGTTAAAAAAAAATAATACTAGTTAAAGCATGTGAGACATTTTGCCATGTATAATTTTACTTGTCAGCCATAAAATTTAACAGAGAGTTTGTCGTATGAAATTATGAATCTTACTTTAACAGCCATAAAGTAATGTAGTAAAAATAAAAAAATGAAAAAAAAATGTTTTCGATGAATATTTAAAAATCTTATATATTAAAATTAGGATAAAACATGTAGGTCCCTAAATATTTATAATTATCTCAAAACAAGAGCATAATTTAACCAGCAGTATTAGATAAGTCTTTGACTTCCTTTGAAGTTTTTAAGAGCCAGTTTGATACTGTTATAACTATTAAAATATTTGTTGTTAGTTATATTGTAGAAATAATTAACTGTGAGGAGAATCAATTAAGCATTTGATAACAATTATATGTGTTTGGTAAATTTTATTGTTAAATTATTGAAATAATATAAATGATTAAGTTTGACATATTGTTGAATAAAATTTATTTACACATTTATAAATAAATAAATAAATAAATAAATAAAATATATATATATATATATATATATATATATATATATATATATATATATATATATATATATTGTGGAAAAGTCACTTGTTTTCTATCCTATTTTTAAGGAAAAAAGATAGGGATAAAAAAGAAATAAGATAGGGATAGAATTTCAGTTTTTTAGATAGAGTTTGTTTCCTAGTTTCTTGGTCTGCAGTTAGTTGTTTACTTTCCTACTCTAGCACATTATGTAGTTTAGAATCTATATATATGTATTGTGTAACCCTATTGTAAAGATAAGAAAATGAGATACATATTTCTTCAATAATTTTCTCATGGTAACAGAGCCGCTATTTGATTCTTGGATTTAGTTTTCAATTCTATTTGAATACCAATGTCAAAGTATAGCGAGCAAGAAACTTCTGAGTTATCTTCAGAGCAATTGCAACGGCATCTACAACCATCAAGTTATGTTTCTAATGATAGTCCATCACTTCAGATCACAATCCATAAATTGAATGGTCAAAATTTTCTTCAGTGGTCCCAATCTGTGAAGATGTTTATCAGAGGTAAAGGGAAGATTGGTTACCTTACTGGTTCAATTAAAGAACCAACTAAAGAAGACCCAAAGTTTCAAACTTGGGATGCTGACAACTCAATGATCATGTCCTGGTTAGTGGATTCAATGGAATCGGAGATAGGTCAAACTTACTTGTTTCTACCAACAACAAAGGATTTGTAGGATGCTGTCACCGAGACCTATTCTGATTTGGGAAATTCTGCTCAGATTTATGATCTGAAAACCAGAATTCGAGAAACCAAACAAGGTAGTCAAGGAGTGACTAAATACTACAATATTTTGAAGGGCTTATAGCAAGAGTTAGATCAGTACTATGATGGCGAGTGGGAATGTGCTGCTGATAGTGCTAAATACAATAAGATGTTAGAAAAAGAGCGTGTATTTGAATTCTTAGCAGGTTTGAGTTCAGACCTTGATAAAGTCTGTGGGCGAGTACTTGGCAAGGAACCTCTCCCTTCTACCAGGGAAGTGTTTTCTTATGTAAGAAGAGAGGAAAGTAGAAAGAATGTGATGATGGGAGGTTCTTCAACAGAGAACTCAGCCTTGATCTCTGTTACACCAGAAGCTCCACTGATTGGGGGAACAAAAAACCTAAAGAAGAGTGATGAGAAGGACAGAGTTTGGTGTGATTATTGTCACAAGCCAAGACATACCAGAGATGCATGTTGGAAGCTTCATGGAAAACCTCCAAATCTAAAAAACAATAAATTCTCTGGTAAACATAGTCGAGGTTTTCAAATTTTTGGGGAGAATCAACCGACAATCAATACTGGAGAATCCGAATCTCAACTCTTCACTAAAGAGCAGTTAGAGCAACTGTATAGGTTTCTTAATCAGTCACAATCTCTCCCAAATCCTTCATCTTCTAGTTCTTTATCCCAGAAAGGTAATAATCTCACTATTTTAGGAGTTATTTATGAGAAAAAAGAGACTATGAATCATCGATTCAAGAGCAACCGATCATATGACCAGCCATTCTAAATTATTTTCTTCATATATTCCATGTTTTGGTAGTCAAAAAATTAAAATTGCTGATGGTTCACTATCTTCTGTAGTAGGAAAATGATGTATTCTTATCTCCATAAATTTGGTGTTAACATCTGTTCTTCATGTTCCTAATTTGTCTTGTAATCTTTTATTTGTTAGCAAAATTACCAAGGATCTTCATTGCGTTGCTAAATTCTCTCCTTCTTATTGTGAATTTCAGGACATGTGTTCGGGGAAGAAGAATGGCAGTGCTAGAGAGGCAGATGGTTTGTACTACTTCGAGGAGGATGTTAGTTTGTGTGCAGAAGCTCAGGCAGCAAATAATGAACTAACTTTCTCTATTGAAGATGAAATAATGTTGTGGCATCTCCGATTAGGTCATCATAGTTTTTCTTATTTACAACATTTGTTTCCTTTGCTGTTCAAGAATAAAAATCCTTCTTTGTTTCAGTGTGAAATTTGTGTATTGTCCAAACATCATCGTACATCTTTTCCTTCACAGCCGTATAAAAAATCTATACCTTTTTCTCTCATACACAGTGATATTTGGGGACCCTCTCGTGTTACAAATATTTCGGGGGCTAAATGGTTCATAACTTTTATTGATGACCACATTTGTGTTTGTTGGGTGTACTTGCTTAAAGAAAAATCAGAAACTGCAACAGTTTTTAAAACCTTTCATACCATGATTCAAACACAATTTCAAGCAAAAATCCAAGTCTTTAGAACTGACAATGGAAGAGAATATTTTTCTACTGCCCTTGGTCATTATTTCATGGAAAATGGCATTGTGCACCAATCCTCTTGTGTAGATACTCCTCAGCAAAATGGTATTGCTGAACGAAAAAATCGACACTTGTTAGAAGTTGCACGCTCTCTTATGTTCACAAATAGGGTGCCAAAACAGTTTTGGGGTGAAGCCATTCTCACAGCATCATACTTGATAAATCGTATGCCTACCCGAATCTTTAATTTTCAGTCTCCATTAAATGTTTTCACAAAATTCTATCCTACCGCTAAGTTTTTCACATCTTTACCACCCAAGATTTTTAGGTGCATTGCTTTTGTTCACGTTCATACACATAACAGGAGCAAACTTGATCCTAGAGCTTTAAAATGTGTATTTCTTGGCTATTCTCCTACTAAAAAAGGCTACAAATGTTATGATCCATTGTCTAAAAAATTCTTCGTCACAATGGATGTCACATTTTTTGAAAATAGATCTTTCTTTCCAAAAACTTCTCTTCAGGGGGATAATCATACTCAGGAAGATCATTTTTTAGAATTATCTCTTCCAATGCCTATTATGCCTTGTGTACCTTCTGTTCCTTCTACAATGCCATCAATTGTGAATAATGAAAAATCATTAGAGAGAGTTCCAGAACCAGAGCTTAAAGTCTACACATGACGGAATTCGAAAAGGTCAAATCATCATTCCTCTCCTCACTGCCAAGACTCGGATCCAAACACAGGCAACTTGGAACTTGCAGGTAACATTCATTCTAATCCTATTTCAGAATCTGTTTTAGAAACTACAAATGATCTAGATGTTCCAATTGCACTACGAAAAGGAACTAGGTCTTGTACTCTTCATCCAATTTCTAAGTATATGTCATATCATAAATTATCTCCATCTTTTAGAGCTTTTACAGCTAACCTGTCTGTCATAATAATTCCAAAATCTGTACAAGATGCTCTTTCTATTCCAGAATGGAGAGATGCTGTGTATGCAGAGATGAGAGCTCTAGAAAAAAAATAAAACTTGGGAACTAGTCAAATTACCAGAAGGAAAAAAACCAGTGGGTTGCAAGTGGGTTTTTACAGTTAAATACAGAGCAGATGGGTCACTTGAGCGGTACAAAGCTAGGCTTGTCGCGAAAGGTTTTACACAAACATATGGCATTGACTACCAAGAAACATTTGCTCCCATGGCAAAGATGAATTCCATTCGGGTTCTGTTGTCTCTTGCAGCAAGCTTAGGATGGCAACTACAACAGTTAGATGTTAAGAATGCGTTTCTTAATGGAGAGCTTGAAGAAAAGGTATATATGGATTTACCACCAGATTTTGAGAATGAATATGGTATTGAAAAAGTGTGCAAGCTGAAGAGATCACTTTACGGCTTAAAACAATCTCCTCGAGCTTGGTTTGACATATTTACCAAATCTGTTCATAGCTTTGGATATTTACAGAGTCAAGCAGATCATACAATGTTTTTTAAACACTTCACTAATGGTAGTGTTGTGATCCTCATTGTATATGTAGACGATATCATCTTGACTGGAAGCAATGTAATAGAAATGGAAAATCTCAATAAGGTTCTTGCTAGAGAATTTGAGATGAAGGACCTTGGACCCTTAAGATATTTTTTGGGCATGGAAATTGCAAAATCCAGTAAAGGCATTTTTGTTTCTCAAAGGAAATATACTTTAGACTTACTCAAGGAAACTGGCATGTTGGGATGCAAACCTGGAGACACTCCTATTGATCCTTATCACAAATTGGGATATGCAATTGAAGGAAAATCAGTGGATAGAGAAAGTTACCAAAGGTTGGTCGGTAAGTTGATATACTTGCCTCATACTAGGCCAAACATAGCCTTTGCAGTAAGTGTTATTAGTCAATTTATGCACTCTCCATGTAAAGAGCACGTAGAAGCTGTTTACAAGGTTCTCAAGTACCTGAAAACAAATTCCAGGAAAAGGCATGCTATTCAATAAAAATAACAATCTGCAAGTTGAAGTATATACTGATGCAGATTGGGCTGGATCTGTTATTGATAGAAGGTCAACTTCAGGGTATTGCACATTTGTGGGAGGAAACTTGGTAACTTGGAGGAGTAAGAAGCAATCAGTGGTTGCAAAAAGCAGTGTTGAAGCTGAATTTAGAGCAGTAGCACATGGTATTTGTGAACTTTTGTGGTTAAAGAAGCTACTTGAAGAATTGAAGATTATCATTGATGTTCCTATGAAGTTGTATTGTGACAACAAGGCAGCAATAAACATTGCTCATAACCCTGTTCATCATGACAGAACTAAACATGTTGAAGTGGATCGTCATTTTATCAAGGAGAAAATAGAAAGTGGTTTGATATGCATGACCTTTGTTCCAACAACAAAGCAGCTAGCTAATATTGTTACTAAAGGACTTCATAAATCAAGCTTTGAGTCACTAACTAGCAAGCTGGGAATGATTGATATCTTCGAACCAGCTTGAGGGGGAGTGTGGAAAAGTCACTTGTTTTCTATCATATTTTCAAGGAAAAAAGATAGGGATAAAAAAGAAATAAGATAGGGATAGAATTTCAGTTTTTTAGACAGAGTTTATTTTCTAGTTTCTTGGTCTGCAGTTAGTTGTTTACTTTCCTACTCTAGCACATTATGTAGTTTAGAATCTATATATATGTATTGTGTAACCCTATTGTAAAGATAAGAAAATGAGATACATATTTCTTCAATAATTCTCTCATATATATATATATATATATATATATATATATATTAGTTTTTATTGTGTATAAATAAAATTTGATAACTAAAATAAATATTTTATATTATTAATTTTATTTTTATTTTGTTATCTAAATATAATTGCTAATAATAATAATAATAATTTCTTTAAATTTAATGATTTGATTTCTAATTAATAAGGATAATTTTGGATTTTTATAATATATATGAGGATATATATGAAATTATAGTATGTATGAAAGTGATTTTCAAAATCAAATTTTGAAAAACTACTTATTTCTTACTTTTCAAATCTTTTATAGAATGGAGTGATTTTGTCAAAATTAAATTTTTAAAAAATTTATCAAACATTAAAATTAATTTTTAACTTTTTAAAATCACTTTTGAGCCTTTTAAAATTAATTACAAATGGACCCTAAATTAGAAATTCATCTTATAAAATTGAACATCCTTAACATTGAAGCAACTTAGTCGTTAATTTATATCCCATGCTACGCGCTTCTTCGACAAGATTCTATGGTTTCAATCATCCTTATCACATTTACTTGCACAAAGTAGAGGCAGACATTTAATTCATTTGTGCAGAAACCATTAGGAGATGTGCTTCAATTAAGCTCATCAGCTTAGTTGTGATATGGCATTTATTTTTTTGAATCTATTTCTAAGCAATATGCTTATGCTAAATCGAGCTTGAAAGATAAATCTTCTCTTGGTGAGGAATTTGGCATCCCCATTTTCGAATCGAACTAATTTTGCAATATGGTTTCTTTTAATTATATTTTTGCAAAAATTATGACATAACTATTTAACAATCTTTTGATATGTCATCGTGCATGATAAATGATGTTCTTTAACGGTATGTAATGTGCAAGATTATCTTATACGGCCAATGAAATTGCCTAGTGTGTTTTATTTTACAACACGCATTTGGCACCTAAACTCCCATGATGAATAAGCATGGCAATAGTGACTAATTTTATAATTGGGTGGATTAAATATTTTTATATTCACGTAATCTATTATTTTTTATTTTTACCTGACTAATGAATTTATATTATATCAGTTTGTATGAAATAAATTTATACAAAAATTTGTAATTCTATCATACTCAATTATAAATCACTCTTGTAAAAACTTGAAAATATTATGTTATTTATATTCCATGTTACATGGTTGTTCATGTTCAATTAAATTTTAAACTTTTTTCTTTACACTGAATTGATTGAAATATATGGTCGATAAGAAGAATGATGCGTGAGTTTATAAAATCTGGGAAATATAATGATTCAAAATATACAATAATGCTATTGTATATGATCCTCCTATTTATTCAAAAAATTTGTATGAATTGAGGGTCCAGCTATGGTGCCCCTGTGACACCATATCCCCACTTTTTGTCATTTTCTTATCAGCTATCATGAACCATCAGATTTAACATAAAAAGTAGTTTAGTGGCTTAGATGGATTTAATAGGTTATTAACTCTACAATCCCTATTGTTTGCTAGCACATTAAAAAATGATAAAATTTCAACATTTTGACACATAACTCTAAATTATTTTAAATTTTTACACTTAAGTCCATTACCTAGTTTGACTTTTAATAACTTATTTTAAATTTTCATTAATATATATTAATAATTTAATATATAATAGATTTATGTATTATTTAATAATCACTATTTAGCATAGGATAATTTGACTACGCACTAAATAAATTAACATGTGTTACTTTACTATTAATTGTTTGAACAAAAAATGTTATTTCCCCCTATTCGTGTCCCCAGTCAAACCCTGAATTGAAAACTCACCGTTTTGATTAAGCCCAAAACTCACTGTTTTGATATTAAAACCATTTTCCCTTCCATAGCCATAATTAATTGAGGTCTCCAACCACAAGTTACAACCACCATCACCCACAACTCACAGCCGTCACATGTGCCCAACCACCGCCACTACCTCCAACGATAGTCACGCGACAGCCGACTCTCACAAAGCTAACTCAAACCACAAGCATGACTCCCTATCACGCAATAGCCACATCCACTCACAAAGCACCAGCCACGGCTCCCCATGGCCATCACATAAAAGCCAGCAGCCACAACCAACGTTATAGTTCTGCACCTGAGGTAATGCTTTTGCACCTGATTTAGGTAGCTGTTGATTTATGTTTTAGCTAATTTAGGTTTTGACTAATTTAGGGAACGATTACTTTAGAGTTGTCAAATTGCAACAATTATAGTGATATCTGTTGATTTAGTAATGTTATTAGGACGACAAGACAATTGAATTTGTGTTTGTGACAGATTGTTACTCCTAATTGTGTTTGTGTGTTTCTATTTCTGATTATGTTGACAGTTAATTACTCTATTTGTGTATTTCAGCTACATGATTTTTTTTAATTTTTATTTCATCTCCAAGCTTCTGCAATCCAAAATGAAAGATTTCAAACCTAAGAAATCATAACAAGTGTTGCTACTGCTAGTGTTATTGATGTTAGTCATAATATTTGTACCTAAGAAATCATAACAAGTATTGCTACTGCTAGTGTTACTGGTGCTGGTAATAGCATTAGTACTTAAGAAATCGTAACAAGTGTTGCTACTACTAGTGTTACTGGTGTTGTTAGTGTTACTGCTGCTAGTGTTACTGGTGTTGGCAATAATATTAGTATTTTCGCAATTGCAATCTTTACTGTTTTGCTACTCCAGTTTTAATCAATGGCTACTATTGTTGAGGATCAATTTATGTTTTGCTGCTGATGAGGATGAGTCTATGTTTTATTGTCATTTTCAAATGCAAAAATGATAATGTAGTTAAAAAGATTATTGATTGTAACAGGCAGTGTAAGAAAAGAAAAGTCGAGTCCTTATTACTAAAATTACAGTGAGTTTCCAAGATGCTGTACACTAAACTTCTAACATTGAGGGAAAAATGCTATTACCATTCCAAATTCATATAACAAAGGTCTCTCGCTAGCTAGCTAGCTTTTTTCTAGCCACACATGTGGAAGAGTGTGAAAGGCTTATTGCCTTAAAACTTTATTCTAACCTGTTAGCGTTTGGCTTGTGCACATAAATTGTTTTTGTTCTGATTTTTTTCGAATTGTTACAAAGTGCTCTTGTTTTAATGCTCTTTTTCCTTTCTTTTTCTTTTTGTGGTTTTAACATCTAATTAATCACAATGTCATCTAGCATAAGTGAAATTTGAAACTTACTGCAATTATATAACGGATGCGGTAATCAAATGGAGTTATTAACATTACGTACAACAAAGAATTCAAATCACAAATTTTGGCTTTATAAAAGATGTAAGAACTTTCAATGGGCAAAAGATCATAAACCTAGTAAAGAGAAAATTGACTTGTTAGTGAAGGAGGTTAGGAAGTTGGCATTGGAGATTGAGTGTTTATCCGTTAAATTTCAATTATTTCATAAACAACTTGAGCATATGCAAGAATGTGAAGTGCAGAGGCAATTGTATGACGCCGAACTTCAAAAGAGACAAACACCAAGATATGATTATATTAAAATACTTATGATTGTTGTGATATGTTTTCTATTTAAGTATTATTTTTAAGTTGTTTCAATTTGTACTATGTAATAAGAAAATACTAGTAGACATGTAATAACATTTTCTTTCGAAATATAAGTTTCTGAGTTATTTCACTTTATTAAGTTAGAAATTATATTCAAAATTTTGTTGCAACAACATAAATATAAACTATATTTATAGATGTGAATTACTACAAGGCTGATAGTAAAGGGGGAAAAGCATGTTGTAAGAGTGTCTGTTGTGCTAGTTGTTGTATAACAAAAAAAAAAAACAAACACAAATTATCAAAAAACATAACAATGGAAAAAGACTAACAAGCAAAAGTAAAAAAAATATCATAGCCATATTGCTCTCTTATGTTGGGATTATAGTAGCCACCTGATAAGATAAAAGTAAAAACACGAAATGGATATTCCTAAGAAAAAAAAATATCATAGCCATATTGCTCTCTTATGTTGGGATTGTAGTAGCCACTTGATAAGATAAATCGTGTACTCTAAGTCCTAAGAAAGCAATCAAGACACATTTAAAATATGTATTAAATTAATTGAAAATGAATTTGATAAATTAATTTAAATTACTTTGATGTAATAGAATTACCTCTACAGTTATATTTGATGAAGCATTGTTCGGCTTGTATTTTGATTTTTTAAATTGCTTTTGCTTTCTTTGACAAAGTGGACGACCCTTACAACAAGTTACTATTAGATCCTGTATCATTTTGGTATAACTTCAAGCCCCACCAACAATAATTGTATTGTTGCTTTCACAACGAATATTTAGAGATACATCCTTCATTACTTTCTCGATCCAAGCCAAAAAAATTTTATGCCTTCTTTATTTTTTGAAGCTACATCAACAACATCATAAAAAACAGTACACCTTTCTTTATGTCGATGATGTTCAATGTTCAATGCTCAAACTCCTCGCGTCATAATTGACTTTCACTCTATTGTAACATCTCTATACATGTTTTCTCCATCTTCATATGATATACTTCTCAGGAAGTAATTTTATATGGCTACATATCAACTCTGCAATGGAGTGTTTGCAAACAATCCATTTACATTCAAACATTGAACATGCACAATAAATTTCACTGTCATATTTTTCAAAAATAACTTTGTGAAAGTCTTTTCTTTACTCTTTTCATCATTTTCAACAACTTCATATTCTAATCCCCCACAACTGTAAACCTTACAATACATCTTATCCATTAGCTCCTGTTGAAATTCTTGAAACTTGCAAATTGTGTATACTTCTTTAACTTGTTTTTCCATTGCGAAATTGGTACAACATGACGTTCGTTGGCTGAAGTACCTAGCATTTGCTTGCCATTCTTTCTCAATTTTATTTTCTATTGCTTTCTCATATTTCTCTACAAATTGCTTCAAAGTTGTTTTTGAGTTAACATACCCATCAAAGAAAGCATTTATACTCTCACTACGTTGAGTGGTTGACATACCAGCCTAAAAAGTAATTTTAACAAAACATGGAATTCAACGATATCTTTTCCTCATATAAACCATTTAACCACTGATTATTACCAAAATCATATTTATCTGATATGTCATGCCAAGCTTCCTCAAATTTAACAGAAGTCTGTAAATCATAAACAACAAAATGTAATGAAACTCTAATGGCATTATTCTGCCTACCTTCTTAACTTCTCAAGCACCTTCTTCAGGATATGCCACAAACATCATCGACACCTATTATTTGGGAAAAAAATTTGAATTGCATTTTTCATCGCTTTGTTTTAGTCTGTGATGATTCCAAAGGGAGGACAACCGGATATACATAATACCCATGTGTCAAATGACCACATAAATGTATCCATATCCTCATGCGAAATCACTCACATCATAATAAAATGGAATTACTGTGATGATTAACTTCAACAAAAGGAACAAATGGCATGCCATATTTATTCGTAAAGTATGTGGTGTCAAACGCAACAACATCTCTAAAGTCTTTGTAGGTTTCCTTACTCCTTGGATCTACCCAAAATATATTTTTTAGCCGATCCTCCTCATCCAAGTTAAGATTGAAGAAAAAATCCATCATTTTTTGCTTGCATTTTCTTAAAATAATTCTAAATTGCAGCAACATCCCCTTCTCCGAGCCTTAATCGCCTCACTTTGTCAATATGATTTCAAGCATCTCTTTCTAAGAATGAGACATTTTCAAAGCCACCAGCTTCAACAACAATAAACTTGAAACTTTGAGCCATTTTAATTCATGCTTCTTCATTTATTTCAAGTTTTTTTTTTACATAAGGACTAATGGTACGGTTACATTAATAATCCCTACTCTTACTCGGACTTACGCATGATTGTGTTCAAAGTACAAATTTTCAATTACCCATTTTCCACTAACAAAATCCAAACATCCTCCAATTTTAGCATTACATCCAATTTTCTAATTAGGTTGAAGCCACAAAACATGATTAGATTTGCTTTTTGACTTGCCATTTCGCCCACAAGTAAATGTCACATATCTCATACTCTCATCATCCCCTTTTTTACAAGATCTCGGCATCACTAGAAATCTCTTGTTGGCCATAAGCTTTGTAATATTCAAACATTTCATCAGAACTATTAAAATAGCCTCCTGTAAATCCTGAAATTCCTCCACTTCATCAACCTAGTCCATTATTACTGCAAATTAAAATAATTCAGAACATTATTAATTAATTAATTATCCCAAATTCATTAAATTTAGAAACAATAATATTGAAACAAATGCTCATGATTCAGCTCACGATTCAAAATGAAATAGCTCAAGATTCTATTCAAAATCAAACAACTCAAGATTCACTAAATTTAGAAACAAATTAAAATAATTCATAATATTATTAATTAATTATCCCAAATTCATTAAATTTAGAAACAATAATATAGAAACAAATGCTGACGATTCAAAATGAAATAGCTCAAGATTCATTAAATTTATAAACAAATTCATAATATTATTAATTAATTATCCCAAATTAATTTAATTTAGAAAGAATAATATAGAAACAAATGTTCACGATTCAAAATGAAACAGGTTAAGATTCAATTCAAAATGAAACAACTCAAGATTCAAGTAAACGTTCATGAACCAATACGTTACCTTATGGCAAAGCCCACGCACAAATTGAAACTCAACTTTGAGGAACCAATCAAATCTCCATTGTAAACATTGAAACTCAACTTTTAGGGAAAATGTTCTTACCCACTGCAATTTGAGGTATCATCTTTATTCAAGCTTTTTATTTTGCTTTTTTTCACATTTATCTAAGCTAAATCCAGTGCCCATAATGCAGAAAACAATTAAAGGGTTCTAAACAATTAAGGGGTTCTGTACTCGTGGTTTTGTAGCTAGAGTGTTGTAGTTGAAACGGAAATTGAAAGAGAAATCATATGTTCGACACAATGCTAAAATTAAAAGAATTCATTATCCAACGACGTCGTGTAATTGAAACGGAAATTAAAGGAAAGTAAATGCTCGACACATCATTGGCACTCAAATTAAAAAAATTCAATATCAAAACGATGTCATTTTTTTGGGAATTTTCAGGTTTTGACTCGAAGTTTGACCAAAGGCAAACATCAGCGTTGCATCAGTCCAGTCTCATCTGTTATATATATATATATATATATATATATACCATTGACTACTTTGATCATATAGAATTTAATTATACCCTTATAAAAATTAAGGTAGAAAAAGATTAATCACCATCACGGAGGGTTCCAAAAATGTATTTCTCATTTTGGTTCTAATCATTATAAGTTTTTTTATTTAAAAAAAGCACACAATCACCACTAATTTTATTGTCATGATTACATATGAATTGCTCAAACTTTCTATTTCAACTATCGAATCTTTTAGCCGCTTCTAAACATGAAGAATTTAAAGCTATAATTTGTAGGTGCAATTGTATTTGCACATGCCATGAGACAATACTCATTGACATTATTTTAATTTTTAATCATTACTCTTTTCTTTTCTCATTTTTTTTCTCTCTCCTCTCTCTCCCATTTCCCCCCTTCTTTCCTTCATTTTCTCAATTCTCAAACGCCCACTATAAAATATATTTTTTTAGATTTTATTATCTTAGAGAATTATATTTTGTACATGATGAAATAACTTTAATGGGTAAAAACTGAAAATTAAAAGATAAGACTATTTGAACCCATAAATGTATTTGTTATATGAGGATGGTTTAGAAATAAAAATATATATAAATGAAAATGCATTTGAACTTTAAGGAGTGATTTTAGGGGTTAGAGTAATGAATTAACTGTAATTTTTTTTATCACAATAGAGTCAAAATATAATAAAATAGAGAGTAAGAAGTTAAGTGCAATTTGCCAATAACAAAAGACAAAAAGTGGGATATGCTGTGATAGCCGGACGGGCGGACCCCTGAATTTAGTTGTTAATTACTGAAGAAATTCGAATAATTAACATCTACAAAACTTAAAAAAGAAAAAAGAAAAAAGAAAAATTGCTGTAAGCTTATAATGACGTGGCTTAAATCTATTGGCCGGAAAGCGTTGTAGGGACAAAGCACGTATAAAATTGACAAGCGAAGGCTTCATATAAGAGTCTTCCCAATTCCCATCGTGGTTTTACGAATCAAAATTTGCAATTGCTGCTTCTTGGACGATCTGAAATTTTTCGAGTGGAGTCAGTGAGTTATTCTATCCGTTTATTTGGATCTGATACATGCTTTTTAATTCATCTATTTATTATTTTCTGATAAGTTGATGCGTTAATTATCTAGATCTGATTTTTATATTAGCAAAATTTCTAGGCCTAGGTTTTTTTTTTTAATTCTTGATCATTTAATAACTTTCATAAATCATGAAATTGGAAATTCAAATTTAATTTTGATCAAATTATCTTCGTCCCAAACAACCCAAAATCGAAGAGTTCGAAACAGCTGGTAATCTTGAGAATTATTAACGGATCTTTCTTTGTTAGTTTGAGTTGAATTGAACAATTGTTGATCTGCGACTGTGAATCGCGTAGGTGCTTTAAGTTAATTGGTAATTGGAAGCTTTTGTTTTAGATATTTTTGAAATGGGTAATTTAAATTTTTGAGTGATATTGCAGAAATGGCTTTGACCGGACCTGCACCGCCCAGAGGAAGCGCAGCAGCTACTGCAAATATGCGTAGGAGGAGGACGAGCAGTGCTGGGGCTGGGGCTGGGGCCTCGGGAGGTGCAGCTGGTACCATGCTCCAGTTTTACACAGATGATGCTCCAGGACTTAAGATCTCTCCGAATGTTGTGCTTGTCATGAGCATTGGATTCATTGCCTTTGTTGCTGTTCTTCATGTCATGGGAAAGCTTTACTTTGTCCGAAAAGAGTAGAGCAGCCTGAATTTGATAGCATACTAAATCTAAATTCGGTATGATGTGTCTGGATTTTGAAAACCAGATTTAGTTTTCGTTCAGTTTACTGGTGGTTGAGGTTGCTTAATGTAGTTGTAACTCTGGAGAGAATGACTCTTATTCAATGCCTTAAAGACTGCAAAATACCAATCTTTGTTTCTTTTAATTGAAAATGTTACTATTTGGATGAATTTTTTGTTGGATGTTGACGGCATATAATTATCTTCATTACATGTGGTTTAAATAAAGTTCAAATTTTGGAACTTGATATGGTCTTTAGAATCCATAGCTTAAAGCTGGGTCATCAGGCACGTCTGGATTAATCATTCTTGTTCCATTGTCTGATCAACAGTTTTGTACTTGGGTGTCTGTGGCCTTTATGGATTATCAATCAAAGTGGAAGAAGCATGTCTTTCTATTATATATAAAATGATATAATGTCAGTTTTATCATCTTTCTCACCTTTCCAGTTGTGTGTCCATGTTTTCTGTTTGTTAAATCCATTGAATTCGGCTTTTCTTGATAGATTTGACTTCACAAGGCTGTCATTTGCTGCATCATGTACAAAACGATTTTGACTAAAACAGAGTTGATTCTAGGAGTTATAACATCAATCCTGTAGTATCACTAAAGTAAAAATCAAAAGTTATTTGGTGATGATTGTTAGACTTTTTAGCGATATTGAATTCTTAAGACTCTGTTGATCTCTGTATTAGGGAATTCAGAAACAGATTAATCCTTACAACTCTGTTGATCCTTTTAGTGGGGGATTCAGCAAGAGACTGATTGTGGATGGTTTTGAGTTTAAATACCGCAACCTATTCACTCCTTATGTTTACCATACTTGGACTAACTTCTTTCTAAAGGAAAAATCCCTTGGAAGTTGCCAATTCTATCTTTGAACTACTGGCAACCATAGAGACCACTAGCTATGACCTCCTGCAAGAAATTAAAGCAGATGCCACAATTTGCTGAGAAATATAACACCCCAAGTTAAAGGTGCTGTTTGGTGATTGAAACAACCATAAATTCAGCTATAATGTACCTGATATTTGGTGCAATTTCATTATTGGAGCCAGAAGTTGAAATTTTCAGATGGCAGGGGAATAATAGCGAAAAGCAGTGGGATATGAAACATAGAACTTGATCCCAGGGTCTATATCTATAGCAGGCTAAGTTCCCTGAAAAATTCAGAGTTGTATGAAAAATGAATGAGCCTTCTTCAATGCTGTAGAGACTATAGGATTTCAGTCTTTGTTTCTGCTAAATGAAAATATTACTATTAAAGACGGATTTTTATGTTGGATGCTGGTTTTCATATGTGATATTATGATACAACTCACATTTGGTTAAATAAAAGTCCAATTTACAGACTGCCAGGAGCTTGCTATTGTCTCTAGAATCTATGGCTTAAAGTTGGGTCATCCGAGACCTCAGGATTAATCATTTTTGTTTCTTTGTTTTGAGTCCCATTATCAGATACCATTTGGGTGTCCACAGCCTTTATGAATTAGTTTGCTTATCTATCTTGAAGAAGCTTGTCGCACAGTTCTATCAGGGGGCATAAAACCAGTTCCTTCACCTTGCTCACTGTTCTGTTTGTGTGCTTGTTCGCTGTTTTCTGTCTGTTGAAATTTGCTAATGTTGATAGGTTTGATATACTTGAGGCCTTCATTTGCGCATGCATATTCTTTTTGTATTACCACAGCAGAAATCATTAGTCTTTTAGAAACCTTGGGACAATGTTGATCTTTTGTGTGAGGGTTTCAGAAAGAAGTTGAAGGCACCTTTGATCTTTGTTTGAAATGTTCTTGTGGGATTCTTTCCTATTCTTTTAAGGGTCCAAATCCAATCGCAGATGACAATTATATTTAGTTTCTTGGAAAGTGCATCTTTATCCCATTTTAAAACACAGGAAAAATAGTACATTTAAGGGAGGGAAAAACTACGGAGCGTGGGATTTTTTACGTCTCCTGAAATGACTAGGATTCAATATGAGTTTCCTTTTTCTATCTTTTGTGTTACAAGTTAATTTCCAATCACTTTCCTTTTTCCTCATGGAATAGAGAAAACTGAATAGAGAAAACTCTCTCTATAAATGTCAATTATTCCCTGAACGCATTACTCAACTCTCCACTGAAAACTTTCATATTTCATCAGTTTAGTCCCTTTCAACAAATGCCGAAACAAACTTTTCTTGCTCAAGACCTTCCATGGCTTCTGCTTCCCGCAACCAACGATAACAAAGATATCAAATCTTTTCTCAGCATAACAAAAAACAAGCTCCACAATTTCAATCTTCCAGCAGCTCGAGGGAAAACAATCTGCGGATCATCAGCCGGGTGGCTAATCATGAACGACAACGTTTCAACAATCACTTTGATTAACCCTCTAACCTCTGGTCACTTCCAACTCCCTCAAATTTCAACCAAGAAAGTGTTTATTCACAAAGCGATTCTGTCTTCGGACCCCGAATGTGACCCATATAATTTTGTGGTTATGGCAATTTGCGGAGAAAAGAGACAGCTTATTTATTACAAAGCAAGAAGTGAATCTTGGGAAACATTAGAAGCAGCTGGTTTTTATTACGATGACGTGATATCATATGAAGGGCGAAAGTTATTTGCTGTGACTGAATATGGGAAAGTTGTTTGCTGCAAGATTGATTCTTTGCCTCGTTTTAAAGAAATTTTCATGCCCTTTTCATTTCAAGGCAACAAGGTTTATCTCGTTTGTGTTGAAGGGGAGTTGTTTGTTATTTTCAGAAGCTTGAGGGAACATCCACTTTTCGGCTATGAGACGTTTAAGTTCAGTGTTTCATTGCTGAATGTGGAGGAGGAGATTTCGGAAAGGATCAAAAGCTTTCCTGAGGTGGCGTTTTTTCTGGGGCAAAATCATTCTGTATGGCTGCCAGCAGATGAAGATATGCAGGGGGTTATCGGAAATCGTATATACTTCACCGATGATCGCAACATTGGTGGCGTTGGTCGCGGTGGCGAGGGTGGACCTGATTTCGGCTGCTATGATATGGAAGAAGGTAGCATTGAGCCATTGAAGTGGTGTTGTTTTGATGCACTCAAGTGTATTCATTTGTCACGGCCTGTCTATTTTATGTAATTTAATCAAAAGTTTGCAATGGATTTACTTTATAGAGAAATTGTCAATTTTCTCTCAATTGTAATCAATATATACCATCTATCTCCATATTGTTCTCATAATAGTTAATAACTTCTCTGATAACATAAGTTTACAATACTACCTTCATTTTCAAATGCATTTTTACTCATTTTTATTATAAATTAAATAAATCACATGAATAAAAATTAAAATAAAAAAAGTAAGTATTAAAAATAAAAAATATATGTTTTGATGTGAAAAAAATTAATAAAAATATTTTCTTGTACTTTTTGCCTTTAATTTTAAAATATTATAAAAGATTTACTATAAGAAAATGTTTACAAAATAAAAAAGTATGAAAAAAAATTGTTATTAATTTTTTTGTTTACATCAAAACATATATTTCTTATTTTTAATACTTAAATTTTTTATTTAGTTTCTATTCAT
Organism: Citrus x limon; assembly: GCA_034663535.1. Lineage (NCBI taxonomy): Eukaryota > Viridiplantae > Streptophyta > Magnoliopsida > Sapindales > Rutaceae > Citrus > Citrus x limon. The sequence continues at coordinate 25,857,541 of CM067997.1, forward strand.
ATGAATGATTTAATTTATAATAAATATAAATAAAAATGTATTTGAGAATAGAGATAATATTATAAACTTACGTTATCATAAGATTATTGACTATTATAAAAACAATATGAGGTAAATGATATAAATTGATTACAGTAAGAAAGAAATTAATAATCTCCCTACTTTATATGCGCGTATTATTAATTTTAAATGAAACAACATGTCATTGTAAAATTTTGAACAGCAAACATTAATTCTTTAGGGTTGCAGGGAACTGGAAAGTACACTGTCATTCGAAATTATTGTAAGTTAATTAAGATGACCTTGTAGCATTTAATTTTTTAAGATTTTGTTTAAAGTACAATAATCGAGATTCAATTTTTTACTTCCATTTTCATTTTTTACAAATTCCAATTGATTAAGTTGTCCCACTAGGGATAACATGATAGGCCGGCCCAGTACTCACCCGACCGAGAGTAGGATACAGTTAGGCCGAGGCTTCACTTGGGAAGCTCGAAGGTTGAACAAAAAAATTATATACACATTGTTTTAATTAGATCTTCTATTGCAAGAAAGTACCAAATCATAAAACCACAGCCACATCATAAAAAAAAAAAAGTCAAATTAGAAAAATGATATTTATCCACATGGTTTCCACAATAGTAACAGAAACAACGATAAATCTATATGTTACATTGGTGTTAATGTGTGTTTTCAACCAACAGTAACTCCACATAGTTTTACATTTTTTAAAATTATTTTTTAATTAACGTAATCCCATATGGCTTTAGTGTTGATTCTGTCACCGTTTTGAAAAATTCTTTTAGGTGAATATTATTACTCGTCAAATTATTACTTGAATAAAGCTTAGGATTTCAAGAAAATTACTCTCAATTGGCAATCCTTGGAAAGGTCTAATAATTGTACGACAAGTGCTAGAGAAATATGATATTAGGGTTGTTGCAGAAAAATAAAGTACGCCTGATGCTAGTGAGACATCCACTAATACTAGGATTTTCCCATCCTTCCTTTAAATCCGAAATATTGTTTTCTTTCCAGCTGTGTGTGGCTTAGATTGCCTTGTAATTCCATGACCAAAGGCATCTTCGCTTGAATTAATCCATGAGGATTTTAAGCATGCGAGGTTTAATTAGATAGTTGGGTTTTTTTTTTTTAAAAAAAAAAATTTAATATGTCCCATTTGTCGCTAAATAAATTTATACCCTATTACATACATATGTCCCAAGAAGGAGAAAAAAGTCAAAAATACCCTTAAAAGAACCATCTATCTATATTTCGTCACCTCACCATTTCGAATACTTTCTAACACCTCACAATATTTCCTCTCTCACGATTTTCTCCTCTCTCACCATTTCATCTCTTACCTCCAATATAAAGGTTTTTGATAAACGTAAACACTTCAAAAAAACTTAAAAGTAGGTGCATTATCAAGTAGTGGATAAGGTATGTTTGACATTTAAATATTTTATATGTTTAGGGTTTGATTTCATTTCATTACAAGTATATTTGGTAATGTTTTATGAGTTTGTAATAGTAGATTATTCATTTTAGTGCTTGCACCCACACACACACTATTGCATAAAATGTAGGGATTTAAGACCAAAATATTCAATTTAAGTTTTGGATAATTAATAAATGATTCTAGGAAGAAATTGGGTATGAAGTTGGGTGAGTCGAATATATAGTCGAGAAAGAAGTGAAGTAAAGGAGTGGATTAAGTCGATTATATAGTCGAGTAGGAAGTCAAGTAAGGAAGTCGAGTAAGTTGAGTATCTAGTTTTGCAAAAGCTGAAGTTAATCGAGTAAGTTATGATGTAAGTCGGGTAGGAAGTCGAGAAATATGTCAAGTAATAGTAAACTTAGTAGTAAAGTATAAGTCAAATAATTAGTCGAGTAGTATATAATATTTTGAGTAATTAGTAGAATAAGTCTTTGAACAAGTTCAGTAGAAGTCAAATAAGTTGATGAGTAAGTCGAGTATAAGTTGAGTAAATCTATTGAATAAGTTGAGTATTAGTTTTGAGCCTTTTGAACACACCCAGTAAGAGCCACATAAGGAGTGATGCCTTGATTGTTGATTTATACTTTATTTATTTCTTTGATGTTGTTTAAACACGTATCAAATTTAAAATTATTTGTCTATACAGGGTTTGATGGCGGATCGAAGATGGTGTGTTGTCTTTAAGACATCTTGGAGTTTTTAGGCTATGCCTTGAGTGCTTGGAGCAAGTGAAAGACTATCCTAAGTCATTGTATAAGAATTTTCTCTACTGAAATTGTATAATAATGACTTTGCTAGTTGTTATGAGATGACATTATATTTAATGTTTGTTGGCTAATTAATGGTTGTTGGAAATACTATTATTTTTTAATAGTTATTGTGTATCTTGGAAGATGATTACTTATTGATACAAATGAAGTTGAGAATTACGCAACTTCCATGAAAAAGTCGAGATTTTTTCAGGGGACTTAATTGGTTTCGGTTCAATTGAAATCAAGTATACTCAATTGGTTGCCAACTTCCATGAAAGAAGTCAAGAATTTTTCAGAGAACTTAATTGGTTTCGGTTCAATTGAAATCAAGTATACTCAATTGGTTGCCAACTTCCATGAAAGAAGTCAAGAAGTTTTCAATGAACTTAATTGGTCATGGTTCAATTGAGGTCAAGTGTACTCAACTCGTTACCCGAATTTTATGAAAGAAATTGAGATTTTTTCAAGAAATTTAATTGGTCGTGGTTCAACTAAAGTTGAGTATACTCAGTTTGTTACCCGACCTCATTAAAGAAGCCGCGAATTTTTTTAGGAGACTTAATTGTTCATGATTCAATTAAGGTCGAGTACACTCATCTCGTTACTCGACTTTATTAAAGAAATTGAGAATTTTTTCGACGAACTTAATCATTTTAGTTTAATTGAGGTTGAGTATTCTCAACTCATTACTTGACTTATATAAAAGAAGTTGGGAATTATTTTCAGGGGACTTAATTTGCTCTAGTTCAATTGAAGTTTAATATACTCAACTCATTATCTGACTTAATTGGGGATATTTTTGTAATTTTTCTCTTTATTTGAGTATATATGTGTAAAATTAAAGAGTGCAATAATTTTATATATGAGTAAAATTAAAGAGTGTAATAATTTAAGGCATATTTTGGGTATTTTGGGGGTAATAGGGCATATCCCACCGAATTCTCCCTAGATAGTTTCTAACAAAATAAACTTATTTGTGTTTAATATGTAAGTTTAATTAGATATAATTTTTTTCTTTTCATTTAATTTTCATGAATGTTAAAGTCGTCAAATGACGAAAAGAATTTTAAGAGGTACCTAAAGAGGTGCCAATAGTCCAACTAATTATTTGTAACAATATTGTTCTCTGTTCCAAACCGTGACCCATATGTTTCAACTTGCCATTTGAAACAATACGATGACAATGAAGTTGATTAATGACATTTTTGAGATATGTACTTTATTAGATTTTGTATTGTGGAATATAGTCTTAATACAATTATTTTAAAATAAGTAAATATTGGTTTAATGCTTATATTTTAAATTAAATGTTCGTTTAGTTATTATATTTTGAAAAATATCTTAGATGCCCCTGTTCTTTAATATGTTATATTTTTACTCTTATTATTTCTTTACTTTTATAATAATACATTTTCTATAATATTCTTGACATTAATTTATTTATCTATTAAAAAACTTAATTAACAAATCAACTAATAATTATTTATTAGCAAATTAACCAACAAATATCATTCTAAAAGAACTAGTATTTTTTGTGCCCTTACAACAATCTTGTTGATTATTATTTTATAAATTAATTAATACCAGCCAACTTTAAACAATGCTTAATACCTTACAACAATCTTACTAATAATTGTTTATAAACAATTAATTTACAAAATTAATCCTAGAAGTACAATAATAACAAAAAAATTATATTAATTTTTATTTTACTTTTAAGGTTGATTTGATAAATTAATGTTTTTTTTCTTTTCAATAATATCTCCAAGAATATTATTGCAAAGGTATTATTGTAAAAATAAAGAAAAAGTAAAGGTAGGAGTGTAACGTATTTAATAAAAAGGGTGTCTTCAAGTGTTTTTTTAAAATATATGGAGTAAATAAGTACTGAAGTGAAAATATAAAGACTAAATGAGCATTTACCTGTTATAATTAATGCAAATATATACATGGGCGAATTGTTACCTAAATCATAATCAAAACAACACTCACCATTTTTTGAAAACAAAATACACATTGCTCACAAACACATAATCATACATAAATGTGAATAAAAAGAAGGGAAATATTAGTCATCCACTCAAAGATTACATGCTATAAAAATTGCTACAAAAAAAATTTGAATATGCTTGATTTTGTGCTCATTATTTAAAATGTGTATCTATCACGTATTAAAAAAACAAAATTTACTCTTACAAACTAACAAAACAGAAGCAAATAAAAATTATAGTGGTGGTCATTTTGTAAAATAATTCTATCTTTTTAGTAGGCGGTGGATACATATTATAAATAATGGGTACAAAATCCAATAAATTTAATTTTTTATAATATTTTCAATAACAGAAAAATTTTTGGGTGGATAGTTAGATGATTTTCTTAAAACTAATATGATTTGATGATATATACACGTAAGTGATGATCGTCCTCTCTCTCACCAACTAATTATTACAAGAGATCATGCCTTAGACAAAAGCAATTTAAAATTGCACGAGAGAAGAAAAGATCAATTGTCTAATATCTCTAACAATAGTGAACAATAATGAATAAGCCCTTTAACTTATACTCAAAAGATAAAGAGCATTTTACTATCTGCTTTTCATTTTTTTAATTTTTAAATTCATTTCACCACATATAATCATAAATTGTGCAATGAGGAAAAAGCAAAAAGGAAACAATTCTAAGTGGGGAGGCATGCATGAAAAATGATGGCATTTATGCATCCTCTTTAATTCAATATATCTCCATCAAACTTTGCCCACCTCCCTAAGAGGAGGTCTCCCTACTTTCTTATTTGCAAAGCAATAACTTTAATCATATTACAATAACCCTTTATAACATACAAACATTCTTTGATATCTTCATCATTTGTTTAGTTCACTCCATTAATACACACAAAACATCAAAGCTAGCTTGCCATATTCTCTATATGTGTATGTTATAGCTGGGTTTTAAGTTGAAGCTGCTTGTGTTTGTACTCCTGCGGTGCAAAACAAGTGCACAGCTTCGGTGTGCTCTTCCTGTGTACCTTCAAGAAGTTTTAGCAGCAGTAGTGAAGCTAGCAATTGAAGCAACATTAACAAGTAGAGACATGGAAAAATTGCGTATTAATAATACTGAAGAAACACAAGGGCAAGACAAGAGCATTAATGGTTGCTATAATGGGCCTGATCACAACATTAAGCCAATCAGCCTGAAGAGTAATCTTAAGAAGACAACAACGATGGAATTGGAGGCAGAAAATCAAGTCATGAATGAGAAGACTACAGGAAGGAGGAAAGTAGTAACTTGGCCTGATGCTCATGGCAAAGATATTGCTCATGTTCACGAATTTGAGCCTAGGTAAAATTAATTTATTTATATATCTTGCTTGATAATGAAATTAACCTTGTATTACATGGTTCTTTCTAATTAGGAAGCCCTCATTTTATAAAATGAATGATGATAATCTTGTCATATAAACCAAGTTTATAAATTTGTATCTTAATTGATACACAAAATATTGATTTAAGAACTTTGTAAGCATAATCTTATTAAATTTAAAAAAATGATAAAGATACATAAGGAAGACAAAAGGAACCATAACATTATATAATTTTATAATATTAATTTATTATAATTTTATTTTTCTCCTACACCATATGGTGTTATAGTTTATTATGTCGCCCTTCTATTGAATGCTTTTGTTCAAATATCACTAATATTAATTTTAAACGAGCTTACAATTTCAATAATTTTCACTATAGCTTTATGTTGAAAGCAGTGCTACGTCAGAAGATGGAGAGCTTGGGAGAATTAGGAACTCTTGCGTTTGCACAATTCAATGAGATAAACAAGACATCAATGGTATGATATATACCACAGTACCGTAGATTAATAAATGATTAGAATGTGAGTCAAGGTTTAATTAGTTGTCAATCGTCTAATTAGTAACCTATTGTTAGATTCTCCATAGGGAATAATTAGTAGTGTGACGCACGTTTTCGCAAACGGGTAAATGCTTTTGTGATGTTTAGATGTTATATTTTAAAAATATTTCAAAACATCCATACTATTAAATATATTACATTTCCATCCTTTTTTTTTTTTACAATAATACATACGTAGCAATATTCTTAAAAATATCAATGAAAAGAAAAATATGTTAATTCATCAAATTAGCATTAAAAATAAAATAAAAATATGTAAATTTTTTATGTTATTATTTCACTTCTAGAATTATTTGAAATTTTTAAATTTTTATATACAATTATTAGTAAGATTGTTGCAAGGATATTAAATTTTACTTTAAGTTTATTAGTATTAATTTATTTATAAATAATTATCAGGAAAAAAGACACCTGCATCCTTATGGTTTGGGAAAATGGTTACAAAAACCCTTAATTTTCAATAAGGGACATTAATACCCCCTTTTGACCATAATATCCTTTGACTTTATAAACTCAAAAAATTGACCCCAAAATTTTATAATAAATAGAAATATAGCATTAAAATAAATGTAATAATATATTTAAAATAATTTTAACATTTAAAAATATTTTGATATTTTACAAGCTATTAGACATATCTTATCATATTAAAGTAATTTTTAATAATAAATAGAAATATAATATTAAAAGAAATTAATTAAAGTTAAAATTATTTTCAATATTATGTAAAAAAATAATTTTAATATTATTAATAGGGAGATATTTTGTTAATTGTAAAATCTATTTAATCCAAAGATTTATTTAAAATCTTTGTAATAAATAAAAATATATTATCAAAATAAATATCGTAATTTAAAATTTTAATATTATTTTAAATGTTAAAAATAATTTAATATTATTAGTGTACTAGATAGATTATGTTATTTATATTAATTAAAAAATTTTAAAGTCAATGTTCTAATTACTATATTTAAAGGATATTATGGTAAAAATGGGGTCTTGGTGTATCTTTCTGAAACTTTTTGGGCCTTTATGAGCATTTCTTCAAACGTCAGGGGTGTTGGTGTCATTTTCCCTAATTATTAGCAAGACTGTTGCAAAGTTTAGAAAAGAAAAAATCCTAATCTTTTTTCTTAAAATGGTGAGTGTCTTTTTTCATACTGATATTTATTGGTTAATTGGTTAATTTATTTGTTTAACAAATAATTATTGGTTAATTTGTTAATTAATTTGTTTATAAATAAATTAACTAATGTCAAGAATATTATAACTAGGATATTATTGTAAAAATAAAGAAAAAGTAAGTGTAAGAATGTAACATATTTAATAATAACTGGTATATTGAGGTATTTTTAAAAATGTATAGATTAAACGAGCATTTAAGTTAAAATACAGAGACTAAACGAATATTTATCCTTTTAAAAATGTGTGGTTTCTTTCTCATCTTCCTTTTTTTTTTGTGTTATTTTCTCATTGAGATTATAATTTTCAGCTGAAATTAAAAGAAAATTATTATTTTGTGATTTTTCTGACCTTTTTTGGTCATGAAAAATATGAACCAAGATGCACAAATGAAAAGAAATTAGGTCATCGTAATATTTAGATATTATAATAAATTTGTGGATACAATATTGTATATAGGTTTTTTTTGGATATTATACTATTAAAGTATACAGGTCAATAATTTATCCACACTTTAACAAATCCAGTATCCTAAATCAGATTAGTACTATGATAATGATTCCTCATCAGGTGAGGGTTCCTACACTTTAGCATACAATTTTTTCAAGTTTTTGATGAGAAGTATTCTGTTACAGCCGACGTATGATTCTCTCTCTAAAATTTCCGTCATGTGCGCTGACCAGTTTTTGATGAGAAGTATTCATATAGAAAGTTGGTGTGAGAGCTCTTCATGTATATGGATCGAGGCCCAATTTATACAAAATATTGAGAAGTCAACTATTGGCACCCCAGGAATCTCCTCATCAAACCCCTTCTTCAGTTATATTTATTTATTTTTGAAAATGTCATTTTTTTAATTAAGTACACTCTTCTAATTTTTTTTTTTTATTGTTGCAACTCAAAATAATGTTGCAACCTTATTGTAACCATATATATAGATTAAAAAATTTTCTAGGTGATGAATTTTTTAATGTTAATTATTGGTTTAAATATCACAAATTATAATTTGAAAGTAATCTTAAGTACAAGAACATTTACTCAATAAGAAATAGGAAAAGAACAATAGATTATTTTAAATTTGTACAATTTATTTTAGTTAGATAAGAAGTAACAACTAGAAATTTTTTTTTAAAAAAGGATTGATTGTGAATATAAGTAATTTATTAGGAAAAAAAATCTATGTGTGTTTAATTTTTATTTCTCCTTAACTATAACTTTATTTGAAGTGGGCTTTTACGAGGAAAGGATAATGAAGGGATGCAAATGGCTTCAATATTGAATGATTGAAAACAAATATAATCAAATACAATAATACGTATGTTAATCTATATTTTTCATTTGATAATGATCAAGGTTCTTGCCATATTTAAATTTTATAAATTCCATAACAGTCTTGATTCTTACTATATATAAGTTCCATGGTGGTCTTGATTTCGACCACTTATTTTTTATTGAGGAGGATCTTCATCTAATTCTGATAATCTTTAGGAATAAATGACTCCTATGATTTTATTCACATCTTACCATAATTAATGGTCTTGATTTTCGATAATATATGTTTGATTGAGGATGATCTGAATAATAATATCTTTACTGAAAATGACATAAAATTTCGTACAAAAACCACAATAAACAAAAAAAAAAAAAATCTTGTCTTGCAGTGATTTTTTTTAATTCTATAGTTAATTTTTTTGTCTTCTAATGATGTATTATTTTTGAGAAAATGATAGCTGCATCTCTAATGTTGGGAAAATGGTCATGCATACCCCAAGTTTTTAATAAGGAATTCCAAAAACCCTTTTTAATAATAATACCCTTTATTTCTATTAATTCGAAAAAAAATGACTCCAATATTTTATAATAAATAAAAATATAATATTAAAATAAATGAAATAATATTTTTATTTTAAGATAATTTTAATATTTAAAAAACTTTAATATTTGACTATATATTAGACATATTTTGTTATATTGAAGCAAATTTAATAATATTTGTCTACTAAACAGATTAAATTATTTATGTTATATTTATTTGTACTTATTAAAAAATTTTGAAGTTCATTTTTTTAGATAATATATTCAAAGCGTATTATGATAATTATGGTAAAAACATAGTTTTGGTATCCTTTATTAAAAACTTAGGGGTGTGCATGAATATTACCCAAATTTTGGTCCTTTTTCCATTTTTTCTATACTAATTTTTTTGTATGTATCATTGTTGGGATGACTTTTATATGGGATTAAAAAAAAAAAACATTCCTATTATGATCTTCATTTCTTTCCAACAAGTTAAATACATCACCTTCTCTGGATACTTGTTAAGATTCATCCAGCCTTAATTTGCTGTAGTTTACCCAATTGAATTTATATAATAAATTGTGAAAACTTATATTACATAATTGAATAAAAACTTATATTAAGAAATTCAAATATTTAATGACTTACCATGGTTCTACCAAATAGAGCCTTAGCCATGGTTGCCTATATAAAGTCACAAACAAATACAACTTATTACATCTACATCTTTTCATTCCAAAGGTTGCATTCAAATTCAATAGCAGAAAAGGAAAGAAAAATGAAAAGTTTCTCAGCATTTGTTGTTCTTTTACTTGTTCTCTTCAACGCTTCTGCAGGTGAATTTTACATCTTAATTAGTTCTTCTTGTGTAGTATTTATCATTATTTTTTAATCCATCAAATCTTTGATTACAATTGCGATCTCTCACGTATTTCGTTATGGCAGAAATTGGATAAAATATAAATTTTTAGCGATTGATTTTACACAATGTTGATAATTTGGCATATGTTAACCTATAATTTAATTCGGATTATTAATCATCTATTTCGCATTTGATAATTTAATTTAATTATGGCATGTGATTTTTCAGGGGATGCTCAAAGTTGTAAACTGAAATTTCATCCTCCTGGAGGAGATTGCACCGTGCTTAAGTGTGCACCAGCTTGTGCTCAGGTCGGACCCAATTGCAAGGGGCGCTGCTTAGATAATTTGAATTGTTGTTGCATTTGTCCACAACCACTTAATAATTAGGATGTAACAATTTTATGGTGGATTCCAATTGAATAATATTAATAAAATAAAAATTCAAATGTTGACCAAACCGTGGAAAAAAACAGTGATATATTGCGTGCCGTTTACCCATTTTCACTTAAGCGATACACCGGTTTAACACTATTTTATCACCATTTTGTATGGATATCATTTTCCTTCTATTATTTATTTTCATGAGCATGCTAAACTTAAAAGTTTGCAAAAACAAATCATGGATTTGATTCTCTTCAACCATTTTGCTTAAAATTTGACAATATTTGATCAAACGTAAAATAATGAAATTAGGAGATACGTGTCAATTATATAATATTATCAAAATGAGTTTGTACAAGTAAAATTTATACATTAAATTTTAAAGGGAAAATGAAGATTATCTTTCTGTTGTTTGGAGAAATTAAACTGAGCGAAAACCCTTTATGTTTTCAAATATGTCCAAAACCCCATGCAATTATAACATTGTTAACTTTATATATAGTTTTACTATTCTATCCCTAATCTTAATATTAGCCATAAACTTTATTTTAAAAATATAAATAAATTAAAAATGACTTATATAATTTTAATGATTAAATTAATTTAATAATGAATTACAAGTTATAGAGAAATATTAATTGATTTGTAAATGTAAGTTCTTTTTTATTTTCATAATCATTTATAGTACTAAAATATGAGCTCCTTTTATTAAGATTGAGTGTTTTATGTTTTGACACATGGGTTTTTGGATATTAAAAGTTTGAGCTTTTTGTTTGTTCTTCCTTTCTTTTTCTTTCTTTTTTTTGGGGTTACAATTTATGTAAAAGATTGCTTAAATGATATTTCATTTTATTGGTGTACTGATTTTGAGCAAAATAAAATTTTAAGACTCCTATTCAAATTTATTTTATTTGAGGTACTCTTGAAATAATGATGCTAATGTCCATTGTTAATGTGCTCAGATGCCTAACGTGGATGTTTTTGTTAATTTTGGTGCGTAGAAAGTTGATTAAGGAGTATGAGATGTCAATTGTCTGAGTTTAGTTGCTAATATTTCTCTATAATTTATAATTCATTATTAAATCAATAAAGGTATATAAGTCATAATGAAATGATTTATATTCACAAAAATGTTTAAATTTTATGACTGACATCAACACATGGGGTAGAATGATAAAATGATATTTAAAATTAATACAATTATAACTATAGGGGGATTTAGATCTATTTTAAAGCAATTAAAAAAACCCAAGCAATGACCATAGGGGGATGAATTCCCGTTAAACTAAAATTTCTTCTTAAATTCAATTATTTATTCAACGTATGTAATTAATCTTAATGTTAATTATATTCATTTAATTAACCCATGATAATTTCTTTCATCAAGGTCCAAATTAAGCTCTATCCTATTATAAAAGTCAAAAAACCTACTTTCTTTAAATAATTACAAGGGTTGGTGGCTTTGCATTTAATTAAATTAATTTTTTCTCTTCAAAATCCCAATTTTATTCTATAAAACAATTTGACTCATTAACTTCTTTTCCAATTCCTAAAGCCTACAAGAATCCAACATTTGCAGATCTTCAAGGCTAAAGAATGCCAAATACAAATCCTATTCTAAAATACAAATACTCTTCCAATTAAGTTCCAACAGGAATCCTTAGTTCTTAATTTTTTATTCTTAATTATTATTACAAATGGGGTCCCTCTATGATGCTGTAATTTTTTTTACAACATCAATAATGTTTTAATTGTGTACCGTTGGATTAAATCTAATGGTATATAGTATTTTTGCTAAAGAAAAAAAAATAAAAACAATGGTAAACAGTTTGTTAACGGTATAAGGGCTGGAGAAATTTTTGTAAAATCAAATTGACCACCCTTAGAATTTGAAGCAATTTTACTTAAATAACATATTTTATTTAAAATTATTTTTAAACTCTCCTTTAAATTTGTATTGTGATAATCTTTTCTAAATAAATCTTCCAAAATCTATTACCATTAAGTATAAAATAAATATGAAGTAGGTTATTTAACACAAATCAAATAAATAAATTGCAATTGCAAAATTTATATATGATATAATACTAATAAATAACACAACTAAGTACATATACTTAAGTAAACGTCATAGTTACATTAATAAACTCATTGGTGAGATTGATTGTAACTTAAAAACTACTTAATCACTCATGTTTTAATAAAATTTAAAATCACATATTAAAATGTTCATTATTTTATATAATACTAAGACTATTGTATAATTGATCATAAAATATATATTATTTTTGTTTATCTTATAATTAATATTCTTACATGATAGAAATTTTAAGTTTTACAAGCCTATATATTTTCATTTTATTTTCAAATATCACTTTGTTAATTTCATAAAAGTTAAATCTAATATATATTCCTAATGAGTTTTAGTTTATGAATCATGAAAGATTATTTTATTGACATCCTTTGATTGTAATTATAAAATTTTATGTTAGTGAGAGCCATTACTTTTATTACGGTAATTACTAGTGACAATGAATAAAATATTGCCTCCAATAATATTTACGTGGAAAAAAAGGAAAAAATCATGAAAGATTATTTTTATATTTTTATATTTTTATATTTTTATATTTTTATTTACATGGTAGAAAATTATTCAAGCCTTATAAAATTTAACTTTCACAAGCTTGTTTTCATTTTATTTTCAAATGTCACTTTGTTAATTTCATAAAAGTTTAATCTAACACATATTCCTAATTAACTTTACTTTATGAATCATGAAAGATTATTTTATTATTATTCTTTGATTGTAATTATAAAATTTTTATGTTACTAAGAGTCATTACTTTTATTATGATAAGTAACAGTGACAATAAATAAAATATTACATCCAATAATATTTAATGACAAAATGAGAAAAAAATTCATTGCATGTTTTTATATTTCCCATTATAAAGACATGGTTTGGGATATTTGAACTTAAAATTTTGACACAATATTTTAGCCATTAATATCTTATAGTGTAATGGTTAATATTAAAAGCCAAAGCAACATTTCATATTGTCATATCAAAGCAGCATTTCATATTGGCATATCCTCCACCATTAAATTGCATGAAATTAATAGTTTAATTTTTTGTTAAAAAATTAAATCAAAATATTTCTCACTATATATTTATATAGCCATATATTTTTTTTCATTGGTGAATAAAATATTTCTCATTTGTTGTGACTCATAGTATTACTAATAAAACATATATAAAATATTTTATTACAATGCCTTCTATTATCATTATTGTTTAGGTATTAATGGTTTGTAATTAAATTCACACAATACAAATTATTATAAGACTTTATGTAATAACTTTATATAAACTATTATTGAAATACCATTACTTGTTAATTACATTTATTTTAATGCTATTAAATATATTTCTAATACTAAATGTAAAAGTAAAAAAAAAATGTAAAATTGTAAAGTAGGAGGATTAATATATAATAATTTTAATTCCAAAATTATTTGTATTTCTTTCATTTTTTAATGATTTAAAATATTTATTGATTGATTAGATAAAAAATAATTTAAAATATGAAGAAATACCACAACTTGCATATTACTTGTTACATAATTACTTATCCATTAAAATTAAATTAAGGGTGAAGATTCTAATATTAAATCCAATGATCCCATTATTGATTCTAGGATTTTTATCCATTATAATATAAATTTTCTTTTATCAATTAATTAAAAATAAAAAAATCTATATTTACTTGCAGCATGAAGATTACTTGTTATGATTTAAATAGCTAATTTTTTATTCACTATATCAAATGAATACAAAACATGAAAACCCTAACATCTAAGAGTCCACAACAATCCTATTATTAATGCTGTAAAAACTCATACAATATTATAGAGAAATCCTAAACAAAAAGCTGAGAGAATAGGTATGTTAAACGAGTGTTAAAAATAATATATACTTCATAATCAATTATACAACGGTCCTTAAAATTATATAAAACAATGAATATTTTCATATAAGATATTAAATTTTATTAAAATATGTGTGATTAAGTCTTTTTTAGGTTACAAGCAATCTCACAAGTGAGTTTATTGATGTACCTATGACATTTACTTAAATATATGTATTTAGTTGTATTATTTACTGATTTGTGTTAAATAACCTACTTCATATTATATTTTATACTTAATGATAATAGATTTTGGAAGATTTATTTAAAAACGATTATCACAATACAAATTTAAAGGAGAGTAGAAAAGTAATTTTAAATAAAATATGTTATTTAAGTGAAATTGCTTCAAACTCTAAGGGTGATCACAGTTATTTTACAAAATTTCTCCACCCCTTGAACGGTTAACAATCTGTTTACTATTATTTTTAATTTTTTTTCTTTAGTACAAATATTGTATACCATTAGATTTAATCCAATGGTACACAATTAAAACATTATTGATGCTGTAAAAAAAATACAGCATCATAGAGAAATCCTTACAAATGGTTATTTCTATTAAGTTATATTGCAAACATTTAATTAATAATTTTTTTTATTTATATTCTAAGAGTATAATTATTCATCTTCATCGACTTGTTTTGTCTGATTTGTGAATATTATAGCGTGTTGTTTTGTCTTGTATCATAATAGAAAAAAAAATTAGTGAATTGGTGAATTAGAATTTGAAGAGGGTCTTGTTAACCTTAGATTCAAGTCTTATATTTTTGTTTCTATTAAAGCTTTTGAAATTGAGGCTATTATTATAACTGTTGTCATTATTTTTATTAAATTCGTTTTATTATATTATTGTTGGATATTGATATTGTTATTAAGAATAGCCCCCAGATAAATTGTCTAGTTTCGTCACCGTTTTAAAGTATGAGGGAAGTTTCACTTAGTTTCTCTAAACAACAAAGGTAATCCTCATTTTCCCAGTTTTAAAATATATTATTTATTACAGAGTAAATGTTTGTTTAATCTCTATTGACTTAAGTGTTTGTTTAGTTCTTATATTATAAAAATATCTCAAGCTGCTCTAATAGTTAAATATGTTATATTTTTATTCTTACTTTTTCTTAACTTTTACAATAATATTCTTACAGTAATATTCTTAAAATTAATTAATTTGAGTACAGGAGATTGGAACCAAATCATCTACAAGTTGTAGTAGATTAACCAACAATGCCAAACACATACATTTAAGATCACGAAAATAGTCCCAGAATCAATCACATTTTTTCAGAACCTTGATGTCTTTCCAACGCGATTCCATGTAGTAAGATTCATTGATCTGCCCGTACACCCCAAATTTGAAGTGATAAGAGTTTCCTCCACGGCCGGCTGCCTCGTACTTGAGGGTTCCATCGATATAAATCTTAACCGTTGATGCATTCACATCATGAATCACATTCAGCCTAAACCATTTATCATAAATGTTTGGTACTAGAATTGGATCCCTATAGTATGAGAGTGAGCCATTGTAGACTCTGAGCTGTAGAGTTGTGGCATGTGGAGGGCTTGCTCCTAGCACTTGCATTATGCACACACCTGATGTACCACATGGCACGTACCCGTATCCTTCGAATTGCCATACACTGGAAGAATAATTGTATCCCTGGGAATGAATTGATGCACCAAATTAGACCCAAAGGTAAATGTTGGCTTTAGTCCGGTCATTTAGTTATGAGTTAATTATCCCATTAATCCTTATATTTTTAAATCACTCAAAAGATTTATATTATATATTTATTTCCGTTAAAAATATATTTAACAATTATCGTGTTTTTTTTCGTATTGCAGCATATCATAATTGTAGTAATTTTAAGTTAATATCTAATAAAAATACTATTTTTACTCTTAAAGGTCATATCCAATAGTTAGGAGAGTGATGACAAATGTATTTTGAGTCATACTTTTAAAATATATAAGGATCAATTGGATGATTAGCTCAAATTGTAAGAACTAAAGTAGTACTTACCAATAAATTAAGTATATAAAAGAAAATAAATAAATTCCTAAGAATAGGCGAGAGGTTTTTAAGTAATTTTATTGATCACCCGCATTCAAATCTTGAAGAGGGTAAAAATTGAATTGCACTATATACTCACACACACACATCCCCTCTTTCCTTTTAGAGACGAACAAAAAATGAAATAAACAAAAGCACACCAACGGAGAGGGAAAGAAAGAGAAACAACTAAACAAAAAACGCAAAATATTGGAGAGTGGAAAGTGTTTTACAGTGATGGAAATTTCTGTACGAGGCTTGGTGGGACTACTCTTGGATAAAGGCTTGTCTGTTGAGTAAACCCACAGCTTGTGAACTCCATTTACAAAGCTGTAGCGATTGCAAAGCGGCAAGTTATATGGCTTCTGGATTTGGTAATTTGATGTGTTTAGTGGGAGTTCAGTGAAACCATGCGTTGGATCCTCTGGCCAGCAGTTCATCCAACGAATCAAAAGAAACATCAAGTTAATTGCAAGAGCAATATTGTTACAGAGAGCTCCCATCGTTTATTTTCTGGTGGAAAAGCCAAGAACAAAGTCCTTTTTATTTGTGGAATGATACAAAAATATGGTAGTGGTATCTAAAAGAGTAGCTTGCAAAGTATCTGATATTTTAAAGACGATTATATCCTGGGATAATTCCATGTTACCTCCTTCATGAAATGTCAATTTTTAAAATATTTTGTAAACTATTATAAAGCTTAGTTTACCCCATTTTTGTCAAGAGGACAAAAAATTTTTTTTTTTGGATCAACCGGCCATCCTCATTTTTTCGTTTATCTTTTGAAAAAAAATGATAAATTAGAGTTTACAATAGTTTAAGGATATTTTGAAGATTTTCATTCCATGAGGAAAATAATTCAAAATTGATCTTTATATATTTAATACTTCATTAAGTGCTCTGTAGATTTGTATAAAATTAAAGAAAATGATAGGAAGCAATTGTATGTAGAATTATTATTAGGTTGTTTTAATTACCTATTTTTAAAGACAATGTTGAGGGTATGAGGAGAAGTTTTATTGATAACCAAAAAAAAAAAAAAAAAAGGGAGGACATAATAAGGTTTACCTAAACAAAATTTAGAAAAAATATGGGACGAATTGAAAATATACCAATTCCATAAAGTTTTACGTTTGGCCCAGTTAATTTTTAAAGATTTACATTATAGCCTATATTAGTGTATAGTTTCTACATTATGGATTTATGGTCTTCCTGTTGCCGCCTTGGTTTTAATGATGTTATATTATAGCCAGCAGAAGTTTATAGCTTCTTCATTTTAGCCCCCCTCGAACCAAGTATATAAACTTGAGGTAGTCCCCAACTTATGAGCCAAATTATTTTACGATATAATTGTAGAGCCAAATTATTTTGAGAATGAGTTAGTCCACGAACTTCTACATGTAATTGTAGAGCCAAATTATTTTACGATATATAAATAGTCGATCTACATTTTAAATTGTGTTGCATTCAGCCACTAACTTTTTGGCGCAAAAGGAGACATTTATTTTATGAGCATACGGTATAATTTGATCAAGAACCGTTAAAATAAATCTTCCAAGCATGCGAGTGTTGTATTGCTAACATCTTCTTTTGTTAGCATCCATTTGGTTACATTATATAAATCAATATGCTCTCTTTATTTTCCTTTCCTTGGACTGTCTTGTTCATAGGCAGTTTGTCTTTAGTAATGGACAAATATACTCCAGTCAATTCTATGTCAATTAAATTAATTACATTAGAGAAAGGGAATCAAAATGACAAAAAGGATATTCCCATGACTTCGCAATTCATAATTCAGAGCATATTCTCCTCAGATCTTGCATCTTTTACTCTTTGTAGGGATGCAGCTGATCAAACTGTTTATTCAAATCGTAAAAGCATAAATTACGAGATTATGAAATTATGCAAGAGTAACACTATCTACCCTAGCTCTTAAAATTTCGTGTTCAAAAATTGCCTCCAAAAAGATGGTAAAAATACATATATTGTACCCATTCAATATATGTCACATTAATTACATGAAACCTCATTAGCTAAGCTATGGGTTGGATCGTCTTTCTATTGGTGATTTCTAATGAAGATTTATTTGAAAAATATAATTTAAGAGTTTCTTGCGTGGCTTTCGACGATGTCGGATCTTTTTACGGGTTCATTAATTCCCATTTTCACTGGTTCCGTAAAACATCATTAGAAACATCTTTTAATTGTTTCCTTAAAACAAATCAATTAACTCGATAGTTTTTAGATATGACGCACCCCATTTCATCCCACCCCAAATTAAACAAATTAATCAATTCAATTCCCATGGATTTAACCTTGATCTTTCGATTCACGGCAAGAATCAAGTAGAACAATTAATTGAAAAAATCGTCGCATTTAATTAATTTGTTTCGTGAATTATCTATCAAATATGGTGGCTAGCAGATGGATGTTTTTCATCCTAAGAAATAAAAGCTAATCAAAATGCATTTATTTATACTTTAATCGAAAGCGGAACCATTGCATCAATTTCTACAAAATATTCATTTCACGTACAAGCGATACGAAAAATCAATCGCATTTTTTCAGAACCCTGATGTCCTTCCAACGAGATTCCATGTAGTAAGAATCATTATTTTGAGCATAAACCCCAAACTTAAAATAATGAGAGGTTCCCCCACGACCAGGCGCCTGATACTTCAGAACCCCATCAATATAAACCCTAACCTTGGAATTATCCACATCATGAATTACGTTCAGCTTGAACCATTTGTCATATATGTTTGGGACAATGACCGAAGCTCTGTAATATGTGAGGGAACCATTGTAAACCCTAAGCATTAGGGTTGTGGCATGTGGGCTGGCTCCAAATACTTGCATGATACAAACGCCCGTCGTGCCGCATGGCACGTACCCATAACCTTCGAATTGCCAGACGCCAGAAGAATAATCGTATCCCTGAAAAAGTAATCGGAGAGATTGAAAAATCAGAAACGATTTGTGCAAATATTTGTTATACGTACAATTGTACACCCATACAATAGAATTAATCACGTTCCTTATTGCAAACTACACACACACACATATTCCCCTTTGCTTATGGTTTTTATTTTTATAAAGGTTTGGATAGGTTTTTATTTTCATAAAATCTCACGTACTAAACACCAACCATGAACTCTGTTGGTGAATTTTCGAATTTTAAGAATATGGAGGCAAAGAACTAAGAATAATTTCTTAGGATTTGAGACGTGTTTGCACACTTTCCTTTAAGGTTTTATTTGCCCTCACCAATCTTGGTTTGCTATAGAGTTTTAATGGCAAATTACCCCCAAAATATATCAAATCCTGAATACAATCTCTAGCAAACAAGATTGTATTTCCAGAACATACATAAAATCTGCAAAAATCTGATATTTCTAATAGTATGTCTATCTTTAATAAAGAAGATGTTTATTTGAAAGAATATAACCATTAGAAATGGTCATTCTTCAAAAACACTCTTTTGGTTTGAATTTGCATTGATTGACTATTGAAATTTCCAAACTTGCTAACCGTTTTTCCAGTTGACGTAAAAATACACTCTCTGAAAATAAACGGTTAGCCGTTTTTCTCAATAACGGTGAGCCATTCTATTCCAGAATGTCAAATAAGTTGCTCTCTGTAAATAAACGTTTACCCATTTTCTCTAGAACAGAAAACATGCTCTCTGGAATTAAACAGTTAGCCGTTTTCTCTAGAACAGAAAACATGCTCTCTGGAATTAAATAGCAAACCGTTTTCTCCATAAACGGCAAACCGTTTTCTTCCAGAATATCAAACCAAAGATAGAAAATGTTACAATCTCTCTTACAATCTCTTATTATTTTTTATACTTGGGTGATTACAGGTACAAAGCACATTAATGGTTAGCCAAGGTATACCTGAGCGACTTTTTTCTTACAACTCCTTAATCAATATAATGCTTCAATAATATAGTATGGCATGGAATTGAAATTGATGAAGTGATTGTTTTATGGCTGGGATGAGTTTTTCAACGAAAATTTTGACATTAGATTTTATAGTCGAAATGATTTTTTTTGTGAAAGTTTAACATCATACGTAAGATAAGATTATGAAAAATAATGATATATGTACTAAAAATAGCACAAAAGTCATAAAAGACAAAAAAAAATATTGTCTTGTAATGAACGTCTTTTTATGCTGTGGTTAATCTTTCGTCTTCTAATAATAATATGCTATTATCTATTGTAATATTGGAGAGTGCACATGCCATCGTTGTATTATGAAAATGATAGAAAAATAAATGATAAAATTGTAAAATTATACGGGGGAAATGTCATTTCTCCTTTATTCAATATAATTTTGCGTACTTACATGTACACGGATCTCAGTTCGAGGGCTAGTTTTGCTGGTAAGAGAGTGTGGCTTGTCTGTGGAGTAAACCCACAGCTTGTGAGTGCCATTTACGAAGCAGTATCGTTGATCTTCCGGCACATCATACGGCCGTTGAACAACCAAATTTGACCGATTTAATGGAAGGGATACAAACCCAATGGTAGGATCAACTGGTCCCCATGCATTGGCTTGGTATGATATGAGAACGAGGCTTAAGTATGATACCATCAAGAGAAAATTAATGGAATTGATCATGATTAATTGTGGGAGGTGAAAGCAGATGAAGAGAATTGATACTGGATATAATTGATATCCTGAAACAACCTTTGCTTTTTTATAAGTATATTTACGAGAGACTGGAGTTAGTATGGGTGGGTGGGGGGGTGGTGGTGGGGAATATGCAGTTGCAAATGGTGGCCGGCTTTTTAAATTTTTATAAAAAAAAATTGAACCGTTGATCCCACGTTGTGCAGAGATAAATATTCAAAGTCAAAAGAAGTATGTTATAAAGTCAATTCATCCGTCGTTTCTATTGTTAGATTAGTACTAATAGAAAGTCGAAAATTAAATGATATACAATGGTTAGTTTAAAAAAAAAAAGGATTACGTCGAGGGAGATAAATTTAAGTTGTTGTTGAATGGGGGAGTAATATATGATAACTATGAAAAATAAATCGAGAAATGTAGAGTGCCTATAATTAATTATAGGGTAAATGCTTATTTAGTCTGCGGTTTGAGTCAAATATCTATTTAGATTCTATATATTTAAAAATTACTTAAAAAATCCATGCTGTATATCTATTTCTATTAAAACGAAATAACATCTATTTTCATTTGTTACATGTTAAATTTATTAGAATTTTAAATTATATTAGACATAAATACTATTTTATCTTTAAAACGTTAGATCCAACAATTATGAAAATACGAATAGTTATTTTTTTGGTAATTTTTTAGAAGAGAAAGACTAAGTAATTGATTCAATTGTAGAAACTAACGTAGCATTGTCCATAGATTATATTTATGGACTAATTTAATTATATACAGTTCAGGATGGATGGCGCAATCAGAAACATTTTCTGAGAACATATGATTGATCAAGAATCGTTGGGAGATAAAGCTTCCAATTAAGCATGTCGATATTGAACTCCTAACACCTCTTTTGTTAACATTCGTTTGGTTGTACTAATATGCTCTCGTCTTGCTTATTGTCCTTGGATATTTGTGGTCACGGGCATTTGTTTCTAGTACCCTAGTCAATTCTATATACGCTCAGACCTCAGTCTTTATTTGGAAACAAGCATGCAGAACGACAAAGAGGGAAAAAAAAAAAATTTTCCCTTCGAAATGTGTAGCTGAGATTTTTTTTTTTTTAAATTTTATTCTGAATTAACTTACGGAACATGCAAACTTCTCAACTACTATTCAATACCATATTAGTTAATAAAATTTTCCTTTTCACAACTTTTCTTTTAAATTTCAGCTTTCACTCTCACCTTAATGTTCTTTTCAACTAAATCAACCTTCATTCTTCATTAAGAAAACTAAAATTATTTTTTTAATCTTTTTAAGAAAAATCACAAATTAGAAACTCATACCCACAACAATCATGGCTATTTCTTTATCCAAGATGGAAAAGTTGCAGAATATTTTGCATGAAGCTAATTTTAAATACCCAATTGGGCCACTTGACCAGCGAAAAATTGCATTTCTGTCAGCAACTAAAATACCGCCAAATGTAGGCTAATTAAGTACCTAAATCAAGCCTAATAATGAAAATCCATTTGGAGCTGGCCCATTATCAGATTGATTGTACAAGTCAATTTTTAATCTAAATTTTTATTTTAATATAGTTTAATTTTTTAATAATTAATATAAATTCAAATGATCAGCAAAAGTTAGTGGACTTGCAGCGTCATGGGTCGTGGGGATTGTTAAATTGGCAGATATGTACATCCATTCAAAGGGGAAAAGAAAAAAATAAAAAAAAAAAATGAAAACTGGAATTGTTAGAGTTGAAAAGGTGGTTATGGAATTAGATGCTCTGTAGCAAAAGACAAAGACTATGATGGTCCTAGTAAGATTAATTAGTTTAAAAATAATAATAATAATTTATAATGAAAATTATAAAAATTGATTGTAGTTATAATGAAAATGAAAATTATAAAAACTGTATTAGTCAGAGTTAAGATCCATAACCATTTGGTGTGTTGTGCTTTCTTCAAATTTTCGAGTAATTTTTTTTAAAAAATCAAAATGCTATTTTTCAAAAAGAAAGAAAAAAAAAGGTGAAATTTTCGTTGACTGAGCATCAGAATGTTAAAGCGTACGCAGCACACAATGTTGAGTAGAAAACAAAGTTATTCCATATGTTCAATTGGAAGATCTGATCAAATTGTAAACAAAGCTCGTTCAGAAATTAAATGTGTTGGAAATTAAGAAAACCTTTTCATGCAACATTATATTTGATCCTAAAGGTATGAAATATATATGTGCGATGATACTATTGTGTGTTTGTGTGTTTACAGATTCAATTTTTAATAAAAAGATAAAATTTAATAAGTCTCGTGAGAATTAATTCTCCGACTCTATCACACTCATCTAGTAAAAAGGGAAATAGTCTCATGGTTAGTTTCAGCTCACGATAGTAGCTAAGAACTAATTTAAAATTTAAATCACAAACATTTTTAAGATAATTATTAAAATAGACGGAGTAAGCCTGTTTCAAATCTTAATCAAAATCACAATGCTTGCAATTTTGAGATCGCGATAATATGTATGTGCTAACAATTTAGCTGAAACAAATTAGCTGTTGCTTATTCTAGAAATGTTTAATTCACACACACATAAAGACACTCAATGATTGATTTATCTAAAATACAAATTGTTTAAAACACAATATAAGACTCTAAAAGTTTGAAGAAAATTCAGCTTTTTACAAAAATAAGAACCTCTAAAATCAACAATTGTTTTATTGTCGGTTTTGATTCGCAAATAATATGCAGTCTTATCAACCTCTTTATTTATCACAAACAATCTGTGGTCATACCAACCTCTTTAATTTCCTCCAATCTCATAACATGTCATCAATACCTTTGATGTGTTTCTATATAAAGTATATAAAGTTCTTTGCATCAAACAGCAGGAAAAGAAATAAATAAATAAATAAATAAGCAGCATAAATGATCGTGGATTTCATTTATGAAGTACACACCTATTATCTGTGTGAGGTGAAATTGCAATCAAATGATTAAGATATTGACATGTTTACTGTGCGTGCATGAACATTGCATGGCGATTTTTTTTTTCTTTTTCTTTTTCCTTCAGCTGCTTTAATTCAAGAAATTTTTGATTTGGAATAAGGTTTAAAATTAAAATTATTTTCTACAAGGATATGAAAACCTGCACCTTTGATTGACCCTTGTTAAACCTTGGGGTGTTCAGAATCCAATTCGATCCACTCAATTCGTCTGATCCGTAAAAATCCAATCTGTAAAAATCCGATCTATGGATTAATGGATTGGATTGAATTAAAAATTTGAAAATCCGCTGTCGGTGGATTAGATATGAATTTACTTCTGTAAATCCGTGAAAATCTGCAAATCCGCAAAAAAATAAAAAATATTTATTTAATTAATTAAAAAAATAAAACTTGTTAATGTGGTGTTACTACTTACTACTAAATAAATAAGTTAAATGTAGTTACATTAAAACTATACATATATTATCCGATAATAATATATAATAAACATAATTCAATAATTCAATAATTAAATAAACAAATATAGCTTTCTAAACAGTTCATTTTAGTTGATTTTTATAATTTTAGTTAATATTCATGTATTGGTTTAAACAAATGAGATTTTTTCTTTTCACTGTGTTATATTTTGAGACTTTAAATGTATTATTCTAACTTTATTTAAACACTTAATTTATTAAATCTTATTCAATTTTGAATTTGATTGGTAGTAAAATTACTTTTATATTAGATTTTTTTAATTTAATTAGTTCATAGAATGAACATAATTAAAATTTTTAATCAGCAAAGCAATCCGCAAAATAGTGGATTAGATATGGATTGGGTCAAATCCGCATTCGTTCAGCAGACGTATGGATTATATTTGGATTGAATTTGCTAATTTGTGGATTGGATTGAATTGAAAATTTACAATTTGCAAAATCATGGATTGGATATGGATTGATGTCCAATCTGCAAAATCTGATCCGCGAACACCCTTAGTTAAAACTTGTAAAATGGAGAAAATTTGAGATTAAAAGTGGAGTAGGTGGTGGCTAGCAACCATAATCAGACACTCAATTCAAGTTTCAATGAGTTGTTCAAGGCGGTTTAGGCCTATGAACCCTAAAACCAAATAATAATGGAGAAACATCATAGGTTTAAGATGAACTTGGAAAGTGAGTGAAAGATGATACCAAAATGGGGAACGTGCGAGATTGTAAAGGGAGTGTGCCTAAGGACGTCCTCATGATTTGGGAACCTAGAGGAAATCTATCGGCGCTTTTTCCTCTTCAGATAGGGTTATATATCTTGGTTATTTCTCTTTTGTGACCGTTATATTGTCGTTGTTAGCAAACTTGAGGAACAAGTCGGTGGAGTTGTTTATCATTTAGGCCCTCGAACACGCAAAAGCGATTTTCATTTGGTAGTCCTGCTGAATATTGAAACAGTTTTTGAGGGTGGCATTTACAATACGAAAACTCATACTTGGTCACTAACAAAAAACCACAATGACTGAAACAACTCACTGTAGCATGACGACGTTGTCGTTTTTGTCTGGAATAGTAATTGTAGCATGAGCAGTGCAATACTCACATGAGAGTCAAAATATCCTGCTTTTATAACAAATTTGCCCTTCAAAGTGAGCCAATTGCCGCGGCCTCTTTTGATTGATTCTTTGGGGATGCTGAGCTCTCATCATTTCAGCCAAACATCTTGCCTACTTTTCTGTTTTGCCAATTGCCACGTGTCATTTGTTTGTTGTCTCATGAAAACATTATTCGATACTACCCACCCCCTCCCCCCCCCCCCCCCCCCCCCCCCCCCCCCCCCCCCCCCCAACCACCAAAAAAAAACTGCATTACACATTAAAAAGATCATTGTAAACAGGTGAGTCGCGTTTTCATATTATGTTGTACGAGTCATCTTACAGTGCAGCGCTGTATCTTATACAGCCGCTGCCAAAAACTAGAACAACCGGTATTTTACCGGTTGTTCATTAAATAATTTTTAAAATTTATTTTTAATGCTTAAAAAATATAGTAAAATGAAAAAAATATGAAAATTTTAAATCTGAAAACATAAAAAATCAATTAAATGAGAAAAATATTTTAAATTTTTTAAACATAAATAAATGTTAAGAAATTATAAAAATAATTATATTCCAATTTTTTTGGTTAAATACCAATTTAATGGGTGGATGTTTCAAGTTTATTTTGTATGTCTCTAATTTCGGTTAGTCTTTCTCATTTATTGGTTCATTTATTTCAATTTTTCAATCCACTAGTTTTGTGTTTAATGTTCCAACTAAATTCATTAAATACCAATATTTTGGGTTAAATTACAAGTAAAATTTCATTTCTCGTAGGATGAGTTCCTAATTTTGGTTAACCTTTCTCTCTTATTGGTATAAGGGTTTCAGCTAATAATTTCACTAGCTTTGTGTTGAATGTTCCCATTATCTAGGTAAGATTTCAATTATTTGGGTTAAGTACCAAATTACTTTGTAGCGTTTAATTTTTGGTTGGATTTGTATCAAATTTTGGTTAAACTTTCTCAACTTAATGTTAATATATTTCAACTTTTCAATCCATTAGTTTTGTGTTTATTATTCCTACTAAAATCGTTAAAAATCAATATTTTGGGTTAAATTCCAAGTAAATTTCATTTCTCATCGGAATAGTTCCTTATTTTGGTTAAACTTTCTCCATTATGGGTTCATATATTTCAACTAATAATTCTAGTGATTTGGTGTTGAATCTTCCTATTATCGAGGTAAGATTTCAATAATTTGGGTTAGATACCGATTTTACTTAGTAAAATTTATTTTTGGTTCTATTGGTTCCTGATTTGGTTAATCTTTCTCAACTATAGCTTTATATGTTTCAACTTTTTAATCCACTAGTTTTGTGTTTAGTATTCCTACTAAAATCGTTAAATACCAATATTTTGGGTTAAATTCCAAGTATATATTATTTCTCATTGGATAATTTTCCTGATTTTGGTTAAATTTTCTCTCATATAGGTTCATTTATTTCAACTAATAATTCCACTAGTTTTATGTTGAGTGTTCCTATTATCTAGTTAAGATTCCAATCATTTGGGTTAAATACTAAATATACTTTGTAAGATTTTATTTTTGGTTGGACTAATCCCTAATTTTGGTTAATCTTTCTCAATTATAGGTTAATATATTTCAACTTTTCAATCCATGAGTTTTGTGTTTAATATTTCTATTAAATTCGTTAAGTAACAATATTTTGGGTTAAATTATAAGTAAATTTCATTTCTCGTTGGACTAATCCCTACTTTTGGTTAAACTTTCTCCTTTATTGGTACATGAGTTTCAACTAATAATTTCACTAGTATTGTGTTGAATATTCCGATTATTTATGTAAGATTTTAATAAATTGGGTTAGATACCAAATTTACTTTTTAGATTTTATATATGGTTAGATAAGTTCCATATTTTGGTTAAACTTTCTCACTTATGGGTTCAATTACTTCAATTAATTAGTTCACTACTTTTGTGTTTCAAGTTCTCAGTGCCTACGTTATGTTTCAACATTATTGGTTAAATTCCAAGTTGATATTATAAAATTCAAAGGTACCTTTATTACAAAAAACAAATAATATTATTAAGGTGAATCTCATTTTACTCCTCTTATTTCAGTAAATATCAACTTACAACAATATATTAAAATTTCACTATTGTAACCCCTATTCAATTTTCTCTAAACTACAATCAACATTGTAAGTTAAAAGATTAGGAACTTACCTAATCTAATTATGTTGGAACATTTTGTTTTTCTTTTTAATCTTCTTGACTTCATGAGATTTCTT
The DNA here is from genome assembly GCA_034663535.1 of Citrus x limon. Taxonomy (NCBI): domain Eukaryota; kingdom Viridiplantae; phylum Streptophyta; class Magnoliopsida; order Sapindales; family Rutaceae; genus Citrus; species Citrus x limon. Next base: position 25,885,417 of record CM067997.1, read on the forward strand.
AAACTCAACTTATTTATACTTGAGTTTTTGATTATTATAGATATACCTATTTTATTAATTCAAATTAATTGTACTCGTTTTCTTTCCAAAATAAATTCTTTGATATCTCATCACTTCAACCAAAATTTCATTTTTAACAATTGCATATGCAATTTGTACAGCTCAAAATTTTATTTTTCAAATGTTTAAGATAAAATAAATTATTTATTTATTATATGATTATCACAGGAATAGTGAAAATTAATTTTTATATTGAAATTTTAAGATTTTCAAATTAGCATTTACTTTGAATCCAATTCAACTAAGTCACCATTTATTTATCTTTAATTAATGCTTTAAACACAGTAAATGCATTTCAAAGTAAACAATATTTTGTATAAAAAAACACATTAGGAAATTAATGCAATCAAGAAAAAAGAAAAATATATTAAAACATTAATTTTGCTTCCTCAATTAAGTATTAAAAGGAAATTTTCTCTTACAGATAAATTCAACATTATAATTTAACAATAATATTGACTACAATTTTAAAACTATTATTTATTGCTCCAAATTGCAATAGTTTTTTATGAGTCATAAAAATTAAATTTATTTAACATTATACTTATATAGTTGGATACGTAATTTATACCTTAATTGATGTTGCCTTATTTTCAATTATTATATTTTAGTGATAGTTTATTTCATTGTATACTAATAGTGTAATAAATTTGTTATAATTGATTATACATCATATTTTTCATTGATTACTACTTGAATTATATAATATCTATTTTATAAGTGAGTATTACTCAAATTAATATATTATACTTTAAAATTTTAATTATTATACTTAAATCATATAATCACATATGCAATTAAGCGTAAATAATGAAAATGTCACTTCCCAAGGCTTGGGAAAATGATCATGTAGATCCCTGAGTTTTCACTAAGAGACACTAAAACCCCTTTTAACTATAATGCTTTTTGACTTTATTAATTCAAAAAAATTGACTTTAAAGTTTTATAATAAGTAGAAATATAATATTAAAATAAATGTAACAATATATACATTTTAAAATAATTAATATATAAAAAATATTTTAGTACTTTACAATCTTATATTATATTAAACTAAATTTTTTTAATAAATAGAAACATAATATTAAAATAAATATTTAAAAATTTAAATTATTTTCAATATTGTATACAAAATTTGAATACTATTAATACATGAGATATATTTTATTAATTATAAAATCTATTTAACCTAAAGATTTATTTAAAAATTTTCTAACAAATACTATTATATAATTAAAATAAATATCATAATTTACATTTTAAAAAATATTTTATATATTAAAAAATATTTTAATATTATTAATTTATTAGACAAATTAAACTATTTAAATTATATTTGTACTTATTAAAAATCTAAAAGTCAATTTTTTTGAATCAATAAATCCAAATTGTATTATAGTCAAAGGGGTCTTAGGGTCCATGGGTGAAAACATGGGGTTTTATATGATCATTTTTTCAAATCTCGGGGGTGTAGGTATCTTTTTTCCTAAATTATTTAATTCTCGGTGTTGCACTAAAATTATAGTTTTCTAGTTACATTGTTAATTTAGTTAAGGGTACAATACAATGTCAATAACAATTATTGTAATAATACCTAAAAAATTATGCTTGATATTATTAAAATTTTAATTTTTAACAAATTGTACCTTGTTGACTTGATTGAGTGGTTTTCAAGTGGGGTTAAAAAATAAAATCAAATTATACACACTCTAGAAAAACACATTCAATTGGACTATATATATAAACATTATTAAAACTTTTATTATTATAGAAAATAAAATCATATAGACTATACAAGACATTTCATTAAAAATATATAATATCGTAAAAATTATCATAAGCTGAATTTAGTTTAATCATAATAATAATTACTATAATGACAGTTATTAACAATATAAAAAAAACAAAGATTATCCTTTGTTGTTTAGAAAAACGAAAAACCCTCTCATGTTTTAAAATAAGTTCAAATTCTACTGTAACTCTAACTGTGTTAGCTTTATATATAATTGTACTATTTGACACATAGTTTTGATGTTAGCCATAAAATTTAAATATTTTTAGAGTATAAATAAAGTGAAATGACTTATATAACCCTAATGATTAAATAAATTTAATAATAAATTATTGAGAAAAATTACTTCACACACACACACACATATTGTGGATATATATAACCAAATGTTATTCCAATTTAAATGGATAATTTACAACTATTAGGGATATTTACGACATTTTCCCCACTTGTAATTTTTCTCTATAATTTACAATTTATTATAAAATAAAATTTGATCATTAAGGATATATAAGTTATGTTACTTAATTTGTATTTTCAAAATATTTAAATTTTATAGCTAACAATAAGATTAAGGGTAGAATAGTAAAATGATATATAAAGCTAACGTTATTATAACTTTTGGGGGGGGGGGGGGGCAGTAGGAGGTAATTCTCATTTTCTCTTAACTATCATTAATTATAGTACTAGTAATAACTCAAGATCAAATATGTTACATGCGATAATTTAATAATGTAGCAAAATAAAAAAAAATTAAACAAAGTATGCAATAATTTAATTAATTTGTGATAAATTTGTATGAAGTAATTTGTGTAAGAGAAACTTTGTGAGTATAATCCAAATATCAAATATATGGTACATTATATATGCCTTGTATACAGTACAAATTTATACCATTAATATTAGTCACTATTTCAGCTAATATTGAGAATACCAATATTTGATGATTAATAAGGATATTTGGTACTATGAATAATTATAATTATTTGAAAACTATCCAATAGTTAAATGAAAAATAAGAAAAAAATATACTTAGTTTACACTAATATAAATATTATTCTCACTAATATAGACATTACGTGTTTCAAAGTAATTTTTTCAGCCATAAGAAAATGCAAATTTTTCATGCTGAGGAGGGTGTCTTTGACATTTTCCTAATTTAAATTGATAGTTTTGATATTTAGATAAAATTGGTGTAGCTATGTGATAATTACTACTGATATTTGCCAGTTCCCACTTCCAATTCTTTCGTTCGGTAGCAGGTTTCATGCGTAAAAAATAAAAGCCGTTGGATTGCTTTTATAAGCAATCCAACGGGGAATAGGTTTCAAAATAAAAAATAAAAACGGCTGTATGGCATGCAGTGGCTGTATTATAAGCGGACCCGTTGTTGTACTAGTAAAGCACTTTTCCACCTGTCACTATTTAGTTGTTTTATTCTCCGTAAAATTTCTGTTCCTTTTATTTTTAATCAAATGCTCTATTAGGGGTGGGCAAAAAAACCATAGTCTTAAAAAATCCGAACCGAAACGATAGTTTTTTCTAATTCGGTTCGGTTTTTATTTTTTAAAAAAATCAAAATATACCGTTTGTAAAAAAAACCGAAATGTCAGTTCGATATTCGGTTCACTTAGCTAAACCGAAAAACCGAACCGAAAAATCAAATTATTTTTTGATTTTATTCAAATCAAACATGTGTTAATGATTTTATTCAAATCAAACATGTGTTATTTCTCTTTATAACATTATGATTATGTTTATATAGATGGAGTATTGGAGTTTGGTTATGTATTTTGAAATTTTAATATTTCATATTTTGGGAGTATCTTATTAATAGTTAGTAAGATATTAGTGATAAAATGTGTTTGAATACTTTATATTTATTATTAATATTTGTAATAAAATTAGGATAAAATTAATTGTTGAAAAAAATTATTATATTCATGAGGCCCAATGGGCTAAAAATTTAAAAATTCAAAATAGGCCCAATAGGCCTAGAACCGAAAAAACCGAACCGAACCGAACCGATCCGAAAAGAACCGTTTGAGTTCGGTTCTTATTGAGTTCGGTTTTATTCTGTTCTTTTTATAAAATAACCGATTTAAATCGGTTCTACTTAATTTCGAACCGAACCGAACCGAACCGAACCGTGCCCACCCCTATGCTCTATCATTATGCAACTTGTTTAAGCTTTTTATTTGATTTTTTATGTGAGTGAAAATACAAATTTTACTATCTAACTCATATGTGGATTGGTCGTGGTCATCTCTACTCTTATGCTGCGTTTACTAAACTAGAATCAGAATGAGTTGAAATCGGAATGGAAAGGAATGAGAATAGGTTGGAATGAAAATATGGAATGAGAATCAAAATAAATTGTTTACTTGAATTGTAGAAATCGAAATCAGAATGAACTGAATTGCCATTAATGTGTTTACTTTGTCTTGGAATCGGAATCGAAATGAGTTAAATTATATCAAATTACTAAAAAGTACTTAATGAATTATTGTCATAATTATTATTAACTAATATATTAATTAATTGTAAAAATTTTAATTAATTAATTATAATAACTATATTAACAATTATTATAAAAATATATTAACTAATAATATTAATATTAATTACTTAATTAAAATAATATATTAATCATTGTGATTATTTATTCAAAAATTATAATTATTGTTAATAATATATTAATATATTAATTAGTAGTAATAATTAAATTATTTTTTAATTAATAATATTAATAATATTAATAATTATTATGATAGTATATTAATTAATTAATTACAATAATAATATATTAATTATTTTGATTATTTATTCAAAAATTATAATTATTAATAATTATTGTTAATAATATATCAATATATTAATTATTAGTAATAAATTATTATTTAATTAAAAATAATATATGAATTAATTATAATAATTATATATATATTTTTAAATATAATTATTAATATATTATTGTTAATTATATTAATTAGCAATAATAGTATATTAATTATAATAATAATATTAATTATAATTAATTAATAGTATATTAATTATTTTGATTATTTATTCAGGAACAATAATTATTAATATATTAATATATTAATTAATAGTAATAATTATATTATTTCATTAATAATATATTATAATATATTATATTAATAATTATTATAATAGTATATTAATTAATTAATTAAAATAACAATAATAATAAATTAACTATTGTGATTATTTATTCAAAAATTATAATTATTAATAATAGTTAATATATTAATTAATAGTAATAATTAATTAATTAACTATAATAATAATTTATTAATTATTGTGATTATTTATTCAAGAACTATAATTTTTAAAAATTATAGTAATAATATATTTATATATTAATTACTCATAATATATCTATTAATTAATTACTCATAATATATCTATTAATTAATTAATTATAATATTATATTAATTCATTATAAAATAGGACAAAGTGGACATTTTTTAATTTTAGGGAGGACAAAATGGTCAATTCCGAGAATGAGAGACTCATTCCCACCTCCCCCATGGGAATCAATCTCCAATTCCTCATTCCCAAATAGTAGTGGGCCCCACCATTCCAATTCCAATTCCAATTCGTGCTCCATATTTGCGAAGTAAACGTCATCAATCATTTTAATTCCGGATTCTGATTCCCCAATTCAGAAAGGAAACACACCATTAATAAAATTTTAGAACTCCATAATGTGACACATATTAAGTGGATGGTGAAATATGGGGCTCGAAAACCAAGTGTCATCGAAGCAAACCCAAAATCTAGCCACCGCGCTAACCCCCTCGCATAATTGAAGTTTGAATAAAATCTAACTACAGGACTATAGATGTCCTTCAATATCCTGTAAATATTTTTTTTTTTCGTCGGCTATTAAGCAACAAAGCCGGTATATGTTCATCAACTTTTCCCAATTTGACTTAAAACATTTTTTTCATTTACTACTACTTTTATTACACTTGACGAAAGACCAAGATCATAGAATAGCTTATATAAGCAAAAAGATTAGTTCATCAAACATTTGCATGCAAACTATGGCAGCCCAAATCTTAGGATTCTGCCACGCGCAGCACCAAAATCAATCACATTTTCTTAGAACTTTGATGTCTTTCCACCGAGATTCCATGTAATAAGAATCGTCATTTTGGGCATACACACCACATTTGAATGCATGAGATGTGCCCCCACGACCGTCTGCTTCAAATATAAGACACCCATTGATGTAAACCTTCACTTTTGCAGCATCAACATCATGGATAACGTTTAGCTTGAACCACTTGTCGTAGATGTCTTGAACCAGGACTGGACCCCTATAGTAAAGCAGTGAACCATTGACGACTCTAAGCATTAGGGTTGTTGCATGGGGAGGGCTTGCTCCGAATACTTGCATAATGCAGACGCCTGATGGTCCTTGAGGCACGTACCAGTGTCCTTCAAATTGCCAGACTCCATAGGAATAATTGTATCCCTGCAATAACAGTCATTCCCGGGGTAAGTGAAGATGTTTGGTGTTCGAATCACACTCATATTAAGTAAAGCAACAGTTTAGCTTGTTTTTATTACCTGTATGGCAATCTCAGTACGAGGTTTCGTTTGGCTGGTGGGAGTATGAGGCTTGTCTGTAGAGTAAACCCAGCATCTGTGAACTCCATCGGAGAAGCAATATCGTTGGTTTTCCGGCAGGTCATAGGGCTTCTGGATGTGATAGTACGATCGGTTAAGAGGGAGGGAGATGAATCCTTTTGTGGGATCAGAAGGTTCCCAACCTTGAACCAAGATTTTGTGTAGAGCAAACTGGAGGAAGCTCAAGGAGAAGAAAGCTAACTTTTGAAACAAAAAGGCCATTCTTTGTGGGTTAGGCAAAAATGGCATAGGTAAAGAGTGAATGGGTGTGATGGGATTAATATATAGCACTATGCAATTGAATGGTAATTAAATTGACAAAACAATATAACTAACACAATACTAGAGCTAAGGTCTCATTAATGAACCCCACATTACTTTTTTGTTAAGTTCCTAGTCCCAGTCCTACTAGATCGCATCCACATGTCACGTAAGGGACCATCTCAAACTTTTGGACTAATTAAGTGACTCTGACGCGAAGGACAGCTACCGTTTTTTTTCCATTTTTCATCATATGTTTTTACTTGTGTTGGAAGCTTGTACCAAAGTCGGGGGATCATTGTTGGCACTTGGTCAATTCAAATGAGGCCAATTAGAAAAGTTAAAAGGAGTAGTTACGAGGAAACTAAAATATAAATTACCTAGAAATTTTGATTGCAAAAGAGGTACATAAATTTTTTATATATATGGACAAGATAAATTAATAGTTTTGAAATTAAAAAAAAATTATTAACTTACTAAATATTAATATATTGATAAATTAATAATTTATTAATTTATAAAGATAATATCACATTCATAATAAATTTTTTTGTGAAATAGAGAAGAATAGTATAATAAGAGAAAGTAATGATTCTGTAAAGTTATATGATACGATTCTGATTTAACCTTGATTGAATGAATCATTCACTTAATAATTTTTTGACTATTGCGTGGCCAAATCAAGATTACATAGTAACCCATTACCCATTGAAGATGAATTTTTGGAGGCAATATATTATACCTATCTCTCTCTTATTTCTCTTGAGATAATACATAGAATACAATACTAGTTTTTTTATCTAAAAATTGTAAAGAAAACAACAATCACCAAGAAAGCAACAACCACCAATGAAATGTGTAAAGCATTAACTTTAAGAAGAAGCAAACAGCACTGAAAATTTATTTTACAAAGACATCATCGACATACCCATATGTATTTAGTTTCAATTTAGTCATTTATTAAATTTATATATTAATCAGGTCCTACAGAAAAATAATTTTTTTAACTTATTGTCTAATAAAATTTATAAAATAATTTAACCTGAGATTGTCAATTTATCAAACAAGATAACAAAGTATCAAAACCATGAACCAAGATAAGCCACGCCCAAAGACAATAAAATAATGTCTTGTCACTCCAACATCCACGACACATCTATAGTAATCAGCAAACTTGATCATATTCTAGTATCCCTGCCCAAAGTAAATGAGCCTACAGCCGCGCTCAGATCACAACTTAGCTGCTACAATTTGGAGTTTTCCATGGCTTATTGAAATCTAATTTCTAATTACATCAAATACATAACTAAACTTAAATCAACACAAAAATAATTGCTCACATTTTCCTCCAATATAAGACATTAGTATTTTGAAATACTATCCCAACAAAATATAAGTTAGCTAGATACTTTGAATGCAAAAAGGTGTAGATAAATTGTGATGCCATATATAACCATTAAACAAGAAGATAACAATAGTAGCAAGAACACGGACCAAATATATCCACACCCAGGGGTGGGGTGGGGATTGTGTCCTGTCACTCCATCAAACACACATGGTAAGCAGGAAACTTGAGCTTATTCTAGCATCCAGGCTCAAAGTAAATGAGCATACAGCGGCGCGCACATCACAATGTACCTACTGCAATTTGGAGTTCCCCACGTCAATAACAAAACGGTACTTGACATCAGACTTTGCAAGCCTTTCTATGGCTGTGTTAATTTGGTCCATCCGGACCAGTTCAATGTCTGCAGCAATGTTGTGCTTGGCGCAAAAGTCCAACATCTCTTGTGTCTCCTTCATTCCTCCAATGTTGCTTCCTCCAACAAGCCTCCGAGCTGCAAACATAGAAAGCAAATTTAATACAATTTTAAGGCGAGGCCATTCTTGGCCCAAGCATAGCAGATTAAGTATTTAGTAGAAAAATGTGGAGATCTGGAGCTAAGCATGACAAATTTATACGGCTAAGTAGTAATTCAATTTCATATCAATTGTCGATTAAAAGTCACATCACCTTACTTTTACATATGCACCCTTACAAAGAGTGACCTGGTTTAAAGTTTTTCAAGACAGGGCACAATATTAATGGACTCCAGGTACGTCAATGCCTTCAAACATCACTCGCAAATAATGATTTCAATGAGACACATTTTATGAGAACTAAATATAAACTACAAAGCAGCTACCGCCAACAATTTCAGCCTTTTAGCTTCTACAAGTAACTAGGAGATATTGATCTGTTAATTTTTTTTTCCCTTCTCTATTTCTATTTTTCCGGCATCCAGTCATAGCTGTACAGAACTAAAATTTTCCTTCATGAAGTAAAAGAATAGATCACACTTGCATGTTAGCCAGGAATCAGAATCAAATGGGCATAAGAGTTTAAAGAAGGATCATACTGGAAAAGACAGTTAATCAATCTTTCAAACATATTAACTTAAACTATACCTAAGGTCAGAGGTTATCAATTATGTAACTTACCCCCAACTAAAGCAAAAATAGGCACCTCTAGGGGCTTCTCAGGCAAGCCCACGGTGACCAGCTTTCCATTCACTTTCAGCAGACCAAGTAGTGGTGCAAGGGAATGAACCGCTGACACAGTGTCAATAATGTAATCCATAGTGCCCATAGCAGCCTGCATGATGGAAGCACAAACACAGAGTACTTATAAGTAAGATTTCACAATATCGATTGATTTCCAGGTTGCCTGGTTAAGTTGTTAATTTCCTATATACCTTAACTTTAGCAGGATCACTGGAAACAAGGAATGCATCAGCACCAAGTTTGCTGATCGCTTCACTCTCTTTTTTCGGAGAAGTACTGATGACGGTGACTTTCAACCCAAAGGCCTTGCCAATTTTCACAGCAACATGGCCAAGCCCACCAAGTCCTGCTACACCCAAATGCTTACCTGGCTCAGTCATTCCATAATATTTCATTGGGCTGTACACTGTGATCCCCGCACACAAAAGTGGTGCACCCGCATCAAGAGGCATGTTGTCTGGAAAGCGGAGCACATAATGCTGATCAACAACAATCAGATCTGAGTAACCACCATAAGTTTTTGTTCCATCACGATCAATGGAGTTATATGTAAGTATCATATTAGGACAGTAATTCTCCAAGCCCTGCTGACAGCTTTCACATTTTTGGCAGGAGGCTACCAAGACCCCAACTCCAACCTTGTCACCCTCTTTGAATTTTGACACGTTATTTCCAACTTTTGTCACAGTACCAACAATTTCATGCCTGAAGATGAACAAGTAGATATATTACCAATATAAATGTATTTCATTATAGTTAAAATAATGATTCTAGAGAGCACAGAGAGAGACAAAGAAGAAACAAAGTAGATCGTATTTCTTTACAAATGCATTTCAAAATTGCAACATATAACTGTTTTCGAAGCATGTTTATACATAAGTGGTGTTTCAAATGCTTAACAAGTTTAAAATAAAAAAGTACAAATTTTTATTAAACTATTTTCCACATTGAGATGCTATAACTTTCCAGAATTTGATGTGTCTGAGACTCTTAGTGCATGCATTTGCACATGTGTGTATATGAAGCTCAAAGAACTTCTAAAAGATAAAGCCATGTACTAGTTTGTCCTAAAAAGTTAATTTTTGTCAACTTCAGTAGAATAAGTTGAAGATGCAAATATACCTGACAAATATGGACTACTGAGAGAAATAAGTTGAAGTTAAGTTCAACACCAGACTGGCAATAAGCTGAAGTTACAACTAAAAATACATTGCATTTGACTGCATTAAGCAAGAACTTCATGTTTAAGTGGCAGAACCTTCAATAAGAGGCAATTTCCTGCCTACACCACAGTCAAGCTATACTGGAAAATCAAATGCATATGTACGTCGAACAGCAAGGTCTGAACAAAATATTATAAGAAAAGGTTCACTGGAGGTGGTGTAATCAAAGCTAAAATTTGACCTTTTTTATTTATGGTTGGCAATGATTAGATATTAAGATAAGAATCTACCAACAAAGCTAGAAGCCATCTTCAAAGTATAAACAAAGTTAAAAGACTTGGCATCCTTTCCAAGTTCAGGAATGCGCGAATAGATCAGATAAAAACCAGATGAGGACCTGAACTTGACACAATAGGTTTATACCACATGATTTGTAGGCTTATTAGGCATAATTCAGGAGTGTGGACTTGAAAATAGATCATTCTTTTTGCCAACTGGGATAGGCTACGATTCTTAATTTTGGAATTGTAGCATGAAGCTGTGTCAAGTAACGATGCTAGACACCTCTAGATTTCACTTACCTGTCTCAATAGAGAGAAAAAAAAAGGGGGGGGGCGGCGGGGATACACACTATGCAATTTGATAATTCATGACTTGACTCAGGACAATGCACGTGCAATAACATTGGATATCTAATCATTAACAACCAGCTAATTTCCATGTCCCGAAAAGTGTCTTACTAAGTGACAACCAATGTAACTTACAGTCACGTTACTTGTTTTTGCATATTTTGCAAGAGTTGGAAGTTATATAAGTTGTAACTTAGCAAAACCCTCAAATATGACCCCGCCTTGAAAACAATTATTAATTATACATATCAAGTTAATATCCATTATTGGTTTACATGACTATGATTCACATCAAAATACTATCCCCATCAACACTCACTCTAATTCTTCATTGTAATATTTCCAAAAGAAAATACACCAACAATCAGAGGCTGATCTGTGAGTGGGCCAGACCGGGCCCCAAAAAAGATTGTTAATAGACTTCTTTAAAATTACATAATTTTGTTTTGGGTCGTTCTAGCCCACTCACAGGTCCGCCTCTGAGTAGCAAGCCAAAAACTCAACCATACAAACTTTTTTTTTTTTTCTTTGATAAAAATCCATACAAACTTTGAAAAGGAAAATAATGATAATAACAAACATTAAAAGAAATAAAAGGTAATTCTCATCAACAATCTCGTTAGATGGCCTTCATCACTCAACTACTCAAATTGATGCTTCAAGAATGTCATACTCATACCAATTTGTATGTATAAGAATTACTCCTCATCAAAACATCATTCAACAGAAGCCAGAAATATTGGAAGCAACAATAATCAAAGATCTCAAAACAGTTGAATAAAAACAAAAAACAAAACGAATATTTGTTATAAAATAGAGTAGAATTAGCATCATACCCGGGAACAATTGGGTAATTGGTGACACCCCATTCATTTCTGGCACAATGCAAGTCCGAGTGGCAAATCCCACAAAAGAGGATCTTAATAGTTACATCATCAGCACCAGTTTCTCTGCAAATAAAACAACCAAAAAAATTCACACCACCATCGCAACTGAAAAATATCAAAACTTTGCATATAACAGACAGTGAAGTGTAAACTCGCAACCTTTTCCAAAATCTAAGATAATACCTACAAACCCATTTTAAAAAAAAAAAATTACAAAAAAACCAAACTTTATTTTAACTTTTATTATATAAATGTAAAATGAGCCACTCCTACCAAACATATAAGTTTCGCCAGTTCAACCAAGCAGAGTGACAAAAAGTACATAAACAAATAAAATAATATCGAATAATGATAAGAAGTGCCTTCTGGAGAAATGGAATGGGGAGAAGGTTCCAGTGTTGTCTCTGGCAGCCCAACCAATGGCCTTTTGAGGGTGCTCTGTTTCTGGTGATTTTGCCATGCTTTCTCTCTCTCTTTGGCCTTTATCCTTCACTCTCACTTAAACAATGAAATGTGCGTAATAATGATAGAAGAAGCTGGCTTGTGATTTCTGAGGCAATGTGTTGCCAAAGTTGGAATCCGTCTAAATATAACGGTTTTTGAGTGCCGTACGGAAATCTGTAACCAACCATTTTCCGAAAAAGTCTTAATTTTTTTTATCAAGTATTATTTTTATAAGTTTATTTGTAAATTTTTTACAACAATTTGTAGAAAAAAAAAATTAACTTGGCGGTCTAAGATGTCTAATAATTTAGGGTCAGTTTGGGAATATTGTAATTTTTAAAATAATTATTGTTTTCAGAAACATTGTGAGTTTTAAAAACAATTATGAATATTTGATAAATTTTATTTTTAAACTATTGAGAAAAAATAAATGAATAAAATGTATATAATGTAGGGTAAAATTTACTTATACATATAAAAACATGATTTTTAATTATGTATTGTAATACTCTTACTGAAAATAAAATTTATGATATATTGATTTTATTTTTTTATTTTTATCTCAAAACAATTGATAATTAATGTTATATTATAGTGAAACAAATTTAATAATAATCCGACCAATAAATTGATATTAATAAATTTATATTGATGAATTATAATAAAAATTTATTAAAATATGAATTTTATTTCCAATTTGAATAATGATAATTTTGGGTTTAGGTAATAATTTTAAAGATATTTATGAAATTGTATTAAAGAATAAAATTATTTTTCAAAATTAGAATATAAAAACTATTTATTTTTTACTTTTCAAAATCAGCTGTAAGAGTAGTTGATTTTGACAAAAGTAGTTTTGATTTTTTTTAATTAAACAGTAAAATTAACTTTTAAATTTTCAAAATCACTTTTAAACCTTCTAAAAATTATCACAAATGGGTCCTTAGTACCAAAAGATATCATATTTACGGTCTGAATATCATCAAATAGTTAATTAATAAACTCAACAAAATCTCAAAAAATAATTTTTTTAACATTATCAAAGTAGAATTTCTGAATTTTGAAAAAAATAAAGTAAAAGTAAAATTTCTAAAGATAGTCTGTCAATCAAGAATAGATCCCACACCACTCTTTATTCCTAGATGCTTCTTTAATTTGTGGGCATAAATTTGTTTCTTCTTTTGGCAAACTGTGGAAAAAGAAAAAGCCCTATACTGGGCACCAATTTAATTTAATTTTTTTAATAAATTTAACACGTGAGATTTTGTTTAAATGGACAAAACTATCTTGTTAAATATACATATTTTGTATTAATAAAAAAGATTTTTGTTTTTGTTTTTAATATTATATTTCATAATACATGCGCTTTTTCACTTTTCATATTATCATATACATTGAAATTCACACCAACACATAAAATATAAAATGTGATGAGAGATCTTGGGACCACGTAGGAAGATATAAAAGCTCATATAAATCATAAATGTCAAAGCTCCGAGTCGGTAGAAAAGATGCAGAAGAATGGGGGTGACGGTCTGAACAGATGAGAGATTAATTGCGGCTTTTAAAGCATAAACCAGTGTAACAACGGCAGACAATTTAAGAGGCGTTTAATTGAGAGATAGGGTGGCGAACCGGCAATAGCGCGTGACCCCATGACGTGCAGAAATTAATATCGGCAATTAGTCGGAATCCGTCTTTAATGTGTTCACCTACACTGGCAGCCTGGAAGAAAAATATCGGCAGAACAGTTATCGGTTTTCAAATTGAAGTATTGTAATTTTTAAATTATAATTGTTATAGAAAAAAATTATAATTATTAAATATAAATTAATAATATATAATAAATATAAATTTTAAATAATAATTTAGATAAAATTATTAAAGATATAATACATTTTTTATTATACAAGTGAAAAATCATATCAACATATCTTAAAAGCTACAGAAGCTAGTGTTTAGCAAATAATTTAATGATGTAACTTTTAAACTACAGTTGTCCAATCTCAATCCCAAACACACCTATCATCTAACGAAATTATATCAATATTTTTATTCACAAAAATGACATTTTATAAGTTTTTTTTTTTAAAACCCTGAGAGGCTTAGCTTAAATTAAAAGCTTGCAAATCGTGAAAATAACCATCTCATTGAAAATTTATGAAGGCCAACTCAATCTACCATCTCTTCGCAACTCATAAATGAAGTAGTTTGCTAGTCATCTGCCCTATAAACGCGTTAAATAAGCATGAGTTATACACTAATTATGATATTATTTGCTAGCCAGCCAGCATCCTCAAACATTATTAAGTTCAAGGCTATTTTTAACTCTAAATATCTATTTTTAAATTATAAAAATTTAATGGTTCGAAGTCCGTGTCAAGATCTTAGCCATAATTTTTTTTTAAAAAATAAAGTACTTTATTTTTTTTAAAAAAAATCATTACGTCTATTGAGAATGTGAATTGAATGGTGCCACACGTGGCGGCACATTTTAGTATCGTGACAAAAAGCAAACCAGCCGATTTATCAAGCAAAATAATGCCAACACCTTAACTAATTTTTTGAAAAATTATTGACATGAGTATTAATGCTTGCATAACACTGTTGACTTTCTTGCATGAAATATAAATGCAAACCAAAGTCATGACCCCCCCCCCCCCAAAAAAAAAGAGGATGCATGGTCCAATTTGTCACGGTAAATTCGAGACTTTAATGTGTCAGTTTGGTCCAAGTCCGGTGACGGAAATGTCGACGACTTGTAGGATTAGAATGGCTACAAATTGAAAAGCCATTGGATGAGCCAAGTGTTTTGGCATTGCCGAAGAAAATGATCGTGGAGCGAAGAAGTTGGCCATGCTGAGGATTTGCCTAATGAGTTTGATAAATTGTGTGATTGATATTATTCTCTATATTTATTTCATTAATATTTGTTTGATATATATTGCTTGCTAAGATCTCGGGTGAAATAAAAAATTCCCAACAATACCCTAATCGTTGTATTTTAGCGTCAAAAAGTTAATAACGATTATTTTAAGGACATATATGCAACATTACTGTGTGATTTGACTAATAAATACCACTGTGTTGATATTTTAAACAACTCTATTTTATCAACTAAAATTGTACCTTTGTTGATTGATTGGGAAGATAAATTGCACTAATTACAATCGGGATATAATAAACCTACATAAACGAATCACATCATCTATTTCACGAACAAATCTCTTTCAATCTATAAGAATAGATTACTAGAAGCCTTCGCAAATGATCATCACGAGGTTATGTCACCAGTGATCGAAGGATAATCACAAAATCAGAATATCCCCTTAATTCATAAAGTGATAATCCACTACTTTGTTTTTTCTATACCTATTTTCACACACCCATATGGTACACTAAGTATGTTATAATTCAAATAAACTTTTTAGAGAATTCAAATGTATTTATGGTACACTAAGTGTGTTGTAATTCAAATAAACTTCCTAGAGAATTCAAATAAAACACCAAGTTATAAGAATTGTAGCAAGTAGCCAACATCGTGGAGGGGGGATAATAAATAGGCCGAGCCGGACTGTATTAGGGCAAACCGAGTTCAGGCCCAGGGTTTTAAAGAGGCCACGTACTTCGAAGCCTAGACACAATATTGGCGGGCCGGAATGGGCTTGACCTGCCCCACGTTACAAGTATCCCGCCGTATAATTCAATTTCAATGAGCAACCATTGCTTTTGTGCAACCTGAAATTCACTTAAGAAACCGTAAGAATGAATCTCAAGAAGAGACTTTCAATTGACCCGCATCACATGTATAAAATGTTCGCACCTTCAATAGTATTCGATAGGTGTATTTTATCCTGTGCAAACATGTTATTTTATATTCAATTGACCTGCAACACATGATATTTTTTTCTAATTAAATTCTCTTTTATTTTACGAGAAAATTTATTAATAAGAAATTAAAAATATATTTAATATGGGATATAATTAGTTTTATTTTTAAAATGTTTGTTCTATTAAAAAAAAAATATTGAAATACGATTCATAAGCAAAAACTTAATAATAATAATTGCAGTCGTGGCCGGGCATGCTGTGGTTTGGACGGGAAATGACTAGGATCGGTTGTATTAGAGTTTTGTGAATTGGGAAAATTAAATCGACAAATTAGGGGCTTTTTTTTAATTTTTAATTTATTTTTATCTTTTACTTTATTACACTGGTGATTAAATTAAAAAAAAAAAAAGAAGAAAAAGAAGAAGAAGAAGAACAAAAGAAAACGAACTAATCGCAAAAGGAATGGATCAAATACAAGAAATATAACCTAATCAATTTTGCCCGTCCACTCAAAATTTCATTACAAATTACTATAGAATAACATTGTTTTGTTAATATCATAATTTAAATCTGTGTTATTTTTGTGCTGACCTCTGCACAGGAGAGACATATTAAATAAAAAGAAAAAAGGGACTAACAGCAAAAGGAATAGACCAAATACAAGAAATAACCTAATCAATTTTGCCTGGGTTGCTGCTGTCCGATTCTCCGAGGGAGACACTAGGCAATTTACCACAATCATAGCAAGCAACATTAGCAGTCCAACCAAAGAGAAACTTATAGTAAATAACATCTCTCAAGAATTTCATCAACCAATTTGAACCTGCATTCTGCACCCATCCTGATAGATATGACCCTGTAACCAGCCATGTCACACGCCATTTTCTTTCCTTGACGTATCTCTCTAAAGCTTGACCAATATCATTGTCTCCTGATATAACAATGTGTCCTTTATTTTTAATTAATGAATTACCAATGTGACGGCCGAGTACCACGGCGTCTTCTAGCGCCGAACAACCGCCCTGTCCGAGATCAGGCGTCATCGGATGCATGGCGTCTCCAGCCACCGTGACATTTCCTTTACTTAGGTTTCCAGATAAGATGTCCCATGGACGTCTAAACATCAATGGTGCCCGTGTCAAAGTTGAAAGATCACAATGTTGAATAACATCCAAGTACAATGGAGGCAAGACATTGTCATACTTCTCAAGTACTTCTCTTTGTAAAAGTTCAGGATCTTTTACTATAGTTTCCCCTGAAATGAACATGAAAACATCATTAAACCAATTCATTGCCTCATTCTATGAGAAAGTTCAATCACATTAGGAGAGGGAAAAATGATCCAAACCCATGTTTTTTTTCCCCCCAATAAGTTCATCATGCCACTAAAGTTTTTCAACTGTTCCCCCCCCCCCCCCTTCTTTCTGTCGTTTTCTGCATTGTAAAATTGCAAATGCCAACCTTTAGGGGGAGAATAACGATTGAGGAACCAATAGACGTCTCTTTCATTGAGAGGAATAAATCCAGCTCTGAAGCCAACACCAACAAATTGCCTTATATCCTGGTTCAGTCCATGACCATGAGGAAACACAGCCAACCCACGCACGCTAGATCGGCCTGAATTTATGGATTCTGATAATCCCAGCCACTGCGCGACCATTGAGTGTACGCCGTCACATCCAATCAGAACCTTAAACAAATAGTCAAAGGGTAATTAATTATATGAATAACTCCATATCTTAGAATGCTAGGTAATTAGGACCATTCTGGTCATGGCAGTAGCATTTAAGTCTTAATTAATTACCTTAGCTTTAATGATAGTGCTATCACCCAAATTTATGATAGCAGCGGATGAACCATTTAGTGTTTGTGAATCAATTGCAGCAATCTTGGAAGAGAATTGGATTGTGTCATCTGGCAATTCATCTGCCAAGGCTTCTAGTAAGCTCTGGCGATGTACTGATCTGGGTCCAGACCCAATCCTGCTTATAAGAGATAAGGCAAATTAACACCATTCTGAATTAGAAGACATAATAAATAACATATCTTAATTAAGTAAAATATATTCTTAATTATAACATATATTTATAAAGTGTGCTATTTATGTATAGAAATCTGATCAAGGTGCGTGCTGTCAAGCACCAATAGTCATGCCAATGAAATTTTGATATGCATCCTGTCGTGTATAAGATTAGTATTCTTATGTATATCTCTAACTCTATACATGTATGCACGATCAAGATCAATTTTTGGGTTCCTCTTTATATATAAACCTTGAAAATTAGTTTTTCACCGAATGAAAGCAACAAGTATATTATTATATTGAAAGGTACTGCATTTAAGCTACTCACCCGGATTTTCCGGCATAGGAGAGTTCTTGGGTGGCTCCAGTTCCAAGATTTGTTACAAATACCCTGATTATGAAACTATAGTTAAGTATGTATATAAAATGGTGTCCAGGGTGGTCGGACATCTGGATTAGTAAGTATGATCTTTTGGGAAACAAATTGATTATCTAAAACCTTGGTAAATCAACTAAATTGATTATCGATTTTCATTTCTTTTTCATTTTACCTCTTTGCAGGAGCATAAACAGAAGTAAGTTTGTGAGAAACACCAAGAGCATCAAGAGCAAGCCAAGCATTTGGGAAGAGAGTTAAGGCAGCACCAGTAGCTCGAAGCCCATCAGATTTTTCCAAAACCAAGGCTTTAATTCCAAGTCTCCGGAGAGCTACCGCTGTTGCCAATCCTGCAATCCCTGCTCCAATTATTACAACATCTTCCTCCACCATTTCCATTTCTAGCTCTCTAGGTGTATGAAAATTAAACACTAAATGCAGTGTCTATTATTTGCTTCAACGCCGACTCAAAGTTAAATTTATAAAAAATCGTAAGTGACGAAAGCAGTGACACCATGGGCAGTATGAGCATGTGGGGGAATTAGATATAATGTAAGTTCTAAACTAGTGAGCCAAAGTGGAATCTTTATTATGACAAGTGCCAAATTTATTTTTAAATATTGAAAAAAAAAACACAACAAAGAAAAATCAGGTTGGATCGTTTTAAAAAAAAAAAAATTGAGAGCGACATGTGCCATAATTTTTTAAAAAATATTGGTGTATATGGAACACAATTGGATTGAAATTAAACACATAAATATTATTATATTTTTACACATTGTGATCAAATTCAATCGGATCAAAAGGTAAATTCAATTAAAGTTGGAATTGGGCTTCATTAGTTGGATTGCTTGGTTTGCGCTAATATAGAAATGTCTGTCAAAACTCAGAAGAGGTCAATCTTCAATTTTCGGCTTTCGAAATTGAGCTCATTTTTGTCCAAAGCATGGTCAATTGCAGTGGCGGCTTTAGTGATAGGCGAATTAGACAATTGTTTATACTCCGTATTTAGGAAAATTCCAATTTTTGAGTATCTATTTATTAATTAATATTTTTTAAAATTTAAAAAAAGTTAAGTTATGCATATATTTTTTTTGTACAGTAAAAAAGCCTAATTTTTAGGTTTTACCGTATTGTTACTCTCATTCATAATTATCTCTCTTATTTGATAATCTTTACCTTAAATATAAGATATATTTTTATGGTATAATAATTTTTTTAACGTTACTTCTTTATTTTCTTTTACCATTTCCCCAAAAAAATCAATGATTTCCCTTTAAAAAAAAAAATCTTATTAAAATTAGTGACGTTAGATTTTTAGAGCCAACTTTTAGTATTCTATTAAAATATATTTAAAAACTCATTATCTATACACTGATACACATTGAATCAAAGCTACTTTTAGCAAAAACTTTTTGTGCTCTCTTCTCTTTCTCTACAAAATTCATTGCCATCATTATCTTCATCTCAACTAGTCAATTGACTCAATTCCAGGTGTTATCATTCCATTTTTTCTATTTTTTATTATTATTGCTCTTATCCTTTTTAGATTTAATTTATTTTTTATTTCTTGTATTGATTTTGGCTTGAATAATCTAGAAAAAAAAATAATGTTTGTTTTTTTATTTATTTGAAACAACATGTCAAATAGAAAATATGCATCGGGATATGAAAAACTGAAAAAGAAAAAAGAAAAAAGAGGAGAATAGAAAAGGAGCTCTTGATAAATTTGTCACAACTAGTAAAAAAGATATAGATTTAAATGAAGAATTAGTTTTTGAACAACCAAGTTCAAATGAATTAAATAATGATGAAACGGTGAATGAAATGAACAACATTGAAGATGATAACAATAAAAATGTGGACAAAGTTGATGTAGGAAATTTATTTGTTCTAAATAATATATATGATCCAGGAAGATGAGAAAATGTTGATACAAAGTTAAGAGATCTTTTAATAGAAAAAAGGTTCAATTAGAGAGAATAACATAACTTTCCCAAAAGATGAAAATTCTAGGCATTTCTCTACTACATTTTATGTTAAAATATTACCAAATGGAGAAAAACATGATAGAAAATGGTTAATATATTCAAAATATTTTGACAAAGTATATTGTTTTTGTTGCAAATTATTCAATACAAGTTGTAGCAAGAATCAGCTCAATGATGAAGGAACAAGAGATTGGAAAAATCTTAATTTTAAACTTAAAAGTTATGAAACAACCAATGAACATATAACTAATATGAATGCATGGGTTGATTTAGAAGCAAGATTATTGAAAAGAAAAACAATTGTAAAGATGTTCAAGAAAGAATTGATAAGGAAAAAAAAAACATTGGCAAAAAGTATAAATAAGAATTATTGTTGTTGTAAAGAATCTTATTAAAAATAAGTTAGCATTTCGTGGAAAAAAAAATGAGAAGATCTATGAAGAGAGAAATGAGAATTTTTTAAGTTTAATTGAAATGATTGCAGAGTTTGATCCAACAATGCTAGAACATATTTGACGTATTAAAACCGTTGAAATTCATGATCATTGTCTTGGACATAACATACAAAATGAATTGATATTAATGCTAGCACTTGAAATAAAAAAATCAATTGTTAACAAAGTTAAGGAAGCAAAGTACTTTTCAGTTATACTTGATTATACTAGGCCACCAAGAACAAATGTCTCTTATATTATGATGTGTGGATATTTCAACAAATCTAGTAAAGGTAGAAGAATATTTTTTAGGATTTTTACAAGTTGACAATACCATTGGAAAATGTCTTTTTAATGAACTTGTGGATGTAATTAAAACTCTTGAACTTGATATTAATGACGTAAGAGGACAAAGATATGATAATGGATCTAATATGAAAGGAAAAAAATCAAGGTGTACAAAAAAGATTATTAGAAATAAATCCTAGAGCATTTTATATACCATGTGGCTGTCATAGTCTTAACTTTGTACTTTGTGATATGACTAATTCTTATCCTAAAGCTATTTCATTTTTTGGAGTTGTTCAACGTGTTTACTCACTATTTTCTTCTTCACCTAAGAGATGGAAAATTTTACAAGATAATATATCTAATTTAACTGTTAAATCATTGTCACAAACACGTTGGGAGAGTCGTATAGAAAGTGTCAAAGTAATAAGATTTCAAGCTCCCCAAATTAGAGATACTTTACTCGAATTAGCAGAAGTTAATGAAGATCCTAAAATAAAAAGTGAAGCTAAATGTTTAGCAACATATGAGTTGGAAAACTTTGAAATTTTGTTAGGCATGATTATTTGGTATGATATATTATTTGCTATGAATACTGTTAGTAAAAGCTTACAAAAGGAAGATATGCAAATTGATGTTGCCATATATTAGCTAAAAGGTCTTACATCCTTTTTCCTTTTTTGAGAATTACAGAGAAAATTGTTTTGTGTCTGCTATGATTTCAACTAAAGAGATTGCAAATGAAATGGAAATAGAACCAAAATTTCATGAAAAACGTATAATTTGTAGAAAAAATAAATTTGGTGAGAATAATAATGAAGAGAAAATTCTATCTACTCAAGATTCTTTTAGAATTGATTACTTTGTATATATAATAGATCAAGCTATTTCTTTAATCACCAATAGATTTAAGCAGTTTCAATTCTATGAAAATATTTTCGGATTTTTATTTAATTTTGAAAAATTAAAATCGTTAGATGATGAAAGTTTAAAAATTTATTATATTAATATGGAAAATGTCTTGAAATATGATATGTTTTCTGATATTGATGGATTAGATTTGTTTTCGAAGTTAAAAGTTTTAAAAGAAGTTATACACATTGAAAGAAATACTCCACTTGATATACTTAATTATATTAAAAAAGTAGATTCTTTTCCAAATGCATTTGTTACTTATAGAATATTATTGACAGTACCTGTAATTGTTGCTTCTGCTGAGAGAAGTTTTTCTAAATTGAAGTTAATAAAATCTTATTTAAGAACTACAATGTCACAAGAAAGATTAAATGAATTAGCTACATTAGCTATTGAAAAAGAATTGTTAGCTAAATTAAAATATAAGATTTTAATTAATAATTTTGCATATAAAAAAGCAAGAAGAATCAAATTTAATTGAATAGTAATTTGCATTAGTGATGGCTTGCAGCAAGGATCATAGCAGGTAGGAGCAACGATTTAAAGTTCACAAGAAGATTATGGTTATGGCTAATGAAGTTTTAGAGCATCTTAAGGAGATGGAATTTGTGGAAGACAAAGTTAGTTAATATTTGTATGGAAATAAATAGATATCTTTCCGACTATTTTTTTTTTGTCTTGTTAATAATTGTTGTAATTCAAGATATTATTGAATATAGTTGAATTTTGAGCTACTTGATGTTGTTTTGAGAGTTTTTTGAGTTATTTAATGTTCTTGTAAGAGTTGATATTTTAACATCTAAAGGCCTAAAATAAAATTTCACTTAAGGCCCCCAATTGGTTAAAGCCGGCCCTGGTCAATTGGCTTAAATCTTTCGGTGAAACAAGAGGTTTGAGGCAGGGATGTAGTTAGAAACTTGTTTTCGTTGCGGTACATTCAACTTATAATACAGACCATGACTATAGTTTAACTAATTGCGAAGGTAATTTACACAGTTTGAATAATAATAGTGAGTAAGGCCATCTCCAATGCATAACACCATTTTAGTGTAACACCAACACAAAAAATGCACCTTTTTCACACCAAATTACTATTTCATCTCCAACCCATTTACACCAAATTTCACACCAAAAAGAATATTTTACTTTTTATTCTTTTAATTCTCAAGAATTAATTCAATTAACACAATAAATATTACTATTAATATAGATAATTAAGTAATAAGTAATTTTATATCGATTGACAAAAAAAATATAGAAAATTATTAAATTTGTATTTAATTAACTAAATTAGTACATTATGAAAATTAAACATTACATTAATTAATATAGAAATATACAATAACAATAATAATACTCTGGTTATTCGAATTACTAAATTCATCCCATAAATGATCAATCAGTACATTTCAGAGTGTAATGTGAGCCTCTTTATCCTTGATTTGTTTGTGTCGAGTAAGAAATTCTTGAAATCTAGTATTCTTATCTACCCTCATATCAATGGTTGGTATTGCGGCTTGCATCCAATCATTAATTGTTGCATTAACATCACGTTCATCTTTAATTTGTATTAATTTAATTTTGTATTTTTAATTTTGTAATATGTAATCTAGTAATTAATGTTATTGGCATTTTTATTTTTATTATTAATTTTTGTGTTGAATATTTTTTATTTAAAATATTAGTATAATATCCAAAAATTAAAAAATAAAATAAAAAAAATTAAAAAAATAACTTAAAATCTTATATAAAATAGGACTTATATGTAAATAAGAAAAAGTAATAAGGATATTTGAGACTTTTTTTCCTAGCACCAAATGAATAGTGTTGCACCATATTTTGTGCAATACTATTCATAAGGGCATCTCTAATGTAGCACTAAACCTAACACCAAATCACCTTTTACACTATTTTTGGTGTAAAATGCTTCTCCAATGTAACACCAAAATCAACACCAAAATGGTGTAATGAATAGTATTGCACCAAATATGGCGCAACACTATTCATTACACCATATTTTGTGTTAGGGAAAAAAAGTCTCAAATATCCTTATTACTTTATCTTAGGGTGCGTTTGGGATTGAGGTTGGGCAGCTGTAGCTTAAAAGCTACAGCACTAAAGTGTTTGGTAAACACTAACTGCTGTATCTTTTAAGCTATGTTGATATAATTTTTCACTTGTATAATATAAAATTTGTTATATCTTTAATAATTTTGATAAAATTATTATTTAAAATTTATATTTACTATATATTATTAACTTTTATTTCATAATTACAGCTTTTTTTTCACAGTAGCTGTAGCTTAAAAGCTACAACACCTCAATCCCAAACACACCCTTATTTACATATATGTCATATTTTATATAAGATTTTAAGTTATTATTATTATTTTTGTTATTTTTTTAATTTCATTTTTTAATTTTTGAATATTATACTAATATTTTAAATAAAAAATATTCAACACAAAAATTAATAATAAAAATAAAATGCCAATAACATTAATTACTAGATTACTTATTACAAAATTAAATTAACACAAATTAAAAAAGCTACTACTACTAGCATAAATTAGAACAATTATTTAGTAATGTGGGAGATCATTATTAGATCCTCCAATATCATCAAAATATTGGCCAATATTATTAGAAGTATTTTGAGATGCTTGCATTATTATGCACAATATGATAATCGAAGATGAACGTGATGTTAATGCAACAATTAATGATTGAATGCAAGCCCCAATACCAACCGTTGATATGAGCGTAGATGAGAATACTAGATTTCAAAAATTTCTTACTCGACACAAACAAATTAAGGATAAAGAGGCTCACATTGCACTCTGAAATGCACTAATTGATCATTTATGGGATGAATTTAGTCATTCGAATAACTAGAGTATTATTGTTATTGTATTGTATTTTTCTATATTATTGTTGTTATTTATTGTTATTGTATTTTTCTATATTAATGTAATGTTTAATTTTCATAATGTACTAATTTAGTTAATTAAATGAAAATTTAATAATTTTCTATATTTTTTTTGTTAATCGATATAAAATTACTTATTACTTAATTATCTATATTAATAGTAATATTTATTGTGTTAATTGAATTAATTCTTGAGAAATAAAGGAATAAAAAGAAGAATATTCTTTTTGGTGTAAATGGGTTGGAGATGAAATAGTAATTTGGTGTGAAAAATGTACATTTTTGGTGTTGGTGTTACACCAAAATGGTGTTATGCATTGGAGATGGCCTAACACCATTTTAGTATTGATTTTGGTGTTACATTGGAGAAGCATTTTACACCAAAAATGGTGTAAAATGTGATTTAGTGTTAGGTTTAGTACTACATTGGAGATACCCTAAGGACTAATATTTAGTGAGTGAGATTTCTTATCCCTATTCAAAACTTTTATCTTTTAAAAACAAATGCAATACAATTACAAAATATTCAAATAATAATATATTGCACAACAAATATTATATTATTATTTATTGATATATTTTTACTTGTTACCGTTGCCCTTACAAATTTTTGTGTTTTGGAAATGATATATGATATTTTCTTGTCAATACAATAATATACAATATTTTGATGGATAAACTAAGAAGTAGATGAAAAAGAAAAAGAAGAAGAAAACGAGGGAAAAATAGAGAAATTATTATTATTATTTTTATATAGTTTCATGTTTTATAATGATTCCCTTATTTTGTTAAATATCTTTTGTTTTCATTCAGGTGTGACTAATTCATGTTTATAGAATCAAAATAATTAATAAATTGAAAAAATTAACAAGGGTTGAGATTGAATTTGAAACTCTTCAAATAATTTCTTTAGGCAATTTTAATAATTTTAATATTGAGCTGGAACGCTATCGCAAATTTAAAACAATTATGAACTAATTTAAAATTACTTTTCAAAATTTTCCAAAGTCAGTTGGACCTGTGCCACAGCTGGTGCTATATTGGCTCCACCAATGGTCTCACCGTCTCAGATTCAAGTATAAAGAGATAGTTTACTTGGAGGTGGAGAGGGAGGTGCAATGTTAAAACCAAAAAAGCAGAGAAAGGTTGAGCTCATTTTATTTTTTCTTTTTCCTGTTTTGATATGTTGGCACCTGGTACCATGCACCACGTAATTATCGCTTGCATACTGGAATTTAATTTTTAACTGGTTACAATTTATAGATATATTATAATTTCTAACCATTAGTCTAGAAAACATTCATTGTACGGACAAAATCTATTGAGATGAGTTTAAAATCTGCTCACACTAACAATGTTAAAATAAAAATCTACCCATATAACACTTTATTATTTTATTTCCGTAAGTAGTGTCATACTTACTTTTACATTTGAATAAAATTGGAGATTCGAGAGAACAGAAAAAAGGCTAACCACCAAAGGATCCTTACATCAGGTATAAGAAACCTAATCTATTTTACTGGGGCTGTCATTTTCACCAAGGGAAACAACAGGCAATTTACCACAATCATAGCCGGCCATTTTATAAAGAAGCCCACCCAAAAGGGTCCTATAAAAAATAACATCTCTCAAGAATTTCATCCACCAATTTGATCCTCCAATTTGTACCCATCCAGAAAAGTACGACCCTATAACCAGCCCTGTCACACGCCATTTTCTTTCCTTCACGTATCCGTCTATAGCTTGAGCAACATTATTGTCTCCTGTGGTACCAATGTGTCCTTTAGTTTTAATTAGTAAATTACCAATGTTTTGGGGTGAAAAACATCATGACCAAGCACGCATAAGCATAATGTGCTTGCCTCGCCCTTAAATGAATCCTCGAGGAAAGCTATCCTCGACAAGGCATAGAGTCGGTCATGCGAGTAGAGTCCGTTTGAAGATGCGCGAGGAGAGACCAGGATCAAGTCAGATCAAAGATTTTGTCAAATGTAACCAACGAGTTTCTTTCAAAGAATTTGGGCACAAAGCTCACTCACCAGCAGTTACGATGTCCGCTCACCCACGGTTATGTAACTAACCCAGTAACGGTTTGGAGGTGAGGAGGCCACTAATCTCGATAGGGTATAAAAGATCCAGAGAATAGCAGAAAATGGGTTAGACACTTTTCATTTTCATATACTCTTTCTTTCTTTATTGGGCAATTTTTCTCTCTTCTTTTTTTCTTTCTTTCGGCAATTAAGCTCACTCATTTTGGGTAGTATTAAGTCATGTGATTTATGGCACAAGTGTTTTCCAAGTAAACCCATATCGCTTACTTGAGTGTCAAAGGCTTTACGCTAGAAAAACCTTCAGCATCCTCTGACTGGTTATTGTGAACGCATGCATTCTTCGAGGAAGAGCTCAAGGTCACAAGAACCTGTTCGATAGAGAGGAAGTAGCAATGAATCGTCCCCCCAATAACAACAAATTTAAGTGTTGATGTGGTTGTCTAGTAGCTACACAGCTCGACCAGAATTTTGCATCAACACATACTAATCCATTTATTTTCAAAATAGAAATAGATGAATTAAAATTTACAGTATACCTCTGTTTTGATAAATAATCTACCGAAATTAAGTTCCTTTTAATGTCTAGAATATAAAAATAATTATTCAAAACTAAACTCTCATTATTAAAAGATAATAAACAGACCCAATCTTCACTGCTAACATGAACTAGCCTATCCATAATTGTAGCTTGACGCTTCTTTCACTTAGTTTTTGTTAGCCTATATGGCTATAAAATGATAATTTTGATGATAACAAATCACATGTTTTAGATAAACAAAGAATTACACATTATGTTTTTTAAATAAAAAAATGATTTTATGAAATTGGTTGTTTTCAAGTTTATGGTTTAAATTGAAAAGTTTTGAGAACTTTGAAATCAACAATAATTGTTTTAAAATTCTGAAAATGGACCTATTTGCAAAGTACTATAAATATTTGGGCCATAACATAATTTTATAAAATGTAATTTTCACTATAGCAAGTTGCTAACCGGATTCACCAATGTGGCAAATTTGTTATCAAGAAAATCTCTCTGGAGTAAAAATGACTAACCAAAAAATGAAAAGCCGCAAACCAGATATGCAAATCTTTGAGTATAACGATAACATCAAATGACAAATGGGTTAATATAAAACAACAAGTCGGTTATCACTAAAAAGTTAATAGCGGTTAGTTTTATGCTTAACTATAAGATGGCTTCAATCAAATTCAAATGAAGAAAAAAGAAAACTATTTTTATCATTGAGCAATCCTCAGCAATCTGAGCATAAAATTTGTATATTCATTTCATTCATTTACACACATTGGGCTTTCATTTTTCTTGTTTTCTACTTATTCATGGGGATGTATTTGATGGCTGAAACTCTTTTGTTTATTTTTCTCTCGCAAATCATGAACTAAATTCTATTATAGTTGAGTAGTAAATGGACTTAATGGATGTTTGACTGATATACACGTGTTGCTCTGTGTTTGATATAATATTTTGTCTTAATTGTACTTATTTTATTCTCTATTTCGGCTGACCACCCATTTAGAGATACTAGTTAAGGAAGAGCCTAAAAAATGTCTGACTTAGTAGATCTTATTAAGACAATACTTGGTTTTAGATTGTGTTTCCCATGTTAAGTTAATCTCAATTTGAATAGGGTCATACTTGATTTAAGATTAGTGATGAACAAGACATAGAGATTCACCTTGTAGGGTAAATGGAACCTAAATTATTTAGTGCTATATTTAATGTTGGCGTAACAATTGGTCACTGTTAGGTTGCATTCGATATAAGATATCTAATAGGCGACAGCTGATGATGCATAAGGGATTCTACCCAGTACTGTAGTAAATGTTGTAGCAATTATACTCTAATTGAAAAAATAGTCAATGTTATTATGTGAGTTTATTCACTCAACTACTCTATTTGACGTGAGAATTTTCTTATTTGTATTTTATTTATTGCATTTTTATTTTAATTAATTATTAGTTTCATAAAATTGTCTTATTTTAATTTAGAACAAACTGCATTGTTCAAGATTGTTGTAGCAAATTTGATTACATCAATCCATGTGGAGACGATCTGAATACTCATCAATATATTACTTGTTGTGTACACTTGCACATTCACACTTATAGCATATAAAACGCACACCACCACCCCTCTTAGGTTGCCTATTTAGTATTTCAGTTTTCTGATTTCCTGAAACAAAAAAAGTGAATTATAAACATGATTAATTGCTCAAGAATCCAAGATTCAGGTGTCAACAGGACGCTAAACTAAATGGGTCTCTATGCCTAAAAGATTTCCCATACTTGAATTCACAATTTCAGGGCGATCCTTTTTCCAATAACCCTTCTGTCCACACTTGAAGCACTTGCCTTTCGGCTTGCCATTTTTCTTAATAGATGGTTTTTTTTCCCAGTTTTCTTCTTTTTGTCCTTATTTTTTGGCTTAGGCTCAGAAGAACTACCTTTCTCAGTAAGGTTAATGCTTCCTTAAGATTTTTCAGAAGAATGAAGTTCAATCATTAATTTTGTCGAGGTCATATTTCTTTTATTGATATTATAATTGACCTTAAACTCCTTGAATATTTTTTTCAGAGATTCTAGCACCATGTCAATCTTTGAATTACCATTGATTTGCGCACCCTAAATCTCAGTCTCATTCAAATAGTCCATCATTTTCAGGACATGATCATGAACTCTTGTACTCTTTTCAATCTTGGAGTTCATAACACCTTTCAACACCGCTTGTCTCGCAGAGCGAGTACTCTACCCAAACATCTCTTGGAGACTTTCCATTATTTTAGTGCATGTCTCTATGTTCTGATGTTTGGTTTGCAGACTATTAGAAATCGAGGCTAATATGCAGCATTTTGTCATTTCATTAGCTTTTTGCCATTTCTCATAAAGCCTCCTCTGATTTCTATTAGTGTCATTTGCTGGTTTAGGAGGGCATGGTTGGGTTAAGACATATTTATGATTTTCAGCAGCCAAGACTATAAATAGATTTTGTTTTCAATCTATGTAGTTCTCGCCAATGAATTTGTTTTTATTCAGAATAATAGTGAGTGGATTTAGAGAAGACATTTACTGAAAAATAAAACATACATACATAAAATACTTTGAAACGAGTAATATTCACAATAAAAAATCTAAAATGCAAAAAAAAACATAAATGTATTTTATTTTATTGTAATGATAATCTAGTACCACTTTGGGAAGCTATCCGATGGGGAAGTCATGTCTATACTTACTAGATCCAATTAACTATTAGATTATTTACTTTCATGTTGAAACATGATAAATAATTATTATTATCTTTTAAGGCCAAATTTGTTAACAGAGCTTCGTTGAGAAGGTTAATAAAAAATTTTATTGAGTGTATAACCATTGTTTTAATCAACGTATCATTCATATGTTACAGCCACAGTTAGAGTGATTGACAAATTAAAAAATATTTCAATTTTATCTTTAAAGAAATTCATCAAATAAAATGTTTAATATATATACCTTTTGTAGGGAGCATTATTGTATCATGAAGTCGATTTTTATATATAATTTTATTATTGAACTAACAATGAAGTCTGTGAGAAAAATTATCTTGAATTTCCCCTCCCCTACTCAATATTTTAAAGTTGGTTTATCCTTTTAAATAATAGACAGATTATATCATATATTGTTAATTGCATACTTCCTAAAATAATATTATCTAGATGAAACCTAATATTATTAAGCATATGCAAATGTCAAACAATAAATGTTTAGATTCATAATCTATAGATGCCATGTATTATGATGCATAGAGTGACACTTCCTATTCTATATGACATGTCATCAACCAAATATAGAATGTAGATAAAAGCAAATAAACAATCTCGGTTCATGGTTTTCCTAAGTAAAAATTGACTTAATCTACAAGCTTAATGCTTATTGGGCTTCAAGTCGATGTCCATATTCCTTTTTTCTCTTCCTTGTGCTCATTCTTGTCCATATACATGGGCTTGGACACTTTTAAGTTTTTAAATTTATCATTGGTTCAATTTTTAAGATTAAATCTAGGTATTTTTAAATAAAATTCTAATACGTCTTATTTTTTAAATGAATTTTTTATAAAAAAACTAAACCCAATTAATTTAATAAAATAAGCCCAAATTTATTTTAAAAATTCTTGAGCCGAATAAATTTTATTATTGATCTTACCAAATTTCCATTTATTTGACCCAATTTTTAAATCTCAAAATAAACTTGGGACCAATATAAATAAATTTGGATAAATAATTACTATTGGACTTATCAAATTTTTATTTATATTATCCAATTGATAACAAAAAATGGGCTTGGATCCAATATAAATAAATTTGAACTTTTTTGCCCAAAACCCAAATACTTCAACTGATCTGTAAAATAGTAAAACCATAGGGTGTCATAAGATATAAACCCAAAACCCTAATTAACAATTTTTTCTTCTAATCGCCGTCAACATTTTCTGTAGAATTGAAAATTGAAATGCAACAAAATTCCAAACTTTGCCAAAAAAAAACCAACAAAACTGCAGGGTGCCTTGTTGATGCTGAAATATGCTCGCCCTTTGCCCGACTAGATCTTTCCACCAACGTTTATATGCTCGGCAGAGAATATGTCACTTTCTCCTTGTTTCAGCGATTGCTTAAACCACTGGGATTAAAATCACCCTTCTTTCTCTTAGTAAGCATGCGTTCATAAAAAATGAATCAGACACGCCGGTTGTTTTACCGGCGTAAACCTTCTGATGCCTAAGTCAGCATAAGATATTTACGGGAAAATAGTGCAATTTAGATTCTGTAATTGCTTATAATTTGCTCAAAGTTTGTATAGAAAAGGGTTTGGTTTCAATTTGGCAGAGTTTTCCCTTCTCTCTCATTTTTTTGTCCCCCTCCTTCATCGGTTTCTCCCTCTTTTATAGCCGTTGTCCCACGTTTCCGTTTACTTTTCATGTTCCCTCATTTCTCGGGTAATGGCAGCCCCTCATGGGACTTTAACCACTGCATTGTGGGTAAACGTGGGATACCGTGTCTCTCTCAACGGTTCAGGGCATTGCGCAACTGTCGCGATTCCGTGAGATCGTGTGCCCGTTCTTTGGGCGATGGGTATCTGGTCGGTATATTCATCTGGTCGGTGCCCGTCTCTGGTTGGCTCATGTTTGTAGAAGGCCCTTTGACAGTGCTCCATTCGTACCATTTAGCTGAGGTGATTCACCTCGGGGTGGGAGATGATGGCATGGCTGAGCTGGTGCTCTTAATCACTTAACACCAGTCCCCCAGTTTCTGGTCTTGCGAGTGAAACGAGTTGAGAGTAGAAACTGATAATCAAATCTTACCGACCTCGGGAACTACCTAATATGGTCTTTGTGTTATTGTGATGGGTCTAAGGTTCCGTCTTTTGTTTAAAGAGATTTTGGTCCGAATATGGGCCTCCGTGAGCGCGTCCAACATATAACTGGGCTAACCTCTCGTCAGGCCTTTTCTAACGGTACGTGACGTGTCGCTTCTCGTCCTTTCGTTTTTGAAATTTAAAACGACGGCTTATCTGTCCTCGATATACAGCAAGTGAGCTGGCACCCGTGTGACTTAAATGCTTCCATTTCCCCCTTTCGTTTCAAATCCCTAAATTAAAGCTGTTATTGCGTTTTGCTTTCTGCCACTCCGTCGTAAGCCAAATTTCTCTTTGGACTTTAATCATACTTTTTGCGTCGGAAACCTTTGTTTGCTGGGTCCCTTCTCCGTCACGGCAGTGCTACCAGTGCTAGTTTATTCCAGGTATCGCCTTTAACTTCTTCTCTGGTTGTTGTTGATTGGGTTCTGTGTTGTCCCTTTTTGTACATGTATACTTGGCTTTGCTGTGATTTCCTTTTGAGATTTCGCTATATCAAATCGGAGAAGGAAGTTAATTGTAGATGAGAGTGACGAAGAAGTAGAGGATTCATACCTCAACCTGTCAATACCCACTGATTTTCTACATCCATCCAGTAGTGTAGGCCCATCCCATGGTAGGGATACCATTGAGTACCCTCGTCCCCTGACCACTTTGCCCTCCCTTAACTTAGAACCTGTGGGAAACCGTGGTGAACCAGCTTCAGGCTTTGGTGAAAACCACAGTTCTGAGGGGGTTGGAGTTCCTGAGGACGTGGGTGAAGGCGAGGAGAGTAGTACCGAGCCGAGCAGGCCCTCTAAGAAGAGAAACCTTGGTCACAAGATGGAAGCAGATGCATATCCCATTGACTATATTACCTGTGTTACCACCCATACTGACCTACTCAAGCTTAGAAACCTTTACAATATCCCCGAGGAGGTTCTCCTGGTGATCCCTGGGAAAGGTGACGTCCCTAGTCGGCCTCCGAAAGAGTATGTGACGATGCACCTGGAGAGTTTCAAGTTAGGGGCTCGGTTACCCCTTCAACCTTACTTTGCTAGGATATTAGGTAGCATGCATCTAGCTCCAGGTCAGCTTCACCCAAACGGGTAGAGGGTTCTATCAGCTATGTATGTGCTATGGGAGAGATGCGGGCTGGAGGAGCCCTCCCTTGCTGAAATAAAGCATTTGTACCAGCTGAGGAGCAGCCCAAGGGAAGCAGGCTGGTACTACTTCATGTCAAGCTCTGCAAAGAGGAAGCCTATCACTAGCTTTCCTTCCTCGTGTAAAAATTGAAAGAATAAATTCTTTTTTGTGGGAGGAAATTGGTGTCCAGCAATCCACTCGCTTGGTGGTAATATTCACCTTCCAACGCGTTTTGTCACCCCAGGTCGTTCATTTTTTTGCATACTTTACTTCTCTGATCGTTACTTATTGGGTTCTTTAACCTTGTTTGTCCTTTCAGAGTCGTGGGGCCTGATCAACAATCTTGACGATAGACCGTTGCTCCAAGTGGAAACTGTTCTGGTGAACGCGTTTACCTGCCAAGACCTCCTGTCATCCACAAATCTCGTCGGGTCACGCTTGGTGGACGTAGCTGTTGGGATGGACAACAAGATCCTTAGCGCTATGACAAGAAAGCGTGGTCGGGTTTCAGGCAGCTCCAACAACCCCCCTCTTCCTTTGAAGAAACCCAATGTTGGTCCCTCCAAAGCTCCTGCTCCTGCTCTGCCTCCTCCTCCCCCTTGGAAGACTTGTGGGGAAAAGGTTAGTGACAAGGGTCCTGAGGTCAGCATTCACTATGGGGACCGATCTTCTCCTCTTCTGCCTCGGGATCAGGGTGACTATCTAACCCTGTACCAGAGGGATTATGGCAAATCGGTGGGGCCTAAGATGGACAAGGAGGTTGAGAGCATGAGCCTCGGCGAGTTAGCTGGTTCAGTTCAGAGAGTCTCCTTTAAGCTGGCTACCCTGGTTTCTTACTACAAGAATAGGTCCACGCGCCATGAGAGGAGGCTTCAAGCTGACAATCAGGACTTGAAGAAAAAGGTTGATTCTGCTGATCGCTCGAAGGAGAAGCTGATTGAGCTGAACAAGCAGATCATGGACCTGGAGGAGAAAGAGGTTGTTGCTGAGTCCAACTCCTCCAAGCTTGAGGGTGAGTTGGGTGACCTGAAGTCTGATCTTCAGGCTGCTCAAACTGAATGAGATACTTTGAGGACGGCCCTTGAGGAGCAGATCAAGTCTTTGAATGAGCAGGTAGCCGAGCTGAAAAGCAAATCTGCTGACGTGGATGATCGGCTGGATACATAATATAACTCTGGGCTCGCCTTTTGTTACAAATGCATCATGTTTGTGCTGAAGGAAAAATATCCCGAGCTTGACATGGGCAAGCTGGAGGCCGGAGTGCAGAAGTACATGGCCGAGGCCGATCAGGGGGATAAGGAGCAGGGAGGATAGGACCAGGTGGAGGTTCCTTCGGGTGGAGTACAGGAGAGGGAAACAGGGATCACGCTCTTAAAGCAGATCAGGGATCAGTGCCTGTTCCCCCAGAAGTTGTTGGTTCTCCTCTTTCTGAGACTGCTGATCCTTCTCCTATCGAGGCTACTGAACCTCATAATCTTTAATTTTTTTTTATGTAAAATTTCGTTTGTTTATAAACGTTTGGATGTTTATAAGATTTTGGTGCCTTTTGCTTATCTTCTTGTTATGGTTTTGCTTATGGATCGTTTCTGTAAATTATCTTAACATATTTAGTTGACTTTGTCTGCTGGTCCTTTAATCGACCGAGCAGGAACTGGCACTTGTTTGCCTTAACCAAGTTTGTAGATTTGCCTGTTGATCCTTTAGGCGACCGAGCAGGATTAGACACTTGCTTACCTTAGTAAAATTAGTAGATTTGCTTGCTGGTCCTTTAGGCGACCGAGCAAGATTAGGCACTTACTTGCCTTAGTAAAATTAGTAGATTTGCATGCTGGTCCTTTAGGCGACCGAGCAGGATTAGACACTTGCTTGCCTTAGTAAAATTTGCCTAGTGAAAGAATTTATGCGGAATTCATCTTTATTGAAACTTGCATGGATTACAGAAATGCGGAATATATGCATGTGCCACAAGTCGTCATGCATTTAATAGAAATAACTTATCGAAATAAAGACTTGGTAAAGCACTTTGTTTACTGGAAGTACTTCTTTAAGTGTTCAGCGTTCCACGACCTCTTCACGTCTCGTCCATCTGAGTAAGCCAGCTTGTAAGCTCTTGGTCCAGTCGCTCGTATTACCCTGTACGGGCCTTCCCATTTCGGGCCAAGAGCACCATGGTTAGGATCCCTAGTGTTTTGGTTCACCTTCTTAAGTACCCAATCTCCAGCTCGGAACTGCCTCACGCGTACGT
Source organism: Citrus x limon (assembly GCA_034663535.1). NCBI lineage: Eukaryota > Viridiplantae > Streptophyta > Magnoliopsida > Sapindales > Rutaceae > Citrus > Citrus x limon. The sequence goes on from CM067997.1 coordinate 25,921,471, forward strand.
TCTTGTTGTAATAACGCATGATTCTTTGCTGACATTGGGCCATTTTCTGCGAGGCCCCTTCCATTTTCTCCTCCAGCAGGTCTAGGCTCAAGCAGATCTGCTCTTCGTTTTGCTCCTCGTTGAAGTATTCTGTCTGATGTGTCCCTACTCTAATTTCTGCTGGGATTATCGCCTCATGACCAAAAGCTAAAGCAAACGGGGTTTTCTCTGTGGCAGTTTTGTGGGTTGTCCGGTAAGCCCATAACACTCCTGGTAGCTCATCGACTCAAGCTCCCTTCTTCTCTCACAGCTTGGTTTTCATAAGTTTCTTTATTACTTTGTTGGCTGCTTCCACCTGTCCGTTTGCCTGGGGGTGTGCTGGGGTGCAGAACTTCAGGTCCACCTCCAAGTTTTGGCAAAATTCTCTGAAGTTGTTGTTGTCAAACTGCCTCCCATTGTCTGTAATGATTGCATAGGAGATCTCGTATCTGCAGATGATATTCTTCCAAATAAAATTCGTCGTCTTTCTCTCTGTGATTTGACTAAGGACCCCCATTTCTACCCACTTGATGAAGTAATCTATAGCCACAATTGCATGTGTTGCCGCTCCTCGGCCCTTAGGTAATGGGCCAATCAGGTCAATTCCCCACTGGGCAAAAGGCCATGGGGATGACATAATGGTTAACTTTTCTGGGGGCTGAGCAGGAACCTCTGAGAAGCTCTGGCAGACTTTACAGTTTTTCGCCATCCTCTTCGCATCCTGATGTATGGTCGGCCATAAGTATCCTTGTCGAAGTGCCTTGAAAGCCAAAGTTCTCGCCCTCGAGTGGTTGCCACAAATTCCTTCATGAATCTCCCTCAATACATAATCTGCTTCCTTGTCATCCAAACATCTCAAAATGGGCAAGGTGAATCCTCGGCGGTAGAGTATCCCATCGAGTAGCGTATACCTTGCTGCCCGACATTTTAACTTCCTTACTTGCTTCCTGTCCTCCGGTAAAATACCATCATGGATGTATGAGAGAATCGGGTCCATCCAGGATCTTTCGGCGCTCACCCGCATTACTTCTACCTCCTCTCCTATGCTTGGTGAGGCCCTTACTTCCAATAGAACCGACTTAGGTAATTTTGTATCCGCCACTGTGGCTATTCTGGCTAACATGTCTGCTCGGTAATTCTCGTTCCGGGATATCTGCTTTATCTCTACCTCTTGGAAAAGCACGACCATCGGCTTTACCTTCTTCAGATAAAGCCTCATCTTTTCTTTCCTTACTTAGAATTGATCACTGAGCTGATTACAGACTAACTGGGAATCTGCTCGGATTTCTACCTGTTCTGCTCGTAGTGCGTGTGCAAGCCCGAGCCCAGTGATGTATGCTTCGTATTCAGCTTGGTTATTTGTGAGTTGGAATTCAAACTTCACTGCATAGGATACCTCGGTCCCTTCTGGACTTCGTATTACAATTCCTGCTTTGGATCCCTGTTCACTACGTGACCCATCAAGTATTACTAGCCACACCCCCTTTGGGTTCTCCTGTTCCACTAGTTGCTCCTCCTGCACTTCTTCCCCTAGTTCAACACGGTCAACCATAAAATCGGCCATGGCTTGGGCCTTGATTGCTCCTCGGGGTCTATAGGATAGGTCGAATTCGCTCAGCTCCATGGACCATTTTACTAACCTACCAGATGCATCTGGTTTCTGGAGCATTTGCCGAAGGGGCTGGTCAGTCATCACAACTATCGGGTGGGCCTGAAAATATGGCCTGAGCTTACGTGCTGCCGTTATTAAAGCTAGTGCACATTTCTCCATCAGTGGATATCTGGTTTCTGCGTCTACCAGGGCCTTGCTAGTGTAGTATACTAGGTGTTGCTTTCTTTCCTCTTCTCTGACTACTACTGAGCTGGTAGCCCATTTAGAGATTGCCAAGTATAAATACAGCTGGTCACCTTCCCTCAGAGTTGATAGTAACGGGGCGCGGGCCAGATATTCCTTCAGCTGCCTGAACGCTTCCTCACATTCTGATGTCCATTCCATCTTTCTCCCTTTCTTTATGGTCTGGAAGAAATGGTGGCATTTATCTGTGGCCCGCGAGATGAACCGGTTCAATGTGGCCAATTTCCCTATAAGGCTCTGCACCTCTTTGACTGTTCGGGGGAACTTCATTTTTGTTACTACCCGTATTTTTTCCGGGTTGGCCTCGATCCCTCGGTGGCTCATAAGGAATCCCAAAAATTTACCCGAGCTGACCCCAAGTGCACATTTCTCCGGATTCAGCTTCATTTCATACTTCTTCAGCAGTTCAAAGGTCTCTCCCAAGTGTTTCACATGATCTCTCGGTTCTTTAGACTTTGTGATCATATCGTCCACGTATACCTCCATAGTGTGACCGATCAATGGTTTGAAGATCTTATTCACCAACCTTTGATAGGTAGCTCCTGTATTTTTCAGGCCAAAAGGCATCACCCTGTAACAAAACAAACTCATGTTAGTTATAAAGATGGTACTCTCTTCATCCTGCTCGTTCATGGGTATTTGGTTGTAACCCGCTGTTGAATCCACCAATTGATCTATTTTTTTGTAGGGGAAAACTGTCCTTCGGGCATGCCTTATTAAGGTCTGTGAAATCCACACACATTCTCCATTTTCCGTTGGCCTTCTTTACCAGCACTACATTGGAAATCCACTCCGGGTATTTAGCCTCCCTTATAAATCCTGCTTTCAACAGATTCTCCACCTCAGTATTTATGGCCTCGTACCTTTCCTGGTTAAAGCACCTCCTTTTCTGCCTCACTGGCCTTACCCCTTTCTTGATTGACAACTTGTGGCAAGCTACCCCGTGATCAATTCCTGGCATGTCCTCATGAGATCAGGTAAATATATCTGTATGGGACTATAGACATTTCACCAGCTCGCCTTTTATTACCTCGCCCAATCCTGACCCGACTTTAACCACTCTGCTTGGGTTACTCTTGCTCGCAACAATCTCCTCCAGTTTCTCAACAGGTTCCTGGCGACCCTTTTTAGAATCTCCTCGGTTATCTAGAGAGGTAACCTGTAGTGTCTCCTTGGCCGCTGTAGCGTAACAGCTCATCGCCATTCTCTGGTCACCTTTAACTACGCCTACAACTCCGTTGACTCTGTATTTCAATGCCATATAATGCGTGGATATAACGCATTGGCTTATCCTCATGAAAGGATGTCTCAATATCATCTGGTAAGGGTTTCTCTCTTTTACCACGATAAAATCAAGCATCATTGTTCTTTCAAACGGCTTTGACCCTACAGTAATCGGGAGTTCGATGGTCCCTATGGGGGTTAATCATCCTCCTCCAAATCCCTTCAAGGATGTATTCGTCCGCTCCATTTTTAAGTCTGAAATTTCCATCTCATCTAGGGCCGACTTAAACAGTATGTCAACCGAGCTGCCCGTGTCTACCAGTATTCGCCGCAACTCTGTACCAGCCACCATTGCCTTAATCACCAGTGCATCCTCATGAGGATATAAAACGCCCTATTTGTCGTCATCTGTCCACATAATGGGAACTTGCCTCATTTTCGCCCTCTTGGCTGCTGGCAAATTGAAAAGCATCTCTTTGCTGGTCATGGCATATCTCCCATAATTCTTCCGTGCCCTGTTCGAATCCCCAGCCAATGTTGGCCCCCCTGCTATCACACGGATAGTTGGCGGTTCTCGCTCCAGGTTCATCTCAACTCCCTCATCCCGCGTGTACTGTGATTCAATGACGAGGGATACTCCATCTACATATTCATCCAAGTATCGGTTCCTCACCAAATCCTCCACCTGAGTCTTTAGGTCACGACATTGGTTGATAGTGTGACCATGAGTATCATGGAATTTGCAGAATTTGCTCTTATCACGTCTGTGGGCGGGTTTTGTTATGGGGGCAGGAGGGTATAGCAGACCTCGTTCCTCGATCCTCTCATACAACTCCTCCATAGAGACTTTTAATGGGGTGTACTGTCTATATGTCAAGCTCTGGTCGATCAGTTGGACTGGTCGGCTATCATGGATATCGTCCCGAGCTGGTATTGTAGGCAGCTGACCTGGTCGCCCAGATCTGGAGTTGGCCGTATGCAGTACCCTGGGAGCGTTGTGATAAGGATGGGCAGCCAACTGCCGGAATTCTCGCTGCCACTCCGAGAATGGGGGTCGCGGAGGTTGAGCTTGGCTGTGTTGGAACTGTTGCGGTCTCTGAGCCATGGGGTAAGGGCGAGACCGAGCTGATATTCCGCCCATCATTGAGGATTCTCCAGCTCGCTTTCCTGACCCGCTCCCGCTCGAGGGTCTCCTTTCATTTCGTCTCAGCTCCTCCAGCTGTTCACTCTTTATCCTTACTGATTTCTCTTCTTCGATTTCTATATCTCTCCTCGCCTGCTCATACCCCGTCGAATAATTCTGCACTAGGGGACTTCTCAGGTTGTACCACAGTCGGCATATCCTCAGGCCATCTTTTAATCCCCTCAACGCATGCGGGTGATTGAAAGCTCCCAGATCAAGCACGGCCCGGTGGTATCGTTTTACAAAATCCCAAAGGGATTTATGTTCCTCCTACTTCATCCCTATCAGTTCCATCATATCGTCCTTTGGGGCTACCGCTCCTCGGAACTGTTCGGCCAGCTCTTGGCACATATGCTCGTATCCTTTTATACTTCCTCCTGGCAACTTGCGGTACCATTCTCGGGCTCGTCCCTCTAGTGTCAATGGGAACACCATGCACCTCTGAGCTGGTGTTAATCCATGTACACCCGTCATGTCGTTGAAACGCTCAATATGCATCAGTGGGTCACTTCTCCCAGAATATTTGAGGTCGGGGAAGCAAAAATCTCTTGGGATTACAATACCCATGATCTCGGCTGATAATGGAGATTCGTCGTCTAGCATTATCCTCCAACTCGGGGGCTTTCTCTTGCCCTGAATCTCATCCATCACTTGCGCCAACCTGCGCACCTCACCCTCCAATTCTACAGCTCGGTCAGGATCGCGCACAGCTATCTGATCTCGCTCCTGCTTGGCATTTTGCAGCCGCTTGTCTGATCTCTCCTTCATTAATATTCGCTCCCCGGCCATCAATTTCCAGTACTCGTCCGGAACGAGGTTGGTCTCTCCCTTCATCTACGCATTCTCCTGGAATCCGACCTGTACTTCTATGGGGGTGCATCCCATAGGGTTGGTCTACCAGTAGAGGGGTTTCCTCGATTCTATGCCTCCGGAGGCTGGGTTCTGCCACAATGTCATCTCTCGCCGCGGTGGGTTCACAATCCCTTCTCCGCTCATCCCTCATCTCATGCAACATGGCCGTGAGAGTCTCTATTTGCTTCTCCATCTGTTCCATTCAATCTTGCATCACCTTCTCTCTAGCTTCGTTTGCTATCTCTTAGAGAGTGATTGTTTCGCCAGTTTCATTGTTGCCCCCTAGGGCATCCTTCCTTGACATATCCATGACCGATCGTTCGCTGCTTCTCCGGTGATCAATAACTTGGTGGTAGCTTTTTATCCAGCTCCCCACAGACGGCGCTAAAATGTTGATGCTGAAATCTGCTCGCCCTTTGCCCGACCAGATCTTTCCACCAACGTTTATATACTCAGTGGAGAATATGTCACTTTCTCCTTATTTCAGCGATTGCTTAAACCACTAGGGTTGAAATCACTCTTCCTTCTCTTAGTAAGCCTGCGTTCACAAAAAATGGATCAGAGACACCGGTTGTTTTACCGGCGTAAACCCTCCGATGTCTAAGTCAGCACAAGATGTTTACTGGAAAACAGTGCAATTTAGATTCTGTAATTGCTTATAATTTGCTCAAAGTTTATATAGAAAATGGTTTGGTTTCACTTTGGCAGAGTTTTTCATTCTCTCTTTTTTTTGTCCCCCTCCTTCATGGGTTTCTCCTTCTTTTATAGCCGTTGTCCCACGTTTCCGTTTACTTTTCATGTTCCCCCCTTTCTCGGGTAATGGCAGCCCCTCATAGGACTTCAACCACTGCATTGTGGGTAAACGTGGGATACCGTGTCTCTCTCAACGGTTCAGGGCATTGCGCAACTGTCGCGATTCCGTGAGATCGTGTGCCCGTTCTTTAGGCGATGGGTATCTGGTCGGTATATTCATCTGGTCGGTGCTCGTCTCTAGTTGGCTCATGTTTGTAGAAGGCCCTTTGACAGTGCTCCGTTCGTACCATTTAGCTGAGGTGATTCACCTCGGGGTGGGAGATGATGGCATGGCTGAGCTGGTGCTCTTAATCACTTAACATGCCTCATGAAAAAAAATCTAAATGAAAACCCTCAATCCAACTTTGTGTTTTACGCCACCAATTCTAGAGTTGCAGCCGTTTATGCTTCTCCTTGCCGTCATCAACTTTTCTTTGTTTCTTGAGTTCTTTGCTATATTTTATAACAAAAATAATATTTACAAAATCTCCTATGCCAATAATGGCTTACAAAAAATCTATGAGCAGTAAAATTAAATAATCAAGAGAGAAATATGGTGAAATTGACCACTTCTCTTATTACAAATCTATAAAATTAATACAAAGAAAATTTTAACCATGAATTGAGACAACCATCAATATGCTTAACATATATATTCATTCACATAATGAAATAATATATAAAATTAGTGCCACTCATCTTATACACATAATATAAGAGATTGATTTCATATAATAACTCTATATAGTAATATGAAATTGTACTTATACTAATTGTTGGTTAAAAATAATTTTGCAGCGGAAATATTTGGATCGCAATTCTCATACAATATATAGAATTACTATAATCTAGTAATCGTACCTTTACTTTTTCATAGAAGAAATTTAGGCCCTTAAATCATGATTTGTCACCACCAATCCTGTTAGATCAAAATATGTCACTAACGATCTTTCAGGTTATAACTCAAGTTTGATTTGTACTTGACGTGTGGACACCTTTATCATGTAACTAGCAACATAAAAGTTTTACTTTCAAAGTCAGGGAGAAAAACTATTTTTTTCTCTTATCTATATATTATGGCTCATGTGTCTCTTTCTGTAGAGAAACATGCCTTATTTTATCTTGTTGGTGGAAGCCCTAGGGTCCTTATTTATCACTTTTTTTTAAATATATTAAATCAAAATAATCGATTTAAATTAAAAATAAGATAAAGCTCAAAAGTGGTGTTACTTGTTCTTATTATAGGTCCATCTTATAAAATAATACAAAACCCCTTATACACAAGCATATTAAATGGAGTCTCCTACTAAATAATATATTTATGTTTTTAACCCAAATAACTAGTTATCTTACTTATTAATCCAGTAGAGCACGTCAATTAAATGAGCTAACTCGGGGATCATATGGGTACATATAATAGTGGGTACAATAATTAGGTCTGTAATCAAACTAGTCCGATTAGTTAATTACAAATCTACTCCACTAAAATATTGGAACTGACTTCCATAATTGTATGGCATCTATGATAGTGTTCTCGAATAATAATTCGACTCATGCCACGTTAATTTCTTTACTTAACAATCCTTTATACCATATCATTGATTATATTGATATATCAACTATATAATCAATTTAATTACATCTTGTTCCTTGACATTTACTGATTTTCTCTAATGATAATTTTCAATATGCTAATTATGTTGACACACTCTGGTAAGAGAATTATATGATCAAGCACCGAAAATCCATCAAGAGATTTGTTGTATAAATTCCATATTGTTAATTTATAATCTCACTGTTCATAATTGCTCCCACCAAGATACCGGACAATCTTGACTACAAATGTATGTCGCACTCATTGGTAACTCAAATGAAATAACAATCACAAACATAAAACTATTATTAACTCAAGATTGAGATTACAAGAAAATTAATGCCATGAGATTTAATAAGTCTGACAGTTATTTTAAAATTAATTAAATTTCATATGTGATCTAGTTCAATGTAGTCAAACTACATTAGTAAATTCATAAATAATTAAGACAAATCATTCAATAAATTTACTACAGTCTAAAAATAAATAGAGCGTCCAACTCTATTTATCATCTGCGAATTCAATTTATTTAATCATAAGATAACTTGTATTTATTTATTTTATGAATCTATATGATGATCACATAAAATACATATAATATGATTAAACAGACTTTATTCGAAATGTTTATGTAATCAAAATATCTGAAAATATTTCAAATATTTTATTAATAAAAAAATAAATAAATCAATATACTTTAAAGAAACAAATCATGCCAACATGATGGCCAAGGAAGATACTGGGCCAACTCTGAGTAGTGTGAGCACATGAGGGAATTAGATATAAGATAAGTTATGTTTCTTGTGAAAAAAAAGGAATACGCTAATGAGCCAAAGAGGAATCTTAACTGCCTTGGAGTCAACGAACTCGACATGCAATCTTTGACTTTTTCCTTTTCATTCAACATTTTACTTTAAATTGATTTTTTTCTCCCTAATTACGTGTCTCCTTATTTACCGCCGAGTAAAATTTATTCATTTATTCACCTAGTGTTACTCGTTTTTGCACTAAAAAAAACTGGTTGGAAATTACAATAAATATAACTTAAGAAAACCTTCTAATTACATTATAATAACAATCTTCATAATTGAAACCTCCTGAAGTGATTTTAAAATGTTGCATTTTAGACATTTACTATAATTAAAAGAAAATCAATCTCCACGATAAACACATGGAAGATAAAAACAATACTTTTCTCTCTGCTAAAACCCTCTCTATTATCAACTAAAACTTCGAAGAGATTTGATCAACCACCGTATGCGAAGTTACACAGCAACCACAGTGGAATTTCCAACCATAGAGGTTCCAGATCAGTGGCGGATCCATTAGTCGGCAAAAAAAAATTAAATATGTTAGTTAATTTACAAATATGCCACCACAATTAATTACAAGAGTGCCATCAAAAGTAAAAACACTTTACCTATTTTTCCTTCCTTTTTACCGACAACAGTATTAAAGCCAATAAATCAAAAAGATCGGTGGTCCCCTTCACAATTTCTCATCTTCAAGATCTTTCAATTTGGTTGGCTTATTCTTTTTTGTACTGGTATGCTTTCAGGACCTTTGTAAATTGCTTCCAGAACTTATAAATTTCTTATTGGCTTTATGATTTTTTGTGCTAGTGATTCTTTATTGCGATTCATTATTTTGAATTTTTTATTGGCCATTTATCTTTTGTGATTGGTTTTACTGATTTGCTCTATAATTTGTTTTGATTCATTATTTTGTAAAGTATCAATTTTGAATTCTGTCCATGCATTCTAAATCATTGTTGTGTCCTGAAAGTTAGTTTGTAAAACTCAAGCAAATTAAATTTAATAACTATACAATAGTACAATGTGTTGGTAAAAAAATGGAGTTAGTGTTATATATATATATATATAATTGTGTATATTATTATTGGAACAATTGCAAGAGAGCATTTTAAGTAAATACTTATTGTTGTTATTTTGTCACTAATTATATATTTTTTTAAATTGAGACGAACAAGTTTTAATTTCTTATTTTATTTAAGTATGCTAATTAGGCTTGTAATTATTAATTAATTTATCAATTCTTATATAATTTCATATTATTATAGGTTATAATGTCCCACAAATCCAAGCCAAGAAAAACTCTCATTTCATTCTTTGCCAAAGTAGATGGTGGTCAATCATCAAATGAGACAAGCTCTCCATGCAATATTGATGCCTCAAGTTCTCCTACGTCTCAAAGGGTTGAATTTGAGAAAGTCGATAATCCATCCACTATTGACACCCCTTATTTAGAATGTGATTCCGGATTGCGCATTTCAATCAATACTTATCCCATTGACAAACGGGAATATGTGCGGATGGCATACATAAATATGGGATCATTTCAACCCGAGCTACAAAAGTACCCATCGACTAAATATGGTAAGCAAAATCGACGATTTCAATTTTCTTGGTTCTCAAAATTTCTTTGGCTTGAGTATTCCATATCAAAAGACAAAGCATTTTGTTTTCCATGCTTTCTTTTTTATGACACATCAACTAAGTATGATGCGTTTATTGTTGATGGTTGTCAAAATTGGAAGTAGGTTTCTTGTGATAAAAAATGTCCTTTTGCACTACATGAAGGGAGTCGTAGTTCTTTTCACAATCCGGCTATGGTTAAGTGGAGCGTAGTTCTTTTCACAATCCGGCTATGGTTAAGTGGAGCAATTTAAAGGATCCATCTAGACATATTGATAAAAGAATGAATGCACAATCTTCACACCAAGTTTTAGAGAATAGATTGCGGCTAAAAACCTCAATAGTAGCTATCAAGTGGTTAGCAAAACAAGCTTGTTCTTTTTGAGGTCATGATGAGTCAATTAATTCTCTCAATCGTGAAAATTTTATTGAATTAATCAAGTTGTTAGCAACAATAAATGAGGAGATTAATAAAGTTGTGTTAGAAAATGCTCCTAAAAATGCCCAATACATAGCACCTAAAATTCAAAAAGAGTTATTGAATATTCTTGCTAATAAAGTGCAACACAAAATTCGAGAGAGAATTGAGGATGCTAAATTTTGTATTCTTTTTTATGAAGTACTTGATGAATCTCACAAAGAGCAAATGACTATTATTTTGAGATATATTGATTGTGATGGGTTTATTAGAGAGCTTTTTTTTGAAGTTGTGAACGATGATGACACAAAGGCCTCAACTCTAAAAAATGAGATATGTAATGTTCTTGCTCGATACAATCTTTTAATTGAAAATTTAAGAGGTCAAGGGTATGATGGTGCTAGTAATATGGCGGGAGAGTGGAATTGATTACAATATTTATTTCTTAGTGATTGTCCATATACCTATTATGTACATTGCTTTGCTCATCGACTACAACTTGTATTAGTTGCAGTATCTAAAGAAGTGCACGAGGTATGGTTATTTTTTTCCAAGTTGAGCTCTATTGCCAACTTTGTTAATGCTTCTTTCAAACGTTATGCTGAGTTAAAAGCTGCTAAAGACAAAGAAATTCTAGAATTGATAGCTTCAGAAGAGCTTGAGACCGGTACAAGTGCTAATCAAGTCCGGACTTTACAAAGGGCTGGAGATACTCGTTGGAGCTCACATTTTACTTCAGTTAGTAGGCTTATTGAGATGTTTAGTGCAACTCTTGATGTTTATTGAGATGGACCTACTTGAGATCTGTGTGGAGAAGCTAAAGGTGCATATAGAGAGATGACATCCTTCGAGTTTGTTTTTATTTTGCATTTGTTCGATAAAGTTCTTGGAATCTCTAATTTTTTTTGCCGAGCACTACAGACAAAATCTTTAGACATTTTAAATGCTTTGAATTATGTCACAAGTACTAAAAGGCTTTTGCAAGAATTTCGAGATAATGGTTGTGATGACTTTATTATAAGCATGGCATTATTTTGTAGAAAGCATGACATTACTGTGTCTGATATGAGTGTTTGTTATATGGAAGGTACAAGATGTTCTTGTCGACAAAAAGATTATGTTATAGTTGAGCATCATTATCACTTTGATATATTTAATGCTGTAATAGATTTTCAATTGACAGAGATAAATAGCAGGCTCCCAGAGGAAACTATGGAACTTCTTACTCTAAGCTCAACTTTGGATCCAATCGATGGGTTTAAATTATTTGATACTGATCGTATTTGTTGTCTTGCTGAGAAATTTTATCCTCATGATTTCACTACAAATGAGATTCTTGCTTTGAGACGAGAGTTGGAGCATTATAAGTTTGATGTGCTTTCCCATCCACTTTTTCAAAAAGTTACTTCACTTTCTGAGTTATGTCGACGATTAATTGAAACAAAGAAGTCACAACACTATTTCTTGATTGATAGACTAATTCATCTAGAGTTGATTCTTACAGTTTCTACCGCCGCAACGGAGCGTGCATTTTCAGCCATGAGCCTTATCAAGACATCACTTTGCAGTAAGATAGAAAATGAGTTTCTTTCAGATTGTATGATTGTCTATACTGAAAGAGAAATTGCAGATACTATTGATTTAGATTCTATAATTGATAAATTCCATTCTTTAAAGTCATGAAAAGTATAACTTTAGTAGTATTTTTTTAATTAAATTTTTATTTTCAACTTATTAGATGTACTTTATTTTTTTACTTAGAAAATTTTATGTTCACTTTATAATATAATTTTTTTAAAATTTACCTTAGGATACTTTTAAGTCCTGGGTCCACCCCTATTCCAGATCAGCCTTTAAACTCCTTTTTTTCAAGCCACCTTAGCCGGTAAACATTTGAACACCTAGTTGCGAGTCAACTGCACCTTACTATGTCACATTGTCACCAATCGCACTCAACGCTGCCTAGTGGCTGAACCACGTAGAGACTTGAGGAGGCAGTGGCCCCTGCAAGTCTTAAGTTTTTAAAAATACTTTTTAAAATTCAACCAAAAAATTTATTTGGCCCCAATGAAATTGTTAATTTGTCCCCATTGATCGACTTTGAATAATATACGAAAATGTAGGTTAAAAATTAAATTATCGTCATTAAAATCACTTTAAATGAGTATGTTAAATTCAAAACTATTTAAAAACACAAGAAAAATTAAATTCTTTTAAGGAAATTAAATTTGGCCTCCCTGCTAGTTCTAAATTCTGGCTACTCCACTGTTGCTGCCACAAGCAATACAAAAGGAGTTTCGGATGGTGGGCATTTTCCTTTTCTTTTTCCTCAAGTTTTATTTTTATATTTGCTTTTGTTCTTTTATTTGTTTTTATGTTGTTATATATGATTTTTCACTACTTCCGCAGTTGTTTCGGTGGTTTGCTTAGATGTTGTTGTTTCACTTTCCGGATTGGGATTGTGCCAGTGTTTGAATCAGAAGTGTATGAATGTATTGAAGCCATTGATGACTCTAATAGTGGCGCATTGAGGTTCCAATTGCCTAAGGCGAGAGCTCATCAAGAGATACTATGTTGAATTGTAGGGTGGATCGAATTGTATTCGATTGAACACATAAATATAATTAGATTTTTGCACAGTCTGATCCAATTCAATCGGATCAAAAAGTAAATCCAATTTAAATTGGTTGGATTGCTTGGTTTGGAACAGATCATGATTCGTGAACGCGCCTGGCTAATACAAAAAAGTCAAAAGAGGTCAAACCTCAATTTTTGACTTTCCAAGTTGAGCTCATTTTTATTATTAAAAAAAAAGAAACACTTCATCTCATTTCCGTAAGAAGGTTTCTTATTTTACATTGGCTAAAATTGGAGAGAACAGAAAGGGAGGCTAACCGCAAAAGGACTAGTATATCAGATTAAAAGAAAACTAATCTATTTTGCATGGGTTGTCCATTTCACCAAGGGAAACGTCAGGCAATTTACCACAATCATAACCAGTAACTTTATTGCCAAGTACCCCACCAACAAGGAACCTATAGAAAATAACATCTCTCAAGAACCTCATCCACCAATTTGACCCTCCATCTTGTACCCATCCAGACAAATACGACCCTATAACCAGTCCTGTCACACGCCATTTTCTTTCCTTCACATATCCATCGATAGCTTGAGCAACATTATTGTCTCCTGTTGTAGCAATGTGTCCTTTGGTTTTAATTAATAAATTACCAATGTGACGGCCAAGTACCACGGCGTCTTCTAGCGCCTGACAGCCGCCTTGTCCGAGATCGGGAGTCATCGGGTGCATGGCGTCTCCAGCCACCGTGACGTTTCCTTTACTCAGATTTCCAAAAAAGACGTTCCATGGATGTCTAAACATCAATGGTGCCCAGTGCAACGTTGAAGCATCAGAACGCCGAACAATGACCGAGTAAAATGGGGGCAAGACCTTGGCATACTTCTCGAGTACTTCTTTTTGAATCAGCTCAGGATTTCCTGCCTTGTTTTCCCCTGAAACGTACATGAAAAACGTCCTCAAATTAATTCAATGCCTCCCTCTCCATGGAGTACTTGTTAGCACGCATGGGACTAGAAGCAACAGGAGCTACACAAAACATCAAATCACACGACAAATGTAGTGAACACACTCGACCAGAATTTTAGTGCTCTTTGAAAATGATGGGGTTTTGATAATTTTCTCAGTTACAAAATGCCAACCTTCAGCGGAACAATTACAAACGAGGAACCAATAGATCTCCTTATCATTGAGAGGCACATATCCAGCCCTCATGCCCGCATCGACAAATAGCCTTACTTCTTTGTTAAGCCCATGGCCTTCAGGAAACACAGCCAAGCCAAGCCCGGCTGATCGGCCGGCATTTAACGGTTCCGAAAGTCCCAGCCACCGTGCCACCGTTGAGTGTATCCCATCACATCCAATCAAAACCTATATAGCCAAAGGGGAAATCATATAAAGTTAATATACAAATGCTAAACAATCCAAAGAAAAGTTGAGGCTAAGTTCTACCTTCAGTCAGAATTCAGGTTCTAAGTTCGAACCTCACTAACGTTCGTGCGTTAATTAAAAAAAAAAATATGCAACGAAAGCGTTATTTAATTATTACCTTAGCTTTAACTATAGTACCATCAGCCAAATGAATGATAACTGGGGACAAAGCATCATGTGTTTCTGAATTAATTGCAGCAATCTTCGAAGAGAAATGGATTGTGTCATTTGGCAACTCATCTGCCAAGGTCTCTAGTAACTTTTTGCGATGTATGTATCTGCTTCCAGATCCATTCCTGCTTATAAGAGATAAGGCAACTACAGCCATTAAGAATTAAAAATACATAGGATTCGATAATAATAAGCAAATATGTACATCATTATATTCAGGACTATCTTGAATTTAGAAAACTCACTCAGATTTTCCAGCTAAGGACGTCTCTTGAGTTGCTCCAGTTCTAAGATTTGTTACAAACAACCTGTTAAGAACATAATAAAAATAAATGAAACTTTAAGATGTGGACAGAACTAAAATGTAGAAAAATATATACTCAAATACCATGTGTTTATCTTTTAGTGCATTCCAATTCATATTTTTTAGTTCGCCATTTGTTAAAAAAAATATAACGATTACAATTTTATTCATAGTGTCATGTTCAAGTGTGAATGCCCACACCTCTTAATAGTATTATAAAAAATTTTTACATACCTTTCATAATATTATGCACCTTTATATGAATGTAAGGACCAGTCAGCAAGAAATTTCATACAGACGTCCCTAAATCAATTTCTATGCATTGAATGAAGGCAAGACCGTACCAATGCAAGATTCTGAAGCTATAATTCAAAGAAATTTTAGATTATACCTCTTAACAGGATCATAAATGGAAGCAAGCTTGTGAGAAACACCAAGAGCATCAAGAGCAAGCCAAGCGTTTGGGGCAAAATTTATCGCAGCACCAGTGCCTCGGAGCCCGTCCGATTTTTCTAAAACCAAGGGTTTAATTCCAAGTCTCTTGAGAGCCAACGCCGTTGCCAATCCTGCTATCCCTGCTCCAATTATTACAACATCTTTTTCTACCGTTTCCATGATCTCTCTAATTAAGGGCAGAACCGTCTCTTGTTTGATTGCATAATGTGCAATGCAGTCTCAAATTTATATCACAATTTTAATTGTATGTGATGAAAGCAATGACGTGCGCGTGTAATGACCGAGAAGACGCAATGTTTTCCTTGTAAAACAAGGAACTAATAAGCTCCTGAAGCAAAGAGGATAAGTCCAGCCGCCTTGTTTTGGGCTTGGGGTCAGCGAACAGAACACGCGTCAGCGAACAGAACACGCAATCATTGATCTGTTTATTTTTCATTATCTGTTTTTTTACTTTAATTAGAGTCTCCAGAATCAGCTTAATTTAATCGTGCAATTTAGACATGTAGACTCATAATAGTTCAAATCTAAGGGAGTTGTATTTAATTTTTATTATTGACTTTTTAAAAAGTGTGGATGGTAGTACTTTATAAAAATCTGAGTACGAAAAAAGATCAACTTATTCCATTCAAATTCCACATCTACTTCTAAAACTTGAAAAAAAAAAATCAACACTCACAATGCAAAAATGAGGAGAAGAGGCCTGGTTAACACTTACAATGAAATTTTTATTTACCTTAATTTATTTTGGAGGTCTGGTTAACACTTACAATGAAATTTTTATTCACCTTAATTTATTTTTTTATCGATCTTCAATTTACTAATATTGTAAGATCGATCCAAAAATAAATCAACTTTAGAATCATAAATTTTCAATGACGACATTTCCCTTTTTTTCATCTTCTTCATTGAGTGTCCAAATTTCCTGTTAACTTTTCTAACCTGGGCTCATGATTTCAGTTAAAAAGAAATTTGAGATCTGCTAAACAAAATTTTACTTTAAAAGAGTTAGAAAATATAGCCAAGGGGGAAAAAAAAAGTGTCGATGCTTTCTTGTTTGCCTTCTGCTGAATATGCATGTCAATTAACTAGTAGTCGAAAATTCGATTTTGAAGTTTTCTAGACTCAACACGAAATGAAAAGAAAAAGAAAAAGTCAAACAGTCAAAAGCATTCTTGGACCTCCAAAGTTGATCTTTCCAACTCCTCGACTTTTAAGATTCATCTCTTTAAAACAAAGATCAATCGTCAAAAGACCATTCCATTTTTTTTTGTTTTCACATGTTCAAAAATTCTTATTCCTTTATGTGGAGAGGAAATTTCTTACTAAACATGAATTTATGGAGAATTAGGAGGAAAAAAAAATCAATTTTATAAACACTAACTAGTTGAGTTAATAAAATTTCTAGTATTAAAAATAAAAATTCTAAGTTTTAAATTCTGCTTAAGTGGTTGAGAAAGAAATTGAATTATCGTTAGATTAAACTCAAAAAAAAAAAAAAACTTATTTTGTGTCAAAAATTTAGAAAATGTAATAACAAAGGACTAATTATGGTATCCTTATCTCACAACCTAAGTACTATTAGATAGTTAGAAGGTCAATTAAAATTAATAAAATCTAATTGTTTAGTGTTTAGGTTGTGGATACATTATCTTTAAGTTATTATAATAGAAAGTATTTAAATATAATTTTTATAAATAAATTTTGGATTATAATACTAATAGATACGTGATCATTCACACGTATGTACGTAAAGTATCGAATGATAAAACTAGTATGTATTAGTTATTGGAATATGAGTTTGATACCGGTTGCCAATGCTAATGGCACAACAAAGGATAAAGACAAGCATATTTATTTGGATATAATAATTGGCCTAATCATTCAAAATAATAATAATAATAATAGGCCTACAGGCATGTGATGATGATGAATTTCCAAAACCTATAACATCTCTCACTGTCCCACCTCTCACTACGAATTCTTTGACTAACCTCACCGTCCTTTTCCCCTCTCACCCCTTCACAAATGGCCATTTTTTTTTTTTTGGAATTACACGATACTAATATTCATATTACAACTTATATTTAATGAGATTAATATATTGATATTTATAATCAAACAATTATTGAGAATATTTTACAAATCTTATATAGTACAATCCAAATTTTAATCATATCTAATATTTGAGGAACGTCTATTCTATTCACATTTCGAAAATAAGAGGATTATTTTCACTCAAATTGAAGAAATAAATTAACTCCCATAATACATTGTAGAGGCTCGAACCTATAACTTTACAATTATAAAAATTGAGTCTAACTTCTAACCACTAAGATAAAGCCTAGTGACTTCAAATGGCCTACTTAAATCGTCGTCAAGATGCGAAATATTGCTGCCCATTTGTCCTATTGCAGTTGCAGACTCAAGACAGCTTGTTCTGTTTCCATGAGCTAGCAACAAACTTTTATCCAAAAGGTGGGGTCAAAATCATAATTGAAGGAGGCATCCTCCATTATGTGTAGATTACTTATCCTTATAATCCAAAGGCCAAAGCAGAAAGATAAGTTTTCATAAGGTAAAAATAGTAGTTCATTTTAAAATTAATCAGCATTCCTTTGCTAGTCATTTGAATTCAAATTCCGAGATGTACAGTCGTAAGAGTTAAAAAATAATTTGGAGTTGCCCATCTCATACTTTTTTTGAAAAATATGAAAAGAAAAAAGTGGTAAGTCAATTTTTCTTTTTCGGCTTAATTGTTTTCAAACATACAATTTCTAATAATTTTCAACGTTCCGAACCAAGCTAAACTGACTAACTTTTAGTAGAAATATGAATTGAACCAAAATTGATCCAGTCCAGTTCGGTTCGAATTTTTTTGTTTTTTAACCTTCTAAAATCTTCATTTCTTTTTCGGTTGTTCGGTTTTCGATTCAATTTTTCATTTATTCAATTAAACTGGTCGGTTTTTTCTCAATAAAATAACTTAACCAAACCACAAGGTGCAGTTCCTCTGTGTTTTTTACCCACTCTATGTAACACAACTAAATGATTGGAAAGGGTGGGCACGGTTTTTTGTCAAATCGAGCTAAATTGAATTAACTTTTTTATAAAATATAAATTGAACTAGATGGGTTCGGTTCGGTTTCTTTTTTTCAATTTTTTTCTAAATCTTTTGTACTTTTCGATTTTTTTAGTTTTTGAATTTTTAACCGATCAGGTTTTTTATAGTTTACAAGTCAAACTGAAACCGAACTGATACTGTCAACTCAGTTTGGTTCATTCAGTGGCTCGATTTTTTTAATTGAAACTAAATTATATTCAATGTTCAGTCAAAAAATAAACACGCTTATACACGAAAAGTTCATCTAGAGTGTTTTTCATGTTCTTTTTAATTTTCATCCATTAGTAACTTTTTTTCTTAATTTATGATGAGTTAGTATGAGGTCAATTGACAAGCATTTATCAATAGCCAATCGATGGGTTTAAATTATTTGATACTGATCGTATTTGTTGTCTTGCTGAGAAATTTTATCCTCATGATTTCACTACAAATGAGATTCTTGCTTTGAGACGAGAGTTGGAGCATTATAAGTTTGATGTGCTTTCCCATCCACTTTTTCAAAAAGTTACTTCACTTTCTGAGTTATGTCGACGATTAATTGAAACAAAGAAGTCGCAACACTATTTCTTGATTGATAGACTAATTCATCTAGAGTTGATTCTTCCAGTTTCTACCGCCACAACGGAGCGTGCATTTTCAGCCATGAGCCTTATCAAGACATCACTTCGCAGTAAGATAGAAAATGAGTTTCTTTCAGATTGTATGATTGTCTATACTGAAAGAGAAATTGCAGATACTATTGATTTAGATTCTATAATTGATAAATTCCATTGTTTAAAGTCATGAAAAGTATAACTTTAGTAGTATTTTTTTAATTAAATTTTTATTTTCAACTTATTAGATATATTTTATGTTTTTACTTATGAAATTTTCTGTTCACTTTATAATATAATTTTTTTAAAATTTACCCTGGGATACTTTTAAGTCCTGGGTCCACCCCTATTCCAGATCAGCCTTTAAACTCCTTTTTTTCAAGCCACCTTAGCCGGTAAACATTTGAACACCTAGTTGCGAGTCAACTGCACCTTACTATGTCACATTGTCACCAATCGCACTCAACGCTGCCTAGTGGCTGAACCACGTAGAGACTTGAGGAGGCAGTGGCCCCTGCAAGTCTTAAGTTTTTAAAAATACTTTTTAAAATTCAACCAAAAAATTTATTTGGCCCCAATGAAATTGTTAATTTGTCCCCATTGATCCACTTTGAATAATATACGAAAATGTAGGTTAAAAATTAAATTATCGTCATTAAAATCACTTTAAATGAGTATGTTAAATTCAAAACTATTTAAAAACACTTAAGAAAAATTAAATTCTTTTAAGGAAATTAAATTTGGCCTCCCCGCTAGTTCTAAATTCTGGCTACTCCACTGTTGCTGCCACAAGCAATACAAAAGGAGTTTCGGATGGTGGCCATTTTCCTTTTCTTTTTCCTCAAGTTTTATTTTTATATTTGCTTTTGTTCTTTTATTTATTTTTATGTTGTTATATATGATTTTTCACTACTTCCGCAGTTGTTTCGGTGGTTTGCTTAGATGTTGTTGTTTCACTTTCCGGATTGGGATTGTGCCAGTGTTTGAATCAGAAGTGTATGAATGTATTGAAGCCATTGATGACTCTAATAGTGGCGCATTGAGGTTCCAATTGCCTAAGGCAAGAGCTCATCAAGAGATACTCTGTTGAACTGTAGGGTGGTTTCTGTAGTGTTTTTTTTTAGTCATTGTCTGCTTATGTTCTATTGTTAGAATTGAGTTGTGTTGTATTGTATTATAGAACATTACTTTTTTTTTTCTTTTTTTTTTTATTAGAAAATAGTTTCACCTACATAGTTGAGGTTGGTAGACTAAGACTGTCCCATATAATTTCTCCAATACTTCATTTAATTTTATTGTGTAAAACCATTTAGTCTTCTTTTAGTTACTAGAAAAGTTGTAATGTTTGCATTTGTGTAGTTATATTTTGTTGTTAGGCATTGTCTAACTTCAGCTTAAATTTTTAGGTTTTATTCTCTGTATTGTATTTAAGCTTGATGTGGTCTAGTATTTGCACCCAAGTGGTATTGTATTATTGACTATCACTGGTCCTTTGAATGAAAGACATACTTTCCATTAAGAAAAAAAAAATCACTCACCATGATAAAAAGAAAAAAAATTAGGTTGGATCGGTTTAAAAAAATTGAGAGTGACGTGACACAACTTAAAAAAAAAATTATTATTGGGGTGGATCGAATTGTATTCGATTGAACACATAAATATAATTAGATTTTTGCACAGTCTGATCCAATTCAATCGGATCAAAAAGTAAATCCAATTTAAATTGGTTGGGTTGCTTGGTTTGGAACAGATCATGATTCGTGAATGCGCCTGGCTAATACAAAAAAGTCAAAAGAGGTCAAACCTCAATTTTTGACTTTCCAAGTTGAGCTCATTTTTATTATTAAAAAAAAAAAGAAACACTTCATCTCATTTCCGTAAGAAGGTTTCTTATTTTACATTGACTAAAATTGGAGAGAACAGAAAGGGAGGCTAACCGCAAAAGGACTAGTATATCAGATTAAAAGAAAACTAATCTATTTTACATGGGTTGTCCATTTCACCAAGGGAAACGTCAGGCAATTTACCACAATCATAACCAGTAACTTTATTGCCAAGTACCCGACCAACAAGGAACCTATAGAAAATAACATCTCTCAAGAACCTCATCCACCAATTTGACCCTCCATTTTGTACCCATCCAGACAAATACGACCCTATAACCAGTCCTGTCACACGCCATTTTCTTTCCTTCACATATCCATCGATAGCTTGAGCAACATTATTGTCTCCTGTTGTAGCAATGTGTCCTTTGGTTTTAATTAATAAATTACCAATGTGACGGCCAAGTACCACGGCGTCTTCTAGCGCCTGACAGCCGCCTTGTCCGAGATCGGGAGTCATCGGGTGCATGGCGTCTCCAGCCACCGTGACGTTTCCTTTACTCAGATTTCCAAAAAAGACGTTCCATGGATGTCTAAACATCAATGGTGCCCAGTGCAACGTTGAAGCATCAGAACGCCGAACAATGACCGAGTAAAATGGGGGCAAGACCTTGGCATACTTCTCGAGTACTTCTTTTTGAATCAGCTCAGGATTTCCTGCCTTGTTTTCCCCTGAAACGTACATGAAAAACGTCCTCAAATTAATTCAATGTCTCCCTCTCCATGGAGTACTTGTTAGCACGCATGGGACTAGAAGCAACAGGAGCTACACAAAACATCAAATCACACGACAAATGTAGTGAACACACTCGACCAGAATTTTAGTGCTCTTTGAAAATGATGGGGTTTTGATAATTTTCTCAGTTACAAAATGCCAACCTTCAGCGGAACAATTACAAACGAGGAACCAATAGATCTCCTTATCATTGAGAGGCACATATCCAGCCCTCATGCCCGCATCGACAAATAGCCTTACTTCTTTGTTAAGCCCATGGCCTTCAGGAAACACAGCCAAGCCAAGCCCGGCTGATCGGCCGGCATTTAACGGTTCCGAAAGTCCCAGCCACCGTGCCACCGTTGAGTGTATCCCATCACATCCAATCAAAACCTATATAGCCAAAGGGGAAATCATATAAAGTTAATATACAAATGCTAAACAATCCAAAGAAAAGTTGAGGCTAAGTTCTACCTTCAGTCAGAATTCAGGTTCGAAGTTCGAACCTCACTAACGTTCGTGCGTTAATTAAAAAAAAAATATGCAACTAAAGCCTTATTTTATTATTACCTTAGCTTTAACTATAGTACCATCAGCCAAATGAATGATAACTGGGGACAAAGCATCATGTGTTTCTGAATTAATTGCAGCAATCTTCGAAGAGAAATGGATTGTGTCATTTGGCAACTCATCTGCCAAGGTCTCTAGTAACTTTTTGCGATGTATGTATCTGATTCCAGATCCATTCCTGCTTATAAGAGATAAGGCAACTACAGCCATTAAGAATTAAAAATACATAGGATTCGATAATAATAAGCAAATATGTACATCATTATATTCAGGACTATCTTGAATTTAGAAAACTCACTCAGATTTTCCAGCTAAGGACGTCTCTTGAGTTGCTCCAGTTCTAAGATTTGTTACAAACAACCTGTTAAGAACATAATAAAAATAAATGAAACTTTAAGATGTGGACAGAACTAAAATGTAGAAAAATATATACTCAAATACCATGTGTTTATCTTTTAGTGCATTCCAATTCATATTTTTTAGTTCGCCATGTGCTAAAAAAAATATAACGATTACAATTTTATTCATAGTGTCATGTTCAAGTGTGAATGCCCACACCTCTTAATAGTATTATAAAAAAATTTTACATACCTTTCATAATATTATGCACCTTTATATGAATGTAAGGACCAGTCAGCAAGAAATTTCATACAGACGTCCCTAAATCAATTTCTATGCATTGAATGAAGGCAAGACCGTACCAATGCAAGATTCTAAAGCTATAATTCAAAGAAATTTTAGATTATACCTCTTAACAGGATCATAAATGGAAGCAAGCTTGTGAGAAACACCAAGAGCATCAAGAGCAAGCCAAGCGTTTGGGGCAAAATTTATCGCAGCACCAGTGCCTCGGAGCCCGTCCGATTTTTCTAAAACCAAGGGTTTAATTCCAAGTCTCTTGAGAGCCAACGCCGTTGCCAATCCTGCTATCCCTGCTCCAATTATTACAACATCTTTTTCTACCGTTTCCATGATCTCTCTAATTAAGGGCAGAACCGTCTCTTGTTTGATTGCATAATGTGCAATGCAGTCTCAAATTTATATCACAATTTTAATTGTATGTGATGAAAGCAATGACGTGCGCGTGTAATGACCGAGAAGACGCAATGTTTTCCTTGTAAAACAAGGAACTAATAAGCTCCTGAAGCAAAGAGGATAAGTCCAGCCGCCTTGTTTTGGGCTTGGGGTCAGCGAACAGAACACGCGTCAGCGAACAGAACACGCAATCATTGATCTGTTTATTTTTCATTATCTGTTTTTTTACTTTAATTAGAGTCTCCAGAATCAGCTTAATTTAATCGTGCAATTTAGACATGTAGACTCATAATAGTTCAAATCTAAGGGAGTTGTATTTAATTTTTATTATTGACTTTTTAAAAAGTGTGGATGGTAGTACTTTATAAAAATCTGAGTACGAAAAAAGATCAACCTATTCCATTCAAATTCCACATCTACTTCTAAAACTTGAAAAAAAAAAATCAACACTCACAATGCAAAAATGAGGAGAAGAGGTCTGGTTAACACTTACAATGAAATTTTTATTTACCTTAATTTATTTTGGAGGTCTGGTTAACACTTACAATGAAATTTTTATTCACCTTAATTTAGTTTTTTATCGATCTTCAATTTACTAATATTGTAAGATCGATCCAAAAATAAATCAACTTTAGAATCATAAATTTTCAATGACGACATTTCCCTTTCTTTCATCTTTTTCATTGAGTGTCCAAATTTCCTGTTAACTTTTCTAACCTGGGCTCATAATTTCAGTTAAAAAGAAATTTGAGATCTGCTGAACAAAATTTTACTTTAAAAGAGTTAGAAAATATAGCCGAGGGGGAAAAAAAAAGTGTCGATGCTTTCTTGTTTGCCTTCTGCTGAATATGCATGTCAATTAACTAGTAGTCGAAAATTCGATTTTGAAGTTTTCTAGACTCAACACGAAATGAAAAGAAAAAGAAAAAGTCAAACAGTCAAAAGCATTCTTGGACCTCCAAAGTTGATCTTTCCAACTCCTCGACTTTTAAGATTCATCTCTTTAAAACAAAGATCAATCGTCAAAAGACCATTCCATTTTTTTTTGTTTTCACGTGTTCAAAAATTCTTATTCCTTTATGTGGAGAGGAAATTTCTTACTAAACATGAATTTATGGAGAATTAGGAGGAAAAAAAAATCAATTTTATAAACACTAACTAGTTGAGTTAATAAAATTTCTAGTATTAAAAATAAAAATTCTAAGTTTTAAATTCTGCTTAAGTGGTTGAGAAAGAAATTGAATTATCGTTAGATTAAACTCAAAAAAAAAAATAACTTATTTTGTGTCAAAAATTTAGAAAATGTAATAACAAAGGACTAATTATGGTATCCTTATCTCACAACCTAAGTACTATTAGATAGTTAGAAGGTCAATTAAAATTAATAAAATCTAATTGTTTAGTGTTTAGGTTGTGGATACATTATCTTTAAGTTATTATAATAGAAAGTATTTAAATATAATTTTTATAAATAAATTTTGGATTATAATACTAATAGATACGTGATCATTCACACATATGTACGTAAAGTATCGAATGATAAAACTAGTATGTATTAGTTATTGGAATATGAGTTTGATACCGGTTGCCAATGCTAATGGCACAACAAAGGATAAAGACAAGCATATTTATTTGGATATAATAATTGGCCTAATCATTCAAAATAATAATAATAATAATAGGCCTACAGGCATGTGATGATGATGAATTTCCAAAACCTATAACATCTCTCACTGTCCCACCTCTCACTACGAATTCTTTGACTAACCTCACCGTCCTTTTCCCCTCTCACCCCTTCACAAATGGCCATTTTTTTTTTTTGGAATTACACGATACTAATATTCATATTACAACTTATATTTAATGAGATTAATATATTGATATTTATAATCAAATAATTATTGAGAATATTTTACAAATCTTATATAGTACAATCCAAATTTTAATCATATCTAATATTTGAGGAACGTCTATTCTATTCACATTTCGAAAATAAGAGGATTATTTTCACTCAAATTGAAGAAATAAATTAACTCCCATAATACATTGTAGAGGCTCGAACCTATAACTTTACAATTATAAAAATTGAGTCTAACTTCTAACCACTAAGATAAAGCCTAGTGACTTCAAATGGCCTACTTAAATCGTCGTCAAGATGCGAAATATTGCTGCCCATTTGTCCTATTGCAGTTGCAGACTCAAGACAGCTTGTTCTGTTTCCATGAGCTAGCAACAAACTTTTATCCAAAAGGTGGGGTCAAAATCATAATTGAAGGAGGCATCCTCCATTATGTGTAGATTACTTATCCTTATACTCCAAAGGCCAAAGCAGAAAGATAAGTTTTCATAAGGTAAAAATAGTAGTTCATTTTAAAATTAATCAGCATTCTTTTGCTAGTCATTTGAATTCAAATTCCGAGATGTACAGCCGTAAGAGTTAAAAAATACTTGTTTTGAAAAATATGAAAAGAAAAAAGTGGTAAGTCAATTTTTCTTTTTCGGCTTAATTGTTTTCAAACATACAATGTCTAATAATTTTCAACGTTCCGAACCAAGCTAAACTGACTAAATTTTAGTAGAAATATGAATTGAACCAAAATTGATCCAGTCCAGTTCGGTTCGAATTTTTTTGTTTTTTAACCTTCTAAAATCTTCATTTCTTTTTCGGTTGTTCGGTTTTCGATTCAATTTTTCAATTATTCAATTAAACTGGTCGGTTTTTTTCTCAATAAAATAACTTAACCAAACCACAAGGTGCAGTTCCTCTGTGTTTTTTACCCACTCTATGTAACACAACTAAATGATTGGAAAGGGTGGGCACGGTTTTTTGTCAAATCGAGCTAAATTGAATTAACTTTTTTATAAAATATAAATTGAACTAGATGGGTTCGGTTCGGTTTCTTTTTTTCAATTTTTTTCTAAATCTTTTGTACTTTTCGATTTTTTTAGTTTTTGAATTTTTAACCGATCAGGTTTTTTATAGTTTACAAGTCAAACTGAAACCGAACTGATACTGTCAACTCAGTTTGGTTCATTCAGTGGCTCGATTTTTTTAATTGAAACTAAATTATATTCAATGTTCAGTCAAAAAATAAACACGCTTATACACGAAAAGTTCATCTAGAGTGTTTTTCATGTTCTTTTTAATTTTCATCCATTAGTAACTTTTTTTCTTAATTTATAATGAGTTAGTATGAGGTCAATTGACAAGCATTTATCAATAGCCAATCTTTTAATTTGACTAAAAAAAAATATTTCCTTTTCTTTAAAATCAACGTCTTTTAATTGAGGTTTTGGGTAACCCAAATCAATATTTCATCCTACTTTTTTTAAAATTTTAATTTTAATAACTAGTTAAGTAAAACTATTTGAAAACCATTCGGTTAGATCTTGGAGTGGGGCTTTTCAAAACCTAATCTATTTTTCTAAAACCGATTGATATAATTTCAATTTATCTCGAGGTATTGACTTGAATTGTAGATGGATTAATTCAGTAAGACCTCTCTATAATAATGCTCTATATATGAATAACCTCTATGTAGTTGTAAAAAAATTTAATCATAAATTGGGTCCGTTAAAAATAAGAATAAACTCTATATTATAATAAGTTATAAGTTTTTTAGATTTCATCTTAAGAAACTTGCCTCTACATAGTAATAATTATTTATGTATTGCAAAAGTATATATGTTATAGTAAAGGTTTAATATGGAATAAAATATTTTTGTAAAGTTCTTTGATACAGTTATGTTTTAGAGCTTTTACTACATCTTTAAACTTACAGGTACATTATAACTCACTTATACGGACACCTTCTTTTTTAAGCTAAAATAATTCTAGCTTTTATAGCATCTTTAGAGCTTCATGGGATTCACATGCTACATTAAATAATTATTAATGTAATTACTTCTACATCACTTACATTAAGGACAATAAATCAAAATAATAACTTTTGAACTAAACCTCTACTAAGTTATAATCTTCTTATAACAATAAAATTAGTTGGTTTCAACAATATAATTATGGAAAGGTTTTACTGCATTATGTAATAAAAAACCAAGAGTTGAACTATTGGCACCCCTTTGGAAACCTCTTAAAATCCCTATAAGAATTTTATAATTTTGACCTTTATATACTAAAATTACATTAAAAAAAATATATCTAATTGAACACACACATTCTTGTCTCGCGATACAAGATCGCAGAAAAGCCACATCGTGCACTCTAGGGGTGGGCACAACTCAGTTCGGATCGATTCAGAACGAAATTAAGTAGAACTAATTTAAATTAGTTATTTTATAAAAAGATCCGAACTCAATAAAAACTTAACATAAACAAATCTTTTCGAATCGGTTCAGTTCAGTTTTTTCGGTTCTAGGGCTATTGGCCATATTTTGAATTTCTAAATTTTTAACCCATTGGGCCTCATGAATGTAATAATTTTTTTCAACAATTAGTTCATCCTAATTTCATTACAAATATTAACAATAAATATAAAGTATTCAAAACACATTTTATCGCTCATATCTTACTAACTACTAATAAAGTACTCACAAAATATGAAATATTAAGATTTCAAAATATATAACCAAACTCCAATACTCTATCTATATAAACAAAATGTTGTAAAGACAAATAAAAATAACAACAGTTACAACTTACAACACAAAATAAAAAAAAATGGAAACAAACACCAACAACATTCTCCCAAAAATAATTTGATTTTTTGGTTCGGTTTTTCAGTTCAGCTGAGTGCACAGAAGACCGAACCAGCATTCTGATTTTTTAACAAATCATATATTTCGGTTATTTTTTAAAATTAAAACCAGCCCGAATTAGAACTGAACCGCCTGTTCGGTTTGGTTTTTTCAAGGACACGGTTTTTTTGCCCAATCCTAATGCACTCAAGAATCAAGATGATGAATGCAACAATTGAGAATAAGACGTATAACAAAGTGAGATAACAGAAACGGATTATCTACGAAACAAAACTAATCACTTGACGAAAAGACACGCATTTGTGATCTAAGTTTGATATAGGGGTTAGGGTTGGCAAAAAAAACCTAGGCCAAGACAGATTGGGCCTCGATAAAGGCCTAGGAAAAAAGTCCAAGCCGAACCTAGGCTTTTTAATTTATAAATAAAAATAAATGAAATTTAAATAAAAAAGAAAAAAACTTAAATTATTAAATTAATATGTTTTTATATTAGTATCTATGATTTATTATGTTGTGTTACTAATATTTTGTGTATTGGGTTATTAATATATTATATATTGGATAATTATCTTTAATTTAAAATTTTTTTACTTTATTAAAAAAATTCATATTTTATGAAAAAATTCACAGCTCGGCCCAAGCCCAACTTAAATAAGCTTTGAAGGGATTGAGCTTTTTATCAATAATATGGGCTTGGAAAAGCCCGACCCAAGTCCATATTTTACCAACCTTAATTGGGGTAGTGTATAACTCTATCAAACAAATTTGACTTTGTGATAGACTTGATATTCTTCTAATCCAAATGACTTAACATGTGAGATTTTTATAATAACACCCAGTAACGTGAAGTTAAAAATAAAGAATCCATGAAGGAACATGATAGAGAGGGATTTTATTAATGAAAAGATTATGGGAATAATAACAAGTTCATCTTATTTATAATAGGGTAAATCTAATAACATACTTTCTAAGTTATCTTAGAAGGAAAATTAAATTATAATTATATTGAAAATAAAAGACTAAAGTACATACCATAATTGATTCTGATTAAAAATAAAAATATTAAAATATATAAAATAACAAAATCATAAAATCTTAAAATAACATTACATCGATGCTATATCGAATTGAACAAATCTTATCTCTATGTTAAGATGACAGTGGGTAGAAAATCTTCGAGAGGGGCCATGGGCTATTCATTTATGGTGTGTTTGGCACATTGTATTGTATTATACTGTACAATGTTTGGCGCTACATTGTACTGTGTTAATTTTTAATTATATTATACTTAGTATTACACTGTATTGTATTAATTTTTTTGTGATTAATTTAAATTATATATTTAAAAAATAATATTTACTAGTACTTAAAAAATAATAAATATAAAATTCTTAAATTTTATAAATTTAACATTTTGATTAAATATATACATTAAAATGTCATAAATCTTCTGAAGCTTATAGTCTTAAATTTTTGGAAGTGTATTTTTCAGTATTTTCTAAATATATAACTTGTGAAATAAAGATTGAAGTAAATAATTTAATCAAATAATCTTTAAATAATTTAACAACATAAATAAATAGTTAAAATCTTCAAGATTAGTTCAAAAATCGTCTTAGAATGATAGAATAAAGTTTATACATATTACAAGATAATTATAGAATAATAAAGTGATAAAATTGTTATGACATATTCACTAAGAAAATAAATTGAGCTAAATAATCCAGTAATTATTTATATTACTAATTTTCAATTAATATTATTTAAATTTATTCAAATTTAAATATTTATTATTAGTTATATTAAATTATTTAAAATAACTAATTTAATTATTGTGATATAATTAATAATGTAATATTATATTATATTATTTAAGTATTTATTGCTAGTTATATTAATTTATTAAAGATTAATTAATATAATGTTATATATTAATTAATATAATACAATTAAATAATACATTATTTAGTTATATATTTAAAATAATAAAAAATAAATAATATTATTAAATAATAAATTTAATAATTTATATTAAAATTATAATGTAAAAATAAGAAATATTAGATAATATTATATTAAATTAAAAATTATATTCATTTATTATTATTACAAATTTATTATAAAAAAAAAAGAAGCAAACTAAGCTAATGCACCCTAATGCAGCAGTTTGGTGTACCAAATATGGGGCTGCATTGCTAATGCAATACAATCCCATATAATGAGGGGTACCAAACGCTCCCTTAGTGAAAGTCGAAGTGACAATTGTTGTAGATAATAAGATTACAGTATAAGATGTAAATCTATGTCTTTACATTCATTTTCAAGTGCACTAAGGAAACCAAAAAAAAAATAAAATCTATATACCGTATAGTTCCATCACTCTCATCAAACCTTAATTTTTTTAAGAATCATTTTTTTTAACTTTTAAACTTGAAGCATCAATCCAAACATTAATTTACAAGGTTTAATTTGTTCTATCATTGTTGGGTGATGGCCGATGGAGAGAAAGAGAGAGGAAGATAAGGGGGGAAAAAAAGTCCAGAGAAAGAGAGTAAAGCAAGATGAAGAGAGAGGGAGAGAGGTGACGGAAAAGAACTTATTCAGGAAGAAATCAGGATTAGTTTTAAAATTAAAGAAGTTCATAGAAATTGTATGATCTTTGTACAATTTTAATGGGATAAATAAAGAAAATGGGTTTTAAAAGGAATTCAAGGGGTGGCGAATAGTTGAACTCAAAATTAATCGGATAATCAAGCCTTCGGCCCGAATACACAGTGACTTGTACCAAACCCGATCCACCATCATCCCTATTCATCAATCCGTTTGGTCAACTAGTCCTTCTACGATGAAAAAATAATTGTACCTCATAATCTTCTTTGTAAAATTACAACATGTTCAGGCAAACTGATCAATAAAACCCTCAAGAGTCTCTCTCTCTCTTGTTACAAAACTTTATTAACCAACGAGGCCTAATCATATGCGGTCACAACTCACATGATGAGATCTTATGATTGAATAGAGAACTTGAAAGTTTTCAACCATATCCAAAATGGTTCAACTTTCAACTTTGATCTCAATTCTCACATCATTAAATTAAAACTTCTTACACGTGCCAAACCTTGTGTGGCACTTAGCCCACCGTTTTCATTGCCAAATTGGGCATTAATCTTTTTTCACCCCATCTTGATCAAACGAACTAGATTAATTTTTAATCCTTTTTCAATTACTGCTAACAACGCGTTATAAAAAATTGGTCAAATCGATGCCCAATCGCATCTATGTGTTCGACAAAATCGTCACCGCCAACAAGAAGATTTCATCAATTATTATGCACACTAAAACTCTTAATCTAAATAAGAAATTTTTAAGGTAAAATTTGTTCTCATCGTATTATATTATTATGTAATTAAATGATGAATGAGTTTAATTAGAGTATTTTAAGATTATCGTACCTCACAATTTAAACGCAGTCACATGAACATTAATAACATCTTAGACGCTAAACCCGTAGAGTATGGAAGTTTGAGAATAAGAGTACCATAGTCACACATACATTAATTTTACTTAAATTTTCTCATCAATAATTAATAATTCACTAATACAAATATAAAGAAAAAATAAAAAAATAAAACTCCCTCTCTTCCTTCTGCCTGTTCATCTCCCAAACCACAACAAACCAAAACCAAAAAACATTGCTTCTGACTTCCGAGAAGGAGCATCAATGCAATGTCATGCTGGCTGGCTGGCTGTTCAGCATAACCAAAATAAATAAATTAAATACTTTTATTTTTTACTTTTAGAAAACAAAAAAAATTAAAAAAATCCCATTTTTTGGAATATACTTTACTACCATCATTTGGCCCCCAACCATCATCATCCATCCACCCACAATCTTGATGTTGATGCCATTCAAGCAAAGTTAACAACAAAAACAAACTAAAAAAGCACAAATTTCTCTGTAACCCAGAGGCCATTTCTCAATTTTCAGCCATTTTTTTCCCTTGTACCTTCAACGAAAATTCATTTTATTTCCTTTTTCTTCAACAAAAAATTTTTGAAGTTAGATCTCTGCAGCTGTTTGTTCTTGACTGGTTGATTCGATCAAATCAAAAAATCTTTTTTTTTTCTTTTTTGGGCTGTCAGAGTTTCTTACGTTAACTGATTGTGCACGGTTCACAATCCCACATGTGCTACACAGATCTGGTGTTGCAAAAAACTCAGAATCTGTTTTTCATTTAACCCAACAGAAAAAGAAACAAAAATACAAAAAAAAAAGTTTTCGGTTTTTTTTTACTATCAACACGACAGTGTCGAGGAGTTATTTCCCGACGGTTATGGATTTAGACGATTTTCGATCGATTCTCAAGACTGCAGGCGTTGACGTGTGGACTTTCATCGACACGGCGATCTTGGTGGCGTCTTTGGATTATGCAACGGAGCTGAAAGAGCGTCGAGATAAAATCGTCGAGAGACTTTACGCCACGTGTATTGCTTCTCGATGCAGGAACTGTGATTTTGGTAATGGGGTAGTTGATGTTAACAAAGAGATAAGCCGTGGACAACATGATGAAGTCAAAGCAGCACAGCAAGCTTCACCTTCAACGCCACACTCTGTTAATGGAGATGATGATATTGATATTGAAAATGATAATGATATTATTGATCCTTATGGTGGCTTGTTTGACGATGAGCAAAAGAGGATTCTTGAAATCAAAGAGCATCTTGAAGATCCTGACCAGGTTCTTTTTTTTTTTTAATTTGAATAAAGTTTGTGTTTTTATCGATTTTTTGTGTGTAGTTTCAGGTTTTTGTTCATGGGTGTAATTTAGTTTTGTGAAAAAATTTGTCAAATTTTCAGTCTGAAGATGCTCTGATTGATCTGCTTCAAAGTTTGGCTGATATGGACATAACATTTAAAGCTCTCAAGGTAAATTTTTTTTCCTTTTTTTCTTTTTGGGATTAATTTCTGTTTGCTGATTCAAATTTCAGCATAATGGTAATTGAATTTGTTTGTTTCTTTATCGCAGGAGACTGATATAGGAAGGCATGTAAATCAATTGCGGAAGCATTCGTCAAATGATGTTAGGAAATTAGTGAAGCATCTTGTCAGGTATTGAACAAGAAATCAAATATTGCAAACTTTGTGCTTTTGTCTTTGTTGTTGTTGTTGTTGTATTCATGTTGATGATTGTTTAAGAAGTGTTGAATTTGGTTTTTCAATTTTGCTTCTTAAGGAAATGGAAAGATATTGTCGATGAATGGGTGAAGTTGAATCAACCTGGAGAACTTGCATCTTCTGCAATGATGGGTAATGTTGATTTTCTGAGATTTTAGTGTCGAAAGTTTCTTTCCATTTCTGGTAAATTTCTTCTGTGAAATGTATAATAAAGACTAATGCGAACAGATTTAAGTTATAAATGGTAATTAACAGTTTTTTTTATACAGATGGAGACTCACCCCAGCAAAAGATTCCCCAAAATGGCAATCACCAGGTGAAAGATACCCGATTTCCCAGCTAAATTTTTCCTTTTGTCTTGAGAAAGTTGTTGGAAAATTTTGTTTTGTTCTATCTTTCTAAGATTCTTGTTCTTCTTTAGGTTCCTGACTTTGCATACTCTCCAAATCCTCACAGTGAGTATAGAATCTGATTCAAAGTTGGATTTTCAAAATCTTTGTTTCTTAGTATATGCATTTGTTTAATCTGTTTTTTGTTTGGGGTTTCTTAATGAAAATTAACAGATGGAAGTTCCGGGTCAGACAAGAATAATTCGGAGCCGGAAAGGAAGTCAAAGCAGGCTCCTCTACCCCGGAAAGAAGCTCTTTCTTCTAGACCTCCTCAGTCAGCAAGTCCTGCCGCTCCTCACAGCGTACAGGTATCATCATCATGAATATGCACCAAATTAGAGTCATTAATTCTCTTGTTTGGTTGCTGAGAAAAATGGAGGTTTAAAAATAACTCTACAAGTTACAACTATGCCACATTGTTGAATTTAGCTTAGGTGGGTAGCCTAAAGAAACTTTCAAATGTGAAATTCTTTCCACAAATGCCTAGTGTATGTGCACTCAAATTGCAGTTTTTGCAGAGACCAAGAGAACAAAAGGAAAGCAGAGAAAGCACTTTTGATGCAGATAGTAGATTAGCATCAGCAAGGAAAAGGCTTCAGGAGAACTACAAAAGAGAAGAAAATGGTTTGTGTTTCCACTTTATTAATAATGACTTTGTTATCAAGTGCTTACATATGTTTCGGCTTATTTTGTTGGTACTGATTGGGGGATTTGTTTTGTTTTGTGTTTGTGTTTGGATTTGTGAAGCCAAAAGGCAAAGAACAATTCAAGTGATGGACATTCATGAGATACCAAAGCCCAAGAATGCCTTCTTTGGAAAGAACAAAGGTGGCAGTTCTCAAGGGAGGCACTGGTGATTGGTGTGAATGAATGAATTGGCACAATAGCTTCATCATCACACAATCACTTTTTTGGTCATACGAAAAAAAAAGACTCAATACCGGCAAACCCTAAAACCGGTTTATTCTCTTATATTATTTTTGTGAAGGAAAAAAAAAACTAATTTCTTTTAATTTTCCTTTGATTAAATAGAAAATAACCCTAAAAAAAAATTCATAGTTGTATATACTTTGGGTCTCTGCTTGAGTTTTGGTTTTGATACAATTTCTTTTTGAAAACAAAGATACAAAAGTTTTCAAGACATGGCCTTCCTTTTTCATAAATTATTCACTTATCAAAAAAATTTATTTTTTTTTCAAAAATTTTTCTTTAATCACAAATCAAGTTTTATTTCATTTACATAAAAATTGTTCGATTTTTAGCTCCATTAAAAAAAGTCCACATTAAGCTATCATATTGATTATCGGTATGGGAATAATTTTTAGAAAATATACCGAATTAAGATCAAAACATGTAATGTCATATTAGTAACATTTGTGCTTGATTATAACAATACTAAAATGGTTTTAACTAATAGTAGTTACTAATACGATAGCCGCATGTATTACTGGTATCATGCCACAAGTAAATAAAAAATAAAAAATAAAAAAGGATTTTAAAGTAGAAAATGTGTAAAAAAAAAAAAAAAAACCCCCCTCGGGGTCAATGGTTTCAGTAGGGCCATGGGGGATGCTGGATTATGGATAGGGAAAAATGGGGTGGGGCTTAGTTGGATTTTGCAATTTGCAGTAGCCAATAGCATTAATATTATTGAAATCCTTTCTTTTGTAAATAAAGGAAAAGTCAAAAATTGCCTTCTATTGCTTGGAAATTGGAACTTGTCACTACTACTAGGAGTGTTTTGTGTTTTGGTTATTTTGTGTATTTATTCTTTGTTTGGGGGAATGGATAAGAGTGACAGAGTGTAAACGCATTGCAGTTTATCTGAACAAGGATTTTGGACCATATATCTAATTCAAAAAATAAAAAATAAAAAAAAGTTAAATATTAATTATTTCAAGAAGTAAAAAGGTAAAAAAAAAAGTATATAAATTGATAATTAATAATTTATCAATTGACTTTGGCCCAAGGTATGACACATGTTGATGAGATTTGATAATTAAAGCATCAAGAGAATTAGTAGAATGAGGATTAAGAAGAATACATACACAAAAGATCTCAAAATCATTAATTGGCAATCACCATTAATCATAAAGTCCTAAAATTAAGATAAATTATCATAATGGTGGCGTTTGTTTTTTAACTTAATGATTTAAAGTGACTTAACTTAATTAATTAAGTTAATTAGAGGTGTTTGTTTTTATAACTTAGTGAGACTAATTAGATAATTTTGACTTAATAAAATAAGCCAATTTTTTTAGTTTTTTACTTAATGAAAAATTTTGAATTAAGTCAATTACTTACTAATTAAAAAATATCAATGTTTTATAATTTATTTTTCATATCTATCCCAAAACTCACCCATAGACATTTACCCCACATAAAAATATCCATGTTTTTTTCTTTCTTATATTATATACGATAAAATTTGAAATTTATGGTATTTTATATATTAAAATTCTAAAAAAATTATGTATCCACTTGAATATAGTTTTACTTATAAATGTTAAAATATTGTGGTATTTAATATATTATTTATTTGACATTCAAATTTAATAAGGATACAAATGTAAAAGTACATATTTTTAGCTTTTTCAGTTGAAAAAAACAAACAACTTAATATTTATTTTCTGAGATTCATACGAAAAAATAAACTTATTATTCATATTCAGACATTCAGATCTATTCAGAATTCAAACTAATTCATGTCTATTCAGATTTCAAACAAAAAAAAAAAAACGCCACCATAGAGAACTATCCATTTTTATAAAAAAAAAAAAAAATCCTCTAAATGACTTATTATTAAATAGAAATTTGCATTTTAAATTTATGATTAGTGTAAAGCCTAAAAGCAGGGGGGACATGTGCACTATAAAAAAGTTTTAAAAGAATTGACAATTTGATCAAATTTTAAAGTTATTTCCCCCTACACATCATCAATTTTCAATTCACAGCTAGTGATATTTACCGGATATCTATAAACTTTTAGTAACTACAATATTTATTCTATAATAATTGTTACTTAAAAACTAGAATATTTGGATACTTAACAGAAAGGTTTAAGTCGATAACATATAATCTTGTACTCATTATACTTAAAAGAAAATAGTTGAGAAATTTCATAAATACTCTTTTATTTTTAGTACTTTCTTACCCACCAAGCATCTTTCAACGCACAATATCGTATCATAACTTCACTTGTTTACTTGGTAAATTGTTAAATAAATAAATAAAACTTATAAAATGCATAAGAAATTTGTTAATCAAATTATTTTTCCAAAGGAATCAACTCAGGGCTTAAGAATATCAAAGAGATAAAGACGGTTTTTTGTCTGTATTTATTTATTTGATCATTCTACGATACTGTTATTTTTCTTTTTTTAGGCCATCAATAATGAAACAAATTTATATTTTTGAATTTTGATCAACATGTAAAATATTCGTATAAATAAAAAGATTTTAAATTCTTTAAAAATATTTTAATTAGTTAACAAACTAATTAAAAAGAATTATAATGGATCACAACCCTTTTCATGTTGAATTCTAAGTCTCTCTATTTGATTTGTATTCATCAATTTAATTTGAATATTACTTATTGCTCATTAATGAATGAATGAATTATTCATTAAATCAAATAAATAGTAAATATTAAATATTTAAATCCAAGTCTAAAACGAACTCATAATCAATGCTAAAAAAGCATATAGCATCATAGAAAAATCCTTATTTATTTTTTCATTTTGTTAAATTAATAAACTTTTCCCTTTTCTATGTCTATGTGCTTCTCTCTACAAGCGAAAAATAAATTAATATTGACAATTTTAACTGGTCACAAATTTCACATGAATTGAATTTCTTTTATAAGGAAGATATGTAAAAACAATTTTGAAAGTTACGAAATTAGTTTACATTCTACAATCGCATAAAATATTATAAAAATATTTGTAATTGTTTTCATATTTCATAATTGACGTATGCACCCACCTATAATTCCAATTAATTTAGATGATGGGCCAGAGTCTGACTTGCACTTTACTTTAGGCTCCGTTTGGTACAGCTTATTAAATAGAGCTTATAACAATAGAGCTTATAGCAGTAGAGCTTATACCAATAGAGTTTTTGGACAAAAAGTCATTGGGTGTTTGGTTGTCAATAAAAAAAATACTTTTGAATCATTAAACTGTATGATATTTTTTTTATTATATACTTTTTAGATAAGCTCTCTAACCTCTACTCCCAAAAGCTCAAATTTTGGGCTTTTGCTAGTAGAGGTAAATTAGCTTATTTAAGCTAAAAAAACTTTACTAAAAAAATAACCAAACACCATAAAATTTTTAAAACAGTACTTATGCGATTAAATAAGCACTTATGACTCTTAAATAAGCCATACCAAACAAGCACTTAGGATGATACACGGAAGTATGATTGATTATATTTAAAAATATGAATAGTAAAAAAAAAACTTTTGCTGTTAATTTTAATAATTTAAAATAATTACGAAATTTAAAAAAAAAATCAAAAATCAGAAGGGCAGAACCCATAGACATAGTCACATGAAGCGCAAGTGCCCTAAAATCTTCATTCTTTAACTCATCTGTCATATTACTAATGATAATACTCGGTATTCGAACCCCAACTAATAACTATTACTTCAAGTTAAACAATTACAATTAACCTAATGTAATCGTTATAAATATACCTTCGCATCAACTTGAGATGGGACTCAAATACTCAAAACCCTAACTACTCTTTTACTTACACACAGAAGCACACTTTTCTCTCATTTTCAACCTAGTTTTCGGTTTGAGTTTCTGTACAAAGCTTGTTGTCATCAGCTTGCAAATTGTAAATGATAAACTGCGATGTTATGCCATCATTCCAATCACATTATCAGGGCATTGAGTCAGGAAGATTATTAATAATAAACACCATTTGAGGAAGGAATGGCAACACAGACGGAAGCCTCAAATGTATAAAGCCTTTAGAAGACTTTTTACAGGGCACATAAAGGAAGCTACCTCTATCTACAACTCTGTCTAATACTCCATAACTGAAAGAATAACTCCAGGCCCTTGTGTCAAAGCTATAAATAATATGTGGATTCAGTACAACTTAGCCATTTGAAGAACTAAGAAGTACAAAAATTTCTATCATTCAAAATGTAAATTGAAATCAGTGGACTAGTGCTGCATATTGCGCCTAACCTCAATAAAATCAACTTCTTTCTAATTCCGCCAAAGCATAATGTATGACTAGGATTATAAAATCTACTCCGGTTATTATTTTTTCAACGTTTTCGAAAAAAAGGGGATCCTCATCTTTTCTCATAAGGTAAAACGAAGGATTTCCAAATTTTTTCTATTCATGACCCTCAGCCTTCCATCCTCGGCTCACCTGATTTCTTCAAGCTACCCAATATTCCATCAATCAATTTGTCTTTTTCATTATCAAGTGGGTCCGACACAAAAGAATAGCGCTTTTTAGGTCTTTGCTTCAGTGCAAAATTTCCTGAAGAAGTTGCACTAGTGGTTGCTTCTTCAGAAGAAGCAAATGGTATTACTCCATCGGTTGAACAATCAACCATGCCATCAACATTCTCTGACTTGTTCTTATTGTTGTCGACTTCCTCCTTACTGCTGTACCATGAATCCAGGATTTGCAACAATGAGCTATCTTCGTTATCCACCTCTGGCTTCCCTTGCCCTTCTGGTTGTGTTGCAGTGGAGGCGTCTCCTCCAGAATCTGAAAATTCATCATCAGAGACTGAAGGTTCATAATCCGGATAAGTTTCCGTCTCTGTTTCTTTCACTGGCTCTGCCTTCAGCCCCGATTGCACTGCCTTTCTGTCAAAGCTCAAATTAGAAACAGGCCCCAGCTCCTCCCATTGAGAGTCAGAATCATCACTCTTCTTTGATGTTTCTAATAGCTCCCTATCTGAGTTAGATAATGGATGATGAGCATCAGCTTCTTCAAAGCCAGGATCTGAAGTTTCCAGGCCAGAGCTACACATCACCTTGTTGGAAGGAAGCATATACCTGGACTCAATCATCACCCCAGGCATTATCTGCAACAGGGTCCCCAACTTTTGGTAACCAAGTTTTTGTATATCCAGATGGTAGCCATACCTCTCAATGAAAAGTTGTCTGAAGCCTCTCATATTATATCCTTCTGGGTACTCCTTCAATATCTCATCAACAAGCTTTTGGCAGTCGGCTAATATGTCATTTCTAGATCTGTCCTTAGGATTCTTATTGATGGCAGATGCAGAAACTCCAGCATGTGAAATCTTCCGACTCTGTTTCTCTTCCTCATGCTTTTGCACTTTCGGCTGGTCAGATTTTGAAGGTGTATTCAAAAAGATTGATCTCAACCCATTTGCAGCATGAGAATGATCTAAAGAAGATTTCTTTCTAACCAGACCAGAAAGTTTGAAAGGTGACTTTTCAGATGGGTATTCTTCGACCCATTTCTTCTCCGATATCATCAAATCCACAAGGTCAAGAAGATCACACTCACTAAGGTCTCTGAGAACCAAAGGGCCTTCCTCTTTCAAAGATTCTGCCATCTGCTTCCTGTCGTGAATCACAAAAGTATAAGAAATATTAAAATATTGTCTGAATTCAACTATTTACATTTTAAACTTCAGAATTATCATGCCTGAAATTTCATACTACATTGTTACCACAAAAAAAAAATCCATCTACTAAGGTCACTGATGAATGAAACCAATAAAAGTTGCAGAAATTGCAAGGCAAAAGCTAATGCACGATGAACTGATTGTCTCCCTTTTTTATATATCTTCCAATCTGCAACTCATTTGCATAATTTGCAAATCTTTTGCAGAAATTCATTCAGTCTTTTTGATGCATTTGCAATTCCAAACTCATACAAGGAGAGAGATACCTGATTTACAAGTTCAAATAAGACCATCTACCTATTCAATTTCATATGTAAGCCTCTTTTGAAATAAGAAAAACTTGAACTAAATAAAGCAAAAATCTAGCAATTTGCTTAGTTACAAAAGTTTTTTCAGCCAATAAATTCTTAATATTCTAACCAATAACTAAATAACAATGCTGAAAAATTATAAGAAGCCGTGTTCCTGTAAGTTCAGAGTAACCACTAGTCATAGGTAGTTCGAGAGGTCTCACTTCATTTTATATCCTTTCTGTCTCTGAAACTGACAACAAAACTGGAGGAAAAGAAAGGAAATCAAGCGATTGCACGAACCTGGTCCTTGACTGAGAGACAATGACTGATCCTCTTGGTGACTTCATAAATGATTCCATGTCTGACCAGAAAGAATCCTTTAAGAAAACTGCATGCTTTTGAGCATTACTGTTTGTCTGGTTCAACTTTTCACTGGACAGATCACTCAATGAATCAGAGTCTGGACGGCTTCTCCGAAATTTACACCAGTTTACTATTTGACTAAGAACACCGGCGCTCATGGTAGATTTGTCACCACAAGCATGAGCACTTTTAGCTGTTTTTTTCCCCTGAACTGATTCTGCCAGATCATCATCCTGAGTTGGAGATCTGATGTTCTTTTCCTCAACTTTTTTCTTTTCGCCATCACCATAAGCCAAAGGTTTTTCAGGGCGTTTCTTACTTATCTTCTGTGAAATATCTCCTGAGTCACTACATTTTTCTGGAATGTGCTGACTTTTTATATCAGAATCACCATTTTTTCTGCCAAACCATCTTATCCAAATTTTTTTAAAGAACACAACCTCATTCACGGGATCTTGTTTCAATACATGTGGCTCGTCTTCCTGCACTGCAACTGGTGAACTAACATTCTTGTCCATCGGAGGGGGCTGTTGAACTTTTTTCAGAGGCTCCTGCACTTCTGCATTGATAACGTTCTCTTTCTCACTCGATAAAGGGTGCTGTTGGACTTTTCTCGATGGCTGATCCACAACTGCTTCAGGAGATGAAGATGGCTTACCATTGGCAGCTCCATTTTTATGTCCTTGATCAACACTTAATTTCAAAGACTCCGACAGCTCCCGGTCTCCATTTCTACAAACATGTCCATTAGATGTACCATTTTCGCAATCGTGTCCATTAGTTGTACCCAGACCTATCTCAAATGGTTCAGGAGCTTTTGGAGTGCTTCCATAGACCAAAAACTGACCATCAGGTTCAGGTTGAAGCCTTAAAATGTTTGGCATTGATAAAAGAAAGCGGGAGAATTTCTTATATCCATATAGGTCTTTATCTATAGTAACAGGACTCTTGCTTAACTCTGCCCGAAGTTCTGTAATGAAAATTCCTTCAGGATATGATTTTAAAATATAACGAATCTGCCTAACAACTGACTTTGGAACTGGACGAAGCTTATCTGAAGCAGGCTCAGGAGGCTCAACAGAACGTGAAATTGCTGGCTGTTCAGCAACTGAGAAAGGATCTAGAAGAGGCCCCTTATAATGGCCATACCAGGAACCATATGGACCATCGGGTGGTTGATTAAAATGCTTTCCAGCTAGGTTCTCTTCTCGAAGCAAAGAATCCCAATTCCACATGATACTTGCAGCACTGCAGAGAACATTAGAAGCACTTTCTCGACTTGCAAGCAATATGTTATAGTTGTTCATCCTTAAACGATGCAAAACGCTGGCAAAGTCCCTGTCACCAGAGATTAAGAAAAGATGTGCAGGCGGAGGGTTTTGAGAAACCCAGTACATGAGATCTACTAAAAGCGATCTATCGGCACTATTCTTTCCACCTGTACTTAAAGAAACATTTGCATGGTTAATGGCCGGAACCAGTGGAACTAATTAGGAAGACACTCAACAGCAAGACATCATTAAAACTGACTGCAATAGCACAAAGTCAATTGTAATAATTTGACCTGTTCACTTTCTGCAACAAAAGGAAGATGTTGAAAAACTTATAATGAATAAAGCTGAGTCATGATCTTGACTCATTCTCATACAACTTGTTCAATTTTCATTCCTCAGAATCTCAAGTTGAATGGCAGAATCATAAAATGAAACTATGCAAAAAAAATATAAAAAAATTAAAAATTTAAAGAAAACTGACAGATACACATACCTGTTTGTATGCATTAAGAGTATATATACAACTCCAATGGCACATTAGGGATGAAAACGAAAATGGATGTATCATGCTCAACCCAATCTTCAACCCTCTCTCACTCTCTCTCCGTGGTTAGAGATTGCTAATAAATTACTGCCTTCCATAACGTAGCCCCTAAAAATCTAAAGAATGCTCTCTTCCTGAATCTCATACAAATGCAATCCTCAGCAGAGCTATAATACAGGGGAGTTTCACAGTTGATCAGACATTGGCACACTAACATCAACATTGAAAAAAAAAAAGACAAATGCACAGCAAATTATCATTTTAATCTCACCCGGATTTCAAAATTTTCATCCTTTCCCACCTACAACAGCAACCACTATCACCGCACAATTATTCAGCTTCTATTTAATACGAAATATGAAACATACATAAACAACCACACAAACTATGCCATTTCATCATTTTAGTCCTTCAATTCGCACACAATTCAAATCAACTTACCAACATGTCAAACCAAAAGTTCCAAAATTTTTACAACAACAACAATCATTCAATTTCCAGAAACAAAAATATACCATGAGGAACATGAGCAATATTAATCCCGGTTGACGAAAGCACCTCCTGATTGGCCCGGGACATCTGCACCACGTCCCCAAATGCGGTGATCGTAACGGGGCCCTTAATCCCATTAGCCCTAATGGCTGCAGTGATCGTGTGAGCAACCTTAAAAGCGTTCACACCAGCAGGCAAATTGCAGTTCTCAAAATCCCACCACACCGAAACCCTAACGTTTTTGGAATCCTCTTCATGGCGTCTAGGCGAAGTATTAGAAGAGGTTGAAAAATGGGCAACGAAAATTCTGAGAGTCGATGAAGGC
Source organism: Citrus x limon (assembly GCA_034663535.1). Classification (NCBI taxonomy): domain Eukaryota; kingdom Viridiplantae; phylum Streptophyta; class Magnoliopsida; order Sapindales; family Rutaceae; genus Citrus; species Citrus x limon. The sequence continues at coordinate 25,964,908 of CM067997.1, forward strand.
GAAGACGAAGAAGAGGAAGAAAAGAGAGAAAGGAGGGATTTTGGGGAAAAGGGTTTCATTGTAAATTAAGTTTTTAGGGTTTTGAGAGGAAATGCGAGGACGGTCTGGCTTCATTTCATGGTGGGTGTGAGAAAATTTCCAAGGATTTGCAGGGAGAAGGGTTTAGGCACAGTGAGAGAGATGAAGGGTAAAAACCTAAAACCCTAATGCACGTTTGTAGCACACGTGTGATTTATCATGTTGGGTTTGAGCTTTGGGTTGGGTCTATTTATTCATATATATGATGGGTGACTGCGGCCCAGGTAATTATTTCTTGATTAACACGAAACTGCTAATTATTAATTCCCACTTTAATCTTTGATTATAATGAAGTTATTGGTTGTTTCAAAAGGGGCAAAAAAAAGAAAAAAAATACCACTTTAGTCTCTTGCTGTCAAGTTTTTAATTAAATGATTATTATCTTTTGATCAACTGCAGCTATACTAAATGTTAAGACAGTAAATGATAGTGATAAACTGAAAAAGTGAAGTATATTATGAGCTTTTGTGTTTTATTTTACCCTAAGATTTTATATATAACTCTAATTTTCTTGCTAATTATTAATTATAATTATATTGGTTAGATGCGATTATTTATTTTTCAAGTATGATAATTTTTTTTTTCTTTTTAGAGATGTAAGATTTATTTTTCAGTGGGATTTCACTAATTTTTTTTTTAATACTGTTATACAGAACTGTTACTGATATTACATCAGGTATTACAATTAATATTTACAAACAGATTCTACAATTGTGACATTCTTCGTGGCATGTACTCTTTTGAAGCGCTGTCCAGATTCTTTAAACCCTCTCAAATATTCGAGCGATGTCCACTCCACTCACATTTCGTGAGGGATTAACTGGCTTCACTCAATTATTTGATAATTGAGGGAGGATTGTAAATAACCCCCATAAATACTTTTATGGAGGCTCGAACCCTTGCACTCAACATTATAAATGCAAGGGTTCTCTCATTGAACCAAATGCCCATTGGTGGGATTTCACTGATTCAAAACTAATGATTGTGATCAAATCCAATCATTGGGTGGTTTGATTTTTGATATGATTTGATTCATACAAAAAAAAAACTTCGTAAAATTTAAAAATAAGGAAATGTATTAATGAGAACTAAATAATAAATAAGTGTACAGATGAAAACATATATCCCAAGAGTTTGGCCGAATAGTATTTTAGCTGCTTTCTCATATACTCTTATGAATTGATCAGCCCTATTGTGCCCGCAATAGACACGTAACATCAAATTCATCATGTTATATAGTGAAAGTGAATGGTAACTATGTAAGCATTAAAGTTTTTTAAAAGAAAGTTAACTGAGGTGTTGTGACTTTAATTAATGTTTAATTTAGGTTAGGAGCAATATTTGTTAGGGGTGTTCGCGGATAGGATTTTACGGATTAGACATCAATCCATATCCGATTCACAATTTTGCGGATTATAATTTTTCAATCCAATCTAATCCACGGATTGATTAAACTCAATCCAAATCCAATTCATACATTTGCGGATCGGATGCGGATTTGACTTAATCCATACGTGTGCGGATTTGACTTAATCCATACATGTGCGGATTTGACTTAATCCATACATGTGCGGATCAGATGCAGATTTAACTTAATCCATATCCAATCCACCATTTTGCGCATTAGTTTCCGAATTAAAAATTTTTAGTTCTCCCCAATCCATGAACTAATGAAATTTAAAAATATATATATAATATAAAAATAATTTTACTACCAATTAAATTAAAAATTGAATAAAATTTAAACAAATTAATTGTTTAAATAAAACTAAAATAATACATTCAAAGTTTCAAAATATAGCACATCGAGATTAATTGTTCAAATAAAGCTACAATAATACGTTTAAAGTTTCAAAATATAACACACTAAGATTAATTGTTCAAATAAGGTTACAATAATACATTAATATAACACCGAAATTAATTGATCAAGTAAAGCCACAATTAATTGAAATGACGAAATTTCTTAAACCAAACACAGTCCGATCCTTCACCAAAGCTATTGCACTTGTCAAAAAGTGGTGATTATGGAGCCGTCAACGATGGGAACTAGGAGAAGTACGGGTGGCGATCTTGAAGGTTGTGATAGTGCAATTGTTTGGCTGGAACTAGTGATTGTGAAGTGGCTCGATGGACTCGGGGAAGAAGATGGCTTGCTCTCGTTGGAATCACGCGGCCAACGTCCTTGAAATCGGTGTCGAGAGTGTATCAAACTAGTATTGGGTGTTGCTAGTGCGTGTGACAGCGAAGAAGCTTAAGGTTTTTTGTTTGCAAATTGTTGGTAACTTGACGTTATGTTATTTTGCTTTTGGGTGACTTTGCAAATTGTTGGTAACTTAGCGTTATGTTACTTTGCTTTTGCTAGTGCGTGTGACTTTGCTTTTATTTTGTTTTACAATTTTACAAGTTATATTTGTATATTTGATTATTTAATTATTTTTTATTTAATATTATTATTGGGTAATAGCTAAGATATGTAATAGTACTTATTTAACTATGTAATGTCACATTTATAATATTCTTTAATTAAATTTATAATAACTTTTTTTAACTATATATATATATATATATATATATATTTTTTTTTTTTTTTTTTTTTTTGCGGATTCACGGATTTTTACGGATTTACAGAAGTAAATCCATATCCAATCCATCGACTACGGATTTTTAAATTTTCAATCCATATCTAATCCACGGATCGGATTTATACGGATCAAATTTTCACGGATCAGACGGATTGAGTGGATCAAATTGAATTTTGAACACCCCTAATATTATTTGTCAACTATACCCTAATATTATTTGTCAACTGTAAGTATACCCAAAATATAGTTGTCGAAAACTTCTTAAGTTTTGTAAAGTCTTTTGTTAGATTTCAAAAGTTACGTGCTTATATTAGTCAAACTCTGCGTAATAATATTTTTGTTTCTCAAATTTCAATGAAAAATTTTAATAGTTTACATCAAGTTTTTGAGTTTGTTACCTTTTTTAAATTTCCCCCTTAAAGAACCTGAATGGAATGGCATCGGCATAAATTTGATAGTTAAAATCATTTTATTACGTACAGTTGTTCGATGAAATTCTTATATTAATATCAAACCGAGCCTCAATCTATTAAAATGAAACCCATTAAAGTCCTTAGCTTCTGGAGACACAGGTGAAATGAAGATCCATCGAATCCATCAAACCCGAACAATTGTTTTAGCTATAATACCATAACCAAGGTTGCGTCTTCAGTTTTTTTAATCAAGGCAGTAAAATGTACAAAGAATAGCTAATACACATACATATATGCAACATGTTATGTAAAGACACCAAAGACAAATTTAAAATTTCTTCCACGATGCTTAGTCCGTGTTTGGTTGGAACAAATAGTAGGTGAGAAGAGGAAAGGAAAAGGAAAGAGAAAATGAGTAAAAAAAATAGGTCAATCTCATTTTCATTATTTGGTTGGACATAAAATTCATCTTTTGCCGCTTATTTCTTTCCACTCTACTATTTTCTACTCATCTTCTCTACTTTTGTTTCTTCGAACCAAATGCCTTCAGAATAAGCTCAAATACCGAGTTTAAATACAAACTTAAAACTCTAACACAGGAGAATTAAAAACGAATCTAACTTTAAAAAATTTGAAGCGGGCAAACCTCGCAACCTCTTATTCAATGGCAGACCTAGGAATTTAATCTAGAGGGAACTTAATTTAAATACAACTGTTAGTGAATAAAACATTACTAGCATAAATTCATAATATTATCTATAATTTAAATAGATAATTTTTGGGTGATAAGGTTAGTATGCAGGAGATTAAAATGAAGACAGGTGTAGTTTAGCTAGCTTGACACCTATATTAGATAAGCACAAAATTATCTATAAAAGCGGCAAGATTGTGACAGTAAAGGGGAAAAAGGAAAGAAAAAGGCAAATGGGGAATATAGAAGCAGAGCAAGAAAGAAGAAAGCAGAGCAAGTAGGAAGACAAGCAAGAAGCCATAAAGAAGTCAAAAAGACAAGAAGACATAAAGAAACCGAAGATAAGCTGAAACAGAGATTACTAGCAGCAGCAAACACAAAGCACAGCAGCTTATTTGTTTGTAATAACAACAACTAAAGAATTTTAGGGGATGATGACAAAAGCAAAGAATGACAGTGGCATGTCAGTAGCAGTTGCGTCGAAGTCTACTAAGAATCAACGACTTAGGGTGATTTCGCATGGAAATTCAAGTTTTCTTCAACTTGATCAAACTATAATTGGAGAAGAAATTTTCTTTCTTTATAATAAAAAGAGAGATATTAAATTTTTAAGGAAATGAGAGCCATTAAACATAATGACTTAACAGGCTCCATCTACCGTGCCCCCCTGGGCACCGTACCCCCTTTACTTGTCTTGTAATGAAGGTACCGTTGGATGAAAAGGAGGAAGATCGTGGAAGTGGGAAATCGCCAGGTGGCAGTTGACAAAAACCGGGAGTATAAGTCAATAGACAGGAACTGTTTATGGTGCAATAATTTTATTAAAAGGAACAACAAATATGTTGGTATAGACAACAATAAAGTAGTTAGCTGGAGCAATCATATGTAGAAGCAAGTAGTTTGTTAGAGACAATTTTATGTACGTTATAAACAATATTTTGTTGGAAGAGGCATATAATTGTGGTTACTGTAGCACAGAAAATGAAATGAGATCAATTGATGTTAACTAAATAAAAAATGAAGCATGAACGAAAGGATAGGAAGTAGATGTAGTTGATTAGATGTGTTGAGAATATGCTCGGAGCCGCAAAATCCGGCAGGGCCACAGTAAATGGAGCAAAAATAATCCAGTATGTGGAGGGATGAGTTGGCGAATTAGTAGGAAGCATAAAAAAAATTGAGAGCCGCCGTCGGCTGACCATTTGTCGCATTAGTTCCACAAATGGGCAAATGGGGGAAGGAAGCTTGTGTAAGTGGCATTATTTGTAGTGTATGGAAATAATGGGAAAACGAGGAAAAACAATTACAGCACAACAAGTAATACTGAAATAAACAGAAAGGAGAGAAAAAATGGAATAAAAATAAAGTATAATTGCATAGATAGTGATTTTTTTTTTTTTAAAAGAAGGAACAAATTGTAGAGTGGAGAGGAGGTATATATAATCAGAACAATAGTGGATTAGATTGTGTGAAATTTGCATGAGTCTGAAGAAGTATAAATTGGATTTGAATAGAATTTGAACTGATCTGTGGCTAGGATTTGAATATCAAGTGAAAATACGAAAAAAAACATGTAGCAAATAAAGATTGGCATGGAAGCAGGATAATCAGTTCGAAAAGCAGGAGCTATGGAATTGACGATAGCTTGAAAACCCATGCATGTCAGTGTTGTTACATGGCAGCTATCACCATAGGTCCACAGCCGTGACTTGAAATAACAAATATCTCGGAAAGTGGGTGATTGCTTAAGATGTGAACAACCAAATGCCCATCATCTTTATTTATTACCATGAAACTGCACTTTATAGCGCCATATAAATACATTCGTAATGCACAAAATAAATACATGTCCATTACATTGGCAGCCCTAAAATTAATAAAATAATAATAATAATGCTCATTTCCAATGAAATCAATAAATCAGATCTACAACGGACTGTAACCCATAGGCATAATGCATCCGATTCACTTCTTTCCATTACTTGTTGCAATTTCACTTTCTGATTTTCTACACAGATTCATTGAAAAAACTTAACAACTCTGAAGTTACTATGGAACTTTCGATCATACATTTGATTATCATTACATGTACTTACAAAGATACAAAACAAATAAATTAATTAATCCCTTGATCATTATACTACAAGTGCAAAAAATTGTGATATAAATTTAGGAAAATCAGTTGGGTGGAAATTGATAATTAAGACGCGATGTGCTTCTAAGAAGTTGAAGTTGAAGTTGAAGTTGAATGTATAGTCAGCATAAAGATAAATAAACGGGGACGCCAAACACCACCAATACAATGAAATTACAGAGAAAAACAACTATTTTCTCTCATCAATCCTACTGCATTAAATGGGCCCAGTTGAACTGCTGGTAATAATCCCTAAATTAATTTGAAATCGATGCCCTCTACTCCACAATTTTACCCTAAATCTCACTTCCCAGTAGGATTACCAACAAAAATTCACTATTCAACTCATGCATTTCAATTTCAGCTTCCACTAACCTGATATTTTTTATTGTCGTGATCTCTTCTCCCTCTGTTTCGTTTGATGCTACCAGAAGAAAATTAAACTCAACACGATCCACTTCATAAATCCGAGCTAACACACCGTCGCTGCGCACTTGACTATTCTCCACAACTCGGGTCTCTCTCCCTCACACCGGTCAAAATCAATTCCACTCACGGTTTACAGCACCCTAAGACCAATGTCAAAGGTGCAACAGGTTGGAATGGTAGCCCAACTTTAACTCACTATTTATTCTCAAAGCTCCAACCATTAGATTTCACTCATTATAATCTAACGGTTCCCAGCAAACCGACAAATACAGGGAGCACGGTGCCCAAGGGGGCACAATAGCTGGACCCTGACTAACATAGGGGAATTAGAGATAAGAATGATATGTGTAAATAATATAAATGAAAAGTTATAAATTGGAGTATGAAAATAACTAGAAATAATAAGGATTTTTTTTAATAGTCTGTATTTAAGAATGGAACTTAATGAGATATAAAATCAGGGTTAATAGCTACAGCCATCCATTAAATCATGAATATTAGGTCAAATTTTAAAAGGCCTAGAAGACCTCAATCTGGTCTAAATAGATCATGCATGTAAAATATTTTTTAAAAAGAGCAGAGCTAGTGGCACCCACTAAAATTCTTATAAAATCACTCTTTGTAAATTTACAATTTCAACCGCGACTAAATAAGTTTTAAAGCTAGAGGAAAAAAATATCTAATTAAAACACATGTATCATCTTCTAGTGATTAATATATGGTTATTAATTGTGGGTGCCTAGATTTTTAAAATTATCAGAATAGAGCGAGAGGCTAATAATTTATATATATATATATATTTCTAAGCTTCATTATGATTTTAGTTTAATAGTACTATATTGATTGATAACACAAACACTTTATCTTATTAAAGTAATCATTATTTTGAGAACTTTTAGAAGCTAGTAGTTATATTGAAAATAAATCTCATTAATAATGTTCGTGAAAATATGAAATCAAGTCTAGAAATTCTACAAGCTACAGAGATTCTGGCGTTTTGTTAAAACAAATAAGAAGCTAGATCGTAGGTTTATTTGTGAAATTAAAATGAGTGTATTTAGAATTATTGTAATTTTTAAATATTTTTAATTGGGTGTTTTTAAAATAGGAGTTTAATGAGAAGTTTAGCAGGAGTGGCTCTTCTCTTAGGTGACTTAGTGCATGTTTGGTATGGCTTATTTAAGAGCCATAAGTGCTTATTTAATCCCATAAGTATTTTTTAAAATTTTTTTTGGTGTTTGGTTATTTTTTTAGTATAGTTTTTTTAGCTTAAATAAGCTAATTTATCTCTACTAATAAAAGCCCAAAATTTGAGCTTTTGGAAGTAGAGGTTAGAGAGCTTTTCTAAAAAATATATAATATAAAAAATATCACACACTTTAATGGTAAAAATATTTTTTTATTGACAACCAAACACCCAATGACTTTTTGTCTAAAAGCTCTATTGATATAAGCTCTATTGGTATAAGCTCTACTGTTATAAGCTCTATTTAGACAATTACTTAGGGTCCTATTATATATTAAGATCTTAAGTTTGTATTAAACATATATTTTATCTTAAAGAAATTTAATTTCTATAGTATAGCTAACTCAATTATAATTAATATATTAATTTTTAATTATTGTTGCTCTATCATTATCTCTTTTTTTAAAAATAACAAATAAACAACCAAAATTTATGCAAAGACTTTCTGCATAAAAGCTTACATTTATTACCTTTTCCACTAGCATATTTTCCTCCTAAAACAAAGATACTATGTGCATTTCTTAGGGAAAAAAATCAGCCTTTTTTTCCACTATTTTCTATGGTCAATCGTCGTTGCTCAAAGACTCATAAGTCATATTATCGAAGTTAATTTGTAGTTTCAATAATTCCCAAATTTCAAAGTTTTATCTTTCTATACTCCTCTTAATTACTTGTATTATTTAGTTGTCTCATTTCTTTTTGAAAATATTCTTATATTGTAGGTTGTTTTTTTTTAATAATTGTTTGCTTGTTTTCAAAAAATATTTACTGGAAAAAATCGAGCAAAACAGGTAAAAATTCAAAAAAAAAAGAAAAGAAAAGTTAGTCCTAGCCCTTGATAAGTGTGTCACAAGCAGTAATAGAGATGTTAAGTAAAAAAAAAAAAGTAATTAAATAAGTTTCAATTGAATTAAAAGATGATGAAACAATTTGTCTAAAGTCCTATAAATACTTGAGCCACTCTTGAACTTAGAAGGGTCAAATACCACCACTCAATTTTAAAAAAATATATATAATTAAAAATTCAATGTTGAACATATGGATTCATATAACAAGCAATTGCATGCGACTATCATACAACTTTTGACTTTGACACTAAATAAAAAAATTAATAAAAAATATATATTATTTTAAAGCCCATCATGTTGACTTTTTGGTATTACTTGACTTATAAATATATGTTTTATTTGCCCTCTTCATCCATTCTTCAGTTCAAGTTGAGAGAAGCCAAGAGTTAAGAGAGAATGTCTTGAGAGCTTTAAACTCTTATTTTAGTGATTTGAGAGTTTGTGTGTATTGTGATTTTGGGTTGTGAGACAAAATATTATAATACTTATCATTCCTTTCACTAATAAAATATTTCCTTCTATCTTCATTGTGAATGTAGGTTAAAAGCTGAACCAATTAAATTCTAATATCTTAGTGTGATTATTATTTTTCAATTTTACTTTAACAGTGTGTCTACTTCACTCATTAATTTCCAAAAGTTTAAAAATACTACAAATTATTATCGGACCACTCTTACAACAATTACAAAATGCCTCTCATATGTTGTGCGTGCATATATATTACATTCAGAAATTGCACAAACTAGCACATGAAGTCAAAGAACTTTTTGTTTCTCAAAAAACACATGGACGTATGGCAATCAAATGGTCGATAATTGGCTTATTAAAAAGAGAAAGCGTCAAGTTCAATTGAATATTTAAAGCAAATTTGTGACATTATGACACGTAATATCCACATTTTTCATTCAGCTGGTTAATTTCTGCTTTACAGCTGATGTGGTGATTGCATGCAAGTTTCGTGATAGTTTCTCATGCAAATAATTATTGGTGGTCCGAGCCAAATCAAGAATATACTTGCTCCTTTTTTCCTTTCTTTTTTTTTTCTTTTTGAATTTGTACTTTGTATTTTAGTTTGCTTTATATAACAACGACAACACTCTTAAGCTTGATACCAAGACAACTGAATCGAAGTTGAGATAACAAAATCGTCTTCTTTTCTTGCTTTTAATTTTTGTCCAAATTTTTAAAGCCGTTAAGTACCTTTCAAAAAGATGCATCTTCTTGACAAACTTAAAGCATTCAATTTCGATCTCAATTTGTCTTCAATTTTGTGAGATACATAGTATGTGGAGTGTGGACAATGTGAATCATTGGCAGCATTGAGGATTGCCCAGCTGGTTAGTATTGCCTTAATCAAACTCAACCTTCCTCCTGACTCATGCAACGTGGCTCAAATGCTGAATCTCTTATTGATAAATTTTATTAGTTTAACTAAAACATACATAAATAAAATAGAACTTAAAAAATCACCTTCTGAGGTAATGTAAAGGGCTATATAGCGGCCAGATCCCCTAATTGCTTCTCTTGATACGAAATAAGAGAACTTCTACTGACAATCTAATAACAAAATGATTACAAGGTTCCGAATTTGTAAAAGAGGAAAAAATCATGAACAACATATATCTAAACATGAAATAATTAAGAAATAAAAGTTTGGACGTTGATATCGGACACAAGTTGTGCTTTGGTTGTTAAGCGTAATTTTTTTGTCAGGCGTGCTTTGACAGAAAAGTTCGAAGTACTTATCATTTGATGTCTGTAAGTGAAAATACAAAGTAAGGTCACAATGGACGTGATTTAATTATCTGCTTTTTGACTCTTCAGAATTCACGCCGAAGACTGAATCATTTCTTATTCAACCCATGAATAGGAGCTTGTTTTACATATATTTTACTACATGTATATTGAAGTTGGATTCAATGTTGAACTCTGATTCTTATTAACTTTTTAAAAAAATATAATTGATAGTTATTAGAAACGACTATAAAAATAATTGAATCTTAATTATATATGGATACGAGGCAAAAGATTATGAACAAGTGAGTACAACTCAACTCAGTACTGGATTCAAATTTATGTATATGGCATTATTTATGTTTTAAAATGATTTTCTACCATGGATTTTTCCATCTACTTTGTCCATTTATTTATTTAAATTTGTATTGAGTTATGATTATATGATAACAATTATAAATTCTTACACTTCTAAAGAACTATTCAAGTGATTTCATGTCAAGTAATGATGTATAGTTAACTACTTATTTAATCAATTTTTCATTATTCAATAGATAAATGTCACATTATATTTTTGACATGGAAGTGGGAACAAAGATTTTGAGAGAGCAAAACCCGGTGACAAAAGAGACACAGATCATTTTGGTCAATTGTATATGTAAATTACATGTCATCTTAATTTTGAATATTTTTATTTATTGTTTAGCCTAATTAATAGTAATTTATTCTCCTCCCATAAGCAGAATTCAAACTACGAATCTCTTATTTCGGATATAAAAAATTTTAGTATTTTAACTGGATGGCACCCACAAATCTTAATTATATATCATGACATTGATTTCAGTCAAGATCTGGGACCATATTCCAGTTATACACGGCTTCTTTTCCAGAGGTTGACGCTCTTTCTTTAGCAAAAGATGTAACTTCAATCGTTTTAAGACACTTCAAATCTTATGTAGTGTCTCTCTATGCAAATCAATCAAAAAAAATCTCTTCTATTAATTGATTTTTTAATTTAATTAATTTTTTCTTTTGAAAACGACTTATTTCATTTCTTCCTCAATCAACCTGTCCTCTTTTTCACTTAATGCAATTGTTATCAGTGATGATGATTGAGACTTCTGGCAATTTATGGCCAAACTACTAGCGAAATTCGAGAAAGATGTAAAACAATATCGTTTCTTGCCGGCCATTATAACCATTTAAGTAAATAAACAATCTTAAATATGACTTTATAATCTAGCATTTTGTAGGATAATATGATATTCATATATAGATGTACATAGTTACTCCCTTGTTGCGTGATGACTAACTATTTAGGACCAGAATTCTTTCTTAATCTGGCATTTTCCAATTATGAATTAATAAAATATGAGTTTGTGATGGATAGTGGGTAATTATCGGTGGAGGAACTATGAATTTGATTTGACGGAGGCCATAATAGAGAACACATACGCTAAAGTAGGCTGTCACATTATTTAGGTAAAATTGAGAAGGCTAGGGCCATAGTGGATAAGTCATAAAATATAATATGTTATAACAAAATTATATAAAATGACGGGACCATATGTTAAATTCACATGAATGTAGTGAAATTTCAATTCATATCAAGTGGGGTGGCTCTATTTGCATTTTAAAAATTACTTTAAATATTTATTTATAAATTTTTAAAATTTACTTTTTATTTTTACTTTGTACATTCTTTTAAATACTAAAAATGTCTTTACTTAAATCTTTTTAAATTAATTATTTTTTATTTACTATGCAAGCATATAAAAATATTCAATTCATCAAAAGAAATAAAAAAAATAAGAAGAAAATGCTTCAAGTACTTATTTAAATGAATCAAATTCATTATAAAAATTAACTCGTTTTCTTAAACAAAAAGAAGAAATAAATAAAAACATTAAATTTCAAAGTTTATTATTTATCTAATCCTAACCTTGCTTCAATCTTAAAAATTATTCAAGAAATCAACATGCAAGTTCATTAGAAGCTTTATGAGGAAACGCCATAACTATAATCCTCAACTAATAATGAAACTAATTTTAGGAAGAAATCAATATAGTTAACGACCCATCACCAGATTTTGCCAACTTAAAAAGTAGATTGCCAGATTTCAGGAAACTGAAAATTGGTTAGTGCAATTAAAAGTTTATTTACTGAAAAATCAAAAGGGTAGTAGTTTATTTATTAATATTTGTAAAGTTTTAGGGTTAAAGTAGAAGAATTGTATATACGTTGAAAGACTAGTGTACTAACTATATGGTGGGTATTAGAATTAATTACGTTTTATTTATTCATAATAGAGTGTCTTTAATAATAAATCATACCATGAGTATTTTTGTAATAAATTATTTTATTACAATAAGAGTGCTCAAAGTATTTTCTAGAGTGTAAATAGTTCCAACCTATTAAGTAGTGATCCATTTGGATCTTATTTGTCATATATTCCTTTTTTTTTTCAATTTTGTTCATATTTTCTTACTACAATAGCATTTTTTTTTAAATTTGAAATATGAATATGTCTAAATTTGACTGAAGTTTGAATGGATTTAAATACAAATATTCGAATGATTGTTTTTTTCTCTCTTTTTTTTAGTATTTGAATATAAGTGGCATTTTATTTGTTGTTATAAATAAAAGCATTTTAAACATCGTTAGTTGACATTTTGTCTTCATTAGTCAAAGGGAATGATTTTAAAATTTAGGAAATAAGCATATTTAATAAAGATATTTTTTGGATATAATATTTACTTCTCATTTAGATTAAAGTTACAGAAATTCACTTTTTTTATTTAAATGTAAACGTTTGAAAATCAAATATAAGTTACAAAAACAAGTGAAAAATTAATAAAATTTCAAACTTCTGATATTTATCATATAAACTTTTCCTTGAGGGACATAAGTATGAACAAAATGGGGTTAAAAAAAATGTTTATGTATTTCAGTGATGCTCGTTACTCTGGGATAACATAGCTGGACCCTCTTACTAAAGTAGGAAATGAGACATGATCTCTCACCTATAAAATAGAAGAAATTAATTAAAGAATTAATCAATACAATATTCAAATATTAACCATGACGCTTTCTTTTTTGCGGGAATCACTCTGCTGTCTCCAACATAAATTCAATTAATTAGTAAAACAGTCAATGAGTAAATAGACCTAATTGTTCTTGAATCCTCTAATTTAATTTATTTTATTTTAAGTTTCGAATAAACCAAAGTTCTTTTTGTGAACGCTTAATCGATCATTTGTAATAAACAAATCATACAGCTCTTAAAGGAATCGATAGTGGACGTTAAAAAAGGCCAAAAAAGAATCTAGAAGAAGAAATGAGAGAATTTAGCTTTACTTTGTTAGATTGTGTTGCAATTAAAATATGCAAAAAAATTATTTGGAGTAAAGCAGAATCCTATCACCTTAAAAGAATTTATTTCAATCAATTAATTAATTAATTAAGGCCATAGTGCTGTAAGAATCAATGATGCGCGGGATTTAATTAAACATACATAATCAATGGAAAAGAATATATAGATTAATGTGTGACGTCGACTGAAGTTGTGGGCTTCATGCAACACATGTGACAATCCCACTTATGATATCAACAAGTACAGCGATAAGCAGAATAATTGATTCAAATAAGTGATTAATTTAATTTCTTACTCTTCTTTCCCATCTTTTACGTAACCTGGGGGCTAGGCTTTAGTTCAATAATTTCTAATTAGTAACTCGGTATACAGGAATTATGCTGTTTTGATGATAATGAAAAAGAAGTATGTGGATGTCTTTAGGCTTTTACTGTGATAGGAGTTAAACATTACTGATGGAAATAAAATAAATAAACAATCAATCAAATGGTAGATTGTCTCTGTCTCAATTATTAATTATGAAAGACTGATTGTCAAATAACATTAAGACCAACAAAGTGTTGGCTCCACTGGCAATGTAGTCCCCTTAAGTGGCTTGACTGGGTTTGCTCTCCAGTTCGAGTAGTAGGGAAGTCGCCTTTGTGGGGAGAACCTGTGCCTCTCGGTTCGAGCGGAGACTTCTAGTCTGGGTTGTGGTACGGGCTTAAAGGTGCCTCCCACAGTTGGGGCCCTCCCTAGGATACCTCGTGGTCAAAACAAAAAAAAATAATAATAATAACATTAAGATTGATTAACTCAAATTTACTAATCAATTATTATTATCAAATTATGTTAAATTGAGTACTCTTTGTGTTCATGAATTAATAAGAGAGAAATTCACTTTATATTATTTCTAAAAAAATTCAAACTGTATAGTATTCGGGCAGCATTTTTAATTTGCCTGATCACTTGAGTTCAACTGGAAGAAAGATGAGTTAAAAAAAACAATTTGAATTTTGTCCACTCTCCTTATTTTATTTTCAAAAACCTTTATGTGGTTGAGGTTTTTAAACAATCCTAATTTGTAACCTAAAATGTTAGACTTCGTCTCGGTATTAATTATCCTACGATAAAATTACGAAATCCAGCTCCCTCCAAGAAAAAGAAAAAGTCAGATTCTAAATAAGATTAGTGTGTTCATTGAAATTTTGTCCTTCAAGTAAAGTTTATGTCTCGGCCACCTTAAGCTTACAGGTTTTTACATTATGCCCTCCTAAAGTAAAATTGTTTTAGTTTTTTTTTTTTCGTTTTTTTTGTTTTTTTTTTAATGTCAAAATCTTAATTCCACCCCTGGAATATCTTCCAATCAAAGCTAAACATAAGAGAATCAAATGGTAAACTAAAATGAATTTAAGTAGTCCAATAAATGATTCTTTTGACATTTCTTTCATGTTAATGGAATGAAATTTCTAACTTTTTCTTTTAATTAAAAAATTGAATTCTGACCAAAATAAGGAAAAAAAAATCATGATTCTTATGCCAAAACCATTCCGATCACGTTGTTTTCATTACAATTACTCCTTTTATTTGAAGCCACTAGCATCTTTTGTCATGAAATTCCTTTTCTAGCATTAATTAGTAGGGTAAGAAAAAAGCAATGGGGTATATCCTACAAAGTTAATAAAATGGTCACCTACTTCTATTTTCATGTTTCCATCAACAGATCATCTAAAAAAAAAAATTATACAACTTTATCACATTACTATATGATCATCCAATTGCATAACATCATACATTTTTAGTATTATTTTCAATCATCATAAATGCATTGCGTAAAGTTAATAAAATGGTCACCTATATCTATATATCCATGTTTCCATCAATGGATTATTTAAATAAAATTCAATATATCATTATCACATCACCAACCATTCAATTACATAATATCATACATTCTTATTATTTTTAAATACATTGCGTAAATATAACAACACGTGATGTTATATATGGGACTGAATACGTTTCTATTGGGATGTGGCCGATTTAGTCTCACCTAAATTTTTCAGAGAAACTTTATGATAACAAATTTTGGTGGTCCCTTAAGGTAAAGCAGTCTATCATGTTCACCACACAGGTCCCAATAATAGAAGAAACACTTGTACTTTTCAGTGAGCATTCTCTTCATTGCCCATTTTCCCTGCGCTTATATAAACCCTCTCTTGATGACCATTATTGTACTTAGCATTCCAAGGTCTGTGACTAAGATAAAAACAGCTAGCAAGTAGATTCATGATGCAATTGCCATTAATGGATAAACAGAGGCCTTACTTGACTGTAATTCTTATACAAGCAATCTACGCTGGCATGTTCTTGCTCTCTAAAGCTGCTTTCAATGGCGGTATGAACAATTTTGTGTTCATATTCTACAGGCAGGCTTTTGCAACTCTCTTCGTAGCTCCTATTTCCTTGGCTGTTGAATGGTAATAATAACGATTTAATATCTTTTTTAAAAAATTATTTTCATTAATCATTTTTCTTCTTCTTTGTCAATTAATGATAATAATAATAGTAATGATGACCATCTCTTTTTTTTTGGGTGTTACAGGAAAAAAGCACCTCCCCTTTCATTTCTCACCTTCTGCAAGATCTTTTTCCTCTCTTTAATCGGGTATGTTCTGTGTTCTACCTCCAAAACATTGATGAATATTATGGCAAGAATTAAATTTTTTAAGTTTTTTTTTTTTTTTTTGAATTTCAGGATAACTTTCAGCTTGGACTTGTATGGTATTGCTTTGATTTATACTTCAGCAACTTTGGCTGCTGCAACTACAAATTGCCTTCCTGCTATTACTTTCTTCCTTGCAGTTCTGCTTAGGTAATTTATTTAATACAGTTGCTTGAACTTTCATCAAATCGCATGAATTCTTTTATCAAACAAATTTAGAGATGCTTCGTTAAAGCTTTAATTTTAAATATGCATCGCCTCACAATTAAACTTTTTTGTGCATGATGGATGCATGTTCTTGGATGTTTCAGATATGTGATGTATTTTTTGAGAAAGGTAGTCCATGTCTTATTAGTCGAGTCGTTTTTGAGTATGTATTTTGTAAAATACGAGCTTAATAATAAATTATCTCAACTTTCACAATTTCATGATCAGCCATCAATTTATTATTAATTAATCATGTGAGCTTTAATACACATATCATAAAAAAATAATTGTCTTTGTCAAACAAAAGATAGAGGAAGTTCATCATTTCCAACTTGTTTGTTAGGTTTAAACTTAAGAGGTTTTAATTTTTATAAGGAAAAAGAAGAAGAAAGAACAAATATAAATTTTTTTATGAATTTGTTTGTTGTTTGATTAATTGAGCTGATAAGGACCAGCTAGCGAGATTCCACTTCTAGGGAAGAGAAGAGTGGGAAAAAAAAAGTTGACTTTGATCAACTGAATGTCTGTATAATTAACTGGGCATAATTATGTGCTATTATATAATACAATAATAATTTAAAAGCTAATTAATTTGTATTCAGTATAACTATGAGTTTTCATGTAATTTTATTTAGCTCATCATCTAAATTTAAATTTTGTGATAGGTAGAAGGTAAAATATTTAATTTGTACTTTAATCAATCCCACCTTTAAAAAAAAAAATTTTAAAATGAAAGATTGATGACTAATTAAAAAACTTGTACAATTTCATTAGAAGCCAAACCAAGGGTCCCTATAGTGATACGTATCGACTGACAAAGCCAAAACTTGGTGTAATGACCATGATAAATCCAAGTATTGCCTTTGTCTTGTCACAAAAGCATGCACCACTCCCATGCCATGATATTACAAACGATCACTCTCTAAATCAGTTACGTGGAGCTAGCTGCATGAGTAGACGTACAGATTATTTTTGCAGGTTTCAGATATTAGCCTCGAAGGACGCCTCTCCTTGAAGGACAGTAGATGTGACCCAAAATGAGCCCCCACCGCACACAATATTATAAGGGTCCTTCTATCTTATATGCATGTAAGATACATTCATCTCACATAAATAGTGTGTGAGTCCCACACATACACTATTCATGTGAGGAGAATGTATCTTACATGCATGTAAGATAGGGTTTGCCATATTATAAAAGTAGAAACGACCCACATATATTGTTGGACCCATCTCATTTGGTAGCCTAAATGCAAAGCGTTTTCACTCAACTTAGAGTTGCTTATGTAAATTGTTTTCCCAACATATATACTGTTACAATAATAAAATTAATTGAAAACTAATTTGTGTTATAGGATGGAGGTTTTGAAGTTGAAGACTGTCCCTGGGGTGGCAAAGCTTGTAGGTATATTAATTTGCATAGGTGGTGCAGCCACTCTGGCCTTTTACAATGGCCCGCAGCTGAGACTTTTGTGCCACCATCACATTTTTGGACACCATAACAGCCAACAAATTCATGGTCATGTTTCCTCCGGCAAAACTTGGATAAAGGGTTGCTTTATCATGCTCTCTTCCAACACCTCTTTTGGTTTGTGGCTTGTATTGCAGGTACCTAGCCTCTTCTACTACTGATTTGTGTTTCTTTTATAGTCTCATTTTATAATACTTGTTGGGTCAAAAATATATGCATTATTGTAAATGCAAACGTTTGTAGAATTTTATGAAAATTATAAGTAGGAGAAAGATCAAAACTAGATCAAAAAAAAAAAAAAAGAAGGCATATTTTACGAAGAGAAAATGACATCTTTCTCGGATATTATTTTTATCACCTAGTTCTCTAATAAATAATTAGTTACTGATTTCATCCTTGGTAGTTTTCACATAAAATTGATTGTATGGGACCTTTAGAAATTAAACTAACTTGTTAGTTAATTTATTTGTTAAAAGATCACATTAATTTATTCTTCAACCTTTTTTTTTTGTTCCTGCTAAAATTTTGACATCAATGATGAAAGAGGATATTAAAACCCTATGAACCGATGGGTAAATATAATTTTTAAGAGAGACTAAAATATCATTCCCCCTTTTTAAAAAGACACACACTAACACTTGTTTTTAATACTAATTTTAGACCTTTATTACCTTACAAGATATGCCAAGATCTAGAAATATCATAGTAATGATTTTATTCATCATTGTTCATCGCAGGGTTTCGTGATGAAAAGCTACCCATCAAAGCTTCTCTTTACAACGCTGCAATGCTTTCTAAGCTCAATTCAATCGTTTGCAATTGCCATTGCTTTGGAAAGAGACCCCCATGAATGGGTGTTAGGCTGGAATGTCAGGCTCCTCGCTGTGGCATATTGTGTATATAAATCTAGCTCCATCTCCTTTAACTTTTCAGTTTTTTGCTGTCTATGTTTAAATTTTTTTATATAATTTCTCCTATTCCACTAGCAATTATTAGGTGCATATGCTCATATGTTTTTAAATACAGTTTGATCTATACATTGTGTTTTAGTTGGTTGGCTAAACATTGAAGAATAGATCAAATTCGTATTTTAAAATCAAATATATGTCCATTCAGTGGATTATTTCCCTCTCATGCATATATCAAATCATTTTACCAAAAGATGGATAAAAACTTTATATATAGACAAAGCTTGAAAAACTAAATTTTGCTTCGTTATGAAAAGTTTTTTAAATTCATGATAATAAATTAATCAAATTCTTAAATATTTTTTGCACATAAGCTTTAATGAAATGCAATCTTATAACTAAAATCAAAGATTAGTAACCTTATTTGTAAATTATGACAGGGAATTATTGTGACTGCCCTGACATACTACTTACAAGCATGGGTTATTGAGAAGAAGGGGCCAGTGTTCTTGGCCATGTCCACACCTCTAGCATTAATCTTTACAACGATTGCTTCTGTATTTCTCTTATGTGAGATTATCACATTAGGAAGGTATATACATAATTTATCCTCTCATATATTTTCTTTTTTTTAAGGTACGATCATATGCATAAATCTGAATTTGATGCCATACATTCTGATTTAGTAGCGGTAGGCTTTTGCATGTATAGTATCAAATTTAGATTTAAAAATATACAGACATTCATAGTTTCTAATAACTCATTCACTCTCACTAATACATTAATTAAAACTTTATATTTTTAATAATTTTTAGTTTATTATTTTACTTCAAGAAAAATTAGTATTTAATAATTTATATGATTTAATATAGGATTTTGGGTGGGCTATTGTTGATCGGAGGGCTTTATGCTGTGTTATGGGGGAAGAGCAAAGAGCAAAAGATGGTTGATAAAAGTTGCTTGCCAACTCAAGTTGATCAGAAAGTAATGAACTCAGATCAGATCAAAGTAATGGCAGCTAAGAGTCCTTCTTCACCAATGTTTCTGTAAAATATATACTAATACAAGTATTTTATGTCTTCGGATTAGCTTTTATGGCCTAAGGCATGAGATGGGCATGCAATGTTTGAGTTTTATTTAATGGTGCGGGAGAATTAAAGAAGAAAAGAAAGAATATGAAAATAAGGAGGAGATAAATATTTCCTACTACTTAATTTAAAAGTTGTTTAGCTTTATCTAGCCACAAAACCATCGATTTTATCATTTTTTTTATTAGAAACTGCTTCTTATAATCCTTGATCAATTGTCTCCTCCTCCTCCTCCTCATTTTGCTTCTATAATTACGAGATATTGAAATATCATATTATGTAGCAAGAGCAATACCTTTTCCCCTAAGGGATTAGTCAAGTGATTTTCAAATACTTTTATTTAATTGATTATTTGAATTCAAATTTAGAGAAGTAAAAGGCTGAAAATAGATTTCAACTTTACCAACCCCTTATCTTTAAAAACATATTCAAAATACTATGTAGAAAGAGTTAATTAATATTGAGAAAAGAAAAATCTCATATCCATTAAAAATAGCTGTTGGGCGCTCAACTCAAAAATTAGTTTAATACTAGTCCATGAGTCCACCGCTAATGACCAGGCTTCATTAGAATTATCATTTATCCAATTTTTTAGAAAGGAAATTAAATCCCTAATTAAGGTGTGATGTGTGAAAATTTAAACACTTCGTTTCACTTTTTTACTTTTATTTGGTAAGCTAATTTTCAATTTTCAACAATTGAATGAGCAAAATATTAGTTTGGACATTAAAAAATATCGATTGAGCCAAAATGAATCATCTCAATTTGCAATTAAATAATTGACGATGATATATGGACTGGCTAAAACCGTATGGATGAATGATGATGAGTGGGAATATTACAAGCTTTATTAATCCGAGCAAATTTTGCTTGTAAATTCAATTTAAAACCTTAATTGAACCCAAGAGGGAATTAAATAGGGCCAAGCCCCGGGCCAATTAACAATAATAATAATAATTTATAAGAATCGTTTTAATTAATGGATTGAGAAGTAACTAAAATTCTATGGAGTGTCAATTTAAGGTACCTACAAAATAGCAACATGTAAAGACTCGACATCACAAACTAATACACATTCTCCACACACTAATGTTAAGGAAATTCATAAATGTTTGACTGACCAATTATGTAAAGAATCATCAATTTTGATTCACTTTCCAAGAATGTTTTTGAATTCATGGCAACTCAATCATAGATTCTATAAAGACGAATGAAATTAACCTTCTTATTATTTTTCTTCAATTATACGCCACAAAGGAAGTGAAGAGGAAACCAAAAAAAAAAGGCCATTAACGTTGAAGGTGCATTCTCTTTAATCTTTTTCCATTCTTATACTCTTATTCCTCTTTATTTTATAAATCTTTGACTGTTTTCGCAAACTAATCTCTCTGCTTCTTTGCCTTTACCTTTATTGCTTTTCTCTTGTACTTTATATATAATTATTATCTGCCTTTTCTATTTATTAATCTAGTTTTTCAGTTAATTTTTTATACTTCTTGGGTTTCTCATGCTGTTTCAGATCCAAAAAGTTAATATTTAGTTTTTGTAATTTTCTAAATTTTTTACATATGAAACAAAATTTTTCATGCTGAGTTCTAATAATAATATATACAACTGGTTTATTCATTTGTTCATTTTTTGACTGATAGATCATAGATTCAGCACTTTTTTTTTTTTTTTACTAATGAAATCTTTTGAAAAAATAGTTAATCAAATAATTTATTGCTTTGATATATAGATAAAGAAAAAAAATGGGACGTGGGAAGCTAACCCTAAAACTAATAGACAAGGAAAAAGCTCGAATGATAACGTATCAAAAAAGAAAGAGAGGCTTGAAGAAGAAGGCACAAGAATTCGCCACCCTTTGCGGCGTTCCGACTTGCATGATCATCTACGGTCCAAGGCTGAACAGCCACCCCGGCTCCGTCGACGTCGAGGTTTGGCCTAAAGATCACAAAGAGTTCATGCAAGTTGTTAACTTGTATAGGGACAAGGCTTTTACCTCTGTACGTGGAGTGAAGTCTCAGAATCTCTATGATTTTTTTGCTGATCGGAACAGAAAAGTTTACGAGAAGATTGTTAAAATCCGGAAGGCTAATTTTGAATCCAAGTTCTCGAGTGATTTGGATGAAGATTTCAACAATTTTTCAATGCATCAATTGAAGGGAATGCTTGTTGTGCTTGATAATAACATTGATGTTGCTACAAGGAAGCTTGCATTGATAAAAGGGCATCTTCAAAATTTTGGCTGCTATAATGATAATAACAATGCTAATAATAGTGCTCAAGTTTTGTTTCAGCAGCCGCAGCCACTAGCTTCTCATCATGTAAACATGCAGCTGGCTTCATATCATCATCATGAACCTATTCAAATGGTTTCATTCGACTTCAATCCGGTCGATAATCCGACGATGATGATGATGTTGATGAACGGTGGTGATCAAATTCAATTGGGTTGTAATACTACTGCCCTGTACAATCATCATCATCCTATGCAACATGCTGTGTATTGTGATCCAGTGGGTGCAATGATAGAGAACCGTGTGATGATGAACAATCCAAGGGCTGCTATGCGTTTTGTTGGCTCAACAATGCAACAATTCCAGCCTTTTATTGAACAGTTTCCTGCTCTTCCAAGCCCTCAGTTTAACGGTTTTTATGGTGATAATGGGTTTCTTCGCAAGAGAGAAAAGTTGTAGATATGGAGCTGGAAGATAGATTTATATTTTATTGTCATTATTGAAGCAATAAAAGCTTGTGACAGGCTTGTGATGGGCTTTAATTTAAGTTTAATTGGTTGAATAAAGTTTAGCACTCAGGATTCTTATTTCATTTAAAGTTCTCAGATGATATTTTACTTCACTATTTTCAACATTCAATTCACATTCAATTCAGGATATTTAAGTTTTTGCTGGAAATTTAGGCCTTATTTAGTATTGAAATTGGATAATCTCATTAAATTAAGTAAATGATAATTGAAGATAAATTTTCTGACTTAAGAGCTTGTTTATTAAACATCTAAAATTTAAAATTTTATTAATTTCAGATATTTTTTTAAAATTTATTTGTTTGTATTTTTTAAGTTATGTCTAAATATTTATTATTTGTAAATTATGTTTGATTTTTAGATATTTATGTCTAAAGAGAAATAATAAAATTTTGTAATTTTTATCTGAATGGAAAAATATTTGAATGAGAAGTGAATATTATATTTTAAAAATATCTCAATTAAATATATTATTTTGTTAAACTATAAAATCTAATCCCCTTTTTGTTTTTATTTAAAAGAATATAAATGTCAAAATAACCATGTTTAAAATGCTATTTATTTAAAGAAATAAATAAGATGATACCCATATTTAGATATGAAAACAAGAAACACAAAACATATTATTCAGACATTTGTATTAAATTTCAAATTAAAGAAAAAATATCCTAATTTATTTCTATCTTTTTAAAATCATTTGAGCATTTAGATAGCGCAATACCTGAACTTTCAGCCAGGATGCATAAAATAATCAAGCAATTAGAGCAATTCCTAAGCCTTATACTTCTTGGTGACCGGGCATTCTTTTATTATTTTGAGGAATCTCATTAACGTAAGCAGCATTGTATCCCTATCCCCCATGGATAAAACAGCACCCAGCACCCATGGCATCGACATCCCACTGGCAATAGTCTTTCCACGCTTCAGCAAAAGTATTATAGTGCGCCAGTTGTTACAGACAATCAATTTGACATAACACAAACAGTCAAAACGGAGACAGGCGGTCCACCTGAAGAAGAAGGCGACAACACATATAAATGCTCGATTGAGATTGTGCAATTCAGCTGCAGTGTTGTCGTTTTCAATTTTGATACTTGCCAAAAAAAATAAATTGAATAAGTAAATTTGACTTTGCCGTTTCACCTCCAAGCCACTGCTCATCGCTGTCCCACGTAATGTACTTCTTGTTATAGAAGGCAATTAGAAGACTCTAAACAGCTTAACTAGGCATTAAATTTTCTTAGCTGATGCCAGGAGATTTGCTTTCGCGTTATTAATTTATATGGAGGGTCAATATCAGCAAAAGTTTTCTATTCATGCAGAGACTAGCTAGCTATATAATCAAAACAAGTTCTTGGGTTTCACGCATGCAAAATTCACTTCAAAATGCTACATATTGACCCCAACCCCCTCTCTTCCTCGTTTGTCTAAACCGTAGTTCTAAACGTTTTACATTATTTCCTCAGAAAGTTCAGTAATTCAGTGAATTGGTTTTGTGAGCACTGCGCAGTAACTGGATGACTTCAGCAGCAACAAGTTGGGCATGAATCCAGCAGCAACCAAAAAAAAAAAAAAGGACAAAAAAACAAAAGTCGGCAGCCAAGCTCAGTGAATTAGCAGATATCATCAAGTTTAGTGACAAACTATAGAAAATTTGGTATCTTACTTGCAAACTAAATTCAAGTTCCACACAGAAATTCGCACAAATTAACACAGTGAAAAGTATCTCATTAATATAAACAGCTAATTTACAAATAAAATTGAAAGATTACCAAAGCATTTATCTTCCTTGTAATTTGTATAGGAAATATGAGTTAATATTGTTTCTTAAGACCAATTTTCACTCCACTAAAAAGATTTTCCGATGTAAAAAGAATATAAATAAAGTGGATTGACCTCAAGGATACAATGACACTATTTTGAGATTCCATTCCAAACACAACTGTTTAGAATAGCAAAGAAAATTTTATAAAGGAAATATTAGATAGAAGGAGAGGTAATAGTTGTGTCTTGAAGGCTTTGTATATTTCCTTTTTTATAGAGAAACCCTCTATAATTCTTTTACTAATTCAATTTGAATCAATCAATCACTTTCTTTATTTAATTTGAATTAGTCATTCTTGTCATCGTGTGTCTCATAATATAATTTAATTTTAAATAATTCAAATCACATCTAGATTTCACCTATTTAACTCTAATTTGTAAATAAATTAAACTTATGATTAATTTTAAATCAAATATAAAAGTGATGGCTCTCACTCTCTTGACATGTGGGAAGTTAATATTTTGAAATAGAGAAATTATCCACCGTCCACCCGTTTTTTCACTGTTTTTCAAAAATACACAATTTTTTTTTTTTTGCTGAAATTCACCTGAAATTATATTTCTTTTCATTTTTCCACTTCTGTTTGGAGACCGTTATAACTTTGCTAACATCATACGGGTAAAATCGTCATTTTATAACGACACAGTGGTGGATAGGTGTAAAACAATACAACTTCGAGTGGAGGTCAGCAAAAAAAAAATTAAGAATTGTGCATTTCTGAAAAAATACGAAAAAAATAAATGGTCGATGGATAAATTATCTTTTACATTTGAGGGTAAAAAAGTCATTTAAGCAATATTCCGTTAATTTCCTTAACGGATTCCAAACGGAAGTGGAAAAGTGAAAATAAATGTAACTTCATATGGATTCCAGCAAAAAAAAAAAGAATTATGTATTTTTAAAAAAGTTGAAAAAAAAGAGTGGACGGTGAATAATTTTCCTTTGAAATATTAAAAAAACTCCAACAGTTTACAATTGAAAAGAAAGATGAAGGAAAACATACCCACAGAACCCAAGTAGACACCTTCGATGAAGCCCACCCGTGTTAGATTAGGCCTCTTCTTCCTATCAACAAAATGAAAATAGTAATGGGCCCCAAACCACATTGTTCGATGGAGTATCGAGTTTTTGTAAAAATACATGTAAGGACGTGTGTATTATTATTATACACATGTAATTTTTGTTTTTAAATTACAATATAATTAACTGGTATCTTATTAAAGTTTGTTGAACTTACTTAGTCGAGCCCTTAGTTAAGGATTCGATTATTTTTTATGAGAGTGTGAGAATTTTCATTTGTTATTTTCTTGATTTCAGGTCTTTTATATTTTTGCTTTTTAGTTTCGTATTTTTGAATTGTACTTCAATTTTGATACGGCGTGACAAGTCTCAAAGAACATTGGGGCTAGGCTTCAGCTCCTACAAGCATATTGGATTGTATTTTCTAGTATTTGCATTGTAGTCTCTAATGTACTATAATAATAAAAAGAAATATATGATGGTACATTATGAAAATCTAAGTACAGAACGAATTGATTCTTTTAATTTTCTTTTAAATATCTAAGGGAAAAAAATTAACATTTCTAATACAAACGGAAGGGACTTAAACTCTCAACCTCCCAATGACAAAATTAGGTTGGTATATAATTTTAGTAAAACATCTAAATGCCACAATGTGAGGTTCTTACAATTTTAAAAATAATTAAATATATAATTATCTATTGTATTAGATTGTGTGAAAAAATTTCACATTTTAACTTTATATATATAATCACACTCAAGTCGGGACATGTACAGTAAAACATTAATAATATTTTCATAGTGATAATAAGAGAACAAATTTAAAACATGTAGCACAATATTATTGAATTTTCCTGTTCAACTGTCTCATGCAAGTTTTTTTTCGTAAATAAAAATAATTCAAAGATCAAACCGAGATGAACAACAAGAGCGGTAGCAGAAATAATTCTGTAATTATGCTGTTGATGCGAGATTCTGGTTGTCCTCGTTCTACGACCAGGGTCTCTGCTCGATCAACTTCACCACGACCAGGATCTCTCCTCGTGAAGCTTCTTCTCCAGAGGTTCCTGTGCACACAGACAGGTCAGAGTACGCCGGTTGTTTTTCCGGCGCAAACCCTCTGATGCTCAAGTCAGAAATAGGGGTTGTGGGAATGTTTGCCACGAATCTTATGGCTTCTTTTTAATCTCAATTCTCGGAACTTTATTTTCTTAGTTCTAATAGCAAAAAGTCTAACCCTTTTACCTTCGCTGGCTACCTTTTTATAGGCTTCCTCTGAATCCCGGTCTTCCGTAGTCCACACCCATTATTCTCCCCACCCTCGGATGTGGATGCCCCATTGTAGTCATTGTGGGCGAATGGAGATGGACTTCGTGCCTTGATTCTCGGATAGGAACGCACGTCTTGCCAACTGTCGTTGACCGGGTCTCCTCGCCTCGACTCCTAGCAGGAATGGCCTTATGCCTCTAACGGGAGTTCATCCTCGTGAATGGCATATTCGTGGACGAGCAGAATATCCCTACTGCTGCTCCTCTGCTACCAGGCTCTTACAGAACACACCTGTTCGCAGAACTCTACTACCCAATATCTGCTCATCACGTCTGGTCTCGTCGAAGTATTTCCCTCAAACATATGCGATCATCAAAACCCTCATGATGCTCATTCCACCAAATACAGCCAGCTTCTAGAAAATATTTACCCAACAAGTATTGCGCCTTGAACCAACACCATCGCCATCACTGGTTTGATTCAATAAAGTTACACAATTATTGCTAATTAAGTCATAGTGCTTTACAGTCAAATGTGAAAACAAAAGTGCAAAGAGCCCACTTCTTTTATTTTTCTTTTCTAATTAATTCTTTAAAGACTTGAATTTAAACACAAAATTTTACTTAAAAAGTGGGCTGCTTATATTTACACACAATTATAATAAAATGAAGATTTTGCAGATTAGGATTAGCTTTGGAAGCTGATTTACTTGTATTTAATTATATCTTACTATATACATACGACAATTAAGGTTCCTAACCGTGCGCTTCTACTTAATTTTGAAAACAAACGAAAGAAAACACCAAAAAAAAATTTCCCCGCTAATATGACTTAAGTTGTACTTAATAACTAGTGATTCCTATGCCGTCACAACATTTTTTATCCCAATTATACTGTGATGCAGAATTCTTTTTTTCTTTTTGACACTGTTATTACAATTAGACTGTAACGGATATTATATAGGTATCAGACTACTATGCTGAAAACAATCATATTATTTTTGGGATTAGTTTACATTAGATCTTATGAACCATTATTCATATTTTTATTGTTCCTAGTATTCGAGAGATTATTACACCGATAATACAATCAAACTATTATTGACACTAATTTATATTAAATCTTATGAAACATAACTTATATTAAATCTTATGAAGTACTGCTTAGATTTCTATTAATGAGATTAGTTTACATTAATCTTGTGAACCACTATCTAGATTTTTATACTCACTAATATTTGAGGAATTAATACACTAATATTTACAATTAAATTATTATTGGGAATAGTTTACTTAAATCTTATAAAATATTGTCCAAATTTTTATTCTATCAAACTATTATTGGAAGTAGTTTATATTAAATCTTATGAAGTACCGCCTAGATTTTTATTTCACTTACCTTTTTTTTTTTTTTGAACTGATTAAGCATCAGGTTACTGTATTACACAAAGATATATACAACTGCTATGACAGCATGTCATTACACTGATATTTACAATCAGATATATATACATAAGACTTACATTATTACATTTTTTAGTCTATGAAGCACATGCCCAGCTAAATACCCCTCACGGAGGAGGGATGTCTCTACTCCACTCGCATTTCACAAGGGAGAAAGACGTTGTAAGTAGTCTCCACACAATTATATTTAATTGAGGGAGGTTGAGTCCGTGGGGACTTGAACCATTGCCCTCATAGTCATGCTTAACTTTGAGGGCAATGGTTCACCACTGGACTACAAGCCCAAGTGGCTTATTTCACTTACCCTAGTAGACTATTACTAGGACTAGTTCGAGTTAAATTTTATGAAACAATGTCCAGATTTTTATGTATATTTCATAAGAGAAAAGTTTGTCTCCATTTGATAACATTAAATCTTATGAAATATTACCCAGATTTTTACTCTCAATAAAATTAAAGAAATATCTACTCCACTCATATTTCGTGCGCAGCAGCTCTAATTACTTGGGCGAAAGTGGCTATTGCGACGCGGAAGTTAGAACCGAAGATAGTGACAATTTTCTACCATATATATGTGCCGCAGGATCACTTAAATGGACAACATTCTAAACGATCTCCCTTATTATTTAGCACATTCTGAAAACAGAATAAGAATAAAAACATCAAAGAGGTTGTTTAATTCGAGGACCTCTTGGAAAACTTCTTATGAGTTAAACAAATAAGGAAAGCAACGAACATAAGAAACAATGAGTGCTCATATTATACTCAATCCTACCAATCCCTTAAGTTTTCAAGGACAGAAAGAAATTTAACAGAAAATGCACACCCAATGAATGAGATTTTAACAAAAAATAGAACAAGTACTCTCACAAAATTAACCGAACAAAAAAAAAAGGAAAATGGCCATTGAACTACATGGTTACTGCAACCACCTCCCTGCATATCATCACTGACACTTTGACCCTATTATACAGGAACTTCACTTGCTCTCCTCTGCTTTCTTTTCCAGCTCTGATTCTGTCACGGGTTCTGTTTTCTTGTCAGCTGATTCTGTGACTTCTGTTTTCTTCTCGGATGATTCTTCTTCAATTTTGGTCTCTGTGGCTGTAGCAGCAGGGGCAGCTTCAACTGTTTTCTCCGCTGTTTCGTCCTTATCAGTAGCATCGACAAACGACTCTGGGGTCGGGGGAACCTCAGATTTTTGAGCCTCTAGGTTTGTAGTTTCGGATTCCTCTTCAGGCTTTTCGGCCTCCTTTGATTCTTCTATCAACGTCTCCGAAGGAGCATTCTCACCTTGTGTTGAGTCCTTTCCTTGTTCATTCTGAAAACATTTTGCATATGACCAAATAAAATTCTAGAATAAAAATGTTTGTTCTAGAAAAATAAAGATTCAGTCAACGTAATGCTACATTTTTTCTCTCTAATGAACCAAATCTTTGACTAATAATACATATCTAGCAAATCCCATAGATCAAGCCAAAATTTATGCACATAAAGAAAAAATCAAAGCTGTAAATTATCAGCCAAATAAATTAAATATTATTGTTTTAAAAGATAGAGAGAATGTACAAATTCCATAATAAACACCTATTTTTTTCATGATTTGAATTCAAATAATTAATAAAATAAAATTATTTAAAAACTACTTCACCACTCAACTACTAGCCTGTTAATTTCATTTGGAGAAAGGTGGGCAGCCATTTAAGATCAAAGCATGCACGATAAAAGTGAAAATTAAAAAGAGTTGCCAGCAATTGGACACCAATATTGGTAAAAGTTGAATAATATAAAATCAAATGGTCCCACTAAGCTACAGTACGACAGATAGTCTTTTTGTGGATGTTGGTATATTCACCTAGACAATAATTTAAGCCATTTTATGGTAACCACCAACCGTATATGCCCATCCGAATATTATGTTTCTCAATAGTCATTTTCAATCTATTCAAAAGCTATAGATTTAAATATCCGGGGCCTAATTGCTTATAGAATCAACAACAATAAGCATAGAATATTGCAATTAATAATCAAAAGAAAGCTTTACCAATATATTCGGTATTTAGCTTAAGTTGTGATTGAGAACAGCCTCATGATGGTCAAACAAAGCATGCAATGTCCCAATCATTCAACTCATTTTTCTGATGAAAGTGAATCAAACTCCAAAACGAAGAAGTTAAATTAAATTAAATTTTCTCTCTCTCACATGGGGGTACATGAAGATACAAGAAACTCTAAAAGCCAAACAATGCCAATGTCTATAATATCTCAGAAGATTAAAGAAAAAATAACCAGAAAACGATGCAATGTGAAACAAAAACAAAGAGGAGACAAACAACTGGTGGGTCACAGGGTCAGTAAAATTAAGGCCACTTTGTTTGTCATCAAATAAAAGATATATTCAAAGATACCTTGTATATACCGATTCCCCCATACAACGCAATAGATTCTGAACCCTTTTAACTTTAATATTCATCATATGAAAACAAGAAATGACAGAAAGCAGAAAAAAAAAATTCATCTTTTTGAAAGATTAATTTAGAGAATCTAATAGTTAACGAGCGTGCCAACAAATATTGTACAAACAAATAGACATAGGGCAGCATGAATAAAGTTAAACAATTAAGTATATTAAATCGTGAAATCAAAGAGGTTGAGGATTTAATTAATTACTAAGTTTATTTAATTATTACTCAAAAAGTTTTCTGAATTTGCCAGCGTCATAAACTTCCAAGCTTTTACTTGGATATATCTTAAAATGACAACAAACAACCTAATTTTCTATTATTTTCTTTCACTTTCTAGGCAACCAAATGGTGCTGGGATTGATTGCACCCACAAACATTTCAATGAATTCTAAACGTACTAGGCAATGATAAAGACAGAACATCAAGTTCTTTTTTATATCAAAAGACCATTTAAAACTTCAAGAAAAATTATTTCAACAAGGAAAATTAACCGTCTTCAGAAAAATAATTAATTAATCTACAATTCAGGATTAACAGTGATCTGGGTATCATTAGAAATAATCAAGATGTCATAGACCAATTAAATCAAAACATTAATACGCAAAAAAAAAATCAAATTAGATCCATAGACACCAATTAAAAAAGGCTAATCAACAAAACAAAAAAGAAATTCATATTAATATTAATTGTCACCTTGAACAAGTTACTGAGAGATCGAGGCTTGGTTTCTTGATGATCACCATCAACTTTTTTATCATCTTCAACAATCTCCTTATTAACTTCTTTGTTATCTTCAACATCGTTAGCAGTTGCAGCAGGCTGATCATCATCAACTTTTTTATCACCTTCTTCAGCCTTCTTCTTCTGATCACCACATTCTTCCACAACAACAACATCCTTTGCTTCAGACGGCAACGTCGTCGTCGTCGTCGTAGTTGGAATAGCACCACCACCGCCTGCAGCGGCGACCTGCTCCTTAGCAGGCTCAGGCGCGGGAGCCGGCGCTGGTGCCTCTCCCTCTTCACCCTTCAACACCTTTGGCTTTGTCGCACAACCCCCCATATTGATTTTCTTCTTTTCCCCTTTTTGTCTATCAGAAATTAAAAAAAAAAAACAAAACAAAAAACAAAGAGCTTATAACTTCTCTCTTTAAAAAAACAAAAAAAAAATTCTTTTTAATTTTCTTTTTTTGATGAGAGAAAGAGAGAGAATATAGGTGATTTATAGGGGAAGAAGAAGGGTTTTAATTAGTTGTTTCCGACATTCGTTCTGTGGAGAGAGACAGACAGACAAACAACACAAACAGATCATTGGAAGTGTTTTTCACAAACGTTTTTATTTCTTTATCTTTTAATTAGTGGACAATAATAATAATAATAATAATAATAATAATCTTAGATAGAACTACATAGTATAGGGTTTGCTTATAAGTTTATTATTATTATTCTTTCTTTTTTTGCTATGGTAACAGGAGTCACAGGCTGTATGCTTTGTAGTGACTCCCTGCGTTTTTTTATGTTTATTAAAAGATAGTATAATAATAATAATAATAAAAGAAAGAGAGAAGATGAAGAAGCTGAATAATAGGAAAAGGAAGAGAGATGGGATGTGGTGGGGGTGATGTTTAGATGTTTATTTACGGTTTTAACGGGAGAGAAAATCAATGGTTTTTTTTAATTATTATTTTGGGTATTAACTAATTAACATTTGGGTTCTTGAGTTTTTAAAAATTACAATTTCAAATATAAGGACATACGTTTTATATTTGTGGCACATGAGTCCCTAGTAACATTGTAAGATCTATGGTGGTAATATGTGACATGAGTACATGACTAGTTTATTAGATATATACAAATACTGACATACAGTTGTTAAATTTTGTTTGACATAAGACAACATGATTATTAATCACGCTGAATTCGAGTCATGTACCCATTTAATGATTGTGTTAGATTTGGAATTATAGAGTTCTTGAACATTTATAGCACAGCTAACTATTTGATTAATCATATCTTATTACTCTTATTATTTATTTAATAGAACTATGTCATTTTTGTTTTTATTTTAAAACATTTTTCGTCATTTTTGGATCAAAATTTTTTATAATTTGAGTAAGTAATACTATTTTTAATATATTAAAGGAAATTATCAAAGATCCAGCTGACTTTTATCAAAAGGTCAAAAATATCCAATTCCTTCAATAATTATCAAGGTTTGGACTTTGGATATCTATTAGTGTCCATTTTTATGTTAACTTTGTGACAATTTATAAAGAAGTCTGCTCTGCCCACGAAAGTGTTATATTCTGTAAAGAAATTTTTTATATTTAGTTGAATTTTCGCTAAAAACTAAGTGGTCGGGAAATTGAAAAAAAAAAATTGGTATTCAAATGATCATTTTATCCTTGTGACTTTAGTGTATACTAATGGAAGTTGACAGAACAGTGGTTTGGTTATGCGGTTGAGAAACCTTAGGTGTACTAGTGATAATTTTTTAAGAAATTTGTATTGTGTCAAACTTTTGCTAAATATTATGTGGGCCGCTATTCATCCTCTATAAAATACATGTTAAATTGGTGACATTATTATTAATTATGACCCATTTCAATGCTTTAGTATTGCATGAGTTTTTAATATTTGAAATTCTTGACATGATTAATAAGTAGGTCAAGATCACTCAAACTACATAAAAATATTGTTGTATTTTTTTTTTAACTCAGTATTCTAAATAACCTACGTACCCTCACGGCCTCACCATATTGAATTTCAACCACAAACATAGAAGCACGTAACCTGACTGGTACCTTAGTCATTTAACAAATATTTATGGACCCAAGTGATATAAATAGACAAATTATAGCCGTATTTATGAAAATGTAAAAATCTAGAAATCCAGATGTTATTATTACCCTTTTTGTTTTTCGGTTTTGTGTTTTGTGCGTTGATCATTGTTTCCTAAATAAGTCCCACACATTCCATGTCAGAATTGCTTGATCAAAATTCAAATTCGGTGGCGTTTGTTTATTGGTTTCTTCCAAATTTAAAGGGTTGATTAATCTAAACTCTTTGTTTGGGTCACAACTCACAACCATATGTGTACTAAAGAGAAAAAATTCTAGTTCATACGGCGATTCTTAAAAAAGGAAAAAAATAATAATTTAGTGCGTGTATGGACCCTTTTTTTTTAACTAATTAAATATACAGTTGCATATATACAGCAAAAAAAAAAAATTTCTGTAATAGTATAACTATTAAGAACATTGATGGATTTAGCCTTTTGGTATGCCGGCAGTGACTGCAATTTTGGCCATTAATGGGAAATTGGGAAGACGGCAAAGGCCAGTGTTCTAATTGGAAATATCAACATATTGAACCAAAAAAAAAAAGAAAAAGTAATAAATAAATAAATAGATAAAACTTATCAGAACTTGGGTTGTGCCTCAAGTCTTGCCAAGACTTTCTGATATTTCTATAGCATATATATTTGTATTACTACTTAAGAAAACCAAATTTTCTCCTTATCGACCAAATAATAATAAAAATTAGGGGAAGAGAGTCACATTATAGAGCTCGTCGCGAGAGTCTTGACCTATTTGACCAAGATCATATTCTTTTGGGAGGCTATTATTAGTGTAAAAAGACCAATATGTCCATTTTATCATAAATTTTTATTCAATCTTTTCACTCACATTCTAGAAAAACGTATTTATAAGACTCTGTTATATTTTGTCATGCATATAAGTCTTGTCTTGCACTCTATCCTTCTCACACACTCTCTCTCTCATTATGTAATTTTTAATAAAATAAAGTGATGAATTTATTGTTTTTTATTAAATTTACAGCATATTAGTAGTTGCCCCTCTTGAATAAAAAATTTCTGATTCTATCTCTTTCAAGTTGTTGATATCCTCTTCTCCAAAAAAAAAAAAAAAACCTTGTTGATGTCTAATTTTTGTAATTGCAATAAATTTGCCAGGTAGATGTGGAGACCAAATTATTGAGAATCTAAGAAGTTGATAATATGAAAACTTGAAAAGCTGTCGAGTTTAAGGGCGGCCGAAATATGCTGATATAATCCCTTGAGTTTGGCATATAGAATATTATTATGCATGTAAGTTGTTTTGTGTGTCCATACAATTATATCGTGTGTTCCATTACACATTAAACTTTATTTCTATATATGAATTTTTTTTTTTTGTTAAATGTGCTCTCCACTTCACTATCTAATTATCTTCCTCTGTCTGATCAATATAACCTTTCAAATAAATCTTATTTAAATAAAACTTTTGTTAGTGGAGTTTTTACTAAAATAATTATTAAAATTGTCAATATGAGCTTTTATTAAAATGGTAAGATTAGTTTAATAGATAAATTTTTAAAAGTTATACTTATGAAAGAAATGAATAAAGATTGTCAAATAAGTAAAGGATTTTTAGACATTTTAATATTTAAAAAATCATTTCAACCTTTACTACCAAAACTCTAAATTTTGAGTTTTTTTTTTCTAATAGGAGCAAAATAATTTATTTAATCTTAAAAAAACTAATTAAAAAAAATTCAAACAACAAAAACAATATTGAAAAGAGTTTATGAAATTAAATAAGCACTTATAGCCATTAAACTATACCAAATAGGCATTTTATTTCATATGTCTTGTAGTTTTTTATGTTCAGCATATTTATTCAGGCTAGCTATCAATATTACATATTTTTATGGGGTTATATTTTATTAATTTCATTTCATATTTAATCCGACTCAATATATCATTATTAATTTTAAAAAAAGCTAATTACATAGAATGTAGATATTATATATATACTCTACTTTTAGTCTAAGAACAATAGTCATTTCAAAAATTCAGAACTCCTAATTTTTTATTGAGCAGTGTTCCAAAGACAATTTTATCATCCACATAAATTTGTCATACAAACTTAATGCCACATGATGTAATTATAGGATTGAAAACACAAATGTTAATACAATAAATGAGAATAAAAAATTTGATATTATTATTTATTTTTGCTTTGATTACTTGTACTCATAAGTGATATAATGTAGAGTCACTAATATCATTGGACGTATATATTGAAAAGTTCAAACACACACACAGAAAATCTTTTTTATAATACAAAGATATTTTGGGATCCAACCTTACTATATTTACCGTGGCATTTGGTTTATATTATTATTATCAAAGGTGGGAAAAGCAAAATTCCATACTCTCCTCGAACTTACCACAATTTTTTTTTAATAACGGAAAAAATGGATTAAATTACGGTACCACAGTGGTACCGTACCACTACTTTTATCTTTTGTGCCAACACTGATGTAAATTTTCATATAACTCCTTTCACTTATTTTTATTTAAACTTTACTTTACAAATATTAAGTTAATTTCTATTGCATCCATATGAACATTTTAGTTAGCACCTTATGCTATTTATTATTTATAAATTTTTATTCCATATTGCACTTGTATCACAATACCCCTCTCTTTATCACAATACTCGCGAACCCGACCCGAATTCCGTTTCCGTTTCCGGCCACTCCACCAACCAAGGTTGGTACCTATCAGAAGCTCGTGCGACGCCGGTCATTTCCATGCCATCCTTGTCGCAAAAAGAACCGGCTCGACCCAAACCCGTGAACCCGACTCGGATTCCGTTTCCGTTTTCGGCCACTCCACCGGCCAAGGTTGTGAAATATTATCTATGCAACCCAAGAGGGGAGTGAATTGGGTTATCAAAAATTATGCAAAACAAACCACACAATAATTTTTATCTAATGCCTTAATAAGAACAAAAATAATAGATTTAATCAAACAAAATAATAAAAAGAGTAAGGGAAGAGAAATCAAACACGTGATTTTTACGTGGTTCGGCTAACCGTGCCTACGTCCATGCCTCCAAGCTCACTGGGCTTGAGGATTCCACTAAGCAAGCCTCTAAGGCTTCAACCGCTCTTATAATTGACCTCCAATGTGTCAATAAACCTTTACAATAAGAGATTATTTCCAATCTCTTAACCCAAGTGTATCCCAACACTTACAATTTCACACTTTGATTTTAAAGAATATTGCAAAATAAATCACTCTCACACAATGTGTTTGATTACAAAATGAAAATCCAAAGTGTGAGTAAATGAAATAAATACAAGAATTTAAGGCTCAATAAAATTTGTATGCTCAATAATTTGCTCAATGACAATTGTTTGAATCGTTGAAGTTTGAATTTGATTGAACTTATTTATAGTTGGAGCTGAAAACTAGCCGTTATTGACTTTCTTCTCACTGTCGGATCGCCGTTAACTAGATGTCGGATCACCGTTTTGATTGGTCAATATGACCGTTGGGCTGAATTTTCAAATTGTCGGATCGTCGTTAGTGTCCAAATGCTACTTTTCAATTCTGCTCGATGTCGGCTAGCCGTTATCAAGATGTCGGTTAGCCGTTTGATACAGTGACTGCTACAGCGAACAATTTTATAAAATTACAATTTGGCCTCAAAACTTTATAAAGTTATACTATGACCCAAAACTTTATAAAACTTGTCAAATAAGTCCATTTCTAGAATTTGAAGCAATATTTTCTAATTTTAAAGTTCTCAAAACTTTTTCAATTTAAAACATTAATCATGAAGATCATAAAATTACTTTTTATTGAATATAAAGCCTTTATAGTATGAAAACTATATGAAAGAGTAATTTGAGCTTTTAAATCAATCTTAATCAAGTTTATTATCATCAAAATCAATATTAAAGAAATATTTATGTTAACAGGTTGGTACCTATCGGAAGCTCGTGCGACGCTGGTCATCTCCATGCCATCCTTATCACCAGAAAGCGTTTGGAAAGCTGTTGATCAAAGCCGTAAAAAGCCGCAGAATTGTCGCAATTTCACCAATTTCTGGTAACACCACCACTTGGGTTTTGTTCCCCACAATTCCCTCTGTCTTTTCCGACCAACCACAGCCACCAGGGGCGCCGATTTGCCATTGATCAGCGTTGAAGGATTAATTTAATATTTGTGAATAAAAATGAGTAAAAAGAATTTTATAAAAATTTACAACAGTGCTGGCACTAAAGACAAAATAAGTGATACGGTGGTACCGTAGCTGAATCGGGAAAAAATTTGCAAACTTCTTTTTCTTTCAAAATGTAACGATACTTAAAGTCTGAGTCCATTAATTCCCAAAAGAAGGCCTGAGCCCATTAGCCCACCAACACATTTTTATCCATTTACAAGCAATGGCACAGCCAAAGCCCATGAAAGAACTATAAAATTCAGCCCAAATACTTTGCAATTCATAATCGTCATTCCTCTACTGAAACTGAATCATCCGAATCAAATTCTCTCTTGAGTGATGCTACTGGCTCCCCTCAAAAACCCTTATGAAACCCCTCATAGACTTACAATTTTATCCCTATTTAAAATTACATAGAAAGACTACTGACATATTTTAAAATAAATATAATTTCTTTTCTAATTTAATCGCAGATAAATTATATGATTTTTCTTCTTTTTTAAAGATGGCCATTAATTCACTATTATTTTTTAAAATTTTTGTTGATAATTCCTCTCTCAATAAAATTTTACAGCAATTATATATTTAAATATCATCAACTATACCATGCGTATTATTTAATGCTTACAACTTTTTGTCTTTCATTTTTCTTCTCATTAAGTGTAAGTTTATTGGGTCATGTTTGATTCTTTTCAAGTCTTAAAATTAATCAACTTTAAAAGAGTTACCCAATCTTTTTTTTTCAAAAATTATTTAGTGCTCCAGAAGTTGAAAGAATATCCATAATTTAATTATCACAATGCTAGATTCAATTGCAATTTTCTTTTTTCCTTTCTATTCCAAAGAATAATTACGGGAGGAGCAGTGCTACCGTCAGTCGCCTTTGGGAGCGACTGACACAGTCACTGCTTCTAAGGGGGACAAGTGTCCCTTGTCTTTTTTGTGCTTTATTAAATATTTTTGTTATTGTTTTAGTTTTTACTTGTAGCAGGGATTATCAATTATAGTCCTTGTAACAGTTATAATTTTATTTTTACCCATACAATTTTAATGAAAACAGTCTTTTGCCCTGACAATAGTCTTTATTTTTTATGCTTGATTATTATATTATGATTTCTTTCAATTTTTTTTAAAAAATAATATTTATTTAAGAATTTAAATCGACTGCAACATTTGTTTAACATGACAATAACAACTTTACATAATTTTTTTATTCCAAATTTTATTTTTCTGAGATAAGATTTAAAATGAAACACCAATGCACCATTATTATTTTTCAATTCTTATTTTAACCACTCTCTTGTATTATGATATTTACAAATAATTTGAGATGAATTCCTCTTAATTATCAGTGGAGTGAATTTAACTTATTTTGAACTTAAATTTTGATTTAGATATTCAAACTACTTCGTATAATTAATTTAGTAGATTCAAATAATTTTTTTTATTATAAATATCAATATTTTTGTTAATTAATTTAGTGACTTAGAGTGAAAAATTATTTTTACTTGTATAATTTGTTTAATAAATTTAATGTATAGTAATGACTCTATATTTTTTTATTTTTTTGGTTAATTATTTTCTTAAGAAAAAGATTAAACAAATATATAAAAGGTCATTGTATAACAAAAGTATTTAATAAAGCACAAAAAAGATAAGGGACACATGTCCCCCTTAGAAGCAACGACTGCGTCAGTCGCTCCCAAAGGCGACTGACGCTAGCACTGCTCATTATGGGAGAGGAGAAAAATATAGAGATTTTTGTTCAAATTTGGAATGACAGATAGAAAGAGTGAAAGATTGATTGATGATGATGAGCAAATGATTTAAAAAGCAATTGTTTGCTGCTAAACAAAGAGAAAGAGATGGGGTGCACACGAAAGGTGTTTTCAAAATCAAATTATGAGGGCTTAAAGATAGTATCATTTGGGAATTATGTAGTGAGGTATTTTAAGTGAAGGGGTTTGATAAGGATATTTGAGGGGTGCTAATGGTTCTACTCTTCCTTCTTTGGATACCCACAAAGCCTCACAAATTACTTCCCTATAGATTTGTTGCAACAAGAAATCCTATTTCGTCACGTGTTTAAATGCACAAAATAACATAAAAATCAACTGTAATTAGCCAAATAAACTAGAGCAAACCAATACTTTATTTTTAAACAATACTTGTACTCGTTCATACCATAAATATTGTTAAAAGCCCTCCGTCGTGAAAAAGATTTGCGGCGTTGCAATCGACCTCTGATAGGTAAGATAAACTCAAAACACCCCTTCTTTATCTCATACTACTACTTCAATGCATAATCAAATATTTTAAAAACCACCAATCCCACTCGAAATTGAAACAAAGTCAAGACTTGTATCAAAATTCATTAATTTAACCAATATTTGGAGAGAAACAAAAACAACAGCAACTTGCAGCCATTGCGTTCTTCGTTTAACTAGGAACGAGATGATTAAGATTATTTGATGTCTTTTGTTCTTTTTTAACGTTCTCACTAGGGTATTTGGCTAAACATTAATATTTTGTTTAACCTTTTTTATCCAAATAACAGTGCTCTTTTCAGATAGTTGGGTTACAAAATTCAGATTGCTATATGAAGAAACTTATTTTCATTTCTTAAAATAAAACATTATACACTGAGAGTTATTTATAGATGCAGAGGCTACATTTTTTCAAAGATTACATATGTGAATACGGAAGCAAATGTGTCAATCCGTTCGGCGCGGATCGTGTATTTGACAAGTGCAGATTATCCCTTTGACAAGTGCGGATTATGTCTTTGAAAACTTCATTCAATGCCGTTTTATTTGATTCTCAACACTCCCCCTCAAGCTGGTGCATAGATGTCTTGCATACCCAGCTTGTCTAGGAATTTTGTAAATGCCCTGCTTGAAATGGCCTTCGTTAAAATATCTGCAAGTTGATCTTCTGATCGAATTTTCGGCAGTTCTAAGTTTTTTTCATATAATTTCTCCTTGATGAAAAATCTATCTACCTAGACATGTTTTGTTCGATCGTGTTGAACTGGGTTATGAGTAATATCTCGTGCAGCTTTGTTGTCACAGTATAGTTGTATTGATTGTTGTGATGGATAGCCCAAATTGTTTAAGATAAAGCTTATCCATAGCCCTTCACATACCCCAAGGGCCATGCCTAGATATTCTGCTTCAGCGCTCGAATGGGCAACGACATGTTGTTTCTTGCTTCTCCATGTGACAAGGTTGCCTCCCACAAAGGTAAAATATCCTGAAGTAGAGCGTCTATTACTAACTGACCCGGCTCAATCTGCATCAGTATAAACTTCTATGTTGATGTAATCTTCATTTTTGGAAAATATGATTCATTTTCCTGGATTTGTCTTCAGGTACCTCATGATCCGCATTACTGCTTTCATGTGTTGTTCTCCGGGATTATACATAAACTGACTTACAACACTCAATGCATAAGCAAGATCTGGCCTTGTGTGGGACAAGTACATCAATCTTCCAATCAGTATTTGATATCTTCCTTTGGCTACTGGAACTTGGTCTGGAGTAATACAAAACTTCAGTCCTTCTTCTATTAGGGTGTCAATAGGCTGACAAGCTGTCATTCTTGTTTCATGCAATAGATCTAAGACATATTTTCTTTGAGACGGAAAGATTCCTCCCTTAGATCGAGAAACCTCAATTCCAAGAAAGTATTTTAAGGCTCCTAAATCCTTCATCTCAAACTCTCTCGACAAGTACTTCTGAAGAGCCTCTCTTTCTTCCTCGTCGTTGCCTGTAACTACCATATCATCCACATAGATAATAAGGGATTTTACCTTGTCGTTTTTTAATGAACAATGTATGATCTGAATTGCTTTGGTTATACCCAAAAAGAACCATAGCCTTTGTGAATTTTCCGAACCATGCTCTTGGGGATTGCTTCAACCCGTACAATGATTTCTTCAATTTGCATACTTTCTGATTGAGTCGTTCTAGTCTACTGCATCCTGGTGGTAGATCCATATAAATTTCTTCAGACAGGTCTCCATGGAGGAAATCATTCTTTACATCGAACTGTTGCACTGGCCAATCCAAGTTGACTGCTAATGATAATAAGATATGAATAGTATTAATTTTTGCTACCGGTGCAAATGTATCGGTATAATCTATCCCGTAGGTTTGGGTGTAACCCTTAACTACGAGTCTTGGTTTGTATCGTTCAATAGAGCCATCTGCTTTGTACTTTATAGTGTAGATCCATCGGCAACCCACTAGTTTCTTTCCTAGTGGAAGATTAACTAGTTCCCATGTTTGATTTTTCTGAAGAGATCTCATTTCATCATTCATAGCCGCTTTTCACTTTGGGTCTT
Organism: Citrus x limon; assembly: GCA_034663535.1. Taxonomy (NCBI): domain Eukaryota; kingdom Viridiplantae; phylum Streptophyta; class Magnoliopsida; order Sapindales; family Rutaceae; genus Citrus; species Citrus x limon. Next base: position 26,006,992 of record CM067997.1, read on the forward strand.
TTAAGGCTTCCTGCACACTGTTATGAATAGATACAATAGATAATTGATTCACAAATGACTGATTTGATTCTGACAAGCGATGGTTAGACACAAAATGACTCATAAGGTATTTGACTTTACTAGAGAAGTCAGACTCATATGTGGTTTTAGGGATACCTCTATTTTGATGCTGGGGAAGAATTCTTCTGATTGGACTTGTGGTAGGAACATCCTCTGCAGACGATTGGTTATGTATTTCTTCATGTGACTCATTCTCGATTACAGTTGTGTCTGAGTTATTGTGCTCCCCAAATGTGTCTTCACTTATCTCAGCCTGAAAATCATCACCATTTTATTTTCCAGTATCTTGAAGGTTTATTATCTCAATGGAAGATTGACCTTCTTCAGGTGGAAGATATGTAAGAGTATGAATTTCCTCTTCATTATACTCCCCCTGAAATTCAGGCTCTGACAAGTAGTACATGATATCTTCATGAAAGACGACATCCATGGTGATGTATATTTTTCTTGATGGTGGATGATAACATCGATATCCATTTTGATGTAAGGCATACCCTACAAACACACAACGTAGTGCTCGAGGAGATAATTTATCTTGTTGCGGCAAATGAACAAAGGCAACACAGCCAAACACATGTGGGGGTAAATTCGACACATTTGGTAACATAATTGTATCATTCAGAATCTGGAAAGGAGCCTGGAATCCAAGGGAGCTTGAAGGTGTTCGATTGATCAAGTATGCTGCGGATGCCAGTGCTTCTCCCCAATAAGATAGTGGCATGTGGGCTTGGATTAGTGATCCTCGAACAACTTCTAGTAAATGTCTATTTTTTCATTCAGCAACGCCATTTTGTTGGGGTGTCCCCACACAAGTGGTTTGATGGACAGATCCTTGTGATTTCAGAAATTGTTGAATTGTTGTGCTCATATACTCCCCTCCATTATCAGTATGTAGAACTCGAATTTGTGTTTGAAATTGAGTCGTCACTATCTTATGAAATCTTTGAAATAAAGAGTTTACTTCGTCTTTCGATTTCATCAGAAAAATCCATGTCATTCTGCTACATTCATCAATAAATGTAACAAACCAACGAGCACCTCCAATTGTAGAAACTTTAGATGGCCCCTATACATCAGAATGTACTATCATGAAAGGAACTGAATTTTTATTTAAGGACAATGGAAAAGTAGTTCGATGACTTTTTGAAAGTTCACAAACATCACATTTAAAGTTACAAACATCAAATTTCAGAAACAAACTAGGAAATATTTTTTTTAAGTAACCAAATGACACATGCCCTAAACGTTTATGCCATAACCAAATTTTTTATTTCTCTTTTTTTATGGAACTATCTGCGACTAGTGCGGGGCTTAGCTTTCCAGTGTTTGTTGATGACATCTCCAAGTAGTACAAGTTGCCTCGTCTAATATCATAACCAATCGTTTGCTTCGTTTGGATGTCCTTAAACACACAATAATCAGGCCAAAAAATTACAACACATGATAAGTAAGTGGTTAATTGAGACACATATAAAAGATTATAATCTAAAGATAGAACAATTAACACAGAGTCTAAATTTAATTTATCTGTGAGTCGTAACGATCATTCCCCAATAACTAAGGTTGTGGTTCCATTTGCAGTGGAAATATGTTTTTGTGAAGATGATTTCAATTGAAAAACTTTTCGAGAATCAAAAGTCATATGATCAGTTGCCCCAGAATCAATTATCCATGTACTATTAATAATAGGTGTAAGAGTTTTAAGGGCCTTACCTGGACTGACAGAGGTTGCTATTTGCACTGAAGATTCTTTTCTAAGATCTGTAGTGGATGTGGATTCAGCTACTGCAGTTTTTGATCCTTGCATGGTGTTCTTCTTTCAAGTATCCCACCAGTCAGGATATCCAATGATTTCAAAACATTGTTCTTTCGTATGACCCTTCTTTCTACAATGAGTGCAATGGAGTGATGACTTGTCAACACGCTTCCTTTGCGGCTGCTGTCGTGCTATCATAGCAAACGTTTCTGAGTCGACCTTCTTGTTTAGTTTGCTTTGTTATACATCTTCTCTTCGGATTAGAGAATAACATTCTTCTAAGTCTGGGATAATATCTTTTCGTAGAATTTCTCCACGAACTTGGTCAAATTCTTCATCTAGCCCAGCAAGAAAAATGTGCACTCTCAATCTTTCAACAGACCTTCTGTATATTACAACATCTTCTGGATCCTTCATGACCACTTTATCTCGGTGATCAAGTTCTCGAAATATTTCGATCAATTCTCCGTAGAATTTAGAGAGTGGTTGTCCATTTTGCTTGGTAGAGAATGCCTTCTGGTTTAGAGTGAAAACTTATAATTCATCGCTTCCATGATAGAAGGCTTTTGATAATGCATCCCAGATTTCGTAGGCTGTAGGAATTCGTAAATATCGCTTCATGATCTCCGGAGACATGGATATGAGTAACCATCTTTTTACTTTTTGGTTCTCACTATACCATTTCTCATATTCCTTTGAAGATTCCTCAGATGGCTTTGTGTTGCTACGAATATATGAGAGTTTTTCTCTTTCTGCAAGATGCATCTCCATTATTTGAGACCAAACATCGTAGTTTGTTTCAGTGAGGATAATTCCAGCATTAAAAACTCCATAAGATTGAACAGATTGAATGACAACATGAGCAGATTCAGTTGGAGTTTTCTCTATTTTTTTGTTTTTCTCTTTTTTTTTTCTTTTTTTTTTTTTTGCGTCTAGATTGAAAGAAGAAAAAAAAAACCTTTTTAGATCAAACAATGACAAGTCGTTTGGCCTTTGCTTGACGAAACGATATGTCGGTTCTGATGGAATAGAAACAACATGTCGTTTTAGGACTGCTGCACTTCTGGAGATTAAACGTCACGTCGTTTTGTCTCTACTTTTCAAACGACATGTCGGTTTTAATGTAATAAAAAATGACACGTCGTTTTATGACTGCTGCACTCTGGAGATAAAAAATGACATGTCGGTTGAAGTCTTCTTCAACCTCTGGAGCGCGTGAAAGATGACAGAGGCGCGTTGTTGACTGGCCGTGGTTTCGGGTGGCGCGTGGAAGCGCGTGGGAATGTGTTTAAATGCGAAACTTTTACAGTTTGCTTACTGGAAACTGGGAAATTTAATGATATTCTTGGTTTTTGAGGAACACACTCTTGGAAAATTTATAGGATTATTGATAAATTTGTAAACTCAAGTTTTTTACGTATGGGTGGTTTGTTTTTTTATCAGCATAGATTTTTGTAATGGTAGGAATGGTTTTAAGGAAGAAAATGGTGGGAAAAATGGTTGTGGGAAGAATTTGGTTTCCTCTGTTTTTGTTACAAACAGAGCAGCGAAACTTGAAGAAACTTGAGCGTATTCATGGCTCTAATACCATGAAGAAACTTGTTTCCATTTCTTAAAATAAAACATTATACACTGAGAGTTATTTATAAATGCAGAGACTACATTTTTTCAAAGATTACTTATGTGAATACGGAAGGAAATATGTCAATTCGTTCGGCGCGGATCGTGTCTTTAACAAGTGCATGCAGATTATGTCTTTGAAAACTTCATTAAATACCGTTTTATTTGATTCTCAACACTATCTTCAATCTCGGTCGATTTGCCAACTTCCAAAAAACTGCGAGCAAATATTATTAAAACATTTAGCATCTTGATTTTCTAATAATTAATCAGACGAGTGACATTTATTTTGTTTGTTTGTGATTATGAGTTTCTGAAGTTGTGCAAATCCAGACAGCAGGCCCCCATAAAATAAGAGTTTGATCTAGTGAAACACGTGACTACATGTAGTAAAGTTCTTTAGAATGATTGAATTGGCCACGTGCTACACCAAAAAGCTAAAAGTTCGGTGCCGCCAGCGTTTTATCTTAAATTTGTCTCCTGAAGATCCGTTTCAAGCAGAATAATAATTATAATTCCAATTTTATTCTCTTTAGTCTCCAGACAATTTCAGTAGTTTTGAGCCAAAATTGAAACAAAGCACTCAAAATGGGCAGCGAAAATGAGCACACAGTGATGCTCCCATTGATGGCTCATGGCCATCTCATTCCATTCTTAGCTCTAGCAAAGCAAATCCACCGAAGCACTGGCTTCAAAATAACCATTGCCAATACTCCTCTCAATATCCAATACCTTCAGAATACCATTTCCTGTGCTAACCCCAATTCCCCAGAAAAATTCAACGTCAATCTTGTTGAGCTCCCTTTCTGTAGCTTGGATCATGACTTACCACCAAACACTGAAAACCGAGAACTTGTCTTTGGATCTAGTCATCAATTTTTTTACTTCATCACAAAGCCTCAAGACCCCCTTATATAATCTTTTAATGGACATCAAAGAGAAAGAAGGTAAGCCTCCAATTTGTATAATAACAGGTACTTTCTTTGGATGGGCTGTGGATGTTGCAAAAAGTGCAGGTACTACTAATGTTACTTTTATTACTGGCGGAGCATATGGCACCTTAGCTTATACGTCTATGTGGTTTAATCTTCCTCACAGGAAAACAAACTCTGATGAGTTTACCCTGCCAGGATTTCCTGAAAGATGCCATTTTCATATCACTCAGTTGCATAAGTATTGGAGAATGGCTGATGGTAGTGATGATTGGTCTAAGTTTATGCAGCCAAATATTACACAGTCATTCCAGTCTTATGAGATGTTATGTAAGACTGCTGAAGACATTGAGCCTGGAGCATTGCAATGGCCTAGAAACTACACAAAGCTTCCTGTTTGGACCATTGGACCTCTACTTCCTCAATCTTATCTCAAGAAATCGTCCTCATCATCTCCTTCAGGTTCTTCAATTTACAATCAGCATTCAGGGAAAAACCCTGGAGTAAATCCTGAGAAGATCATTGAGTGGCTTGATTTACATCATCCTGGCTCTGTTCTTTACATTTCATTTGGTTCACAAAACACCATAAGTTCATCCCAAACGATGGAACTGGCCATTGGTTTGGAAGCAAGTGCTAAATCTTTCCTCTGGGTCATTAGGCCACCAGTTGGTTTTGACCTCAGAGGTGAATTTAGATCAGAACGGTTGCCTGAAGGATTTGAAGAAAGAATCGAAGAAACTAAACAAGGCTTGTTGGTGAGAAACTGGGCACCCCAGTTGGAGATTTTGTCACACAAATCAACAGGAGCATTTTTGAGCTATTGTGGCTGGAATTCAGCGTTGGAAAGTTTAAGCCAAGGATTGCCAATGATTGGTTGGCCAATAGCAGCAGAGCAGACTTATAATTCAAAGATGCTTGTTGAGGAAATGGGGATGGCTGTAGAGTTGACAAGAGGAGTTCAAAGCACGATTGTAGGACATGACGTGAAAAATGTGATAGAAATGGTGATGGACGAGGCAGGGAAGGGGCAAGAAATGAAGGCGAAAGCTGAAAAAATTGGAAGGCAAATAAGGCATCAATGACAGAGGCTCCTCTTTATAAGGATTGGATGAATTTACAAGGTCCATTTTGTTAAGAAGACAAGATCAATCAGTGTAATATCCCACATTGCAAACAATTGAGTTAAAAAGTCTTCTCCCAACTTAATAATTGTATTTTGGATGGCAATGTGCAAAGTCTTATCAGTTGTTTGCTATTCTTTGTTTGGAATTAGGGTGTGTGCGTTAATTATTATTTTTAAATAATTTGATCCTTTCAAGATTTTTTTTTCTCAAATTTCATCAGCTTTTTCTGCACACTATTATTAGGTGTTTAATATTCATGAATTCGAAGTCTTTGTTACACCGGGAAAAAAAAGAGGAGGGGGGGGGGGGGGGGTTTGAATGATTTGAGTCGTGTTTGCGCCAACTTGATTAATAATTTTGTCGGGTTTGAATTTAAATTTTATTTATGACATAATTAATTATTTAATTAATTACACTAATAGACAATAATCTCTTGACATATTGACATTTATTTTACACGATTGGAGAAAAGATAAACAATAAACATAAATCACAGTTTAATCAAAACAATGAAACTCCGCCTTTGATTGTAATTTGTAGAGCCGAAATTGGGTTAAAAAAAAGCATAACAAAATCTAATAAGAGAGAACTGTTATATTGTAAACGACATTAATGTACTGGAGCAGAATCCGGAATCCATGCTTGCAAATTGAAACTATGGCAATTGGTGCGGTTATGCCAACAGCCCAGCGTGACATGACATGATCATATTTTCTATATTAATTATAGGTTAATGAACTAAACTGTTATATGTTATATTTTGTTAGCGGTAGTTAGCACCTACATTAGCTATAAATTCACAACTGTGCTACCGACTTCTAGTTAAGAGGCAGTGCATATATATATATATACGTGAATTGAGATTCCTACATTAACTCAAAACATTAATTGAGAACAAGAGTTAGAAAGTGTTAAGTGGAAATGGCTTCTCTTTTAATAAATCTAATTTTTTTATTCAGTTTCTACCCGGCGATTGCTGTGACGGGCAATGAGATCGGTGCAAATGTATTACAGACGTACATTGTTCGTGTGCAAAAGCCAGAGCAGGGTACTTTCTCCACGGAAAAAGATTTAGAAAGATGGTACCATTCGTTCTTGCCAGCTACCGTCTCAAAATCATCAGCCGATGATCATCATCACTCACGCATCCTGTATTGCTACAAGAATGTGATGTCAGGTTTTGCTGCCAGGCTGACAGCTGAGGAAGTGAAGGCCATGGAAAAAAAGAAGGGTTTTATATCAGCCCATGTTGAAACGTATCTGGGAACACATACAACAAACAGCCCTAAATTCTTGGGTTTGAATCAAAATTCAGGATTGTGGAAAGATTCAAATTTGGGTAAAGGAGTTATTATTGGAGTAATAGACTCAGGAGTGAAACCCGATCACCCTTCATTTAGTGATGAAGGAATGCCTCCACCACCAGCAAAGTGGAAAGGGAAATGTGAATTAGAAGGGGTGACTTGTAATAACAAGGTAATTGGGGTAAGAAATTTCCTTAGTAGCATTGGTGAGCCAGCTGTTGATGATATGGGGCATGGAACCCACACGGCAAGCACGGCCGCTGGGAATTTCGTGAGTGGTGCCAATACGTTTGGTTTGGCCAATGGGACTGCAGTAGGCATGGCGCCTTTAGCTCACTTAGCAATATACAAAACTGGTGATGGAAAACATCAGGAAGGTTTCCAGAGTAGAATTGCTGCTGCAATAGAAGCTGCTATCCAAGACGGTGTTGATGTGATTTCGATTTCATATGGTTCTCCTCCTTTACCATTTTATGATGATCCAATTGCATCAGCAGCATTTACTGCTGTTCGAAATGGCATTTTTGTGAGCTGTGCGGCAGGGAATAAGGGACCGGATCCTAGTAGTTCAACTAATGGGGCTCCATGGATTCTTACTGTGGGAGCAAGCACCACTGATAGAAGCATAGTTGCATCGGCACAGCTAGGAAATCATGCAACATATGACGTCGAAATCCTTTTCATGCTGGTCAATTTCACTTCCATGCAATTGCCTCTTGTTTATCCTGGCGGGAGGAATTCATCGGCAGCATTTTGCTTGCCAGGATCTTTAAATAATATTGATGTCAAAGGCAAAGTAGTGGTATGCGAGAGAGATGGAAATATGAGGAGAAATGAAACGGAATATTATGTCAAGGAAGCTGGTGGTGCTGCCATGATTCTAATAAGTGACAAGTTTGATGCTTATAGTGCTATACTCGAAACACATGTACTTCCAGCAGTGCAAGTAGGTTATGCAACTGGGGAGAGTATTAAAGCTTATATAAATGCAACATCGTCACCAACTGTTGCAATATTATTACGAACAGGCAACAAGAAATCTGCACCTGAAGTTGCCAGTCTATCAGCAAGAGGACCCAACAAAGTAAGCCCTGGAATCTTGAAGCCAGATATTATTGGACCCGGTGTGAGCATATTAGCTGCCTGGCCATCTTCTCAGGAAAACATAACAAAAACAAAAGCCACATTTGAGATTGCAGATGGCACGTCAATGTCTTGCCCGCATCTTAGCGGTATTGCAGCTTTGCTCAAAAGCACCCATCCTGACTGGTCACCTGCTGCTATAAAATCCGCCATCATGACTACTGCTGATATAGTAAATCTTGAAGGCAAGCCAATTATTAATAACTACAATCTTCTACCAGCTGAATTATTTGCTGTTGGTGCAGGCCACGTTAACCCATCAAAAGCAAATGATCCAGGGCTTATTTACGATATCCAGCCCGATGATTATGTTCCTTATTTATGTGGCTTGAATTACACAGACCAACAGTTACAAACCATTGTGGATCATGACGTGCAATGTTCAAAAGTGCCAAGCATTGCTGAAGCAGAGCTAAATTATCCTTCATTTTCTATCAAATTGGGGTCTAGCCCTCAAACATATAATAGGACAATAGCAAACGTGGGCGAAGCTAATTCATCCTACACTCATCAGATTGTTGCCCCAGAAGGAGTAGAGATTAGCGTACAACCTAATGAAATATCTTTTACGGAAAGAAATCAAAAGGTGACATACTCGATAACATTCACTAGAAGCCAGAAAACAAGTGCATCTTATGCCCAAGGATATTTAAGCTGGGTTTCAACTCAACATACTGTAAGGAGCCCTATTGCTGTAAGTTTTGAGTAATGAACACTGCATTTAGCTACCTGGGGATACAACAGCAATGAAAAATTCATAAATGGAACGACCACCACAGTACCATCTAACAAAATTAAGCCATGTGTCATGAATTTGTTTTTCTCTCACCTTATTATTGGCCATTTTCTTAATGAATATACATTTGTTTGTATTTTATTAGATGACTGGTGAATGATATGGCTTGCTCGTCTCTTGTACACTCTCTCAAAGGGGACAAAAACTCTCCCAACTATACAATGTAAGGAAGCTCAAGAGTAGTAATATCGTGACAATGTAAGAAACTAAAGTTCACTTTTATTGTTTCAATGCCTCAAATGCTATTTTACAAAAATATTATAAAATAACATAAAAAATTAATCAAACATTATAAATGAGGGATTTATCAAATAAATGTACATAGACACGTTAATAGTCTTGATTCTTGCCATAAGTGTGTGTTATATTGGTCTTGATGTTTTGTCATATATGCATCATATAATGAAGAGTGGGACTATTGGTACCTCTCTGAATATCTTTTACACTCCTTTTCTTTATTAACCTCACTAAAATATTTTAAAAAATTATAAAATTCTTTTAACACCTCCATCAATGATAAAAATACCCCTAAGTAAAACTTATTGTGTAAACTCCATTCGCTCACTTTTATTATTAAACTCCATTTCAACAACCGGGTCTCATTCATTTTAAAAAAAAAAACAATGAGTTTTCATTCTCTCTATTATAGCCATCAATGGTAAATTCCTCACCCGAAAATTAGAGAACAAACCAACCTTTTTTATTTCTAAAATAAAAAATTATTTGAATTTTGAGTGGGGGTTTAATTAGAAATTGTCCTATTATATAATTTTAATAAAGGTTAAAATTGTAAAATAATTAAAAGGGTTTTAAGAGGTATTTAGAGTTGTGCCAATAGTCCCACTCTATAATAAATTGATTCTTGTCATATGTGTATCATATAGAGATGCCCAACGAGTTGGGTCAGCCATCAAAGGAAAGCTCATGCAGACTCGTGCTCGTGCATGCAATCTCCACCATGTGCATCGTGTCGTGTCGTGCCTAAATTTTTGCTAAAGCCTAGCCTGGCACATGTGTCATGCCCAAGTGTGTTGTGCCGTGCCGTGCTATAGGTCGTGCCTAAGAAAAAAAGCATGACGGGCATTTTTTTTAGAGTGCATACCAAGTTGTTAGCGTACTTTTTTCTAGCCGATATACTCTTTTTTTTTTTTTTTGTCCATGTGTCTTTATTCAAACTTAATAGAATCAAAAGTTCAAAACCAAAGTCCATATTTAATAATAATAAATTAATAATAGTGAGAGAATGTAATACTTACTACTAAGTTGAACTCTACGGTATTAAAATTCTTTTTTAATACTAACAACAACAATAAATTTTTCTTAACTGTTAGTTTAATTGTTAACTTAAACTTACATAAAGTTATAAATCATAATTCATAACAACATTAATATATACATTTTATAAAGTCGTGATATTTATAATTTTATTATTAAAATCATGATATCATCTATTCATTTAATAAATTATAAATATAAAACAATTAGAGTTTTTTAAAAATAAGAATTAAATGAATTTAAAAACCCTATGCTAATAAAATATATTAAAAGATTCTATTTCAAATTATTTGTAAAATTATAAAATTTTAAGTTTTTTTTCATTAAAAAGTGAAACATATTCCAGTCCAACCCAGTCTCAGTGCGTACTATGCCGTGTCGCATGCCTTACCAAAATGTGCTTGTGTTGTGTTGTGCTATGCTGTACGGGTCGCGTGCTGTGGCCATGTCGTGCCACCTGCCGTCTGACCCATTGGTCATCTCTAATATCACGTAATGATATTGATTTCTATTATATATACATAGGAGAATGCATGATATCTTCATGTGATTCTTATATAAGATTATATGACTATACTATGTAATTTGATAAAAGTTGGCTATTTGCACCTTAAAACTATTTTGATAAATTTTGAAAATTAGAGTTTTACTTTACACACTCCTAAAAAAAACCAAATAATCCTCAGTTAAAAGGTTTTATTACATCATTATTTTATTTCTAGACAAATAAAACTTGTTATCATACCAAAATTAATTAATTGTTTGCTAAACACGTTCACAGCAATGAACGTATTTTTTTTCTTTTTATTGTCATTCCATGTGAATATTTGAAGTTATTGATTGAACAAAATTATCTTCTTAACGTTCTATCCATCAAGAACCTAATGACTCTTTACTAATGTACGTAAAGTTTGGTAACCACTTCACTGTGGAGATGGAAGGAAATCTAATACATATTATCTATAAAATAATCCTTCATGTAATTCATCTCTCAAAGTTAACCGAGAAAATGTGCAAGGTTTAGCTTTTATGAAACTGGGGGTAAAAGAAGTTGGAGTGGAGGAAACAGTTATGCCAAATCGAAGCTTAGATGATTATTACTTACGGTAAATCTTTTTGTACTAATACTCTCTGTAGAAATAATTTTCATGTAATCATAAAAAATTCTAATTCCAATTTGAGTTATAGATAAAAATAAACTTCAGATTATAATAAGTTATAATTTTTCTTAATCTTATATTAAAGTACTTGTCTCCACATAGTAATAATAATTTGTAAATTGCAGAAAATATATGCTATGTTACATTAAAGGTTTAAGTTAGAATAAAATATTATTTTAAAGTTGCTTGGGACAATGTCTTATTCTTTAGACTTTTAAGATAACCTTGAATATTTTCAATACTACATAAATATATATACTAATTTTTGATATCATATCTATCTCTTTTATCAATACCATATATAGGATTTGACATAATCCATTAATTAATTATTGATGAAGCACACACGTTTACTTTTATATTAGTTGCACTAAGGATAATTAAATCAAAACGATTATTTTGTAACTACACTTTTATTAAGTTACAATTAACCTCCTCAAAGCAATAGAATTAGTTTGGTGCCAACATTATAATTACCGAAAAATTTTACTATATTAGGGTCTTTAGAGAATAATATAAATAAATGTGTCATCTTTTGAGATAGTTTTGATTAATTTGAAATTGATCTACGTTTCGACACAAGCATGCAGTGGCAGAACCAAGATTTTGGTTCAACGGAAGTCATAAGAGAGATAAACTAAAGTAAGATGTAACGTCATATCAGGAAAATTGAGGAGGCTAGTAGCGAGGGCCAGAATGGAGGAATCACAAAATATGGTTAGATAAAAGAAAATAATGTAAAAATACGGGGCCAATTTAAAATTCACATAGACATAGTAAAATTTCCACTTCCAAAACTTTAACTGTCATGTAACCTTTTCTGGCCCGGGGTGATTGGAGCCACCATAGACTTGACCTAAGTTCCGCCCATAGGCGCAGGCCACAAGGCTTCAAGTTTATCAGAGCAATGACAATGAGCCAAAGGGCGATATAAAGAACAACTCATTGTACACTTTCGTGTTTCAGAATTAGTCACACAAAATTATTTTGTACTATTATATCTTTTGACTATAATAATTTTTTGTTCTAAAATTTTAAAGTGCGAAAAAATATGGAAAAACTCTAAAATCGTACGGTTTGAAAAGTTTATAGTTTTAAATTTTAAAACTTTCCTAAACTTTCTCGTACTTTAAAATATTAAATTGAAACATATATATATATATATATATATATGTATGTATGTATGTATGTATATTGCAATGCCTTTATTTCTATCCAAATCAACAAAAACTCCAAAAGTGGCTTTACATGGAACAAACCTTGAGTTCACATGAATTTATATTTTGAGAAAAAAAATGTTTCTGAATAGTTTTTTTTTGTCAATAGTTTTTTCAAACATTTAATATCCCTTCTATAAATTGTTTAGAAAACTAAGAATTGAATTTAAAACTTTATTTCAAATGCCCAATAGTTTCTCTCTCCACTTAATTAATCGTTTTTTTCAAACAAAATAAATGCTTATTCCCCCAACAAAAAAAAAAAACTGTAAAGGTAATTTTGTCAATAGCAACTATTTAGGGGCTAATGCTGTCACAAAATTGGTTTAAAATAGCCGAAAAATAGACCTTTTCTACCATAATCAACAGATTATTTATCTCCATATTCTTAACTACCCCTTAGTTTTACCGGCATTCGTCGCTTTTCTAAAAACGGTTGGAGGAGTCTCTCCCAGTCCATAAAGGTGAATTATAACTATCCGAAAAATTACCTAATAAGATAATTAATATCCCATCCATTAACCAGATTAAAAAAAAAAATCAAGATGAGTATTAATTTTGTGCTTATCTAAATACCATATTATGTAACGCAAAGCATAGGATGCGTTGTTAATGTTCAGATTAGGAGAGGATTCTTATTTCTAAACCCTGAGCACTACAGAGAAAAAAAAAGAAAAAAAGAATGAATATGAAGTTGTGTTGATGAATCAATAACGCTGGTAATGGGGGATGGTAGTAGAAGGAAAGAAGAGGATTCGGACGAAGGAGAATACGAGATGGATGATTTGAACGAAAGCCTGAGAGAATCGCGTGAAAGCAGGTTTAATTTAGTGGCTAATCAGGTCAGCCTTCTTCGTCGGAATCCGAATCGTCAATCCGTACTCAGTGGATTCAGACATTTCTCCCGAAACTTGGTCTTTCATCCTGATAACAGGTTTAAATTTAATTTTCCGAATAACTTTTTTCATTTTTCAATTGCATTGATATTATTAAAAGACTAAACAAGCAACAGGATTTTAGAATCGAGTCCTGCTTCCAGGCTTCCGAATTTTTTGAACTATAATTAGAGTTCTACAGAGCTGTATAGTAATTAGAGTTCAAATCAAGATCTTATAAAATTCAGGTGTCCTGACCTAAGCACCGTTATACTTTAGTGTATATCATCAACAATGAGAACACTCTCTTCCATTTGTTCTCTCAAATTAATTAAAGAATGAATGCAGGTGGTATCGGGCATGGACAAAATTCATACTGATATGGGCAGTGTATTCATCCATCTTCACGCCAGTGGAGTTCGGCTTCTTCAGGGGACTGTCCAAGAACCTCTATGTATTGGACATTGTTGGACAGATAGCTTTCCTTTTTGACATTGTCTTGCAATTCTGTCTTGCTTACAGAGATAGCCAAACCTACCGTTTGATCTGTAAGCGCACACCAATTGCCCTCCGGTTAGCCGTCTTTCCCCTCATCTTCTTGTACATTATAGCTCATTATCATCATTTAATTCTTGTTGGTTTCTTCTTCTGTTTATTTTCAGGTACTTGCGATCAAGTTTTATCATTGATCTGTTTAGTTGCATGCCTTGGGACCTTATTTACAAGGTACGAGTTTTTCCTTATCCTTTTTTGCTTGATTGATTGATTATACTTGTTGTCTCCTTGTGTTGTATTGATAATTTTGTATCTTTGGTTGCTTTTGATTGCCTACATGGACAATTTCTTTCTTTTTTCCTCATCATAGATTTAGCATTTTGAGGATATTATGGCTGGAAATCAATAATAGTAAACCAACACCATATGATGATGATTATGAGTTCTTATGTCACATCTCAGTTAAAGCCCGGGAGGCTTTATAAGCCTTGGTTCTCCTAAGTAGATGCGTTTTGGGTAAAAAAACATGTGCGTAAGCCCAACGCAGATAACATCTTATGTCAAAATGTCTTTGAAATGAAAAACACGATATGGGATGTACAAAACTTTTGTTCATATATTGATTATTTGGAGTTGTCAATGTATAGTTACTGTTATTATAACCATTGCAGAAATATTTTCCCAACAGGCTAGTGGAAGAAAAGAAGCAGTCAGGTACCTTTTGTGGATTAGGTTATATCGAGTACGCAAAGTCAGTCAGTTTTTCCACAAGATGGAGAAGGATATACGAATCAATTACATGTTTTCCAGGATAGTAAAACTTATTGCTGTTGAGCTGTACTGCTCGCATATAGCTGCATGCATCTTTTACTATTTGGCTACCACTCTGCCTCCTGAACAAGAGGGGTACACATGGATTGGAAGTTTAAAGATGGGTGACTATAGCTACGCAGATTTCAGAGAGATTGGCTTCTGGAAAAGTTACATAACGTCTATGTATGCTTCCGTTGTAACCATGACCACTGTTGGTAGGTTATCTTTCTAACTTATATTGTACCTGAATATATTCGAAAGCATCGTGGTTTCGAATTATTTTCCTTGGATATTTGTGTCTTATACAGTTGAATTTATGGCAACATTGTATAGTTGATTCATATGTTTACTAAAAGCAACAGGCATGCCATTTTAACATTCTGAGAACATGGATGTTTTCAGCATTGTCTTAAATTTGTGCTCTTTCCACTACAGGCTATGGAGATGTACATGCAGTCAATCTGAGGGAAATGGTGTTCATAATGATTTATGTCTCCTTTGACATGATTCTTGGCGCTTACTTGATTGGTAACATGACGGCATTAATTGTAAAAGGATCAAAGACAGAAAAGTTCAGGGATAAAATGACAGATCTCATGAAATATATTAACAGAAATAGACTTGGGAGGGATATTCGTGATCAGATCATAGGCCATTTGCGTTTACAGTATGAAAGCAGCTACACGGAGGCATCAGTCCTTCAGGACATCCCCATCTCCATTCGTGCCAAGGTAATTTATTCACAGAAATTAACACTCAATGTTCTTTATTCTCTCCTTTCCCTTTTACTTCTTTTAATAAGAAAAAAAATATCAAAGGGATGCAGTCGGAATCATCCCCTGATGAAGCGAGAATGCCAAATTATTTGTTCAAAACATATGTTATGTTATACAATATCTATCAGTGGTTGACATCTGTTTTTATCTCTTGCAGATTTCTCAAACTTTATACTTGCCGTACATTGAAAAGGTTCCCCTTTTCAAGGGATGCTCTTCGGAGTTTATTAATCAGATTGTAAGTCATTTCTTTGCCATTTCATGATAGACACCAATTTAATTCCACCAAAAGTAAATCCGCTGCATTTACAAGTTTTTGTAGAAAGTTCATTCTGGTCATGGTTTGGATTGCAATGCTATCATGCACTTAGTACTATCAAGAATTGAAAACAATGGATTATAAGCCACAGCCTTCGTATTATTTTCTCTTGCAGGTTATTAGACTCCATGAGGAATTTTTTCTCCCAGGAGAGGTGATAATGGAAAAGGGAAACGTGGTGGATCAACTTTACTTTGTTTGTCTTGGTAAGCTGGTATGATCTCAACTCCAGTTTTTACCTTTTTCAATTATTATTCCGTTTATGTTTCCTAAGGATTGATGACAGTTTTTGGCATATAGTCGTGCTGGTCCGGTACTGCTTAATGTCGATAATATACTCTTCAACCATGGTTTTCTTTTCATTTGTCACCTCGGTAGTCTTGGCTTCTAATTTCCTTCTGACTTATGAGAATGGAAACACACGCATATACACATGTGAAGCAAGTTCTACTCTTATTTTTCTATCTTCAGCAAAATCTGCCTTTGTCTTTGTGTAGGAGGAGGTTGGCATAGAGGAAAACGGAACAGAAGATTATGTTTCATATCTACATCCCAACAGCTCATTCGGCGAAGTTTCTATTCTTTGCAACATTCCTCAGCCTTACACAGTTCAAGTTTGTGAACTTTGTAGACTTTTGCGGATTGATAAACAATCTTTTACAAACATCATCGACATCTATTTCTGTGATGGGAGGAAAGTTTTAACCAATCTCTTACAGGTACTATATGTTACGCTGCTAAGCTTGTTTCTCCTCATGAATTCCCTTTTATCATTTGTAGACTTTATTTATTTAATTTCTCAGTTAGATAGGGACCCTTTGATAGTGAAAACTGTTAGTGTATATTCATCAAAGGACTATACAAGCTACATATATTGACAGGGAAAGGAATCTGATCTTCGACTAAAGCAATTGCAGTCAGACATCACATTTCACATTAGTAAGCATGAAGCAGAACTCGCATTGAAGGTGAACAGTGCAGCTTATCATGGTGATCTGTATCAGCTTGAAGGTTTGATCCGTGCTGGAGCTGATCCTAACAGGACAGATTATGATGGAAGATCACCCTTGGTATGTACTGATTATGTTTTCATCAATGAATTAAGTTTTTGAAGCCCTCTGCCAGCATAAAAGTTTACTCTTGCTGTTGAATTTTTATGTGGAATGACTGTGCCCTTTGCTTTCTACAGCATCTTGCAGCATCAAGAGGATATGAAGAAATAATGACTTTCCTGATTCAAAAAGGAGTGGACATTAACCTTAAGGGTAATTCAATAATGCAAATGTAATTTTCATACTGCTTGTGTCTATGCAAAGTTTAATCTGCCAGCCATGTCATAGTAACACATTTTGTTAATTTGTTTTGCACAGATAATTTTGGGAACACGCCCTTGCTAGAAGCCATAAAATATGGAAATGATGGAGCTGCTTCTCTGCTTGTTAAAGAAGGGGCCTCATTGAATGTAGAAGAAGCTGGTAGTTTTCTTTGTACAGCCGTAGCTAGGGGGGATTCGGACCTGCTTAAAAGAGTGTTGTCCAATGGCATTGATCCGAATACCAGAGACTATGACCTCCGAACGCCACTTCACGTAGCTGCCTCCGAGGGTTTATATTTGATGGCAAAGTTACTTGTAGAGGCTGGAGCCAGTGTTTTTCCAAAGGACAGGTACCGTAGAAATATTCATTTTTCCCTTGGTATCAATTATTAGTCTGACAATTACGTTGTTTGGACACATTGCAGATGGGGAAACACACCTCTTGATGAGGGCCGGATGTGTGGAAACAAGAATTTGATTAAGCTACTTGAAGATGCAAAATCTACCCAGTTGTTAGAATTTCCTCATGGCTTTCAAGACACAGCAGGTATTGCCAAAATACTAATATGCTAACCAAACTCCTTAACTACTTGAAATATCAGAAGTACTTTCTCAAACAAAAATTGTGCAAATTTTTTAGTCGGCAAAGAGTTGTGTCACAGCAAGGATAAGACTCAAATTGCTCTGCAATATTATCAATTAATAGATGCAGCTTTAGTGAAAGTTGGAACAGTATTAAACGAATACTTGTCCAGCTCGATAACAGAGTCTTTGTTGACAATTACAGATAAAAGGAACCCAACAAGAAAATGCACCGTGTTCCCATTTCATCCATGGGCTGCTAAAGAGAGTAGAAGACATGGAATCGTGTTATGGATTCCTCAAAACATCGAAGACCTCATCAAAACTGCAGCTGAACAGCTGGATTTCCGAGGTGGTGATTGTATATTATCAGAAGGAGGAGGTAAAATTCTTGATGTAGACATGATTAACGATGATCAGAAACTGTACTTAATCCAGGAAGCACATTAAGTAGTAAAATTTCGCTAGTTGTGAAACTAAAAATAAGTAGATTATACTCTGATTTGCATGGTTTGCTCCATGGTTCACCGGTTCCATCTTGCAGTTTCAGATGTGTTTTCTGTGTGTATAACCTTTATACAATTCTAGCATGTATAAAGTTGTATAATAGTGTATCAAAGTTTTTTCGTTCTTAGCCGCAGCTTTCTCCTGTAGCTAAATGTGAATGGTCTATACATGTTGATTTTAAGATGCATTTACATAAATCGATCAACCAAAGCAAAGTGATCTATGTTTCTAATGTAGAGATTATACAATTTATATGTAGTCAATCTCCCATGTGGACATATGCATGGCATTAGTAACATGTTGTTGTGGTACCAACCATGTAGAAGTTCGCGTTTTATAAAATACTGACATGGGCGATTGTAGAATTTTCACTCAAACAAGCTCCTAGTAGCGAAATGGAGCTAAGAACTTGGCACTGTAGCATAATGTAGCAAGTAAAAGTGTTGAAAATTTTATTGCGCTGCAGCTGCTGCATATAACAAGTAATTGAAATTTTTGGCTGAAAAGGAAATCAAAATTTATTTTGCCATTTTGGACTGCTTGATTATTGAGAAAAAGTGAGAGAAAGCTAGAGGAAATTTTAGTGAAGAAAGTTTGTTATTCATACATTCAATGAATGAGATTACAAGCTCATATCCTAACATCCAGAACTTTCTACACACATACATCAATTTCACGTGTTGAGAAAACAGACCAGTGAATGTATAACAAATTTCAGAACTGAAGCTAACAACCAGTAACAACTTTTGCTAACTGGACTGCCACATCACCAATATGAGGTATAACGAACTTAATGAACTTAACTACCATGTATTCTTAACATCCCCTCAAGCTTAAGGTCCAGAAAGAACATTAAGCTTGGCACGAAGATAAGCAAAATGATCAAAAGAGAGAGGCTTGGTTAGAATATCTGCAAGTTGCTCAGAGCTGGAAACATGACTAACAGTAAGTTGCTTTTGTGCAATGTGCTCTTGGACAAAATAGAGGTCCAATTCAATATGCTTAGTACGGGAGTGGTACTTTCATACTTTGGGCTATTAGCTAAGGTTTTTGCACTCTGATTATCACAGTACAATATAGGAGATTGAGCAAGATGAATCTTAAGTTCTTGAAATAACTAAGTGAGCCAAAGAACCTTTAAGGTTGTTGAGGATAGAGCCCGATATTCAAACTTTATTGAGGAGCTTGAAACAACAAGTTACTTTCTAGATGACCAAGAAATAAGGTTATTGCTTAAGAATACACAATACTCTCCAATGGATCTTCGATCATCAGGATCAGATGCCCAATCAGCATCAGAAAAAGTAGTTAAGGAGACAGAGCCTGAATTAAAAAATTGTATGCCAAAGTGTGTCGTGCATTATAGATACCTTAGGACTTTTTTACAAGCTTGGTAGTGTAAGACTGTTGGAGTGACCATGAACTAACTCAGCTCGTTCATAGTGTAAGCTATGTCAGGTCTGGTTACAAGGACATATTGAAGAGAACTTACAGTCTTCTGCATAATGAAGGATTTTCAAAAACAATACCTTAATCCTTCTAAAGCTTATCAATTGTACTCATAGGAGTATTACACCCTTTTTCTATCAAGTATATTTTCCCTTCTAAGAATATTACCAATGTATTTTGTCTGGGATAAATGTAGTCCTTTCACAAAAGGTATAACTTCAACATCAAGGAAGTAAAAGACCCAACCAAAAAAAAGAATAATCATTTAAAATTTGGGTCGGGTTGGGCTTTTTTCAAGCCCAAATTCCATAATTTTTAAGTTTTTTTTAAAAAAATTTAAGTAATTTAAATTTTAAAAAAAATGGATATAACATTCTTTATATATTAAAAGTTAACATAAACATCAAAATTACGTTAACATAAACATCAAAATTACTTAAGATCTCAACCATATAATTATATAAATAATAAAATAAAATAATCCAAAATTATGTCTTATAAAATTATAAAAATAAAGTTATATTTTTATTTTTAATTTTGAATTTTAGGTCGGGTCGAGTTGGGCCGGTTAAGGCCCGAACCCTGACCCGAATTTTAATCGAGCCCTCATATTTAAGCCTGAGCCCAACTCAAAATCCTTAAAATTCGGGTCAAAGCTCGAAAAATTTGGGTCGAGTCAATTGGGCCAAAATTCGAGCTGGGCCTTTCTGTCATGCATAGAAGCAATTAAACTCCCTTATATCTTTGAGTGCAAACTTTAAATTTAGATGTTGAATAACAGTCTCAATATACTTAGAATTGGAACCAATGATCAATATATCATCAACATATATAAGCATGAGCAAAATGTCCTCACCAATGTGTTGAATAAACATGAATGTATCAGATTTTGAAGGTTGAAATCCCTAGCTAACCAGTTAACTCTTTAACTTGTCATACCATGCTCTAAGAGCTTGCTTGAGACTATATAAAGCTTTGTTGAGTTTGCAAACATAAAATGGATTTGCGAAATCTATAAATCCCTTTGGTTGGTGCATGAATACATCTTTTTGAAACACATCATTCATAATGAAGTACGACTAAACTAAGAATTACTCTGATTGTACAAGGCTTCACAACTGGACTAAAAGTTTCAAAGAAATCAATCTATTGTGCTTGATGATAACCCTTGGCTGCCAATCAAGATTTGTATTTGAATATGCTTCCATTAGGATTGCACTTTATCTATAAACCCACTTATTTCCCACAAGTTTAATAGTTGTTTCAGGAGGTACCAATGTGTAGGTTTGGTTTCTTTTCAAGGCTTCAAATTTCTCTTGCATAGCTAAAAACTACCTAGAATCTTGTAAGGCAGCTTTGACATTAGTTGGTTTAAGATCTTAGGTGGCTGCTAGTTATGATTTTGGTTTAAAGATGCCAGCCTTGGTTTTAGTAATCATTAGATGTGTAGGCAATAAGGATTGAGTAGGGTGATTAGTGTGATTAGAAGAATGGTTTGAGGAGAAAAAAGAATCGTTTAAGGAGGAGGAAGAAGAAGAAGACTATGTTGAACCACGACTTAATGCAGAAGATAATGCATGACTAGGGATAGCAGCTAGTGGCTCTTCATTTCTACTAACAGCAGAAACATAATTTTAAAAGAAAGAGAATTAAATTAGTGATAAGGAGATATTAGTGTTAGAGAAATTGAAGAGGGTTGTTTGAAAAATAATTCTTTATAGGGAAACTCAAATTCATTAAGGAAACATGCCTAGCAACAAACACTTTCCCTAAAGGATCTAAACACTTACAGTCTTTATGAAGAGGACTATAACCAATGAAAACACATTTTTTAGTATGAAAGTTAAGTTTATGTTGGTTATAGGGTCTGAATAAAGGAAAACGAGAACCACCAAAAACTCTGGAAAATTGATAGTCATGTAGTTAATTGTATAACTTTTGAAATGGAGACAAGTTATCTAGTACTGTTGTAGGCATTCTATTGATTAGGAATGAGGCAATATGAAAGGATTTCGATAAAAAAGAGAAAGGCAATTGAGATTGAGCCAAAAAAGTCAGACATGGCTCAACAATGTGCTTATGTTTTCTTTCAATAATGTCATTTTGTTGATGAGTATGTGGACAGATATGCCTAAGAAGAATACCTTTTTGTTGAAGAAATATTTTAAAGAGCATAAATTTACCCCATATCTAACTATAATGCTTTAATATATAAAGAAAATTATTTTTCAACAAGAAGTTTGAAATGCTTAAAGGTTTCTAAGGCTTTAGATTTAAGTGCGAGAGAAAAAAGAATCCAACAATATCTTGTAAAATCATCGACAAAGGAAATATAGTATTTGTAACCATCCATGGAGTATTTAAGGGCTGTCCTCATAAATTTGTGTGTAATATTTCAAGTGGAGATTTGGTCTTGATTTTAGTGACAAGAAAATGAAATTGATGCATTTTTCCATATTGATAAGCATCACAAATATCAATAGATTGATTAGAAAATAAAATGCATAGGAAGACTTCTTATTGTTGTCTGCAAAAAGCATTTTTATTTAGATGACCAAATCTATTATGCAACAACTAAACTGACACACTGCCTGCAGTAAGGAAACTTGCAGAAATAGAACTAAGATAGGTTGCAAAATTATGCCTATTTTGTATAACAAAACTTGATTGTTAGACTCTTGTAGAGAGTTTACAACTTTATTATTAAGAAGAACTGACAACATAGAACTTGATTTGAATTGTTTTGAAATAGAATCTGCGGAGTGAAGAATAGAGTCATCATGTGACAGTTGCTTGCAGAGACCACCTTCAACTATCCCCTGTATCATCAAGCCATCTTGTCCTTGATAAAGCACATATTGGAAGAAAATTCAATGATTACGTTATTATCTTAAAAAAAACTTAGATATACTGATAAGGTTCTTGGTGATTTAAAGAATACATAAAGTATTGGTTAAAGACAAATGTGTGTCTAAATAGGTATAAAGATAAGTGCATCCAATTTGTGTAATAGTAAGATCTTGACCATTTCTAACTAATAACAATTGAGAGTCATGATAAGGCTTACCTTCAGCTAGATTTTGTACATTATTAGTGAGATGATGAGTTGCCCTACTGTTTAGGTACTAACCTTGATCTCTAACCCCTTCTGAGGTAACCATATAAGCAGCTCTTGAGCCTTGATTCTAATTTGAAAAATGACGCTACATTGGAGAATTTGGAACAAAATTCCCATTGAACATGTTTCTACAATCAGCAGCAGAGTGATTTATTTGAAATAAATTTGACAAGTGATGTTTCCTTTGCCACTTCCTGCCAAAACTACAAGAGAATCCAACATTCCCACTAAATCCACCATTTCCATTAAATCCAGTAGCGAATCCACTATTTCCATTAAATCCACTAGAGAATCCACCATTTCGAGTAAAAACACCAAGAAAAACACCTCTACCTTGAATTTTGTTCCCTATAACCACATCTGCCAGATCCAAAACCTCCCTTATTATTATAGTTATCATTTCTACTCTTATTCACATAATTTTCATTCCAATTTCCTTGATTATTAGCATTCCATCCAACATTCTTTCCTGATCTCTTTTGATTATTTCCACCCTGAGCTAAGTTAGCTACAAAGTTCAACGTAGCTTCTTTAGCCACATTAGAGTAAGCACTTTTAAGTCTAACTTCATGAGTTAACAACATAGAATATGCCTCATTAATGCTCATTTTAAGAACATTTGCTTCAATATACACCACAACAATATAATAAGGCTGGCCTAATCCAAAGATTAAGTGGGTGATAAAGTCAAAGGGGCTAACTGGACCATCATCAACTGCTAATTCATCAGTCATAGACCTCAGTTTACCAAAATACTCTGTAATAGACATAGATCATTTGTTAAGATTGTTAAACATCTTTAAATGCATTTTTTGGCTGCAATTTTCATAACCAAACTATTACTCTAAGCTAGTACAAAGTTCTTAGAAAGTTTTAGAATTTACCACAAGACTTACGATCTCAACATTAATGGATGACAAGAGTAAGCTCAAGAGCATCTGATCATACCTTTTCCAAGTAGCATATGTAGGATTTTCAAAGACAATGGCATCAATACTTGCTGATTCACTAGTTAGAAACTAATTTAGACAAGCCAACGATCCATCAAGAAAACCTTTTAGTTCATTTTAGCTTGAATAGAGGAAATGATCTGTGATTTATGGTGTAGTTTGATCTGTCAAGCTTGATCGATGTTTTGAAAGTAAATGACGAAATTGAAGATGAAACATTTGCACTGAAACTTGAAGAAGCCATAAAGGTGTTGTGACTGGCTCTGATGCCAAATCAAAATTTATTTTGCTGTTTTGGACTCTTTAGTTGGTAAGAAAAGTGAGAGAAAGCTTGAGAAAATTTTATTGTTCATACATTCAATGAATGAGATTAAAAGTTTATATACTAACATCCAGAACTTTCTACACACATACATCAATTTCACAACCATTAACAACTTTTGCTGACTGGACTGCCGCATCACCAATATTAGGTATAAAGAACTTAACAAACTTAATGAAATTAACTATCGTGTATTCTTAACAAAGTAAGAGAAAATACAATAGAGAGGAACACATATGATACTTCTCTGGTATGACAAAGATGAACGCATATGATACTTCTCTCTTAATATTAGTTGTCCAAAATTTATAATGATCTCATCTCACTAGAATTTTATTCTAGAGAAGTTCAAATTATGAGGAATTCCTTGCTAGAGAATCTTGGTGGGATTAGCATATCACTTCCATTAAATAAAATCTAATTTAACAATCGCTAATTTTAGTATTAAACAATTGTAATTTTTATTAAAATAAATTAAGGAAAATATTAATAAATGTTGCATACTTAAACGAACATATGAAGATTAACTTAAAACCATATTGTTTTAGTAATAATGCTATTCTTACTTATTTCTGATATTAAGTTTGTATACTCCCTGACATGGCAGTTGATGTAGCACTATCAAATTAGCAGCTACCTCAGCTTTTTTTTTTTTTTATATAAATATTTTGGCTTTTAAAATAATTAACAATTAATAACTTTTTTTTCTAACCTTTGCTCCTGATTTATTGTAAACGAAGCTAAGAAAAAAAAATAATGACGAAAAAGATAGTGTGAGACATTAACGTTTAATTAGATTGTTCATTTTTTATTTATTTTTAAGCAATAATATTTATTAAAAAAGTAGCTGACACGGAACATGCCAAATCAGTTGCCATGTCAGGGAGTATACAATTTTAGGATCAGAAGCATAGCATTATGGTTATTTTAAAGGAAGTCAATCAAAATTACGGTTTTTTTTTATTTTTTATTTACGCTTCTTCAAAAATCAAATTTTGATACGTAATTTAATATTCGAAAAAAATAAATAAATGAGAGTTTCATCGAGCCCATGGAGAAGAATCTAAAAATCCAGCCCAAATAGTCTGTAAATTCACATGCTTAATGCTTAATACACACATAAACCTCGAATCCTCAAGACAACAGCAAAGGTAGACCAAAGAGACAACCTCGGCGAGCTTCGCTCAGTTGAATGATTAATAAAACATAACATAAAGACACTTAAAACGCTTTTGGTCAATCCTTATTCCTCTGTTTAATCTAATTCTTTGCACCCACAAAATCAAAAGCATATCACTTTCCTCGGCGTAGCAAAATAAATATAAACACCAGCAGCTATTGAACATTCATTGAAGCCGAGTCAAAGGCTTTGTTTCATTAATTCTTTGATTTGATTATGCAAATACCCAGATGGCAAAACGTGTTGTTTCTCAAGAATTCGTTAAAAATATCAACTTTATTGTCATCAACAACGCCAGCAACAACAGCAGCAGCAGCAGCGACTTCTATTCATTTTGTTGCTTCATTTCATTTTGTTGCTTCATTTCATTCGACGCCCACTTCTTGTGAGAAATGGAAGAACAAATGGAATGCCGTAAGTTTTTTTAATGTATCTTTGTTATTTACTTTTGAAAATATTAGATGGTTATTTTTGGCCCTTTTGTTAGTACCCATTTGAGGAAATTCTGAATTTTGTGTGCAATTGATATGGGTATGGACGTTTAGATTGTGTATTTGAAGGTGAAAATTCAAATGTTGAATGTGATGGGATGTTTCAAGCATTGAAATTCAGTTCTGATGTATAATGTTATGGATGGCACGTGTCTTATTTGTAGGGTCCTTATCAAGTTTAATACTTGGTGACAATGTTAAGAAAGACATTAATTTGATTTCAAGATCATATCATGGCTTTCGAAAGCATAATTTGTGTTGCTTTACCTGAAACTACATAAAATAGATTCTTAATTTCTATCCGAGGATTGTGTTCCTATGTTGTGTGTGTATTCTTTTGATGAACAGGAAGCAATCATTTGCTTTAAAATATTTTCTAGATTAACAAATGATCTTAGTTTGGAGCGTATCCAGTTGGGTCACTGGGTGAGTCAACTCTGCAGCCCTGACCATTGAAAACCTATCCTTTTGATCAAAGGCTTTTACAAAATTGCCTACAGATCTTCTTCGTGTGTTTGTGCAGTGATTGCCAGATGCTGACACAGCAAGGACATGGCCTTGGGACACTTTATTCATGGATGAATGTTTGTCCAAGATGTTTGTAATTGACCATATCCAGTGTTGACACAGCCTCTCTTTGCAAGAGTATCTACACTTTCCGCTGGAATATTCTGTGTATAGAGCCACCATTGCTGCACAACAAACTTATAAGAAATTAGTTTGGATATCATCTTTATTGTTCTATATTCTCTTTAGATCTCTCTTTTATATTTACAAGTCTTCCATCTGGCATTGATGCATTGCAAGGAGGGTTTTCCAGTGTTCCAGGTGCTTCTTGTAAGGTGTTTTACTTTGTTCTTTGTATCTATTGTCGAGTCATCTTATAATCAAGTGTAGGTGTTGCTTAACTGTTGTCTTTCATGTCATTCTCTCCTCAGGCTTGTGTATCATCTTTTCTATGCTGTACATTTGTGTATTCCAACTTTTTGGAATGCAAAATTTGCAGCTGAGTTTACTGTCCTTTGGGTTTGACAGTCCCATAGTGTCATCATCTTGAGTTTCAGTATTAGACCCTTGCAAATTTTTTCTGTGCTTTAATGTATTTGTCCCGTCTATTTTCCATCCACAAATATCTATATTAAGAGAAGTAGAGAGAGAGAGAGAGAGAGAGACATGTAGCAAAAGAGAGAGAAGAGAAGTCTTCCCATGCGAACTTCCTTTAATAGTTAAGGCAGCTAATTGACTTCTGCATAATTTATCCTGGTGGTTTTTATTAATAACTTTATTTAGAATAAATAATAGCTAAGAGGAATATTTTGAATGAGGAACATTCAGATGTAGTTGCTTAGGTACTTCTATAATTCAGTAATGGAATATGTCTTTGGTCAATAGGAAAGGATGAGTTAGGTTATCTTGGGTTTCCATTTACAAATTGTTTGTTCATGGTAGTTTTCAGCATATTTTAGCCAGTAATTGATTTTTTTTTTTTTTTTCAGAATTCTTATTTTTCTTTCCTCAGTATAAGTGAGTATGCTTGAATTTTTTTTTTTTAAATTACCATGCTTACCTTCTACAAAAAAGTTTGATGGTCAAAATGTTTTTTCAGGATGCAAAAAGAGCTCAACAACCATCTAAGGTATGCTACTTTGTATCAGCTTTCAGGCTTTATGCATTACGTTAAGTTTCAAAGTAGCTATTATCAAATGACAAGATAGAGCAGCCAGGGCAATTTAAGTAAATGGCAATTGTTGAAAAGCCCTCTTAGTGCAACAATCCCGTATTGGCATTTTTATTTTAATTAACCTAATGATTGCATTATCTGAACCATTCATTTGATAAACTCCTTGTGTTCTTTCCCCTCCCCATCCCACCCTTTCCCCTTTCCTTCCCATCCGTCTCATTGTTCAGATAGGGAATTTTTTGTTGTTGAAAGACAAGACGATCACAGAGTAAAATTTCTTGTTCATGACATTTTTTTATTACAATGAATTTCATAAATGAGGTAGCTGATAACTTCCATAATTTTTCCTGACACTAGAAACATTGAACGCAGACGTACATAAGATATCAAACACGTCACAAGCGCGCTGATGCAAAAAGAGCTCTGAAAGACCTTCTTTTTAGAAGTGGCTCTTCAAATTTCTCATTCCAGGTAAACTTGTCTGTTACACAGTTTCAGGCAATGAACTTTTGTTTGATTTGAATGTGTTTTAATGAAGAATATACTGAGCCTAAGCTATTTTTTTTTACTGTTCGGCTTGTTGTTAGATATATTTGTTGTAAGGTGTAAAGTTAAATCCAGTCTTAGGCTTGTAGACATTGATTGTCTTGGGTATTTAATGATCATGTTTTAACCTAAGATCATTGTGGTCAACTTGTATTGCTCTTGCACTTGTATAACTATTTTCCTGTGAATGCTTCTTCTTCAAATTCCTTACGAAAAATATAAGGTACCGCAGCATTTTTAGTCCACTAAATGCAGTTTGTTTGTGGGGGAAGACTAAGTCGGGTAATAAATAAATGATTCTTTTTTTATTTAGTTATTTCTTTCCGGACCAGAAATATAGCCACAAATTCTAGTGAAGTCTTTCTTCCCCTCTGGAATGCACCCCTTCTCTTATTTTTATATTTTTTTAATTTGATGTAACAAGTGACTGGAGCCATAATAATAATTTCAAATCTTGGGTTCATCACTGCATTCTCTTGTGTTCTGAATAGAGACCCCATAAAAATCTAATGGGCTTACTCTGATTTTTTCGCCATTTCATCCATGATGGAACATCATAAATGCCTTAGGATGCTTATAGTTACATATCCCAGGACTCTTTTTAACTTCGTCTCACTAAAATTTCCATCCCATATGTATCTTTCTAGAACTCCACTTTACAGTATCTGGATACTGATATTTAGTTGCTCTGTACTACTGCCCAGAATGAAGACCCAATTTGGAAATTTGATGGGAACTGTGAAGGGGATATAGGATCTGACAGGAAAGGCCAATCCAAGTCTTCCGCTCGACGTTTTGGAAAACCTGACTTGAAGAGAAAGAAACGTGAGCTTGTTCATTGTTTTACTTTTTTCCATAATTTATATTTCAAGCTACAATATATTCACTTATTAGTGTTTATATAGCATGTATAGTTATATATTTATAAGATTCAAAGCTGGGAATGTTATCCTTTTCATCTCAATCGTAATGTATCTATATCTGAAGATCTAGTAAAATTATAAAATTTTTTAAAAAATGTTGTTGTCAATTTGACTTACTGAAGTCATCATGTTTGGTAGATGATAAGATTACCTCTAGCACATGATATTTCGTTTGCGACATCTCCTCCCCGAATGCCACAGCAAAATCTAAGACCCTATAAACATTTCAAATAACTTAAATAGATTTAGACTGTAAAGCCAACTAAAAAATTGAACCTCTGGAAACATGCTGTGATTTTAACGGTCGGCTAAGGCGATCTAGACAAAGTAGAGATCATGATAGCATAAGAGAAGTTACTGTCAAGGACTAGAGAGCCTGGTAGCATGGTGAAAATGGTTTCAATCATTTTGCACACCAAAAAGGGGTTCAGTGTCGTTTGAGTTATAGATTCAGGTTAAATTTGTGGTTCTTAGGTGAGATGCAATTTCAACAAGTAATTAAATGAGAAAAAAATCGAGGCAGCTAGAAATAACTGATAATATTTATGTTGCTCAGCCTTGCGCCTATATTCACTACTATGACCTCAACCTTGCTGTCAAGGTAAGAAGCTAAGGTCACCCTAGTTTCCCAAGAAGGATCCACATCTCTTCTCTAACTAGCTCTACCCCAGTGCCTTCTCAGCCTCTAAACACACACACAGAGTAACAATTCTCTAAACTTGCTGAACCTAACAATCTCTACAGTGTAGTTCCCTAATCACCATAACTGAGTAATGGAAATATGGAATCTTTGCTTGCTGTTGCTTTTCAAAAAGTGAATATATTCATTTATTTTCACTCTGAGAACAAAATTTGTGCATTACCAAATATAAGAGGGTAAAATGAGAGATGAAGCACAAGCCTGCTGTTCAGATGCTACAAACTGAAAAACAGAATATTAGTACTTTCTGTGATGTTTTATACTTTTTTAAAGAATTCATGCTTCTTTTCAGGACAAGGCCCTTAAAAATTAGCCCCGATTAGGAGTTTTCTTTTCTAAAACAGTCTGGACATTTACTAGTTATGTATATTGCTATAATAACAAGAGATGAAACCATGCTAGAATATATGTAGAAAAGAATGAGGTGCAGTTGTATTAATTTAATGGATGCGAATGTTTACGATTTCTTGCTTCATGTGTATTTTTCATAAGTTATTTTGCCTTTGTTTATTACTTGTTCAGGTAAGTTTAGAAGAGAGAGTTTCTCTGAGGACTTCGATGATCCTGAGACAATCTTCCAGGAAAGATTCGGGAACAGATGGTACAGTTGGACCTACCAAAAACGGGAGGAGTCGTCTTTCCAGTATTCAACATCTGGATTTGAGTGGCGCAAGCATTCAAACAGGACAGACCACAGAACTAAAGATTGGGAAAACGAAAGTGACATTGAATCTGATGATGAGCAATGCACTGTAGGATCAAGTTCTGATAGAACAATCCTTGGTCTGCCTCCAAGTGGCCCTTTAAAGTTAGATGATGTTAAGAATGCGTACGTATTCGAATTCTCTTTCTCCTCAAAATACAATTAGACATTTTGATCTGTATTATGCATTACCTTGAGTACTGGCTCTAAAACTATTAGAATTGCTTTGCAGCTTCCGGTTATCAGCTCTAAAATGGCATCCTGATAAGCATCAAGGCTCTTCACAGGTCAGTCAGTAAATGTTTTGGTCTTTGTCATATTACTATTTTCAATTCTTTGATGATGACTACAGAATTTACCTTGATAGATCGCTCTAGAATTTTTTATCCTCAAATTGACGTAGAATCATTGCAAATCAATGAATATGCTCCTCAGATGAAAAAAAAAACTTCTGTTAAGTGAACTACTGCAAATATGATCCCACATAGGTATCAAAAGAAATATTTTACATACTTGCACTGATTCAAAATTTCAAAATGACGTGTGCATCAATTTGTAAGTCAGAGAAGCAAATTAAAATTTTGATCTGATACCCCATTTCCAATCCATGATATATGGTTGATATGAGAATGTAAGTTGGGATGTCGATTCTCTTTACGTAAAAGAAGTTGCATGGCAATTCCTTTTTTCATTGTGTTTGGTATCGTCTTTTAACCTGGTATACCCTCTATGAGTTTCTGCAGGCTATGGCTGAAGAGAAATTTAAGTTATGTCTTAACGCATACAAATCGTTATGCGCTGCTCTCTCCTGAATTTCAACTGTAAGAGTTCGTCGAATTTTATACAGCTTCCAAGTAGCTTTCCTTTTCATACAAGATCAATAGTTAATTCAAATATTAAAAAAAAAAAGTTGTATTTTCTTCTTTTCAGCCTCGGTGTGTACCATTAACATTATCCATTTATCAACTTTTTATTTGTGTATTAGCAGTAATCTACAACATAAATCTCTTGATTCTGTGGTGGTTGCATTTGGTACTGTTTTTCTGCAAAAGATGTTTTTGAGGTCATTCTTCGAAAAGTTTTACATTTCATATTGTAAAAATCACTCTTAAATTATTATTTAAAAAAAAAAAGATTATAATTTGTTAATCAATTTTTTATCATTATTTTACTTCTCAAAAATAGAGAACATGCATTCAAAAAGGAGACCTAACAAATAGTTTTGAGCGTAAATTACTAAATTCGTTCTGTTTTGCACACCCACCACCATGAAAGCCATTCATATAATTCAGGTGGATTTACAGAAACGATTAATTAATTGGGGCTCTGAATGCCAGAAACATTATAGTAAATAATGGGGTGGAATTTGGATGTGTATGATTTATGTTAGTAAGCGTATTTAACATCTGCAATAAATACAAAACTCCCATTTTGTAGCCCTTTTGTGGTGGCACAGGTAGGACATTTAATTTGTGGACAAAGACCAGTTACGCAATAAAAATCTTCATGTGTTTGTATTCCTCATGATGTAATTTTCTTGTGCCAATAAAAAAAAATGATATATTGAGTACTTACTTTATATTTTAATTTTGCAGCATATCATTACTCCAAATGATATAAGATGTTCG
Organism: Citrus x limon; assembly: GCA_034663535.1. NCBI lineage: Eukaryota > Viridiplantae > Streptophyta > Magnoliopsida > Sapindales > Rutaceae > Citrus > Citrus x limon. The sequence goes on from CM067997.1 coordinate 26,038,755, forward strand.
CAACAAATCGAATGTATATGTAGTTTATGTAGTTTGTGGATGGCAATAAGTAAGGGTGGGCGTTTCGAGTTTTAGTTTGGGTTGCAATTGGTTCGATTATGAGAATTCAACCTGTTGGACCAAAAATAAAATAGGCCTCATAAGGTCCAAATAAATTTAACCCCAATAAAACTCATTTAATAAATTTTCTCTCAATTAAGCCCACGAAGTGGTGGACAAACCACCTAGAATGTTTCTCTTGCATAACAAGGCTTCAAAGCCCAAAAGGAGAGAAGGTCATAGGTTCTTATGACGAACCACCTAAGATAAATCAATTAGGTGAGAAGAATTCAAAGCCCAAAACATGTCGAGGTTTTAGGCTCTTATCCTAGGACAAACCTCCTAAGTTTGGAGGCTTCTATGATCCTAAGGTTTTAGTAAAAATAACCTAGGGATAAAACGTTTCTTCCTTAATCCACAGACAAGTTTGTATATCCATGTGTCAATCAACATGGTCACTAAAAGACAAATGTTACCAAATGTCACAAGAACGATGACATTTGTCATCAAAATAACTAGCACTTAAGTCAAATCAGTTTGGCTAATAAATATGTCTTTCATTCTCACTAAAAGGTAAGACAAAAAGAGACTTAAAAGGAGAAAATGCTAACTTTCTCGCTCTAATCTTTCTCTTTCTAAATTTATATTTCCAAAAGTCTGGTGACTGACTTGACCGTCGGAGGGTTTACGCCAGCAAAGCCGGCCCTCTGATCATTTTCTTGTGTTTGTAGAGTATCACTAGACAAAAACATTCTGATTGCCTAAGGAAGTGGACTGAGAAGAGGATATTTAAAGGCCCATCAAGATCAGCCCAAAGGAAAAACTCACCATCATCAAATCCAACAAAGAGGAACCCAAGTCCTAAGGGGGTCGTCATCAGTCGAAATTTCCATATCATAAGTTGGGACAAAATTTGCACCAACAGTTTGGCGCCGTCTGTGGGGATCTTCCGATAAAAGTCTTGGAAGCCCTACCATGAGCATGGATGCTAACAATGAGTACTATAACCTTGAGGCTGATGATGAAAGTTCCAGAGTGGATGAGGATGTTTACTTCCGACGAAGGAGACGACAACGAGACCTAGATGATGATGACGTGGTGCCTATCCATCCTCCTCAAAATCCTCAGTTGAATCCACCTCGCCATGCTAGACGTCGAGGACAGCCTCGTGTTGTTCGACTTCAACAACAAATGGATCAGTTGGCTCATAACTTCAATAGAATGTTCGGCCAATTTCCAGCTCGAGCTGAAGAATGCGAGAACTTAAGTGGAGGTAATGTGGTTGATTCCGGCTCCTCTAAAACAAGGTCTAGAGAAGAGTTAAATGAAGATGATCTCAGACATTCCCTTAACCAAAGAAGATCTAGGAGGAGAATGACCAGAAAAGGTTTAGACCAAGGAGAGGAAGTCGACAGAGGATTACAAGAAAGGATGCAGAGACTTGAGCAAATAGTTCGAGAAATTGGCCCATTTGATGATGTAACAGCATAACCTGAGCCACCATTTACTTCTGATATAATGGTAGTAAAATATCCACATAGGTTTCATTTACCCCAAATGGAGCCTTATGATGGGCAGAGGGATCCAACTGAGCATTTAGAATTGTATCGCACCCTTATAGAAGTGCAAGGAGCATTACAAGCAATTCTTTATCGGGCTTTTCCTCTTACCTTAGTAGGAGCAGCACGAAGATGGTTCCGAAGGTTGCAGTCACACTCCATCTCATCTTTTAGAGATTTGAGTAGAGAATTCACCTCTCACTTCCGAAGTGCCCGACAAAGAGGAAAACCAGTGACTTACCTCTTGACTGTCAAACAACAGGAAGGGGAGACCTTAAGAGACTACATTAGAAGGTACAATAATAAGATCACCCAAGTAAATGTCTATGATGATGGCATAGCACTTTCTGGTATTATGAAGGGGTTTAGGATGGGAAAACTATGGTGGTCAGTTTCAAAAAAACCACCCACTTCTTACTCTGAGATACTTGCGAGAGCTGAGAAGTATGCCAATGCGGAAGAAAGATTCAAGAATATAAATCAAGAGAAAGGAGAACCAAGCAAAGGAAAGAAAAAGAAAGATGATCGAAGAGAAAGAAGGGTTGTTAGATCGGATCAATCTCTAAGAAAAGATCAATTTCATCCTAGGGAAGGCTCTGAAGTTCGAGACATGCGTCCTCGGTTAGTCTCTCAATTCACTAACTTTACAGAGCTTAATACTCCTCGGGAGCAAATTCTTATGCAGGTTAGAAATCCAACTTTGTTTAGAACCCCACCTCCTATGAGGACGAATCCATCCCGAAGAAATCCAAATAAGTATTGTCACTTTCATAAAGATCATGGGCATGACACCTCCGAGTGTTTTGAGCTTAAAGAACAAATAGAAAGCCTAGTTCGACAAGGACAACTACATGAATATGTAAGAAATCCTGAGGATATAGTAAAAAGTGAGCAACCAGAATCTTCAAGGAAGAGAAAAGGAAAGAAGAATGAAGATAGTGATGAAAACATGTCTAATGTCAATCACATTTGGGGAGGACCGGCTGCAGGAGACTCCGGGAAGTCAGGGAAAAATCTAGCTCGCCAAGCAAGACATGAACCTGATGGTTCCGAGGTTAATTTGACTAGGCAATCTCAAGGATCAATGGTTCGTGATATACTAATAATCTTCTCCGAGGATGACGCTAGGGGAGTTCATCATCCTCACTGTGACGCTTTAGTCGTCACCCTCCCTGTGGCAAATAAATGACTTCATCGGATTTTTATTGATAATGGGAGTTCAGCTGATATTTTATTCTTGTCAACCTTCGCTCGAATGGGGTTAGAAAGATCACAGTTGAAACCTTACACTACTCCACTTCATGGGTTCGCAGAAGGAAGTGTAGTTCCTGAAGGAGTTATCGAGCTCACAGTGTCCTTTGGAAAAAGTCCAACTAAGGTGACCACTATGGTTAACTTTATTGTGGTTGATCAACCAAGTTCCTATAACGTTGTCTTAGGAAGGCCGACTCTTTATGCTCTAAAAGCAACAACTTCAATTTATCATTATACGTTGAAGTTTCCAACTGAAGTTGGGATTGGAGTCGTGCGAGGAGAGCAAAAAGAAGCAAGGGAGTGTTATGAGATAACGTTCAGGATGGGCAAAGAAACTCTTCAAATCACAAGCCTTGATCCCAAGACAATGAAAGATGATCAAAGGGCGAGCCCAGTTGATAACTTGGAAGACTTTCTACTTGGTGAAGATCTGAGTAAAGTCGTGAAGATTGAAAGTCAATTGCATGATCCACTGAAGAAGCAACTATTAGCTTTCTAAAAGAGTATCATGATGTGTTTGCTTGGACGCATGATGATATACTAGGCATTGATCCTATGGTAATAGTACATCGTTTAAGTACTAACCCAAAGATGAAACCAGTTCGACAGAAAAGAAGAAGTTTGAACGCCGAAAGGTCTCTGGCTGTGAAGGAAGAAGTAGATAAACTTCTCAAAGCCGGTTTTGTCAAGGAGGCAAGGTATCCTGATTGGCTAGCCAATGTTGTGATGGTGAAGAAAGCTAATGGGAAGTGGAGGATGTGTGTAGACTTTACTGATCTTAACAAAGTTTGCCCTAAGGATAGTTTTCCTTTGCCACGGATTGATCAACTAGTGGATGCTATAGCTGGACATGGACTACTAAGCTTCATGGATGCATACTCAGGATATAATCAAATAAGGATGCATGAACTTGACCAAGAAAAGACCGCTTTTATCACTGATCGATGTCTCTATTGCTATAAGGTTATGCCCTTTGGACTCAAAAACGCTGGAGCCACCTATCAAAGGTTGGTAAACAGTATGTTCGTTCAACAAATTTGGCATACCATGGAGGTTTATGTAGATTATATGCTCACCAAGAGCCTTAAGCCTGAAGATCATGTAAAAGATTTACGGGAAACCTTTGATATCCTTAGGAAGTAGAAGATGCGCCTGAATCCAGCTAAATATGCATTTGGTGTGTCGTTAGGAAAATTCCTTGGCTCCATGGTAAATTAAAGAAGTATTGAGATCAATCTTGAGAAGATCCAAGCATTGGTTAATATGAAGTCTCTAAAGAATGTTAAAGAAATTCAAAGGTTGACGGGTCAAGTAGCAGCCTTGAACTGCTTTGTCTCTCGAGTCACAGATAAATGCCTTCCTTTTTTTAAGGCTCTTAGAAAATGAAAAGAGATGAAGTGGACTGAGGAATGTGAAGAAGCATTTTAAAAGCTTAAGGAATATTTAGGAAGCCCTCATTTACTTGTTAAGCCAATCCAAGGCGAGTCTCTCTTCCTCTATCTTGCAGTGTCTGAACATGCCACTAGCTCTGCCCTTGTCCGAGAAGATGATGGAGTGCAAAGGCCTATATACTATACAAGTAGAGCATTGGTTGATGCAGAAACAAGGTATCTAAGTCTTGAAAAGATTATTCTAGCCTTGATTGTTTCAACAAGAAGGTTAAGACCATAATCGTCCTCACTGATCAACCAATTAGACAAGTTTTAGCTAAGCCTGACATTTCAGGAAGGATGACAAAGTGGGCTATTGAGCTTGAAGAGTTTGACATCTTATATCATACTAGGATGGAAATAAAATTATTCAAGGATGGAAAGAATCATTCTAGGATGGAAATAAAATTATTCAAGGATAGAAAGAATCATCCTAAGATGGAAATTGAATCATCAAGGAATCATCCTAGGATGGAAATAAAATTATCCAAAGATGGAAAGAATAATCCTATGATTGAAATTGAATCATCAAGGAATGATCCTAGGATGGAAATAAAATAAAAAATCCTAAGGAAATAAAATAATCCTTGCTAAGCATGAAAATCAAGGATAAAAAACCTTGGAAAAATCCTCATAAGGATGAAATTTAAGGAAAAATTCCTTAAAGAAAATCCTCCTAAGGATAAAATCCTCATGAGAATGAACTTTAAGGAAAATTTCCTTAAAGAAAATCATCATAGGATAAAATCCTCCTAAGGATAAAATCCTTCTAAGGATGAAATTTAAGGAAAAATTCCTTAAAGAAAATCATTCTAGGATAAAATCCTCATAAAGATGAAATTTAAGGATAAAATCTTCCTAATAATGAAATCCTTTGAGAAAATTCTTCTAAAGATACAAAAAAATTTTTTTTTTTAAATTATAAAGAAAGTCTAAATTTTTTAAAAAACAATTAGACTTGGGGGGGGGGGGGGGGGCAACTGTTGGACCAAAAATAAAATAAGCCTCATAAGGCCCAAATAAATTTAACCCCAATAAAAATAAATTTAACCTTAATAAGATCCATCCAATAAATTTTCTCTCAATTAAGCCCACGAAGTGGTGGACAAACCACCTAGAATGTTTCTCCTAAGTAAAAAGGCTTCAAAACCCAAAAGGAGCCGATGTCCTAAGTTCTTATCCTAAGACGAACCACCTAGGATAAATCAACTAGGTGAGAAGAATTCAAATCCCAAAACATGCCGAGGTTCTAGTCTCTTATCCTAGGACAAACCTCCTAAGTTTAGAGGCTTCTATGATCCTAAGATTTTAGTAAAAATAACCTAAGGATAAAACGTTTCTTCCTTTAATCCACAGACAAGTTTGTATATCCATGTGTCAATCAACATGGTCACTAAAAGATAAATGTTGCCAAATGTCACAAGAGCGATGATATTTATCATCAAAATAACTAGCACTCAAGTCAAATCAGCTTAGCCCATAAATATGTCTTTCATTCTCACTAAAAGGTAAAACAAAAAGAAACTCAAAAGGAGAAAATGCTAACTTTCTCCCTCTAATCTTTCTCTTTCCAAATTTATATTTCCAAAAGTCTGGTGACTGACTTGACCGTCGGAGAGTTTACGCCGGCAAAGTCGGCCCTCTGATCATTTTCTTGTGTTTATAGAGTATCACTAAACAAAAACATTCTAATTGCCTAAGGAAGTGAACTGAGAAGATAATATATAAAGGCCCATCAATATCAGCCCAAAGGAAAAACTCACCATCATCAAATCCAACAAAGAGGAACCCAAACCCTAAGGGGATCGTCATCAATCGAAATTTTCATATCATAAGTTGGGACAAAATTTGCATCAACACAACCCAAATTCGATTCGGACTCAAATTTGGTTTGGAATATAATTTCAGGTCAAAATTCAGTTTGAAATGAAATATAAGTAAAATTGAGTTTTTTTTTAAATATATTTAAATGTAATCTAATATGGTTTGATGTTCGATTCGGTTTTATTCCAAACTGAATCCAAATCCAACCGGTTTTCAATTGTCAATGCAATCGATTTTTAGGATAAAATGTAAACTAATTGAAAATTGAAATAAATTTCAGGTTCGATCACACCAACCCCCCTCCCCCCCAAATAACAAGATTAATAAGTTGTTACTTATTGTCCACAATCGGCACAAACAAGGTTGACAAGCTTAAATAAAAAAATATATATATTATTTAAAAAATTTACAGAACGGCTTTTAGGAAACCATGTTTGTGCCGATTGTGGAAAATAGTATTATTAACAAGATGATTGGTTAATTTTTGGGTAAAACTTTTCATGTGTAAAATTTTATTAAATAAATGTGTCGACGACGGGGTCAATCTATTATCTACCCAATACTTTTCTTTTTTTTTTTTGTTTTTTTGCGAGAAAATTCAAATTAATACATTAAAAAATTAAGGAAAAAATTTTTCTGCTGTGTGATGTACAAAACGACAGAATAGGCAGAGCATTTAAAATCACAGCATCAGTCATCAAATTCAATCATCACAGCAACACTCTTACGGACTCGACTAGCTTACAGAATCTGTAAGGTACAGACTGCAGCATCAGCCGTTGGATGTGGAGTGAGAAACTAAACAATAGAAAATCGGATGGTGGGATGACGGGAGATGTTTGTTACAGAATCTGTACCATAGACAGGTCCCACTCTTACAGTTAGAACTCAACAATCATCATCAAAAGGGGCATTCATCACATCACATGGACTGATGATGTACTTCGGATTTCAAATTTCAAATTGCAAGTTTCCATCACGATTATTTATTTTAACAAATTAAATATTTATCGATGAATTAATTAATTAATTAATTAATGTACGCAAAAATTTTTAATTCTCTATCTCTTGTCTTATGTCTCTTGTCACCAAACTGGCAAAAAAGCACAAGCAGCCTTTCCTAAAAGAATTTAAAAAGTCTCAAAAGTAGTCAAAGATTTCCTCAAAAAGCACTTTTCGCTCTCAATAATCATTTGTAACATTAAATATTTTGAAAACAAAGAATATTGAACCCCTATATTTAAAGAAATTAATACTTCGACACCCAACTTTTTAAACATACCCAACCACACCCCATACATGTTAGTAATCTCTAATCTCTATGAGCGCGTGAGAGAGATTGAATATTCCCGCATCCATATTTTATTATTATTATTTTTTTTATATTAATCACGGGATATTCTGGGGAGGGCCCCAACTGTGGGAGGCACCTTTAAGCTCGTACCACAACCCAGACTAGAGATTAACTTTATTAACTTTATTACAATCATGATCAGCAAACTCTGAACAATAGAGTTTGAATATTTATACAAGTCAAATTAACTTTGAGATGCTTAATTAAAAAATGACTTATAAAATTAATCTTATTATCACATAAATATAAATTAAAAAATTACTTTTAAATATTTAGAAGAAAATCAACTTCAACAATATATGCGAGAGAATTCTAACTCTCAACTCAAAGTATGATACGAGGAGACAAAACTCAATCAATAAGCAGTTTGTATAACAAATCTTGTTATAACGTGAATATAAAGTTCAATAGTTTCAACTTTCAACGACACACCAACTAACAAGCTAAGAAAATCCATTGTTGTCTAGTTGGATATGTTCAAAAAATTAGAATCTAATGGAGTTTAAGTTGTCAATTTTCTTACACTAAGGGGTGGTCACTGAAATTTAAAGTAAAAAAAGAAAAAAAATAAATTATAGTAATTAAAAAGTAAAATAATTAATAAACATTAATTAGAAGGATCATTCTGTGATGTTATCATTTTTATACCAAATTAATAATGTAAGATATATATATATCAATAAATCTAATCAAAGGTACACATTATTTTTATTAATAATAATTTTTAATTATTTAAAAATATTATAACTAGTTAACAAACCGCTAGACAAATTAATGATTAAAGAATGAGAAAGGTACTAAAACAGACTGCCGGACAAACAAATACATCAATGTTAGGGCGTCAAATTACTTTATCATTTAGTTTTTTTTCTTTAATGCACATTCTTAATAATTTTAATATACCGCTAGACAAAATTGCTGTGACTTGATAATTATCCGTTACTTTTTAATTAATTAATTATGATATTGAATGAAAGAGATTAAAACACTTAAATTTTGAAAGATACTACACGACAAGTAGAAACACAGAGAGCGTAATATAGAAATCGTAATTAAAATTAAAAATAAATCAATCAATTAGAAACAAAGAATTACAACAGAAGAAGAAACCATGAAGCCATAGATGAAGATCAAGAACCCAAAATGCAAGGCCCAGTTCCTCTTAAACTTGCCGAAATAACTCTCCGGCGGCTCCTGATAATGAATCTCAAACTCCCCGCAGCCGGCGCCGCCGTCTTCGGCGAACCCATCACCGAACTCCCCGTTGCTCAACCTGATCTTCATCTCCCGGAGCTTCTCGGTGGCGAGGCCTAGGGTGAGCTTGTGGCAGCGGCGCTGGTACTTGAAGCCGTTGATGCAGCGAAGGGTCTGGGCGACGGAGACGTAGAAGAAGAGGTGGGCGAGGGAGAGGAGGGTGATGGGGATCCAGCAGTGGCGGCATTGGAGGCGCGTGGACTGGGACAGGCTCTGCGCGTTGAAGGTGAGGCCGAGGAAGATGAAGAAGAGGAGGAAGTGCTTGTGGAGCTTCTTCTTTTGGAGGTCTATGGCTCGTTTTTTCTCTAGGGTTTTCTCGAAGTGGAGTTGGATGATTGTGTTTATGGCTTGTAAGGCCGTCTCTTTCGGGATTAGGGTTTGGTGGTGGGAATGGTGGTGGGGTTCGTAATCCGCCATTGATGAGCTCTTGAGTTTGAGCTTGAGCTTCAGCTTCAGCTTCAGCTTCAGCTTCAGTTTGTGTGTTGAGTCCTGTGAGGATTAAGTGAGTTTGTTAAGTGAGTTGGAATCTCGAGGAATTAAAAATGGCATCCAACGGTTGCATCAATATTTACAAGAAGCCAGAAAGTAAAAAAATAAAAAATAAATAAATAAAATAGGTAGTGTTGTTGAACACTTGAATTATTGTGACTGGCGAGTTGTTGGGGTTGAATTGAACGAGTTGTTGTAGTTCTTGTTTTTGTTGGGTAGAGTGTGTATATTGTGTCCTAAGGCCCAGCTATGTTGGGCCCATGAGGCCCAATGGATTGAAGAATGTTAGGAATAGGGATGACTGAAATTCTTTGAATCGCAGTTGGGAACTTAGGATCTCATTCCAAATAGAATAATATTCGGTCCATATTTTTTAAGGATCGATTGTAAATTAGTATACCGATTGATAATTTAAAATGGAGTTAAAATTTCAAAATGGTGATTAATATCTCGTTTTAAACGAATTTTTTTAATTTTGATTTTATGCTATTTTTTTATACAGCGACTAAAAAAAATGTATATTTTTAATTTTGTTCATTTTATTGCCAAAATCTTTGGAAATATGTTCATAAAATATTAATTTACATTTTAATTGGTATGGAATTGGATAAGATTGTGTGTGTGTATATATATAAACATTTTTAGGAACTGGGGTTGAACAAAAGGTTTCGATTCTGAAATTTGCTTTGATCATATCAGGACTTCAATTAATTTCCTGCTCATAGGTTTAAGATTTCTCTATTTAAAAAAAAAAAGTTTAAGATTTCTGTTGACTTCGTGTTACTGTAGTGTTCCTTAAAAAATTTATTGAATTAATTTTTAAGTAATTTTATTTGATTAATCAAAAAAAGTTGAAATTTTAGAAAAGGTGAGAAGTAGAGTAACAGGTTTATTATCATCATAACTCAAAGTGGGATTGTGCGAATTGAACCCTATCATCCATTGCTACATAAATAGTCTACCTATTTTACAGTTAAAGACAACAGCTTACATTTGTTAAAATTTGTAACTTCAAAGAATATTTGATTTCTTTTTAATCCTTTACCGCTAAAGTACCAATCCCAAAGACCCAGACCTGCAATAAATTTGTACGAAGTTCAAAACGCAAATTCCTTAACTATCCCTCATTTTCTTGTATTTTTCTGAAAATTTGTAGTGGGCAAATTTTTTGCCACTGGCTTTGCCTACCAAAGATCAAAATGATCAATGATCATGCAACTTGAAAAATAAAATCCAAAAGAGCAGGGCCACCTGCTACTTACTGCCACCAAGAAGATAAGATCTGGCCTCTTGAGTTACAGATGTTTTTGTCTTCACTGTTTCCGCATTTCATTTTCATATTTGGGCTAGTTCGCACCTCTCAATCTCCTGGGTCTTTTTTTTAAAAAAAAAAAATTATTACTCATGATATTTACAATCATATAAATTATTGAGACTAATTTATATTAATTTTAATATGACACAACTCATATTTTTTAACCCTCTCAAATAGAGAAATGCCTACTTCTCTCCTAAGAGAAAGACTGTCTTCACTCAAATTTTACGACTTCAAGAAAAGAAATGTAAATTAAAGCCCTGCAATGCATCTGCAGAGGCTCGGGCTCGGGCTCGGGCTAAGCCCAAGTGATTTCAATCTTCTGGGTCTTATTAGACAATTTAGGCTTTTTTTTTTTCAATTAACAATTAACTCAGAAACATATACAACAATAGTGACACTTAACATAGATAAATTAATAATTAATACAACATATTACTTCAAATTCGTTTCACCTCAGGATGAAGAGCAAGAAATCTAACAGCTAATCTGTCACAAATATAGAAAATTCAATTCAAATGTAATCAGTACACACAACATTAAGTGCAAATCAAATTAGTCACAAGAAAAAGATGTGCAAAAAGAACTAAAGTAAGATGGTAATCAAAGATGGTGACTGTCTTTGCCAATCATATCTTTATTGCCAGCACACTGGTATATATATCTAATTATCTATAATAGCTACTCCATCATAAAGTACACTCCTGATGCTAGTGTAAAATGATTGATACAACAAAATTTTCAAAAGCACAAAAAGTGTTACGTCACAATGTATAGCTATATTTTACACACTAGCGGGCTAGCAGCTACCTTATTCTACACTCTACTCTTTCACATTTTTCTTCAACAAATGATGAACATATACACATATATAGCTTAAGACAAGATGCCATTTCCCCACGAGTTTTCTTCATAATCTAGCAAAAATAGAGTTTTCCCCCCTTTTTTTATTAAACGAAAAATGAAGGATTAAGTGATGCAAACCGGACCCACGACACACCACATATTAAAAGCTAAGCGAACTGACTTTTAACTTTTTGAAAAGAACTTCCACTATTTGTGTCTCATCAACTCGTGATTGCCACTGATGAAGGATTAGTGGCGACAAGTTGATAATCATCTCCCTCATTATCCTCATTATCTTCGTTATCTCCATCTTCTTGACTACGATTAGCATTTTCGTTTTCACCATTCTCTGTCAGTGATTCGACTTCTTGTTGCTGTCCTTGCGTGCTCATCATGTGCATTAGAAGTTCCTCAGGCTTCAACTCGTATGCAGGATTAATGGGATTATCAACCTTCTTGGCAGTCTTCTCTTTGTATAGAGCATCAAGCTGATGAAAATATGGGCATGTTTTAGCATCCTCGGGCCTCTTCTTATTGCTTTCTTTGACCTTCTTGAAGTATTTGTTCATGTTTTCCCATTTCTCTTTACACCGCTTAGCACTCCGATCATAACCAAGCTTTTTCATGGCTGCTGATATGTCCTCCCACAGCGGCCCTTTTGGCCCAGATTCATGATAATGTCCATCAAGATTAGACCTTAGCCTTATCAAAGCCTCAACTTCATCTTTAGGCCACCGAGATGAGCCTATATGATTAAAACTCTCACAGCCATTACAGTTTTCTTGCCTCTCAACAGCCTTCTCCACTGAAATTGGAGTTGCAGAAAGTTGGACCGGACAAGGTTGGTCCGAAAACTTTTGCAAAAATGCCAGCACTGCAGCATCCTTAGCTGCCGCAATGGATCTTTCTTGAACCAAAAGCTCACGCTCTCTCTTAATCCTCGCCAATTCTTGCATCTTCCAAGCTTCCTCCCTTGCGATTCTTTCTTGTTCACACTTCTCTATGGCCTCTATAAATTTCTTTTGCAAATTCTCTTGCTTCTCTATAACTTCCCTCATCAACCTCTCGAAAAACTCTGTTAATTTCCTCTTCTTCTTCGTCTGCGTCCCATCTGATTCTTTACTCGATGTAGAGGTGGTTGAAGTAGAGACATCCATAAAACTTGAAATCTGATTCTGAATATCATTTTTAATTTCACTGATCGGGTCAACATCTATCGCCATAGAAGAATTGATTCTTTCTGGTGATGAAATTGGCAGAAAAGAATGGCTATTGTCTAGAGCTTGTAATTGATCAAAAAACCGATAAGTTTTCCCAGATCGGCCTTCTCTGGTTCTTCTATGGTATTTATAGATGTTCTCAAACTTTTCTTTGCATTTCTTCGCACTTCGGTTATATCCCAGTTGTGATAATTTCCTGGTTTCACCATTCATCACTGACATTTTTCAGTTTCACTCTAATATCCACTATTCACTCACCAACAAAATATGTCCACAGCAACACATCCATAAAGAAATCAAAAGGATTAAACAAATTATTGAAGCTAAATAGCTAAAAATAACTACCGCTACAAGATTCAAATAACACTTAATGCCAAGTAACAATATAAAAAACTGAAAACCAAACATACGTAAAGCATAACAACCACTACAAACAAATAAAATAGCGCAAAACAAACTTCAAAATTCTAAAATTTTCTAGAGAAACAAACAAACAAACTTCAATCAAAATTTTCAAGTTTTTTATCATAAAATCTATAGCTTTTAAAATAAAAATGTTACCTTGATACTTCTTCCCAAAGAGGAGCCTTAACCCCAGAGTCTTTGAAAGCAGCATCCATTTCAGACCTTATCTTCAACAAAGCCAAAGTCTCATGTTTTGGCCACCGGTTACCGCCAAAATTCCGGTCACCCTCTTCACCTTTAACTCTTCCATCCTCCTCCCAACCTCCATTCTCTCGGTTGCCGGTGTCCTCTCCCGGATTTTCTGGCAAAGTTGAGGTTTCCATGAATTTTCCCGGAAAAAAAAAAGAAATTTTTTTACAGCTGGAAAATTTAGGTGAATTATGGGGTTTAATGAAATTTGGTAAAACTGGGGTTTAACATTTATGGCTTAAAAATAATGGGTGGGTTTCATTTCCTCAACAATTTTCTACTACCAAGTGCCAATTTTATTGGGTTAAGTAGGTAACAACGTAAAGAGAAATGAGCGGTGAATTAGGGTTTCTTAAAAGAGATAAAAGGAGTGTGAGTTGCGCTCACGTGGAGCTCTATCCAGCTAACTCTTACGACTTGTCAACTTTTCATTGCTCCAACGTTTATCTTCATTTTGACATTTTTTTTTGTTTTTGACCCTGGTTTTTTTGCTTTATGTTTTTTAGTCAAAATTTGCATCCCGAATGTCAAAATTTGGTTTCATACTTCTCGCAAATTAATTACAGGAACTGTTAATCTCTATTTATAATGTAATCATTCGGAGCTTTTAAAAAATACGGATGTCCGAATTTGATAAAGATTCGATAAACTTTTATAGGCTATTAATTTTTTTTTTCATTTTTAATACAAACTTTTAACATACATGAAAGTAAAGGGGTAAATAGGAGAACTTGAATAAAAAATGAAAGTAGAGGGTAAATAGGAGAAGTTGAATAAAAGGGTGTAGTTGATGATTGAAGATAATTAAATTAAAGAGGTAATAACAGTTGTAAACAGGAAAGCTTTGGATATGTACAAGTTGGCTTTCGCCTTGCCAACCAAATTTGGTTAAAAAAATGAGGCCCACACAGCCCACAATTACCATTTTTGAAATCTTTTGTGCTTTCCCATTTGGACTGCTCACTTGAGGTGACCACATTACAAAACCTTTAAGCAACTTGTTTCTTTTTCTAATCAAAATTGAATGATATAAAAATTGAAAAATCTCGGCTTGATTTGTGTCATTTTCGTATATGAGTCTCCGTGTCACAATAAGATTAACTTTCCACACCAAGATTATGAGATTTCTGGGTAATTTTGATTACTTTGAACACTGCATTGGAAGTTGCTTCTACACAAAGAAAGATTAAGAAAGAATGGTGTTTATATAAATGTAAAAGAGTAAGATAAATTTAAATGGCAAATTGATTACTACGAGACAAGAAGAGTGTAGAATTGGTTTACGTAATTCATTGAGGTCTTTTTCACATTAACCTTGCAAAGCAATTATTGGAAACTTCGAGAGGTTAATTTCAATCAAACCCCATAACATTTATCATTTTGTTGTAACATCAAAAGAGTGGAAAGATCTGTAATAAAGTAATGTTGGCGATATATGTGTGTGTTTTGAACTCCAAAGGTAAATTCAAGTACCATTATTATTTATTAGCTTCACTTCATGCATAATGTTAATTTGCACGCAATTAAATAATAACAAGTTAGTCGTACTTAAGAAAATAAGTTGGAAAATAAAAATTTCAGATAAAATAATATATTTTTATTATCAGTCACATCATCACTAAAATTATTTCTCATGAATGATATTTACAGTACGGTTTCATAGTGAGGTCAGATTAATAGATAGTTTTCACAACCATAACTTGATTGACTATTATAATAAAATAAAATAAAAAAGTCAAATCTAAATTTCAATACATATCGAGGGATCTTAGTGATTTATTTTCTTTTTTCACAGTTTTGCTAGGTTGTAGAAATTTGACAAATGTTAGGGTATCGTGTGAAATTAACCCAAAAATTCTAATTAAAGTCAAATATTTCAACCGGGAAAAAGGTAGGAATCGTGGTGTAAGAGCCTTCTACGCAGATAAGCTTTGGACCAATTAATAGGTGACCAAACCAACCAAATTGATTGGTTTTTTGTAATGTAAGTTGGTTTAAAAATATCGAAATGTATGGTTAAAATTAAATCATGTGACGAATTGACGATTCCATAGATATAATTAATGGCCTTGTCTACAATATTACAAGTCTCACTGTAGTAGATTTAAGTTGACGGTAACTTAACATTTGAATGCCTTGTACGAAAAGAGAGAGATTTGTTTGATTCATTAATGTATATTAAATGCGGTCAAAATAATGTATGCTTGTCAACTTACTCAACAATGAACCAATCGTTTTCTTTGAAAAAATGTTTGAGTTAGGTTTCATCAATACAGGTCTTGACAAACTTCTAACGCAATTACCTCTAGACTTGTTATATAATGTTCATAAAATTTTTAAATTTACAAATTTGATTGAAGTAATCAAAAGAAAGGAGTGAGTAATGAATCAGAAATATTGGAATAGAAAAATTATTCTCATCAACAAAATATTTGTGGAAGATGATGTATTTTTTCTGTACTGCTTTGGCATATTTGAGATGCATAGAAAAGTTATTATCACTCTTTTATTTTATAGAAGATATTATGATATGAATATAAGGAGAGAAAAAAAGAGACAAAAATATTAGCTACAAATTTTAATGTAGTGTAAACAAGAAGATGTGCCATATTTGGACTTAAACTTTTCAACCTATCAAGCGCAAGGACAATGTCACGACTCTGGCCTTATTATCGGTTTGATGGGCTGGCATTGGGCTAGAAAATTTGACCCAAAAAAGAATATGACTCTTATTGGCACCCGTATTTGGATATTTTACAACTTTAGCTTTATTAAAATTACAGAATATATTTTATAACATATAAATAATATTAGGGTGGAGTTATACGCACTCTAAAAATTACCATGAACATTCTATTATTATGTGCACTCATCTATTAATTTGAAAAAAAATGAATTATACTTTGTACACTCTTTAAAATACCAAAAAAATCCTCATTTAATCCTTTTTAAATTAATTATCTTATTTACTCTACACACTCATGAAAATGCTATATACACTCAAACAAATAAATAAATTAAACATTATATAATCAAAGACGTTGCTTGAATACAAACGAGACACATGCTAGCCATAACATTATACTTCAAACTTAATTTCACTACTTGAACATCCCATTATATTCAACTCCACAAAATTCAGAGGGTCATCAATTCAACTACCTAACCATCAGGAAGGGGAAAAGAATAAGGAAGATTATTTATGTTGTAAACTAGAAAATTAAAAGGATCACATATACCTCATTCAAGTTAAAATCTTCACTTATTAAGTTTCCTCTATAAATATTTATTTAAGGTATTTGGAAGAAAAAATTTAAGATTTAAAATAGTAAGAAAATTAAACATTAATTGTAGTGCCCTAAATGAGTGTTCAGATTAATAATTATATGCTCATAATAAAGTGTTTTTAATAGTAATTTACATCATGGGTATTTTTGTAATAAAAATATTTGTAAAAATATGAGTGTTCAGAGTAATTTTTAGAGTGTATTTAGCCCCACCCATAATATTATTGATGAAGATTCACGTTTTTCTCATTTATTATGCTAGTAATCTTGCTTCCTTTACTTCCAATTCTTATACATATAATGACATTTTTATTGGGGGATTATTGATTTCAGCAATGAAATTGATATATTCCATTACTTTATATTGTTTTCATAATACTCAATGATCTCTCGAGTATAATTATTTTATAATATTATTCTTATTTTTAATATTTATTTTAAATTAAATAAATATTATTAATTGACATTAAAATAAAAAATTTAAATATTAAAAAGTAAGAAACATAGGTTTTAGCTATGAATAAAAAATTTAATAAAATGATTTTTTAGATTCTCAAGATCAAATATAAAAAAAAGTGACTCATTTACCTCTATTTTCTTTGAAATTTTGTGGAGTCTGGTGGGTATTAAATATTACAAAAATAATAAAAAAAAGTGGTATATATTAATTTTTATAAGGGAGACAGGCAATCTCTCTGTTTATTGCTATATAAATTTAAACTAATGTACAGTGCATGAAACTATTTCTTAATGTGGGTGTTGGTTTCTTAACATTCAAGCACATTTTGTCACCTATTCACAGTTTATCAAATATTACTAAACAGTTTTTCGAAGTATCTTATAAAATAAGAAAGAATAAGGACGCTCCTAACAACTTAGAATGTCAAAAAATAATGAGTTGATTATTGCCCGTGTAGTTTTTTATTATCAGTATCTTTATTTAAAATTGTCATGTAAATATTTCTAAAATATCTAAAATAATTTTAGAATAGTCTCTAACCATTCCTTTATTTATTTATTTTTTCTAATCAAACTCTAACTCAAACAACATAAGATGTCTTTTATAGATAGTATAAAAGCTTAACATGTAAATAGAATATCACAAGTCTTAGAATTACATCTATTAGTGGTAAAATGTAGACCAGAGGTATTGAGGGCATAACACATGGGGAATATGACTGAAGACTGTGATAAAGAATAAAGGGAAAGCTGAAGAGGGAGGATGAAATGGGAAGATCTCAAGGAACCAGCCTCAACTATCCAAATTATCTGAGAGTAACAGAAAAAAGCATCCTACAAAATATCCAAGTCACCACGTGTCTATATGGGACTGTAGGATAATGACAGCCACGCCAATGCCATCAGACCATGCCATTACAATACAGTTCCCATATGGATTATCTTCAAAATATCTCTTTGTAAGCTGCCAAAATTAGAATTGAGGAAGGGGTACCACAGACAAAGCCACCTACACCATCTCCAGTGAAATCAACTACTTCTCAGGCTAATTGCTTCATCCAATATAGGCCAATTAGGGCTAAGCACTCGCTATCAGCACAAGCGGTCCCCTAATGGACAATTGTCCAATCCAAGTAAGCTTATTAAAAGCCTTCATAAGAGGGGCCATATTACCCTTAAAACCCTATATGAGAAGGGAAATCACCAATAACGGCTCACAACGTGTCCAAAATGACACAAAGATGCCCTCAGAAGTACTCTGCCTTAAAAGGTCAGGTTGGTCTCACAAAAGTTTACACATTCACAAAAAGGACTCAAGTTTTCTCTTATTCTAGGATTTCTTGTAAATGCATCACCTCTTTCAACCTCCTATTGACTTGATTGTCAAAATGCTGTTATAGGTAATTGCCTCTAACAACTTTTTTTTTGTAATTTTAAATTCGTCTCATCCATCACTATCCCTAAAAACTATCTCCAGATAGCCCAACTTCCATCTTCACCAGAAAACCACCTTCTGCAGAGAAGCTCTCCTAGTATTTTGGACTAAACCAAAGTCAGACCAAAACAACATCAATTCACTATACTTGAAATCATACTAAAAAAGTTATGATTAGCTCTAGGAGAGATTGCAAAAAAAAAGCTTGAATATAGTCGGGCTTTAGCCCAACCTAGTGGTTAGAGAGTCGAGCTGTGGTTTTAATTTTTAGTAGTAATACTTAAACTCCTCTTTTTATCTTACCAATCTTCACTTTTCAATTAATCCCATCAATTTTCAAAATTACCTTTATTATCAATTTCAAAAAATGAAAGTATGTTGATAAAAAAAACTAGCCAAAACTTTTTAGTAGATAAAGAGATTAATATCAAGTCTGAAAATGAAACAATTTGATATTGTTGATATGAGTCATTCAAAGCACGAATAAAAATGGAAGATGACATACCAAATAAAAAACAGAGGAAACAAAAACAATTAAAAAAATAAAAATCACCCATCCTCTACTATTGAAAGTGATTTAATTTGTTATTGAAATCAATGAGTTCTTTCTTTTTCTTGAATTGGAAATATAATTGGTTTATTTGATTTATGTATTACACAATTTAAAAATCAGTATAATTAGTAACAAGAAAACCCATAATTTGTTATAAAATTTAACAAAAACCCAACAACAAAAACTCATTATATGCAACAAATGTTGATGGATTGATGAAGATAAGTGGTGATAGTGATTTTAATGGTGAATTGGTGGTAATGAATTTATGAAAATATGCAGCGGGGGTGATGGTGATCCTTAAGAAAGAAAATGAAATAAATTAATTATTTTTTATTTTTTAATAATGATAAATTTAAAAATAAATAGTGTTAGCGGAAAAGTGCAAGGCTAGTGAGATAAAAAGAGGGGTTCAAATATCAGCAATGTATTTAGCCCGACCTGAACTTACAAAAAGCCCCAGCTTGGTTATTAATCTTAAAATTTACTTTTTATTTTCCTAATTCCACCATTTTAATTCTAAATGCATCCATTTTAAATGTTGAAGCCTAATCCAAACCCCACCAAAGCATTTAAAAATCAAAATTTAAACTATTAAAAATACTTAAAATTTATTTTTTTCAAAATGGAGCTTGGAATTTGGAAAAAGTCCGGGCATGGAGAATCGAGTGCCGAGCTTTCCCTGGCCGGGACTTAAGTCAAATACGGCCAAGCCCGGTCCAACCCAATTGACACCGCTAATTGAGCTTTGGATGTAGAATGAGATCAATTTTTTCTTTTTTTATCATTTTAAAATCCCTTATTGTACTCTTTTTTCATTTTCAATGAAATTAAAAAAAATGAAAAAATCATTTAAAAAAAATCATTTTGGGCTTTCTTTGGAGTTGGTGGGTCTTGCCCACGGCTGGTATCCACCCAAATCGAATCTCGGATTAAAACGAATCTTTTCTTTTCCCCTTTTGGTTGTGATCAAAACGAATATTCACATTCCATGCTCTGAGGCTTTAAGCAGAAACCTAGAGCTAGAAGAAGCCAAAAAGAAAGAAAGCAAGCAAGAGTTTGGGAATTGAGAGTTAAAATGGGCGTCACAAAAGAAAAAGTTGAATCTACTTTGACTTCAAAACTCAACCCTTCTCATCTTGTAAGCTCTTCTTTTACAATTTTTGTTTTACTTTTCGAATTATGTATCTTTTATTTTTATGCTTCATCACATTCACATCACCCACATATTGGATTGTTGATATGCCAGTTTAGAGTTGGAAAATAGAAAAGAAATAGAAAAATCAGAATCTGGGTTCAGTTTTTTTTATTTAATTTTGGATTGGTTTTGGGTTTGTTTCGATGCATTGATGCTTTATGTAAAGTTTGTAACTGGTAGACTTCATATGTTCTTAGTACTCTTAAGACCCTTTATTTGAACATTGAATAATTTTAAAAAGGATTGTGGAGTAAATGAGAAGGTTATGATTCGGATGTAGAGTAAATAAGATTTATGTCAATTAGTTACTTAGTTGAAAAAAGAATCTTAAAAATTTTGTGGTGTATACTTTTGTAATTTTCTCTCTTCTTGAATTCTTAAGAAAGGTTAGTTCATATTTCCAATTCGTGGAATCAGTTATCATATAAATCCTTTACGTGTGCGGTGAGCGATTGTTTCCCGTCTGATTTTTTAAACTTCATGCGTGTAATTTTAGATATTGGGTTGGTGGGATGGAATGGTTATATATCCATCTACAAGCATTTTGAACGGCAGTATCTACTGTTTATGCTTTACTCCGTCGATGTAAAATCCCCTTTGTAGGATGGTGGATTGCGGATGTGTTCTTTCTTGTTGTTATTGGAGTGGTACTTTTAGGTTTTGCTTTGTTAGAAATATGGTATTGCCTGTTAGAAATGCGAGATATGGCATCATCATATTGAAAGGTCGTCCTCACCATTGCACTACATAGCATTTTTTGAACTAGCAAGGAAATCCATGACATGTAAGTAATTGTTCTTTAGGATGTTATATGACATTCTCTCCAACCGGCTTGGGATTACTGATTGACGTAATCTGCTTAGCTTTGTCATGACGCCAATCATTTCTTTTGTAGTTAATAACTTATTCTGACTGTTTTAATGTGCATCGCTAATTTGATTACCCTTGGTGTTTGAATTGGCTGCTGCTCGAATACATCTTGACTCGTAGTGTCAAATTGTCAATGCAACTTAGTCAATTCCTCAAGATGGCTGATATTCTTATAAATTTAGTGTGCTTGGACACCGCAGTCAGTTCCTGCACCTTTTTTTTTTAATTGCTGTAATTGCATCTGTAGAATCAACATTCCTTTTTACTAAACTAATCCTTTTTTTTTTGTCCGTCAGGAAGTGATTGATACATCTGGTGGGTGAGTATTTTCATGCAAACTAAAATTTAGTCCTAGTTCGTATGCTTTGAGCGACTTTCCTTGCCGTTCAATTTCCTGAATGTACTCTGATTGGCTTTCTCAGATGCGGTGCGAAATTTGAAATTGAGATTGTATCAGAACAATTCGAAGGCAAGAGGCTGCTGGCGAGGCACCGGCTAGTAAATGCTGCCCTGGAAGAGGAGATGAAGCAAATCCATGCTCTCTCTATAAAGAAAGCTATGACCCCGGAGCAGTGGAAACAACAACAAGAGTCTAATGCTGCTGCTTAAAAACATGCTCTTCAATATTACAGTCATCGCTTCAAGCTGAATGTGACTAAACTATAAACATAAAATGCATTTGGGAATAAATTTAGCACTTCTTGTAACTTGGATCAATTTACTTAGTTATTACTGAATGTTCAAACTCTTTTAAGATTAACAATTTAGGCAACTGCTTTTCTCAAATTTAATGTGCTTTCTGTATCATGCTATTATCGCATCAATTTTGATCCGAGCCGCCCTACATATGAGCGTAGAAGCTTTCTCAATTTAAATTCAGTGACTGACAAATTATTTATAGTCTCCTTTTCATATAAATATCTGTAAATCAAGACCTTTTTAATTTTGATTTAAGTTGGATAATAATTTATATATTAATAAACTGCCTCAATATTGAAGCTGGCCAAAATGCAAAAGAAGGTCCTTACCTTCATGGTTTGCATGTGTGGCTTTTGGAAGAATGATTTTGTGATGTGATATTTTACTTTTTATTACTAACATCACATTATTATAATTCAATATGATTAGAGATGGTCAATGGGCCAGGCCGTGCCGTGCTGGTCTGATCCATCAAGCAAGAATCATGCGTGTTCGTGCCTGTATTATATTGTATTTACTATGTGTTTCGTGTCGTACTTAATTTTTTTTAGGCCCATCTTGGCACACGTGCCGTGGGTTGTGCCATGTCGTGCCTAAGAAAAAAGTCCAATAATTTTTTTTTTCTTTTTTTAAATTTTTTAAGAGCGCATGTCAAACTATTAGCATATTTTTTTTCAAGCCTATATATATATATATATATATATATATATATATATATATATATAGATTTATATGCCTTTATTCAATTTTAATAAAATAAAAATATTATAAATTTTTTAATACTTAATAACAACAATAATAATAAAAATTTCTTAAGGGTTAACTTTATTGTTAACTTGGATTTATAGAGTCATAAATCATAGTTCACAATAACATTAATGCATATTTATAAAATCATGATATTTATAATTTTATTCATTAAAATCATTATATTAATTATTTGTTTAATAAATTATAGTACTTTTTTTTAACCAATATTTAAATGAATTTAAAAAATTCAATTTCAAGTTATTTATAAAATTATAAATTTTAAGTTTACTTTTATTAAAAATAAAACGTGCTTATTGTAAATTTTTTTTATCGTACCGTGCTTAACCCATCTCTAATCGTACCGTTTTTTTAAGACTCGCGTGCTTAAAATTTTAAATCCAGCTCAACCCACGTGTGTACTATACCGTGCCACTTACCCCACCAAATTATGCTCCTGTCATGCCATGCTGTACGAACACCTGCCGTCTTACCAATTGGCCATATCTAAATATGACAAGGTTTACCTCGAGTCTCCCTCCCTTAAGATTTGGGAAACCTCGACCACATATACAAAGACCTATCCTCTTATGCTTTTAATTTTAAAAAGAAAAAAAAAACGCGCACACATGCAAAGCCAAAATTTTAACATAAAATATGAAAAAGAACAAAAATTTTTAATGAGAAAATAACAGAAATCATGCTTAATGAAGAAAAAAAATAATAATGAATTAAACTATTCCAACTAAACAAATAGGAGAAGGCAGATACGTATATAATAATGTAGGCATAATTAAGTTAACAAGACAGATAGAGGAATCAATATCACAGATCCTGAGCTTTTCAGTATGAGCTTACAACAGAAGCAAAACATTTTTTACATGTTATTGTGATTGGATTCATGGCCACTAAGCTTGTTCAATCACCAATCCCAGCTCACAAAGTGCTTCCACCAATAAGCACCAGAGCCACAAAAGTGATAAAATCTAACAGACTAATCCCAGCCACACATTCATGGACTAAAAGCACAAGCTTTAGATCCATTTACACTGCCAAGGTTGCAGAGCAAAGCTCTGGCTTAATTGGAGATGACAGAGAGACACGCGATTCTTCGGACAAAAGGACACTTACCCAGATCAAAACAGAGCTTTTGCAAGTTGTTCAAGGTATGCCCATTTCAAAATTTGGTCTCATACTCTCATATTCACGTGCTTTAGCATTTACTTAAAATGAGTTGCATTTACATAAATTATAGGAATCAATAGAGGAATTTTTGGGGTCCCATCTGCTAAAAAATCTGAGATTGAAGCATTAGTGGAGTTGCTAGAGTCTCAGAATCCAACACCACATCCTACTGCAAACTTAGACAAGGTGAGTTTGGTATTTTAAGTGATTTTTGTGGAAGTGTTTATTAGCATGGTAGCTAGTAGTTATGTTTCTATGATGGGTAGGTAGGTGGAACCTGGAAGCTAGTTTACAGTACAATTACAATATTGGGTTCTAAAAGAACAAAGCTAGGATTGAGAGATTTCATCACACTTGGAGATTTTTTCCAGTCCATTGATGTTGCTAAGGTATTTATGGTAATTTATTTATTTTTTCATCAATTGTGTAAAGTGTAGCATCATCTGTTTTTGCTGAGTTTCGATATTTGTGATGCGAAAAAATGGAGGGTAAAGCAGTTAATGTGATCAAGTTCAATGTGAGGGGATTGAATCTGTTGAATGGGCAGCTGACAATTGAAGCCTCTTTCAAGATTGCATCTAAATCGGTTAAAGCTTCAATCCTTTTTTGTTACTTTGATTCTAATTCCTTTTTTCTCTTTAAAGTTGCAATAAAACTTCTGCTTAGTTTTAAAGGCTTCTTTTCTCAATTTTGCAGAAGGTTGACATTGCTTATGACAACTCAACAATCACTCCAGAACAGGTAAGCTCTCCTTTAAGCACAACCAATTCATACAAATGCATATCCTATATTTTTCTTCAAATACAAATCATACTGTATAAATTATGTGCATCAATGGGCATATTGTGTCACACGCACAAGGTCTTTTGGGTGATTATAAAAGCATTACATTCTCTATATATGTGTTTTGCCTCTTTGACTCTAAATTCATTTATTTTCTTGTTTGGAAAACAATAGCTGATGAACATGTTTCGGAAGAACTATGATCTTCTGCTTGGTATCTTCAATCCGGATGGTTGGCTGGAGATTTCGTATCCTTTTTACTTTCTCCTGGTTGAAAACTTGATACTGAAAAGACTATATTGTGCTTTCTTAATTCCTTGATTCATTATCATAGATATGTTGATGATACAATGAGAATAGGGAGAGATGACAAAGGCAATATCTTCATATTAGAGAGATCATCTTCAGCGGGAGAAAATGTGGTGGAATAATCAAACTCGTTTCCACGTATTTTCCAGTCATTATGAAGCTCAAAATACTATACATTGTTACCAATTCTTACTAGTTATGCTCAACTTTGGATTTGATTCAATCCAACAATTTATATTTTTAGGCTGCATATGAAAACATTAGCAGATTAGTCTATAGAAATAGTAGAATATTTTCTCAAGTCCTGTGTTCTGGTGAGCAACTTCATCTGTCTCTAGGCAATTTCTATGTACACCCCACTTCAAATGTTCATCTCTTTTTACACATACGTCACAAAATTGAACATTATTAAAAAAAATTAGCTTCTGTTTATAACCAAGATATTGTTCACACAGATATTATTAAGTTCTTTGATCTTATTTGATAAAATAAAACTAAAATAACTGAGATTTAAAAATTTTACATGTGGTGACGAAGAGGACAAGTCAAAGAATAGCAGAGATTGAAAAAAATTTCAGTCTTTTTGTGTGGATTTACAAAAGTTATTGAAGTTAAAATATGGCATCATTAACCACTCGGCTTAGCCCGAGTGGCCAGGGCAGTTCGAACCCCCACAAAAGTATTGTGGGAGTATTTCCTTTCTCAATTAATTTGAGTGAAGGTAGTCTTCTTCCTTACTCATGAGTGAGGAGTAGACATCCCTCGAATATTTGTGAGGGTTAAAATCTGGGCAGAGCTCCATTAGCATTTGATGTAAGTTGGTCCCAGTAATTGTCTGATTTGTAAATATCAGTTATAGTCTCATGTAATATGAGTTGTAATATGAACAATAGTCTCATGTAATAAAAAAAAAAAAATATGGCATCATTGGCATGGATGCATGGGCATGCATAATTTATAATGTAGATCAATCCCATTGAATTATTTAAGGTACAGTTTGATGATTATGTTTCAATTTGGGTAAATACATAAGCAATTGGTTATGCTATTGACCATGAACGAACGAATTTATCTTCTTTTAGGCAAGGGAAATAGCCAATAATATGCATGATGTTGATTTTAATGATGAATTTAAGAAAAAAAATTGCTGATCCGTTTTAACCAAAAAGGTAGAAAGTAACCATTTTGATGTTAAAAATAACAAAAAATGATTTTAATTCATGAATGAGCTGACCTTTTTGTGGACCTTTTAAAACGATGTAGTTGATAGTTATTATATAAGAAAATATAAATAATTAATTCTTAACTATACATAGTTACAAATGTGCACTTAGTAGAAGACTATTGAAATAAAGTACAACTCAACTAAACACTAAATTCAAATTCGAGTAAAATATTATTAAGAAGTACTAATTGAATGTAATCTTGCTGTAAAATTGAGTTTGGCTAGTTTGTTTCTCTATGATTTAAGATGTGTTTTAGAAAATTTTAAAACAATCTACTTCGGTTTCATTCGATTAAGATTGAATTTCTTTGTATTTTCAGTTTTGTTTGATTTTTTTGGAGAATCGTATGAGAAATTGTTACCTAAATTGCAATATCTTATTTCATGTGATAGGGGTGCCTAGGGGCTACCCAGCGAAGATAAGAAAGAAGCTTTAACTGTTTTGGGCCTTAAATTGCTTAAGTTGGCCTTTTAAGCCCCTTTTTGATTTTACGTCCAGCAATATATAATATATTAAGTCCATATTTGATTAGAAGAAATGAGAGAAAAGAAGAGAGAAAATCTTAATTTTATTATTTATTTTAATATAAAATTCATCATTTTTCCTTT
Organism: Citrus x limon; assembly: GCA_034663535.1. Lineage (NCBI taxonomy): Eukaryota > Viridiplantae > Streptophyta > Magnoliopsida > Sapindales > Rutaceae > Citrus > Citrus x limon. Next base: position 26,065,352 of record CM067997.1, read on the forward strand.
ATTTGTTTGTCAATTCCTCTCCTGTTCTCCTCCTTTCCCTCCCCGCTCCTCCTTTCGTTTCTTCAAACTAAATATGCCACAAGGGTAATTCATAAAAGGACAATAATATATTTAGGAATATATTGTTATTATTTTTTGAATAAAAATTAAAACGACTTTGCTTCTTTACATTAGTGCATTTAATTTCTCTGTAATACATGACAAATTTGAGTATGTTGTAGAAAATATAAAGTAGTCAATAAAATACAAAGTGTTGCGCCCAGCAAGTGTACTCCCCCAAAACGGGGAGTAAGGATTCCATATCCAAGAATGACCCTCAGAAAGTGTGCTCTTCCAAGAATGGGGAGCAGAGATTCTACCCTCAAGATTGGGCCCCAGAAAATATGCTCCCCCAAGAATGGGGAGCAGATGTTCTACCTTTAGGAATAGACCCCAGAAAGTGTTCTTCCCCAAGAATAGGGAGTAAGGATTCTACCCCCAAGGTTGGGGCCTCAGAAAATGTGCTCCCCCAAAAATGGGGAGCAGGGATTCTATCTCAAGATTAGGACCCCAGAAAATATGCTCCCCCAAGAATGAGGAGCAGAGGTTCCACCTCCAGTAATGGACCCTAGAAAGTGTGCTTCCCAAAAAATGGGGAGTAAAGAATCTACCCCTAGGATTGGGGCCCCAGAAAATATGCCCCCCTAAGAATGGGGAGTAGGAATTCTACCCCCAAGATTGGGGCCCCAAAAAATATGCTCCCCCAATAATGAAGGGCAGAAGTTCTACCTCCAGGAATAGTCCCCAGAAAATATGCTTCCCCAAAAATGGGGAGCAGATGTTCCACCTCCAGGAATGAGCCCCACAGGTTCTACCTTTAGGAATGGGCCTCAGAAAATATATTCCCCCAAGAATGGGGAGTAGAGGTTCCACCTCTAGAAATGTGCCCCAGAAAGTATGCTCCCCCAAGAATAGGGAGCAGGGATTCAGCCCCTAGGATTGGGGCTCTAGAAAACATGCTCCCCAAGAATGAGGAGCAGAGGTACTACCTCTAGGAATGAGCCTCATAAAGTGTGCTCCCCCAAGAATAGGGAGCAAGGATTGTACCCCCAAGAATAGGGCTCCAGAAAATATATTCCCCTAAGAATGGGGAGCAGAGGTTCCATCTCCAGGAATGGGCCCCAGAAAGTGTGCTCCCCAAGAATGGAGAACATGGATTCTACCCCAAGAATAGGGCCCTAGAAAATATACTCCCCAGAATGGTAAGTAGGAATTATACCCTCAAGATGAGCCCCAGAAGCCATGCTCCCAAAGAATGGGGAGTAGGAATCATGTTCCTCGAGGAACATGGAGCAAGAATTAGGCTCCATAGGAATGAGGAGCAGGAGTGGAGGATGGCAGAAGTCATGGTTTCAGACAGCCCTTGACCCAATTCTAGATTATGGATTGCACAAAAAAAGCCAAACCCAAGTAGAGGAGCTATCGTTGAAGATCAATAGAAGGGCATTGCTTGGCCTAAAAACAAATTAAGTAGAGTTTGACTCAGATACAATTTATAAAAATGTAGAAATACTTTATAATTAAAATCTTAGAGGATAGAGTTCAAGTTAGGAAATGACTTTATCTATAAAAGGCTATAAAAGCAGAGGTCTCTCATTGTGTAAGGTATCGAACAAAAAAAATAGCAAAGAGAGAGGGAGTCAAGTTGTAAGTGCGATCTTAATAAAATATTTATTTTTCTCTGCCCGTGGACATAGGCCAAAGGCCGAACCACATTAATTCTCTGTGTCTTTTCGTTATATCGCCCCCGCGTAAATTAATTTTCTAAGTTGACTAGAAATTTGCTTCAACAGAGTAATTACTAGTTATTTCCTCTTAAAGAGAATTGAAGTTTTGTATCGTTCACTAGCAATAGCAGCATCAAAATTCTATGCGTTTACCAAATTAGAACATAACAAAATTGAGAAAACTGTATTTCCAAAAAACCCATCAAAATTTATATTAAAATAATCCTATACATAGATACACACACATACATACATACATACGTATATACATACATTATACATATGTAGAGGATTTAATATATATTTCCATAGCCTCTCTTATTTTAACTTGTATTGCTTCTCTCAATCTACATAAAGAATGAAAAGATTTCCAACCACTGCCATTTTCTTACTTGTGCTCTTCATCACCACAGGTAAATTTGTTTAATCTCAGTCTCTTCTAGATCCATTTTCTTAATAAATTTGTTGAAATTTGCACAAACTATACATTAACATTATTACGAGACTATATAAGTTCACTTTGCGGTGAGAAAAACAAGCACAAATTAATTTATATGCTTACAAAGAAGGAAATAAAATCTTTTTTTTTTTTTTTTCATTTAGAGGTTATAAAAAAATTATCACATATATGTTTGAGTTTCATTCTCAAGCACAAAAAAAGTATGCAGAAAAATTTGGATTTAATTTGTGGATATCTACACCTAAAATTTCTCATATATAAAAAGTCTTAGAGAACTCATCTGAATATGTTGATTTATTTTGTGAGCAATTATGATTGATTTAATCAGGTGATAGATATCAATTTTTAATATGATTTTATTTATTTATTTATTTATTTTTACGGTGGTCGTAGGCAGTCAGGAGCTGACGGTAGTGAACGCTGATGACTGTACTGAAACGTTTTTGACACCTGAATGCGAGCAGGATTCCTGTGCAAATGCTGAAGGGGAGTGCATCCAATTTGTCATTCTACTCAACGTATTAAATAAGATTAAGCAACGTAATAATTATATCTACCTATCTTTCTTTTTATTTGAATCTTTTTTCATTTTATGTTCCCACAAGTTTAGGTTCAGTTGTAGTGGTAAAAAGCAGCATTCCTAGAGTTTAGGCAACAAACTTCAATGCTTCGTTCGAGTTCAAAATTTTGTGTGATTACTTTCCAGTGATAAACATGGAATGAGAGAAGAAATTTGGTGCATGCATCGTTTGTATTATGTTAAGTTATGAATATATGTTTGTCACTCGAACGTCATTACAAAAAAATTATCAAATTAATCCTAAAAGAAAAATAATTCTTACAAACAATCTTGGAAATATTATTGAAAAGAAAAAATATTTATTTATCAAATTAATCCTAAAAAAAATTTCTTTGATAAAATTAAATTTTTTGTTGTCGTTAATGTCCTTAAGGTTATTGCAATAATATTATTATAAAATATAAGAAAAAAATAAATTATAAAAATATAATACAACCGACAACAAGAGAGATTTGGGGTATTTTTCAATATAAGGACTACACGAGTATTTACCATATGTAAAACAACAAATAATAAGAGGAGTTCAATAGGATGAAAGAGTGGGGCTATTGGCACCACCTCAAAACTCCTTTTAAAACTCTCTTTTTTAATATACCTCATTAAAATTTCTAAAAAAGTAGGATTATTTGAACCCATCAAATTATTCATTAAACTCATTTTTAAAAATAATTTTTATGATTAAAATTACCTTAAATTAAATTACAGTTATAGACATTAAAATACAACAAAAAAGAAAAAAAATAGAAGTTTTACTCTTTCAACTCATTTTTACATTTAATATAATTTTATTAGACCCTAATTATATTTTTATTAAGTCCATATTAATTTAAGGGTGTGATTATTCTGTGAAGCCATATATTGTTGTTAAATGGACACATTTCGATTCAAGGTAACTAAGTTGGGCCAATCTGCATTTGCACTTGATCTTTGTTTGCAGTTGACAATTGGCAATGGGCCACAATCAAGGACAAGTCTTGACGGCCATAAAGCAATTCTCTCTCTCTCCCAATATATATATATTTTTTTGAAAAGTTAGAAGTTGGTGCTGCAATCGTCGTTGAGACAGCATGTCGTTTTGAGTCCTGGGTACACCATTTGCCACAGACACATTTCTTTCATCTTTGCTCCAGCGATTGTTTTAGTGCCACAGATCCATATTGGGTTATGCAAAAATTGATCACATATGTATCACAGTGGAGTACGTTTTTTAATTGTTTTCGAATGCTATAATATAGAAGTTATTGTGATCATCTTCTAATGAAAGCAAAAGGAAAAAAAACTTCCTTAAAAAAAAAGAAAAACAATGAAACATTTATTAAGGGTTTATAAATGAATTTCATGAGTTTAATGAATAAGATCATCATTATTATAAAAACTCGGTTTAGTAAAGATAGATTAGATATTTAAGTGAGTTTATTGAGTAAAATTTAAAATTTTAAAATTTAAGGCGGGTTTATTTAGTAAATGAATTTAGTGAGTAGTTTAATGAGTTCTAAGAAGTTTTTTTTTTTTATTTTTATTTTTATGACAATATCATAGTTGTTCAACTAATATTAGCTACCATTTTCATAGCACTTGTAAATCCCTTTGTTCCAACATCTTTGGTGCACAGCCAATTGATTTGAACCGCGGGTATGATATAAGTGTGTTTTTGAAGAAGTTGAAGACATCTTTTGATTCCAAATTGAAAGCCTGAATCACTCTATCAGTCGAAGCCAACGACAAGAAATCATCAGCCTCTGTAACATATATGACTACTAGTTGAGAGAGTTTCAAAACCTATGAAAAAAGAAAGTCTTAAGAATCCAAGGCACGACGTACAATGAATATTATTAAGACTTTTAGCAAAACTAAAAGCCTTCTACTGCTCTTATTCATGTAAGAATGTTGCAATTTTCCTATAAATTCTCATCAACCGTTGAGAAGGAAGAGAAAAATGGATGTTAATTGTAAATATTGGATATGTGAAGCCCTAAAAAATCAAAAGAAGGTTACGAAATTCTTAAATAAATTTTAAACTCGGAAGGCACGTAGGTGGGGACGTGGGGTGTATAGAGTTTGTCATGTAATCGTTTTTCTATTTGTATGTCTTTAAGTGCAACTTCAATTAATGGTAGAGTTTTAAATAACCAAAAGGGTTTTAAAAGGAAATTGAAGGATGGAAATGGATGGATTTTGAACAGCTCCAATCTATTTTGATGAACTTGGAAGTGTGAGATGACGAAAAACATAATGGTAACAAAATGCAATTATAGATATATTTTTTGATAGAGCTATGGAATTGACCAGGGCACTAAAAACAAATGCCCGTGACACAGAAGAATCCAAGGAGCAACTAGAAATGAAAGAGCAAATAACGAACCAAATGAATGTTAACAAAAGATGTGTTAGGAATCCAACAGTGACATGCTGTGGAACCTTTGTATGAACTTTTAAAGAGGTAGAAGTGGAAAAAAAAAATCTAAATCGATTTCTTAGTTTATTTTTTTAATGATATGATTAATCAAATAAAGTTGTTTGAAAAAAATCAATCAATCAAACTTTTAGGGAGTCATATGTTTGAAAGCTTGTAAGCTTTATTCTGACCGTCCTTATCAAAATTATATGTGCGATTGTGTTAATAAAATGGACAAAACATGAGAAATGATTAATCAAATAAGACTAATAGTTTACAATTTCATTTAGAACTTAGTGATCATAAGTCTATATTTCTGAAAAAAAAATACAAACCCTCCTTATTAACAGTAATTAATAATAACACTCGTATAATGGGAATACGTAATTTTTTGTTTGTTAACATCTCGCGGGTCATTCGTGGATATGTGTTTAAAAATTCACATACTTTCTAAGCTATCATTTTAAATACAACCACCACAACGATGTATCATTCCGCAAATATATCAAATTAACTTCCCTTAATTAGCTCTCCCATTCCCAAGCAAATAAGAAGAATATATGGCGCTATGTCACAATATCTCCCTTGCAATTAGCTTAGTTTTTATTATTATTCATCGTGTAAGAAGCTGGCCAGAGGATCCAACGCACGGTTTCGTCGAGCTTCCACTAAACACATCAAACTTTCACATCCAGAAGCCGTATAACTTGCCTGTCAGTGATCGCTACAGCTTCGTAGATGGAGTTCACAAGCTGTGGGTTTACTCAACAGATGAGCCTTTATCCAAAAATAGTCCCACCAACCCTCGCACCGAGGTTCTCATCCGTGTAAGTAAAATTTCTTATCACACTCATTTAATTTTGTTGCTTTCACTTCCTATAATTGAGTTATTTGTCTCTTCTTTAGTTTGAGCTTATTAACCAACGAGATCCTGTATATTTAAAAATTAAGTACCTAAAAAATCCTCGTCGTATATCTGTTTGTTTTCCTTAAATTATCCAGCTTTGGTCTGTATGTAAAATTTGTTTGAATTTTAAGACACACTATTTTATTCTTAATTTATAAGGATAAGGGTATTTTAGATAATTTTAAATACTATTGTAACTAACGGAATAATTAACCCAAACTATTGGGGTTAAATGAACATTTACCCTTATTTTATGGGTAAATTATGATTTAGTCCCTCAATTATGGAAAAAATTACTCATTTAGTTTCTATATTTAAAAATCGCCCAAAACATTCCTATGGTTAACTCCATTACTGTTGGATCTGACTTTTCAAATGTAAATATATAGTATTATTATTATTATTATTTTCTGATATAACTTAAATATAAACAAATCTGACATGTTACAAATGAAAAATAAGAAATAATCAAGTAAATTTTAACAAAGTACAAATATATAGCATGAACAATTTGAATAATTTTGGAACCACAGGAGCTAACTTTATTATATATCTTATAATCAATTGGCATTAGAATTGAATTTTCGTACTTCAATATTTCTTCTCATAGGGATACAGCTATTCTTCCGATGTATGGCAATTCCAAGGATATGGGTACGTGCCATGTGGTACATCTGGTGTGTGCATAATGCAAGTGTTCGGAGCAAGCCTTCCTCGTAACACAACGCTACAGCTCAGAGTCTACAATGGCTCACTCACATACTATGGGGCTCCAATTCTCGTCCCAAACATTTATGATAAATGGTTCAGGCTAAACGTGATTCATGATGTGAATGCATCAACGGTTAAGATTTATATTGATGGAAGCCTCAAGTATGTGGCACCTGGCCGTGGGGGAAACTCTTATTACTTCAAATTTGGAGTGTACGGCCAGGACAATGAGTCTCACTACATGGAATCGCGTTGGAAGGACATTAAGGTTCTGAAAAAATGTGTTTGATTACTCCTGGATTAGTTAATTTGGCCCGAGCTTAAATATGTATGCTCGGGTATTTGCTAGTCCAACGACAAATAATAGAGCGTGGTGATTTTGATTGATCAAATCTTCAATAATAGTTAAGACTTTAATTTGTGTTCTTCCTAATCTCCTAATAATTAGCTAGAATCTGTGGTTCTAGGCATTAGCATATGCCAAAAAAATGAAAAAAAAAAAAAAAAATCGTTGCCGGGTTTCAAGCTTATGAGAGAGTGGGAAAAAAAAAAAAAAAAATCACCAAGCGAGGATTGAAAGCCGAAACAATGAAAATTCAAAAAGCGTAAAATGAAAGTAGTACAAGAAAATGGATAACAAGGAAATGACGTCATGAGAGAAGTAAAAAAAAAAAAATGGAAATATTTGAGGGCGAAACATCCATCTAGATAATCAGGTGAAGGCCCCCTTTTTTTAAGCCGGCAGCTGCTGGGCTATTTTAGTTATTTGATTTTTTGAGTAGGCCTTTTTATACTTCTCAAAATTCTTATAGGAGACAGAGGGGTATTAAAATTCCAATCTATTTTTTAATTATAAAATTACTTTGGCATTTTTACTTTAAATATTATCTTAAATATTCTATTATTTTGTGCAATCATAATTTAATTATAAAAAATTAAGTTTTAACTTTATATACTCTTTAAAAATTTCAAATATATCCTTATTTCAACTACGTAGCTTACTTAACTTTATTTACTTAAAGCATTAATAAAAATATTTAGCACATTATTTTTAAGAGATTTAACATATACTTACAATAATATAATTAAATCAAGTTGTAAATAATTTTTTTTACATAATTTCAGTTATTAATTTTTTTGTTTATTTATGTTCAATATTGAATTTTGCACCCAAAATAACTTGCAATGAGAATGTAATAATAGAAAATATTCCATAAATACTGCCAAAAAAAAAAAAAAAGAGAGGAGAAGAAGAAGAAGACGAAGAGATTAAGAAGATGAAGAAGAATGGCCAAATCACCAAAAAAAAAAAAAAGAATAAAAAGTTCTTATATAATGCTTTTGTTTTATTTTATTTTTAAAAAAATAAAAACTATTACACATATTTTGTAGTTAAATTTTTTCTCAAAAGTATTTTTCTCATTATTCATTTAAATATTAATTAAGATGTTGAAAATAAAAATTTTAGGATTTAAGATATGAGAATTATAAATTGAATAATGGGTATGCTACATAGATTTTCAAAGTAATTGTATAATATTAACTTATAATAAATTGTCCTTAATAATAATTCATATGATGGGTATTTTTGTAATACATATTTTTATTAAAACTAAAGTGTGCGGAGTAATTTTTGAAATGCAAATAACCCCATACATAATTAATTCATGAGGTATTATGACTTTTTCTTCCACAAGTATGGTTTTAATTTTATTGCAAATTTAACTTTAGAGGAACGGCATCTCAATACCAAACAAATCAAATGCTCCGTTTGTTTGAGCTGCTCAGCACTCGAGCCAAAGCTTGCACCAGTTACCAACAACTAAGTGCTCTAGTAATGGCTGCTGTTCTCTGAGCATAATAATTTGTGTTGTGTAAACCCAAAGAAGAGAACCAAAGCGCCAATAAAACTATTTTTAGATGCTATATTTGTTTAATTGATTTCTGTGAAAATGATTGACTGAGATGTATTTAGAGCAGTTTCAACCTTCAATGTTCTATCCTAATTAATGAGTTCAAATTTAACAATATTGACATTTTTCTTTATATTAAAAACCAAGAGCATCACCATATATATATCCAGTCATTCACCGTAGATTTAAATGAAATGCTTTATTCCATAAAACATACCAGCAGGGTAGTTTAATTTATTTGGACAGCTAAATCTTTAACACAACACTTGTCCATGCAACAACATAAAAGAGAAATTGAGTCAATGCACGAGGCCACAACCACAAAGAACAAAACAAGAGTACTCTTAAAATTGAAGAAGCAATAATTAGAGCGAGCATGTTGCCTTAAGGTTTACGGTTTGCAGGTGGAGCAGAAACTGCATCACAGTAAGTTTTAAGTATGTTGGCTTCGGCGGGTGTGTATCCGAGTGAAGTGACCGCAGATGGCCAGGTGCACTTACTCCAGATGATATCAATGGAACCGCAACAGGAAGCTATATCAGCCTTGCCAGTGAGGAAGAATTGGATGGTCAGGCTTGAGCAAGAAGTCAACTTCTGAAGTGAATTCCAGCACTCCATAAATTGGCCTTGGTAAGCTTGAAGCCTTGCGGCAAGATCATAACCTGGGGTATTGACCTTGTGGTCAATACTAGTCCTAGTTGCAGTGGTTGCATATGCCATGAGGCATAATGTTACAACCAAAATGAGACACACATTTTTGAGAGCCATGATAATTAATGACTAATTAATCTTTTTGGGATATTTAATTTTGTATCGAGTTGATTCAAACTTGAAGTTTTGGGAGGTTTTTATAGAGAATGAGACGAAGAGGGTACGTGATTAATTTACATTAATTGAGTTCATGAAGTCAAATTGCACGTCTGTTAATTAACATTAACACAAACTAGTAGTAGTTACTTCAAATTTCAAATTAAGTCCACCACTACAGTTCTTTATTATGGTCGTATGAACTTGACTAGAGAATGCTTTCCGTTTTATAGAATTACAGAATCAAAATCTATTTATGTCATCTCAGTGAAAATGACCGAAAATATAAATTGAATTAAAAGATCCCAACATCAGAAAATGAATTAATTTAGGACTAATAAATATAGTATGCAGTATCATAACTTATTGTGTTAATATTTTGACTTAATAATTAATAAGCGTCTACCAATCCTATAACAGTATTAAAGCAATTTGATAACTAGAGACTAATTAGGACACTGGACATATGACCTTTTTTTGTTTATTTTTTTTTCATTGCTTTACCATCGTTTTATCGTGCTTTAAATTATATTCTTTCAGAGTTTAATTATCATTTAAATAAATATCACGTATTTGATAGTCAAAACTAATAAAGAAAACAATTTATATCCTTTTTTGAAAAGGTTAAAGTCCATTAATTACATCGTCAACCTGGTTCACTTTGATGAAATTAAAAATTATATTGGCCGGGGAGGAAAAAAGGACAACACCAGCAAAATTTGGTGAGATAGTCATCAGATCCCTAAGCTTTTAAGCAAGGAACATCAAAACCCAATTTTAACTAATTTTACCCTGTGTCTCTCCTGTTTAGCTAAAATAGAAAATCATGATTTTGTTTCCTTTTCGTCTTTTTAAAGCTTTAAAAAAATGGTTTATGGGATTGGCCTATAAAGGATGGTAGCTTGGGCTTTTAATGTTAAAATAACTTATATATAAAAGTTAAGGTATTGCATCATTCATACTCTTCTTCACTTTAGGAAAACGAGTTGGGTGCTTTTGGAGAAAGTTTTTTTTTTTTTTTTTTCATTCATTCCTTATTATGTATATGCTTCAATCAATCATAATAATACATACACACATACAATAACAGTAAACAATTAAAGAGTAATGCTCAAGAAGCATAAAAGAAATTCTCTTTTAGAATAGATTTTCAAGTCTATTTCTACACTGAATATAGTTTCAATACAAGTTAGATATTATTCAAGGTTAGCCCTATCAGCAGTAGAAAATCATTCACTCTGCAAGGGGCCGGTTTATGGACTGAGTTTAAAATTCTCTCTTTTACCCTCCATTCTTCATTATAGTGAAACCCTTGAGTGGCTTAAACTAGACATAGATGATCACATTAAGGGTGAATCACCATAAACACATGAGACATATTAATTGCTTTTATTTTTATTCTTTAATTACTTTTATTGCTAGTATCAGAGCGACTCAGGTACGCTAGAGAAAGAGTATTGCCGCGACCATTGTTGTGATATGAAGAAAGTTGACACCTCCTACACCATTCTACTTTTTTTATGTGGATAATACGTTGATTGCAGGAGTTTGCTTGGAAATCATATTTAGATTCGTTGAAGACAGAGTTGTCAAATGGAGTATTAAGTCGATTAATTAAGGACATGGGGCATTAGAACAAAAGGATTCCATTTTTTTTTGCTCCAAAACTTTTTTAAATCATTAGGTGCGTATAGCTTTTAGCTATGTTTCCTAATAAGTTTAATTTCGAATACATATATGAGAAGGCAGCTGAATAAAAATCATTAGTACTTTGTGCCTGATAATATTAGTCAGATGCACTTGCCTTCTATATACCAAATTGAAAACAATAGATATTATGACCAACAATCATAGAAAATATTGCAGATGATTATCTTTATTTGCCTATGTAACTTTATTGTAAATAAATACTTTGGTCTCTGAAGGTACAAAACTGAGCCTTCACATATCTTTTTTAGGTGATAACAAGAAATCAATTGTACACATAATTAGTACAAACTACGGTGATGATTATGGAATCGCGATCCCAGTGATTGTGGAGCTCGTAGTGTTTGAATGTACGAGGATTGTTGCCTTTAGTAAACCTAAACCTAAAGGAGTCGATCAGAAGAAGAAGCATTAGCAATACTTTATTGAGCTTTTTACAACAGAAAGAACAAACTATATATTGTTCTTTAACCAAAATGCTTCGTCCTAGTGTTAATATGTTACTCATATCTACTTGGAATCTCACAAGTAATTGTTGTGGATAACAGTTGTAATCCAGGGCGCGCAACAAACTAGATGATCATAAAAATAAATAAGAAGAGAAAGTTTAAATGGTGCCTTCTCTGGTAATTACTTCTCGGCTATTACTTTCTTTTCTGATTATATTTTGTTTTAACCCTTTTCTGTTGTCTCTTTCTTCATGCTTAAAAGAAATTACATGAAATTCGTGCACCTAAGAAATTTGACAAGATTTCAATCTTAATAAGATACTAGAAGGTGGTCCACATAACAAACATATTCTTGCGATATTATTAAGGATAAATGGTTCACTAAATATAAGAGGTATTCGATCCCAAATTCATCTGATTGCCAAGAACAAGGGAAGATTCAAATACTTCAATAGAAAAATAGCTCTAAAATATAGCCTCAACAGCAGCCTCTCAAACAAAACCACTCTTAATTTTCTGACCAATTAAAGCTCTAGTCATGGCTACTAAGAATGTGCCCATTATATACAATACACAAATGTCACATTATATACAATACACAAATGTCAAATAAGATCCTTGCTTTTGCTCACAATTAAAGTAAATATAGAATATCCAAAACCCTTCTTTATATGCTTCATTGATTCACATAAATTAGAATTCTACAAAAATGGCAAACATGATGCATCATTTTCGTTTCGTCTGAATCAACTCTAAAATTTAAACAGATACAATCAAACTATCCATATTTATTAAACCAAATGCCAAATAAAGCAAAAACCGACATCAAAGAACATAATCAAATATAAAAACATACATCAATCAATAAAGGAAAACAAAAACCATTAATCAGGAGAATTCACAAAACAATCACATAACGTTAAATAAAACAAAAAAAATTGAAAAAAGTAATACGAAGAATTAATGAGACCAGAGAAGATACTATAAAAAAAATGCAGAAACTGCAAAATTACAAAATTCTTTAAGCTTTCCAAAGAAATTGCCACAAAAAGGTAGAAGTTGACATAGAAAACGAGATGATAATGCGTAATACTTCAATATTATTTCTGCCCAAAGCAAATAGTTGTACAATTCAATCTCTACGGAAAAATAAATGTCTTAAATGAGGTGCATTCATTTATTAACAAAAAGAGAGAAAGTGTTGGTAAGGGTACAGATAATACATAGAGGAAATGAGGAAAACGTGTTAGCAACCCGCATGCCCTGTACAAATAAAACGAGGCGGGGCTGGGCAGTTGCACTTACTTTTGACGATAACATCGATGGCTCGACAAGGCTTGAAATCATCAGGGGCCTCCCCGCACTCAATAACTTGATCTTCAAGATTCCTAACTGCAGTTGCTTGTGCCATGAGGCACAATGTCAGAACCAGAAACAGCAACAAATTTCTGAGAGCTATGGTTACTAATCTATATTTCTTTGTTTGTAAGAGAGACGTGGAACAAAGCATTATATATATTAACTTAGAAACTTTTTGGAGGATTTATGATACAACCTTCCACATTCAGCTGGATCAACCGGATTATTTACGAGAAGGGCAGCCCATCGATGAGTCTAATTGTGTGCAGCCCATGAAGGAAGCCTCATCACAAGTTGAAGTAGAAGTAGCTCGTGAGGAAGGGTATACCGGCACAAGAGTGAGAAGAACCCCTGGGTGGTTTAAAGATTATGTCGTATAGTGAAATTGATAGAGCTTTATATTTTTGCTGGTTTATGTTGCTGTCATATTTTCTGTTACAAAGTTATGCTGAGCTGTATTCTTTTAAAGGCCAAAAGACAGAGGAGTATATGTATAGCATAACTAATTCGTGCAAAAGAAATCGAGAATGAATCATTTCTTTTTAACTTTTCTCTATTCTTCTCTCACTCTCCGTCTCTCTCCCCACTCTTGCTCATCTTTGTGAATTTCTTTTGGAGTCAGCCCTCACTCGAAGAGTGCCAATTTATCGATACAGCCTTGGTTGCAGAGAGGTGTATCAATTTATATAGGATGATTTCTTGATAATGTTTGCAAGAAATTTTGCCCCTTTTAAATAGTATTAATGACAAGAGAAGCAAGTTGAGTACTCTTAATTTTGGTTAATTATATGAGGTCAATTATATCCACCGCTACTTCAATCAATTATGGTCATATGAAATTGACTACAGTAGTTATCCATTTAATAAAATTTTAAAGGTCGAAACTCCGTGCTAATTATAATTATAAGTCAAGAATTTAAATAAAAAGATCGAACTATCAAATTAGCTATTGTATACACTGCCAAAATCTGAAAACTATTATGAATTTATTTTTAAGAAAATAGAACATGTTCATGAATAAATTTGGGACCCCTAAATATGAGTATGTTGTATCGCATTTATAAAATTATTTCTTTAGTATTTGGCACCTCATGTAGGACGTTATTTCAGAATTTTTAGGATTTTATTATTTTAGGTCTTTGATATTTTCTATTTTAATTAAAGTCAATGTCTTAGTCTTTTATTTCTATTATATTAGTTTCCGTTTTTAAGTTAACTTAGGAAAATAGGGTTACTCTAAAGAGGTCTTGCTATTATTTTGATAACTTCAACTTCAATTATTCAATAAAAACTCCTCTTTTATAATTTTCTTTTGGAATTATTTATTAAAATCTCTTTTGTAGAGGTATTTGTATTAGAGCGTCATCTAGTTTTGCTTAATGCATTATTAAAATCTCTATTGTAGAGTCATTTCTATTAAAACATCTTTAATTTCACTTAATACGTTATTAAAATCTCATTCAGTCATTTGGATTAGAATGAGATCCAATCACACTTTGATTAGAACGTAACATTATCGCGTTAGCTTGGTTGATACTAGAATGATGTCCATCATTTTTCTACCCTATTAATTCCACTTCTGCTACCCTACTCCATCAGTTGGTATCAAAGTAGAGATTTAATTATGTTTCGATTAAAACGTAATGCATAGGCATTGCTCTATACTATAATGGTATCTAATGTTTTCTTACCCTCTCAATTCTGCTTCCGTTATCCCGCTCCATCAATTGGTATTAGAGCAGTTCTATGCCAATCGCATAGTTTTTCTAGCTACCACGTCCATCCCACCAAATCTACCATTGAGAAAAAAAAAAAATTCCCCGAACCACCAAAACCTAGCCAGTATACCACCACCACTGCCTCCATAATCCGGCCACCATCACCACCAGCCGCTTTAATCACTAGACTCACTAGCCACCACCAGCTAAATCCCACCTAACACAGCTCTCAACTACTGCTTGCAACCATAGTGTGAATCATCCAAACCTGCAAGCTCTCCACCCACTCTTTGCCGCTAAACTACCACCATTTTCTTTTAATCTACGCCACCATCATAATCCCTAGCAACCAGTGACCATCATCCCAGCCATCCACCACTATATAGCCACCAAAAGCTACCACATAAAATCCTCAAAACACATGAGTTTTACCGCCTCAATTTGCGTCCACTGTCGTGAATCTGGCCAATCCATGGCCACTGTCATGCTCCTCACCACCATATCTTCGAGATCTAACTCCCTTTGGCCCCAATCACAACCATTAGCCCTAACCACACTGAATCTGAGAGTTAAGCCTTATTTACAGTTTTTCCATTAGTTGTATTTTTAATTTAAGGAAAAATGATATTGATAAATTGTTAGTGTTCATGTTGTCTCCTTGGGTTTTAAGATATCCTAGATTTCAATGGTAATCCTAATGATATTTTTGACTGGATATGCATAATGGATGATTTTCTTCAAACTATCTCATCAAAAGTTGTTGTTTCTCGTGCATCATTTAAGTTGGTAGGTGATGCTTTAGATTGGTGGGAAAAACTACAAGAATCAAGGATTCAACAAAGACAAGAAGAAGTCAAAGAATAGTTTGAAATGAGAAAATTAATGATTGTCATGATGTCGAACCGTCATTTTTTACACCAACAAAAGTAAAGAAGTACAACCTATTCTTGACTTGCACATTGAGTCTAATAGAACAATCGAGTTAGTGCTGCAAAATTAAGTTGAATAGACCCCAACAATGATTGACATGATTATGCCTGTCCATGTTGAAGACAAAAAAGGTTATTCTTGAACAAGATTAAGATTTGGATACAAAGAAAAAGTTGATTGGCAAAAGCATTGAGCAAGATTTTGCAAAAGACTTCAGAGGCTTAGAAGTTGTTTGCTCCTACATGACTTCACCTTTTCACAGAGTGACTAGAAAAACCTAGAAAAACATGAAGCATGGAGAATTTCAAGTTCCAAGCAAGTTTGATGAGCAAGGCTACAAGTTTAAGCTCTGAGATGTGTTGATGCTCCACTACAAGTTCCATCATTCTAGATAAACTTGAAGACAAGTTTTCTTTTATGAGGAAAAGACTGTTATAGGATGTTATTTTAAGATTTTAGAACTTTATTATTTTAGGTCGTTGCTATTTTCTATCTTAATTAAAGTCAATGTCTTAGTCTTTTATTTTTATTATAATTGCAATTTAAATTCCCTTTTTAAGTTAAATTAGGGAAGTATGATTACTTTATTATAAATAGAGAGGTCTTGTTATTGTTTTGATAACTTCAACTTCAATTACTAAATAAAAACTCATCTTTTATAATTTCCTTTGGGATTGTCTATCAAAATCCTTCTTGTAGAGTCGTTTAGATTAAAGCGCATCTAATCTTGCTTAATGTATAACTGTTAGAGTGCAATTTATGCACTAGTTTTGCATTGTTTACTTCCCTTAATATCGATGTTTTGCACTTAATAATAATGATTTACTTGTGTTTTACTTTTGTAGGTGCAATTATATTGATTTGTGATAAAATTGAGCTATAAGATGATGTTTAAAGATGATTGTTCTCTTGGAGAAATTATGAGCGTCAGAAGAACTTTGTTGATAAGGCGTGGGCGCATGCTGTCAACTACGGACCTGCAATTTTTAGTTTAACGTGTTTTGTATTTTTGGTTATTTTTGTAATTACGAATTTAATATTTCAGATATTAGTATTTTATTTTAAATAGAATTCTAGAGGAGAAGAGAGAGAGAGTATTTAAGAGAGGAATCTATTGTGAAAAAAAGGGATTTTTGGAGAAGAGAAAGAAACCTTAGATCTAAACTTTTCTCTTCTCTCTATGAAGAACTAAACCTATTTTTCTGGTTGAAGGATAATGAAGCTTTGATTCATCACTACTGTGAGATCTATTTTATGCTTTAATTGTTTTATTGCTTTTTGGGTATTTGTTTATTCTCTGAATTAGTTTCATGATTATGTTTGTTAATTAGGTAATTGGCCACTATTTAATTATCAACTTAATCTATTGTCAATTAAAGGATTCATCGTATGAAAATTTTAATGTTTGTGACAAATAACATAGCGGTGAGTTGTGTTATGAGAATAAACAATCTAATTTAAATGAATCATCATATGTGTTGATTAGGATTTGGGTCTCTCTGGTTTTTCAGGTTGTCAATTGATTAAATCCTATGATCGTATCTAGGGTTGTCTATTGATTAGGAAAATATCCAACGGTCGTACCTTGGTTATCGACTAGTTAAGGAGAGATTGGCTATTAGAGGGTCTCAATAGCTATAACCGGTCTATTCATAAGTAATAATAATCTATATTTGAATCAATGATCAGTAGTCGAATCAAGCTGAGTTAATTCCTTCAACCAGAGCCTTCTCCAATTTGAATTACAACTTTAATTTGCATTCTTGTTATTTTAATTTGATTTTTATTGTTGTCAACAATTCCCCCATTTTACGTTTTACATTTTAAAAAGGATTTAAATAATTACCGATCTCTGTGGACACAACCTTGCTCAATCACTATACACAATTTATTTAGAGTAGGTATTTATTTTTGTTGGCTTCGACAACCATCAATAACTAAAATCTCATTTAGTCATTTGGATTAGAATGAGGTCTAATCACACTTCGATTGGAGCGTAACCTGATCGTTTTGGCTCAGTCCAGTACTGAAACAATGTCAAGTGTTTTCCTACACTATCAATTCCACTTCGTCAGTGCCAAATAGTGGACGATGGAGAAAATGGTCCTTTAGATGTAGCTCTCGTGACTGCGCTTTGCAGCCCACGGTCATATGAATTTCTATAATTATAAAGTTAAGAATTATGTTCAAAAGGTGAGATTTCTCATCCGCATCTAAACCGTAAAAAAACCAAAAATAAAAAATAAAAAACTCCACAAACACAAGAAGTTGAAAATTTTATTTTAAGCATATGAGAGTTCTAGGTCTGTTCGGATCGTGTGAAATCTTCCTACTCATAAAAGATGTGTCAAATACACTAGAGCAGCAAGCCTCATATGTCTTTAAAGTAATAAAATAGATTTTTAGAGATGTCAATGCAGTTTTAGTTATAATGGAAAATAAGTAATTTTATAACTTAATTATGAAATTTATCACCCATCAAATAATATGAGACTTAAGTTGGGACTCAAATATTGAAATTTCTAGTATTGTTGTACTTAGGGATGGTAAAATTCGGGTTTGGGTCCAGGTTTAGCCTTTCCGGATCCGAACCCGGACGATTATTTTCTATACCGGACCCGGAAATAAACCCACCTTTTTCCATTCCAGGTCCGGATCGGGTTCAACCCAAAAAAATCCGGGTTTCCGAAATGCGGGTTCTCAACCCAGATTGATGAATCCAATTGAAAAAAAAAAACCTAAATTCAACTGAAAAATCAAATAGAAATACAAATCATTTCAACAAATCAAATACAAATACAAGTTCTAAACAAACCAAGGACAAATCAGCTCATCTGTTTCATTATTGATGCTTCTTAGCGTTTGAATCAAACCGATCATATTTCGTGTTTGAATCAAATCGATCGCTTTCAACGAGGGAAACATGACCTTTTGACTGTATTGAAGCTGGTTAATGGTCGCGACGGCGGCTGATGATGATGAACACAGCCGCGATTGCGGTTGGTGAAGGTGGCGTTCAACCTGTATCACAGCTGATTATTGGCGCGACTCACAACAGAGAAGACAAGGAAACAACGGATGATGATGATGATGATGATGAACAACCATGACGATGGGCAAGTGATGATGACGATGATTGATCACAATGGGCAAGTGATGATGAGGGATTGAGAGAGGAAATGTTTGCTGCGGCTGTGAAATTGTAATTAGGGCACCATTGAGGCTCTTTTTTCCTATTTATATTAACAATAATTTTTAAAAGTTAATATTAAAATTAATATATATCCGGGTCTAGATTTCGCATATATGGGTTCACTTAAACCCGGAACCGGACCCGGACATGCGTAGGTTATTAAAATTACATCCAGATCCGGATTTTATTTAATCTGGTACGGGTTGAACGCAGACCGGAAAATCCGAGTTTCGTCCGGGTCCGGGCTGGGTCCGGGTTGAATTGCCAACCCTAATTGTACCATGTAGCATCCATTATTGATAAACTTGAACTTTGATAAAATAAAATAAAAATACACAAAAATTCTATTCACGAACTTTTTATGTTATAATTATAATACTATATGTGAGATTATACAATGGATTCTTCAAGATTTAGATTTTTCTCTTTTTTATACTTAATAAAAAAACCTCAAATAACCTTTTTATTTCATAATTACAATACTATTTGCCATATAAAATGGATTCTTCAGAATTTAGATTTTTTTTTCATATTTTAATTAAAAAATTTCCAAATAATCTTTTTATCTCATAATTATAATTCTATATGCCAGATTACACAACGGATTCTTCGGGATTTAGATTTTTTTCATTCCTTGGTTAGTTTATTTAATATTCTCAAAACTACTATTTTTCTTCTTCTTATAAATAATGCTAGAGGCTTTATCCATCCTTCACATTTGAGACCAATAATCAATTTTCTAATTTTGTAATACTTCATCAATATCCCCCCTGAAAATATTATTTCATATAAAAATCATGGTTAAAGTTGTAGAAGAAGGAGGAGATGATGATGAAGAAGTTGAAGACCCGAAAAAGTTTTGACTATATCGTATTAGCGATTTACCAGAAATAATTGGGAGGTGAGATATATATATAAATTTTCATATTTCATTTATGTATTATATTGAAACTTCTTATGTAATCAATATTATATATTTTAAAAAATGTACGTGTGCTCATTTAATATACTGTTATGTATAGGTAATAATACTTAGCTGCATCATAATTTAAAAATATGTTCTTCTTTTTACAGGCATGCTAGAATTTGGATATTCGATGGTTTTCAAGTCAGTTCGAACTGATATGGCTTGGTACGTCAAAAGATTGTCCAAATTCATTCGGAGTCATTCCCAGGACTACAAAATGTGGAAAGCCTTGCGTGCTTGTGCCAAGTGCTTTTTTAGCTTTCTTTATAGTGCTGTGTACTTATTAAGGGGTACGGCATATTATGCCCCCCACTAATAAGAACGACTCGCACGTCCGGTCCAGGTTGACTTATCAGAAAAAAATAATATTGTGATTACTGAAGGCTGATGGGGCTGAAAAATCTGAGGCAAGTGTAAGCACAAATCCGAAGGATTTAAGAAAAGGAAGGAGTTGATGATCATCTCAAATCTGAAGGAACTAAAGCTGATCTCAACTTAATTTAATGTGTCTTCAAGCCTTTTTGTTTGTATTCGCATGCAGTGTAAAAAGCTTTATGTATTATGACTAAGGGGGAGAAAAAATACAAATGCTTTTGTGGCCCGGAAGATTCACACAAAAAGATTTGGAGCCTTTCCGTTTCCCTATTGAGGAGGATTAATGATATAGCTGTAGCAGAATCTCTGGAAGGATATAAGCATGAGCTCCATGAGCTTTTGTCTACAAGTTTTAGAAAATTATAGATAAGACTATTTATTGTATATGTTGAGATACGAAAAATTACGCATAAAATCTGCACAAATTTTCAATTTCAACGGGCTTCCGCAAGTTCAAATTAGATTGACAATTTCTTTAATTACCATTACAACTGGGAAGATCTTATCATCCAAGTTAATTCTTCCATAAAAAAATTTCATTATTAAATTAATGATATTACTACATTCAAATTACTCACAACAAATATTTCTTAAATTCTAACAAAGAA
Organism: Citrus x limon; assembly: GCA_034663535.1. Classification (NCBI taxonomy): domain Eukaryota; kingdom Viridiplantae; phylum Streptophyta; class Magnoliopsida; order Sapindales; family Rutaceae; genus Citrus; species Citrus x limon. The sequence goes on from CM067997.1 coordinate 26,086,197, forward strand.
CTGCAATTTCTTCAATACAATAATCATTAAATTACACTTAAAATGGTAACTCCAAAATCCATCACTATAGTAAGGAGCGTTTGACAAATTATTACGCATGTACTAGTGGGGTGTATTAATTCTCTTGCTTTATTACTATGTGCATTTAATTTTTGAGGTTGTGCGAAAAAACTGAGATACTATGACGAACAATCATTAAACATATTGCAGGTAAATATTTTATATCATATTTGGTAACCATTCGTGTTAGTTGCCCAAAGTAACTTTAGTGCAACTAAATTCTGTGGTCTCTGAAGATACAAAATTGAGCCTTCATATATCATTTTCTAGGTGATAAACAAGTAATTAATTATACGCATAATTACGTACAAACTAAGATGTTGATTGTGGAATCGTGATCTCAGTGATTGCGGAGATCGTAGTGTTTGAATGTATGATGATTTTTGCATTAAACAAACCTAAAGTTAAAGGAGTCGGGACAGAAAGAGAAGACGCAATAGCATCGCAGTAAGCTTTTAGCATGTTGCTAATTTGCTCAGGGGTGTATCCGAGTGATATGAGCGGGGCTGGCCAGATGCATTTACTTTTGATGATATCATCAATGGCTCGACAACAATTAGCAATATCAGCTTTGCCAATAAGGAAGAATTGGACGGTCAGATTTGTGCAGGACACGAACTCACCAAGGGCCTTCACACAATCAGTAGCTTGGTCCGCAAGATTCCTAGCTGCAGTTGCTTGTGCCATGAGGCACAATGCGAGAACCAAAAATAGCAACAAGTTTTTGAGAGCCATGGTAATTACAAATCTATTTTATTTGTTTGTAAGAGAGATGTAGAACAGAGATGATATATAAGTTTAGATACATTTTGGAGGTTTCATATAGGATGAGATCTCATGATCATGTTCGCAATTTTGAAGTCAAATTTTGTGTCTGTTAATTAATATTAGTGACAAGAGAGGCAAGTTCGGTACTCTTAATTTAGGTTAATTATAAAGTCAATTAAATCCACCACTACTACAATTAATTATGGTCGTATAAACGTGACTACAGTAGTGTTCCATTTAATAGAATCACATTAATAAAATAATCGCCCTATACGATAATTTGCATAATCGCATGTATTAGAAAAATATAATCAAATTAAAATTCGAAACTTTGTTCTAATTGTAATTATAAGTCAATAATTTAATATCTCGATTGTTTTATTTAAATAGTCAAAGGGTTTTAAATTAACACATATACCCTTTAACTATAGCAATTAGAAAATTGAATTTAAAAGTTTTTAATTAACAAAAATTTAATATAAATAATAAAATCTATCTAGTAGACTAATAAATATTAAATTATTTTTTATATTTAAAATAAAAAAAATTTAAAATTTAAATTTTTATATTTATTTTAATTATATATTTGTAATATTATAAAGATTTTAGATAAATCTTTGGGTTCAATAGATTTTACAATTAAAAAAAATCTCCATATTAATAATATTAAAATTAAATTTACATAATATTCAAAATAATTTTAATTTTAATATTATGTTTCTATATATTATTAAAATTACTTTAATATAATAAAATAGGTCTCATAGATTAAAAATATAAAGATATTTTTAAATATTAAAATTATTGTGAAATTTATATATTATTACATTTATTTTAATGCCATATTTCCATTTATTATAAATTTTGGGGTTTTTTTTTTTTTTTAGAGATGTATAGAATCAAAGGGCATTATATTCAAAAAGGGGTCTTGGTGTCCCTTATTGAAAACTTGGAGATCTTATGACCATTTCCCTATACCTTGGGGGTATAAGTGTCATTTTTCTTAAAAATTATGTTGAATAGATAGGATTTTTTAGTTTCATGCTCATCTAAATTCTAAAAAACTAAAATAAGTGGAAACCATACAAACATTCAAAGACGAAGGTCCTATTTTGAGCAACTAAATATTTCTTGGTCTATTGGGTGTTGTGAAAATTTTCCCCTGCTCATGAGAAATTTGTCAACTAGGCTCGAACTAACCTCATATGACGCTTGAAATAATACAAATATAATTTAGAAACAGCAGTGCAATTTTAATTAAAATAATGGAAAGTAAGTAATATTACAACTTGTGAAATTTATCATTTAGATGAGCGCATGACACATAATGCGAGACTTGAGTTAGACTTAAATGTTGAGATTTTTACTATTATTGTATTATGTAACATCTATTATTCATAAGCATAAATATGAATTTTGATAAAAAAAAATCTACAAAATAAAGAGATAATTCTAGTCCATAGAATCACAAATCTTTTTGTCATAACTACAATACTATCTATGAGATTGTACAATGAATTCTTTGTGATTTAGGTTTTTCATTCTCCATATTTTGATAGAAAAATAACATTAGATAATCTTTTTATATGATAATTACAATACTATCTGTTAAATTATACAGTAAATTCTTCAAGATTTATATTATTTTTCCTTTTCATATCTTGATAGAAAAATAACTTAAAATAACCCTTTTATCTCAAAATTACAAAACTAATTGCTAGATTTTACAGGAGATTCTTCGGAATTTAGGTTTTTTCTTTTTAATATTTTGGTAGAAAAATAACTTCGAAAAACTTTTTTATCTCATAATTACAACACTATTTTTCAGATTATACAGTGAATTCTTCAATATTTATATTTTTACTTTTTCATATTTTGATAGAAAAAATAAGCTCAGATAAATTTCTTATCTCATAATTACAATACCATCAACCAGATTATACAGCTGATTCTTCAGGGGATTTAGAATATTTTCCTTTTCATATTTTGATTAAAATATCTAAAATAAAATTTTTATCTCGTAATTATAGTGCTATCTGCCATATTATAAAGTAGATTCTTTGGGATTTAAATTTTTTCTTTTCAAAATTTTGATCAGAAAAATAATCTCAAATATTTTTTTTTCTCATAATTGCAATACTAGCTGCCAGACATGCAACAAATTACTAAGGATTTAGATTCATATTTTGAGTAAAAAATCTGAAATAAGCTTTTTATCTCATAATTACAATACTATCTATTAGATTTTACAGTGGATTGTTCGGGATCTAACTTTTTCTTTTTCATATTTTGAAAGAAAAAATAACCTAAAATAACTTTTTTAGCTTATGATTATAGTACTATCTGCCATACTTTACAGTGGATTCTTCAGGAATTATTTTTTTTAATTATATAAATTTTGATTAGAAATTTTGAAATAAACCTTTTATGTTATAATTACAATATTAGAAAATTTGAAATAAACCTTTTATGTTATAATTACAATATTATCTGCCATATTATATAGTGAATTCTCTGATATTTAAATTTTTTCTTTTTCATACTTCGATAAAAAATAACCGCAAAGAATCTATTTCTCTCATAATTAAAACACTATTTGCTAGATTATACATCGGATTTTTAAGGATTTAGATTTTTTTTCTTTTCCATGTTTTCATTAAAAATCTAAGAGAGACTGTTCATCTCATAATTATAATGCTATTTGTCAGATTATACAACGGATTCTTCGGTATTTAATTTTTTTCTTTTTCATATTTTGATAGAAAAAATAATTTCAAATAACCTTTTTACCTCATAAATACAATACTATCTGCCAGTTTACACTGCGGAGTCTTCGGGATTTTGATTTTTTCATATTTAGAATAAAAAATTTAAAATAATATTCTTATCTCATAATTACAATATTATCTGCCAGATTATACAACGGATCCTATGAGATTTATATTTTTGCTTTTTATGGTTAATTTATTTAATATTGACGAAACCACTATATTCTTCTTATAAATAATGCTAGAGGCTCTATCCATTATTCACATCTGAGAGCAAAACTCATTTCCCAATTTTGTAAAATATAATCAATATTTCCCCTCAAAATTTATTTCACCAAATCATGATTAAAGTTGTAGAAAAAGGAGAAGATGATGATGATGATGAAGATGAAGATCTAATAAAAGTTTGACTACATCGAATTAGCGATTTACCAGAAATAATTGGGAGGTGAGATATATGAATTTTCTTATTTCAATGTTGTATATGCTCTCATTTACCTGCCTCATATTTTGAAAAACATATTCTTCTTTTCACAGTCATGCTTGTATTTGGATGTTCGATAGCTTTCAAGTCAATTCGAACTGATATGGCTTGGTACGTCAAAAGAATGTCCAAATTCATTCAGATCATCCCCAGGACTATATAATGTTGAAAGGCTTGTGTGCTTTTGTGCCAAGTGCTTTTCTTAGCGTCGTTTCTAGTGCCATGTATTCATTAAGGGGTAAGGTACATTATGCCCCCATTAATAAGGCACGCCTCACACGTTAAGTCCTCATTTGCTTATTGGAAAAAGAAATACATACATATATATATGTGTGTGTGTGATTACCTGAGGCTGATAGGGCTGAAACACCTTAGGAAACTGCAAGCACAAAACCAAAGGAGAAGAAGAAGCTGATGATCAGCCCAATTTGAAGGAACTGAAGCTGATCTCAACTTAATTTTGTCTTCAAGTCTTTTTACTTGTATTCTCATCCAGTTGTAGTCCGGAAGACTCACTCAAAAAGATTTTGACTTGAATTTTCAAAAATAATAAAGATTACTTACTGTATTATATATGTTGTGATACAAAAATACGTACAAAATCTGTAAAAATTTTCAATATCAAAGAGTTCCCCAAGTTCACATTATATTGTCAATTTCTCTAATTACCATGTAATAGTCAAAATTTAACCATCGAAGTTAATTCTTCCATAAAAAAAGGTGAATTTATTTCATGCAATAAAGTCAAATCAAATCATTCCATTAGATGGTATTACTATATTCAAATTACTTGCAACAAATATTTCTTAAATTAAAAAAAAAAGTAATTTTTTTAAATATTATATTCATTTTTAAGTAGTACCATAACTAATTTCGAAAGAATTAAAAAAGTATACCATTAATGGTTACAAAGTCTCTTCCCTATTTATGTGAAAATAGTTCAAATCTTATACCTTTTATAATGGTAGTTGCATCATAATCGACTTGTGTTGCTGATGATGACAAGCAAATGAAACTTAAATTTAGAATAAGAAGAATTAGGCCATAGTGGCATTGTTGAGGGAAGATGAAAGAACATCTCTTCCTATGTTAATTAATTAATGTATTTTAAGCCACTAAAGTTTAATTGCTAGCATAATAAAATTTGAAGAAGCCAAAAGACACTAAATAAAAGGTTGCATAATTAAATATGATATTATGACATTAAAATTAGGCCCTTATGACATTGTTGAAGGAAGATGAAAGAGCCTCTCTTCCTGTGTTAATTAATTGATGTATTTTAAGCTACTAAAGTTTAATTGCTAGCATAATAAAATAAATGAATGTTTCAAAAGATTTATAATTAATTATTATTCATGGTTACATATTGTTGGATTTCAATAGAAAGAGAAAGAGACATTAAAATTATTAAAATTAAACTTAGGCCCTAGTGGCATTATTGAGGGAAGATGAAAGAACCTATCTTCCTATGTTAATTAATTGATGTATTTTAAGCAACTAAAGTTTAATTGCTAGCATAATAAAATAAATGAATGTTTCAAAAGACTTATGAAAGAGGAAGAAATAATGATGCCATAAATCTTAAATATTTAATGTTTATAGAGTTTGAAGAAGCCAAAAGGCACTAAACAAAAGATTGAATAATTAAATATGGGATTATGACATTAAAATCGGGCTCTAATGGCATTGTTGAGGGAAAATGAAGGAACCTTCCTTCCAATATTAATTAATTGATGTATTTTAAGCCACTAAAATTTAATTGTTGGCATAATAAAAAAAATAAATGTTTCAAGACTTATAATTAATTATTATTAATTGTTACATATTGTTGAATTTAAATAGAAAGAGGAAAAGATATGTAATCATTTATAATCTAATAATTATTTTCTATTTTTAATATTTTTTAATGTAATTATTTTTTAATTTCAACCAATTTATTAGATAATAGAGAATATGAGAAGATGAGAAATGGTGATGTCACATCACCTCTTATAGTCCCAACTTTATACATACATATATATATATATAGATAGATATAGATAGATAGATTAGTTGATGTATTTTAAGGCACTAAAGTTTAATTGCTAGCATAATAAAATTTAAAGAAGCCAAAAGGCACTCAACAAAAGGTTGCATAATTAAATATGAGATTATGGTATTAAAATTAGGTCCTAGTGGCATTGTTGAGGGGAGATGAAAGAACCTCTCTTCCTATGTTAATTAATTCATGTATTTTAAGCCACTAAAGTTTAATTGCTAGCATAATAAAATAAATAAATGTTTCAAAAGACTTATAATTAATTATTACTAATGGTTACATATTGTTGGATTTAAGTAGAAAGAGGAAGAAATATGTACAAAGAATATCCACCAATATTTTAGATATTAGAGAATATAAAAAGATGAGGTTGAGGGAAGATGAAAGAACCTCTCTTCCTATGTTAATTAGGTGATGTATTTTAAGGCACTAAAGTTTAATTGATAGCATAATAAATTTTGAAGAAGTCAAAAGACACTAAACAAAAGGTTGCATAATTAAATATGGGATTATGCCATTAAAATTAGACCTTTGTGGCATTGTTGAAGGAAAATGAAAGAATCTATCTTCCTATGTTAATTAATTCATGTATTTTAAGCCACTAAAGTTTAATTGCTAGCATAATAAAATAAATAAATGTTTCAAAAGACTTATAATTAATTATTATTAATGATTACATATTGTTGAATTTAAATAGAAAGAGAAAAAAAAGTACAAAGAATATCCACCAATATTTTAAATATTTTAGATAATAGAAAATATAAAAAGATGAGGAATGATATATATTAATAAAGTTATTATTTATTAAATGAGTTAAATACAATCAAATTAATTATGAGAAGATGAAAAGCCAAATCAAAAAAAAAATCTCTATTTATTAGATAATAGAGAATATACAAAGAAGTAAAATGGTGATGCCACATCACCTCCTTAAGTCCTAACTTTATATATATATATAGATATATATATATAAAATATAAAATAGAAAGAGACAAAAAAGTAAAAAGAATATCCACCAATATTTTAGATATTTTAGATAATAGAAAATATAAAAAGATGAGGAATGATATATATTAATAAAGTTACTATTTGTTAAATGAGTTAAATATAATCAAATTAATTATGAAAAGATGAAAAGCCAAATCTAAAAAATAATTCTCTATTTATTAGATAATAGAGAATATACAAAGAAGCAAAATGGTGATGCCACATTACCTCCTCAAGTCCTAACTTTATATATATATATATAGATAGATTGAAGGAGAACTGAACATATGTTGCTTTTTCTAATGCACAAAAAAGTTCCGACTGGTGCAATCATTTTTTTAAAAAAAATTATTCAATATTAAAAAAAATTAGATTATCCAATTTGTCTATATATTGTTAATAAAATTATAAATAAACAGATTGGATATTATAAAAAAATTATAAATATACCTTTATTGCGCAATTCCTCTTTTTAAATTTTTATCAATAACCAATTTTCAATAAAGACATCTATACACATAAAAATATTGTAAATAAATTATAATTTTAAAAATAAAATTGGTTATTAATAACCAATTTTATTTAAACTTTAAACTTGTATATTTAACAATTCTCCACATGTCAATCATTTAAACTTGTACATTTATAACAAATTTTCTATGTTATTTATTATGGTATTAATAACAAGTTTTATTTTTAAAATTACAATTTATTTATAATTTTTTTTAAGTGTGTAGATGTCTTTTTTGAAAATTGGTTATTAATAAAAATTTAAATAGAGGAATGAGGCAATGAGGGTATATTTATAATTTTATTAACAATATATAAACAAATTAGATAATCTAATAATTTTTTTTTATATGTTAGAAAGGTATAATGATAAAATTATAATAAATTGGGATGTAAATATCTTTTTTAAAACGTTATGAGGATTTTTGTCATTTTGCCTAAACTGTGTTTATCCTTTTCTCAAAATATATTCTTCTTTTTACAGGCATGCTTGAATTTGGATATTCGATGGTTTTCAAGTCAGTTCGAACTGATATGGCTTGGTACGTCAAAAGATTGTCCAAATTCATTCGGAGTCTTTCCCAGGACTACAAAATGTGGAAAGCCTTGCGTGCTTGTGCCAAGTGCTTTTTTAGCTTTCTTTATAGTGCTGTGTACTTATTAAGGGGTACGGCATATTATGTCCCCCACTAATAAGAACGACTCGCACGTCCGGTCCAGGTTCAATTATCAGAAAAAAATAATATTGTCATTACTGAAGGCTGATGGGGCTGAAAAATCTGAGGCAAGTGTAAGCACAAATCCGAAGGATTTAAGAAAAGGGAGCCCCTATGTTACAATTAATGTAACATACACACTTAACAATAACCACATAAATTATGTGGGCCCATCATTTGTGTGGTTGTTGTTGAGTGTGTATGTTACATTAATTGTAACATAGCATTTGCCTTAAGAAAAGGAATGAGTTGATGATCATCTCAAATCTGAAAGAACTAAAGCTGATCTCAACTTAATTTAATGTGTCTTCAAGCCTTTTTGTTTGTATTCGCATGCAGTGTAAAAAGCTTTATGTATTATGACTTCAAGGGGGAGAAAAAATACAAATGCTTTTGTGGCCCGGAAGATTCACACAAAAAGATTTGGAGCCTTTCCGTTTCCCTATTGAGGAGGATTAATGATATAGCTGTAGCAGAATCTCTGGAAGGATATAAGCATGAGCTCCATGAGCTTTTGTCTACAAGTTTTAGAAAATTATAGATAAGACTATTTATTGTATATGTTGAGATACGAAAAATTACGCATAAAATCTGCACAAATTTTCAATTTCAACGGGCTTCCGCAAGTTCAAATTAGATTGACAATTTCTTTAATTACCATTACAACTGGGAAGATCTTATCATCCAAGTTAATTCTTCCATAAAAAAATTTCATTATTAAATTAATGATATTACTACATTCAAATTACTCACAACAAATATTTCTTAAATTCTAACAAAGAACTGCAATTTCTTCAATACAATAATCATTAAATTACACTAAAAATGGTAACTCCAAAATCCATGACTATAGTAAGGAGCGTTTGACAAATTATTACGCACGTACTAGTGGGGTGTATTAATTCTCTTGTTTTATTACTACGTGCATTTAATTTTTGAGGTTGTACGAAAAAACTGAGATACTATGACGAACAATCATTAAACATATTGCAGGTAAATATTTTATATCATATTTGGTAACCATTCGTGTTGGTTGCCCAAAGTAACTTTAGTGCAACTAAATTCTGTGGTCTCTGAAGATGCAAAATTGAGCCTTCATATATCATTTTCTAGGTGATAAACAAGTAATTAATTATACGCATAATTACGTACAAACTAAGATGTTGATTGTGGAATCGTGATCTCAGTGATTGCGGAGATCGTAGTGTTTGAATGTATGATGATTTTTGCATTAAACAAACCTAAAGTTAAAGGAGTCGGGACAGAAAGAGAAGACGCAATAGCATCGCAGTAAGCTTTTAGCATGTTGCTAATTTGCTCAGGAGTGTATCCGAGTGATATGAGCGGGGCTGGCCAGTTGCATTTACTTTTGATGATATCATCAATGGCTCGACAACAATTAGCAATATCAGCTTTGCCAATAAGGAAGAATTGGACGGTCAGATTTGTGCAGGACACGAACTCACCAAGGGCCTTCACACAATCAGTAGCTTGGTCCGCAAGATTCCTAGCTGCAGTTGCTTGTGCCATGAGGCACAATGCGAGAACCAAAAATAGCAACAAGTTTTTGAGAGCCATGGTAATTACAAATCTATTTTATTTGTTTGTAAGAGAGATGTAGAACAGAGATGATATATAAGTTTAGATACATTTTGGAGGTTTCATATAGGATGAGATCTCATGATCATGTTCGAAATTTTGAAGTCAAATTTTGCCTCTGTTAATTAATAGTAGTGACAAGAGAGGCAAGTTCGGTACTCTTAATTTAGGTTTAGTTATAAAGTCAATTAAATCCACCACTACTACAGTTAATTATGGTCGTATAAACGTGACTACAGTAGTTTTCCATTTAATAGAATCACATTAATAAAATAATCGCCCTATACGATCATTTGCATAATCGCATGTATTAGAAAAATATAATTAAATTAAAATTCGAAACTTTGTGCTAATTGTAATTATAAGTCAATAATTTAATATCTCGATTGTTTTATTTAAATAGTAAAAGGGTTTTAAATTAACACATATACCCTTTAACTATAGCAATTAGAAAATTAAATTTAAAAGTTTTTAATTAATAAAATTTTAATATAAATAATATAATCTATCTAGTAGACTAATAAATATTAAATTATTTTTTATATTTATAATAACAAAAAATTTAAATTTTAAATTATTATATTTATTTTAATAACACATTTGTAATATTATAAAGATTTTAGATAAATCTTTGGATTAAATAGATTTTACAATTAAAAAATCTACATATTAATAATATTAAAATGAAATTTACACAATATTCAAAATAATTTTTATTTTTATTTATTTATTTTAATATTATGTTTCTATCTATTATTAAAATTACTTTAATATAATAAAATAGGTCTCATAAATTAAAAATATAAAGATATTTTTAAATATTAAAATTATTGTGAAATTTATATATTATTACATTTATTTTAATGCCATATTCCTATTTATTATAAAATTTTGGGGTTATTTAGTTTCATGCCCATCTAAATTCTAAAAAACTAAAATAAGTGGAAACCATACAAACATTCAAAGACGAAGGTCCTATTTTGAGCAACTAAATATTTCTTGGTCTATTGGGTGTTGTGAAATTTTTCCCCTGCTCATGAGAAATTTGTCAACTAGGCTCGAACAAACCTCATATGACGCTTGAAATAATACAAATAGAATTTAGAAACATCATAATGGAAAGTAAGTAATATTACAACTTGTGAAATTTATCATTTAGATGAGCGCATGACACATAATGAGAGACTTAAGTTAGACTTAAATGTTGAGATTGGTACTATTATTGTATTATGTAACATCTATTATTCATAATCATAAACATGAATTTTGATAGAAAAAAAAATCTACAAAATAAAGAGATAATTATAGTCCATAGAATCACAAATCTTTTTACGTCATAACTACAATACTATCTATGAGATTGTACAATGAATTCGTTGTGATTTAGGTTTTTCATTCTTCATATTTTGATAGAAAAATAACATCATATAATCTTTTTATCTGATAATTACAATACTATCTGCCAAATTATACAGCAAATTCTTCAAGATTTATATTATTTTTCCTTTTTCATATCTTGATAGAAAAATAACTTAAAATAACCCTTTTATCTCAAAATTACAAAACTACTTGCTAGATTTTACAGGAGATTCTTCGAAATTTAGGTTTTTTCTTTTTAATATTATGATAGAAAAATAACTTTGAAAAACCTTTTTATCTCATAATTGCAACACTATTTGTCAGATTATACAGTGAATTTTTCAAGATTTATATTTTTACTTTTTCAAATTTTGATAAAAAAATTAGCTCAGATAAATTTCTTATCTCATAATTACAATACCATTAACCAGATTATACAGCGGAGTCTTCGGGGGGTTTAGATTATTTTCCTTTAACTTTTTATCTCGTAATTATAATGCTATCTGCCATATTATAAAGTAGATTCTTTGGGATTTAAATTTTTTCTTTTTAAAATTTTGATAGGAAAAATAATCTGCCAGATATGCAACGAATTACTAAGGATTTAGATTCATATTTTGAGAAAAAAATCTGAAATTAACTTTTTATCTCATAATTACAATACTATCTATCAGATTATACAGCGGATTGTTCGGGATCTAACTTTTTCTTTTTCATATTTTGATAGAAAAAATAACCTGAAATAACCTTTTTAGCTTATGATTATGGTACTATCTGCCATACTTTACAGTGGATTCTTCAGGAATTATTTTTTTAATTATATAAATTTTGATTAGAAATTTTGAAATAAACCTTTTATGTTATAATTACAATATTATCTGCCATATTATATAGTGAATTCTCTAAGATTTAAATTATTTTTTTTCATACTTCGATAGAAAAATAACCGCAGAGAATCTATTTATCTCATAATTAAAACACTATTTGCTAGATTATACAGCGGATTTTTAAGGATTTAGATTTTTATCTTTTCCATGTTTTCATTAAAAATCTAAGACAAACTGTTCATCTCATAATTATAATGCTATCTGTCAGATTATACAACGGATTCTTCGGTATTTAATTTTTTTCTTTTTCATATTCTGATAGAAAAAATAATTTCAAATAACCTTTTTACCTCATAAATACAATACTATCTGCCAGTTTACACTGCGGAGTCTTCGGGATTTTGATTTTTTCATATTTAGAATAAAAAATTTTAAATAATATTCTTATCTCATAATTACAATATTATCTGCCAGATTATACAACGGATCCTATGAGATTTATATTTTTGCTTTTTATGGTTAATTTATTTAATATTGACGAAACCACTATATTCTTCTTATAAATAATGCTAGAGGCTCTATCCATTATTCACATCTGAGAGCAAAACTCATTTCCCAATTTTGTAAAATATAATCAATATTTCCCCTCAAAATTTATTTCACCAAATCATGATTAAAGTTGTAGAAAAAGGAGAAGATGATGATGATGATGAAGATGAAGATCTAATAAAAGTTTGACTACATCGAATTAGCGATTTACCAGAAATAATTGGGAGGTGAGATATATGAATTTTCTTATTTCAATGTTGTATATGCTCTCATTTACCTGCCTCATATTTTGAAAAACATATTCTCCTTTTCACAGTCATGCTTGTATTTGGATGTTCGATAGCTTTCAAGTCAATTCGAACTGATATGGCTTGGTACGTCAAAAGAATGTCCAAATTCATTCAGATCATCCCCAGGACTATATAATGTTGAAAGGCTTGTGTGCTTTTGTGCCAAGTGCTTTTCTTAGCGTCGTTTCTAGTGCCATGTATTTATTAAGGGGTAAGGTACATTATGCCCCCATTAATAAGGCACGCCTCACACGTTAAGTCCTCATTTGCTTATTGGAAAAAGAAATACATACATATATATATGTGTGTGTGTGATTACCTGAGGCTGATAGGGCTGAAACACCTTAGGAAACTGCAAGCACAAAACCAAAGGAGAAGAAGAAGCTGATGATCAGCCCAATTTGAAGGAACTGAAGCTGATCTCAACTTAATTTTGTCTTCAAGTCTTTTTACTTGTATTCTCATCCAGTTGTAGTCCGGAAGACTCACTCAAAAAGATTTTGACTTGAATTTTCAAAAATAATAAAGATTACTTACTGTATTATATATGTTGTGATACAAAAATACGTACAAAATCTGTAAAAATTTTCAATATCAAAGAGTTCCCCAAGTTCACATTATATTGTCAATTTCTCTAATTACCATGTAATAGTCAAAATTTAACCATCGAAGTTAATTCTTCCATAAAAAAAGGTGAATTTATTTCATGCAATAAAGTCAAATCAAATCATTCCATTAGATGGTATTACTATATTCAAATTACTTGCAACAAATATTTCTTAAATTAAAAAAAGTAATTTCTTCGATATAATAATCTTTAAATTAAACTACAAATAGTAAGTCCAAAACCCACCATTAAGTTAAGGAGTAGTTGACAAATCACTATGTAGTTGCTATTACCTGTCATTGTTTATGGCCATTGCATATGGGAAGGTTGTGGTAGATTCTCAATAGCCATTTGAGAACCTAATAGTCAATTGCGTTTTGAGTTGTCAAATTATTATATCAAACACAATTGATTCAAGTTGTCCTTTTAGACCCAATATATACACCGGCAAATCATCAAATATGTAATATCAAACACAACCCCCAAAACAAAAGTAAGCCCAATCGATGTGGCAAAACAAAATAATTGTTCAAGTACACAGTTTCTTCCGAATCAAAATCGTGTGTTTATACTTACTATTTAAGTCACATTACACAAGTTTATTATTTGGACAGTGATATATATGTAGACCCCAAAACATTCTTCTATGTATTGCTTTACTTGAATTAATTAATGTGAAACAGGAGTAGATATATTTAATTTATACATATATAATACATCAGAAGTAATACAACCAATTTATACATGTATAACATCTTTAAGGGTAAAAGTTTATTTAGTCCCTATATTATGAGCTTAGTGCCCATTTAATCCCTATATTTTTAAAAATACCTCAAAAGGTCCTTGCTATTAAATATTGACACTTATGCCATTATTTTTATTTTGTTTAGCTTGCTTTTACAATTTTACACTCTTATAGTAATGTTTCTTTTTTAGATATTAATAAAAAATTGGATTATCAAATTAAACCCAAAAATAAAATAAAATACAAAAAAGATATATATTAATTTTTGTGGAAGCTCATGTGTGTCCAAAAAAAAATTAATTTTGTAAAAAATTAAATTATCAATTTTTTTTAAAATTTAATATTTTAACTTCTCAACAGAGTGTTCCACAAAAATTAATATATATATATTGTTTTTATTTTATTTTTTGGTGTTAAATTGGTAATTTAATTTTTTTTTAATAATGTTTTAAAAAAGGAACATTATTGTAATATGGTAATATTGTAAAAATAAGTCAAAATGAACAAAAGGTAATGGCAAAGATGTCAATGATTTAATGATAGGGATGCTTTGAGATATTTTTAAAAATATAGGGACTAAACGGACACTAATCTTAAAATATAGGGACTAAACGAGCTTTTACCCCATCTTTAATTTTGATAACCATTGTGTATAATGATTGTAATAGAGACGATTAGAACTCGAAACATTAAGAATTACTTTTACGTAGGGATGGATGTAGCATAGATATACTAGATACACGATGAAGACTAATTAGCGTCGTGATCACATGGTTTAATTGTCTAAATAAAAAAGTTAATAGTAATAAACAATGGAGCTCTGTTGAGATACCTAATTATTTGTGTATGGTTTTTACTACGAACTTCCCAACAAATAAGTTCATTTTTAGTATTTAGCAGTGTTTCTTTTAGAAAAGCTAGCTTTTTTTTAAATATTATATTCATTTTTAAGTAGTACCATAACTAATTTCAAAAGAATTAAAAAAGTATACCATTAATGGTTACAAAGTCTCTCCCCTATTTATGTGAAAATAGTTCAAATCTTATACCTTTTATACAATCTAAGAAATTTTACTAGTTCAACTAACACATTACAATCTACAGTATTTAAAATAATTCTTTTCGCCAAAACCTTGCCTAGATAGTTTATTAATGATCACTGGTGTCAATTATTGTTAAAAATAAATACTATTGTCACAGGTTAAATATATTGTAAAATATATGTGTGTGTGTCGTCGTAAGACTCTTTAAATATATTGTATATTGTAGTAAGCTTAAACATTTTATGTTATTTTTTTTTACATCTTGAAAATTTAAAATAAAATTTAGACATAGGAAAGAAATTCTAATTAGCAAGTGGTTTAATTAAATTTTAAATAATTGAAATCAAAATCTCTTGCCAACTGTCTTCTAATTTTATGCACTATTGATTAAGTCTAACAGTTACATTAATAACACTAATATGATGCAGTGATTTTTAGAACAACATCATAGAGTGACTTTTATATTTTATTATAATTTTTTAAAGAAATTTAGATGATTTACCTTTAAAGTTTCAATAAATTATATAAATTTAAGTTTACAATTTGTAAATATAAAACTTTTTGCAAAGTGGGCCTGCGCGGGCTTGGGATGGCGCGCCCAATAGACATCTCTCTATAAAAGTTTTAAAACAATTAATGGGCCAGATTTTGGGTGATTCATTTTTTTAAGGCGCAAGCTCTTAACACCCATCCAAAATGCTTTTAGTACCCTTTTCAAATTTATTTCCTAAAATATTTCCAGTTAAACTTTACAATACACACCCATATAATAAAATTAACCATCATCCCATAAAATTTCATCATGAAACAAATAAATTTCATCACAAAAGAAAGATCTTATTTATAAAAAATTTACAAATCAAAAAATTTTGAATTATTTTATTTTTATTGAATAATTTTTATCTCTATAACTCATGAAATCTTATAATTTTGTCATGTGAATATTCCCCTACTCATGAGAGATGTATCAATTAGCCTTGAACAACAAACCGCATATGTCATCTAAAATAATGAAAATATAATTTACTGACATCAGTGCACTTTTAGTTATGATAATGAGAAATAAGTAATTTTACAATAACAAATAACATGAGACTTAATTTGATATTTAAATGTATATTAAGAGTCCTAATATTATATAGTATTATCTAACATCTATTATTCATAATTTTGAATTTTGATTTCAAAAAAACTAAAAAATAAGGAGATAATTCCAATCCATAGAATTACAAACTTTTGTCTCATAATTACAATATTATTTGTGAGATTATACAACGGATTCTTAGGGGTTTAGATTTTAATATTTTTCATATTTTAATAGAAAGAACATGAAATAATTATTTTATCTCATAATTTCAATACTACCTGCCATATTATACAATAGATTTTTTGGGATTTAGATCTTTTTCTTTTTCATATTTTGATTAATAAAACTCAAATAATCTTTTTATCTCATAATTACAATATTATCTACTAGATTATACAATAGTTTTTTTTTGGGATTTAGATCTTTTTATTTTTCATATTTTGATTAATAAAACTCAAATAATATTTTTATCTCATGATTACAATACTATCTGCTAGATTATACACTGAATTTTTCATGATTTAGATTCTTTTCCTTTTTCATAATCTCAAATAATCTTTTTATCTCATATTCATAATACTATCTACTAGATTATACAAACAATTCTTTGAGATTTTGTTTTTTTTTTCATATTTCGATTATAAAAAACATCAAATGATCTTTTTATCTCATACTTATAATACAACGAATTCTTCATAATTTAGATTTTTTCTCCTTGTAGGTGTTTTAATTGGAAAAAATCTCAAATAACCTTTGAACAAATCCAATGGTTGAGATTAAAGGTGTGAATAAAAAAATTTATCAAGACATCCTGATAGGAACATATATAGGAATCTTTAAATTAAATATATTGTGCGATATCTAGCTTAAAAATTTTATTTCAATTTTGTTTACATTTAGTCCTAGGCTTTTGAAATAACATCTAGACATAGAAAAAAAATCGATTTAACAAGTAGTGTTAATTAAATTTTAAATAATTGAAATCAAAATACTATCCTATCAATTAACTTCTAATTTTGTGTACTGTTAATTAAATTGTATACATTTATACCACATTCTGGTGCTATAATTTCTAGAACTTCATCATAGATATGGCCCTTTTCATTTTATTAAAGGAAAAGGACTTATACACTCTCAAGATATGGGAAAATGGTCATGAAGACTCCCACATTTTAAAATAGGGATACCAAGACCGCTTTTTTTTTTTACCATAATACCTTTTGTATATATTAACTAAAAAATTGACTTTAAAATTTTTAATAAATACAAATATTATATAAATAATGTAATCTATCTAGTAAACTAATAATATTAAAATATTAAAATAAACTAAAATATGTAAATTATTATATTTATTTTAATTATATATTTGTATTTGTTGTAGAGATTTTAAATAAATATTTGTGTTAAATACATTTTACAATAAAAAAATCTCACATGCTAATAATGTTAAAAGTATTATTTTAGATAATATTCAACATAATTTAAATTTTAATACATTTATTTTAATATTATATTTCTATTTATTATAAAATTTACTTTAAAATAATAAAATATATCTAATAGATAGTAAAATGTTAAAATATTTTTAAATATTGAAATTATTTTAAAATGTATATATATATTACATTTATTTTAATATTATATTTTCATTTATTATAAAATATTAAAGTCAATTTTTTGGGATAAAATAGTACTATGGTCAAAAGGGAATATTCAAGTTTTTTTTCTTGGGAATGTTGGCGACTATTTCCCCAAACTTTGGGGTGTAGATGTCCTTTTCCCTTTTACTAAACTTATTTTTTGAACAATTTAGATGATTTACCCTTAATGTTTCAAGAAAGTTTTTAAATTTAACTTTACATTTTATAAATATAAAACATAACAGTAGTGATAGAGACACTAACATTTGAGTTTTAACTTAAATCTCATCTGTTGTATGATAAATGAAAAATTATTTATTATTTTGTTCTACCAATCAATTAATAAATGTCCCATAAATTGAATTTTAAATTAGGACTCAAATATTTGAACCCCCATCATTACTCAAAAACTTTTATATAGAGCAGAGCCGACACAACACATCTTGCAAAATTAGGGCCCGTTTGGGATTGCCTTTGAGAGGTTTAAAAGTGATTCTAAAAGCTAATTTTGGTGTTTGGTAAAAAAAAAAAAAATCAAAATCACTTTTGTCAAAATCAACCCTCCTACAAGTAATTTTGAAAAGTACAGAATGAGTAGCTTTTAAATTCTGATTTTGAGAATCAATTTTATCCTTCAATATAATTTCATAAATATCCTTGCAATTGTTACCTAAGCGCAAAATTATCATTATTTAAATTGGAAATAAAATTAATATTTTAATAATTGTTTTATTATAATTCACCCATTCCTTTCATTTATCATATTTCTTCTTTATATTTCACATTACATCAAAAGTTCTCTATGGAAATATAGTCTAAATTTTATTTTTAGTTAAAATTATTATAACACACAATTAAAATCAATATAGTCTAAATTTTATTTTTAGTTAAATTATTATAACACACAATTGAAATCAATATAGTATAATTTTATTTTAGTTAAAATTATTATGATACACAATTAAAAAGATTGTATATAAATATTTTTATATGTGTAAGTAAATTTCATCATTCATTATGTACATTTTAGTCATTTGTTTTCTCACAGCAGTTTAACAACAAAATTTGCCAAACACAAATAACTACTTTTAAAACTCCTGGTATTTTTGAAAATAAAATTTACCAAACTTTTAACTAATTCTTTTCACAACTGATTATTTTTACAGTACAACTAACAACAATTATTTTAAAAGTTACAACATTCCTAAATTGGCCCTCTGTCGATTTGTCAGGCCGCACAGGTTGTGCGTCCATTGGAACATCCATTTATTTTCTCCTCGAGAATTAAGTCAATGACACTTATTCAGGCTAATAATGCACTTCCTCCACATATGGGTTAATGCGAATATAGAATTGATATTCAAATCTATATATCTATATAAAGTTGGGACTTGAGGAGGTGATGTGGCATCACCATTTCTCGTCTTTGTATATTCTCTATTATCTAATAAATAGAGAAATTTTCTTTTAGATTTGGCTTTTCATCTTCTCATAATTAATTTGATTATTATTACACAATAACAATTATGTAAAGATTTTAATGAGGCATATTTTTTATAATGAACATCCAAGGGGGAGTGTTATGAATTTATTAAAATAAATGTAAATGTTCATAACATATATCTCTTAGTCTCTCCACTATCTCACATTAGCAACCTTTAGCTTCCCTATAACTCCCACTATCTCACAAGGAATTATGATCCATAATTTTTCATTAATTTCATGGAGTGATTATGTAACTATTAAATCAGAGCTTATCTTTTTGTTTTGTCCACACACAATTGGAATGAATAAAATCACTCTATAATATATTCTCTCATTTTATTTTTTATCTTACGTTGCTTCTTTATTTGTATTGCTGGCTAATAGCTTTTTTTGTTTTTTATAAGACTGCCTCATTTTTTTTAAAAATCAATTCATATTTTTTATCAGTTTCATCAAGTGTAAAGTAAGAAAAAATGATAATACTAAATTCTTTTTTCAAAGCCGCGTGAAGCGCGGTTATATTTTCTAGTTATCTAATAATTCCAAGAAAACTTCAATAAATTCGTAATATTGATTAAATAGAAAAACAATTTGTCCCAATTGGGGGTTACATAATAATACTTTTTTTATATTATTAAATTCTATTGAAATCGTCAAGACTGAAGAGTGACTAATAATATATCACCACAAAGGCACGGATGTAAAGTCATTTCAGGCTTAAAAAAATATAAAATATGTATTCCAATATTGCTTACTTCATCTTGAAATTGATTTCGACTTAGATATATATTGCTTTTTTTTTTTTAAAACTGTTATACATTATTGTTACTGATATTACATCAGATATCATAATTAATAAGGAAATTATCATTGCACTACCTTTCTTTTATCTTATGTTCATCAGACCACCACAAAATTCTAACATGTTCTTTGCATCACCTTTCTTTTGAAATTTGTATCAATTAGACACTTTTACACTAACACCGTTAAATAATTTAAACGAAATGATAATTTTACCCCTAAATAAAATTAAAAGATTATTTTATCTTGTAAAAACATTGAAAATAAAAAAAATTATAATTATAAAAATACCCCTACATTTAATAAAGAAATAAATTCAAAAATTAGAAATTTAATTTTTAATAAAAAAATTTTTAATAAAAAATTATAATTATAAAAATAATTACAAAATTTTGGGATTTAATAAAAATCCCCTAAATTATTAAAATTTTGGGATTAATTTTTCAATAAATAAATGCAATTATTTTAATAAAAAATTTAAAATTATAATTTTTAATAAATAAATTCACTTATTGTTTATTAAAATTTTGCAAAATTATAAATTTTTAATAAAAATAATTATTACAATTTTGTAAAATCTAAATTTAATAAAAATCAGCTATGCACCTCTATTTTGGATTTATTTTTTAAATTTATGGGTATTTTTATAATTATAATTTTTTATTTTTCAGAGATTTTATAAGATAAAATAGTTTTTTAATTTATTTAAGGGTAAAATTGTCATTTCTTTAAATTATTTAACAGTGTTAGTGTAAAAGTGGCTAATTAATACAAATTTAAAAAGAAAGATGGTGCAAAGAACATGTTAAAATTTTGTGGTAGTTGGATGAACATAAGGCAAAAGATAGGTGGTGCAATGATAATTTCCCTAATTAATATTTACAAACAAATTATACAACTGAGATATTCTTATTGGCATGTACTCCTCTAAAGTGCTCCTTTAAACCCTCTCTAATGTTCGAGAGTTGTCTACTCTACTCCCATTTCGTGATGAAGAGACTATTTTCACTCAATTATTTAATAATTGAAGAAGGACTGAACATATGTTACTTTTTCTAATGCACAAAAAAGTTCCGACTGGTGATATCATTTTTTAACAAAAAATTATTCAATATTAACATTGTTTTAAATGGTTTTTGCATGAGGCGGGTTCAAACGTAGAACTGGCATCTTCAAACTAAGAAACTTAAGTGTTAATAAATTTTTATTACAATAAAACCTCTTTGAAAGGATACTCTATATAAGAATAACCTCTATATAATTATAAAACATTTCAGTCACAATTTGGGTTAGTTATAAATTAGAGTAACTTGCACATTCTAATAAGTTCTAATTTTTTGTGATCCCATTTTAAGGAACTTGTCTCTATATAGTAATAATTTGTATATTACAACAAATATGTGCTATATGAGATTAAATGTTTAAGATGAAATAAAATATTTTTTTAAAGATGTTTGCGACAATAATTTATTATTTACAGTTGTTACCATGTATTTTATGGATTTATGGAATTCATAGTAAGAGAAGAACATTTAAAAAGAATGCAAGCTTTTAGAATTTTAAGATGACTTCTCATATTCCCAACATCACATGATATGTGTGCTAGTTTTTGAAACTATATCTATCTTTTGTCAATATACAATGGATTTGACATGCTTTACTAATTAATCATTAATGTAGTGTATATTCTACTTTATATCACTTGCACTAAAAATAATTAAGTATAAATAATAATTTTTGTAACTGCTCTCTGTAAAGTTATAACTCCTTCATAGGAATAGAATTTATTCGATCCAAACATTTTAACTATGGGGAGGTTTTACTCTACTTCCAATTAATTTCTACCACTCGTATAAAGTATAATAAATACAAAAAGAAGGCCAAATTAACGTAAATTTATACACATAAAAAACTACAAATGTTCTTATAAATGATTCTAGAGGCTCTCATTCCATCATTCACACTTAACACAAGAACTCATTTTTCACTTTGTAAAACTTTATAATTATATATAGTCCCCCTCAAAATAATATTCCGTAAAAATCATTGTAGAAAGAGGAGGAGGAGGAGGAGATGATGAAGAATATGAAGTTATGAAAAAAAAAATATCGGACCAGAAACTGTTGGATGGTAAGTACAAGTAGTGGAGCATCAATGCAAGATTTGGCAGAATACTTGAGAGGCTTGAAAGCATGTTGCTCCTACAAGACTTTACCTTTCTATAGAGTGACTAACAAGACCAAGAAAAAGATAAAGCATGGAGAATTTCAAGTTTCAAGCAAGATTGATGAGCAAGGCTACAAGTTCAAGCGCCAAGATGCATTGATGCTCCACTAAAAGTTCTATACTTTCAGATAAACCAGAGGACAAGTTTTCTTTTAAGAGGAAGAGATTGATGTAGGATGTTGTTTTGAGATTTTAGAATTTTATTATTTTAGGTTTTTGATATTTTCTATTTTAATTAAAGTCAGTGTTTTAGTCTTTTTGTTTTTTTTTTTTTTTTGACCACGAGGTATCCTGGGGAGGGCCCCAACTGTGGGAGGCACCTTTAAGCCCGTACCACAACCCAGACTAGAAGTTCATGCTCGAACCGAGAGGCACAAGTTCTCCCAACAAAGGCTACTTCCCGGCGACTCGAACTGGGGAGCAAACCCAGTCAAGCCACTTAAGAGGACTCCATTGCCAGTGGAGCCAACACTTTGTTGGTTCAGTATTTTAGTCTTTTATTTCTATTATAATTGCAATTTAGTTTCTCTCTTTAAGTTAACTTAGGGAAGTTGAGTTACTCTATTACAAATAGAGAGGTCTTGTTTTGTTTTGATAACTTTAACTTCAATTATTCAATAAAAACTCTTCTTTTATAATTCCCTTTGGGATTATCTATCAAAATCTTTCTTGTAAAATCATTTAGATTAAGCGCATCTAATCTCACTTAGCGCATAATTAAAATATCATTTAGTCATTTGGGTTAGAACGAGATCTAATTACACTTCGATTAGAGTGTAACCTAATCGCGATGGTTTGGTCCAGTACTAGAATAATATCTAGTGTTTTTCTACGCTATCAATTCTACTCCATCAATGCCTAATGGTGGATGGTGAAGAAAATGGCCCTTCAAATGTAGCTCTCGTGACTGCACGTTGGCGGCCCACAATCATATGAAATTCTATAATTCTAACGCTAAGTATTATGTTTAGAATGTGAGATTTCTCATCCGCATCTAAACCTTAAAAAAACCAAAAAAAAAAAACTCTCGAAACACAAAAAGTTGACAATCCTATTTTAAGCAACTAAGAGTTCTAGTTTTGTTTGGATCATGTAAAATCTTTCCCTACTCAAGAAAGATGTCTCGAATAGGCTAGAACAGCAAACCTCATATGTCTTTAAAGTAATAAAATAAATTTTAAAGATGTCGGTGCAGTTTTAGTTATAATGGAAAATAAGTAATTTTACAATTTATGAAATTTGTCATTTAATAGATGGGTCATAGATAACACGAGAGTTATGTTGGGACTCAAATATTGAAATTTCTAATATTATTGTACTATGTAACATGTATTATTCATAAACTTAAATTTTGATTAAAAAAATACACAGAACAAAAAGATAATTCTATTCACAAACTTTTTATCTCATAATTACAATACTATTTGTGAGATTATACAATGGATTCTTCAAGATTTAGAATTTTTTCCCTTTCTCATAGTTAATAAAAAAAGCTCGAACAACCTTTATATCTCATAATTACAATATCATTTGCCAGATTATAAAACGGATCCTTCGGGATTTAGATTTTTTCATATTTTAATAAAATAAACCCAAATAATCTTTTTATCTCATAGTTACAATACTATCTGGCAGATTACACAACGAATTCCTCGGGATTTAGATTTTTTTCTTTATTTTATTTAATATCCTCAAAACTACTATTTTTCTTCTTCTCATAAATAATGTTAGAGGCTTTGTCTATCCATCTTTCACATTTGAGACCAAAACTCATTTATCTAATATTGTAATACTTCATCAATATCCCCCCTCAAAATATTATTTCATATAAAAATCATGGTTAAAGTTGTAGAACAAGGAGGAGACGATGATGAAGAAGATGAAGACTTGAAAAAAGTTTGACTATATCGAATTAGCGATTTACCAGAAATAATTGGGAGGTGATATACATACATACATACATATATAAGTGTGTGTGTCATATTAATTTCATTTATATATTATATTGCAACTTCTTATATAATCAATATTATAGATTTTAAAAAATATGTGTGCTCATTTAATATACAGTTCTGTATAGGTACTAAATGTCGTATACGTGGTCACTTAGCTGCATCATAATTAAAAAACATAATCTTCTTTTTACAGGCATGCTTGAATTTGGATATTCGATGGTTTTCAAGTCAGTTCGAACTGATATGGCTTGGTACGTCAAAAGATTGTCCAAATTCATTCGGAGTCATTCCCAGGACTACAAAATGTGGAAAGCCTTGCGTGCTTGTGCCAAGTGCTTTTTTAGCTTTCTTTATAGTGCTGTGTACTTATTAAGGGGTACGGCATATTATGTCCCCCGCTAATAAGAACGACTCGCACGTCCGGTCCAGGTTCACTTATCAGAAAAAAATAATAATGTGATTACTGAAGGCTGATGGGGCTGAAAAATCTGAGGCAAGTGTAAGCACAAATCCGAAGGATTTAAGAAAAGGGAGGAGTTGATGATCATCTCAAATCTGAAGGAACTAAAGCTGATCTCAACTTAATTTAATGTGTCTTCAAGCCTTTTTGTTTGTATTCGCATGCAGTGTAAAAAGCTTTATGTATTATGACTTCAAGGGGGAGAAAAAATACAAATGCTTTTGTGGCCCGGAAGATTCACACAAAAAGATTTGGAGCCTTTCCGTTTCCCTATTGAGGAGGATTAATGATATAGCTGTAGCAGAATCTCTGGAAGGATATAAGCATGAGCTCCATGAGCTTTTGTCTACAAGTTTTAGAAAATTATAGATAAGACTATTTATTGTATATGTTGAGATACGAAAAAATACGCATAAAATCTGCTCAAATTTTCAATTGCAACGGGCTTCCGCAAGTTGAAATTAGATTGACAATTTCTTTAATTACCATTACAACTGGGAAGATCTTATCATCCAAGTTAATTCTTCCATAAAAAAATTTCATTATTAAATTAATGATATTACTACATTCAAATTACTCACAACAAATATTTCTTAAATTCTAACAAAGAACTGCAATTTCTTCAATACAATAATCATTAAATTACACTAAAAATGGTAACTCCAAAATCCATGACTATAGTAAGGAGCGTTTGACAAATTATTACGCACGTACTAGTGGGGTGTATTAATTCTCTTGTTTTATTACTACGTGCATTTAATTTTTGAGGTTGTACGAAAAAACTGAGATACTATGACGAACAATCATTAAACATATTGTAGGTAAATATTTTATATCATATTTGGTAACCATTCGTGTTGGTTGCCCAAAGTAACTTTAGTGCAACTAAATTCTGTGGTCTCTGAAGATACAAAATTGAGCCTTCATATATCATTTTCTAGGTGATAAACAAGTAATTAAATATACGCATAATTACGTACAAACTAAGATGTTGATTGTGGAATCGTGATCTCAGTGATTGCGGAGATCGTAGTGTTTGAATGTATGATGATTTTTGCATTAAACAAACCTAAAGTTAATGGAGTCGGGACAGAGAGAAGACGCAATAGCATCGCAGTAAGCTTTTAGCATGTTGCTAATTTGCTCAGGAGTGTATCCGAGTGATATGAGCGGGGCTGGCCAGTTACATTTACTTTTGATGATATCATCAATGGCTCGACAACAATTAGCAATATCAGCTTTGCCAATAAGGAAGAATTGGACGGTCAGATTTTTGCAGGACACGAACTCACCAAGGGCCTTCACACAATCAGTAGCTTGGTCCGCAAGATTCCTAGCTGCAGTTGCTTGTGCCATGAGGCACAATGCGAGAACCAAAAATAGCAACAAGTTTTTGAGAGCCATGGTAATTACAAATCTATTTTATTTGTTTGTAAGAGAGATGTAGAACAGAGATGATATATAAGTTTAGATACATTTTGGAGGTTTCATATAGGATGAGGTCTCAGGATCATGTTCGAAATTTTGAAGTCAAATTTTGCCTCTGTTAATTAATAGTAGTGACAAGAGAGGCAAGTTCGGTACACTTAATTTAGGTTAATTATAAAGTAAATTAAATCAACCACTACTACAGTTAATTATGGTCGTATAAACGTGACTACAGTAGTTTTCCATTTAATAGAATCACATTAATAAAATAATCGCCCTATAAGATAATTTGCATAATCGCATGTATTAGAAAAATATAATCAAATTAAAATTCGAAACCTTGTGCTAATTGTAATTATATGTCAATAATTTAATATCTCGATTGTTTTATTTAAATAGTAAAAGGGTTTTAAATTAACACATATACCCTTTAACTATAGCAATTAGAAAATTAAATTTAAAAGTTTTTAATTAACAAAATTTTAATATAAATAATATAATCTATCTAGTAGACTAATAAATATTAAGTTATTTTTCATATTTATAATAAAAAAATTAAATTTTAAATTATTATATTTATTTTAATAACACATTTGTAATATTATAAAGATTTTAGATAAATCTTTGGATTAAATAGATTTTACAATTAAAAAATCTACATATTAATAATATTAAAATGAAATTTACATAATATTCAAAATAATTTTTATTTTTATTTATTTATTTTAAAATTATGTTTCTATCTATTATTAAAATTACTTTAATATAATAAAATAGGTCTCATAGATTAAAAATATAAAGATATTTTTAAATATTAAAATTATTGTGAAATTTATATATTATTACATTTATTTTAATGTGATATTCCCATTTATTATAAAATTTTGGGGTTATTTTTTTTTAGAGATTTATATAATCAAAGGGCATTATATTCAAAAAGGGGTATTGGTGTCCCTTATTGAAAACTTGGGGATCTTATGACCATTTCCCTATACCTTGGGGGTATAAATATTATTTTTTCCTAAAACTTATGTTTAATAGATAGGATTTTTTAGGTTCATGCCCATCTAAATTCTAAAAAACTAAAATAAGTAGAAACCATACAAACATTCAAAGACGAAGGTCCTATTTTGAGCAACTGAATATTTCTTGGTCTATTGGGTGTTGTGAAATTTTTCCCCTGCTCATGAGAAATTTGTCAACTAGGCTCGAACAAATGTCATATGACGCTTGAAATAATACAAATAGAATTTAGAAACATCATAATGGAAAGTAAGTAATATTACAACTTGTGAAATTTATCATTTAGATGAGCGCATGACACATAATGAGAGACTTAAGTTAGACTTAAATGTTGAGATTGTTACTATTATTGTTTTATGTAACATCTATTATTCATAATCATAAACATGAATTTTGATAGAAAAAAAATCTACAAAATAAGAGATAATTCTAGTCCATAGAATCACAAATCTTTTTACGTCATAATTACAATACTATCTATGAGATTGTACAATGAATTCTTTGTGATTTAGGTTTTCCATTCTTCATATTTTGATAGAAAAATAACATCATATAATCTTTTTATCTGATAATTACAATACTATCTGCCAAATTATATAGCAAATTCTTCAAGATTTATATTATTTTTCCTTTTTCATATCTTGATAGAAAAATAACTTAAAATAACCCTTTTATCTCAAAATTACAAAACTACTTGCTAGATTTTACAGGAGATTCTTCGAAATTTTGGTTTTTTTCTTTTTAATATTATGATAGAAAAATAACTTCGAAAAACCTTTTTATCTCATAATTGCAACACTATTTGTCAGATTACACAGTGAATTCTTAAAGATTTATATTTTTACTTTTTCAAATTTTGATAAAAAAATTAGCTCAGATAAATTTCTTATCTCATAATTATAATAATATTAACCAGATTATACAGCGGAGTCTTCGGGGGGTTTAGATTATTTTCCTTTAACTTTTTATCTCGTAATTATAATGCTATCTGCCATATTATAAAGTAGATTCTTCGGGATATAAATTTTTTCTTTTTAAAATTTTGATAGGAAAAATAATCTGCCAGATATGCAACGAATTACTAAGGATTTAGATTCATATTTTGAGTAAAAAATCTGAAATTAACTTTTTATCTCATAATTACAATACTATCTATCAGATTATGCAGCGGATTGTTCGGGATCTAACTTTTTCTTTTTCATATTTTGATAAAAAAAAATAACCTGAAATAACCTTTGAGCTTATGATTATGGTACTATCTGCCATACTTTACAGTGGATTCTTCAGGAATTATTTTTTTTAATTATATAAATTTTGATTAGAAATTTTGAAATAAACCTTTTATGTTATAATTACAATATTATATGCCATATTATATAGTGAATTCTCTAAGATTTAAATTTTTTCTTTTTCATACTTCGATAGAAAAATAACCGCAGAGAATCTATTTATCTAGTAATTAAAACACTATTTGCTAGATTATACAGCGGATTTATATTTTTTTCTTTTTCATGTTTTCATTAAAAATCTAAGACAGACTGTTCATCACATAATTATAATGCTATCTGTCAGATTATATAACAGATTATTCGGTATTTAATTTTTTCTTTTTCATATTCTGATAGAAAAAATAATTTCAAATAACATTTTTCCTCATAAATACAATACTATCTGTAAGTTTACACTGCGGATTCTTCGGGATTTTGATTTTTTCATATTTAGAATAAAAAATTTAAAATAATATTCTTATCTCATAATTACAATATTATCTGCCAGATTATACAACGGATCCTATGAGATTTATATTTTTGCTTTTTATGGTTAATTTATTTAATATTGACGAAACCACTATATTCTTCTTATAAATAATGCTAGAGGCTCTATCCATTATTCACATCTGAGAGCAAAACTCATTTCCCAATTTTGTAAAATATAATCAATATTTCCCCCCAAAATTTATTTCACCAAATCATGGTTAAAGTTGTAGAACAAGGAGACGATGATGATGAAGAAGATGAAGATCTAATAAAAGTTTGACTACATCGAATTAGCGATTTACCAGAAATAATTGGGAGGTGAGATATATGAATTTTCTTATTTCAATGTTGTATATGCTCTCATTTACCTGCCTCATATTTTGAAAAACATATTCTTCTTTTCACAGTCATGCTTGTATTTGGATGTTCGATAGCTTTCAAGTCAATTCGAACTGATATGGCTTGGTACGTCAAAAGAATGTCCAAATTCATTCAGATCATCCCCAGGACTATATAATGTTGAAAGGCTTGTGTGCTTTTGTGCCAAGTGCTTTTCTTAGCGTCGTTTCTAGTGCCATGTATTTATTAAGGGGTAAGGTACATTATGCCCCCATTAATAAGGCACGCCTCACACGTTAAGTCCTCATTTGCTTATTGGAAAAAGAAATACATACATATATATATGTGTGTGTGTGATTACCTGAGGCTGATAGGGCTGAAACACCTTAGGAAACTGCAAGCACAAAACCAAAGGAGAAGAAGAAGCTGATGATCAGCCCAATTTGAAGGAACTGAAGCTGATCTCAACTTAATTTTGTCTTCAAGTCTTTTTACTTGTATTCTCATCCAGTTGTAGTCCGGAAGACTCACTCAAAAAGATTTTGACTTGAATTTTCAAAAATAATAAAGATTACTTACTGTATTATATATGTTGTGATACGAAAATACGTACAAAATCTGTAAAAATTTTCAATATCAAAGAGTTCCCCAAGTTCACATTATATTGTCAATTTCTCTAATTACCATGTAATAGTCAAAATTTAACCATCGAAGTTAATTCTTCCATAAAAAAAGGTGAATTTATTTCATGCAATAAAGTCAAATCAAATCATTCCATTAGATGGTATTACTATATTCAAATTACTTGCAACAAATATTTCTTAAATTAAAAAAAAAAAGTAATTTTTTTAAATATTATATTCATTTTTAAGTAGTACCATAACTAATTTCGAAAGAATTAAAAAGTATACCATTAAGGTTACAAAGTCTCTTCCCTATTTATGTGAAAATAGTTCAAATCTTATACCTTTTATACAATCTAAGAAATTTTACTAGTTCAACTAACACATTACAATCTACAGTATTTAAAATAATTCTTTTCGCCAAAACCTTGCCTAGATAGTTTATTAATGATCACTGGTGTCAATTATTGTTAAAAATAAATACTATTGTCACAGTTTAAATATATTGTAAAATATATGTGTGTGTGTCGTCGTAAGACTCTTTAAATATATTGTATATTGTAGTAAGCTTAAAAATTTTATGTTATTTTTTTTACATCTTGAAAATTTAAAATAAAATTTAGACATAGGAAAGAAATTCTCATTAGCAAGTGGTTTAATTAAATTTTAAATAATTGAAATCAAAATATCTTACCAATTGTCTTATAATTTTATGCACTATTGATTAAGTCTAACAGTATACATTAACAACACTAATATGATGCAGTGATTTTTAGAACAACATCATAGAGTGACTTTTATATTTTATTATAATTTTTTAAAAAATTTTAGATGATTTACCTTTAAAGTTTCAATAAATTTTATAAATTTAAGTTTACAATTTGTAAATATAAAACTTTTTGTAAATTGGGCCTGCGCAGGCTTGGGATGGCGCGCCCAATAGACATCTCTCTATTAAAGTTTTAAAATAATTAATGGGCCAGATTTTGGGTGATTCATTTTTTTAAGGGGCAAGCTCTTAACACCCCGCCAAATTCTTTTAGTACCCTTTTCAAATTTATTTCCTAAAATATTTCCAGTTAAACTTTACAATACACACCCATATAATAAAATTAACAATCATCCCATAAAATTTCATCATGAAAAAAATAAATTTCATCATAAAAAAAAGATCTTATTTATAAAATATTTACAAATCATAAAATTTTGAATTATTTTATTTTTATTGAATAATTTTTATCTCTATAACTCATGGAATCTTATAATTTTGTCATGTGAATATTCCCCTACTCATGAGAGATGTATCAATTAGCCTTGAACAACAAACCGCATATGCCATCTAAAATAATAAAAATATAATTTACTGACATCAGTGCACTTTTAGTTATGATAATGAGAAATAAGTAATTTTACAATAATAAATAATATGGGACTTAATTTGAGATTTAAATGTATATTAAGAGTCCTAATATTATAGTATTATCTAACATCTATTATTCATAAATTTGAATTTTGATTAAAAAAAACTAAAAAATAAGGAGATAATTCCAATCCATAGAATTACAAACTTTTGTCTCATAATTACAATATTATTTGTGAGATTATACAACGGATTCTTAGGGGTTTAGATTTTAATATTTTTCATATTTTAATAGAAAGAACATGAAATAATTATTTTATCTCATAATTTCAATACTACCTGCCATATTATACAATAGATTTTTTGGGATTTATATCTTTTTCTTTTTCATATTTTGATTAATAAAACTCAAATAATCTTTTTATCCCATAATTACAATATTATCTACTAGATTATACAATAGTTTTTTTGGGATTTAGATCTTTTTCTTTTTCATATTTTGATTAATAAAACTCAAATAATCTTTTTATCTCATAATTACAATACTATCTGCTAGATTATACACTGAATTTTTCATGATTTCGATTCTTTTCCTTTTTCATAATCTCAAATAATCTTTTTATCTCATAATCATAATACTATCTACTAGATTATACAAAAAATTCTTTGAGATTTAGGTTTTTTTTTTTCATATTCGACTATAAAAAACATCAAATGATCTTTTTATCTCATACTTATAATACAACAAATTCTTCATAATTTAGATTTTTTTCTCCTTGTTGGTGTTTTAATTGGAAAAAATCTCAAATAACCTTTGAACAAATCCAATGGTTGAGATTAAAGGTGTGAATAAAAATTTTTATCAAGACATCCTGATAGGAACATATATAGGAATCTTTAAATTAAATATATTGTGCGATATCTAGTTTAAAAATTTTATTTTAATTTTGTTTACATTTAGTCCTAGGCTTTTGAAATAACATCTAGACATAGAAAAAAAAAATCGAATTAACAAGTAGTGTTAATTAAATTTTAAATAATTGAAATCAAAATACTATCCTATCAATCAACTTCTAATTTTGTGTACTGTTAATTAAATTGTATACATTTATACCACATTTTGGTGCTACAATTTCTAGAACTTCATCATAGATATGGCCCTTTTCATTTTATCAAAGGAAAATGACTTATACACTCTCAAGATATGGGAAAATGGTCATGAAGACTCCCACATTTTAAAATAGGGATACCAAGACCGCTTTTTTTTTTTTTACCATAATATCTTTTGTATATATTAACTAAAAAATTGACTTTAAAATTTTTAATAAATACAAATATTATATAAATAATGTAATCTATCTAGTAAACTAATAATATTAAAATATTAAAATAAATTAAAATATGTAAATTATTATATTTATTTTAATTATATATTTGTATTTGTTGTAGAGATTTTAAATAAATATTTGTGTTAAATACATTTTACAATAAAAAAAATCTCACATGCTAATAATGTTAAAATTATTATTTTAGATAATATTCAACATAATTTAAATTTTAATACATTTATTTTAATATTATATTTCTATTTATTATAAAATTTACTTTAAAATAATAAAATATATCTAATAGATAGTAAAATGTTAAAATATTTTTAAATATTGAAATTATTTTAAAATGTATATATATATATTACATTTTTTTAATATTATATTTTCATTTATTATAAAATATTAAAGTTAAATTTTTGGGATAAAATAGTACTATGGTCGAAAGGGAATATTCATGTTTTTTTTTTCCCAAAACTTGGGGATGTTGGCGACCATTTCCCCAAACTTTGGGGTGTAGATGTCCTTTTCCCTTTTACTAAACTTATTTTTTGAACAATTTAGATGATTTACCCTTAATGTTTCAAGAAAGTTTTTAAATTTAAGTTTACATTTTATAAATATAAAACATAACAATAGTGCTAGAGATACTAACATTTGAGTTTTAACTTAAATCTCTTAATACTATATATCACTCATCTATTGTATGATAAATGTAAAATTATTTATTATTTTGTTCTATCAATTAATTGATAAATGTCCCATAAATTGAATTTTAAATTAGGACTTAAATATTTGAACCCCCATCATTACTCAAAAACTTTTATATAGAGCAGGGCCAACACAACACATCTTGCAAAATTAGGGCCCTTTTGGGATTACTTTTGAGAGATTTAAAAGTGATTCTAAAAGTCTAAAAGCTAATTTTGGTGTTTGGTAAAAAAAAAAAAAATCAAAATCACTTTTGTCAAAATCAACCCTCCTACAACTGATTTTGAAAAGTACAGAATAAGTAGCTTTTAAATTCTAATTTTGAGAATCAATTTTATCCTTTAATATAATTTCATAAATATCCTTGCAATTGTTACCTAAGCGCAAAATTATCATTATTTAAATTGGAAATAAAATCAATATTTTAATAATTGTTTTATTATAATTCACCCATTCCTTTCATTTATCCTATTTCTTCTTTATATTTCACATTACATCAAAAGTTCTCTATGGCAATATAGTCTAAATTTTATTTTTAGTTAAAATTATTATCACACAATTAAAATCAATATAGTCTAAATTTTATTTTAGTTAAAATTATTATGATACACAATTAAAATCAATATAGTATAAATTGTATTTTACGTAAAATTATTATGATATACAATTAAAAATATTGTATATAAATATTTTTATATGTGTAAGTAAATTTCATCATTCATTATGTACATTTTAGTCATTTGTTTTCTCACAGCAGTTTAACAACAAAATTTGCCAAACACAAATAACTGCTTTTAAAACTCACAGTACTTTTGAAAATCAAATTTACCAAACTTTTAACTAATTCTTTTCACAATTGATTATTTTTACAATACAACTAACATCAATTATTTTAAAAGTTACAGCATTCCTAAATTGGCCCTTAGTCAATTTGACAGCCCGCACAGGCTGTGCGTCCATTGGAACATCCATTTATTTTCTCCTCGAGAATTAAGTCAATGACACTTATTCATGCTAATAATGCACTTCCTCCACATATGGGTTAATGCGAATATAGAACTGATATTCAAATTATCTAATAATTCCAAGAAAACTTCAATAAATTCGTAATATTGATTAAATAGCAAAAAAAAATTGTCCCAATTGGGGGTTACATAATAATACTTTTTTATATTATTAAATTCTATTGAAATCGTCAAGACTAAAGAGTGACTAATAATATATCACCACAAAGGCACGGATGTAAAGCCATTTCAGGCTTAAAAAGATATAAAATATGTATTCTAGTATTGCTTACTTCATCTTGAAATTGATTTCGACTTAGACATATATTGCTTTTTTTTTTAATACTGTTATACATGACTGTTATTGATATTACATCAGATATCATAATTAATAAGGAAATTATCATTGCACTACCTTTCTTTTGCCTTATGTTCATCAAACCACCACAAAATTCTAACATGTTCTTTGCACCACCTTTCTTTTGAAATTTGTATCAATTAGCCACTTTTACACTAACACCGTTAAATAATTTAAACGAAATGACAATTTTACCCCTAAATAAAATTAAAAGATCATTTTATCTTGTAAAAACTTTGAAAATAAAAAAATTATAATTATAAAATACCCCTACATTTAATAAAGAAATAAATCCAAAAATTAGAAATTTAATTTTTAATAAAAATTATTTTAATAAAAAATTATAATTATAAAAATAATTACAAAATTTTGGGATTTAATAAAAATCCCCTAAATTATTAAAATTTTAGGATTTATTTTTCAATAAATAAATTCAATTATTTTAATAAAATTTTGTAAAATTATAAATTTTAATAAATAAATTACTTATTGTTTATTAAAATTTTGTAAAATTATAAATTTTCAATAAAAATAATTATTAAAATTTTTCAAAATCTAAATTTAATAAAAATCAGCTATGTACCTCTATTTTGGATTTATTTTTTAAATTTATGGGTATTTTTATAATTGTAATTTGTTTTATTTTTCAAAGATTTTATAAGATAAAATGGTTTTTTAATTTATTTAAGGGTAAAATTGTCATTTATTTTAAATTATTTAACGGTGTTAGTGTAAAAGTGGCTAATTGATACAAATTTAAAAAGAAAGGTGGTGCAGAGAACATGTTAAAATGTTATGGTAGTTGGATGAACATAAGGCAAAAAAAAGGTGGTGCGATGATAATTTCCCTAATTAATATTTACAAACAGATTATACAACTGGGACCTTCTTATTGACATGTACTCCTCTGAAGCGCTCCTTTAAACCCTCTCTAATATTCGAGAGTTGTCCACTCTACTTCCATTTCGTGATGAACAGACTATCTCCACTCAATTATTTAATAATTGAAGGAGGACTGAACATATGTTACTTTTTCTAATGTACAAAAAAGTTCCGACTGGTGCTATCATTTTTTAACAAAAAATTATTCAATATTAACATTGTTTTAAATGGTTTTTGCATGAGGCGGGTTCAAACGTAGAACTTGCATCTTCAAACTAAGAAACTTAAGTTTTAATAAATATTTATTACAATAAAACCTCTTTGAAAGGATACTCTATATAAGAATAACCTCTATATAATTATAAAACATTTTAGTCACAATTTGGGTTAGTTATAAATTATAGTAACTTGCACATTCTAATAAGTTCTAATTTTTTGTGATCCCATTTTAAGGAACTTGTCTCTATATAGTAATAATTTGTATATTACAACAAATATGTGCTATATTAGATTAAATGTCTAAGATGAAATAAAATATTTTTTTTAAAGTTGTTTGCGACAATAATTTATTATTTACAGTTGTTACCATGTATTTTATGGATTTATGGAATTCATAGTAAGAGAAGAACATTTAAAAAGAATGCAAGCGTTTAGAATTTTAACATGACTTCTCATATTCCCAACATCACATGATATGTGTGCTAGTTTTTGAAACTATATCTATCTTTTGTCAATATACAATGGATTTGACATGCTTTACTAATTAATCATTAATGTAGTGTATATTCTACTCTATATCACTTGCACTAAAAATAATTAAGTATAAATAATAATTTTTGTAACTGCTCTCTGTAAAGTTATAACTCCTTCATAGTAATAGAATTTATTTGATCCAAACATTTTAACTATGGGGAGGTTTTACTCTACTTCCAATTAATTTCTACCACTCGTATAAAAGTATAATAAATACAAAAAGAAGGCCAAATTAACGTAAATTTATACACATAAAAAACTACAAATGTTGTGATCAGATTTTTCAAAATTAGGAATATTTTTATAAAGTAATAAACTATTAATTTATCAATTAATTAATATTCATTAAATTAATAAATTTTTCACTGTTACAAGACTATTGATCTTTTGAGGTTTTACTGTACCATTACAGTTTTTCTATTTCATAATTAGCATATTATGTGTTAGATTGCACGACAGATATTTTGATATTTTTACGGATTCTTCGGACTTTAGATAGATTTTTTAAGATTTAGATTTTTTATCTTTTCCTTTCATAAATTTATTTAATGTTCTCAAAACCACTACACATTCTTTCTTATAAATGATTCTAGAGGCTCTCATTCCATCATTCACACTTAACAAAAGAACTCATTTTTCACTTTGTAAAACTTTATAATTATATATAGTCCCCCTCAAAATAATATTTCGTAAAAATCATTGTAGAAAGACGAGGAGGAGGAGGAGATGATGAAGAATATGAAGTTATGAAAAAAAAATATCGGACCAGAAATTGTTGGATGGTAAGTACAAGTAGTGGAGCATCAATGCAAGATTTGGCAGAATACTTGAGAGGCTTGAAAGTATGTTGCTCCTACCAGACTTTACCTTTCTATAGAGTGACTAACAAGACCAAGAAAAAGATAAAGCATGGAGAATTTCAAGTTTCAAGCAAGATTGATGAATGAGGCTACAAGTTCAAGCGCCAAGATGCATTGATGCTCCACTACAAGTTCTATCCTTTCAGATAAACCAGAGGACAAGTTTTCTTTTAAGAGGAAGAGATTGATGTAGGATGTTGTTTTGAGATTTTAGAATTTTATTATTTTAGGTCTTTGATATTTTCTATTTTAATTAAAGTCAGTGTTTTAGTCTTTTATTTCTATTATAATTGCAATTTAGTTTCTCTCTTTAAGTTAACTTAGGGAAGTTGAGTTACTCTATTACAAATAGAGAGGTCTTGTTATTGTTTTGATAACTTTAACTTCAATTATTCAATAAAAACTCCTCTTTTATAATTCCCTTTGGGATTATCTATCAAAATTTTTCTTGTAAAATCATTTAGATTAAGCGCATCTAATCTCACTTAGCACATAATTAAAATATCATTTAGTCATTTGGGTTAGAACGAGAACTAATTACACTTCGATTAGAGTGTAACCTAATCGCGATGGCTTGGTCCAGTACTAGAATAATATCTAGTGTTTTTCTACGCTATCAATTCCGCTCCATCAACGGCAAATGGTGGATGGTGAAGAAAATGGCCCTTCAAATGTAGCTCTCGTGACTGCACATTGGCGGCCGACAATCATATGAAATTCTATAATTATAACGCTAAGTATTATGTTTAGAATGTGAGATTTCTCATCCGCATCTAAACCTTAAAAAAACAAAAAAAAAAAAAAACTCTCGAAACACAAAAAGTTGACAATCCTATTTTAAGCAACTAAGAGTTCTAGTTTTGTTTGGATCATGTAAAATCTTTCCCTACTCAAGAAAGATGTCTCGAATAGGCTAGAACAACAAACCTCATATGTCTTTAAAGTAATAAAATAAATTTTAAAGATGTCGGTGCAGTTTTAATTATAATGGAAAATAAGTAATTTTACAACTTATGAAATTTGTCATTTAATAGATGGGTCATAGATAACACGAGAGTTATGTTGGGACTCAAATATTGAAATTTCTAATATTATTGTACTATATAACATGTATTATTCATAAACTTAAATTTTGATTAAAAAATACACAGAACAAAAAGATAATTCTATTCACAAACTTTTTATCTCATAATTACAATACTATTTGTGAGATTATACAATGGATTCTTCAAGATTTAGAATTTTTTCCCCTTTTCTCATAGTTAATAAAAAAAGCCCGAACAACCTTTATATCTCATAATTACAATATCATTTGCCAGATTATAAAACGAATCCTTCGGGATTTAGATTTTTTCATATTTTAATTAAAAAACCCCAAATAATATTTTTATCTCATAATTACAATACTATCTGCCAGATTACACAACGAATTCCTCGGGATTTAGATTTTTTTCTTAATTTTATTTTATATCCTCAAAACTACTATTTTTCTTCTTCTCATAAATAATGTTAGAGGCTCTGTCTATCCATCTTTCACATTTGAGACAAAAACTCATTTTTCTAATTTTGTAATACTTCATCAATATCCCCCCTCAAAATATTATTTCATACAAAAATCATGGTTAAAGTTGTAGAACAAGGAGGAGACGATGATGAAGAAGATGAAGACTTGAAAAAAGTTTGACTATATCGAATTAGCTGTTGAAAAGTCAAAGATTTTTTGGTGAGTTTATTCGAAGTGGTTGAAAAAAAGGAAAAGTTGAGCAACATGCATGCATTTCTTTTATTGTTCAAAGTCGGCACCAAATTTGCCAAGACTTTTGCCAACTACTTTAAGGTAGCATTTACTTTTTGGATTGGATTGGGAATCATGGGGAGTGGGAATCCTAGGATTGGGAGTGTGGAGTGGGAGTGGGAGTATGTTGTTTACTTACACTGGAATGGAAGCATGGAATGGAGATCAGAATCCAATTTATGTGTTTACTTTGTCTTGGATTGGGAGTAAATAGTTTCAAATTACAATTTTATCCTTATTTAAAGAATTATAATTTTTAATTACAAAACTAATAAAAATATATTTAATGAATAATATTTATTTTATTATATTTGTAAATTTATTATAATTATTAATATTCTTAATTAAGAACAATAAATTATTAATTGTAATTTTAATATAAAATGAAATGTTATTTTATTTTATTTAATATAATTATATTAAATTTATTATTATATAAAATAATAATATAATATTATTTAGTACAAAATTAATATTTTCTTAGAATAAAGTATTTATTATTATTATTAAATAAATATAGTACTATTATTTTTAAAATAAATATAATAATATTATATTTATTAATTCTCTATTAATATAATAATATTATTTTAAAATAATTTTAACTTAGAATCAATGTAAATTATTATTTAGTTAAATATAATATTATTATTTAAATAAATATAATATTATTTATTTTATTTTATTAATTATAAAACATAAAATAAAAAAAAGGATAGAAATGGGAGAGGTGGGAGTGGATTCCCACTCCCACCTCCCCCAATGGGAGTCCCACTCTCACTCCCCACTCCAAAAATGGGTGGGGCCCACGGAGTGGGACTCCCAATCCCTCCTCATTTTAAGTAAGTAAACGCTGGAGTGGGAGGAATCCACACTCCTCACTCCCACTCCAGCAAGTAAACACAACATAAGACTTTTTGCAGTGAAGCTCAACTATATATAAATAGAGTTTCATTCAGAGAGGAAAGAGCATCCTAAAAACTTGAGAGCATCCCATTTATTTGAGAGCTTAAGAGGAATTGCAAGTGAAGCAATTCTAGCGTTCTGAGAGTGTGAGCAATTGGAGAGTGTGTATGAGAGTACTGAGTGTATTTAGGTTTTGGAAAGTGAGGTTTTCATTACTCAAATATTGTACACCAATAATTGTTAGTAATACAATTATTTTTCTCTTACTCTCGTGGACGTAAGCATAATTGCCGAACCACATAATTCTTGTGTTCTTTATTTTTCTATAATTATTTGGTGCGCTTGATTCCGCATTCCGCGCACAACATTAGCGATTTACCGGAAATAATTAGGAGGTGATATACATACCTACATACATATATAAGTGTGTGTGTCATATTAATTTCATTTATATATTATATTGCAACTTCTTATATAATCAATATTATAGATTTTAAAAAATATATGTGTGCTCATTTAATATACTGTTCTGTATAGGTACTAAATGTCGTCTACGTGGTCACTTAGCTGCATCATAATTTAAAAACATAATCTTCTTTTTACAGGCATGCTTGAATTTGGATATTCGATGGTTTTCAAGTCAGTTCGAACTGATATGGCTTGGTACGTCAAAAGATTGTCCAAATTCATTCGGAGTCATTCCCAGGACTACAAAATGTGAAAAGCCTTGCGTGCTTGTGCCAAGTGCTTTTTTAGCTTTCTTTATAGTGCTCTGTACTTATTAAGGGGTACGGCATATTATGTCCCCCACTAAGAAGAACGACTCGCACGTCCGGTCCAGGTTCACTTATCAGAAAAAAATAATATTGTGATTACTGAAGGCAAATGGGGCTGAAAAATCTGAGGCAGGTGTAAGCACAAATCCGAAGGATTTAAGAAAAGGAACGAGTTGATGATCATCTCAAATCTGAAGGAACTAAAGCTGATCTCAACTTAATTTAATGTGTCTCCAAGCCTTTTTGTTTGTATTCGCATGCAGTGTAAAAAGCTTTTATGTATTATGACTTTAGGGGGGAGAAACAATACAAATGCTTTTGTGGCCCGGAAGATTCACACAAAAAGATTTGGAGCCTTTCCGTTTCCCAATTGAGGAGGATTAATGATATAGCTGTAGCAGAATCTCTGGAAGGATATAAGCATGAGCTCCATGAGCTTTTGTCTACAAGTTTTAGAAAATTATAGATAAGACTATTTATTGTATATGTTGAGATACGAAAAAATACGCATAAAATCTGCACAAATTTTCAATTTCAACGGGCTTCCGCAAGTTCAAATTAGATTGACAATTTCTTTAATTACCATTACAACTGGGAAGATCTTATCATCCAAGTTAATTCTTCCATAAAAAAATTTCATTATTAAATTAATGATATTACTACATTCAAATTACTCACAACAAATATTTCTTAAATTCTAACAAAGAACTGCAATTTCTTCAATACAATAATCATTAAATTACACTTAAAATGGTAACTCCAAAATCCATCACTATAGTAAGGAGCGTTTGACAAATTATTACGCATGTACTAGTGGGGTGTATTAATTCTCTTGCTTTATTACTATGTGCATTTAATTTTTGAGGTTGTGCGAAAAAACTGAGATACTATGACGAACAATCATTAAACATATTGCAGGTAAATATTTTATATCATATTTGGTAACCATTCGTGTTAGTTGCCCAAAGTAACTTTAGTGCAACTAAATTCTGTGGTCTCTGAAGATACAAAATTGAGCCTTCATATATCATTTTCTAGGTGATAAACAAGTAATTAATTATACGCATAATTACGTACAAACTAAGATGTTGATTGTGGAATCGTGATCTCAGTGATTGCGGAGATCGTAGTGTTTGAATGTATGATGATTTTTGCATTAAACAAACCTAAAGTTAAAGGAGTCGGGACAGAAAGAGAAGACGCAATAGCATCGCAGTAAGCTTTTAGCATGTTGCTAATTTGCTCAGGGGTGTATCCGAGTGATATGAGCGGGGCTGGCCAGATGCATTTACTTTTGATGATATCATCAATGGCTCGACAACAATTAGCAATATCAGCTTTGCCAATAAGGAAGAATTGGACGGTCAGATTTGTGCAGGACACGAACTCACCAAGGGCCTTCACACAATCAGTAGCTTGGTCCGCAAGATTCCTAGCTGCAGTTGCTTGTGCCATGAGGCACAATGCGAGAACCAAAAATAGCAACAAGTTTTTGAGAGCCATGGTAATTACAAATCTATTTTATTTGTTTGTAAGAGAGATGTAGAACAGAGATGATATATAAGTTTAGATACATTTTGGAGGTTTCATATAGGATGAGATCTCATGATCATGTTCGCAATTTTGAAGTCAAATTTTGTGTCTGTTAATTAATATTAGTGACAAGAGAGGCAAGTTCGGTACTCTTAATTTAGGTTAATTATAAAGTCAATTAAATCCACCACTACTACAATTAATTATGGTCGTATAAACGTGACTACAGTAGTGTTCCATTTAATAGAATCACATTAATAAAATAATCGCCCTATACGATAATTTGCATAATCGCATGTATTAGAAAAATATAATCAAATTAAAATTCGAAACTTTGTGCTAATTGTAATTATAAGTCAATAATTTAATATCTCGATTGTTTTATTTAAATAGTAAAAGGGTTTTAAATTAACACATATACCCTTTAACTATAGCAATTAGAAAATTAAATTTAAAAGTTTTTAATTAACAAAATTTTAATATAAATAATATAATCTATCTAGTAGACTAATAAATATTAAGTTATTTTTCATATTTATAATAAAAAAATTAAATTTTAAATTATTATATTTATTTTAATAACACATTTGTAATATTATAAAGATTTTAGATAAATCTTTGGATTAAATAGATTTTACAATTAAAAAATCTACATATTAATAATATTAAAATGAAATTTACATAATATTCAAAATAATTTTTATTTTTATTTTTATTTATTTATTTTAATATTATGTTTCTATCTATTATTAAAATTACTGTAATATAATAAAATAGGTCTCATAGATTAAAAATATAAAGATATTTTTAAATATTAAAATTATTGTGAAATTTATATATTATTACATTTATTTTAATGCCATATTTCCATTTATTATAAAATTTTGGGGTTATTTTTTTTTTTTTTAGAGATTTATAGAATCAAAGGGCATTATATTCAAAAAGGGGTTTTGGTGTCCCTTATTGA
Source organism: Citrus x limon (assembly GCA_034663535.1). Lineage (NCBI taxonomy): Eukaryota > Viridiplantae > Streptophyta > Magnoliopsida > Sapindales > Rutaceae > Citrus > Citrus x limon. The sequence continues at coordinate 26,129,607 of CM067997.1, forward strand.
AAACTTGGTGATCTTATGACCATTTCCCTATACCTTGGAGGTATAAGTGTCCTTTTTCTTAAAAATTATGTTTAATAGATAGGATTTTTTAGTGTCATGCTCATCTAAATTCTAAAAAACTAAAATAAGTGGAAACCATACAAACATTCAAAGAAAAAGGTCCTATTTTGAGCATGAATATTGCTTGGACTATTGGGTGTTGTGAAATTTTTCCCCTGCTCGTGAGAAATTTGTCAACTAGGCTCGAACTAACCTCATATGACGCTTGAAATAATACAAATATAATTTAGAAACAGCAGTGCAATTTTAATTATAATAATGGAAAGTAAGTAATATTACAACTTGTGAAATTTATCATTTAGATGAGCGCATGACACATAATGCGAGACTTGAGTTAGACTTAAAATGTTGAGATTTTTATTATTATTGTATTATGTAACATCTATTATTCATAATCATAAACATGAATTTTGATAGAAAAAAAATCTACAAAATAAAGAGATAATTCTAGTCCATAGAATCACAAATCTTTTTGTCATAACTACAATACTATCTATGAGATTGTACAATGAATTCTTTGTGATTTAGGTTTTTCATTCTTCATATTTTGATAGAAAAATAACATCAGATAATCTTTTTATATGATAACTACAATACTATCTGCCAAATTATATAGCAAATTCTTCAAGATTTATATTATTTTTCCTTTCTTATATCTTGATAGAAAAATAACTTAAAATAACCCTTTTACCTCAAAATTACAAAACTACTTGCTAGATTTTACAGGAGATTCTTCGGAATTTAGGTTTTTTTCTTTTTAATATTTTGATAGAAAATAACTTCGAAAAACCTTTTTATCTCATAATTACAACACTATTTGTCAGATTATACAGTGAATTCTTCAAGATTTATATTTTTACTTTTTCATATTTTGATAGAAAAAATAAGCTCAGATAAATTTCTTATCTCATAATTACAATACCATCAACCAGATTATATAGCGGATTCTTCGGGGGATTTAGATTATTTTCCTTTTCATATTTTGATTAAAATATCTAAAATAAACTTTTTATCTCGTAATTATAATGCTATCTGCCATATTATAAAGTAGATTATTTGGGAGTAAAATTTTTTCTTTTTAAAATTTTGATAAAAAAAATAATCTCAAATAATTTTTTATCTCATAATTGCAATACTATCTGCCAGATATGCAACGAATTACTATAGATTTAGATTCATATTTTGAATAAAAAATCTAAAATAAACTTTTTATCTCATAATTACAATACTATCTATTACATTATACAGTGGATTGTTCAGGATCTAACTTTTTCTTTTTCATATTTTGATAGAAAAATAACCTGAAATAACTTTTTTAGCTTATGATTATAGTACTATCTGCCATACTTTACAGTGGATTCTTCAGGAATTATTTTTTTTTAATTATATAAATTTTGATTAGAAAATTTGAAATTAACCTTTTATGTTATAATTACAATATTATCTGCCATATTATATAGTGAATTCTCTGATATTTAAATTTTTTCTTTTTCATACTTCGATAGAAAAATAACTGCAAAGAATCTATTTATCTCATAATTAAAACACTATTTGCTAGATTATACATCGGATTTTTAAGGATTTAGTTTTTTTTTTCTTTTCCATGTTTTCATTAAAAATCTAAGACAGACTGTTCATCTCATAATTATAATGCTATCTGTCAGATTATACAACGGATTCTTCGATATTTAATTTTTTTCTTTTTCATATTTTGATAGAAAAAATAATTTCAAATAACCTTTTTACGTCATAAATACAATACTATCTGCCAGTTTACACTGCGGATTCTTCGGGATTTTGATTTTTTCATATTTAGAATAAAAAATTTTAAATAATATTCTTATCTCATAATTACAATATTATCTGCCAGATTATACAAAGGATCCTATGGGATTTATATTTTTGCTTTTTATGGTTAATTTATTTAATATTGACGAAACCACTATATTCTTCTTATAAATAATGCTAGAGGCTCTATCCATTATTCACATCTGAGAGCAAAACTCATTTCCCAATTTTGTAAAATATAATCAATATTTCCCCTCAAAATTTATTTCACCAAATCATGATTAAAGTTGTAGAAAAAGGAGAAGATGATGATGATGATGAAGATGAAGATCTAATAAAAGTTTGACTACATCGAATTAGCGATTTACCAGAAATAATTGGGAGGTGAGATATATGAATTTTCTTATTTCAATGTTGTATATGCTCTCATTTACCTGCCTCATATTTTGAAAAACATATTCTTCTTTTCACAGTCATGCTTGTATTTGGATGTTCGATAGCTTTCAAGTCGATTCGAACTGATATGGCTTGGTACGTCAAAAGAATGTCCAAATTCATTCAGATCATCCCCAGGACTATATAATGTTGAAAGGCTTGTGTGCTTTTGTGCCAAGTGCTTTTCTTAGCGTCGTTTCTAGTGCCATGTATTTATTAAGGGGTAAGGTACATTATGCCCCCATTAAAAAGGCACGCCTCACACGTTCAGTCCTCATTCGCTTATTGGAAAAAAAAATACATACATATATATAGGTGATTACCTGAGGCTGATGGGGCTGAAATACCCAAGGAAAGTGCAACCAGAAAACCAAAGGAGAAGAAGAAGCTGATGATCAGCCCAATTTGAAGGAACTGAAGCTGATCTCAACTTAATTTTGTCTTCAAGTCTTTTTACTTGTATTCTCATCCAGTTGTAGTCCGGAAGACTCACTCAAAAAGATTTGGAGCCTTTCCGTTTTCCTATTGAGGAGGATTCTGATGATAATGCTGCTGAAGCTGAATCTTTAAAATGTTATAAAAGCAAGGGCTCCATGAGGTTTTGACTTGAATTTTCAAAAATAATAAAGATTACTTACTGTATTATATATGTTGTGATACGAAAATACGTACAAAATCTGTAAAAATTTTCAATATCAAAGAGTTCCCCAAGTTCACATTAGATTGTCAATTTCTCTAATTACCATTGTAATAGTCAAAATTTAACCATCGAAGTTAATTCTTACATAACAAAAAGGTGAATTTATTTCATGCAATAAAGTCAAATCAAATCATTCCATTAGATGGTATTACTCTATTCAAATTACTTGCAACAAATATTTCTTAAATTACAAAACAGTAATGTCTTCCATATTATAATCTTTAAATTAAACGACAAATAGTAACTCCAAAACCCACCATTAAGTTAAGGAGTAGTTGACAAATCACTATGTAGTTGCTATTACCTGTCATTGTTTATGGCCATTGCATATGGGAAGGTTGTGGTAGATTCTCAATAGCCATTTGAGAATCTAATAGTCAATAGCGTTTTGAGTTGTCAAATTATTATATCAAACACAATTGATTCAAGTTGTCCTTTTAGACCCAATATATACACCGGCAAATCATCAAATATGTAATATCAAACACAACCCCCAAAAAAAAGTAAGCCCAATCGATGTGGCAAAACAAAATAATTGTTCAAGTACACAGTTTCTTCCGAATCAAAATCGTGTGTTTATATTTACTATTTAAGTCACATTACACAAGTTTATTATTTGGACAGTGATATATTTGTAGACCACAAAGGATCCTTCTATGTATTGCTTTACTTGAATTAGTTAATGTGAAACAGGAGTAGATGCCAAAGAAGATACATCTCAGTAGTCTCTTAGTAGGTTAGCTTGCTTAGGTGCGAAGCCGAGTGAAGTGATCATTGTGGCAAGCCAATATTTTGCTTGTGATGCTCCCAACGGCACGGCAACAGTGAGGGCCAACATAGCCATTAGAGAAGAATTTGCGAAACTCTTTTGTGCAAGGCTTGAGCTGCAAGAGTGCTTTCCAGCAATCAACTACTCCACCTCCAATGGTATCAGCATTGTAGCCTGTAGGCTTATTGATGGTGCCGTTGCATGTGCCACTAGGCCTGTTAGAACAAAAAGGAGAATTAATGCATCTTTAATTTTGAGAACCATTGTGTATAATGATTGTAATAGAGATTATTAAAACTCGAAACATTAAGAATTACTTATTCATAGGGATGGATGTAGTATAGATATATTAGATATACGATAAAGACTAATTAGCGTCATGATCACATGGTTTAATTGTGTAAATAAAAAAGTTAACAGTAATAAACAATGGAGCTTTGTTGAGGTACCTAATTATCTGTGTATGGTATATACTACGAACTTCCCAACAAATGTGTTCATTTTTAGTAGTTAGCAGTGTTTCTTTTAGAAAAGCTAGTTTTTTTAAACATTATATTCATTTTTAAGTAGTACCATAACTAATTTCAAAAGAATTAAAAAAGTATACCATTACTAGTTACAAAGCCTCTTCCTTATTTATGTGAAAATAGTTCAAATCTTATACCTTTTATACAATCTAAGAAATTTTGCTAGTTAAACCAACATATTACAATCTACAGTATTTAAAATAATTTTTTTCGCCAAAACCTTTCTTAGACAGTTCTATTAATGATCACTAGTGTCTACTATTGTTAAAAATAAATAGTATTGTCACAAGTAAAATATATCGTAAAATATATGTGTGTGTGTGTCATGGTAAGACTCTTTAAATATATTGTATATTGTAGTAAGTTTAAAAATTTTATGTTATTTTTTTTACATCTTGAAAATTTAAAATAAAATTTAGACATATGAAAGAAATTCTAATTTGCCAGTGGTTTAATTAAATTTTAAATAATTGAAATCAAAATATCTTACCAACTATCTTTTAATTTTGTGCACAGTTGATTAAGTCCAATAGTTACATTAATAACACTAATATGATGCACTAATTTGTTTTACATAAATTAAATGGGGATAATAAATATAAATAAGAATGAGACATGCTTAATTAAAACATCAAAAGAAAACAAAAAGTAATAATAAATAAGAGTAGAGATCTGCAGGAAGTTACATAGACGAATAACAAAAAGGAGTGACCAATAAAAACGAAACAAATTTGTTTTGCAAGCATGTCGGAAAAGGTTTCATTGGTGTCATGTGGGACCATTTTTCTAAGGTTACTTCATTGCCAAATGGCTTTTGTCGTTTTTGATTGATTTACTTTTGGTAAAGGATTGATTTGATTATGTTGTAAAAATGAATCTATCTTTTGATTCTCATGATATATTTTTATATGAAATGGTATTTGTATTCCAAAAAGAAAAGAAAGTCTCTGAGTGTATTATATGCAGACCGAAATTGATAGGACTGGAGCGACAGTTAAAATGCTTGTTAAGGTTAAAGAGGCAGGTATTTCTAAAATAACACTTTACATCTAAAATATTGTATTATATACATTTTCTCTTATTAAAACTATCCCAATGAAAGCTATCAAACACAATTAAAACTAATTTTAAATCCACCGTACTTCACTTGCCTAAAGTCTCCTTCATTCGCATCATTACTTCACTTCACGAGTCTCTTCATTAATTAATCTCATATCAATTACAATACAGGAAGCAAAAGTTTTTTTTACTTATCTTTGTCTTAACTTTTACTCCCCTTAGTTACTTCTCTCATCAAGGGCCTTTTTTTTCTTCTCATTTAACAACCTTTATTTTGTATTCAACAACACAACCTCCTTCTTTTCACCTCTTTTTCCTTCTTCAATTTTTTTTAAAACATTTTGTTTTAAAAAAATGAAAAAAGTTTTTGATAAAGTGGGCCATTTATTGAAGGAAAATTTTCGAAATAGAAAAAAATAGGAAGATAGAGCCTCGTGGCAGGTTATTATTTTTTTTCACTTTAAATTTTATGATATATTTATAAAACTTCGTAGTGCATGGCTAATTAATTTGTATTGTACCAGATAAACATTGGACAACCGTTACTAACAAAAGACAGGTCGATGGTTAGAAGCCAACCAAACCCCTTGGAACCATCACGGCAGTCACACTCTATATATAGAGGATCTAGTTCATCATCACCCTGTGTAGATGATATCATAACTTGTATTGTATTAGACTTTGACCAAGAAAATAGAAAGTTTGACGCTAAGTTATTTAAAATGTAAGAATTGAGCGATTAGCACACCTAATAATTTTATTTCTCATTTTTATTTTGAAATCAGTTTTAATATTCTTTTCAGTGTGATTGGAAGAAGATATCGGTATGATCAATTTGAAAGAGAAAAAAGAGAGTGAGTAGTCAATGCTACAAGATATAAGCAAATTACTAAGGAACAAGATGATACTAAAGTTGAAGAATATGTTAAAATAGTTTGTTTGAACATCGACTCGGAGAAATGTAGAGCATGCATACTGATGGATCGCATAGACCAACTAAAAACAAAAGTTACTCGGAAAACGAACTCACTAGGCCTTATGAATCATGTGATGGGCTTAAATAGCTTTGGAAGAGAGCATTGTTGGACTTTTTTGGACAATTATCTTTTAAGTGATCGTTGAAAATGATGTATACTTGATGTTATAAATCATCCAAAGAGGAGGATAACTACATTAAGTTATCATTGAAAATCTTTGAAAAATGGTGATTACAATTTACTTAAAGATAATTGTATCTTGGAAGCTTCCAAACTATAACTTCATGCACATCATAGAGTATACATCATTTTATACTTCATGACTTAAAATAAAACTACAATCTCATACATATTATAATCACAGTTATCCAAGATAAAAGTACAAACATAACATAAAATAATAACTTAAAGGTAACTATCCTCCACTTCTTTGGATGATTTATAGCATAAATTATACATTATTTTCAATGATAACTTAAAGATAACTATCCTCCTTTTTTCATGCCATTTTAAGGCCATCATATAAAGTATAAATCATCCTCTTTTGAAAATTGTAATCATCCTTTTTAAAAGATAGGGAGCATCCAATCCACAATCTCACACACATCATAAGGTATACTTTTGGTGAAAAACTAATCCAAAAATCCTATGAAAATGAATGTCTTTTAATTCTGACAGTATTATTTTTTATGAACTGATATTTTTATTCAAAAAAGAAAATAAAGTCTCTTAGTGTATTATATGTAGACCGAAAATGATGGAACTGTAGAGACAATTAAAATGGTTGTTAAGGTTTAGGAAGTAGTTACTTCTAAAATTACACTTTATATCTAAAATATTTTTTATATACATTTTCACTTATTAAAACTATCCCAATGAAAGCTATCAAACACTATTAAAAATCATTTAAATCCACAATATTTCACTTGCCTAAAGTCTCCTTCATTCGCATCATTACTTCACTTCACCAAAATACCTTCATTAATCTCATATTAATTACAATACGGGAACCAAAATCTTCTTTTACTTATCTTTGTCCCAGCTTTTACTCTTCTCAATTACTTCTTTCATCTAGGATCTTTTTCTTTCTTATCCTTTAACAGCCTTTATTTTATATTCAACAACACAACCTCCTTTTTTTCACCTCTTTTTTCTTCTTTGATTTTTTTTCAAACGTTTTGTCTTAAAAAAATGAAAAAGGTTTTTGATCAAGTGGGCCATTTATTGAAGGAAAAATTTCGAAATAGAAAAAATAGGAAGATAGTGCCCCGGACAAATTATTATTTTTTTCACTTTAAGTTTTATGATATATTTATAAAAATTCATAGTGCATGGCTCGTCAGGCCTATTTTAAAGTGAAATAGGCCTGCTTACGAAACTAAAATCCGGAATGCTCAAGCCAGGAAGCTTTGATCAAGCTTTGATCGACTGGTTCCTCCTCGTCAAGCCTACTTCAAAGTGAATGCAGTTGCAGCAGTATATAGATAAACATCAAGGATCTAGGTGGTGATTAGAGATGGAGGTGGAAGCGTGATAGCTGTAGCAACTCACCAAACAGTTTTTTTTATAGATTTGTACCCAGGTAGGAGAAGCAGAAGTAAACTTGGCATTCAGGTTGCAAAAGTAAGAAAATGATTTTGACGGGTGACTCAAAAGGGAGCACTAACCACATCTAGTTCATCAACATTCTCTGGAGATGATATCATAACTCGTATTATAAAAGATTTTGACTAAGAAAACGAGAAATTTGATGCTCAGTTACTTAAAATGTAAGAATTGAGCTATTAACATGCCTAATAATTTTATTTTTTTTATTTTGCAATCAGTTTTGATTTTTTTCAGTGTCATTTGAAGAAGATATTGGTTTTATATATTTCAAAGAGAAACAAGAGAGTGAGTGGTCAATGTTACAAAATGTAAGCAAATTACTAAAGAACAAGAGTATCAAGTGAAAATACAAAATGATACCAAAATTGAAGAATATGTTAAAATATTTTGTTTGAACATGGGCTCCAAGAAATGTGGAGCATGCGTACTGATGGATAGCATAGCCTAATTAAAAGTAGAAGTTGCTTGGAAAACAAACTCACTCGGCCTCATGAATCATGTGATGGGCTGAAATGGCTTCGAAGAGAGCATTGTTGCACTTTTTTTAGACAGTCATATTTTAAATTATCATTGAAAATGATGTATACTTTATGCTATAAATCATCTAATAAGGAGAATAGTTATCTTTAAGCTATCAATGAAAATCTTAGGAGCTTCCGATCACAACCTCATGCACATCATAAAGTACTCATCATTTTATACTTTATGATTTAAAATGAAATTACAACCTCATGTATATCATAATTACAATGATACAAGAAAAAAAAATAAAAATAGAGCATAAAATGATAACTTAAAGATAACTATCCTCCACCATTTTGGGTGTTTATAGCACAAAGTATATATCATTTTCAATAATAACTTAACGGTAATCATTCTCATTTTTTACAGTTTGTCAATTGAAATGGTCAAAAATTGGAGATCAAGATGATAAGGTTAGTATGACCAACTCTATATTTTATATTTAAGACTTTGACTGTGAAAATTGATGAATTTTTGGGAAAAATGTTTAGATTGAATTGTTTGCACATGCACACAAGCTTAAAACTTTCTAATCTTTACTTAATTGAGGCAATTAGAGTCTTGATTATATGAATTAATGATTGTTGTGCAAAATTCTCAAACATTTTTTTTGTTCAATTTCATTATTAATGCATTTTTTTAAAACAAAAAAAAAAATCATTCTGCATGTCCATTCTCATTTTCTTACATAATGATATGTTTTTAAGTCTAAAGAGTCACATTTGTTTTAAACCAAAACTCAATTTTTTTTAAAGTGCATTGACAAGCTTTTCCCGTCACAACTGAGCATGTTGCGATCTTTTGGTCATAACTTTGTCTATAGAACTCCAAATTTGATTCTGTAAAATCCTCTGAAAAGCTGATTCAATAAGCTTTCCAACGGTATATAGATTGCATTCTGATTCTGTCTCATTTATTCCCAGTTTATATATACAGGATCTAGTTCATCATCACCCTCTGGAGACGATATCATAACATGTATTGTAGCAGACTTTGACCAAGAAAGTGGAAAGTTTGACGTTTAGTTATTTAAAATGTAAGAATTGAGCCATTAGAATACCTAATAATTTTATTTTCTTAATTTTGAAATTAGTTTCAATATTTGTTTCCTCGGTGTGATTAGAAAAAAACATTGGTTGATATATTTCAAAGAGAAAAAAGAGAGTGACTGGTCAGTGTTACAAGATATAAACTAATTACTAAGGAGCAAGAGTATTAAATGTAAGTTATAAAACGATACCAAAATTGAAGAATATGTTAAAATAGTTTGTTTGAACATTGGCTCCAAGGAATGTGGAGCATGCGTACTAATGGATTGCGTAGACCAACTAAACGCGGAAGTTGCTCGGAAAACAAACTCACTTAGCCTCAATCATGTGATGGTTAAAATGGCTTTGAAGAGAGCATTGTTGGACGATTATCTTTTAAATTATCATTGAAAATAATGTATACTTTATCCTATAAATCATCAAATGAGGAGGATAATTATCTTTAAGTTATCATTGAAAATCTTCGGAAAAAGATGATTACAGTTATCTTTAATTTTTGGAGCTTCCAAACCGCAACCTCATGCACATCATAAAGTATACATCAATTTATACTTTATGATTTAAAATAAAACCACAACCTCATACAGATCATAATTACAGTCATCCAAAATAAAAGTACAAATATAGCATAAAATGATAACTTATAGGTAACTATCCTCTACCTTTTTAGATGATTTATGGCACAAAGTATGTATCATTTTCAATTATAACTTAAAGATAACTATCTTCTTCTTTTGAAGCCATTTAAAACCATCACATAAAGTGTAAATCATCCTCTTTTGAAAATTGTAATCATCATTTTTCAAAGTTTGGGAGCTTCCAAACAACAATCTCATACACATCATAAAGTATACATCATTTTAAAGATAGGTATCATCGTCCTCTTTGGATAATTTATAGCATAAAGTATACATTATTTTCAACGATAACTTAAAGATAATTATCCTCCTCTTTTGAAGCCATTTAAGACCATCACTGAATGTGCTATAAAACATCCAAAGAGGAGGATAGTTATACTTTATGCAATAGTTATTTTTAATTGTACTCCTCTTTCAAAGCCATTAAAGTTTAATTACAGTAATCCAAAATAAAAATATAAATATAGCGTAAAATGATAACTTAAAGATAACTACCCTACTCATGTTTGAATGATTTTTCATCATAAAATAATAACTTCAAGATAACTATCATCATTTTTTTAAGCTGTCATTTTATGCTATGTTTATACTTTTATTTCGGATGACTATAATTATACTTTACTTTGGATGATTGCAGTTTCATCATATCTTTGGATGATTATAGCTTTTTTTGTTAATTTTAATTTTTAGTTAATTATATTGTTAGATATTTTTATTAGAATACATTGACAAGTGATAAACTTGTTGGGATGTCACTGAATGTGCAAATTTTAGTCAATACTTTAGTCGATAATGTCTTTTAACCAAGAGTGCGTTAAATCTATAATTGTTCAACTGAGCGAAGCTTTGGTCTCCTTTTGCTGTCTTATGGGATTTTAAGACTTACGAATATATGAATGAAGCTTGTGAATTACAGATTATTTGGACTGTATTTTTAGGTCGATCTTAATGGGTTTGAATAGACTCTCTTTAATTTTTTATTGTATTGTTGTCAATATTAAATTACAATTGAAAATGTATGATTTTTAATTACTGATCAAAATTCAAGTTTTAAGAAGTTAAATTAAAAAAATAGTGTAATTTTGTACTTTCTTTTTAATTGACTACAATCTACATTTGATATTGCATTACGAGGTCTACTAGAAATCCAAATACATATATTTAGCCCAAAAATTTACACAAACTAATTTAAAAATTTACTTCCATTACTATTTGGTGAAATATTACGATTAAGACATGATGAGGCATACCAAAGCCAACAAAGAAGCACATTTTATTTTTGAGGGCCATATTGATCATACATTAGTCTTTAATTTGTTTCTTTTTATTTATATTCGTAATTAAGAGAGTTAATGAGAGATGAAGAGCATTTAAATATGGGTAAATTACCCCTGGCTGACAGATTTTTTGCCAAACTTAAAAAAGGTGAAACATTTTTTTAAAAATAGGCGAGCAGGTGACAATCCGTTAACTTTAACAGGAACAGTAAATTAATTACAAAATAACATTTTTGCCCCTAGAGTTAATTACAAAATGACATTTATGCCCCTATAATAGCCGCAAAATGACATTTCTATCCCTAAAATTAGTTACAAAATTTATTTTTGCGCATACTCAATTATTTTTTATTTTTTTAAATAGAAAAAATTATTAAAAAAATTACATCTAAGTGTAATTAATGGGCTTTTTTAAAAAAATCATACAATTTTTTTTTCAAAAATTCTTGTTGAATCAAACAAATTTTTTTTATATAAATTGTAACGGCAAAGTTTGATTCAACAAGAAATTTAAAAAAAAAATTGTATAATTTAACCAAAAAAAGCCCGTTAATTACACTTAGATGTAATGAAACAGCTGACACAATTAATATTAGGGGGTTGAATATTTACCTTATCCAGGTCTAACATCACGCAGGAATAGAAAGATGTCCCAGCAGTCTAAATGTTCAATCAACAAGGCCATATGGCCTTATTTCGTTTAATTTTCTGCAGTGAGATATACTGATAGTGAATTGACTGAATTCGGATCAAGTACATCATGCCATGGAATATGCATAATGATTAATTAAGCAAGAATTACTTCGACCATTCCAATCTAAAATTTTTGAGCCGCCAGGAGGCGGAGCTCAGACGTATTCACTGTTACCAAATATTTTTCCTTTCCATTGACTCTTGAGTCTTTTATCTAGTTGAAACACCAAATGTCAAAATATTGCAAGGGTCTTGATATGGAACTGGTGAAGTGACTCAGCGAATCTGACTGTGTTAAGATGGGGAAACAATCTTTTAGGGAATGTGCTGGAGAGGAGCCCATGTATACCAAGTGAATGTGTGGGAGTAAGGGAAAATTATTTCAATTGCAAGAGAGGGTCGGGTTGACATGAGAGCTAGGATACGTGGAAACAAGGGTTACTAAAAGCAACTGTAGGATCAAGCTGTTGGCATCAACATTTTACTCTCAGACAATTGATGCTCCAACAATAATCAAAAGAGGATCACAAAGGAAAAAATATTCAGGCTTAGGAGACTTGAAGGAATATTTTGATATGTGAACTTCTGGTTGCAATTTTCTTAGGCTTTGTGTAAAACAAAAATTTGATTGGATAAAAAATGACATTTAATAAAAAAAAATTAAACAAGAATTTACACATTTTAATTTACTAAAAGACTTTTTTTGGTTTACTTTTTTCAAACATTAAATGTTAGAAAGTAAAATTTATATATCTTACCTTAAAAAAGTTTCTGGTAAATCGCTGATTCGATAATACATCAAACTTTTTTTCTTATTTTCATCTTCTCCTCTTAATTAGTTCTACAACCTCCATGATTAGTTTTTATCAAATATTCTTTTGATGAAAGGAATATTTATGAAGTTTTACAAATTGGAAAAGGAATTATGTGCCAATTGTGAATGATGGTTTTAAGCATCTTGCATTATTTATAAAATGAAATGTAGTGGTTTTGAAAAAGTTAACTAAACTATATGACACAAAAGAAAATCCCGAAGAATCTAGTGTATAATCTGGCTTATAGTTAAAAAAAACAATAATAATTAAATTCTTGAAATATAATTTGGTATATAATCTGGCATATCATATATTACATGGCTTATACTAAAGAGTTTAAAATCTCAAAGAATGTGGTGTATAATCTGGCATATGGTAAAAAAAAATATATATCTAAAATTCAAAGAATCAGGTATATAATATGGCATATAATATATAACCTGACATATATAAAAAATTCCTAAATCCCGAAGACTGCGGTTTATAATCTGGCATATAATACTATAATTATGAGATATAATATGCAATTTGCTTTACAAATTTCTCTTTTACTGAGGGAAAAAGAGTGAAACATCATTGTTGTTTGATAAAACTAATTAAAATCCTCCTAATGTTTTAAAACACTTCCAAATTCCCCAAAATGTCAACTTTTTTTTCCTGATTGTATCATTTTACCCTTGGTAGTTGTTTGATATTGAAAATATGAATGCCTTTAATTATTTGATTAATTGAATAAGTTTTTTTAATCATAATTAATTGAAAAATTATGGGAAAAAAGTAAGGAAAATGTCATAATTTTTTAATTAATTCTGAAAAATTAATGTGCATGCATTTTAATTCTAAAAGAATTTCAGAATTAATTGAAAAGTTATGACAATTCCGTTATTTTTCCCATAATTTTTCAATTAATTACAATTAAAAAATTATTCAGCTAAATAATTAAAGGTATTCATATTCCTAACATCAAACAACCACCAAGGGCAAAATGATAAGTCAGCAGAAAAAAAAAAGGTTGACAATGATATATATAAATTTGTTCATTTGAATGATTCTTGTAGATATTTCGCTGCTCCCCTCGTGATGAAAAATTCATCAAAACTCTAAAACAGGTTTGACCATATTAAGGTAAAATAGTAAAAAGAATAAAACAAATTAAAAGGGGATTTTGATGGACGTTGAAAAGTGATACATAACAAATTAACAAAATACTATAGTTATTTAGATAATATACTTCGTTTATATCCTATCTAAAGTGGCAAATAATGTGTCAATATTTGATTGACTCAAGTAATATTTAATTATTAAATCTAATCATTCATGTTCCAAATAGTGAATTCTATTTGTGACATATCAGTTGGGATGCTAAGTAATTTTCCCGACTGAGCAAGCATAGAAACACTCGAAACATAATTAATTTATTGAAACAACATAGCAAACTTACGCAACTCTTACAATTTTTTTAAGATATTTGTTATTTTTCACACATTAAAATTTGTAAGAACCAAATATTATCCATCTAAAGCTTTTTATTACACAACAGTCGTGGTTTAATCAATTGTTGAAGATTTTGTTTAGGGAAAGAAGAATATCAAGAGGCAGGAAAGAAAGAGATGATAGTTTTTTTTAAGAACATGGAATGAGAGCTTGGAGACAAACACTTCTTTGGTGGAGAGAGTTTCAAATTTGTAGATTTGCACTGGTCCCATTCACAACCAACTTTTATAAATCCTAGACTCTTAGGAATTTTAGCATTGAAGCTGAGTGCCCCAAGCTTATCAAGCTTATTGCACGAGCCAAGAGATGCTCACAAAAGGAGAGTGTGTCTAGCTCCCTTGCTGATCCTCACAAGATCTATGACTTTGCTTTGGACTTTAGAAAGAAATTTGGGATCACATAGACAGTCCAAAGGCTATAGAGAAATAATTCAATGACCCATGTGATGTAATGACATTTTAATTATCAGTTTTTTTGAATTTGCTTGTTTAGCATAAAATTCTGGTAAGCAAATACTAAAACACACTTTATGGTAGCTGTTAATAATAAGTTGATTTTACTGATGATTTTATATCACATCAATATTGAACTTATGTTTACAATGTTGGGCTTATACAGATTGTCATTATTAATCTACTAAGACTCGTATACAAAGCAAACTAGAATCTCAGTAAATTCGAGTGCAGTGAGCATAGAAGCCCAACATTTATTAACAATGGTAACAAAATGGCACTGCAACGGTCCTTGTCAGGATCACTGATTCACACCCAATATCAAAGGAAAGCAAAATGGTTTGACATTAGTTAAAATTGATAAAGAAATACTAAATGAACCCCAATAATGCAAAAGTATGAGAATGTAGCCGGCACACAGCATAATCTTTCATTGGAATATATACAAAGTTTTAGCTTGTTTCCCAAGTTGATTATCGTACTACACACATACAACTGTATGATGGATCTAGTGGCAACATTCAATTTGACCTCAGGGTTGTTCTCAGATGTCCTTTGAATATATAGGGCAATCTCACTTGTCTTCATTATTGTAGGCTCGATATTGCTGAGTCATCCAACACGTGACAGGGTTTAGTTTAGAGTAATTCACTGAGACATTTCGTCGACCAGGTACTTCATTGCATCAAACACTTGATTTTGATAGCAATTATTTTCATTTAATAAAATCTCTTGTTTGAATTATTTAATCTCATAATAAGCTTTTTCCATAATTAATTTCATAGCAAGGAGTAAATTCATAGATGGGATCGACACATAAAGTCAATCAACTTTCTGTATCATAAGTTGCACCATTCGAGCCTAAATTTCGCTCAAGCTTCTAGTCTGCTGCGACGAGATGGAGTTTTTAAAATGTATAACTATATAAATTTTCTCGTAATTATAGTAATAAACTCCCTGTTGCATCAAAATATAATGAAAAGAGATAAATGATTACAATGCATGACTCCATGTTCATGGCATGTACTGTCTCATGCCCAAAAGTTGCATTATGAAATTTGAAAATTCACATGTCTTACCTTATTGTTCTGGTAAATCACCAATTGAATATTGTCGAGCTTTTTTCATAACTTCTTCTTCTCCTTCTTCTCCTTCTTGTTCTACAACTTTAATCATGAATTTTATGAAACATCATTTTAAGGGGAATATTTATTAATTTTACAAATTGGAAAATGAGTTCTTATGTAAAATGTGAATGATGGATAAAGCGTCTAACATTATTTATAAGAAGAGATGCAATGACTCAAAGGCTATTAAGTAAATTTACAAAAAGGAAAAATATTTAAATTCCGAAGAATCCGTTATATATTCAAATATATAGTAAAAAAATCTAAATTTCAAAGAATCTATTATATAGTATCACATATGGTAGAAAAATCCGAATCTCAAAAAATCTAGTATAAAATACTGTTTATATCTTCTTCTTCTTTTTTTTTTATAGAAATCTTGTTTATATCTAGTATATAGCAAATGATATGATATGTAGTTGTAAATTCTTAAAACTTAAATTTATAGTATATAATATTGCATTAATATTATAATGGGTAAATTTCACTGCACCCCCTTATTAAACTGACATACTTCAATTTTCCTCACAAAAGTGTAAAAACTTCAATTTACCCCCTAAATATCGTTATTTTTAACAATTGACTAACGTTAACCGATTAAAATATGAGAATTCCCTTAACCCAATAACTAACAGTTTTGTGGAGTTAACAAGGATAATTTTATTTCATCCCATAAGGTTTGATATATTTTAAGTTAAATGACAAAAATAAATTTATCAATGAAAACCCTCGAATAGTAAAAGACCTTTACAAAGATAAATTAATTTTTACTTATATTTTAATTTATAAAAGGATTATAATAACAACAAATTTTGTTTACAATATCACCACAATGGAAATCAAAAGATCATTTTTTACCCTTATCTTGAATTTAAATACTTTATGAATTTAAATCATTAATCAATTAGTTGACTTTTACCATCCAAATTACCATTTTACCCTTCAAAGTATTTAAAAGATAAATTAACCCATAAAATTTATTTAAATTCCATTACTAATATAATTCAATGGATTAAGAATTAGAAAATATATAAAATTTAGCAAAATTCAAAAACCAAAGTCTTAACTCCTAATCCAAATCCTAAATTTTTATCAGTTTCTTTTTTATTAATATAATTTATTATAATATATTAATATAATTTTCTCTCTGTTAGTTTTAACAATCAAAAGGGTAATATTATATTGGTGTATTCTCTTAACAGTCAACTCACTGACAAGAAGTTAAAACTTTTAAGCTAATTTTCACAAAACCCAAATATTTCAAACATTTCAATAAAAGTTGCTTTGCACGCAAATTGATAATATTTATTTTTTAATTAGTTAATTTTTTAACTGCAGAAGTGTAAACAATTATTTCTTTTTTAAATGAGAAGTTTTTTTCTTTAGTTTTTATTTTCTGAAATTTTTTCCCCTTCTTCAATAGTTCAATTCCTTTTTTTCCTTTTTTTTCCATTAACTACATTTTTCTTCATCTGCTCCATGCCTTATCTTCTTCAAGCGTTATAGAGCCATGGCAGTAACTCGTAACAAAGATTTTGAAACGGGCGATGGTGTGCCAACACCCCTATTCTAAATCTTGGCCCCTCTTCTCCTTTAAACAAACCCTAGCTTCTTCTCAAATTTATCAATAAACCTAAAACCAAACTAATCATTGAAATCATCAACACCCATTGCTTGGATCATTGTATGCTTGGCTTGGTCGCGCACGGCCATGGGTTTGTTTGGAATGGCTGTGCTTGGCCATGAAATTGCTTAGCATGGCTGAGTGCAGCCATGGGCTTACTTAGAATGGTCGTGCGTATCCATGGGTTTACTTGGCATGGTCACGCACTGCTATAGGCTTGCTTGGAATGGCCGCTCACAACGGTGGGTTTACTTGGCATGGTCGCACAGTACTGTGGGCTTGCTTGGAATGGCCACGCACGGCCATGGGCTTGCTTGACATGGCCGCACGCCGCCATAGATTTTGCTAGGCAATGGACATAGTTTGAATTATATATGTTGCTAATTTAAGTGGGTTTTGCTTATTAGGGTTTCAAGTAGAGTATTGTGATGAAGACCAAGTCTTTCTGTAAGAAGGAAATGAAGATTGTGATTATTATACTTTGGTTCGTAGAAACTAAGTTTCATTTTTAAATAGTGGATTCAAAGCGGGATTGTAGAAATTAGATTTGAAAGTGGTGTGGAGTTGTTAAGTGTGTGAAAGAGAGGGAAAAAAATAAAAAGAAATGAAGAAGAAGCTGAATAGGTAGGGGAACAAAGTAAATAAAGAAGAAAGAAGAAGAGAGGAAAAAATTTTCCACTTTTTTATAATTTTTGAGATTTTGATTTTTTGATTATGTTATAATCTTTAATTTTGATTATGATATTGTTGATTTGGTCCAGGAAAGAAGCAAAAGAACAATGAATAAGATAAAGAAACAAACACGAAATGAAAAAAAAAAAGTAGAAGACGAAGAAGAAATAAGATAAAAAGGAAAAGGAAGACAAAGAAGTGAAAAAATGAAAAGAAGATGAAGAATAAAAGAAAAACGAATTTGAAAAAAAAATGCAGCGCAACTTTTAATTTTAATTAAGGATAAATTGTAGTGGATGGCATGGATAGTAATTTTTTAGATTTCAAATCCCAAATCAGGAATAAATTTATTTTTTTTCCAAAAACTCATTTCAAATTTTATTTTAAAAGATTATAACTGTGCATTTTTAACATTTTAATCATTACTTAAAAAGGGATTACTGCTCAAGTTTCTTAAGACTAATGAATAAAAAATAATAAATATTATTTTAAGAAAAGTGATAGATACTGGATATACTAAAATGTTTATAAATTATTAATTATTTTATTGCTTCACCCTTTAGCTTGATGTTTGGGAAGAAAAATGGCTTTCAATAAAACTGAATCATTATTTAAAAAGTAAAATCAAAATTTATAACAAATAATATTAACAAAAAAGAAACCGATGAAAATTTGGGATTAGAATTAAGGCTTTGGTTTTTGAATTTCACTAAATTTTATGGGTTAATTTGTCTTTTAGATACTTTGAAGGGTAAAATGGTAATTTAGATGATAAAAGTCAGCTAATTGGTTAATGATGTATATTTATAAAATATTTAAATTCAAGATAAGGGTAAAAAAATAATGATGTATATTTATAAAATATTTAAATTCAAGATAAGGGTAAAAAAATAATTTTTTTATTATTTTCATTGTGGTGATATTATAAACAAATTTTTTTATTATTATAACTTTTTTATAAATTAAAATATAAGTAAAAACTAATTTAACTTTTTAAAGGTCTTTTACTATTCGGGAGTTTTCGTTGATAAATTTATTTTTGTCATCTAAATTAAAATATATCATACCTTAAGGGGCGAAATAAAATTATCCTTGTTAACTTCACAAAAATGTTAGTTATTGGTTAAGGGCATTCTTGTATTTTAATCGGTCAATGTTAGTCGACTGTTAAACATAACAATATTTATAAGGTAAATTAAAGTTTTTACATTTTTGGAGGTAAATTAAAAAATTGAAGTATGCCAATTTAATAAGAGGGTACAATAAAATTTATCCTATTATAATTATCATATAAAAAAAATTGTAATTGTATGAAATAGGGTTTTGTCTTGGTTGGAGTGTTTACCTTACATTTCATCAACTAGTTAAAGTGATTAAAAATGTAATTATCATATAAAAAGGTTGTAATGGGAATTTGTACTAAAATGTAATATATACCAACTTGGAGAATGCTACCTTGCAGAGGCCGTAAGGTACAACCATTTTTATACAATGAAATGAAAAGTTGGTCCAAGTGAGAGTGTCATACCTTACAGCATCTAGAATGTAACCACCGCTTGTTTATAATAGTTATTTGAGCAATTATGTTGAGTTGACCTACCAATTCATTTAAGACCGTGTAATAAATTGAGAAACTTTAAAAATAATTGAAAGTGTATATATAAAGATAGGAAATAATGATATAATAATGAGCACTATGTCCACCTACATACCATATGATTAATTTGAACACGTGACAAAATTATGTGGTTCGTTTTGAATAATACTAAAACTAAAAAATTCACCAAACAACACCACACTATATTATCACTCACCATAAATTAAGTAGGGAAATTTACCCATTTAACCATTTTCTAACTTTTAATATAAAAAAAGACCACACTCCAATTTTTCTTACAATAGCAATCATTTATAAGGTTCTCAAACCAAAATATCCCTAAAAACTAAACAAACAAGACATTTTTCAAAACTAAATAAACAACATAAAGTAATGATATAGCCACAAACTCTTGTACAAACTTATTTTGTATAAACTGACGTGGCACGATAAGATTGATTGAATTAAATATCACTTGGCCCACATAGTTTATTTTTATTATTTTATATTTTCATTCAACCAATGAATTAATGACACGTCAGTTTGTACAAAATAAATTTGTACAAGAGTTTGTGGCTGTATCATTACTCAACAAAATATTATGCCCAATATCACCTAAAAACATTTCTTGTCGCCCCAACTACGCTCATAGAGTTCCTTCACTTTCAGCATTTCTTGAATTCTGGTGATTTCCTTTACTTTTGTGTGATAAACTTATTGCTTGCTTGGCGATGACCATTATAAAAAATATCATTATGATTAATGTTCTTAATTCGGTAAGAGTGATGATGCAGCCACAAACTCTTGTATAAATTTATCTTGTACTAACTGATTTAACATTAATTCATTCGTTAAATGAAAATATAAATAATAAAAATAAATTATGTGGACCAAAAAATATTTCATTCAACTAATTTTATCATGCCACATCAGTTTGTACAAAATAAATTTATACAAAATTTATAGCTATATTAATACTGATTTGGTAATACGAAGATTAAGAAGAAAGAGAGATGGAACAAAAAGGGGAGAAAAAGGACAGGAGAGAGAAGTAATAGAGGAGGAAAAAAATAAAAAAATAAAATAAAAAAGAGATAGAATTAAAGAGAATTTTCATTAAACTTAAAGTAACAAAATTGGGCGTGCTGTGCCGCGAGTCGATTTCATTAGATGAGACGAGTGGTGCAAAATATCAATTCATTTGCGGGTAGCAAAATATTTCGCATGAACCAAAATAAGCTTTAGCTTAGGCTTGATCCAATCACAAAAATGGTGAAAAATGGAGAAAAACAAAAGTTTAGTCTTATTGCATATACTTTGCCGCCAGACTTATTTGAAGCCTCATATTACAAATTATCAATAATCAATTATACAAGGATATTGATTCAAGTCGACCGTCCATTAAAGAATACAATTGTTAATTAAATGTTAAACACAGATTAGAATCAACAACAAATGAAGCTTCCAAGATCCATCATTCTCCATTCTTTAAACCAATCACCATTTCCATTGTATTAAACTTCATACAATCTCTGTCACTAACTATGGAGTCAAGGGAATCAGAAAAGCTGGGATGCCACACAATGACTGCTCCCACCGTCCTTGGCACTGTCTGCAACATGAACCATTCCACAGCTGAAGAGGATTTATGGGTGCCAGAATTAAAGCCCACCAAATGAAGAGAATCAAATAAGTTTCAGAGAATCCAAGGTGAGCAACATATGGAACTAATAATTCAAATCATGCAAAATTAGTGTGTAAATGAATGCAATACAAAAGATCAGCACATGAAACCAATGAATGCACAGATGACAATTGAAGTCCATCTAATAGAAATAAGCATAAGTAGAAAATAATTCTATCAAAAATAAATAAACAAAAGGAGTCACTACAGATACAACGAACTCAGAGTAAGGGAAAACAAATATCAACCAAGCTAAAAACAATAATTCTTGGGTTTCAGACATCCGAGGAAGAATTGAAGCAGCACAAACTCTCAAGCCTGGCGAAGGCGAAAGCTCTTAGGCGGCCACTGCGAATGTTTTGAGAAACAAGCCTTAGGATTAGTCATCATCAACAATACTCTTGAAAGACAATAATTGCCAATCATAAAAAGTAGCAAATTAAAAATCAGAATTGCAATACTTAAAAATAACATATGCAAATAATAGACTTATGTCCTGTGTTTTGTATAGAATCAAGGTTTCAGACATCCAAGGAAGGAATGAAGCACAGCATAAGCTCTCAAGCCTGGCGAAGGCGAAAGCTCTTAGGTGGCCACTGCGAATGTTTTGAGAAACAAGCCTTCGGAATTATCATCAGAAACCTCAACACAAGTTCTTACACTGTGATTCTAACTCCAGGCATTACAAACCCCAAAAGTTCAAAAGCAATTTTTGAATTTTCAGTGATGTGTCCCAAAGGCCTTTAAAAAAATTGGATTTTAAAAATCGCAAAATTAATAACATTTATTAAAAAAAAAAAAAAAGAAGCAAGTCGATAACTGAGACACAGAACATTTTATCATAATTTGCAACAATTAGTATCCTGTCAATCTACCAACATCACAAGATGATTCAACAAAAACAACAGAAAGTCAAAAGAAATAACAACTAAAGCTAACAAAAAATACTTAAAGGTCTCAGACATCCAAGGAAGGATAAAAGCAGCATAAGCTCTCAAGCCCGGCGAAGGCGAAAGCTCTTAGGCGGCCACTGCGAATGTTTTTGAGAAACAAGCCTTTGAATTTGTCATCATCAACCCCAATTCAAAACTAAGAACCCATAATTAATATCGATTATAAACTTTTGAAAAAAAAATTTCAAATTTCCCACCCTCAAATGATCAGCAAGCAACCCGGAAAGAGACTGCTGACAAAGTGAATGGGATGGATAAAAAATTAAATTTTAGGGACTTGTTCATCCCTAAAGCACTCTTAATCCCTGCTAAAGGGGCAGACGTATAGTCCCCCAAAGGAAAAAAAAAATCCCAACTCATCAAATCATAAATTATTTTCACGGGCATAACAAAAAATTCAATTATTTTTATTCATATGATAAAATGCATACTTGATACCCTAATTCTAAATACAGTGAGCAATCAAACAAGAAACTCAGAGCTGAAAGCCAATCGGCTAATTCTTAAATTAGGATATGCGAAGAGCTTCAAATAGACAAATGAGAGAGAAGATTGTATTATATAGTGAGGGGATGAGGGGTTAGGGTTTTGAGGGTGAATTGATTAGGGTTTTGGAAGATGGACGGTGAGGATTTTTTGGATGGAACAATCTAGATGGTTGCGATTTTGATCTGGCGGTGTTAATTGGGCTTTTGCGCATAGCCCAATTTTGTATTGGGCGAAAAATTTGGGCCGATAGGTAAACAATTGGATATAGAGAAAATAGAGGGTAAACAGATAATTATGCTGAAATATAACGATGACATAGCATTAAAAATCGATGACCAAACAAACGCATTATAAAGATTGAAACTTGGCTCTGGTAGCATTTATAACACCTTAGCCCGAACGACTAAATAAATTATATGGGCTTTGGGCATACCAACACATAACGTACCGCGAGTTTGTTCTTGAGATTGTTATCCATAACGCTTTATTAAGTTTAAACAATCCAAAGCCACTCGGCCAAAGGCTGCTGCCCTCCAAGTTGGAGGGCAGCAGTTCGAACCCCATAAATATATTATAAGGGTATTTTTTTTTAATTAAATTTGAGCGAAGACAGTTTTCTTCCTTACCCAAATATGAGGAGTAGACATCCCTCAAATATTTGTGAGGGTTAAAATTTGGACAGCGCTCTATTAGCATTGATGTAAGTTGGTTCCCTCGAATATTTGTGAGGGTTAAAATTTGGGTAGCGCCCCATTAGCATTGATGTAAGTTGGTCCCAGTAATAGTCTGATTTGTAAATATCAGTTATAATCTCATGTAATATGAGTTGTAATTTGAGCAATAATCTCATGTAATAAAAAAAAAGTTTAAACAATCCAAAATTTATAAAACAATAATATCATAAATCGTTAGTGAGAGAGTTCTTTTTCTTATATTATTTTATAAATTTTAGATTCTCCTATATATATTTTGAGTTGCAAAAATCTAGAAATAAAATCTACTTGACTATCGAACTTACACTGTTACATCATCACTTCTTTAATAATAGGAGCGGAGTTATTTGTGGGCTGTAGCCTGTCCAAAATTTTGAAAAAATTTCAAAAATTCCATTGTGCAAAGTTTAAAAAATTGTCATTACTCTATATTTTTATTTACAACTTTATCATTCTATATAATTTACAACTTTGCTATTCATGTAAATAAATAAAAAAGTGAGTATTTATTTTATTCTTTCATAACTTGCTTTCTTTGTTTCTTGGGTTCTTGGTGCTAACATGCTCAACTTCTTCTTCAGTTATTCATCTTCTGTTGGTAAGAATATATAATAAATTTATTTTTTATTTAATCATTTACAGTATATTTATTAATTGTAAGGCAGTAAAGACTTTAACTAGTTCCTGTTCTAATTTTATTGCATAACATTAAATTATCGTTAGGTCAAATCATTGAATTTTAGCAATTAAATTTTTAAATTGATTATTGATAGCTCATAGACTAGAGATAGTAATTTCCATGAAAGAAAAGAAGGAATCCGTGAGTTAAATCAAATGGCTTAATTTAGTGGGTTATCAAGACACCACTTCAAAATAAGATGGAGAATAAGTTTATGTCAAATTGTATAGTTATTTATAATAAAAGAGAATTGTAGACATTATTAATTCAAATTTGATAATAGATAAATTTTATTTTCAAAAGTATAGTAAAACACAACTTAAATAATTTTAAATTGTAATTAAATTACTTTTGAGATTCGATTTATTTTCTGATATATT
Organism: Citrus x limon; assembly: GCA_034663535.1. Taxonomy (NCBI): domain Eukaryota; kingdom Viridiplantae; phylum Streptophyta; class Magnoliopsida; order Sapindales; family Rutaceae; genus Citrus; species Citrus x limon. Next base: position 26,154,388 of record CM067997.1, read on the forward strand.
AATAAATTTTTCATTAAATTTCATACTCTTAATTACGATAATATTTGGACTTGGAAAAAAGTTAGCCCACCCAAAAATCTTTTCTGGTTTCGCCCCTGTAATTAATAGTCATTCAAGAGAGAAGTGATAGATGCTCAAACGCCATCCCTAGTGTGAGCAAACCACAAGCTTGACCATTCAACCGACCTCATATTAATAAATAATATGGATAGATGCTACTTCGTTCAATCAATTCGATCTATTGAGATGATGCTAGATGTTGTAGGCCTACACAAGCATTCATGTGGGATTTGGTGCAAAAGAAAAAAATAAATTAAAAACGTGGGATACAAAAACGGTCAAAAAAGAATAAAGATAAAAAAAAAAAAATTGCAGATATTTAAAGCACATTCAACACACCGGGCCAAATCCTTTCCTTTATGAAGAGGTAAAATGAATTAAAAGCGGCACGCCTACTATAATTTATTTCCCAAAATGCCCATGAAACCTACCTATAACTTCACCAAATTAGATTTCTGCTTTGATCATTTTGGTCATTTCTCAGTTCAGCTAACCCTCTAACAGATGATTTGTATGTAAAATAATATTTTAGAAGCAGCTGCCACCTTAACCTTAGCAAACATTCTTTAATCTCCCCACACTCCAGTCATTTTCAGTCTCTATGAACGAGATAATAACATTTGAATCCCCGTATTATATATTTTTTAAATAAAAACATAGTTTGTCTATCTTTTATCAAACAGGTACCAATCTCTTTTTAAATACTAAATTACTATTGTATATCAAATTTTGATCATCATAGTATAAGAGTTATGTAACTTTTATTGAAGGAAAAAAATAAATCTAATTCGTTTTGCTTTATGTGATTTTTTTTTTTTTAAAATTCGATCTCGTAATAGAGTATGAATTATTAATTGATAGAGAGAGATTAGTAAAAGATTTTGTGATTTTCATCTTAAAATGTATAATTATTTTTAATTAAAGAATTATACTTAAATTACAAATAAACAAAAATAAAACAAACATTCAACTAATGAATCTCAATTGAATTGAGTTCATGATACAAGATATTATAGATATATTATTTAGCACCTATATCTTTTAGATGAGAACTCAGTTTAAGTAAAAATAGTCAAAATTTCACTATTAAGGTATAGAAAAGTGTACCCTTCGTTCTTATATACAATCTATTTGACAAATAAACAATTCAATCTATAATTGAATAATTAAAATTTATTCCACATATAAGTCATGATGTATACCTATACTCTATTTATATTATGTATCGATATACTATATATTGTAGACTTTTTATACAAAAAGTTTATGAGTGATCATCATAATAAAACAATGCATTGACATTAAACTATAATGCGGCGATGATTAGAACTTATTTAAAAACTATAAAGGTAATTGCTTTATCTTTTTCCTAACATTAATAATGAGTAATAATGTTTGAATTAACCATTAAAAAGGATGCTCTGAGCCATTGGAAGATGAATTGGTATCAACCTGCTGGGTACTTTTTTAATAATAATAGACCAATTACATCATTATTTAGAATAATATAAAATATCGGGGAGCCAGATGTTATTAGCCGCTCTATAAACATTAGAAAAAGGTGGCGGATTAAAGTTGGAGAAAAAGCAAAACCGAAAACCCACAAAATCATCATTCCTTACAGCTCATTTGAACCAAAGAGCGCCTCTCTTTCTTCTCTCTCTAGAAATGGACTCAAAAGCTACAAGTTTCAAGCATTCTTCACTTTACTTGCTTTATTTACTCATAGCAGTAGAAGTAAAACCATTTCTTGATGGCTAAGCCCCAGCGTGTGTATCAAGTTTGGAAGGGACGCAATGTATTGATTCTTAATCCTGCACTTTTCTGTTTCTTGCATGTGCTAGTTTTTGATACTCTTAATGGCTTCTTTTGCATTTGGGCTAGCTCAGTTTATGCTATAAGCTGGTGGGTTCTTGTTAGTTTATTGGAAAATCATCTGGGTTTGGTTTGGTTTGGTTTGCTGTTTGCTGCTATAGTTTATATAGTTACTAGTTGTTGATTTGTTTAGTTATTATAGGAACAAGTTTCAACGGGCTCTCTTTGATGTGCTTTTGATGGAATTGCTTTAGTTATTTTAGAATTTGTGGGGTTTTGCCAACATATATAATAAGTTGGATCATGGATTCATGGTTGCTAAAATGGGATATTTGGTCTCGGAATTTTTTAGTCAAGTGTGAGAGCTTAACAAATTTACAACTTGATTACGCATGTACTTTGTACAACATGTTTTGTGAATGTTATGTGCTAGCTTTTATGTTGTTAATGTATTAAACTTTATTGTTAGTTTTGCAAACTTATTGTCTAATTTTTGTAAATTTTGGCTCAGGGACACACTTATATTTCACGGCTATAAATAAGAGAATATAGAAAACCAACACGAATAAAAGTAGCATGGATGTGCATTTGGCATCCAATCATTTCAGTGGCATTTGGGTGAAGACAAGAAAATACACTTGCATATAGAGATGAATTTGTGTATATGTGTGTATATTGTGAGTTCTATGTATCATAGAGCTTTCAGCCAACATTTTTTGTAAAATTTAGATTTCTAGGCTTTCAATTAAATTATCTGTGTAATTTTGTATGCATTATGCTGAAGCATAGAAGACAATTTATACTGTCTGTTCATCTGTCTTATCTTGTTGCTCATCTTACATGGGGTTAATTTTGTCCCCCTCTATCAATCTGTCAATATTTATCTTTATTGCTGCCATCCTTTACTTGACTAAATATCTTCTTTGGCTTCTATGCAGAAATTCATGTTTAATGGGAGGCTCATATTTGGTCCAGATGCTAAGTCAATAGTGGTCACCTTGCTGCTTATCCTTGTTCCAATTGTGACCTTTTGTTCAAATGTTGCAAGAAACCTCCTTCACGAAGTTTCAACATATACTACAGGTTATGCAATTATGGGGGTGGCAATTATGCTCACAGTCTATGTTAGTTCTTCTAAGCCCTCTAATGTAGCCTTTGGTATTTGTTACTCTGTGAATTCTACCTCTGTTTTGAAAGGATAGTTGTTCAAAAAATCTCTCTCGTGCTCAGATTTCTGAAAAGAGGATAAATGATGATTTGAGAAATATAACAAAATATTGCTTGATGTACCTCTCACTTTCAAATAGGTACAGCCCTTCGGAAATGAAATTTGGACATTTCTTTTTTACTTTGTTTTTGACATACTTATTCATTTGTGTCACCATACACTTGGTTTTACGATCATTGTTTCTTACTTCTGTTTTAGTCTTCAGTGATTTCAAGCAACCAATCAACTGTAATCCCTTATAGTTAGTTGGTCATATTAGGTGTTGGTGCTGCTCTTTCTTACTTCAGCCCGAGACCCAGGCATTGTTCCCCGCAATTTACATCCACCAGAAGAAGATGTTACATATGACTCTTCAGCTTCAATTGAGACTGGTGGTGGAACTCAAACACCAATCCCACGAGTACCCCGAACAAAAGAAGTCCTTATCGATGGTCGTATAGTTGTGAAGGTGAAGTATTGTGACACTTGCAAGTTGTATCGTCCACCCCGTTGCTCACATTGCTCTGTATGTGACAATTGTGTGGAAAGATTTGATCACCATTGCCCCTGGGTGGGCCAGTGCATTGGGCAGGTATGTTCTTCAAGATTTCATGCTTCTTGCAGCAGTACTCAACTTTCTTGATATGAGCTGTAGTGCACAATTGAGCTTGCTTCTATCATAAGCCCACATTAAATCTCTTATCATATATTCTGCAGTTTATGCACCATGCTTATTGTTTCATCTGAAATTACCAAAAATATGTTTTCAGAAAATCAAGTGAGTGTTTTGGAATTGCTACATATCCACGCAATACAAGACATCTGAAAATTAAAATACAAGACAAGAAAAGTAGTTAAATGAACTCAATCAGATGTGCCAGTTAAGGATATGAATTTTTCGATTTTCTTTGTACGTCTTATTGTGAGCCTCATACTAATTCGGCCAAGTGTTTGTATAAACATGCAGCGCAACTACCGTTACTTCTTTCTGTTCGTCACTTCTTCAGCTCTTCTTTGCATTTTCATCTTCGCAATGTCAGCTTTGCACCTAAAATATCAAATTGATTATTATGGAAATGTCTGGAAGGCAATAAAAGAGTCACCTGCCTCAGTCATACTAATGGCCTATTGCTTCTTCTTCCTTTGGTTCGTTGGAGGCCTCGCCTGCTTCCATTTATATCTCATATCCACAAACCAGGTCAGTTTTGCTTTTATTGCTTGCACAATATTCCTTTAGTCAAGTGCTTTATTTTGGTAGCTAGTTATAAGGGAGTTGGATCTGCAGCTTTCGTTCCCTTTCATTTACTTCTAGATGCAGATCATGTGGCTAGCAAATTTTTTGAAGCGGTATTATAGGTATAGCCATTAAATCATACCAAAAATAAGATGTATGTGAGAACATTTCACGCTTCTATAACGTCTCTACTCAATTGTGAAAGGGTAAGGGTTAGCAGTTCCTTTTTATTGTACCTAAATTACGACAAATCTTTGGCACTAGGTTAAAACATTTTGAATGTCAAAATTATATTGGATGTTGCCAAAGTTGATGTATCTCGAGAATAACATGTAAGTTTGAATGAGGGAGGATAGATTCTCTTTTCATGTAAAATTTTCTAATTCTAAACCAACTTCTTTAGACCACATATGAGAACTTTCGCTACCGAAGAGAGGACGGGGTCCGCTTATACGACCGGGGTTGCTTGAACAACTTTCTTGAAGTATTCTGCACCAAGATAAAGCCTTCAAGAAACAACTTCCGGACGTATGCACAAGAAAACGAATCAAGACCTCGCACTCACACTCGCACCACCCCAGAAGCGGAAACTGACAGACGAGCAAAAGTAGAAGATGACCGAGAGATTGGTGGTGATCTCCTGAAAATATCCAAGCGCCGTGATGTTGAAGAAGCTTAACACAGTTGCACAGTCAATAGAAGGAATGGAACAGTCACAAGTTGCTTCCAGTGTTGAATTTTGAACTGTACTGGCAACGTTGCACAGCAAGAACACGATTAAAGCATGAGTTTGTTAGAGAAGTGGGGGGCCTGGAGACTTTTTCATTGATTTTTCCAAACAATCAAGAGACAGCGATAGCATTAGAATTTCAGAAGACAGTGAAACAGTATAGTGATTTTTTTTTTAACTTTCTTTAGTATTTTTTAAAACTTTTACCAATGTTTATAATGCACAATTTTCAGAGTTTTTTGCCGTAGTGAGCTCTTCTGATGTATGATCTTATGGAAGTTTTGGCTTATCCTTTTGATTTGCATGATTTGGGAAATTATAACACATGATCAATGTCTAGGGATGACAATGGGCACCGCCCGCAGCGGGTTTGCCATTACCAAACCCAAACCCGCACAAAATTTAAATTACCAAACCCACTCGCAACCCGCAGCAGGTTTTAATTTTTTTAAAAAAACCCACCCGCAGCGGGTTTTAACAATTACCAAACCCGCAATGGTACCGGCGAATTTTTTGCGGGTTTCCGTATTTAAAATCACAAATGTTTAATATATAAATTTATAATAACAACCTCAAATTCTATATAACATACTCAATTTTATATTTAAACAATGTAAATAAAAAATTAAATTTCCACATTAATTTAACACAAATTCTCAAATTTAAGTATAAATTACACAAATTCATTTAAAAAATACAAATTAATATCTAAAAATAATAATTACATTTCATATTATCATTTAAAACAAGCTTCAAGAGAAGATATTCATTTCATTCACCACCATAAGCACCCATACAATACAATGCCTATAATAATAATTAAGATTAATATTTCCAAATACTAATTCGAAGGGAAATGCCTTTGGTTTTCTTTAGATTATGACTTTAGAATGAGAGATGGGTCACATACACACATACACAATTTTGAGCCTTTGACTATTTGGTAATTTGAATAATGACATTATTTTCTTTATACAATTTTAGATTAAAATTAAATTAAAAATATTTGGAAAAAATATTGCGGGTTTGGTGGATATCCATGCGGGCATCCATCGGATATAAGGTTAATACCAAACCCACCCGCATCCATATGCGGGTTTTAGTTTATAATACTAAACCCGCCCGCAACGGGTAAAATTACCCACATCGAGCGGGTTTTGGCGGGTGGGTTTGGGTGGGTTTGTGGGTACAATTGCCATCCCTATCAATGTCCATTGTTACTAAATAAAATAAATTCATGATAGGTTGCTAGACCATCGGCGATGACTAATAAGTATGCGCCTTTGGTCCAGGCTATTAAAGGTTATCTCAATTTGGATTGGCATGTTTCCATCTCCCATATCTACAAAGAAGCCAATTTCGCTGTAAATTATATGGCGAACCTTATTTTTTCTCAGCCTCTTGGCCTTCTTGTGTACCCTAACTTTCCTTTGGGTGTTAGGTCTCTTTTGCTGCATGACTTTTACGGGGTTTCTTACCCCTGCTCTGTTCTTCTTTAGCTTTTTTTAGAGCCCCAGTTCCATAAAAAAAAAAAAAAAAAGAGCAAGATAGTAATTTAACTGTGATTTGAAGATGATGGTGATATATGGACACCATATTCAGCCAGGATGTCATCAGATAATTAGAAAGTCACTAAAATTCGATAATCTAATGTGTCTAGTTTGTAGGGTAGGATAATACCAAAATTTTTTTAATTAATTTCCAAAAATTATTGCCACACGGATTAACTAGTATAGAGAATTTTTGAAATTCATCAACTCATCATTTGTAATAATAAATAATAAAAGAATTATTAAGGTGAAATATTTAAAAAAAGTTAATTCTATCAGGTTTTTCAAGACTTATGACGCAACATCATCGATTTATTAACTTTTATAAGGAATTTTTACACAATGGTTGAGATACAAATATAAAATTTGATCTAGACGTAATAATATTATCAAATTGAAATGAAACATTATAGTTAAATCATTATCTCCATTAAATAGTTTGCCAACGTTGCGTTTTTTTTTTAATCAAAATCATTTTAGATAAATTAAATTTCAATATATCCGACGGATTTTTATTTAATTTATGTGAACAACTAAAAAATAATGAGAACTAAAATACCACAAGGGTATAAAAGGAAAACCACAACCGATATAGTTTCGTGTTCGAAGGGTTTACTCCGTTTCCTTTCTTTTCAATTCTTCACCGAATCAGAATCACTCTCTGAACTCACTCTCTGAAAATTAGGGTTTTTTCCCCCTTATTTAACAATTTTGGGCATAATCTGCGGCGATTATCAAATCGAAGATGGTAAGCCATTATTGTGTTAGATCTATGAACAGTTTAAGTACTCAAATTCACTTTGTTTGGGGAAAAAAAATAGAAGCTGAGATTTTGCGATGATCTTTCAGGAGGGTAAAGGCAATTTGGAGGCGCAAATAGATCAGCTTTTGAATACCGAGAAGCAGATGAGATTATCCGGTGACGTGGCCGGGACCAAGAAGGCGGTGACGGAAATTTTGCAGCTTTGCTTTGAAGCTAAAGACTGGAAGACTCTCAATGAACAGATTGTTAATCTTTCCAAGAAACGCGGTCAACTCAAGCAGGTATTTATTTGTATATAGTTAAATTAGTTATATGGATTAGAAATATTTGTTTTTTAATGGGGTATTTTGTAGAATATGAAAGAGTAGATTTGAAGTTAAAGTAATTTGTGGTTTAGGGTTTTGGGAATTGGGGAATTTAGTGTTGTGGGGATCATTGGATTTATATAAATGTGGGAGTTTGTTTATTGGGGCAAATTTTGATGTCAGGGACGATGTTGCTGAAATATTGTCATGTTCATTGATGGTGTTAAGGTTGGTCTTTAGTTTGTAAATTTTGTTTCAGTCTCAAGTTGGTTGCATGCACGGGGTTTCTGGTTCACTGAAAATAAGTAGTTGGAATTTTGTTTTATGCGTCGAGGTATGTAATGTAAAAGTTCTTTGGGAAGGATTTGTTGTTAAAGTGGTTTCGATCGTGCTGAGACTTGTGTTTACTTAGAATCTTAGATATGGATATTTATTTTTTATCTTCTGTTGATGTGATTGAATTGTAATTGTGATCCTAAATAAAAGAAGAATTATGTGATTTTTCACTGTTTAGATAGATAAGGATTGTAGGCTAGATAGATGGTACTTGCTGGCTCTCTTGAAATTCTGATAACATATCTGTTTAGGAGTATACTTGTAGATGTGCACATGAGTGAGATGCTTTGATGTTGGTTTGTTACTTACACAAATTGCATTGGTTGATGTCTTGTATGTATTTATATACGTACACATATGTAGATTTGTGTAGTTGTCCATGTTGATGTGTTAATGTTCTTGATCTGGCAGTAAAGTAGTATTTGTGAGGAAATGAACACTGTGTGCTGTTTGTTTTAATTGAGTCTTGGATATTATTTCTAGTTGTTACCTTGCCTTAAAAATCAAAGTGGAGGTTGGGTTTTGTGTTTGGAGGAATTTTGATTGAACTTAAATGCTTAATTATTGTTCACTTGTGGTTTTTTTGCATTCCTATTGCTTTGATTCTGAACTATAGTTATCAAATTAATGACAATATTTACAGCTTTGATTACATATATAGAATGGCTGGCATATATATGTAAAACACTTTTGGCATGCGGGTCACACATATGATGCAAGTATTTCTCTGTTCTCGTCTATTAATCATATGCATATGTTTAATAACACCATATGTATAGGGGTGGTTGGGTATACATTTGTATAGCAGTAAAAGCTTTTCTTTTTTTGTTTGCTTACCTAGTGGACAACTAGTCCGCTCTCTATTTTGATTTTTCTCTGTTAGTATATTTTTTAGTTTCATATATTTAAAAAAAAAGTAAAATTATCTTGGGTTGGAACTTCTGTACCTTTGTTGTAGTGCTGTTTACCTCCTCCTGTTTCTTTTCAAGTTCAAATTGGATATGCTTAAAAGTATTCATATACCTCTACTTGTTTTTGCATGGAGGACCGTTTAATCAAATTTAGTATGTATAGTTGTTAACTTCCCTGGGTAAATGCTAGCAAGTCACTGTTGATATGCATGCTCTTTTGTTACTGTTTATTATTAGGAGTGTATATTTGTTTCTACAGGCTGTAACTGCAATGGTCCAGCAAGCAATGCAGTACATCGATCAGACGCCAGATCTTGATACTCGTATAGAGCTCATCAAAACACTAAATAGTGTCTCTGCGGGGAAGGTGAAAACATGCTAATAGATTTAAGCTACCTTTCTGGTCATTTACTTTTTTATTCTTTTTTTTAACAGAATATTATGTTCTAATTAACATTATTATCATGTAGATATATGTTGAAATTGAGAGGGCAAGGTTGATTAAAAAACTTGCAAAGATTAAGGAAGAACAAGGGCTTATAGCGGAAGCTGCAGATCTGATGCAAGAAGTGGCTGTAAGTATCCTCTGTCTTTTTGGTTATAGGTTTCATATATTTTCTTCTGTGGTGGTATTCTCTGTAATACCTTTTTGATTTACAGGTGGAGACATTTGGTGCTATGGCAAAAACTGAGAAAATCGCCTTCATTCTTGAACAAGTATGGCCTTTTATTTCATGTTGTTGTTACCATAAGCAGTTTTTTGTTGGCTTTAGGATCCTTTTGGGTTATGATAAAAGATATAGTGTATTATAAATTTTGATAAATTAAACTTTTCAGGTCCGTCTGTGCCTAGACCGCCAAGATTATGTCCGTGCACAAATTCTTTCAAGGAAGATTAGTCCAAGAGTTTTTGATGCTGATCCTTCGAAAGAAAAGAAAAAGCCAAAAGAAGGTGACAATGTTGTTGAAGAGGCTCCTGCTGATATACCATCATTATTGGAATTGAAAAGAATCTATTATGAACTAATGATTAGGTATCTAGTCGCCTTTATTTTTATTTTATATTTTTGATTCATTGTTTGTTTGGCTTTTGTGTTATGGTATGATTAAATGTGGTTATATTCACAATGATATCATGAGTTTTTATCTGTTGGTTGACTGTGATGATCCTTTTGTGAAATATTTCTGTACGTTCTTTTGTGATGATGATCATTTTGGTCTTTGGCATCTTATTTCTTATTGCGCACCTTGTTTCCATATAATATCATATGGAGACTCTTGGATTGTCTGTAATTTTTATTGTATGTATTTCACTTGTTTTGAGGTTTGGGATTGGCCTGTATGTAGTCAGTTTTGGAGTTGATTATCTTGAACATCATTAAAGCTACACTGAGTTGTGTTTCTTTTCTCTAATATTTATCTGAAATTGTTTCAGTTCCTGAAGCATAAAACATAGATTTGTCCAGAAATAAAATGCATAGGATATTAGTACTTTTTTGGGCACTTAAAATAATGTGTTTGACCTCTTATGTTACATGAGTATTTAGTTTTATTTACTTGGAATAGTGCGATTCAATAATTGCCTTTTTTGGAGCATGCTGGTTTTCTTGGTTTCTCCTAAATGTTAACCAGCCAGCACAAAGTGAAGTTGGTTTCTAGCACTTGCATTACTTGACAATGATAATCTAGAGATGATCCTGCTTAGCTTTGATTCATATACTGTAATTTTGTTATGCCTTTCTTGGAGCATGCTGGTTCTGAGGATTTTGTTTTATCTAATAGACTACGAGTTCAATAATGGAATTTGAGCTGTATGATTTTTTTTTTGGTTGTTCTTATTATTATTATTTTTATTTATTATTATTTATTATTTTAACACAAAATTCTAGAGGCTTGCAATGATTCAATGCCACTTTTGCAAATTCATAGAAGAAAAACTTGTTATGGTTGTTTTGTTCATATGTTTTTCTGTGTTGATTAGCGTCTTGTCCATTCTTTTCACAGCTTTTTTTTTTTTCTTGCAGTATATCATGCCATTGTTTCATTCTTGTCTCTGTAGGTATTACTCACACAACAATGATTACCTTGAAATTTGTCGGTGCTATAAAGCTATATATGAGATTCCATATATCAAGGAAGACCCAGCCCAGTGGATGCCGGTAATAATTATCTTCATTTATCCCTTCTTAGTTCTGTTGAGAATTTGTGTTTAATTGTTCCCCTCCACCCTGAATATGTAGGTCCTGAGGAAAATCTGCTGGTATTTAGTTTTGGCTCCACACGATCCAATGCAGTCGAGCCTTCTAAATTCCACCTTGGAGGATAAGAATCTCTCTGAAATCCCGAACTTTAGGTATTTCTTTTATGAAGTTTGTGTTTTGTTGCTCAATGATGTATTACATTATTGTTTTTTGATGGCTGCCTTTGTTTGATGACTATGGCCTTAGGTTGCTGTTGAAGCAGTTGGTCACAATGGAGGTCATCCAATGGACATCTCTTTGGAATACATACAAGGATGAGTTTGAAAATGAAACTAACATGCTTGGAGGCTCTTTGGGTGCCAAAGCTGCAGAGGATCTAAGACAGAGAATAATTGAACATGTAAGTTTGGCTAGACATGGCTTCATCTTTACTCTTTTCCGCTCGTGGACATCTTGTATTCACTTAACACATTTGATATCTTTCAGAATATTCTCGTCGTCTCTAAGTATTACTCAAGGATTACATTGAAGAGACTGGCAGAGCTATTGTGTCTGAGTATCCAGGTTTGTTGATGATACAATGTTTTTTCTTCTGTCAATTTCTACATTTCTATGTGGGTAAAGATGGATGGGAAAATTGGGTTTCTTTGTTATTTTATTTGAAATTATGTGGTTTTTGACCTCATTATCTCAAGTTCTCAATTCCATCCTTAAGAAGATCACTGTGGCTTCTGGCATCTATTTTAGTTGCCACCAATCTGATAATTTGGGCAATATCCTTTTTGCTGAAGTGCAATTGCATTCTTTGAATGTTAAAAACCAATTCTTTTTCACATGGCTTGAACTTCTTTTTTTCTGACTGGCAACATTGTGGCACTGTAATTTTCATTGCTTGAATCAGATTAGTGTTCCTTATAATTCCATTGCAAATTATAATGTCAAACAGGTTATCCTGAAATTTCCCTTTCAAGTAATGTAGGCATCCTATGAAGGTTGACCACTTTAGTAATTACATGACACCTTTAATAGAGAAGAAAGTGCTTTTTATTTTTTGGATTTTAGTTGCATTTAGGTAAGTAAGAAACATGTTGGCCTTGTTTTTGAGAATGATGTTTGTTTGTCCCTAACCCTAAAGGGGGCTTTTGTTGGAGTAGATAATAGAAGTTACTAATTGCTAAAGTTGTATGTCGGCTTCTAACTTTCTGTTGCCATGCAGAATAGATTAAATCTTAGCCTTTCTTGTCCTCCTTGGCATGAGTTTACTCAGAATTTCTTCATTCCATTTTATTACTCAATCAACCTCTAAAAATTTGCTTCCCAATCCAGGAAGCAGAGAAGCACCTTTCAGACATGGTTGTTTCCAAGGCACTGGTAGCTAAAATTGACAGGCCGCAGGGAATAGTCTGTTTCCAGGTAGCCAAGGATAGCAATGACATTCTCAACTCATGGGCAATGAACTTGGAGAAGCTGCTTGATCTTGTTGAGAAGAGTTGCCATCAAATTCACAAAGAAACTATGGTTCACAAAACTGCTTTGAAAGTATGAAATCGATGTTGCCTCCAATCTGCAGGTATTGATGCTCTCTGTTCCTATATACTAATATTGCCTGACACAACTTAAAAATCAATAATTCTTTTTTCTTCTTTTCATCTGTTGACAAAGTTTTCACGCGTTATAGGTTTCAATTGTGATCTTAATCAACGTGTATTCAACTACGACTGGGTTGATCAAGCATGCAATCTATCACAGTTCTTTTGTTGGTAGGTTTAGGAGATATAGACCTTGCTTTTGCTTTCTAGAACTCAAAAGATTGTTGTATACTATCGGTACGTACTTTTGCCGCTGTCTAGAGCATAAACCTCATTGGTCTTGTTTCATAGCAGGGGAAAGAAATTGAATGCTTCACTTGTTCTTTATTTTCTTTGGCTTGGATTATGTGATTTTGGTCTTTTTCATAATTTCCTAAACTATTCTGTGCTATGAAGAATTTACTATTATTTTAACACTATGATTTGAGTTGAATACCCATGACCCGAGATCAGCTGGTTGTCAGATGGTACCTGTACCCTCTATTAAATTCTTGTTGGTATTGACATTTCTGGAATTAGATTGTGTGGCACCCTTATGCAGTTTCATGTCTAGTTAATCGAGTTCATTTTAAGGTAAAAGGAAAATCCTAGCTCAGTGACCATATGAGTTTCTTTGAACATTTATTGATATTGTGAAAAAATCCATTAAATTTAATTTCTCAAAACATTTTCATTTCAAGGTAAAATTTTTAATTAGATGCTGTGTATGCAGCTAATTTCATTAAGATAAGACTCAGTCAGGCTGGCAGCCTCCATCATAACAAGACAATTCAAATTTGCTTAGTGGCAAGTAAAGAAAGTAACCGGTAATGATCGTAGCGTCGACTGTAAAGAGTTGGGACGTGAGAGTCGGGTCAAAGTTGAGGTGATTGTTTTTGTCCATGAACTAATAAGGATTCAGTTAACTTTCCAGGGTTTACTTACAATTGACCTCTTCTAGGCTGCTGACTGGTTGCTCAAATCTTTGTTTGGATAAGATAAATTATTAGTACCAAAGTCGCTATTTTCATAATTGAATACTGAATAGTTGAATGCGTGAATGAACTGTGAGAATCCCCCAAATATTACAAAACAAAACAAAACATTAAATAAGGGCAAAAAAAAGGCAAAAAAATCTTATCCTGAAGGAGGATAATAACTAGAAGCATTCCATGGTGGGATTGAAAATTCTGCACTATCGCTTTCCGTTTTGGCTGGCATGAACTGAACCGGAGGCTGCCCCGGGAAAGGGTGCGATGAAGTTAACCGCAAAGGAGATGAAGCAGAAGACAAATATGAGCTCATTGGCTGCCTTTGAAACTCGGCAAAATCCGAAACCAAAAAAGAATAGTCCCGGAAATCACTAGAAACTTCAGTATTTGGCACATAATGGTCAAGTGCTTGACAATGAACTATTGGCTCAGATGGTGTAGAAATGGGCAAAAGGGTTGTTGTAGAATCAGAAATGGTCAACTGGGCCGCCACTGAATTTGCGTTTGGTGATGATTTAGCAAGCTTGACGTTTTCAGGGAAGTTGAGTTTGGCCTTGTTGCCTCTGAACCTCAAAGCAGCTTCATCATAAGCTCTGGCTGCATCCTCAGCTGTGTCAAATGTGCCTAACCAAACCCTTGCAGCTTTGAATGGATCCCTTATCTCAGCTGCCCATTTCCCCCATGGCCTATGCCTCACTCCCCTGTATCTTCTCCCTGGCTCTTGCACTCTAACGCTCTTCTTATTACTATTGTATTCATATATTGCCTCTCCTTGCATTCTGGTGCTTGCACTAATGCTTAACCTCTCTGTTCCTGCTATTTGAAGAAGAAAAAAAAAATAATAATAATCAAATCATCTAATAGTTGCAAAAGATGCATGCAATATTAATCATTTTTAAAACTAAGAAATTTCCGACAACCCCCCCCCGCCGCCACCCAAAAAAAAAGGTATTTATAAGGTTGAGTAGGGTAATGAATCAATAAGGATACTAGCTCGTTCAATGAAACAAAGTTTAATACTCAAATTCCCGCTTATATCAGATGAGAAAATCTTCTATACAACATAGGTAGTACACAAACACCAAGTGTAAAATATATCACGAGTGTATTCTCATTTAAGCGTAGTTATAAAAATTAATGCCAACATGATAACATGCAAATTGTTGTACGGCTAACTTGACGCCTCTAATATAATATATGTCGAAGATTAAGCGGCTTACCTGTTACGACACAAACTGAACCTGCAGTTACATGTGAAAGCTCATCAACTTCTCTCTCAGGCCTTGAAGAAAAATTAGCACCGCCCTCCATTTCTCTTGCTCTCTTTTGCCCACTACCAGTCCGAGAAGAAGATGATGGAGAACATCCAACGCTTGATGTAACAGCAGTAACTTTCATATTATAATCATTTTGTTGCATTTGTTGAGCTTGAGACACAACAACATCAGTATCTCCAGCAACCACATGCTTCAAAGCAGAAACCATAGCTGACATCTCGCTTTCCTTCCATCTTCTTCTTCTTTGATCATCATCAGAATATTGCATCAACGGTTGATCAACCTCTGATAACCTTTCCTGGTGACTGTCCTTCTTCTGCTTCTTCTTATCTATCTGCTGATTCGCCACCTTTATCATATACAGCGCATGCAAGAACCTCAAACTCAGGAAGCAAAAATATTTGTTACGTGTGTTTAACAGAAACCCAAAAGCAACCAATTCAGCTATATATATACATATAGACAACAATAAAGTGAAATAATAATATTAATGAACCGCCGCCTTATTTTTATTGTAACAATATTTCTTAAGGTTTAAGTTATTCTCTCTCTTTTTTTTTTTTTAATATTTATTAAAATATAGAGATAGATAAAATCTAAATTGATTTTTTTAATTCATATTTTTTTCATGATTCGAATTCAAGTGGTTAGTAAAATTATTTAAAAGTCACTAGAACTATTGAAAAAAGAAAATGTATGAATGAGAATTGTTTAGAAGTAAGTTTAGTTGAAGAATTGCTTTGGAAAAGGGCAAGTTGGCAAATAGGCTGTGTATTTGCCGGTGTTAATGTAAGTGGGAGCCATTTACTACAAATTGTCAAACAAGTGGGTTGGTTGACTGTGTATTTGCCGGTGTTAATGCAAGACGACATGAGCCTTCAATTTGGGCTTATTGGATTCTAGTTGGGCTTGTATTTACTTTTAATTTAAAATACTTTTATAATTATTTTATGAAAATAAGAATAGATAAACTTTAAATTGTTATTGTCATGTATTATTATTACTACCATAAATGTCATCATTATTAATATTAATAATAATATTATTATTATCATTAAAATTTATTAATTTATTCTTTTAATTATTATGTATTATTATTGATGTCATTAATTATTATTATTATGAAAATAATTAATTATATTATTTTATTGTTACAATTACTTTAATTAAGTCATTACTATTATTTATTAATTTTATTACTATTATTAAAATATATTAACTTTAATATTTTAATCATTATTAATTATTGTTATTATTATTTTATTAATAGTAATATTATTAAAATTATAAATTTAATATTTTAATTATTGTCATGTATTATTATTACTACCATAAATGTCATCATTATTAATATCATTAATAATAATGTTATTATTATCATTAAAATTTATTATTTTATTATTTTAATTATTATGTATTATTATTACTGTCATTAATTATTATTATTATGAAATTAATTAATTTTATTATTTTAATTGTTACAATTACTTTAATTAAGTCATTATTATTATTTATTAATTTTATTACTATTATTAAAATATATTAACTTTATTATTTCAATTATTATTAATTATTGTTATTATTATTTTATTAATAGTAATATTATTAAAATTATAAAATTTAATATTTTAATTATTGGCATGTATTATTATTACTACCATAAATGTCATCATTATTAATATTAATAATAATATTATTATTATCATTAAAATTTATTAATTTATTCTTTTAATTATTATGTATTATTATTGATGTCATTAATTATTATTATTATGAAAATAATTAATTATATTATTTTATTGTTACAATTACTTTAATTAAGTCATTACTATTATTTATTAAGTTTATTACTATTATTAAAATATATTAACTTTAATATTTTAATCATTATTAATTATTGTTATTATTATTTTATTAATAGTAATATTATTAAAATTATAAATTTAATATTTTAATTATTGTCATGTATTATTATTACTACCATAAATGTCATCATTATTAATATCATTAATAATAATGTTATTATTATCATTAAAATTTATTATTTTATTATTTTAATTATTATGTATTATTATTGCTGTCATTAATTATTATTATTATGAAATTAATTAATTTTATTATTTTAATTGTTACAATTACTTTAATTAAGTTATATTATTATTATTTATTATTTTTATTACTATTATTAAAATATATTAGCTTTATTATTTTAATTATTATTAATTATTGTTATTATTATTTTATTAATAGTAATATTATTAAAATTTATTAAATTTTTTATTATAATTATTATATTATTATTAATGTTGTCAACATCATCATGAGCATTATTAAATTTTATAGATTTTTTTGTTTTAAGTAATACTATTGTCATTATTATTATTTTGCATTAAGTAAATATTAAAAAACTTTTAGTTTTTATGATTTTCTAATAAATATAAGGACTTAAGTGTTAATAACTAATTGAACACAGCTCACCCATTGAATACTTTAACGATTAGATCTATTAGCTAAATCAGAGAAGGACAAAATTTAGGTACCGTACAACCGTTGCACAGTAGGCAGACCCCAAAAATAACTAATAATAAAATAAATGAAAAATTCTCCTTTTATTCTCTCTTTTTACTCTTCTTTTTTGTTTTTTTTTTCCTCCCTCTTCATTTCTTCTTCTCTGTTTTCCATCTTTTTTTTTTTTTTCTCTTCCCCTATGCTTCTTCGTTTCTACTGCTTCTCCATTTCAACAATTTGCAATAATCAAACCCTCATTTTAACAAATAACAATCCACGTCCAATTACAGCAATGCTGTTCAAATTTGAGTCTGCAGATTTCTTCAAAGTCCTTTTTGAGTTTCTTGATGAAATTACGCAATTTTTTTTTAAAACCAAAGTGGGTGCTCTGACCAGATGGTGTAGGCCACGATGGTGGGCTTGCCCTCATAACTCTTATCGTTTCTGCACATGGCGTTGGTAAAATTCTAGGGATTTTTTAAGGCAAAATTTTGGGGATTTTTTTAAGGTATTATCCTGGGGATTTGAATTGAAAATGGATCTGAGGGACTTGAAAGGGTATTTGAATTGAAAGACACCTCCCAAGCCTCCAGGCGACGTACCCGTTGCCCTTAAAACCTCAAGCTGCCGCATGCATCACCCTTAAAGCCTCAAGCCACCACGCGTAGCAGCCCTCCAAGCCTCCAGCCGTCACACAAAGCACCTCCTAACCTCCGGCCGCTGCCGGAGCACCCTCAACCTTGGACCACCACACTAGGGTTCGTATAATTTATGTTAATTAGGTTTAGGGTTTGGGTTTGGGTTTGGCACCAATTGTATTTAAGATTAGGCTTGCCAACAACTGGATTGAAGATTTGGAGTTGGGTGATTTTTCTGAACGTTGATACATTTCATTTTATTTTATTTTTATTCGTTATTTGTAAATAGAAATATTTCAAATTATATTTTTAACCCTGCAAATGATGATAGAATGTGGAAATGACTTTAATGGTTAATTTCTCATTTCAAATGTAAGCATAAAAATGTCAAGGGTGATATGGTATTTTTATCGGTAAAAGTAAAATTTACTGAATATTTGGTGCGTTGAATTTTGTTGAAAGAATTGGGTGTTATTGAAATTACCCTTTATAAAAAGATAAAGTTTTTAATTTGAATGAGTTAGTTGACCGTTAAGAAAGGAGCCGGCTACTTTGCATCCGTGGTACGTTATCCCCCAATTTTATCTTTAACGAACCAACCGTTGAATATTATCTAACGGTTGGAAAAGATACATATAGAAAACGGAGAGACGAGTTAGAAGTCGGTGACCAAATATATAACAATTGTGCGGTACACAATTACAAGTAACTGGTTAGAAACAGAAAAGACATTCTTGAATGCAAGAACTCGTTACATGCAATTGTACGTTGCAAACAACTATTTGGATCCATTCCAATTTTCGTATGACAAAAACTCACATTTAATATTATCAAATAATGTCTTGAAGAAGATCAATTTATTTACTGTTGAAAGGTAAAGAACTCCAAGTCTTGGCGAAAAGAAAAAGAAAGAAAAAAACAGTTAACATCATCACCCCAGCAGCAGCCTCTGCTTCTACTTGGTGCCAATCCAACACCGCTTTTGTTGTGGCCCTTTGAACATCTCCCATTCTCTTTTGGTACTTCTTCTCAATCTGGCCAATCTCAACCGTCGAAATAGCGTAAGTGATCTGCAGCAGTGGATCGAGATGAGTCTGCTTCTGCTCCTACCCATGCCAAGGCTAAGGAATGACAATCCCAGGACGACCTCTGCCAGCTTCGACTGGAGCCCTTAGAGCGAGGTGCCAAGCTTTTGAGGGAGATTAGCGGATCTTCTAATGCAAAGAAGTAATTGAAGTTCAGTTGATTTTTTTGTATTATTAAATTTAAATCCTTGTACATGGGATTTGTTTGCTTTATTTCGGTGATTTACACACACATATTGTTGTAGGCATTTGAATTTATGAAGAAGCAAGGGGAGACATAACAAGCAAAACTATGTGCAAAGGCCGTTGAATATAAGGCTATGTCGGCTGAAGCCGAAAATGTAAGATGCTTACTTTTTGACTGGCTTTGTTATTCGTCTTTGGGGTTCTTAAAGAATAATTTGCTTGTTCTAGTGGTGTTAGAAGAATATAACGTTGGAGATGCAGAGACCTGTTTGTTTCTTTATGAAAGCTTAGGCAAATTTTTCATTTTAATTGTATGCCTATTGGATATTTTTTTTTTATATAGGTAGTGTTTAACATGTCTTGGTTGTAATTAAAAGTGGGATTGTTTATCGATTAGGATGAAAATTAAACTTCTTGCATTGCAGTTGTTTAACACGTTAGAGTTGGGCAAGTTTAGGATTAACATTTGATTTCCTGTTGTGGCTTGACTGCATTATAGATGTCCTTTCGGGCATAAAGGTTGTGTGAATTTGAAGAAATAAATTTAATGGCATTTTTTATACTTTTTGAAGTAGTATTCACATTTAATTTCTGGAACAATTTCCTTGGTGCATTAACCGGCTTCGATAACTTTTTGTAAATTAGTCTTTTAATTTAGAGGTTAAAATAATCGAGGAAACAAAGAGGAGTTTGATATATTTAACATTCTTGCTTACCTGATCTTTACATAAGATAATTGGTTTACGCCTATAATTACTGATTATGTCCCCTGTGGAACAAAGTTGAAACATTTTGGTTAACAAAACTTTTTCTTTTTTATGGTAAGGAGAGGGAAATTATAATTTATGATGAGTAGATAAGTTCAGGTCAGTATAACAGGCAAACAAAATGAAGATGGCTTGTTACGAGGATGAATTGGCAATAAAGAGGATGCAACCATGTAGCATTTTATGTTTTGGGGGTCGCTTAATTATATTTGGTACAAACATGTTTGGAAAATGGACTGGAAGTTGATACAGGCTGAAAATGAATATCACAGAGCAAAAAACGAAGAGCTTGAAAAATTTGTAAAAGAATCATCAATAAGGCATTTGTGAGGCAAGCTCGACAAGCTATTGAAGAACATATCCAAGCGAAAAAGCAACAAACAGAGAGGGAAAAGCTATGATTGAACGTGAAACAATAAGGGTAAAAGCAATGCCAGAAGCAGAAGGGAGAGCACATGAAGCAAACTACATGTGATCATACCGGGGGTATAAATTCAATTTCATTCGATTTAACTGAAGAAAACTGAAATAGTTGATCTGATTACAACCAAAACTTTTCTGATATTGTAATATTTCACAGTTGATTTTACTTTGATAATGTGATTTGTTAGGAGACAAAATTTATGATAATTACTTAGTTTTCTGGTTCTTGTAACAATGTAATATGCTGTCAGCTGCAATTCCATTGTTGGATACCGTTTATTTGCCACAGAGGATATTCCAACATCTTAGCTTAAGGACAATATTTATAAAATACAATGCTTAAAGTTTTGCTAGAGTCACCTGTTGAAATGTTATTAGAGGAAAATCTCTGCATCTATGGCATTCTTCATCTTTCAGGGGGTTTACGAGGTTTATTAACTAACCAAAATAAGATGATTGATGCAGTTGGGGAAGTGATTGCTCTTGGAACAGGGAGTTAAATGACTAGGCAACATAAAAAGTTTTAATTGAAGATTTGCACTTGTGTTGTTTCATATATGTCCATGGGATTTGACTGTTGAAGCTGATGATATCTTTATTAGGATTGCATGCCTTTCGCTTACGAATTCTCCCCAGTTCCATTCCTGCAACCGAATACTGTAAAATCATTCATAAATATCGCTTTAACATTCCTCTCTTCTTTCCTGCCTTCAAACCAATGACTTTGGCCTTAATTATGATGAAACAAAAACACACTTTATGCCCTTTAATCGTGCATAAACAAAAACACACTTTATGCCCTTTAATCGTGCATTTCCAAATTAAACACATATTTTAGTAAATTTCGAAATTTACCACGATCTCCCATGAATCCGAGCTTGCAGCTTGTTATGAAGCTTCAACAGAGTTACTGCTACTTTTGTCTAGCTTCTGAATTCCGCTTTCGTTTCCTTAGCTCAAGATCACGGCTTCTCTCAGCAACGTACTGTGCACACACACAGGAGACAAACGGGAGAGAGAGAGATGCACTGCACTCATGCCACAGATTTCTTGAACAGTTAACTTCCAATGGGCTGAAGTTACTTAAATACAGTGGTTGAGCGCAGTGACCCCTCATGTGTTAGTACAAAATTGCCCATCCCATTATGGGCGAAAATAACACAATTAAGGATATACTTGTCCATAATATAATACTGTACGGGGTATGTCAAAATTGCTCAACAATATTTGACTTTAGTCACGTATTAATTCGGTAAAATATAGAAAATAATTAGAATGATTTATGTCAGTCCACATAATGTGAGAAATAAATCTAACAATCTCCCACTTAGACGACAGAAATCACTCTAATGATAAATTTAAAATAAAATAATATTTTGAAAACAACCGAATTAATCAATATGTGACTATAACAAAAGGTCAAATACAAGCAATCACCCAGAACATAAACAAGTCCAAAATGTGCCATAAATATCAAATCATATGTGCACCGACAGGATGCTCCATATAACAAGACACTTATAAACACGTGACCATGTAGTAGTATACAAGTATAATTATGGAAATAACATGACAATGTGATCAACATGCTCATTTCCATAAAGTCCAGATGTCTAGCAAAATGAGACGAAAACAATATGTCTCCTAGACCATCGCTTCTTTATAACCATAATGAGACTATAACAAAATGTCTCGAGAAGCGAGCTTCCCTTTTAATCATAATGAGACTAAATCAAAATGTCTCAAGAAAGCACACTGAAGCTAAATCATAATGCTTCAGTCTTTAATGTCCATATTGAGACTGAGCAAAATGTCTCGGACCATCGTATCCTCATTCTATACATAATGCCATACGTAACCAAATGTGTACACAATATATGGCATATCAATATCACATAACAACATGCATGCATGATAACAAAATGAGTAATACATAAGCTCATTTAAGTTGCAACTCATAATACAAACCAGAACTCCCACTGACTCAGCATATATAAGTGGATTCAAATAATCCCATATGCGTTACATGCTCCCTAAATACTTTTGGAGCTAAAGCTTTAGTAAGTGGATCGGCTAACATGAGTTCTGTAGGGATATACTCTACTGATACACAAGATAGAGAAATTTTCTCTCTCACAAATAAGTATTTAATATCAATGTGCTTGGAACGTGAGGAACTCCCTGTATTGTGAGAAAAAGAAACAGCAGTAGAATTATCACAGTATATCTTTAATGGCCTCGGTACGGCCACTATACAATCTAGCCCTGTGATAAAATTTTGCATCCATAAAGTATGACGTGTAGCCTCAAAGCATGCTACATATTCTGCTTCCATTTTTGAAGAAGCTATTAGTGTCTGCTTGACACTTTTCCATGATATAGCTCCTCCTGCCATCATAAAGATGTAACCTGATGTGGATTTCTTGTCTTCCAAGCACCCTGCAAAATCAGCATCAGAATATCCGACTATATTCAAATAGTCAGATCGCTGATATGTCAACACAAAATCTTTAGTGGCTTGCAAATATCTAAGTACTTTCTTTGCAGCCTTCCAGTGTTCAAATCCAGGATTGCTCAGGTATCTTCCAAGTACTCCCACTGGAAAGGCAATATCAGGGCGAGTACAAACTTGAGCATACATCAAGCTACCCACAACGGATGCATACGGGACTGTTTGCATTCTAGCTTTGTCTACATCATTATCGGGACACTGAGACTTGGAAATTTTGTCACCTTTCGAAATTGGAGCTTTCCTAGGAGCACAAGACTGCAAATTGAACCTTTTCAAAACGCGATCAATGTAAGTCTTTTGAGACAAACCTAGAATTCCTCTAGGTCTGTCACGAAGAATCTCTATCCCTAATACATAATAGGCTTCACCAAGATCCTTCATATCAAAACTGCATGACAACATTTGCTTTGTCTCAAGTAACAAATTAGTGTCATTAGCAGCGAGCAAGATATCATCCACATAAAGCACCAAAATGATATACTTGCTCCCACTAACTCTCAAGTATATACACTGATCAACGGCATTCTCCTGGAACCCATAAGAGGTGACAATATCGTGAAATTTCAAATACCACTGTCTGGATGCTTGCTTAAGTCCATAAATGGACCTTTTAAGCTTACACACCATGTTTTCTCTACAAGACTCAACAAAATCATCAGGTTGCACCATGTATACATCTTCAGACAAGCTCCCATTGAGAAAAGCTGTCTTCACATCCATCTGATGCAATTCTAAATTGAAATGAGCTACCAATGCCATGATAATACGAAAAGAGTCTTTGGTAGAAACAGGAGAGTAGGTTTCAGTGTAATCAATGCTTTCTCTTTGACTGAAACCCTTAGCCACAAGCCTGGCCTTATACCTCTCTACCTGACCTCTGACATCTCTTTTGGTTTTGAAAACCCATTTGCAACCAATTGGTCTGCATCCATCTGGTAAATCAACTAAATCCCAAACCCCATTATGATACATAGATGCCATCTCATCATGCATCGCATGTATCCAAGATGATGATTCTGAACAACTGATGGCCTCTTGAAAGGTAATAGGATCAGATGAAGAGTCAGCATCAAAATCATGCTCCTGCAAGTAAACAACATAATCATCAGAAATTGCAGGTCTCCTGATCCTCTCTGATCTCCTCAATGGCACATCAGTACCATCATCCTCTACAATCATAGGCTCTATATTATGATGAAGTTCAGGATCAACAGAAGAATCATCAATATGTGGTAATCCCATCGCAGAAGTCGGAAAAGATGGAATAGGCAAAACCACACGTTCTTCTCTCAATGTCAGACTGCGAGGCTCAGAACTCCCACCATTGTGATCATCCTCAAAATAAATGGCACGATCAGACTCAATGATTCTAGTAGTGTGGGAAGGACAATAAAATCTAGAACCCCTTGAGCCGATACAATAGCCAATAAAATGACCACTAATTGTTTTCGGATCAAGTTTCCTTAATTGTGGATTATAGGGCCTCACTTCTGCTCTGCATCCCCAGACATGAAAATGACGAAGACTCGGTCTCTTTCCTGACCACAACTCATAAGGAGTTTTGGGCACCGATTTACTAGGTACCTGATTCAAAATATAAGCTGCAGTTCTTAAGGCTTCACCCCACAGAAAATCTGGTAAGGTGGAGTTACTCAGCATACACCGCACCATGTCAAGAAGGGTACGATTTCTCCTTTCTGCAATTCCATTCTGTTCAGGAGTCCCGGGCATTGTATACTGGGCTACTATTCCACATTCCTGAAGAAATTTAGCAAAAGGTCCAGGATTACGCCCAGTTTCATCATATCGCCCATAGTACTCACCACCTCTGTCTGACCTTACTGCTTTAATTTGCTTGCCCTTTTGGAGCTCAACATTAGCCTTAAAGGCTTGAAACACAGATAATGATTCAGACTTTTCAGCAAGAAGTTCAACATGACCATAACGAGAAAAGTCATCGATGAACGTGATGAAGTACTTATAACCTCCAATGGCAATAGGAGTAAATGGCCCACAAATGTCTGTATGTACCAACTCCAGCACCTGTTGACTCCTCTGAGTTCTCTCTTTTCTGGTTTTGGCAGTAAGTTTACCTTTGATACAATCAACACAAGTGCCAAAATCAGAGAAATCTAAATTATGTAGAATGCCATCTTTAATAAGCCTCTCCATCCTCTGTTTAGAAATGTGACCTAATCGTTTATGCCACAACATAGAGGAATTTTCATCAACCCTGGCACGATTAGAGCTAACAACATGCATAACATGAGCATTAGATGATGATTCAACACCACGAGAAAATAAATCAATCATATATAAGCCATCATATAGAGTGCCAGAACCAACTAACTCTGAATTGCGAAATAAGTAAACTTTTCTATCACCAAAATGAAAAGTATAGCCACATCTATCCAAAATAGATACAGATATCAAATTTCTCCTAATAGAAGGAATATAAGCCGTATCTAACAGATCCAAAAAATAGCCTGTGGCTAGATATAGTCCGACAACTCCTATGCTTTCAACTTTGGCTGTCACTCCATTGCCCATGTGTACTATCAACTCCCCTTCATTGGGCTCCCTCCTGCTTCTGAATTCCTGTAAGGAATTCGTTATATTAATGGTTGCACCAGTATTCAACCACCAAGTATCAGAAGGAACATCAACTAAATTAGATTCAAAGCCTACAAAAGCTACATGAATACCTTTCTTTTCCAACCATGCTTTGAATCCCCTGCAGTCAGCTCTCTTGTGCCCAGGTTTCTTACAAAAGTGGCACTTTCTCTTAAAGCTCTCAGAAGTGGAACCAGAAGTGGTAAAAGAAGTACCACGTGAAGTTTTCTTGCCAAACTTTTTCTTCTTGAAAAACTTATTGCTGCCCTTTGAAGAGCCTTTCTTCACACTCCCACTCTCTTGAGTAGTGGCCACCATGACAGTGTGAGATTTCCCCTTCTTCAATGATTCCTCTTCTTGAACCACATAAGCAGTCAACTCAGTGATATTCCAAGTGTCTCTCTGAGTATTGTATTGGCTTCTCAAATTGCCAAATTGTGGTGGAAGGGATTCAAGGATTTGGAAGACCAGGTAGTCATCAGGCAGACTAACATCCATGTCCTTTAACTTCTTATGGTAACTAGTCATCTTAAGGATGTGCTCTCTCACTCCAGAAACACCATCATACTGAGTGTTAGCAAGCAGCCTCAGATAGTTACCCTTTTCTGCCTTATCTACCTTCTTAAAAGTTCTTCCAACAGCTGCCAAGTAATCTTTGGCCTTATCACATGCAGGGATGCTATCTCGAGTTGTCCTATCAATGGTGTATTTCATTGTATCCAGACAGTGTCTATTGGATTCATCCCAAGCTGCCCACTCTTCTTTTTCAGCAGCAGTGCTCTTATCTGTGGGCTTGGTTGGTTCATCAACTCTTAATGCCAAGTCTCTATTCAGTGTAGACAAATAAAACAAAATGGACTCACGCCAGTCCTCAAAACTTGTCCCAGTTAAATTCTTGAGGGAGGCTACTTGGAGAAAGGAGAGAATATCTAGAGCTGAGGAAGCAATAACAAAAGAATTATCAAGCATGCAAAAATAAAAATCATGCTATAATCAATTGCTCCTCATTCTAAGTTTCTCCAATAGCAACACAATATATTAGGCATCCTTTCACAATATAGGAATGCACTAACCTAAAGATAAAGCAGGCAAGTTGAATATAACACCAACATTGACCTATTACCGACAGGGTAATTAAGCCACTCAGTAGAAAATACTCAACAAATCTCTTTATCTTCCCAAGCATCCTACCAAGTAGTGATTTGCCGACAGGGCAGTATCATCACCCGTATGGATCTTGGTAATAACAATAATAATCCATCACATAATCCATAATTCATAATTATAAATGGACAACCAATTGCAAAACACCAAATAATTTATCATGATTGGTCCTACGATAAGCAGATACACAATCACTCTAAATTGTAGTTTTGCATCATATATATATTTCGTATATTAACAAAATTGAGGCTAAATAAATTTTGTCAAATGAAATTAACAAGATATTAAATCAAATAAAATATCTACATGCCTCAATAAAATATATAAATGATATGCCCATAAGATTCAATAAATGATGGATTATTTTAAAATTTAAAATTCTGAAAAATCGCCAAAATTGAAATGATTTTGGACTAAAATGAAAAATTTTCAGAATTATGTTTACTGTTTTAACTATTAAAACTTTTGGCCCAAACTGTAAATAAAATAAAATAAATTGTTGGGCCATACTATAATTTCACAAAATTCAAGGGACCAACTGATCTTTTACATAGTTGACCCTCGGTCAAGGACCTTTTCGAAAGGTTTGCAAATATTTTGGGCCATAGTGATAATTCACAAAATTTAGGGATCCAAATGAAATTGTCCCATCATCTTCAACCTCGGGCTGTTGCTACAGTATTGTACAGTACATTTACAGCATCCACATCCATACCAACCCGATTTTGGCCACCAAAAAACACGAAAAAATTATATCTTTGCTCCAAAATCATCACTCATGCTAACAACCGTTTGAGGGAATATGTCCAAATTCGAAGAATTCGAAAAATCCGAAAATAATAAAAAAAATTCCATGAGTGAGATTTCTTCAACAAAACAACTATGGTTTACAAGGAAACGCATAACCATGGGCTCTGATACCAATTGATGAAACAAAAACACACTTTATGCCCTTTAATCGTGCATAAACAAAAACACACTTTATGCCCTTTAATCGTGCATTTCCAAATTAAACACATATTTTAGTAAATTTCGAAATTTACCACGATCTCCCATGAATCCGAGCTTGCAGCTTGTTATGGAGCTTCAACAGAGTTACTGCTACTTTTGTCTAGCTTCTGAATTCCGCTTTCGTTTCCTTAGCTCAAGATCACGGCTTCTCTCAGCAACGTACTGTGCACACACACGGGAGACAAACGGGAGAGAGCGAGATGCACTGCACTCATGCCACAGATTTCTTGAATAGTTAACTTCCAATGGGCTGAAGTTATTTAAATACAGTGGTTGAGCGCAGTGACCCCTCATGTGTTAGTACAAAATTGCCCATCCCATTATGGGCGAAAATAACACAATTAAGGATATACTTGTCCATAATATAATACTGTACGGGGTATGTCAAAATTGCTCAACAATATTTGACTTTAGTCACGTATTAATTCGGTAAAATATAGAAAATAATTAGAATGATTTATGTCAGTCCACATAATGTGAGAAATAAATCTAACAAATTATTCATATATCATATAACCATTACAAATTAATATTTCATCTATTTACTAATAATTGCTATATCATCTACATTCTACAGGCTATTTTCACATAAGCAGTCTACCTTCGAGAACAAAGACAACATAACCTGTTTATATGGTGTAAATACAAGTGCTTACATTCTGAAATGGATCCAACCAAATTACATTAATATGAAATTCATCGTCATGAGCCAATCAAATATACTACTCACGACTCATATAATGTGGGTACTTGATTGCATCATTTCAAGTAAGGAACACAATACCATTTTTCAATCCCAGTAAACTTAAATTTTTTTTTCCCTGCAATCACGATAATGAACCCCTAGTTTTGCAATTCTTTAGAAAAATGTACCTCAGTTTCAAGTTTCACGCTCACCCATCTGCATTTGATTCTCCACACCTACGCTAGGATCGTTTGAAGTCTTCTTCTTTATGGCTCGCCTACCACATGTCTTCTAAGTTGAATGATGCAGGATCGTTATTTGTCTTGTATAATCTGTCTACCATGATGCACAAAAGGCTCGATTCACATTTGTCTTCGTTTTCTATTATAGACGACAATCCTCTTACACTTGATATTCCCAAATACAAACCTAATTTCTTTGAAACCAAAATTATTAGATAACTCAATTTGAAGGAATTTTAAAATGACGTGAGATATTCAAGCACATGATTTCAAGAACATGGTTGCTGGTAATTGGGAGCCAGACACAGAAATTCTCAGTTACACCTGAGCAAAATACCTTTTTTTTTATTGGACGTTGGTGGATTGGAGAACAAAAGGTATTGCCACCGGAAAAGCCGGTTGCATTTAACCTCTTCTATCTAACCTATTGTATTTTAGCCGTTAGATTACATGAGTTTCAATCCAACGATAGCTTCTCTAAAAAGACAAAATAAGGGGATTACTTATCCCCGTTACAAGGTAGCTGGACCCGTTAAGAAAATGTAAAAATACAATTTTACTCTTTTTGGTTGTTTAATCTGACGGAGAGAGAACAACATTTGTGGATTAATTGAAGTTTGTCATTCTAATTGGGAGTTAAATTGAAGTTTACCCTTTAAATTTTAAACACCGGAGCTAGTTATTGTTTGATTCACAAACATGCTTGTGTGCATGTTTGATTATCCACATGACCAGTCTATTAATATATTTGGTCATGCACATGAAATAATGTACTAGATTTTAAGCATTAATGGTTAACAATGGCATCTTTTGATATATGGTGTGTAAGATGTTGTTTAAACTTTAAAACTACTTAAATTTAGTTTAGTATTTTGTTCTCAGCCGGGTTTGCTTCTATGCTGATTTTCAACATTTTTTCCAAACTCAAAAGCGATTTTTCTCTTTTCTCCTCTTATGCAACTTTTTCCTTTTCCGCCTCAATTTAGTCAATATAATTAACTGGAGGCTGGTTCGGGTGCAAAGTAGAGGTCTTGTTCTACTACGTGTAAAAGGCCTGCTTTCAGACTTTAGAGTGGCCACTTCATGTGAAATGTGTCTAAGTTTATTTTACCTATTTTTTCAAGTATTAGCAAAAGCCTGTTCAAAAAAGCTTTTGCCTCTTATACGGGTTCCTATCTGTTTCAAACTGTTGTTCTAACTAGAAGTCCGGAGTCAATACATAATTAAGTTAAACGCTCAGCTCCAGTATTTGACAGTATGACAGCCCTCATTTTCTCCCAATGATTTAAGATTATCATGAATAATGGTTTTCTGTTTTAGGGTCTTAGCGCTCTAACATTTTAGCCCTTACTCATGAGCTTTAGCTATTGGGTTGAGTTTTTACTTACTATGTATGTATTAAATAATTTAATTTTTTTGGGTGAGCTTCTAGCATAGCTATTTAATGGTCAAAAGATGATTTTCTCGTCAAGTCTTGGAGCCATCTTGTGCCTTGATCTTCAATGTCTTCTGGAGATATTCTGGACCACTTCTTTTAGTTCCTGTATTGTGTTTTTGTTTTTCCCTAAGTCTTGTCAACCCATCTCCTTGGTTCTAGAGGATAAGCCAATAAAGTAAAAAGAGATAGAAATCAACAAATTTCAAATTTTAATGCCGTTGAAGAACAATCAAGAAAGAGATAGAAATCATTTACTTCTTTGTGTTGCCAGTCATGGTTATCATCTTTTAAATAAATTATGTTTAACTTTTGGCTGCTGTCTAGGATATATAAATTTCCTTATGGTCACAGTACTGAAGAACGTAATGTAATAACTGCTGTTGGTGAAATCTACTTTGTTCAACAAGCGCCATGGTATCAGATTCTGGGCTGCTCTTCCTAATGGTACGTTCATTGACTATAATGTCGGAGAATTACCTTTTTTTTTTAAATCTTTTTGGAGGCATTAAATCAGGATCGACAATAACTTAATGTCTATTTTTTTTTTAACGCAGCATCTTGCGCAAGAATGCAAGAATTGGTTTATAAAAATGCAAGAATTGACTATAAGAATGCAGGCATTCTTATTTATTTCCCTTCATTTTGTTTTTGCTTAAAAAACATATCTTTTCAAATTGGTTTATATTCGCTCTATTAAAATATTTCATGCAACAGTTCGTTATGAAGTCATTGACTTGCCAAATCTAAGCCCAGACGGATGGGATATTGACATATTTTTCATATTCAATCTTAGCCCCACGCGGGTAGTTTCATTCTTTCAAGCTGCCTTTCTTTTACTTACTCCATTTTCTTTCTTGATGTTTGAACATTATTTTGACTGATTTATGGAAGCATAGCCCCACTTAATATCTGTTATTATTACTATTAGCCTGCTAGATTATATTTCCTCCCTTAGAAAACTGCCATTTTCAATAAGCCGATAACCTGAGCAAATTGATCAGGGGACATTCATGATAGGTGATATCAATTTAGTAATTAAAAGCCCTTCAATTGATAATGTAATCAAGACATGCCTTTAATTTTGCTTTCATCTAGCTCTAGCATTAACGAGCAAGAAATTATGAGCACTGTTATGATGAAAGGGAATTTTGTACTTTTAACCTGACAAAAATGCTGCTGACTTCAAAAAACAAAATTTGAATAGGTAGGAGAAATATTTTCTTTTCAAATATGGAATGAACTTTGCGAATGTAGATTGCATAACTTTGTGAGGGTGATACCATAATGAGCTTCTGTCATCATAGAAAGGTAAGCATGCTTGTCCTAGACAGTCAAAGGGCTCTAAATTTTTTTAGAAATCATCAGGAATTTTAATATAGAAAGTGTACACACACACACACACACATGTTTTGCCTATGACAAATGCAGAGAAGTGCCTAATTAAAATCTGCAGCTTATGTACAACTTAAGGTACCTACATGGAAGAATATCAAGAGATTAAGGGTTCCACTGCTATATTTTTTCAATTGGCGTATTCTTCAACTACTTTTAGAAATGAAAATGGTACTTTCAAGAAATATGGATTTGGTAGCGATCTTTTGGAACTAATAGTTATAAATGAAAGTGATAAAGATGCGTATAGTATGGGATTTGAAAATGGAAAAAAACAAATACACGCACATATATACATACGTATGTATTCTTTTCAATGACTGAAAAGGGGGCCTCTGGAAATGAAAATGGAAAAAAAAAAACTTTTCATTTTTTTTTCTCGAAGTTTTTTCCCAAATGTTCCCAAATGAGGTCAAATTTTGAAGTTTTTAATAGCTTCTATATGGTTGGAGTAATGATGCTTTAGTAAGTGGTAATCTCTACTGACAGCTTGAGAATAGATTTTTCTCATATGCATCCTGGTGGGATCACTGAATAAGATCCCTATTATCAGTTTCCCTCTTATCAGTTGCTGGCATCTGTTTTTTCAAAGTCCCTATCAGTTCAGAAAACTACGCCATCATCTTTTTTAGTAAGTGCTCTATTTGAAAGGCTCAAAGATGTGTGTGTTTTTTTCCCCCATGTTCTCATTCAAAAACCGTCCAAATTGCTAGCAAGAACTTCTTTCAATGGGTTATCTCATTGAATTGCATTTCACAGGTTTGCTGGCTGGAGGCTTTGTTTGTGCAATGAGAGAGATCCCAATCATGATGAGTTTTAACTGTCATGCATTGCTGTGACTATCTATACGTCATTTCTTCGGAGGTGATTGAATCAGGTCCACCTAGAATGATAATAAGTAAGTTGATGAGCCACGTCGTTACTTTTGTCTTTACATTAGATTAATCTATTAGAAATTTAATAAATCTTGTACTTTCTGATTTCTCCTTGTTTGGCACATCGATTAGCAAAAATCTGGAACAAAAATCTAGACTGGGAATTAGGTGAGGTTATGTGAATTGCGATTAGCGGATCTGTCAGTATATTTAGTCAAATCAGCAACTATCCTTATCACATAAACCTGATAAGTACTTCAAAAATTGTGGGTTAATTGTGTCAATAGGAAGGATAAAAGGAAAGAATCCTTCTGGTAAGAAGAAAGAATAGTTGTGTTTTTCTTGGAAATGGTTTCATCATTAATAACGATTCAGCGCTCTTACTGAGACTTCTCTCTCCGACACGTTATCAAAATTGCTTTCAGAGAGCACTGGAACATCAAAAGGATCTGAACGATGCCTCAAAACAAGTTGAGGTGAGCTCCGATGGCCATTGTTTCTTTTCTGCTTTATTTTCTTTCTTCATGCTCCTTTTATCTTTTTCAAACCAAATACATTGACGCGACGCCATCTGTAGGAGGGAATGAAAACAAAGATGGACGAACTGTTAAATACCGAACTCCTCCAACAGTATGCCATTGTTGACAAAGATGCAGAGTTGAAGAAGGCTTCTCAAAATGGTGGTGCAAAGACTGCCGCTGCTGGTGTTTTGAGTGTCAAATCCACCTAAAGTAAAATCGACAAGCCTCCAAGGCACAAAACCTCGAAGAGAGTCACCAGTAGAAAAAAGCGAAACAAAGACGAAGACAGGCCTTCAAATCAAATGAAAAGCGTAAATCTTTGACACAGAAGATTGAATTGGTTGGTTATTTTTGTTTTTCTATTTGTCAACTTTGCATATCAGCATTTGCAATTTTGATGACTGTCATAGGCGCACAACCTTCGCTTTGTAAAAAGTAATATGAAGTGTTGGACTTTGGTCTTTGGATAAATGTGTGAAAAGCCCTTTGACATTGTATATATTGTGAGTCCAATAGATTTCTCATTATAAATATGAATAGATTTACAATGGTAATATGCCTATCACTATTTCAGAACACACCATCAAAAAATGATAAAATAATATCATTGAGAAATAAAAATATTTGTTTAATTTAATATCCATTTATTAGTAATATTTAAGCTTAGATTTTAAATAAAATCTTGAAAATTTCAATGATAACCTAATATTAAAAAATTGTTTTAAAGATTTATAATTATTTTGTGGTTATCATAGTTATGAAAAAATTTCTAATAAAACATCTTTGTTCTTCTGTTTCAAATAAAATATCTTAGTTATTTTGCTCTTATTACAAATGTTGTTAAAAAGACAAAAAAAAAAAAAAAATTTAAAAAAACAAAAAGAGAAGCAAAGTTTAGAAAAATCAAACTGCTTGTGGCAATAAATGTAAAACCTAAAAACAACAAAACAATAACTCTTTGTTAACAAATTTGACGTGCTAATTTAACACATGTTCAAAAAGACAAAACTAGCGGCACCAGACAATTTACGAGAAAGTAAAAAAAAAATTATTCGCAATGCTCCACCATATAAAAACAATTAATTTGGAATTTTAAAAGAATTTTCTGTTTTAGATTTTCACTTCTTCATACAAAAACAGATACTATGACTCCACGAGCACTCCACTAGCTTTTCGAGAGTACTTGGACATGGACCAATTCAAAATAAAGATTCATAGCACAATCTCATAAACTATAATTCATAATTGCTCTTATTAATTTAAATTCACAACACAATCTCATCAACGTAATTCATAATTTAAATTCATAAATCATAATTTTTAAATTCATCCTTAATAGATCATAATTCAGTAATCAAAATAAAATAAAAATAACAATTAATAGCTAAATAAACATTTTATCAATTCTCAACATATAACATCAACAATACTACATTAAATTAACCACCCAGAGGATAACAAGATCAAACGAACACCTTGCTTGAGAGGCTCTTTGTTCAGTGATGCTAAGACGACTCCTGATATCTCTGCTTGAAGAAATTCCCTAACTTTTGGTCTTTCCAATCTGTTAGTTGAATTAAGAAAATGTTAATATACCTATTTTATAAAAAATAAAAAAATAAAAACAATTTAAAATAGGTACCTCTTGCTCTGCATAGGGTGTCATGATGCGGTCCCAGTCAAAGCTAATTAAAATAGATTTCTCTTAGGGTGAGAATAACCACAAGTAATTGAATTTAATTGATACTGAACTCTTTTATTCTTGCTGTTGGAGCTCATTTATACTTAGAACAATATGAAGCCATCACAATCTCAATTGATCGTGATTGTTGGCTAATTCTAGGCTGACTTATTCTCTTAAACTAACAACTAAATCAAATAACAATAATTCAAATAATAAGAAATCAAATAACATAAAATCAGCAAGTGAAGATTCTTTGGAGACCAAGTCCATCCGCAAAACTAGTGGAGTGCACATGTGTCCATTCAGCTACCAAGTTCTCATGCAGCAGCTCATGTGTATCCTTGATACAGGGTATTAGGCTTAGGTACCCTTGATGAGCGTCGAGGCTTATCACCAGGCCTATCATCCTCCCCCCCTGGAAGTGGTCCCTTGTCCGTATGGGACAAATGAGGAAACTTCTGCGTAAGCTCTACAGCATCTTCCCACGTTGCTTCTTCCTTTGGCAAACGTTTCCATTGCACCAAACATTGTTCCACAAATTTGCCACCTCTTTTAATCCAACGAACATCAATAATTGCAGCAGGTTCTAAAATAAATAGCCCATCATCATCAACAGATGGCAACTCAATACCAGGGCTAGGTTTATCACCACTAAATTTTTTCAGCAATGAAACATGAAAGATTGGGTGCACACGAGACTGAGATGGCAATCGAAGTTTATAAGCAACACTACCAATCCGTTCAAGAACTAGATACGGACCAAAGTATTTGCTCGCTAATTTCTGATGAGCACGCCGAAAAACTGTAGCTTGACGATATGGCTGGAGTTTTAAATAGACCATATCGCCAGGCTGAAATTGAACATCACGACGCCTTTTGTCAGCTGATTGTTTCATGCGATTAATGGCAACAGGAAGATTGCTCTTCAGCAATTAAAGCAACTCATCTCGAGTTAGCAGGGCCTGGTCTACTTCATGAACCGGAGAAGAGCCTTCATGATACATGGGCAAAGTGGGAGGTTTGCGGCCGTAAAGAGCAAGAAAATGGGTCATACCAGTAGACTCATGATACGTCGTATTGTACCAATACTCTACCCAAGGAAGGTATGAATTCCATTTACGAGGCCATTGGTGAACAAAGCTTCGGAGGTATTGTTCCAAGCACCTATTTGTGAACTCCGTTTGACCGTCGGTCTGCGGATGATACGCCGAGCTCAATTTCAATTTGGTTCCCAACATTTAGAAGAACTCCTGCCAAAACTTACTAATAAAAATGGGGTCTCTGTCGCTGATGATCGACTTTGGCATGCCATGGTGTTTAACCACACCGTCAACAAATCGTTCTGCCACCATTTTTAATGTGAACGGATGCGTCAAAGCCACGAAGTGCGCATATTTACTAAGCTTGTCAACAACAACTAGGATGGTATCCTTCCCTTGCGAGTTTGGCAATCCCTCAATAAAATCAAGTGTGATATCATCCCACACTTTGCAAGGAATTAGAAGAGGCTGTAGGAGACCCGCTGGCTTCAGTGTGGAAGCTTTTGTTTTTTGACAAATAACACACATGCTAACATAATCATGTACTGTTTTGTACATAGAAGGCCAGTAGAATTGAGTTGCCAAGCGTTTGAACGTGCGAAGTACTCCAGAATGGCCGCCCACTTTTGTGTCGTGTGCTTCAAAGATTAACGTTTCTCGCAATTTGAGCGGCACCACAACTCTACCTTTGAAGAAGACTAATCCTTGACGAATTACATATGGGCTGGTATCTTGAGTGTGGGCCAATGATGTTATTCTTTTAACATAGTCATCATCTACAGCAGCGTGTTTAATTTGTTCCCAAATTGAAACCTGTGACACAAATAGATGGTTAAGTGTTGCACTGTCAGGACGTCGGGAGAGAGCGTCTGCTACCATATTCTCCTTGCTCGGCCAATATTGGATTTCATATTCAAACCCCATCAGTTTTGCTATCCATTCCTGTTGTTCTGGTGTGGCTATGCGTTGCTCCAAGAGATATTTTAGGCTACGCTGGTCTGTCCGGATAATGAATTTTCTTCCCAATAGATACGGTCTCCATGTACGAATTGCCTCCACTATCGCCAACATTTCTTTAGCATAGGCAGACCATGTTTTCTTGGAAACACAAAGTGCTTTACTCATGAATGCGATTGGCTGACCGTTTTGTTGTAGGACTGCTCATATCCTGTCTCATGAGGCATCTGTTTCAATGATGAAAGTGTTGTTGAAATTCGGCATAGCCAAGGTAGGGGTGCTGGTCATGGCTTTCTTTAGTTTGTTGAATGCTTCCTCAACTTCCATGCTCCACTCAAATTGCCCTTTTTTTAACAAATTGGTGAGGGGTTTTGCTAGCACAAACTTTCTGTAATATCCCGTTAGTCCTAGGAAGCCTCGCAATTCACTGATATTTTTTTGTAGTGGCCAAGAGACCATAGCGGCAATTTTTGAGTCATCCACTTTCACACCATGACATGTGACAATGTGCCCCAAATATTCTAACTCCTGCTGTCCAAAGTGACATTTGTTTGATTTAACAAAAAATCGGTGCTGCTTTAATACCTCTAATGCATGTCTGACATGATCAAGATGATAACTCCAAGAGGGGCTGTATATTAGTATGTCGTCAAAGAAAACTAAAATAAATTTTCTTAAGTACGGCCAAAAAATAAAGTTCATGATTGCTTGGAATGTTGATGGAGCATTACAATGGCCGAATGGCATTACCAGATACTCGTAATGGTCGTTGTGTGTTCTGAAGGCTGTCTTGTGAACATCTGTGGGTTTGACTCGGACTTGGTGGTACCCGGCCCGTAAGTCTAGTTTAGTAAAGAAAGCGGCTCCATGCAACTCATCCAACATGTCGTCGACGGTTGGTATAGGGAATCGGTCCTTGACAGTAACTTCATTGAGTGCACGGTAATCAGTGCAAAATCTCCAACTTCCATCTTTCTTTTTCACCAAGAGCACGGGTAAAGGAAATGGGCTGGTACTTGGTTGTATTAACCCTGAGTTGAGCATCTCATTGACTTGTCGTTCAATTTCATCTTTTTGGAAGTGAGCATATCTGTATGGCCTCACATTAACAGGTTCGGTTCCCTCCTTTAATGTAATGTTGTGCTCTATATCACGGCTTGGAGGAAGATGTGTTGGTTCTTGGAATAAAGTTGAATACTCCTCCAGCAAACTTTGCATATCAGATGTTGTCTTGCTTAGTGCGGGTTCAAGCCTCATGTTGAAGCAAATTGTGAAACCTTGCTACTTTTGCTTAGCATCATGGGAAATTTCAGTGAGAGAGGCCGATTGTGGAGCCTGAGGGCCAATACCTTGCAGCTGCCGCTTTTGGTTTTCCCAATCGAATTCCATTGTGAGTTGCTTCCAATTACACACTACCGAGCCCAATTGCTCCATCCAATGAATCCCAAGTACCAAATCTAACCATGTAATGGGCAATGCATACAAGGTAAGAGTAAAGGAAATATCTTGCAAGAATAGTTGTACCTTTTCGAACTTGCCCCTGCATAATAACGTTTCACCATTAGCTACTTTTACTGAGAATCCTGAGATGGGAAGAATTGGTAGCTGTAACCGATTTGCCAAACGGCTGCTGATGAAGTTGTACGTTGAACCACTGTCAATCAGTACCACAATATTGTAAGGCCCAATTTTGGCAGAGACCCTCATGGTTTGAGGAGCAGTCCAGCCCTTGAGAGCGTAGTATGTGATTTCGGGTTCAGTTTGAATTTCTTCTGTTTGTTCATTGTTTGCGTTTTCATTATCAGCGGCTCCAACTTCAAGTAACAGCAACTGTGGTCCTTGGCACTTGTGACCTGTAGTGAAACGTTCGTTACATTTGAAACACAAACCAAGTGCTCTTCTACGCTGTATCTCTTCCCATAGTAGCCTCTTGATGCTGCTTGTTGTTGGGGAGCGATTAGTTGTGGTTGGGTTCGTTACTGCTCGGCTGAAGAATGGCGGCCGTGTTGTTTTCCTTTGACGAGTCAGCTGTTCATCTCTCATTCGTGCGAGTTTGAATGCATCCTTCAACGTTTTTGGCATGAACATCCTGATTTCATCTGCAATCTCCGGTTTCAGGCCCCCCATGAAGGTTCCCACAAGCGCCCCTTGTGTCCAGCCACTAACTCGGTTTCCCAACCTCTCAAACTCTCTTTGGTAGTCATGGAGAGTCCCTGTTTGTTTTATTCTTGATAAGACTTCATTGTAATCTTCGCATTCCATAGGTCCGAAGCGAGCCCAAAGCTCCTCCACAAAATCGTTCCATGTTACCAATTTGTTTTCCTCACGATACGCACGCCGCAGCCATTGCCACCATTGGTTGGCCTCTCCCTCGAGGTGAAAGGAAGCAAGAGACACCTTCTGCTCGTCGGTGGACTCTTGGTACTCGAAGAATTGAAGTATTCAGTTGTGCCATTCTGTTGGGTCGCCACCTGCAAACTTTGGGCACTCAAGCTTAGTAGATCGTGAAATAAATTGTGATCAGTTACCTTATTCACTTCTGCTATGTTGTGCAGATCCTGAAGATTCATAATTGTTGAAACTCGGGGTCCCTTTGGATGCTGATATAGACCCTGCTAGTTTGCCGAGAGCAACTTCAATTTGATGCAGTTTATCACTCATCCCCAGTTGCCCTTCTTCCATTCGTTTCATCCCTTCTTGCAGATGAGTTATGTCAGCTTCCACACGGTCGAGTCGATCTCTGTTGGTAGTAATAGTAACCTAGCTCTGATACCACTTGATGCGGTCCCATTCAAAGCTAATTAAAATAGATTTCTCTTAGGTTGAGAATAACCACAAGTAATTGAATTTAATTGATACTGAACTCTTTTATTCTTGTTGTTGGAGCTCATTTATACTTAGAACAATATGAAGCCATCACAATCTCAACTTATCGTGATTGTTGGCTGATTCTAGGCTGACTTATTCTCTTAAACTAACAGCTAAATCAAATAACATAAAATCAGCAAGTGAAGATTCTTTGGAGACCAAGTCCATCCGTAAAACTAATGGAGTGCACATGTGTCCCTTCAACTACCAAGTTCTCATGCAGCAGCTCATGTGTATCCTTGATACAGGGTATTAGGCTTAAGTACCCTTGATGAGCGTCGAGGCCTATCATGTCACACATAACTAAGATAGAACATTTAATGTCTTCCAAGTGCTTTAACGGAAATTGAAATCATTGCCCATCATTCCTACTGAATTTATTTTATATAGTGTATGACAGAAGACTGATTTGTTGACTAGGAATTCTTTCTGATCTTGAGACCATCTAACTAGTCATGTATTCGTTGCCGATCAAAATTTCTTTTGCTTCAAAAAGTCTAACTGGGAAGTTTTTGCCAAGTACTGACTGAACTCTTCAAAATCGTTTTCCCAAGTCAATGAACACCATATAATGTAAATATGAGGCTGAACTTCCTCAGCAATCCTTTTCCAAAAAAATTCTTATTCTCGGTCCTAACAAAACCTGCTAATGCATAAATGTGCTCCTTCATATCAATTACTTTATTTTCAGAAGCTTTTCCTCACCAAGTCTCCAAATCCACTTTTAAGATAGAAGCTGCAATGTTATTGGTACCTATGTCGAGTGCCATTATTTTTATCGGTTCAGTAATTTTCTATTTTTTAATCACCTTTCTAAAATCCTTTTGGAAACTTCTCAGAATTCTCTTAGATTTGGTTATAATTACCAATTAGGGTTCAATAATTCTTGTTATTTACCGTACCTATGTTTTCTTTTTTCTTTCAACAACTCTCTACTCGTTTTCTCTCAACAATTCTCCTATTCTTTTCTCTCAATCTCTCTTCTTCTTTCTAGTCAATCTATGATTTAAAATAATAATATATTTGTTTTTATTTTCATCTAAATCTATCTAATAGTTGTAAAGATGTGATGATACAAAATCATTAATATTCATTCATTTTGTGATTACAAAATATGCTGCTAATAAAATTTAAAATTTAATAAAAAAAATTAAAATCATCCATTGATATTTAATTATAACCGTTTTTAGAAAATATTATCTAAAATTTGATTAAAAACTTACTTTAGCTAATCTAATTTGCATGTAAGTAGTAAATGAGAGTAACGATGTAAAAGCATAATTATGTAAATAATTAAATTTATTTTAATTTAATTATTTTTTATAACAAAGCATTATAATTTAATTTGTATTGTGCCTTATAAGGATTACATAATGAGAGGTTTAGGCAGTCAAAAAGGTTTGTAATACGATATGCTTACCCATTGAACCTGTACAACAGATTAACTATGGAATAGAGTATGAGTATCCCGACCCAGAGCTTAAGGAGGATTCCAACCCTGTAGACCTTGCTCACCATGAAAAACAACATGATAAAAATGAGGATCCCAACCCAACAATGGATTTCTATGTTGAAGACGCTACTAACAATGAGATAGAGTCTAACAACCTTATAATCGTGGATTTTGATAAAAGAGGGGAAGATTTAATGCTGAGCAATTTGAAAGACAAATTTTTGTTTGAATATTTAAATATTTTTTATTTTTAACAAATTTTATTCAGTTAATTAACTTTTTAGTTTTTTTTTTTTTTTTGGTTTTAAGATGCTAAATGGGTACCTTCGGAAATAGTCCAAAGAAAAATAACTATAGAGTTAAAAAAAGGAAATAGAAAGTACAGTAAAATTAATTACAATACAACAAAAAGTTCTTTAGTGACAAAAATGATCGTCACTAAATAATTTTGAACTCTA
Source organism: Citrus x limon (assembly GCA_034663535.1). Classification (NCBI taxonomy): domain Eukaryota; kingdom Viridiplantae; phylum Streptophyta; class Magnoliopsida; order Sapindales; family Rutaceae; genus Citrus; species Citrus x limon. The sequence goes on from CM067997.1 coordinate 26,195,857, forward strand.
TAGCTATGAATAATAGCACAAGCTTTGAGTAATGTCCTCTAGTTATTCATTTTTTGTAATAATTTCCCATTTTGTTGATGAGCACCAACATACTATAATTTATAAACACCAACATACTAAAATTGACAAGCACTAAATTAGAAAGAAAAAAAACTTTGACGAGCACTATAACTTACTACATGCGTTCACGAGTGCATATCCAAAATAGGCCTACCATGCAAAAAATGATTTTTTCGGCAAATTTACTGTATTTGAATGGGTTAAAGATGTGTTTTCTTTTCTACTTCTCTTGTAAAAATCCCTCAAATTGCTAGCATAAGCTTCTTTCAATGGATTATCTAAATGAATTGCATTCAGAGATTTACTAGCAAATTAAGCCAAAATGCAACAGAGATCCCTGTCATGATGAGTTTTAGTTGTCATGCATCTTTACGACTGTAAATTGACTAAAACTCTCACAATTACGTAAAATGAGAATGCCTAAATGTTTTATTATTTTCTTACAAAATGAATATATTGTTGAGTAGATTATGATCAATCATGTTTAATGGAAGAAAATGAATAGCACCACATGATGCAGGAAATAGATGTTTTTTTTCAGATAAGTTTCATAGCGATTAGATGCAAGTGCTAGTGATTTTAGTCTAAAGCATCATTTTTGCACCACATGGATGGACATTGGCCTAAAATAGTCAAAGTGGTCATGTTATAAACATTTGATAATATCACTGATTCTACAACCCGAAAAAAATTCTGTGGTGAAAGTTACTTGTTCAGAAAGCAACCTATTAAAATTGTACCCAAAGAGCAACCATAACGATCAGCATGGAGTGTCACTGTTAGCTTTTCGACCTTAAAGGCAGCCTATAGAAAGAAACATATTTTAAAGAATTAGTTATTGTGAAAGATATGCTTATAAATTAGCATAAGATGTAAAAATCTAAAGAAAAAATCACCATTCAGTTATGATAAAGTTATTGTTAAGTATGTCAATCATGAAATGTAAGAGCACAAAGAAAGGAAAAGCCACATGTACAAATGAAAGAACACCAAAAAGGGCTAGTATAGTATGAAACGTGCAACATTTTCTTGTAAAGGTATCAACACAAGCAACAAACATTCGCAACATTTGCTAGTGTCATTTCTACGCAAGCAAAGAACATGCTAGCATCTAGAAACCATGTTAATAAGGTTATCCATCAAGCAAAGAAAAGTGGGTAGCGTTGAGAAATTTAATTGACCTCTACACTAGTATGCTAGCAGCAAATAAACAAAAAGGAAATGAAAATGGTCGAAAAGGAAAATACAAAAATATCTCACATTCTAAAATGAAAAAATATTTCACGTTCTGGAAATATAATCCATCTCATTGAAAAAAATCACAAGAAGAACACCCAAAGGCTGTTACTTAATAAGAACACTAAAACTCATTCAAGTTTCTGGACTTGCCGACTTGTTTGGTCTATCCATGACCACCCTATATGAAGTCAGATATTAAACAATTAAATAGTCTATTAACTAAGTTTTAATTTTACATTGCAATAAAAAAAATTAAAAAGAATTACGAGACGACTAGTATCTAGATATGACAACCATAAAGATGAACATATTAATTATACAAGATACCTAGATGCAAACAGAATGCCTAAGTATACCTATATACAAATTACTAAATTTGAAAATAGACTCAGATCAAAATCATGTCTCTTGTACAGAGCTATTACATACCATATTTAATTTTTCTTTTTTTAAGGTTTTAGAATACCAAAAAGCCAAAACATATAAGTCAAATAGTATTTAGGAAAAAAGCACGCAAGCCAAAAGCCCTTTTTCCAAATTTTCAAAGGATAGCTATCATTGATTTTTTTTTTTTACTTTTAGTATTACCAAATCCTATAGTAGACACGTCTTTACCATTTTCATTTCGAAATATTAGTTTCAGAAAAGTGATACCAAATGCATATTGTGGATACTGAAACTACCATTTTCATTTCTAAAAATTGGTTTAAGAAAATGCCAATTGAAAACAATAGCAGTTGTGCCCTTAATCTCTTGATATTCTTCTATGCAGATGCCTTGAATTGTACATAGGCTGCACATTTTGATTAGGTAATTGTTTGTATTTGTCATAGGCAAAATATTTATTCAATTTTTTTTTTTATCTTGATGTATTCTAAAAATTTTTAGTGCCCTTCAACTGTCTATGACAAGCATGCTTATCTTCCTATGATGACAAGAAGCTCATGATGTTATCACCCCACTAACTCATGCAATCTATATTAGCAAAAATCTATATTAGCAAAGTTCACCCTATATTTGATAACATGATCTAACCTAACCTTTTTGTGGATCTGAGGCGTATAGTATGAAAACTCATTGTATTACTTATTTTATGTTCATATTTAAAATTCATAACAAAAATTTAATCCATGAATATATAAAAATGGCCTCAACCTTTACTATAAGACACTGTCGAAGCTTGCCCATTTCACATCTCACTATACATACATATATCATCAATATATACATATGATCATAAACATGCTCAAAATGCAAGTCATGTAGCAATGTGTGTCCTAGCCCAACCTCAACTTATTAGAAACTGAACTACATGAAATTCTGTGGAAACCTAAGAGAAATGGGGTAAATAAAAAAATAATGAGTTTGTGGCACAATGAGTACACACACATATAAAGTAGTGCAATAATGTTTAAACAAAATTATATGACATAATTCTACACTGAATATAGTACTTAAACAAATATGAAATCATACATACATAACTGACAAAGCTGCACCAAGTAGTACATGGGGATAATAACTGTCATATTCACCGGGATCATCATCGCACAAGCAGAGAGGGGGAAGAACGTCTTAATTCTTGGCATAATTTAACTACATCGCACGGACAGAGTAATTTAACTCTATATCCCATGAACGTGTGTTTTGGTGTTCCTTATTACTCTTTATATTTTGTTCTATTTTCATTCTCATAAAGTTTTAATTCATTCTTATATACTTTTTTCTTAGACAAAATTTTTCCAAGAATATGAGCATGAATCGGATAATGAATTAGAATTTTCAAACCAAATGAAGCTTGAGTGGGAACCTATATCTCCTTTCTTCATCTCCAATCAGAAGAAGAAAAAAATTGTTAGTTTTTAATAATCTATAAATCAGTATGCTTTTTTTTTAAATAATTAATTTTTGGTACATGGTAATTAGTAATAGTGGGTGTGTATTGGTTTGATCTTGAAAATACAAAGGTTGTATTATTCTTGGTATTAACACACCCGTTGGTTTCTTTTTTGCCAGGTTCTGAAAAATCCATTGGTTTTAATCCGTGAGGATACAATTTCTTACAAGAATGTTGCTGGGCAAGCAATCAAATGGCTGGGTTATAAAAGAGGATTTGTATGTGGAAAATGAAAGTTTCAAGTTTATTTGTTAACAATTTTTTATTGATGTATTCTTCTTCCCTCGTTAGGGACGACCTTTTTTAATTGTTTATGAGGATGTTGAAGACGAAGTTATAGGATCTCTTATTCTAGACAAGTCTTCAAACTCAGGTAACTGATATCTATATCTATATCTATCTATCTACCTACCTACCTACCTACCCTTCTTGATTCTTTTGTGTGTTTCAAATTGGCTGAAGGTTTATGTTGTCAAGCCTTCTAAATTTCAACAAAATAGGAAAGTGAGACCTTGCAGATTTTGTGGGTGGCCAGGTAGGTTCATTTGGAAATTTTCTCTTCATTGTGCAATATGGTGAAATACAATTATAAATGTGTTTATGTCTTTTTATTTTTAGGTTTTATCTTAAATGTACGTTTTTAATTGTATAGCACAGGTGCTTAGCTCATGCAAAGAGGTGAGGTATTTTATGATATGTATCGTAGATTCATATCATCATTGCTCTAATTTTATAGATAAGGGTTAGTATTTGTTCAATACTATATTTTGAACCCTTTTTGTGGTTATAGGTTATGAGTGCGTTTGGGATTGAGGTCGGGCAACTGTAGCTTTTAAGATACAGTACTAAAGTGTTTGATAAACACTAACTGTTGTACCTTAAAGGTTATATTAATATGATTTTTCACTTGTATAATAGAAAATCTATTGTATTTTTAATAATTTTATCAAAATTATTATTTAAAATTTATATTTATTACATATTATTAATTTTTTTTTCATAGTTACAACTTTTTTTTCACAGCAGCTATAGCTTAAAAGTTAGAGCACCTCAATTCTAAACAGAACCTATAATACATTATAGAATATGATCATCTTTGGTGGATCTGGTTTCCAAGCAACAATTAAAGAAAGACGTGAACAGGTTTGCCATTGCTCAACATATTTTTCCACAGTTTTCTAGACTCTCAATTCTTTTGTGTGTTTTAAAATTTAAATAATGTGATTTTTATACAATATTGACATGAGTGTTGTCCATGACCAATGGTACCACTTGATTCCGACTCTGGCACGACAAATGCCTCAAGCCGAGCTGTTAGCTAACGGTGCAACAAGCTAGGTCGTTTAGGCACCGATGACGTGACATGTTACTAGGCTTTGATGAGATAAGGACTGGCTAGGTGCTGGCTGCAGTGCAAATATTTTGAAAAAGATGGGTGAGACTGTAAAAGAGTGGTTTAGGATTTGATATGTGGATTGTTGGCTTGTGGGTTGTGGGCTTTCAACTGTGATTAAGTCTAAATTACATTAAAGTCTTTATATTATTTGTATAAATATTTTTATATTTGTTATTTGCACTAATGTTTACTATTTTACAACTTAAATTTTATTATTTTTCACTAATAATTATAGAAAAATAAAAATGAAATGAAAATGGGAGAAATGCATAAATGGGGAGGGGTGGGGATGGGGATGGGGATTTCACCTCATCCCCATTCTTTCTGAATAAAAACTGGGTAAAAAAATTATCTATATTCCTTTCCTAAATAAGAAATTGGATATAAAATTATCCTTATACTCTCTCCAAATGAGAAAAATCTGCGAGAGCCCTCGTCTTGGTGGGAATTTCTGTCATTTGTACATACATATTGAATAAAGAATCTCTTTATAAAGTAGAAAGATTACTTTTCAATTTATATAGGAAACCAAAGGTCCATTTGAGATCACTTTTGAGAGGTTTAAAAGTGATTTTGAAATTTTAAAACTAATTTTAGTGTTTAGTAAATTTTAAAAAATTTATTTTTGCCAAAGTCACCTCATCTTGTAGTTGATTTTGAAAAGTATGAAAATATTAACTTTTCAAAATCTAATTTTAAGAATCACAATTCAATTCAATACAATTCAATAATATCCTCATATATATTATAAAAATTCAAAATTATCTTTATTAATTAGGAAGTAAAATCCTTAACTTTAAAAATATTATTACCAATTATATTGAGGTAATAAAATAAAAATAAATTTAATAATAAAAATATTTATTTTAGTTATCAATTATTTATGAACAATTTAAAAACATTTTTATATAAATATTTAAATGAATTTTATTCTAACATTATATCCAATTTAATCACCAATATTCTTACAATAGTTTTAACAATAACATTTACTGAAGACATGCTACTGTTTTTTAAAAAATTAAAGCATTTTTAAAAATAAATTTTACCAGATATATTTTTATAGCACAACTAATAATAATTATTTAAAAACTTCAGCATTACCAAAATTATCCTTAAGAATCTCGTGAGATCTATATAATCCTATCAAATATAGGTAACTACTACTATTCAAATAAAAAAAGTATAATAAATGATTACTATTCAATCCTTTTTTGTATTCTCATTACAAGTATTTTTTTTTTAATTTGACTACAGTAGGGGTGGGCAAAACCGAATTGGAATAAAAAAAATTCGGTTCGGTTCGGTTTTTTCGATTTCGGTTCGATTTTTTATTTCAAAAAAACTGAATATATAAATTCGGTTTGGTTCGATTTTCGGATCAAATTTTCAAAAACCCAAACCGAACTGTTAATATCACTCGGGACCCTCTTTTTTATAAAATTTTAGTATGATCCAATATTTAGAAAATATTTGCATATAGAAATTCGATTATGGCCTAACATATTTTGCAAACTTTTCAAAAGGGTCCTTGACCAAAAGTCAACAAGGCAAGATAACATTTCGATCACTATATTTTTGATAATTTATATTATGGCATAGAAACTTATTTTATTTTATTTACATTTTGAGCCAAAAGTTTTGATATTAAAACCGTGATGATATTCTAAAAATTATTCAGTTTAGTCTAAAATTTTGCAATTTTTTTTTGCTTATACAAATTTGTAATTTTTTTTGGTTAATTATACATTGATTATAGTAGGCCTTGTATGTGTTAGCCTATATGGCTATAAATATTGATTTTGATGATAACAAACCACATGTATTTTAAAAGCTTTGATAATGTTTTTAAAGTTTCGGATTTGGACTTATTTGAAATTATTTAAATGTTTTTGGGGTCATTATATAATTTCACAAAGTTTGGGCAAAGTCATAATTTCAGAAAGTTTTGGGATTAACGAAACATTACTTAAAAATTCTGAAATTGGACCTATTTACAAATTTTCATAACTTTTTGGGCAATACTACAGTTTTATAAAGTTTTGGGGTCAAACTAAAAATATGAAAAAAAAATCACTGTAGCAGGTTACTGTAGCAAGCGGCTTACCGGATACTGATAAACGGTAAACCGAATTCGAACAGCAAGCACCCAGAACGAAAACGGCTTACCGGATTCCGAATCCGGCAAGCCGGTTAGGCAAAATTTTGAATTTTACCTTAACGGTAGCATAAATCCGGCTTACCGGATTCCATAAAACGGCAAACCGGATAGCCCAGAATGTGAGTAACGGCTAGTTTTCGAGCTCAAGCTATAAGAACTCAAATCCAACTCATTTTGAATCTATCCAACAAGCAAAAACAAAAAGCACACGTGATATCTTGAGTGTTCAAACTTGCGAAATACAAACATTGAATCTTTTCTTGTTCTTCATCATTGTATATCTACTCATTGAGTGAGTTTCATTGTAACCATCATTTGTTCATCTTATTTGTAAGAATTTGAGTGTGTGAGACACTTGAGTGAAGAGATTGAGAGATAATCTCTGTGTTGTAAAAGTTTATTGACACATCGAAGTCAATTGTAATTGTTGAAGCCTTGGAAAGGCTTGGATAGTGAAATCCTCGAGCTTGGATCGCTTGGAGGCGTGGACGTAGGCGGATATTGCCGAACCACGTAAAAATTCGTGTGTTTGTTTCTCTTCTCCCTTACTCTTTAATTATTGTGCTATTATTGAACTTATTGTTTTCAATTATTGTTAAGACATTAGATTGCTTGTTGTGTGGATTTGTTAGGATAGATTTTAAAAATCCAATTCACCCCCCTCTTGGGTTGCACACTTGTATTTCAGTATGCAAGTTAAGATAAACCGAAAAACCAATTTATTAATCTGATCCGTTAAGTGAATCGTTACCGAAAAACCAAAACCACACCGAACTATCGATTCCGGTTCGATTTTTATTTTCTCAAAAAACCAAACAGATTTTTTGAATTTAAGACCCGAACCGAACCGAAACCGAAAATTTATTCTGAAACCGAACCGAACCGAACCGATGCCCACCCCTATTGACTAGCCCAATAAAATAACTTCAAAAGACTGCTGTTCATATTATCCATTTTTCATGAGTAGTGCTACACATCCCACATTTGTTATCTCAACTAATTATTTTAAATGATGTGATATTCAGTGGCGGATCTAGAAAAATAATTTACCGGGGGCTAAATTAGATAATAGTAAAATATAAAAAATTAAAATTTTGAATATATAAAATATTTATAATTAGTCTCTACGTAGTTTTATATTTTAAAAATGTTATGCAATAGACTCATTATCAATATTATTAAATTTATTGTTTCCTATATAAACAACCAAACTATCACTTATCCCATCCGATTCCAAAGATGATTCTTCATGAGTTTTATTACTGAAAATATTCGTTCTACTATTATTATATAAACTGGAAGAATTAACCATATTTTTGAGAATATAAAATATTTTGAGTAGTGGGCTATCATTATTTTTAATTAAAATATATGTTTTTATATTTCTTAAAAGTCAAAGTTTAAATTTTATGGGGTTTATATTTTATAGTGACTATTTTAATAATTTAATGGAGCTAATTAGAAAATTAAAAAAAAAATTTAATATTTTTTTGGCCAGTGGGGGCTTGAGCCCCCACTGGTCTTGTGCTGCATCCGCCTCTGGTGATATTCATCAATTGATTAATGAGATAATACAATTAATTCACTTATATTTTTAAAAGAATTATCAACTAATTAATTAATATTACATCATTTGATATAATCATTTGGAATAAAAAATTTGAAATACTTATCATTACTCTTTTCAAATTGCCTTTTATTTGATTTTTGTACTCGCTCGAGCTTTATCCGAGGAATAACATTTGTAAACCCCTTTGGGCCTTCAACAATAATATCTAAGGGGCCCAAAATATCTTTTATAACTTAAAAAAAAAATAGTGAATATGGAACTTTTGGATAATTTTTTAAATTACAATAATTAACTTAACTGAGACATTGGCTCAAACTTCATGAACTAGGAAGCATATTAGTAACAAATTACTACCTTATCATATCCATGTTACTTCATTGTCACATGCTTGCATGAAAATTATACCAACACTTCAACAGTTTTGGGAACAATTTAAAATTCAATATTACAAGAGTTAACTAATCTAATTTGAGATTGAGATCTATTCGATATGAATGGATAAATTATATCTTCATTTGAGAAAATTAAAAATATAGGGATTCAAATGTTATTGGTTCGTTCATAACAACTTCGAAAGGGATTTGATCGTGGAAACTTTAAAGAATGTTTTTGTTCTTGTTAAGGTTATCATGGGGGCAGCAGCTTCTAAAATATTGTGTTACAGATAAATCTTCTGTTAACTGTTAGATAAACTGATGAAATGACCAAAATGACCGAAGGAGTGACCTAATTTTGGAAATCTGTTGGTGGGTTTCTTCGACATTTTGGGAAGTATATTTATATAGTAGGACTTCTGCTTTGAAAATAATGGAAGGTAGATTCAAAGAATAACAAACACCAAAGGCTGTAAGTAAAATTGCCACTTTTATTAAGGTTAGTGGACACGAAGATTCTTTTATTAACATAGACCCAGTCAAATTACTTGTATTAAGATTAGTGGACACAGAGATTCTTTTAGATTATTTTCATTAAGTAACAACAAAACCATTCAAATTTTGCTTAGTTGGTCATAATACGTTCATAAGTTAAAGAAAGCAAGTTAAAATATGTCAATTGGTCATAGGCTTGTGGCGTCGACTGTTATCTGTTAGATGTTGGGTCAAGATTGAGGTGATTGTGATTGACAATGGACCAACGAGGATTCAGTGAACCTTTTTTGAGTTTACTTAGAATTGACATCTTCTAGACTGCTGATTTTTTGCTCAAATCTTTGTTCGGATAAGATAATAAAAATATGGGAAGTTGTTTTTCTTTTGGGTTGGAAGAAGAGAGGAAATTCTATTGAAAGAGAATAAATTATTAAATTATTTTATAATATTAGTTGTTATCTTAATTAAGTTTTTCGTCTTAAAATGATCGGTAACCTAAGTGTAATATTTAAATTCGATGGCTTATAATGTATCCTCGGCTAATTTGATCATTTTGATACAATTTTACTAATCTTAAAAAATATATATACATAATATAAATATAATTAAAGACCCCAAACATACAAAAACAGAACGTTATATCAAAAAAAAGAAAAAAAAAAAAGGACAAAAAATCTTATCCTGAAGAAGAAGAAGGATAATAATTAGAAGCATTCCAGGGTGGGACTGAAAAATCTGGACTACTATCACTCTCCGATTTGGGTGGCATGAACTGAACCGGCGGCTGCGCGGGGAAAAACAAAGGGAGTGATGAAGGTGGCGGCGAAGTAGTTGAAGCAGGGGCAAATGAAGATGACAAATATGAAGTCATTGGTTGCATTTGAAACTCGGAAAAATCCGAAACCAAAAACGAATAGTCCAAGAAATCTGTAGAAACTTCAGCATTTGGCAAGTGGTCAAGTGCTTGAGAATGAACTATTGGCTCGGTTGATGTAGAAATGGGCAAAAGGGTTGTTGGAGAATCAGAAACGGTCAACTGGGTCGCCATTGGATTTGCATTTGTTGATGGTGATGGTGATGGTGATGATGATGATGATGATGATGATATAGCAACAAGCTTGACGTTTTCAGGGAAGTTGAGTTTGGCCTTGTTGCCTCTGAACCTCAAAGCGGCTTCATCGTAAGCTCTGGCTGCATCCTCGGCTGTGTCAAATGTGCCCAACCAAACCCTTGCAGCTTTAAATGGATCTCTGATCTCAGCTGCCCACTTCCCCCATGGCCTCTGCCTCACTCCCCTGTATTTCCTCCTCGGCTCTGGCACAATACTCTTCTCATTGCTGCTGTATTCATATCTTGCAGTTGCTTGCATTGCGGTGCTTGTACTAGTGCCTGAACTCTCCGTTGCTGCTATTTGAAATAAAACAGAACAATCACGAATATGAATGCAACATTTTGCATGCAATATTAAACATTTCCCCTACTTTTAAAACCTAAGAGCATCCCAAATAAAAGCTTTTTTTTTTTTTTTTGGAACAAAGTTATGAATCAATGGAAAAAAGTAGCTACTATTCAGATCAATTGCTATCAAATGTTTGATTTTCGAACCGGTCTCACATCAACTTTTATTTAAAACAATTACCAACTTGTCTATTAACTTTTAATATAAATGTACCAGTAGTAAGATGTTATCAAATTGTTGTAAGATTAACAAGATATATATACTTATTATGTGAAGACTCTCAGCAGGATGGAGAAGAAGAAACGAAAAAAGCTCTGATAAGGTCAAATAAAGTTCAATGCAGAGTAGCTTACCTCTTACACCACCGCCCTCCATTTCTCTTGCTCTCTTTTGCCCACTAGTAATCCCATAAGAAGAAGATGAACCAGAATTTGCAGCCGTTGACGTAACATTAGTAATAGCATTCATGTTATCATGCTGTTGAATTTGTTGAGGTTGAGACACAACGACATCAATATCTCCAGCCACCACATGCTTCAAAGCAGAAACCATAGCCGACATCTCCCTCTCCTTCCATCTTCTTCTTTGGTCATCGGAATATTGCATCAACGGTTGATAATTCACCCCTTGATCAACCTCTGATAACCTTTCCTCATGATGCTGATCACCCTCCTTCTTCTTCTTATCTCTCCGTTGATTCGCCACGTTTGGCATACAGCAACACATGCAAAAGCCTTTAAAACTCGGCTGCTATAGCGAAAAAAGAAAAATATTAATTTGTTAAGTGTGTTCGACAAGATCCTAGAAAGAAAGCAAGCCAGCAATATATATACATATAGAGAGAGAGAGGGAGACAAAGATAAAACGCCGACTTGTAACAAAATTTATTGTGGGTGATGAAGTTATTCTAATAGAGCGTCATATGTGTGAATGGGAAACTGGGAAGTGCTTCTGAAGTAAGTTAAGTCGATGGAGGTGCCCTTCTGGAAAGGGAGGCAAATTGGCAAAATGGTGACATATGGAGGTGAATTCGATTTGGAATTGTTTTATCGATGGGAGTCAAAGGGGTTTTGCAAATAAAATTTTTCAGACAAGTGGGTCGGTTCTGTTGCAAGGGTAATGCCGGTGTTGAGGAGAGCTGAGACGAAAGTGAGGGAAAACCGACATAAAGAATTTTGGCCTATTTTAAATTGGCCATTTATTAAGGATTTCCCTGAATTATATTTAAATATGACAATTAGCCGTATAAAATTTACTTATCCATTTTTATAATTTTATTTAATTATCTATCTGTTTAATACAATAATTATGACTCGGACAAACTCAATTATTAATCATGTTATATTCGTATAATTTGTTTAATATATATTTTTATTTGTATCATCAAATTAAATTCTAATCAATTGTATCTAAGTATAATTACTCTTTTAATATCTACGGAAAATATCCCCTAATATATTAAAAGAGTGATTGAATGAACAGATGGGCACGTGGTCGACCCATTTAATATATAATCGTATTATTTTAGCTCAATTCAAACTTATTAAAAAACTATCACCCTAACAGCCACCAGCCTAATTGGGGAGTATAATTCAATTGTTTTTTCACACAAAAGATAAAAAAATAAAATAATATTCTGGAAATTAGAATACTACCGATACACGATTTGTGGGAATCCGAGTTCATTTTGTGTGCCATCCTCATCCAAAAGGATCAGAACCAAACTAATGCGTTCATCCACAGGCCTCGTGACGTGGAGCGTTGTGATAGGTCGAAACTGCGGCATTGCTTTTGAATTGCAGGAGAGGACAGACGTAGTTGTCAAATGTTGACGCTGGTCAACAAATCTGATCGTCAATACGCGTTGGACCTTTTTTTAAACCTTAAAATAACTATTTTTGGTGGCCTATTTTAATTTTCAGCGTTCACGGTTCACACCTTAAAAGGAAACACTTGTGCCGTGTTTATTTTTTAGAGTGGGAGTGAGGAGTATGGATTTTTCTTATTTTAGTGTTTACTTCAACAAATTAATTTTGAATTTGAAATCCCACTCCGTGGACCCTATTTATTTTTTGAGTGGAGAGTGGGAGTGGGACTCCTATAGGGAGAGGTGGGAGTGGGAATCCACTCTCACCTCTTCCTTTTCTACCCTTTTTAATTTAATTTAATTTAACTTAATTTAATATTTAATAAAATAAATAATATTATATTTATTTAAATAATATTATTATATTTATTTTAAAAATAATAGTACTATATTTATTTAATATTAATAATTAATAATAATAAATAGTTTATTCTAAGAAAATATTAATTGTGTACTAAATAATATTATATTATTATTTTATATAATAATAAATTTAATATAATTATATTAAATAAAATAAAATAATGTTTCATTTTATATTTACCCTTCTTTTTTACCCTCTTTTTATTAAATTTACTATAATTATATTTAATATTATATTTATTTAAATAATATTATTATATTTAACTAAATAATAATTTGGTTTGATTCTAAGTCTAAATTACTTTAAAATAATATTATTATATTAATAGAGAATTAATAATATTACTATAAACCATCTTTATTTGAAAATATAATATTATTATATTTATTTTAAAATATTAGTATTATATTTATTTAATATTAATAATTAATACTAATAAATAGTTTATTCTAAGAAAATATTAATTTCATACTATGTTAATAGTAAAAATATTTCATTTATATTCCCCTTATCAATGATTTTTAATTTATATAATTAAAATTAAAATTAATAAAAAATTGTGATGTTCATAATTAAGAATATTAATAATTATTATAAATTTACAAATATAATAAAATAAATGTTTATTCATTAAATATATTTTTATTAACTTTGTAATTAAAAAACTATAATTCTTTAAATAAAGATAAAATTGTAATTTGAAACTATTTACTCCCAATTCAAGACAAAGTAAACACATAAATTGAATTTTGATCTTCATTACATGCTTTCATTTCAGTGTAAGTAAATAACCTACTCCCACTCCCACTCCTCAGGATTCCCACTCCAATCCAAAAAGTAAACGCTACCTTGATCTTGAAACTTAAGGTGGCGTTTGGCGGTTTATATTTTCATGTACTGTATGACATTAAAATATTTGTTTTTATGTTTAACTTATATTTAGTTATAATTTTTTATTATATTACACTGCATTAAATATATAGTCAATACAATAAAATTTAAGAAATATTGCACTAAAATATTATTCATATTTTAAATATAATCATTTAATTTTTATTAATTATAATAAATTTAAATCTATGAAATATTAGTTCATATTTATATTTATATAAAAATTTAATTTAAATAATAATATAAGATAGTGATAAACCGAAATATTTAATAAATAATAATAATACATTATATTACTCTCGTTAGATAAAATTATTTTAGTTATTTTACTTTAAGTACGTAAAAAGTGTTTTAATTTTATTTAATCATTTATTATTTATTAAAATACTTAAATTAAATAATTATATTCTACATTAATAGATAAAATAAGTTTATATAGTATTATATTTTTACAATATAATACTAAATTGTACTACATCACAATATGATTAATTTTCTATTCTATACTAACTAATATATAGAAATAAATTATATTATAATATAATGTTGTTAATAATATAACAAAATATTGTAACATTTTATTATTTAATAATAGTTTATTATCAAATCATTTTTATATTATAAAAATTAATACTGAACACTTAATTTCCAAAATTCATATTAAAATCCTAAGATATTAATAAGTTTAAATAACATTAATTTAATTTTAACATTAATATAAAATAATATTATTTTGTATAATATTGTTTGTACTACACCAAACATAATATTGCATTATAACTTAATGATACACATTCTAATGTAATACATCATAATCTAATACAATTAATATAGTGTGTCAAATGTACTCCTAATGATATGTTTACTTGTAAGATTGAAAAATCAGAATTTAAATAAAAACAATTAATAGTACTTACTTAATAAAATAGAAGGAAAATGAGGGTGAAACATGCGATCTCCACATATTTTTAGTATTCTCTTTAATGAGAATTCTCTCCTTTTTAACATGCCAGCTAGGGGTGGGCATAAACCCACAACCCATGGGTTTACCCAAACCCAAACTAAATTAAATGGTTTGGGTTGGGTAAATCATGAAAATGGGTTAGTTGTGTGTTTTATATAGAAAATCATTTCATTATGGGTTGGGTATGGTTTACCCATGGGTCATGGATAAAACCCCAACACTCAAATTTTTCAAATGAAATAAATGAAAACAAAATAAATGAACACAAATAAGTGAAAGGCCACCATTAAATTTTTTACGGCGTGATCAATTGTCAACAGTTAGAAAATGAAAATAACATGTAAAAATAAATTTAAATTAAATAAATATTGTTGTAAATAACATAATTTTTTTTCTTATTTACAAAAATAATTCCTCCCACATGGAAGGATCATCATAGAAAGAGCAGGAGACTCTACTAGTGATCAATAATAACTCGGCTTGGACTGGGTCCGATATGCTAGATGGCGGCTAATTTTTGGTCAATAATTGAATGTAATGCCCATATTAGGCCATGTACAAAACTTTGCTTACCATATAATGAAATTAGAACATAAAGCATACACACTATATAATATCAGAATGTAAATAAAATTAAGCATATAAGTAGACAACATAACGCAAAACTATCAAAACGATAAATAAAAATAAATATTGCATAATTAAATAAATAACAAGTGGCAAATTTTATTATTAGATTGTTAATGTCATGTTTGTGAAAGTTTATTATTAAAGTGTACGTTCTTATTTATTGAGAAATAATAATTTTTGTGATTAAACTTTATTTTGATTTTCTAGTATTCTTTAATTTAAGGATTAAGTTATTGTAAAATTTATAATTTTTGTGATTAAACTTTATTTTGATTTTCTAGTATTCTTTAATTTAAGGATTAAGTTATTGTAAAATTTATAATTTTTATCCACTATATTTTTTTATATTTTAATATCAATTTAATAATTAATAATTATTATAATTTTGATATAATTAAATTTTATTAAAATAAAAATTATTTTGGTAATAAAATTCAAACCAAACCCAAACCAAATCTAAATGATTTGGTTTGGATTGGATTAAAAATATTTGAGTTGGATCCAAATTTTTATAGTTTGGTTTGAGTTGACTTAAAATTCAACTCAAACCAACCCATGCCCACCCCTAATGCCAGCACATTTGCCTTCGTGCTACAATATATGTTAATTAAAGCTGGTCTTCGATAATTTTTATTTTCAACCAAAAGAGATTAATTAATTGTCTCAATTAATTAATTGGTTCTCATTCAATTCACTAATCAATTGACCAACCATATATGTTGTGGATAGCATAATATTATATTCAACTCGGTAAACTATTCGTACATTCAGTACTGTAAATATTTTATTTCTTCGTCCTAATTTATACTATTATTTATATCTAATGATCATTCTTTCGTGTGGTGTGAATGCACAAAAGTGGAACAATTTGCATAAATTTGTAATAATAAAATAATTAACAAACTTTTACTTGCCAAATTCTTACAGGAATCAAAATAGAAAATTAATGAGCTGTTCTATTTTTTGAATTCTATTTTTTAATGATACAGAAGTGTTTTGACCATTTGCCCTAGCATGACTGCAATTTGTAGATCAAATCCATTCTAAGAAGACCTTTTTTTCTAAGAGAAATTAATATTAATCTCACCGTCTTATGAAAATTCTGCAGAAGTTTTCTTCAAGTTGCCGCACATGTGAAAGTATTTGAAAACAATATAAAAATGAACAACATGCACTTGCAATTTGCTACAAGTTTGACATACTGCGTCTCTCATGTACAAGTCATTACAATGCATATTCGTAATAACTTTTATATATTCGTATGTACGTTGCAAGTGTGTGTGGCAATAACACATATTAAACTATTATGATCTCGTGAGTAAAACCGAACCCACTTCTAAGTGGCTTCTTAGAGAAAAATCATAAGCTTATCTACTCATTTAAGGTAACTAGGATTAATGAGCAACAATTTACTTATGTAGATTTATTTGTGATTTAAGCTATCCTGTATATACTGTTGAAATTCGTAAATATTCGTTAGTCAACATATAATTAGTAGGGAGATCCAAAAGTGTACATTTTGATCTTTAAATGTGGAAGCAGATCACAACAAGGTTATGTCATTGCCTGTTAGAGACAGAGGATAATCACAACGACAGTCCTCATGCTACTGTTTGCTTATGGTCAGAGGATAATTAATTATGAAAAAGAAAAATTGCTTAGATTATAGGATCCATTGTCTCTTTTTTTTTTCTTTTTTGTATACCTTTCGTAAGTTTTTTTTTTTGTATTTTTCTAATACAAATCTATATATCTATATATATATTTTTTTATCTCATGTATGAATTTTAGATACAATACGTGTGTTTATATAGAAATAAATGAGAGTGATAAAAATCAACCAAGCGATTTTACAACTCCTAGAATTTAATTAGACTTACAATAGTCTTATAAAACTCCATTTAGAGAATTTTCTAAATTATTCTTTATATTAGGCCGATCAAGTGCATCATGGGTGCCAATTCCGACATATAGGATATCTATAATTATAGTAGTCCACTACAGTGTGCAATCAGTGTCTCTAGCAACATATCATTTTTACTTAGATGACTTAGTCGATGGCATCTTTTTATGGGTACATAACAACCCCCTGCCAAGTCGGTTTTTCTATGGCAACAAATTAAAAGCCACATTAATATTGATCGATATCTAAGACGGTGTATAGATTTATGCCCATTGTCTACGTGGTATCTGGCTATCGATTATTATGTATACTTAGGTAAAAGTTACCCTTAAAGACATATTAGGCTGCACATAAGAGTGCCCTTGAACTTAAATACATACCTATTTAAATTTATATTTCTATTGAATACTTAGGGGAGCAACATTAATTACAACCCAAGAATCCATCTATACATTATAAATATAACGCAATAATTCTTTTCAAGAAGAAGAAAAAGGCATGTCGGTAACGTTCTCCTAAGGATGCTGTGTACTGTGAAATTGTGAATACAATTGAAATGAACAGAAACCCACGTTGTGTATTGCCAAAATAATGCCAAAGGAAGAGTCATAGGTCAAAGTTGAAACTAATCAAGTTGAGCAAATCACTCTAAAAAGAATTAGTAGATATGTGTTCGTGTATAAATGGTTTGAGTAATGATGAAGATTTTAGAATTTTTGGCTTTGCTTCATAATAAAATAAAGATAGTTGAAAAACACAAACATCATAACATGGAGCAGAAGCTACTTTTTTAAACTCCCAACGAAATGAGCTTCTAAAATCTTGAATCTTGACTTGTTTTGATGCATATTGTCAGCGTTTACAGCAAATAATTGGTAAACAATGATAGCCACTATGTGTATCCTTACCTTACCGCACCGTACCGTATGTTTATTTAATAATTTATTAATGTTAATTTAGTATTTTTAAATATATAATAATTAAAAAATTAATACCAGTACATGTTATTAATATTCCTCTAAGTTAATTCAATAAGTAAAAATCTAATGGTGTACGACACAAACAATTTGGATTTAATACTGATCTAAAATTTCTGTTAATCTCTTAAAAAAATACAATTGATAGTTATTATATAAGACTATAAAATTAATTAAATTTTAACTATATGTGGCAGAAAGTTATAAAGAATTGAGCTGCATTAGATCTAAATCCCTACATAAAATAAATTAAAATACAGTATCAAATAAAATCCAGTCCAAACATATCTCATATCATCCAATTCAATCCAACATATAGTAAATGTGCCCTTAATGTTATAATTCTATATTTCATGTTAGCTATTAGACTTTGAAATGATATTATCATATTCAAAGCAACAATGAAACTATCAAACTACCTTATACTTATTTATGTTACTACTTTTGTAAATTTTTCATTACCAATCAATTTTGCGTCACGTTTCCCAAATGTTTCATTTTATTCACCAAATTATGCTTCAAAAAGTATAATAAAAAGCTCATAGTCATTCTAACATATAACGGTTGTAGGATACTTTGATCCACGATAGCAAAACCATTTTCAACAAAGATGAAACGCAGACTAAGTCCAAAGTCCAAAGCGCAGCACCGGCAATGACTTGAAAAAGTGATCCCAGTTACCAAATTGCCGAACAAATTAACAGCATATAGAATCAGTCAAGAGCTGGATATAGTTTGCTCAAACAAGTGAAAAAAAAAAATTTTGGAGGCATCCTACTTGAAACTTATAATTTGACAAGTTAAAGCAATCGTTCAAAGTCAACTGTATTTCGCATTAATTGCTAACAACCTGCTGAATTATCTGATTTTCAAACATGAATTTTGCTTCAAGAAAGTAAATCATTATTTGGGAAGTTGAATTTTCCCATTTTCTTTCATTTGAATAAACAAAAGATATTTGATAGTGTGGACTTCGAAATTTCAAAATATGAATTTGAGGTCGATATTGATGTCTAGCTGCAGTGCATGCAATATTCAATAATAGCAGTTCTTTAATAAGAACATCTTTATTTTAACAAAAACGAAGATGTCACTAATAGACAAAAAATACAGATTTTAATATATTAACAGATAAAAAATTTTAATATACTAACAGATAAAAAAATATAATTTTTTTAATATATTAAAATTTATAATTTTTTTTAATATTTTAGTAGCATTTTCACTTTGGTAAAGATGTTCTCACTAGAGAATTACTCGTTAAATTATAACTAAAGAACGAGTTATCGATATCAAATCTTCATTCTAAGACGAGTGACATTAGCTTCTATTAAATTTTTACATAAAAAATAATATTTATAAATAATTATAATGATAAATATATATCAACCCATGTGTGATTCACATTTTTTAAAATTTATCTTTCAATAAGAATTATTTTCCACATATACATTGATTTTCTATAATGTCGACCAACAACTCAATTCCAGTGTTCCAAATCAATATTACGCTCTATTGGACCGACATGATTGGCAAACTCTGGACATTGATAAATGACGCTCCATGATTATTCAAAGTAAATAATAGGAATAAAAGAACCAAACTATTAATTGAGATAATGACTGTTTCAAAAAATAAAAAAATAAAAATTCTAGGTTAAGACCATAAAAATAGTCAATGGCTGGTTACGAACGTGAAGTTTTGACAACGAAGTAGAGCATTGGAGAAGTAGAGAGTGCTTTGCCAATGAACCCAGAACTTGGGAATTCTTGCGTAATCATTTTTTTTTTTGTTTTTAAATCTTCAACATGAAGATAAATTGCAACAGTACAAACTTTTAGGTCAAGCAATGACTTGTAATTAATGCTGCGGTGGAACAAGAAGAAGTTTTGAATCATTCCAAGTTGGCATTAATTTTTCTATTTCCACGTTTTATCTTCGGTTGTATTTGGTTTATATCTTCTCTCACAGTCTCACTGGTTCGGTTCGGTTCGTTTGGTAAACAATCTTTCTCCTCCACGCAAATCAATTTTTCAATTACTACCTTCCTTAGGATTCAAATTGATATTGATGGGAACAACAAAAGAAAATTACTTAAAACAACTATTCAGTCAAGCCCTAAGGCTCCTGAAGTCCTGATTTCATTTTTGAGTAAATGTACTCTCAATATTGTTATATATGAATTTAAGAGTACTGATATTTAAACTAAAATCTAACAAAAAACTAATAAAAATGCACTCAAAACGACATTATTTTGGGTGAGATTTTTAATTTTTTTAAGAGAAATTATCATTGCACCACTTTTATTTTGTTTTATGTTCTCACCCAACTACTACAAAATTCTACCATGTATTTTGCACCACCTTTCTTTTTACATTTGTATCAACTAACCACTTTTGTATTAACACTATTAAATAATTTTACCCTTAAATAAATTAAAAGACTATTTTATCTTATAAAAACTTTTAAAATTAAAAATAATAATAATAAAATATCTCTAAATTTAATAAAAAATAAATCCCAAATAGAGGTGCTCAACTGATTTTTACTAAATTTAGATTTTACAAAATTTTAATAATAATTTTTATTTATTAAAAAATTATAATTTTGTAAAATTTTATTAAAATAACTAAATTTATTTCTTAAAAGAATAAATCCTAAAATTTTAATAATTTAGGGGATTTTTATTAAATTCCAAAAATTTGCAATTATTTTTATAATTATAATTTTTTATTAAAAATAAAAATTCTAATTTTAGGATTTATTTTTATTAAATTTAAGGATATTTTTATCATTATATATATATTTTTTTAAATTTTTTATAAAATAAAATAGTTTTTTAATTTATTTGGGGGTAAAATTATTATTTTATTAAAATTATTTAATAATATTAATGCAAAAGTGACTAATTGATACAAATGTGAAAAAAAATGTGATACAAAATACATGTTAGAATTTTATAATAATTGGATGAACATAAAACAAAATAAAAGTGGTGCAATAATAATTTACTTTTTTTAAAGCAAATTCAAAATGACGTTATTCTAAGAGTCCGTTTGTCAACTTTTTGTTAAATTTTAGTTCCCAATCATCTTTTTGAATTTAATTGTTCAAATCAGATATTAAGATACAGGCTATTAAAAAAATAAATTTATTTCTTTACTTGCCGCCATATACACATTGTGATAAATAACAATCAAATTTAGTAAATGGGATAATGTTACACACAAAAGAAAAAGGAAAAAAAAAAAAAAAAGAGAGGGAGGGGACCTGTGGGTGTGAAGTATCACCACCATAAGAATATTAATGAGAAAACAATGATTTGCTTAGCATTCCACAAACCATTAATTAAAAAACTCATTTCAAATTATAAGCCGAAGTTGAAACCAATCTTCGAAGCATACTAATACCAATGGGCCTCTGGCACTGGACCAATATTCACATTTTCTCAAGAAAGCCCATTATTCAAATTAAGCCAATTCTGCCATTTGGCTAAATCATAATTTCGAGTCCCACAGCAATAGCATTCAAAATCACAATATCTCACAAACCTCATCAGAACTCTCTACATTTCTCATTTGAGTCATTTATTGGCCGCATGGTTGTTACCTACCGCAGAACTAGAATTTTGGTGAAAAATCATCGTTACATATCAAAAACGCCATAATGCCTCGCACAAAATTTCTAGAAACAAATATAGCGCACATTGTTGCAACCTAAAGACTACCCAAAACTTACTCTTGAACATGCAAATTTGCCATTCATAACCCGAGTTCCATAGCATACAAGCTTGCGATTCATTTTCTTAGTACGAAATATAAAACTACATACATAAAAAGTATTAGTGGACAGCGAAGCTAATCTATACAGAGAAATTGATTCTAACAAGGAAATAACATCATAATTATTTATCATGTTTCAAATTAGTAAATACCATATCCCCAAAAACATGTTTGAATGTTGGCTGATGAGTAAATGGCCTCCAACTTTGTACACGCCCAAGATATAGAGATGGGATCAAGGCCGAAAAACCTGTTTCTGGCAGCTCCATGTCAAACTTTTTAACTTCCACAAGCCATGCACTCTTCACGATTTGTAAGAGAGCAAACCATTTGTGCCATCTTGGCATCGTCATCATCTGTCACCTTGGGATTTTCCTGAATTACAAAGAAATGGAATCACTTTTTTTTTTTTTTTTTTTTTAATGTGAAATGCACAAGTGAACAACGGTAAAAATGATGGTAATCAAGAATCAAGATAAGGTAATCAAGAATCAAGATAAACCATTACCTTAAGAACAGAAGTATCAACCGTGAACTTTATGGCATCTGCTGCAGCACGTGATCGTAGATAATACATTCCAGTTTTCAGTCCCTTCAACAGAAGCAAACACAAAATTAATCAGCAAGAAACTTTTCTACTACTCAAATAATAGCAAGTAATAACAAGAAATTAAAAGTTTCCAGGCAAAATTACAGCACAAAGTTTATTGGAGTTAATACCCTCAACCATGCATGAAAGTGCAAAGAAGTTAGTTTTCCAAAATTTGGCTGGTCCATATGTATATTAAGGCTTTGACTCTGGTCTATGTAACATCCTCGATCAACAGCCATGTCAACTAATGTTTTCTGCTTGATCTCCCAAACAGTCCTGAATGAAGCCAAGGGAGCCAAAAAAGAAAAGAAAGGAGACATTTTAGCTTGTGACAGAAATAGGTGGAAACTGAGGCAGGGATGACACAGGTATGGGAATTCATACTTGTAAATCGCTTTCAGTTCCTCAGGGATTTGCGGGATCTTCTGAACAGAGCCATCGTCATATATTATCTTGTTCTTGATAATGGGAGACCAGAGCCCCATCTCAGTTAAATCATGAAGAAGATGCTTGTTCACTACAACAAATTCACCACTGAAAGGAACGAGACATATAGGTTACTGGACAGAAAGAAATAACAGATAACCAAGCTTAAAAGGAGCGAAATGTTTGAGCCAGCACGGCAAACCTTAGAACTCTGCGACTGTAGATGTTGGAAGTATATGGCTCAAAGCACTCATTGTTTCCAAGAATCTGGCTGGTTGAGGCAGTTGGCATTGGTGCCACAAGAAGTGAATTTCTCACTCCATTTTTTGATATCATATCCCTAAGACCTCCCCAATCCCAACGATCTGAAGGATTTACACCCCACATGTCAGGTTGGAGAATTCCCTGGCATCATTTAAACCATTTTAGCATGTAACTAGTAACTACAGATATGCATATAAAATCAGAATTTTTATTTCAGCCTAAGAGATTCTAGTCTCTTACTCCTTGCTAAATGAAATCCAGTACTACATTTTAAGAGCAGTCATACAAAGTGCATCCTTATTAGAAAGTAGCAATCAGCCTAAGAATACATGCTATGTGCACATGGACATGAAAATCAGCAGAGGCTGACAGAATGCAAAAGAACATACCGTTGCGAACAAATAATATGGAGAGATTCACATTGACAGACATGATCAAGGTTCTCACATGAACTTTAAAGAATAATCCTTTCGAGCTACATACCTTGCTCACAGGACTACCATGGTATGTTTCATAGGGACCTTCTCGGGCAGCTATCTCAGAAGAAGTTCTCAGAGCATGGTAGTATATGGTTTCAAATATGTCTTTGTTCAGCTGTTGAGCCTGATATTCACATCCAGTAGCTTATCAAGTAAAAGCAAACGATGTTATAACTTTAGCTAAAAGTGGCATATTTGGAATGAACTTTACCTCCGTAGAATCAAATGGCATGCCAAGTAAGATGAATGTATCTGCAAGACCCTGAACTCCAATACCAATGGGTCTATGTCGCAAATTTGACCTTCTTGCAGTTTCAACAGGGTAGTAATTAACATCAATTATTTTGTTAAGATTTTCAGTAACAATTGCAGTAACCTGTCCAAAAAGGAGGAAAGTTAAATCAAACAATCATCTTTACAATCACCATAAAAACAAAGACATTCAAGCAAAAACATATTCAGGAGCAATTCAAAAGACCCGAACCTCTGCTAGTTTTTCAAAGTCAAAGTATCTATTCTTAGAACCTCTGCTTCCAACAAGCTTTGATGGATGTGACTCCATTGGAACCCCCTGCAACAAACAATTAAATGCAATAATTAATATTACAATCACTTCTAAACATAAAACAAAATAAGCTATTTTAGTAAAAGTTCATGACATTCACCATTTCTCTGACATATCTTGGCAGGGCAATAGATGCCAGATTGCACACAGCAGTTTCTGTTGGACTTGTGTACTGGATTACCTCAGTACACAAATTTGAGGATTTAATAGTGCCCAGATTCTGCTGGTTGCTTTTCTTATTACAAGTATCCTGGAAGAAACAAACAGGACAATAGAATGTGATTCATCATGCCAACTAAAGAACATGAGGGAAAAAAGGAGAAAAGAAAAATGTAGAGAAACAAAAAAGAAAGGAAGATATCTAGCACTAATTACCTTGAAAAGCATATAGGGGGTCCCAGTTTCTATCTGGGATTTCAAAATTTCAAACCATAGGTTCTGTGCCTGAACCACCTTCTTTGCCTTGCCCTGAATACTCAATAATAGCTCAGTCAATATCTCAGAAGCTAGAAAAAGAATTACATTAAAAAATTAATAAGCATACAGGTCAAGAAGGCTTACCTCTTTTTCATATTTGGTGTACAGTCTCTCAAATTCAGTACCCCAACAATCTGCCAGTCCTGGAGCCTCATTAGGACAAAATAATGACCATAGACCATTACTTTGGACTCTTTCCATAAAGAGATCAGGCACCCAAAGAGCATAAAACAAATCACGAGCCCGGTGTTCTTCCTACAGCAGACACATTGATGTTAAGTATATAACAACTGATTACCACATAATAATCCAGTATGCAAAAATTAGAACAACACTGAGACACGGAGAGCATTAACTCATTGAGCATTTATCAACTCAACAGCAGGGAAACATTAAGCTCTTATCAAATCATACCTTTCCATGGTTTTTCCTAAGATCAAGAAACTCAAATATATCAGCGTGCCATGGCTCCAAGTACACAGCAAAAGCACCTACAAGCATCATAAATTATACTTCAAGGCAACGTAACAAGAAATACCATATTTAGCAACACAAAGTAAAAGTTGATAAGAGGAATTACCCTTCCTCTTGCCGCCTCCTTGATCAACATAACGGGCAGTATCATTAAACACCCGCAGCATTGGCACAATGCCATTAGATGTCCCATTTGTTCCACGAATATAACTTCCTGTTGCACGAATGTTGTGAACTGAGACACCAATACCTCCAGCTGATTTGCTGATAATAGCACACTCCTTCAAAGTATCATATATTCCTTCAATACTATCATCTTTCATGCACACCAAGAAGCAGCTACTCAACTACCAAAGAAGCATCAACAACACCACATCAGATTATTGAAGCAAATAAATTACACTAGTAGATTGCAGTTTACAGCAACAAAGTTGAGAACCCAAATGAAATAAGAACCATTAACTAAATTTACCTGGGCTCTTGGTGTTCCAGCATTAAAAAGTGTGGGAGATGCATGGGTAAACCATCGTTGAGACATCATATGGTATGTTTTGATGGCAGAATCAATGTCATCCTTGTGAATCCCAACAGCAACCCTCATCAACATATGTTGGGGTCTTTCTACAACTTTTCCTTGGACCTTCAAGAGGTAGGACCTCTCCAGGGTTTTGAAGCCAAAATAATCATAGTCAAAATCCCGGTCGTAGATGATCTCACTGTCCAAACAAGCAGCATTCTGAAAGGAAAGAATTTATTGAAAAAAATAAGATAAATTTTAGCTAGAAAGATGAGGAAAAATCATAGGCAAATAATTAAAAAAAAATACCATAGACTTTGGCACAAAATATAGAACACAAGAAAATTTAGGATCCAAATTTTATACATGGAAAATTAAGCTAGTTGCCTTTTAGATTTATGGTGCAAAATATAGAACACAACACAACCAATCAACTTCATACAACAGCATATCAACTCAGTACACTCCATCACATGAGTAACAAATGCATAAAAGTCCAATATTGTTACAGTGACTTTCCATGAATTATTGAATGACAAAGATGGCCCTAGAAAACCAAACATATCCAAAACAACATACATAATTTCTTTTCTATTGACTACATAACAAAGAACTCTCTCACAAGTAACATCCAAACAAAAGCAGGTTTTTTTTTTTTAAAAAAATCCTACTTCAATACTCTCATTACTTGGCAAAAGTATTAGTAACTGTCACCTAAACTGAATGTAGAAAAATCATCAATTTATAAAAATCAATTTAAGAAATCATATTGTACCTTCATGATGATATCATAAACATCATCAGCAATGAGAGGAGCCTTAAGTCCAGATCTCTCATTGTAATGATTATACATGTCCTTAATCCTGAAATTACCAATCAAACAATAACATCAAATATTGCCTCAATTAAGGGGAAAAAAGGGAAAAAAAAAACCAAGCTAATTATGTAATCTGGAAAGCACTTACGTTTCTGAAAATGATTTCTTGGTGTTCTTATGCAGATTTGAAACAACAATTCTTGCAGCCAACTGCGTGAATCAAAAAAATTTCAGACATAAACAAGTGACACAAAAATCATATCTTCAGCTGCCATTTTCACTAAATTGACTAACAAACAAAATCTTGTAAAACCAAACCCAATTTGTAGGAAAAGTTAATGAATCTCACAGAGGCATAATCGGGATGGTTAGTGGTCATGGCAGCGGCAGTTTCAGCGGCCAATTCATCGAGTTGGCTGGTGGTGACACCTTTGTAGACACCGGTACACACCTTCTGGGACACAAGCACCGGATCGCAGTGCTCGATGCTTAGCCCGTAGCTCAATTTCTTCAGTCTCGCCGTAATCTTGTCAAAATGGACCGCCTCTTGCTTTCCATCTCTCTTCACGACGTACATCTTGATTCTTGATTCTTGATTCTTGATTCTTGATTGGTTATCGACTTGTTTTGCTCACTGAGGAATTTTATCGAACATGTAGTGTGCGCGAGAAGAAATGAGAAGGGGCGGCCGGTTAAATAGATGAAATGTTGCATTTCAAATTTGGAAGCAATTAGGGTTTTGAATTTTTGGTTTTTTTAATTTTTTTCAATTTTCCCGCCAAAAGGACAAGAGAGCGTCAATGTGCCTTTTGTTTGTGACTTCGCGATAGTTTATTGGCGGTAAATTGGGTAGGCCCAAATCTGTCTGTCCATGTTGTCGTGGGGACCACTGTCTCCCTTGAGATTAATTTTTCTTAAAAAAAAAAATTATGTTTAATTATATTACTTAAATTTAAAAATCATTGATAGATTTTTTTTTTCATTTTATTTCCTTCTCTTTTTTGTTCTCTTTCAATTTTTATTTATAAGAACTCATCGTTTACTAGTATAAATCCTAATTCTCACATTCTATTCATATTATTAAAAAAAATGGGAAAAAGACAAAAATTTTGACTTTAACTAATATCTTTTTCTTTTTTACTTAATTTTCTTTTGAATAGCATAGATTAGAAGTCCGAAATTGACAATATTATCTTAATAAATTAGCTATATTTTTCTTTTACACTTTTCAATCATGTAGATTAAAGTCCAAAATTGACAATATTATTGTGATAGATTTGTGTTATTTTTTATTTTTAAATGTTATGTTATTTATACCAAAATAAAATTATAAAATAGAATAAATGTTAATTATTTGATTTTGAATTTGGTAAGAGATACAAATGAGTAAAAAGCAACACAAATTTATTTTGAATGGGGGAATTAGTATTGGCGCCGCTTCTTTTTTGGCGCTGTTTGTAAACGAATGCCGGCCGTGTGATCATTGGACCACAGGCTGGATTTTGATGGGCTATTTATCGCGGAGTACCGTAAGGCATTATTAATGCATTCACATGACAAAAAGTTTAAAGAAAAGTGGAAAGTTTGTTGTTGACCTCGCATTATGTTTCGATTGTGGCGGGAAGATTTGTTTAAAACTCATTGTAATAATTTTATTCTTCGGTGTTTATTTATCCTTTGTTGTTTTGACTATATTTATGGATGAGAGTTTCCAAGTGAAATTCATAGAAACTGTTCAAGTATTTTTAAATAAAAACTTAAAAATTGTTCAAGTGAAATTCACTATTTTTTTGGCAGGCTGGCAGTGTTAACTTTCTATTATAACAAAGAAAAAAATCGAAATTTCAATCATTATGATGAATGATGGATGTTATGTGTGATTTAAAACTGAGATTTGCGTATTTTAGCGGGAAAAGCTGTTAAGGATTCGCCGCCAATACATGGCCAACAGCTTTGTTGACTTAGAGTTGACTTTCTGGGTTTGTTAGTTGAGCGATAGGCAATCTTTGTGAGGTTTTAACTCTATAAATACTTTAGAGTTAAAAGGCAAATGAGGTGTCAGATTAAAGCTTGTAATGCACCTATAATTCTGAGTTAATCTCTCTATCTAAGAACAAGTGTGAAGGTCTCTTCTTGTAGGATCAGTTTGCTTGTTTCTGTACGGCTCTTGTAGTGTGTTCTTAGTTTCTTGACTACACATCATCGATTGATAGATCAATCAATCCATCTGGGTGCTAAAGTCAAAACATTACAATGTTTTGTAAAATCATTATAATTGACAGGAAGATTAAAGAGTCATAGGATGCAATAGTCGACTTGGGCTCCCAATTACTTGCCATTAATGCAGCCTGCTTAAATTTTAAAAATGCAGGGAGACAATGCAGGTAACTGTCAAAGGCTGAAAGCTCAAATGAACCTTATGAAAACTCGACTGTCACCAATTTTGGAGACCAAGAAATCATCTTCAGAAATCTGGAAGCAGAACCAATTTCACTAAACATCTTCAAATACGAAATACACTAAATTAACTAACAAACAAAATCTTGCAAAACCAAACCCAATTAAAAGGTTAAGTTGATGAAACTCACAGCAGTCAATTGCAAAGAATTCCTGAGCAGAACTAACCTCAATTGATGGGTGAAAAGTTGCAAAGAGTTAGAAATGAAGTTGGTCAAACGACTGCATTGGTTGTACTGAAAATCAGATAACTTTGAAATCAAGCGAGGAGTGTGCACAGCAACAAGCAAAGATTATGTCACAGCATGATGGTGGTGATGAGAATAACAATGCCAAATAAAAGCAGCAGAGTGAGCAGCAAGCGTAAATTGTTAATTCAATTCAAAATTGATCAGCAAGAATGCGGTGTGTATAATGTAAGAGCTGCAAATGAATTGAAGAAATTAAGAAATGAGTACAATTCATTAGTTTTTCAAATTAAACACTACTTCCCTATGCTGATCCACAACCAACAACTATTCAATTCAACCCAATTAGAACAAAACAAGTGATTCCAACGAATAATTTACATTGAAAATCACAGCAATCCGGTGCCTGCATATATCCTCCGACTTTCCAGAGCGTAAACTGAATTGTTCAGTTTTGATCTCAATGTCTCCAGACGAACTCTAAATATTATATACTGTTGTTCCCATCTAAGTTTCTCTACTGCTGCCATGCGCTCTGTAATCCCTGGGGAAAGCTGAGCCATCTCCTCTTGGTGGTAGCCTACGTGGCTGAGCTGGTAAAATTCAGGATCCACGTCTTCTTCACCAAGAGCTCATTCGCTTCAAACGTTCAAAGACAAAGTCAACTCTAATCCCTGCTCCCTGAAACATTATGGAGTGCAGCCACCAGCTGTAAATTAATTCACGGGTGAATGGGTGATGTCCTGAACCATAGTGTTGCACATGCTCTACAATATCCCACAGAAGCAGAGAAGGAGAAACGACTTTACCCCTTGGCTGAAACTGCAACTGGCACCCATATCCACATGTTTGTCGATCAAGTTTTGAGGAACTCCGGCTAGCTTCGGAATCGTTTTGTAATCTCTGACGTAGATAACTTGAGACTCAAAATCATCTGGGTTTAAGAAATACCACGTGCCCATTTCAGCTAGCCAGGGCTCTAAGAAGTCTTCGGGGACAGTCTCAAAGAAACTCTTACGAATCTCTATGTCTAACTTTCCAAGATTAAGTTCTAAGACACCGAATTCTTCTGCTTCCTCCTCAATGAATGAGTTTGTAATATCGTGGATGGTTAAGCCTTTATTATCAGTACTCTTTTCTATTGATAGTTCTCAAATGTGCATCGTGGGGCTTTTTCCGCAGTGCAAGCATTAGCAATCAAGCGACATGAATTTGTTAAGCCTTAACCTAAGATGATGTGTAGTTGCAGGAGTAGTACAGTATAATGGTTTAAAAAGAAAATACCGTGTATCTGTGTAAAGGCATACTCCGAGACCATGCATTCAGATTCTGCTAACAAGTCGCATTTTCACAATAACAAACAGCTTCTTCTAGGTTTCTTTCCTCCTCGCAAACATCACAAATTTGTTTACCATATTTATCAATAATTTCCTTGTGTACTTATCATTCTTTTGCTTCCAATAATTTCCAAGTCCAGGCTATTTCCATAAGCCCTTAACCAAGCCCATTCACTGCTGACTTTAAAATTTTTGGTCCATGTCCATGGCCTCATGATGCAGGAACTTGACAGCGCGCTTCATTCTGGAAAACTGACATCATCGTTCGATCCAGAAGCCTAGATTTGAGATCATTCTTCACGACTATTGTCCACTGCTGGATTTCCCACACAGTCTTTAGTGAAATACAAAGAAAAAATTATTAAATTTCAAAAACCATAAAAAAAAGGTGTTTAATTTTAATTAGCCTATGGTAAAAACAGAGAGAAAACATATCAACATAATTCGTCGTTCAACATAATTGGCAAGTTAAGTTACCACTTAAGCTAAAAAGCCTAAGTTGATAGTTAATTGTATTTAAGCTATAACAATACAAACCTTAGAACCCTGCGACCTAGATATTGGAAGTATGTGGCTCAAAATGCTCGTTGTTTCCAAGAATTTGGCTTGTTGAAGCAGTCGGAATTGGTGCCACAATGAGTGAATTTCTCACACCATTCTTTAATATGTAGAGCTCCTCCGTCCCAGAGATCTGGAATTGAACTCCACATGTCAGTTGGAGAATTCCCTGCAGAATTATTGACAAATTTATACATCAAGAATTGCAACAGAACCTGCGGAACTGCATGCCTTGCTTACAGGATTACCATGATACTTATGTTTCATATGGTTTATGTTCAGCTGTTGACACTGAAATTCATTTTCAAAGGGTCATCAAACAGAAGCAATCCAGGTCCCAAGTTCAGCTAAAGTTGACGTGTTTTTGGGATCAAGTTTACCTCTGGAGAATCAAATGCCAAAACCAAGTAAGACTAATGTATCTGCAAGACCTTGAACTCCAGTAGCAATGGGCCCTGTGTCTCAAATTTGACCTTCTTGTAGATTCAACCGAGTAGTAAGGAACATCAAATTTTTTCGTGAAAATTTTCATTATAACAATTGCAGTAACCTGTCATCGAAGGAGGAAAGCAAAATCCAACAATCAACTTAATTAAGCAAAGAAATTTAAGCTAAACAATCTCTGCTCCCAACAATCTTTGGAGGATAAGACTCCATTAATGTTGGAGTTCGACACCAATACCCAAATCTGCAATAAAAGGGCAAAAAAGAAATTGTACAGAACAATCTTTGTTGTGGATGAATATAACTGCATGTAGCACTAATGTTGGAATACGACACCAATACCCAAATCTGCATCTATGTTATCAAAATATACCTAATGCCTTGTTAGTCTGGCAATGAAATGTGCAAGTCAATAAACCATCGTTGAGACATCATAAGATATGTTTTGATAATAAAATTAATATCATCCTTGTGAAAGTGAATCTCAACAGCTAAAGAAAGTGAATCTTAACAGCAACCCTCATCAGCATAGCATATACTTTCAATCAAAACAACAAATTCCTAGGTAGAAGTCGTTATCCGAATTCAACCAAAATACCTCGATTGGTAGGTGAAAAATTACATGTATAATTGCAAAGAGTTAGATAATA
Source organism: Citrus x limon (assembly GCA_034663535.1). NCBI lineage: Eukaryota > Viridiplantae > Streptophyta > Magnoliopsida > Sapindales > Rutaceae > Citrus > Citrus x limon. Next base: position 26,228,131 of record CM067997.1, read on the forward strand.
TTAGTCAAATAAATACAGTAACTAATTAATTAGTAATTTGGAGAGAAAATCAGTTAAATTTCAAGTTGAGGCAGCAACAAGCAAAGATCAGCAATGGCAGATTGCAGGTGAAAAGCAGCAGAGTAAGCAGCAAGCCACCTGTAGTTAGTCTCTTTTAGCAGCAAGTATATAGTGCTTAAAACGTAAGAGCTGCAAATGAAGAAATTAATAAGAAACGAGTACAATTCATTCTTCAAACACTACGAAGAATTATTCAATTCATCAACCCAATTAAAGCAAAACAAATGATACCAACGTGTAATTTTAAAAATTCAGTGGGTGAAACCAAATAGGACAGCCGAATGATAAAACTGTAAATTAAACAAATGCCGTCGATACAGCAAGCAATTGCGAAAAAATCAAAGCAATCCAGTGTCTGCATGCATCCTCAAACATTCCAGAGCTGTACTCAATTGTTCAGTATCTAATCTCAATGTATCCTGACGAATCCTAGATATTATGTACTGTTGTTGCCAGTTAAACTCGTCCATTTTTGCCGTCCGTTCTTTAATCTCTTCAGAAAGCTTAACCATCACCTCATGGTGGTACCGAATGAGGCTGAGGTGGTAAAACTCAGGATCGACTCCGGCTTGACGGGCTAGAGCTTTCATTATGCGCTTCAAATGATCAAACAAAAAGTCAACTCTAAGCCCGGCTCGGTGAAAAATTATGGCGTTCCACCACCAGCTGAAGATTAATTCATTGGTGATGTCCTGAAACAGAGTGTTGGACATGCTATACACAATTGCACAGAAATAGACTAGGAGAACCGACATTGTCCCTTGGCTGAAAGTAGTGCAACTGCCACCAATATCCCCATATTTGTCAAGCAAACTTTTGAGAACTCCGGCAAACTTCGGAATCGTTTTATAATCTCCTACTTTCACAACCTCAGAATCAAGATCCTCCGAAGCCATGAACTTCGTCTTGTTCCATATTTCCTTAATCTGAGAGGGAACTTTGCAAACGAGCTGTAAGAAATCTTTATCTGAATAAGGAAACTTCTGCAGTGAACTGCTTATTAAATTATGATCATCAGTACTCTCTCTATTGCCAGAGTCAGAAGACTTCATCATCCGAATCTCTTCCTCTTCCTTTTCGATATCATGTTCTAAGGCATCCAATTGGTCCGTTTCCTCCTTGGTGAAGGAGTCTATCATATCCTGGATGGTTAAGCCTTTATCTGTGCTCTTTCTATTGATAGTTCTAAACTTTTCATCTTGGGACTTTTCTCGTAGAGCAAGTGTTACCTATCAAGCAACAAGAATTAATTCAGGAAAAAGAATTAAGCAGTAGTAGTATGATCACTCTGGGGTCAGGAAATGGAGAATTGATACCATTGTCAAACAGCTTACAACTTTGTAAAAGTCTGTTCACACAGTTCTTCATTTATCCATAATGTTGAAACAAAAACATCTACTAGTCTAATTAATTTATACGCGTACCTCTGCAAGCACACAACTAAATTCGGCTATGAAATCGCATTCTGCACAACAATAAACACCTTCTTCTAGGTTTCTTTCCTCCTCGCAAACATCACAAATTTGTTTCCCGTAATTATCATCAACATGACTATCCTTTAGGGCCAGCGGATGATGGTGACTCTCAATTTTGATAGCTTGTGGTAGTGGGGAATGCAAAAGATGGAGATTGAAGTTGCATTTCACACAACGCTGATAGGATGCCCCATGAGTAGTGAATCTATACTTTTGGCATGTCGAAGTGTGAGGTAACTTCTCAAAGAAAGAAAGAATATGCTCCCCATCACGACCACCACCTTCAAATTCGACTCGAAGTTGCAACGTAAAGCAGTCGGCATCCAAACTGAAATCACATCCCCGACATTGATAAGTGAGGCCATTTGATGAACTTCTTTGACAAGCATCGCATTGACGATACCTTCTAGAATCTTGCGTCCTGGCCGTGGCTGTGAGAGGATGTCGATGAAGGAGATGTTGCATTTGGCTTGGCAACTCGGCACAGGATTTATGGAGATAAAAGCTGCACCGGACGCAGCCATATGCTAAGTCATCAGCTTCGATCAATTTCTCACATAAATTGCACAAAATATCATCATTCCTCTTGTTTTCAAATGGAAACAAGAAATGGCCGTGCTCGAAATGTCTCAGCTTCTTTTCATCTTTCGGTATCTCAGTGACTACACAACGAACATGTGCATAGTACTCACATTTCGCACAAGAATAGGAAGGATGCTTGGGATTTATTTCTTCCATGCATACATCACAAGAAACAAGATCAAGATCGTCTTCGAATATCTGTTGATCGCCAGAAAGAATGAGATCATGACCATGTTTCTCATGCAGAATAGTTGGAGGCAGCGTGGTGAGGCCACACTGGACATGAAAATCGAGTTGACACTGGATACACCGCACAAAGAAAGTACCCTCAATTTTACAGAGGCATGCTTGGCATTGACTTTTATAGGACATATTCTCAACTAGAAGAAGAAGATGCTGGTGGCCTTCGTGCTTTATATTTGGCTTCAAAGACACACATTGAAGATGCAAGTTAAAGGTACAGAAGTGCTCATCACAACTGTAGCATATGCCTGGACCATTAATATAGAAGCTACACGCATCACAACGATACTCCTCCGAAGATGCAATTAAGCAGAGTTTCAAGCACTGATGTCGATGGAAAGGGTAATGTTCTTTTTGTGGCAATTCGGCACATGATTTGTGGATATAAAACATGCATGTGGTGCAACCGTAGCTCGGACCATGGATGTTTTCGTAGCACAACTTACATTCCATTTCCAAATCAACCTCCTCCAAGAGGGTCAATTGATGAAAATGACTATAATGTCCGATGTTGTCTCCACCTTCATGGTATTTGCACTCGTCCCTGAAGTAGGCATTGCGTTTTGTTGAGGGTTGTTCTAAAGCACAGTCAAGATCTAGATAGAAATCGCAAAAAGATTCACAGCTGTATATAAAGCCGTTTAAATCTTTATCACAAGCGTTGCATGTGTCGTCGAGGAATATCAAATTTGATGATTCTATTAGAACGAGATGATGTGGGTGGAGACGATGTTGGATCCGCCTAGGTAGCTCGGCACAGCTTTTGTGGAGATATACTCTACAGGCATCGCAGCCATATGACGGGTGGGCTTGGATTAATTTGTTGCATGCATAGCAAGCAATATCATCACCATCATCCATCTTCTTTCCAACAGGAAACAAGGAATGATCATGACTGAAATGATTTAATCTCTCTCTTTCATGGAGTGTTACTTGAGTAAGTACACAGCGCGGATGTGCGTAGTACTCACATACAAAACAAATATAAAAGGGGTGCTTCCGGTTTGTTTCTTTGTTACAGACTTCACAACAGCGAACAGATTTGACGTACTCTCCTGGAATGAGGATGAGACGATGGCTATGATCTTTATGATCGACAAATAGTGGTAGTGATGCTGAGCCTGAGTCACACTGGACATGAAAATCGAGTTTACACTCGACACAGCGAACAGAGAAAGTACCCTCAATCTCAAGACAACAAGCTTGACAATAATGAGAGAAACTATTTTTCATTAGAGTAAGAAGATGCTGATGACCTTCGTACTTGATGTTTGGCTTCAGTGATATGCATTCAAGATGCAAGTTAAAGTGGCAATTACCACACCGATAGATGAACTCACCTTGATCGATATCGAAACCACACCCATCACAAATCCAAATCCTCTCCGAAGGCTTATTATTTTCAACGAGTGTCAAACGGTGGCGTGGATGGAATTCATCATGTTGGATCTCTCGCAGCAATTCACCGCATGATTTATGGATATAAAACTCACATGGTGCACAACAATAGCTAATTTCCCCATAAAGAATGTCTTTCCAGCACATCTTGCATTTTTTAGCCTCCACCACCCCCGCCGCCGGCGAAGCCACTAACGGATGCCGGTGACTAAAATGTTGCAGATGTACATCTGATTGATGGTATTTGATGACAAGTGCAGCGCATCGAGCATCAATCTGGAAATTGCAAAGGTAACAGCAGTACCTATAGCCTGTGTGTGATTGGCTACAGAAATCACAATCAAATGGGATGTTCCGCATGAAAGAGAATACACTCGATGAACTAGTGTATTCTTCTTTGAGGTGGAAAGAGCAGTGGGGACGATAGGCGATTTGGAGCTGTTGCGGTAGTTCAGCACAAGATTTATGAAACAAAGGAGACTTGTTACTAGGCCAGCACTGTTTGCAGATATACAAACTAATACCAGCTGAGAGTCCGCCGTCGCAAGCAAAGCATCCCTGGGGGAGTTTCTTCCCACACGACTGGCAGCTGTAGGATTCATCCAAGTAACCGCCGCACGAAGGGCACGTTAGCCTACCTTTATCCTCAGCAACGAGTGATAAAGGATGCTCGTGGATGTGGTTCTGTTCAATAATCAGCATCTTTTTGTGTCCCCCGCGCTCTCTCTCTCTTTTCCCCTTGCTATTGCGGTTTAGACTACAGGGTCCGCTTATAATACGGCACATGTATCTCGTACAACCAAATTTAATATTTTGTTTGAAAAAAAGGGCAGCCGTTTGCTGGAAGTCGGTAAATCCATTTAATATGTATGATTACTCCTCTATACTATAAGAAGACTCTAGAATACAAAATTTCGATTCGATTATGTATTGTTTTTTAGTGGATTTTCCTAGAAACTCACCCTTAACTAGCACCATCACCAAGATTATTATTGACGTTACCGATTTTTTTCCCCCCTCGTTTTACGAGTAATGCACGTCTCTGCATGCACAAGTAAATAAGAGAAAAATTTAATTAATTAGTTTGACAACCTGACAAGTGATTACTTAATTTGAGTCTTGAGAAGCTTGTATCAAATATTGGGCCAAGTATTCTAAATTAACTTACCCCTTTTTATTAAAAAAACAATTTTTAATTAATTAGCCCACATTTTTTCTTTTTTTAAAAAAAACAAGAATGAAATAAATCCATGTTTACAATAGTTTATAGAGTATTTTAAGGATCGTCATCTGTAATCTAAAATTAATACTATCAAATATTTGAGAAAAATTATTAATTTTATAGCTGTTGTTTAATAAAAATTAAAAAAAATAAATTATAAACGGTTTACCTTAAGTTTGAAAGTGTATAAACTTTCCACAACCCTTAAACTATATTATAAGGTTAAGAGACTAATTTATCTTTGGACAGTGACAGATTATGTAAAGACAAAACTAAAGATATTGGAATGGCTATAAGCCTATAATACACTAGTTCACAAACTATAGCAAATGAATTAATTACCAATATTAGAATCTTTTAGGGGAGAATTGATCTGGTGGGGGAGTCCCTCGTCTTAGGTTGACCGACAATCTACATGTCCAGCTTTTATTGGGAGAGCTGTTTAATGAGACCCACAGCTCTCCCACTTGACATATAGACCGTTGCTAATTTCACCCACTATATTAAAGCCTCCTTTAGAGAATTAAAGTAAAATGACAATTTTATTACTAACATTCATTTTAAAGTGAAAAAATAGAATTACCCATGAAAATGACAAAAAGAAACCGAGCCAAAAATATAAATTTTGAAATCGATAGAGGGCTACAATTTTGAAATCGGTAGTTGTTTTTGTTAATTAACACAACAGATTGGTGCTATTAAAGATGTCATCCTGTTCTAAAATGATAGAGCTTTTTTTTCTTTTTTTCTTTTTTAAAAATTTTAGTTTTTCGACCAAATGGTAGAATAATTTGTGCCTTAATGTGATTCTTAGTTGCTTTTTTTCATTTGTTTCGTAATCACAGCCTAGAACGTAGTCGATGGATAAATTTGGATTACAGACTTCGATTAGTTTATATTCATCAATTAGAAGGAAATGAACTTTTCGAATTTACTTAAAGGTAGAAACAATTTGTCAATCTTTTGTTTCCTTTTCTTAATTGATTAGTGGGTTGTTCCTCGAATCTCACCCTTAGCACCATCACCAATTCTGACTTTTTCCTCCTCATTTGACGAGTCACGTCACGTGAACAAATTATATAAAGAATAATTAAAACTCAACTGATTGGCCGTGTGACAAGTCAACTCGGTGATTACTTAATTGAGATTCTTTTTTTTTTTATAAATCTTTTGCAAATACAGATCAATCTCGAAGGATTTTGCTAAATTACTTAACATTAAGGTAGCGTTTGTTTTTTTATCTGAAATCTAAATAGGTCTGAATTTTTCTAAATTTTTGAATGAATCTAATTACAAAAACCTTAATGACACGTTTATTTTTCTTTTTTAAATATCTGAATATAAGGTAATTTGTTGGGATTCGATGGGAGGTGTATGTAAGATGTAGAGCCAATTTGGCTTCGTAGGTAGTCTGCAGAGCCCTAGCCTATTAACTCTGGGTCAAGCCCTCAAGAACGCAAGTGAGAACAAGAGATTTATCGTTGACTCAATTTTTTTTTTATTCACTTCATATTTGATTTATAGAGTTTAATTTTTTTCATGCTATGATAATCTATGAACTGCAAGAAAGAGTAGCCCTTGCATCTCTTGATCTAAATGGATATATCGAAAAATGAAAATAGATTATTGATCCACATGTAATGTTTATTTTGAATAATTGTTCCTTAGTTTCTTCGTTGTTTGATTGTAATAGTGATTAGTATTTTTGAAACCAAGTGGCTTGTTTGAAGGAAACTAGTTTGAACTTGTTGAAACATTTGGAGAAATGTAGTAAATTTAAATTAATTAAGCTTGCTCTGTTCTAGCTCCATTTGATTGTAATAGTGATTAGCTTTGCCAAATGAATGCACGATAATTGTTATACTAGTCGATTTTGCTTGTGCTTTAGTTTCCAAATTTTTCCGTTTGTGAATTTGAAATGGGAATTTGGTTGCTTGAATAGTCTTTGAAATTGTGTTTTCCAGCTAGGTGATTCAAGTTTTGTGAAATTTGCTTTAATGGATCCCAAATGTTATTTTTCCCATTCATTCTTTTACTATATGTTTTTATGTGGTCTCATTTTGTGTTAAATTTTAGCCGAAGATTCTGGACTTAAAAATTAATATTCTTTGCCTCATTGACTCTTCATGTAATATTTTGGTGGAGAGAATCCTAAGCTTTTATGTTGTTATCACTTTTATTTGTTCCTTTTTTTTAGTTATATATTGCAATCACTTGGTGGAAGAACAAGTTGGTAGCAAAGGAATGAAAAGTAGCAGCAGGAAGTGAGTTTCTACTTTCTATCAATTAGTTTCTTGTTATTGTAAATTGAGTTGATAGTAATGCTGAATGACGTATCATTTTTATTTGATTAAGTTTTTTTAAATGATATTGATGCTGGATTATGAGATTATTTTTTGAGATAAGAATAGATTGTTACCTCACTTATTCAAATTATTTTCTTAGAATTTCAATTCCAAGCTTCAAAAAATTTCATTGACAGGAGATGGAATCATAACAGTGAAATAATAGGTGAGGAAATGTTTCTTTTAAAAAGAAAGAAATCAATTTATTAGTAGGTTATAGCAAGCCATCATCTTTTTGTTCATTGTGAAAATTTTGGAAGGTTGATAAAGATGCATATGGTAGAATCACAGGAGATGGAATCATAACAGTTAAATAATAAATAAGAAAATGACAAATATGTAAAGTCAATATTTAAGGAACTATGCTAAGTAATTAATGGTTGAAATCAATGGTCGAGTGATTATTGCACTAATAGAGAGTTTTGCATCTTGAGATAAGTTGTTATAGATTGTTATTCACCTTTGTAATATCCTTTGCTTATTTTGTCCTTCTATTAGTTACTTGTATTAAGTTATTTATTTATTTAATGAATTTTGGTATTTGCATGTGCAGGAGTAGTCTTTGTGGTAATTTGAGATTTATCGCTAATGCTATTGTAGAGAGTTTGATTGAAGAATTGGATTTGATTAGAGTTTTTGTTAATATTATGTAAAATTACCATTGAGAAAAAATAGAGTAATATAAGAATTACTATTTTTCATTTTTAAATTCTTGTACACTATGCTTGTTAAAAATATTGCATTAATTGACAATTACATAAGGATGTTACTGGATTCTTTTGTATTAATATATTATTTATTTTTGTTATTTTTATATTAATACATTTGCAGAGCTTGTAATTAAAATGTAGATATAAATTTTTTTCTTTAAACAATATTTTATAAAAAAACTCGCATATGAATGTTGTTGAAAATAACAAGTAAACTAAGGTCTTAACCACAGTTATTGAGTGTGGTTAAATGTATTTTAGCAACAGGCACAAGACTTTTCACAATGCACCTGGAATGTTGTTAAAGATAGTTCTATTTAAGACAACATCAACATTCACAACGTACATTACACGTTGTTAAATCCATTTTTGTTCTTGTAGTGGTGGTTGATTTTAGTGGTGTTGCTAATATTATATGTTGATGAAGTTGTTGATCGTTGGTTGCTAGAGCTGTGAGAAAGCAAATTGAGAATGGATTAAATGTTTATTTATTTGTTAATTGTTAATTTTATTTTATTTAATTACTGATTATGATCAATTAAGTGTTGTTGATGAATTTAAGAATTATGATTTATGAATTTGAATTATGAATTATGGTTCATGAGATTGTGTTAGGATTATAAATTATGAATTATGATAATTCATACCACATAAGTTCAATTATGAATTATGGTTTATAAGATCATGTCACAAATCATGAAAATCTGAGATATAAAGTTTCTTAAAATTTTTAAATCACCCTGCAATACTTTGTTTCTTGATTTTAAGTTTATCTTCCCTACAATTTAAAGGCATGAAGAAGAAATTCTTATTTAAGAAGTGGACAAGTTATCTTCTTTGTTTAGGTGGTGTACTTTATGAAAATTAAGGCACTTTATGAAAATATCATATTACTATAAATCTAAAGAATGTGTGTTACTGCAGTAATCAAAAGTGCATATATAGGTATAGAATTGAAACTAATTAACGAATGAAGAAATACACGTAATATCGTTTCTAACTAGAAATTAGACAGCATTTGACTTATAGAAAAACATATTTCAGAGAGTTAAGTTCTTATAAAGATATCGTTACACACTCGCTATATAATGTAAAAATTGAAAAAAAAAAAAAACAAGGCACTGTTCATCAATTTTAGTATGTTAGACTATTTTCGATGTACACTTGTGAACATAGGTAGTATGTTATGTTGTTAGTAAAGTTTTCTTTTTCTTTTTCTTTTATTTAGTGCCCATCAATTCTAGTATGTTGGTGCTCATAAATTCCAGTATGTTGGTGCCCAATAACAAAATGAAATATTTTTGCAAAAATTGAATGACTGGAGGACATTATTCCCAACTTGTGACAATGTTATGTATTTTTGTTTTTTTTTTTTGACAGATTTTATTGTATTAGACTTTAAAAAATTGGTGACTTGATTTTGATTGTAAAATATGAATTTCACCTTTAAGGACACATTTCGTAACTATTTCAAATCACAACCAACTTATCATTCGAGTGCCCCCATTCAGAAAATTCTACCGAAAAACTTTTAACATCTTGAAAATCGTTATTTACATCTAAAGAACAACAAATGTTTATATTTGAGGTTTTAGATCTCTTTCAATCTTGTAAAATTTTTTTTAAAAAAAATCTATCTACTAAAGCCATCTAAGGCCATCACAAAATCCATTAGGCAAATGAAGCCACTATAATCGATGACCTCTTTTAATCTATCTATGCATTCCTCAAATATGCATCTTCCACTTTGTTTTGTGCCTATATTTTAACATACAACTTTTACATGTCTATGGACTCGCTTGTAACTTACGCTTCATACTTTTCTTTCTTGACGAGCCGATTATACTCTGTAACAGCAACCACTTGTGTTCCTTCTCTTCCTTGTGGTCAAATGCATTTTTTCTAACACTAGTTTAAAGCGATATCTCCCTTCAATTACACTAAAAAAATAATTAAAAATAATTTTAAATAAAATAAAATTATGAAGATAAAAAAAAAATTCAATCTAAATCAACGAACATAATAGATTGGATTGAAGAGAAACACTAAGAATAGAATGTGCTGGGTTTGGTACTTGTATTCTTTTATCTCAAACTAAGTCCTTTTATTTTCTTTTAACTCCTATTTAATGTTCATGTTTCAGATAATAGTTAACTATTGATTTGGATCTTTAGTTTGAATATTTATTTAAATTTTTTAAGCCATCTATATCATCGTTCTTGTCGTCGTTATCATCGTTGATATTATTATTATTATGATGTGTAATTATGGTGGAGACATAAAGAGTAAGTGCAAAGTAAGAAGAGGAGGATATTAATTTTGAAGTTATGTTATTTTATGCTGTATTAGTACTTGATTTTGGATGACTGTAACTATAATTTTTCTTTAAATGTGAACTTATGTTTTGGCTACCTTTTTTAATTTTAATTTCTAGTTGATTATATTTGCTAGGGTTTGTTATGCAAATTGATTTGGAATGGAATTAATATACGATATCACAATCGCACCTAAGATGCTAGGAAATGGTCAATGAATAACAATACACGAACAAGTTTATTTATTCATTTATTACTATTTTTTGGAATTTTAAAATATAAACCTTAAGTTAATTGCTACCCTAAACTTGGAGCATCATAACAAACCATTCATAAGCTACAGTCTATATGATAATGAACATCAGAGAAACCATCACACGTATGTTCCCCTCTGTCAAATTCTCTCTTCTTTTGTGTCAACCAAAACTACGAGTACCTATGCAACAGTGGTCCCGCAGAAACATTTCGAGCCGCTTCTACGCAGCCATTTACCTTCTATATTTTTGCTATACTGTTAAGCTCTTCGCCCTATTTCGCTACTGGGAGCCTGTTTGAGTGAAACTTCTGCAATGCTAACTTATATATGCATTTTATAAAATGCGGACTTGTACCGGAACAACGAGGTTTTACTAATGCCATGTATATGTATTATATGTCTGCACGAGAGACTTTGACTTCATGTAAATTATGTATCTCTAAAGAAAAAAGGATTTTGCTTGGTTGATCACTTTTTGTAAATTACCTTAAAGTCAACATAGAACATTTACATTTACCTACAACACGAAGATGCTGCTAAGAACAAACTAATTATTTATGAAAAGAATCTGTTTCAGAATTGAATCTCTCGCCCTTCATTAACAAAATCATGCACATATATATACAAAGGGTGGGGTTATATGCACGCTAAAATTTACTTTAGACACTCACATTTTAATAATTTTTTATATTATTAAATTAACCTTAATATAATTTACTATTAAGGACAACTTTAAAATATAATATAACAAATTGTTATCCAACATCATATTTTATCTACAATAAACCACATTAACAATGAAGAATGGAATCAATATTCGAATGGAAACATTTTCTATGCTTATGGACTAAACTTTTTTCATTTTTTAATTTGGTTAATAGAATTGCTAGGAAAACATCAAGTAACGTGTTCATGATCATCTTTATAACTGAAACAAAAGGAATTAAAAATAGAGGTGGAGAACGAACAACAAATTGCACCACTCCAACATAAGAAAACGCAAGTTAATCAAAGGATTTTGTTTTAAATTTGCACTTTGATTTTCACTCTATTCGCATGCTTTTATGGGTTGACAAACAAAACTAAATTGCAGCAATAAGAGAAGAACAAATACATATCAAAGCATATTATGAACTGAAAATAAAAGTAAATAAAAATGGAAAAAAAGTTAGATATTTTGTTTGTGATGATGAATATTTTATTGGGTATAAAGAAGAAATAAGGTAATTAATGAAATGAGGATAATATAGGAATTCGAAAGAGTGTTCCAAGTAAAAGTCAATAGTTTGAAATTATTAATTGAGTGTGCAGAATAAATGAGGGTTTAAAGTAAATTTTAGAGTGCAAATAGTCCCACCCATATACAAATTACATCCCTATAATCAAGGAGCTAATATTCCTACGTATCCCTATAATCAAGCAGCTGTCATTGTTTACAACTAATATTACAGCTAATATTCCAATAATTTAATAGACTGTTATACAGCATTAACATGTTTTAGGTTACACAGACACGTACATTTGAAAATGCAAAGATGGAACTGGTGAGTTAAGGTGCAAAGTATACAAACCGGAGTATAAACTACGTATTTTTAATTTCACAAGAACTGAAAGTTTACTACCTAATGTGTTTTGTGGATTAAGTTGAGTCTATGAACATCGTTAAACATGTCCACGTCAAGAATTTTTACCTCCATCTTTTGATAATATACAATCACCACTTCAGAAATCTAGCTGTTCTGCTGTAGTTTTGATAATCTCTTCAACGTTTTGTGGAATCCATAGCACGATTCCATGTCTTCTGCTCTCCTCAGCATCCCATGGATGGAATGGCGACACTGTGCATTTCCTTGTTGGGTTCTTTTTATCTATAATTGTCAACAAACACTATGTTATCGAGTTGGAGATGTATTCGTTTAACAGTGTTTCGACATGCATCAATGCTGCGTCTATTAACTGCTAATATCGCAGAGCAAATTGAGTCTTATGCCAATTGTGGCACTACTCTTTGTCAATTAAAACTCTCCTCTGGTGTAAGTAACAAGATCAAACTGGTACAATTTTTTTCCAGAGAAACCAATCTGTTGAGCAGGTAGTTTGAGAAAGTACTTCTGATATTTCAAGTAGTTGATCGTTTGATTAGCAGATAGTATTTTGGCAATACCCGCTGTGCCTTGAGAGCCGCGAGGGAATTCTGACGATTGGGTAGAGTTTGCATATATCTTCAAGTAGCTGGATCAAATCCTTGTTTCCACTCATTCGGAGTTCATCAAGATGCGTTTACCCCCATCTGCAAAGTTCAAGTATCCAAACAACGCAATTGTCAGACTAATAAGGATACTAATTAAATGAAAATGAAAGTTTTTTTCCCCCCAATCATAAAATTTGTTCTAGTAGAATGATGCCAAAAGGATTAATGCAGTTCCAATTAGGCATCAAAAGAGTAATTAACTACACAACCTTAATTAGTGCATCAAATACGAATATATCCAAATCAAAGAGGAAAAATGAATTTGAAAAAAAACACTGGATCCAGCTTCTACAAGTAACTTTGCCGTCAAATATATGTGGGGTGGTGGAGAGTAGTTTCTCAGTTTTTTATAGAAATAAAAAGTAATATTAGGAAATTTTTTATAAAAATAGATGTCATTAGATATAAAATTAATAAAATTAAGATTAAATTGATGGTAATCCATGTGGGATGGTGGAGAGTGGTTTCTTAGTTTTTATAGAAATAAAAATTAATATTAAGATAGAGCTATTTGCACTCTAGGAATTACTCTTTTAATAAAATTTTATATAACTATAATTTCTTTAAGTTAGTTTACCATTAAAGACAACTTTACTATCTAAATAAAACCTCTACTCTTTAACACCTATTCACCATCCAACGACCAGCTCCATGAATAATCTTATCAATACTGATTTTGTTTATTTCATTTTGGCAAAACTGATCATGGTGTTGTATTCATTATTCGATTTTAAAAAAAAAAGCTAATTTGCTAATTTTTCGAAGAATCGGCTATCCAAGTGCTATGATATAAAATCTTAACAAAATAACTAAAAGAATAACTGGAAGAAAAATATTATATTCAAGATGGTGTTGGTAAAGTGAGAATTCCAAATTGAAAGATGGAGATGCAGATGACTAGATTGTAGTGAGAGAGTTTAGAGGGAGAATTGTTCTAAGAACAGAATTGAAAGAAAAAAAATATTATTTTAAAAAATAATAATAAAAGTATGTGATGATGAGCATTTAATTTAGGGCTATTTTAATTTTTAAAAGTGCCTTGAGTAATACTTTAATTTTAAAATATTTTCATAAAGTACACGTATAATAGAGTCTTCAAAGTATTTTTTTTAAATGCAAATAACCCTACCACTATGAGAAAAAAGAAAGTAATAATGGATAGTTAAAAATATTGTGTAAACTATAATGCTGATACGACTATGTCAGGAAATTTTGTTTAATCCAAACTCAAATTGTAATGTTGGGTTGATTCCATAATCCCTCTTGCTGTTTGGTTATTAATTGTTGTTTAATATGGGCATATTTGTTGTTCATGATATATTCTTAAGGTAAATGATCCATAAGCCGTGTAAATATAGGGTAAATTAAATCTTTATAGACTGGCCCTCAAGGACTTGAGTGGTTTTAAATACTTTTATTCAATTAATCACTCGAATTCAAATCATGAGAGAGAAAAAATGTTTAAATTTTGATTTTGGTTTTCTCATACTTTTGCCTTTTAAATAAATATAATTATATACACACACAAAAAGAGAAAAAAGAAACTAATCTCTATCAACTTGTAACAAAGTTTGGTATTTGGATAAATTGATTCATCAAATTAATTGAAATTAAGTGTGTTTTAATTATTGAATTTATACATATACAACTGTTTAATTACAAGCCCTTTGGTACTTGGCTGAGTAACTTTCAAGAAATTTCATTTTACTAACCACCTAAGTTTGAATTATGGAGAGATAGGAGTATAAAAAATTAATTTGAACTTTACTCAACCTCTACTTTAAAAAGGGATAAAAAAATGTAGTTTGTTTGCGGGGAAACAAATTTCTTATAGCCTTACCGATTGCATCAAATGAAATCATGTGTAGATCTTGTTCTAACTCAGCATTCTAGAGGTCGCACTTTACCAAGACTTGATAAAGGTATACCCTAAATTCATTAATTCAAAAGAATTATAATTGAAAAAAAAAACTCAAATTTATTGAGAAATCACGGTGCGAAACCAACATGGGCAATATGAATTTCTGTGCATTTTTCTTGTGTGTTCGAATCCACCAACATAAGCCTCTATTATAAGAAGTTATTTTGCAGCTATCAGAAAATAATAAACTGCATATCATTCGAGATAAGACAATGCCATTGTTGTAGAAGAAGCTAAAATTTTAAGTGGAGAACTAGCAAAGCTATTTAACGTTCATATAAAATCCACAAAAGAATTTTTTATGAATAAATGAAAAACCTCACTTGATGTAAGCTTCTTCAGTATTATTGTCACCTTTACCTCAACCCAACATATCATCACTCAGATCTAATGATTAAAAAGCAAAAAATAGAAACATCCATTCTGTTCCAACTCTTGAAATATCTTCACCAATCTTTCCTCATAAATTTGAGTTTTTAAAAAAAAATTATTTAGCGTAACAACAATGCAATTATCTTTCACCTATGTGATCAAGTTTGAATTTCAGACCTCTTATTTTTAATATAAAAAATTTTATCATATCAACTAAATAGCACCCACTTATTTTGAGATTTTGGTATGTTATTTTGAGATTTTGGTATGTTCATTCAGCATTGATCACACTCAAACATAAAAAAGCTTTACTGATCTCTTCAGTAACATGATATCATAACGAAACATTGCCTCTATTTTACCTGCAAAATGAAATCACCTTAACTAAATTTATTATCAATCCTAAAGCAAACACCTAACCAACATTTTTGGGTTTCTTTATTCGGAAACTACCTCAGCTTCTTCCTCTGTACACATCAAACGGCCGGCACTGGTTTCGTGGCCCGATAAAGGCTATCAAGTGACCGGTATTTTCGCTTTTTCGGCCGATACAATACCTCATCTTCTTTCCCAAAAATCTCCTCGATTATTGCCCAGTAAGTACCCTCCTCTTTGCTTTTCTCGCCGTTGTTGTTATCTTCATTATCGCTTTTGCTTACCTGCATAAGCTGCTGATCCGCCGTCAACTCTGAGTCTAATAACAGCTTTTGGGGTGGTATACGTAAAGATTCTGATGAATCCCCCATTGGAAAAATGAAAACCAATTCGGAAAAAAGAGAACTAATCGCACAAAAGATTGTATAAATTTCAAGAAACCCTAATCACTCTTTGTCTTTGTTTCTGTTTCTTTGTGTTATAATTTGTGTTCTGTATTGTCTGTTGTCTTTACGTGTAGCATGAGTTTTCAAAGAGAAACTGCAGGGTGGATGCTATGAAGATGGCTGGAAGATGAGTGTGCTCTTTATTTCTTTTGATTTGTGAAAGATATTTAACAACTCAATAACAGGTCAATCTCAATCTTGCACTTCCAGTTCTATTCTAACATCTAGATCAGAGAGATTGAAGACCGTCTGACTTTGTGATCGTTCCATCATTGACTTGGTTGACCAGCTACCTTGACTCTCCATCAATCAAACGGTGATCAGTTTTTTTTATTTTATTTTATTTTTTGGCCTTTTTTTCTACCTTTTAAAGTTGGGATGCTTGTATGGAGCAGCTTATAGTCCAAACAATTGACTTATTATTGGTCCCACCATATCTTTTAATCGCAGTCAATCTATATTTTTATGAAGATAAATTTTGAGCCGCCTTCTATTTTTTGATTTCTCATGAAAATGAATTGATTAACATAAGAGTCCCTAAAACTGTTTTATTCTATGTGAAGTGTACAGGTTTTATTTTTGTATCAAATAGGTTTCTTCACCTAACTAAAAGGACTATGCTAGTAATAAAATATTCTAAAAAATTACAAGATAAGAGTTATTTCAACAGGATTTGGAACCACTCAGTAGCTTAGTGATAATATAAGTAGGGGGTTTTGAGTTTTTTTCGTATGCATTGTGATAATATACGAAGGGGGTTTTGACTTTTGAGTTTTTTTCGTAAGCATTGTGTAAGATGATTTTCTTCTAAATATTTAGAAGTAAATACAGTTTGTTCTACTTTGAGTGTAGCTCAACTAATTGTAGATGCACTTTGCCCCTACATACGATCACCCGAGTTTAAATGAAAATAAAAGATAAGGATTATGTTTAGTGAGTGTGATTTTATATGTTCATAAATAAAAAAATATAATATTCAAGGCCTAGACATTCAAAATGTTTCATCACAAACCTGATTTACAATGTTATGTTAGATTTTTTTAATGTAAATATTAGTAGATTAATTCAAAACAAAACGTTTCATTGTAGCTTTTAGGGACCTATTTGATATACGTAGAAAAAGAAACACTTTTTATTTAAGAAAATGTAAAATTTCATACATTCAAACGTTGGCCAAACTTTGTATTGACTATTGGTAAGAGGACAATGGTACCTGACAGCACCCTCACAAAATAATTTCATTAATTACGGTTGACTTGACCAAGCTTTCTATTGAGTGTTGGTAAAATTATTCTTGTCTTGATGAATAAGGCCTTTCCCAGCGGGTTATTGAGTGCAAATTCTACGTTTTATACTTTTGTATAATGGAAAAATCAGCAAAACTACAAAAGCAGAAAGTATTTACAACAAACAAGTCTTGTCTTCTTTTGGTCATTCATTTGAATTCTTTCTTTATGTGCTAAAACTAGCAAATACAGTGTGAACAGTTTAAAAGGATATCGCAAATATATATTTTGTGGAAGGTGGGTAACTCTTAAAGATTATTCGTATGGAATTTGATTTTTTTTTTTTTTAATCTGATCTCTCTAAAGTTTTTTAAAATTCCGTACCACGTCTCGTATAATGATAAGGCATGTATCTATTAGTGATAATATGATAATATAAAATTTGAAGAGATTATTATTTTTTTAAAAAAAAGTCTCACATAATTCATTAATTTTCTATAAATATAATTTAAGAAGACAAACAATTGATAGATTGGAAATATATGTAAAAGCTCTCTTTTACTAAATTCAAATACAAAGTAAAATAGCATTAAGCATATATTTTTATTTCATTTCAATTTTGGACATTAATATATTGCAAAAAGGAAATTAATTCTTTAACTATTCAAACATATTGTTTTGGGTCTATTCTATAGGTAGTAAAAAATAAATAAAAACAAAAAAAAATGGCCATCATTGTCAAATCATTGGCGGTGTTATTGACTTGAACTAATTCGCAGCTATGATCAAATATGTGCTATTTTGGATTTTCGCAGCTATTATCGGAAACTCCATTTTCACGGATAGCAAAATTTATACAATATTTCATGCGGTTATTATATCTGTGGCACATCCCCCCACCTTTTTGTTTAAAAAAAAAAAAAAAAGAACATAAATAAAGTTTGTATTTATTTCTAATGTTACTTTTTTTTCTATTTCAACGTATGATATTTATAATCTATAGCATTATATTAAAAATAACAATTATCGATGATATTATATGAGAAAATGTCTCTAAAATAAAAGTAATTCTTTTTTTTAATATTTTATACAATGCAATTTGTAAATATGCCCATAAAAACTCATCATCAAAGATCATCAACGTCCATCAAAGCCTAATATCAGTCTAAAGAAATACACAAGTAAAACCCAATATACAATAATAATAATAATAATAATAATGAGAGTATCTCTCACGACTATGGAAACTAGAATCATCCACCACCCTAACCAAGGAATTGTTGGCAAAAAAAGAGTAATTCTAAGTTTGTTTTGTATCTTAGTTACTCTTTTAAGCAGATTGTTAGTGTCGATTTTTACATCATCTTTTTAACTTGACAAATATATATATTATCATCAATAAGTGAATAACAACACTTCAAGTCAAACATCAGTAAAGATTGGAATTTTGTATCCCGAAACTTCAACATTGCTCCTTATATAATATTGTTTTAAAATATATACCCAAGAAGAAAAAATTGTAGAGTATTTTCAAAATGCAAGTTTAGCATGTTAATAAATAAACAAGGTACAAGATATGGTATCTGCATCAGAGTTCCATGCTTTAATCAATGGCTCAAAATGTTACTACTATTTGTGTAAAAATTGAATAATATTAGAAACAGAGACTTTATGCATAAGATGTTGCCACAACTCACGAGCAGGATCATACACTACATATAGCTGACAAACTGAATTTAAATTCTCCTCTTGTACTCCATTTCAGTTAAAGGCAAGTTCATTTAACCATTTCAGAATTGAAAAACCTCCGAACAATCATTTTGTAAAGGAAGCTTAATATGAATTTGGTTTCAAGATAAATTTCTATGGATCATCGATTCTATACTTATTTAGAACCATTTCACCAAAACTAGATCATGAATGCAAAAGTTCCAATGTCAAAAAATAAAACTTTTATCGTCACAGGTAACAATCGAACTCATTAGACACTATAATGGAACAAAAAAACTAACTTCAATTTTCTTTTCTTTTTCATTCATAGGGCATGATTCCAAAGGGTGTTATGGATTGATTAAGAATGATTAAAACTTTTCACAACAAATTTCTAACACGTAAAAACTAGAAACATGTATCAGCCAATCTTTCTTTCATATACTTCTAATCAACACACGAGCGGAATTTTCAGAATTCCAACGGCAAATTGAAACCAAAATAGTGACTTGATCCACAACAGAAGTTAGCATTTGTATAACTATTAATATGAAGAATGAAAGAATGTACTGCTCTATTATTCCTATCAAGAAAGGGGAAAAAAATGTACAATCTGTCTTGGTATGTGAAAAAACCTGTCAGCAAACAAGTAAGAAAATATTCCTAGGCCACAACCTATAGTTACTTGTAAACAAAACTGGCAGCAGCATGATGGCTGCAACACTTCATGACTTGAAATGAAAGACAATGCCCATAATTGTCACCAACACTTACATGTAAACACAAGCAGAGCAGGCATCCACATTCATTTTTCATCCCCACAGCATATATTATATCTTCAGCAACATCTACTGCTCATGCACCCACTGCTTGATATGGGCCACCCGACCTGGGATTACGACCACGCCCACGGCCCCTTGCCCTGCCACGACCCCGGCCTGGAGTCAAAGCAATATATAAGATAATAGAATCAGATTCAACAGCTCAACAAGCTTCAGAAGGAGAATTGCACAACTATGCAGTATAAAACTTTACCACAAGCGTATTTCTCTTTAAGTACTGTATTACAGTAGAAGCACAAAAGGAGATTAATAAATATGCCTGACTAGCAGAAATATCAGAAAGTAATTCTTCTCTCATAAAAGTCAGGTGGATGTCAGACCCATAAGCAGGGCTCCTCAACAACCAACTACTTCATAACTTCTCTTTGATGATTAAAGTCTCGATTGGAAAAATATTATAATGATCTCATAGTTTAAAATCATATTTAGCATTCCTAAATGACATGACACCTACTCTACACATTATTTGAAACATAGCAACAAAATGCAACTTCTGAAACTCATCAATTGCTCCAAAGACTTACCGCGACCAACAGGCGGAGCTTCTAGCTCCCCATAATCATAATATCCACCTGACTGACTACCGTAACCCCATCCTCGACCTCTGAAAGAACGACCTCTACCACGTCCTCGACCCCGACCACCGAAGCCACGTCCACCATCCCAACCATCGACATTATAGTCCCCTGCTCCATTGTAAAAACCTGAAGACAGATAGCACAAGAGGATAACCAAGTGAGCAACTTTATTAAGATGTCAAACAGTGTAGGTCTTCTTATCCATTGAAAGCTATGCATTCCAAATGATCAGGAGAGATTCCCATTAATGGTATTTGACCTCCTTTCCCTATTCGTCTTTTTCCTTGGACAGCTTAAATTAGTGACAAGAATCTGAAAATGAATGTGATACTATTTTGAAATCAAATACCGACAAGAAAAACAAAACATTTTCTTTTTTTTTTTATCTCAGTCTTAATAGTCTTAACTGCAAGTGCCTAAAACCTGCTTCAAATTAGTTATAGTCATACTAGAATCTAATAAAAAAGAGCATGTATATCCAAATTTATGAAGAAAGCCAAAACATATTCTATTTCATGTACCATGAAGGTAATTTAAGTCAATGAATCATCAAAGATAAGTAATACCTCCTCTACCCCTACCCCTTCCTCGACCACCGCGTCCTCTACCTCGTCCCCTTGGTGAACCCTCTGTAAAGAAAATGGCATTAAACTATATAAATTAGCTCACTTTTTCATTACCAGAGATGACAGATACAATTATGTACAAGAAATATTCTTTCACCTCCTTCATCTTCAAATTCATTCCAAGGTTTCACTTGATCAGCGGGAAGAGGAGGTTGGTAACTGCAATCAGGAAAATTTACATATGAACTTAGCAAGTATACCAAGGTTTAATTTCTAATCAAAGAGTATACCCAGGTTTAAGATCAGCTGAAATGGAAAAAAATATGTGGCTCAAGGCGTGCTTTTTTAGCCTTAAATTGGAACTTCTTTTGGTTTCCTATGAAACTAAATGTGCAAAGTTCACCATACAGAATGAAAAACAGAGACAAAAAAAATGCAATAAATATTCAGACCCAAAAAGACATACTAAATTAATATCAAATCGGCACAAGTAACCTTTCTCAAACTCATTCAACACACTAACTCAATGCACCAAATATTATTCATATACGAAAGTAAGGTTCCTCAGGTACATCTATAAATGAATAAGAAATATTATATTTTAACCAGCATTTTTTCCTTCAAAGGTGAGGAAAAAAATGGATGTTATTTAACTTAACCATGCTTTTGCATCCAAGGTAGTCCAGATATAACTTTAAGTAGAAAAATAGGCAAGGAAAACATCAGAGAGGGCAAAATGCAAGTACAAGAGAAGTTAAGTGCAAACACAATTTACCAAAATTAAGTCATTATTTATTAAAAGATATTACCTTGAGAAATTATAATACCATCGGATCCTGAACTAAAACCAGATTCTTATTCTAAAATGTAAAATAAATTGACAGGCAGATATCAGGACTAGTTGGGTTTAAATTCATGGAATACCTTGATATATGCAATCAAATTAAACTCGGATATTATATATTGACACCAAAATTCATGACAGACATAAGTTCTACAGAACAAAAGAAGAACCTATCCAACTATTAAACCAGAAAGAAAGCTTTAAAAAAAAAATTCAAACCACAAACTCAACCAAAGATACCCACTGCCCACCCCCTCTCCATGCACAAACATAATATCCCCTTGAGGTTGGCATGGGGGATTCATCCAATCAGTTACTGTATTGTGAAAAAGGAACAGATCAATTAGGCACCTATCCTCAATTTACTTTAATCATCTTCTTAAAAACACTGTAGATTACAGTCTTCATAATAGCTTAATTTCTTATAAAATCACAAGTGGCAGTCTTGTACCTATTGTAAAATAAACACAGGTGATAAACACAAAGTCCATTATAAGTACAGGAAACCATCTAAAGCCATTCAACATCTAAGAGAAATCAAAATAATATGATTAACCACTAAATTTAAAGCATCTCACATGACTTTATACTATTCATCTCTAAGCAATAATTAGTGGCACAAAAATGATAAAGAAATTGTATAATTTCACATGCCACATTAACATTTGATATTTCTAAAAGAATATAATCTAAAAGAATGAGTTCAATCAAATATTTCTAACATCAGAAAACATGTTTGGTATAATATAAAACTGCAACAGTTTTATTTTTGAGTTTTAAAATAAGTTCTCACTGAAAACGGAATAAGACTTTTGTTGCCTTATTCCCAAATTCAGGTTGTTTCAGGATTATATTTGAAAAACCCCTTTCTGGAGACAGCCCAACCAAACACCTGTTTTTGGGATCCTTTGTATCCCTTGTTTTCAAAAACAATAAATCGTATCCGGATTGGATACCAAATGCCACCTTCATTACCCCGTTGATGATGTATCTAGATCCTTCTTTGACAAAGTGATTGTGATCATTGAAACATGGCGAGTAGTTTCTAGGCTGCAACAGAACAGAAAATCAAACAATCATCCAGTATCCATGAAAACATAGGGCATTTGCAAGAAGTACAATTGAAGAGTATAAATCATACGGAAGAAGGCCTTCTTCTAATGGCTCCCACATATCTGTTATATCAGTTGATCCAATTGAAGTGTTCTGATGGAGACCAGCAATCCTTCTCTGAACGAGAGAAATAAAACAGAACAAAAAAATGATGACTAATAAAAACATGGTGCAGAGAGATAGATAGAGAGAGAGAGAGAGAGAGAGAGAGAGAGAAACAATAAAATGTCACTACACCTTAATTAGTTCGGCAATCATTACAGTCTTATTGATAGCTCTGCCCATCGCTTTAAGAACAATTTCGTTGGATCCTTTCTCCTACAAAGAAATACTTGGCCATAAGTCACACAACAATGCAAAATAGAGATAGCAGTTTAAGTCACACTTTCAAAATATCCAAAAATGTTATGCCCTGGTAGCCCAAACACCCAAAGTCTAAATCTTGGATAGCAATAATTCAACTAGTTCCTTCTTACTCCAATACTTACTTAAGAAGGCTTCAGCTTTCATGTTCTACTCGTGCATCTAAGCTTATATAAAGTCTCTAACATCAACAGATTCACAAATAAATAATCCAGAAACCAAGAGATACCATCAAATTCTATAACCTACAGCTATAAAATCCTGGCATGTGGCTGCAACGGGGTCTCAACGTCCGTGACTCCCGTGGAACCCCCCAGAATGTCTCATACTATGCGAACTCATAGGATATCAGCTCAATCGGTAGAGTAAAACCTCTTGTAACATTCAAAAATAACAATAAAAATCCATCATGAATTATATTAATGTTAATAAGCAATAAGCTGAGAATGGAAATAAACAGGGGACACACCTGGAGGAGAGTGGTGGCATAAGTAATATAGTTTCTCATTCTGCCTTGAGTTGTAATACGAATCTCGTTCTCATTTATTGGGGTTTCAGCCTTTGGCTTCTCCACTCTCTGATACCTATCCATTTCTCTGCACACAAACACACAGAAACACGAACAAAGAAATAAATACAAATAAACAAAAATTCAAACTTTCAAAGGAAAAAAAAGGTATTAGGGTATTAGAGCTGATCAGTTGTTGTGGCTACCTGAGTACAAAGGCTTAGCAAACGACCACTCTTTACCGAGCTCTGGTTTTGGTTCCTGTTCTGGATATTTTTTGGCCTTGTCTTTTGATTTCTCAAATTAAGCCCCGAAAAAAAGTCTTTTATACTTATTATTAATTAATAATTTTTTTTTCGTATATAAGTTTAGTTTCAAGGCATGAAGAAGAAGAATAAACAATAGAAGATTCTATTATTGACTCGCTGTTCTATCGTTGTCCCTTTTTTTTTTTTTCTTTTTTTTGGTAGTTTCAGTAACGATAATAATAACTAACAAAAATGATTAGTGGAGAGGATTAAGGCTAATTAACTCAAAACTAACTTGAGTGAGATTAGGGCCTTTTTGTGGCCCCGGTCTTTCGCCGATTGCACCGCTCGCGCGAGCTCTTAATATATTATTAGTCTTCAGCTATCTGCGGCCTTGTCCTCGCTCGGTTCATGAATCATGGGCTTCGGACCTTCTCTACCACTCAAAAACGCCGTGTTTTAACTGTGCTCTCTTCATTTTTCTTTCGTACTCTTTTAAAAAAACGTGGACAAAAGTTCTAATGACTCGAATTTTCACATTAAGATACTTGATCGAAGGTCGTTTGGCTTACAGTTGTAACTTGTGGGAATATAATTTCTTCAAATATGTAACCATATATATATATATATAAAGTATATTCTTTATTTTGGTCACATCGAGATTAGTTTTGACAAACTTTGATGATATGTATCGACCTCAATTTACGAAATTATGATGCAGCATTGAGAAAAAGAAAGAAAAGAACCCAAATTAGCTTCCTTTAGGCAGACGTACAATATTAATTTGTTTTAATTTAATAAAAAATGTAGACCTCCCTTACTAATATAATCTTACCCAACCTCAAAAGTTATGATTACCAGAACACTCAAAATCAAATTATTTACTTGACGGCTGGTGTTTCCATTTTTAAAGCCCTTGACATCATAATCAAGAGCAATAACTTTAAGCTGCTAAATGCTCACCTGTAACAAGTCATCATCTAATAGCGGCGAGTTTAATTTGTTCCAATAACGCGTATACCACATCACCAACAACTTTACAATAGCAAATTTATTTTGCATTTCACACAGTTGAATTGACAGACGTAGCCAATTCCAAATTTATTTGAGATTTCATTATAATATAAGACTAGAATTACATATCCTTGCAATTTAACTTACAATTACATGCACAATTATGGAAATTTTTAAATAGTATAATCTTGTTTCAAGGTTATCGTGTTCTAAACTCACATCTAAACCCAACCACAAATCGACAAGAGTACAATAAAAATGGCAAAAATCGGCTTCAACAGTTCACAGATGGTCATGGTATTTGAGATTCAAGATTACAGCGAAACGTAAATTACAGAGACAGCCCAGTGAAGGGTGGGAAAAAAAAAATCCTGTCATCATAGTTGAAATTGCATTGTATACAAATTTAGGTATAATAAATCTCCAGCATAGAAAGCAGAACACGAAGAGGGGCTGAGAATGCGGAACAGAAAGAGGGGCTGAGAGGAAAGGGGAGATGGCCACACCAACATAGCACATGAAAATTTAAAGTTACCAGCACCACCAAAAAAAATAGAAATAAAAATAAAAACCTCATCTCCGTTTGAGCACCCATTCAAGTTTAGCTTTTGAACTTGGCCTCGTAATCCTCTGGTTTCTGTAAAGAAGAATGAAATGCCACGTGAGAAGATTAATAGTAAGTGCAATCCTAAACATAATTCCCAAACAACTTGGGAACAGTCCTTTCAAGTGCCGAGTAAAATTTCCAAAGCTTTACTGAAAACAATTCTCCAAACAGCTTGAAGCCTATATACCACTAGAGTTAAATTTTTCCAGGTTATGGTCTCCACATGAGCAATTCAAAGCATATTTATGCAAGGAAGAAAAATGATTACCATAAAGATGGCTGATATCAGTCTACGTGCAAACCATCTCATATGCATTGCACGTTGAGCACTAGCAGCTGCCTCCGTAGATTCAAACCGTAGATATACAAAACCAGCACTCCTTCTGCATGATAGATTAGTTATATGGAGATATTAACCTGAGCATACATAGTTTTCAAACCCACCAAGAAATGTTTGTGTGTGTAAAATGTGTATTCTCATTCATCACCACAAGGCAAAGGTGTGTGGAATAGTTAGCAGCTGAAATAAAGTATTAATAACCATGTTTAGGCAGTCACCTCAACAGGAAAGGAGTTGAGAGCTAAAGGTCATCATCTTATTCTTTTCTTCACCAACAATATGATTTGAGGATTATTAACATAGAAAACTTGATGATGAACCAATAATCAATTTTTCCCAGCAAACAACATGGTGTCAAAATGAGAATTTAGTTGTTTAGGTATTCATTTACAAGTACCTAATTCTCTCTCTACCTTGTTTGGGAATAATCAGGAATGAACTTGCATCGATATAGATAACATGCACAAGCAAATATATTGATCGCGGTTACAGTATAAATATTTCTTTGCAAGATTCTATTAAAATCCTTACATGTAAGACTCCAACTAAGCCTTAGCCAAGGTTTTCAATATTTTACCGTTTCTTTTAATTTTCATCTATCTTTAATTGTTTACACAATTATTCTCATTCACCCATCATCACTATTATTCCCACGAGTTTCTGCTTCGTCTTGCTTACTTTTTCCGTCAATTGTAATTAATCCTGAAGATCAAATTCAAGTGTCTTCTTGAAACACTTTATTCATAGGCATGTAAGCATATGGCTGTTCAAAATTTCAAACAAAATTTAATAAAACAAAACAAAAACGAATGATGAGTCATGCATAATAAGCATGCAAAACTGCAATCAACATTTATCAAACACTTACTTATCCACATGTATATGCCTCACCCTGCCATATTTGGAACATTCTTCTTCCACATCTCCTTGTATTTCCAGATCAAAATCTGGGTCCGTCTGCATCACAAAACTGAAATCAATATTTCACACAAAAAATTGGTAAACAGCGCAAGAAAGTCACAAACCTCCATGGCAGGATCAAACATATTCTTCAACAACAAACACTCGCTTGGAGATCCAATAAATTCAGCAGCCATATTAGGTATAACTGGAGCAGTAACAGCTGGAACTGGAACCGCAGGTTGCCCGACAACAGGCAAGCTAATGGCTTGCTGATTTACAGCTGATCCATTAACCGCCGGTGCTACTCCAAGGGAGCCCGCAATACTGTAAAAAATAGTTTAATTAAACTTATGAAGAAGTAAAGTAAACTACTAAAAGATATAGCCAGTCCTATAAACTAACCTTGTGGCTATACCGGTGCGATCCAGCTTCTGCATAAGCAATGCTCTTGATTGAGCATTTAAAGCCTGCATACAGAGATATTATACATCAGCCAGACACAATCTCTGAAAATTTGAGGAGCAACACGAGACAGATTTCAGTCTTACAAAAGAAAGCAACACACCCTTGAAATAATCTTAAAAGATATTATATTCTCAAACCATCATCCAGAAGCCACCAAGCATGAAAGAGTTGAACAATGTTTAGCAGGCAAAAGAGACAAAAAAAGTTGAAAACTTTTAGTGCAAACATTAAAATTAATGAAGCATTCAACGTTAAGCATCTCACAGAAGCCATCTCATGATCCATTTAACAAGCTCTATGGAAAGGTCATTGTTCAAATCTTCTCATGAAGCCAAGAAAATTACTAATTAATAGTGCTCTTTAATTCCCATCTATAACCCATTATGTATTACTTAATTACCAGATTGTCCTTACTAAAAGCATTTTTCAATATCTTCTCATGATTACCAGATTGTCCTTACTAAAAGCAATTTTCGATATCTTCTCATGAAGCCAAATAAATAAACCAAAGCAGACTTTTTGCTTCACTTTTGGCCTCCACTTCACTGGATTTCCAAGAATCATCCCAAATTTTCATTCAGCCCAGAAAGTTGTAGATACCCTGGTCAGGTTTATTTAGCTGCCTGATTTCTTGGGACATGTAGCTGCAGAAGCTGGAATTTTTACCTTTTTGGCTAGTTTTAGTAGACCATGAGGCCAATTGTATATCTTTTCTCCCCCTTCCACAGTTGTTGGGGCTCTCCAGTGGGCATGTGGTGACTTTATAATTCTTTTCCATACATAAATATAATTTTCAATTTCACACACAGAGAGAGATAGAGAGAGAGAGAGAGAGTTTACAACAGATTGTCAATTTATCAGTGAGTTTCAGCAAAGCTCTACACAGAAACTTATTCTATGAAATTACTTGGCCCACATGTAACTGTCATTTCTAAAGTTCATATTCTATTCTCTTTCAGGCTTAAAATATCATACCATTACAAGCTTCCGATAAAAACCAACACTTAAAAGAGAACTTCAACAAAATCTACCCCATGAAACTCTTCCCTTACCAATAGCTGGAACCTTACGCAGATGTTTTTGCATAATAACTGATACTTGTATTTAAAAAAAATAACCAAGTCTTATCAAGGGCAGGACACTCAATTTCAGGTAATACTTAAGAACCACCACCAGTGCACTTGATGTGCAGTAACAAAGCACGATTAAGATGAATAATATCAAAAAGCAATATACAAACTATAAATTTGATAACACAATATGATATATCACTAACCAATCCACCACCATCATCATCATCAAAGTCCGCAGATTTTGCTGCAGTATCTTGGGTGCCAACATGATCGGTTACAGATGAAACCTACATATGTATATATCAATTAGTTGTAGAGATGATAACATGGGAATCTGGGATTCTATATTGAGGTGGGAAGTAATATTCACACAAGAAGACAAATAACTGAAAATGATTTCACCACTTCATGCTACTCATCATATTTATCTTTACACTTTAAATTTCAAAGCATACCTTCAGTGTCCTACCAACAATCTCCAATTTCCCATTCAAAGCACTTTGAGCTGCTTTTGCATGTTCAAGCTGGGCAAACTGTAGCACAAATAAAGTAACATAAATGCATAATAAATGCACCATTCCTTGTTTAAAGTCAACTAGAAGATTTGACAAACCTGAACAAATCCAAAACCCTTGCATTGTCCAGTCTCAATGTCAAGGGGAAGTTGCACAAGCTCCACAGGACCAAACGGTTCAAAGAGCTGACAACCATTATGAAACAGAGTAAGAACACTGTAATGTAACTTGATGAAAAAGTGAATATAACCAAACAAAAGAGGTTAACCTTGAATAGGTGACTAGAAATATGCTAGAAACAGTAGTATCCCAAAAAAGATTCACTAAACTATCAAAAACTTTTATTTTGCTTCATTGTTCACTCAATCACTTTTCTATTACTATTCAATAGTACCTTTCTAAGCTGAGTCTCAGTCATGTTAAAGTGTAGATTTCCCACATAAAGTTTCCTATCAATTGCTCCATAAGGTCCAGTGGCAGTCCCTCCAGCAGAAGTATTAGATTGAACAAGATTCTTTTCAGCTTCAGAAGGTTTAACCATTACAGGTTGTCCAAGTAAAAGTTGACCTGATAGAGCTATTGCCATTGGCACTGACATCACATCATAAAATTCAATATACCTGCAGTTAAATCAGGGACAGACCATTATGTTTGCTGAATGCAAGAGACAAAAAGAATCAAAAGCAAAACTTGCGGAGCATAGAGCAAATAGAAGGGTGAAACAAAAACTCCAGTGAAGAGAGCTCAAGCTGATTATCTTTTGGTCATCTGATTCCTAATATAATAGAAATGGTTAGCTCATAATAATTAAATAAAGAAAACAAAAAAAAAAATTCAGACACTGGAGGACTTGGAATGGGTGAAGAAAAGAAAGAAATAAACAGCAGTAGTCTCCTTGTTCACTTTGACATCCGAGTGCGTCTGTACACAATCCCAAACACAATAAATGAGGAAGGCGCCAACTTAAAGATCAGAATCACTAACAGGGCACTCAATATTAAATGACGTCCTAAAACCTGTAAGATACCAGAACAGTAGCAGGGTCAAGGACCGTATAAGTCTCATCCCCTAACAAGAAAAACACCATGCCAACTTCAGCCATTAAGAAAAACTGCGATCATTGAACTACAATGAGCCAGTGTGTGACTTCTGATCCCAATAATAAACACTATAAAATAAAGAATTGGAATAAGGATCCCATACTCATAGATTGAGGACCTTCACAACAATTCAGAAGAAAAATGGGAAAAGAACATAGAATTCAGGTTAATGTCATCTACCTTGATTACGCAGCATGAATTGATTAAACATGAGTGCAAGGTATTCCCATCATCCCTCATCATTATCGCATTGCTAGTGAATTTAAGAATACAGTTAAATGTGATACTTTAAAGGAAATACACTAATAGCTACTTTACAACAGTACATGCACACAAGTATAATACTGTTTAACATCAGGCACATACCCAACTCCCTTTGACCGCCTTGAATTCCGGTCCATGATCAGCCGGACATCCCTCACCTGAAAAAAAATGAAATAAAAAAATGTAAGATTAAACACAGATATCAAAAATATAAAGCACAGATGCAATGTCCAAGGAAATACTAGATGTCCAATATACACACTGATTCACCTACTAAGTGACTTTCTGAAACCGACCAAATGGTTATGTACAATGTAACTCATCACATACTTATAGAAATTTGGACACAACAAAGTCATAATACTATGCGGTAACTGAAGGGCAAAGGGGTACATATAACTGCAATATGAAGCAAATGCATCTCAACAAGATGCATTTACATTGTTATAGGCAATGTCCCACACAACAAATTACAATTTTTTTTTAAACAGGCAGAAAATAGCAAAGAACTTTAAAGACGTCTATATAGTGATTGAAAATTGCCGACCAACCTTGCCTGCCTTTGAGAAGTATTCGTAAACATCTCTCTCAGTCGCCTTTAGTGGCATCTGTCATCACCAAATAAATGAAAATGCAATTCGTAAAGAAAATGAAGGACTAAGCTTTCATCGCTTTAAGGAAACAAGACAGGTCTCAGCACTGAACCTGGTAAGCAAAAACAGTTCTCTGGTCCCTCTCCGGATCAGCTTCAGGTTCCACCACTTCTTTCTTTTCTTTATATCTCCTGCAGACAAATGGCTTCCAGGTTAAAATAGGAAATGTGTAGAATATGAATATCATTACATTGAAAGTCCTCACTTCAGTACTTAACAGTTCAATAGGTAGAGTGGCACATACAACATAGCAAAAACCATATGCATTTTCTCTATTTGAAGATCATTGCATCAAACATCTGACCCATTCTGAAGATCCTAGCTAAGCATACAGCTATGTCAACCATTCTAATTCAGAGGTTGAAGGCCTCAAAAAATAAAAGTTACATTAGCTAATCATAATATCCCATAAAATATCAAATGTCAATGTTAGGCCAGAAGTTCTAAGCAAGCAGCAAAGACCATAAAATATTAGACGTAGATATTTGGCCAGAAATTCTAAGCATGCAGCAGAGACATTGAGCCTTTCAAAAATGACCATAAGGAAGCGCTAGTCTGCTATAAGCTTTATCAATAACTTCAGTTTCAAAAAGTTTCTTGATATACAAGCAAAGTTATATCAAAGCAAGTTGGGTGACTGTACCACTAGAAATTAAAGTCAGTTACTCCAGTGGCACTCCCAGAGATAGAAGTTAAAGCATAGAATACTCATCACAAATCATCCCATTACTTTCATAGTACAATTCCCCACTGGATTTCACTTAAGTTATCATTTAGTCCAATCCACAAAAAAACAAAAAATTAAAAGAAGGCCAAACTTGCGGCTGTTACAATAACAATCATAAATGCATACATCACAAGATTATCAAATTTGTTTCACTGTTTTTTCACAAAGCCCAAAAAGCCAAAAACTTAGCTTGTTCAAACAGGAAATCTGTTAAAAGGGTTATTCTACAATACCATATCCATCATAATTCAACAGGGATCATAATCATTAGAAATACAAGAACAATATAGTGCTTATCTTTCACACACTCAAATAAAAGGGTTCATAGTGGCTACATTTCTACTCAATTTCAAAAGCAAAACCACAATGTTTAGCAATTTACCTGCTCTCTCTCATTTCGAGGTCCCGCTCTCTCTCCTTAAGCTCCCTTTCTCTCTCCCTCTCACGTTCCAGTTCCAGTTCCAGTTCCCGTTCCCGTTCACTCTCCCTCTCCCTTCTGGACCTACTGCTACTCCTCCGGGACTGGCTGCTGCTCCTCCGAGACCGGCTGCTGCTCCTCCTCTCCCCGTCCCTTTCTCTCTCCCTCTCTTTCTCCCTATCTCTTCTCTCCCTCCTCTCTCTCTCCTTCTCCTTCTCTCTCCTCTCTCGGCTCCTTTCACGATCCCGCTCGGTCTCCCTTTCTCTTTCCCGGCCCCGGTCCCGGTCCCGGTCCCGATCCCTCCGGTGCCGCTCCTTATCTCTATCTCTGTCTCTGTCTCTGTCTCTTCTACTTCCATTTTCTTCATCCTCGTCTCGCCGCGACCTCTTTCCGCTCCTCGACTTCTCCTCCTCTTCCTCCTCTTCACTGTCTTCGCGCTTTCGGTAACTCCGCTCGCTCTTCTCCTCGCGCTTCGCCTTCTTCTTCGACGACGAATCGTCGTCTTGCTTCTGCTGCCGCTGCTCCTCCACCGTCTTCTCCAAATACTCGTACTCGTCGAATTCCATTTTGATGAAATTAATTTAATCAATTTAGTTCTCGCCAATCGCTAATTTCGATTCGAAGATAGGGCTTCAGTTGTGTATTTTAACCTAGGGTTTTGTTGGGTTTTGATAGCCGAAGCGCCAGAGACTTCGATTAAGTTTTTACTTTATTTATACCTCATTATCTTTTTTTTTCATTAATATATCTGGAATGGGGACTTCGATGTCATATTTTGAAACTATTGTGGGCCTTTTTTGAAATGTAGGGTTCTCAACCGACGGAAGTCTACACTGTGATGGTCATGAAGTCGTTGGAGCCTGGACAAGTACGGTTGGAGACAAACTTGTCTACCTGGCAAAATCTAAAAGGTTATAAAATAAAAATCAATAAAAAATTTTTTATCTATAAAATGAATACTATTGGGGTTGAATAAATTTATTTTTATACATTCATGATTGCATATATTCATTGGAAAAACTATTATTGCATTGTAACGATCATTTGTTACTTATTACCCATTACAAGATTATATTGTAACAAATGCATATCGTGCAATTAGGAATGCGACAAACAAAATTTAACAAAAAAATTTCTTTATATTTATTAATCTATGCCTTAATTCGGAGTGTGTAACCCATGATTTAATGAAAACAATAACAAAAAAATAAACCCAAAAAAAAAAGCGATGGTTACATTACATCCTCCACTTGGCATCTGTGCCTTTAAATTCATATTAATGTTTATACTTGGCTGTAATTTTAATTAAATAACAAAGTAAACAAATACTATTTATTTTTTGTAAAAAGAAACTATGACAGGATCGTTACCTGATAAATAATAATCTCCTTTTCTTCAGCATACTGTTGTCAGATTTAATGCAAATAGCTTATTTTTATAATGCCAATTTTAAACATCACTCCCGAGTTATAATGCGAAATCAATTGGCGATAATAACAATAACAAATATTTACTTTAGTCCATTCCCTTTTCGTGAATCTCTCTAAAAGATTTCAAATCCAAATCAAAGAACTCGAAGTATAAAAATCATAATCATACAAATGTCACAGTGTCTGCTTTGATAAATGGAGGCTTCTTGTTGAGATCAACAAATTGGGAGATCATATTAATCAACACAGTATTTCTCAAATATTAGAGAGGATGAAAGAATAAATGACAGGAGAACACACTACAGACAACATATCTAATGAGAATTACTAGCATTTTCTCTCTTACAGTAGTAACAGGTACAGGGTTGCATCAAGGAAGCAAAGCTGACAGAACGTATAGCTGTAATTACAAAAATCGAAGCAGGCACATTAGTTTCATACTCTTATAAGGTGAGACAACGACCTAGTCTCAAGCATGCTGACCCTTTCGGCGGCTTCCAACACATGCAATGGTAGGAATTTTTACGTAATTGCAGAGTTAATCAAAACACCTGTTCTCTGATGCCATCACATTATTCTGTTCAGAGGGATTCTTTCGCCCTGACGAGCAACCCTTTCAATAGGAGAAATCACTTGTGGCATTGTCATTCCTCCCGAAACAATGATCTCTGCATTATTTCCAAATATGTAAGGAACTAGATGTCTACAACCCCCCAAAAAATGCCGTAAAGAAATTTATGTTTAACCATACCATGTTAAGAGTGATTAGCAACAAATACAAACTTTTCACTAGGCAGTGTAAGTTAACATCTACTTGTAGTTATATACTCTGTTTGCATTTCAGCTGGGAGTCTACTAAATTGCTGAAAAAGTCCTTAAAAGAGCATTTTTAAAAACATAATCCTCTACGTCGATTCTACAGATTGATTATTTCGAAAACGACAGCGGGATGTTATATACAGATAGTACTGAATATTTTAATCTTAAAACTGGATACCTTTTATATAAACATTTTTATCCAATACATAAGGTAGCAAAAGAAACAAAAAAAGAAAACATTTTTTAAGTAAAAAAGCACTCTCTGCTTAATACAGAAATAGTAATAAGAAGAAAAAGGTTAAAGGTAGACATAGCAATAAGGAACACCATACCTATGCCTTCTCGGATAGACAGATTTGGCCTTATGATTTCCTTAGAGCTCACCAGGAATATATCACCAATATATAGATGGTTTGTTGGGACAAAAACACTACATAACTCTTCATCTCCATTATCTTTCTGCAGGAATCAGCTTACAAGCATGATCAGTAATTAAGCTCGAGGAAATATAGTTATCTAAGGTCAAAACAATGTAGAACTTAATTATGAACTTAATTACGTAACAAGATATTCTGGCACAGGCAATGCACAGTTTGACAAGAATATATGGAAGAAACTGCAAATTCTCAAAAGCGACCCGTGAACAAAGTTCAACAATACTTTGCAGGAGAAGAGTATACCACATAAACCACAAGTACCTGAAGTGTGACTGTTGATGTAATAAAACCAAATGCGTATTCACCAACACGTGGATGACGGATGATCGCCACCTCTTTAAAAGCTGTTGTATTTTGATCTGCAAAGAAAATATAGGTATCATATCAGTTTAAAGCAAAATTATCCAGTCTCATAATTTAATATAAGAATGATCAAGATGTCAACATGTGTGTAGGAAATATGAATAGCCTCTTTTGGCTGATTTGGAATGAAAGAAATAGTAGAATCTTCGAAGAGTCAATAGGGGTCAGTTATGATAGCTTGTCGGATAGAGTTCACCTTTTAGCTTCACTTTGGGTGATGGTGACTGAGGATTTCCAGAAAACTTCATTTTTCTTCATTCATCTTAATTGGAGAGGAGTTTTAGGGATTTAGAGCGTATCCTGCTCATTTTTGCATAGGGTTAGGCAGTCTCTTTTGGGTTAGATCAGACTTTTGGAGTTTGATACTGTTTTGATACTAGCTTTGTCTACTAAGGTGTATTCTGTCCATTATTTATTAATACAAATACTCATAGTTTCATATTAATATATATATAGCCTCCTATACAGCAAAATCAATGTGACCAGTAATAAAAACTCACCAGCTTAGTATATTGGAAATATTGATAAAAATACATCATTTATCTTTTTCAAAATATGTTAGCAAAGAGAAGTTTTAACAAAATCAAAGTTATTCTCATAAGTCAGCTACCATAGAACATTAGAAATGCATTAATAATTATAGAAAGTATTAAGCTGGAACATCATAAGGCGCCGACCATTTTTCAGATTGCCGTCTTAAATGATCACAAGTTCACAACCTACTAAAATATTTTTATGGTCCTACAACAAACCATATACAACATATAAGTATAGCAGCCAGTTGTCACACTCATTCCTGTACAAAGAATGAGTACTTCATTGACTGACTACTTTCCAGTTTCCAGGATGCTACTAAGGGCACAGTAGAACATAAACATCTGTCGGTCACTTTATGCAACTAGATTTACATGTGAGAATGGGAATAACTGATCAAGAGATAACCTGGAGATATTGCAGCACTAATTTGCTTGGAGGCTGAGTATAAATGCCTAACAAAGGGCATGCGCTTAATAAACCATTCTCCAACCCAGAAAACTGTAGAGCCCAACCAAGATGAAACAAAAACACCAACAAGGAATACAAATACCAGAGATGTGATAAATCCAAGCCCTGCGCAATAGATCAAGAACTTGAGAGTATGATAATGAGGCCCAATGTATAAATAAAAAGGACATCTAAAAGGAAATTTAATCATTAGTTCTAGAATAAAAGACCAACTCTCATTCATGGGGCCTGGATATTTAAACATAGATGAATTTTCACAAAAAGATGTTTTTCTTTTCTTAAGTTTTTATTTATCAGAAGCAGAGTGTAATTCACAAGTTCTCCACATGATTAAGTTGCCTTTCGCCTTGAACTTTTCAAAAATACATCCAAATTTTTGCTTTCCAAGTGGTTCTCCAATAGTTGTCAATGTAAACCAACAAAAAGAAATGTTAAACAGAAAAACAACTAATACAAGTCCATTTCCATCAAGTAATACTACAGAACTACATCCATGCCAAAGGCCAACCATTGAGAAATTATGACTAACCAAAAATGTCGAAGCCGAGGTGCTCATACAATGGACTGAAGAAACCATCAACAAACTGAACAAACCACCATGTAATGAAAAATGTAACCGCCACAGGGAAAAGAACCACACTGCAATTCAAGAAGCCAATGATATGTCAGATTTGAAGGACCAAATAATACAACTAAACATTTGGAACATCACAGAAATTAGCAAAATTTCTTACCATCCAGTCATAAACTTCTTTGAAATCCAACTCTGAAGAACATAACAGCAAGCCTAAACAATATAAAGAGGCAGAACTACCATCAAACATGGATACTAGTATCATTTGTTTCTCGCAATAAAAATACAAATAAAATTTCAAAATATTTATGCTCGTAGA
The DNA here is from genome assembly GCA_034663535.1 of Citrus x limon. Classification (NCBI taxonomy): domain Eukaryota; kingdom Viridiplantae; phylum Streptophyta; class Magnoliopsida; order Sapindales; family Rutaceae; genus Citrus; species Citrus x limon. Next base: position 26,265,126 of record CM067997.1, read on the forward strand.
CTACCACACATTGCATATATGTGTATTAGTCCGTACAAAGTAATATAACAAAGACTCACAAATCCCGAATAGTACATGATATACTCTTGTCACATTCTTTTGACATTTTCGCTTCATCAATATCACAAAATTTTATAACAAAAACAATATATAATATATTAAAATATAGATAATAAATTATAATACCGGCTCTTATCTTGTTTTTTCAGCTATATTTCTTATCACTTAGTTGCCTAGATTCACTATTTTCCAAATTGTATTTTTTATTTTACAAATTCAAAAATAGAATTTACATTAACAATCTTCTAACATGTTTACGATTTCTTCCTTAATTTACAATTCGAGACATTTTCATTGTTTTAATTTTTAGAAAAAATTTTCCTCAAGTGTCACAAATTTTATGTTTGTTAATTAACAAAACAAGATCCGAAATATCGGATAATCAGACACAAATAGATCGAAAAATATCTAATCTAATTAAATTAAATTTAAAAAACGGACGGTGGATATTAAAAGAAAAATAATGAACCTGACGAGTGGAAGAAGCAGAGGAAGTGGGTGGAGATTTGACTGGATCTTCGGGATCTTCGCCGCCATTCTCAGCTTGACTCAGTGGAATCGACGTTGATTCTTTTTCTTCCGCCATTATTGTTATGTCTGCTTGGTTACTGAGAAAATAAAAGAAAATATTGACTGAATTTGAACTGAAAAATGAAAATTAGTTTTTTTTCTGTGCTACAAAAATGGGCGGAGACTGCAAGCAAGAGGGAAGGAAGCGACTCGAGTCGCGACGAGTCCTGTGACTTGCGAGAGGTGACGTGTAACTATGAGAAATCGAAATATTTGATTATCGAGTAAATAACATTGAGATCCCTAGCTTTTTATTTTTAGTAAATAACGATACATTAGTTTCAGTTTATTTCAAATAGGTTCCTCATCCTTTGCCAGTGACCAAGTTGTCCTTAGAGTAGTATTGAATTTTGACTGGGGAATGGGATGACAGTTTGCATTGACGGTGTGCTGTAATAAAACTGACGCGACTATCATACGATTAATTAGCTATGTCAAGAATCTCAAACACTAATGCAATCACATGTTTCATGTGCTTTTAATATATAGTTTTGAAAAAACAAATTACATGTTTAACATGTTTTTTAACATAATTTCTAAGATAATTTTAGTGTTTACATACTTAAACCCTAATCAATTTTGGTTAAATATAATCAAAATAACTTTTAAAAATAAAACAAATGCATCGTAGTTATATCAAATAAAAAAGGAGTCAACACCATATAATTAATTAAATTGTTAATTATGTCATAAATTAGTTTGAGTTAAAAACTTAAATTGAAGCTCGAGTGATTAATTCACAAATAGTATCAATTCCACTTAATAACCAATTGTATCATTTAAAGTTAACTCTAATGTGTTAACTCATGTCTTCTCCCTTCTATCCCTATGTTGTAGTAAGGTAGGGCGGTTCGCTTGAGTTACTCAACCGCTCCTTAGCCCGGTGCTCATGACATGCTACGGAACCTCCACCGTACCGGGGGACCAAGCACGGCATAGCTAGGGCATAGGAGCCGTGCCCTCCACTCTCCATCAGTGCCTCAATATATGTTGAGAATGGCTCAGAGAAAAGAAGATACAAGGACTTGCATGCATCTTTTTTTTTTGTGTTAGAAACGTGTTATACCGACGCTAAGTTTTACTTTTAACTAAACGCGAATAGTCGGCATTGCAAGCAGATAAAGAACCCCCGATATTTCAAATTTATGGGTCATGTTCTACCCATAAATTTGTGTCTCACTATATAAACTACAATACTTAACGCTTTAGGATATTTTGATTATTTCAATAGGAGTCAAGAATCTAAATGATCTAATTAATATAAATGCAGAAATTACACTCTTATATAATAAAAGTTCAAAACTTAGGGACCATACGTTAAAAATATCTGTTTGATAAGTGTTCCTTAGAGAGAAAGATTAATGTGATTGGATAATGCCAAGTTGGAGATACTGCATGCTGAAGCAATGGACAATTGCTCGATTGTCGAACAAGGTAAATTTTTCATTAATGGTTCATACCATCCAGCCATTTTTCATTAACGTTGATCAAATGACACGCGACATATTGCATTATTATCCTAGTGACTATGGATGGTAACACATCAGTTGAAATATAAATTAAAAATTATAAATATAGTTTACTTATCAAAATTTTGTTTTCTTAGTTATCTTTTACTTGTACTAACAATATTTGTTAGAAAATCACACAAAATCAAGTGTTAATATTATTACTCTGTTGATCAAAGTTACTTAATAAATTTTATTATTATATAATGGTAATTTAATTCCCTCATTTACTCATGTGAGTGAGGTTTAAACATCTCTTATTTCCATTTAAGAGATTTATCAACTGAATTGGTACCGATTTTCTTTTAATTATGATTATTTAGTTTAACATCAAACCAATCTCCTCTCTCCTCCTCCCTATGTCAGTAGAGTTTGAACTCTAGACCTCCTGTCTCGAGCATAAGCTATTTATCTCAATTAGATGACACTCACAATAAATATTTACATTAATTTACTGTAAAGAACTTGATATAACAAATACAAAAAGCTTTGATTTCAAGAAAAGCTATCTCATATTAAAAAAGTATTGATTTCAATCAAGGTTATTACAGGTAAAAAAGGAAAACCGATGAAATGATTTTTTTCATTATGGAAACATTAAAGTTAAATGCTAATGAACTAATGGGTTTAATCCACATTATAGAATAAGTAATTAGTAACGATTTATAAATTCAGAAGATTTTAAAACCAAATATTGCTATTAACCAGATTGATGACCAATGACCACTAAAGTGGACGTGCGCCATTGTGAAATTTAAACAATACGTGTGTTGTTTAAATCCCATACTTACCAAACCTATTTACTTCCCCAAAGTCCCATGCCTCCATTCTCGTCGTAAATAAATATATATAAAAAAAAAAAACCTAAATATAGCCCCATACTTATCAACCTATTCACTTTGCCTAAAGTCCCATGTCTGCATTCTCATCATAAAAAATAAATAAATAAACAAACAAACAAAACTCAGCCGTTCACTTTTCAGGAGATTATCTAAAAGATAAAGCACTTGATGCTGGACTCTCGGGGGCACAAGTATATTCCTTTTTTGTCGAGTGGTCCGAGGGGCGAGGGACCACGACGCTAAGCGCAACCAAACCAAAAATTCTATTTCAATTTTAGATGGGCTAAGAAAATGACTTGGGCTGAGCCGAAATACAGTTTCGTTTCATTTATATTTGAGTTGGACTATTGGCACCCCTCTAGTCTTCTCATAAAATCTCTTTTTTTAGTTATATTCATTTTATTTTTGAAAATGTCCCTTTTTTTAGATATACTTTTTCTAAATTCTCAATTTTCATTTGATTTGTTTCAGTGTTAAAACTCAAAGTATTATTGTGCTATTTTTTAATTATTTTCAATTTTATTATTAATCTACACACAAATCAAAAAGTTATATGGGTGATAAGTTTTTTAGTGTTATTCATTGGTTGAAATAACACATATTTCAAATTATAATTTCAAAGTAATTTTAAGTATAAAAATATTTAATCAATAAGAAATCAAAATAGAACAATAGATTATTCTAAATTTGTTCAATTTATTTTAGTTAAGTAGGAAGTAACATATATATATATATATATATATATATTCTAAAAGGATTGATTATGAATTAAGTAATTTGCTGGAAAAAAAATCTATATGTGTTTACTTTTCAATTGTCCTTAATTATAATTTTATTTAAAGTGGGGTTTTGTAAAAATAATGTAGGGGTGCCAATAGCATGACATAAAAATAAATATAACATGCACCGAACATGACATAAAAATAAATTACTTCCATAAGTCCACTTCGTCTGTCTATATCTACATTCTACACAACAACTAAATAAAAATAAAGAATTAATTTGTGTACAGTTTTTCAACCGACTCTATAATCTCGCTATTCCAAAATTCTCTGAAGTTCTTGTCAAATACTAAGGGATGAAGACGTGGAGTGCCACCATTAAATCATAATTGCACCGCAGCGTGTGCGTACGTAACTGAAATAATTCTGTTCTTTTTCAAATAATTATTATTTGGAGCTCGCTAAGTTACAGCATCTGTAACTTACAGATGCTGCTTCAGCCAACCCCCCAACCTTGCATTTGCATTGTTTTTTTCTCTGTAAGTCAGGACACGTGTGCTGTAACATAGCAACCTCCATTATGTAGATTTTTGTTTATAACTGTCAATTCATTCGCACACGTGGCAACTGAGCTGAAATACATTTTCTTTTCTTTTTTCCCCTGAGATGAAGCTGAAAGTAAAAGATATAGAAAATAAAAATGCTTGATATAGAGAAGTACGAGAGAAATAATAAACAAAGGAATAGAGAGAGAGTGAGTGAGTAGAGAGAGAGAATAAAATTCTCTCGTCTTTCTCTTTTGCTTCTCTCTCTCTAGCACTACTCCATAGAAAATTCCATTTCTTTTACCATAAGCCTCCATCGGCTGTGGAGACTCTTCATGGCCAACCCACTTTTGTCCACCTTTTTGGAAAAGTATTCACATACATTCATTCATATGTACATATGTATAAATAATAATGTGAAAATAAAGTGGAAAAACTTCTAAGCGTGGTTTGGAAATTGAAGCTTGATTTCCCTCATTAAAAAAAAATTATTACATGAGACTTATTATATATAGGTATTATTTTTATCAACGTTAAAAAAACTGAATATGTGCATAACTGAAATTATGTGAATGTAATAGTCACAATATTAATAAGAATTTAGAATTAGGAATGTGGACTATGTTCTTTTTTTTTTTTTTTCTATTTTCAAAATTTAACACATAAGATTGGACAATAAAGGTATATATTATGAATTAATGTAACTTGCCGACTAATTATGAATTATTACTCCAATAGAAGGCATAATCAATGGGCTATTGTGAAAAGCAGAGGAGAGAAACCAAGTCGCACGTGTGTAAGAAAAAATCTAGCTTTCAAATTAACCAAGAAAAATCTATTAATTTAACCAATACTAATTATTTGACATGGTCTCTTTTAAATCAAAATCTTATTAGTTTCACTTCAGCTGCTTAATAAATTGTGTTGATGTGTGAATTTTAAGTGCGGAGTATATTTATATTTATTATTAAAGTGTTATTTCATTATATTATACTATTTGATTTAACATATACGAGAATTTTGCATGTGATACACATGCAGAGGATGAGCATATCCCACACAAAATTATAATTAAAATCTGCAGCAACAAAGTCCACAATCATGGGGCCACTGTCACGTGCTTGCTCATTATTGAATTTCCTCCCCCTTCTCTCTCTCTCTCTCTTTCTCTCTCACTGTATTTCCTTTTCTTCAACAGGGATCCGAATTATTTCTCATATCACATATATCTAAAGGAGTGTTGCATTCCTGCAAATATAAGCTCTGTAGAAGAGAAGCTAAATGCAGAAAGAGAGAAGACAGTGCAAATATACTATCAAGACACTAAACATGGCTGCCGGCCCGTGCCGTTCGTCGTTCACAGGTATCCCGTTTCCCATATTTCGGTATATATAATTTTCTTAGAGGAGGGAAAAAAGAAAAAAAAGAGCTTAGTCGATTTATGTATTTAAAATTAGTGCATTATGTTTTAATTTTGCCTCGACAAAGGAGAAAAATAATTTGATCGCATAACAGCATATAATACTCCTCAGCCAAATGGCAATTTTTTTTTTCATTGTGTTTATTTTTTTCAGTGTTTATTTTTTTCTTTTTTTTTGCACTTTGCACATAGGTGATAAATCATGAAAAATGGATAGCCAAACACTATCTTTCCAAATACGTGTTAATAAATCCCCTGTTGTTTGTCAAAATTAATCAATTCTTCTCACAACTCATCAAATTCTTATGTGTTGATTTTTTTTTTTTTTTTGGGTATCTTTATCTATTATACCCAAGTTTTTTTTAATAGATTTATGGCGGATTTTACTAAATCAAAAGTAAAATAGTAAAAAAATACAACAAAAATTAAGTTAAAATTAAATTAATGGAATTTCTTTAATGACAAAGGATTCTCAATCAAACATGAAGACATAAACCATTGATTTACTGAAACAAGAGGAGGTTTTTGATTCTTTTCCCTAGATCAATGTATCAGACCAAATGTGGTAACTAAATGAAAAAGAAAATCTTTAATATAAGATACAAATTATCATGTTTAATTCTAACTTGATGTTTTTGACCAATACACGAGCTTGTTTTGGTCATTGAAATTGTGATTTGGTCATGTTAAGAACCATAAGAGATTTGTACGTGGATAAACAATTATAACACTAAAGAGGATTTTGGTATCATCCTTGGAAAATCTTTAATTATTCTACACTTAGCCAACTATAGTGGCAATAGTTGTTGTTGGTTGATTCCTCGAAATTTCCAAAATTGCCAAATCTTCTTATGAAGTCTCTTGCTGTAACCAACAAAAAGAAGAACAAAAGCCCACATAATGAAACTAAAATGTCCATACTGGCGTGGCAGAATAATAGAGACCAATGACACTGAACAAAGAGATCCTGACATCACAGCAATTGCCTTGAATATTTGAAACTTGAATTTCATGGCAGCAAAATATGCAAAGCTGTAGATGAGTAGTGCCAATAGAAATGAGCACATACTCATTGGGTGTGTTTCAATCAAGGATTTATTTTTGTCTTGAACATTATTAATCTCAATAACTCCGACAAGCAATGGAATTAGAAATACAAAGATTGTGTGGTACGATGCTGATGATGACGACAAATTCTGCACACTGCAAAACCATCAAAATATATAAGATATAACCACTTAATTTGCATAATAAAGTTTTACATCAAAGTAATATGTCGTTGTAGTGTATACTCTTTAGCCCCACTTTCTCTATCATTATTCAATGATGAATCGATCTACCACTCGTTCCATCATTAAATACTTTAAATTTTTTTAGCCGAACCATTTTAACCATAGTTAAAATTATACAAAAGAAAGAGGTTTAAAAAAAAGCGATCTGAATTTGTCTTTTTATGTAGTCTTATTAAAGTAAAATCATAAATATAAAATAAAGGTTTTATAAGAAAAATCGAGGGGTGATGGAACCATAGAAGTTACTATCTTTGAAAAAATTTAATGAAGATAATTTTAGAGTAATGCTTTTCACACCCTTTAAAATACTTATAAGACCCTACGTTTTGTAATCGTAACTTTGTTGTTAGAGGAAATTACATAAAAGGACAAAAATAATTTAACTGAATTAAAACATTTTTACACTTAAAAATCACGAGCCTTCCAAATATGTAAATGATATAAATAATTATTTTAAAATGGAAATAATTTTGGGGGCAATAAAAATAATAAATTATATAATGATAAGAATTTTAATTATAAAAATTATGTTTAATATCTAATTATAAGAGGTATACATATAATAAGTGGGGGTTTCATAAGAGTTTCAATGAATGAAAGAGGTGCTAGGAGCTTAACTCTAATTTTAAGAAATTGCAAAACACAAATTCTCAACAAAAAAAAAAAAAATCGCAAAACACAAAATCAAGGGCTTTTAAAGGCCCAGATCAGAAAGGCCTGGCCCGTGCCGTGCCAAGCCTTAATTGGTATAATTCATGCGCAAATTAAGACCCTTTAAAATACTTTAGAGTAATGCTTTTCACACCCTTTAAAATACTTATAAGGCCCTACATTTTGTAATTGTAACTTTGTTGTTAGAGGAAATTACATAAAAGGACAAAAATAATTTAACTGAACACAAAATCAAGGGCTTTTAAAGGCCCAAATTAGAAAGGCCTGGCCCGTGCCGTGCCAAGCCTTAATTGGTATAATTCATGTGCAAATTAAGACAAAATTTTGTCAAGATGAAACAAATGACTTTATATCATATGGTGTTCCATTTATACAAACAAACAAGATCTATGGACATTGGAAACTGAATTATATTTTTCGCGAATGAAAGTAGATGCTCACCTAATAAAAGTTGTTCCGTTCATATGGATTACACTGCTCGATATGTTGATAATCGTAGGGCGTAACCTGCCAGTAAATTGTCATATTATCCAATCACGAATTATACATTTTGTCCCCCACTTGAAACCCACCAAAATTTTGTAACGAAACCAAAAGGATATTATTTGTATATAATTGAGACAAGGACGAGAAGAGAGGAGAAACCTTTGAGGAGGGCCACGCCTCTCTCGTGCGAATTGATGAGAATCAGTTCTTGTGATTCTCTCAACTCGGTACCCACCACCATCAACATTACAACCCCACACTTCCATTTCTTTGCTTTCTCTTTCTGCTAGTAAATCTCTCTTCCACTTCAATTGCACGCAAGTTAACATGAGCTGCCAAGACTTTTGAAAGAGTTGGGGACACGTTAATTAATTTACTTGCTTACTAATTATATATACATTACTGCATTGGATTAAGAAGCATGCAAGTGAAAGAGGAAGATCATGCAACTGTAAGCAATGAACTGAGAAATATGCAAAGTGGTGAAGAAGTTGTTTGGACAAAACAAGGAGACAAGCGTATACATATAGCCTCCAAGGAGGCGGTGGGGGGGCGAGGGCGACTGTCTCACTCGCACATAAGGGCGTCTGATTCACTCACTAGTTTCTCTTGTTGACACGTGTCCGTCACTCAACTGAGGTCAATATTAGACACGTTTCGGCAGAGGAAGCTACCGACTAAACATATGGGCGAGTCTAGCATTCCTGTAGGAAAAGATACAAGGGCGATTAGAAACATCCAGAAGGACGAGAGAATGCCGAGAGAAACATCCAGAAGCACATTTGCTCTTCTAATTTAATAGGATAAAGAATTTAATTGGAGAAAGGCCATTAATATCAGAGGAGCATTTATATTCTCTTTTGAACAAAAGCACATTTTGGTAAAAGGTGCGGCGGGGGAGAATGCTTTGAAAATGCAGCTTGAAACCCCACACGGAATCTACTTCCACGTCAGTGATATTTTTCTTTTGGGTTGAACTATTGGCACCCCCTCTATTAAAGGACAAAACTAAATATAGTATATTATTATATTTCTTTTTTCAATTATTTACACCCATACAACTACACTAAAATCTTTTACAATTTTTATTTCCTCACAAACAACTCTTTCTTGAGAAATTTAAAAAAATTTATTTTTAATTTAAAAAATAAATAATTTAAAAAAATAAATAATAGCTATTTGAGTCTATTTTAATTATTTTTTTAGAAATGGGATAAATTCACAAAAATGGTTGGATAGAAATATCTCCACCCCTATATTAATTCCATGTTCTGCAGCTATGTATAAAAGTGTATTTAGTTACAAAACATAAAATTGGACGACTAATTACATATTAATCGCTGAAAAGTGCCAAATTATTATTTGGTCCTCAACATGGTCATATATTATGATGGCCATGAGAGTTCCTGTTTTTGCAAAATTCGTATTAATTAAAAAAGTTCTGAAAGAATAGTCAGTTTGGACAAAACTATGGCCATGACAGTTTCTGCTTCTGCAAAATTTGCAAAACTATGTGTAAATGTGTATTTAGCTACAAAACATAGATGGCTAATTGCAAATTAGTCGCTGAAAAGTGCCAAATTATTATTTGCTCCACGAATTGATCGTATGTTATGATGTCCATGAGAGTTTCTGCTTCTGCAGAATTTGCTATTTGAATCCCTAGGGGAGACCCGTTCAATCTCTTATGACCCCACCATTACCCGAATTCCTGGCGCAGCCGCCCGCAGGTAAACTACGTCAACTGCTTATCTTTATGTGATTTGAAGAGGAAATTGCTATGTTTGAATTTCTTATTTTAAAAAGAAAAGAAAAGAAAAGAAAATGTTTTCTCCCTATTTAACTACCCATCCAAGAGCATTTTAGCTTCAGTTTTTTCTTTTTTTCGTTTTCCTGTGGACTCCATAAATCTTATCTTCTAGCCCCAAAAAACAGAGGAAAATCGTTTTTGACCATCTTTGACCACTGGGTACCTTAACATAATTTTAATTTGACTATTTTATCTTTGTAATATAAAATGATTAAATCATCAGAAACATTATTTTATTTTTCAATTGGAACTCGATAATTTTCCAATACCCTATGTCTAAATAGCATAAATTTTACACCCAATAAATTTTATCACCAGTACATTTAATGAGATTTCACATCACAAAGACATTCTGTCAGCTTAATTGAAGATTAATTATCATATTAATAAAGCAGTACCAATAATGGTTTAGAAAAAGAGAATTTTGTATTAGATTTAAAAAATTTATTGAAGTTAAAATTGTTTTATGGGTATTTCAGATAAAATAGCCAAATTAAACTTATGTTAAAGACATTTTAGTGTCCGTATGGGATTAATTGAGTGGTTTTTAAACAACTTTATTTAGCTGACAATAATATGATTCATGCAAAATATTAAAATTATAAAAGTTATTCAACACCACCATTACCTCGCCAATTATAAGTAGATTAGTAGTTCAAATTATGTGAGAATGCATATTAAAGAGCAATCTTCTTCGACTTAACTCTTCGCCTTCTCCCTCAAGCTATAGTGTTCTTTTACTTTTTCTTAACATTACTTAATCTATACTCCCGGTAAATAAAAAATAGAGCCATATATCTCGTTTAAATTTGTGATGCCATCCAAGAAAATCAATTTGTAATTTCATAATCCATTACTTAAAACTCTATCTCATGTATTGTATAATTGAGTTAACTCATCAAGTTAATTATCTTAATCTTTATTATATTTTCCTTCTATTCTTTTTTTATCAAAACAAACTTTCCAAAATCCTATCATATACTCTCCTTACTCATTCGTGATTTTTTTTTAATATCTCATAATTTATGGCCCGTAAATTAAAAATGGAGCCATATTTCCAATTGTGGACAAAAATGCTGAATAAAAAAATTTGGAGTCATTAAACGGTAGCGTTTTGCGTATTATTATGATTCAAATTGTCACGAGCTAGACATGTGACTTACTTAAACATCAAAACGGTAAATTTGAAGTCGTTTAAACCAAGGCTTTGGCGACGCACATGAGGAAGCATGTGAAAAGAGGAATCAAATTTGTTGCAGAGCTGTTATCTGCATGGCTGAATCTGGTGTAATCTGGGTTTGCTATTAGCTGTTAGTTAAGTTGATATGTTGAGGTAGTTTCAGCAAGATTTGAAGGGCTATCTAGAGAGAATTAGAAGATAGAGAAATGGTCATCTTGTTCCTTGATATTTTCTTTGTAACAGCTCTGTAAAATCACTTTGAACCATTCTATCTTGCACAACTGAACCACATAAATCAGTGTTCTTTCTGTGTGTATTAATCTTGTTCATTTCTTGTGCTTCGAGTCTCTAAAATCTTGGTTAATATTCTTAAGGATTTATTGAGCAATCAGTGTTCATGAATTGTTCATATCCAACTTGTATGATCTTGATAAGAGTCTGAGGTAGTGTTGAAACTTGTAATCTACTACCAGTGCAATCCAATAGAAGATTGTGGCCAGTAGAAATGCACACAAGTTTACTCGTGTCTTACACATTTGCATCCACAACAACAGTAATGGTTGGAATAAGATACACAAAAATTTTTGGGTACGAAATAATGGAAATGAAATTGTCATCTCTATAAAATTATCAAAATTCACATATGAAAAAGTTAGTATTTTTATGATTCTACCTGCTATATATGTCCGCTGAGAAGTAGCTCGACTGACTCTTAATGAATTTTATATTTACAATCACCCAGGTCGATTTAAAATAAGAGGTCAGAGATAATGTTTTGAGAGTAAGATACACTCAAATTTTTAAAGTAATCTTGAATACGTACGTATTACCTTATCATATAAGTATAAACAACTCAACAAGGTTATAAGAAACATGAAGTCAGATAAGCACGATTGCTGGAGAGTATGATTGCAAGAGAGCATAGCTACAACATGATAGTGCTTAGTAGGAAGCTTAATAAGTCAATTAAGCATAGCTACAAGAGAGCACAAGAGCATGCAGTAGGAAGTTTAATAAGTCAAATAAGCACAGTTATATGAGAACATGAAGTCAAATAAGCACGATTGCTGGAGAGTATGATTGCAAGAGAGTATAGCTACAACATGATAGTGCTCAGTAGGAAGCTTAATAAGTCAATTAAGCACAACTACAAGAGAGCACAAGAGCATGAGCTCAATAGGAAGTTTAATAAGTCAAATAAACACATATACATGAGACAATGAAGTCAAATAAGCATGATTGTAAGAGAGCATAGTTACAACATGATAGCACAACTAAATATGACTATAGATAGGCGATTTACAGTTCGGTTCTGATCTTGAAATTGATCAATTTTAAATAATATGAACCAAAATTGAATCGAACTTTAGAACCAAACCAAACCAAACTAAACTGATTATTTCGATTTGGTTAGGTTCAAAATTTTTGGTTGGATTCTAAATTTATACGGATTTATAATTTGTTGGTTTAACACCATGACTTCCTGCCGAAAAGTTCATCCCAACTTATGGCTCATTTCCCTCATGCAATCCCTCATCTTCCTCACCCACTACCATAAACAAAGTACAAAACAGTTTCAACAACAGAACTAAGATCACATCCAGACAAATCCTTAAGCCCATAAAAAAATGCAGAAAATAAATTAACCATTGAATGACCTTTCCACATTTGACCCAAGAATCTTTATCAAATAGCATCAACATCGAACAGAGAATCACACAATTATTAGTCTTCAATCTCTAAAATCAAGTGCAAAATTTGCAAATCTTTTATCCAATAATATAACCAGAGGACAAAACCCGAACATAGGCAAAAACCGATGGTAACAGCTGGCGTCTGGCGACGATAAGCTCCCAATCTTATAATTTGATGTGTATATTAAACCATCCTGTGTTTAAGGACAAATGTTACAACATTCACAATTCACTACAGATAAGATCGGATGTCACGTAAACAAAATTGGGCAATTATTAAATATATCAAAGAATCCACTACGGATGACAAAATGGCCCAACTCAACTCGAGACCTGGTTGGTCTGGCCTAAATCAGTAGGCCATTGGCTCGAATTTTAAAGCCAAGGATTGAGTTAGGACTTAAGAATTTTAGGTATGATCATGTCCGAGTTAGGGTTAGGGCTTTACCAAAAAGCCCAAGCTGAGCCTTGTGCCTGAGTATTAATTAAAATAAAATTTAAAAATTCTAAAAACACTTCAAAAAGTATGAATACACCCTCTTCTTATATATAAAAACTATAAAACACCTTTAAAATTTTTAAATACACCCTCTTACATATAGAAACTCTAAAAGCACACTCGAAAAGTCTAAACACACCCCCTTCTTATAAAATAAAAAATATATATATATAAAACTAAGTCCCTAACATTTAACTTCGTCTCATTCCTTCTCTTTTCTCAAAACGCCACCCAGCAGCTAGCAGTCCGGCACTTACCAATCCATAGCCAAATGCCACCCACCGGCCACAATAGCCAAGCTAAACTACAAATATCATAGCCACGATAATTTGAAAGTCGTTTCAAATTTTAAAAAGAAAATCTAAAAAAGAGGGAGATAAAATATTTCTTAGCATTTTCAATTAGACCTTACTGAAACATCATATGGAACACTTCCTTAGTATTATTTTCTCTCTTTAACTAACTTTTTAAATCAGAAATGCTAATAAATATGAGCAAAAACTATACCTATTTTTTATTCAAAAAAATTAAACAAAGTAATTACTTGGTTCAGATAAAACCGGAGCCCGACCCAACTAAGTAAAAATTGGGCTTCTGAAAGGTTAGGATACTATAAATCATGTAGAGGGTCGGGTCAGGACATGGCCGAAAGACAAAAATGCAACTTTGTCTTCCTTTTTCATTTTGAGTGGGACTATTGGCACCCCTTTAAATATCTCTCAACACCTCTTTTCTTTATTAACCCCATTAAAATATTTAAAAATATTATAAAATTCTTTTAACACCCCTTTAATGACAAAAATACCCTTAATTTAAATTTATTAGTATAAACCCCATTGTTTAATTTTTGATCCCTTGATTGTGGATAAAACTTAATTTTTGATCCCTTGTTTAATTTATTAGTATAAAATTGTTTAATATTGTCATTGACTAGCTAGATCAATTATTTCTTGTGTGGTAACTTCAAACACCAAATCCTTAAAAGCACTTATATTAGTTTCGTATGGTGTTGCCCAGCCTTCTGCACATGGTTCATGATACTTGATCCAACCATTCGCAATAGGAGGAATATGTGAAGCTGGAAGCATGAACACCTGCAGAAAAAAAGCCATAGAAAAATTAGTCCAATAATAAAGATATTGTAGCATAATTTGAATTTCCAAAGTTTTACATGCCTCTATGAAATGACTTCTATTAACAAATATAATAGCAATGATTTTATGTGAAGAGCATGATAATGGAACAAATCTAAGAGGAATGAATGATTTTATGTCAATGATAAATTGATAATATCAATGATTCTATTAACAAATCTAATAGTAATAAGGAATTTTTAAGGGGAAAAAAATATTTGATTTTGAGTGGGGGTTTAATTCGAAATTGTCTTTATTATGTAATTTTAATAAAGGTTAAAATTGTAAAATAATTAAAAGGGTGTTAAGAGGTATTTAGAGGGGTGCCAATAGTCCCACTCTTTCCTTTTTCCTTTTTCAAATGTCTAAGAACGGCAAGATGCCACCAATGGTAATTGTTTGGGCTATTATTTTCCTTGACAGATAGGACAAACCCTGATACCAAAGGGTGCGTTTGGTATTATTTTTTACATAGTATTTATTTTATTTTATTTTATAGAACAAGAACGATTAGTTTTTGATAAAAATAAAAACATGTTTGGTAGTTTTTTTTTTAAACTAATGTCTCAAAATGAAAACTATAAAAATGCGTTTGGTAGTTTATCTGGAAAAATAAAAATAATGAAGACCTATTTGGTATATATTTAAAAAATATTATATTTCAATAATTACATTATAATAATATATGTATCTAATTTTAATATGTTTTCAAAATCAAAATTTAGTCAAAATTTAAGAAAAATATCATCCGTTGATTTTGTAAATCTCCTAAGTTTTGAAAGAAATTAATTTTGTATTTAAATGATTTATGAGAATTTTAAAACTTATTTATTGATTGTTACATTTATTATTTTAATTACATTAAATTTATTAATAATATAGTTTTTTTATTAGTGTATGCATAGCAGTTTTTCATTATAGATTTATTACATTAAAACAAACCATTTATCTAATGAACATGTGAGACCTACCAGATTTTAGTGGTAATTATTGCATTGAAAGTGTGAGACCTATGATGACAAAAAACAGGAGCCATATTTCCTGTTCAAACTAATTAATATATGCCATGCTCAGGCAAATTAATTACTATCAACAGATTTTTTTGTTAAATAAGTTTATTTTACAAATATAAAATTATTTTAAATGTATTTAATATGTATGTATCTATTTTAAATTCTAAGAAAAATTTGCCCTTAAACCAGCTCATGGGCAAGGATTATTTTTTTTAATCTTCACAACATTAGTCAACCATTAAAGATCACGAAAATGTACCATAATAATTAACACATGTTACGCATCAGTTTTAAAACCTATCTAATCTAACATTTTCAGTATCCTAAAAATGTAAAAGTATAAATATTTTAACCATTAAATTTCATGAGATATTATATTACAAAGACATTTTATTAGTTTAATTAAACATTAATAATCTTATTAAGGAAATAAAATAATTTTGTGGGTATTTTGATGCTTTCAGCTTATTAGGATAAAATAATTAAAATAAACTTATGTTAAAAACATCTCATAACACCTTCGTGTCATCCATTATCATTTTGAACCTAAGACATTGTTTTTATTTTTAAAATCAATTTACAGATTTAGCTATTTAATATTTAATGCAATAAAAGTTTATAAACTTTTTTATTGTAACCTTAACAGTTGTATGATAAACTACTAGCTCATGTGACGTTTCATGCTTACTAACTCAATATTTTAGAATAGCAAGGAATATCTTCATATATTATTAATTTATTAATTAATCAATAAATTAACAATTTATTGATTGTATTGGGTTAATTAATAATATGAATAACGCTACACTTCTCAACTATTAGTGGATGCCATCTCACTTGTCGGTATAACAGTTGCCATCCCAACTATGTAGTATTACTCATATTATTATCTTAATAATAATAATAATAATAATAATAATAATAATAATAATAATAATAATAATAATAATAATAATAATAATAATAATAATAATAATAATATATTGAAATGATACTCATTTAACTAATATATATTATTTTAGTCTCAAAGACGGTACTTTATCGATGTTCTATTCTAGACATGATCAATTGACATTAAACGTTAACTATTTTTCTTTCCTTCTAGATACATATTTTACAGAATCAAAGAAGATACTTACCTAATTGTTGGTCAATTTGTATGGGTTACATTACACATAATCATAATGCACGTGCAAAATGTCAATGGCCCCAATCATATTCTCAATTAAGTTGGTGTAAAACGGCATATAACAACATCATTTTGAGCAAATTAGAAAGATGATCCACAATTTATTTAATTACAATTAATCAAACGATGAACCGACGAGCGCTGAACACGATTAATGACATTGTGGTTCGACTTCAAATTTGAGATCACACTTCAACATAAACTCAATTATATATTTCAGATTCCCCCTTAAACTCAATTATCCGTGCAATGGATGAAATAAATAGGATCACCAATTAAGTATGGAGACCAATTAGATATAAAAAATGCCGCGCTACCAGCATCAATATAATTACTATCTTCAATACCAATTAATTATTTGTAATTTTTGCAGGAAAGTTCCGTGTTACATGCATCATCGGACCAAAACAAGAAAAGGCTACAATTAAATTAATTAATATACATAACATGAACGAGTCCAGAACCCTTTTATCACCTACCTAATACGTGTGCCACGAATGCTACCTGATTTGGGTTCAGTCTTCATGCAGCCTAACAATTATAGTCATTATTCTCTCGGTTGATGTGTTTTAGAGTATCATGTCATTTACTAATTAATTGGTGAAATAATTTAATATATAATTCTTTTGAAACTTACAAAAAAATATTAACTAATCAATGGATTACATATTTATGTTGTATCATTTAAGATAAAAATTGAAATAAATTTTTGAGATGTTTATTGTTACTCTTATTAATTTTATAACATTTTCATTACATGCATGTACTTCAATTCTTTCTTCAGCAGAGAAAGAAGTTGTGTGTGATTTTTCAAAGGCTATAGACGGCAAAATGAAAGAGATCATATACATGAATGATCATCAGTATTACGTAGGAAGTGTTAGATCAATCCAACGACCAAGAATTATGATTCAATATGTGCATGTGCTATAACTTAAGTTAGTAAAACGACATATAACAACGTCATTTTGAACACATTTGAAATAAGACCGATAGGTCATCTACAAACAGACGATCGATTGCGTCAAATATCAAAATGCGGCCAAGACCCAAGATGGTCTTATTGGCCATTACTGGTTCTCCAAGATTTGATGAATCACATACCATCAACACGTGGATGAATCTCGAACCTCCGGTGAACAATAATCTAAAGAATCTCATATTGCCAGCAGCGACAATATGAATTTTGAACATACGGAGAAAGTTTTAGGCGTGGCAATGGTCTCCGTCATGTCACTATATTCCCATATTATTTTAAAAGTGATTTTAATTAGTAGCACCCACCACTCTTGAAATGGTAACCCATTTTAACTTATATTTCTTACTTAAAACTAAGAAATAGAACCGCACTTCGCACGATTTAAAAAAAAAAAAATTTAATATTATCATTTTTTTCTTACTTTGTACTTGATGAAACGGATAAAAAATATGAATTAATTTTTTTTAAGATAAAGCAGCTTTATAAAACAATGTTATTTATGAAAGTTAAACTCTTTTTTTGTTAATTATTTTAATCGCCAAGTATTGTTGTTTATTCTACTGTGTCCGTGAAAAGATGATTGGGCTGTCTAGAACATATTTTCTAATTAATTTATCTTCAACAAATATTGGATGTATTCATTGAAAAAGAAAATTAAAAAATTAGGTAATAACTAATAAGATTAGTGAAGTCAAACTGTCGATCAATTTTTATAATAAAACAATAACTAAAAAAATATATAGTCATAGTTTTCTTGATTATATTCAACTTACTAATTTGTTAGAAGTTTTATATATCTTTTTTTCTCTAACCAGCTTCAACGATCTCCATATCAACCACATCACATAAACTTCCAACAACGTCATGAAAAAATAACATAAGCATGTTAAAACATAATGCTTAATAATTTCTAATATACACTTAAAGATTAACAAACATTAATAATTAAAATATATACATGAGAGGATTGTGTTATCATTCACACGTAAATCAATCAAATTCGGAGATACGAATTGGAATCCATTAATCAGAATCTTAACAGTTTCTTCTTCTAACCTTTTAAGCAAAGTTATAACTAAGAAAATTATATTATACTGATTTGAAAGTGGTTTGTACTCACCTGTAATTGAAATAACTTTCAAATTCTTGACACTGTATAAAGAGCCCTCACTCAACATGTGCCTAAACATTGCCACTAAATTTTTCGTGATTGTTGCATGCATTAGATTTTCCGATGAAAAAAAAAAATGCTACATTAAGTGTTAAACAATTGGGAAAAAAAATTAGAGAAAACAATGGGAGAAAGAATTTTTTATACAGCCTTTTCATTACTAAAAATTATGTCCACACTAATCAATTCTCCATTCTTCTTGGTACTAAATAAAAATAAAATTAATAATTTGTGTACAGTTTTTCAACTTTAGTTAAAAGTTTGTATTGTTTTTAATTTGTGTACAGCTGTTTTATTAATGATGAATTATACATTGTCTTAAAGAAAATGAGTGAATTATATATTTTTATGATACTCTGTTATGAGCTCAAAAAGTCAAAATTTAAAAATAGGGAAATATTATGTATATTTCAGTAAGCGAAGAGCAGTTTCTACATTGGGAGTTCGACTTCTGCTTCCCGTCAGGCTATTGTGCACTATGTCACTGGTTTTCAGCAGCGTTAGCTTCCGTTTACTTATTTTGAGTGCTCGGTCTTCAAAGGGTGCCTCAAAATTTCTTATTTTGATGATATGGTCTGAAAGGTTCGTGATATGATCTTTGGATGGGCTAATCAGTTGTTCTCATTTGGTGGGAAGCTGGTGCTTATTCGTCATGTGTTGTCCTCTATGCCGCTGTGTTTGTTTCATGTCCTTCGATCTCCTGTGGCTGTAGTTCAGTGCTTAGAGCGATTATTCACCCAATTTTTATGAGGGGATTTTGAGGTGAGGATCGAATTCATTGGTGTAGTTGTCCAGAAGTTTGTTATCCGGTTGAAGAGGGCGGACTAGGTATTGGCTGAGGCTTTTGAGCTCAAGCTTTAGTGGCGTTTTCGAGAGCCGAGTATGTTATGGGCTTCCTTTATGAAGTCTAAGTATTGTAGCTCCACGCATCCGAGTCTTATCTAGTTCTGTAACCCTACTTCTCCTCCCTGGCGACACCTTTGTTTAATTTGGTGTATTGCTGGTCCTCATGTTCGTTGGTTAGTAGGGCATGGGAAGTGTAGTTTTTGGTATAATTGCTGACTGGGCTCTTGACCTTTAGTTATTTATAATCATGCTGCGGATTCTTTGATTTCAGTTTCCTTTTTCTGGCAGGGAACAGTCTGGGACAGGGGCAAGTTGGAGGATGTTTTGCCTTCTTCTATTGTTGCACATATTTTATTGATGTCTATCTCTAGTAAGGAGGCTAATTTAATTCGTTGGGTTCTTGCTTCCGATGTTTCATTTACGGTCTGCTTGGGAGCTTGTGCGTTGTTCTAAGCTGAGGGATGTGGTTTTTTCGATTATCTGGAAGCGGCATATCCATTCTCAGGTTTCTTTTTTCCTTTAGCGGTTGTTGCATGGGTTTTTAGCTATTAATGATGCCTTGTGTTCGAGGGGTTTCTGCATGGTCTCTCAGTGTGTTTGTGGTCGAGTTGTTGAGACTTCTCGGCATGTATTTGTTGATTGCCAATAGGTTCGCCAGGTTTGGGTTCATTTTCAGTGGATCCTGGGTATGCGATATATTGGGTTTCTGACCCCCCATGCTTTACTTCTACATTAGTGGCAATGTGCTCTTTCTCGGCATCATATTTGGGTTCTGCTGTCTTGCTTTATTTTGTGGCAAGTTTGGAAGGCCCACAATGCTTTTCAGTTTCATTCGCAGTCTTTTTCTGTTGATGCGATCATCTTTCAGGTGGATTTCGATGTCCAATTAGCTAGTTCTGTGTTTGGATTTAAGCCTTCCCAGCTAAGGAAAGTCTTCGATTCTTGGATTGCGGAGGGTTTGCAAGTTATGTCTCCCTTTAGGCTCCTGGGGTGATTAAGCTAACTGTGGATAGATGTTCTAGGGGTAATCCCAATATGGTTGCTTTGAGGGTATTCTGCGAGATCATCGAGGTGTGGTTTTGGTTGCTTTTGGTTGCTTTTGGTTCCTTTCTCGGGTGCCAGCAGATACTTTATGCTGAGTTCATGGCTGTGTGTGAGGGTTTGGAGCTTACTGCTCAACTGGGTTATCTTGTGCTTGAGGTGGAGTCGCATTCAGCTACAATTATCTCTTGGATCCATTCTCGAGGTCCTGTTTGTTGCGATCATGCTTACTTGTTGCGTCTGGTGTGCTTTTTCACATCCTCTTCACCTATCCTAGTCAGGCATGTGTTTTGTGAGGTTACTTTTACTGTTGATTTTTTGGCCAATTAGGCATGTTCTCAACGTGTTAGTAGGCGGTTTTCTTATCCCTAGAATCACCCCACTAGCTTATCTGGTATTCTCCATTTAAATGTTAAGGCTAAAAGACTATATGTTAACATATATGTTTCCATAATGTTGATTTTGATGATAACAAACAAGATTAAGAATGATTAAGTTTTTAAAAGCTCAAATTATTTTAAATAAATCATTAATTTCATAATATAAATATTTTATATTTAATGGATAAATGATTTTATGAAATTAGTTGTTTTTCAAGTTTATGGTTTAATTCAAAGAGTTTTGAAAACTTTGAAATCAATAAGTATTGCTTGAAATTTTGGAGAAGGATTTATTTGAAAAGAATTCATAGCATTTTGGGCCATATCATAATTTCAGGAAGTTTTGGGAATAGTAAGTATTATTTAAAAATTCTAAAATTTGACCTATTTGTAAAATTTATAACGTTTTGGGCCATAGTACAGTTATATAAAATTTTAGGGTCAAACTGTCATTTTATAAAATAGTTCACTGTTGCAGTCATTGTAGCTGTTACTGTAGAAAACGGCGATCCGACATCTTGATAACGGCTCGCCGACATCGAACATAATTGAAGATTAGCCTCTGGACACTAACGGTGATCCGACATCTAGATAACGGCTAACCGATATTGCACAGAATTGAAAGATTAGCCTCTGGACACTAACGGCGATCCGACATCTAGATAACGACGATCCAAAAATTTGAAAATCCAGCCCAACAGTCATATTGACCAGTCAAACGGTAATCCGACATCTAGTTAACGGCGATCCGACAGTGAGCAGAAAGTCAATAACGGCTAGTTTTCAGCTTCAACTATAAATAAGCTCAATTCAATTCAAACAAAATAGAGATCACAATATTATCATTGAGCTTATATTCAAGAATACAATCTTCAAAGAGCTTTAAACATAGTCATTCTTCATCTATTCACACATTGAGCATTGATTTGTAATCTTAAATATTGTGTGAGAGAAAAACAATTTGTAATCTTTTGTTTTGAGTGATTGTAAGTGTTGGGATACACTTGGGTGAAGAGATTGGGGAGAATCTCTTGTTGTGAAGGTCCATTGACACCTTGGAAGTCAATTGTAAGCATTTGAAGCCTTGGAGGCTTGCTTAGTGAAATCCTCAAGCCCGGTGAGCTTGGAGGCGTGGACGTAGGTGGAGATTGCCGAACCACGTAAAAATCATTGTGTTTGCTCTCTCTTTCCTTATCTTTTTATATTGTGATTGATTTATTTGTTATTGCTTTATATTAGTTTTGGATTTGCATTGAGTTTTGTTTTAAAATTGAATAATTTTTAATATCCCAATTCACCCCCCCTCTTGGGTTGCTTAGGTAGTATTTCACTATATTCATCATGCGCAATTTAGAAAGCTTACCTCCTGCCATAGTTATCAGATTCAATTATACACAACCTTTCTTCTGGAATGCAAACAAAACCAACGAAAACAAGCGATGTCTCGTACTCAGAATTTTATAGTCTATCCAACACTTAATTCCTGAGAGTAGATGGTATACACAGGTTCTGTTGTTAGACTAGGGACCCTAAATATTTTTTTTTTGAAAAATCTTGACTGTAAGTCATCTCCCAGCAAGAAGACATGTTTAAATAAAAGAGGAAGTGATGAGTCGTTATTCCCTTGATTTTAGTCAACCACCCGTAACGTGTATGAGAGATATT
Source organism: Citrus x limon (assembly GCA_034663535.1). Taxonomy (NCBI): domain Eukaryota; kingdom Viridiplantae; phylum Streptophyta; class Magnoliopsida; order Sapindales; family Rutaceae; genus Citrus; species Citrus x limon. The sequence goes on from CM067997.1 coordinate 26,287,843, forward strand.
AGGGAGAGTTGTTTTATCTTTATTAAAATTTTAAACCAAAACCAATGTTTTAAAATTAAACTAAATAAAGATAAATATCAATTTAAATTAGAAAACTAATAATTAAAATAAATTAGATGGCCATATTATACACGTATTGAAAAAGTGTATAACATTCTCCCACTTGGTCATCTAATTATAACTCACAATATCTCTCTTTAAACAAAATTAACCATATACTCAAACCAGAAGTTGAAAACATGAATCATGACGACAAGTCCTTTAAAGTAAAGTATTGTCTTCCATGTATTACAATGTAATTTTCTCCTGGAAAGAATACTTTATGTGGTATATGCTTTATAAATGAGCTTCTAAACGCTCATTTAGGGTCCTCACTGAATTCAAATATCTATATTGCCATTCTCCAAACAAAATGTATACAAACTATCAGAGATGACATATTTTGAAAACTTTTGGAGTAAATTGAATAAATTGCAATAAAAAGGGTATCTCAATTACATTAATATGATCATATAACTGAAGTGAGTCCCATACGTACTACATGTTCTTTATACAAACTTGGTGGCAATCCTTTCGTCAAAGGATCCGCAATCATCAATTGGTGTTGATGTCTTTTATAACCACCTTTTGTGACTTAACATGTTCCCTAATAGCTAAGTACTTAATGTCGATATGCTTGCTTCGACTTCCACTTTTGTTATTCTTAGCTAAAAACACTGCAGCAGAATTATCACAATAAATCTTTAGTGGTCTAGAAATATAATCAACAATCTCTAGTCCATAAATAAAACTCCTCAGCCAAATAGCCTGTGTCATCACTTCAAAATAAGATACAAACTCTGCCTCTGCAGTTGAAGTAGCAATAAGTGATTGTTTTGCACTTCTCCAAGAAATGGCTCCTTCTGCTAATAAGGTAGCGTTTACTTTTTGGATTGGATTGGGAATCCAGAGGAGTGGGAATCCTAGGATTGGGAGTGTGGAGTGGGAGTGGGAGTAGGTTGTTTACTTACACTGGAATGGAAGCATGGAATAGAGATCAGAATCCAATTTATGTGTTTACTTTGTCTTGGATTAGGAGTAAATTGTTTCAAATTATAATTTTATCCTTATTTAAAGAATTATAATTTTTAATTACAAAACTAATAAAAAATATATTTAATGAATAATATTTATTTTATTATATTTGTAAATTTATTATAATTATTAATATTCTTAATTATGAACAATAAATTATTAATTTTAATACAAAACGAAACCTTATTTTATTTTATATAATTATATTAAATTTATTATTATATAAAATAATAATATAATATTATTTAGTACAAAATTAATATTTTCTTAGAATAAACTATTTATTATTATTAATATTAAATAAATATAGTACTACTATTTTTAAAATAAATATAATAGTATTATATTTATTAATTCTCTATTAATATAATAATATTATTTTAAAATAATTTTAATTTAGAATCAATGTAAATTATTATTTAGTTAAATATAATATTATTATTCAAATAAATATAATAATATTTATTTTATTTTATTAATTATAAAATATTAAATTAAATTAAATTAAAAAAATAAAAGGGTAAAAAAGGGAGAGGTGGGAGTGGATTCCCACTCCCACTCCCCACTCCAAAAATGAGTGGGGCCCACGGAGTGGGATTCCCACTCCCTTCTCATTTAGAGGAAGTAAACGCTGGAGTGAGAGGAATCCACACTCCTCACTCCCACTCCAGCAAGTAAACACAGCATAAGAAGACATATCCCGAAGTTGAATTTCTAGTGTCAGAACAGGCAGCAAAATCAGAGTCTGAATACCTAATCACTTCCAAATGATCAGATCTTCTATACATAAGCATATAGTATTTTGTCCCTTGAAGATATCGCAATGCTTTCTTTGCAGCTCTCCAGTGATCCAAACCTAGATTACTCTGGTATCTTCCTAACATCCCTATTGCATATGCAATGTCAGGTCTTGTACAGACCTGAGCATATATTAAGCTTCCAACTACTGAAGTGTAAGGAATGTTAGTCATCTATTCTCTTTGCAATTTATTCTATGGGCATTGTTTCAGACTGAATTTGTCACCTTTGACAATAGGTGCCACACTAGGTGAACAATCCTTCATACGAAATCTCTCTAGTACCTTATTGATATAGGTTTCTTGAGATAGTCCTAACATGCCTTGGGATCTATCTCTTTGAATTTTTATGCCAATGGCATAAGAAGCTTCATCCATATCTTTCATGTCAAATTGTTGTGAGAGAAATCGTTTGACCTCATGAAGCAAGCCCAAATCACTTGATGCAAGTAAAATATCATCTACATATTGGACTAAAAAGATAAATTTGCTCCCACTGATCTTATGGTAAATACATTGATCTATAATGTTCTCCGTGAAACCAAATGAAGAAATTACATTATGGAATTTTAAATATTATTGTCGAGAAGCCTGTTTTAATCTATATATAGATTTCTTGAGTTTACAAACCAAGTGATCTTTTCCCTCTGAGATGAACCCTTTAGGTTGTCTCATATAAACCTCTTCCTCTAAATCTCCATTGAGGAACGTTGTTTTCACATCCATTTGATGTAACTCCATGTCAAAACGGGCTACTAATGCCATGATTATCCTAAAAGAATCCTTCTTAGAAATTGGGGAAAATGTGTCATGATAATAAATTCCTTCTTGTTGAGTGAATCCTTTGGCTACAAGTCTTGCTTTATATCTTTCGATATTGCCTAAAGAATCTCTTTTGGTTTTGAAAACCCATTTACAACTAGCTTTTGCTTCTTTAGGCAATTCAACAAGATCCCAAACTTGGTTATTAGTCATAGAATCCATCTCATCCTTCATGGAATTGTACCATAAAATGGATTTACTACTACACGTAGCTTGTGAAAATAAGATAGGGCCATCTTCAGCACCAATATCAACATCAGATTCTTGTAGATACACCACATAATCAGAAGGAATTGCTGGTTTCTTTGTCCTTGTGGATCTCCTTAATGCTATATCAGCATCCTCTTAAGGAGGTTGCTGAATAGCTAGATCTTTAGGAACATTCTCTTCATGATGAGGCTCTTCAGTGGCTGGTTGTGGAAATTGCTGAACTACAACCAAATAATCTGAAGTATCATGAGTAGTTTTTGAACTTTGATCTTCCTAAAAAACTATGTTTCGAGGTTGACTACTCCCACTAATCCCATCATTCTCTATAAACCTAGCATTCTTAGCTTCTACAACTTTAAAAGCATGGGATGGACAATAAAATCTATATCCCTTAGACCTTTCTGCATAGCCAATGAAAAACCCACTGATTGTCCTGGGGTCTAACTTTTTCTCTTGTGGATTGTACACCCTAACTTCAGCGGGACAACCTCATTCTTGTACATACCTTAAACTAGGCTTCCAACCTTTCCATAACTCAAAATGAGTTTTAGGAACAGCCTTAGTTGGAACTCTATTTAATACATATACAACAGTTTTTAAGGCTTCACTCTACAAGGATAATGGGAGATTGGAGTTGCTAATCATACTCCGAACCATGTCCATTAATGTTTGGTTTCGTCTTTCAGCTACGCCATTCTGATATGGTGAGCCTAGCATTGTATATTGAGTAACAATACCATTTTCTTCAAGAAACCTAGCAAAAGGACCAGGTTTTTGCCCTGATCCCGTGTATCGACCATAATATTCTCCACCTCTATCTGATCTCACGATTTTGATTGGTTTCCCTAATTGTTTCTCTACTTTTTCTTTATATACTTTAAAAGCATCCAATGCTTCACCCTTATCATAAAGCAAGTAGAGATACATGTATCGTGAATAATCATCAATAAAGGAGATGAAATATCTCTGACCATTTAAGCACACTTCTGAAAATGGGCAACAAATGTCAGTTTGTATGATTTCTAAAATATATGAACTCCTCCTTGCACCTTTTTTGGTCTTATTGGTCTGTTTTCCCTTAATACAGTCCACACAAGTACCAAAATTAGTAAAGTCAAGAGTCTCAAGTGCTCCATCATTTATTAACCTCTTAATTCTCTCAATGGAAATATGACCTAATCTCATGTGCCACAACATGGAGGATTGCTCATTTAAGGCACTTCTCTTAACACCAATATTACCATGCATAGTCATAAGGTTAAAATCAAAAGTGGGGTTTAAATGAAGTTTAAACATACCATCATCTAAGATTCCATCACCAACAATAATATAATCTTTTAATAAGTGAAAATATGTCCTAAGAAAATTAAAACCAAAACCAAAAGGTAAAAGTCTTGAAACTGAAACAAGGTTTCTAGAAAAATGATGGAATGTAAAAAGTTTTATCAAGGTCTAGAACAAAGTCAGAATTAAGGACAAGTCTGTAGGTCCTGACAGCTTCAACACGTGAAGGCATCTTATTTCCTGAATAGATGACTTGTTCACTTTCCATCAGTTTCCTGTGGTTTAGGAAGCCCTGTATGGTATTGGAAATATGGATTGTTGAACCAGAGTCAATCCACCAAGTGTTATGAGAAACATGAACCATATTAGATTCGTAACACACAAGAGATATAAGATTACCTTTCTTTTCAAGCCATTTCTTATATTTGGGGCAAGCTTTCTTCATGTGTCCTTTCTTCTTGCAGAAAAAACACTTGATAGCATTCTTATTAACCTGATTAAGAGGTGCTTTGCCTTTTCCTTTTCCCTTCTTGTCAGATTTCTTTCCAGCAGTCACTGTATGGGCACTTTCCATTCTCTCTTGATTCAACCTCCCTTTCTTTTGCACACATAAGGTCAAGAGTTCATTAATTGACCACTTTTCCTTATGTGTGTTATAAGAAATTTTGAAAGGTCCATATTCTTGAGGGAGTGAGTTGAGAATAAAGTGAACCAGAAATGACTCAAAAAAATCAATTTCTAGTTACTTGAGTCGAGCAGCAATATCCCTCATTTCCATAATGTGCTCACGCACTCCTTTAGTGCCAGTAAACTTCATGGATGACAATTTACTCATTGAGGTGCTTGCCATAGCCTTGTCAGATGTCTCAAATTGTTGCTCTATGGCATTGAGTTAATCTTTCACCTTATCACAATCTGGAATAAAGCCACGAATGATTTTCCCAACATGAGCCTTAATAAGCATCATGCTCAATCGATTGGATCGCTCCCATCATTCATATGATGCTTTCTCTTGTGGGGTACTTAAATCCGTAGGCACTGGCGGCTCATCCACTCGAAATGCTAAGTCAAGGTCATTGTACCCTAACGTTAGGAGAATTTTCTCCTTCCATTCATTAAAATTGTCACCACTCAGAAAAAGAATACCAGAAGTATCATTGTTTGGAACAGACAAAGATTGAATAGCTACAAAAACAAACAAAGTACAAGCTTACAAAACATATTGAAGCATAAATTATAAGGAAAATTTACACATGTAAATAATTTCCAATAATTTAAATAAATCAAAGCATCATTATAACTATCTTGTGGGCAAATTATAACATGCAACATATTTATATCCATACAATAAGACTAGCATATTATTTATTATCTTGATAAATAGGCATGTGGGCAGCTGTTATAATTAAAATAAATAACTCACTATCTCATTCTAATTGAAACACAAATATAATAATTTCCCTGTGGGGTTAATTATTATGTTTTATTTTACCATCTGATGTCATTAAGAATTTATGTGACTAAATTTTCTTAATTTAGAGTGCTGTGGCTATCTCTCAATTAATCAATTGTAACAACTTTATAAATGACATCAAATTTATTCCAATATGCAAACAACATGCACACGGTAAATAATTAAGGCATGTGAATAATATATAATAAATTCCTTATAATCCAGAACATACAAAGGTGATAATTTCACAAAACAGAAACTAGTATTATCACTTTCCATGGATTTATATCATCAAAGTACATGCCAAGGTTACCGAATATAATTTTAAGACACCCAACAATTCTTCACAGAACCAATAGCATAGAAATATGAAATTTGTCATGCATCAGATTTCCAATCTTAATATTATGCTAGTTAAACAAATACAGGTGTCCTTCATCATTATTAATGCAATCCAAGAATACAACAAATATATTATATTCAATCATGCATGCATTTATTTACATATCATAATGTCACTAAAACTTAATTTAGTAAATCTACATATATAAGACAACCAACATGTCATCACCGTCATTAACCGAAAACCGAATGTAGACAATTGAATTAATTGAATTGATTAATTGAATTTCTATAATGACATGATAGAGTCAAACGAATTAATTAATTAATTATACTTATATCAATTATGCAGACAAGTCTCGAATAACCATTATTGCATAATTCCATTCATGCATTCCATATGAAAATACAACGGAAATTTTTTAGCCTATCCTGAAACTATATATATATCACAGAATATCACACACTCATATTCAATATGTTATATCTCGCATGCGAAACAATTATTCATAAAATAATCAATCATGCTTTAAATTATTCAGATTCTAACATATAAGAATCGATAACTAGACTAGAAGCATGGCTCTGATACCAACTAAAAGACTATATTCATCATGCGCAAGTTAGAAAGCTTACCTCCTGCCATAGTTATCAAATTCAATTGTACACAACCTTTCTCTTGAATGCAAACAAAACCAACAAAAACAAGCGATGCTTCGTACTAAGAATTTTCTAGTCTATCCAACACTTAATTCCTGAGAGTAGATGGTATACACAGGCTCTGTTGTTAGACTAGGGACCCTGAATATTATTTTTTTGAAAAATCTTGACCGTAAGTCATCTCCCATCAAGAAGACATGTTTAAATAAAAGAGGAAGTGATGAGCCGTTATCCCCTTGATTTTAGTCAACCACCCGTAACGTGTATGAGCGATATTAGGGAGAGTTGTTTTATCTTTATTCAAATTTTAAACCAAAACCAATGTTTTAAAATTAAACTAAATAAAGATAAATATCAATTTAAATTAGAAAACTAATAATTAAAATAAATTAAATGGTCATATTATACACGTATTGAAAACGTGTCTAACAAAGGCTATTCCTCATGTCAGATGCTAGCATTGACAATTTTTTTTTTTGTTATTAAAGTGTTCTTTCATTTATTATGGAGGTTTTGGTTTATGTCCCATTTCTTATGTATGTTTTTTAGTTTCTAATTTATGTTACAGGTAGGAGTCATGCCTAACCTCCACCTTCTGATGATTTTTCATTAAAAAAAATTACGTATATAATTATTATTTTTTTTGGAAGAAATATTACGTATATTAATTATAACAAAGTGGTTATATTATTAGTGGGGACTGGGGAGGAAATGGTTTCGAAACTGTTATGTGGGACCATTTATGCAAGGTCACGTCAATGCAAAATGGCTTGTCTTTTATTATTATTTTTTTTTTCTGGTAAAAACGCAAAAGATTGATCTAAAAATCCTGCAAAAATGAATTTGTAATTTTGATTTTCATGGTGTTGGACAAATCATTTTTATGGCCTTAGAAATCCCACATTTTTGTTTATGGTTTCTGATACACTTTACAGCTAGAATTCAGAAATTGTACCAATGATCGAGCACTCTTCGAGCGAGTGACAGCTCCAAAATGAAAGAAAGGGAATAAGACAGAGATGAAAAAGAGGAGAAGAACTTTTCATTCATCCAAAAAAACCTGCATTACACAATATTCTCTTTTACATATATATCTCGTGACTCCTCTAGAGTATTCTAAGGCTAAAAGACAAATATGAGCTGGCAATTGTAAAGTAGCTAAATTATAATAACGGAATTCATATACTTGTTAAGAGAAATTATCCATCCACCCTTGCTGTCCTGATTCACGTGGCATAGTCCCTCATCCAGCTTGGCTGTTTCTTGGCTCTCTCGGGTCTAAAGTGGAGCTGCTGTTTTGCTTCTGTGAATTCATCATTAGGTTCCTTAGTCACGGTTTTGGCTCCTTCATCCTCTCTTGGCAAATTGTCCTTTGCATCTAATTCAATTGGCAAGCCCGTATCAGTTTCATAATTTCTTTGTCTTGTGTGTTTCCATTTGTAGCAAGTGAAGACCATTGTGTTCCTTTTTTTTTTTTTTTTTTTTTCTTTTTAAAGAAAGTTTTTGATCTGAACTTTTTGAATATTAACTAGTACTCAAGGTCAACACAAAAGAAAAAAAAAAAAGGTGTGTGCGCTTTTGGTTCTCATGGGTCATGGGATTTTTTACTGTCGTGATAATAATTTATGGGTAATGCTAAGTTACATGCATGTACCTTACATTCCTCTCACATGAATAGTGTATGGATACTATTCATGTGAGAGGGATGTAAGGTACATGCATGTAACTTAGAGGGATCCATAATTTATTAGAAAAAGGGTAGTTACACTTAAATTTAGGAAAAGATATGAAGATATTCAACTTTTTAATAAGAGACACTTTATTTATAGATAATAAATTAAAATTTTAACTTTAAAATATTTTGATAAATATAAATATAATTTAAATAGTTTAATTTATCTAGTAGACTAATAATATTAGAATTTTTTAGTATATGAAATAATTTTTAAAATGTAAATTATTATATTTATTTTAATAATATATTTATATTAATGATAAAAAAATTTGAATAAATTTTTAGGTGAAATAGATTTTATAATTAATCTCATGTATTAATAATCTTAAAATTATTTTATGTAATTTTGAATATATATATATATATATCAAATCTAATTGTTTTAGTATTTTCTGCTCTTTCGCTTATCTGGTAAAGTAAAATTTATTCTTTTTAACCTATCTGCTAAACAACCATAAAAGAAAGAAAAAAAAAAAACTTATCGGATTAAAAGAAATGATACCTCTAATCTAATTTAAAATTAATAATTAAAGGAGGCACAAGATCTATCCATTAAATAATTAATAGCATTTCACATCAACAAGCCTCCATCGTGCTAACCAAGATTCTGTTGTCGTTAAACAATAAATCAACGCCGATATTCACACAAAGAAGAGCACAAAACGGTGCGTTTTGTGCAAAGTATAAAATGTCTCTATTGGTGCAAAGAGCACCTCACATACGCAACAGGCGCGCCCAAAGTTCACGCGTCTGACTCTTTCCTTTCTCCCTCATTACACTGCTTTTCCTTTCTTCCTCATCGCAACTCTCTCTCTCGTCTTCAAGCTGCCAGCCGCTGCATAAGCTCCACCGCAGCAGCCGTTTTCTCCCGTCTCCACGCAGTTGCCTCATTTCCCAACAGTACAACAACAAGTCTCTTTGCTCTCATACCCTCTCATACACAACTGTACTCTCATCCAATGAATCGATTTGTTAACATCAGTTGAGTTTTGAAGGTGGGTTATGAAGAAGTCATTCAAGGCGATCAAGCTTCACTCCAACTTCCAAAAGCTTGAATCTAGCAATAATGTCATCACTGAGCCTTTGTTGTTGTTGTTCTCGGCTTTTGTTCTCAACTTTACCATCTGTCTCTTCCATCAACTTTGCAGCCTCCTGAGCTTAGATCTTTATGTATATTGGTCAAATTGTTCTAGTTTGTTTATCAATTTTATTGCCCACCATTGCCATAAAAAAAAAAATTTAGAGTTTGTAACTTTGATGAAAATTGCCATGCTTGTCAGTTAAAGAGATATTTCATACTTTGCACAAAACTCACCGTTTTGTGCAAAGCTTTGTGCACAACTTTGTGAGAACATCATTTTCCGTTTACCACAAACCGAAAACAAAGATTGGATTATTTTAACTGAGTTGATTTTTTTAAGTTATTGGTTATATTTACGATTGTTCCGTTACAATACCTTTAATATTTTTTTATTATATTTCTCAAGATTTTCTTTTTTTTTTTCATAATTCTTAAGATTTTAATTATAAGTTCTTTTTAAAATTATTCTAAACACATGCATTACATTTCGCAATTTTGATTGAGTAATTAAAAAAAAAAAACTCAAAACTGAAGAAGAGTATAATAAAATTTTATGACGTTTAAAAAATGCTCAAAGTAAAGCAATGAATATAATATAATTAAAGGATATTCAACTTATTAACTCAATTTTAAACAAAGAAAAAGAATATTCAGTTAATTAACCGGTTCATGTTTAACAGCAAAATGCCAAAATGAGGCAAAGGCACCCATGATCAGTGGCCAAATTTTACTCCCCTCTATCCTTTATCTCACTCCATTCTGTATTAATGGCTTCTCTACTTATCTCAACCAAACACCACCTTCTTTTTTCTCCTTTAAAACCCCGCCCAATACTCACCTTCTTACTCACTAAACAGCAACTTCTTGTCTCTCCTTTAAAATTCAGCTCAATACTCTACTCCCCGCCCGCCAAACACCACCTCCTTCTTTTGGTTAAAAACTTTAGCGAGGACATCCTCCTTCTAAAAACGTGAGAATGCTTATTTTTCTAATCAGGACAATTTTATTTTAACAAAATGAGAATGCCACTAACAAATATAGAATTCAATACACTAATAGAAAAAAAATCTAATATCTAATGTATTGAAATATATATATTTTTTACATTTTAGTGTGCAACCTTACTTTTACTAGAGAAGAATTATATATATATAAAAAAATTACAACATAGGATTTTAAAGTGTAAAAAAGTACAAGAAACCTTACCGTGCAATTTTAAAGCTTAACTTTATAATACTATTAAACTCTACAGTTTTAAAATTTTTTCGGACTTTAAAATCCTGAACTAGAAAAGAATATATATATATATATATATATCTACGTGGATTGGACAAATATTCGTAAATCAACAAACTCAACCCATGTCTATGCCAAATTATATATAATTCTAAGAAAAAAAAAAGGCTCTACTTGAGCAACCTCTGCACTGAATATCATGTCAACTCAAGGAGGAAAGATCAAGGTGTGAAAATCATACTTCTACAACCAACCAAGAATCAGATCGGAGTGTATGTTTTCCTAACAACAGGTATTTCAGATTCTCACTCTCTTTGACCATTTCTTTCAGTTTCAAATACCATTTGTGATGATCTAAACGTTAGCATAGCTGTCAGGAAAGGTACTAGAACTGGTACTAAACATCCTATGCTAAACGTGTCACATATTATTGGCTTTCTCCCAATACGAAGGCCTTCACTACTAATCTGTCCAACGTTGGAATATCCAAAAAATATAAGGGAGTCTTTGGTTGTTCCAGAATGGAAACATGCTGCATTGAAAGAAATGAGGGCGCTCGAGAAGAATGTGACATCGGCAGATGTTGGATGCTCCAAGAGGGAAGACACCATTGGCTGTAAGTGGGTATTTACTATGAAGTACAATGCGAATGGCAGCATTAAGAGATGTAAAGCAGGACTGGTGGCTAAAGGCTTCACACAAACCTATGGAATCGACTGCCAAGAGACGTTTGCACCAGTTGCAAAACTGAATACGATCGGAGTTCTCTTGTCCCTTGCAGCCAACTTGAATTGGTCTTTACAACAGCCAGATGTGAAGAATGCTTTTGTGAATAGTAAGCTGAAGGAATAAGTTTATATGGCATTACCTTCCGGTTTCGAGAGGCACTTTCGAAGTTGAGAAGGTAGGCAGGCTAAAGAAATCACCCTATGGACTAAAACAGTCACCGAGAGCTTGGTTTGACAGATTTAGTACGTCCGTTAGAAGTCATGGATACTCACAAAGCCAAGCAGATCATACACTCTTCTGCAATCATTCCAGGGATGGTAAACTTGCTAACTTAATAGTCTATGTGGATGACATCATTCTTACCGGAGATAATCTAGTTGAATTGGAGCGGTTGAAGAATTTTTTAGCTAGGGAATTTGAAATCAAGGATCTAGGGACCTTGAGGCATTTCTTGGGAATGGAGGTTATCAGTTCAAAGGAAGACATTTCAGTGTCTCGAGGAAGTATACAATAGATTTACCCTTACTCATCAATCTCTTTTTCCAACAGTCCTTATTTAGCAATTTAATGCCAGCAGTAGCACCATAGTTTTGTTAATTTTACTTGTTGCATGATAGAATCAGCATACGAAGCAAAATTGGTTTCAAAGTCTTCAGTATAAGGAATCCAAATATTTGATAATGATCATCTTATGTAGTCTCTTAAGCATCAAATTGAGCCATGACATTGCAGTTCGCCTAATCGTTAGCTAATAGCTATAATCGATTATAAGCACAGGCTTAGGCCTAACCACACATAAACATGATAAAAAAAAATTCAGATACAATACTGTGAAATCATTCATGAGAATCAAAGAAATGCCATAGGATTGCAAGATGCAACCTTTCATCAAATTTTAATCATAAAAAGCCAGTAAAGGAGGGAGACGAGAGAAAAAAAGAAAGGGTAAAATTGGAAAATTTAAGTTACATTGATATGTATTTTAGTCATTTTAAGTTAAAATGAAAAAAAAAAAAAATAGGGGCTAATGAGATAAATCCTGAGAGGTTAAGTATCATTACTTAAAATTACGTCTACAATGGGCGCTTCCTCCACCCTCTGTTAAGTCATTTCTTAATTTTCTAGCTTTCAATGGAAAATATATATATGAATATCAATGAATTAATATCTTTTATTATATATACTACTTATCCCCTTATTGTTTTCATAACAATCAATAACCCTTTGGCAGCATAATTTGTAGAATTAATTACCTTTATTTTCAAATACACTATTATTCATATTTATTATAAATTAAACATATCATATAAATGAAATTGAAATCAAAAGTAAAATAATTCCAAGATAGTGCCTAGTAAGTGTCAAGTGTACGTCATTGTAAGATAAGATGCAAATTTGAGATTTCTGCACGATGGAAGATTAAGAGAGGATTATTGATAAATTATGAAAGTTGTTCTCATATGTTGTGCACTAGCTTGCATAAATCATTTTGTAATTATGTTATGTTTTGCTGGGTCAATAAGTGGATGATGTCAAATATTTAGAAGTAATTTTAATTGATTCATTTGTTATGTGACCGATCAAATATTATGTTAATGAATTTAATTTTTAAATATATACACCCTATTTATGTAGTAGTTAGATTATAAACAATTATAATTTTATATTATATTGTTATAACTCATTATAAGATGTACAATTTTATAACTAACACAAGAGAAGCCTCTACACTCATCCATGTACATAAAATTTTTGTCCATTCGAAATTACTTTGAGTCATTGTGTACTTGGACATGAGTGTCGAATATCAATTCATCGATGTTTGAAAAGCTCAACAGCAACTCACTCAGCAATGACATTATCTTTGACATACATGTGTGTTGACAGTGAAAATGCATTACATATTAAAATTAAATCTAATGAAAAACAGAAGTAAATTATGAAGCTTCTGAGCAACCTCAGTCAATATTATTATTATTTCTTGCAAGAATTTATGTAAACAAGACAAAATTGCTCCAACTTTTTTTCTGATGACTAAATCTAATGAAAAGAAAATGAGAAGAATGTGAAGCAGACTCAAGAAAATAATTAAACAAATTAAGAAGCTAACTTTAAAACAGGAGTTGGAGTGTGGGACCAACGATTTCTTTATAAATTTTGAGGGTCTGATATCAAACTCCAATAATATTTTATTTTTATTTTTAAATTTTTATTACAATTAACTGATAATTATTATATCAGTAAGTCTAGAGAGCTTGGAGCTGCAGCAGAGCATTTGCAAGACTTTAAAAGGCACATGCTACAGAAGAATTTAGAAAGATCATGATGTTGTTAATTTCTATATCATCAAAAGTTATTGGATTTTAAATATTGGCATACTTTTGATTATTCCAGTAATCTCTCTTACTAGTTAATATATGTGGTCAAGAGCACACATTAACACAGTTACTTGAACAATAATTCTTGCAAAATTATTTGGCCAAACAATCATGATCCACGAGTTTATGTTTCATTAATTAAACTGAGCATGCAGTTTGAAATTTCTTTACTATCTATTCCTCCATGACTTCAAATATGTGGGTGCTTTTTCTTCCTGTACGAATCTCTAACAATGCAGCTTCTATAGGAAGTGCTTTTGTTGCATATGTTTGACTTCGAGACATGCCCTTGGCGTATAAGAAGAAGCAAAACTTAATGGCGAAGTCAAGCTAACATGTATTGTCTTCGTAGACTCCAATACTGAGTTATCTATAAAGTGAGAATCACATTAATTAGCACATTTAATGTGAATTTAATTTTCCTTTTTGGGGTCAAAATATTATGGTTTGAAAAGTTGCAATATGTGAGTAATAATGTTAGATATTCTAACAGTTAATTGTCAACTTGAGTTATAATATCATGTGTTACTTATCTATTAGATAATGAATTTTAAATTATTTAACTACATTCAATACATGAATGTCACATCAATTTGAACTCAAATTGAGAGTTAGATGTTGAGATGCTTAGCATTGCTCATATGAAAGTGCTCAGAATGTTAGAATCTGAAACTAATTAATGGGGAACAACAATTAGAAGTACTATAAATGCTCAAAAACCATCTTAAAATATTATTTTATTTTATTTTTTTCCCTTAAAATGTTAGATTATAACTACAAACTCCTAGCAAACATATTAATTATAGTTAGTAATCATTAATCAACCAACAAAATCTCTAACAATAATATTAATGAGAAATTTTAAGCTTTAAGGCTTCATCCCATATCACTAACACCAAGAAACACACTGTGGAGAGGTTAAGTAACTAATCAACTCTTCATATATATGTAATTAAATCCAGTAACATGGCAAATTAAACAAAGAAACAAAGCCTTAAAATTGTATTTCCCCGCATAAGAAAATCGGCTAGTAATTGAATGAAAAGATTGCCTGCATTAATCAGAAGCCTAAACAACAAACATATAAATATATAGAAATATCCATTCTTCTATTTCATCTCTTCAAATATGTTTCACCAAATTTTGCTCACGTTGAGATTTTGGTAAAATAATTTTTCATTAAGCATTAATCAGACTTCTCAAAAAGCTTAATTGATCATCTCTTCAACAACATGCAAATTAACAAAAAGAAAGTACTAACTACATATCATTATCTCCTAAAGCAGCCCCCCCTCCATGCACCCAACAATTAGGATCAATTACTTTCTTCAATAGTACCTCAGCTTCTTTCTCCTATAAACATCAAACGGCACCGGTTTTGTCGCCCGATAAAGACTATCGAGTGACCGATATCTCCTCTTTTTGGGCCGACACATCTCACTTTCTTTCCCAAAAATCTCTTCAATCTTTGCCCGCTTACTACTCTTCTCGCTATAGTTGTTATCTTCATCGCTTTCGCTTAGCTGCATGAGCTGCTCGGCCGCCGCCGCCGCCGCCGCCTCCTCTGAATCTAATAACAGCTTCTGGGGTTTACGTAAAGACTCCGATGAATCCCCCATTGAAATGAAAATATATCTGTAATTTGTGTTTGTTTCTATTTCTTGTTCCTTTCAGAAACCCTAATCTCTCTTTTCTACTCTCTATTTCTTTGTGTTATAATTTGTGTTTTGTGTTGTGTTTTTGGTCGATGGGTTTAGGCGTAGAGCGCGTTTTGAGGGTACGTGAGTTGTGTTGTACAGGCTGGTGCTATGATGCTTGTTACAAGGTGTCCTTCGTTTCTTTTATATAACAACTCAATCTTGATCTTCTACTCTCAGTTCTATTTTAACGTATAGATTAGAGAGATTTGTAGGCCTTCTGATTTCTTGATCATTGCTTCTTTGACTTTGTTGACCTCTCATAAGTGGTGATCAACGTTGTTTGTTGGGTTGTTAATTTATAATATTAAATATACGGCATGGTCTCATGGTCTAAACCATCATCTAGTTGGTCCCACCAAATCCATGAATCGCAGCCGATTACTTTTTTTTTCAAAGTACATTTTTTGCCGTCGGATACTTGTTTGATTCCCAGATGCCAATTTATTTCCCCGTGAGTCACGAAGGGGATAATAACGACAGGTTCCCTTGGTTTTTATATTTTCTCAATAAAGGATACACTTTATTCATTTCATTTGTATCAAATAGGTCGTTGAGTGGGTGATCCCAACTGAAATAATCAACTCCGTTAATAATGTTAGAATTTTGGGTTTTGACCATGATAATTAATGCAAGAGTATGTGATAAATAAAGTGTTATATCAAAGCAGATATTTTGATAAAATATATGGGAGTCATTCACTAATAAGGTGGTCGATTATTTCCCTTCCTGCATTATATGTAATACTTCAAATCCTCATTTTTTTCGAATGTTTGGAGTAGATTTACACTATGATAGTATCATAATTAACAAAAGTTGATCTAACATGCATTGGTAATTTTATATGTTAAATACCAATAGACAGAGATAATTGGTACTATTGGGTATTGACAAGAGACTATCTGTCGATTAAGGTAAATACTAAAAGGGAAAAAAGACAATTAGGGACTTATTTGTTATAAAAGGAAAAAGTATTCATTCTTAGAAAATGTCTTCTATGCTACTATTCCCTCATGAAATTGTCAAACATTTACACTCCGAAGTTGACTTGACCAAGTTTTGTTGAGTATTTGGTAAAATTAATATTCCCTTGCTGAATAAGTCTTTGACAAGTTTTGCATGTTAATTGAGCGTGAAATCTTTGTTCTGTAGTAGCCAATAAGCAGCAAACTTCATAGGCCAAAGTTTGTTGTTTTCCTCAACAAGTCTTTTTCTTATCTTGCTTATTCATTGAATTCTTTCTTTGAATTCTTTCTTCTTTATGGGCCAAGACTAGCAAATACCAAAATGACATCTTATCACCTTACATTTCAAACTAATTTTTCTACGATATCCATCTTATTTTTGTAATATTCTTTGGTTGTAAAAGCAAAAGATTAATTTTGAATTGCAATTAAATAAACTTATTTTATCAAAAAATGAATAAAATTTGCGAAGTCCAACAATTAATTTGAAATAATAGAGGTGAAAAAATAACTCTTCATTGGGGGGTTATACTTAATTCTCGTTCAAAGTAAACAACACTGAGTAATGCTGCCATCAAATTTGAGCAATCAAAGCATATGTAACAAGAATTGTCTCTACAGTTATGGTACAGTCGGAGTCCCCTCGCATGTAGCAAATAGAGATGGCAACGAGGAGAGAAGGGGAGTGGATCGACTTCTCGTACTCATCTCTAATACTTTGTTTATTTCCTTGAATCTTTCTTGTCACCAGTATAGTTGCTTCAGGAAAGAGGATAGGCATATCCAAATAATAAAAGGTGATCCTCAAATGTACTTGATTCTTGAATAATAAATACTATTATTTTTCGAATTTAATTTAATCATATTAAAGTAAAAGTATAAAATCATATTACTAACACAAAAACATCAAAATAAATTAAAGCAATCAATAATTTCTATTAAACTAAGTCATTGTCATCAAACTCCAGTAACCACAACTGCAAAGTGCAATGACTGACAAAATTGAGCTACCACATAGTGTTGTTTCCTACATTCAAAGGTTTCAAAACTATTTACAGCCATGAATATTGATTGATCACAAGAACATTTACCACGTAAATTAACTCATGAAATCTGTTAATTACAAACTCTAAATTTATTATCATATTTCTTAATTTATGTTATTATATTTAAGATCCAACAGAAAACATTACGAACAACTTGAGAAGTGTGATTCATAGTTGGCTTTTTTGTGGCGCCGGGGGGGGGGGGGGGGGAGGGGGGGTTCCTGCCAATGAGAAGTTAACATGCAGTATAAACTCATCACAAGCACAGTGTGTTCTCGAGAGAGACAGAGAGACTTGAGACTGAAAATGGTATTCCAAATAAATAATACATTTCAAACTTCAATAAGATTTAAAGTGTTTTACAGTAGAGTGAACAATCAAGAACATAAATTTCTGGAATACCATACATTTATGACTCCAGAATATGAACGTACATACCCAAGTCTAAGCGTAATCATTGAAACAATTGAAGACATGAGATCTAATTGTGGAAACACGTATACAAAGAACCCACAGGATATTGACAGGGGAATAAATATAATTCAATGCTCTCTTGCAACATACAGAAACTCAAAATACAAAAAGGAACCCTAACGTCCATCGGAATATAATGAAAGAATTAATGAAAAACCATTGTAAAACAAATGACAATGTGTCAGAACCCCCCAGCCCTCTGATATCTACAACATTCCCAAGCTACAAGCTTTGGTTTCACAAAATTTCTTTCTTGTCTATGACAAATCGGATCGTGCAGCACTGCATGAAGCAATTTGAGCTGGAAGAGCAATGTCTTCTGCAACTTCACAATTATGACCATAAACTGAAACCAAAAGACACCTAAACGCATTTTTTATTCACGTATCCTAGTCACAGTTCAACCCACAAATTTCTAACACGGGGCCATCTTTGGAGACAAATGGGTTTATTCTGACCCACATGAGGGTCAAGATTGAGGCAAGCAGAATCGACCACACCAAGATAATGGTAGGCATCCGATCCTGTTTTCCTAGTAACCCCTTGAGGAAGGGGTAGAGGTGGATGATGACCCAAAGGGCAAAGAATAGCCTTCCAAAAAGTGGGCCCCATGAATCATACCCATTATTGATGGCATCCGAGATCCCAACCACAACCCCGACTACATTAATGATAAACAAAGTCGTGGGAGGGATTAATAAGGATGTCCACTTGAAGAGGTAAAGCTCAGAAAATTCACCATCATCTGCTCCTTTAGAGGTAACTGTGAAGTTTGTACTGACACCAGCCAAAACCTTTAGTAGACCCTGGAAGAGAGCAAAAAAGTGCGACGAAGCACCTCCAATCACCCAGAACTGCTCGTTTCTCCACCAATCATCTATGCCAACACCACCCCATTGCATCTCAAGGATACCGGTTGCAGCAATAGATATGAAGAGACCAATAAAGACGAGACTAGCATAGTTGCTAATCTGTAGACAGTAAAGAATGCTGAGTCAGCAAAAAAGTCTGTTTGACTATGAAGCAAATACAAGACAGAAAAAATGGTTATAAGTGGAAGATTTCACCAGTAATAACCAAAACTTTCCAAAATTGATGAAATGTAGGCTACATATATGAACAAGCTAAGCTTAAAAAAAAAATAATAAGAAACTTAGTTATGCACCTAGTTCAGCTATAAGCAACCTAGATTTTGCACATTGGCCTTGCAAGTTCAAGGCAAGATGACTACCAATCAGGATACACTAATAAAATCAAAAGGATTTTAATCCCACAATTTAGGTGCATCTAACATGTTTATGATCCGTATGTCACAGTGTTTAAAAATTGCAAGAAACAAAGCCACGAACATAGTTTCAATGCAGGAATACACAAGTATAACATTTGAGACATATTCAACTCATAATCCACAACATTTCTCCTCAAACATGATGTTCATAGTTTCAAAAACATGGATTGTTACCTCAGGAACAATGAATTTCCCAGTGAGAAGGCAGAAGGCAGGTAGCGTACAGTAAACAATCAAAGGAATGGAGGTCCAAGGGTACACAACTGAGTTTATATATGAAAATCTCTCCAGCAATTTCAACCCACCCCCATAACCATACCAGATTGGACAATGTCTGCTCAAGAATATCTCAACAGATCCCAAGGCCCACCGAAGAACCTGGTGTAGACGATCTGAAAGATTGATGGGGGCTGATCCCTTAAAGCAAGCCCGTTTGGGAATGCAGTATACAGATCTCCAACCATGGCAGTGCATCTTAAACCCAGTCAGGATATCCTCAGTCACAGAACCATATATCCAGCCAACCTGGTACAACATTTAAATGTTTAGTCACAATGATAGAACTCACATATGATAAGTTCACTTTAAAGTCCTCAGTTTTTACTCACTTCCTTCCCCCATTCTGTTTTATCTTCATAACCACAGCTGATCACTTGGATTGCTTCTTTCAATAGTGAAGCTCGCTTGAGATCTCCAGTAACTCCACCATCTTCCAAAAGAGAAGAATCTACAAAAACCGGAGACTGCCCGAACTTCTTCTCCAACTTCATTCGGGACATATCAGATGGTTTCTCAGCATTTGTTTCTGCAACAACAGTTCGGTCTTAATTGCCAGGAACGTTTTTCAAAAGTCACAAATATAATACAACTATGCAAGTACGAAGTTGCTCTTGCACATAAGTAGAGATTTACCTTCTACGCCCTCTTCAATATTCTCAAGAGCATGTATTTGCTTCGATGCTTCCTTATTCTTTGACTTCTTTTTCTTATCCTTCTTTGGCTGCTTTGCTTTCTTGTTTTTCCTAGATCCACAACACAGACAGCACCACTTTGGCCAGCAATTGCAGGTCTTGCCAGGAGACTTCTTCTTGACAGGAGCATCATAACCGTATAGTGCTTGCCTTCTGAAAACACACCCAGTTCCGACATATATTGGTCCTTGGATACCATCCAATCCTTTCATGTTGATCTGTTTGCATTAGGGAAATTAGCTTCTCTATAGTAACAATAATTTTCTTGTTTTAAACTAAAGGAAAGAGGGGGTGCGGGGGAAAGAGAGAGAAATGAACATACGTCAAAGAATACAACATTCCGGTTTGAGTATCGATCATGACGATCAATACCATCAAATCTTTGTGGAAATTGCACATAGCAAATCTTTTTCCCCGATTGAGGGTCCATCATGAAGCACATGGCTTCTCTAAGTGCTTTGCTGTTGTTAATATAATGATCACAATCCACATTGAGAAGATAAGGAGCATTCGAGAGAACTGCAGAGACCCGTACCTTCAGAGACAATAGTCAAACAACACATCATTAGTCATGGCCCCAGCCTTTTTAAAAATATGAGAAGCAAAAGCCAGGAAATGATTATTCAATAAGCATTGATTACATTAAATTTTTAGCCTTACCAGCGCATTCATGGCCCCAGCCTTTTTGTGGTGTTCAAAACCTGGTCTTTTCTCACGAGAAACATAAACCAAACTAGGTAATTCATTTCCCTCTACATCCCGGACACCACTTTGACCAAGGAAGACCTATAAAAGAAACAACTATATTTGTTCACTAACTTGGTAGGGATTAAAGGACAGCAAATAATACATTGCTCATAATACAATGGTCAAAAGAGCTTTTAGTTGAAAGAGAAAATCATCTGACCTGAATCATGCCAGGATGGTCTCGTACATTGTTTCCAGGCCACGGAGTTCCGTCCTGCATTGTCCAACCCTCCTCAGGAACCTTTTGTGCCGTTGCAACCAGTGCATTTATCCTGATTTTGAATTCTTCATATTCTCTCTGTAACAGATAAATAATACAAGATAATACAAGTGAATTACATCATTATTGCGAAGTCTAAGGAATTTTTTTATTAAGACCAGAAGATCAATTAGGGACAATAATTATACAATAGTATATAACATCTTTGATTGATTCGAAATGCATGAATTCTTGTGGAACTCAAATCTTCAGATAAGTCAAAAATACTGCTACATAAAAATAAGTAACAAACCTTTATTGCACGCCTTTCTCTAACAAATGCTGGATGAACTTTGTTTCTCAAATAGTCAATCTTCTGAGAAAAATACCACTCTGGAGCTCGGGGCTCAATATTAAACTTTTTACAGAAAGGTACCCATTTCCTAGCAAACTCAGATGTCTCAGAGAGTGCCTCAAAAGTAAGCATGGCAGCACCATCATCAGAGACATAGCATGCAACTTTATCAACTGGATAATCAACCGCAAGGATGGACAGAACAGTGTTTGCAGTGATCAGAGGAGGTTCTTTCATAGGATCAACAGTACTCACAAAAATGTCTACTTTGGCTAACTGCGATGGTTTCCCTTCTTTCTCATACCTGTAATTTAAGGTGCGACTAATGAGACAACGTTCCATAAACTAAAGGCGAAAAACAAAGACAATAGACAGAGGGGAAAATTAGAATAAAGCCCAATAATCATCTTTAAAATATAAACAAAAGAACTAAATGACATCGGCTCCAAATACCTGAGTGATAGCCTGTCAAGGTATGTTTCTCGCATTATTGGGTACCATTTTGGAAACTGATCTAGAATCCACGATACCCCAAACCATATTTCACAGATTACTGATGTCAACCAGAGGGCATATGCATTATTTACTGGATGGAGAATTCTATAGTGGAAAAATAAGCCAAGGATTACAAGGCGGAGTATGATTATCAATCTGTATGGGCTTATCTTGCTTGAAGGAATTGGTAACTTCCTTGAGAGTGGCTGCCTGCCCTCATCCATCCTGATAATGTGCATCAATAAAACTAGTCAGTCCCATACTTAAAATAGGCATCATAACATTAATTATAACTTATTTAGGCACAGTTACAAATAAAGTCTAACATGATAATTCTATGTAACTCAACCGTGTTCACAGAATGGAACTCTATCATGTCCATGGAGGCCTTATGGTATACACTTAAGACAAAAGGAAACACGGGTATTCTCTGATAACTTTCTTACATTTGAAGTGGACAGCTCTCCCAAGAAGTCAAACTCGGCACAAAAAGAAAAATGAAAAATGGTTTATGCAAATAGTTAATCTATAGGAACTAGGAAGACAGGCCATGTTTATGCTGTGGAAATGAATAATAATCAGAGCACATTTAAGGCAGTTTCAACCTATTCAGTCCAGTCCAAGAGGCAAAGGTATAAATCTCTGAGCATTCGAGATCATGGAAGATGATAAAGTCCAATGCCAAAAAAATTTATATAGCAGGCATTTAACTTAGCAGTTCTCTAGAAGGCACCTCAACCAAGGACAGTATGAAACAGCAAACTTGCTTCTGAAGAGGCCAACATTTTATCCAAGCATTCGTCTGCTAAATATGCACTGACCAGCCATGTCTCAAATATACTTGCACAACTTTAATTCAGATTATAAGGATGCTCAAATCCTCATTTTACGTACAAATGAAACTTCTTTTAAACAGAAACTGTAATTTTTCCTCTTTTATCTCAGTCACGGCATTGCACCCCAAGGGCTTCAACTTCTAATAAAAGACCAGGTATGAACAAAAGCCTCATTTCTTTGTCTCCTTATTTCTCTTACTAGCGGTATTGACACACCCAGCAGCCAGCACAACTTGACACAGCTAAACCAAATCTTTATTTTAAATTGCTGCCAAGGCTAGTCAAGGCAGATATCATGAAAAAAAATGAGTGCAAAATAGGGAGGCCTAATATCTGCAGCATGCAGAACTTATTTCGATAACAAGGTGTTGTACCCACTTGTTCTGAGAACAGATAAACTTCAAGCAGGATCTGCCCCCTCTGATTGGTCTACAAAATCCTGTGTCTTACCTAAGATTATGTGATATTATGCAAAATCTATAGAGTTGCTTATTCCAAGAACAACCCAAAAAAAAAAAAAAACTCTTAAGACAAGAAAATAGTCAAATAATACATCAGATTAAAATGGTCCCAAGTATCACTTACATGGGCAAATCAGAATCATCCAGTTCACCACCATCAAAGTTTCTACTGTCGCTTCCTCCTTCATGCTTAACCACCTGAAGTTTTTCGTTCTGCCTTTTCTTCCACTCTTCCATTCGATCTTTCCATGCAACACTCCCATATCCATATACAGCAATGTCTTTCTGAGGAACCATCGGTCTCGGTTGCACTATGAGATGAAAATCAGCAATTTACCATAAGGCAATAAGTAATGCAACAGCTAGAAATCATAAGGATATGCAAATAGAGAACAAAAAAAGGACCTACAAGGTGTTGATGGATCAGCAAAAGGCATTGGATGAACTCTATTTCCATGACCCATATATGGGGGTACAATTAGGGCGTGTCGATCAGAAGAAATATCATCATCCTAAAACCAAGAAAACAAAAAGGATTCAGTATGATGCAATCATTGCATCACCAAAAAAAACATATGCTTGTGTAACAGTAGAGATGAAGATTCTAAAAAAGAAAAACACAGAGACACAGAATAGTTAATAAAATTCACCTCTTCTCCATAAGTCAAGAGAGGAATATTAGAACTAAGAGGAGCGGAATCCAGCTCTGAGCGTGCGGGGATTCCAGATCCATTAAGGCGAGCAGAGAGGGCAGCATCGCTGACATGTTGTGGGCCAAAACCATCTAAGTTTCCATAATCAAACTCGTGATCCAAATCGTCAATGTCATCTTCTTCCTCATCACCTTCAACCCTTGGGCTACCTGCAATTTATGTCACGAGTTAGTCAGCTTCTATGTACTACAGGACTCATGGAAAGAATATCAAACAAAACTCACCTTTTAGGCGCTTGTATCTGGTTTTGCACTGTGGGCAGGCCTGATTCCCCTCTCTTCTCTCGTACTCATAGCAGGGCCTGCATACAGGAAAGGCACATTCATTGCAAGCAACAAATGGCTCCCCATTATCTGTAATCTCAATTTCGTCCTCACATATCTGACAAGTTTGTCCACTCAATTCTTTCACGGATTTTATCTGCACACACCCAAAGAAGTGAGCTCATCAGCTTAATGCAAGTTATTGTGACTGCTCGGCAAACCAAATAAAAATGTAGAGGACAAACAATGCAATTGCCAATTGGGTGATCATAGGATATAAAGACATACCTCAGAAGAGCAGAATATTCAACTGATATTTAAATAGAAATTTAAACTGAGAATCTACTTATTCTAACTGTCCTTTTCAAGTTCAAATTTTCATCATTTTATTGAAGTGGTCGTCGAGTAAGCAAGCAATTTCATTATTACCACAAATAATCCAAACAAAATGGTAGTTAACTTATCTACTAAATTCTTTCTATTTATTGCAGGTTCCTATCCCCAGAACAGCGTCCTACGCTTCCTTTCAAGACTCAAATAATCCACTGCATTTGAGAACTCAGATCATGGTAATTTACATGTGGCTTCTATAACAGTTACAATCATTCCAAAAAAATGTACAAATTTCTTTTGAATATCCAAATAATTAGGAGATTCTTAAATAACAAAATTATGAGAATCAGCAAATACATCAGAAGCACAATCAATGGCTTGCTTTCAAAATCACACCAAATCTCAGTCATCTAAGCTAACATCAAAACTGAAACTCATAGCAAATCTAGAAACCAACAACAGGAAACTGGTAGCTTCACAGTTAACGTAAATCAGCAAAATTAAGCTCAAATTCACATCAAAAGTCTCACATTTATTTAGAAAATGGATCCATATTAGATTAAAAAACACTGATATGCAACATAGCCAAAGTTATGATCCAATAAAAATGAAAACCAAATCACAGTAGAACATACATCACTTAAATCAGAAAAAAATGCACTTAAAATCTCATCAAACACCAATTAAAAAATAAAAATTAAAAACCAACAAGATACATTTTTGGAACAAACCCAGATCAGAAAACAACAAAAAGATCCAGATGGGTGTACATCAAAATAAAGCAAAAACAGAAGAGGGATTATAGAGTGCTTACTCTTGCAGTTTCATCAGCATTAATCAACACAAACTCATTTCTGTTATGAGACCCTGCAATGAGCCTCCCTCCAGTGGCCATGACTCACCACCGACACTCCAAAAATAGAATAAAAATAATAAAAAAAAGCAGACCAAGCTCAGTCCTCAAGATCCAGTTTCGTTGGTTGCCCAAAACGCTACATACAGTTAAAAAGCAAAAACACAGAGAAAATGAAGAGAACAAGGCAATGCTTTATGGTTTGCTTGTGTTGGGCAAGCCCCAATTTCTCTCTTAAGATTTTTAAGAGAGAAAAAGGAACAAAGTGCTGAGTTTTTTTTTATTTTTTTTTTCTCTCTAAAAAGAGTGAGAGAGATGGTGGTGTGGGTGCCTATGTGTGTTAAAATGAAGACGCGTGACTATTTGTGTTAAAATGGAGACGCGTAATTGAGGAGGTGAAGATGAGTGTGCCAGGGAGACAACAGAAAAGAAAATCAATTCATCAAATTAATTATTTCCCATAAATTAAAAAAAAAAACTAAAATAAATAAATTAAAGAGAAGAAGCGAAGCAGCGGCAGTGGTGGAAAGCTAGTGAAGATGGGTGGGGTCCACTGGAGTGATGGCGACTCTGTGCCTGTACGATCTGCCCCCACCAAAGTTAGTGACAGCAGGATGCATCTATTTTTTCCAGAGGAGAAAGAGAAAGAGAAACAGAAGTGTAATTTTTATATTTGACAATTTCAAAAAAAAAATTAGGGTTTTTTCTTTTGTTTTCTTCTTCAGAAAATTTTGTGAGAACAGTTTGGTTTGTCGTGTTCTTACTTCTGAGTTTTCTCTCCAGCAGACCCTGCCTTTTACCTTTTGGTTGTGGGGGATTTTATCAGTAAGGCCCTTTACATTTTATGTTTTCAATATAAAATCATGTTTCGTTGTTAATATAACTAAAAGTGCCCTTTTGACATTGAATTTTAGTGTGATAGTCTATCATATCATGACGTCCATGGGTGTAATCCGTGTAAAATAGATTAGGCAAGTACAAATATGACATAAATAGCCCTGATAATATGAATTTCGATAATTAAAGAAAGTTTCTTAAAAAGTGAAGTCAATCGATTAAATATCAAAGAATAATTATTTTAATAATATAATTTATTGATAGTGATAGAAAAAGAAATTCATAGTAAATAGTATATTTTAATAATATAATTTTATTTTATCAATTATTTTATACAAACTAATGTAACATGAAAGAATTTATCAAATGTAAATATTAAAAAAGTCAATATAATTGTTAAGCGGTAGTTGTACAATAGTGTCATGTCAATTTTGTGTTGCACTCCTCGGACTTATTTATTGAGGGTAATGTGGTCACTTCTTAGGAGAGGTGGGATTAAGCGAATAAGGACTTGTTTCTTGTTTAGAGCAAACTGATATTTTGTCTTTTATATGGTGAAATAGAGGGGCCTAAATGATAAAAAAAAAGTCATAACAAAGCCATTAAAAAAATTACTTGCATAAAGCATCAAACCACACCGTTTTGGCAAGTAAAGCAAAGAGAGAGTGAAAAAGCAAACCGCGTAGTAGTTTAATGCGTATACAGAGCGTGGTGTGGTGTCGTGTAAATGTAGAGACAGTAAAAGAAGACACGATCTACGCGCCACGTGGGGAGATCCTAATTTTTAGGCACCTTTCTATTTATAGCCATTTTGTGCTTTAATTGTTTTACTCATTTTCCTTTTTATCTACTAATTTATTTATTGCCTAGAAAGTATTTATTTTTTATTTTTTATTTTTATTTGGGAGTTGTAATTACTTAGTACAACTGTGGGAGCGATATGTTATGTGTTTTGTACGGAGTTTTTTTTTTTTCTCTCCTCGTTAAAACACTGTTGACTTATTGAGTAAGAAATAGGCCAGTGGGGTGTGGATCGGGTGCACCCATTAATTGTTGTTTCTTCTTCGAAGGATATTGATTTGTGACAAAATCTTAAATGAAAAGCAACAAGTTTTGCTAGGTCTTAAGTGATACCATTAATTGCTGGACTTATAGTACATATCTATTTAATATGAAGAAAAAGATTTTCGAGTTACTATCAAAAGATCTTTGATTTATACTATGGGTATATTATGGTGTACCGCATATTAACTCACAATATAATTTAAGTTGTGAGGTTTAATTATTTTGGAGCAACTCTAAAGTAGAAAAGCTCCTGTAATTATTAAATGTATATTATTATAGTTGTTTTAAATTTAATTATAGACATTCAATAATTCTAAAAACTGCTCGACATTGCAGTTGCTCCAACGTAGCAACTGCCTAAGTTGTAATATGTATGTAGATCGTAACAATTTAAAAAAAAAATGATTATTCGTTAATATTGACTCATATTACATGCTCATTGATATGTACAAACTCAGGAAAAATTATCATCGCTTAATCTAATACGATTAGTATTCATGTCGAATTAGTGCATGAGATTTTCGATATAACTCGAAAGGAAGCCCATAGCTATAGAGTTAAATGACTTTTTATCTTTTTACCTTTAATAGCAAAAGAAAAGGCCAAAAGAAAAAAAAATACTTCAACATTTTCAATTATTTTTTAATTAATTTATATATACTGTGGGTCATTGTGTAAAAATGATGTGATATTCGAAAGACAAATATCAGTCTTCAATGATTAACTTGCCTTCATTGAATAAAATAACAAAGAAAAAAAAAATGAAGCACATAGATTGTTAGATACTCAACTAACAGATTTTGATTGTTACATTTGGGTTGAGCTTTGAACGCTTCAAACAATTCAATGTTTTGTGTTAAAATGTCAGTAACAATGAAATTGATTAAGATTTGTCGGTGTTCATTAATTAAAATAGACTAACTGATAGCATTTTAATAAGATAGAAGATTTGAGCGGTTAAGCCCCAAAATTAAATTAAAAATAAAAGTTTGAAATGTGTCTTAATATCTTATCCCCAAACTTAAAAAAAAATGTGTTTGGTAACAATTTTGGGGGA
Source organism: Citrus x limon (assembly GCA_034663535.1). Lineage (NCBI taxonomy): Eukaryota > Viridiplantae > Streptophyta > Magnoliopsida > Sapindales > Rutaceae > Citrus > Citrus x limon. The sequence continues at coordinate 26,316,299 of CM067997.1, forward strand.
AAAAAAAAATAGGACACTATTTAAATAGTTGTTAGACAATTATTTTGAAGCATTCAAATACAAATAGATCGAAACAACTCCTACTTTGTTTTCTATTTTATTAAATACACTCAAATAACAATTGAGCTTATTTTGTATTATTACGAATTTTAAAAATACCCATCGAATTATTTGATAGAATCAAGATAAATAGAAAGTACACTTACCCAAATATATAATCAACCCATCTATTTCATCTATAGAGTGAAAACCAAATCCATCAAAATAAACTAACTAATCTAGGGAAATACTTATATATATATATATATATTAAAATAAATTGGTCATTAACCAAAACTACAATGAACTGTCACGTTTTTGATGACCTAAACTTAGATGGGGACAAAGCTTTTGTTCCTTTATAGAACAACCTTTTCAGGACTTTTTTGACTTGTTTATTGCTCATTAGCTGGCAAATGAGCATCACATTCCCTTTCTTTATACAAGTTACAAGACTTATAATTTGCAAAGCTGTACCGTTTCATCTATGGTCAAAATCGTAAGCCCACTTGCCACATCATGTGTGCTTTTATATCATATGCTAGGTGAAATGTATATACTCCAACGCCACATGGGCATCGAGCTGTCGGTGGAACGAAATCATACAATTTTCTCAACACAAATAGAACATTTGACCACCTCCAAATTATAGACAAATTAAAAAAAAAAAAAACTTTGCCCTAATGTTTTAAATTACCCAAATAGACTATGCCCTATTTGAAGGTGCACACACATCAATTTACTAATAGATAGATAGATGGGTTTGGTTTAGTTTAGTAGTATTTGTGAAACATTTGTTAGAGGTGAAGTTGTCGGTTTTAATATTAAATTGCTTTTAATGTTAGGCTTCATCATTGATATGATTAGACAATAATTTTTTAGGAATTTAAAAGTAAAAGAGTGCTTCATTAGGATTTTTTCATTAGTTTCTTTGATAGGCTATTTCTTTTATTATTACTTTGGTCTAAGTATGTATTTTTTGGGTTGAGATTTGAAGATTAAGACAAACCATCCAACTCTCCAAATAATAAAATCAATATGAATGGAATGAATCAATATGTCCGCGATTTTGATATTTTGTTTTGAAAATATATTGATTAATGGCTCTAAATTAGTAAATATATTGTTTTCTTGAGATCATAGTGATTAAGACAAACAAACAAACTCTTCTATATATAAAATTAAGGATTACAAGATATCTTGATTAATTGCTCCAACAGAATACACATACGCTATTGAGTTTTTGCTAATCCAAAATGAAACGCATACGGAAGAGAGATTGATAAATGGCTTACAAAAATTGCAAAATTGAAGTGCTAACTAACCAAAAGAATATGTATATGAAACGATGATCACGAAAGATTAATTAATGACTTACAAAACTTGCACCATTGTTGTGCTAGCTAATGAAAATGAAACTCATTCGAAACAATGATTTCCACAGACTGGTTAATGGAATCCAATAATATACGAAAGATTCAACTTATTTAGCTTGAATATATTACTAAATTATTTATATTAACTTTATATCCTAATGCATTTTTACAATAAAAATTTATACTAATCTAACTTTAATCTCTAAGCGAGATTTTTTTTCAAATATTGATATATTATTATTAAAACTCTATTAATATTTACAATCAGATAACAATCAAGACTCTTTTTTTTATGATTCTAGTATGACATACTCCGAATAACGATCTTAATTTAATTATGGTAGAAAATCTATTTTATCCTCGAAATAAGGAGTTAAATAAATCACTAACAAAGAGTCGAGTCCCAGTGATTGTTGGGAGTATAGCCTATTAGAAATCTCAAACCCAAATTAAAATAATAATATGAAGTAAACTTAATATATTGGCATGCATTCATTGGTCCAATATGACTTAAGCTGTAAACCAGTGATTATTACCTTAACACACGTGTTAATTCACCATAGCCAGCTTTTTTTTCTATCATCATGATTATTTCTTCCAATATGGACCTTCGTATATCGCGTACTTTTTCGCTTTTCCACAACGTGAAATCAAAGGAATGAGAATAAAATTATCACAAAAAAACTAGAAGCACGTGACGTTGATTATAAAATAACACCGAATCAGAACGGGCCACGTGGCAATCCCTGGCGAACGCCAAATCTGAAACTAATCCATCTGGTTTAAGTAGGCATGATTAATGATGATTATGAGGATGATCAAGCCCTAAGAAAGAAAAAAAATGTACAGGGACCTAATCATAGACCACATGATCTCTCTGCTGCAGCAACACGCCACGTGTAAAAGCACGTGAACCGTGGGGTCCAGCGACAATTGAGCAGAAAATATAAGCCGTGGGTCCCTCTTCGGGACCCACAAAATTCAATAGTTCTTTTTCATCAGTTGGGCCCCAGCGCTTCGAAGGCTACAGCTGGCAATTGTCATTGCTTTGGTGGAAAGTGAACTGTGAGCCACACGATTGAAAAAAATGTAATTTCGGGATATTTTCTTGTTTTTTCAGGTTTTTTTTTTTCCAGAGAAGACAAAGGCAGCGAATGGAGAGCTAACACGTGGACGTAAGATTTTAAATTTTCTTTTGTACTTTTGTCTTTTTAATGCGTTTGGTGGGCAACGGTAAGTCGGTAACGGAGCCAAAGAAGCAGGCTGTCGGTAACGTTGGGCTTCTTATGAACAGTGAACATTCAGCCGTCAGATCACAGTTTCTAAAAGTTTAGTCAAAGCTCTGGCCAAGCGGAGAAAAAGTAAACTAGAAGGCCATCTCTACGGCCTTCGATTTGACTTTGTAAATAACACTAAAAATATGTTATGCATGTGGATGCTTGAAGATTGAAACTTTTATTTGTGTGAGATGTAGTAGGCTAATAGCCCTATACTACCCAACTGAGGTTACACCTATGGTTAATAGTCCTAAGTTACTTTTTATTGATCCTCGTATGTTACGTACTGGTTGACTTTATTACAAAATCCTTAATGTATATGTTGGGACATTTATTTACATATTATGTGTCACGTCAATAAAGATATAAACCATGTAAGTATTTATTTATACCAAGAGTTCTTAAGTAAATTATGTATCACTAAATTTAAAGTCATTATAAATATATTTTGTATAAAATATGATAACATACTAATATAATGGTGATACGAACACAATGGTGGTGAGCTATCAGCACTATCTGAGACTTTCATTTACATAATTAGAAGATGTGCAACTTGGTAAAAAGTTTTTATTTGGTAACATTAACACTATTTCACTTTTTAACACAATGAAAAGAATAAGTTTTCTTTTTCTTGAATTACAATTACTGGATTAATATTAATATTTATAATCATCTAGTGTGACCAATTTAGATGACATCATTTCTCAAGTCTCATCATGGTATTACAATTATTATTTTTTTGAATTAAAATGGAAAAGGGACCCAAAATGAACATGGAGTAGGGGCCCATTTCTGAAATAGAAAAGGCCTTTAATGGACCCAAATTTTGTGGTAGGCTGAGTAACAGAAGCATCTGGCTCATATTTTCATGGCAGAAGAAAGGAAATCATTTAAAAAAAAAATTCACTAATGTGGCTGCTGGGATTCGAGCCCAGGTCTCCACGGCCACAACGTGGAATTCTTACCACTAAACTACAGCCACAACTTAATTTTTGGACTTCCCAAAATAAATTAATCAATCAAACCATTGGGATTCCCGTAACGCTTCCGACTCATTCAGTCATTCTGCAACCCCAAAAGCAAAGGTTTTCGTTAGGCCGAAAAGGTTTTAGGGATGGCAATTGTGCTGGTAAATTCGCTCAAATTTGTCCATCAAAATCCGCTCGTTACGAATAATTTTATAGGTTATAAGCGGGTTTTGTATTATAAATTGAAACTCATACTTAGATGCAGGTGAATTTGGTATTAGTCCAATATTTGGTAGATATACACATGAATATCTGTTAGACCTGTAATGTTTTTTAAATATTTTTAATTTAATTTTACTTGAAAACAAATTAAATCTAAAAAATATATAAGGAAAATAATGTAATTATACAAAGTGCCAAATAGTCAAAGTGTTTTTGTATGAACTATTTTTCTTTAACTTAATGCATGAATTATTTCATTATTATAATTTTTTTCTTCGGATAATTTGAAAAGTAATATTTTTTGAAAAATATTAATCTTAATAATTATTGTAGACATCATGTTGAATGAGTGCTAATGATGGTGAATGGAATAAAGATCTTCTCTTGGAGCTTGTGTTAAACAATAATATGAAATGTAATTGTTATTTTTAGATATTAGTTTGTGATTTTTTTTTAAATTTGAGAATTTGTGTTGAATTGAAGTTGAAATTTTAATTTTTTATTTACAATAGTTAAATTTAAAATTGAGTATGTTATGTGGAATTTGATGTTATTATTGTAATTTTATATATTGAACATTTATGATTTTAAATGTACAAATCCGCAAAAAATCTGCCGGATAGCATTGCGGATATGGTAAATATCAAAACCCATAGCGGGTAGATTTTCTTAAAAAAATTAAAACCCACTGTGGGATGGGTTTGGTAATTTAAATGTTATGCGGGTTTGATTTTGATAATGGCAAACCCACTGCGGGCGGTACCCATTGCCATCCCTAGTTTCAGATATGATCATATGAAACGCACAAAGAGACTTGCATTCGGATGAAGCATAAAATTGTTCATTTAAAACTGAAACCAGGAAGGCGGGAATATTCACTTCTTTCCTTAAAACTGGACAATGTACACGACTAGCAGAAATCAGAACGATAGGGTATGGTTGACTAGAAATCTAATTCTGTCCCAACATTAAACTAATCTGATGAAAAGAGAACGGTTGCCAGCGGAGAATCTTAATTGCTTCATTTCTTCCAGACCCGGATGATGCCATCAACAGAGGAGCTAATCATAGCATCGTCCTTCGGGTGATAACTCACACTTGTTACCTGCAGAAGACCGGGTGTTAAAGCAGTCTTTTGACAGAGAAAATGAAAGTGAGTGACTAGAATACCCTACGCCAACCAAGAAACCAACAGATAAGTACTACTGTAAGCGTGCAGCACTTGACACCACAGTGATTGCGGTAAGACAAATTGCGAACAACATTAAAGATGACTTAGCAGTAAAGTGGGAAAATCAAAGTGAGTGACTAGAATACCCTACGCAACCAAGAAACCAACAGATAAGTACTACTGTAAGCGTGCAGCACTTGACACCACAGTGATTGCGGTAAGACAAATTGCGAACAACATTAAAGATGACTTAGCAGTAAAGTGGGATTGGTTTGAAACAAACAAAAATGCCTGGTCAGACCAAAACAAGAGCTAAAAATATTGAGAAAGTCATTTACTGAAGGCAGAACAACCTGGGACATGTCAAGTGCCATCACCCCACTAAAATAATTCACTCTTCTATCTCTTCTTTACTGAGAAAACTGAGCAAAGTTCAATAAACAAAAGTGCTGCTGTTGATCTACACTGTACAAAGATCATTGCTCTTCTCAAAATTTCACTCTTGGTCCAAATTTTGGCATGACTAGTTTAAACATGCTTCACGCTTCAGGTTAAAAGGATATGGAAATATGTAAATATGTACTTGGAACAAACAAGTAACTAATCAATTGAAGGCATTCAGAATTCAAGAGTACTACCTAATCCAGGAAATTAGTGATAGTGACAAATTAAAGAATGGCACCATGGACGCATTATTTAATGAAATTCGGGGATAGTGAGAATTCAATATGCTTATATAATATCATCCCACATAATATATTAAGAATCATGATTTCGACAACAAAATAAAAAACATGTTTTCAATTTGAAAACATATATATGGTTGTCCAAATTATTTCAAAGAAGAAGGTTAAAAGGTTAAGGAATCCGAAATCCTGCAGTTGATCATAAGGTAACTTATAGCATATATCTCCAATAATCAACACAACTCAAATAAATGCTGGACTGAAAGAAATTTAAAGAAGAAGCTTTACCACTAAAGAATGAGCTTTGAATTTTGCCACTACGGATGCATCTACCAGATCCCAGAAGTAAATATAGCCATCCTCAGATCCACCAGTTACATATGCATCAGAGTTTGTAAGGCAGCAATCTGTTTTGAAAGACTGTTGCACATACCAAGCAGGAAGTATGGCAACATCAATATTAAAGAGTGGAACAAAAAGCCAAAGTGAAGTTTAATATAGAGTGCTTCATGATATACAGCAATTAGATAATTTGAAATTAAAAAATAAAAAGCTTGAAAAATTTGGAAGTACACCAAAAAGAATTGTCAAAAATTTTTAATTAAAAAAAAGTGGAAAAAAATGAAAAAATAATCAATTTAAAGAATGCATCAACATTAATAGTCAAAAGCCCAAAGAAAGGCATTTGTATGCTAACTGCTAACCTTGCAAATATGGCCTTTATATTCTTGCAATAGTTCACCAGTAGATCTGCCATAATAGAGGACCCGTGATAATAAGAGGAAAATTCAGATAAATCTCTGCAGTAAGTCATCTGGAAAGTGGAAACTATAAGAAATTACCTGTCCAAAAGACGTAAAGTAGAATCTAAACAGCTTGCTAATATGCAGTTGCCATCATTTGACATTGAAATACAGTTGACAGGTTGTCCCAAGTCATCAGACAATTCTCTAGTAGTATATAACAAGAAGAACATAATTAGAAAATGTGCCCAACTTATTTGAGATAGCTTCTTCAAGAAACAGGTTGAAAAACTAAAAGTGTAGTTCATGAATTCTTCAATACAACTCCACATACCTTCCAACACGAATGTCAAATGTTCGTACTGTTCCGTCAACACTTCCGCCAATAATTTCAGTTTTTGTTAAGCAAACAGACATCACACTGTCTTGAAAAGAATCAATAATCTGCATATTCAGAAAAGCTTCAGAGAACTTAGTCAGTGTATACTTTGATAAACAAAATAGTACCCATTGTGAAATTCAGCAACCTGAATAGGCTCAGTGCTATGTGATCGACAGTCCCAAGCTCGCAAGGATTGATCATAGCCGGCTGATACTACCACTGATGAATACTCATTAAACTTTACTGCATTCACCTGCAAATTGGAATAGGAAAAGAAAAGGGGGCAAAAAACACTACTTTTATTCATGTTCATCAGCTATTTCGTCATCATTAAGGCTGCATTAGAAGTTCTTTTAGCAGTATAAATAATAAAAAATGCTTTCTATATCTATTCTGTTCTGTTTGGTTGAAATAGATCAAAAACGTATTGTTTAAGATTGTGAACTTAAAGAAAAGCACTCCCTACAAAAATGCAGCAAAGAATATCCCAAAGCCTCATGACGCTCTCGCGAGTGTTTTATAGTACAACGGTTTAGCTCAAAGAACTTTCTACAAAATCACTTAGGGTATGTTTGTAACTACTATACTTCTTTCTACTTTTGAAAGCAGAACAGCTAAACTTAATCAGCAGCTAATATTTAAAAACCATCTGTGCAATTATACTCCACTGCTAGAGATTTCATTCCACAACAGCAATGTATTAAAATCCAATACCTCAACCACAAGCATACAATACGAAAAAGCACTTATTAACTGAATCTCGAAGATGCAGTTTCAAGTTCTTGTTTCTTTCACGTAAACTATACATTCTTTAAAAAAAAAGCACTTTTTACGATTTGAAAGCGCTTTTTACCGGAAAGCACTTCCAAATTCACCATAGTCCCTAAAAACCGAAAAGAAGTTCAAAACGACAGCTAACCTCGCTTTCGTGGCCACGAAACTTCCGAATAACACGACCAGTCGAAACATCCCAATAAAAGATTTGCCGATCACCGCCACAAGATATCAACTTCGAGTTGTCTCTACACATTACAAAATTCTCACATTTTAACAATTTATCTTAAATTTAAAAAAATTGAGGGGCAACTAAAGTAAACTGAAGTAAATTCGAACTTACGGGGTAACGTGGACGTCGCGGACTTCGCGGCCGTGGGATTTGTAGGTCTTGATGTGAATCCCGCGGTGAGGATTCCACAAGCGGATGGTGCGGTCCTTGCCGCAACTCAGACAATAATTACCGTCGCCGTTGAACCGAGCGGCTAAAACTGCGCCTTCGTGGCCCTTGAGCACGTTAGCCTCTGTCCTCGGCAGATCGGATACGCTCATCTTTTTGCTTCTTTGAGCGGGAACAAGTTACCGTGCGCCGTTGCGATGGAAAAAGCATAAACAATTCGAAATTGAGGGCTTTTATTGTTATTTTGTTTTTAACGTACGGTAAATAAAGTTGGAGCCCCTAAATCTTTATGTAATTATTAGTAAAACCAAAGATTACATTGATTGTTAACTTAGGTTCCTGATTTGATATAGTGATATAGCGATTTGTCATGTCTGGTTTAAGGATCACCGATGATGATTCGACCCTTGTATCCCTCTACAAATTTTGATGCAAATATTGATTTTATAATATATTTTTTGAAAATTTTTAAAGGAACATGCTACATTTATTTGTAGGATGTGACTTGGGCACTACTAAATGATTAAAAAATCAATAAAATCTAATTGTACAATGTTGGTGAAACTATGCCATATGGTGCCCATATAATACTACAGTCATAGTCTTATTATTGTTAATATACTGTACAGATATTTTTGAAAAATATTACAATAACGTAGACTAAATTCTTCCTTGATGTTAATGAGGAATCTAACTCAAGACCTAAATCCCTTAAAACCTAATTTAACATATAAACATAACAAGTAATAACTCGCCAAATATTGTCTTATAAAATAGAAAAGGTGTTAGTGGGGTTATGGATGGTTTATGTTAGTGGTGTTATGGATGGTTTATGGTACTGGGTGATGATTGTGAAGAGGTTTTGTGTGCTGTTGTGGGGTTTCTTGTGGCTTAAGGTAGGGCTTCAATGGCGGTTCTTAATCAGAGGGATAGGGGTGAGGGGTTACTCCTGCCCGCATGCTGAGGTTCTTTGGCTTATGGGTGCAAAAGAAAAGTGAGTTGGAGGAGATGTGCCTGCAGCACGAGTTGTTCTTCAAGAATCTTATGCTACTACACCTAATTCATAGGAGATTTGGCTTGCAGCTTTTAAGCTCAAGTTTGAGAATCATGAGCTTGAAAGAGCCAGAATGCTTCTTGCTAAGGCAAGAGATAGGGGTGGTACGGAGAGAGTGTGGATGAAGTCCTTAATTGTTGAGAGAGAACTGACAAACTATGTAGAGGAGAGGAGGTTGCTTGACAAGGAATTGAAACGATTTCCATTGTTTTTCAAGTTGTGGTTGAAGCTGGGACAGCTAGAGGAGCGTCTTGGTCACTTGGAAGTTGGAACAAGCTAAAGAAGCTTACGAGTCAGGTTGTATTCACTGTCCCAATTGTATATCATTAAAAAAAAAAAGTAGCAATACTATATTATAAGTGTGTTCCTGCTGGAGGTTGAACATTATATGCTTTAAATTTGAAATTACAGGCCAAGCCCATTAAAAATGTCTGCCGTTAAATTAGAATTAATATGAAAAAAATAAATAAAATTAAGAAAACAATTTTGAATTTAGATAGTATGTAAATCAAATTAAAATATGGAGATTGAGAAAAAATTTAAATAAAACTTGCTTTGCTAGATGACGATGTGCGGACGAACCATGTGATGAGTCTTCAACTCCATATTTGTGATTGCTGCAGTGTCTTCGATCAGCATATGGTTATTAAAAGAAAACTAAATTGCCATTTTAATACAATGTGTCTAACTAAATAGAAATAAATTATATTGATTTTTTTATTTTGGAAACATTTTTTATTTTATTATTTTGTAATAATTTAGTTTCCTCCAACATTCTAAATAAATCAAATAATTAAAATTAAATAAATTTTGGAAAGATTTATACAAGAGAATAAACTGCAAGAAGGAAGAAAAAGATTAGCAACAAACATAGAAAAGAACAATTTACATATTTAAGAGTTTTACTAAATATAGTACATAAAAATGAAACTTGCATGAGTAAATATAGCTCACAAAATTCTTAAGCTTGGCAAAATAAAAATTTCGAATACATGCATAAGTGTTTCATATTTTTTTTCTTTATTTTGATTAAGACGATCATTTATATATATAAAATGTAAGTATTTAATCTATTTTTGTATCATAAAACAGTTTTGAATCTTCTTCTCATGGTTATACTCCAAAATATTCTATGGGAATGGACAATGAATATAACCAGTGTTTCTAACTTTCTACTGCCCACCTTGCTTCGTTCTCTCTCAATATTAAATTGTTCATCATTTAACTTATTTTGAAGTGGGTACACCGTTCTACGTCCCTCTTAGCTAACTTCATTCTTGATATTAAAGCTTTGATCATTTGAAGTCTTGATCATTTAACTGATTTTGAAGTGCGCACAATTTTGTTTTATTTTGTAATAATTTGGTTTCCTCCGACATTTTAAATAAGTGTAGTAATTAAAATTAAATAAATTTTTGGAAAGGTTTATACAAAAGAGTGAATTAATTATATAAGAAGGAAGAAAAAGATTAAAGAGAAATATATACAAGAATTTTTTGTTTTTTTAATGTTTGGAGTTTTAGTCATATGGCAAAATAAAAATGAAATTTATGTGATGCCAAATCAAGAAATTCCTAATACATGAATCAGTTTTTCCATTTCTTTTTTCTTTTAATTTTATCTAAGATGATCATTTATAAATGAAAATATTTAATACTATTTTTACCAGTGGCATGTTTTTATTTTATTTTTTTGAGAATAAATATTACAAAACAAAACATTAGATAAGCAAGTATAACTTTTTATTCATACAGACAATCCACAGCAAAAGACTTTCTCCAAATAAAAAACATATATAAAAGAAAGACTTCTGAATTCACACTATACGCAGCAAGCACACATAGATCAACAACACAAGACAAGGCCCTTGAAACTGAAGAAGCGGCAGAAGCAGCAGAGAATTAATTAAGCTTGAGCTGGAGAGGGAGCAGGAGAAATTGCACGACAGTAGCTCAAGAGTATGTTGCTTTGCTGGGGTGTGTATCCGAACCAAGGAAGAGTGCTAGGCCAGGCGCATTTTCTTGTGACGTTTTCGATGGCTCCGCAGCAGGGACCAACATTGGTCATGCCAGTAAAGAAGAATTGGTAAATCACGGCCAAGCATTTGTTCAATTCTTGATATGCCTTCAAGCACTCATTGAACTGGCCTCCAGGCCCTCCACTGGCTTGAAGCCCTTCTTTAATATTGTAGCTAGCTGGCTTATTCATGGCACTTGCATTTGCAACGAGACTTGTTATCAGAAACAAAATGATGAGAAACAAATTTTTGAGAGCCATTGGTGACTGAACTAATAATTAACCTTTTGATTAATTTTCTTTGTAGTTGTTTGCTATGGGATGAACGAAACTTGATACTTTTTGAGGGTTTTTATATAGAGAATGATCATGTACACAACTCGATTTGAAGTCAAAATGTGCCTCTGTTAATTAATGCTAATGACAGTTGAATAACAGCAAGTTTAATCACTTGATTTTATTAATTTGTTTTATTTTTTAATTGAGCCCGAAATGGGCTATAAAATATTTTGCAATAATTAATAGGTAAAAAGAATTACAAAATCAGCCGCAAGCCAAAAAAAATTAATTAATTAAGTTCAAAACGAATAAATTATTAACTCTAACTATCATATAGATTGTTTAATTTGTTTTAACTATTGTCGAATGAATTTTACTAGTGTTATGTTTTTGTGCAATAAACTGTACGTGCTGAACGTGATAGTTTATTTAAAATTTCTAACGATTTATTAATTATATTTGTTACTAATTAATTATATTTAAAGATTTTTCCTTAAATGCTAAATATTTGCAAAACGTGCAGCTAATGAGAGAATTACAACGAAAATAATACTTGAAGAAGAAAAGTGATAAGAGAATTACAAAGAAGCAACACGGCAAAATAAATTATCAGTAAGGAAGGAATAAATGCACTCGAATAATTACGGAGGGCACTTGATTATCGTGGTAAGAATTTGATTACGGGGTAACGTGCGCGGCAGTGGGATTTGTAGGTCTTGATGTGAATCCCACGGTGAGGATTCCACAAGCGGATGGTGCGGTCCTTGCCGCAACTCAGACAATAATTACCGTCGCCGTTGAACCGAGCGGCTAAAACTGCGCCTTCGTGGCCCTTGAGCACGTTAGCCTCTGTCCTCGGCAGATCGGATACGCTCATCTTTTTGCTTCTTTGAGCGGGAACGAGTTATCGGGCGCCGTTGCGATGGAAAAAGCATAAACAATTCGAAATTGAGAGCTTTTATTGTTATTTTGTTTTTAAAGTGCGGTAAATAAAGTTGGAGCCCCTGAATCTTTATGTAATTATAGTAAAACCGAAAATTACATTGATTGTTAACTTAGGTTCCTGATTTGATATAGTGATATAGCGATTTGTCATGTCTGGTTTAAGGATCACCGATGATGATTCGACCCTTGTATCCCTACAAATTTTGATGCAAATATTGATTTTATGATTTTTTTAAAGGAACATGAATGCTACATTTATTTATAGGGTGTGACTCGGGCACTATTAAATGATTAAAAAATCAATAAAATCTAATTATGTAACTTTGGTGAAACTATGCCATATGGTGCCCATATAATACTACAATCATAGTCTTATTATTGTTAATATACTGTACAGATTTTTATATTTTTGAAAAATATTACAATAACGTAAACTAAATTCTTCCTTGATGTTAATGAGAAATCTAACTCAAGACCTAAATCCCTAAAAACCTAATTTAACATATAAACGGTAACAAGTAACTACTCGCCAAATATTGTCTTATAAAATAGAAAAGGTGTTAGTGGGGTTGTGGATGGTTTATGGTACTGGGTGATGATTGTGAAGAGATTTTGTGTGCTGTTTTGGGGTTTCTTGTGGCTTAAGGCAGGGCTTCAATGGTGGCTCTTATTCAGAGGGATAAGGGTGATGGGGTTACTCCTGCCCGCATGCTAAGGTTCTTTGGCTTATGGGTGCAAAAGAAAAGTGAGTTGGAGGAGATGTGCCAGCAGCACGAGTTGTTCTTCAAGAAGCTTATGCTACTAATACACCGAACTCAGAGGAGATTTGGCTTGCAGCTTTTAAGCTCAAGTTTGAGAATCATTGTTGTGCTAAAGACCAGTAAAGAACTGATAACGGCACACCAAGATCCACTCAAAGAAGGGTTCTTGTATCTAAAACTAAGGTGATCTGTACGCAGTTACACGATGCTTAAACAATCCAACAACCAAAGCAAATCAATTAAAGAATTTAAGAACAGAAAGAATAACACAAAGAAAGCTTATAGTGGTTCGGCTATGAAAGCCTACGTCTACTGTGAAAGGATGAATCCAAGTTTATATTGAATGAGTGTCTTACAGAGTACAAGCTTATTCAAAGAAGTTAACCACACATAACAACTGACTTATTCCAGAGTACCCAGCTATATATATAGGCAATGCTCGATCAAGATGGACTCTCAATCACCAGCTTCCCCTGTGTTCAGTGACGAAGATCAGCAGCTTCCCGCGCTAATTAACGGCTTAACAGACTTCTGATAAGCCTCCAAGACACGTGTCTTCATCTCGTTTCTTCTAAGTGATAAAACGACAGATCAATCAGTCGTTTCCAATAAGTGAATCACGTGCGAAGTCACATGTCTTCCTTGCACACACAGATGACATGATATTCTTGTCATATAGCCTTCTCAGGACTTTCAACCGACATGTCATAGTATTGACAAATCTTCAACCGACTTGTCGCACTTGACTATAAACTAATTTGTAGTTCATATTCAACAATCATGAGCTTGAAAGATCCAGAATGTTTCTTGCTAAGGCAAGAGATAAGGGTGGTACGGAGAGAGTGTGGATGAAGTCAGCAATTGTTGAGAGAGAACTGGCAACTATGTAGAGGAGACGAGGTTGCTTGACAAGGAATTGAAACGATTTCCATTGTTTTTCAAGTTGTGGTTGAAGCTGGGACAACTAGAGGAGCGTCTTGGTCACTTGGAAGTTGGAACAAGCTAAAGAAGCTTACGAGTCAGGTTGTAATCACTGTCCCAATTGTATATCGTTTTAGCATTCACTTGCCAATTTGGAGGAGAAAAGCAATGGGTTGCGTAAAGCTCGGGCACTGTTCGCTAGGTCGAAGAATCCTCTAAGCCATGAAAACTGGCTTGTTACTATTCGAGCTGAATCAAAGCATGGAAACAAGAAGGAAGCTGATAGCTATATAACAAAAGCACTACAAAAGTGTCGGAACAGTGGAATACTTCGGGCTGAATTATTGCTGCTGTGACCAAGCTATTTTGGCCCGATAGGAAGGTTGACAAGGCAAGGACTTGGCTCAAAGAATCAGTGATCCTTGTCTCGGATACAGGGACTTCTGGGCATTGTACTAAAAATTGGAGTTGCAGCATGGCAATTTCGAGAACCAGAAGGAGGTGCGGAAGAAATGCATTGTGGCGGACCCAAAGCATGAAGAGAAATGGCAAGCTATTTCCAAGGCTGTCGAAAACTCTCACTAGCCAACTGAAGCAATCTTAGAGAAAGTGGTTATTGCCCTTGGAAAGGAGGATTATGCTGTTAGAAAATGGTAGACACTAGTATTTTTGTGAGTTTGTTAGGATCATAGTTTTGTTTCGCGTTTTTTTCTCTGAGTTTATTTTCTACATAATTTTCCTGTGGATCAAAGATTTGGGGCTAGCTGTAGTGACTTATTATTGTCCTCAAATGACCAATGACCAATACTGGATACACAACTATTAATTTCATTCTCTCAGATCTTTAGGAGTATTTTTAGCTACACTAAGATGATACAGATTATAACGGCTACGACATATATTTAAGAACAATCATTGAAATAAATCAATGGGTAGTCTTCAGTTTGAATGGGAGTAGGCTTTGGCTCACATGGAGAAAAGAATAAGATGCCTTCCTGGTTTCATTTCAGGACTCAAAAATTTTTCCATGACAAATTTCACGCATAACTTGGCTGTATCTTGCCAAAAAAAAAAAAAAAATGTAGCAATACTATATTATAAGTGTGTTCCTGCTGGAGGTTGAACATTATATGCTTTTAATTTGAAATTACAGGCCAAGCCCATTAAAAATGTCTGCCGTTAAATTAGAATTAATATGAAAAAAATAAATAAAATTAAGAAAACAATTTTGAATTTAGATAGTATGTAAATCAAATTAAAATATGGAGATTGAGAAAAAATTTAAATGAAATTTGCTTTGCTAGACGACGATGTGCGGACGAACCATGTGATGAGTCTTCAACTCCATATTTGTGATTGCTGCAGTGTCGTCGATCAGCATATGGTTATAAAAAGAAAATTAAATTGTCATTTTAATACGATGTGTCTAACTAAATAGAAATAAATTATATTGATTTTTTATTCTGGCTACATTTTTTATTTTATTATTTTGTAACAATTTAGTTTCCTCCAACATTCTAAATAAATCAAATAATTAAAATTAAATAAAATTTGGAAAGATTTATACAAGAGAATAAACTGCAAGAAGGAAGAAAAAGATTTGCAACAAACATAGAAAAGAACAATTTACATATTTAAGAGTTTTACTAAATATAGTGTAAGAGAGATTGTAATATTTTTCAATCTTTGGTTTGATATTCTGGAAGAAAATAGTTTGCCGTTTATGGAGAAAACGGCTAACCGTTTCATTCCAGAGAGCATGTTTTCTGTTATAGAGAAAACGACTAACCGTTTATTTATAGAGAGCAACTTATTTGACATTCTAGAATAAAACGGCTCACCGTTATTGAGAAAACGGCTAACCGTTTATTTACAGAGCGTGTTTTTTCGTCAACTGGAAAAATGGTTAGCAAGCTTGGAAATTTCAATTGTCATTCGATGCAAATTCAAACCAAAAGAATGTTTTTGAAAAAGTATCATTTCTAATGGTTGTATTCTTTCAAATAAACATCTTCTTTATTAAAATGGAGACATACAATTCGATTATAATCAGATTTTGCAGATTTCATGTATGTTCTGGAAATACAATCTTATTTGCTAGAGATTGTAGTCAGGATTTGATATATCTTGGGGGTACTTTGCCATTAAAACTCTATAGCAAACTAAGATTGGTGAGGGCAAATAAAACCTTAAAGGAAAGTGTGCAAACACGTCTCAAATCCTACGAAATTTTTCTTTATTCTTTGCCTCCATATTCGAAAAATCACCAACATATAGTACATAAAAATGAAACTTGCACGAGTAAATATAACTCACAAATTTCTTAAGCTTGGTAAAATAAAAATTTCGAATACATGCACAAGTTTTTCATATTTTGTTTCTTTATTTTGATTAAGACGATCATTTATATATGTAAAATGTAAGTATTTAATCTATTTTTGTATAATAAAACGATTTTGAATCTTCTTCTCATGGTTATACTCCAAAATGTTCTATGGGAATGGACAATGAATATAACCAGTGTTTCTAACTTTCTACTGCCCACCTTGCTTCGTTCGGGGTTTTTAATTAAATATGCCTTAAAAGTAGGGTATTTAGTGAAATATACCACATGCTTGAAAATTATCTAGATATACATTTTTATGTGGTACATTATCTAAAATATCCCTAAAGAAAAATATAAAAAACATACAACTCACAACACTCTTTACTTCTCACTCTTTTTAACTCCACACAACAAAAACTCACACCACACTCAAAATCCCTCCCAAACAGCTAATGCACTGAGATTTTTGTTTGCAGTTGGGTGTATTATTTATTCCATGAATAAGGTATTTGAAACTTTTTTATTTTATTTTGTGTTATCTATTCAATTTGTTGACATTATATTATTTTTAGGGTTTTGTTTGGTTTGTGATAAACACTAAAGCAACTCATATTTTCATTACATTTGCATCATATGACTGTTATTTGATGGATTTAATAACTACATTCGTTAAAACCTGAAGTTGTTGTCAGTTTTTTTTCTGCACCCGACATACACGACAACATTCGTGTATGTATGTATTTACACGACTGTAGTCGTGAAAATGTGCAAAAAATTCTAATTATTATGACACCTTATCATTCTATTGGTTCAAAAAATATATATATTTTTCACTATATATATCATTTTACTATTACTGGACTATAGTCGTGTGTGTTAATAAGTAACACGACTATTAGCGTGTACATATGAACTTACATACTATAATTGTGTATATATGTAAAATGTTCCAATTGTTATGAGATCCCAACATTTTTTTAAGAAAAAATATGTCCTCTAATTATTTACTGAGTCATGTATTTTTGCAATTTACACGACTTCTGTCATGTATGTATGAAATTAGACGACAACAATCGTGCAAGTTTGAAAGATATAGTAGCTGTTATGACACCTAGCATTCTGTTAGTACAAAGATTACAGTTTTTTTTACTAAATATATCATCTGACTGTTTGCAGAACTATAGTTGTGTATTTTAACAAGTTACACAACTATTGTCATGTAAATTAGCAATTACATGACGTCAGTCGTGTAAATAGGCAGACAGATCCACACTTCGTTATATACCTTGTTTGATTTTATTTTTGTATTTATTGTATAATCAACTATTGTATTATTACAGGAAATAACTTCAATACGTGTGCTTATTATGTTTTGTGGTGAATAGATTGAGCAAAACAACAATTATAGATTTAATGGTAGAGAGGCAAGAGAGATCATGGTGCCCCGTTCTACAACATATGTTGTTTTAGGCTTGGTGATATCAGAAAAGATTGGGTTGAAGATGCAAAAAAGAATTATAATGATTGTTAAACAACTTCTACTGTATTACGACTTATTTACGATTCGAATAAGTATTGGATTTATGTTGTTTGATAGGCAACCGGACTACAGTTAATTTCATTTATTTGAAGTTTGATATGTTAAAGTCTATATTGATTGTGTCATCAATATAATGAATGTTTTAGACAATTTTTTATTTTGTGTCCATATACCCAAGTATAATCGTGTATTTTGGCTTTTACAGAACTGATCATGTGTATTTGTATATACGCGACTGCAGTCGTGTATCTGTGCAAACACCCGACTGCAGTCGCGTATCTGTGCAAACACCCGACTGCAGTCGCGTATTTTCTCACAGAGAGCTTGTCATGTTTATTTGTCAATACTCGATTGCAGTCGTGTATCTATGCAAATACCCGACTGCAGTCATGTATTTTCTCACAGAGAGTGTCATGTTTATTTGTCAATACTCGACTGCAGTCGTGTATCTGTGCAAATACCCGACTGCAGTTGTGTATTTTCTTACACCGTATTTCCTGTGCATATATGGCAATCCTGTTATATCACATAGATTATACAAACTATCTTATCTATTATTAATATAATTAACAAAGAAATAAAATATATTAATGATGTCAAGTTATCTTTAATGACATCAAATATCAACAACATCTTCATCATATCTATTACATCTTCATCAGTGTGGAGGAGAAGCAGCCGAGCTCATTCCTTTCGCTTCCTGGGCCAAAGCAGTGCAGTCTTTCCTGGCCAAATCAAGGATTGCTAGTTAAGAATGTTCTTTGGGCGGAGAGAGAGAGCGTTGTATCTCTGAAGAAGAGACAATAATCAATTGGAAGAAGAACGAATGCGATGGTCTAGGGTGCGCGGGATGGGCGCTCCTCTATTTTTGTAACTGGGTTCTGGTCTTTGAACTCGAAACAGAAGAAACAAATAGAAACATTGAGGGCGCTATATTGTGAATGCTTTTGGGAAATAAGATTTTTAATTAGGGTAATTTAGTACTTGCACAAAATAAAAGGTATACATGCGGAAATTTAAAATATGGGGGTGTATCTGGATAAATAACCTATTTTAAGAGCATAGCCGGGACAAATCCCTGACTTCGTTCTCTCTCAATATTAAATTGTTCATCATTTAACTTATTTTGAAGTGGGTACACCGTTCTACGTCCCTCTTAGCTAACTTCATTCTTGATATTAAAGCTTTGATCATTTGAAGTCTTGATCATTTAACTGATTTTGAAGTGCGCACAATTTTGTTTTATTTTGTAATAATTTGGTTTCCTCCGACATTTTAAATAAGTGTAGTAATTAAAATTAAATAAATTTTTGGAAAGGTTTATACAAAAGAGGGAATTAATTATATAAGAAGGAAGAAAAAGATTAAAGAGAAATATATACAAGAATTTTTTGTTTTTTTAATGTTTGGAGTTTTAGTCATATGGCAAAATAAAAATGAAATTTATGTGATGCCAAATCAAGAAATTCCTAATACATGAATCAGTTTTTCCATTTCTTTTTTCTTTTAATTTTATCTAAGATGATCATTTATAAATGAAAATATTTAATACTATTTTTACCAGTGGCATGTTTTTATTTTATTTTTTTGAGAATAAATATTACAAAACAAAACATTAGATAAGCAAGTATAACTTTTTATTCGTACAGACAATCCACAGCAAAAGACTTTCTCCAAATAAAAAACATATATAAAAGAAAGACTTCTGAATTCACACTATACGCAACAAGCACACATAGATCAACAACACAAGACAAGGCCCTTGAAACTGAAGAAGCGGCAGAAGCAGCAGAGAATTAATTAAGCTTGAGCTGGAGAGGGAGCAGGAGAAATTGCACGACAGTAGCTCAAGAGTATGTTGCTTTGCTGGGGTGTGTATCCGAACCAAGGAAGAGTGCTAGGCCAGGCGCATTTTCTTGTGACGTTTTCGATGGCTCCGCAGCAGGGACCAACATTGGTCATGCCAGTAAAGAAGAATTGGTAAATCACGGCCAAGCATTTGTTCAATTCTTGATATGCCTTCAAGCACTCATTGAACTGGCCTCCAGGCCCTCCACTGGCTTGAAGCCCTTCTTTAATATTGTAGCTAGCTGGCTTATTCATGGCACTTGCATTTGCAACGAGACTTGTTATCAGAAACAAAATGATGAGAAACAAATTTTTGAGAGCCATTGGTGACTGAACTAATAATTAACCTTTTGATTAATTTTCTTTGTAGCTGTTTGCTATGGGATGAACGGAACTTGATACTTTTTGAGGGTTTTTATATAGAGAATGATCATGTACACAATTCGATTTGAAGTCAAAATGTGCCTCTGTTAATTAATGCTAATGACAGTTGAATAACAGCAAGTTTAGTCACTTGATTTTATTAATTTGTTTTATTTTTTAATTGAGCCCAAAATGGGCTATAAAATATTTTGCAATAAAAAAGAGGTAAAGAGAATCACAAAATCAGC
This sequence comes from Citrus x limon, assembly GCA_034663535.1. Lineage (NCBI taxonomy): Eukaryota > Viridiplantae > Streptophyta > Magnoliopsida > Sapindales > Rutaceae > Citrus > Citrus x limon. The sequence goes on from CM067997.1 coordinate 26,336,641, forward strand.
CGCAAGCCAAAAAAAAAAAATTAATTAATTAAGTTCAAAACGAATAAATTATTAACTCTAACTATCATATAGATTGTTTAATTTGTTTAACTATTGTCAAATGAATTTTACTAGTGTTATGTTTTTGTGCAATAAACTGTACGTGTTGAACGTGATAGTTTATTTAAAATTTCTAACGATTTATTAATTATATTTGTTAGTAATTAATTATATTTAAGAATTTTTCCTTAAATGCTAAATATTTGCAAAACGTGCAGTTAATGAGAGAATTACAAAGAAAATATTACTTGAAGAAGAAAAGTGAAAAGAGAATTACAAAGAAGCAACAAGGCAAAATAAACTATCAGTAAGGAAGGAATAAATGCACTCGAATAATTACGGAGGGCACTTGATTATCGTGGTAAGAATTTGACTGGTAATGTTTTTTCTTTAAATATATAATAAACTGTAGTAGTTAATTGCGATTATTATATATTTTAGAAAAATATTAAACTCGCGGATGTAGATCACCTATATTGGGGCGGGCCTAAAACAAGCACTTGTCTGACAAGAAAGAGTAGCCTTTTAAACTGGACTATGCATTACAGTTTTGCTATTGTACGGGCAACGGCGGCCTTAGCCCATTGGTAATTTACCTTCCAAAGTAAAATATTAATCAAACACTTTCGAGACTGTCGTTTGGCTGATTGCTAAATCACCAGGATTGTTTTGTGCAACTAGAATGAGCAAAAAAACACTAAAAAATGAGCTAGAAACTCAGGCAGCTTTTACTGAGAATGAGGGAAGGAGGTAATGATTGTAAGTAAAGCTTTGAATAGTGCTATGATCCATGTGTCGTTTAATTGTCCGAACAAAAGACTTAAAAGAGTTTAAAGAGACTTTTATCCTAGACGGGGTCATAATTAAAACCAAATCATCATGTAAAATCATGCCGTAAATACATAGCCGTGAATATTCTTGAACTAAGTTAACGAGTAATGTTATTTATGGGTGGTCAAACCCAATCCGATCGAATAGATTTTTTTTTAAAATTATATTACAACTCATATTTCATGATATTATTACACTAATATTTACAATCAGACAATTACTGAGACTAATTTATAAATTTTATATAGTACAACCCATATTTTTTTTTCTCTAATATTCGAAGAACGTTTACCCCACTCATATTTTGAAAGGGAGAAGATTGTCTTCACTCAAATTGAAGAATGAAATTAAACCCTCACAATACATTGTGGGGGCTTGAACTTGTGCCCTCACAGTTCTAGTCACTCAGAGTGGCTTAATCCGACCCAATAGACTTGATCTAACCTAATCTAACCCAATTTAATTTTAATGGGTTGAATAGATTATTGTGGATTAATTGAGTCAATCTTTTCAAACCCAATTAATAATTAGGTTAGGTTGGGTTAGTTATGATGAATACATCTAACCCATCTTAACCCACGTTAATAATAATAATGATATATAAATCTTCAATCGTAAAATTTTAAAGATCTAAATGGCTAACTTAATTTTTAACTCTTTTTATTTATGTTTAGAAGATACCATTTCATTCTCGCATCTACTACTCTAAACTCTAATTCAAAAACTAAAATTACTCTCTAATATAAGTAAATTTATTATGTTATAAGTTTAATTTTGAAAGTAGGTTTCAATTTCTCTTTATCTTTTAGTAAGCACTTAACAATACATAATTGTATGTCATTTTCATTTTTTTACTGGATATGGTGCTAGCTAATTATCTAAAAGGCTTGAATTTGAAATTAAAAAAAGAGATTTGGGAAGATATGAATAAAATCTAGAAGCTCGTTGTCGAAATTTTCTTAATTTTAAGATAGTTGATTTTTTATCTTTTGTTTATCGAATATTAAACAGTGAATGAAATTTTCATGTTATAATATATTTATATTTAATTTTAATAAGTTTCATTTCACGTTTTATATTTTTTATTTAATTTTAATTTTAATTTAACATTTATCTCGATTAACCCCACCCAACCCAATATGATTAAGGGTTGGGTTGGATTTGGTTAAATATATTTATTTAATTGAGTTGGGTTGGATTTATCTCAACTCATTTAATAGTGGGATGGGTTGAATTCTCACAAATCTTATCCAACCCAGCCCATACCCATGTTAATGACGTGACATATACTGAGATTAGGATACTCAAATTTTATATGACTTCAATGTTAGGATTCTTATCACTTTTCTATGAACTATTCTGGTGAACCTAATCTTGGGTTAAAACACTTTATTTTTTCTTAAATAAGAGGCTAATTAAGTCATATTCATAATAAATTTACAATACTTTTTTGTTTCACTCCAAGAAAAATAGAACAATATTATTGCGATGCTTTCATTTAGGCACCATAACCACGATAAGTGATTTAAAACAATTGAATCTATATGGAAAAAAAAAAAAAAGATACGGTGTTTATAATCTTCTTCAAATTGAAGATCCTTTGAATGGACTAGAGAAGATTATAGTATTGTTTTAAAAGATCCCATAAATGTAACAAGAAGAATACCGAAACCTTTTTTTGCGATCCTAGCAAAGATTTTAACCTAAACATCTCAGGGTAATTTTCGAGGGGGTTGTAAAACTAATAAACTAAGTAGTATTATCGATTTCTAAAGGGTAACTAAGAATTTGAGTTATTTCCCTTATCCTATTTGAGTTATTTCACATATCATATTAACAAGGCCGTAACAAGGAGTTTGTTTAGCTAATATGCAAAATTGGGCTTTCTTCTTATGTTTGGTGGGGTTACCAAATGTCGGCTTACATGACCGTTTTGTAATCACTTTTCTTTCTTCTTCTCCTTTTTTTTTTTTTTAAAAAAAAATTTAAAAAAGTACACACACACCCCATAGTTTTCTTATTTGAGCGTCTAGCATTTTACATTACGAATTCAAAATAAAATATTAATTTCTCCTGATCCGAGGAATTTGGAACTTTCTATAGATCATAAACCGTTGTCATCATGATCCATCACAAAATTAATTTTTTTATTCAGAAACTTCTATTCCTTTAATTTTCACGTTGCCACTAAGCTAAACTATATCTCTAGTCAAATTCATACCACAATATATACATATCCCAAAAGACTTATTAGTTTGCTTTGTGATACAAATTAATTAACACAGTTAATTTCTGACTTACTAAATGAGGCACATTTTGCTTGTTTCTCCTCTTCCTCTCACTATTCTATATAAATTAAATCATCCTGAAACTTCAAGTTTTAACCATCTCTGTCCAAAAAAAAAAAAAAAAAAAATACATATAAAAGAAAAATGATCACCATGGCCATAAAAAATAATGTGTTTTTCATCATTTTGGTCCTAATGATGACAAGCCACAGAGCATATGCAACAGAATCTAGGAGCTACGACCTCAACAACAACAACATGAATAATCCAAATCTAGGTCCATGCTACGGTCCCGATTCGGGCCAAGCCTATTATGAGTGCTTCAAGGCAATTCAGGGTTTGAATTCGTGCTCAAATTTGATTGCCAAATTCTTCACTGTCTCCCGCTCAGACATTGCTCAGTGCTGCAGCGCCATTGACAGGGTTACAAGTGAATGTAGCAGCTGGCCTGACGCGAACACGTACACGGAGCCACTCCCCGCATTCGGCTACACAGATCAGGAACTCGACTTGCTCGTAAGCTACTGTAGTAGGGCATCTTCTCCGGCTGCCTCTTCAGCTCCAGCGCCAGCTTTAGCGCCTAATTTAATCTACTAATTATTATGAGTGTCAAATTCAGATCATCTATTTTTTTTTTAATTATTATTATTATTTTTTACTTTGGTCAGAGATACTGTGTTATATATGCTACTAAATGATTATACTAATGAGCGCACAGGATCCCATTAAAATTCTGTAGTTAAATATGCTTGGGCGAAATCAATGTTTAGATGGGTGATCTTTTCAGAAGTTTCTCTTTATTTATTTAACTTCTAAAAAATAAGCTCATATATTTTATATATTATGAGTCTTTTTAAAAGTATCCCTGGCCATCTTATCAGGTTGATTGATCATTAGTCATGGTCTAAGGATTTAGTAGTGTTCCGTTCACTATAAAACTATGTGGTTTAATATCGTGACTTTATTAAATCACATGACTTAATGAAGTAATTATGAGTGTGAAATTCACATCAATTAATTTCTCTTGATTATTTATTTTACTTTGGAGAGAGGTACTTTGTTATGTATGCCAATAAATGACCCTTGTACGTGTATTTGTGGAATATAATTAAAGATAATTTTATTTTTTTATGTTATCTTTTACGTCTAATTTGTATTTTACTTTGGCTAGATCATCCACGCAAATAGAGCGAAACTACTTAAATTAGTTCATCTATGTTATTATGTAAATTCAATAATCTCATACAACTAGGGATGACAATGGGGCAGATATGGATTAAATTTACTTTGCTCCAAGTCTAGATCCATAATAAAAAGTTAGATTTGTAGATGCTCCAGATCCATCATGAATTCATATTTTTTCGCTTCATATCTAGATCCGAAACAAAAAATAAAGATCTATATTTGCTCCATATCCAAAAAGAAAAATTAAAATCCAAATCTGTTTTAGATCCATCATGAATTCTAAATCTCAATAATAAGAAAGCAATAATTTTTTAGAAAGAAAATTAAAGACTAACATGCATTGGTAACAATTAAATTATATAATTTGTATAAAAAATCTAATAAGTATTGTATCTTCTACTTTTACACCAAAACAAACAATTAAGAACGATAATAAAATATCCATCAAAAGTAATTGTAGGAATAAGATCATTGTAATATTCTAATGTCTCATTACCATTCTCAGATTCACACCACACCATCATCATTCCTATATCATGAAATAATAACATATAAGTAAAATATGATTTATTATATTCAGTGATTTGTTATTTTTATTATGACCATATTTAACTAAATATATGATTAACATAATTATTTTATAGTTGTAGCCACCACTTATTAGTGATTATACAACATAAATAAGATTATGAGAAAATGATAGGAAAAAAAAGCTCAAGTCTAGAGATTTTCCTACCAATTAAAGGATTGATCTAAGCATTCGAATGAAGTGGAGAAGTAGCAGTAGACTAAAGAGAAAGAAAGTGGCTAAATTGTAGAGTGAAAAACTTAAAAAAAATTAACGTCGACTGTCCTAATTTTATTTTACACTTAATTAATTTTTATCTTATTATCATTTAAATACCTTTAAGTTTTAAGATTTTTAATTACATGCTAAATGCCACTAATATGCTATGAATAAATTTTATTATCATTTATAATTACATAATTGTTAAGAAATTTTTAAAATAAAATTAAATGGTAAGTGAATATGGATATGGATATAGATATTAAGATAAATTCAGACTTACTCCAGATCCACTTTAGATGCATACATTGATATCCAAATCTATTTTAGTCCGACCCAAATCTGATTCGATTGGATTTGAATCACGTGGATCTTGGGTTAGATATGATCCATTGCTATCCCTACATATATCAGGTGTGACTATACCAGTATTAATGCATCGGATTCCATCAGTTTTTCGTAGTTAAATATGTTTGGATGAGAGCAGTGCTAAGATGGGCGATCTTTTGATAAGAATTTTTTTCTTTTTATTTTATTTTTTGAAAAATAAGTTCATATAATTTATATATTATTGGTCTTATTAAAAGTAGCCTAGCAATTTTATCAGGTTGATTGATCATTAATCATGTTCTAAGGACTTAATAATTTTTGGTTCACTATAGAGCCATGTGGTTTAATAGTATCTCTATACTGACTCTATTAAACCATATGATTTAATTATGTATCTATATAAAAAAAAGGGTATCCGTATAAGAGAAGGACTATATATATATATATATATATATATGTATGCATGTATGTATGTATGTATGCACATACATACTCCAAACATATTTTACTAATTTATTTATTTAGGGTGAACCTGGGCAAGGTCGGCAAGGCAAAGAGCGCAATATTATATAGCCATTGCTATGCCTTCTAACAACAATGACTAGAAGAACAATATAAAAAGCTTTAGGAAAAGCAAGGATTATAATGATAACATATAAAGGAGGAATGCAGATGACTCCAACTAGCCGTGCATGCATACTTACGTACCCTTCTCTCTCTCTCTCCTCTCTATATATATATAAAGAGAGAGAGAGCGAGAGAATTCTTCTCTAGTGCAGATGTCCACAATTTAAAAAATACGGATTTGGAATTTCACACTGTTGTCAGATGCTTTCACAATATTGTGAAATGATTTTTCAGATGTAAAAATATTTGACAGCAGTGTGAAATCTCCAAATTTGCATTTAAAAAAAATATGTAACTCCGTGACCTGATAAGGATCATATGTATATTGTTACGTTGGTTAATTGAATTAACCAGTGTGAGAAGATTAGTCTCTTGTATTCTCTGGCTCGTGCAATAACAACAGCCGATCGGCCTTTTCCTGAATGAGCTTCCATAAATCGTCGATATGACGGTCTTGAGTGAGCGTGGTTCCGATGGAGCAGCGTATGACATAAACACCACCCAACGTTGCTTGTGTCAAAGAAAGCTCTTCCACTAGCGTTCAAAGCATCAACCAGCCTACGGTTCAATTCTGAGCCGTCGGATTCTCGCTTTGGTTTCAGTCTGAAGCAAACCAATGCACACTTTCTTGGCTCTACTGTCTCAAACCTCTCGTCTTTGGCGACCATTGCCTCAAATCGCTTAGCCATGTTCACATCGCTACGAATGTAATACATAAGGCCAGAGTAGCCGTGTTTGCGAATCACAGTCCATAGCTTCAATGCTTTGAATCTCCTGCTCAGTGCGATTTGCCAATCTTTATAGTCGATAACAGGCGCAACGTTAGTACTAGTGCTGCTAGCTGGTGATCTGTTTTTCATAATATCTGATTTAGTGGATTGTGAATCCACTAGGAAACTAGAATGCTTAACCCACAAACAACCGCAGTCCATGTTAGTGAGGAACCATTTATGCGGGTTCAAGCTGACTGAATCAGCAAGCTCAACTCCATTCAAGTAATGCCTGAATTCCGGGCAAATGCAAGCGCTATGATACGCTTGTCCTATAACACAAGCAAACTAACGCAACAAAACACTCTTCGAGCGAGTGCCAGCTCCAACATATGAAAAAAAGTTAAGAGCAGAACAGAGGTTAAGAAGAAAGGAAATTCCAGAGAAGAAAGAGAACTCAGTATTTTTCATTCATTCAGTTTTTTAAACCTTACAATGCTTATATGCTTCAACTCCAGCAACCTCTAACAGAAGGTGGTTACAAAAAATAGCAATTGTCAAGCCAAAAGAAAATATCAAACGAATAAAAGATTCTAGAAAAGAATCCACAACTTTCTGCTTCTCACACAACATAATCCTTCAGCCAGCTGGGTGGTTTTCTCATTTGTGATGGGCCTGCAACATGTTCTGCGTTGGGCCTAGTTGTATCTTCCGCCTGCTGCGATTCAGCCCATTCTTCAAAAGATTCCGCAAGATATGGATTGGGCACTCCAAAGAAATTGGCAATATTGTATCACGCTACCAGCGTAAGCAGCATCGATATGGAGCCACAATTTGTATTCGATTGCAATTTTTCAGAGCTCCTCAATGGGATCCACCGCTCCTGCGCCGGTTGTCCCGATAGTAGCACATAGGTAAAATGGAACAAAGCCGGGTTTGATATCGCCTTCAATAGCAGCACAAACCGTATGTGGTGACAGCGAAAACTCAGTTAAAAATGATGTGCTGAGAAGCCGAAAATTTGCTGGAGGGATACCAACTAATTTGGCAGATTTCTGCAGAGAGAAATGAGTTTGATCAGAGGCATAAACAACCAACTTGGTAATGTTGTCAAAGCCTCCAAGTGTTTCCAATGCTTAATTTGTCTCTTGCAGCAGCCAGACTGCCAGAGTTCAAACAAAGGGATTCACAAGTGCTTCCATGCAAGACACCACCACCTGTTCCGGAGAACAAAAATGAAGATGGAAGCTTGAGCATTTTCCCCATCCAATCCATCACAATGGATTCGAGTTCAGTTGCTGCTGGAGAAGCAAGCCAATTGAAGCCAACCACGTTGAACCCCGAACAAAGCATCTCACCAAGAAAGCCAGCAGTGCTTGCGTTTGCTTGGAAGTAGCCAAAGAAATTGGGGCGTTGCCAGTGTGTGAGGCCAAGTATGATGGAGTCGGCGACATCTTTTAGAATATCATCCAATGACTCTCGGGAATGCGGGGCTGTGTCAGGCAACCGAACTGATAAATAACCAGGCTCTACTTTGCTTTGAACAGGGTTCTTCTCGATGTTTTTGTAATAACCAGCAATGAAATCGATGACAGCTTTCGATTCATCAGCGAAGCTCTTTGGCTCTAAATCTGCTGAGAGGTTGCCGCTATGTGTTTTAGCATTTGCGGGGAGAGAGAGACTTCCCATTTTAATTGTTTGAGTTTGATTTACCCGGCAGGATGGATAGTTGGGTAGATGTGCCGGTCAGTCACACTTTAGATATATATATGTGTGTGTATGTAGACGCGCGCACATACACACCCATATATATTTGTATAGCTGATTCTCCATCAACATGCAGTACAAAACATTAATTTATAATAAATTTATTGACCGTCAACTTTTACTAAAAGCATAGAACGGCTACCCGCTTCCATCGAGGATTCTTATAATTTGCGTAGAGATATTAATCAGCTTCCACATATATGTTACCCTCGTCCTCAAAGTAAGTAGCATACTAATATTGAAATCCAATTTAATAACGTTCGGACCACGGATTCCACAGAACCTGAGATGGGGTTAATTAGAAATATTAATATAATGCAAGATGACAGTTATTCACACTAAAAACTTAATTGATTTGGGCAGCCATTTTTTTAAATAAAGATAATTATCCTATTGGTAATTTCATAAGGAGCTTTAAACAACTTTCCGTTGCATGCTTTTTTCTTTTTCTTTTTCTTTTTTTTTTTGGGGGGGGGGGGGGGGGGAGATGAACCTCGCCATATTAAGGGATTTTGGTAAGAACAAAAAGAAAATTTACAACCAATTAGGGGATGTAATGAATCTTCCTCCTTAACAAAGACGCGAGTATACTTAAGAAATAGGCTTTTAAAGCAAACAAATGGTTACAAATTACATCTAAGACAAGACTAACTTGAACGAAACTTAGGAAAATTATTGGCATCATTATAAATAAATTTCTGTGCCTCTTGTCACCAAGTTAAATCCAGGCAATTAAGTCCTAAATTTGTAAGACAGTTGGCAACATTATTATACGTTTGATAAACTTTTACCAAACATTTAATTTTTTTTGTTAGAAATATTAAGAAATAAAATAAACTGTTTTTAACATTTCGAGTATCGTGTTACGTTAGATTTGTTGTTGAAAATGTGAGTTGAATAGCACCGCATGTGGGGATACATTTGTAGCACCGTGACAATAACCAAACCGATCAACTTATATTTCATGCCAAATAACGTCAAGTACTTTAGCCGGTTTTGTTGATAAATTACTTGCACGAGTGTCAATGCTTGCTTGAGACTTTTGGCTTTCTTGGATGCGATAAAAATACGAACCAAAGCCATGGTATAAACATGTGGATTTAGTAGCAGTACTCCAAGTACCTTCGGAGGGGAAAAAAAAATCAAATTAAGCCTCTGCCAATTAAATAGGAAAATATTTTTTAATTATAAATTGATAATAAATAACAAAATTCTTTGAATAATACATATATAGTTGAAAGATCTTACTTATATTTTTATATTGAAGATAGAGAACAATTAACATGCTCTAAAATTAAGATTAGTGAATTGTTGTTCCATCACCCTGTTCTATGATTGCATCTTCAGATGATTAAGATCCTGGGACGATGAGGAATGTCTTCATAGGCACAACATGCTCTTGATTTGATGCACGTGTTGGCGGCAGGCACATCAGAGACGTTCCGCAAAACCTCAACCTATTCTCCGGAAATAAATAATTTACAAGTTGTTGATGATGCATCTCTGTAAATTCCTTACAAATAAAGCCCTGGTACTGTGATTAGGTAACTATAATTTTTAAGGGTGCGTTTAGTATTTTTTTTTAATTGGTACTTTTTATGTTTGTTTTAGAAAAGGTAAATGATGTTCTTAATGTGATATATTTTAAATTGAAAATGCATTTGGTAACTTGTTTTCAAAAAGTATATGAAAATAAAATTTGTCTGAAAATATGAAAAGTAATTGAAATTCGTTTGGTATAATATTTTATAAAACATATTTTTCAACTATTCATTATTCAATACAAATAATATTTTTTTAATTTGTCTATTGTTATTATTATTATTATTATTATTATTATGATTATTATTATTAATTTTAATAAAATAAAATGCAAATGAATCAAATTAAATTTTTTTTTTCTTTCTAAAGTAGTTTATATATGGGCAATTCGAATTTACAATCCAAAAAGTACTATAAAAATGTGAAGTATAGATTATTTTTGCCTCCATATATGCCTAATTATTTACATGTCTGTAGCAATGGCCATCACTTAAAACATTCAACTGAAAAAGAAAAAAAATATCATGTTTAACACAAGTAAATCACGTCGCACCTCTTCCAAACTAATTTTTAGTTACATTCCGTTAATCTTTACTTTTGATCTAATAAAATAAATTTATGATTATCACTACATATTATTTTTATAATTCAATAATAAAAAGTCGGTCAAATATTATATAAATTATTTTAATTTTTGAAATATTTTTTTAGGGAGCTTGCAAGGAGAGGAATGGGATTTTAGCAAAGAAAGAAAGAAAAATTAAATGAGATTTATATGTGGTCCTAGGGAGGACAAACAACTGAAGCACATTTCTTTTTTCAACTTTTTTCCTCTTGTTCTCTCAATTGGCGTTCTCCAACTTTTCTTCACAAACAATAGAGAACGAGAACTTTTTATTTTCTCTATTTTTAATTTACTGTTGTAGAACCATTTACCAAAAATATTTTTTTAATTTTTGTTCTTAAAAAACGAAAAATGTTGAGCAAAAAAGTTACCAAAGACCTTAAGTTACAGCAGTAAGGTATTTACCAATACTTATGGTCTGTTTATTTCCTAGGAGTTGGAAGAGGCAAAAATTAAAATGGGTTGGAATTAGAATGAACTGAAATCATAATAAATTATTTACTTGACCTGGAGGAATCATAATCAAAATAATCTATATTCCCATTGATGTATTTATTTTATCTTGTAATTTGAATGGAATGTTTCAAGTTAATAAAATGCCCTTAGTTATAATTATGCATTTATCCACCAACAAAATAAAAAGTAAATATTTTTAAATGAAATTGTAACATATGCACTTTATTTTTCTAATTAAGTATAATATTTTTTTCTCCTTCAACATATTTTTTTTAAAAAAAAGTCATTGGACCTATTACAAATTATCACCGGCAAATTTGACATAACTCGATAACTCGACACGAATAAATGAATAATGGATGTGGGTTGTCAAATTTGACAAGTTTATCAAATGGGTGATGTTTGGACTAGTTTATACTTGTCATAACATGAAATCGAGACAATACGAACAAGATCTAATGACCCGTGTTGCAGTTATTACAACACCAAAGTTCGTCATTAGCTTAATTTGTATTAAACTTATAAAAAAAAAGAGGGGGGGCTTGTTACTATAAATTGAGAAAGAGAGAAGGAGAAAGAGAGGGGAGAGAGAGAGAGCTGCCAACCAAATCGAGTTGACCTGAACCTACGAACTCAACCCGAATGCTGTTTGAAATTTCAGCCAAATAATCGGTTGTGAAAGATACCGAAAATCACCGATTAAAGCTGTGAAAAACCATTAAACCACCTCCTAGATTCTCATGATTTTGTCAGTTTCTAGCCACCCCACTGGCTGCATTTTGTTCCTCAGGTCACGCTCTTCAATTTCCCACCATCGACAACCACCAGAAGCTGCCAACTTGCAACTGATCAGCCGTGAGCGAGAACCAACCTACAGACGTGGATGATAGTTGAGTTTGAGTATTGTCACTCTGAGTGGAATATACAAAACTTATTTTAATAGTTTATTATGATTTTAAAGTACAGTAAATCATGTTTTTAGAAACAAGTGTTTAAATGCTCTTATTTAATAATTTTTTAGAAATGATTTTATTTACGTATTGATATCAGTATTAAAAAGTGTATGATTATTGGTTTTTTTATTGCTTTTGAGAAATGCATGAGCGTATTTCAAAGAAAAAAAAATAGATTAAAAGTATGTTACTGAAAAAGGAAATAAGAGTTTAAAGTATGATTAAAATGTTTATGCATATGTATGTAAAAGTTTGTTTTCAAATTCATTGAACAGTACCCTTCCCCTTTAGTTACAGTGATATAGACGAGATGAGAGACCTTTGGGGCCCGCCTGAACAGACATAAGGGCTTTGGCCCGTGTGTTTGGGCGCTTTATCTTTTGGGGGACTTATGCATGCCGTATGATGATAGCATAGATATAGTTATTGAGATACATATGAGATAGAGGCCTTTGGGGTCAATCTAAGTACACACAGAGGTGTACTTGGGTGCCTCTTTTAGAGACTAGCTTATGCATGTGGAAATAAGACGAGATATATGAGATAACACTTCATTGGTCTACCTGTGGTAGCTCTAGACATGACAGTAGTTAAGTAGTATGTCATTGCACTGCTTGTATGAGCTCCGGGTATGACAAGATTATTCCCTCGGGTACTTGTTTAGTGACGGTTTCAGAATTGAGTACTTTATGTTATGTTTTGACATGATTTTCATGACTATTACGTATTGTATCATGTCTCCTTTTAATAACAGTTGTTTAGTCTAAAGTTTGTATAATATAATTATGTTTGTACTTATAGTTTGATGAAAATGGTATATTTAAAAGATATGACTAGTTTTAAAGTAAGTTTATTTTCAAAAACCATTATCCTATCACCCGTTTTTATTATATTGCCCCCCACAGGAGGTTACAAGTACACCAGTCAACCTAACAAATATAGTTATTTTGGATTTAGCCACATGATGGTGTTATGAGTCTTTTATATTATTGTTAGGATATTTTGGATTGCATGATTTTGTTATTTTGGGGTGATGGAAGATAAACAAATATATTCATATATATATATATATATATTGGCAATGGATATTTAAATGATATTTGGTATATTGATTGAGAAGGTTGACTAATGAAGTTGGTTGTATTTTGAATTATTTTTTAGAATGCTTATTTGTTAAATATACAGTTTTGAGAATGTTGTATTTATAGGGGAGATTTTGTCGAATTTTTGACAAAATCCTAAGTAATTAGACTTTTATTAAATTAGGTAGTTCCCCTTAGATAGACTCACACTTAAAGTTTGGGGCGGTCATTTTAATTGGTATCAGAGCATGGTTTTAGATTTTGTAGACTTTAATATCTTAGTAAGAATAAGTTTTATTGTTATTAAAGTGGGAATTGATGTTTTATAGCCACCATCATGCTTCGTCGTAACAGTGGACGTGGCTGTGGTTGTTGTCATACTAGGTTAGTAACTAGGTTGACTTCAGATGGTATACCTATAGGGGATAACAAACTTATGAATGATAGAGTAGTTAAATCTTCGACGCATGAGATTGCACAACAAGCATCAGAGAATGTCCTAGATATTGAGTACTCATTTGATAGACTAGCTCAAATCACGACTGAGTTGTGTAGAATTAGACTCAAGCGCATGCCAATAATGCAAACACTATAGAGCATGTGAGAAGTTTAGTGGCAATGAGTTTTAATGGTTATGGAGAGCCACATGAGGCTGAGTCATGGTGTATTAATGTAGAATAAATTTTTGATATGATGAAGTGTTCAGGAAGAACAAACTGTCCTTTGCCACTTTTATACATGAGGATAGAGCTTACTATTGGTAGCATACAGTAGAGAAACGATATCTTGGGCATGCTATGATAACTTGGGCTATTTTCTGCAAGGAATTCCATGATCATTATTTCCCATTTATGTATCAAGACATTAAACAGAGTGAACTCTCTCGGCAAGTTCAGGAATCTATGATAGTTGAGGAGTATGAAAGGAAGTTCATGAATCTTTCTAGATTTGCTACATATGCAATTGGTGATGAGAGAAAAATGTAGATAGTTTGAGGAGGGTCATTGATTTGAGATTTGCACCACCGTAACTGCATCACGGTACATTGCGTTTGGAGAAGTAGTTAAGGTAGCCAGAAGAGTAGGTCACCGTATTGCAGAGGGACGCAGAGTTCAAACATTGATGTAGAAGTGTAGCCAGAGTTGGACAGATGGTGGCTCTAGTAGCAGGCCGCCTAAGAGAGGGGGCATTCATACGAATTGCTCTGATATGACTCAGAAGAGTTATAATACAAGTTTCAGGGGAGACCTGATACAAGTTGTCAGTCATACCTCAGTTCCGTAATCAGTAGGGAGTAATATTAGGAATCAAGGGCATTATAATAGAAGTAGTGGGGGATATCGTGATGATCGTTCTAATAGTATCGAGCAGACTTCTTACACTTCTTATAACATGAACCATTACAGCTAATGCCATGTTGGAGATAAAGTTTATTGTCTATGTGATCAGCCTAGACATATCAAGATATTTTGTCCTACTTTGTCTCAAGGTGACAGTTCTGCTCAAGGGACAACCTAACAGTATTATTCTCACTCTAGATCAGCTTAGGGTTAGAGAGGTGTGCAGACAAAGGGTTCCACATATACTTTTAGGAGTCAGATGACTGCTCCAGGCCAGAGAGGTCAGCCCGGTTGACCTCATACTCAGGCTCAAGTTTTCGCTTTGACACAATAGAAAGCACGTGTTACACTAGAGGTTATTGTAGGTAGAACATCTTGTATATTTATAGCATCGTACATGATGGCTCTAACAGAATTGAAGGAACTTAAAGTTCAACTATAAGAATTAGTGGATAAAAGGTTTATTAAACCTAGTGTATCTCTGTGGGGAGCTCCAATTTTATTTGTTAAGAAAAAAAGATGGCATATTTAAACTCTACATTAACTACAAACAATTGAACAAAGTTACAGTGCACAATAAGTATCCACTTCTATGTATTAATGACTTGTTTGATCAACTTTAAGGGGCAAAAGTATTTTTTCTAAGATTGATTTGCGCTTGGGATATTAGTAGCTTAGAATTAAAAAGGCCGATATTCGTAAAACAACATTTAGAAGCCGTTATGAACATTATAAGTTTTTGATGATGTCATTTTGGTTGACTAATATTCTAGCAGCTTTTATAGATCTCATTAATAAGGTATTTCGCTCTTATCTAGATTAGTTTGTGATTATATTCATTGATGATATTTTGGTGTATTCTCGGAGTGAGAAGGAGCATGCAGAGCATTTGTAGACCGTTTTGCAAATTGAAGACAAAAATAATTGTATGTCAAGTTCATCCACGTGTGAGTTTTGGTTGGAGAGAGTAGTATTTTTGGGCCATGTGATATCAGCTAAAGACATTTATATTGATCCTCAAAAGATTGAAGTAGTTATGAGATGAGAACGACCTACAAATGTTATAGGTTAGAAGTTTCCTTAGGATGGCTGGTTATTACCATAGTTTTGTAGAGGGATTATTCAAGACTGCTACTTCTTTAACATGGTTAACCAAAAGAATGCTTAGTTCCAATGGGATGTTCCAATTGGATGATAGCTGTAAAAAGATTTTTTAAGAACTTAAGAACGAGTTCTTACACTTTCAACAAGTAACGAAGAGTTTGTAGTATACAATGATGCCTCTAGACAAGGATTATGTTTTATGCTAATGCAACATGGAAAAATGGTGGCTTATGCTTCTAGACAACTTAGAAAAACATGAGCAAAACTACGCAACACATGACCTAGAGCTAGCAACAATAATGTTTGCACTCAAGACATAGAGGCATTACTTATATGGGGCAACATTTCAGATTTTTACTTATCATAAGAGCCTCAAGTATTTGTTTACTTAGAAAGAGATAAATTTAAAATAGAGGATATAGATACAGCTAATTAAGGACTACATGTGCATTATTGATTATCCTCCAAACAAAGCGAATATAGTAGTTGACGCACTAACTAAAAAATATTTTAACTATATAGCTCACTTGTGAGTGTCATATATGTCTCTGTTGATCAAGATGAGATCTTTGGGAGTCGAATTAAATGATGATAATTGTAGAGCTTTGATAACTAATTTTTGAAATAGGTCGACTTTGATTGACAAAGTCCACCAGATGCAAGCTTAGGACCCGTAATTAATGAAGTTGATAGAGGATGTGTAAACAAGTTTAACTAATTTTGCAGTGAGAGATGATGGAGTCTTAGTCAAGGGTTGGTAGACTCTGTGTACTTGATATTAAAGAGCTGAAAAGGAAATCATAGAAGAAGTTCATTGTTCAACTTATACGATGCATCCTAGTAGTACGAAGATGTACCATACTTTGAGGGACATTGTTGAGTACTAGAGAATGCATATTTATAAATGGTAAAATTATCATTTTGTGCTCCAAGTCTTACTAATATTTATACTTTTATGTGTTTAAATCCTCTAAACTTTTATTATGTGTGTTTTATTATAATTTAAGTATTTTATGTATTTCATGGATGTTTTGTTCATTTTACGACTAACAAGAAGTCAGACAGTAAAATGAATGACGTTTTTGAACTTGGAACAGTTGAAAACCCTAGGAGGAGCATAAAAGGGTATCAAACACTGTTCACGTATATGGTGTTGTTCACATATACGGCATTGTTAACAAGTATAACACTGTTCACACATACGGTATGATGATGTGGCATTGACCGATGATGTGGCAGCATCTTATTAGACCAATGATGTGGTATTAATTGATTATATAGCGTTAACTAATGATGTAGCAGAATGTTATTGGATCAAAATACCGATGTGGCATTGATCGATGATGTGACATCATCTTATTGGACTGGAATGCTGATGTGGTGTTGACTGATGATGTGTTCCAACTAATCAATACTTGCCACGTGGCGCAATCTTGGGCGTCCAAATTGTTTTCATCCGATAATTATGATTTACCTATTGTATCTATAAATAGAGGGATTCCCCCTTAATTTGACACTTATGAATCCATTTTTTAGCCTTATTTTTTGTAATTCTCTCTCCATCTTGTATTTTCTATGTATTTTAATAAAAATACTATTTTACCCTTAGTTCAATTACGGGTGGCTAGTTTAGTTTCAAGCTTGGGTTGAAGGTGAAACCTCAATATGATCCATGAGCTTAATCAAGTAAGTTTATTTTCTTTTCCTCTTTTATTTATGTGGTTGTTTTGACTCATTGTTGACAGATAATGTATCATGTCTAGATTTTGCACGGTATATTAGCTCTCTAATGAAGGATCGTTACTATCTAGCATAATGAGTGTTTATCACCAAATTAATTAAAAAGAAAATTCCCTCTAATATTTCGTGGGTTGTCTTGACTTAGTATCGACAGAGTGTGTATCTAAGTTATTTAGTGGATGGTCTTGCCATGTTGTCGACAGAAGGATTATTATCGTCTAACACTGCGTGTTCTTAACACTACACTTAGTAGAAGATCATTATCTCTGGCACACTAAGTGCTTGATACTATATTTATTTGAGTGAGAATTATGAGGAGTGGAAATACCCCCCTCATAAATTAATTAGAACTAAAAAGGAAATATTAAGCCCATGGTGAATGTTGAAAGTGAATCCAGAGACTCAAGCATCTCATTTGCATAGTTTTCATCTTTAATCCATTCCCATCATTTTATTTAAATATTAAGAAAAAAAAATTCACTTCCAACCAACTCACATTTACACATAGAAAATTAACCTTACGCATAATTAAATCTACCTCCTCGTGGGATTGACACTCGTCGCTACAAAATCTATTCTACAATAGATTCGTGTGCTTGCAAGTGGAATAAAATTTGCACAACAATCATTACCGGTGGCAGGGCATAAAGAGAGAGATATCATAATTTATTTATTGGTGATTAGTTTGTCAACAGATTAATACTGAATCCTAGAGGCTTGTAGGGTGTTCTTAGCTACTTCTTGTTCCTAATTAGAAGTAATAGTACGTCAACATAGATTTTATTGCAGGGCTTCCACGTACTCAGAAGGAACACGATAGTGTTTAGGTGGTTGTCAATCAAACAAAATCTACTCACTTTTTACCATTCAAAACTATTTGATGGACAAGTTGGGGAGTATTTATGTGGCTGAGATAGTTCAACTTCATAGGGTACTTGTCTATCATCTCAGATAGAGATTGTCAATTCACTTCTAAGTTTTGGACAAGTTTATAAAATGCATTAGGCACCAAGTTGAATTTTAGTACAACCTTTCACCCACAGACTAATAGTCAGTCAGAGCGTACTATTCAAACCTTAGAAGATATGCTGCTAGCTTGTGTTATAGAGTTTAAAGGTAATTGGGACAATTACTTACCTTTGATGGAGTTTGTTTACAACAACATTTATCAAGCTAACATCGATATGGCACTATATGAGGCGTTATATGATAGAAAGTGTAGAACTCCAGTATGTTGCGATGAGATTGGTGAGCAGAGATTATTTGGTCCCAAATTAGTTGAGGATACTAACGAGTAGACACAACTTACTCGGGATAAATTAAAAGTGGCCTAAGATAGATAGAAGAGCTACGCAGACAAGCACATGAAGGAACTTGAATTCGAAGTTAGTGATAGAGTGTTCATATAGATATTTCCTTGGAAAGGAATACTTCAATTTAGGAAGCGCATAAAGCTAAGCCCATGCTACATTGGGCCGTATGAGATCACATAACGCATTGGTCTGTTAACTTATCGATTAGATTTACCATTGAGTTGTCTAGAATCCATGATGTGTTTCATGTCTTAATGCTCCAAAAATACATGTATCATCCGAGTCATGTGTTATTAAAGTAACCAATTCAGTTGAAGGAAGACTTGACTTATGAAGAAGAACCAGTGGAGATACTATAAGGAAAATACCAAGTCTTGTATTCTAAAACCATTCTTTTAGTAAGTGTTGTGGATGAACCACACAAAGGAAAATGCTACTTGGGAGTGCGAAGACTGAATACTAGCTCAATATCCCTACCTGTTCTCATCATATGTATAAATTTCGATGATGAAATTTTTATGTATGTCGTGTGATGATAACAGGGATAAAGTTACTAAGATACAGATGAGATAGAGGCCTCTGGGGCCAGTTTGAGTACATGCAGAGGTTTTGGGTTGTGTGTTTAAGCGCCTTTGTCCTTTGGGGACTAGTTTATACATGCAGAGATACAATGAGATCTATAAGATATATGAGATGTCACTTCATTGGTCTACTTGTGGTAGCTCTAAGCATGACAATATCTTAGTTTGTCATTGCACTGCCCGAATGAGCTCTAGGTACGACGAGATTATTCCCTTAGGTGTTTGTTTAGTGATGGTTTCATAATTGAGTATTTTATGTTAAGTTCTTATATCACTGTCATGAGCATTATGTATTGTATCATGTCTCATTTTAACGATAGTTGTTTAATTTAAAGTTTGTATAATATAATTATGTTTGTACTTTTAGTTTGCTGAAAATGTTTTATTGAAAAGTTATGACTATTTTTAAAGTAAATTTATTTTTAAAAACTATTATCCACTCACTAAACTCATTGAGTTTTATACTCCCCTATTTTTATTATATCACCCCCCAGGAGGTTACAGGTACACCAGTCGACCCAACAAATGTACTTATTTTGGATTTTGCCTACGAAATGGTACTAGGAGTATTTGATGTTATTGTTAAGATATTTTGGATTGTATAATTTTGTTATTTTTGGGTGATTGAAGATAAGAAAATGTGTGTGTGTGTGTGTGTATACATGTATTTGGCATTGGATATTTGAGTGCGTTTTGGTATATTAGTTGAGAAGGTTGACTAATAAAGTTGATTGTATTTTGAATTATTTTTAGGAAAGCTTGTTTGTTAAGTTTACAAGTTTGGGAATGTTGTATTTATAAGGGAGATTTTGCTGAATTTTCGGTAAAATTCCTTACTAATTAGATTTTTATTAGTTCAATTAACTGCCCTTAAATAGGCTCGCCTTAGAGTTCAGGGTGGGTTGTTTAAAAACAAAAAGCTTGTGTACTATATTATTGCTAATATTATTATTTTCATTTGCATTATTCTTATTAACTATTATTATTATAATAGTTAATAGTATTTATTTTCATTGTTATTATTTATATTTTTAGCGTCAGTTTACTATTATGTATACTTTCATTTTTATTATGAATATTATTATAATTAAAACTATTGCTAAAATTATTATTATTATTTAATATTTAAATGGGAAAAAATAATTTTTTTTCTTGAAGGGATAAAAATGTTAATTTATTTCCTATTCTCATTCCCGCATTTTCACATCTAACTATTATTAGCAAATTTGTGGGCTCCACCAAAAATCCATTTTCATTTCCTTATATTTTTATAAGTAAATACTCTCAATGATTCTCATTTCTTATTCTGATTTTCCAATTCAAGAAATAAACAAACCATTACTCCAATGGCTTTAAGCTAAGGTGATTTTATTTCACATTTGTCCAATAAAAAAATTTAATATAATTACCATTTTTGATAAAATTATTATTTAAAAACCATATATAGCATGTACTATTAATGGGGGGGGGGGGGGGGGGAAGCGAAACCCCGGTCTTGTTTGACTAAACTAATTGGAACATGATGTTTTAAAGTGGAGAAATTATAAATTCCCCTTACTGAAATCAATATATATCATTTACCTCTTTACTGTTTTTATAACAACTAATAACCCCTATAACAACATAATTTTACAATAGTACTCTTATTTTTAAATACATTTTTATTCATATTTGTCATAAATTAAATAAATCATATAAATGGAAATAAAAATAAAAATTTATGCACCAAAAATAAGAAATATATGTTTCAATGTGAATAAGAAATTAATAATAAGATATTTTTCTTATACTTTTTGTTATTTTACAAACATTTTCTTATAATAAATATATAAAATAATGAAAAGTACAAGAAAAATATCTTATTATTATTATTTTTTACATCAAAATGTATATTTATTATTTTTAGTACTTAAATTTTTATTTTTTATTTATATAATTTATTTAATTTATAATAAATATGAATAAAATGGTTAATTTATGTTGGTTGGGGGTTATTGGTTATTATAAAAACTGTAGGGGTAAGTGATATGTATTGATTTCAGTATGGGGAAAATTGGCAATCTCCTTAAACATATCATTAGCGTAGTGATTTAGTGGACAATGATGGTTATTTTATAGTGAAAGATAGTGTTATGTGATATTGTTTCGATCATTTTAACATATAGTGTCACATAATTCTACCATGTGTTTACGTGCTAACTATATGGTGGATATTACTGTTCACTAGTTGTTCTACTCATATGGTTATAAATATATTTTTAGAGTTTCTCAATTTGTTATACAATCTTGAATGAATTGGCAGGTCAACTTGACATAATTGTTCGATTAACTAAACTTGTCATAAACAAGTTGGTTCATAATTAATTTTTTTCGCAAATCTGAACTTTTATAGTTTTTTGGTCTACATAAATTGGTTAACAAATATAAGGAAAACGCTTAAACTAAGAGGTTGTTTGATAAATGTCTGAAGTCTGAAATTTTATTAATTTCAATCATTTTTTAAAATTTGTTTGTTTGTTTGTTTTTTGTAATTTATGTCTAATTTTCAGACATTTACATCTAAATAGAAAAAGTAAACTTTTGTGACTTTTATCTGAATGGAAAAAAGGTCTGAATGATAAGTAAATATTATATTCCAAAAATATCTCTGTAAAATAACTTATTTCCTAAACTATAAAATCTAATCCTTTTTTTTGTTTTAATTTATCAGGACACAAATGTCAAATAACCAAGTTTAAGATATTTTTTTTATTGTAAAAATAAACAAGATGCCACTTATATTCAGATATTTTAAAAAAAAAAACAAACATGTCATTTAGATTTTCGTAATCAGACCCATTCAGACTTTAGAAAAATTCAGATCCATTTAGATTTCAGACAAAAAAACAAATGCTACCTAAGAGAGGATTCTAATTCATGTAAATACAATTTTTTTATTTGATAATAACATTTATATTACACGCGAGGTTATATATTAGATTATAATTTTTA
Organism: Citrus x limon; assembly: GCA_034663535.1. Lineage (NCBI taxonomy): Eukaryota > Viridiplantae > Streptophyta > Magnoliopsida > Sapindales > Rutaceae > Citrus > Citrus x limon. Next base: position 26,358,932 of record CM067997.1, read on the forward strand.
ATTACAGGCCATATAATTTACTACTATGCCAAATATCAGAATCATATGCCAGATTTTTTAGGGTTTAGATTTTTTACTATATGTTAGATTATATGACAAATTCTTCGGGATTTAAACTTTTACTATATGTCAGATTATAAAACGGACTCTTAGGATTTAGATCTTTTACTCTATTTAGATTATTTCACGGATCCTTCGGAATTCAGATTCTTTTACTCTATGTTAGGTTATATAACGGATTCTTTAGAATTTAACCTTTTTTTTTTCCTTTTCATATTTAATACCCTCTAAACCACTACTTTTCTTCTTATAAATAATTCTAGAGGCTCTCTTGATCATTCACATTTTACACAAGAACTCATTTTTCAATTTGTAAAACTTCATAAATATTCCTCTTTAGATAATATTTCATAAAAATCATGGTTGAAATTGTTGAACGAGAAGGAGAAAATGAAGAAGAAGAAGAAACAAAAGTTATAAAAAAATTAAGTTCGATAATATCGAATTAGCGATTTACCAGAAATAGGAAGGTAAGATATAAGGATTTTCAAATTTCATAATGCAAACTTTTTGGGCATGATATACGTGAAGATGTTGCATCACGAGTCCTTCTTTACTTCAGATTTTCGCTGATTTTAATATCTAAATGGGAAATAATCTATAAACCACCAGGGATGAAGGTATGATTAAAAAAAAAAAGCTCAGATTTTGTTTTATACTTTAAGTATTGCCCTATAACTCTCAATGATCTGCTCTCTTAACATAAAAAGAAAACTTTATAATGTCTTTTGATATTTGACATAAACAATAGTAAAATGTGTTTTAATTTCTTGCTTCATTATGCACAGTACATGCCATGAACATGAAGTCATGCCTGTCGCCATTTGTCTATTTTCATTATACTTTGATGCAACAGGGAGTTTATTAATAGAATTACAAGAAAATTTACATAATTATACATTTTGTAAACTCCATCTCACTGCAGCAAATTGGAGGATTGAACGTAACCTACGCTCAAATGGGACAACTTATGTTACGGTAAGTTGATTTACTTTATGTTTCGATCCCATTGATGAATTTATTCCTTGTTATTAATTGATGAATTTATTCCTTGTTATTAAGTTAATTATTGGTGAAGCTTATTGTGAGATTAAAGATTTGATTTCAAATAAGAGATTTTGTTAAATGGAAGTAGCATGTTTGAGAATATTTGTTGTCAGAATCAATTGTTTGATGCAATGAACTAACAGCTCGATGAAACATTTCAGTGAGCTCCTCTACACCAAGCCCCCGTCAGCAGGAGTCCTTTGTATATCAGCAGCATATGATTGGGCATGAAGACAGGTGAAGCTGTCCTATATGTGCAAAGGACATTTGATAACAGCCTTTAGAGCAAATTGAATATTGCCATTAGATCCATATATCTTATAGCTGTGTAGTACTTTGTATATGTTTTAATGAAATATTATGCTGTGCCGTTTTGCTATCCTTTGATATTGGGTGTAAATCAGTCGATTTTATTTACTATATGGAAAGCTATGATCTCTAGTCAATTTCATACAAACTTATTAATTTAACAAACTTGTGTTGTTACAATTTTACTTCACAGTCCTCTCTCTTTCCTCCATTCTCCATAAAACCCTCATAGAGATTCAACTTCTCTTCATCTTTTTGTATTTCTCTTAATAAAAATAAAAATAGAAAATCAAAGACTATTATATGATCAACATGGCTCTCAAAAATGTGCTTCTTCCTTCGGTTTTGGCATGCCTCATGTCATCATCATATCCATATGCAACCGCATCCAGGGAGCTTCCCCTCAAGCACAACGAGGCTTGATGCCATCAACAAAAATGGCCTATTTGAAGGCTGGATCTCAGTTTTGCGGTTAATTCTTTCTCGAAATACATTGTTCATTTTTTTTGTCGCTGGCAAGACTGATCGTGCCCCTGAATGTCGCATGCCGTACCATTTGCACCATTATGCATGAATGTTGGCCTTCCATGCCCACTTCACTGGGCCTCTCATCCGACAAAGCCAAATTAATACTAAAAAGCTGCTGCCATGCATCAACTAATCCTCCAGCTGCCTCTCCAGTTTCAAGTTAAAGGTTTCTTGTTTCGTGTTGTTTGGTTTCTGTTTTGTCTTCTGAGATTCTCGTCTGTCTACAAAAGTCTTGGAATTTCTCTCATGTTTTGCCAACTCTATCAATAATGACCCTTATTTGAAATAAAAGTTAATTCATTGGTTAGTTGCACAAAGATTGCTGATTATTTTAACTTAAAACTAGATTTTCTTATATTTTAATATAACGTGTGCATTTATGTGTGTGTGTATATATAAGTATCTTAGCTGCAGATGTATGCACATATTTCTTTTACAATCTAGTAGAACATAGCTGTAAGTACCATAAAGTTTGGTCACTTACACCAAGCCATGTGTCAATAAATACACTATAGATTTTGAGGCTCTGGATGTGCCCAGTACAAATAGATAAAGAAGAGAAAAATATTACTGCCAAATGCCAATATATTATTGAGGCAGCTAAATGGTAAGCGGATTCGCCGCAGTGGAAGACTTGGGTAGCTTGGCGCCTATAAAGAAGAAGAAAGCTTCAAGAGTTTGTGAATGCAGAAGAGAATAGGTTACAAGGTTAATTGGTTGCAGACTTACGGGTGGTGGGGTTTCGTCAAGGCCAAGTTTAGGTGGTACAATCTATTATTATTACCTATCACGATTTGCAGCTCATGCACTTCTCAGGTGATCATAATTCACAAGGAAAAGTGCTGGGAATTTCCTACTTCTCATGCTAGGGAAGCCTGATTTTAGGCCTTCCATGTACAGAAGAATTTCTCCTATTCTATATATGCATATTGAAAAGGATTACTTGCAAGGAAGGCTTCTAGGGAAAGCCTAATATGTTCTTCAAAAGATGACTGCAATGAAGTTGTCACATGTGAGTGTCTCATTAGTATGGATATTGTGACAGTGTTTCAAGGGCCAGAGAAATATTTAACGAGCTGTCTAAATCAGGGGACATGAAAGTTTCAACCCCTGAATGCGATGCTTGAGGCTTACTACATCAACGGTTTGCCAATGGAAGCAGATTTGGAGACTTGCAGTTCTTCTCTGGCTATTTCACAATCTGCAAGTGCCAAAACTGATTCAAGCAGGTCACTGAGTACTGCAAAGACTGAGATTGAAGAAATAAAAAGACTCAACTTTACATTCTTCTGATTCCTTCCAATCAAGCCTTAGCTAAATTGAAAACAGAGTCCGTATGGCATGGGAATGGTTGACAGGCTGGCTCCTGAATATTTTGCTGTTGAGCTGATTTGTAGTTAATATCATTATCAAACAATGTCATTTCTAATTCCACTCCATCATACGAGAAATTGAACCTTCTATGAATTATGAGAATACAACCTCAATTAAATTAATACTCTATAAATTAGTATTTTAATTGAATAATAAATTTTGCTAGTCCCTAACTTAGGGTTAACTTACTAAATTATACTTCGATTAATCAATAAATTTTTCTTGATCCCAAAGCTATTATGGTTCTAGTTATTTCTTATTTTCAAGTCTTTGGTCTCAATAGTCAATACTCACATTCTAACAAACGAAGTGGCAAAACAGCTCCGTTTCTTCTACTAGATTCTGAATAATCACAGACTCACAGTTTGTTGCTTTTTATGATGTCCATGAGAATTCAATTTTGATGTCAGGTTACGGCATGAAACTGACTTAATAAATCACTTAATTTTAATAAAATGTAACCACTCAATTCCCATATGTAACATTAATGGAGGTAATTGTAACTGCTAATAATGTCACGAGTCATTAACAGCTGACAGAAGAAAAGTTCACTTATCTTAATTTGAAAGTTTTCTTGCACAAGAAACGAATTTCTAAATTTCAATAACAATACATGATTCTTCCTTGTGTAATTTATAAATGAACTGTATTTACCCACATGCACACGTAGTGACGTAGTGTAATTTAATTTGATTGATTATGCAAATTTTGGGGATTTAAGCCAATAGTCTTTTCCGATTGATAATGTAATAACTTTTTGGGGGGATACTTTAGGGGCTCTTTACAAGCCTTTGGTTCTCCTGCTATTTCTTTCATTTGAATGACAAGCACATTTCCAACTCTGAAACCAATTTTACTATCATAAAGTTATTCTGAAACATAAAAATGAACCCTATTTGGATTTAATTAATTATTGAGGGTACAAAATTTGCAACCATCCGTCAATTGCCATGTTATAATACATATTCAGAAAAGTTTATAAATAGAGAGATTGGAAAACGTTATATATTATCAGTCTGTTTTTCAACGTGCGTTGTCAAAATAGACTTATTAGTCTATATCGTGTAATTCAGTCTCTTGATTTTGCATTACTACAACTCCATTCTGATTTTTAGTGTGAGCCATATTGTATTCTATATGAGCAGAATTTAACACGACACGAAACCAATTTAAACTAGATAATCATCTCCACACAAGAAACCGTAGATCAAGAGGCAAGACTTCCATAAAAAAACACCAAAAATAAAGCAAAGCTAGAACCAAAAAACCTTTTAATTATTTAAAATTGCATTAACTAAATTAACACCATGGAAATAGAAGTGCCATAGATGCACCTTGTCTAAGTCAAAACCTTGGAAACCTGAGGCTGATATATAACCGTGGGGCCACCTGGAGAAGGAGCAGAAGATGCATCACAGTAGCCTCTCAGTATGTTCCCTTCTTCGGCAGTGAATCCGAGGGAGGTGAGCATGGCAGGCCAGCAATTACGGGTGATGATATCAATAGCGCGGCAACAGTCAGTGCCAATATCAGCCTGGCCATTAAGGAAGAATATAATAATCTCATTTGAGCAGGATTTCAGCTCCATTAACGCGTTCCAGCACTCCGTTAGACCTCCGCTAGCTTCAAGTCTTGTTGCAAGATTGTAGCCTGGTTTCATATTGTTGTTGAGGTGATCATTCCTGCTGGTTGCATCTGCAATATTTGCCATGATCAGACAAGTGAGGGCCAAAATGAAAAACACATGCTTTAGAGCCATTGCCATTTTTTTTTCTTTTGTGTTGTGTTTATGTTCATGTGGGATATCATATTTTTTGTTGCTATTTATAAGTTAAGGTGAGGAAGAGGAGAAGACTGATTAAAAATATTGATAAATTATTGTGTAATTTATGATCAAGAATAATTTTTATTAGAGAAGATAGTGAGTTTTTTGATGAATGGTTACAAATTGATTGTGTAATAATAATCAAATTAATTATGAGATCTTAAGAGAAGATGAAAAGTCAAATCTGAAATCTCTATACAACTTCAATACATTGATGCTATTTATATACTAATTATTGGGAGATTTAGCTGTTCGGTTACCCTAGAGCTGTTGAAATCAGCTCATTTCAGATCATAATTCTACAATAAGTACATTTCAATGTGACTAAGAAGCTGTAGCATCGTCAGTTTTGCTCAATGACTAAAGATATATAGATGCTGAATTTAGAGCGCAAATGGTTTCTATCTCAGGTGCTATATAGTAGGAAGTCCCATTGAGTAACTTGACTTGCAAGCATGACAAAATGCTAGACAGAGACTTACTTATAAAGATATATATATATATATTTTAATGCTTAAACAAGGCGGTCAGAGTCAATTTATGATGATGAGTAGAAGAATTTAAATGCAAGCTACTCTGAATTCAGATTGATGAACTGTTAGATATTGAGTTTCATTTACAAAGTTGGCTGACTATAGAATAACATTGCTCCAACATACAAGACATTTATCAATTTTTAACTTTTTAATAGAATTTCTCTAAAGTAATAATAATAATAATAACTCAAGGTGCTTTTTGTGTATTAGAGTTGGTTGAATTTCCTTCTGGAAAGTTGTAATTGATGAATTGATTCTATCTATGATCTGCATCAGTACAAAATCCCATCATTTTCTCCTGAAAAATTTTTGTTTAGGCAATTCAACCACGTGATCATAACCCCCATTAATCATATGAACCTTTACTTCAAAGTCATACCTCCGTTTTGATAATTAATGTAGCGTATGCAATTGCACCCGACTATCATTTTTTTTAATTAATCAAGTTATTATTATTATTTTTTATTCCCATGCGAAGGATTTCAACCAAGAGATATTATCAACTCTCTTAAAACAAAAATAACACATTGCCCACTTTAACTTAATTTGGAAGAAGATTAAAAGAAAAACTTCAATTTAATTAAAAAAACTTTAGTTCTTTTTTTTTTTTTTTTTGGAGGAAAAAATCTTCGGTCAATTTGATACGACAACAAATAATTAAGACGCTCCTTCGATTTGAAGCTTAGGCATTTCTTGACTATAACTGGCTTCTGTGGTTTCCTTATGAGCTGTAAACATGACTCTTCAATTTTCTTTTTCTTTTTTTTTTTTAAGTTATAGTCTCATTACAACTGTAAACACTTAATATTTATTTATTTTTTAGTATGAGGTTTTTTTTTTTTCACTCCAAATTCTATTCTAAACATCCTTTTACTTTGTACACTCTTTCAATAAATTTTGAAATTTTTTCTCTACATACTCTTTCAAATACCAAAACATTCCTCAAAAGTTAATAATAAATTTTTTTCTTGTACGTTTTGTTATTTTTTAAAAAATTTCTTATAATAAATATATTTTAAATATTCAAAATAAATTATTAAGTAAATAACTCATTTATCCCTCTTTTCTTTTAAGTTTTTGGACTTTTGGTATCATGAGAGTTTTTGGATATTATGAAAATAGTAAGGAGTAAGCAATGTACATTGATTTCAATTAAGTAAAAACTGTTAATCTCCCTTAACAAAAATCAGTTCTCCAAAAAATAAAAATTAAATAATCTTTCTTTAAACGAAAAAAAAATGAAATAAAGTCATATTCATTCTATAGTTACGTATCTTCACTGGAGTCCAATCTATATTGTTAATTGAAGTGTTCAATCAATAGTAAGAAGTTACTAATTTCTATTTCTCTTGGAATTGATTTTTTTTATTTTTTCTTTCTTTTTCTTTTTCAATATTGCTATTAGTTTTTTCTCCATGAGTAAATTTTTGAATTTTTGTAGTTGGCAACTCTATTTGTTCTACGGTTGGCAAAATCTGAATCCGGATCCGGATTTATATTTCTATATCCGGATCTATATTTGGATCTGCAAAAAAAAGATGCAGATCCGGATGCGGGTAATATCCACAACGGATGTGGACGTTTATTCCGGATATCAAGATCCGCAAAAATTAAAATTTAATAAATTAATATATAATGTAAAAATTCAATAATTTGCCTAATAATATCAAATAAAATCCTATCATAATTTAACAATTAATAATTCAACATGAATAACATCCAATAATCTCATAAATCTACAAATAAAATTTAATTTTTATTTAATTTTTAATATATATTTTTAATTTAAAATAAAATTCAATAATTTACCTAATAATATAAAATAAAATTCAATCATAATCCAAGAATTAATAATTCAACATGAATAATATACAACAACATCATAAATCTACAAATAAAATTTATTTTTAATTTTTTTTATCTAATTTTTAATATATATTTTTAATTTAATTTTTAATTAAAAATAAAATTCAATAATTTACCTAATAATATCAAATAAAATTCAATCATAATCCAACAATTAATAATTCAACATGAATAATGTACAACAACATCATAAATCCACAAATAAAATTTATTTTTTAATTTTTAATATATATTTTAATATAATTTTTAATTTAAAATAAAATTTATTCGGATCGGATATTCAGTTTTCAGGATGCACTTGCCTCCGGATTCGAATCCGTGCGGATCTCAAATTGTCATATTCGGATCCAGGCTGGATCCGAATTTAATTGCCATCCCTAATTTGTTCTTAAGTATTTTTTTTTGTTTTCGATGATGAAATAGATTTAATGTTGAGGAAATTTTAGGTTTATCATAGGATAATTGGATTCAATAGGAGTATTCTATTAACTTAAATTAAATTATCTTTATTAATAAATTATAAGAGGAATATTTATTATAAAGTATTTTTATCAAAATTGAAGTGTTCAGAGTCAATTTAGAGTACAAATAACCTACCCCTATTTTTCTCACATTGGTCTTTTATAAGTTTTTAATACATCTTATTGTTAAAGGTGTTAAAACATTGGATTAAAAAACACACACACACACACGCCAAACAAAAGAAAAATGTGACTATTCTAAGTAAAAATTTGGTAGGGTCATGCCTAGTGCTTCGCCACTTCATCGATCTCCTGCAAATTAAACAATAAGCCGTATCATTGTAAATCCCTTCATCTTCTCGTCAAACATTTCTTCTTAGAAAATTAATTAAATCACAAATGATGTGATAATAAGTCTAATCACATTTTGCCCACAGGACCATGATTGAGTGGCTGTTAAATAATTTTATTTGGCTGTTCACAGCCCATCGGAAGGAGATTATCTACAGCTTTTAAGCCTATTTGCATGGGCTCATGCACAGATTTACGTTCAGTAATCCATGGGGCTTTCACTTTGACAGGTCTAGAGCTTAAATCCTAAGGAGTAATAGGTTGTATTAAAAAAGAAAAAGGAAGTAATAGGTTAAAAAAATTATTTCAACTTTGCCAAAATCAAAAGATAATTAAAAAAAACTCTAATCACGTCTTAATTAATTAAATGTTTCCCTCCCTCGGCTTATCGCATGAGCAGGCAACATGCATGCTAAAAAGCTTACTGTGAATTTGTAATTTATCTTCTACATTTCCGGCGGTCTAATTTAATAAAATGCAAGGCTCCAGTTAATTAATTTCCAGCTATGTGGTAGCTGTTTTACAATCTTCTGGTCTTTGGATATGATGATTGATGGGTCTCTGTATGTGCCATAACTTAAAAGGCACCAAATTACACCAAGTGTTCAAATAAAAAAGAAAGAAAGAAACTATCCTGGAAAATCAAATAAGTAAATAAATTATATCCAATTTATTCCGGAGAAAGTAACACTGAAATAAAATTCCCCTGGAACTTACAATAATAGCTAAGAGCAAAAACTCATTTTAATTTCGGGATTCCGAGGTTTGAAAGAACCACACCTAAGATCATAAGAGTAAGGAAGCACATGAGCACAGAATAAATGACGTAGGTCCGGGATAAACATATTTATTTCCCTACGAACAAATTCACGTCCACGTGTGCAATAATAGTGGGTGGCACAGGTCATCAAGGAGAGAGATCAAGGCAAAACCCTAGACCCATGTCATCCATCAACTATTAATAGGGACCATCTCACCAAAAAAATCCTAATCTTATTTATTATTCTCACTTCCATTAAATCTAAAAATCAAACACTGACTTGGGCGTCGAAGTGCCTTTTCCAGGTACCCACCACGCCGGATTCGAGTTCAACAAGTGTCGCAAGTTCTCCACAAATCAAAAGTACGTGTGAAGGTAAATTTCTATTGCCTTCATTGGCGCCGTCTGTGGGGATCGAACCCATGACCACGTGGGTACTTTAGACTTTAATAGCCTGGAAGCTTGTACTTTATTTAAATCTACAGTCGGAACAATTGTACTTCCCTCGAAAGCTCCTATAGCAGTAGGAACTACTTCCTCCACAACCACGCCCTGCTTTCCGCACTCAACATTCCCTAAAGGAGAAGTTTCGCTGGAGAAAGTAGCAACACAATTAAAACAAAACATGAAGTCAGGTAAGAATAAATGGAAAAATCAATAACAAAAGGAAAAATCCAACACGTACCATCGTTCCTCCGTTTTTGATTTTTTCCTACACGAGCATTGTTATCCTCTCTGTCATTGGAAAAAGCTTCCATACTCAAGCAGCTCTTAGATAAAATTTCCTTGCCACCACTTCTATGGTCCTCTTTCATCACTACTCCTTTGGTGGATCAAAAAAGATATTCATCATGATTTTCTGAAAACCAAAAAAGTATTAAGAAAATAACATATATATATATATGTGTGTGTGTGTGTGTGTGTGTGTGTGTGTGTGTGTGTGTGTCTACATAAAATAACAACATAAGCAAGAGCAAAAGAACTTATATACTATCAGATTCCAACTCATCAGAATAAGTTGGAAGAAGAACTTTGCTTAGCCCCTTCTTTTGCACCCCTTTTGAAGGATCATAATATTTCTCCTTTCGTAGACCAACATTTCCAAGTTTCTCGCTATGAATTTTTTATGTAGGATTAATCATTGTCTTCCTACACCCAAATGAAGCCCCTTGGATGGGAACATCACATTTCTTCATAGATCGCTTCCTAGTAACCTCACTATCTTCTCCCTAAGCTTTGCTTTCTTTTTATTAACCTTCCTTGGAATATACAATTCCTTAGACCCATAGGGAGGAGAACTTGGGCTCGATATAGGCGCCTTGGCCCCTAAGTCAATAGGAATCTCATCCGGAAGAGGAATGTTAGGATTCTCATCCTCACCAGCCATATATAAGTCAAGTATTTTCCTCGCATCCTCATTTATTTCATCATAACCGGAAAGGCGGGCAAGCCCAAAGGGGAAAACAATGTAACCTCCTCCCAAACACAAGCTATCAATATGACGAACATAGTTAAATCGATCAACGCTTCTCAAATAATGACGCGAAATCAATTCTGTAACACACAGAAAATCTTTTCCCCAAAAATTCCTCTCCAGGTATGCCACTCGAGCACCCAATAAAGGAGGATCAACAATAGGCCCAGCTAAAAAAAAAAAAAATTAAGTAACATAAAAAAAAAAAAGCAATAGGGATCCACATATAGCACGCCCAAAAGGAATAAAAACTTACGGAGTTTTTTTCCAAAAGGCGTAACTGAGAACATAAGATTCCATATGCTCCTTCCTACACCAATAGCAAGTAACTATTATAGGACGGTTGATTGACCACTCCCTAAACCGGTCCTTTTTCATCAAAGAAAGAATTTTGTAAAAAACGCCCTTATCCTCAAACCTCACGGTAGTGAACCATGAATCCCTTTCGTCCTTAGGACCGCTATAAAATTTAAGTCTATAACATATTAAGAAATCATAAAAGGAGAGGAGATGAAACCCCTTAAGAGCCAAATTGGTGGTGGCAAAAGCTTGTAATAATATTAGAACACAGGGGTTAATCATCAAGGGTGAAACTCCACAATGTGCAAAAAATTCCATAACTAGAGGAGGAATAAGGAATGATAATACCTCAATTTGTTGGCGGTAAAGTAAAATCGACTCCCTGTCAATTCCGGGGTCTATAATATTAACATTATCCGCAAGCTCTCTCAACTGGACACCAGGGCCAAGATCCACATATTTCACAAATCGGCCAAATGAGAGCCTCTTTACTCTAGGGGCAGCCATGTTCTTGGGAGAGTTTGGACGAGTTTGCAGGTTGGCGGGTAGTTTTGCCTTCCTTATAAATATAGCCAAAATATTATTGTCCGAGCAGGTAAGCTTTTCATTTTGTAAATTAATTCAGTGATCAAGAGTGTGGCTAATAGAAATTTAATTTTACATTATACCATTTCTTTGACACTGTAATTGGAATCAGGATCAAAGATGAATTTGGGAACCATTGTTTATGAGCCACCTAAAAATGGTCCTACATTGTGGGGAATTGGAGTCCCTCATCGCTTAGTTGCCGAATTCTTTATACCAGATCCCTACGCAAAATTCAAGAACCCATTGTTCACAAGATCCTCGGACAAGTTAGTATCTAATTCAACATTTAAACTCATTTTGAAAATTCGCTTTAGCTACTGTTGAGAATGTCAAGTAAAACAGCATTGAAGGAGTTTTTCAAAGACATAATCTGCACTTGTCAAAGGGATAATCTGCACTTGTCAAAGACGATCCGCGCCGAACGGATTGACACATTTCCTTCCGTATTCACATATGTAATCTTTGAAAAATGTAGCCTCTGCATCTATAAATAACTCTCAGTGTATAATGTTTTATTTAAGAAATGAAAACAAGTTTCTTCATGGTATCAGAGCCATGAATACGCTCAAGTTTCTTCAAGTTTCGCTGCTCTATTTGTAACAAAAATAGAGGCAACCAAATTCTTCCCACAACTATTTTTCCCACCATTTTCTTCCTTAAAATCATTCCTACCATTACAGAAATCCATTCCAATAAAAAAACAAGCCACCCATACGTAAAAAACTTGAGTTTACAAATTTATCAACAATCCCATAAATTTTCCAAGAGAGTGTTCCTAAAAAAACCAAGAATACCATCAAATTTCTCAGTTTCCAGTAAGCAAACTGTAAAAATTTCGCATTTAAACACATCTACACGCGCTCCCACGCACCACCCGAAACCACGGCCAGCCAACCACGCGCCTCTGTCATATTTCACGCGCTTCAGAGGTTGAAGAAGACTACAACCGACATGTCATTTTTCATCTCCAGAGTGAAGCAGTCTTCAAACGACGTGTCATTTTTCATTACATTAAAATCGACATGTCGTTTTTGAATTAGAGACCAAACGACATGTCGTTTCTATTCCATCAGAATCGACATATTGTTTCTTCAAGCAGAGGCCAAACGACTTGTCGTTTTTTTTTATCTAAAAAGGTTATTTTTTTCTTATTTCAATCTAGACGCCCAAAAAAAAAAAGAAAAAAAAGAAAGAAGACGAAGAAAAAAAAAGAAAAAAGAAAAAAATGGAGAAAACTCCAACTGAATCTGCTCCTGTTGTCATTCAATCTGTTCAATCTGATAGAGTATTTAATGCTGGAATTATCCTCACTGAGACCAACTATGATATTTGGTCTCAAATAATGGAGATGTATCTCGCAGAAAGAGAAAAACTCTCATATATTCATAGCAACACAAAGCCATATGAGGAATCTTCAAAGGAATATGAGAAATGGTATAGTGAGAACCAAAAAGTAAAAAGATGGTTACTTATATCCATGTCTCCGGAGATCATAAAGCGATATTTACGAATTCCTACAGCCTACGAAATCTGGGATGCATTATCAAAAGCCTTTTATGATGGAAGCGATGAATTACAAGTTTTCACTCTAAACCAGAAGGCATTCTCTACCAAGCAAAATGGACAACCACTCTCTAAATTCTATGGAGAATTGATTGAAATATTTCAAGAACTTGATCACCGAGATAAAGTGGTCATGAATGATCCAGAAGATGTTGTAATATACGGAAAGTCTGTTGAAAGATTGAGAGTGCACATTTTTCTTGCTGGGCTAGATGAAGAATTTCACCAAGTTCGTGGAGAAATTCTACGAAAAGATATTATCCCAGACTTAGAAGAATGTTATTATCTGATTCGAAGAGAAGATGTACGGCAAAGATAACTAAACAAGAAGGTCGACTAAGAAACGTCTGCTATGATAACACAACAACAGCCTCAAAGGAAGCTTGTTGGCAAGTCATCACTCCATTGCACTCACTGTAGGAAGAAGGGTCATACGAAAGAACAATATTTTGAAATCATTGGATATCCTGACTGGTGGGATACTCGAAAGAAGAACATCAAGCAGAGATAAAAAACTGCAGTAGCTGAATCCACATCCACTACAGATCTTAGAAAAGAATCTTCAATGCAAATCGCAACCTCTGTCAGTCCAGGTAAGGCTCTTAAAACTCTTACACCTGTTATTAATAGTACATGGATAATTGATTCTGGGGCAACTGATCATATGACTTTTGATTCTCGACAAGTTTCTCAATTAAAACCATCTTCACAAAAACATATTTCCACTGCAAATGGAACCACAACCTCAGTTATTGGGGAAGGATCTTTACGACTCACAGATGAATTAAATTTAGACTCTGTATTAATTGTTCCATCTTTAGATTATAATCTTTTATCTGTTTCTCAATTAACCACTTACTTATCATGTGTTGTAATTTTTTGGCCTGATCATTGTGTGTTTAAGGACATCCAAACGAAGCAAACGATTGGTTATGGTATTAGACGAGGCAACTTGTACTACTTGGAGATGACATCAACAAACACTGGAAAGTTAAGCCCTGCACTAGTCGCAGATAGTTCCATAAAAAAAGAGAAATCAGAAATTTGGTTATGGCATAGACGTTTAGGGCATGTGTCATTTGGTTACTTAAAAAAATTATTTCCTAGTTTGTTTCTGAAATTTGATGTTTGTAACTTTAAATGTGATGTTTGTAAACTTTCAAAAAGCCATCGAATTACTTTTCCATTGTCCTTAAATAAGAATCCAGTTCCTTTCATGGTAGTACACTCTGATGTATGGGGGTCATCTAAAGTTTCTACAATTGGAGGTGCTCGTTGGTTTGTTACATTTATTGATGATTATAGCAGAATGACATGGATTTTTCTGATAAAATTGAAAAACGAAGTAAACTCTTTATTTCAAAGATTTCATAAGATGGTGACGACTCAATTTCAGACACAAATTCGAGTTTTACATACTGATAATGGAGGCGAGTATATGAGCACATCAATTCAACAGTTTCTGAAATCACAAGGAACTATCCATCAAACCACTTGTGTGGGGACACCCCAACAAAATGGCGTTGCTGAACGAAAAAACAGACATTTACTAGAAGTTGTTCGAGCATCACTAATCCAGGCCCACATGCCATTATCTTATTGGGGATAAGCACTGACATCCGCCGCATACTTGATCAATCGAACACCTTCAAGCTCCCTTGGATTCCAGACTCATTTTCAGGTTCTGAATGATGCAATTATGTCACCAAATGTGTCGAATTTACCCCCACATGTGTTTGGCTGCGTTGCCTTCGTTCATTTGCAGCAACAAGACAAATTATCTCCTCGAGCATTACGTTGTGTGTTTGTAGGGTATGCCTTACATCAAAAGGGATACAATATCATCCACCATCAAGAAAAATATACATCACCATGGATGTCGTCTTTCATGAAGATATCATATACTACTTGTCAGAGCCTGAATTTCAGGAGGAGTATAATGAAGAGAAAATTCATACTTTTACATATCTTCCACCTGAAGAAGGTCAATCTTCCATTGAGGTAGTAAACCTTCAAGATACTGGAAAAGAAAATGGTGATGATTCTCAGGCTGAGATAAGTGAAGACACATTTAGGGAGCAAAATAACTCAGATACAACTGCAATCGAGAATGAGTCACATGAAGAAATACTTAACTAATCGTCTGCAGAGGATGTTCCTACCACAAGTCTAATCAGAAGAATTATTCCCCAGCGTCAAAATAGAGGTATCCCTAAACCCACATATGAGTCTGACCTCTCTAGTAGAGTCAAATATCCTATGAGTTATTTTGTGTCTAACCATCGCTTGTCAGAATTAAATCATTCATTTGTAAATCAATTATATACTGTATCTATTCCTAACAGCGTGCAGAAATCCTTAAAAGACCCAAAGTGAAAAGCGGCTATGAATGACAAAATGAGATCTCTTCAGAAAAATCAAACATGAGAACTAGTTGATCTTCCACCAGGAAAGAAACTAGTGGGTTGCCGATGGATCTACACTATAAAGTACAAAGCAGATGGCTCTATTGAACGATACAAAGCAAGGTTCGTAGCTAAGGGTTACACCCAAACCTACGGGATAGATTATACCGATATGTTTGTACCGGTAGCAAAAATTAATACTATTCGTATCTTATTATCAATAGCAGTCAACTTGGATTGGCAAGTGCAACAGTTCGATGTAAAAAATGCTTTCCTCCATGGAGACCGGTCTGAAGAAATTTATATGGATCTGCCACTGGGATGCAGTGGACCAGAACAACTCAATCAGAAAGTATGCAAATTAAAGAAATCATTGTACGAGTTGAAGCAATCCCCAAGAGCATGGTTCGGGAAATTCACAAAGGCTATGGTTCTTTTTGGGTATAACCAAAGCAATTTAGATTATACCTTGTTCATTAAAAAATGATAAGGTAAAATCACTACCCTTATTATCTATGTGGATGATATGGTAGTTACAGGCAACGACGAGGAAGAAATAGAGGCTCTTCAGAAGTACTTGTCGAGAGAGTTTGGGATGAAGGATTTAAGAGCCTTAAAATACTTTCTTGGAATTGAGGTTTCTCGATCTAAGGGAGGAATCTTTCTGTCTCAAAGGAAATATGTCTTAGATCTATTGCACGAAATGGGAATGACAGCTTGTCATCCTATTGACACCCCAATAGAAGAAGGACTGAAGTTTTATATTACCTCAGACCAAGTTCCAATAGAAAAAGGAAGATATCAAAGGTTGATTGGAAGATTGATGTATTTGTCTCACAGAAGGCCAGATCTTGCTTATGCATTGAGTGTTGTAAGTCAGTTTATGCATAATCCCAGAGAACAACACATTAAAGCAGTAATGCGGATCCTGAGGTACCTGAAGTCAAATCCAGGAAAATGAATCCTATTTTCCAAAAATGAAGATTACAGCAACATAGAAGTTTATACTGATGCAGATTGGGTCGGGTCAGTTAGTGACAGACGCTCTACTTCAGGATACTTTACCTTTGTGGGAGGCAACCTTGTCATATGGAGAAGTAAGAAACAACATGTCGTTGCCCGTTCGAGCGCTGAAGCAGAATATCGAGGCATGACCCTTGGGCTATGTGAAGGGCTATGGATAAGTTTTATCTTAAACGATTTGGGCTATCCATCACAACAACCAATACAACTATACTGTGACAACAAAGCTGCACGAGATATTACTTATAACCCAGTTCAACACGATCGAACAAAACATGTCAAGGTAGATAGATTTTTCATCAAGGAGAAGTTAGATGAAAAAATCTTAGAACTGCCGAAAATTCGATCAAGAGATCAACTTGTAATATTTTAACGAAGACCATTTCAAGCAGAGCATTTACAAAATTCCTAGACAAGCTAGGTATGCAAGACATCTATGCACCAGCTTGAGGGGGAGTGTTGAGAATGTCAAGTAAAACGGCATTGAAGGAGTTTTTCAAAGACATAATCTGCACTTGTCAAAGGGATAATCTGCACTTGTCAAAGACGATCCGCGCCGAACGGATTGACACATTTCCTTCCGTATTCACATATGTAATCTTTGAAAAATGTAGCCTCTGCATCTATAAATAACTCTCAGTGTATAATGTTTTATTTAAGAAATGAAAACAAGTTTCTTCAGCTACTACACCATTAATTAGTTTCATTTATTATAGCTTAAATAATTAATTTTGAATATGCATGATTAATTTACAAACAGGTATAGACAAGAGGGATTAAGGGAACGATATGCAGACTTTTATTCCAACGATGATCTCAAATACACCATTGGTGTGAGCAATTACACTCAGGACTGGTTCTTTGCTCATGTTACTATGTACTTGTATAATTATTTAATCGATAATGATCGATCTCTTCTTGTTTCTGAATTAATCCTGGAGACCAAAATGGTTAGATCGGCCTAGCTCTTAATAATAAATTTTGCATTGCGGGACAGTAGAAAATAACACATTTCAACCAATCACACGGCAGATGATATTTCAATTGGAGAATGAGGACAACAAAGGAAATTATACACTCCAATTAGCCTTGTCAGCTGCTACATACTCTAATTTGACTGTACAAATTAAATAATAATTAGCAACTCCAGCTAGCATTAATTCAAAACCAATAATCCTCATCATCATTGATTCGTTTGCTGATTTGTTTTCTTACAATAATGGTATAAAATAATAGGTTTAGCTCAATCCTCAAAGAAAAAGGCGACCTCTATTCTCGACGGGGACAATAGGAAGGGACAATGCGATTGCTAGACATGGATTCATGGGTTGTACAGATTTTACAGCATCAATATGCTAAGCAATTTGCTTCACAGAGGAAAAAAATAACATATATCTTAGTCAGTCAAGAAGCAACGGACCCTTCCAAGGAGTCATGTATGATTATATTCGCTTTGAAGCACCTCTAAGCTAAGGACAGAGTAAATTCAATTATATATGTTTTAGAGGTGGCAATTAAGAGATATAAAGAAATTGACGTTCTTTGTTTTTGAACTTGAAGTATAAATGGCGAAAGAAATTGAACGTATATACATAATTAAATAGAGTAATTGTTTGATTTAATTATTTAGGATGAAGTGTAGAGCTCAGCATGATGACTTATTTCGTAATTGGTCTGGTCTAATCAACAACGTATGATCTTAATCATTTCTGTTAATAATTTTTTTATCAAACACACTGTGTATGCATGCGATCAATAACACTCTTGGTCAATTAATTAATTCTATTTACTAATTAGCTAGGCAATCTGAAGTCATCAACATCTCCTAATTCCACGCAATTTTAATTTCTAAACTAGGATTTCATTTTTGAATCCTAAAATTTAATATAACACCAATTACGTTCTGCAAATGCACAAATATTAGTCTCGCCTGATATTCATATCACTCAATGACAACGGGCAACATGCCATGTGGGGCTAACAGGGGCTTTCGAGAATTTTTAAACTAATTTGATATTTTTCCATTTTTTTTACTTGATTTACCATAAAACCTCTACTAAATTTTAAAAAGATAAAAAAAAATGAGATTCTAAAGTTTAAAGACACATGTTTTGATTTTGATTTTGATTTTGATTTTGATTTTCTTTTTTTTTATAATCTAAAATCTTTTTTCTCTTTCTGCAGCAACTGCAGTTGCATTATTGTCACTCAGGACACCATTGTTGTTTGTTTCATTTTTTTAGTTGAAATTTTTAAGGTACATAAAATAAATTGGATAAGTAAAAAACATTTCACTTTCACAAATTGCATATTGTATAACACAATTTGGTTTTGCATATTGTATAACACAATTTGTGTCAAATGCCTCAAAAGTTGATAGAATAAATTAGTTTAATTGAACGTAGTAAATGAATTGATGTCCTAATGGTTGAATGATAGTATAATTATATGTGTAGAGAATAATAAATTTTATATTGTTGATAATGAACTTTTCCTTCAACATTTTCAAAGTATGGAAACACGTCGACACCAGTTATTGATATATTGAATGAAATATTTTAATAAATATGGATTTTGGTACTATTGGAATTTAAAAAAATATATATTACCATTTAAACTAAGCTCCTTTGACATTGAACTTCTGGCACCACCATAGGGGATGATGACAAAGGTCGGTAGCAAAGTTGATGACAAAGTGGGCAGTTGGATTCTTTGGTCGGATCATGCTACTCATGTCACAATTGTGCCAACAATTTTGAGAATTACACCCCCAAAATGATAGGGATAAGCAACAGTGTTGATAATATGATAGAATGAAGACATATAAAGGCTACTCTAAACGCTATCGTTGTGTTGAATAATCTCATTTCCGATGTTTGTGTTCCGAGCATTTCATACGAACCAAAATGCTGATTTGGCAGTTTGATGATTAGCAGAATAACAACAATAATGGCAATTTCTGGGTACTAAAGCAATCCATATTAGTATGGATATTTTTTTGGACTAATCATCACGCTATTAATAATAATTCCATTATGCCCCTATATATGACAAATGTTATCCGAGTGATTCTACATTGCAACATCGAAGCCTTGACAGTTGGGACTATCAGGCCCCGGACAAGAACAATTCTGACACTTGTGGAATCATTGGAGTGAACAAAAATGTATTGGATTATTGAAATTACTAATTTGGTCATCATAACAACAATAACAATAGTAACCATAAGGTGATTTGGCAGTTTGATGAGCATCATCACAATGATAGCAATAGCAGCAATAAGGCTGGTATTAGTTTATGGATATTATTGAACCATTGAATTTGTATGGATGATTGGAGATAGGGAACCACTACATGATATTTAGGTGGAACTGGTTTAATAAGATCGGTTCAGAGGGATATTGTTTGGGCGCACTATTTTTTTCTTATTATTATCAATAATGTCAAATCATTCCATTTTCTTTTACTGGGGATAATATTCTACTTAAAATCCTACTTGAAGGAGGTAACAATCCGATTCATATCCTCGATGCCCCCAATAAGAAACGGGTCTCCAGCGTCTTCAACATTACGTTTTGTGAACGATGTCCTCTCATTCAAATTGAGTGCAAGTTTATCCGGTCTCTAAAGTAGAAGCCAAAATGTAGGCTGCAGTTCGTAACACTGTTCAAACAGAGAACGCCTACAAAAACACATAGAGACCAAGCCGAGCACGAGACATGGCGACTACCAATCTTCTAACATCACGAATATGACCCACAAAGCGAGTACGGACGAGAGACAGCAAAACAAAGTCATTTTGCTGACCTTGAAACTTATTAACCGTTGTGATCTGACTTGGCAAGCCAATAAAGGAATATGGAGCACATCACTTGTTAACAACATCACAAATCAAATGCATCTGGCCATTGTAAGTTGTCAAGATGGATATGTTCCTTGCAGGATAACCAAGTAGTCTCATGTACATATAGACACTGACAATATATTCAGCCTCTTCCTGATTTTGATAGAACCAAGGAGAAGGGACACTCTCGCCTCTGCCGTTGTAATCAGGAACATCCACCAACTGATAATCATAGGAGAATCCAGCATTTCCCCACGGAAAATTGTTGCCTTGTTCATGTAAGAAAGGTCCCCCAAATCTCTGTACCTCTAATTGTAAAGTCTGGCTATGCTCGGTCGGGCTCTGCCCTGGGCATTCAACTCTATATAGGGAATTCCCAAACGAACAAACCTTGTAAATAAGCTCTGATCCATGCAACTGTACTTCTGGAAAGCCATATTCTTGACAATAGGTGGCAATTGATGATGATCATTGTTGAGTGTTAGAAAGTGTATATTTATAAAGGAGAAAATCATCATTTTACATTTCAAGTCTTACTAACACCCTTACTTTTATGTATTTACGTCTCTTGTGATTTAATTATGTATGTTTTATTTTAATTAAGTATTTTATGTATTTTAGGGGCATCATGGTCATTTCACAATGAATGAGAGATTGGACAGCAAAACAGACATCACTTTTGAACTCAGGACAGTTAAAAACTTTAAGAAGAGCTTAAAATGAAAAATGACATTGTTCACATATACGGTACTGTCCATGTTACTGTTCACATGTACGGAACGATGATGTGGCATTGACCGATGAGGTGTCATGGTCCTATTGGACTAAAATTCTTATGTACTGTTGATCGGTGACGTGGCAGCATGTTAGTGGACCAAAAATCGTGCGTACGGTACATGCATATACATGGAATTATTTACAACCAAACCGCGTCACTATTTAAGCCGCCTCACTATTCATACCGCATCACTATTCAAACTGCGTACTGTTAACCGATGATGTGGCGCAATCCTGAGCGTCCAAATTATTTTTAATCCGATGGTCATGATTTACTTAATGTATCTATTAAAGGGAGCTCCCCCCCATAATTTGACATCTTTGAATTCATTTTTTAGTTCCATTTTCTGTAATTCCTTCTCCATCTTGTATTTTCTATGTATTTTAATAAATTTCCATTTTACCCCTAGTTCAATTATGAGTAGCTAATTTTCTTTCAAACTTAGGTTGAAGGTGAAGACTCAACATGTGCCATGGGCTTTATTTGGTAAATTTACTTTCTCTTCCCCTCTAATTTTTATGGATGTTTTGACTTTTCGTCGATAAATAGTAACAATCTTGTCTAGATACCGCACTGGTTTAACTGGCTCCCTCATTTATTATTATTTGGCACGATAAGCCCTTAGCACCATATTGATTAGAGTGTGGTTCATGAGGAGTGGAAACCCCTCTCATGATTTAATTGGCATTAATAAGGAATATTTAGCCCATGGTGCATGTTGATGCAGATCTAGATACCCAAGCGCTTCAATTTTAATAGATTTCACTTCAATTTATTTCCGCCATTTTAATTTGAATTTTAGGATAATTTAAATCACTTCCACCACAAATCTAATCATCCACTTATGAAAATTAACTCTACACACAATTAAAATTCACCTCCTCGTGGGATCGACACTCGTCACCATTAATCTATTATACAATAGATTCGTGCACTTGCGAGTTCAATAAAATTTGCACAACAATCACCAATCAGTATGCAGCGTTTAAGATGTTCATGGCCATCCTCCGGTCTCTGGAGCAACAAGTCTCAATCTCTAACATTTGGGCACTTTCTTCCATCAAGAGATTGTCATACTTGAAATCTAATCGAAGAAAATCCTTCCTCTTTAGAGCTGCATAAGTGCAGGTAATTGCCACGATCTTTGCCTGCTTTGTCATTAGATAATTTGCTTGATCAGTTGTTGACTTAACCAACTCAAATGCCCTGCACTCTTCAATCTCCTGGAACATATTCTCAAGATGATGAAAGTACCCCTTGGCTGCCCGTATGACTTCCTCAAATGACTTGCCCGTGAAAACTGACTGAGGGGTGTTCGAGAAGAACTCCTTGAAGGGAAAACGGTCTTTTATGAAGGTCAATTTTATGACCTTCATTATCCACACAAGCTGCAAGGAATTGCTCCCAGCAACAACAAAAAATGTTCAGCAGTTTCACAAGTATAACCTACATCTTCAGTCAGTCGGAGAGATCTTGCAAGCCTCTCAACCTCACTAAGCAATTCTAACCGTCTAACAAGCATTGCGTTTACTCGGCCTTCCCGGCTGAAGTCAATGTCGGTTGCCAGTTCTTGTTCACCTTGTCCTAAACGTAGCAGGTAGCGTGCAGCAACATCCCTTTGGAAAAGAAATCAAGACATCCATTAGATAATTTGCTATAAGCGACTGCCAAAGGGTGCAAAACATAAAATTTAGAATTGAGGAAATCAAAACATGCCACAGTCACTTGCACAATAAGCAAGACAAAGCTAGGCATCAGAAATTTTTGTGTTCCTGTACGCTTTAAATTATTGCATTTATCGTGTTGTGCTTTAACCCACCCGCATGTCTAAAGATGGCTAAATACCAACATAATCATGTGATGCAAAATGGGACATGGAATATAATAATAGTACTTTGGGGGTTAAGAGTTTGAATGTAAATTGAGATTTTAGAGATGCCCACCGGCCTTTGGTTGAATGGGAGAGCGTTTACTCACACAATGTGGAAGAGTAGGTGTTAAAGCATCTATAAAACTATTATAGTGGTTAGTTTCAGTTCCCTCTCATTTATATATCATCATTTATATGTTGGTTGTATGAGAATATGTCCTAAAGTCTTAGAAAAGAAAAAGAACTGAGATTTTAGGGTCAAATAAGAATAAAGAACTTGTGTGATGAGATCAATTCAAGCCTTCGTATAGTTTTTTATTTTTTCAATAGTTGTTGTTATTGGTAGTGGACGAATATTACTCGTCATTTCAAATTCTAATAGATAAACACAAATATAACTCAGATAAAACAAATTTGCATGTTTAATTAGATATACATATATAGATATGTATGAGTGTATATATCTATATCTACATATATGAGAGGTGATTAAAAGATATTTGAAGCCTAAGGTGAATTTATAGTCATTTAAAAATAGTTATTAATTTATTAATCATATTGTATATCAATACAAAATTAATTAAATTTTGGAAAAGAATAATAATGATATTATTGAAAAAAAAATTATTTAAAATGATGGCACGATGAAGGCTAATTGTTATATTATTTATTTAGGTTAAATTTTTATTATTCTTATCAAAATTTATTATAATTCTAACTTAATTGTTTTATTCAGTAAACGTGTTAGTGCTCGTTAAGTAGTACACGTGTTGGTGCTCATTAAGTCATTGTTCAATTTCAATATATGTAAATTTTAATTATAAGATTTTTGAAGCCTTCTATAAATAAAATCTTTAAAGTTTTATATTATTTGTTTAGGTAGTGTCGATTTTCTATAAATTGAGATCTTCCTAAAATGCGGGGTTCAAGCGATCACCTAATTCAACTAGTAGTACAATCGACTTTGCACATAAGCGCAATATCCATATTTATATGTGACTCTACTTGACACAGTAGATTATGGTAACAAGTTAGGAGACATCCTACGACACATGAAAGAGGTAAAGGTTTTTTACTGTAATGATACCGAAGAAGAAATGTCGAACATTGTTAGAGTCGTAATCATTATAGTTGGGTGTTCTATAAATTCAACAATCGATTCGTTTCCCACCACCATGGCCTTTTTCAAGGAGCTTTTGACCTATGAGTTTATAAAAAATAAATTTGTATGGATTAAAAATGAATTCGACAACATTTAAATTGTGAAACTATGGGAACTCAAGCAAAAGGAAGAGGAAAAGCATATTATTATCCCAAAATACGAATTAAGAAAACCGTTAAAAATGAAAGAAAAAAGAGCACCCATATGATCTTAAATTGAGAGTGGACAATATTGATTGCTAGGTTTGCCATGACCAATGAGATTTGCGGTGGTTTAGGTATATTTTTAAATATTTTCTAATTTTTTTATTGAAATAATTAATTAACTAATTAACATTATTTTCAATATTTTTTTGTTATTATTATTATTATAAGATTGCAATCTAGTGATAAGCATATTGATAGCCTTTATTGAGGGAAGACATCAATGCAGCACGTGGTTGATACAACCATATAAGAACTTGTTTGGTTTATTGTTGTTAGGCTAAAAAGAATGTGTTTTTGCTATACGAGCTGGCAGTGATAGTTTGTAAATCTCATCTACTTGGGGGTTAAAAAAAGGGTGCAATATCCTACACTTGTCACTCTGTACCGATGATACTCGCCTCTTTCATTTGTAAATACTCTTATATTGGTGAGTAATAGAAAAGGATTGGCAGGAGTAATACTTTGAAGCAGCTTGCGCAACACAAATGCTTGCTGCCATGAAAGACAAACAGTTGGACAAGCTAAAACATCATCACGCAGTAAACATCCAAAAACTAAGTCTAGGATGTCAAATGGGAGAGATTCATATGGTGGTGGTGTACTTTCGCAACTTTCTGCTATCTGAGATTTTCACAATTCGCTACTATTAGAACATCCAATAACAAACCGGAAAAAGTTAAAACATGTAGTTACAAGAACATTAATAAATAACACCATATGATTTCAACAAAGATAATATTTTCTAGAAGCCTACAAGAGAACATTAATGTGATTTCTTGTAATTTTTTTCACTAAAATGAACTAATTTGAAACAAATCATGGAATCTATGTATTCCAATAAAGTCTAGAAACTTGTAAAGGCACCAAATGGGGTAAAACCTATAAGGTGTAAGTGGATTTACAAGAGAAAAAGAGGAGTAGACAGAAGGGTAGAAACATTTAAAGTAAGATTAGTAGTCAAAGGGTTTACTCAGAAATAGAGAATCGATTATGAAAAAACATTTTCTCCGATTATCCACTAACATGAACAACTAAATTTGCAAAGAATCAAGAGCCTTTATGATGTATATGGCTTATTCTAAATTTGATTAAAATATTTTCAATAAGTATACGATATTGTTTAAATTCCATAACGGTACATGTATACTTTTAGTAATCAAAAGTTAAAGTCTCCTAAATAGATAATATATTACCCTTATAAAATAAGGTATCAACAATATATTGTTCTTATAAAATGAGGTATCAATAAAAATTGTATTTGTACGTACATCTATCGTAGTACATATCTCTATCTCTCTATCTACAGTGTGATAACTTATTTCCACAAGAATGTATGGCAACAACTATGCAATTAAACTTTAAAAAAGTGGCATGTGTAACAAATCTATGTACTATTGTCCCTTGAACTCTTCACCTAGCGGTGGTAATATTACTTTGGCTCTACTAAATGTATTTCAAACAATGGATATCATGAAAATCATAATTTCAAGGTAACTTTTAATCTAATTTGGCTTGCAAATGTCATCGTATTAAAATAATGCTTTTGAAAACAAACATGCCCTGATTGTATAAACTGAGTGAAATTACAATTAGTAGCTACAAAAAGAAAACAGTTCGAAGCACTGAATAGTGCAATTTAAAAAAAAAAACAAAACAACAAGAAGAATGTGTTCACTGTTCATTAATTGCCGCCATCTATATACATCATCTCAATCACCATTGTTGCCACCATTTTTACCATCATCACCATCACTCAATCACCAACACTACCATCGTGGTACTCATCCAATAAAGGTAGAGAACTTGACTGTAGGGATCCTGCCATTCCTAACAATAGCGGAGCAGACATTGGAAGACATAGAGAGTATATGAAGGCTTCGATTATACAAGTAGGAGATTACTTGCAATGCATCATTAGTAACTCATATTTATTAAATCATCTTTATATTTATCTATGTATTTAATGATAACTACTAGTAATTATCTATATTACTCTAATGATAGGTTTTGTAGAAATGAAAGCAAGAACAATCGGCTACTATGTAAGCACATAGTTTAACTATAACGTTTACTCTTCAATTTTATTTTACTAGCATGTAGTTTGTTAACATAATGTCTTCAATTTCAGGATTATCTGAGAAAAATTTATATGAAATATTATTCTTCATGAACGGTACCTTCCTCAACAATTTTAAAAAGCCCTTTACATCCTCAATTTCTCTTATCCAATAGAAGTGGGACACTAACTAACCACTCTTGCACATTATATTTGTTTTTAATTTTTTTAATATAATGACCCAAATCACTGCTAGAAAAAATTATTACACATATTACATCTTTATATATATGTTCCATATTCATTTTCCTTAAGTCTTGGCTGACATCAAAACAAGCACAACTTGATGCTTGGCTTTCAATATCAAAGCCAACAATATAGGGATTTTAAAATTCTATATGTTTTAATACTTTTATCTTGTTTTCTTACTTTCTCACCATTCCTCTCAAACTAGATTTACTTACTTTGTCAAGCTCCCCTCCCCCTACTCCCCCTTTACCACTATCTTCGCCTACCCACACTCCTTATTCACTTTATTATCACCTCTTACCCTATTAAATAATTCCAGCATTCCATTCAACAATTTATGGTCACTCAAGATTAATCTAAAAAAAAAATCAAGAGCGTAAGAAACTACTGTAATTTCTTATATGATTTTTAACTTTGAAGTATTAGCCAAATGATGAAAAATCTAAGAGGCTTATAGTATGTTTATGATAGTTCATACTTGGGGTATACGTCACTATTCACGATTACGTATTGTTCTTGAATACAATAGAACACATGGTTTCTACTTGATGTATACGTCACTGTTCATGTAGACGTCACTTTTCATGAACGTGGTAGATAATCTTATCAAGTCTTTTGTCTATTTTTTTAATACTTTTTTATGATTTAAAACAAACAACGAAAGTAAAATTGTAGCAACATCTAATGAATTATTTGAGTTTCTTTCATTCGAGCCCTAGTTGAAAAACTTTTAGAAATGCGATCCTTCCCAGCAAAATCAATCAAATTCATGACACCATGTACTTGTTTTTAAGATTTCTAGTCAATTATAAAATATTACAATTATGGTCACAGCACATTTGAAAATGATAGAGTATAAGGACATATAAATGTGGAAATTACTAGGAAAATGGTTCATACACTTCATTAACACTTGATGTCCACAAAGTGAAAATAAAATAACTTCTTGACACTATAAGAAAAAAGAGATAAGACAACATGAATTTAGCAACGTGCATACTATGCGTGTTATTAAATATGATATTTAACAACATTCTAAATTCGCGCATTGCTAAATGCTGCTAAAAGTTTACCATTTATAACGTGATTCGTGGCGCGTTGTTAAACATACTATCACAACAGTTTTGTGATTGTGGTGGATTCTATAGACCAAATGACAACGTGCAAACTAGCACGTTGTTAAAAGTTTCATCTTCAGCAACATTCTGAAAGGTATGTTGTCAATAAGAATATATCACAACTTTCTTTTGCTCGTTGTCATTTGTATTCAACAACAAACTTCTAGGTATGTTGTAAAATATTTTACTATAGCTCGTTAATGCACATTATTGATTATTTTATCACTTTATTTTTTCAATGTTCAAGAAATGAATATTGCATATTATAAGGAATATATCACGTGAAGATAAATGTGTTCCTTTGTGTAAGATTGAATTAATTAATTGCAAACAATGGATATCATGAAAATCATAATTTGAAGGGAACTTTTAATCTAAAATTGGCTTGCAAATGTCATCGTATTAAAATAATGCTTTTGAAAACAAACATTCCATGAGTGTATAAACTAAGTGAAATTACAATTAGTAGCTACAAAAAGAACTTCTTAGACGAAACTGGCGTGTGGAGCTTACCCACATTTACAAGGAGGCAAAATTTGCCGCTGATTATTTGGCCACTTTGGCTTGTTCTATTCCTTTAGACCTTCATGTTTTTAGCTAACCGCATCCTGGGGTGCTCCAATTTATTTTGCGAGACATTTATGGGGTAGTCTACCCTCGCTTTGTTATTTTCTTAGCTCTGTTAAGAGCCCCTATTAATAAAAAAAAAAAAAAATAGCTCGAAGCACTGAATAGTGCAATTTCAAAAAAATAAAACAACAAGAAGAATGTGTTCACTGTTCATTAATTGCCACCATCTATATACATCATCTCCATCACCATTGTTGCCACCATCTTTACCATCATCACCATCACTCAATCACCAACACTACTATCGTTGTACTCATCCAATAGAGATATACAGAGCATATGAAGGCTTCGATTATACAAGTAGGAGTTTACTTGCAATGCATCACTGGTAACTCATATTTATTAAATCATCTTTACTCTAATAATTATTTATATTACTCTAATGCATCACTGGTAACTCATATTATTAAATCATCTTTATATTTTATCTATGTATTTAATGATAACTATTAGTAATTATTTATATTACTCTAATGATAGGTTTTGTAGAAATGAAAGCAAGAAGAATCGACTACTATGTAAGCACACACTTTAATTATAATGTTTACTCTTCAATTTGTTTTTTACTAGCATATAGTTTGTTAACATAATGTCTTCAATTTCAGGATTATTTGAGAAAAATTTATATGAAATATTATTCTTCATGAACGGTACTTTCCTCAACAATTTTAAAAAGCCCTTTACATCTTCAAAATCCATTAAACATGTTCTATTTCTCTTATTCAATAGAAGTGGGACACTAACTAACCACTCTTGCACATTATATTTGTTTTTAATTTTTTTAATATAATGACCCAAATCACTATTAGAAAAAGTTGTTACACCTATTATATCTTTATGTATATCTTCCATATTCATTTTCCTTAAGTCTTGACTGACATCAAAACAAGCACAACTTGTTGCTTGGCTTTCAATATCAAAGCCAACAATATGGAGATTTTAATATTATATATGTTTTAATACTTTTATCTTATTTTCTTACTTTCTCACCATTCATTTCAAACTAGATTTACTTACTTTGTCAAGCTCCCCTCCCCCTACTCCCCCTTTACCACTATCATCGCCAATAATAAACCAAGAAAAACTTATATATAACTTCAACAAAAAAGAACATTTTTTTTTTTTAATTTAGAAGAACGATATTGAAATTTACTATAATATTATCCACTAAAATGAACAATTAAATTTGGAAAGAATCAAGAGCTTGTATGATGTATATGGCTTATTCTAAATTTGATTAAAATATTTTCAATCAGTATACGATATTGTTTAAATTCCTTAATGGTAGACATCCACTTTTAGTACTCAAAAGTTAAGGTCTCCTAAATAGATTTATCATTTAATTCTTTCTCATGTCACCCTTTTTGGATTAATTGTGCATTTGCTAATTTGATAATTGGAATGAATTAGAAACTTAAAATCAAAATGAAAAATAAACATAAAAATAAGTTGTTTACTTGAGCTGTATGAATCAAAATTAGAATGGGTCGTATTTCCATTGATGTATTTACTTCGTCATTTCATTCTTCCTCACATCACTCTCATTGGATTAATTGTGCATTAGTAATTGATAATCAGAATGGACTGAAATCTGAACGAACTGTTACAAATTACTAAAATAACTTTTATTAATTGTCGTACTTTGTATTAATTTTTATTATAATAATAAATATAGTAATAAGAAGAAGAAGAATGGCAATAAAATAATTAAAATAATAAAATTAATAAATTTTAATAATAATAATAAAAATAATAATAATAATAATAATAATAATAATAATAATAAAGTTCATAAGTTGTAATTCCTATCATAAATAAATATTAATGATAATAATGAAATTTATAAAATAATAATAATAGTAACAATAATAATAATAATAATAATAATAATAATAAAACAATAATAATTATTATTATATTACTAATAATAAATAATAAAGGAAAAATTTTTAAATGTTATGAAACTTTTAGGTATTTTGTTAAATTATATAGGGACCAAAATACAAAAGTTTCTACAATTAATTGGCAAAAAATTAAGAATTATGAAATTTTAATAGGGTGAAATTAGTAGTTCTAAGACTAGGAGTCTAATTTCCAACCCCCTTGGGGATCGAACTCCTATTTCCTAATCCCACTAAGTTCCACTCAAATGATTCTCATTATGTTAATTATTTTGTGAAATAAACACTGTAAATGATTTTGATTCTAGATTCAGATTCCCCAATTCAGAATGTAATGCACCATAAATTAAATCTTTTACAATTAAGACTATACAATTAAGAATTTAAAAAAAAAACTGTTCATACAATTTTTCTTGGTAGTAAATTAATAAAGAAATGAAACTATGAAATAAAATATAATTAATAGGAATAAAAAATATTAAGATTACATGATATAATTTCGTAGCTCCTCGTTAGTTTGTATGAGTAAATTACATAAAAGATGGGGATGGCAATGTGGTGGGTTCGAGACAAGGATTACGATCCCTGAACCCGAACTTGAAATAGAAGCAATCTCCAAACTCGTTTCCATACCCGAAAATTCCTATTTAGGGGCAGTTTGGAGATATCTCCAAAATATTGAAATGGAGCGGAAATTAAAATGGGGAATTGATCCCCATTTATTTAAGTTATTTAATTATTCATTTACAAGTTACTTCCATATTCTAATTAGTTTTTTTGTTACATATTCCAACTAGTAAAATTTGCATCCCATTGTAAAATTTTAGTCCGAAAAATGTTAGAGACAGCTACATTAAAAAAAAAAAAAGGGAAAACTTATTAGAATTTGTAACTAATAACTTGAATACTGCAACAAAAAACTTCAAGTTGTCGTGAGGGGGTAATGACCAAAATCCCCCTATTGGTATGAAGAAATTAATAATTTCTAAATTATTCTTTTTTTAAAGAAGAATTTCTAAACTATTCACTTTGTATTTCTTATCGTCATATTAATAAATTGTCATGCACTATAAAAATATAATTGGAATCTTTTAAGATTAATTTAGCGAGGAAGTCAGATTTTTGAAAAGCCCGAATTTAGATTAACAAGTATAATTGGAATCTTAGTTTGAAAATTATGACCAAAAGAAATTAATTAAAAATGATGGAAAAATGTTAACAAATATTCCTATGCATGCATAGCATTCAAATTATATTCCGATATTCCATGAATCAAAATGTAGTAAAACCAACAAAATTAAGGATTTACATTTTAGATCTAGTAATTCTATAAAATTAAATTAATTTAAGTATACGATTAAATCTTTATGTTTGAAATAATAAAAAAAATCTTAAATTAATAAAAAAAATTTTATTTTTAAAATTTATTTCGGGTCCCAGAACTTGGACCTCAAAATTTTTTAAGCTATGGAACTCACCCTTAAAATGGACCCAATTTCATTTTCAAATCATTTTGATGGTCCATACCCGCCCCAAATTAGTCGGGGGCGGGGCGACGGAAGCTGCTTCCATCCAAAAAGGTGGTAAAGACTAAACTTCTAGGAAATTTAGATAAAAAGCCAATAAATTAATAAAATTATAAATATCATTCTCATTAATCATTATACATTATTTTTAGATAAAAACCCTTCTTTCAAAAGAAAAAAT
Organism: Citrus x limon; assembly: GCA_034663535.1. Taxonomy (NCBI): domain Eukaryota; kingdom Viridiplantae; phylum Streptophyta; class Magnoliopsida; order Sapindales; family Rutaceae; genus Citrus; species Citrus x limon. Next base: position 26,390,923 of record CM067997.1, read on the forward strand.
TGAAATCTAAATTACATATTTCTTAATTCTTATAAAAAAACATTCTTAATCTTTTGCAAGTTAATATTATAATTTAGATTTTAAAGGGTTTTAGAGTTTAAAACAACACCAAAGCTTTTTCGCTTTGAGCCCTTCTTCAAGGTACTGCAAAATTTCTTCACTATTATTATATTTCAATCCTTCATTAAAATTACAACCTCCCTGATTCCTTTTCCCTTCTCCTCTAAATCTTGATTCTCTTACAATTCAAAATATCCCATAAATTGGTTTTATATTACAATGAAATGTGAAGGAGCCACAAGCGTAAGAGCACTTGTATTACAGAGTCTTAAAAATGGATTTTTGCCTCATATGAAGTGGGTTTCAGCTTCTGGTTTGCTTGGTATTTTGGGTGTCGCTTGTTTTGTCTTGGCTTTGAAAAAAGATGCCAAAATTGGAAACTTGAGTGGCTTTTCATGGCTATCTGAGAAAGAGAATCGTTTGGAGAAGTTGTGCTTAGTACCTGGATTGCAGAATCTTGGCAATAATTGTTTTTTGAATGTTATATTGCAGGTATGATCGAATTCTTCAATTGGTTATTTTTGTTTTTGCTTATTTTGTGTTTTGTCTGTGAAAAAATAGAGGGAAATAGTACCAAAAAAAATTAGAAACTGAGTTGTATGCTTTATTAATTCATTGATGTTGGAAGGTGATACTTAGCGTTATGGAAAATAGGAAATTGTAACTTTTTACTTTACAAATGGAGCCTAAGATTGGTGTCATTGAAATTTCACAGGCTCTAGCTAGTTGCACATGCTTTCTACCTTTCCTTCAAAAGGTTATGGGGGAGTGTGAGGAACCAGATGAAGACTTGCCGCTTACAGTAGCTTTGGCTTCCTTGTTAGAAGGTAATTGTTAAATCATGTGACAATTGCATTGCTATAGACTTTAATATCGCTTTATTTCACAACCATGCTAGTGATTATGTTACTGTCTGTTGTGTCCTAGTCTAGTTCAAGAATCATGGTGACGTGTGACTTACTGGCAGATTGTTATTTCTGTATCTTCTAAAACTTAATGATCTGCATTCGTTCAGCTTACTCTAGTTGTTAAATATTTCTAAGTGTATCTTTGGTGTTACTAAATTAATTATTTTCAATTATGAGTGACAATTAATTACTTTCCTTTTGCAGTCTCATGTTAAGTTTTGGGACTATTTGTATTTTTGTGAATCAGCTTGTTGACACTATTTAACAAAATAATTATTGCTTAACTCTGAGTATTCGATGAAAAATTCATTCCTACAGAGTTATGTTTAGTTGGTGAAACAAGGCTTGTATTAAGTCCGCAAAAAGTGATGCTTGCTATGGAACTTTATATTCAAAACTTCAATCTAACAAGCCAGCAGGTACAGCCATGTTTTTTTCCAAGTTTCAACAACTTTATCTTATTTTAATATAGTTCATCATTTGTGAAATTGTTTGTTGCTTATAGGATGCAGAAGAAGCATTTCTTCATCTTATGTCCTCTTTAAGGGAAGAATTTTTGGAGTCTTATAGTCCAAATGAAAGTTCTCTGGTGGATGCTTTTGAAGCTGCAAGTTGTCGAATTCTTTCTCTAAAAAGGAGGGAGGTCCAGAGTGAGCAGAAAAGATGGAGGAAACACTTCTTTGGGCCATTTGATGGGATTCTTGGTAGCATTTTAACTTGTCAGAGTTGTTTATCTCAGGTTCATGTGGCCCTCCTAGAACACTTTGTGATAGTGAAATGTTTATAAAGAGTTTTGTTCTCCTCTCACTTTCTATACATAAGTGAATTCTGTTATATTTAGGATGGATACCCATTAGAAAGAATTTGCATGCGCCTGGAGTATCTAAGTTGTGACTTGTGAGTACCTGGATGCAAATTCGAGTTTTTTTTCCTGTGAACTTCTAGAATTCAATCAGTCTTTCCTTGAAGATATGGTATTAGTTCTATAATGGTTTCCAATAATCCTATTGGATTGTTGTTTGGTTGGAGGGAATCTTTGGCCAAGTTTGAAAACTAGTACATTTCTATGCATAAACTTTTTCCTGCCTAGTAATTAAATTATTTTTCACTCTCCAATATCTTTAGATCTAATATCATCTTCTATTGCAGATTTCACTGGACTATCAATTTTTTCACAGCTTACCTCTTTCACCCGTGCTGGATAGTGGTTCCACTATTGTATGTGACCAAAGGTTTAACCATTCAGTATTCCTTATGTTTGAGCCAATGGCTTGATTTTTATCTTCATAATTTTCTTATATAATAGCTCTTTCAATTGTAATTTTATTTCCATCTTATACTAGCCATTTGGATGCACACTGGAGGATTGCCTAAAGCAGTTTCTCACTGCCGAACAACTTGAGAATTACCACTGCAGCCACTGCTGGCACATTGCTGCAATAAAGTATTTATCTATAACAGAAGCAAATGAGGTAGTGCCCTTGTTAAATACTTTATTCTAATCCTTGCTTATTGAATAGATAGATGCTGGTCTTATACCTGTCAGCGCTAACTTTTTGGTCTTGGAGCATGTCCAACCAGATCTTCTAGCTGTTTTTCCTATTTTGCCATTCTCTTAACTCTTCCTTTTTACTTCTTTCGACTCTTGTACTTTTGTCAGTTCTGAACCTGACTCTCGAGTTCTATAGGGCAATACTGCTTTATGTACATTTCCTATGTTGTAATTTTGATTTCTTTTCTTAGATGGAGATTGAAGAACTCAGGAGATGTAGTGCACAAGATTCCTGCAACTGTCGTAGTCGTCTTCATCTTGAAACACTGCCATGGTCCAATAAATTCTCCCACACTCTTAAGAAACTAAGCATCTCTCATTGTCCACAGGTATGAAAACCTCTTCTTCTTTTTTTTCTTTTTTTTTTCTAATTAACCCTTTTCGCCCTTTTCTGTGAGAGCTAATGTACTTGTCAAGTGGCAAAAGGGACACTGAGAAGTCATTTACACTTGGATGGAAAAGAGAGTGAGGTACCTTTTATGAGATTGTGATTTAACATCTATAGGATCTCTTTGACAGCTAGGAAACTTCATTAACTACCAACATCTTTGTCTTCATTTGAAATATATACTCGAAAACCTTCTTGATATAGTTTTAACTCTATGTACTTGCTAAAGTCTATCAGGATTCTATTGATTCGAAATGATCCATCCGAAGGCTGTATTTGGATGCTTACTGTGGATTGCACCCAGCCTTATTTTTTTTTAAGCCCTTGCTTTTTCACAAAGGCTATTGGACTAAGCTAAGCTTTTCCTTTTTCTGAGTTGTCAGTTTTTTTGTATCACTTACTTAATTTCATAAGAGAAGATTCTGGTAGGTTCATATTCCAATGTTTATCTACCATTTGTGCAGTGGCTGAGGCAGAGAGGGAAGAGTTTAGTATTAGGCATAATCCTGAAAACAGAAATTGCTACTTGGTGCATAAACAGGCCAAAACTAAATCCAATCTCTATCTTTGTAGTGAAGATTCTAAATTATCAATTCTTATTAATTTCTGAACTAACAAGTTAATGATTTTTGTGTTGGGTGCAAGTCTCATCAAATTTTTCTGTCACTAGCTTGTAAATACTTGCATAGTTGGGTCTCCAAAATGTACTAATTAGTCTGATTTCATGCTCACAGATTTTATGCATTCATCTACAACGTGTTTCTATAAATGAGATGGGAGAACTAGTCAAAATCTGGGTATGTGAGTTTCATTCTTAACATTGCATTTTAATAAAGAACTTCTGTATTTCATACATTTTCATCTTAAATTTTTGGATGATGATCTTTCCATATTGGTGAACTGCTGTATTGATAATACAGGGCCATATTGCTTTTCCATTGATTTTGGACCTGTTTCCATTCGTTAAAAGTGGAGTAGGAATAAATGACTTGGATGAAAGTTGGCAAAGAGGGCAAGCAAAAGTACTAAATGAGAGACCAAGCTCTTCTCTCAACCATGTTAACAGGAAATATGATGCAAAAGTGCTAAATTCTATTTATGGACTTATGGGAAAAAATAATCACACAAAAGCGTTAGGTGTAGATGAACTTGGTTGCACTGCACATGAGAAAGAATTTCGGGGAGAATCCATATTGCCCCCGACTCAAAGCGGTTCCAATGTTAGAGGCACAGATATCCAGATGCAACCAGATGATGAGGTTTGTTGAATATTTTATGATATAAATGTGTCTTTGTTGGATAGGATATGGAATTTGTAACATCATATTTATTAGAAATTACAGTTATCATGCATTTGAGATATGCATCTACCTAGTAAGTTAGAGCTTCATGTCGAACATAAGCAACATGCATGTTTTGAGAATGCTGCAGAAGCAAAGATTTGATGAAAAATGTTTGAGCAGCTGTAGAGGCTTACGTATGTCATTTATTAAAACATCTAAAAAAATTTACTACTTACTGCCTCATGTTGCCTTTGTTTATGGATGATTGAGGGATTTTCATTTACAAGTGTGAAGTAGGTTGACCTAGTAGCCTCTTCCGTTGACCATTGGTTAATGATTTTTCTGTTATAACTGAACTTTCAGTTCCAATTTTCATGACTCGGTCTAATTAACATATTTGAATGCAAATGCTGCATATATTTAACCGCTATATCAGAAGAAATATTGCCATCCTGAATTTGTAATTGGATTCTGTGGTGATGGCATGTGGACTATTCTCATGATCTCATCCTCTGAGTTTGTCTTATTCATGGTTTGTAATTTCTTGGGTGCAGGTGATTGGATCTTCTCAGTTATGCCAACCAAATACTTATCTTTATCGTCTTGCTTCGGTTGTGGAGCACTTTGGAAGAGTTGGAAGTGGGCATTATACTGTTTACAGGAGTGTGAGAGTAGAGTCGCACGAAGAAAATCCTAATGAGCATTTTGAGACACCTCTTACACATTGGTTTTGTATTTCAGATTCTCAAGTGTATAGTGTGTCAGTAAACGACGTCCTAGCTGCAGAGGCTAGCCTACTCTTCTACGAGAGAATTATAGAAAGCTGACAGTACATCTACTACTTTTCTCAGTGTTTCGGAAACATCACGTAATCCTGGTCAAATGCTGCTCGTTGGATTGTAATTTCGTTCGAGAACTTTTGAAGGATCAAAGATATTGCATGCAAGCAGCTCAAGGCATTTTTACCTGGGGAGATGAATAAGGCACGAGTGTTTGACTATACCTGTGGGAGAAGTAGCTTATACAGTTATTAGAATACCTTGAATTCAGAGCTAGATAGAGTAGTCATCATACTGAAATATGTGGAAATAGTTTTTGGAAATTAATTTCCATTTTTGTACCTGACAGCCTTGGGATTGGTTGTTTCCAATTTGTTGTATTGAAAATAAAAAGTATACCAATTTGATGTATTGAAAATATGTAGCATACTTTTGACGTGTCACACTTTCTTTGTTTCCCAATAAAAGGATAGATTTCTTGTGCTCAAGTTCTGATTTTTATCTTTTCCTTTCTGTAATGTTGTACTGATTGGGTCAATGTGATTATATGTTGTCAATGGTTGTAAATCAAAATTTAAAATAAATTTGATGCAATAAAGACTGTTGTCTGATAAAGACTATTCATTATATACACAAAGACTATTCATTATATACAAAACTAATCAGTTTCCAAGTGTGTAGCTGTTGTTGGTTGGAATTGTTGGAGTTATAAGTCTTCTCCAATATCATCATTATATTATTATTATTATTATTATTATTATTATTTTCTCATGAACGCAAACCAAATCAATAACACAACTTCATGATTCTTTTCCAACATCATTGTATTAGTTTGTCTTCCCATGAAGACAAATTAAATCAACAACGCAACAAAAGTTGAAAAACAACTTTCAAAATACACAAAAACAGAGCATTGGTATAATTTTGAATGCTTGCTATAGTTTTGCGCTATAAAAAAGAGGCCATTACCCACGTGTTTCCATAAATGATATTAACTTATTGGATCAAAAATTTGACACTGAAGAAAATGTATATTAATTGTGGCGGTAACATGTTATATAATGATTTATATATTAGGGTTTATAAAAAATAAGACATAATTTTCGTTTTGTTAAAATAATAAAGTTATAACAAGAACTTTAAAAAAGTGTGGTGGCTTATTTAATAAATTCTTAATAAAAAGTAAACAAAATCTCATTTTTAAAAGTTATTATTAAAATGGAGAAAATCATGAAATAAGAAGCTTTTAAAAACTTTACCAAAAGCTATTTGTGTTAAAAATTATGAAATAAATAGTTTATAAAGTTTCAACCTCAATTCGAAAGAGGACTTGTATAAGTTTTCGTCTTTTATTGTAGTTTTCATTAAGATTATAATTATAAACTTATTAGAGGGGTGTCATATGAACTTGAGAGGGGTGTGGAGAAACTCAACTTTAGGTTAAACTATGTTGAGGTCTTGGGACTAAGCGGCCGTAGGCCCAAAAGATAAAGACTTTAAATATAAATTTGCTACGCCCCCTTAAATTTATAAAATTTCTATTATGACCCTATTAAACCTACAGTTTTACATTATAACCTCCATCGAACCAAAGTTTTCCGTCCACCAAAACAACCCATGAATTATCATAGGTTTGGTGTTCTGACACACGAGAATTCTAAAAGCTTTAAATTTTATTTAATTAATTTTTTAGATTATGTATATATTAAATTTTAGAATTTAATTGAAAAGGACAATAACTTTTAGTTTTTTAATTAAAAAAAGTAAACACTTGAATTAACCTTTTTAGTTTCTAAAACGGTTTTTACGAGTGCTTTGTTCAAAGTTTATTTACACAAAAACATTTGTAAGCTAGTTACATATAGCAACTTCATTTAAACGTCCAAGATGAGATACAAAATTCAAACCCTACTACGATGGGACAAAATATTAATGACAAATAAGGAAATTTGATGAAGAGCTAGACCTTTTATGATTAATTTTGAATAATTAAGACAACCGAAAGAAAATTAAGCAAAGAATTCTTGGCAAATGTATACAAATTCATGTTTATTAAGAAGTAAAGTTTTGCATTATTTGCAACTTTAGGAGGAGCTAGTTGTGCATAAGCCAGTTTACCTTTTGTCCACAAGCTCTATATACTCTTTTGAGAAATTTTGAAGGATAATAAGACTGTGGATGAATATGTTAACAGACCAAGTAAGCGATTCACTTAAAAATTATCTATCAGCAACATTATTTTTAAATGAAAGTTAATTATTTTCCGCCTAAGTGATCATTTACTGTTAATATGTCTTATTTTATAATCGTCGTGAATAATTCAATTATTGATGATCTATTCACTTTACACACACATATATATTCCAACAGGGCCGGCTTTAGAGTATGTGGGGCCTTAGGCAAAAAAATTTTGTAGGGCCTTTTTTTATTTTGTAATTTCAATACTCAAAGAAATATAAAAGATTAAAAAATTTATTCGACTTTTAACTCTTGAATTTTAATAGTAATAAAAAAGATCTTAAAATTTTTCAAAAACCAAACTTAAAAAAATAAGCAAGAAGATATCTTTTTTACTTCCATTAAAATTATTACAAAAATAAACAAACAAATAAATAAAAACAATATTTTTTTCAAATAGAATATTTTTCTATTTAGAATAGCAGAAATTTGAGATGATGAATTGATTATTAAATAATAGATATGCACTTTGTATTTTAAGAAACTAATTTTTTCTTTTTAAAATGAATCAAGGAATGTAATAATTCTCTTTGTAAAAAAAAAAAAAGAGAGCAAGAAATCTATTTATCTATTGATTTTTTATACTACAAGGAATTAAAAGGAATATTAAAAGTCAAAAATTTTAATTTTTTTAGGAAAGTTAAAAGGTCAAAAATGTAAATTGTTTTTTTAGAAAAACTAATAATGAATGAATTAATGACTAAACAATTTTATTAATTATATCTTTTGAACATTAAGGTTACCAAATATTGATTTTCTATAAAGAAATAAAAAAAATTCTTAGTTATGGTATAATTGTTAATTATAAAGATGTCTAATAGGGTTTTCTACAATACATAATTTTTTTTAAAGATATTTATTAATTAAAGAACTATTAAGAAATACTAAAAAAAAAAAATGAGGCCTTCAAAAAATATAGGGCCTTAGGCAATCGCTTTGCTCGCCTATACTTAAAGGCACCCTTGTATTCCAAGTTATATGAGCTGCTTTACTCATCATCTTCTCATAAATTCTCTCATATTAAACACCAACTTAAGTGTTGAAGTGTCTTTTACAGGTTCGCCTAGAAGCTCAATAAACAAAGGAGAGATTAGATTTTGTAAGAGAAAAACTTAAAGAAGTAATTTTAATCATCATAAGGTTTAAGATCTTGCAATAGTCATAAAGAGCACTCAAAATTTTGTTCACGCAATCTTTTTTTCCCCTTGATGATATATATCCTGGTGAATTCACTATATCAAGAATATACAAGCCACATTACTAAACCTGAGATAACAAAATAAACAGTCCATATTATCTAATTTTAAAAGGCTGAAAAAAAAAAATTAGTGCTTCCCAAACATTAATATATGATAGCAAACTAAACTAAGTCACACATAATGTGGAAGAAGAAAATCGATATCATCCAAACATGAGCTTGTAAAGTTGTGTGTGTGTGTATATACATATACACACGTATGATGTAGCAAAATTATTTTTTGTATTTATATATATATGATATTATCGAAACCAGTTAACAAACAACAAGCATGTCACACTCAAGTTTTTCCTCTCATCATATAGCCTTTTCCATAACCCTAATTTAACAAAGACATTTAAACTGTAGAATATAGCATTCTCCTGTTTTCAGATTGATAATAATACTATACATATATGAGCACTATAACTGATACCTCCTCCTCTCAAATTGTATATATACATACAATAAGCAAAAGGAGCTATTACAAAAGGAGCATTTTAAGACTAGCTAAAGACTAAATTAATTTACAAAATTTGTGGCTTTAGTTATGAATTGGAGGCTTCCTTCTTGCTGGAGTGTAATCCGCAGTGACCAAGTCATCATCACCATCACTTGGCTTCCCTCTACTTTCTTCTGCTGGAGCAATAAACACATCATCTTGGCCCTTCTCAGCAGCCACAACACTAGGCGGCGCCGCCCTCAAACTTCGTGCTACATACCAAAACAAATAAATAAATAAATAAACAAATAATTAAATAACACATCAAGGAATTGCTTTGCATATCAAACAGTGCAAAGAACTTACCTCCATTAGTGATAGAGATGAAGCAAAGAAAGATGAAAAACACGAAAATAAGATGCTTGCTCGAAACCCTAGCCATGGCAGAAGATTGAGATATCTAATTAATTATCGATGGATCTTAATTTCTCCTTCTTCTTTTTTAGGGTTTACTTTTTGCTATTTTTCTTATATGTCTAACCCTCTTAACTTTTGCACCCATTTATAGGCACAAACACAAGTAAATAGCTGCCTAAATTTGCAGACATGTTGAGCCATTGACGGTGACCCAATTTTTGAAATTTTGTAGCAACTCTCTACGTAGAGAAAATTGCAATCAACATCAATGTCTGCTGATGTCTTTGCATGAAAAGGGTGTATGGCCTGGCTGGCTTAATTTGGTTGCTCTGGAGATGGGGAAATTTGGTTCTTTCAATTAATCTCCAGAGAGAAAATATTTGGTTTGTCAAATGTGATTTTGTTTTTGAGTTAGGAAGACTTCAATTCTTGTCCCCATGATAGTTGCATATTTTACATACAAGAGGGATCCACTTTTATAGCATGCGCAAAGCAAAAGCAACAATATACTCTATGCTTAATTAATAAATAATTAATTATGCCAAGATCACTTTTTGATTTACCTAATTTATGCATTAATGCAAGATTTCCCCAATTATTGTAGTTTCTTATGACTTTTATTTCTCTTTTTTATTGGGTTTAAATGAATAAAATTAATATCAAATTAGCAATATTTAATTTAAAAAAAATTTTTGGTTTTTTCTTTGGGGGGGGGGGGGGGGGGATCACAATTAAGTTCGAATACTAGGGGAACTACTTAATGTTAATCATGGTGGAAAATTTTTTTTTTTTTTTTTTGGTGTTATTGTTTATACACATTCATGGATGTGACCAAATGAGGAGTCTAAGGTATGTAAAGGTAGGACTATAGAAAAGGGACGAAATATTTATATGCTTATAGATTAAGGTTTAAGGTGGTGGCAGATAATTATTTCTTAAATTTTAAAATAAATTTCCCTCTTAACCTAATGGCAGTGTGAAAATGTTTTAATTAGGATAAGTTAATTAGAAACAGAATTATTCATTTTCTTCTCTCGCTATTAATTAGTTTTTCTCTTCTTTCCTTTTTCTTAGATCTTTTTAGTAAGCCCTAATGTAAAATGAAAATTTGAAAATCATCAAATTAGAGACAAGAACATACTGCATCCTAAACTTTTTGACACAACTAATTAAGAATTAAGACGAATTAACACAATAGAGATATATACACATATACGTAAGAAAGAAATTCTTCTAATTAAGAATTAATAAGAATTAACCAATAGAGATACACGCACACACACATGTATATACGAAAGAAATCCATGAAGCACCTGCATCTCATCAAATTTAAAAAGAGGAAAAATGAAGCAAGTCGAAGATATAGTTTTAGTGATTATTACCTTCTCTGAAAGTATGAGTACTGAATCCATTTTGACGATTCAATGTTACAACATGAATATTAATTATCGAGAAAGATGAAATAGAGAAAGGGTATATCAAATATATGCAAGATTGTTTTGTGTGTCCTTAGATCATTGGACAAGATGAAATGGAGGAAGAAATTAAAATTGAAGATCTATTTTTGTTCGCCCCGATTAATTAACTTGTAATGTATCATATGATAATAAAAATTTATCAATACTTTTTATGCTAATTAATTGTTGTCACGTTGATCATAGATCATTTGTATGCTTCAATGAATAAATTAACTCTAAAATTAACGTTCTTAACGGTTTGGTTATACTCAATTCTTAATTACTAGAATTCAAACCGGTTCTAATTCTAACCAAAATTTTGCTCCTAATAAATAAAATAATTGATGCTATCTTTATTGACTATCAATCCACTTTTGGTAAAGTTACCAAAATTCAAAAAGAAAGTTCTAATTTTGTTTTCCTTACTTTTGTCTTTTTACTTTTGGAATTTTTATTCAAAAAGTGATTAGGGAAAAGCTTCAAGCATTAAACGATTTGTGGGCCTAATTTCCACTATGCTCAGCAACATATCATTTATGGCTTGCGGTGCCAAGATTGTAAAACATTTTGGACATATATATATATATATATATATATATATATATATATATATATATATATATATATATTTTAAATTATACATTTTGATTATTGTTTACACCAAGGCTACTATTTCCAAAGTTTTACCATTAGTATAATAGTTGAAGTTTTATGAATGTCAACAGTTGAAAAAAATATAGATTCATAACTAAAGTCTTCATGTTTTTATTTTGTATATCTAATTAATCTTATCGGCTCTTACTTTCATCCTATCGGATCCACATTTCATGTAAAATCACATGTAAAACTTGACTTTAATGTCAATGTGATGAGTTTTAACTTAAAAGTTTTTAATCAAATAGTCACATGGGTTCAGACTACAATATCGCTACCTATATTGTTGTAATTACATATATATTCAAGAAGCGAGGTAGCATCTGCTTGATTGAAAAAATGCCCTTAATTGCATTTATTATTTAAGTCCTTGCCTCAATAAACTTAGTTAAAATGTCTCTATGTGTTGAAAATTCTAAGCATCTTTCTCTCTGAACTTAATTGAAAATTCCTGCAAGTCGTAATCACTTATATTGTATTCATTGTTATATTACTCTTTATGAAATAAATTTCTGACTCCGTCCCTGAATATATTCGTTAACTTTTTCATTGAAATATGTAACAAACAAAAAAAGAAAAATTGTTGTATCATAAAATCACAGCCGCACTACCGTAGTCTTACACACACAGTAATTGTGTTAATACAATATTAATAGTCATTAATGTTAGTATTACGCAATTATCCATTTTTAATATATTACTAATTAGCATGATTTTTTTTTTTTTTGAATAGTTTACTAACACGAAAAGTATTTACACGTTAAAAATTAGTAGAAGACAAAGTAGTCCCACTAAAAATTATAGGGATTTGATTACTGAAAACGAAGCACACTTATCTCATTATTTGATTGACAATCAAGGTTAATTAGTTGGTTAATTGCGGAAGGAACCAAGCATTAATGAATGGAAGGATAAAAACCGACAAGCGGTGGGGCTACGTATCGTTTTCAGACAATGTTTACGTACGTCGTCGATCACGTGAAACAGTCTGGTGATTATCTAATCGATGGGTCCGACTTGTCGTTTAATAAGGACATGATTTAAACATGATTTATTGAGGCTTAAAGATAAGAGACACTAATTAAGCCGTACCAAAATTATATTCAGAAAAAAATGGGAAGATGTTAAAATGGTAATAATTTTTATAAAAACTATTTAAAATCAATTAATCGATAATTTGTAGATGGTAGTTAATCTCTCCGATGATGTACACGAGGTAGAAAATTTAGTTATCATATCATGCAATACTTTTTATACAGGTTTTTTTTTTAATCTCTTTTTCAAAAATAAAGAATTATCATCCCACCTAATGTCCTCTCACATTTTCTAAATCATCATTCTCTTAACTTGTAACTCAAATTATTAGTTGACCTCCTTTTTCTTCAAGTTGTGACCACAAAACAAAAAAGTTCGAACCTAAGTGACAAAATTTCTCCTAACTACTGGCACCATTGTCACTTTGAAAAGCCAACTGGGAAAAATTAGACCATATAATATTGACAATAAAACATTAGCATATGATTATTGGCATGAGAACTAACTAACTAAGCATTATAGGCAACATTATGAGCCAAATCAATCCTATTAGTGAGCCCACATGGGTTGGGGGTCCCCAGCCCCGAACTGTGCTAAATTTAGCCACGTTAGTGCAAGCCACCGCACCTAACCTGAGAATTATCAAATTAAATTGGTGAATGGAAGGGCTTCCTTTGGAACATCATTGCATATTTGCTTTTTCAATAAAAATTGTCACCCGAGGCACGATATTTTGGGGGGCCTTCAGTGTTGTAGTTATTAGTTAACCCACTAAAATCTGAGGCATCCAATATATCCATTGGATGCAATCTTCCCACGTATATTGCTGAGGAGAAAAAGAAAAATTAAATCTATATAACGATAAAGGTGAACGACAATTTGATTCCTTTTAAAATTTATTTCTACTATTTGGATTTCTGATAACTTATATCTAGTTATTGAAATATTAAAAAAGGGACACATTCTTCAAAGGTTAATTTTTAACAAATGAATTACCTAACTTTAATTTGTAGAGATTACGGATAATTAGTTTATATTTAAAAATGTCATAATTACTCCTTCAATAGTGTGCCTTTTTTTTTAATCTTGTTGATTCAAATTAGGTATTCAAATTGTATCAAAGGCCAACAACAAATTCTAAGAGGAACGAAAGTGTCGTTTTTCTATGTAAAAAAATTATAATATGTTTACAAAAATATTGTTGTATATGTGCCATGGTTTAATGTATAATTAAGCACCCAATTTGTGATGAAAATGATCACGATAACTGTGACACAATTCTCAAATGATATTCATACAAAGTGATCTGGCATTCATCCGATAGATATTAGAATAGTAAACTAGAACAAAATAAATTTAAAGCATATGTAAGATATACTTTATTGGAGATGCATGTTAAAATATTCTACCTAAGACTTTCTTTATCATCATAACCTTTTTATTATTGTGATTTGATATACTTTCTAACCATATTCCTCAACCCAAACGCATAAAAGACCCAGAGAGAAGCGAAGAAAAATCATGCCAGCATAGGAGCAAACAAGATGCGAGCCACCCGGTGGCTCACGTGATGGACCGTGACGATTGAGCTATCTTTTTGGCTTATATATGAATGCAGTGGGTGCCATGGGGTATGTATGTGTATACCATCACGGCATCACTTACCACGACAGAAATGAAACAACCAACATTTTCAGATGGATGCTTTCAAAAATTGATCGGTTTTTGAAGTGATTTGTGTCTTTTCCTTGTTAGCTGAATTAGGGTTTCCGGATGGACCCCCATGGCCCGGGCCGTCTGGCTCGAGCTGACAAGTGTAGGCTCCACGGTGGGTGAGCTAGCCCTGGCCCTCACTATGTGAGCTAGGGTTAGCAGCCTTGGGTCACTACTTGAGGTTATTGTCATAGTTGTCGCGTATAAAATATTCTAGAGTACATATTTGTTTGTGAGAAAACGTTCAGCTGCGAACATCTGTATTTTATAAAGCGTAGACTTATTTTTTTACATCAATTTGAAAAATATTTATGATATTGAAAATGATTAATTTTTCCATTAATGTAAAGGATGAATTGTGACTTTTGCATCAATATATATATAAAAAGGCGAGTTCACATTTTATATAGTGTGGATATGCACACCACTAAGATAGAATTTATCGAATTCATAATAGATGACATGGTTTAATGAAGGAATATTATACTTTCTATAAATTGTTTATATAACTTTTTTTTTTTGAAAAAAATGCTCATTTACATAAGCTGGGTTGGATCGGTTGATATGATTTTTTTGTGTTAACTTTTTAAGAAGCAATGGTATGTAGTTGTTAGATAATAATATATATAAGATTAAATTTTATTCGTGCATTATTATAAATAGACATAAAGAATAAGATCTTTAAAAGATTAGAATAGTTAAGAACAACATTAGATGGAATTTGTAAAAAATATATTATGAGTATAACTCATACTCATAAGTTAAATTTTTACTTCAGAGTTGCAAAAATTATTATCTGCCATTATGTGGGATTATCTCACTAATTACACTTTTATCACGTGCAATTCAATCTTTTTTATTAGTTCTTATCTGATGAAAGATATTATTGTTCTTAATCACACATGAATTTGACCTTAATATCATTGTATAAAACTTATGCATCCAAGTCATACTAGAAAATAAGTCGTGGGTTGCCCAAATTTATTGGCTAAGGACTATTCGCATTCAATGTATGTTATCTCCCTAGCATGTGGCATAACAAAATTAAAACGAGTGTCGATGCAATAAATAAATAAAAATTAAAAAAAGTGTGATAACATTGATTTTTCTTGTCGATCTTCCTATATAATAATTTAGGCCCGTTGATATGGATGAATTTGTACATCACTCGTACATTTAAAAAAGACAACTTCCATTTGACTTATTGTGTTTCCTTTTGACATATGTGTTTACCTTTTTATTTGAAATTTACGTAAATAAACAAGAAAAAAAGAAACGATTCTAAAGCAGTGCCACCTAGATTGAGTAGTTTCTTAAAACACCTATCTTATCACTATTTTCAATTAGATTCATTGCATAAAAATATGAAAAATTGTCATTTTTTAGTTAGCAAGGAAGAAGAGCATAATTTAATAAATAAGATCTAAATTCAATCATGGGTATATCATAATTGAAACAATTATCAATTATTTCTTTTTCGCTTCCATTCATCAAATTGTTTTATTTAATTAATATAATATATTCCATCTTTGCTTTTAATTAGCCAAAGGTGTAGCTAGAGTGCATGCCACTTTCATGTCCATGCCCCGCATATCAGCCATGACAATAATAAAATTTGTTTAGAAATATTGATCATACTTATTTTTAATACGATTTTCAGTTTAAATGTTTCGGTCAAATAATTTTATTAACGCACGATAATTTAAAACTAACGTCTTAAGTTTAGTTCAACGAATAAGCCTACATATAACATGAAATGTTTTGTTGTTCTTATATATATATATATATATATATATATATATATAGGTGGGTGCACGCACCCTCATTTTTTTTTCAATGTAAACATGTTGTTAAGTTGTGCAGCTTAATAGAGTTATTTTTTAATGCACCATAAAGTTATGCGATTTAATAGTATTAAAATATGACTCTATTACACCACACGACTTAAAAGCATGTTCACATGGAAAAAAAAATAAAATGAAAGCCCCTGCACTAAAGAAGAACCAAAATTGAATGGTTTCACCCGCTCAAAACTAAGAGGGGATGCCGCCTAGTACTAAAATCCTGGATTTTACAACAATTGCATTATTCTTGTTATCTAGCTAATAAGGGATTTATTAAGGCTGTGTTTACTTGTTGGAGTGGGAGTGAGGAGTGTGAATTCCTCCCACTCCAGCGTTTACTTCCTCAAAATGGGAAGGGATTTTACAACAATTGCATTATTCTTGTTATCTAGCTAATAAGGGATTTATTAAGGCTGTGTTTACTTGTTGGAGTGGGAGTGAGGAGTGTGAATTCCTCCCACTCCAGCGTTTACTTCCTCAAAATGGGAAGGGATTGGGAATCCCACTCCGTGGGCCCCATCCATTTTTGGAGTGGGGAGTGGGAGTGGGACTCCCATTGGGGGAGGTGGGAGTGGATTTCCACTCCCACCTCCCCCTTTTTTACCCTTTTATTTTTAATTTAATTTAATATATTATAATTAATAAAATAAATAATATTATATTTATTTGAATAATATTATTATATTTATTTGAATAATAATATTATATTTAACTAAATAATAATTTGCATTGATTCTAAGTTAAAATTATTTTAAAATAATATTATTATATTAATAGAGAATTAATAAATATTATATTATTATATTTATTTTAAAAATAATAGTACTATATTTATTTAATATTAATAATAATAAATAGTTTATTCTAAGAAAATATTAATCTTGTACTAAATAATATTATATTATTATTTTATATAATAATAAATTTAATATAATTATATTAAATAAAATAAAATAAGGTTTCATTTTATATTAAAATTAATAATTTATTGTTCATAATTAAGAATATTAATAATTATAATAAATTTACAAATATAATAAAATAAATATTATTCATTAAATACATTTTTTATTAGTTTTGTAATTAAAAACTATAATTATTTAAATAAGGATAAAATTGTAATTTGAAACTATTTACTCCCAATCCAAGACAAAGTAAACACATAAATTGGATTCTGATCTCTATTCCATGCTTCCATTCCAGTGTAAGTAAATAACCTACTCCCACTCCCACTCCACACTCCCAATCCTAGGATTCCCACTCCTCAGGATTCCTAATCCAATCCAAAAAGTAAACGCAGCCTAAGTTATTAAGGCATTTGATTAACTAAAAGATAAGAAAAACACACAGTTCAATGTAGTATATATTATCTTGTAGTATATTAAAATGTGCAATTTTTTTTAGGGAAAATATTCACCGTCCACCTGTTTTTTCCAACTTTTTAAAAAATACACAATTTTTTTTTTGCTGGAATCCACATAAAGTTACATTTTGTTTCACTTTTCCACTTCCGTTTGGAATCCGTTAAGAAAAATAATAGAAACTTAAGCAAATGACCATTTTACCCCCCAAAACTCAATGAATAATAAAACTAAAACAATTCTGTTTGTAATTTTCGTTTGATGAATATCATTATTGGTACGTTAATGAAGTAAAAAAAAATCTTAACTACTAGAGACTATAACTCAATGAATAATAAAACTCTACTTATCTTAAATTCAATTGATGGTTTGCGAGATTGAGCTATTTCTAATACTACTATTATAATTTAGCATTCTAATTACAGACATATTTAAAAAAAAAAAACCCCCGCATTTGATGGTTGTGGAATTAATTTCTTTATTGACCGATGGGGGAAATAATCAGATTTAATCTAATCATTTTTGGCATTTTTAGGGTGAAATTGTAATTTTCATTTTGAGGGGTAAAATGATCATTTGCTTAAGTTTTCGTTAGTTTTCTTAACGGATTCCAAACGGAAGTGGAAAAGTGAAATAAAATGTAACTTTAGGTGGATTTCAGCCAAAAAAAAAAATTGTGTATTTTTGAAAAAGTTAGAAAAAACGGGTGGATGGTGGATATTTTCCATTTTTTTAACTTATTCCTTACTTTAATAACTTAAGAGATCTTTCGTTACTGTAATCAATATATACTATTTACCCCTATTGTTTTTATAATAACCAATAACCCTCCTTACAACATAATTTTATAATATTACTCATATTTTTAAATACACTTTCATTCAAATTTATTATAAATTAAATAAATCATATGGATAGAAATTAAAATGAAAAAAATTAAGAATTAAAAATAAGAAATATATGTTTTGATGTGAACAAAAAATTAATAATAATTTTTTTTACTTTTTTATTTTATAAACATTTTATTATAATAAATATATAAGAAAATTATTATTAAATGATAAAAATTATTATAGGAAAACTTAAATGATAAATAAAATATTATTATGAAATAAATAATAAAATATTTTTCTTATAATAAATAAAAAAATGTTTTTCTTAAATCTTTTATGTTTAATTTTAAAATATTATAAAACATTTATTATAAGATAATGTTTATAAAATAAAAAAATACAAAAAATATTTTATTATTAATTTTTTATTCACGTCAAAATATATTTCTTATTTTTAATACTTAATTTTAATTTTAATTTCTATTTATATAATTTATATAATTTATAATAAAAATATATTTAAAAATAAAAATAATATTATAAAATTATACTGTCAGAGATATTATTAATTATATAAAAATAATAAATATAGAAATTGACAATCTCCCTATATTCATGAAAATGTTAATGCAACTAGCTAGCTAGTTTCCTTTTGTTTTTGTTCATGGAATTGGGGCAAATGAGATCGAGGTACAAGGGGCACATGATCACGTGCCTTTGTTGTCCATTTACAAAACTTGACAAAGACATAATATTAATCAGCTTGGAATTGCATAGCAATTAATCAATAGCAAGCTGACATGGCCGAATGACTACTTAATCTCAAATGTCTCACTTTTTTTGTATGCAAGAATGGGAGTGTCCCCCCTAATTTGAGTTGAAAACTGGTAGCAATTGATATCGAACGCAAGTATGCAACTTCTTGAGATATGCGCCAATTTAATCATAATTAGCCATTAACCGATAGCCTAAAATAATTTCATGAGTTGCATTGATCAGCACCAGATTAATTATACGTGGGCATTGGGGAGCCATAATTTGAACGAAGATAACCCAAAATGATACGAAGGCCTCTTGATGACAATTCTGCGTATGATAAATCGTGCTGTACAGGTCCATCACTCATTGCCTAGTCGTTGACATATTCTTGGTTCAGTTAGGACAATAAATGTATTGATAAAAATCATTATCTATAATTTAAAAATATTCATATAATATCATCAAGAGTTAATAATAAAATATGTGAAAGCATGTTTAAGCTCATAATATTTAATTATTTTCTAGAGTCGTGTGGTTGTTCTATTAGATCAACACGTTCTTCTAGAGAACCCTCTAAGTTTCTTTATGCCCTCTCTTCGATGATGGGACGTCAGAAAAAATAGAATTATACATGTGACCTGAGGATCATAACCACTTATGTAGACAACTTTTCCTATTGTCTTTAAATATTCATAATTCAGTCCATCATAGAAATAGTAATTGTCCTTAAGTTTTTACACATTAAAGGCTCACATCCTATTAAATACATTAAATCTCATATTATTGTAAAGCTTAATAGATCACTTTTAATTGAGCTTAACCTTATATAATAGTTCCTTAACACATAATTATTCGCTTATTAGCCTAATGTTGGATAAAAGATCCAACACTGCTAAATTAAATATCTAACAATCTCCCACTTAGGCTATATGTGTAACCTTATAATTATACTTTGCAAAAAATAACCGTATGAGCTCAACCTTAATGTCATTACCGAATTGTATCTACAACCAATCTGGTCTATAAAAAATCATACCAACATAGGATCAAAGCAGCCTTTATTACAACTATTGTAACTTGATCCATCAATGGTCACTATATAAATACAATTGAATGACATGAATCTTGATGTGGATGTGTAGCATGAAAATTTCATGTAATGTGACCTTCATGTGCCTATTTTTAACTGGTCCACTTTGAACCTTAGTGAGATCAAACTATACTAAAATCAGAGTGTAAACCATAACTTCATTTCTGTAGAAAATAACCCAAAATATTCATAAACTGAAATAATTGAAAAATGTTTATATTATAAAAGCATCTAAAATCATAGATTCCCACTAAAACTAAATACCATTTAATGACAAGACACTCATACGAGCAGTTGCTCATGAAATCACGGAGTTGGTACTGATGTGCTGTATAGACAATTTTCCACTCCGAACTCTTTCTTTAACATCTAGGAATTTGATGTCTATATATTTTGACTTCGTCAAGCTCCTGTTATTATTAAAATACTGCATTGCTGACTTATTGTCACAAAATAATTTGAGTGGTCTACAAACACCATCTACTGTACACAGCCCTGTGACAAAATTCTATAGTTATATTGATAATTGTATGAAATGAGAGTTATCATGACACTTTTAGACTTAAATCATGATTACTTAGAGAGTAAATGACATGTTTTTATTGCATTTTAGTAATGTTTGGTATGAACATCCATTTTAGTTTACTTTTAATAAGTTTTATTTGATTTAGAATGAATTGTGTGCTTAGGCCATATGCATAATTGTAGGTGACCAGAAGCTCAAATTTCAAGGAATGAATGCGGCTGCAATAGGCTTGTAAAGATAAGGAAAGAACTTGGGTAGAAAAGAATTGAAATAATTCTGAAACAATGTAGATGCTGAAGCTATTGCTGTAGCAATTCTGGAGCATTGACAAAAAAGATTTCGCGCGAGATACTTTGAAGATTGCGATCTGGAGTTTCCTAAACTGGAAGATGCGCACCTAGACTTCTGGTTGCCTTAATTCTAAGCTATAAAATGAACACAAACACAAAGAAAGAAGAGGTCGTCATTATATATATACAGAAATCTCATGCTTTGATTATACGGAATTATACGAAAGTCTCATACTTTGATTATACGGAATTATACGAAAATTTAGATTCTTTGTCAATTCGGTTATGCTTTATTTAATTATTTTTTGAAGTAAATTTATAAAGTTGACTTGGAACGAAGAATAATGTTTTGTGAATTGATGGAATATGGAGTAGAAGTTAAGTTGTTGAATTAAATTTAATTAATTTTGTATTGTTAATTTATAACATTTTTGTTTATTTCACATGGGTTTTTATTTATGTGGGCATATAGAAGTGTTACTGTTCAAAATGTAAAGTGAAGAATTGCATTTAGTTCGAAATTGTTCAGAATGAAGAATATTGTTTGATCTGCATATTATATGACATGCATGTGCAGTAACAAGTAACTGAAATTAAAGTTTCAACAACTGATATTTAATATTTTGAAGATATTGGTAGTCGTGGCATCAATTACTGCCAAATTGTTTTGCCGAATTGTTTTATAATCTTTTATGTTTATTGATTTTCTATTATTCTTGCTCTGATTTGGTGTTGTTGATATGTCTATTGATAAATATCTATTACCCTTAGCTAGAATTAGATGGCAACTGATGGTGTCTCCGAAGGTAAATCCAAAGCTATTTGGGATCCAAAATCACATGAAATTTGGGTTAATTTGGTTGTGGAGCAAGTGAGAGCTGGTAATGGAAGTGGAACACATTTAAGTAAGGTTGGAAAAATCTTATAGAAAATTTCACAGCGGCAACCAATAAAAATTATGATTGAAAGCAACATAGGAACCGTTGGGATATTGTGAAGAAAGAGTGGCAAATATGGGATGCATTGGTGAGGGGACAAACAAGGCTAGGTTGGAATGTGGAGAGACAAACAATAGAAGCTACAAATGAATAGTGGGAGACAAAGTTACAAGTATGTTATTTAAATTCAAGTTATTTTAAGTTTAATTCATGTATTAAATTTTATGTTGCTAATTCTAAAATTATAATAACAGAAACACCTAGAAGCTGCAAAATTTCGGATTAAGGGCCTCGACCATGCTTTTATGTTAGATGAATTATTTCGTGATGTTACATCAATTGGAGCAAGCTTGGGCACCAACTTCTGGTGTAACACCTCCTTTATACAATCATTCTAGTTTTGAAAATATTATTGATGATGACATTGTTTCGGTGGATAGTGCAAATTCTGAAGAAGTCAACCATGATGAAATAGGATATAGTGACCGTTTGGAAAAGATTCCACCAAGAAAAAAGCAATTAAAGAAAGCTAACATGAAAATATCTATTTCATCTAAGTTGACCAAACAACTTGATGAACTTTGTGAGGCAATTAAGAACAAGGATTCATATATACGTACTAATCCTCCCGATTGTAGTGTTTAGGAGGTTCTCGACAAGTTAGCTACACTTCCAGGATGCCAACCAATGTCTCCTCTATTTAAGTTAGGCATTCGTTTGTTCACATAAAAGGCAAATAGAGAGACTTTCGTTGCTTTGAGTAAGCCAGAGTATCAACTTCAGTGGTTGAAGGATCAACAAGATGACATCTGAAATTTATAAACTATTTTGTGCTAGTATTCCTATGTTAGTTCTTTGTTAATTAAGTTTGTACTAGTGTTTTTGTGTTACTTTGGAGTAATGTATTGTTTCAGTAATTTTTTAAATTTGTGACAACTTTTATAAACTCGTCTTTGCTATTATGTTATCATTTGATGATGAATATATATATATATATATATATATATATATATATATATATATATATATATATTTGGTTGGCTCTCTTGTTTTTTCTGATTCAAAGCTAAAGTTTTAAAATTTGTCATTTCCTTTTTAGATTTCATTTTTATGTTTTAAAGAAAAAATGGCAAATCAAGTTTGGTATTTTTTTCTTTAGATATCAGTCATTTTGAAAACTCTCTTGATTAAGGCTATTTATCATTTTCTATTTTGTATTTATTACATAATTTCATCAAGTGATTCAGATGATGACACCAATGAACAATATTTGGAACAACCAACTAGAAATTGTAAGATGTTTGATGAAATTATCCTAGCTGTTGCAAGAACAACGGTATACTATAACAATATTTTTTTAGTTAAAGAGCCATGTAGAAATTCTCCTCATACAAAATGTAAATTTATTACAGAGGTACTTAATGGCAATGATCGACATTGCCATGAAATATTTCGGATGGAAAATCATGTATTTTGCAAATTATGTGATAGATTAAGAAGTTACAGTTTAACAACTACTAGAGGTGTGAACTTGGAAGAAGTTGTATGTATGTTTTGATGATCTTAGGGCACAATCTTGGAAATCGAGTGGTCCAAGAACAATTTCAACATGCAGGTGAGACTGTGACCCATCAATTTGAACATGTTTTAAAAGCGATGATGAAGTTAGCTAGTGAAGAAATTAGAGCGCCTGATAATTTTGACGAAACTCCACAATACATTCAAGGAAATCCAAAGTATTGGCCATACTTTAAGGTAATTTATACATTTTTTTTAATTCATGACTAATATATTTATAAATTATTTTAGTTTCTTATATTAATATATTACATTTTAGGATTGTATCGGAGCTATTGATGCGACTCATATTTTTGCCTCACTTACGGTGGATGAGCAAATTCCATATATTAGTAGAAAAAGTATTCCTACTCAAAATATAATGGCAGCATGTGATTTTGAAATGTTATTTACATTTGTGTGGCCTAGATGGGAAGGAACTGCACATGATACTTGAAATACAAGTATGCAACCCAAGAGGGGGGGTGAATTGGGATTCTAAAAAATTATTCAATTTATTAAAGAAAATCTTAATGCAATTATAAATCAAATTCAAAGCAATAACAATTAAGAGAATCACAATATAAAAAGATAAGGGAAGAGGGATTCAAACACCGAGATTTTTACGTGGTTCGGCCAACCTCGCCTACGTCCACGCCTCCAAGCTTTCCGGGCTTGAGGATTCCACTAAGCAAGCCTCCAAGGCTTCAAATGCTTACACTTGACTTCCAAGGTGTCAATAAACCTTTACAACAAGAGATTATCCCCAATCTCTTAACCCAAGTGTATCCCAACACTTACAATCACTCAAAATAAAAGATTACAAATTGTTTTGCCTCTCACAATATATAAGATTACACAATGATGCTTAATATGTGAATAGATGAAGCAAGAATGTGTTCTAAGCTCTATGAAGATTGTATTCTCGAATATTAGCTCAAATGGTCGTGTTGTGATCAATCTTCTTTGAATTTGAATGAGCTTATTTATATTTGGAGCCGAAAATCTAGCCGTTACAAACTGTCGGACAGAAAACGGTTCGCCGTTAACCATAAACAGTTAACCGTTTAGGCTGGTCAAAGTTACCGTTGGGCCAGATTTCAAATAAACGGTTTGCCGTTTAGGTTTGCCCTTTCGCCGTTAACTTCCAGAGACCTGCAAGATGAGTATTTGTTATCCGTTTGTGCTAAACGGTTAAGGACTTGCGTGAAGTGGCTTCTCTGGATATTATCGATTAACCGTTTGATATAAACGGTTCGCCGTTTGTCTCCAGTAACCTGCAAAACATTTTAGCCTTATCAGTTTTCGTTAATCAGTGCCAGAGGAGGACAACCTTCAATTCTGGACATTATCGATTAACCGTTTAAAGTAAACGGTTCACCGTTAAGTTCCAGTAGCCTTTCCATTCTTGGTGATTTCCGTTTTTCATAAACGGTTAGAGCTTTAGGCATTATGTCGCTCTCTGGTGTTAACCGTTAAGTTCCAGTAACCTTCCCATCTTTTGTGTTTTCCGTTTTTCATAAACGGTTAGAGGTTTAGGAAATATGTTGCTCTCTGGCTGTTATCGGTTAACCGTTTAAAATAAACGGTTCACCGTTAAGTTCTAGTAACCTTCCCATCTTTTGTGTTTTCCGTTTTTCATAAACGGTTAGAGGTTTAGGAAATATGTAGCTCTCTGGCTGTTATCGGTTAACCGTTTAAATAAACGGTTCACCGTTTATAACCAGAATTGCATTTTAAACCAGTTTTTGCAGAGAATCTTTTTCTAATTTTAAAGTCCATCTTTTATGAAGCATGAATGGAATTATTACTAAGGCTCTCGTTTATTAAGAAATAGCTCCAATACTTTTATCAAAAATCATTTAAAATTTGTTATCATCAAAATCAATATTATTAACATATTTATGTTAACAATCTCCCCCTTTTTGATGATGACAAATTCTAATCAAAGTTTAGCTCCCCCTTAATATGTGCTCCCCCTAAATGTATGGCCAAATTGAGAAATGTGAATTAAAGGATTTTTGCTTTAAATCGCCCCATTTTAAATCCATCTTAAAAAAAATATCTCCCCATTTAAAAACTATCTTAAAAACCATAATTATCTCCCCCTTCATCATCAAAAAGAAAAGAGGAAATAAGAAATACGCAAATCCATGAAAGAAGTTGCCCGGCTTTGGCGAGCGAAAATTTTGGCAGAGTTTCCCCTTAAAAAAGATCAAAACCAATTATACAAAATGAGATAGAACACTTCCAAAGATATATGAACATCAACTTCTTCTTTCAACAAGCCAACAACTCCATAAACACATCAAAAGAACACTTCAAGAACCACAAACATACCAACACTCCAATATCCACAAATAAACCACATTTACAATATCCAACCAATTAGGCAATCACAAAGCATTAATAATCTAATCATCAAGAACATCACACACATATGCATCAAAATCAAAAATAATAATAAAAATGCTAGCAACCAAAATGTAAAATGTATGTGCGAAGACAAAGCTCAGAAACTACGGAGGCGGAGAAGATGTGCTCCTCGGATCATAGCCGAAATAGCCGAGAATAGTGCGCTGTCCAGCGATAAGCTCCATCTGCTGATCAAGGCTCTGCCGCTGGAATATCTGAAAGTCAGAACGCAGCTGCTGGTGGTCACGGGAAAGAGTGTCCAACCGATCAAGAATCAACTGCTGGCGCTCCGAGATCCGCTGAACATCAGTGATCAGCTGCTGCATGGCATCTGAAGCAAGAGGCTGAACTGAAGTTGGAGGTGGCATAGAGGCAGATGGCTGTACGGGAACAACAGAAGGCTCAGGAGCAGGAGGCGGCTCGGAAGTGGAGGGAATGTCAGCATCCATCGTATGCTCCTCAGAGTCTGAGTCAGCTGGAGGCTGAGGAACAAAACGGCGACGCGGAGGATGAGGATGAGCGCCTAGTCTAAAGTCAGGAAGCTGATCGGGACGATAGACATCATTGAGCATCCGATCGTCCTCTGGAGCAATCAAGGTATCCCGTTTTTTGGAGTTGCTTGTCTTTATCCACACTCCATTCTTTCTAGAGAATCCGATACTGGTTACTACCTTGGAACCAATCCGTCGAGTCTCCATATGTCCAGTATCAAGAAGTGGCACCTCAAAGCGTCGCAGTATTTTAGTGATGATACTGCCGTAGGGAAGCAAGCGGTGGTTGACCACTGGAGTACTCAGCATATGTCGCACAATAATATACCCGAGGTTAATGGGACGGTCTGTAAGAAGGCTATCCAATAAGGCGACGTCTAACCTCGTAACCTCATCCGAGTGACCCTTCCTAGGAGTCACTATGTGCTGTAGAATAGAGTGAAGAATACGAACTTGGAGCGGTAAAAGTTGAGACCGAAATGGAAGCTTACAGATATCATCCGATAAGTCTCGACGACGACATATATTACGGACGCTGTGAGTATGAGAAAAAGTATCAAAGGAGAGGGTTTTCCTAGAGGTGTAGATGTCAATCCCCTCACAAGAGATACCTAGAAAGTCAGCTAAGTCCGCATCATCAAATTCTATGGGTACACGGCCGACTTGAGTAACTATCCTATTTGGACGAGTATTGGAGATTTCCATGTTCGAATAAAAGACTCGCACTAAGTTTGGATAAACTCGGTCATCAAAATCAATGCCAGACTCCCAAGGCCGAAGCATATCCCGAATACTTCTACCACATACAACCAAATTATGGAAATCATCAATGTCAACAAAGAAGGAGTCAAGTACCTTTCGACCATTGAAGCGTTCTTCGAATCGCTTGGCTAAGGAAGGAGTGGGGAAGTGAATCCTTGCAAATTCCGAGACGTCCCGAGGTGGTATGGGATTCCTTGGAGGCACAGATTTACGTCTGAGATTTCTCCGAGGAGGTTCAGCCATGGAAACACGTAATGAGGAGTAGAAGATGTGAGTAGGATGTTTAATTTGGTTGAAGAAAGGTGGAAATCGGATTAAGGACAAAGAAACCCGACCCGCGACAGTTAGGGTTTAGATTTGGGATTTTTGAATTTTGGGTTCGATTTGAAGTTTTGAATCGGTAGAAATGTTCTAAAGGTGATAAGAAATGATTTTGAGGATTTGATTTGGCACGGAAATCAAGAAAAATGAGGATTTGAGGACAAAGAGACCTTCGGCTGCGCAACAATGGAGGAAACGGTGAGAGGGTAACTGGAGAAGGAGAAGAAAACCTTTGAACAGTTTTTATACTTCGAGAAAACGGTTAACCGTTTATTGAAACGGTTAAAGGGTAACGTCCAGTGACTGAAGAAAGAGAAACGGTGAAAGCTTAAGCGCTTAACGGCTAAGGGGTAACTGTTAGAGGACTCTCTGTTGAAAAACGGTTCACCGATTGTGGCAAACGGTGAAAGGGTAAACGGACAGACACATAATCTCGTTTCTGGAATTAAACGGTGCTCCGTTTATAGGAAACGGCTAACCGTTTATTTTATCTGTAATTTCACACATTTGATTTAATTTTTGGCCAACAAATAATATATTCCAAGATCATTTAATTGACCTGAAAATATTTTATGAGCCAATTTAATGCATGATTCATGGACATGTTTTCAACCAATCAATACATATAATCAAGAGTTATCAATACAAATTCATCATTTGTCTACCAAGCTCAAACATTTCATAAATAGTAATCAATCAATTCAGTACACTCAATAGCATGAATAGAGATGTTAATGCAAAAATTTCATCATCCCAAGTTCATGCCGAATTTTTGAAAATTGTTCTTCGCAAAGCGGTTTTGTGAAAATATCGGCAAGTTGTTTTTCCGTGGAAATAAACTCTAATGCAATATCTCCCTTTTGAACATGATCTCTCAAGAAATGATGTCTTATTTCTATATGCTTGGTTCGAGAATGTTGAATGGGATTCTTTGAAACGTTTATAGCACTAGTATTATCACACTTAATAGGAATTTGTTCAAGATTAATGCCATAATCTCTAAGTGTTTGTTTCATCCAAAGTGCTTGTGCACAACAACTTCCGGCAGCTATATATTCAGCCTCGGTAGTTGAAAGTGCAACAAAATTTTGTTTCTTGCTAAACCATGAAACAAGAGAGTGTCCTAGAATATAGCAAGTTCCACTAGTGCTCTTCCTATCCACTTTATAACCAGCAAAATCTGCATCCGAAAAACATGTTAAATCTATATGAGTTCCCCTAGAATACCAAAGGCCAATATCTATGGTTCCACTCAAATAACGGAAAATTCTTTTAACAGCGAGCAAATGAGATTCCTTGGGACATGACTGAAATCTTGCACACAAACATACACTAAACATGATATCGGGTCTACTTGCAGTCAAATAAAGTAGGGATCCGATCATACCTCGATACATTTTGATATCCACTTCTTTACCTTTTTCATCTTTGTCCAGCTTGGTTGTTGTGCTCATTGGTGTATTCTTGGTCTTTGAATCATCAATGCCGAATCGTTTGAGTAGATCCTTTACGTACTTGGCTTGATTTATGAAAATTCCTTCCTCGCTTTGTTTGATTTGAAGTCCAAGGAAGTATTTCAACTCTCCCATCATACTCATCTCAAATTCTTTGCTCATACACAATGAAAATTCTTTACACAACAACTCATTAGTAGAACCAAAAATGATATCATCAACATAAATTTGAACAATAAGTATGTCTTGGTTCTTATGCTTAACAAAAAGAGTAGTATCCGCTTTACCCATAGAGAAGTCATTTTCCAACAGAAAATTCTTAAGTCTATCATACCATGCTCTAGGTGCTTGTTTTAAACCATACAAGGCTTTAAGCAACTTATAAACATGATTTGGAAATTTTTCATTTTCAAAACCAGGGGGTTGTTTTACATACACTTCTTCCATAATATATCCATTTAGGAAAGCACTTTTCACATCCATTTGAAATAAAATAAAATCTTTATGACATGCATATGCTAACAACATTCTAATGGATTCTAACCTTGCTACGGGTGCAAAGGTTTCATCAAAATCAATTCCTTCCTCTTGGTTGTAACCTTGAGCCACTAATCTAGCTTTGTTTCTTACAACCACACCGAATTCATCCATCTTATTTCTAAACACCCATTTAGTACCTATTACAGATTGATGTTCAGGTTTAGGAACTAATTCCCACACATTGTTTCTTTCAAATTGATTTAACTCCTCTTGCATTGCTATAATCCAAGATTCATCATTTTCTGCATCCTCAAAGGATTTTGGTTCAATTTGAGAGATGAATGCATTATGCTCACAAGTATTTCTAAGTGATGATCTAGTTGTAATACCTCGTGAGGGATCTCCTAAAATTACGTCTTTAGGGTGAGAAGAGACATACCTCCACTCCTTAGGGAGTGTTTGAGAAGTACCTTCATTTTGCTCCACATTTGGTTCTTCATGATGTTCCTCTTGAATTCCATGTGGTGCATCTTCTTGATTGTCATTTGATGCTTCTTCTTCTTGTTCTTCTTCTCCTGCATCATCATCAACAACGACTTTCTCCGTAGAGGAGGGGTTAGACTCATCAAATGTGACATGCATAGATTCCTCCACAACTAAAGTTCTTTTGTTATAGACTTTATAAGCTTTGCTTGAATTTGAATAACCAAGAAAAATACCAACATCAGATTTTGGATCAAATTTACCAAGATTATCTTTTGTGTTCAAAACAAAACATTTGCATCCAAAAACTTTAAAATAGCCAATGTTGGGTTTTCTATCTTTCCAAAGCTCATATGGAGTTTTATTAAGATTAGGTCTAATCAACACCCGATTTAAAACATAACAAGCGGTGTTGACGGCTTCGGCCCAAAAATATTTTGGTAATGCATTTTCATTTAACATGGTCCTAACCATTTCTTGAATAGATCTATTCTTTCTCTCAACAACTCCATTTTGTTGTGGGGTTCTAGGTGATGAAAATTGATGCACAATGCCTAGATTATTACAAAAACTCTCAAATGCATGATTTTCAAATTCTCCTCCATGATCACTCCTAATGCATACAATACCATGCCCTTTTTCATTTTGTAATTTCTTACAAAGCACTTTAAAATCATCAAGAGCATCATCCTTATTGGCTAAGAATAATACCCATGTATATCTAGAATAATCATCTACTATCACAAATGCATAATATTTGCCATTTAGACTTGCATATCTAGATGGCCCAAAAAGATCTATGTGAAGAAGTTCAAGTGGTTTTGAAGTAGAAATATGGTTTTTATTCTTGAAAGAAGTTTTAATTTGTTTTCCAAATTGACAAGCTTCACAAATCTTGTCCTTTTGAAAACCAATTTTCGGAAGACCTTTAACTAAATCATCTTTTGAAATTTTTGAAATCAAATCCATACTTGCATGTCCTAACCTTCTATGCCATAACCAACAATCATCATGTAATGCCGAAAAACATTTATCAAGAGTAGATGCACATTCTATGTCAATGATATAAACATTACCACATCTATTTCCAACAAATAAGGTTTTGCCATCATATGAGTTCTCAATAACACAACTAAGTTTATCAAAGATAACTTTATAACCTTTGTCACATAATTGACTAATGCTAATTAAGTTGTGTTTCAAGTTTTCAACCAAACATACATTCTCAATTAGAGTTGAAGAGACTTTACCAACATTTCCAATTCCAAGAATTTTTCGTTTTGAGTTGTCTCCAAAAGATACGTCTCCACCATTTTCAATTTTGGTGAAGCTTGAGAACCATGCATAGTTTTCGGTCATGTGCCTTGAACAACCGCTGTCCAAGTACCATTTATTTTTCTTCTTCTTCAAGCCCTACAAGAAAAAATCTCAAGTTTTAGGTACCCAAAGCTTTTTGGGTCCTTGAGAGTTAGCAACGGTTCCTTTTGGAACCCAAATGCATTTCACACCATAATATGCATTCCTTTTCACGGGACATCTAAATTTCATGTGACCATTTTGATTACAATAATGACATGCAATCTTATGATCATTTGTGGAGGTAGCTTTAACAAAATAATTTTTATAATACTTTTGCTTCAAGTTAGGCTTATATTCAAGTCCTCCTTTATCAAAAACACATTTTTGTGAGTTAAGCATATTATCCAACATCTTTTGCCCATTTGTAAATTTCAAAACAATTTCATTCAATTCATTATTCTTTTTCTTGAGCAATTCGTTCTCATTTTTCAACTCATCTATGTGTGATTTCAAATGCTCATGTAAGATGCTAGGTTTCTCATTTGATAATGCAATTTCATCATGCAATGTTTTGTTTCCTACTTCTAGGCATACAATTCTTGCATTTAGAGATTCATTTTCATTTTTAAGCTTTGTCATTTCCTTTTTAAGACATACATTCTTTTTACCAATTTTCATCAACTCATTATGCAAATCTTGAAAAGCATCATATAATTCATCATAGGTAGGATCATTTACCTCATTGAGATCATTATCCCCTCCTATTGCCATGAGTGCTAGGTTTGATACTTCTTGCGATCCTTCTTCATCATTTGATTCTTCCTCACTATCATCTCAAGTTGCCACCATTGCTTTCTTCTTGAGTTTGTTGATAAGTGGGCACTCCGATCTTATATGTCCAGACTTCTTGCATTCATAGCAAGTGATTGCCTCCTTCTTCTCCCTATAGTTCTTGAAGTTTCTGAAATTTCTTCGCTCTCCGGTTTTCTTGAAGAATTTTCTGAACCTCCTTGCTAGCATGGCTAGCTCTTCATTATCCGGTTCACTCTCTCCATCACTCTCATATTTTGAAGCTTTGAGAGCAATGCTTTTCTTCTTCTCCTCATGTCCTTTTTCTGCAGCTAAATCCTCTTCATACGAAATAAGAGACCCAATTAAATCATCAAGAGGTAAAGTATTTAAATCTTTGGCCTCTTCAATAGCGGTTCTTTTAGGTCTCCATTCTTTTGGAAGAGACCTAATGATTTTCTTAACTTTCTCACTATTTGAGAAGGTTTTCCCTAAGGCACCTAGGGTGTTCACTATGTCCGTGAATCTAGTATACATAGAATACACATTTTCATTTTGTTCCATTTGGAACAACTCATATTGACGAGTGTATCTACTGATTTTAGACTCTTTCACTTGATTTGTCCCTTCATAGACAACTTCAAGTTTGTTCCATATCTCTTGTGCACTTTCACAACTAGATACTCTATGGAATTCTTTCTTATCAAGGGCACAAAACAAAGCATTCATAGCCTTGGAGTTTAGAGACATCTTTCTCTTTTCTAACTCACTCCATTGACTCGATGGTTTAGGAATATCATCTCCTACTTCATCTTTGAACGTAGGCATGAATGGACCATCACAAACAACTTCCCAAATTTCATCATCTAAGGCTTGCAAATAAATTCTCATTCTAGTTTTCCAATAAGCATAGTCATTACCATCGAAAAATGGTGGTCTAGTTGTGGATTGCCCTTCTCTAAAGGTTGAGTCATTTAGGGTTGCCATGGATCTTTTACTCTAGACGATTAAGTCTTAACAAGAGAACGAGGCTCTGATACCAATTGAAATACAAGTATACAACCCAAGAGGGGGGGTGAATTGGGATTCTAAAAAATTATTCAATTTATTAAAGAAAATCTTAATGCAATTATAAATCAAATTCAAAGCAATAACAATTAAGAGAATCACAATATAAAAAGATAAGGGAAGAGGGATTCAAACACCGAGATTTTTACGTGGTTCGGCCAACCTCGCTTACGTCCACGCCTCCAAGCTTTCCGGGCTTGAGGATTCCACTAAGCAAACCTCCAAGGCTTCAAATGCTTACACTTGACTTCCAAGGTGTCAATGAACCTTTACAACAAGAGATTATCCCCAATCTCTTAACCCAAGTGTATCCCAACACTTACAATCACTCAAAATAAAAGATTACAAATTGTTTTGCCTCTCACAATATATAAGATTACACAATGATGCTTAATATGTGAATAGATGAAGCAAGAATGTGTTCTAAGCTCTATGAAGATTGTATTCTCGAATATTAGCTCAAATGGTCGTGTTGTGATCAATCTTCTTTGAATTTGAATGAGCTTATTTATATTTGGAGCCGAAAATCTAGCCGTTACAAACTGTCGGACAGAAAACGGTTCGCCGTTAACCATAAACGGTTAACCGTTTAGGCTGGTCAAAGTTTCCGTTGGGCCAGATTTCAAATAAACGGTTTGCCGTTTAGGTTTGCCCTTTCGCCGTTAACTTCCAGAGACCTGCAAGATGAGTATTTGTTATCCGTTTGTGCTAAACGGTTAAGGACTTGCGTGAAGTGGCTTCTCTGGATATTATCGATTAACCGTTTGATATAAACGGTTCGCCGTTTGTCTCCAGTAACCTGCAAAACATTTTAGCCTTATCAGTTTTCGTTAATCAGTGCCAGAGGAGGACAACCTTCAATTCTGGACATTATCGATTAACCGTTTAAAGTAAATGGTTCACCGTTAAGTTCCAGTAGCCTTTCTATTCTTGGTGATTTCCGTTTTTCATAAACGGTTAGAGCTTTAGGCATTATGTCGCTCTCTGGTGTTAACCGTTAAGTTCCAGTAACCTTCCCATCTTTTGTGTTTTCCGTTTTTCATAAACGGTTAGAGGTTTAGGAAATATGTTGCTCTCTGGCTGTTATCGGTTAACCGTTTAAAATAAACGGTTCACCGTTAAGTTCCTGTAACCTTCCCATCTTTTGTGTTTTCCGTTTTTCATAAACGGTTAGAGGTTTAGGAAATATGTAGCTCTCTGGCTGTTATCGGTTAACCGTTTAAATAAACGGTTCACCGTTTATAACCAGAATTGCATTTTAAACCAGTTTTTGCAGAGAATCTTTTTCTAATTTTAAAGTCCATCTTTTATGAAGCATGAATGGAATGATTACTAAGGCTCTCGTTTATTAAGAAATAGCTCCAATACTTTTATCAAAAATCATTTAAAATTTGTTATCATCAAAATCAATATTATTAACATATTTATGTTAACAATACTGTATATTTTTTTAGGCATAGAAAAACAATGATGTAAAATTTCCTAAACCACTAAATGGTAAGTTCTTCACTTTATAAGTGTTATTGTACTTTTTTTTTACTTCTTTTAAAATAAGAATAATTAATTTTGTTATAATTTGTAGATAAATGTTACTTGGTTGATGGGGTATCCAAATATAAAAGGTTTTTTAGCTCCTTGTAAAGGAGATATATATCATCTTCTTGAATTTCGCAGTAGTGGCGTACAAATGAATAGTCGAAAGACATTTAATTTTGCATATTCATCATTATATAGTGTTATTGAACGTACCTTTGGAGTATGGAAGGTATGGTAGAAAATTTTGCAACATATGCCTAATTTCAAATTTGATAAGCAAGTAGCTGTTGTTGCCACATCAATGACTCTACACAACTTTATAAGAAGAGAGGCTATTGCAGATTTGAAGTTCGAGTCTTATGAGGGAAAAGGAGATTATATTTCATATGATGAAGAATCATCAACTAACATTAATGTTGATGAAAATGAAGCAAGTGAAATAGGAGTGGTTCGTGAAAATATTGTTAGGGAACTTATGCTCACATAAATTTAATCTAGTTATTTTTGTTCTTCTTTTTTTACAAAGAAAAACAGTACTTTAATTTGTAAAAATCTAACTAAATTGATCAAATAATTATTTTGTTTGTCATTAATTTTTAAATTTGATAAGTAATTGTTAGACTCAAATATTTAAGAGTATTAATGACTTTATAATGATTAAAAAGTCTTTTTTAGATGGTCATCCAAATACTTTGAAAAGAGTTTTTCATTAAAAAAATATATTTTACTATGGTCATCCAAACAGCAAAAATAAGTTATAGTTTTCATTTATCTTTTACTTTTAAGTAAAAGCAAAAACAAAAGCAAAAGCTAACCTAAACAGACTCTAAAACTCCCAAAGAGCAAAAAGATAGAGGTTTCAGAATTTTAAAGACCCAAGACCCTTACCTAATATTATGAAATTTGAAGATTCATCTTTTATCTTTTTTATCATGTTTATTTTGTATCATCATCTCTCCTTATCATCATTTATTCTTATTTAAGCTTGTAACTTTTTTCTTTTTTTTGGATTCACATTGATTGTATTTCTTTATGAAAATATTCATACTCTCGGTTATCCCATGAACATCTGTCATATTGACTTGAGCATTTATAGGTTAACGTTGAAAAAACTTTCGATACCCTTGACCGTTTTTCTAGTTACATGTACTCACCAGGGTCGAATTGTTCTTGCCAATTTCTGGTTGTATTCGTTGGATCCTTGGTCACCAGCTTCTTCTTAGGTTACTAAATCAAGGTAAGAAACCATTTCTCTACGCAAACAAATTCAAATGATGGCATTAGAATGTGGTAGGTAGCCCACACATTGACGCGACCAGTTTTTGTTGTTAATATTTTAACGCCATTTGTGGGGATGGTACAAGAAGCCATTTTACCAAAGCAACACTTATGTGGGATCAAGAGGAAAATGCGAGCATAAAGAGGGTAAATTAAGAATGAATATTAATGATGATGAAACAGAGAGTGAGAGACCCTATAGTTGATGAAAATGCCACTTTGCAGAAAATCGCCCACAAGGCTAGAGATAGGGTGATTAATGAAAGGGTAGAACAAATATAAAAACAAATGGATAGCATGGCTATGATATCACTAGAGCTAAATAAAGAATAAAAAGAAGCTTAATAAAAGGAATCATGTTGGGAATGCGGATATACCTGAGTCAAGACATAAGAGACATGCACAGAAATACCAGAAAACATTGTACCAATGTTATCCAAAATGGATAATCCCTTTAAATAACCCAAACCTCACAATAGAGATACAAAAGGAGGAGAATATTGAGGAAAGAATGTTGAGCCAACATCTATTAAACACAAAGTGCGAATATAAGCTGATAATGGTACAAAATCCTGGTTGCGCTAGAGAGCTAGAAGCTGAGGTACAGAGGCTGGCATGAATTATCGAAGAGGTGCAAGGTCGAGGAAGAACTTAAAGTTGTAAGATAATGTTAGATTAATAAGTCTCAAATATCAACAAAAATCATGAACACTATAATTCCAAGAGACTTTTGCTTACCAAACCTTTGTTATTCTAGAAAAGTGAGCCTTGATGCACATAGAGCAGTTTAAAGATGATAAAAGTGTAAGACTTCGCATTATTACAGAGGTGCAGAGCATTTTCTTTCAAATTAAAAGGGCGAGCATGTGATTGGTACAGAAATCTACATCGAGGAAGTATCAAAACCAGCGAACAACTATGTAGGGATTTAATTGAATAATTTAGAGGTATCATAACCCTAGAAGATGATATGATGGAATTTATAAGTTCAAACAGGGCGAGGAGGACACCCCTAGAGATTTTGTGAAAAACTACTATACAACAATTTGGAACTAGGTGATTTCAATCAACCTCAAGCTTTGAAGGGATTAAAAAAAGGGGTGAAGATACGTAAAGCATAGTATGACTCTTACTCAGCAGCCTACAACCAAGTAAAGATGGATATATAGATTGCAAAAGAGAAATCAACTAGAATTAGAGGCAAGCAGCTTAAAGAACTAGGAAGATGAGAAAGAAGAGCTCAAAAAATGAAGCATGCTGGTTAGATATCATGATAGAATGACGACAAGTAAAAAGAATGCCATAAAACCAAAACTTTACTCACGATAGAATCCACAAACCAGGTCTGCTATTTCACCCAACATAAACCAGTTGAGACCCAATCATCAATAGGATGTTGTATCAAACCTTAAACTAATGACACTTGCTCGCTTATGAAGTGGTGAGCAAAATAAACAAAATGAGTTGCTCAAGGCAAGGGTTTCAAGTCTCAAAACCTGCTCAATATGAGACAAAATGCCTAAACTTACCAATTTAGCTCAGCCACGAGTAGACGTGCAGAAAGATAAAAGCGCAAAAATCTTAGGCAAGTAAAGGTTTCTAGTCTTAGATCTACTCGAGGTGAGACAAAAAGTCTAAACTTTGTAATTCATCTCAGCCAAGTGTAGGCGAACAGAAAGATAAGGCACGAACTATCTCTAAGGTAAGTTAAAGTTTCAAGTCTTAAACTCGCTTAAGGAGAGACCAGGAACCAAAACCTATTAACTAAACATGCCAGCACTAGGCGAGAATCCATAGACCTCATCAGGACTATGCGAGTGCTTTAAAAATATATATAGGCGAAAATCCATATACCTTGTTAAGACTAGGCGAGAATTCTAAGAGCCTATAAAACTCATCAAGAGTAGGCAAGAATTTGTAAACCTCATCAAGAATGGGTGAGAACTTCGAAAACCTTTTAAACTTCTCAGGACTAGGCGATAATCTGTAGACCTCGTCAAAACTAGGTAAGATCTCAAAAAACCTATAAAACTCATCAAGACTAAGCAAGAATCCGTAGACCTCATCAAGACTAAGCGAAAATTCTAAAAATTTGTAAAACTCGTCAGGACTAGGCGAGAACTTTGAAAATTTATAAAACTCTTCAATACTAGGTGAGAACCCGTAGACCTTGCTATGTGTAAGCGAGAACTTATAAAACATGCCATGTGAAGCCAAAAACTTATATAACTCGCCATGCGTAGGTAAGAACTCATTAAACTCACTGTTAGTAGGCAAGAACTCATTAAACTCACCACGAAAATGCGAGAACTTATTAAACTTTACCATGGGTAGGTAGGAACTTGCAAAACTCGCCAAGGGTAGGCGAGAACTTATTAAACTCTATTACGTGTATGCAAGCAAATCTTAAACTTTGCTACGAATAGGCAAGCAAAAAAATGAAAAATGCAAATTATCGCTTAGGTAAATAGTGGCCTCAATTCCCGAAACCTGATCGGGGTAAGATAAAGTGCCTAAACCTGTTAACTAAACTCGACCATAAATAGGCGACTAAGAAAAAAGGCATTTTCAACTCGATCATTAGCAGTAGTTGCTGGTTCAACTTGAACCTGAGCTCCTTTATCTTTTTTCTCCTTTATGTAGGCAACAATAGCTCCAGTAAGGTCATTCATGTTTAACTCAAGATGACTTTTCTCGAGAAACATCATAATACAATTATAACAATACTCGAGGCCAGCATTGTAACTATCATTAGCCTCGTTCTCTAGGGTCCAAATACGGTCTTCTAAACCAGTAGCCATTTGCTGAGATTGAGATTTAAGGGATTTTATCTTCTGCTCAAATGAAGATTTCTAGTCACCAAGCTGAGTCCTCAGGGCCTTTAATTCCTCCTCAAACTAGGCAATTTCAACATAATTATTGTTTTAACAATCTCAGTCTTAGTCCTTTTATTTTAGGTCTAGATTTTGGTTTTCATCTTGTTGTCATACTTTGCAATTTATTCTTTATAGTTTGTCGCAACGTAGCCCAGCTAGTGGGAGCCAAACTAAAAGGTATTCATCAGTTTAGCAAAGGTGTAGTCCTCCATGTCCTCAATATCCTTATTCTTGACTATTCTAGCAGCATAACTGGAGCTCTGACAAAAAAGGAGACATAGAGACTACACACAAAGAGTTGGGTAATGACAAGCAGGCTTGGTGAGTAATATTGGTAGAAGAGGGGATTTTTATATATATCGTTCCCAGCTTCGTTCGTTACACTCTCAAGATTAGAAATGAAAGGACTGATGTTTGGGTGATAAAATAGACTGACCAGAATCAAGTTTTCTTTGAAGCATGATTATGCTCACTTCGCCACTTAAAATGGCCTGGAGGAAATTTAGAGATCAATAGCAGAAGAGGAGACAGTTGAAACTGGGGACAAACCAGTAAAAATAACTTTTCCACTTTATTTGAAAATCCAAGGATTGAGTTTTATTCACAAAACCAATAACCCCACGATCCTAAGGAGTAAAAGAGGTGGAATCCTATCAAAAAACACATAATCTTAGAATTTATAGAGGGTAAAGAGACAGCTCTATCCAAAGAACTCACTTCACCAAGATTCGAGAGAGAGAATTTTAAACTCTTATAAAACTCCCTAAAAGTAAAAGGATAAGGGTTCCAGAATTTTGAAGACATGTAACCCTTATCTAATCTTATGAAATTCAAAGATTTATCTTTTATCTTTTTCTTTTTTTTTGGATCATCATACCTCCTTATCATCATTCTTTCTTATTTAATGGAGAGTTTCTTCTAACCTTTATTTTTTTTAGGTTCACTTTGATTGTTTTTCACTATGCAAACATTTATATACTCAGTTATCTAGTGAATATCCATGATACTGACTTGAGCGTCAAAGGGTTAACGCTAGAAAAACTTTTAATGCCCTTGATTGTTTTCTTTGTTGCCGGCACTCGCTAGGGTTGAATCGTGCTCCCCAATTTCTACTTGTACTGGTTGGATTCTTGGTCGCCAACTTTTGCTTAGTTTTTTAAATCAAGGCAAGAAACTATCTCTCTACATAAACTAATTCAAATGCTAACATTGGAATCTAATAGGTAGCCCACACACCGACATGACTAGATTTTGGCGTCAACAACACTTAAGCACGAATATATAATTTGTTGATTATATATATATATATATATATATATATATATATAGGAAAACAATCTCTTGCCCTATCAATATACTCATTTTAAATGTGGTCCAATAATATAAAAATTGTACAAATTATATGCAATATATTCTATTTGAAATATTTATATTTTTTCATAATATAAATAAAATCAACAGTAGCCCATTTGTCCCAAAATGCACTTTTAAAAAAAAATTTGTACAAAAAATTGAAAAAAAGCGCCGATTAAATTACTTATGATTTTTTTAACAAAAAGGATTATTTTAAAGTTTCACTTTAGAAATGGCAAGTCTTTTTTTTTTTTTTTACAATATTACATCCAATATTTTAAAGTTTAATATGCGAGCTTTCTGAATATGATAAGCCATTTGTCATTTTATGCCAAAACGACAAGTTGTATGGTCGTTCCACACGGAAAAAACATTTCATCATCGGTACAATCGTAAACGACATAGTGTAAATAGTATGTGCTAATACATACTGTTTACGCTTCATCATTTGTAATTTGGAAATACACAACATGCAATTTGGTTCATCGATTTACGAACGACATGATAGCATCTTGTCTCATGTGATGATGACATGTCATTCACATACTTGAATTCCACATGATTTTAATGAAATTAAGAAATCGTTTGTTCTTTTAACAACTAAATAAAATAATAATCTATTTCAACTATTCATATACTTTTTGCACATTTGTTTTATGTAACATTAAAATCAAGTTATTTGTTTATTTGGGTAAAACTCAGGGAAAAGTTTTAATTTGAAAATCATGCTTAAGTATGATTATATATTATTTACGCTTCATAGTTTGTATTTTGGAAAGAAAAGACATGCCATTTGATTGATCGGTGTATAGATGATGTGGCAACTTGTTTCACATGACAACGACATATCATCTAAATAGTTGAATTCCACATTATTTAAATGAAGATGACAAGTCGTTTGTCATTTTATAGGAAACCATTATGTCGTACAGACTTCATGAATTCAATAAATAAAATAAAATAACTTGTTCTTCGAGTCTTGTTTTTAAATTATTGAATTCTTAAAAGTATATTTGTGTAAATTCTTGACCACACAAGGATAAACAATCTAGTAAAGAAATAAAAAGATTATTTTACTGAAAATTAAATATCAAAATTAGGGGTGGGCATTTGGTTTTCAGATCGATTTGCAATTTGTTCGGGTTCAAAAATTCAACTCAAATGGGTAAAAAAATTATTTCAGTTCAATTCGGTTTAGTTTCAAACTCGGTTCGATTTAGTTTGGGTTCTTAATTCAGTTAAGTTCTGGGTTGTTGATTTCATATTACAATAGAAATGAACAAATAATACAACAAATAATGAAATATTCGGGTTACTAAAAGTCTAAAGCACAAAATTCAAAATATTCAACTACAAATTACAACAAAAAAAAAAACAACACTTAAAAAAAATTTCAAAGTCATGAAGTTAATCGAAGTTAAATAAGAACAAACACAAATTATTGAATAAGATAAAACCATCTCCATTGCTTAATCAACAAACAAAAAATAATGAAGCAAATCAATTTATTTTGTGAAAAGAAAAGCAAATAAGTGCAACAATTAACCTCCACCAAAGAAGCATCAAACAGTTACATTAGACATGTACAATATAAAGCAATGACTGAATCTAAGCATAAAAATACATACATACATACATACTTATATAACCTCTATGAATAACCAATCCATAATTTCCAACTTGAGCTCTTGTCCGAGTAGAT
This sequence comes from Citrus x limon, assembly GCA_034663535.1. Classification (NCBI taxonomy): domain Eukaryota; kingdom Viridiplantae; phylum Streptophyta; class Magnoliopsida; order Sapindales; family Rutaceae; genus Citrus; species Citrus x limon. The sequence goes on from CM067997.1 coordinate 26,432,591, forward strand.
TTGAATTTAGTAAGGAATTAAGTAAATCCAAGCATAAATTCTCCAAAAGTTCTACCAGCACTTCACTAGCAACTTTGAAAACTTTTTCATGGCTCAATGATACTCTTAATGTTGAGATCATCAATAACTTCCCCTTTCTTGGCTAGGAAAGGGGAAATTATTTTTATTTCATTAATCAGGTAAAAGTTGTACATTCACATTCACTACCAATGTGACTTTTTCAAGCAAAAGTAAAGTAAACACACCCTTCCATGACGCATTTAGAATTGTTACTGGACTCCCACCACCATTTGCAGCAAGATGCCTAATTCACACAACTTTTATATTGAGCATTTTGTAATGTTTGGAACTTGGTTGCTATCATGAGATGATGCCAAGGCTATCGTGAGCTAATGTCGTGGGCTGTTATGGTGAGGCCATCGGTGGCTGAAGCTATGGTGGTGCGGCTTTGCGGCTGTCGTGGGCTAATTTGAGAGAAGAGAGATGAGGCTGTGTTGTCTTCATGACTCAAAGGCTGTGCTGGCTATCGTGGAATGGTGGGGTGGCAGCCATTTGTTTTCGATTTAAGAGGGGAGTTAGGCTGCGGTTTGTGTTAAGGTTTATGACGTTGTGTTGTGGCTTTGGGAAATTGACAATTGGGGATTAGGTTTTGGGCCTTGGTTTTGACCGTTTGTAAATTTGTGTTTTTTTTTTTAAATGTAAATATTTAAACCCGATCGGTTTTAAAAGTTGAATTCGTTTGACTTTAAGGGTTAACTTGAACTGGAACGAAAACTGAATTAAAATTCGAATTTTGTTCAATCCAGGTTAGCTTAAACCAGTCTACCTTAATTAAAATATTAAGATGATAATAAATTAAATTATTCTATTCTGATTTGGATCCGAACCCAAATAAGTATAAGTTTAAATTGTCATGAAGTTTAAATAACTAATTAACTCAATTGGACAAGAACAAGTAAAGACCTTTCTACAAACTGCAGCAATGAGAACGACATACCGTTCACCTAAGAAATAAAAGACAATCTAACTTACAGCGTCAAAATTTATCGACGACTTGGCATCTAGATGAAAACAGTGGACGACAAGTGTTGCTGAAATCCATCTGCTGATTCATTAATAATTGTAATAATAACAAACTATTAGAACAAGGTAATAATAATAAGAAATTATGGGGGTCTTACCTTCTCTTCCTCCTGAAGTATCCCGCGCTTATTTCGAAAATACATCACATAACACAAAACCACCACAAGCTGTCTCTCGCCGGTTCGCTCTCGGCAGCTCCTTTCAATGTCCGAGCCAATCATTTTATCCGACGAGGAAGACCAAAATGCCCTCGAAACCCCGATCCAATGCCCGTACAAAAAAATCCGAACAGGACCCCACCCGGTAGCCCCTACAGTTCTGATCCTAGACGATGACCCGACCCCGAAAAAATCGGGTTTTGCCCCGTCGTCTTCGTCCACCCCCTCGTTCGTCGCCGAGACGCCGATGTCCGATGTTTGTATTATCAAATGCACTTCCCGCTCTTGGCTTGATCCTCAAATTAGGGTTTCGAATTCAGATGAAAATTTAGCTGGTTCGTTTCTTTTTATATATGTTTGTTTGAAATCGAAGTAAAATGAAAAAGTTAAATTATGGTTATGATGTTTTAGGCAAGCAATTGCGCACTGTTTGTTGTTTTTTTGGAGTAATTTGGAAATGCTATTATCTTTTACCACGCAAATTGAATGTTTATGGTTATTAATTTTTTTTGCGTTGCTATTCAGTGTACAATTCAGCTAAACTTGAAACGCAGTTGAGTATTTTTTGCAGTTAATATTGCTTGTGCTTGTTACCAAAATAGGAAGAGTAACTCGTTCTTTGTGTTCTCAAATGGCCTGTGTTTAGATTGATGGTAATTGATTGCCGCTGCTTATGCTTTTTCATTTCTTTTGTTGGCTATATCACAGGAAGTAGTAGATTGGTATGTTTAGAGTCTGACAACGAATGTGAAAGTGGTTCTGGAAGGGTAGATTTGGGGCAGAATGAATTGGTGCATTCTGATTCTGATGATGAAAAGGACTCAGAATGGGATTTAAGAATTGGTGAGTTGGAAATATTTTGAGAACTAGTAAGAATTTTGTTTTGTGTTTAGGTGTTTGTTTTCCTTCATATAAACAAAAAATTTACAGGAAATTTGTTTATCAGGAAATGCTGGATTCATACAAATGTCTGGGGACAGCTCTTCACAGCCAACCTGTTCAGAATACGATATGGACCTGGTATTTCCTACTGAGGGGTTATGATAGTAATACATCAAAATAAAACATGCTTGGATTAAGTGATACCAAAATAGTTAGGCTTTAATTATCGAAACTGAGTTACTTGCTAACCATTATCTTCCAGATGTTCAAACCTTGATGGTTCTTAAGAAAGTACAGAGTATTTGGTACCACTTTAAACCCAGAATATTATAGCTGTAGCGTATCAAAACCTCCTGTAGAGGGTATTTGAATTTCAAGTTCATGTATTGAAGCGAGAAGCTGATTCCTATGCATTAATATGCTATATGGCATTACTGTTGGCATGATAAATGCTAATGTATCCATGCATAAGTATGCTGATTTAGAGACATTTGCTTGCTTCACCAGCTTGGATATAGGTGACAATATTATTTAAAGTTCATGGAGACTAGCAAATTGAGGAAATGACGTTACACTTACTTATTGATAACATCAGTTGTCCTATATCTGCTTTAGTTTGATTTCTTAATTACTTGTAAATATATTTTACATGTTTTCATTTCTTATGTACATATCTGAATTATATTTGAGTTCAGTATCTGCTGTAGTTACTGCTATAATTTTGGCCATGATACTATGATTGCTTGTTTCCCAAATTATGATATTTAGGCAGTTTTTTCTCAGCAGTAACTTTTTGCTTCTACTTTATTATTGAAACTTGTGACTTTCATTTTTTAACTAGAAAAAGAAAACAAATTATGGAGTTTTGTGGTGCACTTGTATCTCTTCTTCTGAGTGTCTGTAGTTTGGGTAGCTTATTTTGTTTTATATCTTTAGCTAACTATTTCAAGGTTAGAGTTATTTTTTAGTTCTTTGTGGAAATAAAATGGGGTTACGCTAACAATCAAGTTTCTCCACTGTGTTTACCTAGATACTAATGATTTGATGACATTCAAACAGCTACAAGATTGTCCTGAAAAAGAAAATTTTAGCATGGAGCAGATGGGTAATCTGCTAAATACAAAAAGAAGTTTACAAGTCAATGCTGACAATAGAAAAAGCACGGATGAAGCAGTGGGAAAGAAGAAGAAGATGACTAAGGAAGAAAGAATGCTCGTTATGGAGGAAAAGAAGAAAAAGAAGGAAGTAAGTCGCGTATTGAGGGTCCCAGTTTCATCTCAATATTTGGGTGACTGATCAGAATCTGTTATACAGGAAGAGAAACTTCGGAAGGCAGCATTGAAGGCTGAAGCTGCAGAATCAAAAAAATTGCAGAAAGAAATGCAAAAGTGGGCAAAGGGGAAGTTTGCACAAGATTCTATTGTGACTGAAATTGATGCAAAAGTAGTTGAATTGGGTTCAGTTGGAGGTTGGTTCTTTTTTATATCTTCTTTTCTTTTCTGGTGATTCATTACCGATGCTAATTTACTGTCATTTACTTTTCCAATTTGGTTATGGGATAAGTTCTCTGCTTTGTCCTACAGGCCATCTACTTACAAGGTTTGCAGAAAAAAGATTTAAATACCGCATAGCATCAAATCCAATTGAAAGATCAATTGTGTGGACCATGCCAGTTCCTGAACATATTTCCCAGGTAACTGTTTGGACTGAATATGAAGATTTTTCTTGCTACGATGCTCAATATATCTAGGGATTCTTAGTTTTCCCTTGTACCTCTGACATGACATCATAGTCTGATAACTAGGGTAGTTCTTAATCTTCTGCGAATAGTTGAAATTAACCGAGTAAATGACTTATTTTCATTGAATATTGATGCTTGATCACCCTAATAAATGCTGTATTTTTGGTAGAAAATATGATTATATGACCAGAAATTTATTTCCTGTGAATTTTTAAGGCATATGTGACAGTGTGACTCCAAGTCTTTGGTTGAAGGCTACTCGAAAATGCTTGTGACTCAAATGTTGGTTATTGTCTTCATCTGTCTCCTGTTGTCTGTATAACTTGGTTAAGAACTGATTTTTTATCACATGCTAATGTTCTTTAAAGTGCTATTGATTTTTCTTTTTATGCCCAGTTACCCTTCAAGTTGTAAGATATAAGATTCCTATTTTGTTTTATCTTCTTTTCCTTTTCTTGGGGGTTTAAATTGATATAGAGGTCAACATCGTTTTTAAGTTCTTCTATGCGCCTTTATTACACCGCTTTGCTCATGCAATATCAATATGAGGGTTTTAGCTATTGATGAGAATCCCAATGACTGTGTTATTTTGCCAAGTTTAGTTTGAGGTGCTGTATTCCAAGACAAGCTTGAGGGCTTGTCAAGTTTGTTAGCATTTTGGTATTTTTAGAAATAACCATATGATAAGCTTTTGTGCGTCAGAAGTGAGCTGAATTTTTCTGATTATTCTTAACTTAACCAACTTAACTGATATCTATTACTTAAAATTTATAACATGGATTGTCTTGGGAAAGTTTATATGTTACCTATTTATATAATTTTTTGAAATAGTCTGAATTCTCAACTACGAACTTCTAACTACTGGTCTGATAGTTATATTGTAATATATGTCATCCCTTCGTTTGTTCATGCTTTTTTTTTCCTTTTCTTTCCTCCTTTTTCCTTTTTCTAATAAAATTAGAAACAAATGAAATATTCTTGATTGTCAAAATTAGCATTCGCTCAGATGTCAAATTTATATGTATGCATGAGAATATTGTTGTTCTGGTGAACCTTTAATTTGCACGTGTCTGTGATTATTAACATTTTGACTTATGCTCATTTTTATTTGTCACAGATATCTCCCCAAGGAATGGAAATTCCATACATATTACTCATATATGAGGCAGAAGAGTTTTGTAATCTTGTTCTCAATGAATCACTTATGGATCACGTTTCTTTAGTTCGAAGGCATTATCCATCTCATACAATTTGCTACCTCACAAATAGGTTAATGGCACATATAAGTAAAAAGTAAGGTGTTGCTAAGTATAGTATCATACTATTTTTGCTGGGTATTTGTCGGCAATTGAGATGCAATATTGCAATCTATTGATACATGGACTCTGGTAATGTGGCAGAGAAAAGGAACGGTATAAGAATCCAGCAAATAACAGTGGTTGGAGACGTCCACCTGTTGAGGAGGTCAAATGACTTACTGAGATTCCAAACAATTACCATATATTAATGCTCTATATAACTGAAGAATTTTTGTTACAGGTGCTGGCAAAATTGACCACTCATTTTTTCAGGGTACATTCCAGGCAGTGTATTGATGAAGCTGAAGTAGCTGAACATGTTGTTGGTTTAACAAGTAGCCTAGCCTCTTGCCAATTCAGGTGCTGTATTATCTCATAGTCATGAGTATAATCTTGGTTTTGACTGAGATGGAAACAATACAGACTAGTGATCAACATAATCCTGATATCATTTCTATATTCTTTTGCAGTTAATTTTTATTTTTAAGTTTTATTTTCTTTCTTAGGTTATATATTTTTCTGCCTCAATGGAAAAATAAATTCCTTTTAGAAAATCTTGAGTCTGAAAAAATTCAACAAATATTTGAACATACAACTATATGTCTCTCACTCTTTAATATACTGTTATAAGTTTATTAATGTTAGTCTTATTTAGCTGTCCAGCCCATTTAAATTACTTGGGGTTTTTACTATTGGAGACTTTTACAGGTGTTTGTTTCTATGAACAACTGAAGGAACACCTTATCTTTCATCCTTGTATTGTATGCTTGTGCACATGTGTCAGTGAGTCTTGCATTCTTTTCCATATTTTAGCTGGTAAATGATCTGAAACTGCTTCATACTTTCAATTGCAGAAAGAAATTAACTCGACTATCTGTAAACGCCAATGGATCCCTTATCTCTAAGGACTCTGTAGATAAGAATTTAATAAAAAAGAGCCCGTGGTGAGTATGCTATAATTTCGTACTCTCTATCATTAACTGTATTTTTTACTTGGATTCATCTGAAGAAGAAAAATGTCAAAATGAATTGTTGAAATTGTTTGATTAGAATTGTTGAACTCAACGTTCTGGAACAAAATATTTAGGAAATTTCATCTTGAATTTTACTGTCATGTAATTTTATCTACAATAGTTAAAACCAACCCAGCAATTGTTCTGTTACAAAAGGATATATGAACATTCTATGTTTTGTGCATTAAGCCATTGGACAGTGGTACTTAGCTCAGTTACAGACTTGCACTGGATAGACGTTCTACGAAAGAAATTTGATAAGCGTGTGGATGGTATTGCTTATCAGCTTATACAATAACAGCCTGTTTCAGCTACATTGATAACTTTGACGAATAATCGATAGAATATTGGCAATACTAGTGCCGCTTTTGACTGATGAGTTACATATCATGCTTTGTGACCTCCCTGGTATTTGTAGAATTATCTGCTACTTATTAAGCTGAACGATCTCCTTTTTTCACTTTCATGCTAAGTAGAGCCTTCCATGTCTCTCATGCATCCCATGGCTTTGCTGTCTTTCTCACCAGTTAATCCCCAACCATTAGTGTGCAACATGTTGCTTTCTGGCCAGGCTCTGAATTTTTATATCTGAATTCTCTGTTATGTCCAGGTTAAAGGCTTTGGTATCTATTCCAAAGGTACAGCCACGATATGCCATTGCTATATGGAAGAAGTACCCTACTATGAAAGCTCTATTGAGCATTTACATGGACCCTAGTAAATCAGTAAGTGTAAAGGCAAAAATGTCTTCTTTATATTTGATTGATACTTGATAGTAAATATGTGCTGTCTTTTTGACATTTTGTTTTGAACACCTGTATGACTTTGTTCACTTTATATGAGCCTAGAAATTTGAAGGACTTCATTGTACTCTGGATAGCATCTAGATTGTACTTTACCATCTTTAATTGTGCTGTTAAAGAAAGAAAATCTTTATAATTTCCCTCTTGGAGGAATTGGTTTAGTTTTGCAATTACAATAACATGTTATGGTTTTGTCCACTTTGGTTGTGTTGTTGATTACTACTTTCATTGAGGCCTTATTATATAGATATATAAATAATAAAGGATTGTGAAAAAAGATTTTCAGCAGCACAGAGCTAGTTTGAGCGTCACAGTTGGTGTAATTGATCCTTTCTGTGCTTGCCTTATTACGTCATCCAAAATTTCTCTAAGTAGCTCTGCATCTTGGGTTTAGGGTGTAAGGAAAACCGAATCCTACACACTGCATCTTTCGCGTCAAAGTACCAAGTTTTATGCAATATCTTTATGTTAATATTTCTTAATTTGGTTCTTATATTAAGCAAATATATAAATAAATAAAAACACACATACAAACCCATTTTCAATGGATCCCAGATATGATAGCAGAAAACCTCTTGTTACAGTAATGCTTGGTGATGTGACCTTGTTCTACTCTGTTTCTGTTACTACAATGAATGGTTTGACTTGTGTTTGTTGTTTCTTAAAATACTCACGATAACAAAATACTTGTATTGCTCTTATTTTGGAACTTCAGGTGCATGAAAAGGAGTTTCTGCTCAAGGATTTGACTGTCGACGGATTACTTGGTGACAATAGAAAACTAGGAGAGGTTTGCTCAAAGAGAGTGTACAGAATACTCATAGCTCAAAGTGGGAGCATCAAAACAGATGATATTGAAGACGGTGCTGATTTCTTCAGATGTCAGTCAAATTAAAGTAACTTCCGATGGTAATTCTTGGTTTTTGCTTTAGTTTAATCAACAACGTTACAGGTGTGTATATTTGTTTTCAAGTTCATCTGTAGTTTTATCACATGCTTCATCTCTACAGCAGTTTATATATTTTCCTATTTCCTACATTTTCCAAGTATGCATGATTTTATTGTCGAACTTAGAGCACTCCTATTAAATGGCGTCTGAAAATTCATTGTCCTTGTAATATCTCAAGATCGGTTGGCCTGATGAGACACTGATGTGATCTGAAGCGACAGCCAATTAATGGATTTGAGATATGTGGTCTTAGATTGTTGTATTTGTTTATCCTAGCAAGCATTTGATGATTGCTTAGGTGGTGGCCATTGGATATCCATTATTATACTGCCGTCTAGCTCGGATTGTTGTTGTTTTCTGAATTCCAAACAAATCTTGTTGCCTTCATCTGGTTGTTTTCACGATTAGCTTTTTAAGATTCGAGCCAATCTAAGTGAAGTCATTATTATTTTGATCCTAGAGATTTTATTGAGAATTATATTGATTTATGTATGATGAGTTGAAGATTGGCTTCCCTCCACCACGATTACTTAAATTGTGATGTTGGTTTAAGTTATATTTGATAATCCTGGTGGTCACATATATAATTTGATCCTGCTATCTCTCTTTGGAAGAAACTTCTAGTAGTGATTGATTTTTTATACTATCATTAATATGATAGATAGCAGCGATTGACACCTTAATGTGGTGTCTCATCTATCACATTAATAATGGTATAAAAAATAAGTAATAACTTAATATGTGACAATCATTGATGAGTGCCACATGAGTTGAAAATTTGAATCCTCTTTGGAAGACACTTTTTATAGTCATTGATTTTTTATACGATTGTTAATGTGATGACACTTTTAGCAATTGACATGTTAACATAATGTTTCATCTATCACATTGATAAAGGTATAAAAAATCAACAGCAGCTCAATACGTAGCATTCATTGGTTAGTGCCACATGAGTTGGGTTTTTTTTTGGGAGGAAATAGTAGTACCATTATTTTTTTGAGTTGGAAAATGAATCCTCTCAATGTGACGAGTGATGTGCTTGAAATTGAGGCACAGAGGCTTGCCTTGAGGGCCCAGCAACAAGTCAAGCAATAACATTATTAAAGTAATCTGCAAGGCCGTATTATACAGAACTTGTGGGCATCACCATTAATGGACCTAATTGTGAATGGGGCCTCCACCTCACCTCGATATCAATGGTGGCCTTTTCATTTCATACCTTAAACGTGCTCTGCCCACCATCTCCACCAACTATTTCTACCAACATTCCATCATCATTAGTGTCATTTAAAGCTCCACTCCAAGTCCCAATAAACATTCGGTGATAATTTGCTCTCGCAGCAATGAAAGAAATTCTAATAAAAAAAATGTTAAACATTTTAAATTTTTTATTTCAAGAAATTATCTTAAATTGTAAAATGTAAGTAAATTAATTATATTTTATAAATTTTTAGTATAAAAAATTTAAGATGTGTAGTACTATTTTATTTTTTTCATAAAAAATTTTATTCTCACTCTTGTAGAAAGTGGAATTCTATAATGAGAAATTTATAAATTATTATCTTAGTGTCTTTAAATTCAAAAAACGACAAAAACAAAAGTAAATTTTAAATCATGTAACAAACCATGCATTATTGTTATTATTTTTAAAGTTCTTAAGCCTCGTAGTAGTTGAATTCAAGCTATATTATATTAGTTTATATCAATATCATATCTAAAACTTCGATATTTATTCATATGTTAACGCTCTTAGGAGGAGTTGGTGGGGAAGGCACTAGTCAAAGTCAATAAAAATTGTCATAAGCTTTTCATGAAATATTATTTGAGTTAATTATTTTGGAATTATGAGCCATTTCTATCCTTTTTATTTGCAAGGCAAATTATTTTGTCCAATAGAAATCCATTTGATACTATGTAAAAAATCTTGATTCTTGATGATTCAACTTCATAGAATGGTGATATGATCTAAGATCTTAAACTCTTATTAAAATAAAAGACGAATTGACAACAATGTAAATATAATTTTACATCGTTATAAATTATTTTTACAAATTTATAAATTGTCAAAACTCATCCGAATTTTAATTCCAGATTGAAAATTTTTCCTTATACTCCGTAATAATCAAATCTTTAGTCCACGTCATAGCCCATGCACACCGCACTAATTGACATGCACCAATAAATTTTTTGCATGCAATTTTATATATCAAAAAGTAGCTTCGCATTATTATGCCTGTGCTCTATAAAGTAGAAGTAAATAGACCTCACCTTGTCTTCTTAGGGAGCTCTCGGGTCATGGAGAAAAGCAAATCATTTTCAGGGAATCCAAGCTCCTGCTTCGACGACCGGTTCGGGTTCGAGGATCGGTCGAAATCTTATAGCTTCAACGGTCCGACCGGGAAGGCGGATGTGTTAGCCTCTTCAGGCAACCCAGAGAGCAAGAGGAGGAAAAGGGTGGCTGCTTATAATATGTACACCATGGAAGGTAAGCTCAAGTCATCGCTTCGCAACAGTTTCAAGTGGATCAAGAACAAGTTCACTGATGATTAATGCAATGTTTGAAGTAAGCAAGCTGTTCTTTGGCAATAGAAATTTGGGTTCTTCTTCTTCTTCTTTTTTTTTTTTTTTTTTAATCCCATAATTGAATTGTGATTATGTTTTGAAGTTTGTGTATAAGGAGCTTGTAATATAAATCGATGATCATCATGTGTTTGTTGTTTGTTCGTGTTTCTTTCTTATTGCCTCCGAGCATTGCATGTTAACTGCAGATTGATGATTGACGAGCCTGTTTAATTAACAAACTATTGAGCTTTACTATTTCAATGGGCTTGCAATCTGTAGGGGTGCATTTAGATCCATTCCATTAAATTGGGCAGAAACACTTTGAAGAGCCCATCACTTTTGAGTCCATTTTAATGGGGTTTATTGAATACAGATGAATATATTGATACAAGTTTGAAGTTTACATTCTTCCCACGAAGCGACGCCAATAATTCACTTTCGATCATTCTTTACCTCTCCTTCGGCTCTTGTTACATCTATGAGCTATTTTATTAATTATGAACTCTTATTAATTACGAACTCTAAAATACATCTAATGGCCTCTTCAACTTAGGGAAGTAAAGATAAATAAAGCAGCAATGTAGAATTTTAGAGAGGAATTCATGCAATAATATTTGCGCGTGTTTCCTAGATTTCAAAAAACAATACAATAATCATAACTACATATACAAGAAGAAATGAGAAAGCCTTTAAATTGAACCTTTCTTTGGACCACAAAGAAATAAAGGGCAAAAAAGATAACATTTATAGTAGAAATCTTTTTTTTTTTTTTTTTTTTTTTGTGGGGATACATTTTATAGTAGAAAATAGAAAGAGCATAAAGCAATACCATTCTCGAGAAAGCCTCCACTAACAAAAACAAAATATAAACATAAAAAATAATTCATAAAAAGAGTAAAAATAATTCATAAAAGATAACATTAATCAACATTCATTCATAGTTGGATCGTGGAAATATAATTGTAATTTGAAAGGCTACATGGTATAAACTTATTAAAATCTTCGACGATAAACAGGATTTAAAAAAAAAAAAAAAAAGAAAGAAAACTAGACCAATTTTTCAAAACTGCCCTTTTCTTTTCTCATTCTCATCCCTTCAACGTGCGCGACCGACATTAATTTTCTTTCCAACGTATTAAGGGTGTTTCTGTAATTTCAATAATTTTAGGTATACTTCTTCAAGAATCTGTCAAGAAAGCGTACTTTTCACAAAGAATGAGTTTTGCAGCATATGCGGAACAAAAACTCCCAATAACTTGTAAAAGCTCCGGCCAGTAGAAAGGCCGCCGCCGGCCGGAGTTAATGAGTTGAGTTAACCCTATATCTTTGCAACACCACCGGAAATCAGAAGAACCCACCGCCGGCGACCCCAAAACCCTTAAAAAGGTAATTTTGAGTAATATTAGCCTTCAATTCAGTAACTTTTTCTTCCCAAAAAAATTAATTTTTTTTCTCAATTTTCAAAAACTTTGGTGAATTTGTAGGTGCAAGAATAAATGGGAGTGATTAAAGACGGTAAAGTCTCTGGAAATTTACCGAGCAATGAGGTTTTTGCGGTTCACTATCCAGGTTATCCTTCATCAACATCTCGTGCAATTCAGACTCTTGGCGGAAGTGAAGCAATTCTCAAGGTCCAAACAAACTACACTTATGAAATTTTCCCAATATTTGTTGTAATTAATGTAGTACAAGCTTATTTTATGTGTCAGTATTGCTCTTGCTCTTGTAATGATATGGGGTCGGTAGATGTTGAGTAAAGTGATAATTGTTTCTTTTCTTATTTTCTGTTGGGGTTTAAGTTGCATAAATAGCTGTCATCTGCAGCAGAAGAAATAACTTTGTATGAAAATGTTATTTATTCCATGGTTAGTATTTGCGCATGTTTATTTGTGTATAATGGATGGGATCCTAAGGATTAGGACATAACAGGGCATGTGAGGATATATGTGCTCACCGAAATGTGCTTTTAGGAGTCAAGGATGTGTAAAGAATCACTGGAACATAAATTCTTGAATATATGATAAGATAGATAAAGTCGCTTGAATGGCTGGCGATGTATATTTGTGTTTTTTTTTTTTACTATATGTATGAAAATTAGATTGTGTTCGTTTAGATTGAAATTTTCAATGTATGAATATAAGCCTGTGCTGTTTTTTTTTTTTCCTCTAATTTAGCATCTATTTTTGCCATCTTAATTCTTTCCGAGATATGATTTTGAGGCTGTAATTCTGTGCTTCCGAGTAAATTCTTATTTCATTCTCATGTCAAACTGCTGCTAATTTATGATTAATCGTGTCCTTTTTAGGCTCGTAGTTCAAAGTCTAACAAGTTGGAGCTTCGTTTCCGACCTGAAGACCCATACTCGCACCCTGCATTTGGAGAAGTTCGTCTCTGTAACAACTTACTATTAAAAATATCTAAAAAGAAGACGTCACAGCCTTGTGATGGCCAAAGCCCTAAACTTTCCAACCAGACATTCAAGCATCCATTGCATGATGCAGCTGATGTTGGAAATGTTCCAGAGATACATCAGCTTGAAAGTGACTCAGTTGTCGCTAGAAAAGAAGCTGAAAAGCAGAAATCAGAAGACCAAGTAAATCTTTTTGCTGATATTGTTGCTCGGGTCTCTGAGGCTTATCACTTTGATGGTCAGAATTCAATAGTTTGCTATTGTTATATGCTCATTGACATTTTCATTTATCTTCATTACTATTAAGTTGATCTTTCCTTGTTTCTAAAATTTGTCAAGGAATGGCTGACTACCAACATGTTGTCGCTGTTCATGCTGATGTTGCTCGGAGGAAAAAGAGAAACTGGACAGAAGTAGAGGAGCCACAGTTTGGTGAAGCCTTTATATTTTTATTTTCTCTACTCCTTGAGAAGTGACATGTAAAATATCATGTTTGGTTCGTTTTCCCTATCAAAATTATTTATTCTCAACTTTCAGAGAAGGGTGGTCTCATAGATCTAGATGAGGACGATGTAATGATGATATTGCCCCCACTTTTTGCGCCTAAAGACGTTCCAGAAAATTTAGTGTGAGGCACACTGTTTTCTCTTATTTGGATATACTTGAACCTTGTTTAATTGATTAATAATAAGATTTTTCCGTGGAGAGTTTATATTACATAGCTCATTGAATTAAATGCACTACATTGACCAATTTCATAATTTTTATGTAACAAAATCCACTTCCTTTATCTTGATATATATATAATCTACAGCTATCTGATGCTAGATTATTGAAGAACTTTTAGTCGTGCGTTATTTTTCCTGACTGAGTATTTAATCTTTTTCAGGTTAAGACCATCAGTCATTCCAAGCTCATTGAAGAAAGAAGCAAGAGTTGAGCAAAACATTTCAGAGGTATTGATGAAAAAGTTAATACTTCTGTTCTCCTTTTATTCTATTTTGTTTACTTTTTAGACTGTTAAGTTGCCGCCAAAACGTTTTTACTGTTATTTTATTGATTTTTTATTGCCTAATGTTTATATGTGTATGTATATGGGATAATACATTTCCATATTTAGTCATATTTGATAGCCTAATAAGTTCCACCAAGTCTTTGCTATGGTAGATGTTTATCTTCCGCAACTTGCTGCACACATTTCTTCTTATGGGTTTGATTTCTTATATTTAATCTGGACTCAGTAGTTTTAGCAGTGCTTTAGATTTGATACCCAATATTATACAATTAATATACTTCTTTTTGTTTATGAGAAAATAGTATTAATAATAATAAATACAATTAATATTGTTTTTTTATATTAGCTTAAAGCTGTAGGAGTCATAAAGTTGGAATTGGTTGATATTGAGCAATAGAATGGTTAAGTCATGATAGGGCCCTCTTACCTGTTCACCTTTTTGCTTGTGAAGCCCATATCTAAAACAATATCCTGTATGAAATGCTAATGCATTTATAAACAATACTTCTTAATAAACATTCTTGTGTTAATCTTTTGTTAGTTTTAATAAGTGAACTTTATGGATAAAAAATTGGAGTCAAACTTATTTCATGATTAAAAATGTAGCTTAACAGTTAATTAAATGAAATCAATTTCTACTGATTAACCCCTTAAAAATTTGATGGAGCTTCAAAGTGAATTTCTTATTTTGGAGTTTGACATATGAAAAATTTGAAACTGATTATACACTTTGGAGGAGGCTGAATCTATCTTTATCTCCTTAATTGTACATACAATAGGAAAGAAACAGAATTCCATGCATCATCATTTTCTGGGAAGCTTTTCGGCTGCAATTTATTGTGCCTCCAAAGAGAATGATCTGACTTAGTAATCTTTACATGTCTCATTTCAGATGTCAACTATATTATTTAAAGCAATGTTCTGTCCGCTATCAAGCACATAATCTCATATCATATGGCGATGGTTAGTAATGCTTTAATTGACAAGACTTTTGTTGTTTTCTATGCAGAAGGATATAGAGTCGGGTCTTGCAATTGACTTTAACATCAAAGATATCCTTTTGTTTTATTTGTGTTCTTCAGCGCCTCCCCAAAAGGAGGGGGGGGGGGGGGGGGCGCATCTCCTTTAATCTATTCTTGCTTCATTTATGTGATTTCTTGTTTTCATCATCTTTCATGGCATATACTTAGAATAATTCATCATAATTCTGCACCTTCCGCCACTCTCCCCAAGCACACAACACCCACCCCCCCCCCTTCCCCACAAAAAAAAAAAAACTTTTTGGTTATACTTAGCAGTCTTACAGATACCTGAAAAGGTACAGTGGGAGGAATTCATATCCAGGGATTCAGAGCAGTGGAAGTGGCAGATGGCTGTATCAAAACTCTTTGATGAGCGGCCTATATGGCCTAAAAGTTCTATCAATGATCGCTTGCTTGATGAAGGTCTAAAATTTAACAGTATAATGCTCAAAAGGTTTTCCGCCTGGAACCTCAACCTCATAGTAAATTATTTTAGCATTACTATGGCTCTTTGTTAAATTTAGTATTCTACATTTGTCTGCTTTTACAGGCTTCTGCTTGGAATTGCATACTACTTCTCAAGTGGACCATTTCTCAGGTTCTGGATCAGAAAAGGCTATGACCCTCGCAAAGATCCAGAATCCCGCATGTAAGATTTCCACTTAAACATTCTCTTAGATTTCTTTTCCTATTTAGTTCATTAATCTACTAGCCTATTGCAATGAAATTGGGTGTCCCAGCCAAAGAAATGAGTAAAAATTAGCTGAGAATAATTGAATGGAGGATGCCCTTTTGTTTCCATGTTGAGCTTGAAGCAATAGGGTAGTGCTGTTAGATCTGAATTAGAGTATCCTTGCTACATGGTTTTAACGATTTTTAGAAGCATATGGGGGATTAGTTCACGATGATATTGAATTTTGGAGACTTTCGTTATTGCTTTTCGCATGAAATGTTTTGAACCTTCACAAAATCCACTTAACTATCATTCGATTTTACCTTGTATTTCATATGCTTCCTTGTCAGGGATGGGGGGTCCAGAGTGCCAATCTAGCCCCTCTCCCAGGCTGAAAATCTCGATTGCTGATGTAAACAGTCCTTCCCCTTCTTCCCTTTGTCCGTTCAAAGTTCTGATTACATGTACTCTATTTTGCATTTCTTCTAGTGTTTTAACGATGATATCACTGAAATTTGATTGCACACCAAGGTTTGATCCATTCTAGGGAAAAGTCTCGGGTGGGACAGTCCTTGTAGACCTTGCTCTCTCCTTTTATCTATAAACTGTTTTTCCTATTGTCATAATAAAAGTTGACATATGGGTGCTATGGTAAGAAAGAAAATTGCAGAGATGAATTCCTCTTATGAAGTTTAGTATTTCTGTTTAGCTGACGTATTTTCTTTTTCCCCAGTTCATTTTTTACCTCTCTGTTGACTATCTAAAATGTACTTTGCTTTAGCAGATATCAGAGAACTGATTTTCGAGTAAAGCCACCACTACGAAGTTATTGTGATTCTAACGCAGATACTGAGTAAGTTCTGTCTGAAGTTTTTCCTTTTTCTCTTTTCTCTTTAAAAAACTTAAAACTTGGTAGTTGTTTGATGTAGTACAATCAGAGTACTAGCAATGAACAGTTAAGTTTTTCACTTAACGTTGTGCATTAAGATGTAAAGCTATTTGTTGTTGTCCTTTGAAGGTGATACCGAGCTACATGACAGGAATTAGCTCAAACCTTATCTTTTTTCCTATAGAACCAATCGAAAGTTCACCAACAGGCTAGCCGGTGCTTGGGAAAGCACATTCCTGCTAGTAGCATGTTCACTGGATGGATTTATTATAATTTAAAATATTAAATTTCAATGGATCTTCTTGTACTTTTCTGATAAAAAAGTTTAAGTTTCATACGTTGATTAGCCAAAGGAAGGTCAAGGGACTTTTGGGTATGAGTAAAAACATAAAGGAATGATGGCTGTAAAATTCATGATGTTTGTTTGGATTTAGTTGATGAGAGTAAGGGAGCTGCTTACTGCATTGTTGATCAGGACACCACAAAGCCAAATAAGGGTTCTGTTCCCTGATCTGTGGAGTAATTTAGTCTACGGTTAGAAGTTGATTGTTTTGTTTCTAATTTGACCTAGACAAAACTAAAGTCAAGCCTGTAAAGCTGCATATATACTCTAGATTAGTGTAATTATTTCAAGTTACCTCAGTCTTCTGTTTCTTCTGACCCCTTATTCAAAACATTACGCCTTGCATATTCAGACATTTGAGCATTATCGTAGACCTTAGGAATTTGGACTCTTGAGAAATATCTCTTTTTATACAATCTATATCAGGTATTCCTCATTAATATCATGCCGATTTCGTATGCATGTGAACATTGGTCAAACTTTTGCAGCAGATTGTGATTGGATTTGGGAGTTAAACACTCCAAAATATGAGTTGAAACATGAGTGACTTAAAGGTGCGCTCGTTTTATTTTAACATTAAGGACCATTCTATGTGTTGGAGTGGATGATTTTCTTGATTGAAAGATCTAGAAGCAACTGGGAACGGAAAATTTCAGGTGGCTAACACTGAGGAATAATTTTAGATTGCTGTTTCAGTTGGAAGGCTTTAACAAGCTCGGGTTCTGCTTTCTATTTCCTAAAATTCATCCTTTAGAGAGAGAGAGTGTGTGATCTAAGTTATTTGATTATTTTTTTGTGTCGAGGAGTAATGAATACAGTGCTCAATTGTGTGGTTTCAAATGAGGTTGTTGGGTTTTGAATGATACTAGTATTACTTGTGTCACGTTCCAGATTTTATTTTATTTATTTTTATCTCATGCAGATTGAAGCATAGATGGAAAGATTTTTGTGCATTCCAAGTGTTTCCTACCAAATGCAGTACATCACTGCAGCTATTTGAACTTGTTGATGACTATATTCAACAAGAGATAAGAAAGCCTGTAAAGCGAACAACTTGCTCTGTAAGTTTTTATTATTGCTCCACTTTACATATATTCATTTGTGTTTTCTGTCATTACTTATTTTCCATCATTCTTCTGTGATTCCTTTTTCCTTCCAAAAACATTTTACATTTTAGTTGCTTCTTTGCTCTCTGGATGCTGTCTATTGTTCGTAGTTAGCTATGTATTTCTTGTTATCCACTTTCTTCTCTGATTTAGATGTTGAAGACTGGATTTGTCATTTAGCTGTTCATTATTACTTTTTGTTCCTCAGCTGTTAGTGAACTGACCATTGACTATCTTTATCCTCTGTTATTAGTTTATTCTCTCTCTCTCTCTCTCTATGCACACACGCACGCACACGTATTGTATAAAGAAAAGAAAAAAAAAAAGGGTGTCAAAAACTGGATTTGTAAAACCAGATTTTTTTGAAAAAAAAGAACCACTAGAAGTTTCATCTTATTTTTTGTTGGAGGCAACATGTCAGTACCAGAGTTTGAGATAAGATAGGAGAGGCAACATTGTAATTGGTGCAACATAAGTGCATCCTTTACACATATATTGTATTGCTACCATTCATACATTTCATTTATTATAACCACCACCTTGATTTGTAAATTGAAAACAACTGTGCACTTGCATACTTTATAAGATTTCATTGGATTGTTATGTGGATAACTGTGGAACAGTGGGTATATCCTAGTATTATTGGCTGCCCTCGCCTTCTCTTACACTGAGGAAAATGGCGCCTCAGCTCAAATTGCATCTCTTTTAACGATGATGAAGATGCTGTAGAGAAAATATTGATTTTCCTTCCACTCCCTTACCCCAAAAAGCTGACAATATGTTTCTGAGAGAGAAAACAATCATTCTTTTTATATCAAGACTTTCAGTTTGGCAGGCTGCAATATCCAGACCTAAGTATCCTTAATGATTGTATGGAGTGTTGATTTTATAGTTTCAAGCAACTTCTGCTTTCTGGTATCTAGAATTTGGTAATTTAAAGGTGTAGGAAAATAAAATCCATGTGTTTCTTTCTTCACCATCCCTCTCCTCTCTGTGTGTAACTTTGTTGGAGACAAGTGATTGGTAAAATGATTCAGAAGACTTGATCTGGGCCAAAAGATTATGGAATATGGACATTTTCCTGGGCAAACAAAATGTTAGGGCCTTTTATCTCAGATGAAAAACAAAGTATAAGCTTGATTGAGGTGAACTGTGTAGTGTGGACATTAAAAAAAAAAAAAATTATGATTACTAGATTTAGAGTAGCTGGTCATTAGGACAGAAGAAAGGGCAGTAGTTTCTTTCATATCCACCTAAAACTGCTGCCTGAATTGTTAATATAAACATCCAATAGCCTGTAATTAGCAATGATGCTTCTGATCAAATGGTTATGAACATTTTTGGCTTTATTTCCAATTAAGAACAATTTGAAGATAACAAAATGTTTGAAATTTATTTGGTGCCTTGTAGTAATTTTGTAGAACAGAACGGTTTGCAGCTAATTCTGTGTAAAATGAGTATTTTGAATCTGAATATTATCATGGTTAAAGATCCTTTTTAAAATGGTATTAATTTTGCAGCTGCAAACTGGATGGTTCTCAAGTCACGTGCTTGCTGCAATAAGAAGACGAGTGGAGGTGAGGTTTCTGTCGGTGTTCCCTGGAACTGGTGCTCAGAAGTTACTAAAAAATGCTAGTGAAAGCTTTGAAAAGTTAAAGAGGATCTGCATTTATAAAGATACCTTAAAATCTGATCAAGAGGAAAACCTACAAATCAATAAAGGTTTGAATTTTCTATTACTTTCAATTATTTTCACATTTCAAGAAGTATATTTATTTGCTATGCTACTGTACTCTTCATATTATTGTCAAATGGTTACAAATATTGTGAAAGTTTTCTGATCCTTGTTATTCAAATTATCCTAAAAATATCTTTCAAAAACTAAACAAATTAATAAATAAAATATAGGTTACTTACAGATTATTTAAAATTTTTTGCGCAGAAAATATTTGATTATGCATGCATAAGCTTCTTCCTTGCCTTTATTAAATTAGCAATTTTTCATTTGGCTTGATTATATGTCTCTCTGTATCTATGTCATACTGAATTCTGTGTGGGGGTGTGTGTCTTTATAGCTGTTTCTTTTTCTTAGACAGTTTTAAAGATTTCAAAAATTCTCTAAAAGGTAAACAAGCCATTTACAGGCAATATAAATACTTCCATAATGAAAGCCTTAGAATTATTAACCAAATCAAGACATTCTAAAGGATGCCCAAGATCCATAAAGCAACATAAAAGATCCCCAAAAGGTGCTTCCCCAATTTTCAATGCTTACAAATGACCAAAAATTCAAAACATAATCTAACTTATTCCCCTTTTTTAAGGATGGAAAGGAGTTCAGAAGCTACCAAATCTCAAAAAGATTCCAAAATTAAACTTTCTCCTACAGAAAAGCATCATCTTCAATCTTATTATCAATGATTTTCCTATTCCTTGTCTAATCAAACTACCCAAAAGACTGTTGTCCTCTCTCCCTTCCCCAAGCAGATGCTTCTCAAGCTAGACAACATCTTGGTACTGCTCAGCTCAACGAATATGGAAAAGGAGAGATCCTTACATGTAAATCAGTAATAGAATAGAGAAAGGGTCATTATTGGTTTCATCCTCTTTCTATCATCTGATGCATTGTTAGGAAAACAAGTGCCCACTGGTCTTCCTTCGCTAAGGAATAGTCTATGCTTGAATTGTTCCCGGAAGACTTTCAAATCTTCAACGTGGTCCAGGAATCAAACTTTGCTGTAGTTCCATTTAAGTTGTTTTTCTGATCTGTTTCACTGTCTTTGTTAATTGGTTCCAATTGTCTGTGATACTTCTTACATCTGTGAAATGTGTCTGGAGTAGTTAGTATGGGATTATCTAGTACTCTTCCAATTGATGTTTTTCTGTAAGTGCCCCATTGTACTCTTAGTTAAATGTCAAATTAACTAATCAACTTCACCATGTGGAGCTTACAGGTGATGGTGATAATAGAGAAAAACCTGAAGCTGTTGATGATGAAGAAGACAGAATAGAGGTTGATGACGAAGAGGAAGATAGAATAGAAGTTGATGCCGGTGAAGAGGAATCAGATGCCGATGAAACACTGGATATGGTAATCAAATGTAACTTTTCACTCAAATTTGGCATTAGTTTCCCTCACAATCTAGTATCAATTATTTAACACTTTGTCTTGTATTTTATACCTTTTTGTTATGTTGCTTTTGTTTGTCTTGTATTTTATATCTTTTTGTTATGTTGCTTTTGTAGGTTGGCGAGGATGATGAAATCTCTTTGCAATCTCATTCATGTATCCTTAAAGTGTACTATGCCAGTGCATTTCTTGCAAAGCATGTATCTTTGGAGTAATCAAAGATGATTAAACCCGTAGGCAAATCCTACAAACTTACATTAGAAAAAGGATTAATCAATAACATTCCATCTGAAAGAGTCATTAGTTATCAGTTTCTCTGGGTGTAAGTCCTAGGAATGTGTATCTTCTTATTATTGAAGTATTTGAAACTCTAGTTCTTCATTGTTAGCTCAACAATATTTCTAGGTTCTGCTTGAAGTCATGAGAGTCCTGCAAGAAATTAAACTTTTTTGCCTTTTCCCCAGATTACTGTTTCCTTCTGGTATTATTCATATTTCTTAATGTCAGAGCTTCCAATAAATGGGATAAGATGTCAAGCCTTGCTCTCTTCTTAGGAAGTATACTTTGTTTATGCTACTAAAAACATATTTGAATTTCCTACCCTATTGTAAGTCTAAAAATTTTAGTTTAAGTACGTTGGACCTTGTTGGTGTTTTCATCATATGTTACTTTTAAGTTTGCATCTGCATGCATTCAGATTTCCTATACATTTTTCAGATCTAGGTCTGGAAAGCAACTCAAGAACATATTTGCAAGAGCTTTTTGGTAGTTTTTCATCGACCGATGTTGATGTTGATAAGATACAAGATAATGGCATCAGTGATGGAGAATATCAGATATACGAGCAGGATAGTGATGACAGCTATTCTGGGGATGACGACAACTAAATTTAAATTCTAGCAGATGATATGGAGGTACTTTTTCTTTTTCACTTTTGTTCATTCCCTTTTACCATCAAGACTGCGGAATTGTATAATTCCAAATTATGTAATTCTTCTATTAGTTAAGAATAAGTAATCTAGGTGACCCTGTATGTCCATCTCTCAAGTGTATTAGTATGTAAACTTCTGATCCAGGCTATTAGAGGATTTGAAAGTCAGGGAATTCTGTATTATGGTGGAAACTTGACCTAGATATTACTCGTAACATCAAGTGCTCATGGATTTTTCTTTTTTTGCATTTGTTGTTTCTTTTGGTTGAAATTTATTTATTTTCTATTCTTTAAGTTTTTCTTCAATTTTTAGAAGTATTATCTGGTGCATTATGTCTTGGGTCAGCTTGTGCTTCTATCAAAGTTATAGCAGGTTTTGGTTTAAATTTATGTTATGTAAATTAAAATTAAAATTGTTGTACAAATTGCGTTGCATTGGCTCGAGCCTTTTGTGCAACTGAAAATTCCAAAAATTGCAGGTGGAATGGAACCTAAAATCATCTTCAAGCGCTCAAATCAACGTTGAATTGAAGGCTAGCCTTGATTGACTATCAGATGCTATTTAGGTCCATCAAAGACTGCATCTGCTTTGTTGACTATATACATGCAGATACTGGAGCTGAGTTTAAAAGTAACATTGAAGAATTGTGGATAGAGTCTGTATTCTAGCTTCGCTGTGGGCTTCAATTTTTAAGGAGTTCCAAGATTCATCCTTTTTCTTCGGTCATGTAAGTTGGGAAAGTGTTTTGAGATAGGTGGCTAGGCTGATCTAGTATTGTAGAGGGCGATTGGTTACATTGGTATGTTTTGAGGGGTCCAACTGTAATACAGCAACCGTATCTCGTACAGCCGCTTTTTATCATTTTTTTATTTGCGCATATAACCGGCCACCAAAAGTAGCGGTTATACAGGTAAAATAAGGGCAAAAATTAAAGGTAATTATCGTATAGCTACCCCCTCTTTAAGAAAATATCAAACTAATCAATTCAAACTAGAAAACTACCAAAGACCCCCCTCAAATTACATGAAATATACTTTTTTTTTTCATAAAATTAAAATATACTTTTTTTAAATAAAATTAAAAGATACTTAAAATATGACACTTCTATACTAGTAAGAATAATAATTTAAATATAATTTAATGAAATTGATTTTAAATTAATTGAATTATTTATAATATTATATTATAAATTTAAAGATATTTTACATAAAAAATAATCAGAATATTTTTATTAACATTTTGATAGTGCAATGCAGTTTTTCTGTAGAATTGTATTAAATTATATTTATTTCTAAATAAATAAATAATCAATCTCTAAATGCGCATAAAGTGACTCAAACCTCTACCTACTAATATGAGGATAACTTTTATCCAAGTATTGGATAATTATCAAACAATTATCTTGTTCATGGTGTCAAATATTCTAATTACATAAAATATTATTAGTTTTCTTATTATGATTAGTGGTAGCGGCTAGTATCTATATGTTATATGGATACCTTCTAAAAACAATTTGTATATTAGATAAATATAATATATCTAATGTTTCAATTTTTAAATAATATTCACAAAACAATCACTTGTTCAAATTAATTCATACTACAAATTTATGTGAAATTAGTTATTTTATTTATTCTTTTATACTATATTATTTGTATGGTTATATTTGTTCATTGTTTTAAGTCATATAGCTTTCTATAAATACTTAAAACAAACACATTAATACGTAATGTTAATTTTTGATCTACTGCCATTAGTGGTATCGTGACTAATAATCTAATAACATTAAAATTCATTTTCTTATATTGGTAATAACCAGAATTGTCAACCAATATTAATTAGATTTAACTAAATTTAAATTTAAATATGACACTTATTATCATTATTAGATGTTTATTATGAGAATGTGTATATGGTCTATTTATGACATTGTTTTATTTTTATAATCCAAATAGTAATATTATTAGTTTATAATTTTAACTATTAACTCCCACATGATTTAATTTGGGATATACCATATTTTCATAAATAACTATATATATATCTTTTTGGATAATTATGCCCTCTGACGATAGTGATCTAAATTCAGAATGTGACTATCCATGTAACATGTATAATTAAAATCTTTTTTGTTAGTTAGCCTAATGGCAATATAATTCCTCCCCACCTAAAAGCAAGGTTCATACCCAAAAACCTTTTGTTTTTAATACAAGATAATTGTAATTTGAATACAACTAATATGAAATAATGTTGTATTTTATTATAGTTCCAGTTATACAATTGAAGCATGACAGT
Source organism: Citrus x limon (assembly GCA_034663535.1). Lineage (NCBI taxonomy): Eukaryota > Viridiplantae > Streptophyta > Magnoliopsida > Sapindales > Rutaceae > Citrus > Citrus x limon. Next base: position 26,456,895 of record CM067997.1, read on the forward strand.
TATATTTTAAAATTAACTCAAAATTATTACAGTAATTGTGCACAAATATAAGTGGTTGCATGATTTGTATACTAAATGTTGTGCAATTTATTTATAGGTGTTACAACATGATTGCAGTTTTTTTTTTATTTGCAGTACTATAGTAATTAAAAATAAGTAAGACTTCATAATATCAAATTAATTTATAATAATATAAATAAATTAAAATGAAATGAACACTTTCTCATTTTGGCGGGCAAAACTGCCGCCTAAATATTTACTAAACATTATTAATTTTTTATCTATAAATTTGAAAAAAATTTCAATTTTTTATTGAAAGTATAAATATTAAATAAGTGTAAAATGAAAAACTAGGGCACAGCCGGCCCTAATTTTTCGTCCTCTCCAATTCCAACTGTTTTCTTCTCTCAACTCTCGTTTCTCATCCTCCACATTTGGCTATACTTTTTTTTTTTCTAATTAGTGTTGATCACTCTCTGATCCACACTCTCCACTGATTTTTCGTGTCGCCACTCTTCAATTTCAATTCCATTCTCCACTCTTTAATGCTTGATCTGGTAGCCCCTTTTTTTCTTTTAATATCTGGTGACATTTTGCATAAAACTTTTGAGTGTGAATTTTGGGTGACCTTAAGGAGAAAGTTATTAATTTTGGCCTCTACTTACTTATTTAATTGTTTGGGATTATGTGTTTAACAATCTGAATAATTTTCTTTTTTTATTAATTGAATGTTTGTTGCTGGTTAGGGTTGAAGCAAGCGGCATCTATGGAATGCAAAAATATTTTGAGAAGTGATTTCCATGGGCACTTGGGAGCTTAAGATTTCAAGACGGTAATTTTTTTCTATTTTTTGTCATATTCATGCTCTGTTATTTTAATATTTAATTTGAACCGCTTTGGATTCTATATATTTATAGAATGCTCTGTATTGTTCTGTTCTATTTATAAAATGTAGTATAGAAAAAAAAAGAAAAAAAATCTTGTCTTTAGTGTTCTATTTGTGATACAAGATGCTGCTAGAAGCTCATCGATGTTCTGTTAAAGGTGGAAGCTTACATAGTGATGGATAATTTAGGAATGATGCCGGTGTCTACTATATCTTCTATAACTTTGCTTATTGAATTGGATGTTAAGGATATGGGTGTGATTTAGGAGTATCCATGAGATGAGAAGTAAAACTGTGTGAGATCAAGATCGAGTTTAGTAATTAAAGCCGAGCTCACTCTTCATCGACTTGCTAAAGATCTCATCCTAGAAGGTCATTTACGAAAAAAATCAATCTCTTTTTACTTTTATTTTTAATATTTTTTCTTTTTCTTTTTTAATTGGAATTTCATTTTTTTTTCTGCTTGATGAAATGTATAAATAAGATAATATGTTTTAACATAGACATATTTTGTTTGTTTCCTGTAAGATGTTATAACTATAAATTCTGTTTTTTTTTTTTTTTGTATTAAGTCCAGATCAACATTCTATTAAGGAAAAAAGAAAAGAAAAGAAAAGAAAAACACAGTAGATTAGTAGATGTTATGATGTGTATTGTGAGGAGAGTTTTGATGTAATTCATTAATTTTGGAACCATTTATAGCTCTAACATGTGCAAGATGGATCAGCATTCCATGTACTAGTCAACACATCTTTAGCATGCTAACTGATCTTTTTGATAAATTTTTTGCTTTATTTCTCCCTTTGTATGTTCTTTGGTGATGAATATTTTATATGATGTGTATCATGCAAATATGTTTACTTGATAATCTTTTTGAAATTTGGTGTTGGTAATCAAAAGTCCAGAAAAAGTTGGATCACTCAATTTATATTTTTTTTAAATTTCCTTACTAGAGTATATTCATGCATAATTTTAATTACTCTATGTATAAATGGCAGTTGGTATTTTATTGTCATGAAATGTGTTCTTTTTCTTTTCAGGGCCATTTGGCATCTTGCAACTAAGGCGATAAATGATCTTGTAAGTGGTAGCTATTACAATTCAGCCGCGAAGGCTCCCAATTTTTTCTTTTTTTTTATTCTTTTTTCTTGCAGTAAGGATTATTTTCTTTACTGCACCTAAGATGTTTGTTTATGTTTCCTTTTCTTCGGGATAAAAGGGCACTTAGCTTTCCCAATTTTTCATTCTGTTTCCTTTTGTCTTGAGTTTCTGTAGTCTGTAATTCGACATTTGGAAGGATTTTGATCTGCTTGTTACAGTGTTCTTTAATCACAGTAGTAAATAAAAATATGACATGAAGTAGTAATTTGTAGTATGAATGGAAATGGTATAAAAATAGATATTGAACTCTTCTTATTTTAATTTGTATATCACTGTGTCTTATTACTCTAGGGATTGTGGCGTATTCAGCTCCTGTTTTATTATTTTTAACCAATTCTTTTTGACAATATGTTCAGTTCTACTCCAGTGATATTATTAATGGGAAATTCTATTTGTTTTCATGAAGATCCAGTTTGCTTGATTATTGTTGCCAATGTAATTGATCGGCATTTTTGTTATTGCCGATATTTTCATGATCTAAAACCTGAATTTAGACATTTATTTGAAATAAAATTTATTTTTCATGTTAAAATTTTTTTGAGGAAAATAAGAATAGGTCAATCCATGTGATTAAACTTGTAATTCATAAATGCTAATTGAGAATATTGATTGTTATTGTTAAATTTTCAAATTAAATTTATTAAGTCTTATGAAGATAGATAGCATAGCTTTTCGAAATGGTTTCAGTTATATCATGAAAAATTGGAGAACTTATTTCGGAAATTGAAAATTATATACCGTACTTGTTTTTAGGAGACATGCATTCTTGAAAAAGAATGATACTCTTTCAATCATAATAAAAAAATTGATTATAATTATTAATTAAATGGTAAATAAACGTAAATATGTATTAAGATCAAAAGTTAAGTATAAATGATTAAATTCATTATCAAAATTAAATTTCTTGAAGTTATGGATAATTTTCGTTTACGAACAAATGCCAACAGATGGTAGTAGATTATTTTTAAAAGAAAAATTAAATACACCAAAGTCATATCCATGAATATTATTTATTTATAAACAAATGCTAACAAATCAATGAGTAAAAGACCATTTACAAAGAAAATTAACTATTAAACATGCCAGAATCATATTTAAAAAATTTTATTTTCCTAATGTTATATTGGCCATAATAAACTTTTAAAAATTATTTAGCTAAGTCTTGAAAAATTCAAGAACTTATTTTATATATTGAAAATTATATACATGCATTAGAAAAAAGAGTGGTACTCATTATAAACAAAAAAAAAATTGTTCTTAACAAATCTCATGAGGCTTGAGAGTAATAAAAATAATTGTAGTAACAGAAAAAATAAATAATAGTAATGTTAGTAATACAAGTATAATATTATAATATTTGTAATTAATAAAATAAATTTTTGGTTGAAGTAATAAGAAATTAAGAAAACTATTTTGAAAAGAAACTAGATTGGTAAAATTTTATACGAATTCAAAAAAATCAATTCTTGATTTATTTTAGTCTAAGGTATATAAATGCAATTATTTTAGATCAAAAGCTAAGTATAAATAAATTTAACTTAAAGAAATCTCATCCTGTCAATTGATCCCAAGGAAAAAAAAAGATAAAATATTTTTATAACATATACTGTCGTAACTTTTAAAAAATATTTTTTTAAAAAATAAAGTTTTTGAGAAGCATAGTAATTGCATGCACTCTTACATATTATTTTTTATTTATTGTTGAAGTTTTGAAAAATTAAAGAAATTATTTTAAAAAGTAAAGAGAAAGATGGAAATAAATACATTAATTTATTTCAAGGATAACTAAAAATAATCAATTAAAATGATAAAATGAGAATAATATGTATAAAGACTAAAAGCTCAAGTATATATACAATCAAGTTTAAGAGATCTCAAGAACAAAAAAAAAGACTTAGATTATGGACCCAAAGTGTTAAAAAGGATAAAGGCAATTAAAAATGACTTGAAAATTTTCTTGATGGCATGTAAAATTTTTTGAGGAAGATTGAGGACTTTACACTTGTATCAAGGAGTGCGTTTGTAGAAATTAAAGGAATGTAGACTAGGCAATTATTGTTACATATTCTGGTCTTGTGTCTTTTTAAGTGCATCCGATAAATTAGTACGACATTATAATTTATTTGTAAATAAATGCCAATAAATTTACGAGTAAAAAAGACCATTTGAAAAAGATAAATTAATTAAACATGCAAAATCATATTACAAAGTATTCTTACTATGATGTTAGATTTTCATCGTACCATATTGGCCATAATAAATTTCTGAAAATTATTTTCGCTAAGTCTTGAAAATTGAAGAACTTATTTTATAAATTGAAAATTATATACATATTTAAAAATAAAAAGGAAGAATGCTCCTTATAAGAAAAATGTTGTTAAAAAATCTCATGATTGTAGTAAAGGTCCGGCTATATTGGAATCGCTTTAAGGTAGACACCCTTTCATAACCATACGATCAAAGTTATAATGAGTTTTTTTTTTACTATTTATCACTTTACGTATGTGGTTATAATTTGTGCTCTACCTTAGAGCAACTCCAAAGTAGCCATAGCCTTGTAGTAATTATAATTATAGTAATAGTAAAAAATAATAATAATAGTGGTAATAATCCAAGTATAATATACTAATATTTATAATTAATAACATAAATATTTTTTGAAGTCATTAGAAATTAATAAAACTAATTTGAAAAGAAAATCGAGTGGTAAAAATTTAATTCGAATTCAAAAAAAATCTTAATTCTTAATTATTTTAGTTTAAAGATAAATAAATATGGTTTATTTTAAATATAACTAAATACTATTAATTAAAATGATTAAATGATAATAAATATGTATAAAGATTAAAAGCTTAAGTACATATACATTCAAGTTCAGAAGAACTCATGAAGTAACGAAGATTAAAAAAAAAAAGGACTTAAATTAAAGACCCAAAATGTTGGAAATGATAAAGGGTTGCAATAAAAAATAATTTCAATATTGTATAGTAAATTGATATTTGTTAAAATAATAAGGGGTTATATATAATTGGCCTTACTAATATTGTTGTTATTTTAAAAAAGTAATATTAGTATTAGTTAAAAAAGGAAATGGAACATGTATCTATAGTGTTGGAATATAATGAAAATAATAGGAACATAAAAACCATTGTAAGGTGTAAAAGAGTAGGAATAATTTAACTTAAAAGTGAGAATAATTTACTAAAAAGTTGAAAAAATATAATGGAAAGCATGAATTTATGAAGTAAAATTGGACCGTCAGCTAAAATATTGGAATACACTTAAAAGAGTAGGAATATGTAACCAAAAAATTCTGAAAATAAAGTTGAAATTGATTAACAAAAAGTAGGACTACAAAAAATAAACTTGAAACATTTAATCAAAATATTGGAATTCAATACAAAGAGTGAGAATATAGAACCAAAAAATGATGGAAAAATGAGTGGAAGAGCAAAACTTAAAAGTTGGAATAACTTGATAAGAATTTGATAAATTCCAATGAAAAGTCGAGATCCGAAAAATGAACTTAAAATATTCATATAAATGTTGGAATTCAATAAAAAGAGTAGGAATATAGTATTGTGGAAAAAAGAGTTGAAGAAGTTAACACAATAGTTGGAACAACTTACAAAGAATTTGATGAATTCCAATGACAAATAGGGATCTTAAAAATGAACTTGAAATATTAACCCAGAATATTGGAATTTAATAAAAAAAAAGTAGGAATATATACCCAAAATGTGATGATAATAATAGTTGAAAAACTTAATCAAAAAGTTGTAAGTATCTATCAATAATATGATAAATTCCAATAGTGAATAAGGATATGAAAAATAAACTTAAAACATCCACATAAAATATTGAAATTCAATTAAAAGAGTAAGAATATAGAACCAATATATGGTAGGAAAATGAGTGGAAGTGCTTAACACAGAAATTGAAACAACTTGACAAGAATTTAATAAATTATAATGAAAAGTAGAGAACTAAAAAATAAACTTGAAACATGTACTCAAGTATTGGAATTCAATAAAAAAAAATTATGAATATAGGACCAAAATTTGGTGAGAAAATAAGTTGAAAACGTTGACCCAAAAGTTGGGACAACGGACAAAGAATTTGATAAATTTTAATGGAAAGCAGGGGTCTGAAAACGTAACTTGATATATTTACCCAAATGTTGGAATTCAATAAAAAGAGTAGGAATATAGAACCAATAAATGGTGGAAAAGGAGTGCAAAAGCATAACCCATAAGTTGGAATGACTTAACAAGAGTTTAATAAATTCCAATGAAAAATAGATATCTTAAAAATAAACTTGAAACATTCACCCAGATGTTGGAATTCAATAAAAAGAGTAGAAATATTGAACCAAAATTTGATGGGAATAAAAGTTGAAGAGGTTAACTCAAAGGTTGGAACAACTTATAAAGAATTTGATAAATTTTAACAGAAAGTAGGGATCTAAAAACTGAATTGGATATATTTACCAAAAATGTTGGAATTCAATGAAAATAATAGAAATATCGTACCAAAAAGTTGTGGGAACAACAATTGAAGAGTTTAACTCAAAAGTTGTAAGTATTTACCAATAACTTGATAAATTTCAACAATAAATAGGGATTTCAAAAATGAACTTGAAACATCTATGACAAATATTGGAATTCAATGAAAAGAGTAGGAATATAAAATCAAAAAGTAGTGGAAAAAAGAATTGAAGAGCTTAACCTAAAACTTGGAATGAGTTACTAAGAATCTGATACATCCAACAACAAGAAGGGATCAAGAAATAAACTTGAAACATTTGGAAAAAAATATTGAAATTACGTAAAAATAGTAGAAATATAGAACCAAAAAATGGTGGAAACAAGAGTTGAAGAGCATAACCTAAAAGTTTGAAGAACTTAGCAAGAATCTGATAAAGTTTAACAACCAATTGAGATCTAGAAAATGAACCTGAAATATCTAAGCAAAATGTTAGAATTCAATGAAAATAGTGGAAATATAGAACCAAAAAGTGGTGGAAATAAGAGCGGAAGAAATTAACCTAAAAGTTAAAATAACTTAACAATAATTTGATAAATTTAAACGTGAAGTAGGGATCCAAAAAGTAAATTTGATACATTTACCTAAAATATTGGAATTCAATAAAAAGAACAGGAATATTGAACCAAAAAGTAGTGGAAAAATAAATTGGAACAACTTAGTAATAACTAGATAAAGTCTAATAGAATATAGAGATTAAAAAATAAACTTGAAATATTAACCTAAAAATTAGAAATTTAATGAAAGAACTGGAAATATAGAACTAATAACTAATGGAAAAATGAATTAAAACAACTTACCAAAAATTTGATAAATTCCAACGGAAAGTAGGGATCTAGAAATTGAACTTGAAATTTCTAAACAAAATTTTGGAATTCAATAAAAATATTAGGAATATAGAACTAAAAAATGGTGGGAACAAGAGTTGAAGAAGTTAACCCAAAAATTGAAATAATTTACCAAGAATTTAATAAATTCAAATGAGAAGTAGAGATCTAAAAACTAAACTTGATATATTTATCCAAAATGTTGGAATTCAATAAAAATAATAAGAATATAGAACCAAAAAGTGGTAGAAAAATAAATCGGAACAATTCACTAATAACTAGATAAAGTTTAACACATTATAGAGATATAAAAATAAAATTGAAATATTAACCTAAAAAGTTAGAAGTTAATGAAAAGAGTGGATATATAGAACCAAAAACTAGTGGGAAAATGAGTTGGAACAATGTACCAAAATTTAGATAAAGCGCCAGGAAAAATAGGAATTGAAAAGTAAACTTGAAATATGCATTATAAATATTGAAATGTGACAAAATAAGTAGGAATATAACCATTTTGTGGTATATTTATATTTTTTTTATATTTTTTGTACTATTTTTAAATTTAAAATTATTACAATATTTTTCCTCATTTAATTACAATTTTATCTTTTTTTTCAAAATTTTTCATAATTTTTTCACATTAAAAACAAATAAAAATATAATTTTTATTATATTATCCGGTTAAAAACCGGTTGTACCGGTTGCATGCATGCGCTGTATCAGATACAGCGCTGCATGGTAGGTTGACTCTGTTTTGAGATAGGTGGTCTAGGCTGGTCTATTATTGTAGATGGGTGATTGGTATGTTTTGAGATAGGTGGTCTAGGCTGGTCTATTATTGTAGATGGGTAATTGGTATTATTTTTATATAGCACAGAAAAGTTTTCATTATTTGGCTTTCTTAGTGGACACTTGGTCCACTCCTTGTAACAATTCTTCGTCTTTAATACAATTTACAGTTTCGTATTTTTAAAAAGAAAAAAAAAAAAGAAGAAGAAGAAGAAGGAACAGCTGCACCATCTTGTCGAGCAGTGACTTCAATTCTTAAATTGTAAGATGATATGTACATTTGAATACTAATATTATGTTTAGCAAGAAGCCTTGGAGATAGATATAACTAGAGATTCATTGGATGGATCTTTGAGGAAACAATTTTGCAGCTGTAAATGTATGAATTGGACAAACAGATTGACAGAACATATTGTCATATTTATAAGTTTTGTCAATACTAAATAATTTTGTTTATACACCTGCAATTGACTACTTGTACATTTGATTTAATACACATATTACACACAGCCTGCAATTCGCCATTGATCAAGAGACTGGAAGGAGAAAGTTCGATTTTTTTTTAATTATAAGAAAAATAAATAAAGTCATACTCGGTAGGATTGCTGAGTAAGGCTTCGTTTGGTACAGGTTTTCAAGTAGAGTTTTTATTAGTAGAATTTTTATAAATAGAGTTTTTAACTACAAAATTTTTAGTTGTTTGGTTGTCCATAAAAATTTTTATAAAAAATTTATGAAATTATTTTAATAAGTAAGTTTTTTAAAGTTATGTTATAAAAAGAATAAAATAATATTGTCAAATAAATAAAAGATATTTTAACATTTAAAAAATATTTTTTAACCTCTACTTGCAAAAGTCCAAAATTTAAACTTTTGCTAGTAGAGGCAAAATAACTTATCTAATTTTTAAAAGCTCTATTAGAAAAATAACCAAACAAAAAAAAATATTATGATAAGAGTTTATGAAATTAAATAAACACTTATGACCATTAAATAAGTCGTACCAAACAGACACTAAGTTATATAAGTAGAATCTGTTCTCAAACAGCAAAAGGCATTTTAGTTGATTACAAAAGCAAACGTGTGGATCTCTAGTGGATGTCATGCAGCACTAATAAAGGATACATTCATACAGAACAGAGCTCAAAAAAGGGACATCCCATAACTTGCAGCTTTTAGCTACTTGGGATCATTTTCATTGGACTTATCTTTATCTAATCCAAAGAGTTTTGTAATCTTTTCGGGATCGAGTGTTCGGAAATCCAATGTAGAGAGGGACCTGCTGAAAGGAGCAAATGCATTGCCTTCTCTGTGATTGATGATATCTGTTATTGAAGCCTGTAAAAGAGTGAAGTTCTGAATGTTCATAAGAGCATTAGGATGACCCTCAGTTAGATTGAAGTTCTGGATGTTTTTGTTGTGATGAGCCTCCATTGTAGATCGATTTCGAAGAGTTCGACGAATTGGGGAAAGAGAAATATGCAATCCTGCTTCGTGTATGATTGATTTTAGACTGTGAGAGCTGCTTCTTGCACTTGGGTCTGCATTCTTCTCCAGCTGCAAGAACACATAACACCAGAAGCTTGAATATTTGATGAGCGAATGACTTTAGGGAAATTTTTTTAAAATTTTCTCTGCCATCATAGAAAAAAAATTTCAGGCAAAAATCTTATTGGCCGGTGCTAACGCTCAAAATCAACTATTAAACAAAAGTTTATATGTATTCAATTTTAACTGAAATGCAACTTTTATGGGGCATTATATATGTACTCCATTCACCTCTTTAGAAGATTCGGTCTCTCCTTTGGTTTCATCTGCAGATGAAACAGATGAAACCCTTTTATGATGACCTTCATGTATCGATTGAGTAGATTTCCTTCCTTTTGAACTCCGGCGCCTGTAAAATGGAAATGCGTGGTGTTTAAATGATCTAATTTAATTTCTTTAACACTTACTGTAAGGTAGTATGGTCAAATAACCTTCCGTCTCATCATTTAGACTAGTGATCCTAGTGAGTACTTTATTTCATGTGAAAAAAATAAGTTTTATCTTCGTACGCAAGCACGCTTGGAGGTATATGAATTTTATTGCTTGTGTTACTGCTACAAACATTTGAGTAAAATTCTAAATCATGCTGAAATTTCTGATTCTTACTGTTGCTTTGTTTATGTGCATGAAGAAGCTCCTTATTTAAGCATGATAACTTTTAGAAACTAATTCTTACAGCATGAAAATGAAAACAAGAAATAGAAATTCACAGCCAAATTAGTCACATACTTCTTCCTTCTGCTGGTTCGAGCTGGCTCATCCTCCTCTCTGCAGATTACCGGTAGACTCGAAAGGTCACAGGCCAATGGACTTGCATTGAAGAACTGAAAGTGAACGAAGTTTTAAAGATACAGAGTATTATAAGCTTATTGTATCACACAATCAGGAGAGGAACAAGAGGGTATCACTATATATACATTACATATAATTTCTGTGTAATTGCTCATTTAAGATTATGTAGAATGGACTAATGTTTGAACTCACCTCATTTTGGAGAGCAGAGGCAGCAGTACCACGATAAGCTGGATCCAGAGCTAGAAGTGTGGTTAAGATACCATAGGAAGAAGGAGGAAACTCTCCAAAGACTTCGCGAAAACTGGGCTTATAATGTTGTGGTCGAAAAGTTGTAGTTAGCTTCATTTTCTTCCAGTAATCCTCTGAAGGTGTGCCACAGAGCTTAAAAATCCTGTGAAGCTGCTCAACCTGAATGCACAAGAAGCTTAATTCACTGAATCACCTGCCAGAAGTAACATTTACACATTCATATCCTATATTTAAAAAAAAAAAAAAAAGTGCACTTAGTGAACCTTTGAGATTTCGTAAAAATTGAATCATTGCTTTATCTCATTGTCATATGAGCAATATTTCTTCGTCAATTCACTTTTGTGAATGCTTGAACAACATGAAATACAAATTATTCTTCTATGATTTTTGAGCTAATTGCAAGAGTTTTACCTCTGTCCTTCCAGGCATAAGTGGTCGTCCAATAAACATTTCAGCTAAAAGGCATCCAGCACTCCAAAGATCGATACCAACTCCATAATCAGTAGAGCCTAATAGTAGCTCAGGAGCTCTGTACCAGAGTGTTACCACGCGGCTTGTAAGGGGGCCTTTTTGTTTAGGAATGAAGAAATTTGAAAGGCCAAAATCTGCAATCTTTAGCATCCCACTTTTGTCTATTAACAAGTTTGAAGCTTTAATGTCTCTGTGTAAAATTCCCCTTTCATGGCAATGCTGCAGACCCGAAAGTAGCTGCTGCATATAGCACTTCACCTACATAATACAAATATAAAATCCCAAATCAGGATGACAATATTCTTTGAGCTTTTGCCCCCCCACCACCACCACCACCACCAAAAAAAAAAAAAAGGCTAAACATAATCACTTGACCGATAACTAATTTGCTTTTTACCCAGAATAGAATTCATGATTTTGCATGAATTTCAAAACACAGTAGCTAAAGTTTTTGGTACATGTTTTACTTTTCACCAACTATCCACTCATTTATACTTGACAACCATGAGAAAGTCGGATTTGGAAGTCTCATGTCATCCATACAAAAATTCCATAAAGTCGTGCCATGTATACAATTATTTTTGAAACCACCAGAAAAGTTGATTGTTAGGTTAAATGAACATACATGTCATATTATCCGCAGTTATAGTAGCTCCAATGTATTCTAGACTTTTACTTAAAAGACCAATAATTCCTATTTCACATCACCTCAATACCAGGCATTCCCTTAATGCTATTTTCACTAGTACATGGTTACCAATTCAGTTTTTCAATTTATCCCAATTTATTTACATTTTTCAGACGAATTCAAAAAAAATTCCAACCTGTGGTTCAGTGAGCTTCTGGCCTGGGCGGCAGATGATTTTGGTCAAGTCTGATTGCATGAAATCGAAAACCAGATAGAGACTGTATTGCATCCTTGATGTAGCTAGTCCTTCAAGCTTGATGACATTGGGATGATCTAGCTTCTGCAGTATCCTTATCTCTCTTGCCATAAACTTGACACTCTCTGGCTCTGATGTGTCAAACCGGACCTTCTTCAAAGCAACAATCTTTCCTGTGTCTCTATCTCGAGCTTTGTATACATTGCTGTACGTTCCTTGCCCTACCTGCAAGGTGAGTGCAAGATATTAATGATACAAAGGTATTAAGGATAAAAATTTGAACACTAACTATGCCCTCTTCAAACAATTCTTTTGTTTCCAATTTATACTTTTCAAGATCCAAACTGGGCCTCAAACTGAAACTCCTTAAGATTCGATTGGAATATGTTGAAATTGTTGATTCTACTATCTACAACACATGCCAACTTAGAAAATAACCAATTCTAGCCTCATGAAATTATTCTAATCAGGAACAAATTCAAGAAAACAAAGAGTTATTGAAAATCAAACCATGTTGATGAGAAATCACAATACAAGAATGACGTGTGAACAACTGAAGCCACAAGCATGCACATGCTTCTATATCTACAGTTGAGAAAATCATTCACCATGGTCTATTCAATTCGCTTAATACCTTTGAGAGAAAAATTCATCCAAATAAAGATAAAGAATCATTTTGCAAAATGGTATCATCAAAATAAATCATTCCATGATCATAACAACTAAATAATAGCAACAATACCAACCTTGGCTAGTTTATCATAAGAATCAGCACTCTTAGGCACCAAACCAGCCAAAACCTCTTTAGGAATATTATCAACAAGCCATTTAGGCCATCCATCAACCAGCTCGTCTTCACTAATCTTCTTCTTCACCGACTTCCGCGACCGGCTTCCGCCATCACCACCACCATTCCTCACCCTCTCTCCCACTCCGTTACCATCCCCCCCGTGCCTAGACACCTTCCCATTCTCCTTCCCCACCGCCTTCTGCACCACAACTCTCCCTGCACTCACTCCCTTCACATACCCACCTTCCATTTTCAATCTCTCAACCACATTTTGAGGCGGCGACAACTTGGCCTGAATACACCCCATGAATGATCAGACACCAAACCAAACCAGAACCTCTCAAAAACTTCACCACACAGTCAACATTAATGGTGATAAATGATATGTGACATTGAAACTTAGGAGTTCTTTTGTGGGTGTGTGAAATGTGGAACATTAAAGAAAAAAATTTCCCTTTTTTGTTTTCTCTTTTTGTGATCATCAACAAGGATGAATATGGAAAGCAAAGATGGCAATGTACATACAAGCCGTCCATTAGCCGGCAAATTTTTGGAATTATGCAAAAGGGAGAAGAGTGAGGGGTTTTAATTTGGCTGAAAATTTTGAGGAACCTTTTAATTATTATTATTATTATTATTATTATTATTAACGATGTTCTCCTCCATTATCAAAGCTTAGGGGGGCTAAGTTATCAAGGGAATGTTGTTACTTGTTACAGTGTTTATGTTTTAGTTTTTTTATATTTACAGAAAAATAAGTTTAATTGGCAGTTAAAATTTTTTGGCGGGTATGAATTAGTAACTGTCGTATATATACAAGCAAGTTTAGAATTTTGCCAAAAATCATCAATAATTTACTAATCAATTAGTCAGATATTGAATATTAAACTGGGTTAAATTGGATTATTGATTTTATTATTTATTAAAAAAGAAGAAAAGAAAAATAACGAATCTATAAATGGAACAGCCATATGAAACAAACCAAATCAGTTTTTAAATGCATTGTTGAACTGGAGATTGGGTTGATTTTTTTTTTCCTTTTTCTTTAAGTAGTAAAAGTGTAAAACCAAATTTTAATTCCTATGTTCAACGAGTTCTGTTTATGGAATATAGTCTTTTTTTGTTACAAATTAACATAAAATCAGATACATAAAAGGCATGTTTGGTATGTTGGAGTAAATTGGATTTGATAGTATACCATAAGATATTTTATAGTATACCATAAGTTGGATTATATTTAATATTATCTTATATTTTGTCTAGTATTCAATTGAACTCAACTAATTTAATTAAGTTAAAAGAAAATTAAATATATTAATATTAAATTACTAATTATGGGATATTTTTAAATTATTTATTCATTAAAGTAAATTAATTTAAATTTTTTAATTAATATTTATGTAGACAATAGAAATGTTGTTTATAATTCTATTTTATAGATGCTGTGTCGTAAAACTTTATGGACGAATAAGTATGATATGCCGTTTATTATTCAGACAGAAATTTAATGACATGTTCGTAATCTCAACCAAACACACCCAGCTTCTTTTCTAAGCACGTGTTTCAAAAATAAGAACTCATAAGAAAAGTAAAAAGCTTTTTCTCCCATAATTTTTAGCCTAAATAAATAACACATAATTTGGAACATGATGCTGCTATCCGTTAATGAACAAATAGGTGATGATAGAATCAGAGTACCAAAATATAGACTAATTATAGTTCATTCCTATGAGCTTTGTAGGGAATATCCAACTTCGATGCTACAATCATTTACAGAAGAATTTGAACAAAATCATGGAGTTCGAACCTTGACATGCAAGAAATACTTTAACCAATCATCAAGATTCAGTTTATTCGTATCATTTTTCCCTGTCTCCATTATGTTTGTATCTTCAAGAGGAATCTTTTAGTCTGCAACAAGTTGTTTCGAATTAACAGACTGCTAATTAACAAATCCACTTCGAGAGGATGATAAGCCGAGATCAAATGTTCCCATAGAGTCGGTCTGCATCAAATGAGAAAAGAGGCAGAGAAAAAAGAAAGTTTAAATACATAGTAAAGTAAAATGATCAACACAATTTCCAGAAGAAATGTAATGTACCCATTTGATGTCTGACAGCCCAAGGCTGCTTTCATCGTTAAGCAGACGCGAAAAAAGCGACAGGTGTGTCTCGGATTTTTTACTAGTATTGCTCTGTTGAAGCCCTGATTGGATGTTCTCCTGCACATGATAGAATGAAAACTTAAAGAAGAATATATTGAGGCACATCTTGGGCAAGGACAATAAAAAACAGTACACGAACAATATCATGACTAAAATCAATGCACTTTTTTTTTTTTTGGGGTCAACTAGCCTTTACAGAGATATGAATGCTCAGAGAACCAAAACCGAACTCTTTTAGAATAACAAGACTTTGAAGTAAGAAAGATGGGTACATATGAAAAATGCACAAGGAGCCAGAGAAGCTAGGACGATCTGAGAACATGCCAGTACAGTCTGAACAAAAACTTAAACCATCTAAAGAAACTTAAAACATTTTAGCATATTAAAATGCCTTATGAGGAAGATCCTTATTGGGCCACTAAATAAATTTCTAATTTCAAGTGAATCTCCTAATAGAATACCAGTAAAGCTGAATCCAAAGAATGCAGTGTAAGAGGAAATTTTTGCCGAAGCTCTCATCTTCCTAAAATGTTAAAAATCCCAAATCAAGCATTCAAATCTATATAGATGACCAACATATATTTTCTCACAAATTCGATCCAACCATCATTATCAAGGACAAACTATGCTACTAACTGTCTACTTATGCCTCTAAGAAGATATGTGGGAGAAAAATACAAAAACAAAACCAACAAAAGCTTTCTGTGGGGGAAAAAACAAACTATTCCATTGTTGCAACAATAAGATAAATTTTTTAGCAAAACTCAGTCCCAGTAGGAACCTTGAATTTCTCAGCTTCAGCGCCCTGACTGCAGGAAATATTTCCACCCAAACCTAGAGTATCTTTCCCTGAGGAAGAGAATTTTTGGAATGCAAATGCATGGCATGTGTCTTCAGCATCCAAAATAGATGAGCGTGGCTGTTGAGGGGCTGGTTGTGGACCTTGAGGATGATTCATTTGGGCAGCAAGAAAAGCATCAAATGAATCAGAAATTAACTGAGATGGCTGCGAGTCTGCATTGCTCCCATTTGATTTCATCTCACTATTAAACTTTCCCTGCAAAGATGCTTCGGACAGCAAGCCTCCAATGCTTATGTTTGTTAGCATATCATCCCAGAGTAGTGATGGTTGCCCAAAACTACCATCTGTCCTCACTTCATTATCCTAGATTGATCACAATGATTATTTTAGAAACAGCAAAACTTAAGAAAATATCTATACCAACTAAAAGTCTTGACTTAAGGATAGAAAATTTAGAAGCATATATAAGCAAGAGCTCAACCAATTCTTCAGAAAATATTACTATCTGATAGAAAAGATGATAAATGCTGAATCCAGATCTGCTCACTAGCCATGTGCACCAGAGACAAATTCTTAAAGAGGTTCTCATGCTAACTTGTGAAGCATTCTCACAATATGCTTATACAGGAAATAACAATAATAATAATGATAATAACAACTGGTAAATGACATCATACCCTGGAACCAACAGGTCTATCAAAAGACATCTTCTCAGCCAAACCTGTATTTGTTGATCCACTTTCAATAAAAGGTTTGAGCTCTCCTCTTGTTGCATCTATTTGCTTTACCATGCCATTTGTATTCTCCACGTTAGTACTGCAACTTCTCTGTAAACCTTGAGCTTTTAAACAACCCTCTAGGGAAGTCATTGTAGAGGGTACTCCACCGGTTTCAGTTTTGAGATTGGACGACCAGCCATACCTTTTAAAAAGGAAATGAGTCAGAATCTGGAACTAAATTACCACGAGCAAACAATAAAAGAAAGTGAACAGTCCTCCAACCTCAAACGGAAAACAGTAGGGTTTCCTATAGCTGCATAGACATCTCCTGCACTGATGTCATTGTCATTCATAGTCCATCTGTGACTAGCCAAATTCTCCAAAGCATTATAGGGGAAGAACAAGGGTTCCCCAAGAGCAATGCTTGAACTACCCCACTTGCTCTTAAGGTGCTTAAGCACAGAAGATATCTTCTTTCGAGTGCTTAGAGTGAGTTCCAAGTATGGATGAAATCCATCCTACAAGAAGAAAAACAATAATAACAGTGCATAGTGATTTATCTTGTGAAGAGTTTCTAATTAATTCAAAGCTTTGTTTTTCACAAATTTACCTTTTCTAATCCCATACGAGTCTTTTCATCTATGGGAAAGAGCTGTAACTTGATTTTTGCCAAGGGGTGAAGTATTTTTCCTGGATAAAGTTCAAATACTGGTGATTTAGTAGCTGATTTCATAAGGCATGTACCTTTGACTGGATATTTTACTACAACTGAGCTAGAAGGTAAACAATTTTCATCATTTTCAACTGAAAAATCATCAATTTTCCCTGAAAAGAGAAGATTCAATCCAATTGTAAGTTTATTGAAAATAAATGAAAGCAACTATGGTATAACTAACTGGTGACATGATCAAAATTCTTAAAAAGAAATCTAGATCCAAAAGCAAGAAGGAATATGAAGACAACCTTGAGCCGTTAATTTGTTTCTTAGGAATAGAGTTAAGGTTTTTAATTAAGACAGGAAATTGGCAAGTTCACTGGTTTTCGTTCAATGGAGGGCCAAATTTGTTAATGCTTGCTTTATGGTTCCAATAAAACCCGGCTTCAATAAATTTTGGCGTGAGCTTATAGTATATACAAACACTATGCCGGAAATTACTACAGGTTTTATACAAACCAATACTCATAGGCTTAGCTCCATCTTGTCCTATTTTAATGTAGCATATCAGTTTTGCACCGTAGGCCTAAAAGCTTGTGGATATCAAATTCATTCATAGCTGAAATCATAGTTACTCCAATCCCAGCCTTGAAGGTTATCATATTCAAATCTGATTTAAGAAGTACTCCTCATTTTCGCCCTAGGTTGAACCAAAAGGCCACATAGGCCCTGAAGTTAAATCTGAAAAACTTTGCATTGACACTTTACAAGTAGCAGTGGCAACATGAGCATTTGTACAAGAATTGATTGCTAGACAAATGCAGCAAGCATAAAAATGAGGTGCCTTACCTGTTGCTTCGTGGCACCTCCCTAAAGTTCTCTTAGTAGATCTCATAACTCCATCACTACTTATACCCACATTGTGCTCTGTTTGAGCCACAATTACTTTTCCCCTTCGCTTTCTAGCAGATGTCATGGCAATTCAGCTCTTTTGCAAGTTAAACCAATTGTCAAACTGCATCAGTATTCTCTACGAGTCAAAAGTATTTCAAACCATAAATAGCCAACAGATTCAGTCAGCTAATATCGCTGCACAAGCATAATGCAGCAGAAGGTAAGTTGATGCAAGGTCAGGGATTAACAATATTCTGCTCACTAAGAATGCCAAAAATATTGAAATATAAACTAAACTCATCTTAAGCTTGAGGATGTCTCCGAATCTGGATAGCTAGATCTCATTAATTCCATGGAATAACAAGAAATAACGCAAATTCATTCGGAGTCTAAATACTGAAGACTTCATATACTCAAGTCTAATGTGCCTCAAAGGGCTACGAAAGACCCATATTTATAGTAACAGATAACCTATTGTAGCTAAACTAGAAATATGACCTAAACAAGAATTAAACTAGAAGAAGGAATAAAAATTAATACAAGAGACTGGATTTTTTAATTTGTTTGAAACAATTGATCTATAGTCAATATGACCGTTACACTAAAGAAACAATCTAAATGCCATAAGTTCTGAAATCAATAATTTATTCATAATTAAAGACACTAAAAGAGGCGGCTGCAACTAATTTAACTGGTAGAGTAATTTTTTCCCTTTCTACAAAGTGGCCTAAGATTGAATCTTGTTCACTCCAAAAGGAAAGTTTACTAAATGCAAGAGAGCTAACTCCTGTTTGCAACCTATATTCCTGAAATACAATTTAGATATCGAAAGAAAATGAAAGGAATAATAATATAAAAAAATGGAGAACTAGCAAACTTAAACCAAATACAAGCACAGTAGTGTGTCTCGAAATGGTTTCAGCACAGTTAGAGAATTTCCAAAGAGTCAGAAGTGATTCTATATCAACTTTTCAAGATAAAAAAAGCACTTGGATTTCTACCTAGCGAAAATAAATGGTAGTGGCTTCCCTAAAAAACCTATTTTAAAAAAAAATTACAAAGTTTATTCCAAAAAAAATTCTTTTAATTATTTCTATAGAAAGTGGTTTCATCCCTTGTTTTTCAACAAAATCACTCTGCAGTCATATAATTCCAACAAACAGAAAATTAAAAGTTCTCCCAATTTGATCTCCATAAAGAAAAAAAAATAACAATCTCCCAAAATTGATTTCTCCTATTTTTAACTTCAGAAGAAGCAAAATTTCTTACATTAATTTAACTCAAAAAAGGAAAAAAAAAAAAAGTCAAAGTTCAGTAAAAAATCTAACTCTTTCATTTTTTTATTGTTATTAAGATTTTTACTTCAGCACGAGATGCATTAAATCAAAGTAATCAAAGTGTTCAAAACGAAATTAAATTACATATCAACGTATATAAATCATTAACAAAATCAGATTAATTTTATTAAAACTTAAAAGATGTAAAAATTATTAGAAAATTGACGTACCTAAATCAGAGCGCAGAGAGAGAGAGAGAGAGAGAGAGAGAGTGGGATTTGGATTTGATTGAAATTGGACAAACACGTTGGCGGGAACGAAATTATACGAAACGGATAAGGGCGCGTTTGCGTGCGCCGTTTTATAACTTAATGGAGAATCATGGGCCGGACAATTTAATCGGGCTTTGTGAGTATTGTTTTGGGCCTTTGTGGGTAACTTTTCATTTAGCTTCTTAAAGTTTAGTTAAATTACATACATCCGCATTTAGTTTGGAAAAAGTGCACCTTTTTGTAATACATCTTCATAAACATAAAGTCCTTCCGTGTGTAAAATTGGAACCTCAAACATACAATTTTGGGTCTAGCTACGTTAACTATGCTCTAAATTAAAGCATTTATTACAATCATTAGATTTAATCATTTCAACTTTAAATCTAATAATTATGAAAAATACTCTTAACTTAGAGTGTCTCCAACATAGAAATTTTTTAATAATTTTTTATCAACAACAAATTTTCCAAAAAACCCGACTAAATAATTATTTAATAACTTTATTTAACTAACTACTCAATACGAATTTTCATATACTCTTCTCCATATAAGATTATGTATTGTAGGAAATTTTTGTGCAACATAGATCAACGATGATTACATTTGTTGCCAGCCTCGCAACAAATTAAATTCCAATAAATATGACTCCCATTTAGTGAATATAATATTGGTTTCGTTTTCCATTTTTCTTCCTCTTTTGGACGTGCAATTCAAGCAGAACCGTCTAATGTGTGATTTGTAAATTGCCTTGTCCTTTTCAACGCCCTTTACGATGGCTCGAATAAACTAACAAACAATTACCAATAATATTTTACAAATAACTTACTAATAGATAGCGTACATGACAAACATTTGATGTGAATGTTAAAAGGTAATTAAAGTACCCTTTAAAGAAGATCCTAGCGATAATCCACTTCCATCTCCCCAATCCCCACAGACCCCACTCATGCAACCTCTCATTGTTTCCAAGCACTTGATTGTGAGAACTCTAAAACTAGAAGAAATTAAACCATTAACAGATATATGTTGTTAAAATGACCTTGCACTACATTTCAGCTAATTGTAAGCATTCTAACCACAGAAATTTTAGACAGAAAACATTAAAAACTATGTAAGAAAAAACACACGAGAAATTTCAGTAAGTAAATTCATGGCCTGGACTATCGGCATGCATATCCATAGAATCGGAACTGGGGGAATTGGCATCCCTGTTTTGCTGGTGATGAGCATTGTTGGTGTCACCATTCCGAGGTCCGTTTCCAGGAGGCATTTGGTAACCACCTTGTGTCAAGTCATAGTGTTGGAGGCTCCGGCGAACTGGGCTGGAGAGAGCGTTTGAAAAGACTGAGTTCTTAGCTTGTTGATCAGGCTGCCCAGATCGAACTCCAGGTCCGACTGTTGACGGTGCATATGGAATAGAAGAAAATGGAAGTCCCGAGTTGTTTAATACGGCTTGGGAATGCTGGTGCTGAACTGCCAGCCTGGGGGACATTGGCGGCTCCTCTGCTCCATATTCAAGCTCATTCTACAAATCATCATAATAAAAAATTAAAATAATTTTGCAGAAATAATTAAATTCTTCTATGCGTCTTCCACTGCATTTGGATGCTCCAATAAGAAAGCAGCCATCCATTTGATACAAACATATCCACTCATATTAGAAAATGTGAGATGCCAGTCACCAAAGCACTAAAAAAGAATATTCCATACCTGATGTGCCATACCCTCATTTGGGATGCTGCGAAAAACATGCACTCGTGTTCAAAAGCAATCACTTAAGCAAATGGTCATAACTCCGTTTAAGTGGACCAACATATTACTTAAATTTCATTTCCTAATACCTAATGAATCCACAAAAAGGCTTTTAATTATCATTATCAGCTTCAGGTAATAAAAATACACTGCAAGGGAAAGACAAATGGGTACGTGCAACAATTGTCAATCGCACTCATCGGGTGCAATCAAAACAAGCTGAAAAGGCAACAAGCTAATGAAAGTCCCGAAGGCAAGCATGACATATATCCTAAACTAAAAAGATATGCTATACCTTCATGTCATTCACACCATGCAAAGCTAAGAGTCACAAATCAGATCAAAATGATCTTTAGTGAAGATCATATGAACAAATGCCTGAACCAAAATACATTCACATTCCACCTATCAGCTTGCCTTTTTTTTCTTTTTTCTTTTCTCTTTTTTGCCTTCTGTACGATGAATGATAGAAAATAGTCGATCCTTAGTGATCTTGGGAATGAAGACCCATACTGAAGTGAAATATTATTAGAACTACACGAAGACGGGTAGCATCCTTTAATTTTGATGGTTCAAGACCATCTGGCCTTTCATTACTAGCAAGGTTTGGTTCTAATTTAAAGTAAACTCAAATACCCATTTGTATTTCAGTGTTAGATGCACCGTTCACGAATTGGGCACACAGCTACTCAGCATGAGGGCATGGATGTTTCACTTATTTTGATATACTTTAGAAACACATAAAAGCAGGGACAATAGTATTGCATGTTTATGTAATTCCTGTAAAATAATTTCCAGTTTCCTGTTAGGCCACTATAAATGTCACCCATAATATGAATCATTGATCAACTTATCTCAAGATAAACAGATGTAGTACTTGATCAAACTTGCAGCAAATATCCTACTAAGTGCATAGCATTCGAGAAATTGACTAAGAGCCAGAAAATGAAAAGGATTATAGCCCTTAAATTGACCTATGCAACTAGCAAATAAAGCGGGAATTAACAGAAAAGCAGGGGAAGGGAACCTCAACCTCGAATAATTCCTTCCCAAATTTTGAAATAAACTAGATGACTCTTGTCAACATGGCTGCGCCGAATTATGCATCAGACTAATGTCAGGATCTGCTCAATTAAAAAACAATTATCATTCCCCTCTTTCATATTGAAATGCTCTATAACTGATCCCATCACAGAATCAAATGCCTTATCCCCAATAACTTCTTTCGCCACCCTTTACCAAAGTCAGTGTTAACGCTCATGTAAAGCTTAGACACTCAATAGCTCAGTATCTCTAAAAAGAGTAAAACTTTTCATCATCAAGACTGCAATTAACAAATAACACTCTTTCTCCAATCTTTCTCAAGTTCAGAATGTACTTAACTAATTAAGTATATTCAACCCTTCAAAATTCAGCATACCGATGAGGAAGTAAACATTGCTATACCACTTATTGAAATTCAGGGACTAAATGGCCTAGAATAGCAATCTTGTGCACTTATAGTGTCAGTAAGAACATAAAATTTCACAAAAGCATTATAAATACCTACACTCTGGTAAAATCAAAAGGTCAAGCCATCTTGAGAGCCATTTGTTTTCTTCCAGGGGTAAGAGACAATACTTATACGGTGACCATAATACAACTAATCTGAATGTTAATACACCGTGTGATAACATCAACAATCAAAAAAATGTCGAAGAGACTTGATACTAAGTTCTCAATTGTCATAGCAGATCCATCTAACTCAACATGCGGATGCAAAAAACAACCAGAAGCACAAGTTTGACACAATGGATAACATATAAGTAACATTCAAGAGTTCAAATAGCCATGAAATAACATCGAAGACATCCCAAAACAACAAGAGAAAGAAATCGCATTAAAACAAATGGGTGTTAAAAAAAAAAAAAAAAAACCTGCAAATAAGAAACTATATCAACTGTTGTCACTCTCGATCCTTCTTCTTGCTGCCTCAAAATCCATTGATAAAGTTTCTCCTGCAAGAAAACAAAGCGCCAACAGTTAAATGCTGACACACAAATCAGCAAGCCAGAGTAACAAAGTAGTCAACTGCAACATTTCAAATGAGACAGCCACAGTTCAAACCATTGTGCATCCCATTGCCTGCAAATTGCAGGAAATAAATATGTCACCTTGATTACGAAACAAGATCTTTTCCAAAAATATCAATTTAATTAATATACAATTACGTGATTATCTTATAAAAAGCTTTACTAAAATCAAGGATGCGGCAACTCCAAATCCGAGCTCACTAAAAATCTGAACTTTCCTCGAAGTAATATTTTTTTTTTCTCATTCTCTCTGCAACCAAGCAGCTACAAGTTCGTTGAATTTAAAAATAATAATAACAATGAAGTTACCGACCTTCGTTTTTCTCATAATTTTAAAAAAATTAAAATGAAAATGAAAAAATAAACACACACTGACAAGCACACCAAATAAAACAGATATCAGAGAGATAGCTCAAAAGATCAAAACTGAAAACAAATAAATAAATATTTTCTAAAAAAATATACATATATTGAAAGGGGAAAGGTACCAGCGCGTGGCGTTCACCGGCTTGAAAGGAGAGGCGCTGGTGGTTCATAGCCTGCGTGTAGAGCTGGGAAAGTGAGTTGGCGGCGCTGCAGAAGGTGGTGTACATCGTACGATCAACCTCGTCGAGGCGCGTGGCATCCGATTTCCTCTTCTTCGCCATTGAAACGAATAAAAAATTTAAAAAAGTAAAAAAAATCCTCAGACAAATACAGAGAAGGAGAGAGTGTTTTGTATATGTTTTTTATTATATATTTGTAATAATTTTTTGTAAATATTATTAACTTTATTTATTCGATTTTTTTTTTTGACGGGTGAATGAAGAAAAAAAAAATGTGTTTGGTGTTTTGTGTTTATTATTAAAACGAAAGAAAAGAGAAACCGATGAGGGTGAGATTGAGAACGAAAGGCTTTTGCTTTTGGTTTTTGTTTTTGTTGGGTGGAAAAAGAAAAGTTAAAAGGCAAGTTGGTAGAGAAAGGAAGCGAGCGAAGCGACATTGAGAGACGAACGGCGCAGTTTTGGATATTCTGCCACGTAGACTTACACGTGGATCAATCATTTTATTGTAGGTCCCGCAGAGTGGCTCGTCAGCCAGCTCGTGTATATCATTGTAAAATTTAGTGAAAACGAGAAGAGGGACTCAATTACCTTGCAACAGTTGTACGGTACCATTAATTTTTGTCTTATTTTTTAGTTCAATTTTTATCATTGGATTTAGTAAAAAAGTAGTTTCAATAGTAGAAATTTATCTATTTAAATATTAATATTACACTCCCTGATATTTATTAAAAACATAAACAAGTTAAATAGTTAAACTTTTTAGCACATATGTCCAGATTGTCTCCAATTTATATTGTTTAATTAGTAGTGAATATTAAAAAATAAAATTTATTTCTAATATTATATATTTTATTTAAAAGAATAAATTTTTAATATTATTTATTTTATTAAAAATAAATATTATTTATTCCATTTTATTTAATATTATTTAATCATATGCTTATTATTTTATTTATTCTTTCAAAAAACTAAATAACATAAGATAAAATAAAATAATCAGTAGGGCGCCTTAAAAATAAATATTATTTTTAACATTTTTTATCTTTTTATTTAATATTATTTAATCATAGGTTTATTATTATATTTATTCTTTTTAAAAATAAATAATATTTAAATAAAATAAAATAATCCATAGTGAGCCTTAAAAATAGATATCATTTTTATTTTATTCATTTTTATTTTATTTAATATTATTTAGTCATAGGCTTATTATTATATTTATTCTTTCATAAAACTAAATAATGTTAAATAAAATAAAATAATCAGTCATGAGTGTTAAAAATTTAATATTATTTTTTATTTAGTCATAGGCTTATAATTATATTTATTCTTTAAAAACTAAATAATATTAAAAAATAATAACGTCTTAAAAATAATATCATTTTAATATTATTTATTTTATTTAATATAGTGTTTTTTATTATTTTTAGTATTATTTTTTTATATAGTGTTTTTTATTTTATTTTATGAAAAAAAGAATGATTAGTTTTTGATAAAAATAAAGACTCGCCTATGTTGCAACAGTTGCAACGTATCACGCTTTTTGCCCACATCCGTAATGCCCGTAGGATTTAGAGTGCTTCCATCCAACGATTCAGATGAGTCCCCCGTATAAGTAAAGTAGTCGATTGGAAACAGAGACTGTGGGTAAATTTAATAAAAAATTAAATAACCCAAAACTGTTAAAAAATAAGGGATTGAATCAGTGTGGAGAGGAGATAGTCAAATTCGTACCGAAAACCCAAAAATTCCTGAAATCATTTCCAGACATTGTAAAATCAGATCATGAAATTAATTTCCAATTGAAGTGCAGTCGTATGAGGCTGAAGTAAATTTGAAATCGCTGAGAGAAATTGAAGACGATTATATCAGTGTGGCAGCCAACGGAGGCCAACATTGGGCGGAGCCAAAACGCTAGGAATTGGGCAAATGTAATTATTCGGAAAAAGGATGGAAAGAAGCCTGTTTCATCCGTTCATTAGCTGTTCGATTGGAAGCAGCAAGTAACCACTGATAAGAAATTTTAAATTTTATTTGAAAGGTTTAATTGTGGTAATTAGGTTAGGATTGTCGGTTATGTTTTTTATGGAAGAATTAGAGAAGAGGAGAATGCTTTCCAGGGAGCATTATCTAATTTCTTTGTAACAAGCGCAGGACAGAAGAAGCAAGATGATATTTGGCAATTGGAGAAGAAATTGAATCCTCCAAGAAATTTCTCGCCTTTTCCTCTTTCAATCCACTGCTGCTTGCAATATAATTAAACATTGACAATTTGTTGCTTATATCACATCATCGCACTCTTATCAATAAACATAATCGTCTTTAGTTTCATTAAATTACGAATAGCAACTCTTTCAACTACAAGAAACCATTTTTTTCCACGAATTACCTTCTTCGTTCGGTTCGTATTGGGCATAGGGTGCGTTTGGGAGTGAGGTGTTGTAGTTTTTAAACTGTAACTGTAATTTTGTTAAGTTATCAAAGTCCAACTATAAATATTATCAAACACTTTAGTAGCTGAGCTTTGACACCTTAGCTACCCCACCACACTCTCAAAATAACTAATAATAAATCAAACAGACGCGCTATTACCTCTACTTTTGGCTATGGGGAATTCATGTACTTTCATCACCGCATAGTGGGTTGCAGTTCGCTGCTGCATTTACAAAAGCGGCATCCGATTCGTTCCCACGACAGCACGTGTTCTTAAACAAATCATCGGAATCAACTGTTCCAACGAATTTGCAATCGTCTTCTCCTCTCTTCGATGTATCCTAATTATTTGTCTAATTAAATCACCTACACCCTCTACTTTCTTTGCCTCTCGCCACCCAAATTGTTCTGCTGACAACCCAGGTACCATCTTTGGTTAATACTCCAAATATTTTCCCCCAAGAATGTGTGATCCTCTTGCTTAGGTGACAACCCTTTATTTATCTTTTGTCGTGAGTAAATCGTTCCTCTTCTTCTTTTGGGTTGCAACTATTTCAAACCAAGGCTCCCTCAACAGCCATTACTTAAGTAAATAACCAGCTTCAGCGGTTGCCAGTACACCCATTTTTTTTACAAGTGACTAAACTGAACCGTTGGATGGAAGCGCTCCAGATCCTACGGCCATTGCGCATGTGGACAAAAAGCATGGTATGTTGCAACTGTTGCAACGTAGGAGGACCCTAAAAATAAAAACATGTTTGGTAGCTTATTTTAAAACTAATGTCTGAAAATGAAAATTGTAAAGATGCGTTTGATAGTTTATCTGGAAAAATAAAAATAACGAAGACTTATTTGGTATATATATTTTTAAAAAAATTATATTTCAATAGTTACATTATAATAATATATGTATCTAATTTTAATATGTTTTCAAAATAAAATTTTAGTCAAAATTTAAGAAAAATATCATTGTTGATTTGTAAGTTTCCTAAGTTTTGAAAGAAATTAATTTTGTATTTAAATGATTTATGAGAATTTTAAAACTTATTTATTGATTGTTACATTTATTAATTTTAATTATGCTAAATTTATTTTTTATTAATAATATAGTTTTTTTATTAACGTATGCATAACCGTCTTTTCATTATAGATTTATTACATTAAAATAAATTATTTATCTAACAAATATGTGAGACCTACCAGATTTTAGTGGTAATTATTACATTGAAAGTGTGAGACCCACGATGACAAAAAATAAAAAGGTAGAGATTAGAGAACCCCAATTTAGCGTTTTCCACATTTATTAAGAAAAAGTGATTCTTTGTTTACGGTTCAAAAACGCATCCACCAAACAAGTTCTACACTTTTATTTTTTCATAAAACAAAAAACGGCTAGTCAAAAACAATATCAAACACGCCCTAAATTTCAATTCATTTTGGAGATGAAATGACAATATCGAATTTACTCCCAATTTGTCTCATTTTCATTTTCATTCAAAAGATAATCACAATATGGGTAGAGATAACGGGTCGGTATGAGGCCAAACTGAGAATTTTGATTTGGTTCAATACTAAATTTTAAAAATCAAATAAAAACCGAACCAAGATTAGAACCACACTGGTACTAGGATTTAATGTTTAGATTGGTTTTTTAAATATTAATAATTTTTTTATTTCTTAATAATTTAATTTTTATTTTTTACATATACTTAAATCACTCCACATGGCACTGTTTTAATATAAAAATAGTAACAAAGTAAACGAACATTTTCAATTGAGTAATGATATAGCCACAAATTTTTGTATAAATTTATTTTGTACAAACTGACATGGCATGATAAGATTGGTTGACTTAAATATCACTTGTCCCACATAATTTATTTTTATTATTTTATATTTTCATTCAACCAATGAATTAATGCCACGTCAGTTTGTACAAAATAAATTTGTACAAGAGTTTGTGGCTGTATCATTACTCTTTTCAATTCAATTCTAATTTTGAGAATTTGAACCGAGAACTGAACCAAGAGTTTCTGCTCAGTTTGAGTTTTTATATTTGACTCTTTTAAATACTGAAACATAACAAATAAACAAACCGAATCGATTTTTTTAACTAGTTTAGTTCTGCCCACCCCTAATGGAAAATGGGAGGTGTTTTGATAATTTTCTTTTTTTTAAATCCTCTTAAAAGTAAATGGAAGTACATGATATTTTCACACTTTTAATATAAATGAAAGATTATCATTCTAAATAGTTCTTACATTAATATACATATACATACATACATATTAAGGGCCCATAATTTTTCAATCATTAGATTAGATTAAAATGATGGATCAAATTAGACGACACGAGCTATTAATTTCATTAATATTTTTCTCTTTCCTCTCTTTAATGTTTAATTTATTTTCTTCCTTTATTTAAGATTTTCTCTTTTCTTTCTCCTATAAATTTGTAAATGGGATAATTAAAATCATCAAAATTATAAAACTGGCGCTCTTGAGAAAGTGAACATGAACAGCTCGGCTGGGAGGACGAAGGTATTAGGCACACAGTTGTTAATTTGATTGGTGGAGCTGTGTTGTTAACCCTTTAAAGAGGAAAGCTAATATCCCACCCACATGTTCAAGCCACAAATTATAATGTAACAATAATGACGATTTCGTGTAAGAAGACAAGAGAGGTGGACCATTGGTTCAATATTTTTTATCGTAGGCTGCATTACATAGTCAATATCCAAGCACTGCTATCATATCCTTCTTCGGTGCCACTCAATCAGACATTTTGAGTTTGATCATTGAGGGGAACCTTCCTGGGTGGGTTTTGAAAGGTAAATTGGAGATATAAATGTTAATATTATGTAACAGTATAAGTATTCTCTCCATGATTCAGAATATCGCAAATTTAGAGGTTATGTAAAAGTAAATTAATTTTGATAGTTTTAATTATTCTATTTACAATTTCATAGGAGAAAGAAACGAGAAAATTTTAAATAAAAGAATAAAGAGAATTAAAAATTAACAAGATATAAGATAACCATATTAATGAAATTAATAATTCATGTCGTTTATTCTTGACCCCTTTTTTTCAATCTAATCTAATGGTTAAACATTTTATATATATATATATATATATATATATATAGTGCGAGCACCTCAATTTTTTAATGCGGGCATGTTGTAAACCTTACGGTTTAATAAAGTTGGTGTAGGCATATTATTGAATCGCACAGTTTTATAATGCATTGAAAAATATTTGTTAATATATTGAAATATATTTTTTTAATCTATTGGTGACATTCTCACTTCATTAAAATAAGAATATCCTCACTAGAGAATTATTATGTGTGTGTGTGTGTGTTTGTGTTTGTGTATGCATGTATATATATACACAATCTCAAACTGACCCTTAGTAACTCATACCTTCAACTTGTGTGAGAACGGGCACAAATCTCATGTCATTTATTAATGGACAATGATTTCTTTTGAATACATACATACATGACATGACTTAAAAGTATTATTACTCCCAAATATAAGAGTATCTTGTTATAATATAACCCGATGAGTTTGGGGTCGAATCACAGAGAATTTAAAATCTAGTATTCAATTTGTTAAACAAAGAAAATAAATGCGGGAAAAGAAATTAATAGGAATCAATATAAAAAAATGCTAAGGCTATAGGATCCACTCTCAGTATTCAAACTATGGTTTTAATACTCTCTCATTTTTGTATTTTGCCTCACTTTTACTAGTATTTATTATGTCATTTAATTCTTAACTAACTATATGTGTGGATAAATATGCAATCAAGTATCTAATGTGCCCACAATTATATTAATGTGTCGACATTATGTCAAAATACCATATAGATCTAAGGAAATTTACAAATTAACATGACATAAAAATAACTAGAAAAGAATAAAATAAGCTTAAAACTTACTTGAGAAAGTAATTAATTTAATAATTTGAAATCTTGAGTTTCACATTTCACCTCAGCTTAGTAAAATTAGTCACTCATATTCAAAGAAAACAAAACATTCTTTTTTATTTGACAAACTTCTAGAATATATTATAAGAAAATTGATACAAAAGAAAATAAGAAAAGAAAAGAAAGAAAGAAATCTCTTAACCTCACTCTCTCATTCTTTCCCAGCTCGGCTCTCCTCATGCCTGCATCTCCTTGCCTTTTTATAGGTAAGGAATGCATCCTCCTCCAAAATGGCCACCTGACCATCACGAGCATCTTTCACCTTTTCTCTTTTTTTTTTAAATATATTTTTTATTAATTACATCTCCTTAATAATGTATTCTAAATAGCTCCAGTACTTTTTTTTTTTTTGTTTCTGCTTCTAGTTTCAACTCCTCTTTATTCTTGAAATATATTTACAATATAAAATTAAAGTAAAATTAGCATATTACAAATTAATTTAACATAAAAATTATATTTAGGAAGTGTTAAAATAATTTAAAAATAATGAGCACATTAAGCGACACAATAATTGAAAAACTGATAAATTTATCCTTATTAAATGTACACTTTTTAGTGTCAATCAATACATACATACATACATACATACATACATGAGCGGATCAAGAGCTCTCTAAAATTACACTTAATTTTACATTAATTTTAAGCCTTTGGATTTAAAACATATTGATAGAGAGGATTTAATAGTTTAAATGACATTAATCTGTATACTTTTTATCATTAATGCACGCTCTCT
This sequence comes from Citrus x limon, assembly GCA_034663535.1. Classification (NCBI taxonomy): domain Eukaryota; kingdom Viridiplantae; phylum Streptophyta; class Magnoliopsida; order Sapindales; family Rutaceae; genus Citrus; species Citrus x limon. Next base: position 26,488,151 of record CM067997.1, read on the forward strand.
CCCCTCTCATCCATCTTCTTCCCCAAAGCTTTCTCCCCTCTAACCTATCCGAATAAAAATCTAGAAGGAGTTTATAACGTAAATTAATGATAAAAATTAAAAAAATTAATGTCATTTAATCTATTAAATCCTCACTGTTGATATGTTTAAATCCAAAGGTTTAAAATTAGTGTAAAATTAAGTGTAATTTTAGAGGGCTCTTGATCCGCCCCCATATATACGTGTGTGTGTGTGTGTGTGTGTGTGTACACTTGTTGGGTGGTACCTCGTAGCGGACCAGAAACTTAAACTAGAAGGAGCTTGTTACATATAATAATGTAATGCAAAAATTTTCAATAAAAATAATATGTGCTAAAATATGATAGGTAAGACATTACGTCAATAATTAAATTAATATTCAAGACCATCTCTCTTATTCCTATTATTAATTAAATTTTGAGGGAGTTTATATTGATATTAATTGATCAAGGTCTAGGAATGATGAACTGCGGCTTTGATTTGTTGATAAAAAAGAAGCTAATGAGGCAGAAGTGCAGTTACCGGCCTTTGGCAACGGCAAGTTGAAAATATTTAATGAGTAGAACTTCCACAAGCCATGGCGGTTATTCAATCTTTTGTGAGGAAGGGGCTAAGCCCATGGTATTTAATGGTAGAGCCATGGAGAAAACTTTTTTCGCTTGAACATTTAGAAGCATATTTAGTCTTGGTACTAAAGTGTCGTTTCCTTTAATTGTGGGAAAAAATTATATTTATTAAATAACAATTAATAATATATAGTAAATACGACTTTAAAATAATAATTTTGACAAAAATAATGAATATATTATAATTTTTTTATTACATAAGTCGTGAATCTAAACAACTTAACTTCCAAACAATAACAACTAGTATATATTAAACATATTAGTACTATACATTTTAAATTATAATTGTCTAACTTCAATAACAAATGAGATTTCAATCCCTTTTAGGTTAGATGTTGGGATATAATCTAAGAGGTTATCACAAATATTTTGCATATATGGATAATAAAATTTTTAGACTTATGGGATAGATGATCAAAAGACAAAAATTAAAGGAAAATGTTCTTTTTTTATCCCTTAATTATTTAACCAAAATTTTGAAAGTTCTATTACTCAAGTTCAAGTCACCAAATTTTAAAGCCCTTTTGTTATAGCTTGATAGACTATAGATATATTTTGTATTTGCAATCACCGAATTTAAAATGATAGGACAAGAGTTATGTTCATCATATGAGATTTCTCTCATCCCATCTAAACCTTTTGAAAATAATAAAAAACTTAAACGAAATATTAAAAGAAATTTTAGAAGGGATTAAAAAAAGAAGAAGTAATGATAAACATTTCAAATTTCAACTTAAATAATAGTCATCATTAATTTAGTGGGAGTTAATCGTATGATGATACCAACCAATTAATAAATGTCATATCATTTAGTATATTTTTTTTAAAATAAAATTATTTAGAATATGTAATCCTACTCTAAAAAAAAAAAAAAAAAATTAATGACTTGATCATAAGTACCTTGCTTGCCTCAAATCAAGCCGTTGACATAAAACGTGAGAGAGTTATGTTGTTGATACGCAAAGTAAATAAAGTTTCTTAAGCCATAAATTAAGGCACTTAAAATTGTTAGCTTTTAATGTGTGTTATATAACAAATTCAACGTAAAAATTGATCAATATAACGTCTTGGGCACTTTATTATTTTTGTCTTTCATCAAAATAAATTTAAATTTATGCTATTTTATTGCCAATCGGTTATCTTCTAAAAAGAAAATTGATTTTTTTTATCGAATAAATCTCGAATAAATCATTTTGTTGTATAGCTTATGATTTTTTTTCTATCTTTTAAAAAAATAAATTTCTATTTAAATAAACTTCTAAATATAATGGCCAAAAAATTAAAATTTAGACATTTTTTCCCCATTAAATTTAATTTATGAATTTCTATTGAGGATTCAACTATCGTCCATATTACAGTTGCACCCAGTCATTAGATACAGTTATGGTTAGAGATCCAATGGCTGGGTATAGCTAAATCCTTCTGTTGAGTATTAGGGAGTACAAAAACAAATTTTCATCATTCGAATTTAGAAAGCTGCCCATAATATTTACATGAAACAACTAACAACATATATCATTTTTTTATTTATTTTTAAATCAAAGAAGCACTTGAAAGATCGTTTAAACACAAAACTTTATACACATCAAAATTTCATGTTTCTTTTGAATTTTGGAACATCATGGAAAACAAATTGACCAAAATTATTCACAATAGCAGCCCCAACCTGGGCAAGTTTATATTCAAAAGACCTAACAATTTCACTCAATGTCATGCCGCAAATGGAGCTATCACAATTCACAAACAAAGGGGAAAAAAAAAATGACAAAAATTCCCATGCTTGGCATCAAAACAATCATAACACGGGCAACAATTGAAAACAACTAGAAAATGACTTTGCCACTAAGATAATTTTGAAGAAGTCATGCCTAACAATAAAAAAGAAAAGGACACTTTTATGGACCGTTTCCATAGTATTGTACAAAACCTACAAAAACTTTATGCCATAACTCTAATAGATTTAAATAATTTAGAGACCCTTAACTCGTAAATCTTTTAATTATTATTTTACAATTTATTCAAAGTTGGTTCATAAAAATAAATTTAGAACGAACAGGAATACACGATCTACAAGAGAAATATTGAAATATGAATAAATATTGAACATTTTATGATAAATTGAAATTATATTCTCAAAGCATCTCTTAAAAATTCTCTCATTATTTGGGTACCCTAAGGTCTATGAGTAATTATGAAATTCATCCATGATCAAATTGACTTTCGAGTTGCAATTACAACACGAGATAGGTTAATTTTTTTTTTTTTTTTGGTCTTATCCACGAGGTATCCTGTGGAGGACCCCAACTGTGAGAAGTACCTTTAAGCCCGTACCACAACCCAGATTAGAAGTCCCCGCTCGAACCGGGAGGCACATGTTCTCCCAACAAAGGCGACTTCCCTGCGACTCGAACTAGGGAGCAAACTCAGTCAAACCACTTAAGGGGACTCTATTACCAGTGGAGCCAACACTTTGTTGGTGAGATAGGTTAATTATAGTAACAACAAGAACATAACATTAAAATAATAACAAGATTAATAAATATTCACTTTTATTTTTAATAATAATATTCATTATTAACGAATTTTTTCTTTATGTGAATGTTGTGCTAATATATTTACAATTAAAATCTTTTATTATTTTTTAAATCATAATATGATATTGTACATCTCGAATATGTAAACCTAAAAAAAATCAAATTTACTTTTAAATATTCAAAAAGAAAATTTGTTAACAGTTTCTTTTTTTTTCCCCCTTCATAACTCACTCTCAATAATTCGGGATTTGTATTCCACAAGTATGAGTTAAAACTTAAAAGTTCTCAAAATGATAATTAATTTTCATAATAACAATTAATAATAATAAATAATAGTGAGGTTAGTAAAATTATTAATAATAAAACAAATAAATAAACTTCATAAGAACAAGATCCGTCATTTGAACACCACTACTTGTCTACTAGCTCATAAGAGCAAGATCCAATAAAAATAATTATTCCAAAATGTGTCTATTTTTTTTTTTAGGTTCATAGCACGTGCACACAAGTAATGAAATTAATTTCAAATCGTTAAAAAAAACTAAAAAATCAACAGAGAGAAATAAATAATTAAACAAACAAAACTCATTTAACTTTTAATTTTTAATTTTTTCAATTTTTCATGCTGTCTTACGTCTCTTTCTCTCTCCCTCTCTCTCTTACTTTTAATGGCGAGGAAACGAAACTCTCTTCGATTACAAAAACCGCAGTTCCTTCTATTCGGATTCATTCGTTTCTGCTGAATGTTTTTTATTTGCTGACGTGGCTCACGACTTGAAGTTCCTCTTGTTTGTTCTTCTGTAAAGTATCTTCCAGGTATCCGCTTCTGTCTCTCGGTTTAATTTCGTGGAAAAAAAGAATTCTGTTTGTTCCTCGGGAAAATGACTTTTTCTTTTTCTGGCGAGAGAAAATTTTGCTTGTTTTGTTTTGGATTGAATGTTCTGCTTCGTGTAAAGAGTGTCATGATCGAAGTTGGAAATGAATCACTTGTTTTATTTGTTTCCTGTTCTGTGTAGTGTGAGATATAGCAAGTTACTTATCATTTTGAAACCGTTGTTTTTTCAGAATTTTACTTGATTTTTCTTCATTCTTTGTGAAATTGATGCCGTGGACCGTTAAAGCGTGTTGGATCTGTTTGTCAACGGTATAATTTTGCTTCAATTTTTTAGCTTATTATATTTTTTTAGTTCATTCGATTGATTTAGTTTTTATGATTACAAGCTATGATCTCTATTCTGTTTTAATGAGATGCTGAAAACTTTTGTTGCAAGTTTGAAACTGCAATAGATTTATAGAATTTCTTTAAATGATTTTTTTACTTATGGTTTGAAATTGTAATCGCTAATCAACATTTAAAATTAAATGATTAGCTATGGTCGCCATTTTATCTCATTAGTGTATAAAATTTTACAGAACAACAAGCTATGATCGCACAATTCGAATGACTAATTATTACACTAATTATGTTTGATTGTATTTTATTACTCATTTTTATTTTTTATTTTTTTTGGCTTACACTGTGTCTTGATGATGATGTATTCTTCTTCAAAGTACAAAAAGGAAAAAAAAAAGAGGGAAAAACAGCATTGTTTATACCGCCAGGAAATGTTGTTTTTTCTTATATTTCTTTTATGGCTTGTTTTCAGGTAATTTTTTTGATAGTGCCGTTGGCTGTTGACATAGGAGTATAATATTTACTTGCATGTAGATTGACTAGCTAGGACTCTGCTGATATATTGGAAGCTACGAAACAAAAATGTCTTCAACAACCAAGGCCGCTGACAGGAAGGCAGCTACAGATGTTGCCGCATGGATGTTCAACGTTGTCACATCTGTTGGAATAATCATGGTCAATAAAGCCCTGATGGCTACATACGGTTTCAGTTTTGGTATATCCCTTATGACTTATAAAGATTCTGCTTTGTATTATTTCTTAGTATTATTATTTTTTTTCCTTTCTTTTTGCCTGAACAAATCTAGCCACTTGACTTGTGTTTCTTCAGTTCATAGTCTTCCCAGTTCTCAATACTTGTTAATGTTATCGGGATAGATGGATGAGAACTGAACGATAATGCCCATTGAACGTGGTTGTAAGAGTATGCTCTAACTATTTCAAGTGAATAAATAAAAGATAGGAAAAGAAAAAGAAAAAAACAACTTAGTTCAAGGGTAATATTGAGTAACAATGGTTTGCTAATGCATGACCTACTTGTCACTTGTTTCCGTTATTCTGTTTTGGAGCTTTTTCTTCCCTCGTCGTTTCTTCTTTAGGTGAAGGCAAAGGAAAAGAGTGTTATGGGCTTTCGATCTATTTTAGTCTCCATTAACAAAATCTGGTTCCTCTTTGATTCCACTGGACCCAGTTGCATTTTCTCCTATTTCGAATGTCTTTCTATTTAATAAATTTTTCCCAGTTTGTAATTTGATTTAATTCTTTTTCCTGTTCAGTTTTTTATTTAATTCTTTTCTGTGCGTACAGATGTAATATGTATGGATATATGCCCACCATATGTACCCGCTTGTGTGTGTGTGTGTGTGTGTGTAAGAAAGATCCATAGAAGCCTGACCTGATTTATTGGAGTATGGCTTCTGAAAAGGCACCAGGACTGTTTGTATGGCAACAATGTTTGCTTTAGTTAAAACTAAAAAATATTACTAAACTGCACATGAACCTCAGCACTCTGTCTAAGCTCTGATATTGTTTTCAATATATTGTGCAGCTACAACGTTAACTGGTCTGCATTTTGCCACAACCACCATGTTGACTACTTTTCTTAGGTGGCTGGGATATATCCAGACCTCTCATCTTCCGTTTTCTGAACTTGTGAGATTTGTTGTCTTTGCAAACTTCTCTATTGTGGGAATGAATGTGAGTTTAATGTGGAACTCGGTGGGGTTCTATCAGGTCAGTCTATGAGAGTTGAGATAATTCTTTCTCTTTTTGTCTTTTTATTTTTTGGGAAATTTGGAATTTACTTATCTCAGTATCTTTTATCAGATTGCTAAGCTGAGTATGATCCCCGTGTCATGTTTTCTGGAAGTTGTCTTGGACAAAGTGCGATACTCTAGAGACACAAAGCTAAGCATACTATTAGTTCTCTTTGGTGTTGGAGTCTGTACTGTTACAGATGTGAGTGTCAATGCCAAAGGTTTTATAGCTGCCTTTGTAGCTGTTTGGAGCACAGCCATGCAGCAGTATGTAAGTAACCCTTTATTCAAACTCCAGATCCTCATACAAATAGTACTGAGTTACTGGGTTTTGGTAGTACTATAAAATTGCTTCTTGCATATTCTATTTAGGTTTGTTTTACACTTTTTTTTTAGTATTTACTCTGATATACTTGTATACATGCATCATACATTTTAGTCTTACCATTTAATTACAAAATATGGTAGTTGCACCATCTTTCATGGGGGAAGTTGTGACATATTAATGACATGGATTATACTTGGTTTTTGAATGATTTTGGGCGGCGTTCAACTGTTCATCTATTGATCACCCTATAGCCACTCTTCTTATTCACTAGGTGGTCGCTACATGTTATCCATCTAATCTTTTATGTTTGTGCAGTATGTACATTATCTTCAGAGGAAGTATAATCTAGGATCTTTCAACCTATTGGGGCATACTGCTCCTGCCCAAGCTGCATCTCTGCTGCTGTTGGGACCCTTTGTGGACTACTGGTTGACAAGTAAAAGAGTTGATGCCTACAACTATGGTTTTCTATCCGTGGTAAGTTTTACACCAGATCTCATTTGATTTTATCTGGAATAATGATGAGCACTTCTATATTGTTCATGCATGTATACATGTGTGGAAAATTTTAGGCAGAATGGTTTATGTCATTTTACAACAAGTTTATGTGATATTTCCTCTTTTGAAATTTTAAAATTGCATGTATATGTAGCACGTCATTCTTAATATCTCTGTCTCCATCACTCACCTTTTTCTTTGTCTTAATCATCATATAGTTTGCATCCCAGTCGTGGTTGTGGTTGATTGAGTGTACAATTTAGAAATGAAACAGTCCTTTGGTCAGAAGTAGTGAGGCTTTACCAATTAAACGAGTGATGATCCATTTGGGGTTGCTTAGGTGTCCTTTTTTACATATACTGATAAGAAACCAAGGCCTAACATCATTTGGTAACAGCTTCCCAATTTTGATAAATATAGAAAAAAGAATCGCCGTAAACTTTGTAGAAAGCAAAGCCCATAGAGACCCAAGAAAATGTACTTTATCTGAAAAGAAATCAAAGCCGTCCCCTTCAGCATCTTCAAGAATGTTTCTGTTCCTCTCCAGCCAATTCACCCGAAAATTGCCACAGCACAACTATTCTATATAATACCCTTGCCTGTTCACCTCCTCCCAAAGCATTAAAACAGTCTAACATCTAAGAACAAGAGCTTGGAATCACCAAGGAAATACCAGCAGGTTCGAGCTGCTTAAACCACAAATTTAGTGCCACATTACAGTGAATAAACTAGTGGTCCACATCTTCAGTTTTCAACTTACATATCACAGACCAAGGAAGGTCTTCTTTTTTAAACCATATCACACGTATTAAGCATAGGTGGCCTTGATACATGTGCAAGCTGTCTTATGTTGTGACCTCTAAAGTTGTGCCTAGGGGTGGGCAAAATTAAATTGGATTAGGATCAATCCAATCGGATTTCAGATCAATTTGAATTCGAATTGGATGAGATTAAATACGGATGAGTTAGGATTTGGGTGATATTTCCGATATGGACGATATTTCAGGTTTGATGAGTCTAGATTTGTGGTCTTTTTGCGCCCTTTGGCTATCCTTTTTTTTTGGGGGGGGGGGGGGGGGGGTTATTTCAAAGCTGCAGTGTTTGTTCCATAACCCTGGCTATACAGATTCCCATAGCCACAAGCCCCACCAGCACCAATTAATTAATAAATTTAATTTATAGCTGAAAGACTCAAGCTTCACCAAAATTTACAAGCTTTAAATGAACAACATCAGCGTTAACACTTGCCCATAGTCCCTGAAGCATCAGCACCACCATAGAAAATGGCATTCACCCACCACCTCCATAAGCATGCCAAATCGAGAAAACCGAACAAGAAAAATCCAGCATCCAGTAAAAGCCATTTTCCTGGAATTTTTTTGTTTTTTAAATAAAAGATCAATCCGGAGAGAGGAAATGTGAGGCAAATGCGTGAAGAAAATGAGCGGGGATTGGGGACAGGCAGAATTTATAAAAATTCGAGGCAATTGGGGCTGACTGGCTGGCAGATACAGCTGGACGGTGTTGGGTCATGGCTTGGTTAGGGTTTGTGGGTGCTTTTGAGTGGTGTGATGAGGCCGCCGGCTGGGTTTTGTTTGGGAATTGAATTTCAGGGTTCTCACTTATTTCAGTTTTTATTTCCTTTATATTTGTGGTTTTAAATTTTTATTTTTTATTAATTTGTATTGCAATCCAACTGGATTGACCCGGATCTACTCCGATCCAATTCCAATCTGATCGGATTGCTCAAATATTGTCCGATCCGATCACATGCTATATCAGAATCTGATCCGATGCCCACCCCTAGCTGTGCCAATGATGAAACTTAACATGGCCTAAAGGGAAGTTAAGATTTCTATGGAATGAACACAAATTATTGTCCAGTTTTCTAGTGCTATGAAACTTTCAGAGTTAGGGGAATGGGAATCATTAGGTTACTTGTGCTACAAATAGCATAATTAGTTTTGAGTTATTAGGCTTTGGTGACTATTCTGCTTGTATAGGTGATTTGATAGAATGTTAACATGATCGTAGACGTTGAAAGTTTAAGGTACACCAGTCAATGTGATGTGGCCAATGCATTTGCTTTAGGAAATGATATGTGTATGATATTTCTCTAATTCATATTATCTTTTCTGGTCAATTATTTAACGTGAATTCTTTTACAAAGCCTTATGCATGCTATAAAGGTTGGCTGTGAATCCATGTTTTTGAGTATTTAATCCATTGGAGCTCATTTTCACTGCTTGTTTTCCCTACACACAGACACACACACACACACACACACACACACAGAGTATTAACTCTTTTCCTTTTATAAGATTATCTGAACTATTCATGAAGGAATGGGGGGTTAAGTACTTGCCGTTAAGATTGATTTTGTTTATATGAAGATTGAAAGAAGGCTCTCTATTATATATTAAAGGTGCCTTAGTTCTATTTGCATTTACTTCTGAACCATTATAACAGACTGTGTGGTTTAAATTGATGATATCCTGGTTACTTGTAGAAATTTTATTCCCTTGTAAAAGCTGTCTATGGCTATATTCTTCTCCACCCACCTCCCTCTTTTCTCCCAACTGTCAACAAAGAAGAACCTTGCATTTTTCCGTTCTTTCATACCCATTTTTTGGGGCCTTTCTGTTGCAATTTAGGCATCTCCAACTTAGTCGATTGATGTAACGTGGGTATGATGGGCGTTGTGCACCTTCATGAACATTTATAAGGCACCCTTGGGGACAATATGACAAATAAAGAACTGGAAGGGAAAAATAGAAGAGGACTAGAAAGGGAGGGCAATAATGAAGTTTCCCAAATATTTGATAATATGGAATGAGATGAAGTCTACAATTTTGATATGATTACGTCCATATATTATTGATTTTACAGATTTTCTTTACTGTTCTTTTATAGTATTTTCGCATTATTTGTTGCATAAGTGATTTACAAGTTGTACTCTGTTTATGATTTCTTTTCATCTCCATAGAGTTTTTAGCTTTACTATGAACAAGTGGATAAACCTGTCAACCAAGATGTCAGAGATTCAACCAAGAGACTACTGACTACCAAGTTTGTACTTACAGTAGTCCCCATGTGAAAATAGAAAGGTCATGGGACTTTTTTAATATTGTTTGGCAGCCTCTGAAACAGTTATGAAGGAAAGGTCAATGCGACTATCTTATTGATTACTGAAACATAAATAATTCTGAAGTAAAATGAAAAAAGACATAAAACTTAGTTCACAAAATTGCTGTCTTATGAAGCTACATACAATGTTTATACAGGGTCTCAGTGGAGGTTCAAGATTTTGATATATGTTATGCAGTACAATTGAGGAGTTCGGATGAAAATCTTGGCTTTAATACTGCAAATATTTGTTAACAAAATCTGTGTCAATAGTAAAGTGGCATTGCCCTTATCCAATTGCAAAGTCTTACCCACGACGGGTGCTAATTAAAAATATGATAAGTGCATATGATATTTCGATAATATGAATTTGCTTATAGCATGTTTGACTACTGTAAATGATGGTGGCTCTTATTTTTTGTGTGCAGTTCTTTATGATATTGTCCTGTAGCATAGCAGTTGGCACCAACCTCAGCCAATTTATCTGCATAGGCAGGTTTACTGCTGTGACATTCCAAGTGCTTGGCCATATGAAGACAATTCTCGTCCTGGTTCTGGGATTCATCTTCTTTGGAAAAGAGGGTCTCAATATGCAAGTCATTTTGGGTATGGTCATTGCGGTGTTAGGAATGATCTGGTACGGTAATGCCTCGTCAAAGCCAGGAGGAAAGGAGCGTCGCAGCCTTTCATTGCCTAAATCTCAAAAACAGAGTGTACCAGAGACCACCACTTCAGAAGATGAAAAAGTCTAGAGTTTAGTTGACCATTGGAAGTTATAAGACAGAGACAAAGCGAATTCAGCATCTTACTCACCTAATTTCAGTATTTCTTTATACCCAGAAGGTCAGAATCCTTGATCATAATTAATTTTCTTTCTTTTTAAATTATAGTTCATTTTTGTGTTTTAGAATTGATTCAAGGGAAAAGATGCAGTAGAGTGCAAGCAAGTTCCCTGTAAAAGTGATAATTTTATGAATAATATCTTTCATAGTAATTTATTTCATTACTCAATACGAGTCTTTTCTTTCATACTACCTTTCTTTTTCTTTTTTTTTTCATCTTAGTTGCTAAAATGTCATTAGACATGCTAATTAGGATCTTTGCTTGATCTAAACTTACACGACCTTTTAAGATTTTTTTGAGACATGCACATTGTTACCCATATGTAATAAGATATATATTTTTTATTATTTTCCTTTTTCATCAAGAAATCGCATGTTGTACTTGATCATGTAAGATTTCATTTCAGACCAGAATAAACACACCCTTTCAGCCTTGTGGCCAATTTCGTTTTGGTTTGTCATCTAGATCCTTGAATCTTTTGCTTTTCACTAAATAAACGACATAGTTTGCCATGTTTTATTTAATAGGTCCCTGAAAAAATGACCAGATTGCCCTTGTGAATGTAATGATAGATAGCTTCTAGAGGACAACATGGTCCTTTACTAGGAGGTGAGGACCTGTTTAATACAAACAGACAAACCAATGAAACTATGCCCTTTATTTCATAAAATATCAAAGTCAGGGGCACACTTAATATTTATTCACTTTCTCTTGAATGGATCAATGCCTTGTTTGGACATTGCGATGAAAAACACAGGGCTAGTCTTTTGGCTTCTGCTCATCAATTGCCTGTTCCTGAGAAACAACTAAGCCACCTAACGTCAAGTTGTAGTATTGGAACTTGGACTAGTAAGTTAATTGCCTATGTGAGAAATTAAAGCAGCTTAGTTAATGCTGATACATGTAACATGTTAGGTATGCTTGGAGAAAATGCCTTGAACTTGAATAATTGAGCTTATACAGGAGCTTCTTGTATGTTTCGCAATTAGTGGTCCCATTACAGTTATAACTGCCTTCTAACACCGAACACTTGAATCACTTAGACAAGCCAAAATCAAAGCCAAATCTTTAATAGAACCTCATTTTCAGACATGTGGAATGATACATTCATTCAAACTGTTGATATTTTGTTTAATTCAGCCATTAATGTTGTGTTTGGTACCTGCTGCACACGTGCACGTGCTCTGTGGGCCTTGTTTTGGGTTGGAACATAAAGTCATGTTGCTTTTTGAGCTCAAGTTTAACGTTATATCTCACCAAATTTTTCGTTATATTTCTCAAGTTATTCATTATATGTCTCAAATAGTTTGTTACATTCTAAACTTTTCCAATTTGGAACTTTTATAAACAACCCCTAGCTTGAGACACGCGAAGAAAAACTCGGCTAGTGTAACGAAAAATTTGGTGTGTTATAAGGTTAGGGCTAAAGTAAGGTGGTTATTCCTTGTCTTAAACACTCCACATATATGACGTTTTGCTGTGTGTATAGTTTTTGTTCAATAGCACCAAGTACTCGTTAATATAACCTAAAAGCAATGATGCTATGCATACAATGCTTACAAACTTGGGATCTAATAGTTGTGGCATGTGACTCGGCTTCATCATACGATATTGTGTGTCAAATGGTAACTTTTATCATTTCATTGTCATATATGATGATTTGTTACGGCCACATGTTTGTCACATCAATTAGCTTTCTTTGAATTGTAACTTTTCAAGTGTAGCACTATTCAATTTAAAATTAGATTTGGCTTATAAAAGGGCATCAAGAGAATATTGGAAATTCAATCATTCAAATTGCAAATGTAACGTGTCAGATGTTAATTCTTAAGCATAAGATGTGCAAGCATACTAGTCTAATGTACTTCTATAAATGCCCCCGTTTTCATCGTAATCATTGCCCTTGAAACAGTTTGTTATATGTTAGGTTGCAAGTCTTACGTATCAAATTGAAATTCGATGTGTTAAGTTGGTAGTCCAACTTACTTGTATCATCAGTACTCTTGTATGTTTGTATGTATCAGTCATTATCCTTGGAACTGCACGTTTCAAATATGGTCAATTGGTTATGATATATACCTGTACTTAATACCCCAGCTTTTATCATATTCATTTCCTGTGAAACTTCTGAGTTAAAGGTTTCGTATTTTTAAGAATTTTTAGGTGGGGACGTTTACATGTTGAAGTAATGAAGTTTGCTTGTTCTGCCTAGTTCTGATTTAACATTGTGTAGTAGTTAAAACAGTTTGGTCTAGCTATAATCTCCAGTTTAGAATGCAAACATGTGCACTAGTGAAGGCTCTTCATCATAATATAAGTGTGTAACGTTCCATTTTGCGGTACAACTAATATGATTTGTACAGCAGCTGCACCGTAGGGCCCTGTAGTATTTATAGCAATGGTATAAGCTTGCTTTGTCAGGCCATTTCCTGGAAGCAACTCCAGGAAAGGACAGGATTGATTGTCTTGGCCATAATTTGACCATTAATTGCTTATTTCAGAAAGGAAAGCTGAATTATGGTGATGAGGATGTAACATCAACCGATTTCGTAAACTCATTAAACACTCAAAATTCTCCATTTAATTTTTCACCTGAGGGAAAGTCACTTTCCCACTTTCTTGAGAATTTTCACCTTAACCAGTGGGGCCTTTAAATATTAATCCCATATTCCATATGCAGTTCATTGTATATATGTAACAAGTCCCTCTATTTTGATTTTAGTGCTTCTCCTCAATGCTGTCAAGAGTCAGTGGATGCTAACCAAAATCTAAAAAAGCTTTTTACGACAGTCTCTAATATCTCTCAAATTGTCTCTAGCCAAACGACTACTTCCAATCATTTTCCTAGATTAACTATGAGGTTAAATCTAATAATCTCCACATGCACAAAATTCAAAAGATAAGGCTCTTTATGCAACAGTGCCCCAACGCCAGAGGTTGTTCAAATTAGGCCAATTTTGGAATTTAGTTTGATCGTTCCAAATGTCAAGCAACAAGTCATTGCAAGCCTAATTTTTGGTCAGAAAAGGCTGGAAAATACCCACAAAAGTTTTCTACTTGGTGGATATGGTGTTTGATTTTGGAGACCAGGAACCCAAATTCATTGTTCGGAATCTCAGCAGAAAAATTTTTTCTTGTTGAACTAGCATATCAAAAGCGGGATTATCTATTCTATGACCCATCTTTGTTGTCATCTGAAAGGACACGCTTTTGACCAATACATGTTTGCTTAGCTTGCAACAACACAACAACATCGACATGTGTAAATGTGTTATACTTTGCTTGTACAATTAATATTCTTTCTAAGGCCTTAAGGGCGTGTTTGGCTGGCATAGAGATTTATTTATTAGATGGACGTGTGTTTTGTCAAGAAGAGAAGTGGCAGAGGGAGATATTAATTAAACACATGGAATTATTAGTCCATTAATGGATAATACTCCTAAAAGCTTATTTAGGATATAAACTGCAAGTCTTCAACCTCTATCTGGGCCGCAGAGAGGCATTTGGGCTTGTGATGGGCCCAACCCCAATTCCATTAAACTTTATTCTCAATCATTCCCTCCCTCGATCCCTCTCTCTTATTGAATATTGATGATAGCAAAATAATTAGGGGAAGGGACGGGTCGATGGGCCCACCTATAATGTCATATAGTAGTCATCTCTCGTGTAGCATTGATTTTTCATTCTCATCTTTTCTTTTGTACTTTCCCCATTTTGATACAAAGAAAGACCAAAAAGAATGTGTGTCCCACCCCCGTTTCCACTCCCTCTCCAACCCAACATTGCCCACAAATGCTGATTTAATATCATCTTATTCAATTTAACTCACTTATTTAGTGTTCCATTAAACAAAATCTCTCTCTCTCTCTCTCTCTCTTATCCTCCACAGTTCACACCAGTCTTTCTCACTCTAACCGTCTCTCTCTCTCTCTCTCTAACTTTAAAGGGATTTACCTTGTTGAATTATCTTTAAGTAACATCAGGTATATTTTTTGTTCTTGGCAAAAATATATTTGATATAACTTATGTATTCAGGCAATGTGTGCTAACAATAATATTTTTATAAATAACCAAACATTTGTTATCAAATAACTAAAAAGTTGTGACGATTTTTATTATAAATGATGCATTCTGGTAATACCCATAAATAAATTCGACTATTGTATCGATAAAATATATGGATATTGACATGTCTACTTACGGTACCTTTATCCTATAATTTTGACATCATCAAATGATTAGAAAGTCAATAAAAGTCAATAAAATTTAGTTATACGATAGTGTCCAAGTTATGTGATATGGGTACCACAATCACATCCTTAATTTATAATAACAACATTGATTTATTACGATAAAGTATCCATTAATTTCAATAAAATATCTAATTTTAATAAAAAAAAATGCATAACAAGTTCACATTATAATGTAAAATAATTGTTGTTCTAATTATATATATCTCGATTTTATATATCACAAATCTAACATTGAATGTCGGACTAAGTTGTAGCTCTCAATTGTTACAATACAAGCTTTAAATTTGTCAAAAACATATTTACTCTTGCAAATTTCACAAGTCTACTTTAGTTAGTTCAAACTTCAAATTCATTCACATCATAGATGAATCACTACACCCTAATAAATTTCCAAGTCAATCGAAACTACTTGTACTTTGACCGAATAGAACGAAAAATTTGAAGAAGATCTCAAAATTTTTAATTCCTACGAATGTATGCGTGCATGCACATAATCTAACAACCCGAAAATAGTGGGTCATGGTCGCATTCAAGTGGGCCCTCAATAATTGCAATGCGCGTGTTTGCGCACGTGTGATGTTTCTTTTCCCCCCCTTTCGTGATATTGGATTTGGGTCAAATGCCCATCCTTAGCAATAAATGGCTTTTGGAAACAAAGAAAATTAGTTGCCCAAATAGTGAAAACCAAACACGCCACAATTAATATTTGGCTAAACTAACAGTGACAGCCGCTGCCGCCTCGCCAACCTGTCGGTGAACGAAGGGTCAGACCGCTCGATGGTAAGCGTTCGCTTGATTGCGTATAATTTATAATAATTATCATCTAAGTACGAATATTTTTCATATATTATTAAATGGAGCATATATTTTATAACTTGTAATATAAGTGTCCCTAACGTTAGTTTTTATATAAAAGGTTGGCTTCATGACCAGACCAACGATTTGCTCACGTGTCCATATAAGCACTTCTCCTTTTAACGAGAGTAAATTTCACTTATATTTATGTACAAAAATAGCCTAAAATAGGCTTAAAAGTTCACACTATGATCAAACTAATTGACCTTAGATTATAGGATGTTATAAAATATCTAACAGTTAGTATTAGTAATTAAAAAAGATACAAATGATTGGAAGAAAATTTAAAATTACTTATTTAGAAATATAAGCAATCCGTAAAAATTTAAGGTCATGTATGATATTTTGTAGAATAAAACATAATTTAATGTACAAAAATATTCACGGTATGGCGAGCAATTCTACATATAATATAACCTTATAACTCCTTATAAATAGTATTAAAGTTAAGAATAAACTAAATATAACAATATAATTTATTATAATATGAGTAATATTGTCCACTAAATTATTTCTCATATACGTTACCACCATATTAGATATTTACTTACTTTTACTTAACAGAAACAAGCAAACTTGACAATTTTCATTTTGTTGTTTGTAAAAACTATATACTTTAGTAACATGCAATTCATTATTTTATTTTTTTTATACGTTGATATATTATAATAAAAAATTTATTGAGATTATCTTTAATAAGTCCAATATAACACAATCTGAATTTCTATCCTTATATGGTTTCAGAAGGGTATCTATTATACTCATATTAACCGCTAAAAAATTTACTCTTTATCTAATTAATTGGGTGTCCGAGTCATTGCTAAACGACTATTTGCAAACATAAAAATATTGGGACCTTAATGATATATTTTTGGAATTACGATAAGAATCCTCTGCGTGGCACGTCATCACACTGGACACGGGCACGTGTTGATTGCAGCTTGTGGGTCCCCTATCCCACATCATCATCACCACCCATCATGATCATGATCATCAAGTATCTATCTATCTCTCTAATGTATTTCAGTGCCCACTTATTTGATTCAAAAAAATTGGATGAGAGTTGAGAAACGAGAAAGCTCATCAGTTGAAGTAGACCCCACGTTAAGGAAAATGAATGATAGAAAAAGATGGGGCCCAGAGAGAGATGGATGATGACAGATTTGCCGGTCAGATCATCAGATCATCATGTAATCTAACAATAATTTCTTAAGTGAAGGCATTTCATCACTTTTATTATTATTATTTTTATTTATTTATTTATTTGTCACTATTTTTCCCCACTTTTTTATTTTATTTTATTTTGTGTGTGAAATAAGTAATGAATTTTTTTAGGCTACTTTCAATGTTAGTTAAAGAAAGGCGATACTCGCTTTTAGGTTTTAATCATTTGACCATAAAAGGTTGCAAGAAATTTTGGAAACAAATGAGATAAAGTGAGTTTATTTATTTTTAAAATTTTAGATATTAAATTTATAAATAATTAAAACTTTATGTATTTCTGTAAATGCTTTATGGAAATGAAGAAAACTGTCTTCTTTGGGGGGAAAAAAATGAAATGCATCTTGGAGAGCTATAACCAAGAATATGATATAATGGTTGTTTGAATGGTGAGAATTAAACAACACATGCAAATAATAAAAGATTTCTCATCAATTTATTAGAGTAGGTTTTTAGTCTAAGCTCATTATGGATGTGAATTTTAATTTTATTTTTTTGGGTAAAAGATTTGTATATGAAGGCCGTATAAGATAAAAATTTGATAATTGAATATTTGATAAATTAACAATCTTGATTAAATAGTAAAATCTTCCGTTCTTGACTTGAACTAGCTTACTAAAATTAATAATCTCACTAAATGTATAAGATTTTTTTTTTCAAATCCCTTACGGCCCAATGAAAATACTAGATTATATATATATATATATAATTGTTCAATTGATAAATATTAATTTACCGGTATTTGTAATTATTGATAAACAAATAACCTTCAGCTAGGATAATAATTTTCTTAGTCCCAACAATATTATTTTATGAAGATTTTACTCTAACATGTTTTTCAAAAACATAGCAAACCTTACATAGTATAAGAAGATATTGGTATTCTTTAATATGTTTCGTAAGTTTTAGGTGAAATACAATGCTACTAAAATTAATAATTGTTGTGGAATTAATTGGGAAGTATCCAAATATTCATGTAAGTAATATAAATGATAAGAAAGTCAAATGAAGCAAAATGATTTTGGACAAGCCAAATATTGAATCCAAGCTTCTATACTCTCGGTCTCACGTTATTGATGGGATATCAATTAGAAAGGATTCGCCACCTATTTATACTAAATCTTGCACCAATCACCCGTTGACAAATGGCAACTTGTGGGTGGCGTTTACTATACAATTGGTGAGTTGTGCCACACGCCCTTCAATAATTGGCTCGGCTTGGTGTGTGTTACTTACACCACGCACGTATGCCAAGTGGTGGGGAGCCAAATAATATTTCACAATAATAATAATTTTTTTTAAAAAAAAAATTCGCGAGTAAAAAAAGAAAAACAATTTCATAGATTCTAAAGAGTTATTATTACTAAATGTTTACAAATGCTATTATTAGGAGATTCTAATTTCTCTAAAGATATTTGCTTCTTGCACCCACTCACGTCCATTCATCCCCACTAAATACTACATGGAAAAAGAAAGTGATTGAATAGTTTTTACATTAAATTCAGAACTATTAAATGGCTTACATTTCCAATAGAAAAAAAAAAAAAAAAAAAAACAATGCATGTGTGAGGAAATCAATGAAAACGATCTATTGGTTTCATTTAAAAGGATCAAATAAAAGAACTTTTTTAAATTACCCACCCCATTAAAAAAACATTCTTTTTCTAGACATATTGATTGAAGCTTAAGTAGCCAATTTCATTTTCGCTTGGGACCCTTGATCGGCTACATTGAACCTACTCAATTGAAATTGATTGTCTTCATCTTTTGAGAGTTATTTCTTGTTTGATGACTTTATTATTGTACTTGTAAAATTCATTATTTCAATCCATTTATGCAACTAAAATTGGGTGGAAATTAAAGCAATAAGGGCAACTCATTTGAATTTTCTTATGATAGGATGTACATTTAAACAATTATTATTATTATTATTATTATTATTATTTTACAACTACTAATGTACAAAATTTATATCTATTAAAGTTTATATCATTTTAATATGTTCATTTTGTTAAATATATTTTAAGTTTAGACCTTTGTAATAAATTAACATCTAAGGTGAATTGGGGAAGGTCGAGAGACTTAAACATAAATTATATCTATAACAAAATGTACCGATATTACGATCAAGGATCTAATAAAAATCTAAATTCACATTTTATCATTATGGAAGGATTTTTACTCTAAAATCTAATTGTAGTATTTGAAAAAAGAAAAAGAAAAAAAGAAGTCGGCTTAATGGACGCTTGGCGGGGCCATAGGAGCCCAACTAGGGGCCCATATAGACTATGTCCACGTCATCAACTGTTATCAAACTTGAAACTGAAAAAGGAAAGCGACAACACAGTGACAGCTCATTCCTCAAAATTTTTCTCCAACCACAACGTCAGTAAAATGGCGCCTGAAATAGTTGAATTTACTTTCGTACCCTTAAAAGCCTTAACGACATTCGACAGTCAAGTGCCATAAAGTAATTTCACACATGAGGACCAGATTTACTGTTAGATTCTGTACAAGACACCAACTGGTCACTCATTAGTTCCTCCGTACAGTAAAATCTGGACCGTCAATCTAATCAACGGCGAGGATTACGAAAGACAGACAGTGGACCCTGTAGTACATAGTACAGATAATAAATTATTTACGAAAGAGAATCTAGTTACCGCGCGTGTTTGACACGGACCTATTATTTAAAGTTAAAGTGAGCCGTCAGATTTGTGGTGGCTGGTGAGGCTGAAGGCATTTTTCAAATAAATTTGGTTTTGTCACTTACCGTGCACTGTGCCATTATGTTCATTGCTGATTGGGGCGTGTGCGCACGCTCTATAAGGAGAGTGGGAGGGTATGACGAAATAATAAATTCAAGGTCAGTGTTTGGGGCAGTCTTTTAGATACACGAGCGCCAGTGACACTTTTATAATCTTGTCATTTACGTGCTGTTATTTTTTATTTTTATTTTTTCAATTAGTAATGATTTTATATTTATTATTTGCGGAAAAAAAAAACCTAACAAGAAAAATAGAAAATGTGTAGTCTTTGCAATTTAAAATGCATTTTGTTGCCCATTTAATGCCCATGAGTTTGTGCCTTGTAATTATTAGAATTCGCAAAAAAAAAATTATTGTTTTTAATATTTTTTAAATTTAGTCTAAATATAATTAGATTTTCTCTTTTTCTATGTGGATGAGTTTTTTTTTTTAAATTTAATGTAACGACTAAAGAGCTAATTTCCCTTTTTTCATCTATGTGAACGAATTTTAAACTCTTGATTTTTTTAAAAATTTTACGAACTAAATTAACTTACACTCATAATTTTAGTGTTTATTAAGAGAAACTATTTATTAACAAATTATTTATATAAAAGGCATCAAAAGTAAATATTTAATATTTGTTTCTCGGTTTATTTTATATGTTATATTCTTTTTAATAAATTTTGCAATAAAAAAGGTACACGAATTATGGAAGCATTCATAGTGCTATAATTAAGCAAAACAAACAAATATTGTATCGGCCAAGACTCAAAGAGAAAACATGATGAGGCACATGAGGGCTTGGCTTTTATTGCTCTTAATGGCTTTTGAATGTCAGAAATTGAGTGCTTTTGCTTGCGAGAAAAAAGCATTAGAAGACAAAATGAGTGAGATTAATCCTCGTGAACAAAAAGACCCCAAATTCTAATTAAATAATTAAATAATTAATTAATGCCGTAATTAATTAGTAGTAGATTTGGAATCTCTATTCATTGACAGTGATGGATCAATCGTTCATCACACGTACGCTCGAAAAAGCTAGAGAGACAAAGAGACAGTTCTAGAGAGATAAAATAAACACAAAATAAACTGAAAATAAAATTATTTCCAAAAAAAAAAAGGCACAAACACACGCAAGCTTTATTGATTTTAGCATGAAGCCCAAGGAGAAGCCATTTTTTTTGACATTAAAAGAAGCTGATTCCATTCCAAGTCTCACGTTCTTGGTAAAGTGAAGAAAAACTACCCAGAAAGGCAAACACATCATTTGTGGGATAATAACACCCACATCCTTAATTTTATGAAAAATTGCAAACAAGTCAGGTCATTTTTTTCATGATTATTTTTACTGTCAAATTACGGTTGGTTTTATTAGTGAGATAAAAAAAATCAATTTTTTTAGGAATTAGACACTACATATAGCTTATTATTCCCGAACTCCGAAATATAACTCAATTAGTTTGATATATTAAAGAAAGTAAGAGTCAAAAGACTTAACCATTAAGATACACATTTGATTTAAAATTGAGTGGAATGTAGTGCATCGTAATAATTAAAAAATTAATGTGTATATATCAAATAAGTTTAATTATGGTTCACTTATAAAAAGACTCTATACATTTATACTTGAGAAATATTTCCGTTCTAAAATATTTTATCAATCGATTCAACTAACACTAATAACTCTAGCATCATATTTGTAAAAGAAATTAATAATTTGTTGTTGTTGTACTAATAAAAAGCTTGAAACAAGAATGTCTTTGGATAAAGCTCATTTCATAGGTATAACAAATTAACAATCAACAGTAAAGTTAAAATTTTGTGGTAGTGACATGCGTGAAAAGGTACAAAATTTTATCTGACTAATTTGTGATTTTGTTGAAAGTCAGGGACCTAGAAGCTAGAAGACGTTACCCTCTCATAAATAGTTGTACAGGAAGATTAAAGGGAGCAGTCATTTAAAAAAAAAAATGATAATAATGGAAGTGAATTAATAGATGGAAGATTATGGAGAAGAAATGAAATATAGAGAGTAAGATGGGTCACATGGCATGTGAGCACCAGCTGTGTCCACTCTTCTTCACATCTGGATAAATACCCTTCTTACCTTCCTTGTTCTGTCTTTTGACTCTCCCTGTATTCTTCTTCTTCTTCTTCAGTAAAACAAGTAAACTGAAATGAAAGCTTTCAAACTCTCTCTTTAATGGCATGACCAAAACCCTAAATGCTTTTCTTTGTATGAACCTACAACAACAACAACAAAAATGAAAGCTTTCTCTCTTCTCTTCCTTGTTTTCTCCTCCTTCATCCCACTCTCTCTTCTAGCCTCTGCCTCCTCCCCAAACAAGGACTTGCAGCAGCTTCTTAGCTTCAAGGCTGCATTACCAAACCCTTCAGTGCTTCCAAACTGGTCACCTAACCAGAACCCATGTGGGTTTAAAGGTGTTTTATGCAAAGCAGCTTCTGTTTCTTCCATAGACTTGAGCCCCTTTACTTTGAGTGTTGATTTTCACCTTGTTGCTTCTTTTCTCTTGACTCTAGATACCCTTGAAACTCTCTCTTTGAAAAATAGTAACATTTCTGGCACCATTTCTTTGCCTGCTGGATCTAGGTGCAGCTCATTTTTGAGCTCATTAGATCTGTCTTTAAACATTCTGTCCGGTCCTTTGTCTGATATTTCCTATCTGGGTTCTTGTTCAAGCTTGAAAGTCTTGAACTTGTCAAGTAATCTACTTGATTTTTCAGGGAGAGAGGCTGGTAGCTTGAAGCTCAGTTTAGAGGTGCTTGATCTTTCTTACAATAAGATTTCAGGTGCCAACGTTGTGCCTTGGATTTTGTTCAATGGTTGTGATGAGTTAAAGCAGTTGGCTTTGAAGGGGAACAAAGTTACTGGTGATATAAATGTGTCCAAGTGCAAGAATTTGCAGTTCTTGGATGTTTCTTCGAACAATTTCTCAATGGCCGTGCCTTCATTTGGAGACTGTTTAGCTTTGGAGTATCTTGATATTTCAGCTAACAAGTTTACTGGTGATGTTGGGCATGCAATCTCAGCTTGTGAGCACTTGAGTTTCTTGAATGTTTCAAGCAACTTGTTTTCGGGGCCAATTCCTGTGGTGTCGTCAGCTTCAAATTTGCAGTATCTTATCCTAGGGGGCAATAAGTTTCAAGGGGAGATTCCTTTGCATCTAGCTGATTTATGTTCAAGTCTTGTCAAGCTTGATCTTTCTTCAAATAATCTGTCTGGTAAAGTTCCCAGTAGATTCGGTTCTTGCTCTTCATTGGAATCTTTTGATATATCTAGTAACAAATTCTCTGGTGAATTGCCCATTGCAATATTTTTGTCAATGAGCAACTTAAAGGAGTTGGTTTTGTCTTTTAATGATTTCACTGGAGCTTTGCCCGATTCTTTGTCAAATCTCACCAATTTGGAGACCTTAGATCTGAGTTCAAATAATCTCTCCGGGGCAATTCCTCATAATTTGTGTCAAGGCCCTAGGAACAGCTTGAAAGAGCTGTTTCTTCAAAACAATTTGTTACTAGGCTCTATTCCCTCAACTCTGAGTAACTGTTCGCAGCTTGTTTCACTCCATTTAAGCTTCAACTATCTTACTGGAACTATTCCTTCAAGCTTGGGGTCTCTCTCCAAACTTCAGGATTTGAAGCTTTGGTTGAATCAGCTCCATGGAGAGATCCCACCAGAGCTTGGCAACATTCAGACACTGGAAACTCTGTTTCTTGACTTTAACGAGTTGACGGGAACCTTGCCTGCTGCTTTGAGCAACTGCACCAATCTGAATTGGATCTCATTGTCGAATAATCATTTGGGTGGTGAAATTCCCACTTGGATTGGCCAGCTTTCGAACCTCGCCATTCTCAAACTCAGCAACAACTCCTTTTATGGTAGGATCCCTCCGGAGCTTGGAGATTGTCGAAGCTTGATATGGTTGGATCTTAATACCAACTTATTTAATGGATCCATCCCTCCTGCATTGTTCAAGCAATCTGGTAAAATTGCGGCGAACTTTATTGTGGGGAAGAAGTATGTGTATATCAAGAATGATGGTAGCAAAGAGTGTCATGGAGCTGGAAACTTGCTCGAGTTTGCAGGAATTAGAGCTGAGCGGTTGAGCAGAATTTCCACCAGGAGCCCCTGCAACTTCACTAGAGTATATGGAGGTCACACTCAGCCTACATTTAACCATAATGGATCGATGATGTTTCTTGATATTTCGTACAACATGCTGTCGGGTAGCATTCCGAAGGAGATTGGTTCTATGTCATATCTTTTCATCTTGAATTTGGGCCATAACAATCTCTCCGGTCCTATTCCAACAGAGGTGGGAGACTTACGAGGTCTTAACATTCTTGACCTCTCGAGCAACAGGCTTGAAGGGACAATTCCATCATCCATGAGTTCTCTTACGTTGCTTAATGAGATTGATCTGTGCAACAACCAACTCACTGGTATGATTCCTGTAATGGGTCAGTTTGAAACTTTTCAACCGGCCAAGTTCTTGAACAATTCAGGCCTTTGTGGATTACCACTTCCTCCTTGTGAAAAAGATTCAGGGGTGAGTGCTAATTCTCGGCATCAGAAGTCTCATAGGAGACCAGCTTCTCTTGCGGGGAGCATTGCTATGGGATTGTTGTTTTCTCTCTTCTGCATCTTTGGTTTGATCATAGTTGTTGTGGAAACAAGAAAAAGGAGGAAAAAGAAAGAATCAGCTCTTGATGTTTATATTGATAGCCGTTCTCATTCAGGCACTGCAAATACCAGCTGGAAGCTAACGGGAGCACGAGAAGCACTGAGCATCAACCTTGCCACATTTGAGAAGCCCCTTCGAAAGCTGACCTTTGCAGATCTCCTTGAAGCCACTAACGGCTTCCACAATGACAGTCTTATAGGCTCTGGTGGTTTTGGTGATGTATACAAGGCTAAACTGAAAGATGGAAGTACTGTAGCTATCAAGAAACTGATACATATCAGCGGACAAGGTGATCGGGAATTCACAGCTGAAATGGAAACAATAGGGAAAATCAAGCACCGGAATCTTGTACCCCTTTTGGGTTATTGCAAGGTAGGAGAAGAGAGGCTCTTGGTATACGAGTACATGAGGTATGGAAGCTTAGAAGATGTATTACACAACCAAAAGAAAGTGGGGATCAAGCTGAACTGGGCAGCACGGAGGAAGATTGCAATTGGGTCAGCAAGAGGTTTGGCTTTTCTTCATCACAATTGCATCCCACACATTATCCACCGGGATATGAAATCGAGCAATGTTCTGCTAGACGAAAATTTTGAGGCCAGAGTCTCAGATTTTGGAATGGCAAGACTAATGAGTGCGATGGACACACATTTGAGTGTCAGTACGCTAGCAGGCACACCCGGCTATGTCCCTCCCGAATACTATCAAAGCTTTAGATGTTCGACGAAAGGTGATGTTTACAGTTATGGTGTAGTTTTGCTCGAGTTGCTAACGGGAAAAAGGCCAACAGATTCAGCAGATTTCGGTGACAATAACCTAGTTGGGTGGGTAAAGCAGCATGCGAAGCTGAAAATAAGCGATGTCTTTGATCCAGAACTCATGAAGGAGGATCCAAACATCGAGATTGAGCTTCTTCAACACTTGCATGTAGCGAGTGCTTGCCTGGATGATCGACCATGGAGGAGACCGACAATGATTCAGGTTATGGCAATGTTTAAAGAAATCCAAGCCGGTTCAGGACTTGACTCGCAATCTACTATTGCCACTGATGAAGGAGGTTTCGGTACAGTCGAAATGGTAGAGATGAGCATCCAAGAAGCTCCAGAACTAAGCACCAAGCCTTAAGCCATTCAATTTTCAGGACAAGCATTCTTTCAGTGCCCCAAAATTTTCCCACTTGAAAACCAAAAAAGTTGCCTTTGTATCTCTACCATTTAGTGTATGTAATCTTTGTATCCCTTTTGAAAATTCTTGTTATTTATACATAAAAAAAAAAAAGTTGCTTTTAACTTTGTTATCGAATGTGTAAATATACAACCCCAAGTTTGTTATGCTATCTTGGTTCTTTAGTTTTTGCTTCGTTATGATGAAATTTTTATGTGTGACCTCACTACAGTGATGGTGACCAACTGGAGACTTCTTTTGGCATCATCTTTCTTCTGCATGATTATGATTTTGTTTTCATACTCTCTTTTACTTTTGTTCCATTCATGCATAGTATGCGTCCAAATTTGCACTATATTTTTATACAAAATATATTGTGAAAAAAAAAAATTCATCAAAAATTAAATTCTCAAATGGGAATTGTGATTTGCGTTTGTTGTATGTAACAGGCGGTCTATTTTCTTGTTAGTGATTGAATAAAAGAGAAAAGAAATGGGCCAATGACTCAATGAGCTTCGATTTTGTAGTGTGGGGTTAAAGTTTCAATATAAATGGACCTATATTATTTGTTTGTGGTCCTATAGCCATTTAGGAAACACAACTATTCTCCAAGTTTTACGTTATTTATTTTGTGTCGCACTTAAGTTTATGTAATTGAAAAGCAGCCAAAAGATGGGCAATTTATAGCTAATGAGTATTCCTTTAAGAAATTTAGTAATTGATTCCTAATAGTTATTTTGATCGTATTAGCTCATCCACAATATGTAGTGATCTCTCTTAAAGACACGTGATAGATTTTAACACTATCGTTAAGTCCTTACCAAACAACTTAAACTTTTTGCGTTGTCGTCAATAATTCAGCGATACAAAATCATTATAAAAAGATTAATTATAGAACTACAACCACCTTATACAAACAAGTGTATACAAATTGTTATAGAACGCGAGATTGATTGTATAAAATATCATGCATTCACATACTAAAATAGAATAATAATTATTACCTTTCAACTAATTTTTTCATGTCATATCAATTTATTCACACTAAGATTGTGTAAAACTATTTGTGCCTACCAAATGCTTCTATGTATTACAACACTTATAATAACATAAAAAACATTTGGAAG
Organism: Citrus x limon; assembly: GCA_034663535.1. Taxonomy (NCBI): domain Eukaryota; kingdom Viridiplantae; phylum Streptophyta; class Magnoliopsida; order Sapindales; family Rutaceae; genus Citrus; species Citrus x limon. Next base: position 26,515,128 of record CM067997.1, read on the forward strand.
TACAGTGGTTAAATGGCATAAATTACACAACTGATGGGGCTTAATATGAATGATGCATAAATATAAAAGATGAATTATTGAGATATAATACATGCATAAAGTTAATAATCAACTAACTTTATAATAAAGTGATAGCTACTTTTTTTTTTTTTGGTGGTTCTGAAAATGGGGACAAGTTTTAATACTTGGCCACCATAAAAGCACTCTGTTTTTTCTTCACCTTTAGCTGAAGAAAGATGATGTTTCTAAGAAATTGCATTAGTAAATGAAGAATATTTCGGAGTATTTTAATAATAATCAAAATTTAATTAAAAAAACTATATACAATATTTCAATTAGTAACATAAAATGATAGATTTTATCTAATTATTTCACAGTAAATAAATACAATAAATCTATAACTAAAGAGTTTACAATCTTAACATTTATGTTAAATTAATTTATATACAATGCAAGTAAGTCCAATTAAATTAATAGCTCTACCCTTTGATTAATCTCGGATCCCAAGAAACAGGATTATGGTTTTATTTTAATTAATTAATTTGTATCTCTCCCATCAAAACCGACCTCATCGCATTTGATACTTGCAAACTTAGCTGTACTCCCATGACTTAATTAATTAATTCATATATAAATGGTTATTTTTTGTTTGATTAATTTAATTATTATTGTTTTTATTTCATATCATGGGTTACAGGCTTACAGCTTGTTCCAAGCTTTTTACAATTTTTGTAAGATCAAATTGTGGAGGCTGTCGTGCCGACTGCCGAAGGTACATAACATTTGGTACCTCAAGATTTAAAACTTTTGTCTTATATTTTGTGATTTTGTACGGATGTTCCCTATAAATTGATGTAGTTTGTTTTTAAACAATTATACAAAATTTTTATAAGGGAGAGAATAAAAAAATATATTAATTCAATGAGTTATGTAAGACATTAATTATTTTAATTAATCTTTACATCAACATGAGTGACATGGAATTGATGAATTTTGTACAAATTTAATTTATGTGTGAGAGAAATTTCGGCATCTTGTTGGGATTGTGTTATATAACATTTATCAAAAAAAAATAAAATTTGATCAAATGCTTTCATGGAGGCATTACTCAGTTAAACTCCTTTATTGACTTCTACAGATTTGGGCAATTGGTTTGGAAATAATATTTAGTTAAATTGGTTTATTGACTTCTAAAGGTTTGGCTGATTGTTTTAGAAGTAATTTAATTTTGTTAACTACTCAAATTCGAATCTTGAGAAGGTAAGAAATAAAAAATTAATTTGAACTTTATCTACCATTCTATTTAAAAATAATAATTTATTTATTAAAAAGGTATCTTTAACACAATCTATCATTTTTAAACTTTATTGATTTCTTTTTCCGATTACCAAATTTGATTAAAGTTTATAAAAATCGTTCACGAGTGTCACATAAAATTTCTCCAAATTAAGGTATGATATGACACAAAATTATTTTTCATGTTATATTGCAATCATGACTTGAAAAACAAATCATAAATCAATGTGATCATGTTTGAGAAGATACTTGAAGTGGTTGATGGAGAATTTGTCACATTGTTTTGCCAAATTTGAAAATTATTTTTGTCTAGAAAGTCACTTAAAAGTGTGTTCTAAAGAAAAATCTAAAAATTACTTTACAAAGTAATTTCATCAAACACAGCATTCTAATTCGAATCCTAAACCTGTCATTGGTTAAATTATGTGGGCAATCATATGGTGGGCTATATGTAATCTCCAAAATTATGCTTACAATAATTAACAATCTCTTCATGATTGATGCATGCATCACAATCGAATATGTCTAACCTATTATGTAGAGTAATCGATTCTATTATTAATTCGTGAATAATTCTTTCTAAAGTATGAGATAATTCAACAGTCTCTCTCCTTCATATGAAACATTTATTAATTTTCGTTTGTAATATCGAGCATTTATGTCAACCATATGTTGACTACTAAAATTTAGATATGATACAGGTTAACAATCTTTTATTTTTATTTTGAAGAGGTAAATAACTTAGATTTTCATTATTATTATTATTATTTTGAAGGGTTACAATCAATTTGTGTGCGTGTGTGGAAATATTAACACTTTGAAGCGACAAAAATAGAATATGAGGCAAGTTTAGTGGCTTTCAATTTAAAAGTTGGTTGCTTAACACTTCATGTGGCTCAAAAACTCTTAACTACAGCTTTCACCCAAGCACGCGTGCAGCAGACACGTGGGCCAATGGCAACCTGGCTTTGTCGGACCATTTCCTATACAACGTCGCCTTCCGTATTTCCCTGCTGTCGCTTTCTAGCCCCACACTTGATTGACATTTTTCACCGTCGGATTCCTCAAGAGCCTGATTAAGCTTATTTGATTGTTATTGATCCGGTGGGGTTTGTTTTTGGTTTTACGTGAGAGCGACCTGCGCGATAGTAAATGGAAGGCATGCGATGTTTTGTATTAATTCTCTCATTCATGTGATTTACAATTTTTTTGTTGGGTAAAGTCTCCCCCCCCCCCCCCCAACAAAATTTTTTTGGCATTTAATTCAACAATAAATTTATGACTTTTAATCTAAATTGGAATATTTTGACTTTTTTAAATGTGTATAAAAAATTATGATTTATGAGATTATTTATATTTTTTAAATACAAGCGTAAAAAAATTTTGATTTTAATTTTTAACCTCTTATTTGTTGGATTTGAATTCGGATGGAAAGCTAAAATAAAATAATACTTAACTGTATTAGTATTCGGGGCTTATTTTTCTTTGAATTATTGAATCAAATACCTTTGAAAAAATAATTAAAATTATTAAATTCTACAACGCTTATAAGCAATTTGCGAGGACGTGCGAATATCGAATCACAGTATTATTCAATTGTGATTGCACGTGGACGGCCATTAGCTGTCACTTGTACTAAAATTGGTCACGGTGGATCCCACCATCCCTCCTTGATCAACATCATCAAAATGTGTTTTCGCCATCATCGCGGCGGGCGTACGTACTCCAGAGAGATAGAGCAAGTTTTGCACTAGGGTCCTCCTAGGGATGGCAATGGATTGGATTTGATCCAAGATCCATGTGATTCAAATTCAATTGGATCGGATTTAGATCGGTTTAAAATGAATTTGGATCGGATTTAGATATCAATGTACGGATCTAAGACGGATTTGGAGCAGATATAGATCTATCTTAATATCTAAATCCATATCCATATCCACTCATCTTTTAATTTTATTTTATTTTAAAAGTTTCTTAATAATTGTGGAATGATAATGATAATAAATTTTATTCATAGCATATTAGTAGTATTTACCATGAATTTAAACTCTTAAAACTTAAAGGTTAGTTTTATAAATTTAAAGGTCAGCCAAGCCTCAAAGCATGTACATGCAATATTCAAATTACAATCCAAGTAATATAACTTGGTAATTTATTTTATCATATTGGCCAAATAATTTTTAAGGAATATAGTTATTCATATATTTAGTCAAATATGGTCATAATAAAAATAATAAAGGACTGAATATAAATCATATTTAATTTATATGTCATTATCTAATGTTGTAGGAATGAGGGTAGGTGTATCGTGGATACTAAATGATGAAGGAGACAATAGAATATTAGATTGATCTTACTCCTGCAATTACTTCTGAATGATATTTTATTATCTTTCTTATTTGTTGTTTTGGTGTAGAAGTATAAGCTACAATATTTATTATATTTTTGAGAAAAATTATATAATTTATTTGTTATCAATACATTTTAGCACTCAATTTTCAATCTAAAAAATTATTACTTTTTTATTACAAAATTTTAAAATTCATGACGGATCTAGAACAAATTTAGATTTTAATTTTTTTTTTCGGATTTGGAGCAGATATAGATATTTATTTCTTTTTTGGATCTGGATATGGAGCGAAAAATATGGATTCATAACGGATCTGGAGCAGATACGGATCTTGATTTTTATTATGGATTTGGATCTGGAACAGAGTAGATCCAACCCATATCTGCCCCATTGCCATCCCTAGGTCCTCCCCTCCCTCCCTCCTTCTTAAGCAAGCGCCACGTCAGCGTTCCCAGCTAGTTGATTTAGACGGATACGGTTACGACCATGAGTGGGGCCGTAGGGTCCGGTTTTTTTCACTTTAATTTTTGTAAAATAAAAGCCAACATATCTTAAATCAGCTAGCTAAGGGTGATTCTAACGATATTTGAGGTGGATTTTGGTCTGTTTCTCCTTAGATGGGTGATGGGTCCACTATTTTACTGTCTAATATTTTTAGAAAATAATAATTTGGATTTAAAAAAAAAAGAATGGTAAATACTTGGAAAAACAAATGATAAATGATAAAGTTAAAATTTATATTTTTAATTCACTTTACATTCGAACTGCTCCCTTTAATCAGATGATAAATTCATTTTAAAGTGAAACCAACCTTTTTTTAGGAGAAAAAAAAAGTATATAGGTTCAATCATGAGCAAATAAAGAAAATAAAGACGACTTAGACGAGAGTAGTATTTTTACTTAAGAAAATAGGGAGCAGATATTATATTTATTGGTACAAATTTTCGAACCATACTCGATACACTACATATCTATTGTCTATGAATTTATATTTTCAACATGAATTGAACTATTGACACCCTGAAATATCCTCATAAAATCCCTTTTAAAAATAACGTCGATTTAATTTCACAAATAACCTTCAAATTATTTTTCTCAACAAAATCTCAATAAAACCTTCTCTCTCTCTATGAGACTCTTTCAAGTTCAACGACATTATAATGATTGTGCTTATTCAACATCGTAAGTTCAACACTGAAACTTTCATGTGCAACGATGGAGATAGAATACTTGAGATCGGCAGAATTCTAAAACTACCGAACTTATTATATTCAATTTTAGAGTGATTTCATTTCACATCACCAAATCCATATTTTTATGCTTTGAATAAGAGTGGGACTTTCTTTATCTTTTAGTCGAGATTGTTCTTTTGAAAAATTCGTTTGATACTAATTAATAAATTATTTGTAAATGAATTTTTTTATCTAGATCATGAACAATAAACTTGGTTGTTGACAATATTGTTGAAATAGATGGGTGCGTTTAATTAACTTTTGTATAAAATAATTCAAATTAAGATTAAAATTATAAATTTTAAAACAAAGGGGTGCCAATAACTCAGCTCTTTCAACATATTCTAGCACAAAGCATGAACCACTCAAGGATACATCTACGAAGCTACGAAGAAATCTTAGTTCAGGTTAATTTACAGCAGGTTGTAAAGTAATACGCAATGTACAAAGTTGAAAGACCAAAGTGATGCTATTAGCACCCTGTATAATTCATATAAAATTAGAGAAAAGGACAAATATAATTCAATTTAACTCATTTTATTACAACATATATTCACACCTCATGCATCATAATATCATATGAGAAAATGACAATGGCACAATAATTTTTGAGTGGAAATCCCTACTATAAAAGAGATAACAACAACTATCATCATCATCATCATCATCATCATCATCATCATCATCATCATCATAATAATAATAATAATAATAATAATAATAATAATAATAATAATAATAATAATAATAATAATAATAATAATAATAATAATAATAATAATAATAATAATAATAATAATAATAATAATAATAATAATAATAATAATAATAATAATAATAATAATAATAATAATAATAATAATAATAATAATAATAATAATAATAATAATAATAATAATAATAATAATAATAATAATAATAATAATAATAATAATAATAATAATAATAATAATAATAATAATAATAATTGTAAACACACATTTTGTCATTATATAATATTTTAAATAATTTATTAAAAGAAAATACTATAACAAAAGAAGGGGGTTAATGATTTACAGGTGGAAATAAATTCTTATAAATATACAGTGAGAGTTTAATTAGATTTATCGTTATAATATTTTCTTTAATGATAAAATTATTTATATAAAAGGAGATTGATCTGAGTTCTCCTTAATTTTTAAAGATTCTATGATATATGTTTTTTAATAATATTTTATGAGTAGATAACTTTTTTATTTATTTTTATTTAGTAACCATAATCATCCTTTAAATTTTTGCTCAGTATAAGATCAAATTATGAGACAATACTTATCCACAAAAGGTTTTGAGGTTTTCTCCGTCAAATTTGGAAAACATTGATAATTGTTTTTGTTGTAGTTTTTTTTTTTTCTTTCCTTAAATAAAACAAACTTCATAAACTCACTTTTAACAAAAACAAAAAATAACTCGTGGAAAAGCATGCCAAGTAGCAACCAAGACTTTAACTTCCAAAAGTTAGGAAGGACCACCAAAAATCACACTTCACCCGTGCCAGATACATATGCACATTCCACACGTGCGAAACTGACCGGATAAGCCTTCGGGCAGCAGACAAAGCCCCGGCATGCATTAAATTGGCACCGTGGGCCCAGCCAAATAATTTAAATAATAAATAATCCCCTTTGAATAATTAAAATTTAATCCCAAGCTGAGAGCGTATAGTCACTAGCACCATCTACCCACGTGCGCCTACCCGGGCAGGTGGGCCCCACGATCCCCTGTCCTCTGGATAGAGACGACGAAGCGACAAAGAAACAAAAAGCGACGGCTCTGATTCCATCATTTACTATTTTATTAATTGATTACTATTGAACGCCAACTCTGTCATCGCAGTCGCACGCACTGTTTTAATTTTTTAATCCACTCGCTCGATTGACGCGCCAAAATATTTAATTAATTAGCGTCTTGAAACAATAAAAAATAAAAAAAATAAAACAATTAACTCACGTAGTTCCAAACCGGGTCAAAGCTCCGGCTTTTACGAGTCCCAAATGGTCACGCGCCCTAATTTACTGATTTTAATATTGCAATTTGTCGGCTGAGTATGTGATTTGTGTGTATAGTTAGTAGACAGTAAGATTCCAGTATGAGTGTACATCATGATGAATTGATGATAATCAAGATTTGTAATTGGGGTTAATAACATATGGGTCCTCGACCTTTTATAATTTCTCAAGTAAATGCATAAGTAAAATATGTCAAAGGGTATTTTTTTGTTAAATTAGAAATATGTTAAATGAAATGATACGAATATGAATCAATTTATGTAAAAACTGGATTAGTTTTTAAAATTTTTTGTTCGATTAATAATCAAGTTAGATCAATGTTGGCCCAAACTTTAGATGGTGTGAATACGGCAATGCTAACACAAATTGACATCCCCACTAATTTTCTCGAAAAGATTTTAATATATTTTTGTATTAGGTTAAATAGTGGTACATATGGATGGCAAAATATAATTATTGTGAGGACAATTATGGCTATTTCATTGATACAATTATTGTAAGGACAATTACGGTTATTTGAATACGATTGTTGTAAGAATAATTATGGCTATTTTAATACAACTTATTGTAAGGACTATTACGGTTATTTCACAAAATGAATTTTTTAAGAAATGATCATGTTGGTGGCAAAATCTAAGGCCCAGCCGAGGGAACACTTTGGTATAAGTGAGTAATACACAAGAGGAACTAGAAAGCTATGAGTTGATGGATTAAAATTAAATACAAGTGAACGTTAATACTAAATGAAGAGTAAGTCCTTGAAATAAGGGATTGAACGTGCGGGTCACGAGGCACCACGTGGTCTCTCCGGTGGCTTCGGGCCTAGCATTCAAGGAAACTCACTCACCAGTCTTCGCAAGCTTTACGAGGCCCCCCGCTTTTAAAGCCTCTCATTTATCTTATTTTTGTAAAATTGATATTGGTAATTTAATTGAGTTCTTTAATTCTTATCAGAATTTGTTTATTTATTATCATTTAATAACAACAAGTCACGGCTTGTAATTTGCTCATAAATCAAAATAATATAAAATTCAAATCTGTTAAAAAATATGATTGCGGACTTGAAAATCTAAGGCCAATATTTGGCTAGTTCTGCCCTCCTTGAAGATTTTTTTTTTCTACCCGAAAAAAGAAAAGAAAAAAGAATGAATCAAATCCCTCAGTTTTAAGAGTAATTTATGAACCTCATTCACTATCAACTTTTTACTAATTATTATTATCCGAACTCAAGTGATCCTATGCTAGAAAAAAAAAAATGTTTTCACAATCAGTTCCAGTTGCACCTCAAAGTAATGATTTGAAGATATTATTAACAAATCAAATGACTTTAATTGTGATATATTACTTTAACGACTTGATTCGAGTATGAGTAGGTACTATTTATTTTAACTAGTAAGCTGTTTTAAAGTGTAAAATATGGCACTTTGACATTATAAAAATAATTCTACAATGCACCCGTCACTAGTCGATCGATGTCTCAATTGTCTTTCTATTTTTATTTTCTTCTTCTTGTTGTTGGATTTTGTTTATTACACATTAAACTTATGGATTAGGCATCAATAATTATAATTAATGTTATGCTTTTAAGGAGTTTTTGGACTTTCGAAAATTTTTTAAACTATGAATTCAATCATCATGATAATGCATGGGGATGTTTGGAAACATAAATATTGTTGTCTTTGTTTTGTAATCCTTGCACTCGGTCTCATGACAATGAGCATGCCTTTTTCGAAACAAATTGAATTTCTTTACAAAAAAATTGATTTTCCCACTAGAGGAATCTTCTTGGGTTTGGAAAAAAATATTTGATCTCCCAATTTTCATGAATTTGGCTGCACTTTATAAAGATTTTATATTTCACTACGATACTAAAAAGAAAAAAAAATTATTTAACCTAAATATGCTACTGCTAGGGCTAGGGCGTATTTTTCACAATGGAACTCACATAATTCCAAAGATGAATAGTAATATCAGATCAGATCATATATCTTGTGAAATTTCTGAAATGGTAATGATGGTCTCCGATTGATTATCAATGGAATCAGACAGTTTTTGCAGGCATGCAAACAGTGTGTGATCGTACGTAGACAATTATGATGCTGTCTTGGAAATTATTAACAAGAACGAGAAAAAAACAAACAAGAATATATCAGCTGTGTAGAAATATTGCAGCCGGTCAAAGGAATCATTTCCAGGTTCAAGATGTTGAAGACTTGGAAGTACTCTTTCAGGCCAATACGAATTTCAATAGGCTTTCAAGTTTCAATCATTCATCTTTTTGTTTTTGGTTTTGATCTTTATTTCTTGTTCAAGTGCATAAACGTGCATTGGTGGACTCGAAACACATCAATTCTAACCATAAAAGAAAGTTGTTCTCTAACGTTTTAACGGTAGAGAGATCATATGAATAGGAAGAAGCCCTGGCAAATAGAGATTTTTTCTGATAGATAAAGGATTAATATCAGTATTAAAGACAAGTCTTAATAAGTTCTTTTACGTCAAATGTTAACAATATGATTTAAAATGTAGTAAATTTTACAGAGTTTGAGATAGTGGATTTGGTGAGTGCGAAATAAAAGTCTGAAAGCAACAAATAGGCGAAGAGACAAAATTAAAACCTTTGTGATGAAATCGTATAATATATATAATAATTCTCCAAAATCTACATAAATTCAAAACCGTAACCATCAAATACAATACGAAGCTCGGAAGTTGATTATAAATTGATTTGATGTTTTGGGCAATAGCCATAGCACTAAAGCCTTGTTGCTTTATTCTAAAGGAAGTGTGATAAGAGAAGTGATCGGGGCTCAATAATGTTATATCTATTAGGGCCGAAGGGGGAGGAAATGGGCAGTTTTTCTCTTAAATGGGCTCAGGATACATCTTAGATTGAGGATGCAATTTCAGGTTAGAAAACTCAGAATAAAAGCAAGCAGCCTTAAACCATAATCTTGCTTCATGTTAATTTGTCAGAGGCTATAATTGTGAAAATAAGAATAATAAGGTTTAGCGTGATCGTTAACGAAACTAACGGGATCTCTATTACTATTTAAATAAACCTCAAGAGAGTTTTGAGTGGCTTTTTTCTTTTCAAAATTTGGTCCATTATTACTAGCCATTCATTATTTTGAAGGTCTTACAATTAAATATTCAAATTGTTCACTAAACTAATTGTTTGCAATAAGTACTAATTCATAAAATTCGCATTAAATTTAGTGCATATTGTCACTAAATTAGAAGTCAAAATACACAGTCAAAATTCATCTAGTACGTAAGTTTGAAGTTTGATGACGCCAATATGGTTCCAAGGCCGTACATATGGAGAAACAAAGCTTGAAGAGTCAGTGAATCTGGAATCCATGTTCAATGGGTAGACCAAAGAATAAATCATGCTTTTGATGACAGCTGATTCTTTTATATGATTATTCTTTAAAATTGCAGTAATGCCAATCTGGCATGAAGATTTTATAAAGACAGAAAAAATACAAAGAAACAAGAGAGACGAATATAATTACGACGATAGTGCTATAATTATAAAGTTGGGATACCGATTGTGTCGAGCCAAAATAAACTCGACCAATGATAAGGTTTAACAAAAAATCATCACGTAACTTTATAAAATAAAGCTACATCAATTGGGACAAAAACTTGGTAAATTATCCAATCATTATTCTAATAAAATAAAAAAACAACTCATTTATTTAAAGTAAGATATACAAATAATTAACTTGCTACTTCCCTATAGATATGCTAGGATGAGGTATATATATAATCTAACATATTTTATATAAAATTTAATAATTTTTAATAATCCACATGCCTTCATTATATCTTGTTAGTTTGGTGGAATATTAATAGTCATGCCAACAAATTACTCCTTATACATCATTCACATATAAACAAAAAATTTATAAAAAAATAATTAAAATAAATTTTAGATATTGTGGTACTTTTACCTTATGAGGGTCAAATAATCATATTAATTTATATTAAAGCAACCTTATTGTTTAAATATAATAAAAAAACATAGTCTTAAAAAAATAAATGAATGTCAAATAAATCACTACTATATCATTAAAATATGAAAAAATTGTATAAAAGATTATTAAAGTTAAAGTAAAATTTAGATATTCTTATACTTTATGATGAGGGTAAAATAGTCATATTAATTTATGTTAAAGTAACCTTATTGGTAAAATATAATAAAAAAAAGTCTACAAATGAATATGGATTTAATTGACAATTTTTTATAAAAAATTTCTTCTTAATTTGATTTTTTTTTTAAATAATGTAAACTTGTTGTAATAAGTTTTTGAAAATGGGGTAGGTTTATAAAATTTGTAGAGTGGAATATCACCACCTGAACATAAATGCATTTGTCAAAGGGGTAAATTTCGGTTTATCCCTCTCCTGAATTAACTATTTCAAATCACTCGTTCACTTTGAAAACTTCAAGTTGCCCCTAGTTTTGTTCAAAAGATAAAGAAAAATAGGGTTCAAATGATGATTTTTTTGTCTTCTTAACAAAATAAAAGAGAGAAAATTGAAGGTTTTCAAAAGAAAGGAGTGATTTGAAGATAGTTAATTTATGAGGAAAGTAATCCGAAATTAACCATTCCCAAAGAGTTTGGACTCAATTTAATAAATAACCAATTAACTCTTTTTGTTTTTATCATTATATTTTTCTTTTAGTATTTTCTTTGACTGACCAATCATGAATAAATTCTAGTGAGATAGAGGATTAAAAAAATCAATTTCTTACTATGTTAATTAAATATAAAGTTTCCTTGATATTACATGAAAGTGGGAATTCTTGAATAATTTCTTTGCGAAATGTTAATTTTTATTTTATTTTAAAGAGAAGTATGATAATAATGAGATACAGTTATTGCACAATAATCTCAACTTTGTAAGCATATTACTATTCTAACTAGAATACAATTCTTTTATTCAAAGCAAGATAAATAAAATTAACTTTCTACTTCCTTATAAATATGCTAGGGTTAGCGGAAGCATAAGCCATGATGTTAGTTTCTTGTTCAAAATTTTCCATGTCCTCCTTAAACATTACCACCAATGCTTCTATTCCTTCGCCGTCACTTGTGCTTGATAAAATAGCAATATCAGGTAACAATATGGGCCCGAGGCTAAACCAAACAGGCTTCCCCCAACCAAAATCAACTTCATAATAAGGCAATCCAACCACACTAGTCAAAGGAAATGACCTTGAATCTTCCCATGCTTCATACAAATCCTTAATGAAATCTAAATACTCATCATTATTCATCACATCTCTTCCCATTCTCTTGGCTTTTATCACTGCTCTTACTAAATTTGTTACGTCTATGGCATCATCCTCGGCTAGTGACCATTCTGCCCTTACAAGCCGAAAAATGTTACCCATGCATCGTGGAAACATTGGTGGATTCATCTTGTTACGCAAATTCATAGTATAATACATTGAATGAGAGTACAACATGTTATCAATTGCCCTCTTTCTTTCACGCGCTACAGCGATGGAGGCACCCCAAATGAGTGCTGAAACAACCCGAAACGCGTTGCTTGTAACACGTCATCGTCAGAATTATTATTAGCCATTAATTCTCTATTCACCTTCTCCTTTAGAGTTGCTATCTTCTTGCCGTCGAGCAACAATCTTTTGAACACAATCTTGCGTGAAGATTGTGGGCTTCGGATCTGATACTGCTGTGGGAACTTTACGGGCGGAAACAGAGAGGTGCAATTTAAAACGATATTGTTATTGCACATATTATCATTATCATTAATCACCCCACGAGCGATTTCACCCCAGGTTTTCATGAAGTTAAAGATTGCGGAACCGTCGGCCACTCCATGAGAAAAACAAACACCAATTGCCATTTCACCGCTGTTGAACAAATTTACTTGGACAGCCAAAAGTTCTCTTTCAGAAATCTCTAAATTCGATAATTGGGGACTAGGTGGGATTAATTGTTGTAGCAGCTCCATATCTGGTGGTTGAAGAAACTTTGATAGATCACAGCCAACATTTGCTTCAATAAATGCAGCCCCATGATCATTACAGTCGACCGAAAAACCATCAATGAATCTTCCAGCAAAAGGGTAGTAGTGGGTTAATGTTGTTGCGAGAGATTGCGTCAATAAATCAGATTTTTTTCTGAAATCTTGGTTCTTGCAACTGGCCGAGTAGAAGAAAACTAGGGGAATGTAAAAATCAGAATTCATTTGATCAATCAATGAAAGTTTATAGGTTCTAAGATGTTTTCGCGTTGGAAGTGAAGGTTTGACTCTTTCGGTGGAAATGATCTGAACATCAGAAGTGGCACTTTTGATACTTCTTTTTGAGAAGATCTGGACGTTATTGGTGATTAATTTGGAAGCAGTTACTCGGAAAATGTTTTTGAGATTCACTGCCATCTTTTGCTGGCTTTGAGAAATTATTCACCAAAGTGAGTGTTGAGTGGCATATAGTGTGCAACCAAATTCATCATATTTATTATAAGTGTCTTGCATAATTGCTTCTGAAAAGATCGGATCTCCAAAATAATAAAGAAAATCAAAACGAATCCCTTAGAAAATATACAAAGTCAACAAATGGAGGTGATTTCAATAATAGACAATATTAAAACAATTCTCACTCTCCGGGTCTGAAGGTTGAATATGCCGGTGACAAGGCACAGCGTGGTGCTCACCCCCTATTAAGTCAATAGATCAGATTGAGATAATATCAAATTTTAATAATTCTTGTTACTTGTTATATAAGAACATATATTTAATAATTGGAAAGAAGGGAAATTAATGAATAAAATTAAGAGTGATGATACAGCCACAAACTCTTATACAAACTTAATTTATATAAACGGATGTATCATTAATTCATTGGTTGAATGAAAATATAAAATAATAGAAATAAATCATGTGGGTCAAGAGATATTTAATTCAACTAATTTTATTATGCCACATTAGTTTGTATAAGGATTTGTGACTATATCATTATTCTAAAATTAAATAAAATTCACTGGTAGATTCCATTAATTAACCCGAAAGCTGTGCATATATATCTTGTTTATTAAAATTTACGCAACACATAAGTATTTTATGAAACTAACACAAATATTTAAGATTTGTCCGTAAATATGCTAGTTATTATTTTATTTTAATGTCACCAGAATATTAATTAGAAAGAAATAACTTTTTGTACCTCTGACGGAATAAGTCGAGTTGGTTTGTCCCCTTCTAGTGAAAACAAGAAGTCACATGATCATTTCCCTCTCCCACCAACCCTGGGAAATAAACTTATTTAATTGATGTTTTATGTATAGGATGGAATATGAAATTAACTTTTGATACTTTTTGTTGAAATTTGAATTATATACAAGGACATAATTATATATATGATGTGCTAGGTGATTAGTGTGAGTGGGTATACGGGCAGGTGTGTGCGTGCGCCTGCGTGTATGCATGTTTGCGTGTGTATGCACGAGTGTGTGTTTGTGTGTGTGTGTGCACGCTTGGGTGGGTGGGTGCGTGCATGTGTGTGTACGCACGTGCGTGTGTGTCTATGTGTGCGTGCGTGCGTGTGTGTCTGTGTTTGTATGCATGCATGTGCGTGCGTGCATGTGCGTGTGTGTGCATGCATGCGTGCATGAATGTGTGTGTGTGGGAAGGTGCATTGGCATATACATTTCGTTTTCTATGAAATGAGAGTGTGAGTTTTAGCAAGCTGATTTCAAAGAAAGTAAGCGAATTTTCTTTTTTCTTTGGGTGCTTGAATTCACTACTCTCTTGGTAAAAACTCTATATGGTATGTTTAGAGATAAGTGGGTGAAGGATGCTTGTGTAAAGCCCAAAATAGGTATTATGTGAAAGCATGAATGTTAAGTCAGGGTGGTAATTGAATGAAGGTAGTTCAAGTAAGTGATTTGAAAGGAAATGTTTTGAAAGTGACCCCAAGTTTTGAAGAATTTCTTTTACGATGTTTTTCAGAGAGCATTGAATGTCGTGTATTTGTATTAGATATAAGTATGTATGTATTTTGGTATAAGAAAAATTACTTTCTTTACTAATTCTCGTATTCATTAAAGTTTATTGTGATTTCCATACATTAAGATTGATTCATGTTAAGTGATGAAAAAACCTAAATTGAGGATAATAGATAGTTTGGCAAATTTTTAAAATTTTCCATTATTTAAGTATCGACTGTTTATATATTGTGCAAAGATTTTTCAGTTTATTAGTTTTAGCGCTTCTGCCATGCTCTAGTTGTAAATTGTATCTGGAGACCCCCCTCGGATTCCGTCTGGAAATCAGGGAGAGTTGTTCCAAAAGATCTGATTAAGATATATCAAATTATAATAATTCTTGTTACTTGTTACATAAGAACATATATGGAAAGAAGGGAAATTAATAAAGAAGGTAAAGAAAATCCGTAGGCAAATTTTGTTTACTTTTGATACTTTTACTGTACACACACACATCTTGTTTACTAAAATTTTCACAACACTTAAAATTCTAGTAAAGTAACACAAATATTTAAGATTTGTTTTTTAATGTCATAAGAATATTAATTAACGAAAATAACTCTTGCATCTCTTAGGGGATAAGTCGAGCTGTTTTGCCACTTGTAGTGATAAAAGTAGGTCACATGATCAATTTCCCTTCAAACCCAACCCTGGAAAAGAAAGTTATTAAATTGGTGTTTATATATATGATAAGATGTGAAATTAAACACAAAAGTCATAAAATTAACTTTCGATACTTTTGCTGAAATTTGAATTATATACAAGGAGATAAATTTCTTATATTCAATTTCGAGTTAGGTGGGGGGTTAAAAAATCAATTTATACTTTAATCACTCCTAACTTTTTAAGTAATAAACTAAATTAAAAAAATTAAGGTTTCACAAAGAAATTATTTAAGAATTCCTACTTCCATATTAATATCATAGAAATGTTATTTTTATTTAACATTGTAAAAAATCAATCGGAAACATCAGGAAAAAAACAAGAGAGAAGAAATATAATTAACAAATTAACAACTCTTTTATTCAAAACAAGTACATGTTGATACTAGCAAAAAAATATATTCATCTCACCCAAAACCAAAGGATTGTTATATACTCCTAAATACTCAACACATAACTTAGAAGTCAAATATATATATCTGCTATTATTAAAAAAATTTGACAATGCAAGCATCCATTAGAGCAGCTTTTGTAGTCAAAACATTGGAATCTCAGCCACCATCCATCGTTTGATTCGTTTCCAACGGCCTGGACGACAGTGGGGAGAATCAATAAGCATTTGAGCACCAGGCAACAAAAAAATTTGCTAGACTTTCCATGGAAGTGAAATCTGCTACATCGCTAATTCGATAATGGCATGATGATTTCTCGAATAAATTTATTGCTTCTCGCAACATTGGAAAGTTTTTTTTTTGAGATCAATGGAATTTTTGCTCCAAGTAAGGCACATTTATCTGTAGTGAAATTTGGTGGAGCAAATGACAATAGTTCTAATACCATGTCTATTTTGTAAATCTTTGCTAGAATTTTATGTACTCTAGAGAAAAGAGCTCATGAATTTTTTCTCTGCTTTGTGACGAGAATAGGTACTATGAATTTTTTTTTATATTGGATTTAAAAGTTCAATGTCATAAATATTTGATTTGAAGAATCCATTTCTCATTTTTTCTCCATTAAATTTAAACTTTAGTAAAAGATATGGCGGGGATGCTTGGTCGAAAGGTATGATATAATACCATATAAAACAATTCAAGTTAAATAGAAATTAGTAACTAATTTCACAGGGTGAGCTTAAGGATAAGATTAATTAGTCTCTTGGACATAGCAAGGTTGGTCGTGAAACGGTTTGTATCCGTGATCGCCGGATTTTGAATAATAATAGGGATAACGGTTGGTATTTAGAGGATGAGACATGATTTCTTATCCCCGTCCAAACCTTTAAGCAAATAGTAGTTTATAATATTTATTTAATTAATCTATTATTTAAAGAGAAGTATGATAATAATGAGATACATTTATTGTACAATAATCTCAACTTTGTAAGCATATTACTATTCTAACTAGAATACAATTCTTTTATTCAAAGCAAGATAAATAAAATTAACTCCTTACTTCCTTATAAATATGCTAGGGTTAGCGGAAGCATAAGCCATGATGCTAGTTTCTTGTTCAAATTTTTCCATGTCCTCCTTAAACATTACCACCAATGCTTCTATTCCTTCACCGTCACTTGCGCTTGATAAAATAGCAAGATCAGGTAACAATATGGGCCCGAGACTAAACCAAACAGGCTTCCCCCAACCAAAATCAACTTCATCACAAGGCAATCCAACCATACTAGTCAAAAGAAATGACCTTGAATCTTCCCCTACTTGGTACATATCCTTAATGAAACCAAAATACTCATCATTATTCATCACATCTCTTCCCATTCTCTTGGCTTTTACCACTTCTCTTACTAAATTTGTTACCTGTATGGCATCATCCTCGGCTAGTGACCATTCTGCCCTTACAAGCCGAGTAATGTTGCCCATGCACCGTGGAAACATTGGTGGATTCATCTTGTTACGCAAATTCATAGCATAATACATTGAATGAGAGTGCAACTTGTTATCAATTGCCCTCTTTCTTTCACGCGCTACAGCGATGGAGGCACCCCAAATGAGTGCTGAAACAACCCCGAAACGTGTTGCTTGTAACACGTCATCGTCAGAATTGTTATCAGCCATTAATTCTTTATTCACCTTCTCCTTTAGAGTTGCTATCTTCTTGCCGTCGAACAACAATCTTTTGAACACAATCTTGCGTGAAGATTGTGGGCTTGGGATCTGATACTGCTGTGGGAACTTTACTGGCGGAAACAGAGAGGTGCAATCTAAAACGATATTGTTATTGCACATATTATCATTATCATTAATCACCCCACGAGCGATTTCACCCCAGGTTTTCATGAAGTTAAAGATTGCCGAACCGTCGGCCACTCCATGAGAAAAACAAACACCAATTGCCATTTCACCGCTGTTGAACAAATTTACTTGGACAGCCAAAAGTTCTCTTTCAGAAATCTCTAAATTCGATAATTGGGGACTAGGTGGGATTAATTGTTGTAGCAGCTCCATATCTGGTGGTTGAAGAAACTTTGATATATCACAGCCAACATTTGCTTCAATAAATGCAGCCCCACGATCATTACAGTCGACCGAAAAGCCATCAATGAATCTTCCAGCAAAAGGGTAGTAGTGGGTTAATGCTTTTGCGAGAGATTGCTTCAATAAATCGGATTTTTTTCTGAAATCTTGGTTCTTGCAACTGGTCGAGTAGAAGAAAACTAGGGGAATGTAAACATCAGTATTCATTTGATCAATCCATGAAAGTTTATAGGTTCTAAGATGTTTTCGCGTTGGAAGTGAAGGTTTGACTCTTTTGGTGGAAATTATCTGAACTTCAGAAGTGGCACTTTTGATACTTCTTTTTGTGAAGATCTGGATATCATTGGGGATTAATTTGGAAGCAATTATTGGGAAATTTGTTTTGAGAGTCACTGCCATCTTTTGCTGGCTTTGAGAAATTATTCACCAAAGTGAGTGTTGAGTGGCATATAGTGTACAGCCAAATTCATCATATTTATAAGTGTCTTGCATAATTGCTTCTTGAAAGATCGGATCTCCAAAATAATAAAGAAAATCATAGCGAATCCCTTAGAAAATATACAAAGTCAACAAATGGAGGTGATTTCAACGATAGGCAATATTAAAAAAATTTCTCACTCTCCGGGTCAATAGATCAGATTGAGATATATCAAATTCTACTAATTCTTGTTACTTGTTAAATAAGAACATGTATTTAATATATAGAAAGAAGGGAAACTAATGAGTAAAATAAAATTTGTACAACACTTAAATATTTTATGAAAGTAACATAAATATTTTGGATTTGCCCATAAATATGCTAGTTACTATTTTATTTTAATGTCACTAGAATATTAACTAGCAAGAAGTAACTTTTTGTATCTCAGAAGGAATAAGTCGAATTGGTTTGTCCCCTTATAGTGAAAACAGGAGGTCACATGATCATTTCCCTCTCCCACCAACCCTGGGAAATAAAATTATTTAATTGATGTTTCATTTATAGGATTGAATATGAAATAAACTTTTGATACTTTTGTTGAAATTGGAATTATACACACAGACATAAATATATATATGATGTGCTAGGTGATTAGTGTGATTGTGTATTTGGGCGGGTGTGTGTGTGCACGCGCTTGCGTGCATGCATGAAACAACCCGACCCAAACCCTCAGGGCAAGTCTATCTAATCGCATCAAAACTGAATAGATAATAATCTAATTAGTAAGAATTCTTCTGAAAATTCCGCAAAATTTCCTTTATAAATATAAGACTCTCAATCTGCAACTATGCAAAACAAGCACTCCTAAAATAATTCAATATACAACCAACTCCAATGATTATTGATAACTCTATAAAATGAGAGTTATCATGGTACTTTTAAACTTAAATCATTATTACATAGAGAGTAAATGACATGTTTTGATTGCATTTTATTTTTATTTGGCATGAATATCCATTTTAGTTTATTTTTAATAAATTGCGTTGTTTTAGAATAATTTTATGTGCTTAGATTGTGTGCATAATTGTAAGAAAAGAACTTGTCTACAGAAGAATTGAAACAAATCTAGAACAGTGCAGTTGTTGTAGCCGTTGCTCTAGCATCCATTGCTATAACAATCCTGGAACAACGACATGGAAGATTTCGTGCGAGATACTTAGAAGATTGCAATCTGGAGTTTTCATAATCTAGAAGATACGTGCCCTAGACTTCCGTTTACCCTAATTTTCATCTATAAAAGAAGCACAAACGGAAAGGAAAAAGAATGTTGTGAATCAAAAACAAAAACCGAAAGAAACAAGAGCAAAACATGATTCAAGAGCAAGATTTAAGGTGGCATCAAAGGAGAATTTGCAGAAATCAATCGGGAACTCAATCATTTTTATTATTTTCTTGTTTACTTTTTAGTCATGAGGATGTGTTTGATGGCTAAAACTTTGTTCTTTATTTTTCTTTTGTAAACCATGAACTAAATTTATTTGTGGTTGAGTGATAAACAATCTTGGTGGTTTATTGACTGAATATATGTGTTGTTGTATGTTTGCTATAACATTTTATCTTGATAGTATTTATTTCTATTTATTATTTTGGCTGATCACCAATTTAATGATACTAACTAAAAAAGAGCCACAAAAAAGCCTATCTTAGTGGAACATATCAGAGCAATACTTGGTTTTAGATTGAGTTTCCTGATATGAGTTTTACTTAATTCCAAAAGAACCATACTTAATCTAAAATTAGTGATGAACTAGACATATGGATTCACCTTGTAGGGTAATTAGAACCTAAGCGTGTAATGCTATATCTTATGTTGGCATAACAACTGATCACTGTTAGGTTGCATATAGATATAAAATATTTAATATGCAACAACTGAGGATATATAAGGATTCTGCCTAGTGCTGTAGCAGCCAAGCCAAACATTAGAAAAATAGTCAAAACCATTAAGTGAGTTTAATCACTCAACTACTCATTTCTTATTGATTGCATTTTCGTGTTTGATTTAATATTTTATTTATTGCATTTTTAATTTAGTTAGTTTGTTAGTTTCTTTAATTATTTTATTTTAATTTAATCTAAACTGCACTATTAGAATTGCTGTAGCAAATCTGATAACATCAATCCCTGTGGAGACGATCTTGAATACTCATCATTATATTACATGTTGTGTACACTTGCACATTGACACCCATAGCATTTGAATTAAATACAATAAGTTTTTGGCGCCATTGTCGGGGATTGATTGTTCATTGTGATTTGTGAAATTAGTTTTAACGATGCTAATTTTTAATTCTATTTTAATTTGTTTACTTTATTGACATAAGTGATCTAACAACCCTTGTATGCACAAATATAAATTTGTTGAATTTCAGTTCGATCTAGAAATTAAAAGAACTGCAAGGAGATTGAGAAGAGAGCATCGGGAATTATAAATTGCTGTAGCAATGGATGATTTGTAAGATATAAGAAACTTGAACCCTAGAAGGGAGTTACAACCAGTCAATGTACATGAAGGTTTGAATGGACAACATGTTCAAAGGCAACCAGGGAACAACAACATTATTCATATGACGAACGATAGAGATAGAGCCATTCGAGACTATGCAGTGTTGACTCCTCAAGCCATACATTCGAGAATAGTTAGACCCGACTTTCCCGCTGACAATTTTGAGCTCAAACCAGTGATATTTCAAAAGCTGCAAATAGTGAGGCAATTTAATGGACTGCCATAAGAAGATCCTCATCTACATTTTAAGTTATTTTTGGATGTGAATGATGTTTTCAAGATTGCTGGAGCATCACAGGAAGCATTACGACACAAACTTTTCCCGTTTTCTTTAAAAATCGAGCAAGAGTATGGTTGAATTCTTTACCACCTGATTCCATCAATGACTTGACTGATAAATTTTTGATGAAATACCTCCCGCCAACCAAGAATGCAAAATTGAGGAACGAGATCACATCTTTCCATCAACTTGAAGATGAGAGTTTGTATGATGCATGAGAAAAATTTAAGGAGTTACTTAGCAGATGTCCTCATCATGGTATTCCTTACTGCATACAGTTGGAAACATTCTATAATGGTCTCAACTCAAGCACTAAATTGATGGTGGACGCTTCAGTAAATGGAGCCTTGTTATCTAAGTCTTACAATGAGGCTTATGAAATTTTGGAGAGGATAACCAACAATATCTATCAATGGCCATTAACTAGATAAGCTGTAGCAAGAGGAATAGCAAGAGTCCATAACGTAGTTGCCTTAACAATACTGTCAACCCAAATAACCTCATTAACAAATATGGTGAAAGTTATGACCACTGCTCCAGCAACCGTCAACCAAGTTGCTGCAGTATCATGTTTTTATTGTGGAGAAAGGCACTTATTTGGCAATTGTCCTGGAAATCCAGCGTCAATTAACTATGTGGGCAACTTCAATAGACAGAACAATTATCATTCTCAACCAAAATATGGAATTTTTACCCAAGATATCTCTAGGGTATGAAAAAGTTATATTATAACTAATATTAACATATATTAGTTTATTCTTAATTCTAAAAGAATAATACAACAAAATTATACAATAAAAAAAATGAGATGATTAGGACATCGTAACAAAAATCATCTATATCTTCTAACACCATCACATGACCGAGCTTCAAAATATATCTACACTCATTGGGTCGATTCGGTGTACCTGTAACTTTATGTTGGGGGGGAATATAATAAAACAGAATCAGTATAAAACTCAATGAGCTCAGTGAGTGGGTAGTAATTTTTTAAAACACATTTTTACTTTAAAAGAAATAATTACATCATTTCCATACATGTTTTCATCAAACTATATGCGAGAAACCACTAGTAAATCATTTAATATTTAAATCATATCACTAACCTTGAAGAGCATATTTAATATCGTACATAATAACCATGAAAAATCATATTACAATTTCATGTAAAATACATAAATCTGAAATCATCATTAAACAAGTACCCAAGGGAATAATCTCGTCGTATTCGGACCTTAACATATGGGCAACGACGTACTATCTAGGTACTGTCATTCTCTAGAGCTACGTGTATCGACAGGGAAGTGCCATCTTATATCTCATCGTATTTGTACATGCACAATCTAGTCCCAAAAGGACAAAAACACCCAATCACACGGCCCAAAACCTCTATGTGTACTCAGACGGGCCCTAAAGGCTTATATCTCATCTGTATCATCTGTATCATCTGTATCTGTATCACTGTTATCATCATATCATATGCATATGCCCCCAAAGATAGAAGCACTCAAACACACGGTGCAAAGCCTTTATGTGTGTTTAGACGAGCCCTAAAGGCCTAATCATATATGTATCACTATAACCGGAGAAAGGGTATTGTCCAATGATTTGGTAAACAACCTTTTATACACATTTCCTTTTCTTTAAAATATGATCATGCATATATTCAAAATCGATAATAAAATCATTAATCATACACATCTTTAATAATAAACACCAATACACATATTAATCAATTTATAGAAAAATCATTAAATCAGAGCCTTTAAAACTTATCTCATAAACGTGCCTTACCATATTTTAAAATCATAATAAACTATAAAGAAAATATGTTTTGTATATTCCACTTACAGTGACGATGTTCAGACTCGGTTATCCCCCATGTTCGCTGATTGATTCTCGCTCACGGATCCTCTTAAATCAAGGAAACGACATAATTAATTTTTGTAATTCAGAATTACATATGAATTTATGCAATAAACTCGAAACGAACATCTATCCATAATATACAACTCCCATGTCAATAAAATTATTAAAATACCCTTCAATCCGTACATCATTAAAATAATCTGAAATCAAAAATCACCGCATTACCCTCGGAATCGTAATTACAACCAATCCTTAATTTTAGAAATTATTAAAATCTTTACAGGGTCAAAAATTACAAATTGCCTTCAAATTATGAAATTATCGAATTGCCCTCGCCGGTCAACGGTAACCAGAAGTTCAGGTTAGACACTTCTGGCCGAGCTGAGTTCAATTGTATCGACGGTGAGATCGCACGTGCCGTGACGGTGCCAGAATCTAGCCCGACAACTGTGTAACTCTAACTGCTAAACCACGGTAAATCGACAGCTTCGGTAGTTGTAGATGGTTGGAAAATCAAAAAGGAGTTATGGGGAACAAAACCTAGCTGGTGGTGTCACCCCAAACTGGTAGAATCGACGTCAAGATGGGGTGAGTTTTACTGCCGCTTATTGAGCTAAAACATCGACGTTCTGGCCTTTAATCGGTGACAGTGATGGCTGGGATATAACTATTGGTCTTCAAGCTTTAGATTGGTATTAAGCTTGGCAGGTAGGGTGGTCGAAATCACGAGATTTGACCGGGTCACTTTCAAGGGTGGGGTCAGGTTTTGGGTCATTTTATAACTTTTCTCACTCTCTCATATGTGTGTATGTGTTCCCCTATTTCAAGCTTCTTCTTTTATTTTTATTTACCTTTTAACCGCCTCATTTTTTTTTTTCAACATATGTTACAATCCTCTCTACTTATAAAAATTTCATCCTCGAAATTTACGTACTTGATAAAAAAAAGACAGGGATACTGAGCTTGCATTAAGTCCTTGCGGTCCCAGGTAGCCTCTTCCTTTGTGTGATTCCTCCATAATACTTTTACTAGCGGAAGGGTCTTAGAGCGTAGAACTTGGTGTTTCCCTTCCAGTATTTTCACTGGTTCTTCTTCGTAAGTCAAGTCTTCTTTTAAGTGAATATGTTGCTTCGATAACACATGCTTGGGTCATATATGTACTTTCAGAGCATTGAAACATGAAACACATCATGGATTCTGGATAACTCGGGCAGTAGAGCTAATCGATAAGGTAACAGACCAATGCACTCTAAGATCTCATATGGCCCAATGCAACGTGGGCTTAGCTTCCCCCGCTTCCCAAATCGAAGTACCCCTTTCCAAGGAGATATCCGTATGAAAACTTTATCCCTAACTTCGAATTCAAGTTCCCATCTACGCTTGTTTATATAACTCTTCTGTTTATCTGCATCATTATCAACAACAACAACTTTCTCCGCAAATGAGGGATTAGATTCATCAAACGTAACATGTATAGATTCTTCCACAACTAAAGTTCTTTTGTTATAAACTCCATAAGCTTTGCTTGAGTTTAAATACCCAAGAAAGGTGCCAACATCGGATTTTGGATTAAATTTGCCAAGATTATCCTTAGTGTTTTGCATCAAAAAACTTTGAAACAACCAATGTTGGGTTTTCTATATTTCTAAAGCTCATATGGAGTTTTATTGAGATGAGGTCTAATCAATACACGATTTAAAAACTTTGAAAATTGATGCACAATGCCTAAATTGTTGCAAAAGGTTTCAAAGGCATGATTTTCAAACTCTCATTCGTGATCACTTCTAATGCATGCAATACCATATCCTTTTTCATTTTGAACTTTCTTACAAAACACTTTAAAAACATCAAAAGTATCATCCTTATTAGCTAAGAATAATATCCATGTATATCTTGAAAAATCATCAACAATTACAAAATCATAATACTTCACACTCAAGCTAGCATACCTTGAAGGTCTAAATAAGTCTATGTGAAGTAGTTCAAGAGGTTTTGAAGTAGAAATATGATTTTTGCTTTTAAAAGATGTTTTGATTTGTTTACCAAATTGGCATGCTTCATAAATTCTATCTTTTTGGAATCTGATTTTTGGAAGACCTTTAACTAAATCGTTTTTGGAAATATTTTAAATTAAATCCATGCTTGCATGTCCTAGTCTTTTATGCCATAACCATCCATCATCATGCAATACGGAAAAACATTTATCATGTGTAGATGCACAATCTATATCAATGATATAAATATTAACATATCTATTTCCTACAAAAAATATCTTGCCATCACATGTACTCTCAATAACACATTTATTCTTATAAAAAACAACTTTATAACCCTTATCACACAATTGACTATTGCTAAGTACATTGTGTTTCAAGTTTTCAACCAAACACACATTTTCAATAAGAGTAGAGGATACATTACCGACATTTCTAATACCAATGATTTTTCCTTTTGCGTTATCTCCAAAGGATACGTTTCCACTATTTTCAATCTTGGTAAAACTTGAAAACCACAAGTAATTCCTTGTCATGTGTCTTGAAGATCCACTATCCAAGTACCACTTATTTTTTCCTTTTCTTTGGTCTTTGCAGAAAACATTTCTAAGTTTTAAGTACCCAAAACTTCTTGGGTCCTTGAGTGTTAGTAATGGTTCCTTTTGGAACTCAAACACATTTCACACTATAATATGCATTTCTTTTCACTGGATATCTATTTTTCTTGTGACTATTTTGATTACAATAATGGCATACAACTTGATTGTTAATGGAGGTACTCTTTACAAAATAATTCTTATAATACTTTTATTTCAAATTTGGCTTATAGCCAATGCCTCCTTTGTCAAACACACATTTTTGTGAATTAAGTAAGTTTTCCAACATCTTTTACCCATTTGTGAATTTTAGTACAATTTATTTATCTCATTATTCTTCTTCTTAAGCATTTTATTCTCTTTTACCAATTCATCAACATGTGATTTTTCATGCTCATATGAAGTAATTTGTTTACCTTTAAAAGATGCAATCCTATTAGACAACATTTTATTGTGTAATTTTAATTCCTTTATCTTCTCATTCAATGAATTATTCCATTTTTCCAGGGCATCCTTTTCATTTGTAAGTTCTAGTATTTTTTTTTTCTAGCATGCATTCTTTTTACCAATTTTTATCCACTCATCATGAAATTCTTTAAAAGCATTATGTAACTCATCATATGTTGGAAGTTCACTTACCTCAGCAAGTTCATTAAATTATTCTTCCTCGATTGCCATGAGAGCTAGATTTGTTATTTTTTGGTGCTCTTCATCATCACTTATTTCCTCATCGCTATCATCCTATGTGGCTACCATTGCTTTCTTCTTGATCTTGTTGAGAAGAGGATACTCAGACCGTATGTGTCCAGACTTTTTGCATTCATAGCAAGTGATTAGCTCATTCTTCTCTTTTTGGTTCTTGAAGTTTCTGAACTTTTTCCGCTTACTAGTTTTCTTGTAGAATTTTATGAATCTCCTAGTCAGCATAGCATTTCTTCATCAACCAGCTCGCTTTCCTCATCACTCTCATGTCTTGAAGCTTTGAGAGCAACACTTTTCTTCTTCTCTTTATGCTATTTTCTGCTGCCAAATCTTCTTCATATGAAATGAGAGAGTCAATTAAATCATCAATAAGTAAAATATTTAAATTTTTGGCTTCTTCAATGCCTGTCCTTTTAGGTCTCCATTCTTTTGTAAGTGACCTAATGATTTTCTTGACTTTCTTGCTATTCGAAAAAGTTTTTCTTAGGGCTCCTAGGGTGTTCACTATGTCTGTAAATCGTGTATATATAGAATACATACTTTCATTTTGTTCTATTTGGAATAATTCGTATTGACGAGTGTATCTACTGATTTCAGAATCTTTAACTTGATTTGTCCCTTCATAGACAACCTCAAGTTTATTCCATATTTCTTGAGCACTCTCACAACTAGATACTCTATGAAATTTTTTCTTATCAAGAGCACAAAACAAGGCATTCATTGCCTTAGAGTTTAAAGATATCTTTTTCTTTTCTAACTCACTCTATTGACTTGACGGTTTAGGAATATCATCTCCTTCTTCATTTTTAGTAATAGGCATGAATGGACCCTCACAAACAACTTCCCAAATTTTGTAATCTAAGGTTTTCAAATAAATTCTAATCCTAGTTTTCTAATATAGGTAGTCATTACCATCAAAGAATGATATCCTAGTTGTAGATTGTCATTCCCTAAAGGTAGAGTCATTTTGGGTTGCCATGGATTTTTTAAGTTCTAGTAAGAGAACATTGCTTTAATACCAAATGAAATAATATCTAGGCAACCCAAAAGGGGGGGGGGTGAAGTGAGTTTCTAACAAATTACGCAAAATTTAATCAAAACCTAATGCAAATCTTAAACGAATTTAAAGCAATAATAAATAAATAATCCAAAATATAAAAAGATAAGGGAAGATAGATTCAAACACAAAGATTTTTACGTGGTTCGGCCAACCTCGCCTATGTCCACGTCTCTAAGTACATTGGGCTTGAGGATTCCACTAGTCAAGCCTTCAAGGCTTCAAGAACACTTACAATTGACTTCAAATGTGTTAATAAACCTTTACACTAAGAGATTATCCTCAATCTCTTAACCCAAGTATATCCCAACACTTACAATCACTCAAAACAAAGATTATAAATCTGGTTTTCTCTCACACAATATATAAGATTACAAATCAATGCCCAATATGTGAGTAAATGAAACAAGAATGAATTTAAAGCTTAATAAAGGTTGTATTCTCGATTATAAGCTAAATGATAACGTTGTGATCAACTCTTGTTTGAATTTGATTCAGCTTATTCATATTTGGAGCTGAAAAATAGCTGTTGTTGACTTTTTGCCTGTAATCAGATCGTCGTTAACAATTATCGGTTAACCGTTTTGAATGGTCCAAGTGACCGTT
This sequence comes from Citrus x limon, assembly GCA_034663535.1. Taxonomy (NCBI): domain Eukaryota; kingdom Viridiplantae; phylum Streptophyta; class Magnoliopsida; order Sapindales; family Rutaceae; genus Citrus; species Citrus x limon. The sequence goes on from CM067997.1 coordinate 26,543,314, forward strand.
CAGCTGAATTTCAAATAAACGGTTGACCGGTAGCCACTATTGGTTCACCATTAATTTCCAGAGAGACCTGGAAAACAAATTTCTATTATCTGTTCTTGCTAAAAGGTTGAAGATTAGCATGGAATGACATTATGAAAATTATCGGTTAGTCGTTTGAAGTTAACAGTTCGCTGATTATTTCCAGTAGCCTGCAAAACAAAATAATCTTATCCATTTCTGTTAAATGGTTCAAGGTTAGCACAAAATTCCATTATGAAAATTATCGGTTAGCCGTTTGATATAAACGGTTCGCCGTTTAATTCTAGTAACCAGCCTAACACACTTGCATTGTCCGTTTTTGCTAACAGGTTCAAGTTTAAGGAATTATCACTCTTTGGAAATTATTGATTAATTGTTTCAAAGTTAACGGTTCACCGTTTACTTCCAGAATCACAGTTTTAACAGAATTTCACATGGATTGTTTTTTTGATTTAAAAATAATGATTATCCATATTTCATGAACACATTTAGAAATATTATATGGCTTTTAAGAAAATGTTTATTATTGAAAACTCCAACATTTTAATTTAAAACATTTAAAGTCTGTTATCATCAGAATCAATATAATGAACATATACATGCTAACACATCAAAGGTAAGTAGTTATCCCAATTACCTTTAAACTCCATAACACAAGCTCGAAATATATCCTCCAGGGTTTGAATAGTACGTTCTAGCTGACCATTAATATGTGGATGAAAAGCTGTAGTAAAGTTCAACTTGGTGCCTAAAGCATTTTGCAAGCTAGTCCAGAACTTAAAAGTAATCCGGGAATCTCTATATGAGACTATGGACATAGGTACTCCATGAAGTTGAACTATCTCAGCCACATAAATACTCCCTAACTTGTTCATCGAATAGGTGGTTTTAAATGGTAAGAAGTGAGCAGATTTTGTAAGTCGATCAATAACCACCCAAACACTATCAAGTCCCTGCTGAGTACATGGAAGTCCAACTACTAGATCCGTCGTGATGTGCACCCATTTCCACTCAGGAAAAAGAAGTGGTTGAGAATACCGTACAAACCTCTGGTGTTCAACCTTAATATGCTGACAGACTAAACAATGAGAAACAAATTTTGCTATCTCTCTCTTTATGCTTTGCCATTATGATCCCTCAAGGTGCGGTACATCTTTGTACTACCAGGATGCATTGTATAAGCTGAACAGTGAGCTTCTTCCATAATTTCTTCTTTCAAATCTTTAATATCAGGTACATCAAATCGACCCAGCGACTGTAAATATAATTTTGTATGTTAATATTAGTTATAATATAATATTTGATATTATGGAGATATCTTGGGTAATAAATCAACATCTTGGCTGAGAATGTTGATCTTTGGAGTTGGTTGTATATTGATTTATTTAGATAGTATTTGTTTTACATATTTATAAGTTCGGGTTCTTTTTTATTAACCGTGTCAACAGAGAAGCAATATTAGAGAATCCCTCCACAAATCTACGATAATAGCCAGCCAATCCCATGAAACTTTTAACCTCTGTGACATTTTTAGGCCGCCCCTATTTCACAACTGCTTCAATCTTTTGAGGATCAACATAAATGCCTTCAGCTGATATCACATGGCCCATAAATACTAGTCTGTCCAACTAGACTCGCACTTACTGAACTTAACATACAACTGTTTGTGCCTTAAAGCTTGCAAAACAATCCGCAAATGCTCTGCATGCTCCTCCTCGCTTCGGGAATACACCAAGATATCATTAATGAATACAATTATAACCCGATCTAGATATGAGTGAAATACCCTATACATGGGATCCATAAAAGCTGCTGGAGTATTTGTTAGCCTGAATGGCATCACTAAGAATTCATAGTGCCCATAATGGGTTATAAATGCTGTTTTAGGAACATCGGCCTCTTTAATTCTAAGCTGATGATACCTCGAGCACAAATTGATCTTAGAAAATGCTTTCGCCCCTTGGAGTTGATCAAACAAGTCATCGATGTGTGGAAATGGATACTTATTGCGTACTGTAACTTTAATCAACTGTCTGTAGTCGATGCAAAGTCCTAAAGTCCCATTTTTTTTTTCTTAACAAACAAGATTGGAGCTCCCCACGGGGACACAGTAGGTCGAATAAACCTTTTATCTACCAACTCTTGCAGTTGAACCTTCAGTTCCTTCAATTCTGATGAAGCCATCCTGTACGGTGCTACAAAAATAAGAGATGTTCCAAGGACTTAATCAATAGAAAACTCAACCTCCCTGTTAGGTGGCATCCTAGGAAATTCATTTGAAAATACATCTTGAAATTCTTTAACTATGGCAATATCCTTCGATCTCAATTCTCGAACTTCTGTGTCTATCACATGAGCTAAATAAGCAGAACACCCTTTTCTTCGCAACCATCTTGCACTAATAGCAGATATGACACATGAGGGTAGAACTCTGCGCTCCCATAAAATTTCACCTCAGCGTTCTCTGGCTTTTTAAACACAATTTCCTTTTTGAAACAATCCATCGTAGCATAATGAAATTCAAGCCAATCCATGAACAAAATAACATCGAAGTCATGAATGTCTAAAGACATCAAATTCGCCTTAAATTCATGCTCACCCATTCTAATCATACAATATTAATATACACGCTCATCAAGTAATGACTCGAGAGTAGGTGTGTGAAAAACTAAGCCACAATCCAGTGGCTCGGGCTCTCGCCCTAAATATATAGCAAAACTACAGGAAACAAAGGAATGCATGGATCAAGGATCAATAAGAATATGGGCCTCATGGCCAATGATAGATAATATACCCATAATAACTTCTAATGCAGCACGTGCCTCTTGTTGTATCAAAGCAAAAACTCGTGCTTAAGTATGACGTTGACCTGGCTGACCTCTCTGACCTAGAGCAATCGTCAGACTCCTAAAAGTAGACGTAGAACCTTCCGTCTGTACTCCTCTTTGACCATGAGTCTGGCCAGAGTGAGGTCGATACCGTAAGGTTGTCCCTCCTGCAGAATTGTCACCCTGAGACAAGGTAGGGTAGAATCTTCTGATGTGTCTAGGCTAACCACATAGATAAAAAACTTAGTCTCCAGCGCGACACTGACTCTGATGGTTCTTGCCACACGAAGAGCAAGAAGTCTGTTGGGTACTTTTAGGATGATCATCATGATGTCCTCCACTACTGCGGTCGTATTGTCCTTGATTTCTAGTATTACTCCTCACTGACGGCTACACTGAGCTATAACTGACAACCTGTCTTGGGTCTCCCCTAAAGCCTGTACCCTGACTCCTTTGCGTGATATCAAAGTAAATTGTAGGAATACCCCCTATTTTAGGTAACCTGCTATTAGAGCCACCCCCTGCCTAGCTCTGACTACACTTCTACTTCAGTGCTTGAACTCTGCGTCCCTCTGAAATACTATGTTATACTCACCTGACTACCTCAAGTACCTCTCCAAACTTAGTGTATCATGATGCAGTCACGGTGATGCGAATCTCAAATTAGACACTCCTCAAACAGTCTGCATCTATTTCTTTCATCACCGACTACAAATGCAGCAAATTTGGAGAGGGAAAAAAATTTCTTCTCATACTCCTCAACTATCATGGATCCCTAAACCAACTAAAGGAATTCACTCCACTTAATATCTTGATACACAGTTGGAAAATAATGATCGTAGAATTCCTTACGGAATTTAGCCCAAGTAATTGCAGCATGCCCTTACTATCATTTCTCTGCTATCTGCCACCAATGGTAAGCTATATCCTTGAGTAGGAAAATGGCAAAGGTTGGCATGTCATGCCCTGAACACTTCATCACATCAAAAATACGCTCTAACTTAACAAACTATGACTCAACGTCAGGTGGTTCTCCAGAACCATTAAAGCTTCTCGCCTCTAAACTCCTTACACGTTCAATAGTATTTGCATTACCGGTATGTGCTTGAGTATGATTTTGTACCACTATAGTCATGATTTGAGCCAGCCTATCAAATGATTGTTCAATATTCGGAACATTCCCTGGTGCATGTTGTGCTCTTTCATGTGTGGAGGATTCAACTACTCCCTCATTCATGGGTTCACTTTTCTTTGCAGGTATACTATCAGAAGTCAACCCAGATACTGGGCTAGTACGGCCACAACCATGGCCACATCTACTGCTACAACAAAGCACGATGGTGCCTACAAAATATCAATTCTTACTTTAATAACAATAAAACTTATTCTTACTAATGTAGTAAAGTCTACAAAATCTAAAATCACGCTCTAATACTAACTGAAACGACCCGTTCCGAACCCCTAGGGCGAGTCTATCTAATCTTATCAAAACTAGATAGATAATAATCTAATTAGTAAGAATTTTGCTAAAAATTCGGCGAAATCTTCTTTATAAATATAACACTCTCAATCTACAACTATGCAAAAAGAGCACTTTCAAAATAATTCAATATACAACCAACTCCAATGATTATCATTCTCAACCAAAATACTAAATTTTTACATAAGATATCTCTAGGGTATCAAAAGATTATATTATAACTAATACTAATATACATTAGTTTATTCTTAATCCCAAAAGAATAATACAACAAAATTATACAATCCCAAAAAAATGAGATGATCAGGATATCCTAACAAAAATCATCTATATCTTCTAACACCATCACATGATTGAGATTCAAAATATAACTACACTCACTGGGCCGATTTGGTGTACCTACAACTTTCTATTGGGGGGATGGGGGAATATAATAAAACGGGATGAGTATAAAGCTCAGTGAACTCAGTGAGTGGATATTAATTTTTTAAAATATTTTTACTTTAAAAGAAATAATCACATAATTTCCAAGCACAATTTCATCAAACCGTATGCGAGAAACCACTAATAAATCATTTAACATCTAAATTAGATTACTAGCCTTGAAGAGCATATATAATATCGTACGTAATAACTATGGAAAATCATATCACAAGATCATGTATAATACACAAGTCTGAAATCATCACTAAGCAAGTACCCAGGGGAATAATCTCGTTGTATCCGGACCTCAACGGACGGGCAATGATGTACTACCTAGGTATCGTCACACCCCAGAGCTACACAGATAGATAAAGAAGTGCCATTTTATATCTCATCATATCTATGCATGCATAATCTAGTCCCCAAAGGACAAAAGCACTCAAGCACATGACCCAAAGCCTCTGTGTGTACTCGGACGGGCCCCAAAGGCCTCATCATATTTGTGTTACTGTAACCGGAGAAGGGTATTGTCCAATGATTTGGTAAACAAGCTTTTATACATATATATAAACATATAATCACCTCTGAAATCTCATTTTCTTTTCATTTAACATACTTTAAATCTAATTCCTTTTCTTTAAAATATTATCATGCATATATTCAAAATCAGTAATAAAATTATTAATCATATACATCTTTAATAATAAAACACCAATACATAGATAAAATCTATTTTTAGAAAAATTATTAAATCAGAACCTTTAAAACTTATCTCGTAAACATGCTTTACCATATTTTAAACTCATAATAAATTATAAAGAAAATAGGTTTTGTATATTCCACTTATAGTGACAATGTTTAGACTCGGTTATTGCCCACGTCCGCGGAATAGTTCTCGCTCGCAGATCCTCCTAAAACAAGGAAACGACATAATTAATTTCCATAAATCAGAATTAAGACTAAATTTATGCAATAAACTCAAAATGAACATTTTTCTATAATATACAACTCTCGTGTCGATAAAATTATTAAAATACCCTCGAATCCATACATCATTAGAATACTCTGAAATTGAAAATCATCGAATTACCCTTGGAATCGTAATTACAACTAATCCTTAATTTCAGAAATTACTAAAATCTCTACATGGTCAGAAATTACAAACTGCCCTCAAATTGTGAAATTATTGTATTACCCTTGCCGGGCAACGGTGACCGAAATTCAAGCAAAGGTGATTGGGAAGCTTGGGCTAGACATTTGTAGCTGAGCTGAGTTCAATGGTATCAGCAATGAGCTCCCACGCATGGTGACAGCGCCAGAATCTAGCTCGACAGTCGTGTAACTTCAACGGCTGATCCACGATAAATCGATGGATTTCGGTGGCTGTGGATGGTCGGAAAATCAAAAGGGAGTTGTGCGAACAAAACCTAGCCGGCGGCGTCACCCCAAACCGGCAAAATCAATGGTGAGAAGGGGTGGGTTTTACCGCTGCTTATCGAGCTAAAACACCATCGTTCTGGTCTTTAATTGGCGACGATGATGGCTGGGATACGACGACCGATCTTCAAGCTTCAGATTGGTACCAAGCTTGGTTGATGGGGTGGTCGAAATCATGAGATTCGACTGGGTCACGTTCGCGGGGTAGAGTCTGGTTTTAGGTCAGTTTGTAGGTTTTCTCACTCTCACACGTGTGTATGTGTTCCCCTGTTTCCAGATTCTTCTTTTATTTTTATTTACCTTTTAACCGCCTCACTTTTTTTTTTCTCACGTATGTTACAGTTGAAATACAAGTATGCAACCCAAGAGGGGGGTGAATTGGGATTCTAAAAAATTATTCAATTTATTAAAGAAAATCTTAATGCAATTATAAATCAAATTCAAAGCAATAACAATTAAGAGAATCACAATATAAAAAGATAAGGGAAGAGGGATTCAAACACGGAGATTTTTACGTGGTTCGGCCAACCTCGCCTACGTCCACGCCTCCAAGCTTTCCGGGCTTGAGGATTCCACTAAGCAAGCCTCCAAGGCTTCAAATGCTTACACTTGACTTCCAAGGTGTCAATGGACCTTTACAACAAGAGATTATCCCCAATCTCTTAACCCAAGTGTATCCCAACACTTACAATCACTCAAAATAAAAGATTACAAATTGTTTTACCTCTCACAATATATAAGATTACACAATGATGCTTAATATGTGAATAGATGAAGCAAGAATGTGTTCTAAGCTCTATGAAGATTGTATTCTCGAATATTAGCTCAAATGGTCGTGTTGTGATCAATCTTCTTTGAATTTGAATGAGCTTATTTATATTTGGAGCCGAAAATCTGGCCGTTACAAACTGTCGGACAGAAAACGGTTCGCCGTTAACTATAAACGGTTAACCGTTTAGGCTGGTCAAAGTTACCGTTGGGCCAGATTTCAAATAAACGGTTTGCCGTTTAGGTTTGCCCTTTCGCCGTTAACTTCCAGAGACCTGCAAGATGAGTATTTGTTATCCGTTTACGCTAAACGGTTAAGGACTTGCGTGAAGTGGCTTCTCTGGACATTATCGGTTAACCGTTTGATATAAACGGTTCGCCGTTTGTCTCCAGTAACCTGCAAAACATTTTAGCCTTATCAGTTTTCGTTAATCAGTGCCAAAGGAGGACAACCTTCAATTCTGGACATTATCGGTTAATCGTTTAAAGTAAACGGTTCACCGTTAAGTTCCAGTAGCCTTTCCATTCTTGGTGATTTCCGTTTTTCATAAACGGTTAGAGCTTTAGGCATTATGTCGCTCTCTGGAGTTAATCGGTTAACCGTTTAAAATAAACGGTTCACCGTTAAGTTCCAGTAACCTTCCCATCTTTTGTGTTTTCCGTTTTTCATAAACAGTTAGAGGTTTAGGAAATATGTTGCTCTCTGGCTGTTATCGGTTAACCGTTTAAAATAAACGGTTCACCGTTTATAACCAGAATTGCATTTTAAACCAGTTTTTGCAGAGAATCTTTTTCTAATTTTAAAGTCCATCTTTTATGAAGCATGAATGAAATGATTACTAACGCTCTCGTTTATTAAGAAATAGCTCCAATACTTTTATCAAAAATCATTTAAAATTTGTTATCATCAAAATCAATATTATTAACATATTTATGTTAACAATAGTGCGTGTGAGCTCAGACGTGTGTGTTTGTTTGTGTGTCTCTCGGTGTGTGCGCGCGATTGGGTGCATGCATGAGTAAATGTGTGTGCGTGCGCATACTTGCATGCGTGCGCGCACACGTATGCCTATTTGTGTGTGTATGTGTCAGTGTTTGAGTGTGAGTATGTGCGTGTGTGTGCGTGTGCACGCGCGTACATGCATGTGTGTGTATCTGTGCATGCGTGTGCCTATGTGTGCATGCGTGTGTGCATGCGTGTGTGTGAGAAGGTGTATTGGCATATACATTTTGTTTTCCATTAAAATGAGAAAGTGAGTTTTAGCATGCTGATTTCAAAGAAAGTAAATTTTCTTTTTTCCTTGGGTGCTTGAATTCACCACTCTCTTAGTATGCACTCTATATATTATTTTAAGAGATAAGTGGGTGAAGGATGCTTGTGTAAAGCCCAAAATAAGTATTATGTGAAAGTATGAATGTTAAGTGAGAGTCATAATAAGTGGTAATTGAATGAAGATAGTTCAAGTAAGTGATTTGAAAGGAAATGTTTTGAAAGTGACCCCAAGTTTTGAAGAACTTCTTTTACGATGTTTTTCAAAGAGCATTGCATATCATGTATTTGTATTATATATAAGTGTGTATGTACTCTGGTATATGAAAAATTGCTTTCTTTGCTAATTCTTGTACTCATTAAAGTTTATTGTAATTTCCATAGATCAAGATTGATTCATGTTAAGTGTGGAGAAAATCTAAATTGAGGATGATAGATAGTTTGGCAAATTTTACATTTTTCCACTATTTAAGGATCAAAGGTTTATATATTGTAGAAATATTTTTAAGTTTATTAGTTTTAATGCTTCTGCCATCCTTTAGTTGTAAATTGCATCTCGAGAACCCCCCTCTGATTCCCTCTGGAATTCAGGGAGAGTCATTACAAAAGATCTATTAAGATATATCAAATTATAATAATTCTTGTTACTTGTTACATAAGAACATATATGGAAAGAAGGGTAATTAATAAATAAAGTAAAGAAAATCCATAGGCAAATTTTGCTTACTTTTGATACTTTTGATGTTCATGTATATATCTTGTTTACTAAAATTTTCACAACACTTAAAATTCTAGTAAAGTAACACAAATATTTAAGATTTGTCCATAAATATACTAGTTATTTTTTTTTTAATGTCATAAGAATATTAATAAACGAAAATAACTCTCGTATCTCTTAGAGGATAAGTCGAGTTGTTTTGCCACTTGTAGTAAAACAAGTAGGTCACATGATCAATTTCCCTTCAAACCCAACCTTGGAAAAGGAAGTTATTTAATTAGTTTTTATATATATGATAAGATGTGAAATTAAAAATAAGAGAATTATCCACCGTCCGCCCGTTTTTTCACCATTTTTAAAAAATACACAAATCTTTTTTTTTTTTTTTTTGCAGCACTCCACCTGAAGTTAACATTTTTTTCATTGGTCCACTCTCGTTATAACACCGGTAGAACTTTGTTGACATTATAAGGGTAAAATTATCATTTCACAATGACACAGTGGTGGAAAGGTGCAAAACAATATAACTTCAAGTGAAGTTCAGCAAAAAAAAAAAATTAAGAATTGTGTATTTTTGAAAAAATATGAAAAAAAAGGTAGTCGGTGGATAATTTATCTTTTACATTTGAGGGTAAAAAAGTCATTTACACAATATTCCGGTAATTTTCTTAATGGTCTCCAAACGGAAGTGGAAAAGCGAAAAGAAATGTAACTTCAGGTGGATTCCAGCAAAAAAAAAAAAAGAATTGTGTATTTTTGAAAAAATTAGAAAAAACAGGTGGACGGTGGATAATTTCCCAATTAAACAAAAAAGTCATAAAATTAACTTTTGATACTTTTGCTGAAATTTGAATTATATACAAGGAGAGAAATTTCTTATATTCAAATTCTGAGTTAGGTAGAGGGCTAAAAAATCAATTTATACTTTGTTCACTCCAAAATTTATAAGTAATAAACTAAATTAAAAAAATTAATGTTTCACAAAGAAATTATTTAAGAATTCCTACGTCCATATTAATATAATAGAAATTTTATTTTTATTTAACATTGTAAGAAATCAATCGGAAAAATCAAGAAAAGAAACAAGAGAGAAGAAATATAATTAACAAATTAACAACTCTTTTATTCAAAACAAGTACATGTTGATACTAGCAAAAAAAATATATTCATCTCACTCAAAACCAATGGATTGTTATATATACTCCTAAATACTTAACACACAACTTAGAAGTCAAATATATATCTGCTATTATTAAAAATGTTTGACAATTCAAGCGTCCATTAGAGCAGCTTTTGTAGTGAAGAGAATCAATCTCACCCACCATCCATCGTTTGATTCGTTTCCAATGGCCTGGACGACAGTGAAGAGAATCGATTAGCATTTGAGCACCAGGCAACAAAACAATTTGCTAGTCTTTCCACGGAAGTGAAATCTGCTACATCGCTAATTCGATAATGGCATGATTTCTCAAATAAATTTATTGCTTCTCGCAACATTGGAAAGTTTTTTTTTGAGATCAATCGAATTTTTGCTCCAAGTAAGGCACATTTATCTGTAGTGAAATTTGGTAGAGCAAATGATAATAGTTCTAATACCATGTCTATTTTGTAAATCTTTGCTAGAATTTTATGTACTCTAGAGAAACGATGAAGCAAGTAAAGAGCTTATGAATTTTTTCTCTGCTTTGTGAGGAGAATAGGTGACTACGAATTTGTTTTTATATTGGATTTAAAAGTTCAATGTCATAAATATTTGATTTGAAGAATCCATTTCTCATTTTTTCTCCATTAAATTTAAATTTTAGTAAAAGATATGGCGGGGATGCTTCGTCGAAAGGTATGATAGAATACCATATAAAACAATTCAAGTTAAATAGAAATTAGTAACTAATTTCACAGGGTGAACTTAAAGATAAGATTAATTAGTCTCTTGGACATAGTTAGGTTGGTCGTGAATACGGTTTGTATCCGTCGCCGGATTTTGAATAATAATAGGGAGAAAGGTTGGTATTTAGAGGGTGAAATATGATTTCTTATCCCCGTCCAAACCTTTAAGCAAATAGTAGTTTATAATATTATTTAATTAATCTATGTTGCTCGTTTGGGGATAATGTGATTGGTCTATTTAGCCACTTAGATTTTATAAAAAATAATCGACCACTTAATAAATGACACATTATATACCACATTATTTGAGATGAAATTTGAAATAAAATTTTGGGCTCTTCTAAAAAGGACAATATGATTAAAGATTAATGATTATGAAACTTGTTATCTAATCTTCAGAGATTTCAAAATCAAAATTTTAGATGCTTGGCTTCAATTTCAACTTTCAAATAAAGTCATTGGAACAGAAACTCCCTCCATGAATGGTGCCATTGCTAGCAAGAGTAATGCTTCTTAACTTCAATTTTAACTTCCAAATAATATAGTTGGACCTGAGGTCTTCAAGATGTAATTCTGCGTAATTTCTTTTTTAAAAATTGTTTGATAATGAAAATATTTAGTGGATCAATAAAATAATAAAGAACATTTTGTAATTTATTATATTTATTTGTTATTTATTTAAGAGAATTTCAAATTAATTTATTAATTATCAGTATGCAGCCCAATTCAAGATAAATCACATTAAATTGTTGTATCTCTCTGTTGTATGGTATGTGATTTATTTTATGCTCCCTCTTGATATTTTTCTATACCCATTTGCAAATTTCTCTAACAAGTGAATGAAAGTGGGGATTCATGAGACAGAAGGCAGGGGATAAATAGAAATTATCTTTTTAAAGGCACAGGGGAGAGGGAAATGGTTCAAAACCAATGCATTCAGATTTTTTGTGTAAGAAGAGTACAATAAGAAGTGTGAGGAGGCAAATAACGGTTTGATTGTTTTTATAGATATTAGTAGGTAGGTGATCTTATTGATCAATGAAAAAATATATCCAGTGTTTTAGAATGGTCTCAAAAACAGCGATAAAATTATATGGTCTTAACGTATTTTTTTTTAATTATTTTTAACTATCGAAAATTCATATGATTTTAATATATTTTTTCATGATGGTAACCGCTGTTAACGTTGATTTTATCGCCATACTGAAAAATTCTTGTACGTAAATATCAGTACTCATGATCAATTAATAAATAGTAAACTTTAATTAACCTTGAAACAACACAATTGTTAGAGATTATATACAAAGGATTTGGATTCAATGAGTGGTAATCATTGAATAAGAAATAATATGTAATTAAATCTTAATTTTATAAAAACATTTAGCACTAGATCTAAATTCATATTGAAGATAAATGATATCCCTTAGTCATCATCACTTAGTGGCTTATATAACCATTTAGCTAGTTACATGCAGTAGCATTTGAGTGAAGATTATAAGATAATTAAAATCATAAAGAAACAAAGAGAAAGTAATACAATTAACTAACCACTCTTTTAAATTCAAAACAAGATAAATATCGTCAACAATTAACTAACCACTCTTTTAAATTCAAAACAAGATAAATATCGTCACTTTGCTACTTTGCTATAAGTATGCTAGGATTAGAGGAAGCATGAGCCATGATGCTAGCGTTTTTTTCAAATTTGTCCATGTCTTCCTTGTATAATACCACCCATGCTTCTACTCCTTTACCATCACTTGTATCTGATAAAAGAGCAGCATTAGGTAATGACATCGACCCGATACTAAGCCAAACAGGCTACCCCCAACCAAAATCAGCTTCATAATAACGCAATCCAACCACACTAGTTAAAGTTAATGATCTTGAGTCTTCCCATGCTTCATTCATATCCTTCATGAAACCTAAGTACTCAATATTATTCATCATATTGCTTACATTTCTCTTTGCTTTGATCACTTTTTTCACTAAGCTTGTTGCCTCTATGTCATCATCCTCGGCTAGTGACCATTCTGCCTTACAAACCGAAAAATGTTACCCATGCACTGTGGAATCATTGGTGGATTCATCTTGCTCCGCAAATTCATAGTATAATACATTGCATGAGAGTACAACTTGTTATTAATTGCCCTCTTTCTTTCTCGATCCACAGCGATGAAAGGACCCCAAATGAGTGATGAAACAACCATGAAACGCGAAGCTTGTAACTCATGATCAAAACTGCCCACCATTATTTCTTAGTTAACCTTCTCTTTTAGAGCCACTATCTTCTTGGCATAAAAAAACAATCTTTTGAACACAACTTTAGATGTTTTTTTTTTTGTTTTGACCATGAGGTATCCTGGGGAGGGCCCCAACTGTGGGAGACACCTTTAAGCCCGTACCATAACCCAGACTAGAAGTCTCCGCTCGAACCGAGAGGCACAAGTTCTCCCAACAAAGGCGACTTTCCTGCAACTCGAACTAGGGAACAAACTCAGTCAAGCCATTTAAGGAGACTCCATTGCCAGTGGAGCCAACACTTTGTTGGTAACTTTAGATGTTAACTGTGGCTTTATGTGCTGATCCTTTACTGAACTGTGCGGATGAAACAAAGAGGTGCAATCTAAAACGACGTTATTGCAAATATTTTCATTAACTCCACGATTGATCTCAGCCCACAATTTCATGAAGTTGGAGATTGCTGAACCATCTGCCAATCCATGCCATATACAGATACCAATTGCCACGTCACCGGTACTGAAATAATTTACTTGAACAGCCAAAAGCGCTCTTTCAGAAGCCTCTAATCTCAATGATTGTGGGCTTGGTGGGATTAATTGTTGCATCACACCCATATTCGGTGGTTGAAGAAACTTTGACATATCACAGCCAACATGAGCTTCAATAAACTTAATTCCATGATCATTACATTCAACTGAAAAGCTATCAATGAATCTTCCGGCTAACGGGTAGTAGTGCGTTAATGTTTTTGCGAGAGATTGCTTCAGAAAATCAGATTTTTTCCTGAAATCTTGGTGCTTATTGGCTGAGTAGAAGAAAACAAAGGGCATGTATAAATTAGAAAACATTTGATCAAGCATAGAAAGTTCATAGGTTCTAAGATGTTTTGGAGTTGGAGACGAAGGCTTGATAGCTTCGGTGGAAATGATTTGAACATCGTCCATGCCGCAGCTGACGGTTTTGATTCTTCTTCTTGAGGTGATGATTTGGAAATTGATGACAGTTTTGGAAATTGGTTTATTTTGGAAAATGTTTCTCAAAATCATTGACTCTTTCAGAAACTCAAAAAGTGCTTTAAGTGGCTTGACTGAGTTTGCTCTCCAGTTCGAGTCGTAGGGAAGTTGCTTTTGTTGAGAGAACTTGTGCCTGCCGGTTCGAGCGGCGACTTCTAGTCTGGGTTGTGGTATAGGCTTAAAGGTGCCTCCCACAGTTGGAGCCTTTCCCAAGATACCTCGTGGTTAAGACAAAAAAAAAAAAAAAAAAAAAAAAATCAAAAAGTGAGTGTCTTCTTGTCTGTGAAATCCGTCTCATATATACATACGACAAACGTAAATAGCTTACGGGTGAAATAACGTCAACAAAAAACAATATAAATTAACATTATAACGAAGGCCGACTGTGTACCGTTGTGTCAGATTAATGCTAAATATATTATATGCAACCAAAGGATCAATTCTCTCTCTCTCTCTCTCTCTCTCTCCCCCTCTCTCTTCTTTTTTTTATTTTTATTTTTATTTTTATTTTTTACATATAATGTAGAGAAGCTGATGAGATTTTATAGCCTGGCACGATCTACGAACGTGTGGTCGCTGCTCCTAGTCTGACTATTCTGTACATTTGTGGGTAAAGATATGCGAATTGTACTTTCAATAGAAATAATAATAATAATAATAATAATAATAATAATAATATACATATGTGAATTGCAGTTTCAATATTAACAAAAGAGTGCTGATGTTTGCCCCGGGTTAAACCCCGAACTTGAGAAAACGACGTCGTTTTAAGAATCAATTTTTGTTAAGATAGATGAGCTACTTTCTTCACGCAATGATGCCGTTTTGAGGACCAATTTTTGGCTTTAACTTCATCCAATAGGATAGAAGCAAAGAAAACATGAATAAGGCAAGACAAAAACTTGATACTTTAATTCAATAAACAAAAACAATAAAAATTAAAAAAAATTAATTTATGTCTTTTAGTTCCAAGAATAAAGTTTATCACCAACAGTACAGACTCTTCTTCTCAAGCACTTGAATTAGTCAAATGTCTTTGGGAAGAAATATCAGAAAGCACACACGAGGACGTCTTGAAACTTATCAGCAACCCTTCAAATTTATTATTCGATGCAGCTCACTCGAGGAATTTCAAATTCTTGGTTGTGCTCATTCGCTCTTATCCTGATTTGGTTCATGAATTAGATGAAGAAAGTCGAAGCATTGCAGTCATGCACCGTCATGCAGAGACTTTCAAACTAATATATTTGTCATTAAGATTTTATTTGTCAAAAATCTTAGCCAGCACAGCACCGTTGCAGCGACGATGGCGACAACAATGAGTTTCTTGTTGAGACTCCTCTGCATACCCACAACCTCCACAATCCTCTCAAAATGCCAACTCTGTAAACCCCACCTCTCTTCTATCCCCACCCGTCGGCTCTTCTTCTCTCACAATTTCTCCTCTCTCGCTCTCACACCCACAACAATCACTACTAAAGCCTTCACCCCAACTCTCTCTTCCCCACAACCGCAGGACCAACAAGAAGAGCAAGAGCAATAGTTGGTCCTCAACTTGTACTTGAGGACCAATTTAACCGTGCGTTTTTTGCAGAAGGCAAACAGTGCGTTTTTAACTTAATAAAACGGTGCGTTTTTAATTTAATAAAACGGTGCGTTTAGTTCGGGGTTTGACTCGGGATTTAACTCGGGGCAAGCATCATTTTCCTTAGCAAAAATAATATTAACCATTTGAATCCGAAAATAATTTTGCAGGTTTTGATCATGCGTGTGAACGAGGAACCACGTGGTGCTCTCCGATCGGCCCGGGCAGAGCAATTCAAGAGAAGGTAACGTTAGTATTTGTTTATATTAATTATTCATAATGATAATAGTAATGGGTCTTTGATAGCAGTTCTTTTGTATTGATCTTATCTTTGAGCTTTTGTATTCTGATTTATTGAGAATTTCGCTAAGAAAAAAATATTTTATTAAATAATTTAGAATCTCTATGAAGAAAATATTTTATTAAATAATCTAGATATGTTTGTGGTTTCTGTATCTTATTGGAAGTTTGTGAGTGAAAATAATACTAGACGTGTTTAACACGAAGATTATATGATGTTCTTTAATGTTGACGTAGAAATTTGGTTACCTAAAAGATTCAATAGATGTGGGCGATATAATAAAAGTGGTACATAATTTTATTTAATTCAGCACTTAGGCTATGTAAATACTGACCATAAGAAGAAAATAAATGCTTTTACTATTGAAAGAAAGTTTACAATCATATATATATATATATATATATATATATATATATATATTTCTTCATTATTTATAGCACCGGAAGATAACAATTAACAGAAAACTCAAATTGAAACTCATTTTGATTATCTCTATCCCATTGGGATGAATATGATGTTACAATTCGATCTCTATTGCTACTAATATCTTATTTTCTTTAATTGAACTTAAATCAAGCTTCTGCATTCTTGCATATATCAACTAAAAGCAAGCTTCAGGGCTCTTTCAACCTGGTTGCTGAACTAAAATCGAAGCAAGCTCCTAAACTCAAAAATAAGTTTCTAGGCCCTTTCAGCCCAATTGCTGAATTAAACTCAAAGCATGCTCTTGCAGTCTTCCATCTGCCTGCTGAGCTAAAACCAATGCGACAATCTCCTTGTCCTCCGGGACTCTTCCAATCCAGAAGCTGAATCAAAATTTTCACATCACTGGTCGCCATGACATCATCCTCTGTTTTGTTATCAATTTCTTTTCAACTTTTCATATTTATTGTTTCAATAAGTTAGGATAGTGATAAAAAAATTTCAATTTTTTTAACAAATTAGTTTGTCAACATATTATTGTTGGATAATATTCATACGCATCGACTTCATTAAATAAATCGAATTTTATATTATTATCCACTTAATTGTTTATTACCACATTAGTTTATACATCCATAAAAAGTTTGTACAAGTATCTATATCGCTATCGATATAGGGATTGTATGATTTTTTAAATTAATAGGATCGCATGATTATTTTTTAATCATTAATCCAACTAATTTAATTTAATTAATAAAGGAAATTGTACACAGAAGGAAAGTCGGCTTAATTCTAAATAAAGTGAAAAGCCCGGAATAAGCACGTGTCACTTTTTAATGAAAGTAAATTTAAAATTTTATGATTTTATTAATAATTTAAAATTGAATTTTTTAAATTCATTTAATTCTTAGTTTAAAAAAAATACTATAATTGATTTGTGTTTATAATTTATTAAATAAATAATTGATATCATGATTTTAATAAATAAAATTATAAATATCATGATTTTATAAATATGTATTAATATTATTGTGAAGTATGATCTATGACTCTATATAAGTCTAAGTTAACAATCAAGTTAACTCTCAAGAAAAAATTATTATTATTGTTGTTGTTAAGTATTAAAAAAGAATTATAATACCATAAGGTCAAATTTAGTAATTAATATAATATTATCTTATTATTATTAGTTTATTATTATTAAAAATGGACTTGAGTTTTGAATTTTGATTCTATTAAATTTGAATAAAGGTACATGGACCCAAAAAAGTATATGGCTTGAAAAAAGTACACGGACAACTTGGCATGCGCTCTTAAAAATAGGGGTGGGCACGGTTCGGTTCAGATTGAGATTGAGCAGAACTTATTAAAATTGGTTATTTTATAAAAAGAACGGATTAAGAACCGAATACAATAAAGAATCAAATATGAATCGATCCATTCGGTTTGGTTCGGTTTATTTTTTTGGTCCTAGGCCTATTGGACCTATTTTGAATTTCCAAATTCTTAGCCCGTTGGGCCTCATTAATGGAGCAATTTTCTCGAAAATCAATTCTTCATAGTTTCATTACAAATACTAACAATGAACACAAAGTATTCAAAACACACTTATCATTACTGTCTAACTACCTACTACTAACAAAATATGAAATATTAAGATTTAATAATACAAATCTAGACTCCAATGATCCATTTAAATAAACATAAAGTTGTAAAGACAAATAAAAATAAAAATAGTCACAACACAAAATAAAAATAATAGTCATGTGTGAGCATGTCTATTGTAATCATTTTGCATAGCCAATTAACATTAAACACATTTCACGATTTGGTAAAATTACAAAAACATTGCAGTTCTTCGGTTCAGTTGGGTGAACCAAAATTCGAACCAAAATTTCAGTTTTTTTCTTATAAATCGGATATTCATAAAAATTAAAACTGATCCGAACGTGAACATAACAGCTGGTTCGGTTCGGTTTTTCCTAAGCCTCATTTCTTTCGCCCAATGCTACTTAAAAAAATAAAAAAAAGGAAAAAGTCCATTGGGCTTTTTTTCTTAGGTACGACATGATATGGCCCATGGCACGACACGTGTGCCGGGCTAGACCTAAGCAAAAGAAATTAGGTATGACACGACATGGTACGAAACACATAGTCGGCACGACATGACATGAGCACGAGCATACATGAGCCTTCCTTTGATGGTTGGCTCGACCCATTGGCCATCTCTAGTCATAAATATTTGATTTGAACAATCATTTCTCGATTTTCCTTTAGTAAAATTAAACTTTAGGAAAGATATGACGGTGATGCTTTATCACAATGTATGATAGAATACCATATAAAACAATTCAAGTAAAATAGAAATTAGTAACCTAATTTCACAAGATGAACTCAAGGATAAGATTAATTAGCCTTTAAGTATGCTAGATTAGAGAAAGCATGAGCCATGATGCTAGGGTTTTTTTTTTCCCAAATTTGTCCATGTCTTACTCATATAATACCATCCGTGCTTCTACTCCTTCACCATCACTTGTGTATGATAAAAGGCAGCGTTAGGTAATGACATCGACCAGAGACTAAACCAAACAGGCTTCCCCCAACCAACATCAGCTTCTTAATAAAGCAATCCAACCACACTAGTCAAATTAAATGACTTTGAATCTTCCAATGCTTTATTCGTATCTTTCATGAAACCTAAGTATTCAATATTATTCATCACATTGCTTACCTTTCTCTTTGCTTTGATCACGTTTTCACTAAGCTTGTTAGCTTTGTGTCATCATCCTCGGCTATTGACCATTCTGCCCTTACAAAGCGAAAAATGTTACCTATGCATTGTGGAATCATTGGCGGATTCAGTTTGCTCCGCAAATTCATAGTATAATAGATTGCATGAGAGTAAAACTTGTTATTAATTGCTGTTTTTCTTTCTCGAGCAATAGTAATGAAAACACCCTAAATGAGTGATGAAACAACCATGAGATGTGACGCTTGTAACTCATTATCAAAACTGCCTGTCATTATTTCTTTTTTCATATTCTCTTTTAGAAATGTTATTTTCTTGCCATCAGAAAACAACCTTTTGAACACTACTTTAGATGTTAATTGTGGCTTTATGTGCTGATCCTTTAATGAATTGTGTGATGGAAACAACAAGGAGCTATGTAAAACAATGTTATTGCAAATATTTTCGTTTATCCCAGATTGATCTCAATTCACAATTTCATGAAGTTAGAAATTGTTGAATCATTTGCCAATCCGTGCCATATATAAATACCAATTGTCATGTCGCTGCAGCTGAACTAATTTGCTTGAACAGGCAAAAGCTTTCTTTCAGAAGGTTTGCGACTTTGTGAACGACCTTTTGTTGTCAATGCCTCTACAGCTGTATTGTTGTGATCTTTTCTGTTTTTTTTTTTGTCTCAGAGTTATACAACTCACTACATACAACATTGATTGTGATATTGTTCTTCCTATGAAGCAAAGTGGTGGTAAGATGATCATATTCATTAGGAAGGGAATTTAACAGCAAGGATGACTTTTCTTTATCTTTAAATTTCTCATCCAGATTTAGAAAATCCACTAATATCCTGTTAAATGAGTTTACATGGTCATTTATCAACATGTCAGGTGCATACGTGAATCGATAGAGTTTTTTCTTCATTTAAATCCTATTTTCAAGGTTTTTCTTCATGTACATTTCTTCCAGCATATGCCATAATTTCTTTGCTGATATCTGCCTCATAACAGAGTATTTCTAATCTTTAGGCAGACATAGGCGAGAAGTGCCATATGCCTGTCTATTGATCTTTATCCACTTCTTGTCATCTATCTTGTCAGGTTTTTCTTTAAGAGTGAGGTCCAACTCTTGCTGATATAAGACATCCAACACCTCACATTGCCACATACCAAAATTATTAGTACCGTCGAATTTTTCCACTTCAAATTTCGCATTCGTCACAGTAGTCTTTGTTGAGAAAGATGAAGATGATGCCTCTAACATCCCTTTTTTTTTAATTACCTAACCCGAACGAACAATGTCTACGTCTCTATTTATATAGATAATGCACCATGAAAGTTCTCAAGAGAATGGAGGGTCTCAACGGTCCCACTTGAAATTTCTCAGACATGCATTTATCCACACAACTACATTGTAGGCTCCTGATACTCCCAAGTACAGATTGTTGGCTCCACCGTATTCATGAACAATACCATATATGTGAATAATATTGTATATGTGAACAATGCCGTTTACCTCAAGTATGAACCATCTGCTATGATATCAATTGTTACAGAAGTGCGGGTTGAGTAGTTACTAATATTATGGTGGTTGCGACTTGTGGATAAATATAATTGTAATGATAAATAAATGCAACGAAAATAGGACACAATAATTTACATGGTTTGGCGTAAAGTCTGTCTATAGATAAAGACTGGAAGATAATTTCACTAATAAATGAGAATTTACAAAAGTGAGAGAAACTCTCAAAATCCAAAAACCCAAAATGAAAAAAACAACCAATTGTATTTTCACTAAAATACTCAAGTAAAAACTTTCTCAAATCTCTCAAATTACTTCACTTACAATTGCTTTAAAAAATATGGGACGCTAACAAGTGCAAAATGCTTCTATATTTATAGAGATCATTTTGCACCGGCCAGCCAAATTGAGGCATTGAAAAATTTTGGTCAATTGATGAAATTGGCTAAATTATGTCCTTGAAAATTCAGCTTTGGTAGGCACCGAATTCGGTGCCCAACAAGCTGACTTTTCAACACACAGTCAACATTGTCAAAGTATTTGGCTGCAGCTTCTAGAAGCTACATCTAGAAGTGTTGATGCAGCAAATGTTGAAGGGTTAGGCATCGCCAAGGAAGAAAAAGAAGGAAGAATGAAGAAGATGTTGCAGAAGTTGATCTTGACAAATGATGGTTGGAACTCCAAAATGGAAGAAAGAAAAAGGTTGGAACACGGCCTTGAAGAAGCCACGAGAAGAATAAAGAAAATATTAAAATAATAGCCAATTTTGGCTATATAAGGGAAGCTCCCCATTTCTTTGTTTGCATCCAATCCTCGGTTTCTCTTCTTCATTAAGAGAGTGTTTCTTTGGGGTGTATTTGGGGATTAGGTGAGAGAAAATTATTTCTGAGAGAGTGGTTGTAATAATTTTCCACATAGTGAATATTTTTTCTCTGGTTGTCTTTTTGACAACGGCCGTGGTTTTTCTCCGGATTTAGAGTTTTCCACGTAAATCTTGTGTTGTGGGATTGATATTATTTTTCTTGTTAATTTGTTACTTGACAAATTGTTTGGAGAGATCCTGGGAGGAAGCTCAATTACCTAACAAACATTAGCTTCAATAAATGCGGCCCTTTGATCATTACAATCGACTGAAAAGCTATCAATCAATCTTCCAACAAAACGATAATAGTGGGTCAATGATTTTGGGAGAGGTTGCTTCAACAAATCGGATTTTTTTTTTCCCAAAATCTTGGTGGTTACAATTGGCCGAGTAGAAGAAAACTAGGGAAATGTAAACATCAGAATAAGTTTGATCAATCAATGAAAGTTTATAGGTTCTAAGATGTTTTTCCGTTGGAAATGAAGATTTGACTCTTTCGGTGGAAATGATTTGAACATTAGAAGCGACACTTTTGATATTGGTGACCAATTTGGAAGCAGTTGGTCGGAAAATGTTTTTGAGAATCACTACCATTTCTTGCTGGCTTTGAGAAATTATTCACCAAAGTGAGTGTTGAGTGGCCTACTGTGTGTGCTGCCTTATCTATCATATTTATTATAAGGTAGGTTTTTTTTAAAAAAAAATTTAAATGAATTTATTTTTATTTTTAAAATTTGAATGAGTCTGAATACAAATATCTAAATGACGAATTTATTTTTTTATTTTTTATATTTGAATATAGGTGGCATTTTGCTTGTTTTTATAAATAAAAAACATATTAAACATGGTTATTTGACATTTATTTCTTTATAAATTAGAAAAATCTTATAATTCAGCAAATAAGTGTATTTTTAGACATATTTTTAGAATATAATATTTATTTCTTATTCACGCCTTTTTTTCATTTAGATAAAAGTCACAAAAGTTATATTTTTTCTATTCTGATGTAAATTTCTTAAAAATCAAACATAATTTACAAAAAAAAAGCAAAACTTAAAAAATTGAAATTAATAAAACTTCATATTCCAAATGTTTAACAAACAAGCGAAGTTTCTTGCATAATTATATAATTACTCGCGATAAGATTGGAACTCCAAGATAATAAAGATAATAAAAACAAATTGGCTAAAAAGATAGAAATCAACAAAAGAAGGTGATTAGAAATATGGATAAAACATAATATTATCAGGAAAGACGGGCTTCAAAATAAATAATTTCAATAATAGACAATTATAACAAAATTCTCCCCCTTGCGTTGAAGTCTGAATATGCTGGTAACAAAAAGATCAGATTGAGATATATCAAATTTTAATACTTCTTGTTACTTATTATATAAGAGCATATATTTAGTATATGGAAAGAAGGGAAATTAATGAATAAAATAAAATAAAATCCGTTGGCGAATTCGATGAATCCCAAAGCTGCGCATATATATTTAGTTTATTAAAATTTGCACAACACTTATATATTCAATGAAAGTAACATAATATTAAAGATTAGTCCATAAATACACTAGTTATTTTTTATTTTAACGTCACAAGAATATTAATTAGCAAAAAATAACTTTTGTATCTTTCAGGGGATAAGTCGGGTTGGTTTGCCCCCTCATAGTGAGAACAAAGGTCATAGGAACAGGATCATTTTCCCCTCGCACCAACCTTGGAAAAGAAAATTATTTAATTGATATTTATGTATAGGATGGGATGTGAAATTAAACAAAAAAACCGTAAAAATAGCTTTTGATACTTTTGTTGAAATTTGAATTATATATGCATACAAGGACATAAATATATATGTAGAGGCTTCAAAATTTTTTATATTCAATTTTGATTAGGTAGAGGACCAAAAAAATCAATTTATAGTGTTCAGTATGAATAAGTAAACTAAGTATAATGATATTTTTACCTTAAAGAGACGTCTAAGATAAATTTTTTACAGTAAAATTTTTATTTTATTTTAACAACACGAGATAAAAAGATTACGTTAGAAGCCTTAAAAGCTAGTTAATCTTAAATTTTTTTTGAAAGATAATTCTCCCATAATCCATTAATTTAAGTTATTATTCATTCTTTAAAATTTTAAATTTAAGTTTCATTCTTTACAACTTTAAATTTAAGTAATAGAATAAATATTATACAATTTATTTCTTTTCATGTTAAGTAAATAATTGAGATTATATTTTTCTAAATATTATCTCACCTCCATATATGTGATGAGGTATGAGTAATTTTACATAATTTCAAAGTTGCATATAGAAATCTATTATTTTGAAAATATTATTTATAAACTCTATAATAAAACTTAAATTACTGTTCAAGTACTTATTTGATATTTATTTATTTTCATTTTGATATTGTCAAAATTTATATAAAACTTTGTCCAATTTTGCATTAAACTAAACGCAAGAGAACAATATTGTAATCCAATTGGTATTTTAAGTAAATGGATGTGGAGAGTATTATAGCAAGTTAAAATAATCCATCTATATTTTTAATACTTAATTATGTTTATTTACTAAGTTACCATTGATCATTTTAAAGATAATAAAACATTTTAATGGACTTATGTGCAAAACTTTTGAAAACTAACCTTTCCTTATAAGTTTTAGAAAAATGAGGGGCTGCAACATTAATGACCAAGTAATTAAATCCTTACCATTGGAATAGCTTTTGTAACTCTTGGGTTGAATCTAATGGTTGGATCACAAAAAGACAAAAAATGGAGTACGAAATCACGGTTGGATAGTAGCTGGACCCCAAACGATAACCATTAATTGCAATATATGATAGATGTAAATATATCCTTAAAAACTGAGCAAAAGCTCTATTAAGTACTGGATTATAATATGAATTTATATAATGTTTGAAAAATAAAACTAAAAATTTTACAATTGATATGATACTTGGTAATTTGATTCATATTTTAAGATTGAGTCAATCAATGTTGATGATAATTAATCAATATTTATAATGATTTATAAAGATAGAGATAATAATAAATTGTTTTGATTTATAATTTTGTTTCTATCGTTGTCTGGTTATTTTCATCAATAGCTTCCGTGTGTGATGTGTCCAAAATCAATTAATTTGGTCCCCTTTTCATGTCTATTTTGTCTTATATTCTTCGTTGTATAATTCTTTTAAGAAGTAATGCTAATTATGGGGTTGCTTTTTGACTTAATAATTTAATTGACGTACAGTTAGTTAATCCATTAAGTCTATTTGTGTTTTTAACTTAATGAAAATTTTCAATCGTTAAGTTATTAAGTTATTAAGATATTTTTTTAGCTATTTTCTTAATCTTAAAACTCTAAATGATCTCACTGAAAGATATTCTCAAAAAATACCTATATAATTAACTAATTTTTATCCTTATCTAAATAAAATTTAATAATTAGTATTATTATCGATCTCTATAACTTGTGATAATATAGTAGCTGACTATTATTATTTATCCTTTTATTTTCTTCAAATTAGCTATATTTATCTTTATAATTTTTTATAAATATTTTTCATATAAAAAGATCATAAACTACGATAAAATTAATTAACATATACTATTTTAGAAAAGGTTCCATGAATTAAACATAATTTATATATTGATAATGTATTATCTTATTTAAGTTCTTTGAGATGTTTATAATTTGTAAGGAAATAAATGTAAAAATACTAGTTTTTAAAATTTTTGAAGTTAAAAAAAAAGTTTAATATTTATTTTTAGCAATTCAAATTTAGACATTTAGTTATATTCAGAATTCAGATAAATTTAGTTCTATTCAGATTTAGACAAAAAATCTAATGCCACCTATGTCTCTCTACCTAAGTCTTATTTGATTATCTTTATTTAAAAACAAATTCTCGTTCGATTGATGTTTGCAGGAATCATCAAGAGCTTTTTGTTTTGCTGGTTTAAGTCTTTAAGACGTTGGATTAGCTATGTAAATATTCTTCGAAACCATGCTTACGAGTTATGATGCTATTATTGGAAATTTGCGGGACAATGCTAGCGGCATGACAATTACTCTATGGCGACTTGTTTACAGAATTTATTAGTTGTGAAGTGAGTATACGAAATATGGAACTCGACGGTCGAGATTAGAGCTTTTACGATTACTGCCAACAAAATATGCAAACGGCACCAAAACGTATTCAGAAGGAAAGCATTTTTAATGTATCTTCCGTAAACTAATAAAGCAAGATATCTTGTATGAGAAGTACTACTCACTGATAAATTTGTAAATTATCTTATGGTTGACAAGTGGGTACCTCCTTACTTCTCTCTTGAGGTTGAGGGTTGGAGTCCTCTCATGTACGTAGTAGGTTGATTTTCTTCAAAAAATTTAAAAGTAGATCCAATGTGTTTGTGACCATATATCTAGGCTCTACCATCATAGAGTTGGTTGACAATATTTTAACAGGATTGTAATTGTAAATAGCAGTAGAGTATAATATCATTCAAAAAAAAAAAATAACAACAAATTATTGGTGCTTGCACTAAATATACTAGTTAATTTTATTCAATAATAAATAAGCTTAAAATAATTATAAGTAATGCTACAAATGTAGTTAGAAAATAGGAACAATGACCAGAATTAAGGCCAATGCTTGTTACTTTAGTCTATCAAGCAATAGCCTTACTCTATCTAATAATTTTTCCCCCTCAAATTATTACTACTATAATGCCTACCATACTATAATAGTAAACTCTTGGTCCTTAAGTCTTAAGACAATCCATCTACTTGTCGTAAAAAAATAAAGACAACATATATTTATAATTCAAATAATTTATCATCATACTATGAATATAACCCTATTATTTTTTAATTATATATACGCAACTTATGTATTTTTTTAATTTGAAAATTCTCATTTAAAATATATGAGTTGTTAACATGGACAAAACCATCGACTTACAACTAGGAATAAATAAATTAAAGTCAATACTCGTTAACTTCTACATATTTCATGCAATATCATCGTCTTCAGTGACACTAAGGTTATAATAGAAAAAGACCAATAACTCAATAGCATGCAAATTATATATTTGAGTGACAACAATGTTATAATAGAAAAAGAATAAAAAAACTTTTTTTTTAATTATTACATTTTCTAACATTGGGGTTGTACTGAGAAATTAAAAAAATTAGGGACCTAAGTGCAAACGTGAGAAACATAAATATTTATCTTTCTACCTTTGAATTTTCTAATATACAACACAGTGAAATTGCTTCTTGAACAACTGGACTTTTATTTTTATTTTTTAAATTAAGTTTAGGGATGAGTAAAGTCTAAATGAATTTTTATCCCCCCTGTCTCTTTCAGGTGACCAGTCAAATAAATGAGAAATTTTAGAATATTTTGAGGTATCATATTAGTCAAACAACAAATAAATAATATTATGACATGTATGCATTTAGTTTGAAGAGCCAGAATGCAATTGGTGGTTATATAAAATTCAACTACATGTTTCATACATACATTAATTGTTTGTATTATTTCTAATGTTTTATAGAATTTCTCTAAATAAAGTTATTTGAAAACCATTCTACCAAGCCTTTGAGGGAAAAAAAAACAAATGTTACTTGAACCATTAAACTTAATTCAACCATAAATGTTTGATTTGAACGTCCCTTCAAAAGGTTGGGACTTTTTTAATTGACTTATTTTAATAGCTTAATTGATAAATTTCAAATTAAATTGGAAGATTATAATATGAAACTCTTGGAATTTTCATAAGTTAATCAGAAGGGAAAATGAAGGACAGATCGATCATTTCTGGTAAAAAAGTCTTGTGCATGTCCTTAGATGATCCCAACAGTGTATATTCATTTTCCTTTATCATTAACCATCAATTATTTCTGCATATTTGTTATCATAAAATTCGGATAAAATAATCGTTGATTCCTTTCAATCAAACGGAAGCTTCCTTTGTATGTTTTTGTCGAAGTCAAATGATCATGTTGTTTTCACATGCGTATGCATTGAACCATTGTAATTAACAAAGTGTATCAATTTTCAATGAGTCAATTAAGGTGGGACTGAAAAACTCTATTAAACTTGTGGGAGTGGAACCGACATCACACGTTTACAACAATTACTAGACACATATAATCTATTTTTGAAATTCATAACACTCTCAATAATTTAGTTTAACAAATACTTAACTTCTTTTTATCTAATTTCTTATCTCATCAGCACTGCGGAAGTGGATTATTTCATAAGCAGCAGCAATCCAAAAGTATCCCAAAAGAAATATGAGATTTAATAAGTCTGACAGTTATTACAAAGTTAATTAAATCTCATATGTGATCCTGTTCAATGTAGTCGTACTACATCAATAAATTCATACATGATTAAGACAAATCATTCAATGAATTTATTACAGTCTATACCTAAATAAAGTGCCCAACTTTATTTATCAACTGCGAACTAAATTTATTTAATCATAAGATAACTTGTATTTATGTCTTCTGTGAATCCACATGGTGATCACATAAATACATATAATATGATTAAATGGACTTTAATACAAATATTAATGCAATTAAGATATTTGAATAAAATACCTCATCTATTTTATTAATCAGAAAAATTATTTATTACAATTAAATAAACACATATGCTTTTAAAGAGCATATTTTCCCAACAGTTTCTTGCATAATTCTTGCGATAAGATTGAAACTCCAAGATAATAAAGAAAATCAAAACAAATTGGCTAAAAAGATAGAAATCAACAAAAGAAGGTGATTAGAAATATGGATAATGATAAGAATCAATTTCAAATCAACAACAATCAAGACAATGACAGCAAGGCAATCATGAACTCTACAAAAGGAAGGAATAAATTTTCCAGCTAAAGGCTTACCAAGTTCAAGACTTGACAACAACGGCTAGTATTAGTTTTAGCCTAAACTTTCTCAAATCACAATCTTCGTGGATAAAATAGGAAACTCTCCTATGTCAAGCCATAACATAGTCCTAAAATACCTCCTTATCTTTGTATAAATTGTATAGGATCATGAAAAGAAAAGGTGTGAAGAAGAAATAATATTTTCCTTCAGCTATTTAATCTATATCAAATTATCTTTTAGATAATACATAATATTATCGGGAATGACGGGGCTCCAAAATAAATAATTTCAATAATAGACAATAATAAAAAAATTCTCCCCCTTGCGTTGAAGTCTGAATATGCCGGTAACAAAAAGATCAGATTGAGATATATCAAATTTTAATAATTCTTGTTACTTATTATATAAGAGCATATATTTAATATATGGAAAGATGGGAAATTAATGAATAAAATAAAATAAAATCCATTGGCGAATTCGATGAACCCCAAAGCTGCGCATATATATTTAGTTTATTAAAATTTACACAACACTTATATATTCTATGAAAGTAACATAATATTTAAGATTAGTCCATAAATATATTAGTTATTTTTTATTTTAATGTCACAAGAATATTAATTAGCAAAAATTAACTTTGTATCTTTCAGGGGATAAGTCGGGTTGGTTTGCCCCCTTATAGTGAGAACAAAGGTCACAGGAAGAGGATCATTTTCCCCTCGCACCAACCTTGGAAAAGAAAATTATTTAATTGTTATTTATGTATAGGATGGGATGTGAAATTAAACAAAAAAACCGTAAAAATAACTTTTGATACTTTTGTTGAAATTTGAATTATATATGCATACAAGGACATAAATATATACGTAGAGGCTTCAAAAAAATTTTATATTCAATTTTGATTAGGTAGAGGACCAAAAAAAT
Source organism: Citrus x limon (assembly GCA_034663535.1). Taxonomy (NCBI): domain Eukaryota; kingdom Viridiplantae; phylum Streptophyta; class Magnoliopsida; order Sapindales; family Rutaceae; genus Citrus; species Citrus x limon. The sequence goes on from CM067997.1 coordinate 26,572,669, forward strand.
CAATTTATGCTTTACTCATCTCCTCACTTTATAAGTAACAAAATAAATAGAAAAATTAGCGTTTCACAGAGAAATTATTCAGGAATTCCTATTCCATGTTAATATCTTAGAAACGTTATTTCTTTTAACATAGTAAGAAATTAATCGGAAAAATCCCAAAAAAACAAGAGAGAAGAAATATAATTAAAAAAATTAACAGCTCTTTTATTCAAAACAAGTATATGTTGACACTGTCAAACAATAAAACTTAAAAGACAAATATATATCTTCTATAATTAAAAAATTTGACAATGCAAGCTTCAATTAGAGCAGTTTTTGCAGTCGAAACATTGGAATCTGATAGGTCCCAGTTAAAGGTTCGTTAACGATAGCAAAGGATAGCAAAAATATTCTCTTAGGATGAGAAAAAACCATACTGAAAATTCATTGAAAATATTCGATATATTTCTTTAATTGATTTCAAAGAATATAAATACAAATCATTCACCCAACTTAGTAACTATTGCCGAAATTAATGGTCCATGAAGGAAAGAAAAAAACAACATAAACCATGAGACGTTCCTGCACGTGGTTATTATCACTCCCGATTACTTGGCCATAATGGAGCAAGAACTTAGCTAAGTCGGCATTGCATGCTTGCATGCATGCAAACGTGGCTTCATCTTTGGCTAAGTGGCCGTTGCATGCTTTTATGCAAACGTGACCTCATGCATGGGTTCCTCTTGACAGCACGTTGCGAACGACGTGGCACATGCAAAGTTGTATCAGAATCTCAGCTACCATCCATCGTTTGATTCAAATAATAATAGGAAGAAAGGTTGGTATTTAGAGGTGAGATTTCTCATCCCCATCTAAATTCCTTTAAGCAAATAGTATTTTATAATATTAATTTAATTACTATATTGCTCATCTCGGAGCAATGTGATTGGTCCATTCGGCCAAATTCATTACTCTATCCCATGGCTCATAACAAATAAGATGATGTTGTTTTGCATAGGTTACTGCTTAATAATATATGCCATTAATGATAATTAATTTTTGATATCTAATATTCAGATATTTTAAAATCTAAATTTTAAATGCCTATCTTCAATCTACACCTGATTTTTTTAGTGAGAATTCTATTTATGACATGGCATTAGCTCTAAAGAGATAAAAACAACACACCATGTCCATTACTACAAAATCAAATTATTTGTCTGGAGTAATCCGTTGATGAAATGCATAAACTAATGAAATTCACTCTGATTGATTTCCATAAACATAGAGACAGAATTTACAGGATTAATAAACAGAATATTAATTAATAACAAAACCTGAAAAAAAAATCAAACTGAATTTTTCGATTGTTGAAATTTCTTCAATTGATATGATGATGATGATGGAAGTCAAGTGCGTAAGATGAAGAAGGAAGAGCCGAGGCAGAAAGCAAACACGCGGTCTCTTCTGAAAGAAAAGCAGGATCTTTTGCCTTTTTGGAGCAAAAGATTCATTCCAAAACGAGGCGTTTTTGGCAAAGGTAAGAAACTAAAAAGTTCAAAAACGAAACAAACCAAACGGACAAAACTATGTTGCCTCAATTGTACCGTACACTCAATTTTGACATTTTCTTTAACAGTCCTATTGTTTTTATAAATAGTAAAAATTATAAGTTTAAAATTCTTACACAGTAAATTCCAATTAAAATATAATAATTTTAAAATTTAAAAAAAATTAATTTGACATTTTCTTCATCAGTAGCTGCTATTTTTTGTAAATAATAAAAATTATAAGTTTCAATAATTTTATATAATAAGCCCTAATTAAAATATAATAATTTTAAAATTCTTTAAAAAAATTATTATCTCTATCTCCTTCTCAATCAATTCGTCCTTCTTTAGATCTTAATTTATTCATTTTCAAACATATAATTCTTCTAAAATATAAAAGAATAAAGAGATTTTTTAACCACATAAATTAGATTAATTTCTTAAACAACAAAACCTCAAAAAAATAATGCGTGCAATCAATTGATATGATACTTGGTAATTTGATTCATATTTTAAGATTGAGTCAATCAATGTTGATAATAATTAATCAATATTTATAATGATTTAAAAAGATAGAGATAATAATCAATTATTTTGATTTATAATTTTGTTTCTATCATTGTCTGATTATTTTCATCAATAGCTTCCATGCGTGATGTGTCCAAAATCAATTAATTTGGTCCCCTTTTCATGTCTATTTTGTCTTATATTCTTCGTTGTATAATTCTTCAAGAAGTAATGCTAATTATGGGGGTTGCTTTTTGACTTAATGATATAATTGACGTACAGTCAGTTAATCCATTAAGTCTATTTGTATTTTTAACTTAATGAAAATTTTCAGTCGTTAAGTCATTAAGTTATTAAAATATTTTTTTAGTTGTTTTCTTAATCTTAAAACTCTAAATGATCTCACTGAAAGATATTCTCAAAAAATACCTATCTAATTAATTAATTTTTTTCATTATCTAAATAAAATTTAACTTGTGATAATATAGTAGTTGACTATTATTATTTATCCTTTTATTTTCTTCAAATTAGCTTTATTTAGCTTCATAATTTTTATAAATATTTTTCATATGAAAAGATCATAAACCATGATACAATTAATTAACATATACTATTTTAGAATGTAAAAGGTTCTAAAAATTAAACATAATTTATATATTGATAATGTATTATCTTATTCAAGTTCTTTGAGATGTTTATAATTTTACATTTATAATTTGTAAGGACATAAATGTAAAAATACTAGTTTTTAAATTTTTTAAGGTGAAAAAATAAACAGTTTAATATTTATTTTTAGCAATTCAGATAAGAAAACAAACATAACATCCAAATTTAGACATTTAGTTCAATTCAGAATTCAGACATTTAGTTCTATTTAGAATTCAAACAAAAAATCTAATGCCACCTATGTCTCTCTACCTAAGTCCTATTTGATTCTCTTTATTTAAAAACAAATTCTCGTTCGATTGATGTTTGCAGGAATCATCAAGCGCTTTTTGTTTTGCTAGTTTAAGTCTTTAAGACGTTGGATTAGCTATGTAAATATTCTTCGAAACCACGCTTACGGGTTATGATGCTATTATTGGAAATTTGCAGGACAATGCTAGCGGCATGACAAGTACTCTATGGTGACTTGTTTACAGAATTTATTAGTTTTGAAGTGAGTATACGAAATATGGAACTCGACGGTCGAGATTAGAGCTTTTACGATAATTGCCAACAAAATATGCAAACGGCACCAAAACTTATTCAGAAGAAAAGCATTTTTAATGTATCTTCCGTAAACTAATAAAGCAAGAAAACTTGTATGAGAAGTACTACGCACTGATAAATTTGTAAATTAACTTATGGTAGACAAGTGGGAATCTCCTTACTTCACTCTTGAGGTTGAGGGTTGGAGTCCTCTCATTTACGTAGTAGGTTGATTTTCTTCAAAAAATTTAAAAGTAGATCCAATGTGTTTGGGACCATGCATATATCTAAGCTCTACCATCATAGAGTTGGTTGACAAGATTTTAATAGGATTCTAATTGTAAATAGCAGTAGAGTATAATGTCATTCAAAAAAGAAAATAATAACAAATTATTGGTGCTTGCACTAAATATACTAGTTAATTTTATTCAATAATAATAAATAAGCTTAAACTAATTATAAGTAATGCTACAAATGTAGTTAGGAAATATGAACAATGACCAGAATTAAGGCCAATGCTTGTTACTTTATTCTATCAAGCAATAGGCTTACTCCATCTAATAAAATTTCCCCCTCAAATTATTACTACCATAATGCCTACCATACTACAATAGTAAACTCTTGGTCTTTAAGTCTTAAGAAAATCCATTTACTTGTCAAAAAAGAAAAAAAAAAAGACAACATATAGTTATAATTCAAATAATTTATCATCATACTATGAATATAACCCTATTATTTTTTAATTATATATACGCAACTTATGTACTTTTTTAATTTGAAAATTCTCATTTAAAATATATGAGTTGTTAACATGGACAAAACCATCGACTTACAACTAGAAATAAATCAATTAAAGTCAATACTCGTTAACTTCTATATATTTAAAGCAACATCATCGTCTTCAGTGCCACCAAGGTTATAATAGAAAAAGACCAATAACTCAATAGCATGCAAATTATATATTTGATTGACAACAATGTTATAATAGAAAAAGAATTAAAAAAACTTTGTTTTTTTTTAAATTATTACATTTTCTAACATTGGGGTTGTACCGAGAAATTAAAAAAATTGGGGACCTAAGTGCAAACGTGAGAAACATAAATATTTATCTTTCTCCCTTTGACATTTTCTAATATACAACACAGTGAAATTGCTGCTTGAACAACTGGACTTTTTATTTTTTTTAAATAAAGTTTAGGGATGAGTAAAGTCTAAATGAATTTTTATCCCCTTGTCTCTTTCAGGTGACCAGTCAAATAAATGAGAAATTCTAGAATATTCCGAGGTATCATATTAGCCAAACAACAAATAAATAATAGTATGACATATGTATTTAGTTTGAAGAACCAGAACGCAATTGGTGGTTATATAAAATTCAACTACATGTTTTATACATACATTAATTATTTGTATTATTTCTAATGTTTTATAGAATTTCTCTAAATAAAATTATTTGAAAACCATTCAACCAAGCCTCTAAGAGAGAAAAAAAAACAAATGTTACTTGAACCATTAAACTTAATTCAACCATAAATGTTTGATTTGAACGTCCCTTCAAAAGGTTGGGACTTTTTTAATTGACTTATTTTAATAGCTTAATTGATAAATTTCAAATTAAAATTGGAAGATTATAATATGAAACTCTTGGACTTTTGAAAAATTAATCAGAAGGGAAAATGAAGGACAGATCGATCATTTCTGGTAAAAAAAGTCTTGTGCGTGTCTTTATATGATCCCAACAGTGTATACTCATTTTCCTTTATCATTAACCATCAATTATTACTGTATATTTGTTATCATAAAATTCGGATAAAATAATCGTTGATTCCTTTCAATCAAACGGAAGCTTCCTTTGTATGTTTCTGCGGAAGTCAAATGATCATGTTGTTTTCACATGCGTATGCATTGAACCATTGTAATTAACAAAGTGTATCAATTTTCAATGAGTCAAGGTGGGACTGAAAAACTCTATTAAACTTGTGGGAGTGGGACAGATAATCTATTTTTGAAATTCATAACACTCTCAGTAATTTAGTTTAATAAATATTTAACTTCTTTTTATCTTATTTGTTATCTCATCAGCACTGCAGAAGTGGATTATTCATAAGCAGCAACAATCCAAAAGTATCCCTAAATAAATAATTTTATTCAATATTAGGATTGTTCGCCAAAGACTGACTTTAGATTTTTATAGTAAATAAAATTACTATAAAATTTAATTATATGTACGTTAAATTTTTATAAAATTTTAAAATCAATTTCAGGGGTTTGTATAATAAAAGCGTATAATAGTAAAAAAATAGTTGTCTTTAAAATAGTATTTCTTATTTGTATATTTGAGTAAATTTTATAGGGAGTTTAGATTTTTTTTTTTATAGGGAGTTTAGATGTTTTTTTCGAGGTGCATCAACTTTCATTTTATGTGTCAAGTACAATTTGTATATTTGAGTAAATCTTATAGGAGTTTAGATGTCTTTTTCGCGGTGCATCAACTTTCATTTTTACAATTTATATTTTTTTATTTAATTAACTCACACACATTAGTGAGGCTCGAACCTAAAACATGAGTCTTTGAGTGATCACTTTTTACCGTTGAAACTTGACGTCGCCGTCTAATGTCAAATACAATACGAGATCAATAAAATTAATTTAGCTTATATATATACCGGCAAGTTTTATAGTCCATGGCCCAATTTCAACTCTTCTATCATTTTCGACATGTAGCTATAAGAAAAGGAGTTATAGTGAAAAGATGAACAGGGATCTATATGTTAATTTTTGAAATCATAGCAATTAACCGTCTCTTGTTTCTATATTTGGGCAAATTATGGGAGTTTAGATGTCATTTTCCAATACATAAACTTCAATTTTTGAGTTTGAATACGATATTTGATAAGAAGAGATCAAGAAAATTTAGCTTACATACATCCTAGAAAGATAATTTTTCCTCTCTTTTTCTCTTTTTCTCCACGCGATGGAGCTCCAGTTTCTTTTCAGTCTATCCTTTTCTGTCATCTGTCTAATCTTCTGCTTCAAACTAGTATTCCAATCCCAAAAACCTAATACGAAATCGCTCCCTGGGCCACTGAAACTTCCTCTTATCGGCAACTTGTACAACATGATAGGCTCGCAGCCACACCATGTTCTCAAAGAAATAGCTAGAAAACATGGGCCTTTAATTAAACTTCAATTGGGAGAAATATCGATGGTTGTAATCTCTTCTGCGGAGTTAGCCAAAGAGGTTATGAAGACACATGATCTGGCCTTCGCGGATAGGCCAGAATTTCTAGCCTTCAAGGTTTTGTACGAGAAAACTGGCATGCCTATTGTGTCAGCACCTATTGGTGATTATTGGAGGCAGATGAGAAAACTGTGCGCTTTGGAGCTGCTAAGTAACAAAAGAGTCAAGTCATTTGCTCATATTCGTGAAGATGAGACATTGAATCTAATTGAATCCATTCGCTCCGCGTCTGCAACTTCAAATTCTCAACCAATTAATCTCTCTAAAATGATGGTTTCGTTCACAAGCACAGTGACTTTCAGGGCTGCGTTCGGGAGCAGATTTGGGCAACAAGATGAGTTTGTATCACTAGACAAAGAAATATGCAAACTGGCTGGAGGTTTTTCTTTGGTAGAAGTGTTTCCTTCGCTAAAATTTATTCATTTTTTTAGCGGGATGGAAGCTAAGATATTGAAGCTTCATGGTAAAGCAGACAAGATCCTAGATAATCTAATCAACCAGCGTAGGGAGAGCATGAAATTGGAGAAAATTACTGCTACTGCTTCTGCTTCTGGAGAAGAAAATTTAGTTGATGTGCTCTTAAGGCTTCAAGAGACCAGCAGTTTGGGGTTTCCTATTACTACCAAAAACATCAAATCTATTATTTGGGTTAGTATATATAAGTTTGTTTTCTTAAATAAAAATCAGCATATAAATAAATGACTTCATTTTTTCTTAATTGAATCACTATTTATGCCTCCAGGGCTTTAACTAAGTGGTGTTCAAGTAGTTTTTTTTAACTAATTACCGAGTTCAAATCCTGAGAGCAGGGTTTAAAAGTTCAATTTGGATTTTTCCTACTATTCTACCATTTTATAAAACACAAAAAAAAAAATAGTTGGAGATGTCCTTTATTTTTAAAATGGTAACATAGACCCCTTTAATAACAATATACCATTTGACTACGCACTAGTTACCTAATTGTATTTCATTTATGCATAATTGTTAAAGGAGGAGTTTACATGTGATTGCCGTTAAAAAATTAAGGGTTTCTATTACCGTTTTGTCAAATCATCTGTCATTTTTCCTATAATTTTTCATTTTAGGTTTTAATTTATTAAACAAAATTATTTAACTTCCAATATTTTTAATTTCTAGAACATATTTTCTGGGGGAACAGAATCTGCCGCCACAACGACAGTATGGGTAATGTCAGAGTTGATGAGAAACCCTGGAGTGATGAAGAAGGCACAGGCTGAAGTAAGAGAAGCACTCAAGGGAAATAAAAATATTTCGGAGGCAGATATTCAGGAACTAAATTACTTGAAAATGATCATCAAAGAAACTCTAAGATTGCACCCACCAAATCCACTCTTAGTTCCACGACAGACCAGGGAGGCATGCGAGATAAAAGGCTATGAAATTCCTGTAAAGACCAGAGTTGTAGTAAATGCATGGGCTATTGGAAGAGATTTTAAGTACTGGAATGAAGCTGAGAATTTTGTACCTGAGAGATTTAATGGTAACGGAGGCAACAATTCGATCGATTTCAAGGGAAATGACTTTGAATTTATTCCATTCGGGGCAGGACGGAGGATGTGTCCAGGCATAGCATTTGGTCTAGCTAACATTGAGCTGCCTCTCGCTCAGCTTCTCTATAATTTTGAATGGGAACTCCCTGGTGGAATTGCATCGCAGGATCTTGACATGAGTGAGGCTTTTGGAGCCATTGTCTCAAGGAAAAATGATTTGTGCTTACTTGCCACTCCTGTCTCGCCTGATAACGATCATCAACTCTGATGATATTTTACTTGCATTTTAATTTATTATGTGAAATATATAAGATGAATGTGCGAGCCAAATAATATTAGCTGTATTTTATGGCCGTTGAAAATGGTTTTGTAATTTTGCTTAGCAAGTGAAAGATATTAGACTAGTTTGTGCATATTTCTCCGGATCCCAGCGTGCCATGCTATATGTTAATGGAAGATGTATATCAATCAAATTTAACTATAATGAATTTTGATATCTAATCTTCAGATATTTCAAAATCTAAAATTTTAAATGCCTGACTTCAATTTTGACTTTCAAAAGTATCATTGAACCTATATACCGTCTTTTAGAAATTCTTCCATTCTTTCTTCTTAAAAGAAAATTTTATCGTAATGAAAAAACTTTAGAGGAGCCAAAATAATAAATATTAAAATAATAATAAAAAACATTTTATTGTTTATTTTCTATTTTGAGCTTTATTAATTATTACCCAAAATTATCTCAACATGTTCTACCCATTTCACAATATTGTTTTTCCTCATTACTTTTCTCTAATCTCCTAAATTTCTAATTACAGAAAGATGAGTTGTAACTCATCTCCGATTGAGAACGCCTGTTAGTCAATAGCTTAAATCACCCAAGCTCTTTAACTTTTGATTTTATCAATTTGTCAATTGAGAGCAGCTTTGTTTTGATAGAATGTGGATGTGTTACACAACATGGTTCTGTAGTTATTTACAGCTTTCCCCATATCTGTGAGCAGCTTTATTCACTATTAACGTTAATTTTGCACAGTAATTTTAATTATTGTACTATTTTCCATCTGATAAGAAAAAGATAGATGCAATTACTGATGATCTGAAGCCTGGATTTGATGAAGAATGTAATGATCAATAATTTTGTTAATTCATAATATTAAAGGCAACACTCCTCTAGTATTGAATATTAATATTGTTCCTAGTAATTGAACGGGCATGAAATTGTTTATGTTCTGATAATGTTTGTTGATTTTGCAGTGAGACTGCTGAATGATCCATAAAAAGAAGGGAAATAGTGTTTTGTCTCAATGTTGACATTCTACAGATTGAAATTTTAAGTTTGATTAATCTGATAATATCCGTGCTTGGATTCAATATCATTATTTTCGCATTGTTCAGGTAGTTGCCGTCTTCTATAGCTGGTGCAATATTATGGATTCTGCAGTAAAAGAAATGCTTCAGAAGTATTGGGTCTTTTTACAGCATTCTTCATAACAACGTTTGCAGCACTTTTCACATGCTGTCATAATGCAGAATTCTTGTAGCGGATATAAATTATTGTATCTCTGTTGTATGGTGTGTGATTTATTTTATGCGTTGTTAATCTTGATTCTTTATCCCCTTTGGCGGATTTCTCTAAGAAGTGAATGAAACGGCTGATTTCTCAGAGCCCATTGAAGATATATATAGCACGTACATGGTTGCGTAGTGTCTTCTGTTTTTGAAAGAGTAAAGCTAGAAGTGTGTGGAGGCCAATAAGTTTAGTTTTAGATATTTGTGTGTAACTGTTATTGATCTTAGACCGTTCAGATATTTGTACAAATAGCACTTGTTAAAAAAAAAAAAAAAAAAATCAGGAGACAGGGAAAGAAAAAGTAAGGAGAAAATTGGGATCCATATGTCACACGAATTACTCGTATATATGTTTGTCCAACTCAAATTTATTTCATTTAGCATTTCTTTTCACTTGTTCTAACCCTAGCTAATTGACCTCGAAAGACCAATGGGTGTTAGAGATTATAATAGAGATAAATGATATTTATTATACAACCATTCAATTAGCTACATGCAGTAGCATTCGACATCAAGTTTATAAAGATAATTAAAATAAATAAAGTCTCTTGCTATTATGAAAATTTTTTCGTGACGAGTTTAATTACAATGTTGTAAAATAATAAAAAAGACGGTTTACAACATCGTGAACTTCTCTTGGACTATAATCTCGAATTTTTATGCTAGGCCGGAAGCTGACTCCTTGCCACTATTCTACAAGTATGCTAGGGTTAGATGAAGCATGAGCCATGATGCTACGGTCTTGTTCAAATTCCATATCCTCCCTAAACATTACCATCAATGCTTCTATTCCTTTACCATCACTTGTGCTTGATAAAATAGCGAATTTACGTGATGACATGGGTCCAACACTAAACCAAATAGGCTCCAACACACTAGTTAAAGTTTATTTTATTTTGTTATATGATTATAATTCGTATTTTTTTCTTTATTAATTATTTTTATATCATGTTAATTTATAAATCTAAATTTTCTTGGATCTATATTGAATTAAGACATAATATTGACACTCCGATATATTTGTGACACATTAGGTACTTAATCCCATATTTATCCATACAGATGACCAATTAAGAATTAAATAGTATAATAAGTAACTAGCTAAAAAAATGCAAAATATAAATATGAGAGAGTATTTTGACCATAATTTAAAAACCGAGAGTGGATCTTGTAACCTCTGTATTTTCTAGATTAGTCTCTATTAATTTTTTTTTATGCAATTAATTTTTATTTAATAATTGATTACTAGATTTATAAATTCCCTGTGGTTCGACTTCCGACTCAACGAGTTATATTATAATTAGACACTCTTATATTTTGGAGTCATCAACACTTTTGAATCATGTCAAGTTTTTTACTTCATTATTATAGAATTTTCTAAATTTGGTATCAATTTCATTTTTATTATTTTTTATTTTCTATTCTCATTTATTAGTTTTGCTCTTTATTTATCTTTTTATCATTCCTTTGCTTAATTCTAGTGTTTTTCCCTTTTTAAAAAATTTCAATTAGCTCCCTTCTTTCTCTTGAAATTAGTATATTACCATAGAGCTTATGAAAAATTTTATTTTGGCCTAAAATTTCTCACAAATCAGTCCCTATATGAAATTGGAATTTGGATCTATGAATTATGACTTACCCTTTGGACTTTTGAACATTGTGGGCTAAATGAACTTGAACTTTTTAGAGATTGTGGACTAAATGGACTCGGATTTTCGACTTTGAAACATGTAATTAAGGATTAAATTTAAATTGATTGCTTAATTGATTGATAATTTTTAAAAGTCAATTTTACATCTTGAGGTAAGTGTATCCTTCTATTTCTCGTTATAATTTCTTTTTCTTTAAATTTTATTTTTTTTAATGATTGATTTTATAATACCGCCTACATTGTTATTTTGTGGATGTGTTATTATTTTATGTTTAGTTAATTAATTTAAATTCTTAATTTTGCAATATCGCTTGTTGAGTTATTTTAATAATTTTCATTTTATTTTTTATTTTTATTTTTATAGATTCTTATTGTTGCTTATTTAATTTTCAGTTTGTTTACATTTTTTTATTTTGTGCAATTTTTATTTCGTATTTCATGCATTACTCATTTGATTGTACATCATTGTCTTCACTTAATTTGACACACACTCACACATCATTACCATTGTATGAGATGTTGGTCTCGTACTAATAGTGACAGATTAATTAGAAGATCACTTTCACTACCCTTAGACATGACAAACAACGAAGTTGATGACGTTTCAGTGCAAGGGGATAACCAAGCACAACAAAATATTCATGATCAACCTAGGACACTTAGAGATTTCATGAATCCTACTAGAAGAGAAGCAGCATCATGCATAGTTTTTTTCTCCTAATCCATCATGTTTTAATTTCAAACCTGGTGTCATTCAACTTCTACATACTTTTTACAATTTTGAGTCTAAAAATCCATATCTGCATTTGAGAGAATTTGAAGAAGTTTGTAACATTTGTACTGATCAAATTTATGGCATGAACATAATCAGACTTAAGTTTTTCCTTTATTTCACTAAAGGAAAAACTAAAACATAGCGACAAAATCCATCAGAACTTGAGATAAAATATAAACACAATTTAAAAAAAAAAATCTTTCCACCCCATAAAATGAATTCTTTCAAAAAGTAAATCATCATTTGTCCTACCTTATAAATTATTAATTATTTTTATTTTAATATCATAACAATAACAATTAGTGAGAAAGTAAGTTTTGTATCTTTTAGGGAATAAACAGAGTTGATTTGGCTATTGCACTGAAAACAAGAGGTCACATCAATCCCGTAGAGGATTTAATTGGTGTTTATGCATAGAGTGGGATGTGAAATAAGGGAAAAAAAGAGTAAAAATATGTAAATATAAGGGTGTGGATATTTCCACCCCACCATTTTTATAAATCCACTTCACCTCCATAAAATAACTAAAATAAATTCACATTATTTTATAGAATTACAAATTGATAATAAGTTTGAAAAATTAATTAATTAAATCAGTCTTATAATACTTTTTTTTTCCTGACCTAGTCTTTTAACAATCATTAACTATTCAAGGTTGCTTTAAAATAAGTATAATTTGACTATTGTGCCCTTATAATATAAAATAACCAAATTACTTTAGTTTTATATTTTATAATTTAACATATTTAATATATAATTTAATCATTTGCAATAATCCACGTGTCCTTATTGTATCTTGTTAATTTAGTGAAATATTAATAATCATACTAATAAATTATTATTATACATCATTTCATATAAAAAAATTATATCAAAATAATTAAAGTAAATTTTTAAATGTTTTGGTACTTTTATCTTACCGAGCGTAAAATAATTAAGGTTAACAAAAAAATCCGGACTGACCCAGCCCAAGCCCGCAGACTTTAAGCTCAGCCCGCATGATAAAGTCACAGATATGGGTTCCAAAAAATAAAGCCCATAAATGTTGGGCCTGGTTTAGGGCCTTTGCAGAAAATATATAAATTTAAAAAATTCAAATGGAAAAGAAAAAATAAAAGAAAACACAAAATAACAAAATCAAAAGCATCCTCACTCCCTGACGCCCGCGAGCCGCGCAACAATTGCAGCCATCATCGTCTAAGTTTTAGATTGTTGGAGATTTGTCTAATCGGAATACTGAATTTGCAACTCTATACTCGCCGCCAAAAGCACAAATTTCTTCATAATTTGCATTTCTTCTCCAAAAAAAAAGAAAAAAAGAAAAAAAGAAAAAGAAAAAGGAACCATCTCTAAAATTAAATGTTGTGCAGTGTGCACTTCCTACGCATCTCTCAAGCAGCCATCACCCCACCGATCAAAACTAGCACGGCAGCAGCACCCACACTACCAATCATCACCGGATCCAGCAGCCACGAGCACAACCAGCAGCAGCGAAGTAGCGATTAGCGAACCGAGCAGCCTCGCGAAGTCACCATAGCAGCAGCCACCAACGAACCCGGCCAGCACAACGCCACGATTCACGAAGCCACTGCAGCAGCAGCAGCCAACATTGAACCCAGCACCAGTTCGACGTGAACCCAGCCACTCGAAGCCGTGCGAATCAGCAACAGCCACTCGAACCCACTCAGTGTAGATCATCGACTGAAGTTTTTCAGGCTGTTCTTTTGGCAAAGAACGGCGAACATTGGTCCATGGATATCAAACTTTTGCATTTTATGACGGTTATTTAAGAATCTAATGAAATCAACCTCGAAAAGGGCTGAAGTGTATTAATCTTTTGTTTAGTTGAGACGTTTTTGCATTTTTTTTATTAAAAAATTGTGGAGGCCAGGCCCGGCTCAAGTCCCGTCCACCAAGCTACTCATAGTTTTTAAAGGGTTTGGACTTATTATTAATAACATGGACTCAAGACTGGTCCTGGGCTAGGAAAAGCCTGGCCTATACCTTCATTTGTCATTTTTAAAAATAATCATATTAATTTGTGTTAAAGCAGCCTTATTATCAAATATAATAAAAAACCACAATCTTTAAAAAATAAATAAATATTAGATAAATTACTATTACATCATTAAAATAAAAAAAAATGTATAACAAACTATTAGAAGTAAACTTTTAGATATTTTGGTACCTTCACAATGAGGTAAAATAGCTATATTAATTTATGATCAACTAACTTTATTGATAAAATATAATAGAAAAATAGTCTAAAAAAATGAGTATGGATTTAATTAATTAATTTTTTTAAATTTATTCTTAATTTGAATTTTTAAAAAATAATGTAAACTTACTGTAATAATTTTTTGAAAATAGGATGGGTTTATAAAATTTGTGGGGTGGAAATATCACCACCCCGAACATAAATCCATTCGCATAGGGGATAAATTTTGTATTATTCCCCTCGTGAATTAATTATTTCAAATTACTCGTTTACTTTCAAAACCTCAAGTTACTCCTATTTTTGTTCAAAACATAAAGAAAAATAGGGAACTCAATTGATGATCCCTTTTTTTTTTAAAAAAAAAAAGAGAATAAATTGAGATTTTCAAAAGAAATGAGGTGATTTGAAGATAATCAATTTATGAGGGGAGTGATCCAAAATTAACTATTCAGAAAGGGTTTGTTCTCAATTTAATAAATAACCAATTAACTCTTTTTGTTTTTGTCATTATATTTTTCTTTTAGTATTTTCTTTGACTGACCAGTCATGAATAAATTATAGTGAGATAGAGGATTAAAAAAATCAATTTCTTACTATGTTAATTAAAAATAAAGTTCCCTTTTTTTTTTTGAAAAAAAATAAAGTTCCCTTGATATTATACGAAAGTGGGAATTCTTGAATAATTTGTTTGTGAAATGTTAATTAATTAATTTATTTTATTTAAAAGTTAGAAGGTGAGCAAAATTTATAAAAGAAAAAAATCACAGATAAACAAGAGAAAAGAATTATAGTTAACCAATTAACAACTCTTTTATTCAAAACAAGTACTTGTTGATACTACTGCCAAGTACTCAACTCACAACTTAAAAGTAAAATGACAATGCAAGCTTCCATTAGAGCAGCTTTTGTAATCAAAACATTGGAGTCTCATCAACCATCCATCGTTTCCAAGGGCATGGTCATCATTGAAGAGAATCATTCAGCATTCGAGTACTGAACCAAGCATCAACCCCATAGAGGGATTCCACAGCATGGGTTGTAGCTTGTAAGTCTGGTAAATCGCTGATCCGTTGATGGTATTATGAGTACTCAAATAAATGATTGCTTCTCTCAACGTTGGAATGTTCTTTAAACATCAATGTATTTTTTGCTCTAAGTAAGGCACACTTATCCTTACTGATAAATGTAAAATTTGGCAGCGCAAACGACAGTAGTTGTAATACCATATCTATTTTGTAAATCTTTTGCTAGAATTTCGAGTACTCTAGAGAAAAGTTGGAGCAAGTAAAGAGCCTTTTTTCTTTGCTTTCTGAAGAGAATAGGTGACAACGAATTTGATTTTATATTGAATTTCAAAGTGTAATATCATAAATATGTGATTTGAAGATTCCATTTCTCAGATTTTCTCCATTAAATTAAACTTGAGAAAAAGATATGGCGGCGATACTCCGTCGGAAGGTATGGTAGAACACCATACAAATTGATTCAATAAAAATGAGTAAATAAATTTCGCAAGGTAAGTTTAAGAATAAGACTAATTAGCCTCTTACGCATAGCTGGATCGGTTTTTAATACATTTTACATTGACAGTCACAAAAGTTCAAGTAATAACAAAAGAAGGATCGGTATTTAGAGGGTGAGGTTTCTCATTCCTTCAAAACCTATAAGTAAATAGTATTTTATAATATTATTTAATTAATTTACATTGTTCATTGGGAATAATGTGATTGGTCCATTTGGCCAAAGTTCATTGCTCTGTCCCATGACTCATAGAAAATAAGATGGTGTTGTTTGCATCGGATTACAGCTTAATAATATATTGCCATTAATGATAATTAATTTTGATATCTAATATTCAGATATTTCAAAATCTAAATTTTAAATGCTTATCTTCTTTCTGTACCTAACCTTTTTTAGCGAGAATTCCATTTATGGCATTGGCTGTAAAAAGATAAAATCAAGCACTATGTTCACTATTGTAAGAGGAATTAAAGTATTTTAAACTAATTTGTTTGCCCGGAATAATCAATTGATGAAATACATAAACTAATGAAATTCATAATTATGAGTAATGCTACGTACATAGTTAGGAATTATTACTAGAATTTAAGTCAATGCTTGTCACTTCAGTCTCTCAAGTAATAGCCTTATTCTGTCTAACAACGCTACGTACTAATAGACTAAACTCTTGTTCCTTAGTCTTAAGAAAAAGATTGTATATGCATATTTAATTGTGAATAACTTATCATCATGTATGATTTTAAGTTTGGAACCCTTTATGATATTATTTTTGAAATAACTCTAGTGTTTTTTAATTACATATGCAACTTTGAACTTTTTAATTTGAAAATTCTCACTTAAAATATGAGTTGTTAACATGGACAAAGCCATCTTCTTGAAACTAGGGACAAATAAATCAAAGTCAATTCTAGTTAACTTCTATATATCAAGCAACATCATCGACTTACATATTATATTTTAGTGACACTAAGGTCCCTATAAAAAATGACCCACAATTCAATACCATGAATATTATATATTTGAGTGACAATAAGGTTATAATACAAAAAGAATCAAAAATCTTATTTGTATTGTCTATTACATTTTGGAAGAAGGATATCAATACTCTCATAGTTTGGTGAAATAGTCACATAAACTCTTATATTTTTAGAAATGGTCACATAGATAACTTTCGGAACACACAAACTTTCTTTCTTGACAAATCTTAAGATTCTATGTGAATCCGTGGTTATTTTAAACCCAAAAAGGAAAATAAAAAAAGAAAAGAGTTTGTGTATCTAAAAAAGTTTTGAATGACAATTTCTAAATAGTACATATATCTTCAAAATGTTAACATATATGTTTTCATAATGTTGATTTTGATGATAACAAACAAGATTAAGAATGATTAATCTTTTAAGCTCAAATTATTTTTTATAAATTTTAAATAAATCATTATTTTTACATTATAAAGGTTTTATATTTAATGAAAAAATGATTTTATGAAATTAGTTGTTTTTCAAGTTTATGGTTTAATTGAAAGAGTTTTGAAAACTTTGAAATCAACAAGTATTGCTTGAAATTTTGGAGAAGGACTTATTTGAAAAGTTTCATAGCATTTTGGGCTATATCATAATTTCATAAAATTTTGGGATTAACAAAGTATTACTTCGAAATTATGAAATTGGACTTATTTGTAAAGTTTCATAAAATTTTATAATACAGTTATATAAAGTTTTAGGGTCAAACTGTAATTTTAAAAAATATTTCACTGTACTGGTTACTGTAGCAAACGGCTAACCGGATGTGAAAAACAGTTAGCTGGATTTTGGACAGTAAGCTACTAGAATGAAAGCGGCTAATCGGATTTCAAAAGCGGCTAACCGGATTCCATAAACGGTAAGCTAGTTATTTTGTGGATGTGTTGTTATTTTATGTTTAGTTAATTAATTTAAATTCTTAGTTTTGCAATACCGCTTGTTGAGTTATTTTAATAATTTTCATTTTTTTTATTTTTGTAGATTCTTATTGTTGCTTATTTAATTTTCAATTTGTTTACAATTTTTTTTTTATTTCATGCAATTGTTATTTCATATTTCATGCATTACTCATTTGATTGTACATCATTGTCTTCACTTAATTTGACACACACTCACACATCATTAGCATTGTATGAGATGTTGGTCTCGTACCAATAGTGATAGATTAATTAAAAGATCACCTTCACTACCCTTAGACATGACAGACAACGAAGTTGATAACTTTTCAATGCAAGGAGATAACCAAGCACTACAAAATATTCATGATCAACCTAGGACACTTAGAGATTTCATGAATCCTACTAGAAGAGAAGCAGCATCATGCATAGTTTTTTTCTCCTAATCCATCATGTTCTAATTTCAAACTTGGTGTCATTCAACTTCTACCTACTTTTCACAATTTTGAGTCTAAAAATTCATATCTGCATTTGAGAGAATTTGAGAAAGTTTGTAACATTTGTATTGATCAAATTTATAGCATGAACATAATCAAACTTAAGCTTTTCCTTTGTTTCACTAAAGGAAAAACTAAAACATAGCGACAAAATCCATTAGAACTTGAGATGAAATATAAGCACAATTTTTTTTAAAAAAATTCTTTCCACCCCACAAAATGAATTCTTTCAAAAAGCAAATCATCATTTGTCTTGCCTTATATATTAATTATTTTTATTTTAATATCATAACAATAACAATTAGTGAGAAAGTAACTTTTGTATCTTTTAGGGAATAAAAAGAGTTGGTTTGGCTATTACACTGAAAACAAGAGGTCACATCAATCCCATAGAGGATTTAATTGGTGTTTATTCATAGAGTGAGATGTGAAATAAGAAAAAAAAGAGTAAAAATATGCAAAGATAAGAGTGTAGGTATTTCCACCCCACCAATTTTATAAATCCACCGCACCTCCATAAAACAACTACAATAAATTCACATTATTTTATAGAATTACAAATTGATAATAAGTTTAAAAAATTAATTAATTAAATCAATCTTATAATACATTTTTTTTCTGACCTAGTCTTTTAACAATCATTAACTATTCAAGGTTGCTTTAAAATAAGTATAATTTGACTATTGTGCCCTTATAATATAAAACAATATATATATATAAAATTTTAATTAATTGTTTAGGACTTTAGTTTTATATTTTATAATTTAAGATATTTTATATAAAATTTAATCATTTTTAATAATCCACGTGTCCTTATTATATCTTGTTAATTTAGTAGAATATTAATAATCATACTAATAAATTATTATTATACATTATTCAATATAAAAAAAATTATATTAAAATAATTAAAAATTTTTTTTAGATATTTTGATACTTTTATCTTCCGAGGGAAAAATAATTAGGGTTAACAAAAAAAAATCTGGACTGACTCAGCCCAAGCCCGCGGTTTTTAAGCTCAGCCCGCATGATAAAGTCACAGATATGAGCCCCAAAAAAAGCCCATAAATGTTGGGTCTGGTTAAGGGCCTTTGCAGAAAATATATAAATTAAAAAAAATTCAAATTGAAAAGAAAAAATAAAAGAAAACACAAAATAACAAAATCAAAATAGCTGATCCCTAAAAGCATCCTCACTCCCTGACGCCCACGAGCCGCGCAACAATTGCAGCCAGCATTTGTGTAATCGGAATACTGAATTTCCAACTCTATACTCGCCGCCAATAGCACAAATTCCTTCATAATTTGCATTTCTTCTCAAAAAAAAGAAGAAAAAAAGAAAAAAGAAACATCTCTAAAATTAAATGTTGTGCGGTGTGCACTTCCCACACATCTCTCAAGCAGCCATCACCCCACCGATCAAAACTAGCCGGCAGCAGCACCCACACGACTAATCATCACCGGATCCAGCAGCCACGAGCACAACCAGCAGCAGCGAAGTAGCGATTCGCGAACTGAGCAGCCTCGCGAAGTCACCATAGCAGCAGCCACCAACGAACCCGGCCAGCACAACGCCACGATTCACGAAGCCACCGCAGCAGCAGCAGCAGCCAACATTGAACCCAGCCACTCGAAGCCGTGCGAATCAGCACCAACCACTCGAACCCACTAAGTGTAGATCATCGACTGAAGTTTTTCAGGCGAACATTGGTCCATGGATATCAAACTTTTGCATTTTATGACGGTTATTAAAGAATCCAATGAAATCAACCTCGAAAAGGACTGAAGTATATTCATCTTTTGTTTAGTTGAGACGTTTTTGCATTTTTTTTTTTAAATTTATTTTTAAAAAATTTGAGAAAGCCATGCCCAGCTCAAGCCCGGTCCACTTAACTTTGGACGAGTTTTTAAAGGGCCTGGACTTATTATTAATAACATGAACTGAGGATTGGGTCTGGGCTTAAAAAAGTCTGGCCTATGCTCTTAATTTGTCTTTCTTAAAAATAATCACATTAATTTGTGTTGAAGCAGCCTTATTATCAAATATAATAAAAAAAAAATTCAGTCTTTAAAAAATAAATGAATATTAGATAAATTACTATTACATCATTAAAATAAAAAAAAAAATTGTATAAGAAACTATTGGAAGTAAACTTTTAGATATTTTGGTACCTTCACAATGAGGTAAAATAGTCATCAACTAACTTTATTGATAAAATATAATAGAAAAATAGTCTAAAAAAATGAGTATGGATTTAATTAATTAATTTTTTAAAATTTATTCTTAATTTGAATTTTTTAAAAATACTGTAAACTTACTGTAATAATTTTTTGAAAATGGAGTAGGTTTATAAAATTTGTGGGGTGGGAATATCACCACCCCGAACATAAATCCATCCACATAAGGGATAAATTTTGTATTATTCCCCTCCTGAATTAACTATTACAAATCACTCGTTTACTTTAAAATCTCAAGTTACCCCTATTTTTGTTCAAAAGATAAAGAAAAATAGGGGTTCAATTGATGATCCCTTTTTTTTTTTTAACAAAAAAAAAGAGAATAAATTAATATTAAAAAAAAATGAGATGATTTGAAGATAATTAATTTATGAGGGGAGTGATCCAAAATTAACTATTCAGAAAGGGCTTGGTCTCAATTTAATAAATAACCGATTAACTCTTTTTGTTTTTGTCCTTATATTTTTCTTTTAGTATTTTCTTTGACGGACCAGTCATGAATAAATTCTAGTGAGATAGAGGTCTAAAAAAATCAATTTCTTACTATGTTAATTAAAAATAAAGTTTCCTTGATATTATACGAAAGTGGGAATTCTTGAATAATTTGTTTGTGAAATATTAATTTTTTATTTATTTTATTTAAAAGTTAGAAGGTGAGCAAAATTTATAAAAAAAAATCACAGATAAACAAGAGAAAAGAATTATAATTAACCAATTAACAACTCTTTTATTCAAAACAAGTACTTGTTGATACTGGCATACAGAATATACATCTCACTCACAAGTCACAACCCATGGATTGTTATCTACTGCCAAGTACTCAACTCACAACTTAGAAGTAAAATGACAATGCAAGCTTCCATTAGAGCAGCTTTTGTAATCAAAACATTGGAGTCTCATCAAGCATCCATCGTTTCCAAGGGCATGGTCATCGATCAGTGAAGAGAATCATTCAGCATTCGAGCACCATTGCCCCACAAAACTTCAGTAGTGAGCTGTAGGCTTAAACACTACATGAAAGGAAACGTGGTAGAAGAAACCAAGCATCAACCCCATAGAGGGATTCCACAGCATGGGTTGTAGTTTGTATGTCTGGTAAATCGCTGATCCGTTGATGGTATTATGAGTACTCAAATAAATGATTGCTTCTCTCAACGTTTTTTAATCATCAATGTATTTTTTGCTCTAAGTAAGGCACACTTATCCTTACTAATAAATGTAAAATTTGGCAGAGCAAACGACAGTAGTTGTAATACCATATCTATTTTGTAAATCTTTTGCTAGAATTTCGAGTACTCTAGAGAAAAGTTGGAGCAAGTAAAGAGCCTTTTTTCTTTGCTTTCTGAAGAGAATAGGTGACAACGAATTTGATTTTATATTGAATTTCAAAGTGTAATACCATAAATATGTGATTTGAAGATTCCATTCCTCAGATTTTTTCCACTAAATTAAACTTGAGAAAAAGATATGGCGGCGATGCTCCGTCGGAAGGTATGATAGAACACCATACAAATTGATTCAAGTAAAATAAAAATGAGTAATTAATTTCGCAAGATAAGTTTAAGGATAAAACTAATTAGCCTCCTACGCATAGCTGGATCGGCTTTGAATACATTTTGCATCGACAGTCACAAAAGTTCAAGTAATAATAAAAGAAAGATTGGTATTTAGAGGGCGATGTTTCTCATTCCTTCAAAACCTATAAGTAAATAGTATTTTATAATATTATTTAATTAATTTACATTTTTCATTCGGAATAATATGATTGGTCCATTTGGCCTAAGTTCATTGCTCTGTCCCATGGCTCATAGAAAATAAGATGGTGTTGTTTGCAACGGATTACAGCTTAATAATATATTGCCATTAATGATAATTAATTTTGATATCTAATCTTCAGATATTTCAAAATCTAAATTTTAAATGCTTATCTTCTATCTGTACCTGACCTTTTTTGTGAGAATTCCATTTATGGCCTTGGCTGTAAAAAGATAAAATCAAGCACACTATGTTCACTATTTTAAGAGGAATTAAAGTATTTTAAACTAATTTGTTTGCCCGGAATAATCAATTGATGAAATGCATAAACTAATGAAATTCATAATTATGAGTAATGCTACGTACATAGTTGGGAATTATTACTAGAATTTAAGTCAATGCTTGTCACTTCAGTCTCTCAAGCAATAGCCTTATTCTATCTAACAACGCTATGTACTAATAGACTAAACTCTTGTTCCTTAGTCTTAAGAAAAAGATTGTATATGCATATTTAATTGCGAATACTTATCATCATGTATGATTTTAAGTTTGGAACCCTTTATGATATTATTTTTGAAATAACTCTAGTGTTTTTTAATTACATATGCAACTTTGAACTTTTTAATTTGAAAATTCTCACTTAAAATATATGAGTTGTTAACATGGACAAAGCCATCTTCTTGAAACTAGGGACAAATAAATCAAAGTCAATTCTAGTTAATTTCTATATATCAAGCAACATCATCGACTTGCATATTATATTTTAGTGACACTAAGGTCACTATAAAAAATGACCCACAATTCAATACCATAAATATTACATATTTGAGTGACAATAAGGTTATAATACAAAAAGAATCAAAAATCTTATTTGTATTGTTTATTACATTTTGGAAGAAGGATATCAATACTCTCATAGTTCGGTGAAATAGTCACATAAACTCTTATATTTTTAGAAATGGTCACATAGATGACTTTCAGGACACACAAACTTTCTTTCTTGACAAATCTTAAGATTCTATGTGAATCCGTGGTTATTTTAAACCCAAAAAGGAAAATAAAAAAAAGAAAAGAGTTTGTGTATCTAAAAAAGTTTTGAATGACAATTTCTAAATAGTACATATATCTTCAAAATGGATCTGCATAATCATTTATGAAAAGAAGAGGGTCTCGGTGACCATTTCCTCAAACTAAGAGGGTGTTGCTATCCTCTTCCCTTATAGTTATAACACTAGGACGGTAATGAATAATTAAAAAATAGAATCCAAGTAGTAAATGTGAGAAACATATCTAATTATCTTTCTCCCTTTGAAATTTTCTAATATGCACAGCACAATGAGAGTGCTGCTTGAACCATCAGACTTTCAACCAGAATAGTTCGATTTGAACATGCCATCAAAATGTTGGCACTTTTTTAGTTGACTTATTTTGATAGCATAATTGGTAAATTTCAAATTAAAATTTGAAAGATTATATGATATGGGCAAAGCTATGTTGCAACATACGTTTGGTACCCCTCTCTTTTGTCTTTATTAAGGTTAATTATAATAGTGTCCTGCTATTTGTTGTAAAAATAAAAATGTTAAAATTTTTTAAAGTTTTACGCATTAGTCCTACACCTACATAACATCATTTTTCTCATCCATTTTGCACCATCAATGACATCATTTTTCTCACCCATTTTAATTAAAAGGTAATTAAAATTATTTTCCATATAGAAACATAATAATAAAAAAAATTATTCTTATTTTTTAATTAATTACAAAAAAGATATTTTGTATTAAAAAATATAGACAATCACTAGTGACTATTGTTTCTTCATGTGCAATGACATTATTAACCGAAATGGAACATGAAGGATTCCATTAGACTTGAAATTGAATGATTTACATAAAGATAGTCTCAATGCTAGCAAATGGTGATATGTAAAGTTACATGCTCTTTCTAAAATAGGTGCAACAATAACTATACCATCAAAACACAAGGAGTTACATTATACTACCACCTTTTTTTTTTTTTTAGTTTAGAGACCCTCAAATTGGTTGTTAAAGGCAATGAACCTTAAAACGTGATGTAGGAAGCATATTAAATAAAATAAATTAAAATTTACTAGAAATTATAATATTTGGGTCAATTTAAAATTTAATATTTTATTAAGATTTATCTTATTTTATTAAGCTTACTTGAGTTATATTTGTAATTCTAATCTAATTAGGATTTTAAATTATTTCTCTTATTTGAGAAAGATTAAGATTAAATTAGCTACTATTATATATGTAAGTTTGTTATTCTTAATTTATGATAACAGACACAAGCTTCTCATTAATAATATTCAATATTTTCACAATTAAGATATTAATCCTTAGTGGGATTTTTTTTTTAATTTTCAAGACAAATGATATTAGAGCTTTTTTTAGTAGCAGGCAGAGCATTCCTAACCACCAACTCCGTACATTAGTTCCATCAAGTTAAAAAAAAAACTAGCAAAACCCGAAGCCGCCATCACATCTGCCACACACGGTTACTGCCGCCACCAGTTTCTCTTCTTTTCGGTCGATCCTCTCTCCCATCTGAAAGCCTACACGCCGCCAATCATAACCCAACCCATAACACTACCATCTCGTCACCGTAGCCACGAGAAACTAGCCAAAACAGCCGCTGAACCACCACGAAAATCCGCCTCTCCATTCGCTACAATCAGCCGCGATTTACAGCCTCCACCACCACTCATTCGTCCACGATCATCAGCTCTTTCTTTTCAACCCACTCACGCTGCCAACCCCCGGCCGGATCGCCAGAAACCGAAACCAACCTCCACCCGCTACTTTAGCTCAACTTTTCGGTCAACTCACAACTATTTGAGACAAACCACCACCAACATCACACTCAGCACTATCAAATCTTCCAAATCCACCTATCCTAGGCCAATTTTTCGACCACCGTCGACGGCAACACCAACTTTTGCCTATTTTTAATTTTGCCCCTTTACTTTTCTATACTAACACTATTACCTATAATTTTTTGTTCTTTAAAAAAAACCCAAAAACCAAACAAACTTATAAATAAATAAATAAATTAGAATTTACTAGGAATTATAATATTTGGGTCAATTTAGAATTTAATATTTTATTAGGATTTATCTTATTTTATTAAGCTTACTTGAGTCATATTTGTAATTATAATTTAATTAGGATTTTAGATTATTTCTCTTATTTGAGAAAGATAAGGATTAAGTTAGCTACTATTATATATATAGGCTTGTTATTCTTAATTTATGATAACAGACACAAGCTTCTCATTAATAATATTTAGTTTTTTCTCAATTGAAATATCTTCTCTTTGGTGAGAGTCTCTTTCTTGAGTTTTCAAGACGTATACTAGAACGAAATTTAGTATCGCTTCCACTTTACGTTAAAACGTCATCTAATCATAGGGTCTTGTTCTAGTTGTTTGCATTGGAATGCTCATCTATTGCCGGCATATCTATTTATCCGGCAACATTGCCACCATTATATTGATCAGAGAGTTTTGATTACGTTGATAGTTTTTGTTTCTCTGTTCACTCATTTCTGTTTCTTAGTGATGATACCGTCATTGTTGTCATTGATGGTGCAATAATTTTTAGCAATATTATTTTGATTTTTCATTTGACTTACAAAACTTAAATATTAAATATAATACTCAATTTCAGTCACATACACTTAAATATTACTAATATTCAAGTTCATAGATGGATATTGAATAAATCAAATTTGGAGTATTTTAGATGGATATTATCTAATCTATTTGGTTCAGATACTTAGACATCCAACTTGAATGGATTTGTTTGCTCTTTCTAGCTGTTAACTCGATTAATAATTCTATTGGGTTTGGTTTTATAACTCCTAATACGATAACTCATTCATGACACAAATTAATTATTCAATTAATTATATTAATTGACTTCTATTTTAATTGATAGATATGTGTTGAATTGCCATCTCTATTGTTATCCATGTGTGATGTTAGCAAGAAAGAAGAAAGAATAGAAAATACTTATTTTTAGTTTATTTTTCTAAAGAAATATTTAAATTATTTTCAAATAGAGTAATTGTTTATAATTTTTTTACCCTTCTCTCAGATAAGTTAATGACTATTTAAACAATTGGGGTGGAGTAACAAATACCAATTTATTTAAGTGTGCAATTAAATTACTATTTTTAACAAATACTAATTTATTTAAGTGTGCAATTAAATTATTATTTTTTATTTTAAGGACAAAAACTCATTGTTAAAAAAAAAGATTTTACAAGTTCATAAACTAACATTTGATTATTATTAGTAAATTAACATATTTTTGCTAGTTAATTAAATAATTGATAGTATGTTTAATAAATATTATGTTACAAAAAAAATTAACTATATAGAATATGAAATTAAATTTATTTTTGTATTTTGTATATTTCATCTACTTGAGATAATAAAATCTCTTGTGTTAAAAAAAAAATTATGGGTTTTGAACCTTGTTCACATAGGTGAGAGGAAATTGGTTGCCATTATGTTAAATAAAGAAAAAGGATCATATTTATACTTATCGTTAATTATGGTTAGTAAATAATATACATAGTTTAACTATATAATAAAGTAGTTAATTTATTAATTAAAAATATATTAATTTAAATAGATATTGATAAATGTAAGAAAAAGTCATTTAATTAGAAACCGAGTTCAATAGTTAAAAAGAAAAAAAGAGAATATTATGGACTTATACGTCATAATTTCAAAACTCTTGATTTTTTTTTTATTTTCCATGAACAATAAGGGTTTTGTTGTTAATAACCCAAAAATTACATCTCAGCCATTCTGCAATTCTTACGTTAAATCCAACGGTAGATTTGAAAAAGACAAAAAATAGGGTACCAAACCCCATGGGTATTGTAGCTGGACCCATATGATATTGAACTCTTGGACCTTTTAAACTAAAATGGAAAGATAATATTATGAAACTCTTGGACTTTTCAAAAGCCAATTAGAATGGAAAACGATGGATAAATAGATCATGTCTGGTAATAAGGTCTCGTGCATGACCTTAAATGGTCCCAAAAATGTATACTCATTTTTCTTTTTATTATTAAATTGTTATAAGATTTTAAACTAAATTTCGGGGGTTAGTATAGTCAAAGCCTATAATAGTAAGAAAAGGCTATTTACTAAATTATAGTTAGTCCACTCTCTTATTTGTACATTTGAATGACTTTTGAGATTTCAGAACTTTAGATATTCTATATGCATAAAATTCTATTATGTGTGTCAATACCATATACGTGGTAAGAGATCAATAAAATCAATTTAGCTTACATATATCACAGTAAGTTTTGAAGTCGATGGCCCAATTTCTCCTCTTCTAGATGGAGCTCCAATTTCTTTTCATCCTATCCTTTTGTCTCCTCTGTCTGATCTTCTTCTTCAAAATTGTATTCAAATCTCCAAACCCTAATAAGTCCCTCCTTGGGCCGCTGAAACTTCCTCTTATTGGCAACACGCACAATATGACATCACATACATTTTATATCGCATATTCAAAATTGACTTACATTATATATATATATATATATACTTGTCCAACACAACTATTTACGCGGATCTTTTAATAAAATTTGATGCCAAAATATGATACAATAGTTGTGCCTTGGTACCAAAAAATATGATTAAAAACAAAAAGCATTATGTACATTTTTTTTCACCTTTTCTTCTCCTCTTCCAGTCTTCCCCGTATATCATATGATTGTTGGTTTTTCGTTGATCAAAAGTGTGCATACATAACATGATTTTATTTAAAAAGAAGTATGATAATAATAAGATACAGTCATTGTACAATAATCTCAATTTTGTAAGCATATTATTATTCTAATTAGAAGACAATTCTTTTTATTCAAAGCAAGCTAGAGAGAAAAAAAAAATATGCTAGGGTTAGGGGAAGCATAAGCCATGATGCTAGTTTCTGGTTCAAATTTGTCCATGTCCTCCTTAGACATTACCGCTAATGCTTCTATTCCTTCACCGTCACTTGAGTTTGTCAAAATAGCAAGATCAGGAAACGATAAGGGGCCGAGACTAAACCAAACAGGCTTCCCCCAACCAAAATCAACTTCATAATAAGGCAATCCAACCACACTATTAAAGGAAACGACCTTGAATCTTCCCATGCTTCATACAAATCCTTAATGAAACCTAAATACTCAATACTATTCATCACATCTCTTCCCCTTCTCTTTGGTTTTACCACTTCTTGTAATAAATATTGGTGGATTCATCTTGTTATGCAAATTCATAGTATAATACACTGCATAAGAATACAACTTCTTATCAATTGCCCTCTTTCTTTCACCGGCTACAGCAATGAAGGCACCCCAAGTAAGTGCTGAAACAACCCCGAAACCCGTTGCTTGTAACCCGTCATCAAAATTATTACCCACTAATTCTTTATTCACCTTCTCCTTCAGAGATGCTGCCATCTAGGGGTGGGCAAAATCGGATTCGGATCAATTCGGATGTCGGATTGTTCAGATTAATGAAAAATTCATCTGAATGTAATCCGAATAAAAATCCGATCCGAATAAAAATTTCGGATTGGATTCAGATTGGATTTTTATTCGGATTCGGTTCGGATCGGTAACATCATATTGAAATCGGATTTGGATATGTTTGAACAGATCAGAAGAATCTGGAGCACCTGCAAGTTGCAACACAAATTTGAACTCACACAAATAAAAGAAAAACGCAGCAAGCCAGCAAATGGAAAAAAGAAAGACAGCAAATTGAAAGTGTTTTCATTTTAACATCAATTATTTTGTTGATGTCTTTGGTAAAAATTGCATCCCAAAATCAGGAAACCTAAATCAAGCAGTCAACCTTACAATCACCAAAAAACAAGGAGAATTATCTACACGGAAAAAAAAAATCAGAAGCAATTCAAAAACCCAAAACTCTACAAGCTTTTCAAAGTCAAGGAACCTATCCTCATAAGTTATAACCTCTGCACCTTACAAGTTTTGATGGATCTGACTCCATTAGAAGCCCTTGCAATAAGCAAATAAATGCACCTGCTGGGTTTAAGACTCTTGCATGAGGCTTCGGCTGGTAGCGTGGCAACGGTGCAGTTCACGGGCTCAACGGCTGTCGGCTAGGATGCCGTCGGCGTGCAGCTGGGGCATTGACGACAGCTGCCGATTTTTTTTTTATCAAAGTGATTGGTTGTGTTCGTGGGTGATGCGGCTGTCGGTTGTGTTCGTGGGTGATGCATCGATTCTTTTCTCTTTTGATTTGAGAATTTAAGGGATTTAGGGCTGTTTTTCAATTTTTATTTCTTATTTATGTTTAAGTTATATATTCTTTTTAATTTTAAGTACAATCCGATCGGATTGATCCGGATCCGATCCGATCCGAATCAAATCCGATCGGATTGCAAAGTTTCTACCCGATTGGATTGAGAGGTCAATCCGAATCTGATCCGAACATATTTGGATCAGTTCGGATCGAATCGGATTGACCCGAATCTGATCCGATGCCCACCCCTACTGCCATCAAACAATAATCTTTTGAACACAATATTGCGGGAAGATTGTGGGCTTGGGATTTGATACTGCTGCGAAAACTTTACCGGTGGAAACAAAGAGTTGCAATCTAAAACGAAATTGTTATTAATCACCCCACAAGCGATTTCACCCCACATTTTCATGAAGTCGAAGATTGCTGAACCATCGGCCACTCCACTCGAAAAAAAACACCAATTGCCAATTCACTACTGCTGAGCAAGTTTACTTGGACAGCCAAAAGTGCTCTTTCAGAAATCTCTAAATTCGATAATTGGGGACAAGGTGGGATTAATTGTTGTAGCAGCTCCCTATCTGGCGGTTGAAGGAACTTTGATATATGACAGCCAACGTTAACTTCAATAAATGCAGCCCCATGATCATTACAGTCGACTAAAAAGCTATCAATGGGTTAACGTTTTTGCGAGAGATTGCTTCAACAAATCGGATTTTTTCCTGAAATCTTGGTGTTTGCAATTGGCTGAGTAGAAGGAAACAATGGGCATGTGAAGTTTAGAACACAATTGAGCAGGCAATGAAAGTTTATAGGCTCTGAGTTGTTTCGGTGTTGGAGATGAAGGTTTGATTGCTTCGATGGAAATGATTTGAACATCAGAAGTAGCAGTTTGATACTTCTTTTTGTGAAGATTTGGATCTTATTGGTCACCAATTTGGAAGCAGTTATTCGGAAAATGTCTTTGAGTATCACTGCCATATTTGCTTTTTGAGAAATTCACCAAGTGACTGTGAGTGGCTTATGTGTATACAGAGATTAACAGACCTGCACCAAGTGCAGGTTGATAACAATGAGAAGATGGTATGCATTTTCAACTCAGTTAATTTAATTTTGATTACTTTAGTTGTGATTAGATTAAGTGAAATTCAGAATTTTTTTTTTTTTTTTTCGTGTTTGGCGAAATTAGGAATCGAAATTCTATGTTCCATTCTTTTAATATTTTTATGCAGATCAATTGGTTGATAAAATACCTAAGAGAAACTAATAGAAGAAAAACAAAGAATATAATCGGTGAAGGAAATTGAAGCCAAGTTAGTGAGTTTGGAGAAATTTTTCGAACTTTGTTAGAGATGATTTTACTTTTCAATTTTGGGAAAATTCTTTAATTTTGTGAAGCAAATGACAAGTGTTCGAAGTCATCATTTACTGCAGTATGTCTCAGCAAACTAAGGAACAAGAACAAACTTAACGAAGTTCAAGCGTTCATGACACCAGCAACCATTTTCCTCTGTGTAATGTTAGTTTTGTTTTTCTTTTATAATGGAATGTTATTTTTAGATTATTGATTTTTATACTTTTTATATTTTTGATTTCTTTGTGATGAATTATACTTATGTTAATAACATTTTTCACTTGAAGTTCTTTTGTCATTAATTGTTGGATTTATGACTACATGCTCCAGCTGCGAATAACGGCTTGTCACAAGGAGCAAAACTATTTACTTGAACTTTTTTAGTACGATATAAAAAATAGTAAAATAATAAATAAATTCATATGAGATTATATTACTCTAATACTTTGCAGCAAATAAATAGTCATAGAATAACATTTTTTTGATACAATTTTTTTTGTCACAAGATTTTAATTTATATGACTAAATATTGTAATCGTAAATGCTTTCTTTTAATGATAAGAGAGATTAGTCACCTAAACTTTTTCAATACAATGTAATTAGTTGCGAAATAAAAAAATACGTTGGTTTTAAAACAAACTTGAGACTAAATTAATTACGAAATGTATCTATAAAGATTGTCACAAATTACAATAACTAGAGACGATAATATATCGTTGCAATACATAAACTTCAACGACAAAGATATAGAGTCACTGATTACATTTTTAAACCTCTAAATTGACAATTTTCAATACAATTTATGATGCATTTAACTTAAATTTGGGGTAACAGTTAAATCACAAAAATATACAATTTACATAATGAAAATAATTTTGGTTGCTAGAATCTAATTGACGTACTTTTGGGATTGACATATGATATTTATTTTTGCGCCGTAAAGAATATAAGGAGATTAATTTTTTTTCTTTAGTGACTAAAAGTTTTATTATAAAATTTCATTTTCCTTGTAGTGATCAAAGAAATAGTATTTTTTATACTTGTGCAATAAACTTACTAATAATTATTTAAAAATAACTTAATATCAGCCAACTTAAAAGTATTGTCTGATATCCTTATAACAATCTTATTCATAATTATTTTATAAAAAATTACTTTACCAATTAATTCTAAAAGTAAAATAATAATTATAAAATTCATGCAAATTCTTATGCTACATTTAAGGTTAATTTGATAAATTACTTTTTTTTTTCATTAATATCCCCAATAACACTATTCTAAGGTTATTATTGTAAAATAAAAGAGATTGTAAAGATATAAGTGAAATATATTTAACAGTAAAGATGTCTTAAAACATTTTTTTATATACTTAACTCAAAATATATGGATTACATGAGTATTTATCCCAAAATAATAAACTAATCCTTGACAAAGAAAGAAGCAGGTGGGCTTCAATAAATTATTTCAAAAATAATAATAAACAATAAACTCTCCCTCCTTTTTGTACTATGTATGGTTTTATTTTACTTTATTTTATTTTTTAAATGTACTTTGAATGGTTTAATAGGGGTATAACTTCTCGTTATGAGAATCAAGATTTATAAATTGGGGTAATAATATCGGGATAATCGATTTTACCCCAATTTCTTGTGGAAAGAAAGATTTTAACTTATATCAAATAGGCCCTAACTTGTCGGGTGAAAATTTGTGACAAGACCTGTCAATTCGACACAAACATAATATTAGTTAGCGGGTTTGAATTGATCTTCCTCTTCTTGGTTACATAAATTGGTTTGAAATGATGCAATGATTAGTCGGGTTTGAAGATTGATGTGCCAGTGAAGATGGGATTTCAAGAGAAGTCCTCATAGATCTCTAAAGAGAAGTCCTCATAGATCTCTAATCTGTGCTCACATTTATTTCAATATTTGTGCTTGTGTTTCTATGCTTGAGTTGGTAAGTGTGAACACGACTTATTCGTTAATGGTCCTCACTCCATATTTTATGAACACTTGAGTCTCTAGATCTTTCAGTTTATTATTGAGGTTTTCTATAAGGATGCCAAAGGGAATGATTGTTAAGTTTCATTGTTGGCATCATATATATATGACCATTATATTGACAACAAACTAACTTTTCTACTTTAAATCTCCACTTCAGTGAGCAAGATAAATTAGTCACTAGAGAAATAGAAAAGATACAAAATTACGTAAATGATGAAATGTCCATTTCATTAATGACATGTGAACAATGTTTTTTTCATAAAGAACTTATGATTTATATCTTACAAGATTGACAATATATGCTCAATAAATAAATTACATACTTTATAAATTAGGTCTAATAATGTTTGTTCAAAATAAATAATGAATAAATAAATATTATTATAATAAAAAATATTATTTTATTGCATGCTTTTAGAGACAACACAACAATAAATTTAAAATAAATACTCCAATTATTGTGTGCTCACATTTATTTAAATTTTTGTGTTTGTGTTTCCATGCTTGTGTAAGCATGAACATGACTTATTCGTTGATGGTCCACATTTATATTGTATGTTCAAAATAAACAATGAATAAATAAATTTTATTATATTAAAAAAATTACTTTATTGCATGCCTTTAGGGACTAACATAACAATAAGTTTAAAATAAATACTTCAACTATTGTGTGCTCACATTTATTTATTTAATTTTTTTGTGTTTCTCTGCTTGTATTTGTATGTATGAACATGATTTATTGGATAATGGTCCTCACTGTACATTTTATGAAAACTTGAGCTTTTTTTTATTTCAAATTGGAATAGAGGTTTTTTCATAAGGATGTCAAAGGAAATGATCGTTAGCTCTCATTGTTGGAATCATATATATAACCATTATATTGGCATTGAATTAACTTGGAATCTCTACTTCTGCGATCAAGATAAAATCATCATAAAAAAAATAGAAAAGATATAGAATTACCCAACGAAATATCTATTTTAATAATGACTGTGAACAATCTTTAATTCATAAAAAAATTATCATTTATATATTCTAATATTGGCATTATATGCTCAATATATAAATTATATACATTATATATTAGGTCATTTAATGGATGCTTAAAATAAACGATAAATAAATAAATTTTATATTAAAAAAATGTTACTTTATTGTATCTTTTAGGGAAAAACATGACAATAAGTTTAAAACAAATACTCCAATTATTATATACAATGGATTATCTTTTGCATCGTACCATGGCAAATAAATCTCTGGCCTTATCTTCAAGCACTTTACCTATTTACTTTGATTTTTGTGTTGTTTTTCTATGCTTCTGTTTGTAAATATCATCATGACTAATTAACAGAGGTCATCGAGGAGAGAAAGAGAGTTGTAGAGAGAGAGAAGAAGTTTCGTTCTTGTATTCTGTAGATTATTGATTATATTTATAATCAATTAAACAAAAAAGAAAATGTCTTTTGCTGCGGAAATTTGAAACTTAGATTATTGATTCCTTGCCACCACTTTGCAGGGGTTCCTAAATCAGCCGCGCAAAACATATATATTTGCGTAAATAACAAATATCGGCAGTTCAAAAAAAAAAATTGTTTATCAGTTATTACCAATTTAGGTAACCATTTAAAAATTACTTGATTACGTGACCCAAGCCCTGACTTGACTCTTTAATTTTATTTATTATAGGTGTAGTTTGAAAAACTTGGAACACAGCTTTCATTGTGGTAGTAGGATAAGAAGACCTTTTACATCATTAGTACCACGAAACGTTCATGAAATTTAAAGAAATTGATGAAAGAAAAATTGTAAAAATCTTTGTCATTATCTTGCTTTTGATGAGCCTAACTCTTCTATTCATATCCGAAAGCTAGCTTAGTTATGAATTTAGTCAAAAAAATTGATAAGATCTCAAGGAAGAAGCTTGCCATCTCAAGAGTTGGATTTGAGTACTGTTTATTTTGTTTCCTTATTTCAGTTAGTAGAATTTTATAATATATAATAATATCCAAGTTTATTTAATAATTTTTGTAAAATTCAAGTTATTTAGAGTTAGTATAGAAGGACCATAAAATCTTAGTTTTGTTATTCAGACTTTTGTCAATAAAATTTCAAACATTCAAAAACTTGTATTTTTCTATCTTTTATCAATCTTAAAGTTTCTGTTTCCTCAATAAATTAATCATTAATTTTATAGGATGACCTTAGTGATCTAATAAAAGGATAATGTGCCATATGACATGGCACTATTATAAAATAATAGTCTTCCTGTTTATAGGTTTCATTAATTCTTGTAAGCTTTGTGTGTTGGCGTTATCACGCATTTCTTTGATTTTATTGCAATGCTCTAGCGCATTTTTGTATTAGCATTATGCACTGCATGATGATTAAGGCTTATTACATCCCCTAACTAAGTGTCATTTTTCTTTTTAATAAATAAAGCTTCCCTTGTACTGATCAGGTTTACTTTTTTTTTTTTTAATTTAAAAAAAGACACTGTTGTAGAAGATAGTGACTTTTTACCACTAGTTTTCATTTGAGATCAAGATGAGATTGGGAAACAATTATTTTTGTTCTCTATCTAGTATTATAACAATATATATAATTTTATAGGGTAAAAACTACTTTAATCCTTATATTTTGACGTTAGTGCTTATTTAGTCCATGTATTTTTAAAAATACCTCGGGACATTTCCACAATCGTTACTTTTTGTTTCTTTTTATTTGCTTTTACAATATTACCCTCTTATAGTAATATTTTTTTTTAAATTAATTAAAAAATAAATTACCAATTTAACCCCAAAAATAAAATGAAAACAAAAAAAGAATATATTAATTTTTATGGAAACTCATGTATGTCCAAAAAAAATTGTAAAAAGAATTAAATTACCTATTTTGTTTAATTAATTGGATTTTTTTGTTTGTGGTGTTAGGGGGGGGGGGGAGGGGGAGGTGGTTAGGATTTATTATAGTCGAACATAAGTAGGGTTGTAATCTCAATAATCTAATAAACGTTTTTTCAATAAAATTATCTATTTTATATATTTTTTTCTCGGAATATGTATCTAAACCTCTTTTGTAGAGCCATTTAATCAATTCTTGTTGACTTATAATCAAAGTTATCAAATCTTTTTCGTTTTGTAGAACTCACAAGAATTGGTAAATAGCTAAAAAAGAAATTTTATTATTGAAATTTTGATTGTTGTTGACTTTTTACCAAAGTTATCAAACCTAGGATTTTGATAAGTTTCGTTCTACAAAACTACCAACAAAGTGTTGGCTCCACTGGCAATGGAGTCCCCTTAAGTGGCTTGACTGGGTTTGCTCCCCAGTTCGAGTCGCAGGGAAGTCGCCTTTGTTGGGACAATCTGTGCCTCCCGGTTCAAGCGGGGACTTCTAGTCTGAGTTGTGGTACGGGCTTAAAGGTGCCTCCCACAGTTGGGGCCCTCCCCAGGATACCTCGTGATTAATATCAAAAAAAAAAAAAAAAACTCGCAAGAATTGGTATACATGATCTGCTGAAAACGAAATTTCATTATGGAAATTTTTATCATTCTTGACTTTTTATCAAAGTTGTCAAATCTGTTTCCTTAAGCAAAATCACAAGATAAGGACTTGACAAGAGCACAAAATACAAAGAGAGTCTGTTGTGAGCGGAATACAGGATCAAGCGCACCAAATAATTATAGAAAAATAAAGGACACAAGAATTACGTAGTTTGGTAATTAAGCCTACATCCACGGAGGCAAGAAAGAATAATTGTTTATTTAACAATTAATAGAGTACAAATATTTGAGTAACGAATCTCACTTCCCAGAAACCCAAATATACCCAGTACTCTCACACTTTGCAGGAAAGATAAATTCCTCAGACACACTTCTCTCACTTATCTCAAAAGCTTAGAAACTTATAAACTTAACAATTTTGGGATGATCTCAAATGAATGAAATCCTTAGCTATTTATAGGAGAAATGAATTACTATGCAAAGAATAAAATAATTAAAATTCATCTCCTTTGTCAATTCTTAGCTATTTAATTATTATTATTATTTTTCAAATTCATCTCCTTTGTCAATTCTTTCTTTTCGGCTACAAAATCAATTTTGATTTTGCTTCTCTACAATTGTTGGTGCAACCAACAATTTATTGACTTCAACAAATCTCCACCTCGGCGAAAATTTTTCAAATCTGAGCCGACTACCAACGAGCCATCATCCCCAAAGTGGCTGCATCTCTATGACTGCCTACGTACCCAAAATTTGGGATCAAGCCAACCGTAGTTCAAAATTCCCGAATGACATATCTTAACACAATCGAAGGATTTGAATTAATTTCAAGCAATGTTGAATCTTAACTCCAGAAACTACCTTCGTCAACATATCTAATGGATTATCTTTGGTATCGATCTTTCTCAACAGCACAACACCGCTCTCGATAATCTCTCTCACATAATGATATTTCACATCTATGTGCTTCGTCCGAGTGTGATATGTTTGATTCTTCGCAAGGAATATCGCACTTTGATTATCACAGAAGACCGCAATGTTCTCCTGAATTACTCCCAAATCACCTAACAAGCCTTTCAACTAGATAACTTCTTTTACAGCTTCAGTTGCTGCCATATACTCTGCTTCCATAGTGGACAGAGCAATTGTCGATTGCAAAATCGACCTCCAGCTAACCGGACCTCCACTCAATGTGAATACATAGCCCGTTGTTGATCTTCGCTTGTCGAGGTCTCCAGCGAAATCAGAATCACAATACCCAACACATTGTTGATCACAATCCTTCTTGAACAATAACCCAACATCAACTATCCCATACAGATATCGGAAAATCCACTTTACCGCATGCCACTGATTTTTACCCGAATTGTGCATGTATCTACTAACCATGCTCACTGCTTGAGATATATCGGGTCTTATGCATACCATAACATACATAAGACTACCCACAACACTAGCATATAGAACACGAGCCATGTAATCGCACTCCTCTTGAGATCTAGGACATGAAGAATAGCTTAATTTGAAATGAGGAGCTAAAGGTGTACATACCGGTTTAGTTTTGTCATCCATGCCGAATCTTTCTAGCACTTTCTTCAAATAAGACTCTTGAGTCAACCATATGCTCTCATTCTTCTTGTCTCTACGAATCTCCATCCCAAGTATTCTTTGTGCATCACCCAAGTCTTTCATCTCGAACTCAGAAGCCAGCTGCTTCTTTAATCTTTCGATCTCATCTCTATTCTTCAAAGCTATAAGCATATCATCGACATAGAGTAACAAATAGATGAAAGCTCCATCTAGTAGTCTTCTAAAGTAAACACAATGATCGTGTTCACTTCTGGTGAATTTCTGTCCTTATATAAATTGATCAAATCTTTTGTACCACTGCCTTGGCAACTGCTTCAGTCCGTACAAGATTTAATCAACCTACACACATGATTCTCCTTTCCAGCAACTCTGAAACCACAAGGCTGAATCATATAGATTTCCTCCTCTAAATCTCCATGTAAGAACGTCGTCTTAACATCCAATTGAGCCAACTCTAACTCATATTCTGTAACTAAGGCAAGTAGGATACGAATGGAAGTATGTTTTACAACTGGAGAGAAAACTTCATTGTAGTCAATACCTTCATTTTGAGCAAAACATTTTGCCATGAGTCTTGCCTTGTATCAAGAAGTTGATTGATTCGGAGATCATTGCTTCTTAGTGTAGACTCATTTATTCCCAATAGCCTTTTTCCCCTTTGGTAACTTTACAAGTTCCCAAGTCTGGTTTTGATGGAGAGATTTTATCTCTTCTTCCATGGCTAACTTCCATTGATCACTTTCACTGCTACGTAATACTTCACCGAAAATGTTGGGAATGTCATCATCAATAACTGGAAGTGCATAGGCTACCACCATGTCTTTAGTAAGCCATCCGAGTTTCTTTATCTCTTTTCTTGGCCTCCTTGTTGCTATAAAATCATCATTATCTACATTATCAATTGTTTCTTTATTTTGTGGGACATTAGATGAAACAACCTCTTCTTCAACTCTAGGTGTCACCTCCATAGTTGAACCATTCTTTGATGTAGAACTAACTGGTACATATGAAGTTGCATCAAACTCCACCCGCTACAATACCTCTTTGGTCTTGTTCTCCACCTGCTGAGAACTTGAAGCTTTCATTATTGAAGCTTCATCAAATGTGACATCTCTGCTACACACAAACTTTTTGTCTTCGAGATCTCAAAGCTTGAAGCCCTTTACTCCACCTTTGAATCCCACAAAGATAACTTTTCTAGCACGAGGATCCAGTTTACCATCTTTGACATAATAATAAGCTGGACACCCGAATATACGAAGGGAATCATAGTCTTGTGCATGCTTTCCAGACCACATTTCCATAGGAGTTTTACCTCTAATTGCAGCAGAAGGCAACCGGTTTACCAAGTGACTTGCGTAGCTCACAACTTCAGCCCAAAACTTTTTATCTAAACCAGCATTAGATAACATACACCGTACCTTCTCCAGTAAAGTACGATTCATACGCTCAGCCACACCATTCTATTGTGGAGTATGTCTCACTGTGAAATGTCTTTTAATACCCTTGTTCTAGCATACTTGCAAGAATGGATCAGAAGTATATTCACCCCCATTATCAGATCGTAATACTTTGATCTTTCTGTTAGTTTGAGTCTCCACAAATTTCTTTAATTTCACGAAAATCTCTAGAACCTCATCCTTTGCTCGCATGGTGTACACCCACACACGTCTAGAGAAATCATCAACAATTATAACAAAATAATGGCTTCCACCAATTGATGCAGTCTTGGTTGGTCCCCATACATCACTATGAACATATTCAAGGATCTCACGAGTATCGTGATTAACTGTACCAAACTTGACCCTTGTTTTCTTGCCTACTACACAATGCTCACAGAAATTTAATTTACAGGTTTTGGTACCTTTTAAGAGTCCGTGCCTCATTAGAGTTTACAAAGACTTCTCGCCAGCATGTCCCAGTCGTACATGCCATAGCTTGGTGGTGTCACTGTGTGCCTCAACAACATTTGCTTCATCAGTTGTACCTCCCTTCAAATAGTACAGATTGTAACGCCGAACCCATTGCAGAATCACCATAGCCCCATGTGTAAACTTCATTACACA
Source organism: Citrus x limon (assembly GCA_034663535.1). Classification (NCBI taxonomy): domain Eukaryota; kingdom Viridiplantae; phylum Streptophyta; class Magnoliopsida; order Sapindales; family Rutaceae; genus Citrus; species Citrus x limon. The sequence goes on from CM067997.1 coordinate 26,612,610, forward strand.
ATCTTCAATGGTAACCTTGTAGCCTTTAGCTTTCAAAGCACCCACAGAAATTAGATTTTTCTTTAAAGCTAGAACGAATTTAACCTCTTTGAGTTCTCTGACCATTCCATCAAATATTTTGAGCCGAATTGTTCCTATCCCCATTGTGCGACAAGGTTGATCATTCCCCATCACAACTGCACCGGATTCCAGATTACAAAAATCCATAAACCATTCCTTAATAGGACACAAATGATAGGTTGCTCCAGTATAAAGTATCCACTCGCTCGAACTAGCCACGTATGCTGCAGGAGTAATACTTAGTGAGTAATCAGAGTCTTCATCTTTTCGTGCCATGTTTGCTGCTGCTGGTTTCTTCCCATCTCTCTTTTGATCTTGTGGACAATTTTTCCTCCAATGGCCCTTTTCATGACAAAAGGCACACTCGTTTCGAGCTATATTTCTACTTCTCGATTTGGATCGAGAATTCTTTCCACCACGCTTCTTCTGTTTCTCAATCGCCCAATCTCTGCTCATCAAAGCTTCAGACGATGCTTGTTCAGAATTTTTATCATTATTCCGAATCTCTAAGCTAGTCAATGCTGTGCAAACATCTTTAAAGACGATCACACTCTTCCCATATATCAAAGTAGTCACAAAATGGATATATTCCTCTGGTAGTGAGTGTAACATAATCATAGCCTTGACTTCATCCTTAATATCTTCATCAAGATTCTTCAAATCAGCAAGTAACTTTTCAAATCTTGAGACATGATCGTGCATTGACACCCCAGGCTTCATTCGAAAACCATATACTTGGCTCATTACATGAAGGCGATTTTCAGGACTTTTTACCATGTACTTCTCCTCCAATGTACGCCACAAAGTCACCGCACACTTCTCATCTTTCACCAAGTATTTCACCTCCTTGGTCAAACAAGATCTGATCTGACCACAAGCTTTCTCATTTATACGATCCTAAATTTCTTCATCATACAAGTGTCTTTTATTTTTCAGAACTACATCGAGATCGATTTGAATAAGGGCATCCATAACTTCGCGCCTTCACATGCCGAAGTTGATTTTTCCATCAAACTTTTCAACATCGATCTTCTGGCCTCCTATAACAGGTGCTGAATAGCGATTTGACAAATCTCGCCTCCCACCTAAAGTGCCTTCTGAAATAGTCTCGGTAGATCTCTCCCTAATTCTGGAAGTTTCACCTTCTACCATTTTCTTAACGAACTACTTCCACTTGAAAAACAGCCTCTATGATGTTAATTTCGCGTGAATAAATGCACTAGGAAAGTTCTCAGGAGACTGGACGGGAACTCGGTCTCAATTAAAAACCAGAATCCTTAGACTCTTATCGCCTTTGTTGACAGAACTTTCTTAGACATGCAAAAATACACACTACTTACAATAGACTGTCTCCCAAGTACAAATGGCCGTCTCCATTGTATTCGTGAATAGTACTGTATACGTGAATAGTACCGTATCCCCCAAGTACGAATCGTCGGCTCTGATACCACTTGTTGTGCACGAAATGCGGAATCAAGCGCACCAAATAATTATAGAAAAATAAAGGACACAAGAATTACGTGGTTCGGTAATTAAACCTACATCCACGGAGGCAAGAAAGAATAATTGTTTATTTAACAATTAATAGAGTACAAATATTTGAGTAACGAATCTCACTTCCCAGAAACCCAAATATACCAAGTACTCTCACACTTTGTAGGAAAGATAAATTCCCCAGACACACTTCTCTCACTTCTCTCAAAAGCTTATAAACTTATAAGCTTAACAATTTTGGGATGATCTCAAATGAATGAAATCCTTAGCTATTTATAGGAGAAATGAATTGCTATGCAAAGAATAAAATAATTAAAAATAGAATTTTTAATTATTATTATTTTTCAAATTCATCTCCTTTGTCAATTCTTTCTTTTCGGCTACAAAATCAATTTTAATTTTACTTCTCTACAATTGTTGGTGCAAGCAACAATTTGTTGACTTCAACAGAGTCCTCTAATGATGTTACTAAACTGCATTTTGTTTCCTTATTTATAGATCGAGGTTCAGTCATTGCAGTAGGGAGCGTAACCGATAATGGATTTACTTGTCATCATCATCCTTCTTTCTCTCCCAATCTGCCTCTTCTTGTTTTCCGTAAACACTTATCAGCAGAAAAAGATTAAATTACCACCAGGCCCCCAGGGTCTTCCCTTTATAGGTAACTTACACCAGTTTGACGTCTCGAAGCCTCATGTGTCATTTTGGGAACTATCTAAAAAATATGGCCCTCTCATGTCATTGCGTCTGGGTTTTGTGCCAACCCTAGTTGTTTCCTCAGCAAAAATGGCTAAAGAGACTTTAAAAACCCATGATCTTCAATTCTCTAGTAGGCCAGCTCTGGTAGCCACACAAAAGCTATCTTATAATGGCTTGGACTTGGTATTTTCACCCTATGGTGAGTATTGGAGAGAGATTAGAAAAATATGTGTCATTCATCTCTTTAACTCTAATAGAGCACAAAATTTTCGACCTATTAGAGAAGATGAAGTTTCAAGAATGATTGAATCCATATCAAAATCAGCTGCTGCTTCTAAACAAGTCAACTTAAGTGAGATAATGATGTCTCTTTCTTGCAATATCATTTGTAGACTTGGTTTTGGCAAGAGGTCTGGTGATCAAAGTGAAACAATAACTGAAAGAAGCAGATTCCATACACTGCTTAATGAAATCCAAGCCTTGTCTATAGGCTTTTTCGTTGCGGATTATTTTCCTTTTATGGGCTGGATTGATAAACTCACAGGAATGATTCGTCGCCTGGAAAATAACTTCCAAGAATCTGATAGATTCTATCAAGAACTCATCGACGAGCATTTAGATCCAAAAAGAACAAAAGCAAAGGTGCAGCAGGAGGATTTAGTTGATGTTTTACTTCAAATTCGAAAAGATCATGGATTCAAAGTTGACCTAACTTTGGATCACATCAAAGCAGTGCTCATGGTACGTAATTAACAATAAGTCTATTATAAATAGTTACCTGTATAACTAATCTAATATAATTTTGTTGCTTTAAATAATTTATATATATACATATACATATTTATACACACACATATATATATATGTTGTTTGCTTTGCAGAACATATTCGTTGCTGGAACAGATACGAGCGCTGCGACTCTGGTTTGGGCCATGACCTACCTAATGAAGCATCCTAGAGTAATGAAAAAAGTTCAAGAAGAAATTAGATCTTTGGTTGGCGGCAAAAAAAGCTTTGTAGATGAAGATGATGTTCAAGAACTACATTATCATAAAGCTGTAGTGAAAGAGACTATGAGATTGCAACCGCCAGTTCCCTTACTAGTCCCCAAAGAAACAATCGAAAAGTGCACAATAGACGGGTATGAAATTCCAGCTAAAACACTCGTTTACGTAAATGCATGGGCGATAGGAAGAGATCCCGAAGCTTGGGAAAATCCTGAGGAATTTAATCCTGAGAGATTTATTGATCGTTCTATTGACTTTAAAGGGCAAAACTTTGAGCTTATACCATTTGGTGCCGGCAGAAGAATCTGTCCTGGAATGCATTTGGGAACTGCAAATGTGGAACTTGCACTTACCAATCTTCTTTACAAATTTGATTGGGAAATGCCGCCTGGAATGAAGAACCAAGACTTGGACTTTGACGTTCTGCCCGGAATTGCGGTGCATAAGAAGAATTATCTTTTCCTTCTGGCTAAGGACCATGAGTATGTAAATTAGTTAAGGCACCTCCTTGGATGGACAAGGCTTTGTTTTCTTAGTTACGTGTAACGAATAATGATGTCTATGTGAATAATATTCTAAGCCTTGTTTTATATATATATATATACATTTCATCTATTGTTCTCTCTAATGACAAAAATATATATACACGTACAGAAATAACCTCTAATAATATTATTCATTTTCTTCGATTGTACTCCGCCTATGAGATCAGCTTGACGACCAGCTTCCTGCATCACCACGAAGCTCGACTAGTTAAATTAAGTGATCAATAATTGCCATTTTAATAAGTTATTTGCTTGGTAAGTCACATGACAAAGACCTTTATTAGTAACTCGAAAGTCGTTCTCCCAACCTATAAACGAATAAATGTAATTATATAAACGAAAAACGATAAAACTCCTTTATGTCTAATTTTATCATTTTCTGCTCATTTTTCAACGTTCACTAGTACGATTGCTACGTCAACTATTTTTCGAACTCATGTATCTAGGGTAAAAACATCAAAAGAAAAAAGTAGATTTTACGTACCTGTATCCGGAGTTTTAGTGTTTTACTACATGTATCTACAATCCCATTAGGTTTCAGAGAGTATATATATCTGTAGATTGTTAACAATTTGTTTTAAAAAAAAAAACTAAAAGTTGTTTTCAATTTCGTTAGGGCTCCCCTTTATCATCAACTTACACCAGTTTTATTTCTCAAAGTCTCGTGTCATTTTGGTAACTATCTAAAAAATATGGCCCTTTTATGTCCTTTCATTTTGGTTTTGTCCAACCCTGGTGGTTACTGTTGGGAAATTGATGGGTGAAGCAAACACGCAACTAAAGTGAAATTGAGAAATAATGAGACAAAAAATCACACAGATGACACTAGAAATTACATGATTCGACTTTTAGCCTACGTCCACGGGCGAAGACAGAAAGAAAATATTTTACTAGTGAAAATAAGTTACAAGTATTGTGGTATTTTATCTCACTACCCAATACACCTAATCTCTCAAATCACTATAACAAGAGCTTATAGTTTCAAGCTCTCTAAACTCTCTCTCTAAAATATTGAATTGCTTCTCTCTCAATGGGATGCCAAAATGAGGGTGGGAAGCCCTCTTTATATAGCCAAAATTTTGGCTTTTTTTTAATAAGTCAACACGGCACCACCAAGAATGACGGGCCATGTTGAATGGCATGGCACCGCTCATTTAGATGGGCGGTGCCAGCCATGACTTTAACAATTACCTTAGCAACAATGGATAAAGAGATATTAAGAACCCATGACCTTCAATTTTGTACTAGGCCACAACCTACTAGCACAACAGAAGTTATCTTACAATTGCTTAAAGATTTGGCAAAATGGCATCTTCACCCTACAATGAGTATTGAAGAAAGACAAGAAAAATATGGCCATTCATCTAGTTAGCAATGTGCAAAATTTCCGACCCCTTAGAGAAGATGAAGTTTGGCGGATGATCGAAAAGATATCAAAATCAGTTATTACTTCTAAACTCATAAACTTGTTAGTAAAAACAAAATACTGATGGCACAAGTGCCACAAAAAATTGTGGTGGATACATAACACCGGCATCAAACGACCATATGGTGCTGGATACCGCAATGTCGATCAAACACTTCGAACGTCAATGATGTTGATTTAGGCGGTGCTACACTTCATTGAACTGCTTATAAGGTGGAGTCAAGTTGCCGGCTTGCCGCCACCATTTTCGGTGGCATTCGAGCCGCCACATTTAGTATTTGATGATGAAATCTATATCATTGCATAGATAAAAAAATTTGAGTTCAATGTTATAGAGTTTAGTAATGATGATGGTGATATAGAGTCTTGATGTATTGCAGAGCATGATAATCATTGTAGTCAGTCAGTATCTTAGTAAACTTAAGTTATGTTGACGTAGTCAGTTAGTTATAAGATTCTATGTTTGTTAGCCGTGTGTAGTGTGATAAGTTTCTAGATGAATCTTATGATAGATTCTAGCATGTAATCGAGTATATATATTAGTCATTAGAAAAAACATAGAAATCAAGTTATGAAGTAATGAATTAGTTTTTAGCTCTAGCTTTTCTTCATCCTTCTTCATTTTCCTCTATTTTCTTATTAACCAAACATATCCTCAGTACATTTTCAACATGGTATCAAAGCTTTCTAATAATCAAAATCAAAATATGAACTCCTACAACTTCGTCACACCAATAAAACTTGATCAAAATAATTTCATTGTCTGGAGAACTCAAGTTCTCACATCAATCAAAGGCAATGGACTGGAAGGTTTTATCACTAGAGAAAACAAATGTCCAGATCAATATCTCTATCAAAATACAGATGCAACTGGCTCATCAAATGATGGATCTGGATCAAGAATTGATAATCTTGCATTCTCAACATGGATCAGAACAGATCAGATATTACTCAGTTGGATGATGTCCTCAATTCAAGAGAGTCTTTTATCTTCAGTCATTCGCTGTACTTCATCACAAGAGCTGTGCGATTCATTAACTCATATGTTCGTTTCTCAAACTCAGGCTCGAATTATGCCAATTAAAATGCAATTATAAACTGCTAAAAAAGGTTCAATGACTATGCGTGCATATTTTGCTAAAATGAAAAGGTTAGCTGATACTCTCGATGGGAAACTTGTTGAGCTTATTGATCTAGTTATATACATAATGATAGGATTAGAATCTTAGGAGTATGATTCACTTGTTACGAGCTTGTTAGCTAGAGGTGAAAGTATGAATTTAGATGCTTGTATTAATTATTATTGAGTCATGAGATGAGGATTGAACAGAAAAAAAAGCAAGCTTAATTCTGATGTTGTATATAATCTGACTGCAAATTTTGCTCAAGAAAATCAAGGTTAATATAGAAATAATTTTGGTAATCAGAAAGGTTTTAATAGAGATGTGACAAATCCAGGACAACCTAATAACAGTGAAAGTAATTTTGAATCAATAGTTTGTCGGATATGCCAGGACATGGAGCACTGATTAGTATTAAAAATTGTTTAATTATCAAGCGATAATATGTTATTTTATGCTTATGTTATAATTTATATTTGTGTTTATGTAATATATTATGAATTATTAATTATGTTTTAAATATATTTAATTTTGTGTATTTTTATGTGTTTATTAGGAAAATTATTAATTTCACGTACTTCGAGGCTCCAAACAGATAAACGGAGGTCAAATTTGGATTCCGGAGGTCCGAAAACCTTAAGATCAGTCAAGATCGGCTTAAAATTGGACTTGTGTAAAAAAAATTGACTTTTCCTGTTGACCGAGCACTGATTGGATGATGAAATGAGCTTACAATAGATATGAGTGCATGGGATAACTGGCAATCTTGACTAAATCTCAACCGTTCATGATTCAATGGCCATGATTGTGCCACGTGGCAATGGTTGGTGAAGCAAGTTGGAGGATCCGAATCTTTGTATTCGGGTCGACCCGATCCACCCATTAACCCGCCAAATCTCAACCGTTCTTTGGGTAAATCGGACGAGTCAAATGATGCCATGTGTGATGTTGACTTTTGAAGTTTGACCAGCCATTGGATCTTGATCTAAGGGTTGTGAGGAGCACATGCATGAAGCCTATGATGGACCGCAAAGCACTGGATTATGAATTTATTTTTCTATAAATAGGGCCTCATTTTTATGTTTTAATGATCCCTCTACAACTCTCTTCTTCTCAAATTCTCTCCATCTCCTTGTAATCTTGATTTCCAGGTGTGTTTTTAATATTTTGTATAATTATTTTCATTAATAAAATTAGTTTTATTTCCAATTTTAGTTGTTTTTATTTCTTTTAATTATAAGTAATTCAATTTTACTACTTCTTTTTATTTTAATTATGCTTAACTAAATAATATTAGTTAGGGGAAGGTGAAACTCTTAAGAAATAAATATGATTTAATCAAATTCTATGTTTAATTTTATAAATTAAATTATTTTCTATTTAATTTTATACATGTTTTATATTTTGAAAATTTGATTTATTGTAGACAAACAAATGAATTTGGCACAATAAATTCTTAAGATCTTAATATAAGGCATGGTGAAATGGTATTTTGACTTATTGTAGACAAATTAAATTTTGGCACAATAAATACTTAATCCATCATAAAATTAAAGGGAAAATAATAATAATTTGTATAATTAATCTTTTGAGTAATAAATCTAAAACAAATTGGCAAAAAGAATTTATTAAGTTTTATTTATTTCTAAGAGTGGATCCATAACCCTAACTAGTTCAATTCCATAGTTTCATTTAAATTAAGTTGTTTATATTCAAGTTTTAATTTCAATTTTTAGATAAAATAAAATAAACTAATTAAATCTTTTCTCTGTGGATCGACCTCGGACTCACCGAGTTATAATACAACCAGACACTCTTATACTTGGGAGTTAAAATTTACTTTTAAGTTGTGTCAAGCACATAAAAGCAAAAGTACGTTTAATTCAACTTTTGTGCCTAAAACATTCTACGGTAGAGGAGGTAGAGGAAATTATAGGCCAACTTATGGCTATGGCAGAGGTTTTGTGCTTAGATCCTTTATTGGATTTGGTAGAGGTTTTAATGGACAGTTTGGCACAAGAGGTTATGGTTTTCAAGGAAATTTGGTATATCCAGATTTAAATCCTTTTGGCTATGGATCTACTTCTATGTTTTCTCATCCTCGAGCGAGTTCTCAATCTCTCCACCAGCCGTTTTTAATTGCCAGAATGGTGTTTCTGACATTTCAGCAAGGTTTGCTAACCCTTCTGCTCCTAATCTTCCTTCACCTGAAGTTATAGAAGATCATTTCTGGTATATAGACAATGGTGCCTCAGCTTATGTCACCAACAACTCAGGTATATTACTTAACTCTCATGGTTATACTGGTTTAGAAGATTGCTTTTTGGTGATGACAAAGGCCTACAAATCACACACACTAGATTTGTTTTGTTTGATACTTATACTCATGAACATCTAGTACTGCATCATGTTCTTCATGTTCCTCACATAACTAAAAATTTGCTTAGTGTGTCTAAATTATTAATTGATAACAATGTTCTTGTTGAATTTGTTGATAATGTTTACTATATCAAGGTCAGGAACACAAGGATTATTATGGTTAAAGGGGTGGCTCACAAAGGCTTGTATTAAGTTTAAGCAGCATCTAATAAAGTCAGCCTATCTTCCTCATCTCAAAGTTCAGATTCAGCCTTCTTTTCTTACTTAGCTAAAAACAAACCAATGTCTCGTTTTGCTTGTCTGTTTGGTCTTGCTATGTCAGTTTGTTTTTCTTGTGATCATTTCAAAATAAACAATTAATGTTGTACTCCTGCTGCTTTCACAGTGTCTTCTAGTTCCAATAATGTAGATTTGCTTCACAAAAGGCTAGGACATCCAGCTGTTCATACACTTAAATGTGTTTTGAAATCTTGTAATCAATTTGCTGATATAAATAAAATCTCAATACTTAGCTTTTGTGATACATGTCAGTATGGAAAAAGTCATCTTCAATATTTTAACTCTTTCAACATAAAAACAACTAAACTTTTATAGCTTTTGTATGCTGATGTTTGGGGGCCATCTTCTACTACATCCACTCAAGGTTATTTCTATTATTTGTCTACTTTAGATGATTACAGCAGGTTTACTTGGATTTTTCCCTTAACAGCTAAATCAGATGCCTTGGGGGTATTTACAACCTTTAAGACTTTCATAGAACAACATGTAAATAGAAAAATAAAGACAGTACAAACTGATTGGGGCGGGGGGGGAGTTCATATCTTTTTCTTCTCTACTCTTATCTTCTGGGATACATTTTAGACATCCATGCCCTCACATTTATCACCAAAATGGTAGAGTTGAAAAGAAACATATACATATAGTTGATATTGGACTCACTTTACTAGCTCAAGTTAAACTTCCTCTCACTTTTTGGTGGAATGCATTCCACACAACAGTGTATCTTATTAATAGGCTGCTAACACATGTTCTTCAAAACGAATCACCTTATTTCAAGCTCTTTCATTAAAAACCTTATTATAGTCTGTTAAGAGTGTTTGGTTGCTTTTGTTTTCTTTATTTGAGACTATATAACAGACATAAGCTGGAATTTAGAATAAGAAGATGTATTTTCATTGAAAAGAGTCCTCATCATAAAGGATACCAATTCTTACACTCCTCAGGAAGAATTTATGTGTCTAATCATGTTTTCTTTGAAGAGACTTCTTTTCCTTATAAGCAAGGGGTTGATTTTTCTTTAGTTTATCATAGTTCTTTTGATTCAACCAGCTTAGTTTCACAATCCAAAGCTGTTGTTTTAACTCCACTGATACAAGTCTTCTTAGCGCCTTCCTCAACAAATAGTTCACAAGCTCCTTCCACTTCTCAGGTAACTCCTTCTATTTCTTATACTATTTTGCTTAATTCACAATTTTCTTATTCTTTTCATTAATCTCCATTAAATGATCAGGCTGAGTCTTTACCTTTACCACTTTCTCAAACTGACTTTAATGAGTCCTTACTTATTCCCTCACCACCATGTATTTTTCCTTGAACTCAGCCTTCTGGTTATCACATGATTACCAGGTCTAAGGCTGGGATTTTTAAACAAAAATCCTATATAGCAGCTCTACTTACTACTCCATCATAACCCACTTCTGTAGTTCAACGTTAGCAGATCCAAAGTGGTATAAGACTATACAAGAAGAATTTAACTTCTTACAAGCAAATCAGACCTAGACATTAGTTTTTTTAACTCTTTACAAGCAAATCAGACCTAGATATTAGTTCAACCCTCTTCCCGTATTAAGATTATAGGCATCAAATGGGTATTCAAGATTAAATATAATTCAGATGGCAGTGTCTCTAGATATAAAGGCTAGACTTGTAGCCAAAGGATTTTCTTAAACTCAAGGGGTAGATTATAATGAGACATTCAGTCCTATTGTGAAAGCTTCAACAATTAGAATTGTTCTTAGCATAGCTGGCATACAAAAATGGATGATTAGACAAATTGATCTGAATAATGCATTTTTAAATGGTTTTCTTAAAAACGAAGTGTATATGACTCAGCCAGAAGGTTTTATTGATCCAGCCAAGCCACATCATGTTTGTAAGCTTACTAAAGCTCTTTGTGGTATCAAATAACCTCCAAGAGCTTGATTTGAGAGACTTAAATATTCTATGGTAAACTAGTGGCATTTTCTTAATTGCAGATCAGATTTTTCGTTGTTTTATAAACGACATGGTTATGATATTTTGTTGGTTCGGGTATATGTTGATGATATACTAATCACTGGCTCAAATTCTTCCTTAGTACTTCAAGTTATCTCCAACATGCAACATGCATTTGCTCTTACAGGCTTAGGGGATTTAAATTACTTTCTGGGGATTCAGGTTTCTAAAACAACTCAAAGTCTACATTTGTCACAAGCCAAGTACATTGCATACTTGTTAGCGAAGCATAAGATGGTTAACTGTAGTCCTTGCTTCACTTCTATGACTCTTTCTCATCATCTTACAAAGAATTCAGGGTCTGCTATTGATAATGCTTCACAATCTAGAAGCATTGTTGGGGCATTACAATATATTACTCTTCCTCGACCTAAGATTGCATTTCCTGTGAATAAATTGAGTCAATTCCTTTCTAATCCATCTGAAGAACATTGGCAAGGTTGCAAGAGATTGCTAAGGTATCTCAAAGGCACCATTCATTTTGGATTGGAATTTTATCAGCATGGTACTATGGATCTTTAGTGTTTTACAGATGTTGACTGGACTTGTGATATGACAGAAAATCAGTTGTTGTCTATGCTGTGTTTCTTGGTTCCAATCTAGTGTCATAGATATCCAAAAAATAACATGTTGTTTCTAGATCAAGTGCTGAATCAAAATATCGAGCTTTAGCCTTCGTCACTACAGAAATCATGTGGATACAAGCTTTGTTATTAGAGTTGCATTTTAAGTTGTCCGATATGCCTATTATTTTAGTGTGACAACTAAGGTGCCATTGGCTTGGCCAACAATCTAGTGTATCATAAAAAAAAAAAGCATGTTGAACTTGATATTCATTTTGTGCAGGAAAAAGTTGTAGCCAAGCAGTTTAGCATTCACTTTGTTCCTAGTAATGATCAAACGGCTAACATTCTTACCAAAGCTCTTAATTATGGCCAATTTCATTATCTGAGGTGCAAGCTAAATATTCTTCTAAACTTATTTAGCTTGAAGGGGGATGTTAGAGAGTTTAGTAATGATGATGGTGATATAGAGTCTTGATGTATTGCGGAGCACTATAAGCATTGTAGTCAATCAGCAGCTTAGTAAACTTTAGTTATGCTGACGTGGTCAGCTAGTTATCTATGTTTGCTAGCCGTGTGTGGTGTGTGAAGTTTCTAGATGAATCTTATAATAGATTCTAGCATGTAATCGAGTATATATGTTAGTCATTAGAAAGAATATAGAAATCAAGTTCTGAAGTAATGAATTAGTTTTTACCTCAAGCTTTTCCTCTATTTTCTTATTAACCAAACAGATCCTCAGTACATTTTCAACAAATGGCATGAGATTTGTCACTAGTTGACCACCATTATTATTGCCCACCATAGCGCAACTGGCCAAAACATTAATGCTTGTAATTTTATTTTAGAATTGTGTTTTTAAAAAAAATAATTTTGATTAATTTTTAAAATTAATGATTTTAGGAAATATAAAAAAATGAGAAGTATTTCTTGATGTAATACATTGTTAATTAGCTTTTACCATATTAATATGTTACACAATTCTCGAATTTAAAAATTTAAATTTAATGTCCATGGACATCTATGGATATCCATATCTATATGGATAAAACCTATATCCATATCGAGTATCTGAACTAGACATGGATATGGATGAATCCATCATGGACAATTATGAATTTACACTTGGATAGATAATATCTAGATATGGCATGATATTTGCCATCCTTAGACTCACTACTCACACTATGAAAAACCGTTCTTTACCATAGGAGCTAAACTTGACTTCTGATGTCATTTACGATATTTGATAGGAGATCAATAGAGTTAATTTAGCTTATGGGTCTTTCTATAATGTTGTGATTAAAATCAAAACATCAATATTGTAGTTAAACATAAATTGTGTAAATGAAACATAGATATGTAAATTTAACATAGAACTTGTAAATCAACATTAAGTGCAAGACAAAACATAAATTATGTAAATAGAACATAACTCTTGTAAACAGAAGGTATAACAAATAAATTAAATAGGAGTGGTAAATTTGTGTATTGCTGATAAATGTTTTTTTTTAACATGTAACATAAAACTTATAAATCAATATTAAGTGTAAAATAAAATATAAATCGTGCAAATGGAACATAAAACTAGTAAATGAAAGGTAAAATAAATAAATTAATAAAGGAGTTGTAAATTTATATATTATTGATAAATAAAACAAAACTTATTAATATAACATAAAACTTATAAATTAATATTAAGTGTAAAATAAAACATGAATTAAGTAAAAAAAAAAGGACTTGTAAATAGAAGGTAAAATAAGTTAATTAATATATGAATGGTAGAATGATGTATTATTGGTAAACAAATTAATATAAACTTATAGATATAACGTAAATCCTATAAACCAAAATTAAGTGTCAAATAATATATAAATTATGTAAATGAAATAGAAGACTTGTAAATGAAATATAAAATAAACAAATAATATAAAAGTTAATAAAAAAATAAAAACTTGCAAATGTAAAATAAAAACTCAATATAAAAATGATTACCTTATATATTTATTGTCTTTATTTCTAAATTAAATAATGATAATTTTGGATTTATCTAATACATGTGATGATGCATGTGAAATTTTATTAAGATAAAACTTATTCTCAAATTTAAATTTTGAAAAAAATTATTTTATTTTGTTTTGGCTTGATCCACATTAAAAAAATAATTTTACTAATTAAGTTATATAACAAACATATATTGTGATAGAAAATGAAAAAAAATTATAAATTTCCTAACATGAGATATAGAATTTATAGTTAAACCAATTTAATAAAACTTATTCTAATTGTTTCCAATGCAAATTTTTGTTTTCAATTGATGAGTGATTTTTTTTTTTGCTTACATAAATTAGATTAACTATTTTATAGGTCAAAGTTTAATGTTGATTTATAAGTTTTATATTATTTTTATAAGTTTTTTTGTTTGTAGTTTTAAAACACCAACTCTTATAATAATTTACTTGTTCTATATTTCATTTAATAGTGTTATTTGTAATTTACAAAATTTATATTTATCACAGTATTGATATGTAATTTTGATCACGGTATCATAGAATTTTCCTTAACGTACATATATCCTAGCGAGTTATGTAGTCGACAGCCCAATTTTTACTTTTCTCTCTTTTTCTCCATACAACAATTAAAAAAATGAAAAAGGATTTATATGACCACCACTATACTCACCAACCATCACCAGCCAAATCACAGCCAACTCCGCCATAAACCGCCATGAATCACAGCCACACTTACTATAAGTCGCCATTGCTTCAAGTTACTTTTTCGATCAAATTGACACGAGTTGATTGTCACAGCCGACATGAACTTGCTCCGAGCTATTGTCTCTTCTAGATCCAACGCCCCTCGTCCAAAACATGGCAACCAACCCCCGGCGACACCAAATGCAAGAGTTGAGCATTATTTAGAGTTTTGAAATTGTCTGGAAACTTGATAATTAATGGCAAACTATTGCCCATACCTTCTATTTATCATGTGTCGGACTTATTTGCACACACTCGTCCTGAGAAATTTCTTGGTTGGTTGGACAAGGTTGAACATTGGTTTGTAGTTTTGCGTACTCCTAAAGAAAAACAAATTTCATTTACTATTTGTAAATTGAGATTTAGTGTTTCAGAATGGTGGGAACAATTGTAATATTCTTGACTTGACCGAGGCAAATGCAAAATTCGATCATGGAACCATATGAAGCATATTTTGCGATATGATTTTATGCTTATGAGTTTAAACAATTTTATGGATGCAAATATTATTATAAACTTGAAGAGGATATAATTACAAGGTCTTTTAGGGGGCTAAGCTTTTCAATTCAAAATAAGATGCCTACATACACTATCTACACTTTATAACATGCAATTTATGTAGCACACAAATCAAGTCACAAATCGAGACACAGTGTCAAAGAAGCTTTAATGATGTGATTAAAGAATTGAAGAAACCAAAGATTAAATCAAAAAATGGTGTCTCTATGAGAATGCCTAAAGATGTACCAATGATTTCACCTGTCGCTAAGGAAGAAGACTCGTGTGAGATGCTGGAAGAAAAGACAAGTGTCAAAGATGAAGATATTATTAAAGAAGAAGTACAACCTACTCTTGATTTGAGCATTAAAAATAACAATATGATCGAGGTTGTGTAGTAAAATCAAGTTGAAGAAACTGCAATGATCGAAATGGTTCTACCGATTTACATTATGGACAAGAAGGTTGTGTTTGAAAAGATTTAATTTGAAAGGTAAAATTTGTTGGAAAGCATATTGAGCGACAAATAGGGAAGGTTAAGAGTTATTTGATCATTGTTCGCTCTTGAAGTCTTCATCGCCTCGAAGAATGTATAAGCAAAGGAAATTGATGAAGTATAAATCCTTCAAAGTTTCGACAAAGATTGATGACAAAGACTATAGGTTCAAATTACAAGATGATTTGGTCTTACATTACAAGTTTCATCCTCAGATTGTATTCAAACTTGAGGACGATTTTCTTTTAAGAGGGTGAGACTGACATAGCATGGTATTTTAGGATTCAAGAATTTTATTATTTTAGGATTTTCTATAATTAGAATCAATTAAGGTATGTATCTTAATATTTTATTTCTATTATAATTGTGATTTAGTTTTCCTTTTTAAGTTAATTTAGAGAAGCATGCTTTCTCTGTTATAAATAGGGAGGTCTTATCATTGCTTTGATAACTTCAACTTCAATTATTCAATAAAATCCCTTTTTCTTATTGGATTTATCTATAAAAAAAAAAACTCTCTTATAGAGTTGTTTGAATTAGAATATCATCTAATCTCACTTTACACATTATTAAAAATCTCACTGAGTTTTTTTTAATTAAAATAAGAACTAATCACGCTTCGATGTACAATATTAGAACGATATCTAATATTATCAACCCTATCAATTCTACTTCCGCTACACCCGCTCCGTCACAAATGCATTAATGGTGGATTCTCGTAGCACTAAGGGAACTTGCTTATAGCTAAATGTACTCAGATTTGAATGATTTCCGTATGCTTCACATTCATGAAGGAGCTCTCTGGATAAATGATTTGTCATTTGGAAAGAAAAAGTTATTCAATTATTTGCTATTGCTCTTGGTTTTTCTTCGTAGGAGGTGGAGAACTAGGGGAGAGAGATAAATTCAGTAGAAGGATGAGAGAGAATAGAGTATTAATGAGAAAAGAGAGAAAAAAAATTATTACTGATATTAATACAATCACGTCATTTAATTGTAACCATTCATTTTTTGTTTAATCTAATAACTCAAAATTATTGTAAAAAATTGTGTTTATATTTTTGTCTTCTTAAACCTTATTGAACCTGCCCCATAAAAAATTTATACAAATATTTTGTACTTTTATCATGAGTTGTGCTAGCATCAGTTGCCTTTGGGCCTTTGGGCCTTTGGGAGTGTCTGATACAGTTGCTGCTCTACAAAAGGACGCGTGTCCTCCTTTCCTAGACGTTCGTGCGGACTTGAAGGCTTTTCTTGGTTTCAATTATGACATTATAATTAGTCTTGAGCTATCGGCAGTAGAGCGCGATTGCCAGTAACTACCCTTTAAAACAATAACACCCTTTACGATATTAAGTACATTCATAGTATAATACATAGCATGAGTGTTAAGAACTGACCCAATACTTTCCAGCTTCTTTAAGAGAATCAAAGCATATAACCAGACGAAACAAAGCCTAAAGATCAATCTATGCAACTTCAATCACCAAGAACTAAAAGTAAATGACAAGAAGATGTAACGTGGCTCGGCCACAAGAAGCCTACAGAGATATCAACCCAAAGCTTTCTCGATACAAGCTCTATCTATCTCTCTCACTAAGGATCTCACAACTTTGTAAATCAACTCTCCTCTTAGCTGCCCTTTTAATCCCTTTTATATCCTCTCAGTAACGAAAGAAAGGAATAAGTTGTTATTCTTAACTAACAGCTTTAACAACCATAAGAGCTCATGCCAGCTCAGCATGCCACCTCACTCATGTTTAACAGAATATAACTACTTCTAGGCTTCACAAATCTCCACCTAGTTTTATTTTGTTAAAGCTTCTTCCAGTCACTAAATCAACTAACGCAATTTGATCTATAGACTAACCACGCCAATCAAATTCAAAGCAGCTTCTTACTTGACTGATGGCAGAGGCTTCGTAAGCATGTCTGCAGGGTTACATTCTGATGCAATCTTAATTACATTTACTACTTCTTGAGCAATTTCATCTCTGATGAAATGTAACCTTATATCCATATGTTTTGTCCTCTCGTGGTATTTTGGGTTCTTGCTTAACTGAATGGCACTAGAGCTGTCACAGCTGATATTGACTGATCTTTGCTCAAGACCTAACTCTGTAACTAACCTTTTTAACTAGATTGTTTTTTTCACTGCTTCTGAGAGTGCTATGTACTCTGCCTCAGTAGTTGACAAAGCAACTACTGATTGTAAAGATGCCTTTTAGCTGACTGCTCCACCACACAAGGTATAAACATATCCAGTGATAGATCTCCTTTTATCCAGATCACCTGCGAAATCTGAATTAACATATCCTTGAATTTGATCTGATCTCTTGCCAACTCTTCCATGTATGATCCCATGACCAACAGTACCCTTTAGATACCTCAACATCCATTTAGCTGCAAGCCAATGCTGTTTTCTTGGATTTGACATGAACCTGCTCAGCACTCTAATTCCATAGGCCAAATCAGGTCTGGTGCAGACCATGGCATACATAACACAACCTACCACACTTGTGTATGATATATTCTTCATGTTTTCAACCTCTGTATTTCCTTCTGGCTCTTCCTGTTTTAAGAGTCTGAACTGAGCACCCAGAGGTGTTAGGATTGGTTTGGAGTCTCTCATTCCAAACCTCCCTAGAACCTTCTCCACATATCCTGTCTGAGACAGAAATAAAGTTTTAGAATTCCTATCTCTGATTATGTGCATTCCCAATATTTTGGTGGCTAGACCTAGGTTCTTCATTTCAAACTCAGAGCTCAGTTCATCTTTAAGCCACTTCAGCTCTTTTCTTTGTTTACATGTCAAGAGCATGTCATCCACATAGAGTAGAAGATAGATGAAATTTCCAGATGGTAGAGTCTTAAAATACACACAACTATCATATTTATTTCTACTGTAGCCATGTGTAATCATAAACTCATCAAATTTCAAATACCATTGCCTAGGTGACTGCTTCAGTCCATATAGACTCTTATTCAACAAATAACAAGCCATGTTTTCTGATCCAACTTCAACAAACCCTTTTGGCTATTCCATTAGTATCTTCTCACTGAGATCTCCATGTAAAAAAATAGTCTTCACGTCCATTTGATCCAACTTCAAGTCATGGTATGCTGCAATTGACAACAAAACTCTTATTGAGCTGTGTTTGACCACAAGTGAGAACACTTCATTAAAATCTACTCCCTCTCTCTGGGTGAACCCCTTTGCTACAAGTCTGGCCTTGTACCTGGCTAGTTCAGCTTCTGAGACTCCTTTCTTTATTTTATATATCCATTTACAGCCTACTAGTTTCTGGTCAGCTGGTTTCTTTACTAAAGTCCAGGTTTTATTCTTATTTAGAGAGGCCATTTCTTTTTCCATGGCAGACACCCATTTTCTTTTATCCTTGCTTCTCATAGCTTTCTTGTAGGTTGCAGGTTCATCACTTGTTTCATTTTCAGCTACCACCAAAGCATAGGATATTAGATCTGCAACTCCATATCTTTTAGGCATTTTAATGGTTTTTCTCACTCTATCCCTTGCCAGTTGGTATCCTTCCAGTTCTGAATGTGTTTGTTTTGCATGATGTTTTGGTTCCTTTGGTGACTCCACCTCCAGCTCAACAACTTCATTCTCTTCAGAACTTGGATTGGTGATTTCAGTTTCAACCCTTGACTGAGTCAATGCTTCCTCATCAAATACAACATCTCTGCTAATAAAAGTCCTGGTGGGTTTCCCATTGATGCTCCATATTTTGTACCCTTTAATGCCCTCAGGGTAACCTATAAAGTAACCTTTCACAACCCTTGGTTCCAGCTTGCCCTGTCTAATGTGAGCATAAGCAGGGCAACCAAAGACTTTTAGATTGCTGAGATCAAGTGGTTTCCCAGACCAGGCTTCATGTGGTGTTCTAAACTCCAGAGCTGATGTTAGACTTCTGTTAATGAGATATGCAGCAGTAACAACAGCTTCAGCCCAAAAATGCTTAGAGAGATTTGAGCTCAGTAGCATGCATCTGAGCTTCTCAATCAAGGTCCTATTCATCCTTTCAGCAAGGCCATTTTGCTGAGGTGTATTCCTTACTGTCTTGTGCCTTGCAATGCCCATCTTTCTACAGAACTCATCAAATTCATTACTGCAGTATTCTAGCCCATTATCAGTTCTAAGTCTTTTCACTTTCCTCCCTATTTGATTCTCCATTAGAGCTGTCCATTCTTTGAACTTATCTAGGGCTTCACTCTTATGCTTCAAGATGTAAACCCAAAGCTTCATTGAGTAGTCATCTATGAAGGTGATAAAGTATCTAGCTCCACCATGGGATGGAATTTGAGAGGGTCCCCATATGTTAGAATGGATGTAGTCCAGGGTCTGTTTAGTTTCATGCTTGCCTGTGTTAAACTTAAGTCTGGTGGCTTTACCAAACACACACTTTTCACAGAATTCCAGCCGAGTAATCTGATCATGTCCAAACAAACCTTGTTTCTCCAGTTCTTTCATACCCTTTTGACTAATATGTCCAAGTCTCATGTGCCAAAGCTTGGTTTTATCACTACTTATGCTAGCATTTAATCCAAGCTAAGGTACTGACCCAACTAAAACATATAAACCATTTCTTCTAATACCCTTCAGTATGACTTCACCCTTATTTAAGACCTCAATTTTCCATTTTTCAGCTTTAATGCTATAACCCATTTTATCAACCATTCCAAGGGAAATCAAGTTTCTTTTCAGTTCAGGGACATACCTTACTTCTTTAAGCTCCCTGGTTCTTCCATCAAACATCTGAATGTTGATAGTTCCTATTCCAGTGACTTTGCAGGCAAGGTTGTTTCCCAGAAAAACTTTCCCACTAGTTATGCTCTCGAAAGTCTTGAAGAATTCTTTATTTAGACACATGTGAAAGGAGCATCCAGAATCAAGAATCCATTCAGTTGTGGGTTGTTTTTCTGCAGCAATGAGAACATCTGCACCTTTAGCATCCTCTTCATCTTCAGATGCAATTGCTGCTTTTCCATTTGTATCCTTTTGCAACTTTTCAAGTTCCTTTTTCTCGAAACAGTCTTTTATGTAATGCCCTTCCTTTTGACAGAAGTAGCACTTCATTTTCTTCTTTTTCTTGTCATCATTTTCTCTCTGAATTTTGTTCTTCTTATCTTTGTATACTTTCTTTTCTGATTTTTCTTTGACAACTAATCCATCTCCTGTAACTTGATACTTGAGATCTGATCTTTTCTTCAAGTCTTTAGATTCAAGTGCATTCTTGACATCCTTCAAGGTAAGAGTTTGTCTCCCATAGAGCAAGGTATCCACGAAATGTTCATAGGAGTCAGGTAGAGAGCTCAACAAAATAAGAGCTCTATCTTCATCTTCAAGCATGACATTAACTTTTAGTGCAGTGCTGTTTCAACCGTGGATGTAGGCTTCTTGTGGCCGAACCACGTTACATCTTCTTGTCATTTACTTTTAGTTCTTGGTGATTGAAGTTGCATAAATTGATCTTTAGGCTTTGTTTCGTCTGGTTATATGCTTTGATTCTCTTAAAGAAGCTGGAAAGTATTGGGTCAGTTCTTAACAAATTGGTATCAGAGCCAGAAGGACACTCTGTTCTTGATCTGGCACAATGGGTAGCACAAGATTTGATCTTGAAAAATTTAACGGTGAAAATGACTTCTACTTGTGGAGTCTTAAGATGAGAGCCATCTTGATTCAACAGGGCTTGGATAGTGCCCTCGATGATGATGAAGAATCAAAGTCCAGGAAAGAAAAGGAATAAGGATCTTCAAGTTTGGGTGGAGACTCAAGAACAATAAATAATAAAGCTCACAGCACAATCATCCTACATTTGTCTGATGAAGTGCTGAGAGAAGTAGCCAAAGAGAAGACAGCCTCTGGATTATAGGCTAAACTGGAAGAACTCTTCTTGAAAAAATCTTTGGTTAAAAGATTGTACATGAAGAGAAAGCTCTACACGTTTTCAATGAAGGAAGGGACAACCACGAAAGAGATATTAACCCAAAGCTTTCTCGATACAAGCTCTATCTATCTCTCTCACTAAGGATCTCACAACTTTGTAAATCAACTCTCCTCTTAGCTGCCATTTTAATCCCTTTTATATCCTCTCAGTAACGAAAGAAAGGAATAAGCTATTATTTTTAACTAACAGCTTTAACAACCATAAGAGCTCATGCCAGCTCAGAATGCCACCTCACTCATGAAGGCACCCCAAATGAGTGCTGATGCAACCCCGAATCGTGTTGCTTGTAACCTATCATCAAAATTATTACCCATTAGCTCTTTATTCATCTTCTCCTTTAGAGCATCTATTTTCTTGCCATCAAACAAAAATCTTTTGAACACAATGTTGCATGAAGATTGTGGGCTTGTGAATTGATACGGCTGGGGAAAATTTACCGGTGGAAACAAAGGGGTGCAATCTAAAACGAAATTGTTATTGCAAATATTATCATTATCATTAATCACCCCACGAGTGATTTCACCCCACATTTTCATGAAGTTGAAGATTGCTGAACCGTCGGCCACTCCGTGATAAAAACAAACACCAATTGCCATTTCACTGCTGCTGAACAAATTTACTTGGACAGCCAAAAGTTCTCTTTCAAAAATATCTAACTTCAATAACTGGGGACTAGGTGGGATTAATTGTTGTAGCAGCTCCATATCTGGTGGTTGAAGAAACTTTGATATATCACAGCCAACATTAGCTTCAATAAATGCAGCCCCATGGTCATTGCAGTCGACTGAAAAGCTATCAATCAATCGTCCAGCAAAAGGGTAGTAGTGCGTTAATGATTTTGCGAGAGACTGCTTCAACAAATCGGATTTTTTTCTGAGATCTTGCTGTTTGCAATTGGTCGAGTAGAAGAAAACAAGGGGCACGTAAAGTTTAGAACACAATTGATCAGGCAATGAAAGCTTATAGGTTCTGAGATGTTTTGGTGTTGGAGATGAAGGTTTGATTGCTTCGGTGGAAATGATTTGAACATCAGAAGTGGCAGTTTTTATACTTCTTTTTGTGAAGATTTGGATATTATTGGTGACCAACTTGGAAGCAGTGATTCGGAATATGTTTTTGAGTATCACTGCCATATTTACTCTTTGAGAATTTCTCCAAGTGACTGTGAGTGGCGTATTGTGTTTCCAAATCTGTTGTATGTATGGGAGTTTCCAGCAAAACTAGTTATCTACAAAATAAAGATAAATGATTATTTAATTCTTATATTTTGAGTTAAATGTTTGTTTAGTTTTTATATTTAAAAAATATCTCAAAACACCTCTTCAATTAAATATGTTACATTCTTATCCTTTTTTTCTTTCTTTTTATAATAATACTCTTTCAACAATATTCGTAACATTAATTAATTTATCTATAAATAAAAAATTAATTAGCAAATTAATCAATATATATCAATGTGTACTATAAGAAATTTGACTTTTTAAGACGATTTTTTTTCAACAATTTCAAACTATTAGTCTAGTTCTAATTTATATTATATTTTCTAACCAATAATTCTTATTTTGGGATGCATTAATTGGTCATTGATTCAACTTTTTGTGACAAATATTGCATTGGTCATAATATATATATATATATATATATATATATATATATATAGAGTGAAAAAATTCCCTCCAAACAATTAATTATCAGTTGTGACAAAAAAATGTGATGATGAAAAATAATTAGAGGCGACAAAAAATTATCAACTAAAAAAGAGTATAAATTTGGTGAAATAAGCTATGACAAAAATTTTAGTCTCCAAAATTATTTTGGCTTTCTCTAAATTAGGCACCCAAATTTTTTGTCACAAATAATTCTATAGTGACAAAATCTTAAAAATAGTAATTGAATATTTTGTTTTAGTTATTACTGTACTTTTTGACCAAGTTATTTTGTTTTTAAAACACATTTATTTGCTATTTGATTCTTATTCTTTTGGTGAACATAATGACATTCGTTATGCAGAGACATCGTATTTTTAGCACTAATAAATTCCTGCAAATTTTAGCATTCTTGGATAGTTTAGCATCTCTTATAACAAAAAATATGTGTAACAAAATGTAGTCGTCAGTGACATTAATATTTTGTAGCTAAAAGAATTGTGTAAATTTGTTCAATAATTTGAGACACAAGTATTAGTCTCGCAAACTCTTTTAGTTTTCAATAATTTAGAGACTTCACTTTTTTGCACGGATTTTTTTTTTTAATTCTCCTTTTAAGGCTTGCCTATTAATAGGAGAGAATTTAAAGTCTTAATTTCCCCTTACCTATTAATAAGAGGAAAACTAAAGTCTTAACACCAACTTTTAGATAGCGGTAGAACTTGAACTTGCGCCCCTCAACTTTCATGATAAATTGTTCTGGA
Organism: Citrus x limon; assembly: GCA_034663535.1. Taxonomy (NCBI): domain Eukaryota; kingdom Viridiplantae; phylum Streptophyta; class Magnoliopsida; order Sapindales; family Rutaceae; genus Citrus; species Citrus x limon. Next base: position 26,636,304 of record CM067997.1, read on the forward strand.
TAATTAGATATAGTTAGTAAACTAAAAAATTATAGCATATAGTTTTGTCTTGACTTATAAATATTTTTTAACTTGTTAAAGCTTCTATTTCATTGAAATTTAATTTTGATTTTTTATTATTTACAAAAGAACTGAAACTGTTCCTCTTTTTTATTTTTATTTTTTAAAAATTTAATTAAAAAATTCTCTGGAAATTTAATTTACGTTTTTCATTTTTTAATTTTAGTTTTCTCCCTTCTAAAATATTCAGTTATTAACATGCTAAGTTTTTATAAAACAGAAAAAAAAATGAAGCAGAATTAAAACCCTAAATAAACTAATACAAAAATAAATAAATTAATAAATAAAGTTCTCAAGTCTTTTTCTCGTTTAGCTTTGCCTCTCTATTTCAAATTTTATTATTATTATTATTATTTTCCTGCAACTTGATCAGTTCAAGAAATCCAAGTCGAAAAAAGTTGGTGTGAAGCTGCAAAATGCTAAGGAAGACTGGACGAGCAGCATTCATCTCGTCCTAGGAAGATGAATAGAACTTGCTCAGTTCTAATCTCAATCGCGCTAAATATTTGAACTTTTTTTTTCCTTCTTTTTTTACTTATTGGGTAAAAAACCAATAGGAAGCACATGGACAAGGGGCATAAGGCTAACAGAGGGTCACGTTCGGTGTTTTTCGATATTGAGTTGCAGGTTGATAACAATGAGAAAATGGTATGCATTTTGAACTCAGCTAATTTAATTTTGATTACTTTAGTTGTGGTTATATTAAGTGAAATTCAGATTTTTTTTTTCAGTTAAATTAGGAATCGAAATTCTTTGTTCTATTATTTTAATTGTGTTATCCATATCAAATGTTTGCTAAAATTCCTAAGAGAAACTAATAGAAGAAAAACAGAGAATATATGCGAATCAATGAAGGAATTGGAAGCAAGGTTAGTGAGTTTTGAGAAACTTTTTCGAACTTTGTTAGAGATGACTTTACTTTTCAATTTTGGGCAAATTCCTTAATTTCCTGAAGAAAATGACAAGTCGTTCAAAGTCATCATTTACTGCAGTATGTCTCAGCAAACTAAAGGAGCAGGAACAAACTTAAGGAAGTTAATTGAAGTATTCAGGAAACTAACGACCATTTTCCTTCGTGTAATGTTAGTTTTGTTTTTCTTTTATAGTGGAATTTTATTTTTAGATTATTTGATTTTTATACTTTTTATATTTTTGATTTCTTTGTGATAATTATACTTATTGACATTTTCCTCTTAAAGTTATTGGGTTTAAGATTACATGCTCCAGCTGCCGATAACAGCTTGCCACAAGGAGCAAAACTAGTTACTTAAACTTTTCTAATACGATAGAAAGTCGTGAAATAACAAAAGTAAAATAATAATATAAAATTTTGTGTTAATTTTTATGTTACTTTTAAGTTTAATATAATAAATTATTTTTTATTAATATTCTCAAGAATAATGTTGTAAGAATATTATTATAAATTAAAAGAAAAAGTAAGGATATAAGTGTAACATATTCAACGGTAAGGATATCTTGAGTTATTTTTTAAAATATAAAGATTAAACAGACACTAGGTGAACTTCAATAAATTATTTCAACAATAATAATAAATATTAACCGCTCCCTCTTTGTATACTCTGTATGGTTTTATTTTATTTTTAAAATTTATTTTGTATGGTTAATAGGGGTATAATTTCTCATCATGAAAATTAAGATTCATAAATTGGGATAATAACATCTGGATAATCGATTTTACACCAATTTCTTACGGAAAGAAATAGTTTATTTATTTGTATCAAGTAAACCCCTGACTTATCGGGGTGAAAATTTGTGACAAGACTTCCGAATTGCTCTAAAATGAAGTAATTATTAGCCGGGTTTGAAGATTGGTTTGGTGCGAAGATGGGATTTCAAGAAAGTAGCAAATAGTTGCAGCACTAAAGGCGTTTCAAGTAGCGGTTACAAACAATAAAGACCAGTAATGCTCGTAATGGGCATTATTTCAAAAATAGTTATCTGTTCTCACATTTATTTCAATTTTTGTGTTTGTGTTTCTGTGCTTGTTTTTGTAAATATGAACATGACTTATTCGTTAATGGTCCTCACTCCATATTTTATAAACACTTAAGATTTTAAATGTTCCAGTTTATTATAGAGATTTTTCTATAAGGATGACAAAGGAAATGATTGTTATGTTTCATTGTTGGCATCATATGTATTACTATTATATTGACAACGAATTAACTTTTCTACTTGAAATCTCCAATTTAGCAATCAAGAAAAAATCACTCATTGTAGAGATAGGAAAAGTATAAAATTACGTACATAATGACATGTCCAATTCATTAATGACTGTGTACAATTTTTTATTCATAAAAAATTTGTGATTTATATCATCCAATATTGAAATGAAATTAATTATCAATATATAAAATACATGCTTCATAAACTAAGTCTAATAATGTTCGGTCAAAATAAACAATGAATAAATAAAATTTTGTATATTAAAATGATGCTATTTTATTGCATACTTTTAGGGCCAAACATATATATAAGTTTAACATAAATACTCCAATTAGTGAGTGATCAAATTTATTTTAATCTTTGTGTTTGTATTTGTAAGTGCGAACCCAGGACTTACTCATTAATGGTACTCCTCACTCCACTTTGTATGAAGATTTGAGTTTTTAAAATGTTCCAATTTGTTATAGAGATTTTTCCAAAAGGATGCTAAAGGGAATGATTGTTTAGTTTCATTGTTGGCATCATATATAGGACAATTATATTGACAACTTACTAATTTTTCTATTTGAAGTATACACTTCAATGATCAAAATAAGATCACTCATTATTGAAGTAGAAAAGCTTAGACTATTGGGATTATATGCTCTTTAAAGCATACTAATTTATTATTTCCTGATTAATAAAATATTTGAGATATTTTCAATTGCATAAACATTTTAAATAAGGTCCGTTTAATCATATTATATATATTTATGTGATCATCATATGGATTCACAGATACAAGTTATCTTATGATTAAATAAATTAAGTTCGCAGTTGATAAATAGAGTTGGGTGCTCTATTTATATTTAGACTGTAATAAATTTGTTGAATGATTTGTCTTAATCATATATGAATTTATTGATATAGTAGACTACATTGAACATGATTACATATGAGATTTAATTAACTTTGTAATAACTGTCAGACTTATTAAATCTCATAGGTATTAATTTTACTGTAATCTTAATCTTGAGTTAGTTATGATTTCATGATTATAATTAATATTCCATTTGAGTTACCAATTGGCACGACACATATTTGTAGTCAAGATTACCTGTTATCTTGGTGGGAGCAATTATGAGTATTGGAGTTATAGATTAACAATATAGAATTTGTACAACACATCTCTTGATGGGTTTTCGGCACTTGATCATAGAATTCTCTGGCCAGAGTGTGTCAACATATTTAGTATGTTGAAAATGATCATTAGAGAAAACGAGTAAGTATGAAGGAACAAGATGTAATTAAATTGATTAGACAATTGAGATATCGATTTAATTAACGATGTGGTACAAAGGATTGTGCAGTAAAGAAATCAATTGGCATGGGTCGAATTATTATTCGAGTACACTTTCCTAGATATCATACAATTATGGAGGTCAATTTCAATCTTTTAGTGGAGTAGATTTGGAATTAAATAATTACAGGCCTAATTATTGTAGTCACTATTGTATGTACCCATATGATCCCCGGGTTAGCTCATTTAATTGACTGCACCACTACTGGATTAATAAGCAAGATAACTAGCTATTTGGGTTAAAAGCCTAAATATATTATTTAGTGGGAGACCCCATGTAATATGCTTGTGTGTAAGGGGCCTTGCCTTATTTTACAAGGTGGGCCCCTATAACACAAGAACAAGTAACGTTGCCTTTGTTTTTTATTTCTTAATTTAAATCAAATTTAATTTAATAAAATTAAAAAATAGAAAAATATGGAGCTTAGGGTTTCTACTAGATAGAGATATAAAATGACTTATTTTCTCCTGTTAGTTGTTTTTAGTGGTGATAAAGGCGCCCACACGTCAAGTGCAAATCAAACTTGAGTCATAACCTAGAAGATCATTGGTGACGGATCGTGATCTAACAACTGTGGTGGTGACAGATCGTGATCTAACAGGCGTGGTGGTGACAGATCGTGATCTAGGAAGCTTGGATTAATTTCAATTGTTCATCTTCTTGGATTGTCAAAGTATGATTTTTTAGATTACGTATTCCTATATATTGTATGAGATCGGTCCTAATTTTTTTTTTAAATTTTATGTATTGGGCTTAATGGATTAAAATGTAAAAAATTGATTTTTCTCCAACACACACTACATAATGAAATGTCCATATCATTAATGGCATTGGATAATATTTTACTCATAAAGAATTTATGATATATATCTTCCATTGTTGACATCATATGTGCAATACATAAATTACATACTTTATAAACTCGGTCTAGCAATATATGCTCAAAATAAACAATGAACAAATAAATTTTATTATATAATTGTTATTTTATTGCATGCTTTCAGGGAAAAACATGACAAAAAAGTTTAGAATAACTACTTCAATTATTGTGAGCTCACATTTATTTCAATTTTTGTATTTGCGTTTCTATGCTTGTGCTTGTAAGTATGAATATGACTAATTTGTTTATGACCCTCATTTATAATGCATGCTCAAAATTAACAATGAATAAATAAATTTTATTATATTAAAAAATATTACTTTATTGCATGCTTTTAGGGACAAACATAACAACAAGTTTAAAATAAATATTCCAATTATTTTGTGCTCACATTATTTTAATTTTTGTGTTTGTGTTTTTATGGTTGTGTTTGTAAGTATGAACACGACTTATTTGTTAATGGTCCTCACTCCACATTTTATGAAGACTTGCGCTTTCAAAATTTTCAGTTTGTTATAGAGGTTTTTCCAAATGGATGCCAAAGAGAATGATTGTTAGATCTCATTGTTGCTAGGGGTGTTCAGAATCCAATTTAATATACTCAATCCATCTGATCCGTGGAAATCCGATCCATAAAAATCCAATCCATGGATTGGTAGTTTGGATTGGGTTAAAAATTTGAAAGTCCACAGTCGGTGGATTAGATATGGATTTACTTCTGTAAATCTGTAAAAATCCACGAATATGCAAAAACATAAAAAATATTTATTTAATAAAAATTAAACTTGTAAATATGACATTATACTTACTAATAAATAAATAAGTTAAAATATAATTAGATTAACACCATATTATATCTTATCTGATAATAATATAAAATAAAAATAATTAAATAAAAGATATAGCTTCCTAAATAGTTAATTTTCATGTATTGATCTAAACAATTTTTTTTGTGTATTATATTTTGAAAATTTGAATGTATTTTCTAACTTTATTTAACCAATTAGTTTATTTAAATCTTATTTAATTTTGAATTTGATCGGTAGTAAAATCATTTTCATATTAAGTTTTTTATTTAGTTAGTTCATGGATAGGACATGATTAAAAATGTTTTTTTAGCCCGCAAACTAATCCGCAAAATGATGGATTGGATATGGATTGGATCAAAACTGCATCTGATTTGTAGACATATGGATTGGATTTGAATTGAATTTCACCAATTCGTGGATTTGATTGGATTAAAAATTTATAATCCGTAAAATCATGGATCAAATATGGATTAATGTCCAGTTTGTAAAATTTGATCCATGAACACCCTTAATTGTTGTCATCATATATATGGCCATTATATCCACAATGAATTAACTTTTCTATTTGAAATATTTATCCTAGTAATCATGGGCGGCCCCAATTAAGGCTCAGGAGAGGTTTCAGCCCCTTTTGGGCCTTAAGTTTCTTAAACTATGTCCTTTTAGCCCTTTTAATTGTTAGATCCAATACTATTATATTAAGGTAGCGTTTATAGTTTGGATTGGAGTGAGAATCTTAAGGAGTGGGAATTCTAGGATTGAGAGTGTGGAGTGGGAGTGAGAGTAAGTTACTTACTTACACTGGAATGAAAGTATGGAATGAAGATCATAATTCAATTTATGTGTTTACCTTGTCTTGGATTGAGAGTAAATAATTTTAAATTATAATTTTACCCTTATTTAAAGAATTATAGTTGTTAATTACAAAATTATTAAAAATATATTTGAAGAATAAAATATTTACTTTATTATATTTGTAAATTTATAATAATTATTAAGATTATTAATTATGTACATCAAATTTTTTTATTAATTCTAATTTTAATTATGTAAATTAAAAATATTGATAAGGGCAACATAAATGAAACATTTCTGCTATTAACACAGTACAAAATTAATATTTTCTTAGAATAAACTATTTATTATTATTAATTATTAATATTAAATAAATATAATACTATTATTTTTAAATAAATATAGTAATATTATATTTTCAAATAAAGATAGTATATTATTAATATTATTTTTTCTCTATTAATATAATAATATTATTTTAAGTATTTTTAACTTAGAATCAATACAAATTATTATTTAGTTAAATATAAAAATATTATTTAAATAAATATAATATTATTTATTTTATTTTATTAAATATAATTATATTAAATAAATATATTATTATTATTTTTAAATAAATATAATAACATTATATTTTCAAATAAAGATAGTATATAGTAATATTATTAATTCTCAATTAATATAATAATATTATTTTTAAGTAATTTTAACTTAGAATCAATACAAATTATTATTTAGTTAAATATAAGGATATTATTTAAATAAATATAATATTATTAATTTTATTTTATCAAATATAATCGTATTAAATTTAATAAAAGGAGGTTTAAAAAGGAAGGGGTGGGAGTGGATTTTCACTCCCATCTCCTCCTCCCAACCCCACTTACCACTCCAAAAATAGGTGGAGCCCACGGAGTGGGATTCATAATCATCCCTTAAAATATAGAAATAAACACTAGAGTGAAAGAAATTTACATTCCTCAATCCCACTCCAGAAAGTAAACACAACATAAGTGTTATGGCTTTTAAATTAGAAAAATTATCAGCCATATACCCTTAAATGACACCCGTATCAAACGTGTATGAACACTTTTCAAGTGTATCACTCGTATACCCTAAGTTGACAAAACACTTCTGCCGTCCACCAATCCGTTAACTTCCGTTTGCAAGCGCTGACATCATAAGGGTAATTTAGTCTTTTAAGATTGACGAAACTTTGATTAAAAAAATGACATGTCATCTCATTTACCTAGTAAAAAATGACATGCCATATGATCTAGATTAATAAAAATAACATGTCATCCCATTTATCGGATAATTGTTAATAATTGCTATAAAAAAAAACTACTTTACAACCGAATCTACTCTTCCAAAATTTAATCTAAATTTTTGAAGATCTACTCCTCCAAGCTCCAATTGGAAATTTTTATGGTATAATATGTATAATTGTAAATAATATGTTGTTAATAATTTTTTATGGTATAATATGGATATTTTTTATGGATAATTGTTAATAATATGTACCATTAATAATTCATTTTTTAATCAAAAAATGTATTGTTAATAACAAATAAAAAATTTGTACATTGAAAATTTACGTTCATTTTTAGGGTAAATTTATCATTTTTACCTCATTTTAAGTTTTAAGGGCAAAATAGTCAATTTGCCACAATTCTGTTAACTTTTTAATGGAAGTTAATGGATTTGTGGACGGCAGAAGTGTTTTGTCAACTTAAGATATACGAGTGATACACTTGAAAAGTGTTCACACATGTTTGATACGGGTGTCATTTAAGGGTATATAGCTAATAATTTCCCTTTAAATTAAATCCATTTAAATGGTTAAGACTTGTAATTATAGACCTAATTTTAAAATTTGGTTAAATTAAAATCTAAAATTAACTTACAAAACTCACCGTTTTTATATTAACAATAAAAAAATTAAAGGAATATAAAAACTAAGTAAATCTCAAAATCATAAATAGTGAATCCCTTAATCACAACTTAGACTTGGCCATCAACACCATTGTCGTAAATTTGTCGATGTCGTCTATTCCTACTATTGCCAGCCCGTTGTCATTTGCTGTTGCGCTTGCTACGACTACCACTAGACCAACCATAGATTTGAAACATGTATTGTGCCAGTTATGAAATGATGATTTTTGGCCGAATGAAGAGTTAAATATTTTACATCTCTATTCATCAATTCATATTTTGATAGTTATATGCAAAACTCCTAAAGTAGATGTTCATTGTTATGAGTGAGCAAAACTTTGACATTAAAATTCAAATGAAAAGTTAGTGGGATAATGGAAATGGGGAAAAAGAGAAAATGGCTTATTATATAAACAAATGAACAATTGGACAGATAAAATTTATAAACATGTTGTTTAATATTCTAACATTTATGTGAGCCCCATTAAATGTATTATGAAATAATATTTTTGTAATATCGATTTTGTATTAGATTATTCATTCTTGTTGCAGTTATTCAATTAGTTAGGATTTAGTCATTATTGTGGAATTTAAGCTAATAATAACTTTAGTTGATTTGAAATATGGAGAAATTGTTTAAAATGAAATCACCACTCCCATCTCCTACGAGAACTAGTGATTGTTCATATAAACTCAATTTACAAAATTTGCTTGCTTGTCGATCTTGGCTTATGACCTTGCATTGATAGTTATAATTGTAATATTCAGGATCAAATTCAAAGACCATACTTTACAAAGGGGTCATTTCAACCTAAGGGGCATAATTTTAAATTTGAGAAATGTGGAAATTAACGATGACAATATGTTTCGAATTGGTTCAAAGGATTTGGTTCATGGTTGGAATATAGTATAAAACAAGAGTTTGCATTTTGCCTTTTTTGTTATATTTTCAAAGAAGACAATGGGGATCAAGCAAGCGGTAATACTTTTACTAGGAAATGATTTAAAAATTGTAAACATAAAGAAAAATTAAATATTCATGAAGGAGGTCTCAATAGTGCCTGTAATCGAGCTAGGCAGAAATGTGAAAGATTGATGAATCAGAAGCAGCATATTGCTACATTTTTTGAAAGAAAATTTGAGAAAACTCAAAGTCAATATGAAACTTGCTTGAATACTATTGTCGATTGTACTTAATTTCTTTTAAATCGCGGGCATGATGACTCTAATGGTTCAAGTAATCGAGGGAATTTTCCTAAGCTTTTATAGTCCCTTATTGATCATAATAAAGATATTAATGTTGTTACTTTTAGAAACAATCCCCTAAATCTGCAAGCAATGTCTCCAAAGATTTAAAAAGACATTGTAAGTTACGCTTTAATTGAAACTACTAATGCTATTATTAGGGAGATGGATGGTACCATTATTTTCAATTCTAATTGATGAGTCTTATGATATATCTATAAAGGAGCAAATGGCCGTTGTATTATGTATATGGATAACAATGTATGAGGTTGAAAGTTTTGTCGGAATTGACATGTTTCTAGTACTACAACTAGCTCACTTAATAATATGTTTTCAAGGCTTGGATTGAATTTGTCAATGTTATGTGGGCAGGGTTATAATGGGCATGTAATAAGCAGGTAAGTTCAATGATTTGAAAAAACTCATTTTAGAGGAGAATGAATCAACATATTATGTTTATTGTTTCGCTCATCAACTTCAGTCGACTCTTATTTCTGTGGCAAAAAAGCATGAAGTTAATTCTTTATTCATTGTAGTTTCCTACTTAATATTGGTGGAGCATTAGCTCCATGACAAATAGGCTCTTGCAGTTATTGAAGAATTGGGTAAAGGCGAGCTTTCAAGTGGCTAAGGTCTAAATAAGCAAATTACTTTAAAATGTCCTACTGATACTCATTGATATTCTTATTATAGTAGTTAATGAGCATAATTTTCTATGTTTGCATATGTGGTTGATATGCTTGAGATAATAGAAGTTAAAGAAAATTCTGAACAAAGATTTCAAGCTAAAACACATTGAAGTTGATGAAATTGTTTAATTTTGTATTTTGCTTATTCTTGATGAAAAATACTATTGGTTACGCAAATGAGTTGTCATGAGCATTAAAAAGAAAGATCGTGATATTTTGAATGTTGTAAAATTGATTGAAATTTACAAGCATAACCTTCAGAAGTTAAGAGATAGTGGTTGGGATTCTTTATTTGGTCAAGTTTCTACTTTTTGTAGTAAGCACTATATTGATGTTTTATACATGGATGATTTGCTTTTAATTCTAGGGCGATCACACTATAAAGCTCAAGAGATCAAAAGTTTACACTGGTATTGGGTTGAGTTATTTTATGTTGTCTTAGACATGCAACTTCAAGAACTAAATAATTGATTCAATGAATCAAATATTGAATCTCTTATTTATTTGGCTTGGCTATGCCCAAGTGATTTATTTGTTACTTTTGACAAGGAAAAATTACTCTGACTTGCTGAATTTTATCCAAAAAAAATTTCTACAAAATATCTTATAGCACTTGAGCTACAACTTGATGTTTACATTACATATTTGAAAGGACAGTGGATAAGATAAAAAATAGATAAGGTATATCTATTAGTTTATTTATTGGTTACATTAGCTTTAATTCTATTTGTAGCCACTATCACTATAGAGAAATATTTTTTAGATATGAATTTTGTGAAGAATTGAATTCGAAACTTGATGGGTGATCAATGGTTAATTCTAGTTGTGTACATAGAAAAAGATGTATTTGCTTGTATTGAGAATGAAACTATTATTTAACATTTTCAAAATAGGAAACATGTCAAGAACAATGGAAGAAGTGTTGAAAATGATTATGTCAATGAAGTTGAATATTTTAGTTATTAGTTTTTCTATTAGTTCTTATTATCTTGTCCAATTTTTTTAATCAATTTATACTAAGCCGCCCTTTCTGAATTTATTTCTTGGGTCCGCCACTGTCAATGATAAAGATAAAATCATCACTATAGAAGTAGAAAAGGTACACAATTAGACAATGAAATATATATTTCACTAATTATTGTAAACAATCTTTTATTCATAAAAAATTAGTAATTTATATCTTCCGTTATTGACATTACATGCTCAATATATAAAAACAATTTTACTTTATAAATTAGGTCTAATAATGTATGCTTAAACTAAAAAATGAATAAATAAATTTTATTATATTAAAAAACTGTTATTTTATTGCATGTCTTTAGGAACAAACATAACAATAAGTTTAAAACAAATACCGCAATTATGTTTGTACACATTTACTTTTATTTTTATGTTTTTTTTTCTATGCTGGTGTTGATAAGTATGATCATGACTTATTCCTTGATGGTCCTCAGTGCACATTTTATGAAAACTTGAGTTTTTTAAATGTTTCAATTTATTCTTATTAGGAAATATATCTTATTTTTCAATAAGGATTTTTTAGGATATTTTCTTTTTTTGGTAGGATTTCTATTTAAATAATAAGTAATTTTTTCTTTGGGACTTGTCTTATTTAATGAGGAATATAACTAGTATAAAAAAATAATATTTCTCCTACAATAAATAATCACTATATATAGGGAGGTTGAGTTCACTTATTTGTATAACACAACAATTAATTCTCTACAAGTAAACAGTATCTTGTGTGAGAGAAATAGTAAAACTATTGAGAGATTGAGTGTTATTGGCGTTTTGGGTGTGAGAAAAAAATACTAAAATGATCGTAATAATTTTTCACATAGTATATTTTTCTCTCGTCATTTTTGGTGGCCGTGGTTTTTCTTCAATATAGAAATTTTCACGTAAATTCTTGTGTTATGTGACTAATTTTATTCTCCGTCTAATTTTACTTATTATTTATTTGGTATTTTTTATTTATGGAATCTTGGGCGGGATTAAAATTCTCCAATAATTCTAGAGAGTTTTCCGTAAGGATGCCACATAATTAAGTTAGTATTTGCCCATTCAAAAAAAAAATGGTTTAGTACTTGCGGAACTCCGAAGACAGTACATGTTGTCTAGTGTGTTGAAGCCTGACAACCGACAATATCGAGGATGTCATCCACAAGTGGTTCGAAAGTCGTGTGTTGTCACGTGATATCATAAACCAAATAAAATCAAAACGACACAAGCCTGTTGTCGTTTTGGGTTCACTTAAATTTCACATGCTTGGCACGTGAGAAAGGCAGATACGGTTGTTGGAATTGGCGGGAATCCAGCTGGGCAAGTAACAGCAACTAACAAACGCGGAAACAACCTTTGTAAAGGCTGAAGAAAAAAATTATTCTTACAAAAAAAAAAAAAAAAAAAAAAAACAATTGAACAAAACACGAGGGAGGGGAGAGCCTACAACATCCATGGTTGAAATTCTGGTACTCAAATAAATTATTGCCTCTCTGAATGAAGGAATATTTTTTTGAGATTAATGGTTTTTTGCTCTAAGCAAGTGCACATTTAGCTTTATCGATATATGTGAATTTTTTTTGTTTTGTTTTTGGTTTCTGGTTTTGGAGAGCAAACTTCTCTGAACTTGAATTTATATTGAAGTTGAACTTTAATTAATGGCATAGAAATTTCATATTCGTAGATTTCCTTCATTAAATTTCCACTTTAGTTAGGAAAAGATCTGGCGGTCACGGTCCGTCGTAACCTATGGTAGAACATCATGCAAAATGATTCGACCAATGTAAAAATTAATAATTAATTTCATGAAGTGGATAATTTTAACATGAATATAATTAAATTACCCTAATTAATTTTATGCAAATCGATTCGATTTAATATTTTAGTCTTGAGCACAATTGAAATTGTTGTTGTTTTTTAATTAAAAAAATGAACTTTAGTATTTTTCAATCTGTGGCGGGACCGTACTAACATCAAATCTCTTGTGCCACTTTATTTCACTAATTGAAAATTAATTTGTATCTACTGTAATAAGACTCCATGAAGTAAAAAGAAAATAGAAGTATTGAAAATTTTTTAATAGAATGATCGATTATGAACATACGGCTATATATATATATATTGTGAGGGTTATGCTTGTTTCAACTATCTTAAGAAACTAGTTAATTAATCTGCACTGCTAATTCTTTAAAATGTATAGCAGGTTCGCCTCGATGAAAGGTGCCCATCTTAACAGAAAAAGAAGGCGAAGATGAAATTGTAACAAACATCAACAAAGGATTTAAAGAGCCTAGAGGCAACATTAGGGTCAACGATGGAGACAGGGTTGACTGCAGAAGCATATGATGGCTTGGGGATGGTATTAGGGTACGGGGTGGAAGGATTTGTGGTGGTGATGCCCGGTATGTCTCCCTACCTAAGCGTTATTTTGTTCAATGCTGTTCTATTAATGTTGAGTTGCTCTGAAAAAAATAAAAAAGAAAGAAAGAAAGATAACTATTTGCCGCAATTTGTAATATGTATCTAATGGATAAATGTATTCGCAAACGAATTATCCAAGACATCATTTCCATTAGTATCTTAGGGAATGTTAATTTTATTAAAACATATGAAGAAATTATTCAGAAAAATGACTCAGAAATAAGAAAGGAGAAATATAATTAACAAACAAGTGAATAACTCTTTTAATTTATTCAAAACAAGAGAAATAAGTAAATGGACATAAGCGATGATGCTAACGGTTTGTTTAGATTTGTCTATGTCTTCCTTAGAACAATAAACATGAAAATAATTCAAAATACAACACACACACACACTCCTAGATATTCAACTTAACTCAACTCACAACTAATTACATCTTACAACTAAATTAGAAGCAAAAATATGTATTGCATCAAATTAAAATCATCTAGTACATAAGTTTGAAGTTTAGCTCAAAATCTGGTAATGCAGCTTCCACCAGAGCAGCTTTTGTAATGGGAACAATTGAATCTCGTCCATCGTCCATCGTTTCATAAGCTAATGCAGAAAAAAAGATTGATTATTTAGTGAATTTGGAATAGTTTTAAGTTCTAAAAGTAATAAAAGCCCTAATGGTGGCATAATGAGAAAAAAAAATCAATGCTAGAATTATACGGTTTTATAGTTTTAATTGAAAAATAATGTTAATTATTTGCTTAACATCATAACACCGTGTGATTTTACAATTGTTTGTCGCCATTATGTAGAATCCTTTGGTTCAAATATCATTACTCTTTAAGCTCTAAGAATAATGATGATTACGAGGAGTGTATGATAGGTACTTAGGGCCCATGGTATTGAATCTGACTGATACAAAAATAAATTATTGAATCTATTCATAACTAATTATTTTAAAAATTACAGGAATATCAAGTTGACTTAAACTTTTAAAAATAGATGAAATTACAAAGAAATGAAAAAGAAGAATACAGATAGAAGATCAGTGATACACTTACAAAGTTGGAATACAAATAGATGTGGAAATATACAAATAGAATCATGGATAAGGCTAAGTAACTAATCATTATACGGCTCTATAAGATAAAGCCTATCATTATTATTTTTTTTTTTTATACTAATCACGAGGTATCCTGGGGAGGATCCTAACTGTGGGAGGCACCTTTAAGCCCGTACCACAACTCAGACTAGAAGTCTCCGCTCGAACCGGGAGGCACAGATTCTCCCAACAAATGCGACTTCCCTGCGACTCGAACTGGGGAGCAAACCCAGTCAAGCCACTTAAGGGGACTCTATTGCCAGTGGAACCAACATTTTGTTGGTAAAACCTATCATTATTCTTATCAAACGAGGCGACACACAAGTTGGAATACAAACTTTATAACCCAATCATTATTCTTATTAGAAAACAATACTTTTAGTCAAATAAAGATAAATAATCAAGTAAATAACTTCCCCGACCAAGCATTGTGAACTTTAATCTATTTGGGCCGATGTCCTAACTGGGCTGATGTGATGGCTGCTTTAATGGCATTAATCACCTCATCGCCTACCAGGAAAGTTTTGGTTAACACTTCATTAGGAATTGGCGGTGTTGTATTAAACAGACTTGAGTGCACGAACTGAGTGCCAGGTAATTGGCTGTTGAAAGAAGGGAAGAAAAGAACATTTTCTTTTCCGACATTTAGCTGGAAGTGAACCAGTCCTCTAGGAATTAGAAACAGCATCCCGGCTGTCACAACCTTTGAGTAAAACACATTGTCAGTTGTTATGATTCCTACGAGCACTGTTCCTCTAATGACAATACTTGACTCGCTTGAGCGAGGATGTAAATGAGGAGGGTTGATTCCACCAACAGCAAGGTCAACTCGATTTGTTGAAATTCCTTGAGTATTGACCCCTGGAAATTCATGAACATTGCCTTCAGTTACTGCACGTCCGAAGGCATTTGACAAGTTTCCTTCTTCGGACAAATCGAAGAAAAAATCATCCGAAGTTACTTCAGTTTCAGGTTTGCAAGGGAAGCCATTCACAGAGATTTTGGCATCCAAATCTGCGATACAGATGTCTTGTAGAGGATCGGGATCAGCTGCATTTGATGATAAGGGGAGAATCAGTAACGCTGTTAGGCAGCATAGGAGCCTTGAAGAGATCATGGCTGTGATTAAAATCTAAACTGCTCGATTGCAGCTAGTCGATAGATTGCGAAGAGGATCGTGGCTCTATTTATTAATTTGATCCTACAAATCTTTTCTTAATTAGGACACGCTTATCTATCAAATATAGTAATTTTTTAAGAACTATATATGATGAGCTCTTGAGAATTCTTTTTTCGCAAAAAGATCACAACAAGATCTATTATATTTAATTAATTTAATATGGGACACGCTACACTGTCAGATGACAAAACACTTGTGGGCTGTCTTATATATACCTTTCTCTTTATTGAAATTGATCTCATTTTAATAATTCTTGTTACTTATTATATATAATAAAAGCATATATCTAATAATTTTCATTACCTACACCAAATATATTATATATGTTCTTATATAACAAGTAACAAGAATGACTAAAATTAATTAATGAGTTTGTCCAAAATGATCACCAAAGATATTAAATACGTTATACATGTTCTTACACAACAAGTAACAAGAAGTATTAAAATTGGATAAATTTCAATGAGTTTGCCCAAAATGATCAACGAATCCATGTGAAACCAATTTCTCTTTTTGTTTAGGCTTTAGTTGAATATATAATTCTTCAAGGGGTGAAGCTCATTATCTCTCCCTAACTAACTATCATTTTGTTTACTCCAGTTCTATTCATGTTACTTTGCTTGGGGAAAAAAAAAAAAACCAAGAATGACCGATCACTAGTTGCTGCAATTTGGCATATGCAAAAATATGTACGCAAAGAAATTACTCGAGTCCTCCTACGTACTTTCCTATTAATAACTTAGGAAATTTTAATTTTGTTTTAACATCTTAAGAAATATTTGGAAAAATTACATAGAAACAAGATAAAAAAAATATAATTGATAAACAACTCTTTTCTATTCAAAACAAGATAAATAATAAATGAACATAAGCTATGATGCTAAGTTTGGTTCAAGTTTGTCCATGTCATCCTTTATTTCAAATAAATTATATTGCTACTCTCAAATATTGGATTCTTGAGATTAATGGGTTTTATGTTCTACTGAAGGCGCACTTATCTTTACTAATAAATATGAAATTTGGTGAAGCAAATGACAATAATTTTACTACCATGTCCATTTTTTAAAACTTCGCTATACTTTTGTGCATTCTAGAGAAGAGAAAGAAAATTTTACTTGTAGAAAATCCATTCAGAAAGAGAAAACTTGGAAGAAAAAGGAAGCAAGTAAAGAGTTGAAAGTGAAGGGTCTTTTGGTTTTTGAAAGTGAATGACAGTGAACTAAGAGTTGAAAGTGAAGGGTCTTTTGGTTTTTGAAAGTGAATGACAGTGAACTTGAATTTAAATTAATAAAAGTGTGATATCTTCTTAGATTTCCTACAATTTAATTTGGAAAATATTTGGTGCTGATGCTCCGCCTGTAAGCTATGGGTAGAATATCATGTAAAACGATTCAAGTGACTAATTTCAAAGAGACTTGCATATCATGCATTGAAAGGAAGTGTGAAAGTTTGAAAGTAACCCAAAGTTTTGAATAATTCTTTTTTACCAAGAGCATTGCATATCATACTTTTACAGTACATATAAATATGTTTGTATTTTGGTCTATGAAAAAATAGTTTACATATTGAGTTTTGTATTTCCATTATAGTTTATTGTGATTTCCAAAGATTAAGATTGACTCATGATGAGTGAGAAGAAGGACCTAAATTAAGGATGATAGATGGTGATGCAGCACGAAAACGATACTAGATGTTATTCTACTGTACATTCTTAAAAACTCAAGAAGAGGGCTCTCACAAAGGAGAAAAATATCTCAATTGACAAATTACTAAATATTATTAATGAGAAGCTTGTCAACCATGATCTTGGAAATTATATTCTCGCTACTACTACTGACAATAATCAGATCACATACCCTCTAATTGATTGTGCAACTTGTTTTAAAGATGCCATGTCTCGCTACTACCATTCAAGAAAATTGACTTCACATCTATTTGCAAAATCTTTCACTTCTTTTGGGCTGCTAATGAAATGATTAGTCTTATAGTTTCCAATCGGGCAACAAGATCAAGCACCTCATCATAGTTTATGCTGGTGCGTGTCACATCTCTCTCCTCCAAAAATAATGGTGGTGATCTTTATGAGTGGTTGATGCTGGAGAGGTAGGTGAAACAACGGGTTCTTGCTCTTGTTCTCCTACTTGTTCCTCTATTATCTGTTCATTTTCTTGAAGAGAAAAAAAAAAGATAACACCATCTACATGAGAGCTAAAACCCCATTCTCTTTTTTTTTTTAATCAAAAATTACATCTCCACTAATTATGATCTTCCTATTGTTTGGACTATACAATTTGTATCCTTTGGAATTATTGTCATAGTCGATAAAGATGAACTTCTCGCTTTTGTCATCCAATTTAGTTCTTTGCTCGTATGATACATGTACATGAACTATGCTTCTAAAAACTCTTAAGTGGAAGATGCTTGGCTTATGCCATTTTATGCTTCTTATGGTGTATTGTCTCATACACTTGTTGAAGATCTGTTAGATAAGTAGACTGCACAAGTAACAACTTTAGCCCATAATTATTTAGGCAGTCTCTTATTTTTCATCATTTTTCTTGCATATGTTGAGAATGGTTCTATTTTTTCTTTATGGGATACCACTTTATTGGGGGATGGTGGAATAGTCAAAGGACGTTGAATTTCATTTGCTTCACAAAGCCTTGAAATTCTTTAGAAGTGAATTCTCCTCCTCGATAGATCTTATGGCTTTAATTAGGTATCCACTTTCTTTCTCCATTATAGTTTTAAACTTCTTGAAAGTTTCAAAACTTATGACTTTTACCTCAAAAAGTACACCCAAGCTTTTCTTGAAAAACCATCTATGAAGAGAAGGAAGTGCCTATTTTTACCAAGGGAGCTTGGCTTGATTGGACTACAAATATTTGCGGGAATGAACTCGAGCGACCTTTTTGCCCTTAAGTTTGACTCTTTTTGAAAGCTTTCTTTAAATTACTTTTCTACTAAGCATCCTTCGCAAAGTTGATCATGGTTATTAATACATGGTAAGACTTTCACCATATTCTATTATTCTTCTTAGATAGTAACTCCAATCTTCTAAAATTGAGATACCGAAATTGAAGATGCCAAAGTCATATGCATCCTCGTAAGAAGTCTTTAAACACTTTACATCATCTTTTTGAATATTCAAAGAGAACATTCTATTTTTTGACATTTTCACCTTCATAATTAAGTTTCTTTTGTCATCTCTTATAAAAGGACTATGATCTTTCATGTGAATATTATAGCCTTTTTGTAAGAGTTGATCTAAGCTCAAGATGTTTCTTTTTATATTGGGCGTATAGTAAACATTTTAAATAAATTGATGTCTTCCATTTTTTTTAAACAATTAAGGCTTTTATCTCTCATTTTCACTGTTCTTTGGAATCATCTCTGAATGATACATTGCCATTTAATGATTCATCTAGCTCCATGAACACATTTTTTCTTCCATATTTATGATTGCTCGCACTGGTATCAAGATACTAGGCACTTTTGACCTCTATAATTGTCCTAGTATGCTAGTAGTATTGTTTTATTCTCTTCAGTCTTCTCTTTCATATAATTGTTCTTCTCCTCAACTTTATTATTGGGAGTCTTAACATTCAAAAGCATAATGGCCAAACTTTTGGCAATTGTAGCACTATACTTAGGATTTGTCATACCTCAATCTTGGGTTGCCTCTTCCTCATATTCTGATTGAGCATTCTCCTCTTTCATAACTAGAGTTATTGATGTTGAAATTCCTGTCTAGTCCTTGACTACAATCTCTACCTCATCCTTAGCCTCTAACTTGGACATATTGGTTTTTCCTGTTAATGGAGCTTTCTTCTCTCTTCTTCGAATTGATTTCCATCTTGAGGAGTTGTTCTTCGATCCCATGCTTCTTCTTTCATATTTTTTTTGTAGGCTTGCAACCTTTCTTGAAGTTGCTCAATCGTCATAGCCTTCAAATCTTTTGTTTCCTAAATTGTCGTGACAATATAGTCAAACTTCGATAATCCTTTCAATATGGTTAAACATCTTTTCAACAATCCTTACTTCATTTAGCTCTTTATCATTTTTTTTTAATTCATAGCAACAATCACAACTTGGGTAAAATAATCCAAAATAGATTTAGATACTGATAATTCTATGAAATGAGAGTTATTACATCAATTCTACACTTAAATCGAGATCACTTAGAGAGCAAATAAGGTGTTTTTATTACATTTTGATTATATTTTGCATAAACATTCATTTTAGTTGAGTCTTAATAAATTTTGCTTGAATCAAAGTAATTTGTGCTGAAAACATGTGCATAATTGTAGGTTTTCAGAGATTTTTAATTCATGAAGAGATGCTGAGACATTAGACTGGCAAGAGGAGGGAAGAAGATGGCCTCAAAAGAAGTAAAGTACAATCGGGAACAGTGCAGTGTTGTAGTTGTTGTTAGAGCAACCATTACTGTAGCAATCTGGGAGCATTGAGGGAGAAAACTTAAGCGCGGGTCAGCTACAGAATTGCGATCTGCATGTTTCCTAATTTAACTCATGTACGCCACATACTTTTATTTACCCTAGTTTGCAGTATAAAAGGAGGGCGCTCACCACAAAAAAGGGGTGAAAAGGAATTATCATCAAGACTTTAGAGAAAAGAGGAGAAGAAGATCGGAATTAAAAGGGGACGGCTTCAGCAGCATTGAGGAATCCTACAGAGTTGTTTGGATTTGCTTTTTACCGTTCTCAACTTATACTTTTCTTCTTTCTTTGATTGTTCTGATGTATCTCGTGAACAATATATTAATGTTTGTTTTTCTCATTTAGAATATGAACTAGATTTGCTTGTAGTTGAGTGACAAACAATCTAATGGGTTCTTAACTGTTCTTATGAGTTGTTATGTCATTGCTGTAGTATTTTACTCTAGTAGTTATTATTAATATAACTGTTATTTCGGTTGACCACCCATTTAACAGTTCAAGTTAAGATAAAGCTGCAAAAGGGCATATCTTAGTGGATATTATTAGATTATTACTTGATCTAAATTTAAGTTTCCTGGATTAAATTATCTTGAATCCCATAAGGGCTATACTTAAAGTTAAGATTTGTGACACACTAGACATAGGTGCTCACCTTATAGGGTAGAGAGACTAAAGGGTCATAAGGCCATATTATAAGTAAATTAGTAATTGGTCATTGCTAATATATTTAAGGGTATGAGAGTTCCAATACGCGACAGCTGAGGATTACAAATTAATTCTACCTAGTGTTGCAGCACTTGCCGTAACAACTGGTGTTAACTTGATGAAAAACAATCAGCCCATAAGGAGAGTTTGATCATTCAACTACCCTAGTCTCAATTGCATCTTAGACACATTTAATTTAGTTTATTTCATTACGGTATTGTTTTACTTTATTCTCTTACAATCATCAATTACGATAGAACCCACTTTACGTTTGTTAACTTTGGACTTAAGTTAGTTTGCACTATTGTGATTGTTATAGCATTTCAAGTGACATCAATCCATGTGGAGACGATCTTGAATATTTATCACTTTATTACTTGTTGTGTATACTTGCACATTGACATTAGTAGCATTTGATTACAAAATTTACCAACAAGTTTTTGGTGCCATTGCCGGGGATTGATTGTTTATTTTTGAAGTGTGAAGTAAATCTTGATAGCGCCAATTTGATTTGATTCATTCTATTTATTGGCAGATCAGTACTTGCATGCGCAAAGACGGATATGTGGTATTTCAATTCGATCCTGAGATTGAAAGGACTGTTAAGAGACTGCGAAGAGAACAAAAGAATTCAAAAACTGTGTCAGGTATAAATAATTTACAGGATGTGGGAAATTTGGACCCCCACGGGCCCTTACAACCAGTCAACGTTCAAGAAGAGCAGAATGAACATGCTAATCAGAAGCATCTAGACGATAACAACATTATTTACATGGCTGATGACAGAGACGGAGCTATTAGAGATTATGCTGTATTAACTCCTCAAGTTGTACACCCTGAGATAATCAGACCTGAAGTAGAAGCCGCAAACTTTGAATTGAAGCCAATGATGTTTCAAATGTTGCAAACAGTAGGTCAATTTAATGGATTGCCAAATGAAGATCCTCATCTCCATCTTAAGTTTTTCTTGGAAGTGAGTGATACTTTCAAGATTGCTGGAGCAACATAAGATGCCTTAAGACTGAGGCTTTTTCCTTATTCCTTAAGAGATCGAGCAAGAGCATGGTTAAATTCGTTACCGTCTGATTCCATCATTACCTGGAATGAGTTGGCTGATAAATTCTTAATGAAATATTTCCCACCGACAAAAAATGCAAAATTACGGAATGAGATTACTTCTTTCCATCAACTTGAAGATGAGAGTTTGTATGAGGCTTGGGAAATATTCAAAGAACTGCTCAGAAGGGGTCCTCATCATGGCATTCCTTGTTGCATTCAATTGGAAACTTTCTACAATGGGTTGAATCCAAGCACAAGATTAATGGTGGATGCTTTAGCAAATGGAACTCTGTTATCCAAATCTTACACTGAAACTTATGAAATTCTAGAGAGAATTACAAATAATAATTATCAGTGGCCATCAACCAGGCAACCAATAGCAAGAGGAACAGTAGGAGTACATAACATAGATGCAATTACAGCCTTATCAGCACAAGTAACCTCATTGACTAACATGGTAAAGGCCATGACATCTGCTCCAGCAGTAGTGAAGCAAGTTGCTGAACTTTCTTATGTGTACTATGGTGAAGAACATGACTTTGATAATTGTCCTGGAAATCCAGCTTCAGTAAACTATGTGGGTAATTTCAATTGACAGCTTCAAAACAACCCATATTCAAATACTTACAACCCTGGCTGGAAACAACACCCAAATATTTCATGGAGCAGTCAAAATCGAAATGCTCTAGCATTAAATGGACAAAATAGGAACACTCAACCACCTGGTTTTCATCAACAGAGTCAAGGGCAAAAACATATTAGTCAGGATCCAATCACTTCACTGTTAAAGAATACATTGCAAAGAATGAAGCAATTGTGCAGAGTCAAGCTGTATCCTTGAGGAACCTGGAAAACCAAATGGGACAACTTGCCACAGCAATGAGTAGCAGGACTCAAGGAAGCTTACCTAGCAACACAGAAGACCCTAGGAGAGAGGGCAAAAAACATTGCAAAGTAATTAATTTGAGATCTGGAAAGAATGTTGATATCCTAGTTGATGTGACTAAAAAGGGGATGGAAAGTAATTCCTCACAAAAACCACCTCAAGAGGAAAGCATGTTACAATAAACCAACCATCAAGACACTGGTTACAGGGGCCAAGCTACAGTAACTTCAGAAGGAACTCAACCAGTACATGCTGAAAAAAAAGCTGCAACACCAGTAGCAACGACCTACAACAAACCAAACAAGTAGAGTTTGGTACCTCCTAAAACTACCCAGCAGTTTAGACATCCACCACCTTTCCCACAGAGATTCCAGAAGCAAAATAAGATAAGCAGTTCAGTAAATTCCTAGAAGTACTGAAGCAATTACACATCAACATACCTTTTGTGGAAGCTTTGGAGCAAATGCCTAATTATGTGAAATTTCTAAAAGACATCTTGGCACGAAAGAGAAGGCTGGGAGAATTTGAAACTGTTGCTTTAACACAGGAAAGCAGTCATATGCTCCAAAGTAAGATTCCTACAAAAGTGAAGGATCTATGAAGTTTTACAATACCTTGTTCTATAGGAACTAGGTACACTGGCATAACACTTTGTGACTTGGGAGCCAGTATTAATATGATGCCATTGTCTGTATTTAAATAGCTGGGAGTAGGGGAATACAGACCAACAACAGTCACTCTGCAATTAGCTGATAGATCTCATGCATATCCTAAAGGAAAAATTGAGGATGTACTGGTGAAGGTTGACAAATTCATCTTCCCAGTAGACTTCATTGTACTAGACTTTGAAGCTGATAAAGAGGTACCCATTATACTTGAAAGACTTTTCCTAGCAATTGGGAATACTTTGATAGATGTGCAGAAAGGAGAGCTCACCATGAGAGTGAATGATCAGCAAGTCACATTTAATGTACTAGAGGCTATGAAGAACCCTGATGAAGTAGAAGATTGCAATTTCCTAAGTGTTGTGGATTTTGTTGTAGCAGACAGAATCGACAAATGCTGCAGTAATGAGATCAACAAAGTTACCACCTTTGAAGGTTTAGAAGAGGAAGATGTTGCAGCAAACTACATAGATTGGACGGAAGAAAAGCAATCTAATAGGCATAACAGGTTTATTGAGCATCTGAATCTTTCAGACAGGGAAGTAAAAATAACTTTACCATCTATTGAATCACCTCCTACTCTTGAATTAAAATTGTTACCTTCACATTTGAAATATGTTTATCTTTGTCAAAACAACACACTCCCTGTAATCATTTCCTCTACCTTGAATGCAAGTCAAGAACATAATCTAGTAGATTTGCTTGGAAGATACAGAAGAAAGATTGGTATTTAGAGGGTGAGATTTCTCATCCATCATCCCCATCTAAGCCTTTAAGCAAATAGTATTTTGTAATATTATTTAATTAGAGTGATGATAGAGCCACAAACTCTTGCACAAACTTCTCTTGTACAAACGGATGCGGCATTAATTCATTGGTTGAATGAAAATACAAAATAATAAAAATAAATCATGTGGGCCAAGAAATATTTAATTCAACCAATTTTATTATGTCACATATGTTTGTACAAGATAAGTTTGTACAAGAGTTTGTGACTGTATCATCACTCATTTAATTAATCTACATTGTTCATTTTGGAATAATGTGATTGGTCCATTTGGCCAAAAGCTCATTGCTCTATCCCATTTGGCTCATTAAAAATAAGATGATGTTGTTTGCATAGGATCACTGCTTCATAATATATGCCATTAATGATAAATAAATTTGGTATCTAATCTTTGGATATTTCAAAATCTAAAGTGAAAGGAATTTAGATCTATCGAAAATAGATGTAGGCAATTAAAAATAAAAAATTAATTACTTAATTAATTTTTTTGGAAGTACTGTTCACTGTTACTGGTCACCATAACTATTCACAGTTACTGTTTATGTTTACTGTTCCCGGTTACTGTTCATCCGCATAAAAAATATTAATTTTCCAAAAACACAATAAAATGCAGAAAATAAATGACACGGAGATTTTTACGTGGTTCGGATTAATCAATCCTACATTCACGAGGCCACGCCCAGATGAAAAGCAATTCACTAAGTTGAGATGTTACAACCTATGGATTTACCAAACTTAAGACTCTCACTTACAGTTTATCACCATACAATTTACTCAACCTTAGAATGAATCTACTTCTCTTAAACAATTGCTACCCCTCTTGATCCACGATCCTCAAGGCACTTCGCAAAGTGATCAATATCAATTCTTCAATTCTTCAATGTCTAGTGATCCAAGATCCACATAAACTCTCCACAAAGATGAAAAGTAGATAAGAAAACAAATCAACACAACATTATGCGTCAAATCCAGATTCTCTAGAGAGGAGGCCAAATTTTGCTTCTCTGCTTTATACTCTGTGTTGTGCGATCCAACTTCAATTGTGAAATACCTCTCTTTATATAGGCACTAGGGTTTCACCAAAATAGAAAGTCTTAAAAGACTTGGATTCTTTCCAAATAAGAGTTTCTTTCCTCTTATAATTCCCATGAATCTGAATAGGATTAAATCTTATCTTCTTGCCTTACTTGTCTCCTAAGAAATATCTAGAGCATTTAATGACTTCTTGTTTGAACCAACTTCTTGCTCTAAATAAATCTCATGCGTCAATTATAGAATCCCACCATTAATTGACTTGCTAAAATAGACATTCAATTAAATTAGGAAACAAATATTCCTAATAAATTGGAATCTCACTAAATTAGGGAATTAATAAATTAATCCCTATTACAAGATATGCAATAAATAAACTTCCAATTTAACTAGGCCTGCCATAAAATGCCAACTGTATAAATAATGGACTTAACATAAAGTTTAAATATCTTCAATCTGTACCTGATTTTTTAGTGAGAATTCTATTTATGACAATACATTAGCTCTAAGTGTAAAAACAAGTATTGTTTTTTTTTCTCTAAAATTTAAATAAATCTGAGTTATTATAAATTATGATAGAATTGGATGTTTGAATCTGAATGATATTTTTTTGTTTGAATTGCTAAAAAAAAATATTAAGTCGTTTATTTTTTTAACTTAAAAATTTGAAAATTGATATTTTTACATTTGTGCCCTTACAAAATGTTAAATAAATAATAAACATCTCAAAGAACTTAAATAAAATAGAATGCTATGATAACATAAATCAAGGTTAATTGAGTACAACCCTTTATACTCTAAATTAGTACATGTTAATCAATTTTATTGTAGTTCATAATCTTTTTATATAAAGAATATTCAAAAAAATCATGAAGATTAATTATGCTAATTTGAAGAAAATAAAAGGATAAAAATAATAGTCACCTACCACTGTATTATCACAAGTTATAGAGATGGGTAATAATGTTAATTATTAAATTTTATTTAGGTAAGGATGAAAATTAATTAATTAGATAGGGATATTTTGGAAGATATATTTTAATGGCATCTTTTTTGCTTAGCAAAAAAGTTAAAAAGTTGGCTTAATGACTTAATAACTAAAAATTTTCATTATGTTGAAAAAACAAACAGATTTAGGTGGAATTTTTTTATTTGAAATTTAAATAGACTTGAACTCTTATGAAATTTTAATAGACCTGGATGTCTGAATTTAAATAATATTTTTTTTTCAATCTTTGAAAAAGTATTAAGTTTTTTTTAACTTAAAAACTAAAAATATGTACTTTTATATTTGTATCCTTATTAAATTCGAATGTCAAGGAAATAATAGAGAAAATGACTGATACACCCCAAACCTTTATAGAAAGTGATACAAAACTCTCTAACGTTTAAAAAAACATTTAAACCCCCAATTTGTTAACGGATTCCGTTAATTTTAACAAAAAAAATTATTTTCAACTTATGATTACCATTATCTTCCTCTAAAATACAAGTAATTGTATTGACTAATCCATTTTGCCCATAAATTATTAATAGAATTAGAAACACACCCTTATTTATAATGGTTGGAATTTTACTGTTGAAATTCATTTTATTATCTCCTTTTTCCTAATTGCTCATCTTATTCAATGTCATCTTCTTCTTCTTCATCAACTATCATCACCCATTATTAATTATGGAATGTATGATATTAACCTTTAAATTATTTAAAAAAAATTGAATCCATTAATAATTTAGGGTTTAAATGTCTTTTTTGAGACATTAGAGAGTTTTGTATCCTTTTTCCTAAACTTTATATATATAATTATTTTGAAATTATAACATATAAATTTCTTTTTTAATAAAAACTGATTATATAATTACATAAAAAAGTTTAAGAATAAAATCTTTTATTAACGATAATGAGAAATTTAAGAACTTGACGAGAGAAGTAAAGTAGGGAGGGATTTCATAGCAGTTGGAAAAAAATAAAGATGAGATTATTAGTAGATAAACATGTATGGGTGTGTTTTAGGATAAGCATGAAAAATGAATAATAAATTAGAGATATTTTTAATATTAGAAATCAATTGGCTGATTCAAACTTCTCCAGTCATAAAAACCCAAAAAAAATTATATTTTTTAATTAAGTCGAAATTATCTAAAAATTCCAATTAAGTTATAAAAACAAACGCCCTCTACTTAACTTAATTAATAAGTCACTTTGAATCATTAAGTTAGAAAACAAACGCCCTCTTAATGACTTAACTAATTGAAATTAAGTCAATTAAGTCATGTAGAAAAAACAAACAAACAAACAAACAAACAGCCCCATATGTCCATTGCTTAAAAGAATCTAAAGTATTTTAAACTAATTCGTTTATACTGGAGTAATCAATTGATGAAATGAATAAACTACTGAAATCCACTCCTATTGATTTCCAGGAACATAAACGCTGAATTTACACAATTTATGAAAAAATAAGAATTAAAATTATACAACTGATGTAATATTTGGTAATTTGATTCATTTATAAAGATTTGAGTCAATCAATCTTGACGTCAATTAATCAATATTTTAAATGATTTATAAAAATGGAGACAATAACCAATCATTTTGATTTATAATTTTGTTTCTATTATCTCTGATTATTCTCGTCAACAACTTCCGCGTGTCCAGAGCCAACTAATTTGGGTTAGGTAATTGTTGCTTTTCATATCGATTATTTTTTTAAATATTTTTAGTTGTATAATTCTTCAAGAAGTAACGCTGAATATGTCTCCCTACCTAAACCTTATTTGATTCTCTTTATTTTCAACAAATTCTCCGTCGTTCGATTGATGTTTGCAGGAATCATCAGCTTTTTGTTTTGCTATTTTAAGTATTTAAGACATTGGATTAGCTATGTCAATATTTCTTTGAAACCACGCTAACGAGTTATGATGCTATTATTGGAAATTTACAAGATAATGCTAGTGGCATGACAATTACCAAATATCTTACTCTATGGTTACTTGTTTACAGAATTTATTAGTTGTGAAGTGAATATACGAAATATGGAACTGGACTATTGGACAATGCTCACTAAATAATAATTATAGATAATGCTACATGCACGGTTAGGAATTATGGCTAGAATTAAGGACAATGCTTGTTGCTTCAATCTCTCAAGCAATAGCCTTATTCTATCTAACAAGGCAGTGTAATGTTTTTCCCCCTCAAATTATTACTACAATACTATTAGGCTAGACTCTTGCTCCTTTAGTCTTTAGACAACCCACGTATATGTATATTTAAAATAATTTATCATCTATCATAGTATGAATATAACCCGTTATTTTTTAATTATATACACAACTTTTATACTTTTTAATTTGAAAATTCTTGGTTAAAAAAAAATGAGTTGTTAACATGTACAAAACCACCAACTTACAACTAGGAGCAATGGGCGTTAATTTCTATAGATCAAGCCACATCATTGACTTTAGTGACACTGAGCTTATGATAGAAAAAGACCAACAACTCAATACCGTGTAAATTATATATTTGACTGACAACAAGACTTATAATAAGAAAAGAATACAAAAACTTTTTTTTTTTTTTTGTATTACAGTTTATTTAACATTTGGTTTGTACTGAGAAATTTTAAAAAATAGGGGCCTAAGTGTAAATGTGAGAAACATATATGATTATCTTGCTCCCTTTGATATTTTCTAATATACAACACAATGAAATTGCCGCTTGAACAACTATAATTTACTAATTATTAGTAGACAGCCAATTCAATATAAATCACATTAAATTATTGTATCTCTATTGTATAATGTGTGAGAGTACTGATTTTTTAGCCCCTCAATTAAACCTCACTTTTTTCAAAACTACCTTAGTTATCATTTTTTTACCCCAGACTCTTGTTCAAATTCAAGAGAAAAGGACGACAGAACTTTGGAAAGTAAATAATTCATCAATAATCATTTTCTTGCACTTAGCGCCATTTTGGGATTACGATAACTGATGAAATAAGTTGTTTCTGCTATGTAGATGAAAATAAGCTACTGATTAAAAGAATAGCTTGGTATTTTGAAAATTGTGTTATTATCATTGTTATGAATTTGAAAAATAGATCATATGAGTTCGGTAAATTTTAAAACGAGATAAAAATAGACATATGTTTAGATTATCGTTTATTTGTATAGTTGTCATTTTGTTAAAATATTAAATTTATAATAGAAGCTTTAAAAAGGGGCAAAACTACGTTGCAACATGCTTTGATACCCCTTTCTTTTGTCTTTTTCAAGGTTAATTACAATGAAGTCCTGTTATTGGTTATAAAAACAAAAACACTAAAAATTTTAAATTTTCACACATTAATCCTGCACCTAAATATTTTTAATTGCATTAATGCTTTTAAAAGCCATGATTTGTTTAGAATTCAAGCACTTATTCTCTTTATACATACAAACACTAGTAAATTAAAAGAAAGTTTTTTGAATTATTTAAATTATTTTAAATAAAAGAAAACTAAGGAAATATTTAAATTATTTTAAATAGAGTAATTGTTTAGAAATTTTTTACCCTTCTCTTAGTTAAGTTAATGAAAGATCTCAACCATATGGACGTGTACTAATAACTATTTAAATTGTTGGGGTGGAGTAACAAATATTAATTTATTTAAGTGTGTAATTAAATTTATTCTTTTATTTAAGGACAAAAACTCAACTAAAAATACAAACTCATTGTTCAAACAAATAAAAATTATTTTACAAATTTATAAACTAACACTTTATTATTATTAGTAAATTAACATATTTTTACTACATAATTAAATAATTGATAATATGTTAAATAAATCTTATGTTTCCAAAAAAAAAATTAACTACATAGAATATCAAATTAAATTTATTTTAATATTTTGTACATTACATTTACTTGAGATAGTAAAGTCTCTTGTGTTGGAATAAAAAAGATTATGGGGTTTGAACCTTGGTCACATGGGTGAGAGGAAACTGGTTGCCGTTATGTTAAATTAAAAAAAATTATATTTATCATTAATTATGGTTCGTAAATAATATACATAGTTTAACTATATAATAAACTAGTTAATTTTTTAATTGATAAGTAAATTTATGAATTTAAATAGATATTAATACATGTAAGAATAAGTCATTTAATTAGAAATCTAGTTTAATAGTGTAAAAAATATATATATATTATGGACTTTTATGTCATAATTATAAAACTTTTGATTTTTCTTATTTTGCATGAACAAGAGGGGCCTTTAATGTTAATAGCCTAAAATCACATCTAAGCCATTATGCAAGTCTTGCGTTGTATCCAACGGTGAATTTGAAAAAGACAAAAAAATGGGGCACCAAACCCCAGAGGCAACGTAGCTGGACCCTTTAAAAAGATGTGATGGCTTATTTAGTAACTAGTCTATGAAAAACAACCTTTTACCTGCTTCTAAAAATTATTGTCAAAATGGAGAAATTTATGAAATAAGTAGCTTTTAAAAAATTTATTGAACACCTTTTTACTGAATTTTTTTTTCTTGTTTATCAAAACTTATGAAATAAATAGCTTATAACATTTGAAAGGTAATCCCAAATGGGCCCTTAGTCTCTTTAGCAATACATTTTCATTTATGAATGATTTATGCATATTCTTGTGTTCAAGCAGAAACATTATCTACAGAGCCTGAAAATTATTTATCTGGCCAAGTCAATCGTCCATGGATGGCTGATGATTGAGGCAGAAACTGTTTGATCATGCCTTTTATAGTGTGATTTTTCACAATCACAAAGTCATGCAACGGGTGGGTATGCTAATAACATCTACATTTCTGGTCAACTGCATGGCAGCTGAAGGAGGTGCCGAATTAGATGGCCATAGATGGAATGAACAAAAAGATATGATGCAGTTGACAAAATGATGACTTTTAATTGGAGTTGCCTTCGATGACGATGAGCATAAACATATTTTGCCCTTGAAAACTTGATGCTTCATAAGCGAATAAGAATTCGGGAAAAAAGTTGATAAATAGGGCAATTCTAGAAATAAATGGGGAGAATCAAAAGCTGGAGTTAGTGAGATACATTGTGGGTTTAAATATCATTATTTTTGTGGGGTTAATTAAAGGTGGAGTTAGTGAGATAAAATGCGGGGTTCAAATATCAGTATTCTTTATTTTGTGCTTTTATATTTTTTTATACTTTTTACAAAGGAGTGATGATATTTGACTGTCTCAAATTATCTATTGCAACAATTCAAGAGTATATATATCGCAACAAAAAACAATTGACATACGTAGTTCAATGTTTTAGCCTACTTCAATAAGCGAAGACAGAAAAGAATATTTCACTATAAAAATGTAAAATACATGTATTGAATATTTATCTCATAACCTAAAGTCTCAATACACCCAAACTCTCAAATCACTCGAGAACACTTTAACTCTTTTAAATGTTAAAGAATTACTTCTTACAAAGCAGACTAAGTTCTTAAATTGTTTGAGAACTTCACTCACACTCCAACTCCTCTAGCTTCCATTTCCAAGACCTCTCTCTGTCTAAAGGCAAAGTAAGCCTTCAATTGTCAAATAATTTGGATCAAATCCGCTGAAATAGCCTCCATTTGAGCTTGATAATCTTGACTTTTATAAGCCACCAAATGAGCATGATAATTGCCGACGTGATGAATAAAGGAGCCAAATTTGTCTTGCATGCCTTCATGCATGAAATGAAGTCAAGGTGCATTTATGGAAGCTTGACTCATTGCTTCCAAATGTCGGTAAAATAACCATTTAAAAAGTTGAGAAATTTATAAAAATAACCTTAAAATTTTTGTAAATTTTAAATTTAACCCGCTCAATTTTTTCCTATCATAACTAGCCAAACACCCTATTTTTAGACTAAATTATCCTCATCACTTTCATCAAATTTACAAAGGCATGCCACTTGATAAATTCCAACACAACTAAATGCTTTCAACGCTCAACAACTTAACAAACCTTCATCACTCTCAACAAACTTCATCACTCTTAATAAAGCAACAAATTCCATCAAACAAGCATTGCATAACTGAAGATAACTACTTGGAGAGCTTCTTAAGGTTAGTTTATTCTCTTACACTATATAAACTTTTAATATATTGATTTTATCAACTAAGTTCGAAATTAAAGTGGGTTTTGCTACAATGTTATTATTTTTCATTAATAAAACAATGTGGATGGTTAAAGTTCTTAGTTTGAGTTGAGAAATCAAGATAAATCATTGAAAACACTAACAACTCAAGCAAAAAATGAAACCCATAACAAGTGAGATAGGCTAATTTAGTAAGACATGCAGTGGGACAGGTGCTTGTCTCACATAAATCCGCTGTGTTTATGTGCAACAGGCACCTGTCCCATTGCCTGTCGCACATAACTTGGTGAGATATGCACTTATCCCACTTGTTCAACATGCATGTCTCACCAAATTATGTGCGACAGGCAGTAGGACAAGTGCTTGTCGCACATAAACCCACTGTGTTTATGTGAGACAGGCACATGTCCCGCTGCCTATCTCACATAAACACACATGTCTCACTAAATTTTAGATATTTTTCGAAATTCATAATTTAGGTTACATGTGTCCATTTTAGGTATATAATATACCATTTCAAAGCTTGCGACGAGACAAATCAAATGCAACACCGTATACTCCATTCTATCACATGGTCGAACAAAAAATTTGCCTAAAATTTGCATACTATATTCGTTAGGATTTATCTGTAAAACTTCATACACTCATACTAGAAATTGATCAAAAGTACAATCTTTCCGAACTAAAAAGGCCGTATTCTTGGCATTCACGTACTCCATACGGCCATCTGCCAACGTCTCCCACCAATCGTCGTAACATAATTAAAGCACAACTGAATCCATTAAACCTAAAAATTATTAAGAAAACAAAAGAAATAAGATTAAATGATACAAAATATGGTAAAGTGAATATGCACCACATTTATATAGATGTCGTACATAATGTGATTAACACAATCTATCGTGCATGTTCACATATTGCCAAAATACTTCTTAAGTAACCTGTGCATTGTTTTATGCTTCTTCAACATGACATCTTTGCCATAGCAAAGTCCCGTTACTAGGTACTGCTCTCCAATCGATAAGCATATCAAATCGTCACCAACTTGAAACCATAACTGATATTTTTCTTTTCTTTCACCACGGGACACTTGTCGAAGTAATATATTATGCACAATTAATCACAATTAATGTGATTATGCGCTTAGCTGCAATAGATGCCTATCGCACTTAAGTTTAGGAAATTTTTTGAATTGACCATGTGATAGAGTGGAGTCTACGATGTTGCATTTGATTTGTTTTGTCGCAAGTTTCGAAACGGTATATTATATGCCTAAAACGGAAACATGTAGCCCAAGTTATGACTTTCAGAAAATATTTAAAATTTAGTGAGACAAGCGTGTTTATGTGGGACAAGTGCCTGTCTCACATAAACACAATGGGTTTATGTGTGACAGGCACCTGTCGCGCATAATTTGGTGAGACAGGCATATTGAACAAGTGGGATAGGTGCCTGTTTCACCAAGTTATGTGCGACAGGCAGTGGGACAAGTGTCTATCGCACATAAACACAATGAGTTTATATGAAACAAGCACCTGTCCCACTGTCTGTCTCACTAAATTAGTCTGTCTTACTTGTTTTGGGTTTTGTTTTTTACTCGAGTTTTTATTATTTTCAATGATTTATCTTGATTTCTCAACTCAAACTAAGAACTTTAACTATCCACTTTGTTTTTATTAATGAAAAATAATAACATTAGTAGCAAAATCCACTTTACTTTTGAACTTAGTCGATAAAATCAATATATTAAAAGTTTATATAGTGTAAGAGCATATACTAACCTTAAGAAGATCTCCAATTAGTTGATTATATCTTCAATTATGCAATGCTTGTTTGATAGAATTTGTTAATTTATTAAGAGTGATTAAGTTTGTTGAGAGTGATGAAGGTTTGTTAAGTTGTTGAGGGTTGAAAGCATTTAGTTGTGTTGGAATTTCTCAAGTGGCATACCTTTGTAAATTTGACAAAATTGATGAGGATAATTTAGTCCAAAAATAGAATGTTTGGCTATTTATGATAGAAAAAAATTAGATGGGTTAAATTTAAAAATTGTAAAAATTTTAAGATTATTTTTATAAATTTCCCTATAAAAATTTTGAAGAGAGTGGCCTAGAGAGCTTGTTCTAAAATGGCCGGTTACTTGTCTACCATTTGCCATTAATGTATTTTGACTTTTAGCATTGAAGTCAATAAATCGAGATTATCTTATCAGGCTTCACTTTAAATCAAACTCATTTATTTACAAAATTACCCTTATAAGAAATTTGAAATGAAAATAAACTTTTCTTTTTGTAATTTTCTTTTCGTTTCTCTCTCATTTGTTGCTTTTGACTTTAGCCCAATATATCTGCTTCCAAGGGTGTTTATTTTGAATCGTGAACAATTGAATCTCTATGGTGCAGAGATATGTTATGGTGCTTTAAAATGGCTTGGGTTTTCTCTAATCTTATGAATGTTTTGTAATTGCCATTGTTGTGTTTATCTAAGTTCAATATGTTTCTGATCCAACAGCAGATGAGAGATTGAGAGAAAGGCAAACGACAGAGAAGATAATTTTTTTAATTATTATTTCTGCTTTTTTTTTTACAAGAATTATCTTAAAAAATTAATGAAATTACGTGAAAGAGATAAATTTGAGGGAACAAATATTACTATTCATTTACAAATTTATCTGACAAGTGAATGGAAGTGCGGATTCATAAGGTGGAATAAATAGCAGTTGTCTTTGATGAGTTTGATTGCTATTCATAAAAGGCGATGTGTTTACCCCATTAGATGTATAGTTGCGATGTGTTTACTTTTGTGTAAGAAGTGTAGTACGGCAAGAAGTATGAGGGGGCAAATAATGGTTTGATTGCTATTCATAAAAGGCGATGTGTTTACCCCATTAGATGTATAGTTGCGATGTGTTTACTTTTGTGTAAGAAGTGTAGTACGGCAAGAAGTGTGAGGGGGAAAATAATGGTTTGATTGTTTTTATAGATATTAGTAGGTGATCACCGCTACTGATCAATTGAAAAATGATATTTACCAATAAAGGTTTCAGAATGGTAACAAAATCAACAGTAAAATCATTTGGTTTTAAGTGTTTTTTTTCCATTATTTTTTAAGTGACGGCAATCTCAAATGGATTTAATGTATTTTTTTCAACTAACGGCAATCCATATGGTTTTAATGTCGGTTTATTACTGCATTAAAAAATTCTTCTAGGTAAATACTAGTACTCTTATCAATTAATAAGGTTAAAAAATTATTAACCCCTAATTAACCTCGAAAAAACACAAGTGTTAGGGATTATATTTAATGGATTTGAATTCAATGTTGTCCAGAACTTTTTATAATAATATGATTAGTAATCATTTGATTAAAAAATAATACATAGTTAAATTTTATTTATACATTATTATTAAAAAAAAAATCAGCACAACTCAATGTAGCACTAGATCCAAATTCATATTAGAGATAAATGATATCCTTTATTCATCATGCGTATTTAACCGTGTGTTTAGCTTACATGTAGAAGGATGAACAGTGCTTTCGTTTTTTGTGCTACAGCGGTACTAAAACATGAACATTACCCCATTTTTTGTCTTAATATTGTTGTGATGGAGTTCAAATATCAGTGCTTATTAATTTATAGCAATTGGTGATAGCAAATAACTCAAATTAGAACTTATTTTGATTGTCATCATCACTTAGGATTGGGTGACGTTACCATTTCATCCCTATCACTATTCACTACTATTCTCTCTCTCTCTCTCTCTCTTCAATTGAACTTAAATCAAACTTTTGGTCTCTTTCAGCCGAGCTGCTGAACTAAACTTAAAGCAAGCTCCTAAGGCTCTCCTATCCAGCTGAAGAAACTAAACTCAAAGCTACAAGCTAAGCTTCAAGGCTCCTTCTGCTGAATTCAACTCAAAGCAAGCTCTTGTGTCTTCCATTCTAGTTGCTGAACTACACTCAAACTAAGCTTCTCGATTCTCCTGGTCATAGATAATATTTGCCTTAATAAAAAAACTACATGACATTATGTGGAAAATTCAGAGTTGATTCACATTTTAAATATATCAAAATCATCTTTATGCAGCTATGCTTGTCCAATATAACTACATCATATTCAGTGTTTTTTCCCCTCATTTTCCCTAACCATCAATATGGTTGTTGGTTTTCTAGAAAGAAAGTATTTATCTACAGCATGATTATATTTAAAAGAAATATGACGAAAATAAGATACAATTATTGTACAATAACTCATTCCCAACTTTGCAAGCATATCATCATTACTCTAGTTAAAGATAAACAAAAACTCTTTTATTCAAAGCAAGATAAATAAAATTAAGTTCCTACTTCCCTATAAATATGCTGGGGTTAGAGGAAGCATAAGCCATGATGCTGGGTTCCTGTTCAAATTTATCCATGTCCTCCTTAAACATTACCATCAACGCTTCTATTCCTTCACCATCGCTTGTGCTCGATAAAATAGCAAGATCAATTAATAACAACGGCCCGACACTAAACCAAACAGGCTTTCCCCAGCCAAAATCAACTTCATAACAGGGCAATCCAACCACACTAGTTAAACCAAACGACCTTGAATCTTCCCATGTTTCTTTCATATCCTTTATGAAACCTAAGTACTCATTATTATGCATCACTTCTCTTCCCATTCTCTTTGCTTTGATCACTTCTCTTAATAAACTTGTTTCCTCTATGGCATCATCCTCGGCTAGTGACCATTCTGCCCTTACAAGCCGATAAATGTTACCCATGCATTGTGGAATCATTGGTGGATTCAACTTGTTACGCAAATTCATAGTATAATAGATTGCATGAGAGTACAACTTATTGTCAATTGCCCTCTTTCTTTCACGGGCTATAGCAATGAAGGTCCCCCAAATGAGTGCTGATACAACCCCGAAACGCGTTGCTTGTAGCTCATTAAATTTACCTGTTTCTTTATTCACCTTCTCCTTTAGAGCTGCTATCTTCTTGCTATCAAACAACAATCTTTTGAACACAATGTTGCCTGAAGATTGTGGGCTTGTGACGATTTGATACGGCTTTGGAAAATTTACCGGCGGAAACAAAGAGGTGCAATCTAAAACGACATTGTTATTGCAAATATTATCATTATCATTAATCACCCCACGAGTGATTTCGCCCCACGTTTTCATGAAGTTAAATATTGCTGAACCATCGGCCACTCCATGCGAAAAACAAACTCCAATTGCCATTTCACCGCCGCTGAACAAATTTACTTGGACTGCCAAAAGTTCTCTTTCAGAAATATCTAAATTCGATAACTGGGGACTAGGTGGGATTAATTGTTGTAGCAGCTCCATATCTGGTGGTTGAAGAAACTTTGATATATCACAGCCAACATTAGCTTCAATAAATGCAGCCCCATGATCACTACAATCGACTGAAAAGCTGTCAATCAATCTTCCAGCAAAAGGGTAGTAGTGGGTTAATGTTTTTGCGAGAGATTGCTTCAACAAATCCGATTTTTTACTGAAATATTGGTGCTTGCAATTGGCCGAGTAGAAGAAAACAAGGGGCACGTAAATTTTAGAAAACAATTGATCAAGCAATGAAAGTTTATAGGTTCTAAGATGTTTTGGTGTTGGGGATGAAGGTTTGATAACTTCGGTGGAAATGATTTGAACATCAGAAGTGGCACTTTTGATACTTCTTTTTGTGAAGATTTGGACATTATTGGTGACCAATGTGGAAGCAGTCATTCGGAAAAAGTTTTTGAGAATCACTGCCATCTTTGCTCTTTGAGAAATTCGCCAAGTGACTGGCATGTTGTGTGTCCAAATGCATTATATGTACTGTAAGTTTCTAGCAAAATTACTCCCTAAAGATCGGATCTCCAAAATAATAAAATATGAATAATAGATAATGAGCACTATAATGTGTCAAAACACTGACTAAACCTGGACTAAGAAAGGAGCAGGTGGGCTTCAATAAATAATTTCAATAATAATAATAATAATAATAATAATAATAATAATAAATAATAATAAATTCTCCTTCTTTATATTCTGTGATATTATGCTGTATTTGCGGCTAACGATTTGTGAATTGTACCGTCATATTGTGTACGGTTTATTTCATTTTATTTTTTTAAATGTATTATGTATGGTTAATAGGGGTATGAGCAAAGGTAGCCAATGGGTCAGGCGGCACGTGGCACGGCACGGTACGCACGTGGGCCGGGTCGAGCTTAGATTTTTAGGTACGTGGGCCTTAAAAGCACGGCACGATTAGTGGTGGGCCAAAACACGTCACTCGAAAAGGCACGTAATAAGCACGCTTCATTAATGAGATAGCACACGGCCCGTGGGCCATCAATAGCACGTGAGCCAAAGTATATCAAAATAATTTTTTTTAATAAGAAGTAAAAATAAAATGTTATGATTTTAGAAATATTTCAAAATTAAAATTTTTAACAAATTTAATTAAATTAATTTAAGTTTTAGTTTAAAAAAAATTATAATTGTTTTATGTTTATCATTTATTAAATGAATAAATAAATATCATATTTTAATAAATAAAATTATAAATATCACGATTTTATAAATGATATATCAAAATTTTACGACAATTAATATTTCATTTATGAAATCATAACTTAGTTAACAGAGATATATTTCATTTGTGATTTGTGAATAAAATATTTTTCATATTTATACACAAGAAATAAAATTATGAACGAAATATGTTTTTATTTTTTATGATAAATTAAAAGTTTCATTTTCATTCAATATAGTTCAAGTCCAATTATAATATTAATAGTTTAAATAAAATTATGTGTAATTTGTTTCATTGTAGTTTAAATAAGATTATTGTGTTATAATTGAATTGATAATCATGAAATTAAATATTTAAATATATAGTTGCGAAATTATGATAAATTGATAATTAGAGATGGCCAACAGGTCGTGCCGTACCGGCCCAGGCCCATCAAAGGAAGCCCACACGTGCTTGTACTCGTGTCGTGCTGTGCCCACTATGCGTTTCGTGCCGTGCTGTGCCTAACGTTTTTTGCTTAGGCCCAACACGGCACACGTGCCGTGCCATGGGCTGTGTCGTGTCGTGCCTAGGAAAAAAAGCCCACTAAGTTTTTTTTCTTTTTATTTTTTATTTTTTTAAGAGCACATGCCAAGTTGTTGTCTTATTTTTTTTCAAGCCTATGTATTTTTTTTGGATCCATGTGCCTTTATTCAAATTTAATAGAATAAAAAATTCAAAACTCAAGTCCATATTCAATAATAATAAGAGAATGTAATATTAGTTGCTAAGTTTGACTTTATGGTATTAGAATTCTTTTTTAGTACTTTTACATCAACAACAATAATAATTTTTTTTAAGGGTTAACTTAATTGTTAACTTGGAATTACGTAGAGTCATACATTATAGTTTATAATAATATTAATACATATTTATAAAATCATGATATTTATAATTTTATTTATTAAAATCATGATATCAATTATTTATTTAATAAATTATAAACATAAATCAATTATAATTTTTTTGAAACTAAGAATTAAATAAATTTAAAAAACTTGATCTAATAAAATATATTAAAAGATTTAATTTCAAGTTATTTAAAAAATCATAAAATTTTAAGTTTACTTTTATTAAAAAATGAAACGTGCTTATTGCGTGCTTTTTCGTGTGCCGTGCTTTGGCCTATCTCTAATCGTGCTGTGGTTTTAAGGCCCACGTGCGTGTCGTGCCGTGCCGCGTGCTCTACCGAAACGTGCTTGTGCCGTACCTCGTGCCGTCGGCCCATTGGTCACCTCTACTGATAATAAAATGTTAATTGTTCTCTTAATAGTTAATAAAAATTATTATTATTATTATTAGTAGTAGTAGTAGTAGTAGTATATAGGCTTAAAAAAACACGATAGGCATGTGGGCTTAAAAATACACATGGGCTTAAAGTAAAAAAAAAAATGATGGGCTTTTTTGGGCACGAAATGCGTGGGCTCGATCCGTGTGTTGTACCGGACTTAAGAAAAATTTTGACCCGTTGGCCCTCACAAGCCTTCATTTGATGGGTTGTGCCAGCACGGCATGGCCGGTTGGCCACCTTAGGTATGAGTTCACATAATGAAAATCAAGATTTATAAAATTGGGGTAATAACTAATAACATCCGGAAAATCGATTTTTAGCAATTTATTATGAAAAGACAAAAGTTCACTTATTTATATCGAATAGGCCCCCAATTTTATTGGATGAGAATTTGTGAGAAGACAAATAAACTCGACACAAATATAATATTGGTTCGCAAGTTTGAATTGATCTAAAATGATATGATTATTAGTCGGATTTAATGATTTAATGATTTATTGATTTGCTGTGAAGAAGGGATTTCAAGATAGTAGCAAATAGTTGCAGCACTAAAAGGATTTCAAGTAGTGGCTGCAAACATTAAGACCAGTAATGATCGTAACGTGTTAATGTACGCTCACATTTATTTTAATTCTTTTGTTTGCTTTTCTACTATTGTATTTGTAAGTATGAACATGACTTAATCATCAATGGTGCTTTTCACTCTACATTTTATGAAGACTTTAGTTTTAAATCTTTTAGTTTGTTATAGAGATTTTCCATAAGGATGCTAAAGGCAATGATTTTCAGGTTTCATTGTTGGCATTGTATATATGAACATTGTATTGACAACGAAATTTCTACTATGTCTCTACTTCAGGGATTAAGATAAAATCACTCACTATAGATGTAGAAAAACTACAGAATTAAATAATGAAATGTCAATTGAAATGTCTATTTCATTAATAACTGGGAACAATCTTTTATTCATAAAGAACTTATAATTTATATCTTCTAATATTGACATTATATGCACAATATATAAGTCACATACTTCAGGAATAAGTCAAAGAGTGCATGCTTAAAATAAACAACGAACAAATTTTTTTTACTAAATTCAAAAAAGTTATTTTATTGCATGCTTTTATTGGAAAAAAATAACAATAAGTTTAACACTTACAATCCAACTAATCTATGATCATATGTGTTTAAATTTTTTATGTTTGTGTTTCTATAATCATGTTTTGCAAGTATGAACATGACTTATTCGTTAACGGTCCCTACTCATTTTATAAAGACTTGAGTTTTTAAATGTTACAGTTTGTTATAGAGGCTCTTCCATATAGATGACAAAGAGGATGATTTTTAGCATCTTATGTATGACAATTATATTGACAACGTATTAACTCTTCTACTTGAATTCGTCATTTAATGATAAAGATAAAACCACTCACTATAGAAGTAGAAAAGTTAAGACTACATAATAAAATGTCCATTTCATTAATGGCTATGAACAATCTTTTATTCATAAAAAGATTGTGATTTAGATCTTCCATTATTGACAACATATGCTTAATATCACATATTTTTTAAATTAGGTCTAATAATGTATGCTCAAAATTAAACAATGAATAAATAAATTTTATTAGATTAATTAAAAATATTACATCGTTGAAAGCTTTTAGGGATAAGGATAACATAACTTTAAAATAAATACTCCAAGTCTCCAATTAATGTGTGCCTACATTTACTTTTTGGCTGTATATGTATTTCTATGCTTGCGTTTGTAAGTATGAACATGATTTATTCGTTAGTGGTACTCCTCACTCTACATTCTATAGAGACTTGAGTTTTTTAAATGTTTAAATTTGTTATAGAGGTTTTTCCATAAAGATGCTAATGGAGATGATTGTTAGGTTTCATTGTTGGCATCGTATATATGACAATTTTATTGACAACATACTAAATTTTCAATTTGAAATCTCCACTTTAGTGATATAGATAAAACCACTCACTATGGAAGTAGAAAAGTTAAGACTATATAATAAAGTGTCCATTTCATTAATAGTTGTGAACAATCTTTCATTTAAAAAAAGTTTGTAATTTATATATTTCATTATTGACACCATATGCTCAATATATAAATCACATACTTTATAAATTAAGTCTAATAACATATGCTCAAAATAAATAATGAACAAATTAGTTTTATTAGATTAAGTAAAAATATTATGTTATTGAAAGCTTTTCGCGATAAACATAACAATAAGTCTAACATAAATACTCCAATTAATGTATGCTTACTTTTACTTTCATTGTTGTATTGATGTTTCTATGCTTGTGTTTGTAAATATGAACATGACTTATTCGTTATCGGTACTCCTCACTCCATATTATACTAAGACTTGAGTTTTTTAAATGTTTTAATTTGTTATAGAGATTTTTCGATATGGATGCCAATGCGGATGATTGTTAGATTTCATCGTTGGCATTGTATGTAGGAGCTTGATATTGACAACATACTAATTTTTCAACTTAAAGTCTCCACTTCAATGATGAAGATAAAACCACTTATTAAATAAATAGAAAGGATAAGAATATATAATGAAATATCTATTTCATTAATAGTTGTGAACAATCTTTTATTTAAGAAGAATTTATTATTTATATTGCCTATTATTAACACCATATCTTGATATATAAATCATATACTTTATAGATTAGGTCTAATAATGTATGCTCAAATTGAACAATAAATAAATAAATTTTATTAGATTAAAAAATGTTATTTATTGCATCTTTTAGGGACAAACATAAGAATAAGTTTGACATATATACTCCAATTAATATGTGCTCACATTTGTTTTAATTGTTGTATTCTTGTTTCTATGCTTGTGTTTGTAAGGATGTACATGACTTAGTCGTCAATGGTACTGCTGACTTAATATTTTCTTAAGACTTGAGTTTTTAAATGTTTCAGTTTATTGTAATGGTTTTTCCATAAGCATGCTAATAGGGATGATTGTTAGGTTTCATTATTGACATCTTATAAATGAGCATTATATTGACAATGTACTAACTTTTCCACTTGAAGTCTCCACTTCAAAGATTAAGATAAATTCACTCGCTAAAGAAATACAAAAAACTACATAATGAAATATCACTGTGAATGATGATAGTTCTGACGATCACTTGGCGAATAATGATTATTTCCTGTTTGCTCCTGAGAATTCTGAGAGAATTGACTCTAGCCCTGATTTTAGCGTTGTCGGTCATTCAAAAAAAGGCATTAAATTACTTGTCGACCGCAAGTATCGTAAGAGATATTATCACTGTCTACATTAGTCTTTTTCTTCTTCTGTTAGGCTATGCCTAGATCATTTCGTTTACAATTATTTTTATTTCTCTTGATTGGAGGTTTTGGTTTATCTCCCCCTCCAAATGTATTTTTTTTATCTGTTCTAAATGACAGGTAGGGGTCTCGCCTAACCCCCCATAGAGTGAAAAAACAATATATCGATGTGAACAATCTTTTATTCATAAAGAATTTATGATTTATATCTTCTATTATTGGCATAATTCCATTATTGGCATAATATGCTTTATATATAAATCACACACTTGATAAATTAGTCTAATAATGTATGCTCAAAATGAACAATGAATAAATAAATTTTATAAGATTAAAAATTGTTATTTTATTGCATGCTTTTAGGG
Source organism: Citrus x limon (assembly GCA_034663535.1). NCBI lineage: Eukaryota > Viridiplantae > Streptophyta > Magnoliopsida > Sapindales > Rutaceae > Citrus > Citrus x limon. The sequence goes on from CM067997.1 coordinate 26,680,225, forward strand.
ACAAACATAACGATAATGTGATATAAATAATCCAATTAATGTTTGTTATAAATGCTTTTCCATAAGAAAACAAAAGGGATGATTGTTAGGTTTTATTGTTGGCATCCACTACTACAAAAATTGGCTTTACTGACACTAAATTGTGTCAATAAGTACTTTTCCTGACACTTGTTAATTGTGTCAGTAATGCTCAAGCCAGAACACACTGACACTAATTTTTAGTGTCAGTGATTTTTGTATTAGTAATTCATGTCACTATAGTATCACCAAAATAATGATACAATAGTGTTAATATTTGATGATACTATTTACATGTCAGTGATTTATGTGACTATAGTATCAATAACAAGCTAGCTCAATAATATAAAAAATTATTCATGTCAATTTAAATATTTAGTGTCAGTATTTAATAATGTTATGCAGGATTGGTTAATAAATTTTTTTTAATTCTAATTATATTTTTCCTGTTTGTTTTACAACCAAAAGAAAGCTCAAAATATATTAAATATATAAAATGTTGCAATATAATTCGCATAATAAACATCCCAAATACATCACTCAAATTCACATGATTCAACTACACCACTATCTAGAAAAGAAAAATATATGTACTAAATTAAGTTTTCAACAACCACAAAGTACTAATTTAGTTTCCACCAAAAAGAAGCACAAGAACATCACTCAACATCCATCTGCAGCTTTATTTTTTTCCCACCTACAACAACATAAAATCAATTAGTATGGAAATAGATTATGGAAAACAAATTGATTGCGAGTAGTTAAACAGAGCAATTGAAGGATGTTACAACAACTAATAAAACAAAAAGAAATAAGATTACAATAATACTGAAAGTTATAGAAATAAAGAATCTTAGCTTAAGTTGTCTGAAGAAGCCATGTTGGATAACCTGCTACAAGTCACAGAAAACAAAACATCTAAGTCAATCTAATTAAAGCCTTCCTATTTTTTTTATAATCAAACAACAGAAATCTGCAATGAAAACATCCATTTGCCCACTCAAACTTTCAGCCTTAGCATAAACTTCTTTCACTTTAATCTCATAAAACTTGTCAAATTTATGAAACTCTCATTAAGCCTTCTAAAAAACTACTGCTCTCATTCCCCTCCTTCCTCAACAATCCTCAAAAGTATTTTCATTGCAAAAGAGCCTAAAAAAATTATAGGAGTTTTTTTGACTTTAGAATAGCAACAAAACAACCCCCAGAAATCTGTAGGGGCTGTTGTGCAGTGAAAACAACCACTAGAAATCTACAGGGGCTGTCTTGTTGCTGTTCTATAGTAGAAACAGCCCCTGCAAATTAACACTTTTAGATGAATTAGAAAGGAAAATAATGTTACCTATGATAGTCATCATTGTCGAAGTCATAGTAGATAGCCTACAAATTAACAATAATAACAACATTTACATCAGTTCATGAAACTACTTTTATTGGTTTTTTTTTTTTTTTTTTGCAAGGATATGTATATAAATAATAGTGCATTTAAACATACATATATACTGTATCTTAGACCAACCATTGATGTGGTACAGTTTTTGTAAAGTACCCTATTTACCTCAGAAACTTCACGTTCCTCTATGCCAAGATTTTGAATCATCTATTATACACAAAGTAAATTTGTCGGAACTAGTTATACATTTGTTAAACAAATAAACAACTTAAATGACAAAAGTTTACTAACTGAATAGAAATGCACCAAGGTCATTATAAATTGGCACTACTTACTGAAATGATCAACAACATTAACACTAACACCTCATACATGAATTTAGATTTTAAGCATATAAAGAGAGTTCAAATGAATGATTGCTTCTACATTTTATAATAGATTTTACAACAATAAAGTAGATAAATGACAACTCTACTAGAGGTATGTTTCTAGTATAAGGAATCAAACATAAGTAAAGGAGCAAGGTAGTATCTTATCATCCGCATAATCAACACACCATGATAGAAATTGAATCAAATAAATACTACGAATGCCAAATGGAAGAAAGAAATTAAAACATTTTTTGCAAAATATTATTATTATTATTATTATTATTTTGCTAGTTGAGTGTTTGAAACTATGTCTTGTGGACTTCCTAAATACACAATCTTCACAAAAGTCTAACTCTTCTATCTTATCCTTCCCCAAAACTCCTTGTTTCTCAAGTTCTTTTAACCCTTTAACACTCATATGCCCCAATCTTAGGTGCCATAGCCTGGTGCTTTCCCCACCAGTGCCAACAATCACATCTATTATTTCTATAACTGCCTCACCATCTAGGACATATACTCCATTTCTTTTTTATCCTTTCATCTATCTTAGAGCCCTTCATGATCAACAATCTACCATATTCAAGCTTAACACTAAACCCATTCTGATCTATCAAACCTAGTGAGATTAAGTTCCTTTTTAAATCAGGAACATATCTGACCTCTCCAAGTTCCCAAATTGTCCCATCATGAAGCCTAAGACTCATATTTCCCATGCCTATGACTTTAAATACAGCATTGTTACTCATCATTACTTTTCCCCCATCTAAATCTTGGTAATCAGAGAAGTAAGTTTTAAATGGGCACATATGAAATTTGCAACCAGAATCTAGTATCCATTTACCTCTCTGGAGATCCTCTGTAGCCACACATACACCAGCATATTCATAACCTTCTTCCTCCACTGTAGCTGCATCACCATTTCTTTCTTTGCTTTTGTTCTTCAGTTCTTGACAGTCTCTCTTGAAGTGGCCTTCTTTGTTACAATGAAAGCACTTCTTGTTTTGTGACTTGGACTTGTCTTGCTTTTGTTTCTTCTTCTTTCCATCATTTTTATTAAACTTACCCTTAACTGATAACCCTTCAGCATGCATCATATTCCCAAATTTTTCTTGTAGCCCTCTAGTATTCAAGGCAGCCTTAACCCTATCTAATGATAAGGTTGATCTTCCATACATAAGGGCATCAACAAGATTTGAATAAGACTGAGGTAGAGAGCTCACCAAAAGCAATGCATTTCCTTCATCATCCAGCCCCTCATCAATGGTTTCAAGTGTGTCATGTTGTGCAAATTTTAATGTACTCGCAAGCGCACGAATCTATTGTAGTATAGATCAATGGTGATGAGTGTCGATCCCACGAAGAGGTGGATTTTAATTATATGTAGAATTAATTTTGTAAATAGGTGGTTGAAATTGTGGTGTAAGTGATTTAAATTATCCTAAAATTGGAATTGAGATGGCAATAATAAATTCTAAAATTGGAATTGCAATGGCGAGAATAAATTGAAGCGAAATCTATTGAAATGACGTACTTGGGTATCTGGATCCGTATCAACATGCATCATGGGCTAAATAATCCGTATTAATGCCAATTAAATCATGAGAGGGGAATCCACACCTCATGAACCACGCTCTAATCAATATGGTGCTAAGGGCTTATCGTGCCAAATAATAATAACCTTGTACTAGAGGGCCGGTGAAATCAAGGCGGTACTAGACAAGATTAGTATTATTTGTCGACGAGAGGTCAAAACATCCACAAAAACTAGAGGGGAAGAGAAAATAAATTTACCAAATAAAGCCCATGACACATGTTGAGACTTCACCTTCAACCCAAGCTTGAAAGAAAATTAGCTACACATAATTGAACTAGGGGCAAAATGGGAATTTATTAAAATATGAAGAAAATACAAGATGGAGAAGGAATTACAGAAAATGGATCCCAAAAATAGATTCAGAGATATCAAATTAGGGGGGGAAGGCCCCCCTTTTTATAGATACATGGAGTAAATCATGGCCATCGGATTAAAAACAGTTTGGACGCTCAGGATTGCGCCACGTCATCAGTCAACAGTCCACGGTTTGACCACGTGGATGAACAGTAACACGGTTTGACCTGGATGAACAGTAACACGGTTTGGTTGAAAATAATCCTGTGTGATGCATAGACCGTACGCGAGATTTTTCGTCCACTGATATGCTACCACGTCACCATCAACAGTACATAAGAATTTTAGTCCAACAGGATCGTGACACCTCATCAGTCAATGCCACATCATCGGTCAATGCCATGTCATCGATTCGTCTATGTGAACAGTGCCGTGAATAGTAACATATACAGTACCGTACATGTGAATAGTGCCATTTTTCCTTTTATGCTCCTCCTAAGGTTTTCGATCGTCCTGAGTTCAAAAGTGATGTCCGTTTTGCCGTCTGATCTCTCCTTTATTGTGAAATAACTATAATGCCCCTAAAATACATAAAATGCTTAATTAAAATCAAACACACATAATTAAATTGCAAGAAGCTTAAATACATAAAAGTAAGGGTTGTTAGTAAAACTTGAAATGTAAAATGATGATTTTCTCCTTTATAAATATACATTTTCTAACACTCAACATGTCACACACTTGATTGAATTCATCAATATGATCATCCAGAGAGGACCCTTCAGCCATCTTCAGTGTGAACATCATTCTTTTGATATACAACCTATTAGCCAAAGATTTAGTCATATAAATCTTTTCTAATTTGGCCCATAGGTCTGCAACAATCTTCTCCTTGGCAACCTCCCTTATCACTGAGTCACCAAGGCTCAATATGATGGTGCTTCTGGCCTTCTTGTCTATCCCGGCTGCCATTTCAGGTGTCTTGGAAGATGATTCTTCTTTCCCTTCCTTCTTAGTGACAGGTTCAAGTGCATCTCCTAACCCTTGTGTTGTCAGCAAGGCCTCCATCTTCACCTTCCACATGTTGAAATCATTCTTGCCAGTAAACTTTTCAAGATCGATCTTGGTTGAAACCATACTTGTCTTTGGTTGTAGATCCAGCTCTGATACCAATTGTAGAATCTTAGGTGCTATGGACTGATTAAGCAACCCAAGACTCTGCCCCAAGACCTCAAGCCAACAGAACAAGATGCAGCAAGATGTTTAACTGAAAAGCTACGACTTAGATGAAACTATAGAACTAGATGATTTAACCAATATGGACTAAAGAATCAATCAGAAGTAACGTAATCGAAAGAACAAAAGAATCTTAACGTGGTTAAGCTAGATTTCTCTAGCTTACATCCACAGAAGGGAAAGAACACAGTTTTATTGATTCTCTAAGATGAATTACAGAGTAATGCTCATATCTAAGAAAGAATGTAACTGACTATATATAGACCAGTTCCCCTCTCTCTCTTCAGCTCTCTCTGCATACCAATCTGTTGCTTCCACATCAGCTGCCGAAAACAGCTTCAATAACGAACCCAGAAATTCCCCAGCAACTCACGTGAGTTCCTCATGCGTTTAACGGCTTCTAACGACCTTTGTAGGCTGAACCCAAGCACGTGATATAAGCATGCTTCACTTAAATCTAAACGACAAACTCACATGTCGTTCAGAAGAGTATTTCTTTTACTCTTCAAAACGCAAGACTTTATGTCGTTGAGCTAAAGTGTTTTCAGCTCTAAACGCAAAGGTCTTCTGTTGTTTTAGCTTCCTGGATTTGCTTTCACAAACAACAGATGTCAGTAGAATCAGTTAAACGTTTGATAAAATTCATTTTTAGCAGTGTTGTAAGTTTTAAAAGCAATCGTATGTGTTGGTAAATTTTACTTTTGAAATGTTGTAAGAATATAAATGATTGAATTGGACATAATGTTGAACAAAATTTATCTATACATTTATAAACGTGTATATAAAATATTTTTAATTGTGTACATATAATAAATGATAACTAAAATAATCATTTATATTATTAATTTATTTTTATTTTGTTCAGTAATAATAATAAATAATTTGTTAAATTAGTGATTTTGTTTCTTAATTAATAAGGATAATTTTGGATTTTTAGAATATAATGAGGATATATATGAAATTGTATAGTATAAAAGCGATTCTCAAAATCAGATTTTGAAAAGCTACTCCTTCCCACTTTTTAAAAATCTATTATAGAATGGAGTGATTTTGCAAAAAGCACTCCCAAATGGTTTAACTAAACACCAAAATTAACTTTTAAAATTTTAAAATCCCTTTTAAACCTCTCAAAATCACTCCCCATTGGCCCTTAATCCACCTGCCAATTATTGGAAAAAATATATTACGAATAATGTGGCATGTGATATATTATTCAATGAGTGGTTGATAACTTTTGACAATATTGAAATGAATTAACTGCATTATCCCACTATACAATTGATAAATGCAACATCCTTTTGGATATATATATGTTGAGATGGATTTCATATACAATAAACCACTCATTTTTTGTTACAAGGATAATGAAAAGGATATTAATAGCACTACTAAAAGTGCAAATTAATTTTTAGTTCTTTCCTTTCGTAAGATTCGAACTCTATTGATCAATAAAAGAAAATTTCTTGAAATCACTTACTAGAGTCCTTAGGGGCAAAAGGAATTTTTTTCCCTTTAAATTTGACAGTATTGATTATTAAACTCTGGCGTAAAACTCAAATTATAATTTAAATACAAAAACTTTCCCAAGGTCACCCAAATATGTAATCTTTCGACTTAAATCATAAGAATTTTTTTCGTTTTCAAACTACTAATATGATAGATGTTTTTTGTATCCATGAAATGTGAAAAGTCAAAAAATGAGAAAGAAGATTATATCACTAAGCTAGTGGAATAAAAAAGTCCTAAAAAGGTTGATTTGGTCTACCTACTGGAGGCTCAACTGCTGAAAGCTTAAATAAGTCAAGGTTTTACAGTTCCAGCTACCGGAAGCTTAAATAGTAAAATAAGTACGGTTGCTAGAAGGTTAAATAAGTCAAAGTTATTCCACCTACCAACTATTGGAGAAAATATTCTCAAATAATGTGGTATGTGGCATGTGATATGTTATTCATGGAGTGGTTGATAACTTTTGACAATATTGAAGTGAATTAATTGCATTATCCTACTACACAATTCACGAATGCCACGTCATTTAAAATGACATTTCAAGATCTGCAGCGTTACTCATATAAGTAGATGAGTAGATGGATTTCACGTGTAACAAACCATTCACTTTGTGAATTTCTGAAAGAGCAAAGATGGCAATGATTCTGAGAAACAGTTTCCGAAATAAACCAATTTCCAAAACTGTCTCCAAATTTCAAGTCATAATCTCAAGAAGAAGTATCAAAACTGCCAGCTTCGCCATGGACGATGTTCAAATCATTTCCACTGAAGCTATCAATCCTTTATCTTCAATACCAAAACATCTTAGAACATATAAACTTTCTATGCTTGATCAAATGTTTTCTAATTTGCACGTGCCCTTTGCTTTCTTCTACTCAGTCAAAGAGCACCAAGATTTTAGGAAAAATTCTGATTTTCTGAAGCAATCTCTCGCAAAAACATTAACACACTACTACCCGTTAGCTGGAAGATTCATTAATTGATAGCTTTTCAGTTGAATGTAATGATCATGGAGTTACGTTTATTGAAGCTCATGTTGGTTGTGATATGTCAAAGTTTCTTCGACCACCGAATTTGGAGGTGATGCAACAATTAATCCCACCAAGCCCACAATCATTGAAATTAGAGGCTTCTGAAAGAGAGCTTTTGGTTGTTCAAGTAAATTATTTCAGTCCCGGTGACGTAGCAGTTGGTATCTGTATATGGCATGGATTGGCAGATGGTTCAGCAATTTTCAACTTCATGAAATTGTGGGTTGAGATCAATCGTGGAGTAAATGAAAATATTTGCAATAAAGTCGTTTTAGATTGCACCTCTTTGTTTCCTCCGCACAGTTCACTAAAGGATCAGCATATAAAGCCACAGTCAACATCTAAAGTTGTGTTCAAAAGATTGTTTTTTGATGGCAAGAAGATAGTGGCTCTAAAAGAGAAGGTGAACAAAGAAATAATGGTGGGCAGTTTTGATCATAAGTTACAAGCATCGCGTTTCATGGTTGTTTCATCACTCATTTGGGGTGCTTTCATTGCTATAGCTCGAGAAAGAAAGAGGGCAATTAATAACAAGTTGTACTCTCATGCAATGTATTATACCGTGAATTTGCGGAGCAAGATGAATCCACCAATGATTCCACAATGCATGGGTAACATTTTTCGGTTTGTAAGGGCAGAATGTGTTGGGAAATTGGTGGGTGCAGCAGGACCGTAGCTAAAATGAAATTGGAAATAAAATAAAGAACAAGCACAATAGAGGACACCGAAAATTACGTGGTTCGGCTTTTAGCCTACATCCACGAGCGAAGACAGAAGGAAATATTTTACTAGTGAAAAGGAGTTACAAGTATTGTAGTATTTTAGCTCACTACCCAAAACCCCAATACACCCAAACTCTCAAATCACTAAAATAAGAGCTTATAAATGCAAGCTCTTAAACTCTCTCTCAACTCCCTTAATTGCTCTCAAAAATGGAATTGGATGCACAAATCGAAAATGGGAGCTCTCTCATTTTATAGCCAAAATTGGCTATTAAAATAATAATTATTCTTTTTCTTGTCAAAATCGTGCTCCCCATTTTCTTCTTCAAATTTCTTCTTTTTCCATTTTCTTCATTCCAAATTTGCTGCTGCCAAATTCTTCTTCTTCTTCTTTGAACAACTTGTTGCCGACCATCTAGATGGCTGCTTCAAACCATCTAGATGGCTGGCTGCTTTTGACATTTCTCCCACTTGGAGATTAGATTGAGAAGCAATCAATCTCCACACCATCCTTTCTGCTTCGCCATAATCATGTTGCCTACGTTTCTGCTAGGCCACAAGAGGATCTACTCCAGACAAACTTATCAGTATTTATCGGCTTGGTCAAAACATCTGCTAGGTTCTCTTTGGTGTGGATTTTCTGCAAATCCACACTTCCATCTTCCACTACTTCACGAACGAAGTGATACTGGACTCCTATGTGCTTTGTCCTGGAATGAAAGGCTGGATTCCTTGCAATGTGCAAGGCACTCTGACTGTCACAAAACACAGGAATTTTCTGTTGTTTGTGCCCGAGCTCCTCCAATAATCTTTGTATCCAAATAGCTTCCTTGCAAGCTTGTGTAGCTGCCATGTATTCTGCTTCTGTTGTAGATAAAGCCACAACGGTCTGCAATTTCGAAACCCAGCTTACAGCTGCTCCCGCAAGTGTAAACACATAACCAGTAGTGGATTTTCTTTTATCATGGTCTCCTGCAAAATCTGAATCCACATAGCCCCTGAAAGTAAACTTTGATCCTCCATAACATAATGCAACATCTGAGGTTCCTCTGATGTATCTCAGAATCCTCTTCACAGCTATCCAATGCTCTCCACCAGGATTTGCCATGTATCGACTGACTGCTCCCACTGCTTGTGCAATGTTCGGTCTAGTACATATCATAGCGAACATCAAACTTCCCACTGCTGATGCATACGGTACTCGAGACATCTCCTTCCTCTCTGCTTCATTACTAGGACACATACTTGAGGATAATTTGAAATTAACAAGAAGTGGGGTAGAAATTGACTTACAATCTTGCATGTTGAAGCGCCGCAAGATTTTCTTCAAGTAATTCTTCTGTGAAAGCCAAATCTTCCTGTTATTTCTGTCTCGGTGAATTTGCATCCCTAGAATCTTGTTTGCTGGTCCCAAGTCCTTCATTTCAAACTCCCTAGCCAACTGTGCCTTCAATTCTTGGATTCGATCTTTGTTGGGACCTGCTACCAACATGTCATCCACATACAACAGCAAAATGATGAAATCATTATCTTCAAACCTCTTGTAATATGCACAATGGTCTGAACTGAGTCTGTTGTATCCAAGGCTCATAATGGAGGAATCAAATCTCTTATACCAACACCTCGGCGCCTGTTTGAGACCGTATAGAGATTTGTTCAACCTGCAAACCAAGTTCTCTTTTCCTGTTTCTGCAAAACCTTCTGGTTGGAGCATATATATTTCTTCTTCAAGTTCTCCATGAAGAAATGCAGTTTTCACATCTAACTGCTCTAGATGTAAGTCAAATGTAGCACACATTGCCAAGACTACTCTGACTGTTGTGAGTCGAACCACGGGCGAAAATATCTCGTTGAAGTCAATGCCTTCTTTCTGAGCATATCCTTTCACCACCAATCTTGCACGATACCGCTCCACTTGGTCATTGCCATCACGCTTGATCTTGTAGACCCATTTGTTTCCAATGGCTTTTCTTCCACGTGGTAGTGGTACAAGTTCCCATGTCTTGTTCTTGTGTAGAGCTTCAATTTCTTCCTGCATTGCTGTCATCCACAAAGCAACATCTGAGCTGTTTAAAGCTTCATGGAAAGTTGAAGGCTCTCCATCCTCTGTTAGAAGACAATATGCAACGTTGATCTCTGTGACATACTCCGAGTGCCACGCCGGCGGTCGTCTCTCACGAGTTGACCGACGAACTTCTGGAGCCTCAGACTCGACTGGTTCTTGTTCCTCGTGCTCTGGTGTTGTTTCAGAAGAATCTGAATCTTCTGGATTATTTTCGACATATACTGGCACAATCTCTGACTTTTCTTTTACAGTGCCATCATCTCCATCTTTTCTTTGCAGTTGATCTTCTACAAAAATAACATCTCTACTGATGACGATCTTGTGGGCAGTGGGGTCCCACAGACGATACCCCTTTACTCCATCAGCATACCCCAAGAAGATACATCTTCTAGATTTTGCATCCAGCTTTGTTCTTTCTTGGGCATTGTACATCACGTACACAGGACATCCAAATGCATGTAGGTAGGAATAATCAGCTGGCTTTCCAGTCCACATCTCCATCGCTGTCTTCAACCCAATAGCTGTAGATGGCGACCGATTTACTATATAACAGGCGGTTTTGGCTGCTTCTGCCCAAAATGAATTGGGTAAACCAGCAGTCCTCAACATAGCTCTTATTCTTTCTGTAAGAGTTCTGTTCATCCGCTCTGCCACTCCGTTTTGTTGAGGAGTGTATGCTACCGTGAACTGCCTCTGAATACCTTCTTGCTTACAGAAAGCAAGAAACTCGCCGTCTGTATATTCTCCACCATTGTCTGTCCTCAAGCACTTGATCTTTTTACCAGATTCAAGTTCCACCCGCGCTTTGTATTCTTTAAATACTGAAAATACATCTGACTTTTTCTTAATCGGATATACCCAACATCTTCTGGAATAGTCATCAATGAAAGTCACCATGTACTTTGCACCTCCCATGGATATATCCGGTGATTCCCAAATATCAGAATGAATCAAGTCTAGAATGCATTTACTTCTAGCAATAGATCTACTAAATTTTAATCTATACTGCTTACTTGTAACACAATGCTCGCAAAATGGTAAACTTACCAATTTGAGCCTCGGAAGCAATTTTCACTCAGAGAGAATCTTCAAGCCTTGTTCTGACATGTGGCCAAGTTTGAGATGCCACATCATCGTTGATTCTTCTCTATTTGACGCGACACACGCATCAGCCTCCTGTAGTGTTTCTCCTTTAAGCATGAATAAATTAGCACCGATCTTTTCTGCCTTCATCAATACAAGCGCGCCTTTAATGATCTTCATAATTCCATTCTCCACATGAGTTTTGTACCCATGACTATCCATTTGTCCCAAAGACAATAGATTTTTCTTCAGGTCGTTGACATGTCGTACCTCCCCAATTGTGCGAATTGTACCATCAAACATTTTTATTTTGATAGTACCAATACCAGCGATCTCCAAGGCATGATCATTTCCTATATATACAAATCCTCCTGAGATAGATTCATATGTGTGGAACCATTCTCTCCTAGAGGTCATGTGCCAGGTAGCTCCTGAGTCTATAAGCCAGACATCAGAAAGTCGTTTTCTGCCTTCTGAAACAGTTGTTGCCTCACTGTATAGAATTTCGCCATCATCCGAGGTACTTGCTACACACCCCTGAGCATTTGATGACTCAGGTTCTTTGCCATCTCTTTTCTTCTGGTTACTCCAACACTCTTTCTTGACGTGCCCTTTCTTGCCACATTTGTAGCATTTAACATTCTTCTTACTTCTGGATTTTGATCTACCCTGATTTTGACTCCCACTGGGACTACGTTCCGTTGATCTCCTTCTCGTCACCGATAGCGCTTCTGCTTGCTGCGAACTTGCTTGTCTGTTTTCCTTGTTTTTCCGCCTGCTCTCCTCATTTAATACGGAGGCTGCAACATCGTCGAAAACTAGACCCTCCACTGGATTGTTGTTCGTCAGGTTGATGATGAGTTGATCATACGAATCTGGTAGACTTTGAAGTAGAAGCTCTGCACGTTCATTTTCCTCTATATTATGACCCAACGTTGTGAGTTGTGAAAATAGAGTCTTCAATGTGTTGATGTGGTCGGTCACCATTGTAGATTCCGCCATTCGAAGAGTATAGAGTTTTCTCTTCAAGAAGATTTTGTTGTGTAGTGACTTGGCCTCGTACAATTTTGTGAGAGTATCCCAAATTTCCTTCGCCGTATTTTTCTCTGCCACACTGGATAATACTCTATCCGCAAGTGCCAAGTGCAGATCAGAAATAGCGTTGCCGTCTACCTCGTTCCACTTGTCATCAGTTATCTCCATGGGCCTTTCTCCAATTGCTGCCAAACAATTATTTTTCCTCAATACAGCTTTCATCTTCATTTTCCACAACGAAAAATTATTTCCGTTAAACTTCTCAATTTCATACTTTGCCGCCATTTTGTTGATAATACTGCACACAAGCTAGTGTACCACCTTGAATAGTTGTGAGTATGTGTGAGAATGCACACCAGGAAAGTTCCCAGGAAAGACTGGAGGGGTCACAATGGTCCCACTTAAAATCCAGACTCCTTAAGCTCTTATCGCCTTTGTGACAGAACTTTCCTAGACATGTACAAAACCACACAGTTGCTTTACTCACACCACTATTCCCTGCTTTGCACCGCAAAATTCTTGGATCGCTTCCACCGTTTCACGTGAATAGTATCGTATACCGTATACGTGAATAGTGCCGTACGCCGTATACGTGAATAGTGTCATACACCGTATACGTGAATAGTGCCGTACGCCGTATACGTGAATAGTTCCCGACTCCAAAAATAAATACAACCAATAGCTCTGATACCACTGTTGGGAAATTGGTGGGTGCAGCAGGACCGCAGCTAAAATGAAATTGGAAATAAAATAAAGAACAAGCACAATAGAGGACACCGAAAATTACGTGGTTCGGCTTTTAGCCTACATCCACGGGCGAAGACAGAAGGAAATATTTTACTAGTGAAAAGGAGTTACAAGTATTGTAGTATTTTAGCTCACTACCCAAAACCCCAATACACCCAAACTCTCAAATCACTAAAATAAGAGCTTATAAATGCAAGCTCTTAAACTCTCTCTCAACTCCCTTAATTGCTCTCAAAAATGGAATTGGATGCACAAATCGAAAATGGGAGCTCTCTCATTTTATAGCCAAAATTGGCTATTAAAATAATAATTATTCTTTTTCTTGTCAAAATCGTGCTCCCCATTTTCTTCTTCAAATTTCTTCTTTTTCCATTTTCTTCATTCCAAATTTGCTGCTGCCAAATTCTTCTTCTTCTTCTTTGAACAACTTGTTGCTGACCATCTAGATGGCTGCTTCAAACCATCTAGATGGCTGGCTGCTTTTGACCGAATGGTCTCTAGCCGAGGATGATGACATAGAGGTAACAAGTTTAGTGAAAGAAGTGATCAAAGCAAAGAGAAATGTAAGCAATGTGATGAATAATATTGAATATTTAGGTTTCATGAAGGATATGAATGAAGCATGGGAAGATTCAAGGTCATTAACTTTAACTAGTGTGTTTGGATTGCGTTATTATGAAGTTGATTTTGGTTGGGGAAAGCCTGTTTGGCTTAGTAATGGGTCGATTTCAGTACCTAATGGTGCTTTTTTATCAGATACAAGAGATGGTGAAGGAGTAGAAGCATGGGTGGCACTGTACGACGAAGACATGGACAAATTTGAAAAAAACCCTAGCATCATGGCTTATGCTTCCTCTAACCCTAGCATACTTATAGAAAAGTAGCAAAGTGACGTTATTTATCTTGTTTTTAATTCAAAAGAGTGGTCGTCGATTAACCTTGCAATCTTTATGTCGAATGCTACTGTGTGTAACTGGCTAAATGGTTATTTATGCCAGGAGGAGACGATTAAGATGTCATTTATTTTCAATAAGAATTTGGATCTAGTACTGGGTTACGATGTTGTGTTGATTTTTTCTTTAATCTTCTAATAGTATAGAATTAAGATTTAATTACATAAAATTTCTTATTCGATAATTATCAATCACTATATCATACAAAATTCAACTCAATATTGAATTCAATTCCCTCAAATATAATCTCTAACAATTTTGTGCTATTCTTTCGAGGTTAATTGGGATTTATAATTTGCTAACTTTATTGACGGTGAACAAGTAAAAGGAACTGCTACCTGAAACAAGCAAAAACAATATATAGCCGACTAATCAATGTCCCGTATGGATCCTAATATTCAACTTATTTTTTCTTTTCAACTTATTTTTTCTTTCTTTGTCCCTTATACAGTTATACTTCATCTTTTTAAAAAGATCTGATAAAAAATGACATTAAAAATATCTCAACGGTTAAAGATCAATAAAATTATTGAACCACGATTTGCCTCGTAACACTTCAATTTGCAGTGTCATTCATTTCCAAATCCAAAAGAACAAAAAAAGTAAAATAAATTTTTCTTTACTTGCTCTATTCTTCCTCCAATTTTTCTCATTCTGACAGATTTTTCTGCAAGGAAAAATTTCTTTTTCTTCTCTAGAATGCATAAAAGTCCCGGAAAAAATAAAAAAAATTGGACATGGTTTTGAAACTCTAGTTATTTGTTCCACAAGATTTCACACTAATCAGTAAAGATAAGTGTGCCTTAGGGAAAAAAACAGCCTATTATTCTCAAGAAACATTCCAATACTGAGGAAAGCAATAACTTTTTATTTTTATTGTTTTAAATCGGATTAGCGATTTACCGGACTTGCAATCCATGGAGTGTGTCTCGCTTGTCTCTACATTTGTCTCAGTCAGATTCAATGTCATGTCCTCATATAAAAGTCAAGCCCATTGAACATATACTCCTCAAATTATCATTCTTTCTAGGACTTAAAACTTCTCCAAATTCACTAGATCATCAAGCTTTGTTTCCCCATTAGCTCATGATGAAGCTAATCTGTAGGTGCTCAAATGCTAAATAATTCTCTTCACTGACGTCCAGGGCCTGGGAACAGATGGATGGTGGACGAGATTCAATTGTTCCGATTACAAAAGCTGCTCTGATGGAAGCTTGACTGCACTATCAAATTTTGAGCTAAACTTCAAACTTATGTACTAGATGATTTTTTATAGCATATATATTTTGATGATTTTTATAGCATATATATTTTTACTTCTGATTTAGTTGTAATATATAATTAGTTGTGCGCTGAGTTGAGTATTTGGGAGTGTACTATATATTGTATTTTGAATTTTGCTTATGTATATAATTGTATTGTTCTAAGGAAAAAGTGAACAAATTCGAACAAAACCATAGCATCATAGCTTATGAGTGCATATGGGATTGAGATTGAGCAACTGTAGCTTAAAAGTTGCAGTACTAAAGTATTTGGTAAACACTAATTGCTGTAAATTATAAGATATATTGATATTATTTTTAACTTGTATAATGAAAAATTTATTATATTTTTAATAATTTTGTTAAAATTATTATTTAATATTTACATTTACTATATATTATTAACGTTTCTTTAATAGTTACAGCTTTTTTTTTCCGACAGCTATAGCTTAAAAAGTACAGCACCTCAATCCCAAACGGGACCTATGTTCATTTACTTATTTATCTTGTTTTGAATAAAGAATTATTTGTTAATTACACTTCTTCTGTTGTTTCTTTTTGTGTAGTTTTTCTGAATAATTTCTAATGATGTTAAAACAAAATTAACATTTCCTAAGTTGATGAAAAAGGAAGTAGGAAGCCCTTGAATAATTTCTTGCGAAAACATTTACGCATATGCCAAACTACGGCAAGTAGTAAACAAAATACTGCTTCGTTAAGAAGATATAATGAGCATCACCATTGGAGAATTATGCAACTAAGGCCTAAAAGAAAAAGGAAAAAGAAGAAAAAGAAGACAAATTAATTGGTTTCACATGGATTTTTTTTTAATCGTTTTGGGAAAAAACTCACTGAGATATATCCAATTTTAATTAATATGAGCATATATAATATTTGTAATTTCTTTTTTGATCATTTTGGGTTTCTATTATATATAACCATTAGCAAGAATGATTTAAATTGGATAAATCTCGATCAGATTTCTTGGGATTTAGATTTATTGATGAACTGAATTTTTTTAATATTATAATCAGTGGTTACTAGACAATAAATAATATGTAATTAAATATTGATTGTATAATGTTATAAACATTGGCAATTTGCACAGTTTTGGCAAAAGGATTCGCACAAGATCGATTTCAAACTATGCAAAACTCACCTAAAGAAATCAAGCATGATTATCATTAACTCTCCAACGGCTAGTTCCTGAATCAGTGGCCATAATCAAAACAGTTTATTAGACTTCATTTGCTTTCCATCTTGTAAAACCCCACAATATGTATATATATCATTGTACTCATGCTTAAAAACAATATCGTTCAATCTTCAAATTCTATTTAATATAGAGCTTATGGCTTCTAGTTCAAAATCTGGACCAAATGTGCGTCTCCAATTCTTCCACCGATGTGCAAGTTTGGTTCCAATCAGACTCACAAGTGACAATTACCTTCTGTGGAGTTCCCAAATTCTGCCCTTAGTAAACAGCCTTAGGCTGGAACACCATATCACAGATGTTGAGACTCCACCTACAGTTCTTAAAGAAGAACAAACTGAGAAAATCAATCCTGAATTCCTAGTTTGGAAATCAAACGACTGCCTTCTTATGACATGTTTAAAGGGCATGATGACAGAAGACGTGATAAGCATGACTATAGGAGCAAAAAGTGCTTGAGAAGTCTGGCTTACGGTCGAAGAAAACATGCTTCCAGCAATAAAGGCAAAAGAAACTTGGCTGAAAGATGGCCTATTCTCGCTGAAGAAAGGATAGTTGAAAATAGAAGAATTTCCAAAGAAATTTAAAGGATTATGTGACAACTTTGTTGCTACTGGCAGGCTGGTCAGTAATGAAGATCAAATACTTCAGATTACTCGAGCTTTGGGGCCAAAATACACAGATTTTAAAACGGCCATGCTCACCAAGTTGTCCTATCCTTCTCTGAAAACACTTCATTCAGGCTCTTCAAAATCACGAGGAGACTGTTGTTATCCCAAAAGGAGAGCAAGATAAAGTCAATGTGAACCATAATCAAGCCTTTTTTGAATAGCAGGGAAGAGGTAGAAATCGAAGGGGTGGTAAGCATGCAGGGGCGGACCCAGAACTTTGCAGTACCCTGGATTAAATTAAAAAAATAAAAAATTTGTACCAAGTGAACATGAAATTTCATATATATAGATGACAAAATACACCTAATAACAAGAGACATTAAGAGCCTTACACGTAAAATCTATATTGTAAATAAAAATAAGTTTAAAAAGTAGTATAAAAAAATACAATCTCAATACAAATTTTCAACCGAAGTTGTACTTTTCGAGGTTTCAAATTATAAAAATCATCAATTACAGAATCTGAATCAATAGTATCAGTAATTTCTCTTTCAACATAGATAACCATACAATCTGAAAAAAACTCATTTTCCATCTTATTATGAAGTGATGTCTTGATAAGTTTCATGACTGAAAATGCACGCTCTGTTGTGGCCGTGGAAACAGGAAGAGTCAAGACTAGACGAATTAATCTATCAATCAACAAATAGTGCTGTGACTTCATTGTTTCAACAAATCGTCGACAGAGCTAAAAAAGGGAAGCCATATTTTGAAACCGTGGATGAGAAAGCACATCAATTTGATAATGTTCTAATTCTCTTCTCAAAGCAAGCACCTCATTTGGAGTGAAATCATGAGGATAAAATTTCACAGCAAGAGAACAAATATTGTCTATATCAAATGATTTGAACCCATCAACTGGATCCAATGCCGAGCTCAAAGTGAGGAGTTCCACAGTTTGCTCAGAGAATCTACTATTTAACTCCATCAATTGAAAATCTATTACAACATTAAATACATCACAGTGATAATGATGTTCAACTGTAACATAATCTTTTTGCTGATAAGAACGCCCTGTACCTTCCATATAACAATCACTCATATCAAGCATAGTAATATCATATTTTTCACAGAAAGATACGACACTTCTAATAAAATCATCCCATCCACTATCTCGAAACTCTTGCAAAAGTCTTTTTGTACTTGAGACATAGTTCAAAGCATTCAAGATGTCCAATGATTTTGTCTATAATGCTCGACAAAGAATATTAGAAATTCCGAGAACTTTATTCAATAAAAACAAAATAAACACAAACTCAAAGGATTTCATCTCCCTATATGCACCTTTAGCTTCCCCACGTGATGAACATAATTTATATACATATTTTACCCTTAATTAAATAATTGCTAGTTATATTTATTTGTTATTTTTAATTAATTGAATTATTTTATTGAATAGGAAATTAATTAGAGATTATGGATAAAAAGAGCATAAAGAAATTCAATTTGTGAGCATTAAAGATTAATTAACTTGGAAGCAATTATGCTTATATGCATGTTCATTCAAGCCAAGGAAACTGAATTCAACAAATTCATTTACCCAGGCACATGCGGACAAAGAAGATAAAGGGATGGAAAGCAATAGAAATGGACCCGCACTTGACTTTCATGAGTGGAAAAGGAATGAAAATTCTTTTTGGAGTACACGTGATAGAAGCCAAGACAAGTTAAAAGCTTTGCCAGCACATGAAGGATTAAAGGAAGTTTAATTGGGCTTTGCAAGAGTGGGCTGATTTTAGCTTGTGTGAGCAATTCACTGGCTGTCATTATTTGACAAGGATTCGGCTAAGGGATTAAAAATATAAAAGCCAAACTTCGGCTTCAGAATAGGAAGGGCCGCCAGAGGAGGAGAATTCGGCTTTGAACAGAGAGCAGCGGCAGCAGCAATATTTCAGCTTCCATGGCTAATTTTATTTCTTTTGTTGCTCACAATTCAAGTATGTCTAGCTAATTTTCTTATACTGAGGTTAAGGATGAAACCCTATTCAATGAAATAATTATCTTTTTATTTATTTAATTCCCTATATATGTGCTTTAATGTTTTTGGTTTTTATTTCACATGATTAATTGGATGTTATTAAAATCTTTTCATCAATTATGTCATACATTATTGATTGTTAGGATTAATATTCGATTAATTCTATGCTTGGTGTTAACATATATGTTTCCATAATATTGATTTTGATGATAACAAACAAGATTAAGAATGATTAATCTTTTAAGCCTAAATTATTTAATATTCTTTTTAAATAAAATCATTATTTTTACATTATAAAGGTTTTATATTTAATGGAAAAATGATTTCATGAAAATGATTGTTTTTATTTTTTTTAAATAAATCATTATTTTCAAATTATAAATGTTTCATATTTAATGGAAAAAGGATTTTATGAAATTGGTTGTTTTTCAAAGTTTATGGTTTAATTGAAAGAATTTTGAAAACTTTGAAATAAACAAGTATTGCTTGAAATTTTGGTAAAGGACTTATTTGAAAAGTGTCATAGCATCTTTGGCAATATCATAATTTCAGAAAGTTTTGGGATAAACAAAGCATTATTTAGAAATTCTGCAATTGGACATATTTGTAAAGTTTCATAACGTTCTGGGCCGTAGTACAATTTTATAAAGTTTTGGGGTCAAACTGTAAATTTTGGGAAATGTTTTACTGTAGCAGTTACTGTAGCAAGCGGCTTACCGGATACTGATAAACGGCAAGCCGGATACGGGGCAGTAAGCACCAGAACGAAAACGGCTTACCGGATTCCTGAATCCGGCAAACCGGTTAGGCAAAATTTTGAATTTTGCCTTAACGGTAACATAAATCCGGCTTACCGGATTCCATAAAACGGAAAACCGGATAGCCCAGAATTTGAGTAACGGCTAGTTTTCGAGCTCAAGCTATAAGAACTCAAATCCAACTCATTTTGACTCTCTCCAACAAGCAAAAACAAAAAGCACACGTGATATCTTGAGCTTACAACTTGCAAAACACAAAATCATTGAATCATTCATTGTTCTTCATCTTTGACTATCTACTCATTGAGTGAGTTTGATTGTAACTTTCATTTCTTCATTTCATTTGTAAGAGTTTGAGTGTGTGAGACACTTGAGTGAAGAGATTGAGAGATAATCTCTTTGTTGTAAAGGTTTATTGACACCTCGAAGTCAATTGTAATCGTTGAAGCCTTGGAAAGGCTTGGATAGTGAAATTCTCAAGCTTGGATCGCTTGGAGGCGTGGACGTAGACGGGGATTGCCGAACCACGTAAAAATTCGTGTGTTTGTTTCTCTTCTCCCTTACTCTTTAATTATTGTGCTATTATTGAACTTATTGTTTTCAATTGTTGTTAAGACATTAGATTGCTTGTTGTGTGGATTTGCTTGGTTAATTTGTAAATTTCCAATTCACCCCCCCTCTTGGGTTGCACACTTATATTTCACTTGGATCTGTATAAACTATATGTTTACATGGGATGCTTAGATGTCATATTATTAAGCAGAAACAAAACCTACATTAACTTTAATTACTTGGGCTTAATTGTTATATTCATGAGATGACATAGATTGATTTCGAGTTGTCACTCTAAAATTGGGGATTAATTAATATTTAGATAATTACTAATTGAATAGTGGTGGATTCCGAAACCTTGGTAATTTTTATCTCATTGAATTCTCATTTGCTTTAATTGTTTTCTTAGTTTAATTAGTTTAATTTCTCTTAAAACTCAATTTGCTCAACTAGGTTAGAATTAATTTTAATTTTAGATGTAAATTAGACTTTTCAATTTATAACAATCCCTGTGGGATCGACCTCGTTACCACTACTCTATTTCTAGATTCGTGCGCTTGCGAGTATATTAAAATTTTCACGACACCACGCATATCTCGACTAGATCCATCATTAATCATTTTTCCTAAAACTTCAAGAGTTGCACCAAACATCTCAATAAACCTACTAACTAAAGTAAAATGTGAGCTCCAACGTGTATCTCCAGCCCTTTGTAAAGTTCTAACTTGATTAGCCCCTATACCAGTCTCAAGCTCTTCTAAAGCTATCAAATCTATAATTTCTTTTTCTCTAGCAGATTTTAACTCAGAATAACGCTTGAAAGAAGCACTAGCAAAGTTAATAATAGAACTCAACTTCGAAAAAAATAGCCATACCTCATGCACTTCTTTAGATACCGCAACTAATACGAGTTGTAGTCGATGAGCAAAACAATGTACATAATAAGCATACGGACAATCATTGAGAAATAAAGATTGTAATCCATTCTATTCACCCGCCATATTGCTAGCACCATCATACCCTTGACCTCTTAAATTTTCAACTAAAAGATTGTACTGAGCAAGCACATTGCATATCTCATTCTTTAAAGTCAATGCCTTTGTTTCATTGACATTCACAATTTCAAAGAAACGTTCTCGAATAAAACCATCACAATCAACATATCTCAAAATAATAGCCATTTGTTCTTTGTGAGATTCATCTAGTGCCTCATCAACTATGATACAAAACTTAGCATCACCCACTTCCTCTCGAATCTTGTGTCGTACTTTATTAGCAATAATATTCAATAACTCCTTTTGAATCTTAGGTGCTATGTATTGGGCATTTTTAGGAGCATTTTCTAACACAACTTTATTAATCTCCTCATTCATTGTTGCTAACAACTTAATTAATTCAATAAAATTTCCACGATTAAGAGAATTAACGGACTCATCATGACCTCTAAAAGCACATGCTTGTTTTGCTAACCACTTAGTAGCTACTATTGAGGTTTTAAGTCGCAATCTATTCTCCAAAATTTGTTGCGAAAATTGTGCATTCAATCTCTTATCAATATGTTTCGATGGATCCTTTAAATTGCTCCATTTTAACATGGCATCATTGTGAGAAGAACCATGACCTCCTTCATGTTGAGCAAAAGGACATGTTTTTTCACAACCAACATACTTCCAATTTTGAACCCCATCAACAACAAATGCTTCATTCTTAGATGGCTTATCATGAAAAATATAGCATGGAAAACAAAATGCTTTGTCTTTTGATATAGAATATTCAAGCCAAGGAAATTTCGAGAACCAAGAAAATTGAAATCGACAGTTTTGCGTACCATATTTAGTCGATGGATTCTTTTTTAGTTTGGGTTGAAATGGTCCCATATTTATATATGTCATCTGCACATCTTCACGCTTGTCAATGGGAAAAGTACTTATTGAAAAACGCAATCTGAGATCACGTTCTAAGTAAGGCGTGTCAATAGTAGATGGAGTATCAACTTTCTCAAATTCGACTCTTTGAGACTTAGGTGGAGAACTTGAGGCATCAATGTTGCACATAGAACTTGTTCCATTTGATGATTGACCATCATTTACTTTAGTAAAGAATGAAAGTAGAGTTTTCCTCGGTTTGGATTTTTTGTTTGACATTATAACCTATAACAACATATAATTGTGTAAGAATCAAGAAATCATTAAAAGTGTTATAAACTCTACGTTCTACTAATTTTAAATATATTTAAAGTCGCAAAATAAAAAAAATCAACATTAAGGCTCATACAAGTCAATATATGGTTAATACAAATACCCATGCCTATCAAATTTTTGAGAAAAAAGAATTGTAAAATATTAGAGTAATAAGAAAAAAAATTAATAGATAAACAGTGAGATTTGAGTTAATTTAATCAAATGAGGAAGTTCAATAAACAAATTTATTTATTTATTAGACAATTTATTATCTACTCATTCTAATAGAGAGATGCCAACCATCAATTAGAATTATATGGTAACAAATCAACAATCACCAAAACATTATTATCCAAATCTCAATTGTTGATATTTGTTTAATTGTTTATACTTTAGACCTAATTATTGCAAGAAAGAGAATCATAGAAAAGATGTTTTGATTTCACTCATGCTTGTAAACGAGAGAGAGAGAGAGAGAGAGAGAGAGAGAGAGAGAGAGAGAGATAATTGTAATAAATTAATTTATACTTGTAAACGAGAGAGGGAACTGTCATAAATTAAAATAGGAGTGATTTTTACCTATTAAAAATTGAATAGAAAGTGCTTGAGTCGAAAAGAAGTGAAGCAAGGGACCACCACAGCCACAGGAGTGAGGGATTTTATCGTTGCTGTTGGATGGATGCAAAAGGAAGCAACAGGGAAACTGGGAAAGGTAAAGAGGAAAAAGTAAAAGTAAATATTATTTTATGTATTTAATGGTAATTATGTAATTTTTGAATAACTTTTTAATTTTTTTTTTTTGGGGTCTGTAAGCATGGTTTACGTGGAAGAGGACCTAGTCAAAACTATAGTACAAGAAACAACTACGGAAACAACAAGCCTGGTGGTGGTGTGGTTGGGGTACACCAAATTTAAAACTTCATTAAAAAAAAACAAATAGTATAGAGTAAGTAAGGGTCAATCTCACGAAAACTACACTCATGCTGCGTTTACTTTCTGAATTGGAAAATTAGAATCCAAAATTGGAATGATTGATGACGTTTACTTCGTAAAAATGAAGCAGGAATCGGAATTGGAATCGTGGGCCCACCATTATTTGGGAATGGGGAATGGGAGATTGATTCCCATGGGGGGAGGCGGGAATCAATCTTCCATTCCTTAGAGTTCTCATTTTGCCCCCATTAACATTCAAATATTCCTAAAATGCCCTCCTTTAAATAAAAAATATAAATATCAAAAATAAAAAGCCAAATATGTAATTAATTACTAATTACTATAATTAATTAATTATTATATTATAGTTAATTAATATATTCATACATTATTAACAATAATTATAATTTTTAAATAAATAATCACAATAATTAATATATTATTATTATTAATAATTAATTACTATAATATTATAATTATTATAATTAATTCATATATTATCATTAATTAATTGATATAATTATTACTGTTAATTAATATAAAAACTATAATTAATAATAATTATTATTACTATTAATTAATATATTAATACATTATAACAATAATATAGTAATAATTATAGTTTTTGAATAAATAATCACAATAACTAATATATTTTATTATTATAATTAATTAATAAATATACTATCATAATAATCATTAATATAATTAATTCATATATTACTATTAATTAATTAATATAGTTATTACTATTAATTAATATATTAATACATTATTAACAACAATATATTAATAATTATAGTTTTTGAATAAATAAATACAATGATTAATATATTTTTATTATTATAATTAATTAATTAATTAATATACTATTATAATAATCATTAATATAATTATTATAATTAATTCGTATATTATTATTAATTAATATATTAATACATTATTAACAATAATATATTAATAATTATAGTTTTTGAATAAATAATCACAATAATTAATATACTATTATAATTAAATAAGTAATATTAATATTATTGATTAATATATTTTATAATAATTATTATAATTAATTAGTATATTATTATAATTAATTAATTAATAATTTTTACAATTAATTAATATATCAATATATTATTGACAACAATTAATAATAATAATAATAATAATAATAATAATAATAATAATAATAATAATTTTTAATAAATAATCACTATAATTAAAATATAAAATAATAATTATGACAATTATTCATTAAGTACTTTTTAGTAATTTGTTACAATATAACTCATTCTGATTCCGATTCCAAGACAAAGTAAACACATATATAGCAATCCAACTCATTTCGATTTCGATTCCTACAGTTGAAGTAAACAACTTATTTTAATTCTCATTCTTGACCATTTCGATTCCAGTTTAGTAAACGCAACATAATTTTATTTATTATCAACTCTAAAACAAAGATTTATAATAATAATAATAATAATAATAATAATAATAATAATAATAATAATAAATCTAACTAAAGAAAATGCCAACTATAATAAACCAAAAAAGAAAATGGTTTTATGAAATTTTAACTAAATTGCAAGAAATCAAGAAACTAAAACTACAAAAATGATAATTTAATAAAAACTTTAATTAAAGGAGAAAAAATAATAATAATGAAAACTTTTGCTGAAAGATCATTCGCCACCACCAAATAAGCACATAATCAATATATCAATTTTATCATCAATTTCTATTGAAACTATCAACTGTAGACAACAATAAGCTCTGTTAATCTATATATTTTCTTAACATGTCGTTAAGCAAAATGAATACTTCATCTAATCTCTAACCATTAAATAATTTAAAACAAACTCTCTAAATTTAAGATAATGGAAGCATCAAGTAGAGAAAGATATTAAGTTGATAAAGACAATTACCACACAAGTTAGGATTACATAACCTAGGTTATGTTATCCAATGTAATCGCCGATTTCAATTTGCTATTAATGATTAAAATATCAAGACAATTACAAATAAAGTATTTAAGTCTAATAATAGAATTCATTCAAGTCTTATCTAATTGGCCACTCAAATAAGATAAGATTAAAATCATAAACAATAATTATAAAAGAAAATAAACAATCTCAATTAAATAAATTAAATTTTTGAAATTGATTATTAATTATATAATATGTTTGGGGTTTTGAAATTGAATTAGGATCCTCTCCTGATCTGAACACTCCTGATTTTTTACAGATATTGTGCTATCTGTCTTTTAGTGTTAATGTATGATTAAGATTTAAATTTTTTTCTTTTCAATTTATTAACCACCAATCATATTAATAAAAATTACTCAAAATAAAATCAGATCAGGAGAGAATCTTGATCCTTTAAAATGAACCTTAATCAAATAAAATCCTAACCCAGTATGACGAAATAGAAAGCGAAAATAAAAGCTAACGACATTCAAAGTTCCAAGGAATTGAATGAAAAAGAAAAACTGTTGAGTGTTAGAAAATGTATATTTATAAAGGAAAAAATCATTATTTTACACTTCAAGTTCCACTAACATTCCTACTTTTTATGTATTTAAGTCTCTTGTCATTTAATTATGTATGTTGTATTATAATTAAATATTTTATATATTTTTGGGGCATTATAGTTATTTCACAATGAACGAGAGATCAGACGGCAAAAGGGACATCACTTTTGAACTGAGGACGGTCGAAAACCTTAGGAGGAGCATAAAAGGAAAAATGACACTATTCACATGTACAATACTATTTATATATTTGGTACTGTATACGTTACTGTTCACAATATTATTCACATAGACGGATCGATGACGTGGCATTGAACGATGATGTGGCATTGACTGATGAGGTATCACGATCTTGTTGGATTAAAATTCTTATGTACCGTTGATCGGTGACGTGGCAGCATGTTAGTGGACCAAAAATCGCGCATACGGTACATGCATATACACATGATTATTTTCAACCAAACCGCGTTACTGTTCAAACCACGTCACTATTCAAATCATGTGGTCAAACCATGTTACCATTCAAACCGCATGGTCAAACTGCGTACTGTTGATTGATGATGTGGCGCAATCCTGAGCGTCCGAAATGATTTTGATCTGATGGCCATGATTTACTCAATGTATCTATAAAAAAAGGGCTCTCCCCCTTAATTTGGCATCTTTGAATCCATTTTTGGGCTCTATTTTCTGTAATTCCTTCTCCATCTTGTATTTTTTACGTATTTTAATAAATTTCTATTTTGCCCCTAGTTCAATTATGAGTAACTAATTTTCTTTCAAGCTTGGGTTGAAGGTGAAGTCTCAACATGTGTCATGGGCTTTATTTGGTAAATTTACTTTCTCTTCCCCTCTAATTTTTGTGGATGATTTAACTTTTCATCGACAAATAATAATAATCTTGTCTAGATACCGCCCTGGTTTCACCGGCTTCCTAGTACAAGGTTATTATTATTTGGCACGATAAGCCCTTAACACCATATTGATTAGAGCGTGGTTCATGAGGTGTGGAAACCCCCCTCATGATTTAATTGGCATTAATAAGGAATATTTAGCCCATGATGCATGTTGATACGGATCCAGATACCCAAGTACATCATTTTAATAGATTTTTCTTCAATTTATTCTCGCCATTTCAATTCCAATTTTAGGATAATCTAAGTCACTTTCACCACAAATCCAACCACACTCATACAAAATTAATTCTACATCTAATTAAAATCCACCTCCTCGTGGGATCGACACTCGTTACCATTAATCTATTCTACAATAGATTCGTGCACTTGCGAGTCAATAAAATTTGCACAACAAAAACCACGTGATAAAACAATCCAGGCACTGACAATCCTTCTCAAATGTCCACATACTTCTCTCTCTTTTCTCTCCAAAAAATGATTTTTTTTCTTTTCCCGTCGATGCACAACTTTGTCAAATGGCGTCCCCCTTTTCAAAAGCTTCAAACACCAATTTTTTTCTTGGGTAATTTCCAGTTTCCTCCCTTGAGGTTTGCCGTACCTCCACTGTGAGAGATTGTATCAGCGTATCTCCACTTTCCTCCCCTACCGTTATTATGTAGTTTCGTATAAGGTTAGGCTAAGAAGGCAAATTAGTAATTGCATACTTTTTGGATTAAATAGTCAAACAATTTCAAAACTTTACACTTTGGGAACTGTGAAGTGAATAGAACACTCTAATGTCCATTGGGTTAACAACAGAAACATGCTTTTATCCATTGTATTTTTACTCAAAAACTACAATAACTATGCTATTCTCTATGGAGATCAAAGCCACAAAACTCATAACCCAGAACCCATTTCAATTCCTAACAAAAATGCTTTGAAAGGATTTGTTGTTGCACATAACAAAATAAAGATGAACCAAATCCGAATCGGCAGATACCCATTCAAGAAATCAACTAGACAAACCGCCATCAACGAAAGTATTTTTTTCTTCAAATGGTGATGGGATTAGTTGAAAGTAAAGCTGGGTATGTAAAATGTTGCTCGTTGTTATTGATGATGTGGGTTTGTGGAGACGATTTTGTTTTTTCTTTTTTTATAATATCAAATGCATGATCCAATTTGGGTTTTAGTTGCTTATTATTTAATTGGAGAAAGATTTTGGAGGCTAAAAGATGAGGTAATAATACAAATTTTGCATGCCTTTATTGAAAGCTGAGTGAATGAGTTCATTGAGTTCTAATTATATGGGAATTTTTTAGGGCTAGCTAGTTGCGTTTGTTATTGGGTTTTCTATTAGACTTGAAATTGAAGATGGTTTTAAAAAGATGGTGATAGTTACTGATTATGGTACAAGGGTATTTTAGTTATTTAATCAGTCAGCAAATGGTTCAATTAACGGTATATTAACGGTAGGGAGGAAAGTGAAGATACGTTGATACAATCTCTCAAAGTGAAGATACGACAAACCTCAAGAGAGGAAACTGGAAATTACCCTTTTTTTCTTTCACACGGTTTTTTTCCGGCCAAAAAATCCACGTGATGAGGGGCAATTTGGTGGCTGGTGTTGTGAGGCTGTGGCTGCTTGCATAGCGAGCTAGGAGAGGTCAAGAAACGGGTGCACAAAAGTTCGTGTAAAGCGCGACACACGCGATCGTTTGCACTAGAATTGTGGGCTTGTGGCCGACACCAGAGCCCAGCTGATTGACGATGTGCCTGGGGATGTAGCTGACTTTACCTGAGCGATCTGACCGTCGAAGCATTGATCGATAGTGCTACACGCCACTAGCTGGATAGGAATTTTTGCGAGATTGAACTCCGCTTTAATCCAAATTCTCTTTAAATTTTATCATCATTTTTCTTCACATTTTCACCCAACTAAATGTCAACTTTCTCTTCTTGAAATTTTTACCTATATTAATAACAAAATTAAGGAAATTAAATATTTGAAAAGAGGAAACAATCTACAATAAATTTAAATTGTTATGAACCAAGTAAAATGAATTATAATTTAACCTAAAGGTACAAAATTTAAATTAAATCAAAATAAAATAACTAAATTATAAATTAACTAAAGGAGAACAAAATGAGAAAATATGGTAAAATTAATAATAAAATATAGAGAAAATATGCACTTATCACCTGCTTTCAAAATGGCAATAATGTTAATAATTATGGAAGCGACAATTATAGTGATAATTCAAATTACCAAAACATAAATGTTTATCCACAAAAGCACAACAATGTAGAAGAGGCCATTATATGCCAAATTTGTTAAAAACATAATCGCAGTGCCGATGTCTGCTAGGATAGATACAGATACGATTATCCTGAAGAAAAAGGACCTTAAGCACTTACTGCCCTGAATATACAAGTTAACTCCAATCAACAATTTTATGCACACTCTGAAGCAACTGCTCACATGGCAAACAAGATTGGTATTTTAAATGATGACATGCCCTATAGAGGATTTGACAATAAATTCTTTGCCTTGTAATGGAAAGGTTTGTAAATATCGGATATTGGCAATAAGTGGGTAGAAACAAATAATGACAAATTAGAATTAAATAATGTTTTAGTTTTACCTAAGACTGGAGCTATTAGCACCCCTCTAATCTCCTATTAAGACCCCTCCTATATGTTTACACATTTACCCTCAATTATAATTACACTAAAGGACAACGTAATAATTCGACAATTCCAGTGAACTTTTTACACCACAGTACACCCACCAATCTATTTTGAAATTAACAAAAAACTAGTAAAAGATTTTCAAAGCAGTTTCTGAATTATTCATGACACTATTTTAATTATATTGCTAGTAATTTAATCTTTTTTATTATTGAACCATTTCCCACGATGGTCAGGATCTGCCATCAACACCCCTTACAATTGTTACTTCTCAAGAAGTTGATAAGAACTTGTTTGTATTTATAGAAAAATTCTAGTGCAATTAGAATAAAATATTGATCTTGGGAACTGACAAATTTACAATATAATTATTAAGTTTAGAATCCAATATAACAAATTATAATTTATTTATTAGACTACCCAAATATTTCTACCACTACAATATGTTGAGTTTTCTTCTCTATTGTCGTGAATTTTCAAAATTGTCAAGCTTATATAAGAAGTTTGAACAACTGACAAATTTCAACAAATGTAGCTACTAAAGAAATGAGATGAATTTGTTTTATTTGTTTGATATTTGAGATTTGAGAACTGAAACAAGTTCAAGAAAGAGACAGATGGGGTTTTGGGCAAAAGTGATAGAGGTTATTTGTGGAAATTGATTAGGTGTTAATAGAAGAAATGTGAAACTTTAAATTATTTCATGGAGTACATTTAGAAAAGGGTTTTAAGAGATTAACAGAGGGGTGCCAATAGCTCCACTCTTTACCTGAACTAAAAAAGAATTTATTTTTCCATTAGTCAAGTTATAGATGATCATAAATGTTTTTTTGAACTTAACACTGATGGCTCTGTGATTAAGAACAAAAACAATTAGGTACTGGCCAAGGGGCGCAGGCAAGGTAATTGTTTGCATTAGAAGAGAATTGCGATGCTGCTCTCATGGCAATAAAAATAGATTATGATCAATACAACTTATGGCATACAATATTAGGTCATGCCAATTCAAAGATTCTACATGCTTTAAAAGATCATGGATTGATTAACTTTCCTAATTGGTTAAAACAACCAAACCTATGTGTTTCATGCCAATTAGGCAAAACCTGTAACTGTCCATCTATTTTATGTAATAAAAAGTTAGAATTTCCCCTTGATAAAATTTTTTATGATCTTTCCGCTCCTGTTAATTCAATACAAAAGTTTGGCTTTTATTGCCTATTTATTGATGATTTTTCGAAATTTTACTGGTTATTTCCACTTAAACATAAATATGAGTTCATTGACTTTTTTTAAGATTTTAAAAGTAGGTCGAAAGTCAATTGGATAGAAAGATGAAAATCTTTCAATGTGATGGTGGTCGTGAATTCAACCCAAAATTATTCATACAACACTTTGAACAATGTAGCATACAAGGCAACTTTTGTGTCCCTATACATCTGAACATAATAGTGTTGCTGATAGGAAGCACAAACATATTGTAGAAACTACTCTAACAATGTTGTTCCATGCTTTACTACCCTTGTACTTTTCGGTTGATGCATTTCTTATTGTCGTTTTAAGTTATTAACAAGATGCCTTTATCCAATTTGGACAAACAAAGTCCTTATTATTTATTATATCATAAATTACTTGATTACAACAACCTTAAAATTTTTGGCACCAGATGTTTCCTTTACTTAAAGGACTATAACAAGACCAAGTTTGACAAAAAGTCTTATCCATGTGTTTTCATAGCCTATAGCCCCTTATATAAGGGGTTTAGGATGTTTACAACCACAATCTAAGCTAGTCTACATCTCTAGGCATGTTATATTCGATGAAACTATTTTTCCTTTCTCAGACAAATAAATAAATTCTATTGTACAGGAACATGGAGATATAACAACTTTCTAGACGCTGATGAGTGGATATCTACTGCAAGTCACAAGAACGCCAAAATTACGGATGCACCAAGTCATGTTAAAATTTCACCAATTTTGGTCTTACAACATGTTGACCTCACATGACCCTAAGGAAGCTGAAGCATCATAATTTCACCATGCACCAAATGTTGATGAAGTTGAAATTACCTAAAGCCAAGTTGCACAAGACATGACATTTGATGGCTCAGAACATCAAGAGAACAGTTGCCCCTAGCAAGTGTCTATATATAGTACCAACACTTCCAATCAAGCTCCCTTATCAAATGAGAATTATGGCAATTGTACGAATAATCAGTCCATCTCCTTATCAAATGACAATTAAAACAACCCTTTCTAACAATCCTAACAGATAAAAGAAAGATCTGCCTCTGTCCTTAACATATCAAATAAGTTATTTATTGATCTACGTATATCATCCCATGCAGAAATCAACATACACAACACAACCACCTCTACATTAAACATCTATCCTAAGATCACCTGAAATAAACTTAAAACCAACCTTAATGTAGCTTTTCAAACTCAACATCTCCAAACAGAGCTAAAAACTATCAAATTTGCCCTCCAAAGTTCTGCTTGAAAAATCATAATAAATTGAATTCTTATTAGATTAGCTTGAAAAAAGTCTCAAATTATTCTTAAAGAGATCTAGGTTATTATATAGAACAACCAGAATCAAAAACATTTTTACTAATCACTATGATTTTTTAGACAACCGATTGTCAGCATATTTCCCTACAAAATCTAAGATTTCTACTTCTACTAATATTAGCAATAATGCTTGTTTATAACAATTGACAAAGATCAAGAATTGAAATTACCTTTAATTACCCATTAACGGACACTCCTGGATATGTTTGAGTAGATCGATTCTAAAAAGTCATCTTAATGAAGATATTGAAGTCCTAAAGACAAACTTCCCTATTTTTTTTTTCTTCTTTATCTCTTTTTATTCTTTCTATCCTTTCTTGCTCTTAATATCAATCTCTCTCTCTCTCATTAGGTAAAGATGGCATTTTTTTTCTTTTTATATGCAAGACTAGAATTAGCTAAGGGTTATAAAAAGACTAAATGCCCTGAATCTAATGAAATGACTAAAATGCCCTAGAAGATTTGGGTATTGCAAGATTATATTTTAATCATGGCCATGATTTCATTATGGCTCCTAAGTTGTTTAATAGTGTGATTGATTCTCTCATTTTCATTAAAATGCAGCTGCTCCAAGTCCTTGACAAAACATATCTATTGTAGATATGGATGCCAAAATCTATGTGAATAGGCTTCTTTGCAAACTTGAAGTAAAAGTAGCTTCACATGAATTTTTCTTCGATTTGTCTTAAGAAGGAAAGCCATCAAGCCTTCGGATGTACAATAACTGAAGGCAATGTTATTCAATTTCCAAGAGTCAATACTAAAATAATATCAACAAATTGAGTTGACCTTGTTGTTGATGGAATTAACTTGCCTCATTTACATCCTTGCTCAAGCAAGTTGAGTATTGTCATAAGAGGAATAATGGCTGTAGGAATCATAACAACTGATAATGTACTGTATTATAAAAGGAGCACGAATAAAAAGAAGGGAGAGAGTTATCACCCAAGGAGAATACCAAACAGAAACAACAAGAAAACAAAAATTTAGAGAGAGATTGAAGGTTGTAACAGAGGATTCAAGGAGGAAATAGAGGAAATAGAGAAGATATCAAGACGACCAAGCAGACTTCAGTTCTTCTACTTATTTTCTTTTTTTTCTATTTAATGATGGGAATGTATTGGATGGTTATAACAATCTTATTTACTGTTCTATTGTAAATCATGAACTGAATTTGATTGTGGTTGAGTGATAAAAGATCTTAATGGATGTTTGATTGACATATATGTGTTGCTCTGTGTGTGATATAATATTTTTTCTTAATTGTATTTATTGCAATTCTCTATTTCGGCTGACTAGCTATTTAGTGGATATTAGCTAAGAAAGAGCCTAAAAAAAGTCTGACTTAGTTGATCAAATTAAGACAATACTTGGTTTTAGATTGGGTTTCCCAAGTTGAGTTAATCTTAATTTGAATAGGGTCATACTTGATCTAAAATTAATGAAGAACTAGACATAAAAATTCACCTTATAGGGCAATTGGAACCTAGAACATTTAATGCTATATTTAAAGTTGGCATAATAATTGGTCACTGTTAGGTTACATTAAGTGTAAGATATCCAACATGCGACAGCTGAGGATGTATGAAGGATTCTGTCCAGTTCTATAGTATATGTTGTAGCAACAATACCGTAATTGAAAAAATAGTCAATGCCAGTAAGTGAGTTTATTTACTCAACTACTCATTTCTCATTAATTACATCCTTATGTTTGACATGATAATTTTCCTTATTGCATTTTATTTATTGCATTCTTAATTTAATTAGTTTATTAGTTTCACAAAGTGTCTTATTTTAATTTAAAACAAAACTGCACCATTAAGATTGTTGTAGCAAGTCTGATAACATCAATCACTGTAGAAACGATATGAATACTCATCAATATATTACTTATTGTATACACTTGTACATTGACACCCATAGTAATAGAAATAACCCAAAAAATTTTAAGCACCGTTGTGGGGGATTGATTGTTCATTCTGATTTGTGAAATTAATCTTAATCGATGCTACTTTTTGTTTATTTTGTTGACAGAAATGATCTAGCAACCTTTGCATGCACAAATATAAGCCTGTTGAATTCCAGTTTGATCCAGAAGTTGAAAGAACTGTAAGGAGATTGAGAAAAGAGCAAAAAAATTTAAAAGCTGCTGTAACAATGGATGATTTCCAAGATATAGGGAATTTGAACCCCTGAGGAGAAATACAACTAGTAAATGCACAAGGAGGTCAAAAAGGTCAGAATGGGCATATTATTCATATGGTAGATGATAGAAATAGAGCCATTTGAGATTATACAGTGTTGACCTCTCAAGCCATAAACCCTGAAATAGTTAGCCCCGAAGTGCAAGTGGATAATTTTGAGCTTAAACCAGTGATGTTTCAGATGCTTCAAATAATAGGGCAATTCAATGGACTGCCATATAAAGATCCTCATATACACCTTAAGTTGTTTTTAGAAGTAAGTGATGATTGCAATATTGCTGGAGCATCATAGAAGGCATTGAGGCTCAGACTTTTCCCATTTTCTTTAAGGGATAGAGCAAGAGCATGGTTGAAATCTCTACCACTTGACTCCATTACCACATGGAATGACTTGACTGATAAATTTTTGATGAAGTACTTCCCACCGACCAAGGATGCAAAATTAAGGAATGAGATCATATTTTTCCATCTACTTGAAGATAAGAGCTTGTATGATTTATGAGAAAGATTTAAGGAGTTACTTAGGAGATGTCCTTATCATAGTATTCCTTGATGTATACAATTGGAAACTTTCTATAATGATCTCAACCCAAACACTAGATTAATCGTAGATGCTTTAACAAATGAGCATTTATACCTTAGTCTTATAATGAAGCTTATGAAATTTTGGAGATGATAGCCAACAATAATTATCAGTGGCCATCTACCAGACAAGCTGTAGCAAGAAGAGCAGCATGAGTTCATAATGTAGACTCCTTAACAACATTATTAGCCCAAGTAACCTCATTAAAAAATATAGTGAAGGTTATGACTACTGCTCCAGTAACTGTTAACCAAGTTGCTGAGGTCTCCTGTGTTTATTGTGGAAAAAAATATTTGTTTGACAATTGTTTTATAAATCCAGCCTCAGTTAATTATGTGGGCAACTTAAACAGACAGAACCAGAACAATCCTTACTCACACACTTATAACCCTAGATGGAGACAACACCTAAACTTCTCTTGGAGCAATCATAATCAACATGTTATAGCATCTAGTGGACAAAACATGCCTACTCAACCACTAGGATTTCACCAGCAAAATCAAGGATAAAGAAATACCAACAATGATCAATTCAGTTCTCTTGAAGCTTTGCTTAAGGAATACATTGTAAAAAATGAACTAGTTGTTCAGAGCCAAGCTATATCCGTAAGAAACTTAGAAAATCAAATTAGACAGCTAGCTACAACATTGAGTAATAGATCTCAAGGTAGTTTTCCAACAACACAGAGGATCTAAGAAGAGAAGAAAAAGAGCATTAAAAGGTGATTAACTTATGGTCTAAAAAGATGATCATATTCTTGATGATATATAAAAAAGAAGAGTGGAACCCGTTTCAACCAAAGAGGAAGCTCAAGTTAAAGAGGAGCCACAATATTCTATTTTCATATCCACTGGTGTGAACAGCCAAGCTACAACATCAGTAGAAAATGATGATCAAGCACTTGTTGGAGAAAATACTACAGTACCAGCCACATTAGTCTAGAACATGGCAAAAGAAAAGTAGTCTGTACAACCTGCTGCAACACATCGGTTGAGGCATCCACTACCCTTTCCACAAAGATTCAAGAAGCAAAAGCAAGACAAAGAATTCAGTAAATTCTTAAAAGTACTAAAGTAGTTACATATTAATATTCCTTTTATGGAAGCCCTAGAACAAATGCCAAATTATGTGAAGTTCTTGAAAGACATTTTAGCAAGGAAAAAAAGGCTTAGAGAGTTTGAAACAATTGCTCTAACACAAGAATACAACCATATGCTTCAGAATAAAATCCCTTAGAAGTTGAAAGATCTAGGGAGCTTCACAATTCCATGTTCCATAGGAACTAAATACAGTAGTAAGGCACTTTGTGATTTGGGAGCTAGCATCAATCTTATACCTTTATCAGTTTTCAAGCAATTGAGAGTTGGAAAAGTTAGGCCAACAACAGTGACTTTACAACTTGCTGACATATCTTATGCCTATCTAGAAAGGAAGATTGAAGATGTATTGGTGAATGTGGATAAATTTATTTTTCCAGTAAATTTTAAAGTGTTGGACTTTAAGGCAGATAAAGAAATGCCAATCATTCTAGGAAGACCTTTCTTAGCCACGGGAAAGACTCTAATTGATGTGCAAAAATGAGAATTGACCATATGGGTGAATGATCAACAAGTTACATTTAATTTTCTGGACGCAATGAAGAGTCCAGATGAGGTTGAAGACTGTAATTTTATCAATGTTGTGGACTTTGCTTCTACAGAGAGATTAAACAGTTGCTGAAATAGGAAAGAAATCAATGCTGTAACATTTGAATAACTTGAAGACGAATATCATAAAGCAGTTAGCATAGGATGGTTAGGAGAGAAGAAACCCGTGAGAACTGACAAGAATTTTGAATCCTTAGACCTCTTAAACAAGGAAGTAAAATTTTTTGTTCCATCTATTGAGTCATCTTCTATGAATACAAACCAAGAGAAGAGCTTGGTAAATGTATTTGGGATATATAAAAAGACTATTGGATGGATCACAGTAAATATCAAAGGAATCAGCCTTTTCATATGCATGCACAAGATTTTACTGGGAGACTACTACGGTAACTCCATAAAGCAACAAAGAATATTGAATCTCATCATAAAAGAAGTTGTGAAGAAGGAGATCATTAAGTCGTTTGATGTTGGAATTATTTACCCAATATTAGACAACTTATGGGTAAGTCCAGTTTACTATTTTCCTAGGAAAGGTGGTGTAACGGTTGTAGCAAATGAAAAGAATGAGCTCGTTCCCTTTAGAATAGTGACTGGATAGAGAGTTTGCATGGATTATAGAAAGCTAAACAAAGTTACAAGGAAGGATCACTTCTTATTGCCTTTCATAGACTAGATGCTGGATACATTTGTTGGAAAATAGTACTATTGTTTCTTAAATGGATACTCAGGCTACAACAAAATTGTTATAAAACTAGAGGATTAGGAGAAGACAACATTCACTTGTCCTTATGGAACCTTTGCTTTCAAAATGATGTCATTCGATTTGTGCAATGCTCTAGCAAATTTCCAGAGGTATATGATCTCTATTTTTTCAGATTTGGTTTAGTATACACTTGAGATTTTCATGGATGATTTTTTAGTTTTTAGGGAATCATATGATGACTATTTGTACAACCTAGAAAATATGCCTAAGAGATGTGAGGAGACCAATTTAGTATTAAATTGGAAAAAGTGTCATTTTATGGTACAAGAAGGGATAATCCTAAGGCATAGAGTCTCTAGAAAGAGAATAGAGGCAAACATGGCAAAAATGGAGGTGATTGATAAACTTCCACCACCTACTTTAGTAAAAGGCACTAGGAGTTTATTAGGACATGCTCGGTTTTATAGAAGGTTCATTAAAGATTTTTCCAAAATAGGCAAACCCTTATGCATGTTGCTAGAACATGACAGACCTTTCAATTTCAATGAGAATTGTTTAAATGTCTTTATTGAGTTGAAGAAAGCTCTTGTTATAGAGGGAACTCATTCTAGGCAATCAAGTCTTGCGCTATAACTCGATATTAAAGCTCTTTCCTGAAAAATTGATCTTCCAAGCTTATCAAAGTATATCCTCATGGCTGTTAAACTTCAAGATGAAAAAACAAGTCACGAATTCAAGGTGAATGGGCATATAGTGAAGCATTACATGGGAGCCGCTGTGAATCACCCAAGGGAGGACTTGTTCCTAAGGGATCCAACATGAGCAATCTAGGATGGTCAGGTTGAAGGACCTAAAATCAAGCACTAATTGGGAGGCAACCCAATAATAAGGGAAGCTATTGCAAACTTTTCCTTAACGATTAAGTCTGGTTTTGCATATTTTTAATTTATGGTTTTGTCATTTTAAATCGAGTATTTAATTTCTTTTCTTTCTTTTATTTTATTGCACTGAGTTTTTAAATTAAATTAAAAAAAAGAGGGGTAAAAGAAACTAACAGGAGTATTGTAGCATCACATACAACATGATAGTTGGGAAGTGGTTCTCATCCAACAAGGGAATTTATAGTTGTTGTTGTAGCATTGAATTAATTGCTGCTGCAGTAATTTTTATCGTTGCATTGACAAGCCTTGGATTTTTTTTTTACCGTTGGGGGATTGTCAGGCTTGCGTCAGTAGATTAGAATTGAAGATAAGGAAGGATTATGCAATCCCTAAATTATCGTGATATATATCCTTTCCTTTTTCATTTAAATTTGTTTTTAAATTTCAAATATTCTTTTTAATTTATCTTCTTAATTACTTTCCTTTTTCTATTTTCTCGCTCGCTATAAATTAAGGATTCCCTGTACTTTTTTTCAATTCCACCACAACCCTTTCTCTTCCCTTCGATAACTCTCACCATTATTTACAATTTTTGTTATGTTTTACTTCTTTTTTAGGCGTCATACAATTCTGTTCAATCTGCTACAACAATGACGAAGTTTAAGACAAGAGTTGCTAGATTGAAGAACCCTTCACACTGCCATAGCTATAAAGCAGAATACAACTCAAGACCATTATCAATTCTCGATATCTTGATCTTTCTATAAGTTTATGTTTCTATAAGTGTCTTCTAGTTTTTGAACTGCTTAAACACTTCATCCCTAGTTTTACTTAAGCACATAAATCCACACCATTTTAGAAAAATTATTAATAAAAGATAGAAATATCTACCACCCCTAAGAGAAATAACACGTGTAGACCCCCACAAATCAAAGTGCATGTAATTTAGCTAATATTTGGTAGTACGATCTATAGTTTCAAATTTAAATCTTGGAAGCCTTGCCTAAAATACAATCTTCAAAGAATCCCAAATACCTTACTTATCATTTCTAAACACTTGCTTTTTAAGTCCTTTAAACCCTTTTCACTCATATAACCTAACTTTAAATGCCATTGCTTAGTTCTATTCTTAGTAAGATCAATGACACTTGCTTCATCAACAACAATTGTTCCATTCAACGCATACAAGCCATTGTTTTTACTATCTTTCACAATCACAATTTAACCTTTAATAACCTTCAATGATCTAAACCACACACACGTTTGATTTAGTATCCGAAGAGAAATCAAATTTCTTTTAAAATTAAGAACATACTAGATGAGTTAAATCTCCAACAACCCCATCAAACATCTTAAGGCTTATAGTACTAAGATTTATGAGTTTGTTTGTTTGTTAAGAAAATAAAAGGAAAAATTCATAGAATCAAGAAATGAATTTCATGAATTATTAAGCTTAAAATGATTTATTTTGGTTATGCATGTATATATACAATGATCTGGAACTTTTTTCACTCTATTAATAAATGCAGCAATTGTTAAGTTAGGAACCATAACTAACTTGCCAGGTTAGCTGCCATGTCAGTATTGATAACAAATTTTGCTTCACTAACTATGCCAATAAAACTATTGATAACAAACATTGCTTAACCAATTAACTAATAACTAATCAATATTCAATCAATTTAATTATCTTAATAGCCCCCTTCAAGCTCAAGGTCTGGGAAGCACGTTGAGCTTGGACTTTAGATAATTTAATTGATCAATAACAAGAAGCTTTGTAAAAGTATCTGCCACTTGATCATAGTTGGGAACATGATTGATCCAAAGTTCTTTTTGTGCTATATAATCTCGAATGAAGTGTAAGTCTAATTCAATATGTTTGGTTCCAGAGTGATACTTGGGGTTGTTGGCCAAAGCCTCTGCACTCTTGTTGTCACAGTGGATAATTGATACTTTCAATTCCTTAAGCAAGTAAGTAATCCACAGAGTTTCAGAAGTTGCTAAGGCCAATGCCCTATATTCAGACTCAACTGTACTTCGGGAAACTATAGGTTGTTTCTTGGGTGACCATGAGATTAAGTTGTTGCCCAAGTACATGCAATATGCCCTAACTGACTTTCTAACATCTAAATCTGAACCTCAATTAGCATCTAAAAAGGCTATGACAGTGAAAGAACAAGAAGCATAAAACTATAAACCAAAGTCAGTTGTGCATTGCAAGTACCTCAAAACTCTTTTGTAAGCTTGCCAACGAAACATGGATGGATTTACAAACAATTAGCTAAGTTATTCACTGTAAAGGCAATTTCAAGTCTGGTGAGTGTGAGATACTGCAATGAACCAATTATACTCTTACAGAGGGAAGGATTTTCAAAAGCAACACCTTTGTCATTAACTAATCTCTCTAAAGAACTCATGGGAGTTTGACAACCCTTAAGGATATCTCCTATATATTTTGTCTGAGAAAGATGCGGGCCTTCAATAGATGGTGTAACCTCAAGACAAAAAAAGTAGTTAAATTCTGCAAGGTCTTTTAAGGCAAACTGATAACTTAAATGATGAATAACGTTTTTAATAAGTTGGACATTTGAATCAGTAACTAATATATCATCTATATAGATCTGAACTACAATCATATCCTTTGCTTTATGAAGAATAAAAAATGAAATGTCAAACTTTGAAGCTGTGAAACCTTACTGAAGTAAAGAAACCGATTCATAAAGGCTTCTTTAGTAAAAATGCCATTGAGAAAGACATTATTGATATCAAGTTGTCTGATTGACCAGTTATTTATGACAACAAGACTCAATATGACTCTAATTGTGTAGACTTTACAACTGGACTGAATGTTTCAAAGAAATTCACCTTTATGTTTGATGAAAACCTTTAGTAATTGACCGTGCTTTACACTTGGATATATTACAATCAGGATTTTATTTAACTTTGAACACTCATTTACCGCTAATAATTTTTCTAGCTACTTCTTTGGGAATAAGAGTCTAAATTTCATTTTTCTACAAAGCATCAAATTCAACCTGCATAGCTTGTCTCCACTTTAATCTGCCAAGGCTGCTTTAACAGATTGTGGTTAAAGTTGTTGAGTTACAGCTAAGCATGTTTTAGGTTTAAGCACACCAACTTTGGATCTAGTGATCATTAGATGAACATTCTTAGCATGTTGAGGCATTGGTGATATTTGTTATAGTGTTGACTGATTAGGTAGTGTTTGTGATGGATGTGTTGGTGATGGTTGATTGTGTGTACTATGTAATGCATAGGTATTTGAAGAATGATGCATGGACAATATGTGATGCTTCTTAATTTGAAGAGTGATGCATCTTAATTTAGAGGACTGACAGAAGGTTGTGCACAATTACTGTTTGGAATAAATAATGTAGAAAAAAAATAGAACAGAATTATGATTTTGCTGAACTAAGAACATACTTTGATATGATTTAGATGAAGGAAATAAGTCTAAGTATGGAAATTTATATTCATTAAATTTTACATGTCTGGCAATATAAGTTTTGCCAGTTGAGTTAAGACACTTATAACCCCTATAAATAGGACTATAGCCAATCATAAGACATTTTTATGTGTAAAAGTTAAGTTTATGCTTGCTATAGGGTTTTAAGAAAGGGAAGCAGGAACAATTAAAAGCTTTGAGGAAATAGTAACTAGGTTTTCTGCCGTATAGCTTGGTGTAAGGGAAAAAATTGTTTAAAACAGGTGTTGATAACCTATTTATGAGAAAATATGTTGTATGAAAGGATTCCCACCAAAATAATAAGGGCAGTTTTGCTTGAACAAGTTAGCCTTGTTTCTACAATATGTTCATGCTTCCTTTCTACCACACCATTTTAGTGATGTGTACGAAGGCAACTATGTCTGAAATCTATCTCTTCTTCTACAAAAAAGTATTCAAAACTTCTATTTTCACCCTCCAATCAGATTGCAGTGACTTAAAAAAATGACGAAATTGTTTTTCAACCAAAGCTTTGAAGTATTTGAAAGTAGTTGAGGCTTCAAATTTGATAATTAAAGGGAAAAATTCAGCAATATCTATTATAATCATCTATAAAACTAATGTAATACCTATAGCCTTGTAGTGAAATATTAGGTGCTGGACCCCAAAGATCAGTATGAATAAGCTCTAAAGAAGCTCTTATTTTTATCCATGTTGAGTAAAAAAGAAATTGATGAATTTTACCATATTGGCAAGCATCACAAAAATTAGGTATTGATATTAAACATGGAAGTGAAAGAGAAGACATAATACATTTCAACACATGTTTGCTTGGATGGTCAAATCATTTATACAATAAGTTTGTAGACAGAACATTGTTTATGTGACACTTAGGAGTATTATTATGGGTATAGGTTTTATTTGCAGCTTCATCTAAGCAATTACAAGATGAATTACTTAAAACAAAGAGCATAAAAATAGGGGCATGAGAAAAACTACGAGAACTAAAAATGAAATCATTTTTTGGACAGTAGCTGTTATAGTCATCATTCTTTAGCAATCCCTTGAGTAAGATGCTCTTCCTTCTATCGGTCCTTGATAAAATACATATTGGCAAAAAATTCAATGGTTAAGTTGTTATCTTTAAGTAACTTTGAAATGCTTGTAACGTTTGTAGTAAGATGAAGCACGCACAAAATATCTTTTAAGTGCAAAGTTGAACTACATGATGTATGAAGACAAGTGTATCCAACATGTGATATATACAATCCTTGGCCATCACCAACATCTAGTAAATGATTACTTGAGTAATCTCTTCCAAGACTCAAGTTTGCAGATTGTTGGTGAGATGATGAGTAGCCCTACTGTTTATATACCATCATTGATTAGTAATATCACCCTCAGAAGTAGCCAGAAAAGCAGTTCTAGGTGCTGATTTTGGATATAAAGATCTTGGTGCTGAATACTGATATAAATTGTAGCTTGATGGTGAATTGAAGGGAACAAAGTCTTTATTGAGCTTGTTTCTACACTCAACTATAGTGTGTTTAGGCTTAAAACATATCTGAGAGATTATATTTGCTGTATTACATGGCCACCTTTCCCATTACTATTGTTGAAGCCACCAAGTTTAGCAACAATACCAAAACCACCTCTAAGTTGATAGTTTCTAACTTTTGTACATAATTCCTAGCATTGTTCTAGTTGTATCCTCTCCCATTCCAAGATCCATTCCAATTACCTTTAACTTGACCTTGTGAAAAACCTCTAGCATAACCACATTTGCTTCCACTTCCATTGCTATTTTCATTTAGGTTTTTGTTCCAATTAGCATTTTACTGTCCAGACTTAGTGTTAGGTCCAGTTTGAGTAATATTAGCTACAAAATTTAGTTTAGCCTTTTTGCTAGCACTCAATTGATTAGCCTCCAACCTAGCCTCATAAGTTAAAAGCATAGAATAGACTTTATTCACAGTCATTTTGCCAAGATTTGCCTCAATATACACAACCACAACATAATAAGGCCGACCTAATCTAGAGATCAAATGAGTAAGTAAATCCAGAGAGCTAACAGGACTGCCAGTTGCAGCCAACTCATTAGTAATTGCCTTCAATTTTCCAAAGAATTC
This sequence comes from Citrus x limon, assembly GCA_034663535.1. NCBI lineage: Eukaryota > Viridiplantae > Streptophyta > Magnoliopsida > Sapindales > Rutaceae > Citrus > Citrus x limon. Next base: position 26,724,122 of record CM067997.1, read on the forward strand.
AGTCATAGACATAGAACCTTTCCTTAGGCTATTAAGCACCATTTTTAGACGAACCTTTTTAGTGAAGGTTTCAGATCCAAACTATTGTTTAAGGCTAGTCCAAAGTTTAAGAGAATTTTTAGAGTTTACCATAAGACTTAGAATCTCAAGATTGATAGAAGACATCAACCAACTCAATAATATTTGATCCTTTCATTTCCAAGTAGTAAAGGCTGGATTCTCTCGAGCACCTTCAGTAATAGAGATCTCAGTTGCATTAGGATCTGAGTTTGCTTGTGTAACTACAGTAATAGAGTTTGCAGCTGCATTAGATAGAAACTAATCTATACAAAGTTTTGAGCTATTGAGAAAATCTTTAAGGATATTAACACGAACTGAAGAGAGAATTTAAGATTTCTAATTGTATAATTTGTTCGATCAAGTTTGATCGATGAGGTAAAGGTAAATAAAGAAATTGAGGAAGTTCTGTGGTTTGGATTTAAGCTTCAAGAAGCCATAAGATTTTGTAGATCTAGCTCTGATACCAAGTTAATATTCATGAATTTGTTTGTTTGTTGAGAAAAATGAAAGGAAAAATTCAAAGAATCAAGAAATGAATTTTATGAATTATTGAGCTCAAAATTATTTGTTTTAGTTATACATGTATTTATACAATGATCTGGGACTTCTTTATTCTGTTAATACATGCTGCAATTGCTAAGTTAGGAAATATAACTAACTTGCCAGGTCAGCTGCCATGTCAACATTGATAACAAACTTTTCTTAACTAACTATACCAATCAAACTATTGATAACAGACCTTGCTTAACCAGATAACTAATAACTAATCAATATTCATTCAATTCAATTATCTTAATAGTGCCAATACCAACATTCTTGCACACGGGATTGTTACCCATCAAAACTATACCACCATCACAAGATTTATAAGAAATATAGTTTATATTTTAGCACATATGGAAAGTACAACATAAATTAATAACCCACTAACCTTGGGTGATTTTTTTTCAGGCTACAAGCATATTAGTAGTTTTATAACTGATCTACTCTATGATTATAGTAACATCACTAACCTTTTCTTTTAAATCTTTAAACTTGATCTTTCTCTTTGGACAATCTCTCTTAAAATGCACTTCTTTGTGACACTGAAAATATTTCAAATGCTTTTGTTTAGGCTTTGATCTTTCTACTTCTTCCCTTTAGCATCCTTTTATCAAATCTATCTTTAGATGACAACCCCTTTGCTAGATTCTTTCTTTATGCTTTCTTGCTTATCTTTAGCTTCTTGGTCTTGAGAGCTGATTTCACCTTTCCTAAAGACAAAGTTTGCTTTCTATATAAAGCATCAATAAAATGCTCATAAGATTTCGGCATAGAACATGCAAACATTAAAGATTTATCTTTGTTATCCATATTAACATCTTGTTTCCAATGCATCTATAACCATTTTAAGTTCATCAATATACTCCTCATTTGGTGTGTCTTTGACTATCCTTTATGTATGCATCATTTTCTTGATACATGGCCTATTTACAAGTGAATTCTCATATAAAGGCTATTAAACTTGGCCAATAAAGCAGTAATATTTGGTTCTCTAGGAATTCTCTAATAATAGAATCACAAGACTAAGATGATTGTATTCTTGTTGATCTCAGCCAATTGCTCAACTGTCTTTGATGAAGTAGGTTCTTTTTTTTCCCCTCTTCTAAGTTATAATATGCTTAATGACTTCATCCAAGCCTTGAGTAACTAGCAAAGCTTATATGTGAAATTTCTACAAGTTGAAATCACTATTACTAGTAAATTTCTCTACATCTACCTATAATGCCTTTTTTAGATCTTGAAATAGTCTTCAACTCTAGTACTAATTGTTATGATTCAAACTTTAAATGGATCAGATTTAGTCACCTTAAGTCCTAAAAACAAACAAGAAAATGAACAAAGAATTGAAAACAAATTAAACAAACAAATATCAAGAGTACAAAGGATTTTAAGTGGTTTAGCATATAATTCTGATGCTTACATCCACTAAAAAACAAAACAAAATGCTTATGTTATACCAAGGAATGAAGTTACAAACATACATGGATGATTCTAAAGAATAACAAGAATTAAACCCTCTTTCTCTATAAATGTTGTTGCTTGGTTATTTGCCCAATTGGATTCCCATCAATTTTAACAACCATAACTCTGTTTCTCACGTGCCAAGCGTGTGAAACTTCAGTGATTCCTAAAACAGCAATTGTGGACTATATCCTCGATATTGTCGATTGTCAGACTTCAGTAAACTGGATGACAAGTTGTTTTCCTTCATAGTGATTTTACGCATTGTTGGTTGATCAAGTTTGAGTTCATATTTCAACACACTCTAATGCTTATGAAAACGACTTCCATAAAATAAATACCTAATCTATGCAGCAATGAATCCCGCTAAAATAAATTTTAATAAATAGATCTTGAGACCTTAAGAATAAATAAATTGTTTCTTTAATTAAACTAGACTTACCATATAAGATGCTAGCACTATAAAGACCCAAGCTCTTATCAATTGCATATTAATCAAAATACTTAAAACATTAAACCTAACACTTATAAAGAAATATCGTCACATGTTCATTTATTTTTCATTTTTTGATAATCAATGACTAATTTTATAAAAAAATTGCAAATCCTTTATTTGTCTTTATGATGAAATCTTATCATAATAGATAGAAAATAGTTTTCAGTTACTGAAATCAAATTGCATAAGAGATTTCATGTTTAACATCAGATTTTGAGAAATATAATTTAATTATGTGGTATTCTTATGGAACAACCTCTATAATATTCTGAAACATTTAAAATCTTAAGTCACCATAGCAAGTAGGTGATGAGTATCTCTAGTGAATTAAGGCTTGTTTATACTTACAAACACAAGCGTAGAAACACAAACACAAAAGTTAAAATAAATGTGAACACACATTAATTGGAGTATTTATGTTAAAGTTATTGTTATGTTTGTCCCTAAAAGCATGCAATAAGTAATATTTTCTTAATATAATAGATTTTATTTATTGTTTGTTTATTTTGAGCATACATTATTAGATCTATTTAATAAAGTATGTGATATAAGTATTGAGCACGTGATATCAATAATGGAAGATATAAATCAAAATTTTTTTATGAATACAAAAATGTTCACAACTATTAATGAAATGGAAATTTTATTGTGTAGTCTTAGCTTTTCTATTTCTATAGTTAGTAGTTTTATCTTGATCATTGAAGTGGAGACATCGAGTAGAAAAGTTAGTATGTTGTCAATAGAATGCTCATATATACGATCACTACTACAAAAATGACTTTTACTGACACTTCGTTTCTGACACTTCGTGTCAGTAATGGTATACATTTGGATCATTTTTTCCATTTAATAAATATGTATCATAAATCACTGGTACTAAGGTGTCAGTAGCATAAAACTTAGTAATTACTGATACTTTAGTATCAATGATAAAAACAAAAATAATTCTAAATATGTTTTTACTTGGACTCGACTCAATATCTCCGAAGTTAAAATTTTAATTTCAAACTACAAACCACTTGTGCTCATATTTTCTTTGTTTGGTTAAACTGTATATAGTTAACTACAAACCCTTTTCTATAATTTAACACAAATTTTTCGATCTCCCTTCACCAAAATTTGTTCCCTCTCAAACAAACTAAAATCCAAATCCCTAAAATTCCAAGTGCCTAAATCCCTAACTCTCCCTAAGCGCTAACCAGTGGCAGCCCCTCTCTAAGGCCTTAGCAACACGTACGATGACAGCGGCACACGCAGCCCGCGCAGCGGCAGCTCAGCAGGTCGTACCACACGCTGCAGTAGCTCGCTCACTTTCACACTCTCTCTCTGAATGCACACACGGCAGCAACAGCCTCTCTCTCTCACACTCATTTAATCGCTCTCACTTTCTCCGTCTCTGGTCACCATCTCACCCTCTGGTCTAAACTATTATCGTCGTAGTCGTGTTCAGCCGTCACCATCGCGCCGGCCGCCTGAGACAGTGAGTTGAGATTCCACTTTTTAATTTTTTTCATTAATTTTTTGCCTGAATTAGATTAGTCAAATACTCAAATTAATTTAGTTGTGAGTAATACTGTAATAATTTCATTTGCCCTGCATCCCCTGTAGAAGGTAAGCAACTCCATTTTTAGGGTTCGTGTAGTAGTTGTCTTGCCTGATTCGCCTTAGTAATCATAAGGTCAGTTTTCTCAAGAAGGGCAACTTCGATCTTTTGGCATTTTCAGTGCTTCTTCCGAATCTCTCTTTACTGTGGCCTGCTTTTGCATGTGATTTAAGGGCCAAGAATTTTTCTTAAGGGCGAATCATATTATGTTTCAATTCTCTGTTTGACCCTTTTAACTTTTGAATTTCAACATTATGTGTTTAGTGTTCCGTCAGTTGTTTTATCAAATACATAGGCCTCTGGGCTTTAGACACTAGTTTTCAAAATTGCCATCTAGTTTTTATGGTATCTTTGAGCAAGGGTTTCGCTTCATTTTCTTGAAGAAAAGATCAGTTTTCATTGTCATGGATCAAAATAAAAAAAATAAAAAGGCTTTGGCCAATGGTACCTCAGGAGGTCAAAGCCAAGGCTTCCAAAGACAATGTTCCCACGATCGATGTGACTAAGTTTGGCTACTTTAAGGTTTTGGGTAAGGGCCTTTTGCTTGAGAACCAACTCGTTGTGGTGAAGGCCAAGCTTGTTTCCAAAACAACCAAGAAGAAAATTAAAAAAGCTGGTGGGTCTGTCGTGTTTACTGCTTAGGTTTATTGTTATTGCTTTTATAAATTTTTTATGATCTTTTGGTTTCCGTTTTTGAGTATTTAACTACATAGTTTTGGATATTTATGTTATCATCGGAAACTTTTCGCTTTATATTATGACTTGTTATTGATTAATAATAATAATAATAATAATAATAATAATAATAATAATAATAATAATAATAATAATAATAATAATAATAATAATAATAATAATAATAATATTGGCATCCTAGATTACATATACTCTGATCTCTGGGGACCAGCACAGACCAGCTCATTAGGTGGTAATAGCTATTTTTTGTCAATAATTGATGATTATTCAAGAAGGGTTTGGGTCTATGTACTAAAACATAAAGATCAAGTCTTTAGCAAATTTAAAGAATGGAAAACCTTAGTTGAAAATCAAACTGGAAAGAATGTTAAGAAACTAAGGACAGATAATGGACTTGAGTTCTGCAATTAACAATTTAACAGCTACTGTGCAAATGAGGGGATAGCAAGGCACAAAACAGTGAGGTTAATACCTCAGTAGAATGGATTGGCAGAAAGGATGAACAGGACCCTGATGGATAAGGTGAGGTGCATGCTGGTGCAAGCAAAGCTTCCAAAAGGTCTCTGGGCAGAAACCTTATTAACAACAAGCTATCTGGTGAATTTGAGTCCATCTGCTGCTCTAGACTTTAAGACTCCATTTGAAATATGGCATGGAAAACCAGCAAGCTATGTCAATCTTAAAGTGTTTGGATGCCCTGCTTATGCACATGTCAATCAAGGGAAGCTAGCACCTAGGGCTCAAACTATGGTGTACTGATCTAGAACCTCCAAGGTGCATAATAAGCAGAGATGTGGTTTTTAATGAGAATGCTGTTTTGGAAGTCAGAAAAGATGCTGGGTTGAAAACTCAGAAACCTCAAGTGCAAGATAACATCCAACTTGAGGTGGAGCACCATGATTCAAAGAAATCTAAGAGGGGTGAAAGTTCAGATCAAGACAGTGAAGATCACGATGAATGTAGTGACCATCAACCACAATCTCAAAGGCAGACTCAAGTACAAGGGTATCAGCTGACAAAAGATAGAGAAAATAGACAAATCAGACCACCACAGAGTTATGGATATGCTGATCTGATAGCATATGCACTAGCTGCTTCACATGACATTGATGTAGATGAGCCCAAGAGTTATGCTGAAGCAATTCAAAGCTCAAACAAATCAGAATGGCAGGAAGCTATGAATGAAGAGATAGCCTCCCTGAAGAAAAATCACACTTGGATATTGATTGAGAAGGCTAGTAACAGAAGGACAGTGGGTTGCAAGTGGGTTTTCAGAGTCAAAGAAGGCCTCACAGCTAGTGAACCTAGCAGGTACAAAGCTAGGCTGGTAGCTAAGGGGTATACTCAAATGGAAAGAGTTGACTTTAAGGAGGTATTCTCCCATGTGGTCAGACATACCTCCATAAGGGTATTGTTAGCAATGACTGCAGTTCATGACTTAGAGCTTGATCAACTCGATGTCAAGACTGCATTCCTACATGGAAGACTACAAGAAGAAATTCTTATGACTCAACCTGAGGGTTATGTGGACTCTGAAAAACCAAACCATGTTTGCTTGCTAAAGAGATCACTGTATGGGCTCAAGCAATCTCCAAGGCAATGGTATCTCAGGTTTGATGAATTTATGTTGTCACATGGATACCTGAGATGCAGTTTTGATTCTTGTGTATATTACAAGCTAATAAGTTCAAATCTCTACATATACATGTTACTATATGTAGATGATGTGTTGGTAGCCTGTAAGTCAAGAGAAGAAATTACAGTTTTGAAGAATTTGCTGAGCTCTGAATTTGAGATGAAAGATTTGGGGTCAGCAAAGAAGATACTGGGCATGGAGATCAAGAGGGACAGAAGTAAAGGCATTATGTTCCTTTCCCAAGAGAAATACCTGAGGAGGGTATTGGAAACTTTTGGGATGACCTCATGTAAACCTGTGATGACTCCAATAGCAACACATTTTAAGCTCTCCAGTTTGCAGTGTCCTAAGATAGAAGAAGAAAAGTTAGAGATGGCTAAGATTCCCTATGCTAATGCAGTTGGCTGCATGATGTATGCCATGGTTCTAACTAGGCCTGATATCTCTTATGCTCTAAGTGTAGTAAGCAGATATATGGTGTCTCCTGGAAAAGGACATTGGAGAGATGTAAAGTGGGTGTTGAGATACCTAAGTGGAACCTTAAGCCATGGGCTGGTTTATGGAAAGTCAGGGATCAAGTTTGAGGGGATCTGTGGATTTGTTGATTCTGACTTTGCAAGAGACTTAGACAAGAGAAGATCTCTCACAGGGTATTTGTACATGTTGGATGGCTGCTTGATTAATTGGAAAGCAAGTCTTCAACATGTTGTTGCATTATCAACAACAGAAGCTGAGTATACAGCAGCTGCTGAAGCAGTAAAGGAAGCCTTATGGTTGAAAGACTTGATTTCTGAGCTTGGAATGAGTCAGAAGACAGTTGATGTATTCTGTGATAGCTCAAGTGCCATATACTTGAGTAAAAACCCAGCTCATCATGAGAAAACAAAGCACATCGACATCAAGCTGCATTTCATTAGAAATATAGTTTCCATGGGTGTGGTCAGAATGGTGAAGATACATACAGACAGAAATCCTGCTGACATGTTAACAAAAGTAGTCACTACAGCTAAGTTCAAGGTTTGCTTGGACATAAATGGAGAGGAAAATCAGGGGTGATTTTTTTCAAGGTGGAGAATTGTTGTTTGTGAAAGCAAATCCAGGAAGCTAAAACGACGGAAGACCTTTGCGTTTAGAGCTGAAAACACTTTAGCTCAACGACATAAAGTCTCGCGTTTTGAAGAGTAAAAGAAATACTCTTCTGAACGACATGTGAGTTTGTCGTTTAGATTTAAGTGAAGCATGCTTATATCACGTGCTTGGGTTCAGCCTGCAAAGGTCGTTAAAAGTTGTTAAACGCATGAGGAACTCACGTGAGTTGCTGGGGAATTTCTGGGTTCGTTATTGAAGCTGTTATCGGCAGCTGATGTGGAAGCAACATATTGGTATGCAGAGAGAGCTGAAGAGAGAGAGGGGAACTGGTCTATATATAGTCAGTTACATTCTTTCTTAGATATGAGCATTACTCTGTAATTCATCTTAGAGAATCAATAAAATTGTGTTCTTTCCCTTCCGTGGATGTAAGCTAGAGAAATCTAGCTGAACCACGTTAAGATTCTTTTGTTCTTTCGATTATGTTACTTCTGATTGATTCTTTAGTCCATATTGGTTAAATCATCTAGTTCCATAGTTTCATCTGAGTCGTAGCTTTTCAGTTAAACATCTTGCTGCATCTTTTTCTGTTGGCTTGAGGTCTTGGGGCAGAGTCTTGGGTTGCTTAATCAGTCCATAGCACCTAAGATTCTACAACATCTAATTATTTTTAAAGCACAACTAACAATAATTATTTTAAAAGTTATAACATTACCAAATTGTCCATAATTTTCACTTATTTAAACATCTAGCAACTGGACTTATTTAACTATTTAAGCCTCCAAGAGCTAGGCCTTTAAAACTTGGACTTATTTTGACTTAAAGTAGTAATATTTAATCCCCTCGTTATATCACATCAACCCCCACTAATTTCTTATTTGCTAATACCTATTTTATCTTTTTTATGAAATGACTTCAAAGGGTGAGTAGCTTTTAAGTGCACCCACATGATAATTTCTATTAATATCTAGTTTAGCTATTTAATTTCTTTAAATTTTTTAAAATTATTATCTCTTTTCAAATATTATATACTTTAATTTTATAATCATAGAAGAAATTAATTTATAGTGGTAAATAGAGGATGATGAACAAGTATCAAATCTTTTTTAATGGTTATGGTAACAATGGATAAAACTTTTAAAAAGAAAGAGGGAGATTATAGTGATCAGGAGAGTTTTTTTTTTTTTCCTTTAAATAGATTTTATAAGTTTTATATGGTGAGTGCTTGGAAAAAAAGATAAAAAAAAATCATATGTTTACTTATTTTTTTAATCATATGTTTACTTATTTTTTCAAATAAGTCCTCATTAATTTTTTTATAATTAAATGGTTTTGTCATCCATGTTTTCTACATTTATTTTTACAATATTTTTAAAAGATTTAAATGATTATTATATTCATAAAGATCCACAAATTTTGAATATATTTTTGTACTTGCATTTATAATTTCTTGTCACTCTTGAGACATAAACTAAATTTTTATTCTAACACACACACACACACACATTCAATCTATTTTCCATCCTAAATGCATACCATCAATGTTGTCACATAGATTTTGTAATCGAAATTTACTATCCTGAATTATAAGAGATATTATATGTGATAAATATCTTATAAAACTAATGAATTATTAAAAAGATGGTACAATGAATAAATTACCAAAGCCTCTAATGAAAAGATTGCAAGTCTTTGATCTGATCAATGATTCAAACATGTGGAGACTGATCAATGATTCAAACATGTGAAGAAATAATCAATTAAATTGAATGTCACTATATTTATTAAATAAACTAAAAAACCCAAATTTATCTATAAATGATATAGAAATGCTAAACAAAATATTAGAAATTAATAATTTCAATGAAGGAAATAAAAAATAAATTAAAAAGTTAAGAGATCAACTAAGTAAGAATTTAATAAAGTTAAACAATTCATAAAAGACTTCAACATTAAAGACCATGATATATTAAAGAAATAGATCATTAATATAATGAATAAAAACTTAATAGATATAAGATTAAACAAGTTAGAGATTCAATTAAATAAAATAAAAAAATTATTGAGCAGTTTGATACTAACTTTGCTATAAATATAAATGGAGAACTTCAAAAATTCAAATGCTAGCAGTATTGTTGCCTGACTGCTGCTTGGGGTGTAAACAGCCGGAGGTATAAAGTAAAACTTTAAAACTTATTGACCTTTTTTAATAATTATTATTTTTTCTAAGGGTTTAAAAATTTATAACTGTAACATAAGCTTTGCCATTTTTGGGAAGGGTACGTACGCATGTCTGCGTTTATTGAAAAGGCCATTCGATAAGTAAGGAAATGCGCAAGTCAGTGAAGCAGGTTTTGAACGTGCGTAGACGAGGCACCACGTGGTAGTCTTCGATCGCCCCAGAAGTAGCATTCAAGAATGTAAATAGCTAATATGAGCATTCAGTTATGTTCATTATTATTAATATGAATTTTCCTAATATTAATGAGGCCTTATGTTTTTTTATTAAATAATCCAGAAATGGTTGAGACTTTCATATTTTCTTGGAAGTTTGAGAATAAATAATAGTAGATTATATGATGTTCTGTAATTTAGACATAGAAATCTGGACAATTAAAAGATTTACAGATGTGGGCATAATAAAAGCGACACATAATTTTAATATAATTCAGCTCTTAGTTTATGTCTTGACAAGAAGAAAATAAATGTTTTTACCAATAAAAGAAAGCTTACAATCAAGCTACTGCTCTTTTTTTTTTTTTTGGGCTTCTGTTGTTATTGTGTTTCTGTGTTGAGTGAGAAAGACTTACTATTTTTAACACCGGTAGACAATAAATAACTTAAAATTGAAACTCAATCTCTATCACTACTAATCTATCTTACTTTTTTAATGTGCAAACTTCATTTCAACTCCAAATAGAATGACAATCTTCATTTCATCATCTAGAAGTATGGAAACCTCAATTTACATTTATTTTCACGCAAAAGATGAGGGTAAATGGAGGGCATGTTGATGATTTTTTTTAATTTTCTTAATAATAAATGACGATAACTTGATGTTTTCATAATTTTGGGAAATAATTAAAGATTGTCATTCTAAGTAAGGAATAATGATTTTTGGTACTTAAAATCAAATTTAAATAGAAAAAAGAAGCACATTAATTCTCTATCATAATATTAAATGTTGTCCATTGTAGCCAACATGTATCAATAAATTATATGATATAGTGTTTGAATATGTATCAACTTATTTGTAGTGAAAATTCAAGTTTGATTTCTAAATTTTATGTCTAGAGTGTTCAATCAATGTTAGGTTTAATATAGAGAAACTGAAAAGAGTCTCTTTTATAGAAGAATAGAATAAAAAGAGCTCAAAATTAGATTTAGCTATTCAAGATTTTATGGTTGACAGTGGACATTAATTTTTTAATGATTTTTATTATTCTTGGCTTGGGTTAGATTATATGGGTTTACGAAAATGAGCCCAATCTAATGAATTTGATTGAAAAAAGAAAAAAGTGACCCCCTCAAACCAATATAACCCATTCAACCCATTTAAATTTAATTGGATTAAATCCTTTGGATTAAGTTGGGTTTGTCCACCCTATCCTACACTCTTGAATCCAGCTGGTGAACTCAACAAAATAAACGTTTGGGCTCTTACAGCCCAACAACTGTATTTTTTGTCTACTATTGAATTTTTCTTTCAGCCCAACTATTGAATTTTTCTTTTGGCCCAAATTCTTCCTAATTCCTATGCAACTGCTGAACTTAACTCAACAGCTGAGCTGCACCAACCTTATTGGATTGGACTCTTCCAATCCAAGTGCCGAACAAAACTTTTCACTTCACCAGCCTCCATGACGTCATCCCCTCTTTTATTATTATAACTTTCCACATATCTTATTACAACAGGCAATCACAGGGATACAAAATATTCCATCATTTTTTACTCAAGTTTGTACAAAAATTTAGATAGAACGTTGGGGGCGAACAGCAAATCAGCAATTGCCTTTTAAAAGGCCAACTGGGGAGATTAAAGTGGGTTGACTCTTAGATGTCAATTCAGCAACGGGCTTTGGTTGGAGCCCATTAAAATATAACACATAATTGTTGCTGATAATGGTTGCCTTTATAAAAAAACTACACCACATACATTTAACGTGGCATATTCAGAGTTGATTCAGATTTTTGTATATCAATATTTACATATATGCAGCTATGCTTGTCCACTATAACTACATCACATTCAATCTTTTTTTTCCCCTTTCTTCTCATTTTCGTTTCCCAAACCATCGTACGGTTGCTGGTTTTTTGTTAAAAATACACATAGAGCAAGATTTTATTTAAAGAGAGAAATATGATAATAACGAGAAACAATTATTGTACAATAAACATACTCTCAAGATAACCATAAATTTCTGTAACAAAGAAAAACTCTTGGGAATTCCTAGTGCATTGCAATCTCTCCATTGTAAGAATTTAAGACTGGAGGGGATGCAATGCAACGGGAGTACCCAAGACTCTCTCTCTATATAAGAACACGTACAATAGCTACAAACTCAGCAAACCCTAGAGAGCATTAAAACCTAGCTGGGTAGTAGTCTTATTCATCACCACATATCAGCAGCCATATATGTATATGTAAAGAGCTTGCGTGCAGCAAGAGCCTAAACAAACATGGCCATGCACACAAATACACAAGCAATACCATCAGCTCTCTCTCTCTGTTACTTCTAGTCTTCAACAGTTGTACTATCAGCTATGCAAGATACTCAACTTAAACACAGAACAATCATAGTGAACATTTTATAGTTATTTCGGTGTTAATTAAAGGTGGATATTAACTGATGATTAGGTTGCTACCAGAAGAAATTATTGAGGTGGGATGAAGCTTGAGATGAATCTTCTTGATCATGCGATGGAGAATGCACGTGTCTTCCTTCGTAGGTGGTGATCACCATTCTTGGATCTTCTGCTAATCTCTCAACTCGTTTCTTTACGCGACAATTATCTTGTGTACAACGGTAATAGCTCCTGCATGTTTAAATGACAAATATATAAGTCGCAGTGGGCAGCAATGCAGGTTTCAAGTTTGGTTGATGATTGAAAATGCATTCATGCAGGCTGAGACGATAGCTCGTAGAGATTATTACTAGTTTCACTTGTGAAGTAAAATAAGCGACACGTAAAAGTTCAAATACAAAATCTTAATTCCGGACTCTACTATTTATCTGAAAATTGAGTCTATTATCGATAGCCCTTATACATCCATACATTATAAAATTCAAATTAAACTTCGCCCAAACGCAGCGCTATTTCATTTGTATAGAAGCCCATAAACATAACTCATAGTTAAAAATCAGCTAAAAAATTAAGGATTACCTCAAGCTGAGTTTTGAATAGTGAGTTAAAAGTCAGCTCACAAATTAAGAATGGCCTCAATTTAAATACACCAGTTATCCACATATTTTTTGTTGATTGAATCGAATTGGATATTTCTTACTGGCTTGTATTGATTTTGTAGTCTGACTTTTTGTTGATACAGGATATTTCAGGTGGTGAAGGATATGAAGTTTGATACCTAGAATGAAGAGACTAAAAACGTCCTTATACATAATTTTAGAAAAAACAAATTGTGATTTGTTTATTAAATATTTTTTCTATTAATTCACAGGATTATGGGAGTCAAACCATAAACTATACATAATTTCAATGTATAGTTTACACCCATCCGCTTTTACCTCCCAGGCTCAAAACAACCACATTTTTGTGTTAAAATTTTGATGTCAACTGGGTAACATTGAATTATGAAAACTATACAGAGATTAGAGGGTAAGTGCTAAAATTAAAAACTGTACGAGGGAAAGTGAATATCTCTCCACATAATTCCAAAGTCAAAGGCTAACCATACAAATAATTAAAACTGTAGCTACCTATTTCTTTTCTACAGTAATACCGGGAAAGACTTATTTCAGCTCTAAGATGGAGAACATTGTTTTTGACTTTGCATTGCATGCAAGTCCTCGTATTTGTAGTTACCAAGAATTTCAAGAACACAAATGATTACAAAACAAATGACGTTCATGATTAATGCTTATGAGAAATCCAATCGTCCAGAGCTGAAATTATAGCATTAGAATTTTCCTTGACATTTAAGAGATCTTAACACTTAGACCAATGAGTACCTCTATCTAAGTTTTTATTTTTTATTATCACTAATAAAATCTCTCTCGTACCTCATACCATCAAGGTTTAGCCCGAAAAAATGACTTCACACTCATTATTAAAAAAAATTATTAGTGCTAAATATAGATAATAGCTTTCAATCTTTTTATTCAATATGATTTAAAAGCCTAATTTATATATATTAAAAAACATGAATGATCTATGATGAGAAAATATTCAAATACAATAATTTAGGATTCTTCCACATTTTTCATTCCATAACAGTTACATCATAATGGCATGATTCTTATTTTGATCATAATCTCTAAGAACTTTGTTTGATCCTATGACCTACATTTTAATTCTTATCAACTAATACCTACAGATGAGGTCTATGCATGAACATTTAACATTATGACTTGATAATCTTCTAACTATTTTAGTTTCTTACTATATTTCCATAATTCGATAACTTTTTTTGACGCGCAATTATAAACCGCTTATGAACTTAATTGTAATCAGTCTCAAAAATGTACCCAAGATAAATATAATTGATCAATTATATATCTTGGTTGGAGATCTTCTAGCTTCCTTGTTATAGTATTTCATAATTGATCAATTTGCAAATTTGAATAATTACATTGTGATTCGTCATCTTTTAAAGCTAATTATTAGCTCTTTTTGGCTTTTGCATTAGATTATACATAGTGTCAAAAATGATTAATGTTAACTCATATATATTCAACCATTAAAAATCTTTTGCACTAGCTAAGCTCTGTAAAAGCCTAATAGTAATGATACCAACAATAATAATAAGAGAGAGATAGAAGACATAGCATGTGTATGGGGTACAACTAAGGCTAAAATCAAATTATATGTGAACTTTTCATAAGATTATTAATGATAAAAAAAAAAGAACAAAAGTAAATTTATAATTGCTAACCTGGGATGCTGTGTGTTCTTTACAACTTTCTGGCCGTACTTTCTCCACTTATATCCATCATCTAAGACATCAATATCACTCATTGTTTTGAAGCAAAACCTAGGCTCTCTGACCTTCCTTCTTGATTTTATTTTCTTCATTTTCATTGCGGCAACACCAAGATGATGATCATCCACCGTTCTCTTGTTACTCAAGCACTCATTTACATCTCCTCCCCATGCCCTAAAAAAGGTTGTATTAAAGCAGAAAATTCATAATTAGAAGCACAAGAAAAGAGGATGAGAAAGCATTTGCATGGAAAATTTTCTTGGTAATTGAGTCAATTTACGTTAAAAAAATTAGCTATAGTAGATGCATATACATCCTAATCTTAGAATTTTCTTTTTTAAACCATATTAATGAAGAAAGAACGAACAAAAAAGTGCAAGAGTTAAAGAAAACTATTTTCCTTTCACGAAAGGATTATAAAAGTAGAAATAAAACTGAAAGAAATGGTTAATTTGAGAAAGCATCGCGAGTCCTCTAAAAGCTCTCTGTTGATGAGATTCTTGGGATAATTTATAAATTAATTGGTGTTATCAAAGAAAAAAGGGAACAATGAAATAGAAATAAACAGGAGAAACCATGGAAGGGAGAAACTTTTGCGTGATTAATTTTGATTCTCTTTGTAAAGTGTGAGATCCTTTTACCAGAGATTTGCACTTGATCTTTGCAATGAAAGAAGTTGGGCCCCTCCTCCCAAATTATCACAAGTAGTTTGTTTTAAGTTACCAGCTGCTGCTGCTGATGAAAGTAGGGTTTCAGTGAGGTTAATGGTAGAAGGCACATCAGCTGCTGCAAGTGATGAAGGAAAAGCTTTGAGAGATTGATTACCTAAAGGAGCAAAGTTCAAGTTTGAAGCAAAAGGAAAGAAACCCATTTGTGTAGGCATCTCTTGTTCTTCAAACAAGCTTTGGTTCAACATGGCTTGTGAAGTTGATGACATAAATTTCTCTCTTGAGAAAGTTGATGACACAAGAAGATCAAAAACAAGTAAGCTCGGTACCTTAAATAGAAGAAAGCTAACAAGACTAGTGAGGTTTTGAATCTAGATTAAAAGAATATAAGAAAGGGTTTGTTTCTCTTCAAACTTCCAGCTTTACAAATATATGAAAATTACAAAATACCTATAAGTTTATGTCATCACCAAGACCAACCACTTTCCCTCTTTGCCTTTAACAAATTTTGGCTGCTCCTTATTTTTTTTTTAATTTTATTTCCTTTAAAAAATATATTGAGAAAAGTTAGCTAGCTATCGTTTATAAAAATAACTAAATAGATCGATTCTAACGGCAAAGAACTTAACATTCAACTGAAATGGTTAGTATTTTTGACCTCAAAAGTAAGAAAAAAATTTCATGTCTCCTATGGTTAGTGGAAATTTCCTATTATGTGAAGTCAACAATACACGACAAAGAGTGAAGCATGCAGTGGCTGTTAATTTATGCAATCTAAAATGTACCTAAAAATGACTTAAATGATAATAGAAAAAATCGAAATCCTATGAGCATACAATAATAAAACATATTTCTAAAACGTTAATTACGTGAAAATTATTTGTTGATTTTAAAAAGAGTATAGACAAAAAGAGAATGATGAATATATTTAGCTATTAAGCTATATCATTTTCGTTTTCTAGGGTTTCTTTTTTATCTTTTCCTTTTTTAACTAGGATTTCTTTTGGGCAGCTAAAGGAAAAATGTACATTATTCATATATCAAGGGCAATGATGATAGATCTTGGGTGCAAATCTCTCCTCTGCATCAGATGTGAAGATATCATAATCATGATTGATTTATATATAGAGGCCCTGTTTGACTTTTTTCAGAGAAAAAGCTTCTCGCCTTTTCTCATCTTCTTTTTGCCATTTTTCACTTGCTTTTTTTTAATTTTTTTCCCATTTTTTATGTATACTTTCTCAAATTACCCCACATATCTACCCACCATTTCTCAAATTCCAAAACCAACCTATAATAATGTTATCATCTCTTCAATTAAACATAATAACCCCTTGTAACTTTTTCCTTTTTAATTTTTCATGATTAAGTATAATTACTATTTCTTTAGTACCAAAGTTCTTGTTATGATATATATAGATATATCTATTGATTACACAATCCTTGCCATAAGTTAAGCTAATCTTAATTTCAATTATTATTTTAATGTTGTACTTGGTCGAAATGTGAAACCAAGATAAAATGATTTACATCATTTAGTAGAATATCATGCATGACTATATATTAATTTGATTGTTAAAAATCATACAGAACAATAAGTTTCTAAAAGCTATAATTTTACTTCAATGCTTGATCAGAGGGAATAGGAACTTCTGATGATGCAGTTATTTTGTATGCAATAGAAACAATAATTATGTTATTTTCATAGTAATAAACTAATAATTAAATTTGGATCTTGATCTATGATTATTTTCTTCATAACTCTACACTAGTAACTAAATATTTTTATCCACTAATCCTCCTATATATGATAATTTCCTAATCATTTGTACGTATATTAAGAATTTCAAATAGGATGGTTTCGTGAGATTCCATATATATTTACCCTGTTATTCACTTTGAAAAAATTGCTATTATATCTTCTAAACAAATTAAAAAAATTGCATATAAGATGCAATCAATACATGTCAACTTAACCAAAAAAATGAGAAAAATTATAATTTAAATAATGTATAAAAAGAGAATAAACTAAAAAAAATAATGATAATAAAAAACGATTACAAAGTTTGGATACAAATTAAAATTAGTGTAATGTTAATAATATTTCTGCATTTGAATTAATTTGTGACTTATTGGGGTTGTTGCTGGCGTGGAGCTAACGTAAAGCTGATGTCACAAGAGTACGAACTATGGGAATAATATCTCGCATCATCTACAGAGATCCTTTTAGGTTCTTAAAATTTAGGTTAAAATAATATTTAAGTACTCTTTTTATTTTAATTAATTATATTTTATAATTTAGTTTTAATCCATATGGACCCTACGTTCGAACGAAAGAATGTGGAGTGGCAAACTTCATCATTTCTTTTTGTCTCTGTTTATAGGTAGCCATGATGCCACTTAGATTTTCAATTACTTTTTTAATTTTTAATTTCTTTTTAAATATTTTACTTTTTCTGCTTTTATCAATTTACATGTTTCTATTATGTTTGGTCAAAAAAAGAACTTTTTTTTTGTTTTTAATCTTAATTTTCTTTTAATTTAAAGGTGTTTTGGCCATCTTTTCAGGTTAAATATTCAGTTAATTAGTATACATTGGTACATAGCATCCAATGGGGAACTTAAATTGATGTTATTCAATGTTTTTTACAGATACAAAGGAATTAATTCAAAGTTGTAGTTTCAATTTTTTTTAAGATTAAAATTCCGTATAGAAGAATTTTTAGTAAGTACTGAATTAATAATTATGAATTATTTTTATTTTTATTTTTATTGCCTAAAAATTATGGATTCAATGCTAATCATTATCCCTTTTTATTAACAATTTCAAATAAAAAAATATTTAAAATTAGTTTAATTAATGAGTGATTATACAACCATAAATCTTTGTACAAATTTATTTTGTATAAATTGATTTGACATTAATTCATTGGTTAAATAAAAATATAAAATAATAAAAATAAATCATGTGAACCAAGAGATATTTAATCAAATCAATTTAATCATGCCACATTAGTTTGTACAAAAAAAATTATATAAAAGTTTGTAATTCTATTATTACTCTTAATAAAAATACATATATTATGATTATGAATATAGTTTCTGAAAAGGAATCAAAATATTTTTATTACAAACTAATTAAAGAATAATTGGGAGCCAATATATATATATATATAATTATTTTTATTATAACATGTTGTAATATAATATTTAAAATATAAATGTAGAATTTTTTTTTTCTGTTTATAATGAAATTGTATATTTTAGACCTGCTTCTAGTTTTAGCTAGTTTCCTCTTGGGAAGATAAAAAGAAAATTAATGTGACTTCTGAATGGGACATGAGGCTATTATGGAGCTCATCAGAGACTGGAAGATTTCTGCATATTCACTTTTGTGTCTACAGCGGATTTCTTTTGTAGATTTGTTCTGGTATTTTGGTATTTTATAGAATGAAATTTATGATTTGTGTTTTTTAAAAAAAAAAAATCTATAAATTATGTGGTAAATGAGTTAAAAATACAATTGTAACATGCATTTGAATAATTGAATGGCTCCAGTTCCGTGGAATGATTACACTAGAGATTATCATCTAGATCCCACAGTCTTTATATTTTACATATAAAGGCATAGTTACTCTATTTATTTTATATAGATACTTAATCGCTATTATTTTGATCCAATTACTATTAAAAACGATAGGAAAAGTCTTGCATGCTTTCGATACATACTTCTCGTCTCTCAAGTTTTTGTCCGGTATGTACTTAGTCTTAAATGATTGGTTGAGAGATATATATGGTGAAAAATTTAACAAATAAGAGAGCATATATCAAAAAAATTTTAAGAATTTCTCTTGATAGTATATAATGAATTTTGAATATCATACTATAGTGTATAATTTTTTATGAAAAATGTAACGAATTCCTTTATTTTTAATACGGATTGAGGATTAAAACCATTTCTTGGTTAGATAGTTTTAGTTTTCATCTTAATTCTCCATTTCTTAATACCTTTATAGAATGATGCCCAATTCATCTAATAGTAATATGGAGTATTAAATTTCTCCCTCATTGAAGTAGATATTCTCACTGCTGCATAGATCAAATTATTATTCTAACAAATTTTATTATAGAATCATTTCACTTGTAATGTAATTTTAAAAAACAAATGTAAAAAGCAAATAAGGATACGTTGAATACAAATGGACAAAATATGCTCTTATTTGGGAAATTATAAAAAAATCATAGACCTAGACGATAAGAAGCCCGCAGATAACATAGCCCTGTCATTTTTTTTCTCTCTAGAATATCCCTCTCTCAGTCATATCTAATAATATACATCTGAATGAATGAGACGCTGCCCAGACTCCAAATCCTATCTTTGCAGATGCTTCCCGTCCCCTGCCATGGCAGCTGTGTCATTGTAATTTGTATTATATACTAAGCTGTCATTGACATGACATCTCTATCTCTTTTTATCGATATTGTGCTTTGTGGGGATTCTTTATTTTTTTTTGGTTCACTTGTACTTCTCACAAGCCACAACACATGCAAGCATGATGAAATTTGCAGTATCTACAGCTTCTAGCCGATGCTCACAATCACATGCTACTTTAGAAGTGTTGGGTGGCGCAGAAATTTTGAAATCTAATATGGGCTTTTATGAATTACCTTGAGAAAAGATCAAAAGAATAATGGCTTATAATGATCTACAGGCAATTGAATGTTTGTTATACAAATGATATATACATATTTTTATCAATTAAACTATTTTCAGAGCGGCTTCAGTATTGTTGATAATAAAATGTATGAGATCCCTAATAATTGAGTTATCATGATTAAGAATGGTTGTGAAATAGAATTAAACAAGATCAGTATTTTTATCTCAATTACCGTGACATAATCTAATAATCAAATATCACTTAACACATGATAACAAGTAAGATTTTTTACTTGGCAGATGAATATTTGTTTTCTTTCTTATTCCGGGCCTTGTCCTTCAGAAGGAATAATTTAAAAAGGTTATTTCTCTAACAAGAAAAAAGAATAAATAACTTTTGTTATTATGTAACTTACATTATTGCAAAATTATTATTAGAAATTCAAGAATAGTCTAATTGATTCTACTTTTAAATAATTAATTATAATTTAGTAGTTAATATAAGTTTATCATAACGTAACTTAACAACACTATTCTTAGAAATTGCGTGTTAATTCAATGAAATCTAATTAGGTAGTGTTTATTTGTTGGAGTGGGAGTGAGGAGTCTGGATTTCTCCCACTCCAATGTTTACTTACTAATTTTAAGGAGAGAGTGTGAATCCCACTCTGTGGGACCCATTTTTTTTTAGAGTGGGGAGTGGGGATTCCCACTCCCATGGGGGAGGTGGGAGTGGGAATCCCCTCCCCCCTCTTCCATTTTTATCCTTATATTTAATTAAATAAAATAAAATAATATCATATTTATTTAAATAATATTATTTTATTATTTTATAAATTATACTTATTAAAAATAATAATTTATATTGATTCTAAGTTAAAATTACTTAAAAATAATATTATTATACTCATAGAGAATTAATAATATTACTATATACTCTTTTCATTTGAAAATATAATATTATTATATTTATTTAAAAATAATAGTATTATATTTATTTAATATTAGTAATTAATAATAATACATATTTTATTCTAAGAAAATATTAATTTTGTATTATATTATTAATAATAATGTTTCATTTGTGTTGCTCTTAATAATAATTTTTTATTTACATAATTAAAATTAAATTTAATAAAAAAATTATTACATAATTAAAAATATTATTAATTATTATTAATTTACAAATATAATAAAATAAATATTTTATTTTTCAAATCTATTTTTTTATTAATTTTATAATTAAAAACTATAATTCTTTAAATAAAGATAAAACTATAATTTAAAATCATTTACTCTCAATTCTATACTCTCATTTCAATATAAGTAAACAACCTACTTCTTCTCCTACTCCACACTCCTAATCCCAAAATTTTCAGACCTCATAATTCCTACTCCAATCTAAAATCAAAAGAGTGGGTCCAAAACCTACGTGTGTAAGGAGGCCACCTGAGAAAAGAAGCTTTCTTTTCTGAGAAACTGAACTTCAAAACCAAACGAACCACGCGCTGCCACTTGCCTTCAGTTTTTGAAGTTTTGGGAAACCCCTTTTTCGGTTTTTGCCCTTTAGCATTTAAAGATTTACCCACTTTCTTCCTTGGTTTATTTTCATAATAATAGAAACAATTTTTTTTTTTTTTTTTGACAAGAAAATGAAACTTTCATTCAAGAACAGAATAGTACATCAGGTGGAAGATTATCCTTCCATGTGACAGTTTCCGAACAGAATAGAAACAAATTGTTAAAACTTAAAATGTAACCTTTTTATTAATTATTATTTTACCATTTTATCCTTGGAGTAGCTGTGTAGCCAAATGAAATTAGGTGTTATGCCCTGGGTTTCTAATGTATTTTTTTGTTTTTTTATCTTTCTTCTAGGTATAGTCAAATCATTTTCAAGGAGAGATTAATTTATTTGGTGGTTAGACCAAATTATAATTAGATATTACATTATGGCTCTGGAGCCAACAACACACCAATGCAAATAAATCTTTTTTTTTTTGGCCTATTCAAATTGTTATTAAGTAAAGACGGAGTTAGAGTTCGGCCTACTCCTAAAAGATTCATTAAAATCTCTAAATTTTTATAATTTTGTCTATAAGAATAGAGTTTTTGCTTTTCTCTCAATTAAGTCCCTAAATCGATCTCTTCAATACGTACAAAAATAACTCAAATATTATTTTATAATCAAGTTTAATATTAAAGTAGTAATTTATATTTTAAGTTTGAGACTTGTTTTGTTAAATATTAATATTTTATTTAGAACAAGATTCTTAATGTCACATTATGGGATGTATGCATTTTTTTAACTCTTTTTATGCATTGACATGCATTCACACAAATGTACACTAAAATTTTAATTTAGTCTAGCCTCATTAAAAATTTTAGGTCTACCTTTATTTTTAAATAATCTTATTTAGTTAACCATCTGAATTCGAATCCTAAATTAAACATTTGATTTAGAGTCTCTTAACTTTTTTTTAAAACAATAAACAAATAAATAATGGACCTATCATGCCCATGTTATACATTTGTGGACTTGTGTCATTGTGATTTTGCAAAAGACCCATTTACCCTTTGAAATGCAATATTTTATTTTAACAGACTAACTAACAAGGACTATTCGTTTCCAAAAAAAAAACAAAAGAAAAAGAACTACTTTGATAATGTTATACAAACAAAAGAGAGCGTTTTTAGTTATTTATGTATCCGTTTGGTCTCTACTTATTCACAGATATTTACAAATCTAACTGAAAATTAAAGATGTATGTTTTTCAAGCTGAAAATTCAAGAAGTTTAACTGTCATATGCTTTTCATCAAGAGTTTTATTATTTGAATAGCAGTAAAACAGGAAGAAGATAGAAATATAATTATTATTCATGCTATACTATATAAGAATTACTCACGTTATAATAACACGATAACATGTAAAATGATAATATTTTTTGTACTATAATACTATTATATTTCTATCTTTTTGTCGTCCCACTGCTGTTTAAATAACATTTTCCTCTCTATTTTTTTTTTTAAAAAAAACATTTTCCTCTCTAAAGGCCTTGTGAAAAACAACAGTGAGGGGGTATCACTATCACATCAAGGTCATTTCAATTGTGAAAAAGACTGATCAATCTTTAGACGGAATGAAGGGAATGTGATCTGTGGAGGTGTTAGTGACTCTCCAATCATGTCTATTGATTCAATGGTGGATAGTGTGTCAGTCCGGTTCAGATCTTTTCAATTTTTAGAATTTTTAAAAAATAATTAATTAAGGTAACAATTATGAGTTGAACACGTTGCCACAGAGCCTAGTGCTCTAGCTATCATATGTACACGTACATGTAGCAAAAGAGAAGCAAGATTTTGTAAGCTAGACTAGCTTGCGGGGTATGAACTGTATGTAAGTTAAAAATTTACTGAATAATAAAATACCATACGATTCGAGTCCCATGGATACACTTTTCTCAAATTTGGTTAAGACATTTTTAAAACTAATTCAATTAACGTCTTCAAGAGATTGCTTTGTCATTGTTTCAAATATACCCCTTCCCACCCCCCCCCCCCCCCCCACACACACACACACACAAGTCAAAGAATTTCTCCCTTCAAGATTGGTGTGAGGGGGAAACCGATGACTTAAATTTCGACTATCCTTCCGAGATAAAATTATTTATTTGAGTTTGCCAATTTTTTTTTTTCTGATATGCTCTTCGTTTTAACACTATTTGGCATTGAGGGACAATGCCAAATAATAAATGCACATAATGACTTTAATCTCCCTCGATTAAAGTATCCTGAATCCAATCGTCTAAAAGCAACAAGATGCCATCATTTTTTTTTTGTTTTTGGTAACGCCTTATTCCATTAATTTTTCCTAGGCAGTTTACTAAAGTAGATTCGTTGTACCAATTATCTTTCATGTTTGTACTTTGCAGTGAAAAAAAATTGGATTAATTTGCATCATAACAGATCAAAAATATGGACCAATTACGACAAACCGACCAAGATTTACCCAGTAGATTTGCTTAAAAGTAAACTAAAAGATCAAAGTAAAAGCCCTAGCTTGTTTGTCATATGTGTAACTTTTCTTTTCACTCTAATTAAAAATCAATTAATTGCTGCCTCCTTAATTGTGCTATCGAGGTGAGAATATTCTCCTTAAATATGAGCTTTCGTTACACTTTGTTTGATTACAATTTGATTTTGAACAGTAGATTGTCATATACGCACCTGTCCTTAAATATCAATTTTCAAAAAATTATTAACCTACTTTCAAATATAACCATAAAAATTATAGCAACAGTTAGGAGTGTGCATTTCAAAATATTAAGGCTTAAACGAATATATGAATGTTTGTTAGTTTCTTTTACAGTGCTTCCGGTCTATTTTGTTCCTATAAGCTTAGACAAGTGAATTTCAAATATTTTTCAAATAATTTTGAGAGAAAAATAAGTTAAAATTGATCGAGCTTTTGCCCACTCCCTCTACCTTTAAGGGATTAAAAAAAAGGATAACAAAAAAAAAATGAAAAAGAAAATTTCCACCAAACAAAAGTGCAAGGCCTAACCCTAGCTTATAAGGCTTTGTGATTATGATTGATGACATTATTTAAGGTTGTTTGGATGCTAAGTTATTACCTACTCTGCTCAAATCGGTCAATAATCTCACAAATCTAGAAAGCTTAATGAACTTGCTCATATTTTGAATTCTCCATTTAGTTCTAATTAATTGATCTTTAGTTTATCACCAAAAAAAAAAAAGGTTGATTCATCTACAGATTTGTATTCGTTGCTAATACGATATTTGCAATATTATATGTACATCCCTTTATTTGTTTACAAAGGGAGAAGATGTTATGCATTCCGTTTATTGATTGATACAGATCTCAAGGAGTTTTTGAAGTAAATGATACATATTAATATATTATAAGCCAATTTTTTTTTTCTAATAACTTTATTGTCATCTAAAATTTTCTTACTTACATATTGTCTCTGTTTTTGTTCCAAACTTTTTAATCTTTCACGTAACTTCGTTACGATGAGGTTTTGAATTTAAATTTTAACACGAGTTTACGAAATATCAAATATTTTAAGATTAGGGATATCTTTATCACAAAAATTTATAATTTATTTTTCTTACTCCATATTTTAAAGTTGCTTTCTCTGTAGATTTCTGCCCGTTGGGAGTTGAGTAATATGATTGTTTTTATGATTCCAATTAACTCGGTTTGTATTGGTTCCTTTGTTCACCAATTTGGCGTCTCACTTTGATTAAAATAAAATTTATTTCAGTGTTTCATTTTCTAATCCGTTCATATGTCGAAATAGTCACCTAACGATTGAAAACAAATGATTGGAAATTAAACAACAATGAAATCAATTAATCTCTCCTTCCTTTTTTATGGGTTTTTTTTTAAATATATAATATTATTCAGGGGTATTTTAAGGTTTGGGGCCTACCATAAAGAGCAAAAACAAATCATGCCATTAAAGTCTTTTAGTTATTATTACTTATGTTTGCCATTACAAGTTACCATGTCCATATTTTTCTAACAAGGCAATTATATTTGATATTATAAGGTTTGAAATTGGTGCATACATCCAAAATCATATTATTTTGTGACAATGAGTAGTTGTTAAATTTTTCGTATCTTCTGAAGAATTTTAATCTGGTTGTTCTCTTCATTACAAAAAAAAAAAAAAAAACAATTATCTTTGACTTTTTGTTAAAGGGGTTGACTTTGTAGCTTGCTAAGACTTGTTCATTTGTTCTCAAAAAATTCAATTTTCAATATTGAAGAAATTTAGACAGTGAATATGATTCAGTTTTAGTCATATGTGATTTTCCTACTGAACGTTGAATATGATTCAATCTTAGTGATTCGGTTGTCTTAAAATTACAAGGATGAACTTATAAGAACAATGTTTTTAAAACATTTCGTTTAGATATGATGAAATTTTGATTTTTACATTCAAATCTGTTTAAACTTTTGTTAAAACAAATGCCACCTAGTAATTTTTTGGCTTCGTAATGAGGAAATTTGCAAAAAAAGAAAAAGAAAAAAAAGATCACTTGAAATGTTTATATTACCGTTCAAATACTCTTGTGATATTGCTAAATGACATGAATGACATAAATTTTAAGGGTGTGTTTAAGTTAGATTCTATGTAATTATGTGCTTTATATCCTAACCAAGTGTTGTACCAATAACTTAAGACATCCATGTAATTAAACATTAGCTGAGTTATGGATTGTAACTTATAGGTTGATGCAACTTAGCATGATTCCAATTTTAAATGAGTCACAAATAATCTTGTGATACTGCGAAAATGACATCTATTTTATATGAGTCACGTGTGCTTTTTGTTTCTCTGCACATAAGTATTCCCTCTCACAAGTTTTATTTTTCTTATTTCTCTTTAAGGTAAGCAAGGGCTATAAATTTTGTTGATATTATAACTGATGTGATAGTATTGATTGCATTAAAACATTAAATAACGAAGATAAATTATGTGTTGTCTTTTGTTTTCATTTAATTATTATTTTTTTTATTCAAGAGGAAAGTAAGCCTTTCATTAATGGTGTGTTTACTTGAGGGTTTAGGGAATGAGAATTAAACGCATGTTTACTTGATGAATGTAATTTAATAATGAGAATTAAATATGTGGATCCCACACATTTTGAGAATAAGGAATGAGAATCTCATTCCCATGGGGGATTGAGAATGAGAATGAAAGAGTGGAAATGAAACACATATTTACTTTCATATCCCTCTAATTTTTTCATATATTTCTGCATTATTCTTGTGCAAATCACAATTAATTTTATTATTTTAAATGTCATTATTATTATTATTAAATTTATTAACTTTATTATTTTAGTTATGATTAATTATTGTTATTTTTATTTTTATTAATATTATCATTATTAACATTTATTATTATTATTATTAATTTTATTTTTTCAATTAATATCATTTTTATAATAATATTTATATATGTATCTAGTTAATGAAAATTACATTATTTAATACTATGAATATTTTGGTAAATTAATTTTCATTCCCATTATTCATTCACATTTATTTTGCTAAGTAAACACATCAATGACATTTAAGCATATTCTCATTCTCATTTATTTTTACCAACTAAACATTAGAATCTCATTATCATTCCAACACATTCTCATTCCACCTCATTCACATTTCATGAAGTAAACGCACCATAAAAGACTAATAATGATAAAAAAATACATCACATTAGCAATGCAATTTAAGATCATATCAATCTAAGTACATTACATAGTTAAGATCCAAGACTCAAGTTTAAGTTAGGGTAATCTCTAATAAATAAAACACAATTATAAGCACCACAGATTTTTCTAATAACCAAAGGAAGAATAAAGGATTTCATAAATTAAATTACTTAAGACCAGGAGGAATTTTAGGAGTTAGTCTACCCACTTCAACTTATATGGATCAAACCCTTTTCCAATTGAAGAAAGAAAAATCGTAGTGTGTAATAATGCAATATACAACAACACAATACAAACAACAGAACAAAAACAAAAAAAAACCTCAAAATCTCAACAAGAAAAAACCACCCCTCCTAGAGTATTCACAAAAAAGTCTATTGATGAGCCCTCAACTCAGGGCATTAGCAATTGACCCTAGGCCCATTATTAGAGCCAATCATCGACTCCAATACAGGGACGCCCTCCCAACCTAGACATTAATATGATCTCAATCTGAACATTGTCTACAGCCGCTTGAAGTACCTCAAGAGGAGGAGAGAGCCAATACCCAACAACCATTTGGAAAAACAAACCTACAATAAAGAAAAACAATGTAAAAAGAAAAGGCAACAGAGAATAAGGAAAAAAAGGGAAAAATCTAAAAACATAAAAATAAACAGCCGACCAAAATATAAAATAAAAAGAAAGCAAAATTAAGAAGGAAAAAAAAAACATCGGCCGAGAAGTCCTTGTTCTTCTTCTAGTAGCGCTGTGGTGGCAGCTAACCATCGTCGAATAGAATGTTGTGAGTACGCCGGTGACGGCAACCGAAAAAATGAAGTGATGTCACCAAAGTATATATCTAGGCCTAAGATTTAATTTACCATTAATTTTAAAATAAAATTTTAATTATTACAGAGAAATAATTGATTTCTTCAAAGGGAAAAAGGTAATCCGATAATAAGGAAAGGCCGAATTTGAAGCGTAATTATGAATGTAACCGTGCAAATTATAAGGGGAGCCAAATTGCATAAAATTAATCATTTTTAAATATAATTATGTCTCAATAAAGCACTTGGAATTTTGTCAATAAGTGAGCAGCTCACGGGACATCAGCAACAACTTTGCAATAAAATCAATTTGTTGTGTGATAATTATTTACTTGATTGATGATGGAAAGCAGCATTAATAATTTCAATCAAATTATCGATTGATGTTACATATGATTTTATGTGTGGGTTGATTTTGTTCAGTAATCGGTGAAATCTTGCAATAATTTTAATGTCTCAACTTAATCCAATTTGATAAAGGGAGGACAATTGTGTTTCTTATGCATTTATTGTCGTCATGCCATACGCTAGACTCATAATAACACGCCTTTAGCTTGTAATATGAAACATAAATTTTACAGACTTGATATTCTAGCAAGCATATCAAACAAAAAGTCTCACTTTTCTTTTAGGTTGATACATTTTAATAACCCTTTTTTCACAAGATATTAAATTCTCTCCCCATTTTTCGAAAAAAATTAAATCATTTTTTGCAATTTGCCTCCACTATTTTCAGCAAAACAAGCAAGAGCTTATTAAAGGAAACCCAGCTTCATGGGCTACTCTTAGGTGCAAGAAAAACGGGCCTAATTAAGCAATAGGCTCCTATTTCTGTTAAAAGCAACACTCATAATCTGATTATATCCAATTGATGAATAAGGGAGAATCATGCTGTTGTATAATATTAAGGGTAGCTTGGGATTGCCACGGTTAATGAAATAAACTACTTCTGCACTATAGATGAAATAAGTAGTTGATTAAAATAGTAATTGGGTGTTTGATTAACTGTACTATTGTGGTTGCTCTAAGTGTGAAAAGTAGAGAATATGCATTTAGTAAATTTCATTACAAAAGTATTGTTTTAATTTATAATAACTAAAATAAACATAATTTAAATTTCCTTTTATTTTTTATAGTATGTTTAATAAATTATATAGACATGTCTTTTTTCTTTTATAAAACACACAATAGTACATAAAGTGAAAAAACTCAATTAAATAATATCTAACAAACTTTATAATTTGTTGCATAAAATATACTAAAAATTCATACTAATATATAATCGAAATAAAATAAAAAGTAATATGCATTATATTCATATTAAACTTGTTACAATATTAATCCTCAAATTTCTCATTTTTGTGATCCATAGCCATTACTAATACTCTTCTTGTGTTTCTTTCTATTCCTTTATCAAAATTAAATTAGGATTATTTTCAATATTATCAAAATGAAGATCATATTGTGTATTCCTCCTCATATAATTGTGCAATGCCATAGTTGCAATGACATAATTAGTATTAGCGTAATTTGATTTGTGACAGTAATATGATATCTAATTGTTCATATATTAGAATTTGTGAAAAAATAAGACATATTATCTGGAAAATTCTATATTGTATATTACACATAGAATTAGTAAATGTAAAGTAAAACCAGTAAATTCATACAATTTAAAAATTAACATTGTTTCTATAGAATTTTAGTGAAAAATATTTTATTCATTTACAAAAAAATATTTTCTTTAATTAAAAAAATTATACTAAAAAAAAGTGGAATAAGTTTTATTGAATTGGTTGCCATAAATTCTATATTTATTCTAGGACATTTGTTTACTTTTTTTCTCCATTTTCTATAATGCTATCTATTTATTACACATGTTAATTAAGCGCAATTATTTATCTTGATGTGGATCAAGTAAAAATAAAAAATAAATATTCATATATTACTAGACACATATATGATATATCAATAAAATTAGATCTAATTTTGAGTATTATGCATATTTTATATAGTTTCAAACTTTTTACTTGTACTTGGAGACCATTTAGGATTATTGTTGAGGAAATGTAGAAAGATGCAAAATAATCTCATCTTACAGCAACTATGAAAGATATTAAAATAATAGTTTTTTTCAAAATCCGATTTTGAGCATAAATTTCATCTTTAATAAAACATCACATGTGAATGCAAAACTAACATTATTCAATTTAAATTAAAAAAATCAATAAATATATAAGGTAATAAACATTATACGAGTTTTTATTTTACAATTGTAAATTCTTTTTTATTTGGAAGTAACTCTTGTATTAATTTACTTATTTTGCCTTTTGTTCATAAGTTTTAAGCATAATCTACGAACTTTATGTTTTATTTTGCATTTAATGTTGATTTAATTATTTTATGTTATATTTATAAGTTTTTTTATTTACCAATAATACATCAATTTACCAGTTTTATTGTAATTTACTTATTTTACCTTCCTTTTACAAGTCTTATGTTCCATTTCTAAAATTTATGTTTTATTTTACAGTTAGTGTTGATTTACTAGTTTTATGATATGTTTGCAAGTTTTGTTTTATTTACCAGTAATATATTAATTTACTAATTTATATTAGTTTACTTGTTTTACCTTCCATTTACAAGTCTTATGTTCCATTTCCAAAATTTATGTTTTATTTTGCGTTTAATGTTGATTTATTAGTTTTATGTCATATTTTTATGTTTTCTTTTTATTTACCAGTAATACTCAATTTACCAATTTTATAGTAATTTACTTATTTTACCTTCCTTTTATAAGTCTTATGTTTCATTTCTAAAATTTATGTTTTATTTTACAGTTAGTGTTGATTTACTAGTTTTATATTATGTTTGTAAGTTTTTGTTTTCTTTACCAGTAATACATTAATTTACTAATTTATATTAATTTACTTTTTTACCTTCCATTTATAAGTCTTATATTCCATTTTCAAAATTTATATTTTATTTTCAACTTAATGTTAATTTACTAGTTTTATGTTATATTCGTAATTTTTTATTTATTTATTAGTAATACATCAATTTATCTGTTTTATAGTAATTTGCTTGTTTTATCTTCTTTTTACAAGTCTTTTGTTTCATTTTCAAAATTTATATTTTATTTTACAGTTAATTTTAATTTACTAGTTTTAAGTTATATTTGCAAGTTTTAGTTTTTTTTATTAATAATAAATCAATTTACTAATTTTATATTAATTTATTTGTTTTATTTTCTATTTACAAATCTTATGTTTAATTTCTAAAATTTATGTTTTATGTTGAAATTAATATTGATTTACAAGTTTTATGTTATATTTCCAAGTTTTTGTTTTATTTAATAATAATACATTAATTTACTAGTTTTATATTAATTTCTCGTTTTACTTTCTTTTTACAAGTCTTATGTTTAATTTCTAAAATTTATGTGTTATTTTATAATTAATGTTGATTTACAAGTTTTATGCTAAATTTATAAATTTTAAATTTTATTTACATAATTTATGTTCAATTACGGTATTGATGCCGTAATTTTAATCACGGCATCATAGAATGACCCTATCTTTTCGTTAAAATATTAAGGTTATAATATAAATTTAAAAAAGTGTAGTTGCTTATTAAATAAGCTCCTTATAAAAAACAACTACTTACCAAAATTTAAAAGATGCTATCAAAATGAAGAAATTTATGAAATAAATAGATTTTACAAAATTTATCAAACACTATTTTGGTAAAAAATTATGAAATAAACAGCTTATTAAGTTTCAACTTTATCCCAAACAAAAGTAAGTTATGTGTTTGAAAATTGAAAAGATAGTAGGGCAGCGAATTTTTTAATAAAAGAAAAAGGAAAATTTTATGATGCTGGGTTAAAAATCCCAACATCAATAATGGGATGAGTGTAGACTCTCGGATTTGAAAGTAATAATTTTCATTTTTGATTTAACTTTTACTCATGTACAGAGAGTCATCTATTTCATCCACATTATAGATACAAGTTATTTGTCCCACCCACTTATAAAATCTTACAAATAAAGTTGTGCTCTATAAATAGTAAACACGAATATTATTATTTAGATAGCCATCTATTTCATCCATACGAACAGTCAATCGAAGTCTCTGTTCAATCGACAAATTTTAAATTGTATCATCATCACAGCAATCTAAAAAGAATTAGCAGACACAATATTAATCAAGGCATTTATGGACACAACCAGAGACATTATGTAATGCAATGACAATCAATTATGCGAGTGAAAAAAATAATGGATTACCAATGGTATTTAAATAGAAAAAGTAGACTGAATGTTGATAACTCTATGAAATGAGAGTTATTACGGCAATTCTATACTTAAATCAAGACCACTTAGAGAGTAAATGATGTGTTTTTATTATATTTTGGTTATATTTTGCATAAACATCCATTTTAGTCGAGTCTTAATAAGTTTTGCTTGATTTAAAGTAATTTGTGCTCAAAACATGTGCATAATTGTAGGTTTTCAGAAGTTCATAATTCATGAAGGGATGCTGAGATACTAGGCTAGCAAGAAAAACAAAGAATATGGC
Source organism: Citrus x limon (assembly GCA_034663535.1). Taxonomy (NCBI): domain Eukaryota; kingdom Viridiplantae; phylum Streptophyta; class Magnoliopsida; order Sapindales; family Rutaceae; genus Citrus; species Citrus x limon. The sequence goes on from CM067997.1 coordinate 26,756,832, forward strand.
CACAAAAGAAGTGAAACACAACCGGGAACAGTGCAGTGTTATAGTCGTTGCTGGAGCAACCATTGCTGTAGCAATCTTGAAACACCGAGGGAGAAAACTTAGTGCAGTTTAGCTGTAAAATTGCGATCTGCAGTTTCCTAATTTGACTCATATACGCTCGAGGCTTTTGTTTACCCTAGCTTTCAGTTATAAAAAGAGGCGAGCATAATATAAAATGGCAGCAAGGAATTATCTTTGGAAAAACTGGGGAGAAAAAGAAGAAGAAGATCAGAACTCAAGGGAACCAAGGCCGCATCATTGAAAAATCCAACAGAGTTATTTGGATTCACTATCTATCGTTATTCACTTATTTCTTTCTTTACTCTTTGATTGAACCGATGTATTTCGTGATCAATATGTTGCTGTTTGTTTTTCTCTTTCAGAATATGAACTAAACTTGCTTATAGTTGAGTGACAAACAATCTAATGGGTTATTGACTGTTCTTATGAGTTGCTATATAATTGCTATAGCATTTTACTCTAGTAGTTATTATTATAACTGTTATTTCGGTTGACCACCCATTTAATGGTTCAAGTTAAGATAGAGCCACAAAAGGGCATGTCTTAGTAGATATTATTAGAGTAATACTTGATCTTAATTTAAGTTTCCTGGATTAAGTTTATCTTGAATCCGATAAGGGCCATGCTTGAAGTTAAGATTTGTGATAGCTTAGACATAGGTACTCACATTGTAGGGTGGAGGGAATGAATGTTCATAATGCTATGACATAGGTAGAATAATAACTGGTCATTCCTAAGATACTTACGGGTATGAGAATTCCAATATGCGACAGTTGAGGATGCAAAATAAATTCTGCCCAATGCTATAGAAATTGTTGTAGCAACTGATGTTAACTTGATGAAACGCAGTCAGCCCATAAAGAGAGTTTGATCATTCAACTACCTTATTCTCATTTGATTCTTCGACACATTTTTATTTAATTTATTTCATTACTGCATTGTTTTATTTTATTCTCTCACAATTATCAATTTTAATAGTAACCAACTTTACATTTGTTTCTCTCGAAATTAAGGTAGATTGTACTATTGTGATTGCTGTAGCATTTCTAGTAACATCAATTCTTGTGGAGACAATCTTAAATATTCATCACTTTATTACTTGTTGTGTACACTTGCACACTGGCATCAATAGCATTTGATTAAAGAAATAACCAACAAGTTTTTAGCGCCGTTTCCGGGGATTGATTGTTATTTTCGAAGTGTGAAGTAAGTCTTGATAGTGCCAATTTGATTTGATTTGTTCTATTTATTGACAGATCAACACTTGCATGCGCAAAGACAGATCTGTTGTATTCAAATTTGATCCTGAGATTGAAAGGACTGTAAGAAGACTGCAAAGAGAATAAAGAAATTCAAAAATTGTTTCAGACATGGATAATTTGCAGGATGTGGGAAATTTAGACCCTCACGGGCCATTACAACCAGTTAACATTCAAGAAGAGCAGAATGAGCATGCTAACCAGAGACAGCCAAGCAATAACAATATCATTTACATGACAAACGATAGGGACAGAGCTATCAGAGATTATATTGTGTTAACTCCTCAAGTTGTACACCTTGGGATAATCAAACCTGAAGTGGAAGCCGCAAACTTTGAACTGAAGCCAGTAATGTTTCAAATGTTGCAAACAGTGGGTCAATTCAATGGGCTGCCGAATGAAGATCCTCACCTCCATTTTAAGTTGTTTTTGGAAGTGAGTGATGCTTTTAAAATTGCTGGCGCAACACAAGATGCTTTAAGACTAAGGCTTTTTCTTTACTCCTTAAGAGATCAAGTAAGAGCATAGTTAAATTCATTACTATCTGATTCCATCACTACATGGAATGAGTTGGCTGATAAATTCTTAATGAAATATTTCCCACCGACAAAAAATGTAAAATTGCGGAATGAGATTACTTTTTTTCCATTAACTTGAAGATGAGAGTTTGTATGAGGCTTGGGGAAAGATTCAAAGAACTGTTCAGAAGGTGTCCTCATCATGGCATTCCATGTTGTATACAATTGGAAACTTTCTATAATGGGTTGAATTCTAGTACAAGATTGATGGTGGATGCTTCAGTAAATGGAGCTTTGTTATCCAAATCTTACACTGAAGCTTATGAAATTTTGGAGAGAATTAGCAACAATAATTATCAGTGGCCATCAACTAGATAGCCAACAGCAAGAGGAGCAGCAAGGGTACATAATATAGATGTAATTACAGCTTTATCAGCACAAGTAACCTCATTGACTAACATGGTAAAAGCCATGACATCTGCTCCAGCAGCAGTAAAGCAAGTTGCTGAACTGTCTTACGTATACTGTGGTGAAGAACATGAATTTGATAACTATCCTGGAAATCCAGCATCAATGAACTATGTGGGTAATTTCAACCGACAGCTTTAAAACAACCCATATTCAAATACTTACAACCCTGGATGAAAGCAACACCCAAATTTCTCATGGAGTAGTCAAAATCGAAATGCTCCAATATTCAATGGATAGAATGGGAACACACAACCACCTGATTTTCATCAGCAGAGTCAAGTGCAAAAACACACCAGACAAGATCCAATCAAACGCCGACAAAAACAATTGCCAAACAATCATGTTCATTGTGTAAATTGAAAAATATCATTTAATACAGTATAGCATATTTGTTTTACAGTTATTTTTGTTGGCATTTTCTTTAGCATTTTATTTTTAATATTTATTTATAATAGGCATTAGCTACAGTTAGCAGTAGAAGAACAAAAAGGTATTGTTAATCAAGCCAAAAAAATAGTGAATGATGCCACGTACAGACTTTAAGAGAAAGAGAAACAACAGCTTATAAGACTTATCTTGAAGAGAAGAAAATAGGAAAAACACGAAACAAACAATCCTAAAAACTAGGACTGTTTAAGACTTATTCAAACAGAATCAAAACCATAATAAAACCCCTAAACTTTTTCTTCATTCCCTCTCTTAAACTAGTTACCAACTGCAACTAGTTTAATCAGGAACTTGACAAACTCTCAACTAACTTCGGAACCTCTGAAATGCATCCACTGTGTGAGGCTTTGTCATCATATCTGCCAACTGATCTTGTGTTCCATAGTAAACCAATTCAACTGTTCCTTCTCGTGTGAGATCACGAAGAAAATGGAATCGCACATCAATGTGCTTGCTTCGACCATGTAACACAAGATTTTTTGACAGTTTAATTGTGGAACTATTATCACAAAGAATTGTAATACACTTACTTTCCTCCAGACTCAGCTTCTCAATTATTCTCTTCAATCTAAACAACTTGACTAGCACAAGTAGTAGAAGCCACAAACTCTGCTTCAGTGGTTGAAAGTGTTACTATAGGTTGTTTTCTTGAAGACCAGGCCACAGCCCCAGACCCATCATGAAGATATATCCTGATGTGTTTTTCCTATCTTCTATATCTCCTGTATAGTCAGTGCATATCCAACCAAACTTTCACAATTCCCTCCCTTCTTATAGAGAATTCCAAGTCCAGTAGTTCCTTTCAAATATCTCACTATCCTTTTGGCTGGCGTCAAATGCAACTCGGTTGGTTTGGCCATATACCTACTAATCAAACTTACTGCAAACATTAAATCTGGCCTTGTAGCTGTTAAATACATGGGGCAACCCACCATCTGCTTAAATAAAGTCTCATCAACACAAACCCCATTCTCATCTTTAAAAAGCTTACAACCTGGAACAATAGGATTATGAACCGAGTTGCTATTCTCCATTCTAAATCTCTTTATCACCTCCAAAGCATACTTTCTCTAGAAAATATAAATCCCATATGATCTTTGCAAAACTACTATACCAAGAAAAAATCTCATTCTCCCAAATCAGTCATATAAAACTCCCTCAACATGGAATTTTTAAACTCAGCAAACATCAATTCATCATTGCCAGTAAAAATTCAATTATCAACATATAAACTAACAATGAGAATTTTACCTCCCTTATTTGTTTTAATGAACAAAGTGTGCTCACTATAACACTTCTTGAACCCTTCAGTTATAAAGTGAGCTTTAATGCGACTAAACCAAGCATGTGGAGCTTGTTTAAGTCCATATAAAGCTTTTTTCAATCTGTAGACTTTCTGAGGACTATTCTTTAGCTCATAACCCTTTGGCTGCTCCACGTACACCTCTTCATTAAGTTCCCCATGCAAAAATGCAGATTTGACATCAAGTTGATAGAGAGTCCACATTCTTTGAGCCGCTAGAGCCACAATCATTCTTACTATGTCCATTCTTGCAACTGGTGCAAAAACTTCTGTGTAGTCTATCCCTTGCTATTGCACATACCCCTTTGCCACCAAATGAGCCTTCAATTTGTCTATGATATGACTCAAAAGTGTATTACTCCCAAGTATAAGAGTGTCTAGTTATAATATAACCCGGTGAGTCTGGGGTCGAACCACATGGAATTTTAAATCCAGTAGTCAATTTAAAACTAAGAAAATTAATTATGGGGAAAAGAAATTATTTGAAATCAATTTAAAAATAAGTTAAGGCTACGGGATCCACTCTCAGTATTTAAACTATAATTTTAATACTCTCTAATTTTTAGCCTCACTTTTACCAGTTAATTATTATATCATTTAATTCTCAACTAACTATGTGTGTGGATAAATATGAAATAAAGTACCTAATGTGCCACAATTAATGTGTCGATATTATGTCAAAATACCATAAAATCCAGTGAGATTTATAAATTAACATGATATAAAAATAACTAAAAAAGAATAAAATAAACTTAAAAAATCATTTGAGAAAATAATAAATTTAATAGTTTAAAACATTGAGCTTCACCCTTCACCCCAACTTAATAAAATTAGCCACTCATATTGAAAGAAAACACAACACTCTTTTTATTTGATAAACTTTTGAAAATATGTTACAAAAAAAATTGATACAGACAGAAACAAGAAAAGAAACAATGAAAGAAAGAAATTCTTCAGCTGAACTCTCTCTTGGCTTTTAAAAGATCAATTCTACTAGCTTCTGGCTCTCCGCTCTCCTGCATTTCATTGCCTTTTATAGGCAAGGAATACATTATTTTTATTATTATTATTATTATTATTATTATTATTATTATTATTATTATTATTATTATTATTATTATTATTATTATTATAATATATATATATTGAAATGTGTAATGGTCAAGTTTATGGCCACTTGACCATCACAAGAAGCCAAACAATTTGGTTTTTGTTCTTTTGTTCGTTCTTTTTTTATTTTATTTTATTCATTTTTAATTTTTTATTATTATTTATTTATTTACATCTCCTCAATAATGCTTCTAAATTGCTCCAGTAGTCATTATTTGTTCCCGCTTTCAATTCCAATTTATTCCTGAAAAATATTTATAAGGTAAAAATTAACATATTACGAATTAATTTAACACAAAAATATATTTGGGGAGCATTCATATAATTTATAAGTTATGCGCGTATTAATCAATACTTTAAGTGAAAAACTAATAATTTTATCCTTATTATACGTACACTTTTTAGTGTTAATAAGTCTACTTCTCCATTCTCCTTGAGTTTAGTTTTATAAACCCATTTTACCCCAATCTTTTTTGCCCCTGTAGGAAAATCAGTGAGTTCCCATGTGTTGTTCTTCTCTATTACCTGTATTTCCCTATCCATAGCTGTCCTCTATTTGTCATGCTTCACTACTTTTTCAAAATGCACTGGATCTGCTAAAGCAAACAAAGTCAGGTTGGCATTTACATCTTCTTCTTCCGAGAGCCCATCCCCAGTTACATAGTCTCTCATCCACCTTGGAGGCACTCTGTTTCTTCCCCTAGATGATTCGTTATTTTCACCAGTTTAAGAACTATCAACAACTTATTCTTCTTCCTTACTCACATCTCTTTCATTATCTGTGTTCACTGCCTCATTATCTTCTTCATTATCCCATTCCAGATCAGCCATTATATGCTCTTCATAACTCTTATCCTAGTTCCAGGACTTATCTTCCTCAAACACTACATCTCTACTAACCACAATTTTCTTTGCAACTAGATCGTAGAGTCTATATGCCTTAGACTCTTCATTTACTCCTAATAACATAGAGACAAAGATCTTTGCATCTAGCTTTTTTCTTCTCACATCATGAACATGCACGTGAGCCATACATCCAAAAACTCTAAAGTATTCAACTGAAGGTCTGCTTCCGATCCAGGCTTCCTCAGGTGTTTGATTCTTTACAGCCAAAGTAGGACTCTGATTTAGAACATATATTGTCCAGTTTATTGCCTTTGGCCATAAAGTCTTCATGATTATTCTTTCAGAATGCATGCATCAAACCATGTTCAGTACTGTTCGACTTTTTCTTTCAGCTACTCTGTTCTGTTGTGGAGTATACGTTGCAGGCAATTGCCTTTTGATGCCATGCTTTGTGCAAAACTCATTGAATTCAAGTGATGTGAACTCTCCTCTTCAATCTGTTCTCAAACATTTAATATATCCTCCTACTTCTTTCTCAACACAACTCTTAAATCGCTTGAACATGCTTAATGCTTAAGATTTTTCTACTAAAAAATATGCCCATGTTTTTCTAGTAAAGTCATCAATAAGGCACATAATATATCTCTTCTTATTATTGGAAATAGAAGAGATTGGTCTACAAATGTCTGCATGAACAAGCTGAAGCTTTTCAGTGGCCCTCTAATTGCTGTTCAGAGGGATTGAATCTCTGTGTTGCTTTCCAATCATGCAGTTTGCACAAACTGTCGTTAGAGTCTTAAACTGTGGCAGTCCATGCACTATTTTCTTAAATTGGAGAGTCCTCAATCCTTTGTAGCTCAAATGTCCATAACGACAATGCCATAAGTGTGCTAAATCCTATATAGATGTGTAGAGGCAGGCTTGCTTCTGCGGCATTGATTTTGCTAGTAACACAAACATCCGATTTGCTGTCATCCCGGTTTGTATTATGTGCCCCTTTTCTGGATGATAAATCTTGAGCATTCCATGTTGAATGAGAATTGTCAACCCCTTTTCTTGTAGTTGTCCAATGCTCAGTAAATTGTTTTTTAGTTCAAATGCAAAAAATACTTCACTCACAATATGTATAAAACCACTTACTCGCAATCTCACCTTGCCTTTTCCTAACACATCCATCCTTGTGTTATTTATTAACTTTACTTCATGTCGGAAGCTCATTCAAATCACTATACAATTTTTTTATCACCGCACATGTGATTGCTGCAACCTGAATCTAAAAACCAAACATCTTCTCTCCGAGCACCATTCATCTCCACATATTACATGACCAACATCTCTTCTTCTTCTTCTCATTCTTCTCCTTATGCAGCAAAATTGGCTTCCTTATCCCATATTGGACATTCAAACTTAAAATATCCAAGCCGATGTCACTTGAAGCATTCCACATTTTCTTTGTTATCGGACTAACGACCTTCTCCTCTTCCTCTTCCTCTACCTCTGTATGTACCTCGTCCTTGTCCTCTTGTGCCAAATTTATCTTCTGAAATGATCTGGCGTGCATGTTTTTTTCCTGTGTGTTGTTGGAATTTTTTCTCATGAACAATCAGAGAACTCTCCAATTTATCAACAGAGAGTTGATCTATGTCTTTGGATTCCTCAATCGAGCAAACAACGTAATTAAATTTCTCGCTCAATGATCTGAAAATTTTCTCCACCACTGTGACATCCTACATCTGCTCTCCATATATTCTCATTTTGTTAACCACTGACAATACCCTTGAGAAATATTCATAAACTCCTTCTCCAGTCTTCATCTCTAGAGTTTCAAACTCTCTACGAAGAGCTTGTAGATGTGACCTCTTGACCCTGGCATTTCCTTCAAACTTCTTCTTCATAGAATCCCAAATTTGCTTGGAAGTATTCTTGATGAGAATGGTATCAAATATTGTTCGATCTATGGCTTGAAATATATAGTTCTTGACTTTCAGGTCTTTCAGCTTCAATTCCTCTATCTTTTTTTGTTGTGCTTCCGTTTGCATTGATCCACTTGCTGGTTTAACACAACCAGTCTCCACCAACTCCCAATATTCCTTAGATAGCAGAAAATGCTCCATTAACATGCTCCAATGGTCGTAGTGACCAAATAACACGTGATGGTTGCATTTAGGTGCACTCTTTTTCTTTTTCTTTTTTTTACAAAATTATTATTATTATTATTATTATTATTATTATTAAAATCTAATCAAGGATCTTTTGTAAGTCTAATTCAAACAATGATAAAATAGTTCAGGTGTCTAACGAGCATAACACATGACATCGAAAGTTCATGAAACTAGGAGTGCGCGCAAGTGTAAAGCACAAGTGAGCATTTTAAATACATAATCACATTACGTGGATGGCCAAACTTCTCGCACCAGACACTGCAAACTAATGCATATAATAAGTATACACGCAGACGAAAATCACAATCCAGAAGCAACATTTGGAGTCCACACGGTTGCACACGAACACAAATCCGACGTTCTCTCTTTTCAGCCCACAAATTTCAAATTCTGTCATCATCACAGCAATCTAAAAAGAATTAGCAGACAATATCAGTTATCTAAAATTAACTTAATTCAGGCATTTATGGACGCAGCCAAACAGGTTACGTAATGCAATGATAATCAGTGGCAGATCTAAAAAAATAATTTATCGGGGGCTAAATTAGATAATAATAAAATATAAAAAACTAAAATTTTGAATATATAAAATATTTACTAATACATTTATAATTAGTCTCTACCCATATTTATACTTTAAAAATGTTATGCAATATACTCATAATCAATATTATTAAATTTATTGTTTCTTATATAAACAACCAAACTATCGCTTATCTCATCCAATTCCAAAGATGATTCTTCATGAGTTTTATTATTGAAAACGTTCGTTCCACTATTATTATATAAACTAGAAGAATTAACCATGTTTTTTAGAATAGAAAATATTTTGGGTGGTGGGCTATCATTATTTTTAATTAAAATATAGATTTTATATTTTTAAAAAGACAAATTTAAATTTTATGGGCGTTTATATTTTATAGTGACTATTTTAACAAATTTAATGAGGCTAATTAAAAAATTAAAATATTTTTCTCTTTTATTTTTTAAAATTTTTTTGGCCAGTGGGGGCTCGAGCCCCCACTGGTCATGTGCTGCATCCGCCCGAATTGATAATCAATTATGCGACTAACAAAAATTATGTATTAGCAATGGTATTGAAAAAGAAAAATCAATTATATTGAAAAAGAAAAATCAGACTGAACGCTGACAAAAACAGTTGTAAAAACCGTCAGGATTATTGTGTAAATTGAAAAATATCATTTAATTAATACCGTATAACATATTTGATTCAGTTTTACAGTTGGTTTTGCTGGCGTTTTTTTTGACCCTTTTTTTAATATATATTTATAATAGGCATTAGCTATAGTTAGCAGTAGAAGAACAAACAGGTTTGGTTAATCAAGCCAAAAAAATGGTGAATCGGTGATTTCTGAAGATCGATGTTTGATGAATCGAAGCCTCAGAATTGGTAGAAAATTAAATTGAAAAGACGGTAATTGCAACGTACCAATAACAACGTACAAAGACAGATAAGTTTCCCGTGAACATCTCGTCAATCACATGCATATTTTGATTTCCTCCAGCAATGCACTGCAAAAATTATGAAGCGGCATAAAATAATTAATAAAAAGGCATTCAATGAACTCAACACTTATCTGTTATACCTTAAGCGAGCTAATTAATTAATGAAATTATATGTAACTTTTATATTTTTCTAATGCATGTCATAACTCCACTAGTTCGTTGGCTACAAATTAAGATTTTGTTGTGGCGTAGGAAGTTTATGCAAAAGTTCAACCAATTTATAAAAAATTACTCCTTATCCACCCTCTACTTGCCCTGTATATATAAAAGTTATCATCCAATAATTTTAATTTCATCATTCCCATTACATTAGGTCTTTGATATCCTTATTTTCTCTGTTCATATTTTTTCATGTTTAGTTTTTTGTATTTTCGTTTTTATTTTAATAGAAGTCCCTCGATCCTTGAGGTTATTTTTTTTTTCAAAAAAAGAAAAAAGAAAAAAGCCTTTGGGTAAATTTTGTCTGATATAAATATATATAAAGAGCTAGCCATCTACAAAAAAGTATAAATGCAAAAATAAAAAGATCAATGGCAGAAAATTAAGTAATTTTTATTGACCTACATCTATTAATAAAGAAAAATGATATAGAGCCCTAATGATGTGATAATGACAACAAAAACAACGTTAAACTCGGCCAGGTTTATAGTGTTACAGTCGGTCGAGCGGGCTTATAGTGTTAATTAAAAAATATTAAAAAATTTTAAGTAAGACTATAACTCTAGCTGAGCATAACATTGTTTTTGTTGCCATTATTGTAGATTCTTTGATTCAAATACCAATGCTCATCAACAATAAGCTAAGCACTGATATTTGAATTGAAAAATCGGACACAATGGTGACAAAAACAACTGTAAAATCATGTGGAATTATAATGTTGATTAAATTAACAGTGTAACCCCGCAAAGGTCTAACATTATTTTTATCGACATTGTGTGGTCTTATCTTTAGGCTATTTATCATTTTCCTAATATACTGTAACAAGTTTATAAAATGGGAGTACCTTTTCATTACTGACACTTCATATGTGTAACTTGGCTCGAGTGGCCAGGAACGAAAATCTGAGAATGGGATGAATTTTGAACTGAAAACATCCTTAGTGGCACCGTCAGTCCACGTCAATTGGTCCCACCATTCTTCTTCTCCTATCAAAACAGTATTTCTTTTCCCACTCTGAGAGTTCAAAGGGAGTTTTTTGAGTTTTGGGCACTTAGATACATATACACTTTCAAGGGAAGAAAAGGCCATGGCGCTGCCGCATATGCTTTTCAGCTCTGGAAGACGATTCAAATTCAATTGCTTAAGATAAGCGAATCCAATTATTGGCTGCCCAGCTTGATGATTAGCAATTATTTCTTCTAGCAAGGGACAGTTAGTTGCAAATAAGAATCGAAGGAGAGGAACATTGACAAGGCATGTCAAATATTGGGAAAACAATTGCTGATAAATAGATCTTGAAGGTTCCGGAAATCGGCATCGTGCAGCATTTTTGTGATAGATGATGTTGAAGATGGGTTCTCGATGATCAATCTTCTGATGCAACTCTGTAACTTAGAGGATGATTGGAATTTCTCAACAGAATCAAGAGTTGATAAGACGACACTTGTATCTTGAATGTGTTTCAAGCTCTCCAACTCCTCCAGTAACGAGACATTAACACCTAAGCCGGATGACTTGTCTTCGTGTGAATCATAGTGAGTTGGTACCCTGCTGAAAACTTGTAAAGCTGAAAGCTCTGATAACAGTCCTTTCGGAATTGCCTTCAGTTTCTCAGTACCATCCAACAGTAGAATTATCAGTTGACAGCATCTCTTAATCTCAATTGGCAACTGTGATATATCTGTATCTGACAGATTAAGATACCGCAGGTTAATCAATTCACCCTTCTGCATAGGCAACTTTGTCAAGTCCCCATTCCGTGACCACTCAAGAACTCTCAAGGCAGGCATCGATTGAAAGAACCATTCTGGGAGTCCCTTCATACTAGCATACCTTACGAGCAGAGTTAAGAGACGGGGACAAGAGGGCGGCGCTGGGGTGGGGGATTTTTTAAAAAATCTCCGCAATGATAATGGTCTCGGTACGAGGGATGTAACTGCAAAACTCCACAATGATACTCGTACAGCCATTCCAGGTAACACTTTGTTGGTCTATAATTAACTTACCATTTTCAGGTTTCGAAGCCAAAATCTTGTTGCCCTTATCTTGGGAAGCAATCCACAGAGCCAAATCCCGAAGCATATCATGCATCTTAACATAATTTCCAAAGTAAGTTTGAACCTCTTCCAATAGACAAACACGGATCAGACTATCAATTATAGATTCGCCTTGCAATCGTGCAACAGCAATATTATGAGAATCGCGTAAAAGTCCCTCTCCAATCCACAGATCAATAAAAACATTTTCTGTGGGTTTCACTGCTCAGGTGATCATAGCTGAACTTCAAACAAGGAAAGATAAGATCCCCCATACCTGGAAATTCAGCAGGATAATTCTTCAATTCATTAACTGCATTTTCCCACTCAGCAGGGTTATTTCTAATACTCGCCATGGCGCTTCCAATGGTGATAAGTGTTAGTGATATCGAATTACAAGCAAAGCAGAGCACAGAAGCAGAGTATGACTGACTGCAGCTGATTAGCTCATGAAAGCTGACTTGGCAAGTTAGTTATACAGCTCACCTTACATGGTTCAAATATAACGAACTGAGTGAATCGTTGAGTTTATTGTAGCTTGCTATACAAACGTGTATTATGTAATCTGTTTCTTAGTCTTGAGCATATTAATAAAAATACAGATTCTTCTCATTTTCTCTTTCGTTTTCTTAAGCTTTGCAGTTAGCCAAACAACTCCTTTCTTATAATTTCTCATGGTATCAGAGCCACATATGACGAATATAAATCAAAATAATTTTTCCTGCAGCTTTGTTACACCAGTCAAGCTGGATCAGAATAATTTCATTCTCTGGTGCACGCAAGTTCTTACAACTGTGAAAGGAAATGGCCTGGAAGGTTTCATCAATGATGATAACCAATGTCCAGAACAATTTCTTATTCCTGAGAGCAATATTGAGAGTGAAGAATCAACTGGAAGTTCCAGATCTATAAATGCTGAGTTTGTAGCGTGGATGAAGTCTGATCAGCTACTATTGAGTTGGATGATGTCGTCGATTCAGCAAAATCTACTCTCTACAGTGATCGACTGTACAACCTCTAAGCAACTTTGGGAGACTCTTACTAGTATGTTTAACTCTCAATCTTTGGCTCGAATTCAAACACTGAGAATGCAAATCCAAACTATTAAGAAAGGTTCAATGCATATGGCTGACTATTTTGCTAAAATCAAACGAATAGCTGATACCTTAGCCTTAGCTGGTAAACCAGTAGAGTTAAGTGATTTGATTATGCATGTTTTGACTGGTCTTGACTCATCTGACTATGAATCCTTAGTGACTGCTGTCTTGGCTAGAGGTGATAAGATAACACTGGATGAATTATATTCCTTACTGTTGAATCAGGAAAATAGAATTGAACAGAAGAGAGGGAAAATTACTAGTGATGTAATGCATAATATGACAGCTAATGTTGCTCAAAGAAACACATATTCTGGAAAGAATAATGGTGGATTTCAAAAGAGTTTTGGAGGAAATTTTGGAAATGGAAATAATTCGGGTTTTGGTGGTTTTAATGGTGGTTTTTCTGGTTATGGTTATGGACAATTCAATAATGGAAATAATTTCTCTGATGTTGTGTCAAATATGCTACATACCTGGACATGAAGCTTATAAGTGTAGGAACAGATACAACTCATCTTTTGTTCCTCAGAGAAATTATGATAGAGGTAATTTTAATGGTGGTTTTAGACCTCCTGGACAATTTGGAAGAGGAAGATCCTTTAATGGTGGTGGTAGAGGCTTTGGACAATTTAACAACAATTACAATTCACCAAGAGGTCCTGGTTTTCAAGGTGTTTCTGGTTTTCAGGGTAACATAGTGCATGCAGATAATTCTTTTGGCACTCCATCTGCATTTTACTCATTTACTCCTGGTTCATCAACATATGCTCCAACTGAAACTCATGATAATAGTGGACAACACATTGCTTCTACTTCATCATCTCTGCCTCCATCAAATCCAAATATGTCCCTTGAGCTTGTTGAAGATCCCTCATGGTATTTTGACAGTGGAGCAACAAACCACATCACCAATGATCTAGGTAAGCTTCTTCATTCTCAAGTTTATACTGGTGAGGAAAAATTGTTTGTTGGAAATGGAAATGCATTGGTTATTAATCATATAGGATCAGCAATGCTTAAAACCTCAACTTCAAAACCTTTATTGCTCAATCATGTTCTCCATGTACCAAACATAACCAAAAACTTGCTTAGTATTTCAAAACTTTTGGCTGATAATTTTGTTATTGTTGAATTTCTTGACAACTCATGCTTTGCCAAGGCCAGGGACACATGAATAACTTTACTTGAAGGTGTTGCTAAGGGTGGCTTGTATAAAGTCAAAAATACCTTTTCTCATTTTTCTGAAGGTCAATCAGCTCATTTTAACTCAGGCATTTTCAATAAACCTGAATCTCTCTTTGTTTCTTGTGATGTGTCTCAAGTCAATAAACCAGATGTTGTTAAAGCTTTTGAACCAAGTTTTCAGTATGTCTTTTCTGCAGTTGCACTGCAATCTGTCAATGTGAATGTTTTTCATAGGAGACTGGGGCATCCAGCACCTTATGTTCTCAAACCAATATTCAAAGCTTGTAATGGTTCTGTTGTTTCTAATAAGATTGAACAATTGTCTTTCTGTAATGCTTGTCAATATGGTAAAAACCATATGCTTCACTTCAATTCAGTAGAAACCAAAACAACATTACCTCTACAATTGATCTATGCTGATCTTTGGGGGCCTTCTCACATATCTTCTACTTAGGGATATAAATATTATCTCTCTATTCTTGATGATTTTAGTAGATTTACATGGATATTTCCCTTAACTGCAAAATCAGATGCCATTGAAGTTTTCTCAAACTTCAAACTCTTTATAGAAAACCATTTGCAGCTCAAAATTAAAACTGTTCAAACTAATTGGGGAGGGGAATTCAGAACATTTACCTCTTTGCTCACAGCCTCTGGCATACATTTCAGACACCCTTGCCCAGATATACATCATCAGAATGGAAGAATTGAAATGAAACACAGACACATAGTTGACATTGGTTTAACCTTACTAGCTCAAGCTCACTTGCCCCTTAAGTTTTGGTGGAATGCCTTTCACACAGCTGTCTACTTAATTAATAGACTCCCTACACCAGTTTTAAACAACATTTCACCCTTTCAAAAATTGATCAATCAAACACCAGACTATTCTTTTCTTAGAACATTTGGTTGTGCCTGTTATCCAGCCTTGAGACCATACAATAGACATAAGTTTGATTTTAGAACTTGTAGATGTATATTCATTGGTTATAGCTCTTATCATAAGGGTTATCAGTGTCTTCATTCTTCAGGCAAAGTTTATACATCTAATCATATTGTTTTTTATGAAACTTCTTTCCCTTATGTTTCTAGTTTAGATTTTTCATCTTCTGATAACTGTCAGTCTCCAATCTCGTTATCAGAGCCATCCATTTATTCTTCCTCTTATTTTGTTCTTTCCTTTGCTCATCTGCAGGTTCCTTTAGCAACATCATCAACAAGTGTTTCTAGTGTTTCACAAACACACACCAATCAACATTCATCTAATTCCTCAGCTACTGAATCATTAAGTCCTTCCACACATCATTCACCAGCTCATATATTACCTTTACCTCAGTCCACTGGTCATCAAATGATAACCAGATCCAAAGCTGGCATTTTCAAACCAAAGACTTATTTGTCAGCTCTACTAGCTTAGCCTTCTGAACCCTTTTCAGTTTCCCAAGCACTTGCTCATCCTATGTGGTTCAAAGCTATGCAAGAAGAATTTCAGGCTCTTCAAAATAATCAGACATGGGATTTGGTATTGCCTGATACACCTGTTAAAATAGTTGGAAATAAGTGGGTATTCAAAATCAAATACAACTCTGATGGGTCTATTTCAAGATACAAAGCTCGGCTGGTTGCTAAGGGGTTTCATCAAACACATGGAGTTGATTACACTGAAACATTTAGTCCAGTGGTCAAGGCCTCAACAGTAAGGGTAATTCTCAGTTTAGCAGTTCGTAACAAATGGGTGATTGGACAAGTGGTTGTCAACAATGCCTTTCTCAATGGCATTTTAGTTAAAGAAGTATACATGGTACAACCTGAGGGTTTTGTGGATTCTGCTAAACCTCATCACATTTGCAAGCTAAAGAAAGCTATATATGGCTTGAAACAAGCTCCTAGGGCTTGGTTTGACAGATTCAAAGATGCAATGATTACTCAATGGCATTTTCAACACTCAAAATCAGATAGCTCTCTCTTCTATAAATGGATCAATGGTCATGTGATTTTGGTTCTGGTTTATGTTGATGATATTATTCTCACTGGTTCCAATCCTCAGCTAATTCAGCAAGTGGTTCAAGACATGCATCACACCTTTGCTTTGAAAGACTTGGAATTAAAGTAGTTAAATTAGCAAATGGTCTTTATCTGTCTCAAGCAAAATACATTGCTGATATATTGGCAAAACATGATATGGTTCACAGCAGTCCAGTATCTACTCCTATGTCTACCAATTAATATCTCACAAAGGATTCAAGTGATAGCATTCTAAATGTGTCTCAATACAGAAGTATTTTAGGTGCCTTGCAATATGTTACCCTTACAAGACCTGATATAGCTTATTCAATTAATAAGCTCAGTCAGTTTCTATCTAATCCATGCACTTCACATTGGGAAGCATGTAAAAGGTTGCTGAGATACTTGAAAGGAACTTTACATCTTGGTCTGCATTTTCACACGACTGGAGCACTTCAACTACATTGCTTCACATATTTTGATTGGGCCTCTGATCGAGATGACAGAAAGTCAGTAGCTGGTTATGCAATCTATATAGGTCCAAACTTAGTCTCATGGTCATCCAAGAAGCAAGCAGTGGTATCAAGGTCGAGCACAGAAGCTGAATACAGAGCTTTGGCTCATGCTACTTCAGAGGTTATATGGATACAATCTCTTCTTCCAGAGTTGCAAATTAAACTTAGCACTACTCCCATAATGTAGTGTGATAATCAGGGGGCTATTGCCTTAGCATATAATCCAGTCTATCATGCAAAAACAAAGCATGTTGAGCTGGATATTCACTTTATCCGAGACAAATTTGCAGCTAAAAGTATTGAAGTTAGTTATGTGCCTAGTGATGATCAATTAGCTGATATATTAACCAAAGCACTTTCATTCAAGCAGTTTGATTATCTGCGACACAAGCTGAATGTCTATCCTGGACATTTCAGCTTGAGGGGGGATGTTAGTGATATCGAATTACAAGCAAAGCAAAGCACAGAAGCAGAGTATGACTGACTGCAGCTGATTAGCTCATGAAAGCTGACTTCGCAAGTTAGTTATACAACTCACCTCACATGGTTCAAATATAACGAACTGAGTGAATCGTTGAGCTTATTGTAGCTTGCTATATAAACGTGTATTATGTAATTAGTTTCTTAGTCTTGAGCATATTAATAAAAATACAGATTCTTCTCATTTTCTCTTTCGTTTTCTTAAGCTTTCCAGTTAGCCAAACAACTCATTTCTTATAATTTCTCAATAAGAGCAAGCGGCAACCCTCCACACAGTGCAGCGACTGTTTCAGCATGTTTTCGAATATCAGTATGGGAGTTTAGTACACCATTTGTCATTGTGAGCGGGAACAAATTCCACGCATCATCGGGTCGCAAATAATCAACTTTAAATTTCATTTGATCACCCATGGTGTTGCACGCGTCCTCCATTATAGTCGTAAATACTAACTATGGCCAATGGGCCATGCCGTGCCGGCACGGCCCACCAACTATCGGCCCACAAGGGCTCGTGGGCCGGCACGGCACGGCCCACTAAATTGGTGGGCCGTGCCGTGCCGTGCCTACATTTTTTTCAATTGAGCCCGGCACGGCCTACGGCACGAGCCCGCTCGTGCCGTGCCGTGGGTCGTGCCCAAAAAAAGCCCACCAATTTTTTTTTTTTTTTGCGTGCTTAAAAAAGCCCACGTGCCTAGCGTGCTTTATTCAAGCCCACGTGCCTGACGTGCTTTTTTAAGCCCACCAACATAATAATAACAATAATAATATTCACAATCATAATCATATTAATTTTTATTAAGAGAGCAATTAACATTTTATTATTAGTTTATCACAATTTCACAACTATATATTTTATTTCACAATAATCAATCATAAGTCATAACACAACAATACATAAATTTAATTTAATTTAATTCCATAGATCATAATAATAATTAATTAAAATTAAAAATACAACCCTCGAATAATCATTACAATAAGTCATAACTACGAAATATTAATATAACAAATCATTTATTTAAACTAAGATTTAATGATTTAAATTAATTTTTAAAAGTCTATGCTAAAAAATATATTAAAACATTTAATTTCATAACATTTTATATTTACTTTTTGTTAAAAAAATTTACTTAGATATATTTTGGCCCACATGCTATTAATGGCTCACGGGCCGCGTGCTAGCCCACTAATGAACCATGCTTATTACGTGCTTTTTCGCGTGCCGTGCTTTGGCCCATTTCTAATCGTGCCGTGCTTTAAAGCCCGCGTGCCTAAAATTCTAGGCCCGGCACGGCCCACGTGCGTGCCGTGCCGTGCCTCGTGCCTCACCGAAACGTGCTCGTGCCGTGCCGTGCCGTACGGACATGTACCGTGTCGTGCCACGTGCCGCCCGGCCCATTGGCCACCTTTAGTAAATACTATTTTCGATCCATTTCGATCAGGAACACCAGCTTCAGCTAAATTTATTGGTCCTCGTAGGTCATCTAGTAACAAAGCAAACCTTCTCTGGCTTAACCTCTGGAAAATTTCTGCTGCTCTACCTTGTTGATTTTTGTTATCCCACACTTCATTCGGTATCGCTAGTCTGTATCTCATAACCTGCTGAATTGTCTCTATATTGATTGCTCCTGCGGACGCCTTAACCAAAATCACTAAATCAAAGTTATGCGTTGTATCGCTAAACTTGCTGTTGAGGTTTTCTAAGAGAGTGGTCTTCCCCACGCCTCTTACTCCATACAAGCAGATGATTCTCCACGGACAATCGTCTTCGAAGCATCCCCAAACTTCATCCAGTATAGATTCCATGCCCACAACGTTCTTCATGTCTTGCCTCTCCACCACGGGCTGCGGCGGCGGATCAGCAACATCTTTTTTGAACCCCTTCCCCTCATCTATTAATCCCTGCAAATCCTCGGTCATCTTAACTACCTCTAAACTAAAATAGTACACAGAGAAACAATTCACGGAACAACATCCCAAACATTGCTTTGCTTTCTCTTCCTCAGCTCTCTGCAAAAGGAAATCCACTTTTCCGTTTTCGTTAGTATATTCAGGTACTCTAGCCAACCAGTATAACACTGTCGGTCTAGGCAAATCACGATCTTGTTTTGCGTGCTCGACCCTTCAATTGACTTCATCGTAGACGACTTGGAGTTCACCTTTTTTCACACTCAAAGTATCTACTTTGTCTTTGAGATCACGGCTGTTACTGTAAAGATAGAAAGAGCCAATGATGCAATCTTTGACAACATTCCAGATGTCGCCGACCGAAGCCATGATTTTGGAAGGTTATGAAGACAGAAATGTTTGTAATGGCGTGAAATCAAAATCTTGTTTATTCAATTAGGAACAAAAAAAGGTTGAGAAATGGCCAAGGGTAATTTGGGTACTAAGCTGGAAGAGAACGAATAAGGTTGCTTATATATTTACCAATAAAGCCATAATTGATCGGCCTCACCATGATCCGAGCACAGTTTAGTTTAAAAAAATCTTTTGACACGTAAATATTTTCATTTATTTATAAATCACATAAATACATTAATTGCATTCTTCTTAGTTAGCTTTAAAAGCTCTTTGGCCATGTCTAGTGTATGGTTATCAAATGACTTAATAGCTCTTGTATTTTTATATTTTATTTATTTATTGCCAAAAATAGTTTTACTTTATCTAGTACTATAGAAGTGATAAAATGACGTGTTATGGTATAAATTTATTTTCTACAACTTGATGTAGTATATATATATATTGGATAAATCATGCAGATTGTGCAGTGTTTTTTTTCAACAACACACTTATGGCATACCAATTTGTACGATAATTTATAGTTCCTATCCTTATCCCCTCTCTCATTCCTCCTTTTACTTTTATTGCTCATTTTTCTGAGCATGTATGTTTTCTCTAAGAATTGAAGCTAAATTAATCTTCCACCATTGATGATAACGATAATATATATATTCACAAAAAGACAAGAAATTGTATGGTACTGCAGTTGTAACATAGCTGACCTATATGGGATATATATATATATATATATAAGGTGAATCAAATCCTTTCTTTTTGTAATTAATCACAGCTAAAAATGTAAATGTAAACGAAACAAAGATTCTTATCATTAATATAGAAAGAAATAATTTCTAGATGATTATAATTTTTTTATTTGTTAATTGCTGGCAGACAAGAAATGTGAGAAAATAAAATGAACAATTCAAACTCATTTTCTTTATTTGTGATGTAATAATTAGGTATAATATTGATATGTTTTTTCCTTCCGAAGTTGTCGATTGTGGTAGCTTGTTAGAAACTACATTGCAATGATCCCTTTCTCATCTCTATGAAACTATACTTTCTTATATAAAAAAGTCTATAATCCTGTACTTATTAATTAAATAGCTAGCTAGGGTTCATAATTTCAATCACACCTGACGTTTTCACCTAACATACATAAGTTATTATGTGCGCGTAAGGTGTTGATCGACTTTGTCATCTAATATATTAATGTGTGTGTGTACTTATATATAGGAGTTGATTTCAGGGTCTTATGCCAAGTCAATAACAATTTGGTTTCAGACTCTATTGAATCCACAATAGGCTTGATTAGGATGAACATTACATTCGTATTAGTTTCTAAACGACCATTTAATTTTAAATCTATAATCCGCAATTTTTACACTCTAAATGTCACGGTTGAAAGCAGGAAAGCAATTAAAGAAGTGTAAGGTTCTTCGTGCATGAAGCACATTCAAAATTTGGTTTGACTCTTGCGTTAGCGCTTTTTTTTTAAATCCGAATTTTTTTACTCATTTTTACCGCTATTTTGTCTCAGCATGCATGTTTTCTCCAACACTTGAAGCTAAATTAATCAACACTTGGAGCTAAACTAATCATCTATTATTAATATTGATGTTGACGATGGGAAAAAAATTAATATCTTGGCAGGCAAGCTGATTAATTAAAAGTCAAGTTGGCCATTTGATGGCTTAGTTTCAACTAAACACAGTATTTTATACTCTCCAACTAATCACAGTTAAAAAAAAATGACATTAACCGTTGAAAAAAATAATTTCTTGACGAGCTAGTGATTGACCATTTGAAGGCTTAATTTCACCTAAACTCTACATCTTGTTCATTTATTTGTACTACATAATTATTGCATTAGCAATACAGTAATATTATGTTTATAAAATTGATTATGTTGCACTTGAGATATTACTTGGTACTTGGTGCTATATATCATTATTCGGTGCAATACTTGAGATATTAACTTTTAAACTCTTTCAGCTCAGAGATAATAAGATTTGTTTTTACTAATTATTTCAAAATAATAGTATCATTGGTTGAATTAAAAACATGTAAAATTAATATGATTTACTTTTATTTTTTTATTTTTTTAATTAACTAATCGTCTATTACCACATCAATTTTGATGTAGGATGTTATTTCAGGATTTTAGAATTTTTATTATCTCAGAATTTTTTATTTTATTTAAAGTCTATTGTGGTTTATATTTTAATATTTCATTTCTATTGTAATTGGGATTTAGTTCCCTTTTTAAGTTGATAGGGAAGTAGGCTTCCTTTGTTATAAATAGAGATATTTTTTTAAAAACAATTTCATAAATTCTGCTTCAATTATTCAATACAACCCTCTTTTATAATTTCTATTGGGATTATCTATCAAAAATCTCTCTCGTAAATTCGTTTAAATTATAGCGTCATCTAATCTTACTTTAAGTGCTATTAAAAACTCATTAAGTCGTTTAGATTAAAACAAGATATAATCCACTTCAATTAGCATGCAACTTAATTGTGTTGACTTGGTCCGGTATTAGAACGATATCTAGTGTTATCTACCTAATCAATTCTGCTTCCGCTATTAGGCTCCATCAAGTTTATACAATTTTTTGTGGTTCTGTAATTATCCATTTATATATAGAAGATTAAAATCAACATAATGGTCATGATTTCTTAATTACCTTATGGTGACAAAGATTTTTCCCCTTATCTATGTATATGCTCACATGGGCTTACCATTACATTACCTGGGGAATGCTAAAACTTTGCTCATAGGGGTAAATAAGGTAATTACATGTTATGCTAATTTATGTGGGACTTCTTGGCTCTTGCATTACAAGCCTACATAAATCAAGACGAAACTTCACGAGGTTCTCTTGGAAAATTTTAATTTGGTTATTATACTCAGACATACGTATGGACATATGGTATGTTTATATTCTAATGGTAATGGATTTATATGCCGATAATGTGATACTAATCATGAATCAAAGATATTTCATCGTCGGCTGATACTATACGATGGACCCCACCTAACCTAGTAATTAAAAATCCATGTGATCTCATTTTCAAAAGAGAAAGAAAGCATCACAACATTAAATTTTAAATGACCATGATTGTAAAAGACAAAAAGGAAATCAAATCACTAAGATTAAATTATTCTTTCTATCCAAATCATCACATGATATATAATACATTGTTGGGTGGATGGGTCACATCGGCATAGGGTAGGTGGCAAATTCCTATTTTGTTTATATATATCAACAATTTTTCAATCTAACTTAAAATTCAGGACTAGTTGAGAGTTGATAATGTTGTCAACAAATTTTTATAATATTGTAAATTGTTTGATAATGGAGTGAAATTGTGAAAAAAGTAGTTTATAATATTGTAAATTCGCCGTAAATTTTTTTATTTATGGATGATCATAGTCTTACAAATGAGACATAAATACTAGCTTTAATTATTTGAAAATAAGAAATTAATCTACTCTGAATTGATATTAAATTAGGATTCCTAAAATGACTAAAACTAAACAATGTTAACATCACGTTAATTAACACTATGTCCACAATAAGTGGTAGCGGCGAATCAACAATAACATTAAAATTGTTCTATTGATTTCAGGAAAACTAACATTGTATCTAGAGCAACAATTCTAGGAACAATGAGAAATAGAAATTGAGAAATATTTGAAATTGCGTGAAATAAAACTAAACAATGTTAACATCACGTTAATTAACACTCTGTCCACAATAAGTGGTAGCGGCGAATCAACAACAACATTAAAATTGTTCCATTAATTTCAGGA
The DNA here is from genome assembly GCA_034663535.1 of Citrus x limon. Classification (NCBI taxonomy): domain Eukaryota; kingdom Viridiplantae; phylum Streptophyta; class Magnoliopsida; order Sapindales; family Rutaceae; genus Citrus; species Citrus x limon. The sequence goes on from CM067997.1 coordinate 26,780,116, forward strand.
AAACTAACATCGTATCCAGAGCAACAATTCTAAGAACAATGAGAAATAGAAATTGAGAAATATTTGAAATTGCGTGAAATTAAAATCTGGTTTAATTCAATTTGGAATGAGAAGGTTGAGAAATGGCCAAGGGTGATTTGGGTTCTAAGATTGATAGAAAGAAAAAGGTTGCCTTTGCTGGAAAAATTTTCAAAATAAAGGGTATCTTATTATAAAGACATGTCCAATTATTTGTGTCTTATAGAAAATGTATCATTTCACTTAATGATATAACTTTTCATGGTGACATTTCACTTGGAGATGCATCATTTCATGGTGACATTTTATTTGAAATGGTGATGATTCAATTTGGACCATTGATTAAAATTAAATATTGATCCAATGGCTATGAATAAAGGGGTATCATGAAAGATGACAACCCAAATGAAGGGACACGAGTATATTTATAAATAGAGGTCATTTTTAAGTCATTTAGACATAAAAAATAATGATCTCACACCACTCTTTTCTCAGCCCTCTTTTCTAAAACGAGTTTCATTACAAAGCACTCATTTTTTTGTGCATTAAAATTTCAATATATTTTTTTCTGCAGGAACAATATATTGTTTCTTGGTAGGCTTGCACATTCAACAATATTATGGTTTGCTTTTGTCGATGCACAACGCAAGCAAACAAACAAGTGCTTCATTATATCCTGGAGGCGTATTTGCTTAACCTATGTGCATCACTCAATTGGTAGGGGTAAATATCGTCTTAATGAAAGCGACATTTGTAACGTGGCTTGAAGTACACATTATTTTCTGTAGTTTACGTATTACTATTATTTTCTTCCAACATACAAAGTTGTAAACATAATACTTTACACAGTAAAGTTCCACCATTATTATTGTAATTCTCTACATTTACCATTTCTGACACGTATATACCACCAACAAACTAAAGACGTTATTTCTGCAACAATGACACCAAGTTCATCTCTTTGACAATTCGCTGTAGATTTTGTCAAATTGGAGCAGTTTGAAGGTGGCAACTTTATTCGTTGGCAAAAAAAGTTGCATTTCTTGTTGGTTTATTCTCATAACACCAAAGCCTCAAGAACGTGAGGATAAGACATTAGCGGAAACCAGAGTGCGGTTGAAGTGGAAGCAAGATAACTATGTGTGCAAGAGACACATTTGCAATGTTATGTCTGGTACTTTGTTTGATCAATACCACAATAAACCTACAACCAAAGAAATATGAATCTCATTAGAGGCTAAGTACATGATGGAATGTGAGACTCATTAGAGGCTAAGGACATGATGGAAGATGCCATAAATAAGAAATTCTTCGCTTCTAAATTTTTTAATTATAAAACGGTTGACAATAGACTTGTGGTTGAACAATATAATGAGATTTGGCATATTTTTTATCAATTCAACCAACACAACATGAAAATGGATGAGTCAATTATTGTCTCTTCAATTATTGATAAACTTACTCCCTCTTGGAAAGACTATAAGAAAAGTCTTAAACATAACAAAAAAGAAATTAGTCTGGAAGGCTTAGGCCAAAGTCTTCGTATTGAAGAGGAACTCAAGCTTTATAGTCTTGAGGACCAAGCTGTTATGTCCTCTAAAATTAATGTTGATAAACTTCCTCCCTCTTGGAAAGACTATAAGAAAAGTCTTAAACATAACAAAAAAGAAATTAGTCTGGAAGGCTTAGGCCAAAGTCTTCGTATTGAAGAGGAACTCAAGCTTTATAGTCTTGAGGACCAAGCTGTTATGTCCTCTAAAATTAATATTGTGGAGGAAGGGAAGGAGTTTAAGCATTTTAATCACCCTAAGAATAACCAAAAGAGAGGGTTTGATTCCAAAGAGAATCAAAACAAGAAGATGAAAAATAAGGGTACATGCCACCACTGCAGAAAATCTGTCCACTTCAAGAGAGATTGTCGACTTCTTTAAAATCAAAAGGAAGTTTCGAATACAAATTTTGTGGCCATGATATCTGAGATTAATGTTCTTGAAGGTGATAATGTATGGTGGATAGATTTTGGTGCAACCAAGCATGTAAGCAATGATCGTAGCATTTTCAAATCTTATAAAGCAATAGATGATTAAATTGTTGTTTACATGGGAAATTCCTCCACTAAAATAATTAATGGAAAAAGGATTGTGCAACTAGAGTTCACTTCTAGAAAAACTTTAACTCTTACTGATGTTTATCATGTACCTAAAATTAGGAAAAATCTTGTATCTGGTAGCCTTCTAAATAAGTTTGGCTTCAAACTTGTTTTTTAGTCAAATAAAATTATATTATCTAAGGGTTGTACCTTTGTTGGGAAAGGATACATGTATGAAGGAATGTTTAAACTCAATATCAATAATATGAATGTTTCTTCTGCTTATATGGTTGACTTATTATCTTTGTGGCATAATCGTTTAGGACATGTGAATATTCGAAGATTGAATGATATGGCTAATTTAGAATTAATTTCTAACCATGGAAATGATATGTATGAAAAATATAAAGTATGTGCACAAAGTAAAATCACAAGAACACTTTTTCCAAAAATTGAAAAAACATCTTCTTTATTGCATTACATTCATAGTGATGTATGTGATATGCATAATAATCATACTAAAGATGGTAAAAAATACTTTGTAACATCTATTGATGATTTTTCAAAATATTGCTATGTGTATTTATTACATTCTAAAGATCTAGTGTTAGATAAATTTAAAATTTATAAAAATGAAGTTGAGAATTTTTGCAATGTTAAAATTAAATGTCTTAGAAGTGACAAAGGAGGTGAATATGCATTTACTGAATTTTGTGAATCTGTTAGCATTGTACATGAAACTAGAACTACATATACTCTACAAAAAATGGCGTACTGAAAGGAAAAATAAGACATTAATAGAAATGGTTAATGCTAAACTTTTTAATGCTGGACTTGGTAAAAGTTTTTGGGGTGAAGCTATTTTAACTACATGTCATATCTTAAATAGAGTACCTAATAAAACAAAAAATTGACCCCTTATGAATTATGGAAAAAGAGAAAGCCTAATCTTTCTTATCTAAGAGTTTGGAGTTGTCAAGCCATTGTAATATTACCTGAACCTAAGATAAAAAAAAATTAGGAGAAAGGGGCATTGAATGCGTATTCTTAGGATATGTTGAGCATAGTAAAGCTTATAGGTTTCTTGTAACAGAACCTAATAGCTTTGTTGAGATCAATACTATAATGGAATCTAGAGATACAATATTCTATGAAAATATATTTTCCACTATACAAAAAAGTATTGATTCTCAAAAGAGTGATAAACTAATCGAAATTGGTCAAAAACGTAATGTTAATAATGAACAAAATCAATTGAGAAGAAGTAAAAGAATAAGGACTAGAAAATTCTTTAGACCAGATTTTATAGTCTATTTAGTTAAAGGGACAATAGACTCACAATCTAAACAAACCATTATCACACCTACTATAAAGTCTGATCCATTCACCTATGAAGAGATAATGAAGTCTAAGATGTTGCCTCCTGGGAAGATGCCATTAATGATGAAATGGACTCTATTATGGGTAATAAGACTTGAAAATTAGTTGATTTACCACTTGGCTCTAATCCTATAGGTTATAAATGGATTTTCAAAAAGAAGAAGAAAGTTGATGGAACAATTGAAAGAGTAAAGGCAAGACTAGTAGTGAAAGACTTTCCACAAAAAGAAGACATTGATTATTTCGATACTTATGCACTTGTTGCGAGAATTGCTACTACTAGAGTCTTGATTGCTTTTGGCTTCAATTTATCATTTTGAAATCCATCAAATGGATGTAAAAACAATTTTCTTAAAGGGCGAATTAAATGAGGAAATTTACATGAAACAACTAGAAGAGTTTGTTATGCCAGGACAAGAACATAGAGTTTGTAACTTAATCAAGTCTTTATATTCCTTTAAACAACTCTAAAGTAGTGGCATGAAAAGTTTTACAAAAAAATTATTTCAAATGGATTTAATATTTATGAATCTGATAAATGTGTATTGTTAAGTGCCAGAAAGTGTATATTTATAAAGGAGAAAATCTTCATTTTACACTTCAAGTCTCACTAACATCCGTACTTTTATGTATTTAAGTTCCTTGTGATTTAATTATGTGTGTTTTATTATAATTAAGTAATTTATGTATTTTAGGGGGTATCATGGTCATTTCACAATGAACTAGAGATCAGATAGCAAAACGGACAGTAATTCTGAACTCAGGACAGTCGAAAGTCTTAGAAGAAGTATAAAAGGATAAACGACATTGTTCACGTGTACGACACTGTTCAAGATACTATTCACATATACGGTACGATGACGTGACATTGACCGATGACCTGATAGCATTCGATTGGACAAATGATGTGACATTGACTGCTTATGCGGTGTTGACTGATGATTTGGTGTTGACCGATGATGCATCACGATCTTATTGGACTAAAATGATCATGTGGAGTTGACCGGTGACGTGGCAATATGTTAGTAGACCGAAAAACGTGTGTACGATACATGCATATACACAGAATGACATCCCTGATGATGTGTTCTATCAAATCAGAACTTGCCATGTGGCCCAATTCTGAGCGTCCAAATTATTTTAATCCGATTGTCATGATTTAATAATTGTATCTATAAATAGGGGGCTCCTCCCTAATTTGACGCCACTTAATTCATTTTTTAGCTCTATTTTTTGTAATTTCTTCTTTATCTTGTATTTTTTACTTATTTTAATAAATTCTCATTTTACCCCTAGTTCAATTATGAGTAGCTAATTTTCTTTCAAACTTGGGTTGAAGGTAAAGTCTCAACATGTTCCATTGGCTTAATTTGGTAAATTTACTTTCTCTTCCCCTCTGATTTATGTAGATGTTTTGACTTTTCGTCGATAGATAATAATAATCTTGTCTAAATATTGCACTGGTATAATTGTCTCCCTAGTGCAAGATTATTAATATTTGGCACGATAAGCACTTAACACCATATTTATTTTAGTGGGGTTCATGAGGAGTGGAAACCCCCCCCCCCTCCCCTTTATTTAATTGGCACTAATAAGGAATATTAAGCCCATGGTGCATGTTGAGTACAGATCCAGAGACCCAAGCACTTCATTTTAATATTTTTTACTTAAATTCATTCCTGGCATTCTAATTTAAATTTTAGGATATTCTAAATCACTTTCACCACAAATCCAATCATCCACTTAGAAAATTAACTCTACACGCAATTAAAATCCACCTCCTCGTGGGATCGACACTCGTCACCGTTGATCTATTCTACAATAGATTCGTGCACTTACGAGTTTAATAAAATTTGCACAACATGTATATAGCAGATTCAATGGAAATAAAGGTGTAATTATTTGTGTATATCTATATGACATGTTAATTTTTGGTACTGATAGTGAGTGCATTTAACTCACTAAATCATTATTGTCATATAATTTTGACATGAAAGACATGGGGCTTGCTGATGTGATTCTGAGGGATTAAAATTATTAAAAATGAGAATGACCTAGTATTGACCCAATCACATTATATTGAGAAAATTTTAAAGAAATTTAATTATCATGATTGTAAGCTTGTGTCAACACCTTTTGATTCAAACATAAGATTGTACCTTAACATTGACAAAACAGTATCCCAATTAGAATATGCACATGTTATTGGGTGTCTTATGTATGCGATGACTTATACTAGGCCTAACATTGCTTTCGACTTATACTAGACCTAACATTGCTTTCACTATTGGAAAGCTGAGTAGATATATTAGTAATCCAAGCCAAGCACACTAGCAAGTAATGTACAGAATTCTAAAATATTTAAAACGTACAATGTATTATGATATAAACTACACGGGATAGCCTTTAGCTTTAAAAGGATTTTCGGATGCAAGTTGGATTATTGATTGAGATGCCCATACATCCACAAGTGGGTAGATTTTTAATCTTGGTGGAAGAGCGATTTTATGGGGCTCAAAGAAGCAAACTTGTATAGTAGACTCCACCATGGCTACAAATTTTATAGCTTTGACTTCATGTTGCAAGGAAGCTAAATGGTTAAGGAATTTGCTTATAGAAATTCCTATTTGGCCTAAACCAACGTCTCTTGTATCCATTCACAATGATAGTGAGGCAACTTTGTCAAGGGCATATAGTCAAATCTATAATGGAAAGTCTAGGCACATTGGTTTAAGACATAGTTATGTGAGACAATTACTTATAAATAGAGTAATCATAATTGACTTTGTGAAATCATGCCAAATTTTGGCTGATCTCTTAACTAAAGGCCTTGCAAGGGATATTGTATTAGAAACTTCTAAGGGGATTGGACTGAAGCCATCATCACCTTATCACCAATGATGGAAACTCAACCCAACACTTAAAATATCAAGATCTTGAGTTCAATGAGCAAAAGTGTATCATATGTTGTGATAGCAAGCACTATAATATTTTAAGATGCATTCCAAAGGTCAATGCTTGATACCTGTAACATATGGGAAATGTTAAGCTACTTAGTTTTTAATAGCTAAGTTACAAGGACATTCTAGATAAATATTTTAGTTACAGGGACATTCTAGATAAGGCTACATATGAGAGTGTAGGAGGTGGTGTCGCTTCCTATGTGACTTGGCTGGTTACTAAAGCGTTCATAAAAATAGGATATAGACACAAGGGCAATCCACGTGTCGGCTAAAGAATACTTGAGAATTTGAAAACTTATGTGTGAGATATATCTGGTTAGTCGATTAAGGTCGCTGGTTCAAAGCTTGTCTATCATGCCACCTTGATTAACTTTGATGAATTGTCACTAAGTGAAGGTTCAAGTCCAAAATACACATTCATCTATGCATAAGTTTTCCAAGCATGTGCAAGATAATTTTTCAAAATTCATTTATTTGAAAATAGTGGGGGATTGCTGGAAAAAATTTCAAAATAAATGGTGTTTTATTGTAATACATGTCTAAATAAATTGTGTATTATTGTAAAGACATGTCCAATTAATTATGCTTTATGGAAAAGGTATCATTTCACTTAAGGATATAACTTTTCTTGGTGACATTTCATTTGGAGATGCATCATTTCATGGTGACAACTCATTTGAAATGGTGATCATTCAATTTGGACCATTGATTAAAATTAAATCTTGATCCAATGGCCATGAATGAAGGGGTATCATGAAAGATGACAACCCAAATAAAAGGGCACAAGTATGTCTGTAAATAGAGGTCATGTTTAAGCCATTTAGACATGAAAAATAATGATCCCACACCACTCTTTTCTCAACCCCCTTTTCTAAAACGAGTTTAATCACAAAACAATCATTTTTTTGTGCATTAAAAATCCAATATATTGTTTTTTGCAAGAACAATATATTGTTTCTTGGTAAGCTTGCAACATTAAAGAGTATTCTAGTTTGCTTTCATCGATGAACAACGCAAGCAAACAAACAAGTGGTTCATTGTATCCTGGAGGCGTATTTACTCAACCCATGTGCATCACTCAATTGATGGGGGCAAATAACGTCTTAAGAAAAGCGACATTTGTAACGTGCCTTGAAGTACACATTATTTTCTGCAGTTTACTTATTATTATTATTTTCTTCCTACATACAAAGTTGTAAACACAATACTTTACACAATAAAGTTCCACATTTATTATTATAATTCTCTACATTTACCATTCGCGACAAATAGCTGCTACGTTGCATATAATGTAATTTACAACAAGCTAAAAATAATTATCCATAATCTCCCACTTCCATTTATTTCACATTTTACCATTTAGGATCCATGAACAAAACCATTATTGATCCTCTCACAAATTATGGGTCAAGATCCCCCCCCTAAAAAAAACCCTAAATCACTAAAATTCTCCTTTTTTATCGTTCCAATTAACTCAATTTGTATTGTTAATACTTTGTTCACCAATTTGGAGTCAAACTCTAGGACTATTGAAAACAAATAATTGGAAATCAACCAACAATCAAAATCAATTAATCTTAAAGTATCTCATATTTTTGTAAATATTAAAGACTTGATATCGTAGCGTATCAACATAAATTCTCACCTTTTTTTGTTCTTTTTTTAGCTTGATACATTCAAGAGCCCCTTTTTTTCCACAGGACAATTGAATTCAAACAACAATTGTCCTTCCGTAATAAATTGAAAGAGGTTGAGACATTCAGTCACTTCAACTCACACATAAAATCGAATGTAACTTCCGTAATATAATGAATAAGGGACAATCGTATTATTGTATGAGTCTATGAGCTAGGTGTTTGGACTTCGGACAGATAGGAGGGCTCTGTTGGCTGGTTTGAGCTAGGTGTTTGGACTTCGGACAGACAGGAGGGCTCCGTTGGCTGGTTTTCATATATATATATGTGCGTGTGTGTCTCTCTCTCTCTATATATATATATACATATGTATGTATATGTATGTATGTATACACACACACAATTTTCAATACTAATGTTTATATTTATATAATCAATGCCTTTGCAACTAACCCAAATCATTTTTATTATGTAAGAGATGATCTAAAGTTTTATTTCTATACTCCTAACATATTTACTTCTATTTATATTTGGAGAGACATCGTGCTTACCAACAATTCAGGTAAGATTATTTACCCACCAATTTTTGGGAGGACAGTAGAAGTTCCTGCAATTACAAAATTCGATCTCACTCCCTCAACACTGTTAACATAAGACGGTTGCATTTAGGTTCACTCTTTTTATATTATTATAATAATGTTGTGTATTATTAAATGTTAATTAAGGGTCTTTTGTGAGTCTAAATTTAAACAATGAGGATGCATTAAACACAATGTATTAATTATATTATTTAATGCAGGTATATTATGTTAATATTGTATTATAATAATATTGACATTATTTAATATTACATTGTACTATATTCATTTTATATTAATATTATTTAAATTTATCATTAAATTATTCTTTTACATTGATAACTAATATATAAGTATAATAATAGTAATATTACATAAAATAATATTATAATATAATTTATAATTTATAATTTTATTTATTATAATGAAAATTAAAATATAAATAAATATATTTAATACTTCGATTGAGCCAAAAATTGGTGCATTGCAGAGACCTGAGTGGAACTCAAGTTTGGTGCTTCTAAAAATTCCAATTCCAAACATATTAAACAATAAATTAACGTGAACAGTTATAAAATACAGTGTAACATTATTTTCCAAACACACCCGATAGAACAGTTCCAGCCTCTAATGAGCATGGAAGTACCACACCAATAAAAGCAACAACCAGTGAGCATTTTAAATACATGAGTTTTTCACACATAATCAGATTACACGGATGAGCAAGCTTCTCGCACAAGACACTGAAAGCCGATGCATCTAATAAATAAACATTACGAGTCCACACAGTTGCAAGCACTCCTGTGGTTCTCTTCTGTTCACTCTTCAGAGATTTAAAAAGGCATTTATCAATGAACGCTATTAATCAAACAGGTTTTGCAATGCAATAATAATCGATTATGTGAGTACAGAAATAATAAATGAGTAATGGTATTTAAACAAAAATATCAGACAAAACACTGACAAGATCAACTGTAAAACAGATTAACAGAGTAAAGCAGATCAGCTTTACCGTTACTTATATTAGCATTCTGTTAGGTTTAAGTTTTTTAGCGTCATCGGATACAGTTAACATGAAGACATACAGTTTTTTTTTTTTTTTAATTCAAGCCAAAAAAAGGTGAATCAAAGTCTGAGAATTGGTAGAAAATTAAATTAAAAAGAGGGCATGCAATTGCAACGTACTGATAACAAGAAAGAAAGATAAATTTCACCTGAACATCTCGTCAATCACATGATGCTGCAGGCATTGGGGAGATCTTCCATGAAGGCACTACAAAAGTTGTGAAGCAGCATTAGATCTAACACAATAAAAGCATTCGATGAATTCAACATTCATCTGTTGTACATTGAACGAACTAATTAATTAATAATACCATATATTTTATATATGTTATGACTCCACCGGTGCTCATTGAACTGACATTTGAATAAAAAGATCTAACACAATGGAAATAAAAATGACTCAATACTACAATCTGGCACAAGTTTTGAATCAACACTGTAATCCCGCATGCGCTTTATCACTATTGCATCAGCTTTAGGCTCTCCATCATTTATTTTTCTAACACACTGTAACAAGTTTATAACATTATGGAGTACCTTTTCATTACTGACGCTTCATATGTGTAACATGGCTCCAGTTCGTTGCGGTTAGGAAAATCTGAGAATCGGATGAATTTTGAACTGAAAACATCCTCAGTGGCATCATCATCCCACGCCAGTTGGTTCCACCATTCTTCTCCTCCTATCAAAACTGTATTTCTTTTCCCACTCTGAGAGTTCAAAGGGAGTTTTTTGAGATTTTGGCACTGACTTACATATATACTTTCGAGGGCAGGAAAGGCCATGGCGCTGCCGCATATACTCCTCAGTTCTGGAAGACCATTCAAATTCAGTTGCTTAAGATGAGTGAATCCAATTATGGGCTCCTCAGCTTGATGATTAGCAATTATTTCTTCTAGTAAGGGACAGTTAGTTGCAAATAAGAATCGAAGGAGAGGAATTTTGACAAGGCATGTCAAATATTGCACGGAACAATTGCTGATAAATAGATCTTGAAGGTTCTGAAAATCGCCATCGTGCAGCATTGTTGTGATAGATGATGTTGAAGATGATTCTGGGGTCTTGATGATCAGTCTTCTGATACAACTCTGTAACTTAGAGGATGATTGGAATTTCTTTCTAGACTCAAGAGTTGATAAGACGACACTTACATCTTGAATGTGTTTCAAGCTCTCCAACTCATGCAATGACGAGACACTAACACCAAAGACGGATAACTTGTCTTCGTCTGATTTATAGTGAACAGTTGGTACCCTGCTGAAAACCTGTAAAGCTGAAAGCTCTGATAACAGTCCTTTCGGAATTGCCTTCAGTTTCTCAGTACCATCCAACAGTAGAATTATCAGTTGACAGCATCCCTTAATCTCAATTGGCAACTGTGATATATCTGTATCTGACAGATTAAGATACCGCAGGTTAATCAGTTCACCCTTCTGCATAGGCAACTTTGTCAAGTTCCCATTCCGTGACCACTCAAGAACTCTCAAGGCAGGCATCGATTGAAAGAACCATTCTGGGAGTTCCTTCATACTAGCATACCTTACGAGCAGAGTTAAGAGATGGGGACAAGAGGGCGGCGCTGGGGTGGGGGATTTTTTAAAAAATCTCCATAATGAGAATGGTCTCGGTGCGAGGGATGTAACTAAAAAACTCCACAACGATACTCGTACAGCCTCATTCCAGGTAACACTTTGTTGTTCTATAATCAACTCATCATTTTCAGGCTTTGAAGCCAAAATCTTGTTGCCCTCATCTTGGGAAGCTATCCACAAAGCCAAATCCCGAAGCAGATCATGCATCTTAACATAATTTCCAAAGTAAGTTTGAACCTCTTCCAATAGACAAACACGCATCAGACTATCAATTATGGATTTGCCTTGCATTCGTGCAACAGCAATATTATGAGAACCACGTAAAAGTCCCTCTCCAATCCAAAGATCAACAAGTTCATCTTTCATAATAAGTTGGTTCTTTAGGAATAGTGAACAAAATAAAAAACAAGTTTTATGGGTTTCACTGCTCAGGTGATCGTAGCTGAACTTCAAACGAGGAAAGATGAGGTCCCCCATACGTGGAAATTCGGCCGGATAATTGCTCAATTCCACAACTGCATTTTCCCACGCATCACGGTTTCTTCTACTCGCCATGGCGCTTCCAATAGTGATAAGAGCAAGCGGCAATCGTCCACACAGTCCGGCCACAGTTTCAGCAAGTCCTGGTATATCAGGATGGGAGTTGAGTACATCGTCCTTCACCATGAGTCGGAACAAATTCCATGCATCATCTGGAAGCAAACAATCGACTTTAAATTTCATTTGATCACCCATCGCGTTGCACGCGTCCTCCATTATGGTTGTATATACTATTTTCGATCCATTTTGAACAGGAACACCGGCTTCAGCTAAATTTATTGGTCCTCGTAAGTCATCCAGCAACAAAGCGAACCTTCTCTGGCTTAACCTCTGGAATATTTCTGCTGCCCTACCTTGCTGATTTTTGTTATCCCACACTTCATTCGGTATCGCTAGTCTGTATTTTAAAACTAACTGAATTGTCTCAATGTTTATTACATCTGTGCGCGACTCAACCAAAATCACCCGATCAAAGTTATGCCCGGCATTGCTGAACTTGTGGTTGAGGTTTCTTAACAGGGTAGTCTTCCCCACCCCTCTTACCCCATACAAGCAGATGATTCTCACACTATCGTCTTGAACGTATCCCCAAACATCATTCAGTCTAGATTCCATGCCCACAGTGATTTCCTCTGGTAACATCTCCACAACAGGCGGAGGCGGCGGATCGGCAACATCTTTGAATCCATTCCCGGTATCTATTAATCCCTGCAAAACGTCGGTCATCCTAACTACTTTTGAACTAACACTGTATGCCGAGTAACAATTCCAGGAACAATGACCTCGCAAGCATAGCTTTGCTTTCTCATCTTCACCGCTCTGCAAAAGGGAATCCACTCTCTGGTTTCTGTCAGCATCTTGTACATCTCCCAACCAGTGTAACACTGTCGGTCTAGGCACGTAACTATCATCTCTTGCTTGCCGGACCCTTCCATTGACTCCATCATAGACGGCTTGGAGATCACCTTTTTTCCCGCTCAAAGTATTTACTTTTTCTTCGAGATCACGGTTGTAACCGCAAACATAGAAAGAGCACAGGAAGCAATCCCTCAGAATGGTCCAGATGTCGCCCAAAATCATGATTTTGGAAGGCTACGAAGACAGAAACTGAGAAATATTGGAAAAAGGCGTCCAGTTAAAATCTTGCTTAAGTCAATTAGGAACGAAGAATATTGAGAAATGACTAAGGGGTGATTAGTTTCTGAGGTGGAAGAGAACGAAAAAGGTTGGTTATATACGTACACGAATAAAAACCATAATTGATCAATTTCACCACTAAGGATCCTTCTCATTATTATAATCTGAGCACAACTTTTAAAATTTTAGAATTTTGTTATTTAGGTATTCCTGATATTTTCTTTTTTTTTAGTTGTAGTCAGTGTTTTGATTTTTATTTTTATTTTTTGGGGAATAATTTACCCTACAATAGATAAAGAGGTTTTGTTATTATTTTCATAGCTTCTCGATTAATAAAAATTTTTCTTTTATAATTTTCTTTAAAATTATCTATTAAAATCTCTTTTGTAGAGTTGTTTGGATTGGAACGAAATCTAATCACGGTTCTATTAGAGTGTAACATAATCACATTAATTTGGACCAGCACTAGAACGATATCTAGTGTTTATTTACCTTATTAATCCCACTTTCGCAACCTCGCTCCGTGACAGCTTAACTCTGAAAGATCATTGTATATATGAATCACATAAAAATATTATTTCTTGAAGGTTCTTTTACCATGTCTAGTCTATGGTTATCACATGATGTAATATTTTTCGTATTTTATTTATTTACTCCCAAAAATGATTTTGCTTTCTCTTGTACAGTTATAGCAGTGATAAATCATATATTATTGCATATGATTTATTCTGTACAATCGGATGTAGTATAAAGGTATTTGTTAAAATAAGTTACGTGGATTCTGGGGTGTTTTCCCTATACAAATATTTATGGTTCCATTCCAGATCCCCTCTCTCGATCCTCCATGGTAATGTCCCAATCCTTTTATTGCTCATTTGTCTTGGCACTCGTGTTTTCTCCAATACCGTGGTGTTTGGTTTAAAGAAATGAGAAGAGAGGAGAGGAGTATTGTGGAGAGTAGGGGACAAAAAAAGAGATGAGAAGAAGGTAAAATTGAATTTGATTATTTAGTTTAACATAAAACTTTAAAGGGAAAGAACATTACAAATTTCTTTTTTGGACTAGTTTACCATTTGCCTTACATACTAAACTTTCAACATTAGTTATAAATATAATACTAAAACTTTGAATAATTTAGTTAAAAAATTAAACAACTAATAAATAAAATAAATTGAAATTGTATTTAAAAACTATTTATTTAGAAAATAATTTAAATTTTAAAATCTCATTGCCAAATAGCCAATCATTGTTTGTAATAGAGTTTTTCATCTCCAAGATTACACTAAAATGATCAGAAACTAACGTTCTACTCATTTGAGAAATAAAAATATCCAAAAAATTTACAATTGTGTTGGAAATAGAAGAGTTAAAAGTTTCTCAGATATTTACAATGAGGTTTGAGCCCAAAAAAAGACATCTAGTGCCATTTTCATTACCCTAAAATTGTAGATCGGCTCTTAGAAATTCAGTTGGTATAAAAATTGATGAAGAAATCATGTCGACAACGGTGGTCTGGCAGCTTTCCGATGTCTGTATGGCGGTGGTCCAGTGATGATCTACTAATAATTTCTATTTAATTAAATAATAGATATATATTATTTCTTTTAAACTATTTATTATGTCACTTTAACTTATTGAAGAACAACATTGAAACTTTTCTTTTAAAATTATGGAGCAGAATTAAAATTCCTCAATTTCATTGATTTTATTTTCCTTTAGAAATTGATTTCCAATCAACTAGGACCAACCAAACAAAAGAATCATGAAAGAATATGAACTCATCTCCTTTTCTCTCAACCAAACATCACTTAATTTAAGCTAAATTAATCTTTCGTTGTTGGTGTTAACGATTGACAAAAAAAAAAAAAAAGAACACATAATTTCTTGATAAGCAAACGGATTAATTTTAAGGACAAATTGGCCACTTGATGGCTTAATATTTAATTTATTATTCTCTAACTATTCACAGTTGAAAATGTAAATGCAAACAAAATAAAGATCCTTATCTTTAACATGGAAAGAAATAATTTCTTGTTGACATTATTTTTTTTATTAGTTACAGACAGGCAAGAAATGTAAGAAAATAAAACGAACAATCTAACGTCATTTTCTTTATTTTTTTGTCCTAATTTTGTATAATATTAATTTGTTTTGTCCTTCAGAAGTTGTCGATTATGGTAGCTTGTTGGCTACATCATTGCGATGACCTTTTTTCTGATATTATTCTTTTTTTGTTAAAAAAAAATCTAATCCTAATACCCTATACTTATTAGATAGTTCAATGTAAGGTGTTGATTGACTTTTTATTTAGAGTGATAATACAGCCACAAACTCTTATACAAATTTATCTTGTACAAACTAATGTGGCATTAATTCATTGGTTGAATGAAAATATAAAATAATATAAATAAATTATGTGGGTCAAGAGATATTTAATTCTACCAATGAATTAACGCCACATCAGTTTGTACAAGATAAATTTATATAAGAGTTTATAGCTATTTCATTACTCTTTTATTTATGGTAATATTTATTAATGAACAATATTATCAATAGTATGGATGGTTAATTGCGGTTTGGACGGGGTTAGGGTATGGCCTAGGCTTTTTAATTTTTTTTTAATTTATTTTTTTAAATGATTGTAAATTCAATCATGGATTAAAGAAAATAAGTATTTTAAAATAAAATAATAAATAAAGAAATAAATTAAATAAAAACTCAAAAATTTAATTTTTTATCACAAATTTAATTTTTTAGTACTTAATTCTCTAATTTAAAAACCTTAATTAATTAAGATTTAAGAGGGATTCTCTAATTTAAGCATCTTAATTAATTAAGGTTTAAGGTTTAAGAGGGGTCTAGTATTATAATTTTAAGTTTTTTTATCATCATTGATTTATGAATTAAAGATTTAAGTTTTTTATTATTATTATTATTATTATTTAGATTTTATTTTTTATTTTAATTTATAAATTTAATTTTTTTAAAAAGAGAGTCGGACCTAAGCCCACGAGCCTAAGCTATTCCGAGAGTCAAGCTGGCATAGGCTTTTTTTGCCAAGCCTAATCACTAGAATGTCGCTACCAATACCATTATGGATCATCAATGTAAATATATATACACTTACTAATTAGCAGAGTTGATTTTAGGGTCTTGTGCCAAGTCAATGACAATTTGGTGTTCTAGACTAAGCTGAATCAACAGTATGCTTGGTTGTGATTAACATTATATACTTGTTATAGGAACTAAATAAATATTTTTTATTTTTTTTAAATTAAAATTACTATATTTTTACATTTTTTAAATACTGAGTCCCACCATAAGACTCGCTGTTCTATTAAATGGTAAGAGTCTAACTGCACAAGTTTCTTGGAAAATATGAAAGCAATGTGCACGAAACACAATTTGATTCTTGCTAACCTTTTTGCTCATTTTTATTGCTGGTCTCAGCGTGCATGTTTTCTCCAACAATTGATGCTAAATTAATAATCTATTATTGATGTTAACCATGGGGGAAAAAATAATATCTTGATAAGCAAGCTGATTAATTAAAAGTTGTCAAATAGGGCTTTTGATGGTTAATTTCAACTAATTAAGCACTGTATTTTATACCCTTTAACTAATCCCAGTTGAAAATACGATTGACATAACCACGCGTTATGTTAATTTAAATGGGACTTGTTGGCTTTTGCATATATCAAGACAAAACTTCACGAGATTCGCTTGGAAAATTTTAGTTTGTTTATTAATTACACGTAGACATACATATGGAAGCATGGTGTGTTTTTTTTTTTTTTTTTTTCCAGTGGATTTATATGCAGATAATGTGATACTAATCGTGAATCAAAGATTCTTTCAACTAATATTCATTAAAAATAATAATAATAATAAACTTTCAACTATGTTTCATCGTAGATTAATACGATGAGCTCATCTAACCTAATAATTAAATATATATATATATATATGATCTCATTTTGAAAAGAGAAAGAAAGCATCACAACATTAAAATTATAAATGACCATGATTATAAAAGACAAAAGGAAATCAAAACATTAAGATTAAATAATTTTTTTGTTGAAAAAAAAAAGATAAAAGATTTTTGTCCATCTTTCATCGCAAAATGTTATTTTTTGTTACCTCTTTTTTTAAAAGATAAAGAAAAAATAAGGGTGGGTTAATAATTTTTTTTAAAAAAAGTAAAGGTTAAATTGAGATTTTAAAAAGTAAAGTAGATAATTTAAAGATAGTCAAATTCACCATGATAATCGAAATTAGTACTTTTTGTCACGGTTGTGTTTGCTGCCATAGCACTTCTTTCAATTGATTAAGAGATCGAGGACACTTGTTTCTTTTAAGGAATTTCTATGGGTTCAATAATTTTAACATGCTGATCATGAATTATTATTCCAGATAGTTGCTGGAATATTATATAACATTGTCCTAATAAAATAAAATAATATATAACATTGTCCTAAGTTTCACAACCCGATCTCCATAAACCCAATCACATCGTTAAGCCAAATTTGGGTATCAACACACTCTATTTACTTATAAAAAATTAAACAATTTTTTGCAATTTGCACCCACTATTTTGAGCAAGACAAGTAAGGCTTAAAGGAAACCTTAGGTGAAAGAAAAGGACCTAAACAAGCCGATGCCATAGCATCCTTTGTTTAGCACCAATAATAATCTGATTACACCGCTGATAATAATAGGGACAGTCTGACCCTATTATTATTATTATTTTTTCAGTTCCACAGGCCTACCGTATACAGCCCGTTCATGAATGTACATGTTTTTAAATTAAGATTCTTAACTTGAGGAATTTTTATTTTATTTTAATTGAAGAAATAAGAGATTTTAATTGTTAATTTTTTTAATTGTTACTAACGCAAATGGATTCAATTATCAACATATTGATACGATTACTATCGTGATCATCAAACATACGAGAATTTGCAATGTTGTAACTCATATCCACATTTTCCAATTTTCTTAAGATTATTATGACAAATCGTTTCACTATTTTAAGAATAATGAAATAACAATTGGGTAAAAAAAAAAATAGTGAACTATAATACCTTATTATTATATAATCACAAAACCCTACATTTTATTATATTTTTATTACTATTTTTACTAAAATTATGACATAAACACTACTCAATTATGACATCGACTTGACGTTATAGTGATAAAACAACTTTCCACTCAATTCTAGATCATAAAATTCGAAAAACAAATTTTCAACCCCAGATATTAATTTTTCCAACTTTTTTCAACCCTCTCTTTGTCTCATAATTCGAATTATGATGGCTAATTGAATAAAAATACTTGAAAATTAATTGGTCAGATTTTTGGAGACTTACATTTTTTAATCAGTAAAATCATAATTTTCAATGTTAAAAATAAAATTTTACAATCTAAGATTTAATTAAAAAAAATATCGGCCTCTATCATTAATAAAATATATAAGAGGTTGTTGAAAAAAAAAATAACTTGCAACATTTTTTTGGGTGAAAAAGGATTATATCTATGTAATAAAGCATAAAGTTTAGAAATCTAGATGAGAATTATTTTAAAGCACAGTCTAGTTGAGAAAATACATCAAATAGCACACAACGTCAGCCAAACGGAAGACAGAACACGTCCACGATCATCGAGGCGAACGTGTTCGGTCACTCACTGACAGCAACAGATCCACGATGCGCAGGTGTACAGATAAACCAAACTCTTCGCCTTAGGGGAATAATATTCGACATAGTTGGTCCATTTGTATCAAGTAAGTTCTACTCTCTTTTTTTTTCTTTTTTCAGACTGAAAGTCATTTCCACTAAAAATTTTGAGGGATAACAAAAATTATCTATTGTTGTGAATCGTGGAATGCGAATGTGGATTCCACCAAATAATTTTCTTCCCATTATCTTATTTATTGTCAACAATCCTAAGTGCTCTCTTCATTAATAATTTTATAATTAAGAAATGTTAGTGCTCCACCCACTAATGTCTATATATTACTCTTCCTTTGTTAATGACAAGATACAATTCATTTACCCTCTAGAAGCATTTTGCTCTTATTTCTTCAATTTTCATCGATTTAAGCATCAGTTGCTCATATATCCTTTTTAAATAATTACTTGCATATGATTCTTTTAAATTATAACATCTATTCCCTCCAATTCATAACATCCATATATTTGTCTGTTATAAGAAATTTTGCAAGTTATTAGTAGATTCAGTATTTTAAATTTAAATAGATTGCGTGGTTAGCTTGGTATTCAGAAAAAAATACCTACATTTCTTTTTTTAATTATTTATATTTTTATTTTAATCATAAAAATTTCATTAAAAAATTTAATCATAAAATCATATAAGTTAAAATTGTTACTTGTGACCTAACTCCATACCGTATTGAGTGAATCAAAGATGTCGGCGAGACAAAAGTGACCGAACAATGTCGTATTCCTTTCTCTATCAGTAAGTATAAAGATGAGGTAATATATGGTGTTGTTGATATAGATGCTTGTCATATGTTATTTGGTCATCCTTCGTAATTTGATTTAAATACAGTGCATAATGACAAAAATAATACCTACACGTTCTACAAGGACAATACTAAGTTTATTCTAGCCTCAATGAAGTAATCTAACTATCTAACATACTCAAAGACCAGAAACAACCTTCTTTTGGTGCCTCAAAATATTCTTATTTCACAAAGTATACCAGATTCAATCCAACCTTTACTAATAGAATCTCGATGAGTTACCTATCAGATTACCTTCGCTTAGAGATATCCAACACCATATTAATCATATTCCTGGAGCAAACTTACCAAACTTATCACATTACCGCATAAGCCCTTAAGAATATGAGATTCTGCATAAACAAGTCCAAGATCTTCTCAAGAAAGGCATGGTTTGAGAAAGCATGAGTCCTGTAGCTGTACCCATACTGCTAACTCCAAAGATAGATGGAAACTAAAAGATATGTGTAGATAGTTCAGCCATCAACAAAATTACAGTATGATATCAGTTTCCTATTCATCGATTGGATGATATACCTAATAAATTGAGAAGTTCAAAATTATTTTCTAATATTGATATGCGGAATAGGTATCATCAAATTTGCATCCGTCCTAGTGATGAATAGAAAACATGATGAATAAAAAATAGCTTTCAAAACTCATAAAGGACTATATGAGTGGTTAGTTATGCCAATTGATTTGACCAATGCTTCAAGCACTTTCATTAGGTTAATGAATCAAGTATTTCAACCTTTCAGTGGGAAATTTTTTATTGTTTAATTTGATGACATCTTAATTTACAACCATACTGAGGAAGAGCATATTCAACATTTAAAGGAAGTATTTGAAGCATTACGAAAGAATAAGTTGTATGTCAATCTGAAGACATAGCTTTATGAAAGACATCTTAATTTTTTTGGGCTTTGTTGTGAGTTCAGACAGAATCAAAGTCGATCAGGAAAAGGTGAAAGCTATTCGCGAATGGCCGACACCAAAGACAATTTCAGAAGTTCGGAGTTTTCATGGCCTTCCAACCTTCCACGGATGATTTGTGAAGGACTTCAGCACTATAACTTCACCACTTATGGATTATTTGAAGCAAAAATAATTTGTTTGGACCGAAAGAGCAAAAACATTTTACAGTCTTGAAGGAGAAACTTACAAATACACTTGTGCTTACACTTCCTGACTTTAACAAGATTTTTGAAGTCGATTGTGATGCTTTTGAAGTAGGAATTGAAGTTGTTCTATCTCAAAAAAATGAAGCCAATCATTTTTTCTTTTTTTTAAGATGAGAAGCTTAGTGAAGCTAGAAAGAAATGGTCAACATATAAGCAAGAATTGTATACAATTGTTCGTACTTTGCAACAATGGGAACCATACCTAATACAAACAAAATTCATCACAAACACGGATCATCAAGCTCTCAAGTATCTTAACAGTTCTTCTAAAGCCAATCGAATTCATGCGAGATGGATTGCCTACATTTAGAAGTTCACATTCTCTCTTAAACACAATGCAGGTTAATTGAACAAAGTCGTTGATGCACTAAGTCGTTGAGTTTTGTTATTGAATGTTATTCATAATGAAATAATTGGTTTTGATTATTTGAAAGATTTGTATGCAGATGATGAGAATTTCAAAGAGGAATGATAGAAGTGCACTAATGGGGTTACAAGTACGCATTAAATACACGATGGAGTTTTATTCTTTGAAGATCATCTATGTATTCCACGAGGATCATTAAGAGAACACATCACTCAGGAGCTACACGCTGAAAGATTAAGAGGTCATATGGGACGAGACCAAACCATTTCCTTGATAGAAGCTCGATATTTCTAGCCATATCTCAAACGTGATGTCAAGAAATTTGTTAAACGTTGTTATACATGCTAGACTGCAAAAGGACAAAGTTATAATATCGGGTTATACATGCCACTTTCTATTCCTGAAGCACCTTGGGAAGACTTGTCCATGGATTTCATCTTGGGATTACCATGAACATAGAAAGGTTCGAACTCTATCTTTGTTGTAGTGGATCGTTTTTCTAAAATGACTAATGTTATTCCATGCAAGAAAAATTCAGATGTTACCTACATTGCTCAACTATTCTTTCGAGAAGTTGTCCGTCTACATGGATTGCCAAAGACAATAGTTTCTAATCGCAATAGCAAATTTCTTAGTCATTTTTGGCGTACTTTATGGATAAGACTTGACACAGCTTTACAATTTAGCCGCATTTGTCATCCACAAACAGATGGGCAAATTGAAGTTACCAATCACACATTGGGTAATATCTTACGATGGTTGATTATAAAAACCCAAGACAATGGGAGAATGTTTTGCCGCAAGCTGAATTTGCCTACAACCATGTGCCTAATCGTTCTAGCGGTAAATCTCCATTTGAAGTTATTTATATTCGTCCTTTGTTACACACTTTAGACTTGGTTCCTTTGCCAAAACTTCTTGGAATGAGCATCATTACTGCTCATCTAATCGATAAAGTAATCGATGTACACGGAGAGGTCAAAAAAAAGTTTGAGGAATTTGTTCAAAATACAATATCGTCACCGACGAGCACAAAAGGTTCAAGTCATAAAAAATGGGTAACTATGTCATGGTATATTTACACAAAGAACGGCTTCTCGCGGGAGAATATAATAAGCTCAAGCAGACGAAAATTGGTCCTTTTCGTATCCTTCAAAAAATTAATGATAATGTCTATATCATCGATCTTCCCAAACAGTATGTCATTTCTAATACTTTTAATGTCCAAGATTTGAATGAGTATCATGGTCCAAAATAAATTCCTTGACTAACTCAAGGATGACTTGTATTCAAGAGGGGGAGAAACTGATGCAGCATGAGACATGAGGGGTAAACTAGTGGAATAGAGTATGTGTGTTATTTTTTAGTAGAATATAGTTGGGGTGTCTATTGGGTAGAGTGTAGTAGGTATAGTTGAATATGAGTACTATAAATATGTACTAAATCTTCTATAATAATCAATCTACTTTCAATCAAATTTGAGTTTTCTTCAATATAAATTCAAAGTTGTGAAGTTGTTTTAATATATATTCATATGTACTGCTTGCGTTTTCTTTGAGCATTTTTTTAATATATATTCATAATAGGCATTGGCTATGGTTAGCAGTAGAAGAACAAACAGGTTTTGTTAATCAAGCCAAAAAAATGGTGAATCGGTGATTTCTGAAGATCGATGTCATGCTTTTTGATGAATTAGAATTGGTAGAAAATTAAATTGAAAAAAAGGTAATTGCAACATACCAATAACAACGTGCAAAGACAGATAAGTTTCCCCTGAACATCTCATCAATCACATGATCCTGCATATTTTGGTTTCCTCCATTAAGGCACTTCAAACATTCTGAAGCGGCATAAAATAGTTAATATTAAGGCATTCAACGAACTCAACACTTATCTGTTATACCTTAAACGAGCTAATTAATTAATGAAATTATACATGACATGTATATTTTTCTAATACATGTCATGACTCCACCAGTTCGTAGGCTACAAATTAAGATTTTGTTGTGGTGTAGGAAATTTATGAAAAAGTTCAACCAATTTATAAAAACATTACACCTCCTTATCTACCCACTACTTGCATCTATATATAAAATTTATTATGATTGGCCGAAACATAAAGGTGGGAAGAAGTAAATGCAAAATTAATGTACTAAAGTACCCAATAATTTTAATTTCATTATGCCTGTTACATTAGGTATTTGATATCCTCGTTTTCTCTCTTCATATTTTTTCATATTTAGGTTTTTGTATTTTCTTTTTTTGTTTAATAGAAGTCCCTCAATCGTTGAAGTTTTTTGTTTAAAAAAAAAAGGCCTTTGGGTAAATTCAGTCTGATATAATTATATATAATGAGCTAGCCATCTCCAACAAAGTATAATGCAAAAATAAAAATATCAATAGCAGAAGACTAAGTAATTTATATTGACCTATATCTATTAATAAAGAAAAATGATAAAGAGCCTAATGGTGTGATAATGACAAGAAAAACAGCGTTAAATTCATGTGGGATTATAATGTTAACTGAATTAACGGTGTAACACTGTAAAGGTCTAACATTATTTTTATCATAGTTGCGTAGTCTTGTCTTTAGCCTCTTTATCATTTTCCTAATATACTGTAACAAGCTTATAACATGGGAGTACCTTTTCATTACTGACGCTTCATATGTGTAACTTGGCTTGAGTGGCCAGGAACGAAAATCTGAGAATGGGATGAACTTTCGGAATTGCTTTCAGCTTCTATGTATCATCTAACAGTAGAATTATCCGTTTAGAGCATCCATTAATCTCAATTGGCAACTCAGATATATTTGAAGATCACAGATTCAGATACCGGAGGTTAATCAAATCACCCTTCGGCAGGGGCAACTTTCTCAAGACTCTACTCTGCGACCATACAAGAACTCTCAAGGCAGGCATCGATTGAAAGAACCTTTGTGGAACTTCCTTTATATTAGCATGTACGAGCAAAGTTAAGAGATGGGGACAAGGGGACGGTGTTGGGGTGGCGGGGGAACTCCGCAAGGGCACCCGTGTGGGGCGAGGGATGTGATTGAAGAACTCCACAATGATACTCATATCGCCGTGTTCCAGCTAGCACTTTCTTGTTCTTCAATCAACTCGTCTTTAGATTTCGCTGCCAAAATCTTGTTTTCCCGGTCTTCCGAAGCTATCCACAAAGCCAAATCCCGAATCATATCATGCATCTTAACAAAATTTCCAAAATAAGCTTCAACCTCTTCCAATAGACAAACAAGTACCAGACCTTCAATTATAGATTTGCCTTGCACTCGTGCAGCAGCAATATTATTATAATCACGCAAAAGTCCCTCTCCAGTCCAAAGATCAACAAGATCATCTTTCCTAATAAAGATCAAAAAGTTCATCTTTCCTAATAAGTTGGTTTTTTAGGAATAGTGAACAAAATAAAAAATAAGCTTTGTGGGTTTCACTGGCAGGTGATCGTAGCTGAACTTCAAACGAGGAAAGATACGATCCCCCATACCTGGAAACTCAGCCGGATAATTAATCAAATCGTTAACTGCATTTTCCCAGACAGCAGGGTTTCTAATACTCGTCATGGCGCTTCCAATAGTGATAAGAGAAAGCGGCAACCCTCCACACAGTCCAGCGACTGTTTCAGCATGTTTTCGAATATCACGATGGGAGTTTAGTACGTCGTCTGTCACTTTGAGCTGGAACAAATTCCATGCATATTTCTGGCGGCAAATAATCGACTTAAAATTTCCTTTGATTTCCTATGCTGTTGCACGCGTCCTCCATTATAGTCGTAAATACTACTTTCGATCCATTTTGAATAGAAGCACCCGCTGTTTTTAAATCTATTGGTTCTCGTAGGTCATCCAGCAACAAAGCAAACCTTCTCTGGCCCAACCTCCGGGAACTATCTATTGCTCTACCTTGCTCAGTTTTGTCATCCCACACTTCATTAGACATGGCCAGTCTGTATCCCATAACATGCTGAATTCTCTCTATATTCAATACTCCTGTGGACGCACCTTAACCAAAATCACCAAACCAAAGTTATGCCTCGTATCGTTGAACTTCTTGTTGAGGTTATATAAGAGGGTGGTCTTCCCCAACCTGCTTACACCATGCAAGCAGATGATCCTCACACTATTGTCTTCAACCAATCTCCAAACTTCATTTAGTCTAGACACGTCCACAGTGTTCTCCATGT
The DNA here is from genome assembly GCA_034663535.1 of Citrus x limon. NCBI lineage: Eukaryota > Viridiplantae > Streptophyta > Magnoliopsida > Sapindales > Rutaceae > Citrus > Citrus x limon. The sequence continues at coordinate 26,805,389 of CM067997.1, forward strand.
CTTGCACCTCCACCACGGGCTGCGGCAGCGGATCAGCAGCTTTTTTGAGCCCCTTCCCCTCATCCACTAAACTCTGCAAATCCTCGGCCATCTTAACTACGTCTAATCGAACATTGCTTTGCTTTCTCTTCACTCTGCAAAAGGGAATCCACTTTTCCGTTTTCGTTAGTCGATTGTGGTACCGCTTCCAATCAGTATGACACTGTCGGTCTAGGCACGTCACGATCTTGTATTGAATGCCCGACCCTTTGATTGACTTCATCATAGACGACTTGGAGTTCACCATTTTTGCCACTCAACGTATCTACTTTGTCTTTGAGATCACCGTTGTAACCGTAAAGACGGAAAGAGCACAGGAACCAATCTTTAACAACATTCCAGATGTCGACCGAAGACCTGATTTTGGAAGGTTACGAAGACAGAAATATTCAAAATGGCGTAAAATTAAAATCTTTTTTTATTCAATTGGGAACGAAAAAGGTTGAGAACTGACCAAGGGTGATTTGGGTTCTAAGGTTTAAGAGAACAAAAGGGTGTTGAAAAATAATTTGTAATCTAAAATGTCAAAATATCTATAGAAATAACTAAAGAAAAATCTAGGAGATTAGTTGTTATATGTGGTAAATACGTTAGTCAAGTAAATTAAGTCGATGATAGCTAAAATATCTGGTAGAAATCAAAGTTGGGTAAATTGTGTTGTAGAAAAAGAAGTTAAAGTTGTGGTCAGCAAGTGTTTTGTTAAAGTCAGTTTTAAGGCTACATGCCATATCTCTAAATGAAGGAGTGTGGCTGAGAACAAAAAAATAGTTTTGTCCAAAATCTTCTTCCACTTGTAAAATCCTGTCTGCTTCCCTCATCTTTAATTAAATATAATTTTCACTTTAATTATTCTAGCCCACTTGTTTCCCTTGCTCTAACAAAAGGTTGCTTAGATACATACCAATAAAACTATAATCGATCAGTTTCACCACTAAGAATCCTTTTCATGATCCCAGCACAGTTTAGTTCCAAAAGATTTTTTGACACTAATATACTTATTTATTTATAAATGACACAAATACATGTCTAGTGTATGGTTATCAAATGATTTAGGGTGCGTTTGAGATTGAAGTGCTATAACTTTTAAATTACAGCTGCTGTGGAAAAAAAAAATTATAATTATGAAACAAAAGATAATAATATATAGTAAATATAAATTTTAAATAATAATTTTGATAAAATTATTAAAGATATAATAGAGTTTTCATTATACAACTGAAAAATTATATCAACATAACTTCTAAGTTACAGCAGTTAGTGTTTATCAAATACTTTAGTGCTGTGACTTTTAAGTTACAGCTGCTCAACTTCAATCCCAAACGCTCCCTTAATAGCTCTGGTAATTTTTTTTATTTTTTTACTGCCAAAAATAGTTTTGTTTTCTCTTGTACTACAATAGTCATAAAACGGATGCTTTTGTATAAATTTATTTCATAAAACTTTGATGTGGCATAATATATTTGCATAAATCATGTGGATCCGGGGTGTTTTCTTCAACCAAAACAGTTATGGCACGTCAATATGTGCGATCCGAATGCTTTTATGGTTCCGATCCGAATCCTCTCTCTCGTTCCTCTTTTACTTTTATTGCTCATTTGTCTCAGCATGCATGTTTTCTCCAATAATTGAAGCTAAATTATTGGTTAAACTTTTGACTTTGGCACCCAACTTTTTGACATTGGAGAAATTATTGGTTAAAATGTTGAATTTGGCTCCCAACCATTGGAGAAACTGGCTATTTGATGGCTTAATTTCAACTAGACACTGTGTTTAACTAGGTAACTGATCATAGTTAAAAATGAAAATGCAAAAGAAACAAAGGTTCTTAACATCAACACAGTGACAATTTAGTTTCAGACTATACTGAACCAAAAATAGGCTAGATTAGGATGAATATTACATTTATTAAACGAGTATTTACATTTTTAAAGCTATAATCGGTATTTTTTATACTCTAAATATGAAAGAAACTAAATAAAGTTAAGGTTCTCTGTACATGAAGTACAATACAAAATTCATTAACCTTTTTTTCTTTTTAAACTAGAAAATGGTTGCTAGCCCGTTTGTGCGAACTCAGTGTCAAGAAATATATGACATCCTAATCTTTTTAATTCTTTCTAGCAACAGCCCCTCTGATCTTCAAGCTCTAATACCACTTTATGTTGGTTATTTGCTTGAATCAATAGTGCAAAAAACAAGTATACCAGAAAAATAAAAAAGAAACAGAGCACATATAAACAAGTTTGCTGCTAAATTACATATAATATAACTTACAGCAACCTAAAATTAGTTAACCATTATCTCCCACTCTTACTTATTTCACATGTTACAATTTTTTTTTCATATTGGATAATTATTTTTTATACTTATTTCAAATGTTACTTTTTTTTACTGTGTAATTATTTTTGAATTGTTATAAATCACATATGAAGTACGCTAGTAAGACCCATGAACCACAATTGATCCTTTCACAATTATGGGCTCAAGATTTCTTCCCCCCCCCCCCCCCCCCCCAAACAGCCCCAAAAAAAAAGGAGTACTAAAACTCACCGTATTTATGATTCCAGTTAACTCAACTTGTACTGGTGCGTACATTTAAAATCATATATATTTTGTGACAATAGTTGTTTAGCTAGCTAGTTGTTAAATTTTTTAAATCTTTTGCAACTTAATTTTTTAAGTATTTTAATGAAGATTTTAATCTAATTGATTTCTTTGAAAAAAAATATATATAATTTCTGTTTTTTGAAAAGCTGACAGTCCTCTTTAGTGTTGAGGTGCTGAATCTTTTGTGACAAGAGTCGTTCAGCTAGCTAGTTGTTAAAGTTTTCATATCATTTACAACTTAATTTTTAAAGTATTTTAATAAAGATTTTAATCTAATTGATTTCTTTGAAAAAAATAATAAAATTTGTGTTTGCTGAAAGGCCTAAGATCCTATTTATTATTGAGGTGTTGTATCCTTTGATTTATAGTTTCTATAAAAAACTGTAATTATGAAATAAAAATTAAGAATGTGCAGTAAAAATGACTTTTGAATAATAATTTTGATAAAAAATAATAAAAATATTGTAAGTTTTTCATATAAAAGCGATGAATCATATCAATTTATCTTCTAAATATAGCAAATAGACTTGACCAAATACTTTAGTACTTACTACAGCTGCCCAACCTTAATACGGGCCTAATAGTTGACGTGGTAGCTTGCTAACCCTTGTTGATTTTTGTTCTCTATAAACTTTATTCAATGTTGAAGACATCAAAATATTTAATATGATTCAATTTTAGTCATATATGATTTTTCTTACCAGACATTGAATATGATTCACTCTTAGATCTCATTTGGAATTGAGGTTGAAACTCTATAAGTTGTTTATTTTATAATTTTGACAAAAAATAGTATTTGGTAAATTTTTAAAAAGCTACTTATTTAATAATTTTCTCTATTTTAACAACAGCTTTTAAAAACAGTTAGGTTACTTTTTATTTTAAAAGTTAGGTTACTTTTTATAAGCAACATATTTAATAAGTTATTACACCTTTTTAAAGTTTCTATTATAATCTTAATATTATAATAAAAAGACAATTATATATTATTTTTCATAAACCCTAATATACAAATAAAAGACAATTTAAACTAATGTCTACTTTGGTCATTAATAAAATAGCAGTTTTTTAATAAAATTTATCAAACGCATGAACTCTATTTTTCAAACTCAAAACAACCTCAAAACCATAATTTATCAAACATCAAATTGCTTCTTTAATCGACAACTTATTTCATTCGTATAGAAGAAGCAACTTATTTCATCAGCCACCACAATTTCAAACTGGTCCTTAATCATTCAGTTGTCTTTAATTTAATGATCAAGATAAATTTGTAAGAAGAAAGTCCTTAAAACATTTTATTTAGAAATGAAAAAATTATAGATATTGGAATCTAGATGTTCAGATTTTTGTTAATTTCATGTCTATTTTGGCTCCATATTGAGAAAATATGCCGCATAAAATATCACTTAAAGTGTGTAAATGATCGTTGAAACAATCTTATGATATTGCTGAATGATACCGATCTTGAGTGAGTCACACACCTTTTTTTTTTTTTAATATGCACATGACTATTTCCTCTTACAAGTTTTATTTTTGTTATTCCTCTTGAAGGTAATGCTATTACATAAAAAGAGATGTGACAGATATAACACTATTGATTGAATTAAAATACTAAATAATGAAAATAAATTATGTGTGCTATGGTGTTTTCATCCAACTGTTTTGTTAATTACATCAATTTTTACAAAAAAAAATGTGGCTTAGCATTATTTTACATAGAACGTAAAAGGCGTTTTTGTAATAAAAATATTATCTCGTAGTAAAATTCCAACTCTCACACTCACAAGAGAAAAATCACAATCGAAATTTCCTTTCTCTAACATATATCGATTTCGAATGTTATTATTATTTTTCCCCTTTTGTATATGTTTTCTAAACAGCTAAAGAAATGAATTCTTTACCTTCTGCCTGATGCTTGATATATTGAACTTGAATATATATTTTTTAATTTTTTAAAATTCTCATGATGCTTTTTAAGCAAATATAAAGAGAGATAATTGATTTCTTCAAAGAGAGAAAAAAAGGCAATCAGATGATACGGAAAGGCGGATTTTGAAGCATAACTATGTAACTATGCAAATTATAAGGGAAACCAAATTGCATAATATTAATCATTATTATTATTATTATTATTATTTATAATTATGTCCCAATAAAGCAGTTAAAATCAATTTCGTGTGTGACAATAATTTACTTGACTGACGATGGAAACACTATTAATAATTTCAACCAAATTATTCTCTTCATATCTGCTATTTGATTGATCTTATGTGTGGTTGATTTTGTTCAGTAATCGGTGAAATCTTGCAATAAAGGAGGACAATTTTTTTCTTCTTATGAATTTATTGTCCAACTACAGTCATACCGTATGCTAGACCCATAACAACAAGCCTTTAACTTGTAATATGAAACATAAATTTTATAGACTTGATATTCTAGCATACCAACAAAAATTCTCACATTTTTTAGCTTGATACATTCAATAGCCTCCTTTTTTTTTCCACAAGATATTGAATTCTCTCCGTATTTTTCTAAAAAAAAAAATTAAATCATTTTTTGCAATTTGCCCTCACTATTTTCAGCAAAACAAGCAAGAGCTTATTAAAGGAAACCCAGCTTTGTGGGCCATTCTGATGTGCAAGAAACTGGCCTAAATAAGCAATAGCCGCCCATTTTAGTTTAAAGCACCACTCATAAACTAATTACACCCAATTTGGTGAATAAGGGACAATCATGGTGTATGAAATTAAGTAGCCATGTGTTTGGACTTTGGAGAGACAGGAGGGCTGCATTTTTTAATTAAAAAAATTCCATGATAGTTGGTTAAAAATTCCAATATTAACAGTGGGATGAATGTAGATTCTTGAATTTAGAAGTCATAATTTTCTCATTTGATTTATCTTTAATAAATAGTTACCAGTTATTTAAGTATCATATTATTTTTAATTTAATTTAATTTTTTAATTTAATTAATTTAAGTTAAATCTTATAAGTTATTATTACAGATATTTTTCATCCAATAAACAAAAGAATATATCTTTTTATCACTGTAAAAAATTAAAAAGAATAAAATACATATATACATATTAATTATATTTTTTTCCTTAATGAGTACGTAATTAGACTAAATCCCTATAGAATTATGTCACAAAACTCTAAATAAAATGAATTTATTTTTACTATTATTTTAATTTTAATTTCTTTAATAGAATTCTGTCATTTGACGTTCATTTTAAACTCTATATTAGTATACTTTATGAAATGGTCTATTTTTTTTAAAAAAAATGAAGATAACTTATATTATATATGATGGTCTAAATTTTTATTCCTATATTTACTTTTACTAATATTTAGAGAGTCATCTGTTTCATCTACATTGTAGATGAAGGTTATTTGCCCCACTTATTTATGGGAGGAGAGTAGAAGTTTCTACAGTAACGAGATTCGAATATACTTATTCAACAGTATCTAAAAACTTAACTGGTATAGGATGGTTGCATTTAGGTGCGCTCCTTTTTTTGTTAATTATTATTATTACACTATCTATTAAATTCTAATCAAGGGTCTTTTGGGAGTCTAAATTCAAATAATGATTAAAATGTTCAAGTGTCTAACAAGCATAACACATGACATCAAAAGTTCACGAAACTAGGAGTGCACGCAAGTGTAAAGCACAAGTGAGCAATTTAAATACGGGTCCAGCTATGGTACCACAGTGATACCATACTACAGCTGGATCCATCCATTGGATCTAGTTATGGGAACCAATGTGGGCTGATCCAATGGTTGGATCCAGTTGTGGTATGGTACCGCTGTGGTACCATAGTTTTGCCCTTTAAATACATAATCTCATTACATGGATGAACAAACGTCTCGTACTAGACGCTGTAAATTAATGCATATAATAAATACACAAAACGAAAATCACAATCCAAAAGCAACAATTGGAGTCCGCACCACTATAAGGATATTGGTTTTTAGTACTTTTTAGCAAGTAAAAAACAAAATTTGTCTCCAAAATCATAGTAGAAAAATAATATATCTATAGCAACAAAATTTCGCTTGTCGCAATAGGTCATTTCATTCATTGCAAAAGCACACCATGGCGACGAAATGTTTTTTCGTTCCTAAAACCTCTTCGTGTGATGGCAACATTTCGTTGCAAAAGGAGTTTTAAAATGAAATCTTTTAGCAACAAAGTTAATTCATTGTAAAAAAGAAGTTTTAGCGATGAAATTAGTGTCGTTGCAAAAGGAGTTTTGAAATAAACTCTTTCGTTCTTTCATTCTCTCATTCTCTTAATTTTATTCTTTAATTCTCTCATCTCTAATGTACAATTCTCATTTTCTAATTCAATCTCTACTTCCTTTCTATTTTATTTTCAGCATGATAATCTATTATTCCTTTCTCTTTCATTTTTAATATGGTGTAATTTTTTTGTTTTTACTTATCTAATTATTACAAATTATATTACTATAATGTTTACAAGTTAAAATAATTATTGTTTATGTTTATTTGTAGGAAATATTGAAGATCAATTACACCAAGATCAAGAAAATCAAGAAATTTATATTCATTTTTTATATTTTTATTTCAAAAGAATAGATACTGAATTTTTTAATTCTTTTCATTTTTCATGAATAATAATAATTTTTTTAAATTAATTAATTCTCTTTCTATCATAATGGCTTTAGTTATCATTGTAATTTAGTATTAAAAAAGATAATATTTAGACCTTCGTAATAATAACTAAATGTTAGAAAAATGATACCTTTCAGCTACAAAATATTATTTGTCGCAAAATATACCTTTTAGCAATGAAATGATACTGGTCGCTAAAAGTGTTTTTACCAGTAAAATACTATTTGTTGCCAAAAACACCTATTAGCAACGAAATATTATTTATTGCTATAAATACATTTAGTAAAAATAATTCATCGTTAAAACTCATATTAAAAAATATAAATTAATGAACATTTTATACTTTTGGTGGTGATTGTATTCGTCGCTAAAAAAGAGACATTTAGTGGCGAAATTTAAAAATTCCTCACCAAGAGCCTAATGCGACGCTCCAATTGCGACGAAATAGTAAAGAATTTTTTTTTTGTCACTAAATCCTTTAACAATGATTATTTTCGTAGCTAAAATCCATTTTTATTGTAGTGTGTCATGTAAGTTTCACAACAGTTAAATATAAATCTCTCTACATCTATTTTTTTAAAAAAAAATTGTTCCACATCTTCACCGCAATTAAAGAAAGTTTTTGCTATTACAAACTTTTCTTATTGTAATTTAGTTTGTAGGAATGAATCAACAGACAACATTTTAAGAACTATTATTTGTCAAATGGCTTTCCAAAAAGTTGAAAGATTTTAGACTCTCTTTTATAGTTTTTTTAAGAAAACGATCAAACAAAACTTTCTTAAAATTTCTTTATTTTGTTTTTTGATAATACTAACTTTTCCTTGCTTTCTATGCTTATATAGAATGAAATTTTTCCAAATCAACTATCAAAATTTCAAGGTTAAAAGCATGAAGAAAGTCTTATGACCATGTAACTTAGGACTTCAACATAGAGCATGGTAGATTGACAATAAAATATTGAAACGTAGGTTTTAATTGGGTTATATTATTAAATAGTCTTCAATTTCTTTATACCCAAAGATTTTATTTTTATTAATTTTGTTTTTAGCAAAGCAAAAGGGGATTTGAACAATTTTCTTGTATTTACTTGTAGCTACATTACAAAACAAATGAATTTTAAGAAAGTATTGTTGGCAATTGTATATATCTTAATAGTCTTTTCGTATAAAGAGAAAGGCTTGTTGTTAAGGTCATTATTTATAGAGTTAGCATTTTATGGCAAGTCTAGTTAAATTGGAAGTTTATTTATTGCATATCTTGCAATAGAGATTAATTTATTAATTCCCTAATTTAGTAAGATTCTAATTTATTAGGAATATTTGTTTCCTAATTTAATTACCTGTCTAATTTAGCAAGTCAATTAATGGTGGGATTATATAATTGGCGCATGAGATCTATTTAAAGCAAGAAGTTGGTTCAAACAGGAAGTTCATTAAATGCTCTAGATATTTCTTTGGAGACAAGTAAGGTAAGAATATCATATTTATTCCTATTTAGATTCATAGGAATTATAAGAAAAAAGAAACTCTTACTTGGAAAGTGTCTAAGTGTTTTAAGACTTGCCATTTTGGTGAAACCCTAGTGCCTATATAAAGAGAGATTTCACAATTCAAGGCATGCACAACACAGAGCATAAAGCAGAGAAGCAAAATCCAGTCTCCTCCCTAAAGAATCCGAATTTGGCGCATAATGTTGTGTTGATTTATTTTCTTATCCTCTTTTCATCTCTGTGGAGAGTCTATGTGGATCTTGGATCACTAAACGTTGAAGAATTGAAGAATTGCTATTGATCACTTTGCAAAGTGCCTTGAGGATCGTGAATCAAGAGAGGTAGCAATTATTCAAGAGAAGCAGATTCAGTCTAAGGTTGAGTAAACTGTATGGTGATAAACTGTAAGTGAGAGTCTTAAGTTTGGTAAATCCATAGGTTGTAATATCTCAACTTAGTGAATTGCTTTTCATCTGGGCGTGACCTCGTGGATGTAGGATTGATTAATCTGAACCACGTAAATATCTATGTGTCATCTATTTTCTGCATTTTATTGTCTTTTTGAAAAATTAATATTTTGGACACGGATGAACAGTAATAGTGAACAGTAACTGTAAACCGTTATGGTGAACAGTAACGATAAATAGTAAATGTGAACAGTATTTTCGGTAAATTAATTAAGTTGTTAATTTTCGGTTTTTAATTACCTACATCTATTTGTAATAGATCTAAATTCTTTTCACTTGTTGATAAAACTTATGAACACTAAATAGAAGAAAAAGAAAAAGAGTGGACGTGCACCATAACATACTACATTTGTTCATAAGTGTACATCCAAAGGTAGTCCTAACATACTGAAATTGATGAACAATGTCTTGTTATTTCCTTTAAATTTTTACATCTTATAATTAGTATGTGATGTTGTGTTTCATGATAATTGAACTCTCTAAAATGGTCCCTAGTAATTTTTTATAATCGCGGATTTCCATAAAGAAAAGGAAAGATTTAATGCTGAACAATTTAAAAAGTAAATTTTTGATTTAATCAACGACGCTTGGTATTAGGTTGTGTTGGATGGGTGGGCGCCCAAGATGGGCCGACCCGACCCACACATGGTAACCACTTGTTGGTTACCATGCACGTTTGGGAGAGGGAAGTTGAACACAAATCAACTTCCCAACCGCTCCCAACTTATGTATATATTCATCAAAACCGCAGCTGTAACAGGTAAGTTAACGATTCAATTCGAAATAGAAAAAGCAGTAGAGTATGTGTGTGTGGGTGAAAGAAAAGATTAAACAAAAATCTTTGAACAATCCGAAAAAAGGCAAATATATTGTGACTTGAGGAAGATTTCCGCTCGTGATTTCTTTACGACTTGTGACGTGATCCAACACCCGTTTATTCCGCTGCATAATTCGAAAAGGTAAGATCTATTGACTCATTTTAGAATTTCTTTCATTGGTATCAGAGCCTGAATTGTGTTGGATTCGTGCATTGGTTGGATTTGATTCATAAAAAGCATGATTTTTTATTTTATTAATTTTTGTGATGGTTGTTGTTTTAAATGTTTCTGGAATGTTTAATATGAATGCATAAATTCTGGAATTGAAGTTATTAAAACCGGCCTAGGGTTTCGATTGCAAGAACCCTAAATATTCTATGAAACCCGAAACTTCATAGGATCATATCTTTTGATCTAGGATACCTGACAATATGTGTGATATATCATTAGAAAGATCTTTTCGAGAGCTCTCCAACGATATATGATTTGTTACAAACGGACTTAAGACGAGAACGTTACGACCAAAATACGATTCTCGTTGGATTAGGGTTTGGAAAGGGTTAAAAACCCTAATTTGGAGAAGATGATGAACAATGCCAGAGTTAGTTTTTTGACGATTCCGGCCTATTCTGACCTCCGTTTGAAAATCCGAATGTACCATTGTGTTTATAATGAAAAATGGAGTCGGACGGTGCCGAACCCAACGCTACTAGAGCGGCGCAAGGCCAAGTGTGGGTCCCATGCGTGGTTGTGTGTGTTTGAACGCGCATTGTTGCATCCTGTAGCGCACTGTAGCAAAACTGTTGTGGCACTGTATAGCACTATAGCACACTATAGTGCGCGTGAGCATATATCCAGATTCGTAAATTTTTTCATATTTTGCTATTCGGGACTCCGATTTGGGCGCCGTTTGCACCGTTTGATCCGAAATTTAATTTTCTAATTTGTTTTAATATGAAATAATTATTTTTTAATCATTTCTTAATTTTTGAAATAAAATTTTGGATCGAACTTATATAGTCTCACGGATAAGTATTATATGTTAATAAATGTTTCGCTCTAGTGGGAGCTTGGAATATTTATTTTTTTATGAAATTGGCTAAAATTTAATCTCGTATTTAGTCGTTTATTAACAATCCCTAATTTTTTTTATATTTTATTTTTCTCGTAGATGCCTTCCGTTAGTAAGTTATGGACTGAGGAAGAAGGTTTAATGACAATTAGAGCTTGGGTTTACCTAATGATCTAATTGAGATTAATAATAATCTATCTTATGAAGAACTTATGGAGAAAATGAAAAATTATCAGATGGACCATGATCGTCCTATATGCATTAACATAGAAGATTTATATGAGGCTTTTAACCGCTTACTGTCCGCAAATATACCTACTGTGCATACGAACTGGGGTTATTATGAATGGCTCCTCATTCAATCATTACTTGATGATGACAATACGCTTGTCTTTAAGGTTCGCATGTTAAATCAGATTGAGAAACCCTCACACATATATTAGATGTTGAGGTGTGAAATTGAGTTGATGGAGGAGCGCTGTCTTGTTTCAAAGATGAGGTGAACCTTAGTGCTTAGCATTCACATGAACCTTCGAAGTGGGAGATAAGCTAGTCGCCTTGGTAGAGGGCAGAAGTTATGGTATGAGAAAACCATAAACACAATCATCAAGAGGGAACAATTATTTTTATTTGGAGATAGACTTAAGTATAAGTTAGATGAAAGAGTCACGAGCAACAAAGAATATTTTAAGAACATGTAGAAGATTCTATGTATTAGTTTGACCATGTTAGGTTATTTCATTTGTTTGTTGATTATGTTTTTTTTTAATTGGTTTTATTTTGTTGGTTGAACTATATGTTGCTATGATTTCATTAATGATATTTTCCATTAATTGTTGCTTGACTTAACATACTCTTTTATCATATCTCATGAATTGCTACATTGAGTGGAAGTTCTAATTAAATTCAATTTGATAAATTCATAATTAGAACTGATAAATTTGCGCATTAAAATCGAATTAATGATAAATATAATAAAGGGAATTGGATGATGATTGGAAGCCTCGACGACCTTTTGATTTCATTCCCGATATTAGTTCGTCATGTCTTTTGGTTTATGTTTGCGGCAAAATTAATTGTTTGTGTAATTATCAATTATGCCTTTAGTGATTGTATTTTGAATTGTCTATATGTTGAATTATAGTTGAGATGACCTCTGCATCTAAAAACATTGTGGCTGAGCTGAACAAGGGTGAGAAACTGAATGGTGACAATTACGATATTTGGCACCGCAAAATTCAGTACATCCTTGAAGAGCAAGAGACTCTAGAAGCTCTCAACAACACCTTAGTTGAGCCTAAGCAAGGCAATACTGCTCAACACAAGAGGGATCTTGAGGCCTATTAGGCCTGGAAAAAGAAGAATAGCAATGCTCGCATAAATTTGTTGAGCAGCATGCAAGAAGATCTCATGTGCGAGTATGAGAAGTATGAGACTGCTCAATAAATGTGGCTCGCTCTAAAAGACAAATTTGGTGGTACCTCGACTACTAAACTCAGGAGGCTTACGATCAAATTTGACTTTTATCGAAAGTGCCCGAACCACACTATGAGGCAGCATTTGAGGGAGATATCGAACATGGCTCGTGAGTTTAAATCTGTTGGACATGTTCTGACTGATGAACAACAAGTCCAGGCAGTGATAAGATCTCTACCCGATACCTGGGAACACACGAAGGTGAATATGACTCACAATGAAAATATAAAAACTTTTAATGATATTGACCATTACCTAGAGCTGAAATTATAGCGCCTTGAGGTAGTTAAGCTTTCTGATAGAGCTTTTATGGCCGAGTCAAGCTTGCGCAAAGCTTCGGACTTCAAGCATAAATGGGACCATAAAAATAACCAGAAGGGTAAGGGATATGATACTGATCAGAAGAAGCTAAATGCTAAAAAGCGCCCAAGGGGTAAGCGTGCTGGCAAGAAAAAGGATAAATCCAAGGTGAGATGCTACAACCGTAGCAAGCTGGGTCACTTTGCTCGTGAGTGCACTTAGCTGAAAAAGGTGATACCCAACTACGCTTTGTTAAATTATGCTTTAGTGACGAGTTCTGTACTTCTAACCGAATCTCGTCCTGTGTGGACTGTAGACTCAGGAGCAATAGACCATATAGCTCGTGATCGAGATCCATATGTCGAATCAGTCAAGGGAGTATATGGATATACATGGGTAACAACTCTAGGGTTGAGGCAAAAGGAATAGGCACCTGCAAATTGACTTTGCGTGGTAGATGTATTCTTTTGTTACACGATATCCTGTATGCACCAGAGATTCGACGAAACTTGATTTATGTCCCTGTTCTTCTTGAATTAGGATATTACTTAACTTTTCATGGTGTTTGTTTAGAGATTTTATCAAATTCAGTCCTTATTAGAATTGGGCATTTAATTAATGGTTTTATTGTATTAGATACAATACTTGATGATTCAAGTTATGATAATAGTTGTTTTTCTTATGTTACTTCTTCTAATAATAATGAAATAGATGTCATCACTTGGCATGCTAGACTAGGTCATATAGGGCAAGAAACAATGTATAGACTTGCGAGAAAGGGCATGTTGGGCCCATTCACCAAGATTGAATTGCCCATATGTGAAAATTGTCTAGCTGGGAAAACAACTTGAAAACTATTTAGCAAAGGAATTAGAGCCGAAAAACCATTGCATTTAATCCACTCTGACATCTGTGGTCCAATGAATGTAAAGGCTAAATATGGAGCCTCATATTTTATTATATTCATTGATGATTATTCACGTTTCGATCACGTATTCTTGATTTCTCATAAATCAGAAGCAGTGGATTGCTTTAGATTATATTTGAACATGACAGAGAATAAAAAACCCTAAACCCTATAAAAATAATTTAATGTCGTCAGGTCAATGACCGACTTTCTTACACAAGCGGTCACCTTAGTTGCTCTGGGAGCAAGTTGAGATGAGACAAGTAGAATAATGAGACAATGTGTTTTGTCTAAGAGCCAAAGAATAAAGAAATATTCTACAAATGTTGTCGCTTTGACTGAAGTCAAGATGAGGTCGTATACGATATTTTCTCGTTGACCGACTATGAAGTACCCCACCATCATAGAGACCTGATTGAAACCAGATGTAAGATCTTATTTTGACGCTAATAAAGAGCGTTTACTTTAAGAACTCTGGTCAGGCGCTATAAAAGAGCGACTGGACTAAAATCTGTACAGTTGATTTAATTAATAAAAGATACGCCCTAAAATGGAAGATTCATTGTAATGCGTGTATCATACCACGCGTGCTTGGTGACCAAAATGGAAAATAAGAAAATCTCCCTTCTTCCTCATTGTGTAAGTTCCATATGACTTTCTATAAGTCAATTCTGGTATCCCTATGACTATCAACTGTTTCTGAGATTTAAGACTGGTGTTTGCTACTTTAGCATGTTATCTATGATCTTGACATGATTCGGTCTATGAAACACGTCTAGGAAAGCAACTAATCTAGATTGATAGACATGAGCGTGATTGGAAGATTTAATTTTTTCTTTTGTATGATTCATTGGTCGACCAATTGTTTAATATTTTTGTGATATTACAATTGTGAATACATAAATAAATTGCGCAATTTTGGCGTACTGAGGGGATTTAGTATGCTTGAGTATTAAAGTAAATTAAATTTGGGATACAATGAACATATATTGAGTTCTCTTGCATATGATTGCAATTGAGACATCTCTTGCTTGGGTTAGCAATTGAGATATGTCTTTGGCTCCCCGAATGGGTTTTTGAATATGTTCATGGTCACACGGTATATTTGCCTGTATGATGGGAGATATATGGTTGTTCATTGTTTCTTTGTTCACTGCTTTGCTGTTTCGATGTCGTCCCATCATGTACGAGTGGGAGATGTTGGATGGGTGGGTGTCTAAGATGGGATGACCCGACCCGACCCACACATGGTAACCACTTGTTGGTTACCATGTACGTTTAGGAGAGGGAAGTTGAACACAAATCAACTTCCCAACCGCTCCCAACTTATGTATATATTCATCAAAACTGCTGCTGTAAAAGGTAAGTTAACGATTCAATTCGAAATAGAAAAAGCAGAAGAGTGTGTGTGTGTGGGTGAAAGAAAAGATTAAACAAAAATCTTTGAACAATCCAAAAAAGGAAAATATATTGTGACTTGAGGAAGATTTCCGCTCGTGATTTCTTTCCGACTTGTGACGTGATCCAACACCCATTTATTCCACTGCATAATTCGAAAAGGTAAGGTCTATTGACTCCTTTTAGAATTTCTTTCAGGTTGAGCATGAGAGTTCTCATCTTTCTTAAGCTTAGAGAGAGTTTGAGGCATGGAAGAGGAATAATAAAAACAAGAAAATTAAGTAAGAAGAAGCAAAAAAAAATTCTGGATTGACCGAAAGAAATAAGGAGGAAGCTAAAAAATTGAGTGAGAAACAATGATCCTAGAGACTTCCTTATATATAATAACTAGCCTTATTGAAGGAGGATTTAAAAATCTTACTTGCATAAGGAAAGAATTAATAAAGAAGATTTTATTCAAATTTAAGGCACCAAAAAACATAAATTTTATTCAAGATCAATAAAAGAACATAATCCAACTCTAACAAGTCAAAAACATAAAGGAAAATGCAAAATCGAAATGCTATGCATGATTTTTTACGAAACAGACACATAGTGCAGAGCAGTGAACATCGAAATTAAACTGAGAACGAATGAAATGGAATTAAAATGCGATCTATATACCTTTGGAAAGCTTATTGAATAAGCTTTTCACAAAATTTTACATAACTGAATTTGGAGTTTTTGTAGACAAATTTATGACCAAAAGAATGAAATCTGCTTAGTTGTGATGGGCAAAAACTTCTCAATGCACTTAGAAAACAAAATTTGAGTTTTGCTTCAAAAATATGCAACTCTTAAAATCTAATAACATATCATCATGTAAAACCATGATAATGCACATGCATCAAAAAAAATTTAAATTAAATAATGCATTAATAACAAAATTGAACAAAAAAATATGTCTGTGAATTTTCGACAACAAGCATTAATCCATGAAATCAAGACTTTAATTTTCTCAAATAAGTAAAGATTAGAGAAATTTAAGTGTTTGTGTGTGTGTGTGTGTAAGCAATTCACTCTAGACTTTTTTTTCCCAAAAATTCATCAATATTCATAGTCAAAGTCTTAAATATAAAATATAAAGTTAATCAAACTAACATTATCATCTTGATCTCTAATTTTTGAGCATTTCAATTGTGATAGACATTTTTTTTGTTTTTATTTTTTTTTAAATCTACGGTCATGAGCTTTCACTCTACCCCTTAAGGTAGCCTTCTTCTCATGGTAGTTCATCCTTTGTCATATTTGTTACGCAGATTCAAATTACTCAAGGATAGCTTCACTCTGAAGAGTTATAGGTAGTTATTTTTTGTCATAATATCTATACATATTTAAGGTCTTATGACAAGATAAGAATAAAGACAAACAGTCATAACTCAAGTTAAATATTTTCAATAAAGATTATGTCAATATCAAAACCTTGAGTCAAAGTAAAGACTGAATTGCCATTTATGTACTTTTAAAGAAAGGTTAAATAATTCTAATCAAAACCCATTCAAGGCTCTCAAGTCTTACAATTGTGGTATATCAATTTGTACAAAAAATTATGGTTCCGATCCATATCCCTTTCTCTTTACCCCCTGAGTAAATGCTATTGTCCTAATCCTTTTTATTACTTGTGTGTCTCGGCATGCATGTTTTCTCCAATTGAAGCTAAATTAATCTACCGTTGTTGGCGTTAACAATAGTTAAAATGTGTGTGTGTGTGTGTGTGTGTGTGTGTGTAAGCAAGCGAATTAATTTAAAGGATAAGTTGGCCACTTGATCGCTTAAATTTAAACTGAACACTGTATTTAATTTATTATTCTCTAACTCATCACAAAAATGTAAATGCAAACATTATTATTTTTTATTTGTTATAGGGAGATCGACAAGAAATGTAAGAAAATAAAATAATAATAATAGTTTATAATCCTGTACTTATTAGATAGTTAGGTGTAAGGTGTTGATTTTATTAATGTGATTTTTTTTTGGTAATGTTTATTTATGAATAATATCACTAATAGTAGGGATGACAAATTGTGGGCTTAGGTTGAGCTTGGGTTGGGCCTGGACTTTCACATATTTTTAATTATCTTTTTAAATTATTGAAATTTTGTAATGAGTTAATAATCAACAAGTTATTACCATCAACAATGAATTAAAGGAAAATGATTATTTCAAATAAAATAATAAATAAAAATTAATTAAGCAAGAAAAGCTTACATATTTAAATTTTTGGTATTAGATTCACTAATTCAATCATTTCTTAATTAATTAAGGCTTAACAAAGAGTTTAGTATTATAATTTTAGATTTTTTTATTATAATCTATTTATGAATTATGGATTTTTCTATTATTTTTTAGATTTTAATTAATAAATTTATTTTTTATTTTTTAAATATATATGTGCGACTTAGTCCAGGCTTTTATTTTTCTTAACCCCTTATCAAAACCCTCATGTGGAGAGGTAGGCCTAAGCCCCGTAGATTTGAGTTAGGCCCTTTGAGGGTTAGGCCAGCACAAGCCTTTTTACTAACCCTAATCAATAAAATATCCCTGCCATTATGGATCATCAATGTCAATATTTATATATACTTACAGATTAGCAGAGTTGATTTTAGAGTCTTGTGCGAAGGTAATGACAATTTTGGTGTTCTACATTGGGCTGAATCAACAAAACACTTGATTATGATCAATATTACATATTTATATAGATATTAAATGAACATTTACCTTTTTAAAATTAAAATTGATAATTTTTTATACTCTTTAAATAATGTATTCCACAATAAAACCGACTATTCTACCAAATGGTAGAATCCAGCTGCACAAGTTTCTATCGAAAATAGGAAAGCAACTAAAGAAGTGTTAGGTTCTTTGTGCATTAACACAATAAAAAATTGGTTTTACTCTACCGTTTTTTTAAACCAGAAAATGGTTAGCTATCCAATTTCAATTTGTACGAACTCAATATAAAGAAATATATGATAAACCTAATCCTTTTACTCAGTTTTATTGCTCGTGTTGTCTCAGCATGCATGTTTTCTCCAACAATTGAAGCTAAATTAATCATCTATTGCCGATGTTAACGATGGGGAAAAAAATAATACCTTGACAAGCAAGTTGATTAAAGTAAAAGTCAAAGGGTGAGGTTATTTGAACTCACAAAAATACTCTCTCCACTTGATTTCTCAATACACACATCGTGAAGTTTTAAAAATCACATCTTTACTTTTAAGACCCATTAGATTTTAAATGCAATTCCAATTTACTCCTCTATTCATATTTCTTCTTTCTTCTCAAACCCACACATGAAGAATTCTTTTTCCCCTTGCCATTAAGAAAAATTGTTGTTTACGAAAAGTTAGAAGTAAAAATGGCCATAAAACTTTTTCAAATCATCCGAACATTCAATAGAACTTTGAGTTGCTTGCCATCATTTGATTGAAGAGAAAAAAAAAAGAAAAGAAAAATAAAATTCATGTCGAGTTGCACAATAGTAAGATTTGAACAGGAAACGACGTGATGTGATGTAAATACTGAAAAGGAGAAAATTCATTCTTTATCAACCCATGTATAAATTTTGTAACTTTAAAAGTATGGAAGGATCAAAGGATTGTATTTGCGTACCCTTTCCTCCTGCATTTGTATCTTTACACCAAATGCACAATTAGGGGCATTGATTATCAGTAACTAGTTACCAGAAACGCAAAGATTACACTTGAATACATAATTAATTAGCAAGTTTAATAACATGAAACTTTCTCTCTTACTTTAAATAAAAATTTATGAAAAGAAAATAGGCATATTTATGAATCGTGATAGGTTGGGTGTATATATTATTTTAATTTATTTTGTAACTTTTGAGTGATTTCACTTAAGGCTATTAAAGTGTTAAAAAAAATTACGGAAACATGGGTGTCAATAGTACTATTGTGGTTTCAAATAATCTCACCCAAACTCAAATTCGCCTTTTGATGGTTTACTTTCGACTGAAAACTGTATTTTATACTCTTTAACAAATCACGGTTGAAAATGCAAATGACATAATTACATGTTATGTTAATGTAAATGGGACTTACTGGCTCTTGCATTATAAGTCTTAACACACACACGCGCGCGCGCACGCGAGATTCGACTGGAAAATCTTAATTTGGTAATTATATGTAGACATACATATGAACATATGGTATGTTTCTTTTCTGAGGGTTTTCATGCAGATAATTGATAGCAACCATGAATCAAAGATACTTTCAACTAATATTCATTAAAAAAAATCAACTATGTTTCATCGTAAGTTGATACGATGAACCCATGCATCTTACCTGATAATTAAATCTATATATGAGATCTCATTTTGAAAAGAGAACGAAAGCATCACAACATTTTATTGTAAATGATCATGATTGTAAAAGACAAAAGGAAATCAAAATATTAAGATTAACTGATTTTTTCTGTTCAAAATATATAATAAAAAAATTGTCTATTTTTCAACACAAAATGTTATTCTTGCTCAGGTAAATTTCAAATTACTCTCTTCAGGAATTGACTTACTTCAAATCAATGCTCTTACTTTTAAAAAATCTCATGTTATTTTTCTTTTTTAAAAAAAAAGAAAAATAAAAGAGTAGGTTGATGATTTTTTTTTTTTTTTAGTCTTAACAAAAATGAAAAGTCAATTGAGATTTTTAAAAATAAGATAGAAAATTTGGTGATAGTGAAATTCACAAGGGAAAAATAAAAATTAACACTTTTTGTCCTAATGGTTGTCTGGTGCCATAACACTTCTTTCAATAATTCAATTGATTAAGAGATCGAGGGCAACTGTTTCTTTTTTTAAGAGTTGAATTACGAAAATTAATTTTTCTCCCAAAATATGTAAGCAAGATTCATACTTCATAGATCATATACCAATATCAAGAGATTTTATCAATTGAATAAACAAATGTCAGATAAACTTATAATTATAATATAAGTGAAATTTGAACCAAGATTTAAACGATTATCAAGAGCCTAAATCCCTAAAATTTAAAGTATCTTAATTGTGACTTAGTAAGAATCATTATTAAAAGAGGGAAAGCCAATGTTGATAAGCTAATTATTGCAATAATTTTATGCCCAATTAGATTTTTTTTTTTTTTTTGCAGGAATGATTAATTTTGGAGTTTTATCACTCAAGCCTCTAGGGACCTGACCGTGCGATTTTTACGTTGTTTGGTTGGCGCACGAATGATGAAGGTATATGATTAAAATTAATTTAGGTTTTGCTCACCTTTCTACCTTTGTAAATATAAAATAATTTTGTAGTGAGAATATCCTTATTTTAACAAAGTGAGGATGTCATTAAAATATAAAAAAAAAATCCCATAATTGAATATACTAATAGATTAAGAACACCATTTTCGATATATTAAAATTTAAGTTTTTTTTCTTTTAACTTGTCCCTTATTTTATTAAAATAATAGATTCCTTTATTGCAAAATTACTCTACTACTGCTGCTGCTGCTGCTACTACTACTACTAATAACAATAATAATTTTTTGATGAGGACATCAAGGTGAAGTTGTTACAAAAATAGAAAAAAATAAATATAGATTTCAATACATTAACAAACAAAAAAAAATCTCTAATGTACTAAAATATTTGTTTTTATATTTTAGTGAAATTTTACTTTAACAAAATGAGGATGTCGTCGTTAGAGAATATATATATATCTCTCTCTCTGGTAAGAACATCTTCACTTCGTTAAGATGAGGATGTAAAAACACAATTTTCAATATATTTTAAAATTTCTGTTTTTTTTTTTTTTTTGTATTTTAGGGTTAACCTCATTTTGTTAAATTGAGAATGTTTCACTGAAGAATGACTATATATATATAGTGCTGATCTGATGAGGATTCCACACATTAGAAAATTTATATAAATATCTAAAGAGTTTTGAATAAATATATTTTATACATAAAATTGATACCCATTTGACATTTTTAGTTAGGGAAATTATCACTGGTATACCCTAAAATGTCACCGGTATCAAACGTACTACAACACTTTTCGCTTGTATCACTCGTATACCCTAAATTGACAAAAGAGTTATGGCATCCACCTTTCCGTTTACTATCGTTAAGAACTTAACGGAATTTGAGCAAAATGACTATTTTACCCTTTTAACTTAAAAAGACAAATTTGCCCTGAAAGTGAAGCAATTGAAAATGTAACCGTTGGGAGCCAATAACGGTTACATTTTTGGCTATATAATGACCTAAAACACAGCAACAAAAATAGCTTGCAACATTCAACCAATTTGCAACAAGAAATCAGCCACCACACACTTGATAATCTCTTTAAATTTAACTAATTTGCTACTCTTTTCCAACTAAAAACCAGAAGCACATTAACAAATCATTGATCCATCACATGCCAAGCAATTCATATGAAAATGGCCTCTAGTGAAGCATCAAGTTTTGTTGATAGTGGACATACCAGATATGATAAAGTAAAATGCCAACCAAAATACTGCAAGTGTGGCATGCAAGCAGTGGCTATAGTGTCAACTACATTGCAAAACCCTAATGCAATATTTTGGTCATGCAGGTGGAAGCATTGTGGAGCGAGGCATTGTGGATTTTGGGAATGGTTCACTGTGGAATCTCTCATATATCCTAGTACTAATGGCGCAATGCCAGGGCAAAACTTGAAGCTGAATGATGATTTGGTTAAAATAAAGAAAATGCTAAAAAGCATCGAAGGAAAGCTTAAATGGATCATAATTGTGCTAGTGTGTCTTTGTAATTGTCCTTATGAGAAAGTAAGGTAACACACAAAGTTTGTATTCAAGAAATATTCAACAGTCATAATTATCAACTAAAATATTAATCTAATCATAACATATCCAAAATATGCAGATAGCAACATATCTCCTTCAAATACATATTCCAAAAACCAATTCGATAGCTTAGCTCATGCAAGAGCATAATTAAGTTTAGTTGATATCACATAATTAGCATAACAGTTAAGGAAATTGAAGTTGATAGATTGTTTCCAACAAAACATTGCAAAATGAGCATCAAACTCATTACAAAGCACCTGTGACAGTGGACTCATTACAAAGCACCTGTGACAGTGGACTCATTACAAAGCACCTGTGACAGTGGACGCTTGTGATGGATTCTGTGATTGGCTGACTTGGGATAGGTTGACATGTGAAGTCTTTCCTATATTACAGAAAAGAAAATAAATTAAGCTCCTTATATGCAATTATGAAATATGAACAAAAAGAAACGAAATTCAACCTTTTTTTTTGCTTGTTCCAGCAACTCCAACAGCATTTACGCTTTTTCTTTTCATCGATCCAGCACTGGAGCTTTTACTTCGATCACTTGGTACACGGTCTCTCCTCGCTGTATTTCTCATTCTTGTTGGCTTTGATAGCTGGCTTAAAGGATCTGCTGACTGGCTTGAAGAATTTCCAATTGACAGCTAAAAAAACGTAACTTCTGTGTTAGATGACAATATAAACAATAAACATAAATGAATAAAACTAATGGACTAAATAGATACCTGAGAATTAGTTCTTGTAGCTTTGCTTGGCCTTGCAACCGATGGTCTAAATGGACAAGATCTTACATTGTGGTTCGAGCCACCACAAACCGAGCAATTGACAAATAATCTCCTGCTGCGTTTTTGAGGTTCAGTGGCTGCTCTCTTCCTACATTTCTTTGGCCTTCCAATCTTTTTCCGCACAATTGGGGGATCAATTAAGGGCCTATCACCACGCTCCCATGTCCGCTCATCGAGAATTGGACTAAACATAACTGAATATGTATTAATGTAGGCTTGCTTGGTAAAGCAAAATGGAATATACTCCTCAATTTCATGCCTTGCATAGCCTATGGCAGCCATAGCATGACAACAAGGTAAGCCGGCAATTTCCCAATACCCACAATCGCACGTCTTGTCCTCCATTTTCACTATAAACCTCCTAGCTGGATAATAAGATTTATCCATGACTTGAAAATTCAAGTCTCCCGAGGGTTGCACAATCATTTTTTCTCCTTTCTTGAAAGTTTGATCCAACTCTTTGTAAATCCTAGGAGCAATAGTTTTTTGCCAAGTATTTCCCTCATTTCTTCTTTTTGTAAATCTTTTCATCAGTCTGCATCTAATTTCCTCAAGCATTGACAAAGCATGCTTGTCTCTATAAGGCAGAATCCAACTGTTAAAGCACTCGGAGGCATTGTTATCAGTCCTTTCTGCCTTGCAGTTTCTGTCGTATGTATGCATAGACCAAGTGTATCCCTGCAGCTCTCTTTCCAACCAATTATATACTGCTAACTTTTCCTCTTTGATATGTGCCATTGCTTCCTCATAATCATGCTTGTTACTACTTTTTGCTGCCTTCCAAAAAAGAGTCTGCAAGTTGGCACCAGCATGTTCTTTCACAAAATTAGCATACACATGCCTACAACATGCCCTATGATAGGCAGTAGGCCATGTGTTCGGAATTGCATTCAACAGCCCCTTTTGCCTATCACTAATAAATGTTACCTGCCTTCCATCATCTAAGTAGCTATGCAAATAATCAAGAAACCAAGTCCATGTTTCTGTGTTCTCAATCTCGCATACACACAATGCCAATGGAACTATCCCTTTATTAGCATCTGAAGCAACAACAGCCAACAAAACTCCACCATATTTTCCCTTTAGGTGACACCCATCGATTCCAATGAACGGTCTGCAGCCACTCAGAAAAGCATTTCTTTGTGCTGGAAATGCAACAAAAAATCTTTGAAATAGACATTTCTCAGGAACAGTGACTGCATCACATAACACTTTGCAAATGGCTCCGGGCTCAGCCCGAAGAATAGCTGCATCGTACTGAAACAACTTCTCATAGCCCTTCAAATGGTCACCATATATTAGAATCATTGCTTTTTCTCTAGCCCTATACATTGTGAGCTTCTCAATCTTCAACCTGAATTTTTCTTGTATATCATTCTTGAGAAGAGATATCTTGACATTTGCATCAATAACAACATGTCCCTTTATCATTTCAGCAACCCATGTTAAAGTAACTTTCACATATTTCTTAGTAAGCTTGCACTCATGCTTCTTCTGATATCCTCGCAGCCAAAAACCATTCCTATCATTCAGTCTTGCACCTTTAACAAACCATGGACAGCCAGCCTCCTTACAAGTTGCAAAATATCTCTGCGGTTCACTATATTTTATGCTAATATTAAACCATTTCCTAATCATAACCTCATGTAACACTTGTCTAAAGTGACTCACATCCCTAAACACATCACCTAATCTCAGCCTATATATCCCATCAGCATCTAATTTATACTCATGTTTCTCTAAATATTTTGTAAACTTCACACTGCCAACATTGATGTCATCATCAGAAGAGTTCACAACCATTTCGACTGCCCTAGTGTCATCATCTAGTAAATCATCTCCACCTCCATCGCTATCACTTTCGCATTGGCTGTCCTGACTGCCCTCACTATCATCAATGTCATCAACAGACACAATATCATCAACAGGCATGGTAGGTATTGGTTGCACAACAAGTTCCTCACCATCACTGTCACTTCTTTTGTCTGACCAATCTGATAATAGTTTGTCTTCATCAATTTCACCCTCATGAATAGTTGCAGTAGCTTCGTGTTCATAAACCCTTTGTATATTATCGAATTCATCTCTGTTACTCCCCCCCCCCTTCTTGATCTGTATGGCTAACTTCTAGTGTACCTTGATCATTCAAGATATCTATAACTTCTGAAGACATGTGTACTCCTAAGTTAAACAACAATGATTGTATTAACGGAGCATCTGGATTTTGAGGGCATAAAATAGGCACGACTTCAACTTCAAATGTAGTAACACCCATCAAATTATGAAACCCAAATAAGCATTTCATCCCATATTCAGAATCTAAAACAACCTTGACTTTACTATCTGGGTTCATAACAGTCAATAAGATTTTACCAACTGTATCTAACCCATGTACAGTAGTTATCTTCAATGCCTCAGCCTTTATTCTATCAACAGTCCAATCTTCAGGGTTAATCATACCGACATGATGTTTTTCTCCTTTGAAAGAAATCACTAGCTCCATTGTTGACATGTCTACTGTAATCCCAAAAATAACAGAATGTGCTTAAATATGGATCCTTTAAGCTTTACACACACAGCGTAGGAAATAAATATCATACAATATGCAAAAAACCAGACCCTTAATATGCAAGTTGAAAAAAGCCCTAATTAGTTTTAACGAAATACATGTAACAGCCAACAGACCCTCAATATGCAAAAACCAGAATTGATATCATTTACCATCTAAATGCACTTCTATAAACCTAAAACATTGATCACATAAGAATATAAATAACCCAAAAAATAACCACTGCTTTTTTCTTCGTTTTTAACATTCTAGGGTTTGTAACAAAAATTAAATTCTCATAAATTCGGATAATTTCAAATTATTTCTTACATCTATTGACTAAATAAGAGATAAGAGATATATTGCATGAAATATATATATATATATATATATGAACATACCTAACAACTCGATGTTTCGCTCGTTGGATTCGATCGAAATCAGCTTACTCTTCTGTCAAGTTCCAAATCAATCTCCACAGCTATCACTTAAACTTGTTTGATGGTCAAATATTGAGGGTTTTTAGTAAAAAAAGGGCAGGCATGCATACAGTCTTGCACCGGTTGTTCATATGCATGCAAACTTCTCTTGGTGTGAATAAAGAATGGGGAGGATGGACCACTTATGTTTGTTTGTCTTTGAGTTACAGTGAAACGATGTCGTTTCTCTGTAACTTTTTTTTAACCAAAATAAAAAACGACGTTGTTTTGTCTTTTTGTTTTTTCTTTTTAGTTACGGTGAAACGGCAACGTTTTCGGGGTATTAAAACGATGTCGTCTTTCTTTGCAGTCTCTTCTTTATTAAAAGACTATATTATCCCTATGACGTCAGCATGTCTTAACAGTAGTAAACGGAAAGGTGGACGCCAGAACTCTTTTGTCAATTTAGGGTATATGAGTGATACAAGCGAAAAGCATTGTAGTACGTTTGATACCGGTGATATTTAAGGGTATACCGGTGATAATTTCCCTTTTAGTTATTTATATATAAAATAGGGAATGCTTATATTGTTAAATTGGATTCATATCGTATGTGACACTCATAACAACACACTTTAAACTTGTAATGTGAAAACATAAACTTTATAGACTTGATATTCTAGCATACATGTCAACAAAAATTCTCACATTTTTTAGCTTGATATAGAGTAAAAGATTTATGTCATGTTTAATTGTTTCATCGAATGGTCTTCGCCGTTACCAATCCCAGCACCCTTACTTTGTTATTTTCTTTGTCTTGCAAATTAATTATGACACTCGATTTCTGAAGTCATATAGCACTGTCCCGAGAAAATTTCACATCCCAATCTCCACAAAACCCGATCGCATCGTTTAACCAAATTTTGGGATCAACGCGCCCTATTTACTTTTAAAAAATTAAATCATTTTTTGCAATATGCATCCACTATTTTGAGCAAAACAAGCAAGTGCTTACAGAAACCTTAGGTGAAAGAAAAGGGCCTAAACAAGCAGACGCCATAGCATCCTTTTTTAAGCATCAATAATAATCTGATTACACCCCTGCTAATGAAGAACAATTGTTGTTGTCGTTATTATTGTCATTAATATTTTCACTTTTCCAGGCCAACGTATGCAGCTCGTTCATGAATACATGTGTTTTTAAATTAAGATTCTTAACTTGAAAAGTTTTTACTTTATCTTAATTGAAGAAATAAGAGATTTGTATTGTTAAATTTTTATTCTAATTAACACAAACGGATTTAATTATCAACATAATCAATACGATTACTATCATGATCATCAAACATTTGAGAATTTTCAATGTCGTAACTCATATCGACATTTCACAATTTCTTTTAGGATTATTATGACATACCGTTTCACTATTTTAAGAATGGTGAAATAACAATTGGATAGATATATATATATATATATATATATATTGAACTATAACATCTTATTACTATCTTATCACAAAATCTTACATTTTATTATATTTTTTTTATTACCACTTACTAAAATTATGAAATCAACATAATGTTATAGTGGTAAAACAACTTTGCACCTAATTTTAACTAAACTTGTTATATCATAAAATTTGAAAAACAAAATTGTTTTTTCAACCCCAGATGTTAATTTACTAATTTTCTTTACACCCTCTATATGTCTCATAATTCAAACTCTAATGACTTATCAAGTAAAATTACTTGAAAACTAATTAGTCATATTTTTGGGGATTTTCATTTTTATTGGTAAAATCATAATGTTAAATGTTAAAAATAAAATTTTAGAATCTAAGATTTCATTTAAAAAATATCGGCCTCTATCATTACTAAAATAAATAACAGGTTTTTTAAAAAAAAATTAATATACAACATTTTTTGGGTAAAAAAAGATTATATCTATTTAATACAGTATACAGATTAAAAACCTAGATGAGAATTTTAAAGAATAATCTGGTTAAGAAAATACTTTTGTTAAAAGTGCACAGAACTTGCAACGTCAGCTAGGCAGAGGATAGAGCAGCTCCGCGATAATCGAGGCGAACGTGTTCCGTCACTCACTGACAGCAACAGATCCATGATGCGCACGTGTACAGAGGAACCCTGTTCTCCTCAGGGAAATAATATTTAGATCCCTTTTGTTTATCTTTTTTACAAAAAGGAACATATTTGGTCCATTTATATCAAACAAGTTCTACTTTTTTTTAAAAAAAAAAAAAGACTAAATATCGTTTCCACTAAAAACTTTGAGGGATGACGAAATTTAGCAACATATTTGATCCATTTGTATCAAAAAAGTTCTACTCTTTTTTTTTTAAAGACCAAATATCGTTTCCACTAAAATTTTTGAGGGATTTTGCAGAATATTGGCAAATTTAGTATTTTAAATTAAAAATATATTGCGTGGTTGGTTTGGTATTTTGAAAAAAAACCACATTTTTTTTGTAATATCTATATTTTAATTTTAATCATAAAATTGCATTAAAAATTTAATCATAATAATATATAAGTTAAATTTATTACTCGTGACACTTATCTCACTGCAACTGCACTTCCTATGCCTTCTAGTATATACAAGATAGATGCAATAAGTTTTTGACAAGTATAAATTTTGTATTTTTTAAGTTTAATATCATTGATATTTTATTTTGATCTGATTAATTTTATTTATTTTACTTTAATGATCTGAACCTAATGATTGATTAGCAAAGTTGAGTTTTAATTTATTTGATTAAATGTTAACAGTAGTTATCCGAAATTTACTTATTAGTATAGTTGACAATACTTGTATATTAATTAATTAAAAGATAGAGTAACACATTAATCTTAGAGATGATGATTTATAACAAAAATATTATATGTTAGATTGATATATTTCGTGTATTTGTATTAATGTTGATGTATTTTGCGCATTTGTTTTATTGCTGAAACTTTAATTTCTCATTTAGATTAATAAAATTTAGAATTAAATTTTTTATGCAGATTTTTTAGGTCATTGTTATAAATTTATAGTTTGAATTATATAATTTAAATTTTTTACATATTATTGAAACTATTTTTCTAACATATGTGATTTCAGATGTGCAAATTTCAAAAAATCTACTGTAGGTTGTTGGTAGATTTCTTAAAAAAATAAAAATATGTAGCGGATTGTAGATGGGTTTGGTAATTTAAATTTTTTCTTAGTGTGTGTTTAGTAATTTAAATTTTTTATTATTGTACGTCAGATAATGACAAATTCACATCAGATCACTCCCATTGTCATCCCTAATTAGAATCCCCGAGGATTGCAAAGTAGCTTAATATATTAGATGGAAAGCTTTTCATTCGCACTATAAGCTCGTTAACCTGCAAAGCTAATCTAACCAGTTCAAGAGCAGCTACAGTACA
This sequence comes from Citrus x limon, assembly GCA_034663535.1. Taxonomy (NCBI): domain Eukaryota; kingdom Viridiplantae; phylum Streptophyta; class Magnoliopsida; order Sapindales; family Rutaceae; genus Citrus; species Citrus x limon. Next base: position 26,834,651 of record CM067997.1, read on the forward strand.
AGAACGACACACATGATGAAAACTAAAATATTGAATTTGTTGCAGCCTTTGTAAAACATCTCTAATTACCCAATAAATCTCCTTTTGAGTACCGCATTGAGTCGCACTGCATTTTGGGAATCGGACTCAATGACAAAGGAAATAAGCCTTCCTCACACGCAACATACACTCCTTCACGAACAACAGCTGCTTCAACAGTAATCAACATCGTCGGGAAAATCACAAACATCAATAGATAAAAGCGTGACATCCTCATTCGAGTTACCAACAAGAGTTTTTCTCTACTGATGACAGAGCAGAAAGTAAGGTTACGACTAAAATAAAAAAAATATATATAAATTTTAATATATTAGAAATTATATTTTTTATTTATTAATGTATTAAAATTTATATTTTTTATTTATTAGTAGTATTTTCATTTTGTTAAAATGAGAATATTCTTATTAGAGTTATTATTAATAATTATTATAATTATTCATATATATATTAAAAGTTATTTAATTATATTTTGATAAAAACTGATAAGTTTTTAGTATAAATATTTTTAAAAACTTATTAAAAATATTTTTTTTAATCATTAACTCATGCACTTATTGAAGCTCGGACTTAAGGCCTAAGCGGCTAACCTGACTTACCATTAGAGCTAACTATTGATTTAAAATAAATAATTAAACATGTAATTTTTTCTTTTTAAAAGATATTAAAATATATTAAACTAGTAACATGATTCATTGATAGATTGGGTGAAGCTAAAGTTTGGTTTTAATGGTAAGGAGCAATCCTCCTAAAATTCATGTCTTAAATTTAAGCCTAAATGGGTATGTGAATTAAAAAAATCGACTTAGTATTTTACATTCTCTACGTGATTAATAAATAAATTAGATTTATATCGACCTAAATTAATAGCACAATAACTGGCCCAGCACACAAACTAAAATGGCCACCTTAGGAGTGCGTTTATAAGATAGGATAAGATTTGTTTCAAATAGTCAAATCCTGTGTTTTTATCCCATGGTCAAACATGCCTTAAGGGTCAAGCTTAACTCATAGGAGTATTGATAATCCAATTTAATCTGTTCAATCCTGTAAAAATCCGACATGTGGATTGGTGAATTGGATTGAATTAAAACTTTAAAAATTTATAGTCGGTAAATTAGATATGAATTTACTTTTGTAAATTCGTAAAAATATGTGGATCTGCAAAAAAATAAAAAATAATTATTTAATTAAAAAATAAAACTTATGAATATGAGATTACTACTTAATAATAGATAAATAAGTTAAAATGTAGTTATATTAACACCATAGTATATCTTATCCAATAAGAATATAAAATAAAATAAAATCTAAATAATTCAATAATTAAATAAACAAACATAGTTTCCTAAACAGTAAAAATCCTAAAGCAAAACAAAAAATTCCAAGCCAAATAAAACACTTTAGCATAAAAACCAAACCTCTATGCCACCACACTCACAGAGCCATCACCTTTTACCTCTGCATTTGAGGTAAATAAGCTTAATTTCTTATTTTCTTTTCAAGCTTTTCATACATTGATCTAGATTTTTTTTTTTCTTTTGGTGTGTTATATTTTAAAATTTTGAATGTATTAATTCTAGCTTTATTTAAAAAATTAACTTTGAATTTAATCAGTAGTAAAATAATTTTTATATTAATTTTTTTAATTACTTCTTGAATTCGATAAAATTAAAAATTTTTAATCCACAAAATGATGGATTGGATATGAATTGAGTCAAACCCGCATCAATCCCCAGACATATAGATTGGATTTAAATTAAAGCTACTAGTTTATGAATTGAATTAAATTTAAAATTTATAATCCGTAAAATCATGGATCGGATATGAATTAAAGTCCAATTTGTAAAATCTCATTTGTGAACACTCCTAACAGCTCATAAGGAGTTACGGAATGGGGACCTATTTGATATTAATCAAAAATTATTTTCTTATTTGTGGAAATACAATACTAAAGGGATCAAAATGTCATCACTCCTCCACATATATAAACAAGTCGAAAAATGAAAATTTAATTTTTTACAAAATTATCTTCTTCGTCTCTCTTCCATCTTCGAGACCCCCTTTCTACAATTTTCCACCAAAACCCTCGAATCTCTGATACTTCAATCACTTATCAGCAAATCACAGTCGTTGATTTGAGTCTATGCTCTCTCGATCTGTATTACCTACCCGAAAATTCCCTCTTATTTGCGTTTCTGCCATCGTGAATTGAATTCGTCATCATCTCAACTGTGTATGTTGCCCTTGATCGTTTACGTTTCTTATTTTATTAAAGTTATGTCTTATTTATTCTTTTTAGCTCTTGAATTATGAAAATTTAATTTAAATCCTCTTATTTCAGATTCATGTTTAAAGGGTTTTAGCTTTTTTTCTCTTGTAATTTGGAAATTTTAATTTTTCTAAATTTTTTGCCTGGTTAATTGAAGCTAAAATTTAAAAAAAAAAAATGGAGCAAGAATCACAAAAGAGAAAGCTAGAAGAGACTAGCCACGAGACTCAAAACACTCCAATTTATTGTGCAAATAATTGTGGATTTTTTGGAAGTGCAAACACTAATAATCTTTGTTCAAAGTGCTACAAAGATTATCTTTTGAAGCAATCCAAAAACCCTAACCCTAGCCCAATTGAAGAGGAAAAGAACAAGAATAAAACGAACATTGAACAAAATGAAGCCAACCCAGTTGGGGGTGTGGTTGAAAATAGAGATCCGGCTGCCCAAGTTGTTGTTGTTGATGAAGGGGCATCTTCGGAGAACCCCGAAAAGCAGCCTGCTAACCGGTGCAGCTTTTGCCGCAAGAGGATTGGTTTGACGGGGTTTAAATGTAGGTGTGAGCAGACATTTTGCTCCTTGCATCGATATTCTGATAAGCACAATTGTGTGTTTGATTACAAGAGTGCAGGGCAGGATGCCATTGCTAAAGCAAACCCCGTCGTGAAGGCGGATAAGATTGAGAAGATCTGACAAGGAGTTGTGAAATGTGGTGGGCTTTAGGTGGTTGATGAATGGACTCTGGTTTTAATGATAATAAGTTGCTAGTACTATTGTTTCGGTATTTATTTGTGTCTGTGTACAGTTGGTTGCTTTATTATTGCATAATGGAACTCAATGTGAAAACATTTGGTTTATATATCGTTCAGTGATATTTCATTAGCCTTGAATTGTGCTGGATTGATGTGGTTGTGTATATGTTTCATTGCTTTTACCAGTTGTTGTTTGGTAGCTGTCTGTAGCTTTCTGTCTTGTTCAGTTATTGTGCCATAGCAGTAATATCTTTTCCATATATATGGAGACATTAGTTATGTTGAGAAAATGATATTTGATTGATGAAATTACCACATCTTTGGGATACAATGTGTGTTGTTAATGAATTTGGATCTCTTCTAATATGAACTGTCTTAGCTGTAAATATTGTGCATTGAAAGTCCGTACAAGTAGCGAATTCATATTCTCCATATAATAGTTTAGGAATGGGGTTTAATTAATTACGAATGCAATCGTCTTGACTTTGATGCTGATACAGCAGCAGCTTAGGATCATCTTAAGGGATATCAATTATACAAAGCATCTGTTTCTTGATTTAGCATTTGATGACCTGCGCATTAGATCCATATGAAATTCAGTACATGTTATTTCTTTTGCACATAATCCTCTTCTATTGCTTTTATATTGGAAAGATCCGATATCTACGATTGAGCTCTTAGTGTTGTTGGCACATTCTTCCGATTATTCCTACTGTTCCCATTATGCTTTTTTAAGGGATGTTACTATTGGAAGAAAATGCTGATATTTTCAATAATGTTTTTTAAAACTCTTTCGTCCAGTCTTTAGCTACTGCTTGTCAATGAAACCCAAACTTTACATACCCTGGAAGTTTGAAATAATCTTAAATAAATGAATATTCAGTTTCTTGTCCCACAAATCACAATGAATGGAAGGAGAGATTTTATATATATTTATACTAATTTGATTATTTGATTTTATGTTACTTGTCTACTTGGGCATGTTTCTTATCTTGTTTAGTATACTACTTTTACGGTTATCCAAGCATGCTTTCAAAAGTCAGAATGTATAATTTGAAAATCAAAATTATGTTTTCATAACTAAAAGTAAAAAAAATGGTAAAGATACAAAAAATTCTCATTAGTTGTTTAAGCTCATTGCATAAAAGTTTTCGTTTTAAACAATTAGGTCATTTTTTGTTACAGTGATAAAATAGTTAAATTAAAATTATGTTAAAATAACATCAATGATCAAACAACAGTTGGGAGATTTATGTTAAAAAAATGTAATTACTTAATTGTTTAAAATTTTTCTTTATTTTAAATTTTAAAACGTAATATGTATTTTTTGTAAATTTTTGAACTGGGTGGATTTACTACACGTATAGTGAAAGTATATCCCTACCTAGTCATAATATGAAGTATGAAAATTTATGGAGGGTAAATTATCATTTGCCTACCTAATTTTTGAAATATGTTCGATCGACTAGTAGAAGTACCTTTTTTTTTTTTATTTAAGATGATTCAAAATTTTTATTTTTGGAAAAAAATTATTTTCTGAAACAATTCATTTTTTATTATTAAGAACCTTTTAAATATAGGTATATGCCCGAAGAAATACACAATTAATGTTTAAATCAGAAGCTTAACAAATACAATTTCTAGAAATATCTTCAGATTAATGTTGTTGTATTAATTTGTCAACAAAATTTATATCACGAAAGCGTATCATTCAATGATCTAATTGCCACGTTAATGATAAGATGGTAAAATTAAATATCACTTAATACATGCAAATAAATATTGACACATAAAATTTATATCACAATTACTTTTCACCAAATTATAAAAGGAACCAATAATATTCCCGGTTGATGGACGGCTGAGATCTAACGCTATCATTTGAAAGTCAGCCAACTGAACGTCCGCCAAAAGGCAGAGATTATCTGCATGCGGACGCCTCAAACGCATCGTGGTCTAAACAGTGAAACGTCTAAAACACCCTTAACTTGCTCGCTCCGCCAGAACCCAGGTTCGAATCCTAAAGTTCACGCCCTCTGGCACGCCACTCTCTCCTCGGAGGATCTTCTCAGAAATTATTATTTTTATTTAAAAGAACGAAATACAAAATCCTTTAAGAAAGAGAAGTTTAAAATTCAGAGAAAGCAAAATAAAATATTGAGAATTTTGTGATTTGCAGCGATGGCTTTTGTTCGTTAAACGACAATCCGTTTTAGGCTTCAGGTTCTTTCTCGAATCCTCCTCTATTGCATTTCCTTTTTGAAGTTCAGTTTGTTTGTGATTTGATAGGGCTTTAGTGATGCTTTCTTTTGATTTTCTAACTTCATTTCTGTTCTACGATGTTGTTTTGTGCATATATTTTATATGTATTCTGTAACTATCGATGACGTAGTTGAAATTTGATTATCCGATTTTAATTTTTTAATTTTCTTTTTTTGGCTTCTCAACTGCTCTATTAAGTTTAAAGTACCTTAGCATGTATTCAGATTAAGGCTGTGTTTGGTTGCTTAATGCTTAGAAGTGTTGGAAAGTGAAATTAGGTGAGATGTTTAGTTGAGAAAATTAAGAGCTATTGATTATCATTTAGTGATATTCAATTGATAAGTAATCATGATTTGTTTGATTGTAGTGTTATTTCTCTAAGCTTGTCATTGGCGGAAAAGGAGAGTTTAGGTACCATTTGATAGAAAATATGAGTTAAGTGACTGATTTGAATTGTTTTGCAAATTATTTTTTTCAGTAACTGTTTCGTCATATGAAAATGGGAATTAAATTTTGTGCTTTTCGTGTTAGAGAATTGTATCTCTAAAATGGCAGCAGTTCCTCCTTTTCAGAATACAAAAATTGGTTTTGAGTGTATTACAAGATTTTGGAAAATGAAATTCACTAGTGCTTGGAAACTAGTAACAAATGTATAATCTAATTTGCTCGGAGATTCGGAGAAATGTAACACAAGTTTTGGGGATGATAACGAATGCACCCTAGTGTGTCATTTGCACCTTTCTGTGGAATTAGTAGTTAATGAAATTCAATCAATTATTCTTTTCTGAACTAACATTATTGACGTGTTTTAGAGTGAGTAGTGAGAAGAATGTTGGAGATAGCTTGTATATAAACAGCCAAACTGAATGTAATTGAAAATTTGCATTCCGAAATGAGTCGAACTCAGATGGGTAAAAAGCCTTTCCAATTGCTGAATTCATGTAAATCAATTCTTATTACATTGGATTAGACTATAAGTTTCTCTGTTTGCTATTAAAAAAAAAATTGTTATTACTTTGAATTCCATTAAACATTTTAACCTTATGTTATGAATGATTTCTGATGTAGGTGAAGTGTCTAATTATTTGTTTCTTTGTTATCCCTTCATATCATTTTACTGATCAGTACATTTTGACTAACTTGAAATGGTTTTTGACTTTGCCTTATGAATGTAATCTTATGAGTTGTCTCTTTGCATATATTGGTTCTCTACCGAATTCTATTAAAGAGGTTTTCTTTTCTGCTCCACCTTTCCTTGAATGGTATTATGATATTTATGCTGACTTTTGCAATCTCAGTTCTCATATTTCATGTTCTGGTTCCTTTGTTCACTCATAGGATCAAAATGGGTTGTTCTGTTGGGGATGAAGGTATTGCAATACTTCAGTTGCGCAAATGGTGCCCCTCCCAGTTCCCATTCGACCTTTCAGAATTTCGTGAAGCCTTTATATCTCCAACTAGAGAGCTATTATTGCTGCTTTCGTATCATTGTGAAGCTTTGCTGTTTCCTCTAATTCCAGGTAACATTCTTTCCTTACTTTGTCTCTTCCAGACTGTCAATACTTGAACATATGTTTGTTTGTTGCCTGTGATACTACTGCATATATTTTTCACCAAGTTTGGTTGTACTACTGTTGTTGTTTTATCCACGTCAGCTTCCTGATTTGATTATTTTTTCCCCGTGATTGTCATGTGCAGGGGATTCTGTGGATTGTAACAATGTGGAAAATTGTTATGATGGAAGTCTGCAAGATCCATGTTCATCTTCTCTTAGTAGGTCAGATTCAAAGGACGACGCCCCATGCACTTCTGGATCAGTAGTGGATTTTGATCATGGTTTTTCTCATTCAAGATCTAATAGTTACTCTTTTGTTTCTGATGTGAACTCACTGGCTTGGGGTGTATGTGGGGACACCTATAATCAGCACAAGGATACCTCATTTAGAGAGCTTCTTTTTGTGTCTGGCGACCAGTGTGTGACAGTCCATGCTTTTCGTCATCCTAGTGATATCAGTTCAAAGGCCAGACATGCGATGCAGGATAATTTTGGACAAGGGAGGTGGGTGGAGTGGGGGCCTTCTTCTACATTAGTTCATAGTGTGGAGGTAGAAGAGTCTTCTAGTTTATTTTGTGAGGCCCCTGGAGATGTTGACGATGAATACATAACTAATGGAAATAGGGAAAATTCACACGATATGCACATGGAAGCTAGGGATGATGAGTCATTGAGAGGTGTTGGTTCGAAGAGGTGGTTGAGGTCTTTTTACACCAAAGCTGAAACCATCAAATCAGATGGTGGCTTTTGGACAAGGTTTCCTGAGGAGTCTTCATTTCCTGAGTCTGCGAAGGTTGTTTCATTTACGATTTTTGATAGTAATTTATCAAATCTCGAAATCCCCGCTAATGGTAACTCTGTATCACTTAAGGAGGATAGGCAGGAGAATGTTTTGGATCTTAAGAAGGATGTGCCTAAAAATTCTCATTTGGCTTCATCTAGCCTAAATTTTCAGTCTGACGTGTTACCGGATTTTTTAGGTATTGACAATAACATTTCATTCAAATGCACCAGAGTGTTTTCTAGGAATTCACATGATTTACTTGGGTTCCTTTTAGCATTAGTCGATCCTTTGTCTGTAAGTGTTAGGGATGGCAGTGAGAGAAACAGAAGCAAACATGCAGTTCTTGTTTCTAGGTTGAGTAGTTGGGGAATCCAATGGGTTTCTGCCGTGAAGCTTGAGGAAAGTTTAAATGGAGGGTCAATGATTGAGTGGACTGATTTCTGCTTTACTGATGAGCTTCTTGTTTGCCTCAGCTCTTCTGGCTTTATCTTTTTCTATGCTGCTATGTCTGGCGACTATGTGACAAAGCTTGATATTCCAAGTACCTATGGGCTCAGCCTGTGCTCAAGTTTGCAGGAGCAAGAGAAGTTATCCACGGCTGCTGATATGCAAGGTAAACAAGAAGATGAAGTTTGTGGCACACCAACTTGTCATCAACATGGCCATTTTGATGGGAGGATGTTTAAAAAGTTGATTGCTGCTTCACATACCACCCTCTTAGCTGTGGTTGATGAATATAGTGTAATATATGTCATAGGTGGTGGTGATGATATTCTGGAAAAATATAGCACTTCCACGAAACTGCTTGCTCATTCTTCGCAGTTGGGGCTTGGTATGTTGGTTGGTTGGGGGGCTGGTGGTTCTGATATAGGCCATCAAAGTGTACATTCTTGTTTTTCAAGTTCTCATAGTCATGGTTTTAATCAAATTTTTCATGGAAAAGAAAGGCGGAAAGATATCTTTTTGAATGGATTTTCTGCTGCGTCAAAGACAAATGACCAGACTTCATGCGATTCTGAAGCACAGTTGCACCTGCTGCGGAAAATATTTCTCCCCACTGATAGATATGCTGAGGATGATTGCATCTGTTTTTCATCTTTGGGAATCACTCGGCTCGCCAAGAAGCATCATACTAAGGAGCAAAATGGTGCTAAAGTTGTTCACTTTGATCTTCATATGAGTTCAGCAGTTCATGATGACAGTTTTTTAAATCCAGGTTTGGAAACGTTTTCGCTAAAAGGGAGAAAAGAAAGTTCTGTTGTAGAAGCAGTGGGTTGTACTTTCCAGGGATGTTTTTATTTGGTAACTGAGGGTGGTCTTTCCATAGTTCTCCCTGCTATTTCAGTTTCACCAAATTTCCTCCCTATTGAAACCATTGGATATCGGCAGGCATGTATAAATACAGGTGTAGGAAGTCAAATAAAAAGCAATCTCGAAATGGAAGAATTTAAACAGCCCTGGTCGCCTTGGAAAGTTGAAATTTTGGATAGAGTTCTCCTGTATGAAGGCCCTGAAGAGGCAGATCGCTTGTGTTTGGAAAATGGTGAGAGTAATTCTTCAAGTTTTTGTATGTGGTCTTTAATTTGGTGTCTATGAATGTGTTTAGGATCAATGCTTCAATTCCGTAGTTATCATCTAGTAAAGTTTAACTACTTACTCCATATCTGGCTTTTTGATCTTCATTGAGACTCTGAAGTTAAGAATCTAATGTTCCTAAATTTAGCAGTGGTCAAGTTTATGCCTCAATTTCATTAACACTAAGTGAGATTGATGAATTACAATGAACCTATTGTTGACACTAAACAATTGATGAAGTACAATGAACCTACTGTTGACACTAAACAATTTAATTTAATATAATGACAAAAAAAAAAAAAAAGAGAAAAGTAGATTGAAACTTGACTTTGTTGCTGCTGTTGAAATGATGATTTTAATATCTAGGAGTAGTGACAGGATCATAACAAGGATTGTTATTGTGCTGAAAGAGGCTATATACGAGGAACAGTGTGTTCCTTGACTACCAAATCTCTTAATCTTATTCCTAGGTATATTAAAGAATGATTAGGAGCATGAATGCATCTTGGTGTTAATTGGAACGGTTTGGTGCTTGCATTTAGTTTTGTGCACATCACACTTTTGTTCATTAATCTTTGCCATGACTGTCAAAAACGGGTTGTCTCTTGTATCTTCTGAAAAAACTCATCTTGTCTTGGCTGTTGTGGTTAGATATAGTCCAGCAAGCTGCTGTGGACACTTGCATTTTTCTTGTTTTCTGTTGCAAATTTGTCATTTATGCAAGAACTGCTCGCTCCTCCTGCAGCTTAAAATTTAACATTTGATGTGGTTGAATGCTGTTAGAATTCCTATGCTAGGAGGAGCTTGATTTTCTTTTCTTAGTTGACAGAGAGGAAGAAAGAACTTGGCTCTCACTGGAGGATCCTCCTTTTCTATTTCATTCTTTACCCTCTCTTTTCATGTTTTTCATTACTACTCTCCTTTGAAGAGTATGAGACCAAAATTTTCTTAACCATGTTTCCATTTTAATAGTCAAAGAATAAAATTTCTTAAAAAAGAATAAGAAAATAAAAATTTCTTGTAAAGCTGGATACAAGCTTCACAGTAATAGGAACTGCTGAGACTTGAAGTGGTCTATATCTGGGGGAGCAGCAATGTCAATCATTCCTTCTTAACCGCAAATGGATTATAGTGAGGGCAAACACATGATATGAGATCTATTATCGAATATTCAATTACTGTGAGGTGTAGCTCCTCTACTGCATTTTTTTATGTACTAGCATATTGTGATAGATACTTGTTGCTTCGATAGATTGGCCACTATCAAGCATTTTGATACACTGTTTCTCAATGCAATCTTGACATGTGTGTTACTGCAATGTCAGGGTGGGAGCTGAAAATTTCTCGTATGCGTCAATTGCAAATGGCATTAGAGTACATGAAATTTGACGAAATAAAAAAGTAAGATTCTGTGCGAGCATGCATACACTCATTTTTATGTGTGTACATTGTGTGTTTGTATTTTCACTCTTTTCTATAACTGCTTTGTCTTGATCGATGAAGTGGAAATTTCATTGAATCCTGTTGTTAAGTAGATTTTATATAGGGGAAAAAAATTTACAAAAGGTGAACAAGATGTCCCCTAGCCTCAAAAACAGCTTAAAAATTTACAATTAAGAGAGCATCTCGAAAAAGAAAGCTTCTATTTTGAGACAGTTAAACATTATCAACATCTGCAAGAGGGGCACAAGCTTCCTGAAAGACAAAATCAATCTAACCTTAAACTCCTTACCAATTTAAATGTATGAAATAAAGTGAAGTTATGATATATATCTTTGAATATCATGCAAGAGGCTTCCTTTAAATATGTATTATTTATTTATATTTCACTTATTTGAATAATTGTAACTGAATGCTAATAGTGATATGGAGCAGAGGAAGTACTGACTCAGAGAATAGGTAGAATGTTATAGATGATATATTGCAGTGACTGTAGAGCGGGTGTTCTTGTAGCTTGCTAAGAATAGTTTATTTGGGACTGCAGCTGGGTTGTTGATCGTAGATTTTATTGTAATAGTGAATTTGGAAGTGCATCACTTTTAGATTAAATCAGTTGGTACTTTTCAGGATTATTTTTTAGCTTAAATAGGGAATCGTTTTTTCAGGGGCTTTGAATTGTCTCAGATGGTGTATTTCCTCATAATGTGGTCCAAAAATTTGTCCTCATTCTCCTTCCCTCTTTTTCCTTATAGAAACTTGATTTGAGTGGTAATGCAAAATGATAAGAGGAGAATGTTTTTACTTTTTAGGTGATAGTTTGTGATAATTATAGAGGTAGTACTCATATAGCTAACTCAAAATAGTTTTGGGACTGAGGCTGGGTTGATTTTCATATCGATTGTTGGAATAATGAATTGAGAAGTGCATCACTCTTAGATTAAAGCAGTTATTACAGTCTGAGGAGTACAGTTTTACATTAATTTGGGAATTGTTTTCTTGGAGGCTTTCAATTGTCTCGGGCAGTAAATTCTTGAATCCTATCCTTAAAGAAAATTGATAAGATCAATAAAGCACCAATCCGAAAATACTAGGTGAGATAGGGTGGGGTAGACTTGAATATGTTTATCTATTTGTCGTCTTGCATATCTACTTCGCATGCCTTTATATTGATTAAAAACTCGGAGTTGGTTGGAAATATAAATTCTGGTCTTGTTTTCTGAAATCCTAATTCTTCTTTTTAATATAACAGACAAGCATTTGATTTTTGAACATCATGTGCGTAATGGACAAACTGAGCTGTAGGTTTTTACAAGGGCTTGACTAACATTTTTGATTATTTGATTTTACTATCCTGATAAATGAACAGATCTTTAGAAATGTTGGTGGATGTCAATCTGGTAGAAGAGGGCATTTTGAGACTAATCTTTGCTGCAGTTTATCTGATGACTCGTACAAATGGCAATGACAATGAGTCTTCTACTGCTTCAAGGTAAAGACTTTTCATCCATTTTCTTTTGTTGTTGTGGATTTGCTAAGGTCTGCATTTTTGTTATTCATTTGCAAAGCAAGTTAGCAGACGCTTCTATCATCTCCTCATGATGACTGTTGAAGGTTTCATACTTTTGGACAAAACTTGTCAACTATTTAGATCTTATCTTGATTAGTGTTTAAATTTGTGAATAAAATTTTGTTCCACATGGAATTGTCAGTTATTCCTCCTCTAGATAATTCGGGAGAGAGGTGTAGGTACACTGATGTTTGCCTCCAGATAGAAAGCCATACAGTCCATCAGGGAATTTTTTTTTTTTTGTAGGTCTGAATGCAACATATTCCTTAAGTTTGCTTCTGTTGATATGAGTTCATTTCTTGTATTTATATTACTTTGGTTAAATATTTTTCGGACACATTTGTGTCTCCCTCCTTCTTGGTGTGTGCTGTGGAAAAGAAGTGCAGAAACTTTTAAACCTTTTCCTTCATCATTTTAGTGGCTTCAAAGTTGTGGAATAGATTACGCAAAGAGGCTAGTATTTTGTCGGTCATCCCGGTTTCTTGTAACTCTCTTCTTATGAAGAATTCCTTAGCTTTTGTAAAGGAATAAAGGCTAAAACTCTTTGGAAATGTGCAGTGGCAGCTCTCTTTTGGGGTATTGTGGCAGTAAATATATATATATATATTTTTAATTTTGAGGAGAAAGATGTGGATAGTTTAAAGAATTGTGGGATGGAGTCCATCTTCTAGGATTGCTTTGTGCTTTAGTTTCTAAGGAGTATCATGTAGGGGTGGGCAAAGACCAACAACCCACAACTGAGCCCAAACCCAAACCAAATTAGGTTATTGGGGTTGGTTTGGATGGGTTAAAAATTTATTTTGTTTGGGATGGGTCCAACTATATAATCTACTCAGCCCATAATTTTGGGGTCATTGCATTGACATCTAAACTTTCTTGGTTTGATTTGAGTGGACAAAACTTAAACAAACCTAATGTTTTTGCAACCCCAGCCAACCCAACCCATTTTAATTTGGTTTGAGTTTCAATTCGAATGACTTTGGTTAACTCACCTATCATATAATATTATTAAAAACATTATCAATTGTCATGCATTTGAATAATAAATACATATTAAAATTATCTTTTTGTTCAAAAAAATCCAGTAAGGTGACTGTCCCCTCTGGTCTCTTTGTGTCCCTCTATTTTAAGTCTCTTTTTATCATCAAACTAATGCTTGCTACCTTCTTTCTGTCATCAAATTAATGCATGCTACCTTCACTGTATCCCAAAAAAAAACCAGTGGGCAAATGCCCCCTCTAGTCTATTTGTTGATGTGCGGCACCTTTACCTATATTGAAAATTGATTTTATTCAAAAACACCAGTAAGGGCAGTCTGCGCACTAATCTCATTGCGCCATTAATCAGTGGTACCTTCACCTGTATTATGGACTGAGTAAATTTGATGCCTAAAATATTATAATTATTGGCTGAGTGGTTAAATGGGTTGGACCCAACCCAAACTAAATTAAAAGGGGTTGAACCCAACCCAATCCATATCAGTTTTCAAACCAAACTATCTAATTTTGTTTGGGTTTGGTTGGGTTATGGGTTGTTGGTTTTTTGCCCACCCTTAATTACTTCCAAGATTCTTCTATTGTCTTCATTCATCTCAACTAGGAGGGGGTTTTTGAGATGGGGTGTAAAGGCTGGTCAAGCTTTGTAGAGGGGTAATCGGATATATTTTTGTATAGAACAGAAATGTTTTAGTTTTTGCTTACTTTGTGGACAACTATCCACTTCACTGTATTGATTTTTCATCTTTAACACAATTTTGAGTTTCTAATGCAAAAAATAAGGATCTTTTTCTTGGCTTTTTTTGGTATAGAGAAGTTCCCCTCCCCTGTTTTTTGTTCCCTTTGTGGACGACTGGTTCTCAGATGTACCTCCTTTTATTTTTCCTGTATTAATACAGCTTTCTTTGTCTCTTTTAAAAGAGTGAAGAATAACATCTATGAATAGGTGGGAGTGTTTTGGGACAGGTGTCTAGGCTGGTCTAGTATTGTAGAGGGGTGATTAGTATATTTTCGTACAGCACAGAAAGTTTTTGTTATTTTGCTTTCTTAGCGGACAGCTGATCCACTCCTTGTAATGATTCCTCATCTTTAATACAATATACAGTTTCTTATCAAAAGAAAGAAAGAAAAGGGAAAAAAGTCTATCAATCTTAAAAGTTGTCTCAGGTTACGGAATCATGAATTATATGATTCTGGATGTTAATCAACTTTGGTATCATAATGCATTAATGATTATCATTATTTTTATTTTGCGTTTAGTATTCTAGATATTCCGGTTACTGATGCTCTTTATCACAGGCTTCTTGCAGTGGCTACTAGCTTTGTAACCAAAATGATTCGCAAATACGGACTACAACAGCAAAAAAATGATGCATACTTACTACAGGGCTTTAATGGAAATGGAATACTTCCTCTTCCACCAATTTTACCAGATGAAGAACAAAATGAGATGGAAAATTGTAAAAGGCTTCATGAGATGGCTCAATTTTTGGAGATTATTCGCAATTTGCAGAGCCGACTTAGTGCAAAACTTAAAAAGCCAGGCCAAGGACCGGTATGCTGTTGTTTTATTTCCTATGTGTTGATATAGCTCATACATATATCATTAGAATCAAGCAATGCGTTTTCATCATGGTACAGGAGGAAAGTGAGGAGGCATTACGTTTGGTGGATCCAAATTTGCCACAGTATGAATCTCAACTGTCTATAGTTGCAGCAGATGTGGGATTGTTGGATACTGTAAATCAACGTGAAATTCCATTTACACTGTCCGAGCCCGCCGCTAGTGACGTTGAGAACCTTGCATTGATGCCTCACAGTTCCTTGAGTTCTAAAGCTGTGTTGGAACTGGAAGATTCTGGTGAAGCATCTCTTCCAGTGCCACAAGGAGCAGCTCTCAGGAGGAAGGTTCTTCCCTTGGAAAATCCAAAGGAGATGATTGCACGTTGGAAAATAGATAAATTGGACTTGAAAACTGTAGTCAAAGATGCTCTACTCTCTGGTCGTCTGCCTTTGGCAGTTCTTCAGCTGCATCTTAATCGTTCAACAGAATTTTCCAGCGAAGAAGAGCATCATGATACCTTCACCGAAGTTCGCGACATTGGAAGAGCTATTGCATATGACTTATTTTTGAAGGTAGCTTTATTGTTACTCTGAACAAAGCTATAGTAGTTTTTATTTCTGCACTAATGGTACATGAACAATAGGGTGAAACTGGACTAGCTGTGGCAACACTGCAGAGACTCGGGGAAGACATCGAAATCTGCCTCAAACAGTTGGTATTCGGTACTGTGAGGAGATCACTACGAATGCAAATTGCTGAGGAGATGAGAAAATACGGATACTTGGGATCATATGAGTGGAAGATGTTGGAGCGGATGTCACTCCTTGAGGTATGTGATTGTTATAAAGTGATATTTGTAATTCTCTTAATTGCAAGCATGTGCTCCATGTTTGAGGTCCATAGTCTGATTATTTCTTTGATCTCCCTTCTTTGTGCTTCTCTATCTGGCGGAAAAGAGGCTTTACCCTAGCAGTAGTTTCTGGAAAACATTTCATGGCAGGCAAAAAGAATTCATAAGTGATTCTTCAGCTTTAAAGTCTCCAGGAGAAATATATTTGCGCCTGTTGGATTCACCTTTATTTAACAATCTTACCATTGAGTGTGGTGAGGTGGATGGGGTTGTTTTGGGTTCGTGGACAAATGTCAATGAAAGTTCATCGAACCCTGTGATTGATGAAGAAAATGCTCATATTGGATATTGGGCTGCTGCTGCAGTGTGGTCAAATGTGTGGGATCAAAGAACCATTGATCGTGTAAGTCACTACTTCTGTGTCCTACCATTTAAAATATTACATTTATCCTTTTGAATTTGTATTGGAAGGAAGTTGTCATTGTAGTGAGATAGAATCTGGTCCCTGGTCAAGGTTTCGACTAACTATATTTAAATCGAATGTATGTTTTCACTAAATACCTATGAACAAGAAATTTATTGCACAATAACTTTTAAATCTTTCTTGTGTATGTGATCAATTGAGAATTTACTAGATATAAGATCCACTTATTTTTCTCGATTTGAATTGTAGGATCTTTTTAATTTTAATAATTGCTGTAATTAAAGTTGAGCACAAAGTAAGGTTCATACGATGATTTTAACCTTTTTATGCTTCAGGGTAATTACAATAAGCTCATGCTACAAGATATCAAAAAGAGGCAATAATTGATTCTGTTGAATGAATTCTTTACTTCTCTGTCACCCTACAGTTCTACCATAACTGAATGTTGAGCTTTAGGTATTAGTGTTCTAGATTCATATGCTTAAGCATGAAAGAATGGCTCTCTTCTCCTTAAAAGTAAGAGAGCTATTATTTCCCCTGTGCCCCTATAGTGGTACATGTTCTTCACGATATCTATAGTATTTCTTTCTCTTTCTACGAAATCAATGGCTTTTTCATTTTTACTTTATAATTCACAATAATCTATACTTTCTCAGTTATTTATTTATTTTTATTTTTTTGCTTTAAAACTCAGTTTATCTGTCAGTGAAGTCATGGTGGTCCCTCAGTTAGCTAGAATGTTTATATTTGAAATTAAGATAAGTGTATATTTGCATTCGATAATTATGTTATTTTCTTTATCTTCTTGCTCATCTTAATCTCCATATCTTTATTGTTGAATACTATTGCTGTATTGCACCGTATTATTATGGTTCTTGCAACCATAATTTGGTTTCATTTCTCTATATGGCTTAGTACTTAAATATGAATTTTTAAATATTTTTCTAATAGATTACTTATTTGTACAGATAGTACTGGACCAACCTTTTCATATGGGTGTTCATGTATTGTGGGAATCACAATTGGAGTACCATATATGCCATAATGACTGGGAGGAAGTCTCCAAACTTCTGGAGTTTATTCCTGCGTCAGTGCTATCAGAGGGAAGCCTCCAGATTGCTTTAGATGTTTTGCGGCCTGCTAGTGTTGGTTGCAATAGTGAGTTACCTGACTTTGGCAATTATATATGTTCTATCGAAGATCTGGATGCTGTTTGCTTGGATGTTCCCAAAATTAAAGTTTTCAGGTTTTCTGCCAATGGTATATGCTCCACGTGGTTAAGAATGCTTATGGAGCAGGAGCTGGCAAAAAAGTTTGTCTTTTTGAAGGAATACTGGGAAGGCACAGGAGAAATAGTATCTCTTTTGGCCCGTTCAGGCTTCATTATGAACAGAAATAAAATGTCACCTGAGGATGATTCTATTGAGAGTTTCTCAGATCTGAATTTATCAAATATTGGAAGATCTACTGTTGACACACTGCACGCTTTGCATAAATTACTCGTACATCACTGTGCAGAACATAACTTGCCAAACCTTTTGGACCTCTACCTTGATCATCACAAGTTGGTTCAAGATAATGATTTACTCTGTTCATTACAAGAAGCAGCAGTAAGTGTTTTCTCATTAAATTATCATCTTTTGTGTTGGATTTACTCTGATTATTTCTATCAATCACAATTTTGCATCCAAATGTTTATTGGCTGTAAATTATTTATCATCAAGTCATCATCTTTGAGATTCATGTTAGTTGATGAAATTAATTATTTTTATCTCCAAATATTTTTTTTTTCAAGGAAGAGTAGTCCTTATATTTCTGATTCAAGACACAGAAAATAGGTTTTGATAATGATAATCTACCCTTATTATTAAGCTCCATTTGGTTAGTTGGAGAAAGTCTGAACTAAAGGCATTGGTGTTGGTAAATCTTGGCGTTTTCAGAAAATTAATGAATGAGCCAGCACAAAGCAAGCCCTTCCAAAATAAATGTGTGCTTTCCAGCTAGAATAGTAATTTTCTTCTTTTATTATTCTTTTTTTTGGTTCAAGCTCACAATTCTTTTTTTTTGGTCCAAGCTCACAATTCTATTTTGTGCGGACTGGAACATAAAATTGTGTGATACATGCTAATGACAGTCTTAGAGATGGTGATTTCTTAGTTTTCACGCAGAATTACTTTAGTTGAGCTAAGAGAGTGCCGTCACCATTTAATTGTGCTGAGGAGGGAAACTTGCAGAATGGTGGTTAAACAAAATTCCCCTGCCCTTGCATGCTCAACTTCTTTCCTAATGCACTCTGAAGTAGACTTTAAGATTAACTGTAGTTTCAAAACATATCAATATTGAACTGTTTTGAGTGTTATAATCAAGGTGCAGTCTCCACTCTGTTGTCAATTGGCTTAGGATAAGCAATGTTTAAGCTCCTTGATACCGTACGTGTTTTGCTAATATTTACACATGGCCCAGCCTTTAATATGTGACAAATACTTTGTGTGTGTGCTCTTACCTATGTCTTTGTTTTCTGTAATACAACTGTTCAGGGAAATTGTCACTGGGCCAGATGGTTGCTCTTTTCTAGGGTTAAGGGGCATGAATATGATGCAGCATTTTCTAATGCTCGTTCAACAATGTCGCATAGTCTAGTGTCTGGTAGCAACCTGAGTGTTCCTGAGATTGATGATATAATTCGTACTGTTGATGACATTGCTGAAGGAGGGGGAGAAATGGCTGCTTTAGCAACACTAATGTATGCTCCAGCCCCAATTCAAAACTGCCTAAGTAGTGGTAGTATAAGGCATAGTAGCTCTTCAGCCCAGTGCACACTAGAGAACTTGAGACCCACCCTGCAACGCTTCCCTACATTGTGGCGCACACTTGTAGCGGCATGTTTTGGAGAGGAGCCAAGGTGCAATTTTTTGGGTCCTAAAGCAAAGAATGGTTAGCTTTAAAACTCTTATTTTCTTTGGTTCTTTGATTTGTACATGTAAAGATTAATCCTTCGGTGGTCTTAATTTGCTAACGCATAATTTTTTTTCCTATATTTGTTAATTCAGATTTATCAGACTACCTTAATTGGCGTGACAGCATCTTCTTCTCTTCTGGACGTGATACTTCACTTTCACAGATCCTGCCTTGCTGGTTTCCGAAGGCTGTAAGAAGGTTGATTCAGCTTTATGTGCAGGTCAGTCTTTTTATCTCCTGCTAACATATTTTTGTGCTCCTCATCTGCAATAGTTATGGAAATGTTTTTTCATGCAAATTCTTTCGGGTTAGGATGCAGAAAATGAGGGCTTTGATTTCCTTTGGGATAAAGTGCATTTTCTTGGGTCTCTTTGGTGTTGGTTTCTGCTGAGTTTAGGGGATCTCTTCTTTATTTGTAAAATTGGGAAACTGTTGTCAAATGATGTTTTTGTTCTGCATTTTGTTCCTGTAACTTTTTTTTTTGGGAGTTGCAACTCTTTTTTATTATTATTATATTTTCCCCTTTCTTATTTGTTTATTTTAAAAAAATTAAAAAAAAAAAAACTTTTTATGGTGTTGTCCTTTCAAAGTTATTTTCTAGCTTTTTGGTCAAAATTGGTTTCACAGTTGTTTTCTTACAACTCAGTGAAAATATTTATTGTATGCTTATATAATTGTATGGAGGCAGTTTAACTATTACTTCTTACTGATCTAATATGTTTATCTTCTTGGTAATTGGGAATGGCCTTTGTATCGGATTGCAGGGTCCTCTAGGATGGCAGTCGCCTTCAGGTCTGCCTACAGAAACTTTGCTGCAAGGGGATGTCGATTTTTTCACATTTGCTGATGGAGATGCTGAGGTCAGTGCTATTTCGTGGGAAGCAACTATCCAGAAACACATTGAAGAGGAACTTTATGATGCTTCACTCAAGGTATGTACTTTTTTGCATAAAACAATCAGGTCATGCAATTTAGATGAAACGTGATGAAATACTGTTTTTTTAATCCAATTTTGGCAGAGTTTTCCTTTTTGCCCAAGGATTATTTCCTGAAATCCGAGTAGTTAGTATGGTTGCAGATGGAACTATTAGTATTGTTGTAGGTGAAATTTCTTACATGTGTTGAGATATCTTTATTGAGGAGATTCCAAGTGGTGTTTATGATTGGTTCCCTATATAAAGGATACTTCTATGATATGCTTGATATTTCACTATTAGTAGAGAGCTTAAGCTTAACCTTTCATGTCAAGCTAACTTAACATGGAATTAGAGGTATTAGAGGTCTTCTGTTTGAATCTCCCCTCACGATCGCTGTTGTATTTGTTTATATTGTGCGTGTGTGTGTATTTATCTCTCCTGAGTCTCTTTCTGGGCCTGGTCCACATGATAAGCCCGTTTGGTATGGGTCTTGCACTTATGTGGGCCTATTTGAGAGCTTCAAACTATTTTTTTCTGGCCATCACTGAGCGTAAGCTTGTAGGTTAAGCAAGTTTTCAAACATTTAGAATATTATTTTCTATTTATGCAAAATTTAAACAAATCATATTCCCTGGTTGTTTAACCACACTGTATTGATTTTTTTTTTTAACTCCCCATTCAACTTTGTTAATTTGGCCATATTATAAAAAATATTTAGTTATCTTAAAAAAGTTGATTAGAGTTTTATTAGGTAATAATACAAATATTCTGGAGAATGTTTTTAAAAATATTAAGGGGCGATTAAATAAAATTAAAATCATGGTAAAAAAGTTACATGACTAATAAATGGGTTTGATTAGTATTTGATATTCTTGACATGATTAATACACGGTCTTAGTACCTGTTGGCTAAAATACGGCATATTACGGATAAAACTCTATGCCAACCCAAATTACCACGCCTAATCTTTGTGCATTGACCGCCAAATTATTTTTTAACACTATGGGCCCGCAAATGAAAATTTTGAGCTGTGCCCATGATCTTTTTAATAATCATTTGCCATATTAGAAATTAGATTCAAGCTATTTATAAAATAATTATCATTGACTCAAATCCTTAGATTAAAGACATCCTAATAATAAAGAAAAATCATTGTTGAAAGAATATAAAACGATAAAGATTCCTACTGTACAATTCAGCTACAGCAGCATGAACAATGTGTTTCTGCAGTGAATGAATTGTGTATTTCACTACAGTAGTGATAATCAAAGGCACTATCATTAGCTCAATATTTTTCCTAATCAAAACGTGTAAACACCAAACATGTACAATCTATCAATTACTATGGAAATTCCTAAACCCAGATTTCTTGAGGCGGGAAAAAAAAAAGATTAAATCCAACTTGACCTTAAAAATCAAGCTTGCTTTGAACTCCTTTGAATGCCCAGGAAGATCTTGCACAGAATCTTAAGTGCTTGAAAGACAAAAATCTGACCAAAAAAGCTCTTTTCATGGCTGCAATGGAATCATCTGGATGGTGTTACTGTTACTTCTGTTCTGCTCATTGGCTGCTTTCATGTTGCTTGGATCACGTTTATGGTTTTGTCACACTTTCCTCCATTACCTTTAGGAAACTGGAATTGGACTTGAGCATCATTTACATCGTGGTCGCGCACTGGCAGCTTTCAACCAGCTTCTTGGTGTTAGAATTGAGAAGATGAAATCAGAAGGCCGATCAAGTTCCTCAGCTCTTGGATTGGCAAATGTTCAATCTGATGTTCAGACACTTCTTGCTCCCATCATAAAAAATGAAGAGTTTCTACTTTCATCCGTGAGGATCAATTTTCTTATAATCTATATTTAGTCACAACTGAATGAGTTTCTTTTGCTTTTATAAGTTTTATGCTGTTATTATGTTGCAGTCAGGTTACTTATTTTAGATATATGCAACTGATATTCTGTTTTATGTTACAATAATGTTGTAGTCAGGTTACTTATTTTTAGATATATGTAACTGATGGCGTGTAAATTTTTAGGTCATGCCACTTGCTATTTCGCATTTTGAAGATTCTGTATTGGTTGCTTCATGTACCTTTTTTCTGGAGCTTTGCGGGCTATCTGCCAGCTTGCTCCGAGTGGATGTATCAGCCTTGAGAAGGATATCCTCTTTCTATAAATCTAGCGAAAATGCTGAAAGTTATAAGCAACTTTCGCCTAAGAGTGCTGCTTTTTATGCATTACCCCATGAAGGTGACATTACAAAATCTCTAGCTCGAGCACTGGCGGACGAATATCTGCAAGAGGGTAGTGCGACCAAGGCTAAGCAAAAGGGATCTCCAAGTTCAGTTGCTAGTGCACGGCCTTCTAGGGCTCTTCTGCTTGTCCTACAGCATTTGGAAAAGGCTAGTCTTCCAGTGCTGTTAGATGGAAAGACATGTGGGTCTTGGCTGTTAACTGGCAATGGTGATGGCACCGAATTAAGATCCCAACAGAAAGCTGCAAGTCAGCACTGGGATTTAGTCACAGTTTTTTGCCAGATGCATCAGCTTCCCTTAAGCACAAAATATCTTGCTGTATTAGCACGAGACAATGATTGGGTATATCTCAACTGTTTTTGATATTTTGTTTTTGCGAGTGATGAATTGTTTTCCGGCTTCAAATCTTATGTTATCATTCTTCTTTTGTAAGGTTGGATTTTTGTACGAAGCTCAGGTTGGAGGATACCCTTTTGAAATTGTGGTCCAGGTGGTAAGTTTTGCTTCCATTTTTATTATTGTATGATTGTAGGTTAGTTTTTGCTCTGATCAATGAAAATCACAGCTTTACAATGAAAATATTTACCATTTTGTGTCTTTTTCTGTGGTTCAGGCATCAAAGGAATTTAGTGATCCACGTCTCAAAATTCACATATTAACAGTTTTGAGAAGCCTGCAGTCAAGAAAAAAAGCTAGCTCTTCATTGAACTCAGGTGCTACAGAAAGCAGTGAAAGTTCCGTATTGGATGAAAATTTATATATCCCTGTTGAGCTCTTTAGGATTTTAGCAGATTGTGAGAAGCAGAAAAGTCCTGGACAGGCCCTACTGATTAAAGCAAAGGAGTTATCCTGGTCTGTGTTGGCAATGATTGCATCATGCTATCCAGATGTGACTCCATTATCCTGCTTAACAGTTTGGCTGGAAATTACTGCAGCCAGGTTACCATCAACATCTTATCATAAAATGATCCTTATTAGTTCTCATTTTTGAATGATTTTTCAAGTTAGAAATGTTTGAGCTTTAGGTTGCAGCCCCCCATGCTTGTTTAATTATTATGCTAAAATGAGTGTTTTTGTTGCTACTATTTAAGAGTTGTCCTCTCTGTGAAAACATTAGATTGCTGATTGCCAAGACTTACATACAATCATGCTCATCAACTTACAGGGAAACTTCTTCCATAAAGGTGAATGACATTGCTTCCCAGATAGCAGATAATGTTGCAGCAGCTGTGAAAGCTACTAATGCTATACCAGCGGATGGTAGAGCTCTTACATTTCATTACAACCGACAGAGTCCAAAACGTAGGCGGCTTATAGAGCCAATATCTGCAGATCCTTTGGTTGTCTCATCCGATGTTTCAATTAGTTATCCTAGTTCAACTGTAGTTATTGCCCAAGGCTCTACTGGGGAAGAAGGAAAAAAAAAAGTTAATCAATGTTTAAATTTTCAAAGTGATTCAGTTGAAGGATCTGCTTCTCTCTCCAAGATGGTTGCAGTGCTTTGTGAACAACACTTGTTTCTGCCACTGTTAAGGGCATTTGAAATGTTCCTTCCGTCATGTTCTTTTTTACCTTTTATCCGTGCTCTTCAGGTTGGTAACCAAACTATACTCAGCTTTTCCATCCATACACTGGATTGCATTTCTTAATTGGAGAAACTTTTTTTTTTTTAAATTACGAGTCTTGGCTGTGTCAGATGGATCTACCTCTCTGACGCACTCACCGAATGGTGGTTCATGCATCCTGATCTCTTTGGAGGCAGGCTGTAGGTTTTATTCCTTAATGTCTGAACCACTCAATTGAGTGACCAATGATCCTACGAATATAGATGGATATTCGCTTAGCTCCAAAGCAAGTAATTAAAGTACATTATATAAAATAATTTTGAAGAATACGATCATCTAAATTCGTTACTTTTCCTTCAGGAAAATAATAAATTAATAAAAATAAAAATTTCCAAAATCTCTGCCTTCTTAGCTCATCTCATCAGATTGTTCACCTTTGCTAATTTCCTTTTATCTATACAATCTGTTTTCGCTTTCTATCGAAAAGGAATGAAGTTTAATTAGTGTTATCTACATGCTCCTTTTGGAGTTCAAAGGAGAATACATAATTTCAGATGATGGGTTATTAAGCAGCCCCGTTTTCTTGTAGAACAGAACCCAAAGCATTAGACCTTTTATTTGATAATTTGAGGTCTCTAACCGTTTTGGACCTTAGTGCAACATTTTCATTGAAGTGTTATTGTGGGCAGAAATTTTTAAGTGTTATGTTTTAAGAATTGCCTAATTGATGGGGTTTTGAGGAAGAAACATAAGGGATTCATTAAAGTCAAAACTTACATGGAATATACTATTGGCTGACTATAACGTACCCTATATTGCCTGCTTCCTCAGTTATAAGTTTAGGTATTTTCACTTGGGAATAATTATTGACTTGTTTGAGTAACAATAGTTGTTGACAGTGTATTTGCATTTGGAAAAGAGTTGAGGATCATTTTCTAATACAACCTCATTTGTTTATTATTTTGTTTAGGCATTTTCACAGATGCGCCTATCTGAAGCATCAGCACATTTGGGTTCCTTCTCTGCCCGAATAAAGGAAGAATCGAGCCAGTTGCCAGCATATACAGGAAAAGAGGGGCAGATTGGAACTTCATGGGTTAGCTCAACTGCTGTGCAAGCTGCTGATGCCATGCTTTCAGCCTGTCCATCTCCTTATGAAAAAAGATGCTTGCTGCAACTTCTTGCTGCTACTGACTTTGGCGTTGGAAGTTCTGCTGCCACTTACTATCGACGACTCTACTGGAAAATTAATTTAGCAGAACCCTCATTGCGGAAAGATGATGGTCTACACCTAGGGAATGAGACTTTAGATGATGCTTCGCTTTTAACAGCTTTAGAAAGGAATGGCCAATGGGATCAAGCACGCAACTGGGCAAAGCAGTTGGATGCTAGTGGTGGACCTTGGAAATCTACTGTTCATCGTGTTACAGAAAATCAGGTACTATAAATACAAAGGAAATCTTTTCTTCCTTCCGAAAGCTACTGTGTTGCATGACCAATCTCACAACAAAGGATTTATGATTGGATTTGAAGTAAGAAAGAATAAATAATTTAAAGTGTGGAAGGATGAACTATGAAGTCCACACGAGTATGAATTTAGTGCATTTTCTTAAAGTATTTTATCCTTACATTCATTAACTCAATAAGGATGGGCTAGACATTTTATTTCCAGAATATCAGGTGATTGGAGGATTTCTACCGATTTCCATTTGCATTCTTAAAATGACTTTGTTACCTGAAACTGAAATTGAGAATGATAGTAGTGATATTATTGGTAAAATGTTTTCCTTAGATGCTGAGTGCATTAAAGTCTCTGGTATTGTTGAGGCCACCCTGATAGTTGTTTCCATTCTTCTAAAACAGGATTATTATTCCAAGACTTCCCTTATTACCTAAAATTCAACAAGTGGATAATTATATTTTTTATGACCCTGGACAGTTCTCTAGTACATTGTTGTTGAATTCTCTTAGTGATGATCTTTTCGTGCATAGTGCTTAAGTTTTTGTTGATGGCAGATAAGTTGTATGTTCTTTTGTACATGTGCTTGAAGATGCTTCTAATAAGAAGGTTTCAGGGAAATGTTCATCTCAATGTTTCAATTTTTGAGATGACAGTCTGAAGTGAAACCCAATGTTAATTTTATATAGAGATTGAAGAACAGTGTCATTTACATGTAGTTGAGTTTTAGTTTGGACACTGTTTGAGGGTAAACTATTTTTCTTTTCTTCTACCTGGAGTTTTCCTTTCTGTTGTTTCCTTTTAATGCTTAAATTCAGATTAATGCTTCTTTGCTGATGGTTGCTCTGCTACACACCTCCTCATTATTCACGGTTGCATGGATTCTTTACTTTTAAGCTGTAGCTGGTATTATTTTGAACACCCTTAATGCCAATTCCTTTCCTATCTTTTCAATTTTTTTTGCTTTTCACACTTTTAGGCTGAATCCTTGGTGGCTGAATGGAAAGAGTTCCTTTGGGATGTCCCAGAAGAGAGAGTTGCTTTGTGGAGCCACTGCCAGACGCTGTTTATAAGATATTCCTTCCCTCCTTTAGAGGTATGTTTGTCTGTGCAATCAATACTCTCCAAGCAGAATCACAACTTTTCCATCTGCTTGCATATTATTTAAAGGATCAACTGTCATTTGGTTTGCAGGCTGGACTATTTTTCCTAAAACATGCAGAAAAGCTGGAGAAGGATCTTCCTGCTAAAGAGCTTCTTGAGATGCTGCTGCTTTCACTGCAGTGGCTAAGTGGGATGATAACCCAGTCTAATCCGTAAGTGATTTTAATGTAGATCCTGTTTCTGTTATGTATCGTAGTGTATAACCATCTTTTCTGACTGCTGTGATGATTAATTTATCAGGGTTTATCCATTGCATCTTCTGCGG
This sequence comes from Citrus x limon, assembly GCA_034663535.1. Lineage (NCBI taxonomy): Eukaryota > Viridiplantae > Streptophyta > Magnoliopsida > Sapindales > Rutaceae > Citrus > Citrus x limon. Next base: position 26,861,310 of record CM067997.1, read on the forward strand.
GAAATCGAGACTAGAGTGTGGCTCTTAGCAGTGGAATCAGAAGCACAGGTGAAAAGTGAAGGAGACTTCAGTTTAATCAATTCTACCCGGGAAAATTCTTCAAATATAATTGACCAGACTGCAAATATAATAACAAAAATGGATAATCATATCAATACAATGAGGAAGAGAATTGTAGAGAAACATGATCTTAGAGAAAATAACCAAGCGCATTTCAAGAGCCAATTCTTAGATGTCAGCTCTTCAACCACTGCTGGGGGAAGTTCAAAAACAAAACGGAGGGCCAAAGGCTTTGTGTCTTCTAGACGACAACTAACGGACTCTGTAGATAGAAGTACTGATTCAGAAGATAGTTCTGGTCCTCCTAACTCCAGGAATGATTCACTGTTGCCAGATGAAAGCTCGACGGTAGAAATGTCTTTTCCAAAGTGGGAGGAAAGGGTTGAACCTGCTGAGCTGGAAAGAGCTGTTCTTTCATTGTTGGAGGTTGGACAAATAACAGCGGCCAAGCAACTGCAACATAAGCTGTTTCCAGCTCACATACCATCTGAATTCATTCTTGTGGATACTGCTTTAAAGCTTGCATCTCTCTCCACACCTAGTAGTGAAGTATCAATATCAATCCTTGATGAGGAAGTGCTTTCTGTCCTTCAGTCATGCAATATACCGCTTGAACGACAATTGATCAATCCATTGCAGGTTATTGTCCAAATCTATTATTTTCTTTCTTCTGTTACTGGCTGGCCAATGTAAATAAACTACGTTTTCAATGGTAAATACCAGATATTGAGGCCATTTTAACGTGATAAATGTTGACCCTTTAGTTTCTTTGGTTCTTTACCTTTTGATGGTCTCCTGTTTCTATTTTTTGTTGGACTCTAATATTTGAATGTGCAAATATAGGTTTTAGAGAGCTTGGTGACTTCTTTCCCTGAAGGTAGAGGACGTGGAATTTGTAAGAGGATAATAGCAGTTGTAAAAGCTGCAAATGTCTTGGGTCTTCAATTTTCGGAGGCATTCAACAAGCAGCCAGTTGAATTGCTACAGCTTCTTTCTCTTAAAGCACAAGAATCATTTGAAGAAGCCCATCTTCTTGTGCAAACTCATTCTATGCCAGCTGCTAGTATTGCTCAAATTCTTGCTGAATCCTTTTTGAAGGTGTGTCATGCGAATTTCATTTTCACTGGAATGCTTAAATTATGATTCTAGACTTTTGGATTTGCATTAAGAATTGATTTTGGCCAGACAATACTATCCTACTGATAAAGACTTTCGAACCAGAAACTTATCACTTTAGTCAATGATAAATTATGTGCAAACCCATTCCTCTAGTCAATGGGATTTGTAGTCTGCCATATGTTTTGGTTAAACATTTTCCATTTTCTCCAGGGTTTATTGGCTGCACATCGTGGGGGTTATATGGATTCTCAAAAAGAGGAAGGACCAGCTCCTCTATTGTGGAGATTTTCAGACTTCTTGAAGTGGGCAGAGCTTTGTCCTTCTGAACCAGAAATCGGCCATGCACTGATGCGCTTAGTAATTACCGGACAGGAAATTCCACATGCATGTGAGGTATTGTTGTTATTTGAGAAGTGTGTTTTCATTGAGATTTTCACATTCAAAAAGAATTTGTGAAAGTGCCAACCAATTCTGGTGATAATCACTACAAAAGATAAAAAAATGATAACTATATATGCTGTTTCTCTCTCATCTTGTTTTTGACTTGCAAGTCATCAATTTCGTTGTCAGGTTGAGCTTCTCATTCTCTGCCACCACTTCTACAAATCATCAGCTTGCCTTGATGGAGTTGATGTTCTTGTCGCCCTTGCTGCAACTAGAGTTGAAGCCTATGTATATGAGGGTGATTTCCCATGTTTAGCTCGCTTGATAACTGGAGTGGGGAACTTCCATGCTTTAAACTTCATTTTGGGCATTCTCATTGAAAATGGTCAGCTGGATTTACTTCTGCAGAAGTATTCTGCTGCTGCAGACACAAATACAGGCACTGCTGAGGCTGTCAGAGGATTCCGAATGGCTGTTCTCACGTCGTTGAAGCATTTTAACTCTAATGACCTTGACGCATTTGCAATGGTTTGTATATCCTTCATTGACTTTATATCTTGGATAACTTTTTACATCTACTCTTGTGGACGTACATCATACAGATGAGAGTTGGGCACTGATGAGTTGTGGTATGGGTCTTCAAGAATATAGTTTCTTGGCAGACATGCTGGCCCCTAAATCAGACCATCAATCATTTCTAATTATATATATGTTATCCCTCAATTTCTTCTGTAAAGCTGGTGTAGGGGATGTTTATATCTGGGTTGGAGATCCTGGGAAATCCAAAGCTATTAGACTGGTCGAAAGATTTTGAGTCAACACGGCTACTTTATTTATTATGTTGAGATATGTATGTGGAAAAAATCTTTGCTGAAGTATCTAATGAATGTATTCTCCATAAGGATAACCTAGTTGGTTGGCCTCTTGCTGCTGAAGCAAGAGGTCAAGGGTTCAATTCCTCTTTGCATAGGCTCATGCAATATGTCCTTTACTTTTCTTATTTATATTTTGGACCTTTCGGCCATGTATCAGTTTTTGTCTTATCATCTTTATCCCTTTCTTCCTTTTGCAGGTCTATAACCACTTTGACATGAAGCATGAAACAGCTGCTCTTTTAGAGTCACGAGCAGAGCAATCCTCTCGGCAGTGGTTTTATCGTGTCGACAAGGACCAGAATGGAGACCTCCTAGAATCCATGCGCTATTTTATTGAAGCCGCTGAAGTCCACTCTTCTATTGATGCTGGCAACAAAACACGAAGAGCTTGTGCCCAAGCTTCCCTTGTGTCCCTTCAAATCCGAATGCCCGATTCTAAGTGGCTCAACCTATCTGAAACCAATGCCAGGAGAGCACTTGTTGAGCAATCTCGTTTTCAGGAGGCTCTAATTGTTGCAGAAGCCTATGGTCTTAACCAGCCAGGCGAGTGGGCTCTGGTGCTTTGGAATCAGATGCTCAATCCGGAACGAACGGAAGAGTTTGTGGCTGAGTTCGTGGCTGTACTTCCCCTCCAGCCTTCTATGCTAGGAGAACTGGCAAAATTTTATAGGGCTGAGGTGGCAGCCCGAGGTGACCAGTCCCAATTCTCAGTTTGGCTAACTGGCGGAGGATTGCCTGCAGAATGGGCTAAATATCTGGGTAGGTCATTTAGATGCCTGTTGAAGAGAACTAGGGATCTGAGGTTAAGGTTGCAGTTGGCAACTGTGGCAACTGGGTTCAATGATGTGGTCAATGCATGCTCGAAAGCATTGGATAGAGTTCCTGAAAATGCTGGGCCACTTGTGCTGAGGAGAGGACATGGCGGGGCGTACCTTCCATTGATGTGATCTTGATGGGCAACTGTTATAATATGAGTGCATGCTTATAATGATGATTTTGAGAGGGCAGTGATACAGCAGTTCAGATGTAACACCTTGATCGTGGTGAAATTAAATCTTCGGAATGACTCTTGAAGAATTAGCAAGAAGATATATGCATAAAAATTAGTACAGATGTATGTAAACTAGTTGATGTGCTCTGAAAATTAGTTTCTTCTTCACGGATTTCATTGAGTACACCCAAAGGTAGATAAACTGTGGCTTCAAGATTTTGTTCAGATTAGGTTCAGTATGTTTTTGGCTAGCTAAGTCTTTGTAAAGTAGTTGAGTTCTTTCATTTTTTGACATATCACTTCTTCAGATGACAAGTCAGCGCAAAGTAAAATTCCCATTGAATGAACTATGTAGTGAGGTTATGTCAATTTTGTAGCAAATGTACAATATGTAAATATCAGCCTTCAACACAAATAAAATTCATTTGAGTTTTTTTTTACCTTTTTTTTTTTTACCTTTTCTCACTAATCTTCAGTAATGTTTCTGTTGTGGAAGATCAGTTTCAACTGCGACCACAGAGCATACTTTATTATAGAAGGTTTAAAAAAATTTCTTTTGGGAGTACTGGCTCTGATACCAAAATAAAGTAAGAAAAACACAAAGGATGATTTTATTACTTGAAGAAAGAATACAAGATTTTACCTAAGTATTCTTACTATAATTTTATATTACAAGACTCCAGGACTAGATGCCTCAACACGCTATTAGAGAATCCCTTTTATAGGCACCAAGGGAATCGCATTTTACTATTTACATCATTACATCTTATCATAAAAGAATTTCCTTTATGATTCATCATAATTTATATTACATCACATAATACATCCTTACATCACATAATACATCCTTATCCATATGAAATATATTTTACAACTCATTACAAGTGACACCACACACTCGCCACTTATTTATTGGATACTATTTTAAAGCAATTAACTATTCTGGAGAATTGAATCAAAATTTTTACAATTTAGCAAAAAGAGGCCGGTTTGAGATTGTTGTAAATTATACACTTATGTCAGTTCACGTAATCAATTCTTCTTTATCCACATTGCATTGCGAATGGACCAAAACTATATATTGAAAAATTATCAAAACTCTACATAAAGCTAAAAAGATATTGATCGTTAATTCCTGCATATAGTTTTTTTTAGCTCACTTTTTAAAATACAGATGTCTTTTGTAAATATTAAAATACAAAAATTATGTATATCGAAGCGTTAACTGTGCAACAAAAATGTGTTCTTTTGTAACTTTCTGTATAAAAGGGGAAAAAAAATCAAATCTTCGTACTAACGTAAAATGAATTTCAAAATTCATATTATTCCTCGACATTAATCTAGAAAGCATTCCCAAAACGATTCCTAAATTTAGAAATTCTTTTTAGCCAAAAGACAACTTATTTTCCGCATAAACAACAATGATAGGAAAAAAAAAGCTTCCAATTATTACCAAGAAAATGAAATTAATTAACAACACAAAAAATAAAAACCTCTATAAAAAGCAAATATTTTTCTAAACTCCCGCTTGGCCTCCCAATATTGTCTTAACTTTCTATTGAAACCTCATTAATCGAATTAACCATTCATATTACCATAATCTGTTTTATCCACAAGAAGCTAATAAACCCCCAAAAGATTCAATCAATAATCTTTGTGTTGATCAACCATTAACTACTAGTAATCCCTCTCTCTACAGCCTGGTTACCGAACCGGCCGGCTCAACACCATGGCTCGAGCCGCGTTCTTTTTCTTCCTTTTCTTGTTCATCTCTAATCACTTGATATGTCAAGTTTTAGCCCAAGATGACAAAAACAAAGACGATGGGGACAACAAAGATGGAAACGGAAGCAACAACAATGGCAACGGCAACGACAACAACGGCAATAACAATGGCAACAATGGTAATAACAACGGAAACAACAACAACGGCAATAGCAATGGCAACAATGGAAATAACAACAGCAACGGTGGCAACAACAACGGTAACAATAACAATGGCAACAACAACGATGACAATGGCAACGGAAACAACAACAACAACAATGGCAACAATGGCAATAACAACGGAAACAACAACGGTGGCAATAGCAGTGGCAACAACAATGACAATAACAACAATGGCAACAACAATAACAATGGTGACAATAGCAACAACGGCAACAGCAACAACAATAACAACAACGGTGGCAACAGCAACAATGGTAATAACAATAACAACGGTGGGAACAACAACAACAACAACGGTAACAATAACAACGGCGGCAATCACAACGCCAAGGTCGACAATTTTGACTATGCCCACATTAAACCCGTCGACGTTGGCGTCAACTGGGGCAACCTTGCATCGCACCCACTGCCGGCGAAGATCATTGTGCAAATGCTCAAGGATAATGGAATCAAGAGGGCGAAACTTTTCGATGCCGATGAAACGAGTGTCAAAGAACTGGCACACACAGGCATTGAAGTAATGGTTGCCATTCCTAATGGCATGTTATTTGACATGGCTGTAGATTATAGCAATGCCCAAAATTGGGTCAAAGAAAATGTCACCCGATGGGTCAAGGATGGTTCCGTGAAGCTCAAGTATGCATTTTTTTTTTCCTTATCTATTTTTCAATTTCAATTAAAACAAAATCTGGATAAATTAATCAAGAAAAAAAAAGAGCATTTAAATAAGCAAATATTCATTAACTAAAAGTTAAGTAAGACTATATTAAAAAATTCAAACTGACGTTGACAACCAAACAATACTATTAAAAAACCAATGCATGTAAATATTGATTATCTTATTTTTTACTAGCATATGATAATATTGACTAATATTTTGTGCGGTTTTTGAAAAGAAAAATTAATGGTTTTGCATGCATGCAGGTACGTAGCCGTTGGAAATGAACCATTTTTGAAATCTTACAATGATTCGTTCGTCAAGGACACATTCCCAGCCTTGAAGAACGTTCAACAGGCTCTAGTAGAGGCTGGCCACGGCAAAATGGTCAAGGCCACAGTGCCGTTGAACGCCGACGTGTATGAAGGGACTCTGCCGTCGGACGGGGTTTTCCGCAAGGACATAAAGCAGCACATCGACAACATTCTGAAAAACCTTCACGACAACGAATCACCCTTCATCGTCAACATCTATCCCTTCCTCAGTCTCTACGAAAGCCCTGATTTCCCCGTGGAGTACGCCTTCTTCGAGGAGGGTGCCAAAGGCCTTCAGGACAAGAACCACCGTTACACCAACGTGCTTGATGGAAATTACGACACCCTTTTGTCGGCGTTGAAGAAAGCCGGTTACCCGGATATGAAGATCATCATCGGAGAAATCGGGTGGCCCACGGACGGTCACAAGGCGGCCACCAGCCAAAGCGCACAGAAGTTTTATGATGGGTTGTTCAAAAAGTTGGCTAAACGAGATGGCACCCCACTCAGGCCAGGAACTGAATTTGATGTCTACTTGTTTGGGTTTCTCGATGAGGACGCCAAGAGCATTGCCCCGGGGAAGTTCGAGAGGCATTGGGGGATCTTTCGATTTGACGGGCAGCCGAAATTCCCCATTGATTTCACTGGGAGAGGGCAGAATAAGATGCCAGTTGGGGCCAAAGGGGTGAAGTATTATGATCACAAATGGTGTGTGCTTGATAAAGGGGTCACAAATTTTGAGTTGGTCGACCAGCAGCTGTTTAAAGCTTGCCAAGAAGGAGATTGCACGGCCACTGAACCGGGTTCATCGTGCAGCGGCCTTGATAACCTAACAAAAGTTTCATACGCATTTAACATGTACTTTCAAATGAATCAGCAAGTTAATAAAGCTTGTGACTTTGAGGGCTTGGCTTTGATCACGGATAAGAATGCAAGTGTCGGCAACTGTTTGTTTCCTATACAGATTGATAGTGGTAATGCGGCAAGCTTGGTGAATTTGGCCACTGGGGCAGCGGCTATGGCAGCTACTGTTGCTGGAATTTTGTTGACAATTCTAATGTAATCAAAATATGAGTATATGATTAGACAAAGTTTAACTGACTTAAGAAGAGGATGTATCACATTTGTGTATCTTTTAATAAAAAAAAAAAAAAAAAAATTGTCTTCAAAGGTTGGAATTGAGTATTCAGTGTTTGGTGGTGTAAGCAGCTGGTAAATGGAACATTATGTATTATCTGTGCATGCGGCTAATTCAATAATAATTAACTTGTTGGTTCTAGTATCTTGTTGAGTTTAACTTAATATAATATATTATAGCAGCTATGTAAATTATTTGGGCCCTGCCTGCTTGGTGTTAAAATTGGGGTGCCGTTGTAGTTTAATTAAAAGTTATCGTATTAAAATATTCGAGAAATATTGACAGTTTTAGGTCGTAGATTAAATTAGTTTGATACACTATTTATTAATAAAAAATATATGAAATTTTTATTATTTTTTATTAAAATTATTATTTAAAAATTATATTTACTGTAAAAAATTAATTTTTATTTTAAAATTATAATTTTTTTAATACAACTATAACACAAAAATCATACCGTCTCAATACCAAATGTAACCTAAATTATCCCAAAGTAACAATTTCGGTGACATAATCTATTGTAAGATATGTGTGTTGTTGATGTTGGAATGAAGCGTACGATACACCTATAAATTCGGGGCCATTAGGCATAAGGTCCATGTTATTTTGACAAATTCGGGTCTCTAAAACTACTTTAGAAGTTATTTCTCAACGTTATAAGAAATTTTATTTTATTTTTAATTTTATTTTCTTTTGATTTATAGTATTTTATTAAGAAATAATGCTTTGTTATTGTTCGCTTTAATACAAAATTTCAAATTCCGTGAAAATATAAAAATAGTAAAATACCCCTAAATATGATTGAAATTAAATTAAAAATCCTGTCCCGTATCCTGCTTCTAATTTTTTATTTTTTAAAATTTAAATATATTTCGTTTATCTTTTTAAAAATTGAAATCTTCACGGGTAAAGCGGCCGCCGCGCAGAACAGAAATTTGAAACCTCGCGGCCTTTCAGAGACGTAGTTATTGTTTTACTGGGTTACGTGGGAAAAAAAAAATCCATGAGTTTTATTTGTGGTTGTTTGGAGCTCCTGCTCTCCAAGTAAAAATCCTGTAACAAGAAAAAAATAATAATTTAAGGGAAGAAAGAAATTAAAGTAGAAATGTCAAATAGTAAATATGAATACGTGAAGTCTTTTGAAGTTGAAGACGAAATTTTCTCGCCCAATCTGCTCGTTGTTAGAATCCACGGCCGTGACTTTCAAAGGTAAACAACCACACCCCCCCATCATTTATTGTCGATTTCTTGTGAGATTTGTTTAAGTGGGTTGCTTTCATTTATTTATTTATTTTCTGCTCTAATACTTTGCTTGGTTATTTTGCGATAGATTTTCTCATGATCATGGCTTTGAGAAGCCAAATGATGAGAGAGCATTGAATTTGATGAACACTTGTGCAGTTGCCGTGTTAGAGGAGTATCCGGATATAGTATTCTCATATGGGTATAGTGATGAGTATAGGTTGGTGCTTTGATTTGGTATTAATCATGTATCTCAATTTTGTGTGGTTTATGCATTTATAACTTATTTTGAGTTGATATCATTTACAGTTTCGTTTTCAAGAATTCGTCCAAGTTTTACCAGCGGCGAGCCAGGTTTTCAGTTTGCTCTTATTTTAGTTCTCATTATATCTCACTATAAATGATTGTTGGCAGTGTTATTACTTCAGCATTCATGTTATTGAGTCATAATACCGAGAAAACAGATTCTAAATGTTATTAGTATGGTCTGCTAAAAGGACCGGACGGGATAGGTAACTTTGCTGAAATACCATGAGGCTTTAGCCTTCCCCTGGGGTTTGAACTTTTGAAATAGTCAGAGCACCTTGCATATTTTGTCTTCTTACATTTTTCCTAATAGAAATATTGAACTTGGCATCTAGTTCTACGATCTAGTACTTGGGGTTTGTTTAGCGCCTCATTTCTGTATGTAGGTCTAGCTATGATTTTAATCTAATTAGGCCAAACCATAATATTTGTTTTCAGTTCTCCCTGTCCCGATTCATCATAGTGTTTACATGCAGGGTTTCATATAATTCATGTAGATTCCCCACCCCTTTTTCCTCCTTTGTGGTGAATTTTATGTCATTTATATGCTACTTGAAATTCAATATGCAGCAAAATACTTTCCCTCATTGTATCATTCTTCACTTCTGTGTACGTCACAAAGTGGAAAGAGTTTTTCCCTCTGAAAGAGTTCAGATATCCCCCTTCATTTCATTCACGGGTCATAAGTTGTGCATCAATAGAGGTTCTTCAACAATATCTTGCATGGAGACAAAATGATTGTAAGTACTATTGTTCTGGTTTTCCGATATTATCTTTTTTCATTTTAATGTGATTTATGATCTTATTCTTCCCATAATATCCCTGAATTCATGCAAACCTTTTTGAAAATCAAGAGCAAATTTGTTAATAACATGAAATTGGTGATACAAAATCATGCTTGATTTGGCAGGTCATGTTAATAACCAGTATGAAACTTGTCTCTGGATGCTGATTAAACATGGAAAGAGTGAAAATGAAGCACAAGAAATTCTGAAGGTGCTAATTGCTTGTCCAAATCATATGTTACAAAAATGTTTATATAAGTTTTCTGTTTTATGTTTACTTAACAGCATTTGTCAACTCTGTAGGGCACTCAAAAACAAGAGAAAAACGAGCTTCTCTTTCAACAGTTTGGTGTCAACTATAAGAAACTTCCTGAAATGTTTCGTCAGGGATCTTGTGTTTTTAAAACTGAGGTAATCTTGCCCTTTATCATGCAGACATTCTTGATTTAAGTTTCATAGTTCAATAAATATCAGTGGCTCGTTTTCATCATTTATCCACCCTATTAGCTTAAAGGTATTACACTCAGATCTTGGCAATCATTTTGAATATAAAATGATGAATCTTGTTAGGACTTAGGTGTCTTCCTTAAATATATAATAATCTTCTTGTATTTGTGATTGGATTAGTTACTCTGTTTTGCAGAGTTGATCATATTATTTCCTGTTCGGAATTGAATGATGTAGACCCTATTTGGATGTGAATTACATGGCCATCAATTATCTTTAGGTGTTATATGACAAAAAGAAATTTTGAGAAATCGAGCGAGATTTTTATGCTGCTTTGAGGATCAGATTTTATGTTATGGGGAGCTGCTGGAGGCATTTTAGACTAGTATTTGGTGTATAGCTTCTCAATTCAGCTTCATTTCTTAATTTATTTGATATAATGCATTTGAGTTTCGTTGAACTTTTGTAACTGTCAGATAATGCACATGGCTGCCTTGTTTATAACTTCTGATCTCCCTGATATTGTGTTTTTGTTTTATGATTTTTCCTTTCAAAATTCATACAGATGGAAGATATTGTGAAGTACAATGAGAATGGTGCTCCTGTCAAAAGACTGCGAAGAAAAGCAAGAATAGTCCACTCAGAGAACATAGCTGGGAAAAGCTTTTGGAATGCTCACTCGTGTCTTCTAAAGGAGCTTGGGCGTTTTGACGAGGATGTTGGCAAAATTAAACCAGATTATGTCAGATCATTTGTATTTGAGAACAAGTTAATACCATCTACATGGATCGTAATCAGAATTGATGGCTGCCATTTTCACAGGTAAAGCTGCAGTTCACATAGCATATCTCCGTCTTTGGTTATTGAGTCTGTTGAAAATATAAAAATACCATTTCTCAGTATTGTATCAATATAGGTAACTTGAGTAGTTATCTTAGGCTTTCACAATCTGAGGTTCTGGAAAAAGTGCCTTTCCTCTTATTCTTACGTATTGGCTAGGGCAATTGGAATATGACATACAATGTAAAACGGTCTTGACAGTTTAGGATTTCCCCTTAGGATTCTAGGAAATAAGTTTAAAATCAAGTGTGTTCCATCTGGTAACTTTCCTTATTCTCCATGAACAGAATATTGTCGCACAGATCATATGTCATAGCATATTGTTCCTTGTTTGCATTGCTAAGATATTGCAATCAGACTCAAGACATTTTGTGTCTTTTGATAGATTTTCTGAAGTTCATGAATTTGACAAGCCCAACGATGAGCAAGCTCTGAATCTTATGAATTCATGTGCAGTGGCTGTGTTGGAAGAATTTGAAGAGATTACTTTTGCTTATGGGGTCAGTGATGAGTACAGGTATCACTTCTTTTTTATATATTTTGTAATTTTTTGGCTCAGTTTAAAATTTTTACGAAAAGTCTAATCACTTCATTGCTGTCATAACTTCCAGCTTTGTTTTGAAGAATGCATCTATGTTCTATCAAAGACAAGCCAGGTTTCTCTTCTCTCTTTATATGTATAAGTTTCTTCAACTTTACATTGCTGCATATGTTATGGGCTGTTATGTGACATGATTATCTAGGTAGATACTCCTTTATGGGAACATCTTGTCTGTTGAAAACTACCATCTCTTGATATTTGTCACTTGCATTAGTAGTATCAGAAACTACATATATTCCATGCTTTTTGCATCACCATCCTGGAAGATTACCCTAAACAAAACACTTTAAGGGAGTTATTTGTTATCTTTATCTGGAGATGTATATAGTTCATAGCGAAAGTAAATACTGAATTCTGTTTCGAATTATTGTCAAAAGATTTATCTTCCATTTGTAGTTTCTGATAGAGAAATAGTTAATCTTTCAAGATAGGAACACCCAGATCCCACATTGTCTACTATAATCTGTTTAAGATCTCTCTGCTTTTCAACAAAATGGGCTTTGAGATGACAATTCTCTTGAAAGCCTTTTGTAACTTATCATCTGCTGTCTCTTCTTAGCAGAAAACGGTCACTTTGGCCCCTAGAGTTTTTATTTTTTGTTCAAAGAATTGTGCCAAACGTGATATAAAGGTGTTTCATCCTGACGTATCGCTTGAGAAGCAGATGTTTAACTTTGAACTTACGTTATCTCTGCAGTGAAATAGTATCAGTCATTGTTTCTTTCTTCACTTCAATGTATGTTGTGAAATGGAAAGAGTTCTTTCCACAGAAAAAGTTGAAGTATCCACCCTATTTCGATGGACGAGCTGTATGTTATCCATCATCTGACATTATACGAGATTATCTGGCATGGAGGCAAGTAGATTGTGAGTATACTTACGTATTTTTCTGAGAGCCAATGATTTTACATTTTGAGGTGTTAATATGAACATAAAAGTAATCAGTATTCTAAATACTGCATTGAAGTTGGAGCATTTTTTATGTCAATATAGACACTATGTCAATGGTCATGTAAATTATTTATTTGCAGGCCACATTAATAATCAGTACAATACTTGCTTCTGGATGCTTGTTAAGTCTGGGAAAAGCAAAAGCGAAGCTCAGGGCTGTCTAAAGGTGATATTGCTTTTCATACTGTATTAGTAGGACTTGTTCCTTACCTAAATATTGCACTACTATATGTTGCAGATTTGACTGTGGATGCTTCTGATGTGTACATTATAATGGCTTTCAAATTCAGTATGATGTATCAGCTTTTCCATTGCATGAAATACTGGATCTAGAAGACCATTTACTCTTGCAACTTAGACAACTTAGAAATATGTATTTGAAACATTGTAGTAGTCCTGACGTATTCAGATTTAGAGTGGAGAAGCACTCCCTATTCCTCATTACTTATATCTGGATGTATTGTAGTTATATTCCTATACCTGGACCATTCCAATCAGTGCAATGTGCATGTTGTTAGAGGGAATAGAATCATTTGGTTGATAGTATCATTTATGAGCTGTGATATTTTTAGCATGTTTACATATATCAGTTGCAAATACCCTGAGTGAGAGACAGTATATACTTGTCATGTCTCCTTAAGTTCTTGAAATTACTGTCATTATTGTTATTATTATTATGATTATTATTAATTGTTACTCTGTCTGCATTGCAGGGCACCCAGGCACGAGAGAAGAATGAACTGCTAATACAGAAATTTGGTATTGACTACAGCAAATTACCACTCATGTTCCGACAGGGTTCCTCCATATTTCGCGCCAAGGTTACTTTTTCTCCTTGCTAAATCCATAGTGCTTGTTTATGTTCTATATGCACAAATAACATAATTGTGCACTTAGTATATACTTGGTTAGAACAAGATGGGTTGACATGGCTATATATATTACCTCATCTAATTATTTTAATCTAGCTTTTAGTAAGCTTTCTTCCAAGCTCATGGTCCAGTTGGCTAGACCCTGCTCTTGCTTGAGCTGAGAAGCCATCTTCATATGGTTTATTCCACTTGGCCTTCCCTTCTATTTTTCCCTTCCTGTCAATGCTTTTTCTTTGGCACTCATCATCTGATGGGCAATCCCGTACAGCAGTGGTCATGAAAATCTTTGATCAATTATGCTCCTATCACTTGTGCTTTGCTCAAAATTATATTCACAGATCGTGTTCAGTGCTGGAAAGATCAAATTTAACTCTTTGTGCTTTATTTAGAATTTAGAGGATGAAAGTTTTCTGATAAATTTTTTATTATGTCGACTACAGCCAAAAAAAAAAAAAAGCATATTTATATATAATGAGAGTGGCTATTTATTCTGTAAGTGTTTTCCTTGACTAGAACTGATTGGTTCATATTGTATGCAGATGGAGAAGAGTGCGGCATCTGAGAATAAATCATCCGTTGAAAAAGTACGGAACAAAGTGCTTGTGTCTCATTGCAACATAATTGAGCCGAGCTTTTGGATAGCACACCCAAGCATCCTTAATGAGGAGCCCCCTTTATAATAAATTTAGGGTGCATTTGGCACATTGTATTGTATTATATTGTATTATATTAGTACTGTATTATAACAATACTGTAGAATATTTGGTACTGTACTGTACTGTATTAATTTTTAATTAGACTATATTTGGTGCTGCATTATATTGTATTAATTTTTTGTGATTAATTAAATTAAATAATTAGAAAATAATATTTATTAATACTTAGAAAAATAAATAATAAATATAGAAATTTTAAATCGTAGAAATTTAACAATTTTTTTAGTAAATGTTAAAAATTAATGATTAAATTTCTAAAATTTGTATTATAATTATAATAAAATAAAATTTATAAAATTTAATCTTATATGTAAATAATAAATTTAGATTATAATTAATATTATAATTGTTAATATAAATTAATAAATTATTATTCAATAATATTAAATTATATTTTAATTTATAATATATTATTATTTTTATATTTTTATATATTAATAAATTTATAATTTAATATAAATAATTATAAATATTTAAATTTGTATAAATTTAAATAATATTAATTTTAAAATTAATATTAATGTAAATAATATTATACTATTAATTTTTTTATATGAATCATTAATAAATAAAATAATTTTATTATATAATTTATTTTTATATTTTATTCATTATATTAGTATTTAATATTAAAATAATTTATTTTTATAATATTTTAATAAAGTAAATTTGCCTCAACTGAGGCAAAAGGCTACTGCATTACGCAAACCCGAGTCTCGGGTTTGCGTAATGCAATGAGGTCTCAAATTTTGTCAAACATGTTCTTTGTAATAAACTAATGTGAATAATAGTATAATACCACACAATCCCATGTACCAAACATACCCTTTTACGGCATTACTCAACCTGGATTCATGTAACCTTTTTTTTTCCCCTTTTTTTTTTCCTTTGTTCTTGGCACGCTTTTGCTTCCGTATATTATCTGGCTAATGCAGTGTAGAGATTACGAGTTTTGAGATTTTGCTTACATGGATTTAAGATTGGTGGTGTTTTTTTTTTTTCATTTAGATAATATTTACTTATTTATTATATTCTTATTTATTAACCACCAACTACGATGCTATATTTGCTCAAACAAGAGATAGGTAGAGAATCTTGATAAAAAAAAAAAGGTAAAATTATTCCATATATTTTTTTAAAAATTACACAAAATACCATGTTACTTTCAAAGAATTTATGTTCAAACAATTCTAACATGTAATTGGTGAAAAATATATGATAATTAAAAAGATTTTTACAGAAACTGAGATATAATTGAGTTTTTAGTATATTTTTTGTCAACTAAGTATTCGAATCACTCTAAAGGAGAACATGCTCATTGAAGGGAGTTTTTGACTCAAGACCACGTGTGGTAAAGTGCATATTTTTGCTCACTAGATTTTTTGTTTGGGTATTTTAGTAATTTAGTTAGTTTTTAAAGAGGTAATTTTACTCTTTTTCCGTATCTAGTTTATTTGTTTGGGAAAAAAAAAGAAAAAAAAAATTTTTTTTCACGGGATTTATCAGCGAAGGTTTTAACAAGGATTATTTTGTGGGACATCAGAGGCACACTCATAAAATAACGAATTTGTTGATTTTGTTTTGAAACAATCAACCAAAGCACCAGTGGTCTAGTGGTAGAATAGTACCCTGCCACGGTACAGACCCGGGTTCGATTCCCGGCTGGTGCATAATTTTCTTTTCATTATATTTTTACTTTTTCGTTTTATTAAGGTTTCCGGCAAATTGGAACAAAATTTTGTCGAAATCATGAAGTATATTGAACTTGCATTACGAACGGAACCTTGTGCTGCTGAAATTAATCTAATTGAATTAAAAAAAGACAATAACTAATTAACTATATCCAAACAGGAGCATGTAAGCTGCTAAATTCTCTGGCATCAAACTTCACAACATCCATGCACTCAACACCTTCATTAAACTTGCTGCAGACTAATTCAGATTGAGGGCCCAATTCAGCAACAAAAATTGTGTTCTGCAAATCTTTATCTAATCCTGAACAAGCACAAGCTCCATGGGGACCAAGAAACAATGTTGCATCTCTCAAGTCCTTCACTTCTTCCCAAGTTGCAGCCTCATGAGCTATAAAATCATCTCCAAATTTAATTTTGTATACTTTCTCAGGAATCCCGTTACTCCCTTTCTTCACTGCAAAAATTTCTCCGTTATGCTCCACCAGGAACCTTCCCCCAGCTTCCCGAAAGTGCTTCCATGAAAGCACTCTGTATTCCCAATTCTTGGTGTCAAAAGAACTTATTCTTCCCTGCATGTCCGCACAGTAGAAAACCCCGTTGCAGGAAACAATGTTGACAACATAACCAAAGACACCAGAGCCAACAGAATATGAATGGCGAGTCCAGGACTTCTCTTTCCCCACGCGCAACACGTCAAAATTGAATTTCCCGTAGTAAGGGCCCCTTTCAATGGCGAGCACGGTGCAAGAAGGAGATGTAGGAGCGGTAGAGAAAGTTGCAGCATTGAAGACGGAGCTTCGATAAGGAAGATCAATCCGTCGGCGGGTTAATGGATCGAAGAAGAAGAGAGAAGTCGTTCTTCGCGAAAGCAGAAGTAGCCATCCCTGTCCCGAGGCAAGGCATTGGATTTGGAAGCTGAGTTCTGGAAAATCAACAACTGAGAATGCTTTCTTTAGAGGATCATAAATTGCATTCTTGGTTTCACCGGAGAATTCACCCAAGAAAAACAGCAAAGGCGACGGAGCTTGATCTTGTTGTAGTTGAAAAGCCTGACCCATGGCTGCTGCTTTAAGTGGATGTAAGTCAAGTAACAAAGACAATTCTCGAAGTTTTGGCTGGTTGATGTGCGGAAATGTGATATTCAAAGCCAAAAGAAAGAAGGAAATTTCACCAGAATTTCTTTCCTGATTTGTTTTGTTCTTTTGTATCTTGTTTCCTTTTTTGTTTTGGTTTCCGGATCAGATGTAATTTTTCGAAAAATTTATGGCTGATATTCAAAGTTGAAGATTGCGAAGTTTAAAGACACATGATTAAGCTGCTTATAGACTCCTGTTTGGATTTAGCTATTTGTTAGCATTTTTTCTTCCTTTCGCAAAGAAATTTGATCATCCAATTTTAATTCAAAACCTTCAACTATTGATATCAATTGTCTATAACAATGTATTTAAATTGTTTGCAAACTTTATTGATGCAATGGATTTAAATGTCATATACATTCCCTCGTTCCGTCTAAGGTTTGACAAAAAAAAAAAAGAAAAAAAATAACACATACATTACAATTTAATTAATTACGTACCGACTTTCATTCATGCATAAATATTTTTCCTTCATAATTTCTATATAGCTTGTAATTTCACAGAAAAAGGAGAAAGAAAACGTTGCATATTCAACAATCTGTGTGGAGTAATTTCCTGATCTGCTGATCCCACGATCCATCAGGAGCCGATAAATCATTCATCTGATAGCATTAAAATCAAGATTGAGTGAGGCCTTTTGCATATGCAGTGCAGCAGCTTAAGGAAGGTTCAAATTCCGGTCTTTAACATCAATGACAGAATGCAAATTTGAACCCTCTGGAATCCCTAAAGGAGGATCCTTGCATGAACAATTATCAACAGTAAACAGTTCCCATTCTTTAATTCCACACTTTTCTAGAGCAGCAGCTAATCTCCTGGTGTCTGTCTCTTTCGGGAGAGCCCCATCCGGGCTAACGAGCACTGCTCCAGTATAAGACTGGCCTGCTACTCGAGCAGCCCCGTGGTAATGAAACAATCCCCAGCTTAAATCATCGGATACATCAACAATAGTCCAAAACTCATTTGAAACAACCCCATTGTCTAGTACACTGAAGTAAAATGTCCCTGGGATCTTGTTTCTCTTAACTCTATACCTCCGCCTTCTCCAAACCAATTTTCCTTCTAGGGTTTTAACCTGAAAAACGGGCTCATACCAAAAAGATCCTTTTGCCTTTCCCCTGTAAAAAAGCTGATACTGGCATGGAAATTGATCATAAGCTGGGTTTTGTCCAGCCACAACACGCCAACTCCAATCTAGATTCCCCAGCCATCCGACAAAGAGATCTTCAGCAGTTTCATGACACAAGTCTTTTCCTCGAAACTTAACCATTGGAGGCACATGAGGTTTCTCTGGAATGTTAGCATTCAATTCTAGACAATTGTTCTTCTGTAGTACACAGAGTGAAAATGCTTCAAGATTTGGACTTTCATAGGAAGCAATACAACGATAATTACACACTTGATCCACTGGACTGCACTGGTTCAAGCACTGAAGAGCTTTCCTACATTCAGGATCCAAAAGGCAGTTTAGTATCTGAGGTCCACAGTTCTGTACCATGCAGCTTAGAGTCGAAAAGCCCTTTGATCTCAAGTTCTGTAGTATTGGCACTGGTCGTATATAAGCATTGATTATGACCAACAAACAGAACCTTATATCATCAGTATTTTTCCAGGCCCAAGCCTCAGATATAGTATTGATAACTTCCATAGATTCATTTGCTTTCTTCGGTTGGGAAACACTGATTATTTTGTCGAAAAAGGTACCTTTTGTTTCACTATGAACATAAGATCCTCCTAGTTTGTTTGCCATACCTGAAGAAGAGTCGAAACTGATTATGTTCGGGATGTTTTTGCTGTTGCTCTTAATCCATTTCACTGATTCTTGATTTGTTACGGCAACAGTCACCAAAAATTCTGCATGGCTTAGTTCCCTTTGCAGATTCTTGACTGTTCCTTCATGAGAGTGACTCAGACTGTCAGTGAACACAACCATTTCATATGCTTCATCAACCCATTTTAGTCTTTTCGCCTGCTTACACAAAAGGAAAATAGCATACAAGATATAAGCATTCAACAAATTCTACGACTAAAAAGCAAAGTCCAGGAGACAAAACACAAATCTGCAGCATTACGAGCAGGAAAATTTTGAAATCTAACAACACTAGAAAGATTTCACAGTAATTCAAGGGAAGGGGGAAAAAAAAAAAAAAGAAATCTAACAACACTAGAAAGATTTCACAGTAATTCAAACTCAATACTCTTTCATGTGCAACATCGTAGGACACATCCAAAGTCACATGAGATGTTTGAAAGCGCTTTTACGTTAAAAAAAAATAAAAATGCTTGTTTAAGAGCACTTTTATGAGAGACAACCAATCGAGTGCTTTTCTTACATGAGAAAAACTTTCTAAGAAGTACTCACAACGTGCTTCCAGAAAAAGTATCGAAATCTTTGTCTCAAAAGCACTTTTAACAGAAAGTGCTTTTCGGAGTACAGTTGAAAAAATTATAAACAACACTGAGGCAGAACGACGTCGGATTTGCAACCATACAGAAACATCAATAAACTGAAATAACAAACTAGGTGTAACGCTATCAACTGCCTTTAACTTTACCGTGTGAAGCATGACCTCCTGCCACGTGGCGTTATTTAAAGGGCTGACAGAACCTTCACCCACGATGGCCACTATTCTCACCGGCGGGTCAGTTAGCTTCTCAGTCATCGCCCTCTCATTTTTCTCCAAAACTGCGGGCACTTTACTTTTAATACGGAGACAGGTTTCATTTTTCGGTTGAGAAAACAAAGCTACTGGAACGGCGACGTATTTGTGGCGGCGGATGAATGGAGTTGAGCCGGTGGGGGAAATGCTGAACCGGCGGTTTAGTTGGCAAAAACCGCGATTTTGTTTGGTGAAAGGGGGTGTTTCTAGAGACGTGTTCATAATTGTGGTAACAAATGAAGTGGAGAAGGGGCAAGAAGCTTGCTAACGCAGGAATGTGGGAGCTGGAGCCGTTTAAGAAAATAGAACTTAATCGAAGAGTGTCTCGTCTTCAGATGACGTGGTCACTTTATTTTTTTCTATTTTGAGATAAAAGCGTAATTGCCTCTTTAGTCCTTTTAGATATAGCTAATTGCATACGCAGTTCTCATTTTTTTTCATAAAATTCTCTAAAATATAGTTGTCATATGATGATATTTTGGCGCGCACCAACACCTATCATACGATGAACATTTAAACACGTGGTGTAGTTCTATATCTACCCGTGAATAATATTGAAACTATAAAATAATCAAATAGTATTACATGATATTATCATTTACCATAAGGTAAATATTGTCATCCACTAAATCATTACTCTACTATAACATTAAATTAAATTACTCTACCATGAGATTTTGATGTCCATTTAATGTCCAATGCTCATTTTTGTTTGAATTTTAATTGATTATTTGGGGTTCGCCGGGGAAAGAGTGGGGTAAAAGGCTAAAACTAGCAGCGCCTGAAATGTTGTGAATTGTGATATTTCTTTGAGACCAATCGTATCAAAAGAGCTTGTATATTGCCCAAAAATTACACTGTACATTACTATCACATAATTTAGCAACTTTTCTCTCTGTTTCTAAAGTTACTAACCTAAAAATATGACAAGCGCGCAGCTAAATCAATAATAAGAGAAAGAAAAGAAAGGAGCTGGTGCTTTATTTCCGGTGTGAGAATGCAGCATCAAAATTCTTCTGAGACCGTTCTCTAGATTTGGTCTTTGCTGCCAAAACCACGTCATCGAGAAATCCTCGTTGTGGAAATTCATCAGGTACGAGGCTCCAATAAATCTCAAACTGTTCTGTAGCCTCCTTCTTTTTATCCAACAAACTGTAGATTATTCCCTGCCACAAATTTCAACGACTGGTTATTCAGTAAAGACTTCAGAAACAAAATATTATTTCATTTCAATGCGATCACAAATCCCTATATGAGCTATCGAAGATAGCAATTTCCTAAAATGTGTTAATTTTGCCACAAAATCTGTATATGAATTACAAAAGAAATCTATTTTGGCCTTTTAGCATGTCCTATGTGAAAACCATACATTTCAGTGGTAGTCTAAATTGATTTACCAACCCTCTTTCCTGCCAATTTATAAATTCGACAGAACTTTTATCCAAGGGAACCAACACCAGGTATGCATAAGGCCTCCTGTCTCCAAAAATGTATTTGACGACCAGCTTTGAGAAAACATTACAAGGATACAAATTCCAAGTGTCAATGATTCAAGTTGTCAGAGTATCAACAATCAACATTATCAGTTGTTACAGGCCATCGGAGAAATAATAACCCAAGATCCCCTAAGTTCTACTGCTATGCCACTAGGCTTATACTTACTGGTCCAACCCCACAAACTTTCCACCCTAAGCTAAATTTAGAAAGGATTCATTTTGACAGAAGCAGGTAACAGATAGCAATTCTCCGCAGAAGGTATATTGTTAAAGAACTTTACCTGGCAAAGATAAGGCCGAAAATCTCGAGGATTTTCTTTTACCAGATCTTGAAATTTCTTCAGCCCCTCCTCCAACTCCCCCTGCAAGAAGTATGGCAACGAATGAGAAGAATTTAGATTATCTGACCAAAGGTTTACATTCATACTGAATGCAAGAACAATTGATTGCAATGGTTTCAATTGGTGAATATATGAACTTATAGCAAGAATTTCTTAAGAAGTCACCTCTACAACATGTATTTGTGCAATTAAAATTCTTATGTTCCTCTCTTCAGTGACTCTTTTTTCACGCTGAGCAACTTCTAGAGCCTTTGATAGCATCTGAAAGACAGCTGGGCCTTCATGGTTTTTGTGCATCACCAATGCCAGACCCTGCATAAAGAGCACACTTAAGCTAGTAGCTGTTAGCACAGAAAGGAAACAAATGGGTAGGAATTTCATTCATGTCATTGTCCACCAGGCAACTTGGGCAACAGCAATCTTCAACTGAAAACCAATTGTTGATGGATTAAACATAATATTTGTTCACTATAAATTAAGCATACCCACAAGATAAGAAGACAGTTTCAGTTATCTTCTAGCTCAGAGCTAAACATTACAAAGATAGGAATGAAACCACTTCACTCAAAAGTCAACCATCAGCTTGAATCTATAGGTGATCCGAGGATGCATGCTCACATACACGAATCATTCATTGAGAAGAGTGACTGAATTTGCAAAGTCATACTTACAGACCTTCCCAAGTCCTATACAAACAGGCAAAGCATAGCATACGCACGGCACAATAACACAAAAAACAACCAAAAATGAAAAAAAACAATAAAAAAGAGAAAGTAAGAATCATACATGCAGAGCTCTAAGCAAAAGAGGCCTCTCCTTCAAGATATCCTTGAACAATCTCTTTGCAGTACTCAGCTTCCCCATCAACTCGTAACAAAGCGCTTGTAAAAGCTTCCACTCAACCTCATTCGGCTCGATATCAATCAACCTCTTCACAGACTCTAAAGCTTCCTTATTTCTCCCTCTCCTCATATTCCCTTGCATAACCACCTTCAAAGCCTCAACATTTCTTGGCTCTTTCTCTAAAAGCTTCTCAAACATCTCTTCCACTTCACTTTTCCCCATCAGGGCATCTCTCTTTTCTTTCAGATTCTCACTAGCCCTCATTTTACCTGGAAGTGCCACACTTGGCCTAGGGTTAGAACCAAAACTCCCCAAGAAAATTACAGACCCAACAAGAAAAATGACAGCTTTTTCTTTCAAAACTTTCATAATTTTGTTCTCAGGTGAGGGAGATGAACGCGGTATCTTAGCAATGTGGGATTGGGACAAGTTTGTGATGAACAAAG
Source organism: Citrus x limon (assembly GCA_034663535.1). Taxonomy (NCBI): domain Eukaryota; kingdom Viridiplantae; phylum Streptophyta; class Magnoliopsida; order Sapindales; family Rutaceae; genus Citrus; species Citrus x limon. Next base: position 26,884,175 of record CM067997.1, read on the forward strand.
AGTGAAATTTTTGTTTTTGGGTTTGTTGAAATGAGAGAGTGTGATGCTTTTGCTTGTTGGGTGAGATTAAGAATGATGATTTGTTAGGGTCTGGGAATACGGGGCGGTCATAATTTGAGTGCAAGTGAAGAGAAAACGTTTTGATTGAACTCATTTTGAAGATGAATTAGGTTATCAGTTACATGGGGAGTGATCAGGGTAAATGATTGGGCTCTCCACAGAAGAAGTGCGAGGGTTTAACCTGTTGTCTGAAGATAGCAAACTTGAAACTGCGTCGTTTCATTCTACCAACTTTTAATTTTTTAAATTTTTTTAAATAACGGTACCATTTTACCCTTCGTACTGAACCGGACACACGTGATAATTGACCAACTAGTTTGTTTTCCCGGGCGCCTGCCTCGTTATTCCAAAAACCCTAATTAAACCCTAAAATCAGAGCAGACGCAGAGACTAACTCAATAACACAAGTGTTTGCTTAATTATTGCTATTATTGTTAGAATTTCGATAAGAAACATTATCCATTGGTACTATAACAAGAACATGAGGAAGAAAGTGGACGAACGCATCAGAACTCTGATCGAAAATGGCGTCAAGCAACGACACCGTTCCATGTTCGTCATAATCGGCGACAAGTCTCGCGACCAGGTACGCTTTTTTATAATTCTTTTTTCAATTATAAATTTTAAGCTTTTATTTTTTTTAAAGGTTATAAAATGTGATAACTTTGAGTTAGATTTAATAACTGTGTTTGCTTTTATGTTGTTTTGTGCCGTGTTGTGTTATGCAGATTGTGAATCTTCACTATATGCAGAGCAAAGCGGTGGTCAAATCTCGGCCTACTGTTTTGTGGTGCTACAAAGATAAACTGGAGCTCAGCAGGTCTTATTTTTAAGTTCAATTCATATATTCTGTATTTAAAATTTTAATAATTATAATCTATATTACACAAATTTTTAGGTGCATTTGGGGGATTGGGAGTGCTTTCAATACAAATAATTTTTTTTTGGTTTTCCGAATAGCAAAAACAGTTTTATGTTTGTTTTGTAGTGTTTTTATGAAATATTGAAAAGCAGCTTTTCGATAGAAAAGTAACTTCTTATGCTTTCCTGTAAGTACTTCAGAGGTGGTATTTTGGAAAGTGGGTTTCTGTCAAAAATGCATTTAAACAATTGATCAGTGCTATTGCAAAAAATTCTCCAAAAGTAATCTCAGGTGTTCCCTTATACTGAACCAAGACTCTGTTTAGTAGCCAAAATAGCGAAAACCAAAAGAGAGAAAAGAGATATAGTTGGTTTTTGGATTTTTATGTTGCATTTGTTGATTCATACCGTAGAATTTTTGTGTGTGAAACAATTACAAAGTGATTACAATTATACAGTCACAAGAAAAAGCGTCAAAAGCAGATAAAGAAGTTAATGCAGAGAGGACTGCTCGATCCTGAGAAAGTCGATCCTTTTCAACTTTTTCTTGAAACTGGAGGATTGACACATTGCTTGTACAAGGATAGTGAAAGGATTCTTGGTAATACATTTGGAATGTGCGTATTACAGGTAAAGCTCTGTAGATGCTTGTTGCTTTAACAAATTTTGCTGACTGATAATCTTATAAGATCTTCATGTGATTTGATTTTAGGATTTTGAGGCGTTGACACCAAATCTACTGGCTAGAACAATAGAAACAGTGGAGGGTGGTGGATTAATTGTATTGTTGCTTCGATCTCTTTCCTCTTTAACCAGTTTATGTACGATGGTCATGGTATGAATCATTCACACTTTTTAATTGATTTTGACCTTCTCCATTAGGAATTCAGAAAATGTAGCACCTGGCTTAGGTTAGCTATATTTTTATGCTGGTCGCTTCATTGATCTGCTTGTATATAAAAATAATTATTCCTGAATGCTCGTATTCGTGCTTTATAATTTCACGACAACTTTGTGGATGCTATCTAGTTGAGATGATAAAATCTCGTGTTGAAGACGAGGATTTGGGTTTGAACCCCACTTCACATGGGTGAGGAGGGGATTGGGTTGCCACTAGGCTAAACAATATATATATATATGTTCACAATGACTTTCAGTAATTATTGTACTATTGATTTTCATACTTCGCACATATTATCACTGTGGAGACTTATAGAAAGCTTGCTGATGTCAGGATGTTCATGAGAGATTTCGTACTGAATCCCATTCTGAAGCTGCTGGACGTTTTAATGAACGTTTTCTATTATCACTTGCATCTTGCAGAGCATGTGTGGTTATGGATGATGAGCTGAATGTTTTACCAATTTCATCTCATATAAGGTCAATTACTGCTGTTCCAGTTAAAGAGGTAATCTATGGCAGGACTGTTTTGGTGGTTGACTATGATGAAACTTTTTTAGTGTCATAATATTTTGAATTGTACTCCATCTGGGATAAGGCTGTAAAAGAGCTTATCTTGAGTTGCACTATGTTGTTTGAATGTGTGTGTGTGTGTGTTTTTAAACACAGATTGAACTTGAGGCTGCAATTAATCTGAGACATAGCTCAAATCAGTTTTCAACTTTGGTTTGTTGAAGTCTGAACCTGCTTACTGCTCAAACCTGTTTGTGAGCTTAGTGGCTATATCACATAAACAAATCTTATGTCTCATTTCAAATTCCTATGTTTTAACTATAATATTGCATGTTTATGACAATATGCCGTGTTATAGAGTTTATAAATGGTTACGTATGTTGTATTTTTCGTTATGAATATAATATATATTTCAGTTTTTAATAAATTTCATTTATTTCAAATGGTAAAATATATATATATGTAGTACACTCATTAGCAAATCAAAGAACTTTGGGACTGTTCTTCCCTGTTTGATATTTTAATCAACCATAGATTTCTGTTTGAGCTTGATTAACCAGCGATAAAGTATCTTAAAGAGCTAAACTTTAGCTGTACTGGGCAGCTTGATGCATAGTTTATTTTCCCTATCCACATATTATTTCTTGGGATGTGTAAAGAATTTTGCTGCATGCCTTATAATTGTGGGAATTAAAATGAAGTTTGCGTATTGTGTTTGTTAACCAGGGACTGTTTTGTCGTGTGTTGGTTCATTGGTTTTTGACTTTCAAATGTTCTTGTGCTTTTATGTAACTTTTTTCTTCATCTTCTGTTTGGTGATTGAAGGACTCTGAAGGGCTTTCAGAAGCAGAACGGGACTTGAAGGATTTGAAAGAGCAACTGTGTGATGATTTTCCTGTTGGTCCTTTGATTAAGAAATGTAGTACCCTGGATCAGGTAGAGAATGATTGGCATGTATCAATATTCTTTATTCTTCCTGTGTGGATGACTATTATCTCAATAATACTTTGTTTATGATTTGAGATCATATCTTTGTGTTTGAAATAGGGTAAAGCTGTCATTACATTTCTTGATGCAATTTTGGATAAAACTCTACGTAGTACAGTGGCTTTGCTTGCTGCTCGTGGCCGTGGGAAGTCGGCTGCACTTGGTATAGCAATTGCTGGGGCTATTGCTGCTGGGTAATCTGCTGAACATATACAATTAATTGTTTTCCTTTTCTTGTTTTGACTTTGACCTTTGGTAGATTCTGATGGAAGAAATTTATCCTGGTAGGTATTCAAATGTTTTTGTGACTGCGCCCAGTCCTGAGAACTTAAAAACATTATTCGAATTTGTTTGCAAAGGTTTCAATGCAATTGAATATAAGGTAAAGTTGTACCCTCTCCCTTGGTGCATTTTCTTTTATATGATTCTTAAAAATAAGTCCTTTGCATCCTACTCACTCTATGCTCTTCTTGTTGTACTTTTCCGAAAAATGGGGGAATTAGACTAAACGCCATTGAGTTTCTTGTTCTGAGTGAACATCAAGTTTGCACCATGTGAAAAGCTTTATTTATTTGACTTCTTAGGTTTTATAGGAAACTGAAAGGATGTATATTGCATGAAATGAAAAAGAAGGTGAAAATCAAGTGTTGGGAATATGTTTAAGTATTACCGGACACTTTTCTTTTCTGGCTTGGTTGTTGGGATCTAATTCTAATGAGATTGGAGATATTTCAATTTTTCACCCAATCTAACTAGGAGCTGTACTTTCTTTGATCCATTGCTGTTGTCTCGTAATTTTCTCTGGTTTTGCTGTTTTGCTCATCCACACCAGCTGTAGTTTTTCGCTTTCATTTATAATATGGTGTCTGTTTCTTACCAAATCACATTAAAAGAATAACATTAGTAGTACCAAAACTGCTCTTTACTCACTTCCAGATTCATTGAATAAGTTGTAGTTATGCAGGGTAGTTGCTGGCCCATTCTTGTGATCTGTTTCATTGAAATTTTTTAATTTCAATTAGTTTTGCAGTAGGCATATTGATTATATAATACAGTTGTTATGTTGAATTTCACGTGATTGTGCATGAAGTGATTCATTGTCTACTGAGTTCTTTTATAAGATTTAGTTGGATATTGACAGCATAATACAGTTGTTATGTTGAATTTCACGTGATTGTGCATGAAGTGATTCATTGTCTACTGAGTTCTTTTATAAGATTTAGTTAGATATTGACAGCACAATTGTCGTGCTATTTTGTTTGTTTTCTGAATCCTTTTTGTATTTATTCTAATTCTTAATCTTTATTCTCAGGAACACATTGATTATGATATAGTTAGAAGTTCTAATCCTGATCTCAGGAAACCAATTGTGAGAATCAATATCTACAGGCAGCACAGACAAACAATTCAGGTTTAATAAAAATGCATACGTATTTTTGTTTTGTATTAGATGATGTTTTCCTGTGATATACTGCTTGAATATCATAACTGTTGTGTTAGAATAATTCTAATATGTGCTTAAATTGCTGACATATTCATTCTTCTTGACTTTCAGTATATGGAGCCACATGAACATGAAAAGCTTTCCCAAGTTGAGCTTCTAGTGATTGATGAAGCTGCAGCTATTCCCTTGCCTGTTGTCAGATCCTTGCTTGGTCCTTATCTTGTCTTCCTTTCATCTACAGTAAATGGGTATGAAATTTTTGTGATAATCTTGTGAAACAATTAATTGAGTCCGATGAACAAGTTGCTATAAGTTTTGAGTGTACTATATAATTCCATGGACATGGGATAAATAATCATTTGGACGTCTTTGGTTTTGTTTATCTCATGTTCATGGGACTAAATTCTCTGTCATAGTTTAAATTTAAATTACGGAGTAAAAATGTAAATATGAATTTTATAACTGGTCATTAAATAGTCAATATGATAACTAATAAAATTAATGCCTCTAGGAGGTTTCTCATGCCCATCCGAACTTTTGAAAAAAAGCTAATGATATAAATTTAAAATTAGTGATATAAATAATTATTAATATAAAATTACACATTTTTGAGTTTATTATAGGTAAAATATTCATCAATATTCTTTCAAAAAAAAATCATCGATGTTTAATATTTTATTTAAATTGTTATTCAGTTAGTTCTTAAATTATCTTTATTAGTGGCTAATATAAACTTTTAATTGATAATATAAAAATATTTTAATTTGACTTTCATTTAAATTAGTTTTGATTAGTTCTATCGTATTATTCATCTTGCATTCATAGCCAATCCAATAGTAAACCAAACACAAGATAATACTACATTAGTCGTTTCCTATATTATCCGATCCTGTTTGGCTAGCCATACACATCCTAATGCATTGACTTTAGCTTACCTTGGCGTTCCTGTGATGCAAATTCGTGGTCAATTTTCTCCCTTGAGAATGTTCAGTACTGTCTCCTAGTTCAGGAGCCAAAATCTTGATTTGATTTAATTCTTTTTTTGATGGGTGGTTCGATTTAATTCTGACATTAGGTTTTTCATTTGTTTCTTATTCTTGCCCTAAAAGCTATGAAGGAACTGGCCGATCATTGTCGTTGAAACTTCTGCACCAATTGGAACAGCAAAGCCATATGCCTGCAAAGGGTGTCGAGGGTTCTGCTCACGGTATATTTGAGCTTTAGTTAGCTTTTTTAGCTCTATGGCTAAATTTATGCACATGGACCTTTAAAGATGCCATTTTTAGAATAAAAGATAGCAGTTTCAGCACGTCATAGATGTTATACAGAGGAGCTTCCGAGCATGGAACTAGACTTAACTTATTCATTATGTTTGTTTGGCTGTCCAACAATTCATGTTGGTTGTGTTAGATGAACCAAATTAATGCACCTCTTCTCCCTAACTCCCATCCAATAAGTAAATAAAGAGAATTCCTTTGTCAAATTGATAATTTCTATGTACCATATTTTTTTTTAATAATAAAAAAAAAGCCTGTGAGAATTTTTTTTTTTGGGGTGTTTTAAACTCAGCAAAGATTTCAAATCAGATCCTAAAATGTGAGGAATGATCCTTGTTATGTAATTTTATTTTCTTATTTGCTTTGTAATGTATAAAGCATGGTTATGGCACATGTTTATAGTTTCTTGACAATTGTTGTATACTATGTTGTGATACATATGAAGGCTGTGCTTTCTAGTTAACAATATGATATTTATAATAAACTTTCCTTTGTTTCTTATCAATACATAAAGATTACAGCCTGCCATAAGGTTTGCAAGAAACCTTTCCAGCTTGGGTATATTTTGCCAACATGTATTCAAATGTTACCCTTTTTTTCCTTGATCTAAATTTGTTGAGTTTTCAATTGTACTTAAATGCAGGACGCCTTTTCAAAAAGATAGAACTTAGTGAATCTATTAGATATGCTCCTGGAGATCCGATAGAGTCTTGGCTTAACGGGTTGCTTTGCCTGGATGTTATGAATTCCATACCCCATATCAACAGGTTTGGCTTGGATTGTTTATGATCTGTCTTAAGTCGAAAACGCATTTTCATTATCTTTATTGATTCCTCTCTCTTGACATTTAGGTTACCTCCTCCCAATGAGTGTGATCTTTACTATGTTAATCGAGATACACTATTTTCTTACCATAAAGAAAGCGAGATATTTTTGCAGGTAATTACCTTATACGTAAATGTTTATTTTGTTTTAACATAAAATTGGCACTTATATCTCTTATTATTTGCAGCGGATGATGGCACTATATGTTTCTTCTCACTATAAAAATTCACCCAATGATCTACAATTAATGGCCGATGCTCCAGCTCACCATTTGTTTGTGTTACTTGGTATATCACCTTTTTGCCCTTTTTCTTTTTTCTTTTTGTTCTTAGTTGTTTCATTTACCTTTCCAACCTGAGGTTCTCATCCTAACTGGCTGTTCACAGGTCCTGTTGATGAGTCAAAAAATCAACTTCCTGATATCCTCTGTGTCATCCAGGTTTGCAACTCTTACATTACAAAACAGATTAATTATCATTCCTACCAGTTCCACTGTAGTGTGTGGGGTTCTCTGATCCAAGTGCATATCTTTAAGAAAATTGGCTTTACAACAAAATGAGTGGAAAAGCAGGAAAAGTGAAATAGGAAAAAATATGGTATCAAGTTTCACATATTTATGAAATTGAATTATTTATATCTTGTTGCCTGTTTTCCCTGCCTAGTGTCATGCTGTAATTTTGCCAACTAAACTGCTGTCAAGTATTCAAGTCTATCAGTTTGTGTGGGTATCAGCAATGCTCTTGAGCTTTCTACTACTTTTTAAATTCAGAGTGGCTGTCTTTAAAACTATAGAAGTGTCGTTAGCAAATTTCCCTTGTAAAAAGTTCTGCGTTTCCCTTTTTATAAATAAGTTATGCTGGGACAGCTTCTAGAAGATCTTTAACTAGCAACTTTCCATGATTGTCATGTACACATGTGTTACATATACATCCATGTATATCAGTATACATGCATGTATGAATGAATATGTTTATGTATGCAACTTTTTACAGGTCTGTCTTGAAGGGCAGATTTCTCGAAGATCTGTACTTAAAAGTTTCAGCGAGGGACACCAACCCTCTGGGGACCAAATACCATGGAAATTCTCTGAGCAATTCAGGGATGCAGTTTTTCCAAGTCTTTCAGGTGTTCGCATTGTACGCATTGCCACCCATCCAAGTGCAATGAGGGTAATTTTCTGTTTCATGGATACTTTTGGTTTTGATTTTACTTGCAGGCTCCTGTCAAGCTATTTACTTTGTTTAATACGTGGCCATTGCAGCTTGGATATGGTTCTACTGCTGTGGAACTCTTAACAAGGTACATGCATTTTTCACTTTTTGTTCATTTTATTACTCTTCTAGATAAATCACTGAACTCGCACTAGGATGCATAAGTGTTGCGTAGAATCTGATGAGTATGTTCACCCTATGTACATGATAAGAAAGAGAGAAACTTTATTCTTTTTGTCATCCTTGGTCATATTTTTGGTACTTTCTGCTTATCTGTGTTATGCTTTTTTTCCTTGTGATGGATTATAACAATTGATGAGGCGAATATTCTTACAAGAGTAATGATACATCTAGGAACTTTTTGTACAAGTTATTTGTACAAACTGATGTGGTATCATATGACTGGTTTAATCAAGACATCACTTGGTCCGCAGGATCTATTTTTTTATTTTATATATTCATTCAACCAATCATGTATTTCTACATCGGTTGTACAAAAATAATTTGTAGCCATAACATTACTCTTCTAAACAAGGATATTGACTAGCAAGCTAAGATTTAATCACCATGAGTTCATTAAATTGGGTTGTCTGTCAAGTGTCCCAGCCTGAAAATTGATACCAGTTTACTGGGGAGATTTGGTGGAATTTGGAGCAGGAGTGATGGATTTGATATCAACTTTAAAAACATACATTTATTATATTTTGGGTTCTAATAATCCCCTGAAATAGGAGGAAGGAAAATGAAGAACCATAAAATATTCATTCCAGGTGTCTGTTTATACGTTATATGTTTCATAAGACCTGACAGATGTAGAACATGCATAAAACATCATCCATTACTCATTTGCAAGTGATATTTGGAAAATGATTCAAACAGAAAAAAGGTGCATTGTCCCTAGAGGTGTCGTATATGGTGGCAAATATTGCATTTGCATGGTGTGTAGTGCCGTCTTTAAATGTTTTCAGTTACTGCTGTGCTCATTGTTTGTGAAAAATTGTTAATGTTTAAATTAAATGTGGTTTGTTAGGTTCACAGGTTTCCTTTTCCCATTAATATTTGTCGATCTTATTCACTGCCATTAAGTCATGAAGAATTCTGTGTGTTTAATGTAAGGGAAATTGGTCCATTGCACCACCACATCTGAAAGGGGGAAAACAATTAATGACCTGAGAATTTGAACTGCAGTTATTTCTGGAATATGAAATGACTTGGGGAGAGCTATTTCGTGTTAATTTATTACATGATAAGACATCCAATTTTTTTGGGGCACATATTAGAATCAAAATAAGAAATTACTGTTATTTGTATTAATATGATCAAAATAATTTAACTTCAAAACTGTTTTGGAGGGAGCCATTTACAAGTATAGTGCCCACAGGTACTATGAAGGACAGTTGACAACGTTTTCTGAAATAGACGTCGAAGATACTGTGGAGACTCCAGAAGTTAGAGTTACAGAAGCTGCAAAAAAGGTTCACTTAGAGAATCAGCTTCATACTCCATTTTACAATTTTTTTTTTTTAAATAAAGCTTTGAGAGTTGATTCTTTGTTCAAACCGCTATTTACCCACATTCATTTGTTGGCTGATCATTTGATAAATCTTGAAATAAAATGGCGGTCAACAGACCATAAGCATCTGATTGGCTTTAGCTATTAGTATTATGTCTTTTGGGTTTGAATTAGTGTTCTGGCATTTTCTTTTGGTATTTATGTTAGCAGTATATCTGAATTTTCTGACCTTGTACACACTGTGCTTGCAGGTTTCATTGCTTGAAGAAAATATAAAGCCTAAGATGAATCTCCCTCCTTTGCTAGTACATCTTCGTGAACGGCAGCCAGAGAAGCTCAATTACATTGGTGTCTCCTTCGGGCTTACATTAGACCTTTTCCGCTTTTGGAGGAAGCATAAATTTGCTCCGTTCTATGTTTCCCAGAATGCAGTTAAGATGCTCCTTTTACCACTCTTTTTTTCTTTTCTCTTGGCCTCTCGCTTTACAGTGCTACTTGCTTTGGATGTTTAGTGTGGACTTTGACTTTTCTTGTTTTCCTTCAAAGAATGCGGTAACTGGTGAACATACATGTATGGTCTTGAAACCATTACATAGTGAAGATATCGAAGTCAATGAATCTGATGAATGGGGCTTTTTTGGTCCATTCTACCGAGGTGAGGCCACTTTTGACAATGATGTTTTCTTCGTCTGTATATTTTTCTTTTCTCGGTTGGTATCCTCAGTACCTAGCTTTATATTTTGCTTCTTGCCCCTAGATTTCAAACAAAGATTCTTTTGGCTGCTCGTGCAACACAAGTTACAGAGAATGGACTATAAGCTTCTAATGAGGTTAGGATTATATCTTTACCCTCTTCAAATTAGTTTTGGTTGTGAAGTATTCTCATTCCAATCTTAATTTTCCAGTGTTTTGGACCCTAAAATCAACTTTAAAGAACTGGACCCAAGACAGGACAACTCAGATAAATTTTTGAAGTCATTGACTGGTGTTTTTTCAGCAAATGATATCCTGCGGCTGAAAGATTATACAAATGGTCTTATTGAGCATTATGCAGTAAGATCTCTTAGATGACAATTATGTATTTGTTTTGGAATTGTTCATAAAACGACACACGTCATATTGATACATGATAAATAAAATGGCATCTGCACTTAAATAATCTACTGAACTGCTCGATCAAAACATTTCCTTGAGGACCTCAACCTTTGGATTTGGTTTTCCTTACAATTTTTGTTAGTGACAGTTTGGATTTTATGGCTATGGCATCAGTACTTGTAGGATATAAAGCCCATTTAATAAGAAACTGGTTCTTTATTTCCTATTATTGTTATGAAACTACAGATTAAAGATCTTGCAAAAGTTTAACTGATGGTCTGATGCAATCAATCACTAAAGTTCAAATTAGCAGTAACATGTTGTCTTTGCTGTTTAGTTCCAGCAGTGAGAAATTTAAAAGTGTTGGCTCTCTTTTAGTTCTAGATTATGACTCTGGGGCCCTTATTTTATCATCTTTTTCCAGATCCTAGACCTTGTTCCAAGACTGGCACATCTATATTTTCAAGAGAAGCTTCCAGTTACACTTTCATATGTTCAGGCTGCTGTACTGCTTTACCTTGGCATGCTGGGACAAGACATCTCATGCATTCAGGTTTGCTTTCACCAGACTCTTGGAATAACTCTGTGCACATAGACAACCGTTTGCTTGCATCATGTAACATTATGAATCAGTTTTCTCACCTTCTTGAGAACCTTATGCATTCATACTGACGTCCCACTGGTTGTCCTGGTGTCTATTTTATTATGTATAATGTTTAGACATTGATTGATACTTAATTGAACTTTTGTATTTCAGGAACAAATGAAGCTAGAAGCTGATCGGATTTTTGTGCTATTCAGAAAGGTCATGACAAAACTTACTGACTACTTATATGAAATTTCTTCAGAGGAGATTAAAACAGCTCCTCCTAGACTGAAAGAAGTAAGTTGAGCAGCCACCTTGTCACTATTGCCTTTACAGTAGATTGATGATTGGGCTACTTTCTCCTGGTTTGGCACATTGATTAAGGAAAATATGAAGTGAAAAGCTTCACTGGGAATTATGTAAGGTTGTTTGAGTTGTGACTAGTGGATCTGTCAGTATATTTAGTCAAAATCAATGACTATCCCAATCGCATAAACGTGAAAGGTACTTAGAAAATTGTGGGTTAATTGTGTCTATAGGAAAAAGTATAGAATCCTTATATTTAGAATCAAGATTTGTTGCGTTAATTGTGTCTATAGGAAAAAGTATAGAATCCTTATATTTAGAATCAAGATTCGTTGCTTTTTTCCTCTTTGAAATGCTTTAGTCATTAATAACGTTTCAGCACCCTTACTGAGACTTTTTAAAATTGCTTTCAGAGAGCATTTGAACCTCACAATATCTCTTTGGATGAGGATCTGAATGATGCTGCAGAGCAAGTTGAGGTGAGCTCTGCACTCTGTGGCCTTTGTTTCTTTTCCTTATTTTCTTTCCTCAAGCTCTCTCTTTGTCCATTCCAAACCAAATCCACTGATGAGACGGCATCTGTAGGAGGGAATGAAAACGAAGATGGAAGGACTGTTAAATGCTGAGCTTCTTCAACAGTATGCCATTGTTGACAAGAATGCCGATTTAGAGAAGGCTTTACAAAGTGGTGGTGGAAAGATTGCCGCTGGGGGTGTTATAAGTGTGAAATCCAGCAAGAGTAAAATTGACAAGCCCCCAAAGCACAAAGAGAGGCACCAAAGTGGGAAAAAGCGAAACAAAGATGTAAGCGGCTCCAAATCAAATAAAAAGCGTAAATCTTAGTTATAGACAAGACACACAAAAGATTGAATTAGTTGGTTATTTTTGTTGTTCTACTAACTAAACTTAGAATATCAATCGATATATGCAATTTTGCCCTCGGTTTACTGTAATCTGTGTAATTTTCCTTCAACAAGTGAATAACATGCTGGCGGCTGCTTTTAGATTAGAAGAAAATGTTTGATTTTTTATTCAATTTTTGGTTTATTATTATTATTATGTTGCAGCTATAAAATATAAATAAGGCTTGGGTTCAATCTGGCAGTGGTACGTAATACTGCTTCTTTTTTATATATATATAATTACATTCTCGACTTTCTAGTACGACGAGAGGAGGCAGATTTGAATTTACTCAAATAAATTGATGTACTTGAATTTACCTTTACAACCTATTGAAAACATCAAGATAAAATGTTTTTCATCAATCCAAGGCTTCTTTTTTAGAACGATAAATGTGGGTGTATGGATGTTTTCAATGGGTTAAGGGATTTGAAATATATCAATCTATAAAGGGGTAAACTGAAATTTAAAATTTAGACGTTTAATTGTGATCCTTACCTTCTTGGTTAATAAGAGAATGTGTTATTCAATTTCTATTGATAATAAAATCTTAAAATAGAGAACATTCACACTAACAGCATGCTATTAAAGTTTTAAGTAAATGAGCTTCATACAAAACGTTCCGGGATAATAAGCTTATGATACGTTTTATAAGATGGGGAAGCTCCATTTCTATTTCCTCATATCCTATAAATGAATGAGCCTCATTTATAAAGCATACATATAAAGGCAGCATGGCAGTAAGCATCGAGATCCACCAATCCATCAAAATTGCCTTATTACTTCTTCTCTGTGGGCTAGTCATCATATTCTCATCGTCATCAGTGCTTGCAGCTGAAGAGATTGTGGCTTTGCCCCCACTGAGAGCAAAACTTCATGATTTGTTAGAGCAATGTGCACAATTTTTAACCGCACAATGTGGGGCGACTTTCAATGCAATTATGCACAACCGTAAAGAAGATGTTGAGCCCTCAGATGAATGCTGCATGAGACTAATAGTTGCAGGACCCACTTGCCATAGGAGATTTGTGGAGGTAACATTACCCAGTCTCTTCCAAGTAATGAATCAATCCAATGCTATGCATCAGGGTGTTCGACTTTGGGATCATTGTATCAATGTTGTTATCAAATTCAAAATCAGAAATGTGCTTCCACCTAAATCATTGCAATAATTCAATGATTTCAACATGCATATATCTAAATAGAATAATGATGCTTACATAGTTTGCATCTCAAGCGATTGTGTTTGCTTATTTGTCTATTGTTAATGTGATAGTTTCATTCCATCACTTATCAGTGAATGACACGTCATGCCTCACATAACTCGGTATATAAATTATGTATTGATTCCAACTACGTAACTCTTAAGCGTAGCATTAATCTTCTTCTATTTTGAAGCTTTAGGTTTACCTGAGTTATGTCCCTAATAAATCATGAAGCATTAGCATTTGAGTATCGACTGATGTGGTGGTAACTTATTTGTAACTGGAACATTAGGTTGGTAATTAATGTTTAACATGATATGTCGTCGCATGAATTGAGACTCGAATGTTGGGATCTCTAAATAATATTATTGCGATAAATTTTATAAATAGTGGTACAAAAGATGAGACATTTAATATATATTAATGCAAGGGGTGAATTATCTCTAAAGGATACTATAATTGATTAGTTTTCTGCTAAATCAATTTTTTAATCTCATACTTTTCTCAAGATTCGAACTCAGGTGACGAGTAAAATAAAGTGGCCCCGATCAAATCTTTGGGGGCCAAGTTTTATCTTAATATGACTCAAATACCCTAAGCAGAAAGCAACATGAATTCTTCAAATCTTGAGAACAACAGATTTTAATCCAAAATAAAAAGGAGCACAATATATAGAGCTGTACATGCTCATGACGATGAGAGGATTTTAGTTATTATACTTGTCTTTTTCGTGTTAACATACTTTTATAAAATTTTAAATTCAGAAAACAATTTATTGGACATACATGTCTAACAAAGTCGTAGTCTTTTAGTTATTAAAAACAGAAAGAATACAAACTCAACAAAAAAGTTTAAACCGTATCCTAATGAAAATGATCTTTTGAGCACCAGAACCCATTATATTCGTTTAATTTACACTTGTACTACAGCAAAAATGCAACTAAAAGGTCATTCTAATTTGGTTAAAAGGTGGATAACAAAAGACCCTTCTACAGCTACCACTTATTTAAAGTGTTACATATGAATTCGTCAAAGACAACAATTAAATAGATGAGCTTTAAATAAAACAACCTATATATGCATTATAGCTGGCCAATTAGCCTGCGATAAATGATAAAGAGTTGTAAAAATAGTAAAAACTTTCATTTCTCATAGTCTATAAATGAGCCTCATTTGATCTCATCTAAAATAGCACTTATAAAAACTACAGTACATGTTAAAATAGAATCGAAATGGGAGTCATCAAGATTCAATATTTCTTCATAATTAGTGCATTGGTGATGCTCTCATCGGTTCTTGCAATTAAGGATCTCGAGGAATGTGGGAAAGATTTAAGCAAAAAGTGTGGTGAAAATATTGCTAATAGCATATTCAAAAATGAGGAAGCCTGTGATGATTGTTGCAAGGAGCTTATAACTGCAGGGAGTGCCTGTCACAAGAAACTTATGCAGGTAACTGCACCTCAATACCCTCAAGTTAATCGAAAGAAAGCTGTGGCTAAGGGTGTTGAAATTTGGGACCATTGTATGGTTGTTGACTTCCGAAGTTTAATTTAAACTGAATCAATTAATAGCTTGTGTTTTTGCCGAAATGATGTATCGCGGCAACTTCCTTCAGAAATTTTAATCGAGTGGTTTTTAAGTAGTTTTACTTAATTGGTCACTCGATTTTAGATCCCGAGTCCTTTACTACTACTCATATTATCTAATTTATTTATTTATTTATTTTTTCACAAGCATGAGTATAAAATAAATTATATGTTCGAGTTGTGTTCTCTTCTATTTTGAAGCTTCAAGAATTATATGACTTCTTTTCACTAATTATAACCTTTCATTAATGTTCTTCTACACTTATGGTTGATCAGGTTCGGAACATTGTCAGGAGAAAAATGTCTTGAAAAAATTAGTAAAATACGATCCAATTTAGTATTTCTTAAACTTTGAATGGACATTTGATGCAATATATTGTAGATGCATGTTTGACATTTTATCTAAAATAATGAAAATAGAATAATAAATTCATATTGTTTCTTTATTCAGAACTGATAACAATTCATGGGATCACAAGTCTGAACACCGTTAAATAATTAGATTTCATTAATATTATCATCATTTGATGATATCCATATTATGAAATACTGTCAACTACCAGGATTACCTGATGATCTAAATTGTAACCAGTGGTTAAAAGACAAAAATGTACCGAGCATTCGATTTTGCAAGGATCTTAATGCTAAAAAAAACACCCAGTGGATTTTGATATTGAGCAGAATGTACGGTACACAGCGTCCATGAAAATTCAGTACCGATTCACCGAAACATCAACCAAAACCTTTAAACTCAAGTAACCTCTTTTATTAGAAACTCAATGTGGCAAGCAAATACTTATCTTCCAGGTTTATTAGAAACTCAATCCGTCCATTTTTTGCTCGTTTGGGGAAAAGCGCAATGGGAATACGATCCATTAAATACATTAAAACTGGCTAATAACACAGGATGAAAGGTGCCGAATGTGTGATTTCATTGCACAAACAGTGATAAACGGAATTCCAGTTCTCTCATGGTCTCTTATTCTTAAAATCGGGAGCAATGATGGTATTTTCCACATTCCAAGTTGCTGATTTCCATTATGCTCAAAAACCGTAAAAAGTAAATGCAGAGACTCAAAGGAAGTTTCTGACATCCAAGGACTTCACTTCGACCATTTCCTCATCCTTGAATTCCTCTCTGCAAATAAAGAGGGCAATTATCAATTCGAAGTTCAGTTTCTATAGAATTATTATTTATAGACAATAAAGGATAACAAGTACCAGCAAAACCAGGAAGCAGCAGTTCCAAACAATTGAAAGCATTTCTAATCAAATATAATTTAAGAAATTGACAGACCAGTTTAGAGGCAAGCTACATCGGTGTCATTCACAAACTTTCCATTTCCAAACGCATCTAACTTTGATTGCAACATCACCCAGTCAGTGCATCTACAACTTTGCCTTAGCTATTTTAACTATTACTTCCTATATTTCACTGAAAATTGGGGTTCACATAAGTAGGTGCATCCTGCCTCCACAACCAAAAAATTATTAACAGCAACCTTCCAATTCTAATGTTTTTTCTGGCCAACAGACTTGCCTAATAGTCTCACAATCTGATCTTAGCCTTTGGCGATCTTTTAACCACCAATGCTATGTTGTATGATGTTGTATTTTTGCTTCCCAGATGTTAGACTAAAACAATAGCTTCAAGCAGATAAACAGCAACAATTTGCAGAAAGGTTCTAGTCATTTGATAATCAACCAACTGCTAGAAAAGATACCCAAAACAATCCTATGGAAATAAAGATAAGGCCCTCAGAGAACTCTGAATGACCATCCACACAGTTACCTCGGAATTAAAGACTACAAAAAATTGGTTTTTCTCTAAATGGTCTATTCACCAACTGACTAGAGACCACACCTAAGAAACAGGCTTTGTGATGTGAAGGAGGTAAGCAAGGGGCAAATAACGCACCTCTTCTTTTGTGTTTCCATGGCCTCAAGAGCATCCTTCTTCAATTCTTCCAACTGTGCTTTGGCAATTTTGAGTTCCAACTGTTCTTCATACTTTGGTAGATCCTCCTTTCGGATCCCAAGCCTATTAAGACAAAATGTTAGTCAAAGGTTTACAAGGTACTTCCACCATCATGGCTTTCACCAAAAGCACAAATTCAAACAAGAGCGTGCATACAAGGACACTGACTTTCTGAGTTAAAACCAATATGAGTTTCATGTAGGAAAAACAGTCATGCTAAACTAATTCATATAAGGTTTAAGAAAAAATGTTAGTCAAAGGTTTATAAGGTACTTCCACCATCATGGTTTTCGCCAAAAGCACAAATTCAAACAAGAGCACATGCAGAAATGTTTGTGCATACAAGGACACAGACTTTCTGAGTTAAAACCAATACGAGTTTCATGTAGGAAAAACAGTCATGCTAAACTAATTCATATGCAATCGCAGCTCATAATTGGACCTCGCCAAGTGCAATATTGTTACCGGGAGACAAGCCAAGCTCACTGGGGGCACCAGCAATGTAATCACCACAATACATACACACACTACATGTAAAAAAAATAAGCTTAGGTTATTGGAATGATGCTTACTTCTTATTAATCTTGTCAAACTCAGCTGTAAGAAGAGCCATCCCCTTCTTATCATTCCTCATAAGAGGCTTTTTAATTTCTTTTTCAACTTTCTCCAATGCATCCATCATCATAGCCTCAGCACCATGCTCATCAATGAGACCTCTCCTGAAAATAATAAAAATGGTAAGAGATTCTACGTCTAACTACATATACTAAACAAGAGTTAGTTGTGCCTTGGAACTACTGAGGATTTACAAATGCACAAGTGGTCAACTTCATAGATAGTTCATCATTGAAAAAGTGATTCCAGGCCGGAAGAAAATTTAACCATTTCTTAAATGTCAACTTTAAAAGAATAACATAAAAGTATGGGCAAGAAAACATTCTTTCTACCAAAAGGAGAAAAGAATCTTTTAACTACATTGATTATAGCTATACCACTAAAAGCAAGTAGTTATAAGACAAACAAATGCATACCTCTCCCTTATTTCCTTGAGCGTCAACAAATATGTTCGAGCATCTGGAATTCCTGCTGTTCGTGTTTCAATGGTATACGCTATTCGTTGGGATTCTGAGAACAAGTCTGCCCTGCACATAGGTAAATTAAGCATTAATACAACCTCCAGAGCGCAGGTGACACACTGTAGCATGGACTATAGCAAGATAAAAAGTTCTGCTGTCAATTCAACAATCACCAATAGGTACATTTTTAATAGTAATACAGTAGCAAGAACCAGACAAGCGCCTACTCACAAACACAAAACAATTTTTTTGCACCCCCATGGATTAATTAAATCTAATATTTGAAACAAAGAGTACTAAAGTTTATACCATGAATAATAAAATTATGACATGGAAGTAATATTCAGATGAATGGAAGCAATCTTTTAAAGGCATCGAGCACAAACAAAATGTAAATACCTGAACTCATTTCACTATAACGTGCGTGCACTAAATAACTAAAGCTAACAATCATGAAACAAAATGAATGTTGAGAGGATAAAAAAGAAACTTACTTCTCTCTGACAGTCTTCATGACATTAGCATACTGAGAAACAGCAGCAGGATCCTCTGGAGCAATGGTGATCTTCTCCTTCCGGAGTACCCCCAAGGCAGTCTCAAATTTCTTCTTAACATCCAAAAAGATGTTTTTCAACATCTCTTTTCAACATAAACAGAAGTACATTCAGTAAACTCCCAGATAACGCGGCAAAGATTCATAAGAACTTCAAAATGCATTATCACCATTTATAAATATAACAAAAAGTCACACATTTCCAATCCCCACAAAATATTAGAAACACAAATAACTCATGAAATCGCGTTGAACCCAGAGCATACCAAGTAAATTCAAAATGACAAACAGCTGTAATCTCTTTTCTATTAAATGAGACAAGAAAACATAATAAAAAACACACACATTTGCTTGCAAAAACAATGAAACAACAACATATTGACTAACCATCTCCTTTAAGAGCCTGAGGAGCAGCTTCGTTTGCAAAGAAACGAACTGAAATTGCATGCTGCCGTTGCAGTATCACTTGACTACTACACAGCTGCACAATTTCAAACAAAAAATTTTCAGCATTAAACAAGAGATAAATACCATAAAAATATTTAAAAGATATTTATTTATTTTGGTCAAATGATAATAAATATGCCACTAATAATCAAATTTTCGCTTCAAAAATCCACCACCAAAAATACAAAAAAAAAATCAAGAATCAGGTTTTTTTCGAGATGAAACAATAAAAATAATCATTAAATTAGAAAAATAACTCTTTTGTCAGATCCGATGAGTCAAATGCCACGATACTTGAGCTCCAACGAACAATATCTCATTTTTCTTTCATAAATTGAAGGAAATAAACAAATGAGGATTGAAAAAAAATCGAAATTTAGGTTAATTATAACGGATACCTGTACAAGGATACGGATATGTTCTTATTCCAGATCGGAATAGCGAGAAAGAAATATACCTGTTTGGATTTGGATGCGAGGCGAGAAGCAAATGCCATGATCGGAATCAGAACCTCAGCTGTTGTTCTTCTTCTTCGAGGTTTCTGCTTTTAGCGTGTTTAGGGTTCGTTTGGGATTCTGATTTTTGAGCCTTTGAGGTGGGAGACTGTTGAACGACTGGCTTCATGCTTCTCAGGAGTTGCATTTCCTTCATCTTAAACCGTCGGATTGTGTCGAGTGTGCTTCCGCCATCGACGGTGCTGATTTATTTAGAAATAGACCCGGAAAACGTGACACGTGTATAAGTTTATACCCGACCCGAACCGATCGGCCCACTTCCAGACTCGGTTTTGGTTATTTACTTATTTTGGCGCCCAATCGAAAAAATTCGCTTTTAAGCAAAAGATACAGTTACTCGATCGCTATAAGCCTACAGCTTACTTCTCACTTCCGGTTTGGCGATTAACGGTCACACATAGCCACAGGTACTGGAAATTATCTCTTTTTGAGTCTTGTTTGGTTGCGGAGAAAAGAAATAGAAAGAAAATTTTCATTTTCTTGGCAACCAAAGAGAAAGTTTCCATGCTTACATTTACATTCCCTATTTTGTTTTCCTTTGTATATGCTTTGAATTACATCAATGGCTAGGCTGTAATTGTATTCTAAGTTTACTAGATAAGAATCATTTAATTAGTTTTCTCTAATGATCTGTTTGGTTGTTACGAAAATTATTCTAAAGAAAGTGAAACAAGAGTAAAATAATCACTTAATTTAAGTTTTGACTGTAGCTATTCATATTGAATCTTTGTTGAGTTTCTTGATCGTAGCTTTTAGATGAATTCTTTTATCTATTTATTTGGTTGATAAAATCTTGCAAATTGAGTACTGTTCTTGTGAACATTATTTCAAGTTAAAAAAAAAAAAAATCATTTCATCCTACGTGAGAACTGTAAAATTAAAGCCTATGCACAAAGATTAGATTGGACATTGACTTTTAATATTACCCTCCTTATCTTCTTTCTGGCCCTTGTTATCTAAGTCTAGGATTTTCTAACGAATCATTGACGACACAACAAATAAAACTGCAATTTTTAGTTCCTTTGTTGCATAAATAATTTGTTAATCTAGATGCAGAGAAAGAAACTGAGCATTCACACAATCAGTTAGATACTTCATATGTAGATCTAATTGTTGATTGGTTGATCTTCTTTAGATTGTTTTGAATGGTTTGTTTCTGGTCTGTCATATTGTGGGGAATAATGCATTGAAAGTCCTGAAATAATGCACAATCTGTTCTACATTTTTATGAAAGCTTTTATCTTTATGCAGATAATAAGCATAAACCTGTTGAATTGTAGGTGTTAACCGAAGTTTCCCTTTTCATAATATTCTTTAGCATCCAATATATCATAAAAGGAAACTACTTTTTCCACTCCCTTCCTTGGTAAGGAAAAATAAAAAGGAGGAAATTACAGCTTTGTTTTAGCTAGATTCTAGATTGATAATTTTGGTGCTGAGTCTTTTTCCTTATTGATTTTTATTTGTTGATTGATCATTCTGCTATCAGCATGCTGAAATTATTTTCATTTCTTTCTTTCTTGCATCCGTTCAAGTACACCCATACATTATTTACTATAGTTGTTTTATTTAACTTGTTAATTCATCTTGTTACCATAGTGTTAACTCTTTTCACGAATCAGCATCTTTAGTTACTCTTTGTTAGTTTGATTGGTGGGGCTTTTCTGAGCTGTTCAAATGGAGAACAAGGTAGAGACACTGATTTTGTTTTTATCTAGTTTAAATTTTTTTCTTGAAAATCATCTTTTTTTAACATATTCGATGGATGGAATGTCTGTACAAGCGATACACGCTCTTGGAGGTAATAAGAGAAGGCAGATATGGTGCGGTTCACAGGGCCCATGACTCTTTGACAGGTGATACCGTAGTCGTGAAGAATATCCCCATCATGAATCCATCTGAAGGTGTCCCTAGCTCAGTAATCAGAGAAGTTTCTCTTTTGAAAGAGCTGAAGCACGAAAACATTGTTAGGTAATCACTTTTGATATCATTGTTATTTATTTTATCTTGGAATGATTTGCATTGAAAATGAAACATTGAAAAGACCTTTCATGTGCAAATTTATGAGAAAGCATACTGAGGTTTGGTTAAACAATTGATTATCTTCATGCGAAGAATAGTCTTAAGAAGTAGCTTTTAGTTTCTATTTTGTCATTCTATCTAATACCATTTTGTTGCGGTGCCCAAAACTTTATGATGTGAAGAGCCAAAAATCCATTGTGACAGCTGAATCAATCTAGAAATGTATATTTTAAACTTGGGGATTTCTTAAACAATATTTAGGTTAGGATTTGTGATAAAAAATAGGGAAGAATCTAACGGCTGGTGTGTGCATTTTGGTCCAAGTTTGCATATGGCAATGGTGAATATCTCAGGATGTTGTTGGTAGCTTAAGCACCTGATGCATTCAAAAAGGTGCATCTTGAAAGCATGGGACTGGTTTATGAATGCAAATGTACTGCGAACTGAGTCTTTCACATTTCTTTCATTTTAAAATGATACTACAAAATGGAGGGCCTCTCAACGTGTGATTTCAGATTGGATTATTTGGCACTATGCATGGTCCATTGAAGTTGAGAAATAATAGGGTCCATATGCTTGTGATGCAAGTAATTCCACTGTCTTGCCACTTTATTCTCCATAATTTCCCATTTTGAGCAGCTTCATCTGTCCAGTCTTTTGTGGTCCAGCAGTAGTTTGCTACTGAACCATAAGCAAAGTTACTTGGCTGTCCATTTTCCCATCTGTTGTACCTATCTACATTTCAAATCCATATCAATGTCTTGAGTATTTGTTTTCAGTTTTTGATGCATCAGTGGTTTGGATGTAATGCTCCACAATTTGGCTATAAGTAGTTAATGTATTTATTTGGAGTCCCAGGGTTGAATCAAATATCAAGAACACATATTTGTTGAGAGAGTTTATATGAACCAACTTCGTGATTTTTTTTTTTTTTTTGGCAGGTTACTTAATGTACAGAGCAGTGTAGATAGCATTGACCTTGTTTTCGAGAATTTGGACTTTGATTTACTGCACTTCATGAAGACTGAACCAACAGTTACTAAGAATCCACTAAAAATAAAAGTGGGTATTATCATTCTGCCATTTTCAGTTTTGTGTAGTTCAGACAAAAAAATAATTTTCTTTTCTCTTAGGGTGCTGTTTTTTCCCCCTCTCTTTCCTGATCAAGATATTTGGGAAAAAAGTTTATGTTAATGTTTTCTTCCTCTTAAATGGCTAAAATTAGCAGTAATATTACTGGGATTGTATTGCATCAGCTTATGCTTACCAAGTTTCACCTGTGTCTCAATAATCTTGGCATTATCTGAGCATAATTGTCCTCACTTTTCTGTGAGGAAAATGAAATTATGCCCATTTGTTTAAAGTGGAATTTGAAATTTCTCCGTGAGGCTAACAAAGAATTAGAGTCACTAAAGCAGTTTCATGGGAATAACCTTCTGAAAGTTTTAAAATGACCTACTGTATGGAAGTTTAATTTCGTTTTTTAAATACTATGTACTTGCATTTCAATTGATCATAAATAATTATTTGCTTATATCAAATGTTTGTGAGGAAATGTGGTTGAGTCATTTCTTGGAGTTTCTGATATGCCCTTTATACCCTAAGTAATCTTGTATATGTTGATTAAAGTATTACACAATATTACAGGAATTTTATAGCTATGATGACACAACTAACTGTACGATCTTATCTTTCACCTTGACTTGGCAGAAGTATCTACATCAGATTCTTCATGGCGTTGCGTATTGCCATTCTCAGGAAATTCTTCACCGGGATTTGAAGCCAGCGAATTTTCTGATAGATCGCAGTAAAGACATTGTTAAAATTGCAGACTTTGGGTTGGCAAGGCCAATTGATGTTCCTCTTGAAAATTATACGATTAAGGTATCAAAGTTTGCATTTTACTAACTTCAGTTTAGTGATAAACTTGCTAATTGTGGTATCATTCCCATCTGATATTGTTAGAGTTATTTTGTTTTTTATTTTTAAATAACATGCTGTTGGATGGTGGTTTAAATGGAGTCTAAATACCCTTAATCCATTCATTAAGTTATAAATATAGAAAGGGAAGAGCTTGTGAGTTTTTTGCACACTTACACCCTACTCTGTTTCCATTGTTCAATTTACTGACACTTAGATGAAAAAAAAAAAAAATTGCTGACATTTAATATGTTTGGCATACACTTTCACTTTATGACTTTTCCAGCTTCAAAATTATGTTCTTCAATGATATGGTGAAGAACTTTACCCTTTGACATGCACATCATATATGTGTCTTTTAGTAACTCTATCCTATGTGGGGACGGTCATGTTTCTGTTTTCTTACTTAATGTAATACCAAAAAAAAAATATTTGTAATGACACAATAAGAGATATTAGTATTTGATAATCCACAAGAATTGAATTGCATTAGCTTTAGTGCCAAACCACAGCAATATGTTTTGTTTATATCTACTCTTTCCATTTCCAGTTTTAGCTGCAAGCCTGCAATATGTTTCTGATATTTTTGGTATTTCTTCCTAGGGAGGAAGTCTCTGCTACAAGGCACCTGAGCGCCTACTTGGTTCTGGCCGATACTCAACTCCAGTTGATGTGTGGGCTGTGGCTTGTACATTTGCTGAGATGGTGACCCATCAGCGTTTGTTCCACTCTAGGTGGGCTCCTGGTTTGCTGGCTGCAATTTTCAGGTATATAATATAAATCTTTTTGCACAATTATTTTCCTCCAAAGGCACTAAATCTTATTAATATTGCTTTCTTAAATGAAGCATCATGGGGACACCAGATTCAGAAACTTTACCCGGATTTACTTCATTCTCTGAAGAATTTGGTTTTGAACCTAATAGAAGTCCTATAAAGGTGTGAGGGTTCGTACTTCTCTATCCTTGAAAAGACACTTAGCAATTTTTTGTGCACCATAGATCCTGTGAAATAATTGATTTATACATATCATTTGAGAACAAAAAAATATTGAAATAGAATATTGAGGAGGGACTTTATAAAAAGCCTTTTTTCTTTTTCATTTTTTATATGTAATATGATAGACACTCTACTCGCCATACTACACAGCTATTACATAACATAAATTTTATTGATATATTGTGTCATGTGCTTAACTATGATTACTAATACAATGCTAACTTCTAATATGCATTCCATCCTTTTGTTTTCCTACATGAAATCTGTATCATTGTCAAAATTATCCTCAAACTAAATAAGACTTACTGAATTTTCCTAATGCATTGCAGGACCTGGCTACTGTAGTTGGTGGTCTTGAACCAGATGGAGTTGACCTTTTGCGTGTAAGTTATAGTTTTATGTGCATACACAACTTTTTCAATTTTTCACATTTCAAATGATGAATTGCATCAGAAGTGATTTCTTGTAGCCTGCGTGAACTTGTAGCTGTATATAATTGCAGGCAATTGAAAATGATTTGCTTGGAGATTCGTTATTTTTACTTCATGCATTTTTCTGTATATTTCCAGAGAATGCTTTGCTTGGATCCAAGTAAACGACTTACAGCTCGTGAAGCACTCCGGCATGAGTATTTTAAAGATTTTCAGAGCTTAGATTGATCTCTAATCATCATAAAATTTTGATACTGAGTTGGCAGGTATATTAATCTAGAAATTCCGATTTGAAGAAGAAAACTGTGCTATTGTTCATAGTAAAATTTTCTCATGAAACTGGTTTCAGTAATCTAATTTTTTTTATCGCTTTCTTTCCCACAATTACTCACACACGTCTGCACAGAGTCATCCATGGAATGATCCTTCTGATTCCATTAATTTGAGTGTTGGCAAATCATTCTTTTTTCATTTTCCTTCTAATTTTGAATTAAAAAAGAAGTTGTTTCTTCCTTGTGAATGGTGCTGATTTTTTTTTTTTTAATACCAAACGGCGATCACATCTTTCAAAGTGCATCACCTAACAACAAAATTTTGAATCCGGTTAGTGCATAATGAACCTGTTGCGTGGACAAGCTTCATTTAGCGTAGAAAACAACTCATGTAATGATAAATGATATTGTCACATGAAGTTAATTATACTATTAACCAACGATTCAATTTCATTAAGAGACTTTTGCACATGTGCTCTATGTGTTCATATTTGTATATTGAGGAAATGAAGATGCTGATGGTTAGATTTCCTTTTGAAGTGAAAGTCGAGATGCCAATGAATTGAAGCATGCTGATGAAAAGGCTGAGGCACCATGCGTGCCATAATCAGAGCACTGACCTCAATTTTTGCGCAAGTTTAATCTTAAATTGTATGCAAAGATTGTGGAAGTTTAGGTAATCTTAAATTGTATGCAAGGATTGTGTAAGTTTAGGCAATACTTGTGAAGAAGAACTAACCAATCAGTTGAAGAATTTTTTTTCCTTGGTTTTCTTCTGGGTAAATCAAACTCATCACACATCTGCTTTATTATCTCCAGATGATAGAATTAATGGCGCTATTATATGTTGCTTAAGCTATTTTAAAACAATCAAATCATGTCTAGAAAAATTTGTAACAACTTTAAATTACATTGCAACGATTCTTTCTAAAGAGCATGAATCTTTTCCTGTATTCTTTAGTTGACTGCAAAAGCCAAAATTTGCATCTCAGGAAACGTGATAATATTTTATTGAAGAATCTTATGAGAATGAAAATTCTTAAGCGATTCTAAAAAGCATTTGTGCGGATGAGTGTTATGGACTGAAAGCAATTATTAATTAATTGAAGAATTTTGTACAACTTTACCATGCATGCACTAAGATAATGCTTAGGACAGATGGAAAAAAAAATAAAAAAGAAAAAATTTCCTTGTAAGCATTCCTAGAGCTGAGCTTACTTTACTTTGTATGCAGTGTGAATTCCGAATGGCCACCTGATTGAAAGTCCAGTGTTGCTGTAGATGTGCTTGTGCAGAAACACACAATGCCTTGTACATAATTAGAATATATGACTGAAAGCCGTAAAAAAGCACTCAAAGCAAGATGATAGTTATGAAATCCATACAGACACAATGCTACTAGTAGCTCATGGCAAGCAGAGATCCTCTTTGTTAAAAGGGTGTTTGCAAGCAGGAAGACATATGTGCGAAAGATAAGCTCTTGCCTTGTTATCTCCTTACAACTTTTCAGTATTTTGTACATATATGGAGATTAATTTGTTTCTTCTTTTTAATTAATATGGAATTGCAAGTTTCTCTGAAATTGTTACCTTGGTTCTTGAATTCAGTTTTCATTCATTACTTATTATGTGAAGCATCATGGTGACACCAGGTCTAGAAACCATTTACTGCATGCTGTGATGATGGATTTAGTTATGACATTAATAGAAGTCCTAATAAGGTACCGCACATCAGAACTTACTAGCTTCGTGGGCAATCAACAACGTTGAGGTTGAGAAAATGAAAACAACACTTCATAATGATTTAGACGAAGAAATTATAATGGTACAACCAGAGACCAGAAGGCTGTGAAGAATTTGAGAAAAAAGAGTGTGCTTTTTTTGAACAAATCCTTTTATGGTCTCAAGCAATCTACATGGCAGCACAGTAGCACTGCTTCAAAAAGATTATGTAGGATAGCTTTGTGTAGTATAAGCATCTCAGCAAGCAGATACCCCTCTACTTCTTGTATGTCGATGATATGTTGATTTCTGATCAAAGGAAGGGACTGAGAAGCTTAAGAAGCAGTTGATCAAGAACTGAGTTTGAAATGGAAGACCTTACCATATGCACTATTGCTGTTGGCATTGTTTATTTTATATGCAATAATATGCCCAAGGCGTGATGTTGCTCATGCTGCGGAAGTGGTGAGCAGGTTGATGGGGGAATCTTAGTAGGGGTGTTCAAAATCCAATATGATTCGCTCAATCCGTCTTATCAGCAGAAATTTGATCCGTGGATTACTGGATTATATTGGGTTGAAAATTTAAAAATCCGCAATCGGTGGATTGGATATGGATTTATTTATGTGAATCCGCACGCAAACATCTGCGAATCCGCAAAAAAATAAAAAATATTTATTTAATAAAAAAATTAAACTTGAAAAATTAAACATCTGCGAATCCTGGATCGATTACAATGTGGAATGGTTTGAAGAAGCAGTTCCTCGAGAAGTACTTTCCTGCTTCAAGAGCTGCCAACATCAGAAAAGATATTTGTGGGATCAGACAACTTCCTGGGGAGACTTTGTATGAGTATTGGGAGCGATTCAAACAATTGTGTGTCAGCTGTCCTCAGCATCAGATTTCTGATCAACTTCTTATTTAATATTTTTACGAAGGACTATCATTAATGGATATGAGTATGATAGATGTTGCTAGTGGAGGTGTGTTGGTGAACAAGACCCCTACTCAAGCAAGGGAGTTGATCTCAAATATGGCTGCCAATGCACAATAATTTGGCAGCAGGCAAGATGCCACTTCAAGAACGGTGAATGAGGTAAATATTTCTTATGTTGAACAATGTTTAGATAAACTTACTTCTCTTGTGGAAAAATTTATTGTAGGTAATGTGCAATAGGTGAAGACTTGTGGTATTTGTTACAATATGGGTCATTCAATTGATATGTGTCCTACACTTCAAGAAGAACCTGTTGAACAAGCCAATGCAGTTGGAGGATTTCCAGGCATGCCTCAGAGGAGGTATGATCCTTATGCACAAACATACAATCTGGGATGGAAGGATCATCCCAACTTCAGCTATGGACTTAGGCCGTCAGGATTCCCACAACAGTATCCACCAAGACAACCAGCACCTCCACAGTCAAACTCCAAGTCAGGTATATCTCTTGAAGAAATTGTTAAATCACTTGCGACTAACACTCAACAATTTCAGCAGGCAACTACAGCAAGCATTCAGAACTTGGAGAACCAAATGAGTCAATTGGCGACTACAGTGAGCCGTCTGGAGTCTCAAGTATTAGGGAGGTTGCCTTCACAATCTGAGGTGAATCCAAAGCAAAACGTTAATGCTGTCATCCTTAGAAGTGGGAATGAGTTGCAAGAGCCTAGTAAGAAAGTGACAAAGCATGTAGAAGATGAGCTTGAGAAGAATGAATTGATGCCTAAATCTTAAGATGCGCAACCCACCAGAGCGAAACCCCTACCTATTGTGATACCTCCTCCTTTTCCAAGCCGGTTTGCAAAATCCAAGAAAGAGGAACAAGAGAAAGACATCCTTGAGACATTTCGCAAGGTTAAGGTAAACATTCCTTTATTAGATGCTATAAAACAAATACCTCGATATGCTAAAGTCCTTAAGGAACTGTGCACCTCCAAGAGAAAATTAAGAGGAGATGAAAAAGTTCACATGGGGGAGAATGTTTCAGCAGTTCTCCAAAAGAAACTACCTCCTAAGTGCAAGGATCCAGGTATGTTTACTATCCCTTGTAAAATTGGTAGTGTTAGAGTTGAAAAGGCTATGTTAGATCTAGGAGCTTCTATTAATGTCATGCCTCGTTCCATTTATTCATCTTTGAATGTTGGTCCATGAAAAAAAACTGACGTGATAATTCAACTAGCTGATAGGTCTAATACATATCCTGATGGGGTATTAGAAGATGTCTTAGTACAAGTTAATGAGTTGGTTTTTCCTGCCGATTTTTATGTACTTGATATGGAAAAGGATAACTCCTCTAATTTTGTCCCAATTTTGCTAGGAATACATTTTCTTAAGACTGCTAGGACTAAAATGGATGTACATAAAGGGACTCTCACTATGGAGTTTGATGGAGAGGTTATAGAATTCAATATGAATGATGCCATGAAATATCATAGTGAGGAACATTCAGTATTTTTTGTGGATGTTATTAACCCTATAGTGCAAGAAGGTTTTTACAAGGAAAAGACGAAAACATTTCATGATAGAATGATTTTGAGAAAGAAGTTATCTGTTGGTCAAAAAGTTCTTCTTTTTCATTCTAAGCTTAAACTTTTTCCGGGTAAATTACGTTCTTGTTGGGTTGGACCTTTTATTGTTACTAATATTTTTCCTCATGGTGCAGTTGAGATTCGGAGTCCGACCTCTGACAAAGTTTTTAAGGTTAATGGTCATCGCTTAAAACCTTTTTATGAAGGTTTTTCAGTTAATATTGTGGAGGATGTGGCTCTCGAGAGTCCCAATTATGGAGATTGATGCATAAATGTGTCTAGCCAAAAACATAAAACAAAGGCGCTTTTTGGGAGGCAACCCAAATGATTTATTTATTTTGGTTTTTGTTATATCTTCTTTTAATTTTGATTTAGATTTTTTTTAAAAAAAAAATAATGTGTTTGCTTATTTTGGTCATAAGAAAATTTTTGATAAGACGTGCCCACGTCTTAACTAATAAGTACTTCTGTAATTTTTAAAGTAAAATGATTTTAAGGCGTGCCCACGTGCTTATTAGAAAAGTACTTTTGAAATTTTTAGTGTCTCAAAGTGATTCATCACTAAAAAAATTTTTTTTTTTAATTTTTTTTTCCTGCTTTTATATATATATATATATATATATATATATATATATATATATATATATTATTTATTTAAAAAAACGAAAAAAAAAATTTCACTGTTGATTATCGTTTTCACCAACAGCAGCCGCATCAGTCCCACCTGCAACGCAACCAGACCACGCGCAACGCAAGCCCCAGCAACGTAACCAGCGTCACGCAGCACAAACCATCCAGCGCGCGCAACGCAGACAGCATCGCGCATGCAACCAGCAGTGCGCAACCAGCCCCAACCCGCGTAGTAAGCTCCAGCCGAGCAGCAACGCAACGTAACCAGCCTACGCCCTGTATTCCAGGCGGGTAAATCGAAATCTGTGAGTGCAATTATTGTAACAATGCCGAAGAGGAAAGCATCCACTTCCAAGTCATCTAAAAAGACACCCGTCGCAAAGAAATTTAAGATTGCCGCTCCTACTACGGTTCCATGGAACACAATTTCAGATTCACGCCAAGCCGTGAGACAAAGATTGAAACATGGAAAAGGCATGAGTGTTTTGCCACTTGCGGAATCCAATCTCGGAGGGTGCCTCGCATTCACGACTCAACAAGAGAAAGAAAGGTACAAAGATTTTCCAAGCGTAAAATACTTCCAGCTAAGTATATTCATTACCCGACTCTTGAAAAATTGAATGTTAAGGATAATTTTAATTCTTTGATAGATAAGATTGGTTTGCGTAAGTTTGTTGATGTTGATTGTTTGGGTTATGTTGAGATGATTAGGGAGTTTTATGCGACTTTTCAATTTAATATACCGAATGATTTTACTTTGCATACCCCAGATGTCATAAAGTTTAGGTTAATGGGACGAAATTTTTCACACTCTATCATGGATTTTAACCTAGCTTTAGGATTCATTGATGATGATTATTCTTCTAGTGATGTATATTTAGGAACAACTTGTGACTTTAGTGAAAATTTTGAGCCTTATGGTCTTTGGCGTAATTTATCTGTTGATCACAATGCCTATGACCCGAGTAAATCAAAGAGTTCTTTCTTGCGTGATCCTGTTTTGAAATGTGTGCATCGATTCTTAACATATAATTTTTTAGGAAAGAAAGATCACTCAGGAGTTTTCTCTAAAACTGAATTTTATTTTATCTGGTGCATGTTAAATGATGTGAGGCCTAATTTAGGTTTTTGGTTAGCAGATCAATTTCAAAGTGTGCTTAAACGGTATAGGACTTTATTTCTTGGTCCATACATTACTTTGTTAGCTATAAACCTATGTGTGCTTGATCCTGACAATAATGATTTGCATCCTGCTTGCAAAAAGGAATTTTTGGATATGTCTGTGTTTGAAAGAACAGGTGTGGTCGAATTCAAGGAGGGGAGATTTCAATTTACTGAACCAGGACTCACTCAACCTCCAAAGAAGCTCTATGCTAGGAGTGGTGATATCTCTGATGACGAGTTTGACGACGACATTGCTGCCCCGCCGACTATTCCTTCTACATCCGCACCACCTTTGAGCATTCAGTTAGAGAAAATGGAGCACAAGCTGAACAAGATGGAACAGAATTTGGCAGCATACTTCGAGAGTGTGGGATTTATCCCATCATTTCCGCCAAGCCCATAAACGTTATGTGGATCAAAGCTCACAATTCAGGGAAGTTTTTGCCTTTAATCTTTTATCATTACGCTTTAATTTTTATGTGAGCTTTGATTATCTTACATTGGGGACAATGTAAGTTCTTGGTGTGGGGGAGGGATTTTTGCATTATTGATGTCTGGAAGTATTATTTTCACTCTACTCATCCTTAAATGATTTTGGAGTTAGTATGCTTCATATATTATTATTTTTCTTTTCTTTTCCTTCTCACTACTTTTTTCCCATCTATCTCAAATTATTTATATCTATTTTTATTCTATCATACTCTTTCATCACTCACATTTTATCTTTCATTTTTTTTACTACATACATCTTTATCGCTTATTATCCTTTTTACATTTCCTTTTATATATCACTCATACATTCTTCTCATTCTACACCACTATTGATGGTTGATTCATTTGAAGAGTGTACATGATTTGATGGCAAATTTACCAACTTTGTGAGGATTTGAGTCTATGAGCAACCACTTTGCTCTAATTATTTTTGTAATGTGAATATCAATCTTAGTTTGTTTATTCTAGAACTTGCTTTGTTATGCATGTTGAAGCCGCATTACGGGATTTTATGCATTAAAATGATAAGGGCAAACTCTTTTCCATTTTTTATTCTCGCATTTTTTTCTCTACCCGAAGACCTTTATTTGCTATCTTTGTTTGAGTCTTAACCATTACCCATCTAATTCTCTCCGTCTACTTAATCATTTTTCTTCTTTTTGAGCCTCAATTTAAGGAGATTTTTGGACTCATTGTGTGGATATATTTTGTTGCTTTTTCTACCTTGTATTAAAGTTTCTCAATTAGATCAACAATCATTATGCCTGAATTAAATTGTGCAAGGTTCGTTTCTTTTGTTTGATTTGAAAAAAAAAAGAAAAAAAAAAGAAAAAAAAAAGAAAAAAAAGAAAAAAAATCGAAAAAAAATGTTTAGATTCTTGGTGACTTGAGTAGAAATAAGCATTTTGATATCATAAGTTCATTCAATGAGTTCATTATTCTCATTTTGATCTCTTTTTCTTTCGTAGACCTTTATTTTTCATTTAACCCATTTAACCCCATTACAACCTTTTTAAGACCCTTAGATTTTTGCATTTAATTCATGTTTTGTGGATTGAGATGTGATATATAAGCAAGCTTATGGTAATAGCATTCTTTGATTTGATTTGAGTGCATAAATGACACCTTAAACACTTTGAGTGCATAGAGTGAAGTCAATGAGAGGGCTATTAAATCTTATTGCACTTGAATTTTGAATGGATCTTCTTGGTGGTT
Source organism: Citrus x limon (assembly GCA_034663535.1). NCBI lineage: Eukaryota > Viridiplantae > Streptophyta > Magnoliopsida > Sapindales > Rutaceae > Citrus > Citrus x limon. Next base: position 26,917,406 of record CM067997.1, read on the forward strand.
GAATGTTCTTATTCTATCTTATGAGATTCTATGCTTTAAAATCCTTGTCTCTCGAATGTTGATCGACTTAATTTCTTGAGGTATGCTTGCTTAAAATTGTTTTTGGATGAGTTGAGATGAGAATTAAGTGGAGATTTGGGATTAGTCTTGAGTTATATGCTTGAGGACAAGCATCATCTTGGTGTGGGGGAATTTGTTAGAGTGCAATTTGTTAGAGTGCAATTTATGCACTAGTTTTGCATTCTTTACTTCCCTTAATATCGATGTTTTGCACTTAATAATAGTGATTCACTTGTGTTTTATTTTTGTAGGTGCAATTATATTGATTGGTGCTAAAATTGAGCTACAAGATGATGTTTAAAGATGATTGTTCTCTTGGAGACATTTAGAGCGTCATAAGAACTTTGTTGATAAGGCGTGGGCGCGTGCTATCAACTGCGGACCTGCAGTTTTTAGTTTAACGTGTTTTGTATTTTTAGTTATTTTTGTAATTATAAATTTAATATTTCAGATATTAGTATTTTATTTTAAATAGAACTCTAAAAGAGAAGAGAGAGAGAGTATTTAAGGGAAGAATCTATTGTGAAAAAGGGGGGATTGGAGAAAAGAAAGAAACCCTAGATCTAAACTTTTCTCTTCTCTCTATGAAGAACTAAACCTATTTTTTTGGTTGAAGGATAATGAAGCTTTGATTCATTACTACTGTGAGATCTTTCTTATGCTTTAATTGTTTTATTACTTTTTGGGTATTTGTTTATTCTCTGAATTATTTTCATGATTATGTTTGTTAATTAGGTAATTGGCCACTATTTAATTATCAACTTAATCTATTGTTAATTAAAGGATTCATCGTATGAAGATTTTAATGTTTGTGACAAATAACATAACAGTGAGTTGTGTTATGAGAATAAACAATCTAATTTAAATGAATCATCGTATGTGTTGATTAGGATTTGGGTCTCTCTGATCTTTCAGGCTATCAATTGATTAAATCATATGATCGTATCTAAGGTTGTCTATTGATTAGGGAAATAACCAACGGTCGTACCTTGGTTATCGACTAGTTAAGGAGAGATTGGCTATTAGAGGGTCTCAGTAGCTATAACCGGTATATTCATAAGTAATAATAATTTATATTTGAGTCAATGATCAGTAGTCGAATCAAGCTGAGTTAATTCCTTCAACCAGAGCTTTCTTCAATTTGAATTACAACTTTAATTTGCATTCTCGTTATTTTAATTTGATTTTTATTATCGTCAATGAAACCCCCATTTTTATGTTTTACGTTTTAAAAAGATTTAAATAATTACCGATCTCTGCTCAATCACTATACACAATTTATTTAGAGTATGTATTTATTTTTGTTGGCTTCGACAACCATCAGGAGACGATCTTAAATATTCATCACTTTATTATTTGTTGTGTACACTTGCACATTGGCATCAATAGCATTTGATAAAAAAAATAACCAACAGGGGGCGACAAAACTTTTCATCCAAGATGGCAAAACTTGAATTTCCACGGTATTCCGGCGACGACCCAATTGAATGGTTTAATCGTGTTAATCAATTTTTTGAATTTCAGGGTATCAACAATGAGCAAAAAGTATCTCTAGCCTCATTCCAGCTTGAAGGCGAGGCTAATCAATGGTGGCAATGGTTGCGAAGATCATATAAGGAAGAGGGTAAGGAGGTGACATGGGAAATTTTTCATGATGAACTGTGGGCAAGATTTGGTCCTAATGATTGTGAGGATTTTGATGAAGCATTGTCAAAAGTTGAACAAGTGGGCTCCTTACGTGATTATCAAAAGGAATTTGAGCGGTTGGGAAATCGGGTACAAGGTTGGACGCAAAAGGCTTTGGTAGGGACATTCATGGGAGGACTCAAACCTGAATTAACTGAGGACATTAGAATTTTCAGGCCGAAATCATTGAAAGAAGCTATTAGCCTTGCCCAAATGAGAGATGAGCAGCTGATGTGCCAAAGCGAAACCACAAGACCCTTCAAATGAGAGTGCGGTTTGTTGACTACGTGTCCACTAGCTTGTTAGCTTAAAATTAGGTTGAGTAGTGATTATTTTATGTTGAATAATCTTTGGCTATTTTGTTGCCATTAACTACCGGTTAATGTTCTATTTCTTAGGGATACTATATAGGAATTAGGAATAGTTGTTAATTTCTTTTGTATTTAAATTCTTTGATAGTCATTAATTAGAAAAAGCTGAATCCAATTAAAATTATTGTGGTCATTTCTCACCCTAAGAGAATACTATGGTTACTATATAATTTACGGCTTTGACTGGGACCTATCATTCACACTCTCGACAACAGTACTTGTAGTCTCTGTGTATCTTGTTACAGAAATCGCAATCCAGCTCTTTTGATTTGCTGCCGGATTCTGTTTCATAGTGGAGCAAGCAATGTGGGCGATAGCAGGTGACTTGAATCTCTTTTGGTAATTCAAAACATGATTATTGAGCTACAGGAGATTTTGTGCTCAAGCACTGCTTGCAGATATAGCAACTGCTACCTTTTGAGAGTTGTTCTTTGCACAAATAGCATACAACAGGAGAGCCACATGTGCAGTTGTAGGATTCATCCAAGTGTTGGCTGCATTTATGACAGACTATTCGTAATTCGCCATTGTTGTTGTTCTCATAAAGTGTTAAATGATGCTTGTGTTTAGGCTTCATTTGTCTTTCTGTTGCCTCTTTGCTCTGTTTTGGCTTCATTTCCCTTTGTGTTGCCACTCTGCTCTCTGTTTTACTGCCAGAACAGAGCAAGCCTTTTCTTTTCCTCTTTCTGTTTAACTCATCTGACCTACTCCCAATGTTTTGACTTTTTGAACTTGGCTCATTGCAATTTGCAAGAGACAAATAACAATATCACATGAACAGGGAAATAATTAGGTTTAAAATATTGATTTTTTTTTTTTTGTTAAACTATCCAGCAGGTCATAACTATATTATGTATGTGAATGGAACAAATACAGAATTTTGGATTGAAATATTTTTATATTAAAATATTGATCTGGTTTAAAATCTTAAATTTTATTAAAATTTAAGAAACTTATTAAGTTATATAATTTAATAATATAATGTTATTACACTATTTTTTAAATTTTAATAAATTCTAAATTAGAACATTTTTATATACATTGGTGGGCAAAAATTTACAACGTTATAAAAAATTTCGAACTTTATAAAATTGACATTTCGGGGCTGGAAGCTGACTCTATTTTTAACTTGCTGCAAATGAATTTATTAACTGCAAACAAGAACTACAATGGTGTGATTTTTTTGTTGTTGAAATTCCGAGAGATTAATGTTCTTAACCCCATTAACATGAACAAAGGTCTTTCACCGAGTAAACTTCTTCCTCCCTTCATAGTTAATTATGGAATCACCGAGCAACTAATAAATAAGTATATTCTTATCCCCATTTTCAAAATATTTTGTTTAAGCAATAACCATTTTATCATACAAGCCAGAGGCATGGTGTGATCCCCAAATCTTTCTAAAAAAATGTAATGTTAAAAATGCTCAAACTTAGATTTTTATTTTTTTTCTAATAATTTATCAATAGAGAAACACTATCAAGAAAGTCCCCTAGATATTGCTCCGTTGGTCGTGAATGCATGCTAGGGACAAGAGATGATGTTTAGTGGGTGAAATTTCTCATTATATCTAAACTTTTTAAAAATAAAAATAAAAAAGAGAAAAATTTGATTTTGAGAATATCTACTTTTTCCATCATTTATTGTTCCTTAAAAAAATTATGAGCCATTTGATTTGCTAAAACATAGAATAGTCAATAGAATAGAGAGAAGACACATTTTATATATCTAATTAACTATAGGCATGTTTTATGCATTGGATTGCATTACAATATATGAGTTGTTTTGCATTATGGTGTATTGCTTTAGGGTACATTACATTAATGGTGCGTTTACTAAATTATAATTGGAATGAGCTGTAATCACAATGGGTAGGAATAAAAATAGGAAATAAGAATCAGGACAAGTTGTTTACTTGAATTGTAGGAATCGAAATCGTAATGAACTGAACTGCTATTAATGTGTTTATTTTGTCTTGGAATTAGAATCGGAATTGGAATGAGTTATATTATAACAAATTACTAAAAAGTACTTAACGAATTATTATCATAATTATTATTTTATATTTTAATTATTGTAATTATTTATTCAAAAATTATTATTATTATTAATTATTTTCAATAATATATTAATATATTAATTAATTGTAAAAAATTAATTAATTAATTGTAATAATATACTACCTAATTATAATAATTATATTAATAATTTTTATAAAAAATATATTAATTAAGAATATTAATATTAATTATTTAAAAATAGTATATTAATTATTTTGATTATTTATTCAAAAACTATAATTATTAATATATTATTTTCAATAATATATTAATATATTAGTTAATAGTAGTAATAATATTAATTAATTAATGATAATAAATGATTTAATTATACTAATTATATTAATAATTATTGTTAATAATATATTAATATATTAATTAATTATAATAATAGATTAATTAATTATAAATGAGGATAAAGTTGACATTTTAAATTTTGGGGATGGGCAAAATGGTCAATCTTAGGAATGGAGACTCATTCCCACCTCCTCCATTGAGAATGAGTCTCTCATTCCTCATTTCTAAATTGTGGTGGGCCCCACGTTTCCGTATTCGATTCACAAATTTATTTTGTAAAGTAATATTGCGTTTACTTACCAGATCAGGGAATCAGAGTCCGGAATCGAAATCATTGACGACGTTTACTTTACAAAATAGAATCGGAAATCAGAATTAGAATCGTGGGCCCTACCATAATTTGGGAATGAGGAATAGAGCTTGGGAATGAGTCTCCCATTCCCAACATTCCCAAGATTGACTATTTTGCCCTCCCAAAAATGCAAAATGCCCATTTTGTCCTCATTTATAATTAATTAATATGTTATTATAATTATTGTTATTAATATATTAATTAACAATAAAACACAAGATCCATGGGAGCTAGGATGGATCTGGGGAACTATAATATATTAATTACTTAATTATAATTTTTGAATAAATAATCACAATAATTAATATATTATTTTTATAATTAATAATTATTTTAATTAGTTCATATATTATTATTAACTAATTAATATAATTATAACTATTAATTAATATATTATTATTAATTAATTAATATATTATGATAATAATTATTAATATGATCATTCTAATTAATTTATATATTATAATTAATTAATATAACAATCAATTATTTTTATAATAATAAAAATCACAAATAATAATAATAATAATAATAATTATTATTATTAACTAAGGGCATTTTAGTAACTTAAACAATTCAACTTATTCTGATTCCGATTTCAAGATAAAATAAACACATCAATGAGATTATAACCCATTTCCATTCTGATTCTTATAGCTTAAATAAACAAATTATTCTAATTCTTATTCCTCATTCCCATTCTAGCTTATTCTCATTCCATCTCATTCCAATTTCTACCCATTCCGATTTTTAACAAGTAAACGTAGCATAAATACTGTCAGGCATTGTTTACTTCATGGATTAGGGAATTAGAATCTAAAATCGAAATCATTGACAACATTTACTTCTAAAATAAAGGTGGGAATCGAAATCGAAATCGTGGCCCCCACCCAAATTTGGGAATAGGGAATGGGAGATTGATTCCCAACCCCTGGGAATCAATCTCTCATTCCCTAGATTTTCAATTTCACTCCCAATAAATTTTATTATCCCCAAATTGCCCTCAATCAACTTTTATCATTTTTGCATTTTGACCCCTATAGATTTATGAAAATACTCAAAAGTTTATAGTATTTGCAAATAGGTCCTTTATTATTTGATGATGATGATGATAATAATAATAATAATAATTTTAATTATTATTATTGTTGTTCTTGTTGTTGTTAAAATATACTTTATTATTTTAATTATTCTATTAAGCGTCATCACATCTGCAAATTAAAAAAAAATATTCTAAGGCTTAAAACAGGCACTTAGAGCATGGTTTGATAGATTCAAGGCTGCAATGATTTCTCAACAGCATTTTCAGAACTCAAAATCTGATAATTCTCTTTTCTATAAGTGGAACAATTGTCATCTAACTCTTGTTTTAGTTTATGTTGATGACATTATAATCACTTGTTCTAGTTCTCCTATGAATCAACAAGTTATTCATGGTATGCATCAGACCTTTGGTCTAAAGGACTTGAGAGAGTTTCATTACTTTATGGGAATTAAAGTCAACAAATTTGCAAGTGGAATATGTTTGTCACAAGCAAAATATATTGTTGATATTTTAGTTAAAAACGGTGTGACAAATTGCAGCTAGTTCCTACTCCCATGTCTATAAGCCATTAGCTCACAAACAATCAGGCGATATCATTGACAATGTATCTCAATACAGAAGTATTATAGGAGCTCTACAATATGTTACATTTACCTGACCTGACATAGCTTTCTCTGTATATAAGCTAAGTCAATTTCTATCTAATTCAAGGACACAACGTTGGGAAACATGCAAAAGATTGTTAAGGTACTTAAAAATGAACAATATATTTTGGGCTGTGATTTTACAACAGGGGAGTTCTGCAAATAGGCTGTTTTTCAGATTCTAATTGGGCTTGTGATCGTGATGATAGAAAGTCAGTGGCTGGTTTTGCATATTATCTAGGTCCCAACTTAGTTTCATGGTCATCCAAGAAATAATATGTAATCTCAAGATCAAGTACAAAGGCTAAATATAGGTCTCTAGCTCATGCTATTTCTGAAGTTACTTGGATACAATCTTTACTTGGTGAGCTTCATATCAAACTAAGTTCCTACCAATACTGTGGTGTGATAATCAAGAAGCAATAGCCTTAACATATAATTCAGTTTATCATGCTAAAACTAAGCATGTTGAATTGGATATACACTTTATTAGAGATAAAGTTGCAACCAAGGTGATTGAGGTATGTTTTGTGCCTAGTCAGGACCAAACAACTAATGCACTGACTAAAGCTCTCACCTTCAAGCAATTTAGTTAGTTGCGTAGCAAGCTGAATGTTCATCCTGAACATTTCAGCTTGAAAGGGGATGTTGGCGACTCTAGTAAAGCAGAACATGCTGATGCTGTATATCTAACCATAACAGAGTAGCTCACTAAGCTAACTTGGCAGAGTTAGTTAGCTCACTAAGCAGATATGCAAAATTAGTTATGCAGCCTTGCTTATACGTAGTAACAAACACGCGTGTACAACAAATTAGCTTCATTCATTCTCAGCTTGTTATAATATTCATTTTTCAGTTTTGGAATAAGAATCTTCTACAAGCTTCTTCGCAGAGCTTTCTTTCATTTTCTTGTGTTTTCTTGCTTGCCAAACACTATAGCTTGTAATTCTTTCTTGCTTTCAAAGAGATACATTCCGGATGATGCAAGTTAAAATCACACTCGGCACACTGGTATCCAACGACCGGGAGAGTCAAAGAATGGCATTGATGGAAAGATTGTTGAACTAACTTCGGGCAACAGAGAACAAGAATTATGGATATAAAACTCACGTGCAGCACAACCACAACTCGGAGCTTTGGTACTTCGGTAGTATACTTTGCGATCGATGCCATCTACCTCCAACGTAATCAAATGATGCTCATGACTAAAATGTTGGTTACTTTCTTGACCATTAACTTTAGCAAGTATTTCATTATTGGGAATAAGAATACGTCTGTGTTCATCCTTATGGAAGTCCTCATAATCACATTGGGAATGTTAATTTATTGCTCATTATACGATATAATAAGAAACATGCATTTAGCAATGAAATATGTGTAAAGAATAAAAGGAAGATTACTAAATCAAGTTGCACGCCGTGTTCGGCCATTTCGTAATTTAGTTTATTAGTCATTAAATTTACTTTTTTCCCAAATGTTTTATAATTGGGGTTAAGTTTATTATTAAAAATTGTATTACTAGAAAATGATCCCCTATTGATTGAGCATTGATATTGTTTCGTGTTAGGTATATAAAACTTAAATGTCTCTCGATTCTTAAGTTAGATTTTGAATAAAGTTAAGTCGTAGGTTTTTGTATGGGAAAAGGACAAACACACCCCCAACGTTTAGGTAAAGGGACAAAAACCCCTCTAATGTTTCAAAAAAGATATTTACACCCCAATTTATTATAATTTTACCATTATACCCTTCTAGCATATAAAAAAATTTTATTAAATTATCCAATTTGTCTATATATTGTTAATAAAATTATAAATAGACAAATTGGATATTATAAAAAAAATTATTAATATACCCTCATTACTCAATTCCTCTATTTAAATTTTTATCAATAACCAATGTTCAAAAAAGACATCTATACACCTAAAAAAATTGTAAATAAATTATAATTTTAAAAATAAAATTAGTTATTAATAACCAATTTTATTTAAATTTTAAACTTGTATATTTAACAATTCTCCACATGTCAATCATTTAAACTTGTACATTTATAACCAATTTTCTATGTTATTTATTATGGTATTAATAACCAATTTTATTTTTAAAATTATAATTTATTTACAATTTTTTTTAAGTGTGTAGATGTCTTTTTTGAAAATTGGTTATTAATAAAAATTTAAATAGAGGAATGAGGCAATGAGGGTATATTTATAATTTTATTAACAATATATAGACAAATTAGATAATCTAATAATTTTTTTTTATATGCTAGAAGGGTATAATGGTAAAATTATAATAAATTGGGGTGTAAATGTCTTTTTTGAAACATTAAGGAGGTTTTTGTCCCTTTGCCTAAACGTTGGGGGTGTGTTTGTCCTTTTCCCTAAAATTAATAACAGAATTACAGATGATATAAATTCAACACTTTTTTTTTTTTTTTTGATAATGAGTATTATTATTAGTAGTAGTTAATTACTTGATATCATCATCAGTAGCAGCAAAACCAGCGCAGTTCATGTAACTCTTCAAATCATCGTGGCTCAATCTCCCATCAGCGTCGTTATCCATCACCTTAAACACATCCTCCATTAGCCAACCTCCACCGTTAGATTTCGATTTTGAGTTCGCTTTTCCATATTCAAGATCGAGAACACGTTCAAACTCATCGTACTCAACGTAACCGTCCTTGTTAAAATCCGCAACGGATATCATGGTGCCAATAACATCGTCATCGTCTGCAGAGGCGCGTCGTCCTGCGTAAAACGCTCGTAAATCGTCGCGGCTTATCTTCCCGTCGCGGTCGGCGTCGATGACGTCGAATGCTGGCTTGAGACGGGACGGCTTCGCCGCGTCGCGTGGCCTCAGAGGGGTACCGGTCGGGCACATTTTGTATGTGGTTGTGTTGTGTGTTTATTTTCTCTAGGCGAAGAGATAATACAAATTTACAAAAGAAAGACAAAATTTGAGGGATCAGGGGGAGTGGTAGTTGTGGTTTATTGCCAATTTTTGAGGAAGCTTTAGAGCTGAATTTTGGCTAGGGAGATTGTCAATTTTCCCTCTACAGTAATTAACATATACCATTTTTTTCCTATTATTTTTATAATGGTAAAAAACTCCTATGATAGCATAAGTTTAAAATATTACTCTTATTTTCAACTACTCTTTTATTTATATTTATTATAAATTAAATAAATCATATGAATAGAAACTAAATAAAAAACTAAGCATTAAAAATAAGAAATATATGTTTTGATTTGAGTAAAAAAATTAATAATAAAATTTTTTTCTTGTACTTATTTAATTTGTGAAAATTTTCTTATAATAAATATATAAGAAAATTATTATAAGAAAACTTGAATGATAAATAAAAATTTATTATAAGATAAATAATAAAATATTTTTCCTATCTTTTTAAATTTAATTTTAAAATATTACAAAATGTTTATTATAAGAAAATGTTCACAAAATAAATAATTACAAGAAATAAATTTTATTATTAATTTTTTTCTCATATCAAAACATATATTTCTTGTTTTTAATGCTTAATTTTTTTATTTAGTTTATATTCATGTAATTTATTTTATTTATAATAAATGTAAATAAAAGAGTAATTAAAAATAAGGGTAATATTATAAACTTATACTGTCAGAGAAATTTTTGACTATTATAAATATAATAAGGAGATAAATAGTATATATTGATTTCTGTAAGGGGGAAAGTGGCAATCCCCCTTTTGGTTATATACAGGCGCGAGCGGTGAGGCGCGGCCTCATGTGGGCTTGTTCCTGCCTTACGGGGTACGTATATTTTGGAGTAATATCATCTGGGCCCCCTTAGGATTTGAGTTTTATTAAGTAACGTGGGAAATAATTTGTTCGATGTTATCAAATACATCTGGATCTCTCTTACTACAAAAATTAATATTATACTATAATTAAATTACTAAATTTTGAGCATCACAATTTTATATTATAGAACTCGATATTGAAGGGTATTCATGTTTTTTGGTCAAGTCAGGTGATAAAATACTATTTTTTATTTTAAATATGAAATTAATTTAAGTTTCTTTAAAAGAACAATGTTTTTTTTTGTAAAGAGTTTTATACATAAGATAGTAAGATACATATCAATTTTATTATTTTAGATTTAAAATCTATAATCAATAAAATCTCTGACCATGCTATAATTATATCAAAATGCTAGATTGTTTGTAATATCAGTAGACAGTAATATAATTTTAAAATTAAAAAAAAAATCTATGCACTTGTTTTTTGGTTTGCGCTGGTTTTATTGTTAATTAACTGTATTTTTATCGTCCACTAAATGAATGCCACATTAGTTGATACTAAAGCTGGTACTCAACAGTTGGAATTCCTAGCGTTATCAAATAAGTATCGACTTACTAATACATTCATGGCCCCCGCTTTATAATGATGTGGATTCTTTGGCCTTTTCTCTCTGGATATGTAGATTAAATGTGGTATCCCATCAGAGAGACCTTACATATTCTCCCATATAACCTACAAATAATAAAATGATTAATCCAATAAATCTTCTTTTTCGGTTCTCTAAAGAAAAAATTTTACATCGGCTTGAACTAATTTTGTTGAGCCAATAATATAAGCTTCTGGAAAACCGCAACTCTTGAACTAGATATTTTGAAAAAAAAGAAAGCGAAAATGATAACAAAATTGTAATTACTTGTTCACTCATAGTTTTGTCGGATGTCAATTTTCTCGAGGATGAATTCTTTGACATGTCAACTGCTTTTCGTAGAAGTTGTTTCGTAGTCCTTTCTTATAATGTCTATTTTCCACGGCAAAGCACATTGTAAAAGCCAAAAATTGACTGAAGAAATAAACTAGCTAGTTATTACCTTGATTATTGTTGGATGATTCTGGCGTTCTGTGTTGAAAAAACTTCCAATTCCCCTGTTAGATCAAATGAAGTAGAATTGTTGGCTGCAGCTTCAATGTTTCCGCAAAGTCTCTCGTACTCTTCCTATAATTAACAAGATCATAAGTACTCTATGTACAGATCAAACAAATTGCATACACTCATTATTAAATGTGATGGCCATTCTCTCTTGACCTATGTGAGCGGAGTTCAAACTTTATAGCTCTTATATCACTTTAAAAAATTTACCACTAAACCAACACACCCCCATGTGCGAGAATGAAAGAAATAATTAAATACATTATCTTAAATACGCATGTAATACAAGATTTTTAGAAGCTTGTTGAGCAGCGAATCTTGAAGCTATGTTATATTTTTTGCCTTCATCTTTTCCCAGTCTTGCTGGAATTCCCATGAACTCGCACAGGGCCGTTCATCAGACTCACGTAAGAAGTATCTAAATGGAGCTCTAACTCGAATATTGTACTTCTAACAAAATGGAACCCAAAGCTTGGCAAAGTTTGATGCTTCAACGAGAGAGTAAAAGTTGAGAGGTGAGCAACCATCATCAGATACGTAGCAAGCAAGCCTATGAGATGGATAATCAACTGTCAACAAAGACAGTACTGTGTTTACTGTGAGGATTGGAGGCTCTAGATAAGGATCTGCAGTTGTCACAAAAATGTCCAGTGGAGGAAGCTCCTTTATCCGGTTGGAGTATTAACATGTTTTAAATTAACAAGCACACCTCAGCACTAAATCCAAATCCCGCAAATTATTAAACTATTGTTAATTGCGTTACCGTTCTTGGAGCCGTTGTGGATAAGTGTTCTAAGATATAGGAGTCCATTTGGTACTAGTGGTGAGAACCCAGACGAAGGTGAAACAAGATTCGCATAGAAAAGCTAGAAACCAGGCGAATCCATTGTGCTTGAGAGATAAGAGCCCGTAGAAGAGCAGAGAAAGAAGAAGGAATAAGATGGTGACGTCTAAATATCTTTGTGTTGTGTTTTTGAGAATAACTTTTTCGTATAGAGGGAGAGATGGCATTATTGGATTCGGGAACCGGTAAGATAAAAGAAAAATGCATATAAGCTGTCTCAATATTGTTTAGTGATAAAATGATTTTTATAGCTGCAAGACTGTCCATTTGTTGAATGTGTGGTGATGATGGAGACGTATCCACAGCTGAAAGGATTGCAGTATTAGAGCCTCTCAGAGTGAAGGAATTTGTTTGATTTCATGCGATTTTATATATATGTGTATGTATCATCGGTTATTATATTTTATATATATGCGATTTTCCAGATGGTAGGTATAGGGATCCTGTATTTTCCTCTCCTGAACAGCCCTTGCACAAAGGGCAAGATGCATAGGGCTAGAGCTGGAACATTGATTCTTTTGTACTTTGTAGCACAACCTGCAATACATGTAATCCAGGTTCAACAAGATCAAGCGATGCGGATGACTGAAATGCTCGACGTGCTGTTGACCGTGGTGATGGTAACTTCATATACAATTGTTTCTGTTAAAGCCTTGACCCTGCATCAAGATAAATCTTTAGTCACGCGGCAAGTGGAGACAAGTCTTCGTACTAATTAAAAAGAAAAATAATCAACAATATCAATATATAAAGTTCATCTCTAGCTAATAGTTTGGTTTCACTAATTTATTGCTCATTATACGATACAATAAGCAACATGCATTTAGCAATGAAATATGTGTAAAGAATAAAAGGAAGATTACAAAATCAAGTTGCACGCCGTGTTCGCCCATTTCGTAATTTAGTTTATAGTCATTAAAATTTACTTTTTTCCCAAATGTTTTGTAATTGGGGTTAAGTTTATTATTAAAAATTGTATTACTAGAAAAATTATCCCCTATTGATTGAGTATTGATATTGTGTTAAGTATATAAAACTTAAATATCTCTCAATTCTTAAGTTAGATTTTGGTTAAAATTAAGTCGGTAGGTTTTTGTATTGAATTATTTTCAAAAACTTCCCTTGATTTTTAAAGTAATTACAGTTAGATGACAAGTTTACTTATATTCTCACTAACCTCCCCTACCGTTAATATGAATACTCATATAATGTTAGTATACAAGGGTAAAATTGTAAAGTTGCTATATTTCAAACCATTTCCACGCCACTCCCCTGATCGAAGTTGCTGTAACCAAAACAAATCATCATAAATTTCGCATGACCCATGCACGAGAGAAACTTAAGTGGTCGGAAAAATCTGCCGACTAGCAAGCATCGACGGCGGCATGGATCTGCCACTGTTATTGGAGCTTGAAAAAGGTCAGTGTCCGTTCAAAGTCTCAAATTCTTTGTTTAGCTTCGATTTTATTGTTTTTAGAGATAGAAATTTAAGAAATTTTACCTGATTTGAGCTGTTGTTATTAAGCTGGTGGTGGAAAAATTAATTAAAAGGAGAATGGGTTCAAACATATTTTTGGTTTGAGTTGATGAGTATTGTTAGTTTGTTCTGAGTTATCGTGTTTTGTGCATGAATGAAATTGGTCATCAGTAAGCTTTAATGGGTTTAACTGTTCTACTTTTATTATTCTATAGAGTTGTTTTCTTGATTTTGGTCATTCATGTAAATCCGGATATGAAAGAAGTTTGGAATGTATCATGATTGTTTAAATTTTTTGGTTGATTGGTTGCTCTGGCATTTTGCTGGGTGGTAAACTTTTGATTTGGGTGGAGATGATTTGTTGTTAGTCTAAGTTGAGTGTTTGCTTGTCTGCCTGATTTATGTGTGAATGAGTCTAGGGCTTCGAACTATGAAAGTTGCTTATGGGACTAATGAATACGAGACTCTTAACAGTTGTTTTGTTTCTTGTCTATGTTAGGAAATTGATGGGTGAAGCAGAGCTATAGCTAAAATAAAATTGGAAGAAAAATAAAGAAAAAGCACAAAGAGGACACTAAGAAATTACGTGGTTCAGCTTTTAGCCTACGTCCATGGGCAAAGACAGAAGGAAAATATTTTACTAGCAAAAATGAATTACAAATATTGTGATATTTAAGCTCAATACCCAAAATCTCAATACACCCAAACTCTCAAATCACTAATTACTCAAGAGTTTGTAAAAACTCTTAAAATACTCTCACTTTCTCTCTAAAGAAGAAGAAATAAAACTGAAAAATTGGATGCACTAAGCCGATGGGGAACTCCCCCTTTTATAGCCAAAATTTACTATTAAAATAATAATTTTTTTTTCTTAGGCGACACCCTTTCTTCTTTTTCTTCATTCCAATTTTGCTGCTGTAAAATTAATTGTATTTGAGTTGAAATCTTTGTTTGGTTATTGAGAAACAGAGAGAAAGTTGCTGAATATTCCGAATCTTATTCAATGAATAAAACGTGATAGATCTTACAGACTTTATATATTTTCATGATCATTAGTAAAAAAACTTTAACTAACTAATTTGCATTACATTAAAAACAACCAATCAAATCAATAAGAGACTAACTAACACTAACTAACTTCTACACACGTTAACTCTCATTGCTGCTTAACAGAATCAGCTGACTCAGCATTGTTGACGTGGCATTGCTGATGTATCTTAACTGCTGGCTTCTTCTCTCTTTTCAATTCAGCACAATGAGCTTTCTTCACAACCCCTCTCAAACTCAAAGGGCATAAATGCACATTGAGTTTGGTTCTCAGATAAATGAATTTAGGAGAGTTTAAAGGCTTAGTCATTATGTCTGCTATCTGCTCTGCACTAGGAACATAGAGTATCTTAAGATCTCCAGCTAGAACTTTATCCCTGATAAAATGCAGATCGATCTCTATATGCTTTGTTCTTGAATGGAACACTAGATTATGAGCAAGTTCTTAGCACTCACATTATCACACCATATAATTGGTTTCTCCACACAACAGAGATTAATCTCAATAAATAAAGACTTTAACCATGTTATCTCTGAGACAGCAATTGCAAGAGCTCTGTATTCACTCTCTGTAGAAGATTTAGTAACTACTGATTGCTTCTTTGAAGACCATGAGATTAAGTTGTTTCCCAGATACACACAATAGGCACCAGTAGATCTTTTATCATCAAGGTCACTCCCCCAATCTGCATTTGTAAATGCTGTAATTTTTAGCTCACCTTCTTTAACAAATTTCAGCCCATAGTCTTGTGTTTCCTTCAAATACTTTAGCACTTGTTTGCATGCCATAAGATGTTGAAGTGTTGGTGAAGATACATACTGACTTAGCTTATGAACAGAGTAGGCTATCTCAGGTCTTGTCAAAACTAAATACTGAATACCTCCTACTATGCTTCTGTAATGAAAAGGATCTTCTATGTAGTAACCCATTTCTCCTTCAACATTCTTCTGCAATCTGTAATCTTTATTGTTGCTCATTGGTGTATCTGTTCCTTTGCATTCAAGCATATCAACTTTAGCCAATAAGTCTATACTATACTTATTTTGAGACAGATACACACTATCTAGATCATACAAAACTTCTATTCCAAGAAAATAAGACAGCTTTCCCAGATCATTTAATGCAAATGCAAAACTGAACAGCTTGATAAAATTTTCCAGCTCATCACAATTTGATCATGTAATTAGTATGTCATCTACATATATCAGGATTAAAATGATTGATCTTTTATTCCTCTTCAAGAATAAAGATGAGTCAGACCTGGAGTTCTCAAACCCCCATTGCATAAGACTATTTTTCAACTTGTCAAACCATGCTCGTGGAGCTTGTTTCAAATCATAGAGTGCCTTGTGAAGTTTGCACACAAACTCAGGTCTTTTTGAATCAATAAACCATTCTGGTTGACTCATATATACCTCCTCAGTTAGATCTCCATTTAAGAATGCATTATTCACATCAACCTGTCTTATCTGCCATTAATTCATCACTGCTAAGCTCAAGACCACTCTAACTGTTGCTGCTTTCACCACTGGACTGAATGTCTCAAAGTAGTTAACTCCCTCTATTTGCTAGAATTCTTTAGCAACTAACCTTGCCTTATATTTTGCAATACTTCCATCAGTGTTTGATTTTACTCGAAACACCCATTTGTTGCCAACCAGCTTGTGGTTTTCTGTTCTTGGCACAAGTGTCCAGGTACCATTAGATATTAGTGCATCATATTCAGCTTTCATTGCCTGAAACCATCTCTCATCATGGAGAGCCTCCTGAACAGTGTCTGGTTCTTTATGTAACAATACTGTTGTATATACCTTTGGCTTAAAGATACCTGCTTTCCCTCTAGTAATCATGGGATGTTAATTTAGAGATGGTGAGGTTACCACTGTTAGGTTAATATGGGAAGTATTATTTTGTTGGTTTTGTGAAATTTTGTCTGAGGGTTGATTAAATGTTGTATCAGGTACAGAAGGTAACATTATAGGTGCAGATGGATTATTTGTATCTGTGTTTGAGGGTTACTGGTCTGAGCCATTTGCCTGTGTTGAGACTACTGTTAGAGGGAAAATATTGCCACTGGAGTATGCTTGAGAGAAAGATTCATTGCTGTTGACTGAAAAATCTAATATGACAGGTAATGTTGATAACTGAAAAACTTGTATAGGAGTGATTGTGCAATATGTATCAGACTGAGACTTGTTTGAAGAATGAAAGATATGATCTGAAGAAAATGGATATGAGTGTTCATCAAAGACAACATGCCTAGCTATATATATATGACCAGAGGGATGAAAACACTTGTAGCCTTTATGAAATGGACTATAACCAAGAAAGATGCACTTGGTTGTGTGATAGTCAAACTTATGCTTATTATAATCTCTCAAATATGGATAACAAGCACATCCAAAGCATTTCAGCATGTTATAATTAGCCTTATGTTTGTAAAGTTTTTCATATGGAGTAGACAACTTAAGTGCAGAAGTAGGGAGTCTATTAATGTGATAGACTGAGGTATGAAAAGCATCCCACCAGAATTGAAAAGGAAGTTTGGCTTGAGCTAGAAGTGTCAGTCCTAATTCTACAATATGCCTATGTTTTCTTTCCACAAGTCCATTTTGATGGTGAGTATAAGGGCAAGAGTGCCTAAAAAGAATGCCACACTCATTTAGGAAAGAAGTAAATGGTCTGTATTCTCCCCCCCAGTCAGATTGTAGACCTTTGATAGTAGTTTGAAATTGTTTTTCAACTTGAAGTTTAAACACTTATAGAGCTTCTGATTTAAGTTTCAAAGGATAAATCCAGGTGTATCTAGTGTGATCATCCACAAAGCTAATGTAATACCTATAACCATCTCTAGAACATGTTGGTGAGGGACCCCATAGATCAGTATGAACAAGTTCTAAAGCTGATTTGGATTTGATATCAGTAATTGGAAAATGAAGTCTATGAAATTTGCCCAACTGACATGCTTCACAGAAATGCTTTGTTGCTTGATTAAAAATATTTGTAGAGCACAAATTGGGATGCACAATCTTAAGTAACTGAATCAGGCTTTGAGTATTAGGGTGGCCAAACCTTTTGTGAAGTAAAGACATTTTATTGAATGAATCAGTGCTACAAGTATTCTTATTTGACTGAAAACATTTTCCAGAACAAAAACTATTGACTGTAGTGTTAAGATAACACTGAGATAACATAGAGACAAGTGTATTTATTAAACACTGAGATTGAAAAGAGGTATATGTAGATTGTGATGATGAATTCAGCTGCAATTTGTATAAACCTTTCTCAGCAATACCCTGTAGCAGAATATTTCCCTTCAGTATATCCTTCACAAAACAAACAGATCTAAGGAATTCAACAGATAAGTCATTATCAGTGGTAAGTTTTGAAACACTTATTAGATTTTTTGTAATAGATAGAACAAGCAGTATATCCTTAAGTGCAATGCATGTATTGGCAGATTGTATTTTAGAGCTTTGAATTGTAAGAGTAGTGTTACCAACATGTGTGATTGACATACCTTTACCATCACCAATGATAAGCTTATCATTACCTCTTAACTCATTACTGACATGCATATTTGCCATGTTATTTGTTAGATGGTGTGTAGTTCCACTGTCAAGATACCATCCTTCATCTGCTGGTCCTTCAAAATTAGCAAAATAAGCAGCTCCAGTTCCATTCACAGGCAAGCTCATTGAATCATATATGTATGAAGAACATGGTGGATTATACATGGGAGGTATTCCTGAATAAGCAGCTGCAGTAGGCCATGAATCTTCAGTGGGTGCATTAAAGTATGTCATATAAGCTGATCTCTGATTTCTTCATCTTTTCATGTGTTGGGGCATATAGTTTTCTTCAAATCTATGCCAACATTCTGCTGTTGTGTGTCCAGATTTAAAGCATATTTGACATACAACACCTTGCTCATCATTACCATCAGAATTTGACAAACTAGAGTTAGCACTATATTGTCCTCTCATGAATTGTGCCTGCTTATTATTGTTTCCAACCATTTGACCTCTACCAAGATTGTTACCAAAATTTCCAGATCCAGATGGAAAACCTCTTGGATGAGAATTGATAAATTGTCCCCTTCCAGCAAGAAAATTATTCCTTCCAAATTGATTTCCACCATGAAATCCTCCATTATATCCACCTCTTCGAGCATTACCTCTTGCTTGAGCATAATAAGCATTCATCATACCATAGCTATTATTATTATGAGAAACATTAGCAAGATTTGCATTGAACATCTGTTTTTCATTCAGACTTTACTCCAATCTTGTTTCATGTGTGAGCGGCAATGCATATGCATCATCAAAATCTAGCTTGCTAGCAGTAATGAAAGTTGCTAAATCTAGATAGCCTGGTCCAAGACCATTAAGGATTTGTTGTAGCAGATCTTTGTCATAAACTAGATTACCAGCACAAACTAATTTATTTGCTATTTGTTTCATTTTCAAACAATAATCTTCTACATTTAGTGAATCTTTTCTCAAAACACTCATCTCATATTTAAGTTGAAGAACTCTAGCTTCATATTTTGCACCAAACTTTTTCTCCAATGTTTTCCACACATCATATGAACTACTACAAGAATGAACATGACTGAGAATACCTTCAGTGATCGAGCTTAATAGCCAACTCAGTAATGTCTGATCTTGTGATCTCCAGATTGTATATTATGGATTTTCAACTTGTTGAGTGACTCTTTCCATTGCTTCAGCATAGCTTCCAGAAGTAAGAAATTGAGTAGGTGCTACTTTTTCTCCATTGATATAGCCTTCAAGCATGTTTCCTCTTATAGAAGCTAATACTTGATTTCGCCAGAGCATGTAATTGGATCTATCCAATTTGATTGGCGTAATGAATGAAAAGGTAGTTTCTATTGATTGATTCATGTTTGTTGTGTTTAAATTGCTTGAGCTTGCCATAATCGTGGCTCTGATACCATGTAAAATTAATTGTATTTGAGTTGAAATCTCTATTTGGTTACTGAGAAACATAGAGAAAGTTGCTGAATATTCTGAATCTTATTCAATGAATAAAACGTGATAGATCTTACAAACTTTATATATTTTCATGATCATTAGTAAAAAAAACTTTAACTAACTAATTTGCATTACATTAAAAACAGCCAATCAAATCAGTAAGAGACTAACTAATACTAACTAACTTCTACACACATTAACTCTCATTGCTGCTTAACAGAATCAGCTGACTCAGCATTGTTGACGTGGCATTGTTGATGTATCTTAATTGCTGGCTTCTTCTCTCTTTTCAATTCAGCACAATGAGCTTTCTTCACAGCTGCTGCCAAATTCTTCTTCAAACAAAGTTGTTGCTGACCATCTAGATGACCACTTTATACCATCTAGATGGCCACTTTGTTTGAGAGTCTAAATCTAATTTTTGATTAGCTTTTTCCTGTTTTTCCTTTTACTTTCCTTCATTCTTTTATCGTTTATCAAACATACCTTCAACTATTCTAATGTTCTCGTATAGAGAGTAACTGATTAATTAATGAGCTTAGTTAGTATCTACAATATATTGATTTATGATTGCTCCGGCCAAGAGAATTAGTTGGTTCTGATTTTATTGTGCAGAGTAATTTTGGATGTAAATCTAGCTAACTTGATTTGAATACTAGTGCTACACTGCAAGTATAACTACATTAGCAAGGTTTATTAAATTTCACCATGAAGGCCAATAAATGATGAGGATAAATCAAAAATAGAGTGTGAACTAATAGGTAATATATCTGGTTAAGTTTGCTGGTTGTACAATATTAGCTTGATATATGATTAAGATTTGTTAATTTGATAATGTCCAACCGTAGACTTGCTTTAATTGATTTAGCTAAAAAAGTTAGTAAGATTGAGGTTGGTGAACCCCATTGCTGTTTCTCGAATTTAAACCATTAACCATTAACCATTTTATAAGAGGAACAGAAGGTAATTAAAAAATGTAGAGAAGAAGACTAGTATCTAGCTGGTAGTTGCAGTTTGCAAGTAGCATTAGGATTATTTTTTTATAAGATTTGGCGATAGGAAAATGCTCCCTTAAAGGAAAAATAAGATGATTCTCAATTTTGAACAGAAAAATATACTCTCTCTCCCTCCCTCTCTTTTTTATTATTATTCGAATGTTAGGTAAGGAAGCAGATCCAATTTCAAGTTCGTTTTTGGTCATAGAACATGTGATTAATTTGAGTTTATAGTACATAGCCTAGCTTAATGTGCTTATAGATTAAGGATATTATATAGACTAGTTAAACTTGCTCGGGGTTTAAGGATAAGTAATAGATACCTTAGAAGCATTGCTTTTTTTTTTTAATTTACTTCTTTACACAATATTCAAAAAATGTTTTTTGTTTATTTATATACACATGACAGACAGTAAATAAATATAATTTTTATTGATACGTGAGAAAAAGTAACCTGGAATTTTCCTTCCTTGTCCTGTTTTGGTATAACTAAATTTCAGAAAATGATTTTTCTTTCTTTTATTTTTCGGTTACTGGATGGATAATGGTCAAAGACTTGTCTGATATTGGCATCTAAATTACTTTTTTCATCAGTCCTGCAATGCTCTTCTATAGAGTCATTCTATTTGTAATAACAATTTCTATTCGACAGTTAAGCTTTGATAATTTTGTAGATTGAGTTGTTGCAGATCCACTTATCAAAATTTGCTGCAAGTATTCAGTCCCGCAGTGATATCAAATCAACTTGACTATATTATTTATGCATTAACAAAATATTCGAAGGAACATTCCATGTATTAATGAATTGATATATTCATGCCACAAATCATAAACCATAACTATTGTTCCCATGGAGAGTGGAAGGTTGCCGGTAAAATTATTGTTACCCAAATTCAGAACTTTTAAGGACTGAAAATTCATCCAACAGTCAGGTAGTTCTCCGGATAAAATATTTTCTCCAAGATAAAGAATTTCTAATTCCTTTGACTCCTTTAATCGATGACATAAAATTTGAAAAATAGAGCCTGAGAAATAATTGTTGGAAAGATCAATTCCATACAGTTCATTAGAGGATACTGGAGGCAATGGACCATAGAAATTGTTTGAACTCAAGTCAAGGTATTGAAGATGGGTAGCCTTGGACAAATTAGGAATCTCTCCCTCAATCCGATTATTTGAGAAGTTTAAAGAATAAAGCTGGGAAGAAGATTCCCAAAATTCATCAGGAATTGTATCTTGAATTCTTGAGTTGGAGATATCAAGATCTAACAAAGATTTTTGTGAGAGCAGCCAAGATGGAAATCTATTTCTAACACAGGAGTGTTTGAAATATTTGGTAATCAAGTTATACCAAGTGCAGCTCAAGTTCTTACATTAATCAAGTTAGCAGAATGTCTGTGCAGAAGGGGCATCTTTGGAAATTAAACTGTACTGCATGAGATCGAATTAATTTTCGAGCCATACATCATTGGAAATATATTTCTGTTAGCTTTCCAATGAATTTTACTAATCTAAATTTGGAGTTTTCTACAGTAAGTTATGATCAGTTAAGTGCAGACTGTTCAGTTTTGAGTCAAGAAGAATATTTCGGGACTTGGATTTTTTTTAATGTTCTTTGTTGTGTTTTAAGCATACCAATGTTTTATTAATGTCTAGCTTTAATGTTGGTCTTAAAAGTCAAGTTATTTGAAGGGTTTCTTTGTAGTAAATCTATGCTTGGAGGATTGTTCCAAGAAAGCTATTTAAGCTTATGTAGTTGTAACCAAAGGACGAAGATTAATTTTGGAATTGAATGAACTTTGAGTTATTATCAAACTCTGTATCTCTTTAGTGGATTCCAATGAGTGGTGAGTATTTTTAAGCCCTATATCCTTAGCTTAACAACTTTAGGTGGTGAATTTTTCTGTATCCTTTTGTTGTTTGCTGTGGTGGTGAGCTTGTGATTTCTTGGGTGTGTGACGTTGTGTTTTCCCATCTATTGTGTCCGGTGTCAATTTCCTACTAAATTACAAGATTCCAAATTTAACTCTTTTAGTTGAAAAGGAGGAATCCAATCAGGACTCACATTTAATGTTAATGAGTTTTGGGAAACATCGAAATACTTTAATTTTGAAAGCTTGGCAAAGTGAATTTCAAAAAGAGATCCAAACAGTGTGTTATTGGAAAGATTTACACTTTCTAACGAAGAGAGTTGCCCTAAAGACAAGGGAACAGGACCAGAAATAAAGTTATTACTTAAAAAAAAAGCTTTGAGATTTTTTAATCGCCTAATTTGATCGGTCAAATGACCAAAAAGCTGACATTCAGTCATGTCCAACACCTCTAGACCATCTAAAATACAGGTTGAAAAAATATTTAAAATTTCAGAAATCTCTTGGTTCATGTTTGTGTGTGATAGAAAGACCGACCTTAACTTACAAAGTCTTCCGAATGATGTTGGAATTTCCCCTTCAAGGTTATTAAAAGAGAGATCAAGTGTTTGGATTGAAGTCAAGTTTCCTACCGAACTTGAAAATGGACCTTGCAAGAGATTACTCCAAAGAGAAAGAAACTCAAGACCACGGAACCGGGAGAAAAACCACTCAGGTATTGTAGAATTGAAATAGTTGGCTGATAAATCAAGATATCTCAGAGACGTCAAGTTTCCGAGGCCACGAGGAATCGGACCTTGAAAATTATTGAGACTTAGATCAAGAAAGACAAAATGGTCACTGAGACCAAAAACCCAAGGCATCACAGAGGTACCTAACTGGTTTCTCGAAAGATCAACGGTGGTGAGAGATGAAAGGTTATCTGAGGATACAGATAGTGAAGGAAAGTAATGAAGTTGGCAGATGGCCAACTTTAATACTTTCAAAGAAGGAAGTGAGTTTATTGCAAGCAACCAATCAGAGACTTTGTCGAGGTTCACGCCAGTTAAATCAATGTGATTCAGAGATGAAAGACTAGATAGCCACGAAAGAGTCTCGGCATAATTACCGAAATTCCAATTCAAGTCAAGATACTGTAGATTAGAGAGATTTCCAATTTGGTGAGGAATCATTCCTGCAAAACCGGCTCTAGAGAGATTAAGATATCTTAATTTCCCCATTGAACCAAGAAATTTTGGAATCTCTATGCCTTCAAAATTATTACCACTTAAATCCAAGTAATTCAAATGTTTAATCTCAAGCAAAGAGGAGTTTATCTTACCACCCAACTTTGACATCTCATAAGGATTTCCAAGAAGGAGCTGGAGGACATGTCCTGTGGTGTTGTGACAAATAACACCAGCCCATTTACAGCAATCTCCGTCACTAATATTCCAAGAGACAAGCCGGTTTGAAGGATCTTTGAGATCTTGCTTGAACTTCAGAAGTGCTTCTCGCTCACTTTCCAAGCAACTCACATAAGTACTTCCACTGCAAAAGCTCATGTTGATTGATGCTATGGTAAGCAATGCAAGAAAAAGAGAGGAGAAAGTAATATTCGTGGTTGGTTTCATTGCCTTGCAATTTCCAGAGAAATTAGTTTTTTTTGGTCTTATCCACAAGGTATCCAGGGGAGGGCCCCAACTGTGGGAGGCACCTTTAAGCCCGTACCACAACCCAGACTAGAAGTCCCCGCTCGAACCGGGAGGCACATGTTCTCCCAACAAATGCGACTCGAACTGGGGAGCAAACCCAGTCAAGCCACTTAAGGGGACTCCATTGCCAGTGGAGCCAACACTTTGTTGGTTCCAGAGAAATTATTTGTTACAACAAAGAGATATGCTTTGCATAAGAATCTCATTAATTGCAAGCAATTTATAGGTGGAAGTTACATACCTTTATCAAGTGAACTTACTTGTTTGTCCTTTCCTTTAATTTCAGCCTCAATATGAGACCAGATATGTTTGTAAATTTCTGTCTGCCCATCGTAATTATTTCGTCATCCATTTTTAAAATGGGAAATTATTACTTACCTCCTGTGAGGTTACTTTTAATATTACTAATTAGCAGCAATAGTTTGAAAGTTACAATTATAAAATATTTTTAAAATATTTTTAATTATATTTTATATGGAAAAGGACAACTATACGTCCAAAATTTGAAGAAATAGTTACAAAAACTCTTGGTTTTCAAAAAGGGAAACACCAAAATCTATTTTTGATCATAATACCCTCTAAATTTCATAATTAGAAAATTAAACTTAAATTTTCTTAAAAATAATTTCATATATTATTAAATTATTAAAAATAATTTAATATAATTTTCATAAAAATAATAATGAAAGTAATAAATACAAATATATTATTAAAATAAGTATAATAATTTAAAATCTTAAAAATAATTTAATATTATTAGTCTACTAGATATAATATGTTATTTGTCTTAAATTTAAATTATTTTTAAGAAAATTTAAATTCAATTTTCTAATTATTAAATTCAAAAGACATTACAGTCAAAAAGGTATTTTGTTGTCCTTTAGTGAAAATTTAAAAGTTTTTATGACCATTTTTCATACTTTCGGGATGTAGGTGTTTTTTTCCTTAATTTTTAACCCTTAATTTATAAGTTAAAAGTGGCTTTGGTAAACAGTTTTTTTTTTCAATTAAAAATTCATATTATGTTCAGTATTTTGTCAATAGTAATATTATTAATTGATATTTATCAAAGATTCTTCATAGCTACCCACTTTAATTTCACAACCTAACTACAAAATGGAGACTTGAGATTAGTTTGAGAGGGGATGTTAGGAATAAAATGAAGACCATAGAATCTATGTTTGATCCTAAAGATCATGATCATAATGGGATGAAAATTACTCTCGATCAAGCAATTAAATATGGCCGAACTCAAAACCATTATGATAATTACCTATGACAAAAATAACTACTAGCCATTTTAAAATGCAAATATGATAAGAATTGCGACCATTATGTAATAAAAAATGTGCAAGATTAAATATTTTTATTTTTACTTATTCTTTTAAAAAAAAATTAATTTAGACTATAAGCTACATTGAATGATAAGAATGAAGTTTATTTGTTTCTAAATTTTTGTATCGAAGAGGTATATCTAACGCATGAGATAGCTTTTAAATATGAGTTGCGAAATTTGATTTCTATACAAAGATCTCTTATTTCATTTTTAAATTAATGTGACAAGAAATTGATCATTACTTTTACGGTCATCATAGTATTGGCATTTTCCCGTTCATTGGCAGGGTCTATTTTTTAAAATCCCATCTGGAAGAAGCATCTGTGACCTTATTTTCTGCGTTAATGTCGCTGCAGGATGTTTCAAAGATATTTTAATTGCGCTATTTACCATAGTCAAAAATTGGGTATTTAAATTTTGTTACGTGCTTGTCTCTTTGAAAAAGAATTATGTGTTACGTGCTGGACGGATATTTAAATTCCAAAAGAATTATCTTACGTGCTGGACGGATATTTAAGTTCAAGAAGAATTGTCTTACGTGCTGGACTTGTAATAAAGAGATTATGGGATTTTGTTGACAAATAAAATTGTAGGGTATTTGTGGAATTAAAATGGATGTATTTAGAAGTAGTGTGGTTTTTAAATAGGGAGATTGCCAATGTCCCCCTTATTAAAATCATTATATACCAATTCCCCCCTCACTATTTTCATAATGACCAATTTCCTCCCTGCCGTTATAACAGTAACAAAAGTTGCTCAATTTTTAAGTACTTTTACCTATTTGCCCCTAGTGTCTAAATGACAGGAGATTGGCGCCAATTTTCTTGGCTCTAGTGGATAAAATTACACAATTACCCACATATGTTTTAATTGATACATAACAAAGTGAAATTTTAAAAGTGCCCTTACTTTTAAAGTCAAAAAGACTTAATTGCCATTAATATATGGATTGAAAAAATGAATATTAATAGGAAGAATAACGTTTATTTTCTAATTTCATGAATCAAGTTATATATACCAGTAAAACACAATTGCAATAAGCCTAATTTGCGTCACTTGTGTCAAACCACATTCCTTGCACAAAGCAATAAAGTAATTTTTCTAGATAGCATTAGGTTCACAAAACTCAACAACTCCATGTCAGTCTCTAGTAACTGCTTAGCACCTGAAGAAGGAATTTGAGCCATTATCATGAACTTTTCATCATCCAGCCGATGTCTATTAACTACTTTCTCCATAACATCATTAATCATAGCCACGAAGCTTAAACATTCTATCTCATACTCACCTAGGTCAATTAGTTTACCATCAAAGTGAACCTTGACATGTATTTGATCCATCTGTCAATATAAATATTCAAATCATGATACTTAGAAAAGAAAAATTAACATTTTTTTAATTCAGGCACATGATTCAAATAACTAACAATTAAAAAAAATGATTTTCTTTAACACTTATAAAGAAGAATACCTTAAAACATAAACAAAACCAAATTTTATTTTCCCCAATTCAACATCAATCCGTACACTGAAAAAAAAAACATAAAATGAGTTATTCCTTAAAATAAAAAACCGGAATACCAATTACTTAGCATCCATATTATTTATAGACCAAATATGTATGTTTATCAAAAATTTTATTCTGAAAATATCCATAACATTATCACTTCAGCATCAACAGACAACAATTAGTAAATAAAGATAAAAATTTCGGTTGTATTAAATGCGTGCTTTTAACCATTCACTAACCTGGAATGGTAATAGAATCATCTCCACATGTACACAAATGCTTTAGCAAAAAGACAGTTGAAAAAAGTTTGATTTTGAAACTTTCTCTCTGACACCCGAAATGATAAGAAGTAAAGAAAATGAAAAGCCACTTTCTCTTTTGGGTAAATTTACTTAAAAAACCTTTTATTTTCATTAATTTTATATTTTATTGTGTTAAAACCTAATTTTTTACATCACATGTTAGAATAGAATTTAAAATTCAAAAAACAATAGTTAAATGACCTTCTTATCCTCATTTTCAATTACTGTTATAACGGCAAGGTGGTAATTGGTCATTATAAAAATAATAGGGTGGAAAGTGGTATATGGTAATTTTAATAAGGGGGAAATTGACAATCTCCCTTTTTAAATATTTATAATTATGTGGAGATGCATCAAAACAACATTTTATTTCCCACCAAACAATTTTTCATCATTTATAACTCCTACTATTAGATAAGAACTTATAACGAATGATGCACTATTCGAAGCTTTTTTTTTTTCATGCTTTTCCCAGAGGTTTGGAGAAAGGTACAATCAATAGGATTTTCCTATTCCTCTCTTCCTCAAAGGAACAACGTGAATTATTTTTCATTTTCCCCTCCATAGGTACCAAGAGATTGGATCTAGCAATAAGAAGAATGCTTGGCTCATAAATAACTCACTTCTTAGTCTTCGACTCCCTCAGTCGCTACGAATGCCCTTGAGTGGTGCAATAAGATATAGATGCTTATCTACCTATGCACTTCATTTGTATGATTATGTAATAGGAGGACTCATTTTCTTATTTATATATACTCTGAGAATAAATAAAAGTTGTCTTTAAACTATTGTTGTACCTCTTACTTGTACTCTCTCTCTCTCTCTCACATTATAATATGTTCCTAATTGATGAATATTTAACAGAATACTACTTTTGTCTTTTAATTAGTGACAATAAATAAATCATGAGCTAATTTGTTCATTTATGTGAACCACCACCCAGACTAATAGAAAATCTAACAGGTTGGGTACGGTAATGACTTTTCAAAATATTAGAAATGGAATAACGCAATAATGATTAGTATTTAGGTGTGGACTCACATTTACAACTGTTAATAGTCAAATTTACTCATTTCATTTTGTGAAATGAATTTAGAAGAAGTAGATTTGACCTCATTTTCTACGTCAAGATTTTGCGAAACCCAATTTGTAAGATGTGACGTGACCTCATTTTCTACGTCAACGTCTTTGCAAGACATTTAAGAGATATTTTAGTTTGAAGTAGGTTCCTCTGTGGAAATTAATTTCGAACTTTGTCTTTGAAAGAAGTAGATGTGACCTCAAATTTTATTTCAACCTATTGTTACTTTCTTAATCGAGAACTTCATACCCATCATTAAAGTTATAAAATTATACTTCTCTACAAACACTCTTCTTTTGTTTCTAAAACATTTGTTGTTTGTACCTGCATCATCTTTACGAACTTGCCATATATACTCGCATTTTGCAGCCAAGAAAATCTGTAGGACTATTGCTTTCAAATCTCAACCGTAGCTAAATGGAACGAAGTTTTCGGATTAGAATTTGGATCCAATATTTGTTTATCTAAGGATTTAGTTCCACATGTGCATTGTTATACTTATAATAATCGTAACTAGAGAGTGTTTTAAACTTTTCATTGCTCTCTCTAATATTGGGATGTCAAAAAAAATAGAAATATGTGTGATCTCAGGATTATGACCACTTATATGGACAACTTTTCATATTGTCTTTAGGTATTCCTACTTCAACTCGTCATTGAAATAGAAATTATGCTTAAGACTCTACACATTAAAGGCGCATACCCTATTATATGCATTAAAACTTAAATTATTAAAAACCTAAAAAGATCACTTTGAATTGAGTTTAATCTTATATGACAGTTTGCAACACATAATTATTTACATGTAAACCCAATATTAGATTCAGGATCCAACAATATTGGATTAAATATCCAACAATACTATCCCTTATCTTTTAAAAAAAAAATATTGCATGACATGTATTGAGTCCATCATCTTTTCGTAATCCACCAATCAGAACATGATAACTCTCATCTATCCCCGAGATTATAGTTTTTACCTACTAAGTCATTTTTGATATGCCTGATTCCTAAGTTTGCATTAAAAACCGTACATATCTTAATTCCATTGGTTGGTTGTATATACAATAAAAATAATGACACTAGAAGATTTGTAACAAAATATGGTTGAATTTAAAAAGTAAATGACTCATATAAGTTCACAATAACGAATGACTATTAAACCACCCGATCTTGAATGATAAATAATATTTCTTAACTAATTCTAATTAAGATAAAGATAATTAATTATTTTGATTTATTGCTTTGTTTTTATTATTATTTGATTTTTCTCACATAAAAAAAAAATTCATTGACGGAGAGGAAACTCTTCTTTCTTCATATTTGGATTCAGTGCTCTGCAGATATGATGATCTCGTATTAATCTTGTTATAAAACTATATTTACTGTTATCAAAGTATATCTTACGTAATTAATTCTTAATCATACATAATTAACTTCATTATAGTTTAAAGCACTAGATCCAAAATACTTACAAAACTTTGTCATACACAATTATAAGATTTAAATTGCTTATTTAATCTACCAAAAAAACAGTTTTACTTATTTAATTATGAAATAATGACCGACCAACAATTAGTTTGCGAACGATTTATTAATTAAGATAATGAGCAACTTGTCAGAACAGCCAAAAGTACTAGCATTGGTGGGTAAAATTAAAAATGAGTTCCAAGAAGAATATATTCCACTAAAGAAAGGACAAAGGAGTTTGATGGATGATGACTAAGAGTAAGAAAGACTCTTGCATTATCATTTCCCAAATGATCAAATCTCTAATTGAACTGCAAGAGGAAAGCAAAGAGATTGAGAAATCCCCAGTCCCTCACGCGATGCATTGGATGTCAAGGAGAAATTTAAAATTACCTCATGATTATAGCTCGAATTGTATTCTTTAAAAAAAAAAAATTACTGAAGGAATAACTCAATTAATTTTGGCCATTTGCAATAGAAGCAAGTTATCAATATGGGAATTGATTGATTAATAAAAGATTGAGTTAATAAAACTTTACGTTGATTGACAATGGCAAAATGTTTTGCGCTGAAAATAAAAATTTAGGTTCAAACCCTGTTCACATGGGTGGAGAGGGGATTACATTGGATTGTCATTGACTAAATAATAAAAATAAATGAAAAAAATGTTGATCGGCAAAAAATTTTCTTAACCAATTAGGACTCGTTCGGCATTGTTTTTTGGAGACTTCAAACTGATTTTACGAAGTTAAAAGTTAATTTTATTTTTTAAATTTTTAAAAAAATTTATCTTGTCAAAATCACTTAATCTTACAATAAATTTTGAAAGTCAGAAAAAGAGTAATTTTTCAAAATCTAATTTTGAGAATTAGTTTCATATACAATTTCTTATATATCCTAATATATGTTATAGAAATCCAAAATAATTCTTATTTAAGTAGGAAATAAAATTATTGTATTTAAGGAAATTATTATTATTATTACCAATTATATTGAGATAAAAATTTAATTAATAAAATAAAATATTTATTTTAGTTATCAATTATTATATATACACATAAAATAATATTACATACACATTTATAAATGCATATGTAAATAAATATTATAGATTTACGTCTATTTAAGTCATTTGCATTCTTAAAGCATTTTAAAAATGAGATCTACGTTTTAAAACTTAAAGCATTTTTAAAAATAAAATCTATTAAATATTTAACTGATCTCTTCACAATTCATTATTTTTATAGCACAAACTGACACTAGTTATTTTAAAAACTACAGCATTACCAAACTAATCCTAAGTTGAAGATAATCAATAACTCTGATTTATTATTTTATTTCCATCCTTAGTTCATTTTTCCCACACATAAACAAAAGTCATCGACGGAGGAACTTCCTCCTCCCTTCAGATTTGGATTTAGTCTCCACCGATATGATCCTGTGTTAATCTTTCCAAATTACTGATTTAATTATGAAATACAATGACCGAACAACGATTAATTATTTGAAATAGATTTAATTAAAGTAAGATAATGAGCAACTTGTCAAAACAGCCAAAATTGTTGCGGTTGGTGGGTCAATGACGAGTTTCCAAGAAGAAAATTCCACTAAAGCTAGAAAGGACAAAGGAGATGAACGGATGATGACTAAAATGAGTAATAAAGAAAGGTTCATTACCATTTCCCAATTGATCAAATCTCTAACAAAAGAGATGCAGATTGAACAGGCCCATATACACCAGCATCCTTTGACACTCTGCGAGAAGAATGATGAGGGTAAACTTCTTTGCCCTCTCTGTGGCAACCCTTTCGAGAACCTCAACCGTTGCAGCAGGTGTGGGTTTTATCCGGAACCGACAGAATGCTTTGGTTGCCACGACAAACCCCCCTCACATAAGCATTCTTTTTACATCTGCAAACTGTGTTGGCCCAACTCTCCTATTTTTCATAAATCATGTGCAGAATTGCCGTCAAAAATCCAAATCCCTTTTCGTCCACATTGCTCTTTCTTCTTCAGTACTAGTTCAGATATGTTCTCTTTCACCAGGACTCGAAAATTTCGTTGTGATTTCTGTGACTGGTCACAAAAAGGCTATAGGTTCTGCTGCTACCTTTGCGGTTTTCAGATTTGTGCAAGATGTGCTGGCAGACTCATCGCGTATCATGAAGATCGCGTAGAGCACATTGAATATTTCAGTCACCAGCATCCCTTGGACGTCTTTCAGGTGGAGGATGCGACGTGGAGGATATGCAACAAAAATCTACGAGGTCAAAGCTACGGTTGTGTCCCTTGTGGTTTTTATATCCATGAATCATGCAGTGAGTTGCCCCAACAACAAACTCTACATCCTTTCCATCCACATCCGGGACATTTTTTGTCACTCAGCGACATATATAAGAACAGTATTTTGCACTGTGAAGCCTGTCTCTCCATGACTAACTATTTTGTGTACGATTGTGTAAAGTGTGAGTTTTGCTTGCATCCTCAATGTGCGTCTCTGCTGCCAAACGTAAAGTACAAAGGTCACGAGCATCTTCTTATTCTAGTGGAGAATATGTCCTACAAAGGCGAATGCGAAGCATGCAGAGGTAACATTGAAGGTACTTTCTTTTTTCGTTGTGTCCAGTGTAGGCTTAATTTTCATGTCCAGTGTGGCTCAGTCCCTGCTTCACTACCACCAACTGTTGTGCATAAAAATCACGATCATCCTCTCACACTCACTGCATATGTCAAATATTATGTTGAATCACTTAACTGTTACGTTTGTAGTGAAGAAATAAATCCCAAGGATCCTTGTTATCTTTGCGTTGAATGTGAGTACTATGCACATGTGCGTTGTGCGGTGATCACTGAGATATTCTGCGATGATGATCGAGAGGTATTGGGACATACCAGCCACGATGATTGCTCATTTCTTCTTGAAAACAAGAATGATGATGAATTGGGGCATTCTATTCACTGCCATACTTTAACCCTCTCGGAAGTAGGTGACGTGAAATGTAAATTATGCTGCAAAAATATCCATGGATCGGGCTATGGTTGCGCCCCATGTGAGTTCTATATCCATAACTCATGTGCTGAATTACCGCAAGAACTCAGACACCCTTTGCACCCACTCCCAAACCATAGTTTGACACTCCAAGAAAGCAAGTTTTTGGAGGGATATTATTGTGATGCATGTGACTTGAATGTAAATCCAGGCGTATGCTACCGATGTGATTATTGCGACTTTGCCCTGCATCTTGAATGCGCGTATTTGAAGCCAAGCGTAAAGTACGAAGGTCATGAGCATCTTCTTATTCTTGTGGAGAATATGTCCTATCAAGGGATATGTGAAGCATGTGGTTTTGAAATTGAGGGTACTTTCTTTGTCCGGTGTGTCCAGTGCTGCTTCAATCTTCATGTCCAGTGCGGACCAGCCCCGGCATCACTACCATCAATTGTTGTGCATAAACATCTCCATGATCATCCTCTGTCCATCTCCACCAAGGCAGTAGCCAAAAATGATTCTGATGTACTTTATTGTGATGCTTGTGGGGAAGAAAGAAACCCAAGGCATCCGTATTATTGCTGTGTCGAATGTGAGTACAACGCACATGTGCGTTGTGTGCTCACTGAGGTATCACATGATGAACGAGTGAAGCTTAGGCATTTCAGCCACGATCATTGCTTGTACTTTGCTCTTGAAAGCAAGAGGAATGATGGTGTTACTTGCTATGCATGTGAAAGATTAATCCAAGCAGATGATCCAGCATATGGTTGTGATCCCTGCGGATTTTATCTCCACAAATCCTGCGCTGAATTGCCCTGGCAGCCCCAACATCTCCTCCACAGGCATCCTCTCTATGTCTCGACAGATCATTCTAAAACAGAGCGTGTATGCAGTGCTTGTCATAAAAATGTGTCTGGCTTCATTTACGAATGCAACCGTTGCGATTTCACTTTAGATATTGACTGCTTTTCATTGCAATTTCGAGTGGAACTGCAAGGTGATGAGCAAATTTTCACTTTCTTTGAAAAGTTAGATCACAGCTCGAAATGCCAAAGCTATAACTTCATGCATTTAGATGTATCCAATCAGCGTTGTCTGAAATGCAACTTTAATATCCATCTTTTACATTCTCCATTGCCACAAACTATTCAACACATGAGTCACCATCATTTGCTGACCCTCATGGATAGTCTCGTTGATGATGAGTATGATGCACAAATTTGTGATATTTGCGAGGAGGAAAGACACCCTAAAGCGTGCGTTTATTATTGTTCAGAATGCGACTTCATAGCGGAATTTGATTGCGTGATTTCTGAGGTAAGCATAATTATATGCCGATATCCTTTGGAAAATCCTTAATTGAATCTCCAATAAATTGCATTGAATATAATATATGTTCTATATATCATAATTGTTTGAAATTTACGCGAATTATTTTTGCTTGATGTATAGGTAAGACTTGCACTACAGAAAAAGCCGCGAGATGTACAATTTAGATTTATCAATAGGAAGAGCATTATCCATGAGAGCACTGCTGGCGAGGTGGTCAACAGTAAGAGCTCAACCTTGGGGGATATTGAAGAGTCCTTAACCGAAGAGGAAGCTCAGCAATTCAATGACATACTACAGGATGTGGATAAGGAAGTGGAAGAGAGTCGGGAGAAATTTTCTATTGATCAACAGCTTATGGCAGTAGATTCTTCTAAGGAAGACACGAAGTCATTAATGGAATCGCAGAAGGCTGTCTCTTTGTATTTCATGAAGGATTTATTTGAATGGGAGGATTATAGGTCAGAGCTTATCAATGTCAATGATATCTATAAAACCAGTCCAAGGTTGGCCGGTGTTCTCAGAAAACTGCTTGACAAATATGGGGATATTGGTTCCAGTTGCAATTTAAATCAAGGACTAAAGAACTGTGTCGTCCTATTTTGTGCGACTGTGCATAGTATGTGTGACACTATGGTTCAGGACATCACCGATGACTTAATTTACACCTGGTGGAGGGACTCCAGAATTGCTCAACGAGCAGGGTTTAGAGTTGGTTTTGTGTTTGATCATTTGGAGAGGATTGCGGAAGCTCGTCATGGAATTGATACTGAGTTATACCAGATTAGCCCCATTCGCTATCAATACAAAAAGATGTCTAAGCTTTTAGGAGAGATTGACCAGCTAGACCAAGATATTGGGGAACGAAAAGCAAAAGTGGACGAATTTAGGAAGCAAGCACAGGAGATGATATCTACTATTCATCCTAAGAGATTGAGATTGGAGACCGAGGAGTTGAGTAAAGCAATGGATATTGGGATAGTGAAAGCAGGAAAATACACCGGCTTGCTGTGATTCTTCTATATAGACTAACAAGTTAGTGCCATTTCTTATTTGGTTTCTGTTATTTTTCCCTCTCAAATTTACTACATGCACAACCAACCTGTTATTTTAAGAGCATTCTCAGAATAACTAGAAACAGGCTTGTATGCCAAGTAAAGATTGATGGCATGGATATAAACTATGCATCTCAAGTATGCAAGTACGGTTTTATTTCTTCGATTAATTGTGTGGACATAATATCAAAATTTCATATCTCTGTCTGAAATAACTCACTCTCTCTCTAATTTACATGCATATATTCTTGCAAATTATATTAACACTGAAAAAAAAAAAAACTGTTGAATCCCTCAACTCATCATATTCCAAAAGATAATTGATTCCCTCACATATCATTGTAAGGCACGCCAATATCTTATTAATTCTCTCACTCTCTCTCGAACAAAAGTAAAAGTTATTGTATTTTCCTAGTACTATGATCTGTACAAGAGCAGCATCTCAATTCACAGAGATAGTGCTCATCTTACACAAGTGCACAAAAAGAAGTGCTAAAGCAGAAGATTTGCAGATGGTAGGCAAAGGGATCCCGTATTTTCCTCTCCTGAACAGCCCCTGCAGAAAAGGCAAGAAGCATAGGACCACATACGTACTACAAAAGAACTCCCCAAGCCCTGTGCCCTGCCCACCTTGTGCTTCCAACCCTAGCAAGGCCATGGCCAATGCTGAAACGTGCACCAACAGAATTGTCGTGCCGGGAATGAAAACAGGGGATTCGTCGAAGATCATTTTATCATCGTCTTCGCCACAATCATCAGCAGGAGTCCTGGGCTGATGAAACTTTTGGGTAATTTCAAAGATAGTTTCTGACAGTCCTAAGAACTTGAGTATTACATTTAAAAGTCCCAAGAACCATGCACCTGTTGCGGAAATTCTTGCCATACAACTGTTAACCCACCATGAATCGATTGGGAAGCCAATACGAATGTAGTCTGATAAAGTATACACTTTGTAGATCACAAAAAGTGTTACAGGTATGCATATGCCCAATTCCTGAATCTGTTGTGGAAGCTACACATGTCATAATTCTATTGGTTGGTTGGTTGAATGTACAACGGAAGTATGCATAAGAATTTATTACCTTTGGGAGGAAACTGGAGTTGGTGATGATGCAGTAAGCTGGAAGAGCAGCATAGCACACCTCAGGAATTGAGCGTAAGCCCCAAATAAGGATCCACAAATAGGCCAAGCATTGGCGGAATTGGAGCTTGCTTGTGAAGCAAGCAAAAATGGGATTTGTTTTGCTAAATAGAATTTCAAGGAATCCTGTAGCCCATCTTTTTTGTTGGCTCATTGCTGCAGGGTCCGCAGGTGCACCACAGCCAAGAAAAGCCCGTGGATCTGGCGAGCAATAACCTGATCTCCAACCTTTTGCATGGATCATCATGCCAGTTATCATATCTTCTGTTATGGAGCCATATAGAAAGCCAACCTGAAAAGAATAAATAAAAGTTCATTATACGTTGGATGAGAAAAGTTCGAATACTTTTGGTTTATACTTCTTCATCGAATTATTGTATTCTATACTTCTGTAAATTTGAGTCTATTGGGAATCTGAATTTATATATTTATAGACTATAGTATAAATTCTAGGTCTACTAGTGTATTTTCAAAAACATACTCCCACAATATGCGGAGAGAAATGCACCCCTGTTTCCCATTTGGTGGGAAGAGGAAAGAGCCACATGACCAGAGGACTCGAATTAGTGCCATCGAATGTTGAGGGCACCCGGCCAACAGTCCAATAGTATACTTTGTGTGAGTATTAAAAATCTAACTAATAAGAGAGAATATGTCTGGGTTGTTATGATCAACAGTCCAATAATATATTACTTCTATACGTTAGATCTATTGTACTATCATCAATATGAAAAATAAATAACTGAAACACAAGCTTAAAGAAAAAATTGTTCATAGTGCTAGTTCTTCTCTCATGTCGATATCTTCAATTTCTTGAAAGTTTACTGCCTACCTTTTTACCCCAGTCACTGCTATGCTCATAGTCACAACCTGCAACTTGGTGTACTACATCCAGTGATTTCGACAGAATGCTTGTAAAATATGCCTTTCCTTTCAAAGCATGAGCAGCTGAGTTGATGAATTCCTTTGAATTTCCAATTTTTTTCAATAACTCATCATCCGCTTCTTTTCCTGCAAGATTAGGATTTAGGTAACATAGTGTTTACGGGAATATTTGGGATTGAGGATTATCAATCCATAGCCAAAGTGAATTCAAATCATTAGCTAGGATATGTCTGGGTTCCATGTTCATGTGGGCTTACATGGAGTGAAATATAAAATGTGATCGGCGGTACTAATTCGGTTTTAATTAAATGCTAACTAATTGAATTTGGATTCAGTGCTAAGTTGAGTTGTACTAATCTTTTCATAATGTTTTACTAATAAAAATCCTTACATTGCATAAGATCTTTCAAAATGCAGTACAGATAAGATCATAATAAGATCCAAATATAAGTTTTTGTAACAGCTTAGAAAAAAAAAAAAAAGTCTCCCACGCTAATGTCAATTCTGCTTAACTTTAAAGATTTACAATCACTTATACATTTGTACCAATGTATTATCAAAATTTAATTAACAACGCATTCTCCAAATTTAATTATCAACACGTTCTTATCAAAAAAATCATTAATCACAACCTTTATATTTATCTCAGCACCAGCTAGGATTAATATAGAATCCAAATGCCCAAAAGAAAAAAGATTCATAACAGAAATAAGAAATAAGAAAACAGAGTACCATTAAATTCATTAACATATTTTCCTTGATGATCCACCTCACCCGGCCACAGACCATACACAACATTTCGTCTATGAAAAGTTCCTGAACCTGCATAGAATGGTCCTTGAATTCCCACCATTCCTTTAAAGAGAGTCTAACAAAAT
This sequence comes from Citrus x limon, assembly GCA_034663535.1. Taxonomy (NCBI): domain Eukaryota; kingdom Viridiplantae; phylum Streptophyta; class Magnoliopsida; order Sapindales; family Rutaceae; genus Citrus; species Citrus x limon. The sequence continues at coordinate 26,955,760 of CM067997.1, forward strand.
ATCGAGCAAAACAAACAAGTTAAACACCCCATTGGCTATGCATTGAACAAGCAATTAACTACGTTTATTGACGCATCGAGTATAAGATTAAAAATAGAGCTAGCATGACTCACTTGATGCAGAACGGCTAGATGATCCGTTGGTCTATCATAGAAATATTGCGGACACTGAACAAACCCCCAGTCTCTTTCGTCACTGGAGCCTAAGAACAAACACATTGCATGAAGAACAAGCTCTGGGTTGTTGGCATACATGTCGCAATCCACATTAAGCATGAATGGTGCATTGGTCATCAAGCCGGAGACTCTAGTCTATTCGTCATTCAAAATTAACAATAAATTAAAAAACAATAGTGATTGAGATTCAACAATTGAGTCAAAACTTGAGTCCCAATTGTTATGTAGTATTCATCTATTGGATAGTGAATTTCATTAGTAATAAAATCAATATATTTATCATCCATTAAATGAATGCCGCATTAGTTGAGATAAAGTTGGTACACAATTATTGGAATTCCTAGCGTTACTCAAATAAGTATCGACTTACTAATACATTCATGGCCCCCGCTTTATAATGATGTGGGTTCTTTGGCCTTTTCTCTCTGGATATGTAGATTAAATGTGGTATCCCATCAGAGAGACCTTGCATATTCTCCCATATAACCTACAAATAATAAAATGATTAATCCAATAAATCTTCTTTTTCGGTTCTCTAAAGAAAAAATTTTACATCGGCTTGAACTAATTTTGTTGAGCCAATAATATAAGCTTCTGGCAAACCGCAACTCTTGAACTAGATATTTTGAAAAAAAAGAAAGCGAAAATGATAACAAAATTGTAATTACTTGTTTACTCGTAGTTTTGTCGGATGTCAATTTTATCGAGGATGAATTCTTTGACATGTCAAGTGCTTTTCGTAGAAGTTGTTTCGTAGTCCTTTCTTAGAATGTCCATTTTCCACGGCAAAGCACATTGTAAAAGCCAAAAATTGACTGAAGAAATAAACTAGCTAGTTATTACCTTGATTATTGTTGGATGATTCTGGCATTCTGTGTTGAAGAAAACTTCCAATTCCCCTGTTAGATCAAATGAAGTAGAATTGTTGGCTGCAGCTTCAATGTTTCCGCAAAGTCTCTCGTACTCTTCCTATAATTAACAAGATCATAAGTACTCTATGTACAGATCAAACAAATTACCTACACTCATTATTAATTGTGATGGCCGTTCTCTCTTGACCTATGTGAGCGGGTTCAAACTTTATAACTCTTATATCACTTTAAAAAATTTACCACTAAACTAACACACCCCCATGTGCGAGAATGAAAAAATAATTAAATACATTATCATAAATACACTTGTAATACAAGATTTTTAGAAGCCTGTAGAGCAACGAATCTTGAAGCTATGTTATATTTTTTACCTTCATCTTTTCCCAGTCTTGCTGGAATTCCCATGAACTCGCACAGGGCGGTTCATCAGACTCACGTAAGAAGTATCTAAATGGAGCTCTAACTCCAATATTATACTTCTTACAAAATGGAACCCAAAGCTTGGCAAACTTTGATGCTTCAACGAGAGAGTAAAAGTTGAGAGGTGAGCAGCCATCATCAGACACGTAGCAAGCAAGCCTATGAGCTGGATAATCAACTGCCAACAAAGAGAGTACTGTGTTCACTGTGAGGATTGGAGGCTCTAGATAAGGATCTGCAGTTGTCACAAAAATGTCTAGTGGAGGAAGCTCCTTTATCCTGTTGGAGTATTAGCACGTTTTAAATTAACAAGCCCAAGTCAGCACTGAATCCAAATCCTGCAAATTATTAAACTATTGTTAATTGCGTTACCGTTCTTGGAGCCGTTGTGGATAAGTGTTGTAAGATATAGGAGTCCATTTGGTGCCAGTGATGAGAACCCAGACGAAGGTGAAACAAGATTCGCATAGAAAAGCAAGAAACCAAGCGAATCCATTGTGCTTGAGAGATAAGAGCCTGTAGAAGAGCAGAGAAAGAAGAAGGAACAAGATGGTGACGTCTAAAAATCTTTGTGTTGTGTTTTTGGCAATAACTTTTTCGTATAGAGGGAGAGATGACATTATTGGATTCGGGCACCGGTAAGATAAAAGAAAAGTGAAAATAAGCTGTCACAATATTGTTTAGTGATTTAATGATTTTTATAGCTGCAAGACTGTCCATTTGTTGAATGTGTGGTGATGATGGAGTCATATCCACAGGTTAAAGGATTGCATTATTAGAGCTTGTTAGAGTGAAGGAATTTGTTTGATTTCATGCGATTTTATATTTATGTGTATGTATCATCGGTTATTATATTGATCAATTATTGAGACAACACAGAACCACAAAAATTAAAAATATAAAGGGATTTAAAAAAATGATCGGTACTATTTCTATTCTTTTCACTTCGTTCAAATCATTGATAGGTTAGTTTTTCATCATAGAAATCCACTATGTTCGCATATTATCATATCAATTAGGTTAATCAATGGGGAAAAGGGCAATTTTCAGAAACCTCCCCTGAGGTTTGATATAATTTCACTTAGATGGCGAGTTTGATTGTATTCTCACGTACCTCCCCTACGGTTAGTATACATACGGTTTGACTGTTAGTTGACGAGGGTAAATATGTAAAAGACAAGGTGAAATTATAAAAAAATCAAATAACAATAAAAAAATGGTTTAAAATTTATTAGACAATTGTATTAACCGATTATACACAATATACATTGTGTAAAAGAGTGTATTTCTCTTTCTCTTCTCTTTCCCCAGCACAAAAAAGCAATGGCTGTCAATCTTTCACCATTTTCACTCCACTCACCTACTCTCATCTGCTGGAACAAAAAGAAATACACATCAAGAGCATACATAACCCATGAAGAAGAAAAACATAGGTGGTCGGAAAAGGCCACCGACCGGTGACGATCAACGGCGACCAGAAGATGCCACTGTTATTGGAGTTTGTAAGAGGTTAGTTACTTTATGAAAGTCTAAAATTTATAAATACCTTTGGTTTTCTTGTTTTTGGAGTTTTATAAGTGGTTGTTGGTTGTGTTTCATTTGTCTTGTTCATGGGTTGGTGGTGGAAAAATTGATTAAAAGGAGAATGAGTTTAGCCATAAGTGGCCATGAGTTGAAAAAATTTAATTATTAGTTATTTTATGTTTGTGATTTACACCATACATAGTGTAATAAGGTTATAAAGCCAAAAAATTGTTATTGTTATACAAATGGGTGTGTAAAATAGAAGTAGTCTTAGCTGAAATTTTTATTTTTCCCGCCAAAGTTTGCTTAAGTTGATATGTTTATGAATTTACAGTGTTTGTGTGCGTCCGTCGCAGAAACATAGTTTCTATGTTTTTGGGTGACAAGTCTGTCTCCCGTGCGACAAGACCTTGTCGCACTAATACAGACTGAGTTTTTGGATGACATTGCTGTCGCACGGGGGACAAGTCTTGTCGCACACAAACAGTGTTTTTGTCTATTGTACTATATTATCCTCTTGTCGCACATACATTCTGTGTTTTTGGGTGACAGTTTTTTGTCTCCCGTGCGACAGTTGTTTGTCGCAAGAACGCAATTTCTGTTTTTGTAGGTGACAAATAGGATTTTTGGGCGACAAGTGAAACAATGTTTTTTGTGTTCTGTGTGGTGACATGCTCTTGTCTCAGATACAAACATTTTGTATTGTTAGGCGACAAGGTTTGTCGCCCGTGCGACATGTTTGTCGCACGTACTCAGTTTTTGCTTGTTATGTGACATGAAAAATATTAAAATGTATTATTATTATCATTTTTTCTTTATTATTGTAACTGTTGTTGTTGTTGTTTAGCAATGTCATTATTATTATTATTATTCATAATTATTACTTTACTTTCACTTATTAACGTGTGCTTATTCACATATGATAAAGACGAAAGGGCAGTTGAAATGGACTGCTTTGACTTAGCAGATGGGAATGAGTTTGCTCTCTCTGATTTCAATGATGAGGTTAATGAAGTTGAGCAAGTGACGGCAATAGAAGATTTTGTTGAGATGATGGCAACAAATGACGATAGAGATGTCTTTGCAGATGAATGTACAAAAAATAATATTGAAAATGATTTACCTCATGCTGATAGCGAAGGAGAGGTTAATGAAGTTGTTGACGCTGTGCTTGATAATGGGTTGGATGATTATTTTTGTTCTTTTTGTATATATGGGCGACTGCTAGATGTATAGGCTGATGAAATTCAGTCAAATTGTGATTGTGATCAACTGTAAGCTGTGGAAATGCACACGTTGCTGTTATTTAATTAACTGATATTAATGTTTTTTAGGTTTCGGGATAAATTAAAATGTTTGTTATTTGTATCGTCGGTTGGGTGACAAACAACTTGATGGAGAGTATAGTCTATTGCTGAGAGAAGTAAATTATGTTTTTGTAGTTTTTTATTTCACCTCCAGGCAAAAATTCTGAATTTTGGGGAGATAAAATGTCGCACGGGAGACAACATCATGTCTCCCCAAATTGCAGAATTCTTGTTTCGATATTGCAAAAACAAGCATTCTGAAATTTGAGGAGACAAGTTATTGTCTCCCGTACGACAGTTCTTGTCTCCCCAAATTTCAGAATGCTTGTATCCAAAAGTTAGAGCGACGACTGCTCGTCTCCCGGGAGATGAATATTGTCTCCCTAAATTATAGGATGTTTGCTTGGAGGTGAAATTAAAAACAATAAAAACATAATATTACAAATAAACACATAAACATCTTTCTACAATTTTGTAAGACAAGATTGTCGCACGGGAGACAAGAACTTGTCGCTTAACATTACAGACCAATTTCATGGGACAAATAAAAATACTACCAATAAAAGCCATCACCGCATGTTCCTTGAGAAGAAACTTAAATAAAAAATTAAAAATAAATGGCTGCATGTCACGCGGGCAATGGCAACATAAAATGGGGCACGCGGGACAGCAAAGCAAAGCGCGCCCAATGGACGCTTGTCGCGCGGGCGATGAGTGCTTGTCGCGCGTGCATTCCTACGCCCGTCGCGCGCGCGACAATGCTGCAAACTTTGTAAATGTGTTTTTGTCTCGTTTTTTCGCAGATTTGTTGTGCTGCATGATGAGCTTACAAATTTTGTCTTCCCATCAATGTGCCATTCTACTTAATTTACTTAAAATGAGACAAACAAACCGTAATAGGCATTTTGTCGAACACCTCATGTGCCATTTTTTACCTACCAATTTAATTAAACCGTTTTTTATATTTACACAACAATCAATCCTAATACTCATCTATAGTCAATCTTACACTCGTCTAGCTATCAATATCATTTCATTTCATTTCGATATAAATAAATATGGTTAAAAAAGAAAAAGAAAAATGATTTATATAAAAGGAAGAAGGAGATGGGTTGAATCTAACTTTTTAGCCTAAATATTGAGTACTTACAGTAGTAATTAATTAAAAGACCAGCTGGGCTTGAGAAAATGTTTGTTACTTTCCTATAAAATTAAAAGATAAAATAAAAAACATATAAATTAATTGATTAATGGAGGATGGGGGGAAGCAAGTATTGTGTAGTGTGTGTAGAATATATAGATGGAGGAGAGTCATAGTACCAAGAGCTGCAACTTTCTAAAAAATTCAGCCAAAATGGGGAGAGCAAACCTAAGTTCAATTTGGAGAGAAGATGAGGTAAGTGTATATCACCCTATTTTTGTCCATAAACACACTCATTGGTAAAAGAATCCGTATAAAGTTGTTGGTGCCAAATCCTAGGCTTGGTTTTAAGTTGTTTGGATATTTTAGTAATTTTACAAGTCAACTAACGGTCAAACCGTATGTATACTAACGGCAGGGGAGGTAAGTGAGAATACAATCAAACTCACCATCTAAGTGAAATTATATCAAACCTCAGGGGAGGTTTCTGAAAATTGCCCATGGGGAAAATGATAGCGGGTCCCCCAATGCATAGGTAGAAATTGATAAAGAATCTCGAACTTTTTGAAGAAGACAGAGAACCATGTCTTTTAAAATGTTTCATTAGTTTGGATAAAAACAAAAGGGTAACTTAGGATATTTGCCTTGAAAGTACTTGTGACACAATTTGAATAATTTGAATATAATTATATTTCATTTTATTTATTAAAAATTAAAATATTTAAACATAATATTGTTGTATATAATATAGTTAATCAGTATTTAATTCAAAGTTTGTCCGCCAAGGGCAACCAAATTATTTAAGATTAAAACTTTTGAAAAGGAATAATTATTTTTAAAAAACTACTTTTCTTAATTGTTCTCTTTATAAATAGATTATAAATACATATACAATATGAAATTAATAATACTTTTTATTTAATATATTATATTAAATGAAGGAATAAAGTTATGCTTAGTTTAAAAAGAGACTATTTATTGAGTTTTCGTGACTAGTTGTCCTACGAAGTGTTTATTTTCTTATAATAAAACGTAAATATTCAAAATTTAGCTTGTTTTGTTCCCGATAATTAGAATGGTAAACAAGTCATTTAAACTTTGAAATTCAATATTCCATCCAACTAATCAATTTGCTTACGGATAGGTGTTTGTATATCTTTTCTGAAATCTTAGGAACTTTTTTATCCTTCTATCCTAAACGTTGAAGTATTATTTTAGTTAACTATTTGGATGGTAATATTTCTACCCCTTAAATTGTACAAACCCACCCCACTTCAGAAAAGGGTAATTAAAATTTTATTGGTTGTCAAATTTATGCTATTTAAATGTAGAGGTGTTGGAAAATTTATTGAGTTTCAGTTCAATTAACAAAAATAATTTGTTCCCTCGCGAACTCTTTGGTGTGTCAGAGGCTAGTGGTGTGGGAGTTTAGGCAGGGCCCTTTCTCTAATGCTCTTTTTCTTTTTCTCGTTGGTTTTTTCAGTTCCTTTTCTTTTTTTTTTCTTTCTTATTCATTTTCATGTTATGGACACGTCGGAATTAATTTATTTTTGTGAGAAGCTCCCATTGTGGGGAAAGGCAACCACTGTTGCCATTTCAGATGAAGTTTTGCGACGGAGGGAGACTATGGCGGCTGCAAGTTTGATTGGTAAGATCTTGACCAAATAGCTGGTGAATAAGGATACTTTTATCCGTAGTATTCTAGTCAATTTGGAAATTCTTTAAGGGTGTTACAGTGGAGATTCGGAAGATAAGAATTTTCTGTTTCATTTTGCTGTTTCGTTTTGCTTTTGCGCGTGATAGATATAGAATTTTGGCAACAGGACCCCGGCACTATGGAAAAGCTTTACTGGTTTTTTCTCCTATTGTGGGTACCGGAGCATTGGAGGAGCAAAATTTTAATAAGGCTGCTCTCTGAGTTTGGTTTTTAAATGTGCCAATGGGGTATATGTCACAGGAGATGGTATAGTTTATTGCTAGTATGTTGGGTACAGGAGAGAAGGTGGAAGTTGGTCGGCGATTTTGTTGGTAAGTATCTTCCGGTGTGCATATGGTTGTTGATGTCTCTGAACCTGTTAAGCCTGGTTTGCTAGTCTGTTTTCGTATAAAGGACGTTGATCATTTGATACCAGTAGCGTATGAGCAATTGCCGGATATTTATTTTTATTGCGGGCGGCTAGATCATCTTTATCAGGATTGCTCTACTTATGAACTTGCTAGAGCCGAGTAGGAAGAGAATGTCCCGTTACATTACATGGGTTGGCAGCGTGCAACTGGTAATGGTGATAAGGATAGTTCTAATGGTCGTGGCCGTTCATTAGGGCGGGGGGGCAGTTTGGCGGAACCAGTTGTACAAGTAGATGTAACTAATCACGAAAATTGTGAGCCTACAATTAAGGACAATGTTTTGGATAAATTGAGGGAAAATTCAAATTGTGTTAGTGGTGGGGGATGCTTTAATACGGATAGGGTCAGCGTACAAAATAGTAGATTCTCATATCACCGTCCATTCAAAGGATGGTCTACATCCAGGCGAGACACGTGTACTTCCTAATTCTCTTACACGTCTTCACGTGAGTGATACAGCTGCGTCACATGCTACTCAAAACACTTTTGTTACTTGCGCGCAAAAAGAATCCAATGCTAACCTCGGGAATGCTTTCCCACGTTTTGTTTCGGTTTAGCCTTGTTTGGCTCCTTTTTATATCAAAAAAAAAAAAAAAAATCCAATGCTAACCCACGTGCGAAAGCCAAGCAATCTTTCTCCCTTGCGGCAATGAGTAACGACGGTGCTGATTTGAACTTTCTTTCTAAAAAATTGGTTGAATCTCCCCATGCCTCTAAGTTTAACTTATTGCTTAATTCAATGGTGTTGGATGAGGATATGATCTTACAAACTCAATATGGTCGGTCGGCGACTGGTTTTTGAGAAATTGGAAGTGGGATCGGTGATGTTAGGTGTTGGGTCTCGTTAATTTAAAGAAAATATGTGATAAAAGGACGAAGGGGCTTGTTCATTTGCAGGAAGATTTTTTTAGTATGCCTTCTTCTAAGAAAATGGTACAAGAAGGCTTTAATAAGGGAAGGCATTGGAAGCGAGCTAAGTGATTGCATTCTCACGTTTTTTTAATCGATTCTCTGATTGCCAGGAATAAATTAGTATTTGGGGATGTGGCAGTTCACAGAAATGGTAGTAGTAAACATTCAAAAGTGACAAACGGGAATTTGGTGGGTTCTTCTATTGATGTGTCGAATTTATCGGTGGGAGCTGAGCCGATCACCATGAATGTGCCATGCTGGAGTGTCCGAGGTTTAAGGAATCCTTAGGCTTTCTCTGCTCTTCAAAAAATTCTTCAGTTAGTGCAAGCTGATATTGTCTTTCTTTGTGAAACATGGGTTGAGGCTTCGATTATCGAGATGAAAAGTTAAGAGTTGGGTTTTCTAAGTTGCTTAGCTTTGGATAGAGTTGGCTTTGGCCGTGGGATAGCAATTCTTTGGAAATATGAGGTCAATCTATCTGCTGTTTCATATAGTTGTCATCATATAGATTCTATAATTAAGTCTAAAAGTGGGTTGTGGCGGCATTTTACTAGTGTATATGATCATCCTGAGGCTAATATAAAGAAACATATATAGAACTTCTTCGTCGTTTTATTTCGTTATCTTTGCTGCCTTCGATATGTAGGGTTGATTTTAATGAAATTCTTGATTATACGGAGAAATTTAAGGGGACCGCCAAGATGTTCTAAGGCTGTGGCTGATTTTTGTAAGGCTATTGGGGATTATGAATTAATTGATATGGGATTTGTAAGGTTCCCCTATACTTAGGCTAACCGGCGTATGATGTGGGGTTGGTGGAGGAACACCTGGACAAGTTTCTTAGTAACTGTACTTGGCATGATTTAGGCTTATGTTCAACAGTTACTCATTTCGATTCTTGGTGGGCTAATCATTCTCCTATTCTCTTAAAAATTACTAGTACTAAGGGCTCTTAGCAAGATAGAAGGTTGAAAGCTCACTTTAACTACGAAGCATGGTGAAAGGCTTATCAAGCTTGTAAAGAACTGGTTGCAAAGAGTTGGATGATGGTGCTACTCATGGTGATCATGTTTGGCTTTTCCAATATAAAGTAATGAAAACTGTGTTCACCTTTACTAAATAGAGTTCAGTGGAATTTAAAGGGTGGCGTAAGCACTTTGATGAAGAGTATTCATAATTAAAGAATATTTTTTAAAAACTTATAGGCATTACAGTGATGATAATGGGCTTCGGTGCTTAGAAAGAGAAATTGATGACTTACTTCAAGAAGAGGAATTGTACTGGAAACAAATGGCTCATGTTTATTGGATGAAGGAAGGGGATAATAATACATGATTTTTTTACTCTAATGATTCCATGAGGCAACGACAGAATTTGATTTGGGGGTTATTAGATCAGGAGGGTCAGATGGTTATAGATGAGGCTATTGTTGAGCTATATTTTATGAAGTTGTTTTCTTTGTCAAATGCAGCTCATTAGCAATGGGCATCGGCTTTAGAACATGCGCCTGTGAGAGTAATGGATGTTATGAATCAGTAGCTAATTTTACCGTTCTTCAGGGATGAAGTTTGTCAGCCTATGATGCAAATGCATCCGACTAAGGCACTGGACCGAATGGCTTGCCACCTACTTTCTTTTAGGATCATTGGCTGTGATGGGTACTCAAATTATATCTATTTATCTTTCTATTTTAAATAATGGTGCTCTCCTTTCTGATTTAAATCATACAATTGTGGTTTTGATACCAAAGATTATATCTCCAACCATGGTGTCTGATTTTCAACCACTGAGTTTATGCAATGTTATTTATCGAGTTATTGCAAAGGTTATTGCTAACAAATTAAAGTTAATTAGTTTTGAGTGATGTCATTTCACAAAACCAGAGTGCTTTCATTCCATTACCGACAATGTCATAGTTAGGTACAAATGCTTGCATTGGCTGGGGTTTTGTCCGTCCCATAAGAATAACTTAGTGGCGATGAACTTAGATATTCTTAAGACATATGATCGGGTTGAATGGGAGTTATTTTTTCCAACAAGTGATGTGTCGTTTGGGTTTTCTTATGCATTGGATTATGTTGATTATGGCCTTGTGTTACTACAACAACATTTTTGTTCAATATAAATAGAGAAGTTTGGGGCTTGTTTCGGCCGCAATGGGGATTGCAGCAGGGGTGACCTCTATTGCCTTATTTATTTATTGTATATGCTGAAGTTTTTTAACGTTGATCCAAGCTACTAAATCTGTAAAGGATATCTTGAGGGTATGTTTTGCTTCTGATTTATTCATTTCCCACTTTTTGTTTGTGGATGACATTTTTCTTTTTCGTCGATCATCATTGGAGGATTGTGGTAGGCTAAAGAACATATTGGATTGTTATTCTGTGGCATTAGGGCAAGTTTTTGACTATGACAAATCTTCTATTCATTTTATTCAGAATATGGCTCCAAATGTTTTGCTCGAGATAACTGCTTTTTTCGGTATTTGCTGAGGTTCTGGTTTATCAACAATGTTTACGTTTATCAGCCATGATTGGTAAGAATTGTCGGTATTTCTCAACGAATTAAAAGTTTTGGTTGCCAAGAAATTGTCGTGCTGGTGGGAAAGATTTTTTCTTGTGGTGGGAAGGAGGTATTAATTAAGATGGTGGCCCAAGCCATTCCTTCGTATGCTTTGAGTACTTTTTATTTGCCAGAGACTTTATGCAACGCATTTCAATGACAATTCACTGCTTGCTAGTGGGGGTCAAATGAAAACCAACAGCGCATTCATTAATTAGATGGAGTGGAGGAGGATGAGTTAGCTAAAAGAGTTGGGGGGTTTTAGGTTTTACAATCTTATCTGTTTTAACCAAGCAATGTTGAACAAGCAAGAATGGTGGTTGTCGCTTTATGATGATCTGTCAATTTCAAGGGTGTTACAAGCTAGACGTTTTCGACGCAACCCATTTCTATATGCAAAATTAGGCTCTAATCCTTCTTACATATGGCAGATTATTCTTTAGGGACGAGAACTATTAAAGGGGGGTCTTTATTGTTGTGGTTGAAATGGTCGTACATTAATGTTTATGGCAGTAATTGGCTGCCACGACCAAGTACTTTTAGCCCTATCTCACCAGATTCATTACCACTAGGTACGACAGTGGATTATTTGATTGACCGTGGGAATGGTTAGGATGTGGCACGATTACGGGGGCATTTCTCACCTATTGATGTTGAACTGATTTTAAAATTGAAACTCTTTTATATGTTGATAGAAGATGCTGTGTTTTGGCGTTTTGATAGATGTGGGTTTTATACTGTAAAATTTGGGTATCATCTGGCTGTACAAGTTCGAGATTTCTTAGTTACTGGAACATCAGTTGGGATATCTAAGTGATGGAATCTAATTTGGACTTTGAAGGTGCTTCCTAAGGTAAAGATTTTTCTTTGGCGAGCTTCTAATGATGCTCTTCTGACAAAAGTTAATCTAAGAAAAAGAAAGGTATTATCTGATGCTTGTTGTGCTTGTGTAACCTTTCTTATGAGAGCTTGATGCATTCTTTGTTTCATTTTGATTTTGCACAATGAGTGTGGAATGATACAGTTTTTGCTAATCTATTTTATGTGATTGTCGTAATGATTGTTGAGTTTCTTTTTTTTTTTTCCTAGTATTCTATTTCCACCTTATCTAGCACTGAATTATGCTCGATGGTGATGATTATGTGAGGTATTTAGGGGGCACATAATAATATGGTGTTGTGGGGACAATCTAATGGGCCGCACACTATATGTGCACGAGTTCAAGGAATTTTGGAGTCTTTTGCCAATAATGTTGTCACTATTGTTGATTGTAATTTGAATAGTAATAGGCATGAGTGTGTGCAATGGGAGCCACCGCCTGTGGATTGGCTGAAATTGAATGTAGATGCCACAATAAATGCAAATAAGGGTGTAGTGGGTTATGGTCTATTGTGCGCAACCATGATGGTTTGGTGATGGTTGTGGGAATTGCTCAAGGGGTTTCTCTGATGATGTTGATGTGGCTGAGGCTGAGGCCTTATGCTTTGGATTACGACTTGTTAGAGAGATTGGTTTATCTCTACTAATGGTTGAGTTGGATTCACTTTGTATGATCAATTAGTTTTGGATCAACTTAGTACTCATACCGAGTTGTTTTGGTTTATTTCTGAAGTGAAACACTTACTTTCTCCAAAGCATTCTTTTCAGGTTTGATGTATTTCTAAGGTTTTTAATTTAATAGCGGATGCATTAGCAAAATATTATGTCCGGTGTAGGGATTCTTATATTTGGTTGGAAGATTTTCCAATATACCTATGTTGTTATCTTTGAGATTTGTACTTCTTAATGATTAATGAATTTTTTTTTTTTTAAAAAGTTAGATTATATAGGTTGTAAAATTAAATACCTGAATTATTATGGCAAAACATATGGTACATTTTCTAGTCAATCTGGTATTTCTTATTATAAGCGTAAAATAGTCAATCTAGTAAAATAGTCATACTAAAATTATGTTAAAACAATATTAACGGTCAACATCAACAATGTTCAAGAGACTTGAATGAAAAAAATGAAGGATCTGATTGATTTATTGTATAAACCTTTTCTTCATTTGAAATGCTAAAAAATAATGTGATTTTTCTATAGACAAAAATTGTGGGTTTGAATTATCCCTACCCTAATTATTTTCTAGTTGGAAATATTCCCCACAATCTATCAAAATTTTTGCTCTTTGATAAATGGACCCATTTAAACCAACTATACCCTTATCTTTATAATATGTGTAGTATTTTATTTTTCTTCTAATAATACTTATTATTTTAGAATAGGGATAAAAATTCTCTTTTAATTTTATTTATTTATTGTAGACATACTATATATTGTAAAAGATAATATTTAAACATTATAGAGGTGCCCATTTTTTTTGTACAATTTTGTGAAAAAAAATATTTAACATTTTTTCGAAGATTCTAAAATATTGTAAATTAAAAGATAATGATGTTTTATGTATTAAGAATTAGATAAATGTATATATTTTATGAAATTATTATTCCATAAGTAAATTTAATGATGATATTGTAACTAGAACAAAATCTGCTACATAGGGTGCCATTCATAGGCAGAGCTTCTCATAAAATTATATTGGGGCCAATTTAAATTTTAAATCCACAAGTTCTTAAAAAGGGAAAAAATTCCCGCACACCAACCCCTAAAAATTGCTTAAATGGTCTTATAAACCTCCTTAATTTAAAAATAATTGCATAAACTCCTGTTTTACCATTATACTGTTTTATTATAACAATAAAAAATTGACTTTAAATAAACATCTATAACAAATACAATAATAATAATAATAATATAAGTCATAAAATAATAAAAATTCTGTAAAATTTTTTGAATCTTAAAAAATTATTTTAATATTATTAATATCTCATATATTTTTTAGTGATAATAAAATATCTTTAACAGGTTAATAATTTTAAATTAATTATATTTAATATTCAAAATAATTCATAAAATTTATGTTATAATATTGACAATATTTTTTAATTATGACTGTATTAGTATAAATCTTAAATTCAAATTTTGAATTAATAGAATATTAATAAAATAAATCAGGGTAGACTGATATTAGCTTAATAGTAAAAATAATTTTCATTATATATATATGTAGTATTTTTATTTTTACCAACTAATTTTTTTTTTGTTCAATTGATTATTCTATTAACACATCATAAACAAATAACTTTATAAACTGCAACAATCTCAAACTGTCATTAAACCAGGTCACAAGACGAACCTCCAGTTAATTGAGAATACTCTCTATATGATTTTTGAATTAGAATTTATTGTTAAGCTTGTTTTTTACAAAGTAAAAAATTTATATTTTAAGATTTATTTTGTATTTTCATATTTTTAATTTTCTTACCAAACAATTATTGATTCAATACTCAGTAAAATTCAGTTAAGTACTTAGATGATTTTTAAGCACCCGAAATCATTTTCAAAAATTCAGTCGCCAAATCGGAAGAAAGAGACAAACGAAGTACACATGCTTCTTCCGAAGTTGAACTCCGTATATTTTTCAATTATTTGGAATCATATGGAGAGAAGAATGAATTAGGTCAAGCAGAAAAGAGACAAATAAGAGTCTCACTTCTAAAAAGGCGGCGAATATTGCTCGAGTTAGTTTTGGTGTCCATTATTACTTTAATAATATAAAGTAGATTTGCTTAAAGATGAAATTGGCATTTGGAAAACTATAAAGTAATGCCAAGATAGATTATTTAATGTTTACACATGTGATGATATTCAATTAATTAATGATATTAGTTTAGGGGAAAAAGAGCGAAAATCCCCTATTTTTTGATAAAATTAATCTAAACCCTCTAATATTTGAAAACATGTTCAAACTCCACTGAATGTCAACTGTTTCGCTGATCTTATTATTTCACTCTTGTGGTTGTTTGATATTAAGAATACGAATACCTTTATTTATCTAATTAATTTAAAAAAATTAATCGCAATTAATTAAAAAGCATAGGAAAAAGTAAGAAAATTGACATAATTATTTAATTAATTCTGAAAAATTAAAATCGAAATTAATAATTATATACACTATTCTTTTGCATAATAATAATAACTTGAAATTTTATGTAAATATACACCCTCAACTACTTGTTTTAAATACCCTCAACTTATTACTCTGCAAAAAAAAATAGTATGTGTGTGTACATACATATTTCATTTAAGTTTTCAATTAATTCTAAATATATTCTCAGAATTAATTGAAAAATTGTGTCGATCTCTTACTTTTTCTCATTATTTTTATATAATTTTTTAATTAGTTATAGTTAAAAAATATTTAATTAAATAGTTAAAGTTATTCACATTTCCAAAATCAAACAGCCATCATAGATAAAATGGTAATATCAATACAAAAGATGCCACTCAGAGATTTAGAAGTATTTTAAAATATTAAGGAGATTTCTATTAATTTTGTGAAATCAAACAACCATCATACCAATGACTTCAATTTTGGCCGCAAAATAATTTAACCAGCTACTCTTTGCATGTACAGTTGTAAAATACTTTAAATAGAATTAAAGTAACTGACTGCTTTTGTTTTCCTCGTCAATGACAATTTTTGTAAGTTCGAAACATTGAGGCTGATCGAATTGAGGCTGCTTTTGTTTTCCTTAATGTGTTGGATCAAACTTAACGGCCAAGTTGGATTAATTTATTATCAACTGATTTGTACATTGAATTTGGCATTCCATATGTCTTTTGTCAAATATATTTTTTCCAACTAAAATAAATATAATAAAAATCTAGGATGCATTATATCATGCCGCCAACTTCAATTATTTTTCGTCTCCTATAGCTATACATACCTATAAAGGTTCAAACACATGAAATATTTTTATTGAATATGAGACTTTTGGGATTTGATAAGAGTGGAGGAACCAGGAATACATTGGATAGACGGGTCATAATGAAAAAAGTATAAATTTGACGAACTTAAAACATAAAATTTAGAAATTGTAGAGCCAACAGAAAGGATTAGAATAGATAAACCATAAACTGTCATAGGCTATAACAAATTTGGGAAAGCACGAGGGCGTCAAACGTAAGCTTTGGATTAAATGCTAAAAATTCAATTGAATTTTTAATTTTCCAGGATTTTTTTTTGAGAAATGACTGTAGCGGCTAACTAACCCAATTTATATTACACCAACTTTAGGATACTCAGCTTTCAAAAAAAGAAAAAAGAAAAAGAAAAAGAAAACCTTGGATGTTTTACATGGCCAACTTACTGAAGTGAAAATATTTAATTTCTTGTCTTTTACCGGGTTTAGATAACACCAACCTAGGATGTTTAAATAAAAAAGGAAAAATGAAAAACCTATGATGCTTCATATCACCAACTGGATTAATGGAAAACAAATTAATTTAATTTAATTTAATTTATTAAGTGTGAGACGTTCGATTCGAACAGCCAGCACAAAATGTTTGACCTCAGCCAGCAGCGGAGACTTTTCAACACAACTCATTTATTTAATATCTTCCAAAAGTTCTATAAATTGGCCTTTCGACTCGCCATCACTACTCAAAAGGAGTAAAAGAAGTTCCAGAGGAAATATTGCGCGGCATAACTTTCTGAAAACAACGTTCGTACATATGGCTCCTGCTCAAGTAGAAGAAACACCATCAAAAACAGTCCAAGAATTACCAAAAAATTATATCTATAAGGGTGGTGATGCCGGAACTCTTGGTGCTTCTCTTCCGTACATAGACATTCCAACAATTGATTTTAGTCTCTTGTCATCTCCAACATCCGGCAAACAAGAACTTGAGAAACTTTGCTCAGCTCTTACCTCCTGGGGCTGCGTCCAGGTCAGTTTTTTTTTTTTTTTTTGTTCTGCTACTTAATTAATTTTTGAATTATGCTGCAATTGATATTGCATAACTTAATCTGCTGTGGATGTCTGCTTTTTATAAAGTACTGCAAAGGCATATTACGTGGGCTTTACAGCTTTGTAGAGTCGATGCTCTTTGCACAACGACTTTATAGCGCTTTAAGAGCGCTTTACGGTGCTGTAAAGATCCAAAACTCTTTAAATGTGGATGATCACTCATGAGAATGATTAGCTATTGTATAACTTATAATGCTCATAGCTTAAACTTTGGAGTTTCAGATAATCAATCATGGAATAGACCCTGCATTTATGGACAAAGTGGATGAAGTTGGCAAGCAGTTCTTTGGTCTTCCTGTAGAAGAGAAGAAGAAATATGCCAGAGAAAACGGTGGCTACGAAGGTTATTCGAATCACATTATTGATTCCAAGGACCAAGCATTCGATTGGATCGATCGATTGTATCTTGTAACTAAACCAGAAGATAAAAGACAACTCAAATTATGGCCTGAAAATCCTCAATCTTTTAGGTAAATTTCCCTGAAGCCATATAATTCGTAAGCACAAACTAATTAAAACAACGATATCTTTTTGTATCTTGCTTTTGTAGCAAGCAGGTTTTTTTTTTTTTTTTGGGTTATTACTGAAAACAATAAGCTGTAAAAATCATAAGACATATCTTTTACTTGACATCTAACTATGCTTATCAACACCTATTAACTTTCTCTTGTTTGCTGTAATTGGTTCAGGGAAATTTTACATGAATATACCGCCAAGATAGAAAAGTTAAACGAAATGCTACTCAAGGCCATAGCGAGGGCATTAACTTTGGAAGAGAATTGTTTTCTCGACATGTATGGTGAAGATGCATCAATGCTTTCGATATTCAACTTGTATCCTCCATGCCCAAGGCCTGATCTTGCCATAGGTCTTAAGCCACATGCCGATGCATCAGTATTTACTTATCTCATGCAAGATAAAGAAGTGGAAGGCCTCCAATTTCAGAAAGATGATCAATGGTATAAGGTTCCGGTCATTCCAGGAGCTTTTGTTATTAATGTTGGCGATCAGATTGAGGTAACTAATTGCTAATGCTGACTGTCTAATGCAGTTTTAATTGGCATTATTTTTCTAATGATGGTACTTTCATGCCTATTAGAATTTATTTTTACTACTTTATTCCCTGATAAATTTTTAATTAATGCAGATAATGAGTAATGGAATATTCAAAAGTCCCATACATAGAGTGGTGACAAATACAGAAAAGGGAAGAATGTCCCTGGTGATGTTTTGTTTCCCGAATCCGAATAAAGAGATTGAACCAGTCAAAGGATTGGTGACCGAGACAAGGCCAAGACTGTACAAGACCATGAAAGATTATACTAGCATCCTTGTTGAGAACTACCAAAAAGGAAGGAGACCAATTGAAGCAGCAAAAATATAGCTTCCTTTCCATCTCCACAATTCATTAATGTTACTAAGTCGTATTGCTTTCAACAAATAATTCAGGCCTCCTCATGGCTTTAGTTCTGTTTGTGAAAAGTTTCTGTTGTTAATCTTTTAATTGTTCCTTCCAGTTACGTTTCTTTCTTCAATGGATATTCATTCTTTTATTACTTTAACTCCTTCCATTAATATTTCAATTTCTGTCTTCAATAATTCCATGATTATTTCTTTCTTTTAATTTTTTTCATGATCTGAGTCGCTCTGTACATAAATTTGGCAAAACTCTAGAGATACAATAATAAAATGGATGAGACTAGTCCAACCCACCAGATACTTATTAAAATTATTTACATAATAAACTTATCATGAAAATTTAAAAATTAATATTTTACTTTAGCTATAAACCTATCTTAATGCCTTTATTACCTTTATTAAATTAAATTATCATATATAGTTGGTGTTATTCTTTTTCTCGTCTCATTCAAATTACGTTTGTCCATCTCTCTAATTATCTTTGGATCTCTCTCTCTGTGATCATCTCTAGATCTCTTTCCACCATTGTACATTATATGCTAAAGTTGGGAAAAGAGTGAAACCTCTGGTGTGCTTTATTTAATATATTATTTTAGCTTTTCATACTTAATTTATGTTTATTTCTATTTTAATATACAAGTCTTAATTTTTGTTGAAAATTGATTTAAAAAAAAATGAAAACATTTGATAAGTCAACAAGGGTGGAAGTTGTTGGAAACAAGAAAAACCTTTCGTGAAAACCATCACCTATAACCTAGGAATATTAATCTTGTATCACCAAGAATTACTAACAAAATTATGCGAAAGTGTACCTGAATTCATAACACTGAATTGCTCTCTAGGGTTGTGTGGTTGGTTGTCCAGATCTACACGTTTTCCTAGAAAATCCTTTAATTTTCTCTACGCTCTCTCTCTGATGATGAGATTTCAAAAAGAATAGAAAGATACGTATAACCTAAAAACCATAATCACTTATATAGATAACATTTTCCTTTTGTCACTAGGTATTCCTAATTCTTCCCATCATATAGTTAGAATTCTATTAAGTCTTTACACATTACAGGCCCACACCTTATTAGATACATTAAAACTTATAATATCGAAAACCTAAATATATCGCTTTTAATTGGACTTAACCGTATATGACAGACTGTAACACATAATTAGTCATATATAAACCCAATTTTGAATTAAGGATCCAACAATATTGGATTAAAAAATCCAATAGAAGTCACACTCGAAGCAAATTCAAGAGAGTAGGTGCCGTGTTTCTTTCTTTTGACAAAACTAAGAGAGTGAGACAAAGCATTTGCTTGAGACAAAGCACTTATTGCTTTGAAATTTACTTTCTTGTATGTTTTTTTTATGCCGCATTTGCTAACTGTTGAAGTCGAAATTGTTGATTTATGAAGTCATTATTTGGTTATAAAAGGAGGGCTCTCTTCAGAGTTTTGTATCCCACTTGAGAGCATTTAATTATTTAGTGAATGCAAGAGAAGCAGTCAATGCTTTTAAAACAGAGAGAAATGTTCTTAAGCAAGTAGTTATATTTTATTTCTCGGGATCACGTAATCAAACCGAGAGATCCAAGTTTGAAACCAAGAGATGCAAGATTGAAGCATAGGAAGAGAAATAGAATTTCTCATAAATTGTGAAAGGATTTGGCTCTTGCAGTACGAACATTTGTAGACTTGGGTAGAAGAGTTTTTTATTTTTCTTTTTTCTCTAGATGCTGTTATTGAGTGTAAGTGGGATTTGGGTGAGAGGAAAATTATTGAGAGTTTAGTTGTAACAATCTCTTATATGGTAAAATTTTCTTTGATTGTCCTTTGATAATGATTGTGATTTTTTCTTTGGATTTAGAATTTTCCTTGTAAATCTTGTATTTTGTAATTAGTGTTATTATCCATTTAATTTTTATATTATTATTTGCTTGACATAGTAAATGTGGAGATCTTGGGAGGGAACAGTGAATTTTCCAACAATTTTCATTATTTGTTAATGTAGGTATACAGAAATTTATTTATTTTTTGAATGGAAATAGATATTCATTAAAGAGAAATGATTATAAAAAGATAACAAAGCTGAGAACTCAGCAGGAGCTTCTTTTAACCAAAGACAACTATTTGGCTACAACAATGCTAATTTAGACAACTTGTGAGCCAGTAAATTATAAACTCTAGGGACAAACTTAAACATAATGTTAGCAACATTCTTAACTAGATCTTGAATCCCATCAACTAGCCATCCAATCTCACTCTAGCTTGCAAGCTTGGTAGTAATAAGCCTAATCACATTTTACGAATCCGATTTAATAATTAAAGGATAAAGGTCAAATTAGCTATCTTTAAACCTTTATAAATAGCAAGTGCTTCAACAAATTGAACATCATTTAAGAAATGATATCTCCGAGTAATGGACAACAATTTCTCATCCAATTATTCCTTGAACTCCAAATACTCCAGGCTGTCACCATAAACAAACCAAAATCATCTCTGTTACCTTTGTCCATTATGGACCAGGCCAGCTCCTTGAAACTTAAGTGAGGACTTTCCCATAAAGCTAAGCACCAAAGGAGGAGAGCTTCCAAACCGTTTTAGCAGAACCACCCTTCGCCAGAGAATGTAAACTAGTCTCACAATCAAGTCGCATCTAGACACCAGGAATCAATTAAGATTTTTCTCTTATAAAGATTTCCATAAGTTGGCAGCAAGTTGTTGATGGCTCTCTAAAAAAATATTTTAATTTTGTTTGGTACTCAACAATACCACAACAACTTAAATCCACCTTGAGCACCATTGGAGCAAGAAGGATTCTCAGGAAGCTTCATGATTAAAGATACTTGATACCCACTCTTCACTGAATATATTCCTCTTTTATCATCATGGCAAATTAATTTTTCTTGTCTCGAAACATGAGGAAGAGAATTTTTGGAATTAACTCGTTATCAACAGGGAGAAATTTTTGTTGAATTAGTTGTTCATTCCAACAGCCTCCTCTATTAATAAGTTCAACCACCTTAGTGTCATCAGACAAAAGCTTTGGTGATATAAGTTTGAAAGTATGGGGCCTTCGCAGCCATCTATCTGAGTAGACAACAACTGATTTACTGTCACCTATCTGCCATCTAGAACCATTCTCTATAACTTCTTGCCCCCAAAGTAACTCCTATCTGTGTATATGAAGGGTTCGACCCCAACTTACTTTTCATGAACTCTCCTCTTAGGAAATATCTAGCCTGATCACCCTAAACATTAGTGATTCTGGACAATGAAGTAATCTTCATCATTGCTTGCCAAGAAGTGCTTGATTAAAAGCTCCAAGATCACGAAAGCCTAGCCTACGACCTTTTTTCGGCACATACATCTTTTTTCCAATCCATCTAGTGAATACTTCTTGCCTTCATATTAGATGCCCACCAAAATTTTGCAATGATTTTTGAATGTTATCACAAAGGATTGAAGGAAGCTTAAAAACACTCATGACATAGGTTGGTATTGCCTGAGCCACAGCTTTGATCAAAACCTCTTTACCCCCGCTAGAAAACAGCTTTGATTTCCAGCAATTAAGCTTGTTACACACTTTCTCCTTCAGCTCACTGAAATATTGATATTTAGATCTACCAAGCATTGAAGGCAAACCTAGATATTTCTCATAATGGGATACAACCTCTAGTTGGAAAAACTCTTTCAGCTTTGCAAAAACATCAGCCTGCACATTCGGACTGAGAAGCATTGAAGATTTCTTTAAATTAAACAATTGGGCAGAAGCCTTTGAGTACTTCTCAAATATTCTTCTGAGCTGTCTGCACTCATCCACCGAGGCTCTTGCAAAAATGCGGCTGTCATTTGCCAAAAAAAAAGGGGGAGAAATAGAAGGACCATGAGTTACATTCGCATTAGTAGCATTTTGTAATAAACATGAAAAAGATTCTTCTTTCTATTTAAATTCAACAATATGTAACCCTTAATAATAATTAATTATAAATCTTGAAACATTCATTTATTTTATTAAGCCAACAACTAAACTTTAGTGCCTTAAAATACATCAATTAATTGATATAGGAAGGTTCCTTCATCTTCCCTCACCAATGTCACTATAGCCTAATTTTAATGCCATAATCCCATATTTTATTATGCAACCTTTTGTTTAGTATCTTTTGGCTTCTTCAAACTCTATAAACATTAAATATTTAAGATTTATTATGTTTGAGTTTTTTTAAATTATTTAACCAACATACTCTTTAGAAATATTCATGTTTTTTTTTTTTTGACTTATTTGAATTTTTAGTATTGTGTGCTTCATGGAGTACTCTTTTCTTCATGAGTTGAACAATGATAAAGATAGTTGGGTGATAAGGGTTAGGTTTTGTAGGATGTGGGAGTCTGTTAATACCAAGAAGGATGGAGAATTGATTAGTGTGAACATGATTTTTGTTGATGAAAAGGTTGCATAAAAAATTCTTTCTCCTATTATTTTCTCTAATTTTTTCCCAATTGTTTTACACTTAATGTAGCATTTTTTTTTTCGTAGGAAAATCTAACGCATGTAACAATTAGGAAAAAATTAGTGACAAAGTTTAGGTACATGTTGAGTGAGAGTTCTTTGTACAGTGTCAAGAATTTGAAAGTTGTTTCAACTACAGGTGAGTACAGACCATTTTCAAATTAGTATAAGATTATTTTCTTGGTTATAACTTCACTTAAGAGGTTAGAAGAAGGAACTGTTAAGATTCCGATCAATGGATTCCAATTCATATCTTCAAATTTGATTAATATACGTGTGAATGATAACACAATCCTCTCAGGTATTTTTTTAATTATTAATGTTTGTTAATCTTTAAGAGTATATTAGAAATTATTGATCCTTATGTTTTAACATGTTTATGTTATTTTTTCATAATATTACAGATATTATCGGAAGTTTATGTGGTGTGGGTGATATTGAGATCGTTAGAGCTGGTTGGAAAAAAAAAGAGATATAAAAAATCTAACAGATTAACAAGTTGAATATAATTTGGAACTTATCAACAACTACAAAATGTATAAGGTCTGTACACTTATACTATACACACTAATATATATTTTTAAAGTTAACAAAAAAATAATTTAACTTTCATAAATAACATTAGTTTTATAAGGTTGCCTCATCTTAAAAAAAAAAAATCAATTCATATTTTTTATTAGTTTCATCAAGTGCAAAGTAAGAAAAAAGGATAATACTAAAATTTTTTTCAAAGCCGCGAGAAGTGCGGTTCTATTTCCTAGTTCTAAATAATCATTAGCCTTACTAATATTTAACTTCAGAGCCATCATGCCATTTTTCCTCTTTTTCTTACATTTAATTTTATGCAAACACTCATAATCCACAATTATATTGTCGATAATAAGTCTACCAGCCACAAAAGTGCTTTGATTAAGAGAAACTATTATTTTTCTAAAATCAGCTTAAGTCTATTAGCCAATGTTTTTATAATAATTTTATAAATAATATTACAGAGATTAATACGCCTGAATTCAGAAACTCTTTTTGGCTCTTTAATTTTAGAGATCAGAGCAATGTAAGTTTTGCTCAAATAAGAGATGTCTTCCCCATCATTCATGACATAAAAACAAACATTTGTTACTGACTCACCAATGATCTGCCAGTATTTTTGAGAAAATTCAGCATTTAGTCCATCAGGTCCGCGAGCTTTATAAGGATGCATCTGAAAAAGGGCTCGACGGATTTCCTTTGTTGTAAAGGGTTTGTCAAGCATCTGATTCATATCCTCTATTACTCTAGGCTCCAAACCACTAATAACATCGTCAATTGAATCACGAGAAGGGTTTGTGGAGATGAATAGATTAGTAAAATAGTTGCACACCTCTGTTGCAATTTCTTTACGCCCTTCTTTCCATCTGTTATTCGATTTCAGTGGCCCATCAATCTTATTTCTTCCAGCTGAATCCCAAGCATGAAAAAAATGTGGTATTACGAAATCCTTCCTTAAGTTAGACAGCCCGTGATCGCTGCCTCCACCTAAAATATTCATCCTGCAAAATATTATCAATCTCAGCTTCTACTTTCCTGATAGCCTCACAGTCTATTAAAATCAGAGGAGTATTGATTAAATTTGTGTGTTGATTCTGCAATGCCTCCAACATCTTGTTCCTCCTACCAAATTTTCCTTACTCCAAGCGTTCAGCACTTCCTTCAAACTTTCCGCTTTATATAGAAATATTGAAATAGGATTGTTGCCATTCAAAGCACTAGCATCACACTATGAAAGCTCAATCAATCTTTTGCAATCATTACACACGGACCAATAATCCTCAAAATAAAATCTGCCGCCCTACCCATCCTTACTGTCTTTGATGTTCTTCCTTCATTAAATTCAATCCAAATCGGCAAATGATCAGAGCCCTCAATTGTCATATGAATAACCAAAATATTGGGAAATCTATTGCGCCACTGCCATAAACTTAAAAATCTGTCTAACTGATCTTTAACTTGGCCTCCCTTAAACCTTAGATTTGTCCAAGTAAAAGGCACGCCCTTGTAGTCCAAATCAGAAAGACCATACTTCATGATTGTGTCTTTAAACTCCAAAACTGCACCCAAATTTCGTGTACCAACCCCTTCTTTCCCTTATAAACTAAGAATATCGTTAAAGTCACCCCCACATAACCATGGCAGATGACTAGGTTCAGCTAATCTTTTCAACAAATTCCAAGAACGTACTCTGTGAGAGCTATCTAGGCGCCCGTAAAACCCTGTGAAACACCAAGGATCACCATCTTCCATAATTATTTCACAATCTGTATGGTGTCTACTATAAGAAACAATAGTAAGGTCAACATCATCCATCCACAACAATGCAAGTCCATTGCTTAAACAATTTTGATCCACTATAAAACAATTGTCAAAACCAAACTTTCTTTTGATACTCTGCATTTGAATGGTCAACATCTTTGTTTCACACAAAAATAAAATACGTGGTCTGACCCGTTGGAGAACAAATTTAAGATTTCCGGACGTTGGGGTGTTCCTCAAGCCTCGAACATTCCAACAAATGAGATTCATGGTTGCAGATATATGAACATTATACAATCCATCATGATCCGCATCTCCATCAATAATTTGTTGCTGAATAAAGTTATCTTCAGTCAGACTTGAGCACTTAGTAGGAATCGAGAAAAAATTGAGCTATCCCAAATCTCTCTGTTTCTTTGAGGACAGTGGGTCAACTTCCACATATGCCTCTTGATACCAATCCCAGAGTTAGCCTTGTTCCCTATGACTTGCTTTATAGGCCATTTGCGAGGCTTACCACTTTTCACAGGCTTAATTGCATTTCTTAAGCCTATTATGGGTTTTTTATAGTTCATTTCTCCAGAATTACCATTATCATCATGAATTAAGCCATTCTCATATGTTACAGTATGGGCCACAGCCTGATTAGGAAGCCTAATACTATCGATCACACCCTCAGTCTCAACCCTCAAATTTGCTTCCCATGTATTATCTTCCTCGGAAATTGCTTCACCGCCGAATTCATTAAATGCTCCACTTGCAATGCTGCTATCATGATTACCTAAAGTCACCGTATTGTCCCATTTGCTACCATCATTTTGTAAAGAGCCATGATCTGGAGCATTCCCATGCTCTGCTTCATCTTCTCCCTGTACAAATGGTTGAAGTTGAACTCTCTCCGTTTTGTCTTCATGATTTTGGGAAGAAACTCTGATTAGTTTTTCATCAGCCGACTTCGCTTGACGCCCAATATCCACTGGACTTGATGCTTTCAACCGAGGGAGTATTTAAAATCTAAATTTGCACGGACTTTTAAGCTACTGGATTCCTTATCTTTTGAACATTCACGACGAACATGCCCTATTTTACCACAATTGTAACAGAAATCGGGAAGCTTTTCATACCTCACAAGCAAAATGATGACCTTATTTTCCAACTCCGGAGACAATAGTTTTACACACTTCCTCAATGGCTTAGTAGCATCAATAATCACTCTCAATCGAAGAAAACGCCCTGTAAAGTCACCATACGACCTCACCTCCACATCTTCAACCTCCCTGGTTTGTTTTCCTAGGAACAAAGCTATCTCCTTGTTCATACATAAAATTCGAACATTATGATTTGTATCCAAAAAGAGGTATGAGTGAAATCTAATTTCGCAAGATCCCCAACCCCTTTCAGCTTTGTTAGTACAATAATAGCATTCTTAAAGCTCCAAGGGCCGCTTGCAAATACCCTTTTCTTGTCACCATCAGAGTTGAATTGGAACAGCAACAAGTTGTCGCCTACACATTCAATCATAACGATCTTCACCGTTTTCCACACATCATGTATCACAGCCTTAAATGCCTCCATGTTAGCCTTCTTATTTGTTAGAATTTTGCCCACCAAATAGTTCTGCATTTGCCTTTTCCCCAGCAACACAAGTGATCTGTCAAGCGAAACCACTTTTCCATCATCTTCTGAGATTGACAACGATTTGCAAAACTTTTCTATTTCCTCTGTATCCAAAACCAGCCAGGCAGAGAAACACGTCCCTAAACGACTGGATAACAAGTGGAAAAAAGAAAAATACAACCAAAAGTGCTATTGACAATCTAGTATTGAAATTGGATTACTATATACACTCCTAAAGAGTGAAGAAAACACTGTACAAAGCAGTAAATAAAACTTCTACAACAGTTTTCTAGGACCGTTTCTTAAGTGCAAAGAATTTAAAGAAGAAACAAATTGAAATTTAATGGAAATAGTTGCCGATTATGGAAGAAAAGAGGGAAGAAGGTTGTTTAAAGGAGAATTATTAGATTTATTAACAAATAATTTCACAGATATATTGGCTAATTAATTAATTGTATAAGTCACGTGAATAATTATGGAAGCATTGGCTTTGATTCAAGTGCATGGCACGTGAATTTGGGCTTTCAGGTTTACAAAATAAAATGGCCTAAGAACTTAAAGGCAGTGGCTTTTGTCTTTTTCCTTTCAATACAATTAATTTGGGGTGCAAATTTAAAGACAATATAAGAGGAGACTCACGGCAGCATTGAAGGGAGAACGAGAAGAGGAACAACAGCCGCACTCAATTACAAGCCAAAGCTGAGAGCCGCAGCAGCAATTTGGAGGATTGGAGCATAAGCTGATATTATTTTGTTAGGTTGTTCTTTCCCTATTTCAGTTGTCTTGCTTGAATGTTTTCGTTTATGTTTATGAATTCGCTTAATTATTCTACAAACTAGTTTATTTTGTTATGGTTATGATATAGCATAACTATGAAAATTTAATTTTATAAATTTGTGTTAATTTTAGCTTATTTCTCTATGATTGAGTGATTATTATTGTGCTTAATACTTTTGACTATCTGATCATTTGATTCAAATAAATTAGGGTTAGAATAATTTTGATTGCTAATAGGATATACAATTTTTGTGGGACAATATCCGACTCTTCATTATATTACTTGTGCCGACTTGTGCACTTGCTAATTACATGGCAACTGTCGTGTTCTTTGATAAAACTAATCCAACCCCTTCATGTTTTAAAATACATCCAAACTCCCTAAGTGTTATTCTTTTTTTTTTTTTTTTACTGATCTTACTAGTTTACTCTTGATGATTGTTTGATATTGAGATTATGAATATCTTTAATTATTTAATCAATTGAATAATTTTTTTGTCATAATCAATTAAACAACCATTATAGATAAAGTGGTAAGATCAATAAAAAAGACGGCGCTCCAAGACATTTAGAAGTATTTTAAAATATTAGGGAGATATCTATTAATTTTGTCCAATGACAGTGTTTCGCTCTTTTTCATATTAGTTTAGGAAACAACTTTTCATTAGGTCTTCGACGAATGCTCAGTTTTTCAATATTCAAAGTCCACATCTTGCATGCCAATGGCTTCAATTTTGGCTGCAAATTAGGTATTCTTTACATGTACAGTTGTAACATACTTTAAATAGAATTAAAGAGAATCACGGCTCCATCCAAATTCGTAACTGACTGCTTCTGTTTTCGTTGTCAATGACGATTTTTGTAAGTTCGTAACATTGAGGTTGATATATAAAAGTTTAAATGTGAAAAGTACGAACCCAGTAAACATTTCTGATCGCGATATAGATCCTTAATGTTGGATCAAACTTAAAGGCCAAGTTGGATTAATTTGTTATCAACTGACTTGTACATTGAATTTGGCACCCCACGTCTTTTGTCAAAAAAAAATTTTTTCCAACTAAAAATGAATATAAGAAAAGTCTAGGGTGCATCATATCTTACGGCCAACTTTAATTATTTTCATCTCCTATACATGCATTTAAACGTTCAAGGACATAAAATATTTTTATTGAATACTTTGATAGACGGGTGATAATGAAGAAACTATAAACTTGATAGGCTTACAACCAGTGGCGGACCCAGAAACTAAAATGAGGGGCGGCTTAGTTTAAAAAAAAATTATTTAACTTAGATTTTTTTTAATGTTCACTTGAATACATTTTAAGTCTTATAAACTCAAATTTTATTACTTTTTTAAAAAATTCTAAATAATAATAGTAATAAATTATTTTTTTAAATGCGTGAAAAACTGAAAATATCATTTTTCGAAGTAGTTTCCACAAAATATTTAAAAAAATAAAATAATGTGGCTAATGGGATTTGAACCAAGGTTTTGAAACCATTAAATAACACTCTTACCATTGAACTACAAGTCTTTTAATATATAAAAAATGTGTCCAAATTTATTTATCTAACTTTTTTAGAAGGGGCATGGGGTACATTTAAAAGAAAATTTAATGGCCTAGGGGGGGCTGAAGCTAGGGGTGGGCATATTTTAACCGAACCGATCCAAACCGATCCAAACCGACCATTTGGATCGGTTTGGATCGGTTTCATTAGTAAAAAAACAGGTTTCGGTTTATTGGATTGCAAACCGACATCACTCGGTTTGGATTTCGGTTTGGAAGGATTCCAAACCGATTCAAACCGATCCAATCCAGAAATATTATATAATTACATTATATTCTAAGTTAAGCAATCTAACTAATTATATTTATCATTTTATGCAGATTTTGACAAATCAAAAGTAATTGGGCCATAAGTTTTGACGGACAAGATGCACAATATTTTAATTGTCAAATGTTGTTCAAGTTTATTTTAATTTTGTGAGTTTGTTTTGAATGAACAGGTTAAGAACTTTTTTATTAGTATGTATTATGCTGTAAATTTGTATGGATGTATCTTTGAACTGTTATGTAGATATCAAAGTATATATGAATAATATAAAAGAAGTATCAATTTGGATTACGGACACAAAAAAATAACAAATAATTTAGGTAAAATAATATAAAAGAAGTGGGATTTTAGCTAATAAGTTCAAACCGAGGATCCAAACCGATCCAGTTGGTTTGGATCGGTTCGGTTTGAAAAAATTTTAGGTTGATATCGGTTTGAAAATATTTCAAACCGATAAATTTGGATCGGTTTGAGAATATGTCTCAAACCGATCCAAACCGAATTTGCCCACCCCTAGCTGAAGCCCCTCCTGGGCCTTAATTGGGTCCGCCCATGCTTACAACATAAAATTTAGAAATTGGAGAACCAACAGAAAGGATTACAATAGCTAAATCATAAGCTGTTTTAGGCTGTAACAAATTTGGGAAAAAGACGAGGGCGTCAAACGTAAGATTTGGATTAAATGCTAAAAATTCAATTGAATTTTTAATTTTCCAGCAATTTTTTTTTTTTTGAGAAATGACTGTAGCCTCTATCCATCCAAATTTATATTACACCAACTTTAGGATACTCAGCTTTCAAAAAAAGAAAAAAGAAAAAGAAAACCTTGGATGTTTTATATGGCCAATTTAATGAAGTGAAAATATTTAATTTCTTGTCTTTTACCAGATTTAGATAACACCAACCTAGGATGCTTAAATAAAAAAGGAAAAATGAAAAACTTATGATGCTTCATATGACCAACTGGATTAATGGAAAACGAATTAATTCAATTTAATTTATTAAATGTGAGACGTTGGATTCGAAAAGCTTGCACAAAATGTTTGACCTCAGCCGGCAGCAGAGACTTTTCAACATGAGTGATTTATTTAATATTTTCCAAAAGCCATCACTACTCAAAAGGAGTAAAAGAAGTTCCAGAGGAAATATTGCGCGGCATAACTTTCTGAAAACAACGTTCGTACATATGGCTCCTGCTCAAGTAGAAGAAACACCATCAAAAACAGTCCAAGAATTACCAAAAAATTATATCTATAAGGGTGGTGATGCCGGAACTCTTGGTGCTTCTCTTCCGTACATAGACATTCCAACAATTGATTTTAGTCTCTTGTCATCTCCAACATCCGGCAAACAAGAACTTGAGAAACTTTGCTCAGCTCTTACCTCTTGGGGCTGCGTCCAGGTCAGGTTTTTTTTTTTTTTTTTCTGCTACTTAATTAATTTTTGAATTATGCTGCAATTGATATCGCATAACTTAATCTGCTGTGGATGTCTGCGTTTTATAAAGTACTGCAAAGGCATATTACGTGGGCTTTACAGCTTTGTAGAGTCGATGCTCTTTGCACAACGACTTTATAGCGCTTTAAGAGCCCTTTACGGTGCTGTAAAGGTCCAAAACTCTTTAAATGTGGATGATCACTCATGAGAATGATTAGCTATTGTATAACTTATAATGCTCATAGCTTAAACTTTGGAGTTTCAGATAATCAATCATGGAATAGACCCTGCATTTATGGACAAAGTGGATGAAGTTGGCAAGCAGTTCTTTGGTCTTCCTGTAGAAGAGAAGAAGAAATATGCCAGAGAAAACGGTGGCTACGAAGGTTATTCGAATCACATTATTGATTCCAAGGACCAAGCATTCGATTGGATCGATCGATTGTATCTTGTAACTAAACCAGAAGATAAAAGACAACTCAAATTATGGCCTGAAAATCCTCAATCTTTTAGGTAAATTTCCCTGAAGCCATATAATTCGTAAGCACAAACTAATTAAAACAACGATATCTTTTTGTATCTTGCTTTTGTAGCAAGCAGGTTTTTTTTTTTTTTTTGGGTTATTACTGAAAACAATAAGCTGTAAAAATCATAAGACATATCTTTTACTTGACATCTAACTATGCTTATCAACACCTATTAACTTTCTCTTGTTTGCTGTAATTGGTTCAGGGAAATTTTACATGAATATACCGCCAAGATAGAAAAGTTAAACGAAATGCTACTCAAGGCCATAGCGAGGGCATTAACTTTGGAAGAGAATTGTTTTCTCGACATGTATGGTGAAGATGCATCAATGCTTTCGATATTCAACTTGTATCCTCCATGCCCAAGGCCTGATCTTGCCATAGGTCTTAAGCCACATGCCGATGCATCAGTATTTACTTATCTCATGCAAGATAAAGAAGTGGAAGGCCTCCAATTTCAGAAAGATGATCAATGGTATAAGGTTCCGGTCATTCCAGGAGCTTTTGTTATTAATGTTGGCGATCAGATTGAGGTAACTAATTGCTAATGCTAACTGTCTAATGCAGTTTTAATTGGCATTATTTTTCTAATGATGGTTCTTTCATGCCTATTAGAATTTATTTTTACTACTTTGTTCCCTGATAAATTTTTAATTAATGCAGATAATGAGTAATGGAATATTCAAAAGTCCCATACATAGAGTGGTGACAAATACAGAAAAGGGAAGAATGTCCCTGGTGATGTTTTGTTTCCCGAATCCGAATAAAGAGATTGAACCAGTCAAAGGATTGGTGACCGAGACAAGGCCAAGACTGTACAAGACCATGAAAGATTATACTAGCATCCTTGTTGAGAACTACCAAAAAGGAAGGAGACCAATTGAAGCAGCAAAAATATAGCTTCCTTTCCATCTCCCCAATTCATTAATATTACAAAGCCGTATTGCTTTCAAAAAATAATTCAGGCCTCCTCATGGCTTTAGTTCTGTTTGTGAAAAATTTCTGTTGTTAATCTTTTAATTGTTGCTTCCAGTTACGTTTCTTTCTTCTATGGGTATTCGCTCTTTTATTACTTTAACTCCTTCAATAATAATTCAATTTCGGTCTTCAATAATTCCATGATTATTTCTTTCTTTTATTTTTTTGCATGATCTGAATAGCTCTCTACATAAATTTGGCAAAACTCTAGAGATGCAATAATAAAATGGACGAGACTATTCCAACCCACCAAATACTTATTAAACTTATTTACACAATAAACTTATCATGAAAATTTAAAAATTAATATTTTACTTTAGCTGTCAACCGATCTTAATGCTTTTAATACCTTTATTAAATTAAATTATCATATATAATTGGTGTTATTCTTTTTCTAGTCTCATTCAAATTACGTTTGTCCATCTCTCTAATTATCTTTGGATCGCTCTCTCTCTCTAATTATCTGTAGATCTCTCTCCACCATTGTATATTATATGTTAAAGTTGGGAAAAGAGCGAAACCTATGATGTGCTTTATTTTATATATTATTTTAGCTTCTCATACTTAATTTGTGTTTATTTCTATTTTAATATACAAGCCTTAAGTTTTGTTGAAAATTGATTTTAAAAAAAAATGAAAATGTTTGATAAGTCAACAAGGGTTGAAGTTGTTGGAAACAAGAAAAACCTTTGGTGAAAACTATTACCTATAACTCATAAATATTCATGTTGTATCACTAATAATCAATAGGGCTGGGCAAATTATCCGATCCGACCCGACCCGACCCGACCCGATTCGATCTGAAAAAAATGGGGTTCGGATCGGATCGGATTATTAGCCTAACCTAATTGGATGAATATTAGCCAACTCAAACACTTTACTCTTGCAAGCTGTAAAGCACACACACAAGCTCATTTCCACAATTCCACTCAGCCACAACTTACACGTATCACATTCACGCTTAAATCTCGTTCACACAATCACTCTCTACTCTCTAGTCTCTTCTTCTCCATCTCTGCAATATGACGTCTTCATCTCCAATCTCCATTCTCCAGTCTTTGCTCTTCAAAAATCAAAATCATAGCCTTAGGCAGAAGGAAACCGATGCAACATAGAGCAGACCACCAATCCACCGATGCAGCACACCACGCCCGCGGTCACCGTCGATTTTCCTACCTGATCTGACACGCCAATCATCATTTGTAGACGCAGCCACCGGCTTTGCTACTTCACGCGTCCATCATCACGATTCACCAAGTTCCTCCAAGATCCACTCAAAGTCTCCAACCCAGTAACCCGAACTCGAATTTGTGTTTTGACTTCTGAAATTTTGATGGTTATTTACTAATTTTAATGTAAATTTCATTGATTTAGGGAATAGTTTTAATATAAATTACAAAATTTTATTTATTATCACATATATATTTTATCAAACCGAACCGTTTCTAATATAAATCTAAATCGATCCGAAGTCAACCCGATATTTTAACCCAATTCGATCTGATCCGAACATAGTAGGATTGGATCGGGTTACAGATTCGGATTGAGTTCGGATGAAATTCTTTCCAACCCGATCAACCTGAAATCCGATCGGGTTGATTCGAACCCGATCCAAACCCAATCCGAACCCGATTTTGCCCAACCCTAATAATCAATAAAAAAATTATACGGAAGCGTACTTGAATCTATAACGCTAAATTGCTCTCTATGGTTATGTGGTTGGCCTTCCAGATCTACACGTTCTCCTAGAGAATCCTTTAATTCTCTCTGCACTCTCTCTCTCTGATGATGGGATTTCAAAAAGAATAGAAAGATACGTGTGACCTGGGGACTATTACCACTTATATAAACAACATTTTCTTGTTATTACTGGGTATTCCTAATTCTGCCCATCATAGAATTAGAATATTATTGGGTCTCTACACATTAAAGGCTCACACCTATTATATACATTAAAACTTATAATACCGAAAACCTAAATAGATCACTTTTTATTGGACTTAACCTTATATGACAATCTGCAACACATAATTATTCACATACAAGTCCAATGTTGGATTAAGGATCCAACAATATTGGATTAAAAAATCCAACAGAAGTCACACTCGAAGCAAATTCAAGAGAGTAGATGCAGTTTTTCTTTCTTTTGACAAAACTAAGAGAGTGATGTTTGGGAGAAATACGTCGACGAGACCAGGCATGGTGAGCAGATATCTGATGGCAGAGTTCTGCGAACCGGTGTGTTCCGTAAAAGCCTGGTGCGCGGGGGAACAGGAGCAGAAGTATCTTGCTCGTCCACGAGCACGTCATCCGCGAGGCCAATTTCCTGTAAGAGACATAAGGTCATTCCGGCTAGAGGTCGAGAGGCGAGGAGACCCGGTCGACGGCAGTTGGCAAGACATGCTCCCCAGCCCGAGAATCTAGGCACGACAGCCACGCTTTCCCCAGAACCGTGGCGTAACACGCAAGATCTCACAGAACCACGACAGCCACGCTTTCCCCAGAACCGTGGCATAACACGCAAGATCTCACAGAACCACAACAGCCACGCTTTCCCCAGAACCGTGGCGTAACACGCAAGATCCCACGTTTGCCCATAACGCAGCAGTCAGAGTCCCATACCGTCTCAAAAAAAGCGAAAAACTGGGATTCAGGGGAAGCCTATAAAAAGGTAGCCAACGAAGGTAAAAGGGTTAGCATTTTTGAGATTAGAAAAGAAATGAAAAAAGAAGAGGGAACCACGAAAAAGCCATAAGATCTGTGGCAAGCGTCCCCCGAACCTTCATATCTGACTTGAGCGTCGGAGGGTTTGCGCCGGGAAAACAACCGGTGTACTCTGACTTGTCTGTGTGCGCAGGAACCTCTGGAGAAGAAGCCTCACGTGGAGACCTCCTGGTCGTGAAGAAGTTGATCGGGCAGAGATCCTGGTCGTAGAACGAGGAGAACCGGAATCCTGCATCAACATTTTGGCGCCGTCTGTGGGGACCGGAGCAAAAAGCTTCTGTTGATAGCAAGAAGAGGGGTGAAGCAAGTGAAAAGCAATGGAGACAGGAGGAAGTAGTGCACAAGGGGGTGATAGGAGGCTTAACGATTCCGTGACGCTGAGGGAGATAGTCAGTGAAGCACGGGAAAAAGTCATGTTCGACCGGATGGAACGGATGGAAAAGCAGATGGAGACCTTGACAACCATCCTGCATGAGCTGCGGAGCGAGCGAAGTATAATCCAAGAGGGAAGGGTGAGAGGCGGTGGAGTGGCACCAGGTCCCGATAGTGCAGGGAGAAGTCAAACCACCGGGAGATTTGGTGGTGAGAGAGGTAACGTACCTCTGCGGGGAGAATTTCATAGAGAAAGAGAGCAGTCCCCGGCAAGACAGACTGGCGACGAGGACGACGGGGTGGTGAATGCAGAGGAAACAGAGTTGAGGCAACACTTGCATGATGTAGAGCAAGAGCGGGATCAAGTTGCAGCACGTGACCCTGGTCGTGCAGTGCAGCTGGAGGAGGAAGTGCGCAGACTAGCGCAGATAATCGACGACATGCAAGGAAGGAACAGAGCCCCTGGTTGGAGGATAATGCTGGACGGAGAATCACCGCTCGCAGCAGAGATCATGAGGGCAGTTATTCCGAGAGATTTCCGCCTCCCAGACCTCAGATACTCGGGAAGAACTGATCCGTTGGTGCACATAGAGCGCTTCAACGACATAACTGGGGTACAAGGATTATCTCAATCCCAAAGGTGCAGAGTGTTCCCACTATCCCTTGAGGGACGTGCACGAGAATGGTACAGGAAACTTCCTCGGGGCAACATTAAAACCTTCGAGCAGATGTGCCAGGAATTCGCGAAGCAGTTTAGTGGGGCAATGGCGCCGGAAGATGACATGATGGAGCTGAAAAGCATGAAACAGGGGGAGCAAGAGACCCTTCGGGAATTCATCAAGAGGTTTCATCGGGCTATCCTCGACTTGGGAGCCTTCAACCACCCTCAGGCGTTAAGGGGATTGAAAGAAGGGGTGAAGATAGGAAGGCTGTGGTACAATTTGAGAAGCCCAGCTATTCAAACGTATGCAGCCGCATACGAACAGGCTAAGAGAGACATGGAGATTGAAGAGGAGAAGGCTGCACGGATTAAGACAGACCAGTTAGAAGGGTTGGGGAGGAAAGAGAAGAAAGCATTACCGGGGAATGGGCCGATCAGGAGGAGGGACCACCAGGCCTCCGGTAGTGGAGCAGGAGGTCGGGTAGCCGCTTACCAGCCTCATCAAAGGCCACCACAGTATCAGCGCAGCAGGGCGCAACCTCCTCGTTCCCCAGCTAGGGAGCCTTGGAGAAGGCATGATTCGGCATCTGGTGGTCTCCAACAACACCCCCACGGTATCAGAGCGAGCAGACCAGAAGTACTTCCACCGCCCCCAACTCAGAGCGGGGCAAACAGGGAAAGAGCAGTGCACCTGATCGACCAGAACCCGGACTATGGGCGGCACACTTCCTTGAAGATGTCCCTGGATGAGGTGTACGAGGCCATAAAGGATCGAGGGCTGCTGCACCTCCCTACACCAATAACAAAGCTACCCAACAGGAGGGATAGAGGACGTTATTGTAAGTTCCATGGCACCCATGGCCATACCACAGCAGAGTGTAGAGATCTCAAGACCCAGGTCGAAGATTTGGTGAGAAATCGGTACCTGGACGAGTTTATGGATGGGACTTTCCCGATGGGGGCCACAACAGGTGAAGGGGAGCAGAGTGGCAGAAACGTGAGGCGCGAGCAGCCCGCAGTAAGGGTGATAGCTGGGGGACCGACATTGGCCGGAGATTCCAACAGATCGAGAAAAAATTATGCTAGGTACGCCATGACCAGTAAAGAGGTACTCCTCAACACCCCAGCAGCCAAACGAGCAAGGGTCAGGCAAGTGCCAATCATGTGGGCGGATGAGGATGAGGAAGGGATTCTATACCCCCACGAGGATGCTTTAGTCATCAAGGCTACTGTCGCTAGCAAGAAGTTTGACCGGATACTGATTGATACATGGAGCTCAGTTGATGTGTTATTAAGTCAACCCTGGAAGAGATGGGAATAGCCGACCGGAAGTTGGAATACACCAATACCTCCTTGAAGGGGTTCGGAGGAGGGAAGCTGGTCCCTCTGGCGTGGTCGAGCTGCCTATCACAATTGGGAGCTCCCCGACAGAAAGAACAATGATACTGGACTTTGTCGTAGTGGATGAGGAAGGTCCTTACTAGATGATCCTAGGTCGGCTATTTTTAAGGATGAGCAAAGCGGTGTTGTCCAACCATTATCTGGCTCTGAAGTACCGGGTGAACGGGGTAGTAGGAGTGGTACGAGGAGACCAGAGGATCGCAAGAAGCTGCTACTCCTCGGCAGCAAGGGAAGCAATGCAGATAACATCCCTCGATACCCGAGTGGAAAACAAGAAGGGCAGACAAGAACCTGTAGAGGATCTGGAAACAGTAAGCCTGGGACCAGAGAACCCGGGAAAGACGATCAGAATCGGGTCGAGACTTAAGGGAGAGCAAAAGCAGGAGTTGGTGAAATGCTTACAGGCTCATGTTGATGTGTTTGCTTGGACACATGAAGACATGCCAGGG
The DNA here is from genome assembly GCA_034663535.1 of Citrus x limon. NCBI lineage: Eukaryota > Viridiplantae > Streptophyta > Magnoliopsida > Sapindales > Rutaceae > Citrus > Citrus x limon. The sequence goes on from CM067997.1 coordinate 26,993,709, forward strand.
ATTGACCCTGAGGTAGCATGTCATAAGCTGACAATAAAGAAAGGTGCTCGGGCAGTAAGGCAGAAGAGGAGGTGCTTCAACCAGGAGAGGTATGAGGCTATAAATGGCGAGGTGGAGAAGCTCTTAAGAGCAGGGTTCATTCGGGAAGTCAGTTACCCTGAGTGGATATCGAATGTGGTGTTGGTAAAGAAGGCAAACGACAAGTGGAGGATGTGTGTGGATTTCACATACCTCAATAAGGCGTGTCCAAAAGACAGCTTCCCTTTACCAAAGATCGATCAGCTAGTAGATTCAACGGCTGGACATGGTCTGCTTAGCTTCATGGACGCGTTCTCGGGATACAACCAGATCCCTATGTACGAGCAGGATGAGGAGAGCACGGCTTTCATCACTAACCAAGGTTTGTTCTGTTACAGGGTAATGCCATTCGGTCTCAAAAATGCCGGGGCCACCTATCAAAGGCTGGTGAACAAAGTCTTTAAGCCGTTGATTGGGAAAACCATGGAGGTGTACGTGGATGACATGATCACCAAGTCCAAAATTCCGGAGGAACATGTCAGACACCTCGAGGAGACATTCGAGCTTTTGAGGAAGTATAAGATGAAGCTCAACCCGGAGAAGTGTGCTTTTGGGGTCGAGTCGGGGAAATTCCTTGGATTCATGGTGAGCCATAGGGGGATTGAAGCAAATCCCGAGAAAATCCAGGCGATTGTGCAAATGACGTCTCCCCATAACCTGAAGGAGATGCAGAGCCTCACAGGGAGGTTGGCGGCGTTGAGCAGATTCATAGCCAAGGCTACAGATAAGTGTCAGCCGTTCTTTCAAGTGATGAGGAGGGGAAAGAAAACAGAATGGACCTCAGAATGCGAGGAAGCCTTCCGGAACTTGAAGCAATACTTGCAGCAAGCTCCGCTGCTGTCCACACCGAGGGATGGGGACAAGTTATATCTGTATTTGGCGGTATCGGCTCGGGCCGTCAGTTCTGTTCTGGTGAGAGAGGAAGAAGGAGTTCAGTATCCGATATATTACACCAGCAAGGCCCTGCTCGACGCTGAGACCAGATACCCACCGTTGGAGAAATGGGCACTTGCCCTTGTGGTTGCTGCTCGGAAGTTGAGGCCATATTTTCAAGCATTCCCGGTCTTAGTAATAACAAACCAGCCATTGCGTCAAACTCTGCACAAGCCAGATGCCTCTGGTCGGCTCGTCAAGTGGGCTGTAGAGCTGAGCGAGTTCGACATAGACTATAAACCCCGCGCAGCGATAAAAGCCCAGGCAATGGCCGATTTCGTAGCTGAATTCACAGAGCCCGAAGTATACTTAGATCAACAAGATGCAGATATAGGCAATGACGAAACTCAAGTATGGCAAATATCTGTGGATGGGTCATCAGGGGAGCGGGGTTCAGGAGCAGGGATTGTCTTGGAAGGCCCAGAGGGGGAGGAGATCTCTTATGCTGTAAAATTAGAATTTGCAGCCACGAATAACCAGGCAGAGTATGAAGCCTTGATAGCAGGTCTGGAATTGGCTAAGGCCGTGAAAGCAGACAGAGTTAAGATCAGAACTGATTCCCAGCTGGTTGCGAATCATGTCAGTGAAAGATTCCAACCAAGAGAGGAGAAGATGGGGCAGTACCTGAAGATAGTCAAGCAGATGATGGGGAAGTTCGAAGCAGTGGAGGTGATACAGATCCCCAAGGAGCAGAATAGTCGAGCAGACATTTTGGCTAGGATGGCAGCAGTAGCCGACCCAAAAATGCCAAAGTCAGTCCCTCTGGAGGTGAAGTCCAGCCCAAGTATCGATCAGAATTTGGGGGTGTTGCGGATAGAACAAAAATGCTCGTGGAGGGACCCGATAGTTTCATACCTTAGAGACGGGGTATTACCACCAGATAAGATGCGAGCTCGCAAGCTTAGAGCCCAGGCCTCGAGATACACGATGATTGATGGGGTACTGTATCGGCGAGGATATACACTACCGTTCCTTCGGTGTTTGGATGAGGACGACGCGGATTACGTACTAAGAGAAGTACACGAAGGAATTTGCGGAAATCATTCTGGCGGGAGGTCCCTGGCCCATAAGGTTCTAAGGCAGGGATATTTCTGGCCGACAATGCACCAGGATGCGCAAGAGAAGACCAGGAGTTGTGTAAGCTGCCAGAGTTTTGCAAATTTCTCTAACTAACCACCAGAGAAGCTCACCTCCATGACCTCTCCCTGGCCATTTGCTCAATGGGGAATTGATCTGATCGGCCCATTGCCAAAGGCACGGGGAGCAGCAACACATGCAATAGTTGCTATAGATTACTTCACGAAGTGGATAGAGGTAGAAGCCCTTAGCAGGATCACAGAGAAGAAAACAACAGACTTCGTGTGGAGAAACCTGGTCTGTCGATACGGGATCCCTTATGCCTTGGTAACGGATAATGGCAGGCAGTTCGATAACCACAGCTTCAGGGATTTCTGCCAGAACCTCGGGATAGAGCTGAAGTATTGCTCGCCTGCTCACCCTCAATCGAATGGACAAGTAGAAGCAGCCAACAAGACCATCAAGAGGCTTTTGAAAACCAGGCTTGGAGCAAAAAAGGGTGCGTGGGTTGACGAGCTGTCAGGTGTGCTATGGGCATACAGAACAACCCACAAAACCGCAACTGGGGAGACACCGTTCGCTTTGGCTTTCGGACATGAAGCGGTCGTGCCGGCTGAGATAGGAACGACCACACACCGGACAAATCATTTCAATGAGCAGGAGAACGACGAGCAGATATGTTTGAATCTTGATCTGCTAACGGAAAGGAGGGAGCAAGCAGCCGAGCGATCAGTCATTTACCAACAGAGGGTTGCTTGGTATTATAACCAGAAGGTGAACATACGGCAATTCAGGGTCGGAGACTGGGTACTGAGAAGAGTGAATCAGAGCACCAAAGATTCGACTCAAGGAGTGCTGGGACCGAATTGGGAAGGGCCATATAGAGTCAAGCAGATAGCGGGACCTGGAGCTTACAGGCTGGTTCGCACGGACGGCCACGAGGTGAAACGCCCATGGAACGCAGCACACCTCCGAAAATACTTCCAGTAAGACTTGTTCACATGTGAAAACTATTTTTGCTCATGTTCATTACCGTTTATCTTTCACGCTTATTGTCCAAACAATTTCATGTAAGTCGAATCCTGCCATTAATGGAACGTCGAGGAATTTCTTTCGCTTGAAACCGAGAAAATTTTCCAAGGCATGCAAAGGCTCACCAAGTCTCAAAGCCTGTCTTATGGCGGGACAGAAGCCAAGCGTGCCAGGATCTGCTCGGCCACGAGAAGGCGAGCAGAATCCCAATCCTCGAAGAATCCAAGGCATGCAAAGGCTCGACAAAGTCTCAAAGCCTGTCTTATGGCGAGACGGAAACCAAGCGTGCCAGGATCTGCTCGGCCACGAGAAGGCAAGCAGAATCCCAATCCTCGAAGAATCCAAGGCATGCAAAGGCTCGACAAAGTCTCAAAGCCTGTCTTATGGCGAGACAGAAGCCAAGCATGCCAGGATCTGCTCGGCCACGAGAAGGCAAGCAGAATCCCAATCCTCGAAGAATCCAAGGCATGCAAAGGCTCACCAAGTCTCAAAGCCTGTCTAATGGCGAGACAGAAGCCAAGCATGCCAGGATCTGCTCGGCCACGAGAAGGCAAGTAGAATCCCAATCCTCGAAGAATCCAAGGCATGCAAAGGCTCGACAAAGTCTCAAAGCATGTTTTATGGCGAGACAGAAGCCAAGCATGCCAGGATCTGCTCGACCACTAGAAGGCGAGCAGACTCCAAAGCATTCGAAGAAATGCCCAAGGCATGCAAAGGCTCGACAAAGTCTCAAAGCCTGTTTTATGGCGAGACAGAAGCCAAGCATGCCAGGATCTGCTCGACCACTAGAAGGCGAGCAGACTCCAAAGCATTCGAAGAAATGCCCAAGGCATGCAAAGGCTCGACAAAGTCTCAAAGCCTGTTTTATGGCGAGGCAGAAGCCAAGCATGCCAGGATCTGCTCGACCACTAGAAGGCGAGCAGACTCCAAAGCATTCGAAGAAATGCCCAAGGCATGCAAAGGCTCGACAAAGTCTCAAAGCCTGTTTATGGCGAGGCAGAAGCCAAGCATGCCAGGATCTGCTCGACCACTAGAAGGCGAGCAGACTCCAAAGCATTCGAAGAAATGCCCAAGGCATGCAAAGGCTCGACAAAGTCTCAAAGCCTGTTTATGGCGAGGCAGAAGCCAAGCATGCCAGGATCTGCTCGACCACTAGAAGGCGAGCAGACTCCAAAGCATTCGAAGAAATGCCCAAGGCATGCAAAGGCTCGACAAAGTCTCAAAGCCTGTTTTATGGCGAGGCAGAAGCCAAGCATGCCAGGATCTGCTCGACCACTAGAAGGCGAGCAGACTCCAAAGCATTCGAAGAAATGCCCAAGGCATGCAAAGGCTCGACAAAGTCTCAAAGCTTGTTTTATGGCGAGACAGAAGCCAAGCATGCCAGGATCTGCTCGACCACTAGAAGGCGAGCAGACTCCAAAGCATTCGAAGAAATGCCCAAGGCATGCAAAGGCTTGAAAAAGTCTCAAAACCTGTTTTATGGCGAGGCAGAAGCCAAGCATGCCAGGATCTGCTCAACCACTAGAAGGCGAGCAGACTCCAAAGCATTCGAAGAAATGCCCAAGGCATGCAAAGACTCACCAAGTCTCAAAGCCTGTTTTATGGCGAGGCAGAAGCCAAGCGTGCCAGGATCTGCTCGACCACTAGAAGGGGAGTAGACTCCAAAGCATTCGAAGAATCTCCAAAGGCATGTGGCAAAACCATGAGCCAAGCCGGAACCTGCTCGTCTAGACAGAGACAAGCAGATTCTCAACCGAAAATTAATTCATAATTACAACACAAGAAAGTAATCAAAAACCATTTTTATTAATTTGTTAATAATTAACAGAGGGGATAACCTTCATGAACATTGTTCATTACAATACAAGAAATATTTCAGGAAGATGGTGGACCAGTAAGCCCGGCAGCATCGGTTGGCTGGACCTCCTCAGGTGCAGGAGGGGTATCACCAGTTGCGTCCGGGGGGGTGCTCGCCTCGCCAACATCAGCAGGGACTGCACGAGCAGGAGAGTCTTCCTCCTCAATCACGATCGGCTCTACCCCACCGGCATCTTCCTTGGCCGCCTCCTCGTCCATATGTTGAGCAACACCAGCTGCAAGGTCATCCATCTTCAGATCAGGGTGTTGCTTCCCGAGGACGGCCATGATGCAACAATAGGAATGCCGAAGTCCCTGGTCGTACTGGTTGTCAGCCTCCCTCTCCAAGTTCTCGACCTGAGCTCGGTGGGAGTCGCGGAGGGATTCGAGCTGAGCCTCATACATAGCCTTCTGCCTTTGCAGATCCTCCTTGACCGTGGTAAGCTCCTCCTCGAGGGAAATGGCTTTTGCTTGAGCAAGTGATTCTTGCTCTATCAGCTTCAGATTCTCGAGATTCAGCTCCCCTGCTTTCTTCTCGGCAACGTCAGCTCTGGTCGTCGCCGATTGAATATCCTCCTTCATCTTCCGGTCGTAGCGGCCAACCTTGGCCTTGTAATAGGTGGTCATGCAGCTGAGGTGGAAAGCGCTATGCTGCATGGCCCCCACCAGCTCTCCCAAGGTGCGGCCGTCAAAGTCCTCCAGGTCCTTCTTGCTCACGAGTTTAGTTAACTCATTGAGGTAGGGGACTAGGTGTTCTGCTCGGCTGTCAGGTAAGCGAGATCGAGGCCCGACAGGAGGAAAAGAGGAAACAGGATCTGTGGCTGCTCCACTAGCTTCCCCGACTTTTACAGGAGCAGGAGGTAAAATCTTCAAGGGTGGGACCTGCTGCATGATGTTGGCCCGCTTTGCAGCAGGGGCATCCTTACTCTGGTCCCTCTTCGTGGTTGGAGGTCGGGAACGTTTTCGGGTCAGAGCCCCAATCACAGCGTCCTTCATCCTATGGCCAAGAAGTATCAAGCGAGACTCGAGCAAGTTGTATGTAGTTAGCAGTTCTCGGCTCGAGCAGGAATTGGCTAGTACAGCCTCGACCCGTTTGAGCTGGTCAGGTTCAAGCGGGAAGTGGACACCCCAAGAAACTACAACACAAACAAACACTTGGTTAGAGACAAGCCAATAAAGCAAGAACAATTATGGATGCAAGACATCTGGAGCGAGCAGGCAACCTGGGACCGTGAAACGGGGTGGGACGCGACAATCCTTCCCGCCTATTTGTGCAACTTGACCCCAAGGACCCCCAGCAAAAAAGAATTTCCTCTTCCAAGCCCCACCACCACCGGTTGGAAGATCGGTTATGGGTTTCCGGCTCTTGGTGCTAGATTGGAAGTAGTACCAGCCGGCATCTTTGGGGCTGCTCTTTAGCTGGTACAAGTGCTTCACCTCATCAACTGTGGGCTCGCTTTGGCAACATCTGTCCCACAATATGAACAGACCAGAGAGCACTCTCCACCCATTTGGATTCAGCTGACCAGGAGCTAGATTTAGCCCGTTAAGTATCCGGGCAAAGTAGGGTTGCAAGGAACACCTCAGCCCGTACTTAAAGCTCTCTAGAAACAGGGTAACGTATCCCCTAGGAGGCCGGCTGGGAGCATCCTTCTTTCCTGGGACCTTGAGAGGTATCTCATCAGGAATGCTATACCTAAGCCGGAGGTCATTGAGCTCGTCAAACAAGGTCGTGCACGTCATGTAATCAATGGCATAATCGCGCGACAAGGCTCTGCCTCCTACTGTACCCCGTTCCTCTGGTCGTGATGTTCCAGATGGAGACACCTCACCAGAGTCACCTTCCCCATTCTCACTTAAGGTGTCCTCAGAGCCAGAAGGTCCCCCCTCACCATTGCTTCCGCTCGTGGAGGTTGTTTGGGGGGACATCCTCCTAGCACTAGTCCCGACACTAAACCTAATGGGTTCTAAGGGGATCCCGGGGTCAAAAGCCGGATCAGTGAGCAGACCAGGCAGGAAACTTAGTTCGTCGTCATCAATCTCAACGACTTTCTCCTTACCTTTCGACATTCCCTAAGCCCTAACCACAACACCACCAACTACTACCCAAACAGAAGAGAAGAGAAATTATCTACAACTATCCGAGACCAAGGAGATAGAAGAAATACCTGAAGTAATGGTTCAGTCGGTGAAAGTCAGAGATGGAGGCCTTTTATGCCGGAACTTCTTTGCCGGAGAGACAGAGACGGAGACGGAGTGAATGATGAATATGCCGTTCGAGAGGATTTGGTTTTCCTAATGAGGACGGACTCTTGGGTTGCCAGCATTTAACGGCGCCGAATCCCGAGGGTCTCATAACCGTCGGTTTGAAATTCAAATGGAGGGGGGGATTTCTGCCACGTCACCTCGTCCGCAATTAAATGCGACATGACTCTTGGCAGCCTTTTCCAATCCCACGCGGGCGAGTACTAACGAGTTTCTACTGCTGGTCCACTACATTACCCAACACCAGAAACTGGGGGACCGGTGTTTGGGAGAAATACGTCGACGAGACCAGGCATGGTGAGCAGATATCTAATGGCAGAGTTCTGCGAACCGGTGTGTTCCGTAAAAGCCTGGTGCGCGGGGGAACAGGAGCAGAAGTATCCTGCTCGTCCACGAGCACGTCATCCGCGAGGCCAATTTCCTGTAAGAGACATAAGGTCATTCCGGCTAGAGGTCGAGAGGCGAGGAGACCCGGTCGACGGCAGTTGGCAAGACATGCTCCCCAGCCCGAGAATCTAGGCACGACAGCCACGCTTTCCCCAGAACCGTGGCGTAACACGCAAGATCTCACAGAACCACGACAGCCACGCTTTCCCCAGAACCGTGGCGTAACACGCAAGATCTCACAGAACCACGACAGCCACGCTTTCCCCAGAACCGTGGCGTAACACGCAAGATCCCACGTTTGCCCATAACGCAGCAGTCAGAGTCCCATACCGTCTCGAAAAAAGCGGAAAACTGGGATTCAGGGGAAGCCTATAAAAAGGTAGCCAACGAAGGTAAAAGGGTTAGCATTTTTTAGATTAGAAAAGAAATGAAAAAAGAAGAGGGAACCACGAAAAAGCCATAAGATCTGTGGCAAGCGTCCCCCGAACCTTCATATCTGACTTGAGCGTCGGAGGGTTTGCGCCGGGAAAACAACCGGCGTACTCTGACTTGTCTGTGTGCGCAGGAACCTCTGGAGAAGAAGCCTCACGTGGAGACCTCTTGGTCGTGAAGAAGTTGATCGGGCAGAGATCCTGGTCGTAGAACGAGGAGAACCGGAATCCCGCATCAACAAGTGAGACAAAGCATTTATTGCTTTGAAATTTACTTTCTTGCATGTTTTGTTTTGATGCCGCATTCGCTAAATGTTGAAGTCGAAATTGTTGATTTATGAAGCCATTATTTGGTTATAAAAGAAGGGCTCCCTTCAGAGTTTTGTATCCCACATAAGAGCATTTATTTGGTGAATGCAAGAGAAGCAGCCAGTGCTTTTAAAACAGATAGAAATATTCTTAAGCAAGTAGTTACATTTTATTCCTTGGGATCACGTAATCAAATCGAGAGATCTAAGTTTGAAAACGAGAGATGCAAGTTTGAAGCATAGGAAGAGAAATAGAATTTGCATTTGGCTCTTGCAATATGAATATTTGTAAACTTGGGTAGAAAAGTTTTTTTTTCTTTTTTCTCCAGATGCTGTCATTGAGTGTAAGTGGGGTTTGGGTGAGAGGAAAATTATTGAGAGTTTAGTTGTAACAATCTTTTATATAGTAATTTTTTCTTTGATTGTCCTTTGATAATGATCGTGATTTTTTTTTTTGGATTTAGAGTTTTCTATATAAATCTTGTGTTGTGTAATTAATGTTATTATCTATTTAATTTTTATATTATTATTTGCTTGACATAGTAACTGTATCTTGGGAGGGAACAGTGAATTTTCCAACAATTTTCATTATTTGTTAATGTAGGTATACAATATTGAGAATATGTAAGTGCAAAAATTTATTTATTTTTTGAATGGAAATAGATATTCATTAAAGAGACAAATGATTATAACAAGATAACAAAGCTGAGAGCCTGAGAGCTCAGCAAGAGCTTCTTTTAACCAAAGACAACTATTTGGCTAGAGCCATGCTAATTTAGACAACTTGTGAGCCACTAAATTATAAACTCTAGGGACAAACTTAAACATAACGTTAGCAACACTCTTAGCTAGATCTTGAATCCCACCAACTAGCCATTTAATCTCACTCTAGCCTGCAAGCTTGTCAATAATCAGCCTAATCACATTTTACGAATCCGATTCAATAATTAAAGGATAAAGCCCCGTCAAATTAGCTATCTTTAAACCTTCATAAATAGTAAGTGCTTCAACAAATTGAACATTATTTAGGAAATGATATCTCCAAGTAGCTGCAGCCACGACTCCTTTAGAGTTCCTTATATTTGCTACAAAACCAACCAATCCTTTATCATAATTAACTGCCGCATCTACATTCATTTTATACCAAGGAACATCAGGAGGAGACCAATGTTGAATGGAAGAATTTCCTCCCAATACCAGCTGGTCTAAAGAATGCTGTTGGAGAGGTCTATAAGAGTGCCACAAATCCACTGCTCGATTATAGGTTAATAATGGACAACAATTTCTTCTTCGAAAAATCCAATTATTTCTTGAACTCCAAATAGTCCAGGATGTCACCATAAACAAACCAAAATCATCTCTTTTACCTTTGTCCATTATAGACCAGGCCAGCTCCATGAAACTTAAGTGAGGACTTTCCCATAAAGCGCCAAAGGAGTAGAGCTTCCAAACCTTTTTAGCATAACCACCCTTCGCCAGAGAACGTAAACTAGTCTCACAATCAAGTCACATCTAGGACACCAGGAATCAATTAAGATTTTTCTCTTATAAAGATTTCCGTAAGTTGGCAGCAAGTTGTTGATGGCCCTCTAAAAAAATATTTTAATTTTGTTTGGTACTCAACAAGACCACAACAACTTAAATCCACCTTGAGCACCATTGGAGCAAGAAGGATTCTCAGGAAGCTTCATGATTAAAGATACTTGATACCCACTCTTCACTGAATATTCCTCTTTTATCATTATGTCAAATTAATTTGTCTTGTCTCGAAACATGAGGAAGAGGAATTTTTCGAATTAACTCGGTATCAACAGGGAGAAATTTTAGTCGAATTAGTTGTTCATTCCAACAGCCTCCTCTATCAATAAGTTCAACCACCTTAGTGTCATAAGACAAAAGCTTTGGTGATATAAGTTTGAATGTATGGGGCCTTCGCAGCCATCTATCTGAGTAGACAACAACTGATTTACTGTCACCTATCTGCCATCTAGAAACATTCTCTATAACTTCTTGCCCCCAAAGTAACTCCTCTCTATGTATATGAAGGTTCGACCCCAACTTACTTTTCATGAACTCTTCTCTTAGGAAATATCTAGCCTGATCACCCTAAACATTAGTGATTCTGGACAATGAAGAAATCTCCAGCATTGCTTGCCAAAAAGTGCTTGATTAGAAGCTCCAAGATCACGAAAGGCTAACTTACCACCTTTTTTCGGCACATACATCTTTTTCCAATCCATCTAGTGAATACTTCTTGCCTTCATATTAGATTCCCACCAAAATTTTGCAATGATTTTTGAATGTTATCACAAAGGATTGAAGGAAGCTTAAAAACACTCATGACATAGGTTGGGATTACCTGGGCCACAGCTTTGATCAAAACCTCTTTACCCCCACTAGAAAACAGCTTTGATTTCCAGCAATTAAGCTTGTTACACACTTTCTCCTTCAGCTCACTGAAATATTGACATTGAGATCTACCAAGTATTGAAGGCAAACCTAGATATTTCTAATGATGGGATACAACCTCCAGTTGGAAAACCTCTTTCAACTTTGCAAAAACATCAGCCTGCACATTCGGACTGAGAAGCATTGAAGATTTCTTTAAGTTCAACAACTGGGCAGAAGCCTTTGAGTACTTCTCAAATATTCTTCTGAGCTGTCTGCACTCATCCACCGAGGCTCTTACAAAAATGCGGCTGTCATTTGCCAACCAAAAAAAAAAGGGAGAAATAGAAGGACCATGACGCCCAAAATCAACACCATGAGTTACATTCGCATTACTAGCATGAAAAAGCTTCAGCACATAAAATAAATAGATAAGAAGAGAATGGGCAGCCTTGCCTTAATCCTTTTTGAGGGATTATATTGCCTGAAGAAACTCCATTAATTAGCATAGAAAAGGAAGAAGTGATAATACAGCGCAAAATAAGATCAACCCATTTGCTAGAAAAGCCAAATTTTAGCATCACCCTTGCAAGCAAATCCTATTCTAAATAATCATAAGCCTTACTAATATCTAACTTCAGAGCCATCATGCCATTTTTCCTCTTTTTCTTACATTTAATTTTATGTAAACATTCATAATCCACAATTATATTGTTGATAATAAGTCTACGAGCCACAAAAGTGCTTTGATTAAGAGAAATTATTATTTTTCTAAAATCAGCTTAAGCCTATTAGCCAATGTTTTTATAATAATTTTATAAATAATATTACAGAGACTATTAGCCAATGTGCTCATATAAGCCTATTAGCCTGAATTCAGAAACTCTTTTTGGCTCTTTAATTTTAGAAATCAGAGCAATGTAAGTTTTGTTCAAATAAGAGAAGTCCTCCCCATCATTCATGACATAAAGACAAACATTTGTTACTGACTCACCAATGATATGCCAGTATTTTTGAAAAAATTCAGCATTTAGTCCATCAGGTCCGCGAGCTTTATAAGGATGCATCTGAAAAAGGGCTCGACGGATTTCCTTTGTTGTAAAGGGTTTGTCAAGCATCTGATTCATATCCTCTATTACTCTAGGCTCCAAACCACTAATAACATCGTCAATTGAATCACGAGAAGGGTTTGTGGAGATGGAGATGAATAAATTAGTAAAATAGTTGCACACCTCTGTTGCAATTTCTTTACGCCCTTCTTTCCATCTGTTATTCGATTTCAGTGGCCCATCAATCTTATTTCTTCCAGCTGAATCCCAAGCATGAAAAAAATGTGGTATTACGAAATCCTTCCTTAAGTTAGACAGCCCGTGATCGCTGCCTCCACCTAAAATATTCATCCTGCAAAATATTATCAATCTCAGCTTCTACTTTCCTGATAGCCTCACAGTCTATTAAAATCAGAGGAGTATTGATTAAATTTGTGTGTTGATTCTGCAATGCCTCCAACATCTTGTTCCTCCTACCAAATTTTCCTTACTCCAAGCGTTCAGCACTTCCTTCAAACTTTCCGCTTTATATAGAAATATTGAAATAGGATTGTTGCCATTCAAAGCACTAGCATCACACTATGAAAGCTCAATCAATCTTTTGCAATCATTACACACGGACCAATAATCCTCAAAATAAAATCTGCCGCCCTACCTATCCTTACTGTCTTTGATGTTCTTCCTTTATTAAATCCAATCCAAATCGGCAAATGATCAGAACCCTCAATCGTCATATGAATAACCAAAATATTCTGAAATCTATTGCGCCACTGCCATAAACTTAAACATCTGTCTAACTGATCTTTAACTTGGCCTCCCTTAAACCTTAGATTTGTCCAAGTAAAAGGCACGCCCTTGTAGTCCAAATCAGAGAGACCATACTTCATGATTGTGTCTTTAAACTCCAAAACTGCACCCAAATTTCGTGTACCAACCCCTTCTTTCTCTTATAAACTAAGAATATCGTTAAAGTCACCCGCACATAACCATGGCAGATGACTAGATTGAGCTAATCTTTTCAACAAATTCCAAGAGCGTACTCTGTGAGAGCTATCTAGGTGCCCGTAAAACCCTGTGAAACACTAACGATCACCATCTTCCATAATTATTTCACAATCTGTATGGTGTCTACTATAAGAAACAATAGTAAGGTCAAGATCATCCATCCACAACAATGCAAGTCCATCACTTAAACCATTTTGATCCACTATAAAACAATTGTCAAAACCAAACTTTCTTTTGATACTCTGCATTTGAATGGTCAACATCTTTGTTTCACACAAAAATAAAATACATGGTCTGACCCGTTGGAGAACAAATTTAAGATTTCCTACGTTTGGGTGTTCCTTAAGCCTCGAACGTTCCAACAAATGAGATTCATGGTTGCAGATATATGAACATCATACAATCCATCATGATCTGCATCCCCATCAATAATTTGTTGCTGAATAAAGTTATCTTCAGTCAGACTTGAGCACTTAGTAGGAATCGAGAAAAAATTGAGCTATCCCAAATCTCTCTGTTTCTTTGAGGACAGTGGGTCAACTTCCACATATGCCTCTTGATACCAATCCCAGAGTTGGCCTTGTTCCCTATGACTTGCTTTATAGGCCATTTGCGAGGCTTACCACTTTTCACAGGCTTAATTGCATTTCTTAAGCCTATTATGGGCTTTTTATAGTTCATTTCTCCAGAATTACCATTGTCATCATGAATTAAGCCTTTCTCATATGTTATAGCATGGGCCATACCCTGATTAGTGATTAGGAAGCCTAATACTACCAATCACACCCTCAGGCTCAACCCTCAAATTTGCTACCATTGTATTATCTTCCTCGGAAATTGCTTCACCGCCGCATTCATTAAATGCTCCACTGGCAATGCTACTATCATGATTACCTAAAGTCACCGTATTGTCCCATTTGCTACCATCATTATGTAAAGAGCCATGATCTGGAGCATTCCCATGCTCTGCTTAATCTTCACTACTACAAAAATACTTTTCTGATACTTAATTTACTGATACTTTATAAAAAGTATTAGTAATTATGTATATATACACCATTTTCTACTTTTGACAAATATGTATCAGAAATTATTGATACTAGTATGTCAGTAAATTAAACATCAAAGATTAGAGATAAAAAATCATTAAAATTTATTTTAGTTCCAATTCGAACCTAAGACCTCTAAGGTTTAAAACTTTAACATTTAGAGCACATACCATTGAACCCTGTTGAATCAAGCCCGAAACAATATTTTAAAATATTTACAAACAAAAATTATAAATAGCTACAGCACAAAACCTACACTTGAGCAATTTTCCCCATCTGGTTATCGTTCCTAAACTCTATTGCTATCTTGCCTTTATCATCCTCTTTCTCTTTCGGTTTCCTCTTCTCGATCTCTTCTATTTTTTGTTGTCTATTTACAAATTAAGTTCAATTAATTCAAATAGATAATGAAAAGTTAAAACTTTGTTTCCTTTTTTCCATTTTCCCAAATTGAAAAACAAATCAAAACCCTAATTGCTTGTTATAGAAGGGGCTTTTTCTCCAACTAATCATCTAGTGCCTCTACCGGGCAAGCAAGTAAAAACCATCAACAAGGGATGAAGTGGCTACCATAAGTTGCATATTCAAGTAATCATGTTCTCCCTCACAAGCTAAGTTTGGAGAAAGAACTAAGGGAGTTTTCAGCTGGTAATGACTTAATATTTTATTTTTTGTCAATTTAATTAATGGATTTGTTTAAAATTAGCTTATGATTAGTTTTTTTTTTAATTTTTTGGCGTGTTTCATATGTTGAGAAATTCTACCAATAGTGTGATGCTGGTGGGTTTTGTCTTCCATATCTTTTTTCTTTTATTTAATTATAATTTGAATTTTTTTTCTTATTTTTCCATATTTTTATTCACTGGTAGTCCAAAGTACAAGCATTTCTCTCTCTCTCTTTCTCTCTGTGATAGACCTAACTCATCGGTGCTGGCTCTTCGTTTAGTCACCGTCGTCTCTCTTTATTGCACCAGAGTTGAAGTTAGTCCTAAATCGAAACTTCTGCTTACCTGTCAACACAATCCAAACCCTAGCTGTTGAAAATATCCAAAACCCACCCATAAATTGAGACCCAAATCTTCACTCAGTCATTATCGACATTCTCTACCACCAATAAACCCTTCATAACCGAGGAAACCCAAACACTTGTCGTGAAATAATACCCAAACCCTAGCTGTTTGAAATTAAAACATCCACTCTAACTCATTGTCGTGCCAAACAAACCCTAGCCACGCTATAATTCGCCATTTCACACACTGAAGAAAACACTTTCTATTGTTCAAAGATCATAGTTGATGAAACCAGGTGAGTCGCTATTTTGGGCGACAATATATTTGGGATTAGATTTCATGGGCAATGATTGTCTGCCAAGAGAGGCAGTTCATCTATTATATATAGTGCTTGAATCGCGCTTGATTCGCCCTAAGAAGTTGATATGGTGAGAGACTTGTTACTTTTGGATTTTGCTGGATTCCTATAATAAGGAAAAAAAAGAAAGAGAATCTGATTATAGTTTTTCAAGTTATGTAGTTTTCAATGCCAAAACATTTGAGTTGTATATATAGTGAAATAGTTATTGAAATTTAGTTCTTCACGAGCTTAAACATAACATTATATGTTAAAAAAATACCCTCAAATATCACGATCAATGTTTGCATGATTCTGTTTGTAAAAATTATCCCCAAGTCCTTGCTAACAGGAACCCTTATGCCTATATAATTCTCTTATGCTTTTCATTTTTTTTTTAATAAGTCTAACATCTTTAATTTATCTAATTCCAAGTTTATGATGCTTACATAATAAAGCCAAATTTTTTATTGTTGCTCCCGTAAGTTCATTTCTTCATGACCCACCATGCCTTTTTACCCCGGTTTTTGATTGGAAGTATTGCACTAATACTGGTTTAGTAAAAATCTGCTCTTAACCTTGTTACTAAATAAAAAACTGATTTGTCTTATTACCTGCAGTTAAGCAGTGAATTGTTCACAAGTTAAAAGCAGGCCGCTAATGGTTTTCTTGTCCATTCATTATTCATTTATAAGATATGCTTGCTGCTGGTGAAGGAAGGCCATATGCTAGTTGCTGCAAAATGGAGTTCATAGGTGAATGTTTATGGACTAAGATATATAAGTGCTTGACAATGTTTTGATTTTCAAATTTTATAGGTACATGAATTGAATTGCTATTTTGATTTGTGGAATGCAAAATCTGTTATCTTTTTTCCTCTATATGTGAAGAGTAGGTAGATTGGTTGTTGTTTCATGCATGGGTTATTTTAAGTCTCTTAAAGATGTTCTGTGTAATGTGAAGCAAATGAGCACTTGGTTCTGTTCATATGTTAGACACTAATAGTATGGCTTACAAATGAGTGACAATTAGTAACTGACTTAGCAGTGAGATGACTTGTAATGAGTACATGTTATATAGGACATGAATGATAATTAGACCAATCTTCTATCTTTATCTTTATTCCTCTTCTTTTTGTTTTGTTCTTGAATGTAGGTAATCACATGCATGTTGCCATATTAATTGTTCACTGTCTTTGAATTTTTATGCCCTCCAATAAGTGTTTGATAAAAAACCTGAATAAATCTTGGCACTTCATTTCTGGCAGCCCATTTCTACCTAGGAGGAGCTAAGGAATATGGAGTTAAAGAGCTTGAGGAAAAGCTTATGGTTTCTACTTGAATATATATCTATATTTTTTTATATGAATTTGGCTTATTGAAATTACATTCCAGTAGAATAATAAATGGATAATGAAATTTACTTTTGTGATTTTAAAGATGGATGGAGTAAAATAATGACTAGCTATCCTTTCCGTAAATAATTTTAATTTACAAAGGCAATACTAATATATATATATATATATATATATATATATATCATATGAGGAGTTGTATAGTAGGCATAGGGATTGACGCTTTGTATTTACATCCATATTTGCATTAAAGTGGTTAGTGTTGGTGTTCACAAGTTGCTTCGGCTTCAAAGATTATTATATAAGTTGAGTAAACAATAGTAATTCATATAATAATGTAGATCAACACTCGTTGAAAGATCTTTTTTTTTTATTAGCATGGTCTTCAAGATATTGAGTGTCTTCCTCTATAATTTTGGATAAAAGAGTAACATTGTTGGAGCTCATTTAACGTTCATAAAATGTTTTGAATTGTTATCACATGGATATATTACATGAATGATAATTAAGTGGTTTACAATTTGATTTTTGATAAATAACGTGCTGCTTTAAAATTAAAGTTCAAGGGAATTGATGAATATGGCATAAAGAGCTCTCACAACTTCATGATCAATGGGTTACATATGTTGTCAAGCTAAGTATAACTTGTAATCGTGAGGTAATGTATGACTAATTTATGATTATTTTTGCTTTTAAATTCCAAGACTTTTTTTTTTGTGGTGTACTAATTGATTTAATGTACTTGTAGGTGGGAAAAAAATGAAGCCACGTATGGATATTAAATGACATTATTGAGCATATTCTTGTCGGTTAATGTTTTTGAAACTT
Organism: Citrus x limon; assembly: GCA_034663535.1. Taxonomy (NCBI): domain Eukaryota; kingdom Viridiplantae; phylum Streptophyta; class Magnoliopsida; order Sapindales; family Rutaceae; genus Citrus; species Citrus x limon. Next base: position 27,011,097 of record CM067997.1, read on the forward strand.
AATTTTGTACTTTTGTCCAAAACTTAATTTGGTACTTTTTTTTTCTTTACCAAACAATGATGTAGTTGAATTATGTTAAGTTAAGTGATGTATTTGCGATGTTTATCATGTAAATTGTGTTGCAAGATTCGGTATATTTAATATATTTTTAGTTTTTTTTAATTGTAAAACAAACAGGAAAAATATAAATAAAATAAAAATATACTATTAACCAAATGGAGCATAACATCACTAAATACTGACACATAAATCACTAATATGTAAATAGTATTCTTAAATATGGGAAAAATCCCTTCTCATCCCTAGGGTTTCATACAATAACCCATTTCATCCCTACTTTTTAAACAATAACTCAAAACATCCTTTTATTAACTCATAGTTAGTTAAATGCCATTTGTTAGTTATTCATTGAGGGTAAAAAATGATCTTTCATTAAAGAGAAAATTAAAAAAATAAATACAAGTTGATATATAACTAAAAATGATGTTTATCTAATCTTATTAAACAAAAAATACTGAAAAAGATGAAAACTTCTATTTCAAGTAATTATTTTGCACTTCTCTCTATTTTGGTGGCATGGAAGCCCCATAAACCCTATATTTAAGTACAAAAAATAATCACAATTTTCATATTCGTATAAGTATACTCTCTAATAGCATTGTGAGCCTACTTGGGGAGATAGTGGTAAGGACTTGGGGAGAAAATAATTGTCAAAGAAGAGTGGTAGCAAAGCTTAAAATAAAAATTGGTTGAAGATTAAGAAGATTTTCAGCACATGCAAGCACATAAAAATTGGTTGTATTTTTGAATTTTTCTTCCAATGATTTAAAGATATTGTGCTAATTACAATTTGTTGCTTATGACGATTATTCAGTGGCTATATCAAACTATTTCATCGTTGATTTTATTTAAGAAAAAATTAATGAATTTTTCATATTTTGTAGTGTTATTTAATTGTGTAAAAAAATTATTTTAATATAGTTTGTACCACTTTAATAAAAAAAAATCATATTTTGCCCTCAATGAATTACTAGTTAATGGCATTAAACTAACGGTGAGTTAGCAAAATGATGTTTTGAGTTATTATTTAAAAAGTAGGGATGAAATGGGCTATTGCATAAAACTCTAGGATGAAAATAGTTTTTTCCCTATTAAATATTAAAATCATTGTGTTATTATTTTGGTGATACTGTAGTAATACAAATTATTGACATATAAATAGTATTATTAAATATTAACATCATGGTGTCATTATTTTGATGATACTATTGTGGTAGGAATTACTGATACAAAAATCACTGACATTAAAAATTAGTATCAGTATGTTCTGACTTGAGCATTACTGACACAATTAACAAGTGTAAACAAAAGTAATTATTGACACTAAATTGGTGTCAGTGAAACTCATTTTTCTAGTAGTGCTTCTCCCTGTACAAATGGTTGAAGTTGAACTCTCTCCGTTTTGTCTTCACGATTTTGGGAAGAAACTCTGATTAGTTTTTCATCAGCCGACTACGCTTGACTCCCAATATCCACTCGATTTGAGGCTTTCAACCAAGGGAGTATTTAAAATCTAAATTTGCACGGACTTTTAAGCTACTGGATTCCTTATCTTTTGAACATTCACGACGAACATGCCCTATTTTACCACAATTGTAAGAGAAATCGGGAAGCTTTTCATACCTCACAAGCAAAATGATGACCTCATTTTCCAACTCCGGAGACTATAGTTTTACACACTTCCTCAATGGCTTAGTAGCATCAACAATCACTCTCAATCGAAGAAAACGCCCTGTAAAGTCACCATACGACCTCACCTCCACATCTTCAACCTCCCTGGTTTGTTTTCCTAGGAACAAAGCTATCTCCTTGTTCATACATAAAATTGGAACATTATGATTTGTATCCAAAAAGAGGCATGAGTAAAATCTAATTTTTCAAGATCCCCAACCCTTTCAGCTTTTTTAGCACAATAATAGCATTCTTAAAGCTCCAAGGACCGCTTGCAAATACCCTTTTCTTGTCACCATCAGAGTTGAATTGGAACAGCAACAAGTTGTCGCCTACACATTCAATCATAACGATCTTCACCGTTTTCCACACGTCATGTATCCAGCCTTAAATGCCTCCATATTAACCTTCTTATTTGTTAGAATTTTGCCCACCAAATAGTTCTGCATTTGCCTTTTCCCCAGCAACACAAGTGATCTGTCAAGCGAAACCACTTTTCCATCATCTTCTGAGATTGACAACGATTTGCAAAACTTTGCTATTTCCTCTGTATCCATAATCAGCCAGGCAGAGAAACACGACCCTAAACGACTGGATAACAAGTGGAAAAAAAAAACAAAAAACAAAAGTGTTATTGACAATCTAGTATTGAAATTGGATTACTATATACACTCCTAAAGAGTGAAGAAAACACTGTACAAAGACAGTAAATAAAACTTCTACAACAGTTCTCTAGGACCGTTTCGTAGAGAGCGTTTGAGAGGACCTTTTTTAAGTGCAAAGAATTTAAAGAAGAAACAAATTGAAATTTAATGGGAATAGTTGCCGATTATAGAAGAAAAGAGGGAAGAAGGTTGCTTAAAGGAGAATTGTTAGATTTATTAACAAATAATTTCATAGATTTATTGGCTAATTAATTAATTGTATAAGTCACGTGAATAATTGTAGAAGCATTGGCTTTGATTCAAGTGCATGGCACGTGAATTTGGGCTTTCAGGTTTACAAAATAAAATGGCCTAAGAACTTAAAGGCAGTGGCTTTTGTCTTTCTCCTTTCAATACATTTAATTTAGGGTGCAAATTTAAAGATAATATAAGAGGAGACTCACGGCAGCATTGAAGGGAGACGAGAAGAGGAACAACCGCTGCACTCAATTGCAAGCCAAAGCTGAGAGCCGCAGGAGCAATTTGGAGGATTGGAGCATAAGCTGATATTATTTTGTTAGGTTTTTCTTTCCCTATTTCAATTGTCTTACTTGAATGTTTTCATTTATGTTTATGAATTCGCTTAATTATTCTACGAACTAATTTATTTTGTTATGGTTATGATATAGCATAACTATAAAAATTTAATTCTATAAATTTGTGTTAATTTTAGTTTATTTCTCTATGATTGAGTGATTATTATTGTGCTTAATACTTTTGACTATTTGATCATTTGATTGATTGGAGGACATATAATAAGATCAAGAGGAGATTTATGTACTTTTGCTATGTATTGTGGATGCCATGAATTACATGGGAGACAAAGATGTACTAACCTGATTTGTGTAGTTAATTTAAGAATACCATAGAACTTAATGAGTTTACATAGAGATATAGTGTATTAGTATATGGGAATATATTTGATATTGCTTGAGAAAGGATATCAAAGGAATTAGGGATATTCAATTGTCAATATGGGTAGTAATCTTTAATAGCATAGATTGAGAATAAAATTGAAATTTATGGGAATTTTATGGTGAAGTCACATACTATTGTCTTAATCTCTTGGATAATTTCATAATTGCTTGCGTTTTATTTAATTTTTAGTTACTTTATCTTATTTAAGTTTTTAGTGAAATACTAACTAGGCAACCCAAGAGGGGGGGTGAATTGGGATTTTAAAAATTAAGCTAAGCAAACCACACAACAAACCAATCTAATGCCTTAATAAATTCGAAAACAATAAATTCAATGAAAGCACAATAATAAATGAGTAAGGGAAGAGAAAGCAAACTCAAGGATTTTTACGTGGTTCGGCAATCCCTGCCTACGTCCACGCCTCCAAGCACACCGGGCTTGAGGATTTCACTATCCGAGCCTTTCCAAGGCTTCAAACGTTTACAATTGACTTTAAGGTGTCAATGAACCTTTACAACAAGAGATTATCTCTCCAATCTCTTCACCCCAAGTGTTTCTCACACTTGTACACTTACAATTTGATGAGAAATGAAAAATACAACAATGAATCTCTCTTTAAGAGTGGATATACAAATTGAAGAACAAAGATGATTTAATAAATGATGAGTTACGAAATTGAAGCTCAATATATGTTGTGTGCACTTGTTTATGCTTGCTTGGATTGCCAAAAATGATTTGGTTTTAAGTTTATATAGTTTGAGCTCAAAAACTAGCCGTTACTCACATTCTGGGCGTATCTGGTTTGCTGTTTATGGAATCCGGTAAGCCAGATTTATGTTACCGTTAAGGCAAAATTTAATTTTAAATTTTGCCTATCCGGCTTGCCGGTTACGAAATCCGGTAAGCCGTTTGCGTTCTGGATGCTTACTGCCCCGTATCCAGTTTTCTGATTTTTATATCCGGTAAGCCGCTTGCTACAGTAACCTGCTACAGTGAAATTTTTCCTAAATTTTCTGTTTGACCCCAAACGTTATAAAACTGTAGTATGGCCCAAAACGTTATAAAAGTTTGTAAATAGATCCAATTTCAGAAGTTCTAAATAATGCTTTGTTAATCCCAAAACTTTCTAAAATTATGATATAGCCCAAAATGCTATGACACTTTTCAAATAAGTCCTTCACTAAAATTTCAAGTAATATTTGTTGATTTCAAATTTTTCAAAATTCTTTCAATTTAAACCATAAACTTGAAAAACAACTAATTTCATGAAATCATTTTTCCATTAAATATGAAACCTTTATAATGTAAAAATAATGATTTATTTAAAAAGAATAAAAACAACCAATTTCATAAAATCATTTTTCCATTAAATATGAAACATTTATAATGTGAAAATAATGATTTATTTAAAATATATAAAAAATAATTTGAGCTTAAAAGATTAATCATTCTTAATCTTGTTTGTTATCATCAAAATCAATATTATGAAAACATATATGTTAACATTTAGTATAAATTCTCTTGGACAATTATTCAAATAAATTAGGATTAGAATAATTTTGACAGCTAATAGGATATACAATCCTTGTGGGATAATACTCGACTCTTCATTATATTACTTGTGTCGATTTGTGTACTTGCTAATTACATGGCAATTGTCGTGTTCTTTGATAAAACTAATTTAACCCATTGATGTTTTAAAACACATCCAAACTCCCTAAGTATTATTCTTTTTTTTTTTTTACTGATCTTACTAGTTTACTCTTGATGATTGTTTGATATTGAGATTATGAATATCATTAATTAATTAATCAATTGAATAATTTTTTTGTCATAATCAATTAAAAATTAAATGCAAAATTATATAAACAAGTAAGGGAATTGTCGTCATTTTCTAGTTAATTCTGACAAACTTGTATTGGATTGGATGTGCTTTAAAACATCAAGAATGTTATTATTAGTTTTGTCAAACAATAGATGGAATTTCACTCTCTTTCGTTGCTGAATTTTGACTCTTAAATTCACTATGTAAAAATATTTATATTTTTCATTGTGATTTCTTTTGTCATTAAATTTTAGTTGTATTTTCTCAAACCCAAGATTTACAAGAGAGAATCTTGGGTTTGTCGTCATTTTCTAGTTAATTCTGACAAACTTGTATTGGATTGGATGTGCTTTAAAACATCAAGAATGTTATTATTAGTTTTGTCAAACAATAGATGGAATTTCACTCTCTTTCGTTGCTGAATTTTGACTCTTAAATTCACTATGTAAAAATATTTATATTTTTCATTGTGATTTCTTTTGTCATTAAATTTTAGTTGTATTTTCTCAAACCCAAGATTTACAAGAGAGAATTCAAAATCCAAAGAAAATAGGAGAGGAAGAAACAAAGCCAAGTGAACCTTTCTAAATGAACGAATTAAGTTTACTGAAGTCTGATGGAATGAAGACAGCCTTCCCAAGCTTCTGAATGATTTTTTTTCTTTTTTCTTTTAAAACATCCTCGCTATAGCAAGTGATTTATTGTATAAAAATAGAACTTATGCATAATACTATAAACAAAAAAGCCGTGAACAACCCTGCAAAGGAAAAAATGGCCCTGCTAACTAGATTCATTAGCATCTAGCACATGTTGAAGTGGCGTGGTCACTTCTGTCAGCTGCTTTAGGCTGTGATAAAATAATACGAGAAAAATATAAATGAAATATTTTGACATCACCAAGTTGCCAATTTGGAAGGAGAGACAAACGAAGACTGTTGATGCGAGATTTTGGTTGTCCTCGTTCTACGACCAGGGTCTCTGCTCGATCAACTTCACCACGATCAGGATCTCTCCTCGTAAAGCTTCTTCTCCCGAGGTTCCTGCGTACACAAACAGGTCAGAGTACGCCGGTTGTTTCCCCGGCGCAAACCCTCCGACGCTCAAGTCAGAAATAAAGGCTCTGGGAATGTTTGCCACGAATCTTATGGCTTCTTTTTAATCTCAGTTCTTAGAGCTCTCTTTTCTCAGTTCTAATAGCAAAAAGTCTAACTCTTTTACCTTCGTTGGCTACCTTTTTATAGGCTTCCTCCGAATCCCGGTCTTCCGTAGTCCACGCCCGTTATTCTCCCCACCCTCGGATGTGGATGCCCCATTATCGCCATTGTGGGCGAATGGAGATGGACTTCGTGCCTTGATTCTTGGGGAGGAATGCACGTCTCACCAACTGTCGTTGACCGAGTCTCCTCGCCTCTCGACCTCTAGTCGGAATGGCCTTATGCCTCTAACAGGAGTTCGACCTCATGAATGGCATATTCGCGGACGAGCAGAATATTTCTGCTCCTGTTCCCCTGCTACCTGGCTCTTACAGGACACACCTGTTCGCAGAACTCTGCCATCAAATATCTGCTCATCACGTCTGGTCTCGTCGAAGTATTTCCCTCAAACACCGGTCCCCCAGTTTCTGATGTTGGGTAATGTAATGGACCAGCAGTTGAAACTGATCGGTTCTTGCTCGCGTGGGACTGAAAAAGGCTGCCAAGAGTCGTGTCGCATTTAATTGCGGATGAGGTGATGTGGCAGAGATCTACCCCTCCATTTGAATTTCAAACCGACGGTTACGAGACCCTCGGGATTCGGTGCTGTAAAATGCTGGCTATCCAAGAGTTTTTCTTCCAATAAGATAACCCAAAACCTCTCGAAGGGAAAATTCGCCATTTCCACCGTCTCTGTCCTTGTCTCTCCGGCAAAGAAGTTTCGGCATAAAAGCCCCCATCCTTGCCTTTCTCCGACTGAAACATTACTTCAGGTATTACTTCTTTCTCCTCGGTCTCGGATAGTTTGTAGATAACTTCTTTTCTCTTTGCTTTGCTTGGGGTAGTAGTTGGTGGTGGTGTTTTGGTTATTATTTAGGGAATGTCGAAGGGTAAGGAGAAAGTCGTTGAGATTGATGACGACGAACTAGGTTTCTTGCCTAGTCTAGTCACTGATCCTACTTTTGACCCCGAGATCCCCTTAGAACCCATTAGGTCTAGTGTCGGGACTAGTGCTAGGAGGATGTCCCCCCAAACAACCTCCACGAGCGGAAGTAATAGTGAGGAGGGATCTTCTGGCTCTGAAGACACCTTGAGTGAGAATGGGGAAGGTGATTCTAGTGAGGTGTCTCCATCTGGAACATCACGACCAGAAGAACGGGGTACAGTAGGAGGTAGAGCCTTGTCGCGTGATTATGCCATTGATTACATGTCGTGCACGACCACGTTTGACGAGCTCAATGACCTCCGGCTTAGGTATAGCATTCCTGGTGAAATACTTCTTAAGATCCCAGGAAATAAGAATACCCCTAGCCGGCCTCCTAGGGGATACGTTACCTTGTTTTTGGAGAGTTTTAAGCATGGGCTGAGGTGTCTCTTGCAACCCTACTTTGCCTGGATTCTTAACGGGCTAAATCTAGCTCCTGGTCAGCTGAACCCCAACAGGTGGAGAGTGCTCTCTGGTCTGTTCATATTGTGAAACAGATGTTGTCAAAGCGAGCCCACGGTCGATGAGGTGAAACACTTGTACCAGCTAAAGAGCAGTCCCAAAGATGCCGGCTGGTACTACTTCCAATCTAGTACCAAGAGCAGGAAACCCATAACTGATCTTCCAACTGGTGGTGGTGGGACTTGGAAGAGAAAATTCTTTTTTGCTGGGGGTCCTTGGGGTCAGGTTGCACAAATGGACTGGAAGGATTATCGCGTCCCACCCCGTTTCACGGTCCCAGGTTGCCTGCTCGCTTTAGATGTCTTATATCCATAATTGTTCTCGCTTTATTGGTTTGTCTCTAACCAAGTGTCTGTTTGTGTTGCAGGTTCTTGGGGTGTTCACTTCCCGCTCAAACCTGATCAGCTCAAACAGGTCGAGGCTGTACTAGCCAACTCCTGCCCGAGCTGAGAACTGATAACTATTTACAACTTGCTCGAGTCTCGCTTGGTACTCCCTGGCCATAAGATGGAGGACGCTGTGATTGGGGCTCTGAACAGGAAACGTTCTCGATCTCAAACCACGAAGAGGGACCAGAACAAGGACGCCCCTACTGCAAAGCGGGCCAACATCGTGCAGCAAGTCTCTCCCTTGAAGACTTTACCTCCTGCTCCTGCCAAAGTCGGGGAAATTAGTGAAGCAGCCACAGATCCTGCTTCCTCTTCTCCTCCTATCGGGCCTCGATCTCGCTTACCTGACAGCCGAGCAGAACACTTAGTCCCATATCTCAATGAGTTATCTAAACTCGTGAGCAAGAAGGACCTGGAGGACTTTGATGGCTGCACCCTGGGCAAGCTGGTGGGAGCCATGCAGTATAACGCTTTCCATCTCAGCTGCATGACCACCTACTATAAGGCCAAGGTTGGCCGTTATGATAGGAAGATGAAGGAGGACATTCAGTCGGCGATGACCAGAGCTGACGACGCCGAGAAGAAAGCAGGAGAGCTGAATGTCGAGAACCTGAAGCTGATAGAGCAAGAATCTCTTGCTCAAGCAAAAGCCATTACCCTCAAGGAGGAGCTGACCAGGGTCAAGGAGGATCTTCAAAGGAAGAAGGCTATGTATGAGGCTCAGCTCGAATCTCTCCGCGATTCCCACCGAGTTCAGGTCGAGAACTTGGAGAAAGAGGCCGACAACCAGTACGACCAGGGACTTCGGCATTCCTATCGTTGCATCATGGCCGTCCTCGGGAAGCAGCATCCTGATATGAAGATGGATGACATTGCAGTTGGTGTTGCTCAACATATGGACGAGGAGGCGGCCAAGGAAGATGCCGAAGGGGTAGAGCCGATCGTGATTGAGGAGGAAAACTCTCCTCCTCGTGCAATCCCTGCTGACGTTGGCGAGGCGAGCACCCCCCCGGATGCAACTGGTGATAACCCCCCTGCACCTGAGGAGGTCCAGCCAACCGATGCTGCTCAGCTTACTGATCCGCCATCTTCTTGAACATATTTCTTGCGTTGTAATGAACAACTTTGTTGGTTATTAATAAATTAATAAAAATTATTTTTGATTACTTTCTTGCGTTTGTATTTACAAGTTATTTTTCCATTTGAAGGTCTGCTCGCCTTCGCTTGGTCGAGCAGGCTCTGGCTTAGAATATGGTCTTTCTACATGACTTGGGATTCTGCTCGCCTTTGCTAGATCGAGCAAATCCTGGCATGCTTGGCTTCCGGTCTCGCCATAGACAAGCTTTGAGACTTGGTGAGCCTTTTGCATGCCTTAGAAAATACTTCGATGAATGGGGATTCTGCTCGCCTTCGCGTGGTCGAGCAGATCCTGGCACGCTTGGCTTCTGTCTCGCCATAAAACAGGCTTTGAGACTTGACGAGCCTTTGCATGCCTTAGAAAATTTTCGATGACAGTATAGCTGACTGAAATTGCTCATTGATCCCTTTATTGTTGAATTCAGCTTACATGAGATCGCTTTGACATAAAATAAATAACAACGAACACGAACAGAAAGAACTTGAAAATACGAACGACTCTTACTGAAAATATTTCCTGAGATGTGCTGCGTTCCATGGGCACTTCACCTCGTGGCCATCCATGCGAACCAACTTGTAAACTCCTGGTCCAACTAGCTGCTTGACCCTGTATGGCCCCTCCCAATTCGGTCCGAGCACTCATTGAGTTGAGTCTTTGGTGTTCTGATTCACTCTCCTTAACACCTAATCTCCGACCTTGAACTGCCGTACATTCACCTTCTGGTTATAATACCGGGCAACCCTCTGCTGGTAAATGACTGATCGCTCGGCTGCTTGCTCCCTTTTTTCCGTTAGCAAGTCCAAATTCAAACACATCTGCTCGTCGTTGTCCTGCTCGTTGAAATGATCTGTTCGGTGTGTGGTCGTTCCTATCTCAGTTGGTATGACCGCTTCATGTCCGAAAGCCAAGGCGAACGGTGTCTCCCCCGTTGCTGTCTTATGGGTTGTCCTGTATGCCCATAGTACGCCTGATAGCGCATCAACCCAAGCACCCTTCTTTGCTCCAAGCCTAGTTTTCAAAAGCCTCTTGATCGTCTTGTTGGCTGCTTCTACTTGTCCATTAGATTGAGGGTGAGCAGACGAGCAATACTTCAACTCTATCCCGAGGTTCTGGCAGAAATCCCTGAAGCTGTGATTATCGAACTGCCTACCATTATCTGTTATCAAGGCATAAGGGATCCCGTATCGACAGACCAGGTTTCTCCACACAAAGTCTGTTGTTTTCTTCTCTGTGATCCTGCTAAGGGCTTCTACCTCTATCCACTTCGTAAAGTAGTCTATAGCAACTATTGCATGCGTTGCTGCTCCTCGTCCCTTTGGCAACGGGCCGATCAGATCAATTCCCTATTAAGCAAATGGCCAAGGGGAGGCCATGGAGGTGAGCTTCTCTGGTGGTTGGTTGGAGAAACTTGCAAAACTCTGGCAGCTTACACAGCTCCTGGTCTTCCCTTGCGCATCCTGGTGCATTGTCGGCCAGAAATATCCCTGTCTTAGAATCTTGTGGGCCAGGGACCTCCCACCAGAATGATTTCCGTAAATCCCTTCATGTACTTCTCTCAGTACGTAATCTGCGTCGTCCTCATCCAAACATCGAAGGAAAGGTAGTGCATACCCTCGCCGATACAGTACCCCATCAATCATCGTGTATCTCGAGGCCTGGGCTCTAACCTTCCGAGCTCGCAGCTTATTTGGTGGTAATATCCCGTCTCTAAGGTACGAAATTATTGGGTCCATCCACGAGCATTTTTGTTCTATCCGTAGCACCCCTAAATTTTGTTCGATGCTCGGGCTGGACTTCACCTCCAGAGGGATCGACTTTGGCATTTTTGGGTCTACTACCGCTGCCATCCTGGCCAAAATATCTGCTCGACTATTCTGCTCCCTGGGGATTTGTACCACCTCCACTGCTTCAAATTTCCCCATCATCTGCCTGACTATCTTCAGGTACTGCTCCATCTTCTCCTCTCTTTGTTGAAATCTTTCACTGACATGATTTGCAACCAGTTGGGAATAAGTTCTGATCTTCACTCTGTCTGCTTTCACGGCCTTAGCCAATTCCAAACCTGCTATCAAGGCTTCATACTCTGCCTGGTTATTTATGGCTGCGAATTCTAACTTTACAGCATAAGAGATCTGCTCCCCCTCCGGTCCTTCCAAGACAATCCCTGCTCCTGATCCCTGCTCCCCTGATGACCCATCTACAGACATTTGCCATACTTGGGCTTCGCCACTGTCTGTAGCTACCTCTCGTTGGTCCAAACATACTTCGGGCTCTGTGAATTCTGCTACGAAATCGGCCATTGCTTGAGCCTTTATCGCTGCTCGGGGTTTGTAGTCTATGTCGAACTCGCTCAGCTCTACAGCCCACTTGACGAGCCGACCAGAGGCGTCTGGCTTGTGCAGAGTTTGACGCAATGGCTGGTTTGTTATTACCGAGACTGGGAATGCTTGGAAGTATGGCCTCAGCTTCCGAGCAGCAACCACAAGAGCAAGTGCCCATTTTTCCAACGATAGGTATCTGGTCTCAGCGTCGAGCAGGGCCTTGTTGGTGTAGTATATCGGATATTGAACCCCTTCTTCCTCTCTCACCAGAACAGAACTTGTGGCCCGATCTGATACCGCCAAATACAGAAATAACTTGTCCCCATCCCTCGGTGTGGACAGCAGAGGTGCTTGCTGCAAGTATTGCTTCAAGTTCTGGAAGGCTTCCTCGCATTCTGGAGTCCATTCTGTTTTCTTTCCCCTCCTTATCACTTGAAAGAACGGCTGACACTTATCTGTAGCCTTGGATATAAATCTGCTCAATGCCGCCAACCTCCCTGTAAGGCTCTGCATCTCCTTCAGGCTACGAGGAGACCTCATCTGCACGATCGCCTGGATCTTCTCGGGATTTGCTTCAATTCCCCTATGGCTCACCATAAATCTAAGGAATTTCCCTGACTCGACCCCAAAAGCACACTTCTCTGGGTTGAGCTTCATTTTATACTTCCTCAAAAGCCCGAATGTCTCCTCGAGGTGTCCGACATGTTCCTTCGGGATTTTAGACTTGGTGATCATGTCATCCACGTACACCTCCATGGTTTTCCTGATCAACGGCTTAAAGACTTTATTCACCAGCCTCTGATAGGTGGCCCCAGCATTTTTAAGACCAAATGGCATTACCCTGTAACAGAATAAACCCTGGTTAGTGATAAAAGCAGTGCTCTCCTCATCATGCTCATACATGGGGATTTTGTTATATCCCGAGAACGCGTCCATGAAGCTAAGCAGGCCGTGCCCAGCTGTTGAATCTACTAGCTGGTCGATTTTTGGCAAAGGGAAGCTGTCTTTCGGGCATGCTTTATTGAGATCTGTAAAATCCAAACACATCCTCCACTTGCCATTTGCCTTCTTTACCAACACCACATTCGATATCCACTCGGGATAATTGACTTCCCGAATGAATCATACTCTCAAGAGCTTTTCCACCTCGCCATTTATAGCCTCATACCTCTCCTGGTTGAAGCACCTCATCTTCTGCCTTACTGCCCGAGCATCTTTCTTTATTGCTAGCTTATAACATGCTACCTCAGGATCAATCCTTGGCATGTCTTCATGTGTCCAAGCAAACACATCTGCATGAGCCTGTAAGCATTTCACCAACTCCTGCTTTTGCTCTTCCTTAAGTTTCGACCCGATTCTGATCGTCTTTCCTGGATTCTCTGGTCCCAGGCTTACTGTCTCCAGATCCTCTACAGGTTCTTGTCTGTCATTCTTGTTTTCCACTTGGGTATCAAGCGATGTTATCTGCATTGCTTCCCTTGCTGCCGAGGAGTAGCAGCTTCTTGCGATCCTCTGGTCTCCTCGTACCACTCCAACTACCCTATTCACCCAGTACTTGAGAGCCAGATAATGGTTGGACAGCACCGCTTTGCTCATCCTCAGAAATGGTCGGCCTAGGATCATCTGGTAAGGACCTTCCTCATCCACTACCACAAAGTCCAGTATCATTGTCCTTTCTGTCGGGGAGCTCCCAATCGTGATAGGCAGCTCGACCACGCCCAGAGGGACCAACTTTCCTCCTCCAAACCCCTTCAAGGAGGTATTGGTGTAATCCAACTTCAGGTCTGCTATTCCCATCTCCTCTAGGGTTGACTTAAACAACACATCGACTGAGCTCCATGTGTCAACCAGTATCCTGTCAAACTTCTTGCTGGCAACAGTGGCCTTGATGACCAAAGCATCCTCGTGGGGGTATAGAATTCCTTCTTCATCCTCATCTGTCCACATGATTGGCACTTGCCTGACTCTTGCACGTTTGGCTGCTGGGGTGTTGAAGAATACATCTTTGCTGGTCATGGCGTATCTAGCATAATTCTTCCTCGACCTGTTGGAATCTCCGGCTAATGTTGGGCCCCCAGCTATCACCCTTACTGCAGGTTGTTCGCACCTCAAGTTCCTGTCACCCTGCTCCCCTTCGCTTGTCGAGGCTACCATTGGGAAGGTCACATCTATAAACTCGTCCAGATACCGATTTCTCACCAAATTTTCAACCTGGGTCTTGAGATCCCTGCAATCTGCTGTGGTGTGGCCATGAGTGTCATGGAACTTACAATAGCATCCCCTATCCCTTATGCTGGGTAGTTTTGTTATTGGGGCAGGGAGGTATAGCAACCCTCGATCCTTTATGACCTCGTACACCTCGTCCAAGGATATCTTCAAGAAAGTATACCGCCCATAGTCCTGGTTCTGGTCGATCAGGTGCACTGCCCTTTCTCTATTTGCTCCGTTATGAGTTGGAGGCGGTGGCAACACTTCTGGTCTGCCCCCTCTACTACCGTGGGAGTGTTGATGAAGACCACCATATGCCGAGTCATGCCTTCTCCAAGGCTCCCTAGCTGGGGAACGAAGAGGTTGCGCCCTGCTGCGCTGATACTGTGGTGGCCTCTGATGAGGCTGGTAAGTAGTTACCCGACCTCCTGCTCCACTACCTGAGGCCTGGTGGTCCCTCCTCCTGATCGGCCCATTCCCTGGCAATGCTTTATTATCTTTCTTCCCCAACCCTTCTAAGTGGTCTGTCTTAATCCGTGCTACCTTTTCCTCTTCAATCTCAATGTCCCTTTTAGCCTGCTCGTATGCGGCTGCATACGTCTAAATAACTGGACTTCTCAAATTGTACCACAGTCTTCCTATCTTCACCCCTTCTTTCAGTCCCCTTAATGTCTGAGGATGGTTGAAGGCTCCTAAATCAAGGACAGCACGGTGAAACCTCTTGATGAATTCCCGAAGTGTTTCTTGTTCCCCCTGCTTCATGTTTTTCAACTCCATCATGTCATCTTCTGGTGCCATTGCCCCACGAAACTGCTCTGTAAATTCCTGGCACATCTGCTCGAATGTTTTAATGCTCCCCCGAGGAAATTTCATGTACCACTCTCGTGCACGTCCCTCAAGGGATAGTGGGAACACCCTGCACCTTTGGGATTGAGATAATCCTTGTACCCCAGTTATGTCGTTGAAGCGCTCTATGTGCACCAGCGGATCAGTTCGTCCCGAATATCTAAGGTCTGGGAGGCGAAAATCTCTCAGAATAACTGCCCTCATGATCTCTGCTGCGAGCGGTGATTCTCCGTCCAGCATTATCCTCCAACCAGGAGCTCTGCTCCTTCCTTGCATGTCGTTAATTATCTGCGCTAGCCTGCGCACTTCCTCCTCTAGCTGCACTGCACGACCAGGGTCACGTGCTGCAACTTGATCCCGCTCTTGCTCTACATCATGCAAGTGTCCTCAACTCTGTTTCCTCTGCATTTGCCACCCCGTCGTCCTCGTCAAAAATCTGTCTTGCCGGGGATTGCTCTTCCTCTCTATGAAATTCTCCCCGCAGAGGTATGTTACCTCTCTCACCACCAAATTTCCCGGTGGTTTGACTTCTCCTCGTACTATCGGGACCTGGTGCCACTCCACCACCTCTCACCCTTTCCTCCTGGGTTACTCTTCATTCACTCCGTAGCTCATGCAGGATGGTTGTCAGGGTCTCCATCTGCTTTTCCATCTGTTCCATCCGGTCGAACATGGCTTTTTCCCGCGCTTCACTGGCTATCTCCCTCAGCGTCACGTAATCATTAAGCCTCATATCACCCCCTTGTGCACTACTTCCTCCTGTCTCCATTGCTTTTCACTTGCTTCACTCCTCTTCTTGCTATCAACAGAAGCTTTTTGCTCAGCTCCCCATAGACGGCGCCAAAATATTGATGCGAGATTCTGGTTGTCCTCGTTCTACGACCAGGGTCTCTGCTCGATCAACTTCACCACGATCAGGATCTCTCCTCGTAAAGCTTCTTCTCCGGAGGTTCCTGCGTACACAGACATGTCAGAGTACGCCGGTTGTTTCCCCGGCGCAAACCCTTCGACGCTCAAGTCAGAAGTGAAGGCTCTGGGAATGTTTGCCACGAATCTTATGGCTTCTTTTTAATCTAAGTTCTTAGAGCTCTCTTTTCTCAGTTCTAATAGTAAAAAGTCTAACTCTTTTACCTTCATTGGCTACCTTTTTATAGGCTTCCTCTGAATCCCGGTCTTCCGTAGTCCATGCCCGTTATTCTCCCCACCCTTGGATGTGGATGCCCCATTATCGCCATTGTGGGCGAATGGAGATGGACTTCGTGCCTTGATTCTCGGGGAGGAATGCACGTCTCGCCAACTGTCGTTGACTGGGTCTCCTCGCCTCTCGACCTCTAGCCGGAATGGCCTTATGCCTCTAACAGGAGTTCGACCTCGTGAATGGCATATTCGCGGACGAGCAGAATATTTTTGCTCCTGTTCCCCTGCTACCTGGCTCTTACAGGACACACTTGTTCACAGAACTCTGCCATCAAATATCTGCTCATCACGTCTGGTCTCGTCGAAGTATTTCCCTCAAACAAAGACCATTGGCATTTGGAAGGCAATTAATTAAGTAGGATTAGTAACGCCAAGATATAGAGTATACACGTGCTGATATTCAATTTAATAATTGATAATAAGAATAATTAACTTTTAATAGTACATCGAATACAATCAAAGTCCAATACCACTCAAGTTTATAAAAATATATAATCAACCTAACTCCCAAAGCAACTAGAAAGATTCGAACCACCTACCTTACAGCTAAGGAGAGGAGTGTGGACTATGTCAACCAATAACTTAGTTATTGACAAAAATGATTAATTGATTCTTCTTAAATTTTATGAATCTATTTTCTAACTTAATAAGGATAATTTTGATATTTATATAAAAAGATGACGATATATGTAAAATTTTATTAAAGGATGAAATTAATTTTTAAAATTAAGTTTTAAAAAATTACCACTACTTAATGCAGCTCGACTATATGCACATCTCTGGTGGGACCATTAGTGTCTTTTTCACAAAGCTTAAAATTCATGTCATTATAATCCATGCTCTCCAGTAAAGCGCAATGTCCTTTGAATCATGACTTTTGTTTTGTGTAGATTTTTAATTCGGTCAAGATTTGGTCAAACACAATGAATTTGTAAGTTCGGGATTTGGTGCTTGGTGTAGCTCAAGTGTGCTAGCTATTTATATCTCCATAAATTTGATTGTTATAAGTTTTGTAACCGACGCATTTAATTTCTTATTAAATGCACTTGTTACCACTGCCTTTAATATCTAATTAAAAGCATAACCACTGCTTCTTAAATTTTTGATTTAATTCTTGAATTAAATTCAAAGTGTAAGCTTAACCTCATTAACCACATATTAAATTATGAATTTAATTTCATATTAAAATTCGAATTTAGTTGACTGTTACAAAATAAATTCTGAATTTAATTAGTAGCTATAACTAATAAATTTTGGAATTGATCGCATGATTAATTCTGAATTTAACTAGCCATTACAATCTCTGTAACTCCTGCTTTTATTTATTGTAGTCAATGGATGTATATTGAACATCAATTTCTCATTCATCCTAGCATTATTTTGGGCATACAAATTATCATGTTGAAATACTCACAAAGAAGATTTCGAATCATCCTTAATCTTTCACTTACACTAAGTGGATCCACTCAGAATTATATTTTTAAATAGCAACTCATTATGCTATTTTTCCAGCAATAGTCTCAGTGAAGAAGGAAGACTTGCGGTGAAGTTAAACTGCAAAGTGTCACGGCCCTGTTTGTTCCCACACTATGCCATGCGGCCTTAGGCGCCAAATTCGCAATCTCTTGCCCCTAAATCAGCCTTACACCCAAATCCGTTGTTGGATTCGAAAACCGGAATGAATATTCACTCTAACTCACTAAGGATGGGAGGAAAGGATTTGTATTACTCGATAGAATGATTACAAAGATATGTGTGCTGGAAATTGTATATTGCTTGTAATTGATTTGGCCAAATGAGGCCCTCTCCTATTTATAGAGTACAAGAAAGTGTCTAGAGAGTGTCTAGAGTTATCTACTACCACCGAAACACATTAATTACAAAGGAAATATCTAGATGCTCTACACAAGTCTCCATTGCTCTAAAATTCTCCATGGGCCAGGCCATGTGGAGGCTTGGGCCATGACAAAAGGCATCCAAGAAATCACCATGACTATCTTTAAAAATACCGCAACAAAGCAGCAAAACCATGATTATTTTTGGCAAGACCATCCGTATTAATCTTTAAAAAAAGCGAAATTGGAGGGTTCCAAAGAACATGAATAAATCGTGAAGCAGGACACATACGAATGTCATACCAATATGCTTGAGAACAGATAACTCTCATAAACAGTAAAAGAAAGCACTACCCCCACGCACTAAGAGTGACCAACAACTACTCCTAAGGATTCCGGGATTTTATACAGATTTTGTTCCAATCATAAATACTTTATTGATTAATGTCAGTCGATAGTTAAATTTAGCTGAAAAATGTCAGCGACTACGGCGGAGGGTAGGTTAAGAACATATTATCATAATATTTGGGGTAAGCAAAAGTTAACCCTTAATTTAATTTTGTTGTCCTTACCACAGCAACCATGGATGCATTTTGCTTAACATACTGATAGTTCTAGTAGCAAGGTAACTTGCAAACACAAAAAATAAATGTTTCACTTGGAAGTTATTTTTCTCGAAAACTAGAAGAGAAAGTGAAGCGTCTCAATTGTGGAAATTAAAATTAAACTAGTTAGAAGAAATTTCTATAGTCATATAATGATGATAAACTAGTTTTATGAGAAGTGTTTGCAAATAATCTTTTGTAAATAGTAGCATGTGGCACTCAAATACTAGCACACACCCACATACATATATGTATTCTTCATTTTCATTCATTGCACAGCTGGCATCACTATAGGAACTTTTATGACCAAATTTGAAAGGGGAGATAACAATCCATGTGATGAAAAAGACCTTAATTTTTGTTTTGCAATTTTATGACCATTTTGGTATTCTTAATTAATTTGTATTTAAAATTAAATAACGAGGACTTAAATGATGATGCTACAAGTTTATTTTTAATGTTTCGCCAAAAAATGGAAAAAAGGACTGCCCTGTGACTTAATCTTTTTTGCACAAGATGCTACTTAGCCATAGCATATTAGGTTCATGGGCCTAAATGACGCCAATGAAAAAAAGCATGCTGACAACAGAGGCTGAGATTGACCTTATCTTTTTGCATTAATTTAGATAGTTAATCCTTTTTAACTCTTAAATTGCATTAACATGATTGAGTTGATTGCATATTTTGTATGAAGTATAGAAAATACTTGTCAAGTAAAGTAAAGTTCCCAATTCTCCTTGAGCTAACCAAGCAGTTCCATTTTTTTTTTCTTTCTTTTCTTCTGGATAACTCAAACTCATCTCACTTTTGCTTTATTCCTTCTAAATTATAATATTTTGATACCGCATACATTATCATATACATTTCTATATGTTGCTTAAGTTATTTTAAGAATAATCAATTGATAATTTAAACAACGTAGTGACAACTTTAACTTATACTCATCAGGTTCTTTCTGAAGAGCATTATTCTTTCCCTTATTCTTTCCCTTTACCCATATGATACAAGGGTGATAATTTTACTACTAACTAGGAACTGCAAAAGCCAAAATTCGCAAAGCAACTGATACAATACACGGCTCAATAGAACCGGAAGTTCTTATTCTGAGCCATTCTTTGTGATAAAGGCATCTCAATAACACCTGACTCACTTGAAATTTTTCAATTGAAGAATCTTTAGCAATTTTAAAAAGCACTTGCGAGAACGAGTGTTACGGAAGGAAAGTTATTATTATTAATTAATTAATTGAAGAATCTTGGCACAACTTTATCTTCCAGGATGCAACAATTTTATTGCTCTGGATAAATTTGGAAAAAGGAAAAAAAATCTTGCAAGCTTTCCTAGATCTTGGTTAGGTGAAATGTGAAGGTAGATGCACTAATGCAGAAACATATTGGGGCATATTTAATTAGAAAATGTCTGGGACTGCTCACCGACAGGGTGACACCCCACCTGGGAATGATCACGGAAAAGGCAATGAAGAACCTGAAGATCAAACATCATGTTGTTGTCTCAAATCATCCCGTTCTGCCAAGGCTGCGAATCGAGATGATAGAAAAGGTCACACAGCCTCAGGTTCTGGTAAAGCAACTATGCCAGATGGACAACGAAATGGTGAAACGAAAAAAGATGTAGACCATCCCAGCTGGATACCGGCTACCAATAGCAGCAACGGAGAAGCAATTCAAAGGCAAGATTATATGGGCGGTGGAAGCCTTTCGGAAGAAAAGAAGCCGGACCGTGTCGTGGAAACTGTTAGCGGGTCTGATGCAGGCCAGGGATGGTTGAAGGACAAGCGAGAAAGCAGCTTCGAAAGTTTTGAAGACAAGATGCCGACCACTCCAGAGAGCGAATTTATCAGTCCTGAAGCTGATTTGTCAAGAAAACAACAGAAAGGTCACTCTCCAATGAAAACTCTTGGCAGCCCTGAAATACAACTGAAGGTTCACCCTCCAACGAAAGCTCTTGGCAGCCCTGAAGTACAACAAAAGGTTTACCCTCCAACGAAAGCTCTTGGCAGCCCTGAAGTACAACAAAGGTTTTACCCTCCAACGAAAACTCTTGGCAGCCCTGAAGTACAACAAAAGGTTTACCCTCCAACTAAAACACTTGGAAGCTCTGAAGTACAAAAAAAGATTTACCCTCCAACGAAAACTCTTGGCAGCCCGGAAGTACAACAAAAGCTTTACGCTCCAATGAAAACTCTTGGCAGCCCGGAAGTACAACAAAAGCTTTACCCTCCAACGAAAACTCTTGGCAGCCCTGAAGTAAGTCACCTGTTGCCGAATGAACAAAAAAAGGCCAACCCTCCAACGAAAACTGTTAGAAGCGCGGAAGCAGGTGGTAACTTCTTGTCAAAAGAACAGCAAAACATTGAAAGTCCGATGAAAACTGGAAGCAGGAGTACTGAAGCAGGGAAGGCTTGGTCAAAAGAAAAACAGAAGATTGAACCTCCAAGGAAAACAGTTAGCACGGAAACAGATCAGCAATCATCAAAGCAGCAACTAAAGGGTTACTCTCCGGTGAGAACTGAAAACAGTAGTACTCAACCAGTTCAGCTAATATCAAAAGAACAACAAAAGATTGAGCTTCCGAACAAAATTGTTAGCACCCCAGAAGAGTGTCGTTTGTTGTCGAATGAGAAGCAAAAGGGTCTTATCAAGCTGGAAACCAGCTATGGGAGCCCAATTGAGAAGAAATCGGACTCCCCAATGAAAACCAGCAATGCTCCTAAACAAGATCAATATACAGATAACAGCAGTCTTGGACAAGGAAGGAAATTATTGCTTAAAGGACAACAAAAGGATGTTGTAAAGCTAGAGGGCATCAACAAAGATAACATACAAACATCGCCAAACCATACAGATATGAATAAAAGCGGCACTGTACATGCATCAAGTGAGCAGCAAAAGGGACTTCTAAGGCAAGATGATATCTGTGAAGCTCGTAGAGACACAAGGCAATCCAACAAAAACAACTGGTAGCTTGGAACAAGCAGAGGTGCCCTTTGTCAAATGATAAAAAAAAAAAAAAATTGTTATTCACAAGACATCCAACACGAAAGATAAGTTTGTTTTTTCATTTAATTTTATACTCCTTTTATATAAATTGAAGATTTTTTTAATGTGAAATTTTAAGTTCTCTAAAATACTTTGTTCTTCAAATACTATTTACCTGGAATACTTATTATTTCTTCGCTGGTCAGTTTCTGCAATTTTCTCTTTTACAACTTAAACAAATTATCAGAATACTTCATACGCATTATTGACACCCCATATTATCTCTAAAAGAGTACTGCACGATCTTTGTTGATTGTTTAACTCTTGTGATGGTAAGCTGAGTTATTAATGCAGGAAATTCATCCTTTTCAGAACAAACTGGCATTTCTGCTTTATTCCTTCCTGATTGATGAGCATATTCTGATAGTGCGACATGATTTATCACCAATATATACTGTTCTAATAATGGTTTTATAAAACAAAATTACATCTTAAGGACTTAAAATTTATGCTCCACTTGTTCTTTCCAGAGCACTACTCTCTCTTTATCATAGAACAGAGGAATTTTTAGTTTCTTCACACATATTTCAGCAAAGCAGAGCACTAATTATGCTCCATTTAATAAGCATAATTAGAGTTTTATCTCTCAATGAATGTGCAGTCACAGTTTTGATAATGAACTGGTTGGCATATATTCTTTTAAGTGGTGTTGTTTCTTTCTTGGCCTATCATTCATCAATATGTGAGGATATTGCGGAAGGAATAAAAGAGATTCTTAATTTAAGGTGTCCCACTTACATGCTTGGGATTCTTTTGAAGAAAATTCATTTTTGGTAAACTTTCCAGCTGGATTATTACTTGGAGAGCCTTAGTTTAGTGCAGAAGCAAAGGTGGAAAACAACAAAAATCAAAATGCCAGTGCTAATGCTTAAGGTGAGAGTGGAACAGATTAGGATTATCAGCCAACTTGTGATGCTGTAATATGATCTGTCCTTGGAGGCATAAACCACGAAATCCCAGGACTAGGCTCAAGGAAATTGTAGGATCAATGCAGCAGTGCCACATACAAAACTCTGTAGATTGTCTTCATACAAGAGAACAATCTACAGAAATTAAGAAGCATCTGAATTCAAGCAAGGGAACAGCACTAGAGACCCTGCAAGTGAAACTCTTCCAAACTTTGAACCATGGAAAGGGCAACAAAGGACTAATATTGAAAGTGCTTCACGTAAGCCTTCGAGGGAAGTTATTAGATTCCGCATAGATTCCTCTTATTAGCAGCCATGTTTGTTGAAAATTGGAGATTCAACTAAGGTGATAACACAGACCCCAGCACCCTAAAATAACTGATGGAGTATGAAGCTACTGAGCAAGCAGGTTCGTAGTTGTGGAAGGAGAAACAGAAAAATGTTGTTGCTTGTTAGGCAAGTATGTTGGAAAAAAATTCCTTATTTGTGTATTCATCATTTGCAAGAGAATGGTAAAATCAAAAAATTAAATAAAAGTTGTCATTCGTGTGCATTTTATGAGTAGAGAGCTGAAATATATTAAGTCACAACCGGTAAATTCTGGGATTTCAGTCGAAATGGTGTTCCGGGCTGCAGCTACAATATAACTTCTTTGATTTTACCTGCAGAAAGAAATGGTGATAATGGGAAGTGAAGTTTTAATCAATTAGTCCCAATGGCTAAAAGGTTCTTTTTATGAATACAAAAGGGAATTCCTCGGCGGCAAGCAACGCTTTGGTGCGCCATTAGCTTCACTGCACTACATTACAAGGCACCCCTATTGATGCCTTAAGAGGGTAAACGTGAGAACAATGATTATTGCTTTTAATTATATGAAACACAGTTGGATTGCTAGCAAAAAGAGAGAGAATTAAGTGGATAGAAGCGGTGAATCAGTCGACACATGCAAAGCAAGATTATATAATTCTGTAGTTAGTTGTAAGGAAGCTGCCTTTCCTGGGACGTTGAATCTGTCAGAAATGTAATTGCATTCTGTTTGGAAGCGACGCATAGAAAAGAACAGATATATACAGCAGAGTGCCTTAAAAAAAAAAAAGGAAAAAAAAACTTGGTAGATGTTTACACGATTCGAACGATGGAACTTGTTGATTTTTATAATGCCTCTATCTATTAGTTCTTTTACGTATTATTCAGTTGTTGCTTCACTATTGCCGGGAGTAAAACCTTCACCGTCATCTCAACTAAAGCATGAGATTCATAAATAATCAATCTATTCTGTAAATCAAACCATGTTAAGTGCCATACATATCTAGATTACAACAGCATCTCAAAGCAAACAAAAGAAAAAAGATACAAAATAAAACCATACAAGCTTAGACTTGGGCTAGAATTTTAAGCACGCCAAACTGATAGTAGAAAGTAAAGCAATTGATAAAGTTTGAACACAGTAATACTTGAAAGCAAATAGACCAAACAAGGTCCTGTATCGATCACTGAGGACTTATTAAGTAGACAGCTGGAATGAGGACAGAAATGCTGGATTCCGGTGGAAATTGAAACTCTTGCTGCAGCGATGATATTTCCTGCTCTGATTTCCCTAAACAAGTAATTAAGGTAATGGTGAGAAATGAAAATGTCATTTTACAACAAATGATAGACAATGGTCGTTAAGCTCATATTTGAATACATAATGGTTTTCCTCTGCTACAAAGAACGGATTAATGGTTGGTGCGAGTATTAGAAACTGTCAAGAGGACCTAAGCCACAATATCAAATTAGAAATTAGAAGCACCAGAACAGGCAGCAACGCTCTATCAAATCTATTTAAGAGATGAAAATAGATTATATGAACTTAGGTAAATAATTAAAGGTTGAAGATATTGTATGAGGAGAAAAACTCACCCCAAATGTGAATTAACATCAAATTCAGTCCATGCTAATCACATTCCAAAAGGATAGATCTGGATGTCACACCGCTCCGTATCCTCGAAGTCCCGCATCTTTTGCCTCAGCTCCGGCTGAGGCCACCACAACTCCAATTTCTTGAAGTTCTTCATGCACCAAAAATGTTCAGGAAGCCTTTTCAAGTAAGCACAGGGGTTGACAACCAAGCATTCAAGTTTCGGCATGGCTTCATTCCCCATAGTCCACTCCTCTAGCCATAGCATTGATTTCAGATGCAATACCTTGAGTTTTGGAAAACCATCAGACCCACAAGCCAGCTTCCTACCTGAATACGAGTTTTGCTTCAGTTTGAGCACTTGAAGATATGGCAGCTTCTCTAGTGTTGGCATGGGATCATCTATAAGGTCAGTATTAGAAAAACTCAGATGGGTTAGACTTGGAGGGAATTGGTTTTCAAATAAGACAATTTTTGAGAGCCGTGGCATCTTGCTTTCGTTCACCAACTTCAAGGATTCAAGGCAGCTCAGTCCGTGAAGGCTTTTGGACAACAAAGATTGATAATAATTTAAATCTCCACATATCTGGAGACTTCCAAGTTTAGGCAATCTGCCCAATATATCTGGAGTACAGCAGCGAGGATGTAAGGCTGAAATGAAATTGAGATTTTCTAGAGAGCTGCAATATTTTCCTGGATGAGCAGGAAGAGTGATTAAGCCAAAATTTAGATGCCTGAGTTTGTTCAACTTCCAAATGTCATCTGCTGTATGATCTATATAGCTAGAGGGCATGTCTAGCGTGTACAGGTTCAAAAGATTGCTTAATAATGACGAAGGAAGGCTTTTGAGGGAAGGGATATTCAGCTTCAAATATCTCAAGCGAGATAAATTTTCAATTCCGGCTGGATATTGGTCTAGAAATAAAGATCCCAAGTCCAATACTCTGAGGAATTTGAACATTTTACAAATTTTCATGCTGTCTCTGGGGTTCAAGCGGTCGCTTTCTGGAGAGAGGTATAAGAAAGAATGGAGGTACGAGTCAAGACGATCGAATGAGTCCAACTCACCCAGATTGACATTTGCACAGAACCGTCTTACCCTTTTCCGTGATTTACCTTGCGGATCCATGACAGGGGCATAGATAAATTCCACCGTACAAGCTACTGCCAATATTGTAGGCCACACAAGACTCGAAAAAGAGCATGTTTTGATCGTGCCACTAGCTTTTCTTCTTTTCACTTGAATGAAGCCTCTATCTATTAGTTCTTCCAAGATCTCCTCAGCAGTTGCCTCACTGTTATCTCGTACGAAACCTTCAGCTATCCACAATTGATACAACTGCCTCGCGGATATCTCAGAATGTAGAGGAAAGACAGACAAGTAGAGACCGCAAAGTTTGAAGTATAGTGGAAACTTGGAGTATGTAAGGACTTGATCCCCAAAGGGTTCTGCTAGTATTTTCTCTCTATTTTCTTCTAGTGACAAACTTCCATGGTACAAGATGAGGAAAGGCCATCCTTCGTACGTAACTCTCAAGGGTCCTCCAGCAGGCACTAAATCAAGCCGAATGTGCTGTCCGTTTTCCAATTGGAATGAGGTGAGAATCTCAATATTACTAACTGTTGTTAGTACTCTACTTCCATTCAGATTATCTGGAAGAATTTCTTGAATGAATTCCCATACATCATTTGTCCACACATCATCAAGCACAATCAAATATCGCTTGCTCATTAGGTAACCATGAAGATGAATTATCTTCCTCATTTCATAATCTCGATCCTCCATAACTTCACTCAACTTAGATGAAGGCATCAGAAACTTAATTATGTTATCTAATAAGCTGTCAGGTTGATAGAGAATAGACACCGGAACCCAAGCCTGACAATCAAAATAATGCTTCACATAATTGCTGTTATAAGCCTCTGCAGCGAAAGCAGTCTTGTCTAAGCCAACGCTATCAAGTACTGCCACTACAGAAAGCTGAGGTGGTCCCTCTATCAAATGATCTAACAACTCCTCCATTTTATCATCCAGACCCACTATGTCATTGTCTCTCTTCTTAAAACTTGAAGCTTCAGTTTTGAAAAATTTGAAGAAACATAAAAATGCAGGAGATTTACGGGCTTCAGCTTTATACAATTTGAACACGTCAATGATATCGAAGGGGATGTGCTCAATTTGTTGCATCCATTGTTTAATATCAATGATTTTGCTTTGGAGTCCAAGCAGAGCGTCACGTATCTCCTTGGAACGGCTTCCACTCTTTTGTTGTTCCGTGATGGTGGGGATAATGAATGTGTCGATGACTTTCTCAGATTCATAGGCAAAGCGATTGATTTCTTTCATGATGGCCTTAAGATCTGTGGAATGAATTTGATCCTCTGCAGCAGCACCGATTTGCATCAGAAGCCAAGCCAAGTCGTAGTCATAGTCTCTCAGCCAAGAAGTAACGACCTCAATCTCTGTGTGAAGGTTTTGAATCTCTTCTTTTGCAGCATCCGGCAACGTGCCTTCTTCACCAGCTAACAGCCTTCTCAGCCTCTCTGAAAATAGTCCCAAGTTTATGTCCATGCCGATGGCTCCTGAAAAATTTGGAGATTTATAGCATAATTATATCACTTGCAAGTTGCAACTAGTTAATGTAATCAGATGTTTACTAATATTTACTATGAGAAATTTATTGAACCACCGCAATCTAACCACATTCACGAATATTGGACGATATGTGTCTACCCAAAATGGAAGGGGCATAATGGAGACCAAGAGGGGAGTCGATCAGTAGCTCTCCGTTTAAGTAAGCAGCCGGTTATATTCACATTGCAGGTGATAAATTCTAGTTGAATAACATTGTATGTACAAAAAATAGTACAACATCTATAAAAGACGAAGGAAAAATTTATCCTGTAGTGAAATTTTATTTTATCCTGTAATGATGGTGTACTAACTGTAGTAAGTATATCATTACTGACACAGTTTATGGATTCAATAATTATTAACTTTTTTAATTAATAGATAAATATTTTTTATCGTAATTAATAGATAAATATTTTTTTTAATTTTTATTAAAAAGGTTAAATATTTTTTAAATACGAACAATATAAAAATAAAACTGCAAATAAATCTAATCAATGGGTAATGTTAATTTTTAATTATACTCTCCAAAGGTATTCTCCAATTTATAGTGCAAGAGTAAATTACAAAACTATATATAAATATATTTACATGCCAACAATCATCATAATTGAAATTATAATGTTATCTGATACATATCATATAAATGATACTTAGCAGAACCAAAATTTTGGATTGATTTGAGCCATATATAATGGAAAAACTATAAACTTAACTGGGCTATAATGATATAAAATCTCTAAAATTCAAGAGGCCAACTATCAATTATGGGGCAATAATGGATAAACAATAAAATTTGGTAGGTTATAACAAAATTATGTTAAAAAAAAGGAGCCACATGTAAAATTCGTATAAATTAAGAAAATTTCAATTAATTTTTTATTTTTGACTCGATTTTTTTTTCTTGGGGGTGGCCCTAGAAATTTATGTAGTTCCGCCGCTGATGATAATATATGAAGACATTAATTAAGAATTTAATATGCCATGTTGACTGTCATAAAACTTATGGGTATCATAAATTATAGAAAATATTAAGGGGCTTTTAAAGCTTAATTTGAAATGGGCGTGGAGCTTGGGTGAATTTTTAGAAAATGTAAAAATATTAATTTTTTTGGGCACAACTATGGTACCACTGTGGTACCATACCACAGCTGGATCCAGCCATTGGATCCGGCCTACAGTGGTCCCCATAGCTGGATCCAATGGCTGGATCCAGCTGTGGTATGGTACCACAGTGGTACCATAGCCGGACCCAATTTTTTTATATATATAGAGAAAGAGAGAGAATTATTCCAATGAGAAATCTAATACTTTATTAAAGTAAGAGATCCTTTAAAAGACAAGAAAAACATACACTCCAATACACTATCAAATTAAATACACTACATTGAAGTGTGTGTTTTTCTAGTCTTTTATTTTATTCCTTACTTCAATGAAGTAAAAGATCGCTTATTAAATAATGACTTATATTATAAATGTGCGTGTGCGTGCGTGAAAATGTGCTAATCTAATTTAGTATTTTGGACTTATTAAAGTTTAGAAATAATATTACTTTATTACACCATATGGTGTAATAATTTTTTCAAACTTTAATAAAGTGTAGGATCTTAGATTAGATATTTCTAATATATATAGTTCTTCTTTCCAGTAGATGTCAGCACAAAATTTCGTGAGGATTTGAGGTTTCACAATGATATGAAATGCTTTTACAATGATGTGAAGGGCTTTTACACTATTTTGAAACCCCAAATTTGTAGGAAAATTCATGCGAGCATCCATACCTGATAATTTTCCTATGTATACACATACAGAGAGAAAATATTTTCTATTTGGAATTAAAGTTCAGGATAGATTTATGACATCATAAAATGACTTTTACAACATTGTAAACTACTTGATAATATAATTTACATCAACCTAAGAGTTGGTCCAAACAAATCAAATATAATTTAGTAATTGTCATATACTCTTGGGTTGATGTAAGTTACGTTTTATGTAACTTATGGTGGTGCGTTCAATAATGGATAAACCATGATGATTGACAACTTTCAATCAGTTTTTTTTTTAATCAGTTTTTTTTTTAATCTGATTTATCGTAATAAGAAAATGAGAGCCAAAAATATAACTTGTGAATAAGAGTCAATCAAAAACATGAAGTGGATTTAATATTCGAGAAAAATTAATAAAATGAAATTATTTTGGGACAATGCAAATAATGAAGTACCTGTTGTTCCTCAGAGCAATCACTAACTTCAATATCTCGGATGATTTCTTATTGTGTTTGAACACAGCACAATCAAACTATTATTTCGAATAAATAGAAAAAGAATGTTGATTATGATAAATGGATGCTTTTGGTGAAACCGAAAATGATCATGCATCTGAAAGAAAACACAAGTTATCAAAACACGAAAGAGAATTTAAACTTTACTTGTAAGTAAAGGCAAAAGTATCTTGGTTCAAGAAAAGAAAGAGAGATGCCACACTAGCAAAAGGAAAAAGAAGAAAGGCTAAGAAAGCATCGTAAGAAATGCTATGAAGAAAACAAAGACAGTTCAAGAAAAGAACAAGATGCTAATTATGTCCTGCAGTCCTGTTTATTATGCTTTTCTTCTTCCATTTTCTGAATTCCAATCCAAAAACGAAAGCAGCATACATTTGCACTGGGATTCATAGAAAGCACTTTTGTCTGAAAATGAAATGAAAATAAATCATGATTACAAGATGTTTTGGAGATTCTTAAAAATACAGAGTCAGTAATAAAATGAATTAACTCTGCCTTATAATAAGAAAAACATTAACGCAACTGATTAAAAGGGTAGAAATTAAAGATGAAATTGCTAAATTGACATTTCAAAGAAGACCGTTCAACATTATATTATTGCATAAACAAACCATAAGAGCCCAATGACAACCAGACCAAATATCAACAGGATTTGAAGCGAACAACAGAATAAAGACAGAAAATTCATACAAATGAATCAAGAACTAACTAGAGATTAAAACAATTATTGAAGTCTATGAAATCAAACCTCTGCATTTTATCTTCTGGTTTAATGCTTCTTCCAAAAATCATCTGGTGCATGAAAGTTGCATTCTGATGTAGGAGTGCTTGTGAAGGAAGAGATATTCAATTTCAAATACCTCAGACAGGATATTGGTCGATAATTGGTGCTCCCAAGTTTGGTATCTTGAGAGTTTGAAGTTTTGTGATCGGGTGCGATGAACAGAAAACAACAGAGGTATATATGGATCTGAAAATAAATAAATAAATATATAACCACAGAAGTTTCCAATTAAACAGAGAGACATTTAGATGATTGGAACAAATGATCCTGTTGATATTTATGATGCCTCTATATCATTTCTTTTAAGTAATATTCAGCTGTTGCTTCTTATCAGGACATAAACCTTCATCATTACTTCATCATTGTCTCAACTTAAGCATGAAACTCATATGAGGACACAGGAATGAATATTGAGCTTGCTCGTGAAAATTAGTGCTCTCTTCAGGAAAGGAGGTTGGTCGGTGCAGCTTTTGAAAGATTAGATAATCTAAAAATAAAGATCTACTGGAAACTATTATTCTTCATGGGAATATTGAGAAGAGAATCTTTGACAATAAAGCTATGGGATATAATTAAAGGATTGTAACACCCCAAATTTACCTAAGAATCTTAAAAGGTATTTGGAATGAAACCTCATAACATTAATCTCATTACTATTTCCAAATAAAAATAAATTTTGTCCATAGTCAAAACATGGTCTCTAAAACAATAAATATAACAATAATCCTCCCAAACAAAAATTTAGCTCTAAACAATAACCAAAGTAACAACAATTGATTCATCTAGAAAATGCCAAAGTTTTCAGCTAACATATCTTCTTCTCTAAACCCAAAAGCCCACAACTCTTAAATCAATCTGCAAAATGTTGGAGATAAGGGGTGGGCCATCAACTCGGAAAGCAAACTCATGCATAAGATTATGATAAAATACACAATAATCATTATAAGTACCATAAATTCAAAATTAGTAATCATTTTATAATCTAATACATATGTACGATAAAACTCATAATCAGTTAAGTCATAACATAATAATCATTTTCGATTTGTTTAATAAATCATTTATTAATAAAACATTTCATTCATTCAATTGCTCATGCCGCATAATATGGCCTACACTCCCAGTGACCCGGCCAGTCAATATGTCACTTGTTGTCTCGGTAGCTCACCAATAATTCAATTAGGGCATGTTTGGTAGCCTGCATAATATAGGATAAAAATACTATTCACATTAACCTAATACTAGCACGTGCTTGGTTCCAAAACTGCATTGCGTTAACTTACAAAATTAATGCAGTCAAATCCGCATAAATCAAACCCAAGGGGAGAGTCGAGTTTACGACGCATCGCATTTTAGAGCAAAACAAAATTAAAATTGAGAAAATTTTGCAACATTTTCACGCCAACTCTTCACGATGAACTTCATATCAACAAATCTAGCATTATCAATCGACCTAACAATCATCGTTCGACGCCATCATCAACGCCTTCACTGTGCCACGCAAACATCATAGCTACTGCTCCACCACCACTTGCCTACTCTGTGGAGAAGATGATATGAAGATGCCTTCACTGTGGAGAAGCTAAAGCCTAGAGAAGAAGAAGAAAGAAGCAGAAAGAGAGAGAGAAAGACGAACTGAAGAAGGCAAAGAAAGAAGGAGAAAACGAGAAAAAACAAAAAGAAAAAGAAAACAAACTGAAGAAGATGAACAAAGAAGGAGAAAAAGAGGAAAAAAAAAAGAAAATGAACAAAGAAGAAAATGAAATGGAGAAGACAAGGAAGGAGGAGGAGAGGAAGTAGATGATGATACAAAAACATTATCCGAGGAAAAGAAAAATTTTTAAAAAAAAAAAAAGAGGAGAGAGAGGAAAATGAAAAAAATAAATAAACAAATAAATTTTTTTTAGTACATAAAAAAATTAATAATTCAAATTAATCACAAAAAGATTAACGCAATGCAGTGTTGCAGCAAACACTGTAAAACATTATTATAATATAGCGCTAATGTAATACAATATAATACATTACACATGCGTTTAAAATAATGTAATATAGTGGAATATAATACAATGTGCGAAGCACCCTTAGGGTGTGTTTGGTGCATGTGATTATGGTGTATTATAAGAGTAATGATACAGCCACAAACTCTTGTACAAACTTATTTTGTACAAACTGATGTGGCATGATAAGATTGGTTGAATGAAAATATAAATTAATAAAAACAAATCATGTGGGCCAAGTGATATTTAATTCAACCAATCTTATCATGCCACATCAGTTTGTATAAAATAAATTTTTACAAGAGTTTGTGGCTGTATCATTACTCGTATTATAATACTGTTTACATTAATATAATATCAAGGCCATGTTTGGAAAGGAATTGCATTGGGATAAGGGTGTGAGCTAATGCGTCAGTTGACGCATTAGCTTTACTTTTTTCTTTTTTTTGACTTTTCCTTTTTCTATTATAATAATAATAATAATAATAATAATAATAATAATAATAATATATAATTTTTAATATAATACAATATAATATAATATTTTTATTTTTTTGTTTTTATATTATAATTATTAATATAAATTAATAAAAAAATAATTTATTATTCAATAATATTTATTATTTATTATTTTTACATTATAATTTATTAATAAATTTATAACTTATTATAACTAATAAAAAATATTTAAATATGAATAAATTTTAAAAATATTAATTTAAAATTAATAATAATATAAATAATAATATAAAATATTAATACAATTTAAATATATTAATATAATATAAAATATTAATATAATATAATATTTAATTTAAATTAATTACAAAAAAATAATACAGTACAGTGTAGCATCAAACATTTTATAATATTATTATAATACAATGCTAATACAATACAGCATAATACAATACACCAACATTAAAATAATGCAATACAGTATAATACAATACAGTGTGCCAAACGCACCCTTAGGGTATTGTACCCTACAATATTCGTCAGTAGGTGCGCATAATACAACTTACTATTCAGTCATATTAGTAACAGTAATTATGGATAATGAACCAAAACCTTAAATACAGTTTTCAATCTTTCAATATCAATCATTCAATAATATTTCAGTAAAACACTCTTATAAGACATTAAATTAACAAAGCTTTACAAATAATTTCAAGGAAAACATTTTATAAGAAAACAAGTGTTTTAAAGTCATTTTTAAACAAATTTAAGAAAATATTTTAAATAAGCTTTTAACGAAAATATAATTTATTATATGGTAAAATTACTTTAAAACCATAAAATGCTAATCCATATGAAATCTTTTCATATATATTTACATATATACATATAGCAAACATTATGCATGAATTTATTTATCTCGATGTGAAGCAACCAACAATAACTCCAAACACACAAGCTCACTTTGGCCTACCTTCAAAACTAAATTAAAAGTCAAGAACTTCTTTAATGAAAAACAGTAACACAACGAAAATCTTCTCTTCCTCCTATTTCAAAATGTAAGAGAGTTTTTTTTTTTTTTTGGTATTTTGCTGATATATTATTTTCTTTGTTAGGTTCTAAGGGTTTGATCAAAAACAAAATAATAGAAAATGAGTTTTTATAAAGACAAGTCTTTTAATACCCTTATCCATTAAAAAGATATTTAATAAAATAAAAAGTTAAGTGATTTGAAATTTTAAGAAAATTAAAACATTCTTAAATATCGTTAGTCTAAAATGCTACATTCTATAAGATATACATTAAAATAAAATAATAAAAAGTAATTATGGGTTTACAAGGATTGTTTCTGCTAATGAGAAAACTTTGTCTTGAGGGGCGAAAATGAATTACCCTTTTGTCCCACTAATATCTTCAAGTCTTGATTTAACACTACACTCCTACTCCTAATTAAAAAAAATGAAAATGAAAAATGAAAAAATGAAATTACCTTCTGGTTAAGAGCTGGCTTCCTGGCCTAGTTGCGGGCAAAGTTCAAATCAAATTTTTAAGTCCTTACCATTTTTTTAGGGTTCGAAATCGGGCGATCGGCCAAATAAAATTGCTTGAAAACTATTAAGCTAGGCCTTGGATAGAGGGAGAGCTGGCTTCCTCAAGAAAAATAAAAAAGTCATTAACTATGTTGCATGCTTGCAGAATATTGCAGATGATTAAACCATTGAGCTCTAAACCAATAATCTGTCAATTAATTATTGCCTGAATGAAAAAAAAAAATGAAATGAAATTTTTTTTTCAGATAAATCAAAATATCTCTTGCTTCTCAGGTTAGCACATTCTTCAATCTCTCTGGCGATATCTTCTTATGATCGGGAACTGAATTGATCTAAGAAGTGCTTAGTATTAGCAGTTAAGAGCAGAAGAACCCAGAAGAGATCATGAAATTTTGTAATACTTTTGCAGTAAGCAAATGTAAAATTGAAGCTGCCCCACGGGCTTGGTCCAAATCCTACAGGTTCAGCTAAAAATTTAATTTGGGCTTTACCTGCTACTTTTTTTTCTTTTTTTTTATTGAAAGAAATGCTTTCATTAAACCAACTGCGTGATTACATTCATGATTTGTGGGGGAAAAGATTCCCTCCAGACACAATCATCACTGCATGCTAAAGCTATTTTGGCTATAGCATGTGCCATTGCATTACATTCCCTTGGAATGTGTTGGATTACAATCATACTCACTCCCTCAATTTTGTTTTGGATATCTTCAATGCACCAAACAATCTCTGTTCTACTGCCCTTCTTACGCAGCACCAAGTCAACCACCTCTTTTGAATCCGATTCGACAGTCAAAGGGGTCCATCCTGCATCTTTGGCCACCTGGATTCCCAGGTTAATAGCTACTGCTTCTATTTGTGCCACATCCCCATTGAACTTTATCTTTTTCACTGCTATCGCCAAAACTCTTCCATTTTTATCTCTTATCACTACCCCTAGTTCTCCTTGGCGTATCCCTTTGTTAATTGCTGCATTAACATTTACTTTGAATTTTCCCTCGGGAGGGGGAAGCCAACTTGAATTTCTATCTATTTCTGATCCAGCTGCCATTTTCACTTTGTGCATTTTAACTCTGGTATATGCCTCCACCACAGCTTCAGCTTTAGCTGCTGCTCTCTCTGGATCCAGAGTTTTCATCTCAAAGACAAACTGATTTCTAGCATACCAGGCTACCCACCATAGAGCAACTATCAGCTTCAGCTCCTCTTTACTTCTTCTTTTTGCTATCTCATACATCTGTCCTAACAAATCTGGGGAGCTCAAAAGCTGCACTTCATCTCTGAAAGGAGTCAATTTCCACATTTACTTCGCTGCTTTACATTCTATTACAGCATGTATGGTACTTTCAGCCCTCATCTTGCATCTTGGACAGATTGGATCTTTCACAATTTTTCTCTTCCATAAATTATGTTGTTGGGAGCAGATTGTTGGTGGCTCTCCACATGAAAATCTTGATTTTCTCTGGGAGATCAAGGGACCAAACGACATTCCAATGACAATGGGTGTTGCTGGAACAGCTTAGGAAATCCGAGTGTTTTAATCTCAAAGCAACCTGATATCCACTCTTGACAGAGTACAGCCCCTTCTTATCGTAGTGCCACAAAATTTGGTCTGCTTTTGGTCTGATAGGTAGTGGAATTCTGAGAATTTGCGCTACATCTTCAGGCTTGAAGTGTTGGTGCGTGTATCAGAGCTTCCTTCCACTGCTGATTTTCATCAATTAACTCTGCCTGCCACCTTACACTCGGGATCTAAAGTTGGCCTTGAAATGGGTTTAAATGTCTGTGGTCTGGGCATCCAGTTGCTTTTGTACACTTTGATTTTATCCCCTGTGCCAATTCTCCATCTCATTCCTTGGTGTGTAACTTTCCTTCCCCAAAGTATACTTCTCCAAATAAAAGAAGGATTGGATCCTAATTTGGCTTGTAAGAAATCAGTATTTTTGAAATACCATTCTTTTAGCACCCTTGACAAAATAGATTGTGGATGCTGGATTATTCTCTAGCTTTGTTTCGCTAACAATGCTTGATTGAAGCAAGCAAAATCCCTGAATCCAAGCCCTCCTCTTATTTTTGCTTGATATAAACTTCTCCAATTCGCCCAATGGATGCCATTTTGCTCTTTTTTTTACCCCCACCAGAATCGGGCAATGGCTCTTTTGATGTCTTCACATACGGTTATGGGGATTTTGAACACGCTCATAGCATAAGCCGATACGGCTTGAGCCACAGCCTTGATTAAAATCTCCTTACCCCCACTTAAAAACAACTTGAGCCTCTGAACCAGATCAGATGATATGGGCTTATGACAAGCAAGGGAGGTATGCTGTTAAAAGTGGATACCAGATCGCAATGAGTTTAAAATTTAAAGACCAACCGAGCTCCTCAACAGCCAGCCCAACAGAATGGAATGCAATATGGAAGTTGGAAATTCCGGAGAAAGTGAAGGTGTTTATGTGGAGAGCAGCCCAAGACTTATTGCCTACGGCTGGAAACTTATGGAAGAAGAAAGCTCTACAAGACCCATGGTGCCAAAGGTGTGGAAAGAAAGGTGAAAACGTTTTTCATGTGGTCATAAAGTGCAAGTTCTCCCAAAAGGTGTGGAATCAGACCGGGTTCAAAGAAGATCTAGAGGACATGGAGAACCAAGATATGTTAACTGTTGAAAAGTCAAAGAAGAGCTTGCCAATTTCAAGGTTGGTAGCATGATTTGTTGAAGTCAACAAATTGTTGGTTACACCAACAATTGTAGAGAAGCAAAATCAAATTGATTTTGTAAGCCGAAAATAAAAAATGGACAAAGGGGATGGATTTGAAAAATAATAATAATTAAAAATTATATTTTTAATTATTTTATTTTTTGCATAGTAATTCATTTCTCCTATAAATAGCTAAGGATTTCATTCATTTGATATCATCCCAAAAATTGTTAAGCTTATAAGTTTTTAAGCTTTTGAGAGAAGTGAGAGAAGTGAGAGAAGTGTGTCTGGGAAATTTATCTTTCCTGCAGAGTGTGAGAGTACTGGGTATATTTGGGTTTCTGGGAAGTGAGATTCGTTACTCAAATATTGTACTCTATTAATTGTTAAATAAACAATTATTCTTTCTTGCCTCCGTGGATGTAGGCTTAATTACCGAACCACGTAATTCTTTTATTTTTCTATAATTATTTGGTGCGCTTGATTCCGCATTCTGCGCACAACAAGTGGTATCAGAGCCGACAGTTCGTACTTGGGGGGATACGGTACTATTCACGTATACGGTACTGTTCACATACGGTGCTGTTCACGAATACGGTGGAGATGACCATTTGTACTTGGGAGACAGTCTATTCTAAGTAGTGTGTATTTTTACATGTCTAGGAAAGTTCTGTCAACAAAGGTGATAAGAGTCTAAGGATTCTGGTTTTTAATTGGGACCGAGTTCCCGTCCAGTCTCCTGGGAACTTTCCTGGTGCATTTATTCATGCGAAATTAACATCATAGAGACTGTTTTTCAAGTGGAAATAGTTCGTTGAGAAAATGGTAGAAGGTGAAACTTCTAGAATTGGGGAGAGATCTACCGGGACTATTTCAGGAGACACTTCAGGTGGGAGGCGAGATTTTTCAAATCGCTATTCAACACCTGTTATAGGAGGCTAGAAGATTGATGTTGAAAAGTTTGATGGGAAAATCAACTTCGGCATGTGGAGGCGCGAAGTTATGGATGCCCTTATTCAAATCGATCTCGATGTTGTTCTGAAAAATAAAAGACACTTGTATGATGAAGAAATTTGGGATCGTATGAATGAGAAAGCTTGTGGTCAGATCAGATCTTGTTTGACCAAGGAGGTGAAATACTTGGTGAAAGATAAAGAGTGTGCGGTGACTTTGTGGCGTACATTGGAGGAGAAGTACCTGGTGAAAAGTCCTGAAAATCGTCTTCATGCAATGAGCCAAGTATATGGTTTTCGAATGAAGCCTGGGGTGTCAATGCACGATCATGTCTCAAGATTTGAAAAGTTACTTGCTGATTTGAAGAATCTTAATGAAGATATTGAGGATGAAGTCAAGGCTATGATTCTGTTACACTCACTACCAGAGGAATATAGCCATTTTGTGACTACCTTGATATATGGGAAAAGTGTGATCATCTTCAAAGATGTTTGCACAGCATTGACTAACTTGGAGATTCGGAATAATAATAAAAATTCTGAACGAGCATCGTCTGAAACTTTGGTGAGCAGAGATTGGGTGATGGAGAAAAAGAAAAAGCGTGGTGGAAAGAATTCTCGATCCAAATCGAGAAGCAGAAATATAGCTCGAGACGAGTGTGCCTTTTGTCATGAAAAAGGTCATTGGAGGAAAGATTGTCCAAAGGCTCAAAAGAGAGATGGGAAGAAACCAGCAGCAGCAAACATGGCACGAAAAGATGAAGACTCTAATTATTCATTAAGTATTACTCCTGCAGCATACGTGGCTAGTTCGAGCGAGTGGATACTTGATACTGGAGCAACCTATCATTTGTGTCCCATTAAGGAATGGTTTACGGATTTCAGTGAATTTGAATCTGGTGCAGTTATGATGGGGAATGATCAACTTTGTCGCACAATGGGGATAGGAACAATTCGACTCAAAATGTTTGATGGAATTATCAGAGAACTCAAAGAAGTTAGATTTGTTCCAGCTTTAAAGAAAAATCTAATTTCTGTGGGTGCTTTGGAAGATAAAGGCTACAAGGTTACCATTGAAGATGGTATAATGAAGTTTACACATGGGGCTATGGTGATTCTGCAAGGGGCTCAGCGTCACAATCTGTACTATTTGAAGGGAGGTACAACTGATGAAGCAAATGTTGTTGAGGCGCACAGTGACACCACCAATCTATGGCATGTACGACTGGGACATGCTGGAGAAAAGTCTTTGCAAACTCTAACGAGGCACGGACTCTTAAAAGGTACCAAAACCTGTAAATTAAATTTCTGTGAGCATTGTGTAGTAGGCAAAAAAAAAAAGGGTCAAGTTTGGTACAACTAATCACGATACTCATGAGATCATTGAATATGTTCATAGTGATGTATGGGGACCAACCAAGACTGCATCAATTGGTGGAAGCCATTATTTTGTTACATTTGTTGATGATTTCTCTAGACGTGTGTGGGTGTACACCATGCGAGCAAATGATGAGGTTCTAGAGATTTTCGTGAAATGGAAGAAATTGGTGGAGACTCAAACTGGCAGAAAGATCAAAGTATTACGATCTGATAATGAGGGTGAATATACTTCTGATCCATTCTTGCAAGTATGCCAAAACGAGGGTATTAAAAGATATTTCACGGTGAGACATACTCTGCAACAGAACGGTGTGGCTGATCGTATGAATCATACTTTACTGGAGAAGGTACGGTGTATGTTATCTAATGCTGGTTTAGATAAAAAGTTTTGGGCTGAAGCTGTGAGCTACACAAGTCACTTGGTAAACCGGTTGTCTTCTGCTGCAATTGGAGGTAAAACTCCTATGGAAATGTGGTCTGGAAAGCATGCACAAGACTATGATTCCCTTCGTATATTCGGGTGTCCAGCTTATTATCATGTCAAAGATGGTAAATTGGATCCTCGTGCTAGAAAAGCTATCTTTGTGGGATTCAAAGGTGGAGTAAAGGGCTTCAAGCTTTGGGATCTCGAAGATAAAAAGTTTGTGTGTAGCAGAGATGTCACATTTGATGAAGCTTCAATGATGAAAGCTTCAAGTTCTCAGCAGGTGGATAACAAGACCAAAGAGGTATTGCAGTGGGTGGAGTTTGATGCAACTCCATATGTACCAGTTAGTTCTACATCAAAGAAGGGTTCAACTATTGAGGTGACACCTAGAGTTGAAGAAGAGGTTGTTTCTTCTGATGTCCCACAAAATGAAGAAACAATTGATGATGTAGATAATGATGATTTTATATCAACAATGAGGCCAAGAAGAGAGATAAAGAAACCCGGATGGCTTACTAAAGATATGGTGGTAGCCTATGCACTTCCAGTTATTGATGATGACATCCCCAACACTTTCGGTGAAGCATTATGCAGTAGTGAAAGTGATCAATGGAAGTTAGCCATGGAAGAAGAGATGAAATCTCTCCATCAAAACCAGACTTGGGAACTTGTGGAGTTACCAAAGGGGAAAAGGGCTATTGGCAATAAATGGGTCTATACCAAGAAGCAAGGATCTCCGAATCAATTAACTCCTCGATACAAGGCAAGGCTCGTGGCAAAAGGTTTTGCTCAGAAGGAATGTATTGACTACAATGAAGTTTTCTCTCCAGTTGTAAAACATACTTCCATTCGTATCCTACTTGCCTTAGTTGCAGAATATGAGTTAGAGTAGGCTCAATTGGATGTTAAGACGACGTTCTTACATGGAGATTTGGAGGATGAAATCTATATGATTCAGCCTTGTGGTTTCAGAGTTGCTGGAAAGGAGAATCATATGTGTAGGTTGATTAAATCTTTGTACGGACTGAAGCAATCGCCAAGGCAGTGGTACAAAAGATTTGATCAATTTATACAAGGGCATAAATTCACCATAAGTGAACACGATCATTGTGTTTACTTTAAAAGACTACCAGATGGAGCTTTCATATATTTGTTACTCTATGTCGACGATATGCTTATAACTTCGAAGAATAGAGATGAGATCGAAAGATTAAAGAAGCAGTTGGCTTCTGAGTTCGAGATGAAAGACTTGGGTGATGCATAGAGAATACTTGGGATGGAGATTCGTAGAGACAAGAAGAATGGGAGCGTATGGTTAACTCAAAAGTCTTATTTGAAGAAAGTGCTAGAAAGACTCGGTATGGATGACAAAACAAAACCGGTATGTACACCTCTAGCTCCTCATTTCAAATTAAGCTCTTCTTCATGTCCTAGATCTCAAGAGGAGCGCGATTACATGGCTCGTGTTCCATATGCTAGTGCTGTGGGTAGTCTTATGTATGCTATGGTTTGCACAAGGCCCGATATATCTCAAGCAGTGAGCATGGTTAGTAGATACATGCACAATCCAGGTAAAAATCAATGGCTTGCGGTAAAGTGGATTCTCCGATATCTGTATGAGACAGTTGATGTTGGGTTATTATTCAAGAAGGATTGTGGTCAACAATGTGTTGGGTATTGTGATTCTGATTTCGCTGGAGACCTTGACAAGCGAAGATCAACAACGGGTTACGTATTCACATTAGGTGGAGGTCCGGTTAGCTGGAGGTCGATTTTGCAATCGACAATTGCTCTGTCCACTACGGAAGCAAAGTATATGGCAGCAACTGAAGCTGTAAAAGAAGCTATCTGGTTGAAAGGCTTGTTAAGTGATTTGGGAGTAATCCAAGAGAACATTGCGGTCTTCTGTGATAATCAAAGTGCAATATTCCTTGCGAAGAATCTAACATATCACGCTCGGACGAAGCACATAGATGTGAAATATCATTATGTGAGAGAGATTATCGAGAGCGGTGTTGTGTTGTTGAGAAAGATCAATACCAAAGATAATCCATCAGATATGTTGACGAAGGTAGTTTCTGGAGTTAAGTTTCAACATTGCTTGAAACTAATTTAAATCCTTCGATTGTGTTAAAATATGTCTTTTAGGAATTTTGAACTACGGTTGGCTTGATCCCAAATTTTGGGTACGTAGGCAGTCATAGAGATGCAGCCACTTTGGGGATGATGGCTCATTGGTAGTCGGCTCAGATTTGAACAAATCTTCGCCGAGGTGGAGAATTGTTGAAAAGTCAAAGAAGAGCTTGCCAATTTCAAGGTTGGTAGTACGATTTGTTGAAGTCAACAAATTGTTGGTTACACCAACAATTGTAGAGAAGCAAAATCAAATTGATTTTGTAAGCCGAAAATAAAAAATGGACAAAGGGGATGGATTTGAAAAATAATAATAATTAAAAATTATATTTTTAATTATTTTATTCTTTGCATAGTAATTCATTTCTCCTATAAATAGCTAAGGATTTCATTCATTTGATATCATCCAAAAAATTGTTAAGCTTATAAGTTTTTAAGCTTTTGAGAGAAGTGAGAGAAGTGTGTCTGGAGAATTTATCTTTCCTGCAGAGTGTGAGAGTACTGGGTATATTTGGATTTTTGGGAAGTGAGATTCGTTACTCAAATATTGTACTCTATTAATTGTTAAATAAACAATTATTCTTTCTTGCCTCCGTGGATGTAGGTTTAATTACCGAACCATGTAATTCTTGTGTCCTTTATTTTTCTATAATTATTTGGTGCGCTTGATTCTGCATTCCGCGCACAACATTAACTGCCATGAAAGCTATAGCAGAGAAGCGAAACACAAGAGACGTGGCTCTGTTTGTGTCTCTTTGTTGGGCTATTTGGCACTCAAGAAACCTCTTTATTTTTTAAAGAAGAAAAGAGGATCCCCGACTTCCAGTGGCCAGAGCTGAAGCAACAGTTGAAGTCTGCAGAAAAGTCAAAATTCCCCAAATGCAAGCAGATGGCAAACAAAAGTCCAACAATGAACTAACATGTAAGCCTCCCCCTGAAGGGTATGTTAAGATCAATACAGATGCTGCAATTTATATGGAAGAGCAGAAGGTGGGGCTTGGGATCATAATTAGAGATTCAAAGGGAGACTTTGTTGCAGCTGCTATGAAAACGTCCAAATTCATTGACAACATAGCCTATGCAGAAGCTGAAGCAATACACTTGGGGATGAACGTAGCAGAAGCTGTAGCAAGTGGGCCAGTGATAGTCGAGAGTGATTGTTCAGAGGTGGTTAATCAAATTTTGGGAAGGACAAGAAGCAATTTGGAGCTCTTATGGATTATCTCAGACATTCAAAAACAAATGCAGAGAGTTAAGGACATCAAAATGCAGTTCACTCCACGGATATGTAATGGAGCAGCACATGACTTGGCTGAAATGGCTTTAAAAGTTAATGATTATGTCCAGTGGGTGGGCATCTTGTATCTTTTTTCTTAATTTAATGAAAGTTTGCTTTCTTTTCAAAAAAAAAAAAAAAAAACAAGACAACTTGCTTTGCCACCTTGACAGTTTACTATTGATTCTCAACTGAATGTCCTTGAAAAAACTAATTTTCTTTCTCCCAATCATCGAGGGTAAACCCAAATATTTTTCATGCTTTGACACAACATTTAGCTGAAAAATATTTTGGATGATGTTTATCTGCCCCGCTGATGTATTTCCACTGAA
The DNA here is from genome assembly GCA_034663535.1 of Citrus x limon. Taxonomy (NCBI): domain Eukaryota; kingdom Viridiplantae; phylum Streptophyta; class Magnoliopsida; order Sapindales; family Rutaceae; genus Citrus; species Citrus x limon. The sequence continues at coordinate 27,054,230 of CM067997.1, forward strand.
AAACATGGAAGATTTTTCAAAATTGAATATCTGGCCTGAAGTTGCTGCATAACAATTGAAAATTTGTTTTAGGTTCTTGCAATCCTCAGTTTTGGCTCTATTGAAAATCAAGCTGTCATCAGCAAATAGGAGATGGTTGATGGAGACCTCTTTGCTGAATTTCAATCCCTGTATCAGCTGCTTCTTCTCTGCTTGGATCAACAAATTCGAGAAAGCTTCTGCACAAAGAATGAACAAATATGGGGAAAAAGGGCAACCTTGTCTCAGGCCCCTTTGAGGCTGAATTAAGCCCTTAGGTGCCCCATTTATTAGCACTGAGAATGAAGATGTTGATATATAGTTCATAATCAAATCAATCCAATTTTTTGCAAATCCTAGCTGATACATGGTATGCTCCAAAAACCTCCATTCCACTCTGTTATAGGCCTTATATCTAGCTTCAATGCAACAAGCCCATTTTTTTTTCCTTTACTCAATCTAATTTTGTGGAGACATTCATACCCTACAATAATATTATCTGTGATGAGCCTACTCGGTATGAACGCACTTTGATTTTGGGATATTACAATGATGGAACTGTGATGGAATTTGCGTCTTAACCATTAACACTCCTAAATGAGAGAGAGAGAAAAAAAAAAACTTTACAACAATTGTTTTAAAATAAAGAACAGAGTAACATAAGAGCATTATCACTTATTTAATAATTTAAGCTGTAGAATAAAGCAAAACCATGTCTGCCACAGCAATAATGTTCTGATGGCTTGCTATAGAAACTATTATATGTTTCTTGAGCTATTTTGAAAACAACCAAATGATAATATAAACAACTTAGTGACAACTTTAAATTATACTGCACATATCTTTCTAAAGAGCATGATTCTTTCCTTGTTCCCCGTGTGATTTTAGGAATATAATTTTACAACAAATCAGCAACCGCAAAAGCCAAATTCTGCAAAGAAAGTGATGAAATATATGGCTCAACAGATTAATCAATAAAGGCATCTAAGGAACACCTGATTCATGTGAATTTTTTTTTTTTTTTTTTAATTGAAGAATCTTATGAAAATGAAAATTCTTAAGAAAATTTAGAAAGCACTAGAGAGGATGAGTGTTACGGACAGAAAGAAATTGGTAATTAATCAATTGAAGAATCTCGGTACAACTTTTATCTTCCCTGCTGCAACAATTTAATTGGTCTGGAAAAAGAAAAAAATTCTGGCCTGGAGATTTGTTTATTTTATTTATATGCAGTGTTTTCTTAATTGAAATGTGAAGGCAGATGCCCTTATGCAGAAACACATAGTGGCTCAAAATTAGAATATGTCTGCTCTGAGTTACGGTACCCCAGATAGTTGGGAGGAAAGAAAAGGGTTTGAAGAAAATGAAGATGATCATCAAACATCTTGTCTTGAAAAGATTTGTTGCTGTATGAAATCATCCCGTCCTGCCAAGGCTGCGAATCGAGGTGACAGAAAAGGCCACACAGCCTCAGGTTCTGGTAAAACAACTATGCCAGATGGACAACGAAATGGTGAAACGAAAAAAGATGAAGACCATCCCAGCTGGATACCGGCTGCCAATAGCAGCAACGGAGAAGCAAATCAAAGCCAAGATTATATGGGCCGTGGAAGCCTTTCGGAAGAAAAGAAGCCGGACCGTGTAGTGGAAACTGTTAGCAGGTCTGACGAAGGCCAGGGATGGTTAAAAGACAAGCGAGAAAGCAGCTTCGAAAGTTTTGAAGACAAGATCCCGAACACTCCAGAGGGAAAATTTGGCAGTCCTGAAGCTGATTTGTCAAGAAAACAACAGAAAGGTCACTCTCCAATGAAAACTCTTGGCACCCCTGAGATACAACGAAAGGTTTACCCTCCAAGGAAAACTGAAGTACAACGAAACGTTTACCCTCCAACAAAAACTCTTGGCAGCCCTGAAGTACAACAAAAGGTTTACCCTCCAATGAAAACTCTTGGTGGCCCGGAAGTACAACAAAAGCTTTACCCTCCGACGAAAACTCTTGGCAGCCCTGAAGTAAGTCACCTGTTGTCGAATGAACCAAAAAAGGCCAACCCTCCTACGAAAACTGTTAGAAGCGCGGACGCAGGTGGCAACTTCTTGTCAAAAGAACAGCAAAAGATTGAAAGTCCGAGGAAAACTGGAAGCAGTATTGCTGAAGCAGGGCAGGTTTGGTCAAAAGAAAAACAGAAGATTGAACCTCCAAGGAAAACTTTTAGCAGCCCACAAGAAAGCCAATTACTGTCAAATGAGAAGCAAAAGGGTCTTATCAAGGAAAACACTAGCTATGGAAACTTTGTTGACAAGCAATTGGACTCTCAAATTGAAACCAGCAATACTCCTAAACAAGGAGGTCACCTACGGCCAAAAGAACAAGACAAGGAAGTCATGCAAAAAAGCATCAACAGAGAGCGCAACTATGCTGATTCCAGTCCTTCAAAGATAACCAACAGAAGCTCTGGCAATCAATTAGAAGAGTAGCAAAGAGGTGTTCCGAAGCATGGAAACGATAGTGAAAGCCATATTAAAAAAAATATATTGGCAGTGCTGAGCAAGCTGGTTTATCGATGTGGAAGGAAATAAAAAAAAGGATGTTGTCCGGCTAGATGACAAATTTGAGAAATATGCAGACACCAGTTCTCTAAGATAACCAGCTGGAGAATGAATCTACTGAGCAACTGAAGAATGCTGTTACTTGTTAGGCAAGCAAAATAATTAAAAAAAAATAGTTGTGTTTATTTTTCACTTGAAAACAGTAAATATTTATATAGAGAGAGAGAGAGAGACACGCATACATATATGTATGCGCGCGCGCGCACGTGCTTGTTTGTCTGTCGTTTCTTCATTTTCTAATTCAATTGGAGTTTGTTGTTCAATTACTCAAATTTTACAGCTGGATTTCCCCATAAAAATTTTGGGAAAAACAGATTGTGCTATCCATAAAAGCATATGAGCCTTGACCAATATATCAAACCCTGATACCAAGAAAAATCTCCTTAAAGCTAGGGGTGGGCAAAAAAACCGTGGTCTTAAAAACACCGAACCGAACCGAAATGTGTTTTGAATACTTTGTATTTATTGTTAATATTTGTAATGAAATTAGGATGAATTAATTGTTGAAAAAAATTATTACATTCATGAGGCCCAATGGGCTAAAAAATTGAAATTTCAAAATAGGCTCAATAGGCCCAGAACCGAAAAAAACCGAACCGATCCGAAAAGATCCGTTTGAGTTCGGTTCTTATTGAGTTCGGTTCTTATTCGGTTCTTTTTATAAAATAACCGATTTAAATCGGTTCTACTTAATTTCGATCCGAACCGAACCGTGCCCACCCCTACTTAAAGCAAGTAATTGTGCCACAACATCCACAACATCTCTCATCTCCATCCGCTCAGTTGGAGATTCCATTGAGCAGAGAACTCCAATTCTGACTGTAACAACGAAGCACTCCTCAATTTTGGCACCTTTGTCAGCTCTTGAGCGAAGAATCAATAATCTCCATCACTTTTTCCTGCATTGTGATCTTGGCATATTCATGGAGAGTTAGGCCTTCACTGAACGTGTTATCTGTAGGTCGCCTTCTAATGAACATTTCTAGCAACATAACTCCAAAGCTGCATAGATCTCCTGGCAAGGATGCCTCCCATACCATACTCTTTGAGAGCCAGAAAAAAAAACAAAAGTTGATGCATTAATGTGTCAGTTTCCATATATAAAATTAGGAAAATATAAATATCAGAAAAGAAATCGCTACCTGGAACTACGTAGTCTACGGTTCCCTTTGTCCCAATTGAACTTGATTGAATTTCAGGAACTGTACAAAGTGGAATGTCCGATAAAAATCTTGCTAGCCCAAAGTCACCCACATGGGCAACCATGTCATGATCAAGCAAAACGTTGCTCGGCTTTAGATCACCACTTTTCTAAGCTTCCATTTTCCATGTACTCATAAACTAGAGCCTCAAAAATCCACTCTTTTAAAATCTATCCTAGAAAAATGATCTTCTCACACAGCCACAAAGCTATTGAAAGCTCATTTTTCTATAAGATTACTCACCTTCACTGCAACTGTTGTTCCACTTTCACCTAAAATTCCCTGATACACAAAGCAAACGCTTCCCTGACCAATAATATTTGGTGATGAAAATTCACTAGGTGCCTTACTCAGCTCGGCATAAGAAACTGCTGGAAACTGCTGTGCCATAGGTAACCAATCAGAAGATTCATGTGCAGAACTCCTTCTTCGAGAATGACCAAACACGATATTATCACCGGAATCACCAGTTTGAGTCGAGTGACTTTTCTTGATCTTTTAGAGTGGCAGGATGGTAAATGCAATCCATCAAAACCACCACAAAGCTTTCCATCTCCCGCAAGTGAAATTCTTGTTTTATTGTTGAAAATGCCTTTTGTTGGTACCTCACCATCAAAGTGATTGTAAGAAAGATTCAAGAGTGCTAAGAAGGAAAAATTCACAAACAATCTTGGAAGCTGACCAGATAAATTGTTGCTTGAGAGATCAACTTCTTCAATGCTTTTCAATGAACTCAGAGAGACAAGAATGGTTCCTTTGAAAGAATTGCCATACACAATATGATATTCTAGGCTTGTCCAAGCACTTAGAGTAATGGGAATCTCACCGGAAATTGGTTTACAGATAAATCCAATACAACAACATTCTTCAGGTTACCTACTTCCAGAGGAAGAGAGCCGCTGAGAACCTTATCAAATAAATCTAAGAAAAGTGAAAGGTTGTTATCTCCAGAATTTGTTGGGGCAAAGCACCAATCAGTTTATTTTTGGAGACAGACAACATTATCAGATTCTTGCAATTGCCAAGACAAGGTTGGTCAGCCTGGTTAGATTACCAAGAGAGGAGGAGATGCTCCCTTGCAAATAGTTGAAATGCAAGTACAGTAATTGCAATTTTCTAAGCTCAACAATTACATGAGGAATAGAGCCAGATAATTGATTTCACTCCGTAGCAAGTGAATCTAGATTCACAAGATTGCTTATCCCAGCAGGAATGGTAACAAATATTTTGTTGCCGCCCATGATGATTTTGGTCATCATCGTTGAGACGTTGGGAATAGAAACCATGCCATTCCAATCTGCTACAATTTGTTAGTAGGGTTATAAAATAAAGATCACTGGCTACCCCCATCCTAAATTATTTTTCCCAAAATTTACACATGATAGATGCTTTAGGCTGTTAAAATTAATTGCCACTTTCACTCTGAATTGATTGTAGGATAGTTCAAGCCTTTCAAGATTTGAAGCATTGAAAAATGAATCCGGGAGAGGGCCAGTAAAATTGTTTAAAGCAATAACAATTTTTCTAAGGTTTGGAAGTTTGGCTCCTATGTCAAGTGGTAAATTTCCATTGAACCTATTATCGTGGAGATAAATCATCTCAAGCGAAGAGAGATTATAAACTGGAAGGAACATACCTGAGAATTGATTTCCACCTATTTTTAGATAAAATAAGCTTCTTAATTGGTCTGGACTCTCAGGAATTTTCCCACCAAAATTATTCCTATTTAAATCAGCTTCCAGGTGAGATGAAAGATTCTGAATGGAAGCTGGAAGTTGTCCTGTGAGCTTAATGACACTAAAGGATAGTTTCTCAAGCTTGAACAAGTTGCCAATCTCAGCTGGGATTTCTCCCGCAAGGATGTTTCTATGAGCAAAAAACAACATGAGCTTCGAACGAAGAGACAAATTGGTTGGTATTGTACCTGAAAACAAATTATTGGCCAATATTAGTTTCTCATTAGTTTCTCAAGACTGAACAGATTACCAAGTTCATTGGGAATCTCTCCTTGGACGCCATTGTCTGCAATATTGATGAACCTGAGGAAGCTGAGAATCACAATATAAGGAGACGAAAGATCTCCTATGCTTTGGTTTCCCAGGTCTGACTTTGTTACCCTTTGATGCCGATGACCACAAGTCACGCCTGTCCACTCGCACAAGTTTACAGAATTGGTCAATGAACTAGTGACCTCAAGTGGATCATGAAGCTGTGACTTTATGGCAAGTAATGCTAAACGGTCTGTTTCATTTGCATTGATTATGGTGGTGGTAGTGGTGCACCAGAGACGAAGAGAAAGTGCACTGAATAGTTGTAGAACGCTAGGAAGATGCATTTTTGTAGTACTATATAGTTCAAAGGAATTGAGACACATAATTCTCCAAGACCTCTTTTATTCTATTTTTTCACAGAGCTTAGTTTCATACGCGTAAAAGAAGACCATATATTGCGTTCACATTTCATTCACATAGTACACTATAATAAAATAAAAGATCTTAATAAGAATGGAAGTCGATTATTCTTTATTAAGGATATAAGATAGTGAAAGAGACATGAAAATTCCTCGTCCTTACCAATTTCTACAGCTTGCAATTCTTAAGCGCTTTTTTTTACAGAAAATTGACAGGCACATCGCCTTTCGGTAGTTACTATCAGTAATGGTAGACCAACGTTCAAGTTGAGTGATAGTCTTCCACTTGCTTTGTATGATAGCAGGTATATGATTTTGTATAGCATGCAAAAATAATCGAAATTTAAACAATATATGCCAGTCAGCAAGCCAATTCTTTATTGAAGATACATAAATAAGGCATGATGTAAATAATATTCCCAGATGTAATATTCCCAAATGTAGAAACACAACGTTAAATAATGAATTATTTGGCAATGTGCCCCCAAAAAAAAAGGAAATGGAAAAAGCAACAGTATTGCATAAGATTTCAAGTAAATCTGGATATTTTGAAGAGTAGGAAGCTAAGGAGGTGATATCAAAAAATGAAAGAATTAATCGCAAAAAGCCAGATAAAAAATGATACGATAATTTCTATGTGCCTATTATGGATCTGTACCTTTTGGATCTTATTAACCAAAGAGATACAATTTTGCACTACAGTTAGCTCATTACCAATCAAGAATCCACAGGGAATCCCAAGAATTCTTGTTATACTTACGGTCCAACCCTCAACTCTCTTTTCCGGGTTCATCCGATAGCATCATTCTAATTACAAGTTTACACTTAACTTAATTTCCTTTTCTCCTGGATAAAACAAATTGATGTTTTCTGCTATATTCCTTCCAATTGATAATAGTCTGACAGTGCTTTATGATTTTATCCACTATAATAAATTGTTCTAATAACTATTCTAAGAAAAATCAAGTCACATCTTAAGAGCTCAATTAGTGAAAACTCTGCTCTACCACTCATATCAAACCTGGTTTTGTTGTAAAAGTTGAGTTCTCTATTTATTCTGAATTGAAATTGGAAAAGTTGCTTTTGCTTTCTAGAAAAGTAGTCTCTCTCAATGAATGAGCAGTTACAATTTTGATGTGGCTGGCAATCTAGCATATATTCTTTTTGTGTGGGTTCATTTTGTTGCTAAGCCGATCTCTATTCTTCTCACAATTGTTGAGGATCCAAAGGAAGGAAACAAATTCTTTGTTGAAGAATCTTGGCAACAACTTTACAACGCATAACTCCACTAAAATGTTTTGGATTAGTCCCAACAAGATTCTTTGTTGGTAAACTTTTCTGGAGTATTACTTAACTAAGTGCTGAAGCAATCGGTACACAAACACACCATCCCTAACAATATGAGTACTTATGCTCATCGTGCCCCTTTGCTGCAAAAACAAGAATCTAAAACAGAACATAAACAGCCACCTGGTTGCCTAAGTAGGATCTGTCCAAGAAGGAGTAAATCACGAGTTTCCCAGGACACGCTTCAGGGGAAAGGAAAGCAGAAAGCAGAGACAAAATCTACAAGAGCAATTGTGCCAGCACCAGATACAAAACAAAATGGTGTTTTCCAGCCAGAAAACAGCTATCGGAATGGTATCGTTAATGGAGAAGCATCTGAAATCAAGCAAGGAAAGAGCTATGCAGGCTCGGTAATTGGAACTGCTGGCAGCGTAGAAACTTGGAAAGAGCAAGAAATGACTAGTATCAAACAAGAAAGCATCAATGCAAGCTTCGGAGACAAGTGGTCAGATTCTCCAAAGAAACCCGTTAGCAGCAGCCATACTGAAGCAGGACAAAAGGATTTCAGGCAAGAAGACTTTAAGAATTATGGCGAATATATGCACCCCAATTCCACAAAGGTAACCTCTAGAAACACAGGATACTTAGAAGAGTATGAAGGAGGAGTTCTCAACCAAAAGAAGAACGGTGAAAGCAAGACAAAGAATACTACAAGTAGCCCTGAACAAGCAGGTTTATCAATGTGGGATACAAAACAGAAGGATGTTGTCCGGCAGGTGAGCGTCAAAAACGAAGATAAACACACCGGTGCCAACTCTCCCAAGCTAAACGGGAGGAGCTCTGAGCAAGTAGGTTTATCGTTGTGGAAGGAGAAACAGAAGGATTTTCTTCAGTCAGCAAGCTTCGACAAAGATGATTATTACACAGACACCAGCCCTTCAAGGATGATCAACGGCAGTACTGGGCATACATTTGGAAAGCAGCAAAAGGGTGCCACAGGCAGCCCTGAACAAGCAGGTTTATCGATGTGGAATACAAAACAGAAGGATGTTGTCCGGCAAGGAAGCTTCAGAAAGGAAGATAAACACACGGACACCAGCTCTACAAAGCTAAAGGAGAGGAGTATGAGCAGCTCTGAGCATGTAGGTTTATTGTCCTGGAATGAGAAAAAGAAGGATTTTGTTCGATCAGGAAGCTTTGACAAAGATGATAATTACACGGATACCAGCGCTGCAAGGATGACGAATGGCAGTACTGAGCATACATTTGGAAAGCAGCAAAATTGTGTTACAAGCAGCCCTGAACAAGCAAGTTTATCAACGTGCGGTACAAAACAGAAGGATGTTGTCCGGCAAGTGAGCTTGAAAAAGGAAGACAAACACACCAGCACCAACTCTCCAAAGATAAACGAGAGGAGCAAGAGCAGCTCAGAGAATGTAGGTTTATCATTGTGGAAGGAGAAAGAGGAGGATTTTGTTTGGTCATCAAGCTTCAACAAAGATGATAATTACACAGACATCAGCCCTGCAAGGATGACCAATGGCAGTACTGGGCACACCTTTGGAAAGCAGCAAAAGGGTGTTCCCAAGCAAGAAAGAAACATCGAAAGTTGAATAAAGAATGCTATGACCAGCTCTGAGCAAACAGGTTTGTCACTGGGGAAGGAAAAACAAAAGGGTGTTGTTAGGCAACTAAGCTTCAACAAAGATGAACAACAATATACAGCAAACAGAAGTGAACCATAGATAACAAGAGCAACATTCAGCATATATTAGAAGAGCACCAAAAGGGTGTCCTGAAGCAAGTGAGAAACAATTTAAGGATCGCCATTAGAAGCCTTGGACGATGGAGATTCGTCATTAGTGTAACAGAAGCAGAAGAGTTTGTTGCCAAGGAAGAAGGCATCGGCAAAGATGAGAAGATTACAATATCTAGCCTACAGATATGGCCAAAAGCAGAATGAACCAAAAATCAAAACAGCAGTAAAACAAAATGCCGAAGCAACATCATGACAGCAAGTCAGCAACGGAAGCCATCCAGATCCTAAAAAAGTTACCCACGGTGACACTGCATAAGGACGTGATACGCTTGGTTTCTTATTAGTATAATTTCAAATTCCTTTATACGAGATCTTTCTTTCTTTCTGGTTATTGTCTTAATTTTGTTTTATTGTTCTTTTCTAAGTTTATAGCTCCGCTCTTGATCACTATTTTTCCTCAGTACTTCTTTTCATAAGATTTCACTTAATGATTATCAAGTTCCTTTCAGTATTAATTTGTCTGCCATTATGTGATGTTTATTACTATTCATTTGCAAGTCCAAAATCGAAAGTACTTGTTCTTGAGAACAATTGCAAATTTTACTAGCCACCCATTTGATTTCTAAAAGGAGAGGAAAGGAAAAGAAGTTCCATTTCTTACACGTTGCCTGGTACTTGTAAACCCATTGCTCATCGATTCCAATTTTATGCTCATTTTCCTTAACAGAACAAAGAGAATATGAGATAATCAAGTAAATGGCGACTATCATTTTCAAAGTTTTCTTTTTACACAACTACTAACGACATGTTCAATACTTGGATTGTCTAGTATAAAACAGTATGTTATTCACATCTCTGCTGCAAATGATTTACCACAACCGCAAGTTTGCGTAGCATTTGGGTTCTTGAAAGAAAAGCCTCCACCAATAAGGGCATCACTGTAATCCAATTGCATCCCAAACAAAAAGAGGAGACTCTTTGGATCACAAACTGCAATAAGCAAAGCAGGGAAGTGTAAATATTTCAAACAACTAGAGAGCAAAAAAGAAAATAAAGTCATCAAATGAAGGAACTTGTACATGATCTCAAATGAGGAAGTGTAATGTACTTGGAACCCATGTGGGTGAAGAAGAGAAGAAATTGTTGGATTTATTTTCGCAATTAGTTGAACGAAAAAAAATCATTCAAGTTGAATTTTTGAAGCTTTTATTAGTAAGCTCATTAGGTTAGTAATCACCAATATGGTACTCCGACATTTAGCGGTATGATTTTCGGACAAGAATGATCTTCATGTAGATTATGTGATGACACATCTCTTCGGACAAGAATGATCTTCATGTAGATTATGTGATGACACATCTCTTCTGTAAACAAGGGTTGAAATATTAAGATCTACTTCCGTTTTAGGCTCATTGGCAAAAATGGTCCACAAGAAACATAATTTCTCCTCTCAACTGAAGCTAGTGAGCCTAAAAAAAGGTGAAATCTTATGGTCCAAACTCTTGCTTATATTTGGGATGATGGCAAGGACTTCCTTACGTGGAGAATGACAATAAGACTCATCACATTACGAGGCATAATATAATCTACATAAAGATCAAACTTCTTCAAATATTGTAATACTTAATATACAATTCCCGTAAAAGTGGTAATTACCATCCAATTGAGCTTGAAAGTCAGGTCCAGGGATGGCAATCCCACAGATTCGCCCAAACCCACTCGCCAAAAACCACCAATTTCTAGTGATTTTGCGGGTTGAGAATGGGTTTGGTATTACAAATTTAAATCCGTTGTAGGTCACGGCTGGATTTGGTATTTACAAAAAAATTGGTGGATAACCGGATACCCGAATACGGATCCACCAACCCAAAATTTTATTTTAATAATTTTTTAAAATTTTAATCATTAAAATTACATTAAAAATCTAAAAAAAAATACATAAACTAAGTTATTGGCAGCCATTTGTTGCTCGAGACCTAACCAAACCTTCTTAGATTTATCAGTTTCGGCTGAAAATCTACCTAAATTTGGCTACTAATCCAATCAAAAGCTCAAGCATAAGCATCACTTTTAGTACAAGGTTAATTGTATATTTGTATGCAACAATAAAAGTATCTTTTTATAGAAATATTTAGATAAATCTGATTTCTTGGATGTGGTATTATGATTCTGAATGTGATGTTATGATTTGAAATAAATCCGTTGCTGCTGCCACCGCTGCGGGTTACAGGCAAAGCCTGTTGCGGGTTTCTAAAACCCACATTAGGCGGGTTCTTGAAAAACCTAAAAATCCCGGAGTGGCTTATAGGTGGGTTTGATAATATAAATTTTTTGCGAGTGCAGGGTTGGTAATGACAAACCCGCTACAGCTGGTACCTATTGCTATCCCTGGTCAGGACATGCAAATGTTTGACAGTTAGTGGACATCTATTCACATTTCACATTCGGAGGTGAAATACACTATTAAGTACCGTAATTTAAGAACAGTGTGATAAACTACCGAGTGGTGTAATATTCTGTGAATAGTGTAATGGAAGACAGATCCTGAGTTTAACAATAATGACTTCAGATCTGTTCAATGCTATAATGCTTCCCCAACGGTCCCCAAGATTGTTTTGTCAAAATTTATAACTGAAAGTAGGTCCAATGGATAACTAGAACAGTCCAACAAAATGCACGAACAAAATATAAAAGGCCAGAGTAAGAAGAGAACACAAATGGGTACCTGCCTATGCATTACTGAATGACAGCACACCATCAAAACACAATGATATGGTAGCTCACATTGAAATTCTCAGTAGAAATATTATAAATAATTAATATTCTCTTGAACACCACAAATGTCGATGGATGAGAGAATACCACCACTTTTGAAGCAAGGTTTTCCCGACTGCCAGCCAGCTAAGTGTTAACTATATAGGTGTTCAAAGTCTGGATGCACCAAAGAACAATGATTCAACATCAGCAAGTCCATGTTTCATTTGGACTTGCTTCTAATTTTCCATATCTTGCCCCCACTCTAGTAAACAACTTCCAGTACTTTCTTTATCACTTCGAATCATTTTTCATATCTTTTTATCTTTATCCAATCATATATATAAACAGAACCTAAAAGTATCTTAGTTGTAGTAGATAAAGCTCTTCATGACAATGAATTCGTGAAAAAATGTCCCTCAAATGGAAAAATTAGTAATTAATTGTATAATCCAGTAGATTATCATGAAAGCACATAAATATTTGAAAAGCTTTTGTTTGATAAAGCTTTCTTTAAAACACCTGGTCACACTTCCCAGCAAGCACCAGAAATGCTTTTCAGAACCTAAAAATCATTACTCTATTTTAACCAACACTATAAAGTAGGCATAAGCGTGTTTTTCATCATTCCAGCCAACACTGCAAGCTTTTGACAATCTAGAAGTGCTTGCACCCTAAAACACTACTCTAAAGATTTTGTTCGGTAAAGCTTTCTCTAAGATAGCTAGTACCACTTCTTAAAGAGCACTGGATATACCTCTCATACCCTAGGAAGCAATTAGCTAACACTACAAAGTAAGCAAAAATGTGATTTTGAACCTATATGGACAAGAATGAAATTAATTATTTGACCACTGAGTGTGTGTCAAGGGTACTTTTACAAGAAACACTCTCACTGCTTCTCAGAAAAGTGCTTTGCAGGTCCTTTTTGTTCCAGCCAAACACTCTAAAGCACGCAAATGATGCTTTTAAATTTCAACAACCTAGAAGTGCTTTACACACTAATTCACTGCTAAACACAAATAAACCAACCAGCCAAAATTAAAAAATAAAAAATAAATAAGTAATCACATACCAATCACAAAACCATCATATTCGATAACCGAATCATCTGGTCTCGCATTTGCTCTGTTCTCAAACTCCATCGTGTAAGACATGCCGGAGCATCCGCCCTGTTTCACTCCAATTCTTAAGCACAAATCCTCACTACGCTCAGACCTCATCTTGCTTAGATGCTTTAGTGCTTTCTCTGTCAGTAAAATCGCCGGCTTCAGGTCCTCCGTCGCCGGCGCCACCGCTGTAACGTAAAATTCAGCAAATAAATAAAACGAAAATGAACAACACAATCACTTGATTAAACATCCAATTATTCAAAAAATAAATAAATAATACTCAACAACCTATTACTCCTTATGTTTATTAAAAACTAATCAATCGCTAATTAAAATTCCAGTCGATTTGTATAAATAAATAAATAAATAATTCGAATTGCAAGCTTAATTCATAAGCTACTTTTCAAAATTAAACCAATTATAACAAGTAAAATTGGAAAACGATTAGAAATATTAAAATTAATTTTAAATTTTTTTAAGAAACAAATAAGAGCACCTGATGTAGAGGATGATCGGACTGAAACTGAATATCGACGGCTGAGATTTAATTTCGAGAAACGAAAGGAGACTGAGTTCTGATTAACGGAGATCGACGGTGTATGACCGTTGGGAAGGCGAAGGAGAGAGGGGCAACGAGCAGTAACTGCAGAGAACGCCATTGGAGAGAGAACTGAAATGGAAAAAAATCTGTTTTTTTGTTTGTTTTAGTTAAATAAAAAAGTGAAATCTGAGGTGCTTTACACTGATCAGAAGATCTTGACCGTTGAAATACTCAAAGAGTCTTTATTTGACTCGCTAATATGAGTAGTTGTTGATCCGACGGTTGGAGGATTTCCAATACTTTGTTAATTTTTCTATTTTTTTCTGATATTCGGTTATTTCTGTGGCTGCTATTATATCATATTATATTATATTATATTATATTATATTATGTTAACAGGAGATAGTTTCGGTTGCTCACTTGTTGTCTTAAAACTCCTGCTCATCGTTTTCGGAAAGGAACAACAATTCGAGTTGGTTAAAGGTCACACGTAACACGCCTGCTCTACTCGTCTCAGCTCATTATTGTGATCTGAGTCTTCGAGTCTTCTGTAAATGGAGGAGTGTTTTTTTTTTGGCTTCCCTTACTATTTGTTTAAGTTTTAGATTTTTGGACTATATTTAAATTTGGATATATTAAGGCTCGTCTGGAAATTAGGGGTGGACAAAAAAATTATTCTCCTAAAAAAGTTGATCTGAACCATCGTTTAGGTTCGATTAAAAAAAAAACAATCGGTTTAAAAAAAAAAAAAGAAAGAAATTTGAAAAAAAAATTAGAAAATATTAAGGACATTATGATTTAAAATCCAAAAAAATTAAATAATTTGGTTTGCTTCGGTTCGGATTATTGTTTCTGTAAAAAATCGACAATTCAATTTGATTGGAAACTTAACTAAATTATTGCCCACCCCTACTCAATATACATAAAATTAAATTTCATATCCCAGAGGGAAAAGGTCTTTTTCATTCTTAGAATTTTATACAATAGTTCATTTCATCTCTATTTTTTAAATAATAACTCAAAACATCCTTCTGCTAACTCACCGTTAGTTTAATACCGTTAACTAATAATTTATTGAGGGTAAAATATGATTTTTTTTTATTAAAATGGTACAAACTATATTAAAATAAATTTTTTACACAATTAAATAACACTACAAAATATACAAAATTCATCATTTTTTTCTTAAATGAAATCAACAATGAAATAGTTTGATACAGCCACTGAATAATCGTCATAAGTAACAAATTGTAATTAGCACAATATCTTTAAATAATTGGAAGAAAAACTCAAAAATAAAACTAATTTTTATGTGCTTGCATGTGCTGAAAATCTTCTTAATCTTCAACCAATTTTTATTTTGAGCTTTGCCACCACTCTTTTTTTACCATTATTATCTCCCCAAGTCCTTACTACTGTCTCCCCAAGTCGGCTCACAATGCGATTAGAGAATATACTTATATGAATATAAAAATTGTGATTATTTTTTGTACTTAAATCTAGGGTTTATAGGACTTTCATGCCGCCAAAATAGAGAGAAGTGTAAAATAATTGCTTGAAATAAAAGTTTTCATCTTTTTCAGTATTTCATGTTTGGTGGGATTAGATAAACATCATTTTTAGTTATATGTCAACTTTTATTTATTTTTTCTAATTTTCTCTTTAATGAAAAATCATTTTTTACCCTCAATGAATAACTAACAAACGGCATTTAACTAACAGTGAGTTAATAGAAGGATGTTTTGAGTTATTATTTAAAAAATAAGGATGAAATGGGCTATTGAATGAAACCCTAGGGATAAGAAGGGATTTTTCCCTATCCTAGAAAACACAGTGGATTTTTTGACAAAAACAAAAAGAGTTAAATTCGTTATTTATTAAATTGAATTCAAAATATTTAGTTGTATTATACTATCTAATGCAAGGAAAAGAAAAGAGGTGAGGATATTTCCACACCATATATGGTGTAAATCCATTCTTTCTTCAAAGAATTATTTATAAAAAATTGATGTTATTTTTTAAAATTTTAATTAGAAAAAAAGTTTAAACAACTAATTAATTAGATCCTTCTCATAGTCAATAAATTTCATATAATAAATAGCATAAATTTCTTAGCATATAAATTTTGTGAGATATTATGTCGCAAATACATTTTATTAGTTTAATTGAAACTTAATAATCACGTTAATGAGGTTCTAATTGGTTAATTTTTTACATTCAATCTTAATTTGAAATTGTTAAAACTAATGCATTAATTATTATTATTATTATTATTATTATTATTATTATTATTATTATTATTATTATTATTATTATTATTATTATTATTATTATTATTCATATGAGTCCATTCTTTCTTTTTTATTTTTTTCCTTTGGGTTATTATTGTTTTACTACTTTAAAAATTTTAATAAATCAACAAAAAGTATTACAGACTTTATAGTCTATTATTTTGTTACTATATCCATACAAAACCTATCATTTTACTACATTTATATTACCACCGTTAGTTGACCAATTAATTGAGTAATAAAACATCAACTTTGGCCTTTAATGATTTTTTTGTCAAAAATAAATAAATAACATGCAAAGCATTACAATATTATAAATTTAACATGTAAACTAGTTAAAAATAATTCCTATAAACCTATAAATTTAATATTTGATACTGCTATTTGAGTATTTATCTTTCAAAGGTAAAATTGATATTTTATTAATTAACTAACTAATTAACTAATGATAATACGGAAATGCAGTATAATGATAAATTTTGTAAAGATATCATAGAAAAATTATCGAAATAATACTTCTATAGTCATTTGATGTATTGAAGTTCTTAAAGTAGTCAAACTACAATAATCATTTTCCTTTCTATTGATGTTTCATATGAGTCCCTTTACTTTTTAAGCCTCAACAACACGAAAGTTTATTTGCTGTTAATTTGAAAAAAAAATAATAGTAAAGTCACAAAGAAGCCCATTCAAAAAAAAAAATGATGGATTCAATGAGCAACTTCACCCACTTTTATTTTTCATACACAAATTTACAGTATCTCATGAATAGAGTTGAATTATATAACATAAGTAATAAACCTACAATATCATGACTAAATCTCTATTTATATTAATCTAGTGAATTTTGTATATTAAAATTTAGGTTCTATTTGGTATCGAGATATTGTATGTTTTGAATTATAGCTTCTAAAAAAAATTCTAATTATAAAATAAAAGTTGATAGTATAGTAAAAATAATTTAAAATAATAATTTTGAATAAAAATATTTTAAATTTTTCATCATACAAGTTGAAGTTATAGATTAAATTAACTCAACTTAAAAACTACAGTTACTAGTATTTACTAACCACTTTATCTTAATACTAAACAAGACCTTATTATTGTTGTATTAGCATTTTGACCCAACAAATATGAACTTTTACGTCGATTGAAGAGTTGTTTTAGGCTTTTTGCCCACTGAATCAGAGGGATTGGACTGCCTTTTTTTTTTATTTTTGGGCCAAAAGCAGCTCACTTCTTATCCCAGAGTAATTATTGATTTATACAAATGCTATTACTACACAAAGAGGAAAAAAAGTATAAAAAAAAAAGAAAGAAAGAAAGAAAGAAACCAATGCTCGATAAGCATAGTAAAACTAATACAAAGAATAAAACAAACAAGAAAATTAAAAGTAGTTTCAATTTTATTTTAGGTGCCCAGAACTTCAGCATGCACAACCTCCTCTTTGCTCAACTTCTGAAACAGTTTCAGAAATTCCCTGGGGCTGGTAGTAACTGCAACGATTCAATTGAAGCCTATCTATCAGTTTCATTTAAAAGATTTATTAGCCACATGCATACTAATTGATAACAAATGGTCATGTCACAAGTTTCACGTTCTGGGTTTTAATTTTAAAATTTAGATTTTATATTGCAAGTTTTGCGTTTTAGGTTGCAAATGCATGCAATGACTTTAATTATACCATTGCCTTTATTAACACTCACATGTCTTTGTGTTCGTTTTTTAGTGCAATTTTGGCCACACATAAGAATGCTTCATCAATATTGTAGTCTTCTTTAGCTGAGGTCTCAAAATAAGGAATGTTTCCTCTATAGGCACACCATTCAAGGGCTTTTTTCTGAGGGACCTAAACAAGATTAAGCAAATGAAATTTATTAGCCCAAGTCATTAAGGAAATTTATCGAACATTTTGACATACATTATATCTACATACCACTCGGCTGCTTCCACCGTCTGTGTCAATCTTGTTCCCAAGCAATACGAAGGGACAAGCCTCATGCTCACCCGGATCTGCCTGTTGAAAAAGTATGCCAAAAATCAAAATTAGAATAAACTAATATACGAAAATTAAAATTCTTAGCTACGGACATTTATAATATTTCAAAAATTGAATTTGAGTCTGACAATATGCTCTAACCTGGATCTGTCTGTTGAAAAAGTATGTCAAAAATCAAAATTAGAATAAACTAATACACGAAAATAAAAATTCTTAGCTACTGACATCTATAATATTTTAAAACGTACATATATCAGTGTTAGATAAGAACACCATATAATAATATGTTGTCGTGTTAGAAAATTTAAGTATAACACAAGGAGATAGTAAAAACTAGACATTTTTATGATCATATTATATATATATATCTAAAAAAAATTAAATATCAGTTCATCAGAACCAGACCTGTTTCAGAAATTCTTCGCGCCAATTTTGAAGTGATTCAAATGTTTTTTGTACATTTACATCATATACAAGGACACAGCAATCTGCCCCTCTATAAAATGCAGATCCTAGACTTTGAAACCTTTCTTGACCGGCAGTGTCCCAAATCTATCAAGTAAGAAAAGGAATTAGCTTAGTGAAGGAATTTACTAACTATAATCTTTTGTTCGCATGAAAGTTAATTTATCAATCACTTACTTGCAAAGTTACTAGCTTATCATCCATCTGAAGCTCCTTGGTAACAAAATCGGCACCAATTGTAGCTTTGTATTGTTGGCTGAACTTATTATACACATATCTGAATGGATAGTTAAGAACACCAAACAGAATAATCCTGGATATAAAAATAAAGTAAAATTTAAAAAGAAAAAAATTTGAAACTGCTTAAAATTTGCGTTAATTTTTTTTAAAGAAAATCATTATTTTCGCTACAGTGCCTTCTTGTATTCCGATAAATTTTCATTTTTATTTATTTATTTTGTTAATTGGTTAATAGGAGAGTTTGAACAAGGAATCTTCAACTTATTTAACACGTTTTTTTCTTTTATTTTAAAAGGTAGAAGGATGGGGTAAAGCCCAAAATAATTTTTCAAATCATATCGAATGATTAGTTAAATAAAGTTACTTAAACACTGCTCAGTCAGCACGAAGGACGGCTTAAAATTATGTTATTTATCCGCTTCATAGCCTAAAACTAATTTTATAGTTGGGGTTACAATTCTTGGAATTTGGAACTTCCAAATCTTGCTCATAGATGATGGAAGCAAAAGGATTAAGATTCCATAAATATGGATCCCCTAAATTCTATTTAATGTAACTTAGGAATCAAGTAAAATTTTTTCATTGGCCGTTTTGCCCCACTGTTTTATTACTCATTTTTGCATTAAAAAACTTAATAATAAATTACAATAAATGTAACCTAGAAAAATCTCACAAATATATTTAACTTGAACAATTTGACAAAAGGGCTTTTTTCATATTTAGTAGACTTATATGAAAAACAAAATTATTAAATATAGAAAAACAAGTGATTATAGTGATCTTATTCCCCAAAATCCGTTTAGAATTTGAATACATATAAACAAACAAACAAAAAACATGCATTTTGACTAAATATCCATAACATTTCTATCCAAAACGAGAACCTTCTTGCAAATTAAAATATGTATTTATGGATGTTTCACAGGTAACTTCAGCTGGCTTAGATTTTTCATCTTTTAACAATAAATCTTTCACCTAATCACAACTGTTAAAAGAAGCTTCTTATGCCAAACCACTTGCTGGTGCCGGCACCACTAATTGTCATCATAATATGAAAATAATAAATTTGAGGGGACCATATAATGCAATTTACATTAAATAAAAGAAAAAGAGTTCAAATCAAGAGTAACACGTGATATATATATATTGTTTGGTTCTGAGCTCCCAAATCTCAACATAATTCTGTCCCTAAAGGTCGCGTTAAATTTTACATAAATAAAGAGGGTGAGATGATAATTTTATCCTTTATAATAAGTTAAATTTTATTTGAAAGTTTAAAATTTTAAATAATGTCATTATCCAACTAAAGTCACAAAATTAACACCGTTAAAATATTTAATTAATCTCACCACGAACCAATGTATTAGCCATGCAAGTACAGAACGATAATATTTTATGTCAAAAAGTAAAAATGGAAAAGAAAAAAAAACGAAAAAGGAAAGAAAAGTAAACTATAAGATATATGCTTTGAAAATTTTCAGAAACCAACAAATAAGAAACACAAACACAAACGGCTAAAAAGCAATTTGTTGTCAATAGTAAAACAGATTATATTATACGATTATAACATAATTTGAAGGATACTGATTCATCAAAGAAGTTTTTCCCACTCTGAATCATCCCAAAAAAAAATGAATAAATAAAAACAAAATTCCATGAGATTAAACTGAAGAAATTAATTCGAAACTACAATAAATTGGGGGGAGAAAAAACATACCCGCTATCACCAAGAACAATTACTTTAAGCAAGTTTCTTCTCTTCATGTTCACAGAAATATCCATCACGACCAAAAACAAAAATCTTTAACTTTCCTTGAGCCTCCTACTTTCTGGGGAAATTTTATTTTGTTGGATAGAAAATGGGAACGCTTCAAAAAAGAAAGAGAAAAATGATGAATAGGATAAGCAAACAAAAAGCTGCCAGTGATATAAATTTTCAAGCTGGTTCTTGATTCTTCTAATGTTTTCACTTTATGATTTTCTTTTTCCCTTTTTCTTTTCAGTGATGCAAATTGAAGTGCATGTGACACCCTGCCAACCAAAAGGCCAAAGCTAAATCAGGCGCCACCGAAGCTTGATTTTCTAATTCATATTTCATGAATTTAATTTCTTGTTTTAAAGAGTTTAATTAGTTTGAATTCATATGTAATTTAAATTTAAAAGTAATTTAATTATATGTTGCATCGTTGACTATTTGCAAATGCACTATGAGTCTGTGAAATTGATCGTGCTTGCCTCTCTTTATTATTTGAATCTGATGGGTCACGTAGATTGACAGGTTGTGTGTGTATATTTTTTGAATAAATTTTGTTTCAACACAAATTTTTTTACAAGTTCATTTTTGGGCCCTTTATGGTTCCGACTGTATTACCTCATGAATACAATACCTTACATTTTGAATACTATAAAATTATCAAAATATCAATCAAATATAACCATTTAATAATACTCATTGTCTAAGCTATAAAATTAGACAAAATTGTCCAATTTCTGCTTAGTACGTCTAAACTTAAAATTTACAATTTAAAATATAAAAAAAATAAATCTAGATGTGACAATTTTCAAACCTCTAAGTTCGTTTGAATTATCTAAAATGTGACAGGTAACTAATCAATATGTGGTAATTAAATAATGAAAAGAGATATTCTTATTATTTTTAACAAATACAGATTTTAAGATTATACATTTTGGAGTGACTTTTTTCAATGATTATTGTCCACACTAGACTAGTCATAATATTTCCGACAACTTTTCTCACCTTTTTTCCTTGAGCATTTTTTTCTCTTTATTTAGAGCCTCTTTCTTCATAAAAATTATTTCAAAATTTAGAGAAATGTTTATTGATCTTATCTGATGTATATACAATTTGGTTAAAATACAATTTGGCTCTTTAGGTTCCGAAATTCTTCATAAACTTCTCTTAATGTCAAAAATCATTATAAAATAGTAGCAAAAACAGGATTTTGGTTTGAGGGGGTCATAATGGAAAAACAATTATAAATTATAGTTGGTTTGGAACATTTTATATCATTAAAATTGAGGAGGCTGATAGCAAGGGCTATACTGGAGAAGTCATAAAAATCTAGCAGGCTATAACAAAATTATGTAAAATTAATGGGACAAAGCATAAAATTCATATAGGCATACTGAAATTGCAACTCAGACCGTTATTTCTCCTATAATCTTTTCCATCATGCATGGGGCTTGCATCTGGTTCCGCCTCTGAAATTAATATATCATATGCTAAACTTTGTCAACAACCTCCTGGATATTCTTTTTTTTTTTTTTAAGTTAAAAGTCCATCAAAATTCTCTAAGAGATTAACACTTAGGTCTTGTTTCTATTGAGCTACTATATCTTTATGCCACAGTTGTAGTAGAATAAAAATTGATAATATATATTAGATACTTTTAAGAATTTTAACAAAAATAAAAAATATATTATAGGTTTTTTATCATATAAGTGTGAGATCAAATTAACCGATTTTCTAAGCCACAACAGTTAATGTTTATAATATTTTACCGGTTTAACCTCAATACTAAATAAGGTGTTCATGTCCAATATTTTTGGTTTTTAACACATACTCTCTTGCAATTTTTTAATAATATTTTGTTATTGTTTTATGGTAATATTTTAACAAAAAAGTTTATTTTGGTCACAAAATAACCATTATTTATGTTAGAATTTTTAAGTTAAAAGAACGAGAGATATCATGAAAATTATAAGAGGATAAATAGTTTTATAAAAAAAAAAAAAGGAAAGTGGCAATTCTTCAAACCTTTTCTGTGTAGAAAATTTTTATGAATTTTTCAGAAATTAGAAATCTATTAATAAGTCAAAAGTTCAGAAGTGAATGATTCCCCCCACCGCCCTTTTCTATCTAAATTTATGAGCATTACATAATGTTGGTAGGATGTTTGGTGAAAATCTCAACGTATTAATTCATGTTTGCTCTTAGCTCACATTTCTCCTGTGACTTCACCTATCATTTTGTTAGCTGTTATATCTTTCCCTTTCAAAAGGCCACACGTATAGATTTGTCAAGGGAAAGTACTTTTGAAATTTATATCTAACGCAAAACAAGAAAGTGGAGAAACTCCATATTATTCAGAATAAGTTAATAAAGCCATTTTTTTTTCCATATTTCTTGTTCCCAATAACTGTAATCAATTTTAAAATAACTATACAAAAAATATCATATAGATATTAGAGACTAACTATTTTCTAGTCATCTATTATCATTTGACAGGACCCAAATTGTAGGGTATGATACTCTTAATTAAGAAAATTTAGATCGATTTAATAAATGTACATAAATTATTACCGTAAACTAATTAAACTAATTAATTTATGTGATTTGAATCACAAGGTTCATAACATAAAATTTTTATATATTAGTTTGATATATATATATATATATATATATATAATATTTTATCATTGTACTAATCAATAGAATTAACCACGCCCGCCTTCATATTAAGCAGTTCACTAAATATAGGAAGAATACAATTCTTACATAATTCAGACTCTCTCTTATTGTTACTGGCTTGCCGCAACCTCAATTGAATCTACATAGCAAGTACCTTACGTCTTCTTGTCTGCAGCCTTGATGTAGAATTCCTTCAATGCTGCATTTGATCTCTTTATCCCAAAGAGACTAGTCAACAAAGTAGTATGTTTTCAACAGGTACTGTTCACTGGAATGTTCAACCCTGAACTGTTCATGCATTATTCATCCAGCATTGTCTATAAATACAGTCCATATACTGTTCATCCGCACCTATTTTCAAATGATATAAACTGTCTTCCATATGCAGAACACAACTCTATTTATAAGAGTCATATTCCTTTAATATTGATTTTGCTTCGAAAATAGGGCTGCTTGTGTCCTAAATAATTTCCCTAAAATAAAAGTATAAATCCTAATTTTAAGAAAATAACTAAATTAAGGAGTCTCCCAGTTAGACCCCAAGTAATTTATTTGTTTCATTATTTTTTCTATGTCAGCAGGCTACGGCAACAACACATATGCTGCCAAATCGATTGAGGCCAATTCCAGGAAAGTGCTTCTTTGCATATATCTGTGTAAAGTCCAACGATCACTTGTAGACATCATTGACAATATTATCTGATAATTAATTCAACATCGAATTCTCTCTTCAATTTTCTTTCCAGTTCTTTCTTTCTCATATGTTCAAAAAATCAAGACAAGTCAGCCAGTCAAGTCATATACGCACAATACTGATGTTTCTAGATCTAGAAATGTAGCAAGATTTTATTTTTTATTTTTTTATTTTTTTGAAGTTAGAAGTATCTTTGTTATTGGTACATTTACAATAAGAATGCAATTGGAAATTTGAGATGAAAATTTTTTATAAAACTTTTCGTAAAAATTCTCGACTAATGTGTTATATATATTTAAGTTTACATTTGAAAAATTGGAAATTAAAAATGTATTTTGCAATTTGAGATGTACCAAAAGGATTGGTAATTAGAATTTTAAAGACATTGTATTATAGCTTTCGTTTCTAATAAAATACTGGAGAGATTCGGGATAATTTCGAATGTGCAAAAGCTTCACGACTGAATTAATATGAGTGCCCCAAAAATAAAAAATTAATATGAGTGTGAGGAATATTAATGATAGTGCTTGAGTTCTTACATCAATCTTAAGGAAGGTTTTCAATATTATTTTCATTTGTGGATGTAGCCAATATTCTCTCACTTTGCCTGCGAAATTCGATCCCTGCGTCTCCATTTTATTTTGTCTGTACAAGTTTGAATCTTGAGGAAATTATAAAGCTAGAAAATTTTATTTTGTCATTAGGGTTCAACTTTGGATCCTGAAGAGAATAATGGTTAAAATTGATTCGAACTTTGGTTGTGATAAAATTTATAGAACAATATTCCTTAAATATCGTTCTTTATTGGTTAAAAAAAAAGTTAGCAGTTATGTCCCTAAAAAATTCCTAATACTTTAGTTCATCCACATCGTTAAAATGTAATAAAAACAAAAAGGTAAATATGTACTTTTAATAACAATTATGATATCGTGTATCAAATTTTCTTATATCAATTTGGATTTTATATTTAAAAATTACATTTATTCTTCAAAAGTATTCTTTTTCTATTAAAGTTGTAACGATTTGGACAAAATAGGATGCTGAAATTTCATGAACAGCGGATGAAAGTATCATTATCTGACAAAACGAAACCCAAAAAAGAAAAAAATCTATAACAATATTGAATAAAAATTGTTTATATGCAAAACAATTTAAGATGCATATTTAAGGGAGATTGTCAATTTCTCTTATACTGAAATTAATATACACCACTTACTCCTTTATTATTTTTTAATAGTCAATTAACCCATGACAAGATAGTTTTATAATATTACTCTTATTTTTAAATATACTTTTATTCATAATTATTACAAATTAAATAAATTATATAAAGAAAATTTTAAAATAAAGAATTTAAAATTTTAAAATAAGAAATATATATTTATGTGTGAATAAAAAATTAATAATAAGAATTAGTTTTAAATATTTTTTTAATAATAAATATATGTTTTATATTTTTAAGATAAATTATCAACCAAACGGCTCATCTGTCTCTCTTTTCCTTTAAATTTTTAATATCATGGAGGTTTTTAAATATTATAAAAACTATAGAGGAAATTGGTAATCTTGCATATATTTAATGTCTATTTTAATTTCGAAACACTTCAACCTATAATTTTCTAAAATCTTATTTAACAATACTAAAAATACTTTTAAACTGCTCTCAAAATTGTGTTTTTGCTGGCTAGTCAATCCATGACGTTTCGCACTCGCACACAAAAGTGCTTTTACGAAAAGCAATAAAAGCCAAATCACTTTTACGTCTTTTGGGATCATTAATTATAAGAGACAAAATATCCTTGGAAAAAAGTGGCCAGCTAGCTTAGATTACGTGCTCTTTCTCACGACGGCTTGACCGAATGGTCATTTCCGATAATTTTTGTCCATGTCCAATGGGTCTAGGGTTTTAGTCGCCCTTTACATCCATCTCTTGACTGATAATTTTTTTCCCCAGGGCCACAAATAAATGTAAGGACCGGACCGGACCGGTGTTAGTTATTTTGATATGGGAAACTATAATTCATTCACTCCAAGATTTCTAGATGTTCAAATATATTCAAAAAGTTTATAATTAAATTATATCACTTGTCCACCTTTTTGTTAAACTTATAAATTATAAGTGATTATTGAAGTATAATTTAACAATTGATAGACAATTAATACTTTTTGTAATCATCAGGTGAAAAACTTATTATAATATTAAGCCTAATCGTATTTTTTAATTTGGACCGTATTTTAAGGAACTGATTCAGGTTAAATTCCAGTGGATGTCTAGAGTTGGTCTTTTAAAAATTTTGTTCTATATATATATATATATATATATGTATGTATGTATGTATGTATTTATAACTTACTGAAAATATCAACACAAATATCTAATCAACAGTGCATTCAAATTTATATTTACTAATATCAGTAATTAAAAAAAGAGAGGGTAGAATATTAGAAGCAGCTTCCTCGCAATTTTCCATTTTTTAATAAAATACAAAAACAGATTCAAAGTTCAATCTAGTAGACACATGATAAAATATTAAAATTGATTGGGTCAAGGATCTTATCATAAAGACATTTTCCTTGCACTTTCTTCTTCCATCCTAGAAAATGATGGATATTAATGGAAATTGTCTGCCTACTAATTTATTGATTGAAGGGATTTGCTGTCGTTGCTGCTTTCTATATATTGTGAATTATTTGTCAACCAATCGCCCAGTGGACACGACTCGTGCTATTGACCCAAAATAACACAGTTCTAAAATTTTCATTCACCACTCATATACATATACTATGCGATATTAGCTTACAGGAGCAATTATATATTTTTAATAAAATTTTTAGATAAAGGTGGGTGACAATAATTTTTGTTATTTTAATATAAATTATAATAAACTGTATTATTCAAAATAACTTGAACCCAATATCCAAGTATATATTATTTGTTACTGAATATTTTTTGCATGTGCGTCACACCATGAGTTTGTTTTAAACTTCACACTATTAGGGCTAGTTTGGTAATATAGTTTTTAAAATAATTATTGTTAGCCATGCTGTAGAATTAATCAGCTAGCTATGAAGAGAGTTAGTTAAACGTTTAGTAAAATTTATTTTTAATAGTACTGTGAGTTTTAAAAGTAAATGTATGTATTTGGTAAATCTTATTGTTGAACTATTTTAACAACTTAAATAACTAAATTGAACATAATTTTGCATAAAATTTATTTAAACATTTATAAATATGTATATAATTTTTTTATTATGTACATATAATAATTGATAGCTAAAATAAATATTTTATATTATTAATTTTATTTTTTATTTTGTTATCTCAATATAATTGGTAAAAATAATCATCTCTTTAAAACTTATGATTTTATCCTAATTAATAAGGACAATTTTGGATT
The DNA here is from genome assembly GCA_034663535.1 of Citrus x limon. Taxonomy (NCBI): domain Eukaryota; kingdom Viridiplantae; phylum Streptophyta; class Magnoliopsida; order Sapindales; family Rutaceae; genus Citrus; species Citrus x limon. The sequence goes on from CM067997.1 coordinate 27,081,440, forward strand.
TTTATAATATATATGCAGATATATATATGAAATCATATTAAGTATAAAAGTGATTCTCAAAATAAGATTTTAAAAAGTTACTCATTCTCTACTTTCAAAATCAGCTCCAGGATAGAGTGATTTGGTCAAAAGTGATTCTTAAAAAAGTTCACCAAACACCAAAATCAACTTTTAACTTTTTAAAATCACTTTTATACCTCCTAAAAAATAATCCCAAACAGGCCATTACTTATTGTTAGATTCAAATATACAATTTAACTTTACTTTTTAGTTTTTCGAACACATATTTCAACATTACTCTTTTTTAAGAGATTTTTTTTTAAATTTTAATAATTATATTACAATTTGACACCTATGTACATTTATGGGTGGGAGTAATGTAAATTAATTTTATGTGACACAACTCGAATCTCGGATCATATACAAAACATTTATAATAGTTCTATTCTATTAATATTAAAAAAAAAAATTACTCTACCCATATTTATGAGAGAGATTACAAGAGTTCTAATTTAAAGCTATAACTTAAACTTGGTTGGCATTGGACTGGTGTTTTTAAGAGAGTTTTTTTTTTTTAATTATGTTATACACATATTGTTACTGATATTACATCAGACATTACAATTAATATTTACAATCATACTATACAACTAGGACCACCGTCATACATTGACACACTGAAGTACTTGTCCATATACTTTAAACCCTCTCTAATATTCAAGGGGATGCCTACTCTACTCACATTTTATAAGAGATATATTGTCTCCACTCAATTAGTTGATAATTGAGGAAGTATTGAAACTAACCTCTATAAAACTCTTATGGAGGTTCGAACCCTTGCACTTACCATTGTAAGTGAAAGACTTCTCCCATTAGACCAAAGACCCATTAATTTTTTAAGAGAGTTAGCTAAAGCATCTTTCACTCAAAATCCGTGTATTTAGTTAAGTGAATATCAAAACTTACAACCTATCCCAATATGTCATAGAAATAGAAATAGTAACATAAAAGAGAGACGGTGAAGTCCAATACCTATGCGCATGCAATAAGAACACTAAGAACATGGAAAAAGAAACAAATAATTATTATCGAAAGAGAAAGTAACATAAAAGAAGAAGAAGAAGAAGAAGCAAAGAAACTACCAAATGATAGTGTGTCTTCGCCAAAGTCACGAGTAATGCTTTTTCTTTTTTGGATATTGCTTCAAGTCATTTTCAAACAAAATATAGATACTCAAGTACGTACTAGTGACCGAGTAATAGTGTCTTAATAGTGTCTCTGTGCCAAAGTGGTTTAATCATCAACTTCTTTTTTGAGTTTATTACTATTTTGTTTAATTTTGTTTAATTTTATAACTTGGCTGGAATGAGCTTACTTTATTTAAAACCACTTTTCCAAAGTACATTAATTAATGTAGGGAATAAATAATTTTACCGAAAGTGGACGTCAGTACAAAAAGTTATTTCCTTGCGGATAAATATCCAAGTAAAAGAGAAACACTCATCATTTTTGTTAGAGATAAAGTGTGTTATTTCCTTGTGGACAAATCTTCGAAATTCAAAGCCAATGGCATGTCACAAGATGCCTAAATTAAGAATATTGCTGTCTTATTATTATTATTTTTCCCTTAGACTTGTAGTGTTTAAGAGATATCCAATATAAAAGTTTTGTTCCTACTCATATTAATCTATACAGAACATAATTCTGATAATATGATGAGTTAGTTAATGGATTTGATCCCAAAGATAAAGTTTTAATTAATATAAAAATAAGATGCTACGAGCATGTCTAATTACATTTAATCTTTTCAAATCATGCAATTATTATATAGCAAATAATGATATAAAAACACAACTAATAATAAACACATGTTAAAAAAATATTTTTTTGTACCATGTCATTTAGGATACATATCTCAAATTTATTAGTATATATCATTAATCATAACTTATCTTTTCATCAATTTACGAACATATATTAAAAGTCAATTATTACTAAATATATGATAAAACATAATTGACTGATTTGTTGTAAAACATCATTGTAGGAATCCTTTTTTCTTTTTTTTTTTCAGTTTGCTTTGTAACCATTTGTTTCCTTGTAATTACAATAAATAAACCAAGACTACGTACAAAGTGTAATAATTTGGCTTCATCGCCTACACTTATATAATTACAATGCTTAGTGATTTTACAACTAGTGATTATTGATCTTTAATCAAAGAATGGTTTTGTCACTTCTAAGTGTCTGACGGAATCTTTATTTAGCTAGCCATCCATCTAGGATCGAATTCTGGAAAAAAAAAAAAAAAGTTAAAAAGTTGATTTAAATTTCACCAGCTTCTCTATCTTTAAAAAATTAATCATTAAAATATAAGAAGGGTAAAAGCTGGTATAATTCCAATATTTTGAAGTTAATATCTGTTTAGTTCTTATGTTTTTAAAAATAGCTCAAAACATCTCTACCGTTAAATTATTAACACCCTTACCGTTACTTTTAATTTTTTTTTTGGCTAGCTTTTATATTACCCTCTTACAATAATTTTTTTTTACATTAATTAAAAAATTAAATTACCAATTTAATTCTAAAAATATACTAAAAATAAAAAAAAAATATATATTAATTTTTGTAGAAGTTCACGTATGTCCAATAATAATAATAATATTGTAAAAAATTAAATTAATAATTTTTTTGGGACATTAATAAAAAATTAAATTTATTATTTTAAAATTAAATTAGTAATTTAATTTTTTTATTAATGTAAAAAATGATTGTAAGAAAATAATATTTTAAAAGTCAGGTAAAAGAAATAAAAAATAATAGCAAAAATGTTAATAATTTAGCGCTAAAAACATTTTAAGATATTTTTATTAATATAAAAATAAAATACGTATTAATCTCAAAATATAGGAATCGAATGAACTTTTACGTATAAAAGATAGTCTAGTTCACATTCTAGCCGGTCAAGTCATATCACTAACGTTGGACCCAAAGACTAAGGGTGCGTTTGGGATTGAGGTTGGGCAACTGTAGCTTTTATAGGTTGGGCAGCTGTAGCTTAAAAGCTACAGCACTAAAGTGTTTAGTAAACACTAGCTGCTGTAGCTTTTAAGTTATGTTGATATAATTTTTCACTTGTATAATATAAAATTTATTATATCTTTAATAATTTTGATAAAATTATTATTTAAAATTTATATTTACTATATATTATTAACTTTTATTTCATAATTACAGCTTTTTTTTCACAACAACTATAGCTTAAAAGTTACAGCACCTCAATCCCAAACGCACCCTAAATCAATTGAATTAAAAAAAAAAAATTTGTAATAAAAATTTCGCAAACACATTACAATGGTTTGCATGTACTACCAAACAATCAAATATCATAATCAAGTGCCACGTGTAAAGTTACTGTTCTGTGGACCAAAATTTGTGATCTGAATTGCTCTACATGGTATTTATTTTATCCCACCAAAGATATCGATGGCCTCACAAAAACAAAGTATTATTGCGCGAGGGTCCCAATTACATGAACTAAATCGCTGAGACGTCAGCCTGATGAGATCATCCTGCCCTATCAGAATTTGAAATGTGGCAAAGTGAAGCACCTTCATTGTATACCTCCAGGAAAGTGCCCATGAAGCAACAGCTAAAAGGAAAATATATATATATTTATAATTATTATTTTATAATTTTTTGGTTATTTTTTCTATGTATATAAAGAAACGTTGTCTAAGAAGCATAGCCTATCTCTTCTGTCACAGTCTTTTTGCTGCCATTTTCTCCACTCTTTCGCTTTGCAGCAAAATGAACAACCTTGGGAGCCCTAACCCTAACTTTAATAATTTCAGTTACTTTCCTGATCATAACATTGATCATCATCAACATCAATCATCAGAATTTGAGCTATCAGACTACCTCTTATTTGATGATCATCATCCTGGATTTGATGAAGATGCCTATTCATCCCAAAGCAAGGCATCATCAGATAAGATCATCATGGGCGGTTCATCAAGTGGTGCAACATCAGAAAAAAATAACATGCGAGTGACATATATTTATATTTGACACACATACCCATTTTCTTATTTAATTTATTTTTATTTATTTATTTTAATGATAGCGTAGAGTATTAATTCTTGATCTCGTGTTGATATTAAAATTTTTAGAAAAAGTAAAAATGGGATGAAGAAAATGAAGATGGAAGTGGGGCAAAGATTTGCATTTCGAACAAAATCGGAGCTGGAAGTTATGGATGATGGATTCAAATGGAGGAAGTATGGGAAGAAGTCAGTCAAGAACAGCCCAAATCCCAGGTAATTAATTACTTTAAGCAAGTAGTTTAATTAATTAGTTACAATGAGTAGTTTATTTTGAATTTATGTAGTTTAGTCTTTTAGATTAGCTTAATTGCTTAAAAAATAGTGAAAAGAATGTTTGTTCACGGATTGATGATTATATGAATTATTTCTGCTGTTATGGGTGACTGAAACTTTGTTGATATTGTGTGTGTGTGTGTATGTATATACACACACCACTTGCATGTGTGTGAGATAAAGTAGATCTTATGGTTTAATGGACCCCATGATCATTAGCTTCAAATATGATGATGTGATTTGGCTGCTTATAGCCATTTTTTATAGAGCGATTATACATTCATTGCATTATCACAACAGTGACATTATATATTTGATTTATGATCAACTTTGTTGGAGTGAATATTAACTTGGCTGCTGGTCAACTTTAATTTACAGAAACTTAATGACCATTATAATTTATTATTGAGCTTCTACATGATGAAGGAATGCTTATGGATTTCTTTTTTTTTCCTCCTCCCTAATACACTGATCTAGATTCTAGATTAGATTATTGTTAATAATAATTATTATCTTGTTATTCAAAAGACAGCATTTTGTTCACAAGCTAGCTACTTCTTTATTCCTCTCCTTCTCCTCTCCAAGATTTGCAATGGACTGATTAATTTCTAAAAGGAACTCTGAAGAATTTCCGTTACCACCATATTAATTAAGCTAAAGTAGATAGTTGCAGAAGTGAGAATAAGACTTATTTTTTGGATGGAGATTGAAGAGAATGTATATACAGTATATGAGCCTTTATGTATAGGTATTAAACAAAACTATATGTGTATGTCTAACTAATTAATAGTTTTGGGTGTCGATTAATTCAAGTGGTCAACTTAGGTGGTATTAGAAGTCTAGGATTTGAACTATATATACTCACATAAGTAAACATATGATTAAAGATTATGCATGCTAATTTTAAAATAAAATAAAAACATTAATCTCTCCAATTCAACTCTGAGTTATTACGAATTAGTTTGAGAATTATCTTATCTTAGAGACAAATAATCTTGTGTAAGCCTCTATTGGCGTCTCCATGCATGCTCTTGCACTAGAGGGAGAAGACAAGTTAATATCTCACATCATTATTTGCACAAAAAGAGGGCAAGCATATAGTCATATGACCTATCAATTCATCATATAGCAATTAGCAGACATTGGCATTCATTATCTGAAGGAGACGGAAGAAGCATCACTACCCACAGAAAGCACAAACAAAGCAACCAGATAAAACGGTCGATACTCATCTATATATACATAAGTAAGCCAAATGGTCATTCTGTGACGCAATATGAGAACGAGATAGAACAAATACAGTATATCAGAAGTAGCGCTGTAAGATGTTTCCATATTATTTATAAGAAATTAAATATTCTTTTAGATTGGTGTATATGTGTATTCTTAACACATACTTAGGCTTCTCATTTTGCTGATGAGAAACATAAAATAGGAGAAAGTAATCTTTTACTTATTTAATGTGAGCCTAAGGACTGTCTATAGAGGGAGTAAAATATAAGAAAGGTAAATAACTGAATACTATAGTTTAGGATTTATTTTCCGTATTTACATGCACATAATGATCACGATTGCCATATACGTACAAGATATTGGTCTTGGTTGTTGCTATATTATTTGCATGCTATAGTAGTCTTGATTCATGCAATGTTTGGCATCAATATATAATGATCTCGATTCTTGTCATTTTTGCATCACATAATTATCTCGATATTCACCTTACTTGCATTACAATATGGTCTTGCTGCATCACGTAATAGTTTGATTCCTATCATATATGCATGTCAAATTGATCTTGATTGAAAATGATCTTCATGTGATTTCTATCTTTCACTCTGTGAATTATAATATAGGGAGTCCCTAAGTTACATGTAATGTAACTTACATCCATTCACATAAACAGTGGGTGGTGTGGAGCCCATTCACTGTTCATGTGAATGGTGTAAGTTACAATACATATAACTTAGCACTTGCCTTATAGTATAATTTACTTTTCGGAATTTACATATAATACATTAATTAGAGAAATAAATAATAAGTGGAATCCCTTTTGAGTACTAGTTATTAGTTAATTTCAATTGATTAATTTCTTAAGATGATGTTAAAACTCTCATGATGTAACCCAATTTACAAATAAATTAATATTTTAATTTTTGATACCTCGAGATGATTAATTCGGTTATATATTCCTTGTCATAATAGTATGTATAAAGTTTTGAAAGATACATGTACGAATGCATCTTGTTCATTCTCTAGGCTTATCCTCTAAGATGACAGTGATGTGCTCAAAACTAGCTAGGGGCTGTTTGTGAAAGCTAAATAATAGCAAATGGGATTTAAGAAATTGACTACCACTTAAGTTACAAATTACTGGCCTGGTTTTTAACTCTTCAAAAATATGTGTTAGCTATGAAATTTAAAGTTAAAACAAAATGCTTATTATTAGCTAAAAATATGTAATCTTAATTTATTAATTTAGCTTTTTTAAACAATATTATATTCTTAGCTGGTGCTATCTAATTGAAATGATAAAATCTTTTATCTTAAGAGCAGAAGTCTAAGATTCGAACCCCGCTCATATGGGTAGAGAGGATTGGATTACTATTAAACTAATCAATATATATTTTTGAAGAGCTAAAAATTAGATTGAATTACTATTATATTCTTAGCTGGTGCTATCTAATTGAAATGATAAAATCTTTTATCTTAAAAATAAGAAGTCTAAGATTCGAACCCCGCTCATATGAGTAAAGAGGATTGGATTACACACACATATATGTATATATATAAATAGTATTCCTAAGGAAGTAATTAATATGCTCAATAAATATCATAGGACTAGTCAAACGTAACAAAGACGTAGACAAGATTTCAAAATTTGGGATATGGTGCCAAAAAATTAAAACCTATATTCTTCTGTGAAAGAGATAAATCGTTATATAGATTCTGAGAGAGAGAATTTGTTTACGCTAATGAGGTTGGCTTATTATTACTGTTATTTTCCTGTTTGCTTAAAGTAGATTATTTGTTGCTAATAAAATATTGGGGTCTACTTCTTAGTGACGATGGGGCTGCGAAAGGGATGCTTTCAAGTCACACATAATTGACTGCCCCAGCAAAATAAAGCTTTCAAATTAAAATTTTTCATAAATCAATTAGGATATTAAAATATTTGCAAGTGGATGCATTTTAATTTTTCATCTGTAACAAAACTGTCATATAAAGTTTTTCGGTTCCTTGTTTTATTAAACTCAACGCATGCAAATTAATTAATTATTGCATCCCAATTGGCAACTTTTAATACTTATATTATAATGTGGAAGCAGGAATTATTATAAATGTTCAACTGGAGGATGCCAAGTGAAGAAGAGAGTGGAAAGAGACAGAGAGGATTCAAGCTATGTGATTACAACATATGAAGGAACTCACAATCACGAGAGCCCTTGTGTGGTTTATGACTATTACAATCATCATCAACAACAAATGCCCCAAAATGGCTGGACTTTGCAGCCTAATTCTTCTTCTTCTCCTCCATCTTCATGTTCTTCCTAAGAAACTTCTCAAGCTTAACTAAGTAATAAGAAACTTCTCAAGCTTAACTAAGTAATTCTCCCTTGTAAGCAAATGCTGATGAAAAATATTACTATAATTATGGTGCTTTATGTGTAACTAATTTCTATATTTCTCGTTTGAGACTAGATATGAAGCTACAAAATGACGAAACGAGCCAGCCAGCTAGCTTGTATATCTGCATGGTAAATATTGATATTTCCTATTGCAGGAACAATGAGTTTTTGTGAAGCATAATGCTTTTGCACTATTTTTGTAAAAAAATGAATTCCTTGGCCGTTGGGACCTAGCACACATAGGCCAGCAGTGTAACCTAAGGGAGTAGAGCACAAGAAGTCGTAGTCCTCAAACAGAACAGGACCAGACTCTTCAACAGGTACTAGACCAACTTATCGAAGAGGAATAGGTACTGGATGACACCACAGGTTCATTATTCTCCCCCTTTCTCTTCCGCAGGTAGCGCCTTTTCTTGTTTTGATATGCCCAAAGGTTAGGTGCTGTTTCAGATAAAGAAAAGAGTTCAAAACCTTTATGCATGCAGCTCCACATAAGTGCTGCAAACATGTTCCGGTCGGGATAATTGGGAAAGATCAAACCAATTTAAACCGCTCACATCACAGTAGTAGTAGCGTAAAGGCCGTAAGTCGGGGGGGTGAACTGGAAACTGCTTGCTCAGACAGTCTTAGCGATTTCTTTTACCAGTTCTCCCAGCCCCTGTAATGCACCATATGGATGCTGACACCTGTCTTACTAACTATAAGCCTTCGTAAAATATGTATTGGATAATGCATTCCGTTGTTTATAACTTTATCATTTGGTCGTGTATATACAGGCCAAAAATCCCATAATCACTATTTTTATAAGCAGCTTTCATCACTACTCGACAAGCTTTTCTTTTCAGCGGCCCTCTGGTGTTTCATCCATTTCAGCTTCTATCAATTTTATAACAATAATCTCTAACATGCGTGGACCTGGAACGACTATGCATAGATCACCCCTATTTGTGTGGTCCGTTCTAGTGACAGCGCATTCGCGCTTTTATAATCACTTCCGGTACTGGCGGGGGCAATTACCGTGACGGTCCGTCCGGACACTTCACTCACTTGAAAGAGGCCTTGAAGGAGTGAAAGAGAAAAGAAAGAGTAGCCGCTGGGGAGAAGTGAGTCTTCTTCTAGTTGCCCCCTCTCGATCGGATCCAGCATCTGGAGTTCTGGTTAGTGCTGCCTATCGTAGAAAAGCAACAGGAGAAGCTGATGAGGAGATTAATTAAGCCAAAAAAAGGCCTCGCCGGAAGAATTCGAGAGAGTATAAGGTGAGGGAAGAGATGTCCAATTTAATATCTTGTGATATATTGGACCACATAAGAATTCATCGTACAATTAGTTTACTTGCTAACTTGTTAAAGGAGTAGGGAGGGCTACTCTAAGAATTCGGATTATGGTGGGGTCATAAGAGATGGCATAATGGTACTGTCATGTGAAATTAAAGGGGTCTCCAGTAGGGATTAAAGAAGCAAGGAGCGAGCCTCCCATAGAGGCAAGTTAAGTTGTTGAGCCGTATGACCCCATTTCTAACTATCTCCTGCGTTTTCATAGATGGTAATGTTGGAAAAATATACTTTTTAAAAGCATATGTGTTTATTTAATTGTAATAAATATTTTTTTTATTAATAAAATTAATGAGATATTTTATTCAAATATCTTAATTGCATTAATATTTTGATCAAAGTTCATTTAATCATATTATATGTATTTATGTGATCACCATGTGGATTCACAGAAAACATAAATATAAGTTATCTTATGATTAAATAAATTTAGTTCGCAGTTGATAAATAAAGTTGGGCACTTTATTTAGGTATAGACTGTAATGAATTCATTGAATGGTTTATCTTAATCGTGTATGAATTTATTGATGTAGTATGACTACATTGAACATGATCACATATGAGATTTAATTAACCTTGAAATGACTGTTAGACTTATTAAATCTTATAGGCATTGATTTTACTGTAATCTTAATCTTGAGTTAGTTATGATTTCATGATTGTAATTGTTATTCCATTTGAGTTACCAATGGGCACGACACACAATTGTGGCAAGATTACTCGGTATCTTGGTGGGAGCAATTATGAGTATTGGAGTTATGGATTAACAATATAGAATTTGTACAACACATTTCTTGATGGGTTTTCGGCACTTGATCATAGAATTCTCTGGCCAGAGTGTGTCAACATATTTAGTGTGTTGAAAATGATCATTAGAGAAAACCAATAAGTATCAAGGAACAAGATGTAATTAAATTGATTGGACAGTTGAGATATCGATTTAATTAATGATATGGTACAAAGGATTGTGCAGTAAAGAAATCAATGTGGCTTGGGACGAATTATTATTCGAGCATACAATTACGGAGGTCAATTCCAATCTTTTAGTGGAGTAGATTTGGAATTAAATAATTAGGCTATTTTAATTACAGGCCTAATTGTTATAGCCACTATTGTATGTTCCCAAATGATCCTCGGGTTAGCTCATTTAATTGACTGCACCACTACTGGATTAATAAGCAAGATAACTAGCTATTTGGGTCAAAAGCCTAAATATATTATTTAGTGGGAGGCTCCATTTAATTAGCTTGTGTGTAAGGGGCCTTATGTTATTTTACAAGGTGGGTCCCCTATAAAAAAAGCAAGTAAAGTGAGTTTTGTTTTTTATTATTTGGAGCCTAGGGTTTTCACTAAAGGGAGATATAAAAAGGCTTATTTTCTCTAAAGAAAGAGAGAGCATCCACTTTATACAGATCAGAGAAAAAAATTTTTCTCTCTATTGTTGAGAGAAAAATTTTCTCGTGCTAATTGCTTTGGTAGTGATAAAGGCGCCCACACGTCAAGTGCAGATCAAACCTGAGTTATAACCTGAAAGATCATTGGTGACAGTTCGTGATCTAACAAGTGTGGTGGTGACGGATCGTGATCTAACAGGCGTGGTGGTGACGGATCGTGATCTGGGAGCCTAAATCACTTCAGCGGAAAAATCTAAATTGGATTTTCAAGGTACGATTTCTAGATTACAAATTCTTATATATTATATGAGAGCGATCTTAAAAAGGTTTTATAAAAATTTAAAAACCTGATTTTTCTCCAATAGGTAACTCTTGAAGGTGAGGGGTGCCAAAATCACGCATTGTTGGTTAGAACTAGTTACTGAGCTATGTATGATAAAAATGCTAAATGTCAAGAAGAATGAGAGAAATGTGAGAGAAGAAAGCATGTGATGAGAGAAAAGAGAGAGAAAAAAAAGTTGAGAGAAGAGAGAGAGAGAGAAAAAAAAAGCTAAGAGAAGAGAGAGAGGAAGCAAAACAACAGTTGTTTTGTTGTTTCTCTCAGCTTTCTCTCATTCTTCTAGCCATGTAGCAGCACTCATGTATGATTAGGCCTCTTAGTTTTGGGTGGATCCAAAAGCAAGATCATACAAACTTAGACCCAAACTGAACCATATTATATTATGTAGGAATGGGTTTTAAATGGAAGAACTAGGACCTAAAGATGAGGGGTGTCAGAATCCCACATTAGTTGGTTAGAAATAGTTACTAAGTTATGTACAAGTCCCTTCTCAAAAAGTATGAGGCGTTTTGGTTTTGGGTGAATTCAATATAAAACCATGTAAACTCAGACTCAAAGTGCAAAATATTATATTGTATATTGTGTGGAAGTGAGTCTCTTAAAAAAGTATGAGAATCAAACCTACCTCACGATGTCGGCCAACGAGTTCACACAATTATGAGAGCCAAAGACAATTGCAATTTGGTCGTGTGAGCTTTGGTGCGTAAATCATAACACTCAAGGACGATAGATGTTAGAATCTCAGGTTGCCTGATTAGAAATTGTTACTCAATTATATACAATGAGTCACTTCTTTACTGTCACTTGAAAATATCTTAACACCCAAAAAATATTTGGTTTTGTTTAAGAGTAGATTTTTTAACACCTCATTAAAATCCTTATAAAAACCTCCTCTTCAATTTTATTTCTTGAAACACCCCGATTTTAATTTATAAAAAACAATCCCATAAAAATAAAAACACTATCTCTTTTAAATTTTTATTATAATATAAATAAAAATCCTAAAATCTTTAATTATTTTTTCTTATTATATTTTTTATATCTTCATAACTCAAAATTCTTATAATTTTCTTTAAAAAAATATTTATCATTTAAAATTTTAAATATAAATATAAATTATAAAAATGCAGTGAGTATAAGAAATTTATTAAAAATTATTTTGATTTAGGTGTTTAATTAAATTTTTATTCTAAAAAAATAAAAATGAATTTTTTTTGGTAATTCCAATAAGAAAGGGATTTTATGAGGAATTTTGAGGGGTTGTAGAGAGGCTTTCTCATTGCTTAAATTCTTATCGGGCAGGGTCCTGTGGCCCAATATCTCATTATGTTCCCCTAACTCCTAAGTATACCCAATCCATACTTAAGGGTGAACCCACCGCGAAATGTAAGCAGGACTCCAACAAAGTAGCAGAAAAGAACCAAAAAAAAAAACTTAACACGAGCTTTTTGGCGCGTGAAAGCCACCTTCCTCTTGCAGATTCGACGTTTCTTCTTCTTCACAAATCCTCATCGGCACCTTACTCAAATCAATCACAAATAATATTTTACTCTTTTGGCAAAATATGTAAATTAAAAATTTAGTTTTCAAATTGAAAAGTTCAGTTCATGATCTTGTTCTCTCAATACTCAACTCTATAGCGAGTTTTAACAGATACTCACTTCCTGTTTATGCGATTTTGAAGACACCCAGATAGGGATTTTATCGGGATTTGTTTGTTAGATCCGTGAACCAGCGAATTTGACGAACTGGGTATTAAGCATTGTCTTGAATTGTTTCGATTCCGTCGAGAAATGTTCGCCGTTGGGGTTTTGTGTTTGAGCTTAGATCCTGGCTTGAATTGCTTGTGATATGGAACCCATTTGGAGAAATTGTAGTCGTGGATTGAATTTGAGTAGTTTATTTGATGGGACCTGATTGCAAAGAAGTGTGTAGTTTTATGGTGTTTGATTTCGGTTTGTTTTGGGGGTGATTTTGATTAAAAGTGAAAATATGTTTTGGAAGGAACGTGAGAGGGAGAACAAAGAGCTTAATGGCGGCCCACCTACTGGGCAAGTTCGAGTTCTTCTTGTTGGAGACTCAGGTATATATATTGTCTATTTGTTTATTGTTTAAATCTGAGTAGTTTATTGATATGTGTTTGCGAAAACTTAATTTATGCTCGAAATCATATGAGCTTGAAGTAAAATTGATCTTGGTATTGAATAAGTTTAGTTGTTGCTTATTCGGATTGATCGAATTAGAAGAAGCAGAAGTGCGAGTCTAGTAGACTGTTGAAGCATGTGCTTTTAATTTGGGAGATTTATTAGGATATAAGAACTTAAGATTTGAATAATTTAGTGACTGAGAGTATTAATTTTGTGGAGTTGGATTGGTCAGCAGTCCGACCTTTTTGCATTAGTGATCGAAAAGAATGTGAAGGTTTTGGTTTGGTCAAACTGTTAGAACACAGATGATTGAGGACTTGTTATATGTCATTTGTGTGACAAGAATCTGAAAAGTTTGGATTTGATACCAGCTAGGAGGATAAGTTGGCTCTTTGCCTGTTAGAACACAGATGATTGAGGACTTGTTATATTTAGAACACAGATGATTGAGGACTTGTTATATGTCATTTGTGTGACGGGAAACTGAAAAGGTTGGATTTGATGCCAGCTAGGAAGATAAGTTGGTTCTTTGCCATTCTAAGATTTGTTTACGCCACATTCCATGACAGATGAACTTGTAAAACGCTTGTAGTTCAATCCCTTTCTGGGTTTGATGTTTGGATTCATGATGAAAGTTAGGATTAACATTTGTGTTTTAGCTGAGAGATTAATGGCAGTACACACTTGGGGTATCCCTTTCTTGCTTTTTAATGCCTCATTATTATTAGTACATGAACGTAAAGCGAATCCCTTCACAGCCTTAATGGACTACTAACATTGATTGTAGGACACTTGGTTGTACTGATCCAGAAGTTTATAAACTTTTATATTTATTCAATCTGATCCGCTCATCATGGTAAAGTTATTCCATGATATAATTTGATTTGTTTTGTTATTCGACATGTTTTGTTTTACTATTAAAATGTTTCAGTAAAAAACAGTGCTAAAAGCTGGAGCAATCAGAAAGCTGTTATCCTTAGGATGTGTAGGTTATGTATGCACATTGGCTGCTCTCTACATGTCCCCTTTTTTATTTACTTAAAAGAGGGACACCATTTCCAACATAGTCATAATTAATTTTATGATCCTAAGTTATTTTAAACTTAACATGTCTGTGCATGGAATCACTGGGATTCTAAACTTAACCTCTCTGTGCATGCTTTAGTGGCACTAAGAAGTGGAAGCATGGAGTAATTCTACAGATTTGCTTTCATGAGTTGCTTAGCACTCAAAATTGTGGCGGCCTTTCCCAAATTATCAATTTCATTATCTCTCTTAACTTCATTATATGTGTTAGACTTTCACTTTCAAATTTTATCATTTTGATAGGTGTGGGGAAAACTTCTCTTGTTAATCTGATTGTCAAAGGTTCTTCCTTTTCTCGCCCTTCCCAAACAATTGGATGTACAGTTGGTGTGAAGGTAAGGCTTGACCTTCCCTTCTGTTGATTAGACTCAGAATTGCTGCTGGAGTTCATATTTTCACCAATTGCTTATTGCTGTTATTATCCAGCACATTACTTATGGAAGTTCTGGTAGCTCCTCGAATAGCATCAAGGGGGATTCTGAGAGAGATTTCTTTGTTGAACTTTGGGATATATCAGGACATGAGAGATACAAAGATTGTAGGTCTATTTTCTATTCTCAAATCAATGGTGAGTTTATGATCTTTCTATTTTCTTGATAACTAACTGTATGTCAATTTCTATGAATAGAGAAGGCTCAAAGTCTGAAAAAGAAAAGGATTTACAAATCTATAACTGGTCTACCTAACCATATTTAAATTAAATACCCAAAACCTCCTGTGCTTGTAAGAGTATTGGCTTTGGTGGTTGGTTTTTGATGGTGGAAACTCCAATTTGTGTTGGATTAGCTAAATAGGGTCATCTATTGCTTGGGTTACAAGGTGAGGGGTGGCAGAGGCCACCTCTTATCCCTCTTTTATTCAGTAAGACAAGATGAAAAAAAAAAAATGGTTGCTTGTCCAATTCTGCTAAAATTCTGGACTTCTATGTTTTGAGAATTATGGTAATGTCTGTTGAGAATAATCCTGTTGACTATCCTGATGCGTTGACATGAATTGGAAGGAATAATTATATAAATATGCAGTTGTGATCAGCCTTCAATTGGTTTGTGTTGCTTGTCAATTCGCAGAATCTATTTTTTGTGCTTTAGTTGCACCAGTTAAGAGAAACTATGGAAAACTCTTGCTTCTTTGGAGCCTGATTAAATTTTTTACCCTGTTGAAATATGGTGCCACACTATGGCAATTTGAAAATATTATTTTCCAGGAAGCTGGTTGGCTAACATCTAAAACATCTTTTTGTTCGGTGAAATTAAATGGCATACCATCTTGTCCATATGAAAACATTTTCCTATTCTAACAATCAAAGTTTTTGTTCATGTTGCATGCTGTGCCGTTGCTGATTACTGACATTTCTGACATGAAACTTGTTTACAGGTGTTATTTTTGTTCATGATCTGTCACAGAGAAGGACAAAAACTAGCTTGCAGAAGTGGGCAGTTGAGATTGCTACAAGTGGAACATTTTCGGCGCCTCTTGCTTCTGGGGGTCCTGGTGGCCTTCCTGTGCCTTATGTTGTTATTGGTAACAAAGCTGATGTAGCTGCAAAAGAGGGTACAAGAGGAAGCAGTGGCAATCTTGTTGACGCAGCACGTCAGTGGGTTGAGAAGCAGGGTTTGCTTCCATCTAGTGAGGAACTTCCACTGACTGAGAGTTTTCCCGGGGGTGGAGGTCTTATTGCGGTAGGCATTCGCTTACTCAGATGTTAACTGTGAGATTTTTTTTTTTTAATTTGTTAGCAATTTTATTGCCATTGCAGAAGTTAATAAGGAAGTTTATAAGGATGCTTAGATACATGATAGAAATTTAGTTGGTGCATCATAACCTTGATGGTAATTGAAATTATTCATAATTATTCATTTGTGGCGTCTGAATAATATATACTATCTGTTATTTTACATGCGTGTTTGAAAGTAAGGACAGTTGTGTGATTTTAGTGGGCAATATATTATTGAAGTACATTGATTGCACTTTTGGGTCCATGTTCTGTTAGTACTTTTTGTTCTTGGTTGCTTTGCAAAATATTAACAATGCAGTACCTAGTTGTCATTGATTGCTCAAAATATTCTTGCTCTTGCGTCTTGTCCTTAATTTTTAATTGTGTACGCTTATTTGTTACTTTACCTTTTCAATAAAATCAAAGACAGGGAAACGCTAATCAAGCCCATTGGAGTTGCAGTTGGGTAGAACTTCTGCAGAAATTATTTCTTTTCTCTTGGTTAAATGGGAAACTAATTTCTTTCCATTATTTTTATGTTCAATGCTTTGATGCCATGGCAGACCTCTTATTAGTGTGTTCATTTGATGTGTGGAATATTTCTTCTTGTACAGCAAAGAATGTAATCCACATGCAAGGAATTATGGGAATTTATATAGTGCAAGATGTGACAGCAAGAAAACTAATCTTTTTCAGTCCACATTCATGATTAGGTTGGATCTTTAGTAATAGAATCTTAGATGAGTCAGTTGTGCTTTGTACTTTGGTTAAAACAGGATAGAGTCTTTCCAGGGGCATTGCCAGCCTTTCAAAACTTCATCTGCATTCTTTAGCTGATTAGATATTTAGGACAGAAAAGTCAGTGGTCAATATTATCTGGTATAGTACTTGAGTGGATAATCTTATTCCAATCTGTCAATTTGTTCTGAATCAACTGAGTTTTGGTGTTTCTATATCAGAGTCAAATCTATGTAATGCTTTAATCATTGCACATGTACAGGCTGCCAAAGAAGCAAGATATGACAAGGAAGCTGTGATGAAATTTTTTCGCATGGTCTGTATTATTGCCCTTTCCATTTTTATATATCTGTATAATTGTCCTTTCGCAGCTTTGCTTGTTTATGTGGGTTTCCTTTGTGTTGCCCTTCTGAGATAACCCGTCTTCTTTCAGTTGATCAGGAGAAGATATTTTTCAGACGAGATGCCTGCACCAAATCCATGGTCTATTTCTCCTACACATAAACCCATCCAACGATTAGATGAGAATTCAAGCGATGATGATAAGTTCTACAGTTCAGGGTATGCCCATGTGAAGAACTATTCTCTGTTTTTCTCGCAAATCTTTCAATTGTTTGGGATCATTCATGTATTATTAGCTTTACATTTCCAAAAACATGGGTGCTAATTTTTGTTGTAATGCAGTTATAGCAGCGATCCGTACAACATGCTCCCTCCTCTACCAGCACAGCGCAATCTAACTCCACCTCCTACCCTTTATCCTCAGCAGCCAGTTTCAGTTCAAGAAAATTATAACCTCCCGAGATTTTCCCTAACTGGCTCTCAGGAAATTAGCAGTTCTGCTAGATCAAAGCGTACGGATATAAACGTCTAGTTGTTTGTGCCTCTCACATCTGTTGCCACAAAGACTCCGCCTTTGCCAGGACAAACATATATTTTGCCATATGATTTTTTGTTTACCTTTCCTCGTTTTGTTTGTAAAAACTGGTCCATCAATTCTTTGACATATCCACAGGCTATCATCACAATGTATAATGATCAATTGCCAACCTGAAATACAGTTAATTGTTTTTAATGGAGCGCTCTTCTGTTTTTTAATGCTTAGTGAAAAAAGATGTATAATGTATTCATTTACAGAGCATTTTGTGTTTTGTTCCAAGGAGCAGAGGGGGGAATTTTTTTTTTTTTTGGGCCTCATTAATTAATGGATGATTTTATTGGATCAGAATAATCTGTTAGATCTTTAAAATTTAAAGGGAGTTCAAATCAGAAAAAAAATCTTGAGTTCATTACTCTTGAAAGCTTTAATTGTCCAAATTGATAATCATGAGAGGCAAAACCCACAAGAAATAGAATTATAACTCTTAAAAGATTGTATTCGATGAAACAAAATAAGTTTTTATGTTAAACTTCCATAAAGATTTGTCGGCTTCATATCTTGATCTTAGTTATCTGCTGATACAACTCAAACAATTCCAGTCTAATAAAGAAAATTCATAAAAGACAAACGAATACAAGTTTACAAAATATATTTCCCGCTGATAAAACATAAAAATAAATTTCTCAAAGCTCATCTTGAGCCGCTCCTTTATCAGGTGAGACACTATCCTTCACCTTCTCTGCTGTTTTATGCACTGCTTCTGCAGCTGATTTTGCAGATTCCTCCACAGCCATTTTGCTCACTCCTGCAGTCTTCTTAGCCGCTTCTTTCACTTTCTCTGCTTCCTGCTTAGCTCCAACATTTGCTTCATTTGGACCTTTAAAACTGCATGCCCACAGAATCTTTATGCTTCAGAATTTATGTTCATAACAAGTGATCAGAAGGAAAAAAAAAAAAAAAAATTGTGGAATTTTCTTAATTGAAATTGATTAAACAACTAACATAGCTCTCTCGTTTTTCGATGAAAAGGGAAACGTGACTGTAATTAAATTGGTAAATATTAAGTACATTCAAGAAATAATTGAACTCTATTCTGTCCTAATCACATTTCCCTACATTTGAAAACTTCACCCTTCCTATATCAACAATACGAAAAAAAAATTGTTTTATATTAAAAGATGATTTTTTGTCGAAGAAAAATTGTAAATGAAATTATTCAAATCTCTAATGTTTAATCCTTACTCTAAATTTGGAGGAGAAAACCTTAACTGCATTTCATGGATGATGGACTTAACTTTCTCCCAAGAACTCTTGTGAGACGCTCTCAACCTAGAAATTGTTTCAACCACAAATTGTGCAAGAGAGGACTTCTCTTCTTTGTTTTGGGCTATGTTTTGTCCTCCATGATCACCATTAACTGCTGAAATAATAGTTTGAAGATAAAGTAGAATAATGAGCCAGATAAATAATTTTGGGATTTTCCTAAATCTTTCCATGTGCTCGCTTTGCAAAAGAATAACATTAACTAAGGATCATTTTAACACTATTGCTGTATTGTAATTCTGTATTTTCTCTTGCTTGGATAAGATGGTTTTGATGTAGTTATTGTAAGTTTGTTCACGTTTTTGTAAATTAAGGGTAACGTGGAGTTACCAGCTTGCATTCAGCTATCCATATATTGAACAGTTCAAAGGAAGTTGAGAGTGGAGAATTTTACAAGTGTTAAGTATTAACACAATTAAAAGCTATTTACCCTTAATTACGAAGAAATATAATAAAATAGAACGAGGAAAGATTTATAAAATGTCTAAAATGCAGGGTCAAAGAGTTAATTAAAAACCCACGATATGAAATGAATATTCGTTTTAAGGGTCCTTCTATATGATGCTGTTTAAATATACAATAATGTTACATTTTTCTCAAAATTTAACCCAAAAGATTAATTACAAATGAAGTGATTACATTCTATTAAAGTGGTAGAATGATTTTTCACAATTTCTATAATTATTTATTAAATTATTTTTAATGCACATGATGAGTGTTGCCTATAAATTTTAATAATTCTCAAAATTCACTAAAGTTTTGTACTAATAATATGAGTTTGAGGCAACCTTCAATTTTTAAGTTAGTTTTTGAAAATGAGTTAGGCACATGATTTTTATATGATATTAGAGCCAAACTCATACACAAGTGGATTCAAACTATCGAAATTATCTTTGTCATGTGATAAAGACAAAGCACAAATATAAACCTCAATAGGGTGATAAGGGAATATTCTCACATCCATTAAGAATGATCTTAGACTAATAATATAAAATTAAGACAACCGCCAACTCTTGAGTTAGTTTTTGAGTATAAGTTAGATACAAGCTTACTAGTTTAAAGTCAATTTTTAACTGATGTGAGATTTTTATGTTTGGTTTTAGTGGGCTTGTATGTACTTTAAGATTTGGTTATATTATACATAATATTCGGAAAAAAAAAAACATTATGATTAATGATGTATCAATTGCACAACTGAAGACTTGGCTTGATTCCTTGGACTATAAAGTCTATATGTAACCGCCTGGTAAATCAAGTGGAAAAGAAATTTGTATAGATGGTCGAGTCAAAAAAAAAAAAAAACTCACAGGACCAAGCCTCCAACTATGACCAACCCTTCAACTAAGTTTGATTTATGAATGAATTGCAAAGTTCTTTTAATACGGTTAAATTTTTGAATCGATCGAGCAGTTAAATATGACATCAGAATTCAGATGTAACTTTGCTACAATGTCTCGTTTCATATTTACTATCTGACAAAATCGATTAAGAGTTGTATTTAATATTATTATTATTATATTTTGAATAATTTCAATGGCGTACGTTTCAGGTTTATTTAAGCTTTTGGTCAACACCAATGCTTTGCCTATTGGCACCAAATTTTGATTAATTGCTCCCAAGCGATCCAATACCTGCCCGCAGCTGACCGTTGAAAACTTGATCTCGTCTATTAAATTATATAGTTCTGTAGTTAATTGAACACCTCTTTTATATTTTTGTCCCCTCACAAACGCTTTGTATCAATCCTAAACTTTTTTTCCTATTATTTTCTTGCTTATGGTTTTTTATTTAAAAAATTACATAATAATTATTTGAGTCTCCTTTTAATTCTACTTAATATATATAAATATATAATTTTTTGGAGTTAAATATATGATTTAATCATTCATAAATTTGTAAAAAATTAAAGTTAAGTGGAACAAACCGATTTTTTTTTATAATCAGAAAGAAATTAAAAAATTTTAAAAATATTTTAAGAATTACAAGTAGATTGTGATAGAAAAAGAGTGTTACTTTTATCAATTCTAGGCTTCTAGCTATGGTCCACGAAAAATATAAAGAATGCAAGGTAAAATTATTCAAGAAGACTTTTACTTCTCTTCAAAAGGAGGACCAAAAAGTTCAAGAAGACTGACATTGCAAGAAGAAAAATTATATAACAACACGCAACTCGAAAAGGCATATAATAATAATATGAGGAGTAGACACGTATTGTACAAGCAAGCAGCCGCAGGAGAAATTTGGTCATTTTATATTGAGTAATGATATATAGTCACTTATAAATTTATTTTATACAAGCTTATATGATATGATAAGATTGATTGAATTAAATATCACTTGGTTCACATGATTTATTTTTATTATTTTATATTTTCATTCAACCAATAAATTAATGTCACGTCAGTTTATTTAAGATAAATTTATATAAGAATTTGTGATTGTATCATCACTCTTTTATATTAACGTTATAATTCGACGAAATAATTAATAATTACTTATTATGATAAACAAAATCAATCTATAAAATAGTAATAAAAACAATCAAATGTTACAAAAAAACATTAGAAAGCAAAATGATTCATCGTTTTTAAATGTTCTTAGACCATGTATCGAGGAAATTTAATGATGGAATTAGTAAACAAAATGATGCATCGCTAATTTAGGATAATTAAAAAAAAGTCAATATCCATCCATAAACAATATTAAATTTTGAAGGCAATGTTCAATATTAAGGAAAAGCTACTAACCGAAAGTTGATTTAGATGGATAATTATTTTAATGAAATTTATTGAATGTGGGCCTTAAATAAAATATATTTTAAAATAGGAAATGTAATTTTGTAAATATTGATTTTTTTTTTAACTACAAAAGTGTTAATAAATAATCTTGAGGGGTTTTATTCTAAAGTGACGGCCTTGGGCAATTGCCTCACTTGCCTATCTCTGGAGCCGGCCTGATAAAAAATTAATATCTTTTTAGTCATATCCTTCGCTAAGTTCGCTTTGGATTTTTCGTTTTTGGTTCTTTCATAATTAGTTGTACTTTATTTACAATAGGAGTACATAATAAATTCCTTGTTCACTAGGTCTCTTTGTTCTTTTACATATTATGTATGAAAAACTAGAGTTTCATATTTATTTGTTTAAAGACGGAAGTAGCCTTTTCTTTGCACTTAAATTGTCAGTGAGTTGCCACTTGGGCTTGTAGCCCACTGGTGAAACATTGCCTTTAAAGTTAAGCATGACTATGAGGGTAATGGTTCGAGTCTCCACGGACTCAATGTCGCTCAATTAAACATAATTGTGTGGAAACTACTTATAACGTCTTTCTCTCTTGCGAAATACGAGTGGAGTAGAGATATCCCTCCTCCGTGAGGGGTATTTGGCTGATTATGTACTTTATAGAATAAAAATATAATAATATAAGTCTCATGTATATATCTGATTGTAAATATCAGTGTAATGACCTATTGTTATAGCAGTTGTATATATCTCTGTATAATACAATAACTTGATCCTTAATCAGTTCAAAAAAAAAAATTGTGAGTGAGTTATCATTTGTAATGTATCAATTACAAAACTTAGGGATGGCAATGGGGCAGATATGGGTTGGATCTACTCTGCTCCAGATCCAAATCCATAATAAAAATTAAGATCCGTATCTGCTCCAGATCCGTTATGAATCCATATTTTTCGCTCCATATCCAGATCCAAAAGAGAAATAAATATCTATATCTGCTCCAAATCCGAAAAAAAAATTAATATCCAAATCTGCTCTAGATCCGTCATGAATTCTAAAATTCCGTAATAAAAAAGTAATAATTTTTTAGATTGAAAATTGAAGGCTAAAATGTATTGATAACAAATAAATTATATAATTTTTCTCAAAAATATAATAAATATTGTAGCTTATACTTCTACACCAAAACAACAGATAAGAAAGATAATAAAATATCATTAAGAAGTAATTGCAGGAGTAAGATCAATCTAATATTCTATTGTCTCCTTCATCATTCTAGTATCCACGATATCTTAATTCCTTCAACCAGAGCTTTCTCCAATTTGAATCACAACTTTAATTTACATTCTCGTTATTTTAATTTGATTTTTATTATTGTCAACAATTCCCCCATTTTACGTTTTACGTTTCAAAAGGATTTAAATAATTACCGATCTCTGTGGACACGACCCTGCTCAATCACTATACACAATTTATTTAGAGTAGGAATTTATTTTTTGTTGGCTTCGACACCCATCAAATTTTTAATTCCCCCACACCAAGATGATGCTTGTCCTCAAGCATATAAGTCAAGATTAATTCCAAATCTCCACTCAATTCTCATCTCAACTCATCCAAAAACAATTTTAAGCAAGCAAACCTCAAGAAATTAAGTCGATCAACATTCGAGAGACAAGGATTTTAGAGCATAGAATTTCATAAGATAGAATAAGAACATTCAACCACCAAGAAGATCCATTCAAAATTCAAGTGCAACAAGATTTAATAGCCCTCTCAATAACTTCACTCTATGCACTCAAAGTGTTTAGGGTGTCATTTATTCACTCAAATCAAATCAAAGAATGTTATTACCATAAGCTTGCTCATATATCACATCTCAATCCAAAAAACATGAATAAAATGCAAAAATCTAAGGGTCTTAAAATGGTTGTAATGGGGTTAAATAGGTTAAATGAAAAAGAAAGGTCCATGAAAGAGAAAAAAAAAGATCAAAATGAGAAGAATGAACTCATTGAATGAACTTATGATATCAAAATGCTTATTTCTACTCAAGTCACCAAGAATGTAAACTTCTTCTTCTTTTTTCGATTTTTCTTTTTTTTTCTTTTTTTTTTCTTTTTTTTTCTTTTTTTTTTCTTTTTCCTCTTTTTTTTTTCTTTTTCCTTTTTTTTCTTTTTTTTTTTTTGAATCAAAACAAAGAAACGAACCTTGCACAATTTAATTCAAGCATAATGCTTGTTGATCTAATTGAGAAACTTTAATACAAGGTAGAAAAAGCAACAAAATATATCCACACAATGAGTCCAAAAATCTCCTTAAATTGAGGCTCAAAAAGAAGAAAAATGGTTAAGTAGATGGAGAGAATTAGATGGGTAATGGTTAAGGCTCAAACAAAGGTAGCAATTAAAGGTCTTCGGGTAGAGAAAAAGGAAAATGCGAGAATAGAAAAATGGTAAATGGTTTGCCCTTATCATTTTAATGCATAAAATCCCGTAATGTGGCTTCAACATGCATAACAAAGCAAGTTCTAGAATAAACAAACTAGGATTGATATTCACATAACAAAAATAATTAGAGCAAAGTGGTTGCTCATAGGCTCAAATCCTCACAAAGTTGGTAAATTTGCCATAAAATCCTGTACACTCTTCAAATGAATCAACCATCAATAGTGGTGTAGAATGCGAAGAAGGTATGAGTGAGATATAAAAGGAAAGGTAAAAAGGATAATAAGCGAGAAAGATGTATGTAGTAATATGAAAAGTGAAAGATAAAATGTGAGTGATGAAAGAGTATGGTAAAATAAAAATAGACATGAATAATTTGAGATAGATGGGAAAAAAGTAGTGAGAAGGAAAAGAAAAGAAAAATAATAATATATGAAGCATACTAACTCCAAAATCATTTAAGGATGAGTAGAGTGAAAATAGATGAGTAGAGTGAAAATAATAATTCTAGGCATCAATAATGCAAAAATCCCTCCCCCACACCAATAACTTACATTGTCCCCAATGTAAGATAATCAAAGCTCACATAAAAATTAAAGCGTAAGGATAAAAGATTAAGGGCAAAAAGAAACTTCCCTGAATTGTGAGCTTTGATCCACATAACGTCTATGGGCTTGGCGGAAATGGTGGGGTAAATCCCACACTCTCGAAGTATGCGGCCAAATTCTGCTCCATCTTGTTCAGCTTGTGCTCCATTTTCTCTAACTGAATACTCAAAGGTGGTGCGGATGTAGAAGGAATAGTTGGCGGGGCAGCAGTGTCGTCGTCAAACTCGTCATCAGAGGTAGCACCACTCCTAGCATAAAGCTTCTTCGGAAGTTGAGTGGGTCCTGGTTCAGTAAACTGAAATCTCCCCTCCTTGAATTCAACCACACATGTTCTTTCAAACACAGACATATCCAAAAATTCCTCTCTTTCTCTTGTTGAGTCGCGAATGCGAGGCACCCTCTGAGATTGGATTCCGCAAGTGGCAAAACACTCATGCTTTTTCCATGTTTCGATCTTTGTCTTACGGCTTGGCGTGAATCCGAAATTGTGTTCCATGGAACCGTAGTGGGAGCGGCAATCTTCGATTTCTTTGCGACGAGTGTCTTTTTAGATGACTTGGAAGTAGATGCTTTCCTCTTCGGCATTGTTACAATGATTGCACTCACGGATTTCAATTTACCCGGCTGGAATACAGGTCGTAGGCTGGTTGCGTTGCGATTGCTGCTCGGCTGGAGTTTGCTTGATGGACGCGGGATGGCGTTGATTGTGTTGCACGCGCGCGCTGGGGCTGCTGGATCTGCGCGCTGCGTGGGCTGTGTTGTGCGCGAGAGCTGGGCTGACGCTGGTTCTACGCGCTGCTGGACGAAGGCTGGATCTGTGCGCGCGAGTTGCTGCTTGCTAGACGTGGGATGCTGGTGCTGTGTTGCGTTGCGCGCGCGGGACTGATGCGTTGCGCGATGGTGATGGCTGGAGCTTGCTGCGCGCGGGCTGGTTGCGTTGGTGACGCTGATTCGTGCTGCTGGGGCTGCGTTGTGGGATACTGCGCGCTGCGGGTGGAACTGAATCTGCGCGCGCGGGTTGCTGCTCGCTGGTCACAGGAAGCTGGTGCTGCGTTGCGTTGCGCGCGGCTGCTGCTGATGCGTGGGCTGCGACTGCTGGTTGCTAGTTGCTGCGGGTGAAAAAGATAATCAATAGTGAAATTTTTTTTTTTTTTTGAATTAGGGATTTGTGAACAGTGATTTGTGATTTTTGTGTTTTTTTTGTTTTTTTTTTTTTTCGTTTTTTTTTTTTTTTGATGAATCACTTTGAAACACTAAAAATTTCAGAAGTACTTTTCTAATAAGCACGTGGGCACGCCTTATCAAAAATTTTCTTCTGACCAAAATAAGCAAACACATTAAATTTTTTTTTTTTTTTAAATCTGAATCAAAACTAAAAGAAGATAAAACAAAAACCAAAATAAACAAATCATTTGGGTTGCCTCCCAAAAAGCGCCTTTGTTTTATGTCTTTGGCTAGACACATTTATGCATCAATCTCCATAATTGGGACTCTCAAGAGCCACATCCTCCACAATATTCACCGAAAAACCTTCATAAAAAGGTTTTAAGCGATGACCGTTAACCTTAAAAACTTTGTCAGAGGTCGGACTTCGAATCTCAACTGCACCATGAGGAAAAACATTAGTAACAATAAAAGGTCCAACCCAGCAAGAACGTAATTTACCCGGAAAAAGTTTAAGTTTAGAATGAAAAAGAAGAACTTTTTGACCAACAGAGAACTCGTTTCTCAAAATCATCCTATCATGAAATGTCTTCGTCTTTTTCTTGTAAAAAACTTCCTGCACTATAGGGTTAATAACATCCACAGAAAATACTGAATGTTCCTCACTAGAATATTTCATGGTATCATTCATATTGAATTCTATAACCTCTCCATCAAACTCCATAGTGAGAGTCCCTTTATGTACATCTATTTTAGTCCTAGCAGTCTTAAGAAAAGGTCTTCCTAGCAAAATTGGGACAGAATTAGAGGAGTTATCATCTTCCATATCAAGTACATAAAAATCAGCAGGAAAAACCAACTCATTAACTTGTACTAAGACATCTTCTAATACCCCATCAGGATATGCATTAGACCTATCAGCTAGTTGAATTATCACGCCAGTTTCTTTTAATGGACCAACATTCAAAGATGAATAAATGGAACGAGGCATGACATTAATAGAAGCTCCTAGATCTAACATAGCCTTTTCAACTCTAACACTACCAATTTTACAAGGGATAGTAAACATACCTGGATCCTTGCACTTAGGAGGTAGTTTCTTTTGGAGAACTGCTGAAACATTCTCCCCCATGTGAACTTTTTCATCTCCTTTTAATTTTCTCTTAGAGGTGCATAGTTCCTTAAGGACTGTAGCATATCGAGGTATTTGTTTTATAGCATCTAATAAAGGAATATTTACCTCAACCTTGCGAAAAGTCTCAAGGATGTCTTTCTCTTGTTCCTCCTTCTTGG
Source organism: Citrus x limon (assembly GCA_034663535.1). Lineage (NCBI taxonomy): Eukaryota > Viridiplantae > Streptophyta > Magnoliopsida > Sapindales > Rutaceae > Citrus > Citrus x limon. The sequence continues at coordinate 27,108,646 of CM067997.1, forward strand.
ATTTTACAAACCGGCTTGGAAAAGGAGGAGGTATCACAATAGGTAGGGGTTTCGCTCTGGTGGGTTGCGCATCTTGAGATTGAGACATCAATTCATTCTTTTCAAGCTCATCTTTTACTTGCTCTGTCACTTTCTTACTAGGCTCTTCCAACTCCTTCCCACTTCTAAGGATGACGGCACTAACGTTTTGCTTTGGATTCACCTCAGATTGTGAAGGCAATCTCCCTAATACTTGAGACTCCAGACGGCTCACTGTAGTTGCCAATTGACTCATTTGGTTCTCCAAGTTCTGAATGCTTGCTGTAGTTGCCTGCTGAAATTGTTGAGTGTTAGTTGCAAGTGATTTAACAATTTCTTCAAGAGATATACCTGACTTGGAGTTTGACTGTGGAGGTGCTGGTTGTCTTGGTGGATACTGTTGTGGGAATCCTGACGGCCTAACTCCATAGCTGAAGTTGGGGTGATCCTTCCATCCCGGATTGTATGTTTGTTCATAAGGATCATACCTCCTCTGAGGCATGCCTGGAAATCCTCCAACTGCATTGGCTTGTTCAACGGGTTCTTCTTGAAGTGTAGGACACATATCGGTTGAATGACCCATATTGTAACAAATGCCACAAGTCTTCACCTGTTGCACATTACTTACAACAAACTTTTCCACAAGAGAAGTAAGTTTATCTAAACGTTGTTCAACAGAAGAAATATTTACCTCATTCACCTTCCTTGAAGTGAGATCTTGCCTACTGCCAAATTGTTGTGCGTTGGTAGCCATATTTGATATCAGCTCCCTTGCTTGAGTAGGGGTCTTGTTCACCAACACGCCTCCACTAGCAGCATCTATCATACTTCTATCCATCAATGATAGTCCTTCGTAAAAATATTGAATAAGAAGTTGATCAGAAATCTGATGTTGAGGACAGCTGGCACACAATTGTTTGAATCGCTCCCAATACTCATACAAAGTCTCCCCAGGAAGTTGTCTGATCCCACAAATATCTTTTCTGATGTTGGCAGCTCTTGAAGCAGGAAAGTACTTCTCAAGGAACTGCTTCTTCAAACCATTCCACGTTGTAATTGATCCAGGAGGCAAGTAGTACAACCAATCTTTAGCTAGCCCATCTACAGAGAACGGAAAAGCACGCAGCTTAATCTGCTCTTCAGTCACGCCTTGTGGCCTCATACTTGAACACACAACATGAAACTCCTTGAGATGTTTATGAGGATCTTCACCTGCAAAACCATGAAACTTGGGTAATAAATGAATAAGACCAGACTTTAATTCAAAATTTACCTCCAAGTCTACATATTGAATGCAGAGTGGTTGCTGATTCAAGTCTGGTTCAGCTAACTCTATAAGAGTTCTTTCTACAGGTGCAGCTCTATCCATCACTTGTTCTTCTGAGTCGCTAGATGATTCAACTAAATCAGGCACCGTATCTGTTTCAGAAAGCAAAGGCGATGAGGATCGTTGCTTAGCTCGCTTTGTCTGCTGTCTCAGCTGGCGAGCTGTCTTCTCAATTTCAGGATCAAACGAAAGTGTACCTGTACGAGAAGAACGAACCATACACCAAGTAAAACGTAAAAAGGATTAAATAAATGACACCAATCCCCGGCAACGACGCCAAAATTTGATGGGTGTCGAAGCCAACAAAAAATAAATTCCTACTCTAAATAAATTGTGTATAGTGATTGAGCAGGGTCGTGTCCACAGAGATCGGTAATTATTTAAATCCTTTTGAAACGTAAAACGTAAAATGGGGGAATTGTTGACAATAATAAAAATCAAATTAAAATAACGAGAATGTAAATTAAAGTTGTGATTCAAATTGGAGAAAGCTCTGGTTGAAGGAATTAACTCAGCTTGATTCGACTACTGATCATTGATTCAAATATAGATTATTATTACTTATGAATAGACCGGTTATAGCTACTGAGACCCTCTAATAGCCAATCTCTCCTTAACTAGTCGATAACCAAGGTACGACCGTTGGTTATTTCCCTAATCAATAGACAACCCTAGATACGATCATAGGATTTAATCAATTGACAGCTTGAAAAACCAGAGAGACCCAAATCCTAATCAACACATATGATGATTCATTTAAATTAGATTGTTTATTCTCACAACACAACTCTCTGCTATGTTATTTGTCACAAACATTAAATTCTTCATACGATGAATCCTTTAATTGACAATAGATTAAGTTGATAATTAAATAGTGGCCAATTACCTAATTAACAAACATAATCATGAAAATAATTCAGAGAATAAACAAATACCCAAAAAGTAATAAAACAATTAAAGCACAAGAAAGATCTCACAGTAGTGATGAATCAAAGCTTCATTAACCTTCAACCAGAAAAATGGGTTTAGTTCCTCATAGAGAGAAGAGAAAAATTAGATCTAGGGTTTCTTTTTCTCCAATCCAAAATCCCTTCTTTTCACAATAGATTCCTCCCTTAAATACTCTCTCTCTCCTCTCTTTTAGAATTCTATTTAAAATAAAATACTAATATCTGAAATATTAAATTCGTAATTACAAAAATAACCAAAAATACAAAACACGTTAAACTAAAAACTGCAGGTCCGCAGTTGACAGCACGCGCCCACACCTTATCAACAAAGTTCTTCTGACTCTCTAAATTTCTCCAAGAGAACAATCATCCTTAAACATCATCTTATAGCTCAATTTTATCACCAATCAATAGAATTGCACCTACAAAAGTAAAACACAAGTAAATCACTATTATTAAGTGCAAAACATCGATATTAAGGGAAGTAAACAATGCAAAACTAGTGCATAAATTGTACTCTAACACAGGCTATGATCCTGGTTGTTTGTCAATTGAATTTCCAAAAGTTCGATTCCTAATGGCATTGGAACATGCCGAGGAATCAATATTTTATCGGCATGTTGTTCCGGAAAGCTTGTGGAAGCTACCAAGATGGCTTGGAATTGGAGAAGAAAAGAAACTGAAAAAAGCAAAGGAAACGTTAGATAGTGTCATATTCGAACTCATACAAAGGAAAAGAAGAGAGATTAACGAAGAAATTTTATCGAAAGAAATAGATGGGGTGGATTTGTTAGCATCATACATGCACGAAAACAAAACCATTATGGGAGAATTGAAATGTGCTGACGACAATTTCTTGAGAGATACAGTCTTGAATTTCATGATTGCGGGGAGAGACACAACTAGTTCAGCTTTCACTTGGTTCTTTTGGCTTATTTCAAAGAACCCAAAAGCAGAAACCAAGATTAGAGAAGAGCTTAGTTCGATAGTACCAGCTGAGAAACTCGGAAAATGGTGGGATTTTGACACGCAAAAGCTAAATCAATTGGTTTATTTACATGGCGCTTTGTGTGAAGCATTAAGGCTTTACCCACCAGTTCCTTTTCAGCATAAAGTTCCTTTGGTGCCAGACACTCTTCCAAGCGGACACCGCGCCGTTCCGAGAACAAAGATCTTGTTTTCTCTGTATGCAATGGGGAGAATGAAGTCAATATGGGGAGAAGATTGCTTGGAATTCAGGCCTGAAAGATGGATTTCTGAAAGTGGAGGGATCAAATGGGAGCCGTCGTACAAGTTCTTCTCATTCAATGCAGGACCAAGGACTTGTTTAGGCAAAGAGGTCGCTTTCACTCAAATGAAAGCTGTGGCTGCCGGCCTAATTCATAACTATGATATTCAAGTTGTGGAAGGACAGCGTCCTGGCCCCAATGTGTCTATTATTCTCTATATGAAGCATGGATTAATGGTTAGGGTTCATGATAGATGGGCTAAATAATTGAACAAGCTTGGGAAATGTCGTAATCCTCTTGTTTAATATGAATAATTGAGCGAGTTTGCGTGTATCATTTGAATAACTATAGTTTATGCAAGTATGAATATTATTAATAATTTTTCATATTATCTGGATATTTTAATTTGTTGTTTTGGTGTTTTATTATGTGGTTTCTTCTAGATTTAAAGATGCTTAAATGATAGATAAAGAAAGATTTCAATCTGTGAAAGAATTGAATTTGGTGTTAGAGTGTTATTGAAAGAGTTAATTGACGTAGGACGTTAATTTAGATTAATTTAGGATTTTAAAATTTTTATTATTTTAGAGATTTCTATTTTAATTGGAGTCTATTATGGTATGTGATTTATTATTTTATTTCGATTATAATTGTGATTTAGTTTCTTTTTTTAAATTAACTTAAGAAGTAGGTTTACCTTAGGAAGTGAGTTTCCTCTATTATAAATATAAAAGTCTCATTATCGTAACTCAAATTCAATTATTCAATAAAAACCCCTCTTTTATAATACCCTCTAGGATTATTTATCAAAATCTCTCTTGTAGAGTCGTTTGGGATATGCGTCATTTAATCTCGCTTAACGCGCTATTAAAAATCTCATTGAGTTATTTGGGTTAAAACGATATCTAATCACACTTCGATTATCGCTAATCGCATTGGCTTGATCCAGTACTAGAACGATATCTAGTGTTTCTTACCCTATCAATTTTGCTTCTGTTGCGCCCGCCTCATCAATTGGTATTAGAGTGGTTCTGCGCTATTTACATAACTTTCCTTGATACCCATATCCATCCATAGCAAATCCACCACTCAAAAAAATATAGAAATTCTCAAAATTGAAAACCTTAACTGCCACCATGCAACCACTGCTGCCACCTCTCCATCAGCCGTTCACCGTCAGTCAACACAATCACTAAAGTCTCCAGCCACCGCGAACCAAACCTTAGCCATCACTGCCCTTAATGCCGCCTGCAAAAATCATCTAAACCTGTGAGCTTTACCATTCAATCCACTACCATTTAATCGTGACTGCCGCCAGCTAACTCCTCCGCCAAACTCGCCTACCTTTGGTGACCAAAACCAACCAACTTCCACTCTGGATCGCCTCACGCAGCCACCGTATGAAACACCAACCCGCTAGTTCCCTACACACGGGCTATTGCCAAACCATCTCCCTTTTCTATCAATTTATGCCACCACCATAATCCCCAGTAACCGGCGACCATAAACCCAGCCATCAGTCGCCGTAAAACTGCCTTAAATTGAAAGTCATATCTCCATAAGCCGCCGCCAATTCAACCAAACCGCCGCGAATCTGGCCAATCCACAGCCACCATTATACTCATCGACCTTAATCCACCCATCCTTACCTGATTTTCAACTACCGTCACCAGAAACCTGAACTTTTGTTTAATTACTGTTTCACCTGGTAATTTTATTCAATTTTTAGTTTAGCCCCTAACTCTTTTAAAACCACCATCTCTTACCATCTTCACTCCGAATCACGACCACAACCAACCTAAGAGTTGAGTATTATTTACAGTTTTGCCATTGTGTGGAAACTTGACAATAAATGGTAAAGTGCCATCTTTGCCCTTCTATTTATCATGTGCCGGAATTATTTGTATATACTCATCCAAACAAATTTCTTGATTGGCTAGATAAGATTGAGCACTGGTTTCTATTTTGGCACACTCCTAAAGAAGAGCAAGTATCATTTGCTGCTAGTAGATTAAGCATAAGTGTTTCAGAATGGTGGCATGAATTACCAATTTCTCAACTTGAGCAAGGCAAATGCAAAATTCGGTCATGGAACCGTATGAAGCATATTATGCGATCTGAGTTTATCCCTCTTAATTATTGTTTAGTATAACAAGGTAAGATATCAGTTTCTGATTATGCTACTGAGTTCGAAATTTTATGGATGTAAATATTATTATGAACTTGAAAAGGATACAATTACAAGATTTTTCAAGGGACTCAGTTTTATATTAAAGACAAGATGCCTACATACATTATATACACATTGCAGTATGTAATTCTAGTAGCGAAGCAAATTGATCACAAATTTTATCACAAATCAGAAGAGAAAGAAGCCAAGCATTGAAGCAATTAAGACAACCTCATCCTCGACACCAATTTGAGATCCGTAATCTTATCACAAGTCAGTAGCCTAAAGTGAAAGGCATATAGATAAAAGAAGTTTGTGCCTCTCTACATGTCGAAGATGTGCCTAATATTGTAGAAGAAAATGTACAATTTATTATTGACTTAAAGTTTCAATCTGACAAATTGTCTGAGAATGTGCATGATGTTTACTTGGAAGAGAAGACAAGTGTTGAAGATGATGAGATTATTGATCTATCTAAATTTTTTAAAGAAGACGAACAACCTCATCTTGATTTGAGCATTGACCCTAATAATACAACTAAAGTTGTGCAGCAAAATCAAGTTGAAGAAACTAAAATGATTGAAATGGTGCTATCTATTCTCATTGAAGACAAGAAGATTATGCTTGAAGAAGATTTAATTGCAAAGGTGAATCTTATGGGAGATGCATTGAGCCACAATTAGGGAAGGGGAAAAATTATTTGATCGTTGTTCATTCTTGGAAGACATCATCACCTTGAAGAATGTACAAGCGAAAGAAGTTGATGAAGTATGGATTTTTTAAAGTTTCGAGAATAATTGATGAGAAAGGCAATAAGTTCGAATTACAAGATGATTTGGTCTTACACTACAAGTTTCATCCTCTAAATTGTATTCAAACTCATGGACGTATTTCTTTTAAGAGGAGAAGAATGATGTAGGACGTTAATTTTGGTTAATTTAGTATTCTAGAATTTTTATTATTCTAAGGCTTTCTATTTTAATTGGAGTCTATTATGATATGTAATTTAATATTTTATTTTCATTATAATTCTAATTTAGTTTCACTTTTTAAATTAACTTAGGGAAGTAGGTTTACATTAGGGAAGCAGATTTCTTCTATTATAAATAGAGAAGTCTCATTATTGTAACTCAGATTCAATTATTCAATAAAACCCCTCTTTTATAATTCCCTCTTGAATTATCTATCAAAATCTCTATTGTATTGAGTGTCATCTAATCTCGTTTAACGCGTTATTAAAAATCTCATTGAGTCGTTTAAGTTAGAATGATATTTAATTATGCTTCGATTAGAGCGTAAGCTAATGGCGTTGGCTTGGTCCAATATTAGAATGATAATTACTTAATTAGTCTTTCTTACCTTATCAATTCTGCTTCCGCTATGCTCGCCCCATCATTAGTGTAGCTTAAATTTGTTTTGCATGTACATCTATGTATTATTCTTTAAGTAAATGAAGTCCTCATGTATTTTTTAGCTCCTCACCCCTAAATTTAATTACCTTTCCCGTCAAATGACAAAAAAAAAAAAAAACCAAAACCTCTCGTATTTGGTAAAATTAATTTTTTTCTCATGTTTTAATTTTACTAGAACTTCTCTAACATTATAATGAGAAATAAATCAATGTTTTTTTTTTTATAGAAAACTTGTAACTGAAAAATTTGAAAGTTGAAAAATAAATGATCTCGAGCACTAATATTAAACAAAAGGAAAATTTTGATTGTTTTTTCAAAATTTAGGTAGTGTTTATTTGTTGGAGTGGGAGTGAGGAGTCTGGATTCCTCTCACTCCAGTGTTTACTTACTAATTTTAAGGGGGGAATGGGAATCTCACTCCGTGGGATCCATATTTTTTTGGAGTGGGGAATGGGATTCCCACTCCCCCCTCTTCCATTTTTATCCTTACATTTAATCAAATAAAATAAATAATATTTAATAAAATAATATCATATTTATTTAAATAATATTATTTTATTATTTTATAAATTATACTTATTAAAAATAATAATTTATATTGATTCTAAGTTAAAATTACTTTAAAATAATATTATTATACTCATAGAGAATTAATAATATTACTATCTACTCTTTTTATTTGAAAATATAATATTATTATATTTATTTAAAAATAATAGTAATATATTTATTTAATATTAGTAATTAATAATAATCAATATTTTATTCTAAGAAAATATTAATTTTGTATTATATTATTAATAATAATGTTTCATTTGTGTTGCTCTTAATAATAATTTTTTACTTACTTAATTAAAATTAAAATTAATAAAAAAATTATTTACATAATTAAGAATATTAATAATTATTATTAATTTAAAAATATAATAAAATAAATATTTTATTTTTCAAATATATTTTTTTATTAATTTTGTAATTAAAAACTATAATTCTTTAAAGTGAGAAAGTGAGAAAGTCCCAGTAGGATGGCAAATTGCTGGTCTATAACAAGATTTTTTAAGCGCAGGCCAAAATTTATGTTGTTGGTAATAGACCGAACCCCTGTACTAGCCCATCCAAGTTCTTGGGCTTTCATTAATTTTTAAATAAATTTTAAATCTAGCCAAAAGTAAAAAAAAAAAACTTAAATTAAAAATAATTATTTAATACATAATAGACTAAAGACCCGTTTGGGGCAGCTGCGCTGCCACCGCGCAGCTGCTCCCCAGGCCAATTCTAGGGGAATGTTCCCCTAAAGTTGGCCTGGGGAGCAGCCACAGCGCAGCTGCCCCAAACGGGTCCTAAAAATTCAATACATAAAATACTTACAACACAATATAATAAAATATAAATAATAATTAAAAATTATAATTATATAAATAATAAATTAATTTTTAATTTATAAATTATAAAGCCTGAAATTCCATAAGCCTGTAACTGTACCCTTTCGCAGTAAACTTTAAAATTTTTTATTCATGTCTATGCCCTCATGTGACTTTTTGGTCCACCCCAGTCCTAAGGGCTCGCTATTGGTTGTTATTGTTATAAGTCAACTGAAGCCGGTGAATGGAAAAAATTAGGGACAATTTCAGACGTAACATGATATTATGATGCTGGGTGACAATAAATAATGGACCTGTCTATGGTACAGATTCTGTAACAAACATCTCCCGTCATCCCACCATCCGATTGTCTATTGTTTAGTTTCTCACTCCACATCCAACGGCTGATGCTGCAGTCTGTAGCTTACAGATTCTGTAAGCTAGTCAAGTCCATAAATAATAATAAGTTTTAAGAGGCACATTAATTGGCGTATCGTCCTTTTCATTATTAACAGATTGACGACCTAGATAGTATGTGGTATTGGGACCATTTAAAATATGAGTAATGATATATGAATAATTTTTTTGTATAAATTAGTGTGGTATGAATAAAATTAGTTGAATTAAATTTCACTTAGCCTACATAATTTATTTATATTATTTTATATTTTCATTCAATCAATGAATTAATGTCACATCAATTTGTATAAGATAAATTTATACAAGAGTTTGTGACTGTACCATCACTCTTAAAATATTAATTACGTGATGTGAAGATGAGATTTGAATCATTTGATTGCTCTGAATTTATCAATAAAAAAATTTTTAAGCCACTTCTTTATTTTTTTTCCAATTTTTTTAACTCGTTTATTTATTCTTTTGAGTTCTAAAAATGTTCTCATTCATAAACATGAGATCTACATTATATTGAAAAAAATTTGTGTGGGAGAAATAAATTACCTCAGCATCAATTGTCATTTGAACATAATATTCAATTGATTTCATAATAAAACTCATAAATTTTTTATTATTTAATTTATGAGTCCCACTAATAAGATCCTTTAAACCTACTGACTAATAGGTCGTTTTAAGAGGCACAATTAATCTGCATATTGTAATTTTCACACATAATAGATTGACTAACTAGATATCATGATGTTGAGACCATTTATAATATTAATTACTTGATGTGAAGAATATGTTTGATTGCTCTAAAGTTATCAATGAAAAATATTTGTTTAAGGCACTTTCTTTCTTCTTTTCCAATTTTTTTTTCTAGTCACTATTTTTCATTTTTTTAAAAATATATCCATTCATAAATTTGAGATATACAATATATCAAGAAAAATTTATGTAGAACAAGTATACTTCCTCAACATTAAAAGCCTATCATTTAACTTAATTTTAGATGAATTGCATGATAAGACTCATAATTTTTTATTATTTAATTTATGGATTTCTCTATCAGAATCAATCAAACCTACCTAATAATAGGTTATTTTAGTGCATATTTTTCACCTAATGTGATATGATATGTCTCTCGCTCAATCTACTAACTTCAAATTCAAGTTAGCTCAAATAGTAAGTAGTTTTATTCAACTAGGCAGTCTCTTAAAGAGAGATTTTGATAAAACTAATTTCCTTTTGATACTTCAGACTCATAACGTCATATCATAACCAAACATAATAAAAGATAAACAATATAATCAAACATTTGTAATTGATTTTTCACTTTTACAAATATAAGGTTAAGATTTTTTTAATAGTGTATGACGCAATCGTTCTAGTTCTTGCTATATGCATAGCTGCCATATATATACATCACATATAATCTTGATTCTTGAAATTTTTATATTGCTCTTGATGGTCTTGATTTTTGTCATATACGTGCATCACATAATAGTCTTGATCCTTACCATATCTTTGTTAGATAAATTTTTAGTTTAGAGAAACAAAATAAACTAGACTCTCAATCAGACAATGTGGCTCAAAGGTCTATTTATACAAGAGAAAAGTTTTTTTTTTTAACCTATATGACAGAATTAATTAAAGTAAATAATCAAATACAATATTTTGATTTTGATTTTTCATATTTACATGCACATAATTATCTTGATTATTGTCATATTTTTACATAATTACGGTCTTAATTCTTAACATTTGTGCATGCCGTAATAGTCTTGTTCTTTCCACATTTACATCCCATAATATTCTCGATTCTTGTTACTTGCATAAGTCGTGATGGTTTTGAGCTTTGTAATATATGCATCCCGTACTGTTATTGATCATTTTCATATGTGTGTCGATCATATAATGGACTTATTATATACATCACGTAATTATTATATACATCAAAATAATGATCTTAATTCTTTTAATATATAATGGTGTTCATTCCCATCAAACTCTTATTTAATACCTCTTATTTGATTTAAGTGTCTATTTACACTTTATAATTTAAAGAATACCTTAAAAACATCCATGTTGTTAAATAATTGACATTTATACCCTTATTTTTCTTTACTTTTATAATATTATTGTTACTACAATTTTAAAGTAATATTTAATACCTTTGCAATGATCTTGCTAATAATTATTTAAATAACAAGATGCTTAAAATATTATCTGAGAAGCTAATTAAGAATCTGAACATGAACACATAAATGATCAAACCAGAATTTACCAAAACAACATACAAATCAGCAAGGAATCACAAGACACAATCAATTACGTGGTTAAGGTAATTTTCATTTACTAACATCCACGAGAGGAACAAACCGATTAACTTTATTAATTGATTCAAGTTTCTTTACAAAGAGATTTTCAAAGCAAGATTCAAGGAATAAGAAAACTCTCTTCTCTCAAGCTATCTCCCTCTCTTGAATTCTCTAGGTCTCTCTATTTGTTGCACCATAATCAGTTGTGTTAACAGCTTATAACAAACCCAGAAGCTTGATAGTATTGCACATGAGAAGCATGTGTAATGACGACCTCTTAACAACCTTTATACGTCACTGGTCGAGTTTCATTAAGCCCAAAATGGCAAAGCTTATTGTCTTTTAATTAAGCAAAATTAAATCTCAATGAAACACAGATTAGCTGGTTGTTTTGTTTAAGTCATTAACCACCAAAACACATGCCATTCTTGTCGTTTTGTCAACACTTGATTTGTTTCACTTGTACTTAACAAATCTCTACCTTAAAAAAAATCAAAACCTGTTTAGATTTTCTGCTCGTCCCTCTGCAACTTCAAATATTGCACAAACCAGCCTTGTTCATGCAAACCTTGAACTTAGATATGATTTACCTTCGTAAGCATGTCTGCAGGGTTGCCGTCAGTATGAACCTTCTCCATGTTTATCACTGCTTTGGACACTTCATTCCTTATAAAGTGTAATTTGACATCACCAAGCTTGGTTCTCTCATGATGAACTGGATTTTTACTCAAGTAATTTCACTTGATCTGTCACAGTGGATATCAATATTCTTTTGAAGCATCCCAACTTAGCCAACATTCCTTTGAGCCATAAAGTTTCCTTGACTGCATCTGTAGCTTTAGTGTATTCAGCCTCTATTGTTGACATAACAATAACATGTTGGAGACCTGTTTTCCAGTTTATAATGCAGGCATTCAACATGAATCTATACCCTGTTAAGGACCTTCTCCTATCATAATTACCAACAAAATCTGAGTCCATATGACCCCATAATCCACCATTTATTCAATTTGATCTGCCATATAGTAGTCCATTTTTTATAGTACTACTTAAGTACATCAATATCTATTTGATTGCTTTCCAATGCTCCTTACTAGATGCTGAACATATATCTGCTTGCAATGCTTAGAGCACCTGAAATATCAAGTCTTGTTAGGACCATAGCATACATCATGCACCCTACAGCATTGGCATAAGGAATATTTACCATTTCAGCCCCTTTCTTTATCTGTTTTAGGGTATTGCTGATTTGATAGTATGAAGTGAGATGCCAATGGTTTTATGACAGATTTACAGTGTTGCATCCCAAAGGTGCTAAGCACTTATTGTAAATATTTCTCTTGTGAGAGAAAAATTGTTCCCTCTCTTCTGTTTCTCATTATCTTCGTACCTAAGATCTTCTTTGCATGTCCTAAGTTTTTCATATCAAACTCTGAATTGAGCAGCAGCCTTAAGGCTTCAATTTCACTTCTCTGTTTACAAGCTATCAATATATCATCCACATACAGCAGCAAGTATATATAAAGATTAGTTTTCGATGACTTGTAGTAAACATAACAATTAAAACAGCATCTAACGAATCTATGAGAAATCATGAACTCATCATACCTGAGATACTACTGCCTAGGGAATTGTTTTGACCCATACAATGATTTGTTCAACAAACATGCATAATTAGTCCTCTTTAGATCCACATACCCCCCTGGTTGAATCATCAAAATCTCTTTTTATAGCCTTCCATGCAAGAAAGCAGTTTTAATATCAAGTTGATCAAGCTCCATGTCATGAATTGTTGTCAAAGCTAACAACACCCTTACTGAAGCATGTCTGACTACAAGTGGGAAACCTTTCTTAAAATTAACCATTTCCTTTTGAGCATATCCTTTAGCTAATAGCTAGCCTTAAATCTTCTAGGTTCAATAGTGGTTAGACCATCAATTAGAAGTTTACTAAACTTCATTATTCATCACAGCTAATGGAGAAAGGAACATAAAGCTCACAACAAATAAATATACATAGTGACAGCACCAATTGAACGGCACCATAAACCAATCATAGAGACATTTCCATCAACCCATACCTAGTGACAGCACCAATTGAACGGCACCATAAACCAATCATAGAGACATTTCCATCAACCCACAAGTAATCAATCACAGCCTTCAGATCATCTTTCTGAAAAACAAGCAATCAACTTCAGATGGACCTTAATTACAAGAATAAAGGTCAACAAGATAGATAATTGATCTCATAAATGATTTTTTCCCTTTAAAAATTAAAATTTTTAAAAAATTCCTAGATGTGTAATTTTTTCCCACTAGTTAACCAACCACTTACTTTATTCCATCCTAGAGTAACATACTCTCCTGCACAGAGCCCAGATCCTGAAAAAATCAAAAGTGAAAATGGTAATATTTTAAGGCGGTAATATTATTGGAGCTTCACTAGCATCAGCCTTGTAGATACTGCCAAAGATCAAGATATACTGCTAATTACTATTCTGTAACTAGTGCTCAAGTGCATCATTTGTAGATAAAAAGCAATGAAGCCTGTTGAATTCTTGAAATTACAATAAAGTTTACAATTCATCTTCAAAGCACAAAGTTCCAAATTGTATCTTGGAAGAAATATGTGTAAGCCTTTGACATAATTTTACTCCATCTATCTTTTAAAATCACAAAAGTAAATTTCATTATTCATTGATTATTCAATTGGAATATAATTTCAATAAGCCAAATTCATATAAAATATAAAATATAGATTTAGATTCTCACAATCCTTGAATCTCCTGTAAGTTTACACAACCCAGTCCTTCAAAAAGCAAAGCAACATTATGTCAACATAAATTGAACAATATGTGACAGATGAATTGTACACCTAGACTAAGCATAAGCAAGATTAAATACAACACCTCATTAAGCTTTGCTTTCCGAATAAATATAATAAGCTTCATATTCCTCGGCTCCTCATACGTAGAAATGGCCTGCAATAATTAAAGTGCCAAGATTGATTCAGGCTTTTTATCAAACACTTGGAGGGAATACAAAAATAATAACTATATCCCCAATTCGAAGATGGTGAACATACGGCCACATGCATGTGATTTGCCCCACTCAAGAATAAAGCCTATGTCATTTTGTAGTTCTAAGATTCGGTAATGTCAATCAAAAAGTAAATTTAACCAATGAAATTAAAAAAAAAAATTTCCACCACAGTGAACGAATTTGAGAACTACACCTCTAGGGTTTCTAACTTCTCTTCTAGGGTTCGAACAATAATTACCTGTATCAGTCGGACAATCAGGTTCTAACGTGCTCAATTGATGGTGGGTTCCCAGTTTAGGTTTTGAATTTGAGGGTGGCAACACGTGTTCGGTGGGTTCTCCATATTAAAGGGTTTGGGTTATCAAAATCGACGGTGTTTTAAAGGTGGTGCAAGGATTTCAAGCGATGGGTTTGCCGTGAGAGTGAGAGAAGAGTGTGTTTGGATTTCGCTTTAACACTTGTAAAAACTAAAAATATCGATATGAAATGAATAGGGTTTGTGTCTTTCATTTGTTTAATTTATTTTTCCCTAAACGCTGTCGTTTGAATAATCTAAGAAATGACGACATTTCCCTTTATTTTTTGTAATAAAATATTTTTCAAAACAAAGTTAAACCCGCGCAATTGAAGTCAAAATAAAAGAATCAGTTATACATTTTTGATAGTTAAATAATTTACTATAAGTTTATAGTAGGTTTTTGATAGACGATTTTCTATCACAATTATATCATAAATGCATGAACAAAAAAAAAAAATTCTATTATGTGTTTATCCTTGTAGGTCTCTAAATTAAAAATCATCACACAGGGGACAATCATGCTAGGTGTTTTTCCTTATAATACAAGGGCTACCTCAAGTATATTCATTTATACCCCAAGACTTATTTTAAATCATGAGACAAACTGCTTAACACTTTAGCTCTCTCTCTCTCTCTCCCCTTCAACTCTCTCACTCTCTCTTCTTCATGTTCTTCTACTCTCTTACTTTTGCTTTCGTTCTTTTCCCTCTATCTCTTTTTCTTTCTTTCTTTTTAATTTGGTCTGTTCCCTTAAATCCTTCACATCTCTATTGTTAACTAAATTAAGTAATGTAAATTATATAAGCAAAGAAGATTAAAAATAAAACATGAACTATGTTGGGCTTAAAGATGAAAACAAAAACATGACGGTTATGGGTCTTAAATTTAGATTATTCCAATTGGGCTCATGGGCTTTTATACGAAATGTGAAAACACTCGGTATATGAATCGAACTCTAGTACTGTCAATGCGACTTGAAAGCCTATAGTTTAAATAAGAGAACAAAACTTAACAAAGATAAATAATCAAATGTAATATTTTTTATTTTTCATAATAGATTGATATAATGGTCCTTATAATTTTCATATTTATATGAGATAATGCTCTTGATCATTTTTATATGTACATCTCATAATAATCTTAATCATTTTTGTATATGTATCATATAATGCTGTTGATTCCTGTCATATTTACATGTCACAATGACACAATGAATTTAATTTTGAATGGTTATCTTTACGTGATTCCTATCAATAACCATCATGTCATTTGTCTTAGCATACATGTGGACTTATGTCTTCGATAATTTATGGTAGGGTGGGCAAAATCGGATTCGGATCAATCCGATCGAATTTCGGATTGTTTGGATTAATGAAAAAGTCATCTGAATGTAATTCGAATAAAAATCCAATCCGAATAAAAATTTCGGATCGGATTCGGATTGGATTTTTATTCGGATTCGGTTCGGATCGGTAACATCATATTGAAATCGGATTTGGATATGTTTGAACAGATCAGAAGAATCTGGAGCACCTACAAGTTGCAACACAAATTTGAAATCACACAAATAAAAGAAAAACACAGCAAGCCAGCAAATGGAGAAAAGAAAGACAACAAATTGAAAGTGTTTTCATTTTAACATCAATTATTTTGTTAATGTCTTTGGTAACAATTGCATCCCAAAATCAGGAAACCTAAATCAAGCAGTCAACCTTACAATCACCAAAAAACAAGGAGAATTATCTACAGGAAAAAACAAAATCAGAAGCAATTCAAAAGACCCAAAACTCTACAAGCTTTTCAAAGTCAAGGAACCTATCCACATAAGTTATAACCTCTGCACCTTACAAGTTTTGATGGATCCGACTCCATTAGAAACCCTTGCAATAAGCAAATAAATGCAGCGGCTAGGTTTAAGACTCTTGTAGGCTTCGGCTGGTAGCGTGGCAACGGTGCAATTCACGGGCTCAACGCCTGTCGATTGGGATGCCGTCGGCATGCAGCTGAGGCATCGACGACAGCTGCCGATTTTTTTTTCTCAAAGTGATTGGTTGTGTTCGTGGGTGATGCGGCTGTTGGTTGTGTTCGTGGGTGATGCATCGATTCTTTTCTCTTTTGATTTGGGAATTTAAGGGATTTAGGACTGTTTTTCAATTTTTATTTCTTATTTATGTTTAAGTTATATATTCTTTTTAATTTTAAGTGCAATCCGATCGGATTGATCCGGATCCGATCCGATCCGAATCAAATCCGATCGGATTGCAAAGTTTCTATCCGATCGGATTGAGAGGTCAATTCGAATCCGATCTGAACATATTCGGATAAGTTCGGATCGGATCAAATTGACCCGAATCCAATCCAATGCCCACCCCTAATTTATGGTGCTTCATTAGGAGAAATTGATCAATAATTTGTTTCAGCACGCGCAAAACGCAATATCAAAATAAAGAGTTGAAGGTAAGCCAAACAAGCAAGGATTATCCAACCTAAGATTTTTAAGTTACTTTTGCACGCAAGCATTAAGAAGAATCACTTAAACATGACAAGAAATAGAAGCCGATGCTGGCAAAATAATTAGGACTGGCGTCGGCATTTTATTTTATTTAATTAAATTAGAACCTTGAAATGACCTGTACGCTTGTCAAAGCTCGGATCATTTGTAGAGTTCAACAAGCCACCAGCTGTAAGCACGACAGACAAGTTTAACTGCTGTAAATCCAGCTTTTGTCGCCAGAGCCTTCAACTCCTCTGCTGTCCTCTCCTTTGCCCCAGGAAATACAGTGTACATTTGTATGTCAAGCAGATAAACAAACCTGCTGAAAATATCAGTCTCAAGGGGCTCTGGTATTAAAGAGTCTACCACAATGACCTTCCCGAATTCTGGAAGAGCATCGTAGCAATTCTTCAGTATCTTCACACATTGGTCATCACTCCAGTCATGAAGTATCAACTGAAGATTTATATGAAAATTAATTTCCTATATTAGTTTCCAGAATTTATGCAGAGTTAACATATATGTTGGCAAGTGGAAAAATTAATTGGAGAACTAACCTTCAGAAAAATAGCTTCTCCTTTAGGCACTTCAACAAACATATCTCCTCCAACATGCTCCACACCTAGAAGCGAATTAAGAAAAAGGAAAAAGCAAATTATATATAATGTTTTAACTGTTAATTAAGCGAAATATATAACTCAAAATAGCACGATTTAAAAAAAAATTACAATTTGTGAAGAAAAATATATATCATGTTATTTTATATTTAAATTGAGGGGAAACGACTGTGACACTCGAAAGTTTGGTGAAATGATCATAGAAATCTCATATTTTTTAAATTATAAAATAAATTTGTTTAGGATAATTCTTTCTTTTTTTTCTATAATAACCTAACTATTTTTTTACTTTAATAACCTAACTACCTTTCATTTCGGCATAAATATAAAAAAAGTGGATCTATATGACCATCTCTAATAAAAATAAAAAAGTTTTTATTATAATTTCACCAAACTATCGAAGCGCCACTAATTTTTTCTTTTAAATTAATGGATACCTTGATAAGAAGGTGCATCTTTAATGACATGAGGCGAGTCAAAGTTAATACCCCGAATTTGTGGGTATTTAGAAACTAGTAAGCTGAGATTAGCACCTAAACCACCGGCAACATCTACCAATTGGTTTATCTCTTCAAATCCTTTGTAGATTTCAAGAATTTTCTTCATAACTAAAGCCGTATGATTGCTCATTGATTGATTGAAGAGGTTCCGTCTTCTAGCATCTTTCATAGCATACTCAAATGGATTTTTTGCATTATGTGCCTTCATAAAAGGTAGGGTCCCTTCCAATAAACAATCTTTCAAGTGGTACCTATTCAATTCGGGGATATAAAATTTCTTTCACAGATACTGAAATTTAAAAAAAAAGAAAGAAAATGAATGGAAATAATGTATATGAAAGATTGAAAATACTCATATGTGAACGTCAGCACAAATTTCGTGCGGAAAGATACCCTTTTACAACAATGTAAAGAGTGCTTCACAATGTTATAAAGGAATTTTCATGACTCATGAAAGATGTCGCAGAGAAATTAGAAAACAAACCAAGGATCTACAGAAACTTTCTCCTGAGCTAAGAGGAAAATGGGAGCAAGAGAAACTCCGTCTTCATTTGGAAGCAAATATCTGCAAACGGACGCTAAACCATATACTCCGCAAACATTTCCATCTTTATTTGTGACAAGATTATATGTTAGGAAAGAGTAACTAGCAAGGAGTCGTAACATTCGATCAAGTACTGTTGAGGCTTCTTGGTTATTTGTGGGCAGCTGAGATGCAATCTCAGAAGAAGAAAGCTGAGATGGACTAGCTTTAGCTAAAATCTCTAACACACCAAGCTCGATGATAGCTTTCATGGTCATCGGAAGTAATGAGCTGTGGGCAAGCTCCATGATGAGCATGAAATCTTCCTCATCGTTTGGTGGTTTCATGAGTTGGTCATGGAATGAACTCATCTTATTTATCGGAGTAGGATATGCTGAAATTAACAAAATGGCAATGGATGATGTTGATGAGCGCTCAGTATATAACTATATATATACACGTATAGATATATTAGTTATAAATGTAGGTTTTAGTAGCTTTGCCGCTTTTATATATGTAAATAGCCCCACTCATCACAATCATAGTTATGTCATCGACCAATTTAAAACAAACGCATCAGTGTTAACAAGGGAATCATTCACCACTTGTCTTCTAAGTCTTCAATTTAAATGTTTCATCCGACTTTTCAATTCTGCAATGACATTTTCTGTCCCACTCTCGACAGTGATCACAAAGATGGGAAACCTGGGTACCTACCTTTTTTTACTCTGAAATATTATTGCAATTTGCACCAGCTTTGGCCCATGGGGGGCATTGGCTGCGTGTCAGTTTCCAAATTACCTCACGATTCTTTCATATCTGCTTCGAAAAAAGAAAGAAGAGCTTTCAACATCAGTATTTAAAATATATCGTTTTTCTATACTTATCAACAGTTGTAGCCCATATCCGCGGGCAGTAGATTTCAAACAAATTCATCAACTAACCATCGATTGTTTTCGCGTTGAATGAGTATTTATTTCCATTTGAAAATATAACCTATTTTCAAAGTAATTGATTATGGTCGTGATTCGTTCAATTTTTCTTTCTTACTTACCGATAGCTTTGGCCCTTGTTGAGGACGCGTTAGGTTCCAAATAATCCATCAACCATGTTCTGATAGCTACAGGGAAAACAAAGTATTTGTTACCTTATTAAAATATACCATATTTCATAATAATTGAATGTGATCGTCATTTGAAAATAACTTGTTACCATTATAAGATTATTTGATTTCATAAAAATCAAGCAGAAGCATAGGAACTTACCTCCAACCATAGTTATCAGTTTGTCATGTGATAAAGACAAAGCACAAATATAAACCTCAATAGGGTGATAAGGGAATATTCTCACATCCATTAAGAATGATCTTAGACTAATAATATAAAATTAAGACAACCGCCAACTCTTGAGTTAGTTTTTGAGTATAAGTTAGATACAAACTTACTAGTTTAAAGTCAATTTTTAACTGATGTGAGATTTTTATATTTGTTTTTAGTGGGCTTGTATGTACTTTAGGATTTGGTTATATTATACATAATATTCGAAAAAAAAACATTATGATTAATGATGTATCAATTGCACAACTGAAGACTTTGCTTGATTCCTTGGACTATAAAGTCTATATGTAACCGCCTGCTAAATCAAGTGGAAAAGAAATTTGTATAGATGGTCGAGTCCAAAAAAAAACTCACAGGACCAAGCCTCCAACTATGACCAACCCTTCAACTAAGTTTGATTTATGAATGAATTGCAAAGTTCTTTTAATACGGTTAAAATTTTGAATCGATCGAGCAGTTAAATATGACATCAGAATTCAGATGTAACTTTGCTACAATGTCTCGTTTCATATTTACTATCTGACAAAATCGATTAAGGGTTGTATTTAATAATAATAATAATATTATTATTATTATTATATTTTAAATAATTTCAATGGCGTACGTTTCGGGTTTGTTTAAGCTTTTGGTCAACACAAATGCTTTGCCTATTGGCACCAAATTTTGATTAATTGCTCCCAAGCGATCCAATACCTGCCCGCAGCTGACCGTTGAAAACTTGATCTCGTCTATTAAATTATATAGTTCTGTAGTTAATTGAACACCTCTTTTATATTTTTGTCCCCTCACAAACGCTTTGTATCAATCCTAAACTTTTTTTCCTATTATTTTCTTGCTTATGGTTTTTTATTTAAAAAATTACATAATAATTATTTGATTCTCCTTTTAATTCTACTTAATATATATAAATATATAATTTTTGGAGTTAAATATATGATTTAATCATTCATAAATTTTTTAAAAATTAAAGTTAAGTGGAACGAACCGATTTTTTTTATAATCAGAAAGAAATTAAAAAATTTTAAAAATATTTTAAGAATTACAAGTAGATTTAGGGATGGCAATGGGAAGGGGAGGGGAGGGGAGGGGACCAATCTCCCCGTACCCATCCCCGATATTTTGCGTATGTCCCCGTCCCCTCCCCATCTCTGTCAAAATTATTTAAGAGAATCCTCATCCCCTCCCCGAATAATAACAGGGGATCTCCGAGGGTCCCCGATCCCCGAATAACTAATATATTTTTTCTATTTTCGATTTTGAGTTAATCATATTAAAATAAAAAATTCAAATAAAAGTAAAGTTTGAAATATATCTTACATTAAAATCCATTACAAAAGTCACATACACTAAATTAGTAAGTAACGCAGCATGCAAGGGATACAAACTATCATGAACAAATTAATAGGCTAATATAAAGTTGTTACAAATAAAATCAAATTTAGATTCAAAATTAACTTTTCAATGGTGGCGTGGGCACTTTATAAATGTGGACTATTCACTTTACAACACAATAGTTAAGTCGAAGCAAATTAAGAGCAAATATTAGATTAAATTAGATATTAAAATTGTGATTTGCTATGGGCAATTATAACATCTAAAAATAAATAAAAAATAGATTTAAGTTTAAAATATTTAATGAATATTAAAATTAAAACAAAAGTTTTGGGCTAATAGAATCTGTCCGGTCTTTTTAATGTCCTAAATAAAAATTTAGAACTTTAATTAGTTAATTAGGCCTAAAAATTTAATAATATAAATATTTTGATTTTTTTTTATTTTTACCAATACTTATAATTTTATAATTCAATTTTTATTATTTATTTACTAGTAATTTTAAAAAATAAAAAATAGATTAAAAATTAAAATGGGGAAATGGGTAGGGGAAGAGGATTCCACCTCATCCCCGTCCCCTCCCCGAATAAGAAATTGGGTAAAAAAATTTTCCCATCCCTTTCCCGAATAAGAAATTGGGTATGAAATTATCTCCATACCCTCTCCGAATAGGAAAAATACCCGAGGGTACCCGTCTCCGTGGAGATTTTTGTCATCCCTAAGTAGATTGTGATAGAAAAAGAGTGTTAATTTTATCAATTCTAGGCTTCTAGCTATGGTCCACGAAAAATATAAAGAATGCAAGGTAAAATTATACAAGAAGACTTTTACTTCTCTTCAAAAGGAGGACCATACCCTCTCCGAAAGCAAAATGATTCATCGTTTTTAAATGTTCTTAGACCATGTATCGAGGAAATTTAATGATGGAATTAGTAAACAAAATGATGCATCGCTAATTTAGGATAATTAAAAAAAGTCAATATCCATCCATAAACAATATTAAATTTTGTAGGCAATGTTCAATATTAAGGAAAAGCTACTAACCGAAAGTTGATTTAGATGGATAATTATTTTAATGAAATTTATTGAATGTGAGCCTTAAATAAAATATATTTTAAAATAGGAAATGTAATTTTGTAAATATTGATTTTTTTTTTAACTACAAAAGTGTTAATAAATAATCTTGAGGGGTTTTATTCTAAAGTGACGGCCTTAGGCAATTGCCTCACTTGCCTATCTCTGGAGCCGGCCCGATAAAAAATTAATATCTTTTTAGTCGTATCCTTCGCTAAGTTCGCTTTGGATTTTTCGTTTTTGGTTCTTTCATAATTAGTTGTACTTTATTTACAATAGGAGTACATAATAAATTCCTTGTTCACTCGGTCTCTTTGTTCTTTTACATATTATGTATGAAAAACCAGAGTTTCATATTTATTTGTTTAAAGACGGAAGTAGCCTTTTCTTTGCACTTAAATTGTAAGTGAGTTGCCACTTGGGCTTGTAGCCCACTGGTGAATCATTGCCCTTAAAGTTAAGCATGACTATGAGGGTAATGATTCGAGTTTCTACGGACTCAATGTCGCTCAATTAAACATAATTGTGTGGAGACTACTTATAACGTCTTTCTTCCTTGCGAAACAAGAGTGGAGTAGAGACATCCCTCCTCCGTGAGGGGTATTTGGCTGGTCATGTACTTTATAGAATAAAAATGTAAGAATATAAGTCTCATGTATATATCTGATTGTAAATATCAGTGTAATGACCTACTGTTATAGCAGTTGTATATATCTCTGTGTAATACAGTAACTTGATGCTTAATCAGTTCAAAAAAAATAATTGTAAGTGAGTTATCATTTGTAATGTATCAATTACAAAACTTGAGACTTGCATGCCTCCTTTGACTGAACTCCTCAAGAATACAAATTTGGTCGTAAAATCTTCTGGCAAAGTGCAGTTAAGTCAATAGACAACTTCTGAAGCCTAAATCAAGTACGCAAGCAACTCAATATGTCAATGTGGAATTCCAAGTTGCGTCGAATTAAATGAAAATTTCTAATAGGAAGAAAGTCTTCAACTACATTTGAATTATGATTTTTTTTTTTTTGAAATCGTGGAGATTTATTACCAAAGCCTTTAACTATCTTTGATTTATGACTAAGTTTTTTTTTTTAAATAGCGGAGATTTATTTTTAATATTATTGTTAGACTTTCACTAATCTGTTTAAATTTTTTGATCGTGTAGCTTTTTTTTTTCTCTCTCTAAGTAATATTAGGCACTCTCGTATTTAATTATTTTCACATACAAAGTCTATTTTCAATTATTTTAATTTTTTAGTTCGTATTTTGGAATTTATTTAGATTTATTTTTAATATTATTTGAAATTAATTTGACGTGAGATGGATGTTGAGATATTTTTGGGCACTTGTAAAGCGTTTGGTCACGCCAACACAAATGATGGCCAATTGGGCATCAAATTTTCATTAATTGCTCCAGCGCGATTGAAGCAATTGCGGCAGCTGACAGCCTAATGCTTGCTGTGGTCAACTCTTCACTTCGTGTTGACTTTTGAACATATAACTTGTAAGACAAAATGCGAAATTCCTGTATTCATGAAGGTCATAAATTTGACGTTTAAGGTTAGATTTTATGCTAACTTTATGCGCTCGGTAAAAGGAAGTCACAAATACCTCTCAACATCTCGTTGTATCATATGAATTTCTTTTAAAATTAAATTTGTCAATATGGAAATGATTATTAATTAATTCAATAAATTGAAAAGCAAGTTGAGTATACTACCCAAATTATTGGTACCAATTTGTAAGCATTTATTTTGGCTTTGTGCTTAGCTATCATCACTTTAGCAAATGAAACTATAAATACGCACCCAAGCTACCTAGCTACAAAAATCAAGCAACATAGCAAGCAAACAATTGAAACCTTTTACAATTTGTTTTCAACTTTTATAGCCATGTTTGATTCATTAGCCTTTCCTCAATACTTTATTTGCCCAGTAATTTTCTTTCTCTTTCTCCATCATTTCAGAAAGATCAACTCAACCCCATGGAATTTGCCTCTTCTTGGCATGTTAGCCTCTGTGATTCTCAACATCAACCAGCTTCATGACAAAGTTGCCCAAATTCTTGAAAAAACAAAGGGCTCATTCATGATCAAAGGCTCATGGGTAGCTCAATATGATATGTTTCTCACAAGTGATCCAGCAAATGTTCAGCACATAATGAGTACAAATTTTTCAAAATATCACAAAGGGTCCGAGGGGAGGAAGAGGTTTGATATTTTCGGAGAGACGGGGCTTTTCAATTCTGATTTTGATGAATGGAAACACCAAAGAAAGCTTGCTCGTGCGTTTATTAATCACCAGAAGTTTCAGCAACTGATGGCCAAGATCGTTCCGGAGATGATCGAAAGAGGGCTAATCCCAGTTCTTGATCATGTGAGTGAAGAAAAAATGTTGGTGGACTTTCAAGATTTGTTGAAAAGGACCACGTTTGATTTTGCATGCTTGATTGCCACTGGGCATAACCCTAATTCCCTTTCGGTGGGGTTTCCGGAAATGGGGTTTCCGGATGCTGTTGATGATGCTTGTGAGGCTATACTTATCCGGCATCTCGTGCCGGAAAGTTTATGGAAGTTGCAAAGCTGGTTAGGGTTTGGGAAGGAGAAAAAATTGGCTAATGGTTGGAGAACCATTGACCAATTTTGGGAGAAGCAAAAGTCAATGAAGCAAGAAGAAATAGAGAAAGGAATGGAAGCTAAAGAAGATGAAGGTATATATAGTCTTTTGAATTGTTACTTGAGTGGACATGAAGTAACAGGACCAACACCAGCTGAAAAAGTTATGAGAGACAACATCACGGGCTTAATTTTTGCAACTGAAGGCACCACAAGTATAGCTCTCACTTGGTTCTTTTGGCTGGTCTCCAAGAACCCATTTGCTGAAACCAAAATCAGAGAAGAATTGAAGAGAAATTTTTCACAAGAAGGATTCAATAAGCCGCCGTTGGTTCGACTAAACGAGCTGAATAAGCTTGTTTATCTCCATGCAGCTTTGTGTGAAACCCTAAGGCTGTATCCTCCTGTGCCTTTTGAAATAAGGATTCCTCTTCAGCCTGATGTTCTTCCAAGTGGGCACCAAGTGAATCAAAACACACACGTTTTTTTTTCAGCGTATTCGATGGCGAGAATGACTTCAGTCTGGGGAGAGGATTGTCGAGAATTCAAGCCGGAGAGATGGATCACTGAAGATGGGAGGATCAGGCATGAGCCACCACACAAGTTCTTTTCATTCAATGCAGGTCCAAGGATCTGTATTGGTAAGGATATTGCATTTACTCTGATGAAGGCCACAGCAGCAAGCATTATTCATAATTATGATGTTCAAGTAGTGAAAAATCATCCGGTGACCTACAATCTTAGTATTGGTTTTCGGATGAAGCATGGATTACTGGCTAGGGTTTCTAAAAGATCAGCTCAACCGCGGCATATTAATTGATTCAATTGATAACCTAAGGTCTCTTCAATATGCAAGAAATGTTTGGTTAATTTAGATTGGAGGAAGTCGCTGATTTCGAAACAGCAAGAAAACATAACGACATGGTGTGGATTTGTCTCCATCCTTAGGAACATTATTCAGCTTCAGAAAACGATTTGGTTACGACTACAATGCATTTGATGCATTGATGGATCGGTCTAAATAAATGTGAATTTTTTATAATTAGTTGTGGAAGGAAAAGTAGTAGTAGTAGATTATTACGTTTAATGGTGGTATGAAGAATGTAAAGATTATTGTGTTTAATGGTGGTATGAAGAATGTAAAATAATATAAACGAAACTAGTGAATAATAGTATTTTCTTATATCCACAAAGTCGCAACTAGAGTTGGCAAAATGAATCACTGAGTCGTGTTCGTGTCATCTCAGTTTCGTGTTGTTTTAAATTTTGATCGACCCGAACACGACCTATTTAATAATCGTGTTAAATTATTGAGACTCGTACCTGACACGAAAAATAAACGGATTATCTAATAACCCGTTTAATATCTATATATTTAACAAATGTTACACATCCAAACTATTACACATTTACACTATTTAAAGTTTAAATTATACATATGTAAATGATAGTATCTATTGATATCATAAAATATATATGTGTATCAATATTTTACACCCTTAGCTATTAAAGTTCTAAATTTGTTTTAAATTTTATAAATAAAACACTGTGTATATGTCTGTCTTCTAAAAAAAAAATCAAAAATAGAGAATCATGTCCAATATTTGAATTTTAATGATAGGAATTTAAAAGTTAATTTAAAGTAAAAAAATATAATCGTGTTGTTATTCGGGTAGATGGGTCAAGAATTTTAACCCTAACTCGATATGAAAAAAAATGTGTCAACCCAAACTCAACCCATTTAATAATCATGTCAAATTTGATGACTCATCCCCATTTATTAGTGTTGTGTGTTGAAAATGTAATTAAAAAAAAGGTCAGAGTGATGGGTGGTTGAGCCACCATCTTTGAATTCAAAGACGGTGGGTGGTTGATGACTCATACCCATTTAATATTCTTGTCAAATTTGATGACTCATGTCCATTTATTAGTGTCGTGTGTTGAAAATGTAATTAAAAAAAGGTCAAAGTGATGGGTGGTTGAGCCACCATCATTGAACAAGGAAAAATGGGTGGGTGCTGCCCATGCAAAGAAGAAAAAGAGGAAGAAAATGGAAGCCAAAATTTGGCTATAAATAGAGGAATTCTCCTCCTCATTTTTGTATCTAAGAGAAGCAATCTAAATTGAGAGCAGAGAAATATTTTTTAAGCATGTAATTATATTGTAGGAGCATTTGACTCCTCAATATGGGTATTACGGGTTTGCTTTGTTAAGGAATATTTCTCGAGATTATATATTTGGACCTTGGGTGTGAGAAAATTATTTCTGAGAGTGTAGTTGTAATAATTTTTCACATAGTGAATATTTTTCTCTAGTTGTTTTGTGACAACGGCAGTGATTTTTCTACGGATTTGGAGTTTTCCACGTAAATCTTATGTTGTGTGATTGGTGTATTCTCCATTTAATTTTTTTGTTAATTTGTTGTTTGACAAATTGCTTGCAGTGATCTTGGGAAGAAGTTCAATTTCCTAACATTGTGTTCGTGTCAGGTAATCAGATCGTGTTAAATTTTGCTAGCTGTAGTCGCAATTAATGTATTACATGATAAAATTAACAATTCATCGATGGATCTGATTTGTTATATGGTCTGCTCAAAGATTTTAGTCCTGTTATCAACAAAGTCTAGCTCTATATATGTAAATTCTGAAAGTTACACCATAAGAGGTATTTTAAAAAGATTTTGAAGTCCAACTCTTTTTTATTTGTAATTTTAACTTACAAAATAGATTTTTGTTTTATAATTTGGCTCTTGGATTTTAACTATCATAAGCTTACCCTTGATTTATAAGCTTACCATATGTGATTTTCAGCCCCTAAATTTCTAATTTCGGCTCAACCCCTGCCCCTACTTCTTGTCTAATGGCGATGTGGAATATTATTGCAATCGATAAATATCCGACCTCATAAATATTTGAGACTTCAAATACGACCAAGAGAGGATTGTTATGTCATTCAAATGAAAAACCCACACGCAACAAATATGTAATAGATGGGCTGATGGGGCGAATCTGATAGTGTAAATTGAACATTGAGAAAATAAATATGTAAAACAACATGATTTATAAAACCTTCAGTGACCATCGAGCAAACCTCTTTTCCGAAAACCTGATGTTTTGCAACTTTTTAATAATATTTCTTAGTATTCAAAAAAATTTCTGTAAAGGTTCTTTGTTCTTGAAGATTGCATAAGAGAAAAATAATAATAATAAAATTAGGAGCATATTAACCCTCCATTAAATGTGGGAGCTCGCGATGCAAGACTTTATTTTACTTTCCTGATAGTTGACAGACAATTGGCTCATGACAGCCAGAGTTTTCTCTTTCTACATGGCAGCCTTTCCATATTTTTTTTAAAATTCGAGATCGAGAGGTCACCCAACAAATTAAGAGAAGAGTAGTGCGGAGAGAAGCACGATAGAAAAATGAGAGTTTTTTTTTCTCTCAACTCACTTATTTTCTCTCTATCTTTTTCTTTTATTATTTTTCTCGTTTTTTTTTTTTTTTTTATGTTTCTCGACACCAAGTATTTTTCTTCAGAGAAATGATATGGGGACTCAATGGCTACAAAAGTCTGACAAGACCACTCACATGGTGTTTAAAGTTTTCTTTTTTTCATTTTTATTTTCACGGCCGTTGGGGATGTCGACAGGGGCACGCAAGGCATCTTAAAAAATACTTTTCTCCTTCTTTGTGATAAGCTGCGAGCATTGAGACAATCAAATATGTTTAGCGTTTTGGACCACAATTTGAAGCTGTTGAATTTGGTTTTGTTGATTTGATACCCAAATTAAATTACCGGTTGATGCGAGATCTTGGAATTGGTAATTTTATATAAATAATGAGGATAAGATTGTCATTTTCTTGTCCAGTATATAAGACGATAACGAACAATCATGCTGGCCAGATAAGGAAAGGATTATCACAAAAAGGAGAGAATAAAATATGTAAAAAAAGAAATATTATAATTAGGTAAAGCATCTAAATGATTGGAGAAAAAACACAAGACAAAGCATTACATAATGTCTAACGTTTTTTTTTTCTTTTTAATTAATACGAAGATGAACGTGATGGGATGCTTTGTTCATTTCTAAAGAAATTATCAGGATCCACCATAGTTTTGACATCCACCAACTTGTTGAAATTATTCATAAAATACTTGTTGCCCCAAATGCTGGCTTTTTTTATGCTTGTGTGAGTGTCACCTTTGTTATTTCTTCCGATTTCTAGATCTTTGTCATTAAGATATGCCGCTCGAGGATTTTTGGAAGCATAGGGAGTCATGTAATTGTACATCTTTGTGACCAATTTGAGTGCATTTTGAGATTCTTCTTCTTTTTCCCATACTGCAAAGTACAACAAGTAGTAAATGTTGCCAGCTCTATGTGGGAATGGGATTGCTGACTCTGAAATCTCACTCATTTTCCCACCGTAAGGAAAAATCACCACTTGAATGTTGTGTCCTCCTTTT
Source organism: Citrus x limon (assembly GCA_034663535.1). Lineage (NCBI taxonomy): Eukaryota > Viridiplantae > Streptophyta > Magnoliopsida > Sapindales > Rutaceae > Citrus > Citrus x limon. The sequence continues at coordinate 27,138,134 of CM067997.1, forward strand.
TCATAAAGCAAATCATACATCCCTTCAAAACCTTTTACAGGAATAGGCTCCCTCACGTAATCAGATTTTTCTTTGAAAAAGGATTTGGAATAATTCCTATCAAGTAATGCTTCCAATTTGTACGGCTCACTTGCTTGCAATCCACTGAGATATATGGCAGATTCAATCCAGCTCATTTCTTTGCAATCTTCTTTTGTCAAACCAAGATCAGGGAACCTTTCCTGCATTAATGGAAGAAGCCTATCAACCCCACCAAGAAACAAGGATGAGAATGAGCACGTGATCGTTCCCTTTTTCTTCGTAGTACTTAAACTCACTGCCCTAAAGGTAGCACTGATGACTAAGTCTTCAGGAAGCTTATCAGCAACGTACTGATATTTGTCAAGGATCTTTGTCGCATTATTTTCCAAGGTTCTTGTGACTGTGAATGCAGTCACAGTTGATGGAACTGTGACTAAATTTACTTTCCAAGCAACAATGATTCCAAAGCTAGCTGCTCCACCTCCCCTTATGGCCCAAAATAAATCCTCTCCCATTGATTTTCTATCAAGAATTCTACCCCTAACATCAATCAAGTGAGCGTCAACTACTTGATCAGCAGAAAGACCAAATTTACGCATAACGTAACCATAGCCTCCCCCACTAAAATGTCCACCAACACCAACAGTCGGGCAAACTCCAGCTGGAAAGCCAAGAATTTTACTTTTCTTGGCAATTCTATAATAAAGTTGGCCAAGGGTAGCACCAGCTTGAACCCAAGCTGTTTTCTTTTCTGCATCAACGTTGATTGAGCTAAGATTTATTAAATCTATCATCACAAATGGAACTTCAGAAGTATAAGAAAGACCCTCAGAATCATGACCTCCACTTCGAACTCTAATTTGGAGGCCATGTTTTTGGGAACATTTTAGGACTGTTTGAATTTGGGATACATGAAATGGCTTGATAATGACTTGAGGTTTCGGGTATTTTGGTGCTCTGAAGAGAAGATTTTGTTTTGAAAAATCCAATATTGATGAATATAAAGGGTTATCTTGAGTGTAAATTACTTAAGAAATGGAGGTGTCCTCAGAGTGTAGAGAAAGGCATTGAAGAAAATTTTCATTAGTGAGTAAAACTATCCCATGAAAGAATAGCAAAAGAGCTAAAGTAATTGAAAGAATAATTGTAGTGCTTTTCATTTTGCTGATGTGCAAAAGAGATTAAACCCTTATGTATCAGTATACAATCATACCAACTACTCTGATAAATTAATTTTAAATGTGTGGTGTGCGGCATAATAAAAAAGTAATGCATTATTGATAAGAATGGCATCGTTTGACATTGAAATTTTAACTCAGATAGATTCGTATCAAACAAAAAGCGTTTATCATACCATAAACAAGCTACATTATTTGATGAAAAATATGATTTTGTTTAAAAAATTAAAATTTTTATTCCATTTATATTTTATTTTCCTATTTTACTCATGAAAAGTGTTGGATTCACTTCATTTAGGTGGCCCAAGCCCAAAGCTTCCAATAGTTTGGATGTTTAAGTAATTAAAGAAAATAAGTTGGGGTTAAAAGACAATTTCCATAAAACTTAAGTTAAAAAATCACGTGGATATAAAAGCAAGTGAAGCGGCACCTTAGGATGGGATAAGGATATTTGAACTATCCGGAATACTTTACAAACCCATACTTTATAAAAATATTTATTACTGTTATGTCCACGAATGAATTTACTATTAAGAATAAAATTATGTAATTAAATGAAATAATTTATTCTCTACACCCTTCAAATCTCTTTTTTCTTTGTCCATCCCTTAAACCTTGGTATTCAATGGGCTTCTCTAATATTTTTTTTACATATTGTTGATGCGAGATTCTGGTTTTCTGCTTCGTCCACGACCAGGATCTCTCCTCAACTAACTCGTCCACGACCAGGATCTCTCCTCGTAAGACTTCTTCTCCGCAAACTCATGCGTACACAGAGACAAGTCAAAGCACGCCGGGTGTTTTCCCAGCATAAACCCTTCGACGCTCAAGTCAGAAATGTAGGCTTTGCCTTTCTGGGAAAAACGACCACTAATCTTATGGCTCTTTTACGATTTCTTAATAGAAAGCTCTTTTGCCTTAGTTGTAATCTAAAAAAGTCTAACCATTTTACCTTCGTTGGTTACCTTTTTATAGGCTTCCCTTGAATCTGGGCCTTCCCACAATCCACGTCCATCACCTCCCCAACTCTCGGAAGTGGATGCTCCATTATCGAAGTCGTGGCTGGATGGGCTTCGTGTCTTGATTCTCGGGCAGGAGTACACGTTTCGCCAACCGTCACTGACCGGGTCTTTCCCCCTCAACCTCTAGCAGGAATGGCCTTATGCTCCTAGCAGGAGGCCGGGTTCTGCTATGGCCCCGTGGAGGGTGCATTCATGAACGAGCAGAACTTTCCTGTTCGTGGTCACCTGCTACCAGACTTCAGCTGAATATTCCTGTTCGTAGAATCCTGCTCCCAGACATCTGCTCATCATGGTTGGTCTTGTAGAAGTATTACCCCCAAACACATATGTCTCTCCAAATTGCAAATAAAGCTAGGAGTGTGCATCGATTCAATAAATTATATAATTAGAATCCATTTTAACCTTGGTTTCTATCGTTCCTTTGGTTTTTAGGACTTCTGAATCCGTTCATGGCATCGGTGTCGCTGTTCGATTTCTTGTTAATCTTGAAATGATCAAAATATCCTCAAATTATATAAAATACTCAAATTATAACAAAACACGCACGATCAAAGTTTAAAGGACTTAATTACATAAAAAGTAGAGATGTTGTAAGACTTGAAATATAAAATGATGATTTTTTTTCTTTATAAACATACACTCTCCAGTACTTAACAATAAATAAATGTCTTTTGTATCTTTTTACAAGCAAACCTTGATTATTAGTTGATGATTATTCTTGGAAAAGGTAAGACCCTTCATTTATGCAATAAGTATAAAATGATATTTTAAAAATTTTCATTTTTCTTTAGATATAAGAAACGAGTTGTTTCACTTAGTTGTAGACTTTTGAGTAGCTCGATCTGAGCAAAATGCATTTGTTAATGAATTTCACTTGAATTAAAAAAAAATTACTGTTTACCTAGATTTTAAAAGTGCCACCCCATACATAAATTTTAGTTATCATCCAATAACTATTGCTTTTAGAAAAACATTTGGGTAGTCCTAGAATATACTTCTTTTCCATTCATTCATTATCATATGTATATTTCAACTAATTATATTAATATGCATACAAATATAACCATCTAAGACCTTCTCTTTAAAGGACAATTTAAAAAATAAAATTTGAGTATTCGGAGGATTCTTTGACGATATCAGTATCTAGTTCTTCAAAGAGAGTCAGAACGCCTAATAATAGCCCAATTCCATTCATGATTGGTTGAGCTTAATTTACTACTATAATTAATGACTAATAATATTTTTAAAACTGAAATGATGAATAAATTTTAATTGTTTAATTTATTTAATTTTACTAATAAAGTACTTGACTTCAAACATAAAAGTTCTCTATTGAATTTTTAATTGATTGTAATCATATGTATTAATCTTGTTATAGCTTACAATTCATAACTTATTTATTAATTCTTGCGATTCTCAGTTGATTTATTAATTCCTAGAGAATTACATGTTTTATAAGTTATAATGTAAAATTCCATCTTATAAAAAAAGTGTAAAATTTCATAATGAACGAGTTCTACTGTTTCAAGTTGTGAAAAGTTCAATTTCAGTATTTTTTTTATTTGACTCGCACTTTTATTTTCTTCTTTTTTTATATATAATTATTTTGTTAGAGTTGATATTTATAAGGGCAAGCTCTTGATACCAATAGAAAAGCCGCAAATTGTCAAAAAACTTTTGTTTAAATTTGAACTAAATATTTTATTTGTCCCCAATAAAAAACAATACCAAACAACTGTTAGTTTAAACTTGATTTCAATCATATGAGCAATATCCTTTTTTTTTTGTTAGTTATTAGGTACTAATTTAGAAATAGAGAGATTAAATGATTAATTGGCTAAGGCAACACTTATATATATAGGACAGTGATCCAATCCAAGGTACCAAATTGAATCACTTTTCGGGAATCCAACAGGAGCCATTGGATTGAAATCCAATTGCCGCGATGGTTTTTTTTTTTTTATTATTTCTTGGTTGCACATGGTGGGTGGCCTTTGGATTTAAATTCAAAGGCCACCAACCTTTGTCTCGAAAACTGTTCCAATCCGAGAGTTCCCCCATATATATATAGGATCCCTCTATATTACGTTTAACGTAACATACACCCACACATAGCAACAGTACCCACTAGTGGGGCTGCTACTGTTGTTGTGTGTGTGCTATGTTACGTTAAACGTAACTTAGCACTGGCCATATATATATACCTTAAGTAGAGGCCTGTCAAGTCTAAGTTAATTTTTTAGTCATTCATCTCAAGACTTGAACGCAAATAACTATTTAAAAGAAATATATTTAAAACTAGCACACCCTTGTGATAGATGCATTTATGTGGATGAATTCATTCTTTCCAAGGAATTTGTTGTTGGCACACCATTTCAAATTTTCAATCTTTGAAATTATTTTGGTTCTCAGTCAATAAATAAGTACTTCAGAGGTCATCTGGTTAAGCAATCTCGAATTTTGATATTGTTAGTTGTGGCCGGTCCGAATTTCTCAAATTACATATAAACTATTAATAAATGGTAAACTTAATAAAGTTGCAATAGCATTAGCCTACAAATTTAAGTCATTAGTAGTGTTTGTAAACACGTTTATTTTTAATTGTACCTCAATTATTTTCTTGCACATTTATATTTTGAATTGTTTATGATGTTCTACATCTATATGAATATATTTGTAATATAATTCAAATGTCTATTGAGACTATGTCAAAAAATTTCTCCCACTATTAAACAGATATCTACGTTTAGATACCCATATTTGTGGGAAGATAAAAATATTTTTTTAATAGAAAAGCTTAGCTTTCATTAAACGAACTTGAGAATAAATACAAAAGTTGAGTTGGACACTTCTTAGTCCACACTTTTGATTATGCATTGTTTAGAGCCAACTTGGATATTGAGTGGGCAGTATCATTACAAAGTCTTGAAATGTGCTGAATTGTGGTGTCGTTCATCCTTTTAAGTCTTTCTTGAATATCTAAAATAGTCCAATCGACTTAAGCTTTACTGCATTTTCTCCCTAACACTAGGTCTACAACTTCTTGGCAATCAGATTCAATTATCAAAGGCCTGCATCCAGCGGCTTCTGCAACTTCAAAACCCAACTGAATTGCTTCTGCTTCAGCTGCAAGAACATCTCCAAAGAACCCTTCCTGTTTTTGAGCTACTGCCACAAATTTTCCTCTAGAGTCTCTATTCACAACTCCTAAACCTGCCACTTTATTTTGTCTATTCATTGCTGCATACATGTTTATCTTTAAGCAGCCTGCTGGTGTGGGTTTCCAAGTTTGCTCTGCTAAAGCGGTCTGGCTTTGAGGGGAAGGTAGTGATGGTGGCTTAATTTTCCTATAAGCTTCTACAATGGCTTCTGCTTTAGCCAATAATACTTGGGAATCTTTCTTCTTTCCTTCAAAGATAAAGAGATTCCTTGAATGCCAATTCGCCCAACAAATTGCAATAAATAACTCGATCTTTGTCGTACTCTTTTTTACAGTCAAAGCTTGGAACACACCCAAGAGATCTTGATTTGCAAAGAGGTTCATTTTATCTGCAAAATTAGTGATGTTCTATGTCTTCTTGGATGCTTTGCAGTTTAGAAGTGCATAGGTGGTATTTTGTCCTGCTTACCACATCTTAAACATCAAGGTTGTTGTAAAACTTTTTTTTTTCCAAGAGATTCTCGGTTGTTAGAGGGAGATTTTGGGCTGCCCTCCACATGAAAATCTTTATCTTCTCTAAAATATCCAGTTTCCATATTGTATGCCACTCGGATGATTTTCTTTTTAAAGTACTTGGGCAGTTTGGGAATTTCAACTTTAAAGCCACCTAGTATCCTCTCTTCACAGTATAGTTACCATGCTTATCAAAGCCCCATATGAGCTTATTTGGCCTCAAGCTTTTTGGTAGCACTATCTTCAAAATGTGCTCTATGTCTTTAGCTGTGAAGTGTTGTTTTATTAGAGTTTCATTCCACTTATACTCTCCATCTATCAATACAGAGATTGAGGTATCTAAAGGCAGGGTTGGTGTTGACAAAATCTTAAAAGTTAAAGGTCTAGGAACCCAATTGCTGTTGTAAATTCTGACTTGATCTCCACATCTTATCCTCTATCTCAATCATTGTTGCAGCACTTGTCTACCTCAGAGGATACTCCTCCATATAAAAGATAGCTTACATCAAAAGTTTGCATTCAAATTTTTTTTTTTAAATATTAAGCCTAGAGAACTCTTGCCATTAAGGAGTTAGGGAACTGAATTACTCTCCAGCCTTGCTTAGTTAATAAAGCTTGGTTAAAGCTAGATAACTCTCTAAATCTCATCCCTCATTTCTCTTTTGACTTGCACATTCCCTCTCACCTAGACCAGTGAATGCCTCTGTGATTTCTTTTTGTTTCCCACAAAAAACGAGCTATTTCCTTTTGGATGTTAGCACATAGACCCATTGCTTTGATTAACACTTCTTTTCCTCCACTTGAAATTTTTTTTTTTTTTTACAGTTGAATATCTTATTCAGCAGTCTTAACTTGATGTAGTTGAAGAAGCTTACTTTTTTCCTTCCCACCATAGATGGCAGCCCTAAATTCTTCTGACGTCTAGATACCACATTAAGTTGGAATATGCTTTTGATCTCCTCCATTTGCTTGGCGTAGGTGTTTGCAGTGAAGAACATATAGGATTTTTGGTAGTTAAAGATTTGTCCGGATGCAATTGCATAGTTGTCAAAGATTTGTTTCAGCCTTTTACATTCTTCCGGATCAGCCCTTGTGAAGATAAGGCTATTATTTGCAAAAAAGAGGTGGGCGATTGACAAGCTGCTGCTGAAATTTATGCCTTAAATTAGCTTCTTTGATTCTACCTATTGCAACAAGTTTGAGAAGCCTTTTGCGCAGAGAATAAAAAGATAAGGAGACAGAGGGTAGCCTTGCCTCAAACCCCCCTATGAGTGAATCATTCCTTTTGCAGTACTATTAATAAGAATGGAGAAAGATGCTGTCGAGATACACCTCATTATCAACTCAATCCATTTGGGGGAAAAGCCTAATTTTTCCATAACATTCTCCAAGAAACCCCATTCAATCATATCATAGGTCTTGCTTATATCAAACTTTAAAGCTACCTGCCCTTTTTTTTTCCCTTTATTGAGCCTTATTTTATGCAAACACTTATAGTCAATGACCACATTATCGGTAATGAGCCTACCAGGGATAAATGCACTTTGTGTTTGAGAGATAATGTTATGTAACATGTGTTTACACCTATTTGCTATGGTTTTTGTTATAATTCTATAAATTACATTATAAAGACTAATAGGCCTAAACTCTGTCACTTGTCTTGGCTTCTTAACCTTAGGTATCAATGCAATGTATGTGTGATAGAGAGGGGCAATGTTATCTCCTTCATTAAGGATGTTAAGGCAGGTTGTCAACACTCCTTTGTTCACTGATTTCTAGTGTTTTTGAAAGAATGCTACTAGAAATCCATCTGGTCTGGTAGCTTTTGTTGGACATATTTGCAATAGGGCTGTTATTATCTCTTCGGCACTGAAAGGTTATCCAACTCTTCGTTCATTTTCGTTGTTATTTTCCTTGGTATTTTTTCCAGCACCTCTTCCATTTGAGTTTAAGAGGGGTTTGTTGTAGTGAAGAGATTTGCAAAGTAGTTACAAAATATTCTTTCCACATCTTCTTCTTTCTCTGTCCAGTTCCCATCTTCATCTAAGATTCCCTAAATTTTGTTTTTCCTCTTTCTGGATGATGCTTTTGCATAGAAAAATTTTGTATTTTTGTCCCCTTTGTGCAACCAATCTGCTATGGACCTCTGCTTCCAGTATATTTCTTGTTCTAAAAAGAGGCCATCGATATGTTTTTCTAATTTTTTAACCAGCTCACCATCCTCATAATGTTGATTTCGTTGATTTAATTCTTTTAGCTCCTGTATCAGCTTCTCCACTTTGTGCCTTCTATCTCCTAGCTCTTCTCTACTCCACATTTGAAGTTGGATCATTGATTCTTTTGTTGTTTTCATTAAACATTCAACCGCATTTCCATGACTCCATTTGTCATATGAGCTCCATAAGTCCTCATAATGCACCTGGGGGAAAGTCCTTCTCTTGTATCTTAGCCCTCTTCCTTTTTCCACTACTGTCATTATAATAGGGTTGTGATCGAATGTCCATGTCTCCAGAGTTACAGCGGTTGATTCTAGGAACATGTTTCCCCATTCTTTATTTCACAAAAAACGATCTAATCTTTCATCGATCAAGCAATATCCATACCTTTTGTTCGACCATGTCATTGGGCGCCCACTACTCCTTAAATCCATCAGGTTGCATTCCTTAACAGGCTCCCTGAAATTTTGCATTAAATTAACATCTCTATCATTTCCTCCTATCTTTTCGCAAGGTCATAAAATTTCGTTGAAGTCTTCAAAGCACAACTGAGGTAGAGAAAATAAGTTGGCTAACCTTTTAATGAGTGTCAGTGTATAGTGCTTTTGACTCATTTCCGGGTGTGCATAGATTCCTGTACATCTCCAGTAGCTTCCATTTTCAGCACATACAACTGCATCAATGCGATGTCTACTCCAAGACTTTACATCCACCCTCAAGTCAGAATCCCACATTAGGGCTAAGCCCCCCCTCTCCTTTCATGTTCTGTCAACTTGAAAACAATTTTCAAAATTTAATTTATGACTATTTTCTTACATTTGACTCGGTGTTAACTTGGTCTCAACAAGAAAAACAAGCTTAGGCCAATGCATTTGGAGCAGTTTTTTGAGTTTCGCGGAACGTCGAGTTACTCCCCAGTCCCCGAACATTCCAGCTGATAACATTCATGGCTGTCGGCCGGGCTGTTATCCAACCTCCGCCGATTTTAATACTGAAAATTCCATTGCCATCTCCCTTGTTTCATTGGTTTGCTTTTCCATGCTCTCCATGTCTAGCTTTTGTTTTGCTTTCGGTGAAGCAAAGATCACTATCTCCATAGGACCACTCATTTTTTTCCTTTTCGTTTATGGGCTTTCCAAATTTATTCCCATTACTTCAGCTGCTGGCCTTTTTGCTATATTTGGCCCATTTTGCAGCTCTGCCCCTTTTTCTCTAATTTTGTCATCTTGTCTAGCTTGCATTTTCCACTTTCTCTTTTTGGGCTTTGTCGTAGGTGCCTTTGGCCCATTTGCCACTTTTCCATTTTCCCCTTCAACCTCGACTTTCAGTTTCCCGCCACAAATTTTCTTCATTGCCAAATTCAATTTCCCTTGTAACTTTTTTGGCTCCGTCTCTTTTTCTTTCCCTTCTGCATTAGCCGTCTGCTCCCCTATTGATGTTGACTTCATTGACAATCCCACTTAGCCTCTGACAGCTTTCACTCCTTGCTCCCTTATCATTGCCCTCTTTCATGAAAAGCTCCTCTGGAATTATTATCTTCTTACTCCGGGTTGCTCCAACATCCAAACCCGATGTTTCATTCCCGGTTGAGGCTTGCACTTCTGTAACTTTGGACTTGGAATTGCTAGGTGGGCTTTGTTAATTCCTTCTTTGATTTTGTACGTCTGCATTCCTTCGAGAAGATAAAATATTTTTAAGTGGATAGAAACTCAAAACTTACGAAGCCCACTATTAGGCCTAAAGCCTCAGTGGCTATACATGTTTATTAAGATGGTAGACATGATGATCATACACACAGAGGATTGAGGATTCTATCTATAAATAGTGTTTGCATTCTTAAATAGTTTAGCGTTCTATTTTTTCACTTGAGTCCTATTATTTGTAGAAGTTAATTAATTAAGCCATAAGTTTTAAAAGTGGATGACTTAAGTCTTCCCGAATTTAATTAAGCCGTCTCCTTGTTACTCTATTACGTACGTGAAGAATGTTGAAAAAGGGGCTACTCGTGTTGATTTAGTTTACCTTTATGTTGTTGACGGTATTTGATGTGTTTGAATTCAATTTAATTACCTTGTTTTATATTTTTAATATTACAATTATTGGATAATCATCAAACTGAATGGATGTTGTTTCCGTCTTTTTAATATTTTATGATCTACATTATTATTGGACAATCAAATTGAGTGTTCTTGTTCGCAGTATTTTAATGGATGTTGCTTATTAACTCATAATAAAAAAATACCCCAACTTATTACTCTCGATTTTTTTTCTTTATTTAATTTTAAATATTATTTTTTACTCCTAATTAAACCCAATTAGACTAAAAAGGGAAGTATTAAAAAGATAAAAAAAATAAAAGTAAGAAGAAGAAGAATGGAGAGAAAGAGAGCTACGGAAATGAAAGGTGGGGGAGAAAGTTGTTGGCCGAAACATTTCGTGGAAACCCCTTCAGTTTTCTGAAATTGGAGGTAGGCTTCTCAATTTTTGAGTTTCTTACACTATTAATTTTTTTTTAAAAAAAAAAATTGATTTGGTATTCGGAGGATTGCAAAAGAATAACAAGATATTGGATAAGATGAGTTCTACTGTACATAAATATTGTATTGTGAGTTTATATATTTTCTAATATTAGTTCATTTATATTTATATTATGATTAATTGTGATTTTGATTAAATTTTGGGGTTTGCTTATTAAATAAATTTGAGGATTCGGATGTTTTGATAATTGATTTATGAATTTTAGAGCAGAAATTTCCTGAAATAATGAATTGAGCTCTTATAGGCAAAATAAATTAAAGTACTTATGGTGGGATATGTAAGAATCATGAAAATTGGTGGATTAGAATTAATTCTATAAATTTTAGATTTAAAGACATATCTGAGCATTGTCAACATTATATGTTAATTTACAGCAGTGAGATTTCTAGAAGGAGATGTCACTAGATAATGAATACAGAGAATAAATTACAAACTAGTTTTATTTCATAATGGATGTTGAGTATAAGTATGTTTTCTTGGTTCAACAAAGAGCCACGTTCGTAAATTAGCATAGGACGTCGAGATGAGTCAAGTTTGAGCGTCATCGTTCTGAGTGGAATATGCCAAATTTATATTTTATATTTTTCTTATGATTTTAAATTTAGTTTTGATGCTTTCATTAAGTTTGCAGAAAGTAGAATTTATTTGCATACTAATGTGTTCCTTTAAGGATATGAAAAATGACTTTTTTAATTCATTTGATTTTAAATGCATGATAGTATTTTAGTGAAATAAAATATAGATTTAAATTTTGTTTAAAGTGCTTATGTATGTGTGTAAAAAGTTTGTTTCCAAAATCCTCAGGCAATACATTTCCCATCCAGATACAAAGATAAGTACATAAAATGACTGTGATGATGTTAGGAGTCGTAGATCATATTAATAAAGCATTTTTATCACCTCTTTTTTGGATTGTGTAAGTTATGGTTGTTTAATGTATTAGCGACAACATATTCTTTTGAAACTATTGGAAATATTGGGTGATATTTGGATGAGATTATTTAAGCATATTATTTACAGTGATGTAGTATATTATGTGTTTGGAAAGTTGACCAATGAAGTTGGTTGAGTACTAGATTATTTTGGAAGTGCTTATCTTACATATTTGCATATTAGAAATGTAAAAAATACTGTGGAGATTTTATCAAATTTTAGGCAAATCTATATTGTTAAATTTATCACATTATATAAAACTAGATAAACTTACCCTTAAAGTTTGGGGCAGATTGTTTCAATTTAAGAGTTGAGTCTTAGCTCTAAGTTATATTCTTAATTTAGAAACTATACTAAATCAATATAGAATATTCTCCTCAACACTTCCATCACATGCAGGATAATATTTTTAGTTGGTCCTTGTCATATGGTAAAATAGTGTGGGTCCATCCATATTTTTCTATTATAATAACATACAAATGTCTATAGGTCTAACCATACTCAAAAGCTAGCTAAAGGGTTGAGGCCCAAGTTTTTTACACTTATCAAAGTCTTTCATTCCTAGTCCATGTAGGATAATGTCCATAATATGCCTATCACGAGCAAGCCGATCTTTTTGTCTAGTCTTTTTCATGTGGTAAGGTAATGTGATCTCACTTATATGTGAATTTAGTTTTGATATATTAAATCCCATGAGCTTAATTAGACCTTATTACGGATTGTGGTTGAAATACTATAAATAATTTATTTCACAAGTTTTGATAAAAGTGGTGTTTAATGAACTTTTAAAAGTTGTTTATTCCATAAGTTTCTCTATTTTAACAGTAGTAAAACCAGTAGAGAGCACTTTTTTTTTTAAATTCTTATTATAACTTTAATATTTTATTAAAATAACAATCGTGTTTTACTTTCCATAATAATATAGAAAGAAAAAATAATTTAAACTTATATCTACTTTAGTCATTATATAATAATTAAGAGAGTATTTTCGTAATAAAATTTACTAAATATATATACTGTACTTCTGAAATTGAGTGATGATATAGTCACAAACTCTTGTACAAACTTATTTTGTATAAATTGATTTAGTATTAACTTATTGATTGAATGAAAATACAAAATAATAAAAACAAATTATGTTGACCAAAAGACATCTAATCCAACTAATTAAATCATACCACATCAATTTATATATAAAAAAATTATATAAAAATTTATAACTATATTATTATTGTTTGAAATTGACAAACATTAAGCTACATTTTGAATTAACAGTTTATTTTATCCGTATACGAAAAGCAACACACTTTAGCAACTTTATTCTTTACACTTCTAAGAATTAGGAAAAAGACCCGATACGTCATGGAAATGTTGGTCACAATATCCCACATTTGCCGCCATTCCGCTCTTTAATTTTAACTCTTTTTTATTCTAATCTTTAATATTTCTTTTTCAGGCTTCCTGTGGGAGCAAAATTTTGGTGCTCGGCAAATCATTTTCAGGCAATAATAAATCTCTTTAGTTTGGAATCTTGTTTCATTCGTGGCTTGGAACTACGATAGCAAGAAAATTTAATGTCGGCATTTCACAGGGAATTAATAGTAGTTTGTGATCAATCAATTTGCAAGAAAAGGACCGATATAATGCTGCCAATTTTCAATCAATCGGAGTGACTATAAGACAAAGAAAGCACAGCTAGCATTATCAATAATTCAGATAAATCTAAACCAAACAGTGGAAAAGCTGAATAGACAGATAATGAACCTAATCTCTTAAATATGAGACAGAATAGCTGTCTTCGTGGCTAATAGCTGTCTTCGTGGCTCCTTTTCACGTGGAAAGCTAGACCCTAATTCAAACATAAAAATCACCATCAATAATATATCTTCCTTGGCATCTTGCTCCATTCGACCATTAAATTTAGATAATAAGTTAGCTAGTGACAATGCCAAAAAAGGCTTATGACCATCAACAAGAGTGACGGCAACACGAAGAAACGCTAGGTGCAAATAAGTGGATTAATCTCTACATTTCACTTGTAATAAAAAATAAATTTAATTTTTCCGGTCAACAATTTTTGTTACTTTGAGTTTCAGACTTTCAGTCAGCGAAATTTGAAAAATGAAACTCCCAAATAACTAATTCGGAAGCTCAAGATTGAAATCAATAATTTAAAAATGATAATTATATGCATTCTTATACCAGTAATACATAATGTTTCTAATTCATTTATTGATATTTTAAATAATCTCTTGGGTAAATTTTCGATTATTCCGAATTTATTATCTTTAAATTATTCCATTACTATTAAAAACTTTAAGTTATTTTAATTTTTATTTAAAAAATGAGAGGAGAGAGCTAATTTATATTTGTTAAATTATTTTAATTATTAACAATATTTTAATATGATTATTCTACTAAACAAATTAAACTGTTTATATTACATTTGTAATTATTAAAAATTTTGATGTTCAATTGTTTTTTTGAACTCTTTAGATAAGAAACCCTCCCTAAATTCTCTCTCTCCGTCACCAATCAATCTCCCGAAGTCTGTTATTGATCGGCTTTATAAAGTTAAGGTTTGTAATGCAAAACTGAAAATCGGTTTTTCGTCCATTCGTTGCCCTCTCTTGCTCTTTCTAAGCGTTTTAACCAGCCATCAACTTGGTCAAATTAGTTGACTCAAGTGCCCACGCCAGCTAACTCCTCCGCCAAACTCGCCTACCTTTGGTGACCAAAACCAACCAACTTCCACTCTGGATCGCCTCCCGCAGCCACCGTATGAAACACCAACCCGCTAGTTCCCTACACACGGGCTATTGCCAAACCATCTCCCTTTTCTATCAATTTATGCCACCACCATAATCCCCAGTAACCGGCGACCATAAACCCAGCCATCAGTCGCCGTAAAACTGCCTTAAATTGAAAGTCATATCTCCATAAGCCGCCGCCAATTCAACCAAACCGCCGCGAATCTAGCCAATCCACAGCCACCATTATACTCATCAACCTTAATCCACCCATCCTTACCTGATTTTCAACTACCGTCACCAGAAACCTGAACTTTTGTTTAATTACTGTTTCACCTGGTAATTTTATTCAATTTTTAGTTTAGCCCCTAACTCTTTTAAAACCACCATCTCTTACCATCTTCACTCCGAATCACGACCACACCCAACCTAAGAGTTGAGTATTATTTACAGTTTTGCCATTGTGTGGAAACTTGACAATAAATGGTAAAGTGCCATCTTTGCCCTTCTATTTATCATGTGCCGGAATTATTTGTATATACTCATCCAAACAAATTTCTTGATTGGCTGGATAAGATTGAGCACTGGTTTCTATTTTGGCACACTCCTAAAGAAGAGCAAGTATCATTTGCTGCTAGTAGATTAAGCATAAGTGTTTCAGAATGGTGGCATGAATTACCAATTTCTCAACTTGAGCAAGGCAAATGCAAAATTCGGTCATGGAACCGTATGAAGCATATTATGTGATCTGAGTTTATCCCTCTTAATTATTGTTTAGTATAACAAGGTAAGATATCAGTTTCTGATTATGCTACTGAGTTCGAAATTTTATGGATGTAAATATTATTATGAACTTGAAAAGGATACAATTACAAGATTTTTCAAGGGACTCAGTTTTATATTAAAGACAAGATGCCTACATACATTATATACACATTGCAGTATGTAATTCTAGTAGCGAAGCAAATTGATCACAAATTTTATCACAAATCAGAAGAGAAAGAAGCCAAGCATTGAAGCAATTAAGACAACCTCATCCTCGACACCAATTTGAGATCCGTAATCTTATCACAAGTCAGTAGCCTAAAGTGAAAGGCATATAGATAAAAGAAGTTTGTGCCTCTCTACATGTCGAAGATGTGCCTAATATTGTAGAAGAAAATGTACAATTTATTATTGATTTAAAGTTTCAATCTGACAAATTGTCTGAGAATGTGCATGATGTTTACTTGGAAGAGAAGACAAGTGTTGAAGATGATGAGATTATTGATCTATCTAAATTTTTTAAAGAAGACGAACAACCTCATCTTGATTTGAGCATTGACCCTAATAATACAACTAAAGTTGTGCAGCAAAATCAAGTTGAAGAAACTAAAATGATTGAAATGGTGCTATCTATTCTCATTGAAGACAAGAAGATTATGCTTGAAGAAGATTTAATTGCAAAGGTGAATCTTATGGGAGATGCATTGAGCCACAATTAGGGAAGGGGAAAAATTATTTGATCGTTGTTCATTCTTGGAAGACATCATCACCTTGAAGAATGTACAAGCGAAAGAAGTTGATGAAGTATGGATTTTTTAAAGTTTCGAGAACAATTGATGAGAAAGGCAATAAGTTCGAATTACAAGATGATTTGGTCTTACACTACAAGTTTCATCCTCTAAATTGTATTCAAACTCATGGACGTATTTCTTTTAAGAGGAGAAGAATGATGTAGGACGTTAATTTTGGTTAATTTAGTATTCTAGAATTTTTATTATTCTAAGGCTTTCTATTTTAATTGGAGTCTATTATGATATGTAATTTAATATTTTATTTTCATTATAATTCTAATTTAGTTTCACTTTTTAAATTAACTTAGGGAAGTAGGTTTACATTAGGGAAGCAGATTTCTTCTATTATAAATAGAGAAGTCTCATTATTGTAACTCAGATTCAATTATTCAATAAAACCCCTCTTTTATAATTCCCTCTTGAATTATCTATCAAAATCTCTATTGTATTGAGTGTCATCTAATCTCGTTTAACGCGTTATTAAAAATCTCATTGAGTCGTTTAAGTTAGAATGATATTTAATTATGCTTCGATTAGAGCGTAAGCTAATGGCGTTGGCTTGGTCCAATATTAGAATGATAATTACTTAATTAGTCTTTCTTACCTTATCAATTCTGCTTCCGCTATGCTCGCCCCATCATTAGTGTAGCTTAAATTTGTTTTGCATGTACATCTATGTATTATTCTTTAAGTAAATGAAGTCCTCATGTATTTTTTAGCTCCTCACCCCTAAATTTAATTACCTTTCCCGTCAAATGACAAAAAAAAAAAAAAACCAAAACCTCTCGTATTTGGTAAAATTAATTTTTTTCTCATGTTTTAATTTTACTAGAACTTCTCTAACATTATAATGAGAAATAAATCAATGTTATTTTTTATATAGAAAACTTGTAACTGAAAAATTTGAGAGTTGAAAAATAAATGATCTCGAGCACTAATATTAAACAAAAGGAAAATTTTGATTGTTTTTTCAAAATTTAGGTAGTGTTTATTTGTTGGAGTGGGAGTGAGGAGTCTGGATTCCTCTCACTCCAGTGTTTACTTACTAATTTTAAGGGGGGAATGGGAATCTCACTCCGTGGGACCCATATTTTTTTGGAGTGGGGAATGGGATTCCCACTCCCCCCTCTTCCATTTTTATCCTTACATTTAATCAAATAAAATAAATAATATTTAATAAAATAATATCATATTTATTTAAATAATATTATTTTATTATTTTATAAATTATACTTATTAAAAATAATAATTTATATTGATTCTAAGTTAAAATTACTTTAAAATAATATTATTATACTCATAGAGAATTAATAATATTACTATCTACTCTTTTTATTTGAAAATATAATATTATTATATTTATTTAAAAATAATAGTAATATATTTATTTAATATTAGTAATTAATAATAATCAATATTTTATTCTAAGAAAATATTAATTTTGTATTATATTATTAATAATAATGTTTCATTTGTGTTGCTCTTAATAATAATTTTTTACTTACTTAATTAAAATTAAAATTAATAAAAAAATTATTTACATAATTAAGAATATTAATAATTATTATTAATTTAAAAATATAATAAAATAAATATTTTATTTTTCAAATATATTTTTTTATTAATTTTGTAATTAAAAACTATAATTTTTTAAAGTGAGAAAGTGAGAAAGTCCCAGTAGGATGGCAAATTGCTGGTCTATAACAAGATTTTTTAAGCGCAGGCCAAAATTTATGTTGTTGGTAATAGACCGAACCCCTGTACTAGCCCATCCAAGTTCTTGGGCTTTCATTAATTTTTAAATAAATTTTAAATCTAGCCAAAAGTAAAAAAAAAAAACTTAAATTAAAAATAATTATTTAATACATAATAGACTAAAGACCCGTTTGGGGCAGCTGCGCTGCCACCGCGCAGCTGCTCCCCAGGCCAATTCTAGGGGAATGTTCCCCTAAAGTTGGCCTGGGGAGCAGCCACAGCGCAGCTGCCCCAAACGGGTCCTAAAAATTCAATACATAAAATACTTACAACACAATATAATAAAATATAAATAATAATTAAAAATTATAATTATATAAATAATAAATTAATTTTTAATTTATAAATTATAAAGCCTGAAATTCCATAAGCCTGTAACTGTACCCTTTCGCAGTAAACTTTAAAATTTTTTATTCATGTCTATGCCCTCATGTGACTTTTTGGTCCACCCCAGTCCTAAGGGCTCGCTATTGGTTGTTATTGTTATAAGTCAACTGAAGCCGGTGAATGGAAAAAATTAGGGACAATTTCAGACGTAACATGATATTATGATGCTGGGTGACAATAAATAATGGACCTGTCTATGGTACAGATTCTGTAACAAACATCTCCCGTCATCCCACCATCCGATTGTCTATTGTTTAGTTTCTCACTCCACATCCAACGGCTGATGCTGCAGTCTGTAGCTTACAGATTCTGTAAGCTAGTCAAGTCCATAAATAATAATAAGTTTTAAGAGGCACATTAATTGGCGTATCGTCCTTTTCATTATTAACAGATTGACGACCTAGATAGTATGTGGTATTGGGACCATTTAAAATATGAGTAATGATATATGAATAATTTTTTTGTATAAATTAGTGTGGTATGAATAAAATTAGTTGAATTAAATTTCACTTAGCCTACATAATTTATTTATATTATTTTATATTTTCATTCAATCAATGAATTAATGTCACATCAATTTGTATAAGATAAATATATACAAGAGTTTGTGACTGTACCATCACTCTTAAAATATTAATTACGTGATGTGAAGATGAGATTTGAATCATTTGATTGCTCTGAATTTATCAATAAAAAAATTTTTAAGCCACTTCTTTATTTTTTTTCCAATTTTTTTAACTCGTTTATTTATTCTTTTGAGTTCTAAAAATGTTCTCATTCATAAACATGAGATCTACATTATATTGAAAAAAATTTGTGTGGGAGAAATAAATTACCTCAGCATCAATTGTCATTTGAACATAATATTCAATTGATTTCATAATAAAACTCATAAATTTTTTATTATTTAATTTATGAGTCCCACTAATAAGATCCTTTAAACCTACTGACTAATAGGTCGTTTTAAGAGGCACAATTAATCTGCATATTGTAATTTTCACACATAATAGATTGACTAACTAGATATCATGATGTTGAGACCATTTATAATATTAATTACTTGATGTGAAGAATATGTTTGATTGCTCTAAAGTTATCAATGAAAAATATTTGTTTAAGGCACTTTCTTTCTTCTTTTCCAATTTTTTTTTCTAGTCACTATTTTTCATTTTTTTAAAAATATATCCATTCATAAATTTGAGATATACAATATATCAAGAAAAATTTATGTAGAACAAGTATACTTCCTCAACATTAAAAGCCTATCATTTAACTTAATTTTAGATGAATTGCATGATAAGACTCATAATTTTTTATTATTTAATTTATGGATTTCTCTATCAGAATCAATCAAACCTACCTAATAATAGGTTATTTTAGTGCATATTTTTCACCTAATGTGATATGATATGTCTCTCGCTCAATCTACTAACTTCAAATTCAAGTTAGCTCAAATAGTAAGTAGTTTTATTCAACTAGGCAGTCTCTTAAAGAGAGATTTTGATAAAACTAATTTCCTTTTGATACTTCAGACTCATAACGTCATATCATAACCAAACATAATAAAAGATAAACAATATAATCAAACATTTGTAATTGATTTTTCACTTTTACAAATATAAGGTTAAGATTTTTTTAATAGTGTATGACGCAATCGTTCTAGTTCTTGCTATATGCATAGCTGCCATATATATACATCACATATAATCTTGATTCTTGAAATTTTTATATTGCTCTTGATGGTCTTGATTTTTGTCATATACGTGCATCACATAATAGTCTTGATCCTTACCATATCTTTGTTAGATAAATTTTTAGTTTAGAGAAACAAAATAAACTAGACTCTCAATCAGACAATGTGGCTCAAAGGTCTATTTATACAAGAGAAAAGTTTTTTTTTTTAACCTATATGACAGAATTAATTAAAGTAAATAATCAAATACAATATTTTGATTTTGATTTTTCATATTTACATGCACATAATTATCTTGATTATTGTCATATTTTTACATAATTACGGTCTTAATTCTTAACATTTGTGCATGCCGTAATAGTCTTGTTCTTTCCACATTTACATCCCATAATATTCTCGATTCTTGTTACTTGCATAAGTCGTGATGGTTTTGAGCTTTGTAATATATGCATCCCGTACTGTTATTGATCATTTTCATATGTGTGTCGATCATATAATGGACTTATTATATACATCACGTAATTATTATATACATCAAAATAATGATCTTAATTCTTTTAATATATAATGGTGTTCATTCCCATCAAACTCTTATTTAATACCTCTTATTTGATTTAAGTGTCTATTTACACTTTATAATTTAAAGAATACCTTAAAAACATCCCTGTTGTTAAATAATTGACATTTATACCCTTATTTTTCTTTACTTTTATAATATTATTGTTACTACAATTTTAAAGTAATATTTAATACCTTTGCAATGATCTTGCTAATAATTATTTAAATAACAAGATGCTTAAAATATTATCTGAGAAGCTAATTAAGAATCTGAACATGAACACATAAATGATCAAACCAGAATTTACCAAAACAACATACAAATCAGCAAGGAATCACAAGACACAATCAATTACGTGGTTAAGGTAATTTTCATTTACTAACATCCACGAGAGGAACAAACCGATTAACTTTATTAATTGATTCAAGTTTCTTTACAAAGAGATTTTCAAAGCAAGATTCAAGGAATAAGAAAACTCTCTTCTCTCAAGCTATCTCCCTCTCTTGAATTCTCTAGGTCTCTCTATTTGTTGCACCATAATCAGTTGTGTTAACAGCTTATAACAAACCCAGAAGCTTGATAGTATTGCACATGAGAAGCATGTGTAATGACGACCTCTTAACAACCTTTATACGTCACTGGTCGAGTTTCATTAAGCCCAAAATGGCAAAGCTTATTGTCTTTTAATTAAGCAAAATTAAATCTCAATGAAACACAGATTAGCTGGTTGTTTTGTTTAAGTCATTAACCACCAAAACACATGCCATTCTTGTCGTTTTGTCAACACTTGATTTGTTTCACTTGTACTTAACAAATCTCTACCTTAAAAAAAATCAAAACCTGTTTAGATTTTCTGCTCGTCCCTCTGCAACTTCAAATATTGCACAAACCAGCCTTGTTCATGCAAACCTTGAACTTAGATATGATTTACCTTCGTAAGCATGTCTGCAGGGTTGCCGTCAGTATGAACCTTCTCCATGTTTATCACTGCTTTGGACACTTCATTCCTTATAAAGTGTAATTTGACATCACCACGCTTGGTTCTCTCATGATGAACTGGATTTTTACTCAAGTAATTTCACTTGATCTGTCACAGTGGATATCAATATTCTTTTGAAGCATCCCAACTTAGCCAACATTCCTTTGAGCCATAAAGTTTCCTTGACTGCATCTGTAGCTTTAGTGTATTCAGCCTCTATTGTTGACATAACAATAACATGTTGGAGACCTGTTTTCCAGTTTATAATGCAGGCATTCAACATGAATCTATACCCTGTTAAGGACCTTCTCCTATCATAATTACCAACAAAATCTGAGTCCATATGACCCCATAATCCACCATTTATTCAATTTGATCTGCCATATAGTAGTCCATTTTTTATAGTACTACTTAAGTACATCAATATCTATTTGATTGCTTTCCAATGCTCCTTACTAGATGCTGAACATATATCTGCTTGCAATGCTTAGAGCACCTGAAATATCAAGTCTTGTTAGGACCATAGCATACATCATGCACCCTACAGCATTGGCATAAGGAATATTTACCATTTCAGCCCCTTTCTTTATCTGTTTTAGGGTATTGCTGATTTGATAGTATGAAGTGAGATGCCAATGGTTTTATGACAGATTTACAGTGTTGCATCCCAAAGGTGCTAAGCACTTATTGTAAATATTTCTCTTGTGAGAGAAAAATTGTTCCCTCTCTTCTGTTTCTCATTATCTTCGTACCTAAGATCTTCTTTGCATGTCCTAAGTTTTTCATATCAAACTCTGAATTGAGCAGCAGCCTTAAGGCTTCAATTTCACTTCTCTGTTTACAAGCTATCAATATATCATCCACATACAGCAGCAAGTATATATAAAGATTAGTTTTCGATGACTTGTAGTAAACATAACAATTAAAACAGCATCTAACGAATCTATGAGAAATCATGAACTCATCATACCTGAGATACTACTGCCTAGGGAATTGTTTTGACCCATACAATGATTTGTTCAACAAACATGCATAATTAGTCCTCTTTAGATCCACATACCCCCCTGGTTGAATCATCAAAATCTCTTTTTATAGCCTTTCATGCAAGAAAGCAGTTTTAATATCAAGTTGATCAAGCTCCATGTCATGAATTGTTGTCAAAGCTAACAACACCCTTACTGAAGCATGTCTGACTACAAGTGGGAAACCTTTCTTAAAATTAACCATTTCCTTTTGAGCATATCCTTTAGCTAATAGCTAGCCTTAAATCTTCTAGGTTCAATAGTGGTTAGACCATCAATTAGAAGTTTACTAAACTTCATTATTCATCACAGCTAATGGAGAAAGGAACATAAAGCTCACAACAAATAAATATACATAGTGACAGCACCAATTGAACAACACCATAAACCAATCATAGAGACATTTCCATCAACCCATACCTAGTGACAGCACCAATTGAACGACACCATAAACCAATCATAGAGACATTTCCATCAACCCACAAGTAATCAATCACAGCCTTCAGATCATCTTTCTGAAAAACAAGCAATCAACTTCAGATGGACCTTAATTACAAGAATAAAGGTCAACAAGATAGATAATTGATCTCATAAATGATTTTTTCCCTTTAAAAATTAAAATTTTTAAAAAAATTCCTAGATGTGTAATTTTTTCCCACTAGTTAACCAACCGCTTACTTTATTCCATCCTAGAGTAACATACTCTCCTGCACAGAGCCCAGATCCTGAAAAAATCAAAAGTGAAAATGGTAATATTTTAAGGCGGTAATATTATTGGAGCTTCACTTGCATCAGCCTTGTAGATACTGCCAAAGATCAAGATATACTGCTAATTACTATTCTGTAACTAGTGCTCAAGTGCATCATTTGTAGATAAAAAGCAATGAAGCCTGTTGAATTCTTGAAATTACAATAAAGTTTACAATTCATCTTCAAAGCACAAAGTTCCAAATTGTATCTTGGAAGAAATATGTGTAAGCCTTTGACATAATTTTACTCCATCTATCTTTTAAAATCACAAAAGTAAATTTCATTATTCATTGATTATTCAATTGGAATATAATTTCAATAAGCCAAATTCATATAAAATATAAAATATAGATTTAGATTCTCACAATCCTTGAATCTCCTGTAAGTTTACACAACCCAGTCCTTCAAAAAGCAAAGCAACATTATGTCAACATAAATTGAACAATATGTGACAGATGAATTGTACACCTAGACTAAGCATAAGCAAGATTAAATACAACACCTCATTAAGCTTTGCTTTCCGAATAAATATAATAAGCTTCATATTCCTCGGCTCCTCATACGTAGAAATGGCCTGCAATAATTAAAGTGCCAAGATTGATTCAGGCTTTTTATCAAACACTTGGAGGGAATACAAAAATAATAACTATATCCCCAATTCGAAGATGGTGAACATACGGCCACATGCATGTGATTTGCCCCACTCAAGAATAAAGCCTATGTCATTTTGTAGTTCTAAGATTCGGTAATGTCAATCAAAAAGTAAATTTAACCAATGAAATTAAAAAAAAAAATTTCCACCACAGTGAACGAATTTGAGAACTACACCTCTAGGGTTTCTAACTTCTCTTCTAGGGTTCGAACAATAATTACCTGTATCAGTCGGACAATCAGGTTCTAACGTGCTCAATTGATGGTGGGTTCCCAGTTTAGGTTTTGAATTTGAGGGTGGCAACACGTGTTCGGTGGGTTCTCCATATTAAAGGGTTTGGGTTATCAAAATCGACGGTGTTTTAAAGGTGGTGCAAGGATTTCAAGCGATGGGTTTGCCGTGAGAGTGAGAGAAGAGTGTGTTTGGATTTCGCTTTAACACTTGTAAAAACTAAAAATATCGATATGAAATGAATAGGGTTTGTGTCTTTCATTTGTTTAATTTATTTTTCCCTAAACGCTGTCGTTTGAATAATCTAAGAAATGACGACATTTCCCTTTATTTTTTGTAATAAAATATTTTTCAAAACAAAGTTAAACCCGCGCAATTGAAGTCAAAATAAAAGAATCAGTTATACATTTTTGATAGTTAAATAATTTACTATAAGTTTATAGTAGGTTTTTGATAGACGATTTTCTATCACAATTATATCATAAATGCATGAACAAAAAAAAAAAAATTCTATTATGTGTTTATCCTTGTAGGTCTCTAAATTAAAAATCATCACACAGGGGACAATCATGCTAGGTGTTTTTCCTTATAATACAAGGGCTACCTCAAGTATATTCATTTATACCCCAAGACTTATTTTAAATCATGAGACAAACTGCTTAACACTTTAGCTCTCTCTCTCTCTCTCCCCTTCAACTCTCTCACTCTCTCTTCTTCATGTTCTTCTACTCTCTTACTTTTGCTTTCGTTCTTTTCCCTCTATCTCTTTTTCTTTCTTTCTTTTTAATTTGGTCTGTTCCCTTAAATCCTTCACATCTCTATTGTTAACTAAATTAAGTAATGTAAATTATATAAGCAAAGAAGATTAAAAATAAAACATGAACTATGTTGGGCTTAAAGATGAAAACAAAAACATGACGGTTATGGGTCTTAAATTTAGATTATTCCAATTGGGCTCATGGGCTTTTATACGAAATGTGAAAACACTCGGTATATGAATCGAACTCTAGTACTGTCAATGCGACTTGAAAGCCTATAGTTTAAATAAGAGAACAAAACTTAACAAAGATAAATAATCAAATGTAATATTTTTTATTTTTCATAATAGATTGATATAATGGTCCTTATAATTTTCATATTTATATGAGATAATGCTCTTGATCATTTTTATATGTACATCTCATAATAATCTTAATCATTTTTGTATATGTATCATATAATGCTGTTGATTCCTGTCATATTTACATGTCACAATGACACAATGAATTTAATTTTGAATGGTTATCTTTACGTGATTCCTATCAATAACCATCATGTCATTTGTCTTAGCATACATGTGGACTTATGTCTTCGATAATTTATGGTAGGGTGGGCAAAATCGGATTCGGATCAATCCGATCGAATTTCGGATTGTTTGGATTAATGAAAAAGTCATCTGAATGTAATTCGAATAAAAATCCAATCCGAATAAAAATTTCGGATCGGATTCGGATTGGATTTTTATTCGGATTCGGTTCGGATCGGTAACATCATATTGAAATCGGATTTGGATATGTTTGAACAGATCAGAAGAATCTGGAGCACCTACAAGTTGCAACACAAATTTGAAATCACACAAATAAAAGAAAAACACAGCAAGCCAGCAAATGGAGAAAAGAAAGACAACAAATTGAAAGTGTTTTCATTTTAACATCAATTATTTTGTTAATGTCTTTGGTAACAATTGCATCCCAAAATCAGGAAACCTAAATCAAGCAGTCAACCTTACAATCACCAAAAAACAAGGAGAATTATCTACAGGAAAAAACAAAATCAGAAGCAATTCAAAAGACCCAAAACTCTACAAGCTTTTCAAAGTCAAGGAACCTATCCACATAAGTTATAACCTCTGCACCTTACAAGTTTTGATGGATCCGACTCCATTAGAAACCCTTGCAATAAGCAAATAAATGCAGCGGCTAGGTTTAAGACTCTTGTAGGCTTCGGCTGGTAGCGTGGCAACGGTGCAATTCACGGGCTCAACGCCTGTCGATTGGGATGCCGTCGGCATGCAGCTGAGGCATCGACGACAGCTGCCGATTTTTTTTTCTCAAAGTGATTGGTTGTGTTCGTGGGTGATGCGGCTGTTGGTTGTGTTCGTGGGTGATGCATCGATTCTTTTCTCTTTTGATTTGGGAATTTAAGGGATTTAGGACTGTTTTTCAATTTTTATTTCTTATTTATGTTTAAGTTATATATTCTTTTTAATTTTAAGTGCAATCCGATCGGATTGATCCGGATCCGATCCGATCCGAATCAAATCCGATCGGATTGCAAAGTTTCTATCCGATCGGATTGAGAGGTCAATTCGAATCCGATCTGAACATATTCGGATAAGTTCGGATCGGATCAAATTGACCCGAATCCAATCCAATGCCCACCCCTAATTTATGGTGCTTCATTAGGAGAAATTGATCAATAATTTGTTTCAGCACGCGCAAAACGCAATATCAAAATAAAGAGTTGAAGGTAAGCCAAACAAGCAAGGATTATCCAACCTAAGATTTTTAAGTTACTTTTGCACGCAAGCATTAAGAAGAATCACTTAAACATGACAAGAAATAGAAGCCGATGCTGGCAAAATAATTAGGACTGGCGTCGGCATTTTATTTTATTTAATTAAATTAGAACCTTGAAATGACCTGTACGCTTGTCAAAGCTCGGATCATTTGTAGAGTTCAACAAGCCACCAGCTGTAAGCACGACAGACAAGTTTAACTGCTGTAAATCCAGCTTTTGTCGCCAGAGCCTTCAACTCCTCTGCTGTCCTCTCCTTTGCCCCAGGAAATACAGTGTACATTTGTATGTCAAGCAGATAAACAAACCTGCTGAAAATATCAGTCTCAAGGGGCTCTGGTATTAAAGAGTCTACCACAATGACCTTCCCGAATTCTGGAAGAGCATCGTAGCAATTCTTCAGTATCTTCACACATTGGTCATCACTCCAGTCATGAAGTATCAACTGAAGATTTATATGAAAATTAATTTCCTATATTAGTTTCCAGAATTTATGCAGAGTTAACATATATGTTGGCAAGTGGAAAAATTAATTGGAGAACTAACCTTCAGAAAAATAGCTTCTCCTTTAGGCACTTCAACAAACATATCTCCTCCAACATGCTCCACACCTAGAAGCGAATTAAGAAAAAGGAAAAAGCAAATTATATATAATGTTTTAACTGTTAATTAAGCGAAATATATAACTCAAAATAGCACGATTTAAAAAAAAATTACAATTTGTGAAGAAAAATATATATCATGTTATTTTATATTTAAATTGAGGGGAAACGACTGTGACACTCGAAAGTTTGGTGAAATGATCATAGAAATCTCATATTTTTTAAATTATAAAATAAATTTGTTTAGGATAATTCTTTCTTTTTTTTCTATAATAACCTAACTATTTTTTTACTTTAATAACCTAACTACCTTTCATTTCGGCATAAATATAAAAAAAGTGGATCTATATGACCATCTCTAATAAAAATAAAAAAGTTTTTATTATAATTTCACCAAACTATCGAAGCGCCACTAATTTTTTCTTTTAAATTAATGGATACCTTGATAAGAAGGTGCATCTTTAATGACATGAGGCGAGTCAAAGTTAATACCCCGAATTTGTGGGTATTTAGAAACTAGTAAGCTGAGATTAGCACCTAAACCACCGGCAACATCTACCAATTGGTTTATCTCTTCAAATCCTTTGTAGATTTCAAGAATTTTCTTCATAACTAAAGCCGTATGATTGCTCATTGATTGATTGAAGAGGTTCCGTCTTCTAGCATCTTTCATAGCATACTCAAATGGATTTTTTGCATTATGTGCCTTCATAAAAGGTAGGGTCCCTTCCAATAAACAATCTTTCAAGTGGTACCTATTCAATTCGGGGATATAAAATTTCTTTCACAGATACTGAAATTTAAAAAAAAAGAAAGAAAATGAATGGAAATAATGTATATGAAAGATTGAAAATACTCATATGTGAACGTCAGCACAAATTTCGTGCGGAAAGATACCCTTTTACAACAATGTAAAGAGTGCTTCACAATGTTATAAAGGAATTTTCATGACTCATGAAAGATGTCGCAGAGAAATTAGAAAACAAACCAAGGATCTACAGAAACTTTCTCCTGAGCTAAGAGGAAAATGGGAGCAAGAGAAACTCCGTCTTCATTTGGAAGCAAATATCTGCAAACGGACGCTAAACCATATACTCCGCAAACATTTCCATCTTTATTTGTGACAAGATTATATGTTAGGAAAGAGTAACTAGCAAGGAGTCGTAACATTCGATCAAGTACTGTTGAGGCTTCTTGGTTATTTGTGGGCAGCTGAGATGCAATCTCAGAAGAAGAAAGCTGAGATGGACTAGCTTTAGCTAAAATCTCTAACACACCAAGCTCGATGATAGCTTTCATGGTCATCGGAAGTAATGAGCTGTGGGCAAGCTCCATGATGAGCATGAAATCTTCCTCATCGTTTGGTGGTTTCATGAGTTGGTCATGGAATGAACTCATCTTATTTATCGGAGTAGGATATGCTGAAATTAACAAAATGGCAATGGATGATGTTGATGAGCGCTCAGTATATAACTATATATATACACGTATAGATATATTAGTTATAAATGTAGGTTTTGGTAGCTTTGCCGCTTTTATATATGTAAATAGCCCCACTCATCACAATCATAGTTATGTCATCGACCAATTTAAAACAAACGCATCAGTGTTAACAAGGGAATCATTCACCACTTGTCTTCTAAGTCTTCAATTTAAATGTTTCATCCGACTTTTCAATTCTGCAATGACATTTTCTGTCCCACTCTCGACAGTGATCACAAAGATGGGAAACCTGGGTACCTACCTTTTTTTACTCTGAAATATTATTGCAATTTGCACCAGCTTTGGCCCATGGGGGGCATTGGCTGCGTGTCAGTTTCCAAATTACCTCACGATTCTTTCATATCTGCTTCGAAAAAAGAAAGA
This sequence comes from Citrus x limon, assembly GCA_034663535.1. Lineage (NCBI taxonomy): Eukaryota > Viridiplantae > Streptophyta > Magnoliopsida > Sapindales > Rutaceae > Citrus > Citrus x limon. Next base: position 27,167,073 of record CM067997.1, read on the forward strand.
AGAGCTTTCAACATCAGTATTTAAAATATATCGTTTTTCTATACTTATCAACAGTTGTAGCCCATATCCGCGGGCAGTAGATTTCAAACAAATTCATCAACTAACCATCGATTGTTTTCGCGTTGAATGAGTATTTATTTCCATTTGAAAATATAACCTATTTTCAAAGTAATTGATTATGGTCGTGATTCGTTTAATTTTTCTTTCTTACTTACCGATAGCTTTGGCCCTTGTTGAGGACGCGTTAGGTTCCAAATAATCCATCAACCATGTTCTGATAGCTACAGGGAAAACAAAGTATTTGTTACCTTATTAAAATATACCATATTTCATAATAATTGAATGTGATCGTCATTTGAAAATAACTTGTTACCATTATAAGATTATTTGATTTCATAAAAATCAAGCAGAAGCATAGGAACTTACCTCCAACCATAGTTATCAGTTTGTCATGTGATAAAGACAAAGCACAAATATAAACTTCAATAGGGTGATAAGGGAATATTCCCACATCCATTAAGAATGATCTTAGACTAATAATATAAAATTAAGACAACCGCCAACTCTTGAGTTAGTTTTTGAGTATAAGTTAGATACAAACTTACTAGTTTAAAGTCAATTTTTAACTGATGTGAGATTTTTATATTTGTTTTTAGTGGGCTTGTATGTACTTTAGGATTTGGTTATATTATACATAATATTCGAAAAAAAAACATTATGATTAATGATGTATCAATTGCACAACTGAAGACTTTGCTTGATTCCTTGGACTATAAAGTCTATATGTAACCGCCTGCTAAATCAAGTGGAAAAGAAATTTGTATAGATGGTCGAGTCCAAAAAAAAACTCACAGGACCAAGCCTCCAACTATGACCAACCCTTCAACTAAGTTTGATTTATGAATGAATTGCAAAGTTCTTTTAATACGGTTAAAATTTTGAATCGATCGAGCAGTTAAATATGACATCAGAATTCAGATGTAACTTTGCTACAATGTCTCGTTTCATATTTACTATCTGACAAAATCGATTAAGGGTTGTATTTAATAATAATAATATTATTATTATTATTATTATATTTTAAATAATTTCAATGGCGTACGTTTCGGGTTTGTTTAAGCTTTTGGTCAACACAAATGCTTTGCCTATTGGCACCAAATTTTGATTAATTGCTCCCAAGCGATCCAATACCTGCCCGCAGCTGACCGTTGAAAACTTGATCTCGTCTATTAAATTATATAGTTCTGTAGTTAATTGAACACCTCTTTTATATTTTTGTCCCCTCACAAACGCTTTGTATCAATCCTAAACTTTTTTTCCTATTATTTTCTTGCTTATGGTTTTTTATTTAAAAAATTACATAATAATTATTTGAGTCTCCTTTTAATTCTACTTAATATATATAAATATATAATTTTTGGAGTTAAATATATGATTTAATCATTCATAAATTTTTTAAAAATTAAAGTTAAGTGGAACGAACCGATTTTTTTTATAATCAGAAAGAAATTAAAAAATTTTAAAAATATTTTAAGAATTACAAGTAGATTTAGGGATGGCAATGGGGAGGGGAGGGGAGGGGACCAATCTCCCCGTACTCATCCCCGATATTTTGCGTATGTCCCCGTCCCCTCCCCATCTCCGTCAAAATTATTTAAGAGAATCCTCATCCCCTCCCCGAATAATAACAGGGGATCTCCGAGGGTCCCCGATCCCCGAATAACTAATATATTTTTTCTATTTTCGATTTTGAGTTAATCATATTAAAATAAAAAATTCAAATAAAAGTAAAGTTTGAAATATATCTTACATTAAAATCCATTACAAAAGTCACATACACTAAATTAGTAAGTAACGCAGCATGCAAGGGATACAAACTATCATGAACAAATTAATAGGCTAATATAAAGTTGTTACAAATAAAATCAAATTTAGATTCAAAATTAACTTTTCAATGGTGGCGTGGGCACTTTATAAATGTGGACTATTCACTTTACAACACAATAGTTAAGTCGAAGCAAATTAAGAGCAAATATTAGATTAAATTAGATATTAAAATTGTGATTTGCTATGGGCAATTATAACATCTAAAAATAAATAAAAAATAGATTTAAGTTTAAAATATTTAATGAATATTAAAATTAAAACAAAAGTTTTGGGCTAATAGAATCTGTCCGGTCTTTTTAATGTCCTAAATAATAATTTAGGACTTTAATTAGTTAATTAGGCCTAAAAATTTAATAATATAAATATTTTGATTTTTTTTTATTTTTACCAATACTTATAATTTTATAATTCAATTTTTATTATTTATTTACTAGTAATTTTAAAAAATAAAAAATAGATTAAAAATTAAAATGGGGAAATGGGTAGGGGATGAGGATTCCACCTCATCCCCGTCCCCTCCCCGAATAAGAAATTGGGTAAAAAAATTTTCCCATCCCTTTTCCGAATAAGAAATTGGGTATGAAATTATCCCCATACCCTCTCCGAATAGAAAAAATACCCGAGGGTACCCGTCTCCGTGGAGATTTTTGTCATCCCTAAGTAGATTGTGATAGAAAAAGAGTGTTAATTTTATCAATTCTAGGCTTCTAGCTATGGTCCACGAAAAATATAAAGAATGCAAGGTAAAATTATACAAGAAGACTTTTACTTCTCTTCAAAAGGAGGACCATACCCTCTCCGAAAGCAAAATGATTCATCGTTTTTAAATGTTCTTAGACCATGTATCGAGGAAATTTAATGATGGAATTAGTAAACAAAATGATGCATCGCTAATTTAGGATAATTAAAAAAAGTCAATATCCATCCATAAACAATATTAAATTTTGTAGGCAATGTTCAATATTAAGGAAAAGCTACTAACCGAAAGTTGATTTAGATGGATAATTATTTTAATGAAATTTATTGAATGTGAGCCTTAAATAAAATATATTTTAAAATAGGAAATGTAATTTTGTAAATATTGATTTTTTTTTTAACTACAAAAGTGTTAATAAATAATCTTGAGGGGTTTTATTCTAAAGTGACGGCCTTAGGCAATTGCCTCACTTGCCTATCTCTGGAGCCGGCCCGATAAAAAATTAATATCTTTTTAGTCGTATCCTTCGCTAAGTTCGCTTTGGATTTTTCATTTTTGGTTCTTTCATAATTAGTTGTACTTTATTTACAATAGGAGTACATAATAAATTCCTTGTTCACTCGGTCTCTTTGTTCTTTTACATATTATGTATGAAAAACCAGAGTTTCATATTTATTTGTTTAAAGACGGAAGTAGCCTTTTCTTTGCACTTAAATTGTAAGTGAGTTGCCACTTGGGCTTGTAGCCCACTGGTGAACCATTGCCCTTAAAGTTAAGCATGACTATGAGGGTAATGATTCGAGTTTCTACGGACTCAATGTCGCTCAATTAAACATAATTGTGTGGAGACTACTTATAACGTCTTTCTTCCTTGCGAAACAAGAGTGGAGTAGAGACATCCCTCCTCCGTGAGGGGTATTTGGCTGGTCATGTACTTTATAGAATAAAAATGTAAGAATATAAGTCTCATGTATATATCTGATTGTAAATATCAGTGTAATGACCTACTGTTATAGCAGTTGTATATATCTATGTGTAATACAGTAACTTGATGCTTAATCAGTTCAAAAAAAATAATTGTAAGTGAGTTATCATTTGTAATGTATCAATTACAAAACTTGAGACTTGCATGCCTCCTTTGACTGAACTCCTCAAGAATACAAATTTGGTCGTAAAATCTTCTGGCAAAGTGCAGTTAAGTCAATAGACAACTTCTGAAGCCTAAATCAAGTACGCAAGCAACTCAATATGTCAATGTGGAATTCCAAGTTGCGTCGAATTAAATGAAAATTTCTAATAGGAAGAAAGTCTTCAACTACATTTGAATTATGATTTTTTTTTTTTTTGAAATCGTGGAGATTTATTACCAAAGCCTTTAACTATCTTTGATTTATGACTAAGTTTTTTTTTTTAAATAGCGGAGATTTATTTTTAATATTATTGTTAGACTTTCACTAATCTGTTTAAATTTTTTGATCGTGTAGCTTTTTTTTTTTTTCTCTCTAAGTAATATTAGGCACTCTCGTATTTAATTATTTTCACATACAAAGTCTATTTTCAATTATTTTAATTTTTTAGTTCGTATTTTGGAATTTATTTAGATTTATTTTTAATATTATTTGAAATTAATTTGACGTGAGATGGATGTTGAGATATTTTTGGGCACTTGTAAAGCGTTTGGTCACGCCAACACAAATGATGGCCAATTGGGCATCAAATTTTCATTAATTGCTCCAGCGCGATTGAAGCAATTGCGGCAGCTGACAGCCTAATGCTTGCTGTGGTCAACTCTTCACTTCGTGTTGACTTTTGAACATATAACTTGTAAGACAAAATGCGAAATTCTTGTATTCATGAAGGTCATAAATTTGACGTTTAAGGTTAGATTTTATGCTAACTTTATGCGCTCGGTAAAAGGAAGTCACAAATACCTCTCAACATCTCGTTGTATCATATGAATTTCTTTTAAAATTAAATTTGTCAATATGGAAATGATTATTAATTAATTCAATAAATTGAAAAGCAAGTTGAGTATACTACCCAAATTATTGGTACCAATTTGTAAGCATTTATTTTGGCTTTGTGCTTAGCTATCATCACTTTAGCAAATGAAACTATAAATACGCACCCAAGCTACCTAGCTACAAAAATCAAGCAACATAGCAAGCAAACAATTGAAACCTTTTACAATTTGTTTTCAACTTTTATAGCCATGTTTGATTCATTAGCCTTTCCTCAATACTTTATTTGCCCAGTAATTTTCTTTCTCTTTCTCCATCATTTCAGAAAGATCAACTCAACCCCATGGAATTTGCCTCTTCTTGGCATGTTAGCCTCTGTGATTCTCAACATCAACCAGCTTCATGACAAAGTTGCCCAAATTCTTGAAAAAACAAAGGGCTCATTCATGATCAAAGGCTCATGGGTAGCTCAATATGATATGTTTCTCACAAGTGATCCAGCAAATGTTCAGCACATAATGAGTACAAATTTTTCAAAATATCACAAAGGGTCCGAGGGGAGGAAGAGGTTTGATATTTTCGGAGAGACGGGGCTTTTCAATTCTGATTTTGATGAATGGAAACACCAAAGAAAGCTTGCTCGTGCGTTTATTAATCACCAGAAGTTTCAGCAACTGATGGCCAAGATCGTTCCGGAGATGATCGAAAGAGGGCTAATCCCAGTTCTTGATCATGTGAGTGAAGAAAAAATGTTGGTGGACTTTCAAGATTTGTTGAAAAGGACCACGTTTGATTTTGCATGCTTGATTGCCACTGGGCATAACCCTAATTCCCTTTCGGTGGGGTTTCCGGAAATGGGGTTTCCGGATGCTGTTGATGATGCTTGTGAGGCTATACTTATCCGGCATCTCGTGCCGGAAAGTTTATGGAAGTTGCAAAGCTGGTTAGGGTTTGGGAAGGAGAAAAAATTGGCTAATGGTTGGAGAACCATTGACCAATTTTGGGAGAAGCAAAAGTCAATGAAGCAAGAAGAAATAGAGAAAGGAATGGAAGCTAAAGAAGATGAAGGTATATATAGTCTTTTGAATTGTTACTTGAGTGGACATGAAGTAACAGGACCAACACCAGCTGAAAAAGTTATGAGAGACAACATCACGGGCTTAATTTTTGCAACTGAAGGCACCACAAGTATAGCTCTCACTTGGTTCTTTTGGCTGGTCTCCAAGAACCCATTTGCTGAAACCAAAATCAGAGAAGAATTGAAGAGAAATTTTTCACAAGAAGGATTCAATAAGCCGCCGTTGGTTCGACTAAACGAGCTGAATAAGCTTGTTTATCTCCATGAAGCTTTGTGTGAAACCCTAAGGCTGTATCCTCCTGTGCCTTTTGAAATAAGGATTCCTCTTCAGCCTGATGTTCTTCCAAGTGGGCACCAAGTGAATCAAAACACACACGTTTTTTTTTCAGCGTATTCGATGGCGAGAATGACTTCAGTCTGGGGAGAGGATTGTCGAGAATTCAAGCCGGAGAGATGGATCACTGAAGATGGGAGGATCAGGCATGAGCCACCACACAAGTTCTTTTCATTCAATGCAGGTCCAAGGATCTGTATTGGTAAGGATATTGCATTTACTCTGATGAAGGCCACAGCAGCAAGCATTATTCATAATTATGATGTTCAAGTAGTGAAAAATCATCCGGTGACCTACAATCTTAGTATTGGTTTTCGGATGAAGCATGGATTACTGGCTAGGTTTCTAAAAGATCAGCTCAACCGCGGCATATTAATTGATTCAATTGATAACCTAAGGTCTCTTCAATATGCAAGAAATGTTTGGTTAATTTAGATTGGAGGAAGTCGCTGATTTCGAAACAGCAAGAAAACATAACGACATGGTGTGGATTTGTCTCCATCCTTAGGAACATTATTCAGCTTCAGAAAACGATTTGGTTACGACTACAATGCATTTGATGCATTGATGGATCGGTCTAAATAAATGTGAATTTTTTATAATTAGTTGTGGAAGGAAAAGTAGTAGTAGTAGATTATTACGTTTAATGGTGGTATGAAGAATGTAAAGATTATTGTGTTTAATGGTGGTATGAAGAATGTAAAATAATATAAACGAAACTAGTGAATAATAGTATTTTCTTATATCCACAAAGTCGCAACTAGAGTTGGCAAAATGAATCACTGAGTCGTGTTCGTGTCATCTCAGTTTCGTGTTGTTTTAAATTTTGATCGACCCGAACACGACCTATTTAATAATCGTGTTAAATTATTGAGACTCGTACCTGACACGAAAAATAAACGGATTATCTAATAACCCGTTTAATATCTATATATTTAACAAATGTTACACATCCAAACTATTACACATTTACACTATTTAAAGTTTAAATTATACATATGTAAATGATAGTATCTATTGATATCATAAAATATATATGTGTATCAATATTTTACACCCTTAGCTATTAAAGTTCTAAATTTGTTTTAAATTTTATAAATAAAACACTGTGTATATGTCTGTCTTCTAAAAAAAAAATCAAAAATAGAGAATCATGTCCAATATTTGAATTTTAATGATAGGAATTTAAAAGTTAATTTAAAGTAAAAAAATATAATCGTGTTGTTATTCGGGTAGATGGGTCAAGAATTTTAACCCTAACTCGATATGAAAAAAAATGTGTCAACCCAAACTCAACCCATTTAATAATCATGTCAAATTTGATGACTCATCCCCATTTATTAGTGTTGTGTGTTGAAAATGTAATTAAAAAAAAGGTCAGAGTGATGGGTGGTTGAGCCACCATCTTTGAATTCAAAGACGGTGGGTGGTTGATGACTCATACCCATTTAATATTCTTGTCAAATTTGATGACTCATGTCCATTTATTAGTGTCGTGTGTTGAAAATGTAATTAAAAAAAGGTCAAAGTGATGGGTGGTTGAGCCACCATCATTGAACAAGGAAAAATGGGTGGGTGCTGCCCATGCAAAGAAGAAAAAGAGGAAGAAAGTGGAAGCCAAAATTTGGCTATAAATAGAGGAATTCTCCTCCTCATTTTTGTATCTAAGAGAAGCAATCTAAATTGAGAGCAGAGAAATATTTTTTAAGCATGTAATTATATTGTAGGAGCATTTGACTCCTCAATATGGGTATTACGGGTTTGCTTTGTTAAGGAATATTTCTCGAGATTATATATTTGGACCTTGGGTGTGAGAAAATTATTTCTGAGAGTGTAGTTGTAATAATTTTTCACATAGTGAATATTTTTCTCTAGTTGTTTTGTGACAACGGCAGTGATTTTTCTACGGATTTGGAGTTTTCCACGTAAATCTTATGTTGTGTGATTGGTGTATTCTCCATTTAATTTTTCTGTTAATTTGTTGTTTGACAAATTGCTTGCAGTGATCTTGGGAAGAAGTTCAATTTCCTAACATTGTGTTCGTGTCAGGTAATCAGATCGTGTTAAATTTTGCCAGCTGTAGTCGCAATTAATGTATTACATGATAAAATTAACAATTCATCGATGGATCTGATTTGTTATATGGTCTGCTCAAAGATTTTAGTCCTGTTATCAACAAAGTCTAGCTCTATATATGTAAATTCTGAAAGTTACACCATAAGAGGTATTTTAAAAAGATTTTGAAGTCCAACTCTTTTTTATTTGTAATTTTAACTTACAAAATAGATTTTTGTTTTATAATTTGGCTCTTGGATTTTAACTATCATAAGCTTACCCTTGATTTATAAGCTTACCATATGTGATTTTCAGCCCCTAAATTTCTAATTTCGGCTCAACCCCTGCCCCTACTTCTTGTCTAATGGCGATGTGGAATATTATTGCAATCGATAAATATCCGACCTCATAAATATTTGAGACTTCAAATACGACCAAGAGAGGATTGTTATGTCATTCAAATGAAAAACCCACACGCAACAAATATGTAATAGATGGGCTGATGGGGCGAATCTGATAGTGTAAATTGAACATTGAGAAAATAAATATGTAAAACAACATGATTTATAAAACCTTCAGTGACCATCGAGCAAACCTCTTTTCCGAAAACCTGATGTTTTGCAACTTTTTAATAATATTTCTTAGTATTCAAAAAAATTTCTGTAAAGGTTCTTTGTTCTTGAAGATTGCATAAGAGAAAAATAATAATAATAAAATTAGGAGCATATTAACCCTCCATTAAATGTGGGAGCTCGCGATGCAAGACTTTATTTTACTTTCCTGATAGTTGACAGACAATTGGCTCATGACAGCCAGAGTTTTCTCTTTCTACATGGCAGCCTTTCCATATTTTTTTTAAAATTCGAGATCGAGAGGTCACCCAACAAATTAAGAGAAGAGTAGTGCGGAGAGAAGCACGATAGAAAAATGAGAGTTTTTTTTTCTCTCAACTCACTTATTTTCTCTCTATCTTTTTCTTTTATTATTTTTCTCGTTTTTTTTTTTTTTATGTTTCTCGACACCAAGTATTTTTCTTCAGAGAAATGATATGGGGACTCAATGGCTACAAAAGTCTGACAAGACCACTCACATGGTGTTTAAAGTTTTCTTTTTTTCATTTTTATTTTCACGGCCGTTGGGGATGTCGACAGGGGCACGCAAGGCATCTTAAAAAATACTTTTCTCCTTCTTTGTGATAAGCTGCGAGCATTGAGACAATCAAATATGTTTAGCGTTTTGGACCACAATTTGAAGCTGTTGAATTTGGTTTTGTTGATTTGATACCCAAATTAAATTACCGGTTGATGCGAGATCTTGGAATTGGTAATTTTATATAAATAATGAGGATAAGATTGTCATTTTCTTGTCCAGTATATAAGACGATAACGAACAATCATGCTGGCCAGATAAGGAAAGGATTATCACAAAAAGGAGAGAATAAAATATGTAAAAAAAGAAATATTATAATTAGGTAAAGCATCTAAATGATTGGAGAAAAAACACAAGACAAAGCATTACATAATGTCTAACGTTTTTTTTTTCTTTTTAATTAATACGAAGATGAACGTGATGGGATGCTTTGTTCATTTCTAAAGAAATTATCAGGATCCACCATAGTTTTGACATCCACCAACTTGTTGAAATTATTCATAAAATACTTGTTGCCCCAAATGCTGGCTTTTTTTATGCTTGTGTGAGTGTCACCTTTGTTATTTCTTCCGATTTCTAGATCTTTGTCATTAAGATATGCCGCTCGAGGATTTTTGGAAGCATAGGGAGTCATGTAATTGTACATCTTTGTGACCAATTTGAGTGCATTTTGAGATTCTTCTTCTTTTTCCCATACTGCAAAGTACAACAAGTAGTAAATGTTGCCAGCTCTATGTGGGAATGGGATTGCTGACTCTGAAATCTCACTCATTTTCCCACCGTAAGGAAAAATCACCACTTGAATGTTGTGTCCTCCTTTTTCATAAAGCAAATCATACATCCCTTCAAAACCTTTTACAGGAATAGGCTCCCTCACGTAATCAGATTTTTCTTTGAAAAAGGATTTGGAATAATTCCTATCAAGTAATGCTTCCAATTTGTACGGCTCACTTGCTTGCAATCCACTGAGATATATGGCAGATTCAATCCAGCTCATTTCTTTGCAATCTTCTTTTGTCAAACCAAGATCAGGGAACCTTTCCTGCATTAATGGAAGAAGCCTATCAACCCCACCAAGAAACAAGGATGAGAATGAGCACGTGATCGTTCCCTTTTTCTTCGTAGTACTTAAACTCACTGCCCTAAAGGTAGCACTGATGACTAAGTCTTCAGGAAGCTTATCAGCAACGTACTGATATTTGTCAAGGATCTTTGTCGCATTATTTTCCAAGGTTCTTGTGACTGTGAATGCAGTCACAGTTGATGGAACTGTGACTAAATTTACTTTCCAAGCAACAATGATTCCAAAGCTAGCTGCTCCACCTCCCCTTATGGCCCAAAATAAATCCTCTCCCATTGATTTTCTATCAAGAATTCTACCCCTAACATCAATCAAGTGAGCGTCAACTACTTGATCAGCAGAAAGACCAAATTTACGCATAACGTAACCATAGCCTCCCCCACTAAAATGTCCACCAACACCAACAGTCGGGCAAACTCCAGCTGGAAAGCCAAGAATTTTACTTTTCTCGGCAATTCTATAATAAAGTTGGCCAAGGGTAGCACCAGCTTGAACCCAAGCTGTTTTCTTTTCTGCATCAACGTTGATTGAGCTAAGATTTATTAAATCTATCATCACAAATGGAACTTCAGAAGTATAAGAAAGACCCTCAGAATCATGACCTCCACTTCGAACTCTAATTTGGAGGCCATGTTTTTGGGAACATTTTAGGACTGTTTGAATTTGGGATACATGAAATGGCTTGATAATGACTTGAGGTTTCGGGTATTTTGGTGCTCTGAAGAGAAGATTTTGTTTTGAAAAATCCAATATTGATGAATATAAAGGGTTATCTTGAGTGTAAATTACTTCAGAAATGGAGGTGTCCTCAGAGTGTAGAGAAAGGCATTGAAGAAAATTTTCATTAGTGAGTAAAACTATCCCATGAAAGGATAGCAAAAGAGCTAAAGTAATTGAAAGAATAATTGTAGTGCTTTTCATTTTGCTGATGTGCAAAAGAGATTAAACCCTTATGTATCAGTATACAATCATACCAACTACTCTGATAAATTAATTTTAAATGTGTGGTGTGCGGCATAATAAAAAAGTAATGCATTATTGATAAGAATGGCATCGTTTGACATTGAAATTTTAACTCAGATAGATTCGTATCAAACAAAAAGCGTTTATCATACCATAAACAAGCTACATTATTTGATGAAAAATATGATTTTGTTTAAAAAATTAAAATTTTTATTCCATTTATATTTTATTTTCCTATTTTACTCATGAAAAGTGTTGGATTCACTTCATTTAGGTGGCCCAAGCCCAAAGCTTCCAATAGTTTGGATGTTTAAGTAATTAAAGAAAATAAGTTGGGGTTAAAAGACAATTTCCATATAACTTAAGTTAAAAAATCACGTGGATATAAAAGCAAGTGAAGCGGCACCTTAGGATGGGATAAGGATATTTGAACTATCCGGAATACTTTACAAACCCATACTTTTATAAAAATATTTATTACTGTTATGTCCACGAATGAATTTACTATTAAGAATAAAATTATGTAATTAAATGAAATAATTTATTCTCTACACCCTTCAAATCTCTTTTTTCTTTGTCCATCCCTTAAACCTTGGTATTCAATGGGCTTCTCTAATATTTTTTTTACATATTGTTGATGCGAGATTCTGGTTTTCTGCTTCGTCCACGACCAGGATCTCTCCTCAACTAACTCGTCCACGACCAGGATCTCTCCTCGTAAGACTTCTTCTCCGCAAACTCATGCGTACACAGAGACAGGTCAAAGCACGCCGGGTGTTTTCCCGGCATAAACCCTTCGACGCTCAAGTCAGAAATGTAGGCTTTGCCTTTCTGGGAAAAACGACCACTAATCTTATGGCTCTTTTACGATTTCTTAATAGAAAGCTCTTTTGCCTTAGTTGTAATCTAAAAAAGTCTAACCATTTTACCTTCGTTGGTTACCTTTTTATAGGTTTCCCTTGAATCTGGGCCTTCCCACAATCCACGTCCATCACCTCCCCAACTCTCGGAAGTGGATGCTCCATTATCGAAGTCGTGGCTGGATGGGCTTCGTGTCTTGATTCTCGGGCAGGAGTACACGTTTCGCCAACCGTCACTGACCGGGTCTTTCCCCCTCAACCTCTAGCAGGAATGGCCTTATGCTCCTAGCAGGAGGCCGGGTTCTGCTATGGCCCCGTGGAGGGTGCATTCATGAACGAGCAGAACTTTCCTGTTCGTGGTCACCTGCTACCAGACTTCAGCTGAATATTCCTGTTCGTAGAATCCTGCTCCCAGACATCTGCTCATCATGGTTGGTCTTGTAGAAGTATTACCCCCAAACACATATGTCTCTCCAAATTGCAAATAAAGCTAGGAGTGTGCATCGATTCAATAAATTATATAATTAGAATCCATTTTAACCTTGGTTTCTATCGTTCCTTTGGTTTTTAGGACTTCTGAATCCGTTCATGGCATCGGTGTCGTTGTTCGATTTCTTGTTAATCTTGAAATGATCAAAATATCCTCAAATTATATAAAATACTCAAATTATAACAAAACACGCACGATCAAAGTTTAAAGGACTTAATTACATAAAAAGTAGAGATGTTAGTAAGACTTGAAATATAAAATGATGATTTTTTTTCTTTATAAACATACACTCTCCAGTACTTAACAATAAATAAATGTCTTTTGTATCTTTTTACAAGCAAACCTTGATTATTAGTTGATGATTATTCTTGGAAAAGGTAAGACCCTTCATTTATGCAATAAGTATAAAATGATATTTTAAAAATTTTCATTTTTCTTTAGATATAAGAAACGAGTTGTTTCACTTAGTTGTAGACTTTTGAGTAGCTCGATCTGAGCAAAATGCATTTGTTAATGAATTTCACTTGAATTAAAAAAAAATTACTGTTTACCTAGATTTTAAAAGTGCCACCCCATACATAAATTTTAGTTATCATCCAATAACTATTGCTTTTAGAAAAACATTTGGGTAGTCCTAGAATATACTTCTTTTCCATTCATTCATTATCATATGTATATTTCAACTAATTATATTAATATGCATACAAATATAACCATCTAAGACCTTCTCTTTAAAGGACAATTTAAAAAATAAAATTTGAGTATTCGGAGGATTCTTTGACGATATCAGTATCTAGTTCTTCAAAGAGAGTCAGAACGCCTAATAATAGCCCAATTCCATTCATGATTGGTTGAGCTTAATTTACTACTATAATTAATGACTAATAATATTTTTAAAACTGAAATGATGAATAAATTTTAATTGTTTAATTTATTTAATTTTACTAATAAAGTACTTGACTTCAAACATAAAAGTTCTCTATTGAATTTTTAATTGATTGTAATCATATGTATTAATCTTGTTATAGCTTACAATTCATAACTTATTTATTAATTCTTGCGATTCTCAGTTGATTTATTAATTCCTAGAGAATTACATGTTTTATAAGTTATAATGTAAAATTCCATCTTATAAAAAAAGTGTAAAATTTCATAATGAACGAGTTCTACTGTTTCAAGTTGTGAAAAGTTCAATTTCAGTATTTTTTTTATTTGACTCGCACTTTTATTTTCTTCTTTTTTTATATATAATTATTTTGTTAGAGTTGATATTTATAAGGGCAAGCTCTTGATACCAATAGAAAAGCCGCAAATTGTCAAAAAACTTTTGTTTAAATTTGAACTAAATATTTTATTTGTCCCCAATAAAAAACAATACCAAACAACTGTTAGTTTAAACTTGATTTCAATCATATGAGCAATATCCTTTTTTTTTTGTTAGTTATTAGGTACTAATTTAGAAATAGAGAGATTAAATGATTAATTGGCTAAGGCAACACTTATATATATAGGACAGTGATCCAATCCAAGGTACCAAATTGAATCACTTTTCGAGAATCCAACAGGAGCCATTGGATTGAAATCCAATTGCCGCGATGGTTTTTTTTTTTTTATTATTTCTTGGTTGCACATGGTGGGTGGCCTTTGGATTTAAATTCAAAGGCCACCAACCTTTGTCTCGAAAACTGTTCCAATCCGAGAGTTCCCCCATATATATATAGGATCCCTCTATATTACGTTTAACGTAACATACACCCACACATAGCAACAGTACCCACTGGTGGGGCCGCTACTGTTGTTGTGTGTGTGCTATGTTACGTTAAACGTAACTTAGCACTGGCCATATATATATACCTTAAGTAGAGGCCTGTCAAGTCTAAGTTAATTTTTTAGTCATTCATCTCAAGACTTGAACGCAAATAACTATTTAAAAGAAATATATTTAAAACTAGCACACCCTTGTGATAGATGCATTTATGTGAATGAATTCATTCTTTCCAAGGAATTTGTTGTTGGCACACCATTTCAAATTTTCAATCTTTGAAATTATTTTGGTTCTCAGTCAATAAATAAGTACTTCAGAGGTCATCTGGTTAAGCAATCTCGAATTTTGATATTGTTAGTTGTGGCCGGTCCGAATTTCTCAAATTACATATAAACTATTAATAAATGGTAAACTTAATAAAGTTGCAATAGCATTAGCCTACAAATTTAAGTCATTAGTAGTGTTTGTAAACACGTTTATTTTTAATTGTACCTCAATTATTTTCTTGCACATTTATATTTTGAATTGTTTATGATGTTCTACATCTATATGAATATATTTGTAATATAATTCAAATGTCTATTGAGACTATGTCAAAAAATTTCTCCCACTATTAAACAGATATCTACGTTTAGATACCCATATTTGTGGGAAGATAAAAATATTTTTTTAATAGAAAAGCTTAGCTTTCATTAAACGAACTTGAGAATAAATACAAAAGTTGAGTTGGACACTTCTTAGTCCACACTTTTGATTATGCATTGTTTAGAGCCAACTTGGATATTGAGTGGGCAGTATCATTACAAAGTCTTGAAATGTGCTGAATTGTGGTGTCGTTCATCCTTTTAAGTCTTTCTTGAATATCTAAAATAGTCCAATCGACTTAAGCTTTACTGCATTTTCTCCCTAACACTAGGTCTACAGCTTCTTGGCAATCAGATTCAATTATCAAAGGCCTGCATCCAGCGGCTTCTGCAACTTCAAAACCCAACTGAATTGCTTCTGCTTCAGCTGCAAGAACATCTCCAAAGAACCCTTCCTGTTTTTGAGCTACTGCCACAAATTTTCCTCTAGAGTCTCTATTCACAACTCCTAAACCTGCCACTTTATTTTGTCTATTCATTGCTGCATACATGTTTATCTTTAAGCAGCCTGCTGGTGTGGGTTTCCAAGTTTGCTCTGCTAAAGCGGTCTGGCTTTGAGGGGAAGGTAGTGATGGTGGCTTAATTTTCCTATAAGCTTCTACAATGGCTTCTGCTTTAGCCAATAATACTTGGGAATCTTTCTTCTTTCCTTCAAAGATAAAGAGATTACTTGAATGCCAATTCGCCCAACAAATTGCAATAAATAACTCGATCTTTGTCGTACTCTTTTTTACAGTCAAAGCTTGGAACACACCCAAGAGATCTTGATTTGCAAAGAGGTTCATTTTATCTGCAAAATTAGTGATGTTCTATGTCTTCTTGGATGCTTTGCAGTTTAGAAGTGCATAGGTGGTATTCTGTCCTGCTTACCACATCTTAAACATCAAGGTTGCTGTAAAACTTTTTTTTTTCCAAGAGATTCTCGGTTGTTAGAGGGAGATTTTGGGCTGCCCTCCACATGAAAATCTTTATCTTCTCTAAAATATCCAGTTTCCATATTGTATGCCACTCGGATGATTTTCTTTTTAAAGTACTTGGGCAGTTTGGGAATTTCAACTTTAAAGCCACCTAGTATCCTCTCTTCACAGTATAGTTACCATGCTTATCAAAGCCCCATATGAGCTTATTTGGCCTCAAGCTTTTTGGTAGCACTATCTTCAAAATGTGCTCTATGTCTTTAGCTGTGAAGTGTTGTTTTATTAGAGTTTCATTCCACTTATACTCTCCATCTATCAATACAGAGATTGAGGTATCTAAAGGCAGGGTTGGTGTTGACAAAATCTTAAAAGTTAAAGGTCTAGGAACCCAATTGCTGTTGTAAATTCTGACTTGATCTCCACATCTTATCCTCTATCTCAATCATTGTTGCAGCACTTGTCTACCCCAGAGGATACTCCTCCATATAAAAGATAGCTTACATCAAAAGTTTGCATTCAAATTTTTTTTTTAAATATTAAGCCTAGAGAACTCTTGCCATTAAGGAGTTAGGGAACTGAATTACTCTCCAGCCTTGCTTAGTTAATAAAGCTTGGTTAAAACTAGATAACTCTCTAAATCTCATCCCTCATTTCTCTTTTGACTTGCACATTCCCTCTCACCTAGACCAGTGAATGCCTCTGTGATTTCTTTTTGTTTCCCACAAAAAACGAGCTATTTCCTTTTGGATGTTAGCACATAGACCCATTGCTTTGATTAACACTTCTTTTCCTCCACTTGAAATTTTTTTTTTTTTTGACAGTTGAATATCTTATTCAGCAGTCTTAACTTGATGTAGTTGAAGAAGCTTACTTTTTTCCTTCCCACCATAGATGGCAGTCCTAAATTCTTCTGACGTCTAGATACCACATTAAGTTGGAATATGCTTTTGATCTCCTCCATTTGCTTGGCGTAGGTGTTTGCAGTGAAGAACATATAGGATTTTTGGTAGTTAAAGATTTGTCCGAATGCAATTGCATAGTTGTCAAAGATTTGTTTCAGCCTTTTACATTCTTCCGGATCAGCCCTTGTGAAGATAAGGCTATTATTTGCAAAAAAGAGGTGGGCGATTGACAAGCTGCTGCTGAAATTTATGCCTTAAATTAGCTTCTTTGATTCTACCTATTGCAACAAGTTTGAGAAGCCTTTTGCGCAGAGAATAAAAAGATAAGGAGACAGAGGGTAGCCTTGCCTCAAACCCCCCTATGAGTGAATCATTCCTTTTGCAGTACTATTAATAAGAATGGAGAAAGATGCTGTCGAGATACACCTCATTATCAACTCAATCCATTTGGGGGAAAAGCCTAATTTTTCCATAACATTCTCCAAGAAACCCCATTCAATCATATCATAGGTCTTGCTTATATCAAACTTTAAAGCTACCTGCCCTTTTTTTTTCCCTTTATTGAGCCTTATTTTATGCAAACACTTATAGTCAATGACCACATTATCGGTAATGAGCCTACCAGGGATAAATGCACTTTGTGTTTGAGAGATAATGTTATGTAACATGTGTTTACACCTATTTGCTATGGTTTTTGTTATAATTCTATAAATTACATTATAAAGACTAATAGGCCTAAACTCTGTCACTTGTCTTGGCTTCTTAACCTTAGGTATCAATGCAATGTATGTGTGATAGAGAGGGGCAATGTTATCTCCTTCATTAAGGATGTTAAGGCAGGTTGTCAACACTCCTTTGTTCACTGATTTCTAGTGTTTTTGAAAGAATGCTACTAGAAATCCATCTGGTCTGGTAGCTTTTGTTGGACATATTTGCAATAGGGCTGTTATTATCTCTTCGGCACTGAAAGGTTATCCAACTCTTCGTTCATTTTCGTTGTTATTTTCCTTGGTATTTTTTCTAGCACCTCTTCCATTTGAGTTTAAGAGGGGTTTGTTGTAGTGAAGAGATTTGCAAAGTAGTTACAAAATATTCTTTCCACATCTTCTTCTTTCTCTGTCCAGTTCCCATCTTCATCTAAGATTCCCTAAATTTTATTTTTCCTCTTTCTGGATGATGCTTTTGCATAGAAAAATTTTGTATTTTTGTCCCCTTTGTGCAACCAATCTGCTATGGACCTCTGCTTCCAGTATATTTCTTGTTCTAAAAAGAGGCCATCGATATGTTTTTCTAATTTTTTAACCAGCTCACCATCCTCATAATGTTGATTTCGTTGATTTAATTCTTTTAGCTCCTGTATCAGCTTCTCCACTTTGTGCCTTCTATCTCCTAGCTCTTCTCTACTCCACATTTGAAGTTGGATCATTGATTCTTTTGTTGTTTTCATTAAACATTCAACCGCATTTCCATGACTCCATTTGTCATATGAGCTCCATAAGTCCTCATAATGCACCTGGGGGAAAGTCCTTCTCTTGTATCTTAGCCCTCTTCCTTTTTCCACTATTGTCATTATAATAGGGTTGTGATCGAATGTCCATGTCTCCAGAGTTACAGCGGTTGATTCTAGGAACATGTTTCCCCATTCTTTATTTCACAGAAAACGATCTAATCTTTCATCGATCAAGCAATATCCATACCTTTTGTTCGACCATGTCACTGGGTGCCCACTACTCCTTAAATCCATCAGGTTGTATTCCTTAACAGGCTCCCTGAAATTTTGCATTAAATTAACATCTCTATCATTTCCTCCTATCTTTTCGCAAGGTCATAAAATTTCGTTGAAGTCTTCAAAGCACAACTGAGGTAGAGAAAATAAGTTGGCTAACCTTTTAATGAGTGTCAGTGTATGGTGCTTTTGACTCATTTTCGGGTGTGCATAGATTCCTGTACATCTCCAGTAGCTTCCATTTTCAGCACATACAACTGCATCAATGCGATGTCTACTCCAAGACTTTACATCCACCCTCAAGTCAGAATCCCACATTAGGGCTAAGCCCCCCCTCTCCTTTCATGTTCTGTCAACTTGAAAACAATTTTCAAAATTTAATTTATGACTATTTTCTTACATTTGACTCGGTGTTAACTTGGTCTCAACAAGAAAAACAAGCTTAGGCCAATGCATTTGGAGCAGTTTTTTGAGTTTCGCGGAACGTCGAGTTACTCCCCAGTCCCCGAACATTCCAGCTGATAACATTCATGGCTGTCGGCCGGGCTGTTATCCAACCTCCGCCGATTTTAATACTGAAAATTCCATTGCCATCTCCCTTGTTTCATTGGTTTGCTTTTCCATGCTCTCCATGTCTAGCTTTTGTTTTGCTTTCGGTGAAGCAAAGATCACTATCTCCATAGGACCACTCATTTTTTTCCTTTTCGTTTATGGGCTTTCCAAATTTATTCCCATTACTTCAGCTGCTGGCCTTTTTGCTATATTTGGCCCATTTTGCAGCTCTGCCCCTTTTTCTCTAATTTTGTCATCTTGTCTAGCTTGCATTTTCCACTTTCTCTTTTTGGGCTTTGTCGTAGGTGCCTTTGGCCCATTTGCCACTTTTCCATTTTCCCCTTCAACCTCGACTTTCAGTTTCCCGCCACAAATTTTCTTCATTGCCAAATTCAATTTCCCTTGTAACTTTTTTGGCTCCGTCTCTTTTTCTTTCCCTTCTGCATTAGCCGTCTGCTCCCCTATTGATGTTGACTTCATTGACAATCCCACTTAGCCTCTGACAGCTTTCACTCCTTGCTCCCTTATCATTGCCCTCTTTCATGAAAAGCTCCTCTGGAATTATTATCTTCTTACTCCGGGTTGCTCCAACATCCAAACCCGATGTTTCATTCCCGGTTGAGGCTTGCACTTCTGTAACTTTGGACTTGGAATTGCTAGGTGGGCTTTGTTAATTCCTTCTTTGATTTTGTACGTCTGCATTCCTTCGAGAAGATAAAATATTTTTAAGTGGATAGAAACTCAAAACTTACGAAGCCCACTATTAGGCCTAAAGCCTCAGTGGCTATACATGTTTATTAAGATGGTAGACATGATGATCATACACACAGAGGATTGAGGATTCTATCTATAAATAGTGTTTGCATTCTTAAATAGTTTAGCGTTCTATTTTTTCACTTGAGTCCTATTATTTGTAGAAGTTAATTAATTAAGCCATAAGTTTTAAAAGTGGATGACTTAAGTCTTCCCGAATTTAATTAAGCCGTCTCCTTGTTACTCTATTACGTACGTGAAGAATGTTGAAAAAGGGGCTACTCGTGTTGATTTAGTTTACCTTTATGTTGTTGACGGTATTTGATGTGTTTGAATTCAATTTAATTACCTTGTTTTATATTTTTAATATTACAATTATTGGATAATCATCAAACTGAATGGATGTTGTTTCCGTCTTTTTAATATTTTATGATCTACATTATTATTGGACAATCAAATTGAGTGTTCTTGTTCGCAGTATTTTAATGGATGTTGCTTATTAACTCATAATAAAAAAATACCCCAACTTATTACTCTCGATTTTTTTTCTTTATTTAATTTTAAATATTATTTTTTACTCCTAATTAAACCCAATTAGACTAAAAAGGGAAGTATTAAAAAGATAAAAAAATAAAAGTAAGAAGAAGAAGAATGGAGAGAAAGAGAGCTACGGAAATGAAAGGTGGGGGAGAAAGTTGTTGGCCGAAACATTTCGTGGAAACCCCTTCAGTTTTCTGAAATTGGAGGTAGGCTTCTCAATTTTTGAGTTTCTTACACTATTAATTTTTTTTTAAAAAAAAAAATTGATTTGGTATTCGGAGGATTGCAAAAGAATAACAAGATATTGGATAAGATGAGTTCTACTGTACATAAATATTGTATTGTGAGTTTATATATTTTCTAATATTAGTTCATTTATATTTATATTATGATTAATTGTGATTTTGATTAAATTTTGGGGTTTGCTTATTAAATAAATTTGAGGATTCGGATGTTTTGATAATTGATTTATGAATTTTAGAGCAGAAATTTCCTGAAATAATGAATTGAGCTCTTATAGGCAAAATAAATTAAAGTACTTATGGTGGGATATGTAAGAATCATGAAAATTGGTGGATTAGAATTAATTCTATAAATTTTAGATTTAAAGACATATCTGAGCATTGTCAACATTATATGTTAATTTACAGCAGTGAGATTTCTAGAAGGAGATGTCACTAGATAATGAATACAGAGAATAAATTACAAACTAGTTTTATTTCATAATGGATGTTGAGTATAAGTATGTTTTCTTGGTTCAACAAAGAGCCACGTTCGTAAATTAGCATAGGACGTCGAGATGAGTCAAGTTTGAGCGTCATCGTTCTGAGTGGAATATGCCAAATTTATATTTTATATTTTTCTTATGATTTTAAATTTAGTTTTGATGCTTTCATTAAGTTTGCAGAAAGTAGAATTTATTTGCATACTAATGTGTTCCTTTAAGGATATGAAAAATGACTTTTTTAATTCATTTGATTTTAAATGCATGATAGTATTTTAGTGAAATAAAATATAGATTTAAATTTTGTTTAAAGTGCTTATGTATGTGTGTAAAAAGTTTGTTTCCAAAATCCTCAGGCAATACATTTCCCATCCAGATACAAAGATAAGTACATAAAATGACTGTGATGATGTTAGGAGTCGTAGATCATATTAATAAAGCATTTTTATCACCTCTTTTTTGGATTGTGTAAGTTATGGTTGTTTAATGTATTAGCGACAACATATTCTTTTGAAACTATTGGAAATATTGGGTGATATTTGGATGAGATTATTTAAGCATATTATTTACAGTGATGTAGTATATTATGTGTTTGGAAAGTTGACCAATGAAGTTGGTTGAGTACTAGATTATTTTGGAAGTGCTTATCTTACATATTTGCATATTAGAAATGTAAAAAATACTGTGGAGATTTTATCAAATTTTAGGCAAATCTATATTGTTAAATTTATCACATTATATAAAACTAGATAAACTTACCCTTAAAGTTTGGGGCAGATTGTTTCAATTTAAGAGTTGAGTCTTAGCTCTAAGTTATATTCTTAATTTAGAAACTATACTAAATCAATATAGAATATTCTCCTCAACACTTCCATCACATGCAGGATAATATTTTTAGTTGGTCCTTGTCATATGGTAAAATAGTGTGGGTCCATCCATATTTTTCTATTATAATAACATACAAATGTCTATAGGTCTAACCATACTCAAAAGCTAGCTAAAGGGTTGAGGCCCAAGTTTTTTACACTTATCAAAGTCTTTCATTCCTAGTCCATGTAGGATAATGTCCATAATATGCCTATCACGAGCAAGCCGATCTTTTTGTCTAGTCTTTTTCATGTGGTAAGGTAATGTGATCTCACTTATATGTGAATTTAGTTTTGATATATTAAATCCCATGAGCTTAATTAGACCTTATTACGGATTGTGGTTGAAATACTATAAATAATTTATTTCACAAGTTTTGATAAAAGTGGTGTTTAATGAACTTTTAAAAGTTGTTTATTCCATAAGTTTCTCTATTTTAACAGTAGTAAAACCAGTAGAGAGCACTTTTTTTTTTAAATTCTTATTATAACTTTAATATTTTATTAAAATAACAATCGTGTTTTACTTTCCATAATAATATAGAAAGAAAAAATAATTTAAACTTATATCTACTTTAGTCATTATATAATAATTAAGAGAGTATTTTCGTAATAAAATTTACTAAATATATATACTGTACTTCTGAAATTGAGTGATGATATAGTCACAAACTCTTGTACAAACTTATTTTGTATAAATTGATTTAGTATTAACTTATTGATTGAATGAAAATACAAAATAATAAAAACAAATTATGTTGACCAAAAGACATCTAATCCAACTAATTAAATCATACCAAATCAATTTATATATAAAAAAATTATATAAAAATTTATAACTATATTATTATTGTTTGAAATTGACAAACATTAAGCTACATTTTGAATTAACAGTTTATTTTATCCGTATACGAAAAGCAACACACTTTAGCAACTTTATTCTTTACACTTCTAAGAATTAGGAAAAAGACCCGATACGTCATGGAAATGTTGGTCACAATATCCCACATTTGCCGCCATTCCGCTATTTAATTTTAACTCTTTTTTATTCTAATCTTTAATATTTCTTTTTCAGGCTTCCTGTGGGAGCAAAATTTTGGTGCTCGGCAAATCATTTTCAGGCAATAATAAATCTCTTTAGTTTGGAATCTTGTTTCATTCGTGGCTTGGAACTACGATAGCAAGAAAATTTAATGTCGGCATTTCACAGGGAATTAATAGTAGTTTGTGATCAATCAATTTGCAAGAAAAGGACCGATATAATGCTGCCAATTTTCAATCAATCGGAGTGACTATAAGACAAAGAAAGCACAGCTAGCATTATCAATAATTCAGATAAATCTAAACCAAACAGTGGAAAAGCTGAATAGACAGATAATGAACCTAATCTCTTAAATATGAGACAGAATAGCTGTCTTCGTGGCTAATAGCTGTCTTCGTGGCTCCTTTTCACGTGGAAAGCTAGACCCTAATTCAAACATAAAAATCACCATCAATAATATATCTTCCTTGGCATCTTGCTCCATTCGACCATTAAATTTAGATAATAAGTTAGCTAGTGACAATGCCAAAAAAGGCTTATGACCATCAACAAGAGTGACGGCAACACGAAGAAACGCTAGGTGCAAATAAGTGGATTAATCTCTACATTTCACTTGTAATAAAAAATAAATTTAATTTTTCCGGTCAACAATTTTTGTTACTTTGAGTTTCAGACTTTCAGTCAGCGAAATTTGAAAAATGAAACTCCCAAATAACTAATTCGGAAGCTCAAGATTGAAATCAATAATTTAAAAATGATAATTATATGCATTCTTATACCAGTAATACATAATGTTTCTAATTCATTTATTGATATTTTAAATAATCTCTTGGGTAAATTTTCGATTATTCCGAATTTATTATCTTTAAATTATTCCATTACTATTAAAAACTTTAAGTTATTTTAATTTTTATTTAAAAAATGAGAGGAGAGAGCTAATTTATATTTGTTAAATTATTTTAATTATTAACAATATTTTAATATGATTATTCTACTAAACAAATTAAACTGTTTATATTACATTTGTAATTATTAAAAATTTTGATGTTCAATTGTTTTTTTGAACTCTTTAGATAAGAAACCCTCCCTAAATTCTCTCTCTCCGTCACCAATCAATCTCCCGAAGTCTGTTATTGATCGGCTTTATAAAGTTAAGGTTTGTAATGCAAAACTGAAAATCGGTTTTTCGTCCATTCGTTGCCCTCTCTTGCTCTTTCTAAGCGTTTTAACCAGCCATCAACTTGGTCAAATTAGTTGACTCAAGTGCCCACGCGAGGACTTAAATGATGAAACTAATGAATTGGGCACTTGAAAACTCTGCGTTTTGCTTTGGCTTTGATTAATGGCCAACATGTTCCTGGCCTCAATCTCATCAACACTCCTAGTTCTCAAGATTATAACAAATATAAAGATTATATCTTTTGCACTCACATCGCTTGGAAGTCAATCTTTTTTTTCTGATTTTTATCATGCGGAAAGGTAATTAACTCTCCACGTGTGTGTGAATCATATCAAGTACCACTCAAAAGCCCATAAATCTATCTCATACCAAAAATTATAAAATTTATTTAACACAAAAATTATTTCAATTTTTCATAATAAATATAAATATACTATTAAAATAAATATAATAATTTACATTTTAAAAATTATTTTGTATATTAAAAATATTATAATATCATTAGTCTACTAGATAAATTAAATTATTTAAATGATATTTATACTTATAAAAAATAAAAATAATTACTATCTTTTGAGGTTGTTACAATCAACAGAAAATTTTAGTATTTTATATTAAAAATTTATAGGTCTACATAATTATTTTTCTAAATTTTTAGAGTGTAAATGTCTTTTTTTTTTTATCATGAATTTATCTGAAACCCTTTTTTATTTTTTATTTTATCTAATCCCATTTAGTTTTTAGTCTTTATCTTCTTTTTTTTTTCCTCCCTCACTAATAGTAGAAGCAAACTTCCGTGGTGGCATAGCAACTGAAAGATCAGAGTGACCATCTTACTTCCATCATACCGATGAAAGTAAGACAAAAAGTCAGTGGATTGATAACCCCGAAAATGGCTCATCATCACCGTCAATAAATTTGTTATTACATCATATGGCGTTATAATTAACTGAACAGAAATATTAATGGTGAATTCACATGAAATCTGCATTTAGATATCTGCACTCTGAAAAGTTCTATATACACATTTTCTCTACCAAGGATATTGTCATTTTGTTAAAGTGAGGATGATTATTAAAATATAAAAAAATATAAATATCAATAGATTGAAAATTGTAATTTTTGTTTGTTAATGTATTGAAATTTATATTTTTTATTAATTGGTACCATCTTTCTTTTATCAAAGTGAGGATATTCTTAATAGAGAATGAATATATGTGTGTGTGTGAAGTTTGAAACGGCTTATAGAATGAGACTTACCCTTCCAAACATCTCACATGGCTTTAATTGGGCTTTTGGATATCTTCTTGGCAATCATTTGCTTCTTGATTCTTCGATATTGTTTCAGCAATAACAATGGAATCCCAAAGAACTTCCCAGTCGTAGGTATGCTGCCACACCTTCTTCTTAACGTTCATCGTATCCATGATTATAGCACAGAAGTTCTAGAGAAAACGCAATGCACATTTTTATTTAAAGGTCCTTGGTTCGCAAACATGGACATATTGGCCACAGTTGATCCAGCCAACGTACATCACATAATGAGCTCAAACTTCTCAAATTTCCCGAAAGGGCCAGAGTTCAAGCGAATTTTTGATATTTTAGGAGATGGGATTTTCAACTCCGACTCAGATTTGTGGAAAAACCAAAGAAGGTTTGCTCAAGCTTTGATGAATCGTCATAGCTTCTACAAGTTTTTGGTGAAATCCAATCAAGTTAAACTGGAGAAAGGGCTGATTCCAATTCTTGATCACATGTCCAAACAAGGCACAACAGTTGATCTGCAGGATTTGTTCCAGAGGTTTACGTTTGATTCTACGAGTTTATTTGTTACAGGCTATGATCCTGGTTGTTTGTCAATTGAATTTCCAAAAGTTCGATTCCTAATGGCATTGGAACATGCCGAGGAATCAATATTTTATCGGCATGTTGTTCCGGAAAGCTTGTGGAAGCTACAAAGATGGCTTGGAATTGGAGAAGAAAAGAAACTGAAAAAAGCAAAGGAAACGTTAGATAGTGTCATATTCGAACTCATACACAGGAAAAGAAGAGAGATTAACGAAGAAATTTTATCGAAAGAAATAGATGGGGTGGATTTGTTAGCATCATACATGCACGAAAACAAAACCATTATGGGAGAATTGAAATGTGCTGACGACAATTTCTTGAGAGATACAGTCTTGAATTTCATGATTGCGGGGAGAGACACAACTAGTTCAGCTCTCACTTGGTTCTTTTGGCTTATTTCAAAGAACCCAAAAGCAGAAACCAAGATTAGAGAAGAGCTTAGTTCGATAATACCAGCTGAGAAACTCGGAAAATGGTGGGATTTTGACACGCAAAAGCTAAATCAATTGGTTTATTTACATGGCGCTTTGTGTGAAGCATTAAGGCTTTACCCACCAGTTCCTTTTCAGCATAAAGTTCCTTTGGTGCCAGACACTCTTCCAAGCGGACACCGCGCCGTTCCGAGAACAAAGATCTTGTTTTCTCTGTATGCAATGGGGAGAATGAAGTCAATATGGGGAGAAGATTGCTTGGAATTCAGGCCTGAAAGATGGATTTCTGAAAGTGGAGGGATCAAATGGGAGCCGTCGTACAAGTTCTTCTCATTCAATGCAGGACCAAGGACTTGTTTAGGCAAAGAGGTCGCTTTCACTCAAATGAAAGCTGTGGCTGCCGGCCTAATTCATAGCTATGATATTCAAGTTGTGGAAGGACAGCGTCCTGGCCCCAATGTGTCTATTATTCTCTATATGAAGCATGGATTAATGGTTAGGGTTCATGATAGATGGGCTAAATAATTGAACAAGCTTGGGAAATGTCGTAATCCTCTTGTTTAATATGAATAATTGAGCGAGTTTGCGTGTATCATTTGAATAACTATAGTTTATGCAAGTATGAATATCATTAATAATTTTTCATATTATCTGGGTATTTTAATTTGTTGTTTTGGTGTTTTATTATGTGGTTTCTTCTAGATTTAAAGATGCTTAAATGATAGATAAAGAAAGATTTCAATCTGTGAAAGAATTGAATTTGGTGTTAGAGTGTTATTGAAAGAGTTAATTGACGTAGGACGTTAATTTAGATTAATTTAGGATTTTAAAATTTTTATTATTTTAGAGATTTCTATTTTAATTGGAGTCTATTATGGTATGTGATTTATTATTTTATTTCGATTATAATTGTGATTTAGTTTCTTTTTTTAAATTAACTTAGGAAGTAGGTTTACCTTAGGAAGTGAGTTTCCTTTATTATAAATATAAAAGTCTCATTATCGTAACTCAAATTCAATTATTCAATAAAAACCCCTCTTTTATAATACCCTCTAGGATTATTTATCAAAATCTCTCTTGTACAGTCGTTTGGGATATGCGTCATTTAATCTCGCTTAACGCGCTATTAAAAATCTCATTGAGTTATTTGGGTTAAAACGATATCTAATCACACTTCGATTATCGCTAATCGCATTGGCTTGATCCAGTACTAGAACGATATCTAGTGTTTCTTACCCTATCAATTTTGCTTCCGTTGCGCCTGCCTCATCAATTGGTATTAGAGTGGTTCTGCGCTATTTACATAACTTTCCTTGATACCCATATCCATCCATAGCAAATCCACCACTCAAAAAAATATAGAAATTCTCAAAATTGAAAACCTTAACTGCCACCATGCAACCACTGCTGCCACCTCTCCATCAGCCGTTCACCGTCAGTCAACACAATCACTAAAGTCTCCAGCCACCACGAACCAAACCTTAGCCATCACTGCCCTTAATGCCACCTGCAAAAATCATCTAAACCTGTGAGCTTTACCATTCAATCCACCACCATTTAATCGTGACTGCCGCCAGCTAACTCCTCCGCCAAACTCGCCTACCTTTGGTGACCAAAACCAACCAACTTCCACTCTGGATCGCCTCCCGCAGCCACCGTATGAAACACCAACCCGCTAGTTCCCTACACACGGGCTATTGCCAAACCATCTCCCTTTTCTATCAATTTATGCCACCACCATAATCCCCAGTAACCGGCGACCATAAACCCAGCCATCAGTCGCCGTAAAACTGCCTTAAATTGAAAGTCATATCTCCATAAGCCGCCGCCAATTCAACCAAACCGCCGCGAATCTAGCCAATCCACAGCCACCATTATACTCATCAACCTTAATCCACCCATCCTTACCTGATTTTCAACTACCGTCACCAGAAACCTGAACTTTTGTTTAATTACTGTTTCACCTGGTAATTTTATTCAATTTTTAGTTTAGCCCCTAACTCTTTTAAAACCACCATCTCTTACCATCTTCACTCCGAATCACGACCACACCCAACCTAAGAGTTGAGTATTATTTACAGTTTTGCCATTGTGTGGAAACTTGACAATAAATGGTAAAGTGCCATCTTTGCCCTTCTATTTATCATGTGCCGGAATTATTTGTATATACTCATCCAAACAAATTTCTTGATTGGCTGGATAAGATTGAGCACTGGTTTCTATTTTGGCACACTCCTAAAGAAGAGCAAGTATCATTTGCTGCTAGTAGATTAAGCATAAGTGTTTCAGAATGGTGGCATGAATTACCAATTTCTCAACTTGAGCAAGGCAAATGCAAAATTCAGTCATGGAACCGTATGAAGCATATTATGTGATCTGAGTTTATCCCTCTTAATTATTGTTTAGTATAACAAGGTAAGATATCAGTTTCTGATTATGCTACTGAGTTCGAAATTTTATGGATGTAAATATTATTATGAACTTGAAAAGGATACAATTACAAGATTTTTCAAGGGACTCAGTTTTATATTAAAGACAAGATGCCTACATACATTATATACACATTGCAGTATGTAATTCTAGTAGCGAAGCAAATTGATCACAAATTTTATCACAAATCAGAAGAGAAAGAAGCCAAGCATTGAAGCAATTAAGACAACCTCATCCTCGACACCAATTTGAGATCCGTAATCTTATCACAAGTCAGTAGCCTAAAGTGAAAGGCATATAGATAAAAGAAGTTTGTGCCTCTCTACATGTCGAAGATGTGCCTAATATTGTAGAAGAAAATGTACAATTTATTATTGATTTAAAGTTTCAATCTGACAAATTGTCTGAGAATGTGCATGATGTTTACTTGGAAGAGAAGACAAGTGTTGAAGATGATGAGATTATTGATCTATCTAAATTTTTTAAAGAAGACGAACAACCTCATCTTGATTTGAGCATTGACCCTAATAATACAACTAAAGTTGTGCAGCAAAATCAAGTTGAAGAAACTAAAATGATTGAAATGGTGCTATCTATTCTCATTGAAGACAAGAAGATTATGCTTGAAGAAGATTTAATTGCAAAGGTGAATCTTATGGGAGATGCATTGAGCCACAATTAGGGAAGGGGAAAAATTATTTGATCGTTGTTCATTCTTGGAAGACATCATCACCTTGAAGAATGTACAAGCGAAAGAAGTTGATGAAGTATGGATTTTTTAAAGTTTCGAGAACAATTGATGAGAAAGGCAATAAGTTCGAATTACAAGATGATTTGGTCTTACACTACAAGTTTCATCCTCTAAATTGTATTCAAACTCATGGACGTATTTCTTTTAAGAGGAGAAGAATGATGTAGGACGTTAATTTTGGTTAATTTAGTATTCTAGAATTTTTATTATTCTAAGGCTTTCTATTTTAATTGGAGTCTATTATGATATGTAATTTAATATTTTATTTTCATTATAATTCTAATTTAGTTTCACTTTTTAAATTAACTTAGGGAAGTAGGTTTACATTAGGGAAGCAGATTTCTTCTATTATAAATAGAGAAGTCTCATTATTGTAACTCAGATTCAATTATTCAATAAAACCCCTCTTTTATAATTCCCTCTTGAATTATCTATCAAAATCTCTATTGTATTGAGTGTCATCTAATCTCGTTTAACGCGTTATTAAAAATCTCATTGAGTCGTTTAAGTTAGAATGATATTTAATTATGCTTCGATTAGAGCGTAAGCTAATGGCGTTGGCTTGGTCCAATATTAGAATGATAATTACTTAATTAGTCTTTCTTACCTTATCAATTCTGCTTCCGCTATGCTCGCCCCATCATTAGTGTAGCTTAAATTTGTTTTGCATGTACATCTATGTATTATTCTTTAAGTAAATGAAGTCCTCATGTATTTTTTAGCTCCTCACCCCTAAATTTAATTACCTTTCCCGTCAAATGACAAAAAAAAAAAAAAACCAAAACCTCTCGTATTTGGTAAAATTAATTTTTTTCTCATGTTTTAATTTTACTAGAACTTCTCTAACATTATAATGAGAAATAAATCAATGTTTTTTTTTTATAGAAAACTTGTAACTGAAAAATTTGAGAGTTGAAAAATAAATGATCTCGAGCACTAATATTAAACAAAAGGAAAATTTTGATTGTTTTTTCAAAATTTAGGTAGTGTTTATTTGTTGGAGTGGGAGTGAGGAGTCTGGATTCCTCTCACTCCAGTGTTTACTTACTAATTTTAAGGGGGGAATGGGAATCTTACTCCGTGGGACCCACATTTTTTTGGAGTGG
Source organism: Citrus x limon (assembly GCA_034663535.1). Taxonomy (NCBI): domain Eukaryota; kingdom Viridiplantae; phylum Streptophyta; class Magnoliopsida; order Sapindales; family Rutaceae; genus Citrus; species Citrus x limon. Next base: position 27,197,805 of record CM067997.1, read on the forward strand.
GGAATGGGATTCCCACTCCCCCCTCTTCCATTTTTATCCTTACATTTAATCAAATAAAATAAATAATATTTAATAAAATAATATCATATTTATTTAAATAATATTATTTTATTATTTTATAAATTATACTTATTAAAAATAATAATTTATATTGATTCTAAGTTAAAATTACTTTAAAATAATATTATTATACTCATAGAGAATTAATAATATTACTATCTACTCTTTTTATTTGAAAATATAATATTATTATATTTATTTAAAAATAATAGTATTATATTTATTTAATATTAGTAATTAATAATAATCAATATTTTATTCTAAGAAAATATTAATTTTGTATTATATTATTAATAATAATGTTTCATTTGTGTTGCTCTTAATAATAATTTTTTACTTACTTAATTAAAATTAAAATTAATAAAAAAATTATTTACATAATTAAGAATATTAATAATTATTATTAATTTAAAAATATAATAAAATAAATATTTTATTTTTCAAATTTATTTTTTTATTAATTTTATAATTAAAAACTATAATTTTTTAAAGTGAGAAAGTGAGAAAGTCCCAGTAGGATGGCAAATTGCTGGTCTATAACAAGATTTTTTAAGCGCAGGCCAAAATTTATGTTGTTGGTAATAGACCGAACCCCTGTACTAGCCCATCCAAGTTCTTGGGCTTTCATTAATTTTTAAATAAATTTTAAATCTAGCCAAAAGTAAAAAAAAAAAACTTAAATTAAAAATAATTATTTAATACATAATAGACTAAAGACCCGTTTGGGGCAGCTGCGCTGCCACCGCGCAGCTGCTCCCCAGGCCAATTCTAGGGGAATGTTCCCCTAAAGTTGGCCTGGGGAGCAGCCACAACGCAGCTGCCCCAAACGGGTCCTAAAAATTCAATACATAAAATACTTACAACACAATATAATAAAATATAAATAATAATTAAAAATTATAATTATATAAATAATAAATTAATTTTTAATTTATAAATTATAAAGCCTGAAATTCCATAAGCCTGTAACTGTACCCTTTCGCAGTAAACTTTAAAATTTTTTATTCATGTCTATGCCCTCATGTGACTTTTTGGTCCACCCCAGTCCTAAGGGCTCGCTATTGGTTGTTATTGTTATAAGTCAACTGAAGCCGGTGAATGGAAAAAATTAGGGACAATTTCAGACGTAACATGATATTATGATGCTGGGTGACAATAAATAATGGACCTGTCTATGGTACAGATTCTGTAACAAACATCTCCCGTCATCCCACCATCCGATTGTCTATTGTTTAGTTTCTCACTCCACATCCAACGGCTGATGCTGCAGTCTGTAGCTTACAGATTCTGTAAGCTAGTCAAGTCCATAAATAATAATAAGTTTTAAGAGGCACATTAATTGGCGTATCGTCCTTTTCATTATTAACAGATTGACGACCTAGATAGTATGTGGTATTGGGACCATTTAAAATATGAGTAATGATATATGAATAATTTTTTTGTATAAATTAGTGTGGTATGAATAAAATTAGTTGAATTAAATTTCACTTAGCCTACATAATTTATTTATATTATTTTATATTTTCATTCAATCAATGAATTAATGTCACATCAATTTGTATAAGATAAATTTATACAAGAGTTTGTGACTGTACCATCACTCTTAAAATATTAATTACGTGATGTGAAGATGAGATTTGAATCATTTGATTGCTCTGAATTTATCAATAAAAAAATTTTTAAGCCACTTCTTTATTTTTTTCCAATTTTTTAACTCGTTTATTTATTCTTTTGAGTTCTAAAAATGTTCTCATTCATAAACATGAGATCTACATTATATTGAAAAAAATTTGTGTGGGAGAAATAAATTACCTCAGCATCAATTGTCATTTGAACATAATATTCAATTGATTTCATAATAAAACTCATAAATTTTTTATTATTTAATTTATGAGTCCCACTAATAAGATCCTTTAAACCTACTGACTAATAGGTCGTTTTAAGAGGCACAATTAATCTGCATATTGTAATTTTCACACATAATAGATTGACTAACTAGATATCATGATGTTGAGACCATTTATAATATTAATTACTTGATGTGAAGAATATGTTTGATTGCTCTAAAGTTATCAATGAAAAATATTTGTTTAAGGCACTTTCTTTCTTCTTTTCCAATTTTTTTTTCTAGTCACTATTTTTCATTTTTTTAAAAATATATCCATTCATAAATTTGAGATATACAATATATCAAGAAAAATTTATGTAGAACAAGTATACTTCCTCAACATTAAAAGCCTATCATTTAACTTAATTTTAGATGAATTGCATGATAAGACTCATAATTTTTTATTATTTAATTTATGGATTTCTCTATCAGAATCAATCAAACCTACCTAATAATAGGTTATTTTAGTGCATATTTTTCACCTAATGTGATATGATATGTCTCTCGCTCAATCTACTAACTTCAAATTCAAGTTAGCTCAAATAGTAAGTAGTTTTATTCAACTAGGCAGTCTCTTAAAGAGAGATTTTGATAAAACTAATTTCCTTTTGATACTTCAGACTCATAACGTCATATCATAACCAAACATAATAAAAGATAAACAATATAATCAAACATTTGTAATTGATTTTTCACTTTTACAAATATAAGGTTAAGATTTTTTTAATAGTGTATGACGCAATCGTTCTAGTTCTTGCTATATGCATAGCTGCCATATATATACATCACATATAATCTTGATTCTTGAAATTTTTATATTGCTCTTGATGGTCTTGATTTTTGTCATATACGTGCATCACATAATAGTCTTGATCCTTACCATATCTTTGTTAGATAAATTTTTAGTTTAGAGAAACAAAATAAACTAGACTCTCAATCAGACAATGTGGCTCAAAGGTCTATTTATACAAGAGAAAAGTTTTTTTTTTTAACCTATATGACAGAATTAATTAAAGTAAATAATCAAATACAATATTTTGATTTTGATTTTTCATATTTACATGCACATAATTATCTTGATTATTGTCATATTTTTACATAATTACGGTCTTAATTCTTAACATTTGTGCATGCCGTAATAGTCTTGTTCTTTCCACATTTACATCCCATAATATTCTCGATTCTTGTTACTTGCATAAGTCGTGATGGTTTTGAGCTTTGTAATATATGCATCCCGTACTGTTATTGATCATTTTCATATGTGTGTCGATCATATAATGGACTTATTATATACATCACGTAATTATTATATACATCAAAATAATGATCTTAATTCTTTTAATATATAATGGTGTTCATTCCCATCAAACTCTTATTTAATACCTCTTATTTGATTTAAGTGTCTATTTACACTTTATAATTTAAAGAATACCTTAAAAACATCCCTGTTGTTAAATAATTGACATTTATACCCTTATTTTTCTTTACTTTTATAATATTATTGTTACTACAATTTTAAAGTAATATTTAATACCTTTGCAATGATCTTGCTAATAATTATTTAAATAACAAGATGCTTAAAATATTATCTGAGAAGCTAATTAAGAATCTGAACGTGAACACATAAATGATCAAACCAGAATTTACCAAAACAACATACAAATCAGCAAGGAATCACAAGACACAATCAATTACGTGGTTAAGGTAATTTTCATTTACTAACATCCACGAGAGGAACAAACCGATTAACTTTATTAATTGATTCAAGTTTCTTTACAAAGAGATTTTCAAAGCAAGATTCAAGGAATAAGAAAACTCTCTTCTCTCAAGCTATCTCCCTCTCTTGAATTCTCTAGGTCTCTCTATTTGTTGCACCATAATCAGTTGTGTTAACAGCTTATAACAAACCCAGAAGCTTGATAGTATTGCACATGAGAAGCATGTGTAATGACGACCTCTTAACAACCTTTATACGTCACTGGTCGAGTTTCATTAAGCCCAAAATGGCAAAGCTTATTGTCTTTTAATTAAGCAAAATTAAATCTCAATGAAACACAGATTAGCTGGTTGTTTTGTTTAAGTCATTAACCACCAAAACACATGCCATTCTTGTCGTTTTGTCAACACTTGATTTGTTTCACTTGTACTTAACAAATCTCTACCTTAAAAAAAATCAAAACCTGTTTAGATTTTCTGCTCGTCCCTCTGCAACTTCAAATATTGCACAAACCAGCCTTGTTCATGCAAACCTTGAACTTAGATATGATTTACCTTCGTAAGCATGTCTGCAGGGTTGCCGTCAGTATGAACCTTCTCCATGTTTATCACTGCTTTGGACACTTCATTCCTTATAAAGTGTAATTTGACATCACCACGCTTGGTTCTCTCATGATGAACTGGATTTTTACTCAAGTAATTTCATTTGATCTGTCACAGTGGATATCAATATTCTTTTGAAGCATCCCAACTTAGCCAACATTCCTTTGAGCCATAAAGTTTCCTTGACTGCATCTGTAGCTTTAGTGTATTCAGCCTCTATTGTTGACATAACAATAACATGTTGGAGACCTGTTTTCCAGTTTATAATGCAGGCATTCAACATGAATCTATACCCTGTTAAGGACCTTCTCCTATCATAATTACCAACAAAATCTGAGTCCATATGACCCCATAATCCACCATTTATTCAATTTGATCTGCCATATAGTAGTCCATTTTTTATAGTACTACTTAAGTACATCAATATCTATTTGATTGCTTTCCAATGCTCCTTACTAGATGCTGAACATATATCTGCTTGCAATGCTTAGAGCACCTGAAATATCAAGTCTTGTTAGGACCATAGCATACATCATGCACCCTACAGCATTGGCATAAGGAATATTTACCATTTCAGCCCCTTTCTTTATCTGTTTTAGGGTATTGCTGATTTGATAGTATGAAGTGAGATGCCAATGGTTTTATGACAGATTTACAGTGTTGCATCCCAAAGGTGCTAAGCACTTATTGTAAATATTTCTCTTGTGAGAGAAAAATTGTTCCCTCTCTTCTGTTTCTCATTATCTTCGTACCTAAGATCTTCTTTGCATGTCCTAAGTTTTTCATATCAAACTCTGAATTGAGCAGCAGCCTTAAGGCTTCAATTTCACTTCTCTGTTTACAAGCTATCAATATATCATCCACATACAGCAGCAAGTATATATAAAGATTAGTTTTCGATGACTTGTAGTAAACATAACAATTAAAACAGCATCTAACGAATCTATGAGAAATCATGAACTCATCATACCTGAGATACTACTGCCTAGGGAATTGTTTTGACCCATACAATGATTTGTTCAACAAACATGCATAATTAGTCCTCTTTAGATCCACATACCCCCCTGGTTGAATCATCAAAATCTCTTTTTATAGCCTTTCATGCAAGAAAGCAGTTTTAATATCAAGTTGATCAAGCTCCATGTCATGAATTGTTGTCAAAGCTAACAACACCCTTACTGAAGCATGTCTGACTACAAGTGGGAAACCTTTCTTAAAATTAACCATTTCCTTTTGAGCATATCCTTTAGCTAATAGCTAGCCTTAAATCTTCTAGGTTCAATAGTGGTTAGACCATCAATTAGAAGTTTACTAAACTTCATTATTCATCACAGCTAATGGAGAAAGGAACATAAAGCTCACAACAAATAAATATACATAGTGACAGCACCAATTGAACAACACCATAAACCAATCATAGAGACATTTCCATCAACCCATACCTAGTGACAGCACCAATTGAACGACACCATAAACCAATCATAGAGACATTTCCATCAACCCACAAGTAATCAATCACAGCCTTCAGATCATCTTTCTGAAAAACAAGCAATCAACTTCAGATGGACCTTAATTACAAGAATAAAGGTCAACAAGATAGATAATTGATCTCATAAATGATTTTTTCCCTTTAAAAATTAAAATTTTTAAAAAAATTCCTAGATGTGTAATTTTTTCCCACTAGTTAACCAACCGCTTACTTTATTCCATCCTAGAGTAACATACTCTCCTGCACAGAGCCCAGATCCTGAAAAAATCAAAAGTGAAAATGGTAATATTTTAAGGCGGTAATATTATTGGAGCTTCACTAGCATCAGCCTTGTAGATACTGCCAAAGATCAAGATATACTGCTAATTACTATTCTGTAACTAGTGCTCAAGTGCATCATTTGTAGATAAAAAGCAATGAAGCCTGTTGAATTCTTGAAATTACAATAAAGTTTACAATTCATCTTCAAAGCACAAAGTTCCAAATTGTATCTTGGAAGAAATATGTGTAAGCCTTTGACATAATTTTACTCCATCTATCTTTTAAAATCACAAAAGTAAATTTCATTATTCATTGATTATTCAATTGGAATATAATTTCAATAAGCCAAATTCATATAAAATATAAAATATAGATTTAGATTCTCACAATCCTTGAATCTCCTGTAAGTTTACACAACCCAGTCCTTCAAAAAGCAAAGCAACATTATGTCAACATAAATTGAACAATATGTGACAGATGAATTGTACACCTAGACTAAGCATAAGCAAGATTAAATACAACACCTCATTAAGCTTTGCTTTCCGAATAAATATAATAAGCTTCATATTCCTCGGCTCCTCATACGTAGAAATGGCCTGCAATAATTAAAGTGCCAAGATTGATTCAGGCTTTTTATCAAACACTTGGAGGGAATACAAAAATAATAACTATATCCCCAATTCGAAGATGGTGAACATACGGCCACATGCATGTGATTTGCCCCACTCAAGAATAAAGCCTATGTCATTTTGTAGTTCTAAGATTCGGTAATGTCAATCAAAAAGTAAATTTAACCAATGAAATTAAAAAAAAAAATTTCCACCACAGTGAACGAATTTGAGAACTACACCTCTAGGGTTTCTAACTTCTCTTCTAGGGTTCGAACAATAATTACCTGTATCAGTCGGACAATCAGGTTCTAACGTGCTCAATTGATGGTGGGTTCCCAGTTTAGGTTTTGAATTTGAGGGTGGCAACACGTGTTCGGTGGGTTCTCCATATTAAAGGGTTTGGGTTATCAAAATCGACGGTGTTTTAAAGGTGGTGCAAGGATTTCAAGCGATGGGTTTGCCGTGAGAGTGAGAGAAGAGTGTGTTTGGATTTCGCTTTAACACTTGTAAAAACTAAAAATATCGATATGAAATGAATAGGGTTTGTGTCTTTCATTTGTTTAATTTATTTTTCCCTAAACGCTGTCGTTTGAATAATCTAAGAAATGACGACATTTCCCTTTATTTTTTGTAATAAAATATTTTTCAAAACAAAGTTAAACCCGCGCAATTGAAGTCAAAATAAAAGAATCAGTTATACATTTTTGATAGTTAAATAATTTACTATAAGTTTATAGTAGGTTTTTGATAGACGATTTTCTATCACAATTATATCATAAATGCATGAACAAAAAAAAAAAAATTCTATTATGTGTTTATCCTTGTAGGTCTCTAAATTAAAAATCATCACACAGGGGACAATCATGCTAGGTGTTTTTCCTTATAATACAAGGGCTACCTCAAGTATATTCATTTATACCCCAAGACTTATTTTAAATCATGAGACAAACTGCTTAACACTTTAGCTCTCTCTCTCTCTCTCCCCTTCAACTCTCTCACTCTCTCTTCTTCATGTTCTTCTACTCTCTTACTTTTGCTTTCGTTCTTTTCCCTCTATCTCTTTTTCTTTCTTTCTTTTTAATTTGGTCTGTTCCCTTAAATCCTTCACATCTCTATTGTTAACTAAATTAAGTAATGTAAATTATATAAGCAAAGAAGATTAAAAATAAAACATGAACTATGTTGGGCTTAAAGATGAAAACAAAAACATGACGGTTATGGGTCTTAAATTTAGATTATTCCAATTGGGCTCATGGGCTTTTATACGAAATGTGAAAACACTCGGTATATGAATCGAACTCTAGTACTGTCAATGCGACTTGAAAGCCTATAGTTTAAATAAGAGAACAAAACTTAACAAAGATAAATAATCAAATGTAATATTTTTTATTTTTCATAATAGATTGATATAATGGTCCTTATAATTTTCATATTTATATGAGATAATGCTCTTGATCATTTTTATATGTACATCTCATAATAATCTTAATCATTTTTGTATATGTATCATATAATGCTGTTGATTCCTGTCATATTTACATGTCACAATGACACAATGAATTTAATTTTGAATGGTTATCTTTACGTGATTCCTATCAATAACCATCATGTCATTTGTCTTAGCATACATGTGGACTTATGTCTTCGATAATTTATGGTAGGGTGGGCAAAATCGGATTCGGATCAATCCGATCGAATTTCGGATTGTTTGGATTAATGAAAAAGTCATCTGAATGTAATTCGAATAAAAATCCAATCCGAATAAAAATTTCGGATCGGATTCGGATTGGATTTTTATTCGGATTCGGTTCGGATCGGTAACATCATATTGAAATCGGATTTGGATATGTTTGAACAGATCAGAAGAATCTGGAGCACCTACAAGTTGCAACACAAATTTGAAATCACACAAATAAAAGAAAAACACAGCAAGCCAGCAAATGGAGAAAAGAAAGACAACAAATTGAAAGTGTTTTCATTTTAACATCAATTATTTTGTTAATGTCTTTGGTAACAATTGCATCCCAAAATCAGGAAACCTAAATCAAGCAGTCAACCTTACAATCACCAAAAAACAAGGAGAATTATCTACAGGAAAAAACAAAATCAGAAGCAATTCAAAAGACCCAAAACTCTACAAGCTTTTCAAAGTCAAGGAACCTATCCACATAAGTTATAACCTCTGCACCTTACAAGTTTTGATGGATCCGACTCCATTAGAAACCCTTGCAATAAGCAAATAAATGCAGCGGCTAGGTTTAAGACTCTTGCAGGCTTCGGCTGGTAGCGTGGCAACGGTGCAATTCACGGGCTCAACGCCTGTTGATTGGGATGTCGTCGGCATGCAGCTGAGGCATCGACGACAGCTGCCGATTTTTTTTTCTCAAAGTGATTGGTTGTGTTCGTGGGTGATGCGGCTGTTGGTTGTGTTCGTGGGTGATGCATCGATTCTTTTCTCTTTTGATTTGGGAATTTAAGGGATTTAGGACTGTTTTTCAATTTTTATTTCTTATTTATGTTTAAGTTATATATTCTTTTTAATTTTAAGTGCAATCCGATCGGATTGATCCGGATCCGATCCGATCCGAATCAAATCCGATCGGATTGCAAAGTTTCTATCCGATCGGATTGAGAGGTCAATTCGAATCCGATCTAAACATATTCGGATAAGTTCGGATCGGATCAAATTGACCCGAATCCAATCCAATGCCCACCCCTAATTTATGGTGCTTCATTAGGAGAAATTGATCAATAATTTGTTTCAGCACGCGCAAAACGCAATATCAAAATAAAGAGTTGAAGGTAAGCCAAACAAGCAAGGATTATCCAACCTAAGATTTTTAAGTTACTTTTGCACGCAAGCATTAAGAAGAATCACTTAAACATGACAAGAAATAGAAGCCGATGCTGGCAAAATAATTAGGACTGGCGTCGGCATTTTATTTTATTTAATTAAATTAGAACCTTGAAATGACCTGTACGCTTGTCAAAGCTCGGATCATTTGTAGAGTTCAACAAGCCACCAGCTGTAAGCACGACAGACAAGTTTAACTGCTGTAAATCCAGCTTTTGTCGCCAGAGCCTTCAACTCCTCTGCTGTCCTCTCCTTTGCCCCAGGAAATACAGTGTACATTTGTATGTCAAGCAGATAAACAAACCTGCTGAAAATATCAGTCTCAAGGGGCTCTGGTATTAAAGAGTCTACCACAATGACCTTCCCGAATTCTGGAAGAGCATCGTAGCAATTCTTCAGTATCTTCACACATTGGTCATCACTCCAGTCATGAAGTATCAACTGAAGATTTATATGAAAATTAATTTCCTATATTAGTTTCCAGAATTTATGCAGAGTTAACATATATGTTGGCAAGTGGAAAAATTAATTGGAGAACTAACCTTCAGAAAAATAGCTTCTCCTTTAGGCACTTCAACAAACATATCTCCTCCAACATGCTCCACACCTAGAAGCGAATTAAGAAAAAGGAAAAAGCAAATTATATATAATGTTTTAACTGTTAATTAAGCGAAATATATAACTCAAAATAGCACGATTTCAAAAAAAATTACAATTTGTGAAGAAAAATATATATCATGTTATTTTATATTTAAATTGAGGGGAAACGACTGTGACACTCGAAAGTTTGGTGAAATGATCATAGAATTCTCATATTTTTTAAATTATAAAATAAATTTGTTTAGGATAATTCTTTCTTGTTTTTCTATAATAACCTAACTATTTTTTTACTTTAATAACCTAACTACCTTTCATTTCGGCATAAATATAAAAAAAGTGGATCTATATGACCATCTCTAATAAAAATAAAAAAGTTTTTATTATAATTTCACCAAACTATCGAAGCGCCACTAATTTTTTCTTTTAAATTAATGGATACCTTGATAAGAAGGTGCATCTTTAATGACATGAGGCGAGTCAAAGTTAATACCCCGAATTTGTGGGTATTTAGAAACTAGTAAGCTGAGATTAGCACCTAAACCACCGGCAACATCTACCAATTGGTTTATCTCTTCAAATCCTTTGTAGATTTCAAGAATTTTCTTCATAACTAAAGCCGTATGATTGCTCATTGATTGATTGAAGAGGTTCCGTCTTCTAGCATCTTTCATAGCATACTCAAATGGATTTTTTGCATTATGTGCCTTCATAAAAGGTAGGGTCCCTTCCAATAAACAATCTTTCAAGTGGTACCTATTCAATTCGGGGATATAAAATTTCTTTCACAGATACTGAAATTTAAAAAAAAAGAAAGAAAATGAATGGAAATAATGTATATGAAAGATTGAAAATACTCATATGTGAACGTCAGCACAAATTTCGTGCGGAAAGATACCCTTTTACAACAATGTAAAGAGTGCTTCACAATGTTATAAAGGAATTTTCATGACTCATGAAAGATGTCGCAGAGAAATTAGAAAACAAACCAAGGATCTACAGAAACTTTCTCCTGAGCTAAGAGGAAAATGGGAGCAAGAGAAACTCCGTCTTCATTTGGAAGCAAATATCTGCAAACGGACGCTAAACCATATACTCCGCAAACATTTCCATCTTTATTTGTGACAAGATTATATGTTAGGAAAGAGTAACTAGCAAGGAGTCGTAACATTCGATCAAGTACTGTTGAGGCTTCTTGGTTATTTGTGGGCAGCTGAGATGCAATCTCAGAAGAAGAAAGCTGAGATGGACTAGCTTTAGCTAAAATCTCTAACACACCAAGCTCGATGATAGCTTTCATGGTCATCGGAAGTAATGAGCTGTGGGCAAGCTCCATGATGAGCATGAAATCTTCCTCATCGTTTGGTGGTTTCATGAGTTGGTCATGGAATGAACTCATCTTATTTATCGGAGTAGGATATGCTGAAATTAACAAAATGGCAATGGATGATGTTGATGAGCGCTCAGTATATAACTATATATATATACACGTATAGATATATTAGTTATAAATGTAGGTTTTGGTAGCTTTGCCGCTTTTATATATGTAAATAGCCCCACTCATCACAATCATAGTTATGTCATCGACCAATTTAAAACAAACGCATCAGTGTTAACAAGGGAATCATTCACCACTTGTCTTCTAAGTCTTCAATTTAAATGTTTCATCCGACTTTTCAATTCTGCAATGACATTTTCTGTCCCACTCTCGACAGTGATCACAAAGATGGGAAACCTGGGTACCTACCTTTTTTTACTCTGAAATATTATTGCAATTTGCACCAGCTTTGGCCCATGGGGGGCATTGGCTGCGTGTCAGTTTCCAAATTACCTCACGATTCTTTCATATCTGCTTCGAAAAAAGAAAGAAGAGCTTTCAACATCAGTATTTAAAATATATCGTTTTTCTATACTTATCAACAGTTGTAGCCCATATCCGCGGGCAGTAGATTTCAAACAAATTCATCAACTAACCATCGATTGTTTTCGCGTTGAATGAGTATTTATTTCCATTTGAAAATATAACCTATTTTCAAAGTAATTGATTATGGTCGTGATTCGTTTAATTTTTCTTTCTTACTTACCGATAGCTTTGGCCCTTGTTGAGGACGCGTTAGGTTCCAAATAATCCATCAACCATGTTCTGATAGCTACAGGGAAAACAAAGTATTTGTTACCTTATTAAAATATACCATATTTCATAATAATTGAATGTGATCGTCATTTGAAAATAACTTGTTACCATTATAAGATTATTTGATTTCATAAAAATCAAGCAGAAGCATAGGAACTTACCTCCAACCATAGTTATCAGTTTGTCATGTGATAAAGACAAAGCACAAATATAAACTTCAATAGGGTGATAAGGGAATATTCCCACATCCATTAAGAATGATCTTAGACTAATAATATAAAATTAAGACAACCGCCAACTCTTGAGTTAGTTTTTGAGTATAAGTTAGATACAAACTTACTAGTTTAAAGTCAATTTTTAACTGATGTGAGATTTTTATATTTGTTTTTAGTGGGCTTGTATGTACTTTAGGATTTGGTTATATAATACATAATATTCGAAAAAAAAACATTATGATTAATGATGTATCAATTGCACAACTGAAGACTTTGCTTGATTCCTTGGACTATAAAGTCTATATGTAACCGCCTGCTAAATCAAGTGGAAAAGAAATTTGTATAGATGGTCGAGTCCAAAAAAAAACTCACAGGACCAAGCCTCCAACTATGACCAACCCTTCAACTAAGTTTGATTTATGAATGAATTGCAAAGTTCTTTTAATACGGTTAAAATTTTGAATCGATCGAGCAGTTAAATATGACATCAGAATTCAGATGTAACTTTGCTACAATGTCTCGTTTCATATTTACTATCTGACAAAATCGATTAAGGGTTGTATTTAATAATAATAATAATATTATTATTATTATTATATTTTAAATAATTTCAATGGCGTACGTTTCGGGTTTGTTTAAGCTTTTGGTCAATACAAATGCTTTGCCTATTGGCACCAAATTTTGATTAATTGCTCCCAAGCGATCCAATACCTGCCCGCAGCTGACCGTTGAAAACTTGATCTCGTCTATTAAATTATATAGTTCTGTAGTTAATTGAACACCTCTTTTATATTTTTGTCCCCTCACAAACGCTTTGTATCAATCCTAAACTTTTTTTCCTATTATTTTCTTGCTTATGGTTTTTTATTTAAAAAATTACATAATAATTATTTGAGTCTCCTTTTAATTCTACTTAATATATATAAATATATAATTTTTGGAGTTAAATATATGATTTAATCATTCATAAATTTTTTAAAAATTAAAGTTAAGTGGAACGAACCGATTTTTTTTATAATCAGAAAGAAATTAAAAAATTTAAAAAATATTTTAAGAATTACAAGTAGATTTAGGGATGGCAATGGGGAGGGGAGGGGAGGGGACCAATCTCCCCGTACTCATCCCCGATATTTTGCGTATGTCCCCGTCCCCTCCCCATCTCCGTCAAAATTATTTAAGAGAATCCTCATCCCCTCCCCGAATAATAACAGGGGATCTCCGAGGGTCCCCGATCCCCGAATAACTAATATATTTTTTCTATTTTCGATTTTGAGTTAATCATATTAAAATAAAAAATTCAAATAAAAGTAAAGTTTGAAATATATCTTACATTAAAATCCATTACAAAAGTCACATACACTAAATTAGTAAGTAACGCAGCATGCAAGGGATACAAACTATCATGAACAAATTAATAGGCTAATATAAAGTTGTTACAAATAAAATCAAATTTAGATTCAAAATTAACTTTTCAATGGTGGCGTGGGCACTTTATAAATGTGGACTATTCACTTTACAACACAATAGTTAAGTCGAAGCAAATTAAGAGCAAATATTAGATTAAATTAGATATTAAAATTGTGATTTGCTATGGGCAATTATAACATCTAAAAATAAATAAAAAATAGATTTAAGTTTAAAATATTTAATGAATATTAAAATTAAAACAAAAGTTTTGGGCTAATAGAATCTGTCCGGTCTTTTTAATGTCCTAAATAAAAATTTAGGACTTTAATTAGTTAATTAGGCCTAAAAATTTAATAATATAAATATTTTGATTTTTTTTATTTTTACCAATACTTATAATTTTATAATTCAATTTTTATTATTTATTTACTAGTAATTTTAAAAAATAAAAAATAGATTAAAAATTAAAATGGGGAAATGGGTAGGGGATGAGGATTCCACCTCATCCCCGTCCCCTCCCCGAATAAGAAATTGGGTAAAAAAATTTTCTCATCCCTTTTCCGAATAAGAAATTGGGTATGAAATTATCCCCATACCCTCTCCGAATAGAAAAAATACCCGAGGGTACCCGTCTCCGTGGAGATTTTTGTCATCCCTAAGTAGATTGTGATAGAAAAAGAGTGTTAATTTTATCAATTCTAGGCTTCTAGCTATGGTCCACGAAAAATATAAAGAATGCAAGGTAAAATTATACAAGAAGACTTTTACTTCTCTTCAAAAGGAGGACCATACCCTCTCCGAAAGCAAAATGATTCATCGTTTTTAAATGTTCTTAGACCATGTATCGAGGAAATTTAATGATGGAATTAGTAAACAAAATGATGCATCGCTAATTTAGGATAATTAAAAAAAGTCAATATCCATCCATAAACAATATTAAATTTTGTAGGCAATGTTCAATATTAAGGAAAAGCTACTAACCGAAAGTTGATTTAGATGGATAATTATTTTAATGAAATTTATTGAATGTGAGCCTTAAATAAAATATATTTTAAAATAGGAAATGTAATTTTGTAAATATTGATTTTTTTTTTAACTACAAAAGTGTTAATAAATAATCTTGAGGGGTTTTATTCTAAAGTGACGGCCTTAGGCAATTGCCTCACTTGCCTATCTCTGGAGCCGGCCCGATAAAAAATTAATATCTTTTTAGTCGTATCCTTCGCTAAGTTCGCTTTGGATTTTTCGTTTTTGGTTCTTTCATAATTAGTTGTACTTTATTTACAATAGGAGTACATAATAAATTCCTTGTTCACTCGGTCTCTTTGTTCTTTTACATATTATGTATGAAAAACCAGAGTTTCATATTTATTTGTTTAAAGACGGAAGTAGCCTTTTCTTTGCACTTAAATTGTAAGTGAGTTGCCACTTGGGCTTGTAGCCCACTGGTGAACCATTGCCCTTAAAGTTAAGCATGACTATGAGGGTAATGATTCGAGTTTCTACGGACTCAATGTCGCTCAATTAAACATAATTGTGTGGAGACTACTTATAACGTCTTTCTTCCTTGCGAAACAAGAGTGGAGTAGAGACATCCCTCCTCCGTGAGGGGTATTTGGCTGGTCATGTACTTTATAGAATAAAAATGTAAGAATATAAGTCTCATGTATATATCTGATTGTAAATATCAGTGTAATGACCTACTGTTATAGCAGTTGTATATATCTATGTGTAATACAGTAACTTGATGCTTAATCAGTTCAAAAAAAATAATTGTAAGTGAGTTATCATTTGTAATGTATCAATTACAAAACTTGAGACTTGCATGCCTCCTTTGACTGAACTCCTCAAGAATACAAATTTGGTCGTAAAATCTTCTGGCAAAGTGCAGTTAAGTCAATAGACAACTTCTGAAGCCTAAATCAAGTACGCAAGCAACTCAATATGTCAATGTGGAATTCCAAGTTGCGTCGAATTAAATGAAAATTTCTAATAGGAAGAAAGTCTTCAACTACATTTGAATTATGATTTTTTTTTTTTTTGAAATCGTGGAGATTTATTACCAAAGCCTTTAACTATCTTTGATTTATGACTAAGTTTTTTTTTTTAAATAGCGGAGATTTATTTTTAATATTATTGTTAGACTTTCACTAATCTGTTTAAATTTTTTGATCGTGTAGCTTTTTTTTTTTTTTCTCTCTAAGTAATATTAGGCACTCTCGTATTTAATTATTTTCACATACAAAGTCTATTTTCAATTATTTTAATTTTTTAGTTCGTATTTTGGAATTTATTTAGATTTATTTTTAATATTATTTGAAATTAATTTGACGTGAGATGGATGTTGAGATATTTTTGGGCACTTGTAAAGCGTTTGGTCACGCCAACACAAATGATGGCCAATTGGGCATCAAATTTTCATTAATTGCTCCAGCGCGATTGAAGCAATTGCGGCAGCTGACAGCCTAATGCTTGCTGTGGTCAACTCTTCACTTCGTGTTGACTTTTGAACATATAACTTGTAAGACAAAATGCGAAATTCTTGTATTCATGAAGGTCATAAATTTGACGTTTAAGGTTAGATTTTATGCTAACTTTATGCGCTCGGTAAAAGGAAGTCACAAATACCTCTCAACATCTCGTTGTATCATATGAATTTCTTTTAAAATTAAATTTGTCAATATGGAAATGATTATTAATTAATTCAATAAATTGAAAAGCAAGTTGAGTATACTACCCAAATTATTGGTACCAATTTGTAAGCATTTATTTTGGCTTTGTGCTTAGCTATCATCACTTTAGCAAATGAAACTATAAATACGCACCCAAGCTACCTAGCTACAAAAATCAAGCAACATAGCAAGCAAACAATTGAAACCTTTTACAATTTGTTTTCAACTTTTATAGCCATGTTTGATTCATTAGCCTTTCCTCAATACTTTATTTGCCCAGTAATTTTCTTTCTCTTTCTCCATCATTTCAGAAAGATCAACTCAACCCCATGGAATTTGCCTCTTCTTGGCATGTTAGCCTCTGTGATTCTCAACATCAACCAGCTTCATGACAAAGTTGCCCAAATTCTTGAAAAAACAAAGGGCTCATTCATGATCAAAGGCTCATGGGTAGCTCAATATGATATGTTTCTCACAAGTGATCCAGCAAATGTTCAGCACATAATGAGTACAAATTTTTCAAAATATCACAAAGGGTCCGAGGGGAGGAAGAGGTTTGATATTTTCGGAGAGACGGGGCTTTTCAATTCTGATTTTGATGAATGGAAACACCAAAGAAAGCTTGCTCGTGCGTTTATTAATCACCAGAAGTTTCAGCAACTGATGGCCAAGATCGTTCCGGAGATGATCGAAAGAGGGCTAATCCCAGTTCTTGATCATGTGAGTGAAGAAAAAATGTTTGTGGACTTTCAAGATTTGTTGAAAAGGACCACGTTTGATTTTGCATGCTTGATTGCCACTGGGCATAACCCTAATTCCCTTTCGGTGGGGTTTCCGGAAATGGGGTTTCCGGATGCTGTTGATGATGCTTGTGAGGCTATACTTATCCGGCATCTCGTGCCGGAAAGTTTATGGAAGTTGCAAAGCTGGTTAGGGTTTGGGAAGGAGAAAAAATTGGCTAATGGTTGGAGAACCATTGACCAATTTTGGGAGAAGCAAAAGTCAATGAAGCAAGAAGAAATAGAGAAAGGAATGGAAGCTAAAGAAGATGAAGGTATATATAGTCTTTTGAATTGTTACTTGAGTGGACATGAAGTAACAGGACCAACACCAGCTGAAAAAGTTATGAGAGACAACATCACGGGCTTAATTTTTGCAACTGAAGGCACCACAAGTATAGCTCTCACTTGGTTCTTTTGGCTGGTCTCCAAGAACCCATTTGCTGAAACCAAAATCAGAGAAGAATTGAAGAGAAATTTTTCACAAGAAGGATTCAATAAGCCGCCGTTGGTTCGACTAAACGAGCTGAATAAGCTTGTTTATCTCCATGCAGCTTTGTGTGAAACCCTAAGGCTGTATCCTCCTGTGCCTTTTGAAATAAGGATTCCTCTTCAGCCTGATGTTCTTCCAAGTGGGCACCAAGTGAATCAAAACACACACGTTTTTTTTTCAGCGTATTCGATGGCGAGAATGACTTCAGTCTGGGGAGAGGATTGTCGAGAATTCAAGCCGGAGAGATGGATCACTGAAGATGGGAGGATCAGGCATGAGCCACCACACAAGTTCTTTTCATTCAATGCAGGTCCAAGGATCTGTATTGGTAAGGATATTGCATTTACTCTGATGAAGGCCACAGCAGCAAGCATTATTCATAATTATGATGTTCAAGTAGTGAAAAATCATCCGGTGACCTACAATCTTAGTATTGGTTTTCGGATGAAGCATGGATTACTGGCTAGGGTTTCTAAAAGATCAGCTCAACCGCGGCATATTAATTGATTCAATTGATAACCTAAGGTCTCTTCAATATGCAAGAAATGTTTGGTTAATTTAGATTGGAGGAAGTCGCTGATTTCGAAACAGCAAGAAAACATAACGACATGGTGTGGATTTGTCTCCATCCTTAGGAACATTATTCAGCTTCAGAAAACGATTTGGTTACGACTACAATGCATTTGATGCATTGATGGATCGGTCTAAATAAATGTGAATTTTTTATAATTAGTTGTGGAAGGAAAAGTAGTAGTAGTAGATTATTACGTTTAATGGTGGTATGAAGAATGTAAAGATTATTGTGTTTAATGGTGGTATGAAGAATGTAAAATAATATAAACGAAACTAGTGAATAATAGTATTTTCTTATATCCACAAAGTCGCAACTAGAGTTGGCAAAATGAGTCACTGAGTCGTGTTCGTGTCATCTCAGTTTCGTGTTGTTTTAAATTTAGATCGACCCGAACACGACCTATTTAATAATCGTGTTAAATTATTGAGACTCGTACCTGACACGAAAAATAAACGGATTATCTAATAACCCGTTTAATATCTATATATTTAACAAATGTTACACATCCAAACTATTACACATTTACACTATTTAAAGTTTAAATTATACATATGTAAATGATAGTATCTATTGATATCATAAAATATATATGTGTATCAATATTTTACACCCTTACGCTATTAAAGTTCTAAATTTGTTTTAAATTTTATAAATAAAACACTGTGTATATGTCTGTCTTCTAAAAAAAAAATCAAAAATAGAGAATCATATCCAATATTTGAATTTTAATGATAGGAATTTAAAAGTTAATTTAAAGTAAAAAAATATAATCGTGTTGTTATTCGGGTAGATGGGTCAAGAATTTTAACCCTAACTCGATATGAAAAAAAATGTGTCAATCCAAACTCAACCCATTTAATAATCATGTCAAATTTGATGACTCATCCCCATTTATTAGTGTTGTGTGTTGAAAATGTAATTAAAAAAAAGGTCAGAGTGATGGGTGGTTGAGCCACCATCTTTGAATTCAAAGACGGTGGGTGGTTGATGACTCATACCCATTTAATATTCTTGTCAAATTTGATGACTCATGTCCATTTATTAGTGTCGTGTGTTGAAAATGTAATTAAAAAAAGGTCAAAGTGATGGGTGGTTGAGCCACCATCATTGAACAAGGAAAAATGGGTGGGTGCTGCCCATGCAAAGAAGAAAAAGAGGAAGAAAATGGAAGCCAAAATTTGGCTATAAATAGAGGAATTCTCCTCCTCATTTTTGTATCTAAGAGAAGCAATCTAAATTGAGAGCAGAGAAATATTTTTTAAGCATGTAATTATATTGTAGGAGCATTTGACTCCTCAATATGGGTATTACGGGTTTGCTTTGTTAAGGAATATTTCTCGAGATTATATATTTGGACCTTGGGTGTGAGAAAATTATTTCTGAGAGTGTAGTTGTAATAATTTTTCACATAGTGAATATTTTTCTCTAGTTGTTTTGTGACAACGGCAGTGATTTTTCTACGGATTTGGAGTTTTCCACGTAAATCTTATGTTGTGTGATTGGTGTATTCTCCATTTAATTTTTCTGTTAATTTGTTGTTTGACAAATTGCTTGCAGTGATCTTGGGAAGAAGTTCAATTTCCTAACATTGTGTTCGTGTCAGGTAATCAGATCGTGTTAAATTTTGCTAGCTGTAGTCGCAATTAATGTATTACATGATAAAATTAACAATTCATCGATGGATCTGATTTGTTATATGGTCTGCTCAAAGATTTTAGTCCTGTTATCAACAAAGTCTAGCTCTATATATGTAAATTCTGAAAGTTACACCATAAGAGGTATTTTAAAAAGATTTTGAAGTCCAACTCTTTTTTATTTGTAATTTTAACTTACAAAATAGATTTTTGTTTTATAATTTGGCTCTTGGATTTTAACTATCATAAGCTTACCCTTGATTTATAAGCTTACCATATGTGATTTTCAGCCCCTAAATTTCTAATTTCGGCTCAACCCCTGCCCCTACTTCTTGTCTAATGGCGATGTGGAATATTATTGCAATCGATAAATATCCGACCTCATAAATATTTGAGACTTCAAATACGACCAAGAGAGGATTGTTATGTCATTCAAATGAAAAACCCACACGCAACAAATATGTAATAGATGGGCTGATGGGGCGAATCTGATAGTGTAAATTGAACATTGAGAAAATAAATATGTAAAACAACATGATTTATAAAACCTTCAGTGACCATCGAGCAAACCTCTTTTCCGAAAACCTGATGTTTTGCAACTTTTTAATAATATTTCTTAGTATTCAAAAAAATTTCTGTAAAGGTTCTTTGTTCTTGAAGATTGCATAAGAGAAAAATAATAATAATAAAATTAGGAGCATATTAACCCTCCATTAAATGTGGGAGCTCGCGATGCAAGACTTTATTTTATTTTCCTGATAGTTGACAGACAATTGGCTCATGACAGCCAGAGTTTTCTCTTTCTACATGGCAGCCTTTCCATATTTTTTTTAAAATTCGAGATCGAGAGGTCACCCAACAAATTAAGAGAAGAGTAGTGCGGAGAGAAGCACGATAGAAAGATGAGAGTTTTTTTTTTTTTTTTTTTCTCTCAACTCACTTATTTTCTCTCTATCTTTTTCTTTTATTATTTTTCTCGGTTTTTTTTTTTTTTTTTATGTTTCTCGACACCAAGTATTTTTCTTCAGAGAAATGATATGGGGACTCAATGGCTACAAAAGTCTGACAAGACCACTCACATGGTGTTTAAAGTTTTCTTTTTTTCATTTTTATTTTCACGGCCGTTGGGGATGTCGACAGGGGCACGCAAGGCATCTTAAAAAATACTTTTCTCCTTCTTTGTGATAAGCTGCGAGCATTGAGACAATCAAATATGTTTAGCGTTTTGGACCACAATTTGAAGCTGTTGAATTTGGTTTTGTTGATTTGATACCCAAATTAAATTACCGGTTGATGCGAGATCTTGGAATTGGTAATTTTATATAAATAATGAGGATAAGATTGTCATTTTCTTGTCCAGTATATAAGACGATAACGAACAATCATGCTGGCCAGATAAGGAAAGGATTATCACAAAAAGGAGAGAATAAAATATGTAAAAAAAGAAATATTATAATTAGGTAAAGCATCTAAATGATTGGAGAAAAAACACAAGACAAAGCATTACATAATGTCTAACGTTTTTTTTTTCTTTTTAATTAATACGAAGATGAACGTGATGGGATGCTTTGTTCATTTCTAAAGAAATTATCAGGATCCACCATAGTTTTGACATCCACCAACTTGTTGAAATTATTCATAAAATACTTGTTGCCCCAAATGCTGGCTTTTTTTATGCTTGTGTGAGTGTCACCTTTGTTATTTCTTCCGATTTCTAGATCTTTGTCATTAAGATATGCCGCTCGAGGATTTTTGGAAGCATAGGGAGTCATGTAATTGTACATCTTTGTGACCAATTTGAGTGCATTTTGAGATTCTTCTTCTTTTTCCCATACTGCAAAGTACAACAAGTAGTAAATGTTGCCAGCTCTATGTGGGAATGGGATTGCTGACTCTGAAATCTCACTCATTTTCCCACCGTAAGGAAAAATCACCACTTGAATGTTGTGTCCTCCTTTTTCATAAAGCAAATCATACATCCCTTCAAAACCTTTTACAGGAATAGGCTCCCTCACGTAATCAGATTTTTCTTTGAAAAAGGATTTGGAATAATTCCTATCAAGTAATGCTTCCAATTTGTACGGCTCACTTGCTTGCAATCCACTGAGATATATGGCAGATTCAATCCAGCTCATTTCTTTGCAATCTTCTTTTGTCAAACCAAGATCAGGGAACCTTTCCTGCATTAATGGAAGAAGCCTATCAACCCCACCAAGAAACAAGGATGAGAATGAGCACGTGATCGTTCCCTTTTTCTTCGTAGTACTTAAACTCACTGCCCTAAAGGTAGCACTGATGACTAAGTCTTCAGGAAGCTTATCAGCAACGTACTGATATTTGTCAAGGATCTTTGTCGCATTATTTTCCAAGGTTCTTGTGACTGTGAATGCAGTCACAGTTGATGGAACTGTGACTAAATTTACTTTCCAAGCAACAATGATTCCAAAGCTAGCTGCTCCACCTCCCCTTATGGCCCAAAATAAATCCTCTCCCATTGATTTTCTATCAAGAATTCTACCCCTAACATCAATCAAGTGAGCGTCAACTACTTGATCAGCAGAAAGACCAAATTTACGCATAACGTAACCATAGCCTCCCCCACTAAAATGTCCACCAACACCAACAGTCGGGCAAACTCCAGCTGGAAAGCCAAGAATTTTACTTTTCTTGGCAATTCTATAATAAAGTTGGCCAAGGGTAGCACCAGCTTGAACCCAAGCTGTTTTCTTTTCTGCATCAACGTTGATTGAGCTAAGATTTATTAAATCTATCATCACAAATGGAACTTCAGAAGTATAAGAAAGACCCTCAGAATCATGACCTCCACTTCGAACTCTAATTTGGAGGCCATGTTTTTGGGAACATTTTAGGACTGTTTGAATTTGGGATACATGAAATGGCTTGATAATGACTTGAGGTTTCGGGTATTTTGGTGCTCTGAAGAGAAGATTTTGTTTTGAAAAATCCAATATTGATGAATATAAAGGGTTATCTTGAGTGTAAATTACTTAAGAAATGGAGGTGTCCTCAGAGTGTAGAGAAAGGCATTGAAGAAAATTTTCATTAGTGAGTAAAACTATCCCATGAAAGAATAGCAAAAGAGCTAAAGTAATTGAAAGAATAATTGTAGTGCTTTTCATTTTGCTGATGTGCAAAAGAGATTAAACCCTTATGTATCAGTATACAATCATACCAACTACTCTGATAAATTAATTTTAAATGTGTGGTGTGCGGCATAATAAAAAAGTAATGCATTATTGATAAGAATGGCATCGTTTGACATTGAAATTTTAACTCAGATAGATTCGTATCAAACAAAAAGCGTTTATCATACCATAAACAAGCTACATTATTTGATGAAAAATATGATTTTGTTTAAAAAATTAAAATTTTTATTCCATTTATATTTTATTTTCCTATTTTACTCATGAAAAGTGTTGGATTCACTTCATTTAGGTGGCCCAAGCCCAAAGCTTCCAATAGTTTGGATGTTTAAGTAATTAAAGAAAATAAGTTGGGGTTAAAAGACAATTTCCATATAACTTAAGTTAAAAAATCACGTGGATATAAAAGCAAGTGAAGCGGCACCTTAGGATGGGATAAGGATATTTGAACTATCCGGAATACTTTACAAACCCATACTTTTATAAAAATATTTATTACTGTTATGTCCACGAATGAATTTACTATTAAGAATAAAATTATGTAATTAAATGAAATAATTTATTCTCTACACCCTTCAAATCTCTTTTTTCTTTGTCCATCCCTTAAACCTTGGTTTTCAATGGGCATCTCTAATATTTTTTTTACATATTGTTGATGCGAGATTCTGGTTTTCTGCTTCGTCCACGACCAGGATCTCTCCTCGTAAGACTTCTTCTCCGCAAACTCATGCGTACACAGAGACAGGTCAAAGCACGCCGGGTGTTTTCCCGGCATAAACCCTTCGACGCTCAAGTCAGAAATGTAGGCTTTGCCTTTCTGGGAAAAACGACCACTAATCTTATGGCTCTTTTACGATTTCTTAATAGAAAGCTCTTTTTTCTTAGTTGTAATCTAAAAAAGTCTAACCATTTTACCTTCGTTGGTTACCTTTTTATAGGCTTCCCTTGAATCTGGGCCTTCCCACAATCCACGTCCATCACCTCCCCAACTCTCGGAAGTGGATGCTCCATTATCGAAGTCGTGGCTGGATGGGCTTCGTGTCTTGATTCTCGGGCAGGAGTACACGTTTCGCCAACCGTCACTGACCGGGTCTTTCCCCCTCAACCTCTAGCAGGAATGGCCTTATGCTCCTAGCAGGAGGCCGGGTTCTGCTATGGCCCCGTGGAGGGTGCATTCATGAACGAGCAGAACTTTCCTGTTCGTGGTCACCTGCTACCAGACTTCAGCTGAATATTCATGTTCGTAGAATCCTGCTCCCAGACATCTGCTCATAATGGTTGGTCTTGTAGAAGTATTACCCCCAAACACATATGTCTCTCCAAATTGCAAATAAAGCTAGGAGTGTGCATCGATTCAATAAATTATATAATTAGAATCCATTTTAACCTTGGTTTCTATCGTTCCTTTGGTTTTTAGGACTTCTGAATCTGTTCATGGCATCGGTGTCGCTGTTCGATTTCTTGTTAATCTTGAAATGATCAAAATATCCTCAAATTATATAAAATACTCAAATTATAACAAAACACGCACGATCAAAGTTTAAAGGACTTAATTACATAAAAAGTAGAGATGTTAGTAAGACTTGAAATATAAAATGATGATTTTTTTTCTTTATAAACATACACTCTCCAGTACTTAACAATAAATAAATGTCTTTTGTATCTTTTTACAAGCAAACCTTGATTATTAGTTGATGATTATTCTTGGAAAAGGTAAGACCCTTCATTTATGCAATAAGTATAAAATGATATTTTAAAAATTTTCATTTTTCTTTAGATATAAGAAACGAGTTGTTTCACTTAGTTGTAGACTTTTGAGTAGCTCGATCTGAGCAAAATGCATTTGTTAATGAATTTCACTTGAATTAAAAAAAAATTACTGTTTACCTAGATTTTAAAAGTGCCACCCCATACATAAATTTTAGTTATCATCCAATAACTATTGCTTTTAGAAAAAAATTTGGGTAGTCCTAGAATATACTTCTTTTCCATTCATTCATTATCATATGTATATTTCAACTAATTATATTAATATGCATACAAATATAACCATCTAAGACCTTCTCTTTAAAGGACAATTTAAAAAATAAAATTTGAGTATTCGGAGGATTCTTTGACGATATCCGTATCTAGTTCTTCAAAGAGAGTCAGAACGCCTAATAATAGCCCAATTCCATTCATGATTGGTTGAGCTTAATTTACTACTATAATTAATGACTAATAATATTTTTAAAACTGAAATGATGAATAAATTTTAATTGTTTAATTTATTTAATTTTACTAATAAAGTACTTGACTTCAAACATAAAAGTTCTCTATTGAATTTTTAATTGATTGTAATCATATGTATTAATCTTGTTATAGCTTACAATTCATAACTTATTTATTAATTCTTGCGATTCTCAGTTGATTTATTAATTCCTAGAGAATTACATGTTTTATAAGTTATAATGTAAAATTTCATCTTATAAAAAAAGTGTAAAATTTCATAATGAACGAGTTCTACTGTTTCAAGTTGTGAAAAGTTCAATTTCAGTATTTTTTTTATTTGACTCGCACTTTTATTTTCTTCTTTTTTTATATATAATTATTTTGTTAGAGTTGATATTTATAAGGGCAAGCTCTTGATACCAATAGAAAAGCCGCAAATTGTCAAAAAACTTTTGTTTAAATTTGAACTAAATATTTTATTTGTCCCCAATAAAAAACAATACCAAACAACTGTTAGTTTAAACTTGATTTCAATCATATGAGCAATATCCTTTTTTTTTGTTAGTTATTAGGTACTAATTTAGAAATAGAGAGATTAAATGATTAATTGGCTAAGGCAACACTTATATATATAGGACAGTGATCCAATCCAAGGTACCAAATTGAATCACTTTTCGGGAATCCAACAGGAGCCATTGGATTGAAATCCAATTGCCGCGATGGTTTTTTTTTTTTTATTTATTTCTTGGTTGCACATGGTGGGTGGCCTTTGGATTTAAATTCAAAGGCCACCAACCTTTGTCTCGAAAACTGTTCCAATCCGAGAGTTCCCCCATATATATATAGGATCCCTCTATATTACGTTTAACGTAACATACACCCACACATAGCAACAGTACCCACTGGTGGGGCCGCTACTGTTGTTGTGTGTGTGCTATGTTACGTTAAACGTAACTTAGCACTGGCCATATATATATACCTTAAGTAGAGGCCTGTCAAGTCTAAGTTAATTTTTTAGTCATTCATCTCAAGACTTGAACGCAAATAACTATTTAAAAGAAATATATTTAAAACTAGCACACCCTTGTGATAGATGCATTTATGTGGATGAATTCATTCTTTCCAAGGAATTTGTTGTTGGCACACCATTTCAAATTTTCAATCTTTGAAATTATTTTGGTTCTCAGTCAATAAGTACTTCAGAGGTCATCTGGTTAAGCAATCTCGAATTTTGATATTGTTAGTTGTGGCCGGTCCGAATTTCTCAAATTACATATAAACTATTAATAAATGGTAAACTTAATAAAGTTGCAATAGCATTAGCCTACAAATTTAAGTCATTAGTAATGTTTGTAAACACGTTTATTTTTAATTGTACCTCAATTATTTTCTTGCACATTTATATTTTGAATTGTTTATGATGTTCTACATCTATATGAATATATTTGTAATATAATTCAAATGTCTATTGAGACTATGTCAAAAAATTTCTCCCACTATTAAACAGATATCTACGTTTAGATACCCATATTTGTGGGAAGATAAATATATTTTTTTAATAGAAAAGCTTAGCTTTCATTAAACGAACTTGAGAATAAATACAAAAGTTGAGTTGGACACTTCTTAGTCCACACTTTTGATTATGCATTGTTTAGAGCCAACTTGGATATTGAGTGGGCAGTATCATTACAAAGTCTTGAAATGTGCTGAATTGTGGTGTCGTTCATCCTTTTAAGTCTTTCTTGAATATCTAAAATAGTCCAATCGACTTAAGCTTTACTGCATTTTCTCCCTAACACTAGGTCTACAGCTTCTTGGCAATCAGATTCAATTATCAAAGGCCTGCATCCAGCGGCTTCTGCAACTTCAAAACCCAACTGAATTGCTTCTGCTTCTGCTGCAAGAACATCTCCAAAGAACCCTTCCTGTTTTTGAGCTACTGCCACAAATTTTCCTCTAGAGTCTCTATTCACAACTCCTAAACCTGCCACTTTATTTTGTCTATTCATTGCTGCATACATGTTTATCTTTAAGCAGCCTGCTGGTGTGGGTTTCCAAGTTTGCTCTGCTAAAGCGGTCTGGCTTTGAGGGGAAGGTAGTGATGGTGGCTTAATTTTCCTATAAGCTTCTACAATGGCTTCTGCTTTAGCCAATGATACTTGGGAATCTTTCTTCTTTCCTTCAAAGATAAAGAGATTCCTTGAATGCCAATTCGCCCAACAAATTGCAATAAATAACTCGATCTTTGTCGTACTCTTTTTTACAGTCAAAGTTTTGAACACACCCAAGAGATCTTGATTTGCAAAGAGGTTCATTTTATCTGCAAAATTAGTGATGTTCTATGTCTTCTTGGATGCTTTGCAGTTTAGAAGTGCATAGGTGGTATTCTGTCCTGCTTACCACATCTTAAACATCAAGGTTGCTGTAAAACTTTTTTTTTCCAAGAGATTCTCGGTTGTTAGAGGGAGATTTTGGGCTGCCCTCCACATGAAAATCTTTATCTTCTCTAAAATATCCAGTTTCCATATTGTATGCCACTCGGATGATTTTCTTTTTAAAGTACTTGGGCAGTTTGGGAATTTCAACTTTAAAGCCACCGAGTATCCTCTCTTCACAGTATAGTTACCATGCTTATCAAAGCCCCATATGAGCTTATTTGGCCTCAAGCTTTTTGGTAGCACTATCTTCAAAATGTGCTCTATGTCTTCAGCTGTGAAGTGTTGTTTTATTAGAGTTTCATTCCACTTATACTCTCCATCTATCAATACAGAGATTGAGGTATCTAAAGGCAGGGTTGGTGTTGACAAAATCTTGAAAGTTAAAGGTCTAGGAACCCAATTACTGTTGTAAATTCTGACTTGATCTCCACATCTTATCCTCTATCTCAATCATTGTTGCAGCACTTGTCTACCCCAGAGGATACTCCTCCATATAAAAGATAGCTTACATCAAAAGTTTGCATTCAAATTTTTTTTTTAAATATTAAGCCTAGAGAACTCTTGCCATTAAGGAGTTAGGGAACTGAATTACTCTCCAGCCTTGCTTAGTTAATAAAGCTTGGTTAAAGCTAGATAACTCTCTAAATCTCATCCCTCATTTCTCTTTTGACTTGCACATTCCCTCTCACCTAGACCAGTGAATGCCTCTGTGATTTCTTTTTGTTTCCCACAAAAAACGAGCTATTTCCTTTTGGATGTTAGCACATAGACCCATTGCTTTGATTAACACTTCTTTTCCTCCACTTGAAATTTTTTTTTTTTTTGACAGTTGGATATCTTATTCAGCAGCCTTAACTTGATGTAGTTGAAGAAGCTTACTTTTTTCCTTCCCACCATAGATGGCAGCCCTAAATTCTTCTGACGTCTAGATACCACATTAAGTTGGAATATGCTTTTGATCTCCTCCATTTGCTTGGCGTAGGTGTTTGCAGTGAAGAACATATAGGATTTTTGGTAGTTAAAGATTTGTCCGGATGCAATTGCATAGTTGTCAAAGATTTGTTTCAGCCTTTTTCATTCTTCCGGATCAGCCCTTGTGAAGATAAGGCTATTATTTGCAAAAAAGAGGTGGGCGATTGACAAGCGGCTGCTGAAATTTATGCCTTAAATTAGCTTATTTGATTCTACCTATTGCAACAAGTTTGAGAAGCCTTTTGCGCAGAGAATAAAAAGATAAGGAGACAGAGGGTAGCCTTGCCTCAAACCCCCCTATGAGTGAATCATTCCTTTTGCAGCACTATTAATAAGAATGGAGAAAGATGCTGTCGAGATACACCTCATTATCAACTCAATCCATTTGGGGGAAAAGCCTAATTTTTCCATAACATTCTCCAAGAAACCCCATTCAATCATATCATAGGTCTTGCTTATATCAAACTTTAAAGCTACCTGCCCTTTTTTTTTTCCCTTTATTGAGCCTTATTTTATGCAAACACTTATAGTCAATGACCACATTATCGGTAATGAGCCTACCAGGGATAAATGCACTTTGTGTTTGAGAGATAATGTTATGTAACATGTGTTTACACCTATTTGCTATGGTTTTTGTTATAATTCTATAAATTACATTATAAAGACTAATAGGCCTAAACTCTGTCACTTGTCTTGGCTTCTTAACCTTAGGTATCAATGCAATGTATGTGTGATAGAGAGGGGCAATGTTATCTCCTTCATTAAGGATGTTAAGGCAGGTTATCAACACTCCTTTGTTCACTGATTTCTAGTGTTTTTGAAAGAATGCTACTAGAAATCCATCTGGTCTGGTAGCTTTTGTTGGACATATTTGCAATAGGGCTGTTATTATCTCTTCGGCACTGAAAGGTTATCCAACTCTTCGTTCATTTTCGTTGTTATTTTCCTTGGTATTTTTTCCAGCACCTCTTCCATTTGAGTTTAAGAGGGGTTTGTTGTAGTGAAGAGATTTGCAAAGTAGTTACAAAATATTCTTTCCACATCTTCTTCTTTCTCTGTCCAGTTCCCATCTTCATCTAAGATTCCCTAAATTTTGTTTTTCCTCTTTCTGGATGATGCTTTTGCATAGAAAAATTTTGTATTTTTGTCCCCTTTGTGCAACCAATCTGCTATGGACCTCTGCTTCCAGTATATTTCTTGTTCTAAAAAGAGGCCATCGATATGTTTTTCTAATTTTTTAACCAGCTCAACATCCTCATAATGTTGATTTCGTTGATTTAATTCTTTTAGCTCCTGTATCAGCTTCTCCACTTTGTGCCTTCTATCTCCTAGCTCTTCTCTTCTCCACATTTGAAGTTGGATCATTGATTCTTTTGTTGTTTTCATTAAACATTCAACCGCATTTCCATGACTCCATTTGTCATATGAGCTCCATAAGTCCTCATAATGCACCTGGGGGAAAGTCCTTCTCTTGTATCTTAGCCCTCTTCCTTTTTCCACTACTGTCATTATAATAGGGTTGTGATCGAATGTCCATGTCTCCAGAGTTACAGCGGTTGATTCTAGGAACATGTTTCCCCATTCTTTATTTCACAGAAAACGATCTAATCTTTCATCGATCAAGCAATATCCATACCTTTTGTTCGACCATGTCACTGGGCGCCCACTACTCCTTAAATCCATCAGGTTGCATTCCTTAACAGGCTCCCTGAAATTTTGCATTAAATTAACATCTCTATCATTTCCTCCTATCTTTTCGCAAGGTCATAAAATTTCGTTGAAGTCTTCAAAGCACAACTGAGGTAGAGAAAATAAGTTGGCTAACCTTTTAATGAGTGTCAGTGTATGGTGCTTTTGACTCATTTCCGGGTGTGCATAGATTCCTGTACATCTCCAGTAGCTTCCATTTTCAGCACATACAACTGCATCAATGCGATGTCTACTCCAAGACTTTACATCCACCCTCAAGTCAGAATCCCACATTAGGGCTAAGCCCCCCCCTCTCCTTTCATGTTCTGTCAACTTGAAAACAATTTTCAAAATTTAATTTATGACTATTTTCTTACATTTGACTCGGTGTTAACTTGGTCTCAACAAGAAAAACAAGCTTAGGCCAATGCATTTGGAGCAGTTTTTTGAGTTTCGCGGAACGTCGAGTTACTCCCCAGTCCCCGAACATTCCAGCTGATAACATTCATGGCTGTCGCCCGGGCTGTTATCCAACCTCCGCCGATTTTAATACTGAAAATTCCATTGCCATCTCCCTTGTTTCATTGGTTTGCTTTTCCATGCTCTCCATGTCTAGCTTTTGTTTTGCTTTCGGTGAAGCAAAGATCACTATCTCCATAGGACCACTCATTTTTTTCCTTTTCGTTTATGGGCTTTCCAAATTTATTCCCATTACTTCAGCTGCTGGCCTTTTTGCTATATTTGGCCCATTTTGCAGCTCTGCCCCTTTTTCTCTAATTTTGTCATCTTGTCTAGCTTGCATTTTCCACTTTCTCTTTTTGGGCTTTGTCGTAGGTGCCTTTGGCCCATTTGCCACTTTTCCATTTTCCCCTTCAACCTCGACTTTCAGTTTCCCGCCACAAATTTTCTTCATTGCCAAATTCAATTTCCCTTGTAACTTTTTTGGCTCCGTCTCTTTTTCTTTCCCTTCTGCATTAGCCGTCTGCTCCCCTATTGATGTTGACTTCATTGACAATCCCACTTAGCCTCTGACAGCTTTCACTCCTTGCTCCCTTATCATTGCCCTCTTTCATGAAAAGCTCCTCTGGAATTATTATCTTCTTACTCCGGGTTGCTCCAACATCCAAACCCGATGTTTCATTCCCGGTTGAGGCTTGCACTTCTGTAACTTTGGACTTGGAATTGCTAGGTGGGCTTTGCTAATTCCTTCTTTGATTTTGTACGTCTGCATTCCTTCGAGAAGATAAAATATTTTTAAGTGGATAGAAACTCAAAACTTACGAAGCCCACTATTAGGCCTAAAGCCTCAGTGGCTATACATGTTTATTAAGATGGTAGACATGATGATCATACACACAGAGGATTGAGGATTCTATCTATAAATAGTGTTTGCATTCTTAAATAGTTTAGCGTTCTATTTTTTCACTTGAGTCCTATTATTTGTAGAAGTTAATTAATTAAGCCATAAGTTTTAAAAGTGGATGACTTAAGTCTTCCCGAATTTAATTAAGCCGTCTCCTTGTTACTCTATTACGTACGTGAAGAATGTTGAAAAAGGGGCTACTCGTGTTGATTTAGTTTACCTTTATATTGTTGACGGTATTTGATGTGTTTGAATTCAATTTAATTACCTTGTTTTATATTTTTAATATTACAATTATTGGATAATCATCAAACTGAATGGATGTTGTTTCCGTCTTTTTAATATTTTATGATCTACATTATTATTGGACAATCAAATTGAGTGTTCTTGTTCGCAGTATTTTAATGGATGTTGCTTATTAACTCATAATAAAAAAATACCCCAACTTATTACTCTCGATTTTTTTTCTTTATTTAATTTTAAATATTATTTTTTACTCCTAATTAAACCCAATTAGACTAAAAAGGGAAGTATTAAAAAGATAAAAAAATAAAAGTAAGAAGAAGAAGAATGGAGAGAAAGAGAGCTACGGAAATGAAAGGTGGGGGAGAAAGTTGTTGGCCGAAACATTTCGTGGAAACCCCTTCAGTTTTCTGAAATTGGAGGTAGGGTTCTCAATTTTTGAGTTTCTTACACTATTAATTTTTTTTTTTTAAAAAAAATTGATTTGGTATTCGGAGGATTGCAAAAGAATAACAAGATATTGGATAAGATGAGTTCTACTGTACATAAATATTGTATTGTGAGTTTATATATTTTCTAATATTAGTTCATTTATATTTATATTATGATTAATTGTGATTTTGATTAAATTTTGGGGTTTGCTTATTAAATAAATTTGAGGATTCGGATGTTTTGATAATTGATTTATGAATTTTAGAGCAGAAATTTCCTGAAATAATGAATTGAGCTCTTATAGGCAAAATAAATTAAAGTACTTATGGTGGGATATGTAAGAATCATGAAAATTGGTGGATTAGAATTAATTCTATAAATTTTAGATTTAAAGACATATCTGAGCATTGTCAACATTATATGTTAATTTACAGCAGTGAGATTTCTAGAAGGAGATGTCACTAGATAATGAATACAGAGAATAAATTACAAACTAGTTTTATTTCATAATGGATGTTGAGTATAAGTATGTTTTCTTGGTTCAACAAAGAGCCACGTTCGTAAATTAGCATAGGACGTCGAGATGAGTCAAGTTTGAGCGTCATCGTTCTGAGTGGAATATGCCAAATTTATATTTTATATTTTTCTTATGATTTTAAATTTAGTTTTGATGCTTTCATTAAGTTTGCAGAAAGTAGAATTTATTTGCATACTAATGTGTTCCTTTAAGGATATGAAAAATGACTTTTTTAATTCATTTGATTTTAAATGCATGATAGTATTTTAGTGAAATAAAATATAGATTTAAATTTTGTTTAAAGTGCTTATGTATGTGTGTAAAAAGTTTGTTTCCAAAATCCTCAGGCAATACATTTCCCATCCAGATACAAAGATAAGTACATAAAATGACTGTGATGATGTTAGGAGTCGTAGATCATATTAATAAAGCATTTTTATCACCTCTTTTTTGGATTGTGTAAGTTATGGTTGTTTAATGTATTAGCGACAACATATTCTTTTGAAACTATTGGAAATATTGGGTGATATTTGGATGAGATTATTTAAGCATATTATTTACAGTGATGTAGTATATTATGTGTTTGGAAAGTTGACCAATGAAGTTGGTTGAGTACTAGATTATTTTGGAAGTGCTTATCTTACATATTTGCATATTAGAAATGTAAAAAATACTGTGGAGATTTTATCAAATTTTAGGCAAATCTATATTGTTAAATTTATCACATTATATAAAACTAGATAAACTTACCCTTAAAGTTTGGGGCAGATTGTTTCAATTTAAGAGTTGAGTCTTAGCTCTAAGTTATATTCTTAATTTAGAAACTATACTAAATCAATATAGAATATTCTCCTCAACACTTCCATCACATGCAGGATAATATTTTTAGTTGGTCCTTGTCATATGGTAAAATAGTGTGGGTCCATCCATATTTTTCTATTATAATAACATACAAATGTCTATAGGTCTAACCATACTCAAAAGCTAGCTAAAGGGTTGAGGCCCAAGTTTTTTACACTTATCAAAGTCTTTCATTCCTAGTCCATGTAGGATAATGTCCATAATATGCCTATCACGAGCAAGCCGATCTTTTTGTCTAGTCTTTTTCATGTGGTAAGGTAATGTGATCTCACTTATATGTGAATTTAGTTTTGATATATTAAATCCCATGAGCTTAATTAGACCTTATTACGGATTGTGGTTGAAATACTATAAATAATTTATTTCACAAGTTTTGATAAAAGTGGTGTTTAATGAACTTTTAAAAGTTGTTTATTCCATAAGTTTCTCTATTTTAACAGTAGTAAAACCAGTAGAGAGCACTTTTTTTTTTTAAATTCTTATTATAACTTTAATATTTTATTAAAATAACAATCGTGTTTTACTTTCCATAATAATATAGAAAGAAAAAATAATTTAAACTTATATCTACTTTAGTCATTATATAATAATTAAGAGAGTATTTTCGTAATAAAATTTACTAAATATATATACTGTACTTCTGAAATTGAGTGATGATATAGTCACAAACTCTTGTACAAACTTATTTTGTATAAATTGATTTAGTATTAACTTATTGATTGAATGAAAATACAAAATAATAAAAACAAATTATGTTGACCAAAAGACATCTAATCCAACTAATTAAATCATACCAAATCAATTTATATATAAAAAAATTATATAAAAATTTATAACTATATTATTATTGTTTGAAATTGACAAACATTAAGCTACATTTTGAATTAACAGTTTATTTTATCCGTATACGAAAAGCAACACACTTTAGCAACTTTATTCTTTACACTTCTAAGAATTAGGAAAAAGACCCGATACGTCATGGAAATGTTGGTCACAATATCCCACATTTGCCGCCATTCCGCTCTTTAATTTTAACTCTTTTTTATTCTAATCTTT
This sequence comes from Citrus x limon, assembly GCA_034663535.1. Taxonomy (NCBI): domain Eukaryota; kingdom Viridiplantae; phylum Streptophyta; class Magnoliopsida; order Sapindales; family Rutaceae; genus Citrus; species Citrus x limon. The sequence goes on from CM067997.1 coordinate 27,232,738, forward strand.
AATATTTCTTTTTCAGGCTTCCTGTGGGAGCAAAATTTTGGTGCTCGGCAAATCATTTTCAGGCAATAATAAATCTCTTTAGTTTGGAATCTTGTTTCATTCGTGGCTTGGAACTACGATAGCAAGAAAATTTAATGTCGGCATTTCACAGGGAATTAATAGTAGTTTGTGATCAATCAATTTGCAAGAAAAGGACCGATATAATGCTGCCAATTTTCAATCAATCGGAGTGACTATAAGACAAAGAAAGCACAGCTAGCATTATCAATAATTCAGATAAATCTAAACCAATCAGTGGAAAAGCTGAATAGACAGATAATGAACCTAATCTCTTAAATATGAGACAGAATAGCTGTCTTCGTGGCTAATAGCTGTCTTCGTGGCTCCTTTTCACGTGGAAAGCTAGACCCTAATTCAAACATAAAAATCACCATCAATAATATATCTTCCTTGGCATCTTGCTCCATTCGACCATTAAATTTAGATAATAAGTTAGCTAGTGACAATGCCAAAAAAGGCTTATGACCATCAACAAGAGTGACGGCAACACGAAGAAACGCTAGGTGCAAATAAGTGGATTAATCTCTACATTTCACTTGTAATAAAAAATAAATTTAATTTTTCCGGTCAACAATTTTTGTTACTTTGAGTTTCAGACTTTCAGTCAGCGAAATTTGAAAAATGAAACTCCCAAATAACTAATTCGGAAGCTCAAGATTGAAATCAATAATTTAAAAATGATAATTATATGCATTCTTATACCAGTAATACATAATGTTTCTAATTCATTTATTGATATTTTAAATAATCTCTTGGGCAAATTTTCGATTATTCCGAATTTATTATCTTTAAATTATTCCATTACTATTAAAAACTTTAAGTTATTTTAATTTTTATTTAAAAAATGAGAGGAGAGAGCTAATTTATATTTGTTAAATTATTTTAATTATTAACAATATTTTAATATGATTATTCTACTAAACAAATTAAACTGTTTATATTACATTTGTAATTATTAAAAATTTTGATGTTCAATTGTTTTTTTGAACTCTTTAGATAAGAAACCCTCCCTAAATTCTCTCTCTCCGTCACCAATCAATCTCCCGAAGTCTGTTATTGATCGGCTTTATAAAGTTAAGGTTTGTAATGCAAAACTGAAAATCGGTTTTTCGTCCATTCGTTGCCCTCTCTTGCTCTTTCTAAGCGTTTTAACCAGCCATCAACTTGGTCAAATTAGTTGACTCAAGTGCCCACGCGAGGACTTAAATGATGAAACTAATGAATTGGGCACTTGAAAACTCTGCGTTTTGCTTTGGCTTTGATTAATGGCCAACATGTTCCTGGCCTCAATCTCATCAACACTCCTAGTTCTCAAGATTATAACAAATATAAAGATTATATCTTTTGCACTCACATCGCTTGGAAGTCAATCTTTTTTTTCTGATTTTTATCATGCGGAAAGGTAATTAACTCTCCACGTGTGTGTGAATCATATCAAGTACCACTCAAAAGCCCATAAATCTATCTCATACCAAAAATTATAAAATTTATTTAACACAAAAATTATTTCAATTTTTCATAATAAATATAAATATACTATTAAAATAAATATAATAATTTACATTTTAAAAATTATTTTGTATATTAAAAATATTATAATATCATTAGTCTACTAGATAAATTAAATTATTTAAATGATATTTATACTTATAAAAAATAAAAATAATTACTATCTTTTGAGGTTGTTACAATCAACAGAAAATTTTAGTATTTTATATTAAAAATTTATAGGTCTACATAATTATTTTTCTAAATTTTTAGAGTGTAAATGTCTTTTTTTTTTTATCATGAATTTATCTGAAACCCTTTTTTATTTTTTATTTTATCTAATCCCATTTAGTTTTTAGTCTTTATCTTCTTTTTTTTTTCCTCCCTCACTAATAGTAGAAGCAAACTTCCGTGGTGGCATAGCAACTGAAAGATCAGAGTGACCATCTTACTTCCATCATACCGATGAAAGTAAGACAAAAAGTCAGTGGATTGATAACCCCGAAAATGGCTCATCATCACCGTCAATAAATTTGTTATTACATCATATGGCGTTATAATTAACTGAACAGAAATATTAATGGTGAATTCACATGAAATCTGCATTTAGATATCTGCACTCTGAAAAGTTCTATATACACATTTTCTCTACCAAGGATATTGTCATTTTGTTAAAGTGAGGATGATTATTAAAATATAAAAAAATATAAATATCAATAGATTGAAAATTGTAATTTTTGTTTGTTAATGTATTGAAATTTATATTTTTTATTAATTGGTACCATCTTTCTTTTATCAAAGTGAGGATATTCTTAATAGAGAATGAATATATGTGTGTGTGTGTGAAGTTTGAAACGGCTTATAGAATGAGACTTACCCTTCCAAACATCTCACATGGCTTTAATTGGGCTTTTGGATATCTTCTTGGCAATCATTTGCTTCTTGATTCTTCGATATTGTTTCAGCAATAACAATGGAATCCCAAAGAACTTCCCAGTCGTAGGTATGCTGCCACACCTTCTTCTTAACGTTCATCGTATCCATGATTATAGCACAGAAGTTCTAGAGAAAACGCAATGCACATTTTTATTTAAAGGTCCTTGGTTCGCAAACATGGACATATTGGCCACAGTTGATCCAGCCAACGTACATCACATAATGAGCTCAAACTTCTCAAATTTCCCGAAAGGGCCAGAGTTCAAGCGAATTTTTGATATTTTAGGAGATGGGATTTTCAACTCCGACTCAGATTTGTGGAAAAACCAAAGAAGGTTTGCTCAAGCTTTGATGAATCGTCATAGCTTCTACAAGTTTTTGGTGAAATCCAATCAAGTTAAACTGGAGAAAGGGCTGATTCCAATTCTTGATCACATGTCCAAACAAGGCACAACAGTTGATCTGCAGGATTTGTTCCAGAGGTTTACGTTTGATTCTACGAGTTTATTTGTTACAGGCTATGATCCTGGTTGTTTGTCAATTGAATTTCCAAAAGTTCGATTCCTAATGGCATTGGAACATGCCGAGGAATCAATATTTTATCGGCATGTTGTTCCGGAAAGCTTGTGGAAGCTACAAAGATGGCTTGGAATTGGAGAAGAAAAGAAACTGAAAAAAGCAAAGGAAACGTTAGATAGTGTCATATTCGAACTCATACACAGGAAAAGAAGAGAGATTAACGAAGAAATTTTATCGAAAGAAATAGATGGGGTGGATTTGTTAGCATCATACATGCACGAAAACAAAACCATTATGGGAGAATTGAAATGTGCTGACGACAATTTCTTGAGAGATACAGTCTTGAATTTCATGATTGCGGGGAGAGACACAACTAGTTCAGCTCTCACTTGGTTCTTTTGGCTTATTTCAAAGAACCCAAAAGCAGAAACCAAGATTAGAGAAGAGCTTAGTTCGATAGTACCAGCTGAGAAACTCGGAAAATGGTGGGATTTTGACACGCAAAAGCTAAATCAATTGGTTTATTTACATGGCGCTTTGTGTGAAGCATTAAGGCTTTACCCACCAGTTCCTTTTCAGCATAAAGTTCCTTTGGTGCCAGACACTCTTCCAAGCGGACACCGCGCCGTTCCGAGAACAAAGATCTTGTTTTCTCTGTATGCAATGGGGAGAATGAAGTCAATATGGGGAGAAGATTGCTTGGAATTCAGGCCTGAAAGATGGATTTCTGAAAGTGGAGGGATCAAATGGGAGCCGTCGTACAAGTTCTTCTCATTCAATGCAGGACCAAGGACTTGTTTAGGCAAAGAGGTCGCTTTCACTCAAATGAAAGCTGTGGCTGCCGGCCTAATTCATAGCTATGATATTCAAGTTGTGGAAGGACAGCGTCCTGGCCCCAATGTGTCTATTATTCTCTATATGAAGCATGGATTAATGGTTAGGGTTCATGATAGATGGGCTAAATAATTGAACAAGCTTGGGAAATGTCGTAATCCTCTTGTTTAATATGAATAATTGAGCGAGTTTGCGTGTATCATTTGAATAACTATAGTTTATGCAAGTATGAATATCATTAATAATTTTTCATATTATCTGGGTATTTTAATTTGTTGTTTTGGTGTTTTATTATGTGGTTTCTTCTAGATTTAAAGATGCTTAAATGATAGATAAAGAAAGATTTCAATCTGTGAAAGAATTGAATTTGGTGTTAGAGTGTTATTGAAAGAGTTAATTGACGTAGGACGTTAATTTAGATTAATTTAGGATTTTAAAATTTTTATTATTTTAGAGATTTCTATTTTAATTGGAGTCTATTATGGTATGTGATTTATTATTTTATTTCGATTATAATTGTGATTTAGTTTCTTTTTTTAAATTAACTTAGGAAGTAGGTTTACCTTAGGAAGTGAGTTTCCTTTATTATAAATATAAAAGTCTCATTATCGTAACTCAAATTCAATTATTCAATAAAAACCCCTCTTTTATAATACCCTCTAGGATTATTTATCAAAATCTCTCTTGTACAGTCGTTTGGGATATGCGTCATTTAATCTCGCTTAACGCGCTATTAAAAATCTCATTGAGTTATTTGGGTTAAAACGATATCTAATCACACTTCGATTATCGCTAATCGCATTGGCTTGATCCAGTACTAGAACGATATCTAGTGTTTCTTACCCTATCAATTTTGCTTCCGTTGCGCCTGCCTCATCAATTGGTATTAGAGTGGTTCTGCGCTATTTACATAACTTTCCTTGATACCCATATCCATCCATAGCAAATCCACCACTCAAAAAAATATAGAAATTCTCAAAATTGAAAACCTTAACTGCCACCATGCAACCACTGCTGCCACCTCTCCATCAGCCGTTCACCGTCAGTCAACACAATCACTAAAGTCTCCAGCCACCACGAACCAAACCTTAGCCATCACTGCCCTTAATGCCACCTGCAAAAATCATCTAAACCTGTGAGCTTTACCATTCAATCCACCACCATTTAATCGTGACTGCCGCCAGCTAACTCCTCCGCCAAACTCGCCTACCTTTGGTGACCAAAACCAACCAACTTCCACTCTGGATCGCCTCCCGCAGCCACCGTATGAAACACCAACCCGCTAGTTCCCTACACACGGGCTATTGCCAAACCATCTCCCTTTTCTATCAATTTATGCCACCACCATAATCCCCAGTAACCGGCGACCATAAACCCAGCCATCAGTCGCCGTAAAACTGCCTTAAATTGAAAGTCATATCTCCATAAGCCGCCGCCAATTCAACCAAACCGCCGCGAATCTAGCCAATCCACAGCCACCATTATACTCATCAACCTTAATCCACCCATCCTTACCTGATTTTCAACTACCGTCACCAGAAACCTGAACTTTTGTTTAATTACTGTTTCACCTGGTAATTTTATTCAATTTTTAGTTTAGCCCCTAACTCTTTTAAAACCACCATCTCTTACCATCTTCACTCCGAATCACGACCACACCCAACCTAAGAGTTGAGTATTATTTACAGTTTTGCCATTGTGTGGAAACTTGACAATAAATGGTAAAGTGCCATCTTTGCCCTTCTATTTATCATGTGCCGGAATTATTTGTATATACTCATCCAAACAAATTTCTTGATTGGCTGGATAAGATTGAGCACTGGTTTCTATTTTGGCACACTCCTAAAGAAGAGCAAGTATCATTTGCTGCTAGTAGATTAAGCATAAGTGTTTCAGAATGGTGGCATGAATTACCAATTTCTCAACTTGAGCAAGGCAAATGCAAAATTCAGTCATGGAACCGTATGAAGCATATTATGTGATCTGAGTTTATCCCTCTTAATTATTGTTTAGTATAACAAGGTAAGATATCAGTTTCTGATTATGCTACTGAGTTCGAAATTTTATGGATGTAAATATTATTATGAACTTGAAAAGGATACAATTACAAGATTTTTCAAGGGACTCAGTTTTATATTAAAGACAAGATGCCTACATACATTATATACACATTGCAGTATGTAATTCTAGTAGCGAAGCAAATTGATCACAAATTTTATCACAAATCAGAAGAGAAAGAAGCCAAGCATTGAAGCAATTAAGACAACCTCATCCTCGACACCAATTTGAGATCCGTAATCTTATCACAAGTCAGTAGCCTAAAGTGAAAGGCATATAGATAAAAGAAGTTTGTGCCTCTCTACATGTCGAAGATGTGCCTAATATTGTAGAAGAAAATGTACAATTTATTATTGATTTAAAGTTTCAATCTGACAAATTGTCTGAGAATGTGCATGATGTTTACTTGGAAGAGAAGACAAGTGTTGAAGATGATGAGATTATTGATCTATCTAAATTTTTTAAAGAAGACGAACAACCTCATCTTGATTTGAGCATTGACCCTAATAATACAACTAAAGTTGTGCAGCAAAATCAAGTTGAAGAAACTAAAATGATTGAAATGGTGCTATCTATTCTCATTGAAGACAAGAAGATTATGCTTGAAGAAGATTTAATTGCAAAGGTGAATCTTATGGGAGATGCATTGAGCCACAATTAGGGAAGGGGAAAAATTATTTGATCGTTGTTCATTCTTGGAAGACATCATCACCTTGAAGAATGTACAAGCGAAAGAAGTTGATGAAGTATGGATTTTTTAAAGTTTCGAGAACAATTGATGAGAAAGGCAATAAGTTCGAATTACAAGATGATTTGGTCTTACACTACAAGTTTCATCCTCTAAATTGTATTCAAACTCATGGACGTATTTCTTTTAAGAGGAGAAGAATGATGTAGGACGTTAATTTTGGTTAATTTAGTATTCTAGAATTTTTATTATTCTAAGGCTTTCTATTTTAATTGGAGTCTATTATGATATGTAATTTAATATTTTATTTTCATTATAATTCTAATTTAGTTTCACTTTTTAAATTAACTTAGGGAAGTAGGTTTACATTAGGGAAGCAGATTTCTTCTATTATAAATAGAGAAGTCTCATTATTGTAACTCAGATTCAATTATTCAATAAAACCCCTCTTTTATAATTCCCTCTTGAATTATCTATCAAAATCTCTATTGTATTGAGTGTCATCTAATCTCGTTTAACGCGTTATTAAAAATCTCATTGAGTCGTTTAAGTTAGAATGATATTTAATTATGCTTCGATTAGAGCGTAAGCTAATGGCGTTGGCTTGGTCCAATATTAGAATGATAATTACTTAATTAGTCTTTCTTACCTTATCAATTCTGCTTCCGCTATGCTCGCCCCATCATTAGTGTAGCTTAAATTTGTTTTGCATGTACATCTATGTATTATTCTTTAAGTAAATGAAGTCCTCATGTATTTTTTAGCTCCTCACCCCTAAATTTAATTACCTTTCCCGTCAAATGACAAAAAAAAAAAAAAACCAAAACCTCTCGTATTTGGTAAAATTAATTTTTTTCTCATGTTTTAATTTTACTAGAACTTCTCTAACATTATAATGAGAAATAAATCAATGTTTTTTTTTTATAGAAAACTTGTAACTGAAAAATTTGAGAGTTGAAAAATAAATGATCTCGAGCACTAATATTAAACAAAAGGAAAATTTTGATTGTTTTTTCAAAATTTAGGTAGTGTTTATTTGTTGGAGTGGGAGTGAGGAGTCTGGATTCCTCTCACTCCAGTGTTTACTTACTAATTTTAAGGGGGGAATGGGAATCTCACTCCGTGGGACCCACATTTTTTTGGAGTGGGGAATGGGATTCCCACTCCCCCCTCTTCCATTTTTATCCTTACATTTAATCAAATAAAATAAATAATATTTAATAAAATAATATCATATTTATTTAAATAATATTATTTTATTATTTTATAAATTATACTTATTAAAAATAATAATTTATATTGATTCTAAGTTAAAATTACTTTAAAATAATATTATTATACTCATAGAGAATTAATAATATTACTATCTACTCTTTTTATTTGAAAATATAATATTATTATATTTATTTAAAAATAATAGTATTATATTTATTTAATATTAGTAATTAATAATAATCAATATTTTATTCTAAGAAAATATTAATTTTGTATTATATTATTAATAATAATGTTTCATTTGTGTTGCTCTTAATAATAATTTTTTACTTACTTAATTAAAATTAAAATTAATAAAAAAATTATTTACATAATTAAGAATATTAATAATTATTATTAATTTAAAAATATAATAAAATAAATATTTTATTTTTCAAATTTATTTTTTTATTAATTTTATAATTAAAAACTATAATTTTTTAAAGTGAGAAAGTGAGAAAGTCCCAGTAGGATGGCAAATTGCTGGTCTATAACAAGATTTTTTAAGCGCAGGCCAAAATTTATGTTGTTGGTAATAGACCGAACCCCTGTACTAGCCCATCCAAGTTCTTGGGCTTTCATTAATTTTTAAATAAATTTTAAATCTAGCCAAAAGTAAAAAAAAAAAACTTAAATTAAAAATAATTATTTAATACATAATAGACTAAAGACCCGTTTGGGGCAGCTGCGCTGCCACCGCGCAGCTGCTCCCCAGGCCAATTCTAGGGGAATGTTCCCCTAAAGTTGGCCTGGGGAGCAGCCACAACGCAGCTGCCCCAAACGGGTCCTAAAAATTCAATACATAAAATACTTACAACACAATATAATAAAATATAAATAATAATTAAAAATTATAATTATATAAATAATAAATTAATTTTTAATTTATAAATTATAAAGCCTGAAATTCCATAAGCCTGTAACTGTACCCTTTCGCAGTAAACTTTAAAATTTTTTATTCATGTCTATGCCCTCATGTGACTTTTTGGTCCACCCCAGTCCTAAGGGCTCGCTATTGGTTGTTATTGTTATAAGTCAACTGAAGCCGGTGAATGGAAAAAATTAGGGACAATTTCAGACGTAACATGATATTATGATGCTGGGTGACAATAAATAATGGACCTGTCTATGGTACAGATTCTGTAACAAACATCTCCCGTCATCCCACCATCCGATTGTCTATTGTTTAGTTTCTCACTCCACATCCAACGGCTGATGCTGCAGTCTGTAGCTTACAGATTCTGTAAGCTAGTCAAGTCCATAAATAATAATAAGTTTTAAGAGGCACATTAATTGGCGTATCGTCCTTTTCATTATTAACAGATTGACGACCTAGATAGTATGTGGTATTGGGACCATTTAAAATATGAGTAATGATATATGAATAATTTTTTTGTATAAATTAGTGTGGTATGAATAAAATTAGTTGAATTAAATTTCACTTAGCCTACATAATTTATTTATATTATTTTATATTTTCATTCAATCAATGAATTAATGTCACATCAATTTGTATAAGATAAATTTATACAAGAGTTTGTGACTGTACCATCACTCTTAAAATATTAATTACGTGATGTGAAGATGAGATTTGAATCATTTGATTGCTCTGAATTTATCAATAAAAAAATTTTTAAGCCACTTCTTTATTTTTTTTCCAATTTTTTAACTCGTTTATTTATTCTTTTGAGTTCTAAAAATGTTCTCATTCATAAACATGAGATCTACATTATATTGAAAAAAATTTGTGTGGGAGAAATAAATTACCTCAGCATCAATTGTCATTTGAACATAATATTCAATTGATTTCATAATAAAACTCATAAATTTTTTATTATTTAATTTATGAGTCCCACTAATAAGATCCTTTAAACCTACTGACTAATAGGTCGTTTTAAGAGGCACAATTAATCTGCATATTGTAATTTTCACACATAATAGATTGACTAACTAGATATCATGATGTTGAGACCATTTATAATATTAATTACTTGATGTGAAGAATATGTTTGATTGCTCTAAAGTTATCAATGAAAAATATTTGTTTAAGGCACTTTCTTTCTTCTTTTCCAATTTTTTTTTCTAGTCACTATTTTTCATTTTTTTAAAAATATATCCATTCATAAATTTGAGATATACAATATATCAAGAAAAATTTATGTAGAACAAGTATACTTCCTCAACATTAAAAGCCTATCATTTAACTTAATTTTAGATGAATTGCATGATAAGACTCATAATTTTTTATTATTTAATTTATGGATTTCTCTATCAGAATCAATCAAACCTACCTAATAATAGGTTATTTTAGTGCATATTTTTCACCTAATGTGATATGATATGTCTCTCGCTCAATCTACTAACTTCAAATTCAAGTTAGCTCAAATAGTAAGTAGTTTTATTCAACTAGGCAGTCTCTTAAAGAGAGATTTTGATAAAACTAATTTCCTTTTGATACTTCAGACTCATAACGTCATATCATAACCAAACATAATAAAAGATAAACAATATAATCAAACATTTGTAATTGATTTTTCACTTTTACAAATATAAGGTTAAGATTTTTTTAATAGTGTATGACGCAATCGTTCTAGTTCTTGCTATATGCATAGCTGCCATATATATACATCACATATAATCTTGATTCTTGAAATTTTTATATTGCTCTTGATGGTCTTGATTTTTGTCATATACGTGCATCACATAATAGTCTTGATCCTTACCATATCTTTGTTAGATAAATTTTTAGTTTAGAGAAACAAAATAAACTAGACTCTCAATCAGACAATGTGGCTCAAAGGTCTATTTATACAAGAGAAAAGTTTTTTTTTTTAACCTATATGACAGAATTAATTAAAGTAAATAATCAAATACAATATTTTGATTTTGATTTTTCATATTTACATGCACATAATTATCTTGATTATTGTCATATTTTTACATAATTACGGTCTTAATTCTTAACATTTGTGCATGCCGTAATAGTCTTGTTCTTTCCACATTTACATCCCATAATATTCTCGATTCTTGTTACTTGCATAAGTCGTGATGGTTTTGAGCTTTGTAATATATGCATCCCGTACTGTTATTGATCATTTTCATATGTGTGTCGATCATATAATGGACTTATTATATACATCACGTAATTATTATATACATCAAAATAATGATCTTAATTCTTTTAATATATAATGGTGTTCATTCCCATCAAACTCTTATTTAATACCTCTTATTTGATTTAAGTGTCTATTTACACTTTATAATTTAAAGAATACCTTAAAAACATCCCTGTTGTTAAATAATTGACATTTATACCCTTATTTTTCTTTACTTTTATAATATTATTGTTACTACAATTTTAAAGTAATATTTAATACCTTTGCAATGATCTTGCTAATAATTATTTAAATAACAAGATGCTTAAAATATTATCTGAGAAGCTAATTAAGAATCTGAACGTGAACACATAAATGATCAAACCAGAATTTACCAAAACAACATACAAATCAGCAAGGAATCACAAGACACAATCAATTACGTGGTTAAGGTAATTTTCATTTACTAACATCCACGAGAGGAACAAACCGATTAACTTTATTAATTGATTCAAGTTTCTTTACAAAGAGATTTTCAAAGCAAGATTCAAGGAATAAGAAAACTCTCTTCTCTCAAGCTATCTCCCTCTCTTGAATTCTCTAGGTCTCTCTATTTGTTGCACCATAATCAGTTGTGTTAACAGCTTATAACAAACCCAGAAGCTTGATAGTATTGCACATGAGAAGCATGTGTAATGACGACCTCTTAACAACCTTTATACGTCACTGGTCGAGTTTCATTAAGCCCAAAATGGCAAAGCTTATTGTCTTTTAATTAAGCAAAATTAAATCTCAATGAAACACAGATTAGCTGGTTGTTTTGTTTAAGTCATTAACCACCAAAACACATGCCATTCTTGTCGTTTTGTCAACACTTGATTTGTTTCACTTGTACTTAACAAATCTCTACCTTAAAAAAAATCAAAACCTGTTTAGATTTTCTGCTCGTCCCTCTGCAACTTCAAATATTGCACAAACCAGCCTTGTTCATGCAAACCTTGAACTTAGATATGATTTACCTTCGTAAGCATGTCTGCAGGGTTGCCGTCAGTATGAACCTTCTCCATGTTTATCACTGCTTTGGACACTTCATTCCTTATAAAGTGTAATTTGACATCACCACGCTTGGTTCTCTCATGATGAACTGGATTTTTACTCAAGTAATTTCATTTGATCTGTCACAGTGGATATCAATATTCTTTTGAAGCATCCCAACTTAGCCAACATTCCTTTGAGCCATAAAGTTTCCTTGACTGCATCTGTAGCTTTAGTGTATTCAGCCTCTATTGTTGACATAACAATAACATGTTGGAGACCTGTTTTCCAGTTTATAATGCAGGCATTCAACATGAATCTATACCCTGTTAAGGACCTTCTCCTATCATAATTACCAACAAAATCTGAGTCCATATGACCCCATAATCCACCATTTATTCAATTTGATCTGCCATATAGTAGTCCATTTTTTATAGTACTACTTAAGTACATCAATATCTATTTGATTGCTTTCCAATGCTCCTTACTAGATGCTGAACATATATCTGCTTGCAATGCTTAGAGCACCTGAAATATCAAGTCTTGTTAGGACCATAGCATACATCATGCACCCTACAGCATTGGCATAAGGAATATTTACCATTTCAGCCCCTTTCTTTATCTGTTTTAGGGTATTGCTGATTTGATAGTATGAAGTGAGATGCCAATGGTTTTATGACAGATTTACAGTGTTGCATCCCAAAGGTGCTAAGCACTTATTGTAAATATTTCTCTTGTGAGAGAAAAATTGTTCCCTCTCTTCTGTTTCTCATTATCTTCGTACCTAAGATCTTCTTTGCATGTCCTAAGTTTTTCATATCAAACTCTGAATTGAGCAGCAGCCTTAAGGCTTCAATTTCACTTCTCTGTTTACAAGCTATCAATATATCATCCACATACAGCAGCAAGTATATATAAAGATTAGTTTTCGATGACTTGTAGTAAACATAACAATTAAAACAGCATCTAACGAATCTATGAGAAATCATGAACTCATCATACCTGAGATACTACTGCCTAGGGAATTGTTTTGACCCATACAATGATTTGTTCAACAAACATGCATAATTAGTCCTCTTTAGATCCACATACCCCCCTGGTTGAATCATCAAAATCTCTTTTTATAGCCTTTCATGCAAGAAAGCAGTTTTAATATCAAGTTGATCAAGCTCCATGTCATGAATTGTTGTCAAAGCTAACAACACCCTTACTGAAGCATGTCTGACTACAAGTGGGAAACCTTTCTTAAAATTAACCATTTCCTTTTGAGCATATCCTTTAGCTAATAGCTAGCCTTAAATCTTCTAGGTTCAATAGTGGTTAGACCATCAATTAGAAGTTTACTAAACTTCATTATTCATCACAGCTAATGGAGAAAGGAACATAAAGCTCACAACAAATAAATATACATAGTGACAGCACCAATTGAACAACACCATAAACCAATCATAGAGACATTTCCATCAACCCATACCTAGTGACAGCACCAATTGAACGACACCATAAACCAATCATAGAGACATTTCCATCAACCCACAAGTAATCAATCACAGCCTTCAGATCATCTTTCTGAAAAACAAGCAATCAACTTCAGATGGACCTTAATTACAAGAATAAAGGTCAACAAGATAGATAATTGATCTCATAAATGATTTTTTCCCTTTAAAAATTAAAATTTTTTAAAAAATTCCTAGATGTGTAATTTTTTCCCACTAGTTAACCAACCGCTTACTTTATTCCATCCTAGAGTAACATACTCTCCTGCACAGAGCCCAGATCCTGAAAAAATCAAAAGTGAAAATGGTAATATTTTAAGGCGGTAATATTATTGGAGCTTCACTAGCATCAGCCTTGTAGATACTGCCAAAGATCAAGATATACTGCTAATTACTATTCTGTAACTAGTGCTCAAGTGCATCATTTGTAGATAAAAAGCAATGAAGCCTGTTGAATTCTTGAAATTACAATAAAGTTTACAATTCATCTTCAAAGCACAAAGTTCCAAATTGTATCTTGGAAGAAATATGTGTAAGCCTTTGACATAATTTTACTCCATCTATCTTTTAAAATCACAAAAGTAAATTTCATTATTCATTGATTATTCAATTGGAATATAATTTCAATAAGCCAAATTCATATAAAATATAAAATATAGATTTAGATTCTCACAATCCTTGAATCTCCTGTAAGTTTACACAACCCAGTCCTTCAAAAAGCAAAGCAACATTATGTCAACATAAATTGAACAATATGTGACAGATGAATTGTACACCTAGACTAAGCATAAGCAAGATTAAATACAACACCTCATTAAGCTTTGCTTTCCGAATAAATATAATAAGCTTCATATTCCTCGGCTCCTCATACGTAGAAATGGCCTGCAATAATTAAAGTGCCAAGATTGATTCAGGCTTTTTATCAAACACTTGGAGGGAATACAAAAATAATAACTATATCCCCAATTCGAAGATGGTGAACATACGGCCACATGCATGTGATTTGCCCCACTCAAGAATAAAGCCTATGTCATTTTGTAGTTCTAAGATTCGGTAATGTCAATCAAAAAGTAAATTTAACCAATGAAATTAAAAAAAAAAAATTCCACCACAGTGAACGAATTTGAGAACTACACCTCTAGGGTTTCTAACTTCTCTTCTAGGGTTCGAACAATAATTACCTGTATCAGTCGGACAATCAGGTTCTAACGTGCTCAATTGATGGTGGGTTCCCAGTTTAGGTTTTGAATTTGAGGGTGGCAACACGTGTTCGGTGGGTTCTCCATATTAAAGGGTTTGGGTTATCAAAATCGACGGTGTTTTAAAGGTGGTGCAAGGATTTCAAGCGATGGGTTTGCCGTGAGAGTGAGAGAAGAGTGTGTTTGGATTTCGCTTTAACACTTGTAAAAACTAAAAATATCGATATGAAATGAATAGGGTTTGTGTCTTTCATTTGTTTAATTTATTTTTCCCTAAACGCTGTCGTTTGAATAATCTAAGAAATGACGACATTTCCCTTTATTTTTTGTAATAAAATATTTTTCAAAACAAAGTTAAACCCGCGCAATTGAAGTCAAAATAAAAGAATCAGTTATACATTTTTGATAGTTAAATAATTTACTATAAGTTTATAGTAGGTTTTTGATAGACGATTTTCTATCACAATTATATCATAAATGCATGAACAAAAAAAAAAAAATTCTATTATGTGTTTATCCTTGTAGGTCTCTAAATTAAAAATCATCACACAGGGGACAATCATGCTAGGTGTTTTTCCTTATAATACAAGGGCTACCTCAAGTATATTCATTTATACCCCAAGACTTATTTTAAATCATGAGACAAACTGCTTAACACTTTAGCTCTCTCTCTCTCTCTCCCCTTCAACTCTCTCACTCTCTCTTCTTCATGTTCTTCTACTCTCTTACTTTTGCTTTCGTTCTTTTCCCTCTATCTCTTTTTCTTTCTTTCTTTTTAATTTGGTCTGTTCCCTTAAATCCTTCACATCTCTATTGTTAACTAAATTAAGTAATGTAAATTATATAAGCAAAGAAGATTAAAAATAAAACATGAACTATGTTGGGCTTAAAGATGAAAACAAAAACATGATGGTTATGGGTCTTAAATTTAGATTATTCCAATTGGGCTCATGGGCTTTTATACGAAATGTGAAAACACTCGGTATATGAATCGAACTCTAGTACTGTCAATGCGACTTGAAAGCCTATAGTTTAAATAAGAGAACAAAACTTAACAAAGATAAATAATCAAATGTAATATTTTTTATTTTTCATAATAGATTGATATAATGGTCCTTATAATTTTCATATTTATATGAGATAATGCTCTTGATCATTTTTATATGTACATCTCATAATAATCTTAATCATTTTTGTATATGTATCATATAATGCTGTTGATTCCTGTCATATTTACATGTCACAATGACACAATGAATTTAATTTTGAATGGTTATCTTTACGTGATTCCTATCAATAACCATCATGTCATTTGTCTTAGCATACATGTGGACTTATGTCTTCGATAATTTATGGTAGGGTGGGCAAAATCGGATTCGGATCAATCCGATCGAATTTCGGATTGTTTGGATTAATGAAAAAGTCATCTGAATGTAATTCGAATAAAAATCCAATCCGAATAAAAATTTCGGATCGGATTCGGATTGGATTTTTATTCGGATTCGGTTCGGATCGGTAACATCATATTGAAATCGGATTTGGATATGTTTGAACAGATCAGAAGAATCTGGAGCACCTACAAGTTGCAACACAAATTTGAAATCACACAAATAAAAGAAAAACACAGCAAGCCAGCAAATGGAGAAAAGAAAGACAACAAATTGAAAGTGTTTTCATTTTAACATCAATTATTTTGTTAATGTCTTTGGTAACAATTGCATCCCAAAATCAGGAAACCTAAATCAAGCAGTCAACCTTACAATCACCAAAAAACAAGGAGAATTATCTACAGGAAAAAACAAAATCAGAAGCAATTCAAAAGACCCAAAACTCTACAAGCTTTTCAAAGTCAAGGAACCTATCCACATAAGTTATAACCTCTGCACCTTACAAGTTTTGATGGATCCGACTCCATTAGAAACCCTTGCAATAAGCAAATAAATGCAGCGGCTAGGTTTAAGACTCTTGCAGGCTTCGGCTGGTAGCGTGGCAACGGTGCAATTCACGGGCTCAACGCCTGTTGATTGGGATGTCGTCGGCATGCAGCTGAGGCATCGACGACAGCTGCCGATTTTTTTTTCTCAAAGTGATTGGTTGTGTTCGTGGGTGATGCGGCTGTTGGTTGTGTTCGTGGGTGATGCATCGATTCTTTTCTCTTTTGATTTGGGAATTTAAGGGATTTAGGACTGTTTTTCAATTTTTATTTCTTATTTATGTTTAAGTTATATATTCTTTTTAATTTTAAGTGCAATCCGATCGGATTGATCCGGATCCGATCCGATCCGAATCAAATCCGATCGGATTGCAAAGTTTCTATCCGATCGGATTGAGAGGTCAATTCGAATCCGATCTAAACATATTCGGATAAGTTCGGATCGGATCAAATTGACCCGAATCCAATCCAATGCCCACCCCTAATTTATGGTGCTTCATTAGGAGAAATTGATCAATAATTTGTTTCAGCACGCGCAAAACGCAATATCAAAATAAAGAGTTGAAGGTAAGCCAAACAAGCAAGGATTATCCAACCTAAGATTTTTAAGTTACTTTTGCACGCAAGCATTAAGAAGAATCACTTAAACATGACAAGAAATAGAAGCCGATGCTGGCAAAATAATTAGGACTGGCGTCGGCATTTTATTTTATTTAATTAAATTAGAACCTTGAAATGACCTGTACGCTTGTCAAAGCTCGGATCATTTGTAGAGTTCAACAAGCCACCAGCTGTAAGCACGACAGACAAGTTTAACTGCTGTAAATCCAGCTTTTGTCGCCAGAGCCTTCAACTCCTCTGCTGTCCTCTCCTTTGCCCCAGGAAATACAGTGTACATTTGTATGTCAAGCAGATAAACAAACCTGCTGAAAATATCAGTCTCAAGGGGCTCTGGTATTAAAGAGTCTACCACAATGACCTTCCCGAATTCTGGAAGAGCATCGTAGCAATTCTTCAGTATCTTCACACATTGGTCATCACTCCAGTCATGAAGTATCAACTGAAGATTTATATGAAAATTAATTTCCTATATTAGTTTCCAGAATTTATGCAGAGTTAACATATATGTTGGCAAGTGGAAAAATTAATTGGAGAACTAACCTTCAGAAAAATAGCTTCTCCTTTAGGCACTTCAACAAACATATCTCCTCCAACATGCTCCACACCTAGAAGCGAATTAAGAAAAAGGAAAAAGCAAATTATATATAATGTTTTAACTGTTAATTAAGCGAAATATATAACTCAAAATAGCACGATTTCAAAAAAAATTACAATTTGTGAAGAAAAATATATATCATGTTATTTTATATTTAAATTGAGGGGAAACGACTGTGACACTCGAAAGTTTGGTGAAATGATCATAGAATTCTCATATTTTTTAAATTATAAAATAAATTTGTTTAGGATAATTCTTTCTTGTTTTTCTATAATAACCTAACTATTTTTTTACTTTAATAACCTAACTACCTTTCATTTCGGCATAAATATAAAAAAAGTGGATCTATATGACCATCTCTAATAAAAATAAAAAAGTTTTTATTATAATTTCACCAAACTATCGAAGCGCCACTAATTTTTTCTTTTAAATTAATGGATACCTTAATAAGAAGGTGCATCTTTAATGACATGAGGCGAGTCAAAGTTAATACCCCGAATTTGTGGGTATTTAGAAACTAGTAAGCTGAGATTAGCACCTAAACCACCGGCAACATCTACCAATTGGTTTATCTCTTCAAATCCTTTGTAGATTTCAAGAATTTTCTTCATAACTAAAGCCGTATGATTGCTCATTGATTGATTGAAGAGGTTCCGTCTTCTAGCATCTTTCATAGCATACTCAAATGGATTTTTTGCATTATGTGCCTTCATAAAAGGTAGGGTCCCTTCCAATAAACAATCTTTCAAGTGGTACCTATTCAATTCGGGGATATAAAATTTCTTTCACAGATACTGAAATTTAAAAAAAAAGAAAGAAAATGAATGGAAATAATGTATATGAAAGATTGAAAATACTCATATGTGAACGTCAGCACAAATTTCGTGCGGAAAGATACCCTTTTACAACAATGTAAAGAGTGCTTCACAATGTTATAAAGGAATTTTCATGACTCATGAAAGATGTCGCAGAGAAATTAGAAAACAAACCAAGGATCTACAGAAACTTTCTCCTGAGCTAAGAGGAAAATGGGAGCAAGAGAAACTCCGTCTTCATTTGGAAGCAAATATCTGCAAACGGACGCTAAACCATATACTCCGCAAACATTTCCATCTTTATTTGTGACAAGATTATATGTTAGGAAAGAGTAACTAGCAAGGAGTCGTAACATTCGATCAAGTACTGTTGAGGCTTCTTGGTTATTTGTGGGCAGCTGAGATGCAATCTCAGAAGAAGAAAGCTGAGATGGACTAGCTTTAGCTAAAATCTCTAACACACCAAGCTCGATGATAGCTTTCATGGTCATCGGAAGTAATGAGCTGTGGGCAAGCTCCATGATGAGCATGAAATCTTCCTCATCGTTTGGTGGTTTCATGAGTTGGTCATGGAATGAACTCATCTTATTTATCGGAGTAGGATATGCTGAAATTAACAAAATGGCAATGGATGATGTTGATGAGCGCTCAGTATATAACTATATATATACACGTATAGATATATTAGTTATAAATGTAGGTTTTGGTAGCTTTGCCGCTTTTATATATGTAAATAGCCCCACTCATCACAATCATAGTTATGTCATCGACCAATTTAAAACAAACGCATCAGTGTTAACAAGGGAATCATTCACCACTTGTCTTCTAAGTCTTCAATTTAAATGTTTCATCCGACTTTTCAATTCTGCAATGACATTTTCTGTCCCACTCTCGACAGTGATCACAAAGATGGGAAACCTGGGTACCTACCTTTTTTTACTCTGAAATATTATTGCAATTTGCACCAGCTTTGGCCCATGGGGGGCATTGGCTGCGTGTCAGTTTCCAAATTACCTCACGATTCTTTCATATCTGCTTCGAAAAAAGAAAGAAGAGCTTTCAACATCAGTATTTAAAATATATCGTTTTTCTATACTTATCAACAGTTGTAGCCCATATCCGCGGGCAGTAGATTTCAAACAAATTCATCAACTAACCATCGATTGTTTTCGCGTTGAATGAGTATTTATTTCCATTTGAAAATATAACCTATTTTCAAAGTAATTGATTATGGTCGTGATTCGTTTAATTTTTCTTTCTTACTTACCGATAGCTTTGGCCCTTGTTGAGGACGCGTTAGGTTCCAAATAATCCATCAACCATGTTCTGATAGCTACAGGGAAAACAAAGTATTTGTTACCTTATTAAAATATACCATATTTCATAATAATTGAATGTGATCGTCATTTGAAAATAACTTGTTACCATTATAAGATTATTTGATTTCATAAAAATCAAGCAGAAGCATAGGAACTTACCTCCAACCATAGTTATCAGTTTGTCATGTGATAAAGACAAAGCACAAATATAAACTTCAATAGGGTGATAAGGGAATATTCCCACATCCATTAAGAATGATCTTAGACTAATAATATAAAATTAAGACAACCGCCAACTCTTGAGTTAGTTTTTGAGTATAAGTTAGATACAAACTTACTAGTTTAAAGTCAATTTTTAACTGATGTGAGATTTTTATATTTGTTTTTAGTGGGCTTGTATGTACTTTAGGATTTGGTTATATTATACATAATATTCGAAAAAAAAACATTATGATTAATGATGTATCAATTGCACAACTGAAGACTTTGCTTGATTCCTTGGACTATAAAGTCTATATGTAACCGCCTGCTAAATCAAGTGGAAAAGAAATTTGTATAGATGGTCGAGTCCAAAAAAAAACTCACAGGACCAAGCCTCCAACTATGACCAACCCTTCAACTAAGTTTGATTTATGAATGAATTGCAAAGTTCTTTTAATACGGTTAAAATTTTGAATCGATCGAGCAGTTAAATATGACATCAGAATTCAGATGTAACTTTGCTACAATGTCTCGTTTCATATTTACTATCTGACAAAATCGATTAAGGGTTGTATTTAATAATAATAATAATATTATTATTATTATTATATTTTAAATAATTTCAATGGCGTACGTTTCGGGTTTGTTTAAGCTTTTGGTCAACACAAATGCTTTGCCTATTGGCACCAAATTTTGATTAATTGCTCCCAAGCGATCCAATACCTGCCCGCAGCTGACCGTTGAAAACTTGATCTCGTCTATTAAATTATATAGTTCTGTAGTTAATTGAACACCTCTTTTATATTTTTGTCCCCTCACAAACGCTTTGTATCAATCCTAAACTTTTTTTCCTATTATTTTCTTGCTTATGGTTTTTTATTTAAAAAATTACATAATAATTATTTGAGTCTCCTTTTAATTCTACTTAATATATATAAATATATAATTTTTGGAGTTAAATATATGATTTAATCATTCATAAATTTTTTAAAAATTAAAGTTAAGTGGAACGAACCGATTTTTTTTATAATCAGAAAGAAATTAAAAAATTTAAAAAATATTTTAAGAATTACAAGTAGATTTAGGGATGGCAATGGGGAGGGGAGGGGAGGGGACCAATCTCCCCGTACTCATCCCCGATATTTTGCGTATGTCCCCGTCCCCTCCCCATCTCCGTCAAAATTATTTAAGAGAATCCTCATCCCCTCCCCGAATAATAACAGGGGATCTCCGAGGGTCCCCGATCCCCGAATAACTAATATATTTTTTCTATTTTCGATTTTGAGTTAATCATATTAAAATAAAAAATTCAAATAAAAGTAAAGTTTGAAATATATCTTACATTAAAATCCATTACAAAAGTCACATACACTAAATTAGTAAGTAACGCAGCATGCAAGGGATACAAACTATCATGAACAAATTAATAGGCTAATATAAAGTTGTTACAAATAAAATCAAATTTAGATTCAAAATTAACTTTTCAATGGTGGCGTGGGCACTTTATAAATGTGGACTATTCACTTTACAACACAATAGTTAAGTCGAAGCAAATTAAGAGCAAATATTAGATTAAATTAGATATTAAAATTGTGATTTGCTATGGGCAATTATAACATCTAAAAATAAATAAAAAATAGATTTAAGTTTAAAATATTTAATGAATATTAAAATTAAAACAAAAGTTTTGGGCTAATAGAATCTGTCCGGTCTTTTTAATGTCCTAAATAAAAATTTAGGACTTTAATTAGTTAATTAGGCCTAAAAATTTAATAATATAAATATTTTGATTTTTTTTATTTTTACCAATACTTATAATTTTATAATTCAATTTTTATTATTTATTTACTAGTAATTTTAAAAAATAAAAAATAGATTAAAAATTAAAATGGGGAAATGGGTAGGGGATGAGGATTCCACCTCATCCCCGTCCCCTCCCCGAATAAGAAATTGGGTAAAAAAATTTTCCCATCCCTTTTCCGAATAAGAAATTGGGTATGAAATTATCCCCATACCCTCTCCGAATAGAAAAAATACCCGAGGGTACCCGTCTCCGTGGAGATTTTTGTCATCCCTAAGTAGATTGTGATAGAAAAAGAGTGTTAATTTTATCAATTCTAGGCTTCTAGCTATGGTCCACGAAAAATATAAAGAATGCAAGGTAAAATTATACAAGAAGACTTTTACTTCTCTTCAAAAGGAGGACCATACCCTCTCCGAAAGCAAAATGATTCATCGTTTTTAAATGTTCTTAGACCATGTATCGAGGAAATTTAATGATGGAATTAGTAAACAAAATGATGCATCGCTAATTTAGGATAATTAAAAAAAGTCAATATCCATCCATAAACAATATTAAATTTTGTAGGCAATGTTCAATATTAAGGAAAAGCTACTAACCGAAAGTTGATTTAGATGGATAATTATTTTAATGAAATTTATTGAATGTGAGCCTTAAATAAAATATATTTTAAAATAGGAAATGTAATTTTGTAAATATTGATTTTTTTTTAACTACAAAAGTGTTAATAAATAATCTTGAGGGGTTTTATTCTAAAGTGACGGCCTTAGGCAATTGCCTCACTTGCCTATCTCTGGAGCCGGCCCGATAAAAAATTAATATCTTTTTAGTCGTATCCTTCGCTAAGTTCGCTTTGGATTTTTCGTTTTTGGTTCTTTCATAATTAGTTGTACTTTATTTACAATAGGAGTACATAATAAATTCCTTGTTCACTCGGTCTCTTTGTTCTTTTACATATTATGTATGAAAAACCAGAGTTTCATATTTATTTGTTTAAAGACGGAAGTAGCCTTTTCTTTGCACTTAAATTGTAAGTGAGTTGCCACTTGGGCTTGTAGCCCACTGGTGAACCATTGCCCTTAAAGTTAAGCATGACTATGAGGGTAATGATTCGAGTTTCTACGGACTCAATGTCGCTCAATTAAACATAATTGTGTGGAGACTACTTATAACGTCTTTCTTCCTTGCGAAACAAGAGTGGAGTAGAGACATCCCTCCTCCGTGAGGGGTATTTGGCTGGTCATGTACTTTATAGAATAAAAATGTAAGAATATAAGTCTCATGTATATATCTGATTGTAAATATCAGTGTAATGACCTACTGTTATAGCAGTTGTATATATCTATGTGTAATACAGTAACTTGATGCTTAATCAGTTCAAAAAAAATAATTGTAAGTGAGTTATCATTTGTAATGTATCAATTACAAAACTTGAGACTTGCATGCCTCCTTTGACTGAACTCCTCAAGAATACAAATTTGGTCGTAAAATCTTCTGGCAAAGTGCAGTTAAGTCAATAGACAACTTCTGAAGCCTAAATCAAGTACGCAAGCAACTCAATATGTCAATGTGGAATTCCAAGTTGCGTCGAATTAAATGAAAATTTCTAATAGGAAGAAAGTCTTCAACTACATTTGAATTATGATTTTTTTTTTTTTGAAATCGTGGAGATTTATTACCAAAGCCTTTAACTATCTTTGATTTATGACTAAGTTTTTTTTTTTAAATAGCGGAGATTTATTTTTAATATTATTGTTAGACTTTCACTAATCTGTTTAAATTTTTTGATCGTGTAGCTTTTTTTTTTTTTTCTCTCTAAGTAATATTAGGCACTCTCGTATTTAATTATTTTCACATACAAAGTCTATTTTCAATTATTTTAATTTTTTAGTTCGTATTTTGGAATTTATTTAGATTTATTTTTAATATTATTTGAAATTAATTTGACGTGAGATGGATGTTGAGATATTTTTGGGCACTTGTAAAGCGTTTGGTCACGCCAACACAAATGATGGCCAATTGGGCATCAAATTTTCATTAATTGCTCCAGCGCGATTGAAGCAATTGCGGCAGCTGACAGCCTAATGCTTGCTGTGGTCAACTCTTCACTTCGTGTTGACTTTTGAACATATAACTTGTAAGACAAAATGCGAAATTCTTGTATTCATGAAGGTCATAAATTTGACGTTTAAGGTTAGATTTTATGCTAACTTTATGCGCTCGGTAAAAGGAAGTCACAAATACCTCTCAACATCTCGTTGTATCATATGAATTTCTTTTAAAATTAAATTTGTCAATATGGAAATGATTATTAATTAATTCAATAAATTGAAAAGCAAGTTGAGTATACTACCCAAATTATTGGTACCAATTTGTAAGCATTTATTTTGGCTTTGTGCTTAGCTATCATCACTTTAGCAAATGAAACTATAAATACGCACCCAAGCTACCTAGCTACAAAAATCAAGCAACATAGCAAGCAAACAATTGAAACCTTTTACAATTTGTTTTCAACTTTTATAGCCATGTTTGATTCATTAGCCTTTCCTCAATACTTTATTTGCCCAGTAATTTTCTTTCTCTTTCTCCATCATTTCAGAAAGATCAACTCAACCCCATGGAATTTGCCTCTTCTTGGCATGTTAGCCTCTGTGATTCTCAACATCAACCAGCTTCATGACAAAGTTGCCCAAATTCTTGAAAAAACAAAGGGCTCATTCATGATCAAAGGCTCATGGGTAGCTCAATATGATATGTTTCTCACAAGTGATCCAGCAAATGTTCAGCACATAATGAGTACAAATTTTTCAAAATATCACAAAGGGTCCGAGGGGAGGAAGAGGTTTGATATTTTCGGAGAGACGGGGCTTTTCAATTCTGATTTTGATGAATGGAAACACCAAAGAAAGCTTGCTCGTGCGTTTATTAATCACCAGAAGTTTCAGCAACTGATGGCCAAGATCGTTCCGGAGATGATCGAAAGAGGGCTAATCCCAGTTCTTGATCATGTGAGTGAAGAAAAAATGTTTGTGGACTTTCAAGATTTGTTGAAAAGGACCACGTTTGATTTTGCATGCTTGATTGCCACTGGGCATAACCCTAATTCCCTTTCGGTGGGGTTTCCGGAAATGGGGTTTCCGGATGCTGTTGATGATGCTTGTGAGGCTATACTTATCCGGCATCTCGTGCCGGAAAGTTTATGGAAGTTGCAAAGCTGGTTAGGGTTTGGGAAGGAGAAAAAATTGGCTAATGGTTGGAGAACCATTGACCAATTTTGGGAGAAGCAAAAGTCAATGAAGCAAGAAGAAATAGAGAAAGGAATGGAAGCTAAAGAAGATGAAGGTATATATAGTCTTTTGAATTGTTACTTGAGTGGACATGAAGTAACAGGACCAACACCAGCTGAAAAAGTTATGAGAGACAACATCACGGGCTTAATTTTTGCAACTGAAGGCACCACAAGTATAGCTCTCACTTGGTTCTTTTGGCTGGTCTCCAAGAACCCATTTGCTGAAACCAAAATCAGAGAAGAATTGAAGAGAAATTTTTCACAAGAAGGATTCAATAAGCCGCCGTTGGTTCGACTAAACGAGCTGAATAAGCTTGTTTATCTCCATGCAGCTTTGTGTGAAACCCTAAGGCTGTATCCTCCTGTGCCTTTTGAAATAAGGATTCCTCTTCAGCCTGATGTTCTTCCAAGTGGGCACCAAGTGAATCAAAACACACACGTTTTTTTTTCAGCGTATTCGATGGCGAGAATGACTTCAGTCTGGGGAGAGGATTGTCGAGAATTCAAGCCGGAGAGATGGATCACTGAAGATGGGAGGATCAGGCATGAGCCACCACACAAGTTCTTTTCATTCAATGCAGGTCCAAGGATCTGTATTGGTAAGGATATTGCATTTACTCTGATGAAGGCCACAGCAGCAAGCATTATTCATAATTATGATGTTCAAGTAGTGAAAAATCATCCGGTGACCTACAATCTTAGTATTGGTTTTCGGATGAAGCATGGATTACTGGCTAGGGTTTCTAAAAGATCAGCTCAACCGCGGCATATTAATTGATTCAATTGATAACCTAAGGTCTCTTCAATATGCAAGAAATGTTTGGTTAATTTAGATTGGAGGAAGTCGCTGATTTCGAAACAGCAAGAAAACATAACGACATGGTGTGGATTTGTCTCCATCCTTAGGAACATTATTCAGCTTCAGAAAACGATTTGGTTACGACTACAATGCATTTGATGCATTGATGGATCGGTCTAAATAAATGTGAATTTTTTATAATTAGTTGTGGAAGGAAAAGTAGTAGTAGTAGATTATTACGTTTAATGGTGGTATGAAGAATGTAAAGATTATTGTGTTTAATGGTGGTATGAAGAATGTAAAATAATATAAACGAAACTAGTGAATAATAGTATTTTCTTATATCCACAAAGTCGCAACTAGAGTTGGCAAAATGAGTCACTGAGTCGTGTTCGTGTCATCTCAGTTTCGTGTTGTTTTAAATTTAGATCGACCCGAACACGACCTATTTAATAATCGTGTTAAATTATTGAGACTCGTACCTGATACGAAAAATAAACGGATTATCTAATAACCCGTTTAATATCTATATATTTAACAAATGTTACACATCCAAACTATTACACATTTACACTATTTAAAGTTTAAATTATACATATGTAAATGATAGTATCTATTGATATCATAAAATATATATGTGTATCAATATTTTACACCCTTACGCTATTAAAGTTCTAAATTTGTTTTAAATTTTATAAATAAAACACTGTGTATATGTCTGTCTTCTAAAAAAAAAATCAAAAATAGAGAATCATGTCCAATATTTGAATTTTAATGATAGGAATTTAAAAGTTAATTTAAAGTAAAAAAATATAATCGTGTTGTTATTCGGGTAGATGGGTCAAGAATTTTAACCCTAACTCGATGTGAAAAAAAATGTGTCAATCCAAACTCAACCCATTTAATAATCATGTCAAATTTGATGACTCATCCCCATTTATTAGTGTTGTGTGTTGAAAATGTAATTAAAAAAAAGGTCAGAGTGATGGGTGGTTGAGCCACCATCTTTGAATTCAAAGACGGTGGGTGGTTGATGACTCATACCCATTTAATATTCTTGTCAAATTTGATGACTCATGTCCATTTATTAGTGTCGTGTGTTGAAAATGTAATTAAAAAAAGGTCAAAGTGATGGGTGGTTGAGCCACCATCATTGAACAAGGAAAAATGGGTGGGTGCTGCCCATGCAAAGAAGAAAAAGAGGAAGAAAATGGAAGCCAAAATTTGGCTATAAATAGAGGAATTCTCCTCCTCATTTTTGTATCTAAGAGAAGCAATCTAAATTGAGAGCAGAGAAATATTTTTTAAGCATGTAATTATATTGTAGGAGCATTTGACTCCTCAATATGGGTATTACGGGTTTGCTTTGTTAAGGAATATTTCTCGAGATTATATATTTGGACCTTGGGTGTGAGAAAATTATTTCTGAGAGTGTAGTTGTAATAATTTTTCACATAGTGAATATTTTTCTCTAGTTGTTTTGTGACAACGGCAGTGATTTTTCTACGGATTTGGAGTTTTCCACGTAAATCTTATGTTGTGTGATTGGTGTATTCTCCATTTAATTTTTCTGTTAATTTGTTGTTTGACAAATTGCTTGCAGTGATCTTGGGAAGAAGTTCAATTTCCTAACATTGTGTTCGTGTCAGGTAATCAGATCGTGTTAAATTTTGCTAGCTGTAGTCGCAATTAATGTATTACATGATAAAATTAACAATTCATCGATGGATCTGATTTGTTATATGGTCTGCTCAAAGATTTTAGTCCTGTTATCAACAAAGTCTAGCTCTATATATGTAAATTCTGAAAGTTACACCATAAGAGGTATTTTAAAAAGATTTTGAAGTCCAACTCTTTTTTATTTGTAATTTTAACTTACAAAATAGATTTTTGTTTTATAATTTGGCTCTTGGATTTTAACTATCATAAGCTTACCCTTGATTTATAAGCTTACCATATGTGATTTTCAGCCCCTAAATTTCTAATTTCGGCTCAACCCCTGCCCCTACTTCTTGTCTAATGGCGATGTGGAATATTATTGCAATCGATAAATATCCGACCTCATAAATATTTGAGACTTCAAATACGACCAAGAGAGGATTGTTATGTCATTCAAATGAAAAACCCACACGCAACAAATATGTAATAGATGGGGCGAATCTGATAGTGTAAATTGAACATTGAGAAAATAAATATGTAAAACAACATGATTTATAAAACCTTCAGTGACCATCGAGCAAACCTCTTTTCCGAAAACCTGATGTTTTGCAACTTTTTAATAATATTTCTTAGTATTCAAAAAAATTTCTGTAAAGGTTCTTTGTTCTTGAAGATTGCATAAGAGAAAAATAATAATAATAAAATTAGGAGCATATTAACCCTCCATTAAATGTGGGAGCTCGCGATGCAAGACTTTATTTTACTTTCCTGATAGTTGACAGACAATTGGCTCATGACAGCCAGAGTTTTCTCTTTCTACATGGCAGCCTTTCCATATTTTTTTTAAAATTCGAGATCGAGAGGTCACCCAACAAATTAAGAGAAGAGTAGTGCGGAGAGAAGCACGATAGAAAGATGAGAGTTTTTTTTTTTTTTTTTTTCTCTCAACTCACTTATTTTCTCTCTATCTTTTTCTTTTATTATTTTTCTCGTTTTTTTTTTTTTTTTTTATGTTTCTCGACACCAAGTATTTTTCTTCAGAGAAATGATATGGGGACTCAATGGCTACAAAAGTCTGACAAGACCACTCACATGGTGTTTAAAGTTTTCTTTTTTTCATTTTTATTTTCACGGCCGTTGGGGATGTCGACAGGGGCACGCAAGGCATCTTAAAAAATACTTTTCTCCTTCTTTGTGATAAGCTGCGAGCATTGAGACAATCAAATATGTTTAGCGTTTTGGACCACAATTTGAAGCTGTTGAATTTGGTTTTGTTGATTTGATACCCAAATTAAATTACCGGTTGATGCGAGATCTTGGAATTGGTAATTTTATATAAATAATGAGGATAAGATTGTCATTTTCTTGTCCAGTATATAAGACGATAACGAACAATCATGCTGGCCAGATAAGGAAAGGATTATCACAAAAAGGAGAGAATAAAATATGTAAAAAAAGAAATATTATAATTAGGTAAAGCATCTAAATGATTGGAGAAAAAACACAAGACAAAGCATTACATAATGTCTAACGTTTTTTTTTTCTTTTTAATTAATACGAAGATGAACGTGATGGGATGCTTTGTTCATTTCTAAAGAAATTATCAGGATCCACCATAGTTTTGACATCCACCAACTTGTTGAAATTATTCATAAAATACTTGTTGCCCCAAATGCTGGCTTTTTTTATGCTTGTGTGAGTGTCACCTTTGTTATTTCTTCCGATTTCTAGATCTTTGTCATTAAGATATGCCGCTCGAGGATTTTTGGAAGCATAGGGAGTCATGTAATTGTACATCTTTGTGACCAATTTGAGTGCATTTTGAGATTCTTCTTCTTTTTCCCATACTGCAAAGTACAACAAGTAGTAAATGTTGCCAGCTCTATGTGGGAATGGGATTGCTGACTCTGAAATCTCACTCATTTTCCCACCGTAAGGAAAAATCACCACTTGAATGTTGTGTCCTCCTTTTTCATAAAGCAAATCATACATCCCTTCAAAACCTTTTACAGGAATAGGCTCCCTCACGTAATCAGATTTTTCTTTGAAAAAGGATTTGGAATAATTCCTATCAAGTAATGCTTCCAATTTGTACGGCTCACTTGCTTGCAATCCACTGAGATATATGGCAGATTCAATCCAGCTCATTTCTTTGCAATCTTCTTTTGTCAAACCAAGATCAGGGAACCTTTCCTGCATTAATGGAAGAAGCCTATCAACCCCACCAAGAAACAAGGATGAGAATGAGCACGTGATCGTTCCCTTTTTCTTCGTAGTACTTAAACTCACTGCCCTAAAGGTAGCACTGATGACTAAGTCTTCAGGAAGCTTATCAGCAACGTACTGATATTTGTCAAGGATCTTTGTCGCATTATTTTCCAAGGTTCTTGTGACTGTGAATGCAGTCACAGTTGATGGAACTGTGACTAAATTTACTTTCCAAGCAACAATGATTCCAAAGCTAGCTGCTCCACCTCCCCTTATGGCCCAAAATAAATCCTCTCCCATTGATTTTCTATCAAGAATTCTACCCCTAACATCAATCAAGTGAGCGTCAACTACTTGATCAGCAGAAAGACCAAATTTACGCATAACGTAACCATAGCCTCCCCCACTAAAATGTCCACCAACACCAACAGTCGGGCAAACTCCAGCTGGAAAGCCAAGAATTTTACTTTTCTTGGCAATTCTATAATAAAGTTGGCCAAGGGTAGCACCAGCTTGAACCCAAGCTGTTTTCTTTTCTGCATCAACGTTGATTGAGCTAAGATTTATTAAATCTATCATCACAAATGGAACTTCAGAAGTATAAGAAAGACCCTCAGAATCATGACCTCCACTTCGAACTCTAATTTGGAGGCCATGTTTTTGGGAACATTTTAGGACTGTTTGAATTTGGGATACATGAAATGGCTTGATAATGACTTGAGGTTTCGGGTATTTTGGTGCTCTGAAGAGAAGATTTTGTTTTGAAAAATCCAATATTGATGAATATAAAGGGTTATCTTGAGTGTAAATTACTTAAGAAATGGAGGTGTCCTCAGAGTGTAGAGAAAGGCATTGAAGAAAATTTTCATTAGTGAGTAAAACTATCCCATGAAAGAATAGCAAAAGAGCTAAAGTAATTGAAAGAATAATTGTAGTGCTTTTCATTTTGCTGATGTGCAAAAGAGATTAAACCCTTATGTATCAGTATACAATCATACCAACTACTCTGATAAATTAATTTTAAATGTGTGGTGTGCGGCATAATAAAAAAGTAATGCATTATTGATAAGAATGGCATCGTTTGACATTGAAATTTTAACTCAGATAGATTCGTATCAAACAAAAAGCGTTTATCATACCATAAACAAGCTACATTATTTGATGAAAAATATGATTTTGTTTAAAAAATTAAAATTTTTATTCCATTTATATTTTATTTTCCTATTTTACTCATGAAAAGTGTTGGATTCACTTCATTTAGGTGGCCCAAGCCCAAAGCTTCCAATAGTTTGGATGTTTAAGTAATTAAAGAAAATAAGTTGGGGTTAAAAGACAATTTCCATATAACTTAAGTTAAAAAATCACGTGGATATAAAAGCAAGTGAAGCGGCACCTTAGGATGGGATAAGGATATTTGAACTATCCGGAATACTTTACAAACCCATACTTTTATAAAAATATTTATTACTGTTATGTCCACGAATGAATTTACTATTAAGAATAAAATTATGTAATTAAATGAAATAATTTATTCTCTACACCCTTCAAATCTCTTTTTTCTTTGTCCATCCCTTAAACCTTGGTTTTCAATGGGCTTCTCTAATATTTTTTTTACATATTGTTGATGCGAGATTCTGGTTTTCTGCTTCGTCCACGACCAGGATCTCTCCTCGTAAGACTTCTTCTCCGCAAACTCATGCGTACACAGAGACAGGTCAAAGCACGCCGGGTGTTTTCCCGGCATAAACCCTTCGACGCTCAAGTCAGAAATGTAGGCTTTGCCTTTCTGGGAAAAACGACCACTAATCTTATGGCTCTTTTACGATTTCTTAATAGAAAGCTCTTTTTTCTTAGTTGTAATCTAAAAAAGTCTAACCATTTTACCTTCGTTGGTTACCTTTTTATAGGCTTCCCTTGAATCTGGGCCTTCCCACAATCCACGTCCATCACCTCCCCAACTCTCGGAAGTGGATGCTCCATTATCGAAGTCGTGGCTGGATGGGCTTCGTGTCTTGATTCTCGGGCAGGAGTACACGTTTCGCCAACCGTCACTGACCGGGTCTTTCCCCCTCAACCTCTAGCAGGAATGGCCTTATGCTCCTAGCAGGAGGCCGGGTTCTGCTATGGCCCCGTGGAGGGTGCATTCATGAACGAGCAGAACTTTCCTGTTCGTGGTCACCTGCTACCAGACTTCAGCTGAATATTCATGTTCGTAGAATCCTGCTCCCAGACATCTGCTCATAATGGTTGGTCTTGTAGAAGTATTACCCCCAAACACATATGTCTCTCCAAATTACAAATAAAGCTAGGAGTGTGCATCGATTCAATAAATTATATAATTAGAATCCATTTTAACCTTGGTTTCTATCGTTCCTTTGGTTTTTAGGACTTCTGAATCTGTTCATGGCATCGGTGTCGCTGTTCGATTTCTTGTTAATCTTGAAATGATCAAAATATCCTCAAATTATATAAAATACTCAAATTATAACAAAACACGCACGATCAAAGTTTAAAGGACTTAATTACATAAAAAGTAGAGATGTTAGTAAGACTTGAAATATAAAATGATGATTTTTTTTCTTTATAAACATACACTCTCCAGTACTTAACAATAAATAAATGTCTTTTGTATCTTTTTACAAGCAAACCTTGATTATTAGTTGATGATTATTCTTGGAAAAGGTAAGACCCTTCATTTATGCAATAAGTATAAAATGATATTTTAAAAATTTTCATTTTTCTTTAGATATAAGAAACGAGTTGTTTCACTTAGTTGTAGACTTTTGAGTAGCTCGATCTGAGCAAAATGCATTTGTTAATGAATTTCACTTGAATTAAAAAAAAATTACTGTTTACCTAGATTTTAAAAGTGCCACCCCATACATAAATTTTAGTTATCATCCAATAACTATTGCTTTTAGAAAAAAATTTGGGTAGTCCTAGAATATACTTCTTTTCCATTCATTCATTATCATATGTATATTTCAACTAATTATATTAATATGCATACAAATATAACCATCTAAGACCTTCTCTTTAAAGGACAATTTAAAAAATAAAATTTGAGTATTCGGAGGATTCTTTGACGATATCCGTATCTAGTTCTTCAAAGAGAGTCAGAACGCCTAATAATAGCCCAATTCCATTCATGATTGGTTGAGCTTAATTTACTACTATAATTAATGACTAATAATATTTTTAAAACTGAAATGATGAATAAATTTTAATTGTTTAATTTATTTAATTTTACTAATAAAGTACTTGACTTCAAACATAAAAGTTCTCTATTGAATTTTTAATTGATTGTAATCATATGTATTAATCTTGTTATAGCTTACAATTCATAACTTATTTATTAATTCTTGCGATTCTCAGTTGATTTATTAATTCCTAGAGAATTACATGTTTTATAAGTTATAATGTAAAATTTCATCTTATAAAAAAAGTGTAAAATTTCATAATGAACGAGTTCTACTGTTTCAAGTTGTGAAAAGTTCAATTTCAGTATTTTTTTTATTTGACTCGCACTTTTATTTTCTTCTTTTTTTATATATAATTATTTTGTTAGAGTTGATATTTATAAGGGCAAGCTCTTGATACCAATAGAAAAGCCGCAAATTGTCAAAAAACTTTTGTTTAAATTTGAACTAAATATTTTATTTGTCCCCAATAAAAAACAATACCAAACAACTGTTAGTTTAAACTTGATTTCAATCATATGAGCAATATCCTTTTTTTTTGTTAGTTATTAGGTACTAATTTAGAAATAGAGAGATTAAATGATTAATTGGCTAAGGCAACACTTATATATATAGGACAGTGATCCAATCCAAGGTACCAAATTGAATCACTTTTCGGGAATCCAACAGGAGCCATTGGATTGAAATCCAATTGCCGCGATGGTTTTTTTTTTTTTATTTATTTCTTGGTTGCACATGGTGGGTGGCCTTTGGATTTAAATTCAAAGGCCACCAACCTTTGTCTCGAAAACTGTTCCAATCCGAGAGTTCCCCCATATATATATAGGATCCCTCTATATTACGTTTAACGTAACATACACCCACACATAGCAACAGTACCCACTGGTGGGGCCGCTACTGTTGTTGTGTGTGTGCTATGTTACGTTAAACGTAACTTAGCACTGGCCATATATATATACCTTAAGTAGAGGCCTGTCAAGTCTAAGTTAATTTTTTAGTCATTCATCTCAAGACTTGAACGCAAATAACTATTTAAAAGAAATATATTTAAAACTAGCACACCCTTGTGATAGATGCATTTATGTGGATGAATTCATTCTTTCCAAGGAATTTGTTGTTGGCACACCATTTCAAATTTTCAATCTTTGAAATTATTTTGGTTCTCAGTCAATAAGTACTTCAGAGGTCATCTGGTTAAGCAATCTCGAATTTTGATATTGTTAGTTGTGGCCGGTCCGAATTTCTCAAATTACATATAAACTATTAATAAATGGTAAACTTAATAAAGTTGCAATAGCATTAGCCTACAAATTTAAGTCATTAGTAATGTTTGTAAACACGTTTATTTTTAATTGTACCTCAATTATTTTCTTGCACATTTATATTTTGAATTGTTTATGATGTTCTACATCTATATGAATATATTTGTAATATAATTCAAATGTCTATTGAGACTATGTCAAAAAATTTCTCCCACTATTAAACAGATATCTACGTTTAGATACCCATATTTGTGGGAAGATAAATATATTTTTTTAATAGAAAAGCTTAGCTTTCATTAAACGAACTTGAGAATAAATACAAAAGTTGAGTTGGACACTTCTTAGTCCACACTTTTGATTATGCATTGTTTAGAGCCAACTTGGATATTGAGTGGGCAGTATCATTACAAAGTCTTGAAATGTGCTGAATTGTGGTGTCGTTCATCCTTTTAAGTCTTTCTTGAATATCTAAAATAGTCCAATTGACTTAAGCTTTACTGCATTTTCTCCCTAACACTAGGTCTACAGCTTCTTGGCAATCAGATTCAATTATCAAAGGCCTGCATCCAGCGGCTTCTGCAACTTCAAAACCCAACTGAATTGCTTCTGCTTCTGCTGCAAGAACATCTCCAAAGAACCCTTCCTGTTTTTGAGCTACTGCCACAAATTTTCCTCTAGAGTCTCTATTCACAACTCCTAAACCTGCCACTTTATTTTGTCTATTCATTGCTGCATACATGTTTATCTTTAAGCAGCCTGCTGGTGTGGGTTTCCAAGTTTGCTCTGCTAAAGCGGTCTGGCTTTGAGGGGAAGGTAGTGATGGTGGCTTAATTTTCCTATAAGCTTCTACAATGGCTTCTGCTTTAGCCAATGATACTTGGGAATCTTTCTTCTTTCCTTCAAAGATAAAGAGATTCCTTGAATGCCAATTCGCCCAACAAATTGCAATAAATAACTCGATCTTTGTCGTACTCTTTTTTACAGTCAAAGTTTTGAACACACCCAAGAGATCTTGATTTGCAAAGAGGTTCATTTTATCTGCAAAATTAGTGATGTTCTATGTCTTCTTGGATGCTTTGCAGTTTAGAAGTGCATAGGTGGTATTCTGTCCTGCTTACCACATCTTAAACATCAAGGTTGCTGTAAAACTTTTTTTTTCCAAGAGATTCTCGGTTGTTAGAGGGAGATTTTGGGCTGCCCTCCACATGAAAATCTTTATCTTCTCTAAAATATCCAGTTTCCATATTGTATGCCACTCGGATGATTTTCTTTTTAAAGTACTTGGGCAGTTTGGGAATTTCAACTTTAAAGCCACCGAGTATCCTCTCTTCACAGTATAGTTACCATGCTTATCAAAGCCCCATATGAGCTTATTTGGCCTCAAGCTTTTTGGTAGCACTATCTTCAAAATGTGCTCTATGTCTTCAGCTGTGAAGTGTTGTTTTATTAGAGTTTCATTCCACTTATACTCTCCATCTATCAATACAGAGATTGAGGTATCTAAAGGCAGGGTTGGTGTTGACAAAATCTTGAAAGTTAAAGGTCTAGGAACCCAATTACTGTTGTAAATTCTGACTTGATCTCCACATCTTATCCTCTATCTCAATCATTGTTGCAGCACTTGTCTACCCCAGAGGATACTCCTCCATATAAAAGATAGCTTACATCAAAAGTTTGCATTCAAATTTTTTTTTTAAATATTAAGCCTAGAGAACTCTTGCCATTAAGGAGTTAGGGAACTGAATTACTCTCCAGCCTTGCTTAGTTAATAAAGCTTGGTTAAAGCTAGATAACTCTCTAAATCTCATCCCTCATTTCTCTTTTGACTTGCACATTCCCTCTCACCTAGACCAGTGAATGCCTCTGTGATTTCTTTTTGTTTCCCACAAAAAACGAGCTATTTCCTTTTGGATGTTAGCACATAGACCCATTGCTTTGATTAACACTTCTTTTCCTCCACTTGAAATTTTTTTTTTTTTTTGACAGTTGGATATCTTATTCAGCAGCCTTAACTTGATGTAGTTGAAGAAGCTTACTTTTTTCCTTCCCACCATAGATGGCAGCCCTAAATTCTTCTGACGTCTAGATACCACATTAAGTTGGAATATGCTTTTGATCTCCTCCATTTGCTTGGCGTAGGTGTTTGCAGTGAAGAACATATAGGATTTTTGGTAGTTAAAGATTTGTCCGGATGCAATTGCATAGTTGTCAAAGATTTGTTTCAGCCTTTTTCATTCTTCCGGATCAGCCCTTGTGAAGATAAGGCTATTATTTGCAAAAAAGAGGTGGGCGATTGACAAGCGGCTGCTGAAATTTATGCCTTAAATTAGCTTATTTGATTCTACCTATTGCAACAAGTTTGAGAAGCCTTTTGCGCAGAGAATAAAAAGATAAGGAGACAGAGGGTAGCCTTGCCTCAAACCCCCCTATGAGTGAATCATTCCTTTTGCAGCACTATTAATAAGAATGGAGAAAGATGCTGTCGAGATACACCTCATTATCAACTCAATCCATTTGGGGGAAAAGCCTAATTTTTCCATAACATTCTCCAAGAAACCCCATTCAATCATATCATAGGTCTTGCTTATATCAAACTTTAAAGCTACCTGCCCTTTTTTTTTTCCCTTTATTGAGCCTTATTTTATGCAAACACTTATAGTCAATGACCACATTATCGGTAATGAGCCTACCAGGGATAAATGCACTTTGTGTTTGAGAGATAATGTTATGTAACATGTGTTTACACCTATTTGCTATGGTTTTTGTTATAATTCTATAAATTACATTATAAAGACTAATAGGCCTAAACTCTGTCACTTGTCTTGGCTTCTTAACCTTAGGTATCAATGCAATGTATGTGTGATAGAGAGGGGCAATGTTATCTCCTTCATTAAGGATGTTAAGGCAGGTTATCAACACTCCTTTGTTCACTGATTTCTAGTGTTTTTGAAAGAATGCTACTAGAAATCCATCTGGTCTGGTAGCTTTTGTTGGACATATTTGCAATAGGGCTGTTATTATCTCTTCGGCACTGAAAGGTTATCCAACTCTTCGTTCATTTTCGTTGTTATTTTCCTTGGTATTTTTTCCAGCACCTCTTCCATTTGAGTTTAAGAGGGGTTTGTTGTAGTGAAGAGATTTGCAAAGTAGTTACAAAATATTCTTTCCACATCTTCTTCTTTCTCTGTCCAGTTCCCATCTTCATCTAAGATTCCCTAAATTTTGTTTTTCCTCTTTCTGGATGATGCTTTTGCATAGAAAAATTTTGTATTTTTGTCCCCTTTGTGCAACCAATCTGCTATGGACCTCTGCTTCCAGTATATTTCTTGTTCTAAAAAGAGGCCATCGATATGTTTTTCTAATTTTTTAACCAGCTCAACATCCTCATAATGTTGATTTCGTTGATTTAATTCTTTTAGCTCCTGTATCAGCTTCTCCACTTTGTGCCTTCTATCTCCTAGCTCTTCTCTTCTCCACATTTGAAGTTGGATCATTGATTCTTTTGTTGTTTTCATTAAACATTCAACCGCATTTCCATGACTCCATTTGTCATATGAGCTCCATAAGTCCTCATAATGCACCTGGGGGAAAGTCCTTCTCTTGTATCTTAGCCCTCTTCCTTTTTCCACTACTGTCATTATAATAGGGTTGTGATCGAATGTCCATGTCTCCAGAGTTACAGCGGTTGATTCTAGGAACATGTTTCCCCATTCTTTATTTCACAGAAAACGATCTAATCTTTCATCGATCAAGCAATATCCATACCTTTTGTTCGACCATGTCACTGGGCGCCCACTACTCCTTAAATCCATCAGGTTGCATTCCTTAACAGGCTCCCTGAAATTTTGCATTAAATTAACATCTCTATCATTTCCTCCTATCTTTTCGCAAGGTCATAAAATTTCGTTGAAGTCTTCAAAGCACAACTGAGGTAGAGAAAATAAGTTGGCTAACCTTTTAATGAGTGTCAGTGTATGGTGCTTTTGACTCATTTCCGGGTGTGCATAGATTCCTGTACATCTCCAGTAGCTTCCATTTTCAGCACATACAACTGCATCAATGCGATGTCTACTCCAAGACTTTACATCCACCCTCAAGTCAGAATCCCACATTAGGGCTAAGCCCCCCCCTCTCCTTTCATGTTCTGTCAACTTGAAAACAATTTTCAAAATTTAATTTATGACTATTTTCTTACATTTGACTCGGTGTTAACTTGGTCTCAACAAGAAAAACAAGCTTAGGCCAATGCATTTGGAGCAGTTTTTTGAGTTTCGCGGAACGTCGAGTTACTCCCCAGTCCCCGAACATTCCAGCTGATAACATTCATGGCTGTCGGCCGGGCTGTTATCCAACCTCCGCCGATTTTAATACTGAAAATTCCATTGCCATCTCCCTTGTTTCATTGGTTTGCTTTTCCATGCTCTCCATGTCTAGCTTTTGTTTTGCTTTCGGTGAAGCAAAGATCACTATCTCCATAGGACCACTCATTTTTTTCCTTTTCGTTTATGGGCTTTCCAAATTTATTCCCATTACTTCAGCTGCTGGCCTTTTTGCTATATTTGGCCCATTTTGCAGCTCTGCCCCTTTTTCTCTAATTTTGTCATCTTGTCTAGCTTGCATTTTCCACTTTCTCTTTTTGGGCTTTGTCGTAGGTGCCTTTGGCCCATTTGCCACTTTTCCATTTTCCCCTTCAACCTCGACTTTCAGTTTCCCGCCACAAATTTTCTTCATTGCCAAATTCAATTTCCCTTGTAACTTTTTTGGCTCCGTCTCTTTTTCTTTCCCTTCTGCATTAGCCGTCTGCTCCCCTATTGATGTTGACTTCATTGACAATCCCACTTAGCCTCTGACAGCTTTCACTCCTTGCTCCCTTATCATTGCCCTCTTTCATGAAAAGCTCCTCTGGAATTATTATCTTCTTACTCCGGGTTGCTCCAACATCCAAACCCGATGTTTCATTCCCGGTTGAGGCTTGCACTTCTGTAACTTTGGACTTGGAATTGCTAGGTGGGCTTTGCTAATTCCTTCTTTGATTTTGTACGTCTGCATTCCTTCGAGAAGATAAAATATTTTTAAGTGGATAGAAACTCAAAACTTACGAAGCCCACTATTAGGCCTAAAGCCTCAGTGGCTATACATGTTTATTAAGATGGTAGACATGATGATCATACACACAGAGGATTGAGGATTCTATCTATAAATAGTGTTTGCATTCTTAAATAGTTTAGCGTTCTATTTTTTCACTTGAGTCCTATTATTTGTAGAAGTTAATTAATTAAGCCATAAGTTTTAAAAGTGGATGACTTAAGTCTTCCCGAATTTAATTAAGCCGTCTCCTTGTTACTCTATTACGTACGTGAAGAATGTTGAAAAAGGGGCTACTCGTGTTGATTTAGTTTACCTTTATATTGTTGACGGTATTTGATGTGTTTGAATTCAATTTAATTACCTTGTTTTATATTTTTAATATTACAATTATTGGATAATCATCAAACTGAATGGATGTTGTTTCCGTCTTTTTAATATTTTATGATCTACATTATTATTGGACAATCAAATTGAGTGTTCTTGTTCGCAGTATTTTAATGGATGTTGCTTATTAACTCATAATAAAAAAATACCCCAACTTATTACTCTCGATTTTTTTTCTTTATTTAATTTTAAATATTATTTTTTACTCCTAATTAAACCCAATTAGACTAAAAAGGGAAGTATTAAAAAGATAAAAAAATAAAAGTAAGAAGAAGAAGAATGGAGAGAAAGAGAGCTACGGAAATGAAAGGTGGGGGAGAAAGTTGTTGGCCGAAACATTTCGTGGAAACCCCTTCAGTTTTCTGAAATTGGAGGTAGGGTTCTCAATTTTTGAGTTTCTTACACTATTAATTTTTTTTTTAAAAAAAAAATTGATTTGGTATTCGGAGGATTGCAAAAGAATAACAAGATATTGGATAAGATGAGTTCTACTGTACATAAATATTGTATTGTGAGTTTATATATTT
The DNA here is from genome assembly GCA_034663535.1 of Citrus x limon. Classification (NCBI taxonomy): domain Eukaryota; kingdom Viridiplantae; phylum Streptophyta; class Magnoliopsida; order Sapindales; family Rutaceae; genus Citrus; species Citrus x limon. The sequence goes on from CM067997.1 coordinate 27,273,101, forward strand.
TCTAATATTAGTTCATTTATATTTATATTATGATTAATTGTGATTTTGATTAAATTTTGGGGTTTGCTTATTAAATAAATTTGAGGATTCGGATGTTTTGATAATTGATTTATGAATTTTAGAGCAGAAATTTCCTGAAATAATGAATTGAGCTCTTATAGGCAAAATAAATTAAAGTACTTATGGTGGGATATGTAAGAATCATGAAAATTGGTGGATTAGAATTAATTCTATAAATTTTAGATTTAAAGACATATCTGAGCATTGTCAACATTATATGTTAATTTACAGCAGTGAGATTTCTAGAAGGAGATGTCACTAGATAATGAATACAGAGAATAAATTACAAACTAGTTTTATTTCATAATGGATGTTGAGTATAAGTATGTTTTCTTGGTTCAACAAAGAGCCACGTTCGTAAATTAGCATAGGACGTCGAGATGAGTCAAGTTTGAGCGTCATCGTTCTGAGTGGAATATGCCAAATTTATATTTTATATTTTTCTTATGATTTTAAATTTAGTTTTGATGCTTTCATTAAGTTTGCAGAAAGTAGAATTTATTTGCATACTAATGTGTTCCTTTAAGGATATGAAAAATGACTTTTTTAATTCATTTGATTTTAAATGCATGATAGTATTTTAGTGAAATAAAATATAGATTTAAATTTTGTTTAAAGTGCTTATGTATGTGTGTAAAAAGTTTGTTTCCAAAATCCTCAGGCAATACATTTCCCATCCAGATACAAAGATAAGTACATAAAATGACTGTGATGATGTTAGGAGTCGTAGATCATATTAATAAAGCATTTTTATCACCTCTTTTTTGGATTGTGTAAGTTATGGTTGTTTAATGTATTAGCGACAACATATTCTTTTGAAACTATTGGAAATATTGGGTGATATTTGGATGAGATTATTTAAGCATATTATTTACAGTGATGTAGTATATTATGTGTTTGGAAAGTTGACCAATGAAGTTGGTTGAGTACTAGATTATTTTGGAAGTGCTTATCTTACATATTTGCATATTAGAAATGTAAAAAATACTGTGGAGATTTTATCAAATTTTAGGCAAATCTATATTGTTAAATTTATCACATTATATAAAACTAGATAAACTTACCCTTAAAGTTTGGGGCAGATTGTTTCAATTTAAGAGTTGAGTCTTAGCTCTAAGTTATATTCTTAATTTAGAAACTATACTAAATCAATATAGAATATTCTCCTCAACACTTCCATCACATGCAGGATAATATTTTTAGTTGGTCCTTGTCATATGGTAAAATAGTGTGGGTCCATCCATATTTTTCTATTATAATAACATACAAATGTCTATAGGTCTAACCATACTCAAAAGCTAGCTAAAGGGTTGAGGCCCGAGTTTTTTACACTTATCAAAGTCTTTCATTCCTAGTCCATGTAGGATAATGTCCATAATATGCCTATCACGAGCAAGCCGATCTTTTTGTCTAGTCTTTTTCATGTGGTAAGGTAATGTGATCTCACTTATATGTGAATTTAGTTTTGATATATTAAATCCCATGAGCTTAATTAGACCTTATTACGGATTGTGGTTGAAATACTATAAATAATTTATTTCACAAGTTTTGATAAAAGTGGTGTTTAATGAACTTTTAAAAGTTGTTTATTCCATAAGTTTCTCTATTTTAACAGTAGTAAAACCAGTAGAGAGCACTTTTTTTTTTTTAAATTCTTATTATAACTTTAATATTTTATTAAAATAACAATCGTGTTTTACTTTCCATAATAATATAGAAAGAAAAAATAATTTAAACTTATATCTACTTTAGTCATTATATAATAATTAAGAGAGTATTTTCGTAATAAAATTTACTAAATATATATACTGTACTTCTGAAATTGAGTGATGATATAGTCACAAACTCTTGTACAAACTTATTTTGTATAAATTGATTTAGTATTAACTTATTGATTGAATGAAAATACAAAATAATAAAAACAAATTATGTTGACCAAAAGACATCTAATCCAACTAATTAAATCATACCAAATCAATTTATATATAAAAAAATTATATAAAAATTTATAACTATATTATTATTGTTTGAAATTGACAAACATTAAGCTACATTTTGAATTAACAGTTTATTTTATCCGTATACGAAAAGCAACACACTTTAGCAACTTTATTCTTTACACTTCTAAGAATTAGGAAAAAGACCCGATACGTCATGGAAATGTTGGTCACAATATCCCACATTTGCCGCCATTCCGCTCTTTAATTTTAACTCTTTTTTATTCTAATCTTTAATATTTCTTTTTCAGGCTTCCTGTGGGAGCAAAATTTTGGTGCTCGGCAAATCATTTTCAGGCAATAATAAATCTCTTTAGTTTGGAATCTTGTTTCATTCGTGGCTTGGAACTACGATAGCAAGAAAATTTAATGTCGGCATTTCACAGGGAATTAATAGTAGTTTGTGATCAATCAATTTGCAAGAAAAGGACCGATATAATGCTGCCAATTTTCAATCAATCGGAGTGACTATAAGACAAAGAAAGCACAGCTAGCATTATCAATAATTCAGATAAATCTAAACCAATCAGTGGAAAAGCTGAATAGACAGATAATGAACCTAATCTCTTAAATATGAGACAGAATAGCTGTCTTCGTGGCTAATAGCTGTCTTCGTGGCTCCTTTTCACGTGGAAAGCTAGACCCTAATTCAAACATAAAAATCACCATCAATAATATATCTTCCTTGGCATCTTGCTCCATTCGACCATTAAATTTAGATAATAAGTTAGCTAGTGACAATGCCAAAAAAGGCTTATGACCATCAACAAGAGTGACGGCAACACGAAGAAACGCTAGGTGCAAATAAGTGGATTAATCTCTACATTTCACTTGTAATAAAAAATAAATTTAATTTTTCCGGTCAACAATTTTTGTTACTTTGAGTTTCAGACTTTCAGTCAGCGAAATTTGAAAAATGAAACTCCCAAATAACTAATTCGGAAGCTCAAGATTGAAATCAATAATTTAAAAATGATAATTATATGCATTCTTATACCAGTAATACATAATGTTTCTAATTCATTTATTGATATTTTAAATAATCTCTTGGGCAAATTTTCGATTATTCCGAATTTATTATCTTTAAATTATTCCATTACTATTAAAAACTTTAAGTTATTTTAATTTTTATTTAAAAAATGAGAGGAGAGAGCTAATTTATATTTGTTAAATTATTTTAATTATTAACAATATTTTAATATGATTATTCTACTAAACAAATTAAACTGTTTATATTACATTTGTAATTATTAAAAATTTTGATGTTCAATTGTTTTTTTGAACTCTTTAGATAAGAAACCCTCCCTAAATTCTCTCTCTCCGTCACCAATCAATCTCCCGAAGTCTGTTATTGATCGGCTTTATAAAGTTAAGGTTTGTAATGCAAAACTGAAAATCGGTTTTTCGTCCATTCGTTGCCCTCTCTTGCTCTTTCTAAGCGTTTTAACCAGCCATCAACTTGGTCAAATTAGTTGACTCAAGTGCCCACGCGAGGACTTAAATGATGAAACTAATGAATTGGGCACTTGAAAACTCTGCGTTTTGCTTTGGCTTTGATTAATGGCCAACATGTTCCTGGCCTCAATCTCATCAACACTCCTAGTTCTCAAGATTATAACAAATATAAAGATTATATCTTTTGCACTCACATCGCTTGGAAGTCAATCTTTTTTTTCTGATTTTTATCATGCGGAAAGGTAATTAACTCTCCACGTGTGTGTGAATCATATCAAGTACCACTCAAAAGCCCATAAATCTATCTCATACCAAAAATTATAAAATTTATTTAACACAAAAATTATTTCAATTTTTCATAATAAATATAAATATACTATTAAAATAAATATAATAATTTACATTTTAAAAATTATTTTGTATATTAAAAATATTATAATATCATTAGTCTACTAGATAAATTAAATTATTTAAATGATATTTATACTTATAAAAAATAAAAATAATTACTATCTTTTGAGGTTGTTACAATCAACAGAAAATTTTAGTATTTTATATTAAAAATTTATAGGTCTACATAATTATTTTTCTAAATTTTTAGAGTGTAAATGTCTTTTTTTTTTTATCATGAATTTATCTGAAACCCTTTTTTATTTTTTATTTTATCTAATCCCATTTAGTTTTTAGTCTTTATCTTCTTTTTTTTTTCCTCCCTCACTAATAGTAGAAGCAAACTTCCGTGGTGGCATAGCAACTGAAAGATCAGAGTGACCATCTTACTTCCATCATACCGATGAAAGTAAGACAAAAAGTCAGTGGATTGATAACCCCGAAAATGGCTCATCATCACCGTCAATAAATTTGTTATTACATCATATGGCGTTATAATTAACTGAACAGAAATATTAATGGTGAATTCACATGAAATCTGCATTTAGATATCTGCACTCTGAAAAGTTCTATATACACATTTTCTCTACCAAGGATATTGTCATTTTGTTAAAGTGAGGATGATTATTAAAATATAAAAAAATATAAATATCAATAGATTGAAAATTGTAATTTTTGTTTGTTAATGTATTGAAATTTATATTTTTTATTAATTGGTACCATCTTTCTTTTATCAAAGTGAGGATATTCTTAATAGAGAATGAATATATGTGTGTGTGTGTGAAGTTTGAAACGGCTTATAGAATGAGACTTACCCTTCCAAACATCTCACATGGCTTTAATTGGGCTTTTGGATATCTTCTTGGCAATCATTTGCTTCTTGATTCTTCGATATTGTTTCAGCAATAACAATGGAATCCCAAAGAACTTCCCAGTCGTAGGTATGCTGCCACACCTTCTTCTTAACGTTCATCGTATCCATGATTATAGCACAGAAGTTCTAGAGAAAACGCAATGCACATTTTTATTTAAAGGTCCTTGGTTCGCAAACATGGACATATTGGCCACAGTTGATCCAGCCAACGTACATCACATAATGAGCTCAAACTTCTCAAATTTCCCGAAAGGGCCAGAGTTCAAGCGAATTTTTGATATTTTAGGAGATGGGATTTTCAACTCCGACTCAGATTTGTGGAAAAACCAAAGAAGGTTTGCTCAAGCTTTGATGAATCGTCATAGCTTCTACAAGTTTTTGGTGAAATCCAATCAAGTTAAACTGGAGAAAGGGCTGATTCCAATTCTTGATCACATGTCCAAACAAGGCACAACAGTTGATCTGCAGGATTTGTTCCAGAGGTTTACGTTTGATTCTACGAGTTTATTTGTTACAGGCTATGATCCTGGTTGTTTGTCAATTGAATTTCCAAAAGTTCGATTCCTAATGGCATTGGAACATGCCGAGGAATCAATATTTTATCGGCATGTTGTTCCGGAAAGCTTGTGGAAGCTACAAAGATGGCTTGGAATTGGAGAAGAAAAGAAACTGAAAAAAGCAAAGGAAACGTTAGATAGTGTCATATTCGAACTCATACACAGGAAAAGAAGAGAGATTAACGAAGAAATTTTATCGAAAGAAATAGATGGGGTGGATTTGTTAGCATCATACATGCACGAAAACAAAACCATTATGGGAGAATTGAAATGTGCTGACGACAATTTCTTGAGAGATACAGTCTTGAATTTCATGATTGCGGGGAGAGACACAACTAGTTCAGCTCTCACTTGGTTCTTTTGGCTTATTTCAAAGAACCCAAAAGCAGAAACCAAGATTAGAGAAGAGCTTAGTTCGATAGTACCAGCTGAGAAACTCGGAAAATGGTGGGATTTTGACACGCAAAAGCTAAATCAATTGGTTTATTTACATGGCGCTTTGTGTGAAGCATTAAGGCTTTACCCACCAGTTCCTTTTCAGCATAAAGTTCCTTTGGTGCCAGACACTCTTCCAAGCGGACACCGCGCCGTTCCGAGAACAAAGATCTTGTTTTCTCTGTATGCAATGGGGAGAATGAAGTCAATATGGGGAGAAGATTGCTTGGAATTCAGGCCTGAAAGATGGATTTCTGAAAGTGGAGGGATCAAATGGGAGCCGTCGTACAAGTTCTTCTCATTCAATGCAGGACCAAGGACTTGTTTAGGCAAAGAGGTCGCTTTCACTCAAATGAAAGCTGTGGCTGCCGGCCTAATTCATAGCTATGATATTCAAGTTGTGGAAGGACAGCGTCCTGGCCCCAATGTGTCTATTATTCTCTATATGAAGCATGGATTAATGGTTAGGGTTCATGATAGATGGGCTAAATAATTGAACAAGCTTGGGAAATGTCGTAATCCTCTTGTTTAATATGAATAATTGAGCGAGTTTGCGTGTATCATTTGAATAACTATAGTTTATGCAAGTATGAATATCATTAATAATTTTTCATATTATCTGGGTATTTTAATTTGTTGTTTTGGTGTTTTATTATGTGGTTTCTTCTAGATTTAAAGATGCTTAAATGATAGATAAAGAAAGATTTCAATCTGTGAAAGAATTGAATTTGGTGTTAGAGTGTTATTGAAAGAGTTAATTGACGTAGGACGTTAATTTAGATTAATTTAGGATTTTAAAATTTTTATTATTTTAGAGATTTCTATTTTAATTGGAGTCTATTATGGTATGTGATTTATTATTTTATTTCGATTATAATTGTGATTTAGTTTCTTTTTTTAAATTAACTTAGGAAGTAGGTTTACCTTAGGAAGTGAGTTTCCTTTATTATAAATATAAAAGTCTCATTATCGTAACTCAAATTCAATTATTCAATAAAAACCCCTCTTTTATAATACCCTCTAGGATTATTTATCAAAATCTCTCTTGTACAGTCGTTTGGGATATGCGTCATTTAATCTCGCTTAACGCGCTATTAAAAATCTCATTGAGTTATTTGGGTTAAAACGATATCTAATCACACTTCGATTATCGCTAATCGCATTGGCTTGATCCAGTACTAGAACGATATCTAGTGTTTCTTACCCTATCAATTTTGCTTCCGTTGCGCCTGCCTCATCAATTGGTATTAGAGTGGTTCTGCGCTATTTACATAACTTTCCTTGATACCCATATCCATCCATAGCAAATCCACCACTCAAAAAAATATAGAAATTCTCAAAATTGAAAACCTTAACTGCCACCATGCAACCACTGCTGCCACCTCTCCATCAGCCGTTCACCGTCAGTCAACACAATCACTAAAGTCTCCAGCCACCACGAACCAAACCTTAGCCATCACTGCCCTTAATGCCACCTGCAAAAATCATCTAAACCTGTGAGCTTTACCATTCAATCCACCACCATTTAATCGTGACTGCCGCCAGCTAACTCCTCCGCCAAACTCGCCTACCTTTGGTGACCAAAACCAACCAACTTCCACTCTGGATCGCCTCCCGCAGCCACCGTATGAAACACCAACCCGCTAGTTCCCTACACACGGGCTATTGCCAAACCATCTCCCTTTTCTATCAATTTATGCCACCACCATAATCCCCAGTAACCGGCGACCATAAACCCAGCCATCAGTCGCCGTAAAACTGCCTTAAATTGAAAGTCATATCTCCATAAGCCGCCGCCAATTCAACCAAACCGCCGCGAATCTAGCCAATCCACAGCCACCATTATACTCATCAACCTTAATCCACCCATCCTTACCTGATTTTCAACTACCGTCACCAGAAACCTGAACTTTTGTTTAATTACTGTTTCACCTGGTAATTTTATTCAATTTTTAGTTTAGCCCCTAACTCTTTTAAAACCACCATCTCTTACCATCTTCACTCCGAATCACGACCACACCCAACCTAAGAGTTGAGTATTATTTACAGTTTTGCCATTGTGTGGAAACTTGACAATAAATGGTAAAGTGCCATCTTTGCCCTTCTATTTATCATGTGCCGGAATTATTTGTATATACTCATCCAAACAAATTTCTTGATTGGCTGGATAAGATTGAGCACTGGTTTCTATTTTGGCACACTCCTAAAGAAGAGCAAGTATCATTTGCTGCTAGTAGATTAAGCATAAGTGTTTCAGAATGGTGGCATGAATTACCAATTTCTCAACTTGAGCAAGGCAAATGCAAAATTCAGTCATGGAACCGTATGAAGCATATTATGTGATCTGAGTTTATCCCTCTTAATTATTGTTTAGTATAACAAGGTAAGATATCAGTTTCTGATTATGCTACTGAGTTCGAAATTTTATGGATGTAAATATTATTATGAACTTGAAAAGGATACAATTACAAGATTTTTCAAGGGACTCAGTTTTATATTAAAGACAAGATGCCTACATACATTATATACACATTGCAGTATGTAATTCTAGTAGCGAAGCAAATTGATCACAAATTTTATCACAAATCAGAAGAGAAAGAAGCCAAGCATTGAAGCAATTAAGACAACCTCATCCTCGACACCAATTTGAGATCCGTAATCTTATCACAAGTCAGTAGCCTAAAGTGAAAGGCATATAGATAAAAGAAGTTTGTGCCTCTCTACATGTCGAAGATGTGCCTAATATTGTAGAAGAAAATGTACAATTTATTATTGATTTAAAGTTTCAATCTGACAAATTGTCTGAGAATGTGCATGATGTTTACTTGGAAGAGAAGACAAGTGTTGAAGATGATGAGATTATTGATCTATCTAAATTTTTTAAAGAAGACGAACAACCTCATCTTGATTTGAGCATTGACCCTAATAATACAACTAAAGTTGTGCAGCAAAATCAAGTTGAAGAAACTAAAATGATTGAAATGGTGCTATCTATTCTCATTGAAGACAAGAAGATTATGCTTGAAGAAGATTTAATTGCAAAGGTGAATCTTATGGGAGATGCATTGAGCCACAATTAGGGAAGGGGAAAAATTATTTGATCGTTGTTCATTCTTGGAAGACATCATCACCTTGAAGAATGTACAAGCGAAAGAAGTTGATGAAGTATGGATTTTTTAAAGTTTCGAGAACAATTGATGAGAAAGGCAATAAGTTCGAATTACAAGATGATTTGGTCTTACACTACAAGTTTCATCCTCTAAATTGTATTCAAACTCATGGACGTATTTCTTTTAAGAGGAGAAGAATGATGTAGGACGTTAATTTTGGTTAATTTAGTATTCTAGAATTTTTATTATTCTAAGGCTTTCTATTTTAATTGGAGTCTATTATGATATGTAATTTAATATTTTATTTTCATTATAATTCTAATTTAGTTTCACTTTTTAAATTAACTTAGGGAAGTAGGTTTACATTAGGGAAGCAGATTTCTTCTATTATAAATAGAGAAGTCTCATTATTGTAACTCAGATTCAATTATTCAATAAAACCCCTCTTTTATAATTCCCTCTTGAATTATCTATCAAAATCTCTATTGTATTGAGTGTCATCTAATCTCGTTTAACGCGTTATTAAAAATCTCATTGAGTCGTTTAAGTTAGAATGATATTTAATTATGCTTCGATTAGAGCGTAAGCTAATGGCGTTGGCTTGGTCCAATATTAGAATGATAATTACTTAATTAGTCTTTCTTACCTTATCAATTCTGCTTCCGCTATGCTCGCCCCATCATTAGTGTAGCTTAAATTTGTTTTGCATGTACATCTATGTATTATTCTTTAAGTAAATGAAGTCCTCATGTATTTTTTAGCTCCTCACCCCTAAATTTAATTACCTTTCCCGTCAAATGACAAAAAAAAAAAAAAACCAAAACCTCTCGTATTTGGTAAAATTAATTTTTTTCTCATGTTTTAATTTTACTAGAACTTCTCTAACATTATAATGAGAAATAAATCAATGTTTTTTTTTTATAGAAAACTTGTAACTGAAAAATTTGAGAGTTGAAAAATAAATGATCTCGAGCACTAATATTAAACAAAAGGAAAATTTTGATTGTTTTTTCAAAATTTAGGTAGTGTTTATTTGTTGGAGTGGGAGTGAGGAGTCTGGATTCCTCTCACTCCAGTGTTTACTTACTAATTTTAAGGGGGGAATGGGAATCTCACTCCGTGGGACCCACATTTTTTTGGAGTGGGGAATGGGATTCCCACTCCCCCCTCTTCCATTTTTATCCTTACATTTAATCAAATAAAATAAATAATATTTAATAAAATAATATCATATTTATTTAAATAATATTATTTTATTATTTTATAAATTATACTTATTAAAAATAATAATTTATATTGATTCTAAGTTAAAATTACTTTAAAATAATATTATTATACTCATAGAGAATTAATAATATTACTATCTACTCTTTTTATTTGAAAATATAATATTATTATATTTATTTAAAAATAATAGTATTATATTTATTTAATATTAGTAATTAATAATAATCAATATTTTATTCTAAGAAAATATTAATTTTGTATTATATTATTAATAATAATGTTTCATTTGTGTTGCTCTTAATAATAATTTTTTACTTACTTAATTAAAATTAAAATTAATAAAAAAATTATTTACATAATTAAGAATATTAATAATTATTATTAATTTAAAAATATAATAAAATAAATATTTTATTTTTCAAATTTATTTTTTTATTAATTTTATAATTAAAAACTATAATTTTTTAAAGTGAGAAAGTGAGAAAGTCCCAGTAGGATGGCAAATTGCTGGTCTATAACAAGATTTTTTAAGCGCAGGCCAAAATTTATGTTGTTGGTAATAGACCGAACCCCTGTACTAGCCCATCCAAGTTCTTGGGCTTTCATTAATTTTTAAATAAATTTTAAATCTAGCCAAAAGTAAAAAAAAAAAACTTAAATTAAAAATAATTATTTAATACATAATAGACTAAAGACCCGTTTGGGGCAGCTGCGCTGCCACCGCGCAGCTGCTCCCCAGGCCAATTCTAGGGGAATGTTCCCCTAAAGTTGGCCTGGGGAGCAGCCACAACGCAGCTGCCCCAAACGGGTCCTAAAAATTCAATACATAAAATACTTACAACACAATATAATAAAATATAAATAATAATTAAAAATTATAATTATATAAATAATAAATTAATTTTTAATTTATAAATTATAAAGCCTGAAATTCCATAAGCCTGTAACTGTACCCTTTCGCAGTAAACTTTAAAATTTTTTATTCATGTCTATGCCCTCATGTGACTTTTTGGTCCACCCCAGTCCTAAGGGCTCGCTATTGGTTGTTATTGTTATAAGTCAACTGAAGCCGGTGAATGGAAAAAATTAGGGACAATTTCAGACGTAACATGATATTATGATGCTGGGTGACAATAAATAATGGACCTGTCTATGGTACAGATTCTGTAACAAACATCTCCCGTCATCCCACCATCCGATTGTCTATTGTTTAGTTTCTCACTCCACATCCAACGGCTGATGCTGCAGTCTGTAGCTTACAGATTCTGTAAGCTAGTCAAGTCCATAAATAATAATAAGTTTTAAGAGGCACATTAATTGGCGTATCGTCCTTTTCATTATTAACAGATTGACGACCTAGATAGTATGTGGTATTGGGACCATTTAAAATATGAGTAATGATATATGAATAATTTTTTTGTATAAATTAGTGTGGTATGAATAAAATTAGTTGAATTAAATTTCACTTAGCCTACATAATTTATTTATATTATTTTATATTTTCATTCAATCAATGAATTAATGTCACATCAATTTGTATAAGATAAATTTATACAAGAGTTTGTGACTGTACCATCACTCTTAAAATATTAATTACGTGATGTGAAGATGAGATTTGAATCATTTGATTGCTCTGAATTTATCAATAAAAAAATTTTTAAGCCACTTCTTTATTTTTTTTCCAATTTTTTAACTCGTTTATTTATTCTTTTGAGTTCTAAAAATGTTCTCATTCATAAACATGAGATCTACATTATATTGAAAAAAATTTGTGTGGGAGAAATAAATTACCTCAGCATCAATTGTCATTTGAACATAATATTCAATTGATTTCATAATAAAACTCATAAATTTTTTATTATTTAATTTATGAGTCCCACTAATAAGATCCTTTAAACCTACTGACTAATAGGTCGTTTTAAGAGGCACAATTAATCTGCATATTGTAATTTTCACACATAATAGATTGACTAACTAGATATCATGATGTTGAGACCATTTATAATATTAATTACTTGATGTGAAGAATATGTTTGATTGCTCTAAAGTTATCAATGAAAAATATTTGTTTAAGGCACTTTCTTTCTTCTTTTCCAATTTTTTTTTCTAGTCACTATTTTTCATTTTTTTAAAAATATATCCATTCATAAATTTGAGATATACAATATATCAAGAAAAATTTATGTAGAACAAGTATACTTCCTCAACATTAAAAGCCTATCATTTAACTTAATTTTAGATGAATTGCATGATAAGACTCATAATTTTTTATTATTTAATTTATGGATTTCTCTATCAGAATCAATCAAACCTACCTAATAATAGGTTATTTTAGTGCATATTTTTCACCTAATGTGATATGATATGTCTCTCGCTCAATCTACTAACTTCAAATTCAAGTTAGCTCAAATAGTAAGTAGTTTTATTCAACTAGGCAGTCTCTTAAAGAGAGATTTTGATAAAACTAATTTCCTTTTGATACTTCAGACTCATAACGTCATATCATAACCAAACATAATAAAAGATAAACAATATAATCAAACATTTGTAATTGATTTTTCACTTTTACAAATATAAGGTTAAGATTTTTTTAATAGTGTATGACGCAATCGTTCTAGTTCTTGCTATATGCATAGCTGCCATATATATACATCACATATAATCTTGATTCTTGAAATTTTTATATTGCTCTTGATGGTCTTGATTTTTGTCATATACGTGCATCACATAATAGTCTTGATCCTTACCATATCTTTGTTAGATAAATTTTTAGTTTAGAGAAACAAAATAAACTAGACTCTCAATCAGACAATGTGGCTCAAAGGTCTATTTATACAAGAGAAAAGTTTTTTTTTTTAACCTATATGACAGAATTAATTAAAGTAAATAATCAAATACAATATTTTGATTTTGATTTTTCATATTTACATGCACATAATTATCTTGATTATTGTCATATTTTTACATAATTACGGTCTTAATTCTTAACATTTGTGCATGCCGTAATAGTCTTGTTCTTTCCACATTTACATCCCATAATATTCTCGATTCTTGTTACTTGCATAAGTCGTGATGGTTTTGAGCTTTGTAATATATGCATCCCGTACTGTTATTGATCATTTTCATATGTGTGTCGATCATATAATGGACTTATTATATACATCACGTAATTATTATATACATCAAAATAATGATCTTAATTCTTTTAATATATAATGGTGTTCATTCCCATCAAACTCTTATTTAATACCTCTTATTTGATTTAAGTGTCTATTTACACTTTATAATTTAAAGAATACCTTAAAAACATCCCTGTTGTTAAATAATTGACATTTATACCCTTATTTTTCTTTACTTTTATAATATTATTGTTACTACAATTTTAAAGTAATATTTAATACCTTTGCAATGATCTTGCTAATAATTATTTAAATAACAAGATGCTTAAAATATTATCTGAGAAGCTAATTAAGAATCTGAACGTGAACACATAAATGATCAAACCAGAATTTACCAAAACAACATACAAATCAGCAAGGAATCACAAGACACAATCAATTACGTGGTTAAGGTAATTTTCATTTACTAACATCCACGAGAGGAACAAACCGATTAACTTTATTAATTGATTCAAGTTTCTTTACAAAGAGATTTTCAAAGCAAGATTCAAGGAATAAGAAAACTCTCTTCTCTCAAGCTATCTCCCTCTCTTGAATTCTCTAGGTCTCTCTATTTGTTGCACCATAATCAGTTGTGTTAACAGCTTATAACAAACCCAGAAGCTTGATAGTATTGCACATGAGAAGCATGTGTAATGACGACCTCTTAACAACCTTTATACGTCACTGGTCGAGTTTCATTAAGCCCAAAATGGCAAAGCTTATTGTCTTTTAATTAAGCAAAATTAAATCTCAATGAAACACAGATTAGCTGGTTGTTTTGTTTAAGTCATTAACCACCAAAACACATGCCATTCTTGTCGTTTTGTCAACACTTGATTTGTTTCACTTGTACTTAACAAATCTCTACCTTAAAAAAAATCAAAACCTGTTTAGATTTTCTGCTCGTCCCTCTGCAACTTCAAATATTGCACAAACCAGCCTTGTTCATGCAAACCTTGAACTTAGATATGATTTACCTTCGTAAGCATGTCTGCAGGGTTGCCGTCAGTATGAACCTTCTCCATGTTTATCACTGCTTTGGACACTTCATTCCTTATAAAGTGTAATTTGACATCACCACGCTTGGTTCTCTCATGATGAACTGGATTTTTACTCAAGTAATTTCATTTGATCTGTCACAGTGGATATCAATATTCTTTTGAAGCATCCCAACTTAGCCAACATTCCTTTGAGCCATAAAGTTTCCTTGACTGCATCTGTAGCTTTAGTGTATTCAGCCTCTATTGTTGACATAACAATAACATGTTGGAGACCTGTTTTCCAGTTTATAATGCAGGCATTCAACATGAATCTATACCCTGTTAAGGACCTTCTCCTATCATAATTACCAACAAAATCTGAGTCCATATGACCCCATAATCCACCATTTATTCAATTTGATCTGCCATATAGTAGTCCATTTTTTATAGTACTACTTAAGTACATCAATATCTATTTGATTGCTTTCCAATGCTCCTTACTAGATGCTGAACATATATCTGCTTGCAATGCTTAGAGCACCTGAAATATCAAGTCTTGTTAGGACCATAGCATACATCATGCACCCTACAGCATTGGCATAAGGAATATTTACCATTTCAGCCCCTTTCTTTATCTGTTTTAGGGTATTGCTGATTTGATAGTATGAAGTGAGATGCCAATGGTTTTATGACAGATTTACAGTGTTGCATCCCAAAGGTGCTAAGCACTTATTGTAAATATTTCTCTTGTGAGAGAAAAATTGTTCCCTCTCTTCTGTTTCTCATTATCTTCGTACCTAAGATCTTCTTTGCATGTCCTAAGTTTTTCATATCAAACTCTGAATTGAGCAGCAGCCTTAAGGCTTCAATTTCACTTCTCTGTTTACAAGCTATCAATATATCATCCACATACAGCAGCAAGTATATATAAAGATTAGTTTTCGATGACTTGTAGTAAACATAACAATTAAAACAGCATCTAACGAATCTATGAGAAATCATGAACTCATCATACCTGAGATACTACTGCCTAGGGAATTGTTTTGACCCATACAATGATTTGTTCAACAAACATGCATAATTAGTCCTCTTTAGATCCACATACCCCCCTGGTTGAATCATCAAAATCTCTTTTTATAGCCTTTCATGCAAGAAAGCAGTTTTAATATCAAGTTGATCAAGCTCCATGTCATGAATTGTTGTCAAAGCTAACAACACCCTTACTGAAGCATGTCTGACTACAAGTGGGAAACCTTTCTTAAAATTAACCATTTCCTTTTGAGCATATCCTTTAGCTAATAGCTAGCCTTAAATCTTCTAGGTTCAATAGTGGTTAGACCATCAATTAGAAGTTTACTAAACTTCATTATTCATCACAGCTAATGGAGAAAGGAACATAAAGCTCACAACAAATAAATATACATAGTGACAGCACCAATTGAACAACACCATAAACCAATCATAGAGACATTTCCATCAACCCATACCTAGTGACAGCACCAATTGAACGACACCATAAACCAATCATAGAGACATTTCCATCAACCCACAAGTAATCAATCACAGCCTTCAGATCATCTTTCTGAAAAACAAGCAATCAACTTCAGATGGACCTTAATTACAAGAATAAAGGTCAACAAGATAGATAATTGATCTCATAAATGATTTTTTCCCTTTAAAAATTAAAATTTTTTAAAAAATTCCTAGATGTGTAATTTTTTCCCACTAGTTAACCAACCGCTTACTTTATTCCATCCTAGAGTAACATACTCTCCTGCACAGAGCCCAGATCCTGAAAAAATCAAAAGTGAAAATGGTAATATTTTAAGGCGGTAATATTATTGGAGCTTCACTAGCATCAGCCTTGTAGATACTGCCAAAGATCAAGATATACTGCTAATTACTATTCTGTAACTAGTGCTCAAGTGCATCATTTGTAGATAAAAAGCAATGAAGCCTGTTGAATTCTTGAAATTACAATAAAGTTTACAATTCATCTTCAAAGCACAAAGTTCCAAATTGTATCTTGGAAGAAATATGTGTAAGCCTTTGACATAATTTTACTCCATCTATCTTTTAAAATCACAAAAGTAAATTTCATTATTCATTGATTATTCAATTGGAATATAATTTCAATAAGCCAAATTCATATAAAATATAAAATATAGATTTAGATTCTCACAATCCTTGAATCTCCTGTAAGTTTACACAACCCAGTCCTTCAAAAAGCAAAGCAACATTATGTCAACATAAATTGAACAATATGTGACAGATGAATTGTACACCTAGACTAAGCATAAGCAAGATTAAATACAACACCTCATTAAGCTTTGCTTTCCGAATAAATATAATAAGCTTCATATTCCTCGGCTCCTCATACGTAGAAATGGCCTGCAATAATTAAAGTGCCAAGATTGATTCAGGCTTTTTATCAAACACTTGGAGGGAATACAAAAATAATAACTATATCCCCAATTCGAAGATGGTGAACATACGGCCACATGCATGTGATTTGCCCCACTCAAGAATAAAGCCTATGTCATTTTGTAGTTCTAAGATTCGGTAATGTCAATCAAAAAGTAAATTTAACCAATGAAATTAAAAAAAAAAAATTCCACCACAGTGAACGAATTTGAGAACTACACCTCTAGGGTTTCTAACTTCTCTTCTAGGGTTCGAACAATAATTACCTGTATCAGTCGGACAATCAGGTTCTAACGTGCTCAATTGATGGTGGGTTCCCAGTTTAGGTTTTGAATTTGAGGGTGGCAACACGTGTTCGGTGGGTTCTCCATATTAAAGGGTTTGGGTTATCAAAATCGACGGTGTTTTAAAGGTGGTGCAAGGATTTCAAGCGATGGGTTTGCCGTGAGAGTGAGAGAAGAGTGTGTTTGGATTTCGCTTTAACACTTGTAAAAACTAAAAATATCGATATGAAATGAATAGGGTTTGTGTCTTTCATTTGTTTAATTTATTTTTCCCTAAACGCTGTCGTTTGAATAATCTAAGAAATGACGACATTTCCCTTTATTTTTTGTAATAAAATATTTTTCAAAACAAAGTTAAACCCGCGCAATTGAAGTCAAAATAAAAGAATCAGTTATACATTTTTGATAGTTAAATAATTTACTATAAGTTTATAGTAGGTTTTTGATAGACGATTTTCTATCACAATTATATCATAAATGCATGAACAAAAAAAAAAAAATTCTATTATGTGTTTATCCTTGTAGGTCTCTAAATTAAAAATCATCACACAGGGGACAATCATGCTAGGTGTTTTTCCTTATAATACAAGGGCTACCTCAAGTATATTCATTTATACCCCAAGACTTATTTTAAATCATGAGACAAACTGCTTAACACTTTAGCTCTCTCTCTCTCTCTCCCCTTCAACTCTCTCACTCTCTCTTCTTCATGTTCTTCTACTCTCTTACTTTTGCTTTCGTTCTTTTCCCTCTATCTCTTTTTCTTTCTTTCTTTTTAATTTGGTCTGTTCCCTTAAATCCTTCACATCTCTATTGTTAACTAAATTAAGTAATGTAAATTATATAAGCAAAGAAGATTAAAAATAAAACATGAACTATGTTGGGCTTAAAGATGAAAACAAAAACATGACGGTTATGGGTCTTAAATTTAGATTATTCCAATTGGGCTCATGGGCTTTTATACGAAATGTGAAAACACTCGGTATATGAATCGAACTCTAGTACTGTCAATGCGACTTGAAAGCCTATAGTTTAAATAAGAGAACAAAACTTAACAAAGATAAATAATCAAATGTAATATTTTTTATTTTTCATAATAGATTGATATAATGGTCCTTATAATTTTCATATTTATATGAGATAATGCTCTTGATCATTTTTATATGTACATCTCATAATAATCTTAATCATTTTTGTATATGTATCATATAATGCTGTTGATTCCTGTCATATTTACATGTCACAATGACACAATGAATTTAATTTTGAATGGTTATCTTTACGTGATTCCTATCAATAACCATCATGTCATTTGTCTTAGCATACATGTGGACTTATGTCTTCGATAATTTATGGTAGGGTGGGCAAAATCGGATTCGGATCAATCCGATCGAATTTCGGATTGTTTGGATTAATGAAAAAGTCATCTGAATGTAATTCGAATAAAAATCCAATCCGAATAAAAATTTCGGATCGGATTCGGATTGGATTTTTATTCGGATTCGGTTCGGATCGGTAACATCATATTGAAATCGGATTTGGATATGTTTGAACAGATCAGAAGAATCTGGAGCACCTACAAGTTGCAACACAAATTTGAAATCACACAAATAAAAGAAAAACACAGCAAGCCAGCAAATGGAGAAAAGAAAGACAACAAATTGAAAGTGTTTTCATTTTAACATCAATTATTTTGTTAATGTCTTTGGTAACAATTGCATCCCAAAATCAGGAAACCTAAATCAAGCAGTCAACCTTACAATCACCAAAAAACAAGGAGAATTATCTACAGGAAAAAACAAAATCAGAAGCAATTCAAAAGACCCAAAACTCTACAAGCTTTTCAAAGTCAAGGAACCTATCCACATAAGTTATAACCTCTGCACCTTACAAGTTTTGATGGATCCGACTCCATTAGAAACCCTTGCAATAAGCAAATAAATGCAGCGGCTAGGTTTAAGACTCTTGCAGGCTTCGGCTGGTAGCGTGGCAACGGTGCAATTCACGGGCTCAACGCCTGTTGATTGGGATGTCGTCGGCATGCAGCTGAGGCATCGACGACAGCTGCCGATTTTTTTTTCTCAAAGTGATTGGTTGTGTTCGTGGGTGATGCGGCTGTTGGTTGTGTTCGTGGGTGATGCATCGATTCTTTTCTCTTTTGATTTGGGAATTTAAGGGATTTAGGACTGTTTTTCAATTTTTATTTCTTATTTATGTTTAAGTTATATATTCTTTTTAATTTTAAGTGCAATCCGATCGGATTGATCCGGATCCGATCCGATCCGAATCAAATCCGATCGGATTGCAAAGTTTCTATCCGATCGGATTGAGAGGTCAATTCGAATCCGATCTAAACATATTCGGATAAGTTCGGATCGGATCAAATTGACCCGAATCCAATCCAATGCCCACCCCTAATTTATGGTGCTTCATTAGGAGAAATTGATCAATAATTTGTTTCAGCACGCGCAAAACGCAATATCAAAATAAAGAGTTGAAGGTAAGCCAAACAAGCAAGGATTATCCAACCTAAGATTTTTAAGTTACTTTTGCACGCAAGCATTAAGAAGAATCACTTAAACATGACAAGAAATAGAAGCCGATGCTGGCAAAATAATTAGGACTGGCGTCGGCATTTTATTTTATTTAATTAAATTAGAACCTTGAAATGACCTGTACGCTTGTCAAAGCTCGGATCATTTGTAGAGTTCAACAAGCCACCAGCTGTAAGCACGACAGACAAGTTTAACTGCTGTAAATCCAGCTTTTGTCGCCAGAGCCTTCAACTCCTCTGCTGTCCTCTCCTTTGCCCCAGGAAATACAGTGTACATTTGTATGTCAAGCAGATAAACAAACCTGCTGAAAATATCAGTCTCAAGGGGCTCTGGTATTAAAGAGTCTACCACAATGACCTTCCCGAATTCTGGAAGAGCATCGTAGCAATTCTTCAGTATCTTCACACATTGGTCATCACTCCAGTCATGAAGTATCAACTGAAGATTTATATGAAAATTAATTTCCTATATTAGTTTCCAGAATTTATGCAGAGTTAACATATATGTTGGCAAGTGGAAAAATTAATTGGAGAACTAACCTTCAGAAAAATAGCTTCTCCTTTAGGCACTTCAACAAACATATCTCCTCCAACATGCTCCACACCTAGAAGCGAATTAAGAAAAAGGAAAAAGCAAATTATATATAATGTTTTAACTGTTAATTAAGCGAAATATATAACTCAAAATAGCACGATTTCAAAAAAAATTACAATTTGTGAAGAAAAATATATATCATGTTATTTTATATTTAAATTGAGGGGAAACGACTGTGACACTCGAAAGTTTGGTGAAATGATCATAGAATTCTCATATTTTTTAAATTATAAAATAAATTTGTTTAGGATAATTCTTTCTTGTTTTTCTATAATAACCTAACTATTTTTTTACTTTAATAACCTAACTACCTTTCATTTCGGCATAAATATAAAAAAAGTGGATCTATATGACCATCTCTAATAAAAATAAAAAAGTTTTTATTATAATTTCACCAAACTATCGAAGCGCCACTAATTTTTTCTTTTAAATTAATGGATACCTTAATAAGAAGGTGCATCTTTAATGACATGAGGCGAGTCAAAGTTAATACCCCGAATTTGTGGGTATTTAGAAACTAGTAAGCTGAGATTAGCACCTAAACCACCGGCAACATCTACCAATTGGTTTATCTCTTCAAATCCTTTGTAGATTTCAAGAATTTTCTTCATAACTAAAGCCGTATGATTGCTCATTGATTGATTGAAGAGGTTCCGTCTTCTAGCATCTTTCATAGCATACTCAAATGGATTTTTTGCATTATGTGCCTTCATAAAAGGTAGGGTCCCTTCCAATAAACAATCTTTCAAGTGGTACCTATTCAATTCGGGGATATAAAATTTCTTTCACAGATACTGAAATTTAAAAAAAAAGAAAGAAAATGAATGGAAATAATGTATATGAAAGATTGAAAATACTCATATGTGAACGTCAGCACAAATTTCGTGCGGAAAGATACCCTTTTACAACAATGTAAAGAGTGCTTCACAATGTTATAAAGGAATTTTCATGACTCATGAAAGATGTCGCAGAGAAATTAGAAAACAAACCAAGGATCTACAGAAACTTTCTCCTGAGCTAAGAGGAAAATGGGAGCAAGAGAAACTCCGTCTTCATTTGGAAGCAAATATCTGCAAACGGACGCTAAACCATATACTCCGCAAACATTTCCATCTTTATTTGTGACAAGATTATATGTTAGGAAAGAGTAACTAGCAAGGAGTCGTAACATTCGATCAAGTACTGTTGAGGCTTCTTGGTTATTTGTGGGCAGCTGAGATGCAATCTCAGAAGAAGAAAGCTGAGATGGACTAGCTTTAGCTAAAATCTCTAACACACCAAGCTCGATGATAGCTTTCATGGTCATCGGAAGTAATGAGCTGTGGGCAAGCTCCATGATGAGCATGAAATCTTCCTCATCGTTTGGTGGTTTCATGAGTTGGTCATGGAATGAACTCATCTTATTTATCGGAGTAGGATATGCTGAAATTAACAAAATGGCAATGGATGATGTTGATGAGCGCTCAGTATATAACTATATATATACACGTATAGATATATTAGTTATAAATGTAGGTTTTGGTAGCTTTGCCGCTTTTATATATGTAAATAGCCCCACTCATCACAATCATAGTTATGTCATCGACCAATTTAAAACAAACGCATCAGTGTTAACAAGGGAATCATTCACCACTTGTCTTCTAAGTCTTCAATTTAAATGTTTCATCCGACTTTTCAATTCTGCAATGACATTTTCTGTCCCACTCTCGACAGTGATCACAAAGATGGGAAACCTGGGTACCTACCTTTTTTTACTCTGAAATATTATTGCAATTTGCACCAGCTTTGGCCCATGGGGGGCATTGGCTGCGTGTCAGTTTCCAAATTACCTCACGATTCTTTCATATCTGCTTCGAAAAAAGAAAGAAGAGCTTTCAACATCAGTATTTAAAATATATCGTTTTTCTATACTTATCAACAGTTGTAGCCCATATCCGCGGGCAGTAGATTTCAAACAAATTCATCAACTAACCATCGACTGTTTTCGCGTTGAATGAGTATTTATTTCCATTTGAAAATATAACCTATTTTCAAAGTAATTGATTATGGTCGTGATTCGTTTAATTTTTCTTTCTTACTTACCGATAGCTTTGGCCCTTGTTGAGGACGCGTTAGGTTCCAAATAATCCATCAACCATGTTCTGATAGCTACAGGGAAAACAAAGTATTTGTTACCTTATTAAAATATACCATATTTCATAATAATTGAATGTGATCGTCATTTGAAAATAACTTGTTACCATTATAAGATTATTTGATTTCATAAAAATCAAGCAGAAGCATAGGAACTTACCTCCAACCATAGTTATCAGTTTGTCATGTGATAAAGACAAAGCACAAATATAAACTTCAATAGGGTGATAAGGGAATATTCCCACATCCATTAAGAATGATCTTAGACTAATAATATAAAATTAAGACAACCGCCAACTCTTGAGTTAGTTTTTGAGTATAAGTTAGATACAAACTTACTAGTTTAAAGTCAATTTTTAACTGATGTGAGATTTTTATATTTGTTTTTAGTGGGCTTGTATGTACTTTAGGATTTGGTTATATTATACATAATATTCGAAAAAAAAACATTATGATTAATGATGTATCAATTGCACAACTGAAGACTTTGCTTGATTCCTTGGACTATAAAGTCTATATGTAACCGCCTGCTAAATCAAGTGGAAAAGAAATTTGTATAGATGGTCGAGTCCAAAAAAAAACTCACAGGACCAAGCCTCCAACTATGACCAACCCTTCAACTAAGTTTGATTTATGAATGAATTGCAAAGTTCTTTTAATACGGTTAAAATTTTGAATCGATCGAGCAGTTAAATATGACATCAGAATTCAGATGTAACTTTGCTACAATGTCTCGTTTCATATTTACTATCTGACAAAATCGATTAAGGGTTGTATTTAATAATAATAATAATATTATTATTATTATTATATTTTAAATAATTTCAATGGCGTACGTTTCGGGTTTGTTTAAGCTTTTGGTCAACACAAATGCTTTGCCTATTGGCACCAAATTTTGATTAATTGCTCCCAAGCGATCCAATACCTGCCCGCAGCTGACCGTTGAAAACTTGATCTCGTCTATTAAATTATATAGTTCTGTAGTTAATTGAACACCTCTTTTATATTTTTGTCCCCTCACAAACGCTTTGTATCAATCCTAAACTTTTTTTCCTATTATTTTCTTGCTTATGGTTTTTTATTTAAAAAATTACATAATAATTATTTGAGTCTCCTTTTAATTCTACTTAATATATATAAATATATAATTTTTGGAGTTAAATATATGATTTAATCATTCATAAATTTTTTAAAAATTAAAGTTAAGTGGAACGAACCGATTTTTTTTATAATCAGAAAGAAATTAAAAAATTTAAAAAATATTTTAAGAATTACAAGTAGATTTAGGGATGGCAATGGGGAGGGGAGGGGAGGGGACCAATCTCCCCGTACTCATCCCCGATATTTTGCGTATGTCCCCGTCCCCTCCCCATCTCCGTCAAAATTATTTAAGAGAATCCTCATCCCCTCCCCGAATAATAACAGGGGATCTCCGAGGGTCCCCGATCCCCGAATAACTAATATATTTTTTCTATTTTCGATTTTGAGTTAATCATATTAAAATAAAAAATTCAAATAAAAGTAAAGTTTGAAATATATCTTACATTAAAATCCATTACAAAAGTCACATACACTAAATTAGTAAGTAACGCAGCATGCAAGGGATACAAACTATCATGAACAAATTAATAGGCTAATATAAAGTTGTTACAAATAAAATCAAATTTAGATTCAAAATTAACTTTTCAATGGTGGCGTGGGCACTTTATAAATGTGGACTATTCACTTTACAACACAATAGTTAAGTCGAAGCAAATTAAGAGCAAATATTAGATTAAATTAGATATTAAAATTGTGATTTGCTATGGGCAATTATAACATCTAAAAATAAATAAAAAATAGATTTAAGTTTAAAATATTTAATGAATATTAAAATTAAAACAAAAGTTTTGGGCTAATAGAATCTGTCCGGTCTTTTTAATGTCCTAAATAAAAATTTAGGACTTTAATTAGTTAATTAGGCCTAAAAATTTAATAATATAAATATTTTGATTTTTTTTATTTTTACCAATACTTATAATTTTATAATTCAATTTTTATTATTTATTTACTAGTAATTTTAAAAAATAAAAAATAGATTAAAAATTAAAATGGGGAAATGGGTAGGGGATGAGGATTCCACCTCATCCCCGTCCCCTCCCCGAATAAGAAATTGGGTAAAAAAATTTTCCCATCCCTTTTCCGAATAAGAAATTGGGTATGAAATTATCCCCATACCCTCTCCGAATAGAAAAAATACCCGAGGGTACCCGTCTCCGTGGAGATTTTTGTCATCCCTAAGTAGATTGTGATAGAAAAAGAGTGTTAATTTTATCAATTCTAGGCTTCTAGCTATGGTCCACGAAAAATATAAAGAATGCAAGGTAAAATTATACAAGAAGACTTTTACTTCTCTTCAAAAGGAGGACCATACCCTCTCCGAAAGCAAAATGATTCATCGTTTTTAAATGTTCTTAGACCATGTATCGAGGAAATTTAATGATGGAATTAGTAAACAAAATGATGCATCGCTAATTTAGGATAATTAAAAAAAGTCAATATCCATCCATAAACAATATTAAATTTTGTAGGCAATGTTCAATATTAAGGAAAAGCTACTAACCGAAAGTTGATTTAGATGGATAATTATTTTAATGAAATTTATTGAATGTGAGCCTTAAATAAAATATATTTTAAAATAGGAAATGTAATTTTGTAAATATTGATTTTTTTTTTAACTACAAAAGTGTTAATAAATAATCTTGAGGGGTTTTATTCTAAAGTGACGGCCTTAGGCAATTGCCTCACTTGCCTATCTCTGGAGCCGGCCCGATAAAAAATTAATATCTTTTTAGTCGTATCCTTCGCTAAGTTCGCTTTGGATTTTTCGTTTTTGGTTCTTTCATAATTAGTTGTACTTTATTTACAATAGGAGTACATAATAAATTCCTTGTTCACTCGGTCTCTTTGTTCTTTTACATATTATGTATGAAAAACCAGAGTTTCATATTTATTTGTTTAAAGACGGAAGTAGCCTTTTCTTTGCACTTAAATTGTAAGTGAGTTGCCACTTGGGCTTGTAGCCCACTGGTGAACCATTGCCCTTAAAGTTAAGCATGACTATGAGGGTAATGATTCGAGTTTCTACGGACTCAATGTCGCTCAATTAAACATAATTGTGTGGAGACTACTTATAACGTCTTTCTTCCTTGCGAAACAAGAGTGGAGTAGAGACATCCCTCCTCCCTGAGGGGTATTTGGCTGGTCATGTACTTTATAGAATAAAAATGTAAGAATATAAGTCTCATGTATATATCTGATTGTAAATATCAGTGTAATGACCTACTGTTATAGCAGTTGTATATATCTATGTGTAATACAGTAACTTGATGCTTAATCAGTTCAAAAAAAATAATTGTAAGTGAGTTATCATTTGTAATGTATCAATTACAAAACTTGAGACTTGCATGCCTCCTTTGACTGAACTCCTCAAGAATACAAATTTGGTCGTAAAATCTTCTGGCAAAGTGCAGTTAAGTCAATAGACAACTTCTGAAGCCTAAATCAAGTACGCAAGCAACTCAATATGTCAATGTGGAATTCCAAGTTGCGTCGAATTAAATGAAAATTTCTAATAGGAAGAAAGTCTTCAACTACATTTGAATTATGATTTTTTTTTTTTTTGAAATCGTGGAGATTTATTACCAAAGCCTTTAACTATCTTTGATTTATGACTAAGTTTTTTTTTTTAAATAGCGGAGATTTATTTTTAATATTATTGTTAGACTTTCACTAATCTGTTTAAATTTTTTGATCGTGTAGCTTTTTTTTTTTTTTCTCTCTAAGTAATATTAGGCACTCTCGTATTTAATTATTTTCACATACAAAGTCTATTTTCAATTATTTTAATTTTTTAGTTCGTATTTTGGAATTTATTTAGATTTATTTTTAATATTATTTGAAATTAATTTGACGTGAGATGGATGTTGAGATATTTTTGGGCACTTGTAAAGCGTTTGGTCACGCCAACACAAATGATGGCCAATTGGGCATCAAATTTTCATTAATTGCTCCAGCGCGATTGAAGCAATTGCGGCAGCTGACAGCCTAATGCTTGCTGTGGTCAACTCTTCACTTCGTGTTGACTTTTGAACATATAACTTGTAAGACAAAATGCGAAATTCTTGTATTCATGAAGGTCATAAATTTGACGTTTAAGGTTAGATTTTATGCTAACTTTATGCGCTCGGTAAAAGGAAGTCACAAATACCTCTCAACATCTCGTTGTATCATATGAATTTCTTTTAAAATTAAATTTGTCAATATGGAAATGATTATTAATTAATTCAATAAATTGAAAAGCAAGTTGAGTATACTACCCAAATTATTGGTACCAATTTGTAAGCATTTATTTTGGCTTTGTGCTTAGCTATCATCACTTTAGCAAATGAAACTATAAATACGCACCCAAGCTACCTAGCTACAAAAATCAAGCAACATAGCAAGCAAACAATTGAAACCTTTTACAATTTGTTTTCAACTTTTATAGCCATGTTTGATTCATTAGCCTTTCCTCAATACTTTATTTGCCCAGTAATTTTCTTTCTCTTTCTCCATCATTTCAGAAAGATCAACTCAACCCCATGGAATTTGCCTCTTCTTGGCATGTTAGCCTCTGTGATTCTCAACATCAACCAGCTTCATGACAAAGTTGCCCAAATTCTTGAAAAAACAAAGGGCTCATTCATGATCAAAGGCTCATGGGTAGCTCAATATGATATGTTTCTCACAAGTGATCCAGCAAATGTTCAGCACATAATGAGTACAAATTTTTCAAAATATCACAAAGGGTCCGAGGGGAGGAAGAGGTTTGATATTTTCGGAGAGACGGGGCTTTTCAATTCTGATTTTGATGAATGGAAACACCAAAGAAAGCTTGCTCGTGCGTTTATTAATCACCAGAAGTTTCAGCAACTGATGGCCAAGATCGTTCCGGAGATGATCGAAAGAGGGCTAATCCCAGTTCTTGATCATGTGAGTGAAGAAAAAATGTTTGTGGACTTTCAAGATTTGTTGAAAAGGACCACGTTTGATTTTGCATGCTTGATTGCCACTGGGCATAACCCTAATTCCCTTTCGGTGGGGTTTCCGGAAATGGGGTTTCCGGATGCTGTTGATGATGCTTGTGAGGCTATACTTATCCGGCATCTCGTGCCGGAAAGTTTATGGAAGTTGCAAAGCTGGTTAGGGTTTGGGAAGGAGAAAAAATTGGCTAATGGTTGGAGAACCATTGACCAATTTTGGGAGAAGCAAAAGTCAATGAAGCAAGAAGAAATAGAGAAAGGAATGGAAGCTAAAGAAGATGAAGGTATATATAGTCTTTTGAATTGTTACTTGAGTGGACATGAAGTAACAGGACCAACACCAGCTGAAAAAGTTATGAGAGACAACATCACGGGCTTAATTTTTGCAACTGAAGGCACCACAAGTATAGCTCTCACTTGGTTCTTTTGGCTGGTCTCCAAGAACCCATTTGCTGAAACCAAAATCAGAGAAGAATTGAAGAGAAATTTTTCACAAGAAGGATTCAATAAGCCGCCGTTGGTTCGACTAAACGAGCTGAATAAGCTTGTTTATCTCCATGCAGCTTTGTGTGAAACCCTAAGGCTGTATCCTCCTGTGCCTTTTGAAATAAGGATTCCTCTTCAGCCTGATGTTCTTCCAAGTGGGCACCAAGTGAATCAAAACACACACGTTTTTTTTTCAGCGTATTCGATGGCGAGAATGACTTCAGTCTGGGGAGAGGATTGTCGAGAATTCAAGCCGGAGAGATGGATCACTGAAGATGGGAGGATCAGGCATGAGCCACCACACAAGTTCTTTTCATTCAATGCAGGTCCAAGGATCTGTATTGGTAAGGATATTGCATTTACTCTGATGAAGGCCACAGCAGCAAGCATTATTCATAATTATGATGTTCAAGTAGTGAAAAATCATCCGGTGACCTACAATCTTAGTATTGGTTTTCGGATGAAGCATGGATTACTGGCTAGGGTTTCTAAAAGATCAGCTCAACCGCGGCATATTAATTGATTCAATTGATAACCTAAGGTCTCTTCAATATGCAAGAAATGTTTGGTTAATTTAGATTGGAGGAAGTCGCTGATTTCGAAACAGCAAGAAAACATAACGACATGGTGTGGATTTGTCTCCATCCTTAGGAACATTATTCAGCTTCAGAAAACGATTTGGTTACGACTACAATGCATTTGATGCATTGATGGATCGGTCTAAATAAATGTGAATTTTTTATAATTAGTTGTGGAAGGAAAAGTAGTAGTAGTAGATTATTACGTTTAATGGTGGTATGAAGAATGTAAAGATTATTGTGTTTAATGGTGGTATGAAGAATGTAAAATAATATAAACGAAACTAGTGAATAATAGTATTTTCTTATATCCACAAAGTCGCAACTAGAGTTGGCAAAATGAGTCACTGAGTCGTGTTCGTGTCATCTCAGTTTCGTGTTGTTTTAAATTTAGATCGACCCGAACACGACCTATTTAATAATCGTGTTAAATTATTGAGACTCGTACCTGATACGAAAAATAAACGGATTATCTAATAACCCGTTTAATATCTATATATTTAACAAATGTTACACATCCAAACTATTACACATTTACACTATTTAAAGTTTAAATTATACATATGTAAATGATAGTATCTATTGATATCATAAAATATATATGTGTATCAATATTTTACACCCTTACGCTATTAAAGTTCTAAATTTGTTTTAAATTTTATAAATAAAACACTGTGTATATGTCTGTCTTCTAAAAAAAAATCAAAAATAGAGAATCATGTCCAATATTTGAATTTTAATGATAGGAATTTAAAAGTTAATTTAAAGTAAAAAAATATAATCGTGTTGTTATTCGGGTAGATGGGTCAAGAATTTTAACCCTAACTCGATATGAAAAAAAATGTGTCAATCCAAACTCAACCCATTTAATAATCATGTCAAATTTGATGACTCATCCCCATTTATTAGTGTTGTGTGTTGAAAATGTAATTAAAAAAAAGGTCAGAGTGATGGGTGGTTGAGCCACCATCTTTGAATTCAAAGACGGTGGGTGGTTGATGACTCATACCCATTTAATATTCTTGTCAAATTTGATGACTCATGTCCATTTATTAGTGTCGTGTGTTGAAAATGTAATTAAAAAAAGGTCAAAGTGATGGGTGGTTGAGCCACCATCATTGAACAAGGAAAAATGGGTGGGTGCTGCCCATGCAAAGAAGAAAAAGAGGAAGAAAATGGAAGCCAAAATTTGGCTATAAATAGAGGAATTCTCCTCCTCATTTTTGTATCTAAGAGAAGCAATCTAAATTGAGAGCAGAGAAATATTTTTTAAGCATGTAATTATATTGTAGGAGCATTTGACTCCTCAATATGGGTATTACGGGTTTGCTTTGTTAAGGAATATTTCTCGAGATTATATATTTGGACCTTGGGTGTGAGAAAATTATTTCTGAGAGTGTAGTTGTAATAATTTTTCACATAGTGAATATTTTTCTCTAGTTGTTTTGTGACAACGGCAGTGATTTTTCTACGGATTTGGAGTTTTCCACGTAAATCTTATGTTGTGTGATTGGTGTATTCTCCATTTAATTTTTCTGTTAATTTGTTGTTTGACAAATTGCTTGCAGTGATCTTGGGAAGAAGTTCAATTTCCTAACATTGTGTTCGTGTCAGGTAATCAGATCGTGTTAAATTTTGCTAGCTGTAGTCGCAATTAATGTATTACATGATAAAATTAACAATTCATCGATGGATCTGATTTGTTATATGGTCTGCTCAAAGATTTTAGTCCTGTTATCAACAAAGTCTAGCTCTATATATGTAAATTCTGAAAGTTACACCATAAGAGGTATTTTAAAAAGATTTTGAAGTCCAACTCTTTTTTATTTGTAATTTTAACTTACAAAATAGATTTTTGTTTTATAATTTGGCTCTTGGATTTTAACTATCATAAGCTTACCCTTGATTTATAAGCTTACCATATGTGATTTTCAGCCCCTAAATTTCTAATTTCGGCTCAACCCCTGCCCCTACTTCTTGTCTAATGGCGATGTGGAATATTATTGCAATCGATAAATATCCGACCTCATAAATATTTGAGACTTCAAATACGACCAAGAGAGGATTGTTATGTCATTCAAATGAAAAACCCACACGCAACAAATATGTAATAGATGGGGCGAATCTGATAGTGTAAATTGAACATTGAGAAAATAAATATGTAAAACAACATGATTTATAAAACCTTCAGTGACCATCGAGCAAACCTCTTTTCCGAAAACCTGATGTTTTGCAACTTTTTAATAATATTTCTTAGTATTCAAAAAAATTTCTGTAAAGGTTCTTTGTTCTTGAAGATTGCATAAGAGAAAAATAATAATAATAAAATTAGGAGCATATTAACCCTCCATTAAATGTGGGAGCTCGCGATGCAAGACTTTATTTTACTTTCCTGATAGTTGACAGACAATTGGCTCATGACAGCCAGAGTTTTCTCTTTCTACATGGCAGCCTTTCCATATTTTTTTTAAAATTCGAGATCGAGAGGTCACCCAACAAATTAAGAGAAGAGTAGTGCGGAGAGAAGCACGATAGAAAGATGAGAGTTTTTTTTTTTTTTTTTTTCTCTCAACTCACTTATTTTCTCTCTATCTTTTTCTTTTATTATTTTTCTCGTTTTTTTTTTTTTTTTTTATGTTTCTCGACACCAAGTATTTTTCTTCAGAGAAATGATATGGGGACTCAATGGCTACAAAAGTCTGACAAGACCACTCACATGGTGTTTAAAGTTTTCTTTTTTTCATTTTTATTTTCACGGCCGTTGGGGATGTCGACAGGGGCACGCAAGGCATCTTAAAAAATACTTTTCTCCTTCTTTGTGATAAGCTGCGAGCATTGAGACAATCAAATATGTTTAGCGTTTTGGACCACAATTTGAAGCTGTTGAATTTGGTTTTGTTGATTTGATACCCAAATTAAATTACCGGTTGATGCGAGATCTTGGAATTGGTAATTTTATATAAATAATGAGGATAAGATTGTCATTTTCTTGTCCAGTATATAAGACGATAACGAACAATCATGCTGGCCAGATAAGGAAAGGATTATCACAAAAAGGAGAGAATAAAATATGTAAAAAAAGAAATATTATAATTAGGTAAAGCATCTAAATGATTGGAGAAAAAACACAAGACAAAGCATTACATAATGTCTAACGTTTTTTTTTTCTTTTTAATTAATACGAAGATGAACGTGATGGGATGCTTTGTTCATTTCTAAAGAAATTATCAGGATCCACCATAGTTTTGACATCCACCAACTTGTTGAAATTATTCATAAAATACTTGTTGCCCCAAATGCTGGCTTTTTTTATGCTTGTGTGAGTGTCACCTTTGTTATTTCTTCCGATTTCTAGATCTTTGTCATTAAGATATGCCGCTCGAGGATTTTTGGAAGCATAGGGAGTCATGTAATTGTACATCTTTGTGACCAATTTGAGTGCATTTTGAGATTCTTCTTCTTTTTCCCATACTGCAAAGTACAACAAGTAGTAAATGTTGCCAGCTCTATGTGGGAATGGGATTGCTGACTCTGAAATCTCACTCATTTTCCCACCGTAAGGAAAAATCACCACTTGAATGTTGTGTCCTCCTTTTTCATAAAGCAAATCATACATCCCTTCAAAACCTTTTACAGGAATAGGCTCCCTCACGTAATCAGATTTTTCTTTGAAAAAGGATTTGGAATAATTCCTATCAAGTAATGCTTCCAATTTGTACGGCTCACTTGCTTGCAATCCACTGAGATATATGGCAGATTCAATCCAGCTCATTTCTTTGCAATCTTCTTTTGTCAAACCAAGATCAGGGAACCTTTCCTGCATTAATGGAAGAAGCCTATCAACCCCACCAAGAAACAAGGATGAGAATGAGCACGTGATCGTTCCCTTTTTCTTCGTAGTACTTAAACTCACTGCCCTAAAGGTAGCACTGATGACTAAGTCTTCAGGAAGCTTATCAGCAACGTACTGATATTTGTCAAGGATCTTTGTCTCATTATTTTCCAAGGTTCTTGTGACTGTGAATGCAGTCACAGTTGATGGAACTGTGACTAAATTTACTTTCCAAGCAACAATGATTCCAAAGCTAGCTGCTCCACCTCCCCTTATGGCCCAAAATAAATCCTCTCCCATTGATTTTCTATCAAGAATTCTACCCCTAACATCAATCAAGTGAGCGTCAACTACTTGATCAGCAGAAAGACCAAATTTACGCATAACGTAACCATAGCCTCCCCCACTAAAATGTCCACCAACACCAACAGTCGGGCAAACTCCAGCTGGAAAGCCAAGAATTTTACTTTTCTTGGCAATTCTATAATAAAGTTGGCCAAGGGTAGCACCAGCTTGAACCCAAGCTGTTTTCTTTTCTGCATCAACGTTGATTGAGCTAAGATTTATTAAATCTATCATCACAAATGGAACTTCAGAAGTATAAGAAAGACCCTCAGAATCATGACCTCCACTTCGAACTCTAATTTGGAGGCCATGTTTTTGGGAACATTTTAGGACTGTTTGAATTTGGGATACATGAAATGGCTTGATAATGACTTGAGGTTTCGGGTATTTTGGTGCTCTGAAGAGAAGATTTTGTTTTGAAAAATCCAATATTGATGAATATAAAGGGTTATCTTGAGTGTAAATTACTTAAGAAATGGAGGTGTCCTCAGAGTGTAGAGAAAGGCATTGAAGAAAATTTTCATTAGTGAGTAAAACTATCCCATGAAAGAATAGCAAAAGAGCTAAAGTAATTGAAAGAATAATTGTAGTGCTTTTCATTTTGCTGATGTGCAAAAGAGATTAAACCCTTATGTATCAGTATACAATCATACCAACTACTCTGATAAATTAATTTTAAATGTGTGGTGTGCGGCATAATAAAAAAGTAATGCATTATTGATAAGAATGGCATCGTTTGACATTGAAATTTTAACTCAGATAGATTCGTATCAAACAAAAAGCGTTTATCATACCATAAACAAGCTACATTATTTGATGAAAAATATGATTTTGTTTAAAAAATTAAAATTTTTATTCCATTTATATTTTATTTTCCTATTTTACTCATGAAAAGTGTTGGATTCACTTCATTTAGGTGGCCCAAGCCCAAAGCTTCCAATAGTTTGGATGTTTAAGTAATTAAAGAAAATAAGTTGGGGTTAAAAGACAATTTCCATATAACTTAAGTTAAAAAATCACGTGGATATAAAAGCAAGTGAAGCGGCACCTTAGGATGGGATAAGGATATTTGAACTATCCGGAATACTTTACAAACCCATACTTTTATAAAAATATTTATTACTGTTATGTCCACGAATGAATTTACTATTAAGAATAAAATTATGTAATTAAATGAAATAATTTATTCTCTACACCCTTCAAATCTCTTTTTTCTTTGTCCATCCCTTAAACCTTGGTTTTCAATGGGCTTCTCTAATATTTTTTTTACATATTGTTGATGCGAGATTCTGGTTTTCTGCTTCGTCCACGACCAGGATCTCTCCTCGTAAGACTTCTTCTCCGCAAACTCATGCGTACACAGAGACAGGTCAAAGCACGCCGGGTGTTTTCCCGGCATAAACCCTTCGACGCTCAAGTCAGAAATGTAGGCTTTGCCTTTCTGGGAAAAACGACCACTAATCTTATGGCTCTTTTACGATTTCTTAATAGAAAGCTCTTTTTTCTTAGTTGTAATCTAAAAAAGTCTAACCATTTTACCTTCGTTGGTTACCTTTTTATAGGCTTCCCTTGAATCTGGGCCTTCCCACAATCCACGTCCATCACCTCCCCAACTCTCGGAAGTGGATGCTCCATTATCGAAGTCGTGGCTGGATGGGCTTCGTGTCTTGATTCTCGGGCAGGAGTACACGTTTCGCCAACCGTCACTGACCGGGTCTTTCCCCCTCAACCTCTAGCAGGAATGGCCTTATGCTCCTAGCAGGAGGCCGGGTTCTGCTATGGCCCCGTGGAGGGTGCATTCATGAACGAGCAGAACTTTCCTGTTCGTGGTCACCTGCTACCAGACTTCAGCTGAATATTCATGTTCGTAGAATCCTGCTCCCAGACATCTGCTCATAATGGTTGGTCTTGTAGAAGTATTACCCCCAAACACATATGTCTCTCCAAATTGCAAATAAAGCTAGGAGTGTGCATCGATTCAATAAATTATATAATTAGAATCCATTTTAACCTTGGTTTCTATCGTTCCTTTGGTTTTTAGGACTTCTGAATCTGTTCATGGCATCGGTGTCGCTGTTCGATTTCTTGTTAATCTTGAAATGATCAAAATATCCTCAAATTATATAAAATACTCAAATTATAACAAAACACGCACGATCAAAGTTTAAAGGACTTAATTACATAAAAAGTAGAGATGTTAGTAAGACTTGAAATATAAAATGATGATTTTTTTTCTTTATAAACATACACTCTCCAGTACTTAACAATAAATAAATGTCTTTTGTATCTTTTTACAAGCAAACCTTGATTATTAGTTGATGATTATTCTTGGAAAAGGTAAGACCCTTCATTTATGCAATAAGTATAAAATGATATTTTAAAAATTTTCATTTTTCTTTAGATATAAGAAACGAGTTGTTTCACTTAGTTGTAGACTTTTGAGTAGCTCGATCTGAGCAAAATGCATTTGTTAATGAATTTCACTTGAATTAAAAAAAAATTACTGTTTACCTAGATTTTAAAAGTGCCACCCCATACATAAATTTTAGTTATCATCCAATAACTATTGCTTTTAGAAAAAAATTTGGGTAGTCCTAGAATATACTTCTTTTCCATTCATTCATTATCATATGTATATTTCAACTAATTATATTAATATGCATACAAATATAACCATCTAAGACCTTCTCTTTAAAGGACAATTTAAAAAATAAAATTTGAGTATTCGGAGGATTCTTTGACGATATCCGTATCTAGTTCTTCAAAGAGAGTCAGAACGCCTAATAATAGCCCAATTCCATTCATGATTGGTTGAGCTTAATTTACTACTATAATTAATGACTAATAATATTTTTAAAACTGAAATGATGAATAAATTTTAATTGTTTAATTTATTTAATTTTACTAATAAAGTACTTGACTTCAAACATAAAAGTTCTCTATTGAATTTTTAATTGATTGTAATCATATGTATTAATCTTGTTATAGCTTACAATTCATAACTTATTTATTAATTCTTGCGATTCTCAGTTGATTTATTAATTCCTAGAGAATTACATGTTTTATAAGTTATAATGTAAAATTTCATCTTATAAAAAAAGTGTAAAATTTCATAATGAACGAGTTCTACTGTTTCAAGTTGTGAAAAGTTCAATTTCAGTATTTTTTTTATTTGACTCGCACTTTTATTTTCTTCTTTTTTTATATATAATTATTTTGTTAGAGTTGATATTTATAAGGGCAAGCTCTTGATACCAATAGAAAAGCCGCAAATTGTCAAAAAACTTTTGTTTAAATTTGAACTAAATATTTTATTTGTCCCCAATAAAAAACAATACCAAACAACTGTTAGTTTAAACTTGATTTCAATCATATGAGCAATATCCTTTTTTTTTGTTAGTTATTAGGTACTAATTTAGAAATAGAGAGATTAAATGATTAATTGGCTAAGGCAACACTTATATATATAGGACAGTGATCCAATCCAAGGTACCAAATTGAATCACTTTTCGGGAATCCAACAGGAGCCATTGGATTGAAATCCAATTGCCGCGATGGTTTTTTTTTTTTTATTTATTTCTTGGTTGCACATGGTGGGTGGCCTTTGGATTTAAATTCAAAGGCCACCAACCTTTGTCTCGAAAACTGTTCCAATCCGAGAGTTCCCCCATATATATATAGGATCCCTCTATATTACGTTTAACGTAACATACACCCACACATAGCAACAGTACCCACTGGTGGGGCCGCTACTGTTGTTGTGTGTGTGCTATGTTACGTTAAACGTAACTTAGCACTGGCCATATATATATACCTTAAGTAGAGGCCTGTCAAGTCTAAGTTAATTTTTTAGTCATTCATCTCAAGACTTGAACGCAAATAACTATTTAAAAGAAATATATTTAAAACTAGCACACCCTTGTGATAGATGCATTTATGTGGATGAATTCATTCTTTCCAAGGAATTTGTTGTTGGCACACCATTTCAAATTTTCAATCTTTGAAATTATTTTGGTTCTCAGTCAATAAGTACTTCAGAGGTCATCTGGTTAAGCAATCTCGAATTTTGATATTGTTAGTTGTGGCCGGTCCGAATTTCTCAAATTACATATAAACTATTAATAAATGGTAAACTTAATAAAGTTGCAATAGCATTAGCCTACAAATTTAAGTCATTAGTAATGTTTGTAAACACGTTTATTTTTAATTGTACCTCAATTATTTTCTTGCACATTTATATTTTGAATTGTTTATGATGTTCTACATCTATATGAATATATTTGTAATATAATTCAAATGTCTATTGAGACTATGTCAAAAAATTTCTCCCACTATTAAACAGATATCTACGTTTAGATACCCATATTTGTGGGAAGATAAATATATTTTTTTAATAGAAAAGCTTAGCTTTCATTAAACGAACTTGAGAATAAATACAAAAGTTGAGTTGGACACTTCTTAGTCCACACTTTTGATTATGCATTGTTTAGAGCCAACTTGGATATTGAGTGGGCAGTATCATTACAAAGTCTTGAAATGTGCTGAATTGTGGTGTCGTTCATCCTTTTAAGTCTTTCTTGAATATCTAAAATAGTCCAATCGACTTAAGCTTTACTGCATTTTCTCCCTAACACTAGGTCTACAGCTTCTTGGCAATCAGATTCAATTATCAAAGGCCTGCATCCAGCGGCTTCTGCAACTTCAAAACCCAACTGAATTGCTTCTGCTTCTGCTGCAAGAACATCTCCAAAGAACCCTTCCTGTTTTTGAGCTACTGCCACAAATTTTCCTCTAGAGTCTCTATTCACAACTCCTAAACCTGCCACTTTATTTTGTCTATTCATTGCTGCATACATGTTTATCTTTAAGCAGCCTGCTGGTGTGGGTTTCCAAGTTTGCTCTGCTAAAGCGGTCTGGCTTTGAGGGGAAGGTAGTGATGGTGGCTTAATTTTCCTATAAGCTTCTACAATGGCTTCTGCTTTAGCCAATGATACTTGGGAATCTTTCTTCTTTCCTTCAAAGATAAAGAGATTCCTTGAATGCCAATTCGCCCAACAAATTGCAATAAATAACTCGATCTTTGTCGTACTCTTTTTTACAGTCAAAGTTTTGAACACACCCAAGAGATCTTGATTTGCAAAGAGGTTCATTTTATCTGCAAAATTAGTGATGTTCTATGTCTTCTTGGATGCTTTGCAGTTTAGAAGTGCATAGGTGGTATTCTGTCCTGCTTACCACATCTTAAACATCAAGGTTGCTGTAAAACTTTTTTTTTCCAAGAGATTCTCGGTTGTTAGAGGGAGATTTTGGGCTGCCCTCCACATGAAAATCTTTATCTTCTCTAAAATATCCAGTTTCCATATTGTATGCCACTCGGATGATTTTCTTTTTAAAGTACTTGGGCAGTTTGGGAATTTCAACTTTAAAGCCACCGAGTATCCTCTCTTCACAGTATAGTTACCATGCTTATCAAAGCCCCATATGAGCTTATTTGGCCTCAAGCTTTTTGGTAGCACTATCTTCAAAATGTGCTCTATGTCTTCAGCTGTGAAGTGTTGTTTTATTAGAGTTTCATTCCACTTATACTCTCCATCTATCAATACAGAGATTGAGGTATCTAAAGGCAGGGTTGGTGTTGACAAAATCTTGAAAGTTAAAGGTCTAGGAACCCAATTACTGTTGTAAATTCTGACTTGATCTCCACATCTTATCCTCTATCTCAATCATTGTTGCAGCACTTGTCTACCCCAGAGGATACTCCTCCATATAAAAGATAGCTTACATCAAAAGTTTGCATTCAAATTTTTTTTTTAAATATTAAGCCTAGAGAACTCTTGCCATTAAGGAGTTAGGGAACTGAATTACTCTCCAGCCTTGCTTAGTTAATAAAGCTTGGTTAAAGCTAGATAACTCTCTAAATCTCATCCCTCATTTCTCTTTTGACTTGCACATTCCCTCTCACCTAGACCAGTGAATGCCTCTGTGATTTCTTTTTGTTTCCCACAAAAAACGAGCTATTTCCTTTTGGATGTTAGCACATAGACCCATTGCTTTGATTAACACTTCTTTTCCTCCACTTGAAATTTTTTTTTTTTTTTGACAGTTGGATATCTTATTCAGCAGCCTTAACTTGATGTAGTTGAAGAAGCTTACTTTTTTCCTTCCCACCATAGATGGCAGCCCTAAATTCTTCTGACGTCTAGATACCACATTAAGTTGGAATATGCTTTTGATCTCCTCCATTTGCTTGGCGTAGGTGTTTGCAGTGAAGAACATATAGGATTTTTGGTAGTTAAAGATTTGTCCGGATGCAATTGCATAGTTGTCAAAGATTTGTTTCAGCCTTTTTCATTCTTCCGGATCAGCCCTTGTGAAGATAAGGCTATTATTTGCAAAAAAGAGGTGGGCGATTGACAAGCGGCTGCTGAAATTTATGCCTTAAATTAGCTTATTTGATTCTACCTATTGCAACAAGTTTGAGAAGCCTTTTGCGCAGAGAATAAAAAGATAAGGAGACAGAGGGTAGCCTTGCCTCAAACCCCCCTATGAGTGAATCATTCCTTTTGCAGCACTATTAATAAGAATGGAGAAAGATGCTGTCGAGATACACCTCATTATCAACTCAATCCATTTGGGGGAAAAGCCTAATTTTTCCATAACATTCTCCAAGAAACCCCATTCAATCATATCATAGGTCTTGCTTATATCAAACTTTAAAGCTACCTGCCCTTTTTTTTTTCCCTTTATTGAGCCTTATTTTATGCAAACACTTATAGTCAATGACCACATTATCGGTAATGAGCCTACCAGGGATAAATGCACTTTGTGTTTGAGAGATAATGTTATGTAACATGTGTTTACACCTATTTGCTATGGTTTTTGTTATAATTCTATAAATTACATTATAAAGACTAATAGGCCTAAACTCTGTCACTTGTCTTGGCTTCTTAACCTTAGGTATCAATGCAATGTATGTGTGATAGAGAGGGGCAATGTTATCTCCTTCATTAAGGATGTTAAGGCAGGTTATCAACACTCCTTTGTTCACTGATTTCTAGTGTTTTTGAAAGAATGCTACTAGAAATCCATCTGGTCTGGTAGCTTTTGTTGGACATATTTGCAATAGGGCTGTTATTATCTCTTCGGCACTGAAAGGTTATCCAACTCTTCGTTCATTTTCGTTGTTATTTTCCTTGGTATTTTTTCCAGCACCTCTTCCATTTGAGTTTAAGAGGGGTTTGTTGTAGTGAAGAGATTTGCAAAGTAGTTACAAAATATTCTTTCCACATCTTCTTCTTTCTCTGTCCAGTTCCCATCTTCATCTAAGATTCCCTAAATTTTGTTTTTCCTCTTTCTGGATGATGCTTTTGCATAGAAAAATTTTGTATTTTTGTCCCCTTTGTGCAACCAATCTGCTATGGACCTCTGCTTCCAGTATATTTCTTGTTCTAAAAAGAGGCCATCGATATGTTTTTCTAATTTTTTAACCAGCTCAACATCCTCATAATGTTGATTTCGTTGATTTAATTCTTTTAGCTCCTGTATCAGCTTCTCCACTTTGTGCCTTCTATCTCCTAGCTCTTCTCTTCTCCACATTTGAAGTTGGATCATTGATTCTTTTGTTGTTTTCATTAAACATTCAACCGCATTTCCATGACTCCATTTGTCATATGAGCTCCATAAGTCCTCATAATGCACCTGGGGGAAAGTCCTTCTCTTGTATCTTAGCCCTCTTCCTTTTTCCACTACTGTCATTATAATAGGGTTGTGATCGAATGTCCATGTCTCCAGAGTTACAGCGGTTGATTCTAGGAACATGTTTCCCCATTCTTTATTTCACAGAAAACGATCTAATCTTTCATCGATCAAGCAATATCCATACCTTTTGTTCGACCATGTCACTGGGCGCCCACTACTCCTTAAATCCATCAGGTTGCATTCCTTAACAGGCTCCCTGAAATTTTGCATTAAATTAACATCTCTATCATTTCCTCCTATCTTTTCGCAAGGTCATAAAATTTCGTTGAAGTCTTCAAAGCACAACTGAGGTAGAGAAAATAAGTTGGCTAACCTTTTAATGAGTGTCAGTGTATGGTGCTTTTGACTCATTTCCGGGTGTGCATAGATTCCTGTACATCTCCAGTAGCTTCCATTTTCAGCACATACAACTGCATCAATGCGATGTCTACTCCAAGACTTTACATCCACCCTCAAGTCAGAATCCCACATTAGGGCTAAGCCCCCCCCCTC
This sequence comes from Citrus x limon, assembly GCA_034663535.1. Classification (NCBI taxonomy): domain Eukaryota; kingdom Viridiplantae; phylum Streptophyta; class Magnoliopsida; order Sapindales; family Rutaceae; genus Citrus; species Citrus x limon. The sequence goes on from CM067997.1 coordinate 27,313,891, forward strand.
TCCTTTCATGTTCTGTCAACTTGAAAACAATTTTCAAAATTTAATTTATGACTATTTTCTTACATTTGACTCGGTGTTAACTTGGTCTCAACAAGAAAAACAAGCTTAGGCCAATGCATTTGGAGCAGTTTTTTGAGTTTCGCGGAACGTCGAGTTACTCCCCAGTCCCCGAACATTCCAGCTGATAACATTCATGGCTGTCGGCCGGGCTGTTATCCAACCTCCGCCGATTTTAATACTGAAAATTCCATTGCCATCTCCCTTGTTTCATTGGTTTGCTTTTCCATGCTCTCCATGTCTAGCTTTTGTTTTGCTTTCGGTGAAGCAAAGATCACTATCTCCATAGGACCACTCATTTTTTTCCTTTTCGTTTATGGGCTTTCCAAATTTATTCCCATTACTTCAGCTGCTGGCCTTTTTGCTATATTTGGCCCATTTTGCAGCTCTGCCCCTTTTTCTCTAATTTTGTCATCTTGTCTAGCTTGCATTTTCCACTTTCTCTTTTTGGGCTTTGTCGTAGGTGCCATTGGCCCATTTGCCACTTTTCCATTTTCCCCTTCAACCTCGACTTTCAGTTTCCCGCCACAAATTTTCTTCATTGCCAAATTCAATTTCCCTTGTAACTTTTTTGGCTCCGTCTCTTTTTCTTTCCCTTCTGCATTAGCCGTCTGCTCCCCTATTGATGTTGACTTCATTGACAATCCCACTTAGCCTCTGACAGCTTTCACTCCTTGCTCCCTTATCATTGCCCTCTTTCATGAAAAGCTCCTCTGGAATTATTATCTTCTTACTCCGGGTTGCTCCAACATCCAAACCCGATGTTTCATTCCCGGTTGAGGCTTGCACTTCTGTAACTTTGGACTTGGAATTGCTAGGTGGGCTTTGCTAATTCCTTCTTTGATTTTGTACGTCTGCATTCCTTCGAGAAGATAAAATATTTTTAAGTGGATAGAAACTCAAAACTTACGAAGCCCACTATTAGGCCTAAAGCCTCAGTGGCTATACATGTTTATTAAGATGGTAGACATGATGATCATACACACAGAGGATTGAGGATTCTATCTATAAATAGTGTTTGCATTCTTAAATAGTTTAGCGTTCTATTTTTTCACTTGAGTCCTATTATTTGTAGAAGTTAATTAATTAAGCCATAAGTTTTAAAAGTGGATGACTTAAGTCTTCCCGAATTTAATTAAGCCGTCTCCTTGTTACTCTATTACGTACGTGAAGAATGTTGAAAAAGGGGCTACTCGTGTTGATTTAGTTTACCTTTATATTGTTGACGGTATTTGATGTGTTTGAATTCAATTTAATTACCTTGTTTTATATTTTTAATATTACAATTATTGGATAATCATCAAACTGAATGGATGTTGTTTCCGTCTTTTTAATATTTTATGATCTACATTATTATTGGACAATCAAATTGAGTGTTCTTGTTCGCAGTATTTTAATGGATGTTGCTTATTAACTCATAATAAAAAAATACCCCAACTTATTACTCTCGATTTTTTTTCTTTATTTAATTTTAAATATTATTTTTTACTCCTAATTAAACCCAATTAGACTAAAAAGGGAAGTATTAAAAAGATAAAAAAATAAAAGTAAGAAGAAGAAGAATGGAGAGAAAGAGAGCTACGGAAATGAAAGGTGGGGGAGAAAGTTGTTGGCCGAAACATTTCGTGGAAACCCCTTCAGTTTTCTGAAATTGGAGGTAGGGTTCTCAATTTTTGAGTTTCTTACACTATTAATTTTTTTTTAAAAAAAAAAATTGATTTGGTATTCGGAGGATTGCAAAAGAATAACAAGATATTGGATAAGATGAGTTCTACTGTACATAAATATTGTATTGTGAGTTTATATATTTTCTAATATTAGTTCATTTATATTTATATTATGATTAATTGTGATTTTGATTAAATTTTGGGGTTTGCTTATTAAATAAATTTGAGGATTCGGATGTTTTGATAATTGATTTATGAATTTTAGAGCAGAAATTTCCTGAAATAATGAATTGAGCTCTTATAGGCAAAATAAATTAAAGTACTTATGGTGGGATATGTAAGAATCATGAAAATTGGTGGATTAGAATTAATTCTATAAATTTTAGATTTAAAGACATATCTGAGCATTGTCAACATTATATGTTAATTTACAGCAGTGAGATTTCTAGAAGGAGATGTCACTAGATAATGAATACAGAGAATAAATTACAAACTAGTTTTATTTCATAATGGATGTTGAGTATAAGTATGTTTTCTTGGTTCAACAAAGAGCCACGTTCGTAAATTAGCATAGGACGTCGAGATGAGTCAAGTTTGAGCGTCATCGTTCTGAGTGGAATATGCCAAATTTATATTTTATATTTTTCTTATGATTTTAAATTTAGTTTTGATGCTTTCATTAAGTTTGCAGAAAGTAGAATTTATTTGCATACTAATGTGTTCCTTTAAGGATATGAAAAATGACTTTTTTAATTCATTTGATTTTAAATGCATGATAGTATTTTAGTGAAATAAAATATAGATTTAAATTTTGTTTAAAGTGCTTATGTATGTGTGTAAAAAGTTTGTTTCCAAAATCCTCAGGCAATACATTTCCCATCCAGATACAAAGATAAGTACATAAAATGACTGTGATGATGTTAGGAGTCGTAGATCATATTAATAAAGCATTTTTATCACCTCTTTTTTGGATTGTGTAAGTTATGGTTGTTTAATGTATTAGCGACAACATATTCTTTTGAAACTATTGGAAATATTGGGTGATATTTGGATGAGATTATTTAAGCATATTATTTACAGTGATGTAGTATATTATGTGTTTGGAAAGTTGACCAATGAAGTTGGTTGAGTACTAGATTATTTTGGAAGTGCTTATCTTACATATTTGCATATTAGAAATGTAAAAAATACTGTGGAGATTTTATCAAATTTTAGGCAAATCTATATTGTTAAATTTATCACATTATATAAAACTAGATAAACTTACCCTTAAAGTTTGGGGCAGATTGTTTCAATTTAAGAGTTGAGTCTTAGCTCTAAGTTATATTCTTAATTTAGAAACTATACTAAATCAATATAGAATATTCTCCTCAACACTTCCATCACATGCAGGATAATATTTTTAGTTGGTCCTTGTCATATGGTAAAATAGTGTGGGTCCATCCATATTTTTCTATTATAATAACATACAAATGTCTATAGGTCTAACCATACTCAAAAGCTAGCTAAAGGGTTGAGGCCCAAGTTTTTTACACTTATCAAAGTCTTTCATTCCTAGTCCATGTAGGATAATGTCCATAATATGCCTATCACGAGCAAGCCGATCTTTTTGTCTAGTCTTTTTCATGTGGTAAGGTAATGTGATCTCACTTATATGTGAATTTAGTTTTGATATATTAAATCCCATGAGCTTAATTAGACCTTATTACGGATTGTGGTTGAAATACTATAAATAATTTATTTCACAAGTTTTGATAAAAGTGGTGTTTAATGAACTTTTAAAAGTTGTTTATTCCATAAGTTTCTCTATTTTAACAGTAGTAAAACCAGTAGAGAGCACTTTTTTTTTAAATTCTTATTATAACTTTAATATTTTATTAAAATAACAATCGTGTTTTACTTTCCATAATAATATAGAAAGAAAAAATAATTTAAACTTATATCTACTTTAGTCATTATATAATAATTAAGAGAGTATTTTCGTAATAAAATTTACTAAATATATATACTGTACTTCTGAAATTGAGTGATGATATAGTCACAAACTCTTGTACAAACTTATTTTGTATAAATTGATTTAGTATTAACTTATTGATTGAATGAAAATACAAAATAATAAAAACAAATTATGTTGACCAAAAGACATCTAATCCAACTAATTAAATCATACCAAATCAATTTATATATAAAAAAATTATATAAAAATTTATAACTATATTATTATTGTTTGAAATTGACAAACATTAAGCTACATTTTGAATTAACAGTTTATTTTATCCGTATACGAAAAGCAACACACTTTAGCAACTTTATTCTTTACACTTCTAAGAATTAGGAAAAAGACCCGATACGTCATGGAAATGTTGGTCACAATATCCCACATTTGCCGCCATTCCGCTCTTTAATTTTAACTCTTTTTTATTCTAATCTTTAATATTTCTTTTTCAGGCTTCCTGTGGGAGCAAAATTTTGGTGCTCGGCAAATCATTTTCAGGCAATAATAAATCTCTTTAGTTTGGAATCTTGTTTCATTCGTGGCTTGGAACTACGATAGCAAGAAAATTTAATGTCGGCATTTCACAGGGAATTAATAGTAGTTTGTGATCAATCAATTTGCAAGAAAAGGACCGATATAATGCTGCCAATTTTCAATCAATCGGAGTGACTATAAGACAAAGAAAGCACAGCTAGCATTATCAATAATTCAGATAAATCTAAACCAATCAGTGGAAAAGCTGAATAGACAGATAATGAACCTAATCTCTTAAATATGAGACAGAATAGCTGTCTTCGTGGCTAATAGCTGTCTTCGTGGCTCCTTTTCACGTGGAAAGCTAGACCCTAATTCAAACATAAAAATCACCATCAATAATATATCTTCCTTGGCATCTTGCTCCATTCGACCATTAAATTTAGATAATAAGTTAGCTAGTGACAATGCCAAAAAAGGCTTATGACCATCAACAAGAGTGACGGCAACACGAAGAAACGCTAGGTGCAAATAAGTGGATTAATCTCTACATTTCACTTGTAATAAAAAATAAATTTAATTTTTCCGGTCAACAATTTTTGTTACTTTGAGTTTCAGACTTTCAGTCAGCGAAATTTGAAAAATGAAACTCCCAAATAACTAATTCGGAAGCTCAAGATTGAAATCAATAATTTAAAAATGATAATTATATGCATTCTTATACCAGTAATACATAATGTTTCTAATTCATTTATTGATATTTTAAATAATCTCTTGGGTAAATTTTCGATTATTCCGAATTTATTATCTTTAAATTATTCCATTACTATTAAAAACTTTAAGTTATTTTAATTTTTATTTAAAAAATGAGAGGAGAGAGCTAATTTATATTTGTTAAATTATTTTAATTATTAACAATATTTTAATATGATTATTCTACTAAACAAATTAAACTGTTTATATTACATTTGTAATTATTAAAAATTTTGATGTTCAATTGTTTTTTTGAAATCATATTCTACTAAACAAATTAAACTGTTTATATTACATTTGTAATTATTAAAAATTTTGATGTTCAATTGTTTTTTTGAACTCTTTAGATAAGAAACCCTCCCTAAATTCTCTCTCTCCGTCACCAATCAATCTCCCGAAGTCTGTTATTGATCGGCTTTATAAAGTTAAGGTTTGTAATGCAAAACTGAAAATCGTTTTTTCGTCCATTCGTTGCCCTCTCTTGCTCTTTCTAAGCGTTTTAACCAGCCATCAACTTGGTCAAATTAGTTGACTCAAGTGCCCACGCGAGGACTTAAATGATGAAACTAATGAATTGGGCACTTGAAAACTCTGCGTTTTGCTTTGGCTTTGATTAATGGCCAACATGTTCCTGGCCTCAATCTCATCAACACTCCTAGTTCTCAAGATTATAACAAATATAAAGATTCACTACTAGAAAAATGGGCTTTACTGACACCAATTTAGTGTCAGTAATTACTTTTGCTGACACTTGTTAATTGTGTCAGTAATGCTCAAGCCAGAACACACTGACACTAATCTTTGGTGTCAGTGATTTTTGCGTCAGTATTTTGTGTCACTATAGTATCACCACCATAGTGATACTATGATGTTAGTATCAGTTGATACTATTTTTATGTCAGTATTTTGTGTCACTAGAGAGTCACAAGGATAGTGACTCAATCGCGTTAGCATTTAATGATACTATTTACATGTCACTGATTTATGTGACTACAGTATCAGGAATCCACTGACTCAGTAACATCAAAAATTCTTATCGTCATTTAAATAATTAGTGTCAGTATTAACGGTGCTATACCGGTTGTGTTTTATTTTTTTTAATGACATTATTCATGTTTATTTTACAATTAAAATAAACCCAAAATATATTAAACATACCAAATCTTGTAATGCAATTCACATAATACACATTTCAAATACATCAGTTAAATTAAAATAGTTCAAATACATCATTGTTTGGGGGTAAAAAACATGTTCAAGTACAAAATTAAGCTTTGAACAAGTAGTATACACGATAAAGTACTAAATTAATTTCGGAAAATTTAGCCAAGAAGAAAAAACAAATAACAATGTCACTGATTTTGGAGTCACTGATTTTGGAGTCCGCATATGCCTTCATTTTTTTTCCACCTACAAGTATATAAAATCAATTAGCACACCACAAAAAATAAATCACAGATTTGTTTTAAGGAAAAATAATCATAAATTACTTGTATGTTACCTCGCGATTGTAGGCTGTAATTAACTTGGCAACGTATGTAGCCCACTGATCACGAAGTCGCGAGAGGTCCTTGACAGTGTATTCCTCAACTCCCTTGAACTTTAATTTTAAAACAACAAGTTATTCACCGAAAATCCTTGACTAAACTACTTAATTATCATTCATTTAAATACATTTGTGTGTTAACAATTAAAGCCAACAAATAAACTCCAACAATGTTACTGTTTTATCCAAAATTATATAGGTAAATACTGAACATCCTGATCATGGTAATTCCAAAAAAAAAAACAACTTGTGAACCCCAACAACAACAATATTTGATAGCCGAAGCAACTTGTGAACCCCAACAGTACGCGATTTAATACAAATATGGATGTACATACAAAACCTTAATTAGGATGACAACTTATCCTCATCAAAGTAAAGTACAAGCAACGACACCATAGCACATCCCCACTAACAACTACTTTGCAACCCAAACAATTGTTTTGTGTTGGGATATGCAGTACATTGTGTATATCCCAAATCCTAATTCATGTCTATATGGATATTCATATAATCTATTCAACAGTATGCAACATAGTCACCATTATAAGTACCCTCACAGTTTATAAAATGCATACAATACGCAATAAAAAGATAACTGTAAAGAAGCACACAGGTGTTTGAGCTGATTCATTTCACAATAAATTAAAACAATATGATACAGTATTGTAAAAATCATTTTCAATACTTACATTATTTTTCAGAACGTTCACATTTGTGATGATATCTTGCATGTATTTCATCACATAGTAACCACATTCAAAGCTGCTCGGCTGCCTCGGACACTACAAGATCAAAATTACATTAATTTTTTACTGTACGTTAACAATAATTAGTTAGGTTTGTCTGATTTTTACCTTGACAGGTATCCATTGAACATTGGCCTTTGTATCAGAATTTAAACTCTGATGTATTCGAATCCCCCTACAATTAAGAGACATAGCTAACGTTAGCAAATAATTAGCATAAGACATAAAAATAAAATAGCATGATCAAAGATACAAATAACAAACTTAACTGATTGACAATCTGCATTAGCTCTTCATCAGGACTACCTTCCAAAGGATCAAGGTAATAGGTTGTACGTCTCACCATATCAATTGCCAATAACACCCAGTGGGCACTAAACAAAGTAAAAATTGTTCTCACACATGAATTACAAGTAAAAGTGATTAATCTACAAATTAAAGAATATTACTAGCAAATGAAAAAGGTTATACCCAGGGTTATACGGGAATACGATGACTTGTCCCAATTCTGCCAAGCCTAACAGTTTTGAAATGTATTGAGTCCTGTCTTTGAAACTGACCCTTGGATATAGCTTCTCAAAAAGCCCAAACTGAACTGGTTTAGTACTTCCATTGCTCTCCATCTCCTCATACAGGTGTCTAAGAGGAAACAAATATATATAACGAAGTAAGTTTGAATATAGGAAACAAAATAATAGGGCCAAGTTTACTAAAACATAAGTTATGATTTACCGTACTTGATCCATATGTTAATGATGCAGTTTGAGACCTCTTTAAACTCGATGATTTCAGCACAAATCATTTTGTCCAAGTGTGTTTCCCAAATTTCACCAAAGGTTGCTGTGTCATGCCGAATCCTGATCAACCGAGGTAAAGAATTCTCGATGAACATGGTAAACATGTTCATATATTCACTCCTGTCATTCTTTCTTGATCGTGCTGCTGCCCGTGTATTCTTCACACGTACATTGAGGTCTTTTGCTGCTGGTCTGATGACTCGGGGTTCTTTTTTGGCTATTTCTGCTGGTCTGATGACTCTGGGTTCTTTTTTGGCTACTTCTGCTGGTATGATGACTCTGGGTTCTTTTTTGGCTACTTCTGCTGGTCTGATGACTGGTGGTTCTTTGTTGGGTACTTTGTCATGACAGGAGAACTGCCTATCTAGTACTTTAGGAGTTAGTCGAGGAGATCTTCTCGGTGTGGGTGTTGTGCAAATTTTAATGAACTCGCAAGCGCACGAATCTATTGTAGTATAGACTAATGGTGACGAGTGTCGATCCCACGAGGAGGTGGATTTTTAATTATATATAGAATTAATTTTGTAAATGGGCGGTTGGAATTGTGGTGGAAGTGATTTAAAATATGCTAAAATTGGAATTGCAATGGCAAGAATAAATTGTAGAGAAAATCGATTAAATTGACGTACTTGGGTATCTGGATCCGTATCAACATGCATCATGGGCTAAATAATCCGTATTAATGCCAATTAAATCATGAGGGGGGAATCCACACCTCATGAACCACGCTCTAATCAATATGGTGCTAAGGGCTTATCGTGCCAAATAATAATAACCTTATACTAGAGAGCCGGTGTAACCAAGGCGGTATCTAGACAAGATCAGTATTATTTGTCGACGATAAGTCAAATCATCCACAAAAACTAGAGGGGAAAAGAAAATAAATTTACCAAATAAAGCCCATGACACATGTTGAGACTTCACCTTCAACCCAAGCTTGAAAGAAAATTAGCCACTCATAATTGAACTAGGGGCAAAATGGGAATTTATTAAAATACAAAGAAAATACAAGATGGAGAGGGAATTACAGAAAATGGATCCCAAAAATGGATTCAGAGATATCAAATTAGGGGGGGGAGGCCCCCTTTTTATAGATACATGGAGTAAATCATGGCCATCGGATTAAAAACAGTTTGGACGCTCAGGATTGCGCCACGTCATCAGTCAACAGTCCACGGTTTGACCACGCGGATGAACAGTAACACGGTTTGACCCGGATGAACAGTAACGCGGTTTGGTTGAAAATAATCCTGTGTGATGCATGCACCGTACGCGAGATTTTTCGTCCACTGATATGCTGCCACGTCACCGTCAACAGTACATAAGAATTTTAGTCCAACAGGATCGTGACACCTCATCAGTCAATGCCACATCATCGGTCAATGCCACGTCATCGATCCGTCTATGTGAACAGTGTCGTGAACAGTAACGTAGACAGTACCGTATACGTGAATAGTACCGTACATGTGAATAGTGCCATTTTTCCTTTTATGCTCCTCCTAAGGTTTTCGACCGTCCTGAGTTCAAAAGTGATGTCCGTTTTGCCGTCTGATCTCTCCTTTATTGTGAAATGACTATAATGCCCCTAAAATACATAAAATACTTAATTAAAATAACACACACGTAATTACATCACAAGAAGGTTAAATACATAAAAGTAAGGGTTGTTAGTAAGACTTGAAATGTAAAATGACGGTTTTCTCCTTTATAAATATGCATTTTCTAACACTCAACACACCCCCCAACCAGCTTATTGCTAGTCTCTAGCAAATAAAGCGAAAACAAAATTCAAATTCAAAATTATTATTATTTTTTTTTTTAGAAACACTCGTGTTTATTCAATCAGATTAATGATAGCAATCAAATAAAAGTATAAGCATTATCTCCAGTCTAAAGCAACATCACACCCACATCAACCATCCACATGAATTAGCCCAGTAGACTTTGTTATAGCTACTTTCAAGAATGACATGTCAAACCCCAAAATCTCACTGGAAGTAGTGACACTCTCACAAAGAAATTAAAACCCAATAAACATAGTCACTCCAATGAATGGTAATTGAGAGAGAAAATAATAAAGAAATGATATCACATGCTCTCACCAAGATGAAATAAATATGCCCTCAGCTTAGAAATAATACGATCTCAAGTCAAATAAAATGTTAGTCAACCCACTTTATTTATCTTTTTTTTTTATTATTATTATGCATCACTACATCTTTTTAGCCCATATAACTAGCTTCTACTTCAAACTATAGTTCCCTAAAATCAAGGACTTTTATTAGGACGTAACGTAGGCTAGGGATATGGCTGACAAAGAAAGGAAATAAGGAAAACAAAGTGTATGTTTGAGAAAAATGCAGAATTTTTTTTTTTTTTTTTTGGAACTTGCAAGGTGGATTTCACCTATTATTGTTATTTTTATTCTTTTGAAACAACAACTTTTGTTTTTGTTTTTTTTTTTTTTTTTTTTTTTGGCATAACTTCACTGAACAACATAATTATTTACATTTTCTCAAACATAAATAGGTGATGGAACTTAAAAGACATTGGGTAATACTCCAAATCGGAGTGGGTCAAGATGATAAGTTGACAAAGAAAAGGTTTTTGTTCTTTTTTTTTTTTTTTTTTTTTTTTTAAAGGCTCAAAAGGGGTAACTATGGATATTTAATAAAAGGGATGGCTAGAAAGGCTCAAACGGATCAAAGATGGCCTTTCCATCGTCTTTTAGGGCTCTAAATAATTATCCATATCTACTAGTTAGATGGGCCTCCCAATGTAGCAACACACATTTTTTTTCTTTTTTTTTTTTTTTAATTTTACCATATTTTATTTATTTATTTTTTTTTAAAGGGTTAACTTAAAAGAAATCTAGAGATCGTGTATAAAATAATAAACTGCTAAGCTGTATAGAGAATGGGCAAAAGGGTTACTCTCCAAGAAAATGATAGGCTCAACTACTCACTTGGCACTTATTTATGACATGTTCATTCCTTCAAGCAACTCATATTTGTCTCCGACATCAACATGTAAAGTAGCAAACATAGCGTAACATCACTTAAGACCAAAGATAATACAAATACTAAAATTTGAAATTAATCATGTCATCCAATGTTAAAACAAATAACACAATTTTTTTTTTTAAACAACATTCTACCCCCCAACCTATTCTAAACATGAAAGGAAAATATGCATGCAGAAATGTGAAAATGATGTAGAAAAATTAATTAGAAAAAGAATTTTTTTTTTTTTTTAAACTAAGAAGATGCGTTTCTAGAGGCACTACACTCCATATTCAGCCATCTTCGACTCAAAAATTTGAAACTACATATTTATAAAGGAGAAAGAGGAAGAAAACAGGTTTTTTTTTTTTTTTTTTTTTTTTTTTTTTTTAAAACGATGAAGATGCGTTTCTAGAGTAACTACACTCCATATTCAGCCATCTTCAACATAAAATGTTAGCAACAGTTAGTTTCTACAACAAAAAATCAGTAAAAACTTAACCAAGATTCCACAATTATTCCACAATTGTCGACTATTCCCTCCCCCCAACCAGAACGAAACATTGTCCTCAATGTTTTAAAGGAAAGAAGTAGAGTTTAGAAGACATCACCTGGGTGGTGCAACACAGAAGAAAATATTTACAGGCGGAGAGTTAAATCTAATTTGTACTTCTTACTGCGGCTACTGTTACCATCATTATTTGGTCGCTCCAACACAAAGGTCCAGGGGTTTGGCTCCGGTTTATAAGCTTGTAACATATCAAGTAGCTCATTAGCAGTGTGAGCACAAATAAAGAGTTTTTTCACATTAGAAGGAATGAAATAGTTTTTTATTGCATGGTTAAGAAATGCGATAAAGCCATCATAAAAGTTATTGACATTTAACAAACCGATGGGTTTCTTGTGGATGTGCAGATGGGCCCAAGATGCTAGTGTCATAAGTGCCTCTAGTGTTGCAAGATCTCCTGGAAGGAAAATAAAAGCATCAGCATGATTAAGCATTTCAGTTATTCTTTCTTGCATACTTGAGACGACTAACTCTTCTCCTGTTGATGAGTCAGACGAACTGCCCAATGGTTTTAGGACTCTTGGGATGATGCCTAACACTTGACTTCCTCTGATAAAAGCTGCTTCTGAGACCATTTTTGATAACCCTCGGTTACCTCCTCCATACACCAAATGTAATTTTCTCGCTGTTATGCTTCGACCAAGATCTATGGCTGCCTCAACGAACTCTTTATGTTTGCCATAGGTAAATCCAGAAAGCACACAAATGTTCTTGAATTGTCTATTGGGAGTGGCTGCCATTGTGATACTTCTCAAAAATAATTTGTGAGTGCTAGACAAAAAGTAAATCACATTTAAGAATCTTGGTGACAGTGGATCACAGCTGTGAATGAGGTAACATGTCAGTGTCAAATAACGCGTAAAGCACGTGACTCGCGAGTCAAAAAGAAAACAGTAAAAAGGAAAAAGCAAACAGTAATAAAATTATTAAAGGCAATAATGCAAACGATAAAACAATAGTGAAATAAAATAACAGAAAGTAAAAGGATATTTACACGTAGTTGCGACTGTGGCTCACATCTTCCTCTGGTTTTACGTCCAGAAACGGCTTGAACGCCCTCTATGGGTCGAGGATGGGCTTCCCATCCAGTTTTCTTATAAACTGGCAAACAGGGTCGTTTATAGTCAGATTCTCGAGACTATATTGTGCATGCTCTTTCTGGAATAATGGCCATAACCGGAGAATCGCTCCTTGCACATATCCACTGGGATGCGTTTCAAGAGACAAAAGGATATCATCCAATGACTCCTTATTCAAGCCATCCCTAATGAATTGAATCTTATCTTCCCTGTTATCAGACACAATTCCTAAAGAACATGGGTTTCTATCGCAACTCATTCTGGCACACTTATGACAAGCAACAGAAATTCTTCGAGCTCGTCGTTTTCTTGCATAATTTCCTTTACCACAACCAGGCATGTATGCAATAAATTTAGGAGGTAACTCACCTGCCAATCGTACTTTAGCCTCGATTAACCAACGGATGTCTGCAGGTATGTTATTCTTCATGAGCAATCGCATGCGTTCAGACCAGGCTTTATAGATCGTAAGGAGGGCATTCTGAGGAAGTGAAGGGAATCGCTTGTGAAGCTTCGCTAGAATCTCGTTTCTGTCCATACCTTCGCCTCAGAATATCAGTTATTATGGGAAACTGAAGTTAACCGACTTGATTGTCACGGAGTACCGTTATCCGCCACTTCACCGGGGTAACAAACTAAAGCACACAAACAGAAAAACAAATTAAAACACACAAAGAAAATTAAAATCGTCCTCTTATTGAATTTACCTCAAGCTCCAACTGGATGTCGTAAACACTTCTCTCAATGTCTCTGAGTTGGCGTTCTAAACCCTCAACATAGGCTACTAACTCTGGTGGTTGTAGAGCCCAAATGCGTTGTGTTTTACAAAATAGAATCTGCCTTTTGAGATGAGTTTTGACACGTTGAAGTGGTTTAAGAATGTTCAGGAGGAACGGTCTAAGTAGGAGACTCATGATTAAAAATGATAAGAGAAAACTTAATGGTAAAATAAACACACTTATGCAAAAACAATTTCAATTAGCAAAAGAATAATAATAAAAAGAAATAAAGAAAAATCAAATCAATCGAAGAGAAAAAAAAATCAATTCAAATTTGGTGGGTCACTCAAATTTATTTCGATGTTTTCTCCATGTGGTTGGTACTCTAGATATGGCTTTAATCTTTGACCATTAACTTTAAACGTGACACCATTCTTTGGGTCCTTAATTTCAATTGCCCCATGTGGAAAAACAGTATGTACAATAAATGGGCCAGACCAACGAGAGCGTAACTTACCTGGGAATAGGTGCAAGCGAGAATTGAATAAAAGCACTTTCTGACCTGGAGTGAACGATTTTCTCATAATTTGCTTATCATGGAAGACTTTCATTCGTTGCTTGTAAATCTTGGCATTTTCGTATGCATCATTGCGAATTTCTTCAAGTTCTGCCAGCTGTAATCTTCTTTCTGAGCTGGCTTGCTGCATGTCAAAGTTGAATTTCTTGATGGCCCAATATGCACGATGCTCGAGTTCCACAGGTAGGTGGCAAGCTTTTCCATACACTAGCCTGTAGGGTGACATCCCAATCGGGGTCTTGAAAGCCGTTCTATATGCCCATAATGCATCATCAAGTCGTAATGACCAATCTTTCCTGTCTGGCCTTACCGTCTTTTCTAATATGTGCTTTATTTCTCGATTGGAGATCTCAACTTGGCCACTGGTTTGCGGATGATACGGGGTCGCCACTTTGTGTGTGATTGAATACTTTGTCAAAAGAGCCTTGAATGCTTTGTTACAAAAGTGGGCACCACCATCACTGATTATCGCTCGAGGGAATCCAAAGCGTGAAACAATGTTGCTTTTCAAAAATCCTATCACCACTTTGTGATCATTGGTTCTGCATGGAATTGCTTCCACCCATTTCGATACGTAGTCAACAGCAACCAATATGTATTGATGGCCAAAAGAAGGGGGAAAGGGTCCTATGAAGTCGATACCCCATACGTCAAAAATCTCAACCACTAAAATTAGATTTAGTGGCATCATGTTCCTTCGTGTAATGCTCCCCATTCGTTGACACCTATCACATGAAGAACAGAAAGTGTAAGCGTCTCGAAATATAGTTGGCCAATAGAAACCACATTGTAAAACTTTTGTAGCTGTTTTCTTAGCACTAAAATGGCCTCCACACGCTTGTTCATGGCAGAATGAAAGGATATTTTGAATTTCACTTTCTGGGACACATCGCCTAACAATTTGATCTGCACAATACTTGAACAAATACGGATCATCCCAAAAGAAATTCTTTATTTCCGCAAAGAATTTAGCCTTGTCTTGCTTGGTCCAATGCTCTGGAAGTTTACCTGTAACAAGATAATTAACTATATCAGCATACCAAGGTAATACTTCCACATTCATTAATTGTTCATCTGGAAATGACTCATTCAATGGTAATGGTTCCATAATTGTATCAAAATGGAGGCGAGAGAGATGGTCAGCTACAACATTCTCTGTGCCTTTCTTATCTTTGAATTCCAAGTCAAATTCCTGCAAAAGTAACACCCAACGAATTAGTCTAGCTTTTGCATCTTTCTTTGTGAGAAGATATTTAAGAGCAGCATGATCTGTGAATATAATTATTTTACAACCAATGAGATAAGATCGAAATTTCTCTAATGCAAACACTACTGCTAGCATTTCTTTTTCAGTAGTTGAATAATTCAACTGTGCATCATTCAATGTCATACTAGCATAGTAAATAACGTGGGGAATTCGATCAACTCTTTGTCCTAATACTGCTCCTACTGCATAATCAGATGCATCACACATGAGCTCAAATGGTAAGTTCCAGTTTGGGGCCTGAATGATGGGTGATGATGTCAACAACTGCTTTAATTTTTCAAACGCCATGAGACATGAATCATTAAAGATAAAAGGTACATCCTTAGCAAGTAAATTGCATAAGGGTCTAGAAACTTTGCTAAAATCTTTAATGAAACGTCTATAGAAACCAGCATGCCCAAGGAAAGATCTTACTTCTCTGACTGTTTTAGGTGGAGGAAGATTAGAAATTAGATCCACCTTGGCTTTGTCAACCTCAATACCTTTGCTTGAAATGATGTGACCGAGAACAATACCTTGTTTTACCATAAAATGGCACTTCTCCCAATTTAAGACTAAGCTCTTCTCGGTACATCTCTGCAGAACTAGCGTTAGATGATGTAAACATTGATCAAACGAGTCACCAAAGACAGAAAAATCATCCATAAAGACTTCAAGGAATCGTTCAACCATATCAGAAAAAATGCTCAACATGCATCGTTGGAATGTAGCAGGTGCATTACATAATCCAAATGGCATTCTTCTATATGCAAAAGTGCCAAAAGGGCAAGTGAAAGTAGTTTTCTCCTGATCTTTTGGTGCTATGGGAATCTGATTATATCCTGAATAACCATCTAGAAAGCAATAAAATTCATGGCCTGCTAATCTATCAAGCATTTGATCAATAAATGGTAAAGGAAAATGGTCTTTACGTGTGACAGAATTCAACTTTCTATAATCAATGCATACACGCCATCCTGTAGTTACTCTAGTTGGTATCAATTCATTATCAGCATTGGTAACTACTGTGACTCCTGACTTTTTGGGGACGACTTGTACAGGACTGACCCATGAACTATCAGAAATTGGGTAAATGATACCTGCATCTAATAGCTTAAGGACTTCAGTTCTAACAACTTCTTTCATGTTAGGATTTAACCGACGTTGCATCTCCCTAGTAGTTTTAGCATTTTCATCAAGGTGAATGTAATGCATGCAGTCTACTGGGTTTATACCTTTTATGTCTGCTATGGTCCATCCTAATGCCCCTTTGTGCTCTTTTAACACATCCAACAACTTACCTTTTTGTTCGTCATTTAGGGATGATGAGATGATTACCGGCAGAGTACTTTCTTCTCCCAAAAATGCATATTCCAGAGTGTTGGGTAATGGTTTGAGCTCGAGTTTCGGTGGTGATTCTGATGATGGAATGAGTTTCTTCTCTGATGGTGCTAGTTGTTCAACTCTTGACTTCCATTTATTAGTGTCCATGGATGGTGCTGAGTCAAGTAGGGCGTTGACCTCATCAACTGATCTGTCAATATCAAAATCAAAACCAAAGTGAGTTAAGCATGTCTGTAAAGGATCATCACTAAGGTTTGAAATAAAAGTATTATCGACTATTGTTTCTATTAAATCCACATCAACAATTCCATCATCTGCACTGTGAGGTTGTTTGGCAATGTTGAAAATATTTAGCTCCATAGTCATGTTGCCGAAGGACAATTGCATATTTCCGGTCCTACATTGAATATGAGCATCTGCAGTTGCCAAGAAAGGTCGGCCTAGAATAATGGGGATGTGCTTCCTTGAGTCCTGTATTGGTTGAGTGTCAATTACAATGAAATCAACAGGAAAATAAAACTTGTCTACCTGGATAAGCACGTCCTCCACAATACCACGAGGTATTTTCGTGGACCGATCTGCAAGCTGTAACACCACTGGAGTTGGGTGTAATTCTCCCAGTCCAAGTTTCACGAATACTGAATAAGGCAACAAATTTACACTAGCTCCTAAATCCAACAAAGCATTCTCAATTGTGTGGTTCCCTATACTACATGAGATAGTGGGGGAGCCTGGGTCTTTGCATTTTAGAGGAATTTTATGTTGGAGTATAGAACTAACATTTTCTGTTAAAAATGCCTTCTTTTGAACATGCATATTTCTCTTTTTAGTACAAAGGTCTTTAAGAAACTTGGCATAAGATGGAACTTGTTTAATAGCATCAAGCAAAGGGATATTAATACTTACCTGTTTGAAGATTTCGAGAATCTCACCTGTGGATTTTCCTTTCTTGCCTTTCGATAACCTCTGAGGAAATGGAGCTTTCGGAACGTATTCTCGTGGGTTGGTTTCTTCTTTCTCCTCCGGTGGTGAGTCTTCAACATTCACAGGTACAATTTGATTTTCTTTTGTCACCGGCATCTCCACTTTGTTGTCGACTTCCTTTCCTTTTCGCAAGGTCATGACTGCTTTGACCTCTCCATGCTGTTGTGGTGAACTGGTACTTGCTTCATGTACTCCTTTAGGATTAGGCACTGGTTGACTTGGAAATTTTCCTTTCTCAACAGTCATTGCCAAGGTCTGAACTGAAGAAGCAAGTTGTCCCACCATCTTCTCGAGGCTTGAAACTGATTGAGCTTGTGAGTTGAAGCCTGCTCTCAACTCATTTCGTAGTCCATCAATGGTGCGGTTCTGTTGCTCAATCGTAGAGTGAGTAGCATTCTTGAAATTCTGGAATGAATCCTCCCATGGTCTGGGTTGAGAGTAGTTTTGGTTCTGATTGAATGGTCTAAATGGGGGCTGAGAGGCTTGAGGAATTGGTTGCATTGGTGGAGCTGGAGCTGTTGGTCCATTCTGTTGGAGTCCTTGAGACCATGAAAAATTAGGGTGGTCTCTCCATCCAGGGTTATATGTGTTGGAGTATGGGTTGTAATTTGATGGCTTTCTCATTACACCTATGGCATTGGCTTGATCTGGGTATGAGTCATGGTCATGTGGTTCTGTTGATTTAGCAGTCGATAACGATGCTATTTGTCGAGAGAGACCTTCAATTATTGCTTTGACTTCTTTAATTTCTGAACTGGATTCGCCAATTTGAACCTCATTTACTCCTTTAATTCTTCTGGTATTCCTGAGTGACCGACTCCGTTGTTGGGAATTATCCGCTTGTCGCTGGAAGAATTCCCAAATCTCTGATGCACTTTTTGACATTAGCTCTCCTCCACTTGTTGCCATTAGCCATTCTTGCACATTTGGTAGTAATCCCTCCAAAAAGTATTGACATTGGTGCCATTTTTCGTACCCATGATGTGGACACTTCAAGAGTAGCCCATTGAATCGCTCCCATGTTTCGAAAAACTGCTCGTCCTCTCTTTGTGTAAACTCTGAAATTTCCCTGCGAATAGAATTGGTTTTATGCACTGGGAAATATTTATTTAGAAATTTTGTAACCATTTGTTCCCATGATGAAATGCTATTAGCAGGCAAAGTATTTAACCATGAACGAGCTCTATCCTTTAAAGAAAATGGGAATAATCTAAGTTTAACATCATCGTCTGAAAAATTTTCATATTTAAAAGTTTGACAAATGGCATGAAAATCATTCAGATGATTATATGGGTCCTCATTTTCTAGGCCATAGAATGTGGGGAGACAATTTAGCACACTAGGTTTTAGTTCAAAGCTCCTAGCAGCTACATTTGGGTATCTAATACATGATGTGCTCAAATTAGCTAAGGGACTAAAATAGTCCTTAAATGGCCTCTCCTGTGGTTGCAAATCCATTCTAAATTTATTTTTAATGTGCTTTTGTGTGCGAAGTGTTTTTTCTAGTTCAAGGTCTATAGGTTCAAGATTAGGTAATAATGACCTACGACCATGCATGCAAAATAAATAAAATAAAAATAAAGATGTGAACAAAAACAAATAAAAATAAAGAAGAGGGAGAAATTACGATACTAACCTTATTGCGCTATTACAACCTTTCTATAAAAATACACAAAAATAAATACGTGAAATAAATTAACTAAAAATTAAATTAATAAAATAAACAAAAATTACAAAGAAAACATAAATTGAAAATTAAATTATAGAATTTTAAAGAAGAGAAAAAGAAAAGAAATACTAACCTTTAAATGTAGATTTACTTTTTTTTTTTAATAATAAAAAAAAAATACAAGAAAACAAGAGTAAAAGAAATTATTCACAAAAATTAATTCTATGAATTAAAATTACTTACCTCCCCGGCAACGGCGCCAAAAACTTGTTGTGCAAATTTTAATGAACTCGCAAGCGCACGAATCTATTGTAGTATAGACTAATGGTGACGAGTGTCGATCCCACGAGGAGGTGGATTTTTAATTATATATAGAATTAATTTTGTAAATGGGCGGTTGGAATTGTGGTGGAAGTGATTTAAAATATGCTAAAATTGGAATTGCAATGGCAAGAATAAATTGTAGAGAAAATCGATTAAATTGACGTACTTGGGTATCTGGATCCGTATCAACATGCATCATGGGCTAAATAATCCGTATTAATGCCAATTAAATCATGAGGGGGGAATCCACACCTCATGAACCACGCTCTAATCAATATGGTGCTAAGGGCTTATCGTGCCAAATAATAATAACCTTATACTAGAGAGCCGGTGTAACCAAGGCGGTATCTAGACAAGATCAGTATTATTTGTCGACGATAAGTCAAATCATCCACAAAAACTAGAGGGGAAAAGAAAATAAATTTACCAAATAAAGCCCATGACACATGTTGAGACTTCACCTTCAACCCAAGCTTGAAAGAAAATTAGCCACTCATAATTGAACTAGGGGCAAAATGGGAATTTATTAAAATACAAAGAAAATACAAGATGGAGAGGGAATTACAGAAAATGGATCCCAAAAATGGATTCAGAGATATCAAATTAGGGGGGGGAGGCCCCCTTTTTATAGATACATGGAGTAAATCATGGCCATCGGATTAAAAACAGTTTGGACGCTCAGGATTGCGCCACGTCATCAGTCAACAGTCCACGGTTTGACCACGCGGATGAACAGTAACACGGTTTGACCCGGATGAACAGTAACGCAGTTTGGTTGAAAATAATCCTGTGTGATGCATGCACCGTACGCGAGATTTTTCGTCCACTGATATGCTGCCACGTCACCGTCAACAGTACATAAGAATTTTAGTCCAACAGGATCGTGACACCTCATCAGTCAATGCCACATCATCGGTCAATGCCACGTCATCGATCCGTCTATGTGAACAGTGTCGTGAACAGTAACGTAGACAGTACCGTATACGTGAATAGTACCGTACATGTGAATAGTGCCATTTTTCCTTTTATGCTCCTCCTAAGGTTTTCGACCGTCCTGAGTTCAAAAGTGATGTCCGTTTTGCCGTCTGATCTCTCCTTTATTGTGAAATGACTATAATGCCCCTAAAATACATAAAATACTTAATTAAAATAACACACACGTAATTACATCACAAGAAGGTTAAATACATAAAAGTAAGGGTTGTTAGTAAGACTTGAAATGTAAAATGACGGTTTTCTCCTTTATAAATATGCATTTTCTAACACTCAACACACCCCCCAACCAGCTTATTGCTAGTCTCTAGCAAATAAAGCGAAAACAAAATTCAAATTCAAAATTATTATTTTTTTTTTTTTTTAGAAACACTCGTGTTTATTCAATCAGATTAATGATAGCAATCAAATAAAAGTATAAGCATTATCTCCAGTCTAAAGCAACATCACACCCACATCAACCATCCACATGAATTAGCCCAGTAGACTTTGTTATAGCTACTTTCAAGAATGACATGTCAAACCCCAAAATCTCACTGGAAGTAGTGACACTCTCACAAAGAAATTAAAACCCAATAAACATAGTCACTCCAATGAATGGTAATTGAGAGAGAAAATAATAAAGAAATGATATCACATGCTCTCACCAAGATGAAATAAATATGCCCTCAGCTTAGAAATAATACGATCTCAAGTCAAATAAAATGTTAGTCAACCCACTTTATTTATCTTTTTTTTTTATTATTATTATGCATCACTACATCTTTTTAGCCCATATAACTAGCTTCTACTTCAAACTATAGTTCCCTAAAATCAAGAAGGACTTTTATTAGGACGTAACGTAGGCTAGGGATATGGCTGACAAAGAAAGGAAATAAGGAAAACAAAGTGTATGTTTGAGAAAAATGCAGAATTTTTTTTTTTTTTTTTTTGGAACTTGCAAGGTGGATTTCACCTATTATTGTTATTTTTATTCTTTTGAAACAACAACTTTTGTTTTTGTTTTTTTTTTTTTTTTTTTTTTTGGCATAACTTCACTGAACAACATAATTATTTACATTTTCTCAAACATAAATAGGTGATGGAACTTAAAAGACATTGGGTAATACTCCAAATCGGAGTGGGTCAAGATGATAAGTTGACAAAGAAAAGGTTTTTGTTCTTTTTTTTTTTTTTTTTTTTTTTTTAAAGGCTCAAAAGGGGTAACTATGGATATTTAATAAAAGGGATGGCTAGAAAGGCTCAAACGGATCAAAGATGGCCTTTCCATCGTCTTTTAGGGCTCTAAATAATTATCCATATCTACTAGTTAGATGGGCCTCCCAATGTAGCAACACACATTTTTTTTCTTTTTTTTTTTTTTAATTTTACCATATTTTATTTATTTATTTTTTTTTAAAGGGTTAACTTAAAAGAAATCTAGAGATCGTGTATAAAATAATAAACTGCTAAGCTGTATAGAGAATGGGCAAAAGGGTTACTCTCCAAGAAAATGATAGGCTCAACTACTCACTTGGCACTTATTTATGACATGTTCATTCCTTCAAGCAACTCATATTTGTCTCCGACATCAACATGTAAAGTAGCAAACATAGCGTAACATCACTTAAGACCAAAGATAATACAAATACTAAAATTTGAAATTAATCATGTCATCCAATGTTAAAACAAATAACACAATTTTTTTTTTAAACAACATTCTACCCCCCAACCTATTCTAAACATGAAAGGAAAATATGCATGCAGAAATGTGAAAATGATGTAGAAAAATTAATTAGAAAAAGAATTTTTTTTTTTTTTTTAAACTAAGAAGATGCGTTTCTAGAGGCACTACACTCCATATTCAGCCATCTTCGACTCAAAAATTTGAAACTACATATTTATAAAGGAGAAAGAGGAAGAAAACAGGTTTTTTTTTTTTTTTTTTTTTTTTTTTTAAAACGATGAAGATGCGTTTCTAGAGTAACTACACTCCATATTCAGCCATCTTCAACATAAAATGTTAGCAACAGTTAGTTTCTACAACAAAAAATCAGTAAAAACTTAACCAAGATTCCACAATTATTCCACAATTGTCGACTATTCCCTCCCCCCAACCAGAACGAAACATTGTCCTCAATGTTTTAAAGGAAAGAAGTAGAGTTTAGAAGACATCACCTGGGTGGTGCAACACAGAAGAAAATATTTACAGGCGGAGAGTTAAATCTAATTTGTACTTCTTACTGCGGCTACTGTTACCATCATTATTTGGTCGCTCCAACACAAAGGTCCAGGGGTCTGGCTCCGGTTTATAAGCTTGTAACATATCAAGTAGCTCATTAGCAGTGTGAGCACAAATAAAGAGTTTTTTCACATTAGAAGGAATGAAATAGTTTTTTATTGCATGGTTAAGAAATGCGATAAAGCCATCATAAAAGTTATTGACATTTAACAAACCGATGGGTTTCTTGTGGATGTGCAGATGGGCCCAAGATGCTAGTGTCATAAGTGCCTCTAGTGTTGCAAGATCTCCTGGAAGGAAAATAAAAGCATCAGCATGATTAAGCATTTCAGTTATTCTTTCTTGCATACTTGAGACGACTAACTCTTCTCCTGTTGATGAGTCAGACGAACTGCCCAATGGTTTTAGGACTCTTGGGATGATGCCTAACACTTGACTTCCTCTGATAAAAGCTGCTTCTGAGACCATTTTTGATAACCCTCGGTTACCTCCTCCATACACCAAATGTAATTTTCTCGCTGCTATGCTTCGACCAAGATCTATGGCTGCCTCAACGAACTCTTTATGTTTGCCATAGGTAAATCCAGAAAGCACACAAATGTTCTTGAATTGTCTATTGGGAGTGGCTGCCATTGTGATACTTCTCAAAAATAATTTGTGAGTGCTAGACAAAAAGTAAATCACATTTAAGAATCTTGGTGACAGTGGATCACAGCTGTGAATGAGGTAACATGTCAGTGTCAAATAACGCGTAAAGCACGTGACTCGCGAGTCAAAAAGAAAACAGTAAAAAGGAAAAAGCAAACAGTAATAAAATTATTAAAGGCAATAATGCAAACGATAAAACAATAGTGAAATAAAATAACAGAAAGTAAAAGGATATTTACACGTAGTTGCGACTGTGGCTCACATCTTCCTCTGGTTTTACGTCCAGAAACGGCTTGAACGCCCTCTATGGGTCGAGGATGGGCTTCCCATCCAGTTTTCTTATAAACTGGCAAACAGGGTCGTTTATAGTCAGATTCTCGAGACTATATTGTGCATGCTCTTTCTGGAATAATGGCCATAACCGGAGAATCGCTCCTTGCACATATCCACTGGGATGCGTTTCAAGAGACAAAAGGATATCATCCAATGACTCCTTATTCAAGCCATCCCTAATGAATTGAATCTTATCTTCCCTGTTATCAGACACAATTCCTAAAGAACATGGGTTTCTATCGCAACTCATTCTGGCACACTTATGACAAGCAACAGAAATTCTTCGAGCTCGTCGTTTTCTTGCATAATTTCCTTTACCACAACCAGGCATGTATGCAATAAATTTAGGAGGTAACTCACCTGCCAATCGTACTTTAGCCTCGATTAACCAACGGATGTCTGCAGGTATGTTATTCTTCATGAGCAATCGCATGCGTTCAGACCAGGCTTTATAGATCGTAAGGAGGGCATTCTGAGGAAGTGAAGGGAATCGCTTGTGAAGCTTCGCTAGAATCTCGTTTCTGTCCATACCTTCGCCTCAGAATATCAGTTATTATGGGAAACTGAAGTTAACCGACTTGATTGTCACGGAGTACCGTTATCCGCCACTTCACCGGGGTAACAAACTAAAGCACACAAACAGAAAAACAAATTAAAACACACAAAGAAAATTAAAATCGTCCTCTTATTGAATTTACCTCAAGCTCCAACTGGATGTCGTAAACACTTCTCTCAATGTCTCTGAGTTGGCGTTCTAAACCCTCAACATAGGCTACTAACTCTGGTGGTTGTAGAGCCCAAATGCGTTGTGTTTTACAAAATAGAATCTGCCTTTTGAGATGAGTTTTGACACGTTGAAGTGGTTTAAGAATGTTCAGGAGGAACGGTCTAAGTAGGAGACTCATGATTAAAAATGATAAGAGAAAACTTAATGGTAAAATAAACACACTTATGCAAAAACAATTTCAATTAGCAAAAGAATAATAATAAAAAGAAATAAAGAAAAATCAAATCAATCGAAGAGAAAAAAAAATCAATTCAAATTTGGTGGGTCACTCAAATTTATTTCGATGTTTTCTCCATGTGGTTGGTACTCTAGATATGGCTTTAATCTTTGACCATTAACTTTAAACGTGACACCATTCTTTGGGTCCTTAATTTCAATTGCCCCATGTGGAAAAACAGTATGTACAATAAATGGGCCAGACCAACGAGAGCGTAACTTACCTGGGAATAGGTGCAAGCGAGAATTGAATAAAAGCACTTTCTGACCTGGAGTGAACGATTTTCTCATAATTTGCTTATCATGGAAGACTTTCATTCGTTGCTTGTAAATCTTGGCATTTTCGTATGCATCATTGCGAATTTCTTCAAGTTCTGCCAGCTGTAATCTTCTTTCTGAGCTGGCTTGCTGCATGTCAAAGTTGAATTTCTTGATGGCCCAATATGCACGATGCTCGAGTTCCACAGGTAGGTGGCAAGCTTTTCCATACACTAGCCTGTAGGGTGACATCCCAATCGGGGTCTTGAAAGCCGTTCTATATGCCCATAATGCATCATCAAGTCGTAATGACCAATCTTTCCTGTCTGGCCTTACCGTCTTTTCTAATATGTGCTTTATTTCTCGATTGGAGATCTCAACTTGGCCACTGGTTTGCGGATGATACGGGGTCGCCACTTTGTGTGTGATTGAATACTTTGTCAAAAGAGCCTTGAATGCTTTGTTACAAAAGTGGGCACCACCATCACTGATTATCGCTCGAGGGAATCCAAAGCGTGAAACAATGTTGCTTTTCAAAAATCCTATCACCACTTTGTGATCATTGGTTCTGCATGGAATTGCTTCCACCCATTTCGATACGTAGTCAACAGCAACCAATATGTATTGATGGCCAAAAGAAGGGGGAAAGGGTCCTATGAAGTCGATACCCCATACGTCAAAAATCTCAACCACTAAAATTAGATTTAGTGGCATCATGTTCCTTCGTGTAATGCTCCCCATTCGTTGACACCTATCACATGAAGAACAGAAAGTGTAAGCGTCTCGAAATATAGTTGGCCAATAGAAACCACATTGTAAAACTTTTGTAGCTGTTTTCTTAGCACTAAAATGGCCTCCACACGCTTGTTCATGGCAGAATGAAAGGATATTTTGAATTTCACTTTCTGGGACACATCGCCTAACAATTTGATCTGCACAATACTTGAACAAATACGGATCATCCCAAAAGAAATTCTTTATTTCCGCAAAGAATTTAGCCTTGTCTTGCTTGGTCCAATGCTCTGGAAGTTTACCTGTAACAAGATAATTAACTATATCAGCATACCAAGGTAATACTTCCACATTCATTAATTGTTCATCTGGAAATGACTCATTCAATGGTAATGGTTCCATAATTGTATCAAAATGGAGGCGAGAGAGATGGTCAGCTACAACATTCTCTGTGCCTTTCTTATCTTTGAATTCCAAGTCAAATTCCTGCAAAAGTAACACCCAACGAATTAGTCTAGCTTTTGCATCTTTCTTTGTGAGAAGATATTTAAGAGCAGCATGATCTGTGAATATAATTATTTTACAACCAATGAGATAAGATCGAAATTTCTCTAATGCAAACACTACTGCTAGCATTTCTTTTTCAGTAGTTGAATAATTCAACTGTGCATCATTCAATGTCATACTAGCATAGTAAATAACGTGGGGAATTCGATCAACTCTTTGTCCTAATACTGCTCCTACTGCATAATCAGATGCATCACACATGAGCTCAAATGGTAAGTTCCAGTTTGGGGCCTGAATGATGGGTGATGATGTCAACAACTGCTTTAATTTTTCAAACGCCATGAGACATGAATCATTAAAGATAAAAGGTACATCCTTAGCAAGTAAATTGCATAAGGGTCTAGAAACTTTGCTAAAATCTTTAATGAAACGTCTATAGAAACCAGCATGCCCAAGGAAAGATCTTACTTCTCTGACTGTTTTAGGTGGAGGAAGATTAGAAATTAGATCCACCTTGGCTTTGTCAACCTCAATACCTTTGCTTGAAATGATGTGACCGAGAACAATACCTTGTTTTACCATAAAATGGCACTTCTCCCAATTTAAGACTAAGCTCTTCTCGGTACATCTCTGCAGAACTAGCGTTAGATGATGTAAACATTGATCAAACGAGTCACCAAAGACAGAAAAATCATCCATAAAGACTTCAAGGAATCGTTCAACCATATCAGAAAAAATGCTCAACATGCATCGTTGGAATGTAGCAGGTGCATTACATAATCCAAATGGCATTCTTCTATATGCAAAAGTGCCAAAAGGGCAAGTGAAAGTAGTTTTCTCCTGATCTTTTGGTGCTATGGGAATCTGATTATATCCTGAATAACCATCTAGAAAGCAATAAAATTCATGGCCTGCTAATCTATCAAGCATTTGATCAATAAATGGTAAAGGAAAATGGTCTTTACGTGTGACAGAATTCAACTTTCTATAATCAATGCATACACGCCATCCTGTAGTTACTCTAGTTGGTATCAATTCATTATCAGCATTGGTAACTACTGTGACTCCTGACTTTTTGGGGACGACTTGTACAGGACTGACCCATGAACTATCAGAAATTGGGTAAATGATACCTGCATCTAATAGCTTAAGGACTTCAGTTCTAACAACTTCTTTCATGTTAGGATTTAACCGACGTTGCATCTCCCTAGTAGTTTTAGCATTTTCATCAAGGTGAATGTAATGCATGCAGTCTACTGGGTTTATACCTTTTATGTCTGCTATGGTCCATCCTAATGCCCCTTTGTGCTCTTTTAACACATCCAACAACTTACCTTTTTGTTCGTCATTTAGGGATGATGAGATGATTACCGGCAGAGTACTTTCTTCTCCCAAAAATGCATATTCCAGAGTGTTGGGTAATGGTTTGAGCTCGAGTTTCGGTGGTGATTCTGATGATGGAATGAGTTTCTTCTCTGATGGTGCTAGTTGTTCAACTCTTGACTTCCATTTATTAGTGTCCATGGATGGTGCTGAGTCAAGTAGGGCGTTGACCTCATCAACTGATCTGTCAATATCAAAATCAAAACCAAAGTGAGTTAAGCATGTCTGTAAAGGATCATCACTAAGGTTTGAAATAAAAGTATTATCGACTATTGTTTCTATTAAATCCACATCAACAATTCCATCATCTGCACTGTGAGGTTGTTTGGCAATGTTGAAAATATTTAGCTCCATAGTCATGTTGCCGAAGGACAATTGCATATTTCCGGTCCTACATTGAATATGAGCATCTGCAGTTGCCAAGAAAGGTCGGCCTAGAATAATGGGGATGTGCTTCCTTGAGTCCTGTATTGGTTGAGTGTCAATTACAATGAAATCAACAGGAAAATAAAACTTGTCTACCTGGATAAGCACGTCCTCCACAATACCACGAGGTATTTTCGTGGACCGATCTGCAAGCTGTAACACCACTGGAGTTGGGTGTAATTCTCCCAGTCCAAGTTTCACGAATACTGAATAAGGCAACAAATTTACACTAGCTCCTAAATCCAACAAAGCATTCTCAATTGTGTGGTTCCCTATACTACATGAGATAGTGGGGGAGCCTGGGTCTTTGCATTTTAGAGGAATTTTATGTTGGAGTATAGAACTAACATTTTCTGTTAAAAATGCCTTCTTTTGAACATGCATATTTCTCTTTTTAGTACAAAGGTCTTTAAGAAACTTGGCATAAGATGGAACTTGTTTAATAGCATCAAGCAAAGGGATATTAATACTTACCTGTTTGAAGATTTCGAGAATCTCACCTGTGGATTTTCCTTTCTTGCCTTTCGATAACCTCTGAGGAAATGGAGCTTTCGGAACGTATTCTCGTGGGTTGGTTTCTTCTTTCTCCTCCGGTGGTGAGTCTTCAACATTCACAGGTACAATTTGATTTTCTTTTGTCACCGGCATCTCCACTTTGTTGTCGACTTCCTTTCCTTTTCGCAAGGTCATGACTGCTTTGACCTCTCCATGCTGTTGTGGTGAACTGGTACTTGCTTCATGTACTCCTTTAGGATTAGGCACTAGTTGACTTGGAAATTTTCCTTTCTCAACAGTCATTGCCAAGGTCTGAACTGAAGAAGCAAGTTGTCCCACCATCTTCTCGAGGCTTGAAACTGATTGAGCTTGTGAGTTGAAGCCTGCTCTCAACTCATTTCGTAGTCCATCAATGGTGCGGTTCTGTTGCTCAATCGTAGAGTGAGTAGCATTCTTGAAATTCTGGAATGAATCCTCCCATGGTCTGGGTTGAGAGTAGTTTTGGTTCTGATTGAATGGTCTAAATGGGGGCTGAGAGGCTTGAGGAATTGGTTGCATTGGTGGAGCTGGAGCTGTTGGTCCATTCTGTTGGAGTCCTTGAGACCATGAAAAATTAGGGTGGTCTCTCCATCCAGGGTTATATGTGTTGGAGTATGGGTTGTAATTTGATGGCTTTCTCATTACACCTATGGCATTGGCTTGATCTGGGTATGAGTCATGGTCATGTGGTTCTGTTGATTTAGCAGTCGATAACGATGCTATTTGTCGAGAGAGACCTTCAATTATTGCTTTGACTTCTTTAATTTCTGAACTGGATTCGCCAATTTGAACCTCATTTACTCCTTTAATTCTTCTGGTATTCCTGAGTGACCGACTCCGTTGTTGGGAATTATCCGCTTGTCGCTGGAAGAATTCCCAAATCTCTGATGCACTTTTTGACATTAGCTCTCCTCCACTTGTTGCCATTAGCCATTCTTGCACATTTGGTAGTAATCCCTCCAAAAAGTATTGACATTGGTGCCATTTTTCGTACCCATGATGTGGACACTTCAAGAGTAGCCCATTGAATCGCTCCCATGTTTCGAAAAACTGCTCGTCCTCTCTTTGTGTAAACTCTGAAATTTCCCTGCGAATAGAATTGGTTTTATGCACTGGGAAATATTTATTTAGAAATTTTGTAACCATTTGTTCCCATGATGAAATGCTATTAGCAGGCAAAGTATTTAACCATGAACGAGCTCTATCCTTTAAAGAAAATGGGAATAATCTAAGTTTAACATCATCGTCTGAAAAATTTTCATATTTAAAAGTTTGACAAATGGCATGAAAATCATTCAGATGATTATATGGGTCCTCATTTTCTAGGCCATAGAATGTGGGGAGACAATTTAGCACACTAGGTTTTAGTTCAAAGCTCCTAGCAGCTACATTTGGGTATCTAATACATGATGTGCTCAAATTAGCTAAGGGACTAAAATAGTCCTTAAATGGCCTCTCCTGTGGTTGCAAATCCATTCTAAATTTATTTTTAATGTGCTTTTGTGTGCGAAGTGTTTTTTCTAGTTCAAGGTCTATAGGTTCAAGATTAGGTAATAATGACCTACGACCATGCATGCAAAATAAATAAAATAAAAATAAAGATGTGAACAAAAACAAATAAAAATAAAGAAGAGGGAGAAATTACGATACTAACCTTATTGCGCTATTACAACCTTTCTATAAAAATACACAAAAATAAATACGTGAAATAAATTAACTAAAAATTAAATTAATAAAATAAACAAAAATTACAAAGAAAACATAAATTGAAAATTAAATTATAGAATTTTAAAGAAGAGAAAAAGAAAAGAAATACTAACCTTTAAATGTAGATTTACTTTTTTTTTTTAATAATAAAAAAAAAATACAAGAAAACAAGAGTAAAAGAAATTATTCACAAAAATTAATTCTATGAATTAAAATTACTTACCTCCCCGGCAACGGCGCCAAAAACTTGTTGTGCAAA
Source organism: Citrus x limon (assembly GCA_034663535.1). NCBI lineage: Eukaryota > Viridiplantae > Streptophyta > Magnoliopsida > Sapindales > Rutaceae > Citrus > Citrus x limon. Next base: position 27,344,446 of record CM067997.1, read on the forward strand.
TTTTAATGAACTCTCAAGCGCACGAATCTATTGTAGTATAGACTAATGGTGACGAGTGTCGATCCCACGAGGAGGTGGATTTTTAATTATATATAGAATTAATTTTGTAAATGGGCGGTTGGAATTGTGGTGGAAGTGATTTAAAATATGCTAAAATTGGAATTGCAATGGCAAGAATAAATTGTAGAGAAAATCGATTAAATTGACGTACTTGGGTATCTGGATCCGTATCAACATGCATCATGGGCTAAATAATCCGTATTAATGCCAATTAAATCATGAGGGGGGAATCCACACCTCATGAACCACGCTCTAATCAATATGGTGCTAAGGGCTTATCGTGCCAAATAATAATAACCTTATACTAGAGAGCCGGTGTAACCAAGGCGGTATCTAGACAAGATCAGTATTATTTGTCGACGATAAGTCAAATCATCCACAAAAACTAGAGGGGAAAAGAAAATAAATTTACCAAATAAAGCCCATGACACATGTTGAGACTTCACCTTCAACCCAAGCTTGAAAGAAAATTAGCCACTCATAATTGAACTAGGGGCAAAATGGGAATTTATTAAAATACAAAGAAAATACAAGATGGAGAGGGAATTACAGAAAATGGATCCCAAAAATGGATTCAGAGATATCAAATTAGGGGGGGGAGGCCCCCTTTTTATAGATACATGGAGTAAATCATGGCCATCGGATTAAAAACAGTTTGGACGCTCAGGATTGCGCCACGTCATCAGTCAACAGTCCACGGTTTGACCACGCGGATGAACAGTAACACGGTTTGACCCGGATGAACAGTAACACGGTTTGGTTGAAAATAATCCTGTGTGATGCATGCACCGTACGCGAGATTTTTCGTCCACTGATATGCTGCCACGTCACCGTCAACAGTACATAAGAATTTTAGTCCAACAGGATCGTGACACCTCATCAGTCAATGCCACATCATCGGTCAATGCCACGTCATCGATCCGTCTATGTGAACAGTGTCGTGAACAGTAACGTAGACAGTACCGTATACGTGAATAGTACCGTACATGTGAATAGTGCCATTTTTCCTTTTATGCTCCTCCTAAGGTTTTCGACCGTCCTGAGTTCAAAAGTGATGTCCGTTTTGCCGTCTGATCTCTCCTTTATTGTGAAATGACTATAATGCCCCTAAAATACATAAAATACTTAATTAAAATAACACACACGTAATTACATCACAAGAAGGTTAAATACATAAAAGTAAGGGTTGTTAGTAAGACTTGAAATGTAAAATGACGGTTTTCTCCTTTATAAATATGCATTTTCTAACACTCAACAGTGGGCTTTGAAGTAATTTCACAGTCTACTTTTTCGGGGGTTTGTTGAGGAGTTGCTTGGGAAATTGTGGTGGGATTGTCCTTGATTTTACTCTTCACAGATTTTGGAGTCGACTTACCCGATGGGAAATCAGCCTTTGCAATAATCAAAATACATACCATTAGTAGTAATACATGCATATACAAATGGAAATAAAATAATGACATGTAACAGGCCATATACCTTTCTTTTTCCAAGAGTTTCAGGGGATTGTTGATCATTGTCAATCTGAACACCAGTGGAAGTTTTGGGCTTAGGAAAGTTAGAACTTCCAACTTCAGTATTGCTGTACGCATTTAACCTTGCATTCATGCGTTCTAATTGAGCAGACATGAATTGGAAACTCTCTTGATACATCTTTCTTTCTCTTGCTAACTCAGTGGCATCAGGGACATGAAAGTACATAGATGGGGTGACGAATTGCCCCACTCCTTGCACCCTACTTCCATTTGGCTGCTTCTGAAGAGCTTCACCTAGAATGTCATGTGACCCTTGTGATTGGAATGTTCCTTGTTCAACATGACTCTTCAGCTCATTCTACAAAAAAAAATATTGTAAATCCGCAATTACGAGTACAAGACATCAGCTAAACTAAACTAATATCCTTCTTGAATCTTTAACAAAGAGCAAATCCATATACAGTTCAAATTGAAACTACAGAAAATATTACAAGACAACACCTCAAACAAGTTTTAACCTTTTAATATGCGAAGAAATAAGTTCTGATGAAATCTTACTGAGTTTATGTCAATTGTAAATGTTGCCATACAATTATTACAAAAAGCAGTATATATGTACGTTAATATCTACCCCCACACACACATATTATAAAGAAAATTCATAAGAATTAAGTATACAAGTGACTTACTATTTTCTCAGCAATTGGCGTCACATCAGAAGCATATTTGCCATCTCGGTTTGCTCGTGCCATTAACCAAGCTTCACTGCGATCAATCTCCCGCTCAGAAACTCCACTCTCCTTTTTCTGTTACAAGGTGACATAAAACATAAATAATTGATTCTATGATATTATACGCATTAGATTACTTATGTTACTGTAATTACTCCATATTACCACACTTACTTTTCTATACAACATGCCACCATATCCTGTGCTACCCAAGCGATGGTTGTAGACATTCTTTGCTCTTTTGTCTTTTGCCTTCTTACTTTTTTCCTGCACAAATAGTTTATATGAAGAACAAAAAGTTACCACTGATTATTAGTAACTACCAACAATTACATCAGGTAATATTAACAAACAACACACCTGAAATTGTTCAGACAAAACTTTGTCAACAAAAAGTTTCCAATCTTCTTTTTTAATGCTTGGATATTCAATAGGAGGCAACCTTAGTGACTTTCGATCGTCCTTGTTAGGTAGAACGAATTCAGTTGCCAGTTCACAACGAAAGTTTCTTGATGCAACCCCTATCCACTTTAATACTTGGCTTTTGCATTTCAAGCTCAATTTGAATTTTTTCTGTCAACCAATAACATGGATTAGCAACAACTTTAAAAAAATCTGGAAGTTATATAAAATCTTTAAACATACTATGAAACAAGAAAACAAAACCTGAAAATGAACCCACAAAGTTTCCTTCATCTCCAGTGGCACACGCCTCCAATCATCAAGTAAAATTGAAATTGTTTCACGTACAATGACTCCAATGTAACTCCTAAGATCATTTCTTCCCTTTCCAATCGGAACACCATAAGAATTGTACTCAATTGCAGCTTCATGACTAACTTCTTGTTTTTGCAAACCTTTTTTTTTTGTTTGTTTTCTTCTCCTTGGTCTTCCGTCGAGTTCCGGAAGAGTGAACTCAACATCGTCAGCCATCTCCTACAATCCTGAAAATGATTAAAATAAATAAGTATATCATTTAGATTAATAAGTTAATACAAGAGCAATAGCATATAATGAAATAAATAAATCACTTACTGGAAAACTTTGAAAATTGGTGCTGGAAACTAACTACAATAATGCATTCACTGATTTTCTAAATCAATATCTATTGGAATAGCATCACAATCTTTTCTGTCATAAATTCCTTCATCATCTTTCTCATCCAACTCACATACTGGAAGTTTGTTAGATAATGGAGAAAATACATCCACGTCTTCACATCTTTCCCCATTTAACTTATAAGCTTTGTCGGTCACTGAACAAACTATTGATTTATTATTCTCTAGCTGGTCCTTTACATAAAATACTTGCTTTGCATGACAAGCCAGAATAAAGCAATCAGATTTATAGCCAATCCGATTTAAATCAACTACAGTGAAACCTAAATTGTCAGTGCAAACCCCTCTATCATCTACCCAATCACACTTGAAAAGTGTTTTTTTAACCATTCGATAATCAAGCTGCCAAATCTCATCAATGACTCCATAAAACGTCATGTCTCCAAAATGAGGACTTTTATCTTTTGAGCTTGAAATCTGTAGAGTGTTAGCAACAACCCTAACACCACTATTTTGGGTCACACGATTACAGTCTCGGTCCCTCGTTGTAAAATTGAAGCCATTTATCTCGTAGCCAGAGAAGGTTACCACGCTTGAGCGTGGTTTGTTTGCTAACCAGCACACTATTTCGTCAATCGGCACATTATTTGCTTTATCATGTGCCACCTATAAATTAATTTAACAAGTACAGTAATTAGTAACATGTAGAAAAATCTTGTTAAGTTTATATCCTATATTGTATTTAGTTAAGTAATTCTAACCTTTGCTTGTAACCAACCAGAAAATGTTCGTATGTGTTCATTTTGCAACCACAGATTTGTTTTTGCCTTATAAGGGTTTCTTGATGCCAAATAATGCATATGCTCCCTACAGTGAAACATATTAAGATTTAAAAACTAGTATATTAATTTAATAATACAATAGTAATATTTTTTTGAAAAATTAACAACTTACTCGATATATATTTGGATTTCAGGGGTGTTCATTAGAACACACCGGTGTGCTTGTGCCAACAAAGGATCATCAACCACCTTTATGTTTGCACCTCCCAAAGGCTTTTCGATAGATAAATCAGTTGGACAACCAGTAGGCAGCCCAATAACATCACAATTTGAGAGGTACTCAGCACAAAATGCAAGTGCTTCTTCTGCAATATAACTTTCTACAATACAACCCTCAGGGCGGTAGCGATTACGAACATAATCCTTGAGAGTTTTCATTTGTCTCTCAAAAGGATACATCCATCGAAGATAAACAGGCCCACATAACCTAACTTGTTCAACTAAGTGGACTGTTAAATGGATCATTATGTCAAAAAAGCTAGGTGGGAAGTACTGCTGCAGTAAGCATAAAGTGATTACAAGTTCCTCTTGCAATTGGTCAAGAGTATTAGGATCTACCACTTTACAGCACAATGTATTAAAAAAGAAGCACATCCTGATTATGGCCGTTCTCACATTTATAGGCAAACAGTTTCGAATGGCTAGTGGTAGAAATTGTTGCATCAAAGTATGACAGTCATGAGACTTAAGGCCTTGAAGCCGACAATCATCTATTGAAACAAGGTTTTGGACATTGGAAGAATACCCATCAGGGACTTTCACACTCAGCAAGGTTTCACAAAACTGTTTTTTTTCTTTTTTACTCAAAGTATAAGGAGCTGGAGGTAGGACTTTGTTTTTTTTGTTTGTTTCATCAGGAACTAGTTTTCCCCTGATCTTCAAAGACTCAAGATCTTTTCTAGCATTAATCCCATCTTTTGTTTTGCCTGGTTGATGAAGTAATGTGCCATATATGTTTTCGCACACATTTTTTTCAATGTGCATCACATCTAATTGATGGCGAACTAATAAATGCTTCCAATAATCTAACTAAAAAAAGATTGACTTTTTTTTGTACAATTTTTCAGTTATGTTCTCATCACCACCACCACCACCACCGCCATCATGTTTCCGCTTTTTGGCCTTCTTTTTCCCAAACTTAATATCTATATCTTCCACCATATTAAAGATTTCCTCACCAGACAAAGTTTTAGGAGGGTCATTCCACTCTTGCTTCCCATTAAAAACCTTTTTCAGTTTCCGAAATAGGTGACCGAGTGGTAGAAAGCGGCGATGGCCCATATATGACATTTTCCTACTATGTGGCAGCCAACATGCACAAGTGTCTATCCCACAAATTGGGCAAGCATAATAGCCCTTAACAGTACAACCAGAGAGGTTTCCGTATGCTGGAAAGTCACTAATTGTCCATATCAAGACAGCCCGTAAATTAAAGGTTTCTTTTCTATAAGAATCATAAACATCAATACCTACATCCCATAGAGTTTTTAAGTCCTCAATCAAAGGTGCTAGGTATACATCTAGATCATTTCCAGGTTGTTTAGGGCCAGATATCAAAAGTGACAACATCAAAAACTTTCTCTTCTTACACAACCATGGAGGAAGATTATATGTTATTAATATAACAGGCCAACAACTATAAGTAGTGCTAAGTGTACTATGTGGGTTAACCCCATCAGTTGAGAGAGCTAAACAGAGATTTCTAGGTTCGTGTGCAAATTTTGGCCACTTATTGTCAATTAGTTGCCAGGCTGGTGAGTCTGCTGGGTGGCGAAGTTTGCCATCTCTAATTCTTTTATTAGCATGCCATGTTAAATTTTGAGCTGTTTGTGGTGATTGAAACAATCTTTTCAACCTAGGAATAGGTGGAAAATACCATAATACCTTTTTAGGAACCCCTTTCCTAAATTTTGTTGAGCTATCTTTTTTTTTTTTTATACCTAGATGCTCCACAATTTGGGCATTCAGCAAGATCAGCAAATTCATTCCTATACAAAATGCAGTCATTTGGACATGCATGTATTTTTTCATACTCTAAGCCTAGCACTTTCATTGTTTTCTTAACCTCGTACATTGACATAGGTAGAGTATTATTATTTGGCAAAATATCAGCAAGGACTTCTAACAAAGCAGAAAACCCTGTATCGGACCACCCATAGTTCCCTTTCACATTGTAAAGTCTCATTAAACTAGATAACTTTGAATGTTTTGCACCCGGGTACAAAGGCTTTTCAGCATCTTCAAGCATATCCTTAAAAGAACTAGGATCTCTATCACAATACTCGTAAGCATCTTCGACCATGTCAATTATATTACTGTAATCATGACATCTAAATCTTTGACTATGTGAATGGTCTTCACAGTTTGTAAATGTAGATTTAGAGTCAGTCTCACCATGCCAAGTCCAAACAATATATCTTGGGAGAAAACCTTTTTCAAATAAATGATCCTTCACTTGTTGAGGAGTATGAAACTCCATATTACAACAAAAGGTGCAAGGACATCTAATTGACATTCGATTTTCAGCATTCAAAATGGCAAAATCTAAGAAATCAGCAACTCCAGAACGATACTCTACAGACAATCTATCACAAGTTATCCAACTTCTGTCCATTTCAAATATTTTACCTGTTCACATATGTAATGTTAGTTTAAGTTTAATTAAATTGCATGATTAATTTAAAGTTCAATGTTATTATGATTATAGTTGTAATAATAAACTTATAATTCTGGAAAATCATTAATAGCCCTATAAATCATTAATTATAATAATAATTTAGACAAAATCCTGAAATTGAAACAAAATAAGTTTTGAAACTTAAATAGGAGATTAATAGGTAAGATGGGTGCTAATGGCTTTTTAAGTAGTCGAACTAATTCATAAGTCAAGTAACTAACAAAAGTTAAGAGTTCAAATAAATAATGTCTTCATACCACTTTGCAAGCCATTTTTTAAGATTCTATAAATCATTTTTTAACTTCAAATACAACATGCAGAACTACTTTAAAACAAGCATTTCTTTATTGAATCAAACACAAATCATCAACTTTATACAATCTCAAAATACTCACAACCACGAACTTAATTAATTCATATCATAGTCATTGTCTCTATTACAAATCGTCCAACCAAAACAGAATAAATAAACAAGTAGGATTATATAACAAAATTTGCCTCTCTTTACATGAAACAGAGATGTAAATAGTTTGTAACCACTAAATACACAGTCATTCAGCCAATATAACACCCAAACAATCATCTCCTAATCACAAAGGCAAAAGCTAAAATCAAATTTCATATTTTAGTACATTCAAAATCAACTAACTTATTGCTCAAAGTTAAGAAACGGAGCTAACAGTTTATTTCAGAAACTAAAAAAAATGCACATTCTTAGTTTTAAATAACAATGACAGTAAATCACATGCACAAAAGTTTGAAACTGACCTCAAATGTGGCAGAAAAAACAGAGTCGCAGCAGCAAGTGTTTTGAGTTTAAGTAATGCACCACTTAAAATGCCTGTATTTTTGGACTGCATGTGAGTGAAGATATAGAAAAATAAGAACAAAAATTTCAAGTTACGAATAAATAAATAAAAAAAAATATTTGGAAAACAAAACCCACCAGGGTTGCACGACTGTTCAATTTCTGAATATCTGAAACAACCCAAAAATAAAAATTCAAAAATATTATTCATAAGCCAAATTAAAACAAACCCAATAATTAAATTGCACAAAAAAATAAAACATTCTGCCATTACCAGCTGATAACCTCCTCTACAGTTCTTTCTCTGGACTTAACTTGTCAGGGAGAATGAGATTACCTGAATACCGAACCGATGGTGCCACTTCACCCCTTGTCGATGGCTTTTACTTGCTTGCCTAGTATAGGCACTGGATGGTTAAGTTGGAGAAAAACCCCTTCGATAACAAGCGATTAGGGTTTTGGTTTGTGTTTCAATTTGGGGAAAATGGAAAAACGAATCAGAGTTTTAGGTTTTCATTATCTATCTAAATTAATTGAATTTAATTTGTAAATGGATAGTGCAAAACAGAAGAGATCGAGAAGAGAAAAATGAAAGCGAAAGTGAACGATGAAAGCAAGATAGAGACAGTCGATATAGTCTAGATGGGGAGAACAAGTGTGTTTTATGTTATTGTTATTTATATTTTCATTTTTTAATAATTTAAATATTATTATGACTTTGACTCATCGAGATTTGATGGTCTGTGCTCCAAACATTAAAGCTTTAAATCTTAGAGCTCCCAGGTTCGAGTTGGAGCTAAAACAAAATTTTTATGAATTTTTTTTATCATTGATACTTTAGTGTTAGTGATTTTTGATGTTTAGTTTACTGACACCCTAGTATCATTAATCTCTGATTCCTATTTGTCAAAAGCGGAAAATGGTGCATATGTACATAAGTACTGACACTTTTTGCAAAGTGTCAGTAACGAAGTGTCAGTAAAGCCCATTTTTCTAGTAGTGATTATATCTTTTGCACTCACATCGCTTGGAAGTCAATCTTTTTTTCTGATTTTTATCATGCGGAAAGGTAATTTTCTCTCCACGTGTGTGTGAATCATATCAAGTACCACTCAAAAGCCCATAAATCTATCTCATACTAAAAATTATAAAATTTATTTAACACAAAAATTATTTCAATTTTTCATAATAAATATAAATATACTATTAAAATAAATATTATAATTTACATTTTAAAAATTATTTCGTATATTAAAAATATTCTAATATCATTAGTCTACTAGATAAATTAAATTATTTAAATGATATTTATACTTATAAAAAATAAAAATAATTACTATCTTTTGAGGTTGTTACAATCAACAGAAAATTTTAGTATTTTATATTAAAAATTTATAGGTCTACATAATTATTTTTCTAAATTTTTAGAGTGTAGATGTCTTTTTTTTTTTATCATGAATTTATCTGAAACCCTTTTTTATTTTTATCTAATCCCATTTAGTTTTTAGTCTTTATCTTTTTTTTTCCTCCCTCCCTAATAGTAGAAGCAGACTTCCGTGGTGGCATAGCAACTGAAATATCACAGTGACCATCTTACTTCCATCATACCGATGAAAGTAAGACAAAAAGTCAGTGGATTGATAACCCCGAAAATGGCTCATCATCACCGTCAATAAACCAAGAAAATTCCCGGTCCCATTTTTCCTTTTTAACACCACAGCGGGGGAAAAAAATTGAGGTAAATTCTCAATCCTTGAGATAAATTTTTAAATATGAGTTAAATCAGCAGATTTTTATATACTATCATAGTAGACTCACTCATGATACTGCACATCAACTAGTCTCTATGTAATGGTGTGAGTGGACCTGCTCCACATCGAGTGACAATAAGTTCTAGACTGACAAAAATAAGTTTTTGGCAATCTCTTGAGCTAGTTTTTATTTATTTATTATTATTATTAGCAGCTAGGCCCATGTGCTTCTATTAATTGATATCCTATATAAATAACTTCACATTTTATATTCTTGGGTGTTGATGCTTAAATGCACATTTCCTGTAAATTTGTTATTACATCATATGGCGTTGTAATTAACTGAACAGAAATATTAATGGTGAATCCACATGAAATCTGCATTTAGATATCTGCACTCTGAAAAGTTCTATACACACACTGTCTCTACTAAGGATATTGTCATTTTGTTAAAGTAAGGATGATTATTAAAATATAAAAAAATACAAATATCAATAGATTGAAAATTGTAGTTTTTGTTTGTTAATGTATTGAAATTTGTATTTTTTATTAGTTGGTAGCATCTTTATTTTATCAAAGTGAGGATATTCTTAATAGAGAATGAATATATATGTGTGTGTGTGAAGTTTGAAACGGCTTATAGAATGAGACTTACCCTTCCAAACATCTCACATGGCTTTAATTGGGCTTTTGGATATCTTCTTGGCAATCATTTGCTTCTTGATTCTTCGATATTGTTTCAGCAATAACAATGGAATCCCAAAGAACTTCCCAGTCGGAGGTATGCTGCCACACCTTCTTCTTAACGTTCATCGTATCCATGATTATAGTACAGAAGTTCTAGAGAAAACGCAATGCACATTTTTATTCAAAGGTCCTTGGTTCGCAAACATGGACATATTGGCCACAGTTGATCCAGCCAACGTACATCACATAATGAGCTCAAACTTCTCAAATTTCCCGAAAGGGCCAGAGTTCAAGCGAATCTTTGATATTTTAGGAGATGGGATTTTCAACTCCGACTCAGATTTGTGGAAAAACCAAAGAAGGTTTGCTCAAGCTTTGATGAATCATCATAGCTTCTACAAGTTTTTGGTGAAATCCAATCAAGCTAAACTGGAGAAAGGGCTGATTTCAATTCTTGATCACATGTCCAAACAAGGCACAACAGTTGATCTGCAGGATTTGTTCCAGAGGTTTACGTTTGATTCTACGAGCTTATTTGTTACAGGCTATGATCCTGGTTGTTTGTCAATTGAATTTCCAAAAGTTCGATTCCTAATGGCATTGGAAGATGCCGAGGAATCAATATTTTATCGGCATGTTGTTCCGGAAAGCTTGTGGAAGCTACAAAGATGGCTTGGAATTGGAGAAGAAAAGAAACTGAAAAAAGCTAAGGAAACGTTAGATAGTGTCATATTCGAACTCATACAAAGGAAAAGAAGAGAGATTAACGAAGAAATTTTATCGAAAGAAATAGATGGGGTGGATTTGTTAGCATCATACATGCACGAAAACAAAACCATTATGGGAGAATTGAAATGTGCTGACGACAATTTCTTGAGAGATACAGTCTTGAATTTCATGATTGCGGGGAGAGACACAACTAGTTCAGCTCTCACTTGGTTCTTTTGGCTTATTTCAAAGAACCCAAAAGCAGAAACCAAGATTAGAGAAGAGCTTACTTCGATAGTACCAGCTGAGAAACTCGGAAAATGGTGGGATTTTGACACGCAAAAGCTAAATCAATTGGTTTATTTACATGGCGCTTTGTGTGAAGCATTAAGGCTTTACCCACCAGTTCCTTTTCAGCATAAAGTTCCTTTAGTGCCACACACTCTTCCAAGCGGACACCGCGCCGTTCCGAGAACAAAGATCTTGTTTTCTCTGTATGCAATGGGGAGAATGAAGTCAATATGGGGAGAAGATTGCTTGGAATTCAGGCCTGAAAGATGGATTTCTGAAAGTGGAGGGATCAAATGGGAGCCGTCGTACAAGTTCTTCTCATTCAATGCAGGACCAAGGACTTGTTTAGGCAAAGAGGTCGCTTTCACTCAAATGAAAGCTGTGGCTGCCGGCGTAATTCATAACTATGATATTCAAGTTGTGGAAGGACAGCGTCCTGGCCCCAATCTGTCTATTATTCTCTATATGAAGCATGGATTAAAGGTTAGGGTTCATGATAGATGGGCTAAATAATTGAACAAGTTTGGGAAAGGTCTTAATCCTCTTGTTTAATATGAATAATTGAGCGAGTTTGCGTGTATCATTTGAATAACTATAGTTTATGTAAGTATGAATATCATTAATAATTGTTCATATTATCTGGATATTTTAATTTGTTGTTTTGGTGTTTTATTATGTGGTTTCTTCTAGATTTAAAGATGCTTAAATGATAGATAAAGAAAGATTTCAATCTGTGAAAGAATTGAATTTGGTGTTAGAGTGTTATTGAAAGAGTTAATTGACGTAGGACGTTAATTTAGATTAATTTAGGATTTTAATTTTTTTATTATTTTAGAGATTTCTATTTTAATTGGAGTCTATTATGGTATGTGATTTATTATTTTATTTCGATTATAATTGTGATTTAGTTTCTTTTTAAAAAAAATTAACTTAGGAAGTAGGTTTACCTTAGGAAGTGAGTTTCCTCTATTATAAATATAAAAGTCTCATTATCGTAACTCAAATTCAATTATTCAATAAAAATCCCTCTTTTATAATACCCTCTAGGATTATTTATCAAAATCTCTCTTGTAGAGTCGTTTGGGATATGCGTCATTTAATCTCGCTTAACGCGCTATTAAAAATCTCATTGAGTTATTTGGGTTAGAACGATATCTAATCACACTTCGATTATCGCTAATCGCATTGGCTTGATCCAGTACTAGAACGATATCTAGTGTTTCTTACCCTATCAATTTTGCTTCCGCTGCGCCCGCCTCATCAATTGGTATTAGAGCGGTTCTGCGCTATTCACATAACTTTCCTTCATACCCATATCCATCCATAGCAAATCCACCACTCAAAAAAACCAAAAAAAAAAAAAAGAAATTCTCAAAATTGAAAACCTTAACTGCCACCATGCAACCACTGCTGCCACCTCTCCATCAGCCGTTCACCGTCAGTCAACACAATCACTAAAGTCTCTAGCCACCGCGAACCAAACCTTAGCCATCACTGCCCTTAATGCCGCCTGCAAAAATCATCTAAACCTGTGAGCTTTACCATTCAATCCACCACCATTTAATCGTGACTGCCGCCAGCTAACTCCTCCGCCAAACTCGCCTGCCTTTGGTGACCAAAACCAACCAACTTCCACTCTGGATCGCCGCCCGCAGCCACCGTATGAAACACCAACCCGCTAGTTGTTGAGAATAAAATAAAACGACATTGAATGAAGCTTTCAAAGACAGAATCCGCACTTGTCAAATGGATAATCTGCACTTGTCAAAGACAAGATCCGCGCCGAACGGATTGACATATTTCCTTCCGTATTCACATATGTAATCTTTGAAAAAATGTAGCCTCTGCATCTATAAATAACTCTCAGTGTATAATGTTTTATTTAAGAAATGAAAAACACGTTTCTTCATGGTATCAGAGCCATGAATATGCTCAAGTTTCTTCAAGTTCCGCTGCTCTGTTTGTAACAAAAACAGAGGAAACCAAATTCCTCCCACAACCATTTTTCCCACCATTTTCTTTCTAAAACCCATTCCTACCATTACAGATATCCATGCCGATCAAGAAACAAGCCACCCATACGTAAAAAACTTGAGTTTACAAATTTATCAACAATCCCATCAATTTTCCAAGAGTGTGTTCCTAAAAAACCAAGAATACCATCAAATTTCTCAGTTTCCAGTGAGGAAACTGTAAAAATTTCACATTTAAACACATTTCCACGCGCTCTCACGCGCTTCAGAGGTTGAAGAAGACGTCAACCGACATGTCGTTTTTTATCTCCGGTGTGCAGCAGTAAACAACGACATGTCGTTTTTAAATTAGAGATAAAACGACATGACGTTTAGTCTCCAGAAGTGCAGCAGGATTAAAACGACATGTCGTTTATATTCCACCATAACCGACATGTCGGTTTTTTCAAGCAGTGGCCAAACGACTTGTCGTTTTGTTATCTAAAAAGGTTTTTTTTTCTTCTTTCAATCTAGACGAAAAAAACAAAAAAAACAAAAAAAGAAAAAAAAACAAAAAACAAAAAAAATGGAGAAAACTCAAACTGAATCTAGTCCTGTTGTCATTCAATCTGTTCAATCTGATGGAGTATTTAATGCTGAAATTATCCTCACTGAGACAAACTACGATGTTTGGTCTCAAATAATGGAGATGCATCTTGCAGAAAGAGAAAAACTCTCATATATTCGTAGCAGCATAAAGCCATATGAGGAATCTTCAAAGGAATATGAGAAATGGTATAGTGAGAACCAAAAAGTAAAAAGATGGTTACTCATATCCATGTCTCCGGAGATCATAAAGCGATATTTACGAATTCCTACAGCCTACGAAATCTGGGATGCATTATCAAAAGCCTTCTATGATGGAAGCGATGAATTACAAGTTTTCACTCTAAACCAGAAGGCATTCTCTACCAAGCAAAATGGACAACCACTCTCTAAATTCTATGGAGAATTGATCGAAATATTTCGAGAACTTGATCACCGAGATAAAGTGGTCATGAAGGATCCAGAAGATGTTGTAATATACAGAAGGTCTGTTGAAAGATTGAGAGTGCACATTTTTCTTGCTGGGCTAGATGAAGAATTTGACCAAGTTCGTGGAGAAATTCTACGAAAAGAAATTATCTCAAACTTAGAAGAATGTTATTCTCTGATCCGAAGAGAAGATGTACGGCAAAGCAAACTAAACAAGAAGGTCGACTCATAAACGTCTGCTATGATAACACGACAGCAGCCTCAAAAGAAGTTTGTTGACAAGTCATCACTCCATTGCACTTATTGTAGAAAGAATGGTCATACGAAAGAACAATGTTTTGAAATCATTGGATATCCTGACTGGTGGGATACTCGAAAGAAGAACATCAAGCATGGATCAAAAACTGCAGTAGCTGAATCCACATCCACTACAGATCTTAGAAAAGAATCTTTAGTGCAAATCGCAACCTCTGTCAGTCCAGGTAAGGCCCTTAAAACTCTTACACATGTTATTAATAGTACATGGATAATTGATTCTAGGGCAACTGATCATATGACTTTTGATTCTCGACAAGTTTATCAATTAAAACCATCTTCACAAAAACATATTTCCACTGCAAATGGAACCACAACCTCAGTTATTAGGGAAGGATCTTTACGACTTACAAATGAATTAAATTTAGACTCTGTGTTAATTGTTCCATCTTTAGATTATAATCTTTTATCTGTGTCTCAATTAACCACTTACTTATCATGTGTTGTAATTTTTTGGCCTGATCATTGTGTGTTTAAGGACATCCAAACGAAGCAAACGATTGATTATGGTATTAGACGAGGCAACTTGTACTACTTGGAGATGTCATCAACAAACACCGGAAAGCTAAGCCCCGCACTAGTCGCAGATAGTTCTATAAAAAAAGGGAAATTAAAAATTTGGTTATGGCATAGACGTTTAGGGCATATGTCATTTGGTTACTTAAAAAAATTATTTCCTAGTTTGTTTCTGAAATTTGATGTTTGTAACTTTAAATGTGATGTTTGTGAACTTTCAAAAAGCCATCGAACTACTTTTCCATTGTCCTTAAATAAAAATACAGTTCCTTTCATGGTAGTACATTCTGATGTATGGGGGCCATCTAAAGTTTCTACAATTATAGGTGCTCGTTGGTTTGTTACATTTATTGATGATTGTAGCAGAATGACATGAATTTTTCTGATGAAATCAAAAGACGAAGTAAACTCTTTATTTCAAAGATTTCATAAGATGGTGACAACTCAATTTCAGACACAAATTCGAGTTCTACATACTGATAATGGAGGCGAGTATATAAGCACAGCAATTCAACAGTTTCTGAAATCACAAGGATCTGTCCATCAAACCACTTGTGTGGGGACACCCCAACAAATGGCGTTGCTGAACGAAAAAACAGACATTTACTAAAAGTTGTTCGAGCATCACTAATCCAAGCCCACATGCCACTATCTTATTGGGGAGAGCACTGGCGTCCGCAGCATACTTGATCAATCGAACACCTTCAAGCTCCCTTGGATTCCAGACTCCTTTCCAAGTTCTGAATGATGCAATTATGTCACCAAATGTGCCGAATCTGCCCCCACATGTGTTTGGCTGTATTGCCTTCGTTCATTTGCCGCAACAAGACAAATTATCTCCTCGACCACTACGTTGTGTGTTTGTAGGGTATGCCTTACATCAAAAGGGATACCGATGCTATCATCCACCATCAAGAAAAATATACATCACCATGGATGTTGTTTTTCATGAAGATATCATGTACTACTTGTCAGAGTCTGAATTTCAGGGGGAGTATAATGAAGAGGAAATTCATACTCTTACATATCTTCCACCTGAAGAAAGTCAATCTTCCATTGAGATAGTAAACCTTCAAGATACTGGAAAAGCAAATGGTGATGATTCTTAGGCTGAGATAAGTGAAGACACATTTGGGGAGCACAATAACTCAGACACAACTGCAATCGAGAATGAGTCACATGAAGAAATACCTAACCAATCGTCTGCATATGATGTTCCTACCACAAGTCCAATCAGAAGAATTCTTCCCCAGCGTCAAAATAGAGGTATCCATAAACCCACATATGAGCCTGACTTCTCTAGTAGAGTCAAATACCCCATGAGTCATTTTGTGTCTAACCATCGCTTGTCAGAATCAAATCAATCATTTGTGAATCAATTATCTGTTGTATCTATTCCTAACAGTGTGCAGGAAGCTTTAAAAGACCCAAAGTGGAAAGCGGCTATGAATGATGAAATGAGATCTCTTCAGAAAAATCAAACATGGGAACTAGTTGATCTTCCACCAGGAAAGAAACCAGTGGGTTGTCGATGGATCTACACTATAAAGTACAAAGAAGATGGCTCTATTGAACGATACAAAGCAAGACTCGTAGCTAAGGGTTACACCCAAACCTACAGGATTGATTATACTGATACGTTTGCACCGGTAGCAAAAATTAATACTATTCGTATCTTATTATCATTAGCAGTCAACTTGGATTGCCCAGTGCAACGGTTCGATGTAAAGAATGCTTTCCTCCATGGAAACATGTTTGAAGAAATTTATATGGATCTGCCACCAGGATGCAGTAGAACAGAACGACTCAATCAGAAAGTATGCAAATTGAAGAAATCATTGTATGGGTTGAAGCAATCCCCAAGAGCATGGTTCGGGAAATTTACAAAGGCTATGATTCGTTTTGGGTATAACCAAAACAATTCAGATCATACCTTATTCATTAAAAAACGACAAGGTAAAATCACTGCCCTTATTGTCTATGTGGATAATATGGTAGTTACAGGCAACGACGAGGAAGAAACAGAGGCTCTTCAGAAGTACTTGTCAAGAGAGTTTGAGATGAAGGATTTAGGTGCCTTAAAATACTTTCTTGGAATTGAGGTTTCTCGATCTAAGGGAGGAATCTTTCTGTCTCAAAGAAAATATGTCTTAGATCTATTGCACGAAACGGGAATGACAGCTTGTCAGCCTATTGACACCCCAATAGAAGAAGGACTGAAGTTTTGTATTACCTCAAACCAAGTTCCAGTAGACAAAAGAAGATATCAAAGGCTGATTGGAAGATTGATGTACTTGTCCCACACAAGGCCAGATCTTGCTTATGCATTGAGTGTTGTAAGTCAGTTTATGCATAATCCCGGAGAACAACACATGAAAGCAGTAATGCGGATCCTGAGGTACCTGAAGACAAATCCAGGAAAATGAATCCTATTTTCCAAAAATGAAGATTATAGCAACATAGAAGTTTATACTGATGCAGATTGGGCCGAGTCAGTTAGTGATAGACGCTCTACTTCAGGATACTTTACCTTTGTGGGAGGCAACCTTGTCACATGGAGAAGCAAGAAACAACATGTCGTTGCCCGTTCGAGCGCTGAAGCAGAATATCGAGGCATGGCCCTTGGGGTATGTGAAGGGCTATGGATAAGTTTTATCTTAAACAATTTGGGCTATCCATCACAACAACCAATACAACTATACTGTGACAACAAAACTGCACGAGATATTGCTCATAACCTAGTTCAACACGATCGAACAAAACATGTCGAGGTAGATAGATTTTTCATCCAGGAGAAATTAGATGAAAAAATCTTAGAACTGCCGAAAATTCGATCAGAAGATCAACTTGCAGATATTTTAACGAAGGCCATTTCAAGCAGGGCATTTACAAAATTCCTAGACAAGTTGGGTATGCAAGACATCTATGCACCAGCTTGAGGGGGAGTGTTGAGAATCAAATAAAACGGCATTGAATGAAGCTTTCAAAGACAGAATCCACACTTGTCAAAGGGATAATCTGCACTTGTCAAAGACAAGATCCGCACCGAACGGATTGACATATTTCCTTCCGTATTCACATATGTAATCATTGAAAAAATGTAGCCTCTGCATCTATAAATAACTCTCAGTGTATAATGTTTTATTTAAGAAATGAAAAACACGTTTCTTCACTAGTTCCCTACACACGGGCTACTGCCAAACCATCTCCCTTTTCTATCAATTTATGCCACCACCATATCCCGAGTAACTGGCGACCATAAACCCAGCCATCCGTCACCGTAAAACCGCCTTAAATTGAAAGTCATATCTCCATAAGCCGCCGCCAATTCGACCAAACCGCCGCGAATCTGGCCAATCCACAACCACCATTATACTCATCGACCTTAATCCACCCATCTTTACCTGATTTTCAACTACCGTCACCAGAAACCTGAACTTTTGTTTAATTACTGTTTCACCTGGTAATTTTATTCAATTTTTAGTTTAGCCCCTAACTCTTTTAAAACCACCATCTCTTACCATCTTCACTCTGAATCACGATCACACCCAACCTAAGAGTTGAGTATTATTTACAGTTTTTCCATTGTGTGGAAACTTGACAATAAATGGTAAAGTGCCATCTTTGCCCTTCTATTTATCATGTGCCGAAATTATTTGTATATACTCGTCCAAACAAATTTCTTGATTGGCTGGATAAGATTGAGCATTGGTTTCTATTTTGGCACACTCCTAAAGAAGAGCAAGTATCATTTGCTGCTAGTAGATTAAGCATAAGTGTTTCAGAATAGTGGCATGAATTACAAATTTCTCAACTTGAGCAAGGCAAATGCAAAATTCAGTCATGGAACCGTATGAAGCATATTATGCGATATGAGTTTATCCCTCTTAATTATTGTTTAGTATAACAAGGTAAGATATCAGTTTCTGATTATGCTACTGAGTTCGAAATTTTATGGATGTAAATATTATTATGAACTTGAAGAGGATACAATTACAAGATTTTTCAAGGGACTCAGTTTTATATTAAAGACAAGATGCCTACATACATTATATACACGTTGCAGTATGTAATTCTGGTAGCGAAGCAAATTGATCACAAATTTTATCACAAATCAGAAGAGAAAGAAGCCAAGCATTGAAGCAATTAAGACAACCTCATCCTCAACACCAATTTGAGATCTGCAATCTTATCACAAGTCAGTAGCCTAAAGTGAAAGACATATAGATAAAAGAAGTTTGTGCCTCTCTACATGTCGAAGATGTGCCTAATATTGTAGAAGAAAATGTACAATTTATTATTGATTTAAAGTTTCAATCTGAAAAATTGTCTGAGAATGTGCATGATGTTTACTTGGAAGAGAAGACAAGTATTGAAGATGATGAGATTATTTATCTATCTGAATTTTTTAAAGAAGACGAACAACCTCATCTTGATTTGAGCATTAAGCCTAATAATACAACTAAAGTTGTGCAGCAAAATCAAGTTGAAGAAACTAAAATGATTGAAATGGTTCTATCTATTCTCATTAAAGACAAGAAGATTATGCTTGAAGAAGATTTAATTGCAAAGGTGAATCTTATGGGAGATACATTGAGCCACAATTAGGGAAGGGGAAAAATTATTTGATCGTTGTTCATTCTTGGAAGACATCATCACCTTGAAGAATGTACAAGCGAAAGAAGTTGATGAAGTATGGATTTTTTAAAGTTTCGAGAACAATTGATGAGAAAGACAATAAGTTCGAATTACAAGATGATTTGGTCTTACACTACAAGTTTCATCCTCTAAATTGTATTCAAACTCATGGACGTATTTCTTTTAAGAGGAGAAGAATGATGTAGGATGTTAATTTTGGTTAATTTAGTATTTTAGAATTTTTATTATTCTAAGGCTTTCTATTTTAATTGGAGTCTATTATGATATGTAATTTAATATTTTATTTTCATTATAATTCTGATTTAGTTTCATTTGTGTTGCTCTTAATAATAATTTTTTATTTACTTAATTAAAATTAATAAAAAAATTATTTACATAATTAAGAATATTAATAATTATTATTAATTTACAAATATCATAAAATAAATATTTTATTTTTCAAATCTATTTTTTTATTAATTTTGTAATTAAAAACTATAATTCTTTAAATAAGGATAAAATTGTAATTTAAAATCATTTACTCCCAATTTCATGCTCTCATTACAATGTAAATAAACAACCTACTCCAACTCTCACTCCACATTCCTAATCTTAGAATTTCCACTTCTCAGAATTCTCACTTCAATCCAAAATGTAAACGCAGCATTAATCCCGTAGGAAAATCCCCAAACACATAAGATTTTCAAGAGAAAGAAAAGTATGAATGGATCCAAGAGTGCACACTGCACAAGAAAATAAAGTGAGAAAGTCCCAGTAGGATGGCAGATTGCTGGTCTAGAACAAGATTTTTTACGCGCAGGCCAAAATTTATGTTGTTGGTAATAGACCGAACCCCTATACTAGCCCATCCAAGTTCTTGGGCTTTCATTAATTTTTAAATAAATTTTTAATATAGCCAAAAGTAAAAAAAAAACTTAAATTAAAAATAATTATTTAACACATAATAGACTAAAAATTCAATACATAAAATACTTACAACACAATATAATAAACTATAAATAATAATTAAAAATTATAATTATATAAATAATAAATTAATTTTTAATTTATAAATTATAAAGCCTGAAATTCCATAAGCCTGTAACTGTACCCTTTCACAGTAAACTTTAAAATTTTTTATTCATGTCTATGTCCTCATGTGACTTTTTGGTCCACCCCAATCCTAAGGGCTCGCTATTGGTTGTTATTGTTATAAGTCAACTGAAGCCGGTGAATGGAAATAATTAGGGACAATTTCAGACGTAACATGATATTATGATGCTGGGTAACAATAAATAATAATCAGTTTTAAGAGGCACATTAATTGGCGTGTCGTCCTTTTCATTATTAACAGATTGACGACCTAAATAGTATGTGGTATTGGTAGGAGTGTTCAAAATTTAATCTGATCGGTTCAATCCGTCTGATCCGCTCAATTTGATATGTATAAATTCGATCGTGGATTGGTGGATTGGATATGGATTGAAAATTTAAAAATCCGCAGTCGATGAATTGGATATGGATTTACTTCTGTAAATCCACAGAAATCAATGAATCCGCCAATATATATATATAATTAAAAAATTATTATAAATTTAATTAAAAAAATTATAAATGTGACATTACATAGTTACATAAGCACTATAACATATCTTAGCCATTACCTAATAATAATATAAAATGAAAAATAATTAAATAATCAAATATACAAAT
This sequence comes from Citrus x limon, assembly GCA_034663535.1. Classification (NCBI taxonomy): domain Eukaryota; kingdom Viridiplantae; phylum Streptophyta; class Magnoliopsida; order Sapindales; family Rutaceae; genus Citrus; species Citrus x limon. The sequence goes on from CM067997.1 coordinate 27,365,703, forward strand.
ATAACTTGTAAAAATTGTAAAACAAAATAAAAACAAAGTCACACGCACTAGCAAAAGCAAAGTAACATAACGCTAAGTCACCAACAATTTGCAAAGTCACCCAAAAACAAAGTAACATGACGCCAAGTCACTAACAATTTGCAAAGTCACTCAAAAACAAAGTAACATGACGCCAAGTCACCAACAATTTGCAAACAAAAAACTCTAAGCTTCCCCGCCGTCACACACACTAGCAACACTCAATACTGGTTGGATACACTCTCGACACAGATTTGAAGGACATCAGCCGCGCGATTCTGGCAAGAGCAAACCATCTTCTTTCCCAAGTCTATCGAGCCACTTCACATTCACTGGTTCCAGTTGAACAATTGCACTATCACAACCTTCAAGATCGCCACCCGTACGGCTTCTCCTAGTTCCCATCGTGGACGGCTCCGTAATCACCACTTTTCGATAGGCGCAACAACCCTGGTGAAGGATTAGACTGTGTTTGGTTTCCAAAACTTCGTCATTTCAATTAATTGTGGCTTTATTTGAACAATTAATTTCGGTATTATATTAACGTATTATTGTAACTTTATTTGAATAATTAAGCTTGGTGTGTTATATTTTAAAACTTTGAACGTATTATTGTAGCTTTATTTGACTAATTAGTCTCGATGTGTTATATTTTGAAACTTTAAATGTATTATTTTAGCTTTATTTAAACAATTAATTTATTTAAATTTTATTCAATTTTAAATTTAATTGGTAGCAAAATTATTTTTATATTAGATTTTTTTTATTTCATTAGTTGGAGAGAACTAAAAATTTTTAATTCGAAAACTAATGCGCAAAATGATGGATTGAATATGGATTGAGTCAAATCCGCATCCGATCCGCAGACGTATGAATTGAATATGAATTGAGTCAAATCCGCATCCGATCCGCAGATGTATAGATTGGATTTGGATTAAATTTTATCAATCCGTGGATTGGATTGGATTGAAAAATTATAATCCGCAAAATGATGGATCGGATATGGATCGATGTCCAATCCGTAAAATCTGATCCACGAACACCCCTAGGTATTGGGACCATTTAAAATATGAGTAATGATATATGAATAAATTCTTGTATAAATTTATTTTGTATAAATTGGTGTAGCATGATAAAATTAGTTGAATTAAATTTCACTTGGCCTGCATGATTTATTTATATTATTTTATATTTTCATTCAATCAATGAATTAATGCCACATCAATTTGTACAAGATAAATTTATACAAGAGTTTGTGACTGTACCATCACTCTTAAAATATTAATTACGTGATGTGAAGATGAGATTTGAATCATTTGATTGCTCTGAATTTATCAATAAAAAAATTTTTAAGCCACTTCTTTATTTTTTTTCCAATTTTTTTAACTGGCTTATTTATTCTTTTGAGTTCTAAAAATGTTCTCATTCATAAACATGAGATCTACATTATATTGAAAAAAATTTGTGTGGGAGAAATAAATTACCTCAGCATCAATTGTCATTTGAACATAATATTCAATTGATTTCATAATAAAACTCATAAATTTTTTATTATTTAATTTATGAGTCCCACTAATAAGATCCTTTAAACCTACTGGCTAATAGGTCGTTTTAAGAGGCACAATTAATCTGCATATTGTAATTTTCACACATAATAGATTGACTAACTAGATATCATGATGTTGAGACCATTTATAATATTAATTACTTGATGTGAAGAATATGTTTGATTGCTCTAAAGTTATCAATGAAAAATATTTGTTTAAGGCACTTTCTTTCTTCTTTTCCAATTTTTTTTTCTAGTCACTATTTTTCATTTTTTTAAAAATATATCCATTCATAAATTTGAGATATACAATATATCAAGAAAAATTTATGTAGAACAAGTATACTTCCTCAACATTAAAAGCCTATCATTTAGCTTAATGTTAGATGAATTGCATGATAAGACTCATAATTTTTTATTATTTAATTTATGGATTTCTCTATCAGAATCAATCAAACCTACCTAATAATAGGTTATTTTAGTGCATATTTTTCACCTAATGTGATATGATATGTCTCTCGCTCAATCTACTAACTTCAAATTCAAGTTAGCTCAAATAGTAAGTAGTTTTATTCAATTAGGCAGTCTCTTAAAGAGAGATTTTGATAAAACTAATTTCCTTTAGATACTTCAGACTCATAACGTCATATCATAACCAAACATAATAAAAGATAAACAATATAATCAAACATTTGTAATTGATTTTTCACTTTTACAAATATAAGGTTAAGATTTTTTTAATAGTGTATGACGCAATCGTTCTAGTTCTTGCTATATGCATAGCTGCCATATATATACATCACATATAATCTTGATTCTTGAAATTTTTATATTGCTCTTGATGGTCTTGATTTTTGTCATATACGTGCATCACATAATAGTCTTGATCCTTACCATATCTTTGTTAGATAAATTTTTAGTTTAGAGAAACAAAATAAACTAGACTCTCAATCAGACAATGTGGCTCAAAGGTCTATTTATACAAGAGAAAAGTTTTTTTTTTTAACCTATATGACAGAATTAATTAAAGTAAATAATCAAATACAATATTTTGATTTTGATTTTTCATATTTACATGCACATAATTATCTTGATTATTGTCATATTTTTACATAATTACGGTCTTAATTCTTAACATTTGTGCATGCCGTAATAGTCTTGTTCTTTCCACATTTACATCCCATAATATTCTCGATTCTTGTTACTTGCATAAGTCGTGATGGTTTTGAGTTTTGTAATATATGCATCCCGTACTGTTATTGATCATTTTCATATGTGTGTCGATCATATAATGGACTTATTATATACATCACGTAATTATTATATACATCAAAATAATGATCTTAATTCTTTTAATATATAATGGTGTTCATTCCCATCAAACTCTTATTTAGTACCTCTTATTTGATTTAAGTGTCTATTTACACTTTATAATTTAAAGAATACCTTAAAAACATCCATGTTGTTAAATAATTGACATTTATACCCTTATTTTTCTTTACTTTTATAATATTATTGTTACTACAATTTTAAAGTAATATTTAATACCTTTGCAATGATCTTGCTAATAATTATTTAAATAACAAGATGCTTAAAATATTATCTGAGAAGCTAATTAAGAATCTGAACATGAACACATAAATGATCAAACCAGAATTTACCAAAACAACATACAAATCAGCAAGGAATCACAAGACAATCAATTACGTGGTTAAGGTAATTTTCATTTACTAACATCCAGGAGAGGAACAAACCGATTAACTTTATTAATTGATTCAAGTTTCTTTACAAAGAGATTTTCAAAGCAATATTCAAGGAATAAGAAAACTCTCTTCTCTCAAGCTATCTCCCTCTCTTGAATTCTCTAGGTCTCTCTATTTGTTGCACCATAATCAGTTGTGTTAACAGCTTATAACAAACCCAGAAGCTTGATAGTATTGCACATGAGAAGCATGTGTAATGACGACCTCTTAACAACCTTTATACGTCACTGGTCGAGTTTCATTAAGCCCAAAATGGCAAAGCTTATTGTCTTTTAATTAAGCAAAATTAAATCTCAATGAAACACAGATTAGCTGGTTGTTTTGTTTAAGTCATTAACCACCAAAACACATGCCATTCTTGTCGTTTTGTCAACACTTGATTTGTTTCACTTGTACTTAACAAATCTCTACCTTAAAAAAAATCAAAACCTGTTTAGATTTTCTGCTCGTCCCTCTGCAACTTCAAATATTGCACAAACCAGCCTTGTTCATGCAAACCTTGAACTTAGATATGATTTACCTTCGTAAGCATGTCTGCAGGGTTGCCGTCAGTATGAACCTTCTCCATGTTTATCACTGCTTTGGACACTTCATTCCTTATAAAGTGTAATTTGACATCTCCACGCTTGGTTCTCTCATGATGAACTGGATTTTTACTCAAGTAATTTCACTTGATCTGTCACAGTGGATATCAATATTCTTTTGAAGCATCCCAACTTAGCCAACATTCCTTTGAGCCATAAAGTTTCCTTGACTGCATCTGTAGCTTTAGTGTATTCAGCCTCTATTGTTGACATAACAATAACATGTTGGAGACCTGTTTTCCAGTTTATAATGCAGGCATTCAACATGAATCTATACCCTGTTAAGGACCTTCTCCTATCATAATTACCAACAAAATCTGAGTCCATATGACCCCATAATCCACCATTTATTCAATTTGATCTGCCATATAGTAGTCCATTTTTTATAGTACTACTTAAGTACATCAATATCTATTTGATTGCTTTCCAATGCTCCTTACTAGATGCTGAACATATATCTGCTTGCAATGCTTAGAGCACCTGAAATATCAAGTCTTGTTAGGACCATAGCATACATCATGCACCCTACAGCATTGGCATAAGGAATATTTACCATTTCAGCCCCTTTCTTTATCTGTTTTAGGGTATTGCTGATTTGATAGTATGAAGTGAGATGCCAATGGTTTTATGACAGATTTACAGTGTTGCATCCCAAAGGTGCTAAGCACTTATTGTAAATATTTCTCTTGTGAGAGAAAAATTGTTCCCTCTCTTCTGTTTCTCATTATCTTCGTACCTAAGATCTTCTTTGCATGTCCTAAGTTTTTCATATCAAACTCTGAATTGAGCAGCAGCCTTAAGGCTTCAATTTCACTTCTCTGTTTACAAGCTATCAATATATCATCCACATACAGCAGCAAGTATATATAAAGATTAGTTTTCGATGACTTGTAGTAAACATAACAATTAAAACAGCATCTAACGAATCTATGAGAAATCATGAACTCATCATACCTGAGATACTACTGCCTAGGGAATTGTTTTGACCCATACAATGATTTGTTCAACAAACATGCATAATTAGTCCTCTTTAGATCCACATACCCCCCTGGTTGAATCATCAAAATCTCTTTTTATAGCCTTTCATGCAAGAAAGCAGTTTTAATATCAAGTTGATCAAGCTCCATGTCATGAATTGTTGTCAAAGCTAACAACACCCTTACTGAAGCATGTCTGACTACAAGTGGGAAACCTTTCTTAAAATTAACCATTTCCTTTTGAGCATATCCTTTAGCTAATAGCTAGCCTTAAATCTTCTAGGTTCAATAGTGGTTAGACCATCAATTAGAAGTTTACTAAACTTCATTATTCATCACAGCTAATGGAGAAAGGAACATAAAGCTCACAACAAATAAATATACATAGTGACAGCACCAATTGAACAACACCATAAACCAATCATAGAGACATTTCCATCAACCCATACCTAGTGACAGCACCAATTGAACGGCACCATAAACCAATCATAGAGACATTTCCATCAACCCACAAGTAATCAATCACATACTCTCCTGCACAGAGCCCAGATCCTGAAAAAATCAAAAATGAAAATGGTAATATTTTAAGGCGGTAATATTATTGGAGCTTCACTAGCATCAGCCTTGTAGATACTGCCAAAGATCAAGATATACTGCTAATTACTATTCTGTAACTAGTGCTCAAGTGCATCATTTGTAGATAAAAAGCAATGAAGCCTGTTGAATTCTTGAAATTACAATAAAGTTTACAATTCATCTTCAAAGCACAAAGTTCCAAATTGTATCTTGGAAGAAATATGTGTAAGCCTTTGACATAATTTTACTCCATCTATCTTTTAAAATCACAAAAGTAAATTTCATTATTCATTGATTATTCAATTGGAATATAATTTCAATAAGCCAAATTCATATAAAATATAAAATATAAAATATAGATTTAGATTCTCACAATCCTTGAATCTCCTGTAAGTTTACACAACCCAGTCCTTCAAAAAGCAAAGCAACATTATGTCAACATAAATTGAACAATATGTGACAGATGAATTGTACATCTAGACTAAGCATAAGCAAGATTAAATACAACACCTCATTAAGCTTTGCTTTCCGAATGAATATAATAAGCTTCATATTCCTTGGCTCCTCATACGTAGAAATGGCCTGCAATAATTAAAGTGCCAAGATTGATTCAGGCTTTTTATCAAACACTTGGAGGGAATACAAAAATAATAACTATATCCCAAATTCGAAGATGGTGAACATACGGCTACATGCATGTGATTTGCCCCACTCAAGAATAAAGCCTATGTCATTTTGTAGTTCTAAGATTCGGTAATGTCAATCAAAAAGTAAATTTAACCAATGAAGTTAAAAAAAAAAATTCCCATCACAGTGAACGAATTTGAGAACTACACCTCTAGGGTTTCTAACTTCTCTTCTAGGGTTCGAACAATAATTACCTGTATCAGTTGGACAATCAGGTTCTAACGTGCTCAATTGATGGTGGGTTCCCAGTTTAGGTTTTGAATTTGAGGGTGGCAACACGTGTTCGGTGGGTTCTCCATATTAAAGGGTTTGGGTTATCAAAATCGACGGTGTTTTAAAGGTGGTGCAAGGATTTCAAGCGATGGGTTTGCCGTGAGAGTGAGAGAAGAGTGTGTTTGGATTTCGCTTTAACACTTGTAAAAACTAAAAATATCGATATGAAATGAATAGGGTTTGTGTCTTTCATTTGTTTAATTTATTTTTCCCTAAACGCTGTCGTTTGAATAATCTAAGAAATGACGACATTTCCCTTTATTTTTTGTAATAAAATATTTTTCAAAACAAAGTTAAACCCGCGCAATTGAAGTCAAAATAAAAGAATCAGTTATACATTTTTGATAGTTAAATAATTTACTATAAGTTTATAGTAGGTTTTTGATAGACGATTTTCTATCACAATTATATCATAAATGCATGACAAAAAAAAAAAAAATCTATTATGTGTTTATCCTTGTAGGTCTCTAAATTAAAAATCATCACACAAGAGACAATCATAGTAGGTGTTTTTCCTTATAATACAAGGGCTACCTCAAGTATATTCATTTATACCCCAAGACTTATTTTAAATCATGAGACAAACTGCTTAACACTTTAGCTCTCTCTCTCTCTCTCCCCTTCAACTCTCTCACTCTCTCTTCTTCATGTTCTTCTACTCTCTTACTTTTGCTTTCGTTCTTTTCCCTTTATCTCTTTTTCTTTCTTTCTTTTTAATTTGTTCTGTTCCCTTAAATCCTTCACATCTCTATTGTTAACTAAATTAAGTAATGTAAATTATATAAGCAAAGAAGATTAAAAATAAAACATGAACTATGTTGGGCTTAAAGATGAAAACAAAAACATGACGGTTATGGGTCTTAAATTTAGATTATTCCAATTGGGCTCATGGGCTTTTATACGAAATGTGAAAACACTCGGTATATGAATCGAACTCTAGTACTGTCAATGCGACTTGAAAGCCTATAGTTTAAATAAGAGAACAAAACTTAACAAAGATAAATAATCAAATGTAATATTTTTTATTTTTCATAATAGATTGATATAATGGTCCTTATAATTTTCATATTTATATGAGATAATGCTCTTGATCATTTTTATATGTACATCTCATAATAATCTTAATCATTTTTGTATATGTATCATATAATGCTGTTGATTCCTGTCATATTTACATGTCACAATGACACAATGAATTTAATTTTGAATGGTTATCTTTACGTGATTCCTATCAATAACCATCATGTCATTTGTCTTAGCATACATGTGGACTTATGTCTTCGATAATTTATGGTAGGGTGGGCAAAATCGGATTCGGATCAATCCGATCGAATTTCGGATTGTTTGGATTAATGAAAAAGTCATCTGAATGTAATTCGAATAAAAATCCAATCCGAATAAAAATTTCGGATCGGATTCGGATTGGAATTTTATTCGGATTCGGTTCGGATCGGTAACATCATATTGAAATCGAATTTGGATATGTTTGAACAGATCAGAAGAATCTGGAGCACCTACAAGTTGCAACACAAATTTGAAATCACACAAATAAAAGAAAAACACAGCAAGCCAGCAAATGGAGAAAAGAAAGACAACAAATTGAAAGTGTTTTCATTTTAACATCAATTATTTTGTTAATGTCTTTGGTAACAATTGCATCCCAAAATCAGGAAACCTAAATCAAGCAGTCAACCTTACAATCACCAAAAAACAAGGAGAATTATCTACAGGAAAAAACAAAATCATAAGCAATTCAAAAGACCCAAAACTCTACAAGCTTTTCAAAGTTAAGGAACCTATCCACATAAGTTATAACCTCTGCACCTTACAAGTTTTGATGGATCCGACTCCATTAGAAACCCTTGCAATAAGCAAATAAATGCAGCGGCTAGGTTTAAGACTCTTGCAGGCTTCGGCTGGTAGCGTGGCAACGGTGCAATTCACGGGCTCAACGCCTGTCGATTGGGATGCCGTCGGCATGCAGCTGAGGCATCGACGACAGCTGCCGATTTTTTTTTCTCAAAGTGATTGGTTGTGTTCGTGGGTGATGCGGCTGTTGGTTGTGTTCGTGGGTGATGCATCGATTCTTTTCTCTTTTGATTTGGGAATTTAAGGGATTTAGGACTGTTTTTCAATTTTTATTTCTTATTTATGTTTAAGTTATATATTCTTTTTAATTTTAAGTGTAATCCGATCGGATTGATCCGGATCCGATCCGATCCGAATCAAATCCGATCGGATTGCAAAGTTTCTATCCGATCGGATTGAGAGGTCAATTCGAATCCGATCTGAACATATTCGGATAAGTTCGGATCGGATCAAATTGACCCGAATCCAATCCGATGCCCACCCCTAATTTATGGTGCTTCATTAGGAGAAATTGATCAATAATTTGTTTCAGCACGCGCAAAACGCAATATCAAAATAAAGAGTTGAAGGTAAGCCAAACAAGCAAGGATTATCCAACCTAAGATTTTTAAGTTACTTTTGCACGCAAGCATTAAGAAGAATCACTTAAACATGACAAGAAATAGAAGCCGATGCTGGCAAAATAATTAGGACTGGTGTCGGCATTTTATTTTATTTAATTAAATTAGAACCTTGAAATGACCTGTACGCTTGTCAAAGCTCGGATCATTTGTAGAGTTCAACAAGCCACCAGCTGTAAGCACGACAGACAAGTTTAACTGCTGTAAATCCAGCTTTTGTCGCCAGAGCCTTCAACTCCTCTGCTGTCCTCTCCTTTGCCCCAGGAAATACAGTGTACATTTGTATGTCAAGCAGATAAACAAACCTGCTGAAAATATCAGTCTCAAGGGGCTCTGGTATTAAAGAGTCTACCACAATGACCTTCCCGAATTCTGGAAGAGCATCGTAGCAATTCTTCAGTATCTTCACACATTGGTCATCACTCCAGTCATGAAGTATCAACTGAAGATTTATATGAAAATTAATTTCCTATATTAGTTTCCAGAATTTATGCAGAGTTAACATATATGTTGGCAAGTGGAAAAATTAATTGGAGAACTAACCTTCAGAAAAATAGCTTCTCCTTTAGGCACTTCAACAAACATATCTCCTCCAACATGCTCCACACCTAGAAGCGAATTAAGAAAAAGGAAAAAGCAAATTATATATAATGTTTTAACTGTTAATTAAGCGAAATATATAACTCGAAATAGCACGATTTAAAAAAAAATTACAATTTGTGAAGAAAAATATATATCATGTTATTTTATATTTAAATTGAGGGGAAACGACTGTGAGACTCGAAAGTTTGGTGAAATGATCATAGAAATCTCATCTTTTTTAAATTATAAAATAAATTTTTTTAGGATAATTCTTTCTTTTTTTTTTCTATAATAACCCAACTATTTTTTTACTTTAATAACCTAACTACCTTTCATTTCGGCATAAATATAAAAAAAGTGGATCTATATGACCATCTCTAATAAAAATAAAAAAAGTTTTTATTATAATTTCACCAAACTATCGAAGCCCCACTAATTTTTCTTTTAAATTAATGGATACCTTGATAAGAAGGTGCATCTTTAATGACATGAGGCGAGTCAAAGTTAATACCCCGAATTTGTGGGTATTTAGAAACTAGTAAGCTGAGATTAGCACCTAAACCACCGGCAACATCTACCAATTGGTTTATCTCTTCAAATCCTTTGTAGATTTCAAGAATTTTCTTCATAACTAAAGCCGTATGATTGCTCATTGATTGATTGAAGAGGTTCCGTCTTCTAGCATCTTTCATAGCATACTCAAATGGATTTTTTGCATTATGTGCCTTCATAAAAGGTAGGGTCCCTTCCAATAAACAATCTTTCAAGTGGTACCTATTCAATTCGGGGATATAAAATTTCTTTCACAGATACTGAAATTTAAAAAAAAAGAAAGAAAATGAATGGAAATAATGTATATGAAAGATTGAAAATACTCATATGTGAACGTCAGCACAAATTTCGTGCGGAAAGATACCCTTTTACAACAATGTAAAGAGTGCTTCACAATGTTATAAAGGAATTTTCATGACTCATGAAAGATGTCGCAGAGAAATTAGAAAACAAACCAAGGATCTACAGAAACTTTCTCCTGAGCTAAGAGGAAAATGGGAGCAAGAGAAACTCCGTCTTCATTTGGAAGCAAATATCTGCAAACGGACGCTAAACCATATACTCCGCAAACATTTCCATCTTTATTTGTGACAAGATTATATGTTAGGAAAGAGTAACTAGCAAGGAGTCGTAACATTCGATCAAGTACTGTTGAGGCTTCTTGGTTATTTGTGGGCAGCTGAGATGCAATCTCAGAAGAAGAAAGATGAGATGGACTAGCTTTAGCTAAAATCTCTAACACACCAAGCTCGATGATAGCTTTCATGATCATCGGAAGTAATGAGCTGTGGGCAAGCTCCATGATGAGCATGAAATCTTCCTCATCGTTTGGTGGTTTCATGAGTTGGTCATGGAATGAACTCATCTTATTTCTCGGAGTAGGATATGCTGAAATTAACAAAATGGCAATGGATGATGTTGATGAGCGCTCAGTATATAACTATATATATACACGTATAGATATATTAGTTATAAATGTAGGTTTTGGTAGCTTTGCCGCTTTTATATATGTAAATAGCCCCACTCATCACAATCATAGTTATGTCATCAACCAATTTAAAACAAACGCATCAGTGTTAACAAGGGAATCATTCACCACTTGTCTTCTAAGTCTTCAATTTAAATGTTTCATCCGACTTTTCAATTCTGCAATGACATTTTCTGTCCCACTCTCGACAGTGATCACAAAGATGGGAAACCTGGGTACCTACCTTTTTTTACTCTGAAATATTATTGCAATTTGCACCAGCTTTGGCCCATGGGGGGCATTGGCTGCGTGTCAGTTTCCAAATTACCTCACGATTCTTTCATATCTGCTTCGAAAAAAGAAAGAAGAGCTTTCAACATCAGTATTTAAAATATATCGTTTTTCTATACTTATCAACAGTTGTAGCCCATATCCGCGGGCAGTAGATTTCAAACAAATTCATCAACTAACCATCGATTGTTTTCGCGTTGAATGAGTATTTATTTCCATTTGAAAATATAACCTATTTTCAAAGTAATTGATTATGGTCGTGATTCGTTTAATTTTTCTTTCTTACTTACCGATAGCTTTGGCCCTTGTTGAGGACGCGTTAGGTTCCAAATAATCCATCAACCATGTTCTGATAGCTACAGGGAAAACAAAGTATTTGTTACCTTATTAAAATATACCATATTTCATAATAATTGAATGTGATCGTCATTTGAAAATAACTTGTTAACATTATAAGATTATTTGATTTCATAAAAATCAAGCAGAAGCATAGGAACTTACCTCCAACCATAGTTATCAGTTTGTCATGTGATAAAGACAAAGCACAAATATAAACCTCAATAGGGTGATAAGGGAATATTCTCACATCCATTAAGAATGATCTTAGACTAATAATATAAAATTAAGACAACCGCCAACTCTTGAGTCAGTTTTTTAATATAAGTTAGATACAAACTTACTAGTTTAAAGTCAATTTTTAACTGATGTGAGATTTTTATATTTGTTTTTAGTGGGCTTGTATGTACTTTAGGATTTGGTTATATTATACATAATATTCGAAAAAAAAAACATTATGATTAATGATGTATCAATTGCACAACTGAAGACTTTGCTTGATTCCTTGGACTATAAAGTCTATATGTAACCGCCTGCTAAATCAAGTGGAAAAGAAATTTGTATAGATGGTCGAGTCCAAAAAAAAACTCACGGGACCAAGCCTCCAACTATGACCAACCCTTCAACTAAGTTTGATTTATGAATGAATTGCAAAGTTCTTTTAATACGGTTAAAATTTTGAATCGATCGAGCAGTTAAATATGACATCAGAATTCAGATGTAACTTTGCTACAATGTCTCGTTTCATATTTACTATCTGACAAAATCGATTAAGGGTTGTATTTAATAATAATAATATTATTATTATTATTATTATTATATTTTAAATAATTTCAATGGCGTACGTTTCGGGTTTGTTTAAGCTTTTGGTCAACACAAATGCTTTGCCTATTGGCACCAAATTTTGATTAATTGCTCCCAAGCGATCCAATACCTGCCCGCAGCTGACCGTTGAAAACTTGATCTCGTCTATTAAATTATATAGTTCTGTAGTTAATTGAACACCTCTTTTATATTTTTGTCCCCTCACAAACGCTTTGTATCAATCCTAAACTTTTTTTCCTATTATTTTCTTGCTTATGGTTTTTTATTTAAAAAATTACATAATAATTATTTGAGTCTCCTTTTAATTCTACTTAATATATATAAATATATAATTTTTGGAGTTAAATATATGATTTAATCGTTCATAAATTTTTTAAAAATTAAAGTTAAGTGGAACGAACCCATTTTTTTTATAATCAGAGAGAAATTAAAAATTTTAAAAATATTTTAAGAATTACAAGTAGATTTAGGGATGGCAATGGGGAGGGGAGGGGAGGGGACCAATCTCCCCGTACCCATCCCCGATATTTTGCGCATGTCCCCGTCCCCTCCCCATCTCCGTCAAAATTATTTAAGAGAATCCTCATCCCCTCTCCGAATAATAACAGGGGATCTCCGAGGGTCCCCGATCCCCGAATAACTAATATATTTTTTCTATTTTTGATTTTGAGTTAATCATATTAAAATAAAAAATTCAAATAAAAGTAAAGTTTGAAATATATCTTACATTAAAATCCATTACAAAAGTCACATACACTAAATTAGTAAGTAACGCAGCATGCAAGGGATACAAACTATCATGAACAAATTAATAGGCTAATATAAAGTTGTTACAAATAAAATCAAATTTAGATTCAAAATTAACTTTTCAATGGTGGCGTGGGCACTTTATAAATGTGGACTATTCACTTTACAACACAATAGTTAAGTCGAAGCAAATTAAGAGCAAATATTAGATTAAATTAGATATTAAAATTGTGATTTGCTATGGGCAATTATAACATCTAAAAATAAATAAAAAATAGATTTAAGTTTAAAATATTTAATGAATATTAAAATTAAAACAAAAGTTTTGGGCTAATAGAATCTGTCCGGTCTTTTTAATGTCCTAAATAAAAATTTAGGACTTTAAATAGTTAATTAGGCCTAAAAATTTAATAATATAAATATTTTGATTTTTTTTTATTTTTACCAATACTTATAATTTTATAATTCAATTTTTATTATTTATTTACTAGTAATTTTAAAAAATAAAAAATAGATTAAAAATTAAAATGGGGAAATGGGTAGGGGATGAGGATTCCACCTCATCCCCGTCCCCTCCCCGAATAAGAAATTGGGTAAAAAAATTTTCCCATCCCTTTCCCGAATAAGAAATTGGGTATGAAATTATCCCCATACCCTCTCCGAATAGGAAAAATACCCGAGGGTACCCGTCCCCGTGGAGATTTTTGTCATCCCTAAGTAGATTGTGATAGAAAAAGAGTGTTAATTTTATCAATTCTAGGCTTCTAGCTATGGTCCACGAAAAATATAAAGAATGCAAGGTAAAATTATACAAGAAGACTTTTACCTCTCTTCAAAAGGAGGATCATACCCTCTCCGAAAGCAAAATGATTCATCGTTTTTAAATGTTCTTAGACCATGTATCGAGGAAATTTAATGATGGAATTAGTAAACAAAATGATGCATCGCTAATTTAGGATAATTAAAAAAAGTCAATATCCATCCATAAACAATATTAAATTTTGTAGGCAATGTTCAATATTAAGGAAAAGCTACTAACCGAAAGTTGATTTAGATGGATAATTATTTTAATGAAATTTATTGAATGTGAGCCTTAAATAAAATATATTTTAAAATAGGAAATGTAATTTTGTAAATATTGATTTTTTTTTTAACTACAAAAGTGTTAATAAATAATCTTGAGGGGTTTTATTCTAAAGTGACGGCCTTAGGCAATTGCCTCACTTGCCTATCTCTGGAGCCGGCCCGATAAAAAATTAAGATCTTTTTAGTCGTATCCTTCGCTAAGTTCGCTTTGGATTTTTCGTTTTTGGTTCTTTCATAATTAGTTGTACTTTATTTACAATAGGAGTACATAATAAATTCCTTGTTCACTCGGTCTCTTTGTTCTTTTACATATTATGTATGAAAAACCAGAGTTTCATATTTATTTGTTTAAAGACGGAAGTAGCCTTTTCTTTGCACTTAAATTGTAAGTGAGTTGCCACTTGGGCTTGTAGCCCACTGGTGAACCATTGCCCTTAAAGTTAAGCATGACTATGAGGGTAATGATTCGAGTTTCTACGGACTCAATGTCGCTCAATTAAACATAATTGTGTGGAGACTACTTATAACGTCTTTCTTCCTTGCGAAACAAGAGTGGAGTAGAGACATCCCTCCTCCGTGAGAGGTATTTGGCTGGTCATGTACTTTATAGAATAAAAATGTAAGAATATAAGTCTCATGTATATATCTGATTGTAAATATCAGTGTAATGACCTACTGTTATAGCAGTTGTATATATCTCTGTGTAATACAGTAACTTGATGCTTAATCAGTTCAAAAAAAATAATTGTAAGTGAGTTATCATTTGTAATGTATCAATTACAAAACTTGAGACTTGCATGCCTCCTTTGACTGAACTCCTCAAGAATACAAATTTGGTCGTAAAATCTTCTGGCAAAGTGCAGTTAAGTCAATAGACAACTTCTGAAGCCTAAATCAAGTACGCAAGCAACTCAATATGTCAATGTGGAATTCCAAGTTGCGTCGAATTAAATGAAAATTTCTAATAGGAAGAAAGTCTTCAACTACATTTGAATTATGATTTTTTTTTTTTTTGAAATCGTGGAGATTTATTACCAAAGCCTTTAACTATCTTTGATTTATGACTAAGTTTTTTTTTTTAAATAGCGGAGATTTATTTTTAATATTATTGTTAGACTTTCACTAATCTGTTTAAATTTTTTGATCGTGTAGCTTTTTTTTTTTTTCTCTCTAAGTAATATTAGGCACTCTCGTATTTAATTATTTTCACATACAAAGTCTATTTTCAATTATTTTAATTTTTTAGTTCGTATTTTGGAATTTATTTAGATTTATTTTTAATATTATTTGAAATTAATTTGACGTGAGATGGATGTTGAGATATTTTTGGGCACTTGTAAAGCGTTTGGTCACGCCAACACAAATGATGGCCAATTGGGAGAAGCAAGAAGAAATAGAGAAAGGAATGGAAGCTAAAGAAGATGAAGGTATATATAGTCTTTTGAATTGTTACTTGAGTGGACATGAAGTAACAGGACCAACACCAGCTGAAAAAGTTATGAGAGACAACATCACGGGCTTAATTTTTGCAACTGAAGGCACCACAAGTATAGCTCTCACTTGGTTCTTTTGGCTGGTCTCCAAGAACCCATTTGCTGAATAAGCTTGTTTATCTCCATGCAGCTTTGTGTGAAACCCTAAGGCTGTATCCTCCTGTGCCTTTTGAAATAAGGATTCCTCTTCAGCCTGATGTTCTTCCAAGTGGGCACCAAGTGAATCAAAACACACACGTTTTGATTTCAGCGTATTCGATGGCGAGAATGACTTCAGTCTGGGGAGAGGATTGTCGAGAATTCAAGCCGGAGAGATGGATCACTGAAGATGGGAGGATCAGGCATGAGCCACCACACAAGTTCTTTTCATTCAATGCAGGTCCAAGGATCTGTATTGGTAAGGATATTGCATTTACTCTGATGAAGGCCACAGCAGCAAGCATTATTCATAATTATGATGTTCAAGTAGTGAAAAATCATCCGGTGACCTACAATCTTAGTATTGGTTTTCGGATGAAGCATGGATTACTGGCTAGGGTTTCTAAAAGATCAGCTCAACCGCGGCATATTAATTGATTCAATTGATAACCTAAGGTCTCTTCAATATGCAAGAAATGTTTGGTTAATTTAGATTGGAGGAAGTCGCTGATTTCGAAACAGCAAGAAAACATAACGACATGGTGTGGATTTGTCTCCATCCTTAGGAACATTATTCAGCTTCAGAAAACGATTTGGTTACGACTACAATGCATTTGATGCATTGATGGATCGGTCTAAATAAATGTGAATTTTTTATAATTAGTTGTGGAAGGAAAAGTAGTAGTAGTAGATTATTACGTTTAATGGTGGTACGAAGAATGTAAAGATTATTGTGTTTAATGGTGGTATGAAGAATGTAAAATAATATAAACGAAACTAGTGAATAATAGTGTTTTCTTATATCCACAAAGTCGCAACTAGAGTTGGCAAAATGAGTCACTGAGTCGTGTTCGTGTCATCTCAGTTTCGTGTTGTTTTAAATTTAGATCGACCCAAACACGGCCTATTTAATAATCGTGTTAAATTATTGAGACTCGTACCTGACACGAAAAATAAACGGATTATCTAATAACCCGTTTAATATCTATATATTTAACAAATGTTACACATCCAAACTATTACACATTTACACTATTTAAAGTTTAAATTATACATATGTAAATGATAGTATCTATCGATATCATAAAATATATATGTGTATCAATATTTTACACCCTTACGCTATTAAAGTTCTAAATTTGTTTTAAATTTTATAAATAAAACACTGTGTATATGTCTATCTTCTAAAAAAAAAATCAAAAATAGAGAATCATGTCCAATATTTGAATTTTAATGATAAGAATTTAAAAGTTAATTTAAAGTAAAAAAATATAATCGTGTTGTTATTCAGGTAGATGGGTCAAGAATTTTAACCCTAACTCGATATGAAAAAAAATGTGTCAACCCAAACTCAACCCATTTAATAATCATGTCAAATTTGATGACTCATCCCCATTTATTAGTGTTGTGTGTTGAAAATGTGATTAAAAAAAAGGTCAGAGTGATGGGTGGTTGAGCCACCATCTTTGAATTCAAAGACGGTGGGTGGTTGATGACTCATACCCATTTAATATTCTTGTCAAATTTGATGACTCATATCCATTTATTAGTGTCGTGTGTTGAAAATGTGATTAAAAAAAGGTCAAAGTGATGGGTGGTTGAGCCACCATCATTGAACAAGGAAAAATGGGTGGGTGCTGCCCATGCAAAGAAGAAAAAGAGGAAGAAAATGGAAGCCAAAATTTGGCTATAAATAGAGGAATTCTCCTCCTCATTTTTGTATCTAAGAGAAGCAATCTAAATTGAGAGCAGAGAAATATTTTTTAAGCATGTAATTATATTGTAGGAGCATTTGACTCCTCAATATGGGTATTACGAGTTTGCTTTGTTAAAGAATATTTCTCGAGATTATATATTTGGACCTTGGGTCTGAGAAAATTATTTCTGAGAGTGTAGTTGTAATAATTTTTCACATAGTGAATATTTTTCTCTAGTTGTTTTGTGACAACGGCAGTGATTTTTCTCCGGATTTGGAGTTTTCCACGTAAATCTTATGTTGTGTGATTTGTGTATTCTCCATTTAATTTTTCTGTTAATTTGTTGTTTGACAAATTGCTTGCAGTGATCTTGGGAAGAAGTTCAATTTCCTAACATTGTGTTCGTGTCAGGTAATCAGATCGTGTTAAATTTTGCCAGCTGTAGTCGCAATTAATGTATTACATGATAAAATTAACAATTCACCGATGGATCTGATTTGTTATATGGTCTGCTCAAAGATTTTAGTCCTATTATCAACAAAGTCTAGCTCTATATATGTAAATTCTGAAAGTTACACCATAAGAGGTATTTTAAAAAGATTTTGAAGTCCAACTCTTTTTTATTTGTAATTTTAACTTACAAAATAGATTTTTGTTTTATAATTTGGCTCTTGGATTTTAACTATCATACGCTTACCCTTGATTTATAAGCTTACCATATGTGATTTTCAGCCCCTAAATTTCTAATTTCGGCTCAACCCCTGCCCCTACTTCTTGTCTAATGGCGATGTGGAATATTATTGCAATCGATAAATATCCGACCTCATAAATATTTGAGACTTCAAATACGACCAAGAGAGGACTGTTATGTCATTCAAATGAAAAACCCACACGCAACAAATATGTAATAGATGGGCTGATGGGGCGAATCTGATAGTGTAAATTGAACATTGAGAAAATAAATATGTAAAACAACATAATTTATAAAACCTTCAGTGACCATCGAGCAAACCTCTTTTCCGAAAACCTGATGTTTTGCAACTTTTTAATAATATTTCTTAGTATTCAAAAAAATTTCTGTAAAGGTTCTTTGTTCTTGAAGATTGCATAAGAGAAAAAAAATAATAATAAAATTAGGAGCATATTAACCCTCCATTAAATGTGGGAGCTCGCGATGCAAGACTTTATTTTACTTTCCTGATAGTTGACAGACAATTGGCTCATGACAGCCAGAGTTTTCTCTTTCTACATGGCAGCCTTTCCATATTTTTTTTAAAATTCGAGATCGAGAGGTCACCCAACAAATTAAGAGAAGAGTAGTGCGGAGAGAAGCACGATGGAAAGATGAGAGTTTTTTTTTTTTTTTCTCTCAACTCACTTATTTTTTCTCTATCTTTTTCTTTTATTATTTTTCTCGTTTTTTTTTTTTTGTGTTTCTCGACACCAAGTATTTTTCTTCAGAGAAATGATATGGGGACTCAATGGCTACAAAAGTCTGACAAGACCACTCACATGGTGTTTAAAGTTTTTTTTTTTCATTTTTATTTTCACGGCCGTTGGGGATGTCGACAGGGGCACGCAAGGCATCTTAAAAAATACTTTTCTCCTTCTTTGTGATAAGCTGCGAGCATTGAGACAATCAAATATGTTTAGCGTTTTGGACCACAATTTGAAGCTGTTGAATTTGGTTTTGTTGATTTGATACCCAAATTAAATTACCGGTTGATGCGAGATCTTAGAATTGGTAATTTTATATAAATAATGAGGATAAGATTGTCATTTTCTTGTCCAGTATATAAGACGATAACGAGCAATCATGCTGGCCAGATAAGGAAAGGATTATCACAAAAAGGAGAGAATAAAATATGTAAAAAAAGAAATATTATAATTAGGTAAAGCATCTAAATGATTGGAGAAAAAACACAAGACAAAGCATTACATAATGTCTAACGTTTTTTTTTTCTTTTTAATTAATACGAAGATGAACGTGATGGGATGCTTTGTTCATTTCTAAAGAAATTATCAGGATCCACCATAGTTTTGACATCCACCAACTTGTTGAAATTATTCATAAAATACTTGTTGCCCCAAATGCTGGCTTTTTTTATGCTTGTGTGAGTGTCACCTTTGTTATTTCTTCCGATTTCTAGATCTTTGTCATTAAGATATGCCGCTCGAGGATTTTTGGAAGCATAGGGAGTCATGTAATTGTACATCTTTGTGACCAATTTGAGTGCATTTTGAGATTCTTCTTCTTTTTCCCATACTGCAAAGTACAACAAGTAGTAAATGTTGCCAGCTCTATGTGGGAATGGGATTGCTGACTCTGAAATCTCACTCATTTTCCCACCGTAAGGAAAAATCACCACTTGAATGTTGTGTCCTCCTTTTTCATAAAGCAAATCATACATCCCTTCAAAACCTTTTACAGGAATAGGCTCCCTCACGTAATCAGATTTTTCTTTGAAAAAGGATTTGGAATAATTCCTATCAAGTAATGCTTCCAATTTGTACGGCTCACTTGCTTGCAATCCACTGAGATATATGGCAGATTCAATCCAGCTCATTTCTTTGCAATCTTCTTTTGTCAAACCAAGATCAGGGAACCTTTCCTGCATTAATGGAAGAAGCCTATCAACCCCACCAAGAAACAAGGATGAGAATGAGCACGTGATCGTTCCCTTTTTCTTCGTAGTACTTAAACTCACTGCCCTAAAGGTAGCACTGATGACTAAGTCTTCAGGAAGCTTATCAGCAACGTACTGATATTTGTCAAGGATCTTTGTCGCATTATTTTCCAAGGTTCTTGTGACTGTGAATGCAGTCACAGTTGATGGAACTGTGACTAAATTTACTTTCCAAGCAACAATGATTCCAAAGCTAGCTGCTCCACCTCCCCTTATGGCCCAAAATAAATCCTCTCCCATTGATTTTCTATCAAGAATTCTACCCCTAACATCAATCAAGTGAGCGTCAACTACTTGATCAGCAGAAAGACCAAATTTACGCATAACGTAACCATAGCCTCCCCCACTAAAATGTCCACCAACACCAACAGTCGGGCAAACTCCAGCTGGAAAGCCAAGAATTTTACTTTTCTTGGCAATTCTATAATAAAGTTGGCCAAGGGTAGCACCAGCTTGAACCCAAGCTGTTTTCTTTTCTGCATCAACGTTGATTGAGCTAAGATTTATTAAATCTATCATCACAAATGGAACTTCAGAAGTATAAGAAAGACCCTCAGAATCATGACCTCCACTTCGAACTCTAATTTGGAGGCCATGTTTTTGGGAACATTTTAGGACTGTTTGAATTTGGGATACATGAAATGGCTTGATAATGACTTGAGGTTTCGGGTATTTTGGTGCTCTGAAGAGAAGATTTTGTTTTGAAAAATCCAATATTGATGAATATAAAGGGTTATCTTGAGTGTAAATTACTTCAGAAATGGAGGTGTCCTCAGAGTGTAGAGAAAGGCATTGAAGAAAATTTTCATTAGTGAGTAAAACTATCCCATGAAAGGATAGCAAAAGAGCTAAAGTAATTGAAAGAATAATTGTAGTGCTTTTCATTTTGCTGATGTGCAAAAGAGATTAAACCCTTATGTATCAGTATACAATCATACCAACTACTCTGATAAATTAATTTTAAATGTGTGGTGTGCGGCATAATAAAAAAGTAATGCATTATTGATAAGAATGGCATCGTTTGACATTGAAATTTTAACTCAGATAGATTCGTATCAAACAAAAAGCGTTTATCATACCATAAACAAGCTACATTATTTGATGAAAAATATGGTTTTGTTTAAAAAATTAAAATTTTTATTCCATTTATATTTTATTTTCCTATTTTACTCATGAAAAGTGTTGGATTCACTTCATTTAGGTGGCCCAAGCCCAAAGCTTCCAATAGTTTGGATGTTTAAGTAATTAAAGAAAATAAGTTGGGGTTAAAAGACAATTGCCATATAACTTAAGTTAAAAAATCACGTGGATATAAAAGCAAGTGAAGCGGCACCTTAGGATGGGATAAGGATATTTGAACTATCCGGAATACTTTACAAACCCATACTTTTATAAAAATATTTATTACTGTTATGTCCACGAATGAATTTACTATTAAGAATAAAATTATGTAATTAAATGAAATAATTTATTCTCTACACCCTTCAAATCTCTTTTTTCTTTGTCCATCCCTTAAACCTTGGTATTCAATGGGCTTCTCTAATATTTTTTTTACATATTGTTGATGCGAGATTCTGGTTTTCTGCTTCGTCCACGACCAGGATCTCTCCTCAACTAACTCGTCCACGACCAGGATCTCTCCTCGTAAGACTTCTTCTCCGCAAACTCATGCGTACACAGAGACAGGTCAAAGCACGCCGGGTGTTTTCCCGGCATAAACCCTCCGACGCTCAAGTCAGAAATGTAGGCTTTGCCTTTCTGGGAAAAACGACCACTAATCTTATGGCTCTTTTACGATTTCTTAATAGAAAGCTCTTTTTTCTTAGTTGTAATCTAAAAAAGTCTAACAATTTTACCTTCGTTGGTTACCTTTTTATAGGCTTCCCTTGAATCTGGGCCTTCCCACAATCCACGTCCATCACCTCCCCAACTCTCGGAAGTGGATGCTCCATTATCGAAGTCGTGGCTGGATGGGCTTCGTGTCTTGATTCTCGGGCAGGAGTACACGTTTCGCCAACCGTCACTGACCGGGTCTTTCCCCCTCAACCTCTAGCAGGAATGGCCTTATGCTCCTAGCAGGAGGCCGGGTTCTGCTATGGCCCCGTGGAGGGTGCATTCATGAACGAGCAGAACTTTCCTGTTCGTGGTCACCTGCTACCAGACTTCAGCTGAATATTCCTGTTCGTAGAATCCTACTCCCAGACATCTGCTCATCATGGTTGGTCTTGTAGAAGTATTACCCCCAAACACATATGTCTCTCCAAATTGCAAATAAAGCTAGGAGTGTGCATCAATTCAATAAATTATATAATTAGAATCCATTTTAACCTTGGTTTCTATCGTTCCTTTGGTTTTTAGGACTTCTGAATCTGTTCATGGCATCGGTGTCGCTGTTCGACTTCTTGTTAATCTTGAAATGATCAAAATATCCTCAAAATATATAAAATACTCAAATTATAACAAAACACGCACGATCAAAGTTTAAAGGACTTAATTACATAAAAAGTAGAGATGTTAGTAAGACTTGAAATGTAAAATGATGATTTTTTTTCTTTATAAACATACACTCTCCAGTACTTAACAATAAATAAATGTCTTTTGTATCTTTTTACAAGCAAACCTTGATTATTAGTTGATGATTATTCTTGGAAAAGGTAAGACCCTTCATTTATGCAATAAGTATAAAATGATATTTTAAAAATTTTCATTTTTCTTTAGATATAAGAAACGAGTTGTTTCACTTAGTTGTAGACTTTTGAGTAGCTCGATCTGAGCAAAATGCATTTGTTAATGAATTTCACTTGAATTAAAAAAAAATTATTGTTTACCTAGATTTTAAAAGTGCCACCCCATACATAAATTTTAGTTATCATCCAATAACTATTGCTTTTAGAAAAAAATTTGGGTAGTCCTAGAATATACTTCTTTTCCATTCATTCATTATCATATGTATATTTCAACTAATTATATTAATATGCATACAAATATAACCATCTAAGACCTTCTCTTTAAAGGACAATTTAAAAAATAAAAGTTGAGTATTCGGAGGATTCTTTGACGATAGCAGTATCTAGTTCTTCAAAGAGAGTCAGAACGCCTAATAATAGCCCAATTCCATTCATGATTGGTTGAGCTTAATTTACTACTATAATTAATGACTAATAATATTTTTAAAACTGAAATGATGAATAAATTTTAATTCTTTAATTTATTTAATTTTACTAATAAAGTACTTGACTTCAAACATAAAAGTTCTCTATTGAATTTTTAATTGATTGTAATCATATGTATTAATCTTGTTATAGCTTACAATTCATAACTTATTTATTAATTCTTGCGATTCTCAATTGATTTATTAATTCCTAGAGAATTACATTTTTTATAAGTTATAATGTAAAATTTCATCTTATAAAAAAAGTGTAAAATTTCATAATGAACGAGTTCTACTGTTTCAAGTTGTGAAAAGTTCAATTTCAGTATTTTTTTTATTTGACTTGCACTTTTATTTTCTTCTTTTTTTATATATAATTATTTTGTTAGAGTTGATATTTATAAGGGCAAGCTCTTGATACCAATAGAAAAGCCGCAAATTGTCAAAAAACTTTTGTTTAAATTTGAACTAAATATTTTATTTGTCCCCAATAAAAAACAATACCAAACAACTGTTAGTTTAAACTTGATTTCAATCATATGAGCAATATCCTTTTTTTTTTGTTAGTTATTAGGTACTAATTTAGAAATAGAGAGATTAAATGATTAATTGGCTAAGGCAACACTTATATATATAGGACAGTGATCCAATCCAAGGTACCAAATTGGATCACTTTTCGGGAATCCAACAGGAGCCATTGGATTGAAATCCAATTGCCCCGATGGTTTTTTTTTTTTTTTATTTCTTGGTTGCACATGGTGGGTGGCCTTTGGATTTAAATTCAAAGGCCACCAACCTTTGTCTCGAAAACTGTTCCAATCCGAGAGTTCCCCCATATATATATAGGATCCCTCTATATTACGTTTAACGTAACATACACCCACACATAGCAACAGTACCCACTGGTGGGGCCGCTACTGTTGTTGTGTGTGTGCTATGTTACGTTAAACGTAACTTAGCACTGGCCATATATATATACCTTAAGTAGAGGCCTGTCAAGTCTAAGTTAATTTTTTAGTCATTCATCTCAAGACTTGAACGCAAATAACTATTTAAAAGAAATATATTTAAAACTAGCACACCCTTGTGACAGATGCATTTATGTGGATGAATTCATTCTTTCCAAGGAATTTGTTGTTGGCACACCATTTCAAATTTTCAATCTTTGAAATTATTTTGGTTCTCAGTCAATAAGTACTTCAGAGGTCATCTGGTTAAGCAATCTCGAATTTTGATATTGTTAGTTGTGGCCGGTCCGAATTTCTCAAATTACATATAAACTATTAATAAATGGTAAACTTAATAAAGTTGCAATAGCATTAGCCTACAAATTTAAGTCATTAGTAGTGTTTGTAAACACGTTTATTTTTAATTGTACCTCAATTATTTTCTTGCACATTTATATTTTGAATTGTTTATGATGTTCTACATCTATATGAATATATTTGTAATATAATTCAAATGTCTATTGAGACTATGTCAAAAAATTTCTCCCACTATTAAACAGATATCTACGTTTAGATACCCATATTTGTGGGAAGATAAATATATTTTTTTAATAGAAAAGCTTAGCTTTCATTAAACGAACTTGAGAATAAATACAAAAGTTGAGTTGGACACTTCTTAGTCCACACTTTTGATTATGCATTGTTTAGAGCCAACTTGGATATTGAGTGGGCAGTATCATTACAAAGTCTTGAAATGTGCTGAATTGTGGTGTCGTTCATCATTTTAAGTCTTTCTTGAATATCTAAAATAGTCCAATCGACTTAAGCTTTACTGCATTTTCTCCCTAACACTAGGTCTACAGCTTCTTGGCAATCAGATTCAATTATCAAAGGCCTGCATCCAGCGGCTTCTGCAACTTCAAAACCCAACTGAATTGCTTCTGCTTCTGCTGCAAGAACATCTCCAAAGAACCCTTCCTGTTTTTGAGCTACTGCCACAAATTTTCCTCTAGAGTCTCTATTCACAACTCCTAAACCTGCCACTTTATTTTGTCTATTCATTGCTACATACATGTTTATCTTTAAGCAACCTGCTGGTGTGGGTTTCCAAGTTTGCTCTGCTAAAGCGGTCTGGCTTTGAGGGGAAGGTAGTGATGGTGGCTTAATTTTCCTATAAGCTTCTACAATGGCTTCTGCTTTAGCCAATGATACTTGGGAATCTTTCTTCTTTCCTTCAAAGATAAAGAGATTCCTTGAATGCCAATTCGCCCAACAAATTGCAATAAATAACTCGATCTTTGTCGTACTCTTTCTTACAGTCAAAGCTTGGAACACACCCAAGAGATCTTGATTTGCAAAGAGGTTCATTTTATCTGCAAAATTAGTGATCTTCTATGTCTTCTTGGATGCTTTGCAGTTTAGAAGGGCATAGGTGGTATTCTGTCCTGCTTACCACATCTTAAACATCAAGGTTGCTGTAAAACTTTTTTTTTTTCCAAGAGATTCTCAGTTGTTAGAGGGAGATTTTGGGCTGCCCTCCACATGAAAATCTTTATCTTCTCTAAAATATCCAGTTTCCATATTGTATGCCACTCGAATGATTTTCTTTTTAAAGTACTTGGGCAGTTTGGGAATTTCAACTTTAAAGCCACCTAGTATCCTCTCTTCACAGTATAGTTACCATGCTTATCAAAGCCCCATATGAGCTTATTTGGCCTCAAGCTTTTTGGTAGCACTATCTTCAAAATGTGCTCTATGTCTTCAGCTGTGAAGTGTTGTTTTATTAGAGTTTCATTCCACTTATACTCTCCATCTATCAATACAGAGATTGAGGTATCTAAAGGCAGGGTTGGTGTTGACAAAATCTTAAAAGTTAAAGGTCTAGGAACCCAATTGCTGTTGTAAATTCTGACTTGATCTCCACATCTTATCCTCTATCTCAATCATTGTTGCAGCACTTGTCTACCCCAGAGGATACTCCTCCATATAAAAGATAGCTTACATCAAAAGTTTGCATTCAAATTTTTTTTTTAAATATTAAGCCTAGAGAACTCTTGCCATTAAGGAGTTAATAGGGAATTGAATTACTCTCCAGCCTTGCTTAGTTAATAAAGCTTGGTTAAAGCTAGATAACTCTCTAAATCTCATCCCTCATTTCTCTTTTGACTTGCACATTCCCTCTCACCTAGACCAGTGAATGCCTTTGTGATTTCTTTTTGTTTCCCACAAAAAACGAGCTATTTCCTTTTGGATGTTAGCACATAGACCCATTGCTTTGATTAACACTTCTTTTCCTCCACTTGAAATTTTTTTTTTTTTTGACAGTTGGATATCTTATTCAGCAGTCTTAACTTGATGTAGTTGAAGAAGCTTACTTTTTTCCTTCCCACCATAGATGGCAGCCCTAAATTCTTCTGACGTCTAGATACCACATTAAGCTGGAATATGCTTTTGATCTCCTCCATTTGCTTGGCGTAGGTGTTTGTAGTGAAGAACATATAGGATTTTTGGTAGTTAAAGATTTTTCCGGATGCAATTGCATAGTTGTCAAAGATTTGTTTCAGCCTTTTACATTCTTCCGGATCAGCCCTTGTGAAGATAAGGCTATTATTTGCAAAAAAGAGGTGGGCGATTGACAAGCTGCTGCTGAAATTTATGCCTTAAATTAGCTTCTTTGATTCTACCTATTGCAACAAGTTTGAGAAGCCTTTTGCGCAGAGAATAAAAAGATAAGGAGACAGAGGGTAGCCTTGCCTCAAACCCCCGTATGAGTGAATCATTCCTTTTGCAGCACTATTAATAAGAATGGAGAAAGATGCTGTCGAGATACACCTCATTATCAACTCAATCCATTTGGGGGAAAAGCCTAATTTTTCCATAACATTCTCCAAGAAACCCCATTCAATCATATCATAGGTCTTGCTTATATCAAACTTTAAAGCTACCTGCCCTTTTTTTTCCCCTTTATTGAGCCTTATTTTATGCAAACACTTATAGCCAATGACCACATTATCGGTAATGAGCCTACCAGGGATAAATGCACTTTGTGTTTGAGAGATAATGTTATGTAACATGTGTTTACACCTATTTGCTATGGTTTTTGTTATAATTCTATAAATTACATTATAAAGTCTAATAGGCCTAAACTCTGTCACTTGTCTTGGCTTCTTAACCTTAGGTATCAATGCAATGTATGTGTGATAGAGAGGGGCAATGTTATCTCCTTCATTAAGGATGTTAAGGCAGGTTGTCAACACTCCTTTGTTCACTGATTTCTAGTGTTTTTGAAAGAATGCTACTAGAAATCCATCTGGTCTGGTAGCTTTTGTTGGACATATTTGCAATAGGGCTGTTATTATCTCTTCGGCACTGAAAGGTTATCTAACTCTTCGTTCATTTTCGTTGTTATTTTCCTTGGTATTTTTTCCAGCACCTCTTCCATTTGAGTTTAAGAGGGGTTTGTTGTAGTGAAGAGATTTGCAAAGTAGTTACAAAATATTCTTTCCACATCTTCTTCTTTCTCTGTCCAGTTCCCATCTTCATCTAAGATTCCCTAAATTTTATTTTTCCTCTTTCTGGATGATGCTTTTGCATAGAAAAATTTTGTATTTTTGTCCCCTTTGTGCAACCAATCTGCTATGGACCTCTGCTTCCAGTATATTTCTTGTTCTAAAAAGAGGCCATCGATATGTTTTTCTAATCTTTTAACCAGCTCACCATCCTCATAATGTTGATTTCGTTGATTTAATTCTTTTAGCTCCTGTATCAGCTTCTCCACTTTGTGCCTTCTATCTCCTAGCTCTTCTCTACTCCACATTTGAAGTTGGATCATTGATTCTTTTGTTGTTTTCATTAAACATTCAACCACATTTCCATGACTCCATTTGTCATATGAGCTCCATAAGTCCTCATAATGCACCTGGGGGAAAGTCCTTCTCTTGTATCTTAGCCCTCTTCCTTTTTCCACTACTGTCATTATAATAGGGTTGTGATCGAATGTCCATGTCTCCAGAGTTACAGCGGTTGATTCTAGGAACATGTTTCCCCATTCTTTATTTCACAGAAAACGATCTAATCTTTCATCGATCAAGCAATATCCATACCTTTTGTTCGACCATGTCACTGGGCGCCCACTACTCCTTAAATCCATCAGGTTGCATTCCTTAACAGGCTCCCTGAAATTTTGCATTAAATTAACATCTCTATCATTTCCTCCTATCTTTTCGCAAGGTCATAAAATTTCGTTGAAGTCTTCAAAGCACAACTGAGGTAGAGAAAATAAGTTGGCTAACCTTTTAATGAGTGTCAGTGTATGGCGCTTTTGACTCATTTCCGGGTGTGCATAGATTCCTGTACATCTCCAGTAGCTTCCATTTTCAGCACATACAACTGCATCAATGCGATGTCTACTCCAAGACTTTACATCCACCCTCAAGTCAGAATCCCACATTAGGGCTAAGCCCCCCCTCTCCTTTCATGTTCTGTCAACTTGAAAACAATTTTCAAAATTTAATTTATGACTATTTTCTTACATTTGACTCGGTGTTAACTTGGTCTCAACAAGAAAAACAAGCTTAGGCCAATGCATTTGGAGCAGTTTTTTGAGTTTCGCGGAACGTCGAGTTACTCCCCAGTCCCCGAACATTCCAGCTGATAACATTCATGGCTGTCGGCCGGGCTGTTATCCAACCTCCGCCGATTTTAATACTGAAAATTCCATTGCCATCTCCCTTGTTTCATTGGTTTGCTTTTCCATGCTCTCCATGTCTAGCTTTTGTTTTGCTTTCGGTGAAGCAAAGATCACTATCTCCATAGGACCACTCATTTTTTTCCTTTTCGTTTATGGGCTTTCCAAATTTATTCCCATTACTTCAGCTGCTGGCCTTTTTGCTATATTTGGCCCATTTTGCAGCTCTGCCCCTTTTTCTCTAATTTTGTCATCTTGTCTAGCTTGCATTTTCCACTTTCTCTTTTTGGGCTTTGTCGTAGGTGCCTTTGGCCCATTTGCCACTTTTCCATTTTCCCCTTCAACCTCGACTTTCAGTTTCCCGCCACAAATTTTCTTCATTGCCAAATTCAATTTCCCTTGTAACTTTTTTGGCTCCGTCTCTTTTTCTTTCCCTTCTGCATTAGCCGTCTGCTCCCCTATTGATGTTGACTTCATTGACAATCCCACTTAGCCTCTGACAGCTTTCACTCCTTGCTCCCTTATCATTGCCCTCTTTCATGAAAAGCTCCTCTGGAATTATTATCTTCTTACTCCGGGTTGCTCCAACATCCAAACCCGATGTTTCATTCCCGGTTGAGGCTTGCACTTCTGTAACTTTGGACTTGGAATTGCTAGGTGGGCTTTGTGAATTCCTTCTTTGATTTTGTACGTCTGCATTCCTTCGAGAAGATAAAATATTTTTAAGTGGATAGAAACTCAAAACTTACGAAGCCCACTATTAGGCCTAAAGCCTCAGTGGCTATACATGTTTATTAAGATGGTAGACATGATGATCATACACACAGAGGATTGAGGATTCTATCTATAAATAGTGTTTGCATTCTTAAATAGTTTAGCGTTCTATTTTTTCACTTGAGTCCTATTATTTGTAGAAGTTAATTAATTAAGCCATAAGTTTTAAAAGTGGATGACTTAAGTCTTCCCGAATTTAATTAAGCCGTCTCCTTGTTACTCTATTACGTACGTGAAGAATGTTGAAAAAGGGGCTACTCGTGTTGATTTAGTTTACCTTTATGTTGTTGACGGTATTTGATGTGTTTGAATTCAATTTAATTACCTTGTTTTATATTTTTGATATTACAATTATTGGATAATCATCAAACTGAATGGATGTTGTTTCCGTCTTTTTAATATTTTATGATCTACATTATTATTGGACAATCAAATTGAGTGTTCTTGTTCGCAGTATTTTAATGGATGTTGCTTATTAACTCATAATAAAAAAAATACCCCAACTTATTACTCTCGATTTTTTTTCTTTATTTAATTTTAAATATTATTTTTTACTCCTAATTAAACCCAATTAGACTAAAAAGGGAAGTATTAAAAAGATAAAAAAAATAAAAGTAAGAAGAAGAAGAATGGAGAGAAAGAGAGCTACGGAAATGAAAGGTGGGGGAGAAAGTTGTTGGCCGAAACAATTCGTGGAAACCCCTTCAGTTTTCTGAAATTGGAGGTAGGCTTCTCAATTTTTGAGTTTCTTACACTATTAATTTTTTTTTTTAAAAAAAAATTGATTTGGTATTCGGAGGATTGCAAAAGAATAACAAGATATTGGATAAGATGAGTTCTACTGTACATAAATATTGTATTGTGAGTTTATATATTTTCTAATATTAGTTCATTTATATTTATATTATGATTAATTGTGATTTTGATTAAATTTTGGGGTTTGCTTATTAAATAAATTTGAGGATTCGGATGTTTTGATAATTGATTTATGAATTTTAGAGCAGAAATTTCCTGAAATAATGAATTGAGCTCTTATAGGCAAAATAAATTAAAGTACATATGGTGGGATATGTAAGAATCATGAAAATTGGTGGATTAGAATTAATTCTATAAATTTTAGATTTAAAGACATATCTGAGCATTGTCAACATTATATGTTAATTTACAGCAGTGAGATTTCTAGAAGGAGATGTCACTAGATAATGAATACAGAGAATAAATTACAAACTAGTTTTATTTCATAATGGATGTTGAGTATAAGTATGTTTTCTTGGTTCAACAAAGAGCCACGTTCGTAAATTAGCATAGGACGTCGAGATGAGTCGAGTTTGAGCGTCATCGTTCTGAGTGGAATATGCCAAATTTATATTTTATATTTTTCTTATGATTTTAAATTTAGTTTTGATGCTTTCATTAAGTTTGCAGAAAGTAGAATTTATTTGCATACTAATGTGTTCCTTTAAGGATATGAAAAATGACTTTTTTAATTCATTTGATTTTAAATGCATGATAGTATTTTAGTGAAATAAAATATAGATTTAAATTTTGTTTAAAGTGCTTATGTATGTGTGTAAAAATATAACTTGTAAAAATTGTAAAACAAAATAAAAACAAAGTCACACGCACTAGCAAAAGCAAAGTAACATAACGCTAAGTCACCAACAATTTGCAAAGTCACCCAAAAACAAAGTAACATGACGCCAAGTCACTAACAATTTGCAAAGTCACTCAAAAACAAAGTAACATGACGCCAAGTCACCAACAATTTGCAAACAAAAAACTCTAAGCTTCCCTGCCGTCACACACACTAGCAACACTCAATACTGGTTGGATACACTCTCGACACGGATTTGAAGGACATCGGCCGCGCGATTCTGGCAAGAGCAAACCATCTTCTTTCCCAAGTCTATCGAGCCACTTCACATTCACTGGTTCCAGTTGAACAATTGCACTATCACAACCTTCAAGATCGCCACCCGTACGGCTTCTCCTAGTTCCCATCGTGGACGGCTCCGTAATCACCACTTTTCGATAGGCGCAACAACCCTGGTGAAGGATTAGACTGTGTTTGGTTTCCAAAACTTCGTCATTTCAATTAATTGTGTCTTTATTTGAACAATTAATTTCGGTATTATATTAACGTATTATTGTAACTTTATTTGAATAATAAAGCTTGGTGTGTTATATTTTAAAACTTTGAACGTATTATTGTAGCTTTATTTGACTAATTAGTCTCGATGTGTTATATTTTGAAACTTTAAATGTATTATTTTAGCTTTATTTAAACAATTAATTTATTTAAATTTTATTCAATTTTAAATTTAATTGGTAGCAAAATTATTCTGATGGACTATTTCACTCACTCTTCCTCATTTCTTCGTTTCTTCACCAAGTTAAAGACATGGGGAAGAGAAACAAGGCGAACTCCATCCAATATGACGTTTCATACAGTCATACTTGAAGAATAGAAGAGGAAACTGAATTTGTGATTAGCTTCTCCAAGGCTTTGAACTTGTAAAGCTTCTTCCACTTCATCGTAGTTCCAGGCAAAAGCAAATTGAGTTCAGAAGCTCACTTACTGGAAAAAAAAACCACAGCCCACTCGACTTCATTGTGTCTGTACTGGCTATCTGCAGGTTTTCTGATTCATTTTATATACTGGCTATCCCTGGAACTTGAGGAACAGCTGGCTTCGGCTGCTTTATTTTATCTGCCAATACAGCTTCAGTTGTCAAGACTACCGCGGCAATGGAGACTGCATTTTGAAGTGCACACCTTGCTACCCGACAAGGATCAACCACTCCGGCACTCAGGAGATCTTCATATCTTCCTGTCATTGCATTGTACCCAAATCGCCAATCAGAAGTTCGACCAGGAGACTAATTTTGTTTTGTCTCAAAAAATCTTAAACTGGTTTAGAAACGGCAACGTTTTGGAGAAGCAAAAAAAACTAAACAAAACGACGCCGTTTTGTTTAGTTTCGGGGTTTGACCCGGGGTTTGACCCGGGGCAAATATCAGAACTCTAACTAAAAATATCGATATGAAATGAATAAGGTTTGTGTCTTTCATTTGTTTAATTTATTTTTCCCTAAACGCTGTCGTTTGAATAATCTAAGAAATGACAACATTTCCCTTTATTTTTTGTAATAAAATATTTTTCAAAACAAAGTTAAACCCGCGCAATTGAGGTCAAAATAAAAGAATCAGTTATACATTTTTGATAGTTAAATAATTTACTATAAGTTTCTAGTAGGTTTTTGATAGACGATTTTCTATCACAATTATATCATAAATGCATGACAAAAAAAAAAAAAAAATCTATTATGTGTTTTTCCTTGTAAGTCTCTAAATTAAAAATCATCACACAGGGGACAGTATGGTAGGTGTTTTTCCTTATAATACAAGGGCTACCTCAAGCATATTCATTTATACTCCAAGACTTATTTTAAATCATGAGACAAACTGCTTAACACTTTAGCTCTCTCTCTCTCTCTCTCCCCTTCAACTCTCTCACTCTCTCTTCTTCATGTTCTTCTACTCTCTTCCTTTTGCTTTCGTTCTTTTCTCTCTGTCTCTTTTTCTTTCTTTCTTTTTAATTTGGTATGTTCCCTTAAATCCTTCACATCTCTACTGTTAACTAAATTAAGTAATGTAAATTATATAAGCAAAGAAGATTAAAAATAAAACATGAACTATGTTGGGCTTAAAGATGAAAACAAAAACATGAGGGTTTTGGGTCTTAAATTTAGATTATTCCAATTGGGCTCATGGGCTTTTATACGAAATGTGAAAACACTCTGTATATGAATCGAACTGTAGTACTGTCGATGCAATTTAAAGGCCTATAGTTTAAACAAGAGAACAAAACTTAACAAAGATAAATAATCAAATATAATATTTTTTAATTTTTCATAATAAATTGATATAATGGTCCTTATAATTTTCATATTTATATGAGATAATGCTCTTGATCATTTTTATATGTACATCTCATAATAATCTTAATCATTTTTGTATATGTATCATATAATGCTGTTGATTCCTGTCATATTTACATGTCACAATGACACAATGAATTTAATTTTGAACGGTTATCTTTATGTGATTCCTATCAATAACCATCATGTCATTTGTCTCAGCATACACGTGGACTTATGTCTTCGATAATTTATAGTGCTTCATTAGGAGAAATGGATCAATAATTTGTTTCAGCACGCGCAAAACGCAATATCAAAATAAAGAGTTGAAGAGTTGAAGGTAAGCGAAACAAGCAAGGATTATCCAACCTAAGATTTTATTAAGTTACTTTTGCACGCAAGCATTAAGAAGAATCACTGAAACATGACAAGAAATAGAAGCCGATGCTGGCAAAATAATTAGGACTGGCGTCGGCATTTTATTTTATTTAATTAAATTAGAACCTTGAAATGACCTGTACGCTTGTCAAAGCTCGGATCATTTGTAGAGTTCAACAAGCCAACAGCTGTAAGCACGACAGACAAGTTTAACAGCTGTAAATCCAGCTTTTGTCGCCAGAGCCTTCAACTCCTCTACTGTCCTCTCCTTTCCCCCAGGAAATACAGTGTACATTTGTATGTCAAGCAGATAAACAAACCTGCTTACAATATCAGTCTCAAGGGACTCTGGTATTAAAGAGTCTACCACAATGACCTTCCCGAATTCTGGAAGAGCATCGTAGCAATTCTTCAGTATCTTCACACATTGGTCATCACTCCAGTCATGAAGTATCCACTGAAGATTTATATGAAAATTAATTTCCTATATTAGTTTCCAGAATTTATGCAGAGTTAACATATATGTTGGCAAGTGGAAAAATTAATTGGAGAACTAACCTTCAGGAAAATAGCTTCTCCTTTAGGCACTTCAACAAACATATCTCCTCCAACATGCTCCACACCTACAAGCGAAATTAAGAAAAAGGAAAAAGCAAATTATATATAATATTTTAACTGATAATTAACCGAAATATATAACTCAAAATAGCACGATTTTAAAAAAAATTACCATATGGAAAGAAAAATATATATCATGTTATTTTATATTTAAATTGAGGGGAAACGATAGTGACACTCGAAGGTTTGGTGAAATGATCATAGAAATCTCATATTTTTGAAATTATAGCATAAAATTTTTTTAAGATAATTCTTTCTTTTTTTTCTATAATAACCTAACTATTTTTTTACTTTAATAACCTAACTATCTTTCATTTCGGCATAAATATAAAAAAGTGGATCTATATGACCATCTCTAATAAAAATAAAAAAAATTTATTATTATTTCACCAAACTACCGAAGCGCCACTAATTGTTTCTTTTAAATTAATGAATACCTTGATAAGAAGGTGCATCTTTAATGACATGAGGCAAGTCAAAGTTAATACCCCGAATTTGTGGGTATTTAGAAACTAGTAAGCTGAGATTAGCACCTAAACCACCGGCAACATCTACCAATTGATTTATCTCTTCAAATCCTTTGTAGATTTCAAGAATTTTCTTCATAACTAAAGCCGTATGATTGCGCATTGATTGATTGAAGAGGTTCCGTCTTCTAGCATCTTTCATAGCATACTCAAATGGATTTTTTGCATTATGTGCCTTCATAAAAGGTAGGGTCCCTTCCAATAAACAATCTTTCAAGTGGTACCTATTCAATTCGGGGATATAAAATTTCTTTCACAGATACTGAAATTTAAAAAAAAAAAAGAAAATGAATGGAAATAATGTATATGAAAGATTGAAAATACTCATATGTGAACGTCAGCACAAATTTCGTGCGGAAAGATACCCTTTTACAACAATGTAAAGAATGCTTCACAATGTTATAAAGGAATTTTCATGACTGATGAAAGATGTCGCAGAGAAATTAGAAAACAAACCCAGGATCTACAGAAACTTTCTCCTGAGCTAAGAGGAAAATGGGAGCAAGAGAAACTCCGTCTTCATTTGGAAGCAAATATCTGCAAACGGACGCTAAACCATATACTCTGAAAACATTTCCATCTTTATTTGTGACAAGATTATATGTTAGCAAAGAGTAACTAGCAAGGAGTCGTAACATTCGATCAAGTACTGTTGGGGCTTCTTGGTTATTTGTGGGCAGCTGAGATGCAATCTCAGAAGAAGAAAGCTGAGATGGACTAGCTTTAGCTAAAATCTCTAACACACCAAGCTCGATGATAGCTTTCATGGTCATCGGAAGTAATGAGCTGTGGGCAAGCTCCATGACCAGCATGAAATCTTCCTCATCGTTTGGTGGTTTCATGAGTTGGTCATGGGATGAACTCATCTTAATTCTCGGAGTAGGATATGCTGAAATTAACAAAATGGCAATGGATGATGTTGATGAGCGCTCGGTATATAACTGTTGAAGTCAACAAATTGTTGGTGATGATGTTGATGAGCGCTCGGTATATAACTGTTGAAGTCAACAAATTGTTGGTGCACCAACAATTTGTTGAAGTCAACAAATTGTTGGTGCACCAACAATTTGTTGAAAAATAATAATAATTAAAAATTTATTTTTAATTATTTTATTCTTAGCACCAACAATTTGTTGAAAAATAATAATAATTAAAAATTTATTTTTAATTATTTTATTCTTAGCATAGTAATTAATTTCTCTTATAAATAGCTAAAGATTTCATTCATTTGAAATCATACCAAAATTGTTAAGTTTATAAGTTTCTAAGCTTTTGAGAGAAGTGAGAGAAGTGTGTCTGGAGAATTTATCTTTCCTGCAGAGTGTGAGAGTACTGGGTATATTTGAGTTTCTGGGAAGTGAGATTCGTTACTCAAATATTGTACTCTATTAATTGTTAAATAAACAATTATTCTTTCTTGCATTTGTGGATGTAGGTTTAATTACCGAACCACGTAAATTCTTGTGTCCTTTATTTTTCTGTAATTATTTGGTGCGCTTGATTCCGCATTCCGCGCACAACAATAACTATATATATACACGTATAAATATATTAGTTATAAATGTAGGTTTTGGTAGCTTTGCCGCTTTTATATATGTAAATAGCCCCGCTCATCACAATCATAGTTATGTCATCAACCAATTGAAAACAAACGCATTCGTGTTAACAAGGCAAGGAATCATCACCACTTGTCTTCTAAGTCTTCAATTTAAATGTTTCATCCGACTTTTCAATTCTGCAATGACATTTTCTGTCCCACTCTCGACAGTGATCACAAAGATGGGAAACCTACTTTTTTTTTACTCTGAAATATTATTGCAATTTGCACCAGCTTTGGCCCATAGGGGGGCATTGGCTGCGTGTCAGTTTCCAAATTGCTTCACGATTCTTTCATATCTGCTTCGAAAAAAGAAAGAAGAGCTTTCAACATCAGTATTTAAAATATATCGTTTTTCTATACTTATCAACAGCCGTAGCCCATATCCGCCGGGCAGTAGATTTCAAACAAATTCATCAACTTACCATCGATTGTTTTCGCGTTGAATGAGTATTTATTTCCATTTGAAAATATAACCTATTTTCAAAGTAATTGACTATGGTGGTGATTCGTTTAATTTTTCTTTCTTACTTACCGATAGCTTTGGCCCTTGTTGAGGACGTGTTAGGTTCCAAATAATCCATCAACCATGTTCTGATAGCTACAGGGAAAACAAAGTATTTGTTACCTTATTAAAATATACCATATTTCATAATAATTGAATGTGATCGTCATTTGAAAATAACTTGTTACCATTATAAGATTATTTGATTTCATAAAAATCAAGCAGAAGCATAGGAACTTACCTCCAACCATAGTTATTAGATTCTCTTAGATACTAAGTTTTATTTTATAAATTTACTTGAATTTTTTCAATCTATCTAACACCACTATTCCTGTGAGTAGATGAAATATATAGGAATTTTTTTTTTTTGAAAGAAAGTATAACTTTCATTCATCCAATTGAGTGAATAAGTACAAAAAGTTTGTTGGTATATTATCTACCCAAAAAACAAAATCATTTAGCTCTAAAGCTAAATTTGCCAGTGAGTGAGCTAAAGAATTACACCCTCATGGAGTGTGCTGTATCTTTACTTTCTTCAACCTCTTCATCCGATCTTGGATTTCAGAGATGACCCAAAAGATTTCGGTTCTTGTGCTCTTCTTGAGAGAGATTAATTTCACTACTTCCTTAGAATCAGATTCAATAATTAGAGGGAAACATCCAACATTTTCTGCTATCTCCAGACCAAACTTAGCAGCTTCAGCTTCTGCAAAATCAACCTTGCTAAGAAACTTTGTGGGCTTCATTACTGCAGCCATAACCTTCCCTTCAGAATTCCTTATCACAATTCCTAAACCAGTTCTTTGTTGCTCCATTTTTACTGCTGCATCAATATTTACTTTGAACCAGCCCTCTGGTGGGTAGCTCCATTTTTGCTGGATAGCAGGACTCTTATGGGGACTTTCTGACATTTGGGGCATTTGGATTCTTCGTTAGGACTGCACCAAAGCTTCTGTTGCCGCAACTGATAGATGGGAATCTTCCCTTTTATTTTTGAAAATGGCAAGATTCCTTGAGTGCCAAATGCTCCAACACACAGCAACTATCAACTCCATTTCAGCTTTTTTCCTTTTTGTAGTCAAATCCTGTAACAAACTAAAAACATCTCTGACTTTGCCTAACTGAATGTCCTCAACAAAAGGGGTCAGCCTCCAAATTTGCTTTGAAACTTTGCATTCGAAAAGCATGTGACAGACAATTTCACTTGTTTTTTTGCATCTCTGGCACTAGGGGAATTGAACAACTTTCCTCTTCCATAAATTTTCTGCTGTTGCCAATAGATTATTTGCTGCCCTCCACATGAATATTTTAACTTTTTCTGGCACTTGAAGATACCAGATAGCATGCCATGATCTGTATTTCTCCCCCGAGCAGCTTGGCTTATCCGGAAATCTCAGCTTTAAAGCCAATTGGTAGCCACTCTTAACTGAATAATTGCCCTTTTTGTCATAGTGCCACATTACTTAATCTGGTTTCGGTTGCCTTGGCAGTGGTATTTTCAACATTTGGTCAGCATCCTCTTCCAGAAAGTGATGCCTAATCACATCTTCTTTCCACTCTTGATCCTCATTTATCAACTCTGCAACAGTTGTGTCAAAGCTTAAAGATGAGGGGGATATCGGCTAAAAAGTTATAGGTCTTGGAAGCCATGGACTTTGGTACACTAGAGCCTGCTGACCATCTCCAATTCTCCAACGTAGCCCTTGCTCTATCACTTTTCTACCCCATAAAATACTCCTCCATATGAACGAAGGATGTGAACCCAGCTAAGCCTGCATCAAATTTGAGTTTTTAAATTATCTGGCCTTCAAAACTCTTGCTACCAGCGACTTCGGCTCTTGGATAATCCTCCAACTCTGCTTTGCAATTAAGGCATGATTAAAACTCGACAGATCACGAAACCCCAGCCCACCTCTACTTTTTGCTTGGCACATATTTTTCCATTTTGACCAGTGAATTGACTTATGATTCTGGCTATTCCCCCACCAAAAACCAGCAATGGCCTTCTGCATATCCTCACAAAGACCTATAGGGAGCTTAAAAACACTCATTGCGTATGTAGGCACCGCTTGAGCAACAACTTTTATCAACACCTCATTTCCTCCACAAGAGAACAATTTTGCCTGCCAGCTCGAAATTTTGCCAAGAACTCTGAGTTTAATGTCCTTGAAAAAACTTGTCTTATTTCTACCCACCATGGAGGGCAAATCGAGGTATTTTGCATGCCTTGAGACCACCTGTAGCTGGAAAATGGCCTTAATTGCAGCGATCTGCTCCTGCCTGGTACTTTCACTAAAAAACATAGATGACTTCTCGAAATTGAAAATTTGGCCAGAAGCCGCTGCATAACAATCCAATATTTTCTTCAGATTTGTGCAGTCCTCCCTTGTAGCTCTTGTGAAGATCAAGCTATCATTCGCGAACAAAATATGAGTAATAGAGAGCTCCTTGCTGAATTTTATCCCATGAATGAGCTGCTGAGCTTTTGCTTGTTTTAGGAGATTTGTAAAGATCTCTGCACAAAGTATAAAAATATATGGGGACAACGGGCATCCTTGTCTAAGCCCTCTTTGAGGCTGGATTAGCCCTTTAGCTACCCCATTTATCAACACCGAAAATGATGAAGTAGATATGCAGCGCATTATCAGTTCAACAAAGCCAAGAGAGAAACCCAATTTTTCTAAGGTACATTTAAAAAAAATTCCATTCCACCCTGTCATAAGCTTTACTTATGTCTAATTTCAGAGCCACTAACCCATGCTTTTTCCCTTTACTAGGCCTTATTTTATGAATACATTCATACCCAATAATTATATTATCAGTTATAAGTCTATTTGGAACAAAGGCACTTTGAGCTGGTGAGATTACATCATTTAAGATCAGTTTCAGCCTATTTGCGACAGTTTTTGCAATAATCCTATAGATTACATTACATAGGCTAATAGGTCTAAAATCCCCAATTTTCTTCGGTTTTTCAACTTTTGGGATCAAAGCTAAGTATGATTCAAGGGAGTAAGGTTACCTCTGCCGTTAAGGACTTGCAAGCATGTGGCAATGACTCCTTGGCTCACTGACTTCCAATGCTTTTGGAAAAAAGCAGCTGGAAGACCATCTGGACCAGGGGCTTTAGTTGGATGCATTTGACTCAATGCTTTTGTGATCTCTGCTTCAGAGAAGGGTTGGTCTAGCTGGGCATTCATCTCCTCTGTGATTCTACGAGGCATGTTTTTTAATGCATTCTCTATTTGGCTTTGGGATGGATTATTGGAAGTGAAAAGGTTGTCATAATGTTCGCAAAATATCCTCTCAATATCCTCTGCTTCCTCAGTCCACCTATTGTTTTCATCAAAGATCCCTCCAATTCTATTTTTCCTTTTCCTTGTTGTGGCTTTAGAATGGAAAAACTTCGTATTTTTATCTCCTTCTCGCAACCAAACAGCCCTCAACCTCTACCTCCAGAAAATTTCTTCATCCACGAGTAAATCATCAATCTGCCTCTCTATTAGCTTAATTTCATTACCATCTTCATAATGGTTGTTGCTTTGTCTATAATTCTTCAAATCTTCTAGCAACTTTCCCAACTTCTTTTCCCTTCCTCCAAATTCTTCTCTACTCCACATCTTTAGTTCTGCAAGTGAGTCTTTGGCTGTCTTTTTAAATTGAGAGACGAGATCTTCACAATTCCAGCTTCTACTCTCAATCCATTCGTGCTTAACAATCTCTTGACACTTCTCATAAAGGCTCTACATATCCTCATAATGCACCCTTGTGAAAGTTCTTCTCTTAAAGCTTCTGTTTCTGCCTCTTTCTTCGAGCACCATCATTATCGGATTATGGTCTGAGGTCCATGTTTCAAGGTGTTCTGCTGCAACTTCGTGAAACATACCCCCCCAGTCTTTACAGCAAAGGAATCTGTCTAATCTTTCTTCCACCAGTTGAGGACCGAACCTTCTGTTAGACCAAGTGAAGGGGTGGCCTTTGAAACCCAAATCTCTCAATCCACAGAATTTTACAGCATCTCGAAAATCTTTTATATTTGACTCACGCCTATCGATCTTCCCCGTCTTCTTATTTGTCTGTAGAATCTCATTGAAGTCTCCAAAACAGAGCCATGACAATGAGTATAAGCTAGCTAATCTCCTCAACAAAGTCCACGTATGCTGCTTTTGCTCTACCTCAGGATGGCCATAAATCCCTGTACCTCTCCAATAGCTACCATTTTCCGAATGGATCACTGCATCTATGTGGTGGCTACTATAGGATTTAATATCCACAACTACCTCCGAGCTCCATAAAAGAGCTAACCCCCCACTTTTACCTCTACTACTAACGGCAAAACAACTTTCGAAATTTAACTTCTTACCTGTTACCCGCATTTGCTCAGCCCTCATCTTAGTTTCACACAAAAACACAATTTGAGGCCTTTGCATTTGGAGAATCTTTTTGAATTCCCGGAATGCTC
This sequence comes from Citrus x limon, assembly GCA_034663535.1. NCBI lineage: Eukaryota > Viridiplantae > Streptophyta > Magnoliopsida > Sapindales > Rutaceae > Citrus > Citrus x limon. The sequence continues at coordinate 27,407,582 of CM067997.1, forward strand.
GGTCATTCCCCAAACCCCGAACATTCCAGCTTAGAACCTTCATAGTTGTGGGCGGTGTTGGCTACCAGCCACCGCCATTAATTCTTTCGGAGTTGAATCAACTGCCATTGCTATCATTTTGACATCTCTGTCTTGCTGTGTTGCCCGTTCTGTCATGTTCTTTGCTTCTATCGAGCAAATTTCACCTTGGTCTAAACTGCTTATTTTTCTTCTTTTTCCATCTGGGCTCACCCAATTAGCATCTCCTGAAGGCTTTTTTAAAAGCTTTGGCCCATTTTCTTCCAAAGAGTTCTTTTCGATGGTTCTGGCTTGGAGCTTCCATTTTCGTTTCTTTGTTTTAGCCTTTGTTTTATTCAGCCTCTCACATTCTTCACAGCTTACTACAGCTTGGGTTTCTATTGGGCTCATTTCTAATTGAGCCTCATTTACTTGTGATATCTGTCCCATTTCTCCTGTTTCTTTCACTAAGTCTCCATTTTGCTCATCTCCCCTTTCTCCTTCCCTCTCATTTGAATTTCTGATTCCCGCCTTTTGGCCCTATTTTTGAGGCACTGTACCAATATCTGTTGGTTGCATTGACTTTGTGAGACTTTTTTTCTAACAACCTTGAAACACCCGCCCCTTCCGTCTGCGGATTATCCAATATTAGATCCATTTGTAATCGGGTCAACCCATGTTCATTCTCAGCTCCATTGATGTTGCTTCTGTGTTGGTCCTTCATCATCTTTGAGGCCACCTCTGGTTTGGACTTTGTGTATATTCCGCTATCTTTTTTCTCTTCTTCTGCTTTCCATCGCTCTTTTCCTCTGTTTAGCTTGATTTTTTCTGCCATTGTGAGTGCTCTCAGCCATGGCCCATAAGCCATTTCCTTTCTTGTTTGGTTTTTGTATTGCTTGCATTCCCTGTATTGATGTCCTATGCATCCACAAACAAAACAAAAATCTGGCATCCTTTCATATAGTTCCGGCATTGGGATGATATTTCCTTTGATAGTTTCTTTTTCCTTCTTATCAGCTTCTGTATCTACCATTTCTGCAGACTCTCTTCCTGATTCTTTTTTTGCTGCACACTCCCCTTCTACAGCTTCCTCATCATTTAGCTCCAGTATTTTAATCAGTGGTTTAGTAATATCAATTGAAATTCTCAACCTGGCGTATTTGCCAAAGCATTCTCCTGAGGCATTTGTCCCCACTTCCTCCACTGTTCCAATTTCTCCCCCAATTTCTTTGATGGTCTCTTCATTCATGTACAAGATAGGGACATTATGTATCTGGACCCAGAAGGATGCATGCGTGAAAACTTATTTATTTATCTCCCCGATGCCTCTTGGTTCAACTAACACTATCAAAGCTATATCAAAGTGCCATGGCCCCTCTGCTAGAATGTTCCTCTTATCTGTTTTTGTTCCGAACTTGAACAAAAAAATATTGTCCCCCATTTCTTCAATCTGCACTTCTCTTAGAGTTCTCCACACCTGTTGCAGGGCTGCTTTGAGACCCACGATGTTGATTTCTCTAGCCAACAACATCTTTCCCAGGAGACAGCCGTCCACCATCTTTTGGCCTGTCATCTTCATTTTGCTTTTAAGTGACACTCTACCTCTCTTTTCTCCCTCCAAGGATATTTCTTGGCACCTTCGAATCAGCTCATCAGTGTCCATTATGAGTGCTTAACTATTTTGCTTCCGAAAACTAAGATATCGTTGTTTACTTTCACGATCGGCTAAAAGCTGAAGAAGAAAGAAAAAAGGAGATAAAATCACGAACCAAAGCACCCAACTATGTGAGTGACCACAATAGTCCTATAGACTCACTCTCCACTCTCATTCTGTTTCTCTAAGAGAGAGAGCCAGAAGAGAGAACGATCCTAACATAATACAACATGGGTCCAGTTGGTGAAATATATAGGATTAAGTTGTTAAATTAGGGAGCTTTCATTTTTATTATTTTCTGAAATATGTTCACTTCTTCTCCCATCAAGAAGAATATATATGCAAGGGAAAGAGATGGGCCATAATCGTTTAAATTTTTTTAACCAGTGTAACATGTAGAGAGATATTAGGAATAATGGAAGTTAATATAACTTCTCTTTAAACTGCTCATATATTAAATTTTTAAATTTAAATAAATGTAATAACGACGATAAATATAAATAAGGATAAAAAGTTTAAATTAACTAAAACATAATTACCTAATGGTAATTATTACCACTTAAGGACACAAAAACGTGTCTTACATTCTCCCACTTTGTCCACGTCACTACAAACTCAAAATCTTTAATTTTCTCTAAATGTTTTAACTTTGTACTCAAACTAAAAATTGAAAAACCATGAATCATGGTGGCAAGTTCTTTAAAAACAAGTATTGCCTTCCACGCATTACAATATAGTCTTGTCCTAAAGTGAGTACTTAATGTGGGATATACTATATGAATAAGCTTCCAAATACTCATTCATGGTCCTTTTTTTATTTTATTCAAATATCTATACATATCGTCGTTCTTTAAACCTTATATATAAAAATCATATGAGATGACAATTTGATAATTTAAAAATTTAGAGTCAATTGAAAAACTAGTACATAAAACATGGTATCTCACTTACATAAAATTATATAAAAAAATTGCATCCTGTGTGCTCTATATGTTCCTTATACAATTTCAGTGGTAATCCCTTCGTCAAAGGATCTGTAATAATCAATTTGGTACTGATATGTTCAATAACCACATTTTGTGATCTAATATGCTCTCTAAGAGCTAAGTACTTAATGATGATATGCTTTCTTCAATTTCCACTTTAGTTACTCTTTGCTATAGAAACTGCAACTGAATTATCGCAATAGATCCGTAGTGGTCTGGAAATAGAATCAACAATTCCTAATCTAGTAATAAAATTCCTCGGGCAATTAGCATGTGTCGTTGGTTCACAACAAGATACAAACTTTACCTCTATAGTTGAGGTAGCAATTAATGACTATTTGGCACTTCTCCAAGAAATAACTCCTCCAGCTAATAAAAAGATATATCATAAATTTGATCTTTTAGTGCCAAAACAGCTAGCAAAATCAGAGTTTGTATATCAAATTACCTCTAATTGATCAGACCTTCTATAAGTAAGCATGTGGTCCTTGGTTCCTTGAAGATACAATGATACTTTCTTTGTAGTTCTTCTGTGTTCCAAACTTGAATTAGATTGATATCTTCCCAACATTCTTATTGCAAATGCAATGTTAGGGCTTATGCAACCCAAATCATACATTAAACTCTGCATAAGGAATATTGGTCATCTGTTCCCTTAGAATTTTATTCTCTGGGCACTGCTTTAAACTGAATTTGTCACCTTTGATAATAGGCCGTACTAGATGAATAATCTTTCATACGAAATCTCTCAAGAACTTTATTGATAGGTTTCTTGAGATAATCCTAATATCTCTCGGGATCTATCTCTTTGAATTTTTAAACCAATGATATAAGAAGTCTCAGTCATATCTTTCATATCAAATTGTTGTGAGAGAAAATATTTAACCCATGAAACAAGCCCAAGTCACTTAAAGAAAGCAAAATATCATCTACATATAGGACTAAGAAAATGATTTTCTTCCACTGACCTCACGGTATATATATTGATCTATAATATTCTCCGTGAAACCAAATGAAGAAATTATGTCATGGAACTTTAAATACCACTAACGAGAAGCTTGTTTTAATCTTGTGCTTACAAACTAAGTGACTATTTTCACTTAAGATGAGCCCTTCTAATTATTTCGTGTAAACCTCTTCCTTTAGATCTCCATTGAGGAAAGTGGTTTTGAAGTCCATTTGATGTAATTTCGTATCAAAATAAGCCACCAAATGCCATGATTATCCAAAAGGAATCTTTATTAGAGACTAGAGAGAAAGTTTCATGATAATCAATCCTTCTTGTTGAGTGAATCCATTGGTTACAAGTCAAGTTTTATATCTTTTGATATTGCATGAGGAATTTCTTTTGGTTTTAAAAACTCATTTATAGCCAATAGCTTTTGCTTTTTTAGGCAATTCTACAATATTCTAAGCTTAGTTATTAGCCATTGAATCCATCTTATCCTTTATGACATTATGCCATAACATGGATTTACTACAACTCATGGCCTGTAAAAATGCAGTAGGGCACCTTCAGCATTAATGTCAATGTTAGATTCTTATAAGTATACAATATAATCAGAAGTAATTGCAAGTTTTCTCATCCTTGTAGATCTCCTTAATGTTACATCAACATCCTTTTGAAGAGGATTTTCAATAATTGTATCTTCAGGATTGCTTTCTACGTGATGCGACTCTTCAAGAATTAGTTATTGATAATCTTGTAAATCTTGATGATTATCTTGAATTACAACTAATTTTCGTGAAGATTCAAGAGTAGATTCTATACTTGGATCTCGCTCAAAACTAAGTTTCGAGATTGACTAGTCCTATTATTTGTATTACTCTCTAGAAAATGTGCATTTCATGCTTCTACAATTTTAGCATTATGGGATGGTTAATATAATCTATATCCCTTAGACCTTTTCGTATAGACAATGAAAAAACTATTAACTGTCCTAGGTCTAACTTTTTCTCTTGTGGTTTGTATACTCTAACTTCAGCGGGACAACACCATTCATGCACATATCTTAAACTAGGTTTCCAACCTTTTCATAATTCAAAAGGTGTTTTAGGAACAACTTTTGGTGGAACTCTATTTAACATATATAAAATAGTTTTTAGAGCTTCACTCCACAAGAATAATGGGAGACTGAAGTTGCATATCATACTCAAGACCATGTCCATTAATGTTTGGTTTTATTTTTCTGCTACACCATTTTGATACGGCAAGCATGACATTATGTATTGAGCAACAATGCCTTCTTACTTTAGAAACCTAACAAATGGGCTTGGTTTTTATCCTTATCCCATGTACCAACCATAATATTCTCCACCTCTATTTAATCTGTTGATTTTAATTTATTTTCCTAATTGTTTCTCTACTTCTACTTTCAAATTTTAAAAGCATCTAATGCTTTACCTTTATCATAAAAAAAGTAGAGATACGTATAACGTGAATAATCGTCAATAACGAGATAAAGTATTTCATACAATTGAAGCACACTTCTGGACATGGGCCACAAATATAAGTGTGCGTAATTTCTAATATTTCATAACTCCTTTTACCACCTTTCTTGGTCTTGTTGGTATGCTTTCCCTTAAAGCAGTCCACAAAAGTACCAAGATTAATAAAGTCAAGAGTCTCAAGGATGCCGTCCTTTATTAATCTTTTGATTCGCTCGATGGGGATATGATCTAATCCCCTATGCCATAACATAGAGGATTTTTCATTTAAAACCTCTCTTTGTACTAATATTCCCGTGCAAAGTCATAAGGTTATAATAAAAAATAAGATTTAAATAAAGTTTAAACAAACTATGATATAATATTCCATCACTAATAACAATAGAGTCTTTAAACAAATGAAAAGATATCCAAATGAAATTAAAAGTAAAACCAAGAGGTAAAAGTCTTGAAACAAAGATAATGATTCTAGAAAATAATAGAATATAAAAGGTTTTCCCAAGGTCTAAGACAAAGCCATAATTAAGACCAAGTCTGTAGGTTCCCATAGCTTTAAAATATGGAGGCAACTTATTTCTTGAATAGATTATACATTAATTGTTCATCGGTTTCCTTTGGTTTAAGAAACCCGCATGGTATTAGCAACATTGATAGTAGAACCAGAGTCAATTCACCAAGTATTTTGAGAAATTTGAACCATATTAGATTTGTAACATGCTAGAGATATATAATTACCTTTCTTTTCAAGCCAAGTCTTGCATTTGGGGCAAGCCTTCTTCATGCGCCTTTTCCTTTTAGAAAAAAAGCACTTAACAACATCCTTGTTGACTTGATTAGAGATGTTTTTCCTTTTCTTTTTCCCTTTGTCATTTTCTTTCCATGAGTCAATATATGATACTTTCCATCCTTTCCTGATTCAGCCTTCCCTCCTTTTGCACAGACAAAGTCAAAAGTTCATTGATAGACTACTTTTTTTTTTTTTTAATATGTGTTATAGGAGATTCTGAAAGGTCCATATTCAGATGGGAGTGAATCAAGGATAAAGTGAACTAAAAAAAACTCGGAAATGTCAATTTCTAAAGACTTGAGTTGAGCAACTATATCTGTCATTTCCATAATGTGCTCATGGATGGCTTTGGTGCCTTTGAAATTTATAGATGACAATTTGCTCATTAAAGTGCTTGCTAATGCCTTGGCAGATGTCTCAAATTGTTGCTCAGTGGTATTGCGATAATTTTTCATATTAGCACGATTAGAAATAGACCCATGAATGTTTTTCCCAGCATGAGCCTTGATAAACATCATGCTTAAGCAGTTGGACCGCTCCCACCGTTCATATGATGCTTTGTTTTGACTCTAGTGCTAAGTCAAGGTCTGTGCACCCTAATGCAAGGGGAAATTTTTCTTTCCAGTCCTTAAAATTGTCACCACTTAGAAGAAGGATGCGAGATGCATCATAGCTTGGAACAGATAAAGATTGAACAACTACAAAACAAATAAGTAACAATTTATAATTAAAGAGAAAAAATATAGAAAATCTACACATGTAAATAATTTCAAAAATAAATCAATGCATCATTATAACTATCTTGTGGGCAAAATTGAAACATGAATTCTATCTAATAGAGCTGACATTTTATTTTTTCTTTTACTAAAATCCATTAGGCCTGTTGGCAACTGGATTTTCTTTTATACATATATTTTAAGTAAAATAATAAATAATTGCTATCCCATTCTACTTAAATACGAATATTATAATCTCCCTACGGGGACAAACTATGATATTCTAATGTTTAAGTACAATCTTTGATGTCATTAAATATAATGTGTCCTAATTATTCTATTTTTATAATTTGAAGGTGCTATGGCTATCCCTGAGTTTCTTAAATGTAACAAACTTCAAGATTGACATCTAAAATCAATTGCCAATAATGCATAAATAATACAAAGGTAAACAAACAAAAATAGTACTCCAGATTCCATATAAAATCAAATTTGTCATAGAACAAAAATAAAGTATTCTAATTCATGTAAAATATATAAAAGGAAAGTTAACACATCACTGTAGCATACCGATTTAATTATCTAGTGGCATAATAATCACTTATGTGAGCCACACATGTATGCAATCATGCACATGCAAGCAGCCCTAACATAGAAATATAAAGGAATTTAAAAATGTATTATCGTTGTCTAATATTATGCATGCCACTAATATTAAGAACACTATTTCTAGTCCATTCAAAGAATTGAAAGCCAGATTTAAAGGAATATGCTCTAATGCCAAATATAATATTATTTGACTTGAAAAATATCAAGCGGACGCATAGGAATTTACCTCCAACCAGAGCCATTAGATTCTCTTGAATACTAAATTGTATTTTATAATTTCACTAGAATTTTTCCAGTCTATCTAACACCACTGTTTGTGTGAATAGATGGAATATGCATGTTTAAGTTGTTAGACCAAGGACCCTTAATTTTAATTTTTTTTTCTAAAATTCGTTCACTTCTTCTCCCATCAAGAAACATATAAATGCAAGGGAAAAAGATGGGCCATAATCCCCTAAATTTTGTTAACCACCATAACATGTAGAGATATATTAGGAGTATTGGAAGTTAATCTAACTTCTCTTTAAACTGCTCATATATTAAATTTTGGAATTTAAATAAATATAATAATGATAATAAGTATAAATAAGGATAAGAAGTTTAAATTAACTAAAACAAAATTATGAAATGATAATTATTAATTCTATTAGATGGGCCACTTGACACGACTTAAAAACATTAATTATTCCCAAGTATAAAAATGTTTGCTTTTAATACAACTCGGTAAGTCCAGGGTCGATCTACGGAAAAAGTTTTAATTTGTTAATTTCTTTTAATGTATCTAAAAACCAAAAACAATAATTTGAATTCATGCTATTTAATTTAAGTAAAACTATGAAAATAAGTTAGCTACGGCTATGTAATCACTTTTAGTCGTAGATATAATTTAATAAATTATTTTCTTTTTATTTTTTATTGTCCAAATATTAATTGTATAACTTAACATATTTTTCCATTAATTTTATTATGGATACTTTGTGTGCCAAAATTCAGTTTGTCTACAATAAGCCAAAATACAATTTTACCGTACTTGATACTAAGATATTAAGAGTTTATTGTGCCAAACTCCCTTGTTTATCTACAATAAATCAAAATTTTAAAATATAAAATATGGATAAAATTAAATAGAAAATAATTTAATTTGTATAATTAAAAATTTAATTTGATTAAGTCCTATTTTTCTATTAAGAGTTTCACATACCCTAACTATTATTATTTAGCTAAGCGTAATTGAAATAAAAATAATTGTTAAAATTAAATTACACATAATTAAGATTAAAATAGCTAAGATATAAAATAAAACTAAATTTATTTATGAATTAAATTTCAAATTTCTGAAATAAATTACAAGAAAATTAAATACAAAAGAAAAGAGAAGAAATTTTGAAAACTAAGCCTTCCATTTCTCATCCCTCTTCTATACTTCTTCACTTTCTCTCTTATTTACCTCTTTTTTTTTTTTTTTTCCCTTTGGTTGCCTCTCTCTTTGCTATCCTTTATATTCTCTCATTTTGCACTCCTTCACTGCTCTTTTTATAGATAGCTAGCAATCACTGTCTCCTCTTTTCTTATTTTATTATTATTATTTTTTTTTATAACTATTATTGATAGTCAAGTGGCAGCCACTTGACTTGACAAAGTGGCTCTACTTTTTTTTTTCTTTTTTATTTCAATGTAATCCATCTTATATGTCTTCCGCTTTCACCTCCGATTTCCTCTTTATTCTTAAAATACATCTACAATATAAAATTAAGATAAGATTAATATACTACAATTTAATTTAACATAAAATTATATTAGGGGATTATTAAGATAATTTATAAGTGATGAGTCCATTAATCAACACTGTAAGTGAAAAAATGATAATTTTAACTTTTATTAAATGTATACTTTCTAGTGTTAATCACACATCTCACTCATCATTAACCGACCAATCTAATTAGTGATAGGAGCACATATGAAGAGGTTTTTCATTGAGACTAGAATAACATAATTCTTAATTGCATGGTTAATATAAAAGTTATTCACATTTAACAAATTGATGGATTTTTTATGAATGTTCAGATGAGCCCAAGATGTAAATGTAATTAGCGCCTCTAGAGTTGCAAGATCACATAATAAGAAAATGAAAGTGTCCACATAATTTAAAATTTTGGAAATTCTCTATTGCATGCTTGAAACAACTAACTCTTCTCGAATTGGTGGCCCAAACAAGTATCCCAGAGGTTTTAAGGCTTTTGGGATGATGCCTACCACTTGGCTTCCTTTAATAAAAACAGCTTTTGAGACAAGTTTTGATAATCATCGGTCACTTTCTCCATATACAGGGCGTAGTTTTCTCTTTGCTATAACACAATCAAGATCTATAGCTATATGAATGAACTCCTTGTATTTCCTATAGTGAAACTCAGAAAGCACACAAACGTTCTTGAATTGTCTACTCGAAGTTGTTGCTATTGTAATTATCTTCAAAAACAATTTATGAGTGTTTGAAAAAAAAAGCTCTTATTTGAAGATCTTGGTGATCGGCACAATCATACACATGTGCATGTGGGGTGGTAGGTTTGTCAAATGATACGTGAAGCTTTGCTTTATAATTTAAAAGAAGACAAAAAAAATGGTAAAAAAAAAGGAAAATGGTGATTAGATATAAAATCAACCATTAAAAGCAATAATGAAAAAGATAAAAGAATATTAAAATAAATGAATATTTACTGGTAGTTGTGATTGTGGCTCACATCTTCTTACGGTTTTACATTGCACATATCCACTTGGACGCATATAAAAGGATCGTAGGATATCATTTAACCATTCTTTTCTTAGGCTATCTCTAATAAATTTAATTTTATCTTCATGATTTTCAAAAATCATTTCTAAAGTTTTACAATATGGTCGATTGTAATCAAGTCATACACAGTAAGGATATTTAGAGCCGAGTCAATTAGCTCTCTTTCTTTTAGCAAACGTGTTTTTACCAAAACTAGGCATGCAACAAACAAATAGATTAAAAAACTCACTTGCCAATTAGATCTTTAATTCAATTAACCAACAAATGTTAGAAAGAATTTCATTGATCATCAACAAAAGCAATCATTCACCACGAGCTTTGTAAATCTTTTTAGGGGTATTTTGAGGGAGAGAATGAAAACACATATGCAATTTACGTTGTATTTCTTCCATACTTAATTTTGGGGTTTCAGTTATTATAGGAAACTGAAGATACTAGCTTAGGAAATCATGGAATACTTCTGCCATTTGTAGAAGAAAATGAATCAAAATATACCAAAAAAAGAGTCAATTCTGCGATATCAAGTCAAACGTAAAGACGAACAAAATAACAAAATGAAATCACACAATGTACAAACAATGGATATAATCAAATACTTAACTCACCTTCGTTCTTTTAATCGAGTTAACCTTAAGTTCTAATTGAAAATCATATATACTACCCATCTATTGACTTAAGTTATCTTTCTAGATTCTCAATTTAGGATACTAACATTGGTGGTCCTAAATCCCAAATAAGATGGACTTACAAAATCGTATTAGGCCTCTTAGATGAAATTTCCCACGTAAAAGTTCTCCAAGATATTTGAAAAGGATATTTCTTATTATGGTACTCATGACATATACTAAAAATGATGAAATGGAACACAATTATCAAATAAACACATTTAAGCTAAGAACATCATAATCTGAATGATTTAAGATACTTAAAAAAAATCAAATAATTCAAATGATAAAGTAACTGTAAAAAATATGTTAAATCACCCATTAAAAATGAAAAAGAATTAATTAAGAATTGGTGGGTCATTTAAATTTATTTCGGTGTCTTCTTCACATGGTTGATATTCCAGATATGGTTTTAATTTTTGACCACTAACTTTAAATGTAACACATTTTCTTGGATTCTCTATATATGTGGCCCCATATGGATATATATTTATTTTACAAGAAATGAGCCACTCCACTTTGACTTTAACTTCCCTAGAAACAAATGAAGACGAGAATTATAAAACAACATGTTCTGACCAATCTCAAATATTTTCTAAAAAATTCTTTTATCATAAAAAGCTTTGGCTCTTGCCTTGATAATTCTTGAATTCTCATATGCATCCTTCCTTAATTCCTTAAATTCATTAATTTGTAATTTATGCACATACCAACATCATTAAAATTTGAGTTAAATGCTTTAATAGTCCAAAATGATTTATGATTAAGTTCAACCGATAAGTGATAAGGTTTACCGTAAACCAACTGATAGAGTGACATTCGTAAAGGCATTTCTTAAATGCAGTGCGGTATGCCTAAAGTGCATCAGCCAATTAAAGAGACCAAGCATTTGCTACTTGGGTTAACCATTTTTTTCAATTTTTTTTTATCTCTGTACTTGCTAATTCAACTTGATCACTTGTTTGAGGATGATATGAGGTAGCAATTTTACATGTAATTCCATATTTCTTCATTAAAGACTCAAATGACTTGTTACAAAAATGCTTGCCTCCATCATTGATAATGGCTCGAAAGATTCCAAATTTGCTCAAAAGATATTCTTTTAAAAAATGGATCACAATTTTATGCTAGTTGCGCCAACAAGAAATCGCTTCAATCCATTTTGAAGCATAATCAACAGCAACCAAAATATATACAAATCCAAAATGATGGTGGAAAGGTGCCTATAAAATTAATTCCCCAACTATCAAGTATTTTAATGACAAATATAGGGTTTAAAGGCATCATGTTTTATCTCGAGTTGGACCATAACATTTGACAATTCTTACATTTTTTTGAAAATGCATGTAAATCTTTAAATAATATAGGTCAACAAAATCCAAACTGCAGTATTTTTACAGCTATCTTCTTTGAAGAAAAGTGGCCACTACTTGCTTGATGACAAAATTAATTAGTAGTACTTACCTCGTTGTTTGGTATGCATCTCTAAAAAAATTGATCTGAACAATACATAAACATGTATATATCATCTCAGTAAAAACTTTTCACTTTGTTAAGAATTTCTTCTTGTCTTGGGAGTTCTAATTAGATTGCATTTCACTTGTTGGAAGATAATTAACAACGTTAGTATACCAAGGCATATTATGTATGAAAAATTAAAATTCATCAGGGAAAGAATCATTGATGGATATTGTGTCAATTCATCACTCGTTTGTAAACAAAAATTCATCAGGGAAATAATCATTGATGGATATTGTATCAATTGATCACTCGTTTGTAAGTCTTAAAAGATGGTCCGCAATAATATTTTTGGCACCCTTTTTGTCCTTGGTTGTCAAGTTGAATTCTTGAAGTAGCAAAACCCATCCTATTGATCTTGGATTGGCATTCTCTTTAGACATTAAATATTTAGCTATAACGTGATCAGAATAAACAATAGTGAATGAACCAATTAAATACAAAAGAAATTTATCGAATGCGAATATTATCGCAAGTACTTTTTTCAAAGGTGGTGCAATCCATTTGGGCATTATTCAAATTTCTACTTGTGTAATAAATGACAACAGGCTTACCTTCTTTTATTTGCCCCATAATAGCTCTAATTGCATAATCACTAGCATCACACATTAGCTCAAAAGACAAAGACCAATCAAGGGGTTGCTTTATAAGGGCTAATGTTAAAAGACTAATTATATTTTCAAAGGGCTTCTGACAATCTTCGGTCTACTTAAATGGTGTGTCTTTTATTAGGAGGTTACAAAGTGGTTTAGATGTGTCACTAAAATCTTCTATAAACCTTCTATAAAACCCGCCATATCTTAAAAAGAAATGGACTTCCCGAATTGTCTTTCTTTGGTGAGGGTAATTTTAAGATGACTTCAATTTTAGCTTTATTAACTTCAATTCCATTAGAAAACACTACATGCCCTGCGTTAGGGATGGTAAAATCTGGGTCCGGGTCCAGGTTTAACGTTTCCGGTTCTGGACCCGGATGACAATTTATGTTCCCGGATCCGGATATAAACCCGGATTATTCCACTCCAGGTCCGGCCCGGGTTCAACCCGAAAAAATTTGGGTTTCCGGATTGCGGGTTTCAAACCCGGTATTGGATGAAGATAGATTTAATGCTTGCCACTTTTTGGTTCTTTGGAATTACAGAAGCAAAAAACAATAGGACGAATTCATGGGATCACAACCAAAGTTGCTTACTTCAATAATAAAATTTACAATTATATGGATATTATGTGCTAAAATGCTGTGTTTGGCTATTAACAACAAGAAAAAATTAATAATTACCGAAATTAAGCAAAAGCAAAAAATTAAAAGAGAAATACAGAGAAACAAAAGAAAATTTCAGGTCGCAGCTAAGGCGGTGATGGGCCAGTGAAAAATATGATTGCCGGCGAGAAGGGGTTAGCAACTAGCAGCAAAGCTTGCTCTTTAGAGAGAGATGAGACCGAATTTGATGATGGTGGAGTTGGGTATTTGTTCGTTGTTCTTGATAATAATGGATGATGAATTGAGATGATTTAATTGATGATGTATTGATGAACTTGGCCGTTGGGGATGAAGAAGACGAAGATTGAGGTGGCAGTCGCTAGGGATGAGGGAGATGAGGATTGAGGTGGCCGCTGGGGATGAGTGAGATGAAGATTGAGATGAAGATGGAGATGAAGATTGAGAGATGAAGATGAAGATTGAGATGAAGATTGAGAGATAAACTGATGAAGAGTGAGATCGAGATGAAGATTGAGGGATTGTTTTGTTTTGCTTATGTTCCCTCCTCCCTCAACAAGGTGGCGGCTGGTGCAATTGTCTTGTTTGCTTTTAATTTTTTCTTCCTGCCCAACTTATTGTTTAATGCTTATATATTTTTAGTTTGTAATAAAAATTAATAAATAAATAAATAGTAGTCCGGGTCCGGGTTTCGGAGATCCAGGTTCACCTAAACCTGGACCCGACCCGGAATATATTCGGGTTTGAAAAATTACAACCCGGATCCGCATTGTTAATGCATCCGGTGCGGGTTGAACCCATACCAGATGATCCAGGTTTGTCCGGGTTCAGGCCGGGTCTGGAAAAATTTGCCATCCCTAGCCTACGTACAACAAGGAATTCTATGATGAGGACATCTCCTCAGTAGCTCCTTGAATATTTTCCATGCATCATACAAGTTTTCATCTTCAAGTTGATGAAAAGATGTGATCTCATTCCTCAATTTTGTATTCTTGGTGGGTGGAAAGTATTTCATCAAAAATTTGTCAGTCAAATCATTTCATGTAGTAATGAAGTTAAGTGGTAGAGAGTTCAACCATGCTCTTGCTCGATCCTTTAAAGAAAACAGGAAATGTCTAAACCTCAATGCTTCCTGTGATGTTTCAACAATCTTGAAAGAATCATTTACTTCCAAAAACAACTTAAGATGTAGATGATGATAACTCTATGAAATAAGAGTTATTATGGCGTTTTTATTTTTAAATCAATATTACTTAGAGAGTAAATGATATGTTTTCGTTGCATTTTAGTTACATTTCGCATGAATTGTCATTTAAATTTAAATTTGATAAAATTCATGTGTTTTTAGATTATTGTGTGCTCTAATTACATGCATAATTGTAGGTGACCAAGAAGCTCAAATTTCACGGAAGGAACATTGTAGCAAGAGGCGTGCAAAGTTGCAAAAGAACATGGATGCAATGGAATTAAAGCAAGTTTGGAATAATGAAGATGCTAGAGCAATATGTTGTAGCATTGTTGCTACAGCAACAACTGGAGCAACGATAAATGAGATTTCGTACGTTAGATAGAAAATTGCAATCTAAAGTTTTAAAAAATAAGAGATTCACAACTATATGTTTCTAGTAACCATAATTTCGACTTATAAAAGGACCACATTACAATGAAAAAAAGGGCCGTCATTAGAAAAGAAAAGAGAGAAACAACACAAGAAAAAACAAACTGAGATCAAGAGAGAAAAGTGAGGAAGGCAACAATAGATTCAAGAAGAACATTGCGCGGATTTCAACTCTTGTTCTTGTTCTCTTGTTTCTATATTGTTATGAAGATATGTTTGATGGCTAAACTTATTTTGGTTTTTTTTTCTAATAAATTATGAACTAAAATTATGTGTGGTTAGGTGATAAACAATCTTGATAGTTAATTGACTAATATTATGTGTTGCTGCGTGTTTGCTATAGCATGTTGTTTTGATAATACTTATTTCAATTTACTATTTCAGTTGACCACCCATTTAGTGATACTAGCTAAGAAAGAGCTTAAAAAAGGCCTAACTTAGTGGAACATATTAAAGCAATACTTGGTTTTAGATTGGGTTTCCTGAGTTGATTTTAACTTGATTCGAAAAGGGTCATGCTTAATCTAAAACTTATGATGAACTAGACATAGGGATTCACCTTGTAGGGTAATTAGAAACTAGGCGTGTAATATTATATCTTGTGGTATCAGAACAATTGGTCACTGTTAAGTTGCATCAAGATATAAGATATCCAACTAGCGACAACTGAGGATGAACAAAGATTATGTCAAGTATTGTAGCAGATATTGTAGCAACCAAACCAAAAATTAAGAACATACTCAAAACCATTAAATGAGTTTAATCACTCAATTACTTCATTCTCATTAATTAGTCTCTTGTGTTTAAATTTATATTCTTCTTAATTTCATTTTATTTATTGCCTCGTTAATTTTACGTAATCAATTTTATCAATTTTTATTTTGTAATTAATTTCAAATTGCATTGACAAGATTGCTGTAGCAATTCCTATAACATCAATCTATGTGGAGACGATCTTGAATACTTATCATTATATTACTTGTTGTGTACACTTGCACATTGGCACCAATAGCATTAGAAATCATACAACAATGAGGATTTTCTAATTGCAGTCCATTGAATTGCCCTACTTTTTGAAGCATCTGAAACATCACTGGTTTGAGCTCAAAATTATCAACTTGCAGTTCGGGTCTAACTATTTCGGGGTTTATGGCTTGAGGCGTCAACACTATAAAATCTCTAATGACTCTGTCTCTATCATCTGCCATATGGATAATTGATAACTCTATGAAATGAGAGTTATTACAGCAATTCTAGACTTAAATCAAGATTACTTAGAGAGTAAATGAGGTGTTTTTATTATATTTTGCATAAACATTCATTTTAGTGAGTCTTAATAAGTTTTACTTGAATTAAAGTAATTTGTGCTCAAAACATATGCATAATTATAGGTTGTCAGAAGTTTATAATTCATGAAAGGATTATCACTGTTATTTCTGTTGACCACCTATTTAATAGTTCAAGTTAAGATAGAGTCGCAAAAGGGCATGTCTTAGCGGATATTATTAGAGTAAAACTTGATCTTAATTTAAGTTTCCTGAATTAAGTTATCTTGAATCCCATAAGGGCTATACTTGAAGTTAAGATTTGTGACAAACTAGACATATGTACTGACCTTGTACGGTGGAGAGACTAAAGGGTCATAAGGCCATGCCGTAGGTAGAGTAGCAACTGGTCATTGCTAATATAAAGGGTGTGAGAGTTCCAACACGCGACAGCTGAGGATGCTGATTAATTCTGGCCAGTGTTGTAGGAATTGCTGTAACAACTGGTGTTAACTTGATGAAAAACAGTCAACCCATAAAGAGAGTTTGATAATTCAACTACCATATTCTCAATTGAATCTTAGACACATTTAATTTAATTTATTTCATTACTGCATTGTTTTATATTATTCTCTCACAATTATCAATTTCAATAGAATCTACTTTACATTTGTTAACTTCGGACTTAAGTTAGATTGCACTATTGTGATTGGTGAAGCATTTCTAGTGACATCAATCCTTGTGGAGACGATCTTGAATATTCATCACTTTATTACTTGTTGTGTACACTTGCACATTGGCATCAATAGCATTTGATTATAAAAATTGACCAACAATAATATTGTTATTCCTTATTTGCCCATAAATAATCTGCCCATTCTGACCTCCTTGTGCATTTATTAGTTGTATTTCTCCTCGAGGATTCAAATTCCCATGTCTTCCAAATCATCAATTGCTACAACAACTTTTGAATTTCTTTTCTCTTTTCTCAATCTCCTTATAGTTCTTTCAAATTCTAGATCAAATTGGAATTCAACATGTTTATATTTTCGCATGCAAAGGCTGTTAGAGCACTTCTTTCAACAAAATAAAGAAAATAAAATAAAATTAAAAATTAGCATTGATCAAGATTAATTTCACAAATCACAATGAACAATCATTCCCCGATAACGGCACCAAAAACGTGTTGGGGGTATTTCTCTCAAATCTCTGTCTTAATTTTTTTTCCTTGTTGTTTTTCTTTGTTATTCTCTTTGGGTGACAGCTCTATCTTTTTCTTTTCATGCGTACTCTTTTTATAATTTAGAATTAGGGCAAAACGAAAGTGTGTGGCGCGTATCCTCTATTTTTTAGAAACTTCTTATCGCAATTTTTTAGTTATTGCACGCAAAATCCATTTTGGTCACCTACAATCATACACATAATCTAAGTAGAAAATGATCTAAAACAACTCAATTTATTGAAAATAAACTAAAATGGATGCTTATGCCAAGGGTAACTAAAATGTAATAAAAATATGTTAGTTACTCTCTAAGTAATATTGATTTAAGTCTAAAAGTGTAATGATAACTTTCATTTCATAGAGTTCTCACAAACCCAAACTTAAACAATTACTTGTTCTCAAGTAATGACAACAACACTAACACTTCAATCACACAATCATGGAAAAAATAATTTAACTCTATCATCAAGCTTGCTAGGAGTCATCAACCCTTAGATCACACTTTTAACCATGCAAAATTGCCATAGCAGCTCCAGTTCTAAACTTAGGTCTTATTCTGTCCACAGTGTATGTGTGACTTCTTGATCAAGTTCTAGAGGTGTTGTAGCATCACATAGACATCACATATAACTCAAGAATAAAGCATAAGTATATTCATCTACGGAGGAACATAAGTAAAAAATAGGTTCAAACTATGCTACAATAATTTTTTTTTTTTACACTTTTCAATATATCATTGATGTTTCATGTGAATGTCTTTCACTTATAATAATGACACATAATTACTTAACCAATGCACAGATCAGAGTTGCTACAACAATAACATGTAAAATCCTATATCATAGTCTTATCTATAGATACCTTTAACTCAAGGCTGGACATGAGGCTTATAAATAGATCCGGTTACTCAATATCATTGACAAATGAGCTTTTTCTCTTTTTTTTTTATCACTTGCTACAACAATATTCATAACTGTTGTTGCCTTTTAATTCAAATCTGCATATGGGGTATATATTCAGCCCTAGTTACTCAGCAATTAAGCCATTGGAGTAAGATTTATTTCATATCAAGCATAGTTTGTGATAAATCTAAAAAAAATCCCCCCCCCCCCCCAAACTTAAGATATTTTCTAACATTTTTGGTCTTATTGGCTTTGCTACAACACACTCACAAAACACAACCAAATCCTAAGTGTAAAGGCAGAGTTTCAACTTTTATCTATAAACTATCTCTACTTGGCAGTCATTAATTCCCAAAAATCAAAACTTAATTCATCCTCATTGGGTTCTATAATCCACTGACAACTACTAGATAAACAGAGCTACACACAAAACAGAAACACATCCATTCATTAATACGATACACCATAGCACAACCCCCCAAACTTGAGAGGTGTTGTGTCTTCACATGCACACAAAATGATTAAAGACATGCATATAATAACTATAAAGAAATGAATAATTTGAAATAAAGAAAAGAAAAGCAAAGATTCAGAAATTAGAAAATTAAATTGGGCTAGCAGAGGATACTCTCCTGTTGTTGAATGTTCTATTGTAGCTCTTATTGAAAATGGTCACTTCTTCTTAGTTATACTTCGCAAACGTTCCTTAGGTGAACCTACTGATGTAGCAGCTGGTTGTTTCTTTTTTTGGCTTTGAGTTGGACTGATTTGAGGGGTTCTAGCAGCTTCAGTAGCTTTGGGTTGAGTTTGCATTGTTCTTTTGTGTTCTAGCACTTATGGTGCTGTAGTACCTTTAGAAGGTTGTACCCCTTGCGTTTGCTGGAAACGTTGAGGGTTGTGATTGGGGATTTTATTATGGTTGGTTGTGTAGCAGTTTGTGCAGGTGATACTGCTAGTTGTTCCTCAACAGTGATACTGATAATAAGATCACTCAGACTGCTATCTGCTTCTTCTGTTCGAGTAACTCTGCTAATAGCTTCCTCTATGGCTACATCCACATCCTCTTCCCACTTTGATTCTGACTCCTTTTTAACCAACATCTTCTCTTTTCCTTTGCATGTGAGAGTCACTTTCGGAGGCTCTGCCTCCTTTTCCTCATCCTATACTTGCTTTTTCTTTTTTTCTTCCTCTACTTCTTGTTGTTCTTTCCTGCTGTTCTTACTCGAATTCTCTTTCAACCTCTGGATCTTCACTCCCTACTATTGGAACAGCTTCCTCAGCTTCTCTAAAATTAAACTGTTGCAGTAATGATTTTTAAAAGTGTGTATCTTTATTTTTTTATGTATAAGGCAAATTGGTGCTTTTGTGCTCGAAAATGCTACAAGTATGTCCAAAATCTCTTATTTTCTTCCATTTGTGCTTGGACTAATGCTTTCACGGCTTCACTAAGTTCTTAAAGTTTATTCTCAATCCCTGTAGCCTGTTCTGTCTTTGTTGTAGCAGGTTGTTTTGGGGTTGTTACAGCTGTAGATTCTACAGCAATCCTCTCAACTGTCTTCACCGCAATGGCCCCTTCATTTTTTATTCGTTCATCACTGTCCTTAAATTACACTTCTGAGGCTTCACATATCCCTGTGATAAGAGAAAGGAATAGCAATGCAGCAGATTTTTGTGTCTTCATTACACAATATCTTATTTCCTTCTCGATGATCTTGCCTACATTTATAGTTAAGCCCTTAACTATAGCATAAATGAGGATGAGTCTGTCTTGAGAAACCGTGGTAGTGTGGGTAGTTGGAATTAATCTAGACTTAAAAAACATTACACAAACCTTGGCAATAGGTTTCAAATCTATCCTACTAACCACTCGCTCCTCTTCGTTCAACTATTCACTACCCAGGACAGTCAAGATTTTAAAAACTCCCTTTATTTCTTCATCGTCGTGTTCTCAACAAATTGTGTATATTCACACGCTACGGCAGTAGGTAAATCATAAAAAGCATTAATAACTCTAGAGTTTAAAGGAACTTGTACTTGCCTTATAAAGATATTGTGTTGATCTTGCTGTAGTGAGTTGGAGTAGAATTCTTTTACAATCGAGATGATTGGATCTCGGGGCCGTGAGCAAAATTTTACCCATCCTTTTCATGCTACAGTGTTATAGATGTTGTTTATTACTCCCGTTGGCTGCTTTGGGAATATAAAGCCTTTTTCCTCCAAAAGTTTTCGTGGCTCTATAAATTCCTCAAATTTGTCTTCGGCTCTATAGTTGTGGAAGTGTGAAGGGTCGTTCAATCTAGCAACTCGTGTCTTAAATTTCAGCATTGCTGTCGCAGTTTGAACAAAATTATATTGTATTGAAAACAAAAATAGAAGGTAAAAAGAGTTGTAAATATTGTTGAGATTTATCGATGGAGATAGAAAGAGTTGTAATGAAATTGAAAAATAAGACCTTAATTTATAGTGAGAGTAAAAAATAGAAAAATGAAAGTAATTAAGAGGATAACTTGGAAAGAATTGTTAAAATTTAAAAATTGATTTAATTGAAAAAGAAAAAGGATATATCACGGTAATTTAGGGATTGCATAATCTCTCTTTATCTTTATTTTTGATCTACTGACGCAAGTTGTCAGCCTTTTAATGGTAAAAGTCTAAGTATTGTTAGTGCAACGGTAAAAATCGTTGCTACAGTAATTAATTCGTTGTTGCAGCAACAACTATAGATTTCCCTGTAGGTTGATAACCAACTTCCAACTGCCATGTTGACTATGATGCTGCAACAACTCCTGTCAATTTCTTTGCCCAGTTTTTTTTTTTGAACAAAAACTTACTGTAAGAAAAGGCAGAAAAGAAATTGAATGCTCGAATTAGAATGACAAAAAGTAAACAAAAGTATGCACATTTAGACTTAATGTTTCAAGAAAAATTAAAACAAATTCTCTCATTGGGTTGCCTTCCAACTAAAGCTTGTTTTTTTTTTCTTTCAGCATGTCCATCCTTGATTGCTCATGTTGGATCCCTTTGGAACAGGTCCTCCCCTGGGTGACTCACAACAGTTCCCATGTAATGCTTCACTCCCATTCACGTTAAATTCTTGACATGTTCTTTCATCTTGAAGTTTAATAGCCCCATGAGAATATACTTTGATAAGTTTGAAAGGTCCTAACCATCTAGATTTTAATTTTCCAGGAAAGAACTTTAATCTTAAGTTATAGAGTAACACTTGATTGCCTCGAATGAGTTTCCTTTGCTGGATTCTTTGGTCATGTCATTGCTTGGTCTTCTTCTTATAAATTCTTGCATTTTCATAGGAGAATAGTTGTAACTTCTTTAACTTACAAAGTTGTAATTTTCTTTGCTCTGTTGCAGCAGCCATATCCACATTTAATTGGTTGACTACCCAATCTACTTTATGCTCCAACTCTAATGGCAAATGACAGACTTTTCCATAAATAATTCTGTATGGAGATATATCCAGTGGAGTTTTGTAGGCTGTTCTATAAACTCATAAGGAGTCATTTAATCTAAGTGACCAATCTTTTTTGTTGGGACTCATAATTTTCTCTAAACTCTTCTTTATCTCCCTGTTGGATACCTCTGCCTGTCACTTGTTTGTGGATTATATGCTGCGGTAACCTTATGCTTGATTCCATATTTAGCCAACGCTGCAACAAATGTTCCGTTGAAAATGTGTTTCTTCATCATTAATAATATCTCTTAGAGTGCCAAATCGTTCTTCTGAAGAAATTTCACTACTACTTTAGCATTATTAGTTGGTAATGCAACAACTTCCACCTATTTAGAGACATAGTCCACAACCACTAAGATGTATAGGTTGTTGAGGTGGGAAAGATCTTATCAAATCTATCCCTCATACGTCAAAGAGTTCCACTTCCAAAATATTAGTGAGTGGCATCTCATGCTTTTGAAAGATGTTTCCTACCCTTTGACACCTATCATAACATTTAACAAACTCGTAAGCATTCTTAAAAATAGAGGGTCAGTAATAACCTGATTGAAGAAAGGGGTCCATGTCATAACATTTAACAAACTCGTAAGCATTCTTAAAAATAGAGGGCCATTAGTAACCTGATTGAAGAACTTTTGCTGCTGTCTTGTGCCTTCCAAAGTGTCCTCCATATGCTGCAACATGATAGGACTGTAGGATGTTTGAAATTTCTTCATTTGGTACACATTTTCTGATCACATCTTGTACAAGTAAGGCTCATCCCATTGATAAATTTTTACATCATGAAGAAATCTTTTTTTTTTCCTGCTAGTAGCTTAAATCATGTGGTAATAATCCACTCACCAAATAATTAGCACAATCTGCATACCATGGAAATCCAGATTGCTGCAGCATCTAAGAGTGTTGTAGCATTAACAATTGCTCATCAGGAAATGTTTATGTGATATCCTGCTTGGTCACCGTGCTTTCATATGCTTCTAGCCTTGAGAAATGGTCTGCTACTTGATTATCAGTGCATTTTCTATCGTTAATCTCCAATCAAACTCTTGTAACAACAGAATCCACCTAATCAACCTTGGTTTGGCATCCTTATTTGAAATTAAATACTTTATAGCCGAGTGATCTGTATAAACAGTCACTTTAGTGCCAAACAAATAAACTCTAAATTTATCAAATATAAAGACAATAGCCAACAACTCTTTTTCAGTGGTTTTGTAATTTAGTTGTGCATCAGCTAAGGTCTTGCTGGCATAATAAATGGAGTGAAGAATCTTACTTTTCCTTTGTCCTAGCACTGCTCTAACTGAATGGTCACTTGCATCACACATTAATTCAAAAGGCATACTCCAATCAAGTGTTATAACAACGAGTGTTGTAACAAGAGCTTTCTTCAACTCAGCAAAGGACTTTTGTTGTGCAAATTTTATTGAACTCGCAAGTACACGAATCTATAGTAGAATAGATCAATGGTGACGAGTGTCGATCCCACTAGGAGGTGCATTTTAATTGCGTGTAGAGTTAAATTTCTAAGTGGGTGTTTGGATTTGTAGTGAAAGTGATTTAGAATACCTTAAAATTTAAATTAGAATGACGCGAATAAATTTAAGTTAAAACTATAAAAATGAAGCGTTTGGGTATTTAGATCTGCACTCAACATGCACCATGAGCTTAATATTCCTTATTAGTGCCAATTAAATTATGAGGGGGGTTTCCATTACTCATGAACCCCACTTAAATAAATATGGTGCTAAATAGTAATAACCTTGCACTAGAGAGACGGTTATACTAGTGCAATATCTAAACAAGATTAGTTCTATCTGTCGACGAAAAGTCAAAATATCCATATAAATCGGAGGGGAAGAGAAAGTAAATTTACCAAATTAGCAACTCATAATTGAACTAGGGGTAAAATGTAAATTTATTAAAATATATAGAAAATATAGGATAGAGAATGAATTACAGAAAATAGAGCTTAAAAATGAACTCAGGGGTGTCAAATTAGGGGGGAGCCCCCTATTTATAGATACAACAAATAAATCATGACCATCAGATTAAAATAATTTGGACGCTCAAGATTGCGCCACGTGGGAAGTTCTAATTGGATAAAACATATCATTAAGGCTGTCATTCTGTGTATATGCATATATCATATGCACGTTTTTCGGTCCACTAACATACTGCCACGTCACTAGTCAACTCTACATAATCATTTTAGTCCAATAGGATCGTGACACATCATCGGTCAACACCAAATCATCAGTCAACGTCATATAAGCAGTCAATGCCACATTATTTGTCCAATTGAATGCTGCCACATTATTTGTCCAATTGAATGCTGCCACATCATCGGTCAGTGCCACACCATCGATCAATGCCACATCATCATTCAATGCCACATCATCGTACCGTATATATAAATAGTATCGTGAACAATACTATGATCAGTACCGTACATGTAAACAATGTCGTTTATCCTTTTAGGCTTCTCCTAAGGTTTTCAACTGTCCCGAGTTCAGAATTGTTATTCGTTTTGCTATCTGATCTCTGGGTCATTGTGAAATGACCATGATGCCCCCTAAAATACATAAAATATTTAATTATAATAAAACATACATAATTAAATCACAAATGACTTAAATACATAAAATTAGGGATGTTAGTGAGACTTGGAGTGTAAACAGACGATTTTTTCCTTTATAAATATACAATTTCTAGCACCCAACACACCTCCAACCAGCTTGTTGCTAGTCCCTAACAAATTGAGCGAAGACAAAATTCAAACCCAAAATAATTTTTTTTTTAAAACAGTCGTGTTTATTCAATCAGACTAATGATAGCAATCAAATAAAAGTATAAACATTATCTCCAGCCTAAAACAATATCACCCACACATCAACCATCCACATGAATTAATCCATTAGATTTTGTCATAGCTACTGTAATCAAGCCACTTTCAATAATGACATATCAAACCCCGAAATCTCACCAGTAGTAGTAATATCACACACTCACCAAGATAAAAGAAATATGCCCACAACTTAGGAATAACACGATCTTAAGTCAAATAAAATCCTAGTCAAACCAATGTATTCAATTTTTTTTTTTTTTATGCATCACTACATCTTTTTAGCCCATATAACTAGCTTCTACTCCAGACTATAGTTCCCTAAAATCAAGGAATTTTATTAGGACGTAACGTAGGCTAGGGACATGGATAACAAAGGAGGGGAAATATGAAAAATAAAATATATGTTTGAGAAAAAGTAGAAATCTTTTGGAGATTATAAGGTACATTTCGCTTATTTATTATTATTGTTATTTTTCTTTTTTTTCTTTTTTTTTCTTTTTATTGATTTTTTTTGTTTGTGTGTATGGCACAACTTTATTGAACAAAATAAGTATTTACATTTTTCTCAAACATGAGTAGGTGATGGAATTGGTAAGACATCGGGTAATATTTCAAATCCGAGTGGGTCAAGATGATAGGTTGATAAAGAAATATTTTTCTAATAAAAATCTCAAAAGGGTTAACTATGGATATTTCACAAAAGGGATGGCTAGAAAAGTTCAAACGGATCAAAGATGATCTTTCCATCGTCTTTTAGGACTCTAAATAATCTTCCATATCTATGAATTAGATGGACCTTCAGATGTAGCAACACACATTTTTTTTAAGAGGGTTCACTCAAAAAAAATCTAGAGATCATGTATAAAATAATAAACTGCTAAGTTGTATAAAGAATGGGCAAAAAAAGTTACTCTCCAAGAAAACTGACAGACTCCAAAACTCACTTGGAATTTATTATGACATGTGCATTCCTTGAAGCAGCTCATATTTGTCTCCGACATCAACATGTAGAGTGGCAAACATAGTGTAACATAACTTAAGACTAAAGATAATACAAATACTAAGATTTGAAAGTCATTATGTCATCCAATGGTAAAAGATCACAATTTTTTTTTAAAATGACATTTTACCCCCAAACCTATTTAAATATGAAAAATATGCATATAAAAATGTGAAAATGATGTAGAAAAACTAATTGGTAAAAGAAGAAGTTAGAAAGATCACACTTAAAATGACTGTCGAAGCTCAATAATAAGATAACAAAGAAAAAGAAAATGTCTGGAAAGTAAATTTTTTTCTTATTTTTTTTAATTAAAATTTTTTTAACTTCCAAACTAAGATGATGCTTTTCTAAAATCACTACACTCCATATTCAGACATCTTCTACTCAAAAACTTAGCCACGGTTAGTCTCTACAATAAAAATCAGTAAAAACTTCACCAGGATTGAGACAGTCCACAATTGTCAACTATTCTCTTCCCCCAACCAGAACGAAACATTATCCTCAATGTTTTAAAGAAAACAAGTAGAGTTTATAACGCATCACCTGGGTGTTGCAACACAAAAAAAAAAATTTACAATCTGAGAGTTAAGTCTAATTTGCACTTCTTACTACAGCTACTGTTACCATCATTAGTTGGACACTCCAACACAAATGTCCTGCGATTTGGCTTTGGTCTATAAGTTTATAACAAATCAAATAGCTTATTAGCAGTATGAGCACAAATAAAAACTTTTTTCGTTGTGGAAGGAATGAAATAGTTTTTTATTGCATGGTTAAGAAATGCGATAAAGTCATCATAAAAGTTATTCATATTTAACAAACTGATAGGTTTCTGATGAATGTTCAGATGTGCCTAAAATGCTAATGTGATTAGTGCCTTTAAAGTTGCAAGATCTCTTAGTAGGAAAATAAAAGCATCAACATGATTTAGCATTTCAGTTGTTCTCCCTTGCATACCTAAGACGACTAACTCTTCTCCAGTTGGTGAGTCAGACAAACAGCCCAACGGTTTTAGGGTTCTTAGGATGATGCCTAACACTTGGCTCTCTTTGATATAAGCAGCTTCTGAGATCAGTTTTGATAACCCTCAGTCACCTCCCCCATATACCAAGTGTAATTTTCTTGCTGCTATACTTCGACTAAGATCTATGGCTGTCTCAACGAACTCTTTATATTTATCATAGTTAAACTTGTAGAGTACACAAATATTTTTGAATTGTTTATTGGGAGTAGCTGCCATTGAGATACTTCTCAAAAATAATTTGAGTACTTAAAAAAAATTATATTTAAGGATTTTGGTGACAATGGTTCACAGCTGTGTATGAGGTAGCATGTCCGTGTCAATTAACGCGTAAAGCATATGGCTGGAGAGTAAAAAAGGAAATAATAAAGAGGAAAAAGCAAACAATCCAAAAATACAATTATTAAAGACAAGAATGCAACTGATAAAACAACAGTGAAATAAAATGATATTTACATATAGTTGTGACTGTGGCTCACATCTTCCTCTGGTTGTACGTCAAAAAATGACTTGAACGCCCTCTATGGGTCGAGGATAGGATTCCCATCCAGTTTTCTTATAAACTGACAAATAAGGTCGTTTATAGTCAGATTCTCGAAACTAAATCATGCATGCTCTTTCTGGAATAATGACCATAACTAGAGAATTGCTCTTTGTACGTATCCGCTGGGATGCGTTTCAAGAGACAAAATGACATCATCCAATGACTCATTATTCAAGCTATTCCTAATGAATTAAATCTTGCCTTCCCTGTTATCGGACATTATTCCTAAAGAACATGGATTTTTATCGCATATCATTCTGGCACACTTATGACAAGCAATAGAAAGTTTTTTAGCTCTTCGTTTTCTTGCATAATTTTCTTTACCACAACCAGACATGTATGCAATAAATTTGGGAGGCAACTCACTTGCCAATCATACTTTGCCTCGATTAACCAACATGAGTCAGCAGGGATGGTATTCCTCATAAGTAATCGCATGCGTTCGAACCGAACTTTACAGATTTTAAGGAGGGCATTCTGAGGAAGTGAAGGAAATTGATTGTGAATCTTTGCTAAAATCGTATTTTTGTCCATACCTTCGCCTTACAATATCAATTATTATGGGAAACTGAAGTAACCAACTTTGATTGTCACGAAGTACCGTTATCTCCCACTTAACTAGGGTAACAAACTAAAGCACACAAAGAAAATAATTTCACAATCATCCTCTTGTTGAATTTACCTCAAGCTCCAATTGGATGTCGTAGATACCTCCCTCAATTTCTCTAAGTTATCTTTCTAAAGCCTCAACATGGGATACTAACTCTGGTGGTTGTAGATCCCAAATATGATGCGTTTTACAAAATTGTATATGGTCTCTGAGATGAGATTTTACACGTTCAAGTCGTCCAAAAAGTTTCAAGAGGATATGTCTAGTTGAGGCACACATGATTAAAAGTGATAAAAGAAATTTAATGGTTAAACAAACACACTTATGCAAAAATAATTTCAATCAGCAAAAGAATAGTAAAATGAAAGAAAAGAAAAACAAATTAAATCACCGAAAAGAAAGAAAGAAAAAATCTCAATTCAAATTTGGTGGGTCACTCAAATTTATTTCGGTATCCTCTCCATGTGGTTGGTACTCTAGATATGGCTTTAAAGTCCTCTCCATGTGACACCGTTTTTTGGATCTTTAATTTCAATTGCTCCATGTGGAAAAACAGTGTGAACAATAAAGGGGTCAGACCATCGAGACCGTAATTTACTTGGAAATAGGTGCAAGCAAAAATTGAATAAAAGCACTTTTCTGACCTGGGATGAAAGATTTTCTCATAATTTCTTGTTATGATAGACTTTCATTCGCTGCTTGTAAATCTTAGCATTTTCGTATGCATCATTACAAATTTCTTCAAGTTCTGCCTGCTGTAATCTTCTTTCTGAGCACGATGCTCGAGTTCCACATGTAGGTGGCAAGCTTTTCCATACACTAGCTTGTAGGGTGACATCTTAATAGGGGTCTTGAAAGCCATTCTATATGCCCATAATGCATCATCGAGTCTTAATGACCAATCTTTTTTGTTTGGTCTCACCGTCTTTTCTAATATATGTTTTATTTCTTAATTGGAGATCACAACTTGGCCACTGGTTTGCATTTGATATGGGGTCACCACTTTGTGAGTGATGGAATATTTTGTCAAAAGAGCTTTGAATGATTTATTACAAAAGTGAGTACCACCATCACTGATTATTGCTCGAGGGAATCCAAAGCGTTAAACAATGTTGTCAAAAATCCTATCATCACCTTGTGATAATTGGTTCTACATGGAATTACTTCTACCCATTTCGATACGTTGTCAACAACAACCAATATGTATTGATGGCCAAAAGAATGGGAAAGGGTCTCATAAAGTCGATACCCCATACGTAAAAAATTTCGACCACTAAAATTGGGTTTAGTGGCATCATATTCCTTCATGTAACGCTCCCCATTCGTTGACGCCTATCACATGAAGAGCAAAAAGTGTAAGCATCTTGAAATACAATTGGCCAATGGAAACCACATTGTAAAATTTTAGTAGTTGTTTTCTTAGCGCTGAAATGGCATCCACAAGCTTGTACATTACAGAATGAAATGATGTTTTGAAATTCACTTTCTGGGGCACATCGTCTGACAATTTGATCTGCAAATACTTGAACAGATAAGGGTCATCCCAAAAGAAATTCTTTATTTCCACGAAAAATTTGGCTTTGTCCTGCTTGGTCCAATGCTCTGTAAATTGACCCATAACAAGATAGTTAACAATATCAGCATACCATGGTAATACTTCCACACTCATCAATTATTCATTTGGAAATGATTTATTCAATGGTAATGGTTCTGTAATTATGTCACAATTGAAACGAGAAAAATGGTCTGACACAACATTTTCTATGCCCTTCTTATTTTTGAATTCAAAGTCAAATTCTTGCAAAAGTAACACCCAACGAATTAGTTTAACTTTTGTATCTTTCTTAGTGAGAAGATATTTAAGAGCAGCATGATCTGTGAACACAATTATTTTACAATCAATGAGATAAGATCGAAATTTCTCTAATGCAAACATTACTGCTAGCATTTCTTTTTCAGTGGTTGAATAATTCAACTATGCATCATTCAATGTCATACTAGCATTGACTTTGCAGTTTACCTAGGTCCCAACTTGGTTTTATGGTCATTCAAGAAGCAATCTCTGGTTTCTAGATCAAACACAAAGGATGAGTATTAAGCTCTAACTTATACCAATTTAGAAGTAATTTGGATACAATCTTTACTTAGTGAGCTACATATTCAACTAAGCACCCTACCAATAATGTGTTATGACAATCAAGGAGCAATTGCCTTAGCATATGATCTGGTTTATAATGTTAAAACTAATCACGTTGAGCTGGACATATATTTTATCAAAGATAATGTTGTACCTAAGAGAATAAAGGTATGTTTTGTACCTAATGAGGATCAAACAACAGATGTTTTGACTAAAGCTCTCATCTTTAAGTAATTTTATTAATTGCATAGCAAGTCAAATGTTCATCTCGGACATTTCAACTTAAAAGGGGTTGTTAATTACTCTAGTGTTTCAAGCAAAGTAGAGCACACTCGTATTTTATGATTAGCTGCAGTAGAACAACTCACTGAGCTGACTTGACAAAATTAGTTACATGGCTTAGCGTTTTTGAAGTAAATTAGACATATGCATAATTAATTAGTGTGAATGATTTAGCTTGTTATAAATATGTAACTTGATTTGTTTTAGTTTGTTAATAAGAGAACCTCTTATAATCTTCTACTCAAAACTTTGTCTCAACTTTCTTGTGTTTTCTTGCTTGCCATACATTGCTATTTAGGATCATAGCAAGTCCTTTGTAGATTTCAAGAATTTTCTTTATAACTAAAGCCTTGTGATTGCGCATTGATTGATTGAGAGAAACCTCCATTACCAACATAAAATCTTCCTCATCGTTTGATGGTTTCATGAGTTGTCATGGAATGAACTCATTTTAACTCCTAGAGTAGGATATGTTGAGATTAACAAAACGGCGATGGATGATATTGATGTAGTTCTCAGTATACACACACATATAGATATATTAATTATAAATGTAGCTTTTGGTAGCTTTACAACTTTTATAATGTGTAAATAGCCCCACTCGTCGCAATCATAGTTATGTTATGGAGTTTTTTAAACTGTAAACAGCACACTATATCAACCAATTGAAAACAAATGCGTAAGGATGGCAATGGATCGGATCTGACCCAATATCCATGTGATCTAAATCCAATTGGATCGGATTTGAGTCGGATTAAAATGGATTTGGATATCAATGTGTGGATCTAAGGCGGATCTGGAGCAAATTCGAATTTATCTTAATATCTAGATCCAAATCCATATCCACTCACCATTTAATGTAATTTTATTTTAAAATATTCTTAACAATTATGTAATTATAAATGATGATAAAATTTATAAATAATGATAAAATTTATTCATTAGCATGTATTTAAGAATCTTAAAACTTAAAGGTACTTAATTGATAATAAGACAAAAATTTATCAAGTGTAAAATAAAATTAGGATAACCTGCCCTAATTTTTTAAAGTTTTTCACTCTACAATTTAGTCTCTTTTTTTCCTCTTTAGTCTACTCTCGCTTCTCCACTTCATTTGAATGCTTGGATGAGTTCTTTAATTGTTAGGAAAATCCATAGATTTGAGTTTATTTTTCTATAATTTTCTCATAATCTTATTTATTTTGTATAATCCCTAATCAATGGTGGCTATCAACTATAAAATAATTATGTTAATCATATATTTAGTTAAATATGATCATAATAAAAATAATAAAGCACTGAATATAATAAATCATTTTTAACTTATATGCTATTATTTAATGATATAGGAATGATGATGGTGTGCAGTGGATATCAAGATGGTAAATAAGACATTAGAATATTATAATGATCTTATTCCTGCAATTACTTTTGATTGATATTTTATTATCTTTCGTATTTATTTATTTTGGTGTAAAAGTAGAAGCTACGATACTTATTAGATTTTTTATACAAATTATATAATTTAATTGTTGCCAATGCATTTTAGTCTTAAATTTCTTACTAAAAAAATATTGATCTCTTATTATTGAGATTTAGAATTCGTGATGGATCTAGAGCAGATTTGGATTTTAATTTTTTTTTATTTGGAGCAGATATAGATCTTTATTTTTTATTTCGGATCTAGATATGAAGCGAAAAATATAGATCCATGACGGATCTGAAACAAATACGGATCTTAATTTTTATTACGGATCTGAACCTTGAGCAATATAAATTCAATCCATATCTGCTCCATTATCATCCCTACAAATGCATCAGGGTTAACAAGGCAAGGAATCATTCACCACTTGATTTTTAAATCTTCAATTTAAATGTTTCATCGGTCCTATTTATGTTATATACTGCTTCATTAATTAATTACTCACCCACTGGAGGACTTAGTAGTTACAATAGTCAAATTTCTATATCATCTAATAATTTATAATGGATGGAAGCCCTCTCGTCTTTTAAATTCTGCAATTACATTTTCGGTCCCACTCTCGACAGTGATCAGGGGCTTGGAATCCCACTTCATTTGACCGAGAAATGTTATTGCAATTTGCATCAGCTTTGTGGCCATGGGGGCATGGACTACGTGTCAGTTTCCAAATGGATCAATTATTCGTTCATATCCACTACGAAAAAAAGAAAAAAAAAAAGTGCTTTTAGTACCACTATCTAATAATATCTCATTTTTCCTTACTTATCAACAGACCATGTCGTCCGCAGTCCGCACGTTATGTTTCAATCAACTGCATCAACTTACCATCTATTATTGATGCGTTGAATGATTATTTATTTCCAAATTAAAATAGATACTATTTTCAAAGTTTCCCAATGGTCGTGACTCGTGATTCGATAAAAGAATTTTCTACGGGATGAACCGTTTGATTTTTCTTTCTTACGTACCGACAGCTTTGGCCCACACTGGGGAGGTGTTAGCTTCCAAGTAATGCAGCAGTTATGCCTTGTTGTCTGATAGCAACAGCAACAAGGAAAGACAGTATTTGTCTCCTTATTAAAACATATCACAATTCATAGTCTTTGAATGTGATCATCGTTTGACAAAAACTTGTTACCATAAACTTGGTCCATGAGTGAGAATTCCACACACATGTATTGCCTAAAAATCCGTTGTTTAGGTATCATATGAATGTGATATATTGAAATATTTATCTAATTGTCCACGTTGCCGTATTATTTAGGTTAGAGTATCATTTAGGTGTTATTGTTAGAACAATACTAAGTATACTGCCACGTTAAATTATGCATTTCAACTTATGATCACGTCTCTTGAATCGACTTTCACTTCACTACACCGCATCTTGGGTTGGGGATCGGGTTTGGGGAAGCACATAAAATTGATTTAAGGTATCCCCTTCAATTTCTCCGAATTCATTTCGGGTTAGGGAAAGGAAATACACATGTATCGTGACCTGCGACCTGCGACCTGCACAGTATTTCCTGAAATTTCAATATAGTTTCTAAAAAGCTCTAAAGTGGTGTTTCGTTGGAAAAAGGGGATAGACCCGTAACCTGATTTTTTTTTTCACTTTTGTTGTTTGGTTGGATAAAATATATAAGAACTTAATTTCAATTAGAATTTAATATCCATTATAATATAGAATTTAGATTCTACACCAAGGAGTAAAGAATTCAAATTCCTCTTTGTTCGAAACCAAACTTTCAAAATGACCCCTTTAATTTTTTAATGTTTAATGTCATCAAATAATTGTTATTTATAATTTTTTATCAATTTAATATTTATAAATAAATTAATATTAATTAAATTTAATCAATGATTTTAAAAACTTAACAAAATAAATAACTTTATTTATCTATTTAATATGAAAATATATAAATATAAATTAACAGTCGTCGGATTGCCGCTGCTACTGTCACTGCTGTATGCAGTCTCACAGTTGGTGACGTTGGATCGCCGACTGATGAACAAGATCATTATATTGTCATTAAGGTCAAAAAATCGATGTATGTTGTTCAAATGCAATTAAAAACTTTTAGCAACATTTAACTCTCACAAATCCGAAAAAATATCAAAGTTTTTGGCTAGATGAGTTCACCCATTATAAAGAGCATGAGTTTTTTTTTTATCATTTTCATATCATTCATGAGCTTACATGAGACACTACGCAGCGGCCGGCTGCAAGTATGGGGGCCGGCTACAATTGCTTTTTTTTTGTTCTTTAAATAAAAATTTAAAATTATAATATATTGATTAAGAAATTATTTATATTATATTATAATTTATTTAGAAACAAATTATGTTAATTATAATTACTTAAATTAACAATAAAAGTAAAATTATATTAATAAAATTTTAAATAAATTTAATTATAAATATAAATATGTTATTCTAAATAATTTTTTGTTAGTTATTTAGGTAAATATATTAAACAAAATTACTGTTTTTTATTTTTATTTATGATAAATATCTAAAGTCTAACACTTAAGGCTAAAACTGTCTAAATAAAAAAAATTAGAGATTTCCTTTCTCATATAATTCTATAATAAACCAAATATTAGAAATTTCACTCTCCTCTCCTGTTCTTTTCTCTCTTTTCCTCCACTTTCCTCTCCTCTCATTTTCTCACATCTCTTCAAACCAAACATTACCTAAGAATATTTAGAATGAAATTAGAAATTTTGAAACTTAAATCTTATCATCCATTTCATTCTAGCAGGAAATATCTAGCATACTCATACGACAGTTATGAATTCAGTGTCGTTTACGTCTAAAATACTAATGACGAAAGGAAAAAAGAAAATTAAATGTTTGATTTCTTTTATTTAAAGAACTTTCATAGAGTAATTATCATCTTGTTAGCTACTTATTTGTGGTTTAATCTTTATATTTTGACTTAAAGTACTCGTTTAGTCTATATATTTTAAAAACTTCTTCAAACACACTACTACAATTAAATATGTTACATTTTTAATCTTACTTTTTCTTTCCTTTTAGAATACTACCCTTCTAACAATATTCTTGATAATAACCAA
This sequence comes from Citrus x limon, assembly GCA_034663535.1. Taxonomy (NCBI): domain Eukaryota; kingdom Viridiplantae; phylum Streptophyta; class Magnoliopsida; order Sapindales; family Rutaceae; genus Citrus; species Citrus x limon. The sequence goes on from CM067997.1 coordinate 27,442,450, forward strand.
TTTATCTATAAAAAATTAATTAGCAAATTAAACTACAATTACAAATTAACCAATAAATATCAATGTGAAAGAATTTGTATTTTTAATAGTTGTACAACAATCTTACTAAAAATTATTTATAAATTAATTAATTAATATTAGCCAACTTAAAGTAATGTTTTTAGTATCCTTACTACAATACTAATAATTATTTTATAAAAATCTAGTTTACAAATTAATTGTAAAAGTAAAATAATAATACAAAGTTTGTGTAAATTTTTATGTTACTTTTAAGGTTAACTTGATAAATTATCATTTTTTTTTTGTGAATATCACCAAGGATATTGTTGCAATGGTATTATTGTAAAAAAAAAAAAAAATAAGAGTAAGAATATAACATATTTAACAACAGGGCTATCTTGAGAATTTTTCTTAATATATGATTAAATGGATACTTAATTCAAAATATAAGAACTAAATGAATATCTACCCCTGATTTGATATAATATAAATGAGACAAATATTATAAAGTGTTATAAAAAAACTACAAGAACTTTCAATAGATATCATTTGACTAGATTTTCCATCGGTTTCAGTTAGTCAAAGGTTAGAAAAAATAGGTACAATGTTTATATAATACTTCTCCACATATAAAGATCTCTAGAAGTCTTTTTCACCCTTATAATTTACTTTCATAACATAAACAAAGAATAAATAAAATAGCCAAAATGCCCATCCAATTGTTTCTAATTCACAACAATATTCCAGAGGATAAAGGACACCTACACTCTAAGATTTAGGAAAATAGTTATGAAAACCCCAAGTTTTTCAATGAAGGACATCAAGACTTCCTTTTCACTATAATTACAAATTAACTAACAAATATCAGTGTGAAAGAACTAGTATTTTCTTATACTTACGCAACAATCTTACTATAATTTTTTATAAGTAAATCAATATTAGCCAACTTAAAGTAATGTGTAATATCTTTATAACAATCTTACTAATAATTATTCTATAAAAAATTATTTACTAAATTAATCTTAAAAGTATAATAATAGAACAAAATTTTGGTTAAAATTTTTATATTACTTTCAAGGTTAATTTGATAACTTATCATTTTATTCTTTTACTAACATCACTAGGAATATTGTTGTAAGGGCTATAACATATTTAATAGTAGGAGTACCTTGAGAAATTTTTTAAATATATGGACTAAATGAACACTTAACTCGACTAAATGGGCACTTAACCTAATCCATTATTTGTTATAATATAAATCAAATAAATATTATAAAGTGTTATTGGAAGTTTCAAAAGATATCGTTTGCCTAGATTCTCCATCGGTTTCGGTTTGCCAAAGGTTAGAAAAAATAGGTACAATGTATATATATTATGCCCCTCCACACATGAAGGTCCATAAAAGCCTTTCTTACCATTATAATCTACTGTCAAAACATAAATAAAGAATAAATAAAGTAGCCAAAATGCCCATGCAGCTGTTTCTAATTCAAAACAATATAATAGAAGATAAAATTTCACTTTTATCCTTACCTATATTTCAAACAGAAAACAATTTAAAATTGACTAGTATAAGATGATGATTGGTAAGCTAGATATTTGAACATAAAATTCAAAAAATTTCTACTCCCGCTAATCAACAAATAAACCATTCTGAATTGCTGTTTTTTTTCAAAAATAATTTTCATATAAATATCTTCTTTTACTTCTAATCATAAGGACTTCCACAAAATTTGCTGATTTGTTCCATTAATGAACGAATGCAAAACACAAAAGCACCGATCCTCACTACCAATATCCAAATCTACAGCAACACATTTCAATATTTTACTTTTCAAAAATTTTCAATCCAATGACTGTCTCAAAATTCTCAAAACCTTAAGTTCGTTATTATTACGGCTTTTAGAATCAAGTTCATAAATTCATTGTCAGAATTTGTCATTTAATTCATCAATCAAGCAATCGCTCAAAATTCTGTGAAACCCAATTTTTGGTTTGACAGATTCTGATAGCTGTTCACATAGAAAAAAATTAATTGAAATCAAAGTAAATATACATTTAACCACACACAACATTCAAAAGTTTGATAGATTCCTACCTTAATTGATAGGGACCCACTAAACCCAAATGGCAAGAAAATGCTTGGTCTTGTAGAGAAGAAGAAATATCTGTCCTTTTTTTTTGTCCTTTTGATAAGGATAAGGATCCTCTCTTGTCCCTTTTTTTTTCTCCTTACTTCTCTTTATTTAATGAGTGGTTAAGATTAAATTTTATATTTATTTTTCACTTTATTTACAATCAAGTTAACTTTTTTTCAATAGATTATAAAGGTAAGGAGAGGCAAATATAAAAAAAATGAGAAAAAGATCCTAATCCATAAATATAACGTAGATAATCATCCGTTCAGTAGCGTACTGATTACAATGCAGTTTTATAATCGTTGCACGTTGTCATGACTGCTTTTTTAAAAAAAAATAAAAATCCGTATAATGATTATATGATAGCAGTTCAATCTTAGATTATGACATTAACACTGGTACTTGCGGTCAAAATTATCTTGTTATTCAAATAAAAAAAATCAACATTTTATTATTATTTTTTTCTATACAGCACTATAAGCACAATTGCCTATATAAACTCATGCAGTTAGGTCCCTGCAGATCACAATCGCGAAAGCGCAAACTTATTAATTAACTAAGTTTAAGTACTGTTTTGGAAGCAATCTGACGATCAGAGATGGTAACCATGGAGGAGATTAGAAAGGCTCAGCGAGCCGAGGGCCTGGCGACCATCCTCGCCATCAGCACGGCAACGCCGCCCAATTGTGTCATCCAAGCTGATTATCCTGACTATTACTTCGGGATCACCAACAGCGAGCACATGACTGAGCTCAAAGAGAAGTTCAAGCTCTTGTGTATGCATGCGAGATCATTTTTATTCTCATTCTTTTATTTTATTTTAATTGTTTAGCTTTTCTGGGTGTGCATGTTGTTAATGCAGATTACGCATCAATAATTTTGGTGATTTGATCTTAATTTACAGGTGAGAAGTCGATGATAAGAAAGCGTCACATGTGCTTAACAGAAGAGATTTTAAAAGCAAACCCTAATATGTGCTTACACATGGGGACATCACTCGATGCGCGCCAGGACATTTCTCTTGTTGAAGTACCAAAGCTTGGCAAAGAGGCGGCAACCAAAGCTATCAAAGAATGGGGACAGCCCAAATCCAATATCACCCATCTCATTTTCTGCACATCTGCAGGCGTCGACATGCCTGGCGCTGACTATCAGCTCACAAGACTCATCGACCTCAACCCGGATGTTAAGCGTATGATGATATATCAACAAGGGTGTTATGCTGGCGCCACCATCCTTCGTCTTGCTAAAGATTTGGCTGAAAACAACAAGGGCTCTCGTGTTCTTGTTGTTTGTTCTGAGAACACAATCCCCACTTTCCGTGGGCCGTCTTATACCCATATTGATTCTCTAGTGGGTCAGGCTCTTTTCGCTGATGGTGCTGCTGCACTGATTGTTGGTGCTGATCCTGATACATCCATTGAGCGTCCATTGTATCATATTGTGTCGGCTTCACAGACGCTTCTGCCTGATTCTGATGGTGCAATTGAAGGACACATACGTGAGGCGGGTCTAACGGTTCATTTGAAGAAAGATGTTCCAGAATGTTTTTCAGCAAACATAGAGAAAAGCTTAGTTGATGCATTTACTCCAATTGGTATCAGTGACTGGAACTCGATATTCTGGATTGCTCACCCCGGTGGTCCGGCAATTCTCGACCAGGTCGAGGCAAAACTCGGCCTGAAAAAGGACAAGTTGAGAGCTAGCCGACATGTTATGTCTGAATATGGTAACATGTCAAGTGCATGTGTTTTATTCATTCTTGATGAGATGAGAAACAAGTGTCTTGAAGAAGGGAAAGCCACCACAGGTGAAGGGCTTGACTGGGGTGTGCTATTCGGGTTCGGCCCGGGGCTCACCGTTGAGACCGTAGTGTTGCACAGTCTCCCTATAGAAGCATGAGGGCCACAGCGTCAATATAAATAAATTCATGTTGCGTGCTTTGTAGATTGCTTTGAGATCATAAGTATGTTAACTGTTGGTTTAGTTGAGGTTTGGGTTCATGCCCTTTCTAATGGCTCTAAAGCAACAGAACTCAATCCGTTCTTTGTTGTAATAATTTCCCTTTATTTGAATAAAATTTATCCGCTATTTGTCTTTTTATCATTGTTTGTGTTTTTGAGCCATTGCCTATAACCGAGCGAAAAATGAAAGGACTAGTCCCGATCTCCTTAGGTAAGACTTTCTATTTTATCTAGAATGACTATTTGCCACGTTTCCAAATATTTTCATATCTCCAACCTGCAAATCTATATAATCAACAAATCCAAAATGATTTCAACCTCAACTATTCTACAGTGATCCATTTCCTCAAAACGAAATAATGGACAACGCCCGAAATAGCACGGTCAAATTAATTCATCCAACACATCAAATAGTATCATTAAATATAATATATGACTTATGCTAATACACAATAATATCTATGCATCATTAATTAGAATTTCACAATCACCCTCAATTGAGGCAATCGATTTGTTTGGCCATCCACCTTGACGGCTTGACTCCTGGGAAAGGTGGAGATATAAAATAAATAAATGTGGGTTCTTCTCATCCTTGTCTTCTTTTTTTTTTTTGAAAAAAAAAAATTGTACATAAAAATTACGTACAACTGGATAAGTATCGACAGTGGTTGTTAAAAAAAAAAAGTTGATAATACGTATTATAAACCGGCTGAATATGACATGACCAAAACTCAAATACTATAGACGTCAAAAGGTTCATTGGTTTGGCTACAACCTTCTACAGGGGAAAAAAATAATTGTACAAAAACGGAGTGTTTGAGTACATTACTAAAAATAATAATTGCTAAAATTAATATTTGTACTTTATTAATTTTGTTTCCTTCATGTTTTTATATTGAAAATAATTGATAGGATATGGAAGACGTATGGTAATTAAGGAGCATATATGTGAATTTAAAATTCATAATAATAATGATGTACTTAAATTCATTGGTTTTATTACAAAATTTGTATTAGGATTGGATGATATATATTGTCAAGCAATAAATTTAAGGAAAAAAAATCAAATATCAAAATTTGTTCTTACCTTTTCAAAATTAGTTTTGAGCCTTCTCACAGCATTTCCAAACATCGCTAAATAGTAGTTTTCATAATAACTAATTATCCAAATTAATTGTCTGTCCGTTAATACAATTGATATCTTCTAAAAACCCTCCAGAAATAATTAGTGTGATCATCGTGTACTTCTTTATTTTTGCCTTCCCTTTTTTTGAGCCCGGGTGGTGGGGGGCCGGGGGTGATTGGTGATCTATATTTATAAATATATATAAATTCATGTTGTATGCGTTCAATTAGATTGATTGGTGATCATATTCGCATGCCTGATTTCTCTAGAAAAATTCAGGATCAAAGGGGTAAGAAGACTCATCACATTTTCACTAGCCCAATTTGCCGTAGTTTCCTTTTATTTCAATAAAATTACCTCGCTTCGACAAGGTTCGTATCTTAAAAAAAAAATGTGTTTGTATAATTGTTTGTCGGATTGGAGAACAATTCAATAGATATTAGCGTGATCTGATTTGTTGTTCCAACACTGACTGTATAACTGATCGAAAAATGAAACGGCTCGCCTCGTTCACCCAAAGATCTTGTAAAGGACATATATCAGAAATTACATAGCTCACAAGCAGTAATAAATTAATCTTTTTAACGTGGAATATCTAGCTATGATAGGAACAATTTTCTGCTGGCTATTCACCAGCTATTAGTAATAGTTTGTGATCAATGTTGACACAAAAATAGACCATAGAATGCTGCCAATTTTCAATCAATTGGAGTGACTACATACACGACATAGGAAGCACAGCTAGCTTTAGCAATCATTCAAATAAATCAAACCCCGGCAACCGGGTAGTCGAGACAGGATAATCCCCAATCTCTAAATTGTTGGCAGGAAGGATGGCTATTTTCGTCCATTATTTATAACATCGAAACGTCTTTTCCCCCTTAATGTCATTATTATTATTGTGCCAAAAAGAGAGAAATTTTTGAAGTGTGGAATAAAGAGAAAGAGATTCAGTGTAGATTTTGAACCTCTCCTAATCTAATTTTTTCTAATCATTTAAAGATTTGATAACATGTGACAATTTTTGTGATGAATGGTTAAGATTTCTTTACTTTTATCTTTTTCCATAAGTTGATATATTACCCTATTAATATTTTTGTCTTCTCTAATTTTAAAAGATTTACATGAATCCCTATAATCATAGGAGGAAAAAGAAAAAAAATAAGAGTCCTGATTATTTTTTTCCCATAAATTCATATATTAGCATATTAATGTGTTTTGTCTTCCCTAATTTTAAAAGACATCAGTCCCTGTAAACATGGAAGAAAAAGAAGAGTCACAATTAGAATCGTCTAATGAAATTGACAGAGTATGAGATTAAGAAATAGCCAAATAGATGTATTAGAAATCAAATCCAGAAATAAATAAATAAAAAAACAGCAAAATTGCAGTCAATTAACACCCAAACGATTTCCAATCTTAGTTAGCACTTAGCAATAGATTTGTTGAAGGATAAGCAGTTCCGAGTTGCCTATAGAAAATATAATTGGTGGGAGATTTACACAGAAGTAACTGTTCTTGTATGGCATAGTTTTCCATATTTATTTAGTTCGTTTTTAGATTAATTTCAGGTTCCCCAAAAAAAAAATCTATTTAACAGATTTTCTTTCAAAAAAAAAAAAGGGAAAAAGAAGAAGATGATAGACTTTAGAAGAAAAAAATAATCATTTATGGCCAAAAAAAAAAACTACAAAAATCTTGACCATTGAATATAAATTGCCAATGTTGTGAGATCGTTAAAAGATGAAAAATTAGATTAGAAAATGATCCAATTCCAGAGGGATGAGAGCACGTATTGAGCTCAATAATAATAGAAAGAAACAAATAATGTGCTGTGTGAAAGCTTTTTGGAACAATAAGGAGAGGATAAACATTCCCTTGTATTAATTTCAAATGCCTCTAAGGCCTTATTTATTCAAAATGTTCAATGACATAAAACTAAGTCATCATGAATAATGAATCATGATTCATCTTCTTAATATATAAGTCATAATACCTATGATTTCTTATCATGGATATACATATTTTAATGGCAATGATTATGGCTATATATACATATGTAATATTGGATATTAGTCAAATATACTTGATTGGGAAGAACTTCATAAGAATTAATAATAATGAAGGGAAAGAAACAATAAATTAATTGATTGATTGTTTGTTTTTTTAATTATCGATTAAGAAATATTGATTATCAATAATATAAAGATTAATTGACTCTAATTTTACTATATAATCAACCGCTATTGCTCATCTATTTTAATTGTATCATTTTTTTTTTCATACTTGTATAAATTGAGCTTTTTTAATTATGTATAAATAAGAGCTAAATTTATTTTTTCTCTGTAGTTCATAAAAGTTTATAATAGTATTTTGAGCTATACCCATGCCCGAATTAGTCCACCCTACATCGTTCAAATTGAACCTTTCCAACACCTTGGGCACATAATGGCTTGGGACAAAAAGATTGTACCCTTCTTTCTGTCTCTAATCACTTTCATGATTGTACTCACCTTTCTATCTCTGTTCATCTTCGTTCCCAAAATCTTTTTAGATGCTCCAACTAGAAAAACCAACAAGGACACCAGAAGCTGAGCCTTGCAAAAAGAAACCAACAAAGAAACAAAAAGCTGAAACAAAAAAATCAAATCCAAGTCGGGGCCTTAAAGAGTTATAATATTATAAAAAAAGAAAAGAGGATAAAAAACAGTACATTAATTCAGAATACGAGCCTTTCTAAAATTACTCAAATTTCAGCATTAACACAGCATAATATGAGATTACAAGGTGCATATTAATATTAAAAATAATTAATATAAAAATATTTTATATTTTCTTCATATTTTGAAAAGTGGTTTCTAATAAGACCTGAGAAATTATTATACATTCATATTTTCTTTCTTTTTTTTAAATAGATTTTTGAGTTTCATTATTTCATAGCCTTTATATTTTGATCAAAAGGAAATAGCAGTGGGTATTAAAGAAGTAACATTCAAATTTCCATCCTCATTTAGTTTGCATTCTTGATTTACCATTTCAAATTTCAAGAAATGAGTAATTTTCAAATCCAAACCATCAGAGAAGGTTGAGCTGAACGATCGAAAAGCTTTCTTCAAAAACCAGTGATGATACCGGGTTATTTCTGAAAATAAATAATAGAGGTCTTATGAGATAAAATGCGGAGCGCTTGAAGTAACCCTCTACTCGTAACTTTTAGTCTAAAATTGAGTTTGAACTAATATGAGGAGAGATGTGGTATTTTATCTTTCTCGTTCCTATCTTCTGTTTCCATTCTTCCCAACGTTATTTTTGTAGTTGATTATCTGACAATTCATGACCTTGTTACCGAAAGAATTTCTGGATGCATTTATTATGTGGCCACTTGAGGAAGTTAAGGGAATCCTATCTAGTATAATTTCGAATAAATCATGCTAGGCCGATTTCAAATAGGTCGAACAATTTATTATTTAGTTTAATTTTATGTTTCTTATTTTATTAGGATTTCATAATTCTTTGGGGAAAAGAAAGCTTGCAGCTTGGCCACCCCAAGTCAAAAACGTTGCAGGAGTATTTAAAAAGAGTGATGATATCTCCACCCCACATTTTTTGTAAATTCACCTCATTCTTAAAAGATAATTATAAAAGTTGCACATTATTTTTAAAATTTTCAAATCAAGAAGAATTTTGGATAATTAATTAATTAAATCTATCTTAATTCACTTTTTTTGTAACTTAGATTTTTTTTCAGCATGTTTGATTACAAAGATTACTTTAACATAAGTTTAAATTGACTATTTTACCCTTATAAACTAAAATTATCAAGAATTTACTTTAACTTCAATATTTTTTTCTAATTTGTACCAAACTCATTGTTTCTAATACTACTTTATTAGTACGATTATTATTTTTTAATTGAATTAACATAGTGTCTTTATGGCACAATTCTCATATAAATTATTAAATTGTCAAATTTATGTCATTTACACGTAAGGGTAGTGAAATAATAATTAGGTTTCATTTAAAAATAATAGATTATAAGCCGCAAAATTAAATACCTAGATTATTAGATACAATAACTCATGTTTTATGAGGGTAATTTTGTCTTTTTATATCATAATGATAAAATAGTAAAATAAAATTTATGATAAAACATGGTCAAAGAACTTAAGAAAAAAATTAAGAGAATGATTTAATCGATAAACTATACAAAACTTTTATTAATTTATATTTTTTAAGAATATTGTGAACTTATTTTAATTACTTTTTAGAAGTGATGTGGATTTACAAAAATAGTGGGATGGAAATATCCCTATCCATTTAAAAATTGAATAGGAAATTTACTTATTTAGGTAAATTTCATATTTGGCCCCTTGATTTTTCACATAACTTTGTTATAGCCCATCAAAATTTTACATTTATGTATTATAATTCCCTTCTTTGTCTCTTTAATTTTATAAATTTTATGTTATAGCTCACTCAAATTTATAACTTCCTTGTTATGGCCCGATTAAACTAAGATTCTACCATCGATTAATAAAAAGAGAGATTGTTAGTTTCTCCTATACTAAAATCAGTATATGCCACTTATTTTTGTTGTTTATATAATAACTAAAATCCCCATGGCAAAAAAGATTTAAGCAAAAGGAGTAAATAAGTCTTTGTTTAATATTTTATCTTTGGAGTATAAAATATATTTTTGTTAAAAAAAAATGTCTAAAAAGTAACAAAAATTACATGAAAATATCTTATTATTAATTTTTTTTTACTGATCCCAAATATATATTTCTAATTTTTAATTATTAAATTGACAAGTAAAATAGAATTGTGGTTAGAAAAGCCTGCAGACTTAACTATATGAGCCTTGAAATATGCTTTGATTACCCAATTAGAGTTAAGGTATAGAAACTATAGCTAGTGTCCCGACTTGAAACCACCAAAAAGTATAATCACTAGAGATATGATGTTTAATGAATCAAAGATGATACAAGAAAAGAAAAAATATATTGATTAAGTGAATGGGAAGGATGAAGGACTAGATAAGTCTCACGTGCAGAGAGGTCTAGAGCTCACGAGCAATCAAGCCGAGGAAAATGCAAGTGATGCACAAAAAGAATGTAGAATTGGAAGTTGTGAAGTGTTTGAAGGTCAAGCTAGTACTAAGAACTATTGACTACCAAGGGATAGACAAAAAAGGAGTATCAAAAGCAATAAAAAGGTTGGGCTATGCTGATATAATGGCATATGTTTTTGCAGCAGTGCATAATTTATATCAAGAAGAACTAAGTATCTATAAAGAAACTATTAAGAGTCGGGAAGCAGATCAATTCAAAAACGCTGTGCAAGAAGAAATTGAGAAATATTTAATTAAATTTGGCTAAACTTATAAAACTAGATCAATCTCATAAGTGGTATCAGAGTGATGTAGTTAACTTTTGTTTGGTGAGATTATTAGGATTTTTATATCTTTTTATAGGCATGAATATAGAACAATGGTCTACTTCACACCTACCATTGTTAGATAGTGTTGAGTAAAATGTAGAGTTCATAGCTCTAATTTTACCACTCAAAGATTCACTTAATACTACACTTAACATAACTTTTATTGCTTATAAGAAAGCTTGCTCTGGATACAATACAAGCTTATAAGCAAGGGTTTATATAGCATCACAAATACAACAATAACTATACAATGTGCTAGGCACACTAAGCATATTTATTAATCACAAATATTTCCTCATCACACATGTAGCCTGCTTCCTTGTTTATTGCTTACCAACTATATTCCATTATAAAACTTTTAAACTAACAATAGAAGATTTCATGGGTTGGATTTTTTTTAATTAGGATGGCGTTTTATACTTCAACACTCCCCCCTCAACACCAGCTTCCATCATTTTCACTATACTAGGCTAAAGACAAAAGCTTTTAAACTTTCCAGCAATCAAAATTTTCACAAACAAATCTGAAACTTGCTCATCTTTCTTGATGTATCGTAGTTCAATTTTATGTTGCAAGACTTTTTCCCTGACGAAGTGATAATACGCCTCTATATGCTTAATTCTTGCATGAAAGACTGGATTCTTAGCCAAACGTATTGTTGATTGATTGTCATAGAACAATAGAGTAGCATAATCAATTAGTTGATATAGATCATTCATCAGCAGTATCAACCATGTATTTCTTGAGCTGCCATTGCAGCCATTCTGTACTCAGTTTCTATCATTAACAAAGACACAATCAATTGTCTCTTACTACATCAAGAAACCGTTCAAAAATCCTACTTAAATATATATCCAATGGTTGATTGTCAAGTATCATGATCTCATGCATAGACAGCATCACAATAGCCAACTCGCTTGCAATCTTCACCTTTCTTGCACAAAAGACGATAGTCAATTTTACCTTTCACATATCTCTGTATTCGCTTAACTGCTTCCAAATATGGCTTCTTTGGATTTGCATATATCTATTTATCACACTAACGACATAAGAAATGTTAGGTCGAGTCAAGGTTAAGTGGATAAGACAACCTACTAATTGTTGATACATTGTTGCATCTTCTAAGTTTTTTCTTTCATGTGCACACATATTGCCATTTGTTTCCATTGGTGTTGAGAAATATTCCTTCTTGTGTGTAGTCAACCTCGAGACCAAGAAAATGCTTAGATTGTCTAAATTCCTTCATCTAGATATGAACTAATAAGCTCTATTTTGTTCAAAGGATTTCTGGCTTATTATCACTGATTATAATTATCTTCCCTGAGCTTTAACCAACAAGTTGGAATCTGCTGGTGTTACTAAATAACTACTTTGAGTTTGAAATTCAACAATTTTACCATACCACACCCTGGGTGTTTGTTTCAATATGTATAGTACTTTCTAGAGCTTACATACATATTTATGATGATCTTGGTTTCAAAATACCATTTGTTGAATCATATAGATCTCTGATCTCACTCTCCATGAAGAAAGACATTCTTCACATCCATCTGCCATAAGTTTCTGTCTTTATTGGTTGCAAGTGCAAGTACAACTCATATAATTATAAATTTTACCACCGGATTAAATGTTTCATCATAGTCTAGTACGTACTGCTGAGAGAAACCATGAGCTAACAACCAAGCATTGTACCTCTAAATTGAGTCAAGATAATCATATTGAAGTATACAACACCAGCCCAATTAGAATGGAGTTGATAAAAAATAAACAAAGAAGTGGGCTACATGTGTGATGAGGAAATATTTGTGATGAATAAATATGCTTAGTGTGTCTAGATTGCATGGCGATTATTGTAGTTGTGATGCGATATAAACCCTTCCATGTAAGCTTGTATTGTATCCAAAGCAAACTTTCTTACAAGCAATAAAAGAAGACCTAATAAAATTTTGTTGCTCCATCCAAACTAATACCAGTTCAACCCATTTCATGAATAAAATGTGACCAATTAACCAACCAAGTCCAATCGTTGATCCCAAAAATTTCTATAATAAAATTTGGTAGGTCACTAATATAGTTCCCTATCCGCAATTTTGATATTTCCTGAAATCATTTTACTGGAATATAGGTACATGATTCTTGGAATCTTAGAGGGATCTTGTGGTTGGGTAGAAAAAGTAAGGTAAGTATGGCTTTGAATGCTTTGCTTATGTACAAAATAAGAAATATTTTAATTGGATCATTGAAAGGCTTTTCACTCAGTCATTGAATCACTACAAGTGACGAAGATACACTATTTAAATAAGAAAAAGCCAATATTTAAAAAATGTATTGAGTAAATTTCTTCTTTGAGTGGTAAAATTAGTTGTGAATTCTACATTTTTATTCAATATTTGGTATCAGAGGGAGGTTATCGGTGTTATACATAGCAGTATATTATATCAAATTAAAGATATAGACGAGAAGTACACGATGCCGAAAAAATCAGACTGATCAGACAAGCATGCCCTTGCAATTGCCGCCAAAATTTCTGCCCAGAATTTGAGATGACCATTGACCAATGTTGATCATTGACCCAAGTTGACTATGGATCGAAAATTGATTTAAATTCCTTCCAATATTTTTCGACGTTCTGGTTTTATTCATGCGATCAAAATTTATAAATTCTGACTCTTTGATGGAGTTGTCTTGAGTCGTGAGAAGTTTGTAATTCTACAAGATTGACAGTCAAGCTTGTTTGATATTGTTAAAATCTTGTCCACATAATGGGTGATGTTCACATAGTTGGAAGAATCAAGACGTTTTACCAAAACTATAGCACATGGTTAATGTGTAATGAGTCTCACCTAAAAGGTCAAAACCTTTGGGAGATTGTGGGTGGTAGTGAAGCTATGGAACTAACTACAGAAGATAATAATGGCATTTTGTGAAAGTGGAAGGTTAAAGCAGGCAAGGTAATGTTTGCTTTAAGCCCACAATTAAAGAAGAAATGTTGGAGCGCATTTAGGATGCCAAAACACGAAGGAAGCTTGGAACATGTTGCATAAATTAGCAAGTGTACTAGTCAGTATAAATAATATAATGAAAAGTATAATATCGTCCTATAGAGATTATATATCTTATTAACTACTGAATTTTTTCTAACCCAAATTTATTTGAACAATCGAATAAGTGAATTTAGATTAAAAATTAAAATAAAACAAGGCAACTAAAAATTAAATAAATATGCAAGCAGTAATAGAAATTACTAAGAGATTAAGACATTAGGCATCTGATTTCACCATAACTAATCTAATTTAATCTTCTATCTATGCTATTAAAGATTATTATCCATGTTAACAATTAAATAACGCTAATTCCTTTGATACTTTTTCTCAAGCAATAACATGTACTAATACACCATATCTCGACGTGCATTACAATATATGAAAACTCATTAAAGTTTGGGGTAATTAACTGCACGAATCAGGTTAGTACATCTTCGTTGAAAACTCATTAAAGTTTGTGGCAATTAACTACACAAATCAGGTTACTACATCTTCGTCTCCCATGTTATTCACGACATCCATTACATAGAGTAAAAATATATAAATCTCCTTTCGATCTCATTATGTATTCTCAAATCATTCAAATATTAGTCAAATGTTTAAAAGCATTAAGTACAATAATGAATATTCAATCATGGAATAATAAACTTAAAAATAACATATATTTATGAAATTAAATCATCATAGTTAGGCATTATCACCCTAGGAAAATAAATTAGTTCATGGAAATATAAAGAGAATTCATAAATTTAATTGGGAACATTTAAGCAAGACAATTCATAAATTTAATTGGGAACATCCAAGCGAGAAAATTAGAAAAGGGAAAGAAAAACTCAATTAAAGCGTTTTATTCCTTCAAATTGCTCCTATTGGTCTCAACTTTTTTTTCTAATTACTATGGCTGCTGCTCTTTTTCTAATTCTCTCTTCTTTTTTTGATTGTCTTTCTCTTGACTTTTGCTAGGGCCATCTTTTTTTTTGTCTCAATCGATGGCCTTCTTTAACTGACTGCCTCAAATCCTTAACTCAATAGGATTTAAAACAAACCAATAAAGTAAACCAACAATAAGCCCATCACCTGAAGCCCACCAAATTCAATTTTAAGCCGAAGCTTGTGCCACATTCTTCTAATTTTCACGTGCCATTTTTACGATATAATCCAATTCTATTGCATTTTAGTGCTCCAAGTGAATGCATGCATGATGGATAATTAAATTGCATCTTCCTTTATTTGTTTCAATTAAATTTCTTTATTCCTTTCTCATTCTGATTCTTTCAAGTAGATTTCTTTATAAATGTTTCGATTTAATTTTTCTATAATCTAAGAATATACCTAAAATAACAAAATGTAAAAAAATAAGATAAAATTAACATAATAAAATATAATTAAGTTACAGAAATATTAAATAATATAAAAATTATGAGCACATGAGGACACTCTTGCTACATGTTTATCAAAGAAAACAATCAAAAGTTGCAACTTCTTGAGAACGAGTTGCTAACACTATTAGAAAAATGATATTTACTGACTTTAGAATAGTGTCAAAAATTACTTTCACTGACACTTGTTAATTGTGTCAGTAATCTGGGAGTCAGAAAAATAGTGACACTTGTAAGTGGTGTCAGTGATTACTATTACTACAGTATCACCGATATTATGACACCATAGTGTTAGTAGTTATTGATATTTTATTAGTGTCTATGATTACTGTTACCATGGTATCACTAATTAATTTATTTTTAAAAAATAAAAAATTGAATTGGATCATTGCCTATTGATTTATTGGTAAAATTAAAAGGCACCACAAAATAACAAAAAGAAATTGATTTATATCACAAAATCTTTCATTTCACATTTAAATATTATTAGTATATATTACAAATTCCAAAACTTCAATAACAAAAATATGAGATATCCTACTCTCATAACTAAATAATCCAAATTCAATACATAAGAATTTCTACCATCCAATCAAATGTCTACTAGTTGTGGCTACATATAGAAAATTTAGAAGCTAAATTGATAAAGATGACTACCTTTCACTCTTTGAACATAAGTAGTGCAGTTGTGTTATCACGCCAGCAACTTCTCTATTCAATAGATTGGATAGGTTAGGATACAAGTGAAGTCGAGGAAGAAACACTTCAAACACACTGATCAAATCTGCATATAAGTACATGGAAAACGAAAAAAATTGACTATCAATATGAGAAAATTTAGAAGAACTAAAATTTATATTATAAGGCAACTCAAATCTGATTAAAGTTTATTTCATAGAAAGGGAAATTAAAAGGAAAGGCCAATGTGAAAAAATTTAGAGATATGAAGGTGAAAAAACCGCGAATGACGCCCGGTGCCGCTATTTTTCTCAGCACCATCTTCGCTAGATCTTGAGGAGCCTTGTAGTCTTAGCTTAGCCTTCACTGATTCAGTTGCAGCTATATAGCTTGGCAGCGACGGACTACTCTGCAGCTCATTCTCTGCACGTTCTTTCTTTGTCAGAACAACAACTTTCCTGCTAGATTTATTATTCTCATTGTTTGTTTAATCCTCCTTTGGTTCAAAATTACCATTTTTCATGGGAATAGTCTCGTCTTTAGCACCACTCTTCATCCAAGGTTTTGACTCATCTGCGGCTAGGTCACTGGGTGGTACATCAGACATCTCATTCATTTCCACTAGGTCTGGCGTGGCTTCTACTTTGGGTAGTTTGGATTGTTTCAAAGTTGTCTTTTTCTTCATCTTCTCACCTGAATTTCTCAAGCTCCGTTCCAAACCTTCATGACATACTGAGCTTGTTGGCAACTTATCCAAACTATGGTTTTGTTTTTCAATTTCAAATTCTGACTGGACAAATGCAGAATTTTCTACTAGAGGATTATTAACCTTTCTCAGGCTACGCTTAACCTTTTCAAGTTCACTTTGTGGATTTTCATGCACTGGATCTGCTTGATGGTTTAAAGCTTTCTTCAGACTTCGTTTGGATCTCTCAAATTTGGGGGTTAAGTGCATTGTGATACTGTCTGCATTGGCAATAGGGTTCCTACGAACACTTCGTTTTGGTTGGCCTGTTTCAGCTTCAAGCGTTTGAGCACTAACATGCTTCTTCTGAGATTTTGAGTCTGACATTTTCTTTGGTTGGGGAGCTAGTTTCCAGATGTGAAATGCCGACCAGCGTTTGAGACTGAATTTGGCTCCACAGAATCATATTGTAGTTGCAAAGACAACACAATTGGTGATGAAGCAAGAAGCTAAAGCAAAAAACAAACAGTCACTTACCCCACATCCAAAAAAAAAACCAAGAAGGTTGTAGATCAAAAAGAAAAATTGCAACTACATCCTGCCATATTTGCCAGCAGGTTATTAGTTAAATTGGAGGCCTCCGGCAAAATAAAATGTGTGCCATATTCAAATTAGAACTTAATGTCTTTGATACCACAAGCTCTGCCATGTACATTCGTCCTAAATAATATGACATATGAACATAAAGCTCAATCCATTAAAGGGAAAAATCATAATCGGACAAATAGGCATGATAATGCCGAGAATACCTTAGAGATAAAAAAGAACTTCCTGACAGCTTCGATAATCATGTAGACAAATTAAGTTCAACAGGATCCACAGGCTTGCCCTGCTGAAGGACAGGGCAGTTAAAGAAAAATTAAATTAATTAGAAGTGAACCGGGCATGTAGAAATTCAGGCAGTTTAGTAATGTCTAAAATGTATAAATAACCCATCCGTATATTTGTAGATGAAGGTTGTCTACATAAAGTGACGCATGTATCCTAAATGAATGGAACGGATGAAAAGTAAGAATGTATATATTGATTTGTACAAGTACACAGTTGCTGCAAGGACAACCATTCAATGCTTAACCATAAAAAAGGTTCACTCTGACACCAATGTACCCCACCTGAGCTTTGGATGGAAGTTCATGACATGCTCTATTCTGCATTGTTCATGAAATCAAAGCAAGACAAATAATCAAGCCTCTCCATGCGAGACCTTTACTATTGAACAATAAACGACAATATCTCCACATTCAACAGTATGCATTAACAGCGAGATCAATGAAATATATTTAAAAGATTAATCTTCACGGAAAGAATATGTTTTTTTTAAATAAATAAATAAAAAGAAGAGCAGTTAAATCCCTATCAGATGAGCTCTCAAGAAATTACCAAAAGTGTCAATGGAGTGCAAGTTTTCCCCACTTCAAGTCCAATATCAGAATGTCTGGCCTTTCTACCACGAACAAGTGCCTGTAACTTGACAAGCCCCAACATAGCACCGAGAGTAGCAGCTGCTTGTATTCTCAATAAATGTCCACAAATAAGAGCCTGCAGCCTTATTATGCCTTTAAGGGCTCGAAATGCTCGCCGAGCCTTCACATCAAAAGCTAGTATTAGTGTGAGGTATAAAAAATACAATATACCTATGGAGAAAGAAAGGATTGCAAAAGGTCTCAAATATATATTTTCAATGGTGTGTTCACTTGATAAAGACATAATCGCATCCAGGAATGTGAAGGAATGCCTATAAGCAACTCAAACAGAATAATACCGACTGACCACCAAATAATATGTTTAAGAAAGAATACCATCATTTCTTATTTACATATACTACCCTGTTAGCTTATAATTTGCTAACCATGTCAACTAATTAAAACGCACCCAACAATTCTCACAAGCATCTCATAAAACACTTTGTAGACACCATACCAGTCTCCAAAAACTATGAATGACTGACACAACTTTTACCATTCACATATCAACAAATCAAAATTCGGAAAAAAGAATTCCAAAACCGTGTATTAGTTGAATAAAAATAAAAGAATTAGTAAACCTACTTAAAATTCAACAAAAAGAATCAAATTAATTTCTTAATAAATTCACATATAAGTAGAGAATATTTAATAATTATTAATTATTTAGCTAATGCTCACCTTACTTAATTACCATGCCCAGATCTACAAATGCTTCACCTAAGTGGTGCTTCTGCTTTTTCTTTAAACAGCCTCCAACAACGCTCTTTAACTTTGACCAAGACATCCGTCCATGATCTTGGAGCTAAATTAAACACCTCAAATCATTTTTCTCGATGACGAAGATTGGCGTTAGGGAAAAAAGTGGCTAGAATTTCACGATCGTGTGAGATTCTGTTGGATTGTAATAGAAAGATTTAAGGTTAGGGATTGAAAAGAGGCAAGATTGGGAGGGAAAAATTGAGTTAGATAGTAAGAGATTGTGTTGGACTGTAAGAGAAACATAAGAGAGGAGTGGCTGAGGAAGAGTTGGGGTTGATAAGACGTCGCTGTTAAATTAGAGTTTTTGTGAATTTGGTGAAATTAGGGTTTTTTAGATTTGGGGAGTTTAGGAGGGAATAAGAAAAAATAAAAATTTTTGTCTAAATTAAACAGGAAAAGTTAAAAAAAAATGTTTGGTTTAGTCGTTACTTTTCTGAATAAGAAAATTTGAGTTTTGAATGTCGTGGTCTTTTTTTCGAGCTTAAACGCTTGAGTACTAGAGGTCTTCAGTTCGAGTTCTATTTGGAACCTAATTAGAATTATTTTATTTTTATTACTGATACCTTAATGTCAGAAATCTCTGATGTCTAAGTTACAGACACTATAGTATCAATAATTTGTGATATTTTTATGTTAAACACGAAAAATGGTCCATATGTATGAAAATACTGATACTTTAAAATTGTCACAAATCAAGTGTCAGAAAAGACCATTTTTCTAGTAGTGTAATGATTGCGCAACTTAACGTGACGATTGCTCAATACTTTCACAAGGTGAAGTTAATACGCAGTGAAATTTTAGAGTTAGTTTCGATAGTTGCGCTTAGAGAATCCAGGATAAAAAGAATAATTGTCCATAGTTTGAGACCCTAATATCGAAGCTTTATTGTTGTGGTACAAGGATGGCCAACATAACCATCACTTGTTGAGTTACTAAGCAAGAGGGAGAAGTCTTGCTAAAAGGTAAGGAGGAAGCAGTCATCAAGGATAGAGAGGTTTGTCTAGGGGGGAGCTTCAAAGAATCATGATCATAAAAAAAAAAAAAAAGTTTAATGTCAAATGTTTCAGCAGTGAGAAGAAAGACTATATGGCCAAAGATTGTTAGTTTAAGAAGAAGAAGCCAATTGAGAGTAATATTGCTACTTCTAGCTTTATAAAGAAAAGCAAATATGACTGGAATACTGAAGCATCATGTGCTGTGGAGGAGGAAGAATTAGCTCTCACAGTGACAACCACGGAACAAATTGACCACAAAAATGACTGGATTGTTGATTCTGATTGCTTAAATCACATGACCAGAGACAAACAAAAGTTAAAGAATATGTCCGAGTATAGAACAAGTCAAGTAGTAGTGACAGCCAACAATTAGAAGTTACAAATAGCTCATATTGGCAAAACCATAATTATGCCTCAATATAGTCCCAACCAAGTACCACTCCAAGAAGTCTATCATATTCTAGGCATGAAGAACAATCTACTTTCAATGTCAATTGTGTCGTCATCAGGCCACTATTTCATTTTCAGCCTGCCAGATATTAAGGTGTATCATGACCTTAATATTTCAAAAAATTCAATGATAGAGGGATGATGTTTGGAGCTAGTTTATATAATATCAGCAAGTCTGCATATGCAAACAAGACAAAAATAGACAGGACAATAGATTTATGGCACATGTGTTAGGTCACATTAGCACCTCCAAGTTAAGTATAATGGTAATCAACTTAATGCATAAGGAGCCTTCTAAACTTGACATGAGAACAAATATTATTTGTGTGGGATGTCAATATAGTAAAGCACATCAACTACCATACAAGGATTTAAAGTTTAGAGCAAAGGAACCATTAGTGTTTGGGCCTATCAAGCAACCATTAGTTGGTGGAATGTGGTACATAGTGAGGTTCATTGATGATTTCCCCGGATATATGTGGCTTTTCTTTATGAAAGAAAAATCTAACACATTTTCCAAGTTTAAAGAATTTACAAAGACAATTGAAGGAGAAATTAGAAGAAAGATCCACTGTTTTCGCATAAATAATAGAGGATAATACTATTTGAGTGAGTTTTCACAATATTAATAGGAATGTTAAATATACCACCAATACACCTGTGACAATATGCCACAACAAAACGGTTTAACAGAAAGAATGAACCAACATCTTACAAAAGTTTGTCAAAGCATGCTATATGCAAAGAGTGTACCTGGAAGGTTTTGGGCCAAAACTATAAAAACTGCAACTCATGTGATCAATAAGCTTCCTTAACCTAGTTTAAAGTTTGTTTCACCCTTTAAAAAACTATGCGACATGAAACTTATAGTTACTTATTTTTTAGTATTTGGTTGTGTTTGCTATGTATTTGTTCCTCGTCATTTACGTAGCAAGTTTGATAAGAAAGCAATTAGATGTATCTCTGTGGTATACGACAGTTAAAATGTTCCCCCTTCTTTGGTTTTAATCTCGCTTTAAAT
Organism: Citrus x limon; assembly: GCA_034663535.1. Classification (NCBI taxonomy): domain Eukaryota; kingdom Viridiplantae; phylum Streptophyta; class Magnoliopsida; order Sapindales; family Rutaceae; genus Citrus; species Citrus x limon. Next base: position 27,463,654 of record CM067997.1, read on the forward strand.
TCTCTTGATTCTAGCAATACCTTTCTTTTTAAGACTAGTAACAAAATGCTTCATCAAACACTACATCCTGTGAAGGTAACATCTTTTATTTGTACGATCAAAACATTTTCAACATTTTCTTTGGTTGTCGTATCCCATAAAGATACATCTAATTGCTTTCTTATCAAACTTGCTAAATAAATTATCAGGAAAAAATACATAGCAAACACAACCAAATACTCAAAAATAATTAATTATATGTTTCATGTCCCATAGTTTCTCAAAAATGAAACAAACTCCAAGCCATGGGCTACAGTTCTTATAGCTTCAGCCCAAAACCTTCTCAGTACATTCTTTGCATATAGTATGCTTCGATAGACTTCTACAAGATGTTAGTTATTTCTTTCTGCTACACCATTATGCTATGGCATATTGGCACATGTATATTAGTGGCGTATTTGACATTCCTGTATATTGAGAAAAATCACTTGAGCTATATCATTCCCCTTTATCTATGTGGAAGTAGCGGATCTTCTTTCCTACTTCTCATTCAACAATGAATTTTTTAAACTTTGAGAACGTGTCAAATTTTTCTTTGATAAAGAATACCTACGTATACTACATTCCACCAACTAACGGTTTCTTGATGGGCTCGAACACATCAAAATGTATCAACTCTAATAGTTCTTTTGCTCTAAACTTTGATTCCTTGTACGGTAATTGATACGCTTCACTATACTCGCATCTGTCACAAAGAGTATCTATTCTCACATCAAGTTGAGGAAGTCCTTTAAGCATTTACTTATTTACAATTATACTCAACTTGGAATAGCTAACATGATCCAACCGCATGTGCCACAAATTTACGAATGACAAAATCTAGATCTGGATTCGGATGTAGGTACATCCATATCCAAATCCATATTAACATTTTTATATCCGAATGCGGGTAATATCCGACTGGATTGCAAGCGGATATCCCATATCCATATCCACAAAAATTAAATTTAACAATTTAAAATAAAATTGAAAAATTCAATAATTTACCAAATTAAAATCCCAAAACCTAATTAAAGTAATTTATAAAGTGAGTTAGCATATGTGAAAAAAATGAGATTAAGCATTTACATTATATTGAAAATTAATTACTTTAATGCATTTAATCAATTTAATCAACGCATGCAGCGACAGTAGCATGCTCAAGGGAGGCTTCAACGACGGTGAAGCTTGGACGACAGCGAGGCCTACAGCGTGCAGTGCCAGCAGTGGGCTCAGGTAAGGCTTCAACATGACCCTTAGGCAAGGCCACCAGTATGGCATTACAATCCTTACGGATTTAAGGACATTGGGCTTTAGGGATTTGTGGGTTGCAGTTGTTGGTGAAGTATCCTGAGTGTATGTGAATGCAATTGACATTAGGGTTAGGGACTTAGGTTAGATTTTTTTTTTAATTTAAGTTAATATATATTTTTTAATTTAATATAAAATTTAACCGAATCCGGATATATAGTATCCTAACTGTACTTGCATCCCGATCTAGATCTGGATCCATGGATTCTAATTTTTCACATCTGGGTCTACATTTTTTAATATGAAGATTCAGATTTTTCTAGATCTGAATCATCTTAATCCTTGTAGATGTGGTTCATATTTAGATTTTATTGCCATCCTTACACAAATCTATTATCTAGCTTATTCTTTTCTTTTATACATATGTAGATTTTGCTGACATTATATAAATTGACTCCAATCATCGTCCCTCTATCATTGGTTTTTCTAAAATATTAAGGTTGTAATACAATTAAAATCTTATGGGCCGAATAAGATATAGTGGCCTGGTGACGTCAATTGTGACACTAAAAGTAGATTTTTCTTCATGCATGGAACATGATAGACTTCTTGGAGTGGTACGTGATTGGGACTATATCAAGGCGCAATTACGGTTTTATCAATGTGAGATATTGGTAACCTTGAGTTTTTGGCTGTCGCTAGCAGTCGATTTCTCTTATACTCCGATAAATTCTATAACTTCTGTTTGTCTATAACTATGTGATTTGAGCAACCTTAATTAACAATCCAATCATTCTTGTATTCAATCTATTCCACGATTGTCACTAGAAGAGTCAATTCTTCTTCCTCTATAGTGAATGATGCTTCAGCATCCCAGTCATTCTTCGCTTTTCTCTTTAGAGCTAAAAGTAACAGCATTACTTTTAACGAGATTCTTCTTTTTAGACCAACAATTTTTTGCCATATGGCCCTTCTTCCTATAATTGAAACATTCGCCATCAAACTTTTTATTACTACCACCGATTCTTTGAAGCTTCCCTTAGACGAGAACCTCCCTCTCCTTGATGAGTTTCTGTCTTGTCATCATTCTTTTTAGACCCACCTCTGCTGTGTTACTGGGGTTACCTTTGCTTTTATTGGTGTAGAGTGCTTTCTCCTTACTTGTCAACAAGACTTCTCCCTCTTGTTTAGCCATTACTTCTTAATTGGCAAGTAAATTTTCAAACTCAACAAATGATGATTGTGTTGGCCATCATTGTACCACAGTAACAAAGCTTTGGTTTTGGGGTTTAAAACCATGGACAACAATTCTTTTTATCCTAGCTTTCCCAAGAGCAACTGTTGGATTTAACTCCGAAATTTCACGGCATGTCGACCTCACTTTGTGGAAGTATTGAGCACTCGTCATGTTACGTTATGCAATCAGTAGCAACTCACTCTCAATAAGTTGCAGTTTTGTGTTATTTTTCTTTAAAAACCAGGCAGCAAGAGCGTCCCAAGCTTCCTTCGGTGTTTTGGCCTCCTAAATGTGCTCTAACATTTCTTCTTCAATTGTAGTCTTTAAAGCAAACATCACCTTGCTTGTTTAATTTTCCACTTTCACAAAAAACCATTAGTATCTTCTGCCTTTGGTTGTGTAGCGTTACTACTTCCGATAATCTCCTAAAGGTCTTGACCTTATAGGTAAGACTCCATGAACATTGGCCACGTGTTATAGTTTTGGTTGTTAAGCCCTTAACTCCTCTAACTACTTATCATATTGACAAGATTTCAACTATACCGAACAAGCTTGACTAACAATCTTATAGAATTGCAAACTTCTCACAACTCAAGATAACTCCACTAAGGAGTTAAAGTTTGGAAATTTTGACCGTATAAATAAAACCAGAACGTCAAAGAACCTTGGTTGGAATTTAGATAAACTTTCAGTCAAAGGTCAACATTAGTCAATAGTCAATGTTGGTCAATGGTCAACTCAAATTCTGGGCTGAAATTCTGACGGCAATTGCAAGCGCATCTGGTCTTCGATCAATCTAATTTTTATTGCATCGCGTTCTTCTCGTTGAGATCTTTGATTTAATATGCTACACTGTTATGTATAACATCGATAACCTCGCTCTGATACCAAATATAGAGTAAAAATGTAAAGTTCACAACTCTAATTTTACTACTCAAAGAAGAAATTCACTTAATATTAGACTCAACACAACTTCTGTCATTGCTTATAAGAAAGCTTGCTTTGGATACAATGCAAGCTTACAAAGAAGGGTTTATAGAGCATCACAAATGCAATAATAGCCACAAATGTGCTAAACACACTAATGATGTGTTGACTTATTAGGAATGTGAATGGTAATGGAAATGAATAACATGTTTTGGGAATGAATGATATGCTTACTTACTTAAATGAGAGGCGGAATGATTACCCTCCTCTTCCTCATCCTCCTCTTCCTTCTTATTATTATTATATTAACAACAATTATAATTATTATTTATATTATTACTAATATTAATGACAAAAATCAACTAAGGTCAATTTAGTAACTTGCAACAATCTATTACAATTCTAAGATAAAGTAAATACATCAATGGCAATAGAGTTCATTCCGATTCCAATTCCCACAGTAAAGTAAACAATTTATTCTGATTTCTATTTCCAATTCCGATTCCATCCCATTCCAATATCACTCCATTCAAATTACTGATTAGTAAACACACGATAAGCATATTTATTAATCATTCATATTTCCCCATCACACACATAGCTCACTTCCTTGCTTATTGCTTGCCAACTCAATTTCATTATAAAATTTTTAAACTAACAAGAGAAATCATCTCTGCACTATCTTTATTTTGTCATATGTACATCTAACCACCTTATAATTCTAATATGTTCTTTGCACTACCTTTATTTTTAAGTTAGTATTAATAAACTATTCTAACACTAAAAATAACCATTTTACCCCTAAATAAATTAAAAGATCATTTTATTCTACAAACTTTTGAAAAATAAAAAATTATAATTATAAGAATACCCCTGAATTTAACAATATAAATAAACCTCAAATTCAATACGTTAATTTTTTTATAATTATAATCTCATTTAATTTGCATAGAGAAGTTTCTTAATATCAATTATAGGGAAATTTAGGATAATTATAGGAACCTTTTTTCTTCATGTTTTTGTAAACTTCCCTATACTTAATTAAATTACAAAAATTAAGTAAAATTATTATTAAAAATTATGATTACAAGATGTTAATTTTTTATAATTATAATTTCATTTAATTTGTATAGAGAAGTTTCTTAATATCAATTACAGGGAAATTTGGGATAATTATAGGAACTTTTTTTCTTCATGTTTCTGTAAACTTCCCTTTACTTAATTTAATTACAAAAATTAAGTAAAATTATTATTAAAAATTATAATTACAAGATGTTAATTTTTTATAATTATAATTTCATTTAAAATTATCATATTAAATTTTGAGATTCATTTGTTTTATTGAATTTAGGGGTAATCTTCTAATTATTTTTTTTTTATTTTCAAAATTTTGTAGAACAAATTGTCTTTTAATTCATTTAGAAGTAAATTAGTATCAAAATGGTTGATTCATACAAATTTAGAAATAAAGTAGTGCAAAGAATATTTCAAAATTTTGCGATAAATAGATAGATAGATATATATATATATATATATATATATATATATATATATATATATATATATATATATATATATATATATATATATATATATGAAAGAACTTTAAGTATTTATGTTTGGCAAGTGAGAAAGCTAAAGAAAATGAAAGAAAGCAACATAAAGAAAACTTGAGAAACTATTTTATTTATTAGATCTGAACAGATTACACTTATATATATATTGCACGAGAGTGGCTTGTTTCACTTTGTTAGTAATATGTTACACACATATGAAGAATGCTTGTTCAGAATAACTAACTAGGCCACATCACCATGCCACATCAGCTGAGTAAGTGAATCTGCTGCAGTCAAGCATAGCTGAATAAGCTGCACTCGAATCCTCTATTCTTCATATTAAGCAGCTTCACTAACATCCCTTCTTAAACTGAAGCTTATTTTCTGTTCTCTATAAATCATTAGCTTCACTAACATCCCCTCTTGAGCTGAGGCTTCTAGGGTAAACATTTAACTTGCTACGAAAATAATGAAACTGAGTGAAAGTGAGAGCTTTAGTTAAGACATCAGCTGTTTGATCTTCACTAGGAACAAAACAAGCAACTAACTCTTTTGATGCCACTCTATCTTTGATGAAATGAATGTCTAGCTCAACATGCTTTGTTTTAGCATGATAAACTGGATTGTAAGCCAATACTATTGCACCCTGATTATCACACCATATAATTGGGGTAGTACTTAACTGAACTCTTAGCTCAGCAAGCAAGGACTGTATCCAGATGACCTCTGATGCAGCATGAGCCAAAGCTCTATACTCAGCTTCTGTACTGGATCTTGAGACAACTGCTTGCTTTTTAGATGACCATGAAACAAGATTAGCACCTAGATAAACTCCAAAACCAGCAACTGACTTCCTATCATCTCGATCACAAGCCCGGTCTAAGTCAGTGAAACAATTTAACTGCATAACTCCACAAGTGTAGAACTGCAGACCAAAATGTATAGTGCCTTTTAGATATCTTAACAGCCTTTTGCAGGCTTCCCAATGAGCAGTTCTTGGATTGGAAAGGAACTGGCTGAGCTTGTTGACAGTAAAAGCTATTTCTGGTCTAGTGAGGGTAACATATTGCAGTGCTCTAATAATGCTTCCATATTGAGATATGTTGGAAATTTCAGAACCTGAAGCTTTGGTGAGCCGCTGGCCTGTAGACATAGGTGTTGGCACTGGACTGCAGTTAACTAAATCATGCTTTGCCAAAACATCAGCAATGTACTTAGCCTGAGACAAATGAATTCCATTTTGAATTTTAGAAACTTCAATGCCTAAGAAGTAACTAAGTTCTCCTAGATCTTTCAAGGAAAAAGTTTGCTGCATATCTTGAATGACTTGCTGAACTTTTGCTGAGCAGGAACCAGTAACAATAATATCATCCATATACACCAAAACCAGAATTAAGTGACCATTTTCTCTCTTATAAAAGAGTGAATTATCTGACTTGAAATTCTGGAAATGCCACCGAGAAAGCATAGCTGCATTAAGTCTAGCAAACCAAGCTCTTGGAGCTTGTTTCAAACCATAGAGAGCTTTCCTCAATTTACAAATATGCTGAGGTTTGTGAGGATCAATAAAGCCTTCAGGTTGTGACATATATACTTCCTCATCAAGAAAGCCATTTATGAAGGCATTATTGACATCTATTTGCCTAAGAACCCAATTGTTCATGACTGCAATGCTTAGAACTACCCTGACAGTAGAAGCTTTTACTACTGGACTGAAAGTTTCAGTATAATCAACACCATGGGTCTGATGGAAGCCTTTAGCAACTAGCCTTGCTTTGTACTTCAGAATGGTTCCATCAGGATTATATTTGATTCTGAAAACCCACTTGTTACCAACTACCTTAACAGGAGCAGTAGGCAGAACCAAATCCCATGTGTGGTTAACCTTTAATGCCTTAAACTCATCTTACATAGCTTTGAACCATAATGGATCAGATAAAGCTTGAGAAACAGAGGTAGGCTCAGATGTTTGTGCTAAAAGAACAGAAAGATAAGACTTTGGCTTTAAAATGCCATTCTTGGATCTAGTTATCATAGAATGGCCAATGGGAGGAGGTGCATGAAGAATATGAGGGGGGGAATTTTGAGAATGAGAAGTAAATGATGATGAGATATCAGGTATGGCAGTAGTTGAGTGTGATAGAGAGGTATCATGTGTATTAAAATTTTGAGATAATACCTGATGAGAGTTGGAAACTGGAGATACAGGATCAGCTGCTGAAGTTGTTGTTAAAGGAGCCTGGAATTGTGTAACAGAAGCAGACTCAGGGATTGACTTAACTGAAGAATTGACTGAAACATCTTCTGTTAATGATGAAAAATCTATACCATGAACATAAGGAAAATATTTTTCATCAAAGATTACATGATTAGAAATGTAGACCCTCCCAGAAGAATGAAGACATTTATACCCCTTATGATGAGAATTGTAACCAATAAAAATACATCTCCCAGTTCTAAACTCTAGTTTGTGTCTGTTATAAGGTCTAAGACAAGGAAAACATGCACAACCAAAGACTCTGAGAGTTGAATAATCTGGTGTTTGATGAAAACATTTCTGATATGGAGAGATATTATGTAGAGTTGGTGCAGGGAGTCTGTTGATCAGAAAGACTGTTGTATGAAAGGCATCCCACCAAAAAGGTAAGGGTAGATGAGCTTGGGCAATTAAGGTGAGACCAATATCAACTATATGCCTGTGTTTTCTCTCAATTCTCTCATTTTGATGATGAATGTGAGGACAAAGATGTCTAAAGTGTATCCCTGAGTTATTGAGTAGAAATGAAAAGGACCTGAATTCCCCACCCCAATCTGTTTGAACAACCTTGATGTTTCTTTGTAGATGTTTTTCAATGAAAGTTTTAAAACTGACAAACACAGGCAGAGCATCAGATTTTGCTCTTAATGGGAAAATCCAAGTGAATCTGCTAAAATCATCAAGTATGGACATATAATAGGTATAACCTTGGCTGGAAACAACATGAGAAGGTCCCCAAAGATCTGCATAAAGAAGTTGTAATGGTGTTATAGAAGTAGTTTGAACATAATTAAAATGAAGCAGATGATTCTTCCCAAATTGACAGGCATTACAGAATTCTAACTCTTGCGTTTTATTGATATCAACAAATTTTTTACAGGAATTCAGAACTGTTTTTAAAGTGTGAATAGCAGGGTGCCCCAATCTTCTATGAAGAAGATTTACATCAAGAGTTTTCTTAGTCACAGCAGACAAACAAACTTTGCCACAGCCCTGACAGAAATCTGAACTAAGTTTTTCACAAGTTGAATGAGAAAGACAAGCAAAAAGAGACTGAAACTTATTTTGACTAAGAGTGACTGTATTGACAGCAACTGACTTAGTAACAGACTGAAGATGGGAGGAAGAGACTGAACTTTTGACTTGATAGAGACCTCCTTTAGCAACACCTTCAAGCAAGATGATCCATGTGCTCCTGGCCTTAATGAAACAAGATGTGCCAACAAATTCAAGTGTAACATTATTGTCAGCAAGCAGTTTAGAAACACTAAGTAAATTTTTGGTAATTTTTTGTACATGTAAAACATGATTTAGGAGCAGTGATTCAAAAGTGTTTGTAACAAGCTGAACTGATCCAATATGTTCAATAAACAATGCATTTCCATCACCAACCAGTAATTGTTCATTACCAATATAAGCTTTAGAATTGACAAGCTTACCTAAATCATTTGTGATATGATTTGTGGCTCCACTATCAATGTACCATGAGGGATCTTCAATCATCTTAGGATTTGCAGCACAGTGTGGCTGAGTTGGTGGAGCTGAATTACTAGGCACTCCATTAGTGAAAACAGGTGCATATGGTGTGAATCCATTATTGAATCCATTAGTGAAACCAGAAGGAAAGTTATTAAGCCCAGTGGTGTGATTAAAAGGAGGATAACCAGAGATGATAGCAGGATCTGAGTATGCCATATTGGCTTGAAAAGTAGAACCCCTTGGCATATAAGAGTTTTTAAAATTTGATCCAAAATGAGGACCAGGAAAAATTGAACCTCTTCCAAAACCATTAAAAGACCTGCCTCTACCATATTGACCTCTGAAATTTCCTCTACCAAAATTTTTCTGAGGCACAAAAGAATGATTAAACCTGTTCTTGCACCTATTTGCTCTATGTCCAGGAATGAAGCAAATTTGACAGACAACCTCTGAGAAATTTCTACCACCAGCAAATTGAGATCCATTATTGTTATAACCACCATTTGAACTATTATCACCACCAAAATTACCTCCAAAGTTTTTCTGAAAGCCATTGTTATTTTTACCAGAAAATGAACCTTTATGAGCTACATTTGCTGACATATGATGCATAACATCACTAGCAAGCTTTCCTTTCTTCTGTTCAATTCTATTCTCATGATTTAAAAGTAATGAATACAGATCATCTAAAGTAATTGTTCCTTCTCTAGCTAGAACAACAGTTGTCAAAGACTCATAATCAGAAGAGTCTAGACCAGTCAACACATGCATAACAAAGTCATTAAGTTCTACTGGTTTTCCTGCTAAGGCTAACGTATCAGCTATTCGTTTGACTTTAGTGAAATACTCAACCATACTCATAGATCCTTTCTTGACAGTTTGGATTTGCATTCTAAGAGTTTGAATTCGAGCTTGAGACTGAGAAATGAACATACTGTTAAGTGAGTCCCAAAGTTGTTTTGAAGTAGTGCAGTCGATCATAGTTAGCAGTAAATTTTGCTGAATGGATGATAACATCCAGCTCAAGAGGAGTTGATCTGTTTTCACCCAAGCAATTAAGTCAGGATTTGCATATCGTAGCTCACTTACATTTGACGACAAAGCTTCTCCAGTGTTGGTAAGTGGAAGAAATTGCTCTGGACATTTCAAAACACCATTGATGAAGCCTTCTAATCCATTTCCTTTGACTGATGCTAAGACTTGTGTTCTCCACAGAATAAAATTGTTCTGATCCAATTTTACAGGTGTAACAAAGTTATAAGAAGCATTAGATTGAATCATGCTTGCCATTGATGGCTCTGATACCATGAAAGAACTTTAAGTATTTATGTTTGGCAAGTGAGAAAGCTAAAGAAAATGAAAGAAAGCAACATAAAGAAAACTTGAGAAACTATTTTATTTATTAGATCTGAACAGATTACACTTATATATATATTGCACGAGAGTGGCTTGTTTCACTTTGTTAGTAATCGGTTACACACATATGAAGAATGCTTGTTCAGAATAACTAACTAGGCCACGTCACCATGCCACATCAGCTGAGTAAGAGAATCTGCTGCAGTCAAGCATAGCTGAATAAGCTGCACTCGAATCCTCTGTTCTTCATATTAAGCAGCTTCACTAACAATATATATATGATAAAACAAAATAAATGTGATGTAGAGATAATTTTCCAACTAACAATGAAGGTCCTATGATTTAGATCTCTTCAATTGGGCTGGTGCATATTTTAACAAATGAAACTAACAACTCCTATGTATGTATAGAGCAGACTCAGTTGGAGTGCTCCTGCCAAACCTGGTGCCAGTGGAAACGATGTTTAAAAGCCTGAAGGATAATGGACAGGCACAGCTACTGAATTTGTCTTGTCAAATTATAGTTCAAGAGCTGTCAATGTTATATTTAATGGAATTGACACATGTCAATGAGGATGATTTCAACATGTGAGGCAACAAAAGCTACTTGGACATACTTCAAAACAATTATGAAGGAAAAAATTCGGTGAAATGCTCTAAACTTCGAATGCTTGCGACTTATTTGAAAAATTAAGAATACATATGAACATGCAACTATTGTTTTTGAATTTTCGTCGGCTATTGAGAATTTAAGAATCTATAACATGAAGCACTACAATGCATTTACGCTATACCAGTCGTCATTCCCAGTTAATATAACCAGATTGTTACCAGTTTTTGAAGGAATAACTATGATATAAACGAGTACATTCACACAAAGAAGCAAGATACGGCAACGATTATCACGAAGGTAGTGGGCCCGTATAGCGAATACGAACTTCTTGAGGTAGAAGATAATATCTGATACCGAGATCTTCAAATATTTTCTTTAGCTCTAAGACTAACTTAGATCTCCGTTTAACTTTCTTTGCATAATCCTGAAAGTTTATGGTATGAGTAACATAAAGAGCCATTTCCATCTTGTTCACATTCTCAATCTCCTTCACCACCAGTATGTGATCTTTACTCCAATGCTTATGCTTCCTCTCCAAGTAACTGCAATAAAATAAAGTTTACAAAAAACTTAAGCTTTATTAATTAAGATTATAACTAATTGACATTACCATTAGACACAAATTTCATCAAGATTCCCCCCTCCCCCCCCCAAAAAAAGTAAGAGAGGTGGTGAAAGTCTATATTAATTTTTAATCCTCTTTTTCTTCCAAAATTCGAACTCGAGTGACCAGTCAAATAAAACTGCTTGAAAATCACCCGTTTAAAGACTAGTCTTAACATACTCTTTAATATGTAGTTGTTATCTGGAAGATCTGACTTACTGTTTTATTCTAGATTTTAGTTCTGCAATGATCTCAATTGACGTGAAAACATCGATTGCAAACTCCACAGAATCACCCATCTCCGGCGGGCTCCTGAAGAAGTTGCCGATGGGTTTGGTAGCTAGAACTGAATTAGGATAATATATCCTCTCATTATCATATCTCAGAAAGATTGTTGTCAAAATGTTCATCTCGTCGACAACCATCTGCAATTTAAAATGTCTTCATCAAGCAAAAGAGCTCGATTTTATAGAAGTGGGCATAATTTAGGATGAAACTTAATTTGATTAATTTACCTGCACTCCATCAATAATGCATCTATCGCCCACATCAAATGGGTGCGTCACAAATACAAATATGATGGCTTCAAAACAGGTCCTGGCCGTATTACCAAACATGAAAGCTAGAAGTACAAGTTGGGACGTAACGAGGGCAATTATTTTGTAGGTTAAAAGACCCATCACTAGCAACCATACTATGATGATCACGACAATCACAATTGCTGAAAGAATCCTGTTCAACTCCTCTATGGCAGTTTTTGCATCATTTAAGGAACGCTTCAGAGTTTCGCGGTCCTTGTAAACTTTTATCTGCAAAGACAGGATCTCCATCAGAAGATGAGATGATACATGACAAGTTCAGAAGAAATTAAAGGCGACAATGACAATTCAGTTTGTTTTGTTCTAATGCATCTAACTAATTAAAAGAATTTAACTAATTAAAAGAATTTCTCTGTCCTAAGCTGAGCTTTGTACTAAACCTTTTTTTTTTTTCTTAATACTGTGATTGATAATTATTGATTAAGAAATAATGAATAATTAAATCTTAAACGTACACCATTATAAATACATCCGTAGTAGAAGATTATTAGAGAAAATTAACACAACTAGTCCAGGGAATCAGAATTGAATCGAAACTCAAATAATAAACTTACCACCCATTTTTTAAAATCTGACTTATTGATTTTTCCACTTCTGGCCGCTCCTACAAACAATTTCAGCATATATTTCACGTGTCGCTCATTTTGCAAGAATTCCAGGAGCCGCTCCTTCTCAATAAACCTAGTCGTCATTAACAATAGTACAAACAAAAACAGAGAGTTTATTTACTTATTTTTTGAAATTAATTTTTTTTTTAAAAACTGCAAGTGGAATTTAATTTTAATTAAAGTAATTAGGTATGTGCTTACTCGCTTTGAGGGACGGAAACTATATTGGCGATAATCTTATCAGCAAGATGCTTAGCTTCTGATACGCTTTTAATGTCATCCTGATCATCAAGCTCATTTGACATTGACAACTTTGAACCACTGATGAAACGTATTAAGGCTTTCAAGCTGCAAGTAGAAATCTTCTCCTCGGTCATTCTTTTAACCTTTTTCACGTCTCTAATCGTAAAAATAAACTGCATCGCGGTATTTATGTTCCTAAACTTTTTATCCATCTTCTTTTTTGGAGTTGAAAGAACCTGAACAACATGCTGATGAAAGATGGAATCATGAATCCGATCAAAGAACCGCTTGCATTGGAAAGAAACACCTATCAACTTAACTGAGAAAGTCTTCACCAACCAAAGAGCTGCCCCAGCAAGAAAACAAGCAAGAGTCCTTGTAATTATATGATGAAGAATTTTGCTTGTTGCTCTTGATGATCTCTTAACACCATACCCATGGTCAAACAACAAGATCCAAACCAAAAGAACAAGAGTCAACCAAATAAAAACGCTTATGCTCGTCCTCAGTCCGTAAACAAAATACAGAACCAAATGCTTGAGCAAGAAGTTTTTTTCAATGAGGAAAACCATAATATTGATAAACCATTGACTAGCTACACGACCACAGAGAATCACCAATGCTAACACACACCATTTCCACAACTCTAGATCCCATATGGCGTGATTTTTCAATTTGTTCACAGTTAAGCTAGAAATCAACAACCCTATTATGGACACAAATAAGATCAATTCAAACACAATTAAAATGGCCTTCATTTTACCTATTATATCTTCCTCCTCTTCGTCTTCGTCCTCCTCCTCCTGCTGCTCCTCTCCCTCCTCATCTTCGTCTTCTCTTAAAGCACTTGATTTCAAGCTCTTTGGCAGAGCAGGAGCGGGAGCTTTATTGGGGTCCAACAATCTTGTCTCAAGCTCTGTTGCAGGAGCTTCTTCGGTATCTGAATTAATCTGTATCACGGCGTTGTCTTTTCCTTTGTCTTTTCCCATTTCGGCTATAATGAGGAAGAAGAGCTAGAGTTGTCAAAAGAGAGTTGCGTGTAATACTAAAAGCGGGAACCGCTATATATAGAAAAACAAGCAATACTTTGGCACTAAACTTTTTCTTAATTAAAAATTTGCTAGTTACTCGAAGACTCAAAGAATCAATACAAATAAAAGATTCAGATTTTGTGTGGGTTTCGGAAAAAATTGTTAGTTGGTAACATATGCTACATTGTTCAGCAAAATATAAAAGGTTAAAAATTAAAACTTTCAAATCATTTTAGTGCTGAGCTGACCTTTCAAAATCTTCTACCATTTGTGTATATACAGATTATTTAATAATTACCGATCATAATATTATAAATAGTTCAACACAAAGCTTGCTTAACCCTCAATCCAAGTCCCTTTTAAATTATATATAACAAACCTATAATAATGACACTATTAAATACCCAATTAATCAATAATTAATTTTTTTCTAATAAAGTTCATGTTGGGAAAAAATTGTATTCAACCCATTTATATGATTAATTAAGGTTTTAAACAAATTTTGGACTTGTTCTATTGTAGAGCTTAAATTCAAAATGGGAAAGTGAAGAAGGGAAAAAGAAGACGAATAAAGAAGAAAAGAGGAGAACAACTTATACAAAAGAGGGAGAACGAAAAAGTGAAGGAGAGAAAAAGAAAAAGAATAAAGAAGAAATTAATCATCGCTGATATGAAAATAATTCCTTCTTCTTTATTGTTCTTAGTGATTCTACTTTTTTTATTGGATTCTAATTTTTGTCGGGGATGGATTATAAGAACTAGAAAATTATAAAGATAATTTTTTTTAATTATTCGATTAATTAATTCCAGCAGAAGACAAGAGATTGATTCTGCTTCTTTAGAAAGCCATCACATTCTATGCGCAATTGCAAAAAGTATAAATTTTTGTATGTTTTAGATAAGAATAAAAGGGGTACCTGGTATTGCAAATCTAGACACGTTTTAGTGCTTTATGTCCGAATGAATTCTTTCTTGCAACAATAAACTGGCCAATCAGGATTTGCCGTTTACATATGTAGGTCCGGTTGGTTCTGTAGTAGGACTCATAAAATTTTATTTTTAATTTACTGAATCCATAAATTTAAAATAACGGCGCAACTCCTGAGGATGACAATGGGCCGGGTGAGGTGGGGGCTACTCCATTTAGAATTTAGTTTTTACGTATGGGAATGGCAAAATTCAAATCCGGATTGAAATTCTTATATCCGGATTCGTATCCGGATCCGTAAAAATATATGCAAATTCAGATGCGGGTAATCTGGGCGGATATTCTGAATATTCGGATCCGTAAAAATTAAAATTTAATAATTTAATAATTTACCTACTAATATTAAATAAAACACAATCATAATTAAACAATCAACAATTTAATACCTAGAATTACACATAACGCTATAAAGTCACAAATAAAAATACCACAATATAAATCAAATATCAAGAATAACATAAATTCAAGTCTAGTATTATCACAAATTCACAAATAAAATTATAAAAACACCACAAATCCACATAAGATAATACGGATCCCGATATATTTCTTAATTTAATTTAACTTCTATATTTTTTAATTAATCCTATTATATTTTTTAATTAACTTTTATATATATTATTTAATTTTAATTTAATAAATAATTTGATTAAAAAATACGGATCCCAATATATTTCTTAATTTAATCTAACTTCTATATTTTTTTAATGAATCCTATTATATTTTTTCATTTAACTTATATATTTTTTCTCCTTGACAAAACCCAATTGCAGAGATTTTTAGGTAGCTTAAACTATGTTCTTGATTTTTGTCCTAATATCAACAGGATGTCGAAACCCTTGCATGACAGATTAAAAAAGAACCATGTTGCATGGACTGAGGAACACAATAAAGCTGTTAAACTAATAAAAAATTCTATTAAAAATATTCCATGCCTATTTCTTGCTAATCCTACATTGCCTAAGATTGTTGAAACTGATGCATCCGATTTAGGTTATGGAGGAATATTAAAGCAAGTCGACAATAATAAAGAACAAATAGTACAGTATGTTTCTGCTCATTGGAAAGAATGTCAAAGAAATTACTCTACTATTAAAAAAGAAATTATTTCTAACATTTAATGGCATTTTGGGTTAGAATATCGGGGCTTGGCCCAAAGTAGTTCCACCAAATTTGGAACCAATTTGGAAGGCTTTGGATGGTTATTTTTGAATTGAAGAAAAATAACCAAGAGTGGGACTTTTTCGGATTTTGGATAAAAAATGTGTTAAACCAGGCCTGCTGATAATCCCAGTAGGAGAAAGATAAGCAGTAGTTTAAACGTTTTTGAAAATTGGCGGGAAAAATTTTTTGTTTGTGGAGTTGGTCACCCCACTGATTTGGAATTAAGACTTTAAGAATGGTAGCCGTGGAATAGGCTGGCTCAGAATGAACTTCACTAAGGAAAAAATTTTTAAATTTTACTGACTCAGTGAACTTAAGTATGCTTTGGTAGAAAGACTGAGGTTTGGATAAATCACATGGTTTGAAAAAACAGCCTTTCGGGAAAATCTTTGAAATTGCTTGAAATGGATCAGAATGATAAAACCCATCCTCCATAGTTAAAACATTTTGTTGATAGGTTTTATGAAACCAATTCGAAGATTTTTGTGAAAGCTTTGATTGAGAAACAATAATTTGTGAAGAAGAGCTTTCACATGAAATGATTTCTTTAGAGCAAGAAGTTTTTGAAATTTCTTTAGAAACAAGTTTTTCTTTCTCAGGAACTTGAGAAAGGGCTTTAGTTTGAGAAAAATTTTGTAAGGCGAGCATAAGCTCTGGAGACTTTGTAATAGAATTCATCCATTCTTTTACCTGATCTTCGGAGGTAATGGCTTTATATTGGGCTTCATGTTCTTCAACCATTTCAATCCAAGATTTGATGGGTATGGCAGAAGAAAGTAATTTTTCTTTAGAGGGGGTTGATAGAGGTTCTTTGGAGGTTGCTTGTGACTCAATGTCTTTAAGAACAGGTTTACCTTTGTCTTTTTTCTTCGGCGGCATTATCTATTTTGAAGAAATTCCCTGGTTAGAAAATCAAGGATAGAATTTGTATCACCTTTAATAACTCGATATCAAAATCAAAAACACTCAAAATGGCTTGTCATCTTGCAAAAATCTGTTTTGAAGTAATATCTTGAACATCTTTTTCCAAAACATGTTTTGCAGCTTTGCAATCAATTCTGAGTAAAAATTTTTGATTTAATAAATCACTTTGAAATTTAGATATACATAAAACAATAGAAAGAATTTCCAACATTTTTTCCTTAGTGAAGCTCATTCTGAGCCAGCCTATTCCACGGCTACCATTCTTAAAGTCTTAAGTCCAAATCAGTGGGGTGACCAACTCCACAAACCAAAAATTTTTCCTGCCAATTTTCAAAAACGTTTAAACCACTGCTTATCTTTCTCCTACTGGGATTATCAGCAGGCCTGGTTTAACACCTTTTTTTTATCCAAAATCCGAAAAAGTCCCACTCTTGGTTATTTTTCTTCAATTCAAAAATAACCATCCAAAGCCTTCCAAATTGGTTCCAAATTTGGTGGAACTACTTTGGGCCAAGCCCCGATATTCTAACCCAAAATGCCATTAAATGTTTAAATTTATTTAAAGCCCATTATGTTCTTTCTGAGTCTGAGAAGAGGTTTCCTCCTTTTCTTTGTTTTTGTACCAACTTTTTCCTTCCCTGGGTTTGGATGTGGAATTTCCAATACCACACCTTAGACACCCAACTAGTCTTACAAAGAACCTTCAAAGTCAAATGGTGATCTAAATTTGATGAACAGTCAAAGTTGTCTGAAGCCACGGTCCAATCCTGGCTCTCTACAAGAGGCCTCATTTCCCCAAGTAAAGACGTCGCCAAAGTCCAAAGCACTTTCCTTGCCCAAAGAGCAAAGGCACAATCCCTGCTGGCCAGCGCCAAAACTGAGGATGAATATTTCAAAGTAATAAGATCAGAGACATCTGCTGCAAGTTCTTCATCAAGCTCCTCTGGAGAAGTTGAACCGTTCATCTCCCTCGGAGATGAAAATGAAAATGACTGCTTCGGAATTTTCTCCCCATTAAAACATTAAAGCTAAAAAAAAAAAAAAAAGTAACGATTGTCTTCATTTTCTATATTTTTCTGTAATTTTCCCTTATGTAAATTCTTGTAATTATTCAAATCGTTTTTTTCTTTATTTTTCTTTAGGTGCTCCCCTGGGCACAAGTGAGAGCGCACATGTCTCTTCACCAATCTTTTGTTTTCTTTCAAAATTGTAAAGAAGAAAAGATGTTGTCCCCCACATGTCTTGCCGATCCCGCTCCATCATCTACGCATGTGAAGCTACAACAAAAGCCAATAAAGCTAAGTCCTTTCCCCATGATGCTGTCTCCACTCCCCAACCACGTTTGTAAAGCTACAGTTTCGCTACAGTTGAAGCTACAGACTCGCCACAGTTCAAACTTCAGCTGGTTTAAATTCAAAGCTTTGTAACATTAGGGAGGCAGAGTTTTCATTTTTACAACATTTGTATTCTCTCTCTCTCTCTCTCCGGGAAATCAGAATCAAGACATCAAGGAAAATCATTCCTGTCTTGTAATTTTCCCTTTCTATTTTTCCCTTTCTACAAGATTTGTAAAGACTTTCCATTGTAAAGCTCTCGGATTCAAGCAATATATGTAAGCATCTCTCATGTAATCTATTTAAAGTTTCAAATATATGTTTAAATTTCTGGAATTTAAATTTCTATATACTGCTACATTCTTCCGAGGCATAGAGACTGGATCTCTCCCCTTGGTCGTATTTCTCTTCTCCCTTTAATCAATCAGAATACTATTTCTGGGATCCAGATCTAGTATTATCTATGAGCTTTTAGATTTTGTTGCTAGGCTTGAATAAAGACCATTAAAATATTTTAGTATATCGGCTGGAAAACAGAGCGTGCGTGATATTGATCTGTTCTAAGTCAGATTTGGTCACAAAGGCAGATTAAGTTCTGCATCGATCTGGAAACAACGCCACGTACTAAATAAAGTACTAAATAGATTCCTATTTATAAATTGCATTAAAGTCTAAAATTTTGAATTCTGCTTAATCACTTCCTTCCTTCGATCCTATTTCTTTGACATTCATTCCAATAAGCAGAAACATACTGTATTATTTGTTCTTTATTATTATCGACTTGCTTTAATATTCAACTTATATATTTTTTCATTTAATTTTAATTTCATAAATAATTTAATTAAAAAAAATACAGATCCGGATATCTGGTTTTCCGGATGCATTTGCATCCGGATCTGAATCCTCACGGATCCTAATTTTAAGGATCCGGATCCGCATTTTTTCATGTGCGGATCCGGATAGTTTTGCCAACCCTATTTACGTCCCAATAGATTTAGAATTTGGAGATAGAGACTTTTGAATTCCCGCGTAAAAACCAGTTTATCCATCCTCATCTTGCTCCTATTTATTTATTTAGTAGTAAATTTTATACGCAATTTTTATGAAATAAAAGCTATAATAACTCAAATAAAACTATCACTAATATATTGTAAAGTACTTGTATTATTAAAAGTAGGAAAAAAGAAACATCTCCAACATATTAGAACAATCTCTTGACTCATACAAAAATATAAAATAATTGAATTAATATTAATTAAAAAATATGCATATTTATTTATATGGGGATTGGGATAAGGGTGAGGCAGAGAGTAAAAGACCAAATCGCATCCTATTAAGCATTTGAGATTTTTTTTTCTCTTATTTTCACCCCATTTCCTAAAAATTCATTAAACTTTTGTCATTCCTATACACCCTAAAACCAACAGACTTTTGCATGGCAAGTTTTAGTTGGAGGGACATACTACCTCGGCAACGTAAGTTTTCCTCTTCACAACACAAATGACCCAACAATTTTTTTTTAATTTATAAAAAGGAAAATAAAAAATATCTGCCATAGTGCCATTCATAATTAGGGATGGCAATTGTACCCGCAAACCCGCCCAAACCCACCCGCCAAAACCCGCCCGTTGCGGGTAATTTTATCCGTTGCGGGCGGGTTTAGTATTATAGATTAAAACCCGCACATGGATGCGGGTGGGTTTGGTATTAGCCTTATACCCGGTGGATACCCGCATGGATATCCACCAAACCCGCAATAATTTTTTTCAAATATTTTTAATTTAATTTAAATATAAAAATATATAAAGAAAATAATGTAATTAATCAAATTACCAAATAGCCAAAGGTTCAAAGTTGTGTATGTGTGTATATGACTCATTTCCTATTCTAAAGTCATAACCTAAAGGAAACTAAAGGCATTTCCCTTCAAATTAGTATTTGAAAATATTAATCTTAATTATTATTATAGGCATTGTGTTGGATGGGTGTTTATGGCGGTGAATGAAATGAATATATTCTCTTGAATCTTGTTTTAAATGATAATATGAAATATAATTATTATTTTTAGATATTAGTTTGTGTTTTTTAAATAAATTTGTGTAATTTATACTTAAATTTGAGAATTTGTGTTGAATTGATGTGGAAATTTTAATTTTTCATTTACATTGTTTAAATATAAAATTGAATATGTTATATGAAATTTGAGGTTATTATTATAAATTTATATATTAAACATTTGTGATTTTAAATACGGAAACCCGCAAAAAATCCGCCGGATACCATTGCGGGTTTGGTAATTGTTAAAACCCGCTGCGGGTGGGTTTTTTAAAAAAAATTAAAACCCGCTGCGGGTTGCGGGTGGATTTAGTAATTTAAATTTTATGCGGGTTTGAGTTTGGTAATGACAAACCCGCTGCGGGCGGTGCCCATTGCCATCCCTATTCATAATAAGCTTTTTCTTCTTTTCGTCTTGTTTTCTTCTTCCAGATTTGCTCTTTTGTTCCCCTTTTGTTTATTACTTTCTAACAGTTGCGGTGGGCTTTGGATTTGGGCTCAATGGTAGAATAAGTACAACTATTGGCGTCAATCCTTTTCCAGCTCCACCCCCGTGGAATACATTTTACAATTACATATTAATTTAAAACCCCAATATGGTTTCAAAATTAGCCTCTTTCCTTCTTCTACAACTAAAAATTCTTTCTACAACTTTTATATATTTTATTGAATAAAGCTTGAAATATTGTTTTTCTTCTTTTTAATCAAAATTAAGAATTTTATTGGAAAAATATAGTAAAATAAAGAGTTCCATTAAAAAAAATAAAAGATTACATGAATCGGTAATTAGAAAAACCTCAACGATCTCTAAATAGTGATGTCTGAATGCAAGGTAGAGGGTCGTCAAACCAAGTAAATTAAGAACAAGACAATCTAAGGTTAATTTTTTTTTTCTCCCTCTTAAATGATTTCGATTATGGGTGTGAAGCCTGTCTCTCTCTTGTTAATTTTCTCAAACCAATTATGATTGAGAAGGGGAGGGAAGCAGAGAGCTATTAAAAATGAATGTTTATTTCAAGATGAGCAATGAGGGTAATATTAAAATTAAAGTAAAGATAGAGTTGCAAACTCTTATACATAATTGTTTTATACAAATTGATGGGACATAATTTAATAGGTATATTAACTATCTCTTATCTCACATGATTTATTATTTTATTTTATATATTCATCCAACTAATAATTTATGCTACATCAATTTATATAAAATACATTTTTATAAAAGTTTGTAACTCTATCATTACACTAAAATAATTATGTGGTTTCTTAAAAGGAGTTCAATTTATAAAATCATTCATGAGGTTTACTTTTTTTTTTTTTTTTTTGATAAGGAAGTAAAGCTTTCCATTATAAGAACTTTGACAGTAACATCATAACATGAGCTGGGAAATTTTCCAGCCAAATACACTGGTTTTCAACATTTAGAGCTTTCTTTGCTACGGAATGAGCAGCTTCATTACAGCCCCTTGGAGCAAATTGGATTGATGCTTGGCTCTGGATCCTAAGCTTTGTCTGGATTTCTGCAATAATCCATTCTATTTCTGTCTTGCTTTCCTTTCTATTTAATGAAAGATCCACCACCTCCTTTGAATCTGACTCAATGATCATTGGCACACAATCCACCTGTTTAGCAGTTTGAATTCCAAACAAAACAGCTTCAGCTTCCATACAAGCTACATTGCCTCGAAATGGAACATTTTGAATTGTTACTGCCACAACCCTTCCACTGGAGTTTCTTATAACTACTCCCAAGCTTGCCTTTTGCTCTGAGACTTTTACTACAGCGTCCACATTCACCTTAAAACAACCATTTGGGGGGGGTTGTCCATGTTTGCTGACTGATTTGCCCATACCTTGAGATTGCTTGATCTTTTGAGCTTTTAATCCTCTTGTAAGACTCTACAATAGCTGCTGCTCGAGCCACTGAAATAAGAGGATTCTCTTCTTTGCATAAAAAATAAAACAGTTCCTGGAGTACTAAATCGCCCAACATACTGCAATAATCAATTCTACATCTTTCTTCGTTCTCTTTGAAGCCATTTCTTGGAGTAGACTCAGCATGTCTTGATGGGGTATCTGCTTTACCTCCTCATAAAACTCTGTCGCTTTCCACAACTTCCTCGCAGCCCTGCATTCCAATAAGGCATGGAAGACATCTTCGCTCCTACAGCTACATCGTTTGCAAATTGGGTCCATTATCACTTTCCTCTTCCACAAATTTGTTGTTGTTGGTAACAGATTTTTTGCTGCTCCCCACATAAAAACTTTTACCTTTTCAGGGATCTCTTTTGCCCAAACAACCTGCCAGTGGGTTCTGGTAGTGTTTGAGCAGCTTGGATTGTCTGAGAATTTTTGCTTCAAAGCTAGCTGGTAGCCACTTTTGACAGAGTAGCTTCCATGCTTGTCAAACTTCCATATGAGAATATCTTGTTGAGGGATTCTCGGCAGAGGGGTCTGCAAAATCCTTTCTGGCAAATTATATCCTTTTTCCAGTGATGTCTCTCATTTATAAGGTCAGTAACTACAATGTCATTGAGGAGCTCCATATGCATGCCATGTCTCTTTAATTCATGTTTTTTAATCTAGTTGCTGTTGTAGACTGAGATTTGACTCCCATTGCCTATTCTCCACCTCAAGCCCTTATGGAGCACTTGTCAACCCCATAGAATACTTCTCCAAACTAACTAGGTTGTTACCCCAATTTTGCATCCATAAAACTTGTATGCTTGAAGTATTTTGCCTTTAAGATTCTTGCCATTAAGGATTCCGGATTTTGAAGAATTCTCCACCCTTGCTTAGCAACTAAGGCCTGGTTGAAGCTAGAGAAATCCCTAAAACCCAGCCCTCCCCTTATCTTAGCATAACACAACTTCTCCCATCTTGTCCAATGGATGCTCTTATGAGTATCAGATGAACCCCACCAAACTCTCGATGTAGCCTTTTCAATATCATCACACAAGCCTTGGGGGATTTTGAAAACGCTCATATCATAAACTGGGATTGCTTGAGCAACAGCTTTAATCAAAACTTCTCTCCCTCCACTGGAAAAACACTTGCCCTGCCAGCTTGACAGCTTACTCCAAACTCTCAATTTTACATCGTTGAAAAAGCATGTCTTATTCCTCCCCACCATAGCTGGTAAACCAAGGTATTTTTCATGCTTGGATACAACATTCAACTCAAAGATGCTTTTAACTTCCTTTATTTGGCCTTGATTTGTATTAGTGCTGAAGAACATCGAAGACTTGTCGTAGTTGAAAACTTATCCCGAAGTTGCTGCATAACAGTCAAAAATGCTCTTCAAGTTTCTGCATTCAGTGTTATTGGCTCTTGAGAAAACTAAGCTATCATCCACAAAGAGGAGGTACGATACTGAGATGTTGCTACTGAACTTCAGTCCATGTATAAGGTTTCTGTTTTCTGCCTGCACCATTAAGTTTGAGAATACTTCCGCACACAAAATAAACAAATATGGGGAAAGGGGGCATCCTTGTCGCAACCCTCTTTGAGGATGGATGAGACCTTTAGCAACTCCATTGATTAACACTGAAAACCTAGCCGTAAAAATACAATTCATGATTAAGTTCACCCATTTTTCAGAGAACCTCATTTTGTGCATTACACATTTGACAAAACACCACTCAATCCTATCATAGGCCTTGCTTATATCAAGCTTGAGGGCTATTAGGCCTTCATTTTTTCCCCTACTTTGTCTAATCTTGTTTAGGCATTCATAAGCTGTGATTACATTGTCGGTAATAAGCCTATTTGGAACAAAAGCACATTGAGTAGGGGATATGAGGTCATTTAACACTTTCTTAAGTCTGTTGGCTATTGTTTTAGCGACTATTCTGTATATTACGTTACAGAGGCTAATTGACCTGTATTCAGTCACTTTCCTAGGCTTTTTAACTTTTGGAATCAAAGTAATATACGTATAGTTGAGTGGTGTTAGATTACCTCCCTCGTTTAATATGTGCAGGCTGGTTGTGATGACTCCTTCTTTTACTGAACTCTAATGCTTCTGAAAAAAGACTGTCGGGAGCCCATCTAGGCCTGGAGCTTTCGTGGGACATATATGAGTAAGAGCAACTACTACTTCTTCTTCTGTAAAAGGCTTATCCAGGTGACTTTCCATTTCCCATGTGATTTTAGTAGGCAAATCCGCTACTGCTGCAGCTAAATGATCAGGTGTAGGACTTGTCGTGGTGAAAATGTTTGTGAAGTATTCACATAACATTTTTTCCACCTCATCAGCTTCCTTAATCCACCGTCCATTTTCATCTTCTAGACCACATATTTTATTCTTCTTTTTCCTCGCAAAAGCTTTTGAGTGAAAGAACTTCGTGTTTTTATCTCCCTCCTTTAGTCAATCTGCTCTTGATCGTTGCTTCCAAAAAATTTCTTCATCGAGCAGAATGTTGTCAATCTGATGCTCTACCCTTTTGATCTCATCTCCCTGCTCATAGTGGCTGAACCCCTCTTTTAAAACTCTAAGCTTCTCAATGAGCTGCTTTAGCTTTTTTTCCCTGCCCTTAAATTCCATGTTGCTCCATAGTTTCAGCTCTGCCAGAGACTCTTTTGATTTTCGCTTAAAACTTTCAATCGGATTCCCTCTGTTCCAGCAGCTCACTTCCTTCCATTCATGCTTCATGATGTCCCTACACTTCTCGTAAGGGCTCCACATGTCCTCGTAATGAGTTCTAGGGTAGGTTTTCTTTAAATACCATTGCCCCTTCTCGTTTTCTACAATCTCCATCAATATAGGGCTGTGGTCCAAACTTCAGGAAGTTAGATTCACAGTTGCTTTTTCTTGATAACTACAGCCCCAACTACCATTACATAAAAAATGATCCAGCCTTTCTTCAATAACGTTTGACCCGAATCTCCGATTTGACCATGTAAACGGATACCTCGTGTTCCCTAAATCCTTTAAATCACAGTCCCTCAGAGTTTCTCTAAACTCGTTCACCATGTTAGCTCTCTTTTCTCTCCCTCTTATTTTCTCATTTAAATTCAACACTTTATTGAAATCTCCAAAACATAACTATGGTAAAGAGGATAAAGTAGCTAACCTTCTCAAGAGAGTCCACGTGTGCTTTTTTTGGTCTGATTCCGGATGACCATAAATTCCGGTACATCTCCAGTAACTCCTGTTCTCATTTTGAACTACTGAATCTACATGGTGTTGGCTGAAAGATTTTATCTCCACTGTTACCTCTGAGCTCCACAACAAAGCTAATCCACCCCCAATCCCTCCCTATTGACTGCAAAACAATTCTGGTAATGAAGCTTATTCGCTTTCGCTTGCATTTGCTTTGACATCAGTTTTGTTTCACAAAAAAACAAGATTTGAGGCCTCTGCTCCTGCACCAACCGCTGGGTTTCTCAGAATGTTCGATCTTTCCCCAGCCCTCGAACGTTCCAACTTATAAGTTTCATGGCTGTCGGCGGGGTTGTCCTCCAGACACCGCCGATGTTTCCTTTGCTGCATTCTGAAGTTCCCCCCTTAGTTCACCATTCTCATTTTCGAAGGTTAGCTTCATAGCTGCTACCCCATTTCTTTGAGCCTGCTGTGAAATTTCAAAAGTCTGTGGGCTGCCTATTTTTCTCTTTTTTCCCCTTGGGCTTTCCAAATTCATTAAGCTCATAGGCCTTTTTAGGTTTATGGGCCCCTCTATTTTACCTCCAATTCCTTCCACGTTTCGGGCTTGGAGTTTCCACTTTTTTCTTTTACGCTTTTGTTTCTTTATTTTCGGCTCATTTTCTGCATTTTCAATTTCCAATTCCATTTGGGCTAGGCTCATGTTTGTTTTTTTTGGCCCTCTCTATCTTCCAAAGCCCCTTTAATTTCATTTTTTTCCGGCTCAAAATCTCCCGTTTTTTCCAGCCCATAACACAAAGCATTTCTGATTTTTCTTGTTGTGTTAATTCTTCCCTCTCATTTTTCTGCCCCCCCTCTTATTTCCCACTCCTACATCCACATCCCTATGCACTGCAACCCCTTTTGCTGCACTTTTCTGCTCCTTGCAGCTACTCTCTAGCTCACCATGTATTATACCATTATGCATTAAATGTGTTTCCACTACCATCTGATCCCCACCCTTTTCGATTCCCAAACTATTCGGACCCGGATCCAACAGGGGCTGGTTCGAATCATCCCCACTGCCTGGTTCAATTGCATTTTGTGGCACTCTATTTTCTTTATTTGTCCCCATATCAGATTTTGTAGGAGCTGGTTCCTCTGAGCGAAACCTGCTGGATTCTTCCGTCCATCTATCTCTCCCCCTGCCTTGCTTTAGTTTCTCAGCTACGGTAGTTGCTTTGAGCCATGGACCATAAGCTAACTCATCTTTTGACTGGGATTTGTAGTGAACACACTCTCGGTACAGATGTCCTATTTGCCCACAACAAAAATAAAAATCAGGCAGTCTTTCATACATCACACGCATTGGAACATCATCCGAATCTTCATCTTCTTGTTCTAATTCGATGATCTTCTTCAATGGCTTTGTGATATCTACGGATATTCTCAATCTCAGAAATTGACCGAAGCACTCTCCTGCTGCATCAGTTTCTACTTCCTCTACTTTCCCAATCATTTTTCCCAGCTCTGCCGCCATTTCTTTAGACATGCACATGATAGGCACGTCATGGATTTGAACCCAAAATGAAACATGACTAAAATCTTCCTTTTTACATCTCTGATTTCTGCTGGTTCAGTTAGCGCAATGAGCGCTCTATCGAAATGCCAAGGACCTCCCACCATGATGCTTCTTTTGTCCACCTTTGACCCAAATTTGAACATGAAGACGTTATCTCCCAGTTTCTCTATTTTGACTTCTCATGAGGTTCTCCACACCCGTTTCATTGCCATCTTTAAACCTTCTATACTAACTTCTCGCGTGTGGAGCACCTTTCCAACCAAACAGCCCGCCAAAATCTTCTCACCATTAATCTTCATTCTATTTTTGAAAGAGACTCTCCCCTCTTCCTCGTCGCTCAATCTTATTGCTCTACATCTCTTAATTAATTCCTCTAGATCCATTATCTATGTGCAGCTTCTTGCAGTAAATGCTTAAAAATAATAGGTAGCCAACCTCCTTAACTTGTGCCAACTGAATTCCCAAGACTTGTCGGACTTCTA
The DNA here is from genome assembly GCA_034663535.1 of Citrus x limon. Taxonomy (NCBI): domain Eukaryota; kingdom Viridiplantae; phylum Streptophyta; class Magnoliopsida; order Sapindales; family Rutaceae; genus Citrus; species Citrus x limon. The sequence continues at coordinate 27,491,044 of CM067997.1, forward strand.
CCTACTAAGGTCCCAAGGCCCTGGAAAAAACAAAACTTACCCCACTCACTTGCCGGAGTGACTTAACAAGTCATGACAACTCTACTCTCCACTCTCATCGATATTTGTTTTCCGAGAAAACCCATAAGGAGAGAGACTTCCGTTATTCATGAGGTTTACTTACAAATGGAGTTTATGCAAATTGTAGGCTGCCCGTAGCACCGCTAATATTTTTTTTGGGCTATTTAGGCCCATTTGGTTTTAATTTTTTCCCGAAAATGCCCATTGGTTTAGTTAGTATGATTCTTGAGTACATTTAATTGGCACAAAGAAGCCCGACGCAATTACCAGGCAGGTGGTGGGTCTTTGTAGCTGACACGAACATTTGAGGTAGGATTTTATATTTGATCTTAGTCAAGATCTTCAACTATTTGCTTTGCTATTAAGACTAACTTGGATCTCTGTTTAACTTTCTTCCCATAATCATCAAAGTTAATCATAACTACTTCTCTAAAATTGGGTTCAGTCTACGATAAACTTTCAGGATTAAAGAATAGGTAATAACATACATAATACAACTCCAATGAGACATCTAGTTGACAAAAATAATAATAATAATAATAATAATAATAATAATAATAATAATAATAATAAATATCGTAACACTATGTTATTGACTTATTGTCAAAACTAAAAAGTTTCAGTCTCACTGGATTGATCGGTTTAACTACAACCTCCTACAAGTAAAAAAGTGTAAAAGAAAGGGTGAGTATAGAACTGATCTTCGCTTAGTAATAGGTTTTTAGCATAAAATAATTACTAAAAATATTATTTTTGTTTATTAATTTGATTTCTTTTATGTTTTTATATTAAAACAATTGATAAGGTGAAGAAGATTTATTGTAACGGAGCATGTATGAATAAAAAAATTATAATAATAATGATGTCCTTAACTTTATTGATTTTATTTCCTAATTGAATAATAAGGATAATTTTGCTTTTATATAATATATTTGAGGATATATATGGAATTGTATTATGTATAAAATTGATTCTTAAAATCAGATTATATTTTTTAAAAGGATGTGACTATTTAAATCCACTAAAATACTCTTTAAACTCATTTACTTATTATATCCACTATTAAAATTTAAAAAGTAAGTTCATACTCTACACACCCACCTAAATACTAAAACTAAACTTTTGAAACCAATTTCTATGTTAATAATCAATTCTAAAAAAAAAATCATTACGGTAATTTACAACTCATTGATCAAGAACATAAAATTGAGATTTTATTTATGATTCATTGAACAAACTTGCTTCATTTGTGTGATTATTTTTTTAGCAGTCAAACAAAAATTGATTTAAATGTGCACATAAATGCTTAGGGGTAAATTTATATGGATATTTTTGGACCAATAAATAAAGGACATGTAAAAAATTACAAGGATAAAATGGAAATAATACGTGAAGCAGTATAAGGATGTCATTTGGAATAGTTTACTATATTCGATGGGCTTGTAATTCAATGGTCAAGGTTGGACACTTTATGATCTTTATGTGAAAGAATAAACCTAGTGTAAAAAGAATATTTTTATAAGTTTTCTTTAAATATGACACATCGCCCTAAAAATATTCTCTTCTTTTGACCTAAGCATGACATTTAATAATCAATTTTATGTATTCTCCTTACCATTAGCCTCCATTATATAATGTCTTATTCACCCATACTCATTCTCTCTCAATCTCTCTCTCTCTCTCCATCTTTTAAATCATCACTCATTTCTCCATTTTTTGGAGTCTATTTTCTATTATTCACCTTCATCATCTTCTCTACCATATTATCACCCTCTATATTTTTATTCACTATCTTCATCTTCATCAACACCATACATCTCTATATAGCTATCCAGCTTGTGTTATTCATCTTTGATAATGTAAAATTTCATGCAATCTCTTATTTATTTAGTGGATTTGTAACAACTTGCTTCTGTGGACGTAGGCCAAAAAACGAACTATGTAAACATTGAGTGTTCTTCATATTTATGTTTATTTTACAATATTTTTAATTTGAAATCAAGATTGCATTTCACTTATGAGCTTATCTGAGTTACCCTACTTAAGCCAATTATTCTATTTGACCACATAAGTTATCCCCCGAGTATATCTGAGCTACTCCTAAGCACACATTAGCCCCCATATCAACTCCCTAAACTAACTCCTATGGGGCTCCATTAACCTTCTGTTTCCTTATTATTTTCCATATGACCACCTTAACTCACTTTGTATATTACTTTAACTTACCATCTAGTATACCTCAACTAAACCACCTGCACCTAAAGGCACAGCACGGCCCACAAGGGCCCGTGGGCCGTGTCGTGCCGTAGCCAATTGTATTTTTAAGGGCACGAAACGAGTGGGGCCATGCCCAAAAAGGGCCTATCAGTTTTTTTTTTTTCCTTTAAGCCTACATGTCCAACGTGCCTAAAAAGCCCACGTGTCTGACGTGCTTTTTTAAGCTCACATGTTTGACGTGCTTTTTTAAGCCCATCAACCTAATAATAACAACAACAACAACAACAACAATAATAATAATAATAATAATAATTATTATTATTATTATTATTATTATTATTATTATTTTTATTAAGAGAGCAATTAATATTTTATTATCAGTTTATTACAAATTTCACAACTATATATTTAATTTCACAATAACCAATCATAACACAACAAAACATAAATTTAATTCCATAGATCATAATAATGATTAATTAAAATAAAAATTACAATCCTGAAATAACAATTACAAGAAGTCACAACTACGAGATATCAATTATAACAAATCATAAGCCACAATTTATTATAAAAATATTTAGTTCATAATTTTTTTTTTTGTGTATAAATATGAAAAATATTTCATTCACAAATGAAACATATCTCCATTAAGTATTAACTATGTTATGATTTCATAAATGAAATATTAATGTCATAAAAAATTTTATTTATCATTTATAAAATCATGATATTTATAATTTTATTTATTAAAATCGTGATATTTATTTATTCATTTAATAAATTATAAACATAAAAAATTAGAATATTTATTTAAATTAGAACTTAAATTAATTTTTAAAAGCATGTGCTAAAAATGTATTAAAAATTTTAATTTTAAGATATTTGTAAAATCATAACATTTTATATTTACTTTTCATTAAAAAATTTTACTTTGATATCTTTTTGGTCCACGTGCTATTGATTGCTCATGGCCACGTGTTAGCTCACTAATGAAGCGTGGTTATTACGTGCATTTTCCCGTACCTTGATTTAGCCCATCTCTAATCGTGTCGTACTTTTAAAGCTCGTGTGCAAAAAATTCTAGGCCAGGCCTGGCCCACGTGCATTTCGTGTCGTTCCGCGTGCCCTATCGAAACGTGCTTGTGTCATGCCGTGCCACATGCCACTCGGCCCATTGGCCATCTCTATCTGCATCTAAACCTAAACTTATTACTAGTTCCTCTCAAATATAAATTCATTTGTTTGAATCAGATTTGAGTTGAATCTAGTGAAACCCAATCATTTGGTTTGAATCAAATAGTAGCAAAAATTTGGTGAAAACAATAAATATGGATTCAAACAAAAAAATTACATTAAATTATAGAAGTTAGAGAAATGGGAATAATGTTTTCTCTCTCCAACATTTCTCTTTATAAAAAACTCTATCTATGTAAAACTTTCTCTCTCAAAGTTTTAATTTTCACCATTCAAATTATAATAAATAAAAAACATAATTCATAGTATATAGGAATTGATCGGTCAAGTTCAGATATGTTGATTGCGATTCAGTTTCTGTTTGGTTTTTTAGATAAATTTTGGTTGAAAAAGGATAACATATCGATTATAAATCCCAATTTCCATGCCCCCCCCCCCCCCAAAAAAGCATTGATAAAGTTTTTTCATTAAAAGTGGGTATATTGAATATTTTAGTGAGTTCAAATAATCTCATTTTTTTAAAAAAAATATTTTGTAGAGTCAGACGATTTTACCAAAACTGAATTTTATAAAATAATAAATATCAAAATTAATTTATAATTTATCAAAATTATTTATTGTTAATTACAACATAGCAAAGTAAAATATTTTATTTAACTTCTCTATGTTGTAATTAACAATAAATAACACAATGAGTAATCCAGTAATAAATTTTTTTCATTAAAAAGTGGGTATATTAAATATTTTAGTGAGTTCAAATAATTCTTTTTTTTTAAATCTTTTGTAGAGTCAGACGATTTTACCAAAACTGAATTTTAAAAAATAATAAAAATATCAAAATTAATTTATAATTTTTCAAAATTATTTATTGTTAATTACAACATAGCAAAGTAAAATATTTTATTTAATTTTGCTATGTTGTAATTAACAATAAATAACATAATGAGTAATCTAGTAATAAACGTTTTTCATTAAAAGTGGGTATATTGAATATTTTAGTGAGTTCAAATAATCCCTTTTTTTTTTTAAATAAATCTTTTGTAAAGTCGGACGATCTTACCAAAACTGAATTTAAACAAAATAATAAATATCAAAATTAATTTATATTTTTTTAAAATTATTTATTGTTAATTACAACATAGCAAAGTAAAATATTTTATTTAACTTTGCTATGTTGTAATTAACAATAAATAACACAATGATTAATCTAGTAATAAATTGTTTTCATTAAAAAGTGGGTGTATCTTGAATATTTTAGGAGTTCAAATAATAAGATTTTAAAAAAAATCTTTTGTAGAATCGGACGATCTTACCAAAACTGATTTTTTAAAAAATAATAAATATCAAAATTATTTGTACGATCATCATATAATTCTTTACTTTTGCCTTTATTTTTAGAAGAAAACTCTCAGTGCGTAGTGCATGTAAGAAAGCAATATTAAAGAAATACACAATGGGTCTTTCGCTTAAATCAAATTTCAATTCATCGAATATTTAACTTGGAGTCTAGCTAATTCCCTTTCCAGGCTGCTCGCTATTGTAAGAAGCCATATTGTACATACACTGCCAATTTTCAATCACTAGAGACCAGAAGACTAAAGAAAGCACAGCTAGGATTAGCAATCATTCAAACAAATGTAATCAAATATCAATCAGTTATAAATTATTGAAGGGTTGTGGATGCTCCACTCAGGTGCGGCTGATTACTTAAAGAATAATGTGGGTAAGTGTAATTAGGTAAGGTCTCAGTTTGAAGGTAAGAGGTACAATATACTTACCACCAACATCGTGGAGAGTGTTAATTCTTTCATGAGGGAACTGCGAAAATTTCCTATTACTCATCTTATTGATCACTTTAGAAAAACAATGCAACAATGATTTTATAATAGAAAATTTGTGGCTGAATAAATGAGTACTCGGCTAACAACATTGGCGGATGAAATAGTCACTGAGAGGAGAACTATGGTTGAAAGAATGATCGTTCGCCAAGTGTCTCTACATTGGTTTCAAGCTGTAAGTGGTGTGATCAAGGAAGGCTTAGTTGACATACAAAATAGAACTTGCTCCTGTAGAGTATTTTATCTTGATTAGCTTGTCTGTGCTCATGTAATTGTGGCTTTTCTGACTGTCCGAGTAGATTACATAAACCTTTGTTCGGACTACTACATCGAGGAATCGTTGGCGATGGCTTATGCACAACCAGTGGAGTCGGTTGGCGACGTGGCTGATTGGGAAGTTTCAGATGAAATTCAAGAGATGCACGTTTATCTACCTGTTGAGGCACCACCACCTGGTTGTCGTAAAGAGCTTAGAATACCCTCGGCTGGCGAGGACCTCAACCAGAACACTGTTAGATGCGGGCGGTGTAATGAACCAAGACATAACCATAAGCGATGTAAGAATTTCATTGCATCGAGTCGAAGTTAGTTGTATTGTTTCAAGTGATTATGTTAAAACATTTGTTACTTTTTTGTGTATTGTACACTTATATTTCATGAAATTTTATTTCTAAGTTTTTTATTTTATATTAAAATGTGAGCATGAAAATTATATTAACTTGAGTACGCAAATTAGAAACAAAAATTCATGTTTCAACATTCAAATTACTACAACGGTTTACAATATAATATCATCATTAAATATGTCAACTGCAATCTTCTTTCTAAAGTACTCCCCATTTCTACCGTTAAAATTTAATTTAAGCCCGAACATTAAATACATCGTAAACATCAACAAAAAAAGACCGCAATCGCCAATATCAGGCTCTTGTTATGGCACACCCTTAACTACGACAACTTTCCACGGGTTGGTACTCGGATGTTGTAAAATTCAACATATTCTAACCATCGAGGGAAGATAACTTCATACGGCCTGAACTTTAACTTGTATTTTTTATCGTGTCGAAACATCAACAATGAGTCATAAATCTAAACTTTGTTCTTACGAAAGTCAACTCGAGTTAGTACCCAATGCTCGCGGTCCATGCTAACAGGGATGAATACCTGTATATAAAAAATTATTGTAAATGTATCATGTATCATACGAAATTGAAAAACATACAACAAAAAGACACATTTGATTGTGTCTGTAAAATTAAATAAAATACACAACATATCGACATTCGTCATTAGTTTGGACATGATGTGCTACCGCCCACCAATATAACTATTCAAGTTGTGGCTATATACTAATGAATCGACCGCACAATCCTCGTTGTTCCACAACTGATTCAAAAACACCTAATATATAGATATCCAAAAATTATATAAATTAATAAAACTTCAAGGCGTTAGAAGATAATAAATAAATAAAAAGAGTTATTATAATTTATGTTTGCATGTCCAAAAAAATGTGTCTGTATGTGTGATACGCTGAACTAAGGCAATCAGATATTGCCGTTGCTTTTCGCTAATCAAGCGATAATACTCGTGAATATGCTGTAGAGGAGTATAAACATGTCGATTTAAAAGAAAAATAATACACAAATCCACAACACTCAAAGAAATTAGTAAAAAAAAATTTACCTCATCACCTGGCCATCCTATCGAAACATGGCCCAAAATTACTTAAAAGAACGACCGTGGGTGTTGGACTCTTCGATCCACTATCATATCGCCAGCGAACCATCGGTCAAACTCATCATACAGACTAGAATCCTCCAATCCTCTAAATGGATTTATATCCACACTCGTACTCATGTCAATCGCATGGTCCATGATTTGGGGTGAAGGTAAAGGCCGGACGTTCTTTCCTCGCCTGACTAGAGGAATCATGTAAGGACTATTAAAAACATACGACGGTCTGTACGCTCGGCCGAACTTACTAATGCCCGGAAGCGCCTCAGTGAAGACCTCCATGCTCTCCCCACTAACATCCCCGTAGAAACTATACAATGACGTGGAAGTAGAAAAATTTTGATTTCCCACATCAGTTTACACTCTATAGTCATCTGGAGCCTGTCCATTTAGCAAGATGAACATATTAAACAACTATCAAATTAAAAGCTAAACAAACACAATTTTTAAATTTAAATTTGCTCACCGCATACGAGCGTCGAGTCGGAGAATCCTTGTTTGGACATTTAGACAGTGAATCGATAAATCTCACCATGGTTTCTTTAAAATCTTTCAATTCTGACTTAAGTTCGTAAATGTTACGATCAATCTTGTCCATCCGTCGTCTCATATAATCATTAAACTATTTTGTCCTCGACTATTACAAAGAAAAAAAAACTTTATAATAACATATTGTTATAATGATTTATATATGAGGAAAAGAAATTATTTATAATCTCGGAATCATGTGCGTCATCAGACTTGTCTGTCTGCTCTTGATGGTCATCTACATGCATCTCATCCTCAGATGTCTCGTGACGCTGCTCTGAAGTTGGGCTCGGTATGTCGTCATGCTCGTCTGATGCCTTGTAACGGGCGGTGGCGCGTTGATTGAAGGTTGGTGCTGTAGAAAGTAACATTTAAAATAAATAAATAAATGAAAAGCAAAAAATTTCGATTGAATAAATAATAGTACTTAAAGGATACCGACACTATGAACCCAGCTTGGAATACGTGGCATGTAATCCTTCACAGTGAGCCAATTTTTTTGCGACTCTCTTTTGCATTTGGCTCAAGGGTTTGTAAAATGTCCCCCTGCCATGAATTCAACCCAAAATTTTAATTAAGTGTACAAAACTCAAATTTAGTAATGTCAAAAATAGTATTATACGTCTACCAATATATATTACTTACAAGACGAGATTCGTCATTGATAAATGAATAAACCTCAGTAAAGTTGATTTTAGAAGAAGCCATGGGCTTCCATTGCACGATGTGGGGATTATTCTTCTTCGTTTTCACGACCCATGCTGACAGCAAACCTCCAATCGCTTCGTAAATTCAAGCCTGCGAAAACCAAAGTGAGAAAGCTATTAAAACTACCATTAAATATTTAATGTTACTTTTTTATTAAAAAAAATAACACACTTGAACCCCGGACGTAAAGCCGTAAACATTGTACTTTTTAATTTTATGATTTGGTTTTTCCAATCGAGTCGTCTTAAATTTCTTATATTTCTCATTCAGTGCTTTGTCAAGACTCTTATATACCATTTCCCACGACAAACGACCCCATGGATGATTTCGGAAGTGCTCTATATTATCTAGTTCGTTAAGCCATGAGAAATTGATTTGACAGTGGTAATTTATTCCATTTAGAACTCTGTTCGCAAAATAAAAGAGCGCAATCTTTAATGCGTCAAGGTCGTCCATAGCCTCGAAGTCCAACTCCTCAAATAATGCATCGAATTGCTTAAGATTGATATTGCGAAACAAACCATCAAAATACATATTCATTAGCTTATGCACTGTTTTCTTATTTCTTAATGTGGTATCTACACCATAGGAAAGTCCAGTAACCAGGCACCATTTTGTAATTGACAAGTGTATCAAATGTTCACTAATTTGAAACCATAACTGATGCTCCCCACTGTATTCTCCATGGGCCACTTGTCTAAGCAAAATATTGTGCGAAATTACACCACTAAACAGAAAGTTTCGGCACTCAAGGAAATGCCCAAATATGTCCTCCTTAAACAGACGCAATTGTCTCTTTGTTAATTTTTGCTCGATGGCTTTTACGACTGTAGATAAGTTACACATGCTTGAAATTTGCCCCGAAAAGTGATCGACATAAGCTAACTTCACCTTGCCTAGTTCGTTTTTCGATACTTCTGATTTCGCCATGTATCTGTAATATTTATAACATTATTACATTGCATTTACAACAAAAAAAGAAAATTGACTTCACGTAAAAAAAAAAAAAAAAAAAACCATTGTAATTTGGTACGACAGAATGTCTGTCGCGCGCGCGCGCCAACAACCCTCCTCCTCCACGCCCACGGTAACTTTTTCACCCATGCACCTCACCAACAACTTCACCCATGCACTCAACATCACAAACTCCTTCAATCTTCACTCACCATCACCATCACCAACACAACACAAAAACCACAACATAGAAGAAGAATAGGAAATAAAAAGTTAGGGTTTTTGACCAAACCTTTAATTTGCACTCTTAGCTGAAATTTTGGTGATGTTGGCTGTCGAGAATGACTCCGGGAAGCCGCCGACGACGAGTGAACATGTTGGGAGTGAATTCGGCGGTGAGAGAGAGAGAGAGGAAGGAGAGGAAGGAGAGGGAAAGTTATGGGAGGGGCATTTTCGGGACTAGGGATGATTATTGGCTAACGTTGATAGGAAAAAAAATTGAGGGGTTAGTTGTGAAAATAACAAAAAAAATTGGATTATTTGTGTAAATTCCCCTACGAATTTGACAAAATATGTTTTTACCAAATTTTGATAAAACCCTGTTTCATTTAACTTAAAATATTAAAGCAACCGCGCGTGAAACATGCATTGTCCAAAAATGTCAAAAGCAAGCAATGATTTTTGTGGCAAGTTATAAGTGTGAGCCATCGTAAATTAAGACAAAGCGATAAATGCAAAAGTCATGATGAAGACATGCATGATGCAATTTGTCAAGCCAAAAACAGTGCTTGGAAATATGAACAAGTTGAAACGGGATCTTCCCTTCTGTACGTAGGATGGAATTGATCTATTTGAATTATTCAAATGGGAAAATATCCACCGTTCACCCGTTTTTTTTAACTTTTTGAAAAATACACAATTCTTTTTTTTTTTTGTTAGAATCCACCTAAAGTTACATTTTGTTTTACTTTTCCACTTCCGTTTGGAATCCGTTAAGAAAACTAACGGAAACTTAAAAAAATGATCATTTTACCCCCAAACGAAAATTACAATTTCACTCTAAAAATGTCAAAAATAATCAAATTTAATAATGAATATCGTTATTGGTACGTTAATGAAGTACAAAAAAATCTTAACTACTAGAGATTATAACTCAATGAATAATAAAACTCTACTTATCTTAAATTCAATTGATGGTTTGCGAGATTGGGTTATTTTTAATACTACTATTATAATTTAGCATTCTAATTACATATATATTTAAAAAAAAACCATGCATTTGATGGTTGTGGAATTAATTTCTTTATTGACCGATAGAGAAAATAATTGGTCAATAGAGAAATTAATTAGATTTAATCTAATTATTTTTGGTAATTTTTAAGGTGAAATTGTAATTTTCTTTTTGGGGGATAAAATGGTAATTTTTTTAAGTTTCCATTAGTTTTCTTAACGGATTCCAAACGGAAGTGGAAAAGTGAAACAAAATATAACTTTAGGTGGATTCCAGTAAAAAAAAAAAAGAATTATGTATTTTTAAAAAAGTTAGAAAAAACATATGGACAGTAGATATTTTCCCTATCCAAATTCATCAAAGATAAAAATTGTCGAATTGAGCTAAACATTGAGAGAAAGGGATATGTTGAGGCATTTTACCAGCTGTGGATGGAATGGGATATAAAGAGTATTTACCGAATTAATATAACACAATTCAGTGTTTTGGATGTGTGGTTTAATTGCATTACACAAATTTGTTTTTCCCTACACTCGATAAAGTCTCGACCTTTGAATTTCATCCTCCTTGTAGCTCTCCTAAAACTGATTCTCTCTCATCACTGTATTATAAAATTTTTGCTGTAAAAGGTTTAGAATCTTTTTGTCCGCTTTCCCATAGAGTCTACTCATAGTAGTCTTTTTAACTTAGACCACGACATTATTTCAGGAAAGGAAAACCAAAAGTTTTAGGTCACGATAAAATATAAATAACAACATAAACTATCCGTGTATTTTTCTTAAATACAAGAATTTTCCAACAAATTTTTGCGAAGAATTTTCAATAAAATTAAATAATTTAAGTACTATTAACTTACTAGATAGGTGAACAATCGAAGAGAATATATATATAATAATAGAATTTTATTATTTATTCAAAATTTTTTTTTTTGGACAAAAAACCTAACAAAATTATGGAGGTGTTCCGAAACGAGGTTTACGTTAACTCACTTTGCTAAAGAAAATAATTTAGAGATAAATAGCACCGCCATTAATAAATCAGATATGAGAGTTGGCATGTCATGTTATTTTCATTCGGTCCGCCTAAGTTAAAGTTACATTTAACGTAGTTTACGGCTGTCATGTAAAATATCATATAGACTCTTATATTCTTGATTATTTATAATGTATTTATAAATATTATAAAACTTCTACATTATAAAATTTCATTTAGTTCCTTACCCTCTATTTTATTTCATTGAAACCCTTAGAGTATCAACTCGCCCTCTATAATTTTAAATTCTCAAAATATCCTCTATTATTAAATGAATTATAATTAGTATAATTATTTTATTATAATTATAAGTATAATTATAATTTTAAAATGGATGATGATGATGATGATGATTATTATTATTATTATTATTATTATTATTATTATTAACAACAAGAAGAATAAAAAGTATTATAATTAATCTATTAACAATAATTTTTTAGTTAAAATAATTAACAATAATTATTAATAATAATTAATATTTTTGAATAATAATAATAATAACAATAACAATAATTAAAATACGAAATAATAATTATGATAAAGATTAATTAAGGATTTTATAGTAATTTGTTACAATTTAACTGATTCTAATTTTGATTCTAAGACAAGGTAAGCACATAAATAGTAATACAGCTCATTCTAATTACGATTCTTACAGTTCAAGTAAATAAATTATTCTGATTTCAATTTTTCATTTTAATTCTAACTATTCTGATTCTAACTCATTATATTTCTATCTAATTTCGATTCTTGTTTGGTAAATGCAATATAAAATTCATAATAGTTATGAATAAATTGTAAATAATATAGAGTGATTTACAATTTTATAGTGCATTCACTAAACATGAATCGAAATTATTTGGAAACATAATGAGTTAGAATTGGAATAGCTAGAATCAAAATAAGAAATTGGAATTAGAATAATTATTTACTTGAACTGCAGGAATTGTAATTAGAATAAGTTGTATTACCATTTATGTGTTTACTTTGTCTTAAAATTAAAATCAGACTGAGTTAAATTGTTACAAATTACAAATAAAATCCTTAATTAATTTTTATTATAATTATTATTTTGTATTTTAATTATTGTTATTGTTATTATTATTCACAAATTAATTAATTATTATTGTTATTATTAGCAATTGAACTAAAAAATTATTATTAATTATTGCTAATAGATTAATTAATTATAATACTTTTTATTCTTGTTAATAATAGTAATGATAATCATCCATTTTAAAATTATAATTATAATAAAACAATTATTATAATTATAACTATAATTATAATCCATTTAATAATTATTATATTTTTAATTAAATGGAGGGTATATTGAGAATTTAAAATAATAGAGGGCGAATTGGTACTCTAAGAGTTTTAATGAAATAAAACATAAGATAAGGGACTAAATGAAATTTTATAATACAAAATAATTTATAATACTTATAAATAAATTGTAAATAATTAGGAGTATAAGGGGCTACAAGATATTTGACAGGGCAGCCGCAAGTTACGTTATATGTAACTTAGGCGGACCCTTTTCAAGAACTTAAATTAATATAAGCTTTTTCCAGTATGAGCGTTGGCATGTCATGTCATCCTCTATCATGTTATTGACGTCATGGGTTACTAAGACGGTTATTTATATACACTTAATTTTGTGCCCACCGCCCAACACGTGAGACATGCATTATCCAAACAAGACAAATGCAAGTAATAATTTGTGTGGAAAGTTGTAAGTGCGGGGCTGTACAACAAATTAAGACAAAGCAATCAATGCAAAACTCATGATAAAGACACGCATGGTGCAATTTGTCGAGCCAAAACCAGTGCTTGGAAATACGAACAAACGGGAACTTCCGGTGGCATCGAATGGATTTATTTGAGTTATAAAAACAAGTTTGTCAGTTTCTCCTAGTTAAAGTAATATATATCACTTATTTTGTTAATAAGAGTAGCATTATTTTACAGTAATTATTTTTATTTTTAATTTATATTTATATTTATATTTATTATAAATTATATAAATTAAAATAAAATTTTAAATTAAACTATTAAAAATTAAAAAATATATACTTTGCTATAAATAAAAAATTCATAATAAGATATTTTTTTATACTTTTTTTAAAATATTTTCTTATAATACATGTATATTTTATATTATTCTACAAATAACTTATTTATCTCTCTTTTCCTTAAAATTTTTTAGAACTAGAGGAGCTTTTGGATATTATTAAAATAATAGAGATAAGCAATATGTATGATTTCATTAAAGGCTAAATTTACAATCTCCATCATCCAAATTCTTCAAGGATACAAAACATTGAAAGAGGGGGATGTGTTGAGGCATTTTACAAGGTGTGGATGGAACGGGATGTTAAAGCATTTACCGAATTAATAAACACAATCCAATGTATTGAGAAACGTAAACATGGGTGGGCACTTAAAGTCTGAAAATTAATTTCTACTCAAGCGCACTCTTAAAAAAGTAGTTTAATTTTATTATAACACAATTGTTTCCTACTACATTCAATAAAGCACTCGCTATTTCGAATTAAGATTCTCTCTTAATTTGAGTTCTTTTGAGTTTTAAAAAATTATGTGTTATGTCTCTTTTAATTATAGTGTATAGATATGATTTAATTTCTTTAATTTCTTTATTTATTAACCACCAATCACCACATATTATTTTTGTTTAAGAATCAGATCATAAGAGAATCATAATTGGATTAAGATTTTCCGCATCTCCACCTTGTTCTAATAGCTCTTCTCACTACCAATTCTCTCTCACCACTTTATCGTAAAAGTTTTTCTGTAAAATGTTTAGAATCTTTTTGTCCCCTTTCTCATAGAGTCCATAGACATCATTTGGAAAGAGTAAGGTATTTTAATTTCTTTTATTTATCTTTTGGGTTAAGAAGTCACACTTTTAGTCAATGAAAGTATAATTTTTATTTTTCATAGAAGTCTATTTAACTTAGACCATGATATTGTTTCAAGAAAGAAAAAAGAGGGTTGGATCACGATATATAACAATATAAGCTATTCGTGCAATTTTTCTTAACTATAAGATTTTTCTAACAAATTTTTGCGAAGAAATTTAGATTAAAGTTATTGACTTGCTAGATATATGAACAATGGAAGAGAACATAATAATAAAATTTTATTATTATGCAAACCATGTTGTCTTTCAAAAAAAGCGGTAACAAAGTTGTGGAAGTATAGCGAAACGAGAGTTACGTTAACTCACTTTGCTAAAGAAAATAGTTGCAGTATGAGAATTCAAGATGGAAGATATGAAATTCGAATCGAAGAGACTAGAGATTAATTTATGGTTCAGAAATATATTTAATTAGTTAGGTAAACTTGTCCTTAACAATCAATTAAGTTGTGGGTATTTTCAAAATAAAATATTTTATGAAAATAAAAGTGTTCAGATTACGCCACCATTAGTAAATTAGTCAGGACAGTTGGCAAGCTCTGTTATTTTCAAGAACTTAAATTAGTAGAAGTTTTTTCTAACTGATGTCATCCTATATCATGTTATGGATGTCATGGGCTACGTACAAGTGCATCTATAAGAGTCCAAGACCTCAAATTATGATTTATACAAGGCAAACCATACAGGCGCATGGCTTTTCATATATACTTAATTTTATGCCTACTTGTCCAACAGTTAAGAACCGCAGCCAATGCTACAAAATATGTTCCCCACCAACCAGGATCCTACCACAAATAATGCTCACATGCATTGCACAATAGATAATAACAATTGTTTCCCCCACTCGAATTTGATATAGGGAGACATAATTTTAATGTACGAGAATTTAATGATAAGCAGAGTTTTTTTTAAGTATTTAATTCATAGTTGTTAGATAAAAAATTAAAAAGTAAATAAAAATTAAATCATAACTAATAATTTAGTGGTTAACAAAAAACTCAACTCAGAATTTTAATCCAACTTTAATAATGATGTCACTCACAAAAACGACAACGTGGATTCTACTCCCACTCCTAGGGTGAGAAAGAAGTTATACTCCATGCTCCTACATTCGCTTCCTGTAGCGAGGAATTTTTGTTGACCGAATATTTTTAACTGCTCTTGGAGCACGCTATTTTTCATTCATTCTTTCTTATATGTATGTTTAAACTAAAGACCTTTTTACTAACACATTCATAGAAGAACACGCCCTCAGTAATTTTCAATTCTAAAGCTCATCTAGTTATGGATTTATCAAAGTTTGAAGGGGGGCCCTCTAATTCTTGTGTTAACATTATGGTAAAGTTACGATGCTTCTCCAGCTCGGGTTGGTCAAGATTCAAGCATGCTCCTATTTCGCGGGTTGGGCCTGTTTCTAATTTGGAAACGGAGTTTGAAGACTAAACAGTTAAATTTCACATTTTTGATCCAATCTAAGTATTTTTTAATAAAAAACTTAGAAGTATTTGTAACCATTTTCTATACTATAAGAGTATAGCTGTCATTTTCATATTTTTATGAAGAAAGAAATATTTGAATACACATTAATGGAAAATAAATTTTTGATTAGGAATAGTGCTGTTAATTATCTAGTTTTCTAACATTTTCCAAATTAAACTAGAAAAATATTTTAAATATTTCTTCACTTGTTAGAATAGCCTAAAATCATGTTCAGGTTTAAGTCGTTTCGGCTTTCCTTGAGCTCACTTATGCTTTTCACACCATGAATCACAAATGAAAGTCCAAAAACAACTCCATCAGGCCCATTACTTCAGTACATTTCGATTAGCTCATGAGGGTATTGACTGGATAGTTTAGAAACATTACATCAATACATTTTAACCATTACTTATTCAAAAAAGAATATTGTTGTAAAAAGTTAACCGTTACATCAAGCGTAGATTATTTAATTTGCACAAAGACGCCAGACAATCACCGTGCAGGTGGTGGGTCCTAGATTGACGTGTACCTCTTGAGGTGGAAGTTTATATTTGATCAATATCTTCAAATATTTGCTTTAGCTGTAAGACTAATTTCGATGTCCTTTTACTGTGCTTCCCATAGTCCTGAAAGTATGTGCCATTTTCATGTTGTTTATACCTTCAATGTCCTTCACCACCACACTGTGATCTCTACTCCAATGCTTACGGTTGTTCACCAAATAGTTGCCATAAAATAAAGTGTACAAAAAGTAAGCAAAGCAATAATGATATCAAAAGGGATTTCATTCATTCTTTCTAGAAAAATTTGGTAGCCTATTCCTAGAAAGTCTAACAAATTGTTGGAGTCTAACAAATTGTTAGAGGGTTGAGCCAAAAATTTCTAAATATCCAACCAACAGAGTAATTTTTTTTAGGTAAAGTGACTTATTTTCTTATAAATTTAATTATCTCTTTTTTATTAATCAATGTGATATACAACTCAATAATCTCTCCTCTTAGACAAAACTACCACCGGACGAAAGAAACTCAATTCTTTCATCCGACACACTTAAATTATTCCACCATCACATTTTAGCTACTAGGGTTTAGTTACAATACCAATTATTGAGGGATTAGGCTTAAAATTTTTATTTATTCAACTAAAAGATTAATCTTTTTAGATGGAGTGACTTACTTCTTTATTAGTATTATTAAAATTATTATTTTTAATTGCCCAATCACCATTCTCTTCAACAAGATTTGTCCCGAGATCTAAAAGGAGTAACTATGATACAGACAGCTACGATCATCATGATGACGTTAGAGAATTTGTCCAATCAAACAACTTCACTATTTCATCAATTACTATAATTTTTATTTCTTCATACTTTACAATAAAAGATTCTAAAGTATTTTTTTTATAATACATTCAAGTATTACATGTGGGCATTTAAATATTTATCATAAAAAAAACAATTATATAATTAATTATATATATATTAAATAAATATAGTACAACACCAATACTTTAAAATCTTTATAACTCAGAAACTCCAGCACATTTCTTGGCTAATGGACAGCACAGGAGCATTTAATTATACATGAAGCAAACCATTCATAACCATATATTTCAACAACCTAAACTCATCAGTCACCACACATTTCAACTACCCAAATTTTACATACTAAACTTACCGCCACAAATTTAAACTATAACATATTTCACACAAACTTACCAAACTTAGGAACTTCTGAAAATTGGGCTTAATTGGTCTCTGTGTACATCGGGTTTAATATCCAACACATGATGGCTACTGGTTAGCGCCCCGCGTAGCTAACCCGAACTTCTTGAGGTAGAAGATTGTATCTGATACCAAGTTCTTCAAATATTTTCTTTAGCTCTAAGACTAATTTGGATCTCCGTTTAAGTTTCTTCATGTAATCCTGAAAGTTCATGGTATGAGTAACATAGAGAGTCATTTTCATCTTATTCACATCCTCAATATCCTTCACCACCACACTGTGATCTCCACTCCAATGCTTGTGCTTCCTCTCCAAGTAGCTGCAGTAAAATAACGTTGACAAAAATATGCACACAAAAAAAGTGACAAAAGATAAGCGTCAACAGTACGTTATAACAAAAAACCGAAAATTGGTATCAAAGACAAGTCTCAACAATCCTAACCCTTTAACATACAGTTGTTATCTCAAAAGAACTGACTTACTCTTTTATTCTAGATTTTAGTTTGTCAATGATCTCAACTGATGTGAAAACATCAATTGCAAACTCCACAGTATCACCCATCTCTCGCGGGCTCCTGTAAAAGTTGCTGATGGGTTTGGTTGCTAGAACTGAATTTGGATAATATATCCTCTGCTTGTCGTATCTCAGAAAGATTGTTGTCAAAATGTTCATCTCATCAACAACCATCTGCAACTTAAAATGCGTGCGTCAAGCAAACAGAGCCCTATTTTATAAAGTAGGCATAATCTAGGATGAAAATCAATTTAATTAATTTACCAGCACTCCGTCAATTAAGCACCTATCACCTACGTCAAATGGGTGCGTCACAAATACAAATATGATGGCTTCAAAGCAAGTCCTGGCTGTGTTACCAAACATGAATGCTAGAAGTAAAAGCTGGGATGTAACAACGGCAAATACTTTGTAAGTCAAAAGACCCATCACTAGCAACCACACTATGATGATCAGGACAATCACAATTGCTGAAAGAATCCTGTTCAACTCTTCTATGGCAGTCTTGGCATCATTTAAGGAACGCTTCAGAGTTTCGCGGTCATTATAAACTTTTGTCTGCAATGACAAGAACTTCATCACAAGATGATTTGATGATGCAGGACAAGTCAAGTAGAAATTGTAGGTAATATATGACAATGAAGTGTTTTGGGCTAAGTAAAAATGAGTTTGGATTAGTGCTAATTTTTTTTTGTACTCATAATTTTTTTCAAGTTCTTTTGGCTTGCGTGCATTTATAACATTAAATGATAACAGTATATTCTTATCTAATAATTATTAATCACAATTTTTTAAAAATCAAAATAAACACTAGATCATCATTAAATCCAATTCTTGAACAAATATATAATCGTTATGTTTACATATACAACTATAGCAATTCATATTTAAGTGATATGCAAATTTACTGTGACTTTTATTAGAAATACAAATATTACCACTTAATTAAAAAGAGTTCATGTGTAATGATTCTAACTGAAGAGCTTATTTAGTGCTAACTTGAACTTTATGCTTGGCTTTCTTAATAGTGTGATTAGTAGTTATTGAATAGAAAAATAATATGTATTTGAATCTAAACCGTATAACACTATAAATAGGAATCAAACTAAATTCAAACCAAACCTGAACTGTTGAAAAATTAGGAACTAAACAAGAACTGGATTTTAATTTGTTTTGGTTAGATTGAGTTTATTGTTGGTTTGGTTTGGTTTGGTTTTTCATTTTTCATTTTTTTAACTAATGTGGTTCATTCCTCAAGAGCCAAAATGGATCAAACTGAACGCTAAACCATTTAGTTTGAAAATTTTTAAACCAAACATAGACTTAATTTAATTCAGTTTCCTTTGATTCAATCCAATTCTGTTCGGTTCGGTCTAAGCTGAACTAAGTGCCTACTTCTATGCATAAAATCGAACCCAACCCGATCACTTCAGAAAATTGGAACCAAATTTTAATTCAATTTTGTTGGACTTGATTTATATTTAGTTTTGTTCTTCATTGTACTTTTTTTCAGTTTGATTCTTGCAAAAATTAAAGAGAATATTGAACCATTTGGTTCGAAAATTTTGAAACTACCTGAAATGGTTCAACTTTTTAATTTGATTCAATTGCATCGCCTCGACGTGACTAAAGATAATAATAAATCAGTACAGCTCAATTCAATATTGAATCTAAATCCAAAGAATCTTACCACCCATTTCTTAAAATCTGCCTTATCGATTTTTCCGCTCTTGACCGCTCCAAACAATTTCAGCAATTTTTTCACATGTTGCTCATTGTTCAAGAACCGCTTAAGCTGCTCCTTCTCGATAAACCTAGTCGTTGTTAACAATAATAAAATGTAAACAGGGAGATATAATTGATTCCGAAAGAAATCATATGAAACTGGAATTTAATTTAATTAAAATAATTAGACTCACTTGCTTTGAGGCGTTTCCAGATTCTTGATAATCTTATCAGCAAGATTCTTAGCTTCTGATTCGCTTTTAATCTCATTAGACTCATCAATCTCATTCGACTGGGACGACTTTAAGTCAGTGTTCCTGCTACTGAATAATCCTTTCGAGATACAAGCAGAAATCTTCTCTATTGTCATTTTTTCCTTAGACTTTTTCCGCTTGCTAATCCTAGAAATAAACTGCATCGCTGTATTTGCGGTCCTTAATTTTTTAATCTTATTCTCTTGTGCAGCTGAAAGAACCTGAAGAACATGCTGATGAAAGATCGCTTCATGAATCCGATGAAAGAATCGCTTGCTTTGGAAAGAAACACTTATTAACTTAACTGAGAGAGTCTTCACGAACCAAACAGCAGCGCCGGCAACAAAAGACGCAAGAGTCCTTGTAACGTGCTGGAAAATTTTACTAGTTTCTTTTGATCCCTTAACCCCATAACCGTCGTCAAACAAAAAGATCCAGACTAAAAGAACACAAGTCAACCAAATAAAAACGCTCACACTAGTCCTCAACCCATAAACAAAATACAGAACCAAATGCTTAAGCATGAATTTTTTTTCAATGAGGAAAACAATAACACTGATGAAGCATCGACTAAGCAGAGGACCAGAGAGTATCACCAATGCTAACAGACACCATTTCCACAGCTCTAGATCCCATATGACATGGTTTTGCAGCCTTTTCAAAGTTAAGCTAGCTATTAACAACCACATTATGGACACAAACATAATCAACTCAAGCATGAGTGAAACTTCCTTTATTTTACCTACGATTATATCTTGATCCTCCTTCTCCTCCTCCTCCTCCTCTTCCTCTTTCTCTTCCTTCTCGTCTTCATCTCCTCTAGAAGCAGCTGAATTCAAGTTCTTTGCTTTCTCTGCTACACGAGTTTCTTCGGTGTCTGGGTTAATCTGTATCACGGCGTTGTCGTTTCCATTGCTCTTTTTATCTTCCATTTGCGCTAACAAGGAAGAAGAGCTAGAGTTGTCGAACAGAGAGTTGGGTGTACTAGCAGCTGAAAGCGGAACCGCTATATGTAGAGTAGTGGTAACACGGCTTTGACAAAAAGGTTCTTACAATATTTTGATAAGAGCCTGTTTTCATTTAAGTTAAATTATTAAAGCAAAAACACGTGAAACATTATCCCAACAAAGCAAAAGTAAGCAATAATTTGTGTGGAATGTTAGATGAGTGGGCTCTCTAGCAAATTAAGACAAAGCAATAAATGCAAAAATGATGATAAAGACATTCCCGGTGCAATTTATCAAGCCAAAACTAGTGCTTGCAAACACGAACAAGTTGAAACGGGAACATCCCCTCATGTAGGTAGCATGGAATTGATTTATTTGAATTATCCAAATTCATTAAGGATAAAATTGAATTATCCAAATTCATTAAGGATAAAATTATCAAATTGAGCAAAACATTGAGAGAAAGGGATGTGTTGAGGTGGATGGGTGGAATGGGATGTAAAGTGTATTTAACGAATTAATATAACACAATTCAGTGTTTTGGGATTCGTACAAGTATTATATAGAGCTGCACAAAGGGTTGGCACTCAAAGTTTAGAAATTAATTTCTACTCACCGCACTCTTAAAATTCCCGAACAACCCTTAAGTGGCTTAATCGCATTATACATATTTGTTCCCCCCTACACTCAATAAAGTACTTGGCCTCTGAATCTCTTCCTCCTCCTAATTGCTATCCTCGCTACTGATTTTCTCTCACCACTGTATTGCAAAAGATTTTCTGTAAAAAGTTTAGCATCTTTTTGTCCCCTTCCCCTTAGAGTGCACTTATAGTAGTCCTTTTTACTTAGACCACCATATTTTTTCAAGAAAAAGAAAGGCTCAACAAATGTTTGCGAAGAGACTTCAATAAAATTAAAGAATTTAAGTACTATTAACTTGCTAGCTAGATAGATGAACAATTGAAGAGAACATACATAATAGTAAAATTGTATTATTTATGCTGAAAAAAGGGCAACAAAGTAGAGGAGGCATAGCAAAACGAGAGTTATGTTAACTCGCTTTGTTAAACAAAATAATTGCAAGCATAAGAATTCAATATGTAGATTGAAGAAATTAGAATTAAAGAAAGTAGAGTTTAAGTTATGGGTGTTAAGAGAAATGCATTTTAATTAGTTAGATAAACTTATCCTTAACAACGAATTAAGTTGCGGGCAATTTTGGAATATAATGTTTTATTAAAATACGATCGTTTAGATTATATTATAGAGGCAAATAGCGCCACCTTTAATAAATCCGTCGAGAGGGTTGGCATGTCATGTTATTTTCAAGAACTTAAATTAATAGAAGATTTTTCC
The DNA here is from genome assembly GCA_034663535.1 of Citrus x limon. Lineage (NCBI taxonomy): Eukaryota > Viridiplantae > Streptophyta > Magnoliopsida > Sapindales > Rutaceae > Citrus > Citrus x limon. The sequence continues at coordinate 27,513,489 of CM067997.1, forward strand.
ACTAATGTCATCCTCTATCATTTTTTAACACTGATGTCATCATCCGCGATCATGCTATTGATGTCATGGGTTACGTTCCAATGACTAAGACTTCAAATCATGATATATACAAGCTTATTTATTTATAATTAATTCTAGGCCTACTTGACCAACAGTCAAGAACCGCAGCCAATGCTACAAAAGATGTCTCCGGCCCCGGAAAAAGGGTCACATGCATGACACAATTTATAACTTCAATAATGACCTCACTCACTTTTGATAGTGGGAAACATAACTTTAATAATGATCGAGAACCGCAGTCAAGACGGACCTTGAAAATCAAATCCTAGCGTTTCGTATTGAAAATTTGAAAGTATTCGTAATCAGTGTAATGAACTTTACCTTTTTTTTAGAGTCCTGCTTCGAGTTTTTGAGATGATCTTTTTGATTTTGCATATTCTTGGATATCGTGCATACAAGCATATCGCAGTCTATTCTCAAATTTTCTTAAATAATAGTAGCGTAATTGTCCTTTTTCTGGGGAAAAAAAAAAAAGAGTTTGAAGACATATTAATGGAAAATAAGTTTTGATTAGAACATTACTGTTAATTATTTAATTATCCAGAATTTTTCCAAATTAAATTAAAAAATATTTAAAAAAAATTTCTGTTAGGATTAGTGTTCATTAATATATATAAGCATACAAAACAATTAATTTAAAAAGGGCAAAAAGCACTCACATTCTTAAGTTTTCTTAAATGGTCATATATATTCTTTTAATTTTAAAAAAAGTCACACAAATTTTTTTTTTTATGATTATACATTGGGTCCAACTATGGTACCACAGTAGTACCATACCGCAGCTGAATCCAGCTATTGCATCCAATTATGATGACAACTGTGAGTTGAATTTAATGATTGGATCTAATTATGGTATAATATCACCGTAGTACCATAATTTTTTCCCTATACCTTTTGATTATAACTACCCAAAAATTAATTTAAATAAAATTCAATGATAAATAAAACATAATATTGTAATAAATTAAGTTGTGCGTTTTTTAGGTACAAAATATATTATTAAAATATGATTGTTCAGTTTACGTTTTTGAGGCAAATAGCCCCACACCATTAATAAACCAAGCACGAGAGTTTGCAAGCCACGTTATTTTAAAGTACTTATGCTGCGTTTACTTTTTGGATTGGAGTGGGAATCCTGAGGAGTGGGAATCCTTGAATTAGGAGTGTGGAGTGGGAGTGGGAGTAGGGTGTTTACTTAGACTAAATGAAAGTATGGATTGTCAATCAGAATCCTAATTATTTGTTTACTTTGTCTTGGATTAGGAGTAAATTGTTTTAAATTACAATTTTATCCTTATGTACAGAATTATAATTTGTAATTAAAAAATTAATAAAAAATATATTTGGAAAATAAAATAAATATTTTATTATATTTATAAATTAATAATAATTACTAATATTCTTAATTATGTAAATCATAATTTTTTATTAATTTTAATTTAAATTATGTGAATAAAAATTATTAATAATAGCAACACAAATGAAATATTATTATTGATAATATAGTACAAAATTAATATTTTTTTAGAATAAAATATTTATTATTATTAATTAATTAAATAATTAATATTTATTAAAATTAATGTTTAATATTATTAATTTAAATATAATATTTATTTATTTTTATTTTATTAAATTTAATAAAATAAATATGATATATTATTATTTTAAATAAATATGATATTATTTATTTTATTAAATATGATATTATTTATTTTATTAAATATGATATTATTTATTTTATTAAATATTATTTGTTTATTTATTTTTATAAGGATAAAATGGGAAGAGGTGGGAGTGGATTCCCACTCCCACCTCCCCCCATGGGAGTGGGAATCCCACTCCCCACTCTAAAATTGGGTGGGACCCACGGATTCCCACTCCCACTCCCCCTTTTTTTAAGGTAAGTAAACACTGGAGTGGGAGGAATCCACACTCCACACTCCCACTCCAGAAAGTAAACACTGCCTTAAATAATAGAAGTTTTTTTCCTCTGTTGTCATCCTCTATCATGTTATTGATGTCATGGATTTGGTGTCAATGTATCTATATGAAACCTAGTAGATTAAAGGTGCCTTTTCTTCTCCAGTATCATAATAGAATGGAATAAGAGTAAAAATTAAGAATTACAATAAATTATTTATTTAAGTTGTAGTTATTAAAATCAAAATAAATTATATTCATATTGATGTATTTACTTTATTTTATAGTTAGAATGAACTATTATGAGTTATTAAAATGCCCTTAATTATAATTATGTACTTGTTCACGTATTTGTTCACTAACAAAATAAAGAGTAAATAATTTTACTATAAATATCATTAACATTATTATTCTCATTACATTAATAACAATAATAATAATAATAATAATAATAATAATAATAATTATTATTATTATTATTATTATTAGTATTAGTAATAGTAATATTATAGTTATTTTATTTATTATAATAATTAATATTAATAGCAATAATAATAATAATAATCATCATCATAATTATAATTATTACTAATAATATTTCTATTGTTATAATAATTATTATTGTTATTATTGTTGTTGTTGTTATCCAATTGAGATAGAATTTTTGGATAAAAATTTAATATGCATAGTAATACTCTTTTAAGTATGGATTTAGATCTAGTACTAAGCTCAACTTTTCATAATCATCTACCACACATGTATGTATAGTAATATAGGATAAAAATTAATTAGTTTTATATCCTTATCCAATAATTAATAATTGTATTGTTTTTAAAAGGTTAGCAATAAAATGTCAGCTCAGCACTAAATCTAAATCTTAAATATATAGGCATAAAAAAGAGTACAAAAAATATCACAATAACACTAAAGAAAAAATCTTCTTTTTGTGTTGAAGTAAAATAATATTTTTTGTCCTACTTTTATACACATAATACTGCTCTTTTTCAAAAAAAAAATATCACCTTCATTTGTTGGACATTGTTGATGCGAGATTCTGGTTGCCCTTCCTACAACGACCAGGATCTCTGCTCGATCAACTCTACCACGATCAAGATTTCTCCTCGTAACGTTTCTTCTCCAGAAGTCCCTGCGTACACAGAAGCAGGTTAGAGTACGCCGGTTGTTTCCCCGGCGTAAACCCTCCGACGCTCAAGTCAGATATGAAGGTTTTTTGCGCTCTTGGGAACACTAACCACTAATCTTATGGCTTTTCTCTAGTACCCATTCTTTAGAGCTTTCTTTTCGTAGTTATAATATCAAAAATGCTAACCCTTTTACCTTCGTTGGCTACCTTTTTATAGGCCTCCTCTGAACTCGGGCATTCTCTCCATTCGTGCTCGTTATCCTCCCACCTCTCGAAAGTGGATGCCCCATTTCCGTAGTCGTGGGTGGTTGCGTGGCCTTTGTGCCTTGATTCTCGGACTGGAGAGCACGCCTCGCCAACTGTCGTTGACCGGGTCTCCTCGACTCAACCCTTAGCAGGAATGTAGCAAGAATGACTTTATGCTTCCAACAGGAGATTGGCCTTGTGGATGAGCAGGATATTCCTGCTCCTGCTCCTGCTCCCCCGGATACCAGACTCTTACAAGATATACCTGCTCGAGGAACCCTATTACCAGATGTTTGCTCATCACTGCTTGTCTTCGTCGAAGCATATCCCACAAACACCGGTCCCCCAGTTTCTGGTGTTGGGTAACGTAGTAAGCCGACAGTAGAAACTTGACAGTTCTTACTTGCGCGGGATAGGAAAAAGGCTGCCAAAAGTCGTGTCGCATTTAATAGCGGACGAGGTGATGTGGCAGAAATCTACCCCTCTATTTGAATTTCAAACCAACGGTTACGAGACCCTCGGGATTTGGTGCTGTTAAATGCTGGCAACCCAAGAGTTCATTCTCCATTAGGAAAACCTAAAACCTCTCCAAAGGAAAATTCGTCATTTACTCCGTCTCTGTCCCTGTCTCTCCGGCAAAGAAGTTCGGGCATAAAGGCATCCATCCCTGTCCTTCTCCGACTGAACCACTATTTCAGGTATTACCTCTATCTCCTCGGTCTCGGATAGCTGTAGATAATTTCTTTTCTCTTTGCTTTGCTTAGGTAGTAGTTGGTGGTGGTGGTGTTCTGGTTATAGCTTAGGGAATGTTGAGAGGTAAAGAGAAGGTCATTGAGGTTGATGACGATGAGTTGGACTTCCTGCCTAGTCTGCTCACCGATCCTGCTTTTGACCCCGGGATCCCCTTAGAACCCATTAGACCTAGTGTTGGTACTAGCGCTAGGAGGATGTCCCCCCAAACAACCTCCTCAAGCGGAAATAGCGGTGAGGAGGGGTCTTTTGGCTCGGAAAACACCCTGAGTGAGGATCGAGGAGGTGATTCTGGTGAGGTGTCCCCGTCAGGAACATCGCGACCAGAAGGGCGGAGTACAGTAGGAGGTAGAGCCCTATCGCGGGATTACGCTATTGATTTCATGACGTGCACGACCACGTTTGACGAGCTCACTGACCTCCGGCTTAGGTATAGCATTCCTGGTGAAATACCTCTTAAGATCCCAGGAAAGAAGGATACCCCTAGCCGGCCTCCTAGGGGATATGTTACCTTGCTTTTGGAGAGTTTTAAGTATGGGCTGAGGTGTCCCTTGCAACCCTACTTTGCCCGGATTCTTAACGGGCTTAATCTAGCTTCGGGTCAGCTGAACCCCAACAGGTGGAGAGTACTCTCTGGTCTGTTCATATTGTAGGACAGATGTTGCCAAAGCGAGCCCACAGTTGATGAGGTGAACCACTTGTACTAGCTGAAAAGCAGCCCCAAAGATGCTGGCTGGTATTACTTCCAATCGAGTACTAAGATCAGGAAACCCATAACCGACCTCCCTACTGGTGGTGGTGGGAAGTGGAAGAGAAAATTCTTTTTTGCTGGGGGTCCCTGGGGTCAAGTTGAACAGATTGACGGGAAGGATTATCGCGTCCCACCCCGTTTCGTGGTCCCAGGTTGCCTGCTCGCTTTAGATGTCTTGTATCCATAATTGTTCTCGCTTTACTGGTTTGTCTCTAACCAAATGTCTGTTTGTATTGCAGGTTCTTGGGGTGTTCACTTCCCACTCCAACCTGACCAGCTCAAACGGGTCGAGGTTGTACTGATCAATTCCTGCTCGAGCCGAGAGCTGATAACTACTTACAACCTGCTCGAGTCTTGTTTGGTGCCCCCCGGCCATAAGATGGAGGATGCTGTGATTGGGGCTCTGACTCGGAAACGTCCTCGACCTCAAACTGCGAAGAGGGACCAGAGCAAGGACGCTCCCACTGCGAAGCGGGTGAACATCGTGCAGTAGGTTCCTCCCTTGAAGACTCTACCTCCTCCTCTTGTCAAAGTCAGAGAATCTAGTGGAGCAACCACTGATCCTGCTTCCTCTTCTCCTCCTGTCGGGCCTAGATCTCGTTTATCTGACAACCGAGCAGAACACTTGGTCTCTTATCTCAACGAGCTATCTAAACTCGTGAGCAAGAAGGACCTGGAGGACTTTGATGGCTGCACCCTGGGTGAGCTGGTGGGGGCCATGCAGTATAGCGCTTTCCATCTCAGCTGCATGACGACTTACTATAAGGCCAAGGTTGGCCGTTATGACCGGAAGATGAAGGAGGACATTCAATCGGCGATGACCAGAGATGACGATGCCAAGAAGAAAGCAGGAGACCTGAATCTCGAGAATCTGAAACTGATAGAGCAAGAATCTCTTGCTCAAGCAAAGGCCATTACTCTTGAGGAATAGCTGACTAAGGTCAAGGAGGATCTGCAAAGGCAGAAGATTATGTACGAGGCTCAGCTCGAATCTCTCCGCGATTCCCACCGGGTTCAGGTCAAGAACTTAGAGAATGAGGCTGACAACCAGTACGACCAGGGACTTCAGCATTCCTATCGTTGCATCATGGCCGTGCTTGGGAAGTAGCATCCTGATCTGAAGATGGATGACCTTGCAGCTGGTGTTGCTCAACATATGGACGAGGAGGCCGCCAAAGAGGATGCCGAAGATGTGGTGCCAATTGTGATTGAGGAGGAAAACTCTCCTCCTCGTGTAATCCCTGCTGATGCTGGTAAGGCGAGTACCCCCCCGGACGCAACTGGTGATACCCCCCCTGCACCTGAGGTGGATCAGCCAAACGAGGCTACCCTGCTTACCGATCCGCCGTCCTCCTAAACTTGTCTTGTGCTGTAATTGCTTTTTGAATATTCTATGTAGCAGCTTTGCAAACTATTAGAAGCTTAATAAAATTGTTCTTATTTGCCTTCTCGTATTGGAGTTTTGGTTTATTTGTTTATTTGGCTTCTGGTCTCGTCACTAACCAGGCCTTGAGATTTGATGAGCCTTCACATGCCTTAGTAAATTTTTCAATGCATGGGATTCTGCTCGCCTTTGCGTGGTCGAGCAGATCCTGGCACGCTTGGCTTCTGGTCTCGCCATAAAGAGGCTTTGAGACTTGGTGAGCCTTTGCATGCTTTAGTAAATTTTTCAATGCATGTGATTCTGCTCGCCTTTGCGTGGTCGAGTAGATCCTGGCACGCTTGGCTTCTGGTCTCGCCATAAAGAGGCTTTGAGACTTGGTGAGCCTTTGCATGCCTTAGTAAATTTTTCAATGCATGGGATTCTGCTCACCTTTGCGTGGTCGAGCAGATCCTAGTACGCTTGGCTTCTGGTCTCGCCATAAACAGGCTTTGAGACTTGGTGAGCATTTGCATGCTTTAGTAAATTTTTCAATGCATGGGATTCTGCTCGCCTTCGCGTGGTCGAGCAGATCCTGGCACGCTTGGCTTCTGGTCTCGCCATAAAGAGGCTTTGAGACTTGGTGAGCCTTTGCATGCCTTAGTAAATTTTTCAATGCATGGGATTCTGCTCGCCTTCGCGTGGTCGAGTAGATCCTGGCACGCTTGGCTTCTGGTCTCGCCATAAACAGGCTTTGAGACTTGGTGAGCATTTGCATGCCTTGGAAGATTTTTCACAGTTTCAAGTGAATGAAATTCCTCGACGTTTCATTAATTGCAGGATTCAACTTACATGAAATTACTTTAACACAAAATAAATAACAACAACCACGAACAGAAATAACTTGAACAATTCTTACTGAAAATATTTCCTGAGGTGTGCTGTGTTCCATGGGCGTTTCACCTCGTGGCTATCCGTGCGAACCAGCTTGTAAGCTCCGGGTCCAACTAGCAGCTTGACCCTGTATGACCCCTCCCAATTTGGTCCAAGTACTCCCTGAGCCGAGTCTTTCGTGTTCTGATTCACTTTCCTTAACACCCAATCTCCGACCTTGAACTGTCGTACATTCACCTTCTGGTTATAATACCGAGCAACCCTCTGCTAGTAAATGGCTGATCGCTTGGCTGCTTGCTCCCTCTTTTCCGTTAGCAGATCTAGATTCAAACACATCTGCATGAGCCTGTAAGCATTTCACCAACTCCTGCTTATGCTCTTCCTTAAGTCTCGACCCGATTTTGATCGTTTTTCACGGATTCTCTGGTCCTAGGCTTACTGTCTTCAGCTCCTCTACAGGTTCTTGTCTGACATTCTTGTTTTCTACTCGGGTATCAAGGGATGTTATCTGCATTGCTTCCCTTGCTGCCGATGAATAGCAGCTTCGTGTGATTCTCTGGTCTCCTCGTACCACTCCAACTACCCCATTCACCCGGTACTTGAGAGCCAGATAATGGTTAGACAGTAGCGTTTTGCTCATCCTCAGAAATTACCGACCTATAATCATCTGGTAAGGACCTTCTTCATCCACCACCATAAAGTCCAGTATCATAGTCCTTTCTGTCGGGGAGCTCGCAATCGTGATAGGCAGCTCGACCACGCCCAGAGGGACCAGCTTTCCTCCTCCAAACCCCTTCAAGGAGGTATTGGTGTACTCCAACTTCCGGTCTGCTATTCCCATCTCCTCCAGAGTTGACTTAAATAACACATCAACTGAGCTCCCTGTATCAACCAGTATCCGGTCAAACTTCTTACTTACAACAGTAGCCTTGATGACTAAACCATCCTTGTGGGGGTATAGAATCCCTTCTTCATCTTCATCCGTCCACATGATTGGCACTTGCCTGACTCTTGCTCGTTTGGCTGCTGGGGTGTTGAAGAATACCTTTTTACTAGTCATGGCGTATCTAGTATAATTCTTCCTCGATCTGTTGGAATCTCCAGCCAATGTTGGGCCCCCAGCTATCACCCTTACTGCAGGCTGCTCGCGCCTCAAGTTTCTATCACTCTGCTCCCCTTCACATGTCGAGGCCACCATCGGGAAAGTCCTATCTATAAACTAGTCCAGGTACCGATTTCTCACCAAATCTTCAACCTGGGTCTTGAGATCTCTGCATTCTGCAGTGGTATGGCCATGAGTGTCATGGAACTTACAATAGCGTCCCTTATCCCTCATGCTGGGTAGCTTTGTTATTGGGGCAGGGAGGTACAGCAATCCCCGGTCCTTTATGGCCTCGTACACCTCGTCTAGGGACATCTTCAAGGAAGTATACCGCCCATAGTCCTGGTTCTGGTCGATCATGTGCACTGTCCTTTCTCTATTTGCGCCGTTCTGAGTTGGAGGCGGTGGCAGCGCTTCTGGCCTGCTCCCTCTACTATCGTGGGAGTGTGGATGAAGACCACCATAAGCCGAGTCATGCCTTCTCCAAGGCTCCCTAACTGGTGAACGAGAAGGTTGTGCCCTGCTGCGCTGATACTGTGCTGGCCTCTGATGAGGCTGGTAAGCAGTTACCCGACCTCCTGCACCACTACCTGAGGCTTGGTGGTCCCTCCTCCTGATCGGACCATTCCCTGGTAATGCTCTCTTCTCTTTCTTTCCCAACCCTTCTAGCTGGTCTGTCTTAATCCGTGCTGCCTTTTCTTCTTCAATCTCAATGTCCCTCTTAGCCTGCTTATATGCGGCTGCGTACGTCTGGATAATTGGGCTTCTGAAGTTGTACCACAGCCTTCCTATCTTCACCCATTCTTTCAATCCCCTTAATGCCTGAGGATGGTTGAAGGCTCTCAAATCGAGGACAGCACGATGAAACCTCTTGATGAATTCCCGAAGGGTTTCTTGCTCCCCTTGCTTCATGCTTTTTAACTCCATCATGTCATCTTCTGGTGCCATTGCTCCACGAAACTGCTCTGTAAATTCCTGGCACATCTGCTCGAAGGTTTTAATGCTCTCCCGAGGAAGTTTTCTGTACCACTCGCGTGCACGTCCCTCTAGGGAGAGTGGGAACACCCTGCACCTTTGGGCTTGAGACAATCCTTGTACCCCGGTTATGTCGTTGAAGCGCTCTATGTGCACCAGCGGATCAGTTCGTCCCGAATATCTAAGATTTGGGAGACAGAAATCTCTTGGAATAACTGCCCTCATGATCTCTGCTGCGAGCGGTGATTCTCCGTCCAGCATTATCCTCCAACCAGGAGCTCTGCTCATTCTTTGCATGTCATCAATTATCTGTGCTAGTCTGCGCACTTCCTCCTCCAGCTGTGCTGCACGACCAGGGTCACGTGCTGCAACTTGATCCCGCTCTTGCTTTACATCATGCAAATGTTGCCTCAATTTTGTTTCCTCTGCATTCGCCACCCCGTCGTCCTCGTCAAAAATCTGTCTTGCCGGGGATTGCTCTTCCTCTCTATGAATTTCTCCCCGCAGAGATAGATTACACTTGAAAAATAGGTTTGCACAGAATTAATTATTCTGTCATTGAGATTGTTCTTTTATAGAGATTTACAGCACACATAAAACCATTAAATCAGGAAATTAAATCATTGATTTAAGGAAAGAATAATTTCTAGGTAGATTTTCCTAAAATACATAGATTTGCACATAAATAGCTATGTTACAGCTAATGACTAATTTACAGCTAATATATAATTACAGCACATATTTTTTCTAATTTTCTAACACTCCCCCTCAAGCTGGTTTGAAGATATCCTCCATAGCCAGCTTGCCAACTAGAAAATTGAACTGTTTTGTGTGTAGTCCTTTGGTAAAGACATCAGCCACTTGTTCTCCAGTAGGAATGTGCTCCATATGAACCAATCCATTATCTATCTTCTCCTTGATGAAATGCTTGTCAATCTCCACATGTTTTGTGCGGTCATGAAGGACTGGATTGTGTGCTATTGAGATTGTTGCCTTGTTGTCACAGTACAACTTCATAGGAGATGATTTTGTCGCTTTTAACTCTTCCAACAGCCTCATAATCCACATGATCTCACAAATACCATGGGCTACAGCTCTAAATTCAGCCTCAGCACTGCTCCTAGCTACCACATTCTGTTTCTTGCTTCTCCATGTAACCAAATTACCACTTACAAATGAACAATATCTAGAAGTGGATCTTCGGTCTACTATGCTTCCAGCCCAATCTGCGTCTGTATAGGCTTCAATCTGCAAGTGTCCTTATGGCTTAAACAGAAGTCCTTTGCCCGGTATCCCTTTTAGATACTTTAAAATTCTGTAGACAGCTTCAAAGTGTGCCGGTCCTGGGGCATGCATAAATTGGCTAACCATACTAACAGAGAAGGATATATCAGGGCGTGTATGGGATAGATAAATCAATCTCCCAACAAGTCTCTGATAATGCTCCTTATTCTCCACATTCTCAGCTTCTGCAGGTTGCAGTTTCACATTAGGTTCTATAGGGGTTTTAGCAGGTTTACACCCTAGCATACCTGTCTCATTTAACAAGTCGATAACATACTTCTTCTGATTTACAGAAATGCCTTCTCTAGATCTAGCAAACTCCATCCCAAGAAAGTATTTTAATGCCCCGAGATCTTTAATCTCAAACTCCTCAGCCAGTTTCTTTTTTAACTTTGCTAGCTCATCACAATCATCCCCAGTTAACACGATATCATCCACGTAAACTATCAAGATAGCTATTTTACCATCATTTGAATGCTTGTAAAACATTGTATGATCAGCTTGACTTTGAATATATGCATAGCGCTTAATCACCTTGCCAAAGCGCTCAAACCAAGCTCTTGGTGACTGTTTAAGTCCATACAAGGACTTCTTCAATCTGCACACTCTCCCATTTCCATACCTTTCTTCAAAGCCTGGTGGGGAACTCATATATACCTCCTCCTCAAGGTCTCCATTAAGGAAAGCATTTTTAACGTCCAATTGGTGTAAGGGCCAATTAGAGTTAACAGCAAGAGACAACAGGACCCTAATTGAGTTGATTTTAGCTACTGGAGCAAAGGTCTCTTGGTAATCTATCCCATAGGTTTGAGTAAAACCTTTTGCAACAAGACGGGCTTTGTATCTCTCGACACTCCCATCTGCCTTACTCTTGATAGTAAACACCTATTTGCACCCCACAACCTTTTTTCCATTCGGTAATTCTACCATCTCCCAAGTATCATTCTTCTTCAAGGCATTCATCTCTTCAAACACAGCCAACCTCCAATTTGGATCACCAAGTGCTTCTTGAATATTTCTAGGCACAACAAGTTTTGAAATGTTTGTAGTGAAAGCTCTATAATTGTCAGAAAGGTTTTGATAGGAAATATATTTGGCAATAGGATGTTTAGTACATGTTCGGGTTCCTTTTCTAAGGGCAATGGGGAGGTCAAGATTAAGATTCTGTTCAAGAATAACAGGGGCTGGTTCCAAAATAGATTCAGGTGCAGAGTTCTCTTCCCTAGAATCTGATCGTAATGGTAAATTTAAGTCAGTAATAGGAAAGGAAGAGGAAGGAACAGAAGAAGGATTACCTGAGGCATTTGGATGACCATTGCTTAGGGCTTCCGGTTGACCACGTGCTTGGATAATGGCCTGGTCTCTACCACCTCTAAGGACACCTTTCCTAGAATAAACTACAGGCTCAAGATTGTTTCTATTTTTTTTCCATTCGTAGTATTTCTTTTTCTGTCAGACCAATGTCAGATTCGGTTTCTTTAGGCCTAGTTTCCAAGGTTTCTTTTTCAAAAAAGGTATCAAGTAGTGTGCTAGGTAAGGGTTCAGCAATTTCCCAAAAATTTGGTTCAACTATCTTCTCCCCCTGAAGCAAATTTTTGGTAAAGTATGATGTGTTTTCCATGAAAGAAACATCCATAGTGACAAAAAAATGTTTTGTAAAGGGATTAAAGCATTTGTAACCTTTTTTATTGGGTGCATACCCTATAAAAACACATTTTTCAGCTCTTGGATCTAATTTAGACCTTAGCCTCTTTGGAGTGTGCACATATGCTGTGCAGCCAAATATTTTCAAAGGTAAGTCAGAATTGATTCTAGATTCTAGGAATACCTTTTTTAAGCAATCCAACGGGGTGATATATTGTAAAACTTTGGTAGCCATCCTGTTAATAAGATACGAAGCTGTCAGTATAGCATCACCCCATAGATACTTTGGAACATTCATATAAAATATCATGGCTCTAGCTACTTCTAACAAGTGCTTGTTCTTACGCTCAGCAATGCCATTTTGTTCAGGTGTGCCGGAACAAGAGGATTGGTGTAAAATTCCTTGTTCATTTAAAAAAGTTTTCAAAACTTTATTAAAATACTATGTTCCGTTGTCAGATCTCAAAATACTAATTTTTGTTTGAAACTGAGTTTCAATCATCCTATAAAATTCTTTAAAAATCTGTTCTACATCAGATTTTTCTCTCATTAAGTAAACCCAACACAGACGTGTATGATCGTCAATAAAAGTCACAAACCATTTTCTTCCAGAAATTGTGGTCACTTTTGAAGGACCCCAAACATCACTGTGGAATAAATAAAACGGTCTTGAAGCATGATAAGGTTTTGGAATATAAGTTTTCTTTGACTTTTTGCCATTAAACAACTCTCACATTGAAATGATGAAGGATCAATCCCTTTAAATAGCACTGGAAATAAATGTTTTAAATAAGGAAAACTTGGGTGGCCTAAACGACAATGCCAAACCATTATTTGATCACGAGCAGATAAAGAACTAATACTACTTAGCCCTTGAACTATTTTATTACTAAGAAATTTATCCTCGAAATAATAGAGACCATTAATCATCCTAGCACTGCCAATCGTCTTCCCCGAGCTCCAGTCCTGAAAAATGCAATAGGATTCATAGAAAATAACAGAACAGTTAGAGTCTCTAGATAGTTTGCTAACTGACAAGAGATTACAAGCAAGTTTAGGGACATAGAGAACATATTTAAGATCTAATCTCTCAGAAAGTTTTATAAGGCCTTTTCCTACAATTGGTGAGAGATTACCATCGGCTATCCTAACCTTCTTATTTTCGGGACATGGTGAAAAAGTTTCAAACAAATGTAAGGAATTGGTCATATGGTCGGATGCTCCTGAATCTATTATCCATGGAGCATATTTAAATTGACAAGATAGAGCATAGAATTTATTACCTGTGTGTGCCACAGAAACACTAGGAACATTGGGTACCAAATTAAATTTTAACAGTGCAAGAAGATGCTCTATCTGCTCTTTGGTGAAGGGGCTGGTCTCAACCTCATTGGCAGTAGGGTTGGCTCGGCTAGCTTTCCATTTCCAATTTGCAGGTTTCCCATGAATTTTCCAGCAGGTCTCACGGGTATGGCGAGGCTTATGACAAAAATCACACCAAACTTGTTGTTTTTCATCATATTTGCGTTGTAAAATAGGAGCCTTGCTTCCAGTCATGGAGACCAGGGCAGAACCTTCAGCAACCCCAGTTCCCTTCTTGCCAAGCATCACATTCCTCCGACTCTCCTCTCTTCTGACCTCTGAAAAAACGTCACCAATTGAAGGTGGGGGCTGTCTTCCAATAATTCTCCCCCTCACCTCATCAAACTCGACATTCAGTCCAGCCAAAAACTTAAAAATGCGGCCATCCTCTACTGTCTTTTTGTGATGTTGAGCATCCTCAGGAGATTTCCACTCATAGGTGTTGAAAAGGTCAAGGTCTTGCCAAATCCGCTTTAAGGAATTAAAATATTTTGTGACATTGTGCTCCCCTTATCGCATCTCTCCGAGTTTGAGGATCAACTCAAAAATCTGTGATTGATTTCCGAGATCAGAATTCATCTGATTTACATTCTCTCAAAGCTCTTGTGCTGTTGGATAGCACATATAATTAGAGCTAATATCTTCTTCCATTGAATTCACAAGCCACGTCATCACCATGGAATTCTCGGCATCCCATGTAACATAGGCCGAATCATCCACTGCAGGAGCCTTCTTTTCACCAGTCAAATAGCCCATTTTTCCACGCCCTCTAATATACATCCTAACTGACTGAGACCATCTCAGAAAATTGTCATCATTCAAACGAATTGTGGTGATTTGTACAGAATGAGATTCTGAGGAGGTAGCGCTGATTTTTTAAACATCCGTGCTACTAGGATTGTTCATAGAGGATTGAGGGACAGTACTGGAATTGGATGAAGAGTCAGACATGGTTTTAGGGTGCAGGGATCAAAAGAAAGAAAAAAGGAATTCCGGCAAGATATTCTTCCGTCTCTGATACCAACTTGAAAAATAGGTTTGCACAGAATTAATTATTCTGTCATTGAGATTGTTCTTTTATAGAGATTTACAGCACACATAAAACCATTAAATCAGGAAACTAAATCACTGATTTAAGGAAAGAATAATTTCTAGGTAGATTTTCCTAAAATACATAGATTTGCACCTAAATAGCTATGTTACAGCTAATGACTAATTTACAGCTAATATATAATTACAGCACATATTTTTTCTAATTTTCTAACAGTTACCTCTCTCACCACCAAATCTCCCGGTGGTTTGACTTCTCCTCGTACTATCGTAACCTGGTGCCACTCCATCACCTCTCACCCTTTCCTCCTGGGTTCTCTTTCATTCACTCCGCAGCTCATGTAGGATGGTTGTCAGGGTCTCCATCTGCTTTTCCATCCGTTCCATCCGGTCAGACATGGCTTTTTCCCGTGCTTCACTGGCTATCTCCCTCAGCGTCACGAAATCGTTAAGCCTCATATCACCCCCTTGTACACTACTTCCTCATGCCTCCATTGCTTTTCCACTTGCTTCACTCCTCTTCTTGCTATCAACAGAAGTTTTTTGATCAGCTCCCCATAGACGACGCCAAAATGTTGATGCGAGATTCTGGTTGCCCTTCCTACAACGACCAGGATCTCTGCTCGATCAACTCTACCACGATCAAGATTTGTCCTCGTAACGTTTCTTCTCCAGAAGTCCCTGCGTACACAGAAGCAGGTCAGAGGACGCCGGTTATTTCCCTGGCGTAAACCCTCCGACGCTCAAGTCAGATATGAAGGTTTTTTGCGCTCTTGGGAACACTAGCCACTAATCTTATGGCTTTTCTCTAGTACCCGTTCTTTAGAGCTTTCTTTTCTTAGTTATAATATCAAAAACGCTAACCCTTTTATCATAGTTGGCTACCTTTTTATAGGCCTCCTCTGAACTCGGGCCTTCCCTCCATTCGCGCTCGTTATCCTCCCACCTCTCGAAAGTGGATGCCCCATTTCCGTAGTCGTGGGTGGTTGCGTGGCCTTTGTGCCTTGATTCTCGGACTGGAGAGCACGCCTCGCCAACTGTCGTTGACCGGGTCTCCTCGACTCAACCCTTAGCAGGAATGTAGCAGGAATGGCTTTATGCTTCCAACAGGAGATTGGCCTCGTGGATGAGCAGGATATTCCTGCTCCTGCTCCTGCTCCCTCGGATACCAGACTCTTACAAGATATACCTGCTCGAGGAACCCTATTACCAGATGTCTGCTCATCACTGCTGGTCTTCGTCGAAGCATATCCACAAACAGTCATTTTGCTAGCTATTTGGCTCTATGTGATCCTTGTTATTTCGTCTTGGTGATTAGCTTGTATTTCGATCATTGATATCAATAAAAGAGCAGTTTTTTCTTTCATCAAGTTGTGTACTTGAAACTGTGTTTTGCTTAAGTTTTCTTGTGCTTCTCTCTTAATTCATTTCTTTAATCTGTTCTTTCAAGTTAAATACACTGATAGAGTCACAACATTAATGTTAGAATATTTGACTTTTAATATTTCTTTTAATTTCTATTAAAAATCTTGTAATCTCAAAAATCACTAGATGAAAAAAGTTTCTCTTTCTCTTCTCTTCAAAGAAAATTATTATATTCATTGGTTCATTTTTTAAAAAATTAGTTTCTTCAAATACAAAGTTAATTTCTATCATCTAATCATCAACTCATCATCTCAACTTCTTATGTTATATCATTCTAAATATTCTATTTGAAAATAATATTATTCTTGTTTATTTGTTTGTCTATTTTGTAATAGTTTGTTAATGAAATAAAAAAAAAGATATCTTCTTGGCTATTTTTTAAGTTTTATTTTTTAAAAAAAATTTATCTTTTTTATTACTGTTGAACTTCAAGAATTAAAGATGGAATGAATTTTGAGCCTTTTTACATTTATAGGATATTAATAATTCCTCCTCAAAGAACTTCAGTAGTTCTCTGAAAATCATTTCACTGAATTTCCACAGATCACCAATTTGCTGTTCGATTACCTTCTAATTTACTAGTACATTGGACAAAGTTGTTTCTAATATGTAAATGTTTTGTCACTATCGTGTAATTTTACCTGACCTTCAGTTGTTATTTTCATCCGACCAGCATGTTGTTAACTATCACCACACTTTTGTTTTTAGTTGGAGCTTGCTATGTTACACAGCAAATGGGGTGCTTCCACGCGTTGCAGAAGGGAGGAAAAGCAACCCAAACTCAGCTGATGCAAGGCCAATGTGGACTCAGCTGTTACAAACAGAATCTGCAACTTAGTTGAGTCCGTGTTTTTAAGCAAGTTTGCTTTTTAATAATCAACTTGACCGGTTTACTGACAAAAACGCGTCCATCTTCGTAGAATGAAGACAATGGTTACCCAGAACAAGGACAAAAGTGTGGTACCTTACCCCTGCTGCAACATACACGTGGCCTCTTCAAATTGAAGAAGTAATGAGACGACGGTCGCTGGAGATCAATTAATACAAGGGTCCACAAAGAAAAGTTGAATTTGATGGGGAGACCAGTGTTTTCTCACATACAGCAGCCCCTCCGTCCCTCTCTCTAAATGATCCAAGTGAATTTGGATGTGGAAAAAATTGACAATACACTTGAAATTAATGAAAGGGCCCATCAAATTAAAATTATCGTTGGATGGTAGATGTAAATGTTGACATATACAGTTGGTAAAATAAATATTTTTTGATAAATGCGGTAGGTAATTCTGGAAAAAAGATATTGAAAATATTTGTGAGTGTTCGGCCGATGTAATAAATGTGGATAAATATTGAAAGGAAAAATGATACAAAAACATTGATCCAAGTATATTAATTACAAATCTATTAATTAATAATAGGTTTGAAATTAATTGCAAGGACTCAGGGATAGTAGTTGGGTAAAGAAGACATATAGAATTAAAAAAAATGATTTTTTTATGAAACGAGAAATATAGTAAAAAAAAGACACTGGCAATACGTTTAAAATTAATGAAAGGCCCATCAAATTAAATTTGTCGTCCGATGGTAGATGTAAATGTTGATATATATAGTTGGTAAAATAAATATTTTTTGATAAATGCGGTAGGTAACTCTGAAAAAAAACATTGAAAATATTTGTGAGTGTTCGGCCAATGTAATAAATGTGGATAAATATTGAAAGGAAAATGATGCAAAAACATTGATCCAAGTATATTAATTACAAATCTATTAATTGATAATAGGTTTGAAATTAATTGCAAGGACTCGGGGATAGTAGTTGGGTAAAGCAAACATAAAGAACTAAAAAAAAAATGATTTTTTAAGAAACGAGAAATGTAGTTAAAAAAAAAGACATTGGCAATACGTTTGAAATTAATGATAACTGTGGGTTGAATTCGATAGTTGGATTTAACTGTGGTATGATACCACTATAATACTATAATTTTATCCCTACACCTTTTGATCATAACTACCCAAAAATTAATTTAAATAAAATTCTATGATAAATAAAACATAATATTGTAATAAATTAAGCTGTGCGTTTTTTAGGTACAAAATATATTATTAAAATATGATTGTTCAGTTTACGTTTTTGAGGCAAATAGCCCCACACCATTAATAAACCAAGCGCGAGAGTTTGCAAGCCACGTTATTTTCAAGTACTTAAATAATAGAAGCTTTTTTCCCCTGCTGTCATCCTCTATCATGTTATTGATGTCATGGATTTGGTGTCAATGTATCTATATGAAACCTAGAAGATTAAAGGTGCCTTCTCTTCTCCAATATCATAATAGAATGGAATAAGAGTAAAAATTAAGAATTAAAATAAATTATTTACTTAAGTTGTAGTTATTAAAATCAAAATAAATTATATTCATATTGATGTATTTACTTTGTTTTATAGTTAGAATGAACTATTAGGAGTTATTAAAATGTCCTTAATTATAATTATGTACTTGTTTACGTACTTGTTCACTAACAAAATAAAGAGTAAATAGTTTTACTATAAATATCATTAACATTATTATTCTCATTACATTAATTATTATTATTATTATTATTATTATTATTATAAAACTAGTAGTATTAGTAATAGTAATATTATAGTTATTTTATTTATTATAATAATTATAATAAATAATATTAATAGCAATAATAATAATAATCATCATCATAATTATAATTATTACTAATAATATTTCTATTGTTATAATAATTATTATTGTTATTATTGTTGTTGTTGTTATCCAATTGAGATAGAATTTTTGGATAAAAATTTAATATGCATAGCAATACTCTTTTAAGTATGGATTTAGATCTAGTACTAAGCTCAACTTTTCATAATCATCTACTACACATGTATGTATAGTAATAAAGGATAAAAATTAATTAGTTTTATATTCTTATCCAATAATTAATAATTGTATTGTTTTTAAAAGGTTAGCAATAAAATGTTAGCTCAGCACTAAATCCAAATCTTAAATATATGAGTAATGATAGAGCCACAAACTCTTGTACAAACTTATTTTGTACAAACTGATGTGGCATCAATTTCTTTTGGCCCACATAATTTATTTTCATTATTTTGTATTTTCATTTAACCAATGAATTGATGCCACATCAATTTGTACAAGAGTTTGTGGCTGTATCATCACTCTAAATATATAGGCATAAACAAGAGTACAAAAAATATCACAATAACACTAAAGAAAAAATCTTCTTTTTGTGTTGAAGTAAAATAATATTTTTTGTCCTATTTTTATACACATAATACTGCTCTTTTTTAATAGTTTGGACCGAAAATGTTTTACAAAGTGGTGTATAAGAAAAATCTTATTTCATCCCTTGACATCAAAGAATTGTAAAATTTAAATACAACGGAATTTCAGTTAGAAATTTTATGTTTAAAGGAAAAAAATTGTAGTCCAAACTTCAAACTTAATTTCGGTTTACTCCCCACTCAAATGACAATCTTTTAGCTTACCCCTAAGGTTCTAAAAACATAAATATGCCCCATTTGCTGTTAAGATGACAAAAAAAATTATTCCACAGCATTTGCTTGCTCTCATTTTTTTCAATGAAAATAAGGTTAAATTGGTGTTTTCAGAATCTTGGACGGTATATTAAACATTGTCATTTTAGGCGATGGATAAATTAAAAGTTTATCCTATATAATATAAGGGTAAATTTGACTGCAAATCTAACTAGTTAAAGTGGATATTCTTACTCCATTTACAATATTTTGAGAAGATATTACTCCACTCCATTGCAAGCATTTCTGTTAAAATTAACCTTCGAGGCCATATAAACTGGAAATGTACATTCTAACTAGAAACGGCAAACATCCATATATTACAAGATAAGGATGAAGTATCATTGATGTATGTTAAAATTAGTGAAAAATAATGTTATGAATCCTAATAATTGAGTTCTAACTTGATAAGACCCAACAATAATATTAATTAATATTCCATAATCTAGTAAATGAATTTCATATCATTTGAAACCCAATCTAATATTAATTAATATTCCATAACGAAATGTGCTTATCCTTCAAATTCATCGAACGGCCTGCACTCTTAACTCTTGTCCAATGTCAGACTTTTTTATCTTAAAAAGTTAAAATCTTTTTTATTAACATGAAACATCTTACCAGCCTACCAGGGAGCTATATTTTTTTGAAAAATAAGCAACCTAGACAATGTAAATATGTTAGAATACCTAACACTTTCACCTAAATGAAAAAACAATCTTCCCTTCGTTGTTGCATTAAAAACGTTAACTAAGTCTGCCTAACAATGATTAAAAGAGAGAGAGAGACACATTATTTGGGAGGGGTAAGGAGCTTTCACTCCCAAATCTAAATTAGTTAGGGCTTAATGCGGTCGCTAGAAACCGGATGGTTTAAAAAAAAAAGACAGAGAGAGAGAGAGACAACCATATCAGTCAAACATACAAATGGCAAAAACCAAAAGCAGCTTTTCAAGTTTGTAATGTAATCAAGTTCAAGGAACTTAAAACAATCTTTGGGCATTCCCAAATCTAAGGGTTTCTTAAAGATGGGTATCCTAATTCCCTCTTTTTTTCAACACGGGCAACGCAACTGAACATATCTTCATCGCTTGCTTGCTCATTAGAGGGACAATCCGAGAAACTTGTAACTCAGGATTACTGTTTAGAAGCTAGAATTTTTTGTCTCATTCCCAAGCGTGGAAGGCTTTTTACGTACTTGCTTGAATTTCAGCAGTCATAAACATACCACCGCGACCCCTGTTTACGTCCTCTGCTTGATTTGTCTCCTCATCAACCTCTCTAATAATCTTCGGCCTCGACAATTCTAATATTTCATCAGGAATTTCTCTGATTCCAGTATTAGAAATATCAAGAAGCTCAAGTTTTGGAAAATCATTCAAATTCGGCAACTCAGTCAAGTTAATGCAACCCGATAACCGAAGTTCCTCTAGTTTTTCTAGTCCTTTCATTTCCGGCAGCTTTGTCAACGACAAACAGTTATTTAGCAAGAGCTTGCGAAGGTTGCGAAGTTCTGAAGGTAATTGTTTGAGGTTGGTGTTTGAGAGATCAAGTAGTTCAAGGTTTTTGAGCGCTGTAGTGGGCGGCAGATGTTCGAGTGCAGAGCACTTCCTCAGATAGAGTTCAGAGAGACTGCAAGGTAGAAAAGGCAACTGTTGGGTACTTGGATCTTTTAATTTTATTTCGGTAAAATTAGAGAACCCAACCTCAGAGAGATCAAGAATTTTGAGGCTGCGCAGCTTCTGAAAACTGGGCAGTATAAGTAACTTACGACAGCCTCTCAATAAGATCCGCGACAGGTGTTTAAGGTCAGTGAATTTGGGTAACCATGGAATTTGTGTATAAGAAAGGTCAACCATTTGAAGATTCGTATGGCTCGAAAAATCCAGCTGTTGAAAGCTGGACAAGGAGGTAGCGCCAGAAAGATCAATTATCTCAAGGTCATGAAGTTTTTTTAGACTAGGCATATATTCCAGGCAAGAACACTGCCTCAGAATAAGGAAACGAAGTTTGGTTAGTTTTGGAAGCGAAGGCAGTGATTTCATCAGGCACCCAGAGAGGTTAAGGCTCTGAAGTTGAGTCATTCCATCGAACAGCTCGTCCGGATTTGACTTTAAGGAGCTAGCACCAGATATCTCAAGGACAGCTAATGTCTTGAGTTCTTTGATTCCAGTGATATCCTCTAACGTGTCACAGTTCCTGAGTACAAGAACAGTTAACCTTTTAAGCAGCTTCTCCATTTCAAAAGAGGAAGACATCAATGATTTAAACCTAGGCTTGAAAATAGCTAGAACCTGAAGTTCCGGCATGAGATTAAAGAATGTCCTGTGGTCTTCTCGGCAGAGTCGACTTCCATCAATAAGTAGTGTGAGGACTTCCTGCAATTTTTTTGGATTGCATACTGTTCTTATCGTACCATCCAAAGGTGAGATTCTCCGAAGAACTGTCCCTCCATCCTTTTCAAAGACACTAGCCAATCGCAGCCTATCCATCCCACCACATCCCTTATGGCGGGAATCAATCATATTTAGTGCAGCTCCTTCCATAACAACAATATTGACATCTTGTGCCTTCAATATGCCACGATCGATAAGATCCATTAGAGCACCGTGGGCTTCATGATAGGCCTTCTCCAGACGAAACACCTCCTTATCCTTTTCAAAGTAGCCTTCTATTATCCAATGAGTGATCAACACATTGTAATGAATGCTCCTGTATTTGCGAAAGAATTGAATGCTATGCTGAAAGCAATTTTTAAGAACATCACTTGGCAGCATGTCATAGGCACACGAAATTAGCTCATTAACACCTCTATCTGGTTTCTTGTAGTAAGCTGCTTGTTCCATAGCAATCTCAGATGCCGGATCCCCAGAATCACGCTGCACAACTTTTTTCAAGGCTTTTGCTATCATAGTGATAGCAGCAGGCGAACGCTTGCCCTTTTCGGCTATAACTTCAAAGAGTTTTTTAGAAACTTGATTGTCAGAGAATTCATTTTTCAATAAATTTAACGACTCTTCTGTAGACATGGACGGAAAATTGATCACTTTTCCGCTCTGCTCAGTTTTTCGTCTTGTCATGATTATCTTCAAATGATCAGGCTGGACAGAAGGAAGCAGAGGCTGGACAGAATGAAGCAGATTTTTAAAATCAGATGATGCTTCCTTCACCAATTCATTTTCATCCATCTCGTTAATTCCCTCCCCATCCAGAACCAGATGATAGATCTTTTTGTCCTCCTTGTTCTCTTCCTGGTGCGTGGCCATCTCCCCTTCTGTTTTCTTTCCGTCTTCATCTTCCTCCTCCTCTTGCTCTTCCCACTCCTCAATATTGGAACTTTCAAACAATGCTTGACGACGAATTGCCTCCTCAAGCAGGTTACTGCTATACTTTTCAGCCTTATTTATCCAGAGAGCAATGACTGCATTTTTACTTATCTCTCTTTCCAGCCACGTTTTCCACAGTCCAGGATCTCCAATAAGAATAATTGTTGAACGACCATCCTCTTTCAGCAGTTCTGATATTTTTTTCTTCTGACTACTTGCTACTGTCTCCGAGTCCATTGCTACTGCAATTTTACAGGTTATTAATATGTACAAGATCAGGAGAGATCAGAAGCATCAGAATTTCAAAAATGTGCTAAACATAATGCAAATTTCTAGATAATCTAGTAAATATCTAGCTAGGTTATAACAACTATGAACTTGAAGACAGAATCAAATTTATTTTTTCAACAAACTAATTAAGAAGTCAAAATAAGTCAAATGATGCATACACACACACAAGCATATATATACATATGGATGAAGTAGCCCAGCCAAGTGAGGACTCATCAAAATGGACTTTTTAAAGCTACATTTGAATGACCAACAAATCAAATATGCCAATTCATAGTTTTCTCCCAACAAATCATAATCGTCTCACTTTTGTACATGTCAATTCGGCATTTACATCCTCATATTTGTGATTAAAAATTTTGTTACACTTTCTAAAATACTTCAACCATAAGGCAAGTGTGACAACCATGCAGCAGGGGAGTGGTTGTCAATAAATTCATTAATTTTATTTCAATTAATGATTGATTTCCAAAAAAAAATTCAGCCAAAAAGTCCGTCCTAAATGAGAAGACATGCTCATTAAGTGGTGGATCAATTTTCACCATTTCTAAAATAATTGATTGTATTATTTTTTAATGGACATAATGAATGATACCTTATTTAGGATCAAACTTTTGGGACAGATTTAAATATGTAGGATTGCTCACATTAATTTACCTAAGAGAAAGGAATTCTTGAATGCTTTCTCAATTTTACCTTTCATGTTAGTAAAACAAAAAATGTTTTCCAAATAATACAATGCGTTATTATTTAAAACTTTTGCATAGTTTGTGTTTCTCAAATTTTTATTTCAAAAACATTATAAAAAAACGTTTTCTATTTGAAGATTTTGTAAAAATAACCCCCAAGAATAATTTTATTTTTCTACTATCATAAGTTTCTGAAAAGCAATCTACATATAATTGTTAAAAGTTCACCATATTTCAATAGTTTCACCAGCTAAAAATAGTTCAAAATCCATTTAATAATGTGTGAATTTCCTAAATCTTACAGATTTTAAGTTTTGCTGAAAAAAATATGTGAATTTGTAAAACCATTACAAGTTGATTTCATATGTGAAGGGGTAAAAAAAATGTGCTTAGCAAAGTTCCAGTTTTTTTATTTAATGTTTGGTCCCAAATTGTTTTACATTGTTTTGTAATAAGAAAACTCTTGTTCTACCTCTTGATATAAATATTTAAGTTTGCACTTTTCGTATGAATATTTTGTTGCTCTAACATTATTTATTTATTTATTTTTTAATAATATATGTGCTTAATATGACTAGCTAGTGAATGAGCCTAACCTACTTTATGTTGCGATACAGCATAGCGAGAGGTAAAGAGAAAGCAATTCAATTTTAAAACTACCCTTTGTTTTGACCTTAGAATTTTTCTGGGATTCAATGCACTTACATGTCACATCCAATTTAGAAAGCAACATAAATCATTAATGAATAAATATAATAAAATTGTTACAATAAGAAAATAAATGAAAATATAATTGATTAAACATCAAATTGTTCTTAATATTTTTCTTTCTTTCAAATTTATTAAAGTTTTTTAATTAAATTCTATATTGATGAAGGGAATATTGATAATTATTAAAAATTATTTATACTTTTTTTTAACATAAAGGTATTTATATGGTAAACTTTAATATTATTGATTTCCGAATTAGATGTGTTCGTTAAAGTTATTTCGGATTAAGTTATAATTTATAATATTCATGAAAAGAATGTTACATTATTTGGGATAAAAAATTTAAGATATGTAGCACTACTACATTTTATCATTATTAAGATTTTTGACAGGTTAATTAAACATGTTCAAATTTACTAATACTTGAAAAATCATCACCCAATTACCCGACATTTGACATATATCAAATCAAGTATCAAACTTTGAAGAAACGTATGCGTTGCGTTTTCAATTTCTAACACCGTTAAAGATTTTGGATCTTCAGTTAACAAATATGTAATATATCTTTACTAAATCAGATAAAAATAATAATTATAATAACTAAAAAAAAAATCAAAGAAGCATAGTAAAAATTGATCTTCTTCACATAGTTAGAAAAAAAAAACAATTGGATATTCTTCACATAAACGTTGATCCTTGAAAGATTGATGATTGTATTACTAATAAAATAAATTTCTTTCCTTTTATTTAAACAAAAAAAAAACAACAACAACAAAATAAAAAGGTAAGATTTAACCAAAGGAAGAGTGGAAGTAACTCCGTGGGCAAAGAGAAAAGGTACCTATTTATTGCAGTTAATCTACTCAACAGTTTGCTTTTCCAGGAAAGATGGAGCAAATGAGAGCTGTAAACTGTACAGAAAGAGAGAGATCGTTATAAAAATTAAAATAAATAATTAAAACACACCAATTACAAGAAGAAAAACAATTTGACATATATCTATATAAACTTAAAGGAAGAAAAGCTTAAAAGATTACTTGAAGGAAGAGAGATAAAGACTTGCGAGAGACCGATCGATGAAAATCAACAGCAGGCACAGAAGGAGAGGAAAGCAGAGATTGAATAAAAGCACTGTAAATTGAAAATTGGATCTAAATCAGTGATGTTATGCGAGTGGGGTTTTAGTTGTAAATGCACGCTTGCCGTACAGATACATCTAATTTTCAATTGAGTTCCTACAGAAGTTCACTTTTGTTTAGGGATTAGCAAATCATTGGGTCCGAGTTGGACCTTTTTTGAGTTTATATTAAGGGGAGGATAAGGGTTGGGTTAGGTTTGGTTTTTCACGTATTTTTTTGAGAGAAAAAGCTATCCACATCTTAAAATTTACTTAAATGGTTAAACAAACTCCCTTAATTTCATAAATGATCACATAAACTCCTTTTTAACTATTTTGCCTGTGACTATAATAATCCAATGATTGACTTTAAATAAATTTCTATAATAAATAAAATTAAAATAAAAAATATATATTTAAAATAAGAGGAAATTTTATAAATTATTTCGAATATTATAAAAGTTATTTTAACATTATTAATTTTTCATATTCTTTTAATAATAATAAAATATATTGGACATATTGATAATATTAAAATAATTACATTCATAGTCATTTACAAAATTTATATTGTTTTATCTACAATATCTTTTTAAGTTTTGTCTATGTTAGTATAAATCTTAAAGTCACTTTTTGGATTAATAGATTTAATATTAATAAAATTTGTTGAGATAGACTAATAGTAACTTATTATTAAAAATAAATTTCATTATATACGTTATTTTATTAATTATACTTAATTTTAATACCTTATTTATAACATATCATATTTATTTATTATTTATTATTTCATTATTATTTATATTTCTTTAGTTGTTATAAAAAAAGGGTAAAATATTCATTTATGAAATTAAGAGAGTTTGTATGATCATTTAGGCAAACCTAGGGTGTAGGTGACTTATTTCCTATTTTTAATTTTCTTAAAATTATTGTAAACTTATAATAAGTTAATAATTAACAAGTTTCTTATAATCAATAGTGAATAAAAAATAACTATTTTTAAAATAAAATAATAAATAAAGAAAATGAAACAATCAAAAACTTACATATTTTAAAACTTTAGTATTAGATTCTCTAATTCAACCACCATCTTATTTAATTAAGGCTTAAGAGAGAATTTATTAGTATTATAATTTTTTATTTTTTGAATCATCATTAATCCCCTTACCATTGTTCCGTTGCTCATAACAGATTTGGAGTTTAATTTCCATTAAAATTCAAATAAGCAAATTGAGAAATTTGGAAACGAAAACTTCTTGTAAACACAATTATTTTGTAATTGTTTCAAAGGACAATTGGTTCTTTAGTCATTAAAGTGGGAGTCAATCACCTAATTGGTCTATTTATTTTTAAAAGTTATCCAAAACATTGTTGTTGTACTCTTTCTATTAAATCTAAGTAATTATTTTAGATTTTTCATCAATTGCATATTAGAATTTTTTAAATTTAAATTTATGGTAGACATAAATACTATTTTATCATTGAAAAATCAAATTCAATAGCTATAGAAGTAATTAATGAAGAAGACTTTTTAAGTAATTTTTAAGAATATAAGAACTAACTAATTGAATAATTACTTCAAACTTTAGGGACTAAAGAGTAATGTACCCTATTCAAAGTAGGGTTATTTAAAAAAAGTTTAAATAATTAATCAATTAGAATTTTTTTTTCCTTTTTTCCACTAAGTCTCTAGACCGTGGTTGACCACTACAATTGCTTTAATATGAACTTAGTTTTACATTTTAAACACTAATGGAGAATAAAAAGTCCTGTTTGAAATTGTATGTTGTTTATTTAATAAATTTCGACAAAAACAATGTTCAGTAAATTTTTAAAAAATTACTTATTTGATAAATTTTTTTATTTTAACAGTAATTTTTAAAAGTGGGTAGAAGTTATTTTTTATAAGTTGCTTATTAAATAAGACATCACACCATTTCAAAATTTCTAATATAAACTTAATATTTAAAAAAAGATAATTGTATATTATTTTTTTATAAATCCTAATATAAATAAAAGACAATTTAAACTTATATTTATTGTGATCACTATATAATAAAATAACACCTTTGTAATGAAAATGACTAAATATTAAGTTATTTTTTTAATCATCAGCTTACTTTATACACAATAAAAACAACTTCTTTATCAACTATTGCAATCCCAAACTAGCCCTAAAATTTATAACTGAATTTTCTTTTTTTTTATACATAAATTGCTAAGTAAAGAAAGGCAAAGTTAAGGCAAAACAGAACGGGGATTCATAGACCCATACATGTCATATCTAATCCAAACATCCAGATCTTCAAGGGATATCATATCTATGAAAGCCAAAGGGTAGAGAGCTTGTGTTGTAATCTTGGCCATGAAGTCAGCCTCGCGATAAATATGGTTGAGCAAAATCTGCCAATCCCAATTAATATGCTCCTTCGTGGCATTAATCAGCAGAGAAAGGGCATTAGGAGGAAACACTTTTGAGAAGTAATGAGCCGTGTTACACAGCGGCTATCCACTTCCACCTCAAAAAACTGAACACCATAATTGCGGGCAAGAAGAAGACCATTGTAAAAGCCCCAGAGCTCAGCACTTGTGATGAAGCACGAGCCAACGTTCATACCAAAGCCACCAACCCATCTTCCTGTGTAGTCCCTAAGCAGTCCTCCAGCACTTGCTAATCCAGTGTTAATTTGTGATCCATCAGTGTTTAGTTTGAAATAGGGCCTTGACGGAGCTTTCCAAGCAATCCATCTCTCCACCGTTGGAGCTCACATTCAGAGACGGCATGTTAACGCTCTTTATTTCCTCCACCTAAACTTTGATCTCCTCTATGATCTATATGCTACTAGTCGCAGCGTTAGCGAAAAGGCAACGCTTCCTCCATTACCAAATTTTCCAAGCTGCAACACCAAAAGGTCAGGTCCAATCGGTTCCATAATCATTCTACCACTAATTTCTTAAATTGCATATCATCCAATGCCACTTCCACAACGATATCATTGCTTTGAATGTGTCTTCTGCAGAATTCCTTCTTGATCTTGAGTCTTCCATGCATAATCATCCACAAGAACACACTTACATGATGAGGCCCTTCCATTTCCAAACACAATTCCATACAGCATCCTCACTATTAAGATTCGGTTGCTTAGAGAACAATAGGCAAATTTTGCTGCAAATTTTCCCAAATTCAAGTGGACCCAAAAGATTTGATCATCCCCATTAATCACACTAGGAGGCTTTATGGCAGCAATCAGTAGGAAGAGATTATTAGGAAGAAAATGCTCAAAAGAATGCCATTCCCATGTACCATCTGGTGTAACAAGCTCAGCCACATACGTAAGACTCTATCTCAATAAAAACAGGTTGAATAAAGTGATTCCCAAAGAAAATATTGTCATCAGCCCAAAAATCCTTCCAAAAGCGAACTTGCTTCCCATTGCCTATTGCCCAGCAAATACCATCCAGAACATGCTTCCAGATATTGCCAATGGCTTTCCACAAATAAGAGCCGGTCCTAACGTTCAAAGTGGGAGGTAAATTTGTCGTGTTCAAACCATACTTAGTCAACAGGACTTGGACCCAGAGGCTTTGAGGCGCCACCACCATGCTCCAGCCAATCTTCATTAGAAGAGCCTCGTTCACGAGGGTGAGATTCATAAAATATGGTAACGACGAATGGATCTTCATTAGAAGAGCTTCGTTTATGACCGAATTTTCAATCACTCTTTTGATTGCTCATTAAATGGTCAAAGAGAGACATAAAAGCTTTACGTTAGAAGTTATCAATTTCGCTTTACCTTGAAATTCAAGTTCGCTTTTTGACAACATAATCTGGTGCATCAAAGCAATCATAATAAAAGTGCTATTCTTATCAAAGATTCAAAATGACAAGAAACGCTGTTACTAAGGGAAAAAAAACGCGAAATCCATTGAAGTACAACCTGAGAAATACTCATCAAATTTAAAACATTAGCTCAAGAAAATCACAAAGCTTTAACAGCTGACAAAAGAGAAGCATAACAATAAAGAAATGATTAAATGATGCTCGAAATTTTTTTTATCCTTCAGGTGAAGACTCTTTGATCCACACTCCATTAGCATCACATGGAAAGAAAGAGATCATAGGACAATTGAACTTCTCCAAATACTCCAAATCTGGAAACAGTGCCTGCAATTCTCTCCAGTTTATATTCAACTCATTCAAGTACCTCAAACGTAAAACCTTAACCGTAGAGTACTTTTTATGAGTGTCGCCCTGCAGGCCTCTGAGTTGTCCTCCTCTGACATACAGTTTCTGTAGATTATTCAGACTAGAAAGCCAACTGGGTAGGGATTCTTGAGGAAAACAATGTAAATCGAGTTTCTCTAGCAGCACCCCCCGTGGCCTAAAAGTAACAGGACTTTCTGGGCCGACTAAGCCAGCTTTCCCTTGTGTCTCTGCCTCATCTTCCTGTTTTTTATTATGTTCATTATTTCCCTCTTGATTTCTGCCCTTTGAAAATCCCGCTCCCCATGCTATTTTTAGCTTTAGAAGGTTTTTGAAGTTTTGGAGACTCTCCGATAATTTTTCTATTGGGATAGCGTTTTTATTTACGTAGATGCTCAGTTTCGTTAGCTTTGTTAATGATCTTCCCAGCTCGTCAAGAGTACAGATCTCATCATTAGATTTGGTAACAACAAATCCCTTGAGAACTTGGAGTTCAGACAGCAACGACAACTCCTTGGGCATGTATTCTATCAAGTAGCACTCAGATATGTCCAAATAGGTCAGCTTCTTGAGTGAGCCCAACCCTTTGGGAAGTTTTGTTAGATAGTAACAGCATCTGAGATCCAAGATCGTCAAGTCGAGGAGGTTTGCAATTGAACTAGGAATCTCCCGAATCCCATAGACTCCTTGAAGGCTAAGAAGCCGTAAATCACTCATATTCTTCAACTCCTTTAGGAACTTGCTGCCTTGTACTTCAACAAAATGTTTTGCTGAATTCTTCCATCTTCCTAGATAGAGAACTTTGACTTTCTTCAAATTTGAAAACCACTTGGAATGGAAGTCGGGAAACTGCTCCCTGACATTGACCAGTGCTAGCAGTTTCTCGTAATCCCTACAACGAGTACCACTCACTGTCAACAGCTGTGTGGATCCCTTCTCTGAACCTTCCATCCGTGCCCAGTGACACGATGGATTGTGCCCGGAATCATTAATTTCTCCGGTAAACTTAATAACCGCAAGACGGGCAAGTGGATGCATCTTGAATCTGTTGATATTATCCTTCCTGCGTTTCTTGTACACCGGATCAATAAATTCCTCAAACACCAATTTGTCAAGAATTTCACCTATTTTTTTCTCCCCTGATTTGTTTTCCTCCTCTCTGTTATCCCCTGCTTCGTTTGCCGCCGCTTTGTTCTCGTCCTCTGTACTCAACCAATTCTCTACCAGTCTCTTCCTTACTATTGCATTTTCGGGGAACGCAGCAAAGCACAACAAGCAGAACTTCCATTCATACTTGAGATCCTTAAATTTTCTCTGAAAATTGATGAACTTCTCCTTAGAATCGCCAATCTTGTAATGCTTAACCCAGTCGGACGTGGTGGAAGAACAGTCATTTACTGCCTGAACCTCGCTCTTGAAATTCCATACTTCTTCCCTGATTTGATCAAGACATTGGTCGGCCCGTACGACGCCACTGGAGAGTTTTTCCAGGATGCCTTCAAAACTGCGTATGTAGTTTTTTATTACTTCACCGAAGTTTCCAAGATTTTCGGTGGAATCTTCTTTAATCTTATCCAAATATTTTTTGAATAAATTATCTTTCTGCTTGAGATCATTGTTGTTCTTGCCGTTGATCTTCGTGTTGACCTCCCTTTCGCTCTTGTGTTTCTCTTCATTTTTCTCCTTGCTGCTGCTCTTTTCTTTTCCGGTTGTAATTCCGGAGAGTAATCGTCGGATAGTTTTGTTAGGTTTGCCTCCATCTTTCTTGCTGTCTCCTTTGTTGTCACAGCTGTCGTTGCCACTCTTTTGAGAAAAGATGTACTCTTTAATTGAAGAAATGGAGGGCCCTTCCAAAGAGAGATCGGCATGAAAATCGTTAATAGTTTTAACGAGTAGCTGAATTTTAGAACTATCGCCGTCGTTTGGCTGTGGAGAGGGGCTAGATGAAGCCATGATTGAGGAGATCACTGGTAAGGACGCAACGGAACACACTTAAAAGGATAAAACTTCTTAGTCAACTATTTCTGTTCAAAATAAGCAGAAATAAGAATAAAACTGTCCAGTAATGACAGTTGATGCTGATATTTGGATATTAATTTTTCTGAAAAATGTTATTTGCTCTCAAATTTGCGCATAAAATTTTACAAAACAAACAGAATGTCATCTCATTTTTCTCCTTTAAAAAACCTCTCCACACTCAAAGAATAAGAAACAATAATAATAATAATAATAATAATAATAATAATAATAAACTATCAACAGTTTCTCCACAACCATGTAGGCCTAATTTAGATTGAGGTTATTGTGGAAAAAAACTGTAATTATGACATAAAAATTAATATTATATAGTAAGTATAATTTTTAAATAATAATTTTGATAAATTAATAAATGTATAATAGATTTTTGGTCATATAAGTGTAAAATTAAGTTAACTTCATTTTCAAGCTATCAATAATTAGTGTTTACTAAACATTTTAGCCTCAATCCTAAACAGGCTGGTAATATGAAAGAAATTCATAATTCCATCTTATTTTAGCTTTGTTATGAATATCAGAGGTATATGATTTCAACCGCATTGTAGAAATAATCCATAAATAAATATCCTAACAAACCTTTAATAAAATTATAAAATTCAAATTAGATCAGGATCCTCATCCTTAGTACAAATAACACTAAAAACGATAATTCATAATCTAACACCTTTAAATTAGGAAACTTATCAGCCGTCCACTTTAAACTTACACTATTATAAAAGTTTTAATTTATTCAATTTTCTAGCCCAAATTATGCAATTTGTATCAATTATTCACAAAAATAGAATTACTCTTACAAAATAATTAGTACTATAATTTGTGTTTACTTTTGTTTTGGTATTTTATAAAGGTACTTATGTCTTTTTAGAGGATGGTTGATACAAATTGTAAACTTAAGTTAGAAAATTAAACAAATTAAATTTTTTTAATATTTTTTATAACAAGATAAATTTAAAGTCGATGATTAATCATTTTTCGTTAAATTACGATGATTATTATCTAATATTTAAATTTTTCTTTCCTTTCTAAAAGTTATCATGGAGAAATTCTAGTTAAGTGATGTACTTAGAAGTTCTTGTAGTTAAATATTGACTTTTGAAATGCAATATAGTTGTTAACTGATTATATATAGGGTCTTGTTAAGTTACATCTTATGTAACTCTCAGTAAATGACCTCCCACTTATTTTACTTATTACTAGATGTATATGATATTAATTAATTTTATTATTAATTATTAATTTATTATTTTTATAATGCACTGAATAGATGATAGATAAAATATCATATCATTAAATATTTCAATAAAATATCCAAAGTGAGTAAGGATAGTGTTACTCATAAAAAAATATACGGATGACTTGAGAAATTGTGTGTACCCCATATTAGTTTTGATGGAAAAAAAAAAAAACTTCTACACAATAGAAAGACGTTTTTATTACATTTACAAAAAGGAAAATAGACAATAAAAATAAAAACCTGAGTGTCTTCCGGACAACATAGCCATCCCCAACAAGTCAATCCAGCTACGGTCCAGCTACTACTTCCCAACAATCAGTGTAGCTCTTCCTTGGTCATTGTTGATTTGGAACTGCTCTCCGAGACCAAAATGAGACATCAACAGCCAAATGAAAGTAATAAGCTCTCCGCCTTTACTAAGGTGTTGGGCATGTGACCTTGCATCACAGTGACTTGCCGCGTATGACGACAATTCCACCCACATTTTGCTTATTAGCTTCCATTTAGACTGCTGGTCTAATTTGTTAAGCTGCTTGGCCAACATAGTTGCCTCAAACAGTAAGGATTTGCTTCTATCTCCTTTCACCGCAGCAGGTTTAGCAAATGTATTTACCCATAGAATTTCTCTGCAGGCCTTCTTGATTTCTTTATCCGATGCTACATTTTTACTTTCAAAGAATCTCTTCGCCTCGGCACATGTATCTCGAAATCTTATTTTCCCAATACCTGCCACAGCCGACATCATACCAGACTGCATAATCAAAAGATACAGCATGTAGTCTGAGAGAAGCCGACTGAATTCTTTTTCATCGGAGTTTGAATCACCATCGGTCTGGTAAATGAGCTCGGTGGCAATGTGCCAAAGCAGGAGGCTTTTATCAAAAGCATTCTCAGCAATATAAGGCCTTAATTGGTCGCGCACACTTTTTAAATCGTCTTCAAAAATCCAATCACTTCTTGGTAAAGATATCCTCCCGGCAGTCACTGTGTCAATCTCGTATACTGATTTCTTTTTCAGCTCATCAAATATAAATCTCCACAGATCTTCACTAAGTGGCTCATGGGACACATATAATATCTCATTCACAAAATCAATTATGCCTAAGCTGTTAATGAACCTGTTACTTTTCAAGCGTAAGCAATAAATGATTTTAACAATGCCAAAAACAGGAATGACTTTACGATTGAGCAAGCAATGAATGACTTGGTTAAATTTGGAGACAAAAAACTTGATTACTTTTCTGCGGATTGGACCCAGAAAAGTAATGACTTTACGAATGTGTAAAAAACCAACAATCTTGCCTGCGGTCGAAATGAATGTATCGGCGTAATGAATAAATTTCTCAATGACAAGATGCAAATAACTCTTGACTTTGTGGACTCTGGTTGGACGGCCCTTCAGGCAATATCTTATCAAATTTTGTCCGGAGAAAGATCCAGACCATCTCCGGAGCAGGAAATGTGTTGCCAACACATTGCAACCCCGCTTATGCGGACATGGACGCCACGTTGGTTGTTTGAGAGCGAAAAACCAGCCGAGGGCAGTAGCCATGCCGGATTTTTTTCTTCCAGATGATTTTGATTCATGGTCAGTCTTCTTGAGGGATGCAAAGGTCCTATCAGAGAAAACAAGCATGAAAAGCGCTATTGTATCGAGGCAAATGGCACCAAAGATCAAGATGTATGTAACTCTGACATCGAAGTTGTCAAAACCGTGCTTCTCAACATTGAGATGGAAAAATGAAAGAGCTACAACCACTGAACCAAAGGATAAGAATCGCATAATATATCCTGTCGCAGAACGTATGACCTCCACCTTGGTATAGAAAGTCTCATAGAATAAGTTGAGTTCAACCTCAATTATTCTGTAGGCTTCCTCTGGCATTCGACCATAAAAGAAACGACGGCTCTCATCACGCTCACGAAAGCTGAAGATGATATCGACGAGTAGCCCCTTGAAAATTTTGAAGAAGTAACAAGCACAGTGAACCACATCAAGATCATCGAGCTTCCCATCTTTTGTCAGAATATCAGTATCATTAAAGATCGGTTTTCTCGTAGGCTCTGGTAGCATAAAGATCTTTGTAGGAATTTTGGCTTCAATCCTCGAGGCATATTCCTCCATGATCTTCACATAGTTGAGCCCAGGGTCAGGTTCTTGAAGCATGGAGTCTCGGAACCTGTCCAAGCTTGCAAGATAAAGAGCACATGTTCGCTCAAAGTACTTGATAAGTCCAGCTGCAAAAGTAAGTATTGTTGGGATAAACAGCTTGTTTCGGGGAAGTGATAGGAGGAAGATATAAACAGCTGCAATTGCCTGAAATACGAGCCCAAAAAAGTGCCTGAT
This sequence comes from Citrus x limon, assembly GCA_034663535.1. Taxonomy (NCBI): domain Eukaryota; kingdom Viridiplantae; phylum Streptophyta; class Magnoliopsida; order Sapindales; family Rutaceae; genus Citrus; species Citrus x limon. The sequence continues at coordinate 27,548,982 of CM067997.1, forward strand.
CCATAGCTCGTTATCCTCGAGAGCAAAAGCAGTTATGGTGTCTGGACCACCGAGGTGTAGCAAAAGAAAGGGAGCCCAAAATGCTAATAGATCACTTTTCTCAGGCATGGAAGCTTGATTATCGCGCTGGCTGTCCGCGATGAGTCCAACCGCAAAATTGGCTGCCCAGTCAGCTAGCAAGTAAGCTGACCAGATGAGCATGATCATCAATCTATTCGCTGTAAACTTTCTGAACGGAGCAAAGAGAATCAAGATAGTTTGCAGAAAGAGGCTAAACAAGATTATGCCTCGAATATTCCAGTTATCCCATACTCTCTTGACGCTTTCAGGGATAGGATTAACCATATTCTCCTTTCCGTTTGATGATCAAAGAAATTTAGTTTGTAATTGCTATCGAGAGAGAGCAGAAGAATTAACGTGTATTGACGGGCAAATGAACAGTAAGTCACCTCTTGGAATCCTTTTTCAAAACAGTTGACCACCGAATGATTATTAAAGAAAAACCTACTGACTAGCTAGCAATAAACCCCACATCAATTCTATTAAAGCCCACCTGAACCCACTTAGGCGTAAAAAATGAGATGGAATGAAATTAGCCTACTTGGATTGAGGGGGGATTCGCTAATCACCAGTATGAAAACTAAGAACTTATTTCATAAACTCAATTTTTAGATTATTGTAATTGAATGTTGAGAGTAAGACAAAGGTATGGCAGTAATTTATGAAATCAGGGGAATCTATGCAAGCAAACTTTAGAAGTATGAGTGTATTTTACTCTTAAATTTTTTTATTTAAAATTTAATTTTTTTTAAATTCAATTAAGATTTAATTAATTTATTTTTATTTAAGTCGTACTCTTTTACTTTTAAGGAATCATAATTTTATTAAGAATAAGATAATTCTAACTAGTTATGCTTGTTTTTTACACAAGTTTCTCATATATAAAATATTTAATATTTCTCAATTGAGATATCCTATTTTCTCCTTTGCGAGAGTCATCTTTCTTGAGTTTTCAAGACGTATGCTAGAACGAAATCTAATATTACTTCTGCCTTGCGTCAAGTGGCATCATTTCTCTGTACCAAGAAAAGCTTTCCTAACCACCAACCACCCTTCATTCACATATCCATCCTCTACCATCCATTAATTCTATTAAGTTAAAAAAAAATTCAGAAACCCAGCAAAATCCGAAACCACCGCCACCACCACTGTGCTTGGCTACCATCGCCACCGTTCTTTATCATTTCTGTCAATCTCCACCACCATTAGAACCAGAAGACACTGGTCATCAAAACCCGACCCATCTCACCACCTATACACTACCTTAGCCATAAAAAACGCACCAAAACTACTACCAAACTACCACACAGAATGTTGGTCGATTGGTCGTAATCCACCACTATTCACAGCCTCCACCACCACTAACTCGTTTGCCATCATCAGGCTTACCATTTTGCCCACTCTCGCTTTCAACCGTCGGCCGGTTCACCAAAAATAGAAACTAACCCCTAATCAATTCGATTCAATTTTCCAGTCAATCCAAAACTATTTAAGACAAACCACCACCACCATCACACTCATCACCATCAATTCTTCCAGATCCGCCTATTCTAACCCAATTTTCCAATCACTGTCGCCAGCTACACAATTGCTTACTTATTTATAATTTCACCCCACTACTTTCCTTAAATTACATTATTACCTTATAATTTTCTGTTCTTTTAAAAAACAAAAAAAAAACAAAAAGAAAATTCACCCAAAAAAAAGGTTTCCAGGGAAAGTAGTACTTTATTTAAGGCCTGAATTACAACGAGGATAAAACGACTCAAACAATTCCAAACTCATTCAGCAAAAGCATGGTGCGAAACAATGATAGCCCTATAGTCAATACAAACACATATTATGATGATGGAAGAATCAGAACTTGGTGTGAGACAGGAATTAAAAGAGATTAGATTGGCTCAAAGAGGTAATCAAGAAGCAAAAGGTTGTTAAGATTGTTAACATAAATATTTGTTTATTGATTTTGATGATAACAAACTTGATTAAGATTGATTAATCTTTTAAAAGCTCAAAATAATTTTCATTTTTATAAAGTATTTTTATAAAGATTTGGAGACAAACAGTTATCTTGCAAAATAGTTCACTGCAGCAGTTTCTGTGGAAAACGGCGATCCGACAAGCTTGATAAACAGCTTGCCGATTTCAAACAGAACTGAAAATTAGTCTCTGGACCTAAACGGCGATCCGAAAATTTTGATAAACGGCTCGCCGAGATCAATCAGAATTGAAGATTAGTCTCTGGACCTAAACGGCGATCCGACAAGTTTAATAAACGGCACGCCGAGATCAATGAGAATTGAAGATTTGTCTCTGGACCTAAACAACGATCCGACAAGTTTAATAAACAGCTCGCTGAGATCAAACAGAACTGAAGGTTAGACCCTGGACCTAAACGGTGATCTGACATCTAGATAACAGCGATTCGATAATTTAAAAAATCAGCCCAACGGTCATATTGACCAGTCAAACAGCGATCCGACATCTAGTTAACGGTGATCCGACAGTGTGCAGAAAGTCAATAACGGCTAGTTTCCAGCTCCACCTATAAATAAGCTCATTCAAATTCAAAGAAAAGTTGATCACAACACGACTACTGCGCTTATACTTGAGAATACAATCTTCATTGAGCTTTAAATACATTCTTGCTTTATCTATTCACATATTGGGTATCATTTTGTAATCTTAAATATTTCGAGAGGCAAAACAAATTTATAATCTTTTATTTTTGAGTGATTGTAAGTGTTGGGATACACTTGGGTTAAGAGATTGGGATAATCTCTTGTTGTAAAGGTTATTGACACCTTGGAAGTCAAGTGTAAGCATTTGAAGCCTTGGAGGCTTGCTTAGTGGAATCCTCAAGCTCGGAAAGCTTGGAGGCGTGGACGTAGGCGAGGTTGGCCGAACCACGTAAAAATCTCGGTGTTTGAATCTCTCTTCCCTTATCCTATTTATTGTGGTTAACTTATTTGTTATTGCTTTGAATTTGTTTCATATTTGCATTGAGTTTTTATTTATAAATTGAATAATTTTTAGAATTCCAATTCACCCCCCTCTTGGGTTGCATAACTAGAATTTCATTTGGTATCAGAGCCTTATTCTCTTGTTAGGACTTAATCGTCTAGAGTAAAAGATCAATTGCAACCCTAAATGACTCAACCTTTAGAGAAGGACAATCCACAACTAGACCACCGTTCTTTGATGGTAATGACTATACTTATTGGAAAACTAGAATGAGAATCTATTTGCAAGCCTTAGATTATGAAATTTGGGAAGTTGTTTGTGATTGTCCATTCATGCCTATGTTTAAAGATGAAGTAGGAGATGATATTCCTAAACCATCAAGTCAATGGAGTGAGTTAGAAAAGAGAAAAATGTCCCTAAACTCCAAGGCTATGAATACTTTGTTTTGTGCTCTTGATAAGAAAGAATTCCATAGAGTAGCTAGTTGTGAAAGTGCACAAGAAATATAGAATAAACTTGAAGTTGTCTATGAATGGACAAATCAAGTTAAAGAGTCTAAAATTAGTAGACACACTCGTCAATATGAGTTGTTCCAAATGGAACAAAATGAAAATGTGTATTCTAGGTATACTAGATTCACGGACATAGTGAAAACCCTAGGTGCCTTAGGGAAGACTTTCTCAAATAGCGAGAAAGTTAAGAAAATCATTAGGTCACTTCCAAAAGAATGGAGACCTAAAAGAACCGCCATTGAAGAGGCCAAAAATTTAAATACTTTACCTCTTGATGATTTAATTGGTTTTCTCATTTTATATGAAGAAGATTTGGCAGCAGAAAAAAGGGATGGGGAGAAGAAGAAAAGCATTGCTCTCAAAGCTTCAAAATATGAGAGTGATGGAGATAGTGAACCTGATGATGAAGAGTTATCCATGCTAGCAAGGAGGTTCAGAAAGTTTTTCAAGAAAACTGGAGAGCGAAGAAAATTCAGAAACTTCAAGAACCAAAGGGAGAAAAAAGAGGTGATCACATGCTATGAGTGCAAGAAACCTGGCCATATAAGATCGAAGTGCCCACTTATCAACAAACTCAAAAAGAAAGCCATGGTTGCAACTTGGGATGATAGCAAGGAAGATTCAAGTGATGAAGAAGGAGTACAAAAAATATCAAACCTAGTGCTTATGACAATATGAGAGGATGATAATCTCAATGAGGTAAGTGATCCCCACCTATGATGAATTGTATGATGCTTTTAAAGAATTGCATAATAAGTTGATGAAGATTGGTAAAAAGAATGTATGTCTTAAAAAGGAAATGGTAAAGCTTAAAAATGAAAATGAATCTCTAAATGCGAAAATTACATGTGTAGAAGTAGAGAACAAAGCATTGCATGTTGAAATTGCATTATCAAATGAGAAATCTAGTATCGCACATGAGCATTTAGAATCACATATAGATGAATTGAAAAATGAAAATAAAATGCTTAAGAAAAAGAGCAATGAATTGAATGAGATTGTTTTGAAATTTACAAATGGGCAAAAGATATTGGATAACATGCTTAATTCAAAAAAATATGTGTTTGATAAAGGAGGAATTGGTTATAAACCGAACTTGAAATAAAAATATTATAAAAACTACTTCGTGAAAAGTACATCTAGTAACAATCAAATGGTATGTCATTTTTGTAATCAAAATGGTCATATCAAAAGTAGATGTCTAGTAAAAAGAAATAGATATTATGGTGTGAAATGCATTTGGGTTCCAAAAGGAATCACTACTAACTCTCAAGGACCCAAAAAGCTTTGGGTACCTAAAACTTGAGATTTTTCTTTGTAGGGCTTGAAGAAGAAGAAAAAAAAATGGTACTTGGACAGTGGTTGTTCAAGACACATGACTGGAAACTATACATGGTTCTCAAGCTTCACCAAAATTAAAAATGGTGGAGAAGTATCTTTTGGAGACAACTCAAAAGGAAAAATTCTTGGAATCAGAAATGTTGGTAAAATTTCTTCAACTCTAATTGAAAATGTATGTTTGCTTGAGAACTTGAAACACAACTTAATTAGTATTAGTCAATTATGTGACAAAGGTTATAAAGTTACCTTTGATAAATTTAGTTATGTTATTGAGAACACATGTGATGGCAATATCTTGTTTGTTTGGAATAGATGTGGTAATGTTTATATCATTGACATAGGATGTGCATCTACTCTTGATAAATGCTTTTCCGCATTACATGATGATAGCTGGTTATGGCATAGAAGGTTAGGGCATGCAAGTATAGATTTGATTTCAAAAATTTCAAAAAATGATTTAGTTAAAGGTCTTCCGAAAATTGGTTTTTAAAAGGATAAGATTTGTGAAGCTTGTCAATTCGGAAAACAAATCAAAACTTCTTTCAAAAATAAAAATCATATTTTTACTTCAAAACCACTTCAACTTCTTCACATAGATTTATTTGGGCCATCTAGATATGCTAGTCTAAATGGCAAATATTATGCATTTATGATAGTGGATGATTATTCTAGATATACATGGTATTATTCTTAGTCAATTAGGATTATGCTCTTTATGCCTTTAAAGTGCTTTGTTAGAAAATACAAAATGAAAAAGGGCATGATATTGCATGCATTAGGAGTGATCATGGAGGAGAGTTTCAAAATCATGCATTTGAGAACTCAATAATCTTGGCATTGAGCATCAATTTTCGTCACCTAGAACTCCACAAAAAAATGAAGTTGTTGAGAGAAAGAATAGATCCATTCAAGAAATGCCTAGGACTATATTGAATGAAAACTCTTTGCCTAAGTATTTTTGGGCCGAGGCTGTCAACACTGCTTGTTGTGTTTTAAATTGTGTGTTGATCAGACTTAATTTTAACAAAACTCCATATGAGCTTTGGAAAGATAGAAAACTCAATATTGGCTATTTCAAAGTTTTTGGATGCAAATGTTTTATTTTGAACACAAAAGATAATCTTGGCAAATTTGATCCAAAATCTGATATTGGTATTTTTCTTTGATATTCAAACTCAAGCAAAGCTTATAGAGTTTGTAACAAAAGAACTCTAATTGTAGAAGAATCTATGCATGTTACTTTCAATGAATCTAATCCTTCCTCTGCGAAGAAAGGAATTGTTAATGATGATGCAGATGGAGAGTTACAAGAAGAATCATCAAAAGAGAATCAAGAGAATGCACCACAAGAAAATCAAGAGGATAGACATGAAGAACAAACAAATACGGAGCTAGAGCAACAAGAAGGTATTTCTCAAACACTCCCTAAGGAGTGGAGGTATGTTTCCTCTCACCTTAAGGATGTAATTTTAAGTGATCCCTCACGAGGTGTTACAACTAGATTATCACTTAAAAATACTTGTGAGCATAATGCATTTATTTTTAAAATTGAACCCAAATCTTTTGCGGATGCGGAAAATGATGAATCTTGGATTATGGCAATGTAAGAGGAGTTAAATCAATTTGAAAGAAATAATGTGTGGGAATTAATTCCTAAACCGGAACATCAATATGTCATAGGTACTAAATGGGTATTTAGAAATAAGATGGATGAATCCGGTGTGGTTGTAAGAAATAAAGCTAGATTAGTGGCTCAAGGTTACAACCAAGAAGAAGGAATTGATTTTGATGAAACTTTTGCACCCGTAGCTAGACTAGAATCAATTAGAATGTTGTTGGCATTTGCTTGTCATAAAGATTTCATTTTATTTCAAATGGATGTGAAAAGTGCTTTCTTAAATGGTTATATTATGGAAGAAGTGTATGTAAAACAACCCCTTAGTTTTGAAAATGAAAAATTTCCAAATCACGTTTATAAGTTGTTTAAAGTTTTATATGGATTAAAACAAGCACCTAGAGCATGGTATGATAGGCTTAAGAATTTCTTGTTAGAAAATGATTTTTCCATGGGTAAAGCGGATACTACTCTCTTTGTTAAACACAAAAACAAAGATATATTTGTTGTTTAAATTTATGTTGATGATATTATTTTTGGTTCTACTAATGAATTGTTGTGCAAAGAGTTTTCATCTTGTATGAGCAATGAATTTGAAATGAGTATGATGGGAGAGTTGAAGTACTTCCTTGGGCTGCAAATAAAATAAAACGAGGAGGGAATATTCATAAATCAAGCCAAGTATGTAAGAGATTTGCTCAAACGATTCGGCAATGATAACTCAAAGACCAAAAATACACCAATGAGCACAACAACCAAGCTCGACAAAGATGAAAAATGCAAAGAAGTGGATATCAAAATGTATCAAGGTATGATCGGATCTTTACTTTATTTGACTGCAAGTAGACCCAATATCATGTTTAATGTATGTTTGTGTGCAAGATTTCAATCATGTCCCCAGGAATCCCATTTGCTTGTTGTTAAAAGAATTTTTCATTATTTGAGTGGAACCATAGATATTGGCATTTGGTATCCCAGAGGAACTCATATAGATTTAACATGCTATTCGGATGCGGACTTTGCTGGTTATAAAGTTGATAGAAAAAGCACTAGTGGAACTTACCATATCCTAGGTCACTCACTTGTTTCATGGTTTAGTAAGAAACAAAATTCTGTTGCACTCTCAACTACCGAGGCTGAATATATAGCTGCAGGAAGCTATTGTGCACAAGCTTTTTGGATGAAACAAACACTTAGTGATTATGGCATTAATCTTGAATAAATTCCTATTAAGTGTGATAATACTAGTGCTATAAATCTTTCAAAGAATCTCATTCAACACTCTAGAACCAAGCATATAGAAATTAGACATCATTTCTTGAGAGATCATGTTCAAAAGGGAGATATTGCATTAGAGTTTATTTCTACGAAAAAAACAACTTGCCGATATTTTTACAAAACCACTTTGCGAAGAACATTTTTCAAAAATTCAGCATGAACTTGGGATGATGAAATTTTTGCATTAAAATCTTTATTCATGTTATTGAGTCTATTAAAATTGATTGATTTATGATTTGATGTTTTAATATCTATGGAATGCTCAACATGATATACATGTGGAGTGTGTGTATATTTGAAAAATGTATGAATTAATTGTTGCAATACATATATGTTCATGAATTATGCATTGAACTGGCACTTAAATCATTTTGGATCAATGAAATGATCTTGAAATGTATTAATAGTTGGCCAAATATCAAAATAAATGTGTGAAATCATAAGTTATAGAAAACAGATTGCCGTTATTTCAATAAACGACTAACCGTTTTAGGGCAGAAACAATGGGAAGTATTCTGGACGCTATTGGTTCGCCGATAATTAATTATCGGCTCGCCGTCCTAATACAAAATTTTGGGGGGGAACTCTCTGGACTCTATCGGCTTGCCGATATGTTTCTAAATGGCTCGTCGTCCTGATGAAAATTTTTAAGGAGCTATCTGGACTCTGTCGGCTCGTCGATATCTCTATAATGGCTCGCCGTTATTGCACGTTAAGTGAACAGTCCTTCATTTTCCTTTCCATTTCGTTCATGCTCTCTTTCTCCCTCTCTTTCCCCAACTGTGACTACAACTTCATTTCTCTCTCAGATTCATCCTTTTTCTTGTCAGTTTTCATCAAATTGACACATTAACAACCATCCTTATCATCTTTAGCACCTTTTTAACCGATTAAAACCAGTTTTCTCTTCAAAAATTGAAAAATCCCAAATTTCAAACCCTAAAACCAGCCGCACTTATCTCGCCAAATTTGAACCAAATTTCTTCATTTTTCCATCACATTTCAACTTGTCATTACTCTCTCATCACTCAAACTTCATTTTTTTACTAATTAAATTTTCTCCAAACTCATTAATGGCGGAACGACCACAAAGGCGTGTTCGAACCAAGCACATTGCTCCGCGACGTTCTAGTCCCTTCAGGCCCCCTCTCAAGACTTCTAGAGTCTCCATTTTTCCGATGACACCTCTGCTCAGCGATTTCGTGAAAAATTCATGGGAAAACCAGTAACTCCCTCATTTTCTCTTAACATTTCGGAGTTTTCGGATATTACCATTTGTGGTCATTCTATTACTCACATGCTTAGTCATTGGAAGGAAGTCTTAAGTATCGAAGAACCCATCTATGAAAATCTAGTCTGTGTCTTTTATTCAAATATGGAACTCTCCTCTACTCGTCGTGTTGAGCTTTATACGTATGTAGGAGGAATTCACATTTCTTTTAATGAATCTGAATTGTGTAGTATTATGGGAATCTCTTATAGAGGTTTAGATCTGTACACCGCTAGGAAAGAACTCGCATTTAATGAATTATGTCATGTGGATGGTGTACGAAACATTTGTCGGCGTCGGGATCTTTTCGATGACATTTGTTCGTTGTCCTTTAGGTCTCAACTCCTCCCTTTCCAGGTTCGAATACTTTATATCATTCTCCAACACATGGTCACTCCTAGACAGGGTCACACTGATGAGGTAACTAGACTTGATGTTGGTCTATTAGATTCCCTCATTCGTAGACGGCATGTTAGCCTATCCTACACTATCATTTGTCATATGTTGTCCACTCCTGGAGTCTTCAACTGATCTCTTCCTTATGGAAGCATCATTACTAAGATCTTGAAATACTTTCGAGTCCCTATCGCTGAGCCTGTTTATCTCGAAACCCGAAAGCTCGGTCGAGAGATTATTTCTGTGATCGTATTTTTTTTAAGAAACGTGGGATGTGGGAAAAGACAACATCCTGTAAGAATGAAGATACTCTGTTGCACTAGAAGATGATCGTATGTTAAATGATGTTTATTCCCGGGATGAGTTACCCGATTTCCGCCTTGGGGCTAGACCGCGTGTCCCTCACAGAACAGCAGCACCAGCAGCACCTACAGCACCACCAGCAGCAGCTTCATCTCAGGATGACGAGCCAGCTGAGACTGCCGTCCCTACTGCAACATCGACCGTTCCTGCAGTTCGCTTTCAGTAATTATCTGACAAAGTGGATTTTCTATCCCAGCAATAGCAACAGCTTCAATATGATTTTGCGACCTTTCGGCAGTAAATTTCAGATCAGCAGATGGAGTTACTTGCTGGCCAGCGCCACGGTTACTTTGGTTATGACCCAAGCAGCTCTTCTTCACAGCCCCCGTCTTAGTTTTCGGCCCCTCTGATTTTCACACAGACATCACTAATTTCATGTAGTTATTATGATGCTATTTGTCTTTTGCTTATGCTTATGATGCTTTTATGATGTTTTCTGTTGGATATGTGCACTTGATTTATGGTTGAGTTGATTTTGGTGATATCTTGTTTATCTTGCAGATTTGTTTGATTGTTGGTTTGGAGGTTGGTTGATAAGTTGGCCTGTATTTGTGGAAGTGTTTCTTTGTTTTGTTGAGGATATGCTCATTTTTAAGGGGAGATTCTGCCAAAAGTTTTCCACATAAGTAATTCCTCAGCCTCTCTTATTCATCTTTTCGCGCTTATTTCTTTTTGATGATGAAAGGGGAGATAATTTATCAAATCAATCTGTTTTGTTTATAATTAATTTTGAGATTAAAACTAAATGGACATATATTTAAAAATTCTTAAAAAATTTCACTGAGGGGGAGCACATATTTAGGGGGGGCAAAATTGCACAAGTATTTTCTTGAAAAAGTTTGTCATCATAAAAAAATGGGAGATTGTTAAGATTGTTAACATAAATATTTCTTTATTGATTTTGATGATAACAAACTTGATTAAGATTGATTAATCTTTTAAAAGATCAAAATAATTTTCATTTTTATAAAGTATTTTTATAAAGATTTGGAGACAAACAGTTATCTTACAAAATAGTTCACTACAGCAGTTTCTGGGAAAACGACGATCCGACAAGCTTGATAAACGGCTTGTCGATCTCAAACAGAACTGAAGATTAGTCTCTGGACCTAAACGAAAATCTGATAATTTTGATAAATGGCTCGCCGAGATCAATCAGAATATAAAGTCAACAAAGGAAAAGGCCCAATGAAAAATTTTGGGAAGCCAACATAAAGTCGTAACGGATAAAACATACGGCCAATAAAAGATCCGCCAAGTAATAACAATTCTTGTACAGTTCTTCAAGGCGACAAATGTTTTTGTTATTACAAATCAGGCTATACATTAAACCAATGTCTAGAGCGAAGATGCCAAACAGTCAATTTGGCAACTCATGCAGAGGAAAATGAAAAGTTGAAGACGAACCATATGAGGACAATAAAGACGCATAAAATGAGAAAGAGTGAACACATCCAAATGAAGGAGTATTACTTGTAATACAACGTTTACTATTCACTCTAAAGAAATAAAAAGACACTCAGAGGCATAGCATCTTCAAAACAAGGTGCACGGTCAATGAGAACGTATGTGATCTAATTATTGATAGTGGCAGTAATGAGAATATAGTTTCAAAGACAATAACTGACAAGCTACAACTTAAAACTCACAAATATCATTCTCTTTATCACATTGGGTGGATAAAAGATTATGGGGAAACCAAAGTTATTGAACAATACCGCATGCCTTTTTTTCATTAGACACTGCAACAATGAAGTAGTTTGCGATATTGTTGACATGAATGCTTATCATATGCTACTCGGAAGACCCTTGCAGTTTGATCTTAATATAGTACATCATGGGAAAGATAATACGTACAAGTTTTATAAAGATAACATGAAGGCTATCCTTGCTTCGATGAAGTCAAAGGTCAAGGGAACTTATCTTTTAGTACCAAAAGAAGTAACCGAAGAAGAATTAGTGCCCGAACAAATTCAACTACTACTCATAAAATTTCGAGATATCATACCCAAAGAACTTCCATATAAGTTACCTCCTATGAGGAATATTCAATATCAGACTAATCTTGTCCCTGGAGCTAGCCTACCTAATTTATCTTATTATCATATGAGCCCAAAAGTGTATAAGATCCTGCAGAAGCAAGTTGGAAGATTACCCCAGAAAGGCCTAATCTGTGAAAGTATGAGGCTATGTGTTGTGCCTGCTTTACTAACTTTGAAGAAAAATAGAAGTTAGAGAATTTAAGTAGATGATAGAGCTATCAATGAAATTATAGTGAAGTATCAATTCTAAATTCTTCGACCAGATGACATGTTTGATAAATTAAGAGGATCGAAGATATTATCAAAGATTGATTTGAAGAGTATGTATCATCGTATTCGTATTCGTTCTGGTGATGAATGAAAGATAACTTTTAAGACTAACAAAAGTTTATATGAATGGTTAGTCATGTTTTTTAGACTATCTAATGTACCAAGTACCTTTATGAGGTTGATGAATCAAGTATTCTAATCTTTCATGGGTAAATTTGTTGTAGTTTACTTTATTGACATTTTGATCTATAGCCACAACAAAAAGAGCATTTACAACATTTGTGAGACATCTTTACAGCCTTACGGGAGAATAACTTATCTATCAACTTGAAAAAGTATAGTTTTTGTTACTGATAATATAATATTCCTAAGTTATGTTATAGGTGCTGAAGGTATCAAAGTAGACGAAGAGAAAACAAAGGCTATACAAGAGTGGCCAACACTTACAAGTATCAGAGAAGTACGAAGTTTCCATGGAGTTGCTACATTTATAGGCATTTTGTTAAAGACTTTAGTATCATTGCTGCTCCTCTCACTGATTGCCTTAAGCAAAGGCAAGTAGCTTGGATAGATAAGGTAGAGCAAAGCTTTTTAAAGTTGAAAGAAAGTTTAAGTATTACACTAGTCCTTACACTCTAGATTTTAGTAAATTATTTGAAGTCGATTGTGATGCTTCTAGGATTGGAATTGGAGCTATCTTATCTCAAGAAGGTTACCCTATAACATATTTTAGTGAGAAGCTTCGTGAGGCCAAATATAAGTGGTCTACCTATGAACAAGAGTTATTGTACGTACATTACAATAATGAGAGCCCCATTTAATTTAGAAGGAATTTATTCTTAATAGTGATCATGAAGCTCTCAAGTTCCTCAATAATTCTTCAAAACCAAATCATATGCATACTCGGAGGGGTGGGCAAAATCAGGTTTGGGTTAACCTGATCGGGTTTCGGGTTAGGCAAAAATTAATCTCAACCTGACCGTATCCGATCCTATATATATTCAGATCAGTTCGGATCAGGTCAACAAATCAGGTTGAAATCAGGTAAGATCGGGTTAAAAATGAATCAGATTGAGTTCGAGTTAGTTTGGGTTAATTTGGGTCTAATCAGGTTAATCCGGATCAGTCGAAATTGGGTCAAATTAGGTTAATTAAATTTTGAGCTTTTTTTTTCCCTGTTTTTTAGGTTGGTTTTAAGACATTTTTCTTAATTGTCTTTCTTACTAATTTTGGTTTTAAGACAATTTGGGTCAAATTCAGTTAATGCAATTAGTCATTCTTACTAATTTTCAGCCAAAAAAAGAAATTGCTGTGAAATCAAATGAATAAAATTAAAATACTAGAATAGTATTGCCTATTGCCTTGGAGAGTACGACTAGGATTATTATTTGCTCAACCAACAAAGTCCAAACTTAATAAAAGTTAAAATTAATACAAACTTACAAAGTGCAAAGTTAATAGTCTATTAGTCTCCATTCAAAGGACAATTTCCAAATACTAGTATTTGAAAGTTTAAAACATAAAGTCACAAAATTTAAACATAATTAAATTATTCCAAAATACAAATTACAAAGTTCAAACATAAATATTAAATAAGTTTTCTTGGTTCCTCCACCGCTCCATATAAGCACTTTGACAAGTTTTAACTTCAAATTCATGTACTCCAAGTTGAAGCACCAATCTCCTAGAGAAGAATTGAAAAAATATATAATAACTATTTTCTTTAAGCCACGTTGCAAATGAATAAACTCAATTCATATAAAAAATTGAACAACTAAACTAAATTCATACCTTTGCACATAAAATATAAACACAAATAAGTAAATCTAATTCATATATTTAATTGAGATAAAGAGGTGTTACAATCTTTATAATTTTTATTATATCATTATAAATTTATAATTACAAATAAATATAATATATTTAGCAAATTCTTCAATATATATATATAACACTTGATTATATCTAAAAAAAAAATTAAGTCAATCATGCTTATTTTATGGCATTCATCACCAAATCAAGTTAATAATAAATAATAATCTAGACAATACTATTCTATCAATTTCAACTTGTTAATTGAAACAATTACAAATTTACAATTAGACTTAAAAATTTAGAACTATAATAATAATTATAGTTTATATTAAGAAGCATATGTTTTATATGGAGTTAGAAGAATTAGTAAAAAGTTTAGATTGCAGCCAATTTTGTAGTACATATCAATGCCTCAACCATAGCTGGGGTCAAAGAACTCCTATACTCATTAATAATATGACGGCTGAGCTAAAGGCAGACTCAAATGCCACTATAGAAACAAGAAAAACGAAGACACCCATTTCAATTTTCTCCAGAATTAGATATTTCGATCCATTCACCTTCTACGAAAGCAAAACATTAAGTTTAATATTATTGGGATCTTCAACTGGGTCCTTTAAGTACCTTTCTACCTCATATGTTACTTTTTTGCCCTCATTTACAAAAACCTTCTTAGCGTATCCAACGAAAATGCGAGTAACTTGAAAAGCATTATCACCTTCACCACCAGCAACATTCACCAAACTGACCTCAAGTGTAGTACGTTAAAAGGAACTCGTACCACCATAGCTGCCATTAAGACCACTCTCACTACACATTGATGATGTGCAACTAGAAGAAAATGCATTATATGCACCATAAAGCTCATTCAATAAGTCCTTCATTGCTTTAGTCATTTCTTCAACGTTCGAACTATCATTGCCAAAAATGATCTCAAAAATATGTTTAGCAAAATTTAATTTCGCTCGTGGATCAAAAATGGAGGCAACAATCAATATTTTGTTCATCTTTCCTGTGGACCCCCAATACTTATCAAATTTTTTCCTTATACTATAAGCCATCAATGACACCCAAGGATTTGTACTTTCTTGTAATGCAGTCAATGAACTCTCAATTAAACCAATAGTATCATAACAAAGATTAAAAGTCATACTCAAATAGATATAAAACAACAATGTGGTATCATAAAATACCTTAAAAACTTCACAATTCATTCAGCACTCTCCCAGTCCTCAAGTCTCGGCGGGCCCACCTTTTTAACATTATTTTTTTCTCGGCAAAGTACACCTCATAAGGTTTATCCACTTTTGCTAATGCTATTTGAAATTTTAGCTTATTCATCAATAGTAAATAAGTGGAATTCCACATGGTAGGAAAATCTAAAACAACAATTCCCTTCAGACCATTTACATGTTAAACACATTGTTTAAATGTCTGTAGCCCTATGGTAGAGGATCTCACGTATTTCACAGTATTTTGAATAGTGGCAACACTACCATGCAACTCACTCAACCCTGAAATAACAATCAAATTTAAAATATGTACACAACAACACACATGCACATATTGTCCCGCCAACACAAGTGCATCATCATTCTTCCAAGCAAACAACTCCCTAGTGATATAACCAATGCAATATCATTTGTAGTGGCATTATTAGCAGTTATTATAAACAATCTCTCTATCCCCCAGTCCTGTAAGTAAGCCTTAATTTTTTTACCGATCGACTTCCCTCTATGATCTTCGGTCACGCTAAAACTAATAATCCTTCTATTCAAACACTAATCACTATCAATAAAATGAGTTGTAATCACCATGTAACTCATATTTTGAACAGAAGTCCATATATCAATTGTAAGAGACACCCGCTGCTTGTTGCAAATCAAACTCTTCAACATTACCTTTTCCTTAAAAAATAACTCCATAAAATTTTAACCAATAGTTCTTCGAGATGGCATAACAAATTGTGGGATAGCTACACTGCAAAAATGCCTAAACCCTTTGTTATCTATAAAACTAAGCGGCAACTCACCCATAATAATCATTTTAGTTACTGTGCTTCTAGACGCATCTTGATTCCATCCTTTAGCCAAAACCAGATTACTTGCATTTTCTTTGCCGCCCTCAGTTATCAAATTTTGTTGACTTCTACCTTGTTGTTCCCGAAATGTCTTGTATGCTTCACAAGTCTGTATATGCTTTGTCATATTTATAATCTCATCATGCCTTGAATGACATTGATATTGTGTACCACAATAGTTGCACTTGCATTTGCTTGGATTATCTTGAGTAAAGTGAAATGATTCCACGTCTCTGATCTTTTTTTCATTGGCGGTCTTTTTTCGCTTTGCCTTTTCCTTTCCTTTTTGAGTTCCTTCCATTTGTACACTTTGTTCTTCATCGTCACTTATTAAATTCGATCTTGAGTGTCCAAGCATCTAAATATATAAAACAATAATTAAGAATCGTTAATTCCAAAATCAAAACACAAAAATATTATTAGCATAATCTAATTAGTAATTTCAATTCAAATATTTATTAATTTAATTTTATGATACTTGTTTAATTCAACATTTCCACCATAATAGTTTTATATGATTAGGTGTATACTCTATATATTAAAATTCAAAATTGTTCATACTCCATAAAGAAAAAAGCAAGAAATTAATGATTAATTAATTAATTTATAATATCCAATTATCGATTCCCCATAATAATAGGATATTATTTGCCTATCAATGTCTTAATTGTTATTATAAACCCCTTAATTTCAAGCCCAAATTACTTGTACTTGATGACTGAAAGAATGATTAACATACAATAAAATATTAATTGAATTAGTTAATTTTTTTAAGGTCGAAGTTACTGCATAAGTGCACATAATCACATAACACATATTACAATTATAAAATATATGTAACATAGTACTTAATTTTAATATTTAATCTACCGCATGTCCTAATCTATTCATTAAAAAAAATCAATTATTAACTATTATTAACAATTATCAATTAACATGATTTCAATTATTAATAATTAACAAAACTTTTAGTTATTAACAATTAATAAAAATCTATTCATAAAAAAATCATAAATACACCAATTTTCTTGATTTTATTACTAACATCTAAAAATACATAATTACAACAATCAAGTACTAAATGTTAATTTGGTATGTAATAACCATATATACCATGAAAGCTTCAAAATTAAAAAAAAAAGGCAGAAACTCGGGTTGGGTTGGAGGCTTAGGCCTTGGAGCAGCAGATCGGTGGCCATGACAACATATCACAGATGGATTTTCGACAGCAGATCGGTGGCACTTGGTAGTAGCAGATCGTGGGGACTGGCCGAACTCGCAGCGCTGCAACAGTGGATCATGGGAGGGAGAGAGTGTTCTCTTGCTTCTTGAGGGTGAGTTGGGTGTTGTGTAATGAGGATTGACGAGGGTTGTGACTTCTGAGTCTTGTGTTTATGTAACTTTGTGAATCTGTGATTTTTGTGTGTGGTGTGTGTTTAGCCATTTAGGTTTTTTTTAAGCAATCCGATCAGGTTTTACCCAACCCGATCACAACCCAATCAGGTTTACAAGATTTCATCCAATCGGGTTCTATTCACAACCCAATCCGATCCCGAAATTTTTCGGGTCAAGTTGGGTTGGGTCAGGTATTTTGCCCACCCTTATGCTCGATGGATTGTCTACATCCAAATATTTACCTTCTTTCTTAAACATAACTCAGGGCAATTGAACAAGGTAACTAATGCTTTGAGTCGCTGAGCAGTCTTCCTCACCACAGTAAATAGTGAAATTATTGGCTTTAAATACCTAAAAGATCTTTATGCAAATGACGAAGATTTTAAAGAGGAATTGAAAGACTATACCTTGGGAACCTCAAGCAGGTGTAAGATACGTGATTGATTCATACTCTTTAGGGATTGTCTATGCATTCCTCGATGATTGTCTATACATTCCCCAATGATCTTTAAGGGAGCATATAATTCGAAAGCTACGTAGCGAAGGATTAGGAGGTCATATGGGCTGAGATAAAAGCACTGCATTAGTTGAAGCACAATACTACTGGACATGTCTTAAAAGAAATGTTGAGAAGTTCATTAAACATTGCTACACGTGCCATATAGCTAAAGGCCATGCATAAAATACAAGTTTATACATTCCTTTCCCTATTCTTGAGGCTCTTTGGGAAGATTTGTCTATAGATTTCATATTAGGACTTCCACGAAGTCAATGAGGAACAAATTCCATTATGGTTTTTGATCAATTTTTTAAAATGGTGCACTTCATTCCGTGCAAGAAGACTTATGACACAAAGGATATTGCACAATTGTTCTTTCGAGAGGTTGTTTGCTTACACGGATCACCAAAGACTGTTGTCTCTAATCGATATAGTAAATTTTTAAGTTACATTTGAAAGACCTTATGGAGGAGACTAGATACATCCTTGCAGTATAGTAGTACTTGTCACCCACAGATAGATGGGCAAACTGAAGTTGTTAATCACATATTAGACAATATTATGTGGAGCTTAGTTCAAGAAAATCCCCGTCAATAAGATTATTTTCTACCTCAAACAAAAGTAGTCTCCAATCAGTTAAGTGGGAAGTCACATTTTGAGATTGTCTACATTAGACCTCCTTTACATACCCTTCAATAATGAACTTGATAATAAAATACAATTAATAACCAATAAGTGCATAGATTGGTTAGTACGGACTGTTTTAACTTAACTAAATTTCTCGATTCGAAACATGAGAATACAATTGCATTAAATATTTATTGAAAGAGCTTTACTACTCTAGTAATTTTATGCGTTCAATATTTGTTAGAAGAGATTTGTTGTTCTAGTGATTCTACTTTACTCGAGGCTTGAGATGCAGATAGTTTAATATACCAAAAAAAATTATAAATAAACGGTATTATAAAGTATTACACTAAATTATCAATAATAGATTTATTCATAATAATAATTATTAAATATTAACTCTCCTTAAATATGATAAATAATTTGAATTTTTTAATTAGATTAGAATTATAAATATGAGTTAAGTAAATTTTAATAAAATATTAAAAATAAGTTAACTCAAAATAGAAAACTTCTAATTTATTCAGTCCATAACCTTCCTAAGTAAATAGAGGCCACCAACTTTATCTCCTACAAGTTGAAGAGGTGACAATTGTCCTCTATATGATACTACGAGAATTCATTGAGAATTGAAGCATTAGAGTATTATTGAAAGACTCTATTAATTTTATTTTTTAAATATTTATTCATTTATATATATGGCAAATAAAAAAATAAAAAAATAAAAAAGTATGTTTTTTTAAAAGAATCAAGTTAATATTATTTAATTAAATAATTATTTTTAGAGAAAAATAAATAGTAATTAAAACAGTTTTTTAATTAATTAAAATAATAAAATATAAATTAAAGAGAAAATAAATATTCTATAAAATTAAATAAAGGAAAATATTTTTATTTAAAAAATTTTAATTAAATTTTTTTTAAGTTTTAATATTAGCAGGACTATTTAAATAAATAATAAATTTTTATTTAGTTTTTTTAATTTTTTTTAAATACTCTTGGGATCTGTGCGGACTGAAAAAAGATTCACTTGAGTTTCAAATTGGTTTCTATGAAAAGAAGGCTCCATAATTGTACCCCCGGTCCCATGCCATGTGCAATTGAAGTTTGCTTTTCTTCCGACCCGTGAAATTTTAGTCGCCATTAAAGACAGCGAGAGTCACGTTGTGGCTTGTGGGGGCATGAATGTGACTTATTCGGGGCTGTGTTTCTTTTAAATAAGACCTTGTCCTTAATAAGAAAGAAAATGGAACAGGATTCGTCATATATAATAAATTCCAACCTGGGGAACACTTGATCGAGACTTACTAAAAGATATGTTTCCATTATCCTGAAGAATGGATAAGGAATGATGTCCATATACTGAGTGGACCTTGGTTTTGGTAGGCCGAGCCACGCTGCGCATGTAAAATATTTTCAACCATTACACTTGGCTAAGAAATTAATGTTAAACTACTTTTTTCTTGGCACACGACTAACATTGAATTTAATATTTTAATATTAAAAATTAAGATATTTTTTATTTTATTTATAATCAAGTAAATATTTTTAACTAAATTAAAAAGATAAAGAGAGAAAAAAAAAGTAGAGAGAATCTAAATCATCACTTATATCTTTAAACAATGAGGCGAGATCCTTTCCTTTTTCTTATTTCCATATGGTATGTTAAATAACAAGTGAGAAGTGACTTCATTTGCTTGTTTGTTGTTCAACTTCACTAGGGTCTATTTAGGATTATTTTTGAGAAGGCAAAAGTGATTCTAAAAAATTAAAAGTTAATTTTGATATTTGATAATTCATTTTAAAAATTATTTTTGGCAAAACAACACAACATATTTTGTAAAATAAGGGAAGAGTAGTTTTTTAAAATCTGATTTTGAAAATTAATTTTATATTTATGTAATTTCATATATATTTTATAAAATTTCAAAATTATTTTTATTAATTAGGAAATAAAAATCATTAACTTTACCAATTATATTGAAATAAAAAAATAAAAAGATAAAATTAATAATATAAATTAATTATTTTTGTTAAAATTATTATATATATATATAATAAAAAAATTTGTATACATGCTTATAAATGTGTAAATAAATTTTATTCAATCATTATATCTAATTCAGTTATTTATATTCTTACAGCAGTTTAATATTAAGATTTTGCTATATATATATGGCTGCTTTTTAAAACTTATAGCACTTTTAAAAGTAAATTTTAGTAAATATTTAATAGATTCTTTTTACAGCTGATTGTTTCTACAGTATAGCTAACAACAACTATTTTAAAAATTAAAACATTACCAAACTGGTTAATTAACACTACAAAGTATACATTTAATAAATGTTAAAATTATCATTTTTCATTTGCATGTTGATAACACTAATAATTTCAACACATTTACAAATCCCTAACCCATTTTATGAGTTCTTTATTTTTTTTATTAATTCTTAAGTATGATTTTTAAAAAAAAAGGACATAAAATTTGGATTCTAGAGACTCAACACCTTAGGAAGAATTCCTAGCTCTTCAATCTAACATTAATTTTGAACAACTAACATCATGCCACATGTCTGAGCTCATTGCACTTGATTGTACTAGAGTTAACACTTATCAATCTATTACTTCAACCATCTTGATAAAAGATGCAATAGAGGGTACCAATTTGGCTTCATTTGTAGCCATTAATTATGTAATCCAACATTTCAAATGGTTGCAATTTTAGACCTTGGATTGTGTTAGTAAAGTTTATCTAAAGGTTGTGCTTGTAAGCTCACCAAAATATCATGTAAATGACCACACTTAATCAACTCAAAATTTGCATATATAAAGAAAATAGATTTCATACATATGTGCACAGAAAGCATAGAGAATTTGTGTAAAATTTTAAAGGTTAATATTGTAGAAAAATTAGGCACAAATCTAGGGAGAATTTTAGATAAAAATATCATCTCTTCTCCTTTGTTTTGAATTTTTGTATATTGCACTTTATAAAATTATTAAATAAAATGAGTGTTTTGCTTGCCAATATAAGTGACTAATTTTCTAAGATAAGGTAAAGGGTGAAGCTTAAGAATCCAAATTATCGAATTAATTGCCCTCTCAAGTAAGTTTTAAGTTTACTATTTTTTAATTAAATGTTTATAATTTATATTTTCTACCCATTATTTTCATTCTATACTTATTTGTAGATCTAGATCCTATTGGATCTTTATGGGTGTTTAGACATAATGTTCCCACAATAAAATGGTAGTGATAACACTCTAATATGGTTGTAGAACATTATGCACTTAATCCCCATATTTATTCAAAGAGTGGTTAGAATTTGTAGATCTAAATCTCCTTTGATCTATGTGGGTGTTTAGACCTAATGTCGACACACCAATATAGTAATGGGAACACTTCAACAGGTTGTGACAAATTATATATTTAATCCTTATATTTATTTATAGGGTAATTAATTAATGGAATATTATTATTTTACTACCAAAGTTAATTCTGACATATCATATCAGTAGTACGGTTTGCCGAAAAGTACATTTTACCACCAAACGTTTGTGATGTTATCAACTTACCACCTTTATGTTAAAAACGTTAAAAATTTATTGATGTTTTGCTGATGTCATAAGGGCATCAAAGACATTTCCTATTGAAGGCAAAACATTGCATTGCAAGTGTAAAATAAACAATAAAATAAAGTAAAAAAATTTCAAGGGAAATAATTAGAGAATTAGGAACTTGATAACCCTAAAATCGGCCCCTCTCTCTCATTAATTTTTTCCTTAATTAAATTGTTATTTTTTTAGTTGTAATTAATACTTGAATTTCATAGATTATAATATTAATTTTGAAGCAGAATTTATTAGTATTATTTTTATTGTTTGTCTTCATTCTGCATATTGTTCATTATTTTTATTAATTAGAATTTTCAATTGTTTTCTAAATCTTATTAATTGTTATTGTTATTATAAATTGTTATTAAATTATTATTATTTTTAGTTGTGATTAATACTTGAATTCCATAGGTTATAATATTAATTTTGAAAGATAAAATTTTTATTAATTGTTTTCTTTGCCATTTATCGTAATTCTGCATATTATTCATTATTTTTTATTAATTACAATTTTTAGTTGCTTTCTAAATTTTATTTTTGTTCATTGTTTCTTTCTTTTTAAAGGGTAAAATTATCTTTTATTCTCCTGGGGTAAAATAGACTTTTAACTCATTTTCTATTAAACATTAACTATTTTTAACGAAAATGTAGTAAATTGATAACAACACAAACGTTTAGTGGTAAAATACAATTTTTAGCAAACCATATTACTGATATGATGTGTCAGAATAACTTTGGTAGTAAAATGATAATATTCCTTAATTAATTAAGAACTGAGTCACATGATTCTCAAACTGGTATGAAACACAAAATACAAATATGAGGGAGTATTATGACCATGATTTGAATATCAAGAGCGAATTTCATAATCTTCACATTTTTTTGGGACTATTTCTTCTTAACTTTTTTAGTTATTTTTAATTTAATAATTGACACAAAATTTTAAATTCCCTATGGTTCAACCTTAGACTCATTACATTATATTATAACTAGACACTCTTATAATTAAGAGTAATTTACCACTTTTGAGTCGTATCATTTGTCCTAAGACTTTTATTATTAAAGGGTTGGGTTTTTCTATTGTTATTAAGCGTTAGTTTGATAATGCTGTAACTTTTATAATATTTATCATTAGTTATGATGTAAAAATAATCAATGGTAAAGAGAATCATTAGTGTTTGATTAATTTTATCTTTAGAATCAATTTTATATGTTTGGTAAATTTTACTATTAAATTGTTATAAAAATGCAAATGATTAAAAAGTACATAATATTGAATAAAATTTAAATGAAAATTACTTTCATATTTATGTGTATTTAATTTTTTTATTATTTATATATCATAATTGGTAACTAAAAAATAATTTTTGTGTTTTAAATAAACTAGAAAAGAAAGAGAAAAATTTAATCTAGAAACGAAATTAATTTACAGGAGGTCTTCTTTATTTATAGGAAGAGATTAGAGTAAGATTATTATCCATAATCAATATGAGATAGTTACAGAGATAATATAATAAGGGTCCAGCTAGCTTGCAACCGTGATTTGGTACCCCATTTTTTGTCTTTTTGTGATCCAACCATTGGATTCAACCCAAGAGTTACAAAAGCTATTCTAACGGTAACGGTAAGGATATAATTACTTAGTTATTAACGCTGCAGCCCCTCTTGTTTCATAAAAAAAAAAAGACTAAATTTCAAGATTTTGACACATAAGTCCATCAAAATATTTTATGATCTTTATATGGGTCTAGGTAATTTAATAAATGAATATATTTAGATATACAAAAATGTGGATGGATTATTTTAACTAGCTAAAATACTCCCCACATCCATTTATTTAAAATATCAATTACAAAAAATCCCATTTTTTAATATAATTTTTTAAGAATAAGTACCCATTTAATGTTTTACCATTTAAGATAGTGTTACTTATAAGGATAAATAATTATTTTAATTAAATAAATGAAACTTAACTTTTATTTATTTCTATAAATTTGCTCAACTTCAAATAACCTTATAATTGTTAGCATAAGATATAAATCTAGTCTAAAAAATTTATTCAAAGGGTCCCCTTAGGGTAAAAAATTAATTATCATATGATAATTTGGTTGGCACAAACTCTATTATTCTTAATTTACTTATTCGTGCCAAACACTATATTGGAATTAAATTTTAGTAAAATAAACATATGTCACCATCTTTAACCGCATTCAACAGACCCTAATTATTGAGATTTTATTATAAAGAGCAAGATATAGTTTTTTTTCTTATTATAGTAGTAAAAATAAATAAAAATAAACACAATAGATTTCTTTTAAGAGAATGCAAGCATTATTTTTATGAGATTTTGTGTTTTAGAAATTAATCTAATTATGTGGTTAGAAAACTCTCTATTTTTGATATTTTAGAAGAATTATATGTTGGATAAATGAATAAGTTAAGATCAAAGCAAAACAAAATGATTGAGAAGAAAACCGAAAGAGAATAATTTTTTAGAATTTTAAAATTTTCATATTTTTATTGGGGTTTATTTTGTAAAATTATTGAAATTTATAGTTTTTAATATTACAAAAAACAGTAGAGATTGTTGAAGAAAATGCCAAATAAATTTTTTAAAATTCTAAAATTATTATATTTTTATTAGGGCTTATTGTGTAAAACTTTTAAAATTTATAGTTTTTATTATTTACCAAAAATAATGGGGACTGTTAAAGAAAATGTCAAAATTGGGTGTTTGGTATAACGGAGGCAAGGAAGTTCCGTCCATATAATAATTGTGCATTCAATAAAGATAGAGATGAACTATTCTAAAAACGATAAAGTGGTTTTACCATTTATTTGCAATACTATTTATTTTATTAATCTTATTTCTTTTATTTTTTTATCTCAAAATAAATGATAATAATCAAATGACACCAAAATTTTATAATCAAAGTATAATGACCTACTTGTTTAAAACATTAAAAAGAAATCATAATACTACTGGTCTCTTTGAATTTATGGATTCTATTTCCTAATTTTTTCATATTATTATTATTATTATTATTATTATAGTTATTATTCCTATAAAAAATTAATAATAATGCTTTGAAAAAAATCGGACTTTCCATCATGGTTTTTGATTGTGTGTGGATGGTTCCTAGAGACGAAACACGTCGCCAGAATCCAATAATGGGAGCTTCTGAAATGTCTTATCTATTGAGAAAGTTGTGATACATGACAACTATCGTATGCGTAATATTTGTAATTAAATTTACAAAATTTACATAACTATTACTTAGTCTTTTTAAAATAAATAAACACATAATATATTTATTTATTATATATCTAACGTAATATCTTTAATATATTCTATAATTCCATCTATCGATAGTATTGAGATGCCTATCGTTCAAAATATAAATAGACAAACAACAATTAAAAAAAAAACAGAAATAACAATAATTAAAAGAAAGTACTCTGATAATTATGTCGCGAAAGCATGAGAAAATTCTCCGATTGTGAAAAATTACAGAAAATCAATTAAACGGGGAATTATTGCAAAATGACCACAAATTTCAGGTATCTTCAAGCATTCCAGCAGCCACATGATCCCCAAAGATTCATTCAAGCGCCTGGCTTCATTTGTCGATTGCTCAGTACCGTGGCTAGTTACGTTGTCTTTCAATTTCTTCTTCAAAATTTCATATTTTGCCTTTCGTTCATCAATGTCTTCAGAAAGCAGAGCCAACTCCTTTTGAATCTCGTAAAAGGGGCTGCTCCTGATCGAACTTTCATTGTTATTTTTTTTTGAAAAAATCACGAGCTATTCTCTTCAAAAGATCCAAGGCAAAATCAACTTTAAACCCTGCTTTCTGAACAAGTTTCAAGAGACACCACCACATGATAAGTGAGGAAACATCGATGTTCCTTACATTAGTAGTATTCATGATTTCCATAATCGCACAGAGTGTGATAAGGACAATCGTCTTTAGTTTTGGTGTCAACGGGCAACTGGCACCGATATCCCCATGGTTGTAGAGCAACTTGTTCAGAACCGGGGCTAAATTCGGATTGATTTTATAACCTTCCACATCCACAAGCACAAGCCCTGCATCTTTATCTATATATCCTAGTTGCAGTAATCCTTGCACATGTTCCTTCGCCACACACTTTAGCAAGCATTTAGCAGAAGACAGCCGCTTTTTTGAAATTCTGTCATCAATATTTTTCAGTTCTTTAAAAATATCCTCATGAGTGCCCTCCTGTGTGTTTTCCGGCTCTTCAAGGATACCCTCTTGAGTGGACTCCATTGTCCTCTTTTCCTCTGGAGTTAAGTTTTCAAATATATATTTGTAGCTGTAGGTTAATCTAGACTTTCCTACAGATCTCCGCTGGACATCTTTGCTCTTTCCTTCAAGAAACTGCATTCCCTATAGAGCAGTACAAAATTATTAATTAAATATTACTTAGATCAACACGTAACAATGAAGCTCATAGTTGTAAAATAATAAATTGAGAAAATACTGCAATTCTAAAATTCCCAAATATGATAGAAGTACCTCAGAAAACACGCATTCAAGATCAACCACAAAGTTGCAATTTTCACAGTGATACACACATTCTCGACCGTCTCGTATGGTCTCGCAAAAATCACAATAATACTTGTCATCATAGCAATGACTAGAAAGTTCAACACACTTATCCTTGAGTGTAAGAGAATGTAAGTGACTATGATGGTCAATGGTTTGTGGCATTTCAAAACACAAAAGGTGCCAATTCAAATTGCATTTCACACAACATATGTAAGAGAGATCTAGTGGGGTCAACTCATCTGGGGGGATATTATAAGACTTGCAGATTTCGCATTCTGGAGTGCCATATAACTTCCTGAAGAAAGTAAGAGTATGTTTATCATGAACTGATTCAAGTTTTATTAAAGGGAGGAGAGAAGAACAGTCAAGGTCTAGAACGAAGTGACAATCTTCGCAGAGATAACAGAAGCCACGGACACCCTTACGACAAGTATTGCATTTTCCAAAACAGTCTGAGAGAAAGAGTGGATGTCGATGGAAGGGATGCTGCCTTTCTTTCGGTAGCTCAGCACAAGATTTATGAAGATAAAATCTGCAGGGATCACAGCCATAAACTAGGTCGTTTGCCTGGATATTTTTGAAGCACCCATAACAATTAGTATCATCATTCCTTTCGTTTTCATAGAGAAACAACAAATGTTCATGGCTGAAATGTTTCGTCGCCTTCTGTCTTTCATCATCTTGTAGCTCTGCGATTACACAACCGGGATGTGCGTAGTACTTACAATCAGCACAACAATAAGTGGGATGCTCGGGATTTATTTCTTTTTCGCAGACAGTGCAGTAAGATTGATCAGAGTTATCTTCTGCAAGTGTTTCAGTCAATAGAGTCAGATGATGCTCGTGTTGTATCACCATAAAAGTTGGTGGTGGTGAGTGAGGGCCACAGTACTCAACGTGAAAATTGAGTTTGCACTCTATACAACGCAAAAAGGAAGCACCATCAGTTGTAAAGCCACATGCTTCACATTCTCCGTCGTAGAACATATTCTCAATAAGAGTAAGAAGATGCTCGTGACCACTGTACTTAATGTTGGCCTTCAAAGATATACAGTCAGGATGTAAGTCGAAGTCACACGCGTCACACCGGTATCTAAAACCTTGAATCTCGAACCGACAGGCATCACACCGATACATGGACTCCTCAGCGACCAAGAGTGTCAAAGGATGTCGTTGGTGGAAAGGATGTCGAACTTCTCTCGGCAACTCACCACACGAATTATGGATATAAAACTCACATTCAACACAACCATAACATTGACCGTCGATGTTTTTGTTGCATAACTTGCAATGCACATTAACTATCTCCAAGGCAACCAAATGATGCTCATGACTAAAATGTCCCATTCTCTCTTGTCCTTCATGGGATTCGCACCCACGATTGTATACCGCGAGATTCACTGCAGGATGCTCTGAAGCACAGACAATATCCAGATCGAACTTATTGCAACTATCGCAGTGATATATGAAGCCATCGAAATGCTTACCACAAGCATGGCATGTACTTTGTTCTACAAGTAATTCAGATCTTTCGAGAGTCAAATAATGTTCATGCGATTGATGATGAATCTGTCTCGGCAGGTCAACACAGGATTTGTGAAGATAAAACTTGCAAGGAGCACAACCATATGTTGGGCCTTGGATAGCCCTCCGGCATCCATGACAAAAAGTATCATCCCCATTCTTGTGGATCTCATGGAGAATCAAGATATGCCTGTGACTGAAATGTCTCAGTTTCCCTTTCTCATCATATTGTATCTCAGTGATCGCACAACGCACATGGGCGAAGTACTTACATTCAACACAACAATAGAAGGGATACTTCGGGTTGTTTTCTTTCCCACAAACATTGCAGAAATGAAGTTGGGAATCATCTTTAGACCCAATTGCCTCGTTATTCTCAATGAGAGGATGTTCGTGGTCTTTATGCAAAACAGACGGTGGCAGTAGGTCAGAACCACACTGCACATGGAAATCGAGGTCACATCGCACACAACGCGTAGAGTAAACACCTTCAATACCAAAACCGCAAGCTTCACATATGCTGTGGTAGAACATATTCTCAATGAGGATAAGGAGATGCTGATGACCTTTGTATTCCACGTTTGGCTTCAGAGATGAACATTCTAGATGCAAGTCAAAGTCACACATGTCACATCGATACCTCAAACCTTGAATATTGAACTGACAAGCATCACAATGATATCTGTTCGGCTCCCCATCCAAGAGTTGCAAAGAATGGCGCGGATGAAACGGGTGCCGGATTTCTTGCGGAAATTCATCGCGACATGAATTATGGATGTAAAATTCACAGGGAGCACAACCGTAGGCTGGGCCGTTGATGCTTTTTGAGCACAACTTGCAATTCATATCAATATCATGCAACTTCATCAAGGTCAAGGGATGCCGATGACTGCGATGCTCAACGTGCTGCTGACCTTGATGGTATTTGCTGAGCATTGAAGCACATCCAACACCAATCTGGAAATCGCAATCTCCGCAGCAGTACTTAAACTCTCTGTGGGTTTGCCGACAAAAATCGCAATCTAGTTCCTCTGGTTCATCACTGGATTCTCTTTCGAAGTGGAGTACGCAATGTGGACGGTAGTGAGTGATACAAATATCTTCCTCTAAATCGACACATGATTGATGGAAGAGAGGAGATTGGGGCCAGCACATCTCACAAATGTAGAAACTACCGGATGTTACTTCTTTGTTGCAAGCAGAGCAGGGGTTGGCATAAACCCCACAGTTGGTGCAACTGTAGGATTCACCAAAACAAGGGTTTCCACATAATTCGCAAAGAATTTGGCCATTATTGTTATCCTCACAGAGCGTTAAAGGATGCTCGTGGACAAAGTATTTGATCTCCATTTCTCTCTTTCTCTCTTTCTCTCTTTCTCTCTCTCTCTCTTTGTATTTCCCTTCCCACTCTCTCTTTTACAACTTTCGAATAATTTCTCGATTTCTGTTTTACAAAAGCACCGCTTTCTCTGTTTTCCCCTGTTAATTACAAGTTCGCCAGTATTTTCTAGTTTGACTTCGCTCAAATTTTGAGACCCTCACAATAGCTCAAAGCAACAATTGTTTTTCTTAAATATTTATATAAATTAAGTTTAAAGAATTATTGAAAAATCGAATTCACGCTGTATTTTAGTGATTTTGTTTATTGGTTAAAAATATTTTGCAAATTTGTTAAACATAAAAATGATACTTTGACAGAGATGGACGATTTAGTTTTATGGGTATTTTTGGTTTTTAATGCTTTTGGGGTGGGAAGTGAGGTGGTACATTTTGGTTTTTACTTTATTGTTGTCTATTTAAAAAATAACACTTTTTCTGTCTTCCCATAGTATCAGTGGCCTTTGTATTCTGACAAAAGAATCTGCCCTCTGAAAATTGAGGGGCACAATCACATGTTCAAAGTCTATCACCAACGCAAAGTTACTGTTAGTGTTAAGACTTAAGAACTATAGCTCTCCTTTTATAAGGAATTAAAAAACGAAATTCTAATTCTGTCTAACTATTTCCTTCTCTCAAAATAACATAATTTAACAGAAAATGGAACTCTCATCAGAAAGAGCACAACATTTAACACTGAACTATGCATTTTAGTCAAGCAAAATTGCAAAAAATTCTTAAAAATTTAAAATTGATCATTTAATGGTATTAGAGCCAAGTTTTGGTTAGGAGTTTGAAAGAAATTTTAGATCTATCGCAAATAGATGTAGACAATTAAAATTCTAAAATTAACAACTTAATTAATTTTTGAAAATATTGTTAACCGTGGCCATTCACGGTTACTGTTCACAGTTACCGTTCACCAGTACTGTTTACGATTACTGTTCATCCGCATAAAAAATATTAATTTTTCAAAAACACAATAAATTGCATAAATTAAATGACACGGAGATTGTTGTTTGGGTTAATCAACCCTACATCCACAAGACCACGCCTAGCTGAAAAGTAATTTACTAAATTGAAATGTTACAACCTATGAATTTACAAAACTTAAGACTCTCACTTATAATTTCTTTGAAAGCTTCTTCGAATTTAACATCACTCGAACCATTCCCAGTAAGTTCCTATTTCTTTCTTTTTACAACACCATTTTGTTCTGGAGTAATGGGTGATTAAAACTCGTGTGAAATTCTATGTAAATTACAAAATTCTTCAAAACTGAAGTTTTTAAATTCTCTTCCATGATCACTCCTAATTATGAAAATATTACAATTTTGTTCGTTTTTAATTTTTTCACATAGTTTTCTTAACACATCAAATGTATTTGATTTTTCTTTAATAAAGTCAACCTTTGTATACTTAGAGAAATCATCTACACACACAAATGCGTATCTTTTTCTATCCAAACTTTCAATTTGCATTGGTCTCAAAAGATCCATGTGAAGTAGCTGTAGCACCTTTGATTTTGCTATATCCTTAATGGCTTTATACGACGCCCTTTGTTGTTTCCCAGATGGACATGAACCCCATATTATAGGTTGTTTCTTTTTAAGCATTGGAACTCCTTTAATAGCACATGTTTTCACAATTTTAGTTAGTAATTTGTAGTTCAAGTGACCTAATTTTTGATACCATAATTATGTCATCAAGAGTGGTTTTATGATAAATAATTGAGCTAGTCAATTTATAACAATGATCAGATAATCGATGTCTCTTTAAAATGCAATTTCCATCAACATCAAGAACGCGACATTAGTTTCTGTTCAAGTTGACAAACAAGTTTTGATCTAAAATTGACTAACGTTGAGTAAATTTGCTTTGAGATCCTCCACATGCAGAACATTGTCAAGTTTTGAAAAACCTTCCACATTCAGTGTTCTCATTCCAAGTACACGACTTTACGCCATTAGCAAAAGTCACATTTTCTCATTCAACTTTTTGATAATTGATCAAGACACTTCTATCATCTGTCATGTGTCTAGTACAACCACTATTAAAGTACCAAAAGTCAGCAGTATAAGTTCTCAAGGAAATAAAAGAAACATAAGCTTTATAATCAGTCTTTCTTATCCAAGTAGTTCTAGGTTTATTTTCACTTGTCTCAACCTTAGGTCTAGGTGTCATCATGAGTTTTCTACAAGAATGATTAAAGAACATAGTCCTTTTCATATATTTTATGAGCTTGAAGCAATTAGGTCCTATGTGTCATTTTACATGGCAAAAATGACAAGTAGAAATAAACTTTTTGTTCTTACCTTGATGAATTTATAAAGAATGTGCAACAGCTTTACCTTTTTGAAGGTATGGAACTTTTAACTATTTCTAGAGAAGTTGTAAGTTGAGAAGCTTTAACGAACACACTTTGAGAATTTGAGTCTTTACCATCTTGATGATTTGAGCTACCTTTGTCAATTGACAAGATATGATCTAAATTTTAAATTCCAAACTTCATCATTTTGAGTGACGTTTTGGTGTTCTCTAATTATGTGTTCACTGTAAGTAATTGATTATTTTTGTCAACAAGCAAAGACTTGTAATGAATTACCTCACTCTTAAGCTTTGCCATTTCATCCAAAAGATAGAATACTTGAGTCATCAAGGTTATGTTCTCATTGTGGACTTCTTTCCATTTAGCAAACATCATCTTGTAGCTTTCATGCAAAGGTTTCTTGTCATTTATATCAATGTCACTAACATTGCTATCTGAATCATTATTCTGGTTATCATGTTGCACAGTTGTGTCAAGACGAGAATCAATGTCTTCCTTGCAAGGAGCTAAGTATGAGGATTTAGATGTGGGTGCACCTTCAATATTTGATTCCTATTTATTGCTTATATTTTGACACATCATTATGGACAACAAGTCCTCCAATAAAGCACTCTTCATCAATGCTATCATTAGAATCATCATCACTCTAGGTGGATTGCATTGCTTTATTTTTTTCATAAAAGTGTTAGCATATTGTGCTTGTATGTATTTTATGCCTCCACATTCTCTGCATCGAATACCATCAAGTTTGTTAAAATCAAACAATTTATAATTAGAGTTAGGAGAACCTTTTTGAGTCGTTGGAACCACTAATGTAGAAGTCTTCTTTGGTTTGTTAAAGTTATTCTTTTCCAACATCTTCTTGAAATTCTTTGCAATAAGTGCTAGTGAATTGTCCATGTACACATATAGATCATCATCCTGACTTAGTTTGGTGATGGAACCTATGTTTCAGCCTGAAAAACAACGGTAGCTAGTCTCATAAACCATCAATTTTCCTATAAGTGGACCCCTACTCATGGTAGACATATGAGCATATTCTTCAATGCCAAAAATTTTAGGATGATATTTAGGATGGGCAAATTTTAAGATTTTTCTATAAATTTCTTCCTCAGAAATAACTTTTACAAGAACAAAAAAGTCATTAACCATAGCGAGGATTCTATAATTAAATTTAGATATGATTTCAAGTTCACGCATTTTTAAGTTTTCAAAATCATATGTAAGTTTTTTAAGTTTAGAATGTTTTACCGTATTGTCGCCTTTGAAAGTACTTTGGAGTATATCCCAAGCAGCTTTAGATGTCTTGCATGTAGAAATTAGTTAGTGTTGAAACACATCAACTCCATTGACAATTGCATTAAGTCCTTTTGCATTATATCTAGATGTATCAAGTTCATCATTAGTCCATTCTTTGACTGGCTTTGGACATTCTACACCATCTTCATCGGTTTTGGTGGGTGGAGTATATCCAGTAAGTATGCATTGCAAAACTCTTTTATCAATAGCTATTGGATAAATTTCCATTATTTCCTTCCAATAAGCATAATTTATCCTATCTAGTATAGGTGGACGAGCCAAAGAGCCTACCCCTCTTTGCAAATTCATGCCCACAAAATAGATTTAAGTTCCAAGATTCTCACTAAATAAACAGTTAGTATCCTGCTTTGATACCAATTGAAATGAATTTAGATCTATTGCAAACATATGTAGGCAATTAAAATTCTAAAATGAATAACTTAATTAATTTTTTAAAATATTGTTCACTGCTACCGTTCACGGTTACTGTTTGTGGTTACTGTTCATCTGCATAAAAAGTATTAATTTCCAAAAATACAATAAATTACAGAAATTAAATGACACGAAAATTTTTATGTGGTTCAAAATAATCAATTCATCCACTAGACCACGCCTAGATGAAAAATAATTCACTAAGTTGACATGTTACAACTTATGAATTTACTAAATTTAATACTCTCACTTACAATTTATCACCATACAGTTTACTCAACCTTAAACTAAATATGCTTCTCTTGAATAATTGCTACCCCTCATGATCCACGATCCTCAAGACACTTCACAAAGTGATCAATAACAATTCTTCAATTCTTCAATGTCTAGTGATCCAAGATCCATATAGACTCTCTATAGAGATGAAAGAAGATAAGAAAACAAATTAACACAATATTATTGATAACTATATTAAATGAGAGTTATCATGACACTTTAGACTTAAATCAAGATTACTTAGAGAGTAAATGACATTTTGTTTTGCATTTTAGTTATATTGTGCATGAATATTCATTTTAGTTTATTTTTAATAGATTTCGTTGTTTTAGAATAATTTGTGTGCTTAGATCATATGTATAATTATAGGTGACCGGAAGCTCAAATTTCAAGGGAGGAATGCTGCTGCAATAGGCATGCAAAGACAAGGAAAGAATATGGTTATGAACAATTGAAACAAATCTAGAACAGTGCAGGTGCTAAAGCCATTCTATAGCACTGTTGCTATAGCATCGTTGCTGTAACAATTCTAGAGCATTGACATAGAAGATTTCGTGCGAGATACTTAGAAGATTACGATATAGAGTTTCCTAAAATGAAAAATACGGGCTCAAGACTTCTGATTGCCCTAATTCTAAGTTATAAAATGAGCACACACGCAAAGAAAAAAGGAGACCCATCACCTAAGGAGAAAAACCACAAAGAAACAAAAGAAAAACACAATTCAAGAAAGAGATTGAGGGCTGTATTAGAGGAGAAAATGCAGAAATCTATTGAAAATCAGTCATTCTTATTCTTTTCTTGTTTTCTATTTATTCATGAGGATATATTTGGTGGCTAAAACTGTTTTATTTATTTTTCTTTCATAAATCATGAACTGAATTTGATTGTGGTTTAGTGATAAACTATCGTAAAAGATGTTTGGCCAACATATGCGTGTTGCTCTGTGTGTGCTGCAACAGTTTGTCTTAATTGTATTTATTTTAATTCTTTATTTCGGTTGATCACCCATTTAGTGGATACTAGCTAAAAAGGAGCATAAAAAAGTCTGACTTAGCGGAACAAATTAAAATAATACTTGGTTTTAGATTGAGTTTCCCAAATTGAGTTAATCTCGATTTGAATAGGGTCATGCTTAATCTAAGATTAGTGAAAAACTAGATATAAAGATTCATCTTGTAGAAAAATTGGAACCTAGAACATATAATGTTGTATCTAATGTTAGCATAATAACTTATCACTGTCAGGTTTCATATAGATATAAGATATCCAACAAGTGACAATTGAGAATGCATGAGAGATTCTACCTAGTGCTGTAGTAAATGTTGTAGCAATAGGTTCCTAATTAAAAAAAAGTCAAAACCATTAAGTAAGTTTAATCACTCAGATACTCATTTCTTATTGATTGCATCTTCGTGTTTGATTTAAGATTTCCTTTATTGCATTTTTAATTTAGCTAGTTTATTAATTTCTTTAATTATTTTATTTTAATTTAATCTAAACTGCACTATCAGAATTACTGTAGCAAATCCAATAATATCAATCCCAGTGGAGACGATCTTGAATACTCATAATGATATTACTTATTGTATACACTTGCACATTGACACCCATAGCATTGGAATTTATACACCATTTATGCGCCAAATCCGTATTCTCTAGGGAGGAGATGCGGACTACCTGCACCTGAACAGAAAGACCATATGAAGCTTCACTGTTCCCTAGGATTGGCTTTGGGCTTTTCCTGCGCAGCTTAGGTGAAAGGCGAAGAAGGCCTCCTTCCGGGGGGGCCCAAGCCATCAATGAGATACTACTCTGGAAGAGATAGAATTTTAACCTTGTGTCAGGACCTACAGGGCGAATTTTGCTACTCTACCTCATGATCTGTGTTGGGTAACTTCAATTGTGAAATACCTCTCTTTGTGTAGGCACTAAGATTTTAAAAAAATTACAAGCTTTAAAAGACTTAAATTCTTTCCAAATAAGAGTTTCTTTCCTTTTACAATTCTTATGAATCTGAATAGGAATAAATATGATCTTCTTACCTTACTTGTCTCCCAAGAAACATCTAGAGCATTTAATAAACTTCCTTTTTGAACTAACTTTTTGCTCTAAATAAATCTTAGGCGCCAATTATAGAATCTCATCATTAATTAACTTGCTAAATTAGACATCTAATTAAATTAGGAAACAAATATTCCTAATAAATTGGAATCTTACTATGAAATATCAAGGTATATCAGTAGGAATCTAGCGATATATATTCTTATGGTTAACCCAAATGAGAACTATATCAGTTTATACCGTCGGTATAACAAGCCATGTGTCATATTATTTACAAATTAAAAAAAATGAAATAATCTAATGTCAGATAGTAATACAATAAATAATAATATAATTGAGCATATGCAATATTATTCATTAGAAAGACATGATTTAGATATTAAACAGTTAGTAAAACTGTACTTGTTACGTGTTCATAAATTTAGAATTAGAGGACTCATAATAGAAAGTAGAAATTTAAACATAGATCATATTCTACTAAGTAGAATTAGAAAAGAAGTTTCTAGAAATAATTTTTCATGGAAACAATGGATTATCAATTCCGTTAAGGCGTGTATAGATGAATTTGTGATTGATTATATTAGATTTTTAACAATGAACTAAAGAGATGAATATATTGGAATAGTAAAAGCATCAAAAGTAAATACCATCCTTCTAGTAATATGCTTCTAGGATATAAGGATCAATTTACAAATACATTCTATCTTATAAATAAAGGCTTAGGGAAGGATAACATTCCCAGAGAAATAATAGACATTATATGTTAAAAATATTTTAAAGAATGTAATGAAATACTACTCAGATTGAACAAATTACCTAAGCCATTAGTGATTTCACAAAATATAAAAACTAGTACATTTCCACCTTCTAGTTACAAACAAAGAGGATAGGTCTATGGAAGATTTCAACCATTTGACCTAATAAATGATTCATATATGTGGGAAAATAATCAATTAACTTGGATTTCTCTATATTTATTAAATAAATTAGGAAACCCTAGTTTTTTTTTTATAAATGATATAGAAAGTGTAAATGAAACACTCGAGATAAAATTTTAATGATGAAAATATAAAACAAATCCAAAGGTTAAGAGATAAAATGAGTTAAGAATTTGATCAAGATAAAAAAATGATGAAAGACTTCAATGTTGAAGATCAAGATATACTAATACAATGAACAAAAATTAAATAGAAATAAAATTAAAAAATTATTGAGCAACTTGGTAATAAATCTGCCATAAATAAACATGGAAAGATTCTAGAAGACGAAATACAAAGAATAAAATCTTACAAGATATAATAACTTACTTTAACGAAAAGAAAAATAATGAAATTCAGTCTGTGTCAAGACCCATATTTAATACACTAGATGGAATAAAAAATTAATAAGTTTAAGAATGATGAGTGAAAGTACAGATGATGGATTAAAGAGAGTTATCTTATAAGAATAAAGAATCTGAAACAGATGAAGAAGATGATAGTGTATTCATTAACTTAAAAGATATTAAGAAAATGATAGAAAATCCAAAGATGAATGAGTCAAAACCATGAGTCTTTGAAAGGTGAATCTAATAACGGGGAGTATACCTGTTAGATTTTTAATCTAGTATCATTAGGTCTGTAATCCAACGTTGGACTTATATATGAATAATTATGTATTATGGACTATCATAGAATTAAATCCAATTAAAAGTGATCTAATAAGTTTTTCAGTAATATGAGTTTAATGTATCAAATACCGTGTGGGCCTTTAATGTGTGGGGACTTAAGGGTAATTTCTATTTCTATGATGGGCTCAAATAGGAATACCTAAAGACAATAGGAAAATTTGTCTATATAAGTGGTCATTGTCCCCTAGTCTCATGCATATTTCTATTTTTTTTGACATCACGTCATCAGAGAGAGAGAGCACAAAGAAACTAAAAGATCTCTAGAAGAACCTGTTGATCTGGAAGGCCAACCACACGATTTTAGACAGTAATTCAACCTTATGCTGTATAATTTATTATTAATTCTTGGTGATATAACATAAATATTCTTAAATTATAAGTGATGATTTTCACTAAAAGATTTATTATTCTAACAATTAGTATCAGAGCCTCTTTATGTTGAATCATTGATAATTGAATTTATTTTCAATTACTTATTAAATTTTTGGGTTTTCTTGAATCTAGTATCGTTAAATTTAAGAAAAAAATTGTGACTCTCTTTTAAGGATTAATTAAAAAAATAAAACAACAAAAAATTCAGGATATTAAGGAATTAAGGCCGGCAGCAACCATTGCCACCAACGACGACATTCACTGGACTGGTTTGCCTAGGTCATGACAAAAGGACAAAGCCATGGCTGTACGCTACAACAAATGGAAAGTGGCGGCCTAAGTTGGTGGCAAAAATAGTCATTGCTGACATTACTGTTGCTAGCCTGGCTTATCCAGGCTGCGTTGGCGAGAAAAAAATTATGCCAGAAGGAATATTTATTGTTTGACATATTCTTATTATCTGTGTTTGATTACTAACTAAGACATCACTTACAAGTTCATATTTTGTCCAAAGATGATATATTAATGGAGTGTCTGGTATCTTAAGATAGGGTTTACTTTTATTTGAATTTATTTTTGTTTTGAGATTTGTATGAGATTGTTTTGTTTGTTTGTTGTTCTATGTTCAATTATGTCATGTACTAATATTACTGCCAGCATCAATTCTATTCGTATTCTAAATAGCTCTAACTTTAATTCATGGTAAGAGAACCTCTTAATAGTTCTTACAATCATAGATCTTGACTTTGTGTTAGGGGTTGATTCTCTCCTACCTCTTATGGATGAGAGTATGCTTGATAACAATAGGGATATGGGAAGGTGGGAGAAATCAAATCGCATATGTATCATGATCAGGAAAATACAATTACGACTAAAAAATGCTTTGCTAAAATTGAAGGGTTCCAATTAAAGCGACTACCAAAATTCCTTGTAAGCTTTGGATAGAAAAGAAGCTTAGTTTAAAACACTTACATGTTTGGGGATATCCAGCTGACGCAAGTCCTTATAAGCCTTATGAGAAGAAATTAGACTTAAAGACAGTGAGTTATTATTTTATTGGATACTCTTAATGATCTAGGCATATAAGTTTTATGATCCTACGACTAAGTCGATTTTGGAGTCGAAAAATCCTCGGTTCTTTAAGTACGTCAAGTTTGGCATGGTAGTTGCAATTAGGGACTTTGTGTTTGAAGAGGAATATGTTGATATTCTCATAGATGTGATTGGCATTAATCAGGGTCTCATTCCTGACTTTTCTAAAAAAACAACAAATCAAGAAAATATCAAAGAACCCCTTATATAAGTAGTTCTTCTAGAAGAACAAACTTTACTACCTCAAGAACCTATACTACTAAGAAGATCCACTACAGAAAGGAGAAGTGCAATACTAGATGACTACATTATATTTTGCCATGAACACGAGGTAAACATCAGAGTGATGGAAGATGATCCGATCAATTTTTGTCAAGTCATAAAAAGTTCTAACTCTCAGAAGTGAATTAATGCCATGAATGAAGAGATAAAGTCCATGAAATATAGTGACGTATGGGATCTCGTCCCATTGCCAGAAGGTGTAAAACCTATTGGTTGTAAATAAATATTTTAGACCAAGAGAGATTCAAAAGGTAATATAGAGAGGTACAAGATACGTCTTATTACAAGGGCTTTACATAAAAAGAAGGCATCCACTATAACGAGACATTCTCTCTTATTTCTTTGAAAGACTATTTCAGGTTCATAATGGCATTAATGACACATTTCAATTTTGAGTTATATCAGATAGATGTGAAGACAACGTTTCTTAATGATGACATTGATGAAATGATTTATATGGCGTAGTTAGAAAACTTTGTGTCAAGAGATCCAAAGAATTTAGTTTGCAGCCTTAAGAAATCTATCTATGGACTCAAGCAAGCATTCGACAATGGTATTTTAAGTTTTATCAAATGAAAAACATACTTCCTCCCATAGAATTTACTGTATAGGCAATCATTTCATTCAGTTTTGAGAAGAATTTGTTCGATGATTGCATATACTATAAGTTCTATAAGAATAAGTATATTTTTCTAATTTTGTATGTCGATGACATTTTGCTTGCCAGCAACGATATAGGCTTATTGCACATCGCCAAGAGATTTCTAGCTAAGAACTTTGAGATAAAAGATCTTTGTGACTGATAACTCCATGAAATGAGAGTTATTATGCCAATTCTAAACTTAAATCAAGATCACTTAGAGAGTAAATTATGTCTTTTTATTACATTTTGGTTACGTTTTGCATAAACATTCATTTTAGTTTAGTCTTAATAAGTTTTGCTTGATTTAGAGTAATTTGTGCTCAAAATATATGCATAATTGTAGGTTTTTAGAAGCTTATAAATAATGGAAATGATGTCAAACCAGTAGAATAGCAAAAAGGAAGAAGAATATGACCACCAAATAAGTGAAACAAAATCTGGAGCAATGCAGTGCTGCAGCAGTTGAGGGAGAACTCCTTGCTGTAGCAATCCTGAAAAAACGACATAGAAAGCTTAGCGTGGGAAATATGCAGAATAGCGATCTACAATTTCCTAATTTGGCTCATGCACGCCCTATGATTTTGTTTGCCCTATGATTTTGTTTACCCTAGTTTTTGGTTATAAAATGAGGCGCGTATCACGTAAAACGACGGCAAGGAATTAACATTGGAAAAAATCGAGAGGAAAAGAAGAAGACAACCATAATTCAAAGGAATTCTGCATCAGTGAAGAATTCAACAGAATTATCTGGATCCAATCTTCATTGTTCTCCAATTATTCTTTTCTTTACTCTTTGATTGAACCGATGTATTTCATGATCAATAGTTTGCTTTTTTTTTTCTTTTTCAAAGTATGAACTAAACTTACTTCCAGTTGAGTGACAAATAATCTAAATGGATTCTTGATTGTTCTTATGAGTTGCTAGATAATTGCTGTAACATTTTACTCTAATAGCTTTGATTATAACTATTATTTCAGTTGACCACCCATTTAATAGTTCAAGTTAAGATAGAGCCGCAAAATGACTTGTCTCAGTGGATATTATTAGAGTAATACTTGATTTTAATTTGAGTTTTCTGGATTAAGTTTATCTTGAATCTCATAAGGGCTATACTTGGAGTTAAGATTTGTGAAGAACTAGACATAGATATTCACCTTGTAGGGTAGAGAGAAAAGACGCTTATAATGCCATGCCTTAGGTAAAATAACAACTGGTCATTGTTAGGATGCGTAAAGGTATGAGAAGTTCAACATGCGATGGCTGAGGATGCATAATAATTATGCCCAGTGCTAAAGGAATTGTTGTAGCAACTGGTGCTAATTTGATGAAAACCAGTCAACCCATGAAGAGAGTTTGATCATTCAACTACCTCAATCTCATTTAATTCCTCTACGTAATTTATTTAACTTATTTCATTACTTTGTTTATTTGTTTTATTTCTTTACAATTGTTAGGTTCAGTAGTAATCAACTTTAAATTTGTTCATCTTGAAATAAAATCATATTGCACTATTGTGATTGTTGTAGCATTGCGAGTAACATCAATCTCTGTGGAGACGATTTTGAATACTCACCACTTTATTACTTGTTGCGTACACTTGCACATTGGCATCAATAACACTTGAGTAAAAATAAACCAACAAGTTTTTGGCGTCATTGCTGGGGATTGATTATTTATTTTCAACGTGTGAAGTAAATCTTGATAATGCCAATTTGCTTTGATTTATTCTATTTATTGACAGATCAACACTTGCTTGCGCAAAGACATATCTGTTGTATTCCAATTTGATCCTGATATTGAAAGGATTGTAAGGAGACTGCAAAGAGAATAAAGGAATTCAAAAATTATTTCAAACATGGATAATCTGCAAGATGTGGGAAATTTGGACCCTTACAGGCCATTGCAACCTGTCAACATTTAAGATGAGCAAAATGACCATGTTAGTCAGAGACAACCAGGCAACAACAATATCATTTACATGGCAAATGATAGAGACATGACTATCAGAGATTATGCTATGTTAACTCCTCAAGTGGTACATCCTGGAATAGTCAGACTTGAAGTGGAAGCTGTAAACTTTAAACTGAAGCCAGTGATGTTTCAAATGTTGCAAACAGTGGGTCAATTTAATGGACTACCAACTAAAGATCTTCATCTTCATCTTAAGTTATTTTTTGAAGTGAGTAATGCTTTTAAAATTGCTGGAGCAACACAAGATGCTTTAAGACTAAGGCTTTTCCCTTACTCCTTAAGAGATCGAACAAGAGTATGGTTGAATTCATTACCATCTAATTCCATCACTACATAGAATGAATTGGCTAATGAATTTCTAATGAAATATTTTCCACCAACCAAGAATGCAAAATTAAGGAATGAGATCACTTCATTTCATCAACTGGAAGATGAGAGTTTGTATGAGGCTTGAGAGAGATTTAAAGAACTGCTCAAAAGGTGTCCCCATCATGGTATCCCTTGTTGCATACAATTGAAACCTTCTACAATGGGTTGAATCCAAGTACAAGATTGATGGTTGATGCTTCAGCAAATGGAACTTTATTATCTAAATCTTACATTGAAGCTTATAAAATCCTGGAGAGAATTGCCAACAATAATTATCAGTGACCATCAACTAGACAGCCAGCAGCAAGAGGAGCAGCAAGGGTACATAATATAGATGCAATTACATCATTATCAGTACAAGTAACCTCATTGACTAACATGGTGAAAGCCACGACATCTACTCCAGCAGCAGTAAAGCAAGTTGCTGAACTATCTTGCATGTACTGTGGTGAAGAACATGAATTTGATAATTGTCCTGGAAATCCAGCATCAGTAAACTATGTGGATAATTTCAACCGACAGCCTCAAAACAACCCATACTCAAATAGTTACAACCCTAGATGAAAGCAACACTCAAATTTCTTATGGAGCAATCAGGATCAAAATGTTCCAGCATTGAGTGGACAGAACAGAAGTATTCAACCACCTGGTTTTCATCAGCATAATCAAAGGCAAAAACACACCAACCACAATCCTCTCACTTCATTAGAAACACTGATTAAGGAATACATTGCGAAAAATAGAGCAATTGTACAAAGTCAAGTCGCATCTCTAAGAAACCTGGAAAACCAAGTTGGTCAGCTTGCCACAGCAATAAGTAGCAGATCTTAGGGAAGCTTGCCCAACAACACAGAAGATCCAAGAAGAGAAGAAAAGGAACATTGCAAAGTAATCAACTTAAGATCTAGAAAGAATATTGATATCCCTGTGGAAATGACTAAAAAAAGGATAAAATTTAAGTCCTCACAAGAATCACTTCAAGATGATAGCATGTTATAGTAATCCAACCATCAAGATACTGGTGTTTGTGGTCGAGTTGCAGCAACTATGGAAGGGAATTAACCAATAAATGATGACAAAGAAATTATAACAACAGTGGCAACATCTTACAATAAACTAAATGAGCAAAGATTGGTACCTCCTGAAACTACCCAGTAATTTAGACATCCACCTCTTTTCCCACAAAGATTCTAGAAGTAAAACAAGACAAATAATTTAGTAAATTCTTAGAAGTGCTGAAGTAATTACACATTAACATCCTTTTGTGGAACCATTGGAGCAAATGCCTAATTATGTGAAATTTCTAAAAGGCATCTTGGCAAGAAAAAGAAGGTTGAGAGAATTTGAAACTGTTGCTTTAACACAGGAAAGCAGTCACACGCTCCAAAGTAAGATTCCTAAAAAATTGAAGGATCTAGGAAGCTTCACAATACTGATTCCTAAAAAATTGAAGGATCTAGGAAGCTTCACAATACTATATTCCATTGGAACTAGGTACAATGGCAGAGCACTATGTGATTTGGGAGCTAGTATTAATCTGATGTCATTATCTATATTTAAGCAGTTGGGAGTAGGGGAATGCGAGCCAACAACAGTCACTCTGCAATTAGCTGATAGATCTCAAGCATATCCTGAAGGAAAAATTGAGGATGTATTGGTGAAGGTTGATAAATTCATCTTTCTAGTGGACTTCATTGTATTAGACTTTGAGGCTGATAAAGAGGACTTAGAAGACCTTTCTTAGCAACCCGGAAGACTTTAATAGATGTGCAAAAAGGAAAGCTAACAATGAGGGTGAATAATCAACAAGTCACATTCA
Organism: Citrus x limon; assembly: GCA_034663535.1. Lineage (NCBI taxonomy): Eukaryota > Viridiplantae > Streptophyta > Magnoliopsida > Sapindales > Rutaceae > Citrus > Citrus x limon. The sequence goes on from CM067997.1 coordinate 27,593,216, forward strand.
ATGTATTATAGGCTATAAAGAGCCCTGATGAGGCAGAAGATTGCAATTTCCTGAGTGTTGTGGATTTTGTTGTAGCAAACAGAATCGACAGATGCTGCAGTAAAGAGATCATCAAAGTTGCCACCTTTGAGAGCTTTGAATAAGAAGATGTTGCAGCAAATCAGATAGATTGGATGGAACAAAAGCAATCTAATAGACATAACAGATTTGTTGAGTATCATATCTTTCAGACAAAGAAGTCAAAACATCTTTACCATCTATTGAATCATCTCTTATTCTTGAATTAAAATTGTTACCCCCACATTTGAAATATGTTTATCTTAGTCAAAACAATACACTCTCTGTAATCATTTCATCTACTTTGGATGCAGGTCAAGAGCAGAGCCTGATAAATATGCTTGGGAAATACAGAAAAGCAATTGATTGGACTATGGTAGACATTAATAAGATCAGCCCATCCATATGCATGCATAAAATTCTGTTAGAAGACTGCTGCAGCAACTCAGTGGAGCAACAGAGAAGGCTCAACCTCATTATGAAGGAAGTTGTGAAGAAAGACATCATCAAATAGTTGGATGCTGAAATTATATACCCGATATCAGACAGCTCATGGGTAAGCCCAGTTCAATGTATACCAAAGAATGAAAGAATAATAATGATAACAAATGAGAAGAATGAACTTATTCCCATAAAAACAGTGACTGAATGGGGGGTATGTATGAATTATAGGAAGCTCAACAAAGCCATTAGGAATTATCACTTTCCACTTTCATTCATAGATCAAATGTTAGACAGATTTACTAGAAAACAATATTATTGTTTCCTAGATGGGTATTTAAGCTATAATGAAATTGCTATAACTCCAGAGGATCAGGAAAAGACTACAGTTACTTGTCCTTATGGAACTTTTGCCTTCAGAAGGACGCCATTTGGTTTATACAATGCTCCAGGAACTTTTCAGAGATGTATGGTGTCTATTTTTTTAGATATGGTGGAGCAATATTGGAAGTCTTTATGGATGATTTCTCAGTCTTTAGAGAGACATATACTGATTGTTTACACAACTTGGAAGAGGTTCTTAAAATATGTGAGATGACTAACTTAGTACTTAATTGGGAACAGTGCCACTTTATGGTGCAAGAAGGCATAATGTTTGTTCATAAGGTATCCAAGAAGGGCATAGAGGTAAATAAAGCAAAGATAGAAGTGATAGATAAATTGCCACATCTCACTTCAATCAAAGGGATTAGAAGTTTTTTAGGTCATGCTGAATTTTACAGAAGATTCATAAAAGATTTTTTCAAGGTAGCCAAACCATTATGCTCATTGCTAGAACATGACAATCCGTTTCATTTTGATAAAGATCGTCTTCAAGCCTTTAGAGAATTAAAGAAAGCTTTGATCACTGCACCACTTGTCATATCACCATATTTGACTCTACTATTTGAACTAATGTGTGATGCTAGTGACCATTCTGTTGAGGCAGAGGAAGGATAAGATTTTCCACTCTATATATACTATGCCAACAAAACTCTTAATCAAACTCAGATTAATTATACCATTACAAAGAAAGAGTTACTAGCAGTAGTATTTACTTTCGATAAATTCATAGCTTACTTGGTGGGTACTAAGGTGACAATGTACACAGACCATGCTGCCATCAAGTACCTAATCTCAAAGAATGATGCTAAACCAAGATTAATAAGATGGATTTTATTGCTTCGGGAGTTTGATCTGTAAATTAAAGATACAAAGGGAACTGAGAATCAAGTAGCAGACCGTATATCGAGGCTAGTAGCAGACCGTATATCGAGGCTAGTAGCAGACACAAGCACATTGACAAAAAATGAAATCACTGAAACTTTTCCTGATGAACAACTATTAATAATACATCAAGCATAGATGTTGCAGCAATCAGCACCTCCATGATATGCAGATTTTGCTAACTAGTTAGTAAGTGAATTGCTACCACCTAAGTTGAAATTCCTTCATGATGTTAGAAGTTACCAATGGAATGACCCATATTTGTATAAGTTATGCTCAGATAAAGTAATACAAATATGTGCTTCAGAGGAATAAATTCCCTACATACTGGAATCCTGCCATGCTGCAGCATATGGAGGATATTTTGGTGGTCACAGAACAGCTGCTAAGGTTCTGCAATCAGGTTATTATTGGGCTTCTATTTTTAAAGATGCTTATGAGTTTGCTAAATGTTGTAACAGGTGTCAGAGGACAGGAAATATAACTCAAAGACATGAAATGCCATTGACAAACATTCTGGAAGTAGAGGTTTTCGATGTATGTGGAATATATTTCATGGGGCCTTTTCCACCATCCTTTGAGAACCTATATACCGTGGTTACTGTAGATTACGTCTCCAAATGGGTAGAACCTGCAGCATTACTTACCAATGATGCTAGAGCAGTAGTGAACTTTCTTCAGAAAAATATTATTTTCAGGTTTGGTATTTCAAGAGCAATTATTAGTGATGAGGGTACTCATTTTTGCAACAAAGTATTTGCTGCAATTATGGTAAAATATGGAGCCAAGAAAAAAAGTAGTAATAATATATCACCCACAATCTAATGGCCAGCAAAATTATCTAATAGAGAGATTAAGAAAATCTTAGAAAAAATAGTGAATCCATTAAGGAATTATTGGTCCATGCGCTTACCTAACTCCCTATGGGCCTAGAGAACAGCATACAAAACACTATTTGGCATGTCTCCCTACCGAATTGTGTATGTGAAAGCTTGTCACTTACTACTCGAGCTAGAACACAAAGCATATTGGGCACTAAAGCAATTAAATTGGGATATACATGCTGCAGCAGAGCAAAGGAAACTTCAACTATGTGAGCTTGATGAATTACATATGTTCTCATATGAAAATGCAAGAATTTATAAAGAGATAACAAAGCACTGGCATAACAAACATATCCAACACAGGAAATTAATCCCTGGTCAACTAGTACTGCTCCATAATATGAGACTAAGACTGTTTCAAGAAAATTGAAATCTCGATGGTCTGGACCCTTCAAGTTGCTCAGAATTTATCCCTATGGGGCTATTGATCTCTTAGATGAAAAGACAGGCCAAGATTTTAAAGTTAATGGGCACATGGTTAAACATTACATACACTCAGCCGCAGATTGTTCAAAAGAGGTCTTACACCTTAAAGAACCAACTCTATGAGCACTCACGTAAGGTCAGGCTGAAGGACCTTAAATCAAGCGCTCAATGGAAGGCAACCCATTGCGGAGGCAGTCACTTCAAATGAGATTGATCCTTATTGGTTTTGTTACACGTTTTTCCTCTTATTTTATTTTGCTTTAATTCTTTTAAGAAATGAGTGTGACAAACGGATTCCATATTAACAATTGGGGCTGTATTGTTAACAAAGTACATAGGCAAGCCACGCGTCAGTAGCTTTTGGAGGAGAGTATGTAACCGTTGCTAGAGCAAATAATTAGGTGCGGCAGTAACCAATATTACCGTTACAGTAACTTAAAGATGAAGTCTCTCACTTACCGTTGAAGATAATATGTGACATATGAGTGGATGGATTTGGATAGAAATTGAGGAAGAGTATCTCCGAAAACCATGCACTAATTTCTCTTGCCTATTTTTATGGGATATGTTTAATGAATTTAAAAAATATTCTTCCCCAATTTATCTCTTTTTACCGAATTTATTTTTATTTAATCACACCTATATAAGGGAGTTACTATGCTCAATGACCTTTAACATTATTTTCCCTCTCCTTCGCAGTCATGACCCCAATACTTCTTAACTTCTTCTTCTCAATTTTACTCATGGGCATATTATCATCAAATTCTTACTGCTATAGCAATGCCAAGGTATAAAAGAACAGCCAGCTAACTAAATGATCTTTTATGCTTCTAAAGTTACCATGCGGAAGAAAAATATGAAGAATTTATTGAACCGCACAAGATTCTAGCAAAAAAAAAGGTTTCAGTTTCCACCTCAGCCCACAGGAATTATGTAATCATTATACAATGCTGCAACAAAGCGCGGGTGGCTAGAGTGTTGCAACCACCCTCGAGACCCGGTGTTGCCAGTAGTGAATGAATTTTACGCCAATTTTGTAAGCCCTAGTAAGCACAACATATAGGTAAGAAACTCACTTGTTCCATCAGATTCGCGGGTTATAAATGCTTTCTATAATTTAGTTACTGAAATTAATTGTGAGTTTGCTAAGTTGCTTGATAAATTAACCCCGCAAAGATGGAATAAAATTTTCACGACACTTGCAGTAGAGGGTGCATCGTGGGCTAATGAGGAAGGACGGGTAATTAACATGATAGACTTAAAACTCATTGCTAAGGTGTGGGTGAAATTTCTAAAATCCAGACTTATGCTAACCACTCACACCACTATTGTTTCACAAGAAATGTTGGTATTGTTGTATGTTATCGTTAGAGGGCTTCTTATAGATGTGGGAAGCATTATCGAAAAATAAATTCGGGAGTGTGACATGAAAAACCACAAAGCAGTTGCCTTGCTTTTCCCTTCACTCATCACCAGCATCTGTGTAGTATTGGGAGTTCGTCTTGATGCAAAAGATGAACATGACAAGAATGATGGTGCCCTTACTACATGCACCATCGAGAGAATTATTGGTGAAATTGTTGGAGCCACATCTGAACGAGCTACTGTAGCAGGGGCGAGACGAGCTATTGGGCTAGAACAGAGAATACAAGCACTGAGCACCAGCATCACTCAATGTGCTGAAGCTCAGCAAAGGGAAAATAATCGGTTTTAGAGCTATTTATAGCACCTGGAAAGCCACCTACACTAATTTCCTGTATACATAAAAAGTACTGTTGGGTATAAATACTAATGCTATTAGTGCCAATGTGCAAGTGTACACAACAAGTAATAAAGTGATGAGTATTCAAGATCGTCTCCACAAGGATTGAAGTTATTAGAAATGTTACAGCAATCACAATAGTGCAATCTACCTTAATCCCGAAACTAACAAATGTAAAGTTAATTATATTGAAATTGATAGTTGTGACAGAATAAAATGAAACAATGTAGTAATGAAATAAAATGTGTCAAAAAATCAATTGAGAACAAGGTAGTTGAATGATCAAATTCTCTTTATGGGCTGACTGCTTTTTCTCAAGTTAACACTAGTTGTTACAGCAATTGCTACAGCACTAGGCAGAATTATTTTGCATCATCAGCTATCGCGTATTGGAATTCTCACACCCTTAAGTATACTAGCAATGACCAATTATTATTCTACCTACGGTATGGCCATATGATCTTTTATTCTCTCCACCCAAGAAGGTGAGTACCTATGTCTTATTTGTCACAAATCTTAACTTCAAGTAAAGCCCTTATGGGATTCAAGATAAACTTAATCCAGGAAACTTAAATTAAGATCAAGTATTACTCTAATAATATCCGCTAAGACATGCCCTTTTGCGGCTCTATCTTAACTTGAACTCTTAAATGGGTGGTTAACCGAAATAACAGTTATAATAATTGCTACTAGACTAAAATGCTACAGCAATGACATAGCAACTCATAAGAACAGTCAAAAACCCATTAGATTGTTTGTCACTCAACTATGAGCAAATTTAGCTCATATTCTGAAAGAGAAAAACAAACATAAAAATATTGGTCATGAAATACATCAGTTCAATCAACGAGTAAGGAAAAGAACAAGTAGAGAACGATGAAGATTGAATCCAAATAACTCTGTTGGATTTTTCACTGATGCATAATTGGTTCTCTTGAATTCGGATTGTTTTCTTCTCTTCCTCTCGATTTTTCCAATGTTAATTCCTTGCCACTGTTTTATGTGGTGCGCGCCTCCTTTTATAAATAAAAATTAGGGTAAACAAAAGCCTCGGACGTGCATGAGTTAAATTAAGAAACTGCTTATCGCAATTCTGCAGCTGACCCGCGCTAAATTTTCTCCCTCAGTGCTCTAGGATTGCTACAGCAATGGTTGCTCTAACAACGGCTATAACACTGCACTATTCCTGGTTGTGCTTCACTTCCTTTGTGGCCATATTCTTTCATCCTCCTGCTAGTCTAATATCTCAGCATCCCTTCATGAATTATAAACTTCTGAAAACCTAGAATTATGTACATGTTTTGAGAATAAATTACTTTAATTCAAGCAAAACTTATTAAGACTCAACTAAAATGAATGTTTATGCAAAATATAATAAAAACACCTCATTTACTCTCTAAGTGATCTTGATTTAAGTCTAAAATTACTGTAATAACTCTCATTTCATAGAGTTATCACACCTCCAAACGTAAACCGTTACTTGTCCTCAAGTAATGACAACATACTAACACTTCACGCACACAATCATGCAACACACAACTTAGCTCTTTTATCAAATTTGCAAGGATTCTTCCACCTTCATATCACAATCCCAATCATGCAAAGTGACCATAGTAAATCAGTTCTATACTTAAGTTTCATTCTTTCCACAGTGTGTGTGTGTGTGTGTGTGTGTTACTTTGATTGAATTCCAGAGATGCTATAACAATACCAAGAGATTGCATATAATTCAGTGGTAGCACAATTTTATTCATATATGGGGTAGCCTAAATCTCACATACTCAAACTGTGTTGCCTTTAAGAATGAAAACTCGAGAATATTCAACCTCCTCACTGTAACATTTATCTTTCATGTGAATGTTAATCAATTGTAATAATGACACCCAATTATTCAAACTATGCACATATCATAGTTGTTATAGCAATATCTGTAACATAATCTTATCTAGAGATATCTTTTACTCAAGGCTGAACATGGGGCTCATGAATAGGCCTAGCTATTCAATATCCTAGATAGAGGACTTCCTCACATTATTGTCTCACTTTTTTTCTTTTTTTCTTTTTTTCTTTTTTTCTTTTTTTTTTAATTTTATTGATGCTACAGCACTGCTCATAACTCTTGTTGCCTTTGGACGCAAATCTGCATATGGGGTACATACTCAGCTCTGGTTACTCAGAATTTATCTCATAGCAAGTACAGTCAATCAAACTTTTTCCTCCCAAACTTAAGATCTTTTTCTATTCTTTTGGCTCTGCTACAGCAATCTCATAAAACTCCACCAAAGTTTAAGTGTCGAGACATAATTTCACTCTCCATCTATAACTATCTCTACTTGGCATTCTTATGATCTCTAATTAACACTCAATTTCTCTTCATTAGGTTTTCAAATCCATACACAAATAATAGATAATAAAGCTTCACACAACACATACATAAACACCTATTCAAAACACCCAGAGATACATCCCCCCCAAACTATAAATGATGTTGTGTCCTCACAAGCACACAACAACAAAGTCACACAAATTGATAAGGACATGGAGGATAACATTAGAAAATAAACCACACAAATTGAAAACATAATGACAGATGAATTTTTCAGAATTAAATAAATTGACTAACAAGAAAGGGATACTCCTTTGTTATTTGGGCATTGTTGCAACATGATGGGATGACATCAGCACTTCTTGGATGCACTGCGCAACTTATCCTTTAGGAAAGCTTGTGGGGAGGTAGCTTGCGACGTCTTTGTCTTTTTCTTCAATAGGCTGGTGGGAGGCGTTGCGGCTAGGGCAGCTTGCTTGGTTGACACCGATCTGGTCTGTTTTGGTTCTGTCGAGGCTGTTGTAGTAATGCCTCCAGAAGTGTTGCCCTTTCTTTTGCTGGATCCTCTAGGGCTAGCATGAACAGGTTTGCTGCGGAGGAGCTGGGGTTGGTGCATCAACTGCCTGTCCCTCAACTGTGATGGCGACAATGATGGCAAGTAGCTGCTTGGCTTCTGTGGGTGTACACGTGACTATGGTTGCTGCAACTTCCAGCTCTGCATCGACTTGTTCGGCTTCATCTTCAAAGGCAGGAGGAGTTGCTATTTTTTCTTTGTCCTTGCTCGAAATGACTGGAATGGGGAACTCTTCTTCAAGTTCATTCTCTTCCCTTCTTGGATGATATGCTTTCTCCTGATTTTGGAATAAGTCCTGACTGAGGGTTCCTCACTTTCTTTCTCAGAATCTTTCTCTACATGTGGGTGAGCTGTTAGTCGCAGACTTGTCACATTCTTCCTTAGGCTAATTAGATGGTTCAGCTTTTTCTGAGTCAGCCTCTACTTGTGGGTCTGCTGCAGTTTCTGCTTATGGTTCATCTGTGTCAGTGGCTTCTCCACTGGCTTTTGTTGGAGCATCTGTGATGTTTGTGTCAAAATTGTACTGTTAGAGCAATGAATCAGGAAAATTTCTGTGGGTGTTTTTCATGTAAAGAGCAAATTAGTGTAAGTGGCTGTCCATGTGCTGTAAATAGATCTAAAACCGATCGTTTTTCCTCCGCTGAGCCTCAGCACATTGAGTGATACTGCTGCTCAGCGCCTAGATTGTTTGTTCTAAACCATTAGCTCGTCTTGCCCTTGTTCTAGTAGCTGGTTCACTTGTTGCTCCAGCATTTGCACCAGCAATTATCTCAATGGTGCATGCAGTAAGGGCACTATCATTCTTGACATGTTCATCCTTTGCATCAAGACAAATATCGAATACTATACAGATGCTGGTAATGAGTGAAGGAAATAGTAAGGCGGTAGCTTTGTGTTTTTTTATGGCACAATCTATAATTTCTTTTTCGATAATGCTTCTCACATCTATGGGAAGCCCTCGAACAATAGCATATAACAGAACCAACCTTTCTTGTGAAATGTTAGTAGTGTGGGTGGTTGGCATAAGCCTGGATTTCAGAAATTTCACCCACACCTTAGCAATAGGTTTTAAATGTATCATATTTACTACACGCCCTTCCTTATTAGCCCACGATGCCCCCTCTACTGTAAGAGTTGTGAAGATGGTGTTCCATCTTTTCGGAGTCAATTTGTCAAGCAACTTGGAATACTCACAATTAATTTCACCAGGTAAATCATAAAAAGCATTTATAACTCGAGCGTTTAACAAAACAAGTGTGTTTCTTACCAAAATGTTGTACTGACCAGGGCTTACTAAATTAGTGTAAAATTCTTTAACTACTGGCAGCACAGGATCTCGAGGGTGGTTGTAAAACTCTAGCCACCCATGCTTTGCTGCAGCATTGTGTACTATTTGCACAATTCATGTGGATTGCGATGGAAATTAAAACCCTTTCTCTCCTAGAATCTTGCGCGGTTCAATGAATTCTTCATATATTTTTTCCGCATGGTAACTTTGAAAGCATGAAGGATCTTTGAGTCTGCTAGCTGTTCTCTTATACCTTGGCATTGCTATAGCAGTAACAATTCGAATGTAATATGCCTGAGAGTAAAATGAGAAGATAGTGGTAAGAATTATTGAAGTCGTGCTTGCGAGGGAAAGGGAGAGGGGAAATAGTGTCGTAGGTCACTACGTATAGTAATTCTCTTTTATAGTTTAATTTAAGTGAAGATAAATCCAATAAAGAAAGATAAATTAGGGAAGAAAATATTTTGAATTCATTGAGTATATCCCATAAAAATCGGCAAGAGAAATTAATGCATTAATTTCGAAGATTTTTGCTTCCTCAATTTCTATCCAAATCCATGCATCCATCTGTCATGATTTATCTCTAACGGTAACTGAGAGGCTCCAATTTTAAGTTACTATTACGATAATATTGGTTGCTGCAGCACCCAATTGTTTGCTCGAGCAACGGTTACATACTCTACTCCAATAGCTTCTAACATGTGGCTTGCCTCTGTACCCTGCCACAATACAACCCTAATTGTCAATATGGAATTCATTGGCCACACATACTTCCCTCAAAAACTTTTTAACAATAACTAAAGCCAATTCTAAAAAAATTAAAAATAAAGATATAGAATGATAACAGAAGTAAAGAGTTCAATAATGTGAAAGGATAAAAATAAATAGCCAGAAGTGAATAACAAAATTAAAATAAAATAAAAGGAAGAGCCTTCAACAAAACCAAAGAGGATCCAGCTCGGTTTGAAGTGGATGCCTCCACAATGAGTTGCCTCCCATTAAGCGCTTGATTTAAGGTCTTTCAGTCTGACCTTCTTTGGCTGCTCAATATCTTGGTTCTTTAAGGAGTAAGACCTCCTTTGAACAATCTGCCGCTGGGTGTATGTAATGCTTAACCCTGTATCCATTAACTTTAAATTCTTGACCTGTTTGTTCATCTAGAAGATCAACAGCCACAGGAGGATAAATTCTGAGCAGCTTAAAAGGTCTAGACCATCGAGATTTTAGTTTTCCTGGAAATAATCTTAGTCTTGTATTATAGAGTAGCACTAGTTGACCAGGGCTGAATTTCTTATTTTGGATATGCTTGTCATGCCAGTGTTTTTTCCTCTCTTTATAGATTCTTGCATTTTCATATAAGAACAGACGTAATTCATCAAGCTCATAAAGTTGAAGCTTCGTTTGCTCTGCTACAGCATGTATATCCCAATTTAATTGCTTCAGTACCCAGTGTACTTTATGCTCTAGCTCAAGTGGCAAATGACAAGCCTTGCCATAAATAATTTGGTAGAGAGACATGTCAAGTGGTGTTTTGTATGCTGTTCTGTAGACCCATGGGGAGTCGTATAACCGCAAGGACCAATCCTTCATTGATGGTTTCACCACTTTTTCTAAGATCTTTTTAATTTCTCTATTGAACACTTCTGTCTAACCATTAGATTGTGGGTGATTTGTTGTTGCTACTTTATGCCTGACTCTATATTTTACCGTAGCTGCAGCAAATACTTTGTTGCAAAAATGAGTACCCTCATCACTAATAATTGATTTAGGAGTGCCAAACCTGGAAAAAAATAATTTTCTGAAGAAAGGACGCCACTGTTTTAACATCATTGGTAGGTAATGCTGCAGCTTCTACCCACTTGGAGATATAATCCACAGCAATAAAGATATAAGTTCCCAAAGATGGTGGAAAAGGTCTCATGAAATCTATTCCCCATACATCAAAAACTTCCACTTCAAGAATGTTTGTCAATGGCATTTCATGTCTTTTAGTTATGTTCCCTGTCCTTTGACACATGTCACAACATTTAGTAAATTCATAAGCATCTTTAAAAATAGAAGGCTAGTAATAACCTGATTGCGAAACCTTAGCAATTGTTCTGTGACCACCAAAATGTCCTCCATATGTTGCAGCATGGCATGACTCTAGTATGTGGGGAATTTCTCCCTCTAAAGCACATCTTCTTATTACTTGATCTGAGCATAACTTATATAAATATGGGTCATCCCACTGGTAGCTTCTAATGTCATGAAGAAATTTATTTTTCTCCTGGAACTTCAACTCAAGTGGAAGCAACCCACTCACTAAGTAGTTAGCAAAATTTGCATACTATAGAGATCCTGCTTGCTGCAGCATCTGTGCTTGCTGTACTACTAACAGCTGTTCATCAGGAAAAGTTTCAGTGATGTCTTTTCTTGTCAATGTACTTGTGTCTGCTTCTAGCCTCGACAGGTGGTCTGCTACTTGATTCTCAGTCCATTTTCTATCTTTAATTTCCATATCAAACTCCTGAAGCAATAAGATCCATTTGATTAATCTTGGTTTGGCATCCTTCTTTGAAATTAAGTAATTGATGGCTGCATGGTCTGTGTATACAGTCACTTTAGTACCCACTAAGTAAGCTCTGAATTTATCAAAAGTAAATACTATTGCTAGCAACTCTTTCTCTGTAGTGGTGTAATTAATTTGAGTTTGAGTAAGAGTTTTGCTTGCATAATATATGGAGTGAAAAACCTTATTCTTTCTCTGCCCTAATATTGCTCTAACAGAATGGTCACTGGCATCACACATTAATTCAAATGGTAGAGTTCAATATGGTGATATAACCACTGGTGCAGTGATCAAAACTTTCGTTAATTCTCCAAAAGCCTAAAGACAGTTTTTATCAAAGTGAAAAGGTTTGTCATGTTCCAGCAATGAGTATAATGATTTAGCTACCTTGGAAAAATCCTTAATGAATCTTCTGTAAAATCCAGCATGACCCAAAAAACTCTTAATACCCTTTATTGAAGTGGGAGGTGGCAGTTTATCTATTACCTCTATCTTGGCTTTATCTACTTCAATGTCATTCGTTGACACCTTATGACCCAACACTATGCCTTCTTGCACCATGAAATGGCATTTTTCCCAATTTAGTACTAAGTTAGTCATCTCACATCTTTTAAGAACTTCTTCCAAGTTGTGTAGACAATCATTATATGTCTCTCCAAAAACAGAGAAGTCATCCATGAAGACTTCTAAAGTTTGCTCTACCATATCAGAAAAAATAGACATTATACATCTCTGAAAAGTTGCTAGGGTATTGCACAACCCAAAGGGCATTCTTCTGAAGGCAAAGGTTCCATAAGGACAGGTAAATGTAGTCATTTCCTGATCCTCTAGAGCTATAACAATTTTGTTGTAGCCTGAATACCCATCTAGGAAACCATAGTACTATTTTCCAGTAAGTCTGTCCAACATCTTATCTATGAATGGGAGTGGGAAGTGATCCTTCTTTGTGGCTTTGTTGAGCTTCCTGTAATCCATACATACTCTCCATCCAGTCACTGTCCTTGTAGGAATAAGTTCATCTTTTTCATTTGTTATCAATATTATCCATCCCTTCTTTGGAACACATTGGACTGGGCTTACCCATGAACTGTCTGATATTGGATATATGATTCCAGCATCCAACCATTTGATTATTTTCTTTTTCACTTCTTTTATAATAGGGTTCAACCTTCTCTGTTGCTCTACTGAATTGCTGTAACAGTCTTTTAACAGAATTTTATGCATGCATATTGATGGGTTTATCCCTTTGATGTCTGCTATGGTCTATCCAATTGCTCTTCTGTATCTCCCAAGCACATCTATTAAACTATGTTCTTGACCTGCATCCAAAGTATAGGAAATGATTACAGGGAGTGTGTTGTTTTGACCAAGATAAATATATTTTAAATGTGAGGGTGACAATTTTAATTCAAGACTATGAGGTGATTCAATAGATGGTAAAGTTGTTTTTACTTCCCTGTCTGAAAAATTCAGATGCTCAACAAATATGCTATGTCTATCATATTACTTTCATTCCATCAAATCTATCTGGTTTGCTGCAACATCTTCTTCTTCAAAGCCTTCAAAGGTGGTAACTTTGTTGATTTCATTACTGCAGCATCTGTCGATTCTGTCTGCTACAACAAAATCCACAACACTCAGGAAATTGTAATCTTCTAACTCATCAAGGTTCTTCATAGCCTCTAATACATTAAATGTGACTTGCTGATCATTCACTCTTATGGTGAACTCTCATTTCTGCACATCTATCAGAGTTTTCTCAGTTATTAGGAAATGCCTTCCAAGTATAATAAGTACCTCTTTATCAGCCTCAAAGTCTAGTACAATGAAGTCTACTAGGAAGATGAATTCGTCAACCTTCACCAGTACATCCTCAATTTTTCCTTCAGGGTATGCATGAGATCTGTCAGTTAATTACAGAGTGACTAATGTTGGCCTGCATTCCCTTACTCCCAACTGCTTAAATACAGACAATGGTATTAAATTAATACTGACTCCCAAATCACAAAGTGCTCTGCCAGTGTACCTAGTTCCAATAGAACATGGTATTGTAAAACTTCCTAGATCTTTCAATTTTGTAGGAATCTTACTTTGGAGCATATGACTGCTTTCTTGTATTAAAGCAACAGTTTCAAATTCTCCTAGCCTTCTCTTTCGTGCTAAAATGTCTTTTAGAAATTTCACATAATTAGGTACTTGCTCCAAAACTTCAACAAAAGGTATGTTGATGTGCAATTGTTTCAGCACTTCCAGGAATTTGATGAACTGTTTGTCTTTTTTTTTCTTTTGGAATCTCTGTAGGAAATGAAATGGATGCTTAAACTGCTGGGTAGCTTCAGGAGGTGCCAAACTCTGCTTGTTTGGTTTGTTGTAGGTTGTGGCTACTAGTGTTGCAACTTCTTTCTCGGCATGTATTGGTTGATCTCCTTCTGTAGTTACTGCAGCTCGATCCCTGACACCAATGTTTGGCTGGCTGGGTTGTTGTAACATGCTCTTATCTTGAGGTGGTTCTTGTAAGGAATTCAGTTCCAACTCATTTTTAGTTACATCAACAGGGATATCAACATTCTTCCCAAATCTTAGGTTGATTACTTTGCAGTGTTCTTTTCCCTCTTTTCTTGGATCTTCTGTGTTGCTAAGTAAGTTTTCTTGAGCTCTGCTACTCATTGTTGTGGCAAGTTGACCCATTTAGTTCTCCAGGTTTCTCAAGGATACAGCTTGACTCTGCACAATTGCTTTATTCTTTGCAATGTATTCCTTAATCAGTGCTTCCAGTGAAGTGATTGGATCTTGACTGATATGTTTTTGCCCTTGACTCTGCTGATGAAAACTCGGTGGTTGAGTGTTCATATTTTGCCCATACAATGCTGGAGCATTTCGATTCTAATTGCTCCATGAAAAATTTGGGTGTTACTTCCATCCAAGATTGTAAGTATTTGAATATGGGTTGTTTTAAAGCTATCGGTTGAAATTACCCACATATCTTACTGATGCTGAATTTCGAGGACAGTTATAAAAGTCATGTTCTTCACCAAAGTATACGCAAGAAAGTTCAGCAACTTGCTTTACTGCTGCTAGAGCAGATGTCATGGCTTTTACCATGTTAGTCAATGAGGTTACTTGTTCTGATAAAGCTGTAATTTGCATCTATATTATGTACCCATGCTACTCCTCTTGCTACTGGTTGCCTGGTTGATGGCCACTAATAATTATTGTTGGCAATTCTCTCCAGAATTTTATAAGTTTCAGTGTAAGATTTGGATAATAAAGTTCTATTTGCTTAAGCATCCACCATCAATCTTGTACTAGGATTCAACCCATTGTAGAAAGTTTCCAATTGTATACAACAAGGAATGCCATAATGAGGACACTTTCTGAGCAGTTCTTTGAATCTTTCCCAAGCCTCATACAAACTCTCATCTTCAAGTTGGTGGAAAGAAGTAATCTCATTCCGTAATTTTACATTTTTTGTCAGTGGGAAATATTTCATTAAGAATTTATCAGCTAATTCATTCCATGTAGTGATGGAATTATATGGTAACGAATTTAACCATGCTCTTCCTCGATCTCTTAAGGAGTAAGGAAAAAGCTTCAGTCTTAAAGCATCTTGGGTTGCTCCAGCAATCTTGAAAGCATGACTTACTTCCAAGAACAACTTAAGATGGAGGTGAGGATCTTCATTTGGCAATCCATTGAATTGACCCACTGTTTGTAGCATTTGAAACATCACTGGCTTCAATTCAAAGTTTGCAGCTTCTATTTCAGGTTTGATTATCCCAGAGTGTACAACTTGAGGAGTTAACACAAAATAATCTCTAATAGCTTTGTTCCTGTCATCAGCCATGCAAATAATATTGTTGTTGCCTGGTTGTCTCTAGTTAGCATGTTCATTGTGCTCTTCTTGAATGTTGACTGGTTGTAAGGGCCTGTGAGGGTCTAAATTTCTCATATCCTGCAAATTATCCATGCTTGAAACAGTTTTTAAATTCCTTTGTTCTCTTCTCAGTCTCCTAACAGTCCTTTCAATCTCAGGATCAAATTGGAAAACAATAGTCCTGTCTTTTCACATGCAAGTGCTGATCTGCCAATAAATAGAATAAATCAAATCAAATTAACAATATCAAGACTTACTTCACACTTCCAAAATAAACAATCAATCCCCGGCAACGGCGCCAAAATCTTGTTGGGTATAAATACTAATGTTATTAGTGCCAATGTGCAAGTGTAAACAACAAGTAATAAAGTGATGAGTATTCAAGATCGTGTCTACAGGGATTGAAGTTATTAGAAATGTTACAGCAATCACAATAGTGCAATCTACCTTAATCCCGAAACTAACAAATGTAAAGTTGATTCTATTAAAATTCATAATTTTGACAGAATAAAATGAAACAATGCAGTAATGAAATAAAATGTGTCGAAAAATCAATTGAGAACAAGGTAGTTGAATGATCAAACTCTCTTTATGGGCTGAGTACTTTTTCTCAAGTTAACACCAGTTGTTACAGTAATTGCTACAGCATTGGGCAGAATTATTTTGTATCTTCAGCTGTCGCGTTTTGGAATTCTCACACCCTTAAGTATACTAGCAATGACCAGTTGTTATTCTACTTACGGCATGGCCTTATGAATCTTTATTCTCTCCACCCTATAAGGTGAGTACTTATGTCTAGTTTGTCACAAATTTTAACTTCAAGTAAAGCCCTTATGGGATTCAAGATAAACTTAATTCAGGAAACTTAAATTCAGATCAAGTATTATTCTAATAATATCCGCTAAGACATGCCCTTTTGCGGCTCTATCTTAACTTGAACTCTTAAATGGGTGTCAGTCGAAATAACAGTTATAATAATTGGTACTAGAGTAAAATGCTACAACAATGACATAGCAACTGATAAGAACAGTCAATAACCCATTAGATTGTTTGTCACTCAACTACGAGCAAATTTAGTTTATAATTCTGAAAGAGAAAAACAAACATCAAAATATTGGTCATGAAATATATCGGTTCAATCAACGAGTAAGAAAAAGAACAAGTAGAGAACGATGAAGATTGAATGCAAATAACTCTGCTGGATTCTTCATTGATGCAGAATTGGTTCCCTTGAATTTGGATTGTTTTCTTCTCTTCCTCTCGACTTTTCCAATGTTAATTCCTTGCTGCTGTTTTATGTGGTGCGCGCCTCCTTTTATAACTAAAAACTAGGGTAAACAAAAGCCTTGGGCGTCCATGAGTTAAATTAACAAACTGCTGATCGTAATTATGCAGCTGACCCGCATTAAGTTTTCTCCCTCAATGCTCCAGGATTGCTATAGCAATGGTTGCTCTAACAACGGCTATAACACTACATTGTTCCCGGTTGTGCTTCACTTCGTTTGTGGCCATATTCTTTCCTCCTCTTTCTAGTCTAATATCTCAGCATCTCTTTATGAATTATAAACTTCTGAAAACCTATAATTATGCACATGTTTTGAGCACAAATTACTTTAATTCAAGCAAAACTTATTAACACTCAACTAAAATGAATATTTATGCAAAATATAACCAAAATATAATAAAAACACCTCATTTACTCTCTAAGTGATCTTGATTTAAGTGTAGACATGCTGTAAAAATGTACTACAAATATTTCAAAAAAGGAATGGATAAAATCTTCAAAGAATTTCATGAATTCTGCATTGTTTATATGAATCATATATTAATATTTTCAAATAATAAAGTTGCTCACATTAATCATTTAGTTTTTTTTGGGAAAAAAAATTCAAGAAACATGGGACATTACTATTTAAAAAAAAAAGGCTAAAATAATGAAACTTAGAATTGAATTTCTAGCATTAATAATAGATGAAATAAGAATTGAGATGCAACCTCGTATTTTTGGAAAAATATATTTATTCCTAGATAAACTAAAATCTAAAGAACATATTCAAAGAGTTTTAGGATGTTTTAATTATGTTAAAGGTTTTATAGAAAACTTAACAAAAGAAAAAAAAAACCTTTACAAGGATTGTTAAAGAAAAATAATACCCAACTCTCGGGAAGATCTCCATACTAAGGTTGTCAATAGATTAAAAGAAAATTGCAACAATCTATCAAGATTAGGATTTCCAACGACTGGTGATAACTTATTTCTTGAAATTAATCCTTCAGATAATCACTAGGATGCAGTACTAAAAACTAATCAAGAAAAGATTTGTTGATATACAAGTGGAACATTTAAGCCTGCATAAAAGAAAAATTATAGTAATGAAAAGGAATTACTAGCTATTATAAACGGGTTAGCTAAATTTACTTTCTTTTTATTACCAAAGAAATTTAAAGTAAGATTCGATAATACTCAGGTTAAAGAATTTGTATTTAATAAATTGTCTAATCTCCCTCAATACAGGAGATTAATTAGATGGCAGCAATTCTTCACTGAATAAAATTCTAAATTAAGTATATTAAAAGATCTAACAATTATATTATAAATTTCCTCAACATAGAACACTATGGATAAAAGTCCTTCTAAAATAACAAAGGGTATAATAATGTCCTCTGAAGGTTAAGAATTACTTCTTAAGGGCAATGAAATGATTTATGACGGGCTTAATATGACTAATGATGCCCAAGAAGAATTGAGCAAACTTTGCCTAGACAAAGTTTGAAAACCATCTAAAAGTTTGAACTTCAAATCAATATATTAGCAAAATGCTAAAACGATCCATTTCAAGGATCATAATGAGAGGCATGTTACTTAGAGTTCTTCACAAAATCAAAGACCACACATCCACAAAAATTTCTCATAATTCATTATCTCAAAAGATCAATATATAAACAAAAATGTTTCCCCTAGCACTTCACAAAGATTAAGGCCTAATATAACAAAAGTGAAGAGTATGTTTCAATATATATATATATATATAAACTTTTTAATTCAAAATGATGAATTTAGACTCCAATATCTATGTGAAAGTATTGATAGGATATATTTAGGATAGGAAGATAGCTTAGAAACATAAATAGACATGTTAGAAGAAAATATTTGGTCTCTATCTCAAGAAAGACAAATAGTTATAAATGTCGGTGCTAATTTAGAATTCATAGATCTCTGTAAATATTATAATCATTTGGATCTTTATAAAATGGGGTCATTCTATAATGTCGTAATTAAATTTATGGCACCAATACCATAATTAGACATAAATTTTGTAAATTTAACATAAAATTATAAATCAACACTAAGTGTAAAAAAAATTATAAATTATATGAATAGATCATAAAACCTACAAATAAAAAATAAAACCACTAAATTAGCATAGAAGTGATAAATTGGTGTATTACTGATAAATAAAGTAAAAACTTATAGATATAACATAAAACTTGTAAATCAATATTAAGTGTAAAATAAAATATATATTAAGTAAATAAAACATAAGACTTGTAAATAGAAGGTTAAATAAGTAAACCAATATAAGAGTGGTAAATTGATGTATTATTGGTTAATAAAATAAAAACTTATAAATATAACATAACACTTGTAAATTAACACTAAGTGTAAAATAAAAGATAAATAATGTAAATAGAACATAAGACTTGTAAATGAAAGGTGAAATAAGTAAATTAATATAGGAGTGGTAAATTGATATACAATTGTGGATAAAACAAACTTAGAAATATAACATAAAACTTATAAATCAATATTAATTATAAAATAAAACATAACACCTATAAATAAAATGTAAAATAAGTAATTTACATATGTGATATAAAACTTGTGAATTAACATTAAATGTAAAATAAAACATAAATTAAGTGAATAAAAATATAAGACCTGCAAATAGAAGGTAAAACAAGTAAATTAATATTGGTGAATAAAACATAAATTTACATATGTAACATAAACCTTATTAATCAACATTAAGTGTAAAATAACATATAAATTCTATAAATGAAATAGAAGACTTGTAAATAAAATGCAAGGCAAGTACATATTATCATAATTATTAAAAAAATAAAAACTTGTAAATATAAAATAAAAACTCATTATAATAATAATTACCTTATATATTCACTTTTTTTATTTCTAAATTGAATTATGATAATTTTGTATTAGCATAATACATGTGATGATGCATGTGAAATCTTATTAATGATAAAACTTAGTCTCAAAATCAAATTTTGAAATTTTTTTTAATTTTCACAATTATTTGTAAGATAATTGATTTCGCACCCTTCTAAACCTCCTCGATAGCAATCCTAAATGATCTTTTAATAGAAGAAATGAGCAAAGTTTGAAACTACATGAAACATTTGTAAACTAAAAATTAGATTTAATTTTATTGATATTTCATATATGTCTAGTAAGGTAAGAATATATTTTTATTTTGTTTTGGCTTGATCCACACTAAGAAAAATTATTTTGCTTAATTATCTTGTATAGAAAACAAATATTGTGATAGGGAAAAAGAAAAGGTTATAAATATTCTAGCATGAATATAAAATTTATAGTCAAACTAGTTTAATAAAACTTATTCCAATTGTTTTCAATACAAATTCTTTTTTGGTTTTCAATTGATGAGAATTTTTTCTCAAATAAATTAAATAAATAAACTATTTTTAAATTAAAGCTTAATGTTGATTTATAATTTTTATATTATTTTTTCAAGTGTTTCTTTTGTTTACAATTTTAAAGCACTAATTTACCACTTTTATATTAATTTACTTGTTTTATCTTTTATTTATTAGTCTTATGTGTAATTTACAAAATTTATATTTACTACTACACTGATGTCATAATTTTAATCATGACATCATAGAATTTTCCTTATGAAAATATAGTTAAAACTTTAAAAAGTTCTAAAAATAGATGGAGGAGTGATGGAAGAAAAAATCATCCAGCTATTCAAAATTAATAAATTTAACAACATCACAAGAAATTCAATAAATATTGCAAAAAGGTCCTTGTGGTGCACAGTTTGATACTCACTATGGTATGAATATCAATGTTGTTGTTTAACTATGTATTATAATTATGCAGGCGGTCACTGGTCCCATAATTAAAAAAGAAGACTAATGAAACTATGTGTTTAACAAACAAATGACATTTTCATTAGTCCAAAAAGACTTAATAGTAAAGATTTGAAAGTTTTGTTGACCTGGACACGTGATCATGCAACATTAGAATTTTATGAGCAAGAAAGAAGCCCGTTAAAAAAAACAAAATTGACAATTTTCTTTTTATTTTTTGATAAAATATTTTTTAATTAGTAATTCGAATCACTACATTATTCTATATTATATATTATCAGGTGATCGGAAATCCCATTATTTAAAAATGAACTAACAAAAACTTTCAATTTTACTCGACCAAAAAACAAAGGAAGGACTCTTTAATTAGTCCAAATGTCTTTATAAAGTAAATATTCATAAGCTTGAAATTCAATATATATAAATACACATAGTGTTGATGCTGAAACTGCTCGTCCTTTGCCCGATCAGATCTTTACACCAACGTTTATGTTATCAACAGTGAGGATATCAATTTCTTCTCGCTTCAACGATCGCTCTAGTCACTGAAGTTGGAATTATCCTTCCTTCTCCCACTATGCCTGCGTTCACAAAAAATGGATCAGAGACACCGGTGGTTTTGCCGGCGTAAACCCTCCGATGCCTAAGTTAGCACAAGGTGTTTACGGGAAAACGGCTCAATTAAGATTTGGTAAATTGCTTATAATGGGCTCACAATTTGTATTGAAAAATGGTCTGGTTTCAATTCGGCAGAGTTTTCCCTTCTCTCAATTTTTCTCCCCTTTTTCTTCATCGATTTCTTCCCTTTTTATAGCCGTTGTCCCACGTTTTCATTCACCCTTCATCCCCCCTTTTTTGGGTAGTGGTAGCCCCTCATGGGACTCTAACTGCTACATTGTGGGCAAACGTGGAATCTCGCATCTCCCTCAACAGTTCTGGGAATAGCGCAACTATCGTGATTCCGTGAGATCGTGTGTCCGCTCTTTGGGGGATGGGTATTGGCTCGGTATATGTCTCTGGTTGGTATACTCTTCTGGCTGGTACTCGTCTCTGGTCAGCTCATGTTTGTAGAAGGCTCATTATCAGTGTTTTGCTCGTACCACTCAGCTGAGATGGTCCACCCTGGCGTGGGGATGATGGCATGGCCGAGCTAGTGCTCTTATTTATCTAACACCAGTCCCCCAGTTTCTGGTCTTGCGAGTGAAACGAGTTGAGAGTAGAAACTGATAATCGAATCTTACCGGCCCGGGGAACTTCCCATCTGGCCTTCTGTTTACTGGGATGGACCTGAGGTTCCCTCTCTCATCTGAGGAGATTTCTTTTACCCGAGTATGGGCCTTTATGAATATATCTCGTATATACTTGGGCTTATGCCTCGTCAGGCCTTTTGTAACGGTTAATGACGTGACGCTTCCCGACTCTTCGTATTTGAAATTTAAAATGACGGGCTATCTCTCCTCGATATATGGTGAGTGAGCTGGCATCCCCATCACTTAAACGCTTCCATTTCTCCCTTTTCGTTTCAAATCCCTAGATTAAAATCATCATCGTTTTGTTATTCGTCTCTCCGCCGTTAACCAAATCCTTCTTTGAACTTTGCTCACACTTCCAGCATCCGGAGTATCCATTTGCTGGGTGTTTTCTCTGTCACGGCAGCGCTATCAGTGTCCGTCTATTCCAGGTATAGCCTTTAACCTCTTCTTTGGCTGTTGTTGATTAGGTTCTGTGTTGCCCCTTTTTGTATTCATGTACTTGGGTTTGTTTTGGTTTCCTTTTGGGACTTCAATATGTCAAATCGGAGAAGGAAGTTGATTGCAGATGAGAGTGACGAAGAAACAGAGGATTCACACCTTAACTTGTCAATACCCACTGATTTTTTACGTCCCTCTAGTAATGTAGGCCCCTCCCATGGCAGGGATACCCTTGAGTACCCACGTCCCCTGATCATTTCACCTTCCCCTGAATTAGAGCTTGTAGAAAATAGAGGGGGACCTACGTCGAGCTCTGGTGAGAACCACAGTTCTGGTGGGGTTGGGGTCCCTGAAGGAGTGGGTGATGGTGAGGGAAGTAATTCCGAGCCGAGCCAACCTCCTAAAAAGAGAAACCTTGGCCATAGGGTGGAGGCGGATTCTTACCCTATTGATTACATAGCCTGTGCCACCACCCAAACTGATCTATTCAAGCCTAGAAACCTCTACAACATTCCTGAGGAGGTTCTCCTTGTAGTTCCTGGGAAAGGTGACGTTCCTAGTCGGCCTCCGCGGGGTTATGTGACGATGCACCTGGAGAGTTTCAGACTAGGAGCTCGGCTGCCCCTTCAGCGTTATTTTGCTAAAATACTGGGGGGTATGCACCTGGCCCCAGGTCAGTTACATCTGAATGGGTGGAGGGTTCTCTCGACTATGTTCGTATTATGGGAGAGGTGTGGATCAGAGGAGCCCTCCCTCGTTGAAGTGAAGCATTTATACCAGCTGAGGAGTAGCCTGAAGGAAGCAGGCTGGTATTATTTCATGTCAAGCTCTGCAAAGAGGAAGCCAATCACCGGCTTCCCTTCCTCGTGCAAAAATTAGAAGAACAAATTCTTCTTTGCTGGAGGAAGTTGGTGTCCAGCAGCCCATTCGTTGGGTGGTGATATTTACCTTCCAACGTATTTTGTCACCCCCATATCGTTCATTTTTTGCCTATATTCTTCCTCGAATTGCCACTTATTGGGTTCTTTAACCTTGTTTATTTTTTCAGAATCGTGGGGTTTGGTTAAGGATCTTGAAGATTGACCTTTTCTCCAGGTTGAAATGGCTCTGGTGAACGCGTCTACCTGCCAAGACCTCCTGTCGCCTACAAACTTGGTCGGTTCGGGCTTAGTGGACATTGCTGCCGGAATGGCTAACAAGATCCTCAGCGCGATAAGCAAAAAGCGTGGTCGGGCTCCAAGCAGCTCCAGCAACCCTCTTCCTCCTCCAAAGAAAATCAGCGTCGGTCCTTCCAAGGCTCCTGTTCCTGCTCTGCCCCCTCCTCCACCTCGTAAGAGTGGTGAGGAGAAAACTTCCGACAAGAGTCCTGAGGTCAGCATCCAGTCTGGGGACCGATCTTCTCCTCTTCCATCTCGGGATTAATGTGACTACCTGAGCCCGTATCATAAGGATTACAGAAAATCGGTGGGGCCCAAGATGGTGAAGGACATCGAGAGTATGAACCTCTTCGAGCTAGCTGGTTCTGTTCAAAGAGTCTCCTTCAGGCTGGCCACCATGGTTTCGTGTTACAAGAACGGGTCCGCACGCCATGAGAGGAAGCTTCAAGCTGACAATCAGGAGTTGAAGAAGAAAACTGAATCTGCTGATCGCTCGAAGGAGAAGCTGGCTGAGCTGAACAAGCAGATCACGGACCTGGAGGAGAAAGTTGCAGTTGCTGAGTCCACCACCTCCAAACTTGAGGGTGAATTGGGTGACCTGAAGTCTGATCTTCAGGCTACTCAAAGTGAGAGAGATACTTTGAGGACCACCCTTGAGGGAGAAATCAAATCCCTGAGTGAGCAGTTGGCTGAGGCGAAAGGCAAATCTGTTGATGTGGACGATCAGCTGGATGCCAAGTATGACTTTGGGGTTGCTTTCAGCTATAAGTGTATCATGTCTGTGCTTAAGGAAGAATATCCGGAGTTGGACATGAGCAAGCTGGAGGCTGGAGTGCAGAGATATATGGCTGAGGCCGACTAGGGGGATAAGGAACAGGGTGATCAAGACCAAGTGGAGGCTCCTTTAGGAGGGGTGCAGGCGGAGGAAGCAGGAGATCGTGCTCCTGAAGTTAGTCAAAGGTCGGTGCCTCCTCCCCCCGACGTTGCTGATCCTCCTCTCCCGGAGATTGTTGATCCCTCAACTGCTGAGGCTGCTGATCCTCATAACCTTTAGACTTATTTCTGTATAAATTTTTGACTTTCATTTGTTTGCAATTGTTTGGACGTTTATAAATTTTTAGATGCTCTCTATTGGCCTTCTTGTTTGGTTTTTGCTCATGGATTGTTTCTGCAAATTAACTTGACAATTTATCTGATTTTGCCTGCTGGTTCTTTAGTGGACCGACCAGGAATAGGCACTTGTTTACCATAACCAAATTTGTAGATTTGCCTGTTGGTCCTTTAGGCGACCGAGCAGGAATAGGCACTCGTTTGCCTTAGTAGAATTTCCGTAGAATTACCTGCTGGTCTTTTGTTGACCGAGCAGGACCAGACACTTACTTGCCTTAGTGAAATTTTCGTAGTATTGTCTGCTGGTCTTTCGTTGACCAAGCAGGACCAGGCACTTACTTGCCTTAGTGAAATTTTCGTAGAATTGTCTGCTGGTCTTTCATTGACCGAGCAGGACCAGGCACTTACTTGCCTTAGTGAAATTTTCGTAGAATTGTCTGCTGGTCTTTCATTGACCGAGCAGGAGCAAGCACTTACTTGCCTTAGTAAAATTTTTAATGGGGTTGCTAGCAGGGGGATTTCATGCTGAATTCATCTTTATTGGAATTTGAATGCATTATAGAAATACGGAATATATGCCTGTGCAGCAAGCCATCATGCATTTAACAGATATAACTCATCAAAATGAAGACTTAGTAGAACACTTTGCTTACTGGAAATACTTCTTCAAGTGCTCAGCGTTCCACGACCTTTTCACATCTCGTCCGTCTGGGTATGCTAGTTTGTAAGCTCCTGGTCCAGTCGCTCGTATCACCCTGTATGGGCCTTCCCATTTCGGGCCAAATGCGCCATGACTAGGATCCCTAGTGTTTTGGTTAACCTTCCTAAGTACCCAATCCCCTGCTCGGAATTGCCTCACGCGTACGTTCTTATTGTAATAACGCATGATCCTTTGCTGACACTGGGCCACTTTCTGTGAGGCCCCTTTCCTTTTCTTCTCCAGCAGGTCCAGGCTCAAGCAGATCTGCTCGTCGTTTTGTTCCTCATTGAAGTATTCTGTCCGATGTGTTCCCACTCCAATTTCTGCTGGGACTACCGCCTCATGACCAAAAGTTAAAGCAAACGGGGTTTCCCCTGTGGCGGTTTTGTGAGTTGTCCGGTAAGCCCACAATACTCCTGGCAGCTCGTCAACCCAAGCTCCCTTCTTCTCTCCCAGTCTAGTTTTCAGGAGTTTCTTTATCACTTTGTTGGCTGCTTCCACTTGTCCGTTTGCCTGTGGGTGTGAGGGGGTGCAGAACTTCAGGTCCACCCCCAGATTTCGGTAAAATTCCCTGAAGTTGTTGTTGTCAAATTGCCTCTCATTGTCTGTAATGATGGCATAAGGGATCCCGTATCTGCAGATGATATTCTTCCAAATAAAATCCATTGTCTTTCTCTCCGTGATTTGGCTGAGGACTCCCACTTCTACCCACTTGGTGAAGTAGTCTATTGCTACAATTGCGTGTGTTGCCGCTCCTTGACCTTTAGGTAATGGACCAATCAGGTCGATTCCCCATTAGGCGAAAGGCCATGGGGATGTCATGGTGGTCAGCTTTTCTGGGGGTTGTGCAGGAACCTCTGGGAAGTTTTGGCAGACCTTACATTTCTTTGCCATCCTTATCGCGTCCTGGTGCATAGTTGGCCAGAAGTATCCTTGCCAGAGTGCCTTGAAGGCTAAAGTTCTTGCTCCCGAGTGATTGCCACATATTCCTTCATGAATCTCCCTCAGCACATAATCTGCTTCCTCGTCATCCAAACATCTCAAAAGGGACAGGGTGAATCCTCGGCGGTAGAGCACCTCATCGAGTAACGTGTACCTTGCTGTTTGGCATTTTAATTTCCTTGCTTGCTTCTTATCCTCCGGTAAAATGCCATCACGGATGTATGAGAGAATCGGGTTCATCCAGGATTCGTCAGTGCTTACTCTCATTACCTCTATTTTCTCCCTTATACTCGGCGAGGTCCTCACCTCTAGTGGAACTAACTTATGTAATTTTGGATCTACAATTGCAGCCATTCTAGCCAACATATCTGCTCGATAATTCTCATTCCGAGATATCTCCTTTACCTCTACCTCTTTGAAGAGTCCAACCATTTGCTTCGCTTTCTTCAAATAAAGCCCCAACTTCTCTTCCCTTACTTGGAATTGGTCGCAGAGCTGATTGCAGACTAGCTGGGAATCTGCTTGGATTTCTACTCTTTCAGCTCGTAGTGCGTGTGCAAGGCCGAGCCTAGTAATGAAGGCCTCATATTCAGCTTGGTTATTCGTAAGCTGGAACTCGAATTTTACTGCATAGGATACCTCGACCCCTTCTGGGCTCCGTATTACAACTCCTGCTCCGGATCCCTGTTCACTACGTGACCCATCAACCATCACCAGCCACACCCCCTCTGGTTTCTCCTGCTCTATTGGTTGTTCCTCCCGAATCTCTTCCCCCAGTTCAGCACGGTCAACCATAAAATCGGCCAGGGCTTGGGCTTTGATTGCTCCCCGGGGCCTATAGGATAGGTCAAATTCGCTCAGCTCCACGGACCGTTTTACTAACCGACCATATGCATCTGGTTTTTGAAGCATTTGCCGAAGGGGCTGGTCAGTCATCATAACAATCTGGTGAGCCTGGAAATATGGTCGGAGTTTGCGTGCTGCCGTTATTAGAGCCAGCGCCCACTTCTCCATCAGTGGATATCTGGTTTCAGCGTCTACCAGGGCCTTACTTGTGTAGTATACCGGGTGTTGCTTCCCTTCTTTTTCCCTGACTAAGACCGAGCTGGTAGCCCATTTAGAGATTGCCAAGTACAAAAGCAGCTGGTCACCCTCTCTCAGAGTTGATAGTAACAGGGCGCGGGCTAGGTATTCCTTCAGTTGTCCGAATGCTTCCTCGCATTCTAATGTCCATTTCATCTTTCTCCCTTTCTTTATGGTTTGGAAGAAATGGTGGCACTTATCAGTGGCTCGCGAAATGAATAGGTTCAATGCTGTCAATTTCCCTGTAAGGCTCTGCACCTCCTTAACTGTTCGTGGGGACCTCATTTCTATCACCGCCCGTATTTTTTCCGGGTTGGCCTCGATCCCTCGGTGGCTCACCAGGTATCCCAAAAATTTGCCCGAGCTGACTCCAAATGCACATTTCTCCGGGTTCAGCTTCATTTCATACCTCCTTAGCAATTCGAAGGTCTCTTCCAAGTGCTTCACATGATCCTTCAGTTCTCTTGATTTTATGATCATATCGTCCACATATACCTCCATAGTGTGACCGATCAATGGTTTGAAAACTTTGTTCACTAACATTTTATAAGTAGCTCCTGCATTTTTCAAGCCAAAAGGCATCACCCTGTAACAAAACAAACCCATGTTAGTTATAAAGGTGGTACTCTCCTCGTCCTGCTCATTCATGGGTATTTGGTTGTATCCTGAAAAGGCATCCATGAAGCTGAACAGACTATGCCCCGCCGTTGAATCCACCAAATGGTCTATTTTGGTAAGGGAAAACTGTCCTTTGGGCATGCCTTATTAAGGTCTGTGAAATCCACACACATTCGCCATTTCCCGTTGGCCTTCTTCGCCAACACTACGTTGGAAATCTACTCTGGGTATTTAGCCTCCCTTATAAATCCCGCTTTCAACAGCTTCTCTACCTCAGCATTTATAGCCTCGTACCTTTCTTGGTTAAAGCACCTCATTTTCTGCCTCACCGGCCTTGCCCCTTTCTTGATTGCCAGCTTGTGGCAAGCTATCCCGCGATCAATACCTGGCATGTCCTCATGAGACCAGGCAAATATATCTGCATGAGACTGTAGGCATTTCACCAGCTCGCCTTTTATTGCTTCGCTCAATTCTGACCCGACCTTAACCACTCTGCTCGGGTTATTCTTGCTTACAACAACTCCCTACAGCTTCTCAACAGGTTCCTGGCGACCCTTTTTTGAGTCCCATCGGTTATCTAGAGAGGTAACCTGCAGCGTTTCCTTGGCCGTTGTAGCATAGCAGCTCCTTGCCATTCTCTGGTCACCTTTTACTACACCAACAACTTCATTTACTCTGTATTTCAACGCCAGATAATGCGTGGATATTACACATTGGCTTATCCTCATGAACGGTCTCCCCAGTATCATCTGGTAAGGGCTTCTTTCGTCTACCACGATAAAGTTCAGCATCATCGTTCTTTCAAACGGCTTTGACCCCACAGTAATCAGGAGTTCGATGATCCCCATGGGAGTTAACCGTCCTCCTCCAAATCCCTTCAAGGATGTATTCATCCGCTCCAACTTCAAGTCTGAAATCCCCATATCATCTAGGGCCGACTTAAACAGAATATCAACTGAGTGCCCGTGTCCACTAGTATTCGCCGCAATTCTGTATTAGCTACCAATGCTTTAATCACCAGTGCATCCTCATGAGGATATAAAATACCCTATTCGTCGTCCTCCGTCCACATAATGGGAACTTGCCGCACTTTTGGCCTCTTGGCTGCTGGCAAATTGAGAAGCACCTCTTTGCCAGTCATGGCGTATCTCTCATAGTTCTTCCGTGCCATGTTCGAATCCCCGGCCAAGGTTGGCCCTCCTGCTATCACACGGATGGTCGGCTGTTCCCGTTCCAAACCCCTCTCAACTTCTTCATCTCGCGTGTATTGTGATTCAATAACGAGGGACACTCCATCTACATACTCATCCAAATACCGGTTCCTCACTAAATCCTCCACCTGAATCTTTAGGTCACGACATTGGCTGATAGTGTGACCGTGAGTGTTGTGGAATTTGCAGAACTTGATCTTATCACGTCGGTGAGCAGATTTTGTTATAGGGGCCGGAGGGTATAGCAGACCTCGTCCTTCGATCCTCTCATACAACTCCTCCATGGAGATTTTTAATGGGGTATACTGTCTATACGCCAAGCTCTGGTCAACCAGTTGAACTACTCGGCCATCATGGATATCACCTCGGGCTGGTATCGTCGGTAACTGATCTGGTCGTCCAGCCCTGGAATTAGTTGCATGTAACGCTCTGGGAGTGTTGTGATAAGGGTGGGCAGCCATCTGCCTAAATTCTCGTTGCCGCTCCGGGAATGGGGGGCGCGGAGGTTGAGCCCGGCTGTGTTGGAACTGTTGTGGTCTCTGAGCTATGGGGTAAGGGCGGGACCGAGCTGATATTCCGCCCATTACTGAGGATTCCCCAGCTCGCTTTCCCGATCCGCTCCCGTTCGGGGCTCTCCGTTCCTTTCGTCTCAGCTCTTCCAACTAGTCACTTTTTGTCCTTGCCGATTTCTCCTCTTCGATTTCTATATCTCGCCTCACTTGTTCATACCCCGCCGAGTAATTCTGTACTAAGGGGCTTCTTAAGTTATACCACAATCGGCCAATTCTTACACCTTCTTTTAATCCCCTCAACGCCTGTGGGTGATTAAAAGCTCCCAGATCCAGTACGGCCCGGTGATATCGTTTTACAAAATCCCGAAGGGATTCATGCTCCTCATGTTTCATCCCCATCAGTTCCATCATGTCGTCCTCTGGGGCTACTGCTCCTCGGAACTGTTCGACCAACTCTTGGCACATCTGCTCGTACCCTTTTATACTTCCTCGGGACAGCTTGCGGTACCATTCTCGGGCTCGTCCCTCGAGTGTCAACGGGAACACCCTGCACCTCTGAGCTGGTGTCAGCCCCTGCACACCCGTCATGTCGTTGAATCGTTCAATATGCACCAGCGGGTCAGTTCGCTCGGAGTATTTGAGGTCGGGGAAGTGAAAATCTCTTGGGATTACAGTACCCATGATCTCGGTTGATAACGGAGATCTTCATCTAGCATTATCCTCCAGCTCAGGGGCTTTCTCTTGCCATGTATCTCCTCCATCACCTGCGCTAATCTGCGCACCTCTCCCTCCAATTCTACAGCACGGTCAGGATCACGCGAAGCTATCTGGTCTCGCTCCTGCTCGGTATTCTGCAACCGCTGTCTGAGCTCTCCTTCATCAACACTGGCCCCTCGGCCATCAATTCCCAATACCCGTCCGGGGTAAGGTTGGTCCCTCCCTTCATCCACGCGTTCTCCTGGAACCCGACCAGTACTTCTGTGGGGATGCATCCCATTAGGTTGGTCTGCTGGCATAGGGATTTCCTCGACTCTACGCCTCTGGAGGTTGGGTTCTGCTCCAACTTCATCTCTCCCCGTGGGGGTTTCACAATCCCTTCTCCGCTCATCCTTCAGCTCATACAGTATGGCCGCGAGAGTCTCTATTTGTTTCTCCATCCGCTCCAGTCGATCTTGCATCATCCTCGCTTGAGCTTCATTCACAATTTCCCGGAGAGTAATTGTCTCCACAATTTCATTGTCCTCCCTCAATACATCCTTCCTTGACACATCCATATCTAACCGCTCGCTGCTTCTCCGGTAACTACTAATTTGGTGGTAGCTTTTTATTCAGCTCCCCACAGACGGCGCCAAGATGTTGATGCTGAAATATGCTCGTCTTTTGCCCGACCAGATCTTTACACCAACGTTTATGTTATCAACAGTGAGGATATCAATTTCTTCTCGCTTCAACGATCGCTCTAGTCACTGAAGTTGGAATTATCCTTCCTTCTCCCACTATGCCTGCGTTCACAAAAAATTGATCAAAGGCGCCGATGGTTTTGCCGGCGTAAACCATCCGATGCCTAAGTTAGCACAAGGTGTTTACGGGAAAACAGCGCAATTAAGATTTGGTAAATTGCTTATAATGGGCTCACAATTTGTATTGAAAAATGGTCTGGTTTCAATTCGGCAGAGTTTTCCCTTCTCTCAATTTTTCTCCCCCCTTTCTTCATCGATTTCTTCCCCTTTTATAGCCGATGTCCCGCGTTTTCATTCACCCTTCATTCCCCTTTTTTTCGGGTAGTGGCAGCCCCTCATGGGACTCTAACTGCTACATTGTGGGCAAACGTGGGATCTCGCGTCTCCCTTAACTGTTCTGGGAATAGCGCAACTATCGTGATTCCGTGAGATCGTGTGCCCGCTCTTTTGGGGATGGGTATCGGCTCGGTATATGTCTCTGGTTGATATACTCTTCTGGCTGGTACTCGTCTCTGGTCGGCTCATGTTTGTAGAAGGGTCATTATCAGTGTTATGCTCGTACCACTCGGCTGAGGTGGTCCATCCTAGCGTGGGGATGATGGCATGGCCGAGCTGGTGCTCTTATTTATCTAACACATAGTTATGTGGGTCCAGCTACGTTGCCTCTAAGGTTTGGTGCCCCGTTTTTTGTCTTTTTCAAACTCACCGTTGGATACAACGCAAGACTTGCATAATGGATTAGATTTGATTCTAGGATATTAACATTAAAGGCCCCTCTTGTTCATATAAAATAAGAAAAATAAAAAATTTTATAATTATGACATAAAAGTCCATAATATATATATTTTACACTATTGAACTATATTTCCAATTAAGTGACTCATTCTTACATGTATTAATATCTATTTAAATTAATAAATTTACTTATTAATTAACAAATTAACTAGTTTGTTATATAGTTAAACTATATATATTATTTACGAACCATAATTAATGATAAATATAAATTTAATTTTTTTTAATTTAATATAATGGCAACCAATTTCCTCTCACCCGTGTGACCAAGGTTCAAACCCCATAATCTTTTTTATTCCAACACAAGAGATTTTACTATCTCAAGTAAATGTAATGTACAAAATATGAAAATAAATTTAATTTGATATTCTATGTAGTTAATTTTTTTTTTGGTAACATAAGATTTATTTAACATATTATCAATTATTTAATTATGTAGTAAAAATATGTTAATTTACTAATAATAATAAAGTGTTAGTTTATGAATTTGCAAAATAATTTTTGTTTGTTTGAACAATGAGTTTGCATTTTTGGTTGAGTTTTTGTCCTTAAATAAAATAATAAATTTAATTGCACACTTAATAAATTAATATTTGTTACTCCACCCCAACAGTTTAAATAGTTATTAGCACACGTCCATATGGTTGAGATCTTTCAATAAAAAAAATTCTAAATAATTACTCTATTTGAAAATAATTTAAATATTTCCTTAGTTTTCTTTTATTTAAAATAATTTAAATAATTCAAAAAAACGTTCTTTTAATTTACTAGTGTTTGTGTGTATAAAGAGAATAAGTGCTTGAATTCTAAACGAATCATGGCTTCCATAAGCATTAATACAATTGATAATCTTTAGGTGCAGGACTAATGTGTGAAAATTTAAAAGTTTTTAGTTTTTTTTGTTTTTATAACTAATAGCAGGACTTTATTATAATTTACCTTCAAAAAGACAAAAGAAAGGGATATCAAACCCGTGATGCAACGTAGTTTTGCCCTAGTTATGTTCAATCGAGGAATCTTGAGTTATCAACTTAAAGGGTAAGATAAACGACAAAAAAAGAAATATTCTATTACACTATATAATAAAATATTTTCTGTATTAAAATTTGTATTTCATTTATCTTTTTAATTTATCTCTTAACTTAATACAAGTTAAGTAATTTCTTTTTAGACAGTGGCTATATAATAATAACAACAACAACAATAATAATTTTATAGTGAGGACATCTTTATTTTAACAACATGATAATGTCACTATCAGGCAAAACAATAGAGATTTCAATACATTCTACAATGTATTGAAATATGTATTTTTTATATTTTAATGAGCATCTTTACTTTCTTAAAGTGAAGAACAAAATGAGGATGTCCTTACTGAAATATAAGTGTGCAACCCAAGAGAGAGGGTGAATTGGAAATTTAAAAAATAACCTAGCAAATCCACACAACAAGCAATCTAATGCCTTAATAAAAATTGAAAGCAATAAGTTTAATAAAGGCACAATAATTAAAGAGTAAGGGAAAAGAGAAACAAACACACAAATTTTTACGTGGTTCGGCAATCCCCGCCTACGTCCACGCCTCCAAGCAATCCAAGCTTGAGGATTTCACTATCCAAGCCTTTCCGAGGCTTCAACCGATTACAATTGACTTTGTGGTGTCAATAAACCTTTACAACAAAGAGATTATCTCCAAATCTCTTCACTCAAGTGTCTCACACACTCAAAATCTTACAATTGAAATGAAGAAATGAAAGTTACAATGAAACTCACTCAATGAGTAGATATTCAAAAATGAAGAACAAGGAATGATTCAATGTTTTGTGTTTTGCAAGTTGTAAGCTCAAGATATCACGCGTGCTTTTTGTTTTTGCTTGTTGGAGAGCTTCAAAATGAGAATTTGAGTTCTTATAGTTTGAGCTCAAAAACTAGCCGTTACTCACATTCCAGTCGTATCCAGTTTTTCGTTTATAGAATCCGATAAGCCGGATTTATGTTACCGTTAAGGCAAAATTTTGAATTTTGCCTATCTGGCTTGCTGGTTACGAAATCCGGCAAGCCGTTTTCGTTCTGGATGCTTACTGCCCGTATCCGGATTTTCAGTTTTCAGAATCCGGATAGCCGCTTGCTACAGTAACCTGCTACAGTGAACACTTTCCTAAATTTTCCGTTTGACCCCAAAACTTTATAAAAATATAGTATGGCCCAACACGTTATAAAAGTTTGCAAATAAGTCCAATTTCAGAATTTTAAATAATACTTTGTCAATCTCAAAACTTCTGAAATTATGATTTCGCCCAAACTTTGTGAAATTATGGAATGGCCCAAAAACATTTAAATAGTTTCAAATAAGTCCAAATCCGAAATTTAAAAACACTATCAAAGATTTTAACAATGCTTTCATTTTAGTCCAAAATGCTTTAATTCCATAACATCATTTTCTTATTATAAAAGCATAATTCATAAATCTTTGCTTAATAAATACATGTGGTTTGTTATCATCAAAATCAATATTTATAGCCGTATAGGCTAACACTTACAAGATAATGAATATATATATATATATATATAGTCTCAATCAAGTAGACAAGGCCATGTCATTATAACGGGCAAAATACCACTTGTCACATTGATGTAGGACGTTAATTTAGGATTCTAGAATTTTTATTATTTTAGAATTTTTTATTTTAATTAGAGTCAATCATGGTATGTGTCTTCGTTTTTATTTCTATTTTAATATGATTTAATTTTGCTTTTAAAGTCAACATAGAGAAGTAAATTCACTTATTATAAATAGAAAAGTTTTGTTATTGTTTTCATAACTTCATTTTTAATTATTCAATAAAACTCTATTTCTAATTCCCTCTGTGATTATTTATCGAAATATCTCTTATAGAGTTGCTTGGATTAGAGCATCATCTAATCTCACCTAAACATTTCTAGTACTTTCTCGCATTTTAAAATTCTGGACTAGAACATATATATATATATATATATAATTTATTTATTTAGTTTAATAAAGTCATATTTCAATTTACTATAAAGTCGTGTGGTTTAATAGTATGTCTGTACTAATTCTATTAAATCACATGACTTAATAGTGTGTATGTATGAGAAAAATGTTAAGATCGAGATTCATTCCTCTTGGTTATTGACTTATTGTATGGTATAACAAGGTACGAGATCAGTTTCTGATCATTCTTATGAGTTCGAACAATTTTATGGGCGTAGATATTATTATGAACCTGAAAAGGATACATTTACAAGATTTGTGAAAGAGCTTAGTTTACGTATTCAAGAAAGAATGTCTACATACACTATCTAAACTTTACGGCATGCAATTCATTTAGCCATGTAAATTAAAACATAAATCGAGTCACAAAATCAAAGAAACTTTAATGATGTGATTAAAAGATTTGATGAAGTCCAAGATTTAATCAAGCAATGGCGTGTCTCTATGAAAATGCCTAAAGATATAGTGATATACCAATAAGTTCACTATTGTTGAGGAAAAGAACTCGCTTGAGACGCTGGAAGAAAAGGTACAATATATTATTGATTTAAAGTTTCAATTTGACAATTTGTGCAAGAATGTACATGATGTTTCCTTATAGGACAAGACAAGTGTTGAAGATGATGAGATTTTTTTATCAATTCGAGATTTTTAAAGAAGAAGTACAACCTATTTTTGAAGCCTAATTGTACAATCAATTAATGCAGCAAAATCAAGTTGAAGGACCCTAGCAATGATTGACACGATTATTCCCATCCATGTTGAAGATAAGAAGATTATTCTTGAAGAAGATTTGATTTGAAATGTGACATCTATTAGGAGAGCGCATTGAGCATCAATTAGGAAAAGGCAAGAGTTATTTGATCCTTGTTCATTCTTGGATGTCTTCTCACCTCGAGAATGTATAAGCGAAGAAAATTGATAAAGTATGGATTCTTCAAAGTTTCAAGAAAGATTGATGAGAAAGACAATAAATTCGAACTACAAAGTGATTTGTTTTTACACTACAAGTTTCATCTACAAACAATAT
Source organism: Citrus x limon (assembly GCA_034663535.1). Classification (NCBI taxonomy): domain Eukaryota; kingdom Viridiplantae; phylum Streptophyta; class Magnoliopsida; order Sapindales; family Rutaceae; genus Citrus; species Citrus x limon. The sequence goes on from CM067997.1 coordinate 27,629,122, forward strand.
CCAAACCTGAGGACGAGTTTCTTTAAAGAGAGAGAGACTAATGTAGGAGGTTATTTAAGATTTTAGAATTTTTATTATTTTAGGACTTTCTATTTTAATTAGAGTCAATTATGATATGTGTCTTAGTATTTTATTTTAATTATAATTGTGATTTAGGTTCTCTTTTTAAGTTAACTTAAGGAAGTAGATTTACTCTATTATAAATAGAAATGATTTATTATTGTAACTTCAAGCTTTGATCAATTAATAAAAACCCCTCTTTTATAATTCTCTTCGGGATTATCTATCAAAATCTCTATTGTAAAGTAGTTTGGATTATATCGTCATCTAATCTTACTTAATGCATTTTTTAAAATCTCATTGAGTCATTTGAATTAGAAAATATCTACTACCCACTCCGTCGTTGTGTATATGTGATAATTGTTAATTAAAATAATTATTTTTATTTTTATTTTTATTTTTATTTTCTTATCTTAATATTATTATAACAGTATTACTCTCTTTAATTTATTTTATTTTATTTTTTAATTAAATTAGAATAATTTTAAATTTTTATAATATATGTGAGGATCTATATGGAACTATATAAGGATAAAATTAAATTTAAAAATCTGATTGTGAAAAATTATACTTTTTATTTTTTAAAATTTATTGTAAGATGAGATAATTTTAAAAAAATTTATTAAATTTATTAAATATTAAAATTAAATTTTAATTTTTTTAAATTCACTTTTATCGAACAGCTCACAAAAGCAAAATAGCGGAGGGTGGCTGGGTAAAGGGTAATACACTACCAGCTAAAGTGTCAGCATAAAAAATTTGAGATAAAGATGCAGATCAATTAATGATGAAGGGCCCAGGAAAGCAAAACTGGACATTAATTCATGTCTTTTTGCATGAAATAGTCTCTATCTCTCAATGACTCAAGCGAATTTAGACGTGGAGAAAATTGACAATTTGCTTTAAATTAATGCAAAGGGTCACCAAAGTAAAATTGTCGTAAAGTAGCTGTATGGACTTTTTTTTTTTTTTTTTTTTAATAGACGTGTTGCTGTGTAGACTTATACCGGAAGGGTAATTATTTTTTGGTAAACGAGATGAATAATTCTAGAAAAAGACATGAAAACTTTTGGGAGTTTTCAGTGGCTAAAAGTTTATTTAATTTTTATATTTTAAGATTAATATTTATTTAATTTTTATATTTTTAAAAATATCTTAAAATATTTTTATTGTTAAAATATTAATATTTTTATTGTTATTTTTTATTTTTTAACTTATTTTTATAATATTATCCTTTAATAATTTTTTTTTTATTTAGACATTAATAAAAAATAATTAAATATTTAATTTAATCTTGAAAATTAAAAAAATTATATTAATTTTTTTGTAAGTACTATTTACACACTTGGTAGTTTGCATATAATTTTTTATAATTAAAAATTAATCTAATTTTTTTTTTATAATTTTTTTATTTGTCTAAATAAAAAAAATTTATAAAATAATAATATTATAAAAATAAAAATAAAAAATAATAATAAAAGTATTAATACTTTAACGATATGAATATTTTAAAATATTTTAAAAAATATTAAAATTAAATAAATATTAACTTTAAAATATAAAAATTAAATGAATTTTTATACGCTTTCGGTCCATGCAATACACATGAAGGGGTCGGCTCAGTTATGATTTTCTTATGTGACAGCCTATGTCCCATGACATGACCATTCACACATGCTAAAGAAAACATGATTGATTTGATAGGTAAATTTGCCCAACAATAATTGTATTTAGACAGACGCTTAACGACCACACACAGCAACATTAATAATATTAATGGGACGTACTTAGAATAAAGATAAAAGTGTGATACCCTATCAATGCTGCAACATAGACATGGCCTCTTTAAATTGAAGAAGTAATGAGGCGACGGTCGCTGGAGATCAATTAATACAAGGGTCCACAAACAAAATTTGAATTTGATGGGGAGAGGGAGACCAATGTTTTCTCGCATACAGCAGCCTCTCCGTCCCTCTCTCTAAATGAGGCAAGTGAATTTGGATGTGGAAAAAATTGACAATACGATTGAAATTATTGAAAGGGCCAATCAAATAAAAAATTGCCGTCGGGTGGTAGTGTAAATGCTGGCATAATAGGACCCTATCAATGGCCCAAGTGGATTTAGATGTGGAGGAAATTGACAATAATAGGATTGGAATTATTGCAAAGGGGCAAGAAAGTACAATTATCGAATAGTAGGTGGGTAAAACAGACCGATACAATTGAAAGAGAAAAGATTCTTGCAGAAATGAGAAATATAGTGGAAAAATAAATTGAAAATATTTGTAACTGTTCAGTCAATGTAACAAATGTCGACAAATATTGGAAGGAAAAATGGTGTAGAAAAATAGAATAAATAAATCTGTCGTGGTTTCACAAAAAAAAAAAGCTCCTCTTAATGACCAAAGTGGATTCACATGTGGAAGAAATTGACAATAGGTTTGGAATTATTGCAAAGGCTCAGGAAAATACAATTACCAGATAGTAGTTGGGTAAAAACAGATAGGTACAACTAGAAAGGAAAAGACTCTTGTAGATACGAGAAATGGAGTGGAAAAAAGACATTAAAAATATTTTAACCATTTAGCTGATGTAATATCCAAAGATAAACACACTGGAAGGAAAAATGGTCCAAGAAAATGAAATATATAAATTAGGCCCGGGTGTCACGGTTTCCCCAAAAAATAGGCCCCCAATAGCCCACGTGGATTCGGATATGGATGAAATTGACAATAAGTTTGGAATTATTACCAAGGGCCCAGGAAAGTACAATTATTGGCTAAGACAAGACAAATAGATATATAATTAAAAAGGAAAAGATTCCTGTAGAAATGAGAGATAGTGAAAAAAAAAAAGACCATTAAAAATATTTTAAACCGTACAGCTAATGTAATAACTATGGATAAATATTGGACGAAAAAGTCCGAGAAAACGGAATAAATAAATTAGGCCAAGGTTTCAAAAATAATAGCCCCTCTTAATGGCTCAAGTGGATTAAAAGGTGGAGAAAATTGACAATTAGATTTGAATTATTGCAAGGGCCCATAAAAAGTACAATTATTGGATAGTAGCTGGGTGAATCATGCAGATAAAACTGACGAGGAAAAGATTCCTGTAGAAATGAGAAATATAGTGGAAAAAAGACATTAAAAATATTTTCAACCGTTTAGATAAATATTGGAAGAAAAAATGGTGCAGGAAAATGGAATAAATTAATTAGGCCAAGACGTCAAGATTTGACAGAAAACAACCCCCTTCTCGATGGCCTAAATGGACTAAGATGTGGAAGAAATTGACAACAGGTTTTGAATTATTGCAAGGACCCAGGAAAGTACAATTATTAGATGGTGGCTAAGTAAAGCGAACAGATACAATTGGAAGGAGAAAGATTCTTGTAGAAACGAGAAATATAGTGTAAAAGCAAATTGAAAATATTTGCAACCGTTCAATCAATGCAATAAATATAGATAAATATTGGAAGGAAAAATGGTGCAGGAAAATGGAATAAATAAGTTGGGCCAAGATGTCTCAATTTCACAAAAAATGGCCCCTCCCAATGGCCCAAGTGGATTCAAATGTGGAGGAAATTAACAATAGGTTTGGAATTATTGTAAGGACCAAGGAAAGTACAATTATCAAATAGCAACTGGATAAAACAGATAGATATAACTAAAAAGGAAAATATTCTTATAGAAACAAGAGTGGAAAAAAAATAAATTAGGCTAGGCTATCAAAGTTTCAATGACCCAAGTGAATGTAAATGTAGAAAAAATTAACAAGAAGTTTGAAATTATTGCAAGGGCTCAGGAAAGTACGATTATCGAATAATAACTGAGTAAAGCAGACAGATACAACTATCAAGGAAAATATTCTTGGAGAAACCAGAAATTTAGTGGAAAAAGACAATGAAAAATAAAAGTAAAGGAAACTATAAATTTTTGTAATCCTTTAAGCCGATGCAGTGGGCGAGCAAAAAATATTGGTTGATAAAAAGGTGCAGGAAAATGGAATATATAAATTAGGCTCGAATTTTCATGGTTTCACAAAAAACAGACCCTTTCTTAATGACCCCATTGATCTAGCAATATCCACAATGGCCTTGGAATTGATAAACTTAAGCCCAATAGGAATAAAATGGAAGTCGCTAGCCCGAAATTTTGAGGGGACAACCGAAACACGGGAAGAGTCGAGCTTTTAGGTTTTAACACCACTCTAAACCCTTATAATACACTTTTTAAATGTCATTTTCTAGAATACTCTAATTTAATTTTTAAAGTATAAATCATATGTTCAAATTAATCATCATGCCATAAAAGTTCACCGTAAAAAATTTTCTTTTAAAGTTTTTAACACCATCTTTTTTTAATTACAATAATTATCAAATTATAACCTATTATTATAATTCGTTAATTTTAAAAATCATAAAATTATCTTTGATGAGTTACTTTTCTCTCTACGGTAACAATAGTAAAATTCTAAACTAATTTTTTTCTCTTTCATTTTTTTTAGATAAATTTCAACTCGCCCTTAATGACAATGACAATTTTTAAATTACCTTTAAAAGTGTGAAAACTTTTATTTACACCTCATTTACCATTATCTTGTGTTACTTTTAACATCTAAAAAGATCGAATTCTACATTATGGTCAACTAGCTAAAAAATCTATAAAAAAATTCTTTTGTGCAATTTTATATAAGTTAATTTCCATCACACCCTAATGTTTCAATAATTTCAATATCCATCATAATTTTTTAATAAAATTCACCTTGCCCCCAATTTGATAATTTATAATTTTATATTTTCTATGAAAACAAATTTATGTTTTTACTTCTTCTTAAGATTACGGTTAGCAAAAGGGCCCAAGCCAAGCCCGGAGACTTAGGCTCGATCCTCCACATGAGGGCATGAATAAGAGATTAAAAATAGAATGTCTCGACTAGGGCTAGTCCTCTATTTTTTTTATAAATTTAAATAAAAATAAAAAATTAAATCCCCAATTCTTAAATTAGTGATGATCCAAAAACCCTAAATTATAATACTAAACTCATTCTTAAGTCTTAATTAATTAAGAGGGAACTTGAATTAGCAAATCAAATATTAAACAATTGCTCATTCACTTCATTTTTTTTGTTTATTATTTTATTTTGAAATAGTCATTTTCTTTAATGCATCATTAATTAGAACAACTTATTAATTATTTACTCATTAAAAATTCACAACAATTAAAAAATAAGCAAAAACCCGAGCCTAATTTTAGCCTAGGCCAAACCCACAATAGAATCAATCCATGCCCATATACGTTCCTCAACATGAGCATAGAAAAACCCAGCCCAACCCCACAATTTACTATCCCTACTTAAAATAGATTTTAGGCATTAGTATAAAATAATTTTTTTATAATGATAATTATTTTTTTAATTTTATTTCATTTGCTCCTTTAAACAAACCCTAGCTTCTTCCTAAATTCACTGATAAACCTAAAACCAAACTAATCATTGAAATTATCAACGGCCATTCGCCTTGCATCGTCACGCGCGGCCATGGGCTTGATTGGCATAGCCACACTCAACAGTTCTGCTAGGCATGTTTTGAAATATTTATGTTGTCAATTTGAGTGGGTTTTGCTTAGGAGGGTTGGTTTGGATTGGATTTTAAGTCAATCCAAACCAAACCACTAAAAGTTTGGGTTCAACCCAAATCAACCCAAATATTTTCAATCCAACCCAAATATTTGGGTTTGGTTTTGGTTTGGTTTGAATTTTATTATCAAAATATTTTTATTTTGATAAATTTAATTATATAAAAATTATAATAATTATTAATTGTTATTAATTATTAAATTGTTACTAAAATATGAAAAAAAAATATAGTGGATAAAATTTATAAATAATAAAATTTACAATAACTTAATCCTTAAATTATAGAATACTAGAAAATTAAAATAAAGTTAATCACAAAAATCATTAATTCTCAATAAATAAGAATGTAAACTCTAATAATAAACTTCCACAAACATGACATCAACAGGTAAATTCAAATAAAGAAAGAAAGAAAAAACAACTTATGCGAGTGCCATTTAGTTAAAATAATAAAATTTCTTTAACTAAAAAAATGTATCCTTTGACTTATAATTATTGAGATGATAATTTTCTATCAAATAGGGGTTTTTTTTTTCCATAAGTTGATTGCTCATGAATTTCAAGATGGAGGATTAATGTCAATAAATCCCATCCAAATAAAAAACAGAGTATTATTTATGATTCAGTATCAATATAGCATGCAAAATGTTAATTTTATTTATAATAAGGCTTTATAATTTCTGTCACAATATATTTTATCAGTGGTGAAATATCATTTCTCATCATTATTAACTATTTCCTTCCAATGGGCTAGGCAACTATGCCCTCAAAAACCATCTCAGCATTATTACTATAATTTTTCTTGATTTAAATACGGAAACATCAGTATAGATTTGGTGTTTTTCTTATTACTATTAGAAACATAAAAGCAGTAATTATATAAATATAATATGAGTTCATAAATTAAAAAAATGATTTCATTTCATCAAATACTAATTTCATCTCATTTAATTATTTACAATAGCATTTATTTTATTCATATTTGTTTTTACATGTTACTTTTATTTTCTAATTGTTAACAATTGATCACGCTGTGAACAATTTAATAATCACCTTTCACTTATTTGTTTTTGTTTTCATTTATTTCACTTGACAAGTTTGAGTGTTGGGGTTTTGTTCATGGCCCATGAGTAAACCCTAGTCAATCCATAATGAAATGTGTATATATATATATATATATATATAACCCAAATTTAACCAATTTTCATAATTTACCTAACCCAAACCATTTAATTTGGCTTGGGTTTGGATAAACCCATTGGTTGTGGGTTTATGTCCACCACCACTTTTGCTTATTAGGGTTTTGATTGGAGTACTGTGATGAAGACCAAGTGTTTCTCTAAGAAGAAAATGAAGATTGTGATTTTTTTTTACTTTGATTTGTAGAAATTAAGTTTCATTTTTAAATAGTGGTCCAATGTGAAGGTTGCAAAAACTAGATTTGAAAGTGGTTGTGGAGTTTTCATGAGTGAAACAATTAGGGGAAAAAAAAAAGGAGCGAACAAGAAGATGAACAGGGAAAAGAAAAAAGAAGATAAAGAAGAAAAGAGGAAAAAAAATGAAGAAGAAGAGAAACATGGAAAGGAACCGAAGAAAATAAAGAAGAAAAGAAAAAAAAGGAAATGAAGAAGAAGATAAACAGGGAAAGTCATGAAGAAGATGAAAACGAAAGAAGAAGAGAGAAACAAATAATTTTTGAGATTTTGAGATTTTGATTGTCTCACAAACCTAATTTTGATTATAGTAACATTGATTGTTGGCTAATGCACATAATTATTTGATTTTTTTAATTTTAATTTTAATTCATTTTATTATATATATTTTTTGGTTAGTTTAATTTGAGGTAGAGAAAAAAAGTAGAAATTTCTATTTATTCTATTTTATTGAGATTTTAAATTTTTTTTTTAAAGGATTAGAGGGTATTTTTGTCAATGTCGCAAATAAAGTTTTAATTAATCTTATTTCACAAAAAAAGGGGAATAAAGGATATACGCTCCAACAATAGCTGTTTGGTCATTCTTTCTTATTTCACTACTTTATAACTAGTTAGGATGTTATAATAGTTTACTAAGAGCTTTACCAAAAAATTCTTCTAATTTAACTTTTTAAATACTTATTTGCGTACCTATATCATAAATAAAAAAGTGACAAAATTAGTCATCTTTAACTTTTCAAATAAAAATATGTTCATGTTATTCTAATCAAACTTTTTTATCCGGCAAAGTAATAACAATTATAACATATCTCTTCCTTCAAGAATAAAACAACAAAAAATAATATAATAATAAGTTGAAGACTCCAAAAGGCTCTCCATATGAAATTCTTCAAATGAGTTTATTGAAAAGAGAGAGGAACAATCTTATTTGAAGAATTTTATTTGAATAGCTTTTTGGAACTTTTTTGCTTATGTGACTTTTCAAATAATAAGTAAAATTTCATTTGAAAAGACTTTTAGTGATGTTCTAAATCAATATTAATCAATGGTTAAATTTAATAGATTTTAAGATAAATTAAAGTTTTTATACTTTTAGAGAGTACATTGAAAATTATGATTCTAAGAGGTGAATTAATGTTATCTTTTTTCTAATTCTTTTTTAGTAAATCAACTTTATTTTTCTTATACTTTTTAATACAACATTATCAATTCTTACTTATTACTGTGTTTTACCTATTGTTATTGTTAAAAGTTTGTGCGTCTAAGATTTAAAAAAAGAAATTATAATAGATTTAAAATGATACAAAGACTTTTTCTTTTCTTATTGTTGCGTGATGGGTATTGTTCCTTTTATTTTGTTTAAAATTACAATAGGACTGACTTTGTTAATTTTTGAAAGATTTCATTTGTTAAATGTAATATTTACTTCATATATCACAATAAATTTTGGTGAGGGAAGGAGATGAAGGAAGAGAGAATAAGGTCAAATAAGTAATTATCAAATTATATTTTCACAATAAAAATTTTAATTGAAAAAAGAGTGTAGTGAGGAACTATATGTGGAGTAATTGGGCATACATTGATGCCAATTCCTCTATATTTGGTAGCTTCAACTTCATTAACAACCATTTATGATTCTTTTTTCTTATTACATCCATTGTCACAGCCCACCCTTATATATTGCATAAAAATCCTAAAATCTTTAATTTTTTTATTATACATTTCTTTCGTCACAATTATAAACTTTTATATTTAAAAAAATATTTTTAATTAAAATTTAAAATACAAATATAAATTTATAAAATTAGGTGGGTACAAAAATTTACTTAAAAATAATTTATTTAAGTATTTAATTGAATTTTATTTAAAATAAGAAATGAATTAATTTGTAAAGGGAGTTTTATAAGAAATTTGAGAGGTTTCAAAAACATAATTTAAGACGAATTAAAAACGGGCATTTAACTATGAAAAGGCCCAAAAGTGAAATGAGTTGGGCAAAGCCCACTCCAATGAAGCGCTTCGTTCAGAATTTGTCCGCCGCATGTTATTTATTTATTTTGCTTTGTGATGATTTTAGTTAGAGATAATAATGGGCTTACAAATTATTGGTGAATGTAGCTTATGCTTCTCTTTTTTATCGTGAAATATTTTTATATTTAGAAAAAGAAATAATCCAAAAGCATGTTAAGACTAAATGGAAGCTTATGGTTTTAATATTTTGTTAAAAAAATTGCTTGAAGCCATTTATGCACTACAAATGCGATACTGGACATGCTTGGGTTGAAAATTCAAATCTGGGTTGGGTTAGTAATTATAGGCTTTGGGGGTTCACAATCGGAATTGTTTAATTGATCGCATTTTATGTTGAAACTAAGCATCACCATAAGTTTGAAAACCGTAACTAATAATAATAAAGTGTTTAGTAAACATTAATTGTTTTAATTTAAAAATTAAGTTAATTTAATTTACATTTATATAATAAAAAATATATTATATCTTTACTAATTTTCTAAAAAATATAGCTACTACGTACTATTATTTTTTATTTCATAGTTACAGTTTTTTTCCACAGTAGTTGTACCTTAAAAACTATAATACTTTAATACGAAACAGGGCATATGTATTGTTAGATTTAATCAACAGTCGATAAAATTAAAATTTAATTGGAATAATATTTTAATTTCAATTATTTAAACTTAATAGTTATCACATATAATAAAAATGTATTTTAAAGATAAAATAATAAAAAAGAAACAAGTATAGTATATTGAAACTTCTATATTTCACTTTAAAATATATTTATTTTAATATTAACACAAATCAATCTTAGTTTATCCTCTTATTATTATCTCTTCTCAAACAAAACAAAAAAAAAATTGCTAGATTAATCAATATTGCAACAATTAATTCAACTCAATCTTAGCTAATGAGTAAGGAAAAAAGAAAAAGAAAAAAGACAATGAATAAAGCTAATAATTCAAAATTATATTATTCCAATTATGGATGACAAAAAGGATCTGAATTGACATGTATTGTTGAAGATTGAATAATTGATATTTTTTAATTTACACCTTTAAATTAATCTGTATATTGGCATTTTTAATTTTTAGTTTTGTTAATGATTTAGGAAAAATTTATGAAATTATAAAAAATAAAATTACATCCGTGAACTTGAATATTATCTATTAATTATGAAGTTATTAATTATTTATCCACTAAATTAAATTAACGGTGAAGATTAAATAATTGAAACCCAAGAGTCCATAATGGCTCCATTATCAATATTGTAAAGGTTCATTAAGTATCATAGAAAAATACTGAAACTAATTAAACACCTTATATGACCTGATGATTGGCATTTTATTATTTACATGACTCATTCAACCACTATAAGATATATATATATATATATATTAATACAATGTTTATGCCAGCATCATATGAGGCGGCAAGTGTGTTTATTGAGCAATGGCAGAAGCCTCCAAATTTATCCCATGCTACGTATTTTGTTTAGGGATCTGATGATACATCAATTCCTTGGTATAAACTTTAAATTAAAGAGATGTTCTATCATCGTTTATTCGACACTACAGCTAGGTTTGAGTCTTTTGTAAATCTTGTGCACTGTGTGATTGTGATAATTCTAAACTCCCACCATTGACAAGGCCTGTCTTGCCTTTGTTAGTATTATAGCCAGCAAATTATTACTGCTTGTTCATATAAGATTACGAGCTATTGTTGACTCGAATTTACAGCCATTGATGACGGTCTACGCTGAAATTGCTGCTAGATGGAATGCATATATATTTATCACATGGATGAGCCATGTCTCAACTCAGTTGAATGTTTAGTTTGTGCTCAGCGGACAATTCATTTTGCCGATTCAGGTTCTGTCTCATTGCTTTGCTTATGTTATTTTGGAAAGATGGGGAGTTTGTTTCAGCAAACTCTAATCCTGTCCTGTTGATGCTAGCTTACCTTAGTATATGACTTTGGATTTAATTAGCATACTTATAATGCTGCTGCAGATTCTGATACTTACTTTCCTTAGTGATTGTGACTAGATTTAACTACAAGGTTAATTTGCTAATTCAGGTTATGGTTCATGATCTGCTTCTGGTATTCGGGTCTGATTGTTTTAGCTCTACATTTAGATGGAAGAAAATATATTTTTGTAAGCATCCTAGTGAAGTGTGTACCTTGCAAAAGATAGTAGCACATTAATTTAATTTTATTTTTTCACAATGCTTACTCAACTTGGAAGAAGAATCTGGTCCTGGTGAATCAAAGAGCTAGAATGCGATTTCTGTAAGCAAAAACACAGAGGCTATGCGATTTGGATACGCTTCAAAGCTCATCAAATACCATCAGCAAAGGTCAACAGCACGTGGAACATTTCAGTCATCGGCATCCCTTGAACGACTTTAGCTGAATACTCTTTTACGACTCAAAAAAAAAAAGTTGCCCTGCTAATAGAACGACTTTACGACCGAAACTTCAGTATTACAGCTGAGAAATGATGGGTGCAATAAGTTGCCCTGCAAACAGTTCCTGGCATTTTATACCTCAGCAAAAAGAATTTGCAGGGGACTTCGTGGCAAACAAGCTCAACAGAGTACTGCACGTCTTTTGCTACCACTTTTTACTTTCATTTTTCTGCTCCGGCAAATAATTTTAAAAATTTTGTACCATTGTTTATCACCAAATAGTTTCTAATTTTCCTTTGTATTGTATTAGGTCAACTCGATTATATCTTATTACGGAATTAAATGAAACTATGAAGCCATTAATGAAATCATTCATACCATCAAAACTGTCAAATCATAGAAGTGCAAAAAAATACATCAATATTCTAACTTCTTCAAATTTGAACCATTCAAAATTAATCTTACAAAATCAAAATGTTCATCTAAACATATTCTGAAAATATATGAAATAAACCCAACAAATTATTTTCCAAAATCATCAAAAGAGTAGCTTCTTCCTGCAAAATACCAATAAAGTTTGATTTGTCATTGATTCACCCCCCCCCCCCCCCCCCCACCCCCATAGATATAGATAAAAGGAAGCAAAAACTAAAACATAAACACAGGATACAAGATTGACTCATTAATCACCAGGACCTGAAATCAGAAGCAAATTCTAAAACAAAAAGAAAAATGAAACATAAGTAAAATTCAGTTTGTAAAGTAAAACTTTTATGAACTTGGGAATAAGAAAAAACAAGAACAGTTAAGTAGTTTCACAATGTAAATCAACCTTACTAGAAATATTTGACAACATGGAATAGCATAACAAACTAACCTGAATTGCATTTGCACATTATTAGCTTCATTCTCTTGACCAGAGAGACATTTTATCTCATGATTTGGTTGGTCCCAATGACACATTTTGAGATTTTACCATTTTTCGATTAAAAGGGAACGGTAAACACTTCATTTGAATGTTGAGATTTTATCCCTTTTTTTTTTTTTTTTTTTCCTGTTTGGTAAATTTTAACCGCATTTGAGTCAATAATACTTCCCCATACAAATCCTGGGTCCTGAACTAAAAGCTAAGAACTTATATTGCATTGAATCACATCCATATATACACAACTTATATTGCATTGAATCACATCCATATACACACACACACACACTCATACTAGAGTACAATTGGGAGGCCAAAAAAGAAAGATAAAAATCTTGTTTTCAACATCACTGGACTGGCATTGAGAAAAACAAAAATAAACAAATACAAAAATTAACCTAATAACCCCAAGAAAATTTCAATAATAAGTCTTTCTAAACTGAGAACTTGGAATGACAACTCTTCTAAGCATGAGAAGTAAAGTGTGAAAGTCAGGCCGGTCCAATACCTAACTAAAAACTCTCTGACTAAGAGAAATAATATAATTTATTTATAATCAATTTCATTATTTAAAAAATAATGTCATTGATTTATAAGCTTACTCTAATATAAATATTATTCTTATTATTTTAAACATTATTTAAAAAATAATGTCATTGATTTATAAGCTTACTCTAATATAAATATTATTCTTATTATTTTAAACATTACCTCCTTTAAAAATATTTTTTACGTTGAGGGGATCTTTGATAGTCTCCTAAATTAAATAAAAATTTTAATATTTCGTTAAAGTAAAGAGTAACCATATGATAATTACCTTGATATTTGTCAGTTTTACCATCCGATAGCTTTCTACAATTTGCAGAGACACCCTCTCTTTGCTTTTGTTGTCACCCTGTGTTTTGGCTTGTCTCAACTCTCAATATCGATTGCTCACTCGCTGTGTTCCCCAAGTCAACTCATCAACTCGGCCTGAGTAAGTATCTCTTGATCAAGATGTTTTGTTTTTTCACTACGTTGATTAGCTACATGTATATTTATTTTTCCGATTACATTTCAATTTTTTTTTCATAACTTTCCTTATCTCTTTTAGTATATTTATTACTGCTATTTGGTTACTGAGATTGAGTTCGGAAATTCGTTACAAGCTTTATTATTTATGTTTTTGAGATCACATTGAGTTTGACCTGAGTTTTGATTATCTAGTTTCGTTTAGTTTTGATAAATTAGTTTCAAGTTGAATTGAAGCTTTACTCTCTTATAGGAAGAAATTCAAAGACCAATTGTTTATAAATTGCGTCACTTATGTCCTTTGAAATTCAAATTTATTTCAATATTCAAATTCTTGACTGCTGAATTTCATCATTGAAAAAAGGGGTGGGGAAAAATTAAAGGTGAAAAATATTCTTCACTCTCGACCTCACAATTTACACCCACCAAAGCACAAACTTTGAATGATTCCTTTGTTCTCTATGTGCAAAATTGTTGAGTCTCTCAAATATATATGAGAGTACCTAGGTTTGAACTATATTGTTCGTTTGTTTGTTCAATGTTGTAGCATTTGAAAGATGAGGCTGTTAAAGGTGGCCACGTGTAACTTGAACCAGTGGGCGATGGACTTCGATTGTAACATGAAGAACATTAAGGAGTCAATTGCTAGGGCAAAAGAAGCCGGTGCTGTCATTCGGCTTGGTCCTGAGCTTGAAATCACTGGTTACGGCTGTGAAGATCACTTCTTGGAACTCGATACTATCACTCATGCGTGAGCTTTTAGTTCACATATATATATGTCTCTATATATATATATATATATTGTTGATAAAGTTAATTTATTTGTGATAAAGATTCAATTTTTTGAGCTGAGACTAGAATTTTTGCTTTCAATTTAACGAAATGGTAATTGAAATCTTTTGCTGCTTGCAGATGGGAGTGCTTGAAAGATTTATTGCTAGGTGATTGGACAGATGGGATATTATGTAGCTTTGGAATGCCAGTGATTAACGGATCGGAGCGTTATAATTGTCAAGTATTGTGTTTAAACAGGAAAATTATAATGATACGTCCTAAACTGTGGCTTGCAAATGATGGAAATTACAGGGAGCTTCGGTGGTTTACAGCGTGGAAGCAAAAAGATCAGCTTGAGGACTTCCTACTTCCGCATGAAATTTCTGAGGCTTTGTGTCAGAAATCAATTCCTTTTGGTTATGGATTCATTCAGTTCTTAGACACGTAAGTTGTAAGCATATATGTACTTGATGTATTGATTGTTTTGCAAGTGAATGCTGTTTAAATCAAAATGCTAACTTGTAGAATCTTCTATATATATACTCTTATTAGGGCTGTTGCAGTTGAAGTTTGTGAAGAGCTTTTTACCCCTATTCCCCCTCATGCTGACCTTGCGTTGAATGGAGTTGAAGTGTTTATGAATGCCAGTGGAAGTCACCACCAGTTAAGAAAGCTTGATTATCGAATTCGTGCTTTTATAAGTGCTACGCATAGTCGTGGAGGAGTTTACATGTACAGTAATCAGCAAGGATGTGATGGTGGCCGCCTTTATTTTGGTACATGGCATGCTCTTGATAGGGCAAACTTGCTGTTTATTTTTCTTTCCTGTTTTTGTTCAGAATATATACATTTTCTTCACTGTAATGGAGTTGAATTGAGTTACTCATTCCAGATGGATGTTCATGTGTCGTTGTGAATGGAGATATGATTGCTCAAGGCTCACAATTTTCCTTGAGGGATGTTGAGGTTGTGGTTGCTCAAGTAGATCTAGATGCGGTAGGTTATGATCTTTTGTTGTTTAAGTGTTTATTTGTTTATGTTATGCATTTTGTGCTTTATAAACTTTTTCTCTTCATGCACTCATTTTTCGGGAATCTTTTGTCAGGACAAAGTTGTGACATTTTACAGATCAGTATTATGTAACTTATGTTCCATTCCCAACAAGAAATAAGAAAAATGGAACCTTTTGTCTCTAATTCCTTGTTTGTTTAATTGCAGGTTGCTGGTTTTAGAGGATCTATAAGTAGTTTTCAAGAACAAGCAAGTTGCAAAACCAAAATATCATCTGTAGCCGTGCAATACAGTCTTTGTCAACCTTTTAACCTGAAGATGTCACTTTCCGGTCCACTTAAGGTCAGTAAGTGTTCATTCAGTCTAGATCATATGATCTTAAAACAAAATTTCTGCCACTGGTAATTGCTTATCCTTACCTAATAGCTTGAGGATTCTTTATATATTTTTGAAATCTTCTGGTATAACTCAGTCATGAAAGCTAAGTCCTACATATTCAGAGATATATGCGGCTGATGAAAATGACTTGATCAGAAGCTTTGTGCTGAAGATGATATTGTGCAGCTGATGAAAATGACTTGATCAGAGGCTTTGCGCTGAATATGATATTGTGCAGCTTGATGCCATCTGCTCATCTCCAACGAATTTACTAAAAGCATGAGTTTTCCGTTAAGATATTTTGAATTTGCTAAATCAATCACGATTGATTAACTGCAGATCACGTATCACTCTCCCGAGGAGGAAATAGCATTTGGCCCTGGTTGCTGGCTGTGGGACTATTTACGAAGAAGTGGGGCTTCTGGATTTTTGCTTCCACTTTCTGGTGGTGCAGATAGTTCCTCTGTGGCTGCTATAGTTGGCTGCATGTGCCAACTTGTCGTAAAAGGTCAGTTTATCTTTCATGTCTCTCTACACCCACACACCAGGCAAAATCAGCTAAGACTCAGTTAATTCAGATATGAATATCCAGACATGAATGGTTCAGTTTTGATTGGAAATCGTTATTCTGGTGTTAGCATATATAGATAGAGTTCCTTGGTCCTTTTCATTTGCTTTCTTCACTGTAAATCAGTACCCTGTTGAATTTAACCATATAAAGGATGCTTTCAAAGGATATTCTGGCCCATGCAATGGGTTGTTTGAAGCAAAGATGATGGTGTTCATTCGCATTGATCTTAGGCAGTGATACATGAAAATGGGAGTCTGAACTAGTGAGACATACTTACTGTTTCTGCAAATTGATCTAGTTTGATTTCCAGCATTTTTTGGGGCATGCTTTTAGCTGATAGTCTTACATTACTTCTGACCACAAAATTCATTTTGGAGGTCTTATGAAGGACTCCCACCTGCCAGCTAGCATAAGGTCTTTGAATAAAGCAAGGCAGAATAATAGTTCTTACCATATCTCAAGAACATGAACTAGAGAGATGAGTATTATCTTCTGGTCATAGCACATTTAGCACATTTTGTTTTTTATTCAGAGATTGCAAACGGGGATGAACAAGTCAAAGCTGATGCTATACGAATTGGACGTTATGCTAATGGAGAATTTCCTACTGAAAGCAGAGAATTTGCCAAACGCATATTTTATACAGTGTTTATGGGATCCGAGAACAGGTGGGTACATGCATCAGGATCGCTTCATGCTATTGTTGTAGAGTCATCTTATGCTAGTAAACAAAGCCTAAGGCTCAGCTGATCTCCTTGAGTCTGAAATTGAGTTAGTCTCCATCGAACACAATATAATTACTAAGACGTATATTTGAATAGGAATCCCTGCAAAAGACTAGGATAAAGAAGCTGATTAGTAACCTAACTGAAGTTATTAGTAACCTAACTGAAGTTATCTTACAGATTATTTGCAAGTTTATATTCTCTAAATAACTGGGCTTGGTTTTTATAGTTCTCAAGAAACAAGAATGCGGGCAAAGAAGCTAGCAGATGAGATTGGCTCCTGGCATCTTGATGTTTCCATAGACACTGTTGTTTCTGCATTTCTATCTTTATTTCAAACACTGACAGGAAAGAGACCGCGTTATAAGGTAAAGATGGTTGAACACTAAGTTTAGTCCCCTTTTTTTCCCCTTGTTGTCTTCAATACAGTGATGGCACAAAAGAAACTGGGTTAAGGGCTTCCATTTTGTCTCGAGTATCAAATACCTATGTTCCAGCTGTACATTTAGATTGTTGTTGGTTGGTCAACTGGGATTGTAGAAACCATAGTTATCAGAATGTTCTTTCAGACTAACTATTTATTTTGGTTTCGCTGTCACAGGTAGATGGAGGGTCTAATGTTGAGAACTTAGGTTTACAAAACATCCAAGCTCGAATCAGAATGGTATTGGCATTTATGTTAGCTTCACTGTTGCCTTGGGTTCATAATAAACAAGGATTTTATCTTGTTTTGGGTAGCTCCAACGTCGATGAAGGATTGCGTGGTTATCTAACAAAGGTATACTATCTTTAACGTATCTTGGAAATCAGATATTGCATGATTGTATAATTAGATTTTGGTTCTGAAGCAAGGAAAACCATTTTTATTAGCAAACTTCATTTATTTCTTTGTCTTTATGAAGTAGCCGAATTAACCTTCGTTTGGTTTTTTTTTTTTTTTTTTGGGGATATTAGTTCTATCTTACTAGTTATGATTCAGCATAGAAATCTACAATCTGGATGTTTTGACTTTTGACTAATGGTTTATCTATACTAATGCTTCCATATGATAACTGACTTTTAGTCTCTTTCCAGTATGATTGCAGCTCAGCAGATATAAATCCCATTGGAAGCATTAGTAAACAGGATCTACGAACATTTCTGCGATGGGCTGCAACCCATCTTGGTTACTCATCCTTGGCAGAAATAGAAGCAGCTCCACCTACTGCTGAACTGGAGCCCATACGTTCAAACTACAGCCAAGTATTACTTCACAAATCTATTTACTGTTAATTTCAGTTAATTTTCCTTTTTGTGAGTGTCCGCATACTTTTTGAATGGTATAATTTAGCATGGAAATTTTTTATGTCACAGCATGCTAAATGTTTACTCAAACACATTAACATCTGTGATACAAATAAGTGGTCTTCTCTTTCATGAATCGGGCAAATTCTTCTTTATCTTTATATCATTTTCCTTTTCAAAGGCTTTGAAGTTGTCTTTCTAAAATTCATTAGACATCATTTTTCCTTTACCCCCTTTTGTTGTATATTGCATGCTATGACCTGCCTTTTCTTCTATTAAGAGTTTTTTTTCTTTTCCTTTCTTTTCTCGTAGTATTTCAATTATATTAAGTTCGGGCTAAACAGATAGTAACCCAACATTGTTCATGAAACAGCTGGATGAAGTAGACATGGGGATGACATATGAGGAACTCTCAGTGTATGGAAGGTTGAGGAAAATTTTCCATTGTGGTCCAGTATCAATGTTCAAGGTTCGATTTTGAAATGCTAGATTAAGTTTGCCATTTACTGAACTTATACATAGACATATAAATAACTTATACGTCTGTTTTTAAGGAATGAACTGCATTAGGCACATAAAGAAGCTTGGAGAAATACGAAGAATGAACCACCATGTTAAGAAAACGTTTGCTTGTCAATACGAATCTTATCCGAGTAGAAGAATTTGCAAATGTCCAACTCAGCTTATAAGAAACTCATTGTTTTAATATTACTTTGCTTGTGCAGAACCTCTGCTACAGATGGGGTGCTAGATTAACTCCATCAGAGGTAGCTGAGAAAGTTAAACACTTTTTCAAGTACTATTCCATTAATCGGCACAAAATGACTGTGTTAACTCCCTCATATCATGCTGAGGTACATGAACTTAAACTTGCCAAGGACAGTAGAATATTCTTCAAGCAGGAATTTCATTTAGTTTTTCTTTTAACTTCAAGAAAAAGTTAACGTGCCTGACTTTCTACAGAGTTATTCACCAGAGGACAACAGGTTTGATCTCCGGCAATTTCTCTACAATGCAAGATGGCCATACCAATTCCGCAAAATTGATGAGCTTGTCAAGGAGTTGGATGGTGAGAAAGTTCCTTTTGGCGAATCAAGTGACCATGAAAAAATGGGTACTACATTGGATGGTGGAGGTGGAATGGGAGTCATAGCAGCAGGCTCAGGCAATCCCAAAGCTGGCCATTAGTTGACATTTTGTAAGAAAGCTTCGATTGAGTTGTTTTACCGTCATGTTAATTTATGCAATCAAAATAATGTAATAAAATGTCCATTGATTAGTTATAATGAATGAAAAAATATCCTAGTTTATATGACAGGGAACTGCTCCAGCTCCCAATCCAAGTTTGGAAATGTCCCTTCATCGACTTCAAAGTAAAAGATTCGTGACCAATGGGTCTTTGGTCTGGTGGAATAATTCTTTCACTTACAATGGTGAGAGTAAGAGTTCGAATTTCTATAAAAGTATTATGGAATTAGTTTCAGTCTTCTTTTAATTATTAGAATAGAATAGACATCTGTTAAATATTAAAGAGGGATTAAAGAATAAGGTAGTAATTTAGAAGATCAATATAATATCGAATATTAGAAATAGTTTAAAAAATTTGAAACCTCACGCGGCACAAGGGAGTTCCAATTGTAAAATTTATTTATAAATATTAATTGTTATTTCTTATTTGATATCAGTATTAAAAAATAATAATAATAATAAAAGATTGATGTCATGTAATTAACTAAAAGCAATACTAAGTCTTTATTAATGGTTAAAATTCCTATTATCACTTATTTCTCAATGTTTTATTGACGGAGAAACTCGTCATGAAAATTAAGATAAATTATGTCATTTCATGCTTGGTGATGGGACTACATCATTTGAGCTTCCTTTTTTTTTCTTCTGGTTTTTGGTTTTTGGTTATTGGTTTTATTTTAGAATTATCCTAATCCTCTTTTCTCGTAATTTTTTTTTCGTTTTCTTTCTCGGGATCATGAGATATTAGATCTAGTTAGTAAGAACAATGTTGGACCCGGATGTTATTATCCCGATTAAATATTTAAATGAGTTTTGGTCTGGTTTGGCCATTATGTATGCTGTAAATTTATTTTACATTATGCATACTACTATCTAAATAGGGTTTTTTTCTTTTTGGGTTTTGTTTAAAGCAAATGCATGTCAGCAATGAACTAATCTAAAGTAATGAAGGATCACTTCGAGTCTTCAACCCAAAAAAAAAAAAAAAAGGGAGACACAGTAATGAAGTATCATATCTCAATTCAGTCATTTTGAACTCGCTTTTGCTTACCCAGGCATCTCAAGATTAACATCTGTTAACCTGACTGGAGGTAACTGTAATTTTGTAACAATCTTCGGATTCTATGTAATAATATTAAACATCAGGGGTTTAGTTGTTATTATCCTTCGTTGTCACAAGCGAACCTAACCCAAGCATTACGTACGATATAAACAGCGGCAACCAAATTCTCTCTATCCTGAATTTTGAAAAACAAAGCTAAGAGCTTTGAGAATGTCTGGAGAAGAAGAAGAGAACGCGGCCGAGCTTAAAATTGGAGACGGTAAATGTTTAATTTATGTTCCTCTCTTTTTCAGTATATTTTATTGAATTTGTACGAATTCTGAGGGTTGATCCTGTCCCTTTCTGAGGCGCAGAGTTTTTGAAGGCCAAGTGTTTGATGAATTGTGAAGTAGCAATAATTCTTCATCACAAGTATGAGCAGCTTCAGCAGACTTCTGATGATCCCATGAATCAAGTTTCCCAGTGAGTTTAGCGCTCTTTGAATAAATTCGCTTTCTTTAGTGCTAAATTTTTTATTTTTCCCCAAAAATTTATTATTGATTGGTTGCTTGTTTAAGTCATGTAAACTAAACTAATGTATGGACAAAAAAAAATATTACCCATGTATTGTTATTATGATTTGAAGTTTATTTTGCTAGTGGCATGTGAAAATTAGTGATTCGAAATACCAGATTTTGAATGTGTATTGAAATAGGGTTTTGTGAGTAAGAGGGGTATAAAGGGTCATTCTGAACATTTGCGTAACCAAATCTAGTAGCTACCCAATTGAATTTCTGTAGAAAAGGTGTTTAGTTAGTAATTTGTCTCTAGCCTTTTTGCCTAGTAGATTGGGGGTGGGGCAGTTTCCAATGCTGCACCTTGTGCATGTAATAGCTGGCATGGCTTGTGTAGTTTCTTTTTGAATGTGGTATCTTTATTTTGCAGAGTGTTTGAGAAATCACTGCAGTATGTGAAGCGCTTTAGTCGCTACAAGAATCCTGATGCTGTTAGACAAGTGCGAGAGTATCCTTCAAGTTTATGGAAGTAATAAGTGTTTTATTTGCTATTTTCTGAAAATTATGCTCATGCTAACTGCTTGCGAGCGAACAAACCCTTGCATGCTCCACAATTTCTACCGCTTCAATTGTCTGAAATTTTTCTTGACTAAGTATGCATATTACTGATGCTTGAAACTGTTTTTATTCATCTGGAATAAGCATTTCTCTTTGAATATACTTCACTCAGTGAATTGATTCAAAAAGCCTAATATACTAAGGGTGTGTTTGGGATTGAGATGCTGTAGCTTTTAAGCTACAGCTGCTGTGAAAAAAAAGCTGTGATTATAAAACAAATGTTAATAATATATAGTAAATATAAATTTTAAATAATAATTTTGATAAAATTATTAAAGATATAATAAATTTTGTATTATACAAGTGAAAAATCATATCAACATAGCTTAAAAGCTACAGTAGCTAGTGTTTACCAAACACTTTAGTGCTGTAGCTTTTAAGCTACAGCTGCCCAACCTCAATCTCAAACGCACCCTAACTCAAACGAGTTGGCACAACTTTCTTGTTCCTTTCGTCTTTTTTTATTAGATGCTTGTGAGCTAGCATACACAGTTGAGCTCATGTGTGGCTTAATGATTTCAGGCCGAATTTTTTATATATGACAGTTTCAGAATTTCTGTTCTTTGGGATTTAGGTGGAATATATAATACTTTGTGGATTGTCAAATCAATATATTATTTGCAGACCATTTCTTGTTACTTTCTTTTTAACATTCATACACTGGATGCATTTTCTGAAAAAGACAGTATCTATCCTTATTCTGATCTTTGACATAATTCATCTGATTTGATTGGCATGATTAAGCCATTCTATAATCAATTTGTCAAATTCAAAATTTTGTAAATGGCTAAGGTGGTTTCCCTGTTTATATCTATATATTATTTTAAGACCATTTCTTGTTACTTTTTAACATTCATATACTGGATGCATTTTCTGAAAACACAGTATCTATCCTTATTCTGATCTTCGACATAATTCATCTGATTTGATTAGCATGATTAAGCCATTCTATAATCAATTTATCAATTTCAAATTTTTGTAAATGACTAAGGTGGTTTCCCTGTTTATATTTTGTTTTATCTTCTTTGTGCTACCTTGGCGTACGCTATATTGTATTTAAGCTAAAAAGATGTTGCTTTCTGTTGGTTAACTGATTAATAAAATTCATGGGTACTGTTGTTCTCTTCTTGAAATCATGCTGCTGCATACTGCTATCAAATGTTGATCTTAACCAGTTTTCAGAATCCTTAGTAGATACCAGTTGGCTGAATTCGAGGTAAATTGCCCTGGACTTGCTAAATTAGGATTTCTATATTTATTATCTCCCCTTAGAAAAATTAAATTGGAGTCACACTCTCCCCTTTTGCAGCTGTGTGTACTTGGAAATCTTTGCCCTGAGACCGTGGAGGAAGCCATTGCTATGGTACCTTCGATAAAGGTATTACTATACTTATTCACTGCTCAATGTTTTCCTCGTGTGCACTGTTCTGTTGTTACTAGTGCTCAGTCTTTCTGCCGTTTTCTTTCCTGATCTGCTTGCAATCAATTTAGTTAACAAACCCGATGCTTTCATGGTGCTAATGTGTTGGCTTTTATTAGGCTTTAGGAGAATTATGTGTGGCTTTTACTTTAAAAGAATTATCAAAAGTGTAATACATCATTTGATTTCATAAAATTTTGTTGAGTATTTCTATATGCAGACTAGGGGACGAGCTCACGATGACGAGGCAATTGAGAAAATGTTGAATGACTTGTCACTGATAAAGAAATTTGAGTAATTACAGCTGGAGCTACCTATTGAAGTTTCTTAGGGATAAAAAAAAATGCATTAGGTATTGTAATGTATAAAGTTTGAATGTGAGAGAGAATCTATTTACTTTATTGGTCAGATATTACGAGGATCTTGATGAAATCAGATATTACGAATATCTTGTTGAAATGAGTTTCCAGTCAAATTCAAGTGAAAAGAGTTCCAATCAGATCGTGTCATTATCAAGACACCACTGATACGCATCTCATAATAAGCAACAATCAACATCTTCTCATATATATATAATAAATATATAATGTAGTTTTGCAGACATGGAAATGATTTCCAAACTAAACAAAAAATGATGATGCACGCACACTTTTTGTATCTCTGAGTTCGACTTTGACAAAAATAAAGAAAGATCATGAGAAATAGTTGAGTTGAGCAGATTCATTCGGGGATTTTTCAAATTGTACTGTAACTGCCTCCTCTGCCACCAACCAGCCTCCTCTGTTAGACTTTTCTTGCTCAATTGAGTTAGAACAGTTCTGTCAAAAAACATTTAAAGTCAGGGAATATGGAAATGAGTATTCATAGCATGGACAAATAAATATATCGAGTCCGCCTATTGCCCTAATTTCAAAGCAAGATTTTAATTAGCAATATCAAAGGCTCTCTAGCTATGTTGCTTGCAGCAATATGGTAATCTAATATATCTACCCCTAAAACTACCCCTCTTTAACATATTGAGGTGGCTTAACTGCCCTCTACCCTGAAGAAGGGTTATACACACAATCCAGAATTTTATGAGAGCAGCTACTTAATCGATTAAGCCATTTACACAAGGAGGAAAAAATTATCATTAAGCATAAAGAGAAGAGTTGAAGGCTCACCTTGGAACAAGTGTACACAATAAGTGTCATCCAGTTCCAGTTATCCAGAGAACCATTTAGACAATCATTAGCAGCTTCCTGTAGAAAATATATTAATGGAGACATCAGCTGCATTTCAAAGTGCCTTGAAGCACCACAAAGTCTGCACCTGCCGGCGTCTCCAACTTCTGCCATAGCAAGAAGGGGCTTTCCTCCATAAGAATACCTGAGCATGCAAAAATACATCAGAAGGAACAGCTACAATAAGCCAAAGAAACATGAGTACTGAGAAAGAATCTGAATGTGTCAAGATATCAGGAAAACACTCCGATTTCGAACTTCCTACACATGTATAATGAAAAGCACGCATCTGTAAAAACAACAAAAGTAGATAGATAATAGAAGACCTACAATTACGAGTGTAAATTTCAAGTCAACACTCAACAATTACAAACAAATTATTGGTAGATAAATCAGGTTATGCGTCAACAACTAAGAACTTCATATTTCGATTTGACGCCCGAAAATAATTACTTCGAAAAAATCCCCCTCCCCTTTAATTATTCTTTTTTGCATCAGTAGGAGTATAGAGACCACTTAGAAAGCCTATATGCAGTTTAATTGTTTTCTAGATTAAGAGCATTGAGCTTGTTATTACAACCAAGAGTCTCATTCATATGCTTGATCAAGAAGCCATCTCTATCAACTGCCATGTTGAATGCGACAGAGCAAACAAAACAATTTCACAGATTTATGCCGAATCAGTAATGGCTATCTCTATGCTATCAATGAAATGATATTTAGGTTATTCAGGTCCAATCTGCCAATGACCTGATACCTGAAACATTGTTCTGGGTATGCATCCAACCGTTTCTTGAACTTGAGGTAAGTCCTGTCAGCAGTCAAAGCTCTATCATACTCATAATGTTCCTCTCCCCACGTTTCTTCTTGAACATGATCATCAACATTGCTTTGTTTCTCCTTAAGGGAAAGTGAAGAGTAGTTTGAACAAATAGAAGCAACATCCTTTGAGGATGGCTCTTCCTGGGTACAAATGTAAAAGCAGGGTACAACTGTGACACAGGAAAAAAAAATTAACAAATAGAAGTTTGTAGCTTAACAGCCCGAGTTTGAATAGATTGTCTTAAGCACACACAACACAGCAAAGGGGGGGAATAAGATGCTGAGAGATTTCTTCTACCCAAAAAAATAAAAAATAAAAGAGAGATTAATTTCTACCTGGTGTGTCAACATCGACTCCTCTAGCCCGTGGGCTCAAATGTGAAGGCTTGACAGCAGACTTAGAATGCCGATTAGCATTTGGTTTCTTAGAATGAGAAGTCAAGCTTGCAGCTTCAGAAAGTGCTTTACCTAACTCCTCCAAATCCACATCATCATCTTCCTCCTCATTTTCATCATCCCACCAGCTTGTTTTTGAAATTGAAACAGGTGATGCATCAGAAGGAGCCACTTCTTGAGAAGCACTACACGATTCCTTCCCATTATTTAATTTCTGAACACGAAGAGCTCGCCAACTGTATACATTACCAAAATAACATCATATAATGAATAAAAACCAAAGTAATTACATGTAATTCACTAATGACAGATTAAAAAGGGAATGTTGATAAAGACCTAAGAGGACTGCTCCCACATTCTGGCATTACACATCCGAAAACCAGAACATTACGCTCTTCAATCTTTAAACCTTCACTTGAAAGTGGAGCATAAACCTGGAAACCAAAAGAATCAAGAAAAGATTTTCTATAACAAGCTAAAGATTTGCTTGGAAATGTTTCTGTAAAAAGCATTTTCCACTAAAAACACTTACTATAAAATCACCTAAAACTGCTTCCCTAAGAAAACACTCATCAAATGCTTATCCAAAAAGCACTTTTGACAATGCCAATAGCACTCGCAAACATATTAGAGAAACCAGTAACATAATTCTCATAAAAACGAACAATTTTTTACTAACTTGCAGAAAAATATATCTTTTAACAACAAGCTAAAGTTGTGCTTGGGAATGTAACCGCAGAAAACATTTTTCCACTTGAACCACTCCCAATTAACACACCAAAAAGTGCTTCTCCCAAAAGTGCTTACCCGAGAAATGCTTTAAACACGGACAACAGCATTTCACTCCCAAATAAATTATGAATTAAAATAACACAATTTTCATCAAAATAAAATATAATACTAATACTTCTATTGGTTTGCAGCGTTCCAAACCTGAGCAACAAGACAGAGTTTGCTTCCGCAAGCACCACACTGAAGCAAATTAGTGCTTGTAATAGCATCCAAAGAAGCAGGCCAGTCCTGATATCAATTAAAAAAAAAATTAAGAAATGTTAATGAAACCTGCGAAAAACGAAGTGAAAGTCCGATAATTACAGGAAGTCCGCCGATTTTAGAAGTGTAATGATCAGACGGCTCACGATTATCGTCAGCCCAAGGTCCTGGCATGCCTAGAATCACTTTCCCCATCACTTTTTCACTCTTCTGTAATTTTTTTTTTTTAATTTCGACCTTATATAAAATAATGATAATAATAATTTTAATTTTGTTCCTTAAATATCACCACAAATACAAGTACCAGCTTTTTTTTCAGATTGAAATGACGTACTGTGGGTTGCTGAGTAGAATAGGGCTTCGGGTTTCCGTTGAGCAGAGGCTGCGGCAGAACATAACAAATAGTTGACCGCCCTGCTTTCGGATTAAACGACTGCGTTTATTGAAAATGAAGGTCAGCGAATAAGGAAAAATTATTTTTTTGTCCACCCCAAGTTTCTTTAAAATTTGAAAATATCTTAAAATTTTGAATTTGTTCAACGATTTATTTATTGTTAATAAATTGTATCCTAATATTATTAGGAAAAACACTCCACTATTGATTTTGGATTAAGTATATAAAACTTAGATAACTCTTAACTATTGAGTTATCTTATGGGTTTAGTTAGGTCTGTAGACTTCTATATAGTATCAGAACCAAACTCATGTACGAGTGGACTCACAATACCTTACCACGTGATAATAACTAGTAAAAAAGACAAGCTTATACATGAGAGGGAGTGTTAGGAAAAATATCAATCACGGCTGGCCTACTTTTGACGGGAGGTGTTTAAAAAAAATCTCACATCGATTGAGTATTGAACTTAGATTTAAGTATATAAAACCGAGGCAATTCTCAACTGTTGAGCTATCTTTTATGTTGAGTTAGGCCTGTAAACTTCTCTAAATATTACATGGAAAAACATATGCAACTGCAATAAAATTAACGAAAATTAATAGTAGCTAATTTCTTGCACTCAATGCGTGTTATTGACTCTTTACTCCTGAAAAGTAAGCTATGTTTAGTTGATAAACTCTCAAATTGTTTTGTACATCTAACATTGGCTATAAAATAGAATCGGCATAATGTTTATTCCATAAATTACAGCTTGTTGAGGCAGAAATTTCCATGTGAGATAAAAAATCACAAATTCCTACCACTATACATATGTTTCAATTTCAGCCCTAAGTTTCAACCACAATTCATATGCATATTGGATAAGTCAGCCCTAATTTTCAGCTACAATTAATGTGCATATTGGATAAGTCGTGTATATGTATGCATTTGATGAGATCATAAGATATCATAAGGTTAACATTTTGGAAAAGCATCAAATAGTAATATTAATAATTTAATTTTTTCTTAGTTAGATTGAAAACAAAATTTGACACAAGAAATATCAATGGTTAAATCGAAGGGATTTAAAAGATGTAAGTATGGATTAAACATTCCTTATTCATTTTTTATAAATCCATTTTTAATTTCTCGACGTGTAATCAATGATTTTTAATAATATTGGACTTTATTTTTTTTTTAATTCTTTTCGATCCACATATTATTGGAGTGTTTGCCACTTTTCCAAAATTTATGGTTTGTCTCTAGCCCCATGCGGCCATGCCCCTACATCCTCCTACCAAAAATATATAAAGGTAAGTGTAGTTCAGTCAAACGTCAAAAACAAATAATTCATAATAATAATAATAAAACAAATAATAATAATAATAATAATAATAATAATAATTATTATTATTATTATTATTATTATTATTATTATTATTATTATTATTATCATCATCATCATCATCATCATCATCATCATCATCATCATCATCATCATCATCATCATCATCATCATCATCCTAATATCTTATAAATTAAAAATAGTAAGTTAAAGTTACAAACTCTAATTGAATAAAAGTATACAATAATACAAATAAATTATATGCGCTGCCATCCTGCTATTTTTTTTTTAAAAAAAAAGCTTCTACGTTTAATAAAGAGAGTAAATTTTGTGTCAAAATATTATAAAAAGTTAAATAAATAAACATGAAAAAATCCTACCTACCATCACGTGTTGACTTTCACGTGGAAATTAATAATTCCAATCACACCGGAAAAGTGAACAAAATTTCACCAGAAAGAAATCAACGAAATTTTTCTTTGGTGCAAATTCTTATATTCCATACCTCTCCAACGAATCTGTTCAATGTTTTTTTTTTTTCTTTTTATAAGCTATCGAACTTGCCAAAAAGAGCATTTAGATTTTGTAAAATTGTTTTGTTGTATTTTTGTCTAAGGAAAGAACACTAGAAAAATAGGTTTATTCAGCAATTTAAAAGATTGGAGGAAATTAAAACAAACTTGTCAAACATGAAAATTGTGGAGAATAAATAGGTGTTTAGGTTCAAATACAATCTAAATAGCTCAATATATAGTAAAATATAGAAGAAGAGTTGAGGGCAGAGGAGGCTACTATCAAATTGATAGAGTTGACAATATATGGCCTTTTAGTTAAGTTGCGAGGGCACCAGTTATTAAGCTTCTCGAGTTGACTACAAATATATCCTTTAGTTAAGTTGCTAAGATGGTTAATGTCAGTAATGAAAGAGTTAAGTTCGTATGATGTATGATTGGTTAATGTCAATAATGAAAGAGTTGAGTTTGTATGCTTGGTTAATGTCGATGATGAATGAGTTAAATAGTTAGGAAATCTCACAAAGCTAGTGATAAGATGCAACAACAAAGCCAGTGATAAGATGTAATGTCACAATCTAGTATTATAGCTCTAGTTGTGAATCTGAATGTTAATCAATATCGATTTTGCCAGACACATACTAGTAAAGGATAAGTTATAGTCAAGTCTCTTGACTTTAAAATTAGCAATTGATCCACTAAAAATAATTTTTCTGAAAAAAAATTAATTTTTAGAATCATTAAATTCATAAACTACTTTCGATAGCGGATCAATTTTGTTTTTGACACATGTAAAATAATCTAGAGTAATAGCGAAAATAATATATATATTTTTTATCCTCTCACCCCCTCTTTTTCACCTCCATGTTAGACATCTAGTTCTCTTGAATTATACGCAATTAAAATTCTTTCACTTTCTTTATATCAAAGATTTAAGGATAAAATTCTTCTTCTTGTATATTTACAAGTTTAGTGATGTGAACTTTCTTATTCATTGAATTTTATTTTTGTTATAATGTTGTCTCCGTGAGTAAACTTTCTGTCACTATCCTGATTATAGTTCAGTACACCAACAAGACGGTAGGTACTAAGGGGCCATTTATTTTTTTGACCTAATTGACTTAATTTTAATCAGTTAAATCATTAAATCTGTTTGTTTTTTCAACTTAATGAAAATTTTTAACAATTAAGTCATTAAGTTATTAAGCTAATTTTTTAGCTTTTTTCTTAATTTAAAAAGTCCGAATGATATCATTAAAATATTCTTCAAAATATCTCTATTTAATTAATTAATTTTCATCCTTACCTAAATAAAATTTAATAATTAGCATTATTCTATATCTCTATATAACTTGTGATAATATATAGTGTTAGACTATTGTTATTTCTATCTTTTTATTTTCTTCAGATTAACATTATTTATATTCATAATTTTTTTATGAATATTTTTCATATAAAAATATTATAAACTATAATAAAATTAGTTAACATATATAATATAGAATATTAAAGAGTTGTATTTAATTGAATATGATTTATATTATGATAATAAATTATCTTATTTATATTCTTTATTATTTAATTATAATTTGTAAGGATATAAATATAAAAATATTAGTTTTCAGATTTTTTAAGTTAAAAAACTTAATATTTAATTTTAACGATTCAGACAAAAAACATATCATATCATTCAAATTCAAACATTCAACTCTATTTATATTTCAGATAAAAAAACAAATGGCACCTAAGACTCTTGTCATACGAAGCATTTCTACAGAAATTCACAAGCTCTTGGAGCTTGAGTGGGATACGGTAGTATGTGCATGTGTTTGATATAATTGGCAAAGTAACTGAAAAAAAAGGCCTAAGATAATGTCTTAACTTAATAAATAACACGTCTCTGCTCTCTTAGCCGTACTGGCTGGCCTGACCCAGCAAAAATTTCCAAGTACTTGTTAAATTTAAATAGTATGTTCATCTATTCAAATTTAAAGGCCGCTTACATAAATTCTCCTTACATTTTTTAAGTTATTTACAACTTACAAGAGAATGCAACGAAAGTTTTATGGATTATTAATTTGTGCAGAAAGAAATACGAACATTTTATGATAATAAGCACATTTCTTTATAGATTTTTGTATTTAATAACTTAATAATATTTATGAAAAAATTATTGACATATAATAGGATATGATAAGTTCGTATCTGTTGATGCATATTTCTGGTCAACTTAGAGAATTAATTTATATGAGGGCGATATAATAAAAAGATACAGAGAATTAACGTGGTTCGACCTTTGGCCTACGTTCACGGGCAGAGAAAGATAAATATTTTATTAAGATAGCACTTACAACTTAACTCCCTCTCTTTTTGCTTTTTTTTCGATGTCTTACATTATGAGAGACCTATGCTTTTATAGCCTTCTATAAATAAAGTCATTTTCTAACTTGAACTCTATATAACTCTCATCTATCCTCTAGGATTTTAATTACAAAATATTTCTACTTTTCATAGGTTGTATCAGTGTCAAACTCTATTTAATTTGCTTCTGGGCCAAATAATGTCCTTCAACTAAGGATGGCAAAATGTCGGGTCGGGCTCGGGCTTGGCCAAGCCCTACCCGACCCGATCAAAAGAAATGTAAAGCCCGACCCTAAAAAAACCCGAATACTATTTAGTTAGGGTCGGGCCGAGCCCGGCCCGAATCGGGCCAACATCGGGTCGGGCCCAACCCGACCCTACCGAAATAATTAACCCCACAATTTAATTCTCATTTTCCACCACCATTTTAACCAATTCGGTAATTACTCAACCATTTCAAACACAATCTAATCCACTTTCCACAACTATTTCAACCAATTCCACAACTATTTCAACTCCACACACAAATCAATTCTAAAATCCAACATGAAAAACACACAATGTAATAAAATTAAAAACACACAATATAATTTCACAACTATTTTACCCATACACAATTCAATTCAAGAACCCAACATAAAAAATAAAAAATAAAAAACTCATGTCTTATATAAATAAAAATACAATGCAATTAAATTAAAAACACACAATATAATTTCACAACCATTTTAGTCATACACAATTTAATTCAACAACACAACATAAAAAAAAAAAACTCATGTCTTGTACAAATAAAAATACAATGCAATTAAATTAAAAACACACAATGTGTGATGTTGTGTGTGTGTTAACTTGTGGTAGTTTTTTTTTTTTTTTTTAAATAGGGTCGGGTCGGGTCGGGCCGGCATTAAGCCCTACCCTAACCCTAAATTTGTTCGGGCCTTAAAATCTTGGCCCTAACCCGACCCTAAACTTGAAAATTCGGGCCAAAGCCCTAAAAATTAAGGTCGGGTCAATCGGGCCAAAAATCGGGTCGGGCTAAATTGCCAAGCCTACCTTCAACGATAGCTCCTCTATTTGGACTTGCCTTTTTCTTGTGCGGTCTATAATCTAGAACTAGGTTAAGGGCTGTCTGGATCCATGACTTCTGTCATCCTCTGCTCCTTCTTCCCATGCCTGGGAGTTTAATTCCTGCTTCCCATTCCTGGGAGCATGGTTCTGCTGCTCCCATACCTGGGAGCCTAATTCCTACTCCCCGTTCCTGGGGAGCATGATTCCTACTCCCCATTCTTGGGGGAGCATAATTTCTAGACCCCCATTCCTGGGGCTAGATTTCCTGCTCCCCATTATTGGGGAGCATGACTTCCGAGTCTATCCTTGAAGGTATAATTCCTGCTCCCCATTCTGGGGGAGCATATTTTCTGGAGCCTCATTTCTAGGGAATAATTTCTGCTCCCCATTCTTAGGGGAGCATAATTTCTAGAGCCCTATTCCTAGGGGTAGAATTCCTGCTTCCCATTCTTGAGAGAGCATAATTTCTGGGGTCCATCTTGGGGAAATAATTCCTACTCCCCATTCTTGATTTATGGGGCCCATTCTTGGGGGAGCATAATTTCTGGGCCCATTCTTGGGAATAATTCTTGATTTCTAGGGTTCATTCCTAGAGAATAATTTCTGCTCCCCATTATTGAGGGAGCATAATTTGTAGGGCCCATTCTTTGGAAGCATAATTTACGGGGCTTTATTGACTACTTTATATTTTCTACAACAGCTGCTCCCCAACTCTTAGCTTTTGGTTTCACCCGAAGCAAAAGAGCTCAAGTTGTTTCTCTCTCTTCTCATTTCTATATAAACTATCCTTTGCACATTTGCTCACCTCATGGAGTTGCAACCTTTTGGTTTTCACTTTACTCAATGAGTGTCTTTTCTCTTCTCTTCTCTTCTCCCTGTTTTTAAAAATTGCAATATCTTCTGATTCTGAAAATAACTCTAACTCTCTTTACCATGAGTACTTTGAAAATGATGATGATTACTGCCACATATCCTCTGACCAAATACTCCTTATCGTAAATTTTGCTCATGTTTCATTTGTTCATGATGGCCAACCTAGCTTCCAACCCGACCGGTCTATTGATCGGGTGAGGAATGTAATTTCAAAGAAATTTGTTCAATCTCTTAGAGCCAAGTATGAAATTCCAAGTTCAATCGAGCTTAAGAAGCCTCAAATTGGTGAATTCATCAGTCAACCCCCTTATAAGGCTGTCACCTTTCATCTTGATTTTTTTCGCTATGATGTTAGGTTGTCGTTGCACCCCTTCTTGAGATATATATTGATATGCTTGAACTGTGCCCCGACACAACTTTCCCCCAGCGTCTAGTGTGCCATGATTGGCATGTACATCTTATGAAAATTAAGGGATTTTTCAGATCCCACGTTTATAGGGTCTTTAAAAACTTCATCGATTTGATGTTGTTCAGCAGGATCAATTGAGGTGCAACCCCATGACGCTATAAAAAAAAAAGACAAAAAAAGTGAGTACATTAATGAAGAAAAAGCACATCATGTAGCAATTCTTTTGAGGCTACCTGGAGTAGAAAATTGTGTTTGAACCCGATATCGAGGACACATATCATGAGAATTTCTTATCTCTCAATCCTCAAAGGTGAAAAGTCAAAAATCTTTTCAAGAACCATCATGAGATTTGCCCTAGGCGATTAAAGGGGAAGATTTAGCCCAAGCACAAACATAATACGAGCCCTTGAAGGGGGAGTCTTTATCACCTGAAAGACTCATTAGTTGGTAAATTCTTTGAAACTGACTAAACGTGGGATTTCGAAAACCCCTCAATTTCCATAAGATGTAGATGTCAATTATGGCACACCAGACGTTGGGGGAAAAATGTGTCAAGGCACAATTCAAGCATATTAACATATATCTCAAGAAGGGGTGCTACGACAATCGAAACCATAGCAAAAAAAATCAAGATGAAAGGCGACGGCCCCAGAAGGGGGTTGGCTGGTGAATTCACCAATTTGAGGCTTCTTAAGCTCGATTGAACTTAAAATTTCATACTTGACTTTAAGAGATGGAACAAATTTCTCAGAAATTGCATTCCCCATTCAATTAATAGACCAGTCGGATTGGAAACTAAGTTGGCCATCAGGAACAAATGACGTCGGAGTAAAATTTACGATAAGCAGTATTTGGTCAGAGGATATGTGGCAGTTATCGTCATCATCTTCAAAGTACTCATGGTAAAGAGGGTTAGAGTTATTTTCAAAATCTGAAGACATTGAAATTGTTAAAAACAAAGAAAAGAAAAGAAAAGAAAGACTCATCGAGTAAAGTGAAAACCAAAGGGTTGAAACTCCATGAGGTGAGCAAATGTGAAAAGGATGATTTATATAGAAATGAGAAGAGAGAGAAACAACATGAGCTCTTTTGCTTTGGGTGAAACTAGAAGCTAAGAGCTGGGGAGCAGCTGTTGTAGAAAATATAAAGTAGTCAATAAAGCCCCAGAAATTATGCTCCCCCAAGAATTGGAGCAGGAATTATTCTCCAAGAATAGGCCCTGGAAATTATATTCCCCCCAGAATGAGGAGCATGAATTATTTTCCCAGGAATGGGCCCTAGAAATCAAGAATTGGGAGCATGAATTATTCCTCAAGAATGAGCTCTAGAAATTATGCTCCCCCAAGAATGGGGAGCAGGAATTATTCCCCAAGAATGGGCCTCAGAAATCAAGAATGGACAGCAGGAATTATTCCTCAAGAATGGGCCCCAAAAATTATTCTCCCCCAAGAATGAGGAGCAAGAATTATTCTCCAGGAATGGGCCCCAGAAATCAAGAATGGAGAGGAGGAGAGAAGGAATTATTTTCCCAAGATGGCCCCAGAAATTATGCTCCCCCAAGAATGAGGAGCAGGAATTCTAACCCCAAGAATGGGGAGTAGGAATTATTCTCCAGGAATGGGGCTCCAGAAAATATGCTCTTCTAGAATGGAGAGCATGAATTATACCCTCAAGGATGGGCCCAGAAGTCATGCTCCACGAGAACGGGGAGCAAGAATTCTACTCCCAGGAATGGGGCTCCAGAAATTATGCTCCCCCAAGAATGGGAAGCAGGAATTCTACCCCTAGGAATAGGGCTCTAGAAATTATGCTTCCCTAAGAATGGGGAGCATGAATTATTCCCTAGAAATGAGGCTCCAGAAAATATGCTCCCCCAGAGTGGGGAGCAGGAATTATACCTTCAAGGATGGACTCGAAAGTCATGCTCCCCAATAATGGGGAGCAGAAAATCTAGCCCAAGAATAGAGGTCTAGAAATTATGCTCCCCCAAGAATGGGGAGTAGGAATCATGCTCCCCAGGAACGGGGAGTAGGAATTAGGCACCCAGGTATGGGAGCAGCAGAACCATGCTCCCAGGAATGGGAAGCAGGAATGAGATTCCCAGGCATGGGGAGCAGGAGCAGAGGATGACAGAAGTCATGGATCTAAACGGCCCTTGACTCAGTTCTAGATTGTGGACCACACAAGAAAAGGCAAGTTCAAATAGAGGAGCTATCATTGAAGGACATTATTTGGCCCAGCAG
The DNA here is from genome assembly GCA_034663535.1 of Citrus x limon. Lineage (NCBI taxonomy): Eukaryota > Viridiplantae > Streptophyta > Magnoliopsida > Sapindales > Rutaceae > Citrus > Citrus x limon. The sequence goes on from CM067997.1 coordinate 27,664,830, forward strand.
CAAATTAATAGAGTTTGACACGGATATAACCTATGAAAAGCAGAAATATTTTGTAATTAAAATCCTAGAGGATAGAGGAGAGTTAGATAGGATTAATAGAAGGCTATAAAAGTAGAGATCTCTCATAGTGTAAGGTATCGAAATAAAAAAACAAAAAGAGAGGGAGTTAAGTTGTAAGTACGATCTTAATAAAATATTTATCTTTCTCTGCCTGTGGACGTAGGCCAAAGGCCGAACCACGTTAATTTTCTGTGTCTTTTTGTTATATCGCCCCTATATAAATTAATTCTCTAAGTTGACCAGAAATCTGCATCAACAGTATCAAAAAAATTACTGAATGCTTAAAAAAAGTATGATTATTATATTTTTCCCTTTGAATTACGAAAATCAGTTGTTAGAAGCATAATTTTATTAGAGATTTAAAAGATGTGATTATTTTTCAGATATTTCCTTTATTCTTTCTTATTTATTGTAAAAAAAGGGGGGAAAAGATGTGTTTATTATTATTGTTATACACCATTTATATACAAAAGCGTCAGCTAACTAAAAGCCTAAAAAGAAGAGATTGATTGCTAGCTGTACACAATAGAAAAGGAAATTGCTTATAAGAGAAAGTTGACTAACAAATTACGTCCATTACTGCAGCAGAACAACTGTCCATAATCTTGCCAATAACTCTCCATAATCTTGGCAAATCTCAACACTCCCCCTCAAGTTGGAGCATGGATGTTAATGATGCCCAACTTGCGAAGATGAGTATGAAATAAGGCTTTTTCCAAGAGGCTTGGTTAATAAATCTGCTACTTGAGTTTGTGATGAAGTGAAAGCAGTAGCAACATGCCCATATTGAATCTTTTCTCTGACCACGTGACAATCCATCTCAATATGTTTTGTTCGTTCGTGAAACACTGGATTTACTGCGATGTGTAATGCTGCTTGGTTATCACAATAGAGCTTAGCAGGGATCACGAAATTAACTTGTAAATCTTTGAAGAGGTATCTCAACCAAGTGAGCTCACAAGTAATGGCTGCCATGGCTCTATATTCTGCTTTTGCTGAAGACCGTGAAACCGTTGTTTGCTTTTTGGTTTTCCAAGAGATGAGGGAAGGACCAAGAAATACGCAGTATCCAGTAACTGATCTCCTTGTGGTAGGATAACTTCCTCAATCTGCATCACTATAACCTGTTAACTTCAAATTATTTTCTGCTGGAAAAAATAGTCCTTGTCCCGGTGTTCTTTTCAAGTATCGAATGACTCGAATTGCCGCATCTAAATGTGGCTTGCGGGGTTGATTCATAAACTGACTAAGAAGATGTACAGAATAATTAATATCAGACCTTGTGATTGTAAGGTAAATGAGACGACCAACAAGTCTTCTATATTTTGATGGGTCTTTGAGAAGGTCACCACTTGATGGCGTAAGCTTCAAGTTTTGTTCCATAGGAAAAGAAGCTGCTGCTGCTCCCAGGAGTCCCATATCATCAAGTATATCTAATACATATTTACGCTAGGAGATGCAAATGCCTTTCTTGGAACGAGCCACCTCTATTCCCAAAAAATACTTTAGCTTTCCAAGATCCTTGATTCTAAAATGTTCATCAAGGAACTTTTTTAGAGTTGTTATTGCCGCTGGATCATTTCCTGTTATTATCATGTCATCAACGTAAATCAATACTGCTGTGAATGAGTCTCCATGCACTCTAGTAAAAAGAGAGTAGTCAGCCATAGATTGCTTGAAGCCGGCTTTGCGAATGGCAAAAGAAAACTTGGAATACCAGTTACGTGAAGCTTGCTTCAATCCATAGAGTGACTTATTAAGTCGACAAACCAAGTTCTCCCCTTGTCGACTATAACCTGGTGGTGGAAGCATGTATACCTCTTCAGCTAAATCACCATGAAGGAAGGCATTTTGAACATCTAATTGATGGAGATGCCAATTTCTAGCAGCAGCAATAGCCAAAATGCATCGCACAATAATAAGTTTGGCAACTGGGGAAAATGTTTCTTGATAATCCAACCCTTCAATCTGAGTGTATCCCTTAGCTACCAATCGAGCTTTGTATCGTTCTATTGTGCCATCAGAACGATACTTTATTTTATAGACCCACTTGCAACCAATTGGTTTCTTCCCTTTGGGCAATGTAGTAAGAGTCCAAGTACCATTGGCTTCAAGAGCTTCGATTTCCAAATTCATGGCCTCACGCCACTTGGGATCATGCTCAGCCTGGGCAAATGTGTTAGGTTTAACAGAACTAGAGATAAATGCAACAAAGGAGTGATGAGAAGAGGAAAGATTATTATAAGAGACAAAATTAACTAAAGGATAACGTGTACCTTGCCGAGACTGAAGCACAGAAGATGACATTGAGCTGGGGGACAACAGAGTGGCCTGTAAGCAATGAAAGTCACGGAGCCAAGTGGAAGGTTGTCGGATTTGATCAGATCTTCTTAGCGTAGGTTGAGTGGGCTGGTTATGTAAAGGTACAGGTTGAGATTCATTGGATGTATTGTCTTCTTGTGGAACGATGGGAATTAACTGAGCATCATGGTCTGGTATAGATAAAGCCAAAACTTGTAAATTATGATTGATATCACATTTGGAGTTTGTAAAAGGGAATACATTCTCATGAAAAATAACATCTCGACTAGAAAAAATCTTCTTAGTTTCTAGATCATAAACTTTGTAAGCCTTTTGACCCGAAGGATACCCAACAAAAATACATTTGCAAGCACGATGATCAAACTTATGTTGAGGTTCGACATTAGTAGTAAAACATAAACATCCAAACACACGCAAATGGTCGTAAGTAGGTGGCTTTTTATGTAGAATTTCAAATGGCGTTTTTTCTAGAGAGTAAGGGTGTAGGTATGCGATTAATAAGATAAACTGCAGTAAGAACACTTTCACCCCAAAAGGTTAGAGGCAAATGAGATTGAAATCTCAAGGCTCGGGCTACATTCAGAATATGTCGATGTTTGCGTTCTACTACACCATTTTGTTGAGGTGTGGAAACACAACTATGCTCATAAAGGATTCCTTCATCCTTAAAGAAATTATGCATGGAAGTAAATTCTTTGCCATTATCTGTGCGAAACCTTTTAACTTTATAATTGAATTGTGTAGAAACAAAAGCACAGAAAGATTTTAAAAAATTTTGTGTGTCTGATTTAAACCGCATAGGATAAATCCATATATGTCTGGAGTAATCATCCACAACAGTCAAAAAATAATAAGCACCTGAAAGAGAACATACTCAAAAAGGTCCCCAAATATCGCAATGAATTAACTCAAAAGGTTTTTTAGTAGAAATAATACTTAAACCAAAAGGTAACCTTGTTTGTTTAGCCAAAGGGCAAATATCACAAACTTTATTTGAAGAGAAAGAAATTTCAGGTACTAAATCTGCAAGATGTTTCATTGGGTGGATGGAAGGGTGTCCGAGACGTTTGTGCCAGAAATCTGGTTGCGAAGATGTCTGGTTGCCTTGAGGAGTGAGCAAATTAGGCGAAGGTGTAATGTTTGGAGAAAAATAATAAAGACCGTCATGTTGTCTCCCCAGACCAATCGTCCTCTTCGTTGCCAAGTCCTGTAAGATGCAAAAGTCAGCAAAAAAAGTGATTGAACAATTCAAGGACTTTGTCATTTTGCTAACAGATAACAAGTTGACACAGAACGAGGGTACATGGAAAACATTTGAGAGAGAAAAATCAGAACCAAAGTTAGTTGAGCCTATTGAGTCTATTTAAACCTTGTTTTCGTTGGGTAGTGTAACAGAGGTGTGTGGAGAAGGACTTACTTCAAATAACAAATCAAGAGAAGATGTGATATGGTGAGTTGCACCACTATCTATTATCCATTTATTCGAATGAGATGAGCTAATATGGGATGAAAGACAAAAAGGGGAAAGCTGACCTGCTATATTTGCCTTAGGTTGAGCATTACCGTTATTCAAGAGAGCCATGATTTGTTGGTATTGCTCTTGCGTGAAACTTGGCGTTTCAAGTTGTGAGTTGTTAACTGTAGGCCCTGATTTATTTCCAGATTTCTCACCCTTCTTGTGAAATTTGTGACCAGGGGGAAGCCATGCAAGTGAAAACACTTCTCAACTGTATGGTTATCTCTGTTGCAGTGGCTGCAATGCAATTTTCCTCTCCCTTTGTTATGCGAACTGCTATCATTGTTGCTGGTTTGTGTTGCTGCCAACAAGATTTCTCTAGACACAGCCACATCACGTTGTTTTTCTTCTTGGAGAATCAAATTATAAATTTTTCTAATTGTAGGAAGTGGTTGTATAAGGAGAATTTGACCACGTATAGCAGAATATGTATCATTTAAACCCATAAGGAATTGCATTACCTTCCCTCGTTGTTCTCGTTCTTCACTTCCCTTAATTGCCCCACAGGTGCAAATAGGCATGTCATTGTAAGATGAGAGCTCATCCCACAAGCCCTTCAGTTTGGAGTAATATGCTGCCACAGACATGGTCCCTTGATGTAAAGAAGCAATGTCTCTTTCAATTTGAAAGATCCTTGGGGCATTATTTTGAGAAAATCTCTCCTTTAGATCGGCCCATACCTCTGCTGCAGATTCTGTATACAATACACTATCACCAAGATTAGGATCAATAGAATTAAGGATCCAAGATAATACCATATCATTACATCTTTGCCATAAGGCATGTTTTTCATCGGCTGCTGGTGGCTTATCGATTGAACCGTCAACGAAACCTGTTTTGTTTTTCGCACTTAGAGCAATACTCATTGACCGACTCCAAGTGGCGTAATTATCACCATTCAATGGCTTGGTGACCAAACTAATTCCTGGATGATCCGAGGAATGAAGATAAAATGGATCTGAAGGATCGATAATAACATTGGTTTCTGTTTTCGATGAAGTAGCTTTCGTCATTTGTGACTAAAGGAAAGCTAAGAAAATATTCTCCCAAGAGCATAATGCTCTGATACCATGTAAAACAAAGGGGGAAAAGATGTGTTTATTATTATTGTTATACACCATTTATATACAAAAGTATCAGCTAACTAAAAGCCTAAAAAGAAGAGATTGATTGCTAGTTGTACACAATAGAAAAGGAAATTACTTATAAGAGAAAGTTGACTAACAAATTACGTCCATTACTACAACAGAACAACTGTCCATAATCTTGCCAATAACTGTCCATAATCTTGGCAAATCTCGACATTTATTGTTCTATTGGATTTCTAAAATGTAAACTTAGTGATTTTCAATATATTCCAGGAGATGAAATATCATGGGAAAATGATAAAGTGCCTTAATGGTATCAAATTGTGACAAAAATAATGTAAAATCATACGATACTATAGTGTTAATTGAAAAATAATGTTAACTTTTGACTTAATATTATAACACCATATAATTTTATAATTATTTTATTACTATTGTGTCAGATCCTCATGTTCAAATATTATTACTCCATATCATATTAGTTAAATAAATAAATGTGAGTATGCATTTGTCATTTGTCAAGTACTCCAAAAAGTGAGCAAAATGTAAAGACAAACAAAAAAAAGATATCGGAAAAAAAAAATTCTTCAGTACAAATTCTCATATTCTATTGCTTGGTTCCTTTGCAAAACATCCGCTCAATTTATTTTTTTTTTTCTTTAATATCATTACTCAATATCAGACCAAAGAAAGAATTTAAAATGTTGGAGACAATTAATATAAACTATCTTGACTCTGGTACTTGCTCCTGCAACTCTGGAACCAAACGTTACTCTTGGCTAACTCGAAGAGGCCAATCCCTCCAAGATGAAACATAAGTGTTTTTGATAAAATGATTGATACCTTTATTATTGAACTGTGGCTTATTTATACTAGTCAAACAAAGCAAAACAATAACAACAATGAAAGAAAACAATCCCTACAATTTAGGAATGGGATACTTGATTAACTAAAGGTTCGTTTGTGTTTTTAACTTAATGACTTGGTTGACTTAATTTTAATCAGTTAAGTCATTAAGTTTGTTTGTTTTTTAACTTAAAGAAAAGTTTCAGTCATTAAGTTATTAAACTAATTTTTGTAACTTTTTATTTAATCTAAAAGTCCAAATGATGTCACTAAAAGATAAAATTTAATAATTAACATTATTACCCATCTGTATATAACTTGTGATAATATATAGTGGTAGACGATTATTATTTTTATCTTTTTATTTTCTTGAAATTAGCATTATTTATCTTCATAATTTTTTATGAATATTTTTCATATAAAAACATCATAAACTATAATAAAGTTGATTAACATATATAATATAGAATATTAAAGAGTTGTATTTAATTGAATATGATTTATGTTATGATAATCTATTATTTTATTTATATTCTTTGAGGTGTTTATTATTTGTTTAAGGGTATAAATGTAAAAATATTAGTTTTTAGATTTTTTTTAAATTAAAAAAATAACTTAATATTTATTTTTAGTAATTCAGACGAAAAAATAAACATATCATTTAGATTCAGACATTCAGCTCTATTCAAAATTTAAACTAATTCAAATCTATTCATATGTTAAAAAAAAAAAAACAAACGCCACCTAGATTGATATTATCTACCAACTTAGACTTATTTAACTATATTACTTCCTAGCTTAGACTTATTCAATTAAACAGAACATGTCCAATAACTCAGGAAGCATATCAGATTCTGTGTTTTGGTTTATATTCTACCTCTACAGCACACCGTTTAATTGTTGCTACAACATTGCTTTGGATTAGCCTCTCCAATATCCTGAATCACAATTGTTTCTTATTATTCTGTATCCACCTCTTCGATAACATGTCCGATAATTCATGGAATTTTAATTGTTAGTAGTTGCATTTGTAACACTTCAAGAATCAGTTAAGAAAGTAAATTGTTTTTCTGATTGAGTATAAAAATATAATTAACTATTATTTAATAAATTATTTAATTAAGTTTTTATTATTTGATACTTCAATTACTAGTGAATATTTGATATTTTAATTGAATTAAAAAATATACTGATGTTAACAAGATATCTTAAAAAAAAACAAAACAAAACAAAGGAATTCGAACAGGTGCTTTAAAAAAATTATTATAATACTATGCATTTGATGATTAGATATAAGAACAATATTTCGAGGCATTCCAAAGGAAGTCAAATAAAAGAAAAGGTATGTCACCGTGCAAACTCAATAGACCTAAATTCTCTTTTGATTTAAGTTGAAGCTTCATTTAACAATAATTTGTAGACACAGAGAGATAATAAATAATAATGATTGTCTTTCACAGATCATCTAATTTCTTGAGATCGTCACAAGGAGCCACCAAAAACCAAGATAAAATATATGAAAGTTACCGCTTAACGACTTAATAATATTTATGAAAGAATAATTGACATATAATGGGGTATAATAAGTTCGTATTAAAAGAATTACTGAATCCTTAAAAAAAAAAAAGTGATTGTTATATTTTTTTCCCTTTCAAATACGAACTATCAATTGTTGAAACCACAATTTTATCAGAGATTTAAAAGATGTGATTGTTGTTTAGATATTTTCTTAATTCTTTCTTACTTATTATTTTATTGAAATTCTAAAATATAAACTTAGTGATTTTCAATATAGTCCTTGAGATACAACATCATGGGAAAATGATAAAGAGCCTTAATGGTAACATAATGGTGACAAAAAACAATATAAAATTTATACACATTATAGTGTTAATTGAAAAATAATATTAACTTTTTACTTAACATTATAACCCATATAATTTTATGATTATTTTATTGTTATTGTGTCAGATCTTCTTGTTCAAATATCATCACCCCATATCTTATTATTTAAATAAATAAATATGAGTACACATTTGTCATTTGATTCCTATCCTCTCTCATGTGGAAATTTCATTTTCAACATTCACGAGAAAAGAATTTAAGTACTCCAAAAAGTGAGCAAGATGTCATCCAAAGAGAAATCAAATAAAAATATACTGAAAAAAACAAAACAAAAGTTTCTCCAGTACAAATTCTCATATCCTACTGCTTGACTCCTTTTGTAAAACATCCGTTGAATTTAATTTTTTTTTTTAAAAATATCATTACTCAATATCAGACTGAAGAAAGAATTTAAAATGTTGGAGGAAATTAATAAAAATTATCTTGATTTCGTTTTTTGGTTTTCATTCTACCACTGTGGCATACTGTTGAATTGATCCTACAATATCGCTTTGGATTGCCCTCTCCAATATCTGAAATCAGAATTGTTTCTTATTATTCTTGGATACACCTATTCGACATCTTGCCCCTTCGACATCTTGAAACTCACGATTCATTGAATTTTAGTTGCTAGTAGTTACATTTTTCACACTTCATTGAATTTTAGTTGCTAGTAGTTACATTTTTCACACTTGATCAGTTTAAGAAAGTAAATTGTTTTTCTAATTGAATATAAGAAGATAACTAATTATTATTTGGTTAATTTCTTAATTAAATTTTTATTATTTAATAATTCAAGTGAATATTTGATTTTTTGACCGAGACGAATTCTATGCTGCTTTAATCTCAATCCTTGAATGAGTTATAATCTAATGGTTAAAAATATGTGTTTTATATTGTGTCTCTTAAATTTTAAAATCGCACAATTTTAAAGTTTTTTCAAACTTTCCGACACTTTAAAATATTGAATTGGAAAATACCTCTTACCTCTAAATTAAACAATTAACCGACTAAAAATAATTTGTTTTTTTTATAAAAAAAAAACTAACTTTTTGTGGGCTAATTTTATAAACTATTTTCTATAGTGGATAAATTTTGTTTTTGACACAAATAAAATAATTTAAAGTAATAACAAAAATGAATTTTTTTCATCCTCTCGCCCCCTCGTTTTCACCTTCTGTTAAACATCCAGCTGTTTTTTGAATTACACCCAATTAAAATTCTTCCACTTTGTTATCTCATCAACTACACGAGTCTACAATCACAAATTTAAAGATTTTAAGGATAAAATTCTTCTTCTTATATATTTACAAGTTTCGTGACGTGATTTTTCTTTCTCATCGAATTTTAGTTAATTTCGTTATAATGTTGTCTACGTGAGTCAATTTTCTGGCACTGCCGTACGCTCCAACAAGAAGGCAGGTAGTTGATTTCATGACTAAGACTCAGCCTACGAGGCATTTCCACATCAACTAGTGTTGAGTTGTATCCCACATTGGTTAGTGAAGGGGAGATGCTTGAGTTTATAAAGTGGTACACTCCACTTAAAAGGCTAGTCTTTTGGGTTGGATATCTAAAAATCTTATGATAAGTCCCCCCAACAAGTGGTATCAGAACTAGACCCTAGTAGCCGAAATGTGGTGGTGGAACAACTCAGGTGTGTCGGATGAAAAGACCGGAGTTCGGCGGTGGTTTCGTCCGAAGGGGAGATTGTTGAGTTGTGTCCCACATTGGCTAGTGAAAGGGAGATGCTTGGGTTTATTAGGTGGTAGGCCACTCCACCTAAAAGGCTAGTCTTTTGGATTGGATACCTAAAAATCTTATGCTAAGTCCCCCCAACAACTAGCTCTTGGAAGACAACTGAGATTGAGTGGATATGTTTGTATGTGCATGTTTTTGATATATTTAGCATAGGATTTAAGAAAAAGCGTAAAGAAAGATCTTAACTTACGAAATGCCAGTAGTCAAAACCATAATTCTATTAGAGATATAAAAGATGTGATTGTTGTTTAGGTATTTTCTTGTTCTTTCATGTTGTTTTGTTGAATTTCTAAAATGTAAACTTAATGTTTTTCAATATAGCCTGTGAGATATTAATATTATAGGAAAATGATAAAAACTTTAATGGTGACACAATGGTAACAAAAAATAACGTAAAACCATACGATAAGATGGTGTTAATCGAAAAATAATGTTAACTTTTGACTTAACGCTATGATACTAGATAATTTTAAAATTATTTTATCGCCATTGTGTCAGATCATATTCAAATATCAGTACTCAGTATCATATTAGTTAAATAAATAAATAAATATGAGTATACATTTTTCGGTTTGTTCGTATTCTTACCTATCCTCTCATGTTGAATTTTCGTTTTTAACGTTCATGAGGAAAAAAATTGAAGTACTGTAGAAAATGAGCAAAATGTCACCCAAAGACGAATCAAATAAAAGATACTAAAAAAAAAAAAAATTATTTGCTCAATACAAATTCTCATATTCCATTGCTTGATTCCTTTGTAGACCATCCGTTTCATTTAATATTCAATACAAATCCAATCACGCAGTTCATGATGTTTATGATATTTGAAGATATAGCCCATTGAGTACTTCTCACATTCGTACTATTTAATACCATGCATTTGACGATGAGATATAAGATTAGTATTTCACCGTGCAAACTTAACCGACATAAATTCTCTTTCGATTTAAGTTTCAGTTTTATTTAACAATAATTAATAGACACTGTGAGAATAATTATGGTTGTCTTTCAGAGATCATTTAATGGTATATTTAATTTGAAAGAGAGGAGAGGAGAAAAAAATAAGAGAAAAATAAATAAATTTTATATCTAACTAAATAAAGAAAATAAATTTAATCTTTTTTTTTTCACTCATTTTCTTTCCTCATCTTTCTTATTCATTCCTCAGTCTCTTCTGTCATTTCTTCCGGACCAAAAATGAACTTAAAACTCTTGAGTTCGTCACCAGGAGCCACCGAAAATGAAAATAAAATATATGCTCTTGAGTTCTACCTTAGAGAATTGCCCTTCAAATTTCGGAGGTATGTTCTTTTTGGCCATCCTTTTTCTTTTCTTTTTTTTTCCCGGAACATGTGTAATGAGACTAAGATTAATAGTACCTAATCTTTTGCTCTCCATGCATGTTCATGACTCTTACTTCAGAAAAGAAAGCAATGTTTAGTGGATAAATAATTAAATTTTAACAGTAAGATTCCACTTTATTCAGGAATAAGCAGATCTAAAAATGGCCCTAAAATGCTATTTGCATAACGTTTATGCCATAAATTACAGCTTCTCGACTCTCTTGAGGCAGAAATTTCCAGGGAAGCAAAAAATCACAAATTTCTGCCAAAAGATTTTCCACTTCAGCCCTTAACTACAATCAGTATGCCTATACATATTATATACAGCAGACCCCCTAGTTTGCAGACTCACCATTGCCCATACTGCTTCCTGGAATTTTGCTCAGCAAAATTAGGTTACAATGGATTATCTTCCGCATAATATACTGGGTTAATCTCTCATTTCCATCTCTTTGCATTCTTCGAGCCTTTTGATTTTTGTTTCGCTGCCTGGAAGGCCTGCATTTTCTGTTTCTTCCGAGCTTCCTTCTCAGCCTATTTTTAAGAAGAAAGTGAGATGGCACTTACGACAATGAAATCATCTGTGTCATGATGTAACCAAAGAGAGAAACTTACCTTTGACATCTTGGATTTGGCCTTGATTTTTGGAGCCCTTTCTTCGAGCTCTGCCTCACGTTCAAGCTCCTTTTCCCGAGCATCGAGGTTTTTCTCTAGGTAATACTGTTAATTTTTGAAACTTCAATATTCAGGAACCACAAAGGCTGCACTTGCTTTTGAAAATACAGATTGGCTAAAAACTCCAGCTTAAGTTAATTTTACTATTTAAAAGAAAATAAATGTTTAAAAAAATATGAACATAGAGGAACTAAAAGAAATGGAGAGAAAGAAGTGAAACATACATTGTAATCGCCAGCATAGTCCTGTAAATTGCTGTCTTTAACCTCCACTACTCTATTAACTATTTGCTTTACGAAGTATCGGTCATGAGAAACTGTGATTACTGTGCCCTTGTACTCTGATATGGCCTCCTGATAGAAGAATTTTAGTGTGTGGAATACATTGAGTTATATGATGAATCGTAAAAGATTAATTAAAATAAAATGTAAGATTATAAATAAGAAAAAAGAAATCAAACCTCGAGCATCTCTTTTGAAGGAATATCCAAGTGATTAGTTGGTTCATCCAAAACTAGAAGAGTTGATGGTTTTACCATGAATTTGCAAAATGCAAGACGTGCCTTGAAACAAGAAGACAACAGAGATTTCAACTTTAAGCCAGAATTAATGTGTGAAAACAAAATGAAGTTGAGCAACAAAAAGAAATGACGCACCCAAAAGAAAAAAAAAAAAGATAAAGCAAAGAATGAATTGCAAGGTTGTCACGTTAAAGACAAAGCATGAAAGGAAAAATAATAACAAGAACTGGTTTATATAGACATTATACACATTATTTGAGCACCTGATTCAAATTACAATGAACCGATCCAACACATGTCAATTAAGCACAAAAAACCTATATAAGGTTAAGTTAATATAAGGCAAGATTGTAATGTAGTAAACCACATCAGCATAAGACATGTACATTAGTAAATCCTATATCCAACTGCATCTTTGTGTGGAACAGCAACAGAAGTAAATGTGTCATCTCCAAAGGAAAGTTGCACCCATCTTGAAATTATATTGGAATTGACGACTTTCTTGAAGTTAAACACACAGCAGCAGAAACAAATGCACAATGACAGGATTCTGGAATTGACAGCAAAGCAATGACAGGAACTGCGATGATGGTTTATTTATCTCCATTCATCAAATAATCGATCAGGCCTCTCACCAAAGTTCCATAAGGGTTTCACCCAATAGCTTAGCAGGTAGTATATTGTAACACTAATATAGTAAGATGATCTATTTATGAACCAAATGCCATCAGACGATGAAAGCACTTGTCAACATAAGCTTGAAAGTGCAACATTTTTAGTGAAACCCACAAAAGTTGAATGACTGTTCTCAAAAGTGAAAAGATTCCAAAAAGAGTATCAAACTAATGTCTGTTTTACCTTCTCACCACCACTCAAAAGGGAAACCTTTCTATCAAGCATGTCAGCTTTGAAATTACAACGACCAAGGAGGCCCTTTATATCATCAATTCTCCAGTCCTCTGCAGCTTCTGCTACTGTCTCAAGTACTGTTTTGTCCAAATCAAGTGCCTCAGCCTAAATGAAAAAGTCGATTACACTCAAATCAGAAATGGAAATTTGTTTAGTTCTGAAAGTAAAATTAAGGTCAAAAGAAATTATTGGCTTAAACTGAAAAGGGATAGCATTGATGAAAGCAACCCACCTGATTCTGCTCAAAATAGTTTGGTAGGACATTATGCTCACCAAGCAGAACTTCACCTCCTCTTGGCTTCTCTAAACCCATTATCAATTTCAGCAAAGTACTCTTACCACAACCATTTGGGCCAATGATGGCAGTTTTCTGTCCCCTTTCAATTGTGAGATTTGCTCGATTAAACAGAAGCTGCCACACAAAGCAAGCAATGTCAGAGCTAAAAACGTATTGGTACTAATACAGAAACAAAAAATCTTTCAACTTCCACATCCTTATGCAATCAAGTAAGCCAACTCACTCTATCCTCATATCCAAATTCCAGGTTCTTAATTGTTACAACAGATCTACCACTTCTTCCACGCTCTGGGAACCTAATTTTCATTTGTTTCCGTTGGAATGGCTTCTCAATTTGTTCCTCTTCCTGAAGCCTCTCCAGCTTCTGTTCTTACCCAGAGAAGAGATTGAAAAACCACTGAGTTAGGAACTGAGGTATCCATAAAATAAGAGAAATAGACTGCATCTCATAAATATTATCATTCAGACTTTCGATTAGAAGTTATTAAGATGTTGTATGATGATTTGGTAAGAGAAAGATGTTAATACTACATTGCTGAAGAGACTGTGCTAATCAAGGTTCAACATATGTCATTTTACCTTTTCAGCTGAAGAAGCACGCCCAGAATTTGCCCCTGCACCCAACCTGTTTATCAAGTCTTTTGTCTGCTCAATTTCCTTCTGCTGCTTCTCCCATGCAGCATACTGAGATTCAATCCATGCTGCCTTTTCCAATACGTACTGAGAATAATTTCCCTCGTACGTCCTGGACACACCCATTTCAGTTTCCACAATTTTAGTACACAGCTGATCAAGAAAAGCTCTGTCGTGAGATATGATAACCATTGGCACATCTTGCTTGCCGAGATAACCTTCAAGCCACTCAATTGTGTCAAGATCAAGGTGATTTGTAGGCTCATCCAGAAGCAATAAATCTGGATCCTGCAAATGAAGATATATGTCAACAATCAACCACCCGTATCACACTGATTAATACTTTCAATTAACAGCTAGTATTTATCAACCACTAAGTCCCTTATACTTGAGAACTAATGACTGAGATTCCATTCCACAACTTTGGATTAGAAGCTACAGCAGCTCAATCCCAAACATTCCCCAAATCAAGTTTGTAGAATATTAATAGCAGAAACAGTAATCAAAGAGTTAAACAAACTTCAAAGATGCACCCTGCCATACCATTAACCACCATTAAAATTGAGGAAGTGACAACAACCCCATTATCTTAGCAATCTCCTAATAAAAAGACACTGCTTTCACCTCTACTTCTAGTCAAATTTTGCAAACCACTAATCATCATCTCAAGCATTCAGTAGGCACCAAATTATTGATAAGACTCACACATTACATTATACATCAACAAATACAAGTAATCATAAATACACATTAATACAACATCTAAACTGAAAATATACCTGCAACAAAATCTTCCCGAGCGACATTCTCATCTGCCACCCACTACTAAACGATGCCACCAACCTATCTCCATCGTCAGCCGTAAATCCTAGCTCCGGCATCAACTTACTAACCTTAGCATCCAACGTATCCAAATTCACAGCCTGTGCTTTCCTCTGCAACAAATCAAACTCATCCAAAAGTCTCCCCATCAAATCCATATCATCAACAGCACTTTCCAAAGCCTTTTGCACTCTCTCCAACTTCCCAGCAATCTCCATTTCCTCTTTAAACGCACTCATAAACTCTTCTCTTACCGTTCTGCTCATTGAAACCTCGAATTCTTGGCTCAAGAACGCAATTTTCATATTACTCTTCGCCTTTATCACATTCCCCGAATCGGGTTCCTCTTGCCCTGCGATAATTCTCAACTGGGTCGTTTTCCCCGCTCCATTAACGCCCACTAAGCCAACTTTCTCGCCCTTTTTCACTTCCCATGTCACGTCTTTCAATACAGTCACTCCTTTGTAGCTCTTGCTTATGTTTTCTAACTTTACCCCAGATGAAATACTCGAAGCCCCCGTGTTTGATTGCTTGTTTGAGTACTTCTTGTTCTCGAATTCATCGGCTGAACTCGAAAACAGTGATTCGACGTCGCTTTGTGCCTTGGCGATTGATTTTTTTTCAACGGTGGCAGCTGATACTTGGCATGTGATTCGAGGTCGTTGTTTTTTTGTGAAATTGAGTGAGTTTGTGAAGGATTTTGCGGACGCAAATGGTGTGAAACGAGGCTGCAAAGTGCTGAAGAAGGAGGAGCGGAGGTTGGTGGTGGTGGTTGTTACGTCCATGTTTGGATAGCCAGAAACCGAAAGACAGTGAAGGAAAATTTCTGGGTATTGGAGGGCCAAGTGTGAGTTTCTCAGAGAAACACCTTCACTCTCAAGAGTCTCAACCTCATGAATTTTTTTAAGTAGATATTGGAGATTTTTACAAGGGAAAATTTTAAATAATAGGACAAAAATAAAAAGAAATAATGATAAATTAGAAATGGGATTTTTTTTTGGTTTTTTAGGTTTTTTTTTCTTTTGTTTCTCCATGAAATTAAATATATAAACATGAAGCATTGTTAATCGACACAAAGATCATTTCATTTTTAATTTAAATAGTTTTAAAACTTTATTACTTATATTAATTAAGAATGATTAAATATAATAGATAATTATATTAAAAAATTAAAAAAAGAGTAGGAGGTTATAACTTAATTGTAAATTATATATGCATTAATGAAATACATGCATTTTCTCGCGTTTTAATGAAATAGATGTTTAAATAAATAAATAAAAATATTGAAGGAATTATAGCTTATTTTTTAATTAATCGTAGCTCTTAAAAATATTTTTTAATTTTTGTGGTTTATAAAAAAAGAGATAAATAAAGGCGGAGACTGGAGACTGGTACTAACGCGCTTACTAGTCCTGTGGTGTAAATTCTATTAACGAGTGATACCCTCTTCTCATCAGGTGCCACGTGTAAGCTATTGTGAGATTATCGTCGACATGACTTGTGAGATTTTTTTTCAATTTTTTAATATTTTTAAAAAGTAAATTACTATGTCATTTTCTTTCTTTTTTTTTTTGTTTTATTACCAACAAATTTTTTCATTGAAATTGAGAGGCTCCACAATTACATTGGAGCATCCTGATCCACAAAATTTAAATATTCTCTATTCTTGCGTATTATTATCTTTTAGTTTATATGTTGCTTTATTTACTTGACTATTTTTCATAAAACTTTTATAATTTACAAGTGAGGTGAATAATAGAATGAATGTTTAAATTTCTAAATTTAATATCTTTAAAACCCAGTATTAACAGTTTAACACTCCTTAGGGTAGAATTATGCATTCTAAAAGTATTTTGGATTGAACATTTTGATTTTTATCCATTAAATTTTTTTGATCCAATAATAAGTGAGTGAGGGTATAAATGCATTTTTAATTAAATTTTATTATTAAATTGAATAGATCTTATAAATAAAAATTTAAGTTATTTTTTTAAGTCATATTTAGAATATGTTTCTTTTTCTTTTTCCTTTCCTACCAATATTGAAATTGTTGTTGAAGAATGTTAAAATCCCTGGAAAAATATATTGTTTATGATTAGGTGGGAAAGAGTCAAATTATTGGTGATGTTGTTCCTCATAAAAGCATATCACAGATTAACGTAACGAGTGAAATAAACAAACAAGTCCATTTTTTTTTTTTTATTCATAGTCTCTCTTCTTCTTTTTTTCTTTTTTTCTCCTCCGCTGCTTGTAAATCTTTATCACAAAATACTTGACAAATAATGTTGAAATATTGGAAGAAATTAAATATAAAAATTTAGAGTGGAGCTATTAGCACCCCTTGAAAACTCTCATCAAACCCCTTTTTTTTACCGCCCCCATCATATAATTAGAAAAATTAACATATTTATTTTAATTCCATAGACAATCTTAACAACATTTACAATAAAGAGAGTCCTGGAATAATTTTTTTTAAAAAAAAAAGTATGCAACATAATTAAGAAAAGACTAATACTTTTATTGCATAAATTATAAACTATTGCTCGTCTGTGAAGTTTAAGAGTTCAATCATGGTAATATTTATTATCTGCACCAAAAAAATTACATAAAGCCAACAAAAATACAAATTAATCAAATGAAAACACTTAACATTAATTAATAATATATTTTTTACATTAAGTCCAAAAGTTTTTTTTTTATTCATAGTCTTTTTTTTCTTTTTTTTCCTCCGCTGCTTGTAAATCTTTATCACAAAATATTTGATAAATAATGTTGAAATATTGGAAGAAATTAAATATAAAAATTTATTCTGTAGTGGGCCGATTAAGTGCTATTTTCATCCACGATCGAGATAAACACAAGATGCTTGGGTGCCATACTGCCATTTGTACTAAGAAGATAGTTAGAGAAGCAAATCTCAAGATCTTCTAGTGCCAATTCTCTGTCAGCATCCTAGCTGACAGTAATTTACGAGGCTAACTTGACACATCTTAGTTGGAGGGATTTGCGAGGCTAACTTGACTCACATCTTAATTGGAGGGATATTATCAAGGTATCATCTGTAGTCTGATCGATACCTAGAGAATCAAAGCTCATGGATTGGTCATGCTAAATGTACGAGTAATCGAGCCCAGTTACTTGTTACGGAGCACCCAAAAGTTCTAGCCCAAGAGTTCGGAGTAAGAGACCAAATATTGGCGAACACTCGTCCCGTAACATAATGTTTGCATTTATATGGGTTATTATTGTTGAGTTAGATGGTCATACAAACTTGTTTGTTATTTGATGATCATTGTTTCTAAATAATATAGGTTTATTTTTATTAATCTCACTGGCTCTTTAAATTCAATATTTTTATGTATGGGAGCACGTCTAAATACTAATGGTAATCACTGATCAAAAGAAAATTTACACGTCGTTCAGGTGCCTTTTTTTTTTTAAATAAATCTATGTAAAAATAGTTTTTGTAAATTTATACAAGATTAAAGAATATAAACTAACTCAATATACTTTTCTTATTTTACTAACACCAAACTTCATGATGTAGAACATGATTTTTGTACTTTTTCAGAGTTATAACTTGAACTATGAAGCTTATGGAAAGACGAATACAAGTATTTTTAACCATGTTGTAAATGGTCAGCAAATTTTCTAGGAATTCTAATTTTTGGGTCTCGGATTGTAGTTTGAAGATCTTTTACCTAATTTTTAGGCTTTTTTCTGGATTTCAATTTTATTTCTAGACATCATAATTGCATGTCCTTTTTTTATTCCTTTTATTTTAATTATTATAATTTTATTAAATAATATATTTTGCCTCTTTTGATAATTTCGCTTTCTATATATAAGAGAAAGTAAAACCCTAGTTTGTCAGCAACTTTTGATTAAGAATCAATTAATCATTATCATTTCAAACTTTGTTCTTCATCGTTTTCGCTTTGTCATTTTAGTTCTTAAATTTTTTAATCAAAATATGGTTTCATGAAAAATATGATCTAGATTCTTTAAAAATTGGAAAATCAATTTTATTTTCGTACTTTCAAAAAAAAAATATTTTGGGATATGTATAGTATAAAGATTAAAAGTTTTATTTACATACACGCAAACAAACAGTATGTGTATGTGGAATACCGGAATAAAAGCTTAATGCAATAACCATTTTGGGCTGTAGCAAATGAATTTTAGGCCCAAATTTTGGCCCACACTTACCTTTAAATTCACACACTATGAAGGCCCTGCCTCTATTCTGCTTAGTTTGAGTTTATTTTTCAAATAATAATGTTTGTTTCAACATCATTTTTTTTTAAGTCTAGGGATGATTAGTTTTATACTTTCTTTACACATATATACTTTAGGGTGTATTTTTCCAGATAATGTATATTTCAAATTTAATTTAAGAACTTAAGTTCGAGTCTAGTACTCTTTTTTTCTTTTTAGTTATATGTATATAATTGAATGGAAGTTGATTTCTCTCCCGCTAATTTGTGAGTAGAGCTGTTATATTGTTCCAAATTTATAAGGATTGAAATCTAGACTATACGATAGTAGTATTGATCTAAGCGAGTTCTAATTGAATTTTAATTGTAAATATATCAGTTGAATTTTGTTATATTAAAAACAAGACAGTAATCAATTGGACTAAAATGAACTACTGACTTTATTATTGTCTTTTTATAAAAAAAAATCTTGATTCAATTTCGGTATGAAATTAAGTTGATACAAGCACGATAGAATCATGAAAAATTAAAACAAATTGATAAAAAAATATAAAGAATTGTTAAGTTTTAAATAATAAACAAATTTAACATACATGTGTACTGGATTTAAATGCAAGAAATATCCTAGAAATGATCATTTTTGTTGTTGTCATTTTATCAAGACCCTCGAGAATATGTGATTGTGAGTTTCTAAATAAAGTTATAATCTATTGAAAATATCACACAAATATAGAATTAAAATTTGCGATATGATATTCCATATCGCAGGTGTCTGCTCACTGTTTTAACGAGCCTTCAATTATTATATAATAAGCTGTTAAGAGATGGAATATGAAAGATTAAATAATTGTGTGTGATAGCAGAAGCCAGAGAAGTGCTTCCAAAAAGCATGATTAAATCGACAACAATCATTCGGCTCCAAACTCACCACCTAGGCGCATGACCAAATTTACAAAACCCTAAATAAAATAATTATTACACATGTTGATTATAAAATTTAAATGGATGAGTGACACGTGATGTTAGATTCAAATATTAAAATTCTTAATATTATTGTTTAATGAAATTTTGATTTTTAATTTTTTATTAAGACGTTATTTGATCTTTAGAATAGCAATAATCATATTGTCACTTGATTATCTTTTGTTAAATTTAATATGAGAACAGTGTAATCATTTTCATGGAAATGAGTAGAAATAGCCCACACTTTTTTTTTTTTTTGCCACTATTTTAAAAAGTATTGAGTTTAACTTGACAAGTTGGTAAAATAAACAAGTTTTTTATTGCCCTAAAAAATTAACTAAGGATATGTTTGATATTACAGAGGTTATTTAAGTAGAGATTTAACTAAAAAATTTAGTTGTTGTCAATGAGAGTTTTTATTAAAAATTATAAAATTGTTTTAATAGATAAATTTTTTAAAGTTATGTTATGAAATAAATAAAATAAAATGTTCAAATAAATAAATGATATTTTAGATATTTTAATATTAAAAAATCTTTTCAAACTCTATTCAAAAGCCTAAAATTTGAACTTTTACTTCTAGAGACAAACAACTTATTTAATCTTTAAAAGTTTTATTAAAAAAATAACTGAAAAATAAAAAAAATTAAAAAGAAAATTTTATAAAATTAAATAAATACTTATAATTACTAGAGAAGTTATATTAAACAGACACTAATTAAAAGACGTATGTAACATGTAAATGAATAAATTATATCACTTCATTGAAAGCAAATGCATTACGTAAGCCCAAAAAACAAAAAACAAAAAACAAAAAATCTAACATTTAAAATCTTACAAGTTGCAATAAATTAAGAAGAGAAAATTTGGGGCTTGAATTGAGGGCGGTTAGAAGTTGTATCCAGTATTAATTTGGCTTGTACCAATTTGGTCAAAATATTTGACAACTAGTTCGAGTAATCTGTCGTATTCAATAGAAGGACTATATTATTATTATTATTATTTTTTATAAGCAGCAAATAGAACTATAGAATGACGAAAGCTTTCTTTTTTTCTTTTTTTTTTTTTGGTCGGTCAAAAAATATATATTTAAATGTAGAAACGTCTTTTAAAAAATTACTAATATTATGCTAAAAGAAAAAGCTTTTCAGCAATTTATACTATTCAATTCATTAGTGTACTTTTGACTTAAAAACAAAATAAAATTTGTAGAAAAATTAAAAAAAAAAAACTGGAGCTACTATTTTCTTTAGTTAGTTTGGAGACTTTCCTCATCTAAATTTTCGTGAGTGTATAATGATCTTGTTTCACTTATGTATTTATAATATAATTTGATTATTTCACATTATTATATAATAACAACCAACCATTACAACTCCTGGTATTTTATTCAGGAAGCTAGATTATCAGAAAATATTGTATCGTTTTTATTTTCTAAACAAACAATTTTCTTATTTTACTTGAATATAGAACATATATAAAATCATTTATATTATTTAATTTTTCTTATAGTAAAATCTCTGAAAGACACAAATGGGTAAAGAAATCCAATAATTAAAATTAGTCATAAAAAAAAAGAAAATTACTAAAAGATATGATGAGGGTTAATGTTTTATTACTTAATTGAGTAGTGTTATATATTCTAAATTTTTTATTTAAAATAATATGATATTTATCAATTAATTGATGAAATAATGTAATTAATTTTTATATAAAAAAATATTAATTAATTAATAAATATCACGTCATTTAAAATAATTATTTGAAATAAGAATTTTAAGATATGTAGAATTATTCAACTCTATTAGACGAAGCGACAAAGGGGCGTGGAGGGACAGCTGTCAAAAGCAGATAAAGCCACGCCACCCAAAAAGGGCAACAGCCGAAAGCGTGTCTGAAAGTGGCAGTTCCGTAATTAAAAAAAACACGAATCCATTTTTGTAATTTTGTTGGAACGATTGGCTGTTGCTCTTGCATGCAATCAAATATCTGACTCAGACGCGAACGAATCCCTATCGCGCTGTCATTGCGCTGTTTCATACACTTTTCACGTGGGATAATTACGAATAGTTCCCTATTGTTTATATTTTACTAAACAAAGATACAAGTTTTTCATTTGTTTTAGATTGAAACCCGACATCTCTTGAAAGGATTAAAATACTTTTCTCTTTTTTTCCTTTTTTAACTAACAAGTTAGTAATAGAAAGCTTTAATAATTTAAATAAAATTTGTTCATCTCAGTAGGGTCAAAGGATGACAATTTTTGAGATTAGCTCGTAAATCTCATATGAAGTTAATATCAAATCAGTGAGTTTAGACTTGTTAGAGAATATGTCTTATTTTTCAATAAGAATTTCTTAAGATATTTGATTCTTTAGTAGGATTCCTATTTAAAGAATAAGTAATTTTTCCTTAAGAATTTGACTTATTTAAGGAGGAATACTACTAATATAAGAAAATGATACTTTTTTTACAAGAAATAATTACTAAATATAAGGAGATTGAGTTCACTTATTTGTATAACACAGCAATCAATTTTTTGTAAGTATATAGTTTCTAGTGTGAGAGAAACAATAGATTTATTGAGAGATTTGGTGTTATTAGAGTTTTGGATGTGAGGAAAAATACTAGAGTGATTTTAATAATTTTTCACATAATGAATTTTTCTCTCGTCGCCCTTGGAGGCCGTGGTTTTTCTCTAGTATAAGAGATTTCCACATAAATTTTTGTGTTGTGTGATTGGTTTTTTTTTAATCTAATTTTTTATTTATTATTTTGTTTGATATTTTTACTTGTAAGATCTTGGGCAGGATTAAAAATTACCTAACAAGACTAATATAAAATGACTCAATTATATTATTATCTTGTCAAACTTAAACTAATAGAAATTCTATCTAGTATTTAAAGAAAAAAAAAAGAAAATTCTATCTATTTACTTATCATATCAAGGATTTTAATTTTTAATCTAACACGACTGTTAATTCAAAATTATGTCACTCATTTAATATTTTTCTAATATATTCTCAAAATTTTTGCTTATTTAATATATTTTACAATATTTTTAATTATTATCAATCTAAATTCTAATTAGTTTTGGTCTAAATATAATTAAATACTTTTTAAAATATGAAAAATATAATATATAATTCTATTTGTCAAAACATAGCCAACCGACATAACATAATTAATTGAATAGTTAACTGTTTTATAAATAAATTTTTAGTTAATTGTTTTATAAATATTTTTTTATGACAAGAATTCTTAACCAAAATCTGAAACAAATTATTAAAAGATTAATATAAATTCACATTATTAATATTTGATGACATAATATGAACATAATACGCCAACGGCCAACTCTAACGAGACTTCAATTAGGAATCTACTTCATAATTACGTCTTTATTAGAGAATATATAAAGGTTATGGACCTGAAATTTATTGTACCATTTGCACAGTTGAAGTTTCTCAAAACTAGTTAAAAAGCACTTTAACTAAAAGCTGTCCAAAAGCACTTCTCTTTCTCGCTGTCTCTGCCCCTCGGGCTATATATTAAAAGCTTCTTGTGCATCTTTGTTCTTGTTATCTCCATCAGTACTGTACATCAAGCTCTAAGCTTTAGCCCTCGCTTTTTCAACTTTCAAGACTTCAAAGCCCTCTCTTTTCATTTCTAACATCACAATTAATTCACATGGAAGATCGTAAGGAGGTATTTGTTTCTCTATCTCTCTCTAACTGTGTTTCTGGCTTTTTAATTTCCTCATTTGGGGTGTTTGTTTGCTGAGAAAGTTTATATAGGAAAGAATGAGAAAACTTTATATCTTTTGAGTTTTTGTTTAGCATGTTAGTGAACTTCTGATGAATTTGCTAGTGAAAGAGCTTTTTTGTTTTTTTTTTTTTTGCCTTTAAAGCAAAAATTTTCCAATTTCAGATGATTAAAAATCCAGCTTTCAAAGAATATGAGTTTCCAGTTTTCACTTTCAAGTGGGTTTAATTTGGTTGAATTACTTGAAAAAATTTTAAGCTTTTTTCTTTTTGGGTAGAACAAAAAATTCTAAAGGCTCTGAATATATCAGTTTAGCATTTTTCTTAAGTTTTTGTATATCTTGGTGATGTTATTAGTTGTTTTTAATTGACTTTTTGGTCATATAAAGTGAAATTCCTTTGTAAACACTTCTCTTAAGTGAGATGTTCAAAGAAGCAATCATTTTACTTTGTCAAAGCTGAGAAACAGTCAAAGCTGCCACTTTTTTTGATTTTTTTTGCCTTTATTTTTCTCCTTAGATATCGGGATGTGTGCTAATGGATCTTTGCATTGATAGGTTCTTTTGCTTCTTTCACACATGCAAACTGTCTTTGTAGTCCACAGATTTCGAATCCTTACAAGGAGTATTAAATCTTTAAAAATACTTAAAAGAATTCATTGATCAATGATCCATAATGGTTCTTGAAGTGATAATCAATTACAGTTTGAAGATTATGACGGGGATTGCTTTGAAACTTAATAACCACTTACGTTCATTTAAAAAAAAAATTGTTTTCTTTTAATGTGATTAATGTTTTACGTTCTTTTGTATAGAAAAATGCTCCATGGCTATCTGTGCCGCAATTTGGGGACTGGGACCAGAAGGGACAGGTGCCTGATTATTCATTGGATTTTTCAAAAATTAGAGAAATGAGGAAGCAAAACAAAAGGGATGTGTCAAGAGCAAGTCTTGGCAATGAAGAAGACTTCATTAATCCAACTGCCCCCAGTAACAATAAAGCCCACAATAATCAAGATGATGAGCAGCATCATTTTCATCAGAGCCATCACCACCACTCTCCAACTGTAAGAATTTTTCATTTTTTTTCACTCATTATCTTCGTAGAAAATATTATATGAGATCGATGTAGTGCCGCTTACAAGTCTTTTTTTTTTTTTAAACAAGTGTTGGTAATTGGCAACCAACTTTTGGTTGTTAGATTAATGAGAAAGAATGAAGCCAATTTCAAAGTAGAGTAATTTAGAACATTTCAAATTCCGGAAGTAGGTTGTTACTTGTAAGGAATTGATTGGTTGATTGTAACAAGTTAGGAAATAGGAAGTGGTTTCATGGTGATATGAGACTCTGAAAACAGAGTTTCTGGGCAACATAATTGGATAGATAGATTCAATGCAAGTATACAAATGATAGTTGGTGAGTTTTAGTTATGGAGATATAGAGATAGTCTGATAGACATCACAAACATTTGCAAGAGCAGCGGCATACATGTGCTGTATATGATTGTAGGGTGATCACTTAGCTGTTATTATTAAATCTTGTGGGGTTGATATTTCCTAATAACTAGGTAGCAGCTAACTTACAAATTAACATGGTTTTGATTTAACTGGTCAACTTCATTGAGTGATGGAAGGAAAAGGACATAGGTCGGTTGAGTAGGTTTATCCGGCCTTGCCAGTTCAGGAATCTTGTATATTTTAAGCCTCTCGTTACTTAATTGGTTAGAAATAATCTGTTTAAGTGAAAGGAAGATATAGAAAATAATAAACCTGATGTGCAAAGTGAAATGGTCAATGCCCTTTTTTTGCCTCCTTCCCTTTTGTTTTTTGACTGATGTTTTCTTGTTTAGGGTGTTGGTGTTACTGCTAATAATCAAAGCTTAAACCTTAAGTGCCGTCCGAGTCAATATTCTCTTGGAGATTACATATTGAATAGATCTTGGGAAGTTATTTGTGTGCAAAAAATTTTAAAAAAAAATTAGGATTGTAGAAACCGATAAGTACAGAATCTGTGAATGCCAGACAAAATTCTTTGAAGTCTTTGTAACGGTTGCATGCGAGTCTACGGCTTGGTTCTTATAAACAAGTGGGGCTCTTAGGATCTACATACTTTAATAATTTAAAATTCTTCAAAGATCATTTTCAATATGTTGTGATATAGATGTGTGCTGGGAACCAGGCAACATAATTTTTGTACTTGATCCAAGGTGGTGTCTTTTATACTTAGGCCACACAAGAGTGCAAGTGGTGCACATGCAATAATTTTTTTAATCTACAAACCAGTTTGGGTGGTTAGGGGTTGGCATATTATCAATGTACAAGATACACATGAATGTAGTTAATCTTTAGTTGAAGATGTAGTTAGTCTTTAGTTGGAGTGTTGCTAAGGTCCCAGCTCAAGTCTGCATTTTATAAAATAAGGATTTTCGCATCCTCAGTATTTCTATTTCTTTTTTCTCTTGAAAAAATGAATAGCAAAATAGAAAAACAAAGATGTTCTGCTAGACTGAATAGATTGACATCTTTACTGACTTGAATAAGTGAAGAAGATTATAGGGGCTCCCTCATAAATGGCTGGTTAAAGATGATTAGCAAGTTTATAGAACATATTCTCAGTGAATCATTTGTCATCTTTTGCTGCAATTTCTGAAATATCTTTTCTCGATTTGGCTAGCCTTGTTCTTACTATGTTCCTGGTTGATTCTTCTTGGACAGACTAGGAGGAGCTTTTTGAGCTACTTCAACTGTTGTGTAAAAGCTTGACGATCAAGTGAAGGACCAATCTCTCTACTCTTTGTGTAGCTCAACCGTTGTAGAAGCTTGACGATCAAGTGAAGGGCCAATTTCTATACTCTTTGTGTGCTGCTGCACTTTTTTCTTGTTTCACCCTTCTTAATTGGGTTCTATTTCTTTCCATTTTCAGAAGTAAACAATGATGACATTGATATATTGCTTCTTCTTGCCGCTAGCTTCTTTGATCAATCTCATGATTTCCGTTTGATTTTTGTTCTATGTAATGAAATAACTATTAGAAATGTGAGATGAGATGTAAATTTTATTATTTTTGAAGATGTAAATTTATACGCTAGTGTTGACTGAAATCATGGAGAGCTGATTCATACAAATTCGTATCTCGGCTCTTCCATCACTAAAATCACTACAACAATCAATTGATCAGAACCAAAGTATACAGAAATTACCATTACATAATGAATAGAATACTTGAATACTACCTCTCATGAAAATCAAAAGCCTCCAAAAAATCAGATGACAGCACTTCTTAGCTGAACCTTCGCCTTCTCAGCATCAATTATACTCTCAACCAATTTCACTGCAACATCAAGCTTCCCCTCCGCATTCACCACCACATAATCAAAATTTTTCACGTGCTTTATCTCCTCTCTAGCCGTAGCAATTCTCACTAACAACTCCTCCCTACTCTCAATTTTCCTCTCAACCAATCTCTCCACCAACGCCGTCTCACAGTCTGCCATCAAAAACACAAACACCGCTGAATCCCCCAAAACCCTCCTCAAAGTCTGAGCTCCTTGAATGTCCACTCTCAAAATTATATCATACCCTTTTGCCATATACTCCCTAATTTGCTTCTTTGGTATCCCCTTATAATCCCCATACACTAGTGCATATTCCAACAGCTCGTTTTTATCAATCATTGTTAAAAACTCTTCCTTCGACACAAAGTAATAATCTTTCCCATTCTCTTCGCCAGGCCGCATTGGCCGACTAGTAGCAGTCACAACAAAATGAAGTGAATCACGCGATTCCCTCAGCTTCTTTATAAGAGCATCTTTGCCGACCCCACTTGGCCCACTAATTACAATTATCAAAGGATTTGGAGGAGGACAAACTGGGTTTGAATCGAAGGCATGACCCAAAGAAGCTTCAAGAGACCGTAAAAGCTCAGCCTTTTTAACTGCAGCAGTCTGGGTATGGTTCATTCTGAGGTTCGATGAGAAAAAATGTGGGGTTAGAGAGAGAGAGTGATGGAATCTTTGTTGTGGTTGCTTAACTTTAATGGGGTTATTTTGGAAGGCAAATAGGGAGTTGGTTTTTGAGATGTTGGAGAGAGATAACGAAGTGCAGAGTCGGCGAAACATGAGGTTATTTTGTTGCAGAGTGTAAAAAAGAATACAAAACACAAATCAGACACCAATAACATTACCAAAACAAAAAACCCTACCCCACTCAAAATTTTTCAGAACCCACACACCAAAATTAAATTTGCACAAGGCACTTGACCCCGGAATCTCCTTGCCACCGCTGCTGCTTAACTTGACAAAGACCCTGAAGTGGGCTTGGCGTGGTGTGTAAATTATACTGACGGCAGCATGGTTTTGTGATTACAAATTTTAAGGTAATATATCCCTAGCAATACACACACAGACACAAATGAGAGCTCAGTTAATGAAAGTAACATATGGCAAAGCTCAAAAACTGCAAGTTTTAATATGACGTAATCTCAAATAAAAGATTAGAAGCCTGAATGCCACTAGATGAATTAACTTAAATATAACATAATTGAGACTTTTTAGAGTTTATAGCTTCACTATAAACTCGTCCAGTCCAGACTATGAGCAGAGACAACAGAAAGTCAGAAACTATGGCTTGGCTGCTATTCGAAGGGCCATATATTTCTTGAATATTCATTTATCAATTTGATGACCAAGAACAACCTATAACGGCATTTAAACTTATCCTTCTATCGTTTAAGTTGGCAAACTAAGAACCCAATCCGATACTCAAATTCGGGTTCATCTCTGTTACATGGCTCCAGGCATGCGCTACCTTCCAAATGCAATCCAAAATACTATTATACAATACAAGAATTTTATCTCAAACAATCAAACTCACTACAGCCGACGTAATTGAATTCTCTTTTATTGTCACAAATCGTGCCGTGCTTCCGACCAACAGTGCCGGAATATCACAATTCACAAGCTGTTCTAAATTCTGCTGTAGATTATTTTATACACAACATGACGAATTTTATTAAATATAATCAAGTGTAACACAAAAGTATAACTTAATTGCAAATTCTAAAATCATTAACAAAAATACACCAAATGAATTTTTATTAAATGGAGCTTAATTAAAAAGAGAGAGAGAGAGAGTTCTTCACTAACAATTTAGAAATTCAGGACTACAAATCATTACAGGTAGAATGAAATTAAAACAATTAAACAAATCACTGAAATATATCCGACTTGAAGATAATAAATTCTTACTTGAAGGACCAGTAGTGGGCAGACAACGTGGCGGCGGCAGCCGCGACGCGGTACCGGCGGCGGGTGGCCGATTAGTGAGGGCTTGTTCTCAGTTTTGAGTTTTGAAAGAGACGGAGCAGCAGAACCGTTTAGAATTTAATTAGGATTGCGAGCTTCTCCACTCCAGTAAATGAAAAACGATTGGAGAAAAAAATAAAATGAGCTTTTCCACGTGTCAAACCCGCATTGGCTACCAGTTTCTTGCGGCTTCTCGTTTCTTCGGCTTCATTCTATAATTTCCAGGGCTCTCTCTGTTAGTCTTCAGCGTTCACTGAGGGCATAGTAAGGTAAAATTTAATCTCTAATTTTTCACCTTTCTGTGTTTTGTTTATTTTTGTTTAATTAGTAAATTTCTTGAAGCTTTTAACTTGCACTACTAGATTGAGGCAGCTCGAAGTGTTCTTTTTTGAAATTCATATCATTATAAAAGTGTAATCTTGGTTTAAAATTCATTTCTTTTGAGACTCAAGAGTATATAGCTATTCCGTACACGATAAAATATTTGAGCTTGTTTGATTTGAGCTCTTCTTTTATTTCACTCAAGCAAAGTTATTACAGTAAACTTTATTAGTTTTTTCTTCAAAAATTATACGTTAAAGATACAGACACTGGTACTTAACTTTTGTTTTTCTTTGATTATGATTCTGGAAATAGATTTCAGACTTAGCAAGCAATGCCAGTTACTTTCTACGATCTCAACTCGGACACTGGTCTGAAGAAACTTGACGATTACCTGCTCACTCGCAGTTACATTACTGGGTATATTTCTACTATGTCAAAATATCATTGAGAAGTTATGGTGGGAAATATCATTTCTCTTTTGTTGTGCTTTTATCAGGTACCAAGCTTCAAAGGATGATATAACTGTTTATGCAGCACTTTCTAAACCACCGTCATCTGAATATGTGAACGTGTCTCGCTGGTACAACCACATTGATGCGCTTTTAAGGATTTCGTAAGTTTCTCATCTTGTAAAAAGTTCCCAGTGTTGTGTTAAATTGTGTAATAGATTTTAAATAGTTTCATTTTCCATGAAACGTTTTTGCTTACTTCTGAGCATTGCCGATTCAGTGGTGTTTCTGCAGAAGGGTCTGGTGTCATTGTAGAGGGATATGCTCCTATTGCAACTCTTCCAGTTGATGACAAAAATGCAAGTAGTGTTGTTCTGTGTTCATGTCATAGGCACGTGACTGCCTTTTGTATGTTTAATTAATAATGACGATTGAACAAGCATTTTGCTTATTACGGGTTCAGTTTTTTCCATTGCTCTGGACTCCTATTAATTTTTATAATCATGGGGTTCGGATTTGGAGGGGGTTGGCTTATTTGGGAACTTATATCAATTATGCTCCTCGCTTGGTTATGAAATTTGGCTATACTTAATTCTCAGGCTGCTGCCGCTGACGATGATAATGATGATGTGGATCTGTTTGGTGAGGAGACAGAAGAGGAAAAGAAGGCTGCTGAAGAACGCTCAGCTGCCATCAAAGCATCTGCAAAGAAGAAAGAATGTAAGCTTCTCGTCTTATTGGCTGATTAATTTGTTTATTAACAACAGGCTCAGCTGTTTTGTGCTTAATTTTTCTATTCTACATTCTGAATTCCCTCGTATTTCATTCTCAGCTAGCAAGTCATCAGTTCTATTGGATATAAAACCATGGGATGATGAGACTGATATGCAAAAGCTCGAGGAAGCAGTACGCAGCATTAAGATGGAAGGGTTGCACTGGGGAGCATGCAAGTCTTTTCTATATGCACTTCAGCTATAATTTCCTTCATATTTGATGTCAACAAATATATCTTCAATGCTCGCTGCAGCTCAAACCATCTTCTAATTAAATTTCACCTTTTCTCGATCAGAAGAATGTAATCGGACAAGCTTATATTAAACTTGCAGTTTAGTTTCTGAACTTCGAGCTAACATGAACATGTTTGATGTCATAGCCAAACTTGTACCTGTTGGCTATGGCATAAAGAAGTTGCAGATAATGTTTACTATTGTGGATGATTTGGTGTATGTTGACAATCTCATTGAGGAGCATCTGATGGCTGAGCCAATAAATGAATATGTCCAGAGCTGCGATATCGTAGCCTTCAACAAGATATGTAAGTGTATCACATATGTATTCCTATGCTTGTCTATTCATTTGATTCATACACATGCCAATAGCAACCTTTCCATAAAACTTCCAATAATCCTAATCTTAGGCTCTATATTTGTAACAGAATCCAAGAATCCTTGATGACGGGTGCTGGTGAGGTTTCCGGAGGGAGTTCTTGGTTAGCCGGTCACTGCAAAGTGATTACTATCCTGTTTTTTGTTCTACAGCCTTTGCTTCTGTTATAAAGTAGAATTATTCCAAGTATTTCAGCTGGAACAGCTGTGTACGTTTTCTATTTTGTATTTACTCATGATCTGGCCTGGTCTACCCAATCATGATATTGAAGGATGGGACCTTTTCTCGAAAAACTCCATATCCCTGCTCGAAGAGATGGTCATCTGGGCTTCCCTGCTACAGGTGTCATCACCCTGCAAAGAGGTGAAACCAACCAAGATGTATGTCGTCCGACCCAACCTCAGACTCTTTCTTCCCGACCTATTTGACTCTCTGGCCGCAGTTATTTAGGTGGTATCCCGAGATTGAAGAGATCGAATTCCTTTGTTCTTGGAGAGTGGTGTGTCCTATTGCTATGTTTGCAATGGAGTATTTAGAGAATTGTTCTGTACGATTTGTCTAGTTCTAAAGTAAGCTTCCTTCTGCTTGCATAAATTATCGACTTGGTGGAGTGATACCGTAAGAGATTGATAATTGATTCTTCTTATGGAATAGTATGAGGATGATGAGCATTGATCATCCTGCTTATGGCTCTGGATCAATCTGAACCTATCCGTAGATTGACCCAAACATATAATCATAATTCCCAACCAAACAAAAGAAAGCATGCCTACAAGGAATCTTTCAATTGGTATCACCAAAATTTAATGAACAAGTTCACTAGAATGAATAGTAAGAGGATGTAAACTTTTTGCACGAACAATTTTGTACATTGCAATGCAGCACTAAAATATTTGTTCTGACTAGCCTTGTGTAGAGAACAATACAAGTGATACTGTAATAGTGCACCTTCAGTCTTTAAATCTTACACAATCTCTTCTCATGATAGATGAATGACAACGTAAAATACACTCTGGAGAGAAGCAAGTCCCAAAATGCACAAAAACCACAATCTTTGTCGTACAAAATATTACCATAGGAGATTCTAACCAGGCAACATAGTGGATCACAACCAAAGAGCTTGACCACAAAATGGCTTAATTACACATCAAGCTGTCTCCTAGGTCTACCTAATCTAATAACAGGCTCTTACTCCTTAAGGTATATGTTTAGCAGAACAACTTTTTCATATAACACCAACAAATTTTAATTCTTATGAGAATCACACCTTTTTGATAATCTGAACAACGTCCTCGTCCTCGAGCTCATGCTCCTGATGAGTATAAAGCACAAATATTTCTGGTTAGATCAGCAAAGGAGGTGAAGATGAATTTGAAAAAAAAAAAATACAATTAAAACCAAAAAAAGAAAAGAAAAGAAGAATGAAGACAGGAACTGAGAACACGAGAATTGGGGTATAGAGTCAACCTTGCCAACTCTTTGTGGCTTGTGTTTTGCGCTTGACCCCCATACCAGAGCACTGCACATCAGGTTTCCAGATCAAAGTATTTAGTGCAGTATAAAAAAGGGACTGAAAAATGAATTCAAATTGGTTTCCAATATCCATGTTCTTCATTTCTTAAGAAATTCAAGCTTTTTGGAGCCATAAGTTTGGGAAAGAATACTCACTACTTAAATTGTTTAACCATATCTTTGTGAATTCGCTCGCAGAAATCCTCGACTGTCCTCTTCTTAGATGACAAAATCACAGGGTCTTCATAGTCCGGATTCATCCCTTTGGGCTTTGTGTATATACGAGTTAAATTAAGATATTCCCATATCTTCTCCAGCAAACCATCCAGGTTCCATTCCAGATGCGCACTGCACAGTAGTTATCACAATTTACAAAACAAATGAGCAAATAGTGCCCAGGAAATCCTTGAAAGCGTGCTAACTTATAATCTTACAGCAAGAAAGCAGCAAATGTTTTTAATTTGATGCAACCATATTTTATATTAGTTCTGGAAACTCCAAATGGAATAATGGAACAGAGATCAATGACAAAAGACTTGAAACAATTATGGAAAGAGACAAATAAAAGTGGAAAGAACATTACCTAACTGGGCAATAGTGAGGAAGCTTATCCAAAATCTCCAGCTCTTCAAGAGTAATCTGATCAATTTTGTTTATGACATAGATGCAAGGCATATATATCCTACTGCCTTCGATGACATCAATAAGGTCATCAGCTGTTGCATCGTATCTCAGAGTGATATCAGCATTATGAATTCTGTATTCACTGCATATTGCCTTCACAGTGTCAAGGTCAAGATTTGTGTTGGTAACTGTTGAGGTAAAATTGATACCTCCCTTATCTTTCTTCCTGAATGTCAGATTAGGTGGTTGTTTGTTTAACCTATTAAAAGAATACAACTTATCAAATTGATCTAAAAAATATATAATTACACAAAAGTGAGCTGGTCAAGGTTAAATTGAAAAAAATAACAATTAAACAAACTAAAAGCAAAGAGGATAAGTTCTGGAGTGTGGGAAAAAGACATCTAAGTTCTCAAATGCAGATACTGTTATAAATGTGACTTAAGAGGCATAAGATAGATGTTAAAAGGAATATTAAAGTAGCAAAGTCCACTGGGTAGTGCTGAATAGAGTAAGCTTTAGAAAATTACACAGAGAAGAGTAGGACCAACTACTGTATGATTTATCAAATATCAAAGGAATGCTTAACGTATTGCGAATAGCAATAGAAAGTCCTTTAGGGAATTTGGTTATTAACACTTTCTAGGAAAGAAAAAAAAGAGAATGCCAACCAACTAAAAACAATTGGCTCACAATTTTTAAAATCAGCAGATACAAAATGTTTAAAATTTATTAGCACTAGCATCAAACTAAGAAACAACTGAACAGATGGAGGCATCAAACCAGAGAAACTATACAGTGAAATAAAGTGCAATTAGTATACCAGAACACCAGCTTAGAGCATGAAAATATAACAGATACGGTCAGATTACCTAATGCCAAATCCCTCAAGCTCTTTCTCTATCAGACGCTTGTGAGTTATTGGCTTTATTGCATCAAGAACAATTAAGATACAATTGCATGTCCTAGCAGTACTGATAACCTGAATTGCAAAGAAATGACTTTTCAATAAAATGATTCCCAAAGAGTAGAGCATACAAAGATGCAAATGAAACAGAAATATCCAAACTAGACAACGAGATCTGCATACAAAACGCATAAAAGGAGAAAGGTGGGAAAAAAAGGTAATGTTAAAAATAGAACAACAAAATACTAGACTGATAAAATTCAAAAAATAGAACCACAAAATACTAGACTGATAAAATTCAATCTCATCATTATCAGTAACGACCACAATAACAAAGACAAGATTGAAAAATTTCCAGCTACGAAAAAAGCATGATGCTCGAAAGAGATTCTCCAAAATAAAAGTATACACCAAACATATTATGATTACCTGTCTTCCTCTACCCTTCCCATCCTTAGCACCCTCGATGATACCAGGAAGATCCAACAACTGCAAATCATAATAGCTGCAGCATTATATTTATCTTTAAAGAAAGAACCTATATTAGGAAGGAAGATTGAGGATCATGAGGTTATAAAATCATGAATCTAATCTAAACGTGTGAATTTATCAAATAACATTTTGACATGATGACATGCATTATGACAAATTGCCTCTCTATTATTTTTTATCAGATTCTCAAATAAGTCAAATTTGTGAAACTTATATGATCAACATTGAACCCATATCCTATTACAAAACTTGATATGTGAAACCCTATGGATCATAAATACCGATCAGTGAATTTGAATTCAATAAAAGATTCAAAATCCAAGTTCACATTCTTTCTCACACTTGCTCCCTCCCACTTTTTGGTTTTTTAATAAAAATATAACACGTAGATCAACCGAAATATAACATGTAGATCCTACACATTATACTTGAATGAAGCTCCTCTAACTAGATACAAGAATATAACAACCTCTTGACATAACTTTCATCATTCAACTCGAAATGATAAACTAAATACTATTTTATATTTCAGGTTGTGGCACTGCCCAAAATAAAAGTACAAATAATTAACAATACCTGAATTTTGGCACCTCTATACGTAATCACACCCGGGATACAGGTTAAAGTAGTAAATTCATATGAAGCAACCTGCAAACCAGAAAGAAGAGGAGTCACACTAAGGAAGCAGAAATTTTACAAATAAACAAGTTTCATCTCATCTTTCCCGTCCCCTTAATGCAGAACACATTAATGAGATCAAGAGGAGTCACACTAGGGAAGCATAAATTTTACAAATAAACAAGTTTCATCTCATCTTCCCCATCCCCTTAATGCAGAACACATTAATGAGACCACAAACAACAATTTCATACCTCTGAAAATGTCCCTGTTAACTTATTCAAAAGTGTAGATTTCCCAACTGAGGGGAAACCGACTAGACCAACTCTAGAATCTCCACTTTTAGTGACATCAAAACCTTCCCCACCAGCACCACCACCTCCTTTGGACGTAGGTGTAAGAAGTTCCCTTCGTAGCTTTGCAAGTTTAGCCTAAAAACACAAAAGCAATCACATATAGCATCGTCAAAATATTAAATTCTAATGAAACAGCAAGAGGTGAGTGTGAATGATGATCAAATGAGGCTGGGACTCAGAAAGGTTAGATCATTTCTAATACATAACCAATAGTTATCATGTTAACTATCACATTTGAAAAATTATGTTTTCACAGTGCTTCAACTGAATATAAAGAAAACCAGTCTCACATTAGCCTCTAACAAGGTGATCATCAAAAGTCAACTATAACATCAAATTCAATACGTTTATCATGCCAAATAGACTTTCCTCTGGCATCCAGTTATGAGGTATAATCTTATTCCTATTTCAAAATCATTTAATGTAGGGAAGGATTGGGTCTAAAAATAAGTCATAAGATACATTAGTAAAGCAAACAAAGGCGCTAAAACTAAATTGATAGTAAAAGATAATATCCCTTCTAAATTGGCCACACACTATATTCTTCCAAATCAGAACAAAGAAGTGGAATATATTCCCCTAAAATACTGGAGCAATTTTCATTGCTTATATAAGAAAAGGATATATTTGAGATATAAAACTTCACAAACAACTCACTCTATGCAGGCAACAAGCATGATTAAACATAGGGTATTTTTTAACGGTTACAAATTATTTACAAGCTTATCACAAGTTGTAAAAACAGTGGGGATTTATCTGAAGGTTTTCAAATTATTATTTTCATGAATGATAAAAGAATCAATATTTTAAGTAATAAAAGGGGAATTTTTAAGTAATAAGGGGGGATATTTCACTAAATTGGGGGTGAGTGGAAATTCAAAAACCTAAGAGGATCTGATTGAAAATTTTCATTGCACCACACTTTGCAATTCAACAGAAAAATTCATGTACCTTGAGCAAGCCAAGATGATGCGCCGTAGCTTTGTTCTTCTGAGTCCTTGCCATCTACGACACACACAAACAAAGCCAGATGTTCATATTCTAGTATCATATATTCAATTCTCAATTTTGACGAGCATATTTTTGAGAGTTAATAAAACACAAAAAAAAAATAAAAATATAATTTTCTTTGAAAAAAAATTATTGGAAATATCAATAAATATTAGTAAAATTCAAACAGAGTTACTTCATCTTCAATGTCCTTGATTTTCTGCATGACAGTCGCCATTGTCGCAGAAGAGACAGGATTATCAAACAGGTAATCAGATCAACGGTTAACCGGCGGTTCAGATTGAGCTGTGACGATTATCTCTGCGTTAATTTGAGAAACAGAGAGTTTTTGAGGTAGAAGAAGAAGACGAAGGTACTCGAAGAAAACGGCGAAGGGTTTTAATTGAAGATAAAACTCTGGGCTCAGCCCGAATTGCCCATGTCGCCCGTTGGGCCGAACGGATTACGGCCCAGTCCATTTGTTTGTTGGATGACGGTTCACTTTTTCTTTTTAACAAGAAGAAGAAGAATAATAATAAAATCAGTAAATTGACCTAAAAAATTTTGTAATTTGAAGACTTCATATAGTATGTACAATAAGTCATGACGTAAACAATATTTCTCACATCTCGTTAATCTATTCTTTTGATACCGTTCATGAAGTATTACAAAATTGCAATTGCTTTATGTGTGTAACCAATCATTATAAGATTGGTAATATGAGTTACCGCGAAATATAATTTTAAAATACTTTGGCCCTATTTAGTATTGAGTTTAAACTGTGGTTTAAAAATTGAGTTGATTTAATCTACTACTTGTATGATAAAAAATTTATAAAATTTTTATAATTTTTTATCCAATCTATTATTTAAAAGTCTATTTACTACATACTAATTTTTATTTCTTAATTACAATTTTTTTTTAAACCAACTGTAGTTTATTAAAAGTTATATCGTCTCATTTTCAAATAGGGCATTTGTCAAATAATACCTATTGTTTATCAGTTCAACATGATAAAATGATTTTTACGATCACAGCCATATTTTGAATTAAAGCCAAAAGACTACCATCAAAGAATATCATTTATTTTTATTCTGAAACTGATAAAATTGTTGAAGCCCGTAAGAAGAATAGAAAACTTGCTAGTTGCTAGAACGGGAACGAGAAAATGGCTGTAATTTTCCATTCAATAGACTGGGGGCAAAAAATTTATAAAATTGGATTTGGTTAAGAATGTTAGAAGCTCAAGCTACCTATATACAAAAAGGGCCTGTAGGATGTTACAAGTCAATTCCCAGAAAATATTTCTCTCCACAGCAAGTTTGATCTTAAGCTAGTGAGTTCTTTAGAGCTTTCTTGTGGGGGTTTTCGCTGTGGTGCTTCGACTGAATGCTTCGGACTCCAGCAGCTAGTGACTAAATGTTATTCACTGAATGATGAAGAAAATGTAGATAACAATTACCATTCTCGATGACTGTTGACAATCTCATCAAGGAACATTTTGTGTCCGAACCAATACATGAGTATGATGTACATAGCTGCATAGTGTAGCGTACAACGAGGTATGACTTCGGGATTACTGGCGACAGCTGCTGAAGAATCTTCTTGATCAATACTCAATTCTCACTGCATGCAAAGTGAAAGTTATATTTTAGAATTTCCATTTTTATTTCAAGTGTATAGTTTCCACTGTGGATTTTGTTCTCAGTGGACAGTGTCATTGCACCGACTTTGCTAGTTTCACGATGAAGAATTAGTTTTATTGCATTGCAGCTCCAGATCTAAAGTGGCAATATTTTATTTAAAGTGCAAACCATGTTTACAGATACCATTCATGAAACTCCAAATGGAATTATCACAGAAATTAATGAGAGAAGACTTTAAAAATTACCAAAGAAAAAAAAGGAGAAAATTAAAATACCACTTACCTAACTGGGAAGCAGCAATCAAAAATAATTTGATCAATCTTGTTTACGTCATATGACCTTAAAATGATATCAGCATTATGAATTGTGTTTTCTAGGCAAGACATGTATTGGTGCTTTTGAAGAGACCCCCTTATCTCTCTTCCAGAGATCAGGCACTCCTTGCTTCAACCTGTTACAAGTTAAAATCAACAAGAGGAATAAACAATAACTCAAAGGGTTAAAGGAGGACCCGAAAGAAAAAAAACTATGTTCTGGAATGTGAAAAAATGAAGGGAAAACAAGTGCTAGAATGCAAATGATCTTATAGAAATACAACTTAGGAGGCATAACATGGATGTTAAAAGAAATATTCAAGAACCAAGAGAGAACATATTAATATATTCAAAAATATTTTTCTTCTTTTTCTTTACCCCGTATTTTCATTGACCTTAAATTTGTTTTCATTCTCATTTCTCGAAGAATCAAGATACATAGCATATTTAATTTTCTGAAAATAAAAACCTATCTACTTACAAGCTTGGTGTTCCAATTGTAGTGAAAATAAGTCCAGTGATCTCAGAAGACTCTGTATCTCAGAAGAAAGTCTCTATCAGCAGATTCTCCCTCTCTGGGGTTTCAAACCTGAGAAGGATCCAATTCACTACTTTTACGCCTCAACTCATACAGTAACCCACGTTGCTGTAAAAAGAAGTCAACTTGCTGACAGGTAATGCACCTGAGAACTTTTTAATATTCTACACTGAATTGTCAGTAGAGTGGCCACAATGTGGATGTATTCTAGAAGCGTATTCATCTTAGCTCAAGGTTAAAACTGCTTCAAATAAGGCTTTGGTTTTTCAGTGCTATTGTCAGCAACTTGTCCTCAGTCATTCAACAGAGCGCCGAAGTATTAGGTACATAACCGACGCCCTTAATGTGAAGAATCAAATTATCCAAAATTGAATACGTTAGATCAGCTGCATGATGACTTTTGTCTCTGGCAACAAAAGCATGGACCTCATTATTCACTTCTATCCAACTACGACCAGCTTCTTTCATTACCCCATCAAGGTCCATTTTCTTCCTCACCTGCTTGGCATCAGCCCACATACTGTTACATGCAAAAGTATTTGAAAGCAAAGTATATGAACCACTATCCATTGGATCTATAGAAATTGCCATCTCCGCTGCATATCTTCCCAGTTCAACATTTCCAAACATTCTACATGCATTGAGTAAACTCCTCCACACAACTGCTGCTGGTTTTATTGGCATTTTCTCAATAAAATCCTTTGCTTCATATAGTTTGCCCGCACGGCCAAAAAGAGAAACCACAGATGCATAATGTTCCATCCCTGGTTCAATTCCAAACCCAGCCATTGATTGAAAGTGATCAAGTCCATCTTCTATGAGTCCTGCATGGCTACATGCTGATAGCACACCCACAAATGTGATGTAATTGGGTTCTAGTCCTTCTATTATCATTTCTCTGAACAATAAAAGGGTTTTCATGGGTTCCCCATGATGTGCATTAGTACAAATCATGGAATTCCAACAGGCAACGTCTTTCCAAGTTGTGGAACCAAAAGTTTCATAAGCATCTTCAAGGCTTCCACATTTAGCATACATATCGATAAGTGCACTTGTAATAAATGGATCAAAGTCCAGACCCAGCTTTATAAGGTGGTTATGGAACTGTTGACCATGCTTCAGACTTCCTAGGTTACTGGCTGCAGTGATTAGAGCAGCAAAAGTAAACTCGTTAGGTCTTTGTTGCGATAGCAGTAGTTCAAGATAGAGTTTGATAGCCTCTTCATTTTCCAACTGTTGAGTGTAACCCAAAAGCATGGCGTTCCATACAACAATATCTCTCTGATTCATCTCATCAAACACAAGTCTTGCGTCCTTATTACTAAAGCACTTGGAATAAGCATCTATTAGAGCACTTCCAGCAAATACATCCAAGAAGACCCCATATTTGATGATGAGACCATGAATTTGCTTGCTTGATTCCAAGGAAAAAACTGAAGATGATAATCCGAGGAGGCTAACAAAGGTCAAGAGGCCTGGGGGAACAAATCCAACCCTCATCTCATGAAAAAGATCCAATGCTTCAGATAGCTTCTCCTGTTTTGAGTATCCTTCAATCATTGCATTATATGAGACCACATTGCGATCAGCCATAACATCAAAAACTTTTCTTGCTTCAGTCAACGAATCACATTTTGCATACATATCAACCAAAGAATTTTTCACAAAATTATCTGACTCAAGATTGGCCTTAAAAGAGTAAGCATGCACTTGTCTCCCTTGCTCTAGAGCCTCAACTGAACCACATGATGTGAGAACACTAGAGCAAGCAAAGTCATCAGGCTTCCATCCCAATCTTGTCATCTCTGTGAACAGTTTCATGGCTTCTCTATCAAAAGAATTTTGCATATATCCACCAATCAATGTGGTCCATGAAATAATATTTTTAACTTCAATCTCATCGAAAAGCCTTCTAGCCATTTTCACTCTACCACATTTCGAATAAAAATCCATAAGCACGTTAATAACTGAAACATCCATTCCCATTCCTCTCCTCAACACATGAGCATGAATTTGCTTTCCTCCCCCAACAAACTGAAGCATTGAACAAGCACTCAACACACTAGAGAGCAAGTACTTATCATGAACATCAGTCTCCCTCATTTGATTAAATAAGTTCAATGACAAATCGCTCCTCCCACTCTTCACGTACCCAGTTATAATTGTAGTCCAAGAAACGGCCGTTTTCACCATTAAACCATCAAAGACAAATTTTGCATCATCCACACTTCCATTTTTTGCATATAAATTCATCAGAGATGTACCCACATAAACATCTCGATCAAAACCGCTCTTAATAACAAAACTGTGCATTTGCTCACCCACATTACCACCAACACCACCACCACCCAATTGCGTGCAGGCACAAATAACACTCGATAAAATGTAATCGTCAGGCCTCCCATTACCAACTTTTAAAAACCCAATAAACACCATCAAAGCTTCCTCCCCATAACCTTTTTTAGTATACATAGAAACCAACGAAGACCACGAAACTAAATTCCTCTCAGACATTGTATCAAACAACTTCCGCGCACCATCCAAATCATTAGCTTTCGAATAATTTCTCAAAAGCATGTTCGCAAGAAAAGTATCACATTGTAAGCCACTGATAGCAATTTGTGCGTGAACTTGTTTGTAACACGTAATACGTTTGTTGTTGAAATTGTCAGGTAAAGGGCGTTGCAGG
The DNA here is from genome assembly GCA_034663535.1 of Citrus x limon. NCBI lineage: Eukaryota > Viridiplantae > Streptophyta > Magnoliopsida > Sapindales > Rutaceae > Citrus > Citrus x limon. Next base: position 27,706,597 of record CM067997.1, read on the forward strand.
AACCAGGCTAACACGCTGCGTTTTGTACTGATATTGAAAGATTGAAGAGATGGGTTTCGTGGAGAAAATGTAACCGATTTCAATAAGTTGGAGGAGTTGCAATTCTTGATTTTGTGATGAGGCTTTCTCAGACTGTGAGTTAAGCATTGGTGAACTCTCATTCTAGAGCTCCCGCACGTTCATGTTCAAATGTTGCCGCCACTGCCTTTAGCTGTTGGTAACAGAGCTGGGAGAGACCATCTCTGCACCTGTCCTAGTCCAAACTGAAATGTTAAACCTTGGGCGGAGTTTGGAGTTCACGTTTTAAGCCCATCTAACAATTATTATGAAGGGTATGTCTTTTAACACCCCGCAAAAGTACTTATAAAACCGGGAGAATTGCGTGGGATATACCCTATTTCCTTCCAAATATCTAATATATACCTAAAATTATAACACTCTTAAATTTTATACATATATACTCTAAAAAACTAGAGAAAGTATAAAAATAACCACAACCAAATCCTTATAAAATTAAATCCAACTCCTCAAAGTCGGGTAAATAATCGAGAATACTCGACTTCAACCAAACCATACACAATTAGTAATTTAGCATAAATTCTCGACTTTTTCATGTTAGTCGAGAATATTTGACTTCAATTAAAATAAAAAATTATCTGAAAAATTCTCGATTTTTTCAAGTAAGTCGAGTAAAGAGTCGAGAATACCCGACTTTAATTTAACCTTACCCAATATTCATTCAGCAAAAATTCCTGACTTTCATTGAAGTTCGGTAATTGGTTGAGAATACTCTACTTAAATTGAAATGAAAATTTTCCTTTTTAATTAATTCAGGTAAAAAGTCGAGTATACTCGACTTTGGTTGTGTTATTATGTAGAAGTCATGAGAGAGGAAGTAAACGTAAATAAATGATTTTTTTAGGTTATTTTTAACTTTTTACACTTTCACGGGATATATGTTTGTAATGGGGTATAGATTTGATATTTAAGGACAAATGAGGCATATTTAAATAAAAAACCCTATAAAACCTCCATTCGGTTGAAATTATTTGAACAACTAAAGGTAAGTTATTTTTTTTTAATAGAAATTCAATTAAACACTTAAATAAATTATTCTTTTAAAAAATTCTTTACACATATCTCATTTCATAATTCACATTTATGTTTTTTATTTTAATTAATTTTTTTGAAAAGATTATAAGAGTTTAGAGTTATAGAAATATAAACAATATTATGAGAAAAAAATAATTTAAGACTTTAAGATTTATACACATTTTATAAATAAAAAATTTAAAGAAACATTTTTTAGAGTAAAATTCTATGAAAAGATGGTTATTCTAACACATGGGTTTGTGTTTTATAAATTAAATTAAGAAATAGAACCGCGCTTCGGGTGACTTTGGAAAAAAAATTTAGTATTATCATTTTTTCTTACTTTGCACTTGATGAAACTGATAAAAAATATAAATTGATTTTTTTTTTAAGATGAGGTAGTCTTATAAAACTAATGTTATTTATGAGAGTTAATTATTTTTTTATTAACTTTAAAAATATATATTAATGTGTATAGTGTAAGTGTACAAACCTTATACCTTTTGTAGTTGTTGATAAGTTTCAAATTATATTCAACTTTCTAATCTGTTAGAACTTTTATATCTTTTTTTTTTCCAACCAGCTCCAACGAACTCAATATCACCCACACCACATAAACTTCCGACAACATCTGTAATATTATGAAAAAATAGCATAAATGTTAAAATATAAGGATCAATAATTTCTAATATACACTTAAAGATTAACAAATATTAATAATTTAAAAAAAAACTGAGAGGATTGTGTTATTATTCACATGTGTATCAATCAAATTCGGAGATATGAATTGGAATCCATTGATCGAAATCTTAACAGTTCCTTCTTCTAACCTCTTAAGCGAAGTTATAACTAAGAAAATAATATTATATTGATTTGAAAGTGGTCTGTACTCGCCTGTAGTTGAAACAACTTTCAAATTCTTGACACTATACAAAGAACCCTCGCTCAACATGTGCCTAAACCTTGTCACTAAATTTTTCCTGATTGTTGCATGCATTAGATTTTTCGACCAAAAAAAATGCTACATTAAGTGTAAAACAATTGGGAAAAAAAATTAAAGAAAACAATGGGAGAAAGAATTTTTTATACAACATTTTCATCCATAAAAATCATGTTCACACTAATCAATTCTCCATTCTTCTTGGTATTAACAAACTCCCACACTCTACAAAGCTTAACCCTTATCATCCAATTATCTTTATCATTGTTCAACTCATGAAGAAAAGAGTACTGTATGAAGCACAAAATACATATTGTTGAATTTAAATAGAAAGAGGAAGAGACATGTAATCTTTTGTAATATAATAATTATTTTCTATTTTTAATATTTTGTAATGTAATTATTTTTTAATCTCAACCAATATATTAGATAATAGAGAATATAAAAAGATGAGAAATAATGATGCCACAAATCTTAAATACTTAATGTTTATAGAGTTTGAAGAAGACAAAAGGCACTAAACAAAAGGTTGCATAATTAAATATGAGATTATGACATTAAAATTAGGCCTTAATGACATTATTGAGGGAAGATGAATGAACCTTCGTTCGTATATTAATTAATTGATTGATATATTTTAAATTACTAAAGTTTAATTGTTGGCATAATAAAATAAATGAATGTTTTAAGACTTATAATTAATTATTATTAATGGTTACATATTGTTGAATTTAAATAGAAGAGGAAAAGACATGTAATCTTTTGTAATCTAATAATTATTTTCTATTTTTAATATTTTGTAATATAATTATTTTTTAATCTCAACTAATATATTAGATAATAGAGAATATAAGAAGATGAGAAATAGTGATGCCACATCACTTCTTATAGTCACAGTTTTATATATATATATATATATATATATATATATATATATATATATATATATATATATATATATATATATATATTTGTGTATTTAGGAAGTAAAACTTAAAAGGGGTGTTATAAGAAATTGGTGCAGACTAGAAATCCTTATCATGTTTAGATTAATTTCCTTATTATCTAGGTTTAGGACTTTTGTTTTCCTTTCCAATTTAGAATTTTGTTTTCCTTTTATTTCATGGTTTAGGATAATTACTACTAATATAAATAGTCATCTCTTGTAGCTTTTAAAGGCAAATTTCAATTCAATAATATTTTCAGTTTCAAAAACTTTGCATGAGTTTTTGAGTTTTGTTAATTATCGGTATTCTACAGAATCAACGAGTTTTAACCCCCTTAAGTTCTCAGTATTCTCTCGAATCAACGTGAATTTAAATAATTCATTTATTCCATTATTCTCAAGAATCAACAAGATATTAGAACTTTAAACTTCTGCATCATAAATTTAGGGGATGTTAAAAGCTCCACTCTATTATTAAAGGAAATCAATAGAATGTGCTTCCACTAAAAACACCAATGCTTCGAACTTAAGAGACCGTAGATATTAGGGATGGGAAAAAAAAATCTTGACCTGACCCTTGACTCGATTGATCCAACCTTAATTTTTAGGACTTTGACCTAAATTTAAAGGGTCAAAAGTTGGGCTAGGGTTTAAGGAATCAAGGCCGATTACATTCAACTTAGAGCCTCACAAAAAAGTCTTAACTCAATTTTTGATCCTTAAATTAAGTTTTAAGATTAAAAAAAAATTATAGCACTAAAAAGTTAAATACACATACTACACGTGGTTACAACTCATGTTCACATTATTAATTTAGTTATTTTGTATTTTGATTTATTTAATTATTGTTAGTTTGGTTAATTTGTTAAATTGGTTAGATGGTTACATATTATATTGTCGGTAAAGTTAAATAAAAAAATAATTTATTAAGTTCCTTACAATTAAATTCAACGTTAAAATAGTACAAGAATAATATGATTTTATTAATAAAGAATGAAGAATAAGAGTTTCATTCTAATAGAATTAAAATTAAAAAAAAAAGTTAAAAAAATTATGATGGGATTGAATTAAGCCCGAACCTGACCTTGACCTGATAAGGATCGGGCCGAGGTTTAAGATCCTTCATTTTAATCATAAGGTTAGGTTAGGACTTGGCATGATTTGAACTCCACCCGACCTATTGCCAACTGCCAAGTCTAGCAGGCGTAAAGCACATCCATAGCCAAATAACCAATCAAGTTGCATAGCGCCTACAAGGATCATTACCATGCATATTAGATCTCAAGTCAATTCTTGATTTCAACTTTAGAGCTGTCAAGGCCGCGTTTCAAGTATACATTTGTACAAAGATGATTTTCAATATCACTTAGATATGATAGGTTACATTCTTTTCGTTTGATAATATTGGCTCCTCTAACCCTTCATTTTCATCTTGCAGGACAATCGTTGAAAAAGTCAACCATTTTAAGCTCAAAGACAGAGAGCCCAATCATAAAAGTCCAAAGATTTAAGGAAATTAATTATATTATTTCATTAATTAATTGATAAATACAATATTATTTAATTTAATTTTTTAAAATAAAAAATTAAAAGTGTAAACTATTATTTTTAACTTTTAGGAAACTCTTAATTGTAATACAGTTGATTTGTTGGCAAAGTTTAAATAATTTTAATTGATATTTGACAACATTTTAAACAATTTATATTTGAGCTTTAAGTAACGAAACTTTGCACACATCAGACATACATAGAGGTTATTTGTTAAATACCTTAAATCTGAAATTTTATATATTTCAGACATTTTTTAAAATTTACTTGTTTGTTTTTTGGCACTTATGTTTAATTTTCAGACATTTATATTTTAATAGAAAAAATAAAATTTTGTGACTTTTATCTAAATGGGAAAATGTCTGAATGACAATTAAATATTATATTCTAAAAATATCTCTATAAAATAACTTATTTCTTAAATTATAAAATTTAATCCTCTTTTTTGTTTTAATTTACAGGGATAGAAATGTCAAACAACTAAGTTTAAGATATTTTTTATTGTAAAAACAAACAAGATGCCACTTATATTTAGATATTAAAAAAAAAAATAAATATATCATTCAAATTTTCATATTCAAACATATTAAGATTTTAGAAAAATCTAGATCCATTTAAATTTTAGATAAAAAAATAAACTCTATCATAGTCAAATCACCAATCACCATCATTTTTTGATTAATAATTAATGGCGTCATCGACGTATTGCAATTTTTTTTTATTTCTTTTAAACTATTTAATAGTTCAAGATAAATTGGCTGGGGACCAAATCCTCCATAATTTGCTGTTACAAGATCTGAAGTTTAATTATAAAAGCTTTGAATTTCGCGATGAGAATTATTATTTGATGAGCCAAGGTTTTAAAAAATAATTTTCGGCACAAATTGACAATCAATAATTAATATGATCACGTGAACATCATTGATTGATGAAAATCATGCGACTTGGTTGGTGGAAGCATTAGAGAGCCAAAAACCGCGGTAGGTGGGTTCGATTTAGAAAAAAGAAGGGCCGGGTTTGGTTTATTGGCGGTTACGCACGTCACGTGCGCTGATACAGGTCTTTGTAATTTCTCGAGGTCAAGGAGAAATTGATTCGCTTGCAATTAGCTGGTTGACCGGCTCATACGATTTTCAATTTTTAATGTGACACAAATTTGATCCCAAAAATTTGAATCCCAACCAGCAGAATATGAATCCCAAAAATTTGATCCAAGGCACCAACCAATCTGTGGGTTGGTAAAGGCTACAAAGAGGTGACACTGCTGCAAACGAAAATTTATTGATTAAAATAATAATATTATTCATATTATAATATTATCGCTTCCATGATAATAGTGTTTTATTGGTCATCAAAATATCATTTCTTTAAATTACATATTAATTATATGATGCAATATATGGGACAAATGTAATTAATAACTTAGTAAATTCGTATTTTTTTCCCCAAAAATGAAAGAACAAATTCATATTTACTTAAAAATTAATTCATCCGAAAAAATACCGAAAACAGATACGTATAAAAAGTGCTGTGTACGTATCTATATCCAATGAATAGAAGAATTACCGAACCAAACGACCGATTGATGGAAGCGTCTTGCTCTTTAGAAGGCCAAGACTCCTCCTTGAGGTAGGTGTGAGTGTGAATCTCGTTCAAATTCCGCAGGCTTTAATTTTGAAAAAAATAAAATAAAAAAAAATTGCTGACGCTGAGTCAGCTCTGTTCTTCCTTGAATTTCAACGCATATATTATATTGCGTTTAGAGAAAAACGAGTTATATATTTTCCTGCATTTTCTCATCATCCAAACTGAGTATTTCTGATGTGTTCTTAGCTTATAAAGTGCTCATATATCAAAAGTTTCATTTATTCGAGTTCGTTTTTGATGTATAAGTTTAATTGAATCGAGTCTTACATTCTATCCAAGAGAAAATTCTTAATCTTATTCGTTCGGTGATTAATTTATTTGTTTTCTTTCTGCAGTGAAATTGAATAAAACTGCAGTTAATTTAAAAGATTCATTAAATTATTTGTGAAATAAAGCTGTTAATTTAAAAGATTCATTAAATTATTTGTGAAATAAAGCTGCTTTTTTGAGGTGAATAATGGAGGCTAAAGTGTTGCATAAGTTGCAATGTCCAACGTGGATTGATTTCGAGAAGTTTCCGAGAAAATCGAGCGGTTCTGTTCGATTTTCTCGGAGAATGAGGGAAGAGAAGAGGCTAAGAGTGCTGATTTCAGCACAAATGGAGCCAGACATAGCTTCAAATCAGCGTAGCTATGATTCGGTGAAGGTTTCTTGTACTTTCAATAGCTTTTCAGGTAGTTACCATTGTATCTCAACAATTTATGTACTTAATATGCTCATATTTTGATTATTTGGTTGTTCATGTTTTGTGAATTGAACCAAAAAAAAAGGAAAATATTAATTTTCTAAATTATGACACTGCAATCAATAATGAATTTGGTCTGATCATTAGATTGGCAGGAATTGGGAAGTTAAGGAAAATATTTTCCTTTTTTAAAGACAATTTTTTTCCTTTATAAAAAGTTTACATAATTATAAAGGATTTTCGTTAATAATAGAGGCACCAGAAATGGGAGCCTCTGATCTTGGTTGTCTGATGCATACTATTCCATGGGCAATTAACAGTACTGAAGGTCCAATGGTGCGTAATAGCGAGCTTGTCAAAGTAGTAGTAGTAGGATTCTGTGTTTGAGGATTACTCAAAGGCTAGGTTGGTAGAGTTTAGAAGTCAGACTTATGCTAAGATTTGGAATTTAGGTTGCATGGTTTGTGAGACATATTCTGTTCAGTTGAATAGTCTGGTTAGCTAAAGAATTGCTCACCATAATGCTGTCTTTAATACAAAAATTTGTATACCTTCTAGCTTGCAGGGAAGGTTTTTAAACCTGAAACTGCCAAGGTAGAAATATGGATTAAAAATTAAGATATTAGAGCAGAGATTTCCTGGATCAAGTGATCATGAAAATCAATTACAAAATATAAACTGGCTACATGTTTTTTCATCCAGTATTAAAAGTTTACTTTAATTTTTTCTTTGCAGCTTCAGTATTGGAATCTGGAAATGTTCATGCTCCTGTTGATGAAGCTCAAGTTTTAAAGGTACAGGACATTTCCTATTGTGATTTTTAATTTGGACTTTGGAAGTCTGGTAATGAGATATCTTTTCTTCTGCTTTGATCATTTAGCTTCTGTTTTTGCCAGACAGTGCTGTGAATTAAACTCTGGCCTTGATCACTGAGTTCAGATTTGTTGCTCATCTAAGATAACCTTGATGCATGTATCTTACTAGATGTACTAAAATTGCAGAATAAGTCACAGGAGATTGAGCCTTATTTAAGTGGACGCTGTATATATCTTGTTGGTCAGTTTCTGTGTCTAAAGCCCTTCTCTTTTTTTTTTTTTAAATTGAGACAGCAAATGATACAAGAACTTGAGTTTCTTAAACTATAAAATTTGAAATGCAGGAATGATGGGCTCTGGAAAAACAACTGTGGGCAAGATTCTGTCAGGAGTACTTGGTTATTCATTTTTTGACTGGTTTGCACTGAAATCACTTTCTAGACAATATATTCTTACATTAAAAGGAATCTGGATGATGGGTATAATAAAAAGGAATATGCTCTGGAATCAAAGCTACGTGAAATGTTTAATTTGGGGAATTCAATTATCTAAGAACGTGGGGAATTTAATGAAATGAGTAGTTGTAAATTTCTGTAAATGCCCACCGCAAAATAACCCCGTCTACTTTTGGGATGTTATATTTCTCTGTTGGTTTTTTGGAACTTTAACCAGTGCAACTAGCAACACGTCCTGCATATTTGAGATTGACTTGATAAGATCATTTGTGTCTGGCTAAATATTAACTGGATTGCGTGAATTTTTTGGTTGCCTCAGTGACACATTGATCGAACAGTCTGTGGATGGAACATCTGTGGCTGAAATCTTTAAGCTTTATGGAGAGGGTTTTTTCAGAGAGAAGGAGGTTAGTTAGGAGCATTATAATAGATAAAAATATTATATATAAATGTTGTTATCAATGTGCTCAATAAAATTAGTTGTTCAATTGCTTGTTTTCTTACAACGTTAATGAAGATAAATTACAGGAGAGGTTTGAAACAGCATAGCACTATTAATTTTGTAAATCATAGGTCCTCCTAATTCCCATCACCGGCCAACCCTCATTCCTGGCTTCTGTTGTGTTAACAGTTGGCTTACTTTTTTGAAGTTCCTAGGAGGTGAAAATTGACTGAGCTATATCATTCTATCTTTGGAAACCCTTTTTTATTTTTATTTTTATAATTGTTATGCTCTCAAAATGATTTTGATCACTCAAAACAAGTACTATTTATCTGGCGTCAGTTAATTACTGGATTGAATAATGATGTTTGTACGAAAGAGAGTACAAAAATTAGCTGAAAAACTATATGAGACCATAAAAAAAAAAGTAGTTTGTCTTCTAATGATTTTTTGTCTTGTAGTGAAATTTTTTTATTATGTAGTGATGTTCTGCTATTTTTTGTTCTAATTTTTGTGTTCCTATCTCTACTGGTACTAGATTTATGATGAATTTTGGAGTTACAGAAAACTTAGAGTTTGTAATTACAGTGAAAATATGTGAATATCAAGGCATCAACTTTACCATCTGTAACCTAATTGTAATTATCTAGCAATGTTATTAGTCTAAGTTTTCTTTGCTTTCCATTCTAAAAATATTATGTCATTCTTCTTCTGTTAGACTGAGGTACTGCAGAAACTGTCTTTGATGCGTCAACTTGTTGTTTCTACTGGTGGAGGTGCAGTTACACGGCCCATCAACTGGTATAAATGATTACAACTACTAGCACCTTTCTTATTCTTCATGTCAGTAATGTGAACTAAAATGCATTTTCTGTTGTTTATCAGGAGATATATGCAGAAGGGGATTAGTGTCTGGTTAGATGTACCACTCGAAGCCTTGGCACAGAGAATTGCAGCTGTAGGAACTGATTCTCGCCCTCTTTTGCATCAATGTGAATCAGGCGATGCATACACAGAGGTGGTCTTTTTGTCTTTGCAAACTATTTAATTTTATCTCCCATCTTGTTTGGATTTGGTATTACAGTGATCAGATGTTAACCATGAACGTAATATATGGCTTGTTTTTTATCCTTTGACTTCCCTGCAGGCTTTAAATCGACTGTCTACTCTTTGGGAAGAGAGAGGTGAAGCATATGCAAATGCTAATGCTAGGGTTTCCTTAGAAAGTAAGCATGCTTCTTCCTTTGGGTGGAAATCTATCTTAATTTCGACATGCGTCATTCGACAATTTCATCTATGAGATTGAACTTTTATTTTTTCAATGCATTAAACAATTTTATTTGCTCATGATGCATTTGCTTATGGAAGTACCAAATATATTGTGTGTTGTGCAGATATTGCAGTAAAACTTGGTCACAAAGATGTATCCAGTCTTACACCAGTTACCATTGCAATTGAGGTCTCTCCATCTGTATCTCTCACACACACAAGTGCACAATGGCTTGATAATTGTTTTTTATATTTTTATGTGCACACCTCTTGCTGTCTTCTGAATATTTTCACCCATGTGTCCTTGTTAAAAATACTCCTCAGCTAACTTGGACCTTTTATCTTGCCAGGCACTTGAACAAATTGAGGGCTTTCTAAAGGAAGAGGATGACATGGCAATTGCTGGATATTAACATCAAGAAACTTCTGATTTCGGTGCTTCTTCATTTTCTTTGTCATTTGGGCATAAAGGACAGTCCTAATTTTATCAGCGGAAGGCTTGTTCATGTTATGCTTTTCCATCGCATTCATCGGGGTTGGCTCACAGTTATACCAATGAAGATGCAGTTGTATATATCAGTTGGTACAATGTCAGCTGACCCTGTGTAATATTAAGTTATGTGTGTAGATGAGATTTTATTCACCTCTGAGTTCATGTATTCCACTCGCAAACTGTCTTAGGCTCCGTTTGGTACAGCTTATTAAATAGAGCTTATAGCAGTAGAGCTTATATCAATAGAGCTTTTGGACAAAAAGTCATTGGGTGTTTGGTTGTCAATAAAAAAAGCATTTTTGAACCATTAAACTGTGTGATATTTTTTTATTATATATTTTTAGAAAAGCTCTCTAACCTCTACTCCCAAAAGTTCAAATTTTGGGCTTTTGCTAATAGAGGTAAATTAGTTTATTTAAGCTAAAAAAATTCTACTAAAAAAATAACCAAACACCATAAAAATTTTTAAAAAGTGTTTATACGATTAAATAAGCACTTATAGCTCTTAAATAAGTCATACTAAACAGGCACTTAATGAAGCTTGGATCATGTTTAGGCTTCTTAAATGGAAAAACGGAGCAGAAAACATTTTTGGTTGACGGGAGTTGTTTAGTTTAGGCCGATTTGGGAAGATGTCACTCCTGTTAAGCGTACGATTGACTTGTACTTTGATTTTTATGAAATTTTAAAGTTCACAATAAGGCTTAATGTGAAGGCACGAGAGGTTACGACCTCCTGTGGCACGGGTCTGTCTAGTTCCCTTTTCAATGTCGAGGCCTTGACTAACGACAAATTCACTCAATTGGGTTGGCCTGCCTGAACTCCAAAGGGTCTGGCTGTTCTCTACTCCCTGCATACACCTGGAGCACTTCTCCCGCAATCAGCACAACAACGCCGTCGATGCTAGCGTACAAGAGCCCATAATGGGCATTACGTATGCGGTCCCCGACAATAAGCCACCAAGATGAACTGCTTTTTCCATAATCTTTGTTTTTACACTCAAGAGTATTTTTTTACTTCATATGGATAAAATTACTCCAACCAATTTGTTAAAATTCTTTTCATCTTAATTAATAAGATTATTAACACATGACATTTAAATAATTAATTTGAAAACCTGTCAATTGTTTCATTTGGTTTGGTTATAACATGATATCATTAGGTGATGTATTACGTCATATTATTGCTAGAAGGTAGAAACTTCAAGGCCTGAAGAATTTTCATCATTTACTCAAGCGGCACTCTGCCAGTTTCCATGTCAAATGTTCATCTTTCCCTACATAGATTCTTGGGTTTAGGGTAACATTCGCATAAAGCATATCACAAGCAAAAGACTTCGCTGAGGATTCAAAAATGAAAATGACAGCAATATTGCATAACAATTTCAATGAACCATTATTTACTCCATTAAAACTTCGATTATATGGCACCCCAAACTTGGGAGGAAACCATTAATTACATGGCTTGTATACAAAGATAGGCACTTCGCCAAGTACTAATTTACACACAGGGCAAACACACAAGAAATAATTAAATCCTTCCGTTTCTCAACTTATTATTCAAGGTCTTGTTCCCCTTGGAGGCTGGAGCAAGTGAACTGAGATGAAACTGGAGGAGCTTTCTTCAGAATCTTAGAAAGATTGCTGCCACTGCATTGCCGAATAGATGACAGTGTCTTCTGCCTAAACAGATGAAACGTGAAAGGTATATAACCGCATCAATAACTAAGCAGGAAAAGAAAAAAGAATTAGAAAGAAGATAAATGCTTTCAATTGGGAAGATAAAAAAGCACAATAAACAAAGAATAGCGTTAGCCCTGCCTTGACAACCCTTAACAATTCTCGAGGGAAAAAATGTGACTAATATTGCAGGGAAACAAATGAAACAATCATTGTTCAAGTAAATTGGAATAGAGAGAAATGAGCTGGCAAAATCCTAAATTATTGTTGTTAACACCTTGCATGATTTTTGTTTTAGCAAGTAGCACCCATCTCCTAGTTATCAATGGAATCATAATGAAAAGAAATCATCAAAATTAACCTTCCTAATTAACCTTCATTGCCAAAGTCACTGAAGGAGTAAGTCACCAAGTATTAAGCAACGGTCTGGTATTCGGAAATATATATAATACTGAATGGAGGCCATCTTACAACCACACAACAAAGTAGTCTAATTGGCCGCTCCAGATTAGGCACAATCCGATAGTGGAAACAACTCAAAATAATCATGCAACAGTTGCATAAATGAAATATGAACTGCTCCAATCCAGTCGCAAGCCCTTGGATCCTTTAACTAACTAGATATCCTGAGCAAACTGTTACTCCTTTGTGACACAAATTATAAAATTTTATAACTGTCAATCGTCTAGAAGTTAATCAGTAACCAATTCACAAATTCTTAACTATTTCAATCACCTTAAAAAAGCTTGTGCTCAAAGCCTAACAACAAATTAGCCGAAAATTGAATAGAACAGCAAAATGCAAGTTCTGAGTAGCAACTAACAACAAAGAAGCACACCCATACCTATCCATTCTCCAAATTCTCACAAAGTCACCCCCACGCAATTCACAATTGATGAACGACAAGGAACGGAAAGAACCAAACCCGACCAGCAAATCTTCCCCCACAACACCCCATCCCCATCCTCCTCCACCTCAATCTCCGCACACCAAATCCCCATTTCCTTACCATTCCCATTTCCTGCACTTCCTTCCCACACCACAACCAACTTCCCTCCCAAATTCGCCATTGTTGCCCCACACAAAAACCGCGGCAAATCCTTGTCCACTCCTCTTAGCTCCCTCCACACCCCTTTACTCACATCAAACCCCCTTATTTTTCCCAAATAATCATAACAATACAACAACCCATTCACTACACACCCTCGGCCCCTCCACCCCATATCAAGCTCACTCTCCACGCTGTCCCAGCTCAAATTTTTCGGATCATACTTGATCCCACCTCTATCCCCCATTGCGTATATCTTATCATCAATCACCGCACTAGCGTGCATCCACTTCTCACGAAACTCAATCTCACTACAAACCGGGCTCCAAGATCCAGTCTTCGTATCAAAAACCTCCGCCCAATTCCTCGCCCTCGCCCAGTTATCAACCACACAACCTCCGATAACATAAATTTTTGTATTAGTTACCCCAGTGGCCGAAAACTCACGGCCGATACGCATGTTGGGTGCTTTCTCCCAGGTGTGCAGCCTGCAGTCGAGAGCCCACACGTGGGGAGACGGCACATCGTTAATGGACCCTCCCAGTACGTAAATCTTGTGACCCACAACGGCGAAAGCGGAGCCGACGGGTGGGTGAGATGACGGGAGGGAGGGGATAGGGGTGAAAACGTAATTTTGGGTACGTGGGTTTTGGTTGAGTGTGAAGAAGAGGAGGGAAGAGCCGGTGGGTACGCGGAGGCAGAGGTAGAGGAAGTGTTGAGTGGAGTTGATGAGAGAGCGGGTGGTGTAGAGGAGCGTGGAGGAGATGAGGGACCGGATTGGTTTCGAGACTAAGCTGAGGATTGGGTGGTGTGAACGGGGGACACGAGCTAGACAGTTTAAAGCGACGTCGTTTGGGAGAGAGGGGATTAAGATTGTTGGCTCTTCTGATGGTGGTTCGGCGGCGGCGGCGGCGGCGGAGGAGGACATGAGCGGCGGCTGGGACCAGGAACGGGACAGTTGGTTTACGAACTTTCACTAATCGTTAGAAGTTGGTTCAAGCATTTTAGTTTTGTAGGTGAATAACGTTGAAATCTCTGTATTTAGATAAAACAACAAATTAGAATATAGTTTGTACAATATTTTCATATGAGCCCTAAAACAAAAATATGTCCACAAAAGTTTAAAAGATTTTAACAGGATTGTAAAAATATTCTGTAGCATCGTCAATCTCTAAATCTTTATTTTAAAAACTGTAAAATCTAAGACTGATTTTATAAATGTATATTTTAATATCAGCTTACTATTCACTTGTCGTGTGCTAAAAATATGTGCTCACACCAATTCCTACTTAAGTAAATCTCTCTCCATTTATAAATTTGTTGGTAGAGTGGATAATTTTTTTAATATTTCAATGATAAATAATCTTGATTATAAATATCAATAAATTTCTAAATATAACATATCATATATTCATTAAAAAGAAAATCAACTAACTACAATTTCAATTAAACACTTCGGCACATTTGACTCCCCCCATTACACTTTACTAGAAAATGGAACCGCACTTCGTGCGGCTTTAAAAAAAATTAGCATTATCTTTTTTTATTACTTTGCACAAACTGATAAAAAATATGAATTATTTTTTTTTAAAGATGACGGATCCTTATAAAACTAATGTCATTTATGAAAGTTAATTATTTTTTTGTTAACATTAAAAATATATATTAATGTGTATAGTTAAGTGTACACAACATTTTCATCATAAAAATTATGTTCACACTAATCAACTCTCTATTTTTCTTGGTATTAACAGACTCCCACATCTTACAAAGCCTAACCCTTATCATCCAACTATCTTTATCATTGTTTAACTTATGAAGAAAAGAGTACTCCATGAAGCACACAATACTAAAAATTTAAATAAGTCAAAAAATAAAAATACAAGAACATTTCTAAAGAGAATGTTGGTTAAATAATAAAAAAAAACCCAAACATAACAAATCTTAAATGCTTAATATTTATAGAGTTTGAAGAAGCCAAAAGACACTAAATAAAATGTTGCATAATTAAATATGGGATTATGACATTAAAATTAGGTCCTAGTGGCATTGGTGAGGAAAGATGAAGGAACATTCCTTCCTATATTAATTAGTTGATGTATTTTAAACAACTAAAGTTTAGTTGTTGGCTTAATAAAATAAATGAATGTTTCAAAACTTATAATTAATTTATTATTAATGGTTACATATTGTTGAATTTAAATAGAAAGAGGAAGAGACATGTAATTTTTTATAATCTATTAATTATTTTCTATTTTTAATATTTTGTAATGTAATTATTTTTTAATCTCAACCAATATATTAGATAATAGAAAATATAAAAAGATGAGAAATACTAATGCCACAAATCTTAACTACTTAATATTTATAGAGTTTGAAGAAGCCAAAAGGCACTAAACAAAAGGTTGCATGATTAAATATGAGATTATATCATTAAAATTAGACCCTAATGACATTGTTGAGGGAAGATGAAGGAACATTCCTTCCTATATTAATTAATTGATATATTTAAGCCACTAAAGTTTAATTGTTGGCATAATAAAATAAATAAATATTTCAAGATTTATAATTAATTATTATTAATGGTTACATATTATTGATTTTAAATAGAAAGAGGAAAAGATATGTAATATTTTATAATATAATAATTATTTTTTATTTTTAATATTTGTAATGTAATTATTTTTTTAATATCAACCAATTTATTAGATAATAGAGAATACAAGAAGATGAGAAATAATGATGCCACATCACCTTCTCTAGTCCCAACTTTATATATATATATATATAGATATAGATATAGATATAGATAGATAGATATAGATTTTTCATATTTTGTAATGTAATTAAGTTTTTAATCTCAACCAATATATTAGATAATAGAGAATAAAAAAAGATGAGAAATAATGATGACACAAATCTTAAATATTTAATGTTTATGGAGTTTGAAGAAGCCAAAATGCACTAAACAAAAGATTGAATAATTAAATATGAGATTATGACATTAAAATTAGGCTCTAATAGCATTGTTGAGAGAAGATGAAGGAACCTTCCTTCCTATATTAATTAATTAATGTATTTTAAGCCACTAAAATTTAATTGTTGGCATAATAAAATAAATGAATGTTTCAAGACTTATAATTAATAATTATTAATGGTTACATATTGTTGAATTTAAATAGAAAGAGGAAAAGACATGTAATCATTTATAATCTAATAATTATTTTATATTTTAATATTTTATAATGTAATTATTTTTTAATTTCAACCAATTTATTAGATAATAGAGAATATGAAATGATGAGAAATGGTGATGCCACATCACCTCTTGTAGTCCCAACTTTATATATATATATAGATATAGATTAGGGCCTTGTATTGTATTAAAATATTACACGATGGTTTTTTTTTTTTTTTCAAATCAAGAATTTTTATAAAATCAATCTTAAAATTGCAGCAATTTTGATCATCAAACTTAAGGCCTGCAGTCTTGACCATGTTCTTTTTTTAATTATTTTTTGTTAATTTTTCTGAATGAACTATGCAAAATTTTGGGCTATATAAATACTCAAAGCTAACTTCTTCCTTTTTTTTTTTTGTAGTTTCAATGAATTTACTAAGAATTGATAAATTCAACTGAGAAGGACATGATTTTATTATATCTATAGTTTTTCGTTGTGTAAATTTAATATTTTTTTATTTCTAACTTTAAACTTTCTACAATATTTTTAATTTCTAATTCTGCTGGATTAGGTGTTTTTATGTCTAATAATTAAACTAATTCTATTATTTCTTTCTTACTAGGGAATCATTTAATCTAACTATTAAAGTCTGCTAATAATTCTTTAATATAATCTAAATTTCTTCTTAATGTATTAATATTACTAGTCTCGAAGAATTTTCCTAGTCCTAATATTGGCTCTTTTAGCTTTTTAATATTAATTTCTAGGTGTTGTCCTAAGTTGATTAATAAGTCTACTATAAAATTTTGCTGACTATTGCTAGTGTGTGGAATATGTTTAAATTGATTTTCTAAGTGCTCGATGTTACAACTAATTTTTATCCTTTCTGTAAAATTTAATTTTTGCTTTCTATGATGACCAATTTCTAAATCTAAATAGTCTAATCAGAGAAAATTCATAAACTAATTGTTTAAATCTTCTAATCTGTTTCTAATTTTTAATACCAAATTCTCGTACTTATATAATAATTTATTTTTCTTTTTAATAATATAATATTGTAAATTATATCTTCTAAAATTAAATATGGATAAATTTGTAAAAGCCTTATGTTTAATATTTATTTTTTCTTTCTATTTCAGGGGGTAATGGAGATGTGTAATCGACTAGAAGCTTTATATTGCCTAGTCGTTCTTCTAATAAAGTGTCTAAATGTAACTGTTCACTACTAATTCTAGCTAATTCAGTTTCTATAATTTCTAAAGCACGTTCTAAAATTTCCTTGTAAGGGTTATTTTGTATCCAAGTATCATAATCTTTTTCTAAAATAGCAAATGGGTTGTTATAAAATTTGTCAAGGTTTTGGTCAAATTTAGCAGTTAAATAAACTTTCAAGACGGAACAATTAGAACACTTAATGAAACTAGGTATCATTTAGACAATGAAGTAAATGTATATAGACAAAGAATAAGTGCATTAGAAAGTGCTAATGTAGAATTAATTAGACAACTCATGCTTCAAAATTAAATTCATACATTAGACACTCAGCATCATAGTAGACAGAATAAATAAAGAATAAAAAAAAAGAATGGAATGAACTTGAGAAATGAAAATTTTCTCTTTTTCCAAAGAGGGAATATCCACTTCCAGCACATCTAGTTCAAAAAATTAGATAAAAAGCAGCAAAAATAGCTACAAAAAAACAAATCTATATTATAAAATTCTTAATTGATTTAGCTATATCAGAAGTAAAAATTAATGGGTTAACTATTATAAGGGAGACTCAATATAAACTAAGAATGTAAATTGCCCTAAAGAAAATCCTTTGTGTATATTAGTTCCCTTAGAAAGATTTGTCTGTCAATGCCACATTGTTTATAGTATACCATCAACTTGTATAGATTTAGCCAGATCCAAGAAATCCAATACAAAAATGAAAAAAAAATAGTTTTAACACCAACTTTATTATTAGACAATGGCCTATTAGGTCAAGTAATATTTTCAGACCCACACCAAACAGACCCATTTGGTAGAAAAATAACCACAGTAGTCTTAAACACTTTTGCCAATACAAATAACCAATTTGTTGAGTTAATCATAGACAATGAACCACCAGAGTGGGATGAGTCTGGAATTATACCAGCTCAGTATAAAATAATAGTCATGTTTCATAAATTTAGATCTTCACTTTATGGAACAAAATTTCCTTGGCCTTGTACACAGTTTAGTGTAGAAGAACAACTTAAACCCTGGACTAGTAAAGTAATAGGTAGACAATTCCATTGGAGCCGCTTCGAGTTTGAAGAATATATCTTAGTCATTGAAGATGCAACTAAAAAAATCTACTCAAAGCATCCACTTTCAGAAGTACCATTCTTCACCAAAACTAAATATACAAAATTGATGGAGCATTACACTAAAGAATTCAAAGCAGAAATTCGAGCTCAAAGAGAACAACAAGAATTAGCCCAATGAGAAGCTGAATGGTGGGATGACTTGGGAAGTAAAGAAGCAGACAACATAGAAAACCACATGGATAACTAGTCAGCAATGGACAACTAGTCAAAAGTTAAAGTAGTCAGAGTCACGTGTTTTTACAGATGAAATTCCTTTACTCACTACTCGATAAGGGAAAAACTGTGAAGGCATCTTTTTCGTTTTGTCTTTTCTTACCGATAGTGAGTCAGCATTAAAAAACAATAGTTTATCGCAATTTATAACTAGTGAGTCATTATAAAGTACTAGTTAGCTAGCCAATTTTTACTTTATACCTTTTTAATTAATCATTGGTTTTTCGCCACATGTAAAGTGTAACTTTTTCATTTTGTCTTTTGTACACAAGGTCATAACTCATGTCAATAATGGTCCAAAGTCCTCAGTTGTATATAAAGAGTTTCGAGTTATCGTAAAAGAGAGAGGAAAAATTGCGAGAGCAACTTCACTACTCTTGTACTCAAAAACAAAATCAATAAAAAGTTCTTTATCCATAAATACTTAACAATTTATCTAGACAACAACTAGCAAGGTTATCAAGTAAGTAGTTTATCTCTTTACTTTTATTTAACTTTTGGGTTCATAAGTCTAGCTGAGTTAACAAAAGTATAAATTATATTTAAAGTATTAACAAAATGCGATCCTTAGTATCATTCAGGAGCAAATTCTTTTTGAAGGGAAAGTTTTTGAAAATTAAGGTTTTTGTTTTTGACAAAAATATTAAGAACTTAGTAAAAAATTCTACTGATTTTCTGAAAGCTTCTTTTTAAACACAGCCTTTGTTGGCTTGTTTAGCCGTTAATGTGTTGAAAATGCATTTTTTAGCATGAGTCAAAAGTTTAAAGTGTTTTTAACATGCATGTTTCAGAAGTAGTTAAATAAACTTTGAAAGGCCAGTTTTTACCAAAGCAGCTTCCGCAGTTTTCACAAAGCTTTTTTGGGAATACTCTGTATATAGGCAGGAAACCAGCGACGTATATTCGGATGGTCAACCCGAATGGGGACTACATCAGTTTGCATTGCTGGTATAACAAGTCATGTACAAGTTTTCCCTAGTAAGAACCTAGCAATCGTTCTCTCTTTCCTCTTCTTTGGTATCAAAGCATCTCTTTTGTTCTTATTTTGAATATTTTTTATATGAGTAGTTATAAGGCATACTTCATTTACTTTATGATATATTTCCCACGATTGCTAAATTAGACCAAAACCTTGACAATTTTTATAACAACACATTTGCTATTTTAGAAAAAGATTTTGATACTTGGATATAAAATAACCCTTACATAGAAATTTTAGAACATGCTTTAGAAATTGTACGAATCTGAATATATGTAAAAGAAAAAATCTAAAATTTTTGACAGCATAACTTTTATTTTTCAATATTTCCCTAATGTATTCCTTGTGAAATAAAGATTCAAGTAAATAATTGAATAAAAAAAGTCTAACAAATATCACAATATAATTAAATAAATAGTTAAAACATGCAAGATTCAATCAAAATTCTCTTAGCCATATCAATTGCCTAAGTTGTTCATAAATTACATGATGTTATATCATTGTCATGTCTATAATAATCATTTGTTAATTGTAAACTAGAATTCCTACAAGTTATTCTTCTTTGTAGAAAAAGTAAACAAATCAACAATCAAGAGAGTCAATGCAAAAAACTGAAGTAATTATATATTCTTGCGTCACCAAGAAAATTCTTTACGTGCTATCAAAATACATATATTAACATTATATGTGCACTAATGGAGCCAAGTCAACATAATATGGCTTTTGTCTTTCTTCTTAGTATCTTCACAAACACTAAATAATTTTTATTTTTTTTTTATAGTAAAATGGTTCCATTTCCACTAGAACAAAACAATTATAGTAAGTTTTCAATCTCTGTCAGGACCGCCTTAATCCACACTCGAGGTTCCGAACTGGATAAGGCCATTTTCTCTAAACCATGCGCCACTAAGTTACAAGACCTAGGAGTATAAGCCACCTTATATTGATTATTTTGTCTTGTCAAGGCTCTAATCTCACCAATTATCCAATCCAGCTCTCATCTACTAGAGTGACCCTTAAGAATAAAGTTGGCAACATTCTTAGAATCAGACTCTATAAGTAAAGGAGAAAGAGCAACATCTGCAGCCAGCTTTATGCCTTCTAAAATCGTGTAAGTTTCAGCAATTTCCATGTCTCCTAAGCAAGGCTTCTTTGATGTTGCAATAGTCATTACAACTCCTTGATAATTTTTGATAATGCTCTCAAGTCTAGGAAAATTGCCTTCCATGTCCACAGCTGCATCAATATTAAGCTTATACCAAGGAGGATCTGGAGGGTGCCAAATATCAAGCTGAAGAGGGACTATTTGGGAAGCCACTAACAAATAGAGTAGAAAAGTTAAATTTAAGTGGACCAATCCTAGCACGAAGAACAATAGACATAAACGATATTTTAGGACCTAAAATAATATTAAAAAAAAATGGACTTAGTAAAAAACAGTAGGATAGATGTAAACATGGCAGAAAGACTTAGAAGGCACTACTAGAAAAATAGGTTTTACTGACAATAGATTTTATGATCATGAACAAGCTCAAATAGTTAGTGCAGAAGTAGACTTAAAAAATATAGTAACTATAGTAGGATGCATACCTAATATAGATATAGATATTAATGAATTTTGTAAACATATTAAATTAACTGTACAAACTAAAGGTTATAAAATGAATGCAGAGTATAAAGACCTTAGAATTAAAACATTTTTTCTTGGAAAGTTATATAATAAATATCATAAAAAATTTAAATTTGAAAGTAAAAATATTGTAGACTGTTTTAAACGTTAATATGTAGAAATGATAGTGCCCGAAAAATTAACCAATAGCGAATTAAATGGTTTAAAATGGATTTTACCTAAATTAAAATAAGATAATATGTTAGAAGTACTAGAAACTAGCTATACTTATATAAATAGACAAAATCAGGTTACATAGAGATTTAGTAATTATAGACAGAGAAGTAATCCATAATTAGAAGAAAATGTAGAAGAAGTAGAAATTAATATGGTAATAATAGACAATTTAGATATAGACAAACATAACACATTAAGGCAGTGTTTACTTTCTGGAGTGGGAGTGTGGAGTGTGGAGTGTGGAGTGTGGATTCCTCCCACTCCAGTGTTTACTTACCTTAAAAATGAGGAGAGTGGGAGTGGGAATCCGTGGGTCCCACCCAAATTTGGAGTGGGGAGTGGGATTCCCACTCCCATTGGGGGAGGTGGGAGTGGGAATCCACTCCCCCCTCTTCCCATTTTATCCTTATAAAATTAAAATAAATAAATAATATTTAATAAAATAAATAAATAATATTTAATAAAATAAATAATATTTCATAAAATAAATAAATAATATTTAATAAAATAAATAATATTTCATAAAATAAATAATATCATATTTATTAAAAATAATAATTATATCATATTTATTTTATTAAATTTAATAAAATAAAAATAAATAAATATTATATTTAAATTAATAATATTAAAAATTAATTTTAATAAATATTAATTATTTATTTATTTAATAATAATAAATATTTTATTCTAAAAAATATTAATTTTGTACTATATTATCAATAATAATATTTCACTTGTGTTGCTATTATTAATAATTTTTATTCACATAATTTAAATTTAAATTAATAAAAAATTATGATTTACATAATTAAGAATATTAGTAATTATTATTAATTTATAAATATAATAAAATATTTATTTTATTTTCCAAATATATTTTTTATTAATTTTTTAATTACAAATTATAATTCTGTACATAAGGATAAAATTGTAATTTAAAACAATTTACTCCCAATCCAAGACAAAGTAAACAAATAATTGGGATTCTAATTGACAATCCATACTTTCATTTAGTCTAAGTAAACACCCTACTCCCACTTCCACTCCACACTCCTAATCCAAGGATTCCTACTCCTCAGGATTCCCACTCCAATCCAAAAAGTAAACGCAGCATAAATAGGAATAGAGATAAAATTATAGACATAATATTTAATAATCCTAGAAAAACATTTAGATGAACAGTTATTTGAAGAATTATGTAATAATGATGAATTAACAGATGATGATATATACAAAGAGTTAATAAAACGTCTAGATTTTAAGAATTCAGAAATAGAAGAAATTTATTACTTAGAACATATAGATGAAATATTAGTAGGAGAAGAAGATAAAAAGCCAGAAATAAGAGAAAGTAGCCACAAACCTATATTAGAACCCATAGTAGAGCCATCAAATGTAGAACGTTACTTGGACAAACAAGGAATCTCAGAAACTAATGAAAAATGTACAAAAGTAGAAAGAGTATTTAAAGCTAAAACAAAATTAGAAAATTGGAAAACCACGCCACAAGCTAGAGATTTATTAGTATTAGAATTAGAAGATCATAAACCTAGCCAATGGAAACAAGTATTAAACTAATGGGAAAGTAATTTACTTAGACATTCTATGGAGGCATTAGCAGTAATAGTAGACCCAAATTATAAGTTACACATATTTAGAAAATACTTTAGGAAGTAGAGAGAAACAAATATATTTAGGATGTCTTATTAAATCTATAAAACTGATTACTGTAATATTTGTATCAAATTGTCTAATTCTTCTAATTTATTTTTCTTCATCCATTCTCTCCATCCTAAATATATTTGTTTCTCTCTGCTCCCTAAAGTACCTTCTAAATATTTTAATTTATAGTTTGAGTCTACTATTACTGCTAATGTCTCCATAGAATGTCTAAGTAAATTACCTTTCCATTGGTTAAATACTTGTTTCCATTGGCTAGGTTTATGATCTTCTAATTCTAATACTAATAAATCTCTAGCTTGTGTCATGGTTTTCCAATTTTCTAATTTTGTTTAAGCTTTAAATACTCTTTCTGCTTCTATATATTTTCCATTAGTTTCTGGGATTCTTCGTTTGTCTAAGTAACTTTCTACATTTGATGGCTCTATTATGAGTTCTAATATAGGTCTATGGCTACTTTCTCCTATTTCTGGCTTTTTATCTTCTTCTCCTACTAATATTTCATCTACATGTTGTTAACATATATGTTTTCATAATATTGATTTTGATGATAACAAACAAGATTAAGAATGATTAATCTTTTAAGCTCAAATTATTTTTTATATATTTTAAATAAATCATTATTTTCACATTATAAATGTTTCATATTTAATGGAAAAATGATTTTATGAAATTGGTTGTTTTTATTCTTTTTAAATAAATCATTATTTTTACATTATAAAGGTTTCATATTTAATGGAAAAATGATTTCATGAAATTAGTTGTTTTTCAAGTTTATGGTTTAAATTGAAAGAATTTTGAAAAGTTTGAAATCAACAAATATTACTTGAAATTTTAGTGAATGACTTATTTGAAAAGTGTCATAGCATTTTGGGCTATATCATAATTTCAGACAGTTTTGGGATTAACAAAGTATTATTTAGAACTTCTGAAATTAGACCTATTTGCAAACTTTTATAACATTTTGGGTCATACTATAGTTTTATAAAGTTTGAGGGTCAAACTAAAAATTTAGGAAAAATTTCACTGTAGCAGGTTACTGTAGCAAGCGGCTTACCGGATATAAAAATCGAAAAATCGAATACGGGGCAGTAAGCATCCAGAACGCAAATGACTTACCGGATTTCGTAACCGGGAAGCCGGATAGGCAAAATTCAAAATTTTGCCTTAACGGTAACATAAATCCGGCTTACCGAATTCCATAAACGGCAAACCGGATACGCCCAGAATGTGAGTAACGACTAGTTTTTGAGCTCAAACTATATAAACTCAAAACCAAATCATTTTTGGCAATCCAAGCAAGCATAAACAAGTGCACACAACATATATTCGTAACTCATCATTTATTAAATCATCTTTGTTCTTCAATTTGTATATCCACTCTTAAAGAGAGATTCATTGTTGTATTTTTCATTTCTCATCAAATTGTGAGTGTACAAGTGTGAGAAACACTTGGAGTGAAGAGATTGGAGAAATAATCTCTTGTTGTAAAGGTTCATTGACACCTTGAAGTCAATTGTAAACGTTTAAAGCCTTAGAAAGGCTTGGATAGTGAAATCCTCAAGCCCGGTGTGCTTGGAGGCGTGGACATAGGCGGGGATTGCCGAACCACGTAAAAATCCTTGAGTTTACTTTCTCTTCCCTTGCTCATTTATTATTGTGCTTTCATTGAATTTATTGTTTTCAAATTTATTAAGGCATTAGATTTGATTTGTGTGTGGTTTGCTTAGCTTAATTTTTAAAATCTCAATTCACCCCCCCTCTTGGATTGCCTAGTTAGTATTTCACATGTTCTAAGTAATAAATTTCTTCTATTTCTAAATTCTTAAAATCTATACTTTTTATTAACTCTTTGTCTATATCATCATTTGTTAATCCATCATTATCACATAATTCTTCAGATAATTGTTCATCTAAATATTTTTTAGGATTATGAAATATTAGGTCTATAATTTTATCTCTATTCCTAGTTAATGTTTTATGTTTGTCTATATCTAAATTGTCTATTATTGTCATATTAATTTCTACTTCTACATTTTCTTCTAATTCTGGATTACTTCTCTATCTATAATTACTAAATCTCTGTGTAACCCGATTTTGTGTATTTATATAAGAATAGCTAGCTTATAGTACTTCTAACATATTATCTTATTCTAATTTAGGTAAAATCCATTCAAAACCATTTTATTCACTATTGGTTAATTTTTTGCGTACTATCATTTCTACATATTGACTTTTAAAATAGTCTACAATATTTCTACTTTCAAATCTAATTTTTTTATGATATTTATTGTATAACTTTCCTAGAAAAAAATGTTTTAATTCTAATGTTTTTATATTCGGCATTCATTTTACAACCTTTTGTTTGTACACTTAATTTAATATGTTTACAAAATTCATATATATATATATATATATATATAGGCATGCATCCTACTACAACTACTTTATTTTTTAAGTCTACTTCTGCACTAGCTATTTGAGCTTGTTCATGATCGTAAAATCTACTTTCATATAAATATAAATGAGTTTTTGTGTCTAAACCTTCTCTAGCCTGATTAAGAATTCCTATTATTATTATTCCCATATGTATGTCTGTGTAATTTTGTTTTCTAAGGTAATCTCTACCTAATGGATTGATTAAAGTTAATTATTCTCGTCTATTTACTACCGATAGTTTTGTTTTATCTGTGTAAATATACAAACTATTATTTAAATTTGACATTAGTCCTTTATTATATAACCTTTTCTTTTTATTTTTTTTCGAAACCTCTTTTTAATAATTTGTTTGGATCTTGTTCGTCTATTATGTCTTCAGTTACTTTTATTCTTTTTTTACCTTTACTAGAAAATAAAAGTGACCTTCTAAGTCTTTCTGCAATGTTTACTTCTATCCTATTGTTTCTTACTAAGTCCATTACTTTTTAATATTACTTTAGGTCCTAAAATATCTTTAATGTCTACTGTTCTTCGTGCTTTGATTGGTCCACTTAAATTTAACTTTTCTACTCTATTTGTTAGTGGCTTCCCAAATAGTCCCTCTTCAGCTTGATATTTGGCACCCTCCAGATCCTCCTTGGTATAAGCTTAATATTGATGCAGCTGTGGACATGGAAGGCAATTTTCCTAGACTTGAGAGCATTATCAAAAATTATCAAGGAGTTGTAATGACTATTGCAACATCAAAGAAGCCTTGCTTAGGAGACATGGAAATTGCTGAAACTTACACGATTTTAGAAGGCATAAAGCTGGCTGCAGATGTTGCTCTTTCTCCTTTACTTATAGAGTCTGATTCTAAGAATGTTGCCAACTTTATTCTTAAGGGTCACTCTAGTAGATGAGAGCTGGATTGGATAATTGGTGAGATTAGAGCCTTGACAAGACAAAATAATCAATATAAGGTGGCTTATACTCCTAGGTCTTATAACTTAGTGGCACATGGTTTAGAGAAAATGGCCTTATCCAGTTCGGAACCTCAAGTGTGGATTAAGGCGGTCCCGACAGAGATTGAAAACTTACTATAATTGTTTTGTTCTAGTGGAAATGGAACCATTTTACTATAAAAACAAAAAACAAAAATTATTTAGTGTTTGTGAAGATACTAAGAAGAAAGACAAAAGCCATATTCTGTTGACTTGGCTCCATTAGTGCACATATAATGTTAATATATGTATTTTGATAGCACGTAAAGAATTTTCTTGGTGACGCAAGAATATATAATTACTTCAGTTTTTTGCATTGACTCTCTTGATTGTTGATTTGTTTACTTTTTCTACAAAGAAGAATAACTTGTAGGAATTATAGTTTACAATTAACAAATGATTATTATAGACATGACAATGATATAACATCATGTAATTTATGAACAACTTAGGCAATTGATATGGATAAGAGAATTTTGATTGAATCTTGCATGTTTTAACTATTTATTTAATTATATTGTGATATTTGTTAGACTTTTTTTTATTCAATTATTTACTTGAATCTTTATTTCACAAGGAATACTTCACAAGGAATACATTAGGGAAATATTGAAAAATAAAAGTTATGCTGTCAAAAATTTTAGATTTTTTCTTTTACATATAATTGTATGCTCGAATAATAATTCATCTAAAGCCACATTGATTTCTTTACTGCACAATCATTTGTAGCACGTCATTAATTAAATCGATATCTCAACTGTCCAATCAATTTAATTACATCTTGTTTCTTGATACTTACTGGTTTTCACTAATGATCATTTTCAACATACTAAATATGTTGACACACTCTGGCCAGAGAATTGTATGATCAAGTGCCGAAAACCCATCAAGAGATGTATTGTACAAATTCTATATTGTTAATCTATAACTCTAATACTCACAATTGCTCCCACCAAGATACCGGGTAATCTTGACTACAAGTGTGTGTCGTGCCCATTGGTAACTCAAATGGAATAACAATTACAATCATGAAATTATAACTAACTAAAGATTAAGATTACAGTAAAATCAATGCCTATGAGATTTAATAAGTCTGACAGTCATTTCAAGGTTAATTAAATCTTATATGTGATCCAGCTCAATGTAGTCAAACTACATTAATAAATTCATATATGATTAAGACAAATCATTCAATGAATTTACTACAGTCTAAACTTAAATAAAGTGCCCAACTTTATTTATCAACTGCGAACTAAATTTATTTAATCATAAGATAAATTATATTTATGTCTTCTGTGAATTCACATGGTGATCACATAAATACATATAATATGATTAAATAGACTTTAATCAAAATATTAATGCAATTAAGATATTTGAATAAAATATCTCATTTATTTTATTAATCAGATAAATTATTTATTACAATTAAATAAACACATATGCTTTTAAAGAGTATATTTTCCCAACAGTTGTGGGAGCGATAATAATGAACTTATTGTTGACGAAGATAGGTGGTGAGAGATGATGGTTATGCTAGAGAGAAGGATGGGGGAGAATAAAATAAAACAAAAATAAAGGTAATTCGAAAGTAATAAAACAAATAAAAGAATGAGGGGTTGATAAGACAGTTTGAGGAGGTCCAAAATCATTGCTGATGCTATAAATTATGTCATTATGCTTTTTGTTTGTGGACTTCTTTGGGCTTAACCCAATCCCATATGGATCCTTTTATATGTAAAGAATCCTAAAAGGCTTTAATGATTAGGGGTTGCAGTTTGCATCACTCATGTCTGAGGATTTCGGCTTGGTTTAACATCCAACTTGACGATCCAAGTTTTGAAAATGGTCATCAAAGCTTTCCCATAAAACCACAAAAAAACAAAAACAAAAAACAAATGGTCATCAATATCTTTACGGTTAATCAAAATTCTTCCGCAATATTCTTTCTCCTCTATAAAGATGGAGACATGGAATTCATGAGTCCACAAAAGTAAAGTTAGAAAATGAAGTAAAACTACACTTTCCAACTAATATTACAATCGTTGTTATTATGGAATTTTTTTCCCTAATAACATAACATAGTTTTGCCCCTACGAAAACAAGCTATCACGCTCTGTAAGTAACAGAGGCATTTGATCACATAAAAAAGGTACAAAAACGATGAATAATAACAAAAGATACCCTAAATTATATATATTCTTTATATTTAGAGAAGCAATGTTAGAATTGCTGCATTTATTAATACTCTTGTCGATAGATGCCCATTTGCTCAGGTTGGCGATGGTTAACTAATTACTTTCACTCACTAAATTACCTTCGATGAACTAATAATTAATTATAACAAAATGATTAGTTGAGCATCATCAATATTATACAATCTATAATCCACTTTAGTTTTAGGGTTGGTAAATTGCGGGATTGAACTGGGCTTTTCCACACCCAGATCCAAACTCATATTATTGTTACATGCCCAGACCCTTTAAAAGTTCGTCCAAGTTTGGATGAGCCAGGTTTGGAGGGGCCTGGGCTTACCATTAATTTTGAAATAAATTTTTAATAAAGTAAAAAAATTTAAATTAAAGATAATTATCTAATACATAATAAAATAATAGTATAATACCCTATATATATTAGTAAAACAACACAATAAATCACAAATACTAATATAAAAAATATATTAATATAATATTTTGAGTTTTTTAGTTTGTTTTTTTTTTATAAATTAAAAAAACCCGAGCTTTTCCTAGGCCCTTAACTAAATCCAATATATGCGGGCTTCATATCTTTTTGGCCCATATCTAAGCCTAATCCATATGAGCCAGTCTGACCCAGACTTTTTTACTAACCCTATTTAGTTTAGTAAAGTAGGACCCTTTTTGGTATTGAGATTGAGCAGTAACCTAAATGGTACAATACTAAAATGTTTAATAATCTATCAATTGTATCTTAAAAGTTAAATTGATTTGATCTCATATTTGTATGCATGGCCGGCTTTAAGGGATTTTGGGTCCTAGGTGATTTTTTTTTTTTTTTTTACTTTTAGGCCTTTGTATATTCAACAATGTCAACTTTCAATTGGACATAAACTAGTTCAAAATTCAATTTTTTTTCTAGATTATATAAGCAAAGTGTGAATGCAATAAATAAAAATAAATTAAATTTGCATAAAAATTAAGAAAAAATAATAATTTACAATAGTATAACTAGAGTGACAACACCTAAAAAGTTAACTCCTTGAGATAAATATGATAATCAAATCACGGCAATAGAATTTGTAGAGAAAAATTTTCTTTGTAGAGAAGAGAGTAAAAAAAATTTTCAACTAAGATTAATCTTTATGCAACATTTTTAAGACTTTTATTATAAAGGAATACCAAGAATCAATTCTAATGTTTTAGTATAGTATTTTCGTTTAGAAAGCAAAGCCATTTGCAGTAAAGATTATCAAAAATGAAATTTTTACAAAAAGAAAATCTTATTTTAAGGTGAAGATTATCAAATATAGAATTTTTGTTAAAAAAATCTTAATTTTCAATAATTATGAATGAATAATAATAGGGAGATACATAAAAATCAGGTTTTCTTTTTAACAAATAAATGCAAAAAAATTAGGGCCTCCTTAAAATTTGAGGCCCTAGGCGACTGCCTAGTGCTAAAGTCATCTCTGCTTATATAATGAAAAATTTAGAATATCATTACTATTTTATCAAAATTATTATTTAAAAGTTATATTCACTACACACTATTTTTTTTTTTTCACAATAACTGCTGCTTGGGCTTACGTAACCTTACAAGTATTGTGACAAGATATTTATGTAGTAGGCAAATCAATCTCTTGAAACGAATGGTTTCTATTGATTGACGATTATAATCAGCATATATGTAACATGTTTGGTACCGTCAATAATCAAAGATCATTAGATATCTAAAGAAACCAAGGCTGACTTCTAAGGTTTAATGGTATGATTTAGTCTGAGATAATCAAAAGGCTACTCTTACGATTTTCAAATTTATTTTTTCTGATTATTTTCAATATGAATCTCGGTATTCATTAAAAAAAAAGGAATCAAACTGATGAATGAAAAATAAATTTGGGCATATATTACTAAAAGAAAATCAAGTTGATAAAAGAAAATGAAATAAGAAAGAAATAAAGTAATAAAGTAATTAAAAAAACCATATATGTCCATAAATTTTGAGGACATTTTACCAAACAACATCCATAGATGACAAATACTGGCTGAAAAAATATTTAGTACTCGTCGTTATGTACATTAAGAGACAATATCCAACATCATTATGAATGAAAATTTTCACATGATTTAAACCTTAATTTGCAGGAGAAAAAAATATTGCTTCATTATAGTGATAATCTATCTTTCACTAATAATAACAACGACGACGACGACGACCAAAACAACAACAATGACAACAATAACAACGATAACTATAATAAATAATTCTTTAGTGAAGACATTTTCATTTTACTAAAATGAGGATGTCAGTAAAATATTAAAAAAATATATAGATTTCAATATATTGGAAATAATGTTTTTTATCTATTAGTCTATTAAAAAGTTTTTGTATCTTATATGATCATATAAGATACATGATTTTTCTACAACCGTTGGATGAAAATCTAACGATTGTGGAAATAACATAATTTTATTATTTTATATTTTCACAACAGTTGGATTTTTTATTAAACGGATGTAGAAAAATTATGTATCTTATATAATTATGTAAGATAATAATTTTTATATTAAAATATGTGTTTTTATAAATTTTAGGGATAATGATTATATATATATAATTTTTCAAGCATTGGCAATTTGGCATTAAGTGTGTCGTACTTTTGTACTTAAATATTGAGATACTGGATAGGTTGGGAGGTTCCACTATTCAATCTTTTATCTTCCTCCTCCCTCTGAACACAAAGAACCAAAAATTTCTTGTCTGCGCCCTCAGAACAATAAATGCACGACACACTTTTGTTTTACTTCCCCTTAAAGATTTCTATATTTGTATTCAGATGCGAGTCGATCTTTTAAGTTAGCAGTCAAAGAGGCCCTGTAAAGACAGCTGTGGAAGCACCAGATATTGTTTCCCCCGCAAAATCCATTGAATTTCATCAATGTTGGCTAAAATCAAATGAACTTGACTTTATCTCCATATGGGTTTCGCTGTTTATAACCCTGTACATATTTTCACTTTTGCTTTCTATTTCTAAATCAACCAACCATATACCTTTTCTTTTCTTTTCCTTTTTTTCCCCCCCTTTTTCAGTTAAGCCCAGTTAGTACAAAGAAAATTTTATCTTCTTTCCGATCATTTTCATAATCTCGGATCATTAAAAAGTAACATAAAATGGCATGTCATCTCTAGGGCTTGGTCAAGAGATTTTTTTAACGGCTTTATTTGATTAACCACTTTGAGTTAAAATTTTAAAAGGTATAAGATGTTAAATAATCAATTTGAATGACATACACAAATCTTAGAAAAAGGATTACGTGAACTTAACATAAATTTAACAGGTTTTTTATTAACAAAATAAGTAGAACACATACTACAATTCCACCGATAGACGTGATAAGAAGTTTGTCATGATCTACCTTGACGTAGTTTATATAAAGCTTAGTCCAAAATCTACCTCAGAAAAAGGACGGAGAGGTGAATACTTGTAAGCTCTGCAACCCTTATTAAAAAATAATGGAAATAAGAAGCATTCGACCACTAAAATAACGAAGTAGTCAAAACATCTGGAACGTTATACGACAAGTTTTGAGTATAACGGTTGTTTGGCATGAAACAGCATTATTCACCAGTCGAGTTAATTTTAAAACCCCGTCAGTCACATTTCTCCATGCGTTTTATTTCATCAAACACCAATTAAGCGTTACTCTTCTAATCACCATTTTCCCTTTCAAATAAAAAATCTCATTAATTCAATGCTCTCACTTCAATATCATAACGCTCCCATGAGGCGCGCGCACACAATATAACTCTCTCGGTCATTCATGCAAACCGCCCGCCGCCCTCCTCTCTCCACTTGAAACCTTCTTAAACTCACTGTATAAATACACTCAACTTCCCTCCTGCTATCATTCACTCACTCACACTCTTATCAAGAAAAGAAAAAAAAAAAAAAGAAACTCAACTACTCATTCCTCTGCAAGTTAAACAATATTTAATAACAATGGAGTTAGGGTTTATCGATAGAGAAAAATCTTTGTGGGTTTTCACTCTCTTTGGTTCTCTTGCTCAACAAAATATTTTTGATTCGTATAGTTTGTTGTCACTCTTTTTAGCTTTGGTTTTGCTTTATCTACTCACTTGGGCTTTCTCCACCGGCGGCGGAGTCGCGTGGCAGAACGGGAGAAACCAGAGAGGCTCCGTCGCGATCCCGGGACCAAAGGGTGTTCCGTTATTTGGCAGCTTGTTCACTCTGAGCCGCGGCTTGGCTCATCGGACGTTAGCAGCCATGGCTTGGAGCCGAGGGAACACTCAGCTGATGGCCTTCAGCCTCGGCGGCTCGACTACCGTTGTGGTCGCCTCCGACCCTCACACTGCCAAAGAAATCTTGACGTCGCCCCACTTCGCTGACCGTCCGATCAAGCAGTCAGCTGAGTGCCTGATGTTCAGCCGGGCAATAGGCTTCGCTCCCAACGGGACTTACTGGCGACTTTTGCGCAGAATTGCTTCGTCTCACCTTTTCTCTCCCCGGCGCATTTTATCCCACGAACCCGGCCGCCAGCTAGACTGCGCTGTCATGCTACAGAACATTGCAAACGAACAGAAACATAACGGTTTTGTCTCTTTAAGGAAACACCTCCAGTTGGCTGCCTTGAACAACATCATGGGAAGTGTGTTCGGCGTCAGATACGATATTGACCGCGATAGCAAATCGCTTCAAGAGCTCACCGAAATGGTAAGGGAAGGTTTTGAGTTATTGGGGGCATTTAATTGGTCAGATTATTTGCCGTGGATGAGTTTGTTTTACGATCCGTTTCGTATCCACGAACGTTGCTTGAAGCTCGTCCCCCGAGTCAAGAACTTCGTAAGAGGCATCATCGAAGAACACCGACGGCTCAAAAACTCGACGAAATTGGGTGATAATGCTGATTTTGTCGATGTTTTGCTCTCCTTGGAAGGTGAAGAAAAGCTAAGTGATGATGACATGATTGCTGTCTTGTGGGTATGTTACGTTCAAAGTTGTTGCCTGTTGGTAGTTAAGTTTAAGATTTTGAAATATTTTATACTTGTGAGATAGTAAGACAAAAAAGAGGGAGCTCAGTGATAATAACCTGTTATTGATTTTTGTTACAGGAAATGATATTTAGAGGAACTGATACAACAGCTCTGTTAACTGAGTGGATTATGGCTGAGTTGGTGCTGAACCAAAAAGTACAAGCCAAGCTGCACGCTGAGCTCCAAGCTGTTAACAGCAAAATTACAGATGCTGACGTGGCAAGACTACCCTACTTACAGGCGGTCGTCAAAGAAGCTCTTCGCGTCCACCCACCCGGGCCACTCCTGTCGTGGGCCCGGCTCTCCACGTCAGACGTCCAGCTCAGCAACGGGATGCTGATACCGGCTAACACCACTGCTATGGTCAACATGTGGGCCATCACCCACGACTCTCAGGTGTGGGAGGATCCACACGTGTTCAAACCCGAGAGGTTCTTGCAAGCTGACGTCGATGTCAGGGGCGGGGACCTCCGGCTCGCGCCTTTCGGGGCGGGCCGTAGGGTTTGCCCTGGAAAGAACCTGGGACTAGCCACTGTGAGCCTTTGGGTGGCTCAATTGGTTAAAGTTTACATGTGGGTTCCAGAAGTGGCTAGCCCAGCTGATTTAAGTGAGGTGTTGAAGCTATCGTGCGAGATGAAGAATCCTCTACGTGCTGTGGCTGTGGATAGGAATTAAATTTTGGGGTTACTATTATTTTTAGAGTGTAGGGTTTTTGAAATATTAGGTTTCTGGTTAATGGTGCGTATTGCTGTTATTATTATTATTTTTATTATTTGATTAGGGTTTTTTTTTCTCTAAGGATACGTACGTACAATATGAATATTGTATATCTGCAGCCAGCTATAACGTTTTTAAAGCTGTTGATTTTTGTTCTGAAAAATTAAATGTTATCATATGTTTAATTTGGGTTGAAAATTTTTGGATTTTTGGAATTTAGGCGTATTTGTTTTGTCTTGTTTATATATCAGATAAATCCTAGTTTAAATTATTATTTTGTTTTTGGTGACATAGGATGTTGATTGGTTGTCATTAAATATTAAATAAAGGGATATTATCATTTTCCCACTAAAGGTATTCTGACACATCATGTCAGTACCACGGTTTGGTAAAACCATCAGTTTACCACCAAACATTTAAATTGTTAGCATTTTCCTACCATTCCGTTAAAACTTAGTTAATATGTAACGAAAAATTCATAAAAGGTCAATTTTACCCCTAGAGCGTAAAAAACCATGTAATTAACCTTTTATGAATTTTGTAATTAAATCATCATTTGTTGTTCTTCCTTCTTAAAGGGTAAAAATTACCCTTTATAAATTTTGTAAAATTGACCTTTTAAAAGACCATGTAATTAACCTTTTATGAAGTTTGTAATTAAATCATTATTTGTTGTTCTTCCTTCTTAAAGGGCAAAATCGTTTTTTACGCTCCAAGGGTAAAATTGACCTTTTATGAAATTTCCGTTACATATTAACTGAGTTTTAACGGAATGGTGGGAAAATACTAACAGTTTAAACGTTTGGTGTTAAACTGATGGTTTTACCAAACTATGGTACTGACATGATGTGTCAAAATACCTTTGGTGGGAAAATGATAATATCCTTTAAATAAATAAAAACATGCACACGTAACTTAGAAGTTTCAACTTTCAAGCTTGGATATTGCCCAAAAGTCGTTATTCAAATGAAGAACTTAAATGTTTATGCAATGATCTGTAAATAAAGAATGCTTTAGTTGAATTCAAGACTAATAATTTTGAGATTTCTAAATCTATAAACTGATCATGTGTTAATATTAATTATTAATTCATGTTTTATCACACTGTTTCTTGAATTTGTTTTTTTTTTTAATTTATTGGGTGCTTGCCAATTGCATGTCATGGTAGAATATTCAATGCCATATGAGGTAGACAAGAAAGTAAAGCTCCAAAGTCTAAATGGTTGCATCACCGGCCAGATGGTTTTGATGGTTTGAGAATATATTGAATTTTCCGTTACAAATAATTTTACTGAGTTAACATTATGTTGCCATTTCTTTTATCAACCATTTTATATGTGGTCAGTTCCGTTGAATTTCCGGCAACACAAAATCATTATTTTGTGACTTTTTTCAATCATGACTATATAATTAACGATGTGATAATAAAAAATTCAGTTTCATGTCATGTTATTATTATTATTATTATTATTTTCTATTTTATGAATTTATTGAGTATGGTTTGATGCCGATAATAAGACACGGTTGCATAGTGGTGGGAGTTGAAGTTGACATGTCACATGCGTATTCATGTTGAATCTTCGCTCGTTTTGTGTCGTTGGTATAGAAGGTAGCTCAAAAGTCGAGAATTATTTGTCTTTTATGCGTCACTTAAGTTATGGAATATTTACATGCAGGCCGGACTTAGTCTTTTATTTGTATTATAATTGTGATTTAATTTTCTTTTTTAAGTTAAATTAAAAAAGTAGACATTCTGTATTATAAATAGAGAGGTCTTATAATTATTTTCATAATTCTGATTCAATGATTCAATAAAACTCCTCTTTTATAATTTCCTCTGAAATTATCATTAAAAATCTCAATTAGAACGAGATTTAATCATACATCTCAATTAGAACGATATCTGATTTTCCTACCCTATCAATTACCTTCATTCCATTTGGTTTATCAAGCAAGATATAGATATTTAATGTCTATGATGTGGCATGCGTTTTTCAATATCTTGTCGATGTGAGATAATGATATTTACATGCAGGATATTGATCGATGTATTATGTCGTTGTCTCTAACATATATGTTGGATGTGTTTTCGATATTCTATCATATGATATTTACAGTTGCACGTCATCTCTACCATATATATATGTTGCATGTGTTTTCGATATTAATTCTATCTTGGGATATTTACATGTGCATGTGTTTTCAATATTTTGTTGTACCATGTTGCGTGCATTTTTCAATATTCTATCGTTGATGTGAGATACTGATGTACAGGTTGGTTTATATTTTTCGTAACACCTTCGTCACGTGCAGGCCCCCTTTTTTTTTTTTTTTTTTTTTTTATAAATAAAAGCCTACTAACTTAATTCAACTTAGCCACTCGCCCTTTGGCCGAGTGGTCAGGGCTGCTGCCCTCCAACAGTTCGAACCCCCACAAACGTATTGTGAGAGTATTTTCTTCCTCAATTAAAATTGAGTGAATGTAGTTTTCTTCATTACCCAAGAGTGATGAGTAGACATCTCTCAAATATTTGTGAGGGTTAAAATCTGGGCAGAGCTCCATTAGCATTGATGTAAGCAGGGCCGGCTTTAGAGTGTTTGGGGCTTTAGGCGAAATTTTTTTATGAGGCCTCTATTTGTTTTGCAATTTCAATACTTAAAAAAATAAAAAAAAAGGCTCAAAATTTATTTCATTTGTAATTCTTGATTTTAAAAATAAAACCTTTAAAAAAAGTTAAGAAGACATTTTTTATTCCATTAAAACTATTACAAAATAAACAATCAAATTAATACAAATAATATTATTTTCAAATAGGATATTTAGAATGATATAATATAAAAAGTTGAGATGATGAATTAATGATCAGATAATAGAAATGGACTTTGTAATTCTATAAATTGATTTTTTTTTTTAAATGAACCAATGAATATAATAATTTTCTTTCTAGAGAAGTGAGGAAGAAATTTTTTTATTTATTGATTTTTGAGATTACAAAGTTTTTAATGGAAATTAAAAGAAATACTAAAAGTCAAATATTCTAACATTAAATAATTAATTGTTTTGAGAAAATTGAAAAGATAATTAATTTAATTTTTTTTGAAAGATTAATAATGAATGAATTAATGATTAAATCATATTATTCGTTATATCTATTTAACATTAATGTTATCAAATATAGATTTTTCATAAAAAATAATTCTTAACTGTAGTATAATTAATAATTAGAGAGATATTAATAAGCTTTTTGATTTTCTAAAATATGTAATTTAAAAAAATGAGAATTATCAAAAAAATTCAAAAAATGAGGCCTTCACAAAATATGGGGCCTTAGGCGACTGTCTTGTTCGCCTATACCTAAAGCCACCCCTGGATGTAAGTTGATCCCAGTAATAGTCTGATTTATAAATGTCAGTTATAATCTCATGTAATATGAGTTGTAATTTGAGCAATAGTCTCATGTAATAAAAAAAAAAAACTTAATTCAACTTAAAAAAGTTAGCTCAATAATTAAGAATTACTCAAATTTTATATATTTAAACCAAGTTTGATACTCAATCCACGTGAGATATTTTTCTAAGAATTGGGACCGACACGAATTCGATCCATACATTAATATTGTCGCAAATCTTAAATTATAACTCGATGCAATAATGGTAAAGCTTTATTAGTGGCTTAGTTATTGCATCTACCATTATAATTGATCACAAAGTTATCGTTATACCCCACGTTACATATATAATACAAAATTATGACAATTTAAAATAATTAAAAAAAAAAAAATCTGTAACAGGAGGAATGAGCATGCTTATCCTCACGAAACAAAAACTGAAATGGCAGAGTCAACATCATATAAAAAATACACAGCTAGCAAAGTACTGTGAAATTGCTAGCTTCTAACTGATCAAGAAGGCAAGACCCCATGGCCATGCAGGGTTTGGCTCGCCCTCCAAGTTTTTAAATATCACAAAGTTTTCTGTCAGAAGACAGAGACACGGCACTCGTCAACTACGTGAACGTACGTACAATCTCATCTGACCACAGAAACCAGATACAGTGCGGAAAAAAATTGACGGCCAGGAAGACGAGTAAAAGAAATATCCTGTGGGGCATATTAATTTTTAGGATTATTATGGTTTTATTACTTTAACAATTGTAAAATATTAAATAATTACAATAAATATTTTTTCAATTATTTTTTAATTATAATTTTACAAATTTTTTCGTTTTATTATTTTTCTGTTAAAACCATTAATTGATCGGTTATTTGATTAGTAAAAAATCAATTTTACTCTTTATAAGAAAATATACAAAAATATATCAAATAGTAGACAAAAAAAATTATTGGTACGCCTTTAAATTATTAAATAATAATTTTACTCATGAATTTATGAATTATCTTGAAGTTATTTTAACAATAAAAGTAGTGAACTGATAAACTACCCCTAGATATCTTTGTTAATAAAACAGACAATCTATTGTCAAAAAAAAAAAAAAATTAAAGCTTATCTAGAATCAACACTTTCCATATTTAAGTGTTTTTTTTAATAAATTGTGCTTTTTTTAACAAAAATATCCAAGGATATTTTTATCAATTGACAACTTTATAGTTATAATACATTTAGGGTTACTCATAAATTCATGATTAAAACTATTATTTAACAACTTAAGGACATAATAGGACGGGACTAGGCTAGAGGACTCTCAGTCGTCCCTATCGTCCTTACAACCGATCATGCAATTAGAGCTATGAACGATTTGATTGTTCTTGGGCATTTTATGTCTATTATTTGATACTTTTATTTTTGCATTTTACGATAAATGATAAAATTAGTATTTTAATATTCAACTAATGCTTCGAACGAAAAATTAGTACATTAAAAAGGTTTTAGAAATTTCGGGAATAATAAATTGTGTAATCATTTGATATTTTACAATTCTTGAAATAGTGAAAGGATAAATACTCTATAATTTTTGTGGCAAGAAATTAAGGAAAAGGCCTAATTACATCTAGATACCTAAGCTTTTAAATTTTCTCCAATAAGAACTTAGTTTCCATGCTCCTACCAAATAGGTCCTTACTTGAATATTTGAAATTTCCATTGAATTGAACCGTGGACCGTGGTGGAGCTGCATAGTAGTATCTCATTTGGTCATGTCAGTTTCTATCTTGTAGTCTATGTATAGTCAACTTCCTATAGTCTATGTATTTTTATATTTTTTGAACAATCGTGCTTTTCATGAAAGTAGAAAGAGGTCGTTAATTATTTTATGGCAAATTTAAGTCTTGATCGTACACGAATTATCTTGGTGAGATTCTCCGTCTTAATCTATTGTTCTTTTTATAGTTAAAAGTATGTGATAGTCTTTTATCTAAAAAATTTAATGAATTTTTTTAAGCTTTATATTATTTTATTTTTTTGCTTTAATTTTATAATCATTCTAAGGATAAAGCTTATTATCTCTTCCTTCATTAGCTCACTAATCTT
Source organism: Citrus x limon (assembly GCA_034663535.1). NCBI lineage: Eukaryota > Viridiplantae > Streptophyta > Magnoliopsida > Sapindales > Rutaceae > Citrus > Citrus x limon. The sequence continues at coordinate 27,746,790 of CM067997.1, forward strand.
TCCTTTTTTAAAAAAATTTAATGAATTCCCTTGCTATGTCTAAGGTTCATAAAAAAGCGAAAAAAATATTTAGGTTAGGGGGTGCTTAATATATATACATAAGCGAAATTTGTGTTAAGAAAAATTAAGAAATCAGGGATCCAAATGTTATTATCCCAATAAGGAGGAAAAAAAAAAAACCTAGCTAGGTGACTCGTTTTGCAGCCGGTAAGAAAGAGAAAAGCACAAGAATCGAAATAAGGGGCAACAAAACCACGTGAAAATAGTAATAATTTGCTGTACCAAAACATTGAATTTCGTCTCTCTCTATTTCTCGTTCGTTTATTCCCTTTCATGTGCTAATGCATGGCGCCTCTGAACTGAAAGCCTGCAAAATTTTTGCAGAGAAATTAGAGAAAGTGAGAGGTGTTAACTTGTGGAGTGTTTTTGTAGCTTTTGCAGCTTTGTCTCAGAAAACAACAATGCCAAGCCAACAGCCAACTCATAACTGGTTGAATAATACAATAGTCAACACTCAAATAGTGTAGAGATATGGGCACCTATTTGGCTTTTGGATTCAGTGCACGGTGTGTTTTACAATTTTTTACGTACAAAGAAGTGTGTGCCAAATCATACGTGTGAAAGAAAATTAGGGTTAATGAGAACAACCAATCGATGGTTGGCTACCATGTCGGCGAGGTACTTTAGGGTAGAGACAACATAGAGTCTTGGGTATTTTCCAAGTATTGCACCGTGGGTTCTTGAGTTCTTGTCACGTCTGTTTGGTTAGATGTATATATGATAAAAGAAAGGTGGTGTAAGAGATAATTTCTCGGTATAAATTGACAATATTGTTGGGAAGCAGCAGAAAGACGACACGCAGAATGGTAGGAAGAGATTTGCACATGCATCTATATGCAGTGCCCAACATTTGTCTCCGTCGTTGAGTCCAGTTTTATATATTGATTTATTTCATTGAAAGTGAAATTAAAAGCCCACGCATGGACCACATATATTTATGGGGAAATTGAGCTGAAGTGTGTGCCAACTGCCAAAGCTTCAGTGCTTTCAGATGCTTGATTGGGTAAATCAGTTGGTAGAGAACTAATTGTTTTGCGACTTCAAGGGGCCATTAAAGGCACCTGGTTGCCGGATTTACAGTGCCTGGAATAGCGTGGTGGGGGCAAATGAGGCAACAAAGAACAACCCTCAATAATTTTCTATAATTTGAAAAATCATCATGCATATAATTATTTTTCTTGAAGTAAAAATTTAGTGAATAATGATTTTGTGGATAACATGGTTAATAACCGACTTTTTAAGTATGTATGAGGGAGAAATTCCAAATCACTTTTGATGTATTACAATTAATTTATGCATGTATGACATATGTAGTTGAATTTAATATAACCATCACTTGCATAATGATTTTTCAAAATAAATGCACATACGTTATAGAATCATTTACTTGTTGTATGGTTGACATGATACCTCTGATGTATTCTAGAATTTTTTTTTTGTATGAGGATAGAATATGTGAGGGTAGATATGAATTCCCGCTCATTTAAACACACACTTCCTTTGATTCAACCTTATAATCTTGCTTCGTGAATCGAGCCTTTGCACTCTGCTGCAACTTAAAAAGTGCCCTTGGATGCACAATTACTAAATCGAAATCGTTTGGATATTTATTTAGTAGTGGTAATAAATTATAACTATTAATAAAGTATCTTGTGCAGCCTGGAATGACAATGTTGAGATGGCCGAGTTGGTCTAAGGCGCCAGATTAAGGTTCTGGTCCGAAAGGGCGTGGGTTCAAATCCCACTCTCAACAAGAAACATTTTTTGGGCGGGAGTTGACTCTTTTTATTTATTTATTTATTTAATTTTTCACAATTTTACATCAGTTTTATTTTAGTTATTGGTTCAAATTGCCCTCTCAAGAGTCTAACGAATTTCAAAATGACATGCTTGGGCCAGATTTGGCAAAGTCCGGGTCTAATCTAGTCTCTGCCAGTCTGCCTTGTCTTTTGTCAGCTATAAATATTTTTTCACAATTTTATTTCAATTTTTTCACAATGTAATCTTAGTTATTGGTTCAAATCCCACTCTCAAGAGTCTTAAGAATTGCAAAATTACAGGCTTGGGCCAGATTTGGTAAATTTCGAGTCTAGTCTAGTCCTAGCTTGCTTTTGTCAACTATAAATATATGTTTTGATTGGGTTAAATATATATAAAAAGGTCTATTTTAATTAATTTTTTAACGTATTTTTCAGCCTTTCAACCTGGGCTCGAGCTTTATATTTATAAAACATGCTTGGGTTTGGCTAAGCTTGGCCTGCTATTCCAGGGCTCCGGGTAGGCGGGCTTTCTCTGGCATTTCTAAAGAGTCTCAACATGACATTTTGATAATTTTTTCTTTTATTTTTTTCTTTACTGTTTAGTTTTGACATCCTAAATTACAAATTTCTTGCTCAACTAAATTAAGTCCCTAATTTTTTTTCTAGAATTTTATTTTGACAACTCTTTTTTTTTTTTATAAAAAAAAAGCAAAACATAATTAAAATTTTAATCCCTATTTATGTACTTGAGCTCAAATTTCTTGATCAATTGAAAAAAAAAAAAAACTATCAATTGAGCTAACTAGCACTCACTAGGTTATGTGAAGGGATTTGGATCCGGTGCTGAGCTGAGTTTTTGCTCAGCTTTTAAGAATCTTATTACACCTGTGTACTATAGCTATCAATGGCTAAGATATGTTCCCTTTTTAATTTTTTTTCACTTTTCCAAAAATGTGTTGTACCTATATAAAATCTTAATTATAAAACATCCCGCTTTTTTCTTCCCGCTTGTTTATCATCATTCTCATCGTGCCCAATTGAAACATGCTTGATTTCCATCATCATCATAATATTTATTGAAGAAAGTTCGAAAAGAGCAAATTCAAAAAGTTTAGTTTTATCCTTTTTGTGCATAGTTGTTTTGTTGATTAGAATGGTTGCATTAGAGACTATCAATCAAGAAATTTCAATTGATTTAGCCTTTAAACTGAGACTAGGCATGGAGTTCAATTCAGAAGAAGCAGCATATGAATTCTATAACAAGTATGCCTCAAGCATGGGTTTTAGCATTAGAAAAGAGACTCACGCTAAGAATAAGCGCGCTGGTGAAATTACATCAAGAGTATTTGTTTGTTGCAAACAAGGTTATTTAAAAACCAAAACAAATCTTCCGAAAGTAAAATATAGAGCAGAGACAAGAACCGGGTGTGATGCTGGATTATTTATCAAGCTAAATATGAAGAAGAACAATTGGTTTGTTAATCATTTTATTGAGTCTCATAACCATCCGCATGTAATGCAAGAGTGTGCCCATATGCTACCTTCTCAAAGAAAAATAACAGCTTCACAAGCAATGGAAGTAGACTTGGCAGAAGAATCCAGGATTTTACTTAAATCCATATATGAGTTAGTGGGTAGGCAAGTGGGAGGGCGAGAATCTCTTGGATACATAAAACTAGATCAGAAGAATTATCTTATAACAAAGAGACAGAAAGATTTAGCGTATGGAGAAGTAGGGTATTTAATCCATCATTTTTCTATTGTATGCAGCTGGATAATGAGGAACATATTACTAATATATTTTGGGCATTATGCGAAGATGATTATTGATTATGGTCAATTTAGAGATGTTGTAAGTTTTGATACAACTTACAAAGTAAATAAAGAAAATCGACCATTTGCAGCTTTTGTGGGATTTAATCATCATCGAGTGACAATTATTTTTGGGGCAGCTTGGATGTAAAATGAGACTGCTGATTCATTTATATGGTTGTTTGAGACATTTTTGAAGGCAATGTGTGGGAAATCACCAAAAACCATCTTTACAGATTAGGATGCTGCGATGGCTAAAGCTATTTCTCATGTAATGCCTAACACAAACCATAGGCTTTGTCCATGGCATATAATGCAAAATGCCTTGAAGCATGTAAACAATGTTTTTAAAGGCCCTGGAGGGGTATAGTGTGCATTATCTATGTTCATGGAGTCCATTGAAGAGGAAGACGAGTTTTTGAGTGCTTGGGATGCAATGCTTGAGGAGTATGATGTGCATGATAATAATTGGTTGAAAAGTATATTTGAGTTAAGAGAGAAATGGACTTATGCATATAACAAGCAAGCATGGTCAGCTGGAATCAATAATACCGAACTTAGTGAAAGTTTTAATGCTAGCTTAAAAGATTACCTCAGGTCAGACTTCAGTGTTGCACAATTTTTTATGCATTTCGATAGGGTAGTTAATGATAAAAGGTATAAGGAGTTGGAAGCAAAGTACGATTTATACTATAGGCTAGTTCACACGAAAATGTTTGTTAAAATGCTTGTACAAGCAAGAAAAGTTTATACAAAAATAATATTTCAAGAGTTTCAAGATGAGCTTGAAGAAGCTATTGATTTTTCTATACAAAATTATGTTGTAGAAGGTGTATGTTTCCTTTACACAATTAGCATGGATAGGCACTCTAAAAAGCGATGTGTAAAAAGCGAGATTGACGACACATTATCTTGCAGTTGTATGATGTTTGAGAGGAAAGAGATTTTATGTAGTCATATGATTAAGATTCTTAGAGATGTCATGGATATCAAATAATTTCTTCCCAGCTAGTATATCGTAAAAAGATGGACAAAACAAGAAAGAGCTGAAGCTATTCAAGACATGCATGGGTGTGAAATTCAAGCTGATCCGAAGTTGCAGCAGACATGCAGATACAGAGCTTTGTGTTCCACTTTCACTAAGATTTCAAGTAGAGCTTCTAAGAGTGAAAAAATGTACAAGCTAGCGAATGAACATGCAATTAAAATGGCAAAGTTGATTGAAGACCTTTTGAGCCTAGAAATGGATGGCAATAAAAATGAAAAAAATTCAGAACTCTCCTCTTGTTAAACCCGCAAGAAGTATTGAAATGGATGGTCAACAAAATGAGATTACTGCCAAAGGAAGAGGGCTGAAAAAGAAAGAGTCATCTTGAGGAAGACATAGATTGAAGAGTGGTTTGGAGATTGCTTTCGCAAAGAAGAGGAAATTATCTAATCGTCAGTTGCACTCTCAAATGTCTCAGGTGATATAGTTATCTTATTCATCAAACCAATTGTTTAAAATATTTTTTCAAATAAATAATGAAAATGAATGATTAATTGAGTTAAATGCTTGTAGGCACATATTCAATATGTTCATGCAGTTAATAGCACTCTTCCTCCATCAATGGTCCTCCATCCGTATTCAGTAAGTACTTTTGATCCTTTTTTGATATTGAATATTGATATTTATTTAATTTTGTAACATATTATGAGAGTTTTTTTTTTTTTTTAATACTGTTCTTCTAGGTGGAGCAACCGCCACAAGGTTATAATGTGCCTAATTTGGTGCCATGTCTCCCTTATGAACCATCTCAGCAGACCAGCTTTCAAGATTTGCTTCATCAAAACTTAACAGGATGTTCTTTTACAGTTCAAGACTCTCAAGCTTCAAATAGCAATGTTTTGTTTTAATGAAATGTCATAAATGAATGACAAATTGTTTCTTTTTCTAGTACTGAATTTTTTATTTTTAAAGATTAACTGAGGAAAATTATTATGAGAAATACATTTGCTGTTGCAGCATGACATTCAAGATACAGTTTCTGCACCAATTTCACTTCCTGCCTATTATGTTTTAATTGGTGAGTTAATTGATTTAAAGCTTTGTTTGCTTGAATTCATATATTATGTATATTGACAGATGCTAAATTTTATATAGGTTTTAAACTTCATAGATGTGCATTCTTACATTTGATACCCTCATGAAATTTCACATTTTATTCTTTTGAACAAGCACAACTCAACTCTATTGAAATCTATTTGAGAAACAGAACATTTTAGAAACATAACAAACTTCATATAGAAATTGAACTTCATATGTCAATAAACATCTAAAATAGTTTTATTACTCGATTATAGTTGTACACAATAAAAATCATTACATTTCCCTTTTATTATATGTATTCTATACAATGAGAATGACAAACATGGCGTGTACATAACTGAATGTTTCCACAAGTTTTAATACGGATTTAAGGTTTCACATCTATGTGAAAGGCTTTTACAACATTATGAAATGATTATTTTGTACTACTGTGAAATCTAAATTCGCACAAAAATTTATGTGGACATCTATTCTAAAAAAAAATTATTTATGTCTACTTTTCATTTTCTTTATCCATTTTACATATTTTACATAAAACTAATTCTTTTTGGCATTTTAAATTTACTTTCCAATTTTTGGGTATTTAATATTTGTATTGAAAACTGATTAATTTTTGGAATTTTAAATGTTTCATTAAAAACTGAATATTTTGAGCATTTTAAAATTTTTATTCAGGACTTAAGTGATGTGGTGGAATACAATTCTTACAATAGCAATAACTAATAACTGATCCTCGCGCCAAGCCTAACAAACCTTATCCGCTCTTTTTATCTTCATTAATTCATCCTTCAAAAGATGGCTTATTATGCTGCATTAACTTCATTTCCATATCAATCTCAAAAGCGCTTCTGCTTCTCAAGAATCAGAGCATCATCTTCATCTTCTGCTGCAACTGGTAGATTTGATCTCAAAACCCTCGAATCAGCCATTGCCAAGGTTCTAATTCTTTTAAGCTTTTTTCACCTTTTTTTTATTTTTTATTTTTTAAATTTTTGTTAATCATTAACAAAATTGAATTGAAAACTTGAAATGAATTCCAGTTTTTCTAGGAGCATGTAATGCAATGTTATGCATTAGAATTTGGGTTGGTGGGTTTTGTTTAGTATATCAATTTAAAAGTACCCTGATGCAGGATTTTTCATTTTAAATGTAATTTGTAACGATTGTTTTGAAATTAGCGAAAATGTAAGATCTATAGGACTTTATGCATCACATTAATGTTCAAATTTATAACATATTTGATTGATTAACTTTCTGCTTGACTCTAATTGTGATGAGTCAGAAGCTCAAAATCATGTGTATTGGAATGGAAGGATTGTTGTGATTTTGAGTTGCTATTTCGGTTGGCATATAGAAATTTGATGGATATGTATTTTCCGCAGAAAGATAGTAATGCAGTTAAAGAAGCACTTGATCAGCTGAGCGAAGTGGGTTGGGCAAAGAGATGGAGCTCTCAGCCCTACGTCTCACGTCGTACGGTCAGTCAGTCTCCATTAAGTGTTGAAGTTCTGGGAATGTGCCACTCAAAACATTACCCAAATCTACAATCCTATGCATACATACATGTTCATGAATATTTGTTCGCTGCTTTGAAATCTTAGTTATATGTGACCATGTGTTTGGATAATATGTAGTTTTGAATCAAATTTTGTGAATCAGACGACTCTTCGGGAGCTGACATTACTTGGAATAAAAAACGCAGAGAACCTTGCTATCCCTAGCGTCAGAAATGATGTGAGTCTATAACACTAGCATTATGCTTTTATAGATTGACTAGGATTTATTCAAAATTTATATATAAATTTAGTAGGAATCTCACTTTTATTGCTGTTATTACATAAGTTCCAATATGTTTGATGCCTTTCAGTAATACAGGCAGCTTTTCTTTTCACAGTCGTCGGGATAACAGGGTTTTTGGGTGTTCTTGCTGGCCAGCTTCCTGGGGTAACTCTAATTACTCCCTTCTGTTGTATTAAGTTAAAGCAGCAGCATTCCTTTCGTTTATTTGAGACTGAAATTTCTTCTTCCAAACCAATCATTTTTGTTTTCAATTTTCATCAGATGTAAATGTCTTAATTTATGCCTTAATATACATTTCGTACACAATTTTGAGAGAGAGATTTATGTGAACCAGAAGAGGAAACTGGTTTCGAAGATGTGATGAATCAGGAAAAGTTGTTGTATGTACTTAACTTACCACAAGCTCTTCTTAAAAAATCTCGTCATGTAACAGTTAAATGTATATGACTAAGGATGCATAAGATTATTTCTTTTCTTGTTTAGTTATGAATATTCCTCGAGTAGAAATGAAACTTTGAGTTCTCGTGATAAACTAGTTTAGACAGTTACAGGCTACATGCCTAACCTATACGCAAAAGCTGCAATTTACCATCCCTCTTCCCCAGCCTCTGGATATTTCCAGTTCCGTATTTGTTGCTGATACCTGTAGCCAGGTGCATTCCAATAGAATATTTAGCCAATAAGCTTATATTTGTGTAGCTTCATCTCATAAGCTTGTCAATTTCGTCTTAAAATCTACTTAATTCAATTGACTTATTTCCTGTGTTCATCACCTGAGATGTTGCCATTACAAATTAAGCAATTTCTTTTATGTTGTATCCTTCGTGTAGGACTGGGGCTTCTTTACGCCATACCTAATTGGTAGCATTTCTTTAGTGGTCTTAGCTGTTGGAAGCACTTCTCCCGGGTAAGATAAAAAAGCATATTTTTATTTCCGAGTCTTCTATCTTTATTCTTTTACTTATCTAAGCTCTCAAGATTATAGTTTAATTCTGTAATATGAGTATTAATAGAATCTTAACTCTTAATGGAAGCTTGCGATTGTAAATCACGCACTTCATTTGCTCCCACAGGCTTCTTCAAGCTGCTATCCAAGGATTTTCTTCATTTTTTCCCGATTATCAGGAGAGGGTTGCAAGACACGAAGCAGCTCATTTCTTACGTACTCTTACTAATATTGTATTATATCCAGTCAACGTAACGTGGTTAATTTGGTTGCTTTCTAATTAGAAATTGTTTTCATCCAATTATAGTTGCCTATCTGCTTGGTCTTCCTATTCTCGGATATTCGCTGGATATCGGGAAAGAGAACGTCAATCTTATCGATCAAAGGCTGGAAAAATTGATATACAGTGGGCAGCTTGATGCAAAGGAACTTGACAGGTACCCATCTGAAAATCTCTTTCCTAGTGAGACCTCACCTAACAAATTTTTTCTCCTGAAACTTTGATAACAATTTCTACTCAATATGTTAAATTATCCTATTTGATCTAATAGTTAAAGATAGGTATGGTATACAATCACTTCAATTGTAAGAACAGCACTGGTGATATTAACCTCATGCAATTGCACTCAGGTTGGCGGTTGTGGCAATGGCTGGCCTAGCTGCAGAGGGTCTGCAATATGATAAAGTTGTCGGGCAGTCTGCCGATCTTTTCAGTCTTCAGGTTTATAATCCTTCACCTATGATTGAGTTTTCATCAGGTATTACTTGGCATACACCCGCAAACCATTGATGTTTTTTACTTGTCTCTTATCTCTGTTGCCAGAGATTTATCAATAGGACCAAACCACCACTTAGCCAAGACCAGCAACAAAATCTTACTAGATGGGCAGTAAGTTCCTCAACATGACAACTGATATGCGTAGCTTGTTCTTACACTGGAATATCACTTTAAACTTACAATTAAGAAACATGTCAGTAAATATGAGTCACAATAGAATGCTGATACTGGGAATGCGGTGCAGGTTTTGTTTGCTGCAACACTTATAAAAAATAACAAGGCGATTCATGAAGCCCTGATGGCAGCTATGTCGAAGAAGGCAACTATATTAGAGTGCATTGAAGCAATTGAAAATGCTGCATAGCTCCACAAATAGAACCTTCAGGGAGTTTTATTTGTTTGTTTGTTTGTTTACATAGTTCAAGTTTCTGAAATTATTTGTTTGTTTGTTTACTTAGTTTAAGTTTCTGAAATTAGAAGGCTATCTTATGTCTGTTGAGGTATTTGAGCTTCATGCACTTCCACACGATTTTGACAAATGATTAAGGATCAGCCCATTACCTGTCTTAGTGACCAATTAACAATGACAAACAAGCATACTTACGTATGAACAAATAATTGGAGGAATTAATACACAAGAACAAAACTTTTACTTTTATTCAATTTTGAGATTAAGTGAAAAATTGTTCTGTATCAGACAAGCTGATTATTATTTCATACAAGTGACATTGCGGTACAGAAGCTTGTATCATACAATAATTCACAAGGGTAACTCATTACGTTGTGGTTACCTAAAACAAAAAAAAAAAATCGCAGCATCCTTACAGGCGCCCATACGTTGAAAGCAAATCTCTTAGTTTCGTTGCCTCGGTCTCCAGGCGATCAAAACTTGTGGAACTAGGAATCCTCCAACTCCAGTTTCCGAACTGTATTAAGAAAAGTAACACAGATGAAGTGGAGAATTGAATACTAGCAATCCAACCTTCATTCTCTTGAATCATTACTCATTAGCTTTTCTATGTACATGGGAGTATCGAACAGAGTATCAAACAGAATAAGTGATAAATGATTATGACCTAAGAGGCATTTAATTTTACACAAGCTTGTTTAGCCACTTATTTTACATTTGTGTAAGCATTTTACCTGAGTAGCAGGAATGTTCATCCGGGCAGAAACCCCAAGCCGAAGGATATCTTGCAAAGGTATAACTGCAGTTTGGGCCACTGAAGATAAAGCAGCTTGGATGAGTTTCCAGGAGATATCGTCTTCTTCGGATATAGAAAGATACTTCATTACCTGTGAAAACAATGGCCTTGTAATACTACAGAGCATAATGTTCAACTGTGTAATGTATCTGACATATGAAAGATTCAAAGACAAGGCAAATACTCACATTGGACTTCTCTTCGTTCTTCAAAGTGTCCCACCAACCTCGGATCTATGATATGAAAAGATAATTATTAGTTGGCCATGTTTAATTATCTAAACAAGAGTATTTTCAGTCAAAGTAAATAAACGTCTCAATCACTAAGATACCAAAGGTCAACAGTATCCTTGAATGTATACGGAAACCTAAGGGATGAAATATGACGTTTTCACCAGTGGCAAAGAATAAATGTAGTATTTATTCTTAAATGAGGAATAAAGGACTATTGTTGTGTCATTATAGCGACAATCATTGTACAAAAGTTGACTTTGCTCAAGATTGTGAAATGATGCTCCAAATTATGTGGTATTTTCCCTTATTTTTCTGGCGAATGAGAGAAATTTTAAAAAGATGAATCAGGACTGCATAATAAAGGATCTTTACGGTGTCATTATCATGAGTTCCCGTGTACACAACTTGGTTGCGCTCATGATTGTGAGGCAAATGAGGATTCTTAGCATCACTCCCAAAACCTAGATCAAGAAAAAATGGAGAATAGGATTAAAAAAAAAAAACATACTGATGAAAGTTGCAGATACTCAATGAAGATGAAAATTTAAAATGCCAACAGTACACTTAAATTAGAGAACTAGTTATTACCAAACTGGAGAACAGCCATTCCAGGTGCCCCAATAGATTTTCTGAGCTGAACAACATCCTCGGTGATAACTCCCTGTCGCATAAAAATAAGAGATATGCAAACATATCGACAGAAGCGTCAATGAATGCGTGAACAAAATTCCTTGGGCAAACCTACCCAATAATCACTTATTGATGGTGACAAAATGCAGAGCATTATCCATCAAGAATATACTAGTTTGGAAGTTTTACAAGCAACAAAAGAGAAAAGGGAGGAAAAATTAACGAGGGGCAGATGGTAAGTGTCCAACCAAATAAATCATTATGGAAACAGCCATAGAATTGACATCAGATCTGTGTTCCACAATTCCAGATTTATATTGATTGTTGGTGTCATATCTTATAAAACATACCAAATCTTCTGCAATTATATTGATGTTTCCAACTGATCTGAAGATGGCATCAAACAAGGATTTCCCAGGCCCCACCTACTGCCATCAAAATAATATAGATTGATTATGTGATAATTCAAGAAACTTGTGATTTGAGTACAAGTCAATAATTTGATAATACTAACCTTCCATCGTCCATCCATTGCAACCTTTGCCTCTGCACGTTTTGTAATTTATTACTGCAATATACATGTACAGCAAAGGTAAAGTAATATGCCTAGTTGAAAACTATCTCACCAGATGGAACAGCCCAAAAGCCAGCAAATCCTCTAAAGTGATCAATCCTGAATTCATCATACAAATCTCGTGCCCGTCGAATGCGGTGAATCCACCAAGAAAATCCATCTTTCTCCATGGCTTTCCAATCATACAGAGGGCTTTTAAGTTAAACAGTGAACTTAATCAGTCAGCTGGCAAATATTGCAACAACATCAGAGCAACTAACGAACCAATTTTAGACATAACATGGTTTACATAATATTATTAACGTATCACATGTTTTTCCATCTCCCATATCTGGCAGAATTCAGTGTACTCGGCAACAAATTTTGCATGTACATACTAGAACTGTTACATGTCAACTTACTTTCCCCAAGCATTCACTTCAGCTCTTAATGGGAATAATAATCACAATAATAATGATCATAAGGGTGATTAAAAAAACTACCAGCCACAAACCATTAAAAAGGGACAGTACAAATGAGATGCAAACAGAGAGAGATACAGATGCAAATTTCATGTACACCATTGACAATTTTTGTGACCCTAACAAAATTATTTTCTTTCAAACAATAATATGATTCTCCACTGGAGCACAATATGTCAAGAAATTGAAAAAAATGAAAAGATAATTTTTATCCTGAGAATGTGATCAAGAGATCTATGAAAAATTATTTAAATAACCAAATGTGTGAAAAAGAATTACTGACGAACCTGCCCCACAGTTGACCAGTTTCACTGAAAGCATCAGGAGGAACACCACTCACTTCAAGAGGAAAACCTCTCCTGTTCTGCCCAACAAATATTAAAAGTTCGTAACTTGCACCAAGGACTCAACGATTTGGAAGCAGAGTTACATATTGAACATCTCCAGTTTTAAGGAACTACTCACCAGCAAAAAATGCTTTTTATTTGCCCAAACATCTGCACTATGATAACCTACGTAAATAGGCATGTCTCCCATTATACTGATTCCCTTCATTTGTGCATAGTTGCGAACTTTTTGCCATTGCCTTTGGAATAAGAATTGTTGGGCAATGAATAGATCAATCTGAACAAATAAAAGCAAGTGTTGACAATCATTAGGGATTTAGCATAAAGTGCATGTTTAGGAAAAATTAGTAGCCAATAAAAATGATGAAAGATTCAGACAATATCCTTAGAAATGAAAAGAAAGAAAATCCAGTACTTACAAAATCTTTTTTACTTTGGTAAATTTCTTCCAAGGCTGCAAGATGGCGATTCTTTAAGGATTCAGGCCAAAGATACCAACTAAATGTATTCAGACTATCATCTATAGCAGCAAAATAAGCTGCATCTTCAAGCCAGCCTACCAAATTGAAAGAACAACTTAAAAATAAATTCCACAATAAAAGCCTCCAGTGAGTGGAATCCACACATCTATTATCCAAGGACAACTCTTAACTGCACAGTATATTAACGGCATGTGAAAGGGATTTGAATTGGGGATCTTCAATAATACATCCCCAGTTAGCAATTTCATGAAAAATGTCCACCCAACAATAAAAGGAATCGAAAAAAAGTAAGGGATTTTTCTCACTTGATATACTGGGGTCTTTGTGGAAATTTTCAAGCTGACTTTTGAGTTCACCATCACTCTGGATGAGCCTCTCTGCAGCCTAAGGAAAGGACCAGCATAAGATAAATTTGTATTTGCGACAACAGAAACTGAACACTTATTAAAAGGGCAGCTATGCAGCTTGAAAATATAAGACTTAACAGGCTTTACAAATTTCCTTTTCCATTCTTTGATTTTCATTTCTACATCAGTTGGATGCAAGAAATAAGTTTTTCCAAAAACCAAAGGCAGGTAAAACTCCATGAAATCAAAGTAAAGCAAACATCTGTACATGGTAATTTGGATATATTTTGTAGAAGGAAAATTAACAAAGATATACGGCAGCCTGCCGTCCACTTTAAATAAGATTCCTGTGTAGGCGTGTAGCCCTTGACTCCTTATAATTGTAGATTTCCAGGTTGTGTTACTTCTGAGCTCTGGTCAGAGAGTGAATGACATGGCACAGAACCACAGGCAGTGGTTGTGATAGCACGTTAGCTTTATTCTCACGATTGTTTGAAAGCTGGATAGTGACACATCACTTTATAAAACCATGATATTCTCAACAATTGACTTTAACTAATAAGAAAATGTACGGGAAGAATTATAACTAGCTAACCAACAGTTTTCCAATCTCGTGTAACCATTCACTTGTGGACTGGGCCAATTTTTTTTTTTTTTTTTTTCCATCAAAGTGGAAATCCAATAAAAATGAAAGGTTTGTTAATAAGAATGAACCTAGGAGCAAAAGCTACTTTAAACACTTTACCTTAGCTATCAAAGGATCCTTCAAGTCAGCAACAGCTGCAAAGTTTACACGTTCTGCATCACTGCAGAAAAGACACAATAATAATCAAACACACACATACACCAAAGAATATGTAAATGGACTCAACATCATCATCCACTCAGATAGCAGAGTTCCTCACATTGGTTGTGGAAGTTCGGCCTTTTCTAACAAACCGTCCTTAACAAGCTCTTCAAGAGAAATCAAGAGTGTGTTACCACAATTTGCATCCTGAAAGCATTCATTAGCAATAATCACCTTCACCAACATATAGAGAACAAACAAGAAATCTGACGAGTCGCAATAAACTCAGCTATTCTATAATAATTTTCTACCCATCTTTTTCAAGTGCCCAAAGAATCATTGGATGCATCACATTTCCAAACTAAACTATGTCTTTCAGTTCTACTTTCTTAAGCATACGAAATGCAAACTTACAATATAAATTTGGTTAAAAAAAGAATAATCACCTGGCCCGAGTAGGGCGATCCCTCTTCATTGGCCTTCCTTCCCGGAGGAACAAGAGGTAGAACCTGCACAACTTCTACGAATAAGTTTTCATATTTTAGTTAACAAAATTTGATAAATAAACTTAAAACTATGAACATTTTACAATGATTACCCCGGAATTGCATAAGTGAGATAAAATAATAAAACTCATAATAATGATAAATTAGAAAGTGAAGCTGCAATTAGAAAAAGAAAATTATTACGAAACGGGGCGTTTTGGAAAAGTGACCTGCCAAACGGAGCAACCAGCGTGATGAAGCCAGTCAATAAACCGAAACGCCTCGGCGCCGAAGTCTCCAATACCGTAGGGGCCACGAAACGACGTCGGATGGAGCAACACGCCAGCTCTCCTCCGGTCCCTCGGATCCGGCTTCGGTGTCCACTCCTCGTAGTCATCCGGCAAGTCTTGGCCAACGGATGCGACTGCCGAAGCGGCGGCGTTTCCGGAGACGGACGAACACGAAGCTGAAGCGGCGCTCATTTTGGCGGCAAAGGGAGTGCATAGGAAGAAGCGAGGTCTGAGAGTAGCTGTGGCGAGGAATGAAGAAGGTTTTGGAGACGAAGACGAGGAGGAAGCGAGGGATGAGAATGACAGAGAGCCGAGGGCTGCCATGAAATTTTACATAAAAGAACGAGATTGGATTTGGAATTGGATTTGGAATTCCAAAAGTCAGCTTAATATTGAGATTTGAGAATTGCACGGGAAGTGAGTGAGCTCTGAGCTGTGCGAGAGAGGGGGCCATGCTGAAATTAGGCAGGGACTTGCGTCGCTGACGACGCAGTGACGCTTTTTAGTACTAGTGGTTTCCTTTCACGGGGTAGGACGAGGGCGACAATAACATCTCTCTCTTTCTTTTCATATATGTTTTTTTCGCCACTCTCCTTTTGCTTATTTTTTAATTTCTTATCAACTTTACATAATATTTATTACTTAAATTAAATAATCTTTTGATAAATTACTTACAATCCTTGCCAAGTTTGGTATCCTATTATCTGATTATTCTCGTGTATCGCCAAAAAATAGTAATCGGGTGTATTTTATCTAATGGTGATATAAGGGTGACAGAAATAAAGACAAAACGACATTATTTTGTATATGAAAATAAAAATTACAAACAAAATAATGTTACTATTCTAGCCACAAATATTAGTACTCGTTAAGTAATTTTTATAATTTGATACATAGTTCTTTTAATCTCTGATTTGATTTATCTTTTTATTGGTGGGTGCTACAACATTAACATGAGGATTGATTATTACTGCTGCTTTTATGTACCATTTTAATAAACATTAACATTTGTTTTTATCAGCGTCTGTATTGACGTTGTCTATGTCAAGATTTGGTTTGTTTATCATTTCCAACAATTAATATCATGTCATTTACAACAAAAAATTTTAGAATAATATTTGAAAAATTACTACTTCTATCATTTGTTGTTTTCTAATAGCATATCAAAATCCCTCTTATGAATTATGACGGACTTGTTAAGATCATAAATAAATATCTTTAATTTAAAGAAAATATTTTAAAACTTTATTCCATTACTTGGTATTTAAAATTTACAAGTACTACTTGTTGTTCATTTATGAATAATATGTCATGCTTTTAATTGCCATATAAATTGAGTCTGAATCTATTTTGACCCCTTCTTGGGACAGAGCTTCAAGTTTCAACTTAATGAACGTGCAAAGACGATATCATTCATTCTTGCTTATTCCGCAAGAAATACTTGAAGGTCAAGAGGCTACATTGACTTCAATCTTACTCAAGTGTTTCTACTTCCTAATCATCCTACGCTTAGCATTCATTAGTTGACAGCTAGTGATCTCGACCAAAAACAACAACAGATCCCTCAATCCTAAATATTTCCTTCAGATGGCAATCATCATCTTCCATTTTTCATATATGAAATCACAATGTACAACATTACATTGATAAGCTACAATAACCCAGTTTATCATATACACACAAATAGGCTACATTCTCTTTCTCTACCACCACCACAAGCTTAAGAGGTCATAAAGTATAAAATTTAATACATGTCATAGTAGGGTCTCCAGCTCTTGCTTACCTGCTGGATCATACTTTTATTCTTGCCTTAATTATTCAGGCAGCACCCTGTGAGTGGAGCTGAACTTACCAGTATGATGCTACATAATAGCATTATATCTCACCACTACGTGAGCTCTATCCAGCACCATGTTTTGTAAATATAGTCCTATCTGGGATCTATACATATTTAAGCTGCAGGTAGATTTATCTTATGAATCAACTCTCATCAGACCAGTCGCTGAGCTCACTCTCGTAGAACAAGCCATCGACAATTTGGTCTATCAGAGAATCGATAAATGTGTTGCAACTTAGGGTAAACATCCGACCCACTCTATTTCGAGCACTGGAGAACCAAGCAAAAATGGCAGCAAAAACAATGGCTCCCAAGCACACGCCACCTGCTTCTTCAATCCATTGCATATCCATCTTTCCAAAAACCGAGTTTCCAGTCACACACTCATTTGTCACAGTTACGGCAAACACAACCTGCACAAGGAAAACCAAGGGATCTGTAACAGTCTGTACACCCCTCTGAGATTGCTGGGTAAATTATTTTTGATCCAAAGGCAAAATCATTTGGTTGATAGAAATTTACAGATAAAGAATGTGTTTGAGAATAGGAGCAAAACCAGAAATTTAAAAATCTTGTGTTCTTTACGACAACGATTCACGATTGGCGTGAACTATATAGCCTGCCTGCATTAGCCACAAAATGCAGCAAAGAGATTTTCAACAATCATACATGTCTCATGAATTTCATTTGCGGCAAATCAAAACATCTCTGCCATAATTTGTGTTTTACTCTTGCTAACTTTAAGGTGATCTTGTGTTCTTTAAGAACTCGTATAAAAATTTTGTTAAGAGGTTTGAGGTTACATTTAACAAACAAAACCAAAACAACTGTAATTTGTACAGAAAAAATAACACATCATCACTAGAAGACAAAAAAATTAACTACAAGATAAAAATAAAAGTTCACTATAAGACAATAATTTTTGTCTTATGTTATTTTTATATTAAATTAATTTTGTGGTATTTTCCATATAAATACTATTTTTCAAATCCAAAACACTTTCATACAGGATAGGCATGACGTAGCCGGACTTCAAAATCAACGGTGCAAATGTAATTAACTTAAAAGAATTTGATTTTTCTTAGGTATTATTTACATTTATCATTACAAATTACTTTTGTTCCTAAACGAAAATGCTGAAGTATTTGGTACAAATTACTTTTGCCCATAACTAAATAAATGAAACACAAAAAAAATTCTTCTAAATTCTTTATTTATTATTTTATCACTCTTATCACACAGTAAAATCACGATGATCTTCCGATTTAGTTGATCGATGAGAAAGTCAAGCAATCCGACGATCTTACTTTTACATGCAAAAAACATAAATAAATAAATAAAAAGCTAGAAAGAAAAACCAACCATAGCAAGGCGGCCGGAGATTATTTCGAAGTCATGACTCTTCTTGGAGCTGTCAATATACTCCGACAAAGTTTCAAAAAACGGCGACACTTCATCTCCGCCGTCTCTTTTGGTCTTGATCACCCCCGCTTTATCCGAGCCGTACGATCTCAAAGTACACAAACGCGGCTGCAATACAATATTATTATTATTCCCGCTTCCACCCTCCTCCTCATTCCCAACCTTCACTCTCCGCATTTGAGCCGTCAGCTCCCTCCTAAACCCCACCACAGCCGCTTTCTGACCGGCCCCCAACCGGCAGTTAATAGCACGCGCCACCGAGGCCATCGAATTAACGTGATTTTCTTTTCCTTTTTCTTTTTTTATTATTAATTAATTAATTAATTATTTCTTTTTCGTTTTCGGATTCTCGGAATGTTTGGGCGGCTGCTTTTGTTTGATTCTACGCGGTAGTTTAAGAATCCACGTTTGTTAACGTTGCTGGATGATTGGTGTGGGTCCCGTGGTTACGTGGCGCGATTTAGCTCAGTTACGTGGTTTTTAAGGGAACAGAGAAAGGACAGGTAACGGGGGTCGGAGGATAGTGATTGCGTTCACCTGGTTGTCGTTGTAATTATTAAAGCGAATGGATTTTTTTGTGATGACGTGACGAGGGAGGGGAAATTTACGAAATAACCATTAATATTTTATTATTTTCGCAATTAACTTTCTCAACTTTGTTCTATCATTATTAATCAAACACAAATTTTTTTTTCTAAATTACCTTTTTTTACATAACAAAACCAACATTATTTCTCCCATATCGCCAAATCAAAAGCAGCTTTTCACTCTTGAATCATCAGCCAACGGCGACCGCAAACGACAACGGTAAAAGTGATATCCGATCATAATCTATCCGGATTCAACACAAATCGACATCACTTAGTGGTATGAATTATTTTCTGAACTTACTGAACTAAGTCGGGTGAATCTGAATTTGGCGACAGGCTGCCTGTCGCACCTTGCTTGGTGCGACAGGCACCCTGTCGCACCAAGCTTCGGGCGATAGGTTGCCTGTCGCACCCACCCTGGAGATTCATTAAAATTGTATTATTTTAATAGGACTCAAAAATTATTTTTTTTTATAATTTCAGGCTTAATGGATTCAGTTGTACTTGAATTGTGTTACGATGGTTGGTGGGAGACATTAGAGAATGGCCGTATGGAGTACGTGAATGGTAAAAATTGAGCTTTTTTTGTTGGAAAAAATTATCTGTTTGATCAGTTATTGGCAAGAGTATACGAGGTGTTACAAATAAACCATAATGACTATAGTATCACAATGAAGACAACTTTGAGGTCTAGTAACACATTATATCGTATATGTGCAATGCCCATGGATATATGTGATGATGAAATGGTGAGGGTTGTGTTGCATATGGCATCTGACGTAGCTAATTTTGGATGCATTCCTATATTCGTGACCACATCACCTCGAGTTCCGAGCGAAGGTATTGAGCCACATGTCGATACAGAAACTTCGTTTAGAGCAAATATGTCTGGCCCCGATAATGATAAAGAGGTGTTGCCAAGGACAATATCGCTGCAGCAATATTACTCTCCAATCCATGACAATTATGACAACATTGATGATAATGGCGTTACGTTACAGGATGTTGGAGCAACGATATTTCCAATAACAACGTCGTTGGAGCAACGATATTCTCCGTATCACAACAATAATTTTCGGGACAATGATGATTTTCATAATGAGACAGAGGGGGATAATGTTTGTGCAGAACCTTCTAATAATACGAGGCAGGGCACTCGTTTCAATAATGATGGTGATGATGGAGGAGCCGGTCCTTCGAATGTTCCGTCGTTTCAGCATGATGATGAGTGTGAAGACAATACTCCTGTGAATAACAGAGGCAATAGACTTATTCCTTCTATGGTTCGATCGAGAAGGAGAATTGACCCCCTTACAAGTCTTGCTTCGACTTTGCCTTCGAACATGGTTGCTCCAAGCTTTGTTAGCAGTTGTGACTCAGATGATATCAGCGTGGGTAAGCTATTTGCTGAGAAGAATGAGCTTATATTACATCTACGCAAGGTGGCCTTTAGAGATACGTTTGATTTCAAGATTGCACGGTCTACTACGACACGTTTCGAGGCTCATTGTTGTTCAGAATCATGTAAATGGCGTATTCGAGCAACTAAAAGTTCGAACGAGCAAAATGTTCCTTGGGTGGTGAAGAGAATTGATAATGTACACACTTGTCATAATGAGGTATTGGTTGATGGACGTCATCAAGTAAGGAGCCGGGTTGTTGGTCATATTATCGCAGAAAAATATATTCAAGATAAGAGGATTTATACTCCCAATGACATAAGAGCAGATATGCAACAGGAATACGGTGTTCAGTTAACATACCAGCAGGCATATAGGGCGAGAGAAGTTGGTCTTGAAATAGTTCGCGGCAACCCTGCAGAGTCATACAACTTGCTCCCTAAATACTCTCACGTACTAACTACAGCGAATGAGGGTACAGTCACTCACCTCGAGCAGGATGGAGATGGTAATATCTTATACTATTTTGTAGTACTCGGATCTTCCATCAAGTGGTTTATGCAGTACATTCGGCCTGTCATTGCTGTAGATAGTACTCATCTGAAGGGACTATATCGTGGAAGCATGTTCGTGGCAACATGTCTTGATGGTAACAATCAATTGTATCCGTTAGCCATTGGGATCATGGATTCAGAAAACAATGATGCTTCGGAATGGTTTATAATGAAGTTACACGGAGTGATTGGTGATAGACCTGAGTTGGTAATTATCTCTGATCGATGCACTGCCATAAGGAGAGCCGTTCTTAAAGTATTTCACAATGCAACTCATGGCGTTTGTTTTTACCACGTCAAAGGTAACATTAAGTCACAATTTAGAATGTCCAAAGCTCTTTGGGATGAATTTGAGCCTGCCTTTATTAATGCAGCAAAAGCATATGGCCACGAGGAATTTAAGAGACAACTTGAGGGGTTGTGGATGATCCACTCGGGTGCGGCTGATTACCTAGAAAATAATGTCGGTACGTGTAATTGGGTAAGGTCTCAGTTTGAAGGTAGGAGGTACATCATTCTTACCACCAACATCGCAGAGAGTGTTAATGCTTTCATGAGGGAACCTCGAAAATTTCCTGTTACTCATCTTGTTGATCACTTTAGGAAAATATTGCAGCAATGGTTTTATGATAGAAAAATTGTGGCTGAATCAATGACTATTCGGCTAACAACATGGGCGGATGAAATAGTCACTGAGAGGAGAACTATAGCTGAAAGAATGATAGTTTGGCCGGTGTCTCCGCATCGCTTTCAAGTTATAGGCGGTGGGCTTAAGGAAGGGTTGGTTGACTTGCAAAAGAGAATTTGCTCCTGCAGAGTGTTTCAGCTTGATCAGCTTGTGTGTGCTCATGCAATTGCGGCGTGTCTAACACACCGGGTGGATTTTATTAACCTTTGCTCGGACTTTTACACTACAGAATCGTTGGCGATGGCTTATGCACAACCAGTGGAGCCAGTTGGTGATGTGGCTGATTGGGAAGTTCCAGATGAAATTCAGGAGATGCAAGTATACCCACCAGTTGAGGCACCACCACCTGGCCGTCGTAAAGAGCTCAGAATACCCTCGGCTGGCGAGGACGTTGACCGGCGGACTGTAAGATGCGGCCGGTGTCATGAACTAGGCCATAATTGTAAGCGATGTAAGAATCCTATTACGTCGACTCGAAGTTAGTTGTATTTTGTGTGTTATTTGTTGGTTAAAACTATTATTGTTTTTGTGTATTGTACACTTATATTTCATAAAACTTTATTTTATTTTAAAGTTCAAAATGTGAGGCATTAAAATTATATAAACTTAAGTGCGCAAATTAAAAAAAAATTCAAATTTCAACATTAAAATTACTACATAGGTCTACAATATAATATCATCATTAAATATATCAACCGCAATCTTCTTTCTAAAGTACTCGACATGACTAGCGTTAAACTCCAATTTAAGCCCGAACATTAAATACATCGTAACCATCAATACGAAAACACCGCAATCGCCAGTTTCGGGCTCTTGTTGCGGCGCGCTCTTAACTACGATAACTTTCCACGGGTCTTCACTTCGCAACTCAGGTCGGATATTGTAGAAGCCAACATATTCCAACCATCGAGGGAATATAACTTCAAGTGGCTTGAATTTCAACTTGTACCTTTTGTCATCGCGAAATGTGAGTAATGAGTCATAAATCCAGACTTTATTTTTCCGAAAGTCAACTCGTGCTAGTACCCAATGCGCGCCGTCCAAGTTAACAGGGATGAGTAACTGCATATAAAAATTGAAAAACATGTTCGTTATATATGCAATTGAAATACAACAAAGAAAAAGCAACAACTCGAATATTTTCATTATAGAGCATGTGAAATGTAATAAAATACATACCATATCGACATCCGTCATTAATTTTGACATTGTGTGTTGTCGCCCACAAAGATAACTATTCAAGCGGTCGTCGAATACCATTGAATCGACTGCACAATTCCCGTTATTCCATAACTGATTCAAGAACACCTAGTACATAGATAACCAAGAAATGCATAAATTAATAAAACTTAAAGGCAATAATTAAAAAAATATTAAATAGTATTTATAAGTTTTGTCGGCACGTTACCTAAAAAAATGTGTCAGTATGTGTGACACGTTGGAGTAAGGCATTTGGATACTGTCGTTGTTTCTCGCTAATCAAGCGGAGATACTAGTGAATATGCTGTAGAGAAACAGAAATATTACGATTTAAAAAAACAATTATACACAAATCCACAACAGTATACACCACGAGGAAAACATAAATACCTCATCGCCTAGCCATCCCATCGAAGCTGTCCCCAAAATTATTTGAAAGAATGACCGCGGGTGCTGGACTCTCCGGCGAACTCTGCTATCACCAGTGAATCATCGATCAAACTCAGCAAATAGACTAGAGTCCTCCAATCCTCTCAGTGGATTTACATCCACACTCGTACTCATGTCAATCGCATGCTCCATGATTTGGGGTCGAGGTAAAGGCCGGACGTTCTGTCCTCGCCTGACCAGAGGAATCATGTAAGGACTGTTATAAACATACGACGGTATGTACGCGCGGCCGAACTTACTAACGCCCGGAGGCACCTCTGTGAACACCTGCACGCTCTCCCCACTAACATCCCCGTAGAAACTATACAATGACGTGGGTGTAGACAAATTTTCATTGCCCACGTCAGTATACACTCCATAGTCATGCGGGGAATCTTATTCTTCGTTTTGACGACTCATGTTGATGGCAACCCTCCGATTGCTTCGTAAATCCAAGCCTACAACAACCAAAGTGAAAAATCAAATAAAACAACTATCAAATATTTAATACTATAAAACTTATTAATAAACAAAAAAAAAGCACCTGAACCCCAGACGTAAAGCCGTAAAGATTGTATTTTTCAATATTATGATCTGGATTTTTCAACCGAGTCTTCTTAAATTTCTCGTCTTTCTCGAACAGTGCATTGTCAAGACTCTCGTAAATCATTTCCCACGACAATAGACCCCATGGATGCTTTCGGAAGTACTGTATATCATCAACTTGGTCAAGCCAATCGAAATTAATTTGACAGTGATTTTTTCTTGCATTTAGTACTCTGTCCGCAAAATAAAACAGCGCAATCTTTAATGCGTCCATATCGTCCATTTTCTCGAATTTCAACTCCTTAAATACTGCATCGAATTGCTTCACATTAATCTTACGATGCACACCACCAAAATATGTATTACGTAGCCTCTGCTCCATTTCATCATTTTTTTGATTGGTATCAACACCAAATGAAAGTCCAGTAACCAAGCACCATTCGACAATTGACAAGCGAATCACATGCTTACCAATTTGAAACCATAACTGATCCTCACGGCTATCTTCTTCATGGACCACTTGCCGCAGTAAAAGATTGTGCAAAATTACCCCACTAAATGGAAAACTTCGACACTCCACGAAATGCCCAAATATATCCTTTTTGAACATACTCAACTGCCGCTTTGTTAATTTTTCCTCGATGGCTTTTACGACCGAAGATAACATACACATGCTTGAAATTCGATCAGGAAAGTGATCAGCATAACAAAAATACATCTTGCCTACTTCCATATCTGGTGATTTTGATTTCGACATGTATCTGTAATATTTATAAAATTATTACATTACATTTACAGAAAACAAATTTGACTCGTTAAAAAAAAAAATTCTAATTTTTGGTGCGACAGGCAAGCCTGTTGCACAAAAAAATTGGTACGATAGCGTGCCGCGCGCCCGTGCCCTGCCCCCCTCCCTCCCCTCCCCCAAAATTAAGCGCAATCACTCCAAAATCGAAAACAATACTCCCAAACACCACCAACCACCACAAACATCATCACCACCACTATTATTCTCAAGCTATAACTATTATTATTCTAAAATCTCATTTTAAATTAATGAAAATAAGAAAAATGACTAACCTAGGTTTTGTTGAAGGTTGTAGATCGTAGATCGGATGCCGGTGAGAGATGGAGCCGCCGCCGATGAGGGTTGATGTCGCCGCCGATGATGGGAGTTGGATCGGTTTGGGAGAGATGAGTGAAAGGGAGTGTTGGGGGAGAGATGAGGGAGGGGTATTTTGATCTCAAATGTTGTTTTATGGCTAATGTTGATAGAAATATTTTTGCGGGGTTAAGATGAAAAAAAGCAAAATTTTTTTGGTTATTACTGTAAATTTCCCACGAGGGAGAGTGATGTTTGTGGACATCTCATACGGTCATACACTCATACTGTTTTCAAATAGGATAAATAAACAAATACAATAAAAGATGTATTGAATTTTTTAAAATAAATGTGAATGTTTATAATATATAATTTTTTTTATTTTTTTTTTATTTTTTATTAACAATTTGTAATAGGGGTGGGTATTGAATCATATTTGAATAAATTCGAATCGATCTGAATTTGTTTGGATCAGATTTAAATTGACCCCTAAATCCGATCGGATAAAAAATTTACAATCTAATCA
This sequence comes from Citrus x limon, assembly GCA_034663535.1. Classification (NCBI taxonomy): domain Eukaryota; kingdom Viridiplantae; phylum Streptophyta; class Magnoliopsida; order Sapindales; family Rutaceae; genus Citrus; species Citrus x limon. Next base: position 27,772,170 of record CM067997.1, read on the forward strand.
GATTTGATTCGGATCGGTTTGGATCCAGATCAATCCGATTGGATTGCCATTTGCAATTAAAAAAATATATATGTTACTAAATTATAAATAACAAATAAAAGTTAAATAGTAGCCCTAAACTAAATCCTTAAATCCCAAATTACAAAGAATAAAAGAAGCCTTTGCAGCCGCATAAACCCAGAATCGAAGAAGCACTTGCAGGCTGCAGCAGCACAAACCCAGCTCTTGCAGGCTGCAGTAGCACGAAACCAGCCAAAGGATCAGAGAACCACTTGTAGCTGATGAACCCGTCTTTGAGTCTCAAGTCGTCGATGCCTTAGCTGCATGCCAACGACGTTAGCCGCTAAGGCCGTGAGCCGCACGTTGCCACGCTTTCAGCTAAAGCCACAACAGAAGTTGAAGTCCCAAACCCAGCCGCTGCATTTATTTCTTTATTGCAAGGGTTTCCAATGGAATTGGATCTATCAAAGCTTGTGAGGTGCAGAGAAATAAGAATAGATATTTATCTTTCGAAAAATTGCAGAGATTTGGGTCTTTTGACTTTCAATTTTTGTCTTTCTTTTCTCCATTTGCTGGCTTGCTGCATTTGTTCTTATTTGTGTGATTTCAATTTTGTATTACAACTTGAAAAGGACTTGGATTCATCTGATTTATTTGAGCAATTTCAATATGATATTACTAATACGAATCCGAATTAATCTAAACTATTCATCCGATCCGAATCCGATCCGAACTTATTCGAATCGATTTTGAATTTGGATTACATTCGGATGACTTTTTTACCAATCCGAACAATCTGAAATCTGATCGGATTGAATCGAATCCGATCTGTATCTGAATTTGCCCACCCCTAATTTGTAGCTCTTCTATAACTTTCATTATCTCACAAAAAATGATGATTCATAATGTTTCTATTAATTTTATGGAGTAATTATGTCACTATAAAATGAAAGCTTATCTCTTTATTTTATATACACTTGAAATGAACAAAATCACTTTATAATATATTGCTCTCTCATTTTACTCTTTATTTTGTGTTGTTGGCTAATAGCTTTTCTAATACGTTATTAGCACGAGACTTTGATCAGGTATTAATTTTTTTGTTTCTTATATCTAGCAAATTTCATTATTATATAATTATAATTGTTCGTCACTAATAACATGTCATATTAGCTATTATTATCATGTTTGTATTTGTAATAATATTAACTTCTCAAGGATGCACATATATTACTTGTCTTCATTGTATCTCTTGAAATATGCATAATTGATGGTATAAGATCTGAAATAAATTTTGTGATGTGAATAATATAATATGTGATGATTATAGAACTTTATTATTATATTATCATGAGTGATTATATGACGTATCTAATATTTACCAATTAATAATGAATCAATTATTTATTTTTGTTTATATTGTTTTATAACTATTTGAAAAAGTTGAATCTCCCAAAACTTGAATTTGTAGCATTTGATATCTCTGACCATAATTGTCTATCATAGGTCTTGGATGCCGAAATCCATCTTGATGCAATAAATCTTGGAGATACTATTAAAGAAAATAATGATGCATTAACGCAAGACTGTGCCAAAGCGATGATTTTTCTTCACAACCATCTTCATGAACAATTGAAAATGAGCATTTTACAGTCAAAAAACCATATGTCCTTTGGGAATGTCTTAATAAAAGATTCAATCACTAAAAAATTGTTATACTTCCAAAAGCTTGTTATGACTGGATGCACTTACGATTACAAGTTTTTAATTTGTCTGTTAATACAATTGTGCATAATTCAAAATTGTTTCTCAATTAAAATTATGTGAAGTGGAGATTACTGATGTAGATTTATTGGGAAAAAAAACATTTTCTACTTTTCATGCTTTGAATTTGCTTCTGCAGCAGCAATATCGAGAGCGGAGATTCATAAAGAGTTCTGAATTAATTTCATGTCTTTAGTGGCTAAAAAAATAATGAACTTTTGTCGAGAAATTGTCAGTCTCATCGGACTAGATCTGTACCTATCCCTGAAGTGAATGGTACTTCAGTCAATAATCGTAGTGCTATTCAGTGTCGTGACTGAGGCCGTGGTTACAAAAATAATCAAGGCCCTGGTGGCTATAACAAGAAATATCGATCAAACCACTCAAAATAGAATAACAGTAATGAGAAGCAAGAAAAATATCTACAAAAGAAATCTGCAAAGGATCATGCAAATGTTTGCTTTAGATGTGGTGTGAAAGGACACTGGTCTCGTTTTTTCGTACACCAAATATTTAGCTAATCTTTATCAAGCATCTAAAAAAGCAAAAGGAAAAGAAATTGAGACAAATTTCATTGATCATGAAAATCCAATTGATATAACTTATTTGGATGTTTCATATTTTTTAAAGATCCAAATGGTAAAATTGACTATTTAATTGGTGATGGACATGCAAAGACCAATTAAGAGTGCTACACTTTGTGTTATTTTTAAAATTTGGTGTGTTTAAATTCTAAAATAAGTACTAAAGTGTTTAAAGTTTTGGTGTGTTTCTTTACAATTATGTTGTGTTTAAGTTTATGTTGCAAGAGTGTTTATTATTTTGAGTGTTTTATGGGAATTTGGTGTGTAACTTTTCAATTTTTTTATTTTATATTCATGTGTAAAGATATACAATGAATTTGAACAATCACTTGGTGAATAATGAAGATGGATGTTTGGTGGATAGTGCGACAACGCACACAATTTCATGAAATAAAAATATTTCCATAATTTAATATTAGCTAAGGCTAATGTTAATACAATATATGGTTCTGCTAATTTAATTGAAGATTTTGGAAGAGCTAATATTATGTTACCAAATATTACAAAATTACAAATAAATGATGCTTTATACTCCAACAGATCCAGCAGAAATCTGCTTAGTTTCAAGGATATTCTTCAAAACGGATACCACATTGAAATATCTAATGAAGGTAGTTCAGAATTTTTTTGCATTACTTTAAATATTTCATGCCAGAAGCATGTATTAGAAAAACTACTTCTCTTTCTTCTGGTTGTATTATACAATTATAAGAACAATAGAAATAAATTTTACAACGAACCAGAAGTTCTCTGATCCAAAGACTTTTAAACTTTGGCATGATTGACTTGGGCATCCTGGATCAATCATGATGTGTCATATTATAAAAAATTCACATGGACATCAATTAAAGAACCAGAAGATTCTTTTACCAACTGAAAGTCTATGTGCTGCTTGTTCTCAATGGAAATTAATAATTTAGTCATCTCTAATGAAAGTAAGTTTTGAATCTCCTAAATTTTTAGAAACAATTTAAGGGGTATATATGACCCTATATATTCAAGTTGTGGATTGTTTTGTTACTTTTTGGTCTTAATAGATGCATTAATTAGATGGTCACATGTTTTTTTACTTTCTAGTTTTTGTTTTATATTTGTTAGATTTTTTTCTCAAATCATTAGATTAAGAGTACAATTTCCTAATTTTTCTATTAAAAGTTAGACTTGATAATGCTGGTGAATTTACATTAAAATTTTTTAATGATTATTGCATGTCTATTGGGATTATTTTTTAGCATTCTGCTGCATGCACTCATACACAAAATGGTTTAGCTAAGTCTTTGATTAAGCGTTTACAATTAATTGAAAGACCATTAATTCTTATATCAAATTTTACCTTTTTCATGTTAGGGACATGCAATACTTCTGCATCATCAATTTGCATTCGACCTAGTTCTTATCATACATATTCATCTTCACAACTTGTTTTTGGTCAACAGCTAGATATTCTCATTTCAAAATTTTTAGATGTGCTGTTTATGTTCCAGTTGCAAACCCATTTTATTTTTTTGTGGGGGAGCAATAATTAGGTGTCTGAACCTTTAATTGGAGATCTTTTACTAAATGATTTGCGGATTTGTCATTTTGATGAACAAGTTTTCCTATCATTAGGGGGAGAAAAGATAAAAACAAATGAACGACGTGAAATTACATGGTATGCATCATCATTATCACATCTTGATCCTCGTACAAATCAAAGTGGACTTGAAGTTCAAAGGATCATTCATTTGCAAGATATTGCAAATCAAATTCCTGATGCATTTAGTGATTCAAGATAAATGATAGAATCACATATTCTAGCTGAAAAATGTCCCAGCAGGTGTTGAGATCTCTGAAAGACAACACGAAAAAACTAATAAAAGTAAAGTACGTTTGAAATGTGGTATGACCAATTGGCTCAAAAGATAAAATTAGGGGTGGGCAAATACGGGTTCGGGTCGGATTCGGATCAACCCGATCGGATTTCGGATTGATCGGGTTGAACACAAATTCATCCGAACACAACCCGAACTTATAACCCGATCTGATCCGATCCGATATATATTTGGATCGGATCGGATTGGATTGGGTCAATAAATCGGGTTAAATTCAGTTCGAACCGGGTTTGGATTTACAAATTTTCTTATTTTTTTTATTAACATTTAACAATACATAATTACAAATTAACAATTTCACATGTAATATAATAATATATGATATATTAGTGCTAAATGGCGAATAATCTGGTATAGTACTATTATACTAACAAGCTTCAAAAGAGGAAAAGGAAACTCGGGTTGCAGCCTTGCAATTACCGGGTTGAATGGATCTTGGATCGGATCAGGTGATGGTGGAGGACTGGCGGCGTGGAGCAGCAGATCCGGTAGCAGCAGATCCGGTAGCAACAGATCTGGTAGCAACAGATCCGGTAGCAGCATATCCATTTGTGGTCCTCGCGGAGCAGTTAGCGTCGGCGGTGACTGCGGGCAAAATCGATCCGGGTGCCCCTTGCTTTTCCGATATGTGTGTGTGGCTGTGTGCATGAAATCGTGAAGAGTGTTCTTGAGATGAGATTGAGAAGTTGAGGAAGGGAGGAAAGATGTGGTTGTGGCTGTTAGAGTGAACCGAATATGGTTCTCTTTTTTTTTTCTTTTTTTTTCCGTTTTGATGCAACTGAAGAATGTTCTTGGCTTGGCTAAAATGTGATTTTTTCTTTAGCTATTAAAGAGTGTTGAGTGTTCTTCGTGTGCATGTGTTCTTTAGTCTTTGGGTTTAGGTTTCGTTTTTTGACCTTTAATTTCTTTTTTTTCTTTGGCAACCCGATCAGTTTTTCGGATCGGATCGGGTTTCATCTGATCCGATCATGATCCGATCAGGTTAGCAAGAATACATCCGATCGGGTTATATCAACAACCCGATCCGATCCGAACCCGATATTTTTCGGATCAGGTCGGGTCGGATCAGATATTTTGCCCACCCCTAGATAAAATTCCCCGGACGAGGAAAACACATGAAAAGTTACAAAATGAAATTAGCACTCCTAAAGAGTTATTGCTTACTAATCAAATAGCAGAGATTGATCAATCAAATAATATTCGTCTCATTAACCCAAAAGAAGAAAATTTGCCAACAACTGAAGAAGTATCAATTTCTCCAGAAGAGAAACAAAAAGATGAAATTATTATTGGTTTCGTTGGTATAGAAAAATCTTGGGATCAAGATGAAATACTTATTGATGATATTTTTTCATTTATTGTTGCTCTTAATATCACAAATGATGATGAGGATTCTGATCCAAAAACTGTGGAAGAATGTCTACATGAAATTATTGGCCAAAGTAGAAAGATGTTATTCAAGTAGAGCTAAATTCACTTACGAAACGTAAAGTAGTTGGACCAATAGTCTTGACACCTGAAAATGTCAAGTTAGAAAACGAAATTGGGAAAAATGAAATTGTGAGATAAAAAACTAGATTAGTAGTACAAGATTTTTCTCAAAGACGAGACATTGATTATGAAGAGGCATATTCTCCTGTTATGGATGCAATTACATTTCGATTTTTAGTTAGTCTCCCAGCCTCTGAAGGGCTTGATATACATCTTATGGACGTTGTGAATGCATATTTGTATGGTTCTATCGATACATATATTTATATGAAAATCCCCGAAGGATTTAAAATGCTGGAAGCAAACAAATTTAGACCTCGTAGTTTATACTCTTTGAAACTACAACGATCCTTATATGGATTAAAACAGTTTGGGCGTATGTGGTATAATCGCCTAAGCAACTATTTATTGAAAGAAAGATATGTAAATAACCCAATTTGTCCTTTTAAAAAAAAGTTGAAATTAGATTTGCGATAGTTGCAGTATATATTGATGATGTAAATCTCATTAGAACTCTGAAGAGTTTTCGAAACAACTTCTTGTTTGAAAAATAAGTTTGGAATGAAAGATCTTAGGAAAAAAAGCTTACAGATTGAGTATTTACCAAGTGGAATACTCTTACATCAGTCAACATACAATGGAAAGGTTTTGAAATGTTTTTATATAGATGAACATCATCCATTAAGTACTCCAATGGTGGTGCGATCACTTGATGTGGAAAAAGATTCATTTCATCTTTAAAAACATGGTGAAACAATTCTTGATCCTAAAATACCATATTTAAATAATGCAATTGATGTACTCATGTATCTTGCAAATTGTACTCGACCTGATATTACAATTTCAGTTAACTTATTAGCAAGATATAGTTCTACACTAACTCGTAGGCATTTGAATGGTGTAAAGAATGTATTTTGCTATCTCTGTGGAACGATTGACATGGGTTTATTTTATCTAAATGGATCAAAATCACCACTAATTTGATATGCAAATGCTGGCTATCTCTCTGATCTATATAAAGCTTGATCTCAAATGAGTTATTTATTTACTTGGTAATAATGTTGTATCATGGCGATCAATGAAACAAACAATGGTTGCAACATTCTCAATCACTTAGAATTACTTTCTATTCATGAAGCAAGCCGTGAGTACATTTGGTTAAGATCAATGATACAATATATTCGAGAAATATGTGTATTGTCATCAATTAAAAATAACCTCACAATATTATATGAGGATAATACAGCATGTATTGCCCAAATTAAATATGATTTTATAAAAGTGATAGGACTAAGCATATTTCACCAAAATTCTTTTATACATATGAGCTTCAAAAGAATGGTGATATAGATATTCAACAAATATGCTCAAGTGACAATCTTACAAATTTATTTACAAAATTCCTACAAACTGCAACATTCAAAAAATTCTTCAAATCTTGAAAAATCTATGTCAAGATGAAGGGGAGTATACTTGTTGGGGAAAATGATTTATTTTGAAGGAATTTTATATGTTGTACTCTTTTTCCTCATTAGGTTTTCATTCTATAGGATTTTTCCTAGTAAGGTTTTAATGAGGCAACTCTATATCTCCAAAATTATTTGTTATAAGATATCAATGAATAATATACTCTTTTTCATTTACTAATTTTTTCCCCAAAGAGTTTTTTTTTTTTTTTAAGTGAAGGTTTTAATGAGGCATATTCTTTTGTAATGAACATGCAATATTGGGGAGTGTTATGAATTTATTAAAATAAATGTGGATATTCATAACATACATCTCTTGGTCTCCCCACTAGCAACTCTTTACTTCTCTATAATTTCTACTATCTCATAAAGAATTGTGATCCATAATGTTTCAATTAATTTTATGGAGTGATTATGTAACTATAAAAGAAGAGCTCATCTTTTTGTTTTGTACACACTTAATATGAATAAAATTACTCTATAATATATTGTTCTCTCATTTTACTATTTATCTTGAGTTGCTCTTTTATTTTGTGTTGCTTGCTAATAGCTTTTTTAATAAAAAAAATTTTTTTTGCCTTTTTTTTCTATTTTACCTCATATTGTTGACTCAAAAACTTTCTATTGATGCACTATTACAAGTAAAAAATATTCTTAAAATTCATATGAAATTATCAACAAATATTACTTATAAAGTTAAAAATAAAAATTAATACCAGTGGAATTTGTAGTGCAATGAGAGAACTTGTCTCCTGAAAGTTTAGGGCACACGGTCGAGTTCTAACACCATTATTGAAAATAATCATGTAATTTATCATTTATTAATTATTATTGTAATTATAACACTACCTTTTTTTTAAAGAAAATTTATAACAACACTGTTTATTATATCACTACTTGCAACACCAATTCTGACATCATCAATTTCAATATTTTAAAAGTGAAGAATTAATCATTTTTTTGTCCAATCTTATAGAAAGCTAAATGATTGTAATTGTAGAAAAATAAATCAAAGACAAACCCAACATATAATGAATGTTAATTTAGATTAAATAATGATCAAAATATGTAAAATGAAAAAGAAAAAAGAATAATTTAGCATGTTCAACAATATGCACGATTATAGCACTACTTACTTTAGTACCTTTTGACTAAAAAATACAACCCAAAACTTTAGGCTCTATTGGGTACGAAAAAAGAACGAATAAATAAATAAAATTTTATAATTTTTAAAAAGTAAATGCTGTTATTGCTAAGTTTATTACAAAATTCTGCGAATGCCAATTTCAAATATTAAATCCAAGATGAAAAAAAAAATTACCGAAAATTAACAAAACTTGATGGGACCATTATCAACCGTGGGATTAATTACGCCGTCGATCGGTCTGAGCTCCTCCACCTCTAGGCACACCGGGCAGCGTTGGACGCCTTGCAGCTTTCCCCTCTGTGCCTCTTTCTAGTACCGTCACTTGCTACGAAATAAACAACAATCATAAAAAAAACTTAATTTTATTTTATTAAATTTTAGAATAATATCGAGTTTTTTAATCATACAAACAGCGACTATACTGGCTGTGACATTTTGTTTTGTTTTTTTTTTTAAAAATAAGAATAAGAAATTAGAACAACTTACCTGCATGGATCCCAACTTGGGTCGTTCGTTCTTGCCCATCTTCATTTATTATTTCTGCAGAAGAAAAAAAATGACCAAAATAACTGAAAATAAAAGAATGTAGCATAAAATTGGGTTGGCATTCGTTAATAACTCCCAATTACCATTAGAAGTTCTGCAACATTTGCCAGCTTCAGACCTCGAGCAAGTTTCTTCATTTGATCAAATATTCTTTTGTGGGCATTGAGCTGAAGTTATGAAAATATCAAACATTCTTCAATCATCTGCCAGTGCCTGCCCGCCCGGCCGAGATGTTGATAATAGAAATAGAGTAGAGGAAAGCTATAAGCTTTTTGCCCACGTGATTTCAATATGATATTGTATGGAGTGGTATGTATTAATTATTGTATATGTTATTGGAAGCAAATGTATAAAAAGCTAGTAATTGAATGTTAATTGCAATCATTTTACTTCTTCAACACAACAAGCAATCCAATATAAAATCTCCCCACTTCTCACTCGTTGTATATCAAAGACAAAGTTAGTATTCAATACACCACCAATCATTTTATTCTAATTTCAGTGTGATTCTACATTAAGAAAATTACGAAATTAATTATGCTTACAAATTTACCAATTAACTCATAAGAAAATTACTTTGTGATTGTATTCACATTCAAAATGCATAACTATTAAACTCAGAAAAAGGTACATTAGATGAGAGGAAAAGCCTACCCTACACTAATTACATTCCATAAGGATATATCTGGATGTCGTACTGCTCTCTGTCCTCAAATTTCCGCAGCGTCTCTCTCAGCTCGAAACGGGGCCACCATAACTCCAGTTTAGTTAAGCTCTTTATGCGCCAGAGCTCCTCAGGAAGGATTTTCAAGTAGGCACAAGGATTGATTATTAAGCTTTCAAGCTTTGGCATGGCATCATTCTCCATTGTCCACTCCTCCAGCCAAAACATTGACTTTAGATGCATAACCTTAAGGCTTGGAAAACCACCAGAACTGCAAACAAGCTTTCTGCCAAAAAACGAGTTCTTCTTCAGCTTGAGGACTCGGAGATGTGGTAGCTTTTCCAGTGCTGGCATCGGATCATACTTCAGTTCAGTATTAGATAAGCTCAGTTCGATGAGCCTGGGAGGAAATTGATATTCAGGCAGGACAATGGATGAGGGCTGTAACGCGATCGTGCGCTCATCCACCAACTTCAATGATTCAAGGTGGAGCAATGGGCAAAGGTTATTGGACAACATAGATTGATAAGAACTCAAATTTTCATGTACTCGAAAAGTTTGAAGACTAGGTAGCCTCCCCAGTATATCCTGAGTACAACTGCTTGGGTGTAAGACTGAAATGAAATTGAGATTTTCCAAAGAGCTACAGCACTTTCCTGGATGTGCAGGCAGAGTGATTGAACCAAAATTTAAATGCCGGAGTTCGTTCATCTTCCAAATCTCATCTGGTGTATGATGTATGTAGCTCCATCGCATGTCTAATGTATGAAGGCTGAGAAGGTTACAAAGTGATGAAGGCGCGAAGGGATATTCAGTACTAAGTACTTGAGAAGAAGCAAGGGATTTATTCCAGCAGGATATTCATCGAGAACTATTGTTCCTAAATCTAGTAATCTAAGGAATTTGAACCATTTGCAAATTGCATTGCAATATTCAAGGGTAAACACATCTTCAGACAGATGTTTTCTTTCCACGGCGAGGTGCAAAAACGAATGGAGGTATGTGTCAAAGTGCTCCCAAGAATCAAAATTAGTCACAGTTCTACAAACTGAAATACGTTTAAAATCTTCTAATGATCTATCTGCTCGAAGTGTACTAGGGACCACATTGACAAATTCTACAAATTCAGCAACTAATACCAACATACCCCGTGTAATAAAAGAAATGTAGCATGTTTTAATTGTACCTCCAGCTCTTCTCTTCTTTACTTTAATGAAACCTCTACTGATTAGTTGTTCTAACTACTCCTCAGCAGTTTTCTCGCTATTGTCTGGAATGAAACCCTCAGCTATCCACAACTGATACAATTCGTTTGTGGCGATTTCAAAGGCATCACGAAAGGCAAACAGATAAAGGCAGCATAATTTCAAATGTTGAGGTAACTCTACGATAGAGAAGAGTAGAGGCCATTTTTGTATACGCCATGTGAGCCTCATATTTTCTACTAATGAATTTCTTCCGTAGTATAAGAAGACCAAAGGCCTTTCTTGGTATTTAGCTCTCAGTGGTCCAGCGGGCACTGAATCAAGATGTATCATCTCTCCGTTTTCCAATCTACACAAGCTGAAGATTTCATCAGAACAAGTGAGCATTGCCAAAACCCTGCTTCCGTTCTGATGATCTGGAAGTGCTTTTCCAATATAATCCCACAGATCACTTGATATGACATCTTCAACCACAATCAAATACCTCCTGTTTCTGAGGTAATCATGAAGTGCCGTTTTCCTTTGTTCAAAATCTTTGTGCATAATTTTCCTCAATGCAGATTGGGGCATCACAAACTTCAATATGTTATCCAGCATTGTGCCACGATTGAAATCAAAAGACACCCATGCACGACAATCAAAATAACTTTTCACATAATTGCTGTTGTAAGCCTGTGCTGCAAAATCAGTACTGCTGAACCCACAGCTATCAATAATTGCAACTACGGAAAGCTGAGATGGTCCCTCTATCAATTGATCTAACAACTCCTCCATCGCATCATCTGGTAAACTCGCCATGTTGTCTCTCTGACCACGTAACAAACCATTTTTCAGATCTCCCATCCATACACTGAAACTGGAGTTGTCGGAGGGTTGAACTTGTTGTAACTGTTGTTTAATGTCAATGAATTTACTTTCAAGACTTATGAGAACATCACACAGATCCTTTGAGCAGCTTTGATCACCATTTTGTTGTATGTTGTTCATAATAAACGTGTCAATGGCTTTCTCAGATTCACGGACCAAGTAATTGGTTTCTTCCAGAATGAGCTCAAGATTCGATAGAGTAATGTCAGCTCCAAATTCAATTTGAAGAAGAAGCTCAGCCATTTTGATTTGATAGTCCCTTTGCAAAGAATGAGAAATGGATTCGATTCCAGTTTGAAGGTTCTGAATATGTTCCTTTGCAGCAACCGGCAACGGCAGCGTTCCTTCTCCACCTGCTAATAGCCTTTTCAACCTCTCTGAAAATAATCCGATGTGCAAATCCATGTCTTCCTCTCAAATACTAAAACTAGGACTATATCAGCCAGAAGCAGGGGAATCAAACAAAGTACATCAAGAAACAACAAAGTTGCCGCACATATATTAGGTCATTTGTTCAACAATATTTTTAGCATAAAGCAAACCATGAGGCAGTACTTAATTAAAGTATAAAATTAACAAGCCATTTATTCCAGGAAATTATTTTTTAACCAGATTGTGCTTTTACTTAGTAATCATATTGAGACCACTGAAGCTAAAGCGGGAGATAGTCAAGAACTCACATCTAATATTAATTCATAAGATAAAACTTTCTAAAAAATCATTAAGTATTCAGAGAACTAATTATTTATAAGATTAAAAAATGATTAAGCAAAATAAATAGGAAAAAACATTTAAGCTTTATCCAAAAGCCAAAAAAAAAAAAAAAACCGTGGTGCAAAAATTATGACTATGACTATTATAAATAGTAGCCGATTGCCTTCCACTGTTGACTGATTTAAAAAATGTGGGCAATTTTTCTATATCTCCCCTGGGGTTTTGATATTTTGTCACTTTGTTAGCTGAAATGCTTTAAAATTCCGATTTGATAGTCATTATGTTGGAGTTAATTAAGGTAAGTGGTGACTCCACGAAAATAAAACCAATTGTTTAATGACTTTGAATAACAACATCGCCCCATTAGTCCATTGAATTACTATAAATAGCCTTCTATGTAGTATCAAAGCCACTCATCCTCAGCAAACACCACCAATCATTTTACTCTAATTACAATTTGATTCTATATTAAGAAAATTACGAAATTAATTAATTATGCTTTAAAAAATTACGAATTAACTCATAAGAAAATTACTTTGTGATTGTCTTCACATTCAAAATGCTAAGAATCAATAATTCAATGTCATGAAAATGTTAACGCTCCACCAATCAGCATGACCACATGAAAAGAAATGCAATTCAAGTCATATTAAATGGATAAAACAAACCATTTCATTGCACATTCTAAATGCAACAACATTACATGAGACCGAACCGAACATTCCCCGTTCAAGACTTTAGATACAATGAAGAATACATGTCCAAGACAATCATTACCAAACCATTCAGTCAAGGCTTCAGTAGTTATGAAATCACAAACAACAAGCGAACGTTAATTAGGCATAATATATACATGCGAGTCCAATACTAGAAAACTCATTGGAAACAATAATCCAAGGCACCAGTACTTTAAAGAAATCCCTTTCCCCAGCATCGTAAGGCTGCAATGATGATTGAACAGAAATAGTTGCGCGATGAAGAAAATATTATTAAAAAAAAAAAACACATATATGAACTTAAATAACAAGTGATTAATTAAAGTGTTTGGGGGAAAAATAAGAAAGATAGCAGAACGCCACGTGTCGACGAATGGAATAACTTCAGTGCAATCCGAGGTACCCGACATAATTAAAGGTACCCCACACGATTAGAGGTACCTACCATGATTTGAGGTACCTGACACGATCAGAGGTACCTCGCATAACTCCAGAGTAACTCGAGGTACCCTGCATAGACTGGGATACCCCGTATAATTCGAGGTACCCCGCATGATTAGAGGTACCCGGCGTAATTACAGGTACCCGGCTTGATTAGAGGCACCCCGCATGATTAGAGGTACTCTGCGTGATTAGAGGTACCCGGCCTGATTAGAGGTACCCCGCATGATTAGAGGTACCCAGCCTGATTAGAGGTACCCCGCATGATTAGAGGTACCTAGCCTGATTAGAGGTACCCTGCATGATTAGACGTACTCGGCGTAATTAGAGGTCTCCGGCTTGATTAGAGGTACCCGGCGTAATTAGAAGTACCCTGCTTGATTAGAGGTACCCCGCACAATTAGAGATACCCCGCACAAATAGAGGTACCCCACATGATACGAGGTATCCCACACAAATAGAGGTACCCCGTACAATTAAGGGTACCCCACATAAATTGAGGTACCCCACGTAACTCGAGGTACCCGGCAGATCAGATGCAAGAGAATCCTCCGAAAATATCCGCCATGAGAAACGTCTTCACTTCTTAAAAGATATTATTCGATTTTGTCAGAATAAGGAATCAAGAACGTCGTACCAAAAGGGGGGGACAGCCGCCTGCTACCTCTGCCAAAAGTAAAGGACACTGTCCCAAGGACAGTGGTCCTCAACCACCTACCCGACAGTTACTGCAGAGGTACCCTGGACCACTCTCCAGCGCGCGCCACATTTCCAAAGGGTGAGATACGCCGCGAACATGCATATAACGGCCCAAAAATCATAAAAAGGTAAAAGGACATTAGCCAAAAAGGGTACGCCACCTGGCAGCTGAGGTACTCCATATATAAAGGTGCATAGGTTTCATTCTCCATGATGCTCTTATTCGCCCAAAAACACTCACACTCCAAAAAAGAGATTTTCTTCAACCTTAAACCCTAATTTACAGAGGGCTAGCTAGCTCTCTTTGCCATAAAAGCTTGAGTTTGCTAACTTGAGCGTCGGAGTGTGAACGCCGGGGTACCCCGACTTCACCTCTAACTTCTATTTCACTGTTTTGCAGACGTGAAGCTCGTTTTGAAGGACACCTCTCTTGTTTCTGACCTTCCACCATTGTTACCACTCTCTCTCCCCTTCTTACCTCCCACGAATTTCAGATACACCGCCCAACACACAATAAACCAGTGAGGTACCCCATCTCCCCTCAAAATAACAAATTTATTGTTCTAGATTGGTTTGGTTTTTCTTACCCCAAAATCAGTTGAAAACAATTGGCGCCGTCTGTGGGGAATCGCACAAAAAGCCTCCACCGCGGTTACCAAACTAGTTGTTGTGTGTACTCCAATACATGGCACCCGACGTACCTCCCGAAGGTTTAATGGGGGATCCCACAAGGATGAGAGATGACAACAGCAGTGAAGGTAGTGATCCTGCAAGAAGGGTAGCCCGCATCAACAAGGGCAAGGGTATCAAGCAATCGACGGGTGTTCGCCAAGAGGAGGAACCTATTTCGCATAAGCGTTTCGAGGATCTCGCCCACGCAATACTTAGGGCGGTCGGATCTCAGGCACCCGAAAGTTCACTTCCACTAGTGATGCTAGAAGCTCCACCACCTCAAACGGACGACCAAGCTATGGTCAGAAGAGGGGTACCCGAGGCCAGCAAGCCAAAGCATAGGCCATCGGGTACCCGCTCTAATTTTCAAACCATGGGCTCCCGCGACGAGTTTTCCACCGCCTCTTGTAATTCTCGCAACAGCTAGGGTACGAGGCGTGCAAAGCGTACCCACGAAGATCTCCGTGAGAAGTTAAATGCCAAAAGGGCTTCTCAAATGGCGGCGACATCATCGGGTACACCGAGGGTACCCCTCGAACTTGTGAAAAATATGGAAAACCTGGAAGCCCAAGTGAAGCTCCTCTCCGAGAAGCAAAACATCACAGCTGCTCCAACGCCGATGACCTATCAATCGCCATTCACTATGGAGATTCGGACGGCAGCTCTTCCCGAAGCATTCACCATGCCTCAGATACCCCAATACTCGGGTACCACTGATCCTTTAGAGCATGCTGAGCTATACCACGACCAAATGCTTATCAAGGGTGTAGATGAGAGCGCCATGTGTAGGATGTTTACACACACACTCACGGGCCCCGCAAAGTCGTGGTTTCGCTCTTTGAAAGCGGGTAGCATATCTTCTCTACACCAATTGTTATCCGAATTTTCTAAAGAGTTTTCATATGCTTCCACTCAAGATAGGGTAGCCTCCAAACTTGCCTTTATCAAGCAAGGGGAATCCGAACTTTTGGCGGAGTATGTGAGCTGTTTCCACCAAGAGGTGTTGCGAACCGGAGCATTTGGAAACCAATACACATTGACCCATTTCGAGAAAAATTTATGGTTGGGCAAGTTATGGCATTCCTTTCAAAAGAAGCGCCCACTTTCATATGGGGAAGCCCGTTCTCGGGCGTTGCAGCAAGTGGAGATGGATGAGAAATGTCATTGGAAGCTCCAAGAAGATAAGGTCGGGGTCACAAAGAATAAGGAGAAGCCGAAGAGGACGGAAGTCCCAATACCAAGGGTACCCCGAATGCGAAGCCCTCCACGGGTTGCCCTACAAGGACGAGTGTTTAACACTCAAAGTATCTCATGGGTACCCCAACCTCCAAGATCGCCACCACCAGAGCAGCAAGAGCCACCACCGAGGCCTCGGTGGTAGGGTACCCCATAACTAGTTACTCTAGAGTTATGCGGGGTACCCCACAGGGACCAGATTAAGCTCGTTCCCGAGCGTTGCAGCAAGTGGAGATGGATGAGAAATGTCATTTGAAGCGCCAAGAAGATAAGGTCGAGGTCACAAAGAATAAGCTGAAGCCGAAGAGGACGGAAGCCCCAATACCAAGGGTACCCCAAATGCGGAGCCCTCCACAGGTTGCCCCGCGGGGACGAGTGTTTAACACTCAGGGTATCTCATGGGTACCCCAACCTCCAAGATGGCCACCACCAGAGCAGCAAGAGCCACCACCGAGGCCTCGGTAGTAGGGTACCCCATAACTAGTTACTCTAGAGTTATGCGGGGGTACCCCACGGGGAACAAATTAAGCCCAAATGTGAATTGGAGGCACCTTTGGATCCTCGAATACCCAAAGATGAAAAACGGGGTACCCCAATTGAAGACTCGGTTTCAGTCTCGATTTGGGCCACCAATCCAAGAAAGAAAAGTCGTACTACTAGTAAAAGTATTGTTTATTATGATGCAAGAGGGTATCCAGAGATCATCTTGCTCCAGGGTATCCCAGGTACCTGACCTATCTCCAATTATGATAATCTACTAAACATCATAGCTGCCTTTATCATTATTTGTTCGCCATATTTGATTCTGAGCGAATGGTCGATCATGAGGTTTTAATCATTTCGCATAAGGGTAGGCGAGCAGCCACCTTCATCTTTATTTATGTTGTCTATTTTATTCCATGCGAATGGTGAATCATGAGATTTCGACCATCTCGCATAAGGGTAGGCGAGCAACCACTTTTATCTCAATCTATATTGTCTATTTGATTCCTTGCGAATGGTGGATCATGAGGTTTTCGACCATCTCGCATAAGGGTAGGCGAGCAGCTACCTTCATCTCAATCTATGTTGTCTATTTGATTCCAGCGAATGGTGGATCATGAGGTTTTCGACCATATCGCATAAGGGGAGACGAGCAGCCACCTTTATCTCAATCTATATTGTCTATTTGATTCCAGCGAATGGTGAATCATGAGGTTTTCGACCATATCGCATAAGGGTAGGCGAGCAGCCACCTTTATCTCAATTTATATTGTCTATTTGATTCCATGCGAATGGTGGATCATGAGGTTTTCGACAATCTCGCATAAGGGTAGGCGAGCAACTACCTTCATCTCAATCTATGTTGTCTATTTGATTCCAGCGAATGGTGGATCATGAGGTTTTCGACCATATCGCATAAGGGTAGGCGAGCAGCCACCTTTATCTCAATCTATGTTGTCTATTTGATTCTACGCGAATGGTGGATCATGAGGTTTTCCATTATCTCTCAAAAGGAATCGCCACAAGTTTTGTAAAGATTTGCGGCAAGCATTTTTCTAAAAATCGCTATACACTAATTAAGGGTACCTCTGAGGTACCCCACGCCAGAAAGTCACTCCTCAAATACACTAAGAGAGCTTGAGATAAGCAACAAGCATATCCGGAGGAATCACCATATGTTTGATAAAATTGGGTTATCCCGCCATGAAGTAACAGATAGCTCAGGGGATATCCAAGCTTAAGGGTACCTGAGGTACCCCATACGCCTTGTCGGTAATGCCGAACAAGGTTACATACTAAGATAGTTATCTTCACCTTCATCATTTAGGATAAGGGGATCAACAAAAGTGCTAGAAATAGTAGAAACACAAGCGTCGGTATCAGGGGTACCTTATGGCGACTTCATCTGAGGTACCCCAGTTGATCTTCATGGGCTTTCAGACCAAGATGTGTGGGGAGCCCTACTATTCTCAATTGCCTTCAAGATAGCCGGCTTATCTACCTAGTTCTTTACTATTGGCACCACCAGACCCATATCAGCACTCCATTCCTCGGTCATGATGCGCTCAAAAGCATTGTCAACTATGTTCTTCTGTCGAGGTACAAGGTCCTCAACCTTAACTTAAAGCTCCTCAAGGTCTTCCACCTTATGGGCCTTCTCCTCTGAAATTTCATCAAAGTGTCCCCTCAAAGTCTTGTTCACTCCAGAGATCTTCCCTTCATGAGGGTACCCCTAGAGGCGTCCTCTATTCAGCTGCCCATCGAGCTAAACTTCATATCGCCACGTGTCGCTCCTACTTTTTATGTAAGTTTCTTTTGCCTCTAATACTTCTCGCCAAAAGAAACTAGGGGGATGTTGTTTGGGGGAAAAATAAGAAAGATAGCAGAATGCCACGTGTCGACAAATGGAATAACTTCAGTGCAATCCAAGGTACCCGATATAATTAGAGGTACCCCACACGATTAGAGGTACCTACCATGATTTGAGGTACCTGACACGGTCAGAGGTACCCCGCATAACTCCAGAGTAACTCGAGGTACCCTGCATAGACTGGGATACCCCGTATAATTCGAGGTACCCGGCCTGATTAGAGGTACCCCGCATGATTAGAGGTACCCGGCGTAATTACAGGCACCCGGCTTGATTAGAGGTACCCCGCATGATTAGAGGTACTCTACGTGATTCGAGGTACCCGGCCTGATTAGAGGTACCCTGCATGATTAGACGTACCCGGCGTAATTAGAGGTCTCCGGCTTGATTAGAGGTACCCGGCGTAATTAGAAGTACCCTGCTTGATTATAGGTACCCCGCACAATTAGAAATACCCCGCACAAATAGAGGTACCCCACATGATACCAGGAACCCCATACAAATAGAGGTACCCCTCACAATTAAGGGTACCCCACATAAATTGAGGTACCCCACGTAACTCGAGGTACCCCACGTAACTCGAGGTACCCGGCAGATCAGATGCAAGAGAATCCTCCGAAAATATCCGCCATGAGAAACGTCTCCACTTCTTAAAAGATATTATTCGATTTTGTCAGAATAAGGAATCAAGAACGTCATACCAAAAGGGGGGGACAGCCGCTTGCTACCTCTGCCAAAAGTAAAGGACACTGTCCCAAGGACAGTGGTCCTCAACCGCCTACCCGACAGTTACTGCAGAGGTACCCTGGACCACTTTCCAGAGCGCGTCACATTTCCAAATGGTGAAATACGCCGCGAACATGCACATTACGGCCCAAAAATCATAAAAAGGTAAAAGGACGTTAGCCAAAAAGGGTACGCCACCTGGCAGCTGAGGTACTCCATATATAAAGGTGCATAGGTTTCATTCTCCATGATGCTCTTATTCGCCCAAAAACACTCACACTCCAAAAAATAGGTTTTCTTCAACCTTAAACCCTAATTTACAGAGGGCTAGCTAGCTCTCTTTGCCATAAAAGCTTGAGTTTGCTAACTTGAGCGTCGGAGTGTGAACGCCGGGGTACCCCGGCTTCACCTCTAACCTCTATTTCACAGTTTTGCAGGCGTGAAGCTCGTTTTGAAGGACACCTCTCTTATTTCTGACCTTCCACCATTGTTACCACTCTCTCTCCCCTTCTCACCTCCCACGAATTTCAGATACACCGCCCAACACACAATAAACCAGTGAGGTACCCCATCTCCGCTCAAAATAACAAATTTATTGTTCTAGATTGGTTTGGTTTTTCTTACCCCAAAATCAGTTGAAAACATAAAGGTTGAATGTATATTAGATGAGAAGAAAAGCTTACCCGTACTAATTACATTCCATTGGGATATATCTGGATATCGTACTGCTCTTTGTCCTCAAATTTCGGTAGCATTTCTCTCAACTCGAAACGGGGCCACCGTAACACCAGTTTGGTTAAACTCTTTATTCGCCAGAGCTCCTCAGGAAGGATTTTCAAGTAGGCACAAGGGTTGATTACTAAGTTTTCAAGATTTTGCATGGCATCATTCTCCATGATCCACTCCTCCAGCCAAAACATTGAATTTAGATGCAAAACCTTAAGGCTTTGGAAACCACTAGAACTGCAAACAAGCTTTCTGCCAATGAATGAGTTCTTCTTCAGCTTAAGGACCTGGAGATGTGGTAGCTTTTCCAGCTTTGGCATCGGATCATCCCCCAGTTCAGTATTAGACAAGCTCAGCTCGAGAAGCCTGGGAGGAAACTGATATTCAGGCAGGACAATTGACGAGGGCTGTGACACTATCGCGCGTTCATTCACCAACTTCACTGATTCAAGGCAGAGCAGTGTGCAAAGGCTATTGGACAACATAGATTGATAAGAACTCAAATTTCCATGTACTCGAAGAGTTTGAAGACTAGGTAGCCTCCCCAATATATCCCAAGAACAACTGCTGGGGTGTAAGGCTGAAATGAAATTGAGATTTTCCAAAGAACTAAAGTACTTTCCTGGATGTTCAGGCAGTGTAATTGAACCAACATTTAAATGCTGGAGTTCGTTCATCTTCCAAATGTCATCTGGAGTATGATGTATGTAGCTAGATGGCATGCCTAGTGTACGAAGTTTGAGAAGGTTGCAAAGTGATGAAGGCAGGTGTTTGAGAGAAGGGATATTCAATTTCAGGTACTTGAGAAGAAGCAAGTGATTTATTCCTGTAGGATATTCCTCCAGAACTATTGTTCCTAAATCTAATACAACAAGGAATTTGAACTTTTTGCAAATTGCATTCCAATATTCAAGGGAAAACTGATTTGATCTATCCAAAGTGAGGTGCAAGAAAGAATGGAGGAATGTGTCAAAATGCTTCCAAGAATCGGAATTAGTCAGGGCTTCAAAAATGGAAAGCCGTTTAGTAATTTCCAGTGATCTGTTTTCTCGAATTTGATAACAGACGATATGGATAAATTCTACAAATTGAGCAACGAATGCCAACATATTCCGCGTAAATATAGGAATGCAGCATGCTTTAATTTTACCTCCCGCTCCTCTCTTCTTTACTTGAACGAAACCGCAACTGATTAGTTTTTCTAAGTACTCCTCAGCAGTTTTCTCGCTGTTGTCCGGAATGAAACCCTCAGCTATCCACAACTGATACAATTGCCTTGTGGAGATCTCGAAGACATCCCGAAAGGCAGACAAATAAAGGCAGCATAATTTCAGGTGTTGAGGTAACTCTGTGACGGAGAAGAGTAGAGACCGTTTTCGTATAAACCATGTGAGCCGTATATTTTCTGCTAAAGACTTGGTATAAGAAGACAAAAGGCCTTTCTCGATACGTAGCTCTCAGTGGTCCAGCAGGCACTGAATCAAGATGAATCATCTCTCCGCTTTCCAATCTACACAAGCTGAAGATTTCATCAGTACAAGCGAGCATTGCCGAAACCCTGCTTCCGTTCTGATGATCTGGAAGTGCTTCTCCAAGATAATCCCAGACATCCCTTGTAAAGACATCTTCAAGCACAATCAAATACCTCTTGTTTCTGAGGTAATCATTAAGTGCCGTTTTCCTGTGCTCAAAATCTTTATGCGTAATTTCCCTCAATGCAGAATGAGGCATCACAGTCTTCAATATGTAATCCAATAATGTGCCGGGATTGGCATCAAAAGATACCCAAGCACGACAATCGAAATAACTTTTCACATAATTGCTGTTGTAAGCCTCTGCAGCAAAATCAATAGTGTCGAACCCACAGCTATCAATAATTGCAACTACAGAAAGCTGAGGTGGTCCCTCTATCAATTGATCTAACAACTCCTCCATCGCAGTATCCTGAAAACTCACCCTGTTCTCCCTCTGAAGATGTAACAAATATTTATTTTTCTGCTCTTCCATCCATTTACTGAAATCGAAGTTGTAGCAGGGTTGGACTTCCTGCAGCTGTCGTTTAATATCAATGAATTTACTTTGAAGTCGCATAAGAGCGTCGCACAGCTCCTTGGAACAGCTTTGATCACCATTTGGTTGCACGTTGCTCATAATGAACGCGTCGATGGCTCTCTCGGATTCATGGACCAAGTATTTGATTTCCTTCAGAACGAACTCAAGATTTGATAGACTAATGTCATCTTCTGCATCAATCTGAAGAAGAAGCCTAGTCAGGTCGACTTTATAATCCGCTTGCAAAGAACAAGAAATGGATTCAATTCCAGTTTGGAGTTTCTGGATGTGTTCCGTCGCAGCAACCGGCAACGTTCCTTCTTCTCCTGCTAATAGCCTTTTCAACCTCTCTGAAAGTAATCCAAGGTGCACGTCCATATCTCCCACTCTCACTACTAAAAATTGGAACCGAGAATCACCCAGAATCAGGGGAATCAAAGTACAACAGGACATAGCAAATTTGTGGCGCATTCATTTGTTCAGCAATATTATAAGAACATAGCAAGCATGTGGCAGTAATTAATTCAGAAAGTTAATAAGACATTTAATAAAAATTATTTAACCAGGCTATGCTTGTACTTAGTAATCAGATTAAGGTCACTGACGAAGCTAAAGCGGGGGAAAGACAAGAACTCACATTGTGGAAGAGATTTTTTATCATTTGATATTATGAAAATTAGGAGAACCCAAAGTATTTGAAAGTAATCTAGAAAAAATATAAAGCATACGGGATGCCCCAGCTTTAGCAAGCTTAACTACAGAGTTTTGAATTAAAAATTGTTATGTTGCTCTGAAAACCAATTGGTGATAAAATAAAAAAATAAAAAATGAACATTAAAATTTTGAACTTTATCCCTCCGCAATCTGGAGGGCGGCTGCTAACCCCCACGTAAGGTCAATAAAGCCTTTCCTAGAAACCTTATATTATAAGTGCGTTTGGAATTAAGGTTTGGCAGTTGTAACTTTTAAGTTATAGTACTAAAGTGTTTAGTAAACACTAGTTGCTGTAACTTGAA
Organism: Citrus x limon; assembly: GCA_034663535.1. NCBI lineage: Eukaryota > Viridiplantae > Streptophyta > Magnoliopsida > Sapindales > Rutaceae > Citrus > Citrus x limon. Next base: position 27,795,126 of record CM067997.1, read on the forward strand.
AGATATTTTGATATAATTTTTTACTTGTATGATGAAAAATCTATTATATCTTTAATAATTTGTCAAAATTATTATTTAAAATTTATATTCACTATATATTATGAATTTTTATTTCATAATTATAACTTTTTTTTCACAGCAGCTGCAGCTTAAAAAAGCTACAACACTTCAATCACAAACATGATCTATATCTAAAGATGGAATCGATATAAGGATATATAATATCACCGTTAATATTCATAAGATACAACTTTTTTATTTTTTTGGGGCGAATAATTCAGAGAACTAAGGAATAATTGAGAGAACTAACTATAAGATAAAAAATTGATTACAAAATGAAAATACCTCTTGTTCCTTTATAATCAAGGACCTCAAGATCTCCTACAATGTCAACTACACCACCAAGCTAGACAATCGAACAATGAAATGGCTATTTTTTAACAGAATTGAAAAGTGATCCGGATCAAAAGGAAAATGCAAAGCGAAACAACTAGGAAAAAGTATTTAAGCATTAGTTCCAAGGTGAAAGCAAGCACCAAATATCCTGGTTCAAGAAAAGAACAAGATGCCAATATTATGATATCATAATAACCCGATTACTTTAGATTGATGGAAAAAATGATTTTGCCAGAGCAAGCTAGGAATAAGAAAAGGAGAGAAGCAAAAGAAATTGAAGGCCTTGATTTAAGAAAAGAACATATATAGCTATTCATGAAAGAAATGGCAGCAAAGGTTTGGTTGAGTGATTTTCGAATGGTTTTCTTCGTCTGTCTACCCAAATTCAAATCGTGAGAATGGAGGAAGCTAAACAATAAATGGAAATAATTATTTAAGAGTGACACTAATGGTTTGGCCAAGAATTATACGTAATCATTATCAGATTCAATAGCTCTACCAAAAACATATCTCAAGAAAAGGAGGTCAGATAAATATGTACCCGATAACTTAGAAACAAGTTCATTTTACAGTAGAATGAACAATAATGTACACATAACCATTATCAATTAGAGTATTCTTTAATGTTAGGTATTCCATATTGTGTCTCAAAAATTTCATAGGAATGAGCAATAAAAAGGTTCATTTAATTTTGCAGTAAAATATCGAGTTCCTTCCTTTTGAATAATTCATTGACACTTTGATGGCAGGGTTTGATAGCAGGGATGCATTTACTAGCAAAGACCTCCCTAACCGAAATTGGAAAGTAGTTCATGGCGTTTTAGTAAATGAACCTGAAATTTAAATTTGAAAATATATTTTAATCTGATGATTTTAGCTTGAAGAAATAAATAAATACACGTTGGCAAAAGTACTGCTTAAAAAAAATACCAAAGAAACCTTGATAATTATCTATAATTGTCTGAGAAGATATAAATAAAAAAAAAGTAAAAAATAAAAGAATGTAACATAAAATTGGGTTTGCATAATCTCCAATTACCATTAGAAGTTCTGCAACATTAATTTTTGACAGCTTCAATCACCTGGAAAAATCCCTTCTCCAGATCTTAAGCAAGTTTCTCCATTTGAACAAATATTCTTCATTGGACTTGAGCTGAAGTTATAAAAATGTGAAACTCAAATCTTCAAATTTGCAGTGGCTGCATGCCAAGCCGTTGAAAGCAGAAATACTCAAGGAAAGCAATAAGCAATAAGCAATAAGCCCATGTAATTTCAATATGATCAGTGGCGAAGGTAGCAATATTTTTTGGGTGGTTGGATTTTTTTAATTAAATTTATTTCTCAAACTATTTGTTCTATACAAATGAAACTATTGAAATAAGATATATAAGCAGAAAACCAATAATAAAAGAAAATTGTAAATTAAAAAAAAATTGAATTTCAATTTGTATCATCAATTTTTTTTAAAAAAATTCATATATTATCGAATCTGAGTCGATATTATCTACAATTTCTCTTTTAACATCGACACTCATACAATCTAAAAAAGAAAAAAAAAATCACTCTACGCCTTATTTTGATGTGTTGTCTTAATCAATTTTATAGCAGAAAATGCTCTGTTTGTTGTTTCTTTTGAATAAGGAAGGGTTAATACTAAACTAATTAACTTGTCAAGCAAGAAGTAAATCTGTGACTTTTTGGTCTCAACTAATTTTCGAGAAAATTCAAAAAGAGAAGTAATATTCAAAAACACTCGAAGAGAGGGTACATCAATTCCAAAGCATTTTAATTGTCTTCTCACAGCCTGTATCTCAATTTGAGTCATGACGATTTGATATAAAATAAATGGAATTAAGTTTGAAAATTTTGACACATTCAGATAATCTGTTTAATAATTATTCGTTTGTTCTACTAAAATTCCCAAACGAAATGAGAACGTATAGTCCATTATAATTGAGCATTTTGATAATCAAAATTTTTTAAGGAGTTCAAATTGGGTAATTTGACCTAAAAAAATATAAACAATTTATCACCGCTTGACTAAAAACGAAATGGTAAAGTTGAAATAACTACGCATAATGAGTTTGATCGTTAGAAAATAACTGGAGAATAATTTTGTTAATGTTTGGTCTAAAATAAATTTAAACATTTAAATTTTGGTTTTATTTATGAGCTTAATAGGTTTACTTAGTAAAAACATTGTTATAATTATAACTATACACTCTACAGATCAGCATGACCATATGAAAATAAATGCAATTTCAATCGATAGGATATTAAATGAATTTAACAAACCATTTCATTGCACAAATTAAATGCAATGAAATCATATAAAATTGAAGATTCCTTGTTGAAGACTTTAGATACAAATAATACAATGAAGAATACATGTCCAAGACAACCATTACCAAACCGAATCATCAAGGCTTCAGTAGATATGATACCGCAATCAACTAATTGAAAACAATAATCCAACCACTAAGACTTTAAAGAAATCCCTAAAACTTCTCCAGGATCTCAAGGACTTGTTTGTGCATGGACAGCTGCAATGAAGATTGAACAGAACTAGTTATGCAATCAGAGAAAAGATCACAAAATACAAACGCATATATAAATTTAGAAAACAAGTGATTTAAAGGTTGAACGTATATTAGATGAGAAGAAAAGCTCACCACATACTAATTACATTCCATAAGGATAAATCTGGATGTGGTACTGCTCTTTGTCCTCAAATTTCCGGAGCTTTTCTCTCAGCTCGAAACGGGGCCACCATAACTCCAATTTGGTGAAGCTCTTTATGCGCCAAAGCTCCTCAGGAAGGATTTTCAAGTAGGCACAAGGGTTGATTATTAAGCTTTCAAGTTTTGGCATGGCATCATTTTTCATTGTCCACTCCTCCAGCCAAGACATTGACTTTAGATGCAAAACCTTAAGGCTTGGAAAACCACCAACACTGCAAACAAGCTTTCTGTCAATAAATGAGTTCTTCTTCAGCTTGAGGACTTGGAGATGTGGTAGCTTTTCCAGTGTTGGCATCGGATCGTCCCTCAGTTCAGTATTAGATAAGCTCAGCTCGACGTGCCTGGGAGGAAACTGATATTCAGGCAGGACCATTGATGAGGGCTGTGACACTATCGTGCGTTCATCCACCAACTTCAATGATTCAACGCGGAGCAATGCGCAAAGGCTATTAGACAACATAAATTGATAAGAATTCAAATTTCATGTACTCGAAGAGTTTGAAGACTAGGTAGCCTCCCCAGTATATCCTGAGTACAACTGCTTGGGTGTAAGACTGAAATGAAATTGAGATTTCCAAGGAGCTACAAAACTTTCCTGGATGTGCAGGCAGAGTGACTGAACCAAAATTTAGATGCCGGAGTTTGTACATCTTCCAAATGCCATCCGGTGTATGATGTATGTAGCTTGCTGGCATGTCTAGTGTATGAAGGCTGAGAAGGTTGCAAAGTGATGAAGGTAGGTGTTTGAGAGAAGGGATATTCAATTTTAAGTACTTGACAAGTAACAATTTACTTATCCCGGATGGATATTCCTCGAGAAGTATTGTTCCAAGGCGAGGTGCAAAAAAGAATGGACGTATGTGTCAAAATGCTTCCAATAATCGATATTAGTAAGGGTTCCAATAACGGAAAGCCGTTTAAAATTTTCTAATGATCTATCTGCTCGAAGTTTAAAGGGGACCACATGGACAAATTCTACAAATTGAGCAACTAATGCCAACATACCCCGTGTAAACAAAGAAATGTAGCATGTTTTAATTGTACCTCGAGCTCTTCTCTTCTTTACTTTAATGAAACCACTACTGATTAGTTGTTCCAAGTACTCCTCGGCAGTTTTCTCGCTATTGTCTGGAATGAAACCCTCAGCTATCCACAGCTGATACAATTGCCTTGTGAAGATCTCAAAGGCAGACAAATAAAGACGGCACAATTTCAAGGGAATAGTGGAGACCATTTCTGTATAAAGACAGCACAAGTTATGGTAACTCTGCTATAGAGAATAGTGGAGACCATTTCTGTATAAGCCATGTGAGCCTTATATTTTTGCGCTAATGACTTTCTTTCGTAGTATAAGAAGACCAAAGGCCTTTCTTGGTACGTAGCTCTCAGTGGTCTAGCAGGCACTGAATCAAGATGAATCATCTCCCCGTTTTCCAATCTACACAAACTAAAGATTTTATCATTAGAAAGCATTACCAAAACCCTGCTTCCATTCTGATGATCTGGAAGTGCTTTTCCAATATAATCCCACACATCACTTGCTATGACATCTTCAACCACAATCAAATACCTCTTGTTTCTGAGGTAATCATGAAGTGCCATTTTCCTTTGTTCAAAATCTTTGAGCATAATTTCCCTCAATGAAGTCATTTTTTATTTGAATAATTCAGAGAACTAATTATAAGACTAAAACCTTGTTCACAAATATATGCGTATAAAATATAAAAATACATTTTGCTCGTCTATAATCACAGACTTGAATTGAAGATCTCTCCTGCAATGTCCACTAACACCGGCAAGACAATCAAGCAATCAAAATATTAAATGGCTAATTTGGATATAATTAAAAATGACCGTGGATCAAAAGGAAAATGCAAAGCAAAACAGATAGGAAAAAGCATTTAAGCATCAGTTCCAAAGTGAAAGCATTTAACAAATGATTTGAAGAAATAAATAAATGCACGTTGGCAAAAGTGCGGGTGTTCGATTATCAGCGGAATGCGATGATAAAAGGGAAACCTGATAATTATATGAGAAGAAATAAATAAAAGCAGAAACCATAAATAAATAAACAAAAAGAAAAGAAAGTAACATAAAATTGGGTTTCATTTATTTTATATATATCTTAATTAATATGTTATTGGAGGCAAATAAATAAAAGCTAATAATGAATGTCAATTGCGATCAATCATTTTCATTCTTTTATTCCCTATCGGGACAAAATGTGTACGCGGATCGATTATTTTGACTTTGACGTAGGAATATTATATTACCTTAGATACAACTTAATATAATACCATAGCACATCATTACGCATAAAAGTTATTAAGAAATGACCATTTGAGTCAAGACAATTCGTTACAAAATAAATGGATTTGAGTTTAAAAAATTTGACACATTCAAGTAATCTGCTTCATAATCATTTGTTCTGTTAAAAATTCCTAAACAAAATCAGAATTTATAGTCCATTATAAGCGAACGATTTGATTAATAGATTTTGTTAGGAATTACTATTGTGTAATTTCCCCGAAGAAATATAAACGATCTTTATTTATTTGGGGAAAAATATCCTTTTCACCCGGGAGATTTGATACAATATTCCATTTCATCCTTATTATTTAAACAATAGCTAATTTTATCTTTATTTTTTAAGCAATAGCCCAAAACACCCTTTCATTAATTTACTGTTATTATATTGTATAATTCATTGATGGTAAAATAGGTTTTCTAAATAATGATAAATTATTTTAAAATAAACTTTCAAACATTAAAAAAAATCTAGCTTTAAGGATAACTTAATAAATAAACAATAATAACATTAAATAATATGTAAAATATATATTTAGGACCACAAAAACATGGATTTCATAGACACTAGAGTAATTTTTTTATCCTTTAGCTTATCCTTAACTTTAATATGGTCGAGATAAATAAATAAATAAATAATTAGTATTGTTATTCTATCAAAAATAATTACAACATATATTTAAAAATATATTTACTAAATACATAACAACATATATTTAAAAATACTACAGAATAAAATACATTGTATCGCATTGTTTTTTTTTTTTAATTTTTTAGTTATTCTTGACCTTACTATAGTATCGAGATAAAATACACTGTATCGAGATAGTCCCACACATCATTTATAAAGGCATCATAAAGCACAATCAAATACCTCTTGTTTCTGAGGTAATCATGAATTGCAATTTTCCTTTGTGCAAAATCTTTATGCATAATTTCCCTCAGTGCGGATTGAGGCATCACAAACTTCAATATGTTATCCAACAATCTGCAGAGATTGAAGTAAAAAAGACACCCAAGCAATCGGCAACAGCAACGTTCCATCTTCACCGGCTACTACCCTTTTCACCGGCTATGATTGTCAAAATTTGTTGGCGCTTGCTTTTGAACTTTGACTTGTGATTGATTTAAAAATTTTGGGTAATTCTACAGCTCCCTTGATAGCAGGGATGTTTTTTATTTTTAATTATCAAAGACCTCCCTCATGGTCCAGGAAAAGGAAAATGAAAAGTAGTTGAGGAAGTAAATTATTTTTTTTTTCCTCTGAATAAGTTACAATTCTATTAAATATTCAAAATTAGAATTATATTATATTGAGCTAGATCAATTTTACTTTAACATAGTACAAAATTCTACCTTCACCAATTTAAAAAGGCATATCTATTCGAACCTGTTCACAAGTAATAGTGGGCACCCAAGTAAGTAAATTTCAAAGTATAATTAAGTCCAACGATTTTTGTTAGAAGAGATAAATAAGTGCGAAAATTGGGTTTGCAAGCATTAATTTCCAATTGCCGATAGAAAACTTCAAATCCGCAGTGGTTGCATGCCCAACTGTTAAAAAATTGACACATTCTCCTAATCTGTTTAATAATAGTGTCAAATTTAAATTTAAGCACTTTGATTTATTAATTTATTTATGATGTGATTAACTATTTAATTTTGGTCAATAGCACTCTATTATGTTGATCATATTTCAAAATCTGTTATATTATATTTTTAAACTAAAATTGATTAGATTATAAATAGGTTGTGCACAAATATTCTAGAAAAATATGTATTAAATGCATGCTGTTACGTGTATTGAAGTAAATTACAGTCATAGACAACAAAATATAATTGAACAGAAGAATTTTACTATTTTATTTTAGAATCAATCGATTCAATTCAGTAATTAGCATCACATCTAACCCGCCTAGAAAAATACACAAAAATGAAAAGCTATATATAAATCGATCGAACTTAATACAGTTTGGTTTATTTCACTTATTGGATTTCGATTCCGAGAATGAACCAATTTGATATTTTCTCGCTCCTAATAGAATATTAATGGCATGTTTAGTTTGAATAAATTAAAAGAGGGAGGAGATGAGAGAAGATTAAATAAGGGGAAGAGAAAACAATAAGAAGAAAAAAGATGAAGTTCATATCAAATCACAAAATAAAATTGAAATTCGCCCTCTTTTCTTCTCTTCTTTTTCCTCTATTCTTCTTTCCTCTTATCTCTTGCAACTAAAGATAGGGTAAAGATATAAAAATTAAACTATCTTACAATTTGTTTCAAACCCAATATATTTGTGTATATATATATATATATATAGTCCTTTTTTAGTGCGAGTGCCTTCGTCTTTTTTTTTTAAATAAATACATTTTAAAACCATGGGATTTAAAAGAGTTAATTTTTAACTCTTTTAAAATGCACAGTTTAAAAGTGTGTTCACATTAAAAAAATTACAAGAATCCGCACCTATATAAATATATATTTTAAGATAGAAAGGGGTATCAAGTAACGACAAGAACCTATACTTATAAAATAAGAAAGAAAGAAAGAAAATAAACTAGCACGAGCTACCAACTACAACGAGTGCGGCCTTATCTGAAACCAAAAAAAATTCTCCACCCATATAACTACAAGTTTACAACTCTCTATAAGACAAGAAGTAATGGGCCTAATGGCATTCCTAAATTTGACTAAAAAATAATACAAATCGAATCATTCAACCACTCTTTCTTCATAACAACCGCATTATATGGATAGTAACTATACATTTGATGTGATTAACCAGATAATATTACTTGATAATATCACCCTTACTATAACTAAAAGTAGTAGCATCCTCTAAATCATTACTGTAAATACATAAATAAGCTTCCCATAACTTAATTTTATTACTTGTAAATTTGTAACAAAGTTTAAACATTTCATTTAATCCCAAAAAAAACAAAAAAAAAAAAGCAACAACAACCACCAAACTTTATGCGATCATGATTTTGATGATGGTTAATTGGTCTGAGCCGGAGGACCTCTGGGAATTCCCCGGCGCTGGGGACCCCTTGCTACTTTTAAAACTATGCCTCTTTCTTTAACTGTTACTTTCTGCAATTCAACAACAATAAAAATCTATACCCATCAAAATTTTTTTTTTTTTTTTGGCTATATTTCGCAAATTTTATTGTAATTTTAGATATTTAAGCAAAATATAAAATCTGGGGAAATTTAACAAAAAAATTTAATTGGTGCCGTACTGTAATTATTTATTTCAATAGTAAATTAGAGCAACCGACCTGTGTCAACCTGGGCTCTTCCCCATCTTGGTTTACTTCTGAGCGAAAGAAAATAAATAATCGAAATTAATTACGCTAAAACTAAACAAAGAAAAAAAAAAACCAAAACAAAACCAAGAAAAAAAATGTAGTTTCCAATTTACCATTAGAACGCCTGCTTCCTATGATAGCATAAATCATCTGGAGAAATCTCCTCTTCAGAACTTGAGCAACTTCCGTGAAACACATATTCTTTCTGGGTTTTTGGAAACAAGTGATACGAGCATGAAGTGAGACTCTGAGATCTTTCTTTGAATAAATGGAAGGCGAGGAGCCCGTGGCCCATGTGCTTTCAATATATTATTGCATCAACTTTATGTTACTACTATTTTATTGCAACACGTTTATGGCATTGGCCATTTTTTTTATTGACAAAGGATGAAGACTTTGTTTCTACTTTCTTAGTAGAATGATTTTTTTTTTTGAGAAGAAAGTAAACCTTTCCAATTAAAACAACACTAAACCAGAACATTCATCACCTCTGCTGGAATATAATCTATCCAGACAGCAGGCGTATTTGCTCCCACAGCAAATTTTGCTGGGGAATGAGCACAAACATTACAGGTTCTAGTGATATGATTGACAGTTACATTACAAAAAGTTCTTTTTTGGTTCTGGATCTCTTCAATTATCCACCATAGTCCTGTTTTGTTGCTCTTTGTGTTGTTTACCAACTCAACCACTTCTAGGCAATCTGACTCTATGATCAAAGTGGAAAGAGCTGCCCTTCTAGCAAGCTTTAATCCCCATTCAATGGCTTCAGCTTCTGCATAGCTAACACTCTCCTTCATACCAGTTTGCATGATTCCTGCAGCTACAAAATTGTTCTCTGAGTCTCTAATAACAGCTCCTAGGCCTGCCATTTGACTCTTGCTGTTTATGGCTGCATCCACGTTAACTTTGAAAACATTCTTCGGAGGAGGCTTCCACTTATGCTGCGGTACTTTGCTGCTGGTATGGATATGAGTGGCTCCATGGTTCCTAGCTCTTTGGAAAGCATCAATCACTGCTTCAGCTTTAGCTGCGGAGAGCCTTGGGTTTATCTTTTTACCTTCGAAAATAAACTTGTTTCGAGCATACCAAGCCACCCAGCATAGTGAGATTAAAAGCTCGAAATCAGACTTCCGCATGTTGGAGGGCATATCTTGGATGATGCTGAGGATGCTCTGGCTTGGAATATTCTGAAAATTGGGCTGGAGAGAAGCATGAGCCCAGATCTTTTTCGTTGCTTTACACTCCATCAGAGCATGGTGAATGGTTTCGACACTCCTGCAGCACCTTTTGCAAAGTGGATCTTGGAGGCATTTTCTTTTCCACAAGTTTTCAGCTGTTGGAAGAAGGTTTTTAAATGCTCTCCACATGAAGATTTTGATTTTTTCAGGCAAGTTAAGGGACCACAGATTATTCCATCTTTGGGGGGGACTAGCTGAGCTGCTGGCCTGATTTGAAAATTTAAGCTTGAGAGCCACCTGATAGCCACTTTTTACAGTGTATTCCCCTCTTTTGTCAAAATGCCATAGTAAGGAATCCTCTTTATGGCTTGGGGGGAGGGAAATTTTGAGTATAGCTTCTGTGTCCTCCTCAAAAAAATGGTGCTTCAGCTTAGCTTCATTCCAATTGCTGTCCTCAGTTATCAACTCGGCCACTGTTGTATCCATGGGCAGTGTTGGAGGGGATATCGGTTTGAAAGTATCCAATCTTGGCAGCCAGCTGTCTTTGTACACCCGAATATTGCTCCCATTCCCAATTCGCCATCTTGCCCTTTTTTTTATGACTTGCCTACCCCAGAGGATGCTTTTCCAGATAAACGAAGGATAAGAACCTTCCTTTGCATTTAAAAAAGAGGAGTTCCTGTAGTATTTGGCTTGCAGCACTTTGGATACCAGGGAATCTGGAAATTGAAGCAGCCTCCAACCTTGTTTAGCCACCATTGCTTGATTGAAACTTGTAAAATCTCTGAAACCCAACCCCCCTCTACTCTTTGCACAACTTAATTTCTCCCATCTCGACCAGTGGATTGCTTGCTTATCTTGATTCGAACCCCACCAAAATTTGGCGATGGCTCTTTGGATGTCTTCACAAAGCCCCTTCGGAAGTTTGAAAACGCTCATGGCATATGCTGGGATGGCTTGAGCGACTGCTTTAATCAGAACTTCTTTTCCTCCACTAGAGAACATTTTATGGTGCCAGCTGGAAATTTTGCTTAAGACCTTTAATTTGACATCCTTGAAGAAACTCATCTTCTTCCGGCCTATCATGGATGGGAGGCCTAAGTATCTTTCATACTTGGGAACCACCTTGAGCTTGAAAATACTCTTGATCGCTGAAATCTGCCCCTCAGAAATTTTACCACTGAAAAACATAGATGACTTTTCAAAGTTAAAAATCTGCCCCGAAGCCTTTGCATAAGTATCAAAGAGACCTTTTAGATGCTTGCAATCAGCCACTGCAGCTCTTGTGAAAATTAGACTATCATCCGCAAAGAGGAGATGGGAGATAGTAACATCTTTTGCGAATCTTAATCCCTTGATTTGCTGATTTCTTTCTGCCTGGGACAGCAAGCTGGAAAAGACCTCAGCACATAAAAGGAACAGGTATGGGGAGAGTGGACACCCTTGCCTAAGCCCTCTTTCAGGAAAAATCAAGCCTCTTGGTACTCCATTGATGATAACTGAGTAAGAAACAGTGGTAATACATCTCATTATTAAGCTTATCCACTGATTTGAAAACCCCAGCTTTCTCATAGTTTGCTCCAGGAAATACCATTCTACTCTGTCGTAGGCCTTGCTTATGTCTAGCTTAAGAGCCACCAAACCATTTCTTTTGCTTTTGCTATGCCTAATCTTGTGAAGGCATTCATAACCAATAATCACATTGTCCGTAATGAGTCTATTGGGAATAAATGCACTCTGAGTCGGTGAGATGATTTGGGATAAGGTTGGTTTCAATCTATTGGCTATTGCCTTGGCTATGATTCTGTACACAACGTTACATAAGCTTATTGGCCGAAATTCAGTGACTTTTCGGGGCTTGGCAACCTTAGGCACAAGGGCAATGTGAGTATGATTAAGAGAATCTAAGTTACCTTTGTCATTGAGAATATGCAAACAAGTAGCTATAACTCCCTCTCTGGTTGATAGCCAATGTTTTTGGAAAAAAAGCAGCCGGCAATCCATCTGGACCTGGGGCTTTTGTTGGACCCATCTGAGCCAGTGCTTCCACTATCTCATCTGCTATGAATGGCTCATCTAGCTGGTGGTTCATCTCTGAAGTTACCGTTGGCTGCAGCCCTGATACAGCTTCTTGAATCTGAACATAGCTTGGATTGGAAGTTGTGAAAAGATCTTGAAAAAATTCAATAAACTCCCTGTCGATATCTTCTTGGTCCTTCAGCCACTGACCATTATTATCTTCAACTCCCCAAATTTTATTTTTCCTTCTACGAGCGGAAGCCTTCGCATGAAAAAATTTGGTGTTTCTGTTACCCTCTTTTAGCCATTCTGCCCTTGATCTTTGTTTCCAGTATATCTCCTCATCCATTAGCATGTTGCTAATTTGATTTTCCAGCTTCCTAATTTGCCTCCCATCCATAGCATGGCCCGAGCTTTGTTTAGCCACCTTAAGCTGCTCGATTAGCTTATTTTGCTGCTGTTCCCGATCTTTGAATTCTGAGTGGCTCCAAATTTTGAGGTTGGCTAGGGAGCTTTTAGCTATCTTTTGGAATTGCTGCACTGGATTTGCCTTCGATCTCCCTCCAAACACAGCCCATTCTTTGTTAACAATGTTTTTGCAATCTTCGTAAGAACTCCACATGTCCTCGTAGTAATTTCGGCTAAAGGATCTCTTTTCGTACTTCGTGGCCTTGACTCTTTCTTTCACCTCCATTAGAATTGGGCAGTGATCTGAAACTCAGTTCACTAAGCTTGTAGCTGTTAAGTCTTGAAAAGTGTCAGTCCAATTTTTGCTACAAAGAACTCGATCAAGCCTTTCCTCAATGAATTGGGAATCGTATCTCCTATTTGACCATGTATACTTGTATCCACTATAGCCAACATCCATCAAATTATATGCCTCAACTGCTTCTCTAAAGCTAGCTACCAAGTTCGGGTTTCTATCCCTCCCCCCCGATTTCTCATGTAAATACAATACTTCATTAAAATCTCCTAAACAGCACCAAGGAAGAGAAAAAATACCTGCCAGCCTCTTCAAAAGTGTCCAGGTGTGGTGTCTCTGAGAAGTTTCAGGGTGGCCATATACCCCTGTGCACCTCCACACTTTTCCACTGTCATTGTGAACCAAGGCGTCAATGTGATGTTTACTAAATGACTTTATTTCAACCTTGTCTTTAGCATTCCAAAACAAAGCTAGACCTCCTCCCATTCCATCTCTGTCCACCGCAAAACAGTACTCGAAGTTAAAATTTCTGCCTTCTACATAAACCTGCTTCGCCAGCATTTTAGTTTCGCAGCAAAAAAAGATCTCTGGATTATGCAGGTGGAGAACTTTCTTTATGGCTTGGCGCGTTCGAGGCTTCCCCAGACCTCGGACGTTCCAGCTTAGGACCTTCATGATTGCCAGCGGGGCTGGCTCCCAGCTCCCGCTGATATGTCCTCCTCCATATGTTCCAATCCCACCACTGCATCCTGCTCTGTATCAATTAACTTCAGCTGAAGCTTTGCTTTGGGAGAGCTGAGGGAGTTCCTCCTGTGTGGTTGCTTCAAATGGCTTAAAGTTTTAATGCGTTTGCTATTCGGGCTAGGCCATGTCAGCTCACTACTTGGTCTTTTTGTTCCTATCTGCCCAAATGTGTTTCCACTTTCACCTCCTGAAGATCTTGCTTGCTTTTTCCACTTCTTGATTTTGGGCTGAGGTTTGACTTTGTTTGGCCCATTGTCCCCTCCTTCTCCGTCTGACGTTGACTGGTCCTCTTCTAAAATATTTGAGCTATTCTTTTTCATGATTTTTTCCCGCCTGTTTGCACTTCCCGCCTGAGGGCTCTTGGTTCTAGTGCTGCTATTACTGCCATTTTCCTTACTTTGCACCTTACTGCTTACGTTGCCCATGATTTGACTTTCCGTTGGTAACTTTCCATTTGGGTCCTTAGCCAGCTGGATCGATTCGTTTGCAATGTCAAGCTTTTGATTTGTGGCTCCTGATGCTCCTCTGTTCTCCTTCTCAGTTACCATGGTGCTTGATTTTAGTTTTTGAGATTCAATCGGATTCAGTTGGTTCTGAGTTGGTTTTGGAACGTTGACTACTGCAGTACTATCTTTGGTATTGACTTGTTCTTGAAAGCCTTTCTCCCTCATTCGATTTAGTTTTATTCTTTCCGATTACGTCATTGCTCTCATCCAGCCTCCATAAGGAAGCTCCTCTTTAGATTGACCCTTGTACTTCAAACACTCCCTGTATTGGTGGCCGATGTGAGCACAGCTAAAGCAAAAATCTGGTAATTTTTCGTATAGAACCGGCATTGGAATTTTGGTCCCATCTACTTGCACAAAAACTACCTTCTTCAAAGGTTGAGTAACATTTATGGAGATTCTAACTCGGGCAAACTGGCCAATGCATTCCCCTGCCTCATCCGTGTCAATTTCCTCTACCTTGCCAATCTTTTTCCCAACCTCTGTGACAGCTTCCTTGTTCATGCACATGATGGGTAGATTGTGGATCTGTACCCAAAATGATGTGAACATGAATGTTTGTTCCTTTATATTACCCACCCCATTTGGCTCTGTTAATACTAGCAGTGCACGATCGAAGTGCCATGGTCCTCCCATCAGTATTCTTTTTTTCTCCTCCTCTGAGCCAAACCTGAAGAGAAAGATATTATCACCCATGCTTTCTACCTTGATTTCTTTAACCGTTCTCCAAGCTAGTTGCATAGCTGCCTTTAACCCTTCCTTATTGACCCCTCGTGTGTGAAGTATTTTTCCCACCAAGCTATTTGCAGTAGTTTTCTCCCCTTTTGTCTTCATCCTTCCCATGAAAGTTACGACATCCTCTTCTTCCTCTTTTAATGCGATAGCTTGACATTTCCTGATTAGTTCCTCTGTATTCATTCCGAAGATTAGAGATAAGCCAACTTTAAAGTTGCTTAACTAGAGTTGCCTTCTACTAATTGCTTGACCCTTGTGGTTTCTGGACGGTAGACGTAAAAGAAGATTGAAAAGAAAAAAGATAAAGGAAGTTTAAAAAAAGAAAAGAGATAAAGGCTAAAAGGGGGCGAGAATCAAAAAAGAAGAAGAAAAAACACCCAATCTTGTGGTGACGAAAGTTAAGCCATGATGGCTTAAAGCAACTTTCATTCAAGCACCTTTTTCAGAGAAAAAGGTACTGTAGAAGAAAGGCGAAAAAAGTCTGTCGGCGTTCTTGATAAAGAACCCTTAGTAGAATGATTGGAATGTTTTGTTACCAATTTTTTCTTCTTTATTTTAAAAAAGGGGCCACATTAATTTCATTGTAAATTGGCTTCTTTCCAGTTCCCACCCAATTTGAAATGAGTAATGGTAAAGCCACAACCCTTATTTACATAAATTAATGTGACATAAGTAAATCAATTGTATAAAATTATCGTGAGTCCACATAATTTTAAAAAATATTTATTATTATCTTTTTAATTAATTCTTCGTGCTATATCAGTTTGTACGCATTAATTTATATAAAATTATTTATAACTCTGATATTTGTAAAGTTAAAAATATGTGGTGGCTAGATTTCTTTTAAATATGATATCTCTAAAGTTTCAAATTTAAAAAACTTCATAACATAAAAGGTTGATTTTCATTTGTTGAATATTTATCATTGTGTCAATTAAAAAAAAAAATCAACAATAGGAAGAAAAAGTGATTTAAAAGAGCTAAACAGATATATTTGGTGGAACGTGCATTTATTTATTCTTAGCTTATAAAATCGTTGACTCATTAGTATTATAAATTAGATCTTGGTGTTTATTATTGAACTACAACTGTATTATGTAATTTTGCTATAGAAGTTTCTAATTAAAAAAAAAAAAAGCTTTACATTGTAATACAAACACAATCGATTAAGGCTCTGTTTGGTACAGCTTATTAAATAGAGCTTATAACAGTAGAGCTTATGACAGTAGAGCTTATACCAATAGAGCTTTTGGACAAAAAGTCATTGGGTGTTTGGTTGTCAATAAAAAAAATACTTTTGAACCATTAAACTGTGTGATATTTTTTATATTATATATTTTTTGGAAAAGCTCTCTAACCTCTACTCCCAAAAGCTTAAATTTTGGGCTTTTGCTAGTAGAGGTAAATTAGCTTATTTAAGCTAAAAAAACTCTACTAAAAAAAAACCAAACACCATAAAATTTTTAAAAAAGTGCTTATGCGATTAAATAAGCACTTATGGCTCTTAAATAAGCCATACCAAACAGGCACTAAGTCTTCGAAAGAAAATCAGAAAATGTTAATTAATTGCATTCTTTTTTCCTCTCACAACACAGCTATACAAATACAACCGTAGACCAAAAGAAGCAAATTCAATTTCCACAAATAAATTAAAAAAAATTAATTAAACCCCATTACCGATTAGAAAAAATTGACGTCTCTTTAGCCTCCTCTTTTGGTACACCTTATTGGAAACCCTAATCCATCAATTAGTTTCATCTCTACCCACCAATCACCTAATTAAATCTACATATATCTATTACCAGGAGGACCCCTCAATGTTCGCAGCCAACACGTGTTAAATTCGCACGAAGAAGATACTGAGCTCAGGCCCATTATTCCCTTCCGGGCTCAACATGTACAGTGTCTCCGAATCTTTCGAGCCCACGACACGTTCGAAATGGGCCCGGATATAGGCCAACTCGCCATCCGCGCCTTCGGCGTCGGAGTTTCCCGGCAGCACCCCACCGCCCATGGACACAGGCCTGAGTAGCTCCATAACGTGGAAATCCTCCTCATTGGCTTCTCTTTTAACCCCGTAGCCAGTCTTTTTGCCATTACAAAACATACTCCACAATGGCTCTTCCAATAGCTTCACTTTATCCTTTTCGGGCCTTTTTTCACATTCCAGGGCGATTCTCACCATTCCTGAACCCATTTCCTTTTGCAACACATTCGTTTGCATGGCAAGCTCAACGATTACCGTAGGCAAACATTTAGGGTTTTCTTGAATAGATAGGCTTACCTTACCTTTCCGGTACCCGAATAACGTTCCCGTGACCTTCCGGCTACTGCTGGAGGGCGTCCGGATGTCTGGTAATCCGCCGGGATAGACCGGCATCTTGCACATGGCTGGGGAGACAATGGGGAACGACCGAAAAACAGATCGAAAGACACGGAACATCTTAGGTCTGTTCTTCTTCTTTTGAGATGGTTGCACAAGTGATAAAGGTTGGCGTGGTAAAGGCGGCGCAGCTGGTGTTGAAGGAGCTGACGAAGTCGGAGAGTCATCTTTGGAGGCGGCGCTGTCCCTAGACTTTGGCTCCCCCATTAACGGATGTTGATGAACCAAGAAATGGAGAGGGCCTCATGCATGAGGGACGCGCAGAAAGACAGAAAAGAGAGCAAGAATGAAGGGATAGGAAGTCGAGTTAGGTAATTTTTTGTGGATTGGATTTCATTTTAGATCCCTTGAAATGGGATCAAATGATCCTAAGTTTTTGCCCTATTAATAGTTTTTTCTTTTTACTGACTTGCTCTTAAATTAGCATTTCAAATCACGTATTCGGAGCCTTGTTGGTTAGGCTCCATTTGCTCTAAGGAAATTTAATGACTTGTAGGATTATTTAGTGTGCATTATATTAAAAGATTATTCTAAACAATTATTTTTCGTCACTTAATTTACTGGGTCGACTTTTGCTATTTATTTTTAAATTATCTTGAAAACCTTGCCAATCAATGTTGAATGAAATTTTAACACTCATAACAATCATGGGCATCCCCAATCATTAATGTAAGTGACTTAATTTCATTCATTGATTATTATTGTTTTTGGTATCCATTGTTAAAAGTCACACTTTGAATTTTTGACGATCGAATGCAAAATTATATGGAAAAATAGTTTTTTTTTTTAGGGAAAAAAAAAAGAATTTCTTAAAACTATTGTTATTACATTTTTTGTTTAATTTTAGTATATATATAACCTTGTAGTTTTTCTTCACCTTAAATTAATATCGGTAATGAGAGTTAAAATTAATTAAGAGAACAAATTAGTTGGATTAAAGAACAAACACTTTTATGCTACAGGCCATTAGCATGGTAATAAAACACTCTTTAAAAAGTGTTACATATATGTTGGGAAAAGTTTGAACTCCCACAAAGGATTTGTACTTCCCTTCTAAATATTTAAAAGTGTTAGATAAATCGTTTTTTTTTTAATTTGTGGATTTTTAAACTATATTTAACATGCCTTTTGGTTAAGCTACAATTTTATAAATAGATTTAAGATTGCTATATTACAACTTTATAAATTCAAATTTTGGATAGATCCACTCCAGCGATATATTATTTGACTTGTAGTAGACTCACAATTGTAGTATAATTTTTTTAAAAAAGCATATAAATTCAAACTTTGGTGATGTATTTGATTCTTTTCAAAAACAATGAAAAAAATAACATTTTTTTCCCCATTATTTGTAGAAAGATTTATTAGAGAAAAGAAAAAGCTAATACATAGAGAAAATATTGCAAGACTGATTATGAAATGAATACTCAGGCAAAACCCCAAGAATTCTCGTACAAACTCTAAAGATTGTCATTAGTTAGGTTTATTCCACCAAGAATAACTGAAGGATAGAATCGACGTAAACAATTCCTCCATTGACGGAGGTGGCGCCATGTTCAGCCCCTGGCTTGGTTTTTGTAAATTTTTAAACCAATTTTGATATTTGTTGAATTTTTAACTTGATGTATCATAAAAGCTCTTGTTAAATATAAAAAATATGAGACAATAAAGTTTAAAGACGCAGGTTTTTTAGTTTTGACTTTCTTTTTCCCGATCTAAATTATTTTTCTTTTTGCTGTAGCAACTCCATTTCATTATCGCCACTCAAGACTCCATTGTTTTTTGTTTCAGTTTTTTAATTAAAATTTTCAAGGTACATAAAATAAATTGGATAAGTAAAAACATATTTTATTTTTACAAATTGTATATTGTATGACACAATTTATATTTAATCCCTCAAAATTTAATTAAATAAACGAGTTTAATTGAATGTCGTGAATGAATTGATGTCCTAATCAAATAGAAGATCAATGGTTGAATGATAGTGTATTTATATGCCTAAAGAATAATATGCTTTGAAGTGTTGATAATGAGGTTATCTTTCAACATTTTCAATATTCGAAAACACATCGATGGCAGCAGTTGTAGATATATTTCATTAAATATTTTAAATAAAAATGGATTTTGAATTGTTATTAATTGTAATTTTTTTGAAAGTATATTACTGTTTAAACTAAGGCTTGTTACATTGAACTTCTGGCATTGCCGCCTCTATGCATTGAACATTTAGAGGCCAAGGAGAATGAAAAATAGAGCTCTGAAAACAGGTAACGGCTGGAGCTGAATCAGATTCCAATTTAAATGTGCGCCCATCCCAAAGCCATCTAATGCCATAAGGCTTTGCACAGAAAGACCTATGAATTGCCCAAAGGAATGATCATAAAACAGCCCACAAAAGAACTATTAACACCCAGAGAAGACTCCACAAGAGACTCCATATTCTGTCTAACGAAACATACCAAGTTGTTGCCCAAGGCTCAGCCCAATAGGAAAGCCCACCATTCAAATAATTTTCAACAATAGTGTCTGTCTACGCGCAGTGATTCCAAGACTTTATTTAATATTATTCCAAAAAAAAGAAGCTTCATTTAATAATAATTTTTTAATATCATTTACTAAATATTTTTTCCTTTTAATTTACAACTTAATTATATTTTTACATTATTTAATTTGTATTATTTCAATAATTAATGAAACAGAGGTTATTTATTTGTAAATCTTAAAAAAAGGGGGAAAAAAGAATACAACACAAACATGCATTTGTATATCATACTCAATTATGGTATAGATTTTGTCTTTTAAAAATTGGATATAACATCTAAGAGTAACGATAGACATCTCAAAATTTTATCTTAAATTCCATTCTAAATTATACGTTATTCATTAATTGATTGATAATTTTTTACAAGATCTAAGTGAATTAGAGGTATTATTCTCATCAATTAATTGATGAATATCGTATTACTTAAAATAATTTTTTCAAATAAAAAATTTAAAATATGTAGCTCTACTCAAAATGTAGTCATAAAAGCTGTAAATTATTTGAATGAAACCTTTTTTTTCTATTTAATCAAGAGAGTGGATGCAAATATATAAATTGAGGAAACAAAGATAAATTTATGGTGAATGAAACTGTTATTTTCAAGAACAACGCTTCGCGTAGCACAATTGCCATCGAGAAAGTCACAAGTTTCTCGGGCAGTGGATTCATTTTCAAAATCAATTCAAAAAGCACTTTGAAACCTATAAAAGTGCTTCCGCAAGCTTCTAGCAGAACAACACAAAGTGCTTAATAATAAGTTTCTCCACTTGCGTTTAACTAACTCCAAGTTGGAGTAGCCACTCCGCCTTTGGTGAGAGCTGCTGCTCTCCAACTTGGAGAGAAACAGTTTGAACCCCCACGATATATTGTGGGGGTCTTCCTTCCTCAAGTAAATTTGAGTGAAGGCAGTCTGTTTTCTTACTTAAGTGTGAGGAGTAGACATTCCTTAAATATTTGAGAGGATTAAAATTTGGGCAGCACTCCATTAATATTGATGTATATTAGTCCCAGTTATAGTCTGATTTATAAATATCAGTTATATTCTCATGCAATATGAGTTATAATTTAAGTAATAGTTTAATGTAATAAAAAAAAAAAACTCCAAGTTGGAGTTGCACACTCCTTCTCCAACGGAGCAAGCAAATATTGATGATTTTGTCCGTCCGGGGCTCAAATTTCAACCCTGTATACTTTTCACATCCCAATTTTATTTGCTTTTATGAATAAAATAAAAGAATTCTATATACTTTTCTTTTCCTTTTTTGGTTAAATTTTGACGGAGTCCAAAAGAGAGGATGATGTCTAGTTTCATATACGGCAATTATTCTAATAATACACATGTTATTTAGTTGAAGAAAAATAACAAAAGTAATTTTCCAAATTAGAGAAGCACAAAAAATTTTGTGCTAAATAATTTTTGAATAAATACTCTTAAAAACATTCTTATTGAACTTAGAAAAACTCTAAATGTTGGAAATGCTTTATATAAAATAATCATCCAATTAAAAAAATTAGATGGAATTATATTAAATGAAATTTAATTAAATTAAGCGGATTAGTTCCTTTTTTTTTTAGAAGAAAGCGGATTAGGTTTGAAATAATGTAAGTTCGCCTTCTTCCAGACGCGTGAAGCCAAGTAAACCTGTCGGGTGGGCCCCACTGTGACTTGCAGCCGCAAAGGTGGGGCCCGAAACACCGACCCACCGAAGACGCTGACAAGGGGCCACCTCCTAGCTTGAACCAGCTCACGTGCTTGTCAGGTGAGGCTCGAATCCTTTAGTCCTGAGTTCTATCGTTTGTATTGTATTGATACAGAAGCCGAATTGTTCATAGTTTTAGAGCCGTTTGATTGAACAAAATCATTGACCGTTTGATTTAATTTCCACGTTGACCGAACCTTGGGGAGAGCTTGCCGTGCACGTGCACCCTGTCTTTGTCATGCACTGAACCACATCGAATCTAATAATTCGATCGCGTACACGTTTCCCGACGCGTAACTATACGCTCCGGTCGTCGTTGCCAACAAATTCATGAAATATGAAAACTCATTTTCGATGGTATCAAAATTTAAACATTATTCTCAGTAATTTATCAAAATTATAATTTTCACTTAACAAGACTAATTTATAGAAAATAGATTTCATGTTCTTCCATTCCTATTTTTCCAAAATAACAGTTATTTTTAATGTATTATTTTGATTTTTTAATGTAGTTCTAAATTTTGAAAAAAACATGTTTTAAAAATAACAATACTAAACATCCTTTTAATAACTCAAATGTAATTTTCACTCAAAAAGTATAATATGAGAATCTCTTATCATGTATGATCATGATTTTCTCTTCTTCAGTAACTTAATCATTAGAGGATTATTAAAAGATTAGGATGGACCATTAGCATTAAAAATTTCGTAATCATTTTTTGTTTGTTTGATAAACTATAAAAGAATATAATATAATCATTGTAGATTCATATTGAGTATAAAGTTTTATCAATTTTACCTCCTAGTAAAGAAAAAATGTTTACAAGTTGAAGATATAATTTCTGAATGGGCAAATCCCCAATTAACATTTAACTCTCTACTTCTCTCATGTTTCAAATTTAGTTGACTAATTAAATAAAACTATTTGAAAACTAAACATACTCCTTGGAGAATGTCCAAATATAATTTGATTTCCATCTTAAGTACTAATTTTAATTAGGTTATGAAGAGATAAAGAATAGCGTATAATCATATACGATGTAGCATTATAAGTTTTAAATGATAAATCTAAAATAATGTCTTAAAGATTTTTTTTTTAAATTATCATATTGAATGAACATGAACATATATGGTGAAATGTTTAAAATATGCTCTTATTTATTGATTAAGAATGTACAATTATCCTATAAATCTAAAACCATAATCCATAAAGAATCAAAGGTAATGATAAAATTAAAGTACATAATGCACATTAATATTGTATTGTATGTACAACTAATTGAGTTGGTGAAAATTTTTATGTAATAAATAATAAACATGTGGTTTGAAACCCTCATGTGAAAAAGAAATTGATGAGGAAGAAATTGGTTTGTCATTTTTTGTTTGTGCAAGTTGATCACAAGTCACAAGCTATATAAATAATATTTTTATAAATAATATTTTTATAAATAATATTTTTATAAATAATATTTTTAAAAATAATAAAATAAAATTCATTTGAAACTGGAGTTGCCCACGCTTTTAATTGCCGCGTGGGCTTTGCGACATACATGTATTTATTTATTTATTTATTTTGTTTCTCGTCTTCTTCGAAGAACCTGTTTTTTGACGCCATTAACTCTCTCCTCTTCTTTGCTTGCCTTTCCCCACACTCATACCTCTTTACCTGTTTCAACCTCCTCTGTAATTTTTTTTTTTTTTAAATTGAAATTTCTTTATCACCAAACAACCAAACAATTCTCTTCTAATCTTCCCACCGACCAATCAACTCCTCCTCCTCCTCTTCCAAATCTTCACAACAAAATTTTTAAAAAACAGAAAAAATTCTTGAAAAACTATGCTTGATTTTGGTGAAGAACTCACAAGAGAAACCTTAAAAATCCCATGGCTCATTTGGATCCAAATTATTGTTCTTCTTCTCTTGGTCATTCTTCTCTACTGCTTCAGCCTCTTCCCTTTAGATCTCTCACAAGAAAGCACCTGCAACAACACCAACACTTCCACTACTTTGCCTTCTTCTTCGGCTTCTTCTTCAGCTCCAGTAGTTCTCAAGCAAAACACAACGACTTTTAGAAATCACTTGCAGCCTTCCCAGGTATGAAATTTTTTCAACCCATTTGTTTGTTTGCCATGGAAAATATTATAATTTAATTAATTAATGTTTTCGTTTCTGGGTTTGAATCCTGCTGGCAATACGTTAGGGTATACGTTTGCTTTATATTTATTACATTTTTTTATGTTTTTATTTATTACTATTATGTCTTTTAATTATTTTTTTTTTTTATTGTTTGTGAGTTGCCATTGCGCCTCACAAAAAAAAAAAAAAAAAAAAAAGGGCTGGCAAATTGATGTTGTTGTTTTATTAGTGCTTTTTAGTTGGCAAGGCAAAAAACGCTTTTGTTTGAAAGCGCTTCCATCTGAAAGCGACCTGAAGAAATTAAATTAAAAAGGATTCAAAATTGAAAGAATGGATTTTGTCCTCATATTTTATTTTTTTAATATCTTTAAGTTCGGCAAGTTATATGACGCTCTTATAAAATACTTTTAAGGCAATGTTTGTTGTTTGGTGCCGTTTGCGTTTTGCTGTTTTAACCTCTAGTTGCCGTTTACGTTGTTGTTAAAAAATTGGGTTTCGAAGTGCTTTTGGTAGAAGCTAAGAAAACACTTCGAAATTGCTCTTGGAAACGTACATTTCAGTTGGTTTCTGCATTAGGCGTGTCACTTCTTAGCCTTCTACAGGTGCTTTTGGTAATTTCAAAATGCATTTTGTTTGATTTTTTTTTTTAAAGGTAAGTGTGAGTTAAGGCTAAATTTATTTTTTTTAACTCGTTATTATCCTCTAATATCTTAATTTAATAACCTACTAAATAAAACTATTTGAAAATCACTCCCTAACACAAAATCAATCACTTAGTAATGCGGATGATTGATTCAATTAAAACATTAGGGAAAAAAAATGAAAAATGGGTCTTTCATTACTATTAAGTGCTTTTGATAGTGCCAGCTTTGCTTCCTAAGGACTTGCAATTTCTTTGTTTAAAGTGTTTTTAACTATTTTAATAAAATATTATAGATAATTGTTGTCCTGTTTTTTGTAACACCGAAGATAGTTAAGAAAACATACTGTTAAGTTTAAAAATGATGATGTGAATAAGCGCTTTTAGGAGAAGTTAGAATCCAACACGGCTTTTTTTTTTTTCAACTTCAATCAGAGAAGGAATTTAAGTATCTTTGTAAAGTCGTGAAAAGAATATTCTTGGAAAGTGATTTGATTTAATGGACAGTGAAGTTGCTTCTATTACCGCTCTTTGAAGCTTTATTCTTTTATCTTTTACCTTTATCTATTTGTTTACTTTTAAAATGAAATTAAACAAGAACAACCATCTTATTTGTTTTGTTGGTGCAACAATATTTATCCTCAAAAATAAAAATTGTTGGTGGGTTTGATTAATACCTGCATTTGTTCTCAATTAGACTGTTTCAACCAAAATAATAATAATAATAATACTTCAAAATAAAGCCGCAGAATCTGCCTTTTTACCTTGTTAATTAATTATTTGTTATTTATGGATTCCATTTCCAATTTTTATCTTAAGAGAAATAGTTGTGTATGATTGTTGAGGTGGTTTGATCAATCAATCAAGTTCCTCCATTGACATAACAGGTGGTCTTCATGGTGTGACCGGTAATGTCAATTTTAATGGGCTGGCGCTAAGTTACGTGAACGTAACTTGCGCCCCTCTCACAACTACAGTATCTGACCCCACCAAGGATACTGTAGCTGTGAGAGGGCCGTAAGTTACGTTCACGTAACTTAGGCCCTCCCATTTTAATGTGGTTTAAAGTGAAAAAAATTCATGGTCCCACCTTGGATTCTCTGCAACAAAACTAAATAGGTTTAGATTTAGATTAGTTGGGCATACCACCTCATCAGTGTACATAAATTTTTCTTTTTTCACTATAGGTCAATTTGTTCTTATTAGAGTTACTCTCTCCAAAGGGGAACCCTACCTAAATCCTGAAGATAGTTTAAACCAAAAGAAAAGAAAAATGGTTAACCCCTTTCAAAGCTGAGGTGGGTCTCTCTTTGGACAGAGTATTATTTCTTCCTTATTCAAGTTTTGGATCAATTGAATATTTAACAACATGGTCGAAACTTTCAAAAGTTTCTTTGATTTTCAACGTCCTGAGTTTTCACTGAAGTTGGTTTAATGGAGGCCAAGCTCTTTTCATTTCATTTATTTATTTTATATATTTGTCCCTTCATTAGTTGTTGGTTGTTTAAAAGAAATTTTAAAAAGGTACAGTAAGTTCACATTTCAACATGTAATTATCCAGGCTGGCATGGACATGGTGACTGATATTATATTGTCATTTTTCCTTGCTTTAGATGCATGGTATAATATGAGAGATCAAATATATATATATAAGGATTCTCATGTGCAGACGTTCGCACTTTTTAAAATGCAGATTTATGTTAGATCATGCTAATTAGCTCAAATTTAACATTCTTATATCTGCATTTTAAAACGTGCGGATGTCTGCACTAAAGAGTGATTATATATATATATATGCTTCTAAGTTTTAACAAAACTTAATGAGATTTAAAATTTGTATATATATGTTTTCAAGTTTTAACAAAATTTAATAAGATTTAAAATTTGTTCATTAATATGAAGTAGGTGCTTTATTTGAGATGAAATGATTATGCTAACACAAGAATGATATAGTCATTTCACTCATGGATCAAGAACTTGGTTATTACAAATGAATGAAATAGCCTACAGACTCTAGTTTGATTTTATTTAAAACTCATGATGAATGAACTTGATAAAAACCCAATTTTGAAATTTATACTGCTATTGAGTTTAGATTTGTTAATATCGCGTGAGATTTTTTTTTTTTTTAGGTTTATTGAACAAGTAATACAAAATTTGGGAAGAATTAATGATTTTTTTTTTTTTCCTTAAAAGAGCTTAACACCATTGTTTTGACTTCTACCTATTAACTTAAAACTTTTTTCACTAACATTTTTCATTTGGAAGACAAAATGAAGGCAAATGCTAAGTTACAGTTGCTGTAACATGTACCTGTCCAATTCTAAGTAATTGAGGTGGGGTCACCACATGATTTGTAGCAAACTTCAAGTTATAGCTGCTGTAACTTAGCCATGTCCTTAAAATTAAATGTTAAAAAATTCTAAAATTTATTTAAGAAAAGAGTAACATCTGAAAAGAAGAGTATTTCCTAGTAAGAGTATTTATATTACATGAATCATGTCTGTTGAAGTATGATAAAAATTGTAGAGATTGATAATGCATTGCAAGCTAATTTTTTAACTGCATGCAGAGGGGAGAAAATCAAAGTCTGAAAGGAGAAATAGAAACAAGCACGAGCACGAGAAGAATAGTGAGAGGAGAAGAGATTTCAGAAAGGGGAGGTACTTCTTTAAAAGAAGCAAGCAATATTAATTACCATCCCTGCCACTATTTCAGGCTTGCTTTTCTTAAGTGTTTAGGTCTTGATTCCACTTGTGAGAATTCTTCTTCATCAAGCTCAGAACATAAAAAGGACAGATAATGTATTTTGTAATCTTGATTTTGACTATTTATTTACAACCCAAATATTATTTAAAGAAAAAAAAAGAAACTTTTCTTGCTCCTCATTTTTTTAGACTTAAAATGAAGGTTAAGTGATAGATAAGATCTGGCAATAATAGTAGATCATTTCAAAAAATATAAAATGACAAAAAATTGTTGGAACAGTGTAACCCATCAACAATATTGTTTAATATTGGTTTTTTTTTAATTAAATTAGGTCATTTGAACTTAAAATTTTTTACATAAAATTTGAATCATCGACTTCATTTTATTTAAAGATAGATAAATTGGTATTATTAAATTTTATTTTAACTGTCAATACTTATTATTGGATTTTTATGAAATTAATGGTTTAAAATTTGTAAAAAAAAAAAGAAACCTAAATTTATGGACTAAAATGATAAAGATGAGAAGATTAACTTGACCAACTCTATATTTTATATTTAAGACTCTAACTATAAATATTGATGAATTTTTGAAAAAAAAAATCTTAATTGAATTGCTTGCGCGTGCACAGACTCAAAATTCTCTAATCTTTGTTTATTTATGGAAATTAGAGTCTTGATTTCATGAACTAATACTTGTGGAAAATTCTCTTGATCCATTGATTTTTCACTTGTTCAAGCTTGTTATTAATGCATAAAAGTTCTCATTTTTCTTAAAAATTTGCTCATGATGCATGTGTCTTATCATGTTCTTACATGGTCGTATGATTTTCGGGTTTAAGAGTTACATATTTTTTGAAGCAAAACACTAATTTTGTTTTCTAAAGCACATTAACTTGTTTTTTGTCCATCAAAACTAAAACAGGTTGCATTCTTTTTGTCATAACTTTGTCTGTAAAATTCTGTGGAAAGTTGATTCAAAGAGCTTTCCAATGTAAAGAGCTTTCCAATGGTATATTGATTGCATTCTAATTCCATCCCGTTCATTCCCAATTTAATTTCAACATTCATTCATCTACACTTTGTTTTTGTTTCAAAAAATTAGCATGCATCTCATTCTTTTTCTTTCTTTTTTTTTTCTTTTTTTTTTCATGACTTATTTGCGTTAGATTATCCTTACTTATTGTTCTTCCACGTGATTTAAGATTGATGCTTTCTTAAATTGGATCAAAATCTTCTTTCTCAACCCTTACCTTATGAAAGTAGGTTTTTAATCCTCAAACTAGACTAGCTCATCTATAATAGGAAACCTCTAGGATCATTATGGGTTATTTTTACATACCTCCCCTGAGGTTTCACGTAATAACAGTTTAATAGAAAGTATCTCCGTATTTTTACATCCCTCCCCTGCAGTTTCATAAAGTTATGTATAGCATCAGTATACAAGGCTAAAATAGTAAAATCTCATTTAAAATTAAAAAAAACTCGAAAATTGTGTAAGGTTATTATTATTATTTTTAAGGAAAAACTATTGCAGTAAATCCCTAACAGCCACATCCTCTCTCATGCGGTCACCCCTCCCGGTGATTCCTTCATGCCGCACCATGTCTCGTCGTTGCAGCCCACGATTTCGCTCCCCTAATTCCCAATTTCACAAAACAAAATGAGCCCTAAGAGCCACATCCTTTCTCATCCAGTCATTCCTCCCGAGCATTCGCCCCGGTCCCTTCTCCCGGGGAATTTGACCCGACCCGAGTCATGAATCTGAACTGAGGACCCGCTGCCAATTCGTTTGGCGGGTGATTGGTCGGATCTCCTGGTGGGGGATTGGTTGACGACCCGGTCTCTTCTGAAGCCGTTTCTCGGCGGCGGCTTTGCCGGAGATCTAGTAATCACTCTCGGTCGTTGCCTCACTTCTTGCTCGCCCTCTTCAATGTCTCTCATGTTAGTGACATTAGTCATCGTTAAGAGGCTCTCGCTGACGCTGACGCTGCAAATCTCGGACACTTGAGACATGATTTCCTCCTCATTGCTGCTGCTCAAGTTCTGCTTATCTTGAGCATTATTGGCAAAGGCTTCAACTTTGCAGGGGCTATCACTAATCTTGGCCTCTTTCTCTTGTTCTCGTTCTTGTTGTTGCTGCAACTCTTGTTTCATATGAGCAGCGAAAATTGGGTATGGGTTTGGCTTTGGTTTTGGTTTACGGGTTTCGGAGAGAACTTCTTTGACAGTTTCTTCTTGATCAATAGCAGGTGGTGGCGGTGAAGCTCTACTCTCATGGCTAAAACCCTTCTTGAGCTGTGAAGAAGCTTCATCAGATCTCCCGTGTTTGTGTTTCTTTGAGGCTATGCTTGGGGCTCCGCTGTTGGTGCTCCAGCTCCTATAATGGATGTACTATCTTTGTTGAAGTTATGAAAGTGTTACTTTCCCTTTTCAAAAAAAAAAAAATGCATGCTAGCCCACGCTCGCTCGTATCATTACACTGCCAAAATTTGTTGGGAAATTGTACCTGTCAGCCTTGAAAGGGTATTTTCGTCATCCTATTGGTCCATTAACGGTCAACTGACGGAAATACTAACTGCAGGGGAGGGATGTAAAAATACGGAGATACTTTCTATTAAACTGTTATTACGTGAAACCTCAGGGGAGGTATGTAAAAATAACCCGGATCATTATTTTTCATTCAATTTTCTTGGCTTCCTCCACATAATCTTGGCTGCTCCAGATTCTTTTCTTCTTGCTAGTTTTTCTTGCATGTGCTTATCATGTTGACTAATTGATGGCTTAGTTTCCTCTAACATTTTAAAATCATTTTTTATCTACATATGTTCAAATTAGTTTTATAACTTTCTGCTATTCAAAATTTAAACCTGAAAATATTTTAGTTTTTCAGGAAAAAATGAAGAAATCAACTTGTATAAATATTTTAAGCGAATAAGAGCTTACCTCCAAATTTGTTAGTCCATCATCATCATGATTGTAATTTTTCAGTTGGTGGAAATGAATCGGCAAAAAGAACTTGAGCCAACCTCATTCGCTGTTGCAAGTCGACAAACGAATAAAAATATGAATTTCTGCCTTCAAAATATGTAATGCATGATATTAAAATAAAAATAATATTCATGAAAAAAAAAAAAAGCACAAGAAATATTCTGGTTTTCATGTTATCTAATATGCAATTCTTCCTTTGCAAAGACATTTAATTTTTAGGAAATTTGATATCGTGGGGATCAAGTTAAAATTAAACACAAATTTTCTTCTGTAGGTCTCTCTTCACCTAAACAATTATACATATTTTCGGCGTTTTAGGTTGAATAAGCTAGTTATAAAAAAAAAAGTTTAATAAGCTAAATTAGAGGAAAATGAAAAATATTAATTAAACAATTTTCATCGACATTGTTCATTTATTACTATTAAAAAAAAATCAACAGTATTATATAATAGAGATAATCAGTTACTTGACTTAGTCTTTCTCATCAGTTTGTATTATTCAAATATATTCAAATGTAGTTAGCTGTCATTAGTAGATATAGAATTCAGTTGTAACCTTCCTAGTTTGTAGGATCTTCAATCACTCTTGGTTTTGTATTTACACGGTTGTTTATTCAATGAGAATCAATTCAGTTTTGCAATCTGTTATGGTATCAGAGCAAAATCAGAGGTAACATATTCCATTCTTCTCCCCAATCTCTCTTCTCTTTAATCACAAACCATGGCTATCCCTTCCCCCTCCATTCTCAACACAAATGACTCCCACAACACCCTTATCAGCATTAATGTTGCTGCCCAAACCCCTCTAAAACTCACCTCCACCAACTACCTCTCATGGAAATTACAATTCCATACTCTCTTCATCGGATATGACCTCTTAGGATATATAGATGGCTCCAAGCCATGTCCCTCAGCCACTCTCACACTAAATGATACAACCAGATCCAACCCTGCTCACATCCTCTAGATCCGACAGGACCAATTGATCTTGAATGCAATCATTGGTTCCATCTCCCACACCATCATACCATTTCTTGCACAAGCCAAGACAGCCCGTGAAGCATGGACTATCCTAGCCACCACCTACGCCAAGCCTTCTCGTGGCCGCATCAAACAGGTCAAAAACCAACTAAAAATGATCACCAAAGGCTCTGACAGTGTCACAACATTTCTGCAAACCATCAAGGCAAAAGCCGATGAGCTTGCCATTCTTGGGGCACCACTAGATGCAGAAGATCTGACAAGATACTTGATGGTCTTGGTGATGAATACAAAGAACTCACATGTGCTGTCCAAGCCAGAGACATGCCTATAACCTTTGAGGAACTACATGAGAAGTTGCTCAATTTTGAAGCCTCGGTGATCACCTCAAAACCAGACCTCCTTCAATTTCCTATCACTGCTAATCCCACGAGCAGGAACCCAGCACCTTGGCGCTCCCCTGCCCCATCAGGCACCAACACTCAAACATAGAGCCCCTCCAACAGCCCCCAAAACAAGTATACTCTTACCCAAAACAGCGGCCAACCCACACCTCAAGGTAATCGCCCATCTCGGCCATACTTGGGTTATTGCCAAATTTGCAGGATGCAAGGACATACAACAAAAAGGTGCCCCTCCTTTCGGCTAGTCCCAGTCAACACATCCAACAGCTCTGCTCCTGCTTTAACCACTCCCTCTGCCACCCCATGGCAACCAAGGGCCCATTATGCATCCAATAACCCCAGCTGCACATCTTGGCTCCTGGACAGTGGAGCGTCTCACCATGTTACAGCTGACCTACACAATCTCTCCATGCATGCTCCATACAATGGCTCCGATGACATTATGATCGGTGATGGCTCGGGTCTCTCCATTACTCATACCGGTTCTTCCTCTCTCCACACAACTCATAAAACTTTTAAATTGAACAATGTCCTCTGTGTTCCTGCTATGAAAAAGAATCTCATTTCCATCTCTCAATTCTGCACCTCAAATAATGTCTCCATTGAATTCTTACCAACTGCTTTTCTTGTAAAGGACATTCGCACGGGGGCAACACTTCTGAAGGGCAACACTAAAGATGGCGTTTATGAGTGGTCGGTATCTCCACCCTTGCTTGCTTTTTCCAGCATCAAAACAACTCTATCCGAGTGGCATCAAAGATTAGGACACCCAACCTTCCATATTCTGAAACAGATTGTTTCCAAAAATAAACTTGATTTTTCTTCTTCATTTTCCAACAATTTTTCATGAAATGCTTGTTTGAGTAATAAAAGCCACAAATTGTCATTCTCCCAGTCCACCATTATATCTTCTCAACCCCTTGAAACTATCTTCTCTAATGTTTGGACATCTCCAATTATATCAAATCATGGATTTAAATATTATGTCATTTTTGTGGATCATTTCACCCGATATATTTAGTTCTACCCTCTTAAACAAAAGTCAGAAGTCAAGGATATTTTTATTAGATTTAAAGCCATTGTTGAAAAACACTTTGATAAACCCATCAACATTTGTATTTATACGGTTGTTTATTCAATGAGAATCAATTCAGTTTTGCAATCTGTTATTATATCATAAAACAAGAAAAATTAATAAAAAGGAAAGTGGAATTTCCTCAACATTAGTTATCAATTTTGGCGCCATGTTTCTATTTGATATAGATGCAGAAGTGCATGACTCCATGGCATACACTTCCTCTTAAATGCATTAAATATCATCAAAATATATTTTTATTGCTTGGATTGAGAGGAAACAAGAAAAAAAAGTGAGAGAAAATGATGCGTTCATCAGTTTATTTAAATATTTTATTTGTATTAGTCGGTTTATTTTACTTGATTTAATAAACTAAAATATTATTTAGTATTGGGTTAGCCTTTTGTTGTTTTTTGGGAGTTTTTTTGTGGTTATTGTGGTTAGTATGTAGCTCTTTTTTTTATTTTTCTTTTATTAAGAAGATAGCTGGACTATGATACTTTGTATACATATTTATAATTCATAATGAAAAATATTGAATGATTGTTATTTACTGCAATTATATTTTTTTCTCGAATAATCAATATTTATTTTAGAAAGTTTAGATCTCCTTGAATTAATCTACTTATATTGATTTCCTTCTAATTAATTATGAACTTTCTTTTTGTAATTCTAAAACCAAGAAATTAATTAATTATGAACTTTCTTATAAATCATCTAAGATCAGATAAAATTCGTCCAGACTTATAACTTGTTAACTAGAAAATTATGTTTTATAATGAAATAATAGAAAATTAAGATTATTTTAATCATTCCATAAACTAAAATATAAATATATTTTCTTTTGGTCAAAATAAATTTAAACTTTGAAACTCTGTAAACCTTTGGTATCATTTAATTGGATGTTAGGACACTTTTGTTAAAACTTGAAAGGTAGTACATGTTGTTACAAAATTAACCCAAAATCATATAGCAATCCGTCGGGAGTTCCCAAATAGACAAAGTCAACCTTGCAAGACAACATCAGATGATTGAAACTCTTGTGGCAGAAACTAATCAAGTAAAGAGGGAGTAATTAATTAAATCCATTTAAAAAATCAAATTAAAATCTAAATTGCTAATGCAAAAAACCAAATATAAATTGGGTGATGACATGAGCTTGTAGTTTCAAACAAAATCTTATGTTTGTGTTTTTGGCTTTTAATACAAAGATAATCTTACCTGAAATGATTGTGCATGTCACGATTGGATCCTTGATTAGGCTTGTCGAATGAATCAAGACTCAAGACAACATCCAAATATGTATAGTTTTGATGAACACTGTTTTCTGATCCTCTCAATATATACTATTTGATCATTTTTATGTCCCGTATTGATTTTGTTTCTTAAGTCATGTTTTTTAGATAATTAAATGATGAAAGGTAATTAATTATACATATTTGATATCTAATCAAGGGAAGTGTATATATATATATATATATATCAATAACTAATATTATGCATGATGAATTGTGAACTTTAAAAATCCAAGTTGCAAATCTCTTTCTTTTTAAACTATATACATGAAAATTAAATCTAATTTTAAACACGTAATAGGATTCTCGTTACCATCTCAAAAAAATTTTATCAATTAATTAAATTTGTATATCCACTAAAAAAATATGACTATAACCGATACAAATTGACTCAGGATAACCACAGTAATTATCTTCAATTAATGACTAGAAAGATAAGGTAAATCAATATCATTAAACCCAAAATGATGATGATGATGATTAATACAATGGACCAAATATAAATTGCTAATGCAATTAATGAACAAAATATTAACTGGATGATTACATGTGGTTGTAGTTTCAAAACAAAATCATGTGTTCGTGTTTTTGGCTTATAATACAAAGAGAATCTTACGTGAAATGATTGTGTCACAATTTGATTCTTGATTAGGTGTGTCCAATGAACTCAAGACAACGAGGAAACATCCAAATACATATGCATAATTTATTTTGAGCACTGTTTTCTGATCCTCTTAACGTATATACTATTTGAGATAATTGCGATCATATTTTTGTCCCTTATTAATTTTGTCTTTCCAAGTAATTAAATGATGATGGAGGTAATTATATTAATTAAAAAAATTGATATCTAGTCAAGGGAAGTAACGAGACTTAATTATCATATATGACGATTCTTTTTTTAAAAAAATTAATTGATATGTATTGACTTATGAAAAATTAATTTATACATGATGAATTGTGAGCTTAAAAACCCAAGTTACCGATCGCTTTCTTTTTAAACTATTATATAAATAAAAAATAAATCTCTTTTCAATCTCGTTACCATCTTAAAAGATTTCATCAATTAATTAAGTTCATATATCAACTGAAAAAATATATGAATGTAACCGATTCGAGTTGGGTAATTATAACCACAATAATTATCTTCAATTAAGGACTAGGAATTAAGCTTAATCAATATCAATAAACCCAAAATAATAATAATAAATACACGCACAAGAACTGGAATATTTCTTCAACGTTAATAATCAAGTTTGGCCCAATTTCTTAATTAACTATATTTCCATTTGATGGATGCACAAATGGTGCAAGACGATGAAATTGAAGCGTGATCATCAAACAGAACAAGTGAATGATTTAGAAATTTAACAATTATTTTAGCTAATACATGTACAAAAACACATAAACTATATAGCATCCTAGCTAAATTAACTCAGTACAGAAAAATTAAAAAAGAAAAAAAAATCACAAATATGTGAAAATCTGCAGTCTCAAAAACCTAGAAATCAAACATGCATGGTGATTTAATTTAAGATGAAGAAGACGATCAGTTGATTTGGCCACCTCTTCCAGAGCTGCCCGGTGGCCGCGGTGGCCTTTTTATAACTCCTAATGCCCTCGTCGTCATTGTTGATTCCATTGCATACTCTTCCTCCTATATATATATGCATTAAATTAACCAAAATTTATTTTTAGTGTTTGGAATGAGAGAAAATAAAAAAGAAAGTGACAGAAAAATAAAAAGAATAGTAATGATATTACAGTTGCTTTCATTTGTGTTTCTGCCCCAGAAGCCGGAGTTGTATCAGCGTCTGCTTGTTGAGTATCTTTGCCTAAGCACTTGTACAAAGCTTTGATAAGCTGTTCAACTAAGTAACATGGGCTGTATAAGTAATATGTTTCTTCTCCTCTTTTCTCTTCTTCTGCTGACCTTTCCATTTGCTTCTTGCTTCTATCTTCTAGCTTCTGCTTCTTCTTCTGCTTTCTTCTGCTTCTTGTGTTATTGTTTGCTTTTTGGTTTGGTGGGTGGTGTTTATTTCACTTCACCTGCCACTTTGTATCTCTAGCGCTGTGAGAGAGACACCTGCCTCTTTGTATTTATTGACGACCTTCTATTGAGATCTCTAAATTTTCTATTGAGGGTTTTTAATCTTATTTTATATTTGTTTCTTCAATAGTGATGATCTCGTACCTTTGTCAAACATTAACGATACATTTACTGTATATTGTGTTCTCTCCTGTATATTTTCTTCGCTTCTCTGGAGAAATCTTACCACAGCATTGCATGTCACCAGAAATTTTAATTTGCAAATTTTTTGTCATCGATCGACCACAAGTTCTTTATTATCATCACAAGTCTCACTATATCTACGAAATTTGTGTCTTAATTTATAACTTATTGTGCAGAACTTGGAAAGTAGAGCAAACATGTTAAAAAAATATTTACTAAAAAAGAAAACACCTTGTCATGGTAATTTTGAAATATTTGATATTTTTAGATTCTCAGCCCGTTAAATATAAGATTTAAGAAAATTGACTAACACAAATTTGGGATAAATACATATTTTCACATAATGTTGATCTAATTATTTCTTTATTGGCAAAAATCATGTAGAATTGAAGTTACTAACAATCATATTCCTTCGATTTAAGGTCTATTTAGAATTATTTCTGCAAGACTCAAAAGTGAGTTTGAAAAGTAAAAAATTAATTTTGGTTTTGGTAATAGTCTTTAGGAATCACTTTGCCAAAATCACTCCATTCTACAATAGATTTTGAAAAGAAGGGAATGAGTAACTTTTCAAAATCTGATTTGAAAATCACTTTTATACTAAATACAATTCATTTATATCCTCATAATATTTATAAAAAAAAATCAAAATTATCTTTATTATTTAGGAAATAAAATTATTAACTTTAATGAGAATATTACTATCACCAATTATATTAAGAGAACAAAATAAAAAATAAAATTGATAATACAAAATATTTATTTTAGTTGTCAATAATTATGTGTAAACAATAAAAACATTTTATATGCATGTTTAAATAAATGTTACTCTAATGTTATGTCTAATCACTCATTTACATTCTTACAGCGGTTTAACTATAATATTTACTAAATACATACAACTGCTTTTAAAACGCACGCACAACAATTTTTAAAATAAATTTTACTAAACGTTTAACAACTTTTTTTCAAAGCTAATTATTTTTATAACACTGTTAAAAGTTACAGCATTACCAAACTTGCCCTTAATGTTAAACAATTATAATTTTTCAAATCTAATATAATCTATTATTGAATTGCAATTTAATGCGATTCTTATTATTGGCAAAACGTGGGGAGATTTTTTTTTTTTTTTTAACTATTTGTTACAGTAAGTTTCTCCAAGCTTTGACATTATCTTGATTCTTGATCAAGGTTATTCCCGTCAAATTTTAATCCATATACCAATATTTCATTTGTGAGCAGATGCTAACATATAAAATATGTGCTCTGTTGAACAAAGCTAATTTTGTGATGTGGGTTAATCAAAGTTAGCGTCGGATTGTAATATCAAGAAAATATAATTCTTTTTTTATTTTTTGAAATTAGTAAAATGTAATATTTCAAAAAGAAAAAGAAATTAAAAGGAGAGTGGAGTACTGGGTAAAAAAAGTGGAGGGTGCATTTGTCGTCATATGCCTTGGTATGGAGTTGCTCGTCGTTTTATTTTCCAAGAACAATATTCTCTGTTTCAATCGATAAACTTGCCCCCACTTTCTAGTGCCATCTTTATTTCTCTTGGCAAGAAAGACTTTAATCAATTGTTTTTCTTTTTCTTTTTTTAATAATCAATTGCAAGAAAGACTTTAAATGCATAACTTTTAACAATAACAGAAGAAATATGCCATGTACATGACGTATAATAAATTGAATGGTTGTGTTAAAAACAGATGTATCCTAATTGGAGAAGATCAAAGGGCAATTTTTTTATTTAGCGCACTACTGATAACCACACAATAATAATAATAATAATAATTTATTTTTAATATTTATTTATCACTTTAATCTTATAGTTATAAGACAATACTTTACGATAAAATAACTCCACCATAACCATTACCTTGAATTTATTGCGAGAATCACTACAATTTAGTTGTCAGTCAAAACTCCCAAAGTTATTAATTGAAAAGATTAAATTCTTGGTTTCATCGTTGAATTTTATATTTTGTACCCGTAATTTATGATATAATTATGTACATGAGAGGTGAATAATGAAAAACTTTAAGTATAAGTGAAAACGTAGGGTTTTCAAGGATTAGTGCAGGAGTTGACGATACGATTGTAACGTAGACACGCAATCAATGTGGTTTTGCCGGTTTGAAGATCAAATTCATGCACACCAACTCAAAGTGCTGTGTGCGCATGTTATGGGCTTGGCTTGGAAGAAAGTTGGGCCATGTACTTGGGCTAAAGGAGTTATTTCCAAGGATTATTTCACATTTTCATAAATATATATAAAA
Organism: Citrus x limon; assembly: GCA_034663535.1. NCBI lineage: Eukaryota > Viridiplantae > Streptophyta > Magnoliopsida > Sapindales > Rutaceae > Citrus > Citrus x limon. The sequence goes on from CM067997.1 coordinate 27,833,141, forward strand.
AGCAAAGTTATTTGAACCCATCAAACTACTGATTAAATCTAATTTTGAAAATATTTTTTTATGATTAAAATATCTCTAAATTAAATTACAGTTATGGACATTAAAATATAATAAAAAATAAAAATAAAACTTTTACTTTTTGAACCCATCTTTATATTCAACACAGTTTTATCAAACCCTAATCATATTTTCGTTAAATCATAATCAATCAAGAGTTTTTATGGAGGAACAAAACAAAATTGACACTAGTACATATGAATACATCTCATTTTTTTCTTATGAAGTGGAAGAAACCCAGGCCTGCAATCTAGAAAATACAAAAACAGAAAAAAAAAAAAAAACATGAGCATCTGATATAAACTCAATAACTCATCAATCAACTCTCAGTCTGATCAGTCATTTGTGCATGCATTCTTCTTGAACTTGATGGGTTTAGTTAGTGGTGAGATTGTCTATGACTAAAGGGTGGGAGATTTTCTTCTTGTGTGTTATCTTCATCAGCTTTCCCACAACTTCTCCTCTTGATCGGATTCTAAACTTCAGCATCAATGGAATCTCACCTCCAGTTGGAGAAGCTTGGGCAAAAGGCAAAAACTTTCTTAATAATAATAATAATAATAATAAATTGTGAAATATTTATCAAGGGTTTATAAATGAATTTAATAGATTTAATAATCTTATAATCTTGGTAGTACTTATAATCTTATTAGTCTCACACCTTTATATATAGGGTGGGGCTATTTGAACCCACCAAACTACTCATTAAACCCACTTTCTAAATAAACTCATTTTCAAAATTTCAAATTTTAAATTTTACTCAATAAATGAATTTAATAGATTTAATAAGTAAAATCACTACTATTATAAAATTAGGTTCAATAAGGGTACATTAGGTACTTAAATAGGTTTATTGAGTAAAATTTAAAATTTGAAATTTTGAAAATGAGTTTATTTAGAAAGTGGGTTTAATGAGTAGTTTGGTGGGTTCAAATAGCCCCACCCTATATATAAAGGTGTGAGACTAATAAGATTATAAGTACTACCAAAATATAAGAAACATAATGTGGAAATTAAAAGTATATATGACAAGAATATCTTAAAAATAACAATATTAAAAGAAGAAATCAAGCAGATGCTTGTTAATCATTACAATAAGATAATTTTGCAATAAATTTTTTTGCTTGTTTTACAATTTAAAACAAATGGCTTATGTATTATTATTATTATTATTTAAAAAAAATAGGAGGATAGATAAACTCTAAATTAATTTTCTAACTTCCTATCTTCTCTGCAATTCGAACTTGATGGTTAGATTAAAAAAAAAAGTTACTTGAAAATCACTCTACAAAACACTTGAGAAAATAAATGGTTCGTTGGCATGCATAAAAAAGCAAATAAAACTCCATCACTCCTTTAATAACAAAAAGGACAAAAGAAAGAAAAAAAAAAAGAAATTAAGAAAAGGCTGCTTTTCACTTCAGTGCGAAGTATCTTTTAATTATAGATGCAAGGTTGTTTTGGACATTTACTAAAATTTGGAATTTACTTAAAAGATTTGACTTTGTAGGTGCTGCTGCGCATTTCAAATGTATTAAGTTGGACCATCTCGCTCGCATGCATTTCATCTTTCATTTCATTATAATTAGTCTCCAACGACAGCTGAGTGTGACCATTTATGAGAACTCTTTCTTCACCAATTGGCCCATCTGGGTTGGTCACCTCGCATTCCTTTTAGTGAGCGGCCCACACACAAACCCTTTCATTTCAGACCACATATATTATTACATTTGATCGTCACTATGCAGTCCATTATAGTGGTCCACGAAACTGCACCAAGAGAGAGAGAGAGAGCATGCCACAGCTGCCACGTATAAAAAATTAAAATTGTATTCATCTAGGATTAACTTGAAAATATATCAACAGTTGTGGTTAAGGTACTACTATCGGATCCCTGAATATCACACTTTAGTTAACAACATATATTGTATTAATATTAATGGAAAACTGATATATCCAATCGATTTCACATGTTTTAATGTAAATAAAGATATTTTAACTAATTGAATCTAGGGTTTTTTTTGTATGTTTTTATTTTTTATTTCCAAAGTATCCTAAATGATCCCCATATTGGAAAAGGACCCAATAAACGGTAGCTTTTGAAACAGAAGATAGAAGATCCGCCAGCCACTATCATTTCATTTGGTTTGCTTTTTTAATCTCTTTTTGGGAGTGGGGTGTATGGATGGACACTCATCTTTACACTTAAATGATTTCAATTAGAATCTCAAAAACATCTTTTGTGCGCTCCAAGCTACTTGCTCTCTCTCTCTCTCTCTCTCTCTTTTCCACCGCGTTCGGCCCCATCTCTGCTTTCTTTCTAGCCTTAACTCCTAAGTATTTGACTTGTAAAATGTTCTCCAAAAATACTTCTGCTTTAAACGTTAATCATGCCCTCAAGAAAAAATTTCATTTTTCACGCTTAAAGATGTTAAGCAAACATTGGTTAGTTTCTTTCAATTACTCTTTCGGATTGAGAGAATATTGTGGTAGGAATTCGGAATATGTGATGTCAATTAGATTGCGTATCATTTCTTAATATATAATATATAATATTTAATTTTTGTTGGCCTTTCCAAGCTAAAAACAACAAAATAAATAAATAAAAAACACGTGGATAAGTTCTTTGCTAAGTATATATAGTGTGTGTATTAACAAATTATTTTTATATAATATGTTAATATTATTAGAATCTATGCATAGACCCAAAAAAAAAAAAGTGCATGCATGTTCATGAATTTTCTAAATCCTATATTTTTAATTTTTACACTAATTCTTGAAGGTTTTTCATTGGCGACTTCATATATATATATATATATATTTTTTCCTTCTGAGGTAAGAAATAGATCAAATTTAAATTAATTTTTTAATCCTATCTTCTCTAAGATTTAAACACGAGTAATCAGTATAATTAAGCTACTTAAAAATGACTGGACCAAACTTGAAACACATCTCACGATAATGGTTGTAGGGTTTCAAAACTTTTTTCTTTATACTTTCTACAACCCCATTGACTGCCAAAGGGGACCTTTGCATGATCCTTTACAGGTTACTTGAACCAATAATTATATACTCAAAAGTTAATCATTGATTCCCGCATAGACTAAACGATTTGGCATTTGGCAATTTATTACTTGCATTGGATCCCTTAAACAAATTGTGTTCACACCATGCAAAAAACTGTAGGATATTTTTATATACATATATAAATTAATATTTATTAATAGAGTACAACTAAATTAAACTAAACTAAACTCTATAAGCTTGATTGTGACATAAGTGATACACAACACACAAAAGAATATAGAGATAGATATTATTTATATTATTGATATTTTGTAGTAGGGAAAAAAAAGGCTCTAATACATCTTTTTGGAGGTGGGCAAAGCTTTAATTCTCTTGTAAAGTTCAATAAAAAGAAAAAAGAAAAAAGAAAGGTGTAGGCTTTGGGTATATAAAATGGAAAAGATCAAGAAATAAATATTAAATAATAAAGGCATTAATGTATAAAAATCTGTAAATCTATGTATATAGCTCGTAGCTATCACCATTGAAGAACATATTCTCTTCGTCGATTTTGCTTTCTCTCACTTCGCTGCCGAAGGCAAAGAGGTAGATATAATCCTACGTGGGCGTGTTTATTACGCGCTGATTTGTGATTCATGCACATCCGACAAAAGTTACCAGGCATGTGGGTCCCAAATTAATGGCCAATCGACTCACACTTTCTGACTACCACGTCAACTGTGGGACCCGCTGTGAGGTCACTTGTCTTGTCAACTAGAATTCCACATTTCCATCAACTTTTTAGATTTTTCCCTTTTTTTATTTTTATTTTTATTTTTTGGGTTCTGTTTTCATGTGCGGATAGTAATTGATAACTTTGGGTACGTAACTCGCTCCAACCAAGCATTTCAAGAGACCTGCTCTTTTTTCTGTTTTTCTTTTTTCATATATATATATATATATATATATATATTACAATAATAAATAGGACCCTCAAAGAAGGCGTTTATTAATTTAAAGAAAAAGAATATAATAAATAGGACCCTCAAAGAAGGCGTTTATTAATTTAAAGAAAAAGAATAAATAGAAATAGAAATAGAGAATTTAAGGGGTACATAATGAGCTTTACGCCTTACAATAACTATAGCCCAAAAGTTTATAAGGAGAGGCAAGAAAAATAAAAGATAGAAAAACCATATAATAAGCATGATTGACTGAACTTACACTTAAGGAAACTATTGGCATCTTGAGAAAAGAAATTTCGAATATCACTAGATGGATCACTTCATTAAGAAAAAAAGTATCACACCGAAGTGCAAATTAGCCAAACTAGCTGCTACATAATTATTCTCTCTATAGGAATGAGAAAATATAAATCACGTTTGAGAAAATAACCTCAAAGTCCAATCAACAAGTTATCAACTTGTTTGTCCTTTACCAGTAGAAAAGTCCTTCAAGGGGTTTGAGTTGCGGCTGTTGTTTATCATTTTTCATTAATTCTACTCAGTTCCATCTGGAGGGTTTTGAAAATGCAAGCAGTATTTTCTTTTTACCGTGATTATATATTTGTTCCTTCTCGGGCTTCACGGAGTGTTACTCAAATAAACTTATTTAACTGGTTGTCTGAGTTTAAATTTCGAGAGAAATAACGATTTAAAAATTACAAGAATATGCAAATTTGTTTCAAAGGATAGATGAGAAAGAAAGATCATCATAATAAAAATTATATCAGTGATGTAGTGCATTAGAAAAATTTATAATTTAACCCCCCCCAAAAAAAAAAACCCATGTGATGATTTGACGAAATCCGGAAGAAGTACATAGATATAAGTACCAAAAAATTCGATATCTAATTAGAATCTTAAACTATTCTCCCTTGCATCGATCTCCCAAAACACGGTAGTATCATGCACGGATCCATTTAATAACATAAGTTCTATTTATTTCAGCATATATCCATTAACATTCTCATCTCCGATTTGCTATATATCATTTTGTATTTTCTGTAAAGCTTCAATAATTAAACCAATCCGTTTTTTATAATACTTACAAAATATTATTAATGATATGAGATTAATTAACGGTTGAGGACGATATAGCTAGTACAATACATAGAGAGAACTGAACTGTGTTAACACACAAAAAGAAAAAAAAGAAAAAAAAAAAAAAAGGGAACTAAAGCTATATAAGAATCCCACAAAGCAATGGCTTGATTTAGAAGCTTCAAAAGGAAAGATAAAATAAAAGAGGAGACTGATCAGTCGTGTCCATTCATGTTGGTCATGTATGACAATACATGTGTCATCCACCATTTGCATACACACTGACACACAAACGGCAAACCCATGCGCACGCAAAGATAAAAAGCCACAATCATAACCCTAGAAAAGCCACAATCATCATTCTTTAGTTGTTTAAACGTTTACTACTACTACTACTACTCCTACAACTACACCACTCAATAAGCAAAAGCAAAAGCTGAAGAAGCTATTGCTAGATAGATAGATACATAGCTATGAGAGTTCCCCTAAAATCTCAACAAAACAGCCAATCCCAGCAGAGCCCAGAACGTGTTTCTTCTCCAAACAACAACAACAACGACATCATCAACAGCGTCAACGTCATAGCAAGAAGCATCGGCGGTATTAGTAATAATAATAATAACATTCACAGCCGCCGTCCCAATACCACCAATAATATAAATATTACTAGCCCAGCGAACAGCGGCAGCAAGTGCTATGAACCCACATCGGTTCTTGAACTTCGCCGGAGTCCGAGCCCTATACCTGAGTGGGACAGGGACGAGCATATGCTGCGTACCATGGACTGGGAATCCTTCATCAAGGACCTTGGCGGCTTAGATGACGACTGCTCTTCCGACGTTGCTGCTCCACAGCTACAAATTCAACACCTCCACCCGATCAGTACTGATGATGATTCCATTGATCATCAGCAGCAATCTGATTTTAATTTCAATTTTAGTTCTAATTTCAATGTTCCAGCAGCTGACGACGTCGTTTCCTTATCATCATCGACAACTCAGTATCATAATAACTTCCCTGATCATCATCCTGATGCAGTTTCTAACAACGACAACAATATGATCGTCCTGAATAACCTGGGCGGAGGGTTTGAATTTGATTATAATTATATAGAAGAGCTTATCAGAGCTGCAGAGTGCCTCGACTCGAACGAGTTACAAGTGGCTCAGATGATATTGGCCCGCCTCAATCACAGTCAAAACCTAGTAGGTTCACCACCAGTAGTAGTTGCTGCAGGGAAGCCGCTCCAAAGAGCCGCGATCTTTTTCAAAGAAGCTCTCAGCTCACTCCTCCTCAGCCTGCTCAACGGGTTAACTCGGCCGACAAGTCATCTCTCGTCATCTTGGCCAGAGATCATTCAATCTGTCAGAGCTTACAAGGCCTTCACTGCGATCTCACCCATCCCCATGTTCACTCACTTCATAACCACTCAAGCCCTCCTCGAATCCCTCTTCCTCGACCGCGGATCGGGATCGCCACCGTTGATTCACGTCATAGACTTTGACATCGGTTTCGGCGGCCAGTACGCTTCTTTCATGAGAGAAATAGCCGACAAAGCAGCGGCTGCCCGTCACTCTAACTACTCAACATCACTTCGCATCACGGCTGTTGTTCCCGATGATTACGTCACCGAGACAAGACTCGTCAAAGCCAACCTCGTTCAGTTCGCGCGAGAACTCAGGATAGGGCTCCACGTGGACTTCGTGCCTGCACGGTCGTTCGAGATGTTGTCTTTCAAAGCGGTTAAGTTAATGGACGGTGAGAAATTAGCTGTCCTCTTATCTCCAACCGTATTTCGCCGTCTGGGTGGAAATTCAACTGACAACGCTGCGGCTGTCGCGGCTTTTGTCACGGATATCCGCAGAATTTCTCCAAACGTCGTCGTTTTTACTGACAATGAAGCGTGGGGGGACTTTGGGAGTGGGACGACGGCCCCGTTTTCGTTTCGGAGGAACTTCGTCACCAGCCTTGAGTATTACACGATGGTGTTTGAATCACTCGATGCTGCTGCGGCTGCGATGAATGCCGGAGACTGGGCGAGGAAGATTGAGACGCATTTGCTTCGGCCGAAGATTATGGCGGCTGTTGAGGTGGCGGGGAGGCGCGTGGCGCCGTGGAGAGAGGTGTTTTCCGGCGCGGGGATGAGGCCAGTTCAGCTGAGCCAATTTGCCGATTTTCTGGCGGAATGTTTGCTTGCCAAGGTCCAGGTGGGTGGGTTCCACGTGGCGAAACGGCATGCTGAATTGGTGCTCTGCTGGCATCGTTGGGCCCTTGTCGCCACGTCAGCTTGGAGGTGCTAGTTATTGGCTCCGCTTTAGGACAATATGCAGTTCTATTAGCATGTTTAATTACATTAAAGCCCTTTTTGTTATAGAGAGATTAGGGAATTGTAATTTTAAGTATTTGAAAGTTAAATTAATTTAATCCATCACGTGTTTGTTAAAAAAATTATAATATCTCTATTATTTTTGTAAAAATTATATTTATTATACACAACTGTAATTTTTTTTTTTTTACACAACAACAATAACTTATAAAATTACGGCACCTCGATAACTTTAAATGTAATTATGAAATTCAAGAAATGAAAATTGTTTGCGTTCACTGGAATTTGTGTATATTTCAGCTACCAGTTTCCTTAAGGTCATTTCGAGATGGTGGCGATTACATGCATGGCCAGCAGAAGTGTGACAAATACCCTCACGTGTTATTTTAATATGCACTTGATCATATTGAAAAAAACAATTTTACGTGTAACATTAACTAACAAGCTGAATGTGACAGTAGATATAAAACATAAAACAAAGAAAGTAATAGGAAAATTTAATGTCATATATTTATTGTTTATGACCAAGAATGGTGTCAATTTCTTTCTATTAGTACTCAGCAGCTTCTTTTATAACCGTTGATTCTCTCCATTTTTGTATCAAATAGTGCATGATTTTTCCATCTTTATCATAAAATTCTGATGCATTGATGCATCTGATGCGTTGAAGTCGTGTCCCAAGCTTAGTCTTATTTAATGTCGTGGACCTTCACTAGGCAGCAAAGAAGAGACCCCAGTGATAGCTACAGAAATTAAGGAAGGATAACAACCGTGGCACTGCAGTTTTGTTCCTTCAAGTTCTTGTTTCTATCAATTCCCAAGCTCTTATCATTTCCCAGATCCCAGTAATTAGAGCTCCTAGAATTTGCCAGTTATTCTGTAACCAATAGGAAGCTGTGAATCCTAAATCCTATCTTCACTGAAGGTTTCCCATTAAACTTTTAAGTAGACAAGCTCCTTAAGTTGCTATCTGATATAGCTAAAGAGCATGAAACTTTCTAATCTTGAAAGTCAAATTCAAATCTCTAAAGAAAATTCCATATTTCACTTACTCTTCAACAAAATTAAAGAAGGTTTCGAAGAAAATTAACACGGTACTTCAATCCTCTCGAATTCAAATAATTTTCAAAACCCAGTACACCGTCAACAGGACATGAAATCACACGATCTTGCTAGTGCTTTCCAAATCCTTTCACAATCAACACAAATCTGATATGCTGCCAAAACCATGTTTAGGCTTTAGCTAATGCCCTGTCTTATCTTTAATTCTGCTACCCATTACACAAATACTAATAATCGTCGTTCTCCCTTTATCTACACAACACTTTTTTTCTCTTATGGTTCTACTTTGCTTTCGGTAACCACTTTCTTTTCTCTATTTGAGTAGCAAGAAGAGTTTGGATTTGAGGATTTCGATAAAATAACAACTGCTAATGGCTGTTCATGACACGATACTATGTCTTGTAATTAAACAAAAACTTTTCATACTAATAAGTCAGACTTTTCTAACAACCATCGATGCCTGGAAGCATGAATAAAACGAAAATGAAAGTATATAAATATAGATATCACGAGCAGCAAAGATCACATTTTCAACATATCAAAAGCTTCAAGAACTCCAGTGAGCAACTAAAGATATATGTCAATCAGAGTATGTTAGTTGATTAAAAGAGAGATGAACAAGAAAATTTCCCATTACATGCCTGGACAACATGGCAGCAAATTAACTACAAAAACCAAAAAAAGAAAGGAGTAGAGAACTCATATTGCCACCATGGCTGCTAGTTCCCTAGCATCACATAGTCTAACAACCAAAAACATGAAAATCCACAAACAACCTGACTGAAAATACTAACAGAAGAGATATCTTTACAGAAGAAAATTCTGATGTTTCTCACCATAATGCTTTCATAGATGAATCTACTTCTTAGCACGATTAGCAAAATAGTTAAGGGCCATCCTTGAAAATTGGGTAAGGGTGAAAAACATTCGCAAGATTGCACGGCCCTGCACAATTCCTTCCCTTATGTCCCTTGCAGTCCTAGCCAATTGAGGACTAGTTGGTCCAATTCTCTGGCTCACTACCTCCTGCGACGAAACTAATCAAGTAAAGATGGAGTAAAATTCATTGCTCTAAATCCCTTTCTAAACTCACAGCAAAGAATCTAATTTCAAATGCTATGAACCTGATGGATTCATGTTAGTTAACTGACGCAATCTCTCCTCAGCTATGCGGACAGCTTTAGTTGAGCTCCTAACACCTTGGGTTATCTCCTGGCTGCATGTACCCAAAAAAAAAAAAAAAAAAAGTGTGATTCAACCTATGAGTCGGACTAGCTAGAAATGATTTTCTTATGAGTATTTCAGTTTATAATGCTAACCCCAAATCACTAAGCTCCATCGTTAAGTCACTAATCTCCATGCCCGATAACCGAACTGCAGCCATTGTCTCCGGAAGCTCTTCCCTAGTGACATCCATCAACTTCTCTAGTGACTCCGCTGCTCCTTTGAGAGCCTGGATTAGACTTAAATCAATTACTAAATAAATATAATAATAAAAACTTTGCAAAAATCCAAAACTCACTTGAAGAACAGTGAAGATAGAAATTACAAACCAGAAGAGTCGGGATTGCAGAGAAGAAAAGCCAAGTAGCTGAAACTGCCGCCTGCAAAGAATCATAAATCAATCAAAATTAACAAGTAATCATCATGTTTTTTTTTTCATTTTTGTCCCTCAGGTTCAATTAATAACTACGCAATTATGATAAATTAGTGATAACGAAGCTAATATAAAAATTTCTCCAATGCCAAAACTTGTAACATTCAACATCAAACTTCTAAAAATAAAAAATTTTAACAATGCAAAAAAAAATTATTATAATGATGAATAAAAATTATTTTGATTTTAAAAAAATCGAAGAAAAATTTACCGCGCAAGCAATGACGTTGAGCACGAGGATGTGGCGGTGAGTGAGGTTCCACTGCGACAGCTGCAGAGAAGAAGAGGATGATGACCCGACGGACGTCGTGTAATGGGACGAAACCGACGGCTCTGATGACGCTGCATACTCAGATTGCGCAGACAGCCGTCGAAATCGAAGCGGCGGTCTCAGATATAACGGCAAACGATGAAGCGAGCAGCCATGGTGTCTGCTGAAGCTGTAATTATTAAAATCGTGATCGGTAGTGGGGTTTGCTGATTGAATCTTCAATGTACTGAACATTTTGCTCCATGAACTGGAGAGAGAGCGCCTGGCGAAGGTGATGCCGTACGACGGCTCGCGTTGTCGTTTTACTCCTCTTACGTCGCAGTTTCTTCATTACGGGCTTCATTTTGCGTGTTTTGGCCCAAGACAAAACCTAGGAATGAGTAATTACATTCGAGTCCCTATTGTCTACATCATCTCAAAAAACGGACATAAAAAGTTCACTTCGTAACTTTTAACATGAAACACGCTCGTGGCTGTTGGTACTTGGTATCAAAGAACATAAATTTCTCCCACTCGAGCGACCGACACAAAATGCATTCACCGAATTATGTCCAGAGCAATTTCACATTGCATTGTCTTTTATTAATGCAGCCTCTTTAAGTTTTAAACAAGCGTCACACTTTGAGCATGTCACGTTGAACTTGTAAATATCCTTTCTACAACTCTCGAAAGATACCAGAATTTACAGTCCGCGAGACAGAAAATGAAAAGAGATATATTTCTTTTGCCATTTACATCTCATATTTACAGAATAATGCCCTCAACTTCCCCTACAAAAATTCTTGATCATCTTTCCCACCCCCTTTGCGATTACACACTACACAGATATAATCATGCGATTCTAGTTGGAGAATTTTAATTAGAATATATCATCATCAATTCCCTTAAACTTTTCCATTTTTATCTTTGTTCAAGGATGAATCCCCGAGTTCAAGCTTAATCTGCAACCATTCATCTGACGCTGACCAGCTTGGAATCCAGGGCAGTGGGATAATGCCAGAGACCAAAAATGGACAGGACAAATTTTTACTCAATTTTCTCGTCCACCTTGACAACCTCGAGGACTGTGGCGTTGCAAAAGAAGCATCGCAAGCAATTTAGAAGATGCCGACTTATGCAGCCATGACAGGACCGGTGGGAACACGGCACAAACTGTGCATCTGCTTCACTTGCATAACAGATGCAGCACATGCCATCATCAGCATCTGTTTCTCTCCCACATCTTGTTCTCTCCATTTCTTGAGCCTCAATGTGGCAAAGAACGAGGCTCAAGAAGCACTCCAGTTGTCCTAGTTTAGAAAGATATGTATCTCCTCTAAATGATCCAGCCTGGTAAAAGATTATGGTAAAAGGAAGGTAAAGAAATTGAATTTGAGTGTGAAAGTTTGGAAGTAAACAAAAAATAGTAAGCTGCAGTAAAAGCATTAGAAAGTCGGGGAGTAAAAATTATACACGAAATAACACACACAAGCAGGCACAAAAAATAATCTGGGATTCTCTAAGAACAAGTCAGCACGCAAAATGTAATCAAAGAATAAGGGATTTTAATGCACATGCATACAAATCATGGACACAGCATATATTCTAGGAATGAGAGATATTAGAGACAAGTACTAACCCAGTTATACTCCAGTAAGTACTGGAATCCACAGTGAATGGTATCCGGGCAGTCCATGCTTGAAAAGACACCCACGACATCGTTCTGGACTCCGCATTCCGACTCTGCACTAGCATCCAACAAATTCAAGATGATACCTACAAGGGGGGCTAATATCATGCCTCGATTTACTTTCTCTAAAGATTGACCATGTCGTCTTAGTGACCTACAAAATAACATACCATAAAGCAGATGATCAAAATTTAATAAAAATCAACCAGCCATGAATAAATTCTTTAAAAGCGGCTTATCAATAGGTAATCAATTGTAAATACCACCACACAGTATATTGACAGGAATAATGAGTGACGGGAAAAAAAATAAAATAGTACCAAATATAGAGGAAAAACAAGCAGCCATGAGTTCAATTCACTAGCAGAAGAACTTACAAGTCAAAAAACTCAGCATCAGCTGCTGAAGTAACGTGATTTAGAATAAAAACTATCAATTCTGTTAGCCTCCGGAGGTTTGTATCAGTTCCTGACAGGAATGCTTGAGGGATCTCATGGGTACAAAATTCCAAAACCCTAGTCAGATTGCATGAGAGATCAAAAATGACACAGCATTTCTTTTGCTGAAATTCAGAAACCTGCAAAAGAACATATGATAACAATTACAAAACATCAAGACAGAAAAATGGGCGGAGCTGGAGGTTTCGGAAAAAAGGCCACAAACTATAACTTTTCACTATTCTGTTACATTTACGTATCAATTTTTGTATAGATTTTCTGTAACATATTACTTGTGTGTAGATAGAAATGAAAATAACAGTAAAGCCAATCCCCAGATCAGAGCAAGGACGCATTCCTACCTATGTGTTTGGTTTGAGCTATTTCTATATATCCTTTCTGTGATAAGCTATTCAGCCGATTAAGATAGAGTAGCTTTATAATTTAATTGATAAACAATATTGTGTAGCAAATAGCTTCCGTCTAATTAAAATAACAAAACCACTAGATAACAGCACAGTTAAAACAACCAGTACAACTAATAAATGCCAGACTAAATCACAGTACTCATGAGCAATAAAATCTTCATCCCAAGTCATCACTATAATAATTGACAAAATTACAGTAATTAACAATGGTGCCACATTAATAAAAATAATCAGGAAGACCAAATTGCATAACTAAGTTGATATGGTGCAAGGAGACCATGCGTCTCTCACTTGATTTAGTAATATAGCCATAATATCATCAATTTATCATCCGTCAATACTTGCCGAATATTCTCGTCAAACATTTTACTGTAATTCCTCATTCGCAGATCTTATCACCAAATCACATGCCTCTCATGCTATCGTCATGGATCCCTTTACACACTATTTGCCACAAGTATTGCAGAAAACAGAAGTTGGTTGTCTTACCAAGGTTTTGAAGAAACTAAAAACAAAAAATTGAGCGAATGTGACATGAAATTAACAATTCATTGCTCTATGATTAATTGTGTTTGAGGGTAAAGACTATCATACCTGGTATTTTTCTTGCATTTCTCGAATGGAAATTGAGAATTCAGTCATCGTCCAGCTGAGCGTGTTAAACAAACGATTGAGAAAAGTTGAGAATAGCCCCTCGTCATTGATACAAGCTTCACGAAGCAGTCTCTGAAGGCAAGTGAGGACCAACCGTCAGAAGTTATAGTACACAAAAGATGAAGAAACAAGCAATAAGAAATGGTCCATTGTTCACCTGAAAAATAACTGATGATGATGACGATTCTCCATGCTTTGAGGAACCAAAGCCATGACCCTTACACAGCCGCAGAAGAATATTAGTTACTGGAATCCAGGATCGATTATCAAATGCTGAAATTAACGCCTTTGGAAGTCTAAGAGTAGCAGCCTCATTGCTCTCAAAAGCAGCCAAATAGTCTTTATACTGAACCAGGACCGATATAGATTGCAGAAGAAGATCCCTCAGATCTGCACTTGATATCCTTGGATCATTGAAGTGGGTAACCACAAAAGTGACCTAATCAACAAAAATCTCAAGCTCAGAACCCCAGAGCAGAATATATTTTGAGCAAAGCATATATTAGAAAGAAGCCATGGATAGTACGGACATCTTAAACACCACAAACAGTAAAAAGCAGCAGCTGAATCTCTGATAACCAAAAATGGTAGAGATTAGTACTATTAAATGACAACCTAACCTTTTACAAAGAATTAATGAAGCATTCAGCAGCTTACTTGTCTTACTAATAGACACAGAAAACTTAAGAAGTGGGCAGATAAATTATATGAGACAACCCATTCTCTCAATTAAGAAGTGCTCCCTTACATTTTGATCTGCTAACTGCAAAGGCAAACAATTGTTTCCCAAAAATCTGGCCAGTTCACTATCCCTTCAGTCACTCAAGGACCAAATCACAGGAAAAGAATACATTTCAACCTCTTGATTGTATTAAGTATTTTCATAAAGGTAGCAGAAGGGTGTAAAATTTAATTTGCTATGAGAACAATAAATCCAGAAAAGTTGGCTTTGATTCAATGACATAAACATGATAAAATAGGTAAAGTGTTTGAAGATAAGGCCAGAGGTTGATTTGCCATGGTACGATGCAAAAGATAATCCATTGTGCTTTATAAGAAAGCCTTGACATAAGGAGAACAGTTATTTGAAGTGATAAAATTTATGACCGAACAAACTCCATTATGGAATTCTCGGACATTTACTTCCCATTACCCAATATCCAGCAACAGATTATGGAAATCCCCTACAAATCCACATGTTCATATTTTTCATAATGCTTTGTGTCTTGGTAAATACTAAATACACCATAAAAGGAGTAAACCGCACATAAATATAATAATAAAACAAGAATAAAAACAAAACAGGGAGATTAAGGATGAGACGTACAAAGGAAGCAAGTCCTTGCTTGATAAATATTGTAGAAGGAACAAATGGAGGATCGCTTTTACGTAAGACGTGAAAGCAGTCAACCTGACAGTGTCATTAAGTTATTAGTTAATAAAAACTCACTAAACATGAAATAGAAGTGAACAGCGCAGAAAACACAAAACATTGTAGACATGATACAGCATCACATTCAAACCAAAAACGTAAAATGCTTCAGTGAACCTGACTCAATAAAAATTCATTCTTCAAAACCATATGAAGAACATCTAGAACCCAATTTCCTTTTTCTGAATTTTTCGACATACTTTTGGTTCCAAAAATATGAAACTAATAACACCAGAAAAGCATTTACTGACCCCCCCCCCCAAAAAAAAAAAAGCCGAGCTTTGTATTCACACATGCCTACAAAATCAAAAGTATAGTTCTTTCTAGCAGAAAAGTGACACAAGTAAAAAATATAGCCAGAATAATGTACCGACAGCCTGTATTAGGATTGAATGCTATGACACGAAAAAACAGGAACAGAGATTTATTCATAACTTAAAATCTCACTCTGTAGTTGCATCAACTAATTCCATAATGTCCTGCAGAAATTGTAAACATTTCTGTCAAAATGCACTACAGACTGCATCTGTTTGATCTAATTCGAGCAGTCATAGCAAGTGAAATCCAGGAAGAGATATGCTATTTGATCATAAACAAGTCTAAATGCACGTGTATACATACTATAAACTCTCGTTGGAGATGGTTTTCATATAGTTTCTTGTTACTTAATTAACCATATACAAGAAGAAAAGCTTACCAGTGCTTCAAGGTAAAATTCAGGGATATAAATGAACACCGAATCCACTTTACTAAGAACCAGAAGTAGCTGCACAACCCACACGCATGTTGCATACATGCCTCTTTGTTTCCACCGAGAAAATAGAGAAATGCGATACCTGTACAGGTAGGAAAAAGGGACAAAATGAAATTAAGAACATAGACAAGCAATGAATTAAACACAATTCTCATAGCCAGAAAAGAAATCGCAAGTTTCAATCGAGTTTTTTTCCCAGAAAACTTAACTTTCAAGATTGTCAAAAAACTGAATAAAACAACATCATATGGACAACAAGATCATGCAATGCAAAGCTCTTAACATTTTTCCAACTGTTCTTCATTATAATTTAGTGATAAATATAAAAGATGCCTACCATATGGAGGGAAAAATGCTAGAAATGACAACGACAACGGTAGAAATGCTCAACACATGGTCTACAGACCTTGGCAGGGAACTGCTACATGTTTAAAAGAGCATGACTAGACAATCAGATAGCACTTGGCCAGGGTACAACTGAGAAGGGAAAAAAACAGTTTTTTAACATAATGAAGTTTGTCACCTCCAATGAATTCTCTTAAACTTTATTTAGCAAGCAATTAACAAGTGGGGTTAAACCAACTGAATAAAACATAAATTTGGAATTGCATTGATCCCACCTACATATTTAAACAAAAGCAATTCCTCCATAAAAATAAAACTGACACCATAATACAACATTGAACACAGAATGCAGTAAAAAAGCACGTCTGGTCAAAGACGCACAACAAAGCTTTACCAAGTGCAGTAATAGTCCTCTAGAAGCTATACGGTGACATAAAACTGTAGAACTTCTTACGCACCTAAAACTTCAGTATATCTAAATGGTAGATTATTAATATGACCAAAACCAGGCAAAACCACACTACAGACAGAATGGGTAAAGAAATTCTGAAGAACGATAAACAAATAACATCTTGCAAACACTCCTAGATCTGTTTGTTGATCAGTTCATCAGAGAACCTATAGCTCAGCACAGAAAATCTTAAATCATCAACAGATGTGAGAAAACTAAGTCAACTTTACAAGCTATTCCTCCTGGTCATCTTACCATGCACAATGCCTGACGCAATCAATAACTTCCTCACGATAGTTATTACGAGCCTCCTTCAACCGCTTTAATTGCTCACTGCAAGCTCGTTCTCTTATTTGTTTATCAGTTTCTTCCAGCAGAGATATTGACTGAGACTGATGAGACATGTAATAAGATGCCTACAATAAGGAAGAACTACTTTTAGATCTAATACAACTATCAGAAAAATAAAATGAGGTCTATGTGAATAAAAAAATTGCCAGTATAAAACTGTTTGCCTGAACAATATTTGGAGCAATGCACAAAGCAAGCAAAAATGCAGGTGGATGTGAAGCATGCAAACCGGCCCATTAAGCAAAATCCAGAAATACAACAAAAATTGTTCCAAGAAGATGACTGATTGAGGAGATTCAAACAGACAACTCCCCAGCTTTTCAAAAAAATCTAACTCAAACATCACAAATCCTACAAACTTGGAAGATAGAATTAGAAAACACAGACAGATTGTTTTCTTTCTATGTTATAGACACATATGGATTGTTTTCTTTCTATGTTAGAGCCATCACACTGTAACAGCTACTTGAAAGATGACACTCAGCAGTAGTTCATTAGCTGAAACTTCGGTTCCAGATTTGTCATCCAATCATAAAGGGGACCATTATTCTGTATTCCTAACCGTGTTCCCATCAACAATTACATGTGTAATCAAATTTCCAACAGAGAATGCAGAAAAGTTTAAGAAACTTAAGTTCACATTGATGAGAAGCATTACATAATCACAGGCAGCAAATAAATTCCAACTTCATAACTCGGAGACAAATATTAGAACTGAACAAAGAATAAAATTTTATTGAAATTACAAATATAAAGAAGCAAAAGATATTCCAGGATTTCCTGCCCATTTCACATATATAATACCCACTAATCACAAGCTCCTCCTCTGGTGTATAGACACAAACAATTATGCTTCTCTTTTCTCAAATAATACAAGATGTAATGGTATGACAAACAAATGCACCCACAACATTCTGTATGCTTTTAAGTCCCAGTAATATTTTTCTTAAAAACAATGCACAACACATCACTACATGCTCAAATTCACAAGTATGGTCGGTGATAACTGTAAATAAAGGGTCTGCAACAATTGCTAACATTATAACGAAATGCAAAAAGGAGAGAGTCCGAAAAATTCATTATTCCAGCTTTTTGTAATATAGTTACTTTCGCACTGCATCTTCTTTTCAGACTTTTACAAATTTCATATAAAACCCAGGTTGAAAAATCAGTAAGATCCAACGCAACAAAAAAGCACAACATAACAGAATTAAAAACTTTAATAGAAAACAGAGCACACTGAATATTAATTTTGAGAAAGTTTTTACCCCACAATCACCTCACCTGCTTAAAGTTCGGTGCAAGACCAATATGATACAACAACAGCAATGCATCCAGAAGCTCCTCCTCTTTCAGTGTAGCTGCAGACATATTACTCTCTCTCGGTACAGTCATCGTGTGCCGTACTGGATGATAACCAAAGTCAGATTCAGATTGATCACTGGTGCTAGGTTTATCAGCTATCTCATCATTCAAACTTCCTGTACTACACTCTGCAGCAACATGTGCAGACCTTTCAGGCACTGAGCTGCAATGGCCCCGAGAACCTTTAGTTGCATTTCTAACTGGATACTTCAAACTTCTCACAAATTCAGCATCGTAACTGGAGCAACAGCATGGTTTGTGCTCAGATAAATGACACACTCTAGTTTCTTCATCATCCATATAGCCTTCCTCCCACCGGATCACTTCAGCATCTTGATCATCTACAGGGTGAGATTTCAATAGATGACTAAATGATCCGCCAAGCCTGGAAATGTCAGCTCGAAGAAGATCATTCTTAAGAAACAACCCTATGGGAAAGCTTTGTTGACCACCTCTATGCAAAAAACCAACATTGCAACCATTTTTTTCAGAT
This sequence comes from Citrus x limon, assembly GCA_034663535.1. Lineage (NCBI taxonomy): Eukaryota > Viridiplantae > Streptophyta > Magnoliopsida > Sapindales > Rutaceae > Citrus > Citrus x limon. Next base: position 27,851,941 of record CM067997.1, read on the forward strand.
CTCTTCAACCAGCTACATGTGTCACCTATGGCAAACCCTTCTGACAAAAAATGGAGTATCACAGTATACAAAGAAACAAGAACAGAGTTACTTGAAACTCCAGGAGGTGGTAAACTGCGATCTGCTCCTCTGTTCTTCAACAAAATGTTCTGTATAAATGTCCTGAACACAGATCCCGGGAATTGTGGGGGTGAAATAGGTGGTATGAATTGTATCACTAATAGACATAGCTCTCTATGCTTCTCCTCAATCTGCAAAATTACAAATTGTTTTCTTGACAAAGGGAAGAGTTCTAAGCAGTGGATAAAAATGACAATACAAACAACTAGACCCCAATGTAAAGATGATTCAACTAATGTTGCCCCCACACGAGCCATTCAAGTAACCTCCAAAGAAACAAGTTTTTATATCAAATACTACACTTGTGTAACATATGAATTCAAAAAAGCATTCAACAGATATAAACATCTGAAATAGTTTGGTAAAAACATTATATGCACCAAGAGTAAATGTGTGTTTTGTCTCACAGACGCTTTGCAAGAATACCTTAATATCTGAATACTTCACTATTCACTTTAAAAATGATGTTATAAAACTGAACACTCATTTGAAGGTCATCTTCCCAGTTATAAAATCTATGGTAGCAAAGGCCTCAAAAACATGAAGTCATTCATAGCTCAAAAATTATGAAACACTAAAGTTAGAACTTAATTCTGCAGAATAAGGGCATACCTTGCTGACTGCCTCAGATAATGCAGTTGTTGTCAACATCATGCTACTTTCATAGGATATATCCTCACATGAACCAGGCCACCAAACAGAAGGGATCATGCACTGAAGATCCTGTCTATTTGGGTTCTTCCTTGACAGAAATCCTTCAAAAATGAATTCAAAATCTAATGAATTCCACCACAAGACCATCAACTCTTCCCGTCTTAAGATATGGCATGCCAAAGCAAGGTAAGGATATGACCCTGAATATGGGCATTCTGTCAGAACCATTGAAGCTGTTTTGCAACCACAGGAAAGTGCCTGTATGATATGCTCAAAAATCGAACGTGATCCTTGAAATTGTAGAAAGACATCAACAACTCTGTCCAGACTGGAATAGTCATGTGGCACCTGCAGTCCAAATACCTCCATCATAAATGACAGAAGTATACCCCATCCAACATACTCTATATTTCTTGCATCTGCTTCAAGCAGAGAGAAGAACTCCTCGCATATCCCATGAGAAACAGGATTGAATATTTTTTCAAGTGAGACGAACCTCTTCAGTCTCCTGGATTTCTCAACTGAAGAACGCTCAGCCTTATCCATTCCTAACAGTCTCGATAAGCACTGGAGCAACTGGGTGGCAAAAACATTTACAGGTGGTGATTCCTGAAGGGGAAGGTAACAGTTGATTGGGTATTTAAAGGGGCGGGCACCAAAGTTCAGCACACACCTTTCACCTTGAGAAAGAGAGACAGCTGGATAATACCCAAATCCGGGCCCCATCTTGCGGATACCAGAAAAAGCTACTCCAAGTGAAACACCATTTCTATAAAATGAAATCTCGTCAGAATCCAAATCTATACAGCATCCAATGATATCACCAGCGACCCATGATTGACCATATGGCTCTGCTTCTTTATTCCATTTCTTAACCCTTCTCCCGTCAAAGGCATACGAATCATCAGCATCACCTACACCCTTATGGTCAGTGAATGGGCAGGAAAGAGTTGCCCATCCGAGCTGTTGTACCCCTGAAGTCTCTAAAGTCACTTCGTACATCCATTTCCCCTTCCAAACACAAACATTAGCTCTTGCACTACTAAACATTGCCAAGCTCTCAACCAGCAAAGGTAGCTTAGCAATTCGAACATCCCCGCAAATGCTGGATTCTTCAAGACCAACAATATGGGGCCCACTTCCATTTTCAAGAATACCTATCCCATCCCTGTTAGCGACCACAGCATCCGAATTCAAATAACATTTTGAGAAATCATTCTTAATGATAGAGCGGATTAAATTGTTGTCAACCGGACAAGTCAAAGGACCAAGTGATTTGTTGGGAAGACCAAATATATACTCAAGAGTTTGCTCCACAGACTGATGGCCGAAATCATCGCAATAGGAAACGAAACGTGATTTCGACGAATTATCCTTTCCATCATCACCGTTCAATATCAAGGCCAAACCAGAAGAAAGCCCACCAATCCGTAGGCCGTCTTCCGCCATACCCAATTATGAACTGTTTGTTCAAAATTCAAATATTCCAACCTATTCCAAAGTCAAATACACCTCTAGAGAAAACCAAAACCCCTCTCCAAACAAAACAAAAGTTTCAAGAACCTAATAATCTAATCTACTACCTCCATCGCCTCACCCCTGAAAGTTTAAGAATTCGAGCACTTAGTACTCCATTTCAACAAAATAAAGCTAAATAATACCATTTTCACAGCTTCAAAAAGAAAACTAGCAAACAAAAAAATTATTCAAAATAAAACAACTTTCCCCATTTTCATCATTCACAGCAAAAACAAAACACCAAATCAATACTAATACCAATTACTTGAACACATAACAACTTTTTATATTCATTTCCACGTAGCCTACGAAGCCAAACATATGAAAATTTCATTTTTTTTAATCTTTCAAACAAAACAAAAACAAATCACTTTAAAAAAATTTGTTTCTCAAAAATACGTATATCAAATAAACTGATTTTTAAAATATGAAAAAAAATTACCTCTGCATCTTCATGTTGTAATTAATACTCGAAATGGCAAAGGCGGCAGTCGACTCGTGCCAGGCAGCTAGGGTTTCCACACGCCATTTAATTTAGAGAGCGAAAGCAAAACAGAAAGTCTCTGTAGAGAGAGAAAGCGAGTTCTCTTTTTATTAATTTTGCATTTTTATTTATTTTATTATTATTATTATTTTACGAGGAGAGAGTGTGGACTCTATAATCGCCAAAAGCCCGGAGCGAAGAGAAGAGAGCGCGACGCTAAGTAACTAACGAACGAACAAACCGAGGGTTCAGGTTTCCAGGTTTCTGGTGCTCGAGACAGCTGACTGCTGGGGAGGGGCTACGGACACGTGGCGGTGATTGTTTGGAACCTACGCAGTGATGACGTGGCGAGTGATGTTATTTACCGAGCCCCAGCTCTGGAGATAAAGAGAAGAGAAAATGGACCGATCTTTTGAGGATTTGCTTCCTTCCACCGTTTGTTGTAAAACGACTTTTTTTTTTTTTTTTCATGTGCCGTTACTGTAACTCGGTCAACGGTTCCTTACGTCTTGTGCGTTAAATCTGGAAATTAATAGTAAAAATAATTAATTTTATAATTTATTATGGTAATAAATTATCTTTTTTGTTCTAATAGAAGCTTCCCCCATCACTAAGCCAGTAAGCTATGTGTGTATATTATGAGTTTATCCAGAGAATATTTAAAATTAAATCGAAAAATCGACTCAAAGAAAGAGAGATCTAGACTTTTGACTATAAGTAAAAAATGTTTACTCTTCCGATACACAAAATTAAAACTTAAATTAAAAAAAAATACACATCAAACATAAATAGTAAATTAAGTACATTTTTCTTATTTAAGTCAATAACCAAATTAAGACTTAAAATTTTCTTTTTAATGATTTAAACGTTTAGGATAAAAATAATTCTTGCCATACTATCAAATATGATAAAAAAGAAATTTTATGTTTTTTTAGAATAATGTGTTTGGTAGAATTTTTTTAAGATAGAATAGATTTTCATAATCACATGATCAAAAATATAACATATTTTTTTATTATTTATCATTTTATATGTGTAGTTGTGATTTGTACTCTACTTTAGAGAGCACTTTCAACATTATCATTGACTTTTTAAAATGCTAAAATAATTAATAACAGTATCACATTTCCAATAATTAATGATACTTTTGCCGCCAAATACTGCTACTGAATTTATCAAAATAATTCGTTAGAGGAATCAACCAATTCAAATTAAACACGACATATAATCCCAATCCCGATATCGGTTCCACACGAACAAAATAAAGTTCTTAATTTTTCCCTTTTTCCCTCTATTTATTGAAGAGTACATTCCAAAAACTGAAGTGCCCACCAAGTGTTCGACCATATGCACCTGAAAAAAATAATTAAAAAAAACCTTAAAAACGAATTTTTATCCTCACCGCCAACGCTACAGCGCGCGCACTAAGGCTTAGCATACTTTATATGATTCGGCCTAAATTCGATTCTCTCTTATGAGATATGAGTCATCCAAAGTGCCCACTGTTCCATTTCCATCTCATGTGCAAAAGATTGAAGTCAACTGACCGAGAGCTTTGGCATTTTTCTTCTTCTTTTTTTAATTAATTTATTTTTGTTTTCTCTCTTGGGTTTTGTCCGGTTCCTTTTTCTATGGAAGCTTCAGGCTTTAGCCGCCTTTGATTATTGTCACTGGTTGTGGCTGCGATTGGGGAAAATCGAAAGGGGTCGTTTTCGGAGAGTTTTTGTTCAAGTGAAAATTTTCCATATATGGGGATATAAAAAAATGTTTTCTAGAAGAAAAAGTGTAATATTTTATATAATATGTGTCTAAAAAAATAAGAATTTAGATGAATCAAGAAAGATTAGATGAGACAGGCCTAATAATATGTATCTGAAAAAATAAGAATTTAGATGAATCAAGAAAGATTAAATTACTAGAAATACAAAATTTCATTTAATGGGTGCAATTTTAGACGATAAGAAATACAAATTTTTTTAACAAATATTAATTTTAGGAATGATGAGTTTTGAATTTGGCCTTTTAAATTACTAGAAATATCATGATTCTTTTTAAGTCTCTAGGGAGGAGAGGGTAAAGGCTTTCACATACAATGACAGCAATTATGATAATCATGGGGGCCAATAGGCGTAATTAGGTTTATTGTGATTGAAAAATGTGATAATGATCATCTTCAGGGGAAAAAAAAAAAGAAAATTGTGTTTAAGAGAATTTTTTGGTTGTGGATGTAAATATGATTTATATAAAGTAATATAATCTAATGTATCCATCTTTCAAAAGAATAATTTTCATATTATGAAAAGGAGTTAGGTGGTACAAATAGATAACCACATCATTTGTGGGCTTATCTAATAAAATTTTGAAGTAGTATCAATCATTTAAATTGTGGGAATTATGATAATTATTTAAAAGCATCAATCAAAGAATTATTTAAATTGTTGTTTTAATTTTAAAAATAACTTTTAATTATTTAAAACATCAAATATTTTTTAAAAAGAATCAATCACGTGTTTTTCATATTCAAAGAGTGTGTCTTGAGTGATGTTATCTTTTTTTTTTTTTATCAGGTATTATAATGGGGAGAAACTTTTAATTAGATTAATAGCGTTTGATAATTGAAATTATTGGAGACAGCATCTTAAGCAAGTGGCATTAGCGATATTATTACTTTAATATAAGCATCAATCAAACACTATTATGAGAATGATTTAAATTACTAATTTAATTCTGAAAATGATTTTAATTATTTAAAACCATCAAATATTTTTTTCCCCCAAAAAATCAATCACGTGCTTTTCATATTCAAAGAGAGTTTGATAAATTAATGCTATCTTACTTTTTGTAATCAAAATTTCGCAATGCGGACGAAGTTTCATTACGTATGAGTACCGCATAAATGTTAAAGAGTACGAAAATAAATAGTACTCGCTCTGTCGCAGGGACACGTGGCATGCTCCGGGACACGCCAGATCATGTGATATGTGGATCTGGAATACTGACACTAAAGGTTCCAAGGAGATACACGTGGAAATTTATGACATTTTTTGGGGTTAAAAATGGACAGGTGGCACCAAATATAACAAAAGTAATGTGATTCTATGTGATAATAAAATTGCACAAGGCACCAATTTGTGGCGGGTAGGTTTTTAGTCTTTCATAAAAAAGTGAGCCATTCATTTATTTCACAAAATCACATGTTATCTTTACTCCTTTTTTTTTCTTTTTTTTTGCCTCGTCTTGTTTTGGAAATTTCGAGTGCTATATTGACACCCATTCTAATATTTGAAAACAAAGATTAAAATAAAAATTTTATTAAAATATCTCATGAGATCAAACAATTTGAAGATGGAAAAAAGCATAGTCCAAATCGCGCCATTAGATTACAAGCCCAGCAGTTTCGAGTGCCAGTACACGATCGAGAAACTTCAATAAATATAATCTATGATAATGATTTTCAGCCATTAACATTGTTTATGAGACGAGGGGTTAGTAATTAAAGATTAGTATGGACAAACTTTTTGCACTAACAAGGAAGTTGCATTAAGGGCATGTTTGGCATCCTAATTTAGTCAGGTATTACTGTATATTTTATGCTGAGGGCGTAAAATGCGCATGCAGTAGTAAAGACGAGCCTTGTCATTTTAAGGGATTTTTATTTAAATATGATAAAATCATGCACAGTTTACAAAAACATGACAATTTTATTCAATTAATGCTGCGTTTACTTTTTAGATTAGAGTGGGAATCCTGAGGAGTGAGAATCCTTGGATTAGGAGTGCGGAGTAAGAGTGGGAGTAGGGTGTTTACTTAGACTGAATGAAAGTATGGATTGTCAATCAGAATCCTAATTATTTGTTTACTTTGTCTTGGATTGGGAGTAAATTATTTTAAATTATAATTTTATCCTTATGTACAGAATTATAATTTGTAATTAAAAAATTAATAAAAAATATATTTGGAAAATAAAATAAATATTTTATTATATTTATAAATTAATAATAATTACTAATATTCTTAATTATGTAAATCATAATTTTTTATTAATTTTAATTTAAATTATGTGAATAAAAATTATTAATAATAGCAACACAAATGAAATATTATTATTGATAATATAGTACAAAATTAATATTTTTTTAGAATAAAATATTTATTATTATTAATTAAATAAATAATTAAAATTTATTAAAATTAATGTTTAATATTATTAATTTAAATATAATATTTTATTTATTTTTATTTTATTAAATTTAATAAAATAAATATGATATAATTATTATTTTTATTAAATATGATATTATTTATTTTATTAAATATTATTTATTTATTTATTTTTATAAGGGTAAAATGGGAAGAGGGGGGAGTGGATTCCCACTCCCACCTCCCCCCATGGGAGTGGGAATCCCACTCCCCACTCCAAAATTGGGTGGGACCCACAGATTCCCACTCCCACTCCCCAATTTTTTAAGGTAAGTAAACACTGGAGTGGGAGAAATCCACACTCCACACTCCCACTCCAGAAAGTAAACACTGCCTAAGTGTGTATGACATTTTGGTGGTCTTTAATCTAAAATACCCTTATCATCTCCAACAAAAGCATGCACCCAACACTCTAAGTTATTATCAAACACTCACTAAAATCATCACCTTCCCTCAAAAAAATTCAAACAGCTTCAAGAAATTCTTTAACACAATCTTTATACATCATATTTGCTGCTGTATACATTGTCTTTAATATTTATCATAAGGGTTAGTTTTGATGTTTATTTAAAATTAAAAGTATTGGCTATTGTTATTGAGCTTTTTTTGGTAAAATGTGATCGATTATAGTTAAAAATACATGTTATTTATCTTTTTTAAAAAGACATTTGTGGTGTTTGATTTGTAATAGTTGAATTCATTTGATTCATGGTTATAGATCGCGTGTTTGACTTCTAGACTTCTGGGCCTCTAGGTAAGTTTATAAATCTAGAAGTTTAGAACTAAAGCATATAAGTCTAGAACTTTTAACAACTTATTTTTGTTAATATTTTTACTCTGTTATCACATGATTTTTAGGTAAATGGATATAGTACGCATTATTGTCTTATTCAATGGTGAATGGATTAATTAAAGCAATGAATACAAGTTCAATGCCTTACCCACAAAAGGAATAATTGTGCATTCTTCTTCGACATAATCCCAATTGCTTGAAAAGGTAGCTCAGACTATTAGAATTAGCATTTTAGAGTACAAAATTATTATGACGTTCAAATCCAATTCAACAGATCTGGTGCCACATGTGGAAATTATCTTAGATGATGACTTGCAATTCTTTTTGCATGAAAATCTTGGTGGTATTATATCTGGAACACTTGTTTGCATCACATATCAATGTAGGTTAACTACTCCAGTACTGCAAGCAAATTTGAGTAGAGAGGATAACCAACATTTGAATAGCTTGTGCCTATCCAACATTTATGCCATCAACATTGTCCAATGAAGCTATGGAAACTAATTGAGAAGGTGAGATTAGCCCCAAAATTTTTTCTCCTAGATTTGACTTACCACAAGAAAATATACCCAATAGAGAGCTCATAGATAAGCATGAGATTGAGCCAACCACTAATAATACTTATATGCCTAGAAGCAAAATTAGTTTCTTGCAAGTAGTAACATCGCAAGTACTAATGATGCATATCAATGTATCGACAACATTATGAGTAATGAGAGTTCATAACAGCACAAGGTTGCATATAGGGAGTTGTGTATTTGCTCATGGCCAATTTTAGCTGATAGCAAAATACATTCATGTGCTATTCACCATATATGAAGAAAAACAAAAATCAAGTGATGAGTGGCTAATAATTATAAGTTGTTTATTGGGTTTTTTAAAAAATAGAAAAATACCAAGTTGCTCAGCCACTCGCCTGACTCGTACAAACTCGGAAGAAACTTCTATCACCATGCCAACAGGTTATTTCATAAAATTTCTAAATCAACCATCATACAATATTAGTTTATAATTTTTATAATTTATAAAAATTATAAACTAATAATTATAAGATTTTTTAATTAATAAAGAGGGAAACCTTATTGTTCAACATTATCTGCTTGTGACATCTATCTCTCTGATGCAAGACTATCATTTACCTCAATCAATGGTTTAACTTCAAAGGCAACTAGCATCCGAGGCTTCTTTAGTGGTCAGTATATAGAGAACGTAAGTAAATGGATTCCTTTCTAACTCTCTTCCTTCTAACATAAACTTTAAGAGTTGGGTTTGTCAATTGCTGTGCACCTGGAGTTTGTATAGATGGTATGATGGTCAAATTATCACCTCTTGTGTTTGAAGCATGGACTAGTGTCATTTCCATGGTGGGTCTTGCAGGAGTGACATCAAAATTGTCATTGAAGTTGTAAGTTGCCTGCAATGAAAACATTTAAAAGATTTGTTAGGTTATTTTCCTTTGTTATGTGTACTGAAATTCTGTAGTTTCTTACCTCATCTTAAAAGTTTTAGCCTGTGTAGAATTCAACTCTTCAAGTAACTTAATTATTTTATCAAATTTGCATTCAAGACTATCAATCTTGTCTCCAATACGGGAAACCTTAACTTGCATTTTTTGCACATCTACTTCTATCTTATCCAGGCGATTGTTATAATGTATGTCAAAATTATGATTGCCTAGACTTGAAGAAGACACACCATCCTACAAAGAAAATTGAATATTCAGGAAAAAATTTATTAAATTTGTATTGATATTAAGAGACAACATTCTTACCTTTTCACTATTTTTGTTGTTCATTTTGTTTCTCATATTTTGTTTATCCGCACTTCTAAGATAGGCCAAGCTCAATTTAAAATTATCCATTGCACCTTTATTGTTAGACGTTGACTGGATGTCACCAGAATTGCTACCTGATTCATCAACATTTTCAATTTTAATTTCACCAACCTCTCCATACCAATCATTGTTGTAAAAACAACTTATATAATCTTGTTCCTTCTCACCAGGTACGTTAGCATGCAATTTTTCAAATACAGTAACCTATGCAAAAAATATGATAAAATTAGTAAAATAAAATAATTTCAAAATAATGTATATGTATTAATATTTCACTCTTACAATACACATGTTTTTATTATTGAAAATGTACTTTAGGAGCTTATTATATTTAGGGGTGGCAAAACGAATAAACGAATCGAATTCGAATCGAATCGTAAACGAATTGGGTCAAAATTATATGGATTCGGATTCAATTCGTTTATTAAACGAATTGAAATTTCAGGATTCGGATTCGATTCGTTTATTAAACGAATATTCGGTTTGATTCGTTTAATTCGTTTAACAAAATTGATAAACGAATCGAACCGAATCCGGATTCGTTTATTATTCGTTTATCCTATACGAATCCATAACGAATCGAATCAAATCGAATCAGGATTCGTTTACGATTCGTTTACAATTCATTTAGAAAAATATAATTAATAAACAAAATTAAGCAAAAAAAACACAAATTTAATATCCCACAACAAAATATGAAAATACAAATAATTCAAATCATATTATACAGTCATCCAAATACCAAATTACAAATCCTTAATATTACAAATAACAATAATTCAAATTCAAATTATAAAGAAATGTAATTTCTTTAATTCTCTTCATTTATCTTTGTCACCTTAAAAACAAAAATCATACACCAAAAAGTAAATAAAATGTTATTAACATGCTGCAATATTGATAATAATCATTGTAAAATTTTAAAAATCAAATATATAGCAAATTTGTAGCATTTTCAAGGAAATAATAATTAAACAAGATAAAAACTTTACCTACCACACTCACACACTGTCATTTGGACCATTGACACTCTCTGCAGATGGAGCACAATTAGTGCTCATGTTCATAATGTTTTGAGTAAGTTGGTCCACAATGACATCTAAATTTTCTACAATAATTTTATAAAAATAAATCTTAATTAGAAAAATTGCACATAATATTATAAAAGAAAAGTAAATAAATTTTATGAGCAAGTTTTACCAATCTCTCCAAACTTCCAATCTCTAGTAGTAATAATTGCTTGGACTGTCTCTGGCTTCAAAACACTTCGAAATTGATCAAGAACTCGACCGCCAACACTGAAAGCTGATTCAGATGCAACAGTGGATATAGGGATGCTCAAGATATCACGAGCCACGAAAGAAAGGTTAGGATAACGAAATCCATTTCCTTTCCAAAAACTTAGAATGTCCAAATCAATCTTTCTATCAATTCTTGGCTCATCTAAATAAAGCTCCAATTCAGATTTTCTAACATAAGCACTACAATCCATGTTATCAAAATCATCAAACTCCTACAAAATAATTAAGAAATAAGAATAGTCAAAATTCAAAACAAGCATCTAAATAATAAGTCTTACAATGAACAAATAAGAAAATTGTAAATATACCTTGAACATATCCATGGTCCTTTGGTTAAGTTTACTTTGACTATTGTCATTACGTCCCACACTTGAACCAACATCACTCATTTGAGTGAGTATGGATGTAGTGGAGGAAGATGGTGTGATCAAATTATACTCACCAAAAATTGAAAACAACTTATCTCGAACATGTTTCAACTCCTCTGAATTTTGACCATAAACCTTACTATAAGAAAACTCAATAAATGCCATCTTATATCTAGGATCCAAGATGACCGCTATGGCCAAAATGGTACAAAAATCATACCAATACTTCTCAAATTTTTCGATCATTTTTTGTGCCATAGTTTTCATGTACACATCCTCACTACACAATAATTGATCCAAAGCAACCTTAGCCGCAAACACCTTCGGAAAATACAAATTTGAAGTGGGGTATTTTGAACCAGAAAAAATGCATGTGATCTCATAAAACATAGACAAGAATTTGCCAATCTTTTCTACTTTCCCTCATTCTTCTTCAGAAGGACAATTCTTGTAATTAGAATCACTCAAATGTAAATGATGGAAAGCATTTTTGTAATACAGAACATTATCAAGCATGAGAAAAGTTGAATTCCATCTTGTAAGAACATCTTGTCTTAATCCTTTCTTGTCGTCTAGAGATACTGGCTTAACACACTCTAAAAATTTTCTTTTTCTCACTTGTGACCCTTTAACATATTTCACACTCTCACGGGCTTTTTCTATTTCTTTCTCAATTTCTTTCAATCCGTGCTGAACAATTAAATTAATAATATGAGCACAACATCGAATATGAAAGAAATCTCCATCACACACCAAAGCATTCCTTAATCTCAATTGACTTTTTAACATTACAACACAAACATCATTACTTGAAGCATTGTCTACAGTCAATGAAAAAATCATTTTCTCAATACCCCATTCACACAACAATGACAATATTTTTTCAGCCAAAGCAACCCCAGTGTGTGGAGTTGGCATTTCACAAAAATTCAGCACTTTTTTCTGTAAATTCCATCCCTTATCAATGAAATGTGCAGTGAGAGACAAATAACCATCTGTAGTTATAGAAGTCCATAAATCAGTAGTAAGACATATTCTACTGGGAGCTTCTTCTAACATGCTTCTAATTTTTATCTTTTCCCTATTATGCATTTTTAACACATCGGCTTTCGCAGTGTTCCTACAGATGTTGGGCACTTCATCACACAAATAATTCCAAATTCTTCTAATTCCCTCATATTCAACAAATTGAAATGGTAAATCATGCATAATAATGGCACAAGATAATAATTCACGAAACACATGAGCTTCAAACTTGGGAACACGAGTTGACAGTCCATCACTACGATCTAACATCATTTGTACAGGATCACGCTTTTTAAATTTTGCACAAGTTTCATAATGTCTTCTTAGATTACTTGTACCAGAATTGCGCACAACCACGTACTCAATGCTGCATTTTTTACACACTGCTCTCGGCTTGTTGTCCGGATACTTATCTCCCGAAACCTTACGGAACAACAACCAAACTTGTGAAGTTAGTTTCCTTTGCCGTGGTGCCTTTTGTTCGACTGGCCTTAAACCTTTTTCAATCTCTTCTTCCAGTTCGATTATGTCATTTACATCATCATCTCCAACACTAGAATCGTTAATTGTGTAGGCTGAATTACTTTGGCTTGTGTCCATTCTCCTAAAAATAAAATAATTCTAAATTATTTTAAGGGCCCTGATTAATCAAAAAAATTTATTTCAAAAGAAAAGAAACAGAGAGTACAAGAATAAAAGAAAGCCAAAGCCACGTGAGTATAATTAGAATCTAGACAAATCTAAGACTAATAAATCAAGGAAAAAGTCTAATAAAGACAAACCCATGCCAATACATAGTAGTTACTAGTTAGCACTTGCTGGTAATTAGAATCTAAACAAATCTAAGACTAATAAATCATGGAAAAAGTCTAATAAAGACAAACCCATGCCAATAAGTAGTAGTTAGCACTTGCTGGACTTGAGCCTGGATGCAAAAATTAAAAAATAATAATAAAAGAAAAGGATTTGGACCTTACTGTGAGTCTGTGATTTACGCAAGATGGTTACTGTTGCCGGTTGAGAAATTGTTGAGATGGTTGTCGGTGATTTACTAGCCGCTAGTTGCTAAGAGATGGAATTAAAGGGAAAGATTCAAAGAGATGGCAAAACGTAGTAGAGCAGTGGCTGGTGACTGGTGAGTGGTGTTTGGTGATTAGATCTACTCACGATTTTGACTTTTGAGTTGCTAAGAGACAAGGGAAAGAGAGACAAAGTGTGAACTGTGAAATTAGGGTATTTGACTTTATATATTAGGCTTAAAATTACAATATTAACCTTAAATTTTAAAAAGCTTTTAAATAAATTTAAGGATAAAAAAGTAATTTAATTAAACGAATAATAAACGAATTTTAAACGAATTGACCCGTATTCGATTCGTTTATGACCCATTTATTAAACGAATTCTAAACGAATCAAAATTTTCAAACCCGCATTCGATTCGTTTAATTAACAAATCGAATCGAATTCATCCATTTATTAAACGAATCAATTTTTTCAAACCCAAACCCATTTAATTCGCATCGAATCGAATCGAATAAACGAATCCTGATCCATATTGCCACCCCTAATTATATTAAACATTACGCGATGCAGTCCAATTAAGAATTCGAGGAACCGTAATTTTTTTTATGCACGGCAAACTCTTCGCAAAAATTAGGCATTGCTAGGTAAGCCCATATTTATATAGTTAACATAATAATAAATTGTTAGGAAAATAATGATTTGCTATTTAATTAAATAATAAAGTTTAAAAGAAACTGATTACCTGAAACACCATTGGAAATCCAGCAAGGGTGTATGCCTCATTCTTGTGATTGGGGTCTTCTATAATCTTCTTCTTATGTATTCTTACACGATCTACTAAAGCTTTTTTCAAATTTTCTAAAGTCTTCATGAAACAAACACGATCCCAAGGATAAATATTAAAGTCATCAAAATTGTTCATGTGTCGCATATGTTTAACTTAAACCTTAGTTTTCGGATCCATCCCAAGGAGAACAACCTCTAAAAGTACAACATAGCAAGCCTTACAATTTTTCGATCATCAGTTGATATGGAATTCATGAACAATTACTCTAATTCAAAGGTGGTACGTCTTTCAAGACAATTTATTAACTCTTCATACAATTTAGGATAGTCATCACCATCCACATTGTCTGTGTTGGGTTTATAGAGCGGTTTACAATTTAAACTAGTAACTAGAGAAAACTCCTCCATAGAGAATCTATTTACCTTGTTCCCCACCTTAAACGACATAAAGAAAAATCATTGGAATGCACCTCTCTAAGCAAAAGGCTATTTATAATGGTACTAGAAATTTGTAAATGTTAGATATTAATAAGATGTCCAAAGCAGGACGCCTTAAACATATCCTCTAATTCTTATTCTTGGTATGACGCTCTTGAATATTCTTAATTATTTTTATTTGGGAGAGTGTTGACACTTTGGATTTGAAATGATTAGCTTTATTTATTTTTGTTTTCAATATAGGTGTCATCCTAAAAGGAAATATGCATTTTGTCTTCAAAATAATACAGCACTTTGCAAAAGCCCAACCAATTTTGTAAGTTCTCAAATTCTGAACCAAACAAGTCTAAAAGTCGAGCAATCTGTTTTACAGAATTCAAATAATTCTAATGGCAACTAGCAACATAGTACAAGTTATCGAAAGCAAGACACCATCTTTATCATCCTAAAATAACATTTTCAACTATAAATTCTGAAAGCCCTACATCTATGGTAAATTCAAAAGTAACAAACCCTAGATTGTCAAAACTAATAAATACACAAATATATGGTTAACTAACCTTAAATTTTTTTTATAATGCTCGATTTTGTCTATTCTGATGAGACACACCTGAACAGTCGATGATAATGGAGGTTGATGGTGAAAGAACTTGATTCTCCTTCCCTCTGAATTTTAAACCTCATGACATCATCTTTATGAACTTCCCAACTCAAATTTTCTTTTATTTTTTAAGTTAGGTACTGCTAAGGGTATTTGTGTACTTTCACTTATTATTGTGTCATATTCTTGGCATGTAAACAATTGAGTCATACTCTTGGCATTTAACGCGTTGAGTCATATTTGGCATAATTTCTTGTTATTTTAACCACATTTGCCTAGTTAACTTGATCAACTTACCCCCTGGATTTAAGCGGGTCTGGTCATTTTCTTTTTTTTTTTAATTCTGTATAATCAAATAATATTATAATAAATTTATTTATCGTAATCAATTAATTAGTACTTGATAATTATTTCAGGCAAGTCCTTCACATTCGACATTTCTGGCTGTTGAATCCTTAATCCAATGTTGGGTTTGTATATGAATAATTATATGTTGCACATTGTCATATATGATTAAGCCCAACTAAAATTGATCTATTAATATTTTTAGTAATTTGAACTGTACTGTATCTGATAGAGTGTGGGTCTTTAATATGTAGAGACTTAAGAGTAATTTTTATATCTATGATGAGCCAAAATATGAATATTTAAAGACGATAGGAAAAGTTGTCTATATAAGTGGTTGTGGTCTCCAGGTCACTTGTATAATTCTATTCTTTTTGACATCTCATCATTAAAGAGAGTGCACAAATAGAACTAAGGATTCTCTAAGAGAATGTGCGGATCTGAAGGACAAACCACATAACTCTTAAGAGCAACAAGTAAGCATTATTGATTCAAGTATACTTCCACATATTCGTTTATTAATTCTTGATAATACAATATAAATGTTCCTAAATTATAGGTGATAATTTTCACCAAAAGTTTATAGTTCTAGCATTGGCCAACCACCAATAGTCATATCACTGTCACTAGCCGCCCACCATTGCCATCATTATTTTTCCAATATCAGTTGATGTCAAGTTTAATATTTTTGAAATCCTTGTTACGAGCTCTACATGATGATACCAATATTTTTGGCAACGAAGCTTTCATTCGATGTAGATCTGTAGTCAAAATTTTGAAAAAAAAAAAAATTGACTAAAAATATGCGACGACCAAAAGCTTCGTGCGGAGTTATTGGTAATATTTTGTAGAACTAGAGACAAGTATTCCAACAATTCTAAATATGATTTAAATATATAACATTTATAATTTCTCGGTAATAGTTAGTGATGGTTGACGGTAATACTTTATTTTTTAATAAATAATTCATAATAATATCATTTTAATATAAATAATAATATAAAAAATATTAAAATATATAATACAGTTCATCCTACACTAAACATGATATTATTTTAAAATTATTATATTCTAATACACTACAATCCAGTACAATTCAATGCATCGCATTAGGCCAAACACATCCCAAGGGATTTATCGAGGGAAAAATAATGAGCCACTGTTATTTGTGGAGTAAAAATAGAATGTCAATGGAAATAACATGATGTTTTCTATTAGTTGATGAGTTGTATAGAAAAGGGTCTTAAGTGAACAGTGAACATGCATTGGTAGCAATAACCTTGTGTCACCGCCATGAGTAATGATGACCGAATGCCTAGGCTTGGCTTGTGGTCTTGTGCCAAGTCGAGGGCAATGGCATGGGCGTGCTTGTGGGCAAGCATGAAAGCAAGGCAAAACTAACGCGTAGTTTAGGGCGCAGCAGCAAGCATACGTTGTGGAGCATGTTGGCTACAAATTCTCTGAAAGTGGGGCTTAAAATCAATCATAAAGTGGGTAGTTGTACGTGCCACTAGTGGGAGAACATGACCCTGAATCACATGCCTTGAAAATAAGGGCAAAGAAAGTGGGCTGTGACAGTTACTCATCAAGAGATGTGGGCAACGACGGTTACACTCTATGACATCCTTGCTATTAGGCTAAGTGGGTAGTGGTTGCTTTATTCAAGGGGTAAATGGAGATGTATTATCATGTCTAATGGTGCCTAAACTTTAGAAGAAAGATTTGAGGTGGCGCGAGGGCAGCACGCCACCTCGCCTTAGCAAATGAGGTGTTATTTGCAAACTTATACACACACACGCGCATGGTAATGAGAATGTATGATGTGGGAATCCGATTATTGGTAAAAAAAAAAAAGTAGTGTTCTTGAGCATACAAAACCTTGAACTATTTATAATCTTTTTCTTATCCACGTAAATAGAAAAGTTGGGGGTTGGGCCTCCGTAAAATGCAAACAGTGTGTGTTTTTGCGTACTTCAATCCTTGTTGTTTTGTTCTTTGTTGTTGGTGGAATTAATCTGTCGGGTGAACCTCCATTATGGGTCTTTGCGTGCTTGTTGCTTCAATTACTTCTGTTGTTGAGTGGCTGGCTAACAGGGACTTCGTGCCATCACGCAGGGTTGCCAACATCTTTGAGATTATCCCTGGTGACACCTTGCCAGTTGCAAATAAGGTCCAAATATTTTTGTGTCTTATTGGGCTTTTCTTTTGGAGTTCATCATGGCCCAAATTGCAATTGTGATGCCTACTCACTCATTCATATTTCTCTTTTCTTGAAGCTGAAATGAATGCCACACGTACATTTTCCTTGACAAGGTATTATTTATTTATTAAACTTTTTTTTTTTGTTTTTATACATAAAATATGGAAAAAAAATCAATCAACTTAATTTTTGGTAATGCTAAGACAAACCGCGGGAAGAAACTTCATTTAAGAATAGTTTTATGAATTATTTTTATAATACATAAAGCAATATTTTTGGATTGTTATGTTCAGTCAGTAAAAATTCATATTCAGGATGAAGAGTCAAGCAAAACCAAGAAAATTAGTTTTTCTTTTTTAATTTTCTTTTAGTTTAAGATTTTTTAAACTAAGGAAATATTATCAATTGTTATAATAAGGCTGGTATTCTATAGAACAATGCATGTGACACACAATGATCCATACCTAGTCTTTCATTTAAAAGAGAAAAGTCATGGTCCATAAATAGATAATGCCATCAAGAAATAAGTATTAGAAGTATTAAGAGAAGATAAGTGGAGACAAAAAATTAAGAGAAAAAAAAAATGATTTGGAACCTAATCAAAGCTTTCTTAAGATCTAATTATTGACTCAACAACATATCACCTTTCACATGAAGTTATGAACAGTGAAACCAAATTATAATCCACAAAAAAAAACAAATAAAATAGAATAAAAATGATGGTTTCACACTTTTGACTCATTTAGCAAAACGACTGAACATCAACCAGAACAAGAAATAATACCCATTTTTCATGATTCAAATAAACAAACAATTTGGGCACTCTTTATTGATTGCTCGAATTTTATGCAAACGCAAATCGTTCGAATTAATGTAAAAATAATCTACAAAAACGTCTAAATTCATCTAAAAAATTCGACTAAAACATACGAGATATCGGCCGATATAAACCCTTAAATTAATCGATATAACTATAATTATATATAACTTGCACGGTATCGATGACACCTTACAAGTTACAAGTACATAAAAATCTGAAGCTTAATGATAAATTTAATAAACAAACTACTTTACAAATCCAAATCTCACACCCCTTTCGACAAACCCAATAGGCCTAATTTTTTTTTTTTTTAATCCCCAAATGTGACATATGATTCTGAGATAATATACTTTCATCACTTACATAACTGGAACTTGCATGACCAACTCTGTAGGGTTGGTGGCATCAATGGAAATGGAGTCATCAGTGTCACTAGCAGAATTATCATTATCATGATCATAATCTTCATCGTCAGTCAAAGCCTTCTTCTTGATGAATTCAATGCAGTCGGCCACAGCTTCGCTATGGTGGGGATCCGCCGGGTTGTAATAAGACCGCGACACGTGTGCCTGGTGACGATGATGATGATAATTATTGTGAGTGTTGGTGGTGGCCTTGGAGAGAGCTGATAGCATGATCAAACGGAAAACTGCTTCTCGAAAACGTTCGAGCAGAGTCATGGCTGGAGTTTTGTTCTTGTTGTTGCCATTGCTGCCGGATCGTAGCCTTGGAATGCAGAGATTTGTTTTCATTTTTCTGGGCTTCTCCATATGACCTTTGATCAGTTCATTAATTGGTAATATTTATAAGAGAATCTGTTTGTACAAGACAAAGTGTTTTTTGTTTTGGGGTTTATAAAATGTATGAGCTGGGCTGGCTGCAACATGCATGCGCGGCTACAAGTCTGAGTTAAGCTTATTTACTACATTATATATATACGATTTCAAAATTTAAAAAAAAAAAAACACGTAAATAAATAACTTCTCATAATCTAATCTTCTTGTGATCAAATTTCATTCATGTTATTAGTAGTTAATAAATTAAAAAATAAAAAGTAGTTAAATCTTAATCATATGCTATCACTAAATGACATATAGAATAAAAAACTTTAAAATAACATAAGAGTTCAAATGAGGAGGGGATCATAATTCATAATATGTAAATTTTTTAATTTAGTTTTAAAATTATGTTGATACCAAAACTTTTTAGTTTTTTCCTTTAAATTAATGATTTCTTTTGAATTTAAAAACTTCCTTTTTAGTATTTTGTCAGATTTATAAGAGATATAGTAGCTGAAAAATCCAAATTTTACAGAATTAATCCACTAACATTTTCCTTTAAAAAAGTAAATTTAGAACTTCCAAATATTTTTCTTAAGAAATTACAAAAAAAAGAAAAGAAAAATAGAGCTATATATCGGAGGTGATAATCAAGCGAAGATGTTAAACAAAATTTTTGTTATAATAATAACAATAAATCACATATGTTTAGTTTTATTATGATTATTGAAATTTCCCCGTGATTTCTAAAATGAATGTCGTAGCATCAGATTTTCACGAGATTCAAAGAACTTGATCGAAGTTGTTAATGATTGAGTGTCAGAAATATTTGCTGGAATTGATGAAGAATTAGTTCTTAAGTCAACACTAACACCCAATTCTGTGATTAATTAAAAAACTAAGTATGTTTAAGTGCTTTTTTTATTTTTTATTTTTTGTCTTCTAACGTCTTATGCCAACTCAACCACAGTGTGTGGAGTAAACAATGAAATGTTTATTATCATGAATAATCAAGATTCTCTTTACAACAAGACCATAAAGATATCAAAATTTATGTTTAATTTTTCATTCTTTTTAAATTGTGGATAATATACTATAGAAAATAAAATAAAGCACACAAGTAATAAAAAATTCGAAAAATTTATGCAAACTTAGATGGTCGTTTTTGTTGAAATTGTTACTAGTTTCTTAAATATGCTACATAGATTTGTTTTTTCTTTTTAAAAAAAAAATTGTATATTTGAATATTTTTTATAAAATTGAAATACAAACTTTGTATCATGATTATTTGTTACATACCTTTAGTGGTTTCATTAACATGAAATTTTACCTTGAACATTTAAATTTGGCATATAATTGGTTGAAATATAGAGTAACGAATCCTTTGTAATTGGCCAAACTTAGTGGATTGTACGTGTTGTAATAATTATAATGCACCGACCATATTAAGATAAATTGCATTCATAGTATCACTGGCTAACTTCATATTCTTCTTGCATGTACATGTTTAGAGCTAGAAACAAATTCATATTAAAAAAAAAAAATATTATTGTTGGTTTGCTTTCTGGTATACTGACTTGTGATCTGGAAATCATATCATTAATTTGATAGACATCAAATGTGCATATGTTCAAATCCTCAAATCTAGGGAAAATGTTCTTAATTTCAAGCAAGCAATTAAGAAGTAAACATTAGTCCATTAATATATAAGTGTATATTTATAAAATAAAATGGGACGGGGGATTTGATTTTCTAATTAATTGCGACCTAAGCCATATGAGTGAGGGTAAGTTCTGTTTAGGTCCCTAGGATTTGCTCCAATTACCCATTCACTCTTTATATTCTAAATAATTACTCAAAACATTCATGTAAAGTTGTTAATCAGATGGTCAATATGCCGAGATCAGAGGAAGGACCACGAGAGCCCGTGGGCCGACAGGGCATGGCTCACCATATGCTTCATGTTGTGTCGTGCCTAATATTTTTTTTTTTAGGCATGGCACGCATGTTGAGTTTACGCATGCCGATGGACCATACTTAAGAAAAAATGACGACAAGCTTTTTTTTTCTCATTTTTTTATGAGGGCATGCCAAGTTATTGGTGTGTTTTTTTAAGCTCGTGTACTTTTTTTGGGTTTATATGCCTTTAATCAAATTTAATAGAATCAAAAGTTTAAAACTCTAGTCCATATTCAATAATAATAAACTAATAATAGTAAGAAAATGCAATACTAATTATTAAGTTAAACTCTCCGAAATTATAATTTTTTTTAATACTTACCAACAACAACAACAGCAAAAAGTTTTCCTTAAGGATTAACTTAATTGTTAACTTAAACTTATTTAGAATCATAGATTATAGTTTATAATAACATTAGTACATGCATTTTATAAAATCATGATATTTATAATTTTATTTAATAAAATTATGATATTATCTATTCATTTAATAAATTATAAACATAAAATTATTAGAGCATTTTTTTAAACTATAGAGTTAAATGAATTTAAAAAACTTACACTAGTAAAATGCATTTTAAAAAATCAATTTTAAGTTATTTGTAAAATCATAAAATTTTAAGTTTGCTTCATAAATCATAAAAAGTGAAACATACTTATTGCAAGCCTTTTCAATGTTGTGCTTTAGCCCGTCTCCAATCATGTCGTGTTTTTAAGACCTATGTGCCTAAAATTCTAAGCCCAGTCCAACCCGCATGCGTGCCCTAAGTGTTGTGTACCCTACCAAAACATGCTCGTGCCATCTCATGTTGTAGGAACGCGTGTCATGCCTGTGCTGTATGACGTGTTTCCTAACATGTTGATATAAAAATCTATCAGACAACTCTTCAAGGGCCCTAAAATGGTATTTTTAGGAATGTCAGATTTTTTCATATTTCTTGAATCTAACTTTTTAGTGGTAAAATAATATTTATGTTGGATATAACCAACTTACAGTTTAAAGAAAATTAATATGCAATAGGTGAAAAATACAAAATAATTAAGAAAATTTTAATGAAGGTATATATACAATAGGGTCGTTTTAGATATTCTCTTTTAAATACAAGAATTACCTGAATAATTGAAACAGACACTAAGAACTTAATAAGAATTTACGTAACATGCCAATTTGGCACATAATAGTCAATATAGAAAAATGTAAAACACATATTAAATATTACTTTTACACTCATGGATTCCATATGTTTTGGGTTATGAAACTTTAATGTCAATAGTCGATACTAGTCTTACGAATTCGTGTTAATATCACAAGAAATAAATTAGGTTACAAATTCACCACGTTTATTGTTATCAAACTTTTAATTTCTATGTTGTTAAAGTACTATGTCGATAACGAAAATATATATGATGATTATCTCTAGTTATTATCGCATGAGAAAACTCATAAAATAAATTTTACATTTTAAATTACAGATGGTTCGTATTGTACTCGTATTAATTAATATTTAATTTATTCATGAAATAGTGATTAGTGCCCAACTAATTAATATTTCGATCGATCGGCTAGTATTAAGCATTAGTTAATTAAATTTTTGTCTTGAACTAAAGCCAGGTTTCTTCTCTCACATGGCTACATGTGCATGTCATATGGTTACGTAATTTTATTTGATTAATTCGTTCGTCTCTCACCAGTTATTATTATTATTATTATTATTCAACTCAGCCGACTTACCCACCTCCAAAATAATTTTAAAAAGGAATACAAAATTAACACTCCTTTAATATATAGTTCATGGCTATACGACAAAATTAAAATTTCTTCCACGATTCTCTTTTTATTTTGGATGCATTATTATCAGTATATTATAGTAATACGGTACGACGTTTAGTATAATATCGTACTATATTAATTTTTAATAAATAAACTTAAATATTATGAAAGCTGTCTCATTCACGAATAAGGTTGATACTATATATGTATCTTTTTTGTGACAATTATTATTTGAAAAAAAAATTAACCTGTACCTAACAGCCAAAGAGGGTTGTCAAGGAGATAACCCCACGTCCGCTGAGATTAATCCATGAGCTAAATTTCATTTTTTTCTTAAAAAAAAAAGGCTTTAGACCTCTTAAATCTTAATTAAGCTAGCTTTTAGTCATGAATTAGGCTCATGGTTTTTTTTATATACACGCGACTCGATTAAGGCAAAAATTAAAAATACTAGCTTTGCTAAGTTTCTTTATCTTGATCTCCCCAATGCCCAAGTTATAACTCATTAGTTTTATTAGATGAACTTGGAACACCCTCAACACAACTCCATAGCTAGCAGATGGTGAGATTTGATTACCTCAACAGAACACTCTCGGATGCAATGGCTTTTGACTTTTCAATTTTTGTGATATTCCCAAGTCTAGTCTATGAAAACAAATGTTACCAAATGTATATATAGATAGAGGTAAATTAATTATAATTTTAATGAAAGTTAAATTGAAAATACATTAAAACAAAGGGTCAATTATAAATATGGCTCAAATATAATAGGGCAGCGAATTCGGTGTCTAATTGTCTATTAATTTTCTCATTTTTCAGTTCAAATGCTCAACAAACCATACTCAATCAAAGGAAGAGGATGGCACAAGCCTGAAGCCACAATGCAGGAGAAGTGACTGCTACGTACATTCTCTTTTGTTTTGCACTATTAATTTCTTGTTTACTTATATTAACACTATTATGCTTGCTTTTTTGTTTTAAGAGTAGTTTTCTGGTCAGGGATTTTAAAATGCAGGAAAGTTAGGGAAAACTTTAAAACCACACGGCTTTAAAGGTTTACAGTTTTAAGCCTTTAAAACTATATGGTTTTAAAGGTTTTCTGCACTTTCCCGTACTTTAAAATTTCTGACTGGAACATTTCTCTTTGTTTTAATATCACACCTCTTGGATTAATATCACACAGTTCGAATATCAAAATTCAGAACGGATTGAATCAACCCCACTAATTTTATATAACATATCTCATTAATTGATATCTTGAAAATCTAGAGCATTAATATCTCGCACTGCAATTCGAATGTCGAAATTCAAATCATGCATGCCAAAAATTTACCGCACTCATATTTATGGGACATATTTACAAGGCAGAAATAAAGAGATTATTATGTTACATAATCATGTAACATACCTGATTATGTAGCCGCCGTTGGATGAAAATTTAACGGTTGTGAAAATAACACAACTGTTACATAATCATGTATATTGCATGATTATATAACATAACAAAAGCTGTTACATAATCATGTATATTGCATGATTATATAACATAACAAAAGCCAGGAAATAATTACACACGAAACTCCAATGTCTTATTAGAAGCGTGATTACATGAGGGAAAACTTATTGCCACCCAATTAATCTCAAGCGATTAAGAGTACTTTAGACAAACTGATAATCTATACAATTATATATGTATGGTGCATTAACTTGTAGAAAAGTAAATTTGTATAAAATTTTTGGCCACCTCTATCACTGCTCTTGATTTCAAATAAATAAATAAGCAATATAAAATTTTATTAAATCAGTGGCAATTAAAAGTTGGTGGTTCTGTTAGACTTTTTCGTCAAACTATCATTAAATTTAGAATAAAGCATCAAATAATAAATAATCACGAGTACCAAAACTGAAAAGCCAAAGAAGTCATGTGAAAAATTTTAGTGGGCAAGCAAAGAGTGTGATCGTGGCTCATTAAAACCAACTACGCGTATGAATCCCATTAAATCCCAAAGTCTCTCCACCGCTACTCATCTCACTACTCACAAGTGCATGCATACTTACAACACAACACTACGCAACACAACTCAAAAGCGCTTTCTATAAAATCCCTTTCGTGTTATTGTCATTTTACTCAGTCCACACACAAATAACAGAAAAAAGAAAAAAAAAAGAAAAAAAAAACGTATTAGATTTGAACTCTCTCGCTCGCTGAAAAAAAGGAAAAAAAAAGAAAAGAGAGAAAGAATCCCCAAATTAATCAAATCAATGGGGGAACAGCAGCTTCTTGATTACATATTGGTCCCATTAGGGTTGCTGATAATGGCAGCTTATCACGTATGGCTTCTCTATCGAATTGTAAAGCACCCCACTAAGACTGTTATTGGTGTCAACGCCATCAATCGCCGATTCTGGGTCCAAGCTATGATGGAGGTTTTGTTCATTACTTCCTTTCACCTTCTTATTAATTTTGTTTTTATTGTATGACGATTTGTGGTAGATTCATCTCTATGGATTCAAGATTTTCTCGTAATCTGAGTTCTCTTGAATTTGTAAAAATCTTACTTAAATATTTGCATGGGGTATGATTTGGGAGATTATTTAAATGATGGTTCATGGTTCAGATTTGTTTTATTTTACTTTCTTTGTAAATTAGTTGCCACGATGTAGGAGATGGATTATTGAGTCAATTAGGGTTGTTTCAGTTTTCCTTTTTTTTTTTTGTGTTTTCTTTTTTATCTGACCTCATCATTTCTAAAACTCTGATAAAAATTGAGAATTTAAAAAGAAAAAAACTTTTTTAATTTAATAACCACCGATCACAACTTTAAATGTTGCACTACAGGACGCGTCGAAGAATGGAGTCCTTGCAGTGCAGACGTTACGAAACAACATAATGGCATCAACATTGTTAGCATCAACGGCAATCATGCTGAGCTCTCTGATCGCAGTTTTGATGACAAGCAGCGACGTCGACCGATCAACTTGGTTTACGTTTGGCGACAGAAGCGATTTCTTTTACTCCATAAAATTTTTCTTCATATTGGTATGCTTCCTGGTAGCGTTCCTGCTCAACGTTCAATCAATCAGATACTACAGCCACGCAGGCATTTTGATCAATGTGCCCTTCAAGAAAATGTCTGAAAACGTGCATCATCATCAGCTCACAGCTGAGTTTGTGGCCAGAACAGTGAACAGGGGAAGCTACTTTTGGTCACTGGGGCTTCGAGCATTCTACTTTTCGTTCCCTTTGTTCCTGTGGATTTTTGGGCCTATTCCCATGTTCTTGTGCTGCGTCGTTCTTGTTTTCTTGCTTTATTTTCTCGACGTCACGTTCACATTTCAGTTCGGCTTGGGCGTTAGGGTCTCTAAGGATCATAACCAAGATGAGGAATTAGGGAAGTCAGCTGTCGATTTAGGGTCTGTTTGGGAGTACTACGAAGAAACAGCTTTTGTTCCACGGCGCTCATAACTTAATTAGTTGAAGAAAATAAAAGGATATATACCTTCATACGTAATAGAAAGAGTGCAAATTCATATTTAACCATTCGTTAAATTGAACTGCACTTGCGTTAGGCTTGTTCTATATCGTTGCTTATCTCAATAGGATAGGCAACTCTATAATAGTAGTTAACAGTTTGGCTCGAATGGATTGTTGTTTCTACGTGACTTTAATTCTATTTATTTATTTATTATACGAATCAAATCTGTTACAGCATAATTCGAATGTTAAATTACAAATCAAATATATGCTTTCTTCTTTCGTATGAAATAAGAGAGCTGAGCACCAATCAATTTAGGTACTATTTGAAATTGAGGTATTATAACTGTTAAGATATAGTTGTTGTGGAAAACAAAAATTATAAATATAAAATAAAGGTTAATAATATGTAGTAAGGGGGATTGCCACTTCCTCCCTACAGTAATTAACATATACTATTTACTCCCCTGCTGTTTTTAAAATGGCCAAAAACCCCACTAACAATATAAGTTTACAATATTACCCCTATTTTTAACTATTCTTTTATTTACATTGATTATAAATTAAATAAATTACATGAATAGAAACTAAATAAAAAATTAAATATTAAAAACAAGAAATATATATTTTGATATGAGCAAAAAAATTAATAATAATTTTTTTTTCTTGTAATTATTTATTTTGTGAACATTTTCTTATAATAATATTTTGTAATATTTTAAAATTAAATGTAAAAAGTATAGGCAAAATATTTTATTATTTATCTTATAATAATTTTTTATTTGTCATTCAAGTTTTCTTATAATAATTTTTTTATCATTTTATAATAACTTTCTTATATATTTATTATAAGAAAATTTTTACAAAATAAATAAGTACAAGAAAAAAAATTATTATTAATTTTTTTCTCATATCAAAACATATATTTCTTGTTTTTAATGCTTAATTTTTTTATTTAGTTTCTATTCATGTGATTTATTTAATTTATAATAAATATAAATAAAAGAGTAGTTGGAAATAAGGGTAATATTGTAAACTTATGTTATCAGGGGGGTTTTTGGCCATTATAAAAACAGTAAGGGGATAAGGGTGGTGCTATTTGAACCCACAAAAATACTCTCTTCACCTAATTTCTCAATACACCCATCACGAAATTTCAAAAATCACATTTTTGCTTTTAAGACCCATTAAATTTTAAATTTAATTCCAATTTACTCCTTTATTTATATTTCTTCTTTCTTCTCAAGCTCACGCATGAAGAATTCTTTTTTCCCCTTGCCATTAAGACATGCAAATTGTTGTTTACAAAAAGTTAGAAGTAAAAATGACCATAAAACTCTTCCAAATAATCTCAAAATTCAATAGAACTTTGAGTTGCTTGCCATCATTTGATTGAAGAGAAAAAAAAAAGGAAGGAAAAAGAAAATTCATATCGAACTGTACAATAGTAAGATTTGAACAGGAAACGATAGTGATGTGATGTAAATACTGAAAAAGAGAAATAATTCATTCTTTATCAACTCATGTATAAATTTTGTAACTTTAAATGCATGGAAAGATCAAAAGATTGTATTTGCATAGCCTTTCCTCCTGCATTTGTATCTTTACACTAAATGTACAATTAGGGACATTGATTATCAGTAACTATTTTCCAGAAACACAAAGATTATACTTGAATACATGATTAATTAGCAAGTTTAATACCATGAAACTTTCTATCTTACTTTGAATAAAAATTTATGAAAAGAAAATAGACAGATTTTTGTATCGTGATAGATTGGGTGTATATATTATTTTAATCTATTTTGTCCTTTTAATTTTTTAGTAATTTCACTTAAGGCTATTAAAGTAATAAAAAAATTATAGAAACATGGGTGTCAAGAGTACTATTGTGGGTTTAAATAGCCTCACCCAGGGGATAAATGGTATATGTTGATTACTGTAAGGGGGAAATTGGCAATCTCCCTATGTAGTAATTATAAATTTTAAATAATAATTTTGATAAAATTATTAAAGATATAATAGAGTTTCCATCATACAAGTGAAAAATTATATCAACATAGCCTCAGAGATATAGCAGTTAGTATTTACCAAACATTTTAATACTGTAACTTTGAAGTTATAGCTGCCCAATCTCAATTTTAAACACACCTTTATTATTCTTTTTAATAATCAAAGTTTCGCACATTTTTTGTTCTATTGTTATAAGAAGTAATAATTTTTATCGACTTATAATATAACTTTGAACTCATAATTCATAATTGGGAGAGAGTTACCTTATTGTATCTCTACGGTACGACCCTCTCATATAAATAGTACTCGATCTTGGACTTAAATGGGACCAACGACCAAATTTATAAGGTAGCATGCTCCTTCATAATTGATGAAAAGTCTACTAAAAATTTTACACTTAAAAGTCAAAATGACAAATCATACCTCCAATTAATGCGTTGAGAATTGCTCATTTTTCAGTGTAAGAGTGGCACTAGCTACAAGTGAAACTCTTTTTCACCTTTTGCTTTGTTTCCTCACTTTGGAAATTTGACCACGTGCAAAAACTTTTCTTCGACATATGCAATAAGCACACGTCAATAATATGTAGTAATTATAAAATTTAAATAGTAATTTTGACAAAATTATTAAAAATATAATAAAATTTCCATCGTATAAGGGAAAAATCATATCAATATAACTTTTAAACTATAGTAGTTAGTGTTTATCAAATATTTTAATACTGTAACTTTTAAAATATAGCAACCCAACCTCAATTTCAAGCGCACTCTTATTATTCTTTTTAACAATCAAAGGGTTTTCGCATATTTTTTATTCTATTGTTACAAGAAGTAATAATTTTTATCTGACTTATGATATCACTTTGAACTCATAATTTATATTTGGGAGAGAACTACCTTCCAACATCTGTAAGGTACAGTTCTCTCATATAAACAGTATCCGATCGTGGGCTTAAGTGGAACCAACGACTAAGTTTGTAAGGTAGCATGCTCCTTCATAATTGATGAAAAGTCCACTAAAAATTTTACACTCAAAAGTCAAAATGACAAATCATACCTCCAAATTAATGCGTTGAGAATTGCTCATTTTTTACTGTAAGAGCGGCACTAGCTACAAGTGAAACTCTGTTTCACCTTTTGGTCTGTTTCCTCACTTTGGAAATTTGACCACGTGCAAAAAAATTTCTTCGACATATGCTATAAGCACACGTGTGTGAAAGAGAACTCTCCCGATAGAATTTGGGATATCATGAAAATTCACTTTGATTTGGTTACATTTGTTATATAATCGGTTTGGATACAGAGAATCAAATCCTTTAAGATATGCATTATCCTAACTTAGGAGATTACGTTTCCATAATTCAGTGACTTAATGCACCATTAATAAAGATTGATCTTTACGATGCATTATTTCCATCATATTGATCATATTCATGGAGAAAAAATGGAGGAGCACGAAACAACGAACATTATATAATTTTTTTTGAGAATTTCATGGTTGGAGATGAAGTGTTGAAATATGAAGAGAAAGAAAGAGGAAAATAATTGATGCTTATTTGATATGACTTATCTAATGATCATAAAATTTTTTTTTAATCTTTAAAAACTCTACTTAAAACAAAACAAAACTAAACAACAATAGAAATTTGAGAGATTAAATAAACTATGCTATTTTGTGTCTACTAGTAAAATTTAAATTTTAAACTTTTGAGAATAGAGGTTAGAGAGTTTTTTTTTTTTAAATTAAATAGTCTAAAATTTGAATTATTTATTAAATTCTTATTTCATTCATTTCATAACATAACTTAAAAACTTATCTTTTAAAATACTTTTATAAATTTTACTAAAAGATATCATCGAACAACCAAACAACTAAAATTTTTTCGTTAAAAGTAATTTTGAACATCATGGTCTCATCCAAGAAATAGCAGATAAGTGACAAAGGTGAAGGCAAAAGCACAAATGGAGCGAACCCAATTAAAAGAACGCAATGACTACCTTGAAGCTATTCTAAGGTAGAGAACAAATTACAACCCCACATACAAAATAATAAATAATAAAAAAAATATATTATAATTTTAATCGTGTAATTATAAAAACGTAATTTACCTTATAGCAGTTCTAACATAATTGGTCCCTTCAAAGAATCTAACAATATAATAAGCAGTACCAAGAAACTTAATAAAAATTATGCGAATTTAGTCACTTCTCATTATTTCTATTCACTTCTCGTCGGATTGGTGTGAGTGTGGAAGCAAGCAGGGCGGCGCGGCCCCACGCGAGGAGTTTCCAAATTGGGTTTGGTCTCATGGGCACTGCCATTTCTTTTTATGGGCTTGTTTTATATGCTAAAGTTAGTTTCTCATTTGTCAACATAAACCAATTATTGATGTCTATTATTTTGTAGAGTAATGATACAGCCACAAACTCTTGTATAAATTTATTTTGTACAAACTGATGTGGCATGATAAGATTGGTTGAATTAAATATCACTTGGCTCACATGATTTGTTTTTATTAATTTATATTTTCATTCAACCAATCTTATCATGCCACATCAGTTTGTACAAAATAAATTTGTACAAGAGTTTGTGGCTGTATCATTACTCTATTTTGTATCCTTGTTACGTCATACTATTTTTCATAATATTCAAGTACAAAAAATTTAAACAAAAGGACGGATAAATAAGTTATTTGATTGATATTTGAGTTTGTGAATATAAATTATATATTTATGTAAGGAACAAATTTAAAAATAAGAAAAAGTATAAGAAATATATTTTATTATTAATTTCTTATTTATATCAAAACATATATTCTTATTTATGATTTATTTAATTTATAATAAATCTAAATAAAAAAGTATTTGAAAATGAGGATAGTATTTTAAAATATAGTATCAAAACGTATTAAGTATTATGAAAACGAGATAAATTTTATTTTCTATGTGTACATACTAGTTTATGACCAAAAAAAAGACTAAATAATATAGTCATAAACTCTTGTATAAATTTATTTTATACAAACTAATGTGACATTACAAAATTAGTTGAATTAAATATCTTTTGGCTCACATTATTTATTTTTATTATTTTGTATTTTCATTCAACCAATGAATTAATGCCAAATCAATTTATATAAGATAAATTTATAAAAAAATTTGTGATTATATCATCATCTATAACAAAAATATAATAATATAAAGAGAAATTAAATAATGAGAAATTTATTAGTGATAAAAGCTGAGGCCGGGGACCAATTAGGATCCACATAGCACAAGCCCTTAAACAGTACCGACACACCTCAACCCCCGCCGCCTGGTTTTGTCTAGACCCGGCACTCCCACCGTTTAGACAAAAGATAGAAACATTGTTTGAAATTTCAAAAGATAAATCAAAAATCAAAATAGTATAATAACATTTGACCCTGAGATTTTGAGAAATTACAAATAAGTGCATCATTAATTTTCTTCTTCAATTTAAACATTACATACGGCGTTGAATTTTACCCGTGCGAGCTATGTTTAATTTTTTTATATCTCTTACTTCAACCGAAGGGATTTAACTAATTCAAATGATATTATTATAACTTGTTCATATGTTCCCTTACTATTATATTGATAGGACATTGAAAATGAACAATTAAGGAACAAAATAAAAATTTTGTGATTTAGAGTTCGGAGCAAATATTCCTTTAAGATGATAAAAATAAAGAAAATAAATTATATTCATATTTGTGATATTAAGAGAGTAGCGATAGCCATTTAATAACCTTATAATTTTATTTAATTCTAAAATATTTATATTTTTTACTACCACCTAAATTACTAAAATCAACGTAATCACATTACCCGCTATCTCTAATCTCTATCTCATACTCCACACCACTAACTCTTCTTCAATATTTGAACCTCTCATCATAGAAAAATAGTGAAATTTTTTTTAAGGTACTTGTTTGCTTATTTAAAGAAAAATTCTTTTATTTCAATTAATTATACTAATTACAATCTAAAATGAATTCATCAATTAGTGCAAGTCGAGATCTCTGTTTTAATTAATTTATTCTTTTATAAGAATGACTATTGGGCAAAAAATGTAGACTCATGATGAATCTAGGGAAGGTTTGTGTATTTTATTTTTTTTATCATGGATTTGTATCCACAGTAGTAGAAATGACATTTATTGATTGAGATGATAATAAATAATAACAAGTAATTTTGAATTTACCTTTTAATAGGCATATGCCACATTGTTTCGTTACTTGTAGGCTGACAATGGTTGTGTTTAAATAGTTTTGTGTGGTATTCTTACCGTGTCGTGTTAAATTACACATAGTTAAACCCATCTATTATTTTATTTAGTTGAAAAATGAGATTTTGTACCTTTTTTTTTTATCATTATCATCTTTTTTGAATTGACCCATTTAACCCGCTAGTTTTGGTATTATATCTTAATAATATAATACCAAATAAAAGAAAATATTAATATGCGTAATGTTTAACATCATCAAATAATGTACAAAAAATCAAATATTTAGTCAGGAGCTGTGCTTGGTGTAGAGAAAAATGAGAGAAAGATGAGAAAAATTTGCCCCATCTCTCTCTCTACCCACCCACTCTCTCTCTTTCAATTTCTTCTTTATTCATATCATCTTTCTCTATACGTAGCATTTTTCGTTAGTTATAGGCATCGATATCATTGATTAAAATCCTCGGAGAAAAAAATTATAAAAAGATAGTTATGTTCATGAGAAGATACAAATGTATAGTGAAGGTTATAAATTTTACAATAAATATTAAAAAAAAATTAGGGCTTGCCAGAAGTTTACATACATAGTCAATTTTAAATTTCACTCATTACCCATTAATGTTTCATACAGGGGCGGAACAAACCAATCTTGGCTGGAGGGCCAAAGAATTTTTTCAAGCCTATAAAATAAGTATTGTATTAATATATGTTTATTTTAATATAAAATATTAAGTATTAAACTTTTTTTTTTTACAAGGGCCATGCCCCATGCCAGTCTCTTAATAAATCCGCCCTGATTATATATTAATGAGTAACAGGTGAAATGAATTTTTAATCTTAAACTCTAAATCTGACTCCTTATGGAATGAGTTTTAATAAGTTGATCCATCAATGATATGATCGACCCAATAATCATTTTTATCGTGTGGGTTTTATGCGTATTAATGGGTAGTATAAACTTTTGCCATTAATAATTGCTTGGGATGAAAAAACTTAGAATGCTGTTTGAAGAGGGTGATATTATTATATATTAGAAGCTATGGACCTACACTTTATTATCCAAAATAAAAATTTCACGCTCCTCTGTTCTGTCTCGCTCTTCAAACCAAGAAGAGTCCGCGTGAATTCCACGCCCAAAATCAAAATTAAAATGAAACTCTTTATATAAACAAGAAACAGCCAATTCACTCTCCCTTTCTCTCTCTAAAATTCAAATTCGGATCTATTTTTAAAAAACCCTACATCCTCTCTCTACGCATAGATTCTCTCTCTCTCTCTCTCCGTAACTTCACAGCACAATGAGGAAGGGAGCTAAGCGAAAGGGAGCAGCTGCAGCTGCCGCAGCAGCAGCAAAAGCTTCTTCTTCTTCGCAAGAGAATCACAAGGAGGAAGACGAGCAGCAAAAGACCAGCAAAGCTCATCGAGCTAAGCGTGTCAAGGCTTCCAAGCCGGAGACCGAGCCTGAGTACTTCGAAGATCAACGCAACATGGTAAATTTTGTTGTTTCTTGCTGTCGTTTGCCGCTGTTTGGTTTCGTTCTGTGCTGACGTTTTTTTTCCCCGGTGACGCATTAATTTGACGCTGTGAAAAGTTTGTTGTTTGTTTTGTATTTTTTGGAGTAATTGTTAGGTTTCTGACACAAATTTTAGGAAATTAAAGGCTGTTAAAAATATTTTGAGCTTTTCGAAATGGAACAGTTGCGTGTAGGTATCAATGTCTGTGAATTGGATTGCTGTTCTTGAAGTGCATTGTTAATGAATTAGTATCTGCAAAAGATATAAAACAATTTCAATCAGAAAAGTTACATTGGACGAAGCCATTGGAACTAAGTGTCGACTTGTGTTTTATGTTTATGAGAGGAGAAGTCAGAAAAATAGAAATTTAGGAAGCTTGTTAGGTTTGGAAAGTGAATATGTGCATTAGGTTTCAATGGCTTTGTGAATTAAATGCTATTGTCCAAGTGCTTTTTTTATTAAATTAGGCAGCATGAAAGTTAAAAAATAATAATAAAAGGGAAGTTAAATTAGAAAATATGATATTATTTTGTTTTCTTATCTTTTATGTATCCATGTAGTTAAGGTAATTTCTCAGTTAGGGAAGTATTATTACTCTTTAATCTAGAGAAGTGTGCTCACGCGCTCGTACGTAGTGGTTTTGCATTTTACCATGTTTTCTTTTACTGATTGGAATTGTTTGTTTTATGTTATGTAGGAAGATTTGTGGAAGGAGGTGTTCCCTGTTGGAACGGAGGTTAGTTTGATAATTTTGTTTACTGTTACAAACGTTGTTCACTTGCTCTCTTTATATAATCTAGTAAGTACTTTTGCTTGCCAGTGGGATCAATTGGATTCAGTCTACCAATTCAAGTGGAACTTCTCAAATCTAGAAGTAAGGCATTAAACCATCATTTCTCTACGTTTTTATGTTTATAGATTGGCTCTTTGGGGTATTCTTTTTTGGTGAACCAATTGGAGAGTATGTGATGAATTTATTTTTAATTGTGTGGTCAGGATGCTTTTGAAGAAGGGGGAGTACTTTATGGGAAGAAAGTTTATCTCTTCGGTTGTACAGAGCGTAAGTGGCTGACAACTTATTGGCTCTTTTGGGTGGCATTTCTATTCTGTTCACAAATGTACATAATGGAGTATGGAAATTATGTTTATAGATGCTAAATTTTGATCAAGTTCTATGTCCTTGCAGCTCAATTGGTACCATATGAGAATAAAAACAAAATTGTCTGCATACCTGTGGTGGTTGCTGTAAGTCTGTTCATGTGGCTGCCTTTTTGTGTGTTAAGTTTGCCAAAAACAGCTCTATTTTTCTATCATGCGTATTTGAATATTGGTATTTCTTGTTTCAGGTTGTATCTCCTTTCCCACCTTCTGATAAGATAGGTATTAAATCAGTTCAGAGAGAGGTGGAAGAAATAGTTCCAATGAAAGAAATGAAGATGGACTGGGTTCCATATATACCTCTTGAGAAGAGGTATCTAAAACAGCATTTTTTTGCCGTTGATTTCAAAGTAGTTTTTTGAACTGTTTCTCTCTACTCATCATAAGGATTATTTCATATAATTTTGATGTCATTGTATAATGTAATTCCTCTGCAGAGACCGACAAGTTGAAAGGTTGAAATCTCAAATTTTTATTCTGAGCTGCACTCAAAGAAGGTAAAAAGTTGTGTTTTCACTTTCTCTCTTTTATTTATTTATTTTAAATATGTTGTAGAGGAATTGACTGATTTTTAAATGGGACAGAGGTATAAGGATGTGATTTTGCAACACACTTGACTACAAATTGATGTTAACATATTTTATAGAAAAAAAATCTTGTTTAATGTTCATTATAATTTGACTGTATATTCAGTAGACTATGAAGCTTTCATGAGCTAGTTTACACTATTCATTGAAAGAATAAGCTATTACATTTATGTTGTATCCTGAAATAACCTATCAGACTTGGCTCTTTAATTCACCAGAGGCTTTCTTTCAGCCTGGTAACTTTTGTACTTTCCCACATTGTTCACCCGTTCAGAATACATAACTCCTCTATACGAAGTTTCACTTATCATATCATACTTTATTCTCGCAAAATTGTTTCTTAATTTTAACAATATAAAATTTTCATGCATATCAAGTGTATCAGTTTGATAAGGAATAGACTTCTGGTTTGCTACTATTGAATTCTTTTTGCAAATATTAGGATGTTTCATGTTTGTATAATGATTACTTATTTAAATTGCTTTCTATTCTGCAGGTCTGCTTTGAGACATTTGAAGGTGGACCGCCTTAAGAAATTTGAATATTGCCTACCTTGTGAGTATAGAGTTAAACTTTGATGTTCATTGCTGCATTATAGATTTTATGGTGCTTGACTACTTATCGTGGTTGACTACGTGGTGAATTTTACTCTAATGGGCTGCCACTATTGAAAGGACTAGTGATAGTGAAGAAACGAGAAAAAAAGAAAAAGAAAAAGAAAAAGGCAACATTTACTTTGTAGTACTGTGAAAATTGTTGATATGACAACCACTGTTTCGAGAAAATGCTTGTAATTAACATCAGCTGTAATTTGTTTTGATATGGCAAGGAATATATTGCTTTGATGGTGATTCATTATATATTACTGCTACTTCGTGTGGCACTTTAGCAGCTTCTTGACATTGTTATATTTTGACAGATTTCTACCAGCCATTCAAGGAAGATGAATTTGAGCAAAGCACTGTGGTTCAGATAATGTTTCCAGTAGAACCTCCTGTAAGTTTATGTTGAAAAATATAACCGATAGACATCAATTTTTGGATTTTGATGATTCATGTGATTATATTTGAAAATACATCATGCTACCTTTATGGCAATGAATAAAGCAAATTTATGTAATTTGATCATTTTAACCCCTTTATTCCTGCAGGTTGTCTGCGAGTTTGATTGGGAATTCGACGAAGTTGATGTATGGACTTATCCTTTATGGTTTTGTTTGGCATAATCTGAATGACTTTGGATGTGAAGTTGGTGCAGTGTGTAGTGGTTAACATTATGGCCATAGTTCAACAACCCATTGATACTTGTCTACCTCTCAGTGTGGGGGTCCCTTTAAACCATAGGGTCTTGGATGGGTTGCCATTGATTTAATCTCTTGCCATAATCCTGTCACAGCATTTTGTTTACTGATCTGGTCAAACCTGGGGTTTTTTGCTCTATTTCTTTGATTTTGCTACATGTGGAGGATGGAGTTAAGCATAATGTTATTGCTGAAATACTTTTTGTTGTTTTTATGCTCCCTCTCCCTTAAAGGATGAAAACATAGAAGAAAACTGATTGGTAAATGTATCTATGAGCTGTAGGAGTTCACTGATAAGCTGGTTGAGGAAGAGGCATTAGCTGAAGATCAAAAGGATGCTTTTAAGGTAACTCTAATAATGTTTTTGAAAGTGACTAATAGATTTACTTTTTCTGGAGTCACTGATGGTTTCCTTTCCTTTTTGTTGTCAGGATTTTGTAAAAGAGAAAGTTCGTGAAGCGAAGAAAGCTAATCGAGAGGTATTTTATTGCTTGTAGATATTCTTGTGATATAGAACTGTTTCCTTGGTTTATCCAAGTCTTTCAAAGTTCATGTTTTGTAGGCAAAGGAGGCGCGGAGAAAAGCCATCGAAGAAATGAGTGAGGAGACTAAAGCAGCTTTTGAGAGTATGAGGTTTTACAAGTTCTATCCTGTGAAGACACCGGATACACCAGATGTATCAAATGTTAAGGTAAAGTTGTAAGATCGCTGCTTCTTATATACCTCATGCACAGAATCTTTTAGATTCTCAATCTCGTGTCTCTGGCTCTTTGAACTTCAAAAGTGACATTGATTCTATATGCAATAATACTTTGTTGAGTTTGGTAACGATATGTTTGCATACCAAGGGAGATTGCTTCTTAAATTTGATATTTTATTTCCACAGTTGAAAATTTTCCAATCATGATGTGGTTTTACATTAATCTGATCAATTCAGATGATTTCTGTCAATGTAGTCGACTAGCTTGTTTTATGAAGTCTTGAGTTTGAGTGTGTGTTCATCAAATTCTCTACCTAAGTTTTACTCGTAGTATTTCTATACCTTTTTTGCCTTTTTCTCCTTGAATATGTCAATAGTTTGCACACATTGGAAATGCGATTCTAAGAATCGATAACACATGGAGTTCAGCTCTAGATGAAAAAAGTTTTAAGTCTCTTGTGCACTTGATCCAAAAGATGAAAAAAGAGGGGGGGAAAAAACATATCTTTTGATACCTCCTTTACTTCAAATGGTCTTCTCGTTGATATAATCCTCAGGACCATTTTTTCCTTGGTATATCTTGCTTTTAGATTGTACCTTAGGCAACCTGCTAGCAAATTATTTATTATCCTTTTCTTAACTTTGGATTTTCTGCTTGATTTGAAGTTTACTTGAATTTTTTTCATAATTCCATTTAGTTATTGAGGAGAAAGGGGATCCACTTTTGTATTAAACTAAAATCCCAAAGGGAAAATGAAGAAGGGGACTCACACTTGCCCTTTTGTTTCTGAAGGATAAACATATCTTGTGCAATATGAAATTATATCTAATGCATTGCATTTGTGACACATTTCATATTGCATCCTATTTAAATTCAAGTAATCATTGTTTTGTCATCTGAAATCATTGTTAAGTAGATAGATTCACACCTCCTGAAATTAGGAAGTTTTCTTGAAAACATGCATTTTCATTATTTATTTCATTTTTTTCAAAACTATGGGATGGCTGCTTTGATGTTCAATGTGCACAAAACTGTTGTCGACCATTTTTGAACTGAGTCTTCTTGATCTGCTAGAATGCATTGCCTTTGCTGTTTTTACAGAAGTAACTATGCTACACTACCAGTGTCTTCAATTAATTCTTTTGCTGTGTCATAATTTTTCTTTGCAGGCTCCTTTCATAAACAGATACTATGGTAAAGCTCACGAGGTTCTATAATTGAGCATTCTCTCAACAATTGTATAACACAGATATCGAAGTCTTCTCTGGCTTCCAAAAAGTGTGTCCATTGCTCAACGATTTTGTTTGTCATCAAAGACGTTGGGGGCATGCCTTCGTGCCCCATCACATCATTTCTTAGGTCACTCTAGCTGTCTCGGAAGAAATATGTAAAATTTGTAGTTTCAGAGCTTTTAGATAAACCAGTTCAGAACGTTCATGTTACCATAGGAGAAATCTGTAAGATGCATTGGTGGGGCTTTTCCAAATTTTAAAGTTTACTTGAGCTTCAGGAGTTGAATTTTCCTCTTGCTCAAATTTGTTCGGGTTTTCCGTTCATTACTTATTCTTGTTCCCTCTTAGAAAAATTGCTATGTATGCATTAAGTTGAAATTTTGAACACAATAAATGAAAGAACCAGTTCAATAATTTTTTGCTGCAAATTGTATGAGCATTTTCTGTGCGGTTCATATTATTCTGCCTGCTTGTTAACATCAATTGATTTGGATCGGGGATTCAACTTTATTGCCTACTCTCTTCCCTGTTTCTGTTGACTGTTGGGACTTCTGTTTGAATCAACCTCATGTTATAGCGTACTGAAGCAAAATAATGATACATGAAATGGAGTTTGCTATCTGAATAGTTAACACAACTGCATTCCAAAAACTACAATATCAAGC
Source organism: Citrus x limon (assembly GCA_034663535.1). Taxonomy (NCBI): domain Eukaryota; kingdom Viridiplantae; phylum Streptophyta; class Magnoliopsida; order Sapindales; family Rutaceae; genus Citrus; species Citrus x limon. The sequence continues at coordinate 27,891,851 of CM067997.1, forward strand.
TTGTCTGGGGCCTTGCTAGTGCCAGTTTAGTTCAAACATGAGACAGATCTCATAATTTACTGTTACAAGAAACAAAGCTGCGCACATGGCATTAATCAGGCCAAATAAAATTGGGCACCTTGATAAACAGTACAAGAACAGAAGACTAATTTACACCAATTACTGATAAATCAACCTTTGTCAGATGGTAAATGAATACATAGATCTTTGCATCACACCAAACTCCAGCTTCAATCATGCATAGACGATTGATAATCTAAAACTAGCAGTGAGAAGTGTTCTTTCCATTCACTGGGGCTTGCAAAAGGCATGAGGCCGCATACTACTGGTATAATGAAAAGCAGAGTAAAATAAAACAGGGATCTTCGTACCCAGTATGGAACCATTGTTTTTCTTTCTGCACCTTGACAAACATTGACCGGCCCATGAAGGGCTTGGAACAAATGTGAGGTACAGCTGTTTGAAAAGAAATGTAGCAAGCAGAGAGTCTCCCAGTGTAGGAGCCACAGATATCCGCTGCCTCCAAGCATGTCTACACAAAGCTTGCCGGCAAAGCCACAGACAATTCCTAAGAGCAACAAGATGAAAGTGATCGGCATACTGTGTCTTGAAGTTGCTCCACGCTGGAGAAGCAAGTATGCAATTGCAAGAATCATTAAGAAACCAAATATCATTCGGCTCATTACTTGAACTTGGCACTTGAGAGTGTTCAACCCTGAATTGAAAGATGAGACTGTATTTGGGATCCACCAAGACTTGGCTGCCTGGAAAAAATTAAAAGCACCATCATTTCGTTAACAAGAATAAAAATTGTTATAGGCAATGGGGGAGACATCTCTAAGCCTAAGAGCTGCTTAATTAGTTTGAGAGAGTATAGGAGCAAGAAATTCTAAAACATTCTGCACTTGTTATTCAGCATATAACTAAAGCAGGATTCTGGATCTCCCAAATGAAATCAAAATGCAGTTACAAGATCAAAATCTAATTTGTAACCAGGCCTAAAGGCTAAATCTGAAGCTTATCAACAGTTAAACAGGCCTAAAGTAAAGCAAGTGCATGAAATTTAATTATGATCATGACATCTGAAAACAAATGATTGTTTGAATCAGAAGCAATAAATCAGTTGAAGCAAGAATGAAGAAACAGTCCTTACCTGGGGTGAAGGTGTACAGGCAGCAGTAGCTTCAGAAATCTTTCTATACGAATAGACATAAGCAGCATACGAGAGGGAGGCCGACATGATCACTATACCAGCAACAAGACAGTCTATGCATTTTGTAAGCAGCTCCGCATGTCTCGTGTCTTCTACTTGATTCTTTAATTTTTCAGCTTTAAAGGATGCCTTGGATATACCCATAGCTAGTTTTGACCTCTCCAAATGATTTGAATCAAGGTTGAGAGCCAACTGGGTCTCTTTCAACTTCATTTTTTGCATTGCAAGATTGAGTTCCAATGCCTTGAGGTCATTTGAACGGACTTGTTCCACAACAGATTTCTCCATTGTACTAAGCACGTTCTGATTGATTACAGAACCTAATCTGCCAGAAGAGGCACAAGCCAGTTGGTTGTTTTCACTGTGCAGTGCAAGTTCCTTACTAATAAAGTTCGCTGCTATTTGCTCTTGTACTTCTTCAGCCGCAGACAAAACATCTTCAGTTTCAATAGTAGGCAATTCTGTCTCCGAGTGACAATAATTAACACCACAAGGGCTTGTGCTACCAACTTCATTTGAAGCCACATCCAAAATCGACAGACCTTGGTTCTTTAAGTGGTATCGCCCCTTACTTGTGGATGACTCATTAATCAATCTAAGAGTCCTCAATGTGCTCCCAAATGATTTCTCAAAGTTCCTTGCAAAATAATTAAACTTGTCCCCAAACACCTGCCACCGCAAAGATGGTAAAAAACGTGGGCACATTTGTATCACTTAAGAATCTTGATCTTCTCAATCAGCAATATAAGTTGTTGCTTACATTGGTTAAAGATTCTCTGACAGCTGAAGTGCAGACCTGCAAGTAAGTTCATAAATTTAAGAGCGTTTTAGTGACTATCTGAACACCAACAGCATCAAAAAACCAAATGATAAAAAAAAGAGTGAAGAATATGAATGAAGCTCCGTTAAAATTTTCAAATAGACTTGGCAAGTGAAATAACAGTTATAAGATACTATGGTAAATGACTGCAAAAGTAAAACTTAAAAGAGTTTAACTTCTTAGTCTCATTGGAAACTGGAATTATACCCTTGAAAGATGATCAATGGACATCGTATCACCAGCCGCATCTTTTCTCTCCAGAACCTAGAATAAAAAAGTACCACATTTACAATATTAATTGAAAAATAATAACATCAATCTTAAAAGTAAAAAGTAAAGAAATCAAAATTGTCTTTTACATAAGAATTTTGAGAAACAATAAATGTTAGTCTGCAGCAGTCATAGGACAACTAGGACTAGCATTTAAGAACTGTGTGAAACTCACACCTCTGCCTTGCCCAGAGCCAAGATTCAAAAACAATGGCTTGAGCCTCAGACATTGGTTCTAAATGCAAACACAGATGCTTCAAGGAGTGAGGCACATCTGAGTCACTAGTGTCAAGCTCCACTACTTCTTATATACCTGAGCAGTTGTAAACTGATTCGCATTAAATCAGGAATACAATAGGCATGGCAATACCCAATCCCCAACAGTCTTCATTTCATAAAATGGAAATACAGTGATAAGAGAAATCATAAATAAGTTTTTCAAAGAAATAAGAGATACACAAACTTTTAAGGAAGATCACTAACAAGAAAAAGGAGCATCTAAGATTTCAATTAATGTAGATTACCAAAATAAATTTTTTACTTTTTTTGGATAGCCCAGAAATTACCCCGAACCAACTTAGTTAACTCAAGTTTAAAGCTAGGCACCCAGTGAACCCTACACTCTCGGGAACAGGAAACTCGTGGCTTTTCACTAGGTAGATAGCCTTCAAAAATCAATCCCAGACCTTGTGGGAGCAAACCACAGGCTTGACCACTTGATTAACCTCTCATACAATATAATATTTGATATTTTGCACCAGAATGAGTTTTATACTCAACATAATATGTCGGAGAAGACATATTATGCAGCTGCTACTTCACCAGAAACATGTTTCCAAAAACACAACAGTCTTCATCTAAACCTCTGCATACAATCCACGCCCGTAGAAAGATGAAAACATTTCATGGCAAATGCTTGCTGTCAATGATCTCATTTTCATGATCTCCTCCACAAAATAAACGAATGCAAATCGCAAGAAGATTTAAAACTTAGCTTTCTACCACTCCCCCCCCCCCCCCCCCCAAACTTCTTCCCTGGTTGAAAAAGTAAATAAACAAAAAGCAAAAGACTTGCACAAGATTCTGGACACAATCCACTGTATCATACAAGGTCTACTCTACTCATATGATAAAATTGATGCTAGTCGTTACTCACTTCCTTTAATCAAATTAGGTAGAGAATATCAATGACTAATTATCATATATAAACTACAGATAAAGCAAATAATAAGTATTCCACTACCCTTCTTAGAGTTACATTGTCATTAAAGCTACTCATTTGGATTTTATAGCTCTATCTCAAATTAGCAGAAAACTTCAAAGGCAGGTAAAGCTAAATAACCTCAAATCAACTCTAAAAATGTAAACTTTTTCGAGATCTCCAACTCCAAGTCACAATTCTAAACATAAATTTCAACAAACCAACAATCAGCAAATATGACCCAAATCTATCAATAATCATCCCCTAAAAATCACACAAAAAGTCAAAACTAAAAATCAAGACTTCCAAACTCAATAACATAACTTTAGCTGCCCAAAACTCTAAATTGCCCTAAAGACTAAACCTTTAAATCACCAATAAAATAGCCAAACAAAAATCATAAAATAACTTCAAAAGAATAGGAACTTGAAGCAACCTGAGCAACAACAGCAGCAAAGGACATTCCCAGAGGAAGCGCAATGGCCTCAACACCACCGCCCTCGCTTCTTCGAATCGGACCGAGCCGGTCAACTCTCATACTTCGCCGTCTGGGCGCGACGCGCGTGCCGCTCCGCGTGAAACAAGAAAGGCGAGAAGACGAAGATGATGCCGCGTCTTTAAAAAATCTATTTTTCTTCTTCTTTTCATAGCGGACGCGTTTTTCGGGGGCCGAAGAACTGTCGACTGTTGGATTGGGATCAACGGAAAATGGGTTTAAAGGGTTTTCTGTGGAGACGCATGTAGTGGATTGTTGGCGTCGCGGAGAAGAAGAAGAAGAAGAAGAAGAAGAAGAAGAAGAAGGCGGCCGAGGGGTGTCCATGAAAGAAGAGAAAAGCGGATGGGGTCATTTTTTAGAATCATGCAAATATAAGGGAGCGTGGGAGGTTGAAAAATATTCGACTTTCGTAAAACTTACCTTAGGATATTGGAAACCGGAAGCATCAGTTTGCCTTGTGACTCTTTTTGGGAATTTTCCTATTTAAAGGCCACAAAAGTATGAGTCTTTTTCAAAATTTATTTATCACTATTTTTTTATGCTTAAAATTATTATAAATTTTAATATTCTTGATTTTTTATGGAATCATTAACTTCTTAAAAATTATTATTTTTTTGGAAAGGTTCTGCAAATAATTTTATTTTTTATTTTTTTAAAATTTGCATAAATCAAAATGTACTCTCTCTCATTTTGATTTGAGAAAAAATCAAACCCCAAAACTATTCTACCATATTTTCTCTTAGCATAAGCCTACAGTTTATATGTTGCATTTGTGACGCAATTAATGAATCCAACATAAACATGATACGGATTGAGGGTTCAGATAGACTTAAAATGACACAATTATTAAGCAAATTAAGGTTTAAATTGACATTAAATGGCAATATTATCAAATAAATCAAATCAATCTCACATGTTTATTAATTGAATCAGGTTTGAATTTTGAGGCCCCACTCGCTAACCTGCTCATAAGATGATTAAACTTTGGATAAATTATATCATATATTTTTTTCTCAAATAAAATTGTATATATTACAATTTTAAAGGCCGCGAATGATGATATTCATTTTTAAAATTAATTTGTCACTATTTTTTATGCTTAAAATTTTTATAAATTTTAATATTCTTGATTTTCTTGGAATTATTAATTTTTTAATATTATTTTTTGTAAAAGTTTTGCAAATAATTGTATTACTTTTTTTTTCATTATTACATTAATCAAAATGCACTCTTTCTCATTTTGTTTTGAGTAAAAATCAAGAGTAATGATATATCTACAAACTCTTATACAAATTTATCTTGTACAAACTGATGTGGCATGATAAAATTGGTTAAATTAAGTATCTCTTGCCCCACATGATTTATTTTCATTATTTTATATTTTTATTCAATCAATGAATTGATGCCACATCAGTTTGTACAAAATAAGTTTGTATAAGAGTTTGTGGCTATATCATCACTCAAAAATCAAACACCAAATTTATTCTACCATATTTTCTCTTGGCATAAACCTATGGTTTACAAGTGGCGTTTGTGGCACGACCAAGGAATCCAACATAAACACAACGTGATTTGAGGTTTCAAATTGACTCAAAATGACACGATCAATTAGAAAATTAAGGTTAAAATTGACCAAAAATGACAAAATTATCTAAAAAATCAAATTGAGTCGGGTTCAAATTTTGAGATCCCACTTACCAACTTGTTCACGAGATGATTAACTTTTCGACAAATTGTATCACTTTTTTTTTTTTTTTTTATCAAATCAAATTATGTATATTACAATTGCAAAATTTTCCATGGATTTCCCTAACTATGTAGATGCGGTTTAAATTACAAAGCCCAAGAATAAGTACGTGATGGCCTATGTGTTCAAAGAGGATTAAGTAAAATGTAGAGTAAAAGGACTTCTACTTATTCTTGTCGAACAAGTAAAATTGACTTGAGTTAATTAGTTATTTTAATTTAATTATAATTTAAATTTATTTACTTATTTGGATTTAGACCTGGATCAAAATAATACTATCAAATTAATTTTCTACTTAATATTTTGATGTTTAATTTTTAGTAAAAAAACATCTTTTTATTTTCCTATCAAATTATTTATCTTTGTGTGGTTAAGAATTCAAACAAATATCTATTTAAGAAATTAATATTCCAAAAGAAAACTCTAAGGAACAATCTATTGAATTTTATTGTTTAAGTAATTCTATACTTATGAAATTATGAAATTAAATGATGAAACATGTGGAAGAAAATAATTCATAGGTATTTAAGGAAGGGCCTTCTTAAGGCATATTATGTCGAGAAAATATACAACTAGATTGAATTGTGCCTTCAACAATGGGTTCTTCTGATCCATTCAAGATGCTTAGTGGAAAAAAAAAATTAAAAGAATGGTGGATCCACAATGAATTTACTTTTACTTTTTAAACCCCGTTCTCTTTTGTGTTTTTAGTGTAGTTTGGACATTAGAGTCCCAAAAATGTTGTAGCTTGGAGTTTTCTTTTATTTTATACAATTGTATTTTAATGTATGGAATTTTGATGAAGTTAGGTATTCGAGTGACATGTCATTTTGATGCGGACTAAACATACGACAGGGTGCATGCACATTCTCCAAAAAATGACATGTCCCAAATAGCTCCAAAAAATGACATGTCCCAAATAGCATGCGCTGGCGCATACATTTAGGACTATTTGTTTAATACTTTCATTAAGATTGCATGTCGTCTAGAGATTTTCTAGATGTACGTCGTGTTGGCTTCTTATTTTTCTTACGACGACATGTCATTTGCAATTTATGAAAAGAGACTTTATTCTTCTCGAACAAGTAAAATTGACTTGAGTTAATTATTTAAATTTTATTAAAAATTGAACTTATGTACTTATTTGGGTCTAGATCCGGACCCAATCGGAATAGGGCTACTAAATTTATTTTGTACTTAATATTTTGATATTTACTTTTCAATAAAAATCCTCTTTTTATTTTCCTACCACATTATTTATCTTCATGTGATCAAGAATTCAAACAAATATCTATTTAAGGATTTAACAATCCAAAAGAAAACTCTAAGGAACAAGCTATCAAATTTTGTTGTTTGAGTAATGCTATATTCATGAAATTATGAAAATAAAATGATGAAATTTGTTGAGGAAAATATTTGATAGGTATTTAAGGAAGGGCCTTCTTGTAATAGATGATGTCGAGAAAATATACAACTAGTTTGAATTGTGCCTTCAATAATGGGTTACTATGATCCATTTGAGATGCTTAGTGAAAAAAGATTAAAGGAATGGTCGGTCGACAATGAATTTACTTTTACTTTTCAGTCTCCCTGCTCTTTTGTGTTTGTAATGTAACCGGAACATGAAAGCCCCAAAAAGGTTGTAGCTTGAAGTTTTCTTTTATCTTATACAATTGTATTTTAATGCATGAATTTTGATGAAGTTGGGTATTCAAGTGACATGTCATTGGCTGTGGATGAAATATGCCCATACTCTAGAAAACGATATGTCCTAATATATGCACTGGCGCACTTGTCGTTTACTACTTTGATCAAGATGGATTGTCGTCTATTGTTTCACTAAATGTACGTCTCGTCAGCTTCTTATTTTCTTCTGTGACAACATGTCATTTTTTTGCTGCAGTTTACAGAAATAGACTTTACTTATTCTTCTAAACAAGTAAAATTGACTTGAATTAATTAATTATTTAAATTTTATTCAAATTTGAACTTATTTAATTGTTTGGGTTCGAATCCGAATCCGGATCGGAGTAAAACTAGAAAATTTATTTTTTTCTTATTATTTTGATATTTATTTTTCAGTAGAAATCATCTATTTATTTTTCTACTAGATTATTTATTTTCGTGTTGTCAAGAATTCAGAAAAAACATCTATTTAAGGATTTAATAGTTCAAAAAGAAAACTCTAAGGGATAAGTTATCGAATTTTGTTGTTTAAGTAATGCTTTACTCATGAAATTATGAAACTAAATGATAAAATATGTGGCGGAAAATAATTCATAGGTATTTAAGGAAGGGACTTCTTGTAGTAGATGATGTTGAGAAAAGATATAACTAGTTCGAATTGTATATAATGAGTTCTTATGATCCATTCAAGATGTTTAGTGAAAAAAGATTAAAAGAATGGTGGATCCAGAACGAATTGATTTTCACTTTTTAATCCCCATTCTCTTTTGTGTTTGTAATATAGCTTAGACATAAGAGTCCTAAAATTGTAGCTTGGACTTTCCTTTTACTTTATACAATAGCATTTTAATTCGTGAAATTTTGATAAAGTTGGGTGTTTGAGTGATACGTCGTCTGATTATCTACTATGTGCGACATGTCATGTTTTTATTTGCTAGTAAACATTTCCTAAATAGTATGCGATGGCGCATCCTGTGTAGCACTTGTCGTCCACTGTTTTCCTCTAGATGACATGTGGTTTGTCTTTTTTCTTATGTAAGTGTTGTTGTTTTTTTTTTAATTTTCCATCGAAACGGCATGACATTGTTGTTGCTGCTGCAATTTACGGAACTAGTCTTTTCTTATTCTTTACTAGATTGCAATTCTTTTGTAAACCAACACGAGTCGTGGAAGATAGCAGATTGGAGCCACCACAACTCATAAATGTGGAAACTATCCTCGGGTGTAATTGTTTTGTTGCAAAGAGAGCAAATGTTTTAAAAAATCCACAGTCGAGGTAGCGACAGTATCACTAAACAAAGATTCACCGCAGCCATGGCAAAGAAGTTGGCCATTATTCCCACAAAGGATTCTTGTGGATTATATTTTGGAATCATCTCCATCGCTCTTAATTACTCTCTTTGTTTGTGTTTCCTTACTCCGTAGTTGATTGCTCTTTCTTTTACAAGCATCCAAGTCTCTGTTTCCTTAATATTTCCGACTTCGAGTTCCCTCTCTATTTCACAAATAAATTAAGCAAAGAAAATCTTTATTTTTTATTTTTTGTTAACGATTTAGTGCCTGCTAGTTTGTACCCATGATTAAGAAAAAGGACTAAGGTTGTGTTTGCTTGGAATCATCTCCATCTCTCTTAATTTCCCTCTTTGTTTGTGTTTCCCTACAAGCTCAGTCTTTCTTTTACAAACATATATCTCAAAGTCTCACTTTCTCCTAATAATTCCCAATTTCCTCTTTACCACTTTATTTTATGAGAGATTATAGAGTACATTAGAGATAGTACACTATTTAATGCATATATACTTAGTGTATTTCTTTTAAATGTAACTACTAGTTACACAACAATATTTTTAAATAAATGCACACACAACATACATGCATCTATTGGATATGGTACATTTTATGTACTCTAGAATTTCTCATGTTTTACAAACAAATTAAGAAGCATGGACTATTTACTCTGTAAAAACTTTCGTTTGACAACTATATAGATACAAAACCATTACCTAATAACGTATTATGCATGCGTAGTAGGAGAGAAACGTTTTAAATAAAATATATTGACTCCTGGCTCTGCAATTTCATTATAAAGATAGATCATAGACGATCGATGAATGTTATTGATTCTCCCTTTCGATACGATGACAAGATTTAATATTAATGGTGCCTACCAATTGATGTTTGGCATCTTTCGATCACAGTTCGATTGATTACTTTGATCCCTAATGTATTTCTAACTCAAAGCGTTAACTCTAACACCAAGACAAATCACTCGTAGTGTTGCATGAGAAGCCAGCTTTATGTACTAATAAACAAAACAAATTTCATTAGTTCATGTTAATCAAGTGGGGAAGCTTAATGTACTAATGGACAAATTTCATTAGTTTATGTACCTAACGAACAATTTGACTTCGACTAACTTATTGCTCATTTTACTAGAGAAGCAACGAATCTATTTTATTATTAGCAACCAATTTGTATAAAAGTTTAAGAAAGGTTGGGCTACGCCTTTTTTTTTTTTTATCATTTCAGAAACTGGTTTATTGAAAAATGCTATAGAAATAGAACGCTGACAGAAACAAAGTTAAATAATTGTTGGTTTATCTTATTTTCTAATTAAGTGAGTAATTAAACTGACGGTGATTTTACCATCTTTCTACTACCATTCTGTTATTATTGTTATTATTATTTTATAAATTTAGATATCTTTTGCTCTTGGTTTATTAGTTATTAATTACATTCCAAACATCATTGGCAAATGGGATCAATTATATTATTGTTGTAATTATTCTCAAAGACTTTGAGCTGATGTATTGATGCGTAAATTAGTAACTGTACTAGTCGGCACAAGTAATATAATGAAGAGTAGAATATCATTCCACAGAAATTGTATATCTTATTAGTTACCGAAATTATTTTAACTCTAATTTATTTGAACAATCGAATAAGCGAATTTAGATTAAAAATTAAAATAAAATAAAATAACTAAAAATTAAATAAAGATGCAGATAGTAATAGAAATTACTAAGAGATTAAGACGCTAGGACATCCGATTTCACCATAACCAATCCAATTTAATCCTCCATCTATGCTATTAAAGTTTATTACTCATATTGACAGTGAATTTCCCTAATCTATTCAATATCTTCTCTCGAGTAATTTCAAAAAATACCTTCACATTTTAACCCACTATATCTCTATATGAATTTAAATATGCAAAGATTCATTAAGCTCTATGGAAATTCTTAGAAAAACTGCATGAATCACGTTGGCACATTGTTGTGCGCGGAATGCGGAATCAAGCGCACCAAATAATTATAGAAAAATAAAAGACACAAAATTTACGTGGTTCGGCAATATGCCTACGTCCACGGAAGCAAGAGAAAAATAATTGTATTATTAACAATTATTTGAGTAAAGAAATCTCACTTTCCCAGAACCCAAATACAGCCAGTACTCTCACACACACTCTCCAATTGCTCACACTCTCAGAACTCTCAAAAGCTTAGAAACTTATAAGCTTAACAAATTTTTAGGATGCTTAGAATGAATGATCGCTCCTCTATTTATAGCTGAGCCTTGCCATTCATACTTGCCATTTTCAAAGCAAAAGTATTGTGCTCCTTTCAAATTGTCAAGGGTCGGTGCTAACTTTGGCCAATTTTTCAATTATGCATGTGGCTTACCTTTTCTTTTTCAACCAATTTGAATAAACTCATCAAAAGTCTTTGACTTTTTAACACACATCTCTGTCTTTCGTTCAATTCATGGCATCCATTACACAAAATAAAAATACATAAATCTCCTCTCGGTCTCATTATGTATCCTCAAATCATTTAAATATTGACCAGATATTTAAAAACATTAAACACAATAATGAACATTCAACCATGGAATAATAAACTAAAAATAACAAAGATTTATGAAATTAAATCTTCATAATTAGGCTACATCGTAGCCCTAGTAAAATAAATTAGTTCATGAGAATATAAAGAGAATCCATGAATTTGATTAGGAACATTCAAACAAGATAATCGAGAAGAGAGAAAGAAAAACTCAAGAATTAATACATCTTCCTCTTCCTCTAAATTGTTCTTGCTACTCTCAGCTTTGGCTTAAGACTTGCGGCTGCTGCTCTATTCTTTTTTTTTTTTCTTCTTGGCTCCAATTTTGTGCGGCTCCCGAATCCTTAAATAAAAAAGATTTAAAACGAAACAAACCTAGCCTACTTTCTAAGCCCATGCACGTGAATCAAATGCCAATGCTTTTTGTAATCGTTCACGTGACTTGTACAAATAGCCAATGAATCTATAACATTATTTGGTAATAAATCTAATAATTATCCTTTAAGCATTATTCTTTCCTCTTTTCTTTCACAATCCGCAATTATTTTCCTAAGCGCCAATTTGTTTCCTTTCACTTGAATATTCCCAATACTCTTACAATAACAAAGTATGAATATTAAAATAAAAATTAATATAATAAAATATAATTTAACATAAAATTGAGTTAAGAAAGCATAAAAATAATATATAAATTACTAGCACATCATATATCATGATAATAGTATCCATATGCATTAGGTAAAGGGTATATTGACAGGTGGCTCTATATGTAGATGAAGGAATACAATGAATTTCTCAAAAGTATAAGATCAACTTGTAAACAATGAATTTCTCAAAAGTAAAGAGCAAAATTGAAGAAAACACGGTGTTTGATGAAATGTAGAAGTGTCCAACGAAATGCTTGAAAGGAAAACTTCTTGGCGGGTAACTCAGAATTCATAACTTTGACGTCAGAGCAATGGCAAAGGTGATTCAGTATTGAAGATTATAGCTGAAGTGCAAAGTGGATTCGAGCATTCAAAAAGATAACAATGCTGATTCACTATAATTAGAGGAGGAAAAATGATTGTTCTTTGCAAGGGCTTGGTCCTTGAGTTCACTGGATTCATCTAGATGCATTTTTAACCAATGATTTGTATTAATTTGTTAAAGCTGCAGGTCGCACTAGAAACTTGTATAAAAGGGAGCGTCACATTGCAATCAGATTAATTATGTTGAAATATGTTAAAATTTTTCATCCAATATAATTGGGGCAAAAAGTTAAAAAGACAAAAAGGGAGTTTCATGAAATGGAAAAGAATTCGACCAAATGTATCAAAGAAATCTCCCGACGGGTAATTCAGAATTCATAATATTAAGACAATTGCTAAGTTACAGCTGCCATAACTCACACCCCATTAAAAAAACATGCAAAAAGTAGTAACAGACAGTGGGGTCTGCATGATTTTTGTATGGGGTGTAAGTTACATCATCTGGAACTTAGCAAGACCCTAATATTAATGACGGAGCAATGGTTGCGCATGATCATGGAGATTCGGTATTGAAGATTATAGATTTAAGGTGAGGCAGAATCAAGCATTTAAGAAGATGAAATGACGAGTCACTGTTCGAGGAGGAAGAGTTGTTGTCCTTGCAAGGGCATTTGGTCCTTGAATTTATTGGATTACTCTACTGATGTGTTTACTTGAGGGTTTAGGGAATGAAAATAAAACTCATGTTTACTTGTCAAAATATAATTTGGAAATGAGAATAAAATATGTGGGTCCTACATAATTTGGAAATAAGGAATGTGAATCTCATTCCCATGGGGGGTTGGGAATGTGATTCCCATTCACTGAACTGACTTTTGTATCCCTATAATTTTTTCATATTTTCAGAATTACTCTTGTTCAAATCATAATTAATTTTACTATTTTAAATGTCATTATTATTATTATTAAATTTTATTAACTTTATTATTTTAGTTATTATTAATTATTGTTATTATTATTTTTATTAATATTATCATTATTAACATTTATTATTATTTTTATTTTTTTAATGAATATCATTTTTATAATAATATTTATACATGTATCTAGTTAATGAAAATTACATTAATTAATATTATTGATATTTTGGTAAATTGATTCTTATTCATATTCCTCATTCTCATTTATTTTGCTAAGTAAAAACATTAATAGTATTCTAGCCCATTCTCATTCCTAGCTTATTTTCATTCCACCACATTCCCATTCCATGAAGTAAACGCACCATACATACATTCTTTAATTATTGACTAATATTGGTTACATCTATAGATTGTACTGGAAAACGTCGCTGTTATTACTTCTACAGATGTTGGATTTAACTTTCCAAGATAAATATTTTTTTTTTATATAATTCAAAATTCAAACAAGTCATAAACTTTCCCAAGGGGACAAATTCAAGCAAATTTTCACTTTGCCAGTGATGGGATTTCTGACGCTTACTCATATCCATGGTTGCAATAGATGATGAATTATTTCAAATCAATCGAAGAAAAGAGAAGAAAGATCTTAGAGAATTGATTGAAGTGTTCGATGAAAATCCTCAGAGACAATTCTTGGTGGATAACTCAGAATTCATGATATTGATGACCAACGAGTAAGCATGATCATGGTGATTAAGAATTGGACATCATAGCTGGAATGTGGTGTAGATTTGAGTATTTAAGAAGATAAGAATGATGAATTCACTCCTTCCAGTTACATCTGGTCCTAGAATTTATTGTGTTAAGTAAATAAAAACACCAGCTCGGCCATGACATTAACCCCCCAACGAGGTGGACCACCACAGCCGAGTGGTACGAGCAGAACACTGGTGATGAGCCTTCTACAAACATGGGCCGACCAGAGACATATACTGAGCCGATACCCATCCCCTAAAGAGTGGGCGCACGATCCAGAACCATTGAGGGCGATCCGAGATCCCACGTTTGCCCATAGTAAAGCAGTTAGAGTCCCACTAAGGGCTGCCACTACCCGAAAAAAAAGGAGGGAAGAAAGTAGTTAGAGTCCCACTAGGGGCTGCCACTACCCGAAAAAAAGGGGGAAGAAGGGTGAACGAAAACGGGGGACAGCAGCTATAAAATGGAAATAAATCGATGAAGAAAATGGGAGAAAAAATTGAGAGAAGGGAAAACTTTGCCAAATTGTATCTAGACCCCTTTCTGGTACCAAGAGTGAGCCAATTCTAAACAATTATTGAAACCTTAATTGCACCGTTTTCCCGTAAATACCTTGTGCTAACTTAGGCATCGGAGGGTTTACGCCGGCAAAACCACCGGCGTCTCTGACCTATTTTTGTGAACGCAGGCATAGTGAGAAAAAGAAGGAGAAGTCTAACGTCGGCAACAAGAGCGACCGTTGAAGCAAAGAGAGACTGACATCCTCATTGTTGATACTACAAACGTTGGTGTGAAGATCTGGTCGGGCAGAGGACGAGCAGATTTTGGCATTAACATTTTGGCGCCGTCTGTGGGGAGCTGAATAAAAAGCTACCACCAAATTAGTAGTTATCAGAGAAGCAGCGAACAGATTAGATATGGATGTGTCAAAGAAGAATGCTTTGAGGGAGGACAATGAAACGATGGAGACAATCACTCTCCGGGAAATTACAAACGAAGCCCGAGAGAGGGTGATGCAAGATCGGCTGGAGCGAATGGAGAAACAAATGGAGACTCTCGCGGCCATACTGGGGGAACTGAGGAACGAGAGTAGAAGGGATTGTGAAACCCCCGTGGGAAGAGATGAGGTTGGAGCAGAACCCAGCCTCCGGAGGCGTAGGGTCGAGGAAATCCCTCCGCCGGCAGACCAACCTAATGGGGTTCATCCCCACAGAAGTATTGGTCGGGTCCCAGCAGAATGTTTGGATGAAGGGAGGGACCAACCTCGCCCCGGACAAGTATTGGAAATTGATGGCCGAGCAGCTAATGTCGATGAAGGAGAACTAAGACAGCGATTGCACAACGCCGAGCAGGAACGAGATCAGATAGCTGCGCGTGATCCTGACCGAGCTGTAGAACTGGAGGGGGAGGTGCGCAGATTGGCACATGTGATGGAGGAGATACATGGCAAGAGAAAGCCCATGAGCTGGAGAATAATGTTAGATGAAGAGTCTCCGTTATCAGCCGAGATCATGTTTACCGTAATCCCAAGAGACTTCCGCTTCTCCGACCTCAAATACTCCGGGCGAAGTGGCCCGCTGGTGCACATCGAGCGTTTCAACGACATGACGGGTGTGCAGGGGCTAACACCAGCTCAAAAGTGCAGGGTGTTCCCATTGACACTAGAGGGACGAGCCCGAGATTGGTACCGCAAGCTGCCCCGAGGAAGTATAAAGGGGTACGAGCAGATGTGTCAGGAGTTGGCCGAACAGTTCCGAGGGGCAGTGGCCCCAGAGGACGACATGATGGAACTGATAGGGATGAAACAAGAAGAGCATGAATCCCTTCGAGATTTTGTAAAACGATATCACCGAGCCGTGCTGGATCTGGGAGCTTTTAATCACCCGCAGACGTTGAGGGGATTAAAAGAAGGCGTAAGAATCAGCCGATTGTGGTATAACTTAAGAAGCCCCCTAGTACAGAATTACTCGGCGGGGTATGAGCAGGCGAGGCGAGATATAGAAATCGAAGAGGAGAAAGCGGCAAGAATAAAAAGTGAACGGCTGGAAGAACTGAGGCGAAAGGAGCGGAGAGCCCCGAACGGGGGCGGGTCGGGAAAGCGAGCTGGGGAATCTTCAGTAATGGGCGGAATATCAGCATGATCCCGCCCTTACCCCATAACTCCGAGATCACAATAATTCCAACACAGCCGGGCTCAACCTCCATGCCCCCTCCAGGCAAGTAAGTACATATTTCTTCTCGGTCAACGAAAGATCAGCAGCTAAATTTTACGAGAGTTTTATTAAGGCAAGTAAGTGCCTATTTCTGCTCGGTCAACGAAAGACCAGCAGCTAAATTTTACGAGAGTTTTATTAAGGCAAGTAAGTGCCTATTTCTGCTCGGTCAACGAAAGACCAGCAGCTAAATTTTACGAGAGTTTTATTAAGGCAAGTAAGTGCCTATTTCTGCTCGGTCAACGAAAGACTAGCAGCTAAATTTTACGAGAGTTTTATTAAGGCAAGTAAGTGCCTATTTCTGCTCGGTCAACGAAAGACCAGCAGTTAAAATTTTACGAAAGTTTTATTAAGGCAAGTAAGTGCCTATTTCTGCTCGGTCAATGAAAGACCAGCAGCTAAAATTTACAAGAGTTTGATTAAAGGCAAGTAAGTGCCTATTTCTGCTCGGTCAACGAAAGACCAGCAGCTAAAATTTACGAGAGTTTTATTAAAACAAGTGAATGCCTATTTCTGCTCGGTCAATGAAAGACCAGCAGCTAATTTTACGAGAGTTTTACTAAGGCAAGTAAGTACATATTCATGCTCGGCCAACGAAAGACCAGCATCTAATTTTACGAGAATTTTACTAAGGCAAAATCAGATAAGTTGTCCAATTATTTTGCAGAAACAATCTATGAGCAAAAACCAGACAAGAAAGCCAATAGAGAGCGTCTAAAAATTTATAAACGTTTAAATGTTACAAAACGAATGAAAATCTAGAGTCTATACAAAAATAGACCTAAGGATTAGGAGGGTCAACGGCTTCAGCAGGTGAGGGATCAGCTATCTCTGGAGGTGGAAGGTCAGCAATTCCGGGAGGAAGGGGCATGGACCCTTGTCCCACCTCAAAAGCACGTCCCCTAGTTTCCCCCTCCTGCACCCCATCTAAAGGAGCTTCCACCTGATCCTGCTCACCCAGCTCCTTATCTGCCTAGTCGATCTCCGCCATATACCGCTGCACTCCAGCCTCTAGCTTGCTCATGTCCAGCTCCTGATATTCTTCCTTAAGCACAGACATGATGCAATTATAGGAGAAAGCAAGCCCAGAGTCATACTCGGCATCCAGCCGATCATCCACATCAGCTGATTTGCCTTTCTCCTCAGCCAGTTGCTCACTCAGGGATTTGATCTCTCCCTCAAAGGCGGTCCTTAGAGTATCTCTTTCACTTTGAGTAGCCTGAAGATCGGATTTCAGGTCACCCAACTCACCCTCAAGTTTGGAGGAAGTGGACTCAGCAACCACAACTTTCTCCTCTAGCTCCGTAATCTGCCTATTCAGCTCGGCCAGCTTCTCCTTCGAACGATCAGCAGACTCAACCCTCTTCTTCAAGTCCTGGTTCTCAGCTTGGAGCTTCCTCTCCTGGCGCGTGATCCTATTCTTGTAACAAGATACTATGGTGGCCAACTTGAAGGAGACCCTTTGGATAGAACCAGCTAATTCATTAAGATTCATGCTCTCAATGTCCCAGACCATCTTTGATCCCACCGACTTCCCATAATCCCTCTGATATGGGGTCAAGTAATCACCCTGATCACGAGCCGGAAGAGGGGAGGATCGGTCCCCAGAACGTGTGCTGACCTCAGAACTCTTGTCAGTAGTTTTCTCCCCGACACTCTTACGAGGTGGAGGAGGAGGCAGAGCAATAACAGAAGCCTTAGAAGGGCCAACACTAACTTTCTTAGGAGGAGGAGGAGGGTTGTTGGAACTGCTCGGAGCCCGACCACGCTTTCTGGTCATAGCACTGAGGATCTTGTTATCCATTCCGGCTGCTATTTCCACTAAACCCGAACCGACCAGGCTTGTTGATGACAGGAGGTCTTGATAGGTCGACGCGTTCACCAGAGCAGTCTCCACTTGAAGCAAAGGTCGGTCCTCAAGCCCCCCAATCAAACCCCACGACTCTGAAAAAAATAAAAAAAAAGAGAAGGTTAAAGAACCCAATAAGTGACAATTTGATTAAGAATTTAGGCAAAAAATGAACGACCTGGGGTGACAAAATGTGTTGGAAGGTGAATATCACCACCCAACGAATGAGCTGCGGGGCACCAACTTCCCCCAGCAAAGAAGAATTTGTTCTTCCAATTTTTGCGCGACGAGGGGAAGCCGGTGATTGGTTTCCTCTTTGCAGAGCTCGACATGAAATAATACCAGCCTGCTTCCTTCGGGCTGCTCCTCAGCTGGTATAGATGCTTCACTTCGACAAGGGAGGGCTCCTCTGATCCACACCTCTCCCACAGCATATACATAGCTGAGAGAACCCTCCACCCTTTGGGATGTAGCTGACCTGGGGCCAGGTGCATACCGCCCAATATCTTAGCAAAATAGCGTTGAAGGGGCAACCGAGCACCAAATTTGAAACTCTCCAGGTGCATTGTCACATACCCCCGCGGAGGCCGACTAGGAACATCATCCTTCCCAGGAATCACCAGGAGAACCTCCTCAGGAATATTGTAAATGTTCCTAAGCTTGAACAGGTCAGTTTGGGTGGTGGCACAAACTATGTAATCAATATGATAAGAATCCGTCTCTACCCTATGACCAAGGTTCCTTCTCCGAGGGGGTCTACTCGGACTGGAACTGCTCCCCTCACCATCACCAACTCCTTCAGGGACCCCAACCCCACCGGAGCTATGGCTCTCACCAGAGCCCGACGCAGGTCCACCTCTATTCCCTACAAGCTCTAGTTCGGGGGAGGGAGAAACAACCGAGGGGCATGGGTACTCAAGGGTATCCCTACCATGAGAGGGGCCTACACTACTAGAGGGGCGTAAAAAACCAGTGGGTATTGACAAGTTAAGGTCTGAATCCCCTACTTCTTCGTCACTCTCATCAGCGATTAGCTTCCTCTTCCAATTTGACATATCGGAATCCCAAAAGAAAACAAAGAAAACTCGAGTATGCGGATACAAAAGGGGGCAACACAGAACTCAATCAACAAGAACCAGAGAAGAAATTAAAAAGCAATACCTGAATTGAACTGGTACTAATAGCGTGGCCGTGATAGAAGAAAAACCCAGCAAGTGGATGCTCCGGACACGAGAAATATGAGCAAAGTTCAAAGAGAGGGTTGATTAACGGCGGAGAGACGAATAACGAAACGATGAAGATTTCAATCTAGAGATTTGAAGCGAAAAGGGGGAAATGGAAGCATTTAAGTGAGAGAGGTTCCAGCTCACTCACCAGATATCGAGGAATGGATAGCCCGTCGTTTCAAATTTTAAATACGAAGAGTCTGGAGATCCCACGTTACTAACCGTTATAAGAGGCCAGGTCAAATGTGAGCCCAAATATGCAATGGATATGCCCATGAAGGCCCATGCTCAGGTCGGAGTCCCCCTAGAGGAAAGATGGAACCTCAGGTCCATCCCAGTAAAAAGGAGACCAGAGGAGACGTTCCCCGGGCCGGTAATGCTCTATTATCAGTTTCTACTCTCAACTCGTTTCACTCGCAATACCAGAAACTGGGGGACTGGTGTTAAGTAAATAAAAACACCAGCTCGGCCATGACATTAACCCCCCAACGAGGTGGACCACCGCAGCCGAGTGGTACGAGCAGAACACTGGTGATGAGCCTTCTACAAACATGGGCTGACCGGAGACATATACTAAGCCGATACCCATCCCCTAAAGAGTGGGCGCACGATCCAGAACCATTGAGGGCGATCCGAGATCCCACGTTTGCCTATAGTAAAGCAGTTAGAGTCCCACTAGGGGCTGCCACTACCCGAAAAAAGGGGGAAGAAGGGTGAACGAAAACGAGGGACAGCGGCTATAAAAGGGAAAGAAATCGATGAAGAAAAGGGGAGAAAAAATTGAGAGAAGGGAAAACTTTGCCAAATTGTATCTAGACCCCTTTCCGGTACCAAGAGTGAGCCAATTCTAAACAATTGTTGAAACCTTAATTGCATCGTTTTCCCGTAAATACCTTGTGTTAACTTATGCATCGGAGGGTTTACGCCGGCAAAACCACCGACGTCTCTGACCTATTTTTGTGAACGCAGGCATAGTGAGAAAAAGAAGGAGAAGTCTAACGTCGGCAACAAGAGCGATCGTTGAAGCAAAGAGAGACTGACATCCTCATTGTTGATACTACAAACGTTGGTGTGAAGATCTGGTCGGGCAGAGGACGAGCAGATTTTGGCATCAACATATTGGATTAGTGTTGGTACATTCATTCCATTCTCCGAGTTTATTAAAATAAACTATCATTAGTTAAATTAATAGACAAAATAAAATAATCAGTGGTACTATTGACACCAGTCAATAATTCTCTCACAACCCCTTCTCTAGATACACCCCGTGTAATAATTGCAAAACTGACTTTTCCTCTTATAACACCACCTTCAATTCCCATGATACTACTACTACTACTAGTAGAGTAGTAGCAGTAGCAGTAGCAGGAGCAGTAGCAGTAGTAGCAGCAGTAGTAGTGGCAGTAGCAGTAGCAGTAGTAGTAGTGGCAGTAGCAGTAGTCGTAGTAGCAGTAGCAAGTAGTAGCAGGAGCAGTAGCAGTAGCAGTAGCAGTAGCAGTAGCAGTAGCAGTAGCAGTAGTAGCAGCAGCAGTAGTAGCAGTAGTAGCAGCAACAGCAGCAGTAGTAGCAAGCAGTAGTAGCAATAGTAGTAGTAGTAGTAGTGGGGTTTGAGAAATAAGAAGACAATACAAAGAATTTTAGCAAAATATTCCATTTTTATATGCAAGAAATCGTATTTTTCAATAAAAAAACAAGGAGTGGTAAAACTTTAAAATAATAATGAACCTTCATTTAGAAGCAAAAATGATAATATCTTTGTCATGAAAAGATTTCTTCTTCTACAAATCTCTTATTCTAGAATGCTTGAATATAAAGGTTCCGCGGTGGCACGGTTATTACAATTTAATTGCATGCATCAGCATCAATGAAGCATCAAATACAGAAAAAACAAAAATAATATAGTACATGGCGATTTAGAGAGCTTCTAAAGAGAGAGAGGTGCTTATAAAAATTGAAAATTAACTCATCAAATTTGACTAAACAATTTACAATATCGCCATAGACTAAAATTAATAGTAAGAATATGTGAACATATATAATCAACAGTTTATTAGTTAAGCTTTTTCTCCATTACTTTGAATGGGTGCAGAGAAGAGTAGTTTTGTATCCAAATTCCAACCGGAATTGCGCAGGCTGCATGCATGAGGTTCGTTAGATTTTTATTTGTCTTTTAATGTAATTTCCTGCATGGTTAAAATTGTAAGAACAACATCGGGGTTTTAATAGGATTATTGAGGAGTGCCAATAGTGTTGCTCTAATATAATATTAATAACAGCAAAATAAAGCAGAATCAAATATAAATATGAATATAATTTAAACGAGACTTTGTTTATTAGTTATTTATTTAATATATCAAATCATTTGTTATTATCCTTTTACTAAAGTTATTGGGAAACGACTTTTACTTGCAATAAGTATTATACTATAACATTTTACTACAAAAAAAATATAAAACCTTATAGTTTTTTATTTTTTATCATAATTTTTAGTTGACCGTTAGTTGACTACTGACATCATGCTGATGTAATAAGAGTACAAATGTCTTCATACATAAAAGAATTGTAAAATTGTAATTTCATTAAATATAAAGTGCAAAATTATCATTAGAAACAAAATACAATTAGTATTGATGGAAAAAAAAATTTTCAATACTTTGTATTAATGTTTTTTAAATTTATTAATTAATATACTTTTTTTTTCAAAGTAACAGCAAAATATGTATTTTAAAGGTAAACTAACGGTCAACTGATAATCTTAATAGAAAAGTAGTAAAAAAAAGATTTATAATTTTTTTGTAATGAAATATTAGGGTACAATATTTGTTAAACCTAAATGATATTTTCCAATAACTTAAGTAGTAAAAGGATAATAAGCCTTTGCATATAAATAAATAATTTTTTTTTAATATTTAACATCAAGTATTGAAATTTTAATGCCCAATCCAAATGAAAAGTAACCAAATAAAATTGAATATTATACTCGTTCATTTTCTTTGCTCTCCCCTCCTTTCCTCTCTTTTCTTCAATCCGATGTCCTTGAATTGATCGGATTACTCTAGATTCATTATTAGCCATTGATTGGTATTTTGTTACAGCCGTAGATCGGACTGGAAATTTGTATAAGAGGAGCATCGCATGCATTATAATCAAATTAATTAACTATAGTACGTTGAAATACGGCCAAGTTTTTCATCCGAGTTTTAAAATTAAGAAGGAATTAGTATTACTAAACAAATGATGGGTAAATGAAGGGCTACAAAAATCGGATTTGGTGACCCTCAAACAATCCGATTGCCGCCTTCTTCCACTGAAATTCCAGGGCTTGATTAATGCGCTTTGCTTCGGATTTCGATTCTTCAGAAGCGTAGGTAGATAAGATGTCCTGTATTTCCTTGTTCAGTTTATCAGTTTTTGCCTTTAGTTCATCCATCTCTTCCGAATATTTTCTCATCTCCTTCTGACGCGAGTAAAAGGGGCTGCTCCGGATCACACTTTTTTTATATAGCGAAAACAAAGCAACGGCCGCTGTGCTCTTGAGATGATCCAAGGCGAAATCAACTCTAAACCCCGCTCTCTCGAAAACTTTCAACTCAAGCCACCACCAAAAAATGGAGTAATTTTGGATTTCCATCAGTGAAGTGTTGCTCATTTCCTGCAAAGCAGAACAGAAAGAGCGAAGGAACATTGTCTTTAGGTTTTGAGTCAAGGGGCAACTGACGGCGAAATCTCCGTATTTGTCAAGCAAGTTGTTGAGAACTTGGGCATGAGTCCGACTAATTATATAAGCTCCCACTTTGACAAGCTCATCATCATCCTCAAAATGATGAACTTCCATTATCACTTCCACCATTTTTGTTATCCTTGCTTTCAACCACCCGTCGTCCATTTCTTGAAGCCTTCTTGCAATTGTTTCACGAACCAGCTGATCAGTCGCTATTAATTCATCAAACATATCCCTTGGATTGCCCTCCATCAGCTTCTGTTTCAATATAGTTAAGCATTTCTTATCCTCTTCAGTTAATGATTCCAACATATCTTTGAGACTTAAGCCTTTTCTCTTTCTAGGAATCGCTCTACTAATAACTCTCGTATCGACATCTTTGTGCTTTCCTTCAAGATATTGCATTACCTATCAACCAAAAGGAAGAAATTAATCTGAATGTTAATGGCATCAACATGTACGCCTCACGGTTAAGCAATATGAATAAATTAACATGAGATTTCCAAAATATGATAGAGGCACATATATACCTCCCAGGAAACGCAGTCTAGATCAACTACAAAGTTACATTCTTCGCAATAATAAACACATTCTCCAGCTTGTCGTCTGGTTTCGCAAACATCACAACAATACTCATCATCCTCAATATCATCAAAAATGTCATCAAAGTTATCCTTGAGGGTGACACGATGATGGTGAATATCATCACGTTGAATGGATTTTGGTAGTGGACAACACAAAAGATGGCGATTGAGATTGCATTTCACACAACGTACATACAAGGCACCTAGCTTTAGAGAGGTATCCCTATTGGGAGGGATAAGCTTACAGCCATGACAGTGATCTAGAGTGCCATATAACCGCTTGAACAAAGTAAGAGTGTGTTTGTGCAGCAATAATGATTCAGGTTTTATTGAAGGAATGAGTAGAGAGCAATCCAAATCTAGATTGAATTCGCAGTCTTCGCAGCAATAACGAAAGCCCTTGAAATGCTTACCACAAGCATTGCATTCATGATGTTCCCCGGAAGAATTGTCTACAAGGAGGAGAAGATGTCGGTGGAAGGGATGTTGGTTTCCTCTTGGTAGCTCTGCACATGATTTGTGAAGATAATATTTGCACTGATGACACCAAAAGGTTGGGCCGGCCTTGATATTTTCCTCGCATGCAGAACAAAAAACATCATCAGTATTCCTCTCATTTTCGACGAGAAACAAAAAATGTTCATGGCTGAAATGTTTCATCTTCACTGTTTCATCTAGTTGGAGCCCAGTGATTACGCAACGTACATGTGCGTAGTAATCACAATCAGTACAACAATAACTGGGATGCGCCTGGTTTCTTTCTCCCTTGCAGACCGTACAAGGAGGTTGATCAAAATTATCTTCGGCAGGTGTTTCAGTCCTTAGAGTGAGACGATGGCCGTGTTGCTTGACCATAACAGTTGGTGGTAGTGGGTGAGGGCCACATTGTACGTGAAAATCGAGGTAACACTCCGCACAACGCATGAAGAATGCCCCCTCGGTTGTAAGACCGCATGCTTCACATTCTTCATGGTAGGACATATTCTCAACAAGAAAAAGAAGATGCTCATCATGACCTTCGTACGCTATGTTTGCCTTCATACTTATGCATCCAGGATGTAAGTTAACGGCACACTTATCACATCTGTATCTGAAACCATGAACACTTAAGCAACACGCTATACACGAATATCCAGGCTCTTCAGGTAGCACGAGTTTCAAAGAATGCCGTGGATGAAACGAATGCCGAATTTCTTGCGGCAACGTACCACATGAATTATGAATAAAAAACTCACATCCAGCTGCACAACCATAACATCGACCGTTGATGTCTTTGTAGCAAATCTCGCAATTCAAATCTGCTACCTCCGAGATAATCAAAGTATGCCCGTGACTAAAGTGTTCGATCCTTTCTTGGCCTTCACGGGATTTGCAATAGTCATTATATTCCACTACAGTCGGTGGTAGTGGCTTAGGGTCACAATGTACGTGAAAATCGAAGTCACACTCCACGCAACGCATAAAGGGAGCACCTTGAATATCAGAACCGCATGATTCACAGTTGCTTTTGTAGGACAAGTTCTCTACAAGAATAAGAGGATGTGGATGGCCTTTGTATTTAATGTTTGGCTTCAGAGATGTACATTCTAGATGCAAGCCAAATGTACACCGGCGAGTTCCACATTGGTACCTCAGACTTTGAACTTCGAAGCCACAGGCAGCACACCAACATGGAAAAGTCTTTTCGACCTCGAGTTTTACAGAATGGCGCGGGTGAAAGGGATGTCGGATTTCTTGCTTCAGTTCACGACATGAGTTGTGGATGTAAAATTCACATGGAGCACAGCCATAGCTTGGATCATCATTAATACTTTTAAAGCACATATTACACTTGATGAAGTCACCCGGCTTCAACAAGGTCAAGGGATGGTGATGTCTGAAATGTTCCACGTGCCCATGACCTTGGTGGTACTTGATGAGCTTTGAAGCGCATCCAACACCAATCTGGAAATCACAATATTCACAGCAGAAGTTGAAACCCCTGTGTGTTTGCTTACAAAAATCACAATCTAGTGTATCTGAACCAGGACCACTAGATTCTTTTTCAAAGTGGAGTAAGCAATGTGGACGATAGGTGATGATTTGAATCTCTGCTGGTAGATCAACACATGATTGATGGAAGATAGGAGACTGGGGCCGGCACAGCTCACAAATGTAGAAACTATCCTCGGCTGAAATTATTTTGTCGCAAGCAGAGCAAACATTTTGATAAAGTCCACAGCTGAAGCAGCAGCAATAGTTACCAAACAAAGATAAACCGCAGCCACGGCAACGAAGTTGGCCATTATTCTCACTAAGTGATAAAGGATGTTCGTGGACAATATCTCTGATCATATTTTCTTTTACAACTATCCCACTCTCTGTTTCCATAGCTAATATTTCCCAGTTCACTGATCTCTGTTTTACAAACAAATCAAGCAAAGCAAAGCTTTATTTTTTCTGCTCGACATTGTGACAAGCATATTATAATTAATTATAACTGTTGGTCGGTCCCATGATTTAAAAAATGGACTAATTATGTAAGTCCATTACCTAATATCGTCTTAGGTATACATGGCGATAAAGAGAGAAAGAAACTTTTAATAAATATATTGAGAGATGGCTGTACATAATATAAAGAAAAATGAATACAATGAATCTCTCGAAAGGATAAGATCACCTTGTGAACAAATGATAGGTTCCAAATTTTTTAAAAAAAGAAAAAAGAAAAAAAAACAAACAGTGCCTATCAATGTATAATTCGTCAACGATCATAAACGTCTTTTTTAATTACGGTGATTGAACTTCCCTATTATTTAAATCTGAAACATTAAATGAATCAGATTGGTCCACAATGATAAAAATATATATGCAAGAAAATTTGATTAGTGCTATGGATTGTCTAATCCACCAAGTGTGAAACACACCCACCAAATCAAAAGGGCACATCAAACACACACACACACACTGAATTAGAATGTGTAATGCAAGCTAAATCTACTTCTACCGCTTGAAAGCCTCTCAATTGTAAGCTATAAATATAGTGCATGGCTTTGTAAATTATTCATTCGAAAAATCATAAATTCCAAGCTCGGAAGTTGGAAGCACGTGAAACCGACGTTTCTCTTTTATTATTTGACCGGTCCGATATCATTTGTATCCCTTTAAGTCTTTAGCTTCTTGTCATTTGTATTTTTTGCATCCATAATTTGGATAATTCCCTATTTGATCCACAACAATTAGATCGCTAGTAGTCTACTAAACATTAATTTCCTGCTAATACAAAGGACAATATATTTAATAATAATGGTGCCAGCCAATTGGTTTTTAGCCATTTTTTAAAAAAAATCACAATACGATTGATTATTTATGGGTAAGAGTAGTCTTATTATAGTTTATTTAATTTTCAAGTGAGGAAGCTTTCCGATCTAGTTAACAATTTGAATTCAATTAAGTGCCTATTTGGTATGACTTATTTAATAACTATAAATGTTTATTTAATTCCATAAGCTCTTATCATAACTTGTGTTGTTGTTTGTTTGTTTGTTTTTCTAATAGAGATTTTTAATCTTAAATAAGTTATTTTGCCTTTATTAGTAAAAACTCAAATTTTGGTCTTTTGGGAGTAGAGGTTGAAAAGTTTTTTTTAAATGTTAAAATATCTAAAATATTCTCTATTTATTTGATAATCTTATTTTTTTCATAACATAACTTTAAAAAACTTGCCTATCAAAGTAATTTCATAAATTTTTAATAAAAGCTCTTATTGACAACCAAATAACTAAATTTTTTTTTAGTAAAAGTTTTATTTATAAAAACTATATTAACAAAAACTCTACTTAAATAAGCTCTACTTAAAAAGCTGTACCAAAAAGAGCGTAAGTTATTGATGATCATTTTATTAGTTAATATTATTAATGTTAGTTTTAAATATTCCAAATGGGATAAAGTATTATTATTATTATTATATTTCATTAGTTTATTGAATTTATCAAGCGGAGATTTAAATATTTCAGTTGGGTCAAGTATTATTATTATATTTCATTAGTTTATTGGATTTATCAAGTGGCGATTTAAATATTTCAAATGGGATCATGTATTATTATATTTTGTTAGTTTATTGAATTTATCAAGTGGGGAAACTAACAATTTGAATTCGACTAACTCATGTGCTGATAATTTTATTAGTTATTGTTTTTATTATTATTTTAAATATTTCAAATAGGATCAAGTATTATATATTATATTTCATTACTTTATTGAATTTTTTATATTTCATATATGAGCTCAATTGAGCTATCCCAACAAGTATCCCTTGAGCTCGCCCAAGCTACCTTTGAGCTTACTTCAGCTTCCTTTATCAACTCCCTAAATCAGCTTTCATGAGCTCCACTGAACTCTCCATATTCCCAAAATAATCACCTCAAGTTATCACCGAGATCACTTTCGCTATACCACTTGCCCCAAGCATCAGAACAACATACTTAAAACCTTGTTAGCCCAATATACACTCAAATATTTGTTTGACTCGGATTCAAACTAGATCCAATGAGAACTGCTAATTAGTTCAAATTAGATCCTACCAAAAATATGATAAAATACAATATTGAAGATTTTTCATTTAATTTAATGTGATATTGATTTGTTTGAATTACAAGTATAATCTCTGTTTGGGGGACAAATAAGAAAGATAGCAAAACGCCACGTGTCGACGAATGGAATAACTTCAGTGCAATTCGAGGTACCCGGCATGATTAGAGGTATCCCGCAAGATTAGAGGTACCTGCCATGATTTGAGGTACTCGGCATGATTAGAGGTACCCGGCACGGTCAGAGGTACCCAATATAACTCCAGAGTAACTCGAGGTACCCCGCATAAACTGGGGTACCCCGTATAATTCGAGGTACCCGGAATAACTTCAGCATAATTCAATGTACCCAGAATAACTCCAACATAATTCAAGGTACTCGGAATAACTCGAGGTACCCAGCATGATTAGAGGTACCCGGCGTGATTAGAGGTACCCCACGCAATTAGAGGTACCCGACTTAATTAGAGGTACCCAGCTTGATTAAAGGTACCCCGCATGATTAGAGGTACCCGGCGTGATTAGAGGTACCCGACCTGATTAGAGGTACCCCGCATGATTAGAGGTACCCGACGTAATTAGAGGTACCCAGCTTGATTAGAGGTACCCAGCACAATCTGAGGTACCCCACACAATCCGAGGTACCCGGCATGATTTAAAGTACCCGGACAAATAGAGGTACCCGAAATGATACGAGATACCCAGCACAATCTGAGGTACCCCACACAATCCGAGGTACCCGGCGTGATTTGAGGTACCTCGCACAATTAGGGGTACCTTACATAAATTGAGGTATCCCACGTAACTCGAGGTACCCGGCAGATCAGATGTAAGAGAACCCTCCGAAAATATCCGCCGTGAGAAACGCCTCCATCTCTTAAAAGATATTATTCGATTTTGTCAGAATTAGGAATCAAGAACGTCGTACCAAAAGGGGGGGGATAACCGCGTGCTACCTCTGCCAAAAGTGAAGGACATTGTCCCAAGGACAGTGGTCCTCAGCCGCATACCTGACAGCTACTGCAGAGGTACCCTGGACCACTCTCCAGCGCGCGCCACGTTCCCAAAGGATGAGATACGTCGCGAACATGCACATAACGGCCCAAAAATCATAAAAAGGTAAAAGGACGTTAGCCAAAAAGGGTACGCCACGTGGCAGCTGAGGTACTCCATATATAAAGGTGACTAGGTTTCATTCTCCATGGGGCTCTCGCTCACCATGAACACTCACACTCCAAAAAATAAGTTTTCTTCAACCTTAAACCCTAATTTACAGAGGGCTAGCCAGCTCTCTTTGCCATAAAAGCTTGAGTTTGCTAACTTGAGCATCGGAGTGTGAACCCCGGGGTACCCCGGCTTCACCTCTAACCTTTATTTCATTGTTTTGCAGGCGTGAAGCCTATTTTGAAGGACCCCTCTTGGTTTTGACCTTTCACCATTATTACCACTTCCTCTCCCCTTCTCACATCTCCCAAATTTCAGGTACGCCGCACTGCACACAACAAACCAGTAAGGTACCCCATCTCCCCCAAAAATACAAATTCATTGTTCAAGATAGATTTTGGCTTTTCCTACCCCAAAATCAGTTGAAAACAATTGGCGCCGTCTGTGGAGAAGCGCACAAAAAGCCTCTTCCACGGTTACCAAACTAGTTGTTGTGTGTACTCCAATACATGGCACCTGACGTACCTCCCGAAGGTTTAATGGGGGATCCTATAAGGATGAGAGATGACAACAGCAGTGAAGGTAGTGATCCCGCAAGAAGGGTAGCCCACATCAGCAAGGGCAAGGGTATCAAGCAATCGACGGGTGTTCGCCAATATGAGGAACCTATTTCTCACAAGCGTTTCGAGGATCTTGCCCATGCAATACTTAGGGCGGTTGGATCTCGGGCACCCGAAAGTTCACTTCCACCAGTGACGCTAGATGCTCTACCACCTCAAACAGGCGACCAAGCTATGGTCAGAAAAGAGGTACCAGAGGCCAGCAAGCGAAAGCATAGGCCATCGGGTACCCGTTCTAAGTTTCAAACCGTTGGCTCCCGAGATGAGCGTTCCACCCCCTCTTGCAATTCCCGCAGCAGCCATGGTACAAGGCGTGCGAAACGTGCCCACGACGATCTCCGTGAAAAGTTAAACGCCAAAAGGGCTTCTCAAATGGCGGCGACATCATCAAGTACCTCGAGGGTACCCTACGAACTTGTGGAAAAAATGGAAAACCTGGAAGCCCAAGTGAAGCTCCTCTCCGAGAAGCGAAACATCACAGCTGCTCTAACGCCAATGACCTATCAATCGCCATTCACTATGGAGATTCGGACGGCAGCTCTTCCCGAAGCGTTCACCATGCCTCAAGTACCCTAATACTCGGGTACCACTGATCACTCGAAGCATGCTGAGCTATACCGCAACCAAATACTTATCAAGGGTGTAGATGAGAATGCCATGTGTAGGATGTTTACACACACACACTCACGGGCCTCGCGAAGTCATGGTTTCGGTCCTTGAAGGCGGGTAGCCTATCTTCTCTACACCAATTGTTATCCGAATTTACTAAACAGTTTTCCTATGCTTCCACTCAAGATAGGGTAGCTTCCAAACTTGCCTTTATCAAGCAAGGGGAAGCCGAACCTTTGGCGGAGTATGTGAGCCGTTTCCACCAAGAGGTGTTGCGAACCGGAGCATTTGAAACCAACACACGCTGACCCATTTCGAGAAAAATTTACGGTTGGGCAAGTTATGACGTTTCTTTCAAAAGAAGCGCCCACTTTCATATGGGGAAGCCCATTCCCGAGCGTTGCAGCAAGTGGAGATGGATGAGAAATGTCATTTGAAGTGCCAAGAAGATAAAGTCGAGGTCACAAAGAATAAAGAGAAGTCGAAAAGGACGGAAGCCCCAATACCAAGGGTACCCCGAATGTGGAGCCCTCCACGGGTTGCCCCGCGGGGACGAGTGTTTAACACTCAGGGTATCTCATGGGTACCCCAACCTCCAAGATCGCCACCACCAGAGCAGCAAGAGCCACCACCGAGGCCTCGGTGGTAGGGTACCCCATAACTAGTTACTCTAGAGTTATGCGGGGGTACCCCACGGGGGCCAGATTAAGCCCAAATGTGAATTGGAGGCACCTTTGGATCCTCGAATACCCAAAAATGAAAAACGGGGTACCTCGGTTGAAGACTCGGTTTCAGTCTCGATTTGGGCCACCGATCCAACAAAGAAAAGTCATACTACTAGTAAAAGTATTGTTTATTATGATGCAAGAGGGTATCCAGAGATCACCTTACTCTAGGGTACCCGAGGTACCTGACTTATCCCTAATCATGATAATCTACTTAACATCAGAGCCGCCTTTATCATTATTTGTTCTCCATATTTGATTTTAAGCAAATGGTCGATCATGAGGTTTCAATCATTTCGCATAAGGGTAGGCGAGCAGCCACCTTCATCTTTATTTATGTTGTCTATTTTATTCCATACGAATGGTGGATCATATTTGACGTGATAATATTCATTTTTTACTGTTTGTTTAATTTTTATTGCTCAATAATAACTTTGTATGAGATTTTTCTATTTACAAAACCAATGCCATACTTCAGAACCTCGAAAGATATCTCCGAGTTTATTAAAAATATTCAGATATTCGAAAATAAATTGAGTTCAAAATTATGTTACATTTTAAAAAAAAAATATTCTTAAATCAAATTATCAGAAAATATACCTACTCACTAATTCAGACTCAAGTTGACTTTTAAAAGAATATTTTTGAAGGATTCAATTTTAGTGGTCTGAGAATCGCAACATTCTCTTTCAATTATCAATTAAATGTAACAGAAACTAAACATTGAGAATTTGACTGCTAGAGTCTAAATCTGTATCAAAAGATTCAAAACATCCACAGAAAAAATAATTCTTGGAAAGTTGGCGACGAATTGCAAAAGAGAAAATTAAGGGGGAATTAATGCAAAATAAATGATTTTATTACATATTATAAAATTATTTTAATAGATAAATTTTTATAATTATATTATGAAAGGAATAAAATAAAGTCGTAAAATAAATAAAAAATTTTGAGGATTTAACTTTTGAAAAAGGTTCGCTAACCTATACTCTCAAAAGTTTAAAATTTAAGTTATTTAGTAAAGGCCAAATAGTTTATGGATCAGGATTCTCTCCTGATCTGATCATATCCTGAGCAAATAATTCAATTGCTGATTGGTAATTAATAAATAAATAAATAAATAAATTAAAGTTAAATTTTACTCATACACTACCACTAAAAAACACGTGACAGAAAATCTTTAAAAACTCAGTAGAGCTTAGATCATGAGAAGATCCTATTTCATAGTTCATTTAGTTCCCAAAATCTCTACTCAAAGTATCTCCAAACAATGCATCAAAAATAATAAAATAAAATTGAATTAAATCCAAATATGGATAAAACTTAAACAAGACTTGTTTATTAGTTATTTGTTTAACAAGTTCATAAATTTAAATTTAAATTTTTGAACATTTAATATCAAGCATTATATGACTCTGGTTAGTTCAAAATACTCCATTCACAATATTAGGATCCTCTAATTCTAACTTGATTTCTGGAGATTAATTGCAACTTTCCCTACAATTTTTCTTTTGATGTCAAATCTTTAAGAAAATAAAGTGATTGTTTCATGACCGTGATGAGTTTTCGGTGAGAGTTTTGACATCAGAATGGTAACAAGAAACGAATGAGAGTAGTTTATTTAGTCAAAATTTTTGTTTTCATATTAAGAGCATCTTCCATATTTATTGTTCTTTCGCAACTCTCTCAAATATAAGCTAAACGAAACGCTCCCAATCCCTTTTACGAGATTTTATCTACTCAACCGGATTTATGGACATAAAACTCGCACGGAGCACAGCCATTGATTGGACCATCATCAATACTTTCCAAGCACATCTTACCCTTGATGACGTCATCCAGCTTCAACATGGTCAGGGGATGGTGTCGATAACTGAAATGGTCGACGTGCTGTAGGCCTTGGTGATATTTGATAAGCATCGAAGCGCATCCAACACCAATCTGGAAATCGTTTGAACCCCCTGTGTGTTTGCTTACAGAAATCGAAATGTGGTGTATCTGAATCACTAGATTCCGATTCTTTGATAAACTTGAAAAAAACAACCTGAGAGTAGGGGCATGTGAAGCCAGCACTATGTACTAATAAGCGAAGCAAATTGAATAGTTTTATCAAGTGGGGAATCTCAGCTGTAGCTAACAATTTGACTGCGACTAACTAATTGCTTGCTTTACTAAATGTTAGCCCCAAATCGATTAAAGATCAATCTAGAACCACCAAGATCACACTAAACTCTCTGATTAATGATTTAAGAACAACAAATTGTAACACACAAATGGCTAAAAGCAGAAACAAGCAATCGAGAGACTCAAATCATTCTAGAGGTTCAGCCTGGAGATGACCTACATCCACTGAAGAACAGAGCAGCAATTTTATTTCAATCACAGAGAACAAGATACAAGTCTCATGAATAAGTTACAAGCATTCTCAATCTGATAACCACAGCCTCTAAGACTATATACACAGATGTGGAGGACTCTAGAAAGATTGCAAGTTGGCCAGCCGTGTTATAACAAACCCAGAATCTTCCGGCCATTATAACAGCCAATAACAGCCTTTAGCACGTGCTGAACTTGTGACTTGGATAAGTAGTCAAGACGATCCCCAAACCTGTCCTTTTGAGCTGAAGCTTAATAAGTAAACACAGGTGATAGACAGGAGTTTCTCTTATTGAAAATAACCGACATCGCATGGCCGTCGTTTTGCTTCATTTGCTGTTCCAACCCGCATGTCGATTTCTAAAAGCCGACAAGTCCTGCACACCTTCAAACACAAACTGACAAAGCAACACCTTCTGGAATCCAGTTTCAAGCTCACACTGCAACACTAGACAAGTAAAATATGCACTTAATAAATAAATTTGTATAATTTTAAACAAGGGTCGGGTTACGCGTGTTGATTTTGAAAGTTTCACAGATCGTTTTATTAGTTTTTTTTTTTCAAATATTGCAACTGGAATCAAGTATATTATTCGACGATTTCATTATTAGTTAATGAACTCCGTTTTAAGACAACTCAGATTTCATTACGACTGGAGTTTGAGGTGCATTCGATCATTCAAGAAAATAAGAGAATTAATGATGAGTAGCACTCAGCAAGTGTGGCAAACGATTGTCCTCGCAAGAACATGGTCCTAATCTATATCTATATATATATATAAAGTTGGGATTTGAGGAGGTGATGTGACATCACCATTTCTCATCTTTGTATATTC
The DNA here is from genome assembly GCA_034663535.1 of Citrus x limon. NCBI lineage: Eukaryota > Viridiplantae > Streptophyta > Magnoliopsida > Sapindales > Rutaceae > Citrus > Citrus x limon. Next base: position 27,926,264 of record CM067997.1, read on the forward strand.
TCTATTATCTAATAAATAGATAAATTTTCTTTTAGATTTGGCTTTTCATCTTCTCATATTTAATTTGATTGTTATTACACAATAACAATTATGTAAAGATTTTAATGAGGCATATTCTTTGTAATGAACATCCAAGGGGGAGTGTTATGAATTTATTAAAATAAATGTAGATATTCATAACATATATCTCTTAGTCTCCCCACTATCTCCCATTAGCAACATTTAGCTTCCATATAATTCCCATTATCTCATAATGAATTATGATCCATAATTTTTCATTAATTTCATGGAGTGATTATGTAACTATAAAAGGAGAGCTCATCTTTTTGTTTTGTACACACATAATTGGAATGAATAAAATCACTCTATAATATATTCTCTCATTTTATTCTTTATCTTGCGTTGCTTCTTTATTTGTATTGCTGACTAATAGTTTTTTTTGTTTTTTATAAGGCTGCCTCATCTTAAAAAAAAAATTAATTCATATTTTTTATCAATTTCATCAAGTGTAAAGTAAGAAAAAAAGATAATACTAAATTCTTTTTTTAAAGCCGCGTGAAGCGCGGTTCTATTTTCTAGTTGTATATAGTCTGTAGATCCCATTCGAAACTTTTTTGTCTTTTTTAAGGCTGTAGATCGCAATGGAAATTTTTGTTAAAGGGAGCCTCACTGATATAAAAGTGTTTCATCCAATAAAATGTTGATCTGTTTGATTATTACTGGCAAGGGTAGAGAAGCTATATATTCTGGAAACTAAGCAAGCAAATTAAAGGAAAATATGAATGAATGATGGATATATAATGAGTGCAATTTTCAGATGTCGTCAAGAAATCCGTAATTTACAACTTATTGTTCATTATACTAGACAAGTAACATATGCATTTAATTAGCAATAAATTTGCATAAAAATTGAGAAATAGACTAAACTGCATCTGAATCAATACAAATAATGAAAATTATTGGAAAGGTCGGTGAAAACTTACGGAGAAGAAAATTAAGGGGAATTAATGCAAATCAAAATATTGATGGGTAAATGCATGAGCATGGCTACAATTTTGGGATTTCATGATCATCAAGAAATCCGGTGGCCGCACTCTTCCACTTCAATTCCAGGGCTTGATCAAAGCGCTTTGCTTCGGATCTCAATTGTTCAGAACCGTAGCTAGATAACGAGTCCTGTGCTCGCTTCTTCAGGTTTTCAATTTTTGCCTTTCGTTCATTGATCTCTTTAGAATGCTCTGCTATCTCCTTACGGAGCTCAAAAAAGGGGCTGTCCTCGATCAAACGTTCATTATATCGCAGGAAAAATGCAACGGCAGCTATGCTCTTGACATGATCCAAGGCAAAATCAACTCTAAACCCTACTCTGTCAACAACTTTCAACATAAGCCACCACATAAAAATTGAGTGCTCTTGTATTTCCATCAGTAAAGTGTTGCTCATTGTATCCGTAACGTAACAGAGATAGGAAAGGAACATTGTCTTCACATTTTGTGTCAAGGGGCAACTGGCACCGAAATCTCCGAATTTGTCAAGCATGTTTTTGAGAACTTGGGCATAACCACGACTGATTTTATAAGCTCCCACATTCACAATCTCATCTGCATACACATCCAAATCCTCAAGCACAAGGTCATCAACTTGAATCATATTATGTATCATTGCCCTTGTTGTTGACTTCAACCACTCCTCATCATACTTCACTAATAACGCTTCTATAACTGTTTGATTAATTTCTTTCAAGTCATCAAACATATCCAGTTTAGTGCCCTGTACCAGCTGCTGTTCCAATACGGTTAAGGATTTCTTATCCTCCTCAGTCAAGGATTCCACCATATCTTTGTGACTTAAGCCTCTTCTCTTTCTAGGAATCTCTCTATTGATGTTTCTCGAATCGACATCCTTGCACTTTCCTTCAAGAAACTGCATTACCTACAGGCAAAAATATATATTATTAGTTAGATAATCTGAATAAATAAACGTGATGTGCCTCTCCATTGAATTATATATACCTCAGAAAAAACACACTGTAGATCGAGAACAAAGTGGCACTTTTCACAATGATAAACACATTCTCCAGCTTGTCGTCTAGTCTCGCAAGCATCACAACAATACTCGTCATCATCGAAATCATCAAAAATATCATCAAAATTATCCTTGATGGTGACACGATGATAGTGAATATCATCACGTTGAATGGTTTTTGGTAGTGGACAGCACAAAAGATGGCGATTGAAGTTGCATTTCACACAACGTACGTAGAAGGCATCTAGATTTAGAGAGGTATCCCTATTGGGAGGGATAAGCTTACAGCCATGACATGTTGGAGTGTCATATAACTTCTTGAACAGAGTAAGAGTGTGGTCATGAACTGATGATTCAAGTTTTATTGAAGGAAGGAGTAAAGAACAATCCAGATCTAGATTGAAATTGCAGCCTTTACAGCAATAACTAAAGCCCTTGTAGTGCTTACCACAAGCATTGCAGTGATGATGTTTCCTAGAAGAATGGTCTAGAAGGGTGAGAGGATGTCGGTGGAAGGGATGCTGTTTTTCTTTCGGTAGCTCGGCACAAGACTTGTGAAGATAAAATTTGCACCCATCACAACCATATATTGGGTTGGTGCCGATATTTTCCTCGCAGGCAAGACAAATAATACCATCGTTATTTCTCTCATTTTCAATGAGAAACAATAAGTGATGGTGGCTGAAATGATTCATCTTCACTGCTTCATCAATTTGTAGCCCATTGATTACGCAACGTACATGCGCCTGATAGTCAAAATCAGCACAATAATAAGTGGGATCCTCCTGATTCATTTCTCCATTGCAAACAGCACAATGATGTTGATCAAAATTATTTTCGGAAAGTGTTTCACTCCTTAGAGTGAGAAGATGCCCGTGTTGCTTGTCCAAAACAGTTGGTGGTAATGGGCGAGGGCCACACTGGACGTGAAAATTAAGTTCACACTCCTCACAACGCATAAAGAAAGCACCATAAGTTGTACGATCGCATGCCTCACAATCTGCATTGTAGGACATATCCTCAATAAGAGTAAGAAGATGCTCATGACCTTTGTACTCTATGGTTGCCTTCAAAGATATACATTCAGGATGTAGGTCAAAGTCAGACTCTTCAGTCTCTACCAAAACAGTTTGTTGTAGCGGCTGAGGGCCACATTGTAGGTGAAAATTGAGGTGACACACCACGCAACGCATAAAGGGAACACCTTGGATATCGAAACTGCATGCTTCACAGTTGCTATGGTGGGACAAATTCTCTACAAGAATAAGAAGATGTGGATGGCCCTTGTACGTAACGCTTGGCTTCAGTGAAGTGCATTCCGGATGCAAGTTAAAGCCACACTTTACACATCGGTACCTCAGCTTTTGAATGTCGAAGAGACAAGCATCACACCGATATTTGACCTTCTTCTTAGAGATGGAGAGTTTTAGACAATGGCGCGGGTGAAATGGATGCTTGATTTCTTGAGGAAGTTCACGACATGAGCTGTGGATGTAAAACTTACACGGAGCACAGCCGTAGCTTGAACCATCACTAATTCTTTTTAAGCACAATCTGCAATTCATGACGTCATCCAGCTTCAGCAAGGTCAAGGGATGGTGATGACTGAAATGTTCCACGTGTTGTTGATCTTGATGGTATTTGACGAGCTTCGAAGCGCATCCAACTCCAATCTGGAAATCGCACAATTCACAGCAGTACCTAAACCCCAAGTGTCTTTCCTTACAAAAGTCGCAAACCAGTGGATCTAATTCACTGGATTGATATTCGTTTATAAGCTTGAAAAAACAACATGGGAGGTAGTAACTGATTTGAAACTCTAGCGGTAAATCAACACATGATTGGTGGCAGAGAGGAGAATGGGGCCAGCAGGGCTCACAAATGTAGAGACTATCCTCGGCTGAAACTGTTTCGTCGCAAAGATAGCAAAATTTTCCAGGACGTCTACAGTTGATGCACCTTCCGAATTTACCAGGAGAGAGAGGTTTACTGCAGTGATGGCAAAGAAGTTGCCGATTTTTATTGTTATTATCACGAAGTGTTAAAGGATGTTTGTGGACAATATTTTTGATATTCATCTCTCTTAATTTCTCTTTATTTTGTGTTTTCCTGGCTAGCTCACTCTTTCTCTTACAGGTACATCTCACCCTCTGTTTCCCAGTTCCCTCTTTGTTTTTACAAGCAAAGCAAAGAAAATCTTTTCTTCTTCTCTCCCTTTATTTTTTTTTTTCCGTTCAATGTTTAACACACCCCCTATACCAATCACCAAATACTTGGTTGCTGCTAGTTTGACTTGATTCATTTTTTGAGACGAGTAACATGCATAACGATCGGATTTACGCCTCGTTTTCTGTTCTAATTTTGGTTAAAATATTCTGCAAATTGGGGTTAAGTTCATTATATTACAAAACTTGGTCGGTCGGTGATCCAATAATTAGAAGAAAATGGACAAAATCAGTACATTTTAGATATTCAAAAAACTTTTGTTTTAAGTATCAAACATGGCATGTGTCTCTTCGATTTCCATTATCAAGTTATTGGAGATGTACAATTTCCAACTTTTAAATCCTCAACCCATATTTGGTACTTTGACTTTGTTCCAATGAGATATGAAATTTATATTTGTAAGAAATTAACGAAAAATAAGGTTACACACGCCTTGTTTTTGGCTGTTTCACAATTTGGTTTATTAAGTCCAATTTGATAATAAAGTGTTGTAATCGTGAAAAAAAAATTGTAGCTGAGAGATAAATGATTATAATGTGTGATGAATATGAATTTTAAATAAAAAAGATTTTATAAGTTTTTTTTTAATCTTGTAGTGAGATAAAATTAACTTAACTTCAAAAGTACAGAAATAACAACACTATACAGAACCTTAGTTATTACTTTATTTAGAATTTTTTTGGTAAATGAAATTAATACCTGTTTGGAATAATTTGTAAGAGAAATAGAAAGTAATTCTTAAAAGTTAAAAGTCAATTTAAGTATTTGGTTTAAGAGCAATGTTAGTGTCAGTCGCCTTTGGGAACGACTGATGCAATCGCGCTTCCAAAGGGGACAAGTGTCCCTTTTCTTGCTTTTTGTGCTTGATTAATGATTAAACGCTTTTATTATAGTTTCAATTTTTGCCATTAGTATGAATTATCAATAATACCCCTTATAACGCAAACACCCTTTATATATTTGTTTAATCTATTTTCTGGAACAAACAATTAACCACAAAAAAAAAGAGGTTTATGAATAAAAATACGGAGTCATTAAATTTATTAAAAAATAATACAAGTAAAAATGACTTTTCATTATTAGTCACCAAATTACTTGACAAAAATATTGATATTTATAATAAAAAAATTTACTTAAATCTCCTAAATCAATTATACGAAGCAATTTGAATATTTAAATCAAAACTTAAGCTCAAAATTTATTAAATATACTCTATTAATAATTAAATGACCTATTAACTTCACAAAAAATATCAAGTTATTTGTAAATATCATAATAAAAGAGAAAGGTTAAAATAAGAAGTGGAATATTGGTGTTTCTTTTTTTTTTAATCTTATCTCTAAAAAATAAATTTTGAGTAAGAAATATTTATGTAAGGGTGTCACTGGCATGTTAAACAAATATTATAGTCAATTTACACTCTTAAATAATTTTTTTTTTGTGGTTAATTTTTTGTCTCAAGAAATAGATTAAATAAATATACAAGGGTGCTTGCGTTATAACTGGTATTACTGATAATCCATACTAATGGCAAAAATTGAAACTATAATGAAAGCGTTTAATTAAACACAAAAATTAAGAAAGGGGCCGGACACTTGTCCCTTAGAAGCAGCAACTGCATCATTGGCTCCTAAGGTGATTGACGATAGCACTACTCTTGGTTTAAAATTGCTCGCAGTGAAATTCATCCTACAATAGATTTTGGGAAATAGGGAAGAGGCTACAACCTTTATTGAGCTTGGTGCACGCATCTAAACTTTCCTACTCCTATGGTTTATTGTGACAATATCGGTATTGTTGTGCTGTGGAAGCGTCATGTGTTGTGGTCTGATATCACTTGTGCGCAAATGCGGAATCAATACACACCAAATATTTATAGAAAAATAAAGGACATAATAATTTTAAGTGATTTGGTAATAAAGCCTAAGTCTACGGAGGCAAGAGCGAATAAATGTTTTACTAACAATTAATAGAGTACAAATTTGAGTAACTAAACATCACTTCCCAATTATCCAAATACATCCAGTACTCTCACACACTCTTAAAGGAAACATTTTCCCCAAGGCACACATTCTCTCATATCTTTACAAATAGTACAAAAGCCAATTGAGCACCCAAGGAAATGCTCTCCTAAATTTTCTAAGAGCTTACTTGCAGGTACTCCCTCTCTCTACACTCTCTCACAGAGAACTCTCTCTATACTCTACATTTTGGGATGATTTATAAAGGATAAAAGTTCATTTAGTCCCTGTATTTTATGATTAGTGTCTATTTAATCCATGTATTTTTAAAAATACCTTGAAACATGCCTACTGTTAAAGTATTAATACCCCTACCGTTACTTTTTATTTCTTTTAGCTTACTTTTACAATATTACACTTTTATAATAATTTTTTTGTTTGAACATTAATAAAAAGAAAATAATTAAATTATCAATTTAACCAAATAAATGCTAACCATTATCTTACTCTTTAAATTCATTAGATTAATCTAATTACATTTTCAGCCAATGGTTAACATTTATTATAGCTGTAGATTGCACTAGAAAGTTTTTTAAAGGGAGCCTCACATATGCATATATGAAAAAGGTTTTGCAGTCGTATGATATATCATTGATCTGTTTGATTATTACTAGCTAGTAAACGTAAAGAAAATTTTCTGGAAACTAAGCAAGCAAAATCTTCAATTATAAAAAGAAAATAAATAAATAAATAAGTACTATTGTTGGATCTCAAGCCAGTAAAGAATTGATTTGATCTCCCAAGATCCACTCTAGGTCACTATGAACTAAGATTGACAACAAAATGAAACGAATCTTGATGTCTATAATGAAAGTTATTGGAAACAAATCAAAAAATTTAATTATAACAGAACCATACACAGATAACATTGAAAATTTATATTGGTTCAGCCAGAAGAGTGACTACATCCATTGTGAAAAGAGAAATGATCTTTCACTATTTTAGAGTTTTACAAGAGACAATATTGTAGAAGAAATGTATAAGAACTTCGCATAAGAGAATTGATCAGGATAAACCCATGAAAAACTAGCTCATCTATTTCTGGGTTTGTTACCAAAATCCAGAAGTTTCCTGCGTGCATAACGTCTTAATAGCTATTTGAACCGACTGATGTAAATGTGTCAGGGCTACATGCATTTTGTTATATAAAATGGTAAATGAAGTTGCCATATTGAGAAAATGAATCATGTGTTAAATCACGTGAGTCACTTATCCTTTTAGCCGGCATTATGTAAAGGTCATACATTCTTTAAAACTCTAGAATAGACATGTCATCAAGCCAAAGCCAACATGTTGGAAACATCTTGAGATCACAATCGACTTGTTCAACGTGATTACAAACTAAGATTTGAGCTTCATCCTTCAACATTCTCCACTTTGAACTCAAATTAGTTACTCCTTATCTACATCTTCTCACCATGTATCTATAATCTACATTCTATATATACTAGCTAAGTTCAGGTAGAACTAAAACTCAACACCTAGTACAACAATGGTCACCATGTCTGCAAGGTTGTCATTAGTGTGAATTTTTACCAACCTCGCCACTCATTTTGACACTTTTAACCTGATAAAGTGAAGTTTATATCAATGTGTTTTGTCTTTTAATGGTGTATGTGATTCTTGCTCAAATATATGGCATTTTGACTATTATAATGAACCATCATTTGATTATGTTCGTACCCTAACTCAGTCACCATCCTTTTTAGCCAAATTACTTTTTTCATGGCTTTTATAGATATACTATATTCAGCTTCAGTTATTGACGAAGCAATAGCACTCTGCAATGAAGCTTTCTAGTTTATAGTACAATTGCTCAATGTGAAAAAATAACCAGTCAACGATCTCTTTTTGCCAAGATCCCTTGCATAAGCAGAATCCACAAAGCCTACCACTCTGACATCATCTTCTTTTCTTACTCCATGCAACAAGCTATAATCAGTTGTACCACTAAGGTACCTTAAAATCTACACAACAACCTTCTAATGCTCATTCCCTGAATCTACCATATACCTACTCGCAACACTCATTACCTACTCTGACATATTTCTGCTGTGACAAGTATAACATACCCTTCTTTCTATCTCTTATCAATTCTACTCTAAAGATCTTCTTTAGTACTACACATGGATCCTTCACTTTAAATGCACTCTTCAATTTATGTTTTAAGTCATTTATCTAATCCTTATGCCTACAAGTTAAAGCATGTCCTTAACATATAGCAATAGATAAATCTTGCAATTTAAGTATTTAAAGTACACACAACAATCAAAATTACACTTCTGAAAGTTACGTTCAATCATGAAACTATCAAATCTCAAATGCCATTGTCTTGGAGACTACTTAACTCCATATAAAGACATTTTAAGATGACATGCATGATCAGACCTCTTTGGATTTATGTAGCCTTCAAGTTGAGCTATAATAATCATCTTATTTAAATCACCATGCAGAAAAGTAGTCGTAATATCCATTTGCCCAAGATGCCTATCATTTATGGCAATAAATGCTAATAAGATCCTCAAATATGAATGTCTAGCTACTGGAGAAAATGCCTTTATAAAGTCTATGCCCCTCTTCATGTGAAGCCTTTAGCAACTAGCTTGGCTTTGAATCTTTGTGTTTCAACACCTGCAATTCCCCATTTGACTTTGTAAATCCATTTACACCTAACTATCTTTCTATTTATAGGTTTTTTAATTAGATCCCGTGTATGATTTTTAATTAATCATTACATCTCTTCATCCACAGCCTTATTTCATTCTTTTAACTTATCACTCATTACAACTTTCGAGTAAGTTCTTAGCTCATCACTATAAACTTCATATGCTGTTGTTAATACAAGTGCAATTAAATCTGAATAGGCATATCTCTTTGATGGCTTGATTACTCTCTTTTCTATATTTGTAACGAACTGATAGTCTCTGATTCCTTGGTCACCAATTGACTCATCCTCTGATTCATAAATCTATGTATTAAATCTAGGCTTTGATTCAACTCTTGCTTTTTTTTTTAACTTAAACTTTGATAACTTCACCTCAAAATGGGTATTCTAATCCTCATCATTAGGCCCTGTGATTTTTTGTTTTAATTAAGCCAAATTTTGGAACATTTCAGACTTATTAAATACAATATCTCTACTTCTAGATGACTTTAAATATGTGTATCAGAGCTTGTAACCCTTCACTCCATCAAGATAGACAAGAAATACACACTTTAAAGCCTTATGTTCTAGTTTACCTTGTTTAATATATGCATATGTATTCTCATACAAGAATAGTCTGCTGGTTTGCCAGACCAGAGTTCAATTGGTGTTTTGAAATTTATTCTTAATAAAGGACTTTTATTTACTATATAGTAGGTTGTAAATAAGGCTTTAGCCTACAATGTTATAGACGGCTTTGAATGAATAAACATGTACCTTACTTTATTAATCAAAGTCTTATTCATCCTCTCAGCTGTCAAACCTCTTATTACAAAACTCTAAACCTTTGTTAGTTCTCAAACTTTTAACTTTTCTATTTGTTTGTGTTTCAACTAATGTCTTTCAAGCTTTGAACTAATCAAACACATCATTTTTGCTTTTCAAGACATATACCCAAACCATCCTAGAAAAATGATCAATGAGAGTTAAGAAATACTTAGCTCCCTCTAAAGAAATTGTCTGTTCTAACCCCCCACAGATCAAAATGGATATATTCTAGAGTCCTTTTAAATACATGAACACCAATATTGAATTTGACTTTTGAAGACTTGCCTAAACCATATTCTTTAGAGAACTTCAGGGTCTCTATCTTATCATCTCCTAAAAATCCCTATTTTAACCTCAAATGCCACAACATTGTCTTATCTAAATTCTATTTTGACACCCCAACATCATTTGTAATAGCACTTCCTTAAAGAACATACAGGCTACTGTTCATGCATTCTTTCATTAAAAGCATAGATCCATTTAATACCTTTAAGGAGCCTAACTCAAGTTTAACTAGGCATACTATCTTATTAAGCATACCAAGAGAAATAAGGTTTCTTTTTAGATTAGGTGCATGCCTTACATCCCTTACCTCTCTAACTATGCCATCAAATGTTTTTCAACCTAATTGTACCTTTAGCAACTACCTTACAACTAGCATCATTACCTATTACAATTATCCTACAATTATAAGCCTTATTGTTCATGAATAAGCTCTTATTAGGACACATATGGAATGAACAACTAGAATCTAGGACCTAATTAACTCTTATTTAACCATCTATTGCAATGAAAACTCCAGTTAAGTCATAGCCATCAGATTCTTAAACCTCTGATGCAATAGTAGTATTAGTATCACCACTCGTCTCATTTAAATCTTTATACTTGTTTTTCCTCTCACATCAATCTTTCTTGAAATGACTTTCCTTGTGATATTGAGAGTATTTTAAGTTCTTTGGCCTGTATTTAGACCTCTTCTTTTTTCCTTTGCCACTTTCTAGTTTTTCATGTCTTCTCCTTACTATCAAGTCTTCCTCTTTTTTAGATTCTTTCTTTGTTACAACCTTTGAACTCAATGTCTCATTTACATCCACCATAATAGGTGTTTACCACATATACATAAGTGTATCAACACGATGCTCATAAGAGCTGGGTAGAGAGCATAATATGATCATAGTTTTATTCTTATCATTAATTTTCACATTGATATCTTTAAGATCTAATATAATTTTGTTAAAAGCATCAATATAATCTGAGACAGATGAGCCTTCTTTCATTTGTGGATATACAATTTCTTCTTTGTGACTAATCTCTTAGCCATTGATTTCTTGGTGTACATATCCTCAGGTCTTTTCTATAACCCTGTTGCTATCATCTCATTGCCAATTTCTATGAGAACACCATTCCCAAGACTCAAAATCATTACACCATAGCCTCTATCCATCACATTAGGTATATCTTCATCAGACACCTTTCTTACCTTCTTGGATGAAGAAGCCTCACCAAGTGCCTCATTCAAACCTTGATGCACTAATAAAGCCCTCATTTTGAGCCTCTACAAATGAAAATCATTTTCACGTATAAACTTCTCTATGTCAAGCTTAGGTGTTGCCATTCTAAGATCAAGAACTCAGAAAATGGCATTGATACCAATTTGTTGGATCTCAAACAAGTAAAGAACTGATTTGATCTCCCAAGATCCACTCTAAGTCTCAATAAACTAAGAATGACAACAAAATAAAATGATTCTTGATGTCTATGATGAAAGTTATTGGAAACAAATTAAGCAATTTAACCAGAACAGAATTAAAGATTTATAATGGTTTGGCCAAAAGGGTACCTGCATTTACTGTGAAAACAGAGATGAGATTTCACTATTTCAGAGTTTTACAAAATACAATATTGAAGAGGAAATGTAACTAAACTTCACACAACTTTTAATAGCTACTAAGGCCTTATATATTAAGAGAAATTTATTAGGATAAACCCTTGAAAAACCAGCTCATCTGTTTCTGGGTTTGTTACCAAAACCCAAAAGTTTCCTACATGTATAATGGCTTTGACAGCCATTTAAACCAACTGATGTACATGTGTCAAGGCATCATGCTTTTTGTTTCATAAAATGGAAAATGAAGCTGCCGTATTAAGGAAGTGAATCACGTGTTAAATCATGCATATTACTTATCCATCCAGCAGACATTATGTAAGCATCATACATTTCTTTAAAACTCTAGAACAGACATGTCATCTAGCCAAAGTCGACATGTTGAAAACATCTTGAAGTCACAACTGATTTGTTAAACATAATCGCAAATCGAGATTTGAGTTTCATCATTTAACAACCATAAATTAAAGAAATATATAAGTAATGATGAGCGTATAATGAGTGCAATTTTCAAATGTTGTCAAGATATCTGTTTTGGCAACTTTTTTCACCTCAATCTCGTGGCTTCATTAAGGCATTTTGCTTGTGATCTCAATTGTTCATAACCAAAGCTATCTACTTAATTTGACCTTGTGCTTGCTTCTTCAGATATTTAATTTTTGCCTTTCGTTCATCTATCTCTTTATGAAGCTCGTATGCAAAAGGGGTTGTTCTAGATGAATCTTTCATTTACTAATAGAAAGAAAACATCCACAATTCTCTTGAGATGATCCAAGGCAAAATCAAACAAATTAATTTTAAGATAAACCACCACTCAATATTTAAATTATTATATTCTCCTCATGTCTTGAATAACCTTAGTGTCATAACGAGAATCATCTTAAAACCCTATATTTGTCAAGCAAGTTCTTCGACAAGTTTCTCAGTAAAGCTATTTAGAGTTATCTTCAACAATTTTTTTAGTCCTTAGAGTGAGACGACAACTGTGTTTTTTGTGCAAAATAATTGATGATAGTGGGAGAGGGCCATAAAGTACATGAAAATTGAGTAAAAGAATGTACCAGAACTCTGTCGTTGCATGCTTCACAATAATCGCCTTCGCAACAAATATTCTCTACTAGAATGAGAAGACACTCATGGTCTTTGTTCTTTATGTTTGCCTTCAAAGAAATACATTTAGGATGTAAGTGAAAGCCGTGCTTATCACATATATATTTTAAACCTTTTATAAAGAATCAACGAGCAACACACTGAGATTTAGGCTCCTCTGCAACCAAGAGTTTCAATGAATGGCGTGGATAAAAAGAATGTTGGATTTCTTGCATCAACTCACTGCATGAATTATAGAGATAATGTCTTTGTTGCATACCTTGTAATTTGCAACCCTACCTCGAAGCTAATCAAATGTTGTTCGAGACTACAATGTTCTTTCTTGATCATTGTAGTTTTAACATCATAATGATGTTGTGATACACAATCAAGATCAAGATAAACTTACAAGAACCATGATGGGCATTGTAAAAGAAGAGTTGTTGGCCTTCACGAAGGGTAGATAGGAAATGTGCAGAATTGGAGTCGCAACAAGCAGAGCAACAATAACGAGACTATAATTGGTGTAATTTTTCTTGCTGTCTCTAATTTGATTATATCTTTATAGTTTTCTTATACTAGGGTAATGATGATATTCTGTTGAATGAAATAAATTACTTTTTATTTAATCAATTGTCTACATGTGTGTTTTAATGTTTATGGTTCTTGTTTCACATGTTTGGCTAAATATTATTAAATCCTTTTACTAATTCTGACCTTTTACTAATTTTGACTTGCATGACTGATTGTTGAGATTAATATTTGACTAAACATATATTTAAGTGTATAAAAGTTTATATGTGATTTCTTTAAATTTATGTCTTTTATGAAAGTGTTTACATATAGTTCGTAGGAAGACTTTGATTCGCTTATTGTTTACATGAAATACTTGGGCATCACATTATTAAGCAAAAAGAACCTACATAAGATTAATTTTAATAGGGATAAATCGTTTTAGGTAGACAGAGATTGATGTCAAGTTATTACTCTAAAATTAGAAATTTATTGACAACTAAATAATTTTTAAGTTGAATAGTGATAGATTCTAAAACTTAGCAACTTCAATATCTTGAACTCTTATGTTAATTTATTTGTCTTTAATTTTCCTTGCATCTTAGCTTAAATTTTTTAAACAAAAATTTTCTTTTCAACTAGGGTAAAGTTATAACTAGCTTATTTTAGATTTAATTTTCATTAAATCGATGGCTTGTCTGAGTTCGACCATGTTATTCTTAGTCTATACTCAAATAGATTTGTGTGCTTGTGAGTATATTAAAATTTACACAACAAACCAAAAATAATATATGAAGCCATTTGAAGGCTTATCACAGGTATTGCTTGTTGTGCTTTTCTTTTGAAATGAGTAATGATAGACATCTCAAATTTTTTTTCTCCAAATTATATCGCAAATGATATGTCATTCATTGATTGATTGATAATTATTTATAAGATCTAAGTGAATTAATTATATTATTCTCACTAATCAACTAATGAATGCCATATCATTTTAAATAGTTTTTTGGGATAAATAATGTGGGATGTGCAGCACTACTCTTCTAAAATTTGAGATATAGATAATGGTGGCGCAAATTATGATGATAAATCCGTTTCTCTGTTTTTTTTTTTTTTTGTTTTTAGGCCTAGCTCGCACTTTCTCTTACAAGTATATCTCGCTTCATGTTTCCTAATAAATCCCAGCTCCGCCTGTCTGTTTTATAAGCAAAGCCTTTCTTTTTCTCTCTCTTTCTGTTTTCTCACTTTCTGTTTAACACACCCCGTATACCCAATCCCAAATGCTTGGTAGCTGGTAGTTTGACTTTGCTCTTTATTTGAGACAAGTAACATGCACAAAGATCGGATTCACGCCGTGTTTTCGGTTTTTGGTTAAAATATTTTGCAAATTGGGATTTAGTATTTTATAATGTAAAGTTCGGTCGGTGATCCTGAATAAAAGAAACGGACAAAGTACATGTCACTAGTCCAAAGACGTTTCTGCTAGCCTCTGAGGACATGGTTTAATTAATTGATTGTTTCGTGTGTAAAGAAGTGATTTACCAACGGTCTTGTCTAAATGGTTTTCAGATAAATTTTTTTAGCAGATCACTCAGTTGCGAATTGTAAAAAAGATAAAGAATTAATTAGTAATCTAATAAATCGAGTAAGAAGTTTGAAGGGTGCTCTAGTTTCTTTTCAACATGAATTAAAGGATAGCATATATGCTTGCATTGTGGCTTGGGAAATCTAAAGCATGATTAATGTAATTTCTAGAGTATTCTATACTGCATATAAATATAGAACTCTAGTTGTAATGACAACACCTAACTCAATTGCTCGAGGATGCTTATGAGGCTGATTTATTCCGCCGACAGCAATGGCAACTCGACTTCTCAACGTTCGTTGAGTATTGACTTCTGGAAATGTAAGAACATCACGTCTATTTATTGCAAGACCAAAGACACTTGATGTGTTGCCTTCTTCGGACAAATCACAGAAAAAATCATCTTACTTCTATAAGAGATTTGCAAGGAAAATTAACCATTGACTAAGATGGCGGCATTCAAATCTGCCACACAAATGTCTTGTAAAGGATTAGGATCAGCTGCATTGAAGGAAATGGGAGAATTGATAACACTATTTGGCAGCATAGAAGCCAGAAGAGTGAGATTGATGAAGAAATATGGCTGTGATTAGCATAATAATCGAATGGAAGATTAATTGACAACATCACTAATATCTCCTAGATTGTAGCTGGGTAGTGATTTCGTATTAAGAACTAATAGCTAAGCTGATTTTGACGGTTCTCGAACAGATTTAACACGGCACATCTCCCTTAACTGACTAGGAGTACTTTTCAGCACTGTTGATTTGAATGTATATATGGCCTAAATTTAACTAGACATTTGGGTTTTGCCTAGAAACAGGTAAATACTTAGATTATTGTTTCTTTTGTTTTGTCTTACTCCTGAATTCTGCTTATTATATGAGAAACCATTATCTATTATCCAATAAATGATTGTCATATTTGTACTTAAGATGGATTGCCATAATATGTGAAAAGTCTGGTATTATAATTCTTTTTTTTATTTGATTATAAGACTTTTCTTTAAACAAAAAAATTTAACTTTTCTAACTTATATCTAAATTAGAGAACATTTGAATAGGAAGCATGGTATTTTATCTCATTTTTCAGGATTATTGGGAAAAATTATTGGGTGCTCTTGTAATATTGCTCTTTTTACATTCATTCTTTACTATATGTATGCTTCAATCAATTAAGATGATATATATACACACATGATCAATAGTGAATAAATAAGGAGAACTACTTCTCCACCTTTGGTGGCCCAAACTCGCTGCCATTAGAAGACGGCGAGTTATTGTGCCGCGTTCCTCACATTTGATAGATCATCAATAAAAGACAACTTCTACAGGTAACAGGTACACAAAAACAGCAAAAATTGGGGAGTTTGGGGTACTACGGGTGATGCCACACGTGCAACATCGCCATTATTTCATTCGTAAATTCTTCAATGCCATCGTGTAGATTTCAAAATTTATATTTTGATGGAATATTCAACGTCCTGTTCCTGTAAACCTTTTGCTATCGTTGTGGAAAAATTGCCTGTTATTAGCGGCTAGTGGCTACGGGTGACAAATGTGATTTCCATATTGGCTATGTTTTTATTTGATAATAAATTATTTTGGTTTAATGTTAAAATTAAAGTTCATTTTTAATTAATTTTCATTTTTATGTACTTATTCTACCGTAATGTGTAATATTTTTTACTGGATGATCAATTATTTTGAAAAAATTAAAACAAAAAAGTTTAATGCCCAGTGCCACGAGTGAATGCGAATGCCCTCCAAGATATAATTGTACTAGAGTGAGATCTATAAAAGTAATGTAATTATTTGATTTATCATGTTTAGTTGTTACAAATAGACGTAGTCAAGAAGCTTAAAAAGTATCACAGTTTCCTTTATTAATTTAACTTATTAATTATTGGCCATCACAACGTGACTCGTTACTAAATAATTGCTACAAAAACGTAAATTTGACCATAGGAAATGTTGTGGACCAAGCTTTAGGGACGTTAACCTTACTAAACATACCAAAAGCCAAAAGTACAATATGACTTTTTCAGTTTCAGCATGTGTCCATTGCGTGGGTTTACTTCTATTTTAAATAGGGGTGGGCAAATCAGGTTTCGGTTCGAATTGTTCGGATTTCGGTTCGGGTTGCAACTCGATCAGGTTGGAGAATTTAACCCAATCAGTTTCAAAACGTGAATAAATTTAGTTCGGTTCGATTTGGGTTCACATTTTCGATTGGTTCGGTTTGAAAATTCAGATATCAATTTTGGCTTGGGTTTAATTCCGGTTACAAAAATTTGATTTTCCAAAAATTTGCCAATAACCAGCCACTTATAATTCCAAAATCTCAAATCCCAGGCCACATCAATAAAGAATAAAATAAATATCAACTACATCCTCAACATTTTAATAACTCCCGATTGTTTATTTTTGCAATTTACAGTCTCTAGATGTCCTTGCATTGCCATGCCTAATTAAGTTCCAAAATAAAAACAACCAATGCCATTATAAAAAATAAAAAAGTTACATATGTTTTGCAGAAAGCATACTGAATTAAATTAACAATATCTCCCTTGTCCTATTCATCATCAAATCGCAAACATAACCTTAAGGTCATTACCTTATGCGGCTGATGATAGTGAACGGAGGAGAGGGCAGCGAGACAGCGACGACAGCAGCTAGGTCGAAACTGACAGCGGTGCACCTGAATGGAACTAACAGTAGCTCAAGGAATAGCTAGAAGCTACAACGTTGGTGCACGCGAACGGAACTGACAGTGGCGGCATTATGTGGTTTTGTGTGTGAGTGAGACTGAATATGTCTACGCTCTGTAGTGTGCTGGGCGTGCTAGCTTAAGGTTGTGCGTGGCTGCTGCAGGCAGCGTGGAGTAGAAGAGGAATTTGGGATTTAGAGATTTTGTTTTGAATAGTTTGATTTTGTCGTTTTGTCCTCTCTCTCTCTCTCTCTCTCTCTCTCTCTTATATATATATAACCCGATCGGGTTTCAATCTCAGCTCGGATTGAGGTTGCGTCGTGTGGCTCTGTGTGAGTGAGACTGAGTGTCTCTGTGCTCTATAGTGTTTTGGGCTTGCCGGCTTAAGGTTTTGCATGGCTGCTGCAGGCAGCGTGGAGTAGAAGAGGAATTTGGGATTTAGAGATTTTGTTTTGAATCTTTTGATTTTTCCGATCTATCCTTTTGCATGCATGCATGCATACATACATACATACATATATATATATATTCTAATTTGGGATTTTAAAGTGCAGCAAAATTTAGGAAAATTTTAAAACCCCGTGATTTTTTAAGTGTTAATTTCATAATTCTTTAAAACCGTACTGTTTCACTTTAAAATTTCAAACCAGAAAACTATTATTTATACATATAATTTTTTTAAAAACTTTTTTTCTACTAACTCGATTTGATTTCAAAACTGAACAAGTTCTAAATTTGAACTCGTTCAAATTTTAAAGTTCAACCCAAAATGAATCTCTGGTTCGGTTCGACTCAAGTTGACCCAAAATCCGAAACCCACCTCTAATTTTAAGGCTCCCCCCTCCCCAATCTCTAGCTATGTGTTCGTGCACCTTTTATATTTTTGTTCAATAAACTTTCTTCGCACCGTCGGTTCACTAAAAAGTCTTACAATCTAAAGCTAGGGACTTTTTAATTTCTTCCAAGATCCCGAATAAGTAAAATTAAAAAAAAAAAAAAAAAAAAAACACTAGTCATACGACACAAGGAGCCGTAGAAATTTAGTTCACCAAAATTATGTTATGTCAAACAATGAGAGAGAAATCCACAACATTATCACAAGATACAAAGAGTAGAAATACCAATAACTCAGTCCCACACAAAAGGAATCCTACCAGAGTTAAACCAGATGTTTCCACTGCCCCACTCGAGAAAAGAATGTTGAGTAGTAGTTGCCCCTTGCATATCTCTTCTTTCAAACCCAGAATTGATTCTCAACCCTTCGCACAGTGATATACAGATTTTTTTTTTAAAGTAGAATTCACATTCTAAATATAATTTGAACTCTACCTTGAATAAGGAAAATCCAACTAGAAATGGAAAATGCTTATTCCTTACATACGACACCTCCCCAAAATAAGAAAACTACCAAAAGAAAAGGAGAGAGAGAGAGAGAAATATTGATTTCCTAACATATTTGAGTCATCAGAACGGATTTTCTTGTATTAGTCCAAGGAAATGCCCTAGTCTTCAATATAATAGTCCAAAAACTAATTTTGTGTGAACTCTAAAACTACTGATTTTTTCCTCCTTCTAGCTGAGGCCTCTCGCAATCAAGCGAAAATTTTAAATTCCGTCCTTGATGTTTTTTGCCATAGCTCAGGGCCAAAAGTGAATAGAACAAAAACCCATGTATTCTTCTCCAAAAATATTTCCCGTGGGGAAGCCAATAATAATGGCGAATTACGTGGCTATACAATTACCAAAGACCTTGGAAATTACCTTTGTATGTCTCTTATTCACTCCAGAGAGTTTCTAATCGCGTTTATCATGAAATAATTAAAATAGTGGAAAGACACTTATTTGGTTCGGTAGCCTTTCATCTCTCTTTGGCTGGTCGAATTGCTGGTCGGATCACTCTTGCTCAATCAGTTCTGCAAGCTATCCCTATTTATGCCATGCAAACGACGAATCTTCCATTAGAAGTTAGGAATAAAATAGTGGAAAGACACTTATTTGAACAGAGTACTTTTAATGAACATGGGGTGGGGTCTCATTGATTTGCCAATAAGTCTTTGGTCTCGGGTTTTATGTTCAAAGTATGGGATCTCACTTTCTAAGCTTCCTTCTGTTTTGCCAACTGGATATGGCTCTCATTTATGGAAGGCTATTGGGAAAGTTTGGACAGAGACTTTCATGGGAATTCGATGGTCTATTGGTAATGGAAGGCGGGCCTCTTTTGGTGGGATTGTTGGGTAACGCATGAACAACCTCTGTAGTTTTATGCCGTTTCTGCAGTTCCTAAGGATATTTTAGATAAAGTTGTGGCAGAGTGTACGGATGGAAAAGGTAACTGGCGGTGTGAATCTTTTGGATACTTGCTTCCTCATAGCATAATTCTTAAAATTACTACTTCTCAACCGCCTAGGGAAGAGGGAGGGGATTATCTTATTTTTTTGGGCCGACTCTCAGTAGGGTAATTTCACTATTAAATCAGCCTACCATGCTATAACTAAGGGTCACAACAATAGTGGTGATCCGGTTTGGAACTTAGCTTGGAAATGGAATGCCCCCCAATGTATTTGTACTTTTATTTGGTTAGTGTTGCATGACAAACTAAAAACCAAAGTGGAATTAGCTAGAAGGCATATTCTGATCGATTACGAGTGTGATCGTTATGTAGCATGCTCGGAATCGGCATTGCATGTCCTTCGTGATTATATGACTACCAAGAGGGTATAGAATCATTTTGTCCCGGTGATATATCGACAATGTTTTTACTCCTTAAATCTTAAGAATTGGATGCTTGAAAATCTGCACAATAGCTGGAGCCTTACTAATAACTTCGATTGGAGTAGAGTGTTTGGAATTACTATTTAGCGTTTGTGGTATTGGCGAAATCAGTTCCAGTTTAATCAATTCTCTATTGATAATGTGAGCATGATTAAAGATATTACTATAAGGGTGGAAGAAATTCACCACATTAGTAATTCCCCTCTGAACAAAGAAGCCAACAAAATGAAAAGGTGGATAGGCTGGTCTCCACCGGTCTGGCCTTGTTCTAAATTTAACACTAATGGTGCTTGTAAAAGTACGAGTATTTCTAGTGCGGGTGGGCTCCATCGCGATCACAACGGCAGTTGGATTAGAGGATTTGGAATGAACATTGGATGTTGCTTTGTTATTATCGTTGAGCTTTGGGGGTTGTATCAAGGGTTGATCATGGCTTGGAATCATGGTGTTTGCTAGTTGAATGTCAAGATTGATAGCTTATGTGTAAAGCATCTAGTGGACAATCCCGTGGTAAAGGTAAATGAGTTTTACCCGCTACTTTCTTCCATTAAGGAGATTACCACTCGTGACTGGAACATCACCATTACTCATATCTACCGAGAAGCTAATTTTAATGCTGATTTTCTTGCCAGTTATTCTTCCTCTCCTCCTTCATATTTTTTAGAATCCCTTAGCTAGTGTTTCTCAAATAATTTTTCATGATATATATAGGGTTGTTTATCCCTATTTAATTTTACCTTAACTCTTCTTTAAGAGCCTCTTTGTGCCAAAAAAAGAAAAATTGCTTGATTTAACATCACACTATTCATATTCTTAGGAAACAAAAATAACTAGGGGTGGGCAAAAAAAGTTGATTAATCAAAAATCGAACCGAACCGTTCGGTTCGGTTCGATTTTTTTGCGGTTTTTTTACACTCAAAAAACCGAATAAATAAAATAGTAAAAATAGTAAAACCAATCGGTTCGGTTTTCGGTTTAAAAAAAAAACCGAAAAACCGAACCGATTATCAAATAAACCGAAATCCGAAATCCCTAAACCTAGTGACTCTAATTCTCTAAACCAATTGTCCACTTCAGATTCCTTCAGTTCTGAGTTCTGATCTTGAGCCACTGAACTCGTGACCTTCAGCCGCTGGAATCTCATCCCTGTCGCTTGTCTCCGCGCTGCTGGTCGCTGCTGCTGCCGCTGCTCATCGCTGCTGCTCGTCGCCGCAGTCGCTGTCATCTGGAAATATCGTGATCTCCACAAAGCTACAACTTGTGAGTTGATTCTTCATTTCTTTCACTCTTTTTTTTTTCTTTTTCTTTTCACCACGTGATGATCAACATGGAAGGGCCACTTTCCCCAGCAGGCTGTGTATCGCAACCTTAATTCATTTTTCGAACTTAAATTTTGCTGGAATGCAAATTATTCATTTGGTTGTGCCTTGTGATTTCAACTTATTCTGCTTTGACTTAAATTTCTTGTGTATGTGTTGTGATGGCTTGTTGTAAGTTGATGTTCTAAGTGATGATATTGTTGAGTCGAAGTAGAATGGAGGCTTTTGTCAGATTTGGGAAGTGACTTAGTGATATTGACCATTTGAAGTGTTTTATTTTCACAAGTATCTGCTTGTGTAGTCGTCTTTTGTGATATAGAAATGTAGATAAGTTGGCTTTATGCATTGTAAAGCGTTATACAAATCCCATATTTTTATCTATTTGGCTTTATTTATTAATTTAAGGTTTTAAATTTAAAAAAGCCTAAAATCGGCCCAATAGGCCCATAATCGAAATAATCGAACCGAACCGAACCGAATTATTTCAATTAATCGAGTATTTGATTATTTCGGTAATTTGATTAATCGCGATTATGATTTTAAAATAATCGTAATCGAACGATTATGAAAAATCTAGTAAAAAACCGAACCGAACCGAACCGCGCCCACCCCTAAAAATAACTAAATAAAACATGACACTATTCTTTATTTATTTCGATAATTATTGACAATCACAGATTTATTCCTTATTCAATAACTATTACTAATCCAAAACATATAGCAAAAGTTGTCCAACAAGCATTAAGAACATTAACTTATCTAGGCTGATGCGATGGTCGATCTGATGGTATTGGCCACATCATCGCTTACTAGGAAGGCTCTGGCTAACACTTCATTAGGAATAGGAGGTGTTGCATTAAACAGAGTTGAGGGGATAGCCTGAGTGCCAGGTAATTGGCTGTTGAAACAAGCGAAGAAAAGCACTTCTTCTTTTCCATCATTTATGGTGAAGAGAATCGATGCTCCAGGAATAACAAACACCATCCCAGGAGTCGTAACTTTGGAGTAAAACACATTATCAGATATTGGAATTGGTTCAGCCATGATCATTGGCAATCAGCCAAGATTATTGGCAATATTGTCGGCTATGTCTTTTACCCGTTAGAAGCATAACTTGTGCACTTAATTTTGGCACATCACGTGTTTGACGAAATTACTATAACAAATGCGTAACTCATGTACTCTTTCTTTTTTTATCATCAATCATGTACTATAAATATGTACCTACAAATAGTGAAAGACACACAAAAAATCATTTCTTTCATCAATTGTTCTTCTTCTAATTTATTTTACATCAGATGTTACGAAGCAGAAAAGCAGCGTTCCTCTAATTAGAACACCAAACTCGGTGGTGCGAAGATGTGTATGAGGCGAGTTTGCTCCCTCGAATCGATAGCAATTTCAATTCGACCTACCCCAAATTTTGGCCGATTGACGCGACCTAATTTTTTTAAGTTTTGTCCTGAATTTAAAAGTCAAAATAAAAGTCTAATCAAATTTGGGTCAAGGTTCGAGCCTTAGTCGACCCGACCCAATTATTTAATAATAAAAAAATGTATATTTTTATTTGAATTATGTTTCTTTATTTAAATTAGACATAATTTTTTTTTGTTTATATTTAGTTATTTATATGATTTTATGATTGAGATATTAATTAGAATAATTTTTATATTTAATTTTAATATATTAGGGGAGGTAAGTTTAAATTATTTAAATATTAAAAAATAAAAAAATATATTTGGACGGGACCGATTAAGATCAGGCCAAGCCCGACACAATGGTGAAAATTTAGACTTTTATCGGACTCGGACCCTTTATTTATGTTGTCGGGTCGAGCTTGGGCTTGCCCATTTGCCATGCATAAGTATTAACTCCTGGAAATGAAAGAACATCGCCACTTAATATGGCAAGTCCAAAGGGATTTCTGATGGGTTTAAATCTTCAGACAAATTGAAGAAAAAAATCATCAGAAGTTACGTCTTGTACAAGTTTGCAAAATATCACATCAGTTGTAACTCAAATCAGAATTCAGGATACTTACTGGCTTTTCCACTGTGATATTTTTTACTTGCTGCACGTTCTTTTTAACTTAAATTTATTAGTCAGGTATGATCCAAGCCCAAAATTCTCACCTAATTATTTTGACATTGGTTTTGGGCTTTTCGTCCACCCACCTCTTGTGGGCCTCATGAGATGACAACAGGGCCTAATAACAGCCCACTAAATTCTTCATAAAATCCCCTTTATGTAATTGGAAATTACTTCAATAACTAAAGATAATTTATTTCTAGTTTTGAATGAAAATTTACTTAAATAAAAATTAAAAAAAATATAAATATACCCCATTTCATAATTTATATTTATGTTTTAGATTTTAAATGAAATTTTTTTGAGAAATTCATAAGAATTTTGTGTATTGAGATAGAAATTATATAAAACATGAAGAAAATAATTTCAAGTTTTAGGATTTTTTTTATATCTTATAAATAAAAACTTGAAAAAAATACTTTTCATATGGTAAAATTTTATGGCAATATGGTTGATTTTAATTTCTGGATATGCATTTTACCAATTAATTTGGGGTATTTTAGAAAATAACCCTCAAAAGGGGTGTAAAAGGATATTAGAGAGGTGCTAAAAGCTCCTCTCTCAAAGAAGACATGATGAATTTGGGGGCAAGAAAAAAAAAAAAGCCACGATGAAACATTATATATATATATATATATATATATGATGCAGCTAGATAGCGAAAGCAGATGGAACGCCTTCTCAAGCTAACATAAGTGCTAAACTGGATTATGTTCTAAGGATGGCACAAGGCAAATACGATCCTAAAAGCTTCTAATAATATCCTATATCATTGTGTATTAACTCTGAAAGTTTTAATGGCTTAATACTGATATTATCCATATATAAATCATATTTCATTAGATAATTTCTTTTTTTAAAAAATAACGTTTATAAAATATAGAAATTGGTTCACTTTCATGGAGATTTTAGAGAAAACTATTCCATAATGTCTTTAAGACATTGTTCTGAATTGTGATCTCATTAAATATATCATTTTTGCTCCTGGAAATGCCAATTACTAATTTTCCAAGTAATTAATTAAGAATAAGTAAAAGCTGAGAAAGAAAATTTCAATAGGCAATAGTTATACTCATAGAATAATTGTTAATAATTGAACAAAAACATCAAGAAATATTTAACAACTTACGCACCTTACGCACACGCGCGCGCAAACACATATATATAAGAAAATTAATAACTCAGTCCATACTCATACACACGCGCACATATATGTATGTATAAGAAAATTAATGACTTAGTCCACAATTTCAATCTCTACCAGCCAACTCCATGAACATGAGCTGCCATGGCTGACCTGTTACCTCCATTCCCATTTCCATTGTCATAAATCCTACTCAAATTAAAAGCTTCTACTCCCAAATTCTCGCCATAGCCCATGACTCTTGTGCCCTCTCCGTTACTGTTCGGGGCAACTTGTGCCCCAAGCGAGTAAAACCCCATATTAAAATTCTGAAAATCTGCCTTATTATCTGACGAAGAAAATGAATTATTAGCTTTGTTAATTTCAGCAGCAGCAGCATGGCTAGGGTTAGGATTTGCTGCTTGATCTTCTTGTCTAGCCATTGAATTCTTCTCCCCCTCAGTCTCTCTATACTTGTTGAGATAAATTTTCAAAGGGCTGACATAATTCTCAAACCCTAGGGTTGTCATTGCCCACAAAAGATCGTCTCCGTTGATAGTTTTTCTTTTCTCTCTTTGACACTTATCCGATGCTTCACCAGTTATGAAGCTTATGAACTCGGACACACATTCTTGCACAGTTTCTTTAGCCTCTTTCGATATTTTTGCATTCGCCGGAAGGGATTTTTTCATGATCCGGCTGACGTTAGCAATAGGCAGGAACCGGTCTTGCTCTTTATCCGAGATGTTCCCGGACGTTGGACTGCCAAGAGGGCTTGTTTGGTTTCTTTTTCCGGTCATGGTGGAGGAGGAAGAGAATGAATGTGTTTTAAGGAGAAAAAGAAGTGGGAGAAAGTGTTTTAAAAAAAAAAATTAAGTGCTTGTTGTAGGAATCTAATGTGGGTAGTTTGTACTTATAATTCGCCGAGGGCTGTGTGGGAAAAGAAGTTAGAAGCCAAAATATAAAAAAGTGGAAAGGCGGTTTGATGTAGACAGAAAAGGAAAGAAACAAGCACTTGTGGTTGTGGGATTCGAATTATTTCAAAGGATGGTTTGAGAAGAGTGGAATCTTTGAGGGAAAAGTAAAAAAAACAAAATCAATAAACAAAGAACAAGAAGAAGAAATTGAATTATTGAAGTGAAATGATCATCGTTATCTCTTGTTCCATTGAATTTAAGTGGGGACTAATTGAAGTAGAAGCATGAGTGTGCATGCCTGCTTGTTGATATTTCTTTGTCAAAAAAATACTTTTGGACCACCCACAATGATGAATTTTTTTCCACAATATGCAAAGGTTATCGTTTTAAACAGTTAACACAGTAGTAGGTTATATAAAAAGAAATTAGAGTAAAAGTATAATTGCACGACAACGATGAATTTAAGAATTTAATTTCAATAATAAGAGTAGTTTTCTAAAGGTTTAGGCTCTAAATTCGAATGTTAATATACGCGTGAGTTAATTAAAAAAAAAAATAGTTTACATGGATGAATAGTTGGTTTAATTAATAAATTCTTTTAAGTGGTATAAAAAATTGAAGTTTTGAATCTCGATGAATCAATACACGCTACACAGAAGACAAATTAACTTGTGTGATGTTATACACATTTATAATATCTACAATGGATCACTTCTCTTTATTTTGGCGGGTTTCACCTATAATTGTAGCATTTTGATCAACTACATGGGGTTAATTAATGGGTAAACAATGGTTTCTAAGAATTCTTCGACACACCAAGAACTTGCTTCACATTCACTTTTCTATGCTTTTTTTTGCTTTTCATTTAAGCTTAATTGGTTGGTCAATGAAATCAATCTCATTTCTAACCATGAATGATGAATCAGATCAATTACATGTTCCATCCTAGCTAGCTGCCCAAACAGCGTAGGCCCCAAAGGCTACTAAATAATGGAGAGGAATAAATCCTGAATTAGATTGGGCATTTCATGGAAGGAAGCTAGCAATTTTTCCCGCACTCCTGTCTTAATGCAGAGATATCAATAAATATTTGATCTGATTTTGGTGTATGTATATATAGCAGGTCAGGTTCTATGGAAGAAAATATTTAATTTGCCGATGGACATGCATGGTATCTTGGTACGGCTAATTAAATTAAAAAGAAAGTTTTTATCAAAAGTTGGGCACTAGCTAGCACATATGCTTTTCACTTTTCTTCCCTTCTTTGTTTGGCGTCTACTCGAGATTCTTATCTCCATCACATCAAAAAATTTTATGTACGAGACTCTTACAACACTTGCTAGCCAGTACAATATAAAAAACTCAATTTTAGCCTACAATTTTGATATAATATAACCTTTAAACTCGTAATTAATAGAAGTAGAAGACATTTGAGTTGACAACACAACTCATATTTATCCTTTACTAATAAGCCGTCTCAAGATAACTATTAAGTCTAGCTTAGTGGCTGAAGTATTGTAGGAGTTTAATTTATATTTTCTTCCTCATCTCTTGAGTGAAAATTAAAATCTCTCGAATATTAAAAAGAGTTAAAATTTAAGTAGTGTTATAAAGTCTCTCAAATATTAAAGAGGGTTAAAATCTAAGCTGATATAAAAGATTTGATGTAAAATAATTTTAATATTATGTGATTGTAAATATTAATTATAATATCATATAATATGTCCTATCTTGAACAATAATATCGTGTAATTAAAAAAAAAAAAAAAACCGTCTCAAGGTGCATGCTTGTTAATTTCCGGTTGGATTATGGCGAGAATTTGGGAGTAGAGGGCACAAGTTGTGCCCTCTCCGTTAATTTCCGGTTGGATTAGACAATTAGCTGCTTGCAATTAGAGGCCAAAAGAAGAAATTAAAAAATAATTGCTTCAAAAGTTACTTCTTGACTTCTGTATTAAGTATTGACAGCTAGTTGTGCATAATCAACACGCATCGCTTGGACCTGCTTCTTTTTAATTGCTGGCCAAATTGAGCATGGTTCATCATTATTCAAAATCTTTACATCTCAATCTCAGATTATATTGTACAATTATAGTCAAACCCTAAAAAATTCAAAATAAAAAAATTAAGAAAAAGAACCTTAGGAACCAAATTGCGCCAGATGGCTTCTTTTCCAACTACCTTTACCTGCTCTTCTAAATCCTATTAAAATAATAATTTGGGCTGTCTCTATGTCTCCAACTTTCTGTCTGCTCAATATTAATTTACAAATTGGTATTTTTAATGGTTTTTTTCCCCTTCATTTACCAACACAACACATTTGAAAATTCAAGATAATAAAAAATATATCTCAGTCAAAGTTTGAGGCTCCATTATTTAATAAATTTTTCTTGTTAATAGTTCTTCAAGAAACATGCCCCAAATTATTTAATAAAAGATTTTGTTAGAAATTATGGATATAAACTGTCCGAATGTTGGTGAACAAAAGCATCCAAACAAATAATATTGATCACCTAAGCTAAAAAAGTAAGTAATCTCAGATGCCGAGGGGGATCACATATGTAGTAATTAATACAACATTGGTTTATCACTTTATTGTTGCTTCCAGGTTTATTCTAAGGAGAATGAAACATATTACAAATAACTAATGGAAGTTTTTATTTTTATTTAGTAATTTTTTTTGCAGAATATGAATCTGAAAATTGCAGAAAGAAATTAATAAAGGTTTAAGATTTAAAGATTCATGCATGTGTGGCTTTGATAAAACGGTCATGTATATAATTCACTACCAGATTCTTGTATCAATATTGAGTAAATTTGATTATAATTATTTGTAATTTCAACTTGCATAAAACTCCATGAACTTATCTCTTATAATATTACTTTTCTTCATAATGTAAATATTTAGATCGTTAATTTACAATATTTCTTTGTCTTGATCGTGTGATAATAGTAAGATAAGATTCGGTCAATTGTGTGCGTAAGCTTGAGTTTATTTTTCATTTATCTGTGTCAAAGGTCAAGTTATGTTTATATTTAATATAAATGGAAGGATTTTTGGAAGTCAAATTAATGCATGAATATTTGTGCCATAATAAGTTAAACAAACTAATTGAATTTTAAATGGTAAGTCGTCATTGATATTTTTCTATATCAAGGTAAGTGATAGATAAAGCCTAAGTTCATTTTTTGTTATCTCTTATCTTTTTTAAAATTTAAATTTCGGTAGTTAATTAAATAAAATTATTTAAAGACTACTCAATCAAGTTCTTAAAAGCATTAAAGGCCTTAAATACAAAAAGAAGCCGCAATACATAAAGTTGGGGCATAAATTTGCACATAAAGTTTATAGTACACGAACGCCAACATAAAAGGTGGGCTTCTAGATTTTTGTTTTGATATAATATTAAAAATGGACCCTTAAATTGCATCATAATTTATGTTATATATTGATTTAGAAGTTTTTGTATATTTTGAATCCTGTCATCTAAAGCTCCGAATGTCTTTAGTTTTATAATCAATGTAACCCATGAATATTTGATATTTTAGCAAAATGCCTATGTACCTTTAAAATTAAAATAATAAAAAATAAAAACAAAACTTTTTGTACATATAATCACACATATTGTTCATACCAAACAATTGGGCTAAAAGAATAATAGCAGGCTGTAAAAGCTTTCTCAACCCACATTGAGAAAGAACCAGGCCTTTTTCACAAAGGTCGGTCGAATAACAACATAATGAAATGTCCAAAGCTTTTGAATACACCCACCACCATCCTTGTTCCACCAACACTCCGTTATTATATATATAATAATAATAATTGGAGTTGAGTTAGAATTGAGTTTGATTTAAAAGCGATCTCAATAGATCTCTCACCAATTATGTAAACACAAACAAATGCATAATAGAAAATTGATTTGCCCCACCACTGATCCCTACCTCAATCCCGCTAAGATAATTTTTTGGAATGAATTTATCATTAATATAAAATTGGAGACAATTTTATTATTAGTTTAACTGTTATTTATTGTTGTGTAGAGTTAAGGAGGAATTAGAATACATTCTCTATCATTACTCATGCATGGTGAGTGACTGTTTGATATGATTTATCCAATAGTCACAAGTACTTATTTAATCTTATAAATTATTTTTAAACTTTTATTGGTTTTTTAGTAGAGTTTTTGAATATTAAGTAAGCTAGTTTGCTTCTATTAGCAAAAGTGAAATTTTGGACTTTTGGAGTAGAGGTTGAAAAATATTTTTAAAATATTAAAATATTCTTTATTTAATTGACAAGTTTATTTTATTTTTTTCATAATATAATTTTAAAAAATTTTCCTATTAAAATAATTTTATAATTATAAATAAAATTTCACATTGATAACTAAACAACTAATTTTTTTTTTACAAAAACTCTATTCATAAAAATTCTACCGATAAAATTCTATATAAATAAGTTTGATTTGAAAGGTTATATGAAACAAGCACAGACCTACTAGGACAACAAATTAAAAAAAAAAAAAAACAAAATAAGAGATTAATTTGAAATTTCTTAAACCATTGTTGCCTGCTTAGAATCACCATTTTTACCAGACATCGATTCAAAACCTGACCATCCAAGATAAAATTTTGAACTTTCCCACCACTAATTTTTAAAATAAGAAAAATTAAAAAAATAAATAAAAGAATGAATTTTACATTTTAGCCTTTCCCACATAGTTGGAGAAAGGTGATATTTTCCTATCACCAAAATCACTTGGTTCCATCGAAAGATTATGTTGTGTGAAAGTGGAAACTGTAGATAATAACGCCCCAGCTGAACTAGCTATCAACACACCGTATGCAATTCTCGTATTTCCCGTTAATGACAAACCTTCTTGTCGCCGATGCTGACCAGGAAACCGCGTTATGCTGTGTTGTGTCGTGTCGCTGCCCTTTTTTTCTATTCTAAGTAATGTGAATGCTTTGACTAGGCTCAACCAATGAGCCACATCAAAGCAGCTTCTTTGTCTTTGCTGTGAAATTAACTCACTTGTTAATGTAGTATGTCAAGTCAAGGGGAAAAGAAACATGCATTCATCTTGTGGAAAAATGAAGTACCCGAAAATTGGGATTTTTAGGTAGATGAAATTCAAAGAATCTTCCTTTGTCTGTTTCTCATAATTTCTGTCATCTTGAAATGGGATGTTTGAAGGACCATCTTTTGAAGAAACTACTGGCTTTGGCTTGGTAAAAAATGGAGGAAGAGTAAGAGATTTATCTTGTTTTGAGTCCAAGGGCTAAACTTAATTAGATTTTGAAGATCAATGGAGAAAAGGGTCCCTGTTCTTTTTCTTTGTCTGGCTTGGATGATGCTGGTGGTGGCTTCACCAATGGTCTCCGCTAATGCTGAAGGTTTCTTTTTATTTTCTTTTTTTCTCTCTTTCTCTCTATTGCTTGCTTCTTACGGGATTTTCATATGCATAGCTATTTTTTATTGCTTGTTAAGGTACTATGTTTAATTTCATTGCTTACTTGGAAAAGTTAATAAATATGACATCTATTTATGATTTATTTGGACTGTGATGATTATGGCTTTCATGTTATTCTATATTAGTGTGTAGCCCACAAGCTGTTTGAATCCAAGTGAAAGTTGAGTTGTTTAGATTTTAAGAATTTTTAAGTATATATCTTCCATTGGTTTCAATTGACTGCTGCAGATGGTTTTCCAAAATCAACGTGTTTTAGTTTTTTCCTTCCTCTTTCCTTTGCTACAGAGTTGTATTTATTACTTTATTTCTGAGCAGGTGAAGCTCTGAATAATTTTAAGTTGAAGTTACAAGATCCTAAAAATACTCTGGAGAGTTGGGATCCTGCGCTGGATTCACCATGCACGTGGTTTCATGTAACCTGTAACAAAGAAAACAGTGTTACTAGAGTGTAAGCTACTTCATTTGTTGATCTCTTTTATGCACAGATGAAAGTCTTGGCAATCTTCCTCAAATATGTTTGTGTATCTACCAGTGATCTCGGGAATGCAGGATTAGCTGGTGAATTGGTGCCAGAACTTGGTCAGCTCAAAAACTTAACATACCTGTAAGTTACCTTTAACAATTTATGTAGGTAACTGTTACATTACCGGAAGAACAATCATGTTAATATACCCATCACTGTTCTAATACTCAACTGTTTATGTTTACTGATCTCTTAACTTACTATCACCACATACACATATTTTTTATTAAGTTTGAAGTTTTGAGTCATGAATGGTATAATTGCTGGCTTTTACCATGCACTTTTCCTTTATCTTTAGGCACAAAGATAAATGAACTGCTACTACTAACACTAAAATCTGGCAATTCTGCAAGTTATAATGAATGCTAACCAGGCTTCTTTTCGATATTTGTAAAAATGCCTTCATATTCCTGGAGCTGGCTAGTGAATGTTAGTTCATATTGCGCTTTTCTCAAGTTTTCAGGGAGACGGTTGTTGATTGCTTTGCTTCTGATGCTGAAATCTCACTCATATGTCAACAGCACTTTAAACACTTGCAGATTTAACTTTGACTGAACCACTCCTCATTTCAAATCCATACAAATGCAAATATGAAATATCGTTATGTTATTTCAGAACAGTAATTTGGTTTATGTCTATATACATGCATACAAACACAAATTAAAGAATGGGTCACTTGTTGCATATTCTTTTTAGTTTGTGCAAGGTCTCATATGTTGCTGTTTCCAAAGGTTTCATTGTTTTGCGAATTTATTTCTTTCCATACATATACGACAGGGAGCTTTATGGTAACAAGCTAACTGGGAAAATTCCCAGTGCTCTCGGGAATCTAATGAATTTGCAGAGCTTGGATCTTTACACGAACAATATCAATGGCTTGATTCCAGACACATTGGGTGAGCTGAAGCAATTGCAATTCCTGTATGATCATTTTCCCTAGTATTAAAATGATTGTCTATTACAGTTCATTCCTTCTCCGTCTGGTTGTTAACTTTAATTAGTTGTTTATTAGGATATTCATTTCTCACTAGAAGCAGGATATTTATGCATACTTTATTAGAATCTTGTAAAATCATCTTCAGAAAGAGAACTTCCAATTAATCCTTTGAGTTTTTGCAGTAAGACTAAAGAAGTAGATTCACACTAGCTTCTGGATTGTTTAGTGGATTTTAAGTTGTTTAAAACTTTTGATCTACAGTTTTTTTTTTTTTTTTTTTACTTGTTAGCTTCAATGAGACAAGTTTATGGATCAAAGGCTTGTTATTTCTGCTTTTACAGGACAGCTTGCAATCTTTAGTGAATTTGGAAACTATTAGTGCTCTATCAGTCATTTTAGATCATATCGGAAGTAAACTACATTGATGCCAATAAGAAAAATTGAAGATATTGAGTAGGACCAACCTTCATTTCCTGATTTCATTAAAGATATAGAGGCACTAAATCTTCAAGTATGTTTTGGCTTATTTGCTAAATCTGTAACTGCTTGAAAGTTAAAAGTGTTTCTTCTTATACTTCTGTCTAAGGATAGTCGACTCAACAACAACAGCCTATCAGGTTCAATACCTACATCCTTGACTGGTATTTCAGGCCTGAAAGTCTTGTGAGTGCCTAAGTAATATGGTTTTCTCCTTTCTTCTTATTCTTCTTTCTCCATCAGTATTATTTGGTTGTAGTGATCTGACAATTGCATTTTGTAATGTCGGTTCTCAGGGATTTATCAAACAACTTTCTATCAGGGCGTGTTCCATACGACGGCTCCTTTTCACAATTTACCCCCATCAGGTTTCTTGCTGATAAGTAATGTACTGATTTTTTCCCCACTTAAATGAATACAAAAATGAAGTTATTTTTTATTTGCAAATTGCAGCTTTAATAACAACTCAAATCTGTGTGGTCCAATTATTGGAAAGCCTTGCCCTGGATCTCCTCCATTTTCTCCTCCACCTCCGTTCGGCCCAACATCTTCTCCAGGTAATCTCTTGTAGATCGTAACTCACTTTATCGATCTTAACGATATCAGTTTTTATTGCCATAACTACTGTGAATGTATCAGATAATGAGTCTAGCATACGACCTGGTAACTTAGTTTGAAAATGGGACATGGGGAACCAAAACTGCTTACATTTTTACCAGTTCTTCTTTTTTTCTTTTTTCTTTTTTGACGAAACCATCAGAGTAAAACCTTTATAATTCAGGCTGTTTCAAAGATCTTTGCTTGAAAGCTTTGTTACTCTATTCTGCTACTGGTTTTGAGCAGAGTGCCCGAAAGAAATCAGGGCACGCACCATAGGCTCTGCTCTTATTTGCAAACGCACTAATGACATTGTTGACATTGACTTTTTATTTGGGATTGCAAAAATGCTTGAAAGAGTAGAGCGGTGCATCTTGTTCAAGCATGCTTGGTATGGCCAATTCCATTTTATGAAATGGGCATTAAGGACTGAACAACTTTATGCCATCATAGTTACTTCAGGAAGAAATTCAAATGCCGTGATTGCCATAGGAGTTGCTGTAGGGGCTGCTTTACTTTTTGCTGTCCCAGTTTTTGGGTTTGCATATTGGCGGCGGAGAAAACCACATGAATTTTTCTTTGACGTACCCGGTAAGTTTGCAGTTGCTAAAATAAATTCATGTTGATGTTTTATTTTGGAATTCTCTTTTATTTGGTGTACATTTCTTCAGCTGAAGATGATTCAAAACTCCAGTTGGGACAGTTGAAAAGGTTTTCTTTGCGAGAACTACAAGTTGCTACAGATGGTTTTAGCAACAAGAACATCCTGGGAAGAGGTGGATTTGGCAAGGTGTATAAGGGACGCTTGGCTGATGGCAAATTGGTGGCAGTCAAAAGACTTAAGGAAGAGAGGACATCTGGAGGGGAGTTGCAGTTTCAAACAGAAGTGAAGATAATCAGCATGGCTGTGCATCGGAATCTTCTGGGATTATGTGGGTTTTGCACGACTGTCACTGAGAAACTGCTTGTTTATCGATACATGGCCAATGGAAGTGTTGCATCACGCCTAAGAGGTAAGTGGTTCTTCTTCATCATTTAGCTTTTGTTTGATACTAGAGCAATTTATCTGAGGCAACCAGAGTGAAGTGCACTGTGCCAAGAATATCTATCGCTAATGTCATTGTGATGATACTTCTTATTACATTGCTCTGCTGTAGGGCTATTTCAGTTACACTTTCAACTTAATTTGTTCATTCTGTATAATTATGTGAACTGATGACCGTTCTGATATGTTCTTGTAGAGCGGCAATCATCACTCCCGCCTCTTGACTGGCCAACTAGGAAGAAAATTGCTTTAGGGTCAGCGAGGGGCCTTTCATATTTGCACGAGCATTGTGACCCAAAGATCATTCATCGAGATGTCAAAGCTGCAAACATATTGTTGGATGAAGAGTTTGAGGCTGTTGTTGGTGACTTTGGTTTAGCTAAACTAATGGACTACAAGGACACCCACGTAACCACTGCTGTGCATGGCACCGTTGGGCATATAGCCCCAGAGTATCTCTCCACAGGGAGGTCATCAGAGAAAACGGATGTTTTTGGTTACGGTATCATGCTGTTAGAGCTAATTACCGGACAAAGGGCATTTGATCTTGCTATGCTTGCAAACGATGAAGATGTTATGCTCCTTGATAGAGTAAGGCTTAATGCACCAACTTAAGCAAAATGCTGTTTCCGAGCTTCTCTTGGTAAAAGTTTTTAGATTAATAACTGATGACTTATAATCCATTATGTCAGGTTAAAGGATACCTAAGAGAGAAGAAATTTGATGTACTTGTTGATAAAGACCTGCAGACTGATTATGATGAAACTGAAGTGGAGGAACTCATCCAAGTGGCACTCCTTTGCACACAAAGCACCCCAGTCGACAGGCCGACGATGTCGGAAGTTGTCAAAATGCTTGAAGGCGATGGCTTGGCAGAAAGATGGGGACAGTGGCAGACTGCTGAGGTTATCCGCCACAATGAACTTCAATTTGGTCCACGGCAGAATTTTGAAAAGATAGTTTGCTCTACTGACAATCTTTCTAATATGCATTTATCTGGTCCGAGATGACAGTATTAGCTTGGCAGACAAGGAAATCATAAATCCTTTCGTTCACCATTATTAAGGGGTTTAATCCGTCTTTGTTTTTGCAATTTGATTCATATGCTGTGAAGTTCATCATATAATCTGTATATCATTGGTTATGCACATAAATTTCTCTAGGGTAGGTTATGAACAAATTTGTCTCTAAAGTACACTCCTCAGAGCCCAAAGCTCTCTCTTTCCTGCAATCCTCGCAATCTTACTGGTTAATTATCCTAAATCAATCGCTCTCATATAAGCGATATCCTCAAGTTATATATATATATATATATATAATTCTTTTCTTCATTTTATTTTCATAATACACTTTAAAACCGTGAGGTTTAAAAGAGTTAGTTTTTAACTCTCTTAAACTTCACGGTTTTATAATTCATTAAAAAAATTAATTTTTTTTAACTGATTTTAAAATACATTCACATTAAAAAAAATACGAGCGCCCGACTTAAAAATGATTTACCTAAAAATAATTATATATATATATATATATATTAAAGCTATAAGTAAATGGACCTTATTATTTACTTAAAGCTGGAATCGGGGATCCATTTTTTCATCATTTTATTTTTGAATCATGTCAATGCATGCAGTGCAGATCAAAGTTCCAAGACGATTCTCAAATACTTCTAAATTTTAATTGTCATATTTTAATATTTGTAATTTTCGAAGGCATATTTGCATTATAAATATATTTACATGTATATTTAAAAAAAAAACTATTCTTTTAACACGTAAGCCAGAAAAGTTTCGAAAATATATTCCAAACAAATATACAGACAAACGATGAAACAGATTTTGTGGCCAAGGCACACACAGAAACTTTTCAACCAATCAGGCGCCTCCGAAATTTGCTTCACTGATATCCTAATGCCACGTGTCCGATCCACCTCCACCCCTTCCCTCCTTTTTTTTTTTTTATATATTTATTTTCTTCTTATTTTCTCTTGAATTTTTCAGTTCATTGTCTTATTCTTTTACTCTTCTTGTCTCCCACACACCACAAAGCCACTGAGTCTCTGTCAAAAAAATCAATGATGAATCAAAATTAGGAATTAGGGTTCTGATTTTGATAAGTTTTTAGACATACCCACCTGAAAGGAAATGGCTTCTTGTTCTTGTTCTTCTTCATTGGCTTTGCCAGAACTCAGATTTTTGTCTCCTAAAGCCGCTTCGAGATACCATCTTTCACTCTCGAAACAGTCTCTCTATAGAAGTTTTTTGTATAAGAACTACCCCAGATGCAATCTTGGCCGTAGGATTAGAGTTGCTGCTGGGAAAGAAGATGGGAGTGTGGTAGTTGAAGAGAAGAGGGAACCTGAGTTCATCAAAGGACTGAATGATTTTGAGGTTAATGGAAATGGCTCTGCTAGTAGGAGTGATAGTGTTGGTAGTGTTAATGGTGGTGTTAATGGGTATGCAAATGGGAGTTTGGTGAAGTATGTGAATGGGAATGGGAATGGAGGAGTTGCAGTTGAAGTAGTGGGGCAAGTTGAAGAGGAGGAAACGTTGAATAAGGAAATTGAAAGGAAAAAGAAGGTTGAGGAGATTGGGAAAGAAGACGCTTGGTTTAAGAAAAGTGGCCAAGAGAAAGTTGAGGTGTGAATTTATGATGAATTTGATCATGTTAATGGTGGTTTTGATTTGTTTCCTTTGAACTTAGTTGTCCATTTATCTTTTGTGTAGAGTGTTAATCTTTGGTACCAGGTTGGGAATCAAGTGGTTCTTGCTCTTTTTAGCCAAAATGCAGATTCGATCTCTCCTAAAGTGTTTTGGTTGGAATTTAGATACTAATTTTGGCCTAGACATAGTTACCTAATGTGGTAGTAGTGTCAAATTGATGAACAGTTCAGATGTTAGAGTTTCTTGTTTCTGCATGTGTTTATATATTTGTTTGATCCACATGACATGCATTTTGAGAAAATCCAGTCTTGCAAGTAACGGGGCATCTTGTAGTTTAAAATTGAAATCATTTCTCTTAGTTTCTCACATCAGGAGTTACTATTTTACCTTTATGTGTATTAGTTGCTTCTATGGTCCTATTTTAGAAGGAGGCATAATTTAGGAAAAAGAATTCTAGGTTTGGTGGCATCATAAATAGTAGTGGATTACATGTTACAGGTTTCTGTTGCACCGGGGGGCCGCTGGAGTAGATTCAAAACCTACTCGACGATTCAAAGGACCTTGGAAATATGGGGATTTGTTCTGACATTTGTCTTCAGAGCATGGTTGAACAATCAGAAGTTTTCTTATCGAGGTCAGTCATTTCTAGTTGATTGGTCTTGGGCATAAACTAATATAGATTGGACTTCTGCCAACGTTGCAGAGCAAATTAATTTTAGTTAGCTTGAGTGATTTTGTATTCTCTGTTGTCATGACCGTCCTGTGGCTAAAGAACATCCTAACTAATAAAGTGTCCCCATGTACCCTATATGTTACATGATTGTTTCAAGTTTGGTCAAGAGATCTATCTGATAACTGAGCCCACATATCATGACTAATACCAAGATTTTTTATCCCAATTCTTTTCCTTTTTCCTCGGTTACTCCTGAGGTTTCAGGTCAATCAAACCTCTAAGACGATTTATATTCAGTTTTTAAGTCTTTTCAGTGGATAGTCTGTATTTAATCCTGACAGTAGATTTATAATATAAGCAGGAGGAATGACTGAGGGAAAAAAAGTCCTAAGGCGGAAGGCCCTTGCCAAGTGGTTGAAGGAAAGTATTTTGAGATTGGGTCCTACCTTTATCAAAATTGGCCAGCAGTTTTCTACAAGAGTAGACATTCTTGCTCAAGAATATGTGGATGAGTTGTCCGAACTTCAGGTTGAATTTCATTCAATTGAAATGTAAATTTATTGATGCTTCATCGCTACTCATGCTTCTTATCTTGGTATCATAACTTTACAGCCTATATGGCGATGCATATTTTTCAGCGTAATCAATATTATGTCAGTTGGAAATTATTTCATTATTTCATTCAAACTATGCCTGATATGATGGATGATTTTCATTAAAACTTTATGTAGACTATTAAATTTTTCTATATGGCAATTGTTGCACTAGTCACATGTTTTGCATCAACGTCTTTTGTAGTTTTTCAAATCTAGAAAACCATTATCATTTGGTAATTAATTGAGTTGATACTGAATGCTAACTTTATGCAGGATCAAGTCCCTCCTTTCCCATCAGAGACTGCTGTATCTATAGTTGAAGAAGAACTTGGAGCTCCCCTGGATGATGTATTTGAACGTTTTGATGTTGAACCAATAGCTGCTGCTAGTCTTGGTAGCTTTAATTTCCTTTTTAAATGCATTTTTATGGGCAAGCTTTCTGAAGTCAGTGGACCAAATTTGTTGAAGCATTCCAAGTAACTCATTTCGACTGAAGAATCCAAATATTCATCTTTTCTTTGCAGGCCAAGTCCATCGAGCAAGACTGAAGGGAGAAGAAGTTGTTGTTAAAGTACAAAGGCCAGGTCTCAAAGATCTTTTTGATATTGATCTAAAAAACCTGAGGGTGAGGATTTATTCTTTCAGAATTCTATGTGCAGTTCATCGTCTTAATGCGCTGCATGGTGCTTGAAAGTTGAAACTTCTGCCATGTGTTATGACTCATAGACCGTTATTTTATGTTATACTTCCAGGTAATAGCTGAATATCTTCAAAAGATTGACCCAAAATCAGATGGTGCAAAGAGAGATTGGGTTGCCATATATGATGAATGTGCTAGTGTGTTATATCAGGTATAGAATTTTTTAAAATTTTTAATTTTTGCAGCTTTTTTGGCTCTCTTTTCATTGCTTCTGTTTGTCAAGCTAATAATATTTAACACTTTCAGGAAATTGATTACACCCAGGAAGCTGCTAATGCTGAACTTTTTGCCAGTAATTTCAAAGACATGGATTACGTAAAAGTCCCAACGATATTTTGGGAATACACCACACCACAGGTTCATCCTTCAGAGAATTGGCCTTCTTTCATCTCCTCTGCCTTTCTCCTTTCTTTCCTTTTTAGATCACCCATAGTATCTCACTATCTCATTTTGTATTTATTCATGTATTTATGTGTAGATTTTGACCATGGAGTATGTGCCGGGGATCAAAATAAACAGGATACAATCTTTAGATGAATTGGGTGTTGATCGAAAAAGGTCCAGACAATCCCATCACAAGTTCTAGTCATATCATGATATAGTGTGGTACTTTCCCTTCTGCTTTCAATGCTATGCCACTCAACTAAACTTTCTTCTCTCTTATTGCGTTGTGCAGGTTGGGTCGATATGCGGTTGAATCTTACTTGGAACAAATTCTTTCACATGGTTTTTTTCATGCTGACCCTGTAAGTTTTTATTATTCACTCTTTTTTGTGATGTAAATAAATGCTTAAATCGGTAACTTGCAACTTTCTAGTCCAACAAACTTGTAGAATTAGAAACTGAAGCATAAACTCTAAGCTTTTTGTAGTTTTATAGCTGAAAACAGCATATAGTTGCTTGCATTATTGAAATCAAGATGCTCGGTGCATATGTTTATTTTTACCTTACAGAAGGGAGGGCTCCAAAAATCTTGCTGCAGTCCTTTGATTCTCAAACTCTTAAGCTCTTCTATATGAACATGCTGTTTCTTTCTTTTACTGTCTAATATAAAGACAACCCATACAAATGTATCATGATTACATGATGGCATCTATGCTAATACTGGTCTGTAACATGGACTTCTCTCCCTTCTCCCATTCTGCAGCATCCTGGAAATATCGCTGTAGATGATGTAAATGGTGGAAGATTGATCTTCTATGATTTTGGTATGATGGGAAGGTACTTTCTAGACTTTTTGTTAAATACTTACTCTAAATATTCACAAGTACTTTTTGAATTTTTCTTTGGTTACCTCCCTTTGTTAAAGTATACTCTCCAATGGCTCCATGCAGTATTAGTCCAAACATTAGAGAAGGTCTGCTTGAAGCATTTTACGGAGTTTACGAGAAGGATGCAGACAAGGTAGACAAATATCCTAGGTTCAAGATTATTTCTATGGTACTTCGTTATTAACTTTTGGTTGGCTGTGGTTTACTTCTTCCCGGAAACTTTTACCTTAGTGCAGGTCCTTCAGGCAATGGTTCAAATGGGTGTTCTTGTCCCTACTGGAGATACAACAGCTGTCAGGCGAACAGCACAGTTCTTCCTTAACAGGTGTTCTTGATGAAAAAAAGATAATTGCCTGTTTTCTTTCCTCGATTGATTTTTTTGTTTACATAAAAACAATGGCTGAAGTTAATGAACAGTTTACATTCTTTTCTTTGGCAATCATTTCCTCGATGTTAAAATAATCACAAAAATAGACGAAGCTTTAGACAAATAATTGTAAGCAAGATGTAATCGATATAGTGATCATGCATTCTCAACCAATTAATGTATTGAATATACCAAAATAACAAGATTATGTGCAGTGTAGATGTTCCATTAATTTAAGTGTTTTTGTGACATTGCAATTCATACAACTTATTGCAGTTTTGAAGAGCGTCTTGCTGCACAAAGAAAAGAAAGAGAAATAACGACCCAAGAACTTGGCTTTAAAAAGCCATTGAGCAAGGAGGAAAAGATTGAGAAAAAGAAACAACGCCTTGCTGCAATAGGTAATTCACCTTTCTTCATTTTATCTTTATGATATGATTTGACTGGTTATCTGGACTAGTTGTAGAAAATAGGTGCCGAAATATATGGGGCCTGTTTATATTTGCATTTGGCCAAACCCTTTCATCATTTACCATGCTGGCTGGTCATATGTTAGTCTCAAATCTTAATGCATTTAACCTGCTCCATGAATTCTTGTAGTTTTCTTCTTACTGAACACAGTGAGTTAAGAATAAGTCGGCTTTCTTCAGCTGTCAGCTTTGACAGTTTGGTAAACAATGTTTTTGCTCTTGTAGCTGGGACCAACTGTGGCTCTTTTTATATCAAGATGTTGGGAATAGCGCAGCACAGTAACTGAAATCTTAGGTTGCTATTTGTCCAGTATTTATGACAGCTGTTACGAGTGGTATATTATTGTAGTAAATCTGCTAAAAGCCTTCCACATTTTATTGCATTGACCATTGAGTATCTTATTGTATCTAAATGAAGAGTGCAAATGCAGAAAGTAATTTTTAAATTAATCGCGTTGTCTGCCTTGATTTAGTTTAGATTTCTGAACTTTGATATACTGCAAATGTGCACCGAAGGATTTATATCAGTCAATTCTGCAAACTTTGTTTCTGAACACACACCCCCCACAAAAAAAAAAAAATTCCACAAACTTTTTTTTTTCCTAGTCTTTGGACTTCTTTGCTATTGGAGTTGCTACTCACAATTGTTGTAACCTCTTACCAGGGGAAGATTTATTGGCCATTGCAGCTGATCAACCTTTCCGATTTCCGGCAACATTCACATTTGTTGTCAGAGCATTTTCAGGTAATGTTTAAGTAGTTAGGTGGATTTGTTGCCTTATGTCACTTTATTCAACAATGACCTCAGAATACTGAGAAGGGAATACTTTTCTGCAGTTTTAGATGGCATTGGGAAGGGCCTTGATCCTCGGTTTGACATCACTGAGATTGCTAAACCGTAAGTGTGTCTAAGCTGCCTCAGTCCTTTCAAAATCATTTTATCTGAGATCCTGAGAACTTTTCAATCTTTTATTTGAATGTGTAACTGACACATTATGCCTGCTTTTCTCTATAGTTATGCAATGGAATTGCTCAAATTTCGTGAGGCTGGAGTTGAAGTTATCTTGAAGGCAAGCTCGAGTTATCTGGATTCTGCTGTGATTTTGTATACTGCTGTATCATGGTTCCATTTTCATTATCTGTCTTTTAAATGTTTCAGGATTTCAGAAACAGGTGGGACCGGCAAACCCGTGCATTCTACAACTTATTTAGGCAGGCTGACAGAGTTGAAAAGCTTGCAGAAACTATCCAACGATTGGTAGGGTGTAGTGTTGTTTACTGTACTCATATCACTTATATTACATGTCTTGTCATATTCTTCTAATTTTGTTTAACTCTATTTGTAGGAGCAAGGTGATCTGAAGCTTCGGGTTCGAACATTAGAGTCTGAAAGGGCATTCCAACGTGTTGCAGCTGTTCAGAAGACAGTGGGAAGTGTGAGTTATTCTGGCTCATAACCTTATGGACAAATCGTACTAGTACACATTCTTTTCTTCGCTCTTGGAAATGTTCTTTCATCTCTCTATAGTCATTGCTTTGATTTGATAACTTCATTTTGTGAGAATGATCTCTTAAGCCAGGAAATCCACTTAATGGTTATTTCTTTGACCAATCAACAGGCTGTAGGTGCTGGAAGCTTGGTAAACCTTGCAACAATTTTGTATCTCAATTCCATTCGAGTAAGTCATCCGTGGTTTTTTTTTTTTTTTAAAGTATTGTGCGCCATTTGGTTTGAAAATTACATCTAATCAATGTTTCAATTGATTATCTATCTTAGGTACCAGCCATTCTAGCATATGTCAGTTGTGCATTCTTCGGTTTCCAAGTCCTCTTTGGAATCATAAAGGTCAAGAAATTAGACCAACGGGAAAAGTTGATAACAGGAACTGCATAACCAGTTGGTTAGTAGAACTTTGCCCGTATCTTGCTCCTAGCATGCTTGTTTAATCCTTTTAATCTTTCCATTCAAATATGCAATCATATTGCTATTCCTTTTCTGCAGACTCGTTACGACTGTAATGTTGGAAGTTCATCTCCTTTGGAAGCTCTAGTTTTGAAACTCGAATTTCGTTGCTGACTCAAAAATCCTGAGAGCCATATGAATGTTTTCTTTTTTAACAAGAAACTGGGGCAAAGTATACAACTCATCCACATCCCTCCATTTTCAAAGCTTAGATTAGAATGAATTTTCCACAAATTATTTCATTAAATGAGTATCTTGCTGTGTATTTTTAATTTTTTTTTTGGGGGGGCGCTGCTGGGCTAGTTGATCAAGTTATATATAATAACAGTTTTTACAGCCTTAGCGTAGAGTTTGTATTTGTGCCAATTTTATGGCCAAAATATTGGATCTATCATTTAGCCACCCATCATTCTACTAGATGGGATGTCCATAAGCTTTCGTATAATTGCTGTAACATAGAGAAAGTTTTCAATAAAAATTTTCTGGATTTAATTGGTAGCTTTCAAATCCCTATTTTTTTTATTTTGTATATTGCCAGTTCATTGAACAGACCCACAGAATTATAATTTTTTATTTCTTTTTAGTATTAATTGTGATCTGGTTTACAGAACATGCAAATTAAATAATGCCACGCACATAAGTCAAACACAAGCCAGCATTTGTGCTTCTAATTAATTTGCAATTTTATTTTAATAATTATCTCTTTGAATATGACAGTAAATGTTAGAAAAGGCTAGCTTGTAATGTTTCCCCTGAAGATTCCATAAATAATTTATTAATGATTCCACCATTTGTGATCAAGAAGCTGGCACTATAATTAATATAACATTGTGTTATTGTATATCCTTTTAACCTAATGGCTAAATAAAGAATAAATTCCAATTTACTCTTTACTTACAATGACAATCTTTAATTTATTCTTAAGATATAAAAATATCAATTTATCCTCATTTATTGTTAAGGAAAAAAAAAAAGTAATCGATGCACCCCCTTATTTGTCATCATCTTCGAAAACGAAGATGGCGGTAAATTAAGGCTTTTATATTTTTGAAAGATAAGTTGAAGGTTCTTATTCTATATTGAGTATAGGGTTGACTCAAGATAACGTCCTCAGGCAAAAATTTCAAAAAAAAATATTGCAATTAAAACTTATTTTGCTGTATGTATACAACTAGAAACTAATGCTTATGATAACAGGTTAAAAAAAAAAAAGGAGGATGTTCAATTTTATGAGTATAGCTTTGAAAAATAAAGATTAGGAATAAATTTATTTTTTCAATTATTTGTAAGAGTATGTTTTCAAGT
Organism: Citrus x limon; assembly: GCA_034663535.1. Taxonomy (NCBI): domain Eukaryota; kingdom Viridiplantae; phylum Streptophyta; class Magnoliopsida; order Sapindales; family Rutaceae; genus Citrus; species Citrus x limon. The sequence goes on from CM067997.1 coordinate 27,971,066, forward strand.
TAGTGCTCGACTGATCTCTGGACTATATTAAAAGTGTATGGATCTAAAACTCTAATAGATTAGGAGTAATTTTTTTTTCTCAATTATTATGAGAGTAGACTTTTTAGTTGGTGCTCAATAGATCTTTTGATTATATCACAAGTTTATAGATCTAAAATATCGGTAGATTTTATACTATAATAAATTTTTAGAATTGTAACAACTTTTAAAAAAAAATGAATGGGTCATGAGATTGGGCGAGAATTCAGTATTAATATAATTTTTTGTACTTTTAAAACAATCTTTTAGATTTTAATATATTGAAATAGACAGGTACTTCCTTTTAAATTTTAATGGGCCATTAAAATACATTTAGAAAGAATTCAGATGGACCTAATGATATATTGGAGAAGAAAATAAAACTTGTTTCACTTGAAAATTTTACTTTTAAAGCATAAATAATATGTAAAAAAATCAACTTATCCTAAATTAGGGTATTAATTTTAGATGGAACCCTAGGCAATTGTCTTATGTAGCTAAGGATTGAGCCACTACCGATTGAGGATGAATTGAAGTTTACCATTAAACAAACATAAGTATTAGAGACAAGAGGGGAACAGACACGAAAATCTGAGGGCCAAAACATTAAATTTGTAAAGCTCCATGGGCCAAAGAATAAAACGTTGCGAACATAGGGCCTAAATCCGAGCTGAAGTTATGTTTAGGATTCGAAATTTCGAATTTAAATTTATTTCTGTTTCATTTAGGATTTATAAAATCTCTTTTTCTTTTCTTTTTTTTTAGTGAAAGAATCTCCTTAATTAGATGTATTTCTAAATTTATTATAAAATACACCCTATCTCTCACAAACACTACGTGATGAGTATGAATCATCCATGAACCAAGCAACCCAATTGAATTCACTTAACCAAGCAGCCAGGCATTTGTAGTGCTCTGAGCCCGATTAGGTGAAATCTGAGGACAATTATCATAATCTTATTTATTTTAATTCACAAAATCCAACAAGTATGTTGCAATAGTGAATTAATTAAGATAAGGTGATGGATTCTTTTTAGTCGATTTTTTGGTCAAAAATAATTAATTGACTGAGTTTGATCATGATATTTATTGATTCGATGTGAGTCAACTTGCACATATAATTAAGTTTGGTTCCATTAGAATAATAAAAAAAAACTTTAATTTATATAAATATCAAGTTTGACTCATGGTAATTACACAAATTCAAGAATCAAGATTTATCTTAAGGTTATAAGTCTAGAACCAACGATTAATTGTTGTTTTAATTATTTGTACAACGTAGCCATCACTCTACCTTTTAATTTGGTACACATAATTGAATGGTTTTTCTTATTTAACGTCAACTGTCAAATTATTAATAAAAAATGAGTATATATTTTTGACAAAAAACTTCATTTATTTTACTTTTAAGAGTAAACTGAGCACACCAATTTTAAGCATATCGTTCGTTAAATATTTGAAGCAAATGCGTAACTAGAAATTACATAATTACTCAAAATGCTACAAAGGGAAGTGTTTTTGTGAACTAGATGAAATTGTTTGATTGGTTAGAAACCATATAGCTAGCTTTCACTATCATACACACACATATATATATATATATACATACAAGCAAGCAAGTAGCTCAATCAATACGTTATTCTTCAAACTCAATAAAGGTAGAGAAATTTTATTATTGCTTATAGAACCCCCAAAAAAAGAAAAAAAAATACATTAAAATTAAGGAAGAGTGGTATCTAAGGGAGAGAGTTGGGTGTAGATGTAATCCTCATGCATAAAAGCACTTTCTTGTGCCCCATTTTTTCCTTCCTTGCACTCAACCCTCTCCTTTCCACACTCAACAACTTTATCTCTTTCCTGCATTATTCATTTCCATTATTAGAGCTCATCAAAAAGGTAAAATCGCAAGCAAAAAGTTCTATATCTTTGTTTTAAAAAATAAAAATCACCATCAATTTTTTTTCTTTTTTTTAAAAAAAAAACTAATGAAAGTTTTTTGCATACAGTTCGAATTTTTAGTAGTACCAATGTCTATAGGAAAACTTACCATTTTGATAGAATTATCCCCAGCATCAACCGGCAACGTATTGGTATCTTCTTTGGCCTGAGTAATGAAAATGAAGTAGAAAAATAAAACAAGAGACAGAAAGAGAGAGGAGCTTGAAATTTTCATTGTGAACTTAATTTGAGAAGATGAGATGGGCAAGCAAGAAATTGAAACTACAATATTATTGAAGAAATGCAAGTGATGGATTTGTTGTTTTAAAATTTATAAACAAGGATGCTCATTTGACTTGTCTGCTGATACCTTGGCAGTAAGCTCGAGTCTCAAGAGCATGGGTTGGCTGTTTTGATTTCTTCCTGGTTAATAATTATTTTTGCATAGAAATAGAGAATAAAAAGAAAGAGAGGGGACAAGGGTCTTGCTATTTAATTTGTTTGTGTCGTTACAGTATTGTGGTGTTATTCCATATTTTTTTACTTGATTTTTACCATCAATTATTAGGGAATATTAACTTCATTTTTATCCTTCCGGCTGGGATTATGAAGAATGGTTACGATACCGGTATTGTTCGAATATGTTAAATTTGCAAACATAAATATGTTTATGGTAAATTTATAACCTACCATGTCACGCTCTTTATAATTTATTGTAAGAAGTTGAATTCAGATTTTAAGTGAATGATCATATTTTTAATGATTTTCTGTCATGTGTCCTATATTCAATTTCATTTAACTTAAAAGTTATGCATAAGAATCAAATCAGCACTAAATTTAAATCTTTATTATAATTTGTAAACTTGGAAAATCCTAAAATATATTAATAGTGTATATTTATTGCTTTTTATAATCTTCAAAAGAGTTGGAAAATTATATCTAGTAGGAGGATATAATAATTTACCTTTTAATATATGGATAAATAAAAAATAAAATGTTGAAAGTAAGTGAGAAAAGAATAAAAAAAGATATGCATACTAAAACAAGAAGAAAGTCAACGAAATCTGTAGCTAGAAAACATTATTTGAATCAACAGCTAGCCTAGCCTGAGAGGCATGCAATTGCTTTTGCATCAAGCACAAATCTCCTGGCAACACCTCTGCTACCTTTATTAACAAATGGGGTGATCATTGCCGCCCGTGTTGTTGCCTCTTTTCAAGATGCTTCATTCTGAGAAAGAGAAGAAGAGAAGGGGGGGTGGAGATGAAGATCAATTTTTAGGGTTTGCTATTATTCCTTCATCATTTTCGCAAGCTGTAGCAGCCCAATTTCTAAAAAGGAACCCAATGTTGTGCCATCACCAAACAATGTGAAAGACATGCACAAATGGCAAGGCCATCCACATGCAAATATTGTTACTTGTACTTCAGCTACATAAAGTCCTGAAATTGGTTCGCCTTGCTCACTAGCATCAAATGGAATGAATTTATTGATCAAAGAGAGATTAGCTTGCTTTAGAAATTCATTGATAGGACTTGTAATTTGAGCCTCACCAAAATAAATCACTCATCGTTGCAATAAATCGAAAGATTATTGTCTTTCATTTTTCCCGCCAAACGGGTGAAAACGGGCAACGGTTTCAGGCAGTGATTTTTTTTAGCAGTTGCTATCTTTGGAGATGATATGATCATTAACATCAATAAGGCTAGAAAGCTCGGTAGCTTGATTGAAGTGGTAGTATAGGATCATGGGAAAAATAAGAGTAATGATTAGACTGATCCAATGGAGAGACCTTGTAATCTGAGATGATGGGGTGCTGGAGAAGAGGGCTTGATGCATTCTTCGGAAATTATTTCAATCTCCATTAGTTTCTTTTGTGGAGCTTTACGCAAGTTGATTTTAGAAATCGATCTTGGTGAGGCTACATATAAGCTACAATTAATGATCTAGTACAATTAATTAATTAATTAATTAGTACCACAATTAATATTTATTTATTAGAGGAAAAAAATCAATGACGTCATGATTGAAAATACGGCATCAAGGTTATGATCAACATGAATTTTGTAAATTATATAAAAAATTAGTAAATAGAAAGTAAAACAAGTAAATTAATATAAGAATGGTATATTAGTATTTTAAAATTACAAACAAAACAAACACTTGTTAAAATAATACAAAACTTGTAAATCAATGTTAAACTATCAATAAACAAAAAATAGTTTATTCATTTAATTTAATCAAACAAAGAAAAAAAGTCAAATCATCAATTAAAAATAAATTAAAAAATGTATTAGAAACCAATTAGAACAATTTTATTGAACTTGTTTAACCATAAATTTTGTACTCATTCTAGGCATTCATAATTTTTTTTTTTCCTTTTCTATCATAGTATTGCTTACTATACAGGTTAATTAAGCAAAATTATTTTTCTTGAAGTGGATCAAGCAAAAACAAAATATGAAGACATTCTTATATTACTATAAGTATATGATATATCAATAAAATTATATTTAGTTTTATGTTTTATACATACTTCATATAAAACTTTGTTTTCTACTTGCACTTAAAGATCATTTGGGGTTACTGTCGAGGAGGTTTAAAAAGATATAAAATATCTTATCTTACAAAAAAAAAACTTTGAAAATATGAAAAGAATAGGCTTTCAAAATCATATTTTGATAATAAGTTTTATCCTTAATAAAATGTCACGTATATCACTGCATGTATTACATAAATCCAAAACTATCATTAGTTAATTTAGAAATAAAATCAAAGAATTTATAAGGTAATCATTATTATAATGAGTTTTTATTTTTTCAATAATTATTATATTCAATTACTTGTTTTACTTTCTACTTACAAATTTTATATTTCATGTACATAATTTTTATTTTATTTTACACTTAATGGTGATCTACATGTTTTATATTATATCTGTAAGTTTTTATTTTGTTGACCAATAATACTCCAATTTACCACTCCTATGTTAATTTACTTATTTTTTCTTCCATTTAGAAGTCTTATGTTTCATTTATTTAATTGATGTTTTATTTTACTCTTATTGTTGATTTACAAGTTTTATATTATATTTACTGGTTTTTATTTTGTTTACCAATAATACACCAATTTACCACTCTTATATTAATTTACTTATTTTACCTAATGTTTACAAGTCTTATGTTCCATTTACATTATTTATATTCTATTTTATACTTACATTTTACTAGTTTTTTATGTTATATTTGTAAGTTTTTGTTTTATTTACAAATAATACACCATTTTAGCAGTCTTATGTTAATTTACTTCTTTTATCTTTCATTTACAAGTCTTATGTTCCAATTACACAATTTATGTTTTATTTTATAATTAATGTTGATTTACAAGTTTTATTTTACATTTGTAAGTTTTTATTTTGTTTACCGATAATACACTATTTATCACTCATATGTTAATTTACTTGTTTTATCCTCCATTTACAAGTATTATGTTTTATTTACATATCTTAGGTTTTATTTTACACTTAATGATAGTTTATAAGTTTTATGTTACATTTATAAGTTTTTGTTTTGTTTATTAATAATATACCAATTTACCATTCCTATGTTAATGCACTTGGTTTTACCTCCCATTTATAAGCCTTATGTATCATCTACTTAATTTATGCTTTATTTGATGTACTTATTGTCGATTCACAAGTTATATATATATGTGTAAGTTTTTGTTTTGTGTAATATTGATACATCAATTTACCACTCTTATATTAATTTATTTATTTTACTTTCTATTTACAAGTCTTATACTTCATTTACATAATTTATATTTTATTTTATATTTAATGTTGATTTACAAGTTTTATATTAAATTTACATGTTCTATGTTTCATTTACATAACTCATGTTAAAATAAGATATTGATACCATAATTTTAATCATGGCATCGTAGAATGGCCCTAAAAATGTGATTTATTTTTATTCTCTTACATTTTTAAGGAAACTATTAGAGAGTTATTACTTAGTGGACCAACTATTAGACTAATTAAATAGGGGTTTATTAATAATTAATAGGCTTATATTAATTCACTGATTACCATTGGACTACATATCATCAATAGCTTAAAATTTCTATCAAAATTTTATATAATATTTACATACAAATAAGACATAATTACGTTTTTATAATAATAATAAGGATATAGTAAAAATTCTAAAATTATTATTAATTATATGGTGGATCATTTTTTGTTTACTAACCTGTATATGCTTTTATAAGTTTTCCAATAATGAAAAAATTATGAAAATAAACATATTAAACATGTGGTTGCTAAAGAAAGAAATTAGAGTATCGAGAGGAATAAAAACTCTAACATGAAATAGAACTTAGTCTGTATATAGAAAAACTTAGCTTTAGCTGCTGCCTAATTAATTAGGTTGAAATTTGATGAATAATTGAACTGTAAAGTTAATTTAATAAGCTGAAGCCAACTGTATAATCATCTATTGAAGTTTAACTAATCGTATATTTTGCACCATTATCGCTCCATCTTTTTGGTCCACATGATGACATGATTGAATAACTTCTCATGATCAATTTAACTTTTCAAAAAAAAAAAAAAATCGAGTATGAAATCGTATTGTAAAGTTGCTTGCTTATATATATTATATAAGCTAGATTAAACAATACTCAGTTGCCAAAGTATGGCTTGCACGTAAACTTATAAAGTTGGCATCATCAGCAACAAAATTAATTAACAAAAATTAATCTGCAAATCTTTTTACACAAGATCATAATCCACAATATAAAATTAAGCCTTCACAAATTATATTCAGTTAATTAGGTGTTTCAAATTAATTTTTTTTTTAGATATTCTCTGCACATTAAATGCCCACTATAGATAATCCATATACTCATTTCTAAGTAGAGTAAATGGCATCTAAGTGGCATTCAAAATTATTTTTACTAAATCACATTAAATATATCTTCGATTTATTATGTTAAAATTTCTTTAAGGTAGAGGCTTCCAATCTTCCAACGTGGTGTGAGAGATAGTGAGAATTTATTTTCTTAAAATTTTTCCAATGTTCCAATTTATAAACTTCCATGACCTTCTCTATGTTAGGTCTAGTTATGAATTCTAATGCACTTACAATTTATTTGTAGAGAAATTCTGAAATATATCAGAGATATTATGCTAGTCATATAACAAACAAATGATATTATGATATGTGTACATCTATTTTGAAAAATCGTCATACAAGTGGTGGTTTTATAAAATTCAATTATACGTGTTATATATGCATTAATTTGTTGTATTATTTCTTATGTATTCTAAAATTCCTCCTATTTGTATTGCTCTCTCTCTCTCTCTCTCTCTCTCTCTATATATATATATATATATTGAATTTTTTAATAAATCCATCAAACAATGCCACTTTTTGTTCACCCACTTCTTGACCTTAACTTGTCATCTTTGATATTTTCTCAAACATCTGTCACTCTATCAGATTGTAGTTTATATAAATTATAAAATATAAAACTTTTATTGTTAGATTAGGTTTTAAGATACAATTAAATTAAGTAATAATGTTAATCCAATATGACAGTCAAAATTATGTCTTACTCCTTTTTTTATTTTAATCATTCGATTTTTTTTAATATTTTACCCAAGTTCATCAATGTCATGGTAAATTGAATCGATAAACATATGTGTGTGTGTGCATGTATGTATGTATGTATGTGTATGTATGATAGATGTATATATATATTCTCTAATGAGAACATCCTCATTTTAATAAAGTAAGAATATCGCTAAAATATATAAAAAAAAAATTCAATACTTTTTAGATTGTATTTGTTTATTTGTGAGTACATTAAAATATGTATGTTTTTATCTGTGGCATTACTACTTACTTAAAATGAAAATGTACTATTATTGTTGTTGTTAGTGCAATAGGATGTAAACTTTATATAGGTTGACAATATTTAAAATATACTATACTTTAGCCCCTTTTAGTGTCTCCCAATCAAGTTTCAATTGACCTGGCAAAATTTGACCTTGACATATGATATTATAGCTGATACAAAAGTATATTGAACTAAAATTCAATTATTCTTCAATTAATAAATAAGAGGTAATTAACTATTTCATTATCTCTAAAAGAATTTTCACTATTTGTACTTAATATAGCCCCCCCCCCCCCAAAAAAAAACCCTTACATAAAATATAGAAATCATAAAACTTTCTAAATATTTGTCATTAAAGATTGAGTTTGAACGTGTTTTTTATTATCAAAATTAAAGTTTATAAAATCCTTTAGGTCAGTGGAACTAAATTTACTAACATATCTTTATATATATATATTTTTATACAAAAGAATAAGAGCCAGTTTGGTAATTTTGTATCTTTTAAAATAATTGTTATTAGTTGTACTGTAAAAATAATCAGGTGTGAAAATGACCAATTAAATGTTAAATAAAATTTATTTTTAGAGGTGTTATGAATTTTAAAGGCAGTTTAAAAGTAATCATATATGTTTGGTAAATCTTAGTGTTAAATTGCTGCAAAAATATAAATGACTAAATTAGACATAATATTAAATAAAAAATTTTTAAACGTTTACCTTCATGTACATAAAATATTTTTTTATTGTGTACATATAATAATTGATAAATAAAATAAATATTTTATATTATTAATTTTATTATTTTATTTTATGATCTTAATATAATTGGTAATAACAATAATCTCTCTATAGTTAATGATTTTATTTCTTAATTAATAAGGATAATTTTAGATTTTTATAATATATATGAGGATATATATGGAATTATACTAAGTGTAAAAATGATTATGAAAATTAGATTTTGAAAAGTTACTCCTTCTCTACTTTTTAAGATATGTTGTATTATAAGGTGATTTTACCACAAGTAATTTCTAAAAAAATTTATCAAACACTAGAATTAACTTTTTACTTTGTAAAATTACTGTTGAGCTTCCAAAAAGCACTTCCAAATGGGACTTAAGTCTAGTATCATTTTCAATTAGATTTAAGTAATTATTTTTTATTTGAATCTCTAGTCCATCAATCACAAATATTATTATTTAATTGACCATTCGAATTTGAATTTAGAAGAGATAGGGGTGAAATTTTAATTTATGCTTTACCCACTCCTCTACCATTTAAAAAAAATCACAAATATTTTTAACAAATATCAAAATTAGTGTATTGTTATTTTTTTTTCATTTTCAAACTAGTGGGTCCAGGCTCCGTTCAAGTACGATAAAGCCCTTCGTAAATGAAGGGTAAAACCGTCAAAGCGGTAGAAGTTTGATTCTATTTCTAAACAGAAAATGCCACACTAATTTGATTAATTAATGATTTCATGTTTAATCAAATCAATTGGACAGATCTAAACAAATATAATAATAGAGCAATTTTGTCTGGCATCCAAAGAATAATTAAAAAATTTGAACGAAGAATTTTTCCAATCAATTTGTAACGTGAATTATTAAAATATGCAGATTATTTTCAACTTTATTTTTCTGTTTCTCAGACAAAAATTCCTCCGAATTGAATGCAATAATCCCATTTATTATTGAATCCTACAAACGTAAAAGAAGACAAATGAAAGAGAATTATGTTTAAAAGTGGAGGTGTCACTGTCAACCGTGTCATGCAATGCCAATTTGCCAAAAAAATTAGGTTTTTGTTTGAGCTTCATGTTGAATTTATTTATTTATTTATTTTTTAAAAGATAAGAAAGATAGGTAAAACTTCGGATTGATAGCTAAAACTTTAGATTGATTATTCAATTTCACATTTGGTGTGTTTACTTTTCAAATTGGAAAATTAAAAATATTGACAACGTTTGGTTCGCAAAAATAGAGACGAGAATCAAAATTGAAATCGTAAGACCCACCCCAGTGTGGCTGAGGTTGGAAATCAATCTCTCATTCTCAAGAGTGACGATTTTGCTGGGAGCAAAATCAATGATTCCAATCTTGTCCTTAATTAAAAAAATAAAAAACAAAATGCGATTACTTGAACGAATCAATTTGCTGATGATGAGAAGCAGAAGCCATGATTGTTATATGCCTGTTGTCAAATGCAACAGAGCTGGTTATCGCATCACCGTCGCATGTGATGCAGATTGTTAGCCTCATGCCACTGATCATTGTCGGTTGTATACAGTACCTGTTAATTGTCGCTACCACTCTCGGAACTTCTCTGCTGCTTGTCGATTCTCCAGCAGCTGCCGCCAGTCGTCGGTGATTTGCTTTTTGGTTGTTATTATCATTATATTATAATAATAACAATAATAATCATTAATATTTGATTTTATTGATATAAATATAATAATGATGATATTATAATAATTATTATTGTTATCACATGTTTTATTATTATTATTATTGATGATAATTAATAATAATAATAATAATAATAATAATAATCGTTATAGTAAATAATAATAATGATAACAACAATTAACTAAGGACATTTTAGTAAATTAAAACTATCCATTCCTATTTTGAAACAAAGTAAACACATTAATATGAATACAACGCATTCTAATTTTAATTATTATAATTCAAGTAAATAACTTATTTTGATCCTCATTCTCCATTTCCATTTCAACACATTTTTCGTTTAGTAAATTCCATATTGTCTGAAGAATATAAATTTATGTGTTTATTAAAAAAAATTATTTAAAAACCACTCAACCTTTAAGACATTACCGTTGAATTTATGTTGTGCTTGATTTATAAATCGACTTGGTATACAACCCATTAATCCAATATAGAAGGTAAGAATTATCTTTACAATATTTACAATATAGGAGGTAAGAACAAAGATGAATAATATTTATTAGCTATAAGGATATAATTTATTTACATTGGTTAAGATTTGGTCGAGCTATGAGCAGTTGTACTCTTGATATTTAAAATAATGTTTGGAATCCTAATATTTGAGTTCTAATCTAAATCTTAGTCAATGTTGCATGAAACTATTTGATAATATAATAGAGTAATAAATAATTTTAGATTCATCATCTAATATATAATTGAGACATAACATTACTGTAAGATTGATTAACTTTTTAGGAAGGTTTCAAATGAAATTATACCTACATACTATAATAGATCTTTTTTTTTTCTTTTTTCTTTTTAACTTAAACAAGATAGGGGATATTATGAGTTATATAATTGTCAGCCAATACAAAATACCGAATGAGTCTTGTAGTTCTCTTGTGTCTAAATTTGCAATTAGCAATAAAACCAGTTGGTGATATACCATATATAAACTAATTGCCATATAAAAATATCGGATTTACTTGCCATATTTATCATAATACCAATGTTAATATGGAAATACATTTAATTGCATGCCAAAAAAAGAACAAGTCTTACCGGAAATTTCTTAGTTTTCTTCTAATTTCACAGACACTAACTTATTAGCTAAAATATCATTAAAGGACCTCAAAGTTTTCGTGGAACGCGAGAGTGGTCTCCGATTGTTGACTATACTCTACTAGTAAAAATAAATTGTTGAATTAAAATTTTGATATTAATCTTAAACTAAATACAAGTTAAAAACAATTTATTGAATAAAATTTTGATGTTAGTAGACAATTTGAATTATAATAAGATATTTAATCCTACCTTAATCATGTGAAAATAAAGACTATTTATCCGATAAATTTTGGACTAGTTTATTAGTCCTAACAAGTACACGGCCTAGCCACTCGGCCTTTGGCCGAGTGGTGAGAGCTGCTGCTGGAGAGCAGCAGTTCGAACCCCCACAATGCATTGTGGGGGTTTTCTTTCCTCAAGTAAATTTGAGTGAAGGCAGTCTGCTTCTTTACCCAAGTGTGAGGAGTAGACATTCCTCGAATATTTAAGAGGGTTAAAATCTGGGTAGCGCTCCATTAGTATCGATGTATGTTGGTCCCAGTTATAGTCTGATTTGTAAATATCAGTTATATTCTCATGTAATATGAGTTGTAATTTGAGCAATAATCTCATGTAATAAAAAAAAAAAAAAAAAAAAAACAAGTACACGGCCTTTTTTCAACCTAAGATAAAATATATTTAAGTTGGTAAAGATCTACCCTTGTTTCAGCTAGAACGAGTCCCCGAGACCCTAGGACATTGGCTTCCTAATCCCCCATTATTTCCAAACATACCCTTAACGATCAATTTCACGCGCCTTCTTAAAATCCATAATGATGATGAAAGTGTCATTAAATATCTATGATGATTTTATAATAATTTATGGCAGGTATGATATTATTTTTCAAAAATCATGTTTTTGATTTTGTTTTAGAAATTAAACTATGATGTCTGTTTTGAAACTTCAAAATATCCGTACTTTTAAAATTATAAAATGAAAATAAACAAAACATTTAAAGTGCGAGAGAAATGGGACAAAACTAGAAAATTTGTAAAAGCAAATGTTGATATTTTTAAACTGTGATCGTTTCCTAAAGTATCTAGACAAATTTGTTTCTGCCATTTTTGTTTTTGGAAAATAGAAAATAGATTTCAACGTTCTTTCTCGGAAACTGGTATCGTATTTGTCTATTTAAGACAGAATTTGGGGACCGAAACTGAAAAAAAGAAACCAGGCCAAGTTGAAACCACTTGACGCCGTCAACAAACGGTGAAGACCCCGCTCGCAAGTCGCAGTGAAAAAGAAAGAGAAAAAGACAGTGGAAACACCAGCACCGAGCAAGCAGCAGCAGCAGTAGCAATCAAAAATTAAAAAACACAAACAAATAATAACAAGCATTAAGCAAGCATATATCAAGACTTGTCCTTTACAGCTTGTAGTTACTCTGACTCGTACCCAACAACCAAACACAAACACAAAACACTCCTCTTCTCTCTTACTCTCTGCTTCTTTCTTCACCTTCTTTTTCCATTTTCAATGGAACCCTAGTTTCTCCAATTTCTGATACCTTCACTAGTTCCCAATTTCTCGGGTTTCCCACCCACCCAATGCCTCGTTCTTAACTGGGTCTTGCTTATTTTTTCTAAAAAAAAAAAAAATCAGTTTCGGTTAACTAAATGACTCTGCATCATTTTTCAGTAGCTTTCTTTTTCTTCTCACTTCATCTTCTGTTCGTCGTCGTTTTGGGCTCCGAATCTGAACTCGGATCTTTAATCGAGTTCAAGAAGGGAATCCAAGACGACCCGCTTGGTAGAATCCACTCTACATGGAACATTACGTCGTTACCCGACACGAAATCGTGCCCCGTTTCGTGGACCGGCGTCAGCTGCGACCCGGAATCCGGTTCGGTGGTCTCTATCAACTTGAATGGATTGGGTTTAAGTGGAGAGCTGAAATTCAACACTTTGATTAACTTGAAGTATTTGCAGAATCTTTCTTTGTCGGGTAATAACTTTACTGGTCGGATAGTACCTGCATTGGGATCCATAAGTTCGTTGCAGTACTTGGATCTGTCTGACAACAAGTTTATTGGTCCGATCCCGGGCCGGATCACGGATTTATGGGGATTGAATTATCTTAATTTGTCGATGAATGGTTTCAAAGGCGGGTTTCCAGGTATGTTGAGGAATTTGCAGCAGCTGAAAGTGTTGGATTTGCGTAAAAATAAATTATGGGGCGATATTGGTGGAATAATGAGTGAGCTTAAGAATGTTGAATTCGTTGACTTGAGTTTTAATAGGTTTCACGGAGGTTTAGGAGTTGGTGCAGACAATGTTTCAAGCATTGCTAATACGTTGCGTGTTATGAACTTGAGTCATAACGTGTTGAATGGAGGATTTTTCAAGGGCGATGTTATTGGGTTGTTTAGGAATTTGGAGGTTTTGGATTTGGGTGATAATGGGATTACTGGTGAGTTGCCATCTTTTGGGATGTTGCCGAATTTGAAGGTCTTGAGGCTGGGGAGTAATCAGTTGTTTGGAATGATACCAGAGGAGTTATTGGAGAGTGTGATTCCAATTCAGGAGTTGGATCTCAGTGGCAACGGATTTACAGGTAACCAAATGAAGTTTAGTTTTTTTTTTTTTGGGAATTTGTTTATAAAGATATATATTTTGTCTAGAGCAATTTCTTTGCAGGGCATTGTATTTATTGGTGGAATATTTAGCCTATGAATGTTCTCATTTGACTATTGCCATAAGTAGAATGTGTTATGATATAAATAGTCATGTTACTGATGTTGTCCACGATAGGGATCTAGAATTTCATTTGCCATAGTTTTTTCGTACGAAAGTTGTGTTATATACCCAATTTTGATGAAAATGTCTGGCTTTATATTAGTTAACCGTACTTTAGAAACACTTGTTAGTTGTGTAGATGCTTAAGCAATAATAGAAGTTTGGAGTGAAAATATGTTGTAAAAGTTCAAGAAAAATAGCCTGGTACTTTTTTGGATGGCATCATTTATGTGACTGAAATTTGTGTAGAAGAAAGAGGCTTATTTAAAACTTCTGATGTGTTCAAAGTTCAATATGAATTTATGTTAGAACTAAGAGGAAATAGATTCTATGCTGTTTTAAGGACACATAAGGCCTCCATGTTGTTATTTTTGGTTGACGTAGTGAGATTTTTAATGGGCAGCATTGGGTGGACATTTTTTGACTTGGACTATGGTTACCATGAATACCTCGTCAGCTTTCTGAATGCTGACATTTATCTTGCTGGGGAATCTGTCTCACTAGCCATGGTCAAATTAATTCAAAATGGTGCAGAGGAGATTTTCCATAAAGGCGAAAAGTTGTGACAATGAGAGAATAGTTGATAAATTTGAAAAGTTGTGACAAAGATAGAATAGTTGATAAATTTGAAGCATATAACGAGGCAAAAGGAAACAGAGCCATATGTATTTCACAAAAAAGAGATCTTTTACGGGCCTGCGCGGCTATAGTGTGTTGTTCTTGGAGTTGATTCGGTATCTGTGATCAATCAAGATTGAGTCGCTAAAATTGTCGGTATTGTGGCAGATTTTCCATCATATCGAATGGATATAGCTGCGACCTTTGAACATCAAGAACTATGTCCCTGTTCTTATTCCCTGTATGTTGTGTAAAGCAAAAATCTCCCTCTGGATGCCTGTGAACCACATGGCTATTTAGAGAAATCAAAATACCATGGATCCCATATTTCTTGGAGAAGATCTCGGAATCCTGTCAGTGTGGTCCTTGAAAAGATGGATCATTGATGTTTATCTTCATTTGCTATTTGGGGAGGCCTCTAAATTCTCTTCTCTAAATGTTATATGTTTCTTTGTGCCATAGGATTGTATGTTCAAACTAGCAATGTAGATTTGTTAGAAACATTAGACTGCTTTGAATTGAAGAAGTGTGACCCAAGTTTTAGTGTTTATATATTCCTCCGTGAACAATTTTACTTGAGTGGCTTTGAACAGCAGATTTAATTGCTCGATAAACTCATTGACCATGAACAGAAGAAATCTTTGCAATTTACATTGCTCTCTAGCTCACTCCTGTCTTTTCATTTTTCCCTTTACCAGTAGAATCTTTTAAAATATAGCCATATTTCGTGTAGTTTATAAGTAGATTTATGTTGGTTTATATTTTGATTGATCCTGGGTATTTCTATATTTTTGGATGTGTGAATGGTTACAGTTTCTTCTGGAGAAGAATGCTAAATTTATTGTTGATCCTGTGTCAAGTATTGAAATATTTTGGCACTTATTTTTTTAATGTATAAAAATAACGTATTGCACATACAAGGAGCTTCTACTTGTTTTGGTTATTTGCATTGCAAATATGTAGTTCAGTTATGTATTCTCACTTTTCATGTCTTGCTTATACCGATAAGGATTAAAAATATTGTTCATTATGATGTTAGTCGTGTCCTAGTTATATTGGCTGAAGACTATGGTATTTACAACAACAAACTTTGAGCAGTTGCCTGTTTGCAGTTCTGTTATTCGATGAAAACGCCGCATTTTTGTTTGATCGAAGTATCTAATATTCTCAAGTCATTTTTACAGGTTCAATTCATGGAATTAATTCTACGACGTTAAGTGTTTTGAATCTATCATCAAACAGTTTGTCAGGCACTTTGCCCACTTCTTTGAAAAGCTGTGTAATCTTGGATTTGAGCAGAAATATGATCTCTGGTGACATCTCCGATATGCAGAATTGGGAAGCCAATTTGGAGATTCTTGATTTAAGTTCAAACAAATTGTCTGGGAGTTTACCAAACTTGACTTCTCAGTTTGATCGATTAAGTACATTCAATATCAGGAATAATTCTGTAACAGGCACCTTGCCTTCTCTACTGGAGATCTCTCCGAGATTGGTCACTCTTGATGTGAGTTCGAATCAACTGAAGGGGCCCATTCCTGATAATATTTTCTCCTCAATGACCTTGACAAATCTGAACCTTTCGGGAAATGGTTTTAGTGGTGCTATTCCTCTTCGAAGCTCACATGCAAGCGAATTATTAGTTCTCCCGTCTTTTCCACCTATGGAATCTCTTGACCTCTCCGGTAATGCCTTAACAGGTGTCTTGCCCTCAGACATTGGTAACATGGGGAGACTGAGGTTGTTGAATCTTGCAAACAATCACTTATCAGGAAAGATGCCGAGTGAATTGAGCAAACTTGGTGCCTTGGAATACCTTGATTTATCTGGAAACCAATTCAAGGGTGAAATACCCGATAAGCTTTCATTGAAACTTAATGAATTTAATGTGTCATATAATGATCTATCAGGCCCTATTCCAGAAAATTTGAGGAACTTTCCCAAGTCTTCATTTCATCCCGGAAATGCTTTGTTAATCTTCCCAGATGGTGTGCCATCATCAGCAACTAATTCTCAAGGTCAGAATTCTGCTAGAGGGAAACATCATAGTTCAAAAAGCAGTATTAGAGTAGCGATAATTGTTGCCTCGGTTGGAGCTGCTGTGATGATTGTTTTTGTTTTGCTGGCCTATCATAGGGCTCAACTCAAAGAATTTCATGGAAGAACTAAATTTAGTGGCCAAACCACGGGGAGAGATGTTAAGGAAGGAAGATTTCAGCGGCCTTCCCTTTTCAATTTCAACTCAACACGCCCACCAACTTCCTCGAGCTTCTCAAATGATCACTTGCTTACTTCAAATTCAAGATCATTATCTGGGCAGGCAGAGTTTATAACAGAAATTATTGAGCGAACTGAGGGAGGGGCTCCCAGTTCAGCATCTATGAATCCTAATTTGCTTGATAATCATCCTGCAACTTCTGGAAGAAAGTCGTCTCCAGGTTCCCCATTGTCTTCCTCACCTCGTTTCATTGAGGTCTGCGAACAGCCTGTGAGGTTGGATGTGTATTCACCAGATCGGTTGGCTGGGGAACTGTTCTTCCTGGATGCTTCACTAGCATTCACCGCTGAAGAATTATCTCGAGCCCCAGCAGAAGTGCTTGGCAGAAGCAGCCATGGAACTCTCTATAAAGCCACTCTAGATAGTGGGCATATGTTGACTGTGAAATGGTTGCGGGTGGGACTGGTAAGACATAAGAAAGAATTTGCTAAGGAAGTTAAAAAGATAGGATCTATGAGGCATCCAAATATTGTTCCGTTGCGCGCATATTATTGGGGGCCCCGAGAACAAGAGAGGCTTCTCCTTGCAGATTATATCCAGGGAGACAGCCTGGCCCTACATCTTTACGGTAAGAATTCTAAGGGCATTTTTATCTTGTCTTTTAATCATCATTCCCTACCAACTTTCTGGAGTTCTTTTGTCATATTCCAGCCAACTTTGTGTTATAAGTATTGTTTAAGTTCTGAATGAAGATGCTTTGCTCTAAATGCATGTTGATGTTGCATGGTGTATCGTTTTTCTTTACTATGTAGTGTGACATTCATGTCAAAAATGGTTTAAATAAATGTTGGATTTCATTATCGTGGCAAATCTAGTTAAGAAGGCTTGAGAGCTTGAGTCAGAGTTGGCATATTAGGTTTTCATTAAGTTATTTGCTCGTTTTGTTCAGTCCCAATCCCCAGGGTGTATGTCATATACAAGCTTCCTGAATATGGTCTTTACATAGAGAGCCTCTATTTCTCTAATGGGCGACATTGCAAGCTGTGATGAAGTTGGATAGTTTTACCATATTGGTTTAACTTTCATTTTACTTCTTTCATGAGGAATACCGTTTTTCCTGGTAGATTTATATACATGTGCTTCATAATATACATGAACTTTTATTTTTTATTATTTGATCCGCATATGTGGCAATGCAGAGACTACTCCTCGGAGGTACTCCCCATTGTCATTCATTCAAAGACTAAAAGTGGCTGTGGATGTTGCTCAATGTCTGTTATACCTTCATGATAGAGGCCTGCCACATGGAAACCTAAAGCCTACAAACATACTCCTGGCAGGTCCTGATTATGATGTTCGCCTCACGGATTACGGTCTACACCGCCTTATGACCCCAGCTGGCATTGCGGAGCAGATACTGAATCTGGGAGCACTTGGGTACCGTGCCCCGGAACTCACTACTGCATCAAGGCCAGCTCCCTCATTTAAGGCTGATGTGTATGCACTCGGTGTAATCCTAATGGAATTGTTAACAAGAAGAAGTGCCGGTGACATAATATCTGGCCAGTCGGGAGCTGTGGATCTCACCGACTGGGTTCGGCTCTGTGATCAAGAAGGGCGTGGAATGGACTGTATCGACAGAGACATTGCTGCCGGTGAAGAACCCTCAAAAGCAATGGATGATTTGCTAGCCATATCTATCCGGTGCATTCTCCCTGTAAATGAAAGGCCTAACATCAAACAAGTCTATGATGATCTCTGTTCTATATCTGCATGAAATTTTGTACATGTGTCTTGGAATTATTTTTTTACCTTGTTCCTTGACCAATCCTTGTTTTTTTATCCCCTATTTCTTTCCTCCCATTAATTGGTTTCTGGCCTTTCGATTACAGGCTAATCATCTACTCTTTTTTTTTTTTTTTTGGGTCTCACCGAAAATTTTCTTGTAAAGAAACATCCCCATTGATTATTTTAACAGTGTTTTGAGTTTGATCCTCCATTGAAAATGGTCTGAGTGTGCTCACTTTGTTCAATGACAGGAGAGGCATCATAGTTCCTTGTGCGAAACAAAGGGGCAAAATTTCCAAAATTATTTGCACATTCTGCAATATTCATTCTGTTTTCTTGTTACTCATCTAATTATTGATCTAAACACTGTTCATTAGCCAATCGAATCTAGCATTCTTGAGATTTTAAGGCACGCTCTTTTGATTATTACAATTAGAGCTCAATGCAAAGCCCAACTGGTCAACAGAGGAAATGATGATAAAATAAATTCTGTCAACCAAACCGGAAAATCGATCGCTTCACCGAAATTATGAAAATAATAATAAGAAATGAAATTTATAAAAATAATTATAAAAATTATTTGAAAATAAGTAAATAGTGAAAATCATCTCGTGCTCAAGTTCGATTAATAACATAAAGAAAGAAATTTTTTTTTGGATGAGATTTTTTATTACGTCCAAGTTTTTTGCAAAAATAATAAAATAATAAATATTTATTTTCCAATATAAATAAAAGTAAAGTGTGAGGCTCCATCGTTTTAAGAATAGACACATAAATCTTACACAAACCAAAATGATATTTGTATTTATTAAAACTTTATTTTAAGAAGTTTTTGTGGCTCTTTTAGTAGTGTTTGCATTTTTTTTTTAAATAGACAAAAATTTGACAATTTTTTATTTAAAAAACAACTTTATGCATTTTCTCTCCACTTCTAAAAAAAAAAATAAAACTCTGTAGTTGTGATGGAGAGAATCAGAAAATGAAAACCCCGAAGTCGCTTTGATGGCCTAAACCCTAATCCCCGTGTCCATTCAAAACAACCCCAAAATGCAGAGAATCAATTCGTCTCCAAATTCCCAAAACCTTGCAATCAAATCCCTTTTCTCATTTTTCTCTTCGCTTTCGGAAACCCAAAATTCAAACGCATTCCTCCTCAATTACCTAACAGAAACCCTAAACATTCCCAAATCACGAGCCCTTGTGATCTCAAACCGATACTCTCACATTAAGTCACCCGAAAAACCAGAAACTGTGCGTCAATATTTCCATAATGCTGGATTCTCAGATACCCAAATTCAATTGGCAGTTAGTGTATCACCCCGAATTCTCTTCTCTGATGTTGACAAAACCCTAAAACCAAAGATTGAATTTTTCCAGCACCTTGGTCTTCAGGGTTCTGATTCGGGTAAGATTATTTCCAAAACTCCAAGTCTTCTAACTGTTAGTTTAGAGAAATTGATTCCATGTGTTGAAATTCTTAAGAAAATATTAGTGAATGATACTAATAATGAAGATTTCATTCGTGTTGTTAGTAGATGGAAATGGATTCCTACAGATAAATCAGGGTTGCTAAGAAACATTGAATGCCTCAGAAATTGTGGCATTGTTGGGTCTCAGCTGTCAGTGCTATTGGTGAGGCAACCTAGGCTATTTTGTTATGAGGAATCAAAACTTAGACACCTTGTTTCACGGGTTTTAGATATGGGATTTTCAATTAACTCGAGGATGTTTGTTTATGGATTGCAAGCAGTTAGTTACCTGAGTGAAGAAACATTTGATAGAAAATTGGAATTATTTAGGAGCTACGGAATTTCCAAAGAAGAGTTCATTGAAATGTTTCGGAAGGCACCTGGTATACTTGCGTCGTCGGAGGAGAGGTTAAAGTTGGGACTTGAGTTCTTTCTGAAAGATGTTGAATTTAAAAAGTCGGTGTTGGTTCATAATCCGGTTTGTTTAACGCTAAGTATAGAAAATCGAGTGATTCCTCGATATAGGGTTTTTCAGATTGTTATGCCAAGGGGAATGTTGAAGAAGAAATTGAGTTTTGGTTCAATGCTGCTCTTGAGTGAGGAGAATTTCTTGAAGAAGTTTGTGTTGAGGTTTGGAGATGATGCAGAGGAGTTGTTGCTAGCTTACAAGGGCCACAGTTTGGGCTCTTCTCGTAAAGAGAATCTTGAGACAACCATATAAGTTTCAATAAATTAACTATCGGCTTTTGCAATCTTTGAGTCATTAGCATTAACTATTTCAATGAGAGTTGCTGTTCTATTTCGAGATCGGGCAGAGAAGGATTTGAGAGCGTAGTTAAAAGTTGATGAAAAATGGGAAACCTCCAGTGGTTTCACTTAATGAGGTTGCATGAGAGTTTTGGTGAAGGTTCACTGGCCTTTCTGTGTGGTAGCATATAGAAGAAGAGATCAAAGCATTGAATGAGAAGTCAATTACCCTTAAACAAGCGAAAGAAATTTTGAGAAGAGTAAGTTCTGTTACTAACTAACATCAGACAAGTCTAATTTTATGATATCTGTATCTATTTGCTAGAGAATTTGTACAAGCATAAGAAAGTTTCCCTGCTGCGGTAAATGATTATGGATATTTTCCTTCAAAATTATTTTGTCTCATGGGACGTCTGTATGCACATCATTTAAATCTCTTAGATCATTTTAATTTTCCAAATTATTCCTATCCTAGTTGCAGTAGAAAGATAAGACTGAGCCAGCTGAAATGTTCGTGAATGCACCCTGACTACGAAATTTTTGGGCAATAACCAATTTTGCTCGTGCCAGCGAGCAAGACAGAAGAAATTAGGAGAGTGGGGTTACAGATTTTTTGTACGTGATTGAAAATTAAGCAAATTTATGTTACTCTACTTATTTTGTTCTGGCATAGGTTTTTTTATATTATTATTTGTGAATTTTTTTTCTTATTCTTTTTACCTTTAAATAAATGTTCAGTTGTTTGGTAGTGCAGTGCTGTGACTCTTAAATCATAGCTGCTAGCTCTAGAAATAAAAATTTATAGTGTTTGGTAAAATATGATTTTTAAGTAATAATTGTGACAAAAATAGTACGGGTATTGCAAACTTTTCATCAAATAAATGTGGGACAAAATCACATAGCCGTGGTTTTTCAATGGTACTGAACTAAATTTAAATGTGCTTCCCAAAAGTTATCGATTTGAATCTGATGGAGTACTTTTTTTGCAGATCATCTTGAACTATTATCAAATTTGAGAGATCTAATTTGTAACAATGAATAACTTAAAATATGCTCAAACTAAATAACTTGAACGTCAATGCTATTCACGTTTACCATTGGAGAATAAACTGTAAATTATTTTTCAATTATGTCAAGGCATTGTCAAATTGTCCATTTGTGCAAAAATCAAAAGCAAGAATTTGTTGGATTTTTTTTTTTTTCCTAATGAAAAATACTGTAGGAATGATAAGAGATTTTTCCGTAAGAAAAACCCAAAAAGATACGCAAATTATATGTACTCTCTCCTCTTCTTGTCCTTATAGAAAATAAGAATCAGGGAGTTTTGGCTATGAAAAAAATAAAAATTTGGACAAAATATGCCGCCTTCTGATGAAATCCTTAATTCTACTTATTTACTGTTCATTTTAAGCCCTTAATCTCTCAAAACTGAAACACACCTGTCCCCAAAATGCAGAGAATCAATTCATTTCCAAATTCCAAAAGCTTTGCAATCAAATCCCATTTCTCATTTTTCTCTTCTCTTTCGGAAACCCAAAATTCTAACACTTTCCTCCTCAATTACCTCATCGAAACCCTAAACATTCCCAAACCTCGAGTCCTTGTAATCTCAAACAAATACTCTCGCGTTAAATCCCTTGAAAAACCACAAATTGTACGTCAGTTTTTAGCAAAATGTTGGATTCTCAGATACTCACATTCAAGTGACAGTTAATGCAGAACCCCGAATTCTCTTCTCTGATATTTGACAAAACCCTTAAACCAAAGATTGAATTTTTCCGGCATCTGGGTTTCATGGTTTCTGATTTGGGTAATTTTGTTTCCAAAAATCCTTGTCTTTTAACTGCTAGTTTACAGAAAAAAAAAAAAAAAAAATGATTCCATGCATTGAAGTTCTTAAGGAAATATTAGTGAATGATACTAATAATGAAGATACCAACGAAACATTGAATTCTTCAAAAAATTGTGGCATTGCTGGGTCTCAGCTGTCAAATTTATTAGTAGTGCAACCTAGGCTATTTTGTTATGGGGAATTGAAAATTAGACACCTTGTTACACGGATTTCAGATATGGGATTATCAACTAAATCGAGGATGTTTGTTCATGGATTGCATGCACTTAGTTGCATGAGTGAAGAAACATTTGATATAAAATTGGAATTATTTAGGAGTTATGGATTTTTCCAGAGAAGAGTTCGTTGAAATGTTTAGAAAGACGCCTAGAATTGATTAGGTTCTCCGAGGATAGGTTAAAGTGAGGGCTGGAGTTCTTTTTGAAAAAGATTGAATTTGAAAAGGCGGTGTTGGTTCGTTTTCCTATTTGTTTAGCATGTAACATTGAAGATTGGGTGATTCCTCGATATAGGGTTTTTCAATTTATTATGTCAAGAGGGATGTTGAAGAAGGAATGTAGAATGCTGCTTTTGAGTGAGGAGAATTTCTTTAGGAAGTTTGTGTTGAGGTTTGAAGATGATGCAGAGGAGTTGTTGCTAACGTACGGGGGCCGCAGTTTGGGTTCTTCTTTGAAAGAGGAATTTTGATACAATTATACAAGTTTCAATATGCTAACTATGGCTTATTGGGCCTTTCACCTTTGGGTCATTAGCATTAAAGTTTGTGATGAGAGTAGTTGTTTTGCCCCCACGCAAACTCTCAATGCTGTTTTATTTCGAGACCTGGCAGGGAAGGATCAAGGAAAATTTATGAAATTAGCCATTATATTTTATTAAATTATAAAACTAACCACACAAGTTTTTTCTATCAAAACTAGCCAAATAACAAAATTTTGGACCAAATTACCCCTATTACTCTCAACTAAGCTCACCAAAATCTTTCACTCACTCAAAGTTCTCACCTATCGGCAGAGTTTATCACCAGCAGCCACTCTCGCCGGAATCACGTTTAATAACACCAATTCCACCAAAATCACGACTAATAGCAATCAAAATCTCCTTGATCAACAGTTGAAGTTCAAAAACCCTAGGTTAGCAATTTCAAATAGATGCTTTGTTTTATTCTTATTTTGTATTGTGGTTGTGTGTTGTTGTTGTTGTGGTGGTGGTGGAGGTTGTTGGTGGTCTTGATGTATTGTTGGAGTGTGTTGGTGGGAATATTTTGCAATGGGTGCTGACCAATTCGTGAAGATTCGAACAATGGGCAGCACCCATTGCACGAAAATTTGTGTGACAACTTATCTGTCACACAAAATTTCACACAACTTATCTGTCGCCCAAAAGTCACATAAAAATTCAAAGTATATAATTTGAATTGTTGTACGGTGGCTTGCCTGTTGCAGTAAGTTTTGTGCGACAGCTCACCACCATCTGGCCGTCGTCCAGAGCTCAGAATACCTTTTGTTGGTGAGGATGTAGACAAGAGAACTATAAGATGTGGGCGGTGCAATGAAGCAGGCCATAACCGGAAGAGGTGCAAGAGTCCCATTGTGTCGAGTCGAAGCTAATCGTATCATTCTAAATTCTTATGTATTTTGAGAACTTATTTTTTATTTATTGCACAAATATATATAAAAAACTCTTTAATTTCAATTATATTGCAAATTAATTATTCGAATTGTATGTGAAGAAAGAGAAGTTATGCAGACACCAATAATAATAATACTATTAAATATATCCACAGCAATAATATAATCCAATATCATCATTACATATCGGTGCCACAATGTCCTAAAGGGCAATATCACCATTAAATATGTCCACAACAATATTCTTCCTAAAGTACTGCTCATGGCCACTACTAAAATTGAGTCTGAGCCCGAACATTAAATACATTGTAATCATCAACATAAAAATGACACAATCACCACCACCAGGCTCTTGTTACGACACACCCCTACATATTTTGACATTCCAAGGGTCAGCACTGTGCAAGTCATGTCGGACGTTGTAGAATCCGACATCTTCTAACCATCGAGGGAAGATGACTTCAAGCGGCTTGAATTTATCCTTATACATTTTATCATCACGAAACGCCACCAGTGAGTCATAAATCCACAAATTTTTCTTGCGAATGTCCACTCGAGCTACTATCCAATGATCGCCACCCAGATTCACAAGAATGAATACCTATATAAATAAACCAATGTTAGTTAATTGTTTTTTTTTTATGTTTAAGGTATTAAAAAAAACTATCTTAAATTGTGTAGCAAAATGCACCATATAGACGTTTGTGAAACGTTTCGACATGATTTCTTCTCGTCTATTAATATAACTATTATAATTGTAGCTATATTGTAACACCACTAAATGCATAGCTCTCCAAATCCAAGAAGTGGTCGAAAATATCACTCTTGAATAACGATAATTGTTTTCGTGTTAGTTTACTCCGGATAGCTTGGATGACTCTCTTAAATTTTGATGTCTCTGTAATACGGCCCGAGAAATGATCGTCAAAGCCTAACTTCATCACACCTAGACCCTTCCTCAGTGCGGGCAGATTACGTTTGGCTAATTTGTTTTTTGCCATGTAACTAAAACAAAATCAAATTTCTATTTGTTATAAAATTTTACAAAATTATTACAATAAAAATTTAAAATAAACTTTACGAAAAAATACAAATAAACACAAATTATCCACAGAGAGATCTATGTTTTTTTGTGCGACGGACATCCCATTACATATAATTTTGTGCGACAAACATATTATCACACAAAAGAAATTCAATGTTCTACACACAAGCACTGTTTTTTTGTGCGACGGTCATCCGATCACACAAAAACATGTGGGACGAGATTCCCGTCGCACAAAAATATAGAGCTTGTGCTTTTGATGGCCAAAAGCAATGCTCTGTATTTTTGTACTGAGCCTTCGCTCGTGTTTGGTGCGATGGGTAGTAGCCATCGCACTAAATCTGGTGCGATAGGCTGTGCCCGTCGCGTGATGGCCGCTGTAAATTCTGTTCAATGGGCAGCAACAGCCATCCAACACCCATCAACATACATACAAAACTCTCCTATCCCGCTTGCAACACACCAACCCACCACCGCCATCAACAACCACAAATAATCAAACTATCACAACCGCCACCAACCCAACACCACAACAACAACAACAACAAAGCACATCAACACCACAAAATCGCAAGACAAATAAAAAAAGAAGAGGTAAGAACTCACCTAGGGTTTTGAATTTTTACAATTGATTTTGGAGATCTTGGATGATTTTGAACATGAGAGGTGATTTCGGCCGCCAATGATGGATTCTGGTGCCACTCTACGCCGCTGACGATAGATAAGCGATTCCAGTGAGATGGGGAGGATTTAGGGGAGAGAGGAGGGTGAGAATGAGAGGGGTAGTTTGGTCTTCAAAGTTGGTGTTTGGCTAATTTTGATTGAAAAAGGTTTGGGGGGCCAAAGTTGAAAAATGCAAAAATTTAATGGCTAATTTCATAAATTTCTCAAGGATCTGTGTATGGCCGATAGTTGACGAAAAATGAATATTTTTTTTTTTTTTTTTTTACATTCAACAATGCCCTTCGGTGATTTTCGCTTGATGAGTTAGGATGAGAGTGTTCGTGGATAGTTCACTGGTCGTTTGGTGTGGTATCATGTAGAAGAAGAGAACAAAGCATGAACCAAAAGTGAACTACCCAATGAACTAGCAAAATGGATTTTGAGAAGCGTAAGTGTTAGAGTGCAATTTATGCACTAGTTTTGCATTGTTTACTTCCCTTAATATCGATGTTTTGCACTTAATAATAATGTTTTACTTGTGTTTTACTTTTGTAGGTGCAATTCTATTGATTGGTGATAAAATTGAGCTAAAAGATGATGTTTAAGGAGGATTGTTCTCTTGGAGAAATTATGAGCGTCAGAAAAACTTTGTTGATAAGGCGTGGGCGCGTGCTGTCAACTGCGGACCTGCTGTTTTTAGTTTAACGTGTTTTGTATTTTTGGTTATTTTTGTAATTACGAATTTAATATTTCAGATATTAGTATTTTATTTTAAATAGAATTCTAAAAGAGAAGAGAGAGAGAGTATTTAAGGAAGAATCTATTGTGAACCAGGGGAATTTTGGATTGGAGAAAAAGAAAGAAACCCTAGATCTTAATTTTTCTCTTCTCTCTATGAAGAACTAAACCTATTTTTCTGGTTGAAGGATAATAAAGCTTTGATTTATCACTACTGTGAGATCTTTCTTGTGCTTTAATTGTTTTATTGCTTTTTGGGTATTTGTTTATTCTCTGAATTATTTTCATGATTATGTTTGTTAATTAGGTAATTGGCCACTATTTAATTATCAACTTAATCTATTGTCAATTAAAGGATTCATCGTATGGAGAATTTAATGTTTGTGACAAATAACATAGCAGAGAGTTGTGTTGTGAGAATAAACAATCTAATTTAAATGAATCATCATATGTGTTGATTAGGATTTGAGTCTCTCTGGTTTTTCAGGCTGTCAATTGATTAAATCCTATGATCGTATCTAGGGTTGTCTATTGATTAGGGAAATAACCAACGGTCGTACCTTGGTTATCGACTAGTTAAGGAGAGATTGGCTATTAGAGGGTCTCAGTAGCTATAACCGGTCTATTCATAAGTAATAATAATCTATATTTGAATCAATGATCAGTAGTCGAATCAAGCTGAGTTAATTCCTTCAACCAGAGCTTTCTCCAATTTAAATCACAACTTTAATTTACATTCTCGTTATTTTAATTTGATTTTTTATTATTGTCAACAATTCCCCCATTTTACGTTTTACGTTTCAAAAGGATTTAAATAATTACCGATCTCTGTGGACACGACCCTACTCAATCACTATACACAATTTATTTAGAGTAGGAATTTATTTTTGTTGGCTTCGACACCCATCAGTAAGTTATGTTGCTAATATCCAGCAAGTCTAATTTGATTATCTCTGTTCTGGTTCAGCTTTAAAATTTGTACATGCCCAAAAAAGCTTCCCTACTACACAACAGATTATGAATTTTTATTTCAAAATTTTTTAGTAGAGTTGTTCGAGCTCTTGATATTGTCACATTAGACCCCGACGCCCCATATTTATCTGCACACCAATTAAATCTCTTATGATATATTTACTAAATGTGAATAAGAATGAGATGAAATCAAAATGAGCAAGAGTCGGAATGGGTTGGAATGAAAATAAAGAATAGGAATAAAAATAATTTTTTTACTTGAATTTTAAGAATTTGAATGAGTTGAATTGTTATAAATTACTAAAATGTCCTTTATTAAGTATTGTTATAATTATTATTTTGTTTTTTAATTATCGTGATTATGTATTTAAGAATTATTATTATTATTAATTATAGTTATTAATATATTAATTAATTATAAAATTTTTATCATTAAAAATAAAGATAATAATAATATTAACATTAATATCTAATAATTTATTAATTATAATTTATCATTAAGAAGAAGAAGAGGAGGAGGAGGAGATGAAGAAGAAGAAGAAGAAGTATGAGGAAGAGGCTAAGTCAACCGTAGAGCTCATTAATGACAAGAATGAAACTTTCACCCTCACTACAAAATATTTGAGCATAGTCATTGCGGCACTGAGATGGAAGAAATAAGAGACACTATCGTTATAGTATTTTTGTGTTAAATAATTTTTGCAAGTGCTCGGAAATCAAGCTGATTTATTGTTATTCTCAATAGGGGGCTGATTGCGGAGTCTTCCACCTTCTAGTGTGAGATTACATACGTTTCTCATTGTAAGACGTGGGCTCCACAGCTCAACTCCTCACACGTGTGTAGTCGCGCACTTGATTACAATTTTCTCAATTGGATCTGAAATCACTTGCTAGTAAATGTTTAAATAAGGAAACATGGAAGCCTTCAATGATCTTGTTGTGTCTATTTTTTTTGAATTCTAAATTTGCCATTAGCCTTTGCAAGTTGGTTTTAGTTTCCGGAGCTTGTCACCTTACATTAAATAACTATCTTACAATCGTTTAATGAAAATTTGATGACTGTGAAAAAATAAAATTATGTTACTTTATATTTTTACAGACGTTTGAGTTTTATTGAATGGTTATAGAACAATTGTATGCATTACATTATTACGTATAAGAGATATTATCATTTTCCCACCAAAGGTATTCTGACACATCAAGTCAGTACCACGGTTTGGTAAAACCATCAATTTACCACAAAACGTTTAAACTGTTAGCATTTTCCCACCATTCCGTTAAAACTCAGTTAATATATAACGAAAAATTCATAAAATATCAATTTTACCCCTGAAGCGTAAAAGACCATGTAATTAACCTTGAGCTTATAAAATTGAGCTTTTGCTTTATCTCAGCAACAAGTTGAGTTTTATGTGATTTAAGATTAAAATATTAATTTTTGATATGATGATAATAATTTTACACAAAAAATTAAATAAATAAATTTACCCTTTAAAATTGAGTTTGAGCCCGAACATTAAATACATTGTGATCATCAACATAAAAACGGCGCAATCGCCACTACTAGGCTCTTGTTACGACACACCCCTACATATTTTGACATTCCAAGGGTCAGCACTGCGCAAGTCATGTCGGACGTTGTAGAATCCGACATCTTCTAACTATCGAGGGAAGATGACTTCAAGTGGCTTGAATTTATCCTTATATGTTTTATCATCACGAAGCGCCACCAGTGAGTCATAAATCCACAAATTTTTCTTGCGAATGTCCACTCGAGCTACTATCCAATGATCGTCACCCAGATTCACAGGAATGAATACCTATATAAATAAATTAATGTTAGTTAATTGTTTTTTTTTTATGTTTAAGGTATTAAAAAAAACTATCTTAAATTGTGTAGCAAAATGCACCATATCGACGTTTGTGAAACGTTTCGACATGATTTCTTCTCGTCCATTAATATAACTATTATAGTTGTAGCTATATTGCAACACCACTAAATGCATAGCTCTCCAAATCCAAGAAGTGCTCGAAAATATCACTCTTGAATAACGATAATTGTTTTCGTGTTAGTTTACTCTGGATAGCTTGGATGACTCTCTTAAATTTTGATGTCTCTGTAATACAGCCCGAGAAATGATAATCAAGGCCTATCTTCATCACACCTAGACCCTTCCTCGGTGCGGGCAGATTACGTTTGGCCAATTTGTTTTTTGCCATGTAACTAAAACAAAATCAAATTTCTATTCGTTATAAAATTTTACAAAATTATTACAATAAAATTTAAAATAAACTTTACGAAAAAATACAAATAAACACAAATTATCCACAGAGAGATCTATGTTTTTTTGTGCGACGGGCATCCCATTACATATAATTTTGTGCGACAAACTTATTATCACACAAAAGAAATTCAATGTTCTACACACAAGCACTGTTTTTTTGTGCGACGGTCATCCGATCACACAAAAACATGTGGGATGAGATTCTCGTCGCACAAAAATACAGAGCTTGTGCTTTTGTTGGCCAAAAGCAATGCTCTGTATTTTTGTATTGAGCCTTCGCTCGTGTTTAGTGCGATGGGCAGTAGCCATCACACTAAATCTGGTGCAATGGGCTGTGCCCGTCACGTGATGGCTGCTGTAAATTCTGTTCAATGGGCAGCAGCAGCCATCCAACACCCATCAACATACATACAAAACTCTCCCATCCCGCTTGCAACACACCAACCCACCACCGCCATCAACAACCGCAAATAATCAAACCATCACAACTGCCACCAACCCAACACCACAACAACAACAACAACAAAGCACAACAACACCACAAAATCGCAAGACAAATAAAAAAAGAAAAGGTAAGAACTCATCTAGGGTTTTGAATTTTTACAATTGATTTTGGAGATCTTGGATGATTTTGAACATGAGAGGTGATTTTGGCCGCCAATGATGGACTCCGGTGCCACTCTACGCCGCCGACGATAGATAAGCGATTCCAGTGAGATGGGGAGGATTTAGGGGAGAGAGGAGGGTGAGAATGAGAGGGGTAGTTTGGTCTTCAAAGTTGGTGTTTGGCTAATTTTGATTGAAAAAGGTTTGGGGGGCCAAAGTTGAAAAATGCAAAAATTTAATGGCTAATTTCGTAAATTTCTCAAGGATTTGTGTATGGCCGATAGTTGACGAAAAATGAATTTTTTTTTTTTTACATTCAATGATGCCCTTCGGTGATTTTCGCTTGATGAGAGTGTTCGTGGATAGTTCACTGGTCGTTTGGTGTGGTATCATGTAGAAGAAGAGAACAAAGCATGAACCAAAAGTGAATTACCCAATGAACTAGCAAAATGGATTTTGAGAAGCGTAAGTTATGTTGCTAATATTAGGCAAGTCTAATTTGATGATCTCTGTTATAGTTCAGCTTTAAAATTTGTACATGCCCAAAAAAGCTTCCCTACTACACAACAGATTATGGATTTTTATTTCAAAATTTTTTAGTAGAGTTGTTCGAGCTCTTGATATTGTCACATCAGACCCTGACGCCCTATATTTATCTGCACACCAATTAAATCTCTTATGATATATTTACTAAATGGGAATAAGAATGAGATGAAATCAAAATGAGCAAGAGTCGGAATGGGTTGGAATGAAAATAAAGAGTAGGAATAAAAATAATTTTTTTACTTGAATTATAAGAATTTGAATGAGTTGAATTGTTACAAATTACTAAAATGTCCTTTATTAAGTATTGTTATAATTATTATTTTGTATTTTAATTATCGTGATTGTCTATTCAAGAATTATTATTATTATTAATTATAGTTATTAATATATTAATATATTAATTAATTATAAAAATTTTATCATTAAAAATAAAGATAATAATAATATTAACATTAATATCTAATAATTTATTAATTATAATTTATCATTAAGAAGAGGAAGAGGAGGAGGAGGAGACGAAGAAGAAGTATGAGGAAGAGGCTAAGTCAGCCGCAAAGCTCATTAATGACAAGAATGAAACTTTCACCCTCACTACAAAATATTTGAGCATAGTCATTGCGGCACTGAGATGGAAGAAATAAGAGACACTATCGTTATAGTATTTTTGTGTTAAAGAATTTTTGCAAGTGCTCGGAAATCAAGCTGATTTATTGTTATTCTCAATAGGGGGCTGATTGCGGAGTCTTCCACCTTCTAGTGTGAGATTACATACGTTTCTCATTGCAAGACGTGGGCTCCACAGCTCAACTCCTCACACGTGTGTAGTCGCGCACTTGATTACAATTTTCTCAATTGGATCTGAAATCACTTGCTAGTAAATGTTTAAATAAGGAAACATGGAAGCCTTCAATGATCTTGTTGTGTCTATTTTATTTGAATTCTAAATTTGCCCTTAGCCTTTGCAAGTTGGTTTTAGTTTCTGATAGCCTTTGCGCCGCCGCTATCAGGCTGTGTCAAACCACCCGTGTTGAGGAACGTCTTGGGCCGTAAAAGAGTTTTTGGCTAGATAATGAACATTTGGTCAAATTGGTCAAATTTGCCGCCGTTCAGATAAAACCCTTCACCTCCTGCTTTTTGTTCATTTAACCCCTAAAAACCCCCCCGTCTCTTAAAAGCCAAAACTGAGAACACCGCTAGTCCCAAAATGCGGAGACTCAATTCATTTCCAAATTCCCAAAACTTAGCAATCAAATCCCTTTTCTCATTCTTCTCTTCACTTTCGAAGACCCATAATACAAACCCCATCGTCCTTAATTACCTAATCGAAACCCTAAAAATTCCCGAATCACGAGCCCTTGTGATCTCAAACAAATACTCTCACATTAAATCCCTAGAAAAACAGCAAACTGTGCGTCAATTTTTCCGCAATGTTGGGTTATCCGATAACCACATTCAGCTGGCAGTTAGTGCAACACCCAAAATTCTATTCTCCGATATTAACAAGACCCTTAAACCAAAGATTGAGCTTTTTCAACGTTTGGGTTTTGTGGGTTCTGATTTGGGTAAGTTTGTTTCCAAAAATTCATTCCTTTTAGCTGTTAGTTTGGAGAAAAAATTGATTCCATGTGTTAAAATTATTCAGAAAATATTAGCGGATCGTACTACTAATGAAAATTTGATTCGTGTTGTTAGTAGATGCAACTGGATTCTCACAAGAGACCCAGAGAAATCAGGGCTATTAAGAAACATTGAATACTTGAAGAGTTGTGGCATTGTTGGTTCTCAGTTGTCTGCTTTATTAGTGAGGCAAACTAGGCTATTTTGTTTTGAGGAATTGAAACTTAGACAGCTTGTTTTGCGGCTTTTAGATATGGGCTTTTCGACTGACTCTAGGATGTTTGTTCATGGATTGGATGCACTTTGCTGCTTTAGCGAAGAAACAGTTGATAGAAAATTGGATTTATTTAGGAGCTATGGATTTTCCAAAGAAGAGTTCATGGAAATGTTTCGGAGGGCACCTGGAATAATTAGGTCGTCTGAGGAGAGTTTGAAGTCGAGACTTGAGTTCTTTCTGAAAGAGATCAAATTTAAAAAGTCGGTGTTGGTTCATAATCCAGTTTGTTTAACGCTAAGTGTAGAAAATCGAGTGATTCCTCGATATAGGGTTTTTCAGATTGTTATGTCAAGGGGAATGTTGAAGAAGGAATTGAGTTTTCGTTCAATGCTGCTCTTGAGTGAGGAGAATTTCTTGGAGAAGTTTGTGTTGAGTTTTGGAGAAGATGCAGAGGAGTTGTTGCTAGCTTACAAGGGCCACAAGTTAGGTTCTTCTGGAGAACAACAATTACAATGAGGGTTTTTGTTTTTACTTGAACAAACCTTGTGGTCTGGTGCATTTTCAGGCCCTGTGACAGAAGGATCTGAGGGCAGCTGGTGCTATGCAATGAAAACATCTAGTGGTTTGTTTCATCATCATGAAGCGGTTTCTGGGCATTTTAATGTTCTTTCTGCTATGTGTTTGAGCAGCAGAGTTTACGTGGATAGTTTACTTTTGGTTAGGTGGTGTGTAGGAGAAGTGAATTACCGTGTAAAAGAGCTCTGCTGGAGATAAGTTCTGTACCAAAATCAGACAAGTCTTAGATGATCTCTGTTCTGTATCTCTGTTCCTTTTTTCTTTTTCCCTCACTGAAAATTTTCTTGCAAGGAGACATCTCCATTGATTATTTTGATGTTGTTTGAGTTTGATCTTCAGATGAAAATGATTACGATTTTTCTTTTTTAAATTTTATTTGTGTGTTCTCAAACATTTTTAATGCCGAGAGAGGCATAGTTGCTAATGGCAAATGGGTGGGGGCTATTTGCACCCTAAAACATACACTTTTAGAACACTGCATTCCATAAACGAAGAAGTTCAGTTACAAATATGGATGAATAGCATGAGTCGAATCATCCGGCCATACCTCCACATAACCAACAGAATAGCTAAATATGGCCGAAACCTATCAGAAGGCTTGATATATTTGAACAATAAATACTTGTAAAATCTAATGTTAAAACCTATATCGATCATCGAAATTTGCCTTGCTATATGGCACGTCTTTCGCACTTGACATTCTACCTAACGTCCCATTCATATTTTGGCCTTGTTAGTTTGGCCAAATTCTAAATCTAATTGCCCTTCCGAAATCCTTAAGCTATTTCTCGTTAATTTAAGCCCAAAAACCCTAAACTATCGAAAGCCAATACTGAAAAGACTGTAGTCCCAAAATGCAGAGACTCAATTCATTCCGAAATTCCCAAAACTTTGCAATCAAATCCTTCTTCTCATTCTTCTCTTCCGTTTCGAAAACCCCAAATACAAACTCCATCTTCCTCAATTATTTAATCGAAACCGCAAATATTCCCAAATCACGAGCCCTTGTGATCTCAAACCAGTTCTCACGCATTAAAACCCTTGAAAAACCGCAAACTGTGTGTCAATTTTTGCACAGTGTTGGATTCTCTGACACCCACATTCAATTGGCAGTTTATAGAAAACCCTCTATTCTCTTCGCTGATGTTAACAAAACCCTTAAACCAAAGATCGGATATTTCCAGCAGCTGGGTCTTGTGGGTTCTGATTTGGGTAAGTTTATTTCCAAGTATCCAAATGTTTTATCTGCTAGTTTAGAGAGAAAATTGATTCCATGTGTTGAAATTCTTAAGGAAATTTTAGCGGAGGACTCTAATA
The DNA here is from genome assembly GCA_034663535.1 of Citrus x limon. NCBI lineage: Eukaryota > Viridiplantae > Streptophyta > Magnoliopsida > Sapindales > Rutaceae > Citrus > Citrus x limon. The sequence goes on from CM067997.1 coordinate 28,006,114, forward strand.
ATGAAGATTTGATTCGTGTTATTCGTAGAATGAGTTGGGATCTTGTGGTAATAGACCCGGAGAAATCGGGGTTGTTAAGAAACATTGAATACTTGAAAAGCTGTGGCATTGTTGGGTCTCAGCTGTCAATGTTATTAGTGAGGCTACCTAGGCTATTTTGTTTTAATGATTTGAAACTTAGACAGCTTGTTTTGCGGGTTTTAGATATGGGCTTTACGACTGACTCTAGGATGTTTGTTCATGGATTGGGTGCACTTTGCTGCTTGAGTGAAAAAACATTTGATAGAAAATTGGATTTATTTAGGAGCTATGGATTCTCAAAAGAAGAGTGCATTGAAATGATTAGGACAGCACCTAGATTGCTTAGTGCGTCGGAGGAGAGGTTAAAGTCTGGACTTGATTTCTTCTTGAAAAAGATTGAATTTGGAAAGGCGGTGCTGGTTCGTAGGCCCTGCTGTATGATGTACAGCATTGAAAATCGAGTGATTCCTCGATATAGAGTTTTTCAAATTGTTACGGCGAGGAGGATGTTGAAGAAGGATTGGAGTTTTTATTCAGTACTGGTTTTGAGTGAGGAGAATTTCTTGAACAAGTATGTGCTGAGTTTTGGAGATGATGCAGAGGAGTTGTTGCTAGCTTACAAGGGCCACAAGTTGGGTGCTTCTTCTTAAAAACAACTATTTGAGTGAGGGTGGTTTTTCTGCCTGACGCAAATCCACAGGTCTGATGTTTTTTCAGGCCCTATAACAGGATGATCCGAGAGTAGCTTATGGTATGCAAGAACAACATCAAGTGGCTTGTTTCACAATCATAAAGTGGTTTCTTCTGGGCATTTCAATGTTCTTGCTGCTTTGTGTTTGCTGGCATCAAATGAATGGTGAATTTCTCTTTAAAAGAGCACTGCTGGAGATAAATGTAAGCTCGGAGCCAATATTAGACAAGTCTTTGATGATCTCTGTTCTATATCTGCTTGAAATTTTGCTTGTATGTCTTGGAATTACACTTTTTCTTCCTTGTCTTGTTAATTCATCTCGTTTGAGCCTTCCTGTTTCGGGTTAATCTCTCTCTCTCTCTCTCTCTCTTTTTTCTTTTTTCCAACTGAAAACTTCCAATTTCGTGTTAATCTTTTTCTTTTCAACTGAAAATTTTCTTGCATGCAAACACTTAAATTGATTATTTTGATGTTGTTTGAGTTTGATCTTCAATTGAAAATGATTCTAATTCTTTTGTGTACTCAAATGTGTTTAATGCTGAGAGAGAGGCATAGTTCCTAATGGCAAATGGGTAGTAAGGAACTATGGTAGCTTAAAGATGTCACATTATTGATTCATCGTCACATTATTTGATTCATCTACTTCTCCAAATGAAGAATCTTCATGCAACTTTCCTCTCTGGGACATTTTGAAGACTGTGCAAGTAACAAGAAGTTATTTTTCAGTTGCATAACTAACACTATCCTGCCTAATGTGGCCGTATAACATCAGCAGTAAAGAAATTTTATGGTACCTGAAATTGTCGCCGAAACTTTTAAAATGCTTTCCCTAATTCTCATAATGTTTAGATCTTGTAAGTGTTTCCTATAACTTGAGATTGAGTTGCAATTTTTAATTAGTTAGTTTATAGTTTGGTTTTTATTTTCTGATAATAAAATTTCATACAATGAAGCTAAATTTTGAATTTTGAACATACGGTCAAATATTGATTCAAGATCTACGTGATGATGTAAGTTGGGGTTCAGGAATGGAGAATTGGAGAACCATCATGTGTGTGTGGTATATTTTGGGCACCAAATTAAGTCGGTAGCTTCCATTTTAATTGCCAGATTAAAAAAACTTTTTAAGTACCGGGTTTTTTTAACTTACAAAAGTGCCTATGTGAGATCAAAATTTACATCTTATATAATTTTTTAAGGAGTTTTTTTACTTTTCTAAAAATTAATTAATTAAAATTGTGTGCTAATATTTTCAATTAAGTTAACTATAATACGTATTTTTTCTCTCCTGATTTTTAACCCAAAAATAATAATAATAATGAAAAGAAAAGAAAAGAAAAGAAAAACAAAAGACAAGGAAAGCCCTAACAACCTAATCCCGCTCTCCAGCGGAAACAATCCCAAAATGCAGAGACTCAAACTCAATCCATTTCCAAATTCCCAAAACTTTGCGATCAAATCCCTTTTCTCCCTTTTCTCCCTTTTCTCTCTCTTTCGAAGACCCCAAATTCGACAAACTTCATCTTCCTCAATTTCCTAATCAAAACCCTAAACATTCCAAAATCACGAGCTCTTCCAATCTCGAACAAATTCTCACGCATTAAATCCCTTGAAAAACGGGAAACCGTGCGTCAATTTTTGCACAATGTTGGATTCTCTGATACCCACATTCAATTGACTGTTACTTCAAGACCCACAATTCTAATCTCTGATGTTGACAAAACTTTAAAACCAAAGATTGAATTTTTCGAGCATCTGGGTCTTGTGGGTTCTGATTTGGGTAAGTTTATTTCCAAAAATCCATCTCTTTTAGCTGCTAGTTTAGAGAGGAAATTGATTCCTTGTGTCGAAATTCTTAAGAAAATTTTAGTGGATGACTCTAATAATGAAGATTTGACTCGTGTTTTTCGTAGATGCTGTTGGAATCTGATAATGGACACAGAGAAATCAGGGTTGTTAAGGAACATTGAATACCTGAAAAGTTGTGGCATTGTTGGGTCTCAGCTCTCAATGTTATTAGTGGGGCACCCTAGGCTATTCTGTTTCAAGGAATTGAAAATTAGACACCTTGTTTCGCGGCTTTTAGATATGGGATTTTCAACTAACTCGAGGATGTTTGTTTATGGATTGGTTGTACTTAGTTGCTTGAATGAAGAAACATTTGGTAGGAAATTGGAATTATTTAGGAGTTACGGGTTCTCAAAAGAGGAAGTTCTACAAATGTTTCGGAAGGCACCTTGTATACTTAAGGCGTCTGAAGAGAGGTTACAGTTGGGACTTGAGTTCTTTCTGAAAGAGATTGAATGTGAAAAGTCAGTGTTGGTTCGTACTCCTATTTGTTTAGCGTGTAGTATTGAAAACCGGGTGATTCCTCGATATAGGGTTTTTCAAATTATTATGTCAAGGGGGATGTTTAAGGAGGATTTTAGTTTTTCTTCGACGCTGCTTTTGAGTGAGGGTAATTTCTTGCAGAAATTTGTGCTGAGTTTTGGAGATGATGCAGAGGAGTTGTTGCTATCTTACAAGGGCCACAAGTTGGGTTCTTGACCTGGAGAGGAACTATTGCAGTGAGGGTAGTTGTTCTGTGTTAACCAAACCTCTAAGGCCGGTGTATTTTCAGGCCCTGTAATAGAAGGGTCCGAGGGTAGCTGATAGTATGCAATGATAACGTCAAATGGATTTCTTCACCTATCATGAATTGGTTTCTGGGCATTTCAATGTTCCTTCGGCCATGTGTTTGAGCACCAGAGATTTCGTAGATAGTTTACTGCTTATTTGGTTAGGTAGCATATTGAAGAAGAGATCGAAGCATCGAACAAAAACTGAACTACCCTGTAAAATAGCTCTGCCGGCGATGAGCGTAAGTTCTGTACCGATATCAGATATGTCTTTGATGATCTCGGTTATGTATCTGCTTGAAATTTTGCTGGTGTTTCTTGGATTTATATCTGTTCGTTGTTCCTTGACCCAAATCTTGTTTATTCATCGATCATTTTTTTTTTTCTAATAAAATTTCCTGCAAGGAAATACCTCAATTGATTATTTTCAGTAGTTTTTCACACGGTTTGAGTTTGATCTTCAATCGAAAATGATTCCAATTCTTTGTGTTCTCAATATGTTTAAATGACGGGAAGAGAGGACGCAAAACGAAAAGTGTTTAGCCAATGACAATACCAAACCCACTCCAGAGGGTCACATTAAATTACATCAGAAAACTTTTGCGACAAGCTGCAACTTTGGTGCATTCGTTATGAACGGTGGGGGCCAAATTATGAAAATTATCTATTTGCAAACTTTCCATTCCTAACTAGAATGGCAGTACCCGATTCTTTCTTGGAAAGTATAAAAATTTTAATTTATTTTCATTTTCATTTAAAAGTTGAGGGGAAATGAAAGGTGTGTTGCTATTTTTTTTTTCTCCAATCATTCATAATAAATTAATGTTTTCATAATTTTAAAGAATAGATCGATGATTATCACTTTAAATTAACGGCAAAACACTCTTTCATAATCATACTATTAAACTTATAATATTTTTTTTTATTATTTATTACTTTGTACGTAAAATTATAATTTATATTTTATTTTAGAACTAACGTGACATAAATTAAAATTTATCCTTTGACAAAAATAAGGATAAGTAGCATGTATGGAGATGACGACAAGGAAGTGACGAAACACAGCCCACATGGGTGTAGTTGTTAAGTGTAAATGGGCGAGGCAACATGTGATTTGAGATTCGAATTATGGAAATCCTAATCTCTTTGTTTGTTTGTACTTTAAACCCTAAAACCTCTCTGACTCCACTCAAGACAATCCCAAAATGCAGAGAGTCAAATTCATTCCGAAATTCCCAAAACTTTGCAATCAAATCCTTCTTCTCATTCTTCTCTTCCGTTTCGAAAACCCCAAATACAAACTCCATCTTCCTCAATTATTTAATCGAAACCGTAAATATTCCCAAATCACGAGCCCTTGTGATCTCAAACAAATGCCCTCGCATTAAATCCCTTCAGAATCAGCAGAATGTACGTCAATTTTTGCACAGTGTTGGATTCTCTGACACCCACATTCAATTGGCAGTTTATAGAAAACCCACTATTCTCTTCGCTGATGTTAACAAAACCCTTAAACCAAAGATCGGATATTTCCAGCAGCTGGGTCTTGTGGGTTCTGATTTGGGTAAGTTTATTTCCAATTATCCAACGGTTTTAACTGCTAGTTTAGAGAGAAAATTGATTCCATGTGTTGAAATTCTTAAGAAAATTTTAGCGGAGGACTCTAATAATGAAGATTTGATTCGTGTCATTCGTAGAATGAGTTGGAATCTTGTAATGGACACAGAGAAATCAGGTTTATTAAGAAACATTGAATACGTGAAAAGTTGTGGCATTGTTGGGTCTCAGCTTTCGAGGTTATTAGTGAGGCAAACTAGGCTATTTTGTTTCAAGGAACCGAAACTTAGACACCTTGTTTCACGGCTTTTGGAAATGGGATTTTCAACTAACTCAAGGATGTTTGTTTATGGATTGCATGCCCTTAGTTGCTTGAGTGAAGAAACATTTGACAGAAAATTGGAATTATTTAGGAGTTATGGATTCTCAAAAGAAGAGTTCATGGAAATGTTTCGGAGGGCACCTGGAATACTTAAGTCGTCTGAGGAGAGGTTAAAGTCGGGACTTGAGTTCTTTCTGAAAGAGATTGAATTTGAAAAGGCCGTGTTGGTTCATATTCCGGTTTGTTTAACACTAAGTATAGAAAATCGAGTGATTCCTCGATATAGGGTTTTTCAAATTGTCACATCAAGGGGGATGTTGAAGAAAGGATGGAGTTTTCCATCGTTCCTGATTTCGAGTGAGGAGAATTTCTTGAAGAAGTTTGTGCTCAGTTTTGGAGATGATGCAGAGGAGTTGTTGCGAGCTTACAAGGGCCACAAGTTGGGTTCTTCTTCTGGAGAACAACTATTGCATTGAGGGCGGTTGTTTTGCCTAACATAAACCTTTAAGTCTGATGTATTTTTAGGCCCTGTAACTGAGAGTGTTGATAGTATGCAAGGATAACATCAAGTGGTTTGTTTCACCATTCATGAAGTGGTTTCTGGGCATTTAAAATGTTCTTGCTGCTATGTGTTTGAGCAGCATAGTTTTCATTGTTGCTTTGATTTAGATAATATCTGTGGTTACTGCACGGATTTCAATGTATTTCAAGTGTGGAGATACTGATTCCGCTAGATTTTTGTTTGATGGCATGTATGACAGAACTCATGTTTCTTGGACTGCCATGATTAATGGGTATGCTTACAATGATTAATGGGTATGCTATGTGTTTGAGCAGCAGTGTTTGGGTATCTCATTTGCATTAATTCAATATGCATTGTTAATCCCACACACAAGTCGCCACACATCAACTAATCTTTGGATTAATATACCTGCCCATCCTAAAGCATCTGTTTGTATAATTTTATAATAACTGTCTATTGGTAATGCTAAGGGTTTGAGATTTTTAACTATTCCTTTAAGTTTTTGAATTAATTTTATATCTTCACTACTAAAATATTTTTGTCCATTTTTACTTAATTTATTATACAAGGGTCTTATTAATGTACTAAGATTTGGTATAAATTTTCTACTATAATTTAATAATCCTAAAAATTTTTGCAATTCTTTTGTGTCTTCTATTTTATTTGGAAATTCTAATAGTTTACTGACTATATCCGGCTGTAATTCTATTGTTCCTCTGTCTATTGTTAATCCTAAAATAGACAGAGTCACGTGGTTTTACAGATAACCTTTACTCGCTACTCGATAAAGGAAAAACTGTAAAAACACCTTTTTCATTTTGTCTTTTCTTATCGACAGTGAGTCATCACTTAAAATAGTAGCCAGTCACTGTTTATAGATAGCGAGTCACTATAAAAGTACTAGTTAGACAATTTAATGGAGAACTTATGCAAATTACAGAATGTGTAAACAATATACCAATAAGAATTAATGGTGAAACGCATGTTTTGCCGCAAACAGTTATTTCAAACCAAAAAGTAGGATATAAAAATTAAGGTTTTTGTTTTTGACAAAAATAATAAGAACTTAGTAAAAATTCTTGTTGATTTTCTGAAAGCTTCTTTTAAACACAGTCTTCATTGGCCCGTTTAGTCGTTGATGTGTTGAGAAGGCGTTTTAGGGCGTTGATCAGGAGTTGAAAGTGTTTTTGATTTGCATGTTTTCAGAAGCAGTTAAATGAATTTTGAAAGGCCAGTTTTTGGCAAAGCATCTTCCACAATTTTCATAAAGCTTTTTTTGGAAATACTCTGTATATAGGCGGGAAACTAACGACGTATATTCTGATGGTCAACCCGAATAGGGACTAGACCAGTTTGCACTGCTGGTATAACAAGCCACGTACAAGTTAATTCTGTATTAACACTTTCTAATGCAGCTATCCTTTGACTACATGAAGTTACTGCATTGTCTAAATGATATTTAGTCTCATTAAGATTTTTAATGGCTCGTGTCATTACTTCACAATGATCACCAAATTGTATGGATGATGATGATGCTGATGCTACTGATGCATTGTCTACTGGCTTATTTGACTGTCTAGATGATGAAGCTGATGTCCTGTTTAAAGTATTTATCAACTGGCTAACATGATAATTTGGTCCTATTTCATGTCTAGCATATTCTATTGCTTCATGAAATGTGTAAAAACCTTTAACATATGGATCAGGATAATTGATCATCAAATCAACTACCTCTTTCCACTGACTATAAATTCCTGGATGTCTACCTCTAACTAATACGAAAAATGCAAAATGTTTACTGTCTACATGTTCATTAATCTGTCTAAAATAATGCATGAGTGCATTGGCTACTTTTAATTTATCTTGTGGGTTGTTAACACACCACAAATTGTCTAATATGCATTGTTGGCTGTCTAAACGCTAGGTTCTGTCCAAGGAAAACTTGTACGTAGCTTGTTATACCAGCAGTGCAAACTGATCTAGTCCCTATTCGGGTTGACCATCGGAATATACGTCGTTGGTTTCCCGCCTATATACAGAGTATTTCCCAAAAAAGCTTTATGAAAATTGCGGAAGATGCTTTGCCAAAAACTGGCCTTTTAAAATTCATTTAACTGCTTCTGAAAACTTGCAAATCAAAAACACTTTCAACTCCTGATCAACACCCTAAAACGCCTTCTCAACACATCAACGGCTAAACGGGCCAACAGAGACCGTGTTTAAAAAGAAGCTTTCAGAAAATCAGCATGAATTTTTACTAAGTTATTATTTTTGTCAAAAATAAAAACCTTAATTTTCATTAAAAACTTTCCCTCCAAAAACTCATTGCTCCTGAATGATAACAAGGACCGCCTTTTGTTAATGCTTTAAATATAATTTATACTTTCATTAACTTAGCGAGACTTCTAAGCCCGAAAGCTAAATAAAAAAAAAAGTAAAACTACTTACTTGCTTCCTTACTAGTTGCTGTCTAAAGAAATTACAAAGTGTTTATGTAAAGAAAATTTTATTGATATTGATTTTGAGTACAAGTCGAGTGCTTTCACATTCTCATCATTGTCTAATTTTAGTCCACTACGGCTAGCTATGTCTTTTTCTTCTTCTAACAAAGAATCAAAAAATTCTACATCTATGTCTTTCTCTACTACTAGTGATTTCTTTTCATATGGTAAGATATGTGTTTCGTATTTTGGTTGAATGAATGTTGATTTTTTAAATAAGTTTACTCCATTTGGAGTTATTAATATACTACCATTATTTCCTAATATAAAATTTAATCCTAGAATAAATTTATATCCTACTTTTTGGTTTGAAATAAATGTTTGCGGCAAAACATGTGTTTCACCATTAATTCTTATTGGTATATTATTTACACATTCTGTAATTTGCATCAGTTCTCCATTAAATTGTCTAATATTTACAGGGTTTCTAAGTTTATTCCTATTTTCTTTGGGTACTAAGCTATCATGTATAATACATTTATTTGCGCCTGTGTCTATCATTGCTTTTATATAAACAATTTCTTTTTTAAATAATAATTCTACATCTATGTTTATTAATTCACTGCCTGCTCTATTTATTTCTATTATTTCATCTTCTATTTGTTTATCTTTACAAATATTACAAAAGAATTTTCTTGTGTCTGTGTCTCTATGTCCTAATTCAAATTTTTTATTACAAATTGTACAATGTTTTCATCAACAATGAATATTTTACAAAAAGAATAAAATTAAAGAATGAATATTTTATACAATGTTATACCAGGGGAAACTTGTATGTGGCTTGTTATACCAGCAGTGCAAACTGATTTAGTCCCCATTCGAGTTGACCATAAGAATATACGTCGCTGGTTTCCCGCCTATATACAGAATATTTCCCAAAAAAACTTTATGAAAATTGCGGAAGATGCTTTGCCAAAAACTGGCCTATCAAAATTCATTTATGTCTATATCTATATTGGGTATGCATCCTACTACTGCTACTTTATTTTTTAAATCTACTTCTGCACTGGCTATTTAGGCTTGCTCGTGATCATAAAATCTACTATCATATAAAATATAAATGTGCTTTTGTGTCCAGTCCCTCTCTAGCTTGACTAAGTATGCCTATTATTATTATTCTCATGTGTATGTCTGTGTAATTTTGTTTTCTAAGGTAGTCTCTTCCTACTGGATTGATTGAAGTTAATTCTTCTCGTCTGTTTACTACTGATAATTTAGTTTCATCTGTGTAAATATATAAGCTATTGTTTAATTTTGATTTTAATCCTTCATTATATAATTTTTTTCTTTTCATTTGTTCAAAGCCTTTTTCTAATAATTTATCGGGATCTTGTTCTTCTATTATGTCTTCTGTCCTTTCTATTATTTATTTACCTTTGCTAGAAAATGAAAGTGATCTTCTAATTCTTTCTGCCATGTTTATATCTACTCTACTGTTTCTTACTAGAACCATTACTTTTTAATATGACTTTTGGTCCTAAAATGTCTTTAATGTCTACTGTCCTATGTGTTAAGACTGGTCCACTCAAATTTAACTTTTCTACTCGGTTTATCAGTTTGTCTAGTTCTTTGTCTAAATTATTTAAAATGTCACTAAGCTCTAGGTGAGATACAGATTCTTTATTTTTTCTAAGGGTTTCTAAATTGTCTTCTAGTTTATTAAGTCTATTGTCTAAGTCATCTAGTCTATTATTGATTTTGACTAATAATTTGACTATTGGGTTAGCTTGCACTTGTTGAATATTGTTACTCTCTTGACTAAATTTCTATTACTATATCCTACTGGGTTTAGGTGTGGAATTTCTCTTTTTAATTCTGCTAATGACTCTACTACTATTTTGTCTGAATTCATTCACTAACTATTATTTTTATAGCGTCTAATTGGACTTGTAAATCGTACTGTGTATATTTAATATTTTCTATTTCTAATTTTAAACTTTCTACGATTTGTTTAATTTCTAATTCTATAGGATTGGGTGTTTTTATGTCTAATAAATGAATTAATTCTACTATTTCTTTCTTGCTAGGGAATCTTTTAACTTGACTATTAAATTCTGTTAATAATTCTTTAATTTCTTAGCGTATTTATATTACTTGTCTCGAAGAATTGGCCTAGTCCTAATACTAACTCTTTTAGCCTTTCTATGTTGACTTCTAAGTGTTGTCCTAAATTGATTAATAAATCTACTATGAAGTTTTGTTGACTATTGCTAGTGTGTGGAATATGTTTATACTGATTTTCTAAGTGTTCGATGTTACAACTAATTTTTATTCTTTTTGTCAAATTTAATTTTTGCTTTTTATGATGACTAATTTCTAAGTCTAAATAATCTAATCTCTGAAAATTCATAAACTAATTTGCTAAGTCTTCTAATTTATTCTAATTTTTAATGTTAACGTCTTGTATTTGTCTAATAATCTATTTTGTTTATTTATATTATAATATTACAAATTATTTCTTCTAAAATTAAATACTTGTAAATTTGTAAATGCGTAGTGTTTAAAGGACGCTAGGTTCTATCCAGGGGAAACTTGTACGTGACTTGTTATACCAGCAGTGCAAACTGATCTAGTCTCCATTCGGGTTGACCATCAGAATATACGTCGCTGGTTTCTTGTCTATATACAGAGTATTTCCCAAAAAAAGTTTATGAAAATTGCGGAAGATGCTTTGCCAAAAACTGGCATTTCAAAATTCATTTAACTACTTCTGAAAACATGCAAATTGAAAACACTTTCAACTCTTGATCAACCCCCTAAAACGCCTTCTCAACACATCAACGGCTAAACGGGCCAACGGAGACCGTGTTTAAAAAGAAGCTTTCAGAAAATCAGCAGGAATTTTTACTAAGTTCTTATTATTTTTGTCAAAAACAAAAACCTTAATTTTCATTAAAAACTTTCTCTCCAAAAACTCATTACTCCTAAATGATAACAAGGACCGCCTTGTTAATGTACTAAGATTTGGTATAAATTTTCTACTATAATTTAATAATCCTAAAAATTTTTGCAATTCTTTTGTGTCTTCTATTTTATCTGGAAATTCTAATATTTTACTGACTATATGCGGCTGTAATTCTATTGTTCCTCTGTCTATTGTTAATCCTAAAAAGTCTATTTTTTGTTTTAACAATTCTATTTTCTTATCATCACCATTAGATTTAATACAATCAATGGCTAAAATTATGGGTTATATTTTTTTTAAGCGAAATAATTAACGTTAGAAAAACCTTGCCCAATATATTTTTAACGCACAATTCTATCAATAAAAAGTATAATAAAATCAAAACTCTTTGAAGCGGTTAGTAACGGACTTAATTTTACCGCCAACACAATGACTGATGGCCGCATCTTCACTTCCACCACGTCTCAACAAAATTTATAGAAGTTCAACGATTAATCAATGGAACTCACAAATAAGAGAGGCAGTGGACAAAAACGAAGCCCACAAAGCCCTTCTTCTCTTTCGCCGAATGAAAAAAAACGACATCGAACCAAACAACTTAACATTTCCCTTCATAGCCAAAGCTTGTGCTAAGCTCTCTGACTTTTTATACTCCCAATTGATTCATGGCCACATCGTGAAATCACCCTTTTGGTCCGATATCTTTGTGCAAACAACAATGGTGGATATGTATGCGAAATGTGATCGGTTAGATTGCGCGTATAAACTATTTGACGAAATGCCTGACAGAGATATCGCCTCGTGGAATGCGATGCTTGTGGGGTTTGCTCAGATGGGGTTTCTTGAAAAAGTTTTGTGTCTTTTTTATAATATGAGGCTTGTTGGAATCCAAGCTGATTTTGTCACGGTTATGGGGTTGACGCGGGCGGCCATACATGCAAAGCATTTGAGCCTTCTGAAAAGCGTTCATTCGTTTGGTATTCATATTGGGGTTGATGCTGATGTGTCAGTTTGTAATACATGGATTTCCGCCTATGCTAAATGTGATGATTTGAAGATGGCAGAGTTGGTGTTTCGTGGGATAGAAGAAGGTTTAAGGACTGTAGTTTCATGGAATTCTATGATCGCCGGATGCACGTATGGTGATAAGTTTGATGATTCTCTTAATTTTTACAGGCACATGATCTATGATGGATTTAGGCCCGATGTAACTACAGTTGTTAGCCTTCTTTCATCATGTGTGTGCCCAGAGGCATTAGTGCAAGGTAGGTTGGTTCACTCTCATGGAATTCATTATGGCTTTGATTTAGATGTATCGGTGATTAATACACTGATTTCAATGTATTCCAAGTGTGGAGATATTGATTCCGCTAGATTTTTGTTTGATGGCATGTGTGACAGAACTCGTGTTTCTTGGACTGCAATGATTAGTGGGTATGCTCAGAAAGGAGACCTGGATGAAGCGTTGAGATTGTTTTTTGCTATGGAAGCAGCAGGTGAAATACCTGATTTGGTCACTGTGCTGTCAATGATTTCAGGCTGTGGGCAAAGCGGTGCACTTGAACTTGGAAAGTGGTTTGACAATTATGCCTGTTCTGGTGGATTAAAAGACAATGTAATGGTCTGTAATGCATTGATAGACATGTACTCTAAATGTGGAAGTATTGGTGATGCTCGAGAGCTCTTCTATGCTTTACCTGAGAAAACTGTTGTTTCTTGGACAACAATGATTGCCGGTTGTGCTTTAAATGGAGAATTCGTAGAAGCTTTAGACCTTTTCCATCAGATGATGGAATTGGATTTGAGACCAAATCGCGTAACATTTTTGGCTGTGCTTCAAGCTTGCACTCACGCAGGCTTCCTTGAGAAAGGATGGGGCTATTTCAATCTGATGACAAAGGTATATCAGGTAAATCCTGAATTAAACCATTACTCTTGTATGGCAGACCTTCTTGGAAGAAAAGGGAAGCTGAAGGAAGCATTAGATTTTGTTCAAAGCATGCCTATCAAATCTGATGCTGGTATATGGGGTACATTGCTTTGTGCTTGCAAGATTCACCGAAACATAGAGATAGGTGAATACGTGGCTTATCGTCTGTTCGAATTGGAGCCCCACTCTGCAGCCCCATATGTGGAAATGGCCAATATATATGCTTTGGGAGGAAGATGGGATGGAGTAGCAAATTTAAGAACGATGATGAAACGTAACCAGGTGAAGAAGTTTCCAGGGCAAAGCCTTGTTCATATTAATGGGAAGACTTGTACGTTTACAGTTGAAGATAGGTATCACTCTGAATCTGAACTAACATACCCAATATTAGATTGTTTAGCATTGCACACTAAGGAGGCATATTCATCACATTTAAAGGGGATTCCGGAGCATGAAGCTGGATGACACTTTTATCATTTTGACCCGCATACATTAGGCATTGGAATTTTAGCATCTGGATTTTGGAGGGAGATACATGTAGAAAATTGCTTATGAACCATTTTTCATTTCACATTCTGATGTTAAAGGAATTTTAGGATGAAATTTTATAGCACCTACAATTACAGAAGAAATATGATTGAATTATTTCAGATGTTTTTTAGTATTATCACACTTCTGGTTTCTTTGGGGAGATTGAAGTGTAGAAAGGCATATATATAGGGGCATTTCTATATGATAGTATTGCAGCTATTTATTTATTTTTTTAAGTTACATTCTTTTGTAGGATAAATAAAAGTATAACGAAGGGAAGTATAGATCATCTTCATTAAACTTACATAAGGAAGAAAAATAAAACCACTAACAAAATTCAGAAACGAATCAATAGACAACAATCACATTCAATTTTCTTCTCATTCTTTCAATTATTAGTAGCATGACAAATCTTCTTCCCACCTATATAAGGAAGTTTATTTTTGACATGTTTTTAATCCTAAGGATTAAGAGGAAACTGGTTAGCTGGCTTGGTATATTTTGGAGGATGAGCATCTTCCTTGCAAAGATAATAACAATGACAATTTGGTTGATGGCATGCACCCCAGGCAGGTGTTGTGGGATGCAAATGAGTGCAAAATTGATGGCATTCTGGTTGCTTGCATGGAGAGGGTGAGCCTGGTACCTTCTCATTTTTGCATACATGCAACCATCTATGGCTTTCACCTGTAAAACACCTCAAACTAGTGATATATACAATCTAAATAAGTTTTCTTGTTTTGATAATTTTTAAACAAACTTTCTCCAGGTTTTCCAAAACGGAAAGATAGTGTCGACAATTATAAAGCTCAGATATATGAATTTCAAAACGTGTTAATGTTTAATAAAGTGAGTTTTGTGTATAAATAATTACCTTGATTAAAGGAGATGAAAGTGATGAAGAGGACTAAAGCTACAGAAAGAGGCCTCATCTTTGATTGAAACGAATTTGAATTATTCCGGATAAAATTGAAGAAATTAAGAGAAAGAGTTCCCTTATATACAAGGGCGAGTGCGTGCTTTGGCTTCGAGTAAATTATATTTATTAAAGGAAGGTAAATCCGAGAAATTTATGAAAATTTATTGAAGTTCTAGTGCCTAAATTGCTGCAATAATTTATATAACGCTGATTTTTTTCCCCGTGCAATAACATATTAGTTTTAGAATCAGTCATTAAGTTCATGACCTATCTACTCGACAGGAAGTGCTTGTTTCATGACCTTTGTTGGGATTCTGAAATAAAAAATATTTATATTTTGTGTGTGAGTATTGACTTGGAAACACCGTGACTTTAGCCCCGGGGTGCCTTGCCCTCATGATAAGTTGAACTCTAGTAACAATGGAAGATATTAAGTGGCTAAAATTTCTCATCCTATTAAAACCATTAAGGAAAAAAAGAAATTAAAATTCTGACATGTGATTCTATCATGATATCGACATGAATTTTTAATTATTATTTTTATTTAGGTTACCAGACCCCAACCAACCCCACACACATACAAAATGGGATGCACTAGTCTTTTGGTGTTGTCATCTCGTTGACTATGTTATTGTTCTTCCTCAAAATGCTGAGGAAATGGCTTGGGAGTAGACTCTGAATAGATCCCTTGCTTTTGCTTGTGCATACACTGGTGGAAAAATAATAAAAACAAAATAAAAACTTTATTACCATATATATTTTATTTGTTTGTTTTATTTTAATTTTATTTATTAGTAACTGCTTTAGGCTAATCCAGAGATCGAACAAACAACATGACCATTAAGTGCTAAGGCGATAGCTTGGAACAGCCAAAAGATGTTTGGCCCGAGGAGTCACAAGACCAAACTCTTCTGTCATGTCCAATTCAGTTGGCAACATTCCCTCAGGAAGCTCCCAATCAAAGCAATGCACCAGCTGTGCGGTCACTTGCTTAACGACGGTGAGTGCCAATTGGATTCCAGGGCAACCCCTGCGGCCAGAACCAAATGGCAAAAGCTGGAAGTCATGTCCGAGAACATCAACACTACTCCCAACAAATCTCTCCGGAAAAAACGTCTCAGGATCATTCCAGGCTTTAGGATCTCTTCCAATTGCCCAAGCGTTTACAATTACTCGCGATTTTTTGGGTATGTGGAATCCGTTAACTGTGCAATCTTCCATAGATTCGTGTGGAGCCATCAATGGCGTTACAGGATGAAGCCGCAGGGTTTCCCTGACAACCATGTCTAGGTATTCTAGGTTTTCCAAATCTGATTCTTCAACCATTCTTTTTAAGCCCACAATATTTTCTAGCTCTCTTTGTAGTTTCTTCATCACCGTAGGATGCTTGATGAGTTCTGAAAGTGCCCACTCGACTACCGTTGGTGAAGTGTCTATTGCTCCCGCAAGCATGTCCTGAAATTGAGGAAACCATAAATGACTGAAGCATATATCTAGGGTTAAAAATGACTCATGCATATGATCTTCTATGGCATGTATATTGCTATTTATGTTTACTGGCCAAGATCAATTCTGATATTATGTATCAATCACATGTCTATATTTACTCATGTGAAAGCCAACACGAACACTACAACAAACAGTTATATCACCGATGAAATATATCCGAGGGCGTAAAATACCTTTGATAATAAATACTTTTTCCTAAGGTGTAAGATGGCCGTCGGATAAGGATGAAAATATAATCAATATTCCCGAGGGCAGTTTGCCCTTGATGATAATGAATGCTTTGTCGAAAATGCTTGCTAGACTTAACTAGAAGCACCCCAAAATTTACACACTTCGGTCTTTGAAGTAGAGTACTAAAACCACAAGCCCACAGCCATAACTTCCAATAATTTTTTTCTTTGGAGTAGCGTACTTAGCAAATTTTTTTCTTGTAAATTTAATTACTCTTGGTGAAATTAAAACCTAAAAGAATGAAATACAAATAAAAAGAGGAAATATCGGTTTGCTAATAAAGTGCGTAGAACATCCAAGAAACTGATTAAAAAATAGATGACCCAAAAATTGACAATTAATACTCCTTCATAAGAAACATGAATCGGATAATTTTGTAGCTAAAATACAAAATTCAGTCTCTGATACCTTTTCGTTTTACACTTAATCTAAGAACTTATAATGGGTCCCCTCTAGAAGGGGAGACAAATTATTCAAAATATGTGCAGCAAGAGTCTAGAAATCATCGGTTCTCTTGAAACTTATGTTGGTTATGGGATTAAAGAATTACTTAATTGTACGAAAACCCAGTAGCGTAGGCGTGGCCATATTTTATACACAGCGAGGGCAAATTTAATTTACTTAAAGAATGCGATTTGATGTGCTTACCATAACTACGGCTTTGATATGGTCTCGTTCGATCTTGTTCTCAGTATCTTCTAATCCCTCGAAGCTCAACATCACGTCAACGAAATCCTCGGTTCTATTTTCATCCTTAGATTGAACATGCTCATCGATAATCTTCTCCATAAACGAATCAAACACCTTGGCAACAGCCTTCGAACGCTTTGTCAGCCCCTGAAGATCAAGTCCTGCAATTTGAGGAATGTAATCACCCAAATTAGGCTTTCCAACCAATTCGAAGCCCTCTCGAATCACAGTCTCAAACCCTCTCTCATCGAATTCATCATCCGAACGTTTCTTCCCAAGTACCATTCTACAGGTCATGTTAACACTCAAAGCCGAAAGCTTGGCACTTATGTCAACCACACAAGGGGCACGCGCCGCCTCTTTGAAGTACTCAATCAAAAGATCAAGCTCTTCTTTTCTTGTAGGCTGAAAATAATTGATCTTGGCATTACTCAACAGATTTTGGGTGCAAATTTTTCGGATTTTTCTCCAATAAGACCCATATGGGGCCATTGCAAAATTCTTTTGCTGATAAGACATATACTTAGTAGCTTGAAGGGGAGGCCTGCTGGCAAAGATAAGGTCATGTGTTTTGAGAAATTGCTCAGCTGCTTGTGGTGAAGAGACAACAATTGTAGTCATTAAGCCCAAGCGTAAGTGCATGATGGGGCCATATATTTTGGCTAGTTCATGCAAAGCTCTGGGAGGAAATTTGCCCAGCAAATGAAGGCATCCGAAAATTGGAAACCCTTTTGGCCCTGGAGGTAATACTTTTCTGTTCTTTTTGTTTGTTTTCGAAGAAAATGCTTGGAGGAAAAAGAAAATTGCAGCTAGAGCAAGTAAAGTCGATAACCACGACATGATGATCTATTAATGCTAGGAAGTTGATCCAGTTTTCAGTGATGAAGATGCAGAAATGGTGCAACTGGGACATTTATTTTTATAGTTGGAGAATTTGTTCTCAGTCAAGAGAGTTAGTGAAGGTGTTTAGCTTTTGTGATATCCTTCTTTTGCTTCCATTGTTGTTATTTGTTGCCGTTTTGTCGGACTTCAAAGGAGAGTGAATTTTAAAGAAAGAGTTGCAGCGAGAGGCATAACTACTCTTGTACCCAAAATTTCGGAAAATTTTAAAATAATAGATTAAATGATGGAAAGTGAGTACGCATTAATGACTGTCAACCCCTTGGAAAAAAATTGCCTTATGTTTTAGACTTTTAGTCGCCGTCTTTATTATTTTACTTTTTATTTATATAAAATTATCCAACTTTTTTTTTCCACCCAATCAGGCAGTGACAAAGCTTCACTGGAAATCAAGACTCTAGATTTGGCGTCTTCCTCTTCATTTATATTTCTTTTTTCAAGTTCATTTCACATAAATTAACAATTTCTGATCTCCCACACAAGACCGCCAACTGTACCTCAAGATTCAAGGTTTGGTTACCTTGTCTTATTCTTTTCATCTTTTTTAAAGTTTATCTTATTTGTGCTTATTTCTTTAAATCGGGATCAACTACGGTACAATTGTGACATCGTGCCATAGTTACATCCAGTCGTTAGATGCATTTAGATTGGTGGAGTCCACTGACATCCAACGGTTAGATGCAACATGGCACGGTACCACAGTTGCACCACATGTTTCCCCTTTAAATCGTTATTGATCTATGATTGAATTAGATGGTATAAGATATAATTATTTTTTATTTCCATACATTTAAGATTTGAATAGTATTTATTTTATTTATGTTACAAGATCTTTTTTTGTTTATGTATTAAAATTTTTTAACATACACTTCAAATCTTGTGCTATGATCGAATTAGTGCCCTAACCAAAATTCTGAACTTACAACATAACTTTTTAGCAACTACCAAATCAAATCTTGTGCTATGAAGGACGGCTCTTTTCAGAGCTCTGCATTCCAATTCTTTATTCTCGACAGAGAGAGAAGAAAAGCAGAGAGGGCTGTGAGCTTATAAAGAAAGAAAAATTAGTTCCTCTTTTATAATTTTTTTTTCCCCAGTTTTAAGTGAGAGAGGGAAATATTAGTATGGGGTCCTACGAAGCAATGTACATATGGCATTGTATTAATATTCATTAAGGTGAAGCGCGCGGCTGCGTTGTTACAATAATTGAGTTTTATCAAGTTTTACTTTATTTTATTTTTTATTATTACTAGTCATTAAATTAATCACTGTTCCAATTAAACTAATTCCAAGCCTAATCTTGTTAATATTACAGTAAGAAGGTTGTGGAAACCTATCTTGATATGTAGTTCATCTGAAACTCAGTTTAGAGATTCCAAAAAATTATGGAGAAGCCCATTTCTAACCTAAGAGAAGTTTTACTAGGTTGTAACCGACGAGAAGTTTTACTATGACAACCTAGCAATTTGAACTATCATTCGTAACAGTAATGAATAGAGGTGTCAACCATTAGGATAAGGAATGGTCGATAGTTCAAAGCCATTTTTTCAATTTATTATTTTTGTTATATGTTTCAAGCCAAATCATAGGGGTGAGTTTGATAATGGCTCTTTTTTTCTTGTTGGTCACATTACATGTAAATCAATTTATTCGAAACCGGTACTTGAACTTGGTCGCTAAGAAAATCCAAAACGCTACTTAATTACATTAGATGATAATTATGTGAAAAAAAAATTCTAATTGCTGCTGGAGAAAGGGAAAGAAGTCATGTAGAGACAGATAGATAGCTCACCTGTAAATATGAGAAAAGAGTGAGTACTAGTGTTTGATAACAGTTTTTAAAATTATTGTTGTTAGCTGTGCTATAACAATAATTAGAAGTGAAAAGTACTCGTTATTTGTTAAATAAATTTTATTTTAAAAGTATCGTGAGTTTTAAAAGTAATTACATATATTTAGTAAATCTTACTATTTTATTATTGTAAGATTGCAAATGGTTAATAGGGACATAATGTTAAATGAAATCTACTTAAAGATTTAAATAAACATGCATATATAAGTCTCCAGAAGCCTGACCAGTTTATTTTTAAGTAACTTTATTTAGCTAGTCACTTGATTTAAAAATTGATTTTGGCTTTGCTACCCCTCTATCTTTTTTTCCTTAAATCTACTACAAAATGGGATAATTTTTCAAAAAAATGATCTAAAATAATACTAACTATTGAAATGATTTTTAACTTCTCAAAATCATTTTTGAATTTCTCAATAGCAGTCACAAACAGGCCCTAACGTTAAAAATTATTGAGTAACGATCGTATAAATTATTTCATAAGCTTTAAGCTTATTGAATAAATTTTATTGTTAAAGTTCTAAGTTCAAGAAGTTTAATTTGGCCGACCACCTTAGTTCGACTCGCGGGAATTACAAGATTATATGAAATTAAAAATTTACCAAAACCTTTTAGAATAATTATGATACCGCACAAATCAAATATTGAGGTACAATATCTACTTTCAAATATTAGTAAGCAATCTTCTTTAAAATAATTGTTGGGTCGCAAATGATTTAATTTATTAATTTGTTTTGTTTTTGTTTCTCTTAACACCTACTCTATGCTAATTTAGAGATTGAACAAACAACATTATCACTAAATGTTTAGGCAATAACTTGGAATAGCCAAAAGATGTTTGGCCCAAGGAGTCACCAGACTAAACTCTTCTAACATGTCCAATCCAGTTGGCAACATTCCCTCATGAAGCTCCCAATCAAAGCAATGCACAAGCTGTGCAGTCCCTTGCTTAACGATGGTGAGTCCCAGCTACGGCCAACAACAAATGGCAAAAGTGGAAAGTCACATCCACAAAGATCAACATTACTCCCAGCAAATCTTTCCAAAAAAAAAAATTCTCAGGATCACTCTAAGCTTCAGGATATCTTTCAATTGCCCAATCATTTATAATTACTTGCGATTTATTGGGTATGTGGAATCTGTTAATTGTGTAGTCTCAATAGATTTGTGTGGAATTAGCAATGGTGCTACTCGATAAAAACCGCATGGTTTCCTTGACAACCACGTCCAATTATTTGAGGTTTTATCTAAATCTAATTCTTCAACCATTCTTTTTAAGCCCATAATATTTTCTACCTCTCTTTGCAAACTGTGGGATGCTCTATAAGTTCTGAAAGTGCCTACTCGATTACCATTGGTAAAGTGTTTATTGCCTTCGAAAGCATGTGCAAAAATTAAGGAAACCATAAATAACAGAAGCAAATGTTTAGAAATCATCAGTTCTCTTGAAATTTTAAATTATAACGTAGATTATGCCTTAAAGAGTTACTTAGATGTGCCAAAACCTTTATACCTATTGGGGGCAAAATTAATTTACTTAAAGAATGTGATTTGATGTGTACTTACCAAGATTGTGCCTTTAGTTTGCTCTCGTTCAATCATGCGCTCGGTTTCTTCTGATCCCTTAAAGCACAATGTAACGTCAACAAAATATTTGGTTCTATTTTCATCCTTGGATTGAATATATTCATTAATAATCTTCTCTAAAAATGCATCAAACACCTTGGCAACAACCTTGTTATGCTTTTTCATGCCTTGAAGATCAAGTCCTGGAATTTGAAAAGTGTAATCACCTAAGTTAGGCTTTATAGCCAATTCCATACTCTCTTGAATCACAGTCTTAAACCCTTTCTCATCGAATTCATCACTCTAATATCTCTTCCTGAGGACCATTTTACTAGCCATGTCAGCATTCATATTAGAATCCTTACCACTTATGTCAACGACACATCGGGCGCACGTCGCCTCTTTGGTGTACTCAGTTAAAAGATCAAGCTTTTCTTTTGTCATAAGATGGAAATAATTGATCTTGACTATACCTAATGTTAGGAAATTAATGGATGACGTAGACACAACTAAAGTGAAATTGAGAAATAATAATCATATACTGACATTGGAAATTACGTGGTTTGTCTTATAGCCTACGTCTATGGGCAAGATATAAAGGTAAAACTTTACTAGTTAAATGGAGATTACAAATGTTAGAGTATTTTAGCTTACCGCCAAAACCCCAATACACCTAATCTCTCATTCATTAAACCAAGAGCTTAAAGCTCTTAAAATACTCTCAATCTCCAACTATTGGCTCTATCACTTATCAAATAGATTGGGAATTCAAGAAAATGGGATCGGATACTCTTCCTTTGCACTACAATCTATAGACCAAACAATGCCCACTTTCCTAGTTTTCATTGGTGGATAATCATACCTGAGAAAGAATGTCCCTCTTATCTAGGGATGCAAATCAACAATGATGGGCTTTAAAAGAGAATATAATTTTTCACTAACATTCTCCTTTGGTGCCAAAGTCAAAAGTTGCATGCTAGCCACACGTCTCCAATTTACTCAACACTTAATAATTCAAAGTCAAAAGTTGCATGCTAGCCACACGTCTCCAATTTACTCAACACTTAATAATTCTAGAGTGCATATTTTTTAGATTGTTCTCCAATAAGACCCATATGGGGAAATTGTAAAATTCTTTAGGTCATAAGAAACATGCTTAGAAGCTTGAAGAGGAGGCCTGCTGGCAATAATAAGGTCACGTGTTTTGAGAAATTACTTGGTTGCTTAGGTTGAATGAACATAAAGCAAAATAAAGGTGGTGCAATGATAATTTCCCTTTTATTTATATAAAATTATCCAACTTTTTTTTTACTCCAATCAGGACTTTAGATTTGGCGTTTTCATCTTCAGTTCTATTTCTTTTTTCAATTTTTTTTTTATTACATGAGACTATTGTTCAAGAGTACAACTCATATTATATGAGATTACAAATTAGACTATTATTAGGATTAGTTTACATCAATTCTTATGAAGTCCGCCTAGATATTTGGTGTCTTCATCTTCAATTCTATTTCTTTTTTCAATTTTTTTTAATTACATGAGACTATTGCTCAAGAGTACAACTCATATTATATGAGATTACAACTGATATTT
The DNA here is from genome assembly GCA_034663535.1 of Citrus x limon. Taxonomy (NCBI): domain Eukaryota; kingdom Viridiplantae; phylum Streptophyta; class Magnoliopsida; order Sapindales; family Rutaceae; genus Citrus; species Citrus x limon. The sequence goes on from CM067997.1 coordinate 28,028,970, forward strand.
ACAAATTAGACTATTATTGGGACTAATTTACATCAATTCTTGTGAAACCCGCCCAGATTTTTACCCTCTCTAATATTCGAGGGACTTCTACTCCACATTTTGAAGGGGAGAAGACTGTCTTCACTCAAATTGAGAAAGAAAATTAAACTCCCACAATGTATTGTGGGGGCTCGAACCCATAACCTCACAATTGTGAGGTATGGGTTGTAACCACTAGGATAAAGCCTAGTGGCTTTTTTTTTTTTTTTTCAAGTTCATTTCACATAAATTAACATTTTCTTATTCTCCCACACAAGACCGCCAATCGTACCTCAAGATTCAAGGTTTGGTTATCTTGTCTTATTCTTTTCATCTTTTTATTATTTGTACTTATTTCTTTAAATCGTTATTGATTTATGATTGAATTAGGGATTAAGATTCTCTCATGATCTGATCATGTTCTGAGAAAATAACTTAATTGCTGATTGATTGTTAATAAATAAAAGATAAAAGAAGTTAAATCTTACCCATACATTATCACTAAAAGACACATGACAAAAGATTTTTAAAAGCTCAGTAGAGCTCAGATCAAGAGAGGATTCTATTCCTTGAATTAGATGATATAAGATATAATTATTTTTTTTTATTTTCATACATTTAAGATTTGAATAGTATTTATTTTATTAATGTTGCAAAATCTTTTTTGTTTATGTATTAAATTTTTTTATCATAAACTTCAAATTTTGTGCTATGATCGAATTAGCCCCCTGACCAAAATTATGAACTTACAACATAACTTTTTAGAACCTACCAAATCAAAATTCTGCCCCAGGGTGCCGCATCCTTTGAATCACGAAGCTGAAATTATTGAAATTGAAGCCAACATTTTGGCTATGAAGGACGGCTCTTTTCAGAGCTCAGCATTCCAATTCTTTTTTCTCGACAGAGACAAGAAAAGTAGAGAGGGCTGTGAGCTTGTAAAGAGGGAAAAATTAGTTCCTCTTTTATAAATTTTATTTTCCCAGTTTTAAGTGAGAGAGGGGAATATTAGTATGGTGTCCTGTGAAGCAACGTATATATGGCATTGTATTAATATTTATTAAGGTGAAGCGCGCGGCTGCGTGTTACAATAGTTGAATTTTATCAAGTGTTACTTTATTTTATTTTTTATTATTACTAGTCATTAAATTCATCACAGTTTCAATTAAACTAATTCCAAGCCTATTCTTGTTAATGATATTACAGCAAGAAGTTTGTGGAAACCTATCTTGATATGTAGTTAATCTGAAACTCAGTTTAGAGATTAATTCCAAAAAAATATGGAGAAGCCCATTTCTAACCGAAGAGAAGTTTTACTATGACAACCTAGTAATTTGAACTATCATTCTTAACAGTAATGAATAGAGGTCTCAACTATTAGGATAAGGAATGGTCGATAGTTCCAAGCCACATTTTCACTTTATTATTTTTGTTATATGTTTCAAGCCAAATCATAGGGGTGAGTTTGATAATGGCTCTTCTTTTCCTGTTGGTCACATTTTATGTAAATCAATTTATTTGAAACCGGTACTTGAACTTGGTCGTTAAGAAAATCCAAAACGCTAGTTAATTACTCTAGATTATACTTAGGTGAAAAGATTCTAATTGCCGTTGGAGAAAGGGAAAGAAGTCATGTAAAGACGGATAGATAGCTCACCTATAAATATGAAACAAGGGTGGGTGTTTGATAATAATTTTTAAAATTATTGTTGTTAGCTGTGCTATAACAATAACTAGAAGTGAAAAGTATTTGCTATGCGTTAAATAAATTTTATTTTAAAAGTATCGTGAGTTTTGAAAGTGACTCCATAGATTTCATAAATCTTACTATTTTATTATTGTAAGATTGCAAATGGTTAATAAGAACATAATGTTAAATGAAATCTATTTACAAACACAAATAAACATGCATATATAAGTCTCCAGAAGCCTAGCCAGGTGATTTCTAAACAACTTTATTTAGCTAGTCACCCGATTTAAAATTTGAATTTGACTTTGCCTACCCCTATGTCTTTTTCCCCCCCTTAAATCTACTACAAAATGAGATAATTTTTCAAAAACTGATCTAAAAGAGTACTAACTATTGAAATGATTTTTAACTTCTCAAAATCATTTTTGAATTTCTCAATAGCAGTCACAAACAGCCCCAACATTAAAAATTATTGAGTAACAATCGTACAAATTATTTCATAAGCTTTACGCTCATTGAATGAATTATATTTTTAAAGTTCTAAGTTCAAACAGTTTAATTTGGCTGGCCACCTTAGTTTGACTCGTAAGAGTTACAAGATTATATGAAATTAAAAATTTACCAAAGCCTTCTATAATAATTATGATGCCGCACAACTCAAATATTTAGGTACAATATCTACTTTCAAATATTAGTAAGCAATCTTCTTTAAATAATTGTTGGGTAGCAAATGATTTTATTTATTAATTTGTTTTGTTTTTGTTTCTCTTAACGCCTTCTCTATGCTAATCCAAAGATTGAACAAATAACATTATCACTAAATGTTCAGGCAATAACTTGGAATAGCCAAAAGATGTTTGGCCCGAGGAGTCACAAGACTAAACTCTTCTGTCATGTCCAATTCAGTTGGCAACATTCCCTCAGGAAGCTCCCAATCAAAGCAATGCACAAGTTGTGCAGTCACTTGCTTAACGATGGTGAGTCCCAGCTGCGGCCAACAACAAATGGCAAAAGTCGAAAGTCACATCCACGAAGATCAACATTACTCCAAACAAATATTTCCAAAAAAAAACTTCTCAGGATAATTCCAGGCTTTGGGTATGTGGAATCCATTAACTGTTCAGTCTTAGTAGATTCATGTGGAACTAACAATGGCACTATTCGATGAAGCCGCATGGTTTCCTTGCCAACCACTTCCAATTATTCGAGGTTTTTTTTTTTTTTTTCTAAATTTGACTCTTCAACCATTCTTTTTAAGCCCACAATATTTCATACCTCTTGTTGAAAAGTCAAGCTTCAAGCATGCAATTGTTGAGTACTTGCATGAAACATCTAGCATGCAAATTTCAAGTATGCAATTGTTGAGCTAGCATGTGGACTTTGACTATAATTCCATGACAAAGTTAGCACTAATTGCCAAATTTTTCCAATTTGGCAAATTGAAGCCAAATTGAAACTTGTGGTAGGTGGGCAATGCTCCCTATAAATAGAAGAGTCATTCTTCATTTGTTACACATCCCAGTTGAGAGTGTTGAGAGCAATTACAAGTGAAACAATTTGAGAGATTTGAGAGAGCTTTCACTTGAGTGTTCTAGTGAGGTTCCATTTAGGTGTATTGGGTTTTGAGAGCTTTTCCCACTATTGTAAATTTCCATTTGTTAGTAAAATTATTTTTCAGTCTTTGCCCGTGGACGTAGGCATTATGCTGAACCACATAAATTATTGTGTCATATTTTACTTGCATTTGTTTATTACCGCATTCATATTTTCTCCAGAAGTCGCAGTCACTAGAAAATTGGTAATTGTTCAACCCGCGCTTCTGCAACAATTGGTACTAGAGCCGAAGGTTCGTTCTTGTGGCATACAACATTGTTCACGTATACGAACTATTCACATATACGGTATTGTTTACGTATACAGTACTGTTCATTGATACGGTAGAGACGACCATTTATATTTGAGAGACAATATATTGTAAGTAGTGTGTATTTTTTGTATGTCTAAGAAAGTTTTTCCAACAAAGCGATAAGAAGCTAAGGAGTCTGGGTTTTAAGTGGGACCGTTGTGACCCCTCCATTCTCCTGGGGACTTTGTTCACGTTAAATTAACATCATAAAGGGTGTTTTTCAAGTGTAAATAGTTGTTGAAGGCACTGATTATTTGAGTTAAGAAGGATGGCAAAGCCGTCGTCATCGTTTTCATCAACGTGGACTACTATGACTAATGTAAAGTTTGAAGTGAAGAAATTTGATGGTACCAATAATTTTGGTATATGGCAATGTGATGTGTTGGATGTCTTATGTTAGTAAGAGTTGGGAGTTGCTCTTGAAGAAAAATCTAACAAGATAGATGGTAATGAGTGGATAAAAATTAATTGACAGGCATATGATATTATTCGCTTATGTCTGGCTAAAGATCAGAAGTACTCCGTCATGAGGGAGATATTAGCAAAGAAATAATGGGAGGCGTTGGAAGAAAAATACATGAAGAAATGCTTTGAAAATAAGCTTTATATGAAGAAAAAACTCTATCGATTCATGTATGCACCCGACATGTCGATGAATGACCATGTGAACTCATTCAACAAGATATTGGCGAATTTGCTAAATTTCGATGAGAAATTTGAAGATGAAGAAAAGGCATTGTTGCTGTTGAATTTCCTTCCCGATGAATATGATCATCTCACCACCACTTTGCTTCATAGGAAGAACAGTGCCACAAACGATGTTCTATGTAGTGCGTTGTACAACCCTGAGACAAAAAAGAAAGACAAAAAGGATCATAGAGATACAGTTACAGAAGCATTGACAGCACGAGGTCGTTCATAAAGTCGCAAACCTGGAAAAATGAGCAAGTTTAAAGGGAGGCCTGCCAAAGATGAGTGTGTTTTTTGTTGTGAGAAAGAGTATTAGAAAAAGAATTGTCCTAAGTTACAAAAGGGCAAGGCTACTTCTGATGCATGTGTAGCAAAGCATGATGAGGAGTCAGACTTTAGTCTGGTTGGCATGACGTTGACATGTCACTTAAATGAGTGGATTTTGGATTAAGGTTGTACTTATCATACGTATCCTGACAAGGGTTGGTTTTCTAGCTTCAAAGAGCTGGACAATGGAGTTCCTTTTATGGGCAATGACAATGCCTGTAAAACCATGGGAATAGGTTCAATCCAGTTGAAGAATCATGGTGACTCAATCCAAGTCTTGATAGGCGTTCGCTACGTACCAAGTTCGAAGAAAAATCTCATCTCGTTAGGAGTCCTAAAATCCTAAGGGCTTACAATCACTCTGAGAGATGGATTTTTAAAAGTAATAACTGAAAGACACAAGAAAAAATAACTTGTACTATTTCCAAGGAATACAATTATTGGATCAGCATCAACAATTACTAGTAATGATGTAGATTCAAAAGCAACTAAGTTGTGGTATATGCGTTTGGGACATGCTGGTGAAAAACCTTTACAGATTATAGTAAAGCAAACCTTATTTAAAAGTGAAAATTCTTGCAAATTAGAATTTTTTGAATGTTGTGTTCTAGGCAAGCAGACATGGGTGAAGTTTGGTTCAACAATTCACGATATAAAAGGGATTCTGGATTATGTTCACAGTGATGTGCGGAGACTTACCAAAACAGTTTCTTTGGGAAGTATGCATTATTTTGGGAGGTATGCACTATTTTCGCAAGCTACAAAAGGGATCTTTCATATATTTGCTATTGTATGTCGATGATTTACTAATAGCATCCAAGAGCAAAGATTGAGATTGAAAAGTTGAAGACTCAAACTCAATCAAGAATTTGAGATAAAAGATCTTGGCATGGAGATATGCAGAGATCGTGGCAAAGTCAGCTTGTCTCAGAAATAATATTTGAAGAAGGTACTACAACAGTTTGGCATGATTGAGCAAATAAAACCTGTGAATACTCCGTTGGCTTCTTATTTCAAGCTTTCTGCAGTACTATCTCCTTCGACAGATGCATAACAAGAATACATGTTACAAGTTCCTTATTCAAATGCAACGAGCAGCTTGATGTATGCAATGGTGTGTACAAAGCCTGACATTTCACATGCAATTGGTATAATGAGTTGGTTTATGCATAATCCTAGTAAAGGACATTGGCAAGCTGTGAAATGGATTTTATGGTACATTCAGAAGACAGTGGATGTTGGTTTACTATTTGAGCGAGATGATACACTTGGTCAACGTGTGATCGGGTACGTCGATTTTCATTATACTGGTAATTTGGACAAACGACGATCAACCACTGGATATGTATTTACTTTTACTAGAGGGCCAATCAGTTGGAAGTCTACACTACAATCTACAGTTGCACTATCGACCACAGAGAATAAGTACATGGCAATTATAGAGGCTGTTAAAGAGGCTATTTGGTTACAAGGCTTGCTTGAAAACTTGGGATTAGTATAAGAGTACATTAATGCATATTGTGATAGTCAAAGTGATATTCACTTAACAAAACACCAAGTTAATCATGCACGTATGAAGCATATTGATGTACAATTTCACTTTGTGCGGGAAATTATTGATGAGGGAAAGATTCTTCTTCAGAAAATCATGACTGTAGAGAATCCCACAAATATCTTGATCAAGATAGTGACAACAATCAAGTTTCAGCATTGTCTAAATTTGATCAATATCTTACGAGTTTAAAAGTAGTCAGAGAAAGTAGAGACTGAAGGCAAATTTAAAAATTTTCATTGAGGTAGAGAATTGTTGAAAAGTCAAGCTTCAAGAATGCAATTGTTGAGTAGTTGCATGAGACAGCTAGCATAAAAATTTCAAGTATGTAATTGTTGAGCTAACATGTGGACTTTGACTACAATTCCATGACAGAGTTGGCACCGATTGCCAAATTTTTCCAATTTGACAAATTGAAGCCAAATTAAAACTTGTGTTAGGTGGGCAATGCTCCATATAAATAAAAGGATCATTCTTCATTTGTTACACATCCCAAATAAGCTTCTGTTCTTTGTGTTTGCTGCTGCTAGTACCCTCTGTTTCAGCTTATCTTCGGTTTCTTTATGTCCTCTGTTTCAGCTTATCTTCGGTTTCTTTATATCTTCTTGGCTTTTTGACTTCTTTATGGCTCCTTGCTTGTCTTCTTACTTGCTCTGCTTTCTTCTTTCTTGCTCTGCTTCTGTATTCCCCATTTTTCTTTCTCTTTTCCTTTTATTTGTCGTTGCTGCAAATTGTTTGTCCTTTGCTGCAAATTGTCTATCTCCCCTCTTTGCCTCTCCTTCCTTGCCTCTTTTATAGATAATTTTGTGCTTATCTATTACAGGTGTCAATATAGGTTACACATGTCCAACACTTTGACTCTCCAGCTCACTTGACTTATGTTTTATTGTCCAACACCTGGCCACTCTGCTTTTATACTATTAATTTATTAACAGTATTTGTGCTAGTAATATTTTATTCACTAACACAGGTCTATGATCCGAGTTTACCTTCGGGAGATGGAGGACCGTATTCTCCGGAAATGAGTGAAGCTAGGCCGCATTACACAGAGCACGATCCAAACTTTTAAGCAAATTCCCACGAGCCCAGGTAAATTTGGGACCGTGAGAATGCAAATCATATAAGCTATAAGTATTAAACCAATTCTTAAAAAAGCCACAAACACCACTTCTGGTAGAAGACCCTCCTCTTTTTTCAGATGCATAAAGGATTGAGTTGAAGTCCTCTCCCACGAGCCAAGGATCTTGCATAGTGTTGGCAATTCTTCCGAGATGATCCCATATGTATTTTTTTAGAGAAGGAATGGGGCTAGCATAGACAGCGGTAACCCAAGACAAAAATTTATTCTGCTTGAACACTTTAAAATGTATAAACTGTTTATGGTTAATAACCACTTCCACCTCAAAAACATCCTTCCACAAAATCCAAATACCGCCAAAAAAACCAATAGCCTCGATTCGATGAGATATATCAAAGCCACTCTTCTTTATGAACTTATCCCCTTTCTATCCACTGATTCTTGTCTCCAAGAGAACAGCCATGGACAGATGGTAATTCTTAACTAAATTAGAAAAAGTTCGGTTAAACCCATGTGAGGCCGCCCCCGGACATTCCAAAACATAATGGTTAGAGAAATAAGGATAAGAATTAAGTGAAAGAGGACCTTATAAAGACGACTCAATGGCCTCTTGATCAAATTCCAAATCACCCTCATCATCCAGAGAGATGTCCTCCTCTGAAGAACCGGATTCCCCCGCATTGTCACCCATATAATCATTATCTTCACCATCATCATCCATGTTTTCATGTGAACCTCGAATATCACTGTCAGGAGGGTCACCTGCCAGTTTGGAATTTTGGCCGTGATCATTGGGAAGCTCGCGATCGAAGTGACGCTCGCGACCAAATCATTTTCAGAGAGGCTAGTGATGGTACTAATATCATCGGCAAAAGAGATGGCCGTATGATCATGGGATTAAGGCTACTGGGGATGGAAATGGAAACAAGTGAGTTGGTTTGCGTTGCATGGGACTTGGTAGACTTACGTGAATGTTATATGGATTCATGGTAGCGGAGGCCGAAATGGTAACCCTTGGGTTAGCTTGGTTTGCATGGGGCTTGGTAGCTTGACGTGGAAGTTGCATGGGTGTGGTCAAAGTTTTATTTGGCAGGGTATCTGTGTTGGACTTGTCTTGGGGAAGGTGATCTCTCTCTAGAATGTCAACAGTAGGCTTATAAGGTGGGGATTTCATTGTTAGAGGCTGGTTCTTTGGGAACGTAGCTTGTCTAGGGATTTTATTTGTTGGTACGTAGGTTTCAGTAATGGAAGCAGATAATGCCATATTATCATCGGGATCGGTCACCCCCTAATTCATGGTAGCCAAAATTCTGAACCGGGATTCCTTACCGAAACTTTCCTGATGGCCGCATGTCACATCTCGCAAAATCTCCTTGCCTTTCTCAGTTCGAGACTTCCCTTTTTTGGTTACCACCATCCAAGGGCCAAACTTTAGGTTACCTTGGGTAACATTTCCGGCCACCGTTAATGGCCGTGTGCCATTATTGATAGTCTGAGCATCACCAGCCATATCCTCCAAGTTTCCCCCGTCCTTAAAGTTATCCGACGCACAAATCTTTGTTTTGTCCGTATTTTCCACAAGTAAAACATATATTTGAGAGGCACTCATATTCCACCTTTTGGATTTTGCCATCCAGAAGGAACTGTGCAACCAGGGGTTTATTAAGTGCAACTTCCACCGTAATGAGAGCGAATTTCCCTCGTGCCGCAGATTCGGTGTTATAATCTATTCTAACAACTGAATCGATGATTTGGCCAAGCATCCTTAGAATCCTCTTGTGGTAGTAGGAGAGCCATCCCAGGCAACCGGATCCAAGCTATGACCGACTCAATTTCCTCCGTAGAACAATCAAAGTGAGGGTTCCATGGTTTAACAATAAGATAGTGTCCCATGATTGTCCATGGTCCTTGTGCCAGAACAAAATCAACATCCCCTTCCGATTTAAATCTGACTAGAAAGTAATCATTCTCCAGGTCAATAATATGGAATCTTAGGGTTGAACTCCAAAGCGATTCCAGCCGAGAAGCAAGTGCTCTATACCCTATGCGTCTTCCTAAAAGCTTGACCACAACCGAGTTCTGGCACGGCTTAATTAACTGGGCATGGACCTTTTGAGAGAAAGAGAAGGATCCTCAGGTTCGAAATCAAGATCGTCCGTCCGTCCCACCAAATCCTCTTTAATAAATTTCTGTGACTCCGTCAATTTATCTCGAAAGGAGAGGGTCTCCGGTTTATCTCCATCTTCACCTTGAGCCCTAAACCTTGCTTTCTTAGTCGAACGACCGTCGATTATCGGTGGAGAGGGGGTCTTTCTCAAGAAGCATGGTTTTCGGGTTTGAAAAAGTCTAGCTTTCGCTTTTCTTTTAGGTCATCTGTTTGTATTATATAACGCTGATTTATAACGCTGATTTTTTTCCCCATGCAACAACATATTACTTGTTCTCTAGAAGTTTTTAGAATCAGTCATTAAATTCATGACCTATCTTCTTGACTGGAAGTGTTTGTTTCATTATCTCTGTTGGGATTCTAGAATAAAAAATATTTATATTTTGTGTGTGAGTATTGACTTGGAAACACCGTGATTTAGCCCGGGGATGCTTTGCCGTCATGATTACTTGAATTCTAGTAACAGTAGAAGATATTAAGTGGCTAAAATATCTCATCCTATTCAAACCTTTAAGGGGAAAATGAAATTAAAATTCTGACATGTGATTCTATCATGATATGAACATGAATTTATTATTATTATTGTTATTATTTTTATTTAGGTTACCAGACCCCAACCCCACACACATACAAAATGGGATGCACTAGTCTTTTGGTGTTTTCATCACGTTTACTATGTTATTGTTCTTCCTTAGAATGCTGAGGAAATGGCTTGGGAGTAGACTCTGAATAGATCCCTCACTTTTGCTTGTAAATACACTCTGGCGGAAAAATAATAAAAACAAAATAAAAACTTTATTACCTTTTATATTTTAGTTGTTTGTTTTATTTTAATTTTATTTATTAACAACTGCGTTAGGCTAATCCAGAGATGGAACAAACAACATTATCATTAAGTGCTAAGGCGATAGCTTGGAACGGCCAAAAGATGTTTGGCCCGATAAGTCACAAGACCAAACTCTTCTGTCATGTCCAATTCAGTTGGCAACATTCCCTCAGGAAGCTCCCAATCAAAGCAATGCACCAGCTGTGCGGTCACTTGCTTAACGACGGTGAGTGCCAATTGCATTCCAGGGCAAGCCCTGCGGCCAGAACCAAATGGCAAAAGCTGGAAGTCACGTCCGCGAACATCAACACTACTCCCAACAAATCTTTCCGGAAAAAACTTCTCAGGATCATTCCAGGCTTTAGGATCCCTTCCAATTGCCCAAGCGTTTACAATTACTCGCGATTTTTTGGGTATGTGGAATCCATTAACTGTGCAGTCTTCCATAGATTCGTGTGGAGCCATCAATGGCGCTACAGGATGAAGCCGCAGGGTTTCCTTGACAACCATGTCTAGGTATTCTAGGTTTTCCAAATCTGATTCTTCAACCATTCTTTTTAAGCCCACAATATTTTCTAGCTCTCTTTGTAGTTTCTTCATCACCGCAGGATGCTTGATGAGTTCTGAAAGTGCCCACTCGACTACCGTTGGTGAAGTGTCCATCGCTCCCGCAAGCATGTCCTGAAATTGAGGAAACCATAAATAACTGACGCAGATGCAGGGCCGGCTTTACAGTATTAGGGGCCTTAGGCGAATTTTTTCTTTTTTTTTTATGAGGCTTATTTTTATTTAGTAATTTCAATACTCAATAAAACAATAAAGAACTGAAAATTCATTTCAGTTTTTATTCTTGAATTTCAACAAATAATTAAGAAGATTCTAAAAATTTTCAAAAATAAAATCTAAAATTTATCATTAGAAATTATACAAAAAGAAGCAAACGAATAAATGAGAACAATACTATTTTCAAATAGAATATTTAGAATGGTAGCACATAAAAAGTTGAGATCATGAATTGATGGTTAGATAATGGATATGGACTTTGTATTTCAAGTAACTAATTTTTTCTTTTTCTTTTTTGAATGAACTAATGCATGTAATAATCTTCATTGTAGAGAAGAGAACAAGAAATTTTTCATCTATAATTTTCTAGATTATAAGATTTTTAGTAGAAATTAAAAGGAATACTCAAAGTCAAAGATTCTAATGTTGAATAATTGAGCTTTTTTAAGAAGTTAAAAAGATAAAAAAATTTACTTATTTTTATTAGAAAAACTAATAATGAATAAATTAATGGTTAGACAATATTATTAATTATATCTCTTTAACAATAAGATAACCAATTATAAGTTTTTATATAAAAAATAATAATTATTAATTATATGATAATTATTAATTAGAGATATGTCTAATAGGCTTTTCTACCACACATATAATTTTTTTAAAAGATTTTATTAACTAGAAAATTATTACTAATACTAAAAAACTGAGGCCTTAGGCGACCGCCTTGTTCGCCTATACTTAAAGCCACCCATGCGCAGATGTTTAGGGTTAAAAATGACTCATGCAGATGATCTTCTGTCATATGTATTTTGCTATTCATGTTTACTGGTCAAGATCAATTCTGATATTATGTATGAATCACATGTCTGTATTTACTCATGTGAAAGCCAACACGAAGATGGATTCTGGTTCTATTATCTCATATCAAGAGGAAATATCGGTTTGTTAACAAAGTACGTAGAACATCCAAGAAACTGATAAAAAAATAGATGACCCAAAATTTGACAATTAATTCTCCTTCGAAAGAAACGTGAATCGGATAATTTGTAGCTAAAATAAAAACACCTTTTCGTTTTAGACTTAATCTAAGAACTTATAATGGGTCCCCTCAAGCAGGGGGAAAAATTATTCAAAATATGTGCAGCAAGAGTCTAGAAATCATCGGTTCTCTTGAAACTTATGTTGGTTATGGGATTAAAGAATTACTTAATTGTACGAAAACCCAGTGTCCTAGGCGTAGCCAGATTTTATACATAGCGGGGGCAAATTTAATTTACTTGAAGAATGCGATTTGATGGGCTTACCAAAACTATGGCTTTGATATGCTCTCGTTCGATCTTTTTCTCAGTGTCTTCTGATCCCTCGAAGCTCAACATCACATCAACGAAATCCTCGGTTCTATTTTCATCCTTAGATTGAACATGCTCATCAATAATCTTCTCTAAAAACGCATCATACGCCTTGGCAACAGCCTTCAAACGCTTTGTGAGGCCCTGAAGATCAAGTCCTGTAATTTGAGGAATGTAATCACCCAAATTAGGCTTTCCAATCAATTCCATGCCCTCTTGAACCACATTCTCAAACCCTCTCTCATCGAATTCATAATCCGAACATTTCTTCCCAAGTACCATTCTACAGGTCATGTTAGCACTCAAAGCCGAAAGCTTGGCACTTATGTCAACCACACAACGGGCACGCGCCGCCTCTTTGAAGTAATCAATCAAAAGATCAAGCTCTTCTTTTCTTATAGGCTGAAAATAATTGATCTTGGCATTACTCAACAGATTTTGGGTGCAAATTTTTCGGACTTTTCTCCAGTAAGACCCATATGGGGCCATTGCAAAATTCTTTTGCTGATAAGACATATACTTACTAGCTTGAAGGGGAGGCCTGCTGGCAAAGATAAGGTCATGTGTTTTGAGAAATTGCTCAGCTGCTTGTGGTGAAGAGACAACAATTGTAGTCATTAAGCCCAAGCGTAGGTGCATGATGGGGCCATATATTTTGGCTAGTTTATGCAAAGCTCTGGGAGGAAATTTGCCTAACAAATGAAGGCATCCGAAAATTGGAAACCCTTTTGGCCCTGGAGGTAATATCTTTCTGTTCTCTGTGTTTGTTTTCGAAGAAAATGCTTGGAGGAAAAAGAAAATTGCAGCTAGAGCAAGTAAAGCCCATAACCACGACATCTATTAATGCTAGGAAATTGAGACTCCAGCTTTCAGTGATGAAGATGCAGAAATGGTGCAACTGGGACATTTATTTTTATAGTTGGAGAATTTGTTCGCAGTCAAGAGAGTTAGTGAAGGTGTTTAACTTTTCTGATATCCTTCTTTTGCTTCCATTGTTGTTATTTGTTGCCGTTTTTGTCAGACTTCATAGGAGAAAGTGACAATTTTAAAGAAAGAGTTGCAGCGAGAGGCATAACTACTCTTGTACCCAAAATTTCGGAAAATTTTAAAATAATAGATTAAATGATAGAAAGTAAGTACCCATTAATGACTGGCAACCCCTTGGAAAAAATTTGCCTTATATTTTACTTTTTACTTATATAAAATTATCCAACTTTTTTTTTTCTCTCCAATCAGGCAATGACAAAGCTTCAATGTAAATCAAGACTCTAGATTTGGCGTCTTCATCTTCATTTCTATTTCTTTTTTCAAGTTCATTTCACATAAATTAACAATTTCTGATTCTCCCACACAAGATCGCCAATTGCACCTCAAGATTCAAGGTTTGGTTACCTTGTCTTATTCTTTTCATCGTTTTTAAAGTTTATATTATTTGCACTTATTTCTTTAAATCGTTATTGATCTATGATTGAATTAGATGGTATAAGATATAATTATTTTTTATTTTTATACATTTAAGATTTGAATAGTATTTATTTTATTTATGTTGCAAAATCTTTTTTGTTTATGTATTAAAATTTTTTAACATAAACTTCAAATTTTGTGCCATGATCGAATTAGCCCCCTAACCAAAATTCTGAACTTACATTATAACTTTTTAGCAACTACCAAATCAAAATTCTGCCCCAGGGTGCCGCATCCTTTGAATCATGAAGCTGAAATTATTGAAATTGAAGCCAACGTTTTGGCTATGAAGGACGGCTCTTTTCAGAGCTCTGCATTCCAATTCTTTATATTCGACAAAAAGACAAGAAAAGCAGAGAGGGCTGTGAGCTTACAAAGAGGGAAAAATTAGTTCCTCTTTTATAAATTTTTTTTCCCCAGTTTTAAGTGAGAGAGGGAAATATTAGTATGGTGACTGGTGTCCTACGAAGCAATGTACATATGGCGTTGTATTAATATTCATTAAAGTGTAGCGCCCGGCTGCGTTGTTACAAAAATTGAGTTTTATCAAGTTTTACTTTATTTTATTTTTTTTATTACTAGTCATTAAATGAATCACAGTTCCAATAAAACTAATTCCAAGCCTATTCTTGTTAATATTACAGTAAGAAGTTTGTGGAAACCTATCTTGATATGTAGTTCATCTGAAACTCAGTTTAAAGATTAATTCCAAAAAATTATGGAGAAGCCCATTTCTAACCGAAGAGACGTTTTACTACGACAACCTAGTAATTTGAATTATCATTGTTAACAGTAATGAATAGAGGCGTCAACTATTGGGATAAGGGATGGTCGATAGTTCCAAGCCATATTTTCCATTTATTATTTTTGTTATATGTTTCAAGCCAAATCATAGGGGTGAGTTTGATAATAGCTCTTCTTTTCCTGTTGGTTGTCAAGAAAAGTGGCTGTAAACAATGAAAAATCAAAGAGAGCTGCAGGAACTTTGAAGAAGCAAAAGTGGTGGGACACGGCTTTGACGTTGAAGATGCATTTTAGAAAGAAGAAGAAAGAAGAATGAAGAAGATGCTGCAGAAGTTGATCTCGACAAATGGTGGTTGGCTCGCCAAAATGGAAAGAAAAAAAGAGGGATGGAACACGGCTTTAAAGAAGCCACGAGAAGAATAAACAAAATATCAAAATAATAGCCAATTTTAGCTATATAAAGGAAGCTCCCCATTTTGGTTCCTGCATCCAAGATTTGAGAGAAATTCCATTTTGTGAGAGAGAGAAAAAAAATTAGGAGTTGTGTGAGAGATTAAAAGCTCTAATACTTTTGTGTAATTACTGAGTGAGAGATTGAGTATATTGAGGTTCTGGAAAGTGAGCCAAAATATTACAATATTTGTAATTCTCATTTCACTAGTAAAATATTTTCATTCTGTTTTCGCTCGTGCACGTAAGTTAAAAGCCGAACCACGTAATTTTCTGATGTCCTCCTTATGCTTGTTCTTTATTTTCGTCCAATTTCATTTTAGCTGTGACTCTGCTTCACCCACCAATTTTCCTAACATTTTACTGGGCTGTAACCGAAGAGAAGTTTTACTATGACAACCTAGTAATTTGAACTATCATTCTTAATAGTAATGAATAGAGGTGTCAACTATTAGGTTAAGGAATGATCGATAGTTCAAAGCCATATTTTCAATTTATTATTTTTGTTATATGTTTCAAGCCAAATCCTAGGGGTGAGTTTGATAATGGCTCTTCTTTTCCTATTGGTCGCATTTCATGTAAATCAATTTATTGGAAACCGATACTTGAACTTGGTCGCTAAGAAAATCCAAAACGCCAGTTAATTACATTAGATGATAATTATGTGAAAAGATTCTAATTGCAGCTGGAGAAAGGGAAAGAAGTCATGTAAAGACAGATAGATAGCTCACCTGTATATATGAAACAAGGGTGAGAGTTTGATAATAATTTTTAAAATTATTGTTGTTAGTTGTGCCATAACAATAATTAGAAGTGAAAAGTATTCGTTATGTGTTAAATAAATTTTATTTTAAAGGTATCGTGAGTTTTTAAAGTAATTACATATATTTAGTAAATCTTATTATTTTATTATTGTAAAATCGAAAATGGTTAATAAGGACATAATGTCAAAAGAAATCTACTTACAAACATAAATAAGCATGCATATATAAGTCTTGAGAAGCTTGGCCAGGTGACTTCTAAGTAGCTTTATTTATCTAGTCACCCGATCTAAAAATTGATTTTGACTTTGCCTACCCCTCTATCTTTTTTTTTTTTCTTCAAAAAATGATCTACAAGAATACTAACTATTAAAATGATTTTTTTACTTCTTAAAATCATTTTTGAATTTTTCAATAGCAGTCACAAATGGGCCCTAACATTAAAAATTATTGAGTAACAATCGTATAAATTATTTCATAAGCTTTAAGTTTATTGAATGAATTATATTGTTAAAGTTCTAAGTTCAAGTGGTTTAATTTGCCTGGCCACCTTAGTTCGACTCGCGGGAGTTACACGATTATATGAAATTAAAAATTTACCAAAACCTTCTAGAATAATTATGATGCCGATCAACTTAAATATTTAAGTACAATATCTACTTTCAAATATTAGTAAGTAATCTTCTTTAAAATAATTGTTGGGTCGCAAATGATTTAATTTATTAATTTGTTTTGTTTTTGTTTCTCTTAACACCACCTTATGCTAATCTAGAGATCAAACAAACAACATTATCACTAAATGTTCAGACAATAACTTGGAATAGCCAAAAATAGTTGTAAAGCCCACATGTCTCCCCCGTCCCCACCCCCCCACCCCCCTCCGCCAAAAGCCTTAATGGCCTCCCCTGCCGCCGGTGATGGCAACCAGCCATCACCGGTCTACACCCTCTCCGCCGAAGAACGAATTATCAGGAGTTTGAACCCTCCTAATAAATCATTTAGACAACCCCCAAAATTCACCAACGAACCACTGCCGGATGTCCAATTGCCATCACCGCGAATCAAACCAAACCACTCTCATACAAACCCTCCATCTCAAATCCAGCCCCATGCAAACCAACCACCAATGTCCACTGCCGCTATCCTCTCAAAAATTCAGCAACCTTCACTCACATCTAATGCCGTAAGTGAGCAAAAAGAAATGGCAATCACTGGTGACATCAATGACCATGATGTTGGGAAATTATGCTATTTAAAAGCATATGTGTTTATTTAATTGTAATAAACAATTTTTCTGATTAATAAAATAAATGAGGTATTTTATTCAAATATCTTAATTGCACTAATATTTGTATTAAAGTCCATTTAATCATATTATATGTATTTATGTGATCACCATGTGGATTCATAGAAGACATAAATACAAGTTATCTTATGATTAAATAAATTTAGTTCGCAGTTGATAAATAAAGTTAGACACTTTATTTAGGTATATACTGTAATAAATTCATTGAATGATTTGTCTTAATCATGTATGAATTTATTGATGTAGTACGACTACATTAAACAGGATCACATATGAGATTTAATTAACTTTGTAAAAACTGTCAAACTTATTAAATCTCATAGGCGTTGATTTTACTGTAATCTTAATCTTGAGTTAATTATGATTTCATGATTGTAATTGTTATTCCATTTGAGTTACCAATGGGCACGACACATCCTTGTAGTCAAGATTACCCGGTATCTTGGTGGGAGCAATTATGAGTATTGGAGTTATGGATTGACAATATAGAATTTGTACAACACATCTCTTGATGGGTTTTCGGTACTTGATCATAGAATTCTCTGGCCAGAGTGTGTCAACATATTTAGTATGTTGAAAATGATCATTAGAGAAAACCAGTAAGGATCAAGGAATAAGATGTTATTAAATTGATTGGACAGTTGAGATATCAATTTAATTAACGATGTGGTACAAAGGATTGTGCAGTAAAGAAATCAATGTGGCTTGGGACGAATTATTATTCGAGCATACAATTATGGAAGTCAGTTCCATTCTTTTAGTGGAGTAGATTTGGAATTAAATAATTGGGCTAGTTTAATTATAGGTCTAATTATTGTAGCCACTATTGTATGTTCCCAAATGATCCCCGGGTTAGCTCATTTAATTGACTGCACCACTACTGGACTAATAAGCAAGATAACTAGTTATTTGGGTCAAAAGCCTAAATATATCATTTAGTGAGAGGCTCTATTTAATTAGCTTATGTGTAAGGGGCCTTATGTTATTTTACATGGTAGGTCCCATATTAAATGAAAAGTAACGTGAGTTTTATTTTGGGCATTATTTGGAGCCTAGGGTTTTCACTAAAGGGTGATATAAAATGCTTATTTTTTTCTAAAGAAAGTAGAGAAGCCACTTTATACAGATCAGAGAATAAGATTTTTCTCTCTATTGTTGAGAGAAAAATTTTCTCGTGCTAGTTGCTTTGGTAGTGATAAAGGCGCCCACACGTCAAGTGCAGATCGAACCTGAGTCATAACCTGGAAGATCATTGGTGACAGTTCGTGATCTAACAAGCGTGGTGGTGACGGATCGTGATCTAGCAGGAGTGGTGGTGGCGGATCGTGATCTAGGAGCCTAAATCACTTCAGCGGAAAAAGCCAACTCGAATTTTCAAGGTACGATTTATAGAATACAAATTCTTATATATTATATGAGAGCGATCTTCAAAAGGTTTTATAAAAATTTAAAAACCTAATTTTTCCCCAACACATGAATGCTGCCGTGAGATAGAAAAATCTCCTCTCTATTCACTTGAAGATGGGGAAGAAAGCATTGTTCGAGACAAGCTGATTCTCATCTCGCCAGCCAACGAAAATGGCAACCATCCACCACCGGCTCCTCCCCCCACTTCCAGAAATGAACCTCCATTTCTTAGGAGATCCCAAAGGAAAACTCGATCAAAATACAAGAGTCAAACGCTAGCCCAACCCCAACAGCCCCCAATTTCCGCAAACACACCGCCATTGTCATCCCTTCAACATCCATCTCCAACCGCCATCGCCACCCCTTCAACAGCCAACTCCAAGTTTTCATCTCAAGCCAACTAGCCACTAGCCTCCAGTCCGCAACCAACACATGCCACACACCATTCGGGAGAGCACCCTGTTGTCACACCAGATTTGGTGAATGGATTTTCACCTCAAGCCAACCAGCCTCCAGCCCATAGCCAACTCAAGCCACACACCATTCGGGAGATCACCCTACTGTCACAACCCCTATACACCATCAAAACCAGCCTCTACTCTATGGCCATTTGCCTCAAGATTCGGTTCAAGCTACAACCACCAACCAACCACAATCACCACCTACAGAAACAACTCCCACACGACAAAAACCACATGCAAATCACAAGCAAGCATTCGGGACAGTGCTCACGGCCAGCTGCAGCTGTCAACCGAAAGCCAGCTGCATACAACCACCACCGAACCTAGCCAAACTCATCAAACGTCCAACCAACACCAGCTCAAAAGTCTGCACAGAGGTGGTAATTCCTATGCCCATGGAACACTTTCGGCAACACAAGAATTGTGTTCCCCATGTGTGTCTCCCACTAGCACTTCCTATGCCCCACTAACTTTTCCTACTAGTCAAACCCAAGCCCAATCCATTTCCGAAATAAATCCCAACACCCGACCCTCACGAATGCCCTCCACACTTTTATTAAATAACCTCCAAAATGACCCGTTAATCCAAAATACCACTCAGCCCACGTCCACACCCTCATATGCCTCAGATTTGAAATCTGTCCCTAATCTGAATCAAAATAAACCCACTAAAAAATCTTTGGTGGATATTATGAATGGCCCATCTAACTCGACGATTCCGATCAAGACCGTCACTTCATTCAAGGGAGAGCCTAACGTGCAATTTTCCACTGCAAAAATTCAAGCGATGGCCATTCCTTTCAAGCTGACATTGGTAGGTAAATTTTCCTACAATAGACCTAGTATGAATTAATTCGTAAATTTTTTAATACTTTAAGATTGAAGGGAACTTTCAAGGTGTCCCTTTTAGATAATCAACATGTGTTAATTCAATTGGATGTTGAGGAGGACCACTCTCGCCTATGGGTTAGGCAAACATGGTACATCAATGGGAGTGCCATAAGAATTTTTAAATGAACCACCAATTTTCGATGTTCCGAGGAGTCCCCTATAGTCCCAGTTTGGATTTCATTTCTTTACTTGCTTGTCCACTTCATGCACTATAAGGAAGCATTATTTTCTATTACATCTGCTATTGGTAAGCCGTTGCGAATTGACCAAGCTACTGCCTCTTTAGCTCGCCCTTCTGTAGCTAGGGTGTTAGTGGAGTATGATGTCACTCAACCTCCGTTGCCACGGATACAAATCGGTGTGGGAGATTCTGGATTTTGGTAGAGTGTAATTTTTGAGAAAATTCCACTGTACTGTGCTTCATGCAAGCACCTTGGCCATACCATTGAAACGTGTTACATAGCCAATCCGGGACTCCGTCCACAGCGGCCTAATGGGAATTGGCAGACCATAATAGATAATAAGAAGTCAAAAGTTCTACCGTCAGATACTCCCCAACCCTTGGATACTCCATGACTTGAGCCATCTATCACTAAGCAGATTGTAGATGCAGGGTCTTCGATTGTACTTACAGAGAACTGAGCTAACACTACAAACTCTACTTCCATTCAGGAGCCGATTCGCCAGGATGTCACGACTCATGATTCTAGGACCCGAGAACCAGGTGAGTATATTACACATCTTCATCGAGCATCCAACACAGATTTTAGGCTTTACAATTCTCATAATGATAATGATGATAGTTTTGACGATCACTTGGCAAATGATGACCATTTTCTGTCTGCTCTTGAGAATGCTGAGAGAATTGACTCTAGCCCTGATTTTAGCGCTGTCGGTCATTAAAAAAAAGGCATTAAATTACTTGCCGGCCGCAAGTATCGTAAGAGATATTATCACCGTCTACATTAGTCTTTTTTCTTAAGATAGGCTATGCCTAAATCATTTCGCTTACTGTTATATTTATTTCTCTTGATTGGAGGTTTTGGTTTATGTCCCCCTCCACATGTATTTTCTTTATCTGTTCTAAATGACAGGTAGAGGTCCCGCCTAACCCTCCATAAAGTAAAAAAAAAATTGGAATAGCCAAAAGATGTTTGGCTCGATTGATGAGTCATAGAACTAAACTCTTCTGTCATGTCCAATTTAGTTGGCAATATTCCTTCAGGAAGCTCTCAATCAAAGCCATGCACAAGCTATGTAGTCACTTGCTTAATGATGGTGAGTCCCAGCTGCGGCCAACAACAAATGGTAAAAGTGGAAAGTCACATCCGCGAAGATCAACATTACTCCCAGTAAATCTTTCCAGAAAAAAAATTCTTAGGATCATTTCAGGCTTCAGGATCTCTTTTAATTGCCCAATCATTTGTAATTACTTGCGATTTTTTGCATATGTGGAATTCGTTCATTGTAAAGTCTTAATAGATTCGTGTGGAACTATCAAAATGGCGCTACTGGATGAAGCCGCATGGTTTCCTTGACAACCATGTCAAATTATTCGAGGTTTTTTTCTAAATCTGATTCTTTAACCATTCTTTTTAAGCCCAAAATATTTTCTACCTCTCTTTGTAGACTATAAGATGCTCGATGAGTTCTGAAAGTGCCTACTCAATTACCATTGGTAAAGTGTCTATTGCCTCAGAAAGCATGTCCTGAAATTAAGGAAACCATAAATAACAGAAGCATATGTTTAAAAATCATCAATTCTCTTGAAAGTTTAAATTATAATGTAGATTATGGCTTAAAGAGTTGTTTAAATGTGGCAAAACCTTTATACCTAGCGAGGGAAAATTTAATTTACTTGAAGAATGTGATTTAATTTGTACTTACCAAGATAGTGGCTTTAGTTTGCTCTCGTTTGATCATGCGCTCGGTTTCTTTTGATCCCTCATAGCCCAGCATAACATCAACAAAATCCTTGGTTCTATTTTCATCCTTGGATTGAAAATATTCATCAATAATCTTCCCTAAAAAAGCATCAAACACCTTGGCAACAACCTTTTTACACTTTGTCATGCCTTGAAAATGATGTCCTACAATTTGAGGATTACCTAAGTTAGGCTTTACAGCCACTTCTATGCTCTCTTGAATCACAGTCTTAAACCATCTCTCTTCGAATTCATCCTTCTAATATCTCTTCATGAGGACCATTTTACTAGTTATGTTAGCATTCATAATGGAATCTTTGCCACTTATGTAGACGACACATTGGGCACATGTCGCCTCTTTCGTGTACTCAGTTAAAACATCAAGCTCTTCTTTTCTTATAAGTTGGAAATAATTGATCTTGACACTACTTAATGTAAAGAAATTAATAGATGAAGCAGACACAATTAAACTGAAATTGAGAAATAATAATCATACATTGACACCAAAATTTACGTGGTTTGCCTTTTTGCCTACATCTATGGGCAAAGATAGAAGGGTAAAACCTTACTAGTTAAACGGAGATTACAAATATTAGAGTATTTTAGCTTACCACCAAAACCCTAATACACCTAATCTCTCATTCATTAAACCAAGAGCTTAAAGCTCTCAACATACTCTCGATCTTTAACTGTTGACTTTATCACTTCTCAAATATATTGGGAACTCAAGAAAATGGGATCGAATACTCTTCCTTTGCACTCCAATCTCTAGACCAAGTAACGTCCACAAATCAACAATGATGGGTGTTGAGTGTTAGAAAATGCATATTTATAAAGGAGAAAATCATCATTTTACATTTCAAGTTTTACTAACAACCATTACTTTTATGTATTTAAGCTTTTTGCAATTTAATTATGTGTGTTTGATTTTAATTAAGTATTTTATGTATTTTAGGGGCATCATAGTCATTTCACAATAAACGAGAGATCATATGGCAAAACAGACATCACTTTTGAACTCAGGACGGTCGAAAACCTTAAGAGGAGCATAAAAGGAAAAATGACACTATTCACATGTACGGTACTATTCACGTGTACGGTATTGTATACGTTACTGTTCACGACACTTTTCACATAGACGAAAGATGACGTGGCATTGACCGATGATGTGGCATTGACTGATGAGGTGTCATGATCCTATTGGGCTAAAATTCTTATGTACTGTTGATGGTGACGTGGCAGCATATCAGTGGACGAAAAATCTCGCGTACGGTACATGCATCACACAGGATTATTTTCAACCAAACCGCATCACTGTTCACCCGGGTCAAACCGTGTTACTGTTCATCCACGTGGTCAAACCGTGTACTGTTGACTGATGACGTGGCGCAATCCTGAGCGTCCAAACTGTTTTTAATCCGATGGCCATGATTTACTCCATGTATCTATAAAAAGGGGGCCTCCCCCCCTAATTTGATAGCTCTGAATCCATTTTTGGGATCCATTTTCTGTAATTCCCTTTCCATCTTGTATTTTCTACGTATTTTAATAAATTCTCATTTTGCCCTTAGTTCAATTATGAGTGGCTAATTTTCTTTCAAGCTTGGGTTGAAGGTGAAGTCTCAACATGTGTCATGGGCTTTATTTGGTAAATTTATTTTCTTTTCCCCTCTAGTTTTTGTGGATGATTTGACTTTTCGTCGACAAATAATACTGATCTTGTCTAGATACCGCATTGGTTACACCAGCTCTCTAGTACAAGGTTATTATTATTTGGCACGATAAGCCCTTAGAACCATATTGATTAGAGCGTGGTTCATGAGGTGTGGATTCCCCCCTCATGATTTAATTGGCATTAATAAGGATTATTTAGCCCATGATGCATGTTGATACGGATCCAGATACCCAAGTACTTCATTTCAATAGAATTCTCTTCAATTTATTCTCGTAATTTCAATTCCAATTTTAGAATTTATTCTCGCCATTTTAATTTAAGTTTTAGCATATTTCAAATCATTTCCACCACAAATCCAATCCCCGATTTACAAAATTAATTCTATACAAAATTAAAATCCACCTCCTCGTGGGATCGACACTCGTCACCATTAGTCTATACTACAATAGATTCGTGCGCTTGCGAGTACATTAAAATTTGCACAACAGTGGGCTTTAAAAGAGAATATAAATTTTCATTCAACATTTTACTTTGGTGCCAAAGTCAAAGGTTGCATGCTAGTCAGATATCTCCAACTTATTCAATACTTAACAATTCTAGAGTACATATTTTTTATATTGTTCTCCAATAAGATCCATATGGGGAAATTGAAAAATTCTTTGGGTCATAAGAAACATGCTTAGAAGCTTGAAGAGGAGGCATGTTGGCAATAATAAGGTCATGTGTTTTGGGTAATTACTTAGCTGCTTGTAGTGAAAAAAACAACAATTGTAGTCACTAAGACCAAGCGTAAGTGCATGATGGGGCCATATATTTTGGCTAGTTTATGCAAAGCTCTAGGAGGAAATTGACCTCACAAATGAAGGCATCCAAAAATTAGAAAACTTTTGGCCTTAGAGGTAATATCCTCTTGTTCTTTGTGTTTGTTTTCCAAGCAAATGCTTGGAGGAAAAAGAAAATTACAGCTAGAACAAGCAAAGTTCCATAAGCACGACATGAACAAGCAAAGTCCATAATCACGACATAATGATCTTATGAAGTCAAGAATGTTGTGGACCGAATTCGGTGCATAACATTGTTGACAAATTAGCCAAATATTGGCGAATTTGTCAAATTGACAGGGGGCGAGGTTGGTGCAATAGTGTCATTGTTTTCCCTATAAATAGAAGGCACTTCTTTCATTCTAAGTATCCCAAGTTTAAGAGAAATAATTCAAGTGAAGAATTTTTTTATAGTGAGCAATTGGAAAGTGCAAGCAATTGAGAGATTTTCCTTTCAAGTGTGTGTGAGAGTACTGAGTGTATTTGAATTCTAGAAAGTAAGGTTTCTTTACTCAAATATTATACTTTAATAATTGTTAGTAATACAATTATTTCATCTTGCTCCCGTGGACGTAGGCATAATTGTTGAACCACGTTAAATTCTTGTGTCCTTTATTTTTGTGATTATTTGGTGCGTTTGATTCCACATTACACACACAATAAGTGGCATCAGAGCTTGCAAGTGGTATCAGAGATAAGTTCGTACTTGGGGTGTACGGTATTGTTCATGTATACGGTACTGTTCACGAATTCAGAGAGCTCGTACCTAAGAGGATTAGTAGCTTATATAGTGGTGTGGATTTGTGCATGTTTGTGAAAGTTCTATCACAAAGATGATAAAAGGCTAAGGATTCTTGGTTTTAAGTGAGACTAGTGTGATTCCAACTGTCTTTATTAAAAACTTTCCTGTTGCATTTTTCCATATGTACTAATTTATCAAGTGGGAATAATTTATTAAGAAAATCGTAGAAGGCAAAACTTCTAAAAGTGGAGAGAGATCTACTCAGACTATTCCAAGAGACATTTCAGGTGAAAGGTAAGACTTGTCACGTTACCATTCAACACCTGTTATAGGAGGCCAAAAGATCAATGTTGAAAAGTTTGATGGGAAAATCAACTTTGGCATGTTTATGGATGCCTTTATTCAAATCGATCTCGATGTTGTTTTGAAAAATGAAAGATACTTCTAAGATGAAAAAACTTGAGATTGTATGAACAAGGAAGCCTGTGGTTAGATAAGATATTGTTTGACATAGGAGGTAAAATATGTGGTGAAAAATAAAGAGTGTGCAACGACTTTGTGGCGTACATTATAGGAAAAGTACCTACTGAAAAGTCTTGAAAATCGTCTTCATATAATAAGCTAGGTATATGGCTTTTTAATCAAGCCTAGGGTGTAAATGCACGACCATATCTCAAGATTTGAAAAGTTTCTTGCAGATTCGAAGAACCTTGATGAAGATATTAATGATGAAGTTAATGTTATAATTCTACTACACTTACTTCTAGAAGAATATAACCATTTTGTGACTACTTTGTTATATAAGAAAAACATAATCATCTTCACGGATGTTTGCACAACACTGACCAATTTAAAAATTTGAAATAATAATAAACATTCCGAAAGAGCATTATTTGAGGTTTTGTTAATAAGAGAAAGGACGATAGAGAAAAGGAAGAAAGCGGTAGAAAGAATTTGCAGTCTAAAAAGTAGAAATATAACTTAAGTATGCCTCTTGTCATGAAAGGGGTCATTGGAGGAAAGATTGTCTGAAAGCTCAGAAGAGAGATAGGAAACACGTGGCAGTAAATATGGAACGTAAAGATGAAGATTCTGACTATGCACTAAGTATCATGCATGCAGCATCTGTGGTTAATTTGAGCAAGTAAATACTTGATACCGAAGCAACTTATCATTTGTATCCCATGAGGGAAAGGTTTACATATTTTTGTAATTTAGAATCTAGTGCAGTTATAATGGGGAATGATCAACCTTACCGCACGATAGGGATAAGAACAATTCGACTTAAATGTTCGATATAATAGTTAGAGAATTATAAGAAGTTTGATAGATTCCAGCATTAAGGAAAAATCTAATTTCTGTAAGTGCTTCAAAAGCTAAAGGATAAAAAGTTACCATTGAAGATGACACAATGAAATTTACATACGGAGCTATGGTAATTCGATAAGGAGTTTGACGTCATAATTTATACTATTTGAAAGGAAGTAAAACTGATAAAGCTAATGTTTTTTAGGTACACAGTGACACCACTAAGCTATGGTGTGTACGACTAGGACGTGCTGGAAAAAAAAAACTACAAACTTTAATGAGGCCTTTGAAATGTACCAACACTTGTAAAATGAAGTTTTGTGAGTATTGTGTGGGAGGCAAGAAAACAAGGGTTAAGTTTGGTACGGCTAATCACGATACTCGTAAGATCCTTGAATATGTTCATAGTGATGTATGTAGACCAACCAAGACTGCATCAATGGTTGAAAGCCATTATTTTCTTCTATTGGTTGATGATTTGTCTAGACATGTGTGGGTGTACAACATGCGAGCAAATGATAAATTTTTAGAGATTTCGTAAAATGTAAGAAACTAGTGTAGACTTAAATTGGTAGAAAGATTAAAACATTAAGTTCTGATAATGGGGATGAATATACTTCTAATTCATTCTTGCAAGTATGCCAAAGTGATCGAACATATATTTTTCAAAATATAGAAACTAAACCGGTACTTCAACTAAAATATAGGGACTATTCAAGCATTTATCTAAAAAAAAAAATCAGTCTCTCCTTAAGGTCTATTCTTCTAGTTTTAAATCATAGAGTTGTTTTCTCCCAGTATAAGAAGTAATGTAATTATTCTCTCCTTGTATTTAGGAGAAGTATTGTAATCCTCAATAAAATAGTGGTTTCTTCTGTCTTTGCCTATAGACATAAATAAATTTTCGTGTCCCTTTGTGTGACATTACATTTCCAAATTTTCCTCAATTTCTCTTTAGTTGCATCACCCATCAATTTCAGTTTCTTAATAGAATTGAAGATACAAGAAAAAAGGAAACAAAAATGATGATAAGATGACGATAAGTTCAACATGTGAATAATGGTGTCTTTTGAATCAATGTATATATGGCACTGTATCAATATTTATTAAGGTAACGCGGCTGCATTGTCACAATTATTGAATTTTCTCAAGTTTTATTTTATTTAGTCTTATTACCTAAGACACTGATTTAATCTAAGCATATTTTTCATAATATTACAATAAGAAGTCTGTTGAAACCTGTCTTGAACTTCCAAGCCATATTTTAAACTTGTTTACTTTTGTATCTTTCAAGTCAAATTAATTGACAATGAAATTGAGACCCATTTCATGTAAATTAATTTACTCGAAAACGATACTTGAATTTGGTCACTACGAAATTCCAAAGCGCTATTTAATAACATTAGATGATAATTATGTGAAAGGATTCTAATTGCTGCCGGAGAAACGGAAAGAGTCGTGTGAAAACAGATTGATTTTTAGCTCGCCTGTAAAAATGAAATAAGTGTGAGTTTGATAATGGCTTCTAAAATAATTGATTTTGCCAGTGCTATAAAAATAATTAGATGTGAAAAATATTAGTTGTTTATAAAATAAATTTTATTTTTAAAAGTGATATGAGTTTTAAAAATAATTAAACATAGTTGATAAATCTTATTATTAAATAGTTGTAAGATTGCAAACAGTTAAAATATATATAATCCTGAATAAAATTTATTTACAGATTAATATAAATATATATATGTTCCCAGGGGTTGGCCAAGTGGATTTTGAAGGAATTTTGTTTAACAATAGATTTGGGCTACGGGCTATGCCAACCCGTTTACCTTTTAAAAAAACTAAAAAAATGTAAACATGTATGCATGTAATAGTTTCGATTATTTTTATATAACGTTTGATATTTGTCTATTGTTAATTATATTTGTTTTATTTTTATCTTAAAAGAATTGATAATTAATAAAAAATTAATTGATTCTCATTAGTTCATTGAGTTTATTTCCTATTTAGATAAGGATATATATTTCTTTTAAATGTAACAAATGTGAAGATCCTGTACTGCTTTTTAAAATTAACCATTAACTTCTCAGGATCAGTTTTCACTACAAGAAAACATGCAATAAATGACGGGAAATAACTGTTATAAAAAGGAGTGCATGACAAACAGTTTATCCGTCATTTATGTCACTGTCATTAATTTATGACAAAATATTTTCCGTCATGAATTCATGATAGTTTTTTATAGTCATATATTTGTCACACAATATTTTAATGTAAAAAAATAATTCAATTGAAATTTAAAATTTATTTAAATTATTCGCTTTTTTTTTTAATTTTTGGTGGGAAATTAAATTATCATTTGTAAATTCATTATTCGATTTTGACAGGAAATTATTTATGACAGAACGTATGACGACTATTTCCCGTCATAAAGTTTTGATTTTTTTAAAAAAATATTATAATTATAACTGATTGATAAATTCTTGTTTACAAATTTAATTAATTGATAAAACAAATATCATTAAAAAAATAATATTAATTAAAATCCATTCAATCTAACAAATTAATTTTAAAAGAAATACAATTAGTCTCCAATGTGATCACCATTAATACATAATAAAACATTTCAAATTGAAAAAATGATCCCACATTATAAAATAACAATTAAATTTCAATCAAACTCCAAGAGAAGCAATTAAAACTCCAACCACCAAGCTAAGGTATCCAACAAAACTTCCAAAAATTAATGCAAGTATTCCAACAACAAGCCTTCCAGCAAAACTCTCAGCTAAAATACCATATTCCAGCAGCCACACACCTAGCAATACTCCAACTCATAGGCAGCAACTGCCATCTTCGGACAACACTAATTCCAGTCATATACCCAGCCACATTCCAACCTAAATCTAGCAAACAAGTTTATGCATAATCAATCAACCCAATTTATAAACTTAATAAAAGGCACATTGCATAATAGCTTTCGCATATGAACTTTACATGCATAATCAAACATGAAATGCTGAAACTGCATAATAGAAAAAATGATTGGAATAAATACATGAACTGATACAAACTACAAGCATTATTTAAGAATATAGTAAATTAGAACAAGGCACTTCTTTATTTAAATTTTCTAAAATATGGATGTTCATATTTTCTGGATTGGTTGAATTCTACGGAGTTCCAAGTGCACACACCCAAAAGTTCACATTTTTGTGAAATGCAAATATCTTCACACAAGACTCACTCCAGACATTTATAATTGAAGTTAGAATTGGAGAATTTCACATGCATTGATGGACAATCATTATTCAAAAATGCAGAATTTCAATCCCTTAAAACAATAAATTAGATCTTTCATCAATTTAACCCAACAATAGAACAATAAATTAAAGGTTTTATTAATTTGTCACCACATTAAAATGTTAGTGTTCCAAACCCATTATTAAAAAATTATAGAGAAAACAAAGGAAACCAAACACGCTCTTTGACTTAGTAAGTATTATCGTGGGTTCAAATTGCCCCACCCTTACAAAAATGGTACTTCATTTAAATAGTTGTCATACATAATTTATGTTTCAAGCAATACATAGGGTAGTTTTAAGCAACTAGGCCATCACCTAAATACTATATATTCCATTGTAATCACCTAGGCATCATATATTAGGAAAATTTTTTTTTTCTTAATATACTCAAATTAATAGATATTTTTAGGTTATAATAAGAAAGCCTAATTTTTTAGGCTCTCTTTAATCAATAATTATGTTTGAATTAAGAAGTTTTAAACAAATTTTATACTTGATAATCTTAATGTTAAAGAGTTACAATTAATAATATTTTCTGACCATTAATTCACTATTAGTTTTTTGAAGAAAAATATTAAATTATTTATCTATCAAAAAACTTAATTATTTAACATTATAAAATTTCTTAAGCTCTTCTCTTTGAATAAAATTATAACATTTATTGATTCACTCTTGAAGAAAATAGTTTCTTGAAATAATAATTCTAAAGAAAATAAAAAAGATATCTTCTTGAATACTTCTTTTTTTAAAGTTCTTACTATCTTATTGGTTGTTGATATTTACAATATAATTAGAAATTAATTGGACTTTGAGTTTTATTATATTTCATTGAATGTTGAAACTAGTAAAAGTAAAGAAGCATCGTAAAAAAATTTCACCTAATGCTCCCAATATTTTGGAGCGAGATACGTCAACAATTTTCAATAATTCACCATGTATAAGGTGTTAATTTACCATAATCATGATCTGTCACTAAGATAATAATTTTGCAGCTCTTATTAGCGAATGACACATTAATTCCGACAACAAACGTACGTGACAGAGTCCACCTTGCAGAGGATAGGGCTCAATTATGACTCTGTCATGTATGTTTGTGTTGTTGCGGAGAAAGAAGAAATGCAACATTTTGTAAGGACATTTATATTCCTATTTAATAAATTTTTAACTTTTTTTTTTAATTTTTAAAACTGATCAATCACAAAAATTTATATTGACAATGATAGATAAAAACAAAAATAAAATACTGTATAATTTTAGTGAATGTTTTGTTAAAAACTTGGATCTAGAATTGATAAAAATTGACATGACTCAATTATCCGATATGAACATGACACAAATAAATGAGTATGAGTTGTCAAATTTGACATGATTATTAAATGGGTCGGATCCAGCCAATCGACACAATTTTTTTCGTGTCGGTTTATGATTAAAGTTCTTGAATCATTTATCATATTAATGACACGATTATATTTACTATTATATTTGTAGGTTCTTGTCATTAATACTCAAATATTAGACATGATTCTCTATTTTTCTTTTATTTATTTATTTTCTTTTCGGAGAGATGAACATATACATGGTTTTTTATTTATAAAATTCTATGTAAATTTAGAATTTCAATAGTATAAATGTGTAGAATATTAGTAGACATGCATATTTTAGAATATTGATATATAATATTATTTACATATAAACAATTAGAACTTCAATAGTGTAAATATTAATATTATAGAAGATATGTATATTTATAATATTGATAAATAATATATATAGTAGAGTGCAAGTGTTTAATGTAAATAATATTATATACATATAAACAATTAGAACTTCAATAGTGTAAATATTAATATTATAGAAGATATGTATATTTATAATATTGATAAATAATATATATAGTAGAGTGCAAGTGTTTAATGTAAATTTTGTTAAATATATAAATATTAGTGGTTTATTGGGTAACCCATTTATTTTCTTTATTGGGTTAGGGTCTCAATATTTTATCACAATTATTAAATGAATCGGGTTTGGGTCAGTCCAAATTTGACACGACAAAAAAGCTGACATAACACGAAGCTGTCAAGACCCGTTTTTGTACTTGGATCTTTATTGAATTGTTAGTCCTTGTATAATTAGGCATTGAGTAATTAAGTGGTATTAACCCGGTTCAGTGTCTATATGGTGAGAAAATATTAGATATTGGAAGAAGCTTGCTGAAGCCATCAATTGGATGATAAAAGATATACATTTTTATAAGCATCGAATTTTTTTTTTAATGATTGAACAGATTTTTGTCTTATAATATACAGTGTAGGTCTTTGGTGAAATATATAGGAAAATAGGGGGTGGCTATTATACGGAAAATAGAAATAAAAAAATGATTTTTAATTCGTTTCGTTTTGGTTGATACAATTCCATTTTATTTATTCATTTTTTTTATATTTTTTGTTAATTTAGTTTTTTTTTCTCAATAATCAAATCGAACCGAACTAAATGCTAAAATCATTTTGTTTGAAAATTTTTAAACCGAACATAAATGGAATTTAATTCAGTTTAATTTTGTTTGATTTACTTTGATTCAGTTCATTCTCAACCAAACCAAATATCCACCCTTTAATAAAGAGGGAAATTTACAAGAATGGCCATAAAACTTTTATAATTTTTAAATTTGACCCCCTAAAATTTTTTCTATCATAACTAGTCAAACACCCTATTTTTGGACTAAATTACCCTCATCACTTTCATCAAATTTATAAAGGCATGCCACTTTTTCAATTCCAACACAACTAAATACTCTCAATCCTCAACAACTTAACAAAATTCATCATTCTCAACAAACTCCATCACTCTCAATAAATCAAAAAATTTTATCAAACAAGCATTGCATAATTGAAGATATAATTATCAATTCGAGAGGTTCTTAAGGTTAGTTTATGCTCTTACCATAACCCCAACTTTTAATCTATTGATTTAAGCAACTAAGTTTGAAATTAGAGTGGGTTTTGTTGCAAACGTTGTTATTTTTCATTAATAAAACAATGTGATTTGTTAAGTACTTGGTTTGATTTAAGAAATGAAGATAAAATCATTGAAAACACTAAACAATCGAGCAAAAAACGAAGCTCAGAACAAGTGAGACAAGTGCCTGTCTCACATAAACTCACTGGTTTTATGTGAGACAGACACCTCTCCCACTGTCTGTCTCACTTGTTCCCACTTGTTTTATGTGAGACATGCACCTGTCCCACTGCCTGTCTCACTTGATCCCACTAGTTTTATGTGAGACAGGCACCTGCCCCACTGCTTGTCTCACTAAATTTAAGATATTTTCTGAACGTCATAACTTGGGCTATATGTGTCCGTTTTAGGCGTATAATATGTCGTTTCTGAGCTTACGACAAGACAAATCAAATCCAAAATCGTATACTCCATTTAATCCATATAAATGTAGTGCATATTCACTTTACCATATTTTGTAGCGTGTAATCTTATATCTATTATTTCTTTTTAATAATTTTTAGGCTTAATGGATTCTGTTGTGCTTCAATTATGTTACAACCGTTGGTGGGAGACGTTAGCAGATGGCCTTACAGAGTACGTGAATGCCAAGAATATAATTGTTTTAGTTCGAAAAGATTGTATGTTTGAGCAACTTCTGGCAAGAGTGTATGAAGTTTTACAGATAAATCCTAACGAATATAGTATGACGATGAAGACAACTTTGAGATCTAGTAACACAATGTATCGTGCATGTTCACTACCTATGGACATATTTAATGATGAAATGATTCAGGTTGTGCTGCACATGGCCTATGATGTGGTCAATTATGGATGCATCCTTATATTTTTCACCACATCTCCTCGAGTTCCGGCCGAAAATCCTGAGCTACTTGTGGAAAGTGAAACTTTGTTTAGAGCAAACGACTCTGTCCCCGATATTGAGGAAGAGGTGTTACCACAGCAAATGTCGTTGCAGCAATGTTACTCTCCACTGAATGAAAACAATGACACCATTGATGAGAATGACATTATGTTAGCGGATGTTGAAAAAGAGATATTACCATTAGGAACATCATTAAGGCAACATTACTCTCCATTTCACAATAGTGATTTCTGCACTTATGATGATCCTGCTGATGACATCAACAACACAGAAGTTGATAATGCTTGTTTTGAACCGTTCAATAGTATGCAAGGCATAAACTCCAATACTGAAGTTGATAATAAGGGTATTGGTCATTCTGATATTCCTATCAATGATGAGGATGAACATTAATATGATATTCATATTAATAATAGAGACAATTGATCTATTTCTCTGATGGCCTGTTCGAGGAAGAGGGCAACAATTGATCCCCTCGCGAGTCTTGCTCCAGTTTTACTTTCAAACTTGGCTGCTCCAAACTTAGTTAGAAGCTGTAATTCTACTGATATTTGTGTGGGTAAGTTGTTCGCTGAGAAGAATGAGTTAATACAGGAACTGCGCAAAGTGGCCTGGCAGGAAAAATTTGATTTCAAGATTGCACGGTCCACAACGACATGCTTTGAGGCTTACTGTTATTCGGAATTATGTAAATGGCGTATTCACGCAACGAAAGGTTCGAATGAGCAGAATGTTCCTTGGTTAGTGAGAAGAGTTGACAATGTTCACACGTGCTATAATGAGGTATTGCCTAGTGATCTCCGTCAAGTAAGGAGTCGGGTTGTTGGCCATCTTATCGCGGATAAATTTATTCAGGATAAACATATATACATGCCAAATGACATTAGAACATAAATGCAACAAGAATACGGTGTCCAGTTGTTAGAGTGCAATTTATGCACTAGTTTTGCATTGTTTACTTCCCTTAATATCGATGTTTTGCACTTAATAATATTGATTTACGTGTGTTTTACTTTTGTAGGTGCAATTCAATGGATTGGTGATAAAATTGAGCTACAAGATGATGTTTAAGGATGATTGTTCTCTTGGAGAAATTATGAGCGTCAGAAGAACTTTGTTGATAAGGCGTGAGCGCGTGCTGTCAACTATGGACCTGCAGTTTTTAGTTTAACGTGTTTTGTATTTTTGGTTATTTTTGTAATTACGAATTTAATATTTTAGATATTAGTATTTTATTTTAAATAGAATTCTAAAGGAGAAGAGGGAGAGAGTATTTAAGGGAGGAATCTATTGTGAAAAAGGGGATTGGAGAAAAAGAAGGAAACCCTAGATCTAATTTTTCTCTTCTCTCTATGAAGAACTAAACTTATTTTTCTGGTTGAAGGTTAATGAAGCTTTGATTCATCACTACTGTGAGATCTTTCTTATGCTTTAATTGTTTTATTACTTTTTTGGTATTTGTTTATTCTCTGAATTAGTTTCATGATTATGTTTGTTAATTAGGTAATTGGCCACTATTTAATTATCAACTTAATCTATTGTCAATTAAAGGATTCATCGTATGAAGATTTTAATGTTTGTGACAAATAACATAGCAGTGAGTTGTGTTATGAGAATAAACAATCTAATTTAAATGAATCATCATATGTGTTGATTAGGATTTGGGTCTCTCTGGTTTTTCAGGCTGTCAATTGATTAAATCCTATAATCGTATCTAGGGTTGTCTATTGATTAGGGAAATATCCAACGGTCGTACCTTGGTTATCAACTAGTTAAGGAGAGATTGGCTATTAGAGGGTCTCAATAGCTATAACCGGTCTATTCATAAGTAATAATAATCTATATTTGAATCAATGATCAGTAGTCGAATCAAGCTGAGTTAATTCCTTCAACCAGAGCTTTCTCCAATTTGAATTACAACTTTAATTTGCATTCTTGTTATTTTAATTTGAATTTTATTATTGTCAACAAAACCTCCATTTTATGTTTTACATTTTAAAAGGATTTAAATAATTACCGATCTCTGTGGACACGACCTTGCTCAATCACTATACACAATTTATTTAGAGTAGGTATTTATTTTTGTTGGCTTCGACAACCATCACCAGTTAACATATCAACAAGCATATCGGGTTAAAGAAGTTGGTCTTGAAATAGTACGAGGGAACCCTGCAGAGTCATACAACTTACTTCCCAAATACTCTCACGTTTTGACCAAAAGCGAATGAGGTTATAGTCACACACCTCGAGTGGGATGGAAATGATAATTTCTTATACTACTTTGTAGCGCTTGGATCTTCCATCAAGGGTTTCACGCAGTACATCAGGCCTGTAATCGTTGTAGATGACATTCATCTAAATGGGCTATATCGTGGAAGTATGTTCGTAACAACATATCTGGATGGTAATAATCAACTGTATTTGTTAGCTATTAGGGTCATGGATTCAGAAAACAATGATGCTTGGGAATGATTAATGATGAAGTTACTCAGAGTGATTGGCGATAGGCCAGAGTT
The DNA here is from genome assembly GCA_034663535.1 of Citrus x limon. Lineage (NCBI taxonomy): Eukaryota > Viridiplantae > Streptophyta > Magnoliopsida > Sapindales > Rutaceae > Citrus > Citrus x limon. The sequence goes on from CM067997.1 coordinate 28,065,009, forward strand.
AGTAATTATCTCTGATCGATGCACTACTATCAAGAGAGCCGTTCTAAAAGCATTTTACACTGCTGCTCATGGTGTTTGTTTTTACCATGTCAAAGGCAATATTAAGTCAAAATTCAAGATGTCCAAAGCTCTTTGGGATCAATTTGAACCATCCTTCATTAATGCAGCAAAGGCATATGGACACAGAGAACTTAAAAGGCAACTTGCAGGGTTGTGAATGCTCCACTCGGGCGCGGCTGATTACTTAGAGAATAATGTGGGTACGTGTAATTAGGCAATGTCTGAATTTGAAGGTAGGAGATACAATATACTTACCACCAATATCGCGGAAAGTGTTAATTCTTTCATGAGGAAACTGCAAAAATTTCTTGTTACTCATCTTGTTGATCACTTTAGAAAAACATTACAGCAATGATTTTATGATAGGAAAATTGTGGCTGAATCAATGAGCACTCGTTTAACAACGTGGACAAATGAGATAGTCGGCGAAATGAGAATTTTGGTTGAAAAAATGACCATTTGTCCTGTGTCTCAACATCGATTCCATGTTTTGGGTGGTAGTATAAAGGAAAGGATAGTTGACATTCATGAAAGGACTTGCTCCTATAGAGTATTCCAACTTGATTAGCTTGTTTATGCGCATGTGATAAGTGCATATTTTCCATATATTTTGCTATTAATTTCTCTATCTTTTTCTTGTTTTGGTCTTAAATATTCTAGTTATTTTAGTTAATTTTTAATTTAGTAAATTATATTTTATTATGTTAATTTTTATATTTTGTTATTTTAGGTGCATTTTGGGAATAAAGAGGAATTAAATCAGAATATTCAAGTAAGGAGAGCTTAAAGAAGAAACTAATTAGAAATTTAAGGAAAATAATGGGAGTTAAAATGGAAGAAAATCAAAGCAGCCAAGGCCTAATTAAAGTTCATACGTGAAGATGAGAAGAATTAGCATTGGAAATAATTTAATTAATAAGGCAAACACATTCTTGTGATGGGCTTTGGCCAAATTGTTATTGGCTTATTAATTAAATAAGTCACGTGCATGTCATTGAATTATGGAAAGCAAAGTGAAACAAAAAGGGAAAATGGGCTTGCACGTGAATCCAAGAAAGTGGCGGCTTGACTTTTGTCTTTAATCCTTTTCATGTGAGGATTTAAGGCACAATATAAAAGAGCCAAGAGCCGCTGGACGGAAAAAAAAAAAGAGAGAAGAGAGCAGACGCAATTGGAGCAAGAGAATTTGAGATTGCAGCCGCAAGAAGAAAAAAAAAACAAGGAAGACGCCAGAAGGAATTCAATTGAAGAAAAAGGCAGCCGCTTGAATTAATCTACATGATTGGTTTTGTCAATTCTCTTATTCCCAATTCAATTATGTTAGGCTAGATTTTTATTTGGTTGAGGGTGAATTCAAAACCCTAAACATGCTATGCAATTAAATTTAAATTCTACCATTCAATTTATTTAATTGAGATTGTTTATGTTCTTCTATAATTAATGTTCATGGTTTATTCTTGTTTTGTTTGAGTGGCCAATTAGATAGGACTTGAATAAATTTTATTGCTAGATTAAAATTCTTGATCCGTAATTGTCTTGATATTTTAATCATTAGTAGCAGGTTGGAATTAATGATTTCAATTGGAGAACATAACCTAGGTTAAATAATCCGAGCTTGTGTGTTTATTGCCTGGATCAACCTAATATCTTTCTTTGTTTAATGCTTCCATTATCTTAAATTTAAAGAGCTTGTTTTAAATTATTTAATGGTTAGAGATTAGGTGAAGAGCTTATTTTGCCTAACGACACACTAAGGAAAGATTAAGACTAACAGAGCTTATTGTTGTCTACGGTTGATAGTTTTAATATAAATTAATGATAGAATTGATATATTATGTGCATGTTTGGTGGTGGTGAATGATCCTTTAACCAAAGTTTTCATCATTATTATTTCTTTCTCCTTTAATTAGAGTTTTTATTAAATTCTTGTTCGTAGTTTTAATTTCTTTACTTCTTACTATTTAGTTAAAAATTCATAAACCCCCTTTTTATTTATAATTGGCATTTTCTTTAGTTAGATTAATTTATATTATTATTACTATTATTATTACTACTATTATTTTATTTTAAATCTTGCTTTAGAGTTGATAATAAATATAACTACATAGTCTTTGTGGGATCGATCCTTACTCGTTCTGTACTAATTATTTATATTAGTGGTAAGGTTTTAAATTTGGTGCACCTTAACGACACTACCAGCATGCAATTGCTGTTTGTCTGACTGTCCGTGTGGATTACATAAGTCTTTGCTCTAATTATTACTCTAAAGAATCATTAGTCATGACATATGCAGAACCAATAAAGTCGGTTGGCGACATGACAGATTGGGACATTCTAGAAGAAATTTAAGAAATCAGAGTTAACCCACCGATTGAAGCACCACCACCTGGCCGTCGTCCAGAGCTAAGAATACCTTCTATCGATGAGGATGTAAACCAAAGAACTATGAGATGTGGGCGATGCAACCAACCAGGTTATAACCGCAAGAGATGTAAAAATACTATTATGTCGAATCCAAACTAATTGTATCATTCTAACTAATTATGGACTTTGAATTCTTATTTTGGTGTATTTTACAATTATATATAATCAGGTATTTTATTTTATGTTCATTTGCATAGTAAGTACTAAAATAGATCAACAATTACTCATGGCTAAACATATGAATATAACAAAAATTTATATCCATTAGAATAATCTACATCCATACATCAAGTCTCAACCTAGTACAATGACTTACAAGGCAACATCGCCCGTAAATATGTCTACATCAATTTTCTTCCTGAAGTATTGCTCGTAGCTACCATCAAAATTAAGTTTGAGCTCGAACATCAAATACATTGTAAACATCAACATAAAAACACTGCAATCACCACATCTAGGTTCTTGTTGGGGGACATTCTTAACGATTCTTTAGCAAAGTCCAACCGATAGTTGTACCAAATGGTCGTCAACTTGAAATCATAACTAATCTTTGTCATTTCCAGCGCCATGGGACACTTGCCGAAACAATATATTATGGACAATTACACCACTGAACGGATAACTTCGGTACTGGAGGAAATGCCCAATTATATCATCTTTGAATAGTTTCAACTGCCACTTTGTTAATTTTCTCGGATGGCATTAACAACTACATCTAGTTTGCACATACTCGTGATACGCCCGGGAAAGTGATTGCCATAAGGTATCTTCATCATTCTCACTTCTTTCCTGGGTCCGAGTGGATTATGCAATGCTATTTTTAATTTGACCATTTATCTGGCACAAGTTGCAAAAATATTACATGTTAATAAATTATCAACCGAAAAAAAAAAATTAGACAACAATTCTTAGTGCGACAGGCACCAAAAACATGTTGTCATCGCACCAAGAGGCAGGCACGCGCCAGCCTGAGCCTGGGCCTATCGCGCACACTTCAGGCGTCGCGCGCGCGATGCGTGCGACAGGCGTGCCCACTCTCGCAATGTGCCTGTTGCGCGCATCTCAGCCACAACACCCATGTATTTTACAGCACCCATACAATACATACACAATACAATATCACATTTCCCACTTGAAACACAACAACCTCATTCACCACCGCCATTAACAACCACAAATGCTCAATCCATCACCACCACAACCAACACAACACAATAACAACAACAACAACAAGAACAAAATACAACAACAACCCAAAATCGCAACACAAATAAAAAAAGAAGTTATAACTCACCTAGGGTTTTGGATTTTAATCTTTGATTTTGGAGATCTCGAAAGATTTTGAACGTAATATAGCTTCTTTTAACCGCCGACGATAGACTCCCGTGCCGATCTATGCCGCCGACGATGTATACGGGATTCTGGTGATAAGCTTTCGATGGAGGGAGAGGATTTGGGCATGAGAAATGTGAGAGTGATAAGGGTATTTTGGTCCTCAAAATTAGTGTTTGGCTAATGTTGATTGAAAAAACTTTAGGGGGTCAAATTTGAAAATACAAAAGTATTATGGTCATTTGTGTAAATTTCCCTAATAAAGATGAGAGACGAGAAATTTTTTTTCGAATTTACCATTAATGTTCCATTTTTCGTATAGTATCTAACTAATCTTAACTATTCATTTTCCTTAGATCTATGGGCTTACACACAATCGATATAAAAAACTAATGTATAGAAAAGGTTGCTGATCCTCCCATGAGTGTCACTTCATTTTGTATGATCCTTTTAGTTAATTTTGAAATATATATGTAGCGTTAGGCCATGAGGGAATAAGTTGGGAGTAGTCTCCAGATAGAACCAATTAGGACAGTATACTTTCGCAAAAGGATAATAATAAAACAAAAATAGTTGTTATTATAAAAATGAATTTTTGTTTAATTTGTTTGTATGTCATTGTTCTTTTAATTAGACAAACAACGTTATTAAATTTTAAGGTAATACTTTAATAGCCGAAAGTTATTTGGCCTTAGGAGTTACCAGACTAACCTCTTTTGTCATGTCTTACATGGCTCAAAAGTGTTATTACTCTCAAGTATAAGAATGTCTAGTTATAATATAACCCTGTGAGTCAGGGGTCGAACCACAGGGAATTTAAAATTTAGTAATCAATTTATTAAACAAAGAAAATTAAATGCGAGAAAACAAATTAATATGAATCAATTTATAAATATGCTAAGGTTACGGGATCCACTATCGCATTCAAATTATGGTTATAACACTCTCTTAAATTTATATTTTGCATTTATTTTGTTATTTACTTATTATGCCATTTAATTTTTAACTAACTATTTGGCTGGATAAATGACACGACTGGACCTGACCTATATGTCGGATCTGATATATATATATATATAGTCTCTGATACGAATATATAACAACCTCTGTGTTTTATCCGAAAATATATATTCAAAACTTACACAGTTTATGTCTCATTATACATACTGCCACTAAATTTATATCTATATATATAATCATAAGCAACATAAACATGCTCAAAATGCAAGTTATTCAGCAATGCGTCTCGTGACCCAACCTTAACTGACTAGAAATTAGTCTGCACGAAATCCTGCATAAACCTGATAGAAATGGGGTAAATAGGAAAATGTGAGCTTGCGGCTCAGTAAGTGCTCAGTAAGTGAATGTAATAATAATAATAATAATAATAATAATAATAATAATAATAAAGTTATGTGTACTAGTGCTTATACATAATCATGTGACATAACTCCACATTGAATATCATAAATCAGCAAACATAAAATTCATACATACATATATCACGAACTGCACTAAGTAGTACCCAAGAGAAATAACTCTTAATAATCGTCAGGAATATCATCGCACGAGTAGAGCGGGGGGAAAACCTCTCAATATTCGGTGTAATTAAACTATCTCACACGGGTAGAGTGACCTAAATCTAAATACGCATGCGCAGAGTGTATAGGGAAGAGTACATATATGGTGACTGGCAATCACATCTCATGACTCAATCAAACATATAATATGCGTACATATAATCATAGCATAATATTAAATCATATTATTAAATATAAATGCTTCACGTAATACATAATAGTAATGATAGTATCCACTCACAAATCATGTTTCACTCTGGGGTTCACTATGGGGTTCATTGGGCCTATTGTGGGTTCCTTGCTTGAGTTCCTCCTAAAAATATAGGATTCGAAAATTAACTGTTAGAACTGATATAAAAACTTATACGTATGATGTAAATTAAATCATAACTACTTAAATCTCATAAATCTATTACCCACTGATCCAACAGATATAATTCTAACTATCCAATTTCAATTCCCGTAACTTAATATTTATTTTTCTTTTCCTTCACTCTTTGTCTTTCTTTCCTTTCTTTTTCTTTTCTTTTCTTTTCTTTTTCTTCTTTTTCTTCTCTGTCTCACTTCGAAAATGGATGCACAAAATAAGAGCTGCTTTCAATTCCTTCAAATTATACATATATGGCCACCGACTCACAAACACAAGTGAAGCAGGTTAGTGAAATCATGAAGCAGGCAGCTAGCTGTTGCTTTTGAAATCAGCCACGTTTGGCTTCTTTTTCTTTTCTTTTTTCAAGTGGTGCATGACAATAAATATGGGACCAAGTACCTAATGTGCCACAACTATATTGGAATGTTGACATTATATTTAAATACTATATAAATCTGAAGAGATTTGTATCTATAAATTAACGTGACATAAAAGAAACTAATAAGAAAGAAAAATACAAACAAATAAAATAAAGTTTAAGACTCATTTGAGAGAGTAATTAATTCAATAATTTGAATCATTGAGTTTCATCTTTCACCTCAATTTAGAAAATTTAGCCACTCATATTGAAAAACAAAACACTTACTTTATTTAACAAACTTCTAAAATATATTACAAGAAAATTAATTACGGAAGAAAACAAGAAAATAGAATAAAAAAGAAAGAAATAAATAATTCCTCAGCTTTCCTCCCGTTTTCTCTAGCTACCTACCTTCGTACAAACTTCTTCTATTTATAGGCGGCCATCAGCTTCAACTTCTCTTATTCTATTATTATTTTTTATTATTATCACATAAACAAACAAGCAACAGACGAGTGATGGTCAAGTGACAAAATAGCCACCTGACCATCACTAGCATGATTGCCCACTTTATCTTTATTTTTTAATTTTTTAATTTTTAATTAATTACATCTCCTCAATAATACATTCTAAATGGCTCCAGTAATTCTTCTTTATTTCCTGCTTCTAGTTCCAACTATTATTTATTCTTGAAATATATGTACAATATAAAATTAAAAATAAAATTAACATATTACAAATTAATTTAACAAAAAAATATAGTTAGAGAGTGTTAAGATAATTTAAGAATAATAAGCTCATTAATCGACACTGAAAGTGAAAAAATGATAATTTTATAATTATTTAATGTATACTTTTTAGTATCAATCAATATTCAATTTAGTGGGCAATATTATCTTAAGAAGCTCCTAATCAAAGCAATGCACAAGTTGTGCAGTCACTTAAATATGGTGAGTCCCAATTGTAATCCAAGTCATCCTCTGCGGGCAAAACCAAATGTCATCAACACTACTTCCCACAAATCTTTCCAGAAAAAGCTTATGAGGATCATTCTAGGCCTTAGAATCTCTTCCAATTGCCCCAACGTTTATTATTATTTATTACTCACTATTGACACTAAATTTCTGCACATTAAAGTGATTGGGTCTTATGAGAGAGAGAGTTTTTGACAGTGCCTCGGGCCTGGGAAACTCATATTTCAAGTTCGACATCCTTTATCTGCAAAACAAGCAACTCGTAAGGGCATCGGTATTGTCACTGGCAAAAACCTTGCGATGCTTAAGTCAGAGATCAGGAATTGCTGATGTAACAACTTTAAGAAAAGAAAGAGCTCTGAGTTCTGCTTATTTTAGAATGTCTGATTATTGATTAATGACCTTACCTCGTGAGCAGGATGACCTCTTATAGGGAGAATTCTCTAAATCCATGTTGTGTTGGAATACTTTGAGGATATGACGTGTGTATAATCAAAGTCGACGAATCATATTTCAATTATGATCATATTAGGTTTTAAACCCGACAAAAGTGTTCAGGAGAATAGATGCAACAGTTAGTCCTTTAGTTTACTTGTTCTGTGCCCGGAGTAAAAGGACAAGTAAACTAATAACCTGATGCAATAGTCAAGTAAGATAAGTTAGAAATCGATAACCAAGACGAAGAATCTAGAGAGATTTTAATCACCAAGGAATAAACTTGGGAGAGAAGAAACCACGTGGGACAAATCAAGAGGCATAAACTTTGCGACACGTGCGCATTATTATGAAATGACATGAACACGTCTTTGAACAGATCATATCCCATTATTATGTCCACATGGAAGGATCTTAAAAGATAATTGATAATCAAATGGCTGGGGTAAAATGGGGGGAAGTAAATGAAAGACACCAGTTTAATTTAAAAATTCAACCGGTCTTTGGAAGTAAACATATTTAAAACGAGAGGGTTCGATTTGCTTCCATTTTTCATTTTTATTAGTCACCCAAACTAGTTCAAATTTCAAATACAATTGAAAGATAAGGAAAAACAACAGAGAAAATCAGAAGTGCTGAACAACTTTGATAGAGAGGATCAATCATGATGAAACTCACTAGTATGTTTTCTCTCTTCCCAATTTCTATTTCAGCCTATGGATATTACTCTCCTTTTTGTTTTGAATTTCAAATCATAGATAAAGATATAGTGCAATATTAGATACTAAGGGTGTGTTGATTTGGGTGCCTTTTAAGAAAAATGGCTAGTTTTTGCTCATAAGATGACTAGTGACAGAGATTCTACAGGCGTTGATTCTTAGAATACATAGGGATAGTCCTCGGATTAGGCTTTCGGAGATGATGATGAGAGAGGCTCTAGCGAAGAAACCATAGAAGTTAGGACGGAGTTAGACTTTGAAAGAATCGAGGATGATATAAATAAGACGAGTGAAACTAGATCTAGAGCCTATCGTTAGAACTAAACCCATATGAGTATGATATGAATAAGATAGAGTCTATCCTTCAGGAGTGTAACCAATCGGTCCTAAAGGAGAAATACCATATCCCAGTGATAAAGAGCTACGCAAGTCCAAACGAGCCTCCAAACCAAACAGCAAGTATAAGGAGTATGCATGGGCACATGCAAGCAGCCATACAAGTCATGCATGAGGTATGCATCACGTGGAAGTATGTTCTTTAAGTGAGAATATGCTTATGGGTTTGAAGTTGATTCCTTCAAGGACTCTTCAAGGGTGCAGCGGGGAGGTTTTCCTTCGTCAAGCCGAATGGTTTTGGTGGAGAATTCAGATTTAAACTTGTTTTTCCTTTAAAGATTGTTATTGCTTCGAACTTATAGTGAAGTAGTTTATTTGATATTAACTACTTTATTTCATTAACTTTGTTCTATAAATAAACTCCAAAATCGCAATAAAAGGAGATCAGATTTTTATTCAAAACTATTAGCAATTGTGGTAGTTCTCACCCTAAGAAGAACAATTCATTCACTTGTTATTTCTCTCTAAATTCCGATTGGGACCTAGCATTGGTATTAGAGCTAGGCAAGGATGACAACCAACAAGGAACGCATTGAATGGATGGAAGTGGAGCTCAGAGAAATGCAAGATAAGATGCAGCGCATGGAAGTGGGAATTAACGACAAGTTGGCTCACATTGAGGAAACCTTGAGCAAATTTGCAGAGTCCTTCAACACATCCAAAGACACACCAAGCACCAACAATAACATAGTAACATCACGACCAAACCGTGAAGACAAGGATGGTAGACGACAATAGTTTCAATAAAAAATGGCAAAACTAGATTTTCCACGCTATGCCGGCAATGACCCAACCGAGTGGTTTAACCGAATCAATCAGTTCTTCGAATATCAGGAATCAATAGAAGACCAGAAATTTGTCTTGGCTTCATTCCACTTAGAGGGAGAAGCTAACCAATGGTGGCAGTGGCTGAGGAGGTCATATCAAGAGGAAGGACGAGTCGTGACATGGGAAATCTTTGTGGAGGAACTTTGGGCGAGGTTTGGGCCAACAGATTGCAAGGACTTCGATGAGGCGCGGTCAATGATCAAGCAAACCAGCACTCTTCGAGATTACCAGAAAGAATTTGAGAGTGTTGGCAACCGGGTTCAAGGGTGGACTCAAAAGGCTCTTGTCGGAACATTCATGGGGGGACTGAAACCCGAGATATCTGAGGAAATCCGGCTGTTCAGACCAAGAACACTTAAGGAAGCGATCAGTTTGGCGAGAATGAGGGACGAACAATTATAACAACAAAAGAGGTTGACGAGACCATCGATTTTCAGCCGTTCAAAGCCACTACAAAACTTCAGCAACTGAGCTTCACCAGCAGTACCATTTAAAAAACTTTCTTGGGAAGAGATGCAAAGACGAAAGGCGCAAGGTCTTTGTTTCACTTGTAACGAAAAATTTACCATCGGGCACAAGTGTTCCAAGGCTCAGCTATTGATTCTAGAAAGTGAGGCCAACAGTGATGAAGAAAGTACGGAGGCAACGCCGTATAGGAACGGGCAAGATGAGTTTGTTGACCTTGAAATTACTCTGTATGCTTTAACAGGTTGGGCTATTCCACAAACTATGCGAGTAATGGCAAAAATCGGGCCATACGAAATTATGGTATGGATTGACAGTGGCTCTGCACACAATTTTATCAATACCCGATTAGCCAACATGCTCCAGCTGCCGTTTCAACCTACAGTCGCGTTCTCAGTAAAAGTGGCCAGCGGAGAAAAAGTTACATGTCAAGGGAAACATGAAAAGGTACAGGTCTTGATCCAGGATGTTCCTTTTGAACTTACCCTTTACTCGCTGTGTATTACAGGACTAGATATGGTACTCGGCGTTCAGTGGTTGGAAAAATTGAGATCGGTTGTTTGCAATTGGAAAAACTTAACAATGGATTTCAAGTGGAACAACGAAAGACGACGGCTACAAGGGATGGGACCACAAACAATTCAAGCCACTTCCTTGACTGAAATCATAAAAGAGATGAGGCATGGGCATTCCATATTTGCAATATGCCTTCAAATAAACAAGGAAGTTTCCTTAATTGGAGCACCGGCCAGCATGCAAAATTTTTTGGAGGAATATGTCGAATTATTTCAAGAACCCAACCGACTGCCACCAACGCGAGAAATTGACCACCACATTACACTTAAAGAATGGGCAGAACCAATCAATGTGAGACCGTACCGATATGCTTATTTTCAAAAGTCCGAGATTGAAAAACAAGTACATGAGATGCTGAATTCTGGGCTGATTCGGTAAAGCACCAGTCCTTTTTCTTCACCAGTATTACTTGTTAAAAAAAATGGCAGTTGGAGGTTTTGCACCGATTACCGATCACTCAACGAAGTAACGGTGAAAGACATATTCCCAATTCCCACAGTTGAAGATATGTTAGACGAATTACACGGGGCTGCTTACTTTACCAAACTTGACCTCAGGGCCAGGTATCACCAAGTACGGGTACACTTATCAGATATATATAAAACGACCTTCCGCACACATAACAGCCATTATGAATATTTGGTGATGCCGTTCGGATTATGCAATGCACCCTCCATTTTTCAGGCTATAATGAATGTAATTTTCAGACCTTATCTTAGAAAATTTATACTTTTTTTCTTTGATGATATTTTAATCTATAGCCCCACTTGGAGTTTTCATTTTAAGCATGTTAGACAGGCGTTTGAGATCCTCAAGCAACAACATTTTTTTGTCAAAGGCAGCAAATGCAATTTCGACCAACAGGAGCTAAAATATTTTAGGCACATCGTCACTTGTCACGGTGTGAAAGTGGGTGAAAAGAAAATTGCAGCAATGGTATCATGGCCACAACTACATAATATTTCAGAGTTAAGGGGATTTTTGGGCTTAACCGGATATTTCCGTAAGTTCGTACGCGGCTACGGCTTATTAGCAAGGCCCCTAACCAACCTCCTTAAGAAAGGGCAATTCAGCTGGAACAAGGATGCAGAAGAAGCTTTTGTAAAACTCAAACAAGCTATGACCAAGACACCGGTCCTTTCCATGCCAAATTTTAATGATAAATTTATCATAGAAACAGATGCATCAGGAGACGGCATTGGGGCAGTATTACAGCAAAATGGGAAGCCAATAGCCTTAATGAGCCGAGCTTTGGGTGTCTCAAAAAAGACCTGGTCGACGTATGCGAAGGAACTGTTAGTAGTGGTAGAGGCCGTGCGAATGTGGAGACCTTATTTATTGGGGCATCGATTCGTGATTCAAACGGATCATCGCAGTTTAAAGTATCTCTTGGAGCAGAAAATAGCTACGCCAGAATAGCAACAATGGATGGTTAAATTAATGGGTTACGACTACGAAATTCAGTATCGTCCCGGAAAAGAAAATACTGCTGCCAATGCCCTGTCACGACGACCGGATAGTCCAACTTTTAACCATCTATTTGTGCCGCAAGTAGCATTATGGGGGGAGATTAAAAAGGCGGCACTGGAGGATGATTATATGACAAAGATTACACAGCTAGCTGCAACCCAAAATGACAGCCCTTATATATCACATAATGGATTGATATTCTTTAAAAGAATGGTGGTAATTCCACGGCAATTACGAAAGTTATTATTATTTGAGGCTCGTGACACCAAAATGGGAGGACACTCAGGAGTTCTTCGCACTTACAAGCGCTTGGCGCAACAATTTTATTGGCCCTCAATGTTCCGCTTAATTCAGGAGTATGTTGGCAAATGTGAAACATGCCAGAAAACTAAAGTTGAAACACTTCAACCAGCGGGACTTTTTCAACCGTTGCCAATCCCTTGGAAGACATCACTTTTGATTTCATTGAAGGACTCCCGAATTCACAAGGCCGAGATACGATATTGGTGGTAGTCGACAGGCTCAGTAAGTATGCACACTTCATGTCCTTATCTCACCTATTTACAGCAAAATCGGTTGCCAAAAAATTCATTGAGGGAGTTGTAAAGTTGCATGGCATGCCTCAAATAATTATAAGTGATCGGGACCCCATATTCATCAGTAAATTTTGGCAAGAATTCTTCACAATGTCAGGAACCAAATTGAAAATGAGCTCAGCTTACCACCCCCAAACGGATGGACAAACGGAGGTCGTTAATCGGTGCTTAGAACAGTACCTGAGGAGCTTTGTTCATCAATGGCCGCGAAAGTGGAATTCGCATTTACCATGGGTAGAATTTTAGTATAATACGACCTTTCATATTTCAACCGGAATGACTCCCTTCCAAGCTTTATATGGCCGGCCACCTCCTCATGTCCCCATGTATCCAATCGCATCTTCACTAGTTCATGAAGTAGGCCAAGCATTGAAGACTCGTGATGAATTGTTGATTCAATTAAAAACAAATCTGGCGGCTGTAGCTAATAGAATGAAACAAACGGCTGACAAGAATCGGAGAGAAGTTGAATTCCAAGAGGGTGATATGGTGTATTTAAAGCTGCATCCATACAGGCAATCTTCGGTCTTCAAGCATGCACACCATAAGCTGGCCAGCAGATTTTTTGGGCCATATTCCGTCCTCCAGAAAATTAGTTCTGTCGCTTACAAACTTCAGCTGCCAGAAGGGACTCGGATTCATCCCACCTTCCATGTATCTTTGCTCAAAAAAGTTGTTGGTGACTTGCCCAAGAGTAGCACCGAATTGCCTCCAATTGATGATGACGGTGTGCTAGAGTTAGAACCTGATTCGATCGTGGACACTCGTTGGCTTAAACGTGGGGGTTCCATCATTGAACAAAGTTTGATCTGCTAGAATAAGCTTCCACTGGAGGATGCTATGTGGGAAGATACAGCACTGATCCATCAACGGTTTCCTACGCTAACCCTTGAGGACAAGGGTTCTCTTCGAGGAGAGGGTGATGATAAAGAGCTACACAAGCTACGCAAGTCCAAACGAGCCTCTAAACCAAACAGCAAGTATATGGAGTATGCATGGGCACATGCAAGCAGCCATGCAAGTCATGCATGAGGTATGCATCACGTGGAAGTATGTTCTTTAAGTGAGAATATGCTTCTGAGTTTGAAGTTGATTCCTTCAAGGACTCTTCAAGAGTGCAGCGGGGAGGTTTTCCTTCGTCAAGCCGAATGGTTTTGGTGGAGAATTCAGATTTAAACTTGTTTCCTTTAAAGATTGTTATTGCTTCGAACTTATAGTGAAGTAGTTTATTTGATATTAACTACTTTATTTCATTAACTTTGTTCTATAAATAAACTCCAAAATCGCAATAAAAGGAGATCAGATTTTTATTCAAAACTATTAGCAATTGTGATAGTTCTCACCCTAAGAAGAACAATTCATTCACTTGTTATTTCCCGCTAAATTCTGACTGGGACCTATCACCCAGTGAGGTAGAAATAAGATTACCAAGGAGAGGAGAGAAACCAAGTACCCCCTTTGAATGACATGGAAGCTATTTGCACAGAATTCTTTGATTGTGAGTTGACATTACCTATGCAACATTATTTTGCGAATATGCTAAGTTCATTAGGTTTAGCTCTTTGTCAGTGTTGCATCAACAAGGCCAATTCAGAACCTTACAGAAGCAAAAATAAGAGAAAAAAGAGAGGATTGGACATACTCAGCATGTGGTGCATTATGTAGAGGCTTATATGAACAGAGAAAAGGCAGAGGAACTGAACAAGTCATCTACCATAGAGGCTTGGGAATGATTAACGAAGCATGACCAAGAGGTAAGGCACCGCGTTACCTATTTAAAATATTACTCATAGATTAATACATTTAATCTATGTATTTTGTTAGGCCAATTATCTATATTGCAAATTCAAAAAACAACTCGACCAACTAAGTAAGCAAGCAGCAGAAGTTCCAACCATTAGAAACAAGTTTTAGAAAGAGATAGAGACCATGAATACTCAATTTGATAAGAGAATAGAAGTTGATTTAGTTGAGAAAGGATGAAGGAGCTGGCACTTTCTACTCGCCTATTCAAGGTCGAGTAGACTTAGCAAGTTTAGGCTTTTTGTCTCACCCAAGTAGGTTTTGAGACTTTAAAGCCTCAAATTGCCTTAAAAAGATTTCATTATCTTATCTTTCTACTCATCTAAGGCTGGTTGAGCTGAATTAGCAAGTTTGGGTTCCTTGTCTCACTCGAGTAGATTTTGAGACTTGAAACTTTCGTTTGCCTTGGAAAGATTTTGTGCCCTTATATTTCTATTGGACTACTCATGGTCAAGCTAAATTAGCAAGTTTTGTATCCTTATCTCACCTGAGCAGATTTGAGACTTGAAACTTGTACTCGTTTTGAAAAGATTTCGTGCTTTTATGTTTCTGCTCGCCTACTTTTGGTTGAGCTAAATTAGCAAGTTTTAGGCTTCTTGTCTCACCTCAAGCAGATTTTGAGACTTGAAACTTTTACCTGCCTTAAAAAATTTGTTTGTTTTTTCTGCTCAACACGCCATCAACGAGCAAGTATGATCAGTTTACGATTTGATGGAGCGTTCTTTCAATGATTGGGTCTCAACTGGTTTCTGTTAGGTGAAGAGGATCTGGTTTGAGCATTTTACCATGAGTACAGGGTAGGTCCTATGGTGTTGCTTTTGCTTGCCATCATTTTAGTATAATGCCTAACTGACATGCTTCCCTTTTGAGCTCTTCTTTACCATCTTCTTTCAAATAGTTAGGTACAATCTTTCAAATATTAGGAACAATCTTCTTTCAAGAAATTGTTGAATAACAGATGATTTTATTTGTTTGTTTTGTTTTTGTTTTCTTAACAATTATTTTATGTTAATCCATAATCAAACAAATGACATTGTAATTAAATGTTAAGGCGATAACTTGGAATGGCCAAAAGATGTTTGGCCCTGGGAGTAACAAGACCAAACTCTTCTGTCATGTCCAATTCAGTTAGCAACATTCCCCCAGGAAGCTCCCAATCAAAGCAATGCACAAGCTGTACAATCACGTGCTTAACAATGGTGAGTCCCAATTGCATCCCAGGGCACCCTCTCCGGCCAGAACCAAATGGCAAAAGCTGAAAGTCGTGTCCACGTAGATCAATACTACTTCCAACAAACCTTTCCGGAAAAAATATTTCAGGATCATTCCAGGCTTCAGGATCTCTTCCAATTGCCCAAACGTTTATGATTACTCTTGATTTTTTGGGAATGTGGAATCTGTTAACTGTGCAGTCTTCGGTAGATTCGTGTGGAATTAGCAATGGCCCTACAGGATGAAGCCTCAGGGTTTCCTTGACAACCATGTCAAGGTATTCGAGGTTTTCTAAATCTGATTCTTCAACCATTCTGCTTAAGCCCACAATTTTTTCTAGCTCCTTTTGTAGTTTCTTCATTACTTTAGGATGCTTGATGAGTTCTGAAAGTGCCCACTCGACTGCTGTTGCTGAAGTGTCCATTGCAGCTGAGAGCATGTCCTGAAAATAAAGTAAACATGTATCACAAAAATTAATGTTTAGAACTATTAATGAATCAGGATAATCTTCTTGTTTGTGTTTGCATAATCTTTTGAGGATTGATCCTTTTGTCACAGGCTTTTGTCAGTCATGTTTATTCAAGAACTATTCCGTTATTTACTATCAATCACATGTCTATAGTTATTGATGTGAAAGCTCACACGAAGAGAGGATTTAGGTCCTTGATAATACATAAGCTCAACCCATAAAGAGGATCATTGGTTTACCTAAAACTTGAAGTTATGATATATAGTTTTAAGGAATTATTTAAACGTACATGCCCTTTAACGTGCAAAATAAATAGGATTCTTCAGTCAATAAACAAGGTAAAATGGAGACAAAAATGAAATAAACAAAATGCAAATAATTGTTACAATTTCAAAACAAGGTAACTTAAACTAGCTAGTAATTAAAAAACCCTCGGTGCCCTTCTATGTGTTCTATGTGTTCGTAATTTTTCAATTATAAAAACCGACCAAATAATTCAATTCTTTAAAGACCGCATCAAGGACCGGAAATCAGTGTTTAAAAAA
The DNA here is from genome assembly GCA_034663535.1 of Citrus x limon. Lineage (NCBI taxonomy): Eukaryota > Viridiplantae > Streptophyta > Magnoliopsida > Sapindales > Rutaceae > Citrus > Citrus x limon. The sequence continues at coordinate 28,081,624 of CM067997.1, forward strand.
AAAAAAAAAAAAAAGAAGCAACCCGAACCGGGAGGTCCAGTTCATCGGTTTTCTACTGTTAATCATCTCGACCCATAGTATAAAGCATCCTGATTGACAAAGATACGTTAATGATGCCAATTTGATATTGCTTACCAAGATTATGGCTTTAATATGCTCTCGTTCTATCTTGTGCTCGGTTTCTTCCGATCCCTCAAAGCTCAACATCACATCAACAAAATCCTTGGTTCTATTTTCATCCTTAGATTGAACATGTTCATCAATAATCTTCTCTAGAAACCCATCAAACACCTTGGCAACAGACTTCATACGCTTTGTCAGGCCCTGAAGATCAAGTCCTGCAATTGGCGGAATGTAATCACCCAGATTTGGCTTTGCAGATAATTCCATGCCCTCTTGAATCACAGTCTTAAACCCTCTCTCATCGAATTCATCGTCCGAATATTTCTTCCCAAACACCATTCTACAAGTCATGTCAGCACTCATAGCGGAAACCTTGGTACTTAAATCTACAACACAACGAGCACACGCCGCCTCTTTGATGGAGGCAATCAAAAGATCAAGCTCTTCTTTTCTCATCGCCTGAAAAGAATTGATCTTGAAGCTACTCAACAGCTCTAGAGTGCATATTTTTCGGATTGTTCGCCAATAAGACCCGTATGGAGAAAGTGCTAAACCCTTTTGCTCATAAGAAATATGCTTAGCTGCTTGAAGGGGAGGCCTGCTCGCAAAGATAAGGTCATGTGTTTTTAGAAAAAGCTCAGCTGCTTGAGGTGAGGAAACGACAATTGTAGGCATTAAGCCTAAGCGTAAGTGCATGATGGGGCCATATCTTTCGGCGAGTTTATGCAAAGCTCTATGAGGAAATTGGCCCAACAAATGAAGGCATCCGAAAATTGGAAACCCTTTTGGCCCAGGAGGCAATTTCTTATTGGTCTTTGTGCTTGTTTTCCATGAAAATGCTTGGAGGAAAAAGAAAATTGTAACTAGAGCAAGTGAAGTCCACAACCACGACATAATGATATATCAAATCTAGGAAAATTAAGACTCCAAGGTTTAAGTGATGAAGAGGCAGAAATGATGCAACTGGGATATTTATTCTTTTGTTGGATAACTGAAGGCAAAAGAAAAAACAAAAATGGAGATAAGTTCAAAACAAAAATGGAGATAAGTTCAATATGTGACTAATGGGTGTCTGAATTCCTAGTAGTTGCTTTGTTTTTAACGCTGTGTATGGGTACTGTGTTCGTTAAGGTTAAGCAGTTGCATTGCTACAACTGTTAGAATTTTCTAGAGTTTTATTTTACTTTATTATGTTTTAGTTTACTGATGAGTCATTGAGTGAATCAGAGATCCAATTCAACTAAATCCAAGTATATTATTTTCTTTTAATATTACAATAAGAGTATGTCAAGAACTTACATTCACTTATTTGATGATGAATCTCATAATTTTTTAAAATTAGTTATTAATTTACTTAGCATCTAAGAGTTGAATGACATATTAGATGTGATTCAATTTGCGACTTAAATATTAAGAGATATTTAGTATTAACTCAAAAGAAAAATTTTATTCTTGCAACCACAAGATTTGAATCATTGGTCAAAAGTACAAAAAAAAATGGTGTCAACCATTGAGCTAAAGAGGGGTTTTCAATTCCAATGCATATTGAACTAGCTAGAGAAGAATGAAAACTTATTTGTTTTCATGTGTTTCAAGATCAAGCCTGTGGGTGCTATTTAGTAAAAAATTTTGTGTGAAAATAAATCATCTAGAGCTCTGAACCTCGTAGATGGAGAGGGAATCAGGTTGCTTTAAATATATAATAAAAACAAAAATTTTCAAGCCAAATTGACAATGAAATTGAAGATAACTAGAAGACATCAAGAAAATAACTCCCCTCGTCGGCTCTTCCTATTGTTCCTGGTTCATGTAAATTAACTTCTTCGAAATCGATACTCAAATTAGGTCACTAGGATAATCCGAACACTAATTAATAAAATCAGATGATAATTATGTGAAAAGATTCTAAAGTGCTGCCGGAGGAACAGAAAGAGTCACGTGAAGACAGGTTAATTTTGACCACCGGTAAATTAAAAACATTGCAACTTGTTGAATAACATTATTTTTAATATCGTTCTAATCTGTTAATACTTGCAATGAAAAAAATTATCGAAACTTTCCAGAATAATTCGTTTACAACACAACTAGTTAACTACTACAACTATGTTTACTAGTTATGAAGTTAGTTGTCTATTAATCGTACGTATTTGAATTTGTTTTTCTTATTTTTCAAATAGTTCTTTGAATTTTTATGATATTCTCAGTATCATCTTCCTTGCTAATAACTATTTTCTTCAGTTGTCTCGTAGATTTTAATTTTTTTCTTCTTTATTAATATTTTCAAACATGAGCAGTGCTAGCGTGAGTCGTCTTCTAAGGGGGATAAGTGTCCCTTTTCTTCTTTTTGTGCTTTATTAAATTCTCTTTGTAAGTTGTAACACAATCACCCTTTATATATTTGTTTAATCTTTTTCCTAAGAAAATAATTAACCAAAAAAATAAAGGTTTATGAACAAAAATATGGAGTCATTACTATACATTAAATTTATTAAAAAAAAAATTATACAAGTAAAAATAATTTTCAGTCTAAGTCACTTAATTACTTAACAAAATATTAATATTTATAATAAAAAATTATTTGAATCTACTAAATCAATGATATGAAGTAGTTTGAATATCTAAATCAAAATTTAAGTTCAAAATAAGTTAAATCCACTCCATTGATAATTAAGAGGACATATTAACCTCAAATTATTTGTAGATATCATAATAAAAGAGAGGGGTTAAAATAAGAAGTTGAAAAGTAATAATGGTGCATTATTGTTTATTTTTTAAATCTTATTTAAGAAAAATAAAATTTAGAGTGAAAAAAAATTATGTAAAGTTGTTATTGTCATGTTAAACAAATATTGCAGTCAATTTAAATTTTTAAATAAATATTACTTTAAAAAAACTGAAAAAAAATGATAATATAGTAATTAAGCATAAAGAATAAAGACTATTGTCGGGGCAAAAGACTTTTTTAATCAAAGTTGTGCGGGTAAAAATAAAATTATAACTGTTACAAAGAGTATGATTTAATAAAGCACAAAAACAGAAAAGGGACACTTGTCCCGCTTAGAAGCAGCGACTGCGTCAGTCACTTCCAAAGGCGACTGCCGCTAGCAGCCTAGCACTGCTGTTTCAAACATTATTAACTAAATCCCATTTCACACTTACTATATGGTTAGGATTCAATTCTTTTTCATAGCTTTAAACTATTTTGCTTTTTTCTTTTTAATATTTTCAACGCAACCCTAACGTTTCTTTTTCTTCTGTTGATTTAAGAATAATTATAAAATAAAAACTAAAATTAAAGGGTAGAAAAGTACTCAATTTCTATAAGAGTACTTTATGACAAGACTACTAATATGAAAAATTTAAAGAATAACTGAATGTTTTTCTAACTCAAAAGATATAAATTTCAACTTAACAAAATCCCTCAATACTTTTTTTTTTCTTAACTAAAATTCACCTTATATATTCTCGCACATTTATAAAATAAAAAAATCACAAATTCTAATTTTTTTTAAAAAAAACTTCCAATGTCATCCAATTAAATTTAATAAATATTATTAACTACTAGTGTGCCCGTGGCGCAATTGAATTGCCGGCTCCAGATTAGAAGATTGCGCGTTCGACTCGCATCGGCTCAATCCGTAATTTCACTTGTCATTTCAATTAAATTTTGCAAAATCCCCCTCAATACTCTCTAATACGATAACGGCCCTAAATCTTGACCATATTTCTCACAAAAGCCCTCCTCATAATCTGGAAAAGTGGAAATTCACCCACAAACATATCGCACCACCGAGGAAAGATAAACTCCAATTGCCAAACATGGCCTTGACAAACTTATCGCCTTACCCTCTGCGACTATCCATACTCTCTTCTTCTTCTTCTTCTTCTTCATTCAACCAAAGCTCATCTCAAAATTACAACTTTGCCCATCGACACATCCCTCTCAGCCTCAGAACCCGACCGAGGACCGGAATATGCTGCGTTTGGACCCGACCCAGAAGTAAAAGGGGTCGAAAGAGCGAAGAGCTGGAGTCCAAGGAGCTTGTAAGGGTTTTAATGAGAAGTTTTAGTGACAAAGAGCCGCTTGTGAGGACACTTAATAAGTATGTGAAGGTGGTGAGGAGTGAGCATTGCTTTCTTCTCTTTGAAGAGCTTGGCAAGTCTGATAAGTGGCTTCAGTGCCTTGAGGTTTTTTTTTTTTTTTGGTTCAATTTCAATTTTTTATGCTTTTTTTGTGCAATTTTGGCTTCTGGGTAGTTGGAGTTTGTTGAGTTTCTTGTGCTGTCGCTTGTGTGTATGTTTTCTATAATTATGATTCTGAATTGTGCGTTTGAGTTTTCTTATGGCGTGTTTTGAAGTGCTTTTGACGCCACTATAAGCGCTTTCAAGTATCAAAATTGTAATGTCTGCTTTTACTGACTTGTTGAAATAGGCACAAGCTCTTTTTCATTAAAAAACAATGGGACTGTTTTCTGGAGAAGTACTTTTAGATGCGGGAAAAAAAAAAGAAACACTCTTGAATTGTTTTCTTGGGAAGCACTTAGTATGTGATGGTTTTAAGTGGAATGCTTTTTAGCAATGTCAATACCTTCCGTTAGTGGTTCCATATTTCATTTTAGTCCTAGAGAGAGATGTTTATTCGGGCCTTATACATGAGCATTGTGATCATATTAAGATTAACTCATAGAAATGCAACATAATGAGTATTAATCTATGATGGCATTGAGTTAATACAATTTGACTTATTTTGTGCAAAGGGAAAATGAGTTTAGATCTAAGGTGTGTCAATGTGGAAGTTGGCATTGCCATGGTGAATTTCTTCAAGCAAACAGTTTGCCTGACTTAAATATTGCATTTTTAGGTGTTCAGATGGATGCAGAAACAACGTTGGTACATTGCTGATACTGGTATTTATTCGAAGTTAATAGCAGTTATGGGGAAGAAGGGCCAAACTAGGTTGGCCATGTGGCTTTTCTCTGAGATGCGTAATAGTGGGTGCCGGCCTGACCCTTCTGTTTATAATGCTCTCATCACCGCACATCTCCACACCCGGGATAAAGCAAAGGCATTGGCCAAAGCACTAGGTTATTTTCAGAAGATGAAGGGAATGGAACGGTGCAAGCCAAACATTGTGACATACAACATTCTTTTGAGAGCTTGTGCCCAAGCTCGAAATGTAGATCAGGTCAATGCTTTGTTCAAAGAACTTGATGAGAGCATCCTTGCTCCTGATATCTATTCATATAATGGTGTGATGGATGCATATGGGAAAAATGGGATGATAAAAGAAATGGAATCTGTACTTTCTCACATGAAAAGTAACCAGTGTAAACCTGATATTATCACATTTAATCTGCTGATTGATTCATATGGGAAGAGGCAAGCTTTTGATAAGATGGAGCAAGTTTTTAAGAGCTTGATGCACTCCAAAGAGAAACCAACACTGTCTACATTTAATTCAATGATCATAAACTATGGGAAAGCAAGGCTTCAAGGGAAAGCTGAATATGTTTTTCAAAAGATGACTGCAATGAAGTACACACCCAGCTTCATCACATATGAGTGTATCATTACGATGTATGGGTATTGTGACAATGTTTCAAGGGCCAGAGAAATATTTGATGAGCTATCTAAATCAGGGAAGGATATGAAAGTTTCAACCTTGAATGCAATGCTTGAGGCTTACTGCATGAACGGTTTGCCAATGGAAGCAGATTTGCTCTTTGAGAATTCACATAACATGGGGGTGACCCCAGATTCATCAACATATAAACTTCTTTATAAGGCCTACACTAAAGCCAATATGAAGGAGCTTGTGCAGAAGTTACTGAAGCGTATGGAACAAAATGGTATAGTTCCTAATAAAAGATTCTTCCTTGAGGCTTTGGAAACTTTCAGTTCTTCTCTGGCTGGTTCACAATCTGGAAGTGCCAAAACTGATTTGACCAGGTCACTGAGCACTGCAAAGAGTTAGGTTGAAGAAATTAAATTACTCATTTTTGCATTCTTCTGATTCCTTCCAATCAGGCCTGGATTCAAAACAGAGTTTGTGTATAGTATAGGGATGGTTGACTGGCTGGCTCCTGATTATTTTGCTGTTGGCTGATTTGCCCTCCTATGATCCGGTATTTATTTTCTTCCTCATAATAGAATCTATTTCATATTTTTGAGACATTTTATCTAGTTGTTTTCAATATATCATGACTTTAATAATTTCAGTTTATTGCTGACATATTGCAGTTCTGTGGCTTTAAAATTTATCTTAAAGTGCCACTCTCTGGTTTCTCCTTGCCAAAAGTCAGTGGAATATTTAACACTCTTAAACGTATTCTGTGCTGGGGATTATTTGGGAATTAATTGTGGTGGCGATCCTCCCTGTACCTCACTTTGTATTCCATCTGCTCTTCAGGGTTGACAAAAGCTGCTCTCAGATCCTCACTATTAACCTTGATTTCTTCACACCATTAAGTTAAGATAAATTTTTTGATGCTTTTTTTTTAGTAGTCTTTCAAGGGTATGTACTTATAATAATGCAACAGTAAGTGCACTTTCCATTTTGCTGAACTGAAACAGGGTCCATTGAAGTAATATGTGCTCTCATGTCTCTTTGCCTTTTAATATTTTCTGCCATTTTACCCAGATTCTTTCAATACTGTCCATGCTTTAGAATGAATGGGGTAAAAGTTAAATCTAATTGCAGTCGTTCAATTAGCGGGATTTATCTTTGAAATTGATTACTTTTGGCGGCATGGGCATCTTTGAGCATGAAATTGGATTTTTCGATAGCTGTTTGACATATATGATCAGATCGATGGATTCAAGATACTGCTGCCGAGATACATAGATGAAAAAATTGTAGCCAAAATTTATGTTCTATTTTATTTGCATGACCAATTGAATACTTCCCCAAGATTCATTGGCTGTAGTATTGCAATCTCACAAAATTATTTGTAGTTAATATCATTATCAAACAATGTCATTTCTAACTCTGCTCTATTGTAGGAGAAATAAAACCTTCTATGAATTATGAGAACACAATCTCAATTAAATTAATACTCAATAAAATTAAAACTTCAATTGAATAATAGGCTTTGCTAATCGACTTAGGGTCAATGTATTAAATTATAATTCAATTAATTAATATTTGCTTAATTAATAAATTTATTTTGGCCAATATTATTATTTTATCAAGGTTCTATTCTATTTTTTATCATCAAGTCTTGGTCTCAATAGTCAATACCCACATTCTAACAAATGAAGTGGCAAAAGAGCTCCATCTCTTACATAACTACGGCAGGGAAAAACAAAGTCACATTAGTTGTTAAAATGTAACACTAACTTTAGCTAAAGATCAGTGTCAAGGTAACAGCACATTTGAACAAAAGAACAATTACATGTACAATGATGAAAGTACATTTAGAGCAGCCTTAAATGGGCAACCATTGCAGATTCTTGGATTATGATCAACCTTCTTCAGATTCTGCAATCAAGAATTCAAAAATCAGAGCAAAACTAAGACATATTATAAGAATCAAGGATATATTACATCCTCCATTTAAGCCAAGTTTCTGTATACAAATCACAAGATGAAGCAGATACATCTGTCACTTTGTTAGGGTAGGTTACATTGTTTATCCAAAGGGATTCAGAGTACTTCTATTTTCAGAACACAATAAAAGTATTTCTTCTCCCAACAGTTTCAAGATCAAGAATCAGAAAGTGAAATTTCTGATTTAAAGGCATACCTTGTATGGCTCCCATGTTATCCTCTTCATACACCCCAAGGGGCGAGCCATGAACAGAAAGAAGCATCTCACCACGCTTTGGCTGCCTTAGAGTTTTGGGTGTCACCCCAACAGACAGCCTTTGGCTGGTCACCTGCGACGTCAAAGCTCATAATATCAGTGGGGGGTTTCAGCAGCCATATGGCTCAAGGAATTTAGGCACTTTGTGACAAATAAAAAGTGACTGAAGCACACTAGCTTTAATCACCCTCATGATTTCATCACAAAATCATTGGCCTTATTGCATTGTTCTTCCGTTAGCAGACATCAAACTGATTTTACTTCAAAATTATTGATGGTAGAAAGTCTTAGCAGTGCAGGGATATTTGTTCAATTTCACTGAATCATACGCAGGATGCAGATAGCTGGGAGACTATAAGACAGCTAAATCATTTTCTCAAAACCCAGAATTGTACCATTAGATTTGAACTTTTCATTGAATTTAAAACTGTTAATTCAAATAATGACATGAAGAAGAGGCCACAAACCCCAGGAGTTCGGAGGGCTTCATGCATTCCAAACATTTGAGAATTGGATGGCTCCTCCAAAACCTACAAAACAGAAATGTCAAACTAGAAAAACAATAAACATATGAAAGCTTTTCTTTAATCTTTAGTTAGTTTGAAAAAGCATTCGGAAAAACTTCTAGAATTTACTCTCATGAGTCTGTTGCATGAGGTCCTTTTGTCTGGACTAAACTAATCTGTTCAAATAACATATATTCGAAGCAATCTAACCATAAAATCAAGCATTTCTCAATTTAAAGGCAAAATATTTATCGTGAATTTTTTTACTAAGAAAAGAAAAACACTTCACATATCAAGCATATGGCTAAGGGCAGTCATTTTATATTCAGATTTCAACAACAAGAAAAACACATCAGTTCAAATGCATAACAAACCATAATTTTCTTGACTAACAATTGAAATTCAACTCAAACAATTCTCTATGCTCTTTTCATATATGCTTGTTTTCTACTTTTTAATCTTCAGTTAAGCAACATTTCACGAGGAACCGAAGTAAAAGTATAAAGGTGAGATGGAAAGAACGTACAAAGTCTCCGATCTGCAAATTATCAACACCTAGGAGGTTTGTTTTCACTGCAAAGAATAAGGAAACTCAATGTCAAAAACAGTAATGATGAAAATACAATCCCAACTCGTGTCGAATGCATCAAGTGGGAAAAAAAAAAAAAAATCACACAATACCTGCTTTGCTTGAGAATCCATAGCCACTAAATGATGGAGCGCCAGAGCGGTAAGGATAACCTATGGACATTCGATGTAAAAGAGAAGCATGTATATCTTTTCCATCGGCATTGTCCATATAGAAATTACCATCTTCATCCTTCCACCGTACTTCAAATTGTCCATTTTTATCATCTCTTAGAACCGTAAGGTTTGGAAGATTCTCTTCGAAAAACTGAAGCACAGGGGTTTGCATTTGTTCCTCATTGAAATATGAGCGGAGCAAGCGCAACCCAGTGAGTGTCTGTTCAAGCTCCACGTCACGAATTGCTCTAACTGCAGCACACTGTCGTTCAACTGAACAAAAAAGTACATTAGGGTTTTGAAGAAAAATAAAAATTAAAGAATGGGGATTCCCAAATTTACCTTCTCGGTAAAACAATTCAGCATCTTTATCTTCAACTTGGGACTCTTTAGCCTCTTCCGCATTTGAAGGCAAAGCTTTTTTAGCAGGTCTTCCTCTTCGCTTTGGCGGCATTTGTATAAAAATCTAACAAAATTTTAGCTTAAATTTCAAAATTACCTCAACTAATAATTTTACAAACAAATTATACGCGCACATGAAGAATTTCCCAAAAAAGACTCACCTTTTTATGACGGCGGCGATAATTTAACGTGATCCGTCGTCGTTTATGGGCCAATCAGGGGAGGAATTGCGGATCCCCTCACTCACTGTGAGTGTTGAGCGGGAATTTGGCGAATGAATTTTGGGAACTTCGATGTTTGAATTTGAGACTGCTGGTCTTTTGTGGTGACTCCTGTAAATTGAGGTATTTATCATTTGGCCCTTATAATGTTATTAATTTTGAAATTTTGGCCCATAGAGTTATCCATGTAACTTTTTAACCCCACAGTGACAGATCTCCAATTTTGACAAGTCGCTCTTGCCTATCATCCAGCTACCTTATTTTTGTTTTTGTTTTTAATGACTATAATCTACTGATACATTATAATTTATGAAAAATAATAAAGAAACTCATTGGAGGCTTAAATTAGTACGTACCTTCAATATATAGTTGGGAGCACCAACTCTCTATTAGATTAAAAATATTATTTTGTTTTAAAATTAAGTCATTCTAATATTTTTGAAAATTATCCAGATCATTTGCTAGTTGGCAAAAGCTTTCCATTTACAGAGAAGATGGGGCTCATTATATCTAATTGAGCACCAACCCCAGAGAAATTTCATTATAATAATTACAAGAGTTGGAAGTTTTAAAAAAGTACAAGAAGAAAGTTGTTATACATAATAATTTAAAAGAAAATTGGTATCATGTGCCAATAATTCTAGTCTCTAAAAATCAATTTTGGTTTGCTTTTTCTTTCTTTATTCCCCAACATATCAACTTATTAAAATTCGTGAAGTCGAAGAAATAAGAAACTATTGCTTCCTATTTTCTTTTTCTCCTGGCTCCTCTTGTAAAGAATTAAAAAGTTGACATCGAGACTGTTAGGAGAAGAAATGAGTAGTTAAGTGATTTACGAGTGATTTTCTATTAATAATCATCTAACTTCAAATATTAAGAAAAATATAGACTAAAAAATTAAATTGAACTTTACTCAATCTTCGAAAAAAAAATTAAATATAGAAAAAGGTAAGTGGATCTATTGCACAAGTATAACAAGTCTTTGGTAACATGTGCTAATAACTCTAGAAAGTAGAAATTAGCATTTTAATATTCATTCAACATTGTCTCTTTCCTACTACTGGTTCTATTAATTGAAAAATAGAGAAGTTTCCATTAGGGTAATATTTAATTTAACAAGTCAATGCTAACTGAACATTGAAATCCTAATCATGGTTGAAATTAATTATATAAAAATTAAAAAAAAAATTGCTTTGACATTTTACAAACAACAGTCCTTTCTTTTGTTCACACGTTCATCCTTTCACACGATAAGAGTTACAGAAAATATATATTAATTGAGTAATAACATTCGACTCCATAAAATTTTATAAGTTTCAAAATGATGATAGTTAGCCTAATTTTTATCAATATGTCCTACATTCTAATCATAATTAAATGACTAAATTAATCTCATTATATTGAGGCAATATTTAAGATTGAAGTTAAAAAAATAAAAGTATTTTATTTAGTAAGTTTTAACAAAAAATTATGGGTAAATATTTAAAAATTTATTTTTTTAACAGTTTATTTTATCAAATAACAAAGTAACTTATTTAATTGGCCGCACTAATCCCAAACTACCCTAAATTTTGAGTCTTGACAATCGTATTTCACAATGTAAGAGTTATGATGGTAACTAAACTTACCACTGAAGGATGTTCCAGTCATTAAAGGGTGAGTTGGGGATCCAGTTGATATAGATTAAGAAAATTCTGTCATTAATTGAGAAATCATAAAAGTAGAGTGACCCAAATGCTATTGCTGCATATATCGGCCTTCAAAGAGCTGTAGCCTATAGCAACTCTGAGATGAAGTTTTCTTTCGCCAGAGCGAAGGGAAAATCAAAAGAGACAAAAGGAAGAGAAAATGGTTAATTTTAGCCTTGGAGGACTCCTCAAAATATTTGATACATGGAATTTACGGGTTGCAATCTTGCTGAGTCTTTCAATACAAACCGTTTTACTTCTATTTGCTCCCTTCCGAAAAGGCACAGGGCACAAGCTGATAACCATGTTCATCTGGCTAGCGTACTTGCTCGCACACTGGTCTGCTACTTATTGTGTCGGAGTCATCTCTGAAAATCAATCGTATACGGCTGTGGATGCGGGGAACATTGAGCTTTTAGCACTTTGGCCTTCATTTCTTTTGCTACACCTCGGTGGTTCGGACACCATAACTTCATTTGGCCTTGAAGATAACGAACTCTGGCTCAGGCACTTGCTTGGATACGTATTCCAGGCTGTTGCTGCTGTTTATATCTTCTTCATGGCACTTCCCAACGACAGTGTTTCTATCCCAACGATACTCTTGTTCATTGCTGGAACTATCAAGTATGCTGAGAGGACTCGTGCTCTGTATCTAGCAAGCTTGGACAAATTCCGAGACTCAATGCTTAAAAAACCCGACTCGAAGGTTGAGGCCAAAGTTTCAGCACAAAGACTTCACTCAGGATATAGCTTGGATTATCTGGAGGTGGTGCACTTTGCTTATCTATACTTCAATCTTTTCAAAGGGTTCATTGTTGACCTCATCTTCAGCTTCAACGAGCGTGAACAGAGCAGAGCTTTCTTTGATAAGCTAAGTCCTGAAGATGCCTTGAGAATAATTGAGGTTCAACTCAACTTCATTTATGGAGTTTTGCATACCAAGATCCGGGTGATGCATTCTGTATTCGGATGCATTTTCCGGTTCATCTCTTTTGGTTCAATTGTGGCTGCGCTTTCGTATTTCTATTTTGCAGTCGATAAGTATCGTTTTGTTGGGACTGATGTTGGAATTACATACACCTTGTTCTTGGGTGCCATAGCCCAGGATGTCATAGTTCCCTTCATGCTCGTTTTCTCGGATTGGACATTTGTCGCTCTCGGGAATCATAAGAATGTGTCAAGACTTGGGGAGATCAAAAGTAGCATAGCCGCTACTCTCCGTTGGTGTCTCGTTCTAAAGAACCCACAGTGGCAAGAATGTCATGCGCAGCATTCACACCGCGGAATCAAGCATGAGGTGTTGGCTACGCCTTTCTTGTTTCGCCGGTGGTCTGGTTCTGTCTCAGGACACAGCTTGATAAGATATTGGCTCAAGGCACGTCCAAGCAGAGTACACAAAGTGAAGAGTTGTTTTCATCTTGCTTGCGAGAACATCATTCATTACTTGGGAATTGATCAACTGATTCAAAATAAGAAGACTGCGATCTACGATTTCATTCATAATCATGGCATTGGCAGAATCATTCTCAACATAGCCAATATCACAAACAAGGCCGTCCAGTTTCTACACATTTCCAAGATCATTAGTCTTTTAGGTTTTATAACCATGAAACTCATTGATTTGTTAGGCCTAGCTGATATTGTGGATAAGATAAGAATCAATGCATCGTTATCTCATCAGCCATTAACCAAAGAATTGTGGGTGTTTATATTTGAAGAAATTAAAAGAAAAGCTCGGTTTGCAGCACATGATGCAGAGGCTAACAAGAGAATATGTTCAGCTAAAGGTGAAGGGACTCTGCAGGAATTGGGCACAGAAGGTGATGATCTCGTCAAATTAATGAGTTACAGTGCGGATGTTTCTTATGATGAAAGCCTCCTTTTGTGGCACATTGCTACCCAAGTCCTTTACTACACTACAGAAGAAGTTGCCGATGAAAAGACTTACAATGCTAGAGAATTCAGCAAGATGCTCTCTGATTACATGCTCTATCTTTTAGTACTGAAGCCTACAGTGATGAATTCTGTGGCAAGTATTGCGAAAATAAGATTGCAAGATACGAGTGCTGAGGCTGAAAGATTGTTTAAAGAAAAGAGTATAAAACCAAAGGAGGTGAAGAAGGCCTGTGAAAGCATTCTTAACATGGATGCATCTATTGAATTACCACAGGATGTGAAGGAAGATAAAACCAAATCAGTATTATTTGACGGAAGCATGCTGGCCAAAGAGCTTGAAAAGTTGGAGGAGGAGAAGAAATGGGAGTTAGTAAGCAAAGTGTGGGTGGAATTGTTGTCGAGTGCAGCAGCAAATCAATGCAGTGCAAGGACACATGCCCAACAAGTTAGTATTGGTGGAGAGCTTATTACTTTTGTCTGGGTATTGATGACTCATTTTGGCCTTGGAGAGCAGTTCCATATTAGCAGCGGTCGGCGAAGAGCGGAAAAAAACTGATTGTGGCAGCTGATCAATCATGTTATTGAATTCGTGTTCCGGAAATCAGATCCTTTTAATGTCAGTGTTTCATGTTGAATTATTTTCTGAAATATCTCAATGTAGAAATGATGAAGTTTAGATAAATTTCAAATACATAAATAAAACACCATAAAAAGGATACAAAAATTTTGCTTTTCCTTCTTTGACTGGCCACCGGTGTCTCAATTGTTTAGAAGATAGGGGCTTCTTTCTAGTTGGCCACTGAGTTAACACGCCCCTACCTTTTACAAATGGATCACGAGAGAATCCTGATATGATCATGTTCTGGTCAAATAATTTAATTGTTAATTGGTTGTTAATAAATAAAAAAATAAAAGAAGTTAAATTTTATCCATACATTACCACTAAAAGATACATAACAAAAGATAAAAGCTCAATAGTTCTCATATCATAAGAGAACCCTGTTCTGAAATGAAATATATGTAAAAAGGCCAAAAATTGAAAATATGAGTCTTGGGTTTTCATGTTCTCGATAAAACAAAAAAGATATTAAAAATTTCTCCTCAATTTGGGGTCTTTCGCCTCTTTGGCTGATCAGTTTTCTAGCTCTTTGCTTCTACAATTACATAAATATAACAAAGTTAATAACTTTAAATCTAAAAATCTATGTGCATATAAATCTTAAATTAACGTTTTACATAGATTATTTTTAAACTTGACAACAAAAGACTCTCTTTCGGTGAAAAAACACTACGTGGACATTAAAATTTTCTTTTGAAGGGAAATAGTAATATACAAAGGTGATGTGGATATATAAATAATGATGCTTCAATGAGCGATTAGATAACGCTCTAATTTAAATAACCCTATAAATAGATTTTTATAGATAATTCCAAATAGAATTATAAAAGAATTTTTTTTATTTATTGGAGTTTTTTTTAACAAATTACATATCTAAAATGGAGCAAATCCACTAGTCTAAGAAAACTCAAATGTGAAACAGAATCCCACCTAAACACAAATAAAAAGACTTTGATAACATACTAAAATACAACTCCAATAAAATTTAATTGACAATAGTTGACAAAAAGTAAAATAGTTGTTAGAGATGGCCAACGGGTTGAGCCGACAAAGGAAGGCCTATACGTGTTTGTTCTTATGTTGTGCCAAGTCCATCATGTGCTTCGTGCACCTTGCCGTGTCTTTTTTTTTGGGGGGGGGGGGGGGGGGGGGGGGCTTAGGCTCGGCACGACACAAGCGAAGCACATGTGCCATGCCAAAAAAAAAGCACGATAAACTTTTTTCTTTGTTTTTTTAATTTTTTAAGAGGGCATGACAAGTTGTTAGCGTACTTTTACAAGCCTATATATTTTTTTGGATCCATGTGCCTCTAATCAAATTTAATAAAATTCAAAATTCAAGTCTATATTCAACAATAATAAACTAATAATAGTAAGAGAATGTAATACTAATTATTAAGTTAGACCCTAAGGTATTAGAATTCTTTTTTAATACTTAACAACAACATCAACAATAATAAATTTTTCTTAAGGGTTAACTTAATTGTTAACTTGGACTTACATAGAGTCATAAGTCATAATCTATAATAACATTAATACATATATTATAAAATCATGATATTTATAATTTTATTTATTAAAATCATGATATCAATTGTTCATTTAATAAATTATAAACATAAATCAATTAGAATATTTGTTTTAAAACTAAGAAGTGAATGAAGTTAAAAAACTTGTGATAATAAAATATATTAAAAGATTTAATTTTAAATTATTTGTAAAATCATAAAATTTTAATTTTACTTCCGTCAAAAAGTGAAATGTGCTTATTACGGCATTTTCACATGCCTTGTTTTAATGTAACTCTAATCGCACCGTGCTTTTAAGACTCACTGCTTAAAATTCTAAACTTGACCTAGCCCGTGTGCATGCTTATTATGCTACGTGTCCCATCAAAATGTGCTTGTGCCACGCCATACTATTCGGACACGCGCCCACCTTGTTGGCCGTCTCTAGTAGTTGTTAAAAATAATTAAATTTAAAATGCTTGTCCCACATCAATGCACTGCCGTTCTGATGCCAAAGTATTGGAGGATTTGCTCAGTGCTGTCAAGTGTTGTGCATAAATTTGACCGAATTTGCCTATGGGCTCAAGATCCCCACCCCCGCTATATTGGGCCTAGGCTTTTCAGGGTTCTGGATTTCTTAAGAAACTAGGCCTCCACTTGGCCCTAGGCTAGGCCTAGTCCATTTGTCATCCCCGTTTCCGAAACTAAATGAAAAGCATATTCCCCACCAATTGTGAGTTAAATTCGCTAATAAAAACGGACACAGTATGTGGCTTCTATATATGCGGATTGACACTTCACTATTTTTTTTCCCCTTCTAATTAGAGACATTTTGACGAAATGAAAATGTCGTGTACTTATTGGTTGAATGAAAATGTCATCGTTGACATAAAATATAGGAAAAAAAAATGTTTGTATCCAGTTTTTCTTTGTCATATGCCAATGTCAATTGAATAGACATTGTTAAATTATTAAACTTAAACAAATTTGTTATTAATTTCATACAGTCCAATCACGATGAATCAACAATTGCTATCACGTGCCAATGAGTCTAGGAACTGTGGATAATTTTTTTTTTTTTTGGGATTCTATCTTTTTTTTATTCTTTTCTTAATTCTTGCTATATGAATATTGTTTCCTTCATGTCATTTCTTAATCAATCCTTGCAATGAAGCGGATCCTCGCTTTTAGACAAAGTTTCCAAGGAATTCTAAATAGTACTTTAACATTGAAGTAAACTAAGTAAGAAGCCGAATTATCCTCTATCTCGTGCTTTTATTATCTCAAAATTTTTCACTTATTGAAGACTCTAAAGTCCATTGTTTTTAATCTCTTTATTGAACTCACTCTTTTTCAATACGTAAACCCTACATCTTAACTTGGGCTGATATTTTTCTAGAAGACAGGAATTGCATTTAACTTCCGGATATACATATGTTTCTCTCTATTAAGAAGACCCTTCATCATAACCAAATGAAGTAATTGCAAGCATCAGAGCATAAATGGGTGTATTTAATCATTTGGGTTTAAATAGCTAGTCACTTACTATTTGCAATTGCTTTTACAAATGTATTTCTGGAACAATATTTTGAGAAAGCGTCATTATAATTTGTGAAACAGCGCGATACTGCATTGTTCTGTCTTGAATCCGCGATTTGTCTTCTTTTTCTTAAATTCTTTTCTTGATTCTTGCTATTTGAATATTGCTGACCTTTACTCCTCTTATTTTAATGTGTTTTCTAAATTTTTAAAAAATGATTCATTCGTCCGACAAGAAGTTGTCAAGGAAGAAGAGAAAGAAGGATTCCAAAAATTCCTCATCAATTTATCTCTCGTGTTCTTGTTCCCTGTCAATTTTTAAGCTTCAAAACACTAAAAGTCCACTGTTTTTAATCTCTATACCTTGAAAAGCGAAAAGCGAAAAGCGAGGAAATGCTTAATCGAATCCCTGAACTTGTCAAGAAATTATGGAACGACTGGAACATACGAGGTGTAATCTTGTTCAGTCTTTCATTACAAACCGTCTTGGTTTTTTTTGCTCCCCTCCGAAAAACCACGGGCCATAAACTGATCATCTTGATAATCTGGTCCGCTTACTTGCTCGCAGATTGGGCTGCTAATTTTGGCATTGGCCTCATCATTGAAAGAGCAAGAGATACTCCTGAGCTCTCGATGCCCATGGAGAAGGAGCTGTTGTGCGCGGAATGCGGAATCAAGCGCACCAAATAATTACAAAAAATAAAGAACACAATTATTTAACGTGGTTCGGTAATTAAACCTACATCCATGGAGGTAAGAAAGAATAATTGTTTATTTAATAATTAATAGAGTACAAATATTTGAGTAACGAATCTCACTTTCCAAAAATCTAAATATATCCAGTACTCTCACACTCTGCAGGAAAGATAAATTTCTCAGACACACTTCTCTTACTTCTCTAAAAAACTTAGAAACTTATAAGCTTAACAATTTTGGGATGCAAAAACCTCTTTGAATGAAGCTATATTTATAATTAAGCTTCACTGCAAAAAGTCTTAAAGTAGTTGGCAAAAGTTCTGCAATTTGGTGCTGACTTTGAAAAATAAAAGCAATGCATGTGGCTCACTTTTCCTTTTCAACCAATTTGAAAAAACTCACCAAAAAATCTTTGACTTTTCAACAATTCTCCACCTCGGCGAAGATTTGTCCAAATCTGAGCTGACTACCAACGAGCCATCATCCTTAAAGTGGCTGCATCTTTATGACTGCCTACGTACCCAAAATTTGGGATCAAGCCAACCATAGTTCAAAATTCTCGAATGACATATCTTAACACAATCGAAGGATTTGAATTAATTTCAAGCAATGTTAAAACTTAACTCCAGAAACTACATTCGTCAACATATCTGATGGATTATCTTTGGTATCGATTTTTCTCAACAACACAACACCGCTCTCGATAATCTCTCTCACATAATGATATTTCACATCTATGTGCTTCGTCCGAGCATGATATGTTTGATTCTTCGCAAGGAATATCGCACTTTGATTATCACAGAAGACCGCAATGTTCTCCTGGATTACTCCCAAATCACCTAACAAGCCTTTCAACCAGATAGCTTCTTTTACAACTTCAGTTGCTGCCATATACTCTGCTTCTGTAGTGGACAGAGCAATTGTTATATATATATATATATATAAATAATTTAAAAAAAAAAAGAGAAGAAGGGACATATATTATTAATTTAGAAACTAGAGGTCGTAGTCAAACTAAACTTGTCCTAAAATATATGCACAAACAATTTATGTACTTGTCAAAATAGAAAAGTACTATTCCTCAAGCAAAATAACTAAAAACAAGTAGTTAAGCAAGGCGAGTTTTTGCTTCGGCCTTAATGGTATAGATACACATTCAAAGTGGCCTATTGTCTAGATGATTTTATGGATGTTATTGTTCAATTGTGCAGTTAATGAGCCTGTGGCATACTTTTTTTATCATGTTTCTAAAAATGGATATTCCCATTTATTCACATTTCAATAATAATAATAATTCACACACAACAATAATGCAATGCAGAAATGGTATTAGATGTCGTTCTAGTGTAAATTCTTGAAAACTCAAGAAGGGGGCTCTCACAAAGAAAAAAAAACTCAATTGAGAAAATACTCAATATTATTGATGAGAAACTTATGTAAAGAAACCTCAATAACAAGCTTATTTGAACTAGTTAGGATTATCCTATTCTTAATAAATTTATGACTCCTTATAAGAAAAAGAATATGACTTAAATAAGAAATATCAAGCAAATCATAATCAAACTAGAAAAAGAAATTTAAGCGTATCCTAATCAAACTAGAAAAAGAAATTTAAACTTATACTCCTACTATGATTATATTTGTCTAATATTAGTCTCCTCTCTCTAGAAGAACTCGTCTTTGAGTTTTTCAATCATATGGCAATGGTGAAGGACCATGATACTCGAACAAGTCTTGAATATTAAAAGTTTTGGAAATATTTTTATTGGCTAGTAGGTCCACGATATAAGCATTATCATTGATTTTTTGTAGGATACGAAATGGTCCAATCTTCTTTTGCTTGAGCTTATTGTATTCTCCAACAGGAAGTCTGTCTTTTTGTACATAAACCATCACTTGATCTTGTAGCAAAGGATTTGAAGTGCTTATGCTTATCTGCATTTGTCTTATGCTTACTAGCAGATTCTCCCAATTTCTTCCTAACTTCCTCATGAACATTGATTACTTTGTCTACTATATGATCAGCAATGATTCTCATTTCAGGTAATTTAGGTAAAGGAACCAAATCTAAGGTATGTAAGGAAGATTTAATGTAGTGACTTCCTACTTGATCGATTGGCCATATTATTATAAGCAAACTCTGCTTGAGGTAGAACATAATCCCATTAGTGGGGATCTTCTTTAATCAAACTTCACATAATATTACCTAATGTGCGATTAACAACTTCAGTTTACCCATAAGTCTGTGGGTGACAAGTACTACTATATTGTAAAGATGTATCTAGTCTTCTCCATAAGGTCTTCCAAAAGTAGCTTAAGAATTTACTATCTCGATCGCAACAATAATCTTAGATAATCTACATAAGCGAACAATCTCCTAAAAGAATAGTTGGGCAATATTCCTTACATCAGAAGTCTTTTTGCATGGAAAGAAGTGTGCCATTTTAGAAAATCGATCAATAATTACGAAGATAAAATTTGTTTTTCGTTGAGTTCGTGGAAGTACCAATATGAAATCCATAGAAAAATCTTCTCAAGGAGCCTTAGGAATATGGAGAGGAGTGTATAAACCCATACTCTTTGCATGGCCTTTAGCGATTTGGCACGTGTAACAATATTTAATTAACTTCTCAACATCTCTTTTAAGATGTAGCTAGTAGTATCATGCTTCCACTCATGCAATGTTTTTATCTCGACCCATATGTCCTCCTAATCCTCCACTATGTAGCTCTAGAATTATATGCTCCCTTAAAGATCCTTGAGGAATGCATAGACGATCTCCAAAGAATAGGAATCCATCATAAATCTGATACTTGCTTGAAGCTCTTGAGGTACAGTTCTTTCATTCATGTTTGAAATCTTCATCATCTGCGAAGAGATTATTTAGATATTCAAAGCTAATAATGTCAATCTTTACCGAGGTAAGAAAAACTAGTCAGTGACTTAAAGCATTAGCTACTTTGTTCAGTTGCCCTGACTTGTGCTTAAAAGATAAAGTAAACCTTTGAATGTTGGCAATCCATCAAGCATGCTTGTGATTTGGCTTTGAAGAATTGGTGAAGAATTCGGGTGCTTCATGATCACTATTCAGAACAAATTCCTTTTGAATTAAATAAAGCTCCCATTATTGTAACATACAAATAGTAGCATATAACTCTCGTTTAAAAGTAGCCCACTTCTGTCTAGCCTCATTAAGCTTCTCGCTAAAGAATGCTAAAGGTCGACCTCCCTGAGATAGGACAACTCCAATTCCAAACCCAAAAGCATCACAATCAACTTCAAATAACTTACAGAAATTTGGGAATGTAAGGATTGGTGTTATGGTTAATCTTTCTTTCAACTTTAGAAAACTCTACTCTACCTTATCTATCCAAACCAACTGCTTCTGCTTTAGGCAATCAGTGAGAAGAGTAGCAATGGTACTACAATCTTTAACGAAACCCCCATAAAATATAGCAAGTCCATGGAAACTTCTTACTTCTCTGATATTTGTAGGTGTTGGCCACTCTTATATAGCTTCCATTTTCTCTTCATCTACTTTGATGCCTTCAACACTCACAATATAGCCTAAGAATATTAGACTATCCATAAAAAATAACTATATTTCCTCAAGTTAAGAATATCAAGCATATCATCTAGTTGATGATTTCTTTAACCTTCCCAATTTATCAAGCATATCATCTAGTTGAGGAATTGGAAATCGATATTTCACTATGATTTCATTGATAGCGTTGCTATCTACACATATTCTCCAACTTTCATCTTTCTTTGGAGTTAGTAAAATAAAGCATACACATAATATTGGCTCATACTTTCATGAGTTAGGCCTTTTTGGAGTAATTCCTCAACTTGTTCTTGTAGGATCTCATTCTCCTTTGGGCTCATACGATAATGAGGCAAGTTGGGTAGGCTAGCTCTAGGGACAAGGTCAATTTGATGCTGAATATTCCTCATAGGAGCTAACTTGTTAGGAAATTCTTTGGGCATGATATCCTGAAATTTCTTGGAGTAGTGGCTAGAGTTATTTGGGCACCGATCCTGCTTCGGCTACCTCTTTTGGTACTAAAAGATAGGTTCCATTGACTTTTGACTTCATTAGAGCAAGGATAACCTTTTATGTTGTCTCTGTAAAAAATGGATGTATTACATTTCCCATGATGTACTGTATTAAGATCAAATTGCCAGGGTTTCTCGAGTAGCATATGACAAGTGTTCATGTCAAAAAAATCGCAAGTTACTTCATCTTTGTATCTTCTGATGGAAAAAGGAATGCGGTATTGTTTAATAACTTTAGTAGTCTCTCCAACATCATTTATCCATCCAATACGATAAGGAGATGGATGTCTATATGTTTTAAGTTGTAACTTGTCAACTATGATCTTGCAAACTATATTCTCACTAATACCATTGTCAATAATCAGATCACATACCCTCCCATTGATTGTAAGGCTTTCATTGTTTCGCGTCATGCGTCTGTTGAATGGTATTGTTATTGTTCAAGTCACTTTATTCCTCTTTTAATTCGATTTTCAAATTGAGTATCGCTTTCTCCAGAAACCATTGTGCTTTTTTTTTTTTACTTTTCTTTGAGGTTTTTGTAAGAACATAAAAATTAAAGGCCAATAATGTAATTAAAAGAAAGTATTGGGTAAAACTTGTAAATAAGTAAAATATAGGATCACCGGCGACAATGATCGAGAAATTGGACAAGGATGGGTATATCTAGAAGATTTGAGGTCAGTTAGTGTGATGGTGTGGTGGATTGACTCAAATAGTTGTAGATTGACAGAAAAATTGAAGTGAAATGGCGATGGGAGTTTGCTTCGGTTTTTTATGAACATGACAGTAAATGACGGTAGGAATTGGCCAGAAAGAAAGGGCCAATGACGGTAGTGGCTAGCAAATCGGGCAGATTCTGGCGAATCGAGCTACAAAGATCGTAGTTGTTTAGCAGCTGTTTTGGTGTGTTTTCGGTGGCTCCGGTGGTAGATTGGTGGTGTTGACGACTGAGGCAAGTTCGGCAGTGTGCAGGTGTTTTGATGGTAGTGGAGATCGATAGGAAAAAAAAAAAAAAGAATTGCAACAGCGGTTTTTTTGTAATTTTTTTAATTGATGGTTTTAATGGATGATGGAGGAAGTATTTGCGTATGGAGAGTGGTTAATGGTCAGGAAAGCTTTGCTCGACATAGAGAAAGACTCTGATACCACTTGACGCAGTGTGGAAGTGACACTAGTGTCGTTCTAGCGTATGTTTTTGAAAACTCAAGAAAGTTCTCATAAATAAGAAAAATATCTTAATTGAGAAAATAGTGAATATTATTGATCGAAATTTGTGTAAATAAACAAGTATAATAAGTCTATTTATGCTAATTAGGATTATCTTATTCCTAATTAACTTATTACTTCTTATAAGAAAAGAAATATAGTTTAAACACGAAAATATAAATTAAATTCTACTATGATAGACATGTGGGCTTCCACCATAGGTCCAGCCCACCAATATCACACACATCATCTCGTTTGTTAGTTTTTTTTTTTTTTCTACCATACACACTATTGCACATATAATGTGCACATCACATGACATGCACGTGTAATTGTATGTGTGATTTTAGCTATGCACACTGTTTTGCCATCTTAAACTTGGCAAAGCATGAATGCTCGCACACATCATCTCATTTTGTACTATCCCAATTTAAAAATTATTCTCACAAAAATAATGATGTACAAACTGAAAAGAGTACAAAATTTATAAGAGACAAAAGAAAATATTTTATTAGTGATAATAAGCTATTTTTTGTACTAATTTTTGTTCACCTATCACTACTGTTCTCAAAGGAATAATAGCCCCGCTCCCTTTGTTTTTATATTCTTCCTTTAATATTTTCTATATTACCAATAGGGTAAATTTCCTGTTACCCCCTTATTAAATTAACATACTTCAATTTTTCCACAAAAAGTATGAAAACTTTAATTTACCCCCCAAATACCCTTTTTTAAACAATTGACTTGAAAAAAATACAAGAATACCCATAATCCTAACTAACTTTGTTACTGTTCAATTTTACTACTGTTAGGGCCAGGGATATTTTCGTATTTTTCTAAGTCAACGTCGGTCAATTGTTAAAAATAACGGTATTTTAGTGGTAAATTTAAGTTTTCATACTTTTAGTAGGTGAATTAAAGATTGTCATTTTAACTGAGGGTAGAATGAAATTTACCCTTATCAATATTATAAGAAATAATTACTTCACACGCAACAATTGTCTTTTTTAAATTTTTAAGGAAAAAAAATGTACATTATACCCCTCAAAATCATTGATCTGATATATTTATTCGTTTTCCTCATCATAAAACTGATTTCTTAACTCGTTCGTCGTTAATAATAATTTTGAATCTGAATATTAGCAATACTTTGATAGGACTCACTAAAATTATTATAAAACAAAACCTTATCCCCCGCAAACTCTATGTGATGAATATGAATTGTCGATGAACCAAGCAGCTAGCATGTCTACTGCTCTGAGCCACATTAGGAACCGCACTCAAATCCGAGGACAATTATCATAATGTAATTATTTTAATTCACTTAATCTAACAAGTAGTATGTTGTTCCTATAAAAAAAAAAAAAAAAAAAAAAAAACTAGTATGTTGGAACGGTGAATTAAGATAAGGTGATAGATTTTTATAATCAATTTTTTTTTTTGCCATAAATAACTAATTGATTGAGTTTGATCAAGATACATTATACATACATTGAATTTCCTTCTATTATGTCCTTCTATTATGTTTGACTCATGGTAATCCCTGGAGGCAGAAACCTACCATCTTTTGTGCTAAGATAATTTAAAAACGAAAAATGAGATTTAGCCTGAAATTTCGTTAATTCAAATTTACCAGAGTTTTATTTATTTATTTATATATATATATATATATATATTTTTGAGCAATGAGTCATAGCTCAAAAAAGTTGGTCGGCGATGGATCATCTGTCAATTTTGGTTTGATTTTAATAGAAAAAGTTAATTTTGATAAATTCGGTAAAAAGAATTTGGGGCCAAATCTCAATGTTGTTTAAAAACTAGTGAAGTAATAACAACAAAAATTCAACAGGATGATTCACTTCTAGTACAAAAGTACATACAACATGACATCAAAAGAACATATAAATTTCTAGCACGTAATTTGAGTGAACATTTGGCCATTCATTACTGTTCTTGTATCCAGCTTATTATCTTCGAATTGCTCTACAAGACCAAAATGAGCCATCAATAACCATACAAAAGTAATAAGCTCCCCACCCTCACCAACTTGTTGGGCATGTGTCCTTGGGCTGCAGTGACATGCCGCATATGACAACAATTCCACCCACACTTGGCTCATTAACTTCCATTTCTTCCCCACCTCCAACTCTTGAAGCTCTTTGGCCAACATGCTCGCATCAAACAATACAGATTTTGTTTTATCGCCCTTCACATACCTAGGTGGAAAAGATGTATCCACTTTCAGAATGCTTTCACAGGCCATCTTTACCGCATTTGATCTTATACCCTTTTCTCTAAAGAATCTGACGGCATCTGCAATAGTGTCTTGCAATCTTATTTTTGCAGTCACTGCCACAGCATCCATTATGGCAGGCTTTGATACTAAAAGATACAGAATGTAATCCGAGAGCAGCTTGCTGAATTCTCGAGCATTGAAAGTAATTTCATCAGCACCTTCTTCACTAGTGTAGTAAAGGAGTTCGGTAGCAGTGTGCCATAACAGAATGCTTTCATCATAGGCAACATCAGCAATACCATAACTCTCTAGAACAACTTCTCCATTCCACTCCTGCAGAATCCAATCGCCTTTAGCTGAACATATTCTCCTCAAAGCCTCAGGAGATCCTGCACTCAGAGATTTTCTTTTAACCTCATTGTATATAAGCAGCCACAATTCTTTAGTAAATTTCTCATGGGATAGATATAGTTTGATATTTATCTTATCCACAATACCAGCTAGGCCCAACAAAGCAAGGAATTTCTTGATTATAAAGCCTAAAACACCGATGATTTTGTAAATTTGCAGAAACTGCATGCCCTTGTTTATGGTCTTGGCTATAATCTGAAATATTACATCAATGCCCAAATTATTAATGACTTTATTGCAGCAGGCAAGACCATGCACTCTGCTTGGACGTGCCTTGAGGCAATATCTTATCAAGCTGTGTCCTGAGACAGAGCCAGACCACCTGCGAAACATGAAGGGTGTTTCCAACACCTTATGCTTGATTCCGCGGTGTGAATGCTGCGCATGACATTCTTGCCACCTTGGGCTCTTGAGAGCAAGACACCAGCGGAGAGCATCGGCTATGCGGCTTTTGGTCTTCCCAAGTCTTGACTCATTGTTTCCATTTCTGAGAGCAACAAATGTCTCATCAGAGAAAACAAGCACGAGGAAAGCTATGATGTCAAGGGTCGCGGCACCCAAGAGCAGGGCGTATGTAACTCCAACATCAAACTCATTGAAACCATTCTTCTCCACTCGGAAATAGAAGATTGAAAGCGCTACAAGAACAGAGCCAAAAGATGTGAATCGCAAAATAATTCCCAGTACGGAATGTGTTACCTGGACCTTGGTATGGAAAACATCATAAATAAAGTTGAGTTCAACCTCAATTATTCTCAATGCATCTTCTGGACTAAACTCCGTAGTAAACGAAGCTCGTGTGCTGTAAAGCTGGCGGAAGCTGGAGATGAGATCGACAATTAGCCCTTTGAAATGATTGAAGTATTGACTAGCAAAGTGCATCACCTCCAAATAATCTAGTTTATTCTCAATATTACCAGGATCCCTATAAAAAAATTGAGGCTCTGGCACCACCGATATGCCCGTTTGAATATTAGCCTGAATATTAGAAGCATATGTCTCCATGAACTTTGCGTAATTTGGGCCAGGATCAGGTTTCTTAAGCATCGAGTCTCGGAATTTCTCCAAGCTTGCAAGAAACAGAGCACGAGTCCTCTCCAAATACTTGATAATTCCCGCAATAAACATGAGTATTGTTGGGAACAGAAGGTCGTTTCCGGGAAGCGTCAGGAGGCAAATATAACCAGCGGCAACAGCCTGGAATATTAGACCAAACAGGTGCCTGAGCCAGAGTTCGTTATCTTCAAGAGCAAATGCAGTTATAGCGTCCGGACCACCGAGGTGTAACAATAGAAATGGAGCCCAAAATGCTAAAAGCTCCTTATGCTTCTTCTCGGAAGTATCCTTTGCATTTTCTGCAATGAGTCCGACGGCAAAATTAGCAGCCCAATCTGCAAGCAAGTACGCTGACCAGATTACGGATATGATCAGTTTATTGCCCGTGCCTTTTCGGAGAGGAGCAAACAGAATCAAGACCATTTGTAATGAAAGACTGAACAAGATTACACCTCGTATGTTCCAGTTATCCCATATCTGCTTGACGCTTTCAGGAATTGGATTAACCATTTTCTGAGTTGCTATAGAGATTAGAAACAACGGATTTTAGCGTCTTGCATGTTATTTTTCAGACAACAAAAACAGGAATATATAGATTGAGGCTTTCTTTTTTTTTTTTTAATTTTTTGGGGTTGAAATTTTAATTTGTGACTTCCATTATTACCTTCTAGAAATATCTGTTGTCAAAATCATAGGGGTAGTTTAAGGTAAAAAGAGTGCGTCGGCTCTAAGGCCCATTGTGAACAGAAGGCGATTGACCTTTGGATCATTTTTGGCATCTTGCCTGGTAAAATCCAGAACATTATTTTTTTGTTGGACCTAGTATATGATTTGATTGTGCTATGTGCACGTTAAAAAATTAATTTTCCTTTATGTGCGGGCCTAGTGTAGTTTTTTTTTTTTTTGACAATAGGCCTAGTGTAGGTTTAATTATTAGATAACATCAAAATAATTCAACCTTTCTTTTTGCATATCTTTGCACGACTCACTTACAGCCAAAAATTAATAATTGTTGCCAACTATCTAACATCATTCTCATTTTTTTTCCCCTAAAGATCAAACTTTATTGGGCAAGTATTGGTCTAGTGTTGGGTTTTTGCTTTTGCCTCAATTTTGTTATGCAACGTGCATACAAGTTCAAGTCAACACATGATGCGGACATTTATTGCCCCCATAAATATAAGTAGGAAAATAGGCTAGAATGGCGAGAGAAGGGCGAAATCCCACTATCACGCACCATTCTAAACCAAGAAAAAAAAATAATATTAAAAAAATTCTGCCTCACTAAGAAAACAAAAATAAAGTAAAAAGCCTATGGCAACGTGTGGGAATAATAATATCTATGGCAGCCAAACGTCGGCACTTTACTTAGAAACAAAAAACTACCATTTTCTTCTAAGCTTCTTGACTCGTTTTGGTTACCCAAATCTCCCCCTTGTCTTCAGGGTAATTCCCAACATTTCTTGTTTCTCTGTTTACACTCTTGCTGAAATGTGAACTAAATACTCAGTCCCCACATGTCATATGTTGATTTCTTGTTTGCATGAAATGTTGTTTGACAAGAGTTTGGAACGAAACCGACATGATCCATAATGTCGTTCAATGCTATAAGTAGCTCACATGTCTGGCACGTGAGCTGAAGGAAATACTTAGTCACTTGAAACGACTAAGTAAGATGTCATTTCAAACCTACTTTCAGAGACATGCTGCAAGCACGTGACTGAGGTTGATAATTCTGTTAGAATTAGCGGGAAAAGCCGCTGATGAAGAAAGATCTAGAATCAGTTGATAAAAGGGCTGGAGTTCTGGGTTTGTAACAGACTGACACGAGAGAGAACATTGATAAGGGAATGTGAGAGAGAGTTGTGAAAAGCTTGTATTCTCCATTTGTGTTAATGCTCTCTGTAACTCTTGAAAGCAATAAGAAGTGAAATCACAGTGCTTGTTTCTAGTGGATGTAGGCGTCATTAATTTGGTGCTGAACCACTTAAATTCGTGTGCGTTTTGTCTCTGATTTGTTTCTTATTCTTGATTCACATTGTGTTGAGTGATTCTTGGGTCAAGGTCAGTGAGTTAAGTGTTCTTGGGGTGAGTTTGGTCTCAGTAGTTTGGGTCTAAACCACAATAAATTGGTATCAGAGCCATTGCTCTCTGGCTCTAGATTCAAGAAATGGGTGCCGAGATCGATCTGGAAAAGTTCACAGGGCAGAATGATTTCAATATGTGGAAGATCAAGATGGAGGCTTTGCTGATCACTCAAGGTTTGGGAGATGCCATTGAACCAGCCTCCAAGAAAGAAGGAATATAGGGCTCTTCTTCTACAACTCCTGAACAAGCTGCTGAGATTGATAAGAAGGCTAGGAGTTCTATCATTCTCAGCGTAGGGGATTCTGTGATAAGGGAGGTTGCGAAAGAAAGAACTGTTGTAGGGCTATGGACAAAATTAGAGAATCTATATATGACAAAATCTCTTGCAAATAGTCTGTACATCAAAAAGAAAATGTTCTCATTAAGGATGGTTGAAGGATCATCAGCATATTGATGAGTTCAACAAGGCTTGTGATGCTCTGGAGACTATTGATAAAGGTTTGAGTGATGAGAATAAAGCACTTCTGTTAATTAGCTCATTGCCTAAATCATATGAGCATTTTGTTGACGCTCTATTATATGATAGACATACACTTTCTTTGGAAGAGGTTAAATCAGCTCTTGGCAAAAAGAAACTGAAAGACAAGCAAGAGAAGACTGACAGTAAGTCTGGTGAGGGTTTAATGGCCAAAGGCAGACCTGAGAAGAGGGAAGGCAAATGAAAGAAACAAGGAAGATCTAAGTCAAAACAGAAGTAACTTAAATGCTTCCATTGTCACAATAAAGGGCATTTCAAGAGGGATTACCCTGAGAGAAAGTCCAAGATCAAATATTCAAAGGATAAAGTAGAGAATGCAGCAATTGCCACAAATGAATCCAGTTATGAAACGGCTGAAGTACTCATAGCTTCCAAAGAAAAGATTCAAGGTGAGTGGGTTCTTGACTCAAGATGCACCTTTCATATGTGCCCAAATAGAAACTATTTTACATCATATCAATCATGTGATGGTGGTATGGTATTAATGGGGAATAATTCCATATGTAAAGTAGTTGGTATAGAGACTATTAGCCTAAAAATGTTTGATGGTGTGGTAAGGGAAATAACACAAGTCAGACATGTTTCTGACCTTAAAAGAAATTTAATTTCTGTGGGGATGTTAGATCAAATAGGATGTACTGTGAAGGCTGAGAAAGGTGTGTTGAGAGTGATAAAGGGCTCAATGGTCATAATGAAGGGTAACAAAAACAATGGCATGTATGTTATGAATGGACAAACAATCATATTGGGGAGGCAAGTATAACTGAGAGTGGTGAGGATAAATCTAAGCTCTCGCACTTAAGGTTAGGACATATGAGTGAGAAGGGGTTGAAAGAACTGGAAAAAAAAAAAAGGGTGTTTGGGAAAGATCAGCTGAACTCTTTGGGATTCTGTGAAGACTGTATGCTAGAGAAGGCTTCCAAGATAAAGTTTGAATCTGCAGTTTACACTACCAAAGAAAAGCTTGGCTACATACACTTTGATCTGTGGGGACCTGCACAGGTAACCTCTCTAGGTGGTTGTAAATTTTTTCTGACCTTTAGAGATTATTTTTCTAGAATGGTGTGGGTTTATGCCCTAAAATCTAAAGATGAAGTCCTTGAAAGGTTCAAAAGGTGGAAAGTTTTGGTTGAAAACCAAACAACTTTGAAGGTGAAAGTATTAAGAACAGATAATGGACTGGAATACTGTAACAAGTTGTTTGAGGAATATTGTGAGAAGAATGGTATTTTGAGGCATAAAATAGTAACATACACTCCTCAGCAAAATGGCCTTGCTGAAAGAATAACCAGAACATTAATGGAGAAAGTGAGATGTCTGCTGATTCACTCAAAATTACCAAAAGCTCTTTGGGTAGAAGCCTTAAACATAACCTGCTATTTGGTGAATAGAAGTCCATCAACAGTTATAGGCTGTAAGACACCAATGGAACTGTGGTTAGGAAGAGTAGCTGATTACTCTAAGCTCATGATTTTTGGCTGTGAAGCATATGCTCATGTGAAGTAGGGGAAGTTAGAAGCAAGAGCCTTGAAGTGCAAATTTCTGGGCTATCATGAGGGGGTCAAAGGCTACAGGTTATGGTGTACTGATTTCAAACCACCAAAGTGCATAATAAGCAGGGATGTAACCTTCAATGAAGCAGAAATGTTGAACAAAAGAAGGAGTTATGAGATTAAAGAAAAGAAGCCAGAAGCTGAAGATGAGAAAATTCAGTTTGAGGTGGAGCCTGTTGAAGGTAAGAAGACTGAAACATTCATAACAGAAGAATTAGGAGAGGTTGATGATGGATCTGATGTTGAAGAAGAGTCAGAATCAACTGAGAGTGGATGTAGTACTTACCAACTAGCAAGGGACAGAAAAATGAGAACAATCAGACCACCAAAGAGGTATGCAGTTGCAGATTTAATTGCTTATGCTTTATCAACTGCTCATGAGATCAATGATGATGAACCAAAGACTTATCAAGAAGCAATCACAAGCAAGAATAGGTTGGAATGGAAAAGGGCAATGGATGAGGAAGTTGAGTCTCTCATGAAAAATAAAACATGGAAGCTGATCAAGAAGCCAGAAAAGAATAAGGCTGTAAGCTGCAAATGGATATATAAAATCAAGGAAGGGATACCTAGAGCAGAACCTAGGAGGCTTAAGGCTAGGTTAGTAGCAAGAGGCTTCATACAAAGGGAGGGTGTTGACTTCACTGAAGTGTTTTCTCAAGTAGTGAGACATGCATCCATAAGAGTCATCTTTGCACTTGTGGCTGTGCAAGACATGCATCTTGAACAGATGGATGTTAAAACAGCTTTTCTACATGGTAAATTACAAGAGGAGATTGTAATGGAGCAGCCTGAAGGGTATGAAGTACTTGGCAAAAGGGATTATGTCTGTTTGCTTAAGAAGTCTCTCTATGGCTTGAAGCAGTCACCTAGGCAATGGTACCTAAGGTTTGACAGCTTCATGGTGAAACATGCCTACAACAGATGCAGCTATGATTGTTGTGTGTATTACAGGGAGATAAGTGAGAAAAAGAGGATCTACCTACTGCTGTATGTTAATGATATGTTGATTGCATGTCATGATAGAGCAAAGATTGATCAGTTAAAGGGATTATTGAGCAGTGAATTTGAAATGAAGGATATTGGGCTTGCAAAGAAGATTCTTGGGGTGGAAATCATCAGAAACAGGAAAGTTGGAATAATGTTTCTGACTCAAAAAGATTACATTGAGAAAGTGCTGATTAGGTTTGGTATGAATGAATCCAAATCTATTCAAACACCATTGGCAAGTCATTTCAAGCTATCAGCAGCTATGTGTCCCCAAACAGCTACATAATAGCAAGAAATGTCAAAAGTCCCTTACTCAAATATTGTAGGGAGCCTCATGTATGCAATGGTGCTAACCAGACCAGACATTTCACATGCCCTAAGTGTGGTGAGTAGGTTTATGTCAAACCCAGGGATTGACCACTAGAGGGCAGTAAAATGGATAAAGAGGTACCTTAGGGGCACTGCAGAGTATGGTCTGCTATATGGTGGATCTGGAAATGAAGGAAATATTTTAGTAAGCTATGTAAGCTCAGATTTTACTGGGGATCTCGACAAGAGAAGGTCACTGACAGGATATTTGTTTACCTTGGGGGGATGTACAGTCAACTAGAAAGCTACATTACATAATGTAGTGGCTCTGTCAACTACAGAAGCTGAGTACACAACAGCTGCAGAAGCTCTCAAGGAAGCCATTTGGCTGAAGGGAATGGTTACTGAACTTGGAGCTGAACAAGACTCAGTTGAGGTTTATTGTGATAGTCAGAGTGCAATTCACCTCAGCAAAAACCAGACACATCATGATAAGACTAAATATATTGATGTGAAGCTCTATTTTGTAAGGCTTGAAGTATCCAGAGGTGTTGTAAAGCTTCTAAAGATAAATACAGAGGAGAATCCAGCTGACATGCTAACCAAGGCAGTACCTTCTGCTAAGTTCAATCTCTGCATAAACTTAGTAGGGATTTGCAAGAATTGACGCTACAAATAGTGAGGAAGAAAGCATTGTAGAGTAACTTGAAGTATTGAGCTCAAGGTGGAGATTGCTGAAATGTGAACTAAATACTCTGTCCCGACATGTCATATGTTGATTTCTTGTTTGCATGAAATGTCGTTTGACAAGAGTTTGGAACGAAACTGACATGATCAAAATTGTCGTTCAATGTTATAAGTAGCTCACATGTCTGGCACGTGAGCTGAAGGAAATACTTAGTCACTTGAAAAGACTAAGTAAGATGTTGTTTCAAACCTGCTTTCAGAGACAGCTGCAAGCACGTGACTGAGGTTGATAATTCTGTTAGAATTAAAGGGAAAAGCCGCTGATAAAGAAAGATCCAGAATCAGTTGATAAAAGGGCTGGAGTTCTGGGTTTGTAATAGACTGACACGAGAGAGAACATTTATAAGGGAATGTGAGAGAGAGTTGTGAAAAGCTTGTATTCTCCATTTGTGTTAATGCTCTCTGTAACTCTTGAAAGCAATAAGAAGTGAAATCACAGTGCTTGTTTCCAGTGGATTTAGGCATAATTAATTTGGTGCTGAACCACTTAAATTCGTGTGTGTTTTGTCTCTGATTTGTTTCTTATTCTTGATTCTCAGTGTGTTGAGTGATTCTTGGTAGGTTCTTGGGTCAAGGTCAGTGAGTTTAAGTGTTCTTGGGGTGAGTTTGGTCTCGGTAGTTTGGGTCTAAACCACAACAACTCTCCTTATTATTTTTGGTAGATTTGTCATTGTTCTATGTTAATGTGTGCAAAATTTCTGTTTTTGTGGGTTTTGTGTTTCTTTTATGATCTTACTTATCTGCTCTTCCGAATAAATGAACAAAATTTTATTGGAGGAGATAAACAACTGATTCACTAAGGGAAAAAAAGTTGTTAGCTTTTGATTGACTCGATGTTTTGAAGCTTTTATGAATAAAAATTCTTACTTTTACAGTGTACTTACTCTTTGTGATGATATTCTTCTACTTTGATTTTGTTTTCGAAGAAAGCCTGAGTTAGCATGTTCATTCGCTCAGTGATGTCAATTAGCACAAGTAAAAATGATAATCTAATGTTTTATGTGTCTTCCTTTCATAGTACACGGGAAACTATGTATGAGTGCGCGAGTGAGAGAGAGATCATGAAATAATAACTTGGGCGATGACCGTGTCATCGTTGGCGGTCGTGTCGTCGTCGGCAATGATACTGTTGAGCGAGGGAAGAAAATGGTGAGGACGGAGGGAAGTGGGTGAGAGTGGATAAGCTGATAGAGTTTTCGATTTCTCAATTATTTTTTATTAATTTATTATTTTTTTTTATCTCGAAGGGCGCGTGATAGTGGCGAGAGAAACGGCAGCATACTTCTCTCACCCTTCTAGACACGGAATAGGATCCTCTCCTGATCTGAGTTCTACTGAACTTTTAAAGATCTTCTGGCATGTATCTTTTAATAGTAGTGTATGGGTAAGATTCAACTTCTTTTACATTTTTATTTATTAACAACCAATCAACAATTAAGTTATTTGCTCAGGACATGATCAGATTAAGAGAGAATCATAATCCACAGTACACCTAGCAAAACTCATATAAGTATGGTAAATATCTTTCCAAACATTAGTTCCAAATATTAGTGGGTGCAGATTTCTAAACTGATCTTGTGCCATTTGTTCATTTTTATTTTTTACTTTGTGTAAAGATAATTTTATCTTTATCTACGATGTTTGTCTATTCAGATCTTTAAATTTATGGTGATTGTGATTATTTATTGATTTATTATTATTAGTATAGTAATATATTTCCTTTCAGATCATTGATTCATATGAATTAGACTTTATATATGCTACACTACATTGATCTTTACCCCAAGAAAAAAAAATCATATTATATCAATTGGAATATCCTAACCTCTTGCATAAATTAGCAAGTGTACTAGTCGGCACAAGTAATATAATAAAGAGTAAAGTATCGTCCCATAAAGATTGTAAATCCTATTATCTATCGAATTTATTCTAACTCTAATTTATTTAAATAATCGAATAAGCGAATTTAGATTAAAATTTAAATAAAATAAAATAACCAAAAATTAAATAAAGAAGCAAGCAGTAATAGAAATCACTAGGAGATTAAGATGATAGGACATTTGATTTCACCATAACTAATCCAAATTAATCCTCCATCTATGCTATTAAATTTTATTACCCATGTTGACAGTAAATTTCCCTAACATATTTAATATCCTCTCTCGACTAATATAAAAAATATCATCACATATTAACTCACTATATCTTTATATGAATTTAAATATGTAAAGATTCATTAAGTTCTATGGAAATTTTTAGATAAAACTACACGATTCTCGTTGGCACATCTCTATCTTTTGTTCAATTCATGTCATTTATTATATAGAGTAAAGACACATAAATCTCCTCCCAGACTCATTATGTATCCTCAAATCATTCGCATTAAGTACAATAATGAACACTTAATTATAGAATAATAAATTAAAAATAACATAAATTTATATAATTAAATCTTTATAGTTAAGCTATATCATAACTCTAATAAAATAAATTAATTTATGAAAATATAAAGAGAATTCATAAATATTGTAGGAACATCCAGACAAGATAACTAGAAAAGAAAAAAGAAAAAAGAAAGAAAAACTCAAGATCCGTCTCTCTCTCTCTCCCCCAATTGCGGCTGCTGCTCTCGGTTTCTCTTCTTATTCTCCTCTGTGGCTTCCGCTCTCTCTCAGCATGTGCTTCCCTCCGTTCTCCAATTGGTGGTCTTTTTATATTAATAATCCTACCCGCCTCCCTTAATTCGTAAGCTTATAAGGATTTAAATTAATTAAATAAAAGCTAGATTCCTTTTGTGCACATGCTTACCATTTAAAGCCATGCTAAAATATTTGCTTCTTAACAAATCACAACATATGCGGAGCTTGCCATGTATTATTATCTAAGTGCTCTCCACGTGAATGGATGCACAATGGTTAATTAAATCTTCCTTAATTTGTTTACATTAAATTTCTTTATTTCTTTCCCTTTCTGATTCCTTTAAATAAATTTCTTCTTGAATATTTTGATTTAATTCTTCTTTAATTCTAGATTATACTCAAAATAACAAAATATAAAAACTAAGGTAAAAATTAACATAATAAAATATAATTTAACATAAAATTAAGTTAGAAAAGTATTAAAATAGTATATAAATTATCAGCGCATCATAACCCATTAAAGGATAGATGATACTTTGAAAGAGATAGGGAAATATCTTGTAGAGCTTAAATCAGGTATGTGCAAGACAATTATGCTATGTTTACTTATTGGAGTGAGAGTGAAGAATGTGAATTCTTCTCACTCCGGTGTTTACCTACATAATTTAAAGGAGGAGTGGAATCTCACTGCATGGGTCCCACTCATTTTTAGAGTGGGGAGCAGGAATCCATTGCCATCTCTTCCTTTTTTACCCTTCCTTTATTAATTTTAATATAATTTTATTTAATAAAATAAATAATATTGTTATATTATTTTATAAATTACATTTATTAAAAATAATAATATTAAACTTACTTAAATATAATATTATTATATTTAGTTAAAAATAATAATTTATATTTTTTTTAGAAGAAAAAATAATAATTTATATTGATTTTAAGTTAAAATTACTTAAATTATCAGTGCATTAAATGCCCCCAAACTTAACATTTTGCTAGTCCTCGAGCAAAAACTAAAATAGAAATTACGAAAAGAAAATCTTAACTAAACCACTTTCGCAGGTGATCGCGATTGCATTTAGCTTATGCAACAAGCCTTTAAACCTTTAGGCAGCTCTAGTGGATGAGTTATAGTCTCGTGAGGGTTTCTAGCGATGATACCCACAAACATCATCAAAAATGCCTCAAAGGTTGTATAAAGTATATAGCTCAAAGAAAATTATAAATATTTGCAAAGTTAATTTAATTCAATAGTCAGCCTCATCTTACATTAAATTCTTGTGTTGTGTGTGAACCAATTCAATCAAAAATCATTCTCAAAATTTTCAATATCAATAGTCC
This sequence comes from Citrus x limon, assembly GCA_034663535.1. NCBI lineage: Eukaryota > Viridiplantae > Streptophyta > Magnoliopsida > Sapindales > Rutaceae > Citrus > Citrus x limon. The sequence continues at coordinate 28,118,543 of CM067997.1, forward strand.
TTGTATTGAATAATAAAAGAGTAGATCAAACAAACCCCATCATCTTGATTTTTTTATTTTAATATCCACAGGCATAAATTTGTATTTTCTCTTGATTTTTCTTAAAGCACGTGCTTTTTTTTTTTAATCCATAGTCAGGAGTTTTCACTCTACCCCTTAAGGTAGCCTTCTGCTCATGCTAGATTATCCTCTGTATACTGATAGTATATAGACCCAAATTACTCAAGGATAACTTCATTTTTAAAACTTATAGGTAGCTATTTTTTACTATGGTGCCTGGTAAACTTAAGTAACGTAGAATCAAAGTAAATGACTCAATCTAAAATTCTCAACTCAAGCTAAATCAATCTCAAATCTCAAGTCAAAATTCTTAAAAAATCAATAAAAGTGCTCAAGATATTTAAACAATCACAATCAAGACAAAACCGACACAAGAATATAGTATAAACTAAGACAATATTCATCCCTTTCTAAGAATCATTTCCATTTTCAACCATATACTCGTCATAGTCATCAAAAAGAAAAAAAATTTAGTTTTTTTGTTGCTTTTTTATTTTCTCTTGTTTCAAAAAAATGAAAGTAGACATTCCCACTCCCAAACTTAAAATAAATATTGTCCTCAATGTAAAGAAAAAGAAAAGGCAAAAAAAAAAAAAAAACTCCCCTAGTTTTGCACTTGAAGATGTGAACTTATAGTTGAGTCGTTGAAAAGCATGTGAAAAGTTGATGATGTTTGTCAACCCCCAAACTTGTGCAAAAACCTAGATAAAACAAAATAAATTAAGGGAAAAAAACTAAAAAAAGGAATAAGGAAAGATAAAAACAAAAAATAATAATGACAATAATAAAGTTTAAAAAGTTTGGGTTGCCTCTTAAGAAGCATTTAATTTATAGTCATTATCCTAACTATCTTTAAAGAGATCGTTCAAGGAGGCTCGTGGATGGAAGGAGATGAACTGGATGAACCTTGCCCAGGTTTCTTACAATTAAGCCTCTTCCCACGAAAATAAGATAATGGCTTTTCATTGATAGACTGCTTATATATTGTATGAATGTCAGAAGGGTTAGACGGATAATTATCCTTAAATGCTTTGGCCATTTTTGTATATATTGTTTTCTCTTGAAGACAATCATTGAGTTCAATTGGAAACTTGATAGGTGTGTACACATTGAAAATGGTTTGCTCATTTAGAACTCTCAAAATCAATTTCCCTTCTTAAACATCAATCAAAGCTCTTCTTGTGGTTAAGAATGGTCGACCTAGAATGAAAGGTAACTATATATCTTCAGCCATATCCAAGACAATAAAATCTACAAGGAATATAAACTTGTCAACCTTCACAAGCGCATCCTCAACTATAGCCCTTGGATACTTTATAGATCTATCTACCAATTTGAGTGTAACTATTGTTGCTTTAAGTTCACCTAAACCTAATTTCTTGAAAATAGAAAAAGGCATCAAATTAATGCTTGCACTTAAGCACATAAAAGCTTTATCAAAATAACAATCAATAGAGCAAGAAATATTAAAACTCCATGGATCTTGCAGCTTTGGTGGCAATTTATTTTACAAAGATAGTAGTGCAGTCCTTAGCATTAGAGTTTCATGCTCCTTAAATTTCCTCTTGTTGGACAACATTTCTTTCATAAATTTGGCATAAAACAACATTTGTTCCAAAACATCTGCAAATGGAATGCTAATACTTAATTTCTTAAACACGTCAAGAAATCTTAAAAATTGCTTATCTATATTATTTTTCTGGAGACGCTGAAGAAAAGGGATTAAGGAACATAGGCCTTGACTGGTACTGTTGTTCTAGGTTATGGGATTTCTAAACTTGTTGCCTTTGAAACCTTGGTGGTGTCTTCAACTTGCTCTTTATCAAATTTCTTCACTTATTTTCGTGGCTCGTCAAGTTGTTTACCATTCCGTAGTACAATTGCATTAACAATTGCTCCCTTGGATTTATCTCGGTGTTACTAGGTAGAGAGCCTTGTGATCTTTTCGATACTAAATTCGCAATCTAACCCACTTGGACCTCAAGGTTCCAGATAGATGCAGCTTGATTTTGAAAATTTGTCTCTATCTTGATCATGAATTAAGACATGGTTGTTGTAAGTTGGGTAAGAGCGTCTTCAAAATTTAACTTCTTTTCTTGTGGTTAGAACCGTGGAGGTGGTGTCTATGTATTTTGAGTGTTATTCCATGAAATATTTGGATGGTTTCTCCAGCCAAGATTGTAGGTATTGGAATTTGGGTTATTTTGTTGCCTCTAAAAGTTCAACACATAATGAGCTAGTTTAGGAAATAGTGGTGCAAAAGGACTTCTACCTTGGCAATTGACACTAGCATGATTCCTTCCACATAATTCACACACTTGAGGCTGAGTTTGGATATTTAGATTGTCTAGCTTTTTATGAATAGCAGTTATTTATGCGTATAAAACAATGACAACATCAACATTATGGACTCCTGCAGTCTCCTTGGTATTGATCGCTCTGAAGAACACTGGTAATGATTAGAGGCATTTCCTCTAATAATTCATAAGTTGCTTCTGATGCTTTTCCCATTAAAGTTCCTCCTACTGCAGCATCAGTCATTTTTCTGGTATTGGATCCCAAACCATTGTCAAAATGTCTATACCTAAAGCCAAACTAGTAGACCATGATGTGTACCTTTTCTTAGTAGGTCTTTGTATCTCTCCCATGCTTTATATAATAATTCCATCTCAAGCTGAGCAAAGGTAGTGATGTCATTCCTCAACTTGGCTGTTTTTGCTGGGGGAAAGAACTTTGCTAAGAACTTTTGTGCTAAACCATCCCATGTAGTGATTGTTTTAGCAAAGAGTGAGTTTAACCACTCTTTTGCTTTATCCCTCAATGAGAACAAAAAAAGTCTTAGCTTGATAGCATTGTCTGAGACATCATTTTGCTTAAATGTGTTACAAATTTCCAGGAAATTTGCAATATGAGCATTCGGATCATCATTCGGCATCCAACAGGAAATTTGCAATATGAGCATTCGGATCATCATTCGGCATCCAACAAATTGTATTGATGCTTGAATCATCTAGATTATAGCTAGCTTAATCTCAAAACTATTAGCTTGAACAGCAGGCCGTGTAATGCTTGAGCGGGTATCATTAACTGTAGGAACAATGTAATCTCGTAAAGGTCTTGCATTCTTATTTCCTTGCACTACTTCGTCAGCCATGATTAATTGTTGCTCCGATAAAGCTTCTCTTCTTTCCCTATTAAGTCTTCGACGTGTATGTTCAATCTCTGGATCAAAAGGAAATAATTCGAAACTTCTTGAATGTCACATAAAATTAAACAAGAAAATGAAAATTAAAAATTAAAAATTAAAAAAAAAACAATTGAAATAAAATTCAAATTAAACTACGGCTAGTTGGTATCGATACTTATCCAAACAGTCCCCGACAACAGTGCCAAAAACTTTTTAAGTAAATTAGCAAGTGTACTAGTCGGCACAAGTAATTTAATGAAGAGTAGAGTATCGTCCCATGGAGATTGTATATCCTATTAGTTATCGAAATTATTCTAACCCTAATTTATTTGAATAATCAAATAAGCAAATTTAGATTAAAATTAAATAAAAGAAAACAACTAAAAATTAAATAAAAATGCAAGCAGTAAAAGAAATCACCAAAAGATTAAAATGTCAGGACATCCGATTTCACCATTACCAATCTAAATTAATCCTCTATCTATGCTATTAAAGTTTATTATTCATGTTGACAATCAATTTCCCTAACCTATTTAATATCTTCTCTCTAGTAATATAAAACATATCTTCACATATTAACCCACTATATCTATATGTGAATTTAAATATGCAAAGATTCATTAAACTCTATAGAAGTTTTTAGATAAAACTACACAAATGACATTGACACATCTCTGTCTTTCATTCAATTCATGACATCTATTACATAGAGTAAAGACACATAAATTAATCTCTTCTTAATCTCATTATGTATCCTCAAATTATTCAAATATTGGCTAGATATTTAAAAGTATTAAACACAATAATGAACATTCAATCATGAAATAATAAAATAAAAGTAACATAGATTTATAGAATTAAATCTTTATAGTTAGGCTATACCGTAGCTCTAGCCAAATAAATTAATTCATGAAAATATAAAGAGAAACCATAAATAAGCAAGACAATTAGAAAAGAAAAAAGGAAGAAAAACTCAGGATCCGACTCTCTCTCTCCCCATTGCGGCCGTTGCTCTCGGTTTCGCTTCTTATTCTCCTCTGCGGCTTCCGCTTTTTCTCTCGGCTTGTGCTCCCTTCCATTCTCCAATTGGTGGCCTTTATCTATTAATAATCCTAGTGTTAGGAAATTGAGCTTCCTCCCAGGATCTCTCCAAGCAATTTGTCAAGTAACAAATTAACAAGAAAAATTAAATGAAAAATAATATCAATCCCACAACACAAGATTTACGTGGAAAACTCCAAATCCGGAGAAAAACCACGGCCGTTGTCAAAAAGACAACCAGAGAAAAAATATTCACTATGTGGAAAATTATTACAACCACACTCTCAGAAATAATTTTCTCTCACCCAAGCCCCAGATACACCCAAAATACTAAAATTTCCTAATACTCACTTAATACTTAACTTGCATTAGATTTTACAACTTTGAATGTTTCTCTCTGGGATTGGATGCAAAATGAAATGGGGAGCTCTGCCTTTTATAGCCAAAAAATGGCTATTAAATTATTATTTTTACCACCGTCTTCATTCTTCTATTTTCTTCTTTCTTCTTTTTCTTCATTCCAAATTTGCTGCTGCCAAATTCTTCTTCTTCTTCTTTGAACAACATGGATGCTGACCATCTAGATGGCTGCTTCAAACCATCTAGATGGCTGGCTGCTTTTGACATTTCTCCCACTTGGAGATTTGATTGAGAATCAATCAATCTCCACACTAACCTTACTATTTTCCTCACCATAGAGAATTATCATACCCCACCATAAAAGAGTATACCACTTAGAATTAATTACCAATTCTAAGAATTTTACATCGGCACATGTCGAAATATCCTGCTGAAATTTATGGTGCAACTTCCATGTTGGCCTTCCTGGAAGTTTGTCAGCCATCGACATAAATTCCACCACACACCCTGCATCAATGCCAACCATGCCTTGTGTGTAAATCTTGTGGACCCGCTAGTAGTAACATATCCCCTTTCATGGTACTAGCGGTATACCATGAGGATGTCATCATCATCCATTTTACAAGGGATCATCGTCTCCCACGATGATGAGAGACTTACCACTAGCAATACTATCAGTATCTGATCTGGAGCCACTTGCCGATCCTGCTCCATTTCTACTATGACAATCTCTTTTTAAGTGTCCCGATTGTCCACACCCCCAGCAGACTCCTTTCTTCTTAGATTTATCTTTCTGCCAGTTCCCTACAACTGCCAAAGCCGAGACATCTGTAGTTTTAGTACTTTCACCACCCAGTCTTCTTTCTTCTGAGAGTAAAGTACTAGTAACTTCTTCAAGATCTACTGTCTCCTTCCCGTACATCAAAGTAGGTAACAAGTGTTTGTAGGAAGTTGGAAGTGACCATAGTAACCTAAGCGCCTTGTCCTCATCTTCAATTTTAACTCCAATGGCTTCTAGTTCTGACACAATACCATTGAGAATACTGAGGTGATCGGAAATTTTTGTACCTTCAGCCATTCGCAGTGTGTGAAATCGCTCCTTCAGGTACAATCGATTTGAGATGCTCTTTGTCTGATACAACTTTTCTAGCTTCTCCCAAAGTTCTTTCGCTGTAGGAATTTTTCCTACATTTGCAAGAACATTCTTTGCTAGCAACAGTCATATGGCACTTGCAGCTCGATCATCTAATTCTTCCCAATCTTCATCACTTATACTAGCTTTTCCAGAGCCACTACTGGAAGCAGGGGATGGCTTCCCCTTTAATGCCTTGTGTAACCCAGATTGAATCAATACATCTTTGACTTGAACTTGCCACAAGCCAAAGTTAATTCTCCCATCGAATTTTTCTATTTCAAATTTCACTGGACTTGAAAATTTCAATCCTGACATATTTGCTTTGCAGATCAGCTTTTACTTTTCACCACGGACTGTTTGGATTTGCTCCCACTGCTTCACGTGAATAGTACCATATACGTGAACAGTACCGTATATGTGAACAGTGCCCCGACACCAAAACTTCAATCAATGGCTCTGATACCACTGTTAGGAAATTGAGCTTCCTCCCAGGATCTCTCCAAGCAATTTGTCAAGTAACAAATTAACAAGAAAAATTAAATGAAAAATAATATCAATCCCACAACACAAGATTTACGTGGAAAACTCCAAATCCGGAGAAAAACCACGGCCGTTGTCAAAAAGACAACCAGAGAAAAAATATTCACTATGTGGAAAATTATTACAACCACACTCTCAGAAATAATTTTCTCTCACCCAAGCCCCAGATACACCCAAAATACTAAAATTTCCTAATACTCACTTAATACTTAACTTGCATTAGATTTTACAACTTTGAATGTTTCTCTCTGGGATTGGATGCAAAATGAAATGGGGAGCTCTGCCTTTTATAGCCAAAAAATGGCTATTAAATTATTATTTTTACCACCGTCTTCATTCTTCTATTTTCTTCTTTCTTCTTTTTCTTCATTCCAAATTTGCTGCTGCCAAATTCTTCTTCTTCTTCTTTGAACAACATGGATGCTGACCATCTAGATGGCTGCTTCAAACCATCTAGATGGCTGGCTGCTTTTGACACCTAGCTGCCTCCTTTAATTCCTAAGATTATAAGGATTTAAATTAATTAAATAAAGCAAGATTCCTTTTGTGCACATGCTTGCCATTTACAGCCATGCGAAAATATTTGCTTCCTTAATAAATGACAACATATGCAGAGCTTGATATGTATTATTATCTAAGTGCTCTCCACGTGCATGCATGCACAATGGTTAATTAAATCTTCCTTGATTTGATAAAATTAAATTGTTTTATTTATTTTCCCTTTCTATGGTTAATTAAATCTTCCTTGATTTGATAAAATTAAATTGTTTTATTTATTTTCCCTTTCTGATTCTTTCAAGCAGATTTTTTTCTGAATATTTTGATTTAATCCTCTTTAATTTTAAATTATACTTATAATAACAAAAAAAAATAAGATAAAAGTTAACGTAATAAAATACAATTTGACATAACATTAAGTTAGTAAAGTATTAAAATAATATATAAATTATTAGCGCATCATAACCCATTAAAGAATCGATGATGCTTCGAAAGAGATGAGGGAAAAATCTCGTAGAGCGTAAACTAGATATGCACAAGATATTTATGTTATGTTTACTAACCGGAGTGGGAGTGAAGAATGTGAATTCCTCATACTTTGGTGTTTACTTACACAATTTAAGGGAGGAGTGGAATCTCACTCCATGGATCCCACTCATTTTTTAGAGTGAGGAGTGAGAATCTATTGTCATCTCTTCCTTTTTTATCCTTCTTTTATTTAATTTAATATAATTTTATTTAATAAAATCATTTTTATTTTATAAATTACATTTATTAAAAATAATAATATTATTATGTTTATTCGAAATAGTAGTATTATATTTATTCAATATTAATAATTAATAATAATAAATAGTTTATTCTAAGAAAATATTAATTTTGTACGATATTATTAATAACAATGTTTCATTTGTGTTACTATTATCAATAATTTTTTATTTACATAATTGAAATTAAAATTAATAAAAAATTATGGTTTACATAATTAAGGATGTTAATAATTATTATTAAATTTTAAATATTATAAAATAGATATTTTATTTTTCAAATATAATTTTTGTATTAATTTTATAATTAAAAATTAATTTTTTTTAAATAAGAGTAAAATTGTAATTTGAAATCATTTACTTCTAATCAAATACAAAGTAAACACATAAATTGAATTATAATTCCAATTTCATACTCTTATTACAGTGTAAGTAAACAACTTACTTTTACTCCCGCTCCACATTCCAAATCCCAAAATTCTCACTTCTCAAGATTTCCACTCCAATCCAAAAATGTAAACATTACCTTATTGGTTAGCTTTTATCCTATGATACTTATATGTGTACAAATCAATTTATACAATTGTTATTATATTTGAAGTATGAAAATAAAACGAAAATTTAATGTGCAATTTTTTTTAATTAATTAGGCCCTCATTTGAAGAAAGAGTGAAATCAATACCTGTTTGTTTTATGTGCACAACAATTCATATGGTTCCCATAATAGATAATAATATCTACTTCCTGTTCCAATGCCAAAGATATTGTATTGAAAAAAAAATTAACATTTTTTAGGGTAATGATAGATATAAAAAAAATCCTGAATAATATGATATGCATTAAATGGTTGTTTATAAAATTTAGATAAATTATTTGTATTATTTTACCAATCAATTTATAAATACCACATCATTAGGATAATTTTTTAAAATAAAAAATTTCGGAATATGTAGTAATTAGACTTCGCAAAATTTGCCAAGAACACGACGCGAATAAATAGGTATAGATCGTCAAATTTGACACAATTATTAAATGAGGTAGGTTTCAGTCAATAAGATTTTTTTCCATGTGGGATTAGAGTAAAAGCTCTTGACCCATTTACTCGATTAATAACACAATTATATTTTATATTCTAAATCAATTTGTAAGTTCTCATCATCAAAATTTAAATATTAGACATGATTCTCTTTTTTTTTTTTCTTTTTGGAAGGATGAACATATACATGGTATTTCATTTAAAGAAAGGTTTCACTTTCCTATTAAAAAAAAATTAATTAGGGTAAATATGTAATATTTTTGTAGATGTATATATATATATATATATATATGAAACGGATTATTGGATGACCTATTTAATATTTTAGCACTATTATTAAATTGGTCATATTTAGGTCAACTTAAACTTGACATGGCATGATACAAACACGACCTGATAACTATTTTGCTACTCTTTCCTGCTACGCAGATGGTCTGGTTATGTCCCAACACTAAGCGTCATAAAGGCTCATCAAAGCAAGAGTTAGTGATGGCAACAAGCGGGCTTAGGCCGGGCTTTTTTAAGCATTTTTTAAAAAATAAGTAAAGCCCAAGCCCGGCCCAGGCCCTCATGCTTAACTTAAAGTGGGCTTGCGCTTTTTTTTTTAATTTTAAATTATTGGAAATTTGAAATAAATTAATTATCAACAAGTTATTATAGTTATAAATAAATTAAAGAAAATGAATATTCCAAAGTAAAATAATAAATAAAGCAAATAAAAGCTTATAAATTTAATTTTCTTTAATACTGAATTCTCTAATTCAAACACTTTATTAATTAATTAACCCATAAGAGAGAGTTTAGTATCATAATTTTAGCTTTTTTGAATTATCGTTGATTTATAAATTAAGAATTTAAGTTTTCTTTTTTTATTTTTAAGTTACTTTTCAATTTAATTATCTTATTCTAATTTATAAATTTTTTTTTTTTTAAAATAGTGAGCTTGGGCTTCGCCCGGATTTTTTTTAGTCCTTGTCCCGGGCCGAAGCCTATAGGCTTGGGCCGGGCCTTTTACCCACCCTAGCAAGAGTTATGGCACCGGAAAAATCTTTTAATATGTAGCCGTTACTGCTTACAGGGTCATCCGATTTCTGCAAATTGGCAAAATCATTGCTTGTTTCGGCCTGGCTGATATTGCCATTGAGATAAGAATAAAACGTCCTTGTCCCAGGAGCCACTAACTAAAGAAAATGCAGATGAAATTAGAAGAAAAGCTGAGTCTGGATATGATACCTAATTTTGCAAATGGTCGAGAGGCGGATATCAGAAAAGGTTTTCGGAAATTATTTTCAGCTAAAGGTGATTATACTCTGAAGGAAATGGATACAAATTGTGATCTCATCCAATACGTGGAAGAAGTTAACTTTAGTTTTAATAAAAGCCTTATATTCTGCCCCATTGCTACAGAATCCCTTTACGAAGAAACTGCTAAAGAAGAAGTAATTTCAGATGAAAGACTTACAATGCTAAAGAATTCAGCAAGATCCCCTCAGTTTTGAAGCCTACCACCCTGAATTCTAAGGAAAATGCTGGATTGGAAACTCTCCGTGATGAGGCCAAGATTTGTTTTCAAGGAAAGATTTAACCGGCGATGAGAGCAAGCAAAAAGGATGGTCGATAAGTTCCAACGTCTTCATTTGTTATAAGGATGAGAAATGGGAGACAGTGAGCAAAGTTTGGGTGGAATTGATATCATATGCGGCATCTCCCAGCAGATCAACAAGGTCACATTATTTCAATTCGCATGCATTTTGGTCTTGTGGAACCCAAATCAGAAGATTGAAATCGATATTTCTATCGCTACCCCAGGCCAAGGATAAGCTTCTGGCCCATGGGTCATCAACGTGAAGAAAGGTGAAGCTTGGCCCAATCAATCACCTTTGGGATTTTTGGCTGAGAAATCGGAGATGATAGTAATTTGCTTTTTATATATGGTGATAAAACTTTTTTCCTTTTTTTTCTTTTGCTTTTTTTTTTTAAGTTGATTATTTGTTACCATCTCAATGGTTTTTCCTTTTTTAAAAAAAAATAAAGCATGAAAGTAGTATTATAATTTTATAGAAACTGATTTATATAGGTCTTACTCTCACAATTTTGTTTCAGAATTAAATAAAAATAATATGCTTTAATTAAAAAAAAATTGACCTTTCAAGTTCGCTCATGTTTAAATTGGCTCTTAGATATTTAAAAATTCACAAAAATACCTCGAAAATGGTTCAATTTATGAGAATAGTCTACATACTATTTTCTTACTTTACCTGCAAAAAATGGAGCATTTCACACTAAACATGTGATCGGCATATAAATGGTATATCGTTCGCATAATATTCACGCATGAGTTGGGCTCTCGACATGTCAAACGTCTATCAATTGCTCTTCGCTTGTCGATTGCCTGTCGATTTCTATAGTCCACCATCTCTCTGGCGCTAAAAATTACTAAGAACATTTATGTTTGAAATGTTCATTTATGACTACTAAAATAAGAAAAAGATTAATGTGATATCTTATAAACTGACACTAATTTTTAACTATTTCTATACGGGATGCTTAACCCAGCTGTTGTCTCATGTAATTCAAGACAAACTGCTGGAACCCTTTAGTATAAAGTAGCCGTTAGGGATGTGGGAACAATGAACAACAGGACGCTTGCAATCGAGTAAAACAAATCGATGCCAGCAAATATTTTTATAGTACAATCCATGCTGGCGACAAATATTCTATTATTCAAATCACTCTTTCATATTCAATACTCAACAACCAAAAGCTAGACAAATGGGGTATTATCTTTGTTTATTTTTTCAAGGAGGTAACCAGAATTAATAATATAAAATGCTGCTAGTTTCAATGTCTTTGTCAATTAATTCATCATTGTACAAGCCGAAGAAAGAAGGAAAAGGAGAAGAAGAGCAAGAAGAAATATGTCATGTAAGAACTTTTGACTTTTCTCATATATTTTTGAAGCTTCATAAAACTTTTCAATTTTCATTTTATTATATAGATGTTTAAAGTGTTAATTATACAAAGTTTGTATCTCAACTAAAGGGAGGGGGGAAAGAAAACTGTAGTTTATACAGTGGTTTAGATCGCTAGGAAAAATTTGTGGTTTCTTACAATCAACTTAATGTGCCATTTACCGAGAATGAAAGTGACACACAAAAAATGTGGAAATTCTTGATTTGAAATTCGGTGCCAGGAATATCGTTGCTTGAATTTTTGTCTCTTCTTTTTGTTCTAAACACATTGGATTATACAAGAGGAAAAGGAAATTTTCAAGCACGCAATTATAGACTTATAGTTCTAGTTGTTATATGGGAAAGTTCAACTTTGCTTCTTTTAGCTCTATGGCTATTTTAAGGCTTCATGTTAATTCCAGTTATAAAAGAGAGTCTACTTTTCTAATGGAAGTTATTGTCAAGGTAATTCTGTTTTGAAACCAACATTCATTCATTGCAACTTTTTCTTTTCAACTGAAAAATCCACTATCATTATTACCGCTACCAGCTCACTTCACAAAGTGGAAGAAGAGAAAAGGCAAGTGACTTTGAAAATATATCGACTCTTCAACATCAAAAAGGCTGAATCTTTCTTTGGTAATATTACCAGTCAGCCAGGACCATAAGGCCTCTATTCCTCCCACCTCATATGAAAAGCTTTTGGCCAATAAGTCATTGCCACATGTACAAAATAGTGCTGCGCATGCAATCTTCTATTCCTTCAATAATCTCAAGCAATCATGGAAGCAGAAGCAGGGTTTAGTTTATTAGTTTGTGTGGAAGGGAATCATGTAAATACATTCATTTTTCATCCTTATTCTGGTAACTAAGTTGATGTTTAGAAATTTGAAGGAGTTTATATCCAGTGAGCTTTGCTTGTTCTGAACTTAATATTTTATTTTATGTTTTTTTTTTTTTGGAGTTTGTAATGCTAATTCATGATGTGGATTTTTAATGTATTCTATGCTTGCAAAGATTTGATTGAGTTCATGTTAATGTCATTAGAGTAATTTTATTGCTTTAATGAAGGTTCTGATGTTGATTATTGATGCATAGATTGTAATGAGTTCATATTATGTGAGTAATTAGACAATTTTTATTTGGTGTTTCAGTTAATATTTTGACAGATTCAAATCAAGTGCTTGAGTGAGTGATAACCTTTATGATGCTTATAAGATAGGATGTTGGATACTTATCAATGAAGATTATCGATTGAATTCGATGCAATTATGGACTCAATCGTAAAGGGTTCGATTAAATCTTTGGAATTTTAGCTCTACATTATGGTTTTGCATATGCCTCCTGGTGTGCTAACATCGTGTGTTCTGAAACTTTCTTATCTGTTTCTGTTTCCTCTGATTTAGGTTTCTTGTTGTTAGTAGTCTGTAATTTTTCCTCCCCCCATTTTTCTTAAATTACATTTTGAGATGTAAATGGCGTGATCAAAAAAATTTTGAACTTCGTGTTGTCTTTGCAGCTTTCCCATTGTTATGGCCTGCCATTGCGATTCTCTGTTGGCTTCTACCTCAACCGTTGATGGTCTTGGAGGCTCCAACAAACACAGACGCGAGGTGATTGTTGCACGCCAAGGCGTTGTTGCCACTGATGATGGTCGATGTTCCAAAATAGGCATGGATGTGCTTAAAGAAGGAGGTCATGTCGTTGATGCATCTGTCGCTGCTGTTCTTTGCTTGGGAGTTGTTAGTCTGGCATCGAGTGGCATTGGTGGATGATCCTTTATGCTGATTAAGCAATCCGATGGGAAGGCACAAGCATTTGACATGAGAGAAATTGCCCCAGCGCAGGCTTCCGAGGTACTCATGTTAAACATTGATGTGTCCTTTGAAGCTTATATTGCTCAACATAATTGTATTAAATTATATGTTTCTGTTGATCCTGAGCAAAAAGGTAAGTTGTTAGGTATTCTAAAAGAGCATAAGGTAGCAATAGGATGGACCATTACTGACATTAAAGGTATTAATCCAGTATATTGTATGCATTATATTAATTTTGAAGAAAATGCTAAGCCTATTAGAGAGATGCAATATAGGCTAAATCCTAACATAAAAGAAGTGGTAAGAGCTGAAATAATAAAATTATTAGATGCAGGAATTATTTATCTTATTTCAGATAGCTCTTGGGTTAGCTCTGTGCAAGTTGTTCCTAAGAAATTTAGTGTTACAGTAATTACTAATGCTAATAATGAATTAATTCCTATTAGAGTAACTACAGGTTGGCGTGTTCGATTGATTATAGAAATTTGAATTCAGTCATAAGAAGAGATTATTTTGCTCTTCCATTTATTGATCAAATGCTTGATAGACTTGCAGGTCATGACTTTTATTGTTTTCTAGATGGATATTGAGGTTATAATCAGAACCCTATAGCTCCAGAGGACCAAGAGAAAACTACTTTTACTTGCCCTTTTAGAACTTTTGCATACAGGAGAATGTCATTTGGTTTATGCAATGCACATGCCACCTTTCAAAGATGCATGCTTAGTATTTTTTCTGATCTGGTTGGGAGATTTCTGGAAGTGTTCATGGATGATTTTTCTGTTTATGAAGATTCTTTTGATGAATGTTTGCATCATCTAATATTAGTTTTGCAGAGATGTAAGGAAAATAACTTGGTTCTAAATTGGGAAAAGTGTCACTTCATGGTAAAATAAGGTATTGTTCTTGGTCAATACAAATCAGTTTGTATTAACGTGACAAGTAAGTGACTGCGATCTTCATCATTCAAGGAATTATTAGTTTGTCCATAAAGGTACACTACCATATCTTCATGGCCTAATGATGCAGCCAAGCCAATTGGTAGCACCCGCTTGTCATCTTGTTCCGTTGCTATGGCTTTACTATGCGTCATAATCTCTCTAGCCAGTTCCACCATTCCGGATGCTGCAGCAAAGAAAAGAGCTGTATATCCAACATTATTTTCCTGAGCTAAATCTCGTGGTTCCATTCTTTGCACAAGTTCCTTCACGAAACCATATTGCTTTGCTGCAGCTGCAATGTGAAGAGCAGTGTCTTTTCTTTTTGAGATCGGAGCTCTAATTTCACCCTCATGTACGTCATAAATACCTCTAGCCACCGCCCAGTCGCCAGTTAGTGCAGCTCTATACAATTTTAATCTTCTACGTCTGATTGGTACTGTAAATTTGAAATAAGATGATAGTTTTGTAAATAAAGTTTACGGTATAAGGAAAGCCCGTTATACTATCATTTATTCAAGTATAAATTAAAAATCAAGATCAATAGCGATGAAATAACCTATAATTTTCACACCTAAATGGCTGGCTTGTCTATTTCACTTTGCAGTATGTTCGCAATGTTAGAGGTATCTGACCGGTTGGATTATCATTTGAGTGCAAATTCGAAGTATTAAGCATCTTACATCATTAATATTGATTTAATATCTTGTAACTTACATTTGATAACTACCAATCACCACCTTATATTTTGCTATGAAAAAGTAGATGACTCAATAATTTAAGTCCTACTATGCATGTTTTTAATTGGAAAATATTAGGCAAATTAGTATTTCTCAGTGATTGTAGTTTTTTTCTTTTTAGTTTCTTTAGTGCCATCTTTGGTTTCCACTACTGTTATCTTTTTCTTATGTAGACTTTTTAACTCATTTGGTAAAATTATAGTTTGGGAGAAAATTTAAGTCCGGAATTAAGATATAAACTATGAGTGGTGGGTTACCTCGTTATTGCATTCTTGAGGTCAAGAATTCGAGTTCTCCCCTGTGCATCTTAGAGGTAGATTTTCTTCTTAATATTTGGGATTATACCATCACAAACATTACTCAGAGATCATCTAAAATTTCAATTGTAATTAAAAAGAGAGGAAAAAAAAAAGCTCCACCTTGATGGATACTTTGTGCAAGAGAGGCACTATTGGTACCCCTTCATTGATCCTGTAAAACCCCCCATTCTTGCAATTACAATAAAGTTAAAGATATAAACCAATGTGTTTTTCTTCATTCAAAAAAAAAAAAAAAGATATGTTTTCTCTATCACAAAACTCTCTTTACCCACACTTAAAGCCACACATATACATTATAGAACTTCTTTTTTCTTTTTCTTTTTTTTTTTACTTTTTGCATCATTATTAATCTCATTCTAATGTCAAGATAAAATGGAATATTTCAAAGATGGATAACTTAACATTCAATAAGATATCTTTTGAAGTTCAATACTCTCCAAAAATGTGCTAGTAGTAGCTTAAAAATTGGCTCTTGGCATCATAAAAGTTGAGTTTATTAGGATGAGCTTCTACATAAATCACCAACAAATTTGTGGAAGGTGAATTGAGAAGAAAAAAAAACTGCATTTATGAACATTTTTAGAAAGAGAAATTGTTATTTGGAAGAAGGGTGTTTCTGGAATTAAGGTTAGGTTAGTAGGGAACTTTTCAATATTAATCTAATTGGGTTTATTTAAAGATGAGATTTCAAAGGGACTTTGAAGGGGCGTCAAAGTCTTTGGTTATTAATTCCATATTTCAATCACAGTTTTTGGTCATTTTACACAATTTAATTAATTGCGTCGCCAAAAAATTCTTAATTTCTCTTTTATCCTTTAGAGCCTTCCATTTTTTTAAAGGTTTCTTAATAGAAAATTTATTTAAATATTTTTTATCTTCATAAAAAGCAAAATGACAATCATATCCCATCATTTGATAAAATGGCCATATAGACCCTAATTTTTTTTAGTAATGAACACCATAACTCTTTCTATTATTTTTTGCATTTATATGGATGTCAAATGCTAAATTTATTGTTATGCTCATATCATGGCATTTGTTGCTTCTATACATGGAACGATATATTGACTGTTTTTCCAAAGTTTTAAATTGAATTAAAAACATTTCAATTAACCTAAAAATGAAAAATAAAATTCATCCGTTTTTATATACATATATACTGATCAATCAAAGCATACAAATTCAGTAGCTATAATTGAACATTTGCCAAAGCCATGGATTATGGGTTAGAGAATTTTCAAAAACAACAGTCATTAGTCGTCTTGGAAACCATGGATTGCTCGCATTTCCAGAACGATAATTGGTAAAGTTTTCTTTGTTTTGTGCAAAATATGGAGGAAAAGATGAAGAATGTGAAAGTGAAGAAGAATACGGCGGCTGTCAGGGGATTTGATTAATTGATGATGCTTAATTATTATATTTAATTTGTTTTATAATTGATGCTTTAATGTTGGATATTAATTTTAGTTCTGATAAGCTTAATTGCTTCCACTGCTCTTGCTTTTGTTTTTAAACCATGTGCATTCCTTTAATCTCAGAATCAAAGGAGCTTAAAATCATTTTTTTTTTTAATTATTATTGGCAAACTAGGTTAGCTTATCAAAAAAAGGAAAAATAAAAAACAAAGAGACAACTGGCTCATTTTTTAAAATTCAAAGTCAACGAAGAGCAGAAGTACCGAAATACCCTTTTCACGA
Source organism: Citrus x limon (assembly GCA_034663535.1). Taxonomy (NCBI): domain Eukaryota; kingdom Viridiplantae; phylum Streptophyta; class Magnoliopsida; order Sapindales; family Rutaceae; genus Citrus; species Citrus x limon. The sequence goes on from CM067997.1 coordinate 28,135,630, forward strand.
TCCAAATAAATGCAAAAAAGTAAACGGAAGGAGATTTTGATGTTCATTATTAAAAAATTAAGGGTCTTAATGACCATTTTGGTCGAATTATGGGGATATAACTATCCTTCTCCCTGATACAACATAAAATAATTATATTCTCAAAAGCAAACACACGCTATTATGCCATAATATGTAAGTATCATAAAAAATTTGTATAAGCTTAAGATAGTTTCATAGGAAATTTAGTCCTAGGTAATTTAGTCCTTTTACGCTATAAAAAAAAAAAAAGATAATTAAGTGAACTCTTTTACTGTGGTAACTTTAGTGTCAAAAATAGTCAAGAAACTTAAGTAACAAAGGAAAAAATTAGGAAGATTTAATTAATTAATTTTGTAAATATTATTAATTTATTTGAAATATATTCAGTTTAAGAACTTGTTGTGCAAACCTTTTTTTTTCTTTTTTCCTCCAAGTTTCTCGAACCCATTATTCCAGAAACGTTATTTCTCTGTTATTTTCACGTTTTTGCATTCATTAAAATAAATGGGTATATATCATAAACAAGAAATATAAGTACAATATAATGTAATAGCATAACGTACCCGTCAGGTTGTCATCTTCAGGAGCATCTTCATCACTACTTGTTTTGTCATCTTCTGGAGCATCTTCATTATCACTTGTCTCTCCTCCAACTTTTTTAGGGCCACTACTATGCGCAAATTGTTCCAATAGTTTGATAATTTTGTCTTGCTGTCTTATGAGTTTTTCCATCATATCATGAATATGGGGCTGGGAGGGATCCTCCTCTTCGTGTTGCTTAGTTTCTGACATGTTCGTCTACAAACAAAGTTTAGGAGAAGAACGTATTAACAACAAAATAATCTATGTACAGACTCCTGTAGGTCAATTAAACTAGGAAAGTATTGCTCTTTATTATTCATCCATTGCTTGCCACGCGTTTATGAACGTGGCAAGCAGATAGAATAGGAGCAGTGTTTTTGGAGCACCATAAATTTTTCTTCCAGACAAACATGTAAAATAAAAGGAGCCAAAAATTAGGGGGAAATTTGGAAGGATAAGAAACAGAAAAACAACTGTTAAGTTTAAACTCTAAAGAGTTTATTACCTCTTTGTATATGTGACGGTTGCAATTCGCAGCTCCGAAAGGAAAATGGAACTCAGGTTGAGAGGTCGTCAGTCGTCTAGTCAACACTTATTTAAACTAATGGGGGTTCACTAATCAGGATTCACACGTAGCCGTTGTCAACAAAAACGTTCCCCAAAACAAATTTGTTTAATATCCACACCACATGGGGTGGGTACTCGAAGACAATTTTGTTTATTGGCCACGTGGGCTGGGTTGTACAGATGCAGCTCGAGAGTGTTACTGTGCTAGAAGGGTTTTTTTTTTTTTTTTGCCCTTTTCAGTCAATGCTCATGTAAAGTCTTTCTTTATTAAATATAAAAATTCCTCTTAAATCTTCGAGTCTTGCAATTACAGAAATCAATTTCTATTACTGAAACAGCTGTCTTTATTTATTTCTCGATGTCAATTTTTTTTTTTTATATTAATCACGAGGTATCTTGGGGAGGGCCCCAACTGTGGGAGTCGATGTCAATTATTTCATTGTATATTGTTTGCGATGATCTCATTCACCATAGCGGCAATGATGCAATCAGTGACGTCTGTCGATGATAAGCATTGATTGATTACTCAACTCTAAAACGAACAGCGACTTTTAAAGATTGTCAAACTTGATATCAACGGTGGTCGTCGACTAATAGTTTGAACTGCAGGGTGAACGAATTAATTAACTTGCATCATATTAGTAAGTTTAATATCAGAGTTTTAGTATTTTGCAAAGCACAAACTTTATTAATTCTTTTTTTTTTATGAGACAGTGTTATACATTCTAAAATATTTTTTTTTTAAAATTTTTTCTTACAATTTATTAAAAATAATGTGGTAATGTAACCTTTTTTTTTAATTTTTAAAAGATAAAGGGGTTGGTAAAGCCCAAATCTAGTTATTTTGTCAACTCTTACTTTCTCTGAACTTAAATTGAAATGGTCAACTAAATAAAACTACTTAAAAATTATTTGGCCGAAACATGGTGAGATAATATAATTAACTCTTAAAACTTGTAAAATGCTGTCACCATTTGATGAATAGTATATTACATGTCACTTCATTTAAGATGGAATTTAACATAAAAATTAGATATCTATTATTAATCAAAATCTATGGGTTAGGTATTAATACAGCTGTCTACTTAGACAAAATTAATCTATTATTAACTACTCAAATAAACTCGCACAGGATATGGCTCAAGCCTCAAAGTGCTCCCTCATTAATTAAGCTGCTGAAGTTGCTGCCTAGCATATTTGCATACTTATTAAATTCCATACAACGGAATCTCCTCATTAAACAGCAACTACAAGTGGCTATATAAAAATTGATTCGAATTAGACTAAATAATTATCACCTTTAGACCTTATTAACTTTGGACCTTATTAACAACTTATTAATCACAGTAATTCATTGTAAAATTTTGGTAGCAACTTAGCGCATATTTGGAATTATTTTTAGGAATGTCAAAAGTGATTTTTAAAAGTTAAAAGTTAATTTAGTTGTTTGGTAAATTTTTTTTAGAAATCATTTTTAGCAGAATCACCCTATTTTACAGCAAATTTTGAAAAGAATAAAATGAATAGCTTTCGAAATTTGATTTTGACAATCAATTTTATAATTAGTACAATGCTATGTACATCCTCGTATATATTATAAAAATGTAAAATTATCCTTATTAATTAAAAAATAAAATCATTACCGCTAAACAAGTTATTATTATTTATTACCAACTATATAAGATAATGAAATAAAAAATAAAATTAGTATTATAAAATATTTATTTTAGATATAAATTATTATATATAGATAATAAAAAATTATTTTATATACAGGTTTATAGAAGGGTAAATAAATTTTTGTTCAACATTATGTCCAATTCAGTCATTTACATTGTTACAGTAGTTTAATAATAAGATTTAACAAATGCATATGACTGCTTTTAAAACTCACAACACTTTTAAAAATATAGGGAAATTATTATTGCACAACCTTTATTTTGCTTTATATTCATCTAACCACCATAAAATTCTAACATGTTCTCTGCACCATATTTCCTTTTAAATTTGTATCAATTAGCCACTTTTGCACTAACATCGTTAAATAATTTAAATGAAATGATAATTTTACCCCTAAATAAATTAAAAGACCATTTTATTTTATAAAAGCTTTAAAAATAAAAAAATTATAATTATAAAAATACCCCTAAATTTAATAAAAAAATAAATCCCAAATAGAGGTGATCAGCTGATTTTTATTAAATTTTGATTTTGTAAAGTTTTAATAATTATTTTTATTAAAAAATTATAATTTTGCAAAATTTTAATTAAAAAATGAATTTATTTATTAAAATTATAATTTTGCAAAATTTTATTAAAATAACTGAATTTATTGATTAAAAAATAAATCCCAAAATTGTAATAATTTAGGATATTTTTATTAAATCCAAAAAATTTGCAAATTTTTTATAATTATATTTTTTTATTAAAAATAAAAATTCTAATTTTGGGATTTATTTTTTATTTAATTTAGGGTATTTTATAATTATAATTTTTTATTTTTCAAATTTTTTATAAAATAAAATAGTTTTTTAATTTATTTAGGGGTAAAATTGTCATTTTTTTAAAATTATTTAACGGTGTTAGTGCAGAAGTGGTTAATTGATACAAATTTAAAAAGAAAGGTGGTGTAGAGAATATGTTAGAATTTTGTGGTGGTTAAATGAACATAAAACAAAACAGAGGTGGTATAATGATAATTTCCCAAAAATATATTTCACCAAAAGATTAATTGATTTTCTTTATAGCTAATTATTTTTATAATACAACTAACAACAATTTTTTAAAAGCTACAATATCACCAAATTAGCCCTTAATTTATATGATAATTTAATTTTAACAAGGGATAATTTCATATAACCTTTCAAGTTTGGCATAATTCAACTCACACACTTTAAAAATATGAAAATACCCCCAAAATTTTGAAAAGAGTGAAGGGCTAAAAGGTAAATAAAAAATTAAAGAATAATAATATTGTCCAACCATTTTGTACAAATAATTCTATACAAACTGATATGGTATGAGAAAATTAGTTATATAAATTTATCATTGCCCATATAATTAAAAAATAATTATTATTACTTTTCAACCAATTTTTTCATGTCACATCAATTTGTACACATTAATTTGTACAAAACGATTCGTGGCTCTATGATTATTGATATTGCATTGGTCGATGTCCACCTCTTTAGAACATTCAGATATTAAATGAAGAAATGGACTGTCAAATTTATTATTTGACTAAGATACCTATTACAACTTTAAATGACTAAAATATCCACTAATATAATTTTAATTTTATATGTATTTATTTTCTCCCTCTTCCTCTCTCATTTTCTTCCGCTTTCCTTCATTTCTCAGCTGCCAAACAGCCATTGCAACAATCGAGTTTTATAGATTTGATTGGTTTAGAGAATTTAGTTTTAAAAATTTTGCGAAACCCATGATAATTAGTTCTCATGGTAATTACAAACTGATCCCGGTTTGCTAGTGGTGCCGGAAAATATTTTGCTTCAAGCTTTTAGTTACTATTAACTATCTTATTGAAGGATTCAATGAAAAAGTTCTACCTCTACAGGTAAATCGCAAATTCTCTAAATAACAAATATTATTATAATCTCTCTGTTTGTCCATGATTTGTTGAGATGTTGGCTTCATCGGTTGATTGTTTATTTAATCATTATTTTATCATGCTCTCAACGGTTAAATTTAACGAAAAATCTAATTAGTAGAGTAGATTAATGAAATTTTAAAATATTGAGAGTAAAATAATAATGCATGTGAAATTATTTAGGTGTACAATTAAATTTATCTATAGTTTTATAAGTTAGGGATATTGCCAGTTTTCCCTTATTAAAATCAATATAGGGAGATTGATAGTTTCTCACTTATTGAAATCAATATATATTACTTACTCTATATTATTTTCATAGTATCCAAAAATCTCCTACCACTAAAAATTTTAACAAAGAAAGAGATAGATAGGTCATTTACTTAAGAATTTATTTTTCGAATACAATATAAATATTTATTATAAGAAAAATATTTAAAGAATAACAAAAGGCACAAGAAAAATATTTATTATTAATTTTTTATTTACACTAAAACATATATTTCTCATTTTTAGTACTCAAATTTTTATTTTTATTTTTATTTCATTTATATGATTTATTCAATTTACAATAGATATGAATAAAAATGTATTTAAGGTAAGTGGTTTATATTGATTGGGAAAATTGGTAATCTCCCTATAAATTATGTAAATATCAATACTTACGATAAAATGGGGTACTTAAGATATATTTTTTTAGTCGCTATATTTTTAGATAACTGCTCATTTAGTCCCTATATTCAAGGGGGAAAAAATATCTCAAGACACTCCTACTGTTGAATATGTTATACTCCCACCCTTACATTTTCTATCCTTTTACAATAATATCCTTACAACAATATTCTTGTGGATATTAATGAAAATAAAAAATGATAATTTATCAAATTAATCTTAATAGTAACATCAAAATTTACACAAATATATTTATTATTATTTTACTTTTAGGATTAATTTGGTAATTTAATTTTATAAAATAATTTTTAGTGAGATTGTTGCAAGGATATTGAAAAGTACTTTAAGTTGACTGATCTATTTATAAATAATTATTAGCAAGACTGTTGCATATGAACAAAAAATACTACTATTTTCACATTGATATCTATTAATTTATTTACTAATAAATAATTTTTTAAATTTACTAATTAAATTTTTATATGTAAAATGTTAAAAATATTTTTGAAAGTGTTATTATAAAAGGAAAGTAAAATAAAGGTAAGAATGAACATATTTAATTGTAAGTTCATTTTGAGGTATTCTTTAAAATATAAGAATCATATAAACACTTAAGTTGAAATATAGTGACTAAACAAATATTTACCGAGATAAAATTATAAAAATACTTCTTGAAAAGTGAAGGATCACAGAAAACTTTAATTACAAAATTTATAAATTTAAATAGTATTAAAAAAAACTCTATCCCACTTGTTTGCTTTTCAGTTTTTTTTCTTCTTTTATTTACTTCCTTTTTCTCTCTTCAACGTTTTTGACTTTGTGCAGGAAAAGAGCTCAGAGAAAGAGATAGTGGGAGTCGTGCTACCATGTACATCTTGGGGCTAGGCCGCCACCCCAAAAAGAGTAATGCCCTTTGCTCTATATTTAAAAATTTTATTTTTAATAATGCAACATTTATTACTTAAATGATAAACTAATAAAATTAATTCATGTAAAAATTATGAAAAATTTCCGGTTAATAAATAACACATCACATGTTATATCATTAAAAGTTCGATTTAAGATAAAATTATTCAGGATAAAATTTCGAGATTTACTCTATTTCATTTTCTCATATAAGAGGAAGTCAAGTTTGTCAACCGTGACAAATTCCTTTAAAGAAATATAAGTCGTTTTCTCCATGTCTTTCTTTTTCTTCTTATTCATACAATATAAAGAGAAGACTTTTTACGTGAAACAATTTTACGTTCAATAAAGAAAGACTTCACCTAAACAAAGGAAGTCTTCACAGGAATCAAGGACGTTGTGCAAATTTTCGTTTCCTCCAGATCCGAGGAAAATTTTATTCAATTTTTGAAGGGAAGATCTACGGTTTGCTAGGCACAATATAAAATTAAGAAACTGGCAGAGTCTAGCTGTATTCTACTCATAAATAATATTAAATATTTACAATTTGTTTCAAAATCTTTATTCATATTTTTTTAATCATTTCATCAAAGAAAATATATGCGATGTATTAACTACCGATAATTTTCAATGCAAGATACTGCAATATATCTCCTTAAGAACGAAAGGCTGTAGTTTGTCGTAGGATTGAATCAAACAAGTAAAGATGAAAAATTCCTGAAGTCGATCTACATTAGTTTATTAATGTTGACATTTTAAATAATTTTATTTACTGAACACTTTAAAGACTTTGGGTGAATTGCTGATAACTTACAATGTTTTCGGATATTTTCAAATTTTATTGTTGAATGTATGGTAAAAAATTGATAAATTTTTTTTACAATCCAAAACTTCTAAAAACTTTCCCCGTGGTTTTTGTATTTTCATTTTTACTATCAATAATACGCCTCTACAACGAGGCTCATTTATATAAAAATAAAAATAAAAATAATAAATTATTAGCAAAAAAACATCAATTATTCCATCCTTAAGATGTTAAGCTAAATAGTTTTTCAACTGATGTATCACCAATTAATGACTACATATATTGAAAATAAATATTATTGCAATAATGCTATACTTACTCAGTTGGAATATAAAAACTATTACGATAATGTTATACTTACTCAGTTGGAATACTTAATTTGTATCCTAACTTTTGCAGTAAATAATGTAATACTATTTAATAATTGGCTTAAGTGATAGTTATTAAGTCTTATCAGTTTTCATTCAAATGATAATACTCTATTGTTAACACCTCAATTTGGGCACTTAAAGTAAGCATAGCATTTCTCAAACTATTATTCTATCACTAATGTGATGATTATCTTCCATGCTGAAGCTGGTGGAGGGTAGCCACGCCAAATTTCAGTAAGATCCCTACTTTTTTGGTTTATGCATTTATAGCTAGTATAACTTGTAAGCATTTTTGTTTGGTCGGTATAATCTCTTGCATTGTAATAAGAGGTTCGTGATTCAAATCAGTAATGTATTTCACTTTACATAAACGTAATATACATTAAAAAAAAAAACAAAAACTCAACTTGATTAATATAACAAGTCTACTGAATCCAAAAGGGTTCTCCTATTCTTTGAAGTCAAACATACATAAAAATATCATTTTCTTTTTTCAACTTTATTAAGCGCCGCCAGCTTTAGAAGAAATTTGAAAACGCGGGAACCAGTATACGACAGAATGGAAGTTGTTGAGCCTCCCCGAAAATTATTTAGGAAAAAATGCGAACAATTTCGGAACCTAGTTGCAATTCCGAATAATTGTAACCGTTGACCAGTTTCAGTAAGCCATGGTTATTTATGTAAATAAAGCCCTCACGATGGGAGAGTGCTTGAAACTGGGCTCATCAGTCGTTTGTTGTATTGCTCAGCTTCCTGCGAGTGTGGATCAAGTGATTTTCTTGGAAAGAAACACAGGTACGATTAATCTGCAATCATTATCGAATGATATTTTATCTAACTAAATCTCTTGCATATATTGCTTTTATAATTTTTCAATTTCTTTTAGTCTGTAAATTACTCCTCCTTATTTTTCAGTAATAACATTTTTCTAAATTTCTATCACCTTCCTCAGGAAAAGTGAATTTTTTTTGCTTATATTTTAATCAGTAGATCTGGGATTTGCACAATGATGCATGGGTTGAACTATTAACTTAAGTTTTTTACAAAACATTTTGAGCCATTATTTATCTTGCATAATCAAATGATATATCGATATTGATAGTTAAAATAGTATTTAATGATGCAATTTATCTACCATTAAGACATCAGTGATTCAAAGTTTATATCAAAATTTTAAATCAAAAGCTTGAGTTAAAATCAGCCTGACTCATGCATTTTGAAAAGTATGTACATGTAATGATATTGTAACTATATTACGTATTCAGCAAGTTAATTAGATCTCCGAATAAGAATAATTAACTGATGCGTGGCTAAAATTTTTCCAGCAGCAGAAGTATTCAATCCACCCTCAGGACCAGATATGTCCGCTGCCACATCATCAAGATCTGGTAAACATGCTGATTATGAGAAAGCAATTGATCAACTGGAGCAACAGGTTGCTCAAATAGATGAAAAAATATGTCAGCTTAAGACAGCTATCGGTTCTGTGTTACAGCATTTACGGGGAGTGATTGACAGTCCATCGGGAACTCTTACTAGTCCTTCTACTGACCGTGGAAAGTCGTCCGGGGATAAAAAACGTCCCGCGGATGGTAGTCCAGAGATGTCAACGCCCGATAAAAATTCCGAGAAATCCAAAAAGAAACGTCAACACGAAAAAGGAAGCAATGATCGCTTGCAAAACAAAAAACAAAAACACGATACATATGAGGCAATCCAAAAATTAGCTTTTGCACGTAGGAAGCCTGAGTGCCAAGCCTGTGCCAAGATATAACGATCAACCAACTGAGCTATTAAAATCCTTTACTTATTTAGGACTACACCTCAATTTCTTCATTGATTACTATGAATAATCTCTGGACATACATGTTTCTATCAAAAATTCTTTGATAGATCATGATCATTCCTTTGAGAACATTTTCATGCGGAAATTATTCCAACATATGTTAGCGTATTTTCTTTATTATGCAACATCTGATTTGATACACTTGAGATTGTGGTGGGTTTTTGAATTATTCCTTGTTCGAAAATCTACTTGCTATTTTTCATTTCAATTATTTTTATCCAACAAAGATTGTTAATTTCAGCTTTTTTTTTTACACAATACACTAATTACAATCAAATGACTGTTTGTTAAACATAATTTGGGGCCAGATTTTTAAATAAGCGAATTTGTTTAGCAATCAGGCACCCCACTCAATCCCACGCAAATTAAAGGGTATCATTTGAACGTGATCAGTTGCGACTTGCGAGACCAGAATTTTGGTTTGACAGGGGTAACAATAGGAAGATTACAAACTTGATTAGGATAAAACGTAAATCTGTAAAATTGAAGAGGCTAATAATTAATGAGGGGCTGGTTGCAAAATTCACATAAAATAAGTAAATTTGCAATTTAATCTTTTCAATTTTTTTTTTTTTTGAGGACGTGGTCAATGCAGGTGGTTTTACTTCTGCTCTTGGATGTGATCCATGGACTTTTTACTTCTATGACAAATGACCAACTGAACTTTCTTTTGTGATTTCTTTTTAATAATTGATTATTTGAGAATCCATTAAAATCCCGAACAAGCACCTCATTTCATTGATAACTCCATAATTGATGTTCTCAGAGAAAAACCATTTACTCTCACTTCCTCCAAAACCTTTGTTGTTCAAGCAATGAAAAATCATTGTGGATGAGGTAAGTATATAGTTAAACACAAATACACAAGTAACTTGTTCAAAGAAAATTAAGTTACTTGAAAATACATAAAATTAACAATTTTTCGAAGAAGCTTAAAAAAGAGTAGAACTGGGCACTTTAGGTTTAGTTAGCTTTTTAAGCTTGGGAGATTTTAAACCATACAAAACAAAATCAAATTAATTGGACTCAGTTCAATTTTGTTGGTTTTGTTTGGCATGAGCTATTTTGTTTCTAGCTAGATTTTTGACATAAATTCTAAGCTTTTTATGATGGGCGTAATTCCAATTTAATATTTTTAAAGTCCATTTTCACTTTAGGAATTAAAAAATAACAAGTAGCTATAAAAAGTATCGGTGTTTAACATTTTTACTATATCTTTACAAAACTTCGTATTTCACTGCATTTATCCACCATTCTAAGTAACAGGATACCAATCAATAATTTCATTCGTTTAGTAACATCGACGAACCATTCTCAATATAGCCAATGTCACAAAAAAGGCCATCCAATTTCTGCACATTTACTATCTTTTGAACACATGACTGTGAAAGGGAGATCAAACCAAATCTGTATTAACTAATGCAATCATGTTGTCCAAAGTGCTTCAAAACTTGGTGGAGTTACAGAGCCAAGTTTGGGTGGAATTATACTGTAGTCATATGCAGCATGTCACTGCAGATCAAGGATACATGCCACAAATTGGTTATTAACGGTGCGTAGAGGGATTGGCTCGTTTTGGTCTTGCAGTATGTTGCTCATTTTTATAATGGATCTAAAGAATGTTAGTCATAGCCTTCAACATATTGAAACAGAAACTAATTCAAAATGGTTTAGCCTTCAACATTTTTAAATAAGCGAATTTGTTTAGCAATCAGGCACCCCACTCAATCCCACGCAAATTAAAGGGTATCATTTGAACGTGATCAGTTGCGACTTGCGAGACCAGAATTTTGGTTTGACAGGGGTAACAATAGGAAGATTACAAACTTGATTAGGATAAAACGTAAATCTGTAAAATTGAAGAGGCTAATAATTAATGAGGGGCTGGTTGCAAAATTCACATAAAATAAGTAAATTTGCAATTTAATCTTTTCAATTTTTTTTTTTTTTGAGGACGTGGTCAATGCAGGTGGTTTTACTTCTGCTCTTGGATGTGATCCATGGACTTTTTACTTCTATGACAAATGACCAACTGAACTTTCTTTTGTGATTTCTTTTTAATAATTGATTATTTGAGAATCCATTAAAATCCCGAACAAGCACCTCATTTCATTGATAACTCCATAATTGATGTTCTCAGAGAAAAACCATTTACTCTCACTTCCTCCAAAACCTTTGTTGTTCAAGCAATGAAAAATCATTGTGGATGAGGTAAGTATATAGTTAAACACAAATACACAAGTAACTTGTTCAAAGAAAATTAAGTTACTTGAAAATACATAAAATTAACAATTTTTCGAAGAAGCTTAAAAAAGAGTAGAACTGGGCACTTTAGGTTTAGTTAGCTTTTTAAGCTTGGGAGATTTTAAACCATACAAAACAAAATCAAATTAATTGGACTCAGTTCAATTTTGTTGGTTTTGTTTGGCATGAGCTATTTTGTTTCTAGCTAGATTTTTGACATAAATTCTAAGCTTTTTATGATGGGCGTAATTCCAATTTAATATTTTTAAAGTCCATTTTCACTTTAGGAATTAAAAAATAACAAGTAGCTATAAAAAGTATCGGTGTTTAACATTTTTACTATATCTTTACAAAACTTCGTATTTCACTGCATTTATCCACCATTCTAAGTAACAGGATACCAATCAATAATTTCATTCGTTTAGTAACATCGACGAACCATTCTCAATATAGCCAATGTCACAAAAAAGGCCATCCAATTTCTGCACATTTACTATCTTTTGAACACATGACTGTGAAAGGGAGATCAAACCAAATCTGTATTAACTAATGCAATCATGTTGTCCAAAGTGCTTCAAAACTTGGTGGAGTTACAGAGCCAAGTTTGGGTGGAATTATACTGTAGTCATATGAAGCATGTCACTGCAGATCAAGGATACATGCCACAAATTGGTTATTAACGGTGCGTAGAGGGATTGGCTCGTTTTGGTCTTGCAGTATGTTGCTCATTTTTATAATGGATCTAAAGAATGTTAGTCATAGCCTTCAACATATTGAAACAGAAACTAATTCAAAATGGTTTAGCCTTCAACATTTTTAAATAAGCGAATTTGTTTAGCAATCAGGCACCCCACTCAATCCCACGCAAATTAAAGGGTATCATTTGAACGTGATCAGTTGCGACTTGCGAGACCAGAATTTTGGTTTGACAGGGGTAACAATAGGAAGATTACAAACTTGATTAGGATAAAACGTAAATCTGTAAAATTGAAGAGGCTAATAATTAATGAGGGGCTGGTTGCAAAATTCACATAAAATAAGTAAATTTGCAATTTAATCTTTTCAATTTTTTTTTTTTTTGAGGACGTGGTCAATGCAGGTGGTTTTACTTCTGCTCTTGGATGTGATCCATGGACTTTTTACTTCTATGACAAATGACCAACTGAACTTTCTTTTGTGATTTCTTTTTAATAATTGATTATTTGAGAATCCATTAAAATCCCGAACAAGCACCTCATTTCATTGATAACTCCATAATTGATGTTCTCAGAGAAAAACCATTTACTCTCACTTCCTCCAAAACCTTTGTTGTTCAAGCAATGAAAAATCATTGTGGATGAGGTAAGTATATAGTTAAACACAAATACACAAGTAACTTGTTCAAAGAAAATTAAGTTACTTGAAAATACATAAAATTAACAATTTTTCGAAGAAGCTTAAAAAAGAGTAGAACTGGGCACTTTAGGTTTAGTTAGCTTTTTAAGCTTGGGAGATTTTAAACCATACAAAACAAAATCAAATTAATTGGACTCAGTTCAATTTTGTTGGTTTTGTTTGGCATGAGCTATTTTGTTTCTAGCTAGATTTTTGACATAAATTCTAAGCTTTTTATGATGGGCGTAATTCCAATTTAATATTTTTAAAGTCCATTTTCACTTTAGGAATTAAAAAATAACAAGTAGCTATAAAAAGTATCGGTGTTTAACATTTTTACTATATCTTTACAAAACTTCGTATTTCACTGCATTTATCCACCATTCTAAGTAACAGGATACCAATCAATAATTTCATTCGTTTAGTAACATCGACGAACCATTCTCAATATAGCCAATGTCACAAAAAAGGCCATCCAATTTCTGCACATTTACTATCTTTTGAACACATGACTGTGAAAGGGAGATCAAACCAAATCTGTATTAACTAATGCAATCATGTTGTCCAAAGTGCTTCAAAACTTGGTGGAGTTACAGAGCCAAGTTTGGGTGGAATTATACTGTAGTCATATGCAGCATGTCACTGCAGATCAAGGATACATGCCACAAATTGGTTATTAACGGTGCGTAGAGGGATTGGCTCGTTTTGGTCTTGCAGTATGTTGCTCATTTTTATAATGGATCTAAAGAATGTTAGTCATAGCCTTCAACATATTGAAACAGAGACGAATTCAAAATGGTTTAGATTCCACAAGATCAAAATGAAGCAACAATAACCAAACAAAACTAATAAGCTCGCCACCATTAGTAGCTTGTTGGGCATGTGCTGTTGGTCTGCCATGACTTGCTCCATACGACAACAATTCCACCCACACTTTGCTCACTAACTCCCATTTCATATCCTTCTCCAACTTTTGAAGCTGGTTGGCCAACTTTGTTGCATCATTAAGTACAGAACACATTAACTCCCAAGTATTAAATTCAAGCATGATTTTTTCACAGGCAACCTTCACTGGATTTGGTTTTAACTTCTTCCCTTCAAAGAATCTGCTGGCCTCAATACAGGTATCTCGCAGTCTAAATTTCGAAGCACTTGCCGTAGAATTCAGCATGGTAGGCTTCAATTGTAAAAGATACAGCATGTAATCCGAGAGGATCTTGCTGAATTCTCTAGCATTGCAAGTCTTCTCATTTGAAACTTTTTCGGCAGTGTAGTAAAGGAGTTCAGTAGCAACGTGCCATATTATGACACTCTCAATAATACTAAAATCGCGATATGTTGCAGTCATCTTTTTCATGAATGCAGTGAGATCACCATTTGTATCCAATTCCTGTAGAGTACAATCGCCTGTAGGTGAACAAATTCTCTTGATAGCCACCTCTGGATCATTTGCATTCTGAGCTTTTCTTTTCATTTCGTGAAATAGAAACTGCCACAATTCTTTTGTCAATGGCTCAAGGGATGTTGATGTTTTGACTCTTATCTGAAACATAGTATCACCTAGGCCGAACAAAGCAACGAGTTTCTCGATCATAAAGTCTAAAAGAGCAATGATTTTGTAAATGTGCAGAAGCTGAAAGATTTGATAGATGCCACAATTATGAATGAAACCATTGATTGCAAAGCCGAAATGATGATTGACTTTGTCGCAGGCAAGATGTACGCTACTCTCGACTTTCTGTGCTCTGCTTGGAGGTGCCTTGACCCATAATCTTATCCAGCTGAGTCCTGAGACAGAACCAGACCATCTGCGAAATAAGAAAGGTGTAGCCAACACCTCGTACTCGCCACCTTCATGTGTATGTTGCCATCGTGAGCCCTTAAGAATGATAAACCACTGAAGAATAGCAGCAATGCGGTTTTTGAAATTTCCAAGTCTTGATTCATTGTCATCATTACGGAGAGCACAAAACGTCCAATCGGAGAAAATGAGCACGGAGAAAGCTATGATGTCAAGAGCTATGGCACCCAAGAACAGGGTGTACGTAACACAAACATCAAACTCAATGAAACCATGCTTCTCAACTTGGAAATAGAAAACTGAAAGGGCTGCTAGAACTGAACCAAAACATATGAGACGCAAGGTAATTCCCAAAACAGAGTGTGTTACCTGGATCTTGGTATACAAAACTTCATAAACCAAGTTGAGTTCAACCTCAATTATTCCCAAGGCATCTTCTGGACTAAAATCACCAAAGAAAGGGCCTACAAAATTAACCCTTTTAAAGTTGGACATGAGGTCGACAAGTATCCCCTTGAAAATTTTGAAGTATTGACAACCCACCTCCAGATAATCTGTGTCTTTCTTTATAACAATATCACATTTTTGGTAGTGCTTCACGAGTTCTCTAAGAGTCGAGTCTCGAAATTCGTCCACGCTTGCAAGATACAAAGCAAGAATCCTCTCAAAATACTTGATAATTCCAGCAATAAAAATGAGTATTGTTGGGATTAAAAGCTTGTTTCCGGGAATCGTCAGAAGAAAGATATAAACAGCGGCAACAACCTGGAATACGAATCCAAACAAGTACCTGGGCCAGAGTTCGTTATCTTCAAGGGCAAATGCAGTAATGGTGTCTGGACTGCCGAGGTGTAACAACAGAAATGGAGCCCAAAATGCCAAAAGCTCATTGCTCTCCGCTGGCTGCTTCGAAGGATGGTCAGGTCCGTCAGAAATATCTCCTGCTCTTTGAGTGATAAGTCCGACGCCAAAATAAGCAACCCAGTCAGCGAGCAAGTAAGCTGACCAAATCACCGAGATTAACAGTTTATTGCCTGTGGATTTTCGGAGGGGAGCGAACAGAATCAAGATAGTTTGTAATGAAAGACTGAACAAGATTACACCTCGTATGTTCCATTCATCCCATATTTTCCTGGCACTTTCAGGGATTGGATTAACCATTTTTGCTCAAGAGTGAGGTGGCGGCTCTCTGAAAGGTGAAGGGCCGTCATTGATTTATTTGTTCAGTCAACTTTGACGGTTGACCGACTAAAAAAACAAAAATCAATCTAACTAACACTTCTTGTTTTCGAGATGCATATTGACTGACCATGACGCGGATCAATATACGGATCTACGAACGACGAAAACGAGTAAAGTCCCGTTTGAAAACAAAAGAATTAGACTTATGCAATAAATTTAAGAGTTTAATATTGATGCCGCCAAACACGTTTTTATTTTAAAATTTTTTATTCCTTTTTTGGGCAACGTTATAATTTTTTGAATTAAAAAAAAAAGCTCATATGGCTACATAATTTATTTTTGTTATTTATAATTTTAGTCTTAGAACACATCAATTTGTATAAAATTATTTATACAATTGTTTATGTCTCTATTAGTGAAATCCTCTGGCGGTATTAAATAGTGCTCTTTTATTAGCTTGAACTTAAGAAATTTCGGTGATTAAAGACTTGAGCTGTGCGATTCCCATGTGAATGTATGTGGGGAAGTCTCCTCTACTACCCTTAAAATTGTTCAAATTCTCATATTATTTTTAGACTCTCAGATTATATGAATAGTTGACTTTAATTAATAGATTAGATACAAGTTGTTGTTGTTGTTATTATTATTATTATTATTTTACTAATTCACAACCGATATTTTTCATTTCTCATCTCTCACTTACTTTTTTCATTTCTTCCCTCTGTAGACTGTAGCTATGTCTTTCTTCGACTTTTGTGCTTATAGAACCGGGCGCTTATAAAGATTTAGTCCAGAAGATGCCTTGAGAATAACTGAGGTTGAAAGTCAACTTCATATATAAGAAATTAATATAATTATTGATCAAAACATTTTTATTTTTTTCTCTTTTAATTATTAGATTTCACCATATTCCACCATATTCCTTGCTCAAAACAACCCTGGCCCTAGGATGGATTTGCATGGAAAATACCTGCTCAACCAAAAAAAAAGAAACATTTATTTTTATATTAATTTTTTTAAAAAAAAATTGTTTGAGCGGAAAAAATTTATAAAGAAATTTTGATATTGGGTCACTTTTATTAATTATTATTATTATTATTATTATTATTATTATTTTACGGCCAATGAATTAAGTTCTTAAATCCACCGCTGCTTGGGCAGCAATTGGGCTAAGCCTTCACCTCATAGATCGAAGCAAATTATATTTTGATTGCAGCAACCAAATTAGTATCATTTGATTTCGGCAAACCTAATGAACCACACCCAATCCAAGCCAACTGACTTAAGATAGGTTGAGTGGATTATTATGAGTTAATTAGGTCAAATTTTTTGAATGGATAAACAATTGGATTAGAATAAATTTATTAAAGAATGGAGCTTTCAACATCCCTCTAAAATCCTTATAACACCTTTTGAATATTATTTCCTAAAATAACCTCAATTTAATTGATAAAGTACAAATCCATATTTTAAAATTAACCATCTTTTTGGGTGCTTCGTTTCATATTACTGCGTATCGTGATTACTCCACATCTTATGTTAATGGTGATTATGGTCATGTTCAGATGGAAAATAAAGGGGCATCCAAGATTGTACGCATAGGAGATATTTGCTTGAAAATCAGCATTGGCTTTAAGTTGTTGTTTAAAGATGTCAGATATGTACGAGATATTCGTCTTAATTTGATCTCTACAGGAAAGCTTGATGATGGTTATACTAACCAATTTGGTGAATGAAAATGAAAGCTCACCAAAGGCTCTCTAATGTGTTAGAAGCCAAGATAAAAAAAGAAGATGTGAATGTGCTTGTAAAAGATTCTGACATTGAAACATAACATAAAAGGCTTTGTCATATTAGTGAGAAAGGATTGGAAACTCTTGCCAGAAAAGGATTTTTACCTAGCTTCGCAAGTATGTCCTTCAAGACTTGTATTCATTGCTTAGCTGGAAAGACACACATAGGATCTTGGTTTCTAACACTCTCAATATGTTAGAAGCCAAGATCAAGAAAGAAGATGTGAATGTGCTTGTAAAAGATTCTGACATTGAAACATAGCATAAAAGGCTTTGTCATATTGGTGAGAAAGGATTGGAAACTCTTGCCAGAAAAGGATTTTTACCTAGCTTCGCAAGTATGTCCTTCAAGACTTGTATTCATTGCTTAGCTGGAAAGACACACATAGGATCTTGGCTTCTGACACCTTCTATATGTTAGAAGCCAAGATCAAGAAAGAAGATGTGAATGTGCTTGTAAAAGATTCTGACATTGAAACATACCATAAAAGGCTTTGTCATATTGGTGAGAAATGATTGGAAACTCTTGCCAGAAAAGGATTTTTACCTAGCTTCGTAAGTATGTCCTTCAAGACTTGTATTCATTGCTTAGCTGGAAAGACACACATAGTAGCTTTTAAAAACTTTTCTCCATCAAGAAAGTTGCAAATCATTGATTTCATTCACACTGATGTTTGCATGATGCAAAGTAGATTAATAGAAGGAGCTGTTTATTTTATGACTTTAAATGATGACTATTCTAGAAAAGTGTAGGCTTTTGCTTTGAAATCTAGAGACTAGGTGCTTGATATATTTAAATTATTTCATGCTTATATTGAGAAAGAGACATGAAGAAAATTAAAATGTGTCAGGATAGATAATATTGGTGAGTACAGAGGACCATTTGAGTAATATTGCAGATCCCATGGAATAAGACTTGAGAAGAATGTACCAAAAACCCCGCAGCAGAATGGTGTTGCAAAAAAGATTAACAGAACAATTGAAGAGAGGATCAAGTGTATGCTTTCTGATACTAAGCTTCCTAAATCTTTCTAGGTAGAGGTAAAACGTACTGCTGTTGACTTGATTGACTTTTCTCCTTCAGCTCCATTAGATAGTGATGTACCTGAGAGAGTTTGGACAGGAAAAAATATCTCTTATAAACACTTGAGAGTATTTGGTTGTAAAGCATATGTTTATATCTCTAAAGAAGGAAGATCGAAGCTTGATGATAAAACCAAGGAATGCATTTTCTTAGGCTATGGGCATGAAGAATTTGGGTACAAATTATAGGACCTGGTGGCAAGGAAATTAATCAGAAGTAAAGATGTGAACCAGTTGGCCAAACACCTCCAGAACCACCTATACCACTAATTGAGCCAGAATTGAGAATATCTACTAGAGAACGATGACCTTCCACCAAATACCCTCCACATGAATATGTGATGCTTGCAGATGAAGGGGAGCCAGAATGTTTTGAAGAAGCCACGTCTCACAAACATAAAAATGAGTGGGTTAAAACAATGCTGGAAGATATGAAATCCTTGAATGTGAACCACATTTTTGACCTAGTGAAGCTACCTAAGGGAAATAGGGCACTGAAGAACAAATGAATTTACAGGTTGAAGATTTGAAATTAACTCACAATAGCAGTACAAGGCTAGATTAGTTGTGAAAAGTTTTGGTCAGAAGAAAGGTGTTGATTTTGAAGAAATATTTTCTCATGTGATGAAAATGTCTTCTATCCGAGTTGTTTTGGGATTAGCAACTAGCTTGAATCTAGAGATTGAACAGCTTGATGTAAATACAGCTTTCTTGCACGGTGACTTAGAGGAGTAAATATACATAGAGTAACTTGCAGGGTTTAGTGTCAAAGGCAAAGAAGAACTTGTGTGCAAGCTGAAGAAAAGTTTGTATGGGCTGAAACAGGCATCAAGACAGTGGTACAAGAAATTTGATTCTTTCATAGATAATTATAGTTTTAACAAGACTATGTGCGACTATTGTGTTTTTGTGAAGAAGTTCGGTGATAATGATTTCATCATTCTTTTGCTTTATGTGGATGACATGTTGATTGTTAGCCAGGATGCTAGTAATATTGACAATCTAAAGAGAGAATTAGCCAGTCTTTTGCAATGAAGGACTTGAGACCGACGAAACAGATTCTTGGCATGAAGATTTCCCGCGATAGAAAAACTAGGAAGTTATGCTTATCTTAAGAAGTATATGTTGAAAGGGTTTTTCAATGATTTAACATGAGCAAGGCAAAATCTGTTCCACTTGCGGGCCATTTCAAGCTTAGTTCCGAGCATTGTCCTACAAGTGAGAAAAAGAAGCAAAAGATGAAAAAAGTTCTTATGCTTCAATAGTTGGTAGTTTGATGTACGCCATGGTTTGTACAAGACGAGATATTGCTCATGCAGTTAGTGTAGTCAGTCAGTTTCCCTTCAATTTAGGCAAAGAACACTGGATAGCGGTAAAATAGATTCTCAAATACCTCAGAGGTACTTCCAAGACATGTTTATGTTTTGGTGGTGATAAACTTGTGTTACAAGTGTACATAGATGCAGATATAGTAGGGGATGTTGATTCCAGAAAATCTCTATTAGGATATTTGCTCACATTTACAGGGGGAGCAATCTCATGGCAGTCCAGACTTCAGTAATATGTTGCTCTATGTACTATGGAAGCAGAGTATATTGCAATCACTGAAGGTTGCAAAGAAACCTTGCGGATAAAGAATTTCCTACAAGAGTTGGGTGTGAAGTAAAACAACTTTATTGTGTACTGCGACAGATAAAGTGCTATTAACTCAGCAAAGAATTCGACATACCATTCAAAATCCAAGCATATTGATGTGATGTATCATTGGATACGAGACGTGGTTAAGAATAAATAGTTGCAGCTTAAGAAGACTCAAACAAAGAAGAATGAGCCAGATATGATGACAAAGTTATTGCCTAAGGAAAAGCTGAAAAAACTGTATACTGAAAGCGGGCTTGGTGGTGCCCCCCATATAATCTTAAGGGGGAATTTGTTGGGTCCATCTCATTTGGGTGGCCCAAGCCTAAAGTTTAATAAGTGTAGACAATTAAGCAATTAAAAGAAACTTAAAGGGGGCAAATGAAATCTGCCATGAAATTTGCCTATAAAGCAAGTGAAAGTCGCTGCCCTAAATAATGTGAGCGTGCAGAAGAAGCGGCGGGAGAGAGAGAGAAAAGACAGTGGATGCTTTTATTTGGGAATAATGATTTTAATTTTTAATTAGATGATCGGAAGGCAGAATTAACTCTGATTTCTCCCAAATTTTGAGTGTAAGTTCCTAGCATCGCCCTCTACAATCCTACTGATTTTATTTTTATTTTATCCTCTCTTTTGCTATAATTTGAGATACCATTTGTTAATTGCTTAATTGTCGAACTACGATACTTTGATAATTTGAGATACCCATTTGTTAATTGCTATAATTTAAGATACCCATTTGTTAGAGAGACAAATATTAGACTATTACTGTAAGCCAAGAATAATGAAATTTTTTATGTTGGTAGTCTAATGTTATTTAGAGAAGAATTTATACTATAATCCTATTAATATAGTAGAAGATTTTATCGAACTACGATCCCGTGGTTTTTTCTACTTTGGGTTTTCCACGAAAAAATATGTGTTTCTCGTGGTTGGTGTTTGCTTTGAATTTTGGTAGTTTATTTTTCTACTTATTTATTTGTGGTACATATCATATTTTAATCATATAAAGAGGAAAAGAGTTTTGTTTCAGCTTAATTTACAATTGGTTGTGGTAGTCATTTTCCCAACATCACCCATTAGGTTATAGATAGGGCGATGAATGAAAGAATATAGTGGATAATGAAACAGATGGACGGCTTGGCTATGTTATTGCAAGAATTAAGGGAAAGGCATATGAGGCTCAATGAAAGGAATTCTTTTAGGAATGCAGAGATACTTAAGTCAAGCCACATGAAACAAGCACCAGAAAGACATGGAAATGTTGTACGATTACCACCAGGAATGGATGATTTCATTCAAACAACCCAAATCTCACAACATAAGTGCGAAAAGAGAAGAACATCGAGTAAAAAGAGTTGAGGCAACGTTTGTTAGATGCAGAATGTGAATGTGAGCAAGTGGCAGTACAAAACCCTGGTTGCGCTAGAGGGCTAGAAGTTGAGATACAAAGGCTAGCCCAAACCATTGAGGAGATGTAAGGTCAAGGGAGAAATTAAAGTTGAAGAATAATGCCAGATAATGAATCCTTACTATTAGCAAAAATCATTAACACCATGATTCTAAGTGATTTTCGATTTTCGAAACTTCATTATTTCGGGAAAAGTAACCCATTAATGCACATAAAATAGTTTAATGAGAGTGCAGGAGTGCAAAACTTAACATCATTGTTGAGGTGCAGAGCATTCCCTTTAACACTAGAAGAACGAGCAAGAGATTGGTTTAGAAAATTACCTCGGGAGTACAGAACCTAACATCTTGATCAGCGTTTAGTCGCCACGAATTTAAGCTCTTCGGACCTACGATGCCATAAAGATGCAACCTGTCGATCCGAGCTGCATCTTGATCGACATCAATTACTAGCCGGTGAGTTGTAGACCGAAAGCCATTAAAGCTCCAAACAACTCATGCATACCATCGATTAGAATTTTAAGATGATCAGTTCATGGTTTACATTAATTGTGTGGTTTACATTACTCAACCACATCTTTTTTTATGGTTTTACTTGTGTTTTGTGATTTCATTTATTATAGATTTTATAAATTTTTTTGTGAAAATTGTCAAAGAAGTCCCAAATTCGATTGCAATCTGAACCGATTCTAATCCAAAATAGTCATTCGATCCCAATCTAATCCAAACTATTTCAGATTGAATCAAGTCAAATTTAAAGTTTGGATTAGAATTTGATGAATTTTTTCCTCATCTGAATTATCTAAAATCTGATCAGATTCATTCTAATCCAATTCGAATTTGAAATTGCCCAGGCCAAAATTACTTGCTCGCCTTTTTCGTGGTGAGTAGAATAAACAAAATGAATTGTTTAAGGCAAGTAAAGGTTTCAAGTCGCGAAACTTGCTTGAGATAAGAAAATGAGCCTAAACTTGCTAATTCATCTTGGCCATGAGCAGGCGAGTAGAAACATAAAACCATGAAATCTTTCTAAGGCAAGTAAAGATTTCGAGTCTCAAAATCTACTCAAGGTGAAATAAGAAGTCTAAACTTACTAATTCGGCTCGACCACCAGTAGGTGAGCAAAAACATAAAAATATGAAATCATTCTAAGGCAAGTAAAGATTCTAAGTCTCAAAATCTACTTGATGCGAGATAAAAAACCTAAAGTTGTTAATTTAGCTTGGCCATGAGTAGGCGAGCAAAAACATAAAAGCACAAAATCTTTCTAAGGAAAGTAAAAGTTACAAGTCCTGAAATCTATTTAGATCATACAAGGAGCCTAAACTTGCTAATTCAACTCAGCCACAAGTAGGCGAGCAAAAATAAAAGCATGAAATCTTCCTAAGACAACTAAAGGTTCCAAATCTCAAAATTTGCTTGATATGAGGCAAGAAGCCTAAATTTGCTAATTTAGCTCGACCATGAGTATGCAAGAAAAAACATAAAATCATGAAATCTTTCTAAGGAAAGTAAAGGTTGCAAGTCTCAAAATTTGTTCATATCACACAAAGAGCCTAAACTTGCTAATTCAGCTCGGCCATAAGTAGACGAGCAGAAATATAAAAGCACGAAATCTTTTTGAGACAAATAGAGGTTTCAAATCTCAAAATTTACTTGAGGTGAGACAAGAAGCCTAAACTTGCTAATACTGCTTGGCCATGTGAAGGAGAGCAAAAACATAAAAGCACAAAATCCTTCTAAGACAAGTAAATGTTATAAGTCTCAAAATCTGCTCTATGTGAGACAAGAAGTCTAAACTTGTTAATTCAGCTCAATTGTGAGTAGGCGAGCAAAACATAAAAGCACAAAATTTTTCTAAGGGAAGTAAATGTTCTAAGTCTCAAAATATACTCGATGTGAGACGAGAAGCGTAAACTAGCTAATTCAGCTTGGCCATAAGTAGGCTATTGGAAACTTAAAAGCATGAAATCTTTTTAGGGCAAGTAAAGGTTTTCAAATCTCAAAACCTGTTTGGGTGAGATGAGGAGCCTAAACTTGCTATTATTTACTATAGTTTACAAGCTTTTTTTCGACAAATTTAACTATTATCTGACAATAACAATAGACTAATATATTCCAGAATTTTTGAAAATGTCAATAGCTCCCACCAACTTTTAAATTTTTGATTTGATGATGTTAGTACAACTGTCATTTATTAGATGTGCATCACAGTTTGAGAGTTTTAACCCCGTGAGTCAAGTCAAGGCGTCAATGTTGACTCGAGAAATGTATGACTGCTCCTCCGCCTCTCAAAGAGTTATTAGCTCGACAATAGCAACTGTGAGACTATAGTCTTTAATCTTTTTACCAAGCAGGAGAGAAAATGGTTAATCCAATCCCGGATAGTGTAAGGAAAATATGGGATAACTGCAACATACGAGGTGTAATCTTGTTTAGTCTTTCATTGCAAATGGTGTTGATTCTGTTTGCTTCCCTTCGAAATGGCACGGGAAATAAACTGGTAATTTCGGTAGTCTGGTCAGCTTACTTGCTTGCAGATTGGGTTGCTAATTTTGGCGTTGGACTCATCACTGAAAGAGCAAGGGATACTCCTGACCATTCAAAGCAGCCTGCCGAGAACAATGAGCTTTTAGCATTTTGGGTTCCATTTCTATTGTCACACCTCGGTAGTCCAGACACCATTACTGCATTTGCTCTTGAAGATAACGAATTCTGGCCCAGGCACTTGTTTGGATTCATATTCCAGGTTGTTGCCGCTGTTTATGTCTTTCTTCTGACGCTTCCTGGAAACAAGCTTTTCATCCCAACAATACTCATGTTTATTGCTGGAGTTATCAAGTATTTTGAGAGGATTCTAGCTTTATATCTTGCAAGCGTGGAGAAATTTCGAGACTCGACTCTTCGAGAACTCGCGGAGCACTATCAAAAACGTGATATTGTGATCAAGAAAGACAAATGTTATCTGGAGGTGGGTTGTCAATACTTCAAAATTTTCAAGGGGATACTTCTCGAACTCATGTCCAACTTCAAAAGGGTTAATTTTGCAGGGCCTTTCTTTGGTGATTTTAGTCCAGAAGATGCCTTGGGAATAATTGAGGTTGAACTCAACTTGGTTTATGAAGTTTTATATGCCAAGATCCAGGTAACACACTCTGTTTTGGGAATTACTTTGCGGCTCATATGTTTTGGCTCAGTTATGGCAGCCCTTTCATTTTTCTATTTCCATGTTGAGAAGCATGGTTTCTTTGAGTTTGATGTTTGTGTTACGTACGCCCTGTTCTTGGGTGCCATAGCTCTTGACATTATATCTTTCTTCTTTCTCATTTTCTCGGATTGGACGTTGGGTGCTCTCCGGAATGGTCTTCCCAAGTCTTGACTCAGTGTTTCCATCTCTGAGAGCAACAAACGTCTCATCAGAGAAAACAAGCACGAAGAAAGCTATGATGTCAAGGATCGTGGCACCCAAGAGCAGGGCGTATGTAACTCCAACATCAAACTCATTGAAACCATTCTTCTCCACTCGGAAATAGAAAATTGAAAGGGCTACAAGAACAGAGCCAAAAGATGTGAATCGCAAAATAATTCCCAGTACAGAATGTGTTACCTGGATCTTGGTATGGAAAACATCATAAATAAAGTTAAGTTCAACCTCAATTATTCTCAATGCATCTTCTGGACTAAACTCCGTAGTAAACGAAGCTCGTGTTCTGTAAAGCTGGCGGAAGCTGGAGATGAGATCGACAATTAGCCCTTTGAAATGATTGAAGTATTGACTCGCAAAGTGCATCACCTCCAGATAATCTAGTTTATTCTCAATATTACCAGGATCCCTATAAAAAAATCGAGCCTCTGGCACCAACGATATGCCTGTTTGAATATTAGCCTGAACATTAGAAACATATGTCTCCACGAACTTTGCGTAATTTGGGCCAGGGTCAGGTTTCCTAAGCATCGAGTCTCGGAATTTCTCCAAGCTTGCAAGAAACAGAGCACGAGTCCTCTCCACGTACTTGATAATTCCAGCAATAAAGATGAGTATTGTTGGGAACAGAAGCTGGTTTCCGGGAAGAGACAGGAGGAAGATATAACCAGCGGCAACAGCCTGGAATATTAGACCAAACAGGTGTCTGAGCCAGAGTTCGTTATCTTCAAGAGCAAATGCATAGTTACAGTGTCTGGACCACCGAGGTGTAACAATAGAAATGGGGCCCAAAATGCTAAAAGCTCCTTATGCTTCTTCTCGGAGGTATCCTTTGCATTTTCTGCGATGAGTCCGACGGCAAAATTAGCAGCCCAGTCTGCAAGCAAGTACGCTGACCAGATTACGGAGATGATCAGTTTATTGCCCGTGCCTTTTCGGAGAGGAGCAAACAGAATCAAGATTGTTTGTAATGAAAGACTGAACAAGATTACACCACGTATGTTCCAGTTATACCATATTTTCTTGACGCTTTCAGGAATTGGATTAACCATTTTCTGAATTGCTATAGAGATTAGAAACAACGAATTTTAGCGTCTAGCATGTTATTTTTCAGAGAATAAAAACAGGAATAGATAGATTGAGGTTTGTTTTACTTTTTGGGGTTGAAATTTCTATTCCTAGAAATTTCTGTTGTCAAAATCATAGGGGTAGTTGAATTAATTGGTGCAAAATGAGCCAACTCACTTATTTGTGGAAAAAGTTAGTTAAAGGTAAAAAGAGTGCGTCGGCAAGAAGCCCTACTGTGAGCAGAAGGCGAACTCTCATCACTCAGTCACTGACCTTTGGATGATTTTTGGCATCTTGCATGGAAAAGTCTGGAACTTTACTTTTTGTGGGACCTAGTATATTATTCGATTGTACTATGTGCACGTTAAAAAAATATTTATTTTTTAATTTTCCTTTATATGCGGGCCTCGATTCCCGGCATTGTAGCGGTTATTGGCTTGTAGCCGTTGGATTTAGTAAAATGAATCCAACAATTGAGATTGAAAATTTGAAAAAAAAAAAATGGGCAACCCGTTGGACTGGTGCCTCCTTTTTTCCCTCTCTCACATCTCTCACCATCTCTTTCTGAAATTTCTGATTTCTCTGCAAGATTTTTATACGAAGCACATAAAATCGAAGCTACCATCTCCTACACAGCAAATAACAGTCGAATCCATCACAAGGTTGCTGTCATCTGGAGTAGTTGAACATAGCTTCATTCGTTGTCTTTCATTTTCGAGTTAAAGACAAGGTAACGATATAGTCTTCACTCTTGTGCTTGTTGTGGTGACTACTGAAATTTCCATGTGAAACAATTAGGGGTTTATGCCTTGGATTAAATTGTTTGGGCTATTTGAAACAATTAGGGATCTATAAATTTTGAGTAAAAATTGGTGTTTAGATGATGAAAACTTGTTGTTGAAGAGATGATTAATGGTTTGGAAGCATGAAATTGGGAAGAAAAGCATAAGAAAATGGTGGGTTGTAGTGAGAGAGAGGAGCAGGTTTTGGGTTGTAGAGAGAGCAGACGATGAGACGAAGGAAGAAGACGAAGAGCAGGGGCAACGGCCTGCCGGATGGGCTTAAGAGACCAAGCGGTTAGCCGCATAAGCCCATCCGGCAGGCCGTTTACCCGCTCTTCGTCGTTATTTCCCATTGTATTTCGCTAACATTACTGTATATGTTGTTGTTTGCTGTTGCTTTAAACTTTTTCTAGTGTTAATGATTAAATTGACATTGAATTTATTTGTTGTTAATTAGAGGACTTGAATAATAGAATTCATTTATAACATGGATACTAATGATAAAACAAGTGTAGGACCTCGTCAGAAAGCATGGATACACTTTTTGTAAGTATAAATTGATTGATTTGTTTCCAAGTTGTTATGTTAGCGTCTTGCATGTTATTTTTCAGAGAACAAAAAACAGGAATAGCTAGATTGAGGTTTTTTTTTTTGGTTTGAAATTTTAATTTGTCACCTCCATTATTACCTTCTAGAAATATCTGTTGTTAAAAAGTCATAGGTGTAGTTGAATTAACTGGTGCAAAATGAGCCAACTCACTAATTTGTAGAAAAACTTTGTTGAAGGTAAAAAGAGTGTGTCGGCACTAAGGCCTATTGTGAGCAGAAGGTGAACTCTTATCACTCAGCCACTGACCTTCGATCATTTTTGGCATGTTGCATGGTAAAGTCAAGAACATTATTTTTTGCAGGACCTAGTATAGGCTTGTGCTATGTGCACGTTAAAAAAATATTGATTCTTTAATTTTGCTTTACATGCGGGCCTAGTGTAAGTTTAGTTATTAGATAATTGAACCGTTCTTTTTGTGTACCTTTGCATAGCTCACTTTCAGCCAAAAATTAATAATTCATGCCAAATATCTAACATCATTTTCTTTTTTTTTCCTAAAGATCAAACTTCTATTAGGCGAGTCTTGGTCTAATGTTGGGTTTTTGCCTCAATTTTATTATGCAATGTGCATGCAAGTTCAAGTCTCCACATGATGCGGACAATTTTTTTCCCCATAAATGTAAGTGTGGTAATATATTTCCAAACGTTAGTTCCACATATCAGTGGGTGCAGATTTCTGAACTGATCTTGTGTCATTTGTTCATTTTAATTTTTTACTTTGTGTAAAGGTAATTTTATCTCTATCTAAGATGTTTGTCTACTCATATCCTTAAATTTATGGTGATTGTGATTATTTATTGATTTATTATTATTAGTTTAGTAAGTTATTTCCTTTCAGATCATGGATCCATATCAAGGGGATTTTATATATGCTACAATATATTGACCTTTACCCGGAGAAAAAAAATCATATTATATCAATTGGAATGTCCTAAACCATTAAAGGATCGATAATGCTTTGGAAGGGATGAGGGAAATATCTTGTAGAGCTTAAATCAGATATGTGCAGGATATTCATTGATTAGCTTTTATCCCGTGATACTTATCTCTGTACAGATCAATTTATACAATTGTTATTATATTTGATGTATGAAAATGAAACGAAAATTTAATGTGGATTTTTTTTTTAATTAATTAGGCCTACATCTGAAGAAAGAGTGAAATCAATACCTGTTTGTTTTATGTGCACAACAATTTATACGGTTCCCACAATAGATAATGTTATTTACTTCCTGTTCCGATGCGAAAGATATTGTATTGAAAAAAAAAAATAGTTGTTTTTAGAGTAATAATATGTTATCTATTAAATGGTTGATAATTTTTTTATAAAATTTAAATAAATAAATTATATTATTTTAATAATTAATTTATGAATAAACATTATTAGAATAACTTTTTGAAATTAAAAATTTTGGGATGTGTAGTTATTAGATTTGGCAAAATTTGACACGACACGAATAAATAGTTATGAATCGTCGAATTTGACATAATTATTAAATGAGTTAGGTTTCAGTAGATATGATTTTTTCCGTGTCTGATTAGAATTAAAGTTTTTGACCTATTTATTTGATTAATAACACGATTATATTTTATGTTCTAAATCAATCTGTAAGTTCCCGTTCTCGTCATCAAAACCTAAATATTAGACATGATTCTCTCTTTTTTTTCTTTGTTTGAAAGGATGAACATATACATGGTATTTTATTTATAAAATTATATACAATTTAGAACTTCAATAGTGTAAATATGTAAAATATTAGTAGACATATATATTTTATAATATCGATCTATAATATCATTAACATATATATAATTAGAACATCATTAGTGTAGCCAGGCTCATAAAAAGTTCTTCAACGCCTTGTGAGACCTAATGTGTGTGAACGAGGCTTGAGGCTTAGGTTATCTTAAGTATTATATTTGAGCCTATTCTGGCAATGTATTTCCACTCTTGTGATGGTGCATTATTGGTTGTTTTTGGCTGCAAAGAGAGGTTTTTCTTTCCTACAAAAAAAAAAAAGAATTTCATTAGTGTAAATATATAATATTTTGAAAGATATGTATGTGCTATAATATTGATAAATAATATACTCAATAAGAAAGCCTCTTTATTCTTCCTCTATGTTGTTTACGGAATCTTGTTCGTTTGGGGTTATAATTGATGTTTCATTCTCAATGCCATCTCTATTACAAAACTAGACATGAGAGTTTATTCTCATCCAGCTACTCGCGAATGAAAGGACTAAAAAAGATTTTATCAAGATATAGGGGGATTTAATGAATAATATACTGAAGCATAAGATTTTTTGAAAGTTCATCTAATTAATCTATTCTAAATTTGTATATCATGTTTAGAAATAGAATTGAAACATTTATGTTCTATTTATAGATAATCTCAATTTTGTTTTTATCGCTATAGCAAATCTTTTTTTTGGTTTGCCCTTTACCATATTGGATCAATCAAAATGAATCAATCCAATAAAATAAAATAAAATAAAAAACTTTCATAGGCGAATATTTACTGTTTTAATATCTATTTCAGTTGTACGGTTAGTTCATGACTTCTACAAATAAAAGAATAGTTTAGTTCCTGAGTTCATTTTGCCATCCCATCCAATAAATCATTAAGATTCATTTCCAATAGAATCTTCTTTATTCACAGGTTCCATCATTCCCATTGCTTCCCGAATAATGGTTAAGTCTGAATTCTCCAACGGAGTCCTTAATGAAATTTTTGGAGTAATTGGGTAGATTTGGATTCATATATATCCACTCATGTGGTACTTCATTATATATATATATGATCCATCTGTATAGAAATCATCATCTACATTCAGAAAGCCGTATGCTTTAGAAGAAGCTTGTACGATTTAGAATCTGGATTAGAATGAGACATTTCTCAATTTTTTGTTTTCATTCGAAAAGGGATGTAAGGAAAAATGAAAAAATGAATCGACCATTTGAGTATTCCGGCGAATTGCATGCGAAAAATGAGAGTAAAGGGGGCATATATATATATATATATATATATATATATATATATATATATATATTATAGTAGTTTATATCCATCCATATTTATTTGCAGATGCAGAGAAGATAGAATCATTTCTGACAAGAAAGCAAAACGCCTTTCTATATAAAAATTCATATCTACGGAATTCTACTGTTTTGGTAGAAATGAAAGAAAGGGGGGACAACATTGAATTCCTAAAACACAAAGGGGATATGGAGATATGGCGAAATTGGTAGATGCTACGGACTTAATTGGATTGAGTCTTAGTATGGAAACTTACTAAGTGATAACTTTCAAATTTAGAAAAACACAGGAATTAAAAATGGATAATCCTGAGCCAAATCCTCTTCTCTTTTCCAAGATCAAACATGGGTTTAGAAAGTGAAAAGGGGGGATAGGTGCAGTGACTCAGTGGAAGATGTTTTAACAAATGAAGTTGACTACCCATTTCGGTAAATAAAAAAGAAAGTAAAATAAAGGATAAGGGTATATAGACTAGGTTTACGCAATGAAAAACTAACTCAAAAAATCACAATGAAATTCTTATTTCTTTTTATGAAAAAGAAAAAAGCTACTATGAATCGATTCTAAGTTGAAGAAAGAATAGAATATTCTTGACTCAAATCATTCACTCCACCTCCGTGGTCCGATCGATCCTTTCTTTTGAATTTTGAAGAACTGATTAATCATACGAGAGTAAAAATAGAGTCTCATTCTACATGTCAATATCAATATGGGCAACAATGAAATTTATAATGAAAGGAAAATCTGTCGACTTTAGAAATCATGAGGGTTCAAGTCCCTCAACGAATTCGCCAATTATGAGTTGGGTGCTTTAACCATTCAGCCATGGATGCTTAGTGGGGATCCTTGTACATGGTGAATAACCAAATTTTAATTGAAATGAAATCTTTAGGATAAATCAATGTAATTTAGGAGGAATCAATGAAAGGACATCAATTCAAATCCTGGATTTTCGAATTGAGAGAGATCAACAATTCTCACAATTTCTTAGATTCAAGGACCCAATTCAATTCAGTGGAATCTTTAATTCACATTTTTTTCCAGCAAGAACGTTTTATAAAACTTTTGGATCCACGAATTTGGAGTATCCTACTTTCACGCAATTCATAGGGTTCACACACATACACATGTATTGGAATGCAAATATTTTATATAAATCTTGTTAAATATCTAGATCTTAAGCGAGTTATTGAGTAACCTATTTATTTTCCATGTTAGATTAGGGTCTTAATATTTTCACACGATTATTAAATGGCTCATGTTTAGGTCAGCTTAAACTTGACACAGCACAAGATTGACACGACACAAACACGACCTGATGACCGTTTTGCTACTCCTTCCTGCTACGCAGATGGTTTGGTTTTGTCTGAGGACTAAGCGTCATAAAGGCTCATCAGAGCAAGAGTTATGGCACCGACAAGATCTTTCAGTATATAGCCATTACTACTTAAAGGGTCATCCGATTTCTGCGAATTGACAAAATCATTGCTTGTTTCAGCCTGGCTGATATTGCCAATGAGATAAGAATAAAACATCTTTGTCCCAGGAGCCACTAACTAAAGAGTTGTGGGGGTTTATATTCGATGAAATTAAACGAAAAGCTAAGCATGCAGATGAAATTAGAAGAAAAGCTGAGTCTGGACATAATACCTAATTTTGCAAATGGTCCAAAGGCGGATATCAGAAAGGTTTTCGGAAATTATTTTCAGCTAAAGGTGATTGTACTCTGAAGGAAATGGATACGAAATGTGATCTCATCCAATACGTGGAAGAAGTTAACTTAGTTTTGATAAAAGCCTTATATTCTGGCACATTGTTACAGAATTCCTTTACGAAGAAACTGCTAAAGAAGAAGTAATTTCAGATGAAAAGACTTACAATGCTAGAGAATTCAGCAAGATCCTCTCGGAATGCATGCTGTATCTTTTAGTTTTGAAGCCTACCATGCTCTTCCAAGAAAAATGTTAGATTGGAAATTCTCCGTGATGAGGCCAAGATTTGTTTTCAAGGAAAGATTTCACTGGCGATGAGAACGGAACTAAGTTCATATGTGACTGCCTTACCGTTAGATCAAGCAAAAAGGATGGTCGATAAGCTCCACAGTCTTCATTGTTATAAGGATAAGAAATGGGAGATAGTGAGCAAAGTTCGGGTGGAATTGATATCATATGCAGCATGTCACAGCAGATCAACAAGGACACATGTCGAACAAGTTAGTAATGGTGGGGAGCTTTTTACTTTTGTTTGGGTATTGATGGCTCATTTTGGTCTTGCGGAACCCAAATCAGAAGATTGAACACATATGTATTGTGCAAAGTCACTGCATCCTTTCAATGTCAATGTTTCATCATCATTTTGCTGCACTCGATCGTGTACTATGAACACAAATTTAGGATACTTATCATTAGTCAGAAATAAATCCTCGTGTTTGAATTTCAGCCAGTTGGGTTGGATGTGGTTTCTAGATGGATCAGAGTTATCTAGGCCCATGAATAGTACTTCTATCACTACTCCAGGCCGAGGATAAGGTTCTGGCCCATGGGTCATCAACAACAAGAAAGCTGAAGTCAGCCTCAAATTTGATTAGGAATTATTAGATTCAAGAACGCCAAAAAATATTTAAATTCTCAATTTATTTTCAAACTCAATAATTTTAATAATTCCAGTATTATTAAATTTGAGAACATCAAAAATTTAATTATTAAACAAAAATAAATTTGATTATCAATGATTCAATATGAAGAGGCTTTGGTAGCACGTGTTAGAACAAAAAATCACCATCGCCTGTAATTCAAGAACATTCATTTTGTATCACCAAAAATTAATAACAAAATATGCAGAATCTTACCTGAATATAGTGCTTAATTGCTCTTCGGAGTAGTGTGGTTGGCTTTCTAGATCAACACGTTCTCATAGATAATCCTTTAATTTTCTCTATATTCTCTCTCTCTAATAATTGGATGTCAGAAAAAATAAAAAGATACGTGTGACCTGGAGACCATGACCACTTATATTGACAACTTTTCCTATTGTTTTTAAGTATTCCTATTTTAGCCTATCATATAAATAAAAATTATACTTAAGTCTTTACACATTAAAAGTCCACACCCTATGAGATACATTAAAGCTCATATTACTAAAAATCTTAATGGATCATTTTTAATTGGGCTTATCCTTATATGACAGTCCACAACACATAATTATTCACAGATAAGCGCAACATTAAATTAAGGGTCCAACAATTCTAAATTAAAAATCTAACAGGAACAACATAAATGGAACCCAAAATGCTAAAAGCTCCTTATGCTTCTTCTCCGAAATATCTTTTGCAAGTACACTGAACAGATTACCGAGATTATCACTTTATTACCCGTGCCTTTTTGGAGAGGAGCAAACAAAATCAAGATCTTTTGTAATGAAAGACTGAACAAGATTACACCTCGTATGTTCCAGTTATCCCATATTTGCTTGACGCTTTCAAGAATTGGATTAACCATTTTTTGTGTTGCTATAAAAATTTGAAACAATGGATTTTAGCGTCTTGAATGTTATTTTTGAGAGAACAAAAACAGGAATAGATAGATTGAGGATTTTTTCTTTTTTGGTTGAAATTTTAATTTGTAACTTCTATTATTAACTTCTAGAAATATCTGTTGTTAAAATCATAAGTAGCTGAATTAATCGATGAAAAATGAGCCAACTCACTAGTGTGTGGAAAAACCAAGTTAAGGTAAAAAGAATGCGTCGGTACTAAGGCCTACTGTGAACAAAAGGCGAACTCTATCACTCAGTCGCTGGCCTTTAGCTGAACAAATTCTCTTGATAGCCTTTGGATCATTTTTGGCATCCTGCGTGGTAAAGTCTAGAATGCTATCTTTTATGGGACCTGGTATATGATTTGATTGTGCAATGTGCACATTAAAAAAATATTGATTTATATTTTTCCTTTATATGCTGGCCTAGTGTAAGTTTAATCGTTAGAAAACATCAAAATAGTTAATGTTTCAACCTTTCTTTTTGTATATATTTGCATAACTCACTTTCAACCAAGACAAAAGCAGGTTAATAATTGATGCAAAATGTCTAACTTCATTCATGCCAAATATCTAACTTCATTTTCATTTTTTTTCCCGTAAAGATCAATCTTTTATCAATTTGGCGAGTCTTGTCTAGAGTTGGGTTTTCGCTCGTGCCCCCAATTTTATTATGTAATATGCATACAAGTTCAAGTCTTTACATGATGCGGATATTTTTTTATCACATAAATCTAAGTATGGTATCTTTTCAAAATATTAGTGGGAGCAAATTTTTAAGTTCATTTTGTGTCCTTTGTTCATTTTATTTATTTTTCTTTTTTTTTTTTAACTTTGTGCAAAGAGAATTTTGTCTCTTTCATGATGCTTGTCTACCCAAATCTTCAAGTTTATTGTGGTTGTGATTTTTTTTGTTATTAGTATGATAGTAATGGTTTTCTTTCTGATCATAGATTCATATCAAGAGGATTTTAGGCTACAGTTTCTTGATCTTTGCGAAAAAAATTCATGCTATATCAGTTGAAATGACCTAATCCATTAAAGGATGATGATGCTTTGAAAGAGACGAGCAGATATCTTGTGGAGCTTAAATCAGATATCTCCAAGATTTTTATTGGTAGAGATTTTTTTTTGTAAAAATACATCTGTTGCACTAGCTTGTATCCTTGATAACTGTCTGTGTACAGATCAATTCATACAAATGTTACTATATTTGATGTTTGAAAATGAAACGAAAAATTTAGTTTTTTTTTTTTAATTAGGCCCACCTCTAAAGAAAAAACGAAATTAATGCTTGTTCGTTTTAAGTGCACGATAATTCACATGGGCCCCATAATAGATAATATTATCTACTTCATGTTCCGATGCCAAAGATATTGTATTAACAATTTTTTTTTTTAATTTTTTGAATCTTATAGCGGCACACTGTAATAAATTATTTAGAACTAAATTATCAAACGTGTTTTCACTAGGGATGGTAATGTTACCTGCAAACTTACAAATCTGTCTAAATTTGTCTGTAAAATCCACCCGATGCAGGTAATTTTACGGGTTGCGGGTGAACTTGATATTAGAAATTGAAATCCACATTACGTGCGGATGGATTTGGTATTAACTAAATATCCTATGGATATCCGCCAAACCCGCAGTTTTTTCTCCAAATATTTTTAATGTAATTTTAATTGAAAAATAATTAAAGCTAAAAATATATAAATTAAATAAATATAAAGAGTAAACATATCATGTGTTGTGTGTACAAGTTGCAACTCATAACTTAACGGAAAGGAAACCCAAACTATTTCTTTTTAACTTGTGAGCAGCAGCCGTAAAACCTAACCTTCCAAACTATTTCCTTTTCACTCATGAGCAGCAACAGCACACCCACTTTCCTTTCACATGTGAGCCGCATCCGCAAATCCATGAATTTTTCATGGCATTTGTGGTTTTTAAATGTGAAAACTCATAAAAAAAATCTATCAAGTACCATTGTAAATTTGGTAACTGTCAAATCCCGCAGCGAGTGCGGATGCGAATTTAGTAATTTAAATTTTGTGTAGGGGAGAGTTTGATAATATCAAACTGGTTGCGGACGGTACCTATTGTCATCCTTAATTTTTACTGGTTTTACCAATCATGTTTTCATATTAAAAAACCATATATTCATATCTATATTCACGGTTTACAGCCGGCCAGCTGCTCGTATTAATTATTACTTGTTTTCTTTCGGGCTCAGCCCAGGAATTAGGTCTAATTTTGTACCTATTTATGTCGTTTTCAATCTCAACAAAGTTCGTGCTTTGAAGATCCATGCAGTTCTTTGGGCATATGTCATTACTTGGCGGAGTCCATCCACATCATCAGCGTTAAAAGGGAAACATCCTTTTTCACTTCACTCACTCCTCTGGCTTCAGTGGACATCACGAACGTCCTCTCACTTTACCACCCCGTTGAAATCTACATAAAACAATAAAATTAAAATTAAAAAAAAAAGATTGACTTGGCTCTAATGTTCATCCTTCTACACTAACGGTAGTAACCCCACAGAACAAATATACAAATGCTCCTCCAGCTTTCAAGAACTCACCAACACTATATCAACTCTTTACACTAAAAGTTTTTTCAGCAAAAGGGAGAGAAAATGGTTAATCCAATCCCTGAAAGTGTCAAGAAGACATGGGATAACTGGAACATACGAGGTGTAATCTTGTTCAGTCTTTTATTTCAAACCGTCTTGATTCTGCTTATTCCCCTCCGGAAAGGCATGGGCTATAAACTCATAATCCTGCTAATCTGGTCAGCTTACTTGCTCGCAGACTCGGCTGCTACTTTTGCCATCGGACTCATAGCTGAAAGAGCAATAAATTCTCAAACTCCTACGAAGAGCAATGAGCTTCTAGTACTTTGGGCTCCATTTCTGCTGCTACACCTCGGTGGTCCAGACACCATAACTGCACTTGCTCTCGAAGATAACGAACTCTGGCTCAGGCAATTGTTTGGACTCATATTCCAGGCTGGTTTCACTTTTTACGTCTTCCTCCTGTCGCTTCCAGGAAACAAGCTTTTTCTCCCAACAATTCTCATGTTTATTGCGGGAATTATCAAGTGCTTTGAGAGGACTCGTGCCATGTATCTTGCAAGCGGGGAGAAATTCCAGGAATCTACTATTATTGAACTTGCAAAAGATGTTAAGGTGAACCAAGGTGGGGATTATCTCCAGGTGGCTAGCTGTGAACTGTGAATCAAACTCAGAAGGTTTAAAACGGCAGCGTTTTTCACATGGATATTATAAACTTAAGTCACATGAGGAAGCACGTGTTTCACTTATAAACTGATAGCTTTCAAAACGACAGCCAAATTATGTCGTTTAGAGGCATCCGTTAAGTGACGCATGTGAGTAGCATGTGAGCAGCTTAAGTTCAGTTCGTTAAATTCTGTTATGCACGTGTAGGGAAGCTGGGCAATCTGGGTTTGAGGTTCTTGTTACTGATGCCGTTATAAGCTGAGTAACGAAGCCGCTTCAGAAGGGTATTTCTAGAGTGATAGGAAAAAGAGAGAAGAGAGGATTGGTTCTAGAGGATTCTCTGTATTCTCTTGTATCTCTGTGTATTTGATTCTCTATTGATAATCAATAAAAGACTAATCAAAGGCTTCTCCCGTGGATGTAGGTTGTGCCACCATTGGTACAACTGAACCAATGGTGTGTGTTGATTTGTGTGTTGATTCTTGCTCAATCTATTTGTCTTTGATCTTGAGTGGGGTTTTGAGTTTATTTCTGTGAGGTTTCTGGATTGAGTCTTGTCAATTAGCAACTTGACTAATCTTGTTCAAGGTCCTGGGCAGTGGATGATCTTGTTAGGTTAGTAAGCAGGTCAATTCACTACACTTGCGAATACTTCCAAATTTTCAGAGGGATAGTTGTCGATCTCTTCTCCAACTTCACTGATTTTCCTTTTGAAGGACCTTCTTCATTTGGTATTTTTGGTCCAGAAGATGCCTTGAGAATAATTAAGGTTGAACTCAAGTACTCAACTTGGTTTATGAAGTTCTGCACACCAAGATTCAGGTAACACATTCTGTAATCTTGCGGTTCATATGTTTTGGTTCACTCGTGGCTGCCCTTTCAGTTTTCTATTTCCAAGTTGAGAAGCATGGTCTCAATGATTTTGATCTTGGAGTTACATACACCCTGTTCTTGGGTGGCATAGCCCTCGACGTCAAATCTTTCTTCATGGGCAATTTCTCCGAGTGGACGTTTGCTGCTCTCCGGAATCATCACAAATCCTGCATAGCTCGTATTATCCGGTGGTTTCTCAATCTCAAGAGCTCAAGGTGGCAACAATCACGAATTGGTGGCAAGCACGAGGTGTTTGTGTTTGCTACTCCTTTCCTGCTTCGCAGATGGTCTGGTTCTGTCTCAGGACTAAGCGTCATAAAGGCTCATCAAAGCAAGAGGTACGGCATCGATAAAATCTTTCAGTACATAGCCATTACTACTTACAGGATCATCAAATTTCTGCAAATAGACAAAATCATTGCTTGTTTCGGCCTAGCTGATTTTGCCAATGAGATAAGAATAAAAACATCTCTGTCCCAGGAGACATTAACTAAAGGAAAATCTAAGAATGGGGATGAAATTAGAAGAAAAGCAGAGTCTCGACAGGATCCAGAGATAAATGATCCAGAGGTGGGAACTATTAAAATTCCTAATTTTGAATATGATCTCGAGGCAGATATCAGAAAAGGTTTGCGGAAATTATTTTCAGCTAAAGGTGATTGTACTCTGAAGGAAATGGATACAAATTGTGATCTCATCCAATTCGTAGAAAAAGTTAATTTTAGTTTTGCTAAAAGCATTATATTCTGGCACATTGCCACAGAATTCCTTTACGGAAAAACTGCTAAAGAAGCAATTTCGGATGAAGAGACTTACAATGCTAGAGAATTCAGCAAGATCCTCTCGGACTACATGTTTTATCTTTTAGTTTTGAAGCCTACCATGCTGAATTCCAAGGAGAATGTTGGATTGGAAACTCTCCGTGATGAGGCCAAGTTTTGTTTTCAAGGAAAAATTTCACCGGCGACGAGAGCGAAACTGAATTCATCTGTGAATTCCTTACCGGTAGATCAAGCAGAAAGGATTGTCGATAAGCTCCAAAGTCTTGATTATTTAAAGGATAAGAATGGGAGATAGTGAGCAAAGTGTGGGTGGAATTGATTTCTTATGCAGCGTATCACAGCAGATCAACAAGGACACTGTCGAACAAGTTAGTAATGGCGGGGAGCTTTTTACTTTTGTTTGGGTATTGATGGCTCATTTCGGTCTCCTGGAACCCAAATCAGAAGATTGAATTCATATGCACTGTGCAAGTCACCACATCATTTCAATGTCAATGTTTCATCGTCATTTTGTTAATTCGATCATGTACCATAAATAAAAATTTGGAATATTTATCATTAGTCATAAATAAATCAATAAATCCTTGTGTTTGAATTTCAGCCAATTGAGTTGGGTATGGTTTCTTGATGGATCAGAGGTATCGAGGCCCATGACCAGTATTTCTATCGCTACCCTAGGCCCGGGATAAGATTCTGGCCCATGGGTTATCAACATCAAGAAAGCTGAAGCTTGTCCGAAATTCCGAATCAATCACATTTGGGATTTTTGGCTATGAAATCGAAGATGATATTAATTTGCATTTTATATATACGGTGATAAACTTTTTTTTTTTCGAAGTTGATGATTATTTGTTACCACCTCAATTTTTTTTTTTCCAAAATTAAAACATGAAAGGTGGGACAGGAAAGATACCCATTTATATATAACCGATTCAAACATGAATTTAGTACAATAATTTTATAGAAACTGATTTATATACGTCTTACTCTCAAGATTTTGTTTCAAAACTTGAATAAAAATAATATGTTTTAATAGAAATTTGACCTTTAAAGTTCGTTTATGTATTAATGGGTTCTTAGATATCTGAAAATTCACAAAAACACATCGAAATAGGTTCAGTTTATGAGAGTAGTCTACATATTATTTTCTCACTTTTCTTAAAAAAAAATGAGTATTTCACACTACCCATGTGATCGGCATATAACTCGTATATAACTTCGCATAATATTCACTCATGAATTGGGCTCTCAACATATCAATTATCTATCAATTGCTCTTCGCTTGTCGATTGCCTGACGATTTCTATAGTCCACCATCACTCTGAACTCTGAAGCGAAAAATTCTTAAGGATATTCCAGTTTGAAATGTTCATTTATGACTACTAATGTGAGAAAAATATGAATATGCAATTATATAAATTGACACTAATTTTGAACTATTTCTATACAGGATCTTTCTGATGTAGTGCAAGACAAATTGCTGGAACCCTTTAGTCTAAAGTAGCCGTTAGGGATGTGGGAACAATGACCAACAGGACGTGTGCAGTCGAGTAAAACAAATCGATGCCGGTAAATATTTTTATAATACATCCCATGCTGGCGACAAATATTCTATTATTCAAATCACTTTTGGAGCTTATGCCAAATATCTAACTTCATTTTCATCTTTTTTTTTTTTCCCTAAAGATCGATCTTTTATTAGGCCAGTCTTGGTCTAGAGTTGGGTTTTCGCTTGTGCCCCCAATTTCATTATGTAATATGTATACAAGTTCAAGTCTTTACATGATGCAGACAATTTTTTTATCACATAAATGTAAGTATGGTCGATATCCTTTCAAAATATTAGTGGGAGCAAATTTTTAAGTTAATTTTGTGTCCTTTGTTCATTTTATTTATTTATTTTTTTTTTTTTTTACTTTGTGTAAAGATAATTTTGTCTCTTTCATGATGTTTGTCTACCCAAATCTTCAAATTTATTGTGGTTGTGATTATTTTTTGTCATAATAATGGTTTTCTTTCTGATCATAGATACTGCATATCAAGAGGATTTTAGCTAGGCTACAGCTTCTTGATCTTAACGAAAAAAATTCATGCTATATCAATTGAAATGACCTAATCCATTAAAGGATGATGATGCTTCGCAAGAGACGAGCAGATATCTTGTGGGGCTTAAATCAGATATCTCCAGGATATTTATTGGTAGAGATTTTTTTTTGTAGAAGTACATCTGTTGCACGAGCTTGTATCCTTGATAATTGTCTGTGTACAGATCAATTCAGACAAATGTTACTATATTTGATGTTTGAAAATGAAACGAAAAATTTTATTGTGTTTTTTTTTTTTTTTAAATTAGGCCCACATCCAAAGGAAAAATGAAATTGATACTTGTTCGTTTTATGTGCATGCTAATTCGTATAGGCCCCCCCAATAGATAATATTATCTACTTCCTCGTCTGATGCCAAAGATATTGTATTAACAAATTTTTTTTTTTTTTTTTTTTTTGAATCTTTGAGTAGCACACTGTAATAATATTATTTTGAACTAACTTATCAAACGTGTTTTCACTGATTTTTACCAATCATGTTTTCATATTAAAAATGCACATATCTATACTTACTATTTACAAGAAGCTGCTGGTATTAAGTATTACTTGTTTTCTTTCGGGCTCAGCCCAGGAATTATGTCTAATTTTGTACCTATTTATGTCGTTTTCAATCTCAGCGAAGTTCGTGCTTCGGAGATCCATGCAGTTCTTTGGGCATATGTCATTCATTACTTGTGGAATCCATCCACGTCATCAGCATTGAAAGGGAAACGTCCTCTTTCACTTTACTCACTCGTCTGGCTTCAATGTACATTAACATCACAAACGTCCTCTTTCATTTCCCCAATCCATTGAAATTTACATAAAACAATAAAATTTAAATTTTTTAAAAAAAATTGACTTGACTTCATCCTTCTACACTAACGGTAGTAACACCACAGAACAAATATACAAATGCTCCTCCAGCTTTCAAGAACTCACCAACATTATAGCAACTGTTTACACTAAAAGTTTTTTTCAGCAAAAGGGAGAGAAAATGGTTAATCCAATCCCTGAAAGTGTCAAGAAGACATGGGATAACTGGAACATACAAGGTGTAATCTTGTTCAGTCTTTTATTGCAAACCGTCTTGATTCTGCTTGCTCCCCTCCGAAAAGGCATGGGCTATAAACTCATAATCCTGCTAATCTGGTCAGCTTACTTGCTCGCAGACTCGGCTGCTACTTTTGCCATCGGACTCATAGCTGAAAGAGCAATAAATTCTCAAACTCCTACGAAGAGCAATGAGCTTCTAGTACTTTGGGCTCCATTTCTGCTGCTACACCTCGGTGGTCCAGACACCATAACTGCACTTGCTCTCGAAGATAACGAACTCTGGCTCAGGCAATTGTTTGGACTCATATTCCAGGCTGGTTTCACTTTTTACGTCTTCCTCCTGTCGCTTCCAGGAAACAAGCTTTTTCTCCCAACAATTCTCATGTTTATTGCGGGAATTATCAAGTGCTTTGAGAGGACTCGTGCCATGTATCTTGCAAGCGGGGAGAAATTCCGGGAATCTACTATCATTGAACTTGCAAAGATGTTAAGGTGAACCAAGGTGGGGATTATCTCCAGGTGGCTTGCGAATACTTCCAAATTTTCAGAGGGATAGTTGTCGATCTCTTCTCCAACTTCACTGATTTTCCTTTTGAAGGTCCTTCTTCATTTGGTATTTTTGGTCCAGAAGATGCGTTGAGAATAATTGAGGTTGAACTCAACTTGGTTTATGAAGTTTTGCACACCAAGATTCAGGTAACACATTCTGTAACCTTGCGGTTCATATGTTTTGGTTCACTTGTGGCTGCCCTTTCAGTTTTCTATTTCCAAGTTGAGAAGCATGGTCTCAATGATTTTGATCTTTGAGTTACATACACCCTATTCTTGGGTGCCATAGCCCTCGACGTCATATCTTTCTTCATGTTCAATTTCTCCGAATGGACGTTTGCTGCTCTCCGGAATCACCACAAATCCTGCAGAGCTCGTATTATCCGGTGGCTT
The DNA here is from genome assembly GCA_034663535.1 of Citrus x limon. Taxonomy (NCBI): domain Eukaryota; kingdom Viridiplantae; phylum Streptophyta; class Magnoliopsida; order Sapindales; family Rutaceae; genus Citrus; species Citrus x limon. The sequence continues at coordinate 28,178,970 of CM067997.1, forward strand.
CTCAATCTCAAGAGCTCAAGGTGGCAACGCTCACGCATTCGTGGCAAGCACGAGATGTCTGTGTTTGCCACTCCTTTCCTGTTTCGCAGATGGTCTGGTTCTGTCTCAGGGCTGAGCGTCATAAAGGCTCATCAAAGCAAGAGGTACGGCATCGATAAACTCTTTCAGTACATAGCCATTAATACTTACAGGATCATCAAATTTCTGCAAATAGACAAAATCATTACTTGTTTCGGCCTAGCTGATATTGCCAGTGAGATAAGAATAAAAACATCTGTGTCTCGAGAGCCATTAACTAAAGAATTGTGGGTGTTTATATTTGACGAAATTAAACGAAAAGCTGAGTCCGGACATTATACAGAGGTAAATGATCCAGAGGTGGGAACTATTAAAATTCCTAATTTTGCATATAATCCAGAGGCGGAAATCAGAAAAGGTTTGCGGAAATTATTTTCAGCTAAAGGCGATTGTACTCTGAAGGAACTTGATACAAATGGTGATCTTACCCAATTCGTGGAAGTTTATTTTAGTCAAGTTAAGTTTAGTTTTGAGGAAAGCATTCTATTCTGGCACAGTGCTACAGATTTCCTTTACGAAGAAACTGCTAAAGAAGAAGAAATTTCGGATGAAAAGACTTGCAATGATAGAGAATTCAGCAAGATCCTCTCGGATTACAGGATGTATCTTTTAGTTTTGAAGCCTACCATGCTGAATCCTCTTGTAGATTGGGAGCCTACGAAGCTGAATTCTCTTTTAGATTTGAAGCCTACGAAGCTGAATTCTAAGCCAATTTTTAGATTCGAAACTCTCCGTGCAGCGACGACAGGGGAACTGAGTTCATCAATGTATTCCATGAAGTTGGATCAAGCAAAAAGGATGGTCGATAGGCTCCAATGTCTTGATTATTTAAAGGATAAGAAATGGGAGATAGTGAGCAAAGTGTGGGTGGAATTGATGTCATATGCAGCATGTCACAGCAGAGCAACAAGGACACATGTCCAACAAGTTAGTAACGGCGGGGAGCTTTTCACTTTCGTTTGGGTATTGATGGCTCATTTTGGTCTTGTGGAACCCAAATCAGAAAATTGAATTCATATGCACTGTGCAAGTCACCACATCCTTTCAATGTCAATGTTTCAGCATCATTTTGATGAATTCGATCGTGTACCATAAATAAAAGTTTTGGGCTATTAAATAAATCCTTGTTTGAATTTCAGCCAATTGAGTTGGGTATAGTTTTTCGATGGATCAGATATGTTGAGGCCCATGAACTACTATTTCTATCGCCACCCGAGGCCCAGGATAAGCATCTGGCCCATGGGTCATCAACGTGAAGAAGGCTGAACCTTGGCCCAATCAATCACATTTGGGATGTTCGGCTGAGGAATCGGAGATGATAAATTTGCTTTTTATATATGGTGATAGAACTCCTTTTTTTTTTTTTTTTTTTGAAGTTGATGATTATTTGTTACAACCTCAATGGTTTTTTTTTTTTTTTAAATTGAAACACGAAGTTAATATTAGAATTTTATAGAAACTGATTTATATAGGTCTTATTCTCACAATGTTTTTTAGAATTAAAAAATAATAATATGTTTTAATTAAAAAAAAAATTGACCTTTAAAGTTCGCTCATGTTTAAATTGGCTCTTAGATATTTGAAAATTCACAAAAATACCTCGAAAATAGTTCAATTTATGAGGATAGTCTACGCACTATTTTCTTACTTTAATTTCCCTGCAAAAAATTGGGCTCTCGACATGTCAAATGTCTATCGATTGCTCTTCGCTTGTCGATTGGCTGTCGATTTCTATAGTCCACCATCTCTCTGGCGCGAAAATTACTAACAACATTTATGTGTTGAAATGTTCATTTATGACTACTAAAATCAGAAAAAGATTAATGTGATATCATATAAACTGACACTAATTTTGAACTATTTCTATACGGGATGCTTAACCCAGCAGTTGGTCTTTCTCATGTGATGCAAGACAAATTGCTGGAACCCTTTAGTCTAAAGTAGCCGTTAGGGATGTGGGAACAATGAACAACAGGACGTGTGCAGTCGAGTAAAACAAATCGATGCCAGTAAATATTTTTATAATACAACCCATGCTGGCGACAAATATTCTATCATTCAAATCACTTTTGGAGCTTATGCAACATTTTGGGGTATCATATTCAATACTCAACAACTGAAAGCTAGACAAATGGGGTATTTCTTTGTTTATTATTTCAAGGAGGTAACCAGGATTAATAATATAAATGCTGCTCGTTTCAATGTCTTTGTTAATTAATTCATCATTGTACAAGCCGAAGAAAGAAGGAAAAGGAGGAGAAGAGCAAGAAAAAATATGTCATGTAAGAACTTTTGACTTTTCTCATATATTTTTTAAGCTTCATAAAACTGGGTGCCAGCAATATCATTGCTTGAATTACTGTCTCTTCTTGTTCTAAATACATTGGATAGGATTATACAAGAAGAAAAGGAAATTTTCAAGCACACAATTATAGACTTATAGTTCTAGTTGTTATATGGAAAAGTTCAACTTTGCTTCTTTTAACTCTATGGCTATTTTAAGGCTTCATGTTAATTCCAGATATAAAAGAGAATCTACTTTTCTAATGGAAGATATTGTTAAGGTAATTCTGTTTTGAAACCAACATTCATTCATTGCAACTTTTTCTTTTCAACTGAAAAATCCACTATCATGATTACCACTACCAGCTCACTTCACAAAGTGTAAGAAGAGAAAAGGCAAGTGACTTTGAAAATATATCGACTCTTCAACATCAAAAAGGCTGAACCTTTCTTTGGTAATATTACCCGTTAGCCAGGACCATAAGGCCTCTATTTCTCCCACCTCATCTGAAAAGCGTCTGGCCAATAGGTCATTGCCACATGTACAAAATAGTGCTGCGCGTGCAATCTTCTGTTCCTTCAATAATCCCAAGCAATCATGGAAGCAGATGCAGGGTTTGGTTTATTAGTTTGTGTGGAAGGGAATCATGTAAATACATTCTTTTTTCATCCTTATTCTGGTAACTAAGTTGATGTTTAGAAATTTGAAGGAGTTTCTATCCAGTGAGCTTTGCTTGTTCTGAACTTAATATTTTATTTTATTTTATTATTATTTTTTTTTGGAGTTTGTAATGCTAATTCATGATGTGGATTTTTAATGTATTCTATGCTTGCAAAGATTTGATTGAGTTCATGTTAATGTCATTAGAGCAATTTTATTGCTTTAATGAAGGTTCTGATGTTGATTATTGATGCATAGATTGTAATGAGTTCATATCATGTGAGTAATTAGACAATTTTTATTTGGTGTTTCAGTTAATATTTTGACAGATTCAAATCAAGTGCTTGAGCGAGTGACAGTCTTTATGATGCTTATAAGATAGGATGTTGGATACTTATCAATGAATATCATCGAGTGAATTCGATGCAATTATGGACTCAATCGTAAAGGGTTCGATTAAATCTTTGGAATTTTAGCTCTACATTATGGTTTTGCATATGCCTCCTGGTGTGCTAACATCGTGTGTTCTGAAACTTTCTTATCTGTTTCTGTTTCCTCTGATTTAGGTTTCTTGTTGTTAGTAGTCTGTAATTTTGCCCCATTTTCCTTAAATTACATTTTGAGATGTAAATGGCGTGATAAAAAAAGTTTTGAACTTCATGTTGTTTTTGCAGCTTTGCCATTGTTATGGCCTGCCATTGCGTTGCTCTTCGTTTCTCTGTTGGCTTCTACCTCAAGCATTGATGGTCTTAGTGGTTCCAACAAACACAGACGCGAGGTGATTGTTGCACACCATGGTGTTGTTGCCACTGATGATGGTCGATGTTCCAAAATAGGCATGGATGTGCTTAAAGCAGGAGGTCATGCCGTTGATGCATCTGTCGCTGCTGCACTCTGTTTGGGAGTTGTTAGTCCAGCATCGAGTGGCATTGGTGGAGGATCCTTTATGCTGATTAGGCAATCCGATGGGAAGGCACAAGCATTAGACATGAGAGAAACTGCCCCAGCGCAGGCTTCCGAGGTACTCATGTTAAACATTGATGTGTCCTCTGAAGCTTATATTGCTCAACAGAATTGTATTAAATTATATGTTTCTGTTGCTCTATCTTCAGAATATGTATGGCGGCAATGCTACTCTGAAGAGAAGTGGCATCCTCTCTGTAGCCGTTCCAGGTGGACTTGCAGGCCTTTTCAAAGCTTGGGAACAACATGGAAAGCTTCCATGGAGAAGGCTTGTACGGCCAGCTGAGGCTCTTGCTCGTGGGGGATTCGAGGTTTCTCCATACCTTCACATGCAAATGCAGAGCACTAAATCTGGGATCTTAGCAGATGAGGGACTAAGGGATGTATTCACATCAAATGGTGACATCTTGCAGCTTGGCGATCTCTGCCGCAACAAAAAACTAGCAGAGACGCTGAGAAAAATTTCAAAATATGGCTTGAAAGCCTTCTATAACGGATCGGTTGGTTTTAATTTAGTCAGAGATATTCAGAAGGCTGGAGGAATATTGACAATTAAGGATTTGCTGAGATATGAAGTTAAAGTGAGAGAACCAATCACTGCTAACATTCTGGGCCTTAAACTAATTGGCATGCCACCCCCTTCTTCCGGCGGTGCTACAATGATGCTTGTAAGTGTATCCCTTTGATTGCTTTACCTTATGTTTCATATGAAATGGTTAACAATAACAGAGCCTTTTCATTTCTACTGCCACAGGTGCTAAACATTCTTGCTCAATATGAAGTCCCTTCAGGTTTATCCGGCTCCCTTGGGATCCATCGCCAAATAGAAGCTCTCAAACATGGCTTTGCTGTGAGGATGAATCTTGGTGATCCTGAATATGTTAATGTTTCTGAAGTTGTATCCGATATGCTCTCTCCTAAGTTTGCACGCACACTGAAGAAAACTATTTACGATAATATGACTTTTGATCCCAGGCACTATGGTGGCAGGTAAATTGCTTTCATTTTGCTTTATTTATGCTTCATTCATTTCTCTGTTACCCAAAACTGAACATTCGTTTCATATACATGTGCCTATGAGCAGAGGATTTATGTTGATGAGGGGGACCTTGAAGGTTTTAATTTAAGTGTTCTGTAACCTTGGTCATGTTGTGGTCACTCCGCAGCACTTGTAACGACCTTTTGTTCAACATATGTCAATTAATCCAGTTCTAAATATCCTAGGTGGAAGATTGAGCATTTAATTGCAATGAAGTCAAGTAATACGAAATAGAGTACATAGACGCAACAAATTGATCTAGTGTATAATGATAAGTCTTCAAAATTTACTGCCTATGAGTTTCACAGCTCAAAACTCATGGGCAGTCATGTGTCGATTGTAGATCAAAATTTATCCAGTTATACAATCTTACATTGCTATGACAACTTCTATTTTGTTCTTATGCTTAGACCATTGCTTTGATTATTTCATGGAAAAAAAACAGCCAGATTTAAACCAAGTCCACTTTCCCTTGATTTCTTAAAGGTGGAATCAGATCCATGACCATGGCACTAGTCATTTGTCGATTGTAGATCATGAGAGAAATGCTGTTTCCATGACAACTACAGTGAATGCATACTTTGGAGCACAAATTCTGTCACCAAGTACAGGAATAGTCCTGAACAATGAAATGGATGATTTCTCCATGCCTATGAATGGCAGCAAAAATCTTCCACCACCAGCACCCGCTAACTTTATTAGACCGCGGAAGAGGCCATTATCATCCATGACACCTACTATCGTATTGAAGGTATATATGTTACCTTATCTTTCTGCTCAAATTGGCATTGATTTTAACAACGAAAACTTATTAAAGACCGCAATGCTTGTGCAGGATGAGAAACTGATAGCTGTCTTAGGTGCCAGCGGCGGAGCCAATATTATAGGCGGGATTACAGGGGTTCTCTTGAACCATTTTGTCCGGGGAATGGATCCTCTCTCTGCTGTCATGGCTCCAAGGGTCTATCATCAGGTATGGTTCTCTTTTCCCTCTCAGATACGAATTAAGATTCTCTCTTAATATGAGCTTACATAAGCTTTGCTTTTAAAGGATACTTTAAGCTGTGTAAGTTTTTATCCATATTAAATTTTAATTTCTTAACTACTAAATACTAGCGCATATAAGTTAAAGTTCAAATCATAAGAGAATCTCGATCTCTCAAATTCATTTCTAAGTGACATTGAGGCTCTTAATCTCAAAATCTAATTCAATGTTCATTTCGTGCATTAATTTCTTTTGTGTTCCTGTTCTGTTTACCTAGCTGATACCGAACATATTGTACTACGAGAACTGGACAACAGTGATCGGCGAACACTTTGAGATTCCGGGGAATATCAGGGCATCCCTTCGAAAGAAGGGCCATGTGCTGGAGAGCATGGCTGGTGGAACAATTTGCCAGTTCATAGTTCAAGAATTTGAGTCTATAAAGGAAAATGAAGGTGTCGGAGAGCTTGTGGGTGTAAGTGACCCACGAAAAGGAGGCTTTCCAGCTGGTTTCTAAAATTGTACTTGCTCATGCACTATTGAATAAATAAATAATCTTCACATTTTTTTTCTAATTTTTCTTTTGGGCAAAATTTTTAAATTATTAGAAGGCATACTATAAAACAGAGAAAAGGATCAGCAATACCATCTCTATAGATATGTGAATATATAGAACCCAATACATGGTATTCACAGATATCTAAGCTGAAATGAAATCAAGATGATCCAAATTGCAATAACACTGGAGCATATAGACACAAATTTGATAGTGAAATTATTATGCTGAATGTGAATTGGACAGACTGTTGTTGTTCGGCACCAGATAACAATTTTTTTCCCCTAAAATAAATATTTTAAAAAAAGAAAAACCTAATTTAAAACATTACTATGCAGAAAATTTTTCGAGAAATTTGAGTCCTCAAAATTAAAATAGGATGATGTTATTCACTGCAAGAAGCTAAGCCAATTAATTAAGAGTCTCTATAAATATTAATTATACATAATCTTGTAATAAAAATTTACCATTTAACAAAATTTTGTAACTGACAAAATTTAATAACGACTGCATTCAACAGAGTATTTTGAGATATAAATTCATAAATATACATAAAATCTCTTATATTAAAAGAGATTTATTTCTAATAATGGTAAATGACAATCTCAGTAAGAGTATGTGCTACGAAATATACGTTAAAATAACAAGATAAGATTGAACAAGCAAAAGTCTGTAAAAAGATTAACATTAAAATAAAAAAAAATCAATGTTTCAAGAACCAAAATTATTTATTGAAAAAGATTTTATTTATGCCTTCAATATAAATACTAATAATGGAAAATTTTCCAATCCAAAATTAAAAATTAGATTCGAGACGAACTTATAATGTATCATTCTCCAATGACGAATTTACAATGTATCCTTCTCCAATTTTAATCGTGGATCTAATAAGCTCTCAACAACAATCATACCTCAATTTTTATGAGAATTCCCTCGACTCAAAAGCTTAAATCCAAAATTTGAAGAGCTTACATCCCAAAACAATCCGATCTCATCACCTGGTAGAAGATGCCGGCTCTGAACAACATCGGTCCAACCGAGAAAAAAAATGCCATGATTTCCTTGGACGAATATGTTCTCACTTTTAAACCTCTTAGGATTTCCTTCGTCAGTATAGTCGGCTATTGTAACCGAATACTGGTTACCTTGGTCCACATAGTTGCACAAATCCAACGTCCAATATCGAAAAACGTGGTCGAAAAATTCATAATGCGAAAGCACAAGCTTCCCGTTGTAGACATCGCTGCCGGTGACTGATTTTCTGATCTGCCATGGATTTTTTGGATCAAATTGCGGAGGATTGCCGAAGTCTCGCATTTCAACTATGGTTCTTGTGACCTCATAGGGCTTGCCACTGGCTATTGCTGCTTGCTCTACAGTTTTTGTGGCAATAAACTCGTATTTATATGCTTTCTTCCTGGGGGGTTCTTGGTGATGATTAATAACAATCATGTTGCATGCACGATTCAATAATGTTATAATGGAGAAGAAGAAGAAGAGATACGACTAAAGTTGATTCAAAAGGACTCTAGGGTTTGGACTTGAACTTATAGTAAAGGGCTTTATTCTGTTTAAGGAAAGAAAAGATTTCGAATCTTTTGTTTCCTATTGGTAGTCCTATAGTTTGATTTCTTGTTGGAATTTTGCTTCTGTTTTGGTGCAACGTTTTCGGAAAGTGGATTTATGTCGTTTTTCACTCACTGTAATGAATGATTAATGACCTTGATTAATTTGGTTTGATTCTTGCCCATTGGACGGGTTTTTTTTTTCACTTTATGATTTTTATTTCAATTTTATTTGGCTAAACGTTTTTTTGGAAAGCAAATTAATTCCCTGTGCGAACTCATTATGGGTGTTTAATTGCCCCTTTATTTGATTCTTGCTTATTTGATGCGTTATTTTGTAATCGGGAATCTCTCCAGATTTTATAATCGATTAAAATCAACGAAAGGGTGGTATGAATAATAAAAACAAATATCGAATTTGATATTATAAATGGTGATATTTCTACTCTTCAAATTATGTAAGTCAGTGGGGGACCTATAGTTGGGCTACACTGGCTGTAACCCGATCTTGATAAGGAAAAAATCATTTATACTCATTTTTTCATCAACTTTATGGAATAATAGAGTTTTTATTTTATTTTTATATATAACCCTAGCTCAATTACTTTTATATTTTCTCAATTTTATATTATAGTAGAGTTTTTATTTTATTTTCAAATATGTCCTTAATCCATTATATTTTTTCCCATTGAAATTAGTGACTTATTTTATAAAATGATTAAATTATATATTTATTGCATAGATTGAAAATATTAGGGGGCTAAAATGTTATTACTGCATTAGTTTATTTTAAAAAATTATAATTGAAAAAAAAAGTATGTCAATCTAATATAAAATTGTCGCTATTATTAAAAATACTTACAAAAACAAAATATAATAGCAATTATCAACATTTTCATAAACTTTTTATGTGAATTTTGAGATTTCACTTATTAGTTACAATAACAAAGAGGACAAGTTAGAAAATAAAATTTGAGCATTTTGAGGAGTTTTTGATAGAAAAATCATCAGCATCTGATTCTTCGAAGAGAGTCAGAGTGTCTGCCAAAGAAACAACCGCACTCAAATATATTTTTACTGAATGAGTTTATTTATTATTGAAACTTTTGACTAATATTATATTTATAATTTTAAAAGATGAACAAATTTTAGTCATTTAATTTATTTAAGCCTGATAATTAAGTACTTAACTTCAAACATTAAAGTTTACTTACAAGTTTTCATTGATTATAATTACATGTATTAATTTAATTTAGCTTAAAATTCTTAATTAACTTATTAATCCTTATATAATTACATGTTATTATAGGTCGCAATGTTGGATTCCATAATTGAAAAATAGTTCTTTTATATTTAAATTGTCTTTTGTTTTATACACTTTTTTATAACTATTTTTGTCTAGAGTACATATTTATAAGGATAAAGTTCTTCGTGTCCTCCCTTATTTAATGTAATTCTTTCTACTTATGAATTTTTATGATCACTTTATAAATTTTATAATTTTATAATTTTCTCCAGGATGATAAAAATTCTTGGGTCCGCCCCTGCCATCCACTTAAAAATATTAATTAAAAAAATTCACATTATTTTTAACAATTTCAAATTAAGAATATATTTAAACAATTAACCAGTTAAATCCTCATATTGGTGGTTATTAAGCTTCAAAAATGTATTTGTGATATAATATCAAAAAAATTATAAAATTTATTAGTTGTGAGAAGGATTTAATTGATTAATTATTTAAATTTTTTCCTATTTCAAATTGTAAAAAATAACGTGATTTTTTTATAAATAATATAAGTGAATTTACATAAACTGTAGGGTGAAAATATCCTCACTCAATATTATTGTGGAAAATTATCTCCATACTACCTCAATTTTGTCAAAATTTCATACAATCAGTGATCAAAGAATTTTGACAATGTATCTGAATCACCTATACTTTTGATTTTTCTATTAACCAACTACTTTGGCATATAAAAAATAATAATAGTAAATAATGATTTTAAGTATTAAAAGATTAATTTACCTTCAACTAGCTCAAACCATAGAAACTAAAGTAGTGGTTGATTCCCGATATTTAGTCAAACTAAACATGTATATATAAAAATCTCACCGATTTACATTTTAAATACCGAATCTGGCCCTAATCTCCAAGATAAAACTATATCCGATGGCCATCCTAGTTAATATTAATTTCAAATCATGTATCATTGTGATTGCATTTATATATACATTTCTTGCAATTTTTTTTTTTAAAGGTAGAGGGCTCCGTAAAGCTTATAATAACTTTTTATGTCTTTATTTCTTATCAGTATTCAAATTTAAGTGGTCAATTAAATTGGTTAGAAACCAATTAGGACTTTCTTACGAAATTGAAAGCCTGATACCATCATAAATTCTATCTCAGGAAGTCATATAAACAATTAATAAAACAATAACTAAATAATAATAATAATAATCTAAAAAATAATTTAGATGTAATTTTTTAAAAAAGAATTTAGATGTAAAACTTCAATGCCGATCCAATAGCAAAAGAAAAATTAATTAAAAGGATAATGGTAGATAGGTTCTCCAATATTTTTAACATTCAAAATTACAAACCATCATGGAATTAATCGGGCCAAAACATATAGCCCACAATTTTTGAATCCACCAATTATTTTTAAGGAAAAAAAATCAGTCAAGGTGAAACGTGTGAATGATAAATGAAGCTGAAGCTTGAGTGAATTCTATGTAAATGACACAGTATAAGTCTGATTATATTTTAACAAATCTTATTATATCCGTACTTAATTTACAAAGCCTCATATAACATACTAAATAACTCTACTATAGAGTTCGATATATAAAAGACTTCTAAAAATAATTAAAAATCTAATAATTTCATCCCAGATTACATTTTATTTTTCATTTAATTTCTCACATCTCTCCATCTTTCAAATTAGACGAAGCTGAGCAACTTTCCCCGAATTATTATCCTTAACACTACAAGAATTATGCTTACAACCGAAACTAAAGAAACCCTTCATCATCCCTGGCTTATTATTTTTATTAGAAGATTTCATGCTGCAGTTTCTAGGGTTTTTGGTGCACTCCTTCAAGGCTACCAAAAAGGGGTCTGGTTGATCATGCTTATTATTGTTCCAAAGACCTAGACCTTTTCTTGAAGAACTTTCTGGACAGGTGACCGAAAATTTTTTGCTCTCCGCCTGACATGGTGGCGGCGGCAGCTTTGACGAACAGTGCCCGTCGCCATCGAAACCGTTGTGGATGATCACCTTGGAGACTCCAGGCTTGTTCTCCCACGAAAAGGGCACATTCCCTTTAGAGTGAAACTTGTTACTTAGGCTCATTTCTCATAAGCTTTGCAGTTAAACTCAAATTTAGCCAGGATTTATATAGAAAAAGTCATTCTCGTGGATGTTTACAAGTTATAAAATTCATATTTGTGTGGATGCTTACAAGTTATAAAATTCATATTTATCAATAAGAGTCTTTTTCTAGTGTAGACGTTGACATATTATATTAAATTATGTTATTAATAAGAGTCTTTTTTTAGTGTGGATGTCGACACATTATATTAAATTTTGTTTTGGAAAATTATGTTTTGGTGCTATATGCAGGTAATGTATAGCTGTAAGTAATGCAACTATCTCGTGGTGTGTAAAGTCTAATAATTTGTATTTTATAATGTGCGGACGTTTTCATATAGAAGGAAAAAAAAAAATTATTCAAGTGCCTTAGATGATGAGGGCCATTCATATAAATTTAGACAATGAAAGTTGGGTAATTATAATTTTTAAACAGAAGTGATGGACAAAAAAGACACGCAAAGTAGGAAAAAATGAGACCATTTCTACATCATGATAGAGAGTAAGAACAAAATGGAAAATTTAGGTGATATTCTTCTATACTTTCTTGTGCATCAAGTAGATGGTGAGACGATGTTATAAATTAATATATTAATTATTATTTATTTGATAAATGAAACTGTATCTACATCACATTATATTTTAAGGGGAAAAAAGAAAAAATAGGAAACATGCAATGAATTATGCACATTTATTTCTTTCCTAGTTATCTTGCTGTAAGGAGAAATTTTAGAATACCTCATATATATTACAACCAATTGATACATACATGACATGTATAGTTGAATTTAATACAAAAACCACTTGCATGATGGTTTTTCAAAATAAGTGCACATATATCATGACATTATTTGTTTATTCTATAACTGACATGGTACCTCAGATGTATTAGAATTTCTCTGTCGTAAGATGCTACTCAGTGCAAGGAATGATGGATAGGATTGAATGTTATAGAAACATCCAGAAAAAGACTAGATATTATTTTAAGAAAAAGAATTGGAAATATGCAAGGAATGATATATTCTTTCGTTGTCCTTGTGATCATTTTTATTTGATAACACATCCTATAACAATAAGAGAGATTATCAGTCATTCACCCAAAACTTATTTTGTTATAAAAAATACTACAAAAATTTTAATTTGTTCAAAAATATTGCAAAAACTTTAATTTGTTCAATTTTCTATCTATTGTTTATAATGTGTATCAATTGTCCAACCAATAGACATAACTACCCTCACAAAATAATTACTACTATAAGTTGTGTTTACTTTTGTTTTGTCATTTCATTAAAGTAATTATTATGTCTTTTTAGCAGATGGTTAATATAAATTGTGCACATTGATTTTAAAATTAAACAAATTCAGATTTTTATAATATTTTTTATAATGGGATATGTAAAATTAAATAAATTCAAACTTTTGTAATTTTTTTTTTAATAATGGGATAAACCTCGGGTGGACGGATAATAATTTTTCTAGAGATAATAACTTTTTGAATAATTAGATATAATAATTATAGCTTCATGCAATCTTTTATTTTGTTTACGTTTTGGCTTACGCTTTTACTCTCTTAGCCATTTTTTAAAGACGTTTTCAGAGAGTTTCTTCTTTCCTCTTTCTGTCCTTATAACTCTTTAATTTTACTCTTATGTTTCTAATAAAATTACTTTATTTTGATTTTGAATAAAGAAGAAAGTCTTAGATGGTTCAGGGCTAGCACAATGATTAAGTTTGAAATCAATCAATATTGTTTGCATGCTCGTATGAGATATTCACTTTGCTTGCTTTTATGTCTTTAGAGTTGTTAATGGCTTGGCAAATTTGAGTATGTGAGAATGATTCTTGTGTATCATAGGAAGATTTACCTATTTAAAGAGTCTTTTAGAGGACTCTTAGAATCTTTCCAAATATTAGTTTCTTTAGGAACCAATTCTTATAATTCTATGTTCTGTCTTTTTCCTTTTTATCTTTAATAATTTTACCACCATTTAAGTAACAAAAAATTGACAATAGTTATTAAAAAAAAAACCAATTAACTTCTTACAAATATTTTTCTTTTTATGCAATCATTTTCATATGAAAACGCCAATTAATTTATTTCAAATATTTTTCTTTATATAATCTTTTTCATATGGTCATGACTCATGAGGTCATCAAGCATTTCTTCAAAAACACTTATAAATCTTTATTTTCATTTTATTACAAAATTAATATCAGCAAAGATGTTTAAAAACTCTCTTTTATATAAAGAAGAAAAATATGACTCCCCACATCCTTGACCGTTAGCCACAAGCCATATCTTAACGACTATTTCCCATTTCCCGCCAATTCCGATATTTTCTTTTTGGGGGGTTTTATCTTTTTCTTGATTCCGAAACCTCCTCAATAGATTTTGAATGAAACAAAACCTACTAATTTAATCTTTAATCCTAAATAACTCACTTAATAAAATCTCTAATGGAGACCCCAAACCCGCCTTCTTTGATTTCTCCATTGGAGTTCTACGCTCATCTTCTCCAATCGAACCTCAAATCCAGAAACCCATTTGTGGGGAAATTGGTTCACGCTCGTATAATCAAATGCGGGCTTCACTTAAGCGTTTTCTTGAAAAACAGCCTCATGAATTTCTATGCAAAAACCGAGTCAATTTCTTACGCTAAGAAAGTGTTCGATGAAATGCCTGTGAAGACCTTATGTTCATGGAATACAATCCTTTCAGCTTATGGAAAACAAGGTAGACTAGATTTGGCATGTGAAGTTTTTAATTTGATGCCTAATCGGGATTCTGTTTCGTGGACTACAATCATTGTTACGTACAATGAGATCGGTCGTTTTAAAAATGCGATAAGAATGTTTGTAGAGATGGTTCAGGATCAAGTTTTACCGACCCAGTTCACAGTTACTAGTGTACTTGCTTCATGTACAGCTTTAGGAGATTTGAGTGCAGGTAAGAAGGTGCATTCATTTGTGGTTAAGACTGGCCTTAGTGGGTGTGTTAATGTGACAAATTCTTTGTTGAATATGTATGCTAAGGTTGGTGATGAAATGATGGCTAAGACTGTTTTTGATGGGATGAGATTGAAGAACGTATCCAGCTGGAATGTTGTGGTCTCATTGCACATACACTCTGGTCGGTTGGATCTTGCTCGTGCTCAATTTGATCAAATGATTGAGCGGGATGTTGTTTCATGGAATTCAATGATAGCGGGTTATAGTCAGAATGGATATGATTTTGAAGCTTTGGGTATGTTTGCAAACATGTTGAAGGATTCTTCCTTAAAGCCTGATAAGTTCACCTTAGCTAGTACTTTATCCGCTTGTGCTAATCTTGAGAAGTTGAAACTTGGAAAACAGATTCATGCTTATATTATTAGAACTGAGTTTGATGCCACAGGACCTGTGGGAAATGCTTTGATTTCATGCTATGCAAAGGTTGGTGGGGTTGAAATTGCTCAAAAGATTGTAGAGCAGAGTGGGATTTCGTATCTTAACGTTATAGCATTTACAACGCTACTAGATGGGTACATCAAGATTGGGGATATAGGCCCAGCTAGAAGGATCTTTGACTCATTAAGAGATCGTGATGTGGTTGCATGGACAGCCATGCTTGTGGGATATGAGCAGAACGGCTGGAATAAAGATGCTGTGGAGCTTTTCAGATCAATGGTTAGAGAAGGCCCCAAGCCAAATAACTACACTCTGTCAGCCATGTTGAGTGTCAGTTCAAGCTTGGCTTCTTTGGACCATGGCAAACAAATTCATGCAAGCGCCTTAAGATCAGGAGAAGCATCATCACTGTCTGTGAGCAATGCTTTAATCACCATGTATTCGAAAGCTGGAAACATCAATGCTGCAAGGCGAGTATTTAATCTTATTCATTGGCGCCAGGAGACTGTCTCTTGGACTTCTATGATTGTAGCTTTAGCTCAACATGGTCTTGGAGAAGAGGCAATACAACTGTTTGAGAGGATGTTAGAACTTGGTATAAAACCGGACCATATAACTTATGTTGGCGTGCTCACTGCCTGTACCCATGGGGGATTGGTGGAACAAGGGCAGAGATATTATAATATGATGAAAAATGTGCACAAAATCAAACCCACCCCAAGCCATTTTGCGAGTATGGTTGACCTTTTAGGGCGTGCTGGTTTGCTACAAGAAGCATATAATTTTATAGAAAATATGCCACTTGAACCAGATGTAGTAGCTTGGGGTTCACTTTTGTCTGCTTGTAGGGTTCATAAGAATTTGGACCTTGGAAAAATTGCAGCAGAGAAATTGCTTCTTATTGAGCCTGACAACAGTGGGGCCTACTCAGCCCTCTGTAATTTATATTCATCCTGTGGAAAATGGGAAGATGCGGCTAACATTAGAAAGTCAATGAAGTACGTAGGTGTGAAGAAAACTCAAGGATTTAGTTGGGTTCAAATCCAGAACAAAGTTCATGTCTTTGGAGTTGAAGATTGGCTTCACCCTCAGAGAGATGCAATCTACAACAAGATGGCAAAAATATGGGACGAAATAAAAGAGATGGGTTTTGTTCCAGACACTGCGTCTGTATTGCATGATGTTGAGGAGGATGTGAAGGAGCAGATGCTTAGACATCACAGCGAGAAACTTGCTATTGCGTTTGGTCTAATAAGTACTCCGGAGAATACTACATTGAGGATCATGAAGAACCTCAGAGTCTGCAATGACTGTCATTCGGCGATTAAATTTATCTGCAAACTTGTGGACAGAGAGATCGTTGTGAGAGATGCTACTCGATTTCACCATTTCAAGAAAGGGCTGTGTTCATGTCGTGACTACTGGTAGCTTAAGGATTGGATATTTGATTTGAAGGAAAATCCCAACTCTCCATTGTACAGAAGTTCATGTGTATCCATAGGTTCCTTAACATGGAAAAAATTCCCTTTCATTTATTTGTCAGCTGTTAAATGTTCCAGATGTCTACTTTGATGACCTTTGTTTGGAAATCCGCTGTTTGGTGGTCCACTGGAAAACAGCATCTTTGTGAAATTGTCTGCCAGTCAATCAGCTCAGCATTTGAAATCTGGTATATGCTTGCACTGTCTTGTTCTTCTGCACACAAGTTTAAGGCTTCTTGCATCTATGTCTTGACTTCTCTATTCGAATGGCGCAATCAAATCAAAGCTGAAAACTTGTCGTTTCACATCTTTGGCAAGAAAACAATCCCAGGGCATAGTTGGCAGAAGCTAAAAACGGTGTCCAAAAAGCACTGCCAAAGAAGAAGGAGCATAAGCTTCGCCGCAGCTGCCTCCCCGCACAGCAAGGCGTTGCAAGTGTTTGGAATTTCAATTTAGAGTTGACGTTGTTGTGGTGTTGGCTTGCTTCTTCTTTTATTTTTTCCATGCCTTTTCCTCTCCAAGTAAGAGCAAAGGATTGCGAGGGATTAAATTCAGTGTTGAGCTGAGCTTAAATTAATGATTAGAATTGTTTTAAATTTTTGTTTTTTATTTATCTTGTCTAATAACCATTGATTTATCACTCAATAAAAACTCAACTCAACACTGAACATGTATCCGATCATGAGATGCTTACATATATGCTCCTCTTTTGGCCCATGTTTCCTCTTCTATCAGATATTTGGTCGAGCAGCTGGTGGGCGCGAGAATGGGAATTGGGCCTGGTGGACCAACTCATTAGGGGTCCTTCACAAGGCAGTGAATTTTCAGCGTGGGCTGAAATGTTCCTTTCACATTGTGGGATTGTCACATAATGCCGCTTTTAAGCCTTTTTTTTTTTTTTTTGGATATAATGCCGCTTGTAAGTTAAAGGCAAAAAAATGGTTATAGTCGTGTCATTAGAAGTTCCATAAATACTTCTTCGTTAATCTTGTAGAATTCTTATTCTATTATAATTACATTTAAGGATAAATAAAATAAAATAAGGACACGATTGGTAGTGAAGTGTGGTATATTTTAAGATACAGTTGAAGGATAACATTTGTCCATAAGATTTCTAAAAACACAACTTTTGCATAGTAAAATTAAAACGAATGGCAAAAGCTCTAAAAACCTTGGGTAGGCTTCATTCAAAATCGAAAATTAAGAGGAAAGACTGAAGTTTAATGACTCACTTGTAGTTTTAGAAACAATTTCGTGAGGTAGGAGAAGCACAAAAAACAGAAAGTTGCGAACATTGTCTAGGAAACACATCACCAAACGAATAGTTTTCTGTTTTGTGTAATTTGATATCCTTAAAACACTCCAATTGTGATGCCTCTAATTAGTCCACACTTATAAATCTTATAAGAGTTAATAGGATTCAGAATCACCAAAATTCGTTTTGAAATGAGAGAAATAATGAAGAAACATGAATACTAGTTCATGATCATTCATTTAACCAAACAAAATCATCACTCGCTTTTGAATAATGGCACCAAACGCTATCATGAGTTAGACCCACTCACTAAGTCTTTCTTTATTGAATGTGATCCGATCATTCTAATACTTTATTTAATTAAATTAGTTTTGAACAAATAAATAGCCTAGTTACATAATTTTGTCTTTAACAAATTAAGCTCATATTTTATAAAATCAAGTGGCTAATTGTGGACTTATTTTTTGTGACATGTTTTTATGTTTTTTTCTAATCCATATTAGGTTCAATAAAAGCCCAAAATTCTATACCCAAAATTGGTCTAGAAGTCCATAATCATTCATGAACCGAAACATGACCAATATGGTTATTTTACATGCTTGATTTTAATCCTAATGTTTGATTAAGGATTTATGAAATTTATTTTGTTCTTTAAATTGTTTATGGAACATCAAATTTTCTATGTTAAATCATATTTAAGATATATATTTATTCTTTAATGAATATCGATTTTCCTAAAATTAGAAAATTTAGCTTCTCATATTCTAGTAACTTATTTTTCATTTCTATTAGTTGTGTGACATTTTAAGTTCTTTATTATAAAGTAGTAGAACCATTTTAATGATAACTCTTTATTTATTAAAAGATGCTAAACTCTTTAGTCATCGATTATAACTTTTTTGATGAGATGCATTGCTAATACCCTTTAGCACTAATGATCTTAAAGTTTCTATCTTTAGCACTAATGATCTTAAGGTTTTTACAAGTTATGAGTAATACTTAATAGTAGTTCAAAACCATCTAAATAATAAGAATTGTTGGATTTGTTGAACATATTTCATTGTTTCATTGTTGAACATATTTCATTGTTATGGTCTCTTCATTATCTATGTCTAGAGAAAAGCATGGCTTATGGTTTAGTGTGTTACGCACTTATGGTTTATCTCAAAATCAATCTAAATGAACTTGGCATAAAAAATGTAATTTGAACGCCTTCAAATATATTTCACCTTAGCCAAGGATTTCTCATGCCAATCCATATTAACTTACAGGGGACATTCTTTTTGTTTATTACAAAATGATGAATTTCATATTAGCCATATACTTGTCTTCTTTCATAGCCAACCATGATAGCTATTGTTGGATCTCATCCTTGATTATGAATCAATCATTATGCTTTCACATAAAATAGATGTCTATTACAAGACACTGTGATGCCTTCGGTCTAAAGACCATTACTAAACATAGTGTCTATTACAATATATAGAAAACCATTAACACTCAAAACCATATGGCTTATTATTATTTGGTCAAGTTTAGTAAACTTGTTCTTGCAACAAGTACCTATATGTTTGACTTGACATTTCATGTTAATGATATGAAATTCACCATCCATTTTAGTATCACATATCGTAAAGGAGCCATAAATCTATCGCTAGGAAGAGGAACTATTTTAAAAATATAGTACAAAGGCACAAAGGATACACGTTTCATATTCTCGACAATCTCGAGAATGTATTCTTTAACTATTTTACTTCTTGGACTAAATTAATTATTATAATTAATGAATATTGATAGCTTTTCCATTTTATAAATATAAAAATACTAATTAAATACAATAATTTCCTAAAAGCAAGCGCCATTTGATTGGCCTTCAGGGCATATCACTAATAGTAGTTGTTATAGAGTAAAAACTATAACTGTGGAATAAAAGTTAATAATCTTAATACATAGCTAGGAGAAAAAAATTGCTAAGCTACCAAAGCTGAACTACAATGTGTAACCAAACACCTTAGTAGCTCAACTGTCGCAAACCAGTCCCAAACACACCCACTTATATTTATTTTTTTCTTTTATCTTTACTAGGACTAGGTAAAATCGGGTTCGAATCAACCCAATCAGATTTCGAGTTGATTAGGTTAGAGAAAACTCTTCTGAATTTAACCTGGATTTCAAGTTTGATCAGATTCGATTATATTCAAATTGGATCAGATCGGATCTAAAATTCGTGTTGAGTTTGGGACAATCGGTTTAAGGACAATGCTAAGCTTAGTTATTACAAGATTACTTTTATGTAATTACCTCATTTTAGTCTGTATCCACTAATTTTCATAAATAAAAAATTGAAATATGAATTGAAAAATTTCGGGAGCTCGGAGGACTTGGTGATGATGGCTATCGGTCTCGACCTCGGTGGAACAACTGTAGATGGCTTTGCGCATATTAAGCGGGAGCCGATAGATCAAGCAGCAGCGAGTCTCGTTGATGGCTTTGCAGGTTTCGTTGGTGACTGCGGAAAGAGCAGATCCAGTCGAAGTGAAGTGGAGCAACCATTGATGCAGCAATCAGCAAATCTAGTCGTTGGCGCAACAAATCTGGTCAAAGTGTTATGATGTCACTGGCCTGCCGTTGTGCTGACCTGTTGTTGTTGCTTGTTAGTTGTTTGTGTGAGCTATGAGAAAGAAGAGAAGGAAAAGGGTGAATTGTGAAGTGTGTACATGTTTCACGGAGACATATGTTTCAGTCATGTATAAGGCTCTGATTGACCAAGAACCATCTTAGCAACATCGTGAACCACTGAGTTACAGGAGCTTGGGTACATGCATGTTTCACGGTAACCAAACTTAAAACATGAATCTTTCATTTTTATTATGTTGATTACCTTGATTTTCGAGAAGTTTAAGTATTTTTTAAATTTTATGGAGAGGGAAAGTATCTGCTTTAGTTTTCTAGAGAGAAAATGGAACACGTCACAATAAAGAAGATTGTACACCCTTCTAATTTCTAAAGAGAGAGAGAGAGAGAGAGAGAGAAACCACAGAAATGGACACTCATCTTAGGTTACGTAACGCATGAAGGCAAAGGAAGAGGCCACTTTTGAATTTTGATGCATAGATTTGTCTCTTTTCCTGCTCCACTCCACGTCAGCGTAAGCATTTGGTTTCCTTTTGAAATTATATTTTTGCCCTCAACAGTAATACAGATGGGTTCAGACTTCAGAGTCCTGAATCGCGAATCCTTCTCAATGAGATTAAATTTTTATTAGGCAAAAAATATATATATATAGAGTATAGACGTGATACGTTTGGTCGGGCTTATCTATTTGTGAACTTAAAAATAATAAAATAAAAATAACAATAAAGGGAATCACGTTTATATATCATGCTTAGTCTTACTAAGAGTCGACTTGTAATCATAATCCAATCAAATTAAAATATAATTAGTGGGATTGTTTATATAAGCACGATCATTGAGAGGTTGGTGTGATAGGGCCATGATGAATATTCTCCTAATATTTAAAGATGAGTAATGATAGAGCCACAAATTTTTGTACAAACTTATCTTATACAAACTGATGTGGCATTAATTTATTGGTTGAATGAAAATACAAAATAACAAAAATAAATTATGTGGGCCAAGAGATATTTAATTCAACCAATGAATTAATGCCACATCAGTTTGTACAAGAAAAATTTGTATAAGAGTTTGTGGCTGCATCATTACTCTTTAAAGATACACATACAATGAATGACAGCTTATTATGATTGCATTTAATTCATTTACCTACATTTCCAGTTTTATACTCAACATGTATTAAAAAAATTAATAATAATAATAATTCTGTTAAAACACATACGTTATATGAATTTAAGTTTTCTTAACGCTGGGTATGACAATAGAGTTAAGCTTTGGTTTCAAACTCAACATTATAACTTATTTTCGCAATTCCAAATAAAAAAAGAAGGTTGAAAATTTGAATTAGATAAACTTACATAGAAGTGTTTTTAAGAAAAATACATTTAAAAAAAATTAACTATCAAAGTAGCAATAAAAAAAAAATTAAAACTTTATTTTTATACGAAATTAGTTCTATATTTACTAAAATTTTCACATATTTTGTTGGTTTAAAGAATTTGTGTGTGGGAGAGTGAGAAGAGACATTGAACGACTAAATATAAGATGTACTTAAACCGATAATGACTTAATTTTTATTTACTAATTCTTATTATATATTACTATATATACACGTGTGATAAAAAATTATGAACGATTTGAGTATAGATCAGTTTAGCAACTATATTTTTATAGCTAATGGTTGTGAAGATTAATAAAAATAATGTATGCGACAAAAAACAACATTAAAGAATCTATTCTGTTCTGTAACAAGCGCCAAATCACCAAATTATATTTATTAAAATCTTTCACTGTTCCGTTCCACACTCACTTAACTTTGAAGTTAACTGTTCTGCTCAGTTAGCGTTCCAATTCCACTCAACTTCCATTGTCGATTTTTCAATCCATACTTTGGCAAACAAATAAAAATTCGAAATATTTTCATTAAAAAAAATCTGTTTTCTTTCTTTATCTCTGCATCATCATCAATCCAATGGCGTTTTTGCAGAGACAAATCTTGAAAAGAACTGTGAAGGAATCCAAAGCCAAGTTGAATATTTGCACTTCTTACTCAACTGCTGCTTCTGCTTCTGCTGTTGCTACTACTCCGCCGCAGCTGCCGCCTTTTGATCATGATCCTAAACCTTACACGGGTCCCTCGGCTGATCAAGTGTTTCAAAAGCGAAAGCAATTTCTGGGTCCCTCTATTTTTCATTATTATCAAAAACCTGTTAGTTTTTTCCCTTTTTTTTTCTTTTCCTAATGGGATTCTTTTTCTTTCTTTAGTAATAAAATGAATGAAAGTTTTCTTTTTGAGCTTAAAAGTTTGAGCTTTTTAGACTTCTATAGCACTAATATGAAAAACTTGTGAATTCTTTTTCATAAATATATTTTTTAATCTTTAGGTGGATTTATTAGGTTTATAAGTTGTGTTATTTGTAATTTCTTAGAGATTATTAAGCTTAAATGCTGTTTTAATGAAGGTTTGATAGAATATATATTTCTCCAATATATGATTTTGCTGGTAACGATCAGTGCAGGGAATTAATCTTGATGTGGGTCAATTTCAATGTACTTAATTTCTTAAAACGTTGAATTTCTGGTTAGATATTCAACAAACGCAATTCACTAATTTGTTAATTTTCATTATACAGCTTAATATTGTTGAAGGTAAGATGCAGTATCTGTTTGATGAGAATGGTAGGCGGTATTTGGATGCATTTGCTGGAATAGTTACTGTGTCCTGTGGTCATTGTCATCCTGATGTTCTGAATGCTATTTTTGAGCAAAGCAAGCTTCTCCAGCATGCGACAACCATATACTTGCACCATGCCATAGCTGATTTTGCAGAGGCTTTAGCATCGAAAATGCCTGGAAACCTAAAGGTTCTCTCTCTTGAGTTTAGTGCTTTATGTAATTCCTCCCGGACATGTTTGTGTTTACAAATTTAAATCCCCAAGAAAGAGGGTATCATAAGCTTCCTCTAATTCAATTGGAAATGCAGGTTGTATATTTTGTCAATTCTGGGACCGAAGCAAATGAGTTAGCAATGCTAATGGCCAGACTTTACACAGGTAATCTTGGCATGATTGCCCTGCGAAATGCTTATCATGGTGGAAGTTCTGGTACAATTGGACTGACAGCTCTAAATACATGGAAATATCCCATTCCACAGGTTTGTCTACCAATTGTGTTTTCAGAGTACAAACAGTTAGCATGGCATTTGGATTGGCATACATTCTCTTAGGGTATGTGAGAAAGGTACCAGACAAGGCATGCTAATTTGTTGAAACTTACCCAATCACTCTGGCCATTTGCAGGGTGAAATTCATCATGTTGTAAATCCTGATCCATATCATGGAAGCTTTGGTTCAGATGCTGCCCGCTATGCCCAAGATTTGCAAGATCACATTGATTTTGGAACTTCAGGAAAAGTTGCTGGTTTTATTGCTGAAACCATTCAGGTGCCATCTATAATTTTCCCAAACATTTGTAAATTTGGCATTTATGGCAACCCTGAATTGGTTACTAGAAATTTGTAGCTTTAATTTTTTGTTACTAAATTTTGAATGGCTTCAGGGAGTTGGAGGAGCTGTTGAATTAGCCCCTGGATACTTAAAACTGGTCTATGACATTGTGCGCAAGGCTGGAGGTGTCTGCATTGCTGATGAAGTACAAACTGGATTTGGTCGCACAGGAAGTCATTACTGGGGTTTTGAGACACAAGGGGTCATTCCTGACATAGTTACCATGGCAAAGGTTTATTTACAGATTGTTTAAGATAAGATAAACCGTTTGTTTCAACTTAAAACTCTCATTTATTACAATGTCCTTATCCTTAGACGTTTCTTTTAGTTGGTTATGTTTGAGTATCATCATGCTATCATTCTTTTACATTTCACTAAAAACATTTATCAGGGAATTGGCAATGGTTTGCCATTAGGAGCTGTAGTGACCACACCAGAAATAGCAAATGTAATGGCTCAAAAGATTCAGTTTAACACTTTTGGCGGAAACCCGGTGTGTTCTGCTGGTGGACTTGCTGTGCTCAGGGTCATTGATAAAGAAAGGCGGCAAGCACACTGTGCTGATGTTGGTTCCCACTTGCTTGGACGCTTGAGAACTTTACAAGAGAGACATGATAGTAATTGCTCTTAAACTAGTCCATTTCTTTCTTTTCTTATCTATTGACCTTGGTTCGACTATTTATTAAGTTGATATGACTGTAGTTTCTTCAGAGTGATGATTTCATTATGCTTTCTTCTTACACTTTCTTAAAATCTTGATTCAGTCATTGGAGATGTAAGAGGGAGAGGCCTAATGGTGGGGATGGAATTGGTAACTGACAGGAAGGAGAAGACACCTGCCAAGGCAGAAACTGCAGTCTTGTTTGAGAAGCTTAGAGGTATCAACAACTCTCATAACCTCATGCGACTAAAAAGTTGCTCATTTTTCATTACTTTTTTAACATCTTGTGCCATGAATTACACGCCCCTTCAAATTTCCTCCGATGCTAACTGCTGACTGGTCTCTGATTGAAGAACTCGGTGTTCTCATTGGCAAAGGAGGACTACATGGAAATGTTTTCAGAATTAAGCCACCAATGTGTTTTACAAAAGATGATGCAGGTACTTGTTACAGCTCCCTCCCGATGAACAAACTTTTCAATAATGATTAATTTTCTTTTTCGTTTTTTTTTTTTAAACTCAAACTTTAGAAAATAATCATACCTTTTTTTTCTTTTTTTTTAATGAAATACGCAGATTTTCTAGTTGATGCTTTGGACTATTCCATGTCAAAGTTGTGAGGATAAATCTGTTACAAGCTGGGGAAAATCATGTAACATTTCAAATCCTCTGAATATCGGACTCTATAGAGAGCTTAGTTTCAATAATATCAAGCAGAATGTCCAAAAATTTCCGCTCATTGTTACCATAGTGAATTGGATGTGTGTTGTTTCTTCCTCTTGCTGCCCAAGTCCCATTTTCAATTTCTGCTTCTTTGAAACTGAAGTGCTGTGTGACTTTTTAATCTACCTGTCCCTAACTACCAAGTTAAAATAGATGAACGTCTGATAAATATTAAGTAGGTGTTTACTGCAAATTTTAATTATTTTGCAATTAAGCTAGGATCACACAGCAATCACAAACGGAGCCTAAATATAGTAGTGACTAGTGAACTTCAGAAAAGAAACAACTAATGCTCACGGACTGACTAAGCAAAACTTCATTAAATTTCACTGGTTTTTCCAGCACAAGTATCTCTTGCTCATTCCTGAACAAGGACAGTTTATTAATCAAACATTCAGAGCAGGAAGGGGAAACTACAAAAATTTACACAACAAAGTTCCATCTGTAGATGGGATATATTACCCAAAGAAAACTGTTCCAAGATGACCGAATGTACAACACGCGTTGAAAATTGATTTAATTACAAATTTCCTCTATGATTAAAGGGCTATTTGTATTTACAATTCCTCGGGATGCATGCGGCTGCTTGAAAAATGTCAGCAGCTAGATTTCTGGAAACTATGTTTATGACAACATTACCCAGAGGTACCACTGATTCCGGAAACAATGTTCAACCGGTAAATATTGATCTCCCAGAGAGTGCGAGCTAGCTGTAAGGCTAGGTGGGCTCCCGAGGACGATTAGCCCAAAGTGAGCTCAGAGCTCTGAGTCGAAGAAAGTACTCACCCAAAGCAAGCAACCCTCGAGCTGCTTGACGAGTTGTTAGGATACGAGACATTTGCTGCAGAGTTTCCTGGCGAAGATGGTCAGCCTGCAATGCAAAAACTTGTCGAGTTGTTAAACATGTCAAGAAGAAATTGGAATTTGGAAGTGCAAAGAGAAAATGGAAGAAAACCACTTGACTGGGCAATGAGAGAATGCAGATTCTTACCTGGCTTACAAAACTGACAAGAGCCTCCAATTTATCCATTGCAGTACCTGTACGTGGATTGTAACCAACTTCCGCCAGCTGACCAGCTGCTACAGTCTCAGCAAGTGTTTGCTGCAGTTTATCCATGCCTTGCGAAAGTGCATCTTCTGCTTGCTGACATGATTGTCTTAGGTTACAAACATCAATAAGTTGCTGCTCTGTCAAGGGTTCAAGCTGAGGAACAAGAACCTGTTAAAAACACAAACGTGTTAGTGACATTCAGTGAAATTTAGTCCTTTTCAAATAAGCGTAAAAGTAAAACACGTGCTTCTATAAATGTGTAGAAGTTTTTAACATATTAAGAACTAGGACCGTATTATAAGAAAAAGGCTACGACCATATACTTTACTGAAATTACAAAGACTTGGGAAACCCTAACATGATCGTCACAGTTTGAAAATAATAAGAGAAAAAAATAGATAGCTGGGTAGATGCAGGTCAGTGATGTGCTTATAAATTAAAGAATTATCTATATGAAAATATAATACCTAATAAATGGTGCTTTTTTTTCCCAACATCTAGGCTGAAAATCATGCCAAGCCTTAAAATTCAGCCTAGCACATTTAGATCCCACAGCTTCTACCACAAAATCAATATGCCCTATGCACCAAATAAGACAACTTTTTCAATTACAAAAGAAAATGAAATAAGAATTACCTTGAGAAGTTCTGAAGGTCTGAATCCTCCTATCCAGAAGAAAAAACGTTCAGCTGGTGTTTTCCACAAGCCAGACATTACATAGAAGACATCTGCTTTTGCAGCTGTTGTTTTCATGCGGAAAAGTTCAAAATAGTGGCTCATGCCAGCATCTACAAGAATGCGGAGCTCTACGTCACCAATATGTGCTTGCAAAGCATTCCTCAGTTCACAAATTTGTCTGCTTTGTTCTTCCAACCAGTGTCCATACTCCATCTCAAATGCTGTAAACCATGCAGAATCCTCAGTGAGGACTAATTATTGAATGCAAAAACACGAGAGAACAAAAGAACAATGCGCTGTAAGCAACAGGTGCTTCAGGAAATGAAAACAAAGGGATATACAATGAATGGCGATGGTAAGCTAGGAGCATAAATATATTTCATGTACATTTTGACCACATTTATTAGAATAAGTTTTACTTTAATTGCCCATGCAAAGTTTAATTATTTTTCTTTAGACAATTCTAAAATAAACTTACATTGCTATACATAAAATTTAGCTATGGCTACAAATCACTACAATTTAGTATACCATGCTCACAACTAGTTCCTAAAAGTTCCAGTTAAACAAAACATATCTATTTATTACTGGAACAGATTGAGGATATTAGAGGTCCTCAAGCAATACTCAATCAAGTTCCAAAATTCTAGAAGAGCAAAGAGAATTTCCAGGGACTCAAAAGGCAGATAGTATGTATTAGCCTTCAAATGCTTCCAGATACTATTTTATAGCAGGACTATTTGACAGTAAACTTAGCTGTGCGGCATTCTTCTTACTCCATAAGAATAGCAACTACAGCTTACGATTAGAATGCCACAGCCTTACATTTTATATCAGGCATTTCAGAATGTCAGATACCATAATAACCACAGAGTATCAGAGACAAGCAATTTTTAAGGCATAGCAATGTTTGTGCACGAGGACATGAAAACCAACATACAGCATTTTGACAAGGAAAGATATCAAAACCGACCATCATAAATGCTGCAGTTTTACAAACAAACCTGAGTTTACAGTTCCAGAGAACCCCATATGCACACCTTCTACTCCACTACCTACATACAGACCCTGCAGTGCAGCATTTACACACTTGAAATATACAAACATTTTTAAATTTTAAATTAAGAGGAGAAAAGGGCCCTCTTCAATCATCATGGCAATAGATTCAAAAAAAAAAAAATGGCACATCTTCTCCACACCTGCTGTCTAGCTCGGTCAAGCTCCTGCTCCAGCTGAACTAGCTTTAATCTACTTGTTTCTAGCTGCTGAACATAGGCCTGCAAAGCAAAAGATTAATCAAACAGAAAGTTTGAAACCCTAGTTGCACATACTTATCTGTTTGGATTCAGACCCCTTTATACCTTTTTCCGCAAACGGCTTTTACGAGCAGCCTCACGGTTTTGTGCAAGACGTCTCTGTATCTGCAAACATCAGCAACAAAGATGCAAACCAGAATCATCTCATGTTGAAGAGAAACATTCATGAAATGGATAAAATTGGTAGACCATTATCATGTATGCATTGATTAGAGGAAGGTCTATGAACTAAAAGGCAGTTCATTACAAATCGTGCTATTATACAACAACCAAAAGGTGTCCAAACTAAATCTCCACAGTTAAAATGAAGGAGATGCCATAAGAAACTCCTCCCTCATACTAGCTGAAACTTCAGTCAACTGTCTTGAGCAGAGATAGATGAGGGAAGACAACATGAAAATGGAAGACTTAATAGTATAGAAATAAGAGAACTTTAGAAGGAAATAGGAGAAATTTAGACAGGATAGGAGGGAAGAAATGGAAAAAATTCCAAACTTTGGTTCATTTATTATAAGATTTACAATAAGGAGAAAAAGGAAACTTCCATTTTTATACACACATACATCTTCAGGATGTTCTACATCACTTAGATGTCATGATTGTGTCAGTCTCTGGGTGTTTATACTCAAATGAATGAGAAAGTGAATGAGGCACAAACATACAGAACCAGTATATGATTGGAGAATTCATTGAAAGGAGAATGTACAAAACTTTAACTGAAAATTTCTGTTACTGTTAGTTTCTGAGGTACAATGGCCATTCCTTATATTTCCCCAAATTCAGACTGTGTACGTCAGTTGTGTGTAAATCTAGAGGAAGCGGATTATTTTCTAGGTAGAAAGATAAATAGCAGGAACTCGAAGCTAAATAAATTAGAACAAGAGAAGAAATCCTTGATCATCAAACTTACCTTGTCAAAAGGTTTACTTGCTTCTTGTTCGTATTTGCAGAAAGGTCCTTGCGATCCATGAGAAGTATCCTCTGACTAGAAAGTTGAATGAAAAATATGAATCAGTTCAGAAACATCGCCTCAACTTCCAGATAAAAAAGAATAAGGGTCATAATTTGCACCTGATTATCGAGTCTTGTATCCACCTCCACAATTATAGGTGCTGATGTATTTGGATTGCCATTACTCTTAAAATTTTCTACCCATGTGCTCATCTGGTGGATGGGCTCATAAATGCCCAACCTTCTTGGGGTGACATACTGAGTGGACGGAGAGTTCATGCTCTTCAAACTAATAACAGGAGCAGGTCAAACAAGCTTTTGGCATATGTACCAAAATATAGGTATAAACATAAAAGTAAACGGTGGAATGAAAATACCACAAGAGGTAATGGGAACCTACAAGGTTCAAATTAAACAGCAGTCTCCACTTATAACTAAAATAAGAAACATTAAACAGCTAATGGAAGACTTCAATTAAACAGCACTCTCCACTTCAACCAAATCACCAAGCCAATAGGTTTGTAAGGACACAAAGCAAAAGAGTGAACTAAGAATATAGCACCTCACCTATGTTAATCTAGCCTCAAAGGTGAAACAAGACAAAAGGCTCTGACAGAAGGTCACTGATATAACGGGCTATAAAATTATGGGATTCCATGCTCATGATTAGAACCAGTTAGCTGCTAACATCAAAAAGCAAAAGACAAGAAATCCAAGAATGGGATAAATTTTTTTTTTTCTCCCATATAATTTAACAAATTTAAGTCATTAAAACATCACGAAGTAACAAAGCGTCAATATCTTGGACACCCTATCATATACTTGCAGCACCTTTTCCTTCTCTTGTCTGTTTGCTATGTCATCTGTCAATTGCTGCAACAAACTTCACGAAGATTTTCAGATTATTTGATATTGCCAAGAAACTAAATGAATTGATACCACCAGACTTGTAAATGCAGATTTTTCTTAAGTCTGCATAACAATCTTAGCGCTTCTTCAGCATTATAATAACCTGATGTCTAAAATGGAACAGTATACCCAAACTTTCAAACAAATAGAGAATGAATAGACTCTTTTGTAACTACTACAAACCAACTAAGTTGCTAAAAAAGCCAGTCAACAAGCTAGAAGCAACTTGGACCAAATGTGCTTTTGCAGAACACAGAGCATGTAGCCAAGTGTATCCAGAGTTTGGACAATAATCATTACATTTTTTTCTTTTAATTTTTTTTAACGGTCCAGATCAGCTCTAAACAGCCAAGTCATTCCATAATTGAAGTTTACTGTTTGCTTGTCCCCATTTATTTGTTAATGGTGGACCTGTACGCACCACAAATTCTTATTGCTATCTAGACTTAAAAGAATATGACACTATGTAGAAAATCATTCATAAAATATATCAGAATCATTAGAAAAATATAAACAAATAATAATAATTCAAAATTTGGAGGCAGATCATAAAGTTCCCCACAAAGAAAATTGAGGGGGGTAAAAATTTCCCAAGTCAACTGAACTGCTCTATAAAATGAACAAAATACAAATAATCCTAAGAATTTTTGTTATACTCGTGTTCCAACCCTCAACTCTCTTTTCTAGGTTCAATGTGCTACCCCTTCCTTTTTGTAGTTTTCTGCTTGCTATTCCTTCGAACGTGCAAGCAGAGATAGCGGTGAGGTGACAGTAAACTAGAAGAGAACAGGTTCAAACAAGAACTACTGAGAATCAGAGAGCGGCTACACACCTAAAATTGCCAATTCAGCAGTTGGACTTAAATCAACATTTCATAGACCACAAAACAACCCTTCAAATTGTTTGCCTCCACAATTCTTGAAGCTTTGAACAAGGCATACATAAAAAAGGATTAAAAAAAAAAAATTCACTTCTCTTGCAATTAAGAAATTCAATTTCAATAAGCCAAATAGTAGATGAATCCAATAGGAACATTCATGACAAACAAGTTACCGTTTCATTCATATATAATAAAGAAACAAGTAGAAACTGGAATTGAATGTCCAGCTTAACTATTTCCAAAAGCGTAATCAAAGCAAGAAAATGTAACAAGTGCAAGAACTTTTAGCTAACCGAAATGAAATAATTTCTACTCTCAAACTACCTTTCAACATATTCATCACTAAATACACATAATAAAGCAAAACCTCTTTTACCTTAACAAAACTCAAAAAAAGAAAAAAAAGAAAAAGAAACCTTTGTTGTTAGTCATAAAAGCAGAGCAAAAACAAAGCAATATTTTAAACTTTCTTTCATGTCCTTCCCTTTTCTTGGCAACCAAACAGGAAAAAGAAAGCAACCACACCCACAAAACAAAAGCAGAAACAGAAACAGAAATCAAACCTTTCAATTCAAAAGTTGCTGACAATACATGCATATGACTATATGAGAGAGTCAAAGAGTAACTTTAATTAATTTCCCGCTAAAAATCTTCCCTCCCTCTCCTCAACCTCAACCACAAACAGCTCCCAAAACGACAACTCCCAACAAATGAAACGCAAACCGAACCAGCAAGAGCAACCGTTTAGCTTGTTCTTCTTCTTTAACTCCTCCCACTATCAAAACCCCAACAAGTTTAAGTCCCATCATTTCTTAGAAGAATCATACTAACAACACGACAGCTTAAAAGAGTCCCTCAAACAGTACTTCCCCATTTGTTATTATTTTTAAGAAAACAAAAATTATATTACAAAACTAATAATTGGTATAAATTAGAATATGTTTTTGTGTTTATCATAAGCTACATAGAGTCAAAGATTACGTAATATTATAATAATCTTTATTATTATTATTATTTATTACAAGACATATTTACTCTTGTCACCTTTCCACTATCTACTGAATGTGCGTACCAGATAGATTATGATTATATCCTCCTTATACTTCGCCGGTTCCTCCTCCTCCCCTTAACGCGCCCTTTCCTGGAGTGTATGCTTACAACGCCTTTTTGTATCTGTTTATAAATTTATATAAATTGATATAAGAGTAAATAAATTTTGTGTTCGGTTCTTCGGAGCTTGACTGTATAATTGTAAACTAATTTTCTTTGACTGATCTCAAATCCTAAGAAAAAAATAGGTTAAAAAATTGATATAAATTCTTCCCATTGTTATATTAGAAAATTTGAAAAAAAAAAAGATAAATCTTATGTCGAATGTGAAACTGAATATTTTACTAAATTTAGTAATTATTATAAGCGATGTAGCTTTATAAAATTGTTGCTCAACTAAAAGGCGACCTCAATAAAATTGTATATAAAAAATACAATAAATTTTATACAATAACTTGTGTGATTCGATGTATAAATTGATATTAATTTTTAGTATATATGATGAATACATAATACTGGTGCATTAATTATACTAATTGATGCTGAAAAGGTTAATACTCGCACCTTGTAAGAATTTAATTAAAATGGTCCGGCACATGGGATTACCAAAATCTATTAGGTGTTTTTTTTTTCCCCAAAATTTTCTCTTTCTCGTATTTTTTGGGCGAGTGAAGTTCAAATGCCGGTGACGAGCGTGGGAGAGAATGATTGTTTTGCCGGGGGAGTGTGCGTCAGCAAATGAAAGGGTCGTTAAATAGCGAGGTGATACGCGCCTTTTTGTTTGCGGATTCATAATAAGATTGAGTTTCTTTCTTTACTTTAAAGAAAATATTAAGGAGCAATCAAATAAAGAGAAATTATTAGTTTTATTTGCAGACAAATTTGGTAACTTCATTGTAATCCCTTCAAATTCTGTAATTAATTCAAGTTTTAATTAATCTGTTGTTCTAACTACAATTGAAGTTCTCATATGGTACCCTTTTTTTTCTTAGACATTTTCTCTTTTATTTATCTAAATTTTATATGAATATTGGTCAACGTGTGACTAAATTGATGATGCCACCTCAAAGTCTGTGCTAATGCAAATTGCAAAAGTGGTATGAATTATTTTCCCATTTGAAGCTTCTTGAAGATGTCATTTTCTTATTCTACTTTTAATTTGGACAAGTCGATTGCATATTCGTCTACGGAACACAATGTCAAATTGATTTGATCTCCAAGAACTATGCGAAATCACATGGATTCCTGACTTTCTCTCTGTTGTGGTTTATATTAATTCATGCTTAACAGTGCCTATTGCATCATCATACAAGATTTAGTGCGTATATAAAAGTACTCTTTAAAATACTATTAAGAGAAACTCGAGGAGTAATTAAAAATTATTACCATATCAATTTAATTTGTAATGCTGGCTAAGTAAAAAACAGCTTTTTCTTTAATAATGTTATTACATTTTTTTTTATAAATACGTCATTTAATGAAACTGTTTATAAGTGGGGTATGTGGTAACTGAATGAACGTGTCTAAAATAAGAAACATCAAGTATGCATGAAGTGCAATTCAAAACAATGATCATTAACTTATCGATTATCCCACTTAAATTTTTTCTTAAAATTAAAGTATAGTTCTTCATGCAAGTACATTTATTAAAATGATTTCCCCGTGCATCTCTAAAAGTACTTAATAATTCTGAAAGTACTAAGTACCTCTTACTAGCATGAAGGGGTTGTGTATATTATTGTTGGATTTCATGGGACAACTCGACAGTGCTCCATACCTTCCAAGTCATTTAAAAGCTAAAACAGAAGCTGTGCCAATCCATTAGTGATTAGGGAGGCTTCTAAACCCTAATCGCCAAAAAAGAAATTAATTATTTGTATCATCTCTGACTCTCCTTTTAACAAAATATTATTGGGAGTTTGGTTATCTCTTACCTAACACCAACCCTAAAATTGGCTCTTCATATCCAACTGGAGACAAGAGTGACCTCAACTTAATTACTGAAGTAGCTGCAGATTTTAAACATTTATTATTAGTAGAGATAAAATTTAAAATATAAATTCCTTGTCGTTATCTTCAGTAACAGATATATTAGCATGACCTAGCTGTGCTCAAGCTAAAAAACAACTTACTGATAAGTAGTTTATTCAATTCATTCTAACAAATTAAAGCGTCGGCATTTTCTTTTCATAGCAAAGAATAGACATATTTTATTTTACAGCATGCAATAATGTATTATTTTGATTTCTATTTGCAGAATGAGGACAACCACGTATGAGAATTTGATGAAAATATAACATGTACGTACAGAATTGGTTGTATAAAATAAGCTAGCTTTATAGAAATCCCGGTACCAATTATTTAATAATCTTATCAATATTGGAGCAACTTGATGTTATGCGTAGTATTTAATTTATATTAAACACTTTACACTTCTCTCGATTATTTTATAGCAGAGAGACTGCATTTAAATTCTCTTTTGATTTATCCATATCTCTGAGGAATATCTAGGCCTCCAATTCTAAATTAACTACTGCAATCGCTTTTCATTGTGTAATTACTTTTACAAAGTGGTATCTTAATAAGGACATTTAACCTTTAGTTAACCCACAACTAGATTTAAGGATATAATTTTTCTTTTTCTTTTCTCTCTCTTTTATCATTAATTAGAGATAAAATTAATTACATTTTTATAAAAGAAGCTCGACAAAATAAAAGGACTAAAGTTCTCTCTTAAATTTTTAAAGATTTTATACCACCTGTTCATTAAATTTTCCTAAATTTTTTAAATATTGTGCACTATCTATTCATTAATTTTAGTATATGATTGAGATTTAATTACCTATACTTAAGTTGACTTTATCGTGCAGAACATCTAATCCTAAATAAAAGCTCATAAAATTTCGTCATATCAAATATACAAATTGGACATGAAAGATACTTTTATGACCTTTGTGTCTTTTTATAGCCATAGGGATCGCATACTGTTAATTACAAAAAGTTTACCTTCCTTTTGAATTTTAGAATCTTAAACCGACAAATGGCCAACATATCTGCCTTGTCACTGGCATCACTCTCGGTTCGGTTGCTCAATTTTTTTAATATTACATTAATATAAATGCTGCGGATTCCTAAATATTTCGAAAATGGATTCCGAATAATGTGTTCGTTGATTTGCACCCGCCATAATTAATTAATATAACCCATTAACATTCGTGCATAAATTACTTTTTTTAATGAGTGGAAATTAAATTTCAAAATTTCTTTTCTTTTTTTAATCATGAAGAGCTCTCTATCACTTAAATCAACCAATACCCACACAAGGTTTCACAATTAATGTTCTCATGATTTTAATATGAAATAAATGGATTATCTAATAGGAAATAAATAGTTAGAGATATATACAGGGCAAGATTAAATGATTAGTTAATTAGGTCATAGTGGCAATGATGTGTACTAAAAAAGATAGAATATATAATGGTGGGGGGTGGTGCCAAACACTGCTTTGCCTTGAAATGGTTGGCTGATTCCATTAGTGATTTTCCTTTTCATTTATATTCTTTCTCTTTGTGCAAGTGTGCGCATTTGATTCACATAAAGAGATATATAAAAATTCACAAAGGAAACGTCACGCAAACACTTGCCCTTTTATTTATTTATTTATTTATTTTCCTATTTGTAGTGTTATTCTTGAGTGCAATCCAAAGACGGTTGCCACTCAGAATGGCTAATTGTTGTCATCACAAAATTTTGCTGATTCAATCAAAAGAAACAAAATAAAAATAATCAATCAATCATGTATGGCGATTTTTTTTTTTCCTTAATTTGCTTGGTTAATATATATACAAGTGGATATCCTTGTATTGGCCACAAAAAGAATTAAAGCATTGTCACATTAATTAAAAAGAAGAAGAAGAAGAAGAAGAAGAAGGTGATCCAACAAAACTGAATGAAGACAAAATATAACAAAACATTTCTAGTGATTCGGATGTTAATATTTTGTAAAAATTAATGTTAATATTTTGTAAAAATTAGACTTCTTAATAATTCAATTCAAAGTAATTCAACGCTAGCTTTCTTGGACTTAGGTGAGTGATTTTTAAAATTTAAGTAATTTTATGTAGTTAATCACCCAAAAAAAAAAAAATTCAGTTCCTAAGGAATATAAGAGATAAATAATTAATAGGAGCTGTGCCTACCCTTCTACATTAAAAAAAAAAAAGATAATATAATATTGAGTGGAACTACTTCGAATCTGTATTGTATGCCCAAATCTACGTTTTATATTATGGGTATCAACTGCTTTTACTGGAAAATCTCCTATTATACAAGCTGAAGGTTAAAATATCAAAAAGGTAAAGTGTCGAAAACTCAATTTTATTGGTTGAAATTACATCACTATATTTGAATCTCTTTTATATTGGGCAATATTTGAAAAAAAAATTCAAAAAAATCCGAATAAATATTGTGCACCGATTTATTTAATTATCAATTATCAATATAAAAGACTTTCACTATTAGAAGAGATTTAAAAAAAAAAAATCCTCACATGCGTTTGCTTATAGTACATGCGAATTATTAATAAAAATATTAAATGTATTTATGTATGTGGGTACAAGTCATTTTTGCATTCAGAATGCAGAGATTTGGAGACAAGTCGAAGCCAAAAAAAAGCAATGTTGATAAAATGATAATCGCTTCTGGACCATATACAATATATCTACAAGTAAATCATTTTATTTATTTATTTAGTTCAATGATTGGGCAATTTTTTCAATCATCATGCGCGTCATGGAGCACCTCTTTGATTACTCACTTTTAGAAATTTGAAACAAAATTACAATCCGGTGAGTAAGGGAAGTTATTGGCTTTCAAGAAATTGAAAATAAACCAAAATACCCGTGTATATATAACTTAAGTTTAGGTGAATTCTGAATTTGGGATCAAAATGCAAATTTTTTCGACACACAAAAATATATGACAAACGTTGATACAAATAGGTTTCTTCAATTTTTTGTTTCCACAAAATTAAAAGCGTAGACAAATGGATAGAAAATCTAATATATTAGAGGAAACTAATATTCAAGGAATATCAACGAATCCTATCAAAATACCTTCTTTTAACTTTTAGTTAGTTTTTAATATCGATTTCTTAGTTTAAGATCCCTCTTTTTAATTAGAATCAAACAATTAATAGATCTTTTTGGAACAAAATGGGAATGGGTTAGAATTATGAACTTATAACATATAATTTGATAATTGAGTTGATTCCATGATTATAAGTTCATTCCATACAAGACTAATTCATAATAAGATTATATACATTCTCATTATGAGAAGGGGTCATTCGAGCATATACTATGTTGACATTTGAATCCTTAAATCACTACATTGTATTTAGGATTAAGCATAATCAGACCTCTTTTTTTTTTTAATTATTTGTTTGGCACTTTATTCATGTATTTGGACTTCTATTTGATCGAGCTTAATGTGAGTGTCTGCTTTACAAAGAATATATATTATGATTACCACATTTCTCACAAAAATAACCCTAATCAAATATAGTTTCATTTAAAGTTCCATAAATATCATATCATCTGTGTCCATCAAATTAAATAAAATCAAATACGTTTATCTTGGATAATACCTTTTGCACTAGCTCGATTTTCTGAAATGACGCAGAAGTCTCTATTGTTGGTTAACAAATATCCTAAATGTTAAAATGTTCATGCATTTGTATGCTTTCTCGGAAGAAGTGCCTACCAATAGCAAATGGTGAGGTTGATCCGAGGAGAAGATATTGAGATAGAAAGAGGGTGCTGAAATGATCCCCACTCAACTTTTTGTTGCCGCCTGATTATCTCTTTTAGTGGAGAAACACCACTTAAATCAATTTTATTTTTCTTCTTTATATAGATGCAGCCACTTCATGTTCTTGACAGTTTTCTTTTCTTCTCCCTGTGTGATGACGGCACATATATATAAGACGTATATATATAAGCCCAAGTTCCAACATACCCAATTAGCCCAATATTCTATAATGTCTAATAAGTAATAGATAGATTCACAAAGAAATTCAAAAGCCATGCAGCTACAATTTCTCTTAGCCCTAAATTCTCCCTGCCGCGCATTTAGTAAACCTAAATATAAAAGGCTTCCGATATTGCATCATATTGTCACGGGTCGCTTAAATTTGTCACAGCGAGAGCTAAATTAGCGCATATGGGTTTGCTTAATAAAGGTCCGCCCAAAGGCAAGATGTGCTTAGCAGCAGGGTGTGCTCAGCAGTGGGCTGCCTCGTATAATTAGCGAACCGTGATGCACTTAGCAAGTGGACAGTTCAAATTCACTAGCCAAAGCGAGTAGCTCCGACCTGATTCTAGAAATCTCTACAACACACTAGCACTTGTAAATGCCTAGATAATTATACACTTATATATTCTGGAAACTAGGGAATATTTAAGCAAGTGCAAGTTGCACAAAAGACTCTAGACCTAGGCAAG
The DNA here is from genome assembly GCA_034663535.1 of Citrus x limon. Lineage (NCBI taxonomy): Eukaryota > Viridiplantae > Streptophyta > Magnoliopsida > Sapindales > Rutaceae > Citrus > Citrus x limon. The sequence continues at coordinate 28,217,458 of CM067997.1, forward strand.
CCACTCTATATATAGGGCATGACACCCACCATTTTGCTCAACACCACACTACACACTTAGCAACTCAAGCATCTTTGTATAGCTTTCTTGTATTCTCCCTTTCTAGTAATAAAATTCGCTTTGGCCATATTTCTCTCTTCTCTCTAGCTTTCTCACAAACATCCTTTCTTAGCTAGCTTGAAAAGTTTATTAGGCTTACTTAGCAACTTTTATGATGGAAGTTGTCTAAGTACTTGATGGGTTGTTGCCCAACATACTCATTCCTTGACAATATGTTGTCATATCTCCCTTTTAATAAACATGTTTGCTTAAAACCGAACCAAATCAAAACCAGTTGATTTATAGTTTTGTGAAAAAAAAAAAGAATGAATCAAACATTAGAGCCGTACTGAACCGAATCAAATTAATTCAATTTAGCTCGGTTTAGTTATATAGTCTAGTTTGTTTTGGTTTTGTTTAATTTGGTTTGAGTAATTTTACTCTATATAGTCACTAATAAACAACATAATACTAATGGACTATTACTACAACAACAATATTGAGTCCGTAAATTTACAAATAAACAACAAAATAAAATTAAATCTATCAACATAATAAAGTTAAGCACGAAACAAACGTTGATACCTTAGAAACTCACAACAAATTATAAATTCACAATAATAAATAAAATATGAAAGGAACAAACAAAATCACATATAAAAGAAACTTTAAAATTTATACTAATCACATTAGTTATCACTCGTATTAGTTAACAAAAAATCTATTTTTAATTTTTAATTTAATTTTTCTCTCTGAACCATTTGATTTTTTTAATTTGATACGGTTTAAAATTGAACCAAACAAACATCAATTGATTTAGATATTTATAAACCATTTGGTTTATATTATCTAAACCGAACTACACCGAACTGCCATAATACAGTTCAGTTCAGTTTAGTTTGAACAAAATCAAATCGAATCGAACACCCACCCTTAGTTGAGACTGATGCACTACCGAAAACATGAAAACAACTCTAAGCTGGAGTAAGTATATGCCAAAGTTGTTTCCATGTTTTAGAGAGTATACTGGTTTGAACTCATCAGCTTCCACCTCCCAATCGCAATTGATAGTCCATCAAAATCTTTTTTCTTTGTGAGTAGGGTTTAAGACCTCTTGCCTCCAGTATCTTTCTTGAAATAGTATTTGGGCTTCCCCCTAGACTTTAGATATATATGAAGAACTTTCACCTTAAACAAATTGTGGATGGCTTTTGCTCCGGATTATTTCACCTCATGAAAATGAAGATCTTATCAAATAAAGTATGTATGTTCAATATTGTTAGGACTACAAGCCTTCTTTCAAGTTATGCGGTATTCAACTTAAAAATATTGTTGATGATGGAGTTTAATTAATAAGATAGTTTGTTTGTGAATCATTCTTTTCAATTTGTTTATGCATTTCTTATTACAACATGTTTATCTCGGAGATAAGGTCTAGAATGAAGACTTTCAACTCGGTGCCCTTTCCAGGAGTGTGTCATCACTCAAAAAAATTTCAAATTAACGTGAATGACTACTAATTAAATACAAATAAATTTTTATATAAATTATTATTCTTGTTTTTTAATTTTTTGGATGCGGACTCGATGTTGAGATTTTTGATATTATGATGACTATAATTATTGGATAGAACATAATATACAATTAAATCTTAATAATACACTTCTATAAATATAGATGCGCAATAAGATTATAAAAAAAAAAATCAAAACAATGCAGCTTAATATTGGATACTAAATCTATTTCTTATCCTATATTATTTTGTGCCAATTGATTTATTTAAATCGCTTTAACATAGAGGTAAAACTTGTTGTCGCCCAACATATAAAAATGAGTCAGATGTAAGAAAAAAGAAGAAAAAATATTTTGTCAAGGGTGAAGTGAATTCATTAGAGCATACTTCAAAATGAAGTATGGATGTGCTCAACACTCAACAAATGAGGGTTAGCTGATTTGTATTAAGTTGGAAAATATAAATAGAGAATAAAAGAGAAATAAATCTTTGGCCATTGATATATGATGTGTCGCTTATAATTTCTTCATATGTATGCTATGTCGTAAATGTTTATAAAATTTGCATGAAATGATGTTTATTATTTAGGACATTGATGATATTATGTATAAATTTTATTTTGGAGTAAGATTTGAATGATATGTCGCCTATAATCTAATTATTTTATCATAATGTAATCAGCATAAAAGAAAAACCACTAAATATAAAAATATACAATCAATTAAATTATAAAATATTTTAAAAATATAATAACGTACATTTTAGTATTACATTTGGTATTTTAATTTTTATACCATTATTAACTAAAAAAGTTTTAATGTTATTTATTATTAATGGATATTAGTACATTACTTTCCACAACCGCAGGGGAAGCAAAGAAAACGAAAAATACCCAAAAGAAATTGATGGTGAAAGGTTAGGGGAAGATTAATTGTGTTTTCAAGTGAAGTTACTCGATCAGATCACTTAGGTGAGACTCTCGTGATAGTTGATACGGTGAACAGAATCCTACGGCTGTAAAATAAAAAGAATAAAAAATTAAAAAGGCAGTGATACCAAGTATGGTGGTTAGTAGGCAACTGGATAGCATGGGTTGAAAAAGAACACGTGAATTCTAGTTTTCATAGTTTCGGGCTTTTTCAATTCAAACAGTCCCACATTTATAATTTTTTTTTTTTTTTACTTTTTGCTCTCAATATATACTATTTTATTTTTTCCTCAATTTCTACTGATGATCCTTTTCCATCTTTCAAAACTGTTTACATAGATTTCACGTCTCATATTGAAATTAAAATAATTTTCTCTTTCACTTTCAACATCATTTTCTTTTTCTTCACTAATTCCATACATTAAATCATTTTTGACGTGCATCGAACATCTTCATTTAATAATTGCCATCTTAAAATTTCATATTCTCAAACATTATATAGAGGGGTGGACATGGGTTGGTTTGGGTTGAATTTTGAGTCAACCCAAACCGAATCATAAAAGTTTGGGTCCAACCCAAACCAACTCAAATATTTTCAACTCAACTCAAACCAATTCATTTGGGTTTGGTTTTAATTTTATTATCAAAATATTTTTTTATTTTGATAAATTTAATTATATTAAATTTATAATAATTACTAATTTTTATTAATTATTAAATTGATATTAAAATATAAAAAACATATAGTGGATAAAAATTATAAATAATAAATTTTACAATAACTTCATCCTTAAATTAAAGAATACTAGAAAATTAAAATAAAGTTTAATCATGAAAAGTTTTATTTTCTCAATAAATGAGAATGTAACTTCTAATAATAAGCTTTTATAAACATGACATCAATAAATAAATTCAAAGAAGGAAAAAAAAAATATACACATAGAGTAGTTTTTAATAAGGGTTTTTTTTTTATTTTGTTAAAGTAAGAAATAAATTAAATGATAAGCTAACTCACAAAGCATTTCTCTCTCCAGATCAATGCAAAATCATTTAAGAATCAGTCATTGGTCAAGCTCACTTATGTGATTAAATTAATTTTTGAAGAGTAACAAGATACAAAATGTGGGGAAACATTAGGATGCCACAAAACTGCAAGGGAAATTTACAAAAGTAACCCAAAAACCTTTGCTATTTTCACAATTAGCTCTCTAAACTTTTTTCTATCAACATTAGTCAAACACAAAGTTTTCTCCCCAAATTATCCTTATTTACAAACTAAAAGCAACTTTCCTTCTCCCCTTTTATCAAACCAAACGCAACCTTGCACTCTTGAATCATCACCGGCGACGGCAAATGCTGACGGTGAACGGTAAAAGTGAACTCCGATCATAATCCATCCGGATCTAATACCAATCCGCATCACTGAGTGGTAAAAGTTATTTTCTCAACTTGCGAGAGAGTTTCAGTGCGATTGCATCTTGGTGCGACAGGCTACCTGTCGCATGAAAATTTCGTGCGATAATCTGCCCCTTCGAGTGACAGGCTGCTTGTCGCACGAAGAGGCAGATTCACCGACTCTGCCTTTTGGTGCGACATGTGTTTGTCGCATGAAGAGGTAGATTCACCGACTCTGCCTTTTCGTGCGACAGGCAGTCTACCTGTCGCACGAAGAGGCAGATTCACTGACTCTACCTTTTGGTGCGATAGGTGCCTGTCGCATGAAGAGGCAGATTCACCGACTATGCCTTTTCATGCGACAGGCAGCCTATCACTTGAAGAGGCAAATTCATTGCAACTGATTCTTTATTAGTTTGATAGTGCGCAATTAATTTTTTTTTTTTAATAATTTCAGGCTTAATGGATTCAGTTGTGCTTAAATTGTGTTATGATGGTTGGTGGGAGACGTTAGAGGATGGCCGTATGAAGTATGTGAATGGTAAAAATATAGCTTTTTTGGTTGGAAAAAATTGTCTGTTTGATCAGCTTTTGGCAAGAGTATATGAGGTGTTACAAATAAATCCTCATGAATATAGTGTCACAATGAAGACAACTTTGAGGTCTAGTAACACATTATATCGTATATGTGCACTGCCCATGGATATATTTGATGATGAAATTGTGAGGGTTGTGTTGCATATGGCATCCAATGTGGCCAACTATGAATGCATTCCTATATTCGTTACCACATCACCTCGAGTTCCAAGCGAAGATGTTGAGCCACCCGTCGAAACATAAACTTCCTTTAAAGCAAATATGTCTGGCCTCGATAATGTCGTTGTAGCAATATTACTCTCCAAACCACAACAATAATGACAACATTGATGACAACGGCATTAAGTTAGAGGAGGTTGGAGAAGAGGTATTACCACTAACGACGTCGTTGGAGCAACGGTACTCTCCGTATCACAACAATAATTTTCGGGACAATGATGATCCTGTTGATGAGACAGATGGGGATAATATTTGTGCAGAACCTTCTAATACTATGAGGGGCACTCATTTTAATAATGCAGGTGATGATAGAGGAACCGATCCCTCAAATATTCTGTCGTTTCAGTATGAGGATGAGTGTGAAGACAATATTCATGTGAATAATAGAGACAATCGATCTATTCCTCCAATGGTTGGATCGAGAAAAAGGATTGACCCCCTCACAAGTCTTGCTCCAATTTTACCTTCGAACATGGTTGCTCTAAGCTTTCTTAGCAGTTGTGACTCAGATGATATTAGTGTAGGTAAGTTATTCGCTGAGAAGAATGAGTTAATACTACAACTGCGCAAGGTTGCCTTTAGGGATAAGTTTGATTTCAAGATTGCACGGTCTATAACGACACGTTTCGAGGCTTATTGTTGTTAGGAATCATGTAAGTAGCGTATTCGAGCAATTAGAAGTTCGAACAAGCATAATGTTCCTTGGGTGGTGAGGAGAATTGACAATGTACACACTTGTCATAATGAGGTATTGGTTGATGGTCGTCGTCAAATAAGGAGCCGAGTTGTCCGTCATATTATCGCAGATAAATATATTAAAAAAAAGAAGATTTGTACTCCAAATGACATCAGAGCATATATGCAGCAGGAATATAGTGTTCAGTTAACATACCAGCAGGCATATCGGGCCAGAGAAGTTGGTATTGAAATAGTTCGAGACAACTCTGCAGAGTCATACAATTTGCTCCTTAAATACTCTCACGTACTGACTAAAGTGAATGGGGGTATAGTCACTCACCTCGAACGGGATAGAGATGGTAATTTCTTGTACTACTTTGTAGCACTTGGATCTTCCATCAAGGATTTTATGCAGTACATTCGGCCAGTCATTGTTGTAGATGGTACTCATCTAAATGGGCTATATCGTTGAAGCATGTTCGTAGCAACATGTCTGGATGGCAACAATTGATTGTATCCGTTAGCCATTGGGGTCATGGATTCAGAAAAATAATGATGCTTGGGAATAGTTTATGATAAAGTTACATGGAGTGATTGGCGATAGGCCGGAGTTGGTAATTATCTTTGATCGATGCACTGCCATAAGGAGAGCCGTTCTGAAAGTATTTCACAATGCAACTCATGGTGTTTGTTTTTACCATGTGAAAGGTAACATTAAGTCAAAGTTTAAGATGTCCAAAGCTCTTTAGGATGAATTTGAGTCTGCCTTTATTAATACAGTAAAAGCATATGGACACGAGGAATTTAAAAGACAACTTGAAGGGTTATGGATGCTCCACTCGGGTGTGGCTGATTACTTAGAAAATAATGTGGGTATGTGTAATTGGGCAAGGTCTTAATTTAAAGGTAGGAGGTACAGCATACTTACCACCAACATCGCAGAGAGTGTTAATTCTTTCATGAGGAAACCGAGAAAATTTCCTATTACTCATCTTGTTGATTACTTTAGGAAAATATTGTAGCAATAGTTTTATGATAGAAAAATTGTGGCTAAATTAATGAATACTCGGCTAACAACATGGGCAGATGAAATAGTCACTGGGAGGAAAACTATAGCTGAAAGAATGATCGTTCGCCTAGTGTCTCCGCATCGATTTCAAGTTGTAGGTGGTGGGATTAAGGAAGGTTTAGTTGACCTGCAAAAGAAAACTTGCTCCTGCAGAGTATTTCAGCTTGATCAACTTGTATGTGCTCATGCAATTTCAGCCGTAAACATTGTACTTTTCTATTTTATGATTTGGCTTTTCCAACCGAGTCGCCTTAAATTTCTCGTCTTTCTCGTATAGTGCATTGTCAAGACTCTCGTATATCGTTTCCCACGATAAATAACCCAATGGACGATTTCAGAAGTACTTTATATCATCTATTTCGTTCAGCCTTGAGAAATTGATTTGACAGTGACCATTTTTTCCATTTAGAACTCTGTTCGCAAAGTAAAAGAGCGTGATCTTTAATGCGTCAATGTCGTCCATACCCTCGAACTCCAACTCCTCAAATAATGCATCGAATTGCTTAAGATTGATGTTGCGAAACAAACCACCAAAATACCCGTCTTGTTATTTGTTAGTGCGGTATCTTCACCATAGGAAAGTCTAGTAACCAGACACCATTATCCAATTGACAAGCATATCAAATGCTTACCAATTTGAAACTATAACTGATCTTCCTCCCTGTATTCTCCATGGGCCACTTGCCTAAGCAAAACATTGTGCAAAATTACACCATTAAACGGAAAGTTTCGGCACTTCAAGAAAGGCCCAAATATGTATTTCTTGAACATATGCAGCTGCCGTTTTGTTAATTTTCGATCGATGGCTTTTACGACCGTAGAAAAGTTATACATGCTCGAAATTCGCCATGGGAAGTGATCGGCATAAGCTAACTTCATCCTGCCCAATTCGTTTCTTGACACTTTTGATTTCGTCATGTATCTATAATATTTTTAACATTATTAGATTGCATTTATAATAAAATAATAGGAAAATTAACTTCACGTTAAACAAAATAAAAACTGTAATTTGGAGCGATAGGGTCGCGCCTCCGCGCGCTAGCGCCTGTCGCTGGGCAGCAAATGACGCTTGCTAGGCAGCAAATCACGCCCAAAACAACAAACTCACAAATCACGCCCAAAACAGCACACTCTCAAAACAACAACCACCACTACAAGCACCACCACCACCACCACCACCACCACCACCATTATTCTCAAATTACAACCACTATTATTCTAAAATTTCATTTTTAATTAATGAAATATAAATAAAATGGCTAACCTAGGTTTTGTTGAAGTTAAATAATGAATCTAGTTGATTTTCTTCACCGTAGAAGGTAGATCGGACGCCGATGATGGGTGGAGCCGCCGCCGATGATGGGTGAAGTTGCCGCTGACTATGAGTGTTCTTGGCTTTTGGAGAGATTACGTGAAAGAGAGAGTCTTGGGGGAGAGATGTGAGAGGGGCATTTTGGTCTGGAATTTTATTTTTTGGGCTAATGTTGATAGAAATTAATTTGTGGGGTTAAAATGGAAAAATCATAAAATTTTATGGTTATTTGTGTAAATTCTCCAAACTGCAAACTAAAGCTGTCCAAACGAGAAAAACTTAAAATAAAGTTGAATTGAGACCGGCGAACATTAATATTGTAATTTTAGTTTAGCTATGATTTTAGACAATAAGTTTTAGTGTTGGGGTTTGGTCTATAAACCATGGGTAAACCATACCCAATCCATAATGAAATGATTTTTTTATATAAAACTCATATCTAATCCATTTTCATGATTTATCCAACCTAAACCATTTAATTTGGTTTGGGTTTAGGTAAAACCTATGGGTTGTGGGTTTATGCCCACCCCTATTATATAGTTCACTTTTATAATCACGGAAGAAATTAATTTACAAGCATTTAAATTCGGTTGAAGCTAAAGAAATTATTCACCAACGGGGGATCAAATTAATACCATTTTCTCTCACATCATAGCTTATGGACCTTATTGAGGTGGGTATGGTAGGTGGTCCAAATTTGATGCCTAAAGATGCTAGACACTTAGATATGAGTTGTCTTCAAGTTTTTTTTTTAAATATTTATATTTCAATAAAGTCATAAATAATTTCATATTTTATTTAAATATTGAAGGACGATGTACAATTTAAATGTTTAATTTAAACATCTTTTTCTGTTTTAAATCCTTAATATTATACATTCAGTAAAATGAATCAAAACTTGGAAGACTGTATCAACTACGATCCTATACAGAAAATTACAAGTTTTTTAAACACCATCACTCGTGATAACGAAGCTGCTGATGGATCTCCAACAAGTATTTACAACAAAAACGATTGAAATTTACTAAAGACTGGAGGGTGGTAACCAAGCATTAAAATTTGGTCGGAAGTGTTGAATCCGCACGCACAATAAATAATTTTCCTCACAGATCATGAAATACAGTCAGATTTACAAGAACGCAAACAAACTACCAGTATATCTCCTTTCCCATCTCCTTTCACTTCAATAATTGCCCTCAAAAGTTGCACGGACTTAGCCATGAAGCTTTATTGTTCACCTTCGCAAATTACAAGCTTCATATTTCCGTTTGTGCCGAGCCATAAATCACGAACTTCACATACCTCCGTCCGGTCCTGCTTCCAGGTGAAGTCAACCAAAGCTGTAACATCAATCTACTATTTTTCTGAACGGATCGTCGCTATTGTTTGGAAAAATGCACTTGCCGCACGTGACTGCTCGCTCGCCAGGATAGGCGTACATTTTACTTCATTTCTTACATTTTCATGCAACCGGCAGGCATCCGGTATTCGATTGCTTTAATACCGGATATTAACCGGCACCTGCAGTTTTTTTTTTTTCTCTCTCTCTCTCTCTCTCTCTCTCCCCAGGACGTTTACTCGTCTGATCTAAATCTGTTACTCTTATCTATTAAACAAAAGATTTATTAATAGTGGTGGACTTTGACTATTATGAAATTAAGGTTCTAAATATTTCTATTTTATTGGGCATCTCGTTTAAAATAACGTGTATGATTTGGGAATTAAAAAAAAAAAATCTCGAAGTAAGATTTCAATTTAATTCTTTAACTATCTTTAATTCTTTATCGTAAAAGTCTGTTTATATATATATATATATAGATATTAACCGACAGCATTTTAAAATTGATAACCGACCAAACTACAACTTTTGTCACCATCACCCTTCCTCTAAATACATCATCAAATGTCAATATTTGCATTCGATTTATAATACACAAAACTCACACCACCTTTTTATTAAAAAAATATCGTGGGCTAGTTTTTACATCATTTTTTTTAAGTTATTATATTTTTGTTTAATATTAAACTACATACAACTCAATAATTACTATGTACAAGACTACAAAGAGTGAGAATATCATATATGTATAAATGCTAAGGTAGCATTTGTTTTTTTTTGTCTAAAATTTGAATATGTTTAAATTATTAAAAATTCTAAATAGATCTGAATGTCTGAATCTAAATAATATTTTTCTTAATCTTTGAAAATAAGTATTGAATTGTTTGTCTTTTAAACTTAAAAAAGTAAAAAATATACTTTTACATTTTTATTCTTAATAAATTCAAAGAACATAAATACCATAATATTTTAACATATATTTAAGCAAAACCACATTCAATTGAATAAATAATGATTTTGAAATTATAATATATAAAATACCATAAGTTTCACATTTTATTAGCAATTCTCAATAATAATAGATAATATAAGATGAGATTATTAATAGGTGAACGTGTATTGGTGAGTTTTAGAATAGTCATGAAAAATAATTTAAAAAGTATGGATATTTTATATATTAGAAATTAATTGGCTTATTCAGATTTCTCTATTAAGTAAAAAGCCAAAAAAATTAGCTTATTTTATTAAGTCAAAATTATCTAAAATGTCCCATTAAATTATAAAAACAAACACCTCTAATTAATTTAATTAATGAAGTTAGGTCGCTTTAAGTCATTAAGTTAAAAAACAAACACACTCTAAGTCGACCATACTAGCTATCGTCTATGGGTATTTTAGATGCACCTCCCTTCTTCATCAAAGAAAACCAAAAGAAATGAAATCAATAGGATTTTTCTCCTCTCACTTTCCCTTCTATGACACCTTTGGAGAAATGAAACAATTAGGATTCTTCTCATATCACTTCCCCTTCTATGCTACCTTTGGATATCGTCTAAGTTAATTTTCTCCAATATTTCAAAACCAACCATTAAATGAAAATATATAAGAAAAAGGGAACTGAAATAGAAAAATTATGCGTAATCAATTATTTTAGTGCTAGAATGTAGAATTTTGAAAAAATAGATTTTCAATTCCATCAAATGTATGAAAACTCATGAAAAATATATAGTTAATCAGCTATAAAACTACATGAAAGTATCAAAACTACCTACTCAATGCATACGTTTTGTACTTTCATGAAAATTTTAATTTATTGCAAGACGATCCCCCTTGGAGGGATTTTCAAAACTTTATAACCTACTTAGATGTGCATTGACTTACTATTATGTGTTCATATCACGTTACTCTTTCTTCAAATCCCAAGTCAATGAAAACAACAACATTGTGTTATATATTTGGTTTTATTTATTTTTAAATAATTGGTTGCCGTTAGCAAATATCCTATAGTCCTAGTCTAATGCAAAATGTTGCTATTTTATCGTAGGAAGTAGTTATAGAAGGTTAGTGGCAACTCTTTGGCTATTTTTTAGGACATGAACGTTGTAATTTTTTGGCTACTTATTCTAAGCCACTAGAGAATAAAGGAGATCAGACAAGTTTCATTCCAATATTTCAAGTACATAGGTCATAGGTTCCTCGATCAACCTGACGAATTTCAGTAACTTTTAAGTTTTCACAATAGGTTCCAGCAAACAAAAAAGGAACAACCCCCAGTACATACTACAGTAGTTTCAGAGCATAGGCATGGATCAAAGGGTGGAGAAGTTAGAGTTAGATGTAAGTTCTCTCATGATTGGTCAACTACAAATTTTAGAGAAGATCAATGAACTATTTGGAAAGCTTAATTAAAAAAATTCCCTGCTATAGACCAATATAAAATGAGAGGAAGGAGAACACTTTAATGTCCCACCCCATAATTAGGGGCAATCAGGAAACACCATGGGCGGTCATCAAAGCAACACACAACACACATCCAAGGCTGATTAAACTTGATTTTCCATGGTTCAATGGCAATGAAGACACGATTAGTTGGGTTTGTAGAGTTGAGCAATTTTTTTTATCTTTATCAAACTCCAGAAGACGAACGTGTGGCACTTGGTTCATTCTATTTAGAGGGAGATGCTCAACTATGGTTCCAATTAATCAAACAAGAAGAAGACATTATGACTTGGCAAGAGTTTTGTGATTGTTTACATGCTAAGTATGACGCCACCCAACTGCATTGACATTAGCCATTGGACTAGCCTAGTTGTATAAAGCTCAAAATAGCTTACAGCGACACAACATTACACTACTAAGGTAAAAGAGAACTATTCAGTGAAAAAATAACTAATTCCTGGCAATTCAACCCTTCCGATTCGACGATTAGCACTAGCAGAAATGCAAGAAATATAAGCTAAAGGATTATATTATAATTGTGATGAAAAGTTCACTCTAGAGCACTGTTGTAAAAAATTATTTTTGATTGAAGCATGTTATATATAATGGTCACAATGATGTTGTTATGGATGAGGATGAAGCCATTATAGAATATTCCAAGGTGGTGCCAAAGATCTCTTTACACACAATTTCTGGAAGCAAATGCATCGGGTACAATACAGGTAAAAGAGACTATTAAGCCACTTACAACAATAGTTCTGATGTATTCAAAAAGCACTCATAATTTCATTAGTGAAGACATTGCAAAAAAGGTGGAATTACAAGCCGAAGTTGAAGAGCAATTTAAAGTGGTAGTGGCATTAGGAAAAAAGTTTCCTAGTCGTGGCAAGTGCATTAATGTTAAATTATTATTACAAGAGATTTTTCCATTTTTGTTGATTTTTATATTCTTCCATTGGAAAGATATGATAAAGTGTTTAAGACTCAATGGCTACGAACATTGGGGTAAATAATGTGCGACTTTACAAAACTACAGATGAGCTTCAGAATAGAAAATAAAAAGGTTTGGCCTTACCAGTGCTCTATCTATCTTTCAAGCTCTAATGAATAAGGTATTCCAAGACTACTTGCATAAATTTAATCTTGTATTTTTTTTATGACATTATTTTGTATATTAAGTCTTGGAGTGAGCATTTTCATCATTTAAAAATTGTATTGACTATATTAAGATCTCACCAGCTATTTGTCAAGTAGGAAAAATGTCAATTTGGCCAAAAAGAGGTATAATACCTCGGCCATGTAACTTCTAAAACATGTGTTGCAGTAGATCCCGACAAAATTGCTGTAATGGCGAATTGGTCAAAGCCAAGTACATTTAAAGCCTTAAGAGGGTCCCTTGGATTAACTGACTATTATCGAAAAATATTCAAAATTATGGTAAAATAGTTGGACCACTTACGAAGATGTTGAAAAAAGATTCGTTCTCCTAGATGTCATCGGCCGAAGCAGCAATTCAAAATTTAAAGGAAGCTATTACAAAGGCTCATGTACTTGCTGTTCTTGATATTTCAAAGGAGTTTATTGTAGAGTGAGATGGAGGTAGATCGGCAATATGAGCTGTCTTAACGCAAGAGCAACCCATTGCTTTTTTCACTCAAGCCTTATAAGAGAAGAATTTGTTGTTGTCAACATATGAATAAGAAATCTTTACTATGGTCCTAACGGTGAAAAAATGACATCCATATTTATTGGGTCGTCAATTCATTGTCAAGATAGATTACCAAAGCTTAAAGTATCTATAGAGCCAAAGAATCACTACTATAGACTAACAAAAATGGTTGTACAGGCTGATGAGATTTGATTTCATAATTGAGTACAAACAAGAGAAAGAAAATATTGTGGCTAACTTTCTTTCAAGGAGACAAGAGATAAGGAAAGCTAATGATAAGGAGAGTGGTGAGAGATTAGCAAAAATTACTCAACCTGGTCCTAATTAGGTGGAGGCTATTAAACTATTAAATAAGAAATTGAATATAGTATGGTTTTGCAGGAGCTACTCTATTGTATTAAGGTTGGGGAGGCAATAGGTCTATGGAAATAATCGATGGGGTAATTTTCTTAAAGGAAAAAACTTATCTTGAGGAAAATTCTTCTTTATTTAAAGACATTTTAGAACAATTTCATAATAGCACTCATGAAGGGTACCATGAGATATTTTAGAGGATAAGAGCCAATTTTTTTTAGAAGGGCATGAGAAGTGCAATTCACAAATTTATTGCACCTTGTGACATTTGCCAACAACACAAGGTGGAGCATCTTGCTCTTGCTGGATTGCTTCAGCCTCTTCCTTTTTCACAACAGGTCTGGGAAGATATTTCTATGGATTTCATTGATGAGTTGCCAATCTCAAATGGAAAATCTTCTATTTTGGTTGTTGTTGATAGACTATCAAAATATGCACACTTAGTTCCCTTATCTCACCCTTATACAGCCGTCGGAGTTGCAAGAATATATTTTTTTAATATTTTCAAGCTGCATGGAATGCCAAGACTATTGTTTGCGATCAAGACTCAACCTTTACAAGTTTATTTTGGTCTAAATTATTCAAAATGAATGGGACAAGCTTCAATTATAGCTCAGCATACCACCCTCAAACTGATGGGAAAAACGAAGTAGTGAACCGTATGGTTGAGACCTATTTGCAATGCTTTACTGGTTCAAGCCTAAGGAGTCGAGTAAATGGCTAGCTTGGGCTGAGTATTGTTACAATATCAATTGGCATTCAGCCATTAAAACTACCCCTTTTGAAGTAGTGTGTGGAAGACTTCTGCCCAACTTATAGTCTAATATTCCAGGAATGACTCAGGTGGATGTTGTTGAAAGACAATTGATGAGTAGGAACCAAGTTATTAAAGAGCTACGAGCAACTCTCAAAGAACCTCAAGCACGTATGAAGAAGGTATATGACAAGAATCATAGAGAAAATACAATTTGAAGAAGGGGAGTGGGTTTATTTGAGGCTCCAGTTGTATTAACAAACTTCAATTTCAATGAGGAAGACTCTTAAGCTATCTCCTAAGTACTTTGGCTCATTTAAAGTTTTGAAAAAAAAAATTAGAGTTGTTGCTTACATATTAGGGCTACCAAAGGATTCTAAAATCCATCCAGTTTTTCATGTTTCCTTGCTAAAAAAGAAAATTGGTGACAATGTTGTAATATAAGAAGAGCTTCCAATAATTGATAATGATGGTGACAGTCTCCATCCTAAGCTGCAAGCTATTTTGGATCATCATATACGTAAGCAGAAATAAGAAGTTCTCATCCATTGGTAATGATTATCACCTACTAAGGCAACTTGGGAAGTTCTGGATGTTATGAAGAAACAATTCTCTAATTATAGCCTCGAGGACAAGGTTATTTTTTAAATGAAAATGAGTTGTTATGTATTTGGTCTTATTGTAAATAAAAAAAAAACAATTAGCTGCCATTAGTAGATATCATGTAGTCATACTCTAATGCAAATTGTTGTTATTTTATTGTAGGAAGTAGTTACAGAAGGTTAGTGACAACTCTTTAGTTATTTTTCAAGACCTGAACATTGTAATTTTTTGGCTACTTATTCCAAGCCACTAGAGAATAAAGGAGATCAAACACGTTTCATTCCAATAATTCAAGTACAAAGGTCATAGGTTCATTAATCAACTTTTCCTTGTCTATCATAATTAGCCAAACACAAGGTTTCTTTCCTAAATTACTCTTGTCTATCAAACCAAACACAACTTTTCTTCTCCCTCTTTATCAAATCAAACGCAGCCTTGCACTCTTGAATCATCACCAGCAAATGACAACGGCGAATGGTAAAAGTGAACTTCGATCAAATACAGACGAATCCATCCGAATCCAACACCAATGCGACACGATTCTAACAAAGTGAAATAGAGCCCAAAACCTAAGTAAGCTAATTGAAAGCTAATTAAAAGGAAATTAGCTTTGTAAAAATATTGCGTATTAAGTGTTTGATGAAATGTTTCTTAGATTGTTTATACTTTGTTTTTGCATCACCGAGTGTTAAGAGGTGTTTTGTCAATTTAATTTCGTGCGACAAGAGAGTTTTAATGCGATTGTATGTTGGTGCGACAAGAGAGTTTCAAGAGACAAATTTGGTGAATCTCCCTCTTCGTGCGAAAGGCGTGCCTATCGCACCAACTTCACGTTAAAAAAAACAACAAAATGTAACTTAGTGCGCTAGGCTACCTGTCGCACAAATTTAGTGCGACAGGCAACCTCTCGCAATAAGCGTGCGCCATAGGCGCGTGAGCTAGTCTATCACTCACGCCTGTCGCGCAAATGAGGTGCGACAGGCGCGCCTGTCGCCTAGATCATGTGCAATAGGCGCGCTGTCACACCTGATAAGGCGCGATGTCTCCCGGCACCAAGCCCACGCCAACTTCAATCTTCACCCATTCACCACACCAACAACTTCATCCATGCCATCAACATCACAAACACTTCAATCTTCACTCATCATCACCAACACAACAAGAAAATCACAACATAAAAAAAGAATAGAAAATAGAACATGCTTTAAAATCTAGGGTTTTTGAACTAACCTTTGATTTTAGATCTTAATCGAAATTTTGGTGATGTTGGCTGCTAAGGATGGACTCCAGGAAGCCGCCGACGATGAGTGACCACCTTGGGAGAGAAATCGTTGGTTAGAGAGAGAGAGAGAGAAAAAGGAAGGAGAAAGAGGAAGCTTGGTGAGAATGGGAGGGGTATTTTCGGCAATTAAGAGGGTTTTTAGCTAATGTTGATAGGAAAAAGTTTGGAGGGTTAAATGTGAAAATTACAAAAAAATTTGGGTTACTTTTTATAAATTTCCCTTTAAAATAAGTAAATTGCATTTTACCCCCTATTAGATTGATATATTTTAATTTATCCTCTAAGATCTTGGAGGAAATAGTAGGAGAGAAGAGGAACGGAAAGAAAAGAGAAGGGGAGACAATGAGTGAAAAAAGAGAGTCAATCTCATTTTTCATTATTTGGTTGGACATGAAATTCGTTTTTTTTTTCCTTTATTTCTTTCCTTCCCTTACTTTCCTCTCCTATCTTTTCCTTATATTTTTTCAAACCAAACATGCCATAAAAGTATAAAAACTTCAATTTATCCCCTAAATATTTTTTTTTTTAACATTTGACTGATGTTGACTTAGTAAAATACGAGAATGCCTGTAACCTAACTAGGGATGGCAATTGTACCCGCAAACCCGCCCAAACCCACCCGCCAAAACCCGCCCGTTGCGGGTAATTTTACCCGTTGCGGGCGGGTTTAGTATTATAAATTAAAACTCGCACATGGATGCGGGTGGGTTTGGTATTAACCTTATATCCGGTGGATACCCGCATGGATATCCACCAAACCCGCAATATTTTTTTTCAAATATTTTTAATTTAATTTAAATATAAAAATGTATAAAGAAAATAATGTCATTAATCAAATTACCAAATAGACAAAGGCTCAAAGTTGTGTATGTGTGTATGTGGCCCATCTCTTATTCTAAAGTCATAACCTAAAGAAAACTAAAGGCATTTCCCTTCGAATTAGTATTTGAAAATATTAATCTTAATTATTATTATAGGCATTGTGTTGGATGGGTGCTTATGGTGGTGAATGAAATGAATATCTTCTTTTGGATCTTATTTTAAATGATAATATGAAATGTAATTATTATTTTTAGATACTAGTTTGTGTTTTTTAAATAAATTTGTGTAATTTATACTTAAATTTGAGAATTTGTATTGAATTGATGTGGAAATTTTAATTTTTCATTGACATTGTTTAAATATAAAATTGAGTATGCTATATGGAATTTGAGGTTATTATTATAAATTTATATATTAAATATTTGTGATTTTAAATACGGAAACCCGCAAAAAATCCGCCGGATACCATTGCGGGTTTGGTAATTATTAAAACCCGCTGCGGGTGGGTTTTTTAAAAAAAATTAAAACCCGCTGCGGGTTGCGGGTGGGTTTGGTAATTTAAATTTTGTGCGGGTTTGGGTTTGGTAATGGCAAACCCGCTGCGGGCGGTGCTCATTGCCATCCCTAAACCTAACTAATTAACAATTTTGTGGGATTAATAAGGATAATTTCATTTCCCCTTAAGAAGATTCAACATATTTTAAGTTAGATGACAAAAACAAATTTATTAATGAAAATTCCCTTAAAAAAAGTAATAAACCTTTAAAATTTTAAATTAATTTTACTTATTTTAATTTATAAAATAAATATAATAATCATGAATTTTTTTTTACAATATCACCACAATGAAAATAAAAAAAATTAAAATTTTCTTATCTTGAGTTTAAATATTTTAAGAATATAAATCATTAATCAAGTAGTTTACTTTTACCATGTAAAATACGAGTTTACACTTCAAAGTATCTAAAAGATAAATTAACCCATAAAATTTGTTTACATTCCATTACCATCTAAGGGTTACTAATATAATTCAATGGATTAAAAATTAAAGACTATATAAAATTTAAGGAAATTCAAAAACTGTATCCTTAACCTTAATCCTCATTTGTTATAAATTTTAATCTTAATTATTTTTTATTTTTAACAATAATTTTTTTTATTAAAACCCATTTTAATATATTTTTCTTCCACCCCATTATTTAAAATGATAATTGACAAATTTTAATGTTGATTACTAAGTGGTTGGTATAATTACAACTTTAGTCCCCATTAGGTATCAGCATTCTTCTAAATGCATCATCATCAGATGTCAATATTTGCATTCCCATTCGTGATTATTATATTA
The DNA here is from genome assembly GCA_034663535.1 of Citrus x limon. Lineage (NCBI taxonomy): Eukaryota > Viridiplantae > Streptophyta > Magnoliopsida > Sapindales > Rutaceae > Citrus > Citrus x limon. The sequence goes on from CM067997.1 coordinate 28,235,815, forward strand.
TTCGAAATTCACATTACTTCCTATTTTTATAATACTGATTACAGATGTCTAACACTACATTTTTATTAATATAATATCGTGTGCTTTTCTTTAGTCATTTTCACAAAGCTGTCATTTCTTCACATCATTATAATGTTATGCCAAGTTTATATGCATATTATTATTTAAACAAAAGTTGGGGATAACAAATGTGAATCTTATTCAATTTATAGCTTTAATTTTACAATAAAGAAAGATGCTAAACCATTTGATCTTAGTAGCCCAAAAAAAAAAAAAAAAAATCATGAAACGTAAAAAAATTGGGTAACATCAGCTACATCTCATTAGCTCTTTTAATTTATTCTTCGCAATTAGATTTCGCTCTTCCATGGATTTTATACCAAAAATTAATCGTACTAAAACTTAGATACTAGCCTTCAAGGAATTTCATCTAATTATTTTTAATTTTTTTCTTGAATTAATAACTTGTATTCGAATAAAAAAAGGATAGGGACTAAAAATATGGATTTCACTTTGCTCACTGTACTTTGACAAGAAGAAAGAAATTTGAAAAAAAAAAACAAAATTTCAATTCCATCAAATGCATGAAAACTCATGAAAAATATATATAATGAATGGGCTATAAAACTACATGAAAGTACGAAAACTGCCTATTCAATGCATAAGTTTCGTACTTTCATTGAATTCTTTTATTTACTGGATGACAATCCCCGTTGGAGGGGTTTTCAAAACTTTGTAGCCTATTTATTTACGAATGTACCATGGAGAAGTAGAAGATGAACTAGATGAGTATCGAATTATTAGTATGGACTCATGTCACGTTGCTCTTTCTGAAAAACCAGATCAACGACAACATTGTAAATCTCTACATAAAGACATACACACACACACACACACACACACAAAAGAGGAAGAGCCAAAACAAATAAAAAACTCCATTTAAACTGTTGCTCATGACCTTTGAGCTCTTGAAAGGAATGGAAGAGGAACTGAAAGGATAAGGTCAGAATAGAAAGATCCCAAAAAATGAGCTTCAGCCACTCGAGCTGCCTGAGAATTACAAAAAATGTTTCCTACAACGCATCAAAGCCTCCACATGTAGCCTTGGACAACAGAGACAATGACAGCTTCACCAAATGAGGCCACATCACATCATTACAACATCGTCCCCACTTGGGCTGTCTCCAAATATCTCACTATAAGCCACAAGAGTCAGATATGACAAAGGGGAACTGCAAATATAGTCACTTGTTTCACCTCTAGTAAAATCAAATGCTTCTCTAACTCAATTGGTGTGTTCGGATTGAGCTAATCACGATTGAGGACAAATCGCCAGTAAGGATAGTCCCTCAAAGGACAACTGTTCAACTCAAGACAGCTCAAGAGTCTCAACAAGAAAGGCTAAATTACTCTTAAATCTCCATCGGAGGAAGAAAATAACGATCCGTCACGTGTCCAAAAATACACAAAGATGTCCTAAAGGGCACCCCACCAAAGAAGATCAAGTTAGTCTTACAAAAGAGTCAAATTCTCTCACTATCATAAACACTCAACTTTTCTCCTATAAAAATATTTTTTTTAAAACCCCTTATCTCCTTCAACCTCCAATTAACTTAAACGTCATAATATCGTTGTCGGTCACTGTTAGCGTTACCTCTAAATAGTTATTTTTTCTTATTTCAGGTTCATCTCAGTCATCATTGTTCTTATAAAATTGTTTCCAAATAATTGAGCCTCCACCATTGCTAAAACCTTCTATAGAAAAGGAGCTCTCATAATGTTTTTGGGTTGAACCAAAATTGGACTGAAAACTTTGCAATGCCCATCGTATTGGCTTTTGATTTGAAAATGCAACATAGAGTAACATAAGACAGTAATTAAGTAGCTGCAGTTGTTTGTCTATAATGTTCTAAATCATAATATTTAATATACAATATTATGAAATTACGATTTTTATCAAATGAGTAATGATATGATTATAAAATTTGTATCCTTGGTGACGTGATACTAACCAGTGATGGTCATTATTTTTAAAATGATCCACAATATTAATGAATGGTATTTTTGAAATGATCCACAATATTAATGAATGGTGGCACGAACTTCATGTGTCACATCATTTAGGACATAAATTTTGTATTAAATTTCAATGTTTTGAAGTAAATGTCGATTGGATTTTAATTTAAAAATGCAATATCAACTAACAAAAGACGGTAATTAAGTAGTTGCAATTGTTTGGCTATAATGTTTAAATCATTCTATTTCATATGCAATTTTGTGAAATTAAGGTTTTTATTGAATGAGTAATAATATGCTTACAAAATATGTATGCTTGATAACATGATATAATTAGTGATGGTAATTATTATTGAAATGATCCACAATATTAATAAATAATGATATGTTATGTGCCACATCATTTAAGATATAATTTTTGTATCAAATCGAATGTTATTAAGTAAACATCAGTTTTTTTTTTCCATTATTTAAAACAATAAATGACCAATTTTAAGTTGATTACTTAGTAGTTGGTGTAACTACGACTTTTGTCACCATCACCGTTCTTCTAACCGCATCATCCTCAGATGTCAATATTTGCATTCCCATTTGTATTATTATTATTTTCAAAATTCACATTACTTCCTATTTTTCTAGTACTCATTACAGATGTCTAACACTACATTTTTATTAATATAATATTGTGTGCTTGTTTTTACGTCATTTTCACAAAACTATCATTTCTAAATTTATTCACATCATTATAATGTTATGCCAAGTTTATATGCATATTATTATTTAAACAAAAGTTGGGGATAGCAAATGTGACTTTTTTTTTTCAATTTATGGCTTTAATTTTACAATAAGAACCCTAAACCATTTGATCTTAGTAAACCCAAAAAAAAAATATTTCTAGGAGAGTAAAAACAATGGGTAACAACAGCTACATCTCGTTAGCTCTTTTAATTTATTTTTCACAACTAGATTTCTTCCACAAATTTTATACCAAAAATTAATTGTTTTAAATCTTAAATATTAGTCTTTAAAGATTTTCATCTAATTATTATTAAATATTTTCTTTAATTAACCACTCATATTCAAATCCTAAATGGATAGAGACTAAAGTATAGATTTCACTTCACTCACCCTACTTGACAAAAAAGAAAAAAAAAATCGAAATGCAACAAAACTACAAAAGTAATCAAATGAAATAAAAACAAAAATCCAATAAAAGTTTGGACTCGACTAGCTTACAGAATCTGTAAGGTACAGACTGCAGCATCAGCCGTTGGATGTGGTTGGATGTGGAGTGAGAAACTAAACAATAGAAAATTGGATGGTGGGATGACGGGAGATGTTTGTTACAGAATCTGTACCATAGACAGGTCCTAAAAGTTTTAGGAAAGTAGAAGATAAAAAAAATAAAAGTGGGCCCAAGAGTTAGAAGTGGTTGAATTGAAATCATGATCGATCTAACTCAACTATACATTCGAAGTAAGTTGACTCTAGTTAGATTAACTCTTATCCAAAGTCAACTAGACCAAAACTGCGGTCACGCATGCCAACTAACGGACAAAACAGAATATGCCACGTGGAAAACGTTTAAAGCAAGGTAAGTAATAGAAAGGAAAAGTCATTAAATAATTCGAATAATATAATAAAATATCACAGAGATAACCCACACTTGTCCTTACCCTGAAATCCGGGCAGACAGAACCCAGAGGTGATTTTAATACGATGAGGACGCTGCCCGCCCTGCCCGTTTTTGCCCGAAACCTGTGACTGGAAAATTACGGGCAGCAATCAGTCAGTCACTCACCAGTACTCGCTTCCACCCCACCCCCCTCCCCCTTCTCTCTCTCTCTCGTGTGCAATAGATATTATTCTCTATATCTCTTTGCTCACCCCAGCGTCTCTTCGATCAAGATCGGACGGTCCAAAATGAACGCAGCTGCTTTTGCTTCTTTTCTTCAGTTTTAGAGCTTCAAATCTTCAGATCTCGCTCCTCCTCCCTCAGATCTCCGTCTCCGGTACGCTCTCCCTCTCCGATTCGCTCTTCTCTTTCAATTTTACTCTTGACTTCCTCTAATTCAAAACTTGTTTTCGAGCTTCAAATCTTCTGCTCTTGCTCTTCATGCGAATTTCGTTTAATTTTGCGTATTTATCTCAAAATTCAAGTTCAAATTCTTCTGCACCGAATTGAAGTTGTTTCTTGTCGTTTCTATATTTTCAAAATTACTTTTTAAAGCTTTAATTTCAGTTTTATTTCTTCTATAAAAAAATTATGCAAATTTCTATTTTTTGTCGTCGTTTTGTCGTTTAGTGATACTGGACTGTAGGAGATCTGATGGCTGAAAAGCTGCTCATCAGGGGATCTAACGGTTACCGGCTTACAATTATTTTGCAGGTTTTTTTTTTTTAGTTATTTGTTTGTCTGTTCTTTGCCGTACAAATGGCGAGTCGCCACGGTTCAGTGACAGTAACGGTCAATAACGGCTCGGTAACCTGCACGGTGCAGGCGCTCGTGACTTGGCTAGTTTCGTCTCTGGTCAAAGCTCAACTCTTAACAGCTCAGGTAAGTTTTTCCAAAGAAACTCTTTATTTTTAACTTTTTTTTTTTTTTTACGTTGCTGATGCTATCATGCGCCTGTATCTGGTGGTGTCTTTTCAACGCTTCTTTCTTCCGTTTATGTGCTTTTTGCTTTGCGCGGGTGCGCGGCTGATTTTGGCTTATCATATTATTTGTTGGCTAACGTGCGCCGTTGAAAAAAATTCCCTCAACTGAAAATTGACAAATTTTCTTTTTTTTTATTATCTGATTTTAGTATATTTCATTATGTGTGGATTTATTTTCTGACAAATTTGAACTTTTGAAGCTACTGTTTTTGTATAAAATTTTTCAAAAGTTTGGAGTTCTTTTAGATAACGAATTTTGTGAATTTTAAGGTAAGAAAAAAATGAAAAATAGGGAAAGTCATGGTACGCTGTGTGGGCTAACATGCGCCTCCCAAATTTGGGGGAAAAATGAAAAGCTACGGAACTTGAGAGAAAGATTTAGTTGTTATTTTAGGATGGTTTTGAGTTCCAGGGTTTTAAGCGTCGTGGGGCCCACTTGAAATAATTAAAATATGTTTTTATCGGAACATAATAATATGCAGAAGGCCAAAGTCAAGATGTCTTCACAAAAAACTATAATTGAACAAAGATGGGACATCGAATATTCCATTCGGCGATGCCGTCCTTGTCGTCGAACACGTGTTATTCGTTGGGTGTTGAATTAATATTTACAATTTTTATGAAATATAACATTATTTATTGCTTTTAGCCAAAAGCCTCTTCATTGTTTGTTCCATAATGATTCGCTAACAAACGCTTTTAGAGATTTTGTTAATTTTCTATCAAATCAGATGAATTAGTATTAATTTCAGGCGTGTTGGACAAAAATATAAATCGTTTCGATAAAATAATTTTCAAGTTATAAATATTGAATTAATGGGAATTTCTCCATTTAGATATCTTTGATCCCCAGATAAGGGGATATTATTCTGCCGCCATTTCTTTTCTTTCGTATACAAATATCTGACCCATTTTAGCTGGTAAAGGAATCGATGAAAATAGCAAGGGACCTGCCTAGTTCTTGTTCTTCTGATGTCACTATCTAAATTATATTCTTCCGAAAAAGAGCATATGGGTGGGACTGTACTAATTTAATGCCTCAACTTACTTTTGGGTAGAATAAAAGCACTTTTTTCTTTTCCTCAAGTGGCAGGAACACATATTCCTTTGCCACCAAGGTCATATACTGACCAAGCTTTTGGGATGATAGAATAAAGAACTTAGAATCTTAGATTATTTTCTGTCCCTTGTTTAATTTCATCGATATTCCAAAAAATAATATAGTTGCAACTTTCTATTCATTTTACCTTATATAGTAGTTGTAAAGATCAAACTTATTCTGCTTGTAGGACCGTTAACTTGTACCAACTCAATAAATATCATAATTTAATGCTTTGTTTTTAATATATTATAATTGTTTCATCCACCCAATAAAATTGGCTTTTGGATTTAGGATCTCTTTTGGACCTTGCTGACTATGAAACCTAGAATCAAGGAAGATCCAGAAACCCAAGGCAAACCATCTGATGCAGAGGGGGATGATGGCGATGATGATGATGGGGATGATGATGAGGATGGAGATGGTGGGTTTGGGGATGGTGAAGAGGAGTTATCATCTGAAGGGGACTATGGCAACAATAACTCCAACAACAAGAAAAGTAACTCCAAGAAAGGTCCTGGAGAAGGGGCCGGGGCAGGGGCAGGGGCAGGCGGTGCCGAAGAGAATGGTGAAGAGGAAGACGATGAAGATGGAGAGGGTGAAGACCAAGATGATGACGATGACGATGATGAGGATGACGACGACGACGATGATGGGGGCGAGGACGAGGATGAGGATGAAGTGGAAGAAGTAGAGAACGAAGAGGATGAGGAAGACGAAGATGAAGAAGCTCTTCAGCCACCAAAGAAGAGGAAGAAGTGAACTAGATAAATGGCAGGGCCTCCTCCGAAATACTGTCTCTTTGTGACTTGTATTAACTTTCTATGATTATGTTTAGCTTATGAGGGGGCCATTTTTAGGGTAATGGTTTTAAGCATAATTCTCTTATTTCCTTGTACGATTTAGAGTAATGTAGAACTTCGAGCTGCGGCATCAACGATTTAATCCGAAAAAGAATGTTATGATTATGATTTAGCTACTTTAATCTTGGTTTCTCAGAACTAACGGCATGGTTGTTGATGCTGACTCACTTTCAAAATGACAATTAGCAGATAGTCCGAACTCCGTCGTATAAATCAAATTACTTTTCATTTTAAAAGCATAAAGGGTTCAGAGCATGTGTGCGATGTTTCTAGCAAATTATATCTCCAAATTTAGGGCATAGAATGAAACAAGTGTCACCTTCACTGATATGCCTTTGCAAAGTGCTTTTAGTGGAAAGCTCTTTTCGTAAGAAATACCAAAATCATTGCTCTCCAAAGCAAGGACGCCAAAATCGCTGTTTCCAAATGCCAGTAGTACTTCTCTCATAGAACAATAGCGGGCTGATACTCTGAAACAGTGTTATAATTTTTTTTCTTCCTAATATTGATTTGAAGGATTATTGTTGATATTACAATTGATACAACAATTTTTACAACTGAAATAACTATTATTTACAATAAGATTATACTACTAGAAATCATACACATTAATCTTATGAAGAATTCTTAAATTTTTTACCCTTATTAATAAAGGGATATTTACTCTACTCATAATTTGTGAGAAAAAAAACTGTTTTTATCTAATTATAAAATAATTAAGAGAAGACTACAACAAACTCTCATAACTCCAACCTTTATTATAATGTTGACTGTCGAGCTCCCATGGGTGTTTTTGCCCTTTTCAAAAATATAAAATGTGATTCCGCCCCATATTGTCAGTGACATTAGGTTTTCAAACTTTCTCGATAGTCCTACATAGTAGACCTCGAATATAATATATTTGTAGATTGTAATCATTAGAAAAAATAAAAAAAGCACTCGCCGATTTAATAAAAGCTTAAAAGATGAACACGAAAGCATTTTTGTCCGCTTGAAAATTGAATGCAATTCCATTTTTCCCTTGCTCCAAAGGAGTTCAAAGTCAATTTTGAGGGCGCTGCTATTCGCACTCAGTCAAACCCTAAAAATTCCACAAAACCCCAACAACGATGTTGTTTCGTTTTGATATTTTAATTTTAGCTGCCAATGCTGTGTCGAGCAATCCAAACAACGTCGTTTTCAAAGCACATGACGTCGTTCTCCTTTAATCAGTTTCAAGCACACTGCGAGCATATGCTTTGTCCTTCGATTTTCTTTCAACCTCAACACTCCAGTTACAAAACCCTAAGTACAGAACTCTAAAATTACAAAACCTCAATTGGTTCCTCAAAATTGAGTGCAGAACCCCAACAAATTTGTATGTGGGCTTTGGCATAAGATAACGTATTGGTTTCTCAACGTTTACTTGAATCTTGAGCTGGTTCACATGATGGCTGTGGTCCGTCATTTGTGGCTCGAGTGATGGTTATGAGTTGTGAGCGATAGCAATTGTGACTGGAGAACTCGAGGAATATTGAGATTGCAGATTTTGTGACTGTGAGAGTTTATTCAAATCGGTTCGTTTTAGCTTCAAAAAACAAAACCAACCCAAACCTAGTTCATTCAAAACCAACGGCTCGTTTTGTTTCGGTTTTGTTTCTGCCATGACCCAACCCATACATGACAATATATTGTCCGCTTTGGACCTTATACAAAGTCCGCATGGTTTTGTTTCTAGGGCGCCCATACACCCCAAAACACAACTTGCCAATTAAGGTATATATCACCTCTTATAAACCCAACATCTCTCTCGTACTTTGCCGATGTAGGATTTGCCTAGGGTGTTATATACACCCCCCTTAAGGACTCAACATCCTCACTGAGGTTTGCCCCACTATCGCTCAAGAGGACACGCGAAGTCGCTCTGATACCATATGTCATGACCTAAACTAGACCTGACAAAATGTTGTCTGCTTTGGGCCTGCCAAAATGAACCGTTTTGAATCAACTCTCACAGCCACAAAATCTACAATCTCAGCATTCCTCAAGTTCTCCGGCAACAATTGCCGTCACTCACAACTCATAACCATCATGCAAGCCACAGACGATAGACCACAGCCATCACGTGAACCAGCTCAAGATTCAAGTAAAGTAAACGTTAAAGAACCAATACGTTACCTTATGACAAAGTCCACGTACAAATTGAAACTAACTTTGAAGAACTAGTTGGGGTTTTGCAATTTAAAAGTTCTGCACTCAACTTTGAGGAACCAATGGGGGTTTTGCAATTTAGGACTTTTGTACTTAGGGTTTTGTAACTGGAGTGTTGTGGTTGAAAGGAAATCGAAGGACAAAGAATATGCTCGCACTCAGTGTGCTTGAAACGGATTGAAGGAGAACAACGAACAACGTCATGTGCTTTGAAACGGATTAAAGGAGAACGACGTCGTGTGCTTTGAAACGGATTGCTCGACACAACGCTAGCAGTTGAAATTAAAAGGAAAAAGATCAAAACAAAACGACGTCGTTTTTGTGAGATTTTTGAGGTTTGACTCGAGGAAAATAGCAACATTGTACTACAAATGGCTACAAGTATAGAACACAAGGCAAGAGAGGAAAGAGACCTAGAAGTGGAACCAACCATTTCGAGACAATAAACATACCAAAATCAATTTTTTTTTAAAAAAAATTAATCTTGAAAATGCAGAAGCAAAGGACATACTTATATAGGGCCAGAACGCAATCTAACTAATATCTAAACACTAAATTTTTTTATAACCCTATTTGCAAAAGACGACAAGATGCAACACATAAACCTATGTATTTGAAACGGAGAGGTTGTAGTGATCACAATTGAACAAGACTGCCAGTAGAGAATAAAATGCATGAGAGGAAAGAAATATGAAACCAACAATTTGAGATCAGCTATTTGAAACACACCATAATCATCATTTTTATCATGATATTACAAAAGCAAACGACAAAATTTGTATACAATTACAGGGCCGTAAAAAAGTCTCACTTAGATTCTGCTGATGAGGAAAGCTATATAAACATATTGAACAAAGACAACTTGACACAACAGGCACAACTAAGGCTATAAACATGTAACAATGGTGAAGATTGCATTTGAAACAAAGGGGAAAAAGGTTTGAAGCTTATATGGCTAATTGAATTTGTGGGCAAGCATGTTCATAGTTGACAGTAAGCTGATCGCTATAACCATCACCATAAAAAGAAAACGGTGAATAGTATGATATTATACTAGAACTGATTGAATCTGTGCTAAAAACATAGCTTCATCACAAAATATAACAGGAAAATGTGGAAGATTTATATGATTATTCTTTTTTCAGATCTACCTACCTGCATATAACTGGCTTCATTGGGCTTGGATCTTATACATTTTAATTTGGCAAAGAGAAAATATCAGATTCAAGGAAACCATATATAGAACTGCCCAATTAAAATGTTTAAAGTCCATCTATAAACCCATTAGATAACCACAAAATGTGGTTTACATAATTTCATTTGGAAACAACCTTAGTCTCACAATCGACTAAATTGAAAATATTTAAGATATATTACTGAAATATTCAACTCTTAAAATACATCAAGCTTCATAGATTAAAAGGCATAAGACTTTCTTAAAACCAAAAGCTTCAAAACTTAAGTTTTTGGTTGATCCATCCCAAAAGTTTATAATTTCGGATCCAAAAATGCAATTCGAGATCCAACTAAACCAAAAGTTCAAACCATACACATACTTCATCAAAGGATGTTCATGAATAATGAATGACAGTGCATGGCAGCGACTGCGTTAACTAGTTGCTTTGGTATACTAAAGAATTAAGAGAAACGCAGGCCATATTTGCTTTTATTTATTGTAAGTGGTTTTTTCCACAAGTACGTCCACAACACTAACAAAATGAACATGAATAAATAATTACAGATAAACAAGTGTTTACAGATGCACTAAAACACAACTATACATCCCTTCAAATGCTTTCACTGAGTGCATATAGAAAGAAAACAAATGGTATGTCCTGAAACTAACTCAATCCAAGAAGAGGGTTAGATGCTAAGAGTATCTCATGTCAACTGTATAACATATGTAATAAGGCCTAAGCATTAATGATGTCAATCAGAAACAAAGTAGTGATGTGTTTCATAAGAAATGAAAATCAGTCCAGCGTTTCAAAACCATTGACAAATCACAAGCCAGATGGAACAATGACAGCAAATAAATTCATAGTGTGACATTCAAATACTTGACAAGTAAAAATAAAATGTTGAAAATAAATTGAACCATAAATGTAAAGAAATTAAAATTTGCTAAATAAAAACCATAAGTCACCAATGTTTAGAAGATAAAATATACGAAAGCTAAGAAACAAGGAGAGGAAAAGGTAAGAGGGAGAAAAAAAGGGGGTAAAAAGAAGCAGAGATGAAGTAGAAGAAGAAAAATCCACTAAGTTATGGCCTTGCTTTGGCCGAATTCAAAAGTCTGAATCATTTAAAAAGATTACAAACTTCAAAATGTCACTTAGCAATTTAACCAGAACAAAGTACTACATAAAACACTTCCAAAGGTGCATGAATATTGTTCCTCAAGCTCAGCTGTATCATCTGCAAATAGAGCCCACACACGTAATGACAGTAAATATCATAAACGATATTGTCCTCTCAGATAAAATATATTTACCAAAAACTTCCAAAAGTTAAGGCTCGAAAAAGTAAAAAATCAGAGATCAAGACTTGCACACATCATATTGCACACATCAAAACTTCCAAAAGTTACGGCTCGAAAAAGTAAAAAATCAGAGATCAAGACTTGCACACATCATATTGACCCAAAACAGTTAAAAGATCACAACTATTGACCAAAAATCTACCAAACAGAACAAATGAAATTGATTATGCTAACTCAACTACACCAATAAAAGGGTTTTTTCGTTCAAACGAATGATGTGGGCTGAGGAGAAACAATTGCATGAAAGCAACTTCCACAATCAGTGAAATCAATAAGAAAAGATAAGGAGACGGAAGCTACTCTACAAATTGCAAATAATAGGATAGAGTATTAAGAAGTGACAAAAATTAGCATATAATTCCGTGTCTTGACAAATCTACAGAGAAGACTTAACAAAACTAGAAAGAACTCTTGAAGAAACTCACTAGAAGAAAACCCAAAAAAAAAAAAAAAATGAGACAACAATTTTCTTGGCAATATAAAAAAATAAGTACCATGGCCGAAGAATGACTGAAGAAAGAAGGGAAGACAACAAATATTGTTGTTTTTACACATGAAAATGAAATCAAAAGCTGGGTAAAAATGTGGACTTATTAAGATAAACAGGGGGCAAAATATAAAGAGTAAAAGCATCGTAAACTGCAGCAACTCAAAACAGCAATGTACCAGCAAAACCAATTTATAAATAGGTTTATGTATCGATTCCTCTCGAGTAATAAAGAATGACTTAAGAAATCAGAAAATCTAAACATAATAGTACTAAATATCAAAATTTTCAAATCTAAATGAAAACAAATTAAAACAAAAGAAAGTATGTGCTAAATCAAAAATATTGTAGAAGCATTAAAAAAAAAAAACTAAGCATGCAAAAGATCAAAATTCACAAAAATATAAACAAATAACAAATCAAGCAAAGACAATAAACCATACCACATATATGAAGTATACCCAGGAAATGACCCACCACCAGTCCCCTGACTCTTACTCTGCGGAGCATTCGGATAAACATGCTGCTGCTGCTGCAACCCCTGAGCAGTACCAGGCCCGAATGATCCAAGCACTGACGAACCAGCCATTGCACCCACATTACTAGCAGGAATTGCACCCTGATGCAATGCACCAGCCACCATTGGATTAATCAACCCAGGATTCACCAAAAACCCTCCATACAACGGATGCATTCCCGGATGCTGCCCGAACAAAGCCAAATTCTGTGCTGCTGCCATAGCCGCAAGCACCTGCTCCTGCTCATTCCCTTGCCCTTGCTGTTGCCCCTGAAGCATTGGCTGCTGCTGCTTCTGAATCATCATCTGTGCTTGATTATTACTGCTACTACTATTACTACTCGTCCTGTTCTTTCCCTCAGCTGCCTTTTGGCATTGCAACTGATGCCCTTCGAACATCTTCTGCGGCTCCTCTAACGCCTTCCTCGCTCCCTCAACAGTTTTATACACGAAAATTGCAAATCCTCTTGACTTCCCAGTGGTAATATCAAACCCTATCGGTCCCGTTTCAATCTCACCAAATCTCTCAAAAAACCCCCTCAATTTCTCCTTTTCAACATCCCTCGGCACATTGCTCACATAAATCTTCCTCTCCCCCTGTGCCGCCGCCCCCTGCTCCTTCACCCCGGGGCCAGTGGGGCCCACTGACGCCAGCTGGCAAGACGCCATTCGGTTATTCACCTTCCTCTGCGGATTCTTCAACGCTTTCACGGCCGCTTTCCTCGTTTTGAACACAATAAAAGCAAAACCTTTTGCCTTTCCGGTCACCTTATCGATCACCAACTTGCACTCCTCGATTTCGCCGGAACCTCCGAACGCCGACAACAAACTCTCCTGCGTCGTGTCCCATCCGAGCCCGTGAACGAATATTTTCCGCTGGGACACGTCCCTGTCGGCCGTTTCGAGAATGTGGTCGTGCAAAAGCGGGATTTTTGTGGCGGCGGCGGCGATGAGGTCGATGAGCTGGTCCTTGGAGTAAGGTTCGAGGAGGCTTGAAATGGATTCTGACTCCGGTTCAGACTCCGATTCGGACGATGAGCTGCAGCTGCTGCTGGTGGCGGCGGCGGCGGCTGCGGCTACGGGCGGCGGTTCGGGTTTTTTGAGGGATTTGGGTTCTTTTTTGAGTATTTTTTTGTTGGGTTTTTGGCTCGTAGTTGCCTGTTTTAGTTTCTTAACTTTGTTGATTTTCGCCATTGATGGAAACGCTCCTAGGGTTTTGAGGAGAAAACAGATGGTTCAGCTGCTTTCGAGTTTCGACTACGTGTTCAGTGAGATTGATAAGGAAGAGGAGAAAACAGAGTGTTGGGTTGTGTTGCTTTTAACGGGTTAGGGACTTAAAAATACAAAGTAAAGAGAAAACTAAAAACTTGCCGAACGTTAAGCATCGTCTGGGTGGTGTAGTTGGTCATCACGCTAGTCTCACACACTAGAGGTCCCCGGTTCGAACCCGGGCTCAGACAATTTAATTTGATTTATTTTTTCATTTATTAATTTTTTTCCCAAGCCTTGTTAATTGTTAACGTCAAATCTTCAACTACCTTGTATTTTTCCCACGCGCGGAAGCAGAAGTCAATTTCAAGATTGGAGTCATTTACTATTTTATTTCTATGCTATGAAAAATTTTGATTCTTAAATCTTAACCAATCTCTTCTTAAATTTGTATCTCTTTACAAGAGCAATAAGACTAGAATTAAAATTAATAGCTCCTTAGCTATTAGATGAAATTATTGTGTGTAAATTCATAATTAGTAAATAGAAATCTAAATATAAATAGGTAGTATCGTAAATGATAATTTAAATGTAATTAAAGTTCTTAATTTCTATTTGTAATGATAATATCATACATAAATTTTTTTTGACATATAAAATTTAAAATATAACTTAATTTAAATTAAAGAAAATAAATATTTTGATTTTGAGGATGGAGATAGTGATTGTCGATGAAAAAAGTATAATTCGAAAAAATTATATATATAATGTAATAAATTATAAAATGATGACTACTATTTTTTAACCCATTAAAAAGAGTGTTTGAATCTCAGTAAGTGTGAGAGTTCATTTAATTGCCAAAGTTTGAAAAACAGATGGGCAGTTATGGAAATTCAATAATTCCACCATCTCGTAGGAACTTTTTATTTGTTTGTTGATTAATTTAAAAAAAAAAACAAATCCTGATGCTCTCTTTTGCCACCAGAAAAACCCGTCACTTACGTTGAAAATTTCTCTCCCTCAGAGCGAGAGAGAGAAAGAAAAAAATTCAACAAATTTTCTTCTTTTTTCTTAAAATCGAAATTAGGGTTTTAAGAAATCTAACTAAATGATTTTTCTGTAAATGTAGTCTTGATCTCTCTCGCTCTATTTTCATTTTTCGAGTTCTTAAAAACAATTAATTATTAAATTTCGATGGGTGACAAATCAGACACGTCGCCGCTGATCCCGCCGTCGACAATCACCGAGCCCAGTGAGATCGACCTCGAAGCCGGCCCCGGTGAACAAATTCAGTGCCGTATTTGCCTCGAAACTGATGGTAATTGTAGCGAAATTACTCAATTTTGTAAAACTTTTTTTTTTAATTGTACTCGACATTTGCTCTGTTTTAGCTTTATTTATGTTTTTGCTTCGTATCAGTGAGTGAATTAGTTGGTTTAATTTTCAAATTCGAGAAAGAATTAGGAGAATTAACTGAAATTAGAAGAAAAATGAAGCAACTTCACAGTGAAGCTTTATGCGAAAATAAAATAAAATATAAGTAGGTTATTTCTTCTCCGTTAAATGCTGGAAAATGTGAGGAAATAATCATAAATTTTTTTTGTTGGTTTTAGGAATTTATGAAGTGAAGTCAACTATGGGATGATTTGTGGGAGTGCTTCTGTTGGAAAACCACCTGGAAGTGCTTCTCCCTAGTAAAAAAATAAATAAATAAATTAGTTTTGTGTGTTTCTGACAATGATCAATGATTGCATTTTTAGCTATTTGAGACTGATAAAAGCAACTCTTAAACACACTTAGGTTTTGCAGTTGTGGTGTTTTGTCACAGTCTAGTTCAGAAATACTTTTCAATGTGATGTTGATACCAATGTTATCTGGCTGTTATAGAGTGATAAGTGATAATCTTTTATGTTCCTTGTATTTAACTTTGAGTTAAAATACATGTCAATGCTCTCATTTTTATATATTCATGTGCATTTTCTTCAGGTAGGGACTTTATTGCTCCTTGCAAGTGCAAAGGAACATCCAAGTATGTACACCGAGAATGTTTGGATCATTGGCGAGCTGTAAGGGTATTGATGCCATCTCGATTTTCTGGTTTAGAAATCTAGAACCATTCACAGTATGCTCAGTTTATAGTTTCTGTGTGATCTCAGTGATCTTTGCGTAGCTAGCACCTGATTTATTATAGTCTGAAACTGGTTTTATATAAAAGTATACCAAAAAATTTCAATGCTGTAATTTATGGACACTCTAAACTTACTTAATGGGATACAGAACATACTGTATTGTTATACAGCCTTTTGAAATGCTATCTTTTATGTTTCTTAGTTTCTCCTTGCAAACAATCTCCATATGGTAATATCATTTTTGTCCATTTAAGAATTACTACTTTGGCCCTATTTGGATTTTACCCAGTAATTTCTTTTCTGGGAAGACTCTTCTGATCTTTAGCTGCATTGTGGTTCTTGCTTTTATCTGGCATGGTTCTTTTTAGCTGTGTTCTATTTTTATTTAATCATTTTTTTACTTACAGGAAGGGTTTGCATTTGCTCATTGCACAACCTGTAAAGCCCCTTACCATTTGAGAGTTCATGTTGCTGCTGATAGGCGATGGAGAACCTTGAAATTTCGTTTCTTTGTGACTAGAGACATCATATCTATATTTCTGGCTGTCCAGCTAGTAAGTTGTTGGTGCTTTAATCTTACTTGTTTTCTTGCAATTTTTGTTATTTCGTAATGGTAAATATTTTTTTCCCCTAGGATTTTCATTTTCCTGTTTTTTCATTCATTGTGCTTAGGTAATTGCTTCACTGGCATATTTGGTGTATTTAGTTGATACTTATCAGCAGTCCTGGCTGCGTCTGGCATGGGGTTTTGATAGTGAGCTCAGTTTCTACTACATATGTGGTAAAAATCTCAAGAACCTGAAATGATAATGATTATTAAGGCTTTGATATGCTACTTTCGAACAGTGCTGGTCTTCATCTTGTGTGAATTTGCTGTAGGACACTGTTTATTGCAGGTTATTCTTTATTATGTTTGTGGCTACTTGCTTTAGCCAGTTTAACTACATATCTTATGTCTGGTTAGCAGTGTCATGGAATGATTCCTCTTATGTGTTGGGATGAAATCTCTTGCAATGTAATGTAATGCTGTTATCTGTTATCTGTTATTTTCTGGTATACTTTTCTTGTAGTGGGGCAGTTCTGAAAGTGAGAGTTAGATTAATAAAGTTTTATGCAGAACTGGCTGAACAACATCATTCACCTTTGTGTAAATTTTTCATTGCTTCGGGTGGAAAAAATGGTGTCATATCTCAACTGTTTTGGAATTTAAATATACTCATTTTGAAAAAAAATTCTTGCATTTCATATTTGCTGACAAGGTTTTGGGTGATAAAGGTTGCCTCTATTTTCTGGTATTTTTGGGTTTCACTAAACCTTTTTAAGTTTTGAAATTCCATTTAACATACTTTATGATGTGCAAATGCTATTTGAAGCTTTCTTAAATTAAAGAATTCCATCTTCTTTTCAAGTATTTTCATTGAATTTGGGTATAATGTAATTGTTTAAATTGATTTTGATGATAAAAATTAAAGTTTTAGACCTATTGCTATGTATTTTATTTAAAGCAAATAGGGACAAATCACAAATTTTGTTGGGGGCAAATATAAAATTTGGGGTAAATTAAAAAAAAAATGTTTTTTTAATTAAACTCGGCGACGGCGGCTGCCCCCTTTGGCCACCGTGTGACTCTGCCACTGATTTCGGTAGCAAAACATTTTCTCAACTGAATGTGAGACCTAGTTTCAGTTTTAAAGAGTAAGTTGGCATCTGATTGAGTTATAGGAATAAAAATCTTGACTAGGATTGAGATTTAGATGGTTGAATGACTTTTTGGGAATCTGATACGTGTGTGCACCAAAATGCTGGGATCAGTTTTGTGCCTGCGGCTGGCTGGCAGAAATCTTGATTATCTTTTGCTTTGGGAGAGAGTAACAACAGTATTATATCCATTAGTGGTAATTGGCATGTGCATGCTTCTAAGCATACTTGATGTTTTTAGATTCATGGTTTGACCATTGTTTAAATCTTCTGCCATGATAGTCAAAGCTCTTGATGTCTGTATTTTACATTTCTTTTTTATTTTTGCTGCAGGAGCACTGTTGTTTTTTGCTTTGCTGGGGTTATCTGGATGCTTCATTACTTGTTATGATCGCAGAGTGCGGAATGACTTGGCTCAACCTTGTAGAGAATTATGTCTTTGTTGCTGTCAGCCCGGGTATAACTCTACTCCAGTATTTGCTGTCATCTGCACAACTGATGCCTATAAGACGTTCCTATTTTCTTGTGTCATTGTAGGGATCTGCATATACTAATTTGTTGGTTCTTTTATATAGTCATGTTCATTGTTCATATTCTGCAGAGAATGATTAATAATCATTTTCCCTTTTGTTCTTTTTAGAAAATAGGCGCATAATTGGTTTATAAGTTGTGAATTTGAATTCATTAAGGAATGAACTTCTTTATTCTGAGTTTCTCCTTTGAAATTTTTTGGTTAGACTTTTGCTAGTTGATTCGTATTTTGTGGAAATAGCTGCCTCTCTTATATTTGCATTGTGAGAGCAGGAGAGGGAGGGAGAGAGAAGAAAGATTGATAAGTGTATGCACACACATGCATGTGCAATTACAGTATGTAACATATTAAGTCTACATTGCCCCATAATCCCATCTTGTGTATTTATGAGATAAATGACCTCATGGTTGTGACTTGTT
Organism: Citrus x limon; assembly: GCA_034663535.1. NCBI lineage: Eukaryota > Viridiplantae > Streptophyta > Magnoliopsida > Sapindales > Rutaceae > Citrus > Citrus x limon. Next base: position 28,254,174 of record CM067997.1, read on the forward strand.
TAATAAAAAGTTTAATGTTAAAGAAGAAATTGATGAGTGATGCATAAAAAAACAACAATATAGTTTTTTTTTTCTGTAAGTTAGGTTCCTATTATTAATGCCATGAGAAAGTGTGCCAACTGCTGGGGCAAGAGGCAATATGGGTTGATAAAATAGTGTAAAATATGTGGGTAGATTTCCTTTATGCGTATGAAGAGTGTATGCTAGAGTTAATTATTGGTAGAAAGAACTTACAATCACTTGTATTTTTTTTTTCCCCTATATTTCAAATATATAAACTAATTGAGTAGTTCTTACAATTGGAAAAGTATCTGATAGGTTGTGTGATTATCAGGAGAAAGCTAATTGGTGATGAACTTGATGTTTACTTTTCATATGTTATGCATGCAGAATATGTGCAGACTGCCATTTGCCTGGAACGCTTTGTATGTGGACTGACTGTACCACATGCTTTGAGAGTTGTGCGAGTACAGCAAGTGAATGCGGTTGCCTGAGCGGTGCTGGTGAAGCAGGGCTACCGCTACTATTCATAATGGCTTTGATTGTGCTGGGATTGTTTACTGTGATTGGAATATTCTACAGTGTTTTGGTGGCTACAATGGTTGGACAGCGGATTTGGCAGCGGCATTATCACATACTTGCAAAACGAATGCTAACAAAAGTAAGTTGGGTGATAATGATGCTACTTTTTTCCTCTTTATGCGATGTTATAAAAAGATTGCCGCATTGTGGTGCATTAACTTTCTAGCTTCAACTGAACCGCTGAAAATAGATTTGTTTCAAGCAACTGGAAAATTATAAAAAAAATAGTATCACTTCTTTAATCTGTTTTTTTTGGATGAATGATGGTTTAATTAATAGACCAATGGATGGGGCAATAAAATTTTATTTGTTTTGAAGGGGAAAAAAAAAATGTCGCATCAAGTGAAGCAGTTGTTCTTTGTCCTGACAAGTGTGCTTATAAGTTATGAGGTTTTATCTTTTACATTGACTTCACTTCTTTTTGGCATCCAAACTTCCATTAATTCTCTTTAGCCAAAAAATAAAATAAAGTATGTTTTGAGTTGTTTTGACTAGCCTTTTGATTGGCTTGCGTTATTGATGCTTTGAAATATCATCTAAAGATGTAGCTTATGTACTCTTAAATTTAATTTTGCAGTCATTGTGTATTGTAGTTTATTTGATTTTCTTGTGAATCTGCTCTGATGTGTTATGCCAGGAGTATGTTGTTGAGGATGTTGATGGCGAGATGACAGGATCTGATTGGTCTCCGGCACCTCTCCCACCTGAGCATGTTCAGCAGCTGAAATCACTAGGTCTCCTATAATTTGAAGGATTCATAGTCTTGGTTTCCAAGAATAATATACTGCAAAGACGGACTGACTGTCGATTTTGGTAGGTCAGTCTTTACTATGTTGCTTTCAATTCATGTAGATCTCAAAAACGAGTCTTATACAGTTTCCAGATGAAAATCTGAAGCGCTGTCTACGCTGTTCGGATACATTTATGAATATGTGAATGGTTACCTGTGAAAATTTCCTTTACTTTGCTTTGTCGCCCACGCTGCTGTAATTTTCTGCTTGCTTATCCATAGTCGCAAGAAAACCAGGACCGACAATTGATATTTCTGATGGTATCTCTTATGCATGGCCTTCGCGTGAAAGATCGCCCCTATTGATTAAACCTCACACAAACGCAGGTTTAATTGTTGTAAGTAAGTTCATGTTTCCACATATTGTACATAGCTTTTGCGTGAAAGATTGCCATCGCTGATTAAATTGTGCAAGTTGCTTTAATGTCATAATTGGGACCTATGGGTTTTCTTATATTTGATCTATTTATCATTTATTGAATGAATTGAGCCAACCATGCATAAACAGAACATATAGTATGTATACCAAACCAAAAATGATTTGCCGGATAGTCAATTCCGCGATTCTTGACCCATGCAATTAGAACATCCACACATCGCCATCGGAGATGATGAAACCAACTCCAGCACGAGCTATCCAAATGGCACCACCGCCTTTTTATTTGTGTTAAAAACAAAATTTGTAACCAGCATGCGTGGCTAATTCAATGTGTCAAGCAAATTACCATAAACAATTTAACCAGTATGAGAAGTAGACTTGCTGTTAACATTTTAATAGAATTGGTCTTGAGTTGCAGTTGAAGATTTTTTTTTTTTAATCATTTACTAATATGCTGATAAATAAATGAAAAAGTCGGAGCAAAACTTGAAGTCTAGCTAATCGTTCAATGTCAACCAAGATTTGTGTAGATGGAGGAGAGATTTATAATATTATTTTGGGGGACTTGTGGGTCATGTGATGTCCAAGAATCAAGAGACGTGTGTCCATCTATGATCAAATTTACTAATGTTCTTACTACGACGGTGGTTTTATAAATATGTTGTCAATTACAAAACTGCCACCAGTTTTTGTTTCATTGGATTTGATGGTTTTCGGTCGATGGTTTTATCACCGGCCGTCACCACCCTGCCGATGTTCGGTATAAAGTAAAAACTAATGTGCGCACTCAGTTATTTTTCACGCTACTTTCTAATAAATGTTGAAGGATATATAATAATATAAAATAATTATTTATTTGAAATCAGAAAATTTTTTAAATAAATAATTTTCATACTTCTCATTTTCGGAGAAGATACATATAGAGGAAGTTTTGAAAACTTTAGAAAAGCTTAAGTTTAGAATTGATAATCAATTTTCTGAGGTCATAGATAAAACAAAGTACGGGTGGCTTTCAGCTTATGGATTCAAGCGTGATGAGATTGACGCAACACACCATTTTAGAGTACACCTTACGAAAGTGGAGAAAATAAACTAGTTGCATTATTTGTAATAATAATGCGATAATAAATTTGAAAAATAACTACTTAACTTCTTTTAATGGATCATGATTTTCTCTTAATTTGATTTCTTTATGAGTAAATAGACACGTGTTGATTGATAATTAATAAAATTAAAAAAATTAAAAAGTTAAATCATATCCATACACTATCACCTAAAAATATATGATACTATTTTAAAAAATTCATGAGAACTCAGATCATGAGAGGATTTTTTTCCTCCTCGAATATCCCAAAATCAATTATTAGCCTTTGTTTTTAATTATTTTATTTAAGATAGTTCGAGTCTTTTTCAGTGGGTGTGAAAGCATATTTCTTTTTCGAGTATTTCAACTTCTAATTGATCGACGCAACTTCTAAAAATAATAATAATATAAATAAGGAAGCCGATCATGGTTTGCTTGTTTCAAGTTTTCAACTACCCCATGTTAACTATTTTTACAATTTAAGAAAAAAAAACAAAAGAAAATTGAAAAACAGAACATGGGATGCGCATTTCCAAAGTCGATAGAAACCAAAACAGCCCCCTACTAACCCATGTACTAAAACAAACAACACACGTCGAATTAAAAAAAATTTTAAAAAAAATGATTTTTAAAAATCACAGGATTACCTGTCAGTCTTATCCATTCATGCGACCGACAAATCCCTTGTATAAAATGCTTTCAAATGCTCAATTGATCAACAAAAATTACCAAAAATAAAAAAGTTAATTGATTTCAAAAGAAACATGGCTGATATTGCTATGCTGGTTGCTGAAGAATATGAGAGGAGGGTCAATAATTTAAGGAAACTGGCTGCTGAAAGAGAGATGACTATCAAGCAAAATAACAATGCTGCTCCTGCTACTTCTGCTGCTGCTGCTGCTACTACTGCTGATGTTGTTAATGTTTCAATCGTGGCTGATGGGATCAAGATCAGAAAATTTGTCAAGTGGGTATTGGAGCCTAAGAGCCAGATTACACTTGCTGCCTTTGATGGTTTCTTTTCGGCTTGAAGAAATTAATTTTTTTAAAAAGATTACTCGGTGATTAATTGTGCTTGTAGATGAAACCTAATTACGCATGAGTTTTCTGTCTTACTTTCTCTGTTTTTTTTTTTCCCCCACTGTACATAATGATCTTGATCATGCTATAAGAAAATGTCAAGTTTCTCTGTTTGAGTTTCTGAAATCTCAGGCTTTTCTGTTCAAGAGGTTGATTACTTGATGGGGAATTTTTTTTTTTTTTTTTTTTTTTTTCCGGGGGGGCAAGTTAACATGATGTTTGCTAGTATTACTGATGCAAAATTCGTAGCAGGAGAAATTTTTATCGATTGTCTTTGATTACGCTCCAAGTCCATAGAAATAAAAATTCTGTGGAACTGAATCACATCCATAAATAAATTTGCCCAAATTTTACCCCTTCAGAATGTATAGGATTATAAAAAAGGCATCAATATTATGGATGTGATTGGACTGTGAATTGTGCGATAAATATTTGGGAAAGCTAACAAAACTTGAAAATCCCTTTATATTTTTCCAGAATTCGCCTTTTATTACTGCTTGTCATAAAGATTCTGTTAATTGCAATTGATTTTGGACTTGCCAATTAATATCCTAGCACAATATGGTAATTAACTCATGTGTATACTAGAAGAACTCTACAGAATTTATAAATTGAACTGAAAGCCCGAACCTGCTGAAACCTTAAAATTACTGGATATGTGTAATATTTCCTACTGCCTAATCTTTCCTGCACCTGAAATTAGCTATGGCCAATAAAAGAATTTTCATCTACCATATAGCCACAGCCCACAAGCCTGGACACTGATGTCTCTGAATTCTGGTTCTCTAATAAATGTGCAGTCCGCTAGCTTACACCTTGAGGGCTAGTGAGCTGATCTGCATGTTATTTAGTCCCTATATTTTAATATTAGTATCTATTTAGTTCTTGTATTTTTTAAAATGCTTCGAAACATCTCTGCCGTTAAAGTATTGATACTCATACGGTTACTTTTTATTAGTTTTTGGCTTACTTTTACAATATTACCCTTTTATAATAATTTTTTTGTTTGGACATTAATAAAAAGAAAATAATTAAATTACCAATTTCACCCCCAAAATAAAAGTAAATTTATATTAATTTTTAATTATCAAAAATTAAATTGTCAAAAATTATATGCAAACTACCAAGTGTGCAAATGCCAAATGGTAAGTAAATTTATATTAATTTTTAATTATCAAAAATTAAATTGTCAAAAATTATATGCAAACTACCAAGTGTGCAAATGCCAAATGGTACTTACAAAAAAATTAATATAATTTTTTTAATTTTCTAGGGTTAAATTGGTAATTTAATTATTATTTTTTTTATTAATGTCTAAACAAAAAAATTATTATAAAATGGTAATATTGTAAAAGTAAGCCAAAAAAAAGTAACGGTAGGGGTATCGATACTTTAACGGCATAGATGTTTCGAGATATTTTTAAAAATACAGGGATTAAATAAACATTAATTTTAAAATATACGGACTAAATGAACTTTTACCCTTTAATTAATTGCCTGATCTGCATCACTCAAGTTCACTTCACCAAATTGATAAATTGAAGTATGTCAATTTACGAAGAGGGCTGGTAAGCTGAAATTTTTATCACTGTAAAAAAAATTAATGAGAAACTAATTAACTATGAATAGTTGCATTGATAAACTTTTAGTTTAATTAATTGCCTTCAGGGATAAAAAGCTGGGGACTAAATTGTTTTTACAAACATTAATCTAATTTTATGTTTGGTGCAAACAAAATGAGTTAGGATAGCATATCCTGCCCTGCATCTTTTTTTTTTTAAATCATGGACCCGCGCTTTAATAAGATAAATATAAAACTTTTTTTCCATAAAGATGGAGACCTTAACTATAAATTATAACTTAGCATAATGTTATATAAATATATAAATAAACACACATCTAATCGCTTCTTATTGATATCACAACAACTTACATTCTGGGAAAAAAAAAAAAACTAAACCCTCAGGGTAATAGACATTATCACATCTAATCACTTCTTACTGGTCTTATCAAAAAAAAAATAAAAATCACTTCTTATTGGTGATACAAAAACATACATTCGGTATTACAAAAGCCAAATTAATCATATAAAGAAGCAGAAAGGCGTGGAGTAAGAAGCACTTCAAGTGGAGTAGCTTTAGCATAGGTCAAGGATTTTGCCTCTTCCATGTCAACTGGTGCATCTGTTGGGGTTGCAAAATCAAACCCATGTACTAATGAAGCAAGTATTAGTGGCATAACTTGAAAGGCAAACGAAATTCCAGGACACATTCTTCTACCACTTCCAAATGGTATAAATTCAAAATTCTGTCCCTTCAGATCAACGTCCTTGTATTTTGTAAGAAATCTTTCTGGCAGAAATTTACAAGGCTCCTCCCAAACTCCTGGATCACGCTGAACCTTCCAAGCATTAACAATAAGTTGTGTGCCTGCAGGGACATGGTAACCACTGATGGTGCAGTCTTCTATAGACTGGTGAGGTACTAAAAGTGGCCCAGCGGGGTATAAACGCAGTGTCTCCTTGAGGATGACCTGCAAATAAGCTAAATTTTTCATGTCTGATTCATTCACTTGTCTATTTGTACCAACTTGAGCGTCTAGTTCATTTTGAGCCTTCTTTAGAACATCACGGTTGTTGAGAAGTAGGGCGATAGCCCATGTCAATGTTCCTGCGGTAGTGTCTGAAGCTGCTAAGATTAGAGACTGCAAAAGTGGGAGTTAGCTCGATTATACATATAAAATAGCTCTTTGCCAATTGACATGTTATCAATAATTTATGCATTAGCTGTGCTTAAGTTTTTTTCAGGACAATACCAGGCATATAGCTTTAATAACAGTGTCAGTGTCATCGCCATCAGGAAGCTGCTTTGTTTTGTCATCAAACAAGGACAGCATCACATACATAAAGTCTTCATCTCCCTTAACCTCGCTAGAACCTCTTTTGCTCTTATGCTCATCCAACCATCCTTGGAAAACGAGGTCAAATTCTGTAGCTGTCTTCTTCATTAATTTCTCGTATCCGCCGATATCCAGCCATCTCAGAAACGGTAAAGCGTCAGACACCACAAACTTACCACACAAGTCAAAAAAGTTGGTCGCATGCTCTTGAAAATCAGAACTGTCTTGTGAAGTGTAACGTTTTCCTGCAATTATTCTCATGATAATATCAAGTACAATGCCCTCAATCCAGTGCTTCATCTCCACTGAAACCTTATGTGAACTGCTCCTTTTGCAATTCTCGAATAACCCTTTGATTGAAGCCTTCACTTCAGACTCTCGTACATGTTTCAGCTTCTGAAGTTGATTGTTTGATAAAAGCTCAATGGTGGCCATCTTACGAGACTCTCGCCAGTAGTTGCCGTATGGGCTGGCACCAATGACCAAAAAATTGTACCCTAAGAGATCCATGGCCATTGATCTGGGGCGACTTGCAAAGGCTTTGTCGTTGGTGGTGAAACATTCTTTAGCAATTTCCCAATTGCTGACCACTAAAGCTCGTTTCAAGCCTATTTTCATAGTGAATATTGGACCGTATTTATCAGCCACGTCGCCCAAAAGTCTATGAGTTGGCTCTTGCCCTCCGAAGAGATGTAAATGGCCAATCAAAGGCCATGCTCCCGCAGCTACTGGTGCTTGATGAGGAACTTGTGTCTTTTTTGTTCGCCCATTTAGTGAAATCAAGAGTAAAAGTGAGAGAAATATTACAAAACCTGAAATTACTGCAAGAACAGTTGATTCTAGTGTAAGAAGAATGGCCATTTCTAATTGCTTTTTGCTGGCTCTGGGACTCTAATCTGAATGAAGAGGTTACTTCAAATCAATGTCTCGTACATAGATAAAATTTAGGAGCATGTAGCGTAAGGTCTGCAGTCAAAGTTTCGTCTAGTCAATGATTATAAGATAATTACAAAATTGGTAATATACCCTTAAACACTTATTTTAATAAAATTTTATATAACTAAAATACTTATAAAGTAATTGTACTATTAAGGACAAGCTTATAAATCAAACAAAATATATTTTAATTTTCCCAATTTCATTAATTTGAGTCTCTGAATTCTTACATTTACAAATAATTCCCATACATAGGGAGAGACTCGTCTAAGATATAACAAAATTCAAACACTTTTACTTTTCCAGTCAGTTTGTTGCTTTGTGAAACCAAGGGAAGCTTCTAAAGTCATAGAAAATGCCGGTTTACTACTTTGACCCATGGCTAACATAAAATTTCGATGACCAAGTCATTTTATTTTTCATTTTCCTATCCAATTTCATGACTCAGGAACCAAAGTCTTGCATTTTTGTTTTTTTCTGTTAGGTTATAAATGTGAATTATGAAGGATAATTTTTGCTCATTCTTTGACTGAATGACTATCAAACTTTACCCTATTGTTAACCATTGAAACAATGATGATAAATTAATATTGAGAAAAATAATTAATTTCAAATTGAGTTGGTTGGCATTTCCTTCTCTTGATGATGAGATGAAGAAATATAGCCTTTCTTAATTGATATCAAAATATTTTAGAGTAAATTATTATTACTATTATTAATTTAAAAAATAAAATAAAAGGAATATTGGGTCGGAATCTTGAACTAAATCTTATCATTCATGTACAAGTACCTAGGGGTAGGCACCATAAGGTTCGGTTTCTTAAGAATAGAACTTAAATCAAATCGAATTTTCGAATTGTACCGAAATACACTAAAACCTCTATATAGTCATATTGTTGGGAATTGAGAAATTTATTCCTATAAAAATGTTATAATTCAATAGAGGTATAGTACAAAAATTATTGTCTTTGCTTAATTATCCCTAATGCAAGTGATATAGAGGTAAATAATGTCATATATTAATAAATTAATAAGTGAGTCAAATTCAATGTATAGATATTAATAAATTAATTATTTTGTTGACCAATTATTAAGTGTTTATGCTGACTAATTACTAAGTGTCTATGCTAATTATTGTCACAAGTAACTTTAGAAAGATATTTTGTTCCATCTTACTTATTTAATGTAACATGGCATATATTTTATTAAATATTATTACTATGTAGAGGTAAGTTTATTAAGACGGAACTTACAAAAAATATAACTTATTATAATGTGGAGTTTATTTTTAATTATAATTGGTCGTAAATTGGAACCATAATTTTTTATTACTATGAACAAGTTATTCTTATATAGAATATTTCTATTGGAGGTTCTATTGTATTATGAAATTCAATTTAATTTAATTCGGTTTAGTTCGGTTCGAACATTATAGTTACAGCAATTTTATTTTTATTTTCACTTATTTTTATTAGATTTTACAATTTTCACATGATTTTACTAGATTTTATAATTTCCACCTGAATTAACTAGCAACTGTACATTGAATGACTACCTAGGCTTCGTTTTAATTTTTTTTTTCCTCCCAATCAATTAAATTGTTAATTACATCCAACTATCAAACCAAGTAACCAACCATGCACGTCAAATTAATCAGAGAATAACTAATTGCTATTATAAAATACAAAGCACGTCTTTAGAACAGTGAAAAGAAAAGTCAAAACCTAACAATTTTGGACAAGTGTTAGTAAAGAAAGCAACTTCATAAATACATATCTAAGCACCCACCAATCGAAAGGTAAGAGTCAGGAAGAGCACTTTGAATTTAGGATCCCACTACCTTACAATCAATGTATGGTACATTCCTCACATGAACAGTGAGTGGGTCTCACTCATACACTGTTCATAAGTGAGGAATGTACCATACATTGATTGTAAGGTAGTGTTTGCCTTGAATTTATTGCCAGGTGATTCCAAATTTCCAATCTCACGCATCTAGCACGTGCCAGAAGAGACAGATAATATTCAAAATTACTATGCCTGACCCTGACAGCTCGAACCGCGAGTGAGTGACGAGCGGCAGCCGGCGAAGATGACATGAAAAAAATATGGCCTTTCTTTAGTTGCTCCGTAAATATTTTAGAGTAAATTATTATTACTGTGATTGATTTAAAAAAATAAAATTAAAGGAATATTATTGGATATGAATCTTGAACCAGACCTTATCATATCCACGTATCTGCCTCGGGTCTTGGGTCCATTCATCAAAATTCTAGATTCGCTCCAACATCCATTTTAAGGCCTATCTAATAAATCCAGTCCATTTAATTAAATTTGGATTATGTGTCTCCCTACACAAAAACCGAAAGCTCTATTAAAATTAAAACCGTTAACGCAAATGCTAACATACGTTAACTCTGAAACTAGTCACCTAATTATAGGGTTGGTAATTTGTTGGTTTGGGCTGGGCTTTCTCAAGCCTAGGCCCGGCCCATAGAATTGATACTTGGTTCAAGCCCTGGAAAGCCCATTCAATTTGAGCGGATCTGGGCAGGGCTTGGGCCTTCCATAATTTTGTTAAATAAATTTTTAATTAAACTATAAGTTAACGAAAACACTTAAATTAAGATGATTATTATTATTAAACAAAAAAATATTAATTGCTCCCTTGAATGGACTTGGCCGGTCACCTCTAAGCAAATATTTGTATTTCTTTTTCTTTATTCATTTTTCTTCTCTTTTTATTATTTATTATTGTAAATTAAAATTATTTATATTTTAGATATTAATTACGTTTGTGTATTGTAATTTATGCAGAAGCTCAAGACTTATGTTTATTAAAAAGGATGTTAATCTGAAACGGAACGAGGGATTCAACTCTTTCAATTAAAAAGAAAGTTTTAATTTAATTTAATTTTTTTAATTTATAAATTAAAGTCTGGCCTTTTTGCAAAAGCCCTTAACCAGGGCTAGAGTTGGCAAAACTCCGGGTATCACAATGACCGGACCCGACCCTGATGCAATAGATGCCTGGGCCAGGTTGTGCCGTGCTTTAATCCAGGTACCCAGATTTTATATTTTTTAATATTATATGTGTATATATTTTTTTATTTTTTAGTAATTTTATAAGTTTTAAATTTATTTTAATAAAATTTGACATGAAAATATGAACTTAAAGTGTTTAAAACTTTATATATGTGTAATAAATGAGTCAAATAAATATAAATATTTAAAATAATATATATTTTATAATATTTTTTAATAAAATTTGGGTTTCGGATTTATCAAGTGATACTCAAGACCGGCCCGGCTTCATACCCGGCCCAAAACGCCCGGATGCAGTCTGGGTCCGGACCGAACGGGTATTATTGCCACCCCTAACAAGGGCACTCATAATGGACTTAAATTTTTGGGCTCATTTCTATGATTTTATGATGCGGGCCAAGCCTCAAGCCAGTGGGTTTGGGCCGGCCCGGACTTTTTTGCCAACCCTACCTAATTAAATCTCTACGTTCTTCTTTATACGATTTTAGAAGGGGGGGGGGGAACACCCATCTTTCTTCTTCATTCAAATAAACTCTCATAATCTATAACCCATGTAAATTTATTTTCTTTGTTTTTTTTTCATTCAATTCCCTCTTCTCTCATTTTGTATTTGATTTCGGTACTCAGACAATTATAAAAAAAAAATTAGATTAAATATGAGAATAATAGATATGAGTTCCATGTAAATAAAGTTATTTATTTATTGAAAGTTATAGTCTTGATTTTCTTTGACTTTCTCTTCTTTTATCATTTTAGTTCTCAAAAGTATGTATTAAAGGTGTTTTGTTGTTAATAACTTATAATCTAGATAAATTATATTAGATGGCCAAAATAATCTCAGAATGAGAAACGAAACTAGAAGAGAATCAAAATTCCAAACGATGAAAAAAAAAACTAATTACTTTTGACACTCCTCTAAATCTCCTTAAAGCCCTCTTTAAACGAAATTACCTAAATAACTAAAGATAAACTAGTTCTTTGTTTTAATCAAAATTCAATTAAATGCTAAAATAATTTTTTCTTTTGATTATCTATATATATATTACACCCACCACATTTCATAATTTATATTTAGAGAAAAAAATAACTATACCCACAAAGTTTAGAGAAATGGTCATGAAGACCTCTAAATTTTCAATAAGGAACACGAAGATCTTGTTTTACTATAATATCCTTTGAATATAGTAAATAAAAAAATTTTAACTTTTTTAATAAATATAACAAATATAATATAAATAATTTAATTTTTCTAGTAGATTGTAAAATAATAAAATATTTTTTAATATTAAATATATAAAATGTACATATTATTATGTCTATTTTAATATTGTATTTCTATTTTTGTAAAACATTGGAGTTAATTTAATAGAACCAAAGGGTATTATGGTTAGAAGAAGTCTTAATGTCTCTTATTGAAGGTTTAGGTTCTTCATGTTTGTTTCTCTAAACCTTGAGAGTGTAGCTATAATTTTCCCTTATATTTATATTTTAAACATTAACTGAAGATTTTTTTTTTCTTTTGTGAAATCTTTAAAAATTTAGAATTATTTTTAAGTTAAATTTTATGACAAGATGATTGATTTTTATTTTATAAGTTAGTATTTTATAAATTACACTAAAGTGTGTTAAAAAGCTTCGCTCATAGTCTTTATCGTTGCTTGATAAATAAAAATTAGAGTTGGATCCCTTACCATCACACACACTTTTTTTTTAATTCTTAATTAAATAAATTTATCTTTTTATATATAAAAAAGGAAAAAAAAGACACCTACCCTCTAAAGTTTGGAAAAATAGTCACAAAGGCCCCCAAGTTTTTAATAAGGGACACCAAGATCCGCTTCTGACCATAATATACTTTAACTCTATAAATTAAAAAAATTAACCCCAAAATTTTATAATAAATAGAAACATAATATTCAAATAAATAAATTGAAATCAAAATTATTTTGAATATTATAACAAATAATTTTAATATTATTAATAGGGAGATATATTGTTAATTATAAAATATATTAAACCCAAAGATTTATTTAGAATTTCTATAATAAATGTAAATATATTATTAAAATAAATATAATAATTAAAATTTAATATTATTTTAAATGATAAAAATAACTTAATAATATTAGTCTACTAGATTGATTATATTATTTATATTAAATTTGTATTAATTAAAAAACTTCAAAGTCAATTTTCTAAATACTAAATTCAAATGATATTATAGTCAAAAAGAAGTTTTTGGTGTTTTCCTTTTAAAAATTTAGGTGTCTTTGTGACTATTTTCTCAAATTTTGTGACTGTAGGTGTCTTTTTTCTTACAAAAATTGAATTTGTTTTCATTCTTTCTCTAGGGTGTAGCATGGCATAGAGCACATGTGCATTCACCAATGGAAGCACGATGACGAACTCAACACTAGGTTGAATTGCTTTTGTGTTGAAAATAGAAGTTATTATAATAAAATTTTCAAATCTTTGAAGTTGAAAGCATTTATAATGGAAACTCTTTTACCATTTATGAATGGACTTAATTGAGGAGAAAATAAGCGGTAACAAGAGTTTGTGTTAAAATGGAGTAAGCCAGTAAGAAGAATACATTTTGTATTACTAAGAATTGGAAAAATAGATAAGGAAAAAAAAGACTGTTGATATCACAAGACGCTTGAACAATACAAAAAATTTTTGTAAGAGCGGGGTTACATAAATATGAATTTTAATTAAGAGGAGTCATAAGAAATTTATATTCTTTAAAATATTTTAATAAGGTAAATTAAAAAAAAGATTTAAAAGGTTTTTAGAGAGTGCCAATAGTCCAACTCCAAAAATTAATAGCTTCAAATTAATTAAAAGTCTCAATCTTAGATGAACTCATTGTTTTCATCATCAAAATCGTTCAATTAATATTAGTACTTTGTATTAATATTAGAATGGAAGAGAATTAATCAAGTTGTGTGAATAAAATATGGTCTTGGCTCCTTCAAGGCTCGTGTATGTGTCACATACATCTATTGTTAACTTTTTTTTATCAATTAATTAATTGATTAATTAAGGCTTACGTGTCACACGCTACTCCCCGTTTAAACATTTACGTAGTCTTTTTGATTAATTGATCAATTCAGAAGTCCTTTCCAATTTATTCAAGTGAAATGGCTAGTAAGGCTTACATTTACAATTTTAGCATTTTTTATTTATACAAGTCAATTTATTTTATTAATTGATTAATTGAGAATGTGAATTGTTTGAATGCTTGAGGTGGATAACATGTAAGAACAGTTCTAGTCGACAAAATTTGAACCGTCAATAGAGGGGGCTTCGCAAATTAGTATTAAAATCAAACTAGTATATGTTTTTTTTTTTTGATTTAATGTAGCAAGATATAGGGTACGTTAGGGATTGAGGTTAGACAGCTGTACTTTAAAAGATACAACATTAAAATATTTGGTAAACACTACCTACTGTACTTTAGAGTTATATTGATATGATTTTTTTACTTATATAATAGAAAATATATTATATTTTTAATAATTTTATCAAAATTATTATTTAAAATTTATATTTATTATTTATTATTAATTTTTTTCATAATTACAACTTTTTTTTAAGCTACAACACCTCAAACCATAGTGAATAGACTCGTACTGGTTTCGGCAACTGAAATCGATTACTCAGATAACCCATAGATTTATTGACATTTTCCTCTTAACAGAAATAAAACGCGTGCATATCTTTGAATTAGCTTGTTCAATTCAATTAATGTTGACGACAGTGAATGGGATCTCGGTTGGTGGAATTGATTTTATTCAAACTGAATTAATTAAAGTGGTCTTATTTTTTGGTTGCATCGAATAAGTATAAAATTAAGGTGGCCATCTCTTTGAGACAAAAGAGAGCCTCTTGGAAGCACAGCATTCCCAAACTGTATTGTTTTAATTTATAAGCCGAAATTCAATCAAACTCACTCTTATTTAAATAAGAGTTTATTTAAATTGGGGATTTGTAGTTAATGCCCACATCGAATTGGGTTTTGTAACTCAAAATTGGGGAGTTTTCGATCCATGCCCTTATCTGGGATTATCAATACAAAATTTGGGAAAAAGATACAACATACATTCCAAATTTTAATTTTTTAAACTTATGTCACAAAAGTGTATATTTTGGACAATTTGATTTTTTTTTTGTTATCGGATAAAATATAGTCAAATTAAATTATGTTTAAACAACATTAGTGATCAATTATGGTCAAGAGACTTATGTAAAGAATTGGATAAAATTAACTATATTGCTAAACTTTCTCTTTATTTTAAATTTTGAAAAATAATATGATCTTTTATAAATTATTTCTTGATATAGTGTGGATTTACATATATTGTAGCTCTCTACCCTTATTTAATAATCCATTTATTATTAATTACCTGAAATGCCCTTTTTAAGTTTATGAAATTTTTAAAACACAAAGGTTATCTACTCTTTTGTTGTGTTTACTTTCTGGAGTGGGAGTGAGAAATATAGATTTCTTCACTCTAATATTTACTTTAACATTTTAAGAGAGAATTGGGAATCCCACTTCGTGGGCTCTACTTATTTTTAGAGTGGGCAGTGGGAGTGGGACTCCCACCTCTTCCTTTTCTACCCTCCTTTTATTAAATTTAATATTTTATATTTAATAAAATAAAATAAATAATAATATTATATTTATTTAATATTAATAATTAATAATAATAAATAGTTTATTCTAAGAAAATATTAATTTTGTACTAAATAATATTATATTATTATTTTATATAATAATAAATTTAATATAATTATATAAAATAAAATAATGTTTCATTTCATATTTACCCTCCTTTTATTAAATTTACTATAATTATATTAATAAAATAAAATAAATAATATTATATTTTTAAATAATAATATTATATTTAACTAAATAATAATTTAGTTTGATTCTAAGTGAAAATTACTTAAAAATAATATTATTATATTAATAGAGAATTAATAATATTACTATATACTATCTTTATTTGAAAATATAATATTATTATATTTATTTAAAAATAATAGTAATATATTTATTTAATATTAATAAATAATAATAATAAATAGTTTATTTTAAGAAAATATTAATTTCGTATTATGTTCATAGTAAAAATATTTAATTTATATTGCCCTTATCAATAATTTTTAATTTACATAATTAAAATTAAAATTAATAAAAAATTGTGATGTACATAATTAAGAATATTAATAATTATTATAAATTTACAAATATAATAAAATAAAATTTTATTTATCAAATATATTTTTTATTAACTTTGTAATTAAAAGCTATAATTCTTTAAATAAAGGTAAAATTGTAATTTGAAATTATTTACTCCAAATCCAAGACAAAGTAAATACATAAATTGGATTCTAATCTCCATTCCATACTTCCATTCCAGTGTAAGTAAACAATCTACTCCCACTCCCACTCCACACTCTCAATTATAGGATTACCACTCCAATCCAAAATGTAAATGCTCAGAATTTATCATTTATTTGTTACCGTAGATTCTCTTATCTTCCTCTTATTTGCTAATTTCCTTATCAAATTAAGGTAATTTATCTCTCTTTTCTCATTTTCACTTGTTAAAAAATTTATCAGCGCATAACCAAATCTAACAACAAGCTACATTTGTAAGCTTATATTAGAGCCAAAATTAAAAGTTGTCAAGATTTTAAATTCTGACCAACTAATGATTCAATCTACATTAAAGGACAAATAAGGAGACATTTAGAAAACATTAATTGAAAACTAAGTATTTCATAAAATAATAGAGTTTATATTTTATTTTTAATTTTGTCCCTCATTCAACTATATTTTTTCTTTCAATAGGAGTTAGAGATTTGTTTTATAAAATGATTTAATTTTATATTTTTTGAACTAATTGAAATCATAAGGAGGTAAAAATGTTATTACTGCTTTAACTTATTATAAAAAATATTATGATTTGATCTAATTGAAAGAAACATATATCAATATATTATAACATCGTCACTAGTATTAGAAAGTTGCAAAATGAAACATAGTAACTATATTATAACATCGTCACTAGTATTAAAAAATGGAACATCATCAAGTCATATGAATATATGGTTTGGTCTAATTGCAAAATGGAACACAATAACAATTAACAACATTTTCAACTATAACTTTCATGACTTTTAACTTCACAGTCATATTTACTTTTTTTCTTCTAATTATATTAAATAATTCAGATATATGACATTCTCTATCAATAAAAAAAAATAATTTCATAATAATTATTTTATGGTTTAATTTTAATAATTTATATTATAAGCTTATTTGTTAAATATATGTATTTCTCTAAGAGTTTTGATATTACGTGTTTTGATATATGTGTTCTTTTACTCCTTTATATGAACCGATATTCAACAAATATTTATCATAAATTTATAAAATAGCCCAAACTCATTAAAAGTCCTAGGTCCGCCCCTTCATTGAGAGTTAGAAATCTCATCTCAAGAACCCTACAGATTCCCCTACTGTTGTTATAAAAGATTCTGTTAACTCCAATTGAACTCGCCAATCCTACTATTTATGTTATAACTGATATGCATGCTAAAAGAATTGTATAGAATTTATAAACGGAACTGATAGCATGAACCTACTAAAATCTTAAAATTACTGGAATACACACACACACACCGCTCAATCTTTCATCTGCTGAAGGATCCTGATCAAATGATGTTGATATAGACTGTTTTGTCTCCATCGTGTGCCGCCTTTCATTGAATTAAAAGAAACCCAGAAGATGAATATCAAAGAAAACATGACTGTAGCTGAAACTAGCTATGACCAATCAAATGAATATTCATGTGATATATAACCACAAGCCTGGACAGTGAAGTCTCTGAATTATGTTTCTCTTGAACAAATGTGCAGTCTGCTAGCATTACAGGCCATGGTGATATACCACTTTCTGAAACTAGGCAAATGCATTTCAATCCATTCCTCAATGGAAGACAATGATATGCTTATACGTTTCTATATTCAATTGTTCCGCAAGTAACATGTAGTTCAGATGCTATAAATTACCACAGGTACTTTGCGTTACTACATATGTACTTGTTTTATTTTAATTATTAATTACCCGATCTGCAATGCTCAAGTTCACTTCAACTCATAAATTGAAGTATGTCAATTTATGAAAGAGCCGCAGGCTGAAATTTACGCTTGCAAAAAATTAATGAGACACTTATTAACGATGATCAGGTATATTTATACAATATTTTACCTTGAGGGTGCATTTGGTTGAGTGATAAAAGGCTTGGGATTGAATTATTTTTACAAACTTTAATCTAACTTCCTGTTTGGTGCAAACAAAATGATTTAGCATATAATCCTAGCCCACACTTTATTTTTAATAAAGGATCTGCACTTTAATAAGATAAAGATAAAAGTTTTCCCATAAAGATGGAGAACTTAACATGGAATTATAACTTAGCATAACGTTATGTTTAGTCTAAAACAATTTGAAATTATTTTACCTTAAAATAGTTAAACGCATATCTAATCACTTCTTGTTGATAGGACAACAACCTACATTATGGAGAGGTGAAAAAGAAAAAGGAACTAAACCTTAAAAGTAATAGACGGAAACACATCTAGTCACTTCTTATTCATGGCACAACTTACATTCTCTGGAAAAAATGAAAAACGAAAACTGAACCCTAAAAGTGATAGACATGAACACATCGAACCACTTCTTATGGATAGTACAACATCTTACATTGTAGTATTACAAAAGCCAATTTAATCATATAAAGAAGCAGAAAGGCGAGGAGTAAGAAGCGCTTTAAGCGGAGTAGCTCTATTGATGGTTAAGGATTTTGCCTCTTCCATGTCAACTGGTTCATCTAATGGGGTTGCAAAATCAAACCCGTGTAGTAAAGAAGCAAGGATTAGTGGCATAACTTGAAAGGCAAATGAAATTCCAGGACATATTCTTCTACCACTGCCAAATGGTATCAATTCAAAGTTTTGTCCCCTTAAGTCAATATCCTTGTGTGTTGTAAGAAATCTTTCTGGCAGAAATTTTCAAGGCTCCTGCCAAACTTTTGGGTCATGATGAACCTTCAAAGCATTAACAAAATGTTGCGTGCCTGCACGGACATGGTAACCACTGACGGTGCAGTCTTCCATCGACTGGTGAGGTAGTTGAAGTGGCGCAACCGGATATAAACGCATTGTTTCCTTGAGGATAGCCCGCAAGTAAACTAAATTTTTAATGTCAGATTCATTCACTTGCCTTTTTGCACCAACATGAATGTCTAGTTCATCCTGAGCCTTCTTCAGAGTATCTCGATTGTTAAGAAGTAAAGAGATCAGAAAATTTGTCAAGTGGGTATTGAAGCCTAAGAGCCAGATTACAGTTGCTGCTTTTGACGGTTTCTTTTCGGCTTGAAGAAATTAATTTTTTAAAAAATTACTCGCTGGTTAATTGTGTTTGTAGATGAAACCCAATCATGCATGAGTTTTCTCTGTTTTTTTTTCCAGTGTACATAATGATCTTGATCGTGCATATAAGAAAATGTCAAGTTTCTCTGTTCAGTTTTTGAAATCTCAGGCTTTTCTGTTCAAGAGGTTGATTACTTGATGGGATTTTTTTTTTCGGGGGGGCAAGTTAACATGATGTTTGCTAGTATTACTGATGCACAATTCGTAGCAGGAGAAATTTTTATCGATTGTCTTTGATTATGCTCCAAGTCCACAAAAACAAAAATTATGTGGAACTGAATCACATCCATAAATAAATTTGCCCAAATTTTACCACTTCAGGATGTATAGGATTATCAAAAAGGCATCAATATTATGGATGTGATTGGACTGTGAATTGTGCGATAAATATTTGGGAAAGCTAACAAAACTTGAAAAACCCTTTATATTTTTCCAGAATTCGCCTTTTATGATTGCTCGCAGCAAGTACATCAGAAACTTTCTCAAATTTCCAAAATACCATGCTGTTGTTATAAAGATTCTGTTAATTGCAATTGATTTTGGACTTGCCAATTAATATCCTAGCACGATATGGTAATTAACTCGTGTATACGAAAAGAACTCTACCGAATTTATAAATTGAACTGAAAGCCTGAACCTGCTGAAACCTTAAAATTGTTGTGTTGAAAGTAGCAGCTGTGAAAATTCAACAGCTGACTCTGATGACAAGCTGGCATGCCACCTCAGCTGCACTCATTTGCAATCAGAAAATGTAGAAGATTTAATGAGCTAGCAAAATGGATTTACTGAAGAATATCAGCAAATGAGCATGCAAGAATTACGTTTCTAGAAGCTGAAAATGATTGGCTGATATTTGTCATATTTACAGGGTTGTTATTTGTTCATTTCCAAATCTTACCCCTTAGGCCAACTGTTTCTTCTTTTTCCTCTCTGTATATAAATGAACCTAAGCTTGTATTTTCATTCATTCAAGTCGTTATCTTTTATAAAGCATTTTGTGATTTATGCTTTGCTTGCTGTTCATAAGCAATTTAAGTTGGTATCAGAGCCGCTTTGAGCTATAGCAAGTAGCAGCAACAACACACATAAAAACACGAATCAGTCACAAATGAATCCAAATAACCAAGAAGATAACTTGAATCAAAATCAAAACTCAGGGCACAATGTCACAAACTCAGCAGTAATTAATCACTCTCCCACACAACATATTACCAACAATACATATGTCTTTACAACTCCTATCAAGCTCACCCAAAACAATTTTATGCTCTAGAGATCACAAGTGATTTCCAGTATCAGGGCTATTGAGCTTGAAGGTTTTGTTGATGGTAGCCATGTCTGCCCTCCAAGATATTTCACAAACCCGGGACCAAATGGAACCACCATAAATACACATAACCTTGGGCATCAAATTTGGAAAAAGCAAGACCACATTTTACTAAGTTGGTTACTGTCATCCCTGAGTGAGGGGGTTTTGGGCACAGTGGTTGATTGTTCTACCTCATGTGAGGTTTGGACAAATCTTACCAACCAATTTGGTGCTAGAACTAGAGCCAGATTATTACACCTCAGAACTCAAATCCAAACAACCAAAAGGGTTCAGTCACCATTGATGACTACTATTCTAGAATGAAGTCTATGTTAAATCAGCTTAGAGCAGTAGGTAACAATATAAGTGATGATGACTTTGTCATGTGTGTGTTGGCTGGACTAGGACCTGAATACGACTCAATAGTCACCAACACAAACTCTATGCCAGAGAGCCCCTCACTCTTAAAAGTGTATGGCATGCTTCTCAGTCAAGAAAATAGAACTGAACAAAATTTAAGCTTGGGGGCTGTTGAGGCAAACTACACTCAAATGAGAAATGGGAGGAGAAACTGAGGTAACAATGACAGAACTGAAAATCAATATCAACCTAGAATAGTCTTTAGAAACCCTGATAGTGGAACTGGAAACAATCAAGAAAATCAAAATCCTTAAGACAAGGGAAAAGGCAAAGCAATAGCAAATGATAATGGTTCAGAATCCAAAGGGCCATGTCAAATTTGCTTGAAGATGGGGCATACAGCTGCTGAGTGTTGGCATAGATTCAAGAAGAATTTTGTACCCCAGCCAAACAGAAGAAGAGAAACAAGAGGTGCCTATGTAGCCTTAACTGATAGGCAAAGTAGTGGAGCATGGTATCTGGACAATGGTGCCACTAACCATGTCAAAAATGCACTTGGAAATATCAACATCAACTCTGAATATCAAAGTAATGACCAACTTGTTGTTGGCAATGGTGAGAAACTTGTGATATCTCATATTGGCTGTTCTGTTTTGCCTATTTTTGATCCACAAAAACACATCACATTAAACCATATATTGCATGTTCCTGACATTACCAAAAATGTTATTAGTATATCTAAATTGCTGCATGATAATGACATTAATGTTGAGTTTCACAAATCTGCCTGTTTTGTCAAGGACAAGAAGCAAGGGAAAATTCTGATGAAAGGAGTGGCTAGAGATGGATCGTATGAGCTGCTGTGCTTACCTATTCATTTGAGCAGAAGCAAAAATTTACACACTGCTTTCCTATCTGTATCTTCAATACCTGTGTCAATAAGGTCCATTAGTGATCCATTGTCTATGTTATCCTTCAATTCTAATGGTAATGAGTCTGTCAGTGTTAATGAGTCTAGTGTAACTGATAAATCAAACGGCAGTGTTTCAAAAGCTACAAAGGAGATTGATCTTTGGCATTTTAGACTAGGGCATCCCAATGTATTTTGCTTTGAAAAATACTTTGTTGTCTTGTAATCAGTTAAGGATAAATAAAAATATCATCCCTTCATTTTGTTGTGCATGCCAATATGGAAAGCAATCAAAACAGCAATTTAAGAACACTGAGACCAAAACCAAAATAGCTTTAGAATTGATCCATACAGACCTATGGAGAATAGCACAAATCCCTTCAACAAAAGGATATAGATATTATATATCTTTTGTTGATGATAGAACCAGATACACATGGCTCTTTCCTATAACAACAAAATCTTAGGCTCTTGACACATTTATTGCATTCAAAAGGCAAATAGAAAATCAACTAAACTTGAAAATTAAAGCACTACAAACAGACATGTGGGAGAATTCAAAGCCTTTGAACCATATCTTAGAAGAGAGGGAATAACTCTAAGACATTCTTGCCCTTACTTACATAAACAAAACGGCAAAGTTGAGAGAAAACACAGACACATTGTGGAAACTGGACTCACATTGCTAGCCCAAGCCAAAATGCCATTGAAATATTGGCAAGAAGCCTTTACATATGCTGTATACACTATTAACAGACTGGTATCACCTGTAGTTGGGAGCAAAACACCATTTGAATTGCTGTACTCTTTTAAACCAGATTACTCTCAAATTAAAGTGTTTGGCTGTAAGTGCTTTCCTTACCTAAGACCCTATAACAAGCACAAATTTGATTTTCACACCTCCAAGTGTGTCTTGTTAGGAGTACGTATTGCTCACAAAGGATATGTATGCATGGGTCAGTCTGGCAGGATTTACATTTTAGCTAGTGTAAGGTTCAATGAAAACTCTTTTCCTTTCTCAAATTATCCAAATTTCAACAAAAATGAGTCCATGAATGAAAGTGATTTTACTACTCTCTCTGAAAAGTTTCAAGTTGTTTCCTTCCCTGTCAACAGTCTTGACAATTTCACACAGCTAGCAGCTGCACACAATCATTCTCAAGACACTGCTGGAAATATGGAACTTCCCTAAAATCTTGTCTAAGATGAAGCACAACAGACCTTGGAGACTGACACATTATCAGGTAACCACTCACCTCACCAACCCTTGTTATATATTCCAGAAGACAGTCCAAATTCACTCCTAGCCACAGAACTAAACACTTAAAACCTTGGTAAACAAAAAACTTGGCCATCACATCCTATGATAACAAGATCTAAAGCAAGAATTTTCAAACCAAAACTATACCAAATATCTACCCAAATCCAATCCTCTTTTCCTAAAAACACCTGTAAAGCCTTAAAGGAACCGAAATGGAAAGAGGCAATAGTATATCAGTACAATGCCCTGATGAAAAACAGAACATGGACCTTGATACCTAATAGTCAAAATTATAAGTTGGTTGGAAACAAGTGGGTGTACAAAAGAAAAGAGAATCCTGATGGTACCATTAACAAGTACAAGGCCAGACTTATTGCTAAACAATTCTTGCAAACACTAGGTGTTGACTTCAAGGAGACATTTAGCCCTGTAGTTAAGGCTGCAACAATTAGAATTGTTCTGACTTTGGCAGTGAATAACAACTGGATGCTGAGGCAAGTGGACATAAACAATGCATTTCTAAATGGAGACTTGACTGAGGAAGTGTACATGCCACAACATGAAGGATTTGAAAACAAAAGCAAGCCAAACTACATATGCAAGCTGAACAAAGCACTGTATGGACTAAAGCAGGCTCCTAGAGTCTGGTTTGACAAGCTGAAGAGTGCTTTATACTCTTGGGATTTTGAAAATTCTAAGTGTGACATTTCATTATTTTTCAGAAGAACAAAATCAGATATAATTATTAGGCTTATCTATGTTGATAATAATCACTGGAAGCAGTAATAAGGATGTCGAAAAAGTGATTGTAAAGCTGAGCAAAACCTTTGCCTTAAAGGATTTGGGTAATTTAAATTTCTTACTCGGGATACAAGTTAGCAGAAATCAAGATACCATCCTGCTCTCTCAAACCAAATATGTTCAAGATCTGTTGATAAAAGCATAAATGACTGACTCCAAAGGCATAAAAACTCCTTTCAGCACTTCAGAAAAGCTAAAAAGAAATGAGGGAGCCAAGTTTCATGACCCTACGCTTTATAGAAGTGTCATAGGAAGCCTACAATATGCAGTGCTTACAAGACCTAAGCTTGCCTTCTCTGTGAACAAGCTTAGTCAGTTTATGTCAGATCCTAGACATTCACATTGCATAACATGTAAAAGGGTACTGAGATATCTTAAGAATACAATGAACATGTGCCTAAGGATAAAAAAGTCAGAATATTTTGATCTCACTGCCTATACTAATGCAGATTGGGCTAGTGATCCAGATGACAGAAGGTCAATCAATGGCTATTGCGTATATTTGGGTAATAACTTGGTGGCTTGGAGTTCAAGAAAACAAGGTGTGGTTGCTAGATCTATTGCAGAGTCTGAATACAGAGCTATGGCTGTATGCAGTGTTGAAATTACATGGATCAGTTCATTGCTTAATGAGCTTGAGTTAAAAGTTCAAGGAACTCTAGTGATTCTAAGTGACAGTACCAGTGCAGCAGCCATAACTGCCAATCCTATATACCATTCGAGAACTAAACATTTCGAGATTGATCTTCACTTCATCAGAGACAAAGTTATGAAAGGTGAAATAAAAATAAGTTTTGTTGCCAGCAAGGATCAAACTGCAGATGTTCTAACTAAACCTCTGCTATACTATAAATTTGACTACTTCAGAAGCAAACTCAATGTCTTTGCAAGACCTTGTGTTTGAGAGAGGGTATTGAAAGTAGCAGTTGTGAAAATTCAATAGCTGACTCTGATGACAAGCTGGCATGCCACCTCAGCTACACTCATTTGCAATAAGAAAATGTAGAAGATTTACTGAGTTGGCAAAATGGATTTATTGAAGAATCTCAACAAATGAGCATGCAAGAATTACGTTTCTAGAAGCTGAAAATGATTGGCTGATATTTGTCATATTCACAGGTTGTTATTTGTTCATTTCCAAATCTTACCCCTTTAGGCCAACTGTTTCTTCTTTTTCCTCTCTGTATATAAATGAACCTAAGCTTGTATTTTCATTCATTCAAGTCGTTATCTTTTATAAAGCATTTTGTGATTTATGCTTTGCTTGCTGTTCATAAGCAAGTTATAGCAAATTTAAGTTGTTGGATCATAAACTTGATCCAAGATGAATAAATTCAAGCCCAACTCATGCAAGGTTCCATGAGTAGGTATGGTTGGTGAGGTTTGAATTATTTGTGTTAGGTGTGGTGGGTTTGGTAGGTGAAGATGAATGGATATTAATTTTTTGTAATTTCTTATTTGAATGGTTGTGATTAGCTTGTTTCATGTATAAATACCCCATCTCCCCTTTGGTTTAAGCATCAAGTGAAGTAACAAAATCTCTAAGTTGTAGAGAGTGAAAAATAAGAGTTGTAGTTGGTGAGGAGTGTTATTGAAGAAATAAACTAGTGTATTTTTTTAGTGTCATATGTGTTAACTTTCCAACAAAAATTACTGGACATAAACTTTCCTACTGCTTAATCTTTCCTGCAGCCGAAATCAGCTATAACCAATAAAAGAAATTTCATTGACCATATAGCCACAGCCCACAAGCCTGTATACTGATGCCTCTGAATTATGTTTCTCGAGCGAATGTGCAGTCCGCTAGCTTACATCTTGAGGGCTAGTGAGCTGATCTGCATGTTACACAAGGACTTGTTTTAGTTTAATTAATTACCTGATCTACATCGCTCAAGTTCACTTCACCAAATTAATAAATTGAAGCACGTCAATTTACGAAGAGGGCTG
Organism: Citrus x limon; assembly: GCA_034663535.1. Lineage (NCBI taxonomy): Eukaryota > Viridiplantae > Streptophyta > Magnoliopsida > Sapindales > Rutaceae > Citrus > Citrus x limon. The sequence goes on from CM067997.1 coordinate 28,280,071, forward strand.
GTAAGCTGAAATTTTTTTCACGGTAAAAAAATTAAAGAGGAACTAATTAACTATGAATAATTGCATTGTTAAACTTTTAGTTTAATTAATTACCTTGAGGATGCATTTGATTGTTTTTACAAACATTAATGTAATTTTATGTTTGGTGCAAACAAAATGAGTTAGGATAGCATGTCCTGCCCTACATCTTTTTTTTTTTTTAAATCTGGACCCGCGCTTTAATAAGATAAATGTAAAACTTTTTCCCATAAAGATGGAAACCTTAACTATGAATTATTACTTAGCATAATGTTATATAAACATATAAATAAACACACATCTAATCGCTTCTTATTGATATCACAACAACTTACATTCTGGGGAAAAAAAAAAAAATACTAAACCCTCAGGGTAATAGACATGATCACATCTGATCACTTCTTATTGGTGATACAAAAACATACATTCAGTATTGCAAAAGCCAAATTAATCATATAAAGAAGCAGAAAGGCGTGGAGTAAGAAGCACTTCAAGTGGAGTAGCTTTAGCATAGGTCAAGGATTTTGCCTCTTCCATGTCAACTGGTGCATCTGATGGGGTTGCAAAATCAAACCCATGTAGTAATGAAGCAAGTATTAGTGGCATAACTTGAAAGGCAAACGAAATTCCAGGACACATTCTTCTACCACTTCCAAATGGTATAAATTCAAAATTCTGTCCCTTCAGATCAACGTCCTTGTATTTTGTAAGAAATCTTTCTGGCAGAAATTTACAAGGCTCCTCCCAAACTCCTGGATCACGCTGAATCTTCCAAGCATTAACAATAAGTTGTGTGCCTGCAGGGACATGGTAACCACTGATGGTGCAGTCTTCGATAGACTCGTGAGGTACTAAAAGTGGCGCAGCGGGGTATAAACGCAGTGTCTCCTTGAGGACGACCTGCAAATAAGCTAAATTTATCATGTCTGATTCATTCACTTGTCTATTTGTACCAACATGAACGTCTAGTTCATTTTGAGCCTTCTCTAGAACATCGCGGTTGTTGAGAAGTAGGGCGATAGCCCATGTCAATGTTACTGCGGTAGTGTCTGAAGCTGCTAAGATTAGAGACTGCAAAAGTAGGAGTCAGCTCGATTATATATATAAAATAGCTTTTTGCCAATTGACATGTTATCAATAATTTATGCATTAGCTGTGCTTAAGTTTTTTTCAGGACAATACCAGGCATATAGCTTTAATAACAGTGTCAGTGTCATCGCCATCAGGAAGCCGCTTTGTTTTGTCATCAAACAAGGACAGCATCACATACATAAAGTCTTCATCTCCCTTAACCTCGCTAGAACCTCTTTTGCTCTTATGCTCATCCAACCATCCTTGGAAAACGAGGTCAAATTCTTTAGCTGTCTTCTTCATTAATTTCTCGTATCCGCCGATATCCAGCCATCTCAGAAACGGTAAAGCGTCAGACACCACAAACTTACCAAACAAGTCAAAAAAGTCGGTCGCATGCTCTTGAAAATCAGAGCTGTCTTGTGAAGTGTAACGTTTTCCTGCAATTATTCTCATGATAATATCAAGTACAATCCCCTCAATCCAGTGCTTCATCTCCACTGAAACCTTATGTGAACTGCTCCTTTTGCAATTCTCGAATAACCCTTTGATTGAAGCCTTCACTTCAGACTCTCGTACATGTTTCAGCTTCTGAAGTTGATTGTTTGATAAAAGCTCAATCGTGGCCATCTTACGAGACTCTCGCCAGTAGTTGCCGTATGGGCTGGCAGCAATGGCCAAAAAATTGTACCCCAAGAGATCCATGGCCATTGATCTGGGACGATTTGCAAAGGGTTTGTCGTTGATGGTGAAACATTCTTTGGCAATTTCCCAATTGCTGACCACTAAAGCTCGATTCAAGCCCATTTTCATGGTGAATATTGGACCGTATTTATCAGCCATGTCGCCCAAAAGTCTATGAGTTGGCTCTTGCCCTCCAAAGAGATGTAAATGGCCAATCAAAGGCCATGCTCCCCCAGCCACTGGTGCTTGATGAGGAGCTTGTGTCTTTTTTGTTCGCCCATTTAGTGAAATCAAGAGTAGAAGTAAGAGAAATATTACAAAGCCTGAAATTATTGCAAGAACAGTTGATCCTAGTGTAAGAAAAATGGCCATTTCTAATTAGTTTTTGCTGGCTCTGAGACTCTGATCTGAATGAAGAGGTTACTTCAAATCATGTCTGATATATAGATATAATTTAAGAGCATATAGCGTAAGGTCTGCAGTAAAAGTTTCGTCTAGTCAATGATTATAAGATAATTACAAAATTGGTACGTAATGTACCCTTAAAATGCTTTAAACACTTTTATTTTAATAAAATTTTATATAACTAAAATACTTATAAAGTAATTGTACTATTAAGGACAAGCTTATGAATCAAACAAAATATATTTTACTTTTCCCAATTTCATTAATTTGAGTCTCTGAAATTCTTACGTTTACAAATAATTCCCATACCTAGGAAGAGACTCGTCTAAGATATAACAAAATCAAACAATTTTTACTTTTCTAGTCAGTTTGTTGCTTTGTGAAATCAAGGGATGCTTCTAAAGTCTTAGAAAGTGACGGTTTACTACTTTGATCCAAGGCTAACATAAAATTTCGATGACCAAGTCATTTTATTTTTCATTTTCCAATCCAAATTCATGACTCAGGACCCAAAGTCTTGCAATTTTTTTGTTTTTTTCTGTTAGGTTATAAATGTGAATTATGAAGGATAATTTTTGCTCATTCTTTGACTGAATGACTATCAAACTTTGCCCTATTGTTAACCATTGAAACAAATGATGATAGATTAATATTGAGAAAATAATTACTTCAAATAAAATTTAATATTTATGTGGGATGGAGAATAACCCCTCCATTGAGTTGGTTGGCATTTCCTTCTCTTGACAATGAGATGAAAAAATATAGTTTTTATTTAATTGATATAAAATTATTCTAGTGTAAATTATTATTACTGTTATTAATTCAAAGTTTTGTCCCCTTAAGTCAATATCCTTGTGTATTGTAAGAAATCTTTCTGGCAGAAATTTACAAGGCTCCTGCCAAACTTTTGGGTCATGATGAACCTTCCAAGCATTAACAAAGAGTTGCGTGCCTGCAGGGACATGGTAACCACTGACGGTGCAGTCTTCCATCCACTGGTGAGATTGTAGAAGTGGCGCTGCCGGATATAAACGCATTGTTTCCTTGAGCATAGCCCGCAAGTAAACTAAAGTTTCAATGTCAGATTCATTCACTTGCCTATTTGCACCAACATGAATGTCTAGTTCATTCTGAGCCTTCTTCAGAGCATCTCGATTTTTAAAATTATCTTCTTCACATATGAGATAAACATCTAGTCATGGAAGGTTCTACCTGCATTCCTATCCTTGGTAGAGAAATCAAATCATGGATCTTTGGGAATGTACATGTTTGTACAAATCTTAGAACCGGAACTCCCCCTTTTTAATTGATTTGTATTCATCAGCAATTTATAGTTTTATATTGATGATGTTCTTTCTTGTTTCATACATACCGAAATGATATATCAATCATACTGTCATCAGTAATAAATAAGATTCTAGGTTTACATTGCATAATACATAATCAAGCTTTAACTTTGCTTTGAATCTTCTAAATTAAAACACATGGGTATGTACACCCGAAGAACTAGTACGCCATTAATTAAATGCTTAAAACAAACATAAATTCAAAATGAGACATTTGGTGACAATGTTTATTCGCTTGCACAATGGGTTAACAAAAGTGTCCATGGTTTGGTAAATGGTAAATACAAATTCTTTTGTGGATACATTTTAGTGGCACTTGTAATTGAAAAGGGCAGAGATTGAAAAAATATATAATGAAAATGGTAATTCTAAAAATAAATAGATTTAATTAAGAAATGGGGCTAATGAGATAAATAGAAGAGGTCAAATATCACTACACAAATATATTTTAGATGCATAAAATTCAGTACACATAGATTGGATCATGTAAATTATGGATCTTCCTATGTATATTTTTTAATATACACAAATTAAGCGGTTGTTAAGAGTGTTTCCATGCTTGACAATTAACTAGTAATAGGCGATAACTTGCTTGATTCATCAAAACACCTGTTCCAAATTAATTAAAAGTCTCAATCCTAAATAAAGTCAATGTGGCATTACCAAGATCATCTAATTAATGTCTGCGTCGTTTTCTTAATCCAATTAAAATTTTCTCTACAAATTAAGACGAGATCGATGGTTAAAAAATTGTACTTAATTTTGGCTTTAAACTGATCAACCCGTCTGAAAGCAATATGGCTTTTGAAACCATCAAAGCTCATGTCACATACACCTACTCTTTTGTAACAATTTTAAAGAAAATTCGGGGAAAATAAATCATGCGTCACAAAGTTCAAGTCAATTTATTTGGTTATAATTTATTGATTCATTATTCCTTTTCGATTTATTCAAGTCAGTTTAATTAATTAATTCATAAGAGATGGGATTTGAACCCATCAAAGTACTCTTATACTTATTTTTAATAATTTTTTCTTTTATTACTAAAATATCCATTACAAAAATTATCACCGAGAACAACATAAAACCCAAATTCGTTTTCAATGTTTGAACTTAACTTTATTTTGTAGTACAATGAAAGCGAGAGAGAAACATTCATTAAGGATGAGTAACAATTAACTAACTTTCCGTTCCACCCAAACAAATCAAGGTCAATGATATGGCTTTTCAAAATGACTGGCAAAATCGTCATCTTATTATTATTATTATTATTATTTTTGAATTCAGAATTCGAACTGTCTAAAATACCCGAGGTGGCTAACATGTTAGAACAGTTCAAGTCAAATATGAATTATTGAATTAATTGTAAACAAGCATTAATGTTAGAGGTGGCTATGCAAAGTAGCAGGGTGAATGATTTGAGCGTAAAAATTGAATTGTAAGAATACGTAAAAGTTGAATGCTTCAATTCAATTAGAGTTAACGAGTGGTTGAGTTGATTTCTTCAGTTCAAAGTGGAGTTATTTTTTGGGCATATTAAAGGGGCTTTGGTTTGGTTGAATGGAATATACAGGTATAAATTAAGGTGGCCATTCACATTAAGGTGGGTGAATTATTTTTGAAGTTCTCTCGTAACTGATTGTTGACGTGGCACAACTTATTTACTGATATTTTTAATCTTTTTGAGATATAATTAATTATTATAATTTATTAATCAGTTACTTAAAAAATTCAGGCAAATATTTAACCATAAATTCGTCTTTTTGGATCCAACCATTGGATCCTGTTGGTGCAAAGTTTGTCCCAACTTATACGAGGTACCTCAGTCTATACGGGGTACCTCAAGTTACTCTGGAGTTATGCGGGGTACCTCTGACCGTGCCGGGTACCTCTAATCATGCCAGGTACCTCTAATCTTGTGGGGTACCTCTAATCATGTCGGGTACCTCAGATTGCATTGAAGTTATTCCATTCGTCGACACGTGGCGTTCTGCTATCTTTCTTATTTTTCCCCTAAACAACATCCCCCTAGTTTCTTTTGGCGAGAAGTATTGGAGGCAAAAGAAACTTACATAAAAAGTAGGAGCGACACGTGGCGAAATGAAGTTTAGCTCGATGGGCAGCTGAATAGAGGACGCCTCTAGGGATGCCGTCATGAAGGGAAGATCTCTGGAGTGCACAAGACTTTGAGGGGACACTTTGATGAAGTTTTAGATGAGAAGGCCCATAAGGTGGAAGACCCTGAGGAGCTTTAAGTTAAAATTTAGGACTTGGTACCTCGACAGAAGAACATAGTTGACAATACTTTTGAGCGCATCATGACCGAGGAATGGAGTGCTGATATGGGGCTGGTGGTGCAAAGAGTAGAGAACTAGGTAGATAAGCCGGCTATCTTGAAGGCAATTGAGAATAGCAGGGCTCCCCACACATCTTGGTCTGAAAGCCCATGGAGATCAACTGGGGTACCTCAGATGAAGTCACTATAAGGTACCCCTGATACCGACGCTTGTGTTTCTGCTATTTCTAGCACTTTTGTTCATCTCCTTATCCTAAATGATGAAGGTGAAGATAACCATCCTACTATATAACCTTGTTCGGCATTACCGACAAGGCATATGGGGTACCTCGGGTACCCTTAAGCTTGGATATCCCCTGAGCTATCTGTTACTTCATGGCGGGATAACCCAATTTTATCAAACATATGGCGATTCCTTCAAATATGCTTGCTGCTTATCTCAGGCTTTCTTAGAGTTCCTCTTGGTGTACACGAGGAATGGTTTTCTGTCATAGGGTACCCTGAGTACTATGGGTTGAAATACAAGTATGCAACCCAAGAGGGGGGGGTGAATTGAGATTCTAAAAAATTATTCAATTTATTAAAGAAAATCTTAATGCAATTATAAATCAAATTCAAAGCAATAACAATTAAGATGATCACAATATAAAAAGATAAGGGAAGAGGGATTCAAACACCGAGATTTTTACGTGGTTCGGCCAACCTCGCCTACGTCCACGCCTCCAAGCTTTCCGGGCTTGAGGATTCCACTAAGCAAGCCTCCAAGGCTTCAAATGCTTACATTTGACTTCCAAGGTGTCAATGGACCTTTACAACAAGAGATTATCCCCAATCTCTTAACCCAAGTGTATCCCAACACTTACAATCACTCAAAGTAAAAGATTACAAACTGTTTTGCCTCTCACAATATATAAGATTACACAATGATGCTTAATATGTGAATAGTTGAAGCAATAATGTGTTCTAAGCTCTATGAAGATTGTATTCTCGAATATTAGCTCAAATGGTCGTGTTGTGATCAATCTTTTTGGAATTTGAATGAGCTTATTTATATTTGGAGCCGAAAATCTAGCCGTTACAAACTGTCGGACAGAAAATGGTTCGCCGTTAACCATTAACGGTTAACCGTTTAGGCTGGTCAAAGTTACCGTTGGGCCATATTTCAAATAAACGGTTTGCCGTTTTAGGGTTGCCCTTTCGCCGTTAACGTTCAGAGACCTGCAAGATGAGCATTTGTTATCCGTTTACGCTAAACGGTTAAGGACTTGCGTGAAGTGGCTTCTCTGGATATTCTCGGTTAACCGTTTGATATAAACGGTTCGCCGTTTGTCTCCAGGAACCTGCAAAACAATTTAGCCTTATCAGTTTTCGTTAATCAGTGCCAGAGGAGGACAACCATCAATTCTGGACGTTATCGGTTAACCATTTAAAATAAACGGTTCACCGTTAGGTTCCAGTAGCCTTCCCATCTTGGGTGTTTTCCGTTAAGCATAAACGGTTAGAGCTTAGGTAATATGTTGCTCTCTGGTGCTAATCGGTTAACCGTTTAAAATAAAACGGTTTACCGTTAATTTCCAGTAACCTCCCTATCTTTTGTGTTTTCCGTTTTTCATAAACGGTTAGAGGTTTAGGGAAAATGTTTGCTCTCTGGCTGTTATCGGTTAACCGTTTAAATAAACGGTTCACCGTTTATAACCAGAATTGCATTTTAAACCAGTTTTTGCAGAGAATCTTTTTCTAATTTTAAAGTCCATCTTTTATGAAGCATGAATGAAATGATTACTAAGGCTCTCGTTTATTAAGAAATAGCTCCAATACTTTTACCAAAAATCATTTAAAATTTGTTATCATCAAAATCAATATTATTAACATATTTATGTTAACAATCTCCCCCTTTTTGATGATGACAAATTCTAATCAATGTTTAGCTCCCCCTTAATATGTGCTCCCCCTAAATGTATGGCCAAATTGAGAAATGTGAATAAAAGGATTTTTGCTTTAAATCGCCCCATTTTAAATCCATCTTAAAATAATATCTCCCCATTTAAAAACCATCTTAAAAACCATAATTATCTCCCCCTTCATCATAAAAAAGAAAAGAGGAAATAAGAAATACGCAAATCCGTTAAAGAAAGTGCCCGGTTTTGGCAAGCGAAAATTTTGGCAGAGTTTCCCCTTAAAAATGAGTAAAACCATAAATACAAAATGAGATAAAACACTTCCAAAATTAGATCAACATTAACTTCTGCTTTCAACAAGCCAACAACTCCATGAACAAGACAAAATAACACTTCAATATCCACAAATATACCAACACTCCAATATCCACAAATAAACCATTTCTACAATATCCAACCAATTAGGCAATCACAAAGCATCAATAAGCTAATCATCAAGAACATCACACACATATGCATCAAAATCAAAATAATAATAAAAATGCTAGCAACCAAAATGTAAAATGTATGTGCGAAGACAAAGCTCAGAAACTACGGAGGCGGAGAAGATGTGCTCCCTGGATCATAGTCGAAATAGCCGAAAATAGTGCGCTGTCCAGCGATAAGCTCCATCTGCTGATCAAGGCTCTGTCGCTGGAATATCTGAAAGTCAGAACGCAGCTGCTGGTGGTCACGGGAAAAAGTGTCCAACCGATCAAGAATCAGCTGCTGGCACTCCGAAATCCGCTGAACATCAGTGATCAGCTGCTGCACTGCGTCTGAAGCAGGGGGCTGAACTGGAGCTGGAGGCGGCATAGAGGCAGATGGCTACTCGGGAACAGCAGAAGGCTCAGGAGCAGGAGGTAGCTCGGAAGAGAAGGGAATGTCAGTATCTAACGCATGCTCCTCAGGGTCTGAATCAGCAGGAGGCCGAGGTACAAAATGACGACGCGGAGGATGAGGAAGAGCTCCTAATCTAAAGTCAGGAAGCTGATCGGGAGTATAGATATCATTGAGCATCCGATCGTCTTCTGCAGCAATCAAGGTATCCCGGTTTTTGGAGTTGCTTGACTTTATCCACACTCCATTCTTCCTAGAGAATCCGATACTGGTCACGGCCTCAGGACCAATCCGTCGAGTCTCCATATGACCGGTATCAAGAAGTGGCACCTCAAAGCGTCGCAGTATTTTAGTGATGATACTGCCATAAGGAAGCAAGCGGTGGTTGACCATTGGAGTACTCAACATATGTCGCACAATAATATACCCGAGGTTAATGGGACGGTCTGTAAGAAGGCTATCCAAAATGGCAACGTCCAACCTCGTAACCTCATCCGAGTGACCCTTCCTAGGAGTCACTATGTGCATTAAAATAGAGTGAAGAATACGAACTTAGAGAGGTAAAAGCTGAGACCGAAATGGAAGCATACAAATCTCATCCGATAAGTCTCTACGACGACATATATTACGTACGCCATGAGTATGAGAAAAAGTATCAAAGGAGAGGGCTTTCCTAGAGGTGTAAATGTCAAGCCCCTCACAAGAGATACCTAGAAAGTCAGCTAAGTCCGCATCATCAAATTCTATGGGTACACGACCGACTTGAGTGACTATCCTACTTGGGCGAGTATCGGAGATTTCCATGTTGGAGTAAAAGACTCGCACTAAATTTGGATAGACCCGATCATCAAGGTCAATAGCAGCCTCCCAAGGCTGAAGCATATCCCTAATACTTCTACCACAAACAACCAAGTTGCGGAAATCATCAATATCAACAAAAAAAGGATCAAGTACCTTTCGACCATCGAAGCGATCCTCAAACCGCTTAGCCAAGGCAGGAGTGGGGAAGTGAATCCTTGAAAATTCAGAGACCTCCCGAGGTGGTATGGGATTCCTTAGAGGCACAGATTTACGCCTGGGATTTCTCCGAGAGGGTTCAGCCATGGAAACACGTAATGGGACGAAAGTAAATCGATAAAAGGTTTAAGGAAGAGTAGAGGATGTGAGTAGGATGTTCAATTTGGTTGAAGAAAGGTGGAAATCGGATTAAGAACGAAGAAACCCGACCCGCGACAGTTAGGGTTTAGATTTGGGATTTTTGAAATTTGGGCTCGATTTGAAGTTTTGAATCGGTAGAATTGTTCTAAAGGTGATAAGAAATGATTTTGAAGGTTTGATTTGGCAAGGAAAGCAAGAAAAATGAGGATTTGAGGACAGAGAAACCTTCGGCTGCGCAACAATGGTGGAAACGGTGAAAGGGTAACTGAAGAAGGAGAAGAAAACCTTTGAACAGTATATATACTTCGAGAAAACGGTTAACCGTTTATTGAAACGGTTAAAGGGTAACGTCCAGAGGCTGAAGAAAGGGAAACGGTGAAAGCCTAAGCGCTTAACGGCTAAGGAGTAACTGTTAGAGGACTCTCTGTTGAAAAACGGTTCACCGATTGTGGCAAACGGTGAAAGGGTAAACGGACAGACACATAATCTCGTTTCTGGAATTAAACGGTGATCCGTTTATAGGAAACGGCTAACCGTTTATTTTATCTGTAATTTCGCACATTTGATTTAATTTTTTGCCAGCAAATAATATATTCCAAGATCATTTAATTGATCTGAAAATATTTTATGAGCCAATTTAATGCATGATTCATGGACATGTTTTCAACCAATCAATTCATATAATCAAGAGTTATTAATGCAAATTCATCATTTGTCTACCAAGCCCAAGCATTTCATAAATAGTAATCAATCAATTCAGTACACTCAATAGCATGAATAGAGATGTTAATGCAAAAATTTCATCATCCCAAGTTCATGCCGAATTTTTGAAAATTGTTCTTCGCAAAGCGGTTTTGTGAAAATATCGGCAAGTTGTTTTTCCGTGGAAATAAACTCTAATGCAATATCTCCCTTTTGAACATGATCTCTCAAGAAATGATGTCTTATTTCTATATGCTTGGTTCGAGAATGTTGAATGGGATTCTTTGAAAGGTTTATAGCACTAGTATTATCACACTTAATAGGAATTTGTTCAAGATTAATGCCATAATCTCTAAGTGTTTGTTTCATCCAAAGTGCTTGTGCACAACAACTTCCGGCAGCTATATATTCAGCCTCGGTAGTTGAAAGTGCAACAGAATTTTGTTTCTTGCTAAACCATGAAACAAGAGAGTGTCCTAGAATATAGCAAGTTCCACTAGTGCTCTTCTTATCCACTTTATAACCAGCAAAATCCGCATCCGAAAAACATGTTAAATCTATATGAGTTCCCCTAGGATACCAAAGGCCAATATCTATGGTTCCACTCAAATAACGGAAAATTCTTTTAACAGCGAGCAAATGAGATTCCTTGGGACATGACTGAAATCTTGCACACAAACATACACTAAACATGATATCGGGTATACTTGCAGTCAAATAAAGTAGGGATCCGATCATACCTCGATACATTTTGATATCCACTTTTTTACCTTTTTCATCTTTGTCCAGCTTGATTGTTGTGCTCATTGGTGTATTCTTGGTCTTTGAATCATCAATGCCGAATCGTTTGAGTAGATCCTTTACGTACTTGGCTTGATTTATGAAAATTCTTTCCTCGTTTTGTTTGATTTGAAGTCCAAGGAAGTATTTCAACTCTCCCATCATACTCATCTCAAATTCTTTGCTCATACACAATGAAAATTCTTTACACAACAACTCATTATTAGAACAAAAAATGATATCATCAATATAAATTTGAACAATAAGTATGTCTTGGTTCTTATGCTTAACAAAAAGAGTAGTATCCGCTTTACCCATAGAGAAATCATTTTCTAGCAAGAAATTTTTAAGTCTATCATACCATGCTCTAGGTGCTTGTTTTAATCCATACAAGGCTTTGAGCAACTTATACACATGATTTGGAAATTTTTCATTTTCAAAACCAGGAGGTTGTTTCACATAAACTTCCTCCAAAATATATCTATTTAAGAAAGCACTCTTGACATCCATTTGATATAAAATAAAATCCTTATGACATGCATATGCTAACAACATCCTAATGGATTCTAACCTTGCTACAGGTGCAAAGGTTTCATTAAAATCAATTCCTTCCTCTTGGTTGTAACCTTAAGCCACTAATCTAGCTTTGTTTCTTACAACCACCGGATTCATCCATCTTATTTCTAAACACCCATTTAGTACCTATTATAGATTGATGTTCAGGTTTAGGAACTAGTTCCCACACATTGTTTCTTTCAAATTGATTTAACTCCTTTTGCATTGCCATAATCCAAGATTCATCATTTTCTGCATCCTCAAAGGATTTTGGTTCAATTTGAGAGATGAATGCATTATGCTCACAAGTATTTCTAAGTGATGATCTAGTTGTAATACCTCGTGAGGGATCTCCTAAAATTACGTCTTTAGGGTGAGAAGAGACATACCTCCACTCCTTAGGGAGTGTTTGAGAAGTACCTTCATTTTGCTCCACATTTGGTTCTTCATGATGTTCCTCTTGAATTCCATGTGGTGCATCTTCTTGATTGTCATTTGATGCTTCTTCTTCTTGTTCTTCTTCTCCTGTATCATCATCAACAACGACTTTCTCCGTAGAGGAGGGGTTAGACTCATCAAATGTGACATGCATAGATTCCTCCACAACTAAAGTTCTTTTGTTATAGACTCTATAAGCTTTGCTTGAATTTGAATAACCAAGAAAAATACCAACATCAGATTTTGGATCAAATTTACCAAGATTATCTTTTGTGTTCAAAACAAAACATTTGCATCCAAAAACTTTAAAATAACCAATGTTGGGTTTTCTATCTTTCCAAAGCTCATATGGAGTTTTATTTAGATTAGGTCTAATCAACACCCGATTTAAAACATAACAAGCGGTGTTGACGGCTTCGGCCCAAAAATATTTTGGTAATGCATTTTCATTTAACATGGTCCTAGCCATTTCTTGAATAGATCTATTCTTTCTCTCAACAACTCCATTTTGTTGTGGGGTTCTAGGTGATGAAAATTGATGCTCAATGCCTAGATTATTACAAAAACTCTCAAATGCATGATTTTCAAATTCTCCTCCATGATCACTCCTAATGCATACAATACCATGCCCTTTTTCATTTTGTAATTTATTACAAAGCACTTTAAAAGCATCAAGAGCATCATCTTTATTGGCTAAGAATAATACCCATCTATATCTAGAATAATCATCCACTATCACAAATGCATAGTATTTGCCATTTAGACTTGCATATCTAGATGGCCCAAAAAGATCTATGTGAAGAAGTTCAAGTGGTTTTGAAGTAGAAATATGGTTTTTATTCTTGAAAGAAGTTTTAATTTATTTTCCAAATTGACAAGCTTCACAAATCTTATCCTTTTGAAAACCAATTTTATGAAGACCTTTAACTAAATCATCTTTCGAAATTTTTGAAATCAAATCCATACTTGCATGTCCTAACCTTCTATGCCATAACCAACAATCATCATGTAATGCCGAAAAACATTTATCAAGAGTAGATGCACATTCTATGTCAATGATATAAACATTACCACATCTATTTCCAACAAATAAGGTTTTGCCATCACATGAGTTCTCAATAACACAACTAAGTTTATCAAAGATAACTTTATAACCTTTGTCACATAATTGACTAATGCTAATTAAGTTGTATTTCAAGTTTTCAACCAAACATACATTCTCAAGTAGAGTTGAAGAGACTTTACCAACATTTCCAATTCCAAGAATTTTTCCTTTTGAATTGTCTCCAAAAGATACGTCTCCACCATTTTCAATTTTGGTGAAGCTTGAGAACCATGCATAGTTTCCGGTCATGTGCCTTGAACAACCGCTGTCCAAGTACCATTTATTTTTCTTCTTCTTCAAGCCCTACAAGAAAAATTCTCAAGTTTTAGGTACCCAAAGCTTTTTGGGTCCTTGAGAGTTAGCAACGGTTCCTTTTGGAACCCAAATGCATTTGACACCATAATACGCATTCCTTTTCACGGGACATCTAAATTTCATGTGACCATTTTGATTACAATAATGACATGCAATCTTATGATCATTTGTGGAGGTAGCTTTAACAAAATAATTCTTATAATACTTTTGCTTCAAGTTAGGCTTATATCCAAGTCCTCCTTTATCAAAAACACATTTTTGTGAGTTAAGCATATTATCCAACATCTTTTGCCCATTTGTAAATTTCAAAACAATTTCATTCAATTCATTATTCTTTTTCTTGAGCAATTTGTTCTCATTTTTCAACTCATCTATGTGTGATTTCAAATGCTCATGTAAGATGCTAGGTTTCTCATTTGATAATGCAATTTCATCATGCAATGTTTTGTTTCCTACTTCTAGGCATACAATCCTTGCATTTAGAGATTCATTTTCATTTTTAAGCTTTGCCATTTCCTTTTTAAGACATACATTCTTTTTACCAATTTTCATCAACTCATTATGCAAATCTTGAAAAGCATCATATAATTCATCATAGGTAAGATCACTTACCTCATTGAGATCATCATCCCCTCCTATTGCCATGAGTGCTAGGTTTGATACTTCTTGCGATCCTTCTTCATCATTTGATTCTTCCTCACTATCATCCCAAGTTGCAACCATTGCTTTCTTCTTGAGTTTGTTGATAAGTGGGCACTCCGATCTTATATGTCCAGACTTCTTGCATTCATAACAAGTGATTGCCTCCTTCTTCTCCCTATAGTTCTTGAAGTTTCTGAAATTTCTTCGCTCTCCGGTTTTCTTGAAGAATTTTCTGAACCTCCTTGCTAGCATGGCTAGCTCTTCATCATCCGGTTCACTCTCCCCATCACTCTCATATTTTGAAGCTTTGAGAGCAATGCTTTTCTTCTTCTCCTTATGTCCTTTTTCTGCAGCTAAATCCTCTTCATACGAAATAAGAGAACCAATTAAATCATTAAGAGGTAAAGTATTTAAATCTTTGGCCTCTTCAATAGCGGTTCTTTTAGGTCTCCATTCTTTTGGAAGAGACCTAATGATTTTCTTAACTTTCTCACTATTTGAGAAGGTTTTCCCTAAGGCACCTAGGGTGTTCACTATGTCTGTGAATCTAGTGTACATAGAATACACATTTTCATTTTGTTCCATTTGGAACAACTCATATTGACGAGTGTATCTATTGATTTTAGACTCTTTCACTTGATTTGTCCCTTCATAGACAACTTCAAGTTTGTTCCATATCTCTTGTGCACTTTCACAACTAGATACTCTATGGAATTCTTTCTTATCAAAGGCACAAAACAAAGCATTCATAGCCTTGGAGTTTAGAGACATCTTTCTCTTTTCTAACTCACTCCATTGACTCGATGGTTTAGGAATATCATCTCCTACTTCATCTTTGAACGTAGGCATGAATGGACCATCACAAACAACTTCCCAAATTTCATAATCTAAGGCTTGCAAATAGATTCTCATTCTAGTTTTCCAATAAGCATAGTCATTACCATCGAAAAATGGTGGTCTAGTTGTGGATTGCCCTTCTTTAAAGGTTGAGTCATTTAGGGTTGCCATAGATCTTTTACTCTAGACGATTAAGTCTTAACAAGAGAACGAGGCTCTGATACCAATTGAAATACAAGTATGCAACCCAAGAGGGGGGGTGAATTAGGATTCTAAAAAATTATTCAATTTATTAAAGAAAATCTTAATGCAATTATAAATCAAATTCAAAGCAATAACAATTAAGATGATCACAATATAAAAAGATAAGGGAAGAGGGATTCAAACACCGAGATTTTTATGTGGTTCGGCCAACCTCGCCTACGTCCACGCCTCCAAGCTTTCCGGGCTTGAGGATTCCACTAAGCAAGCCTCCAAGGCTTCAAATGCTTACACTTGACTTCCAAAGTGTCAATGGACCTTTACAACAAGAGATTATCCCCAATCTCTTAACCCAAGTGTATCTCAACACTTACAATCACTCAAAGTAAAAGATTACAAACTGTTTTGCCTCTCACAATATATAAGATTACACAATGATGCTTAATATGTGAATAGTTGAAGCAAGAATGTGTTCTAAGCTCTATGAAGATTGTATTCTCGAATATTAGCTCAAATGGTCGTGTTGTGATCAATCTTTTTGGAATTTGAATGAGCTTATTTATATTTGGAGCCGAAAATCTAGCCGTTACAAACTGTCGGATAGAAAACGGTTCGCCGTTAACCATTAACGGTTAACCGTTTAGGCTGGTCAAAGTTACCGTTGGGCCAGATTTCAAATAAACGGTTTGCCGTTTTAGGGTTGCCCTTTCGCCGTTAACGTCCAGAGACCTGCAAGATGAGCATTTGTTATCCGTTTACGCTAAACGGTTAAGGACTTGCGTGAAGTGGCTTCTCTGGATATTTTTTATTAACCGTTTGATATAAACGGTTCGCCGTTTGTCTCCAGTAACCTGCAAAACAATTTAGCCTTATCAGTTTTCGTTAATCAGTGCCAGAGGAGGACAACCATCAATTCTGGACGTTATCGGTTAACCGTTTAAAATAAACGGTTCACCGTTAGGTTCCAGTAGCCTTCCCATCTTGGGTGTTTTCTGTTAAGCATAAACGGTTAGAGCTTAGGTAATATGTTGCTCTCTGGTGCTAATCGGTTAACCGTTTAAAATAAAACGGTTTACCGTTAATTTCCAGTAACCTCCCTATCTTTTGTGTTTTCCGTTTTTCATAAACGGTTAGAGGTTTAGGGAAAATGTTTGCTCTCTGGCTGTTATCGGTTAACCGTTTAAATAAACGGTTCACTGTTTATAACCAGAATTGCATTTTAAACCAGTTTTTGCAGAGAATCTTTTTCTAATTTTAAAGTCCATCTTTTATGAAGCATGAATGGGTGATTACTAAGGCACTCATTTATTAAGAAATAGCTCCAATACTTTTATCAAAAATCATTTAAAATTTGTTATCATCAAAATCAATATTATTAACATATTTATGTTAACATGGGTACCCTTAATCTTGTCTCATCAGTGTATCGTGGTTTACTTAGACATGCTTATTGCGGTTAATTCATGGCGGAACAACCCAATTTCATCAAACATATGGTGATTCCTCTGGATATGTTTGTTGTTTATCTCAAGCTATCTTAGGGTTCCTCTTAGTGTATTTGAGGAATGACTTTCTGGCGTGGGGTACCTCGGAGGTACCCTTAATTAGTGTATGGCAATTTTCATAGAAATGCTTACAGCAAATCTTCACAAAACTTATGGCGATTCATTTTGAGAGATGATGAAAAACCTTATGATCCACCATTCACTCTACATCAAATATGCAAGATAAATAGTAATAAAGGTGGGCTGCTCGCCTACCTTTATGCAAGATGGTCGAAAATCTCATGATCCACCATTCGCGTTGAATTAAATAGACAACATAGATTGAGATAAATGTGGCTGCTCGCCTACCCTTATACGACATGGTCGAAAACCTCATGATCCACCATTCGCTGGAATCAAATAGACAACATAGATTGAGATGAAGGTAGCTGCTCGCCTACCCTTATGCGAGATGGTCGAAAACCTTATGATCCACCATTCGCATGGAATCAAATAGACAATATAGATTGAAATAAAGGTGGCTGCTCGCCTACCCTTATGCGAGATGGTCGAAACCTTGTGATCTACCATTCGCATGGAATAAAATAGACAACATAAATAAAGATGAAGGTGGCTGTTCGTCTACCCTTATGCGAAATGATTAAAACCTCATGATCAACCATTCGCTCAGAATCAAATATGGCGAGCAAATAATGATAAAGGCGGCTCTGATGTTAAGTAGATTATCATGATTGGGGATAGGTCAGGTACCTCGGGTACCCTGGAGTAAGGTGATCTCTGGATACCCTCTTGCATCATAATAAATAATACTTTTACTAGTAGCATGACTTTTCTTTGTTGGATCGGTGGCCCAAATCGAGACGGAAACCGAGTCTTCAACCGGGGTACCCCGTTTTTCATCTTTGGATATTCGAGGATCCAAAGGTGCCTCCAATTCACATTTAGGCTTAATCTGGTCCCCGTGGAGTACCCCCACATAATTCTAGAGTAACTAGTTATGGGGTACCCTACCACCGAGGCCTCGGTGGTGGCGATCTTGGAGGTTGGGGTACCCGTTAGATACCCTGAGTGTTAAACACTCGTCCCCGCGAGGCAACCCGTAGAGGGCTCCGCATTCGGGGTACCCTTTGTATTGGGGCTTTCGTCCTCTTCGGCTTCTCCTTATTCTTTGTGACCTCGACCTTATCTTCTTGGCGCTTCAAATGACATTTCTCATCCATCTCCACTTGCTGCAATGCCCGGGAACGGGCTTCCCTATATGAAAGTGGGTGCTTCTTTTGAAAGGAACGCCATAACATGCCCAACCGTAAATTTTTCTCGAAATGAGTCAGTGTGTGTTGGTTTCCAAATGCTCCGGTTCGCAACATCTCTTGGTGGAAACGGCTCATACTCCGCCAAATGTTCGACTTCCCCTTGCTTGATAAAGGCAAGTTTGGAGGCTACCCTATCTTGAGTGGAAACATAGGAAAACTCTTTAGTAAATTCGGATAATAATTGGTGTAGAGAAGATATGCTACCAGCTTTCAAAGAGCAAAACCATGATTTCGCGGGGCCCGTGAGTGTGTGTGTAAACATCCTACACATGGCGCTATCATCTACACCCTTGATAAGCATTTGGTCGCGGTATAGCTCAACATGGTTCGAGGGATCAGTGGTACCCGAGTATTGGGGTATCTGAGGCATGGCGAACGCCTCGGGGAGAGCTGCCTTTCGAATCTACATAGTGAATGGCGATTGGTAGGTCATTGGCGTTGGAGCAGCTGTGATGTTTTGCTTCTCGGAGAGGAGCTTCAGTTGGGCTTCTAGGTTCTCCATTTTTTCCACAAGTTTGTGGGGTACCCTCGGGGTACCCGATGATGTCGCCGCTATTTGAGAAGCCCTTTTGGCATTTAACTTTTCACGGAGATCCTCGTGGGCACGTTTTGCGCGCCTCGTACCCTGGTTGCTGCGGGAATTGCAAGAGGCGGTGGAACGCTCGTCTCAGGAGCCCACAATTTGAAACTTAGAACGGGTACCCGATGGCCTATGCTTTGGCTTGTTGGCCTCGGGTACCACTTTTCTGACCATAGCTTGGTCGTCCGTTTGAGGTAGTGAAGCTTCTAGCGTCACTGGTGGAAGTGAACTTTCGGGTGCCCGAAATCCAACCGCCCTAAGTATTGCATGGGCAAGATCCTCGAAATGCTTGTGAGAAATAGGTTCCTCAACTAGGCGAACTCCTGTCGATTGTTTGATACCCTTGCCCTTGCTGATGCGGGCTACCCTTCTTGCGGGATCACTACCTTCACTGCTGCTGTCATTTCTCATCCTTGTAGGATCCGCCATTAAACCTTCGGAAGGTACGTCAGGTGCCATGTATTGGAGTACACACAACAACTAGTTTGGTAACCGTGGAGGAGGCTTTTTGTGCGACTTCCCACAGACGGCGCCAATTGTTTTCAACAGATTTTGGGGTAAGAAAAGCCAAACCTATCTAGAACAATGAATTTATATTTTTTGGGGAGATGGGGTACCTTACTGGTTTGTTGTGAGCGGTGCGGTGTATCTGAAATCGGGGGAGGTGAGAAGGGGAGAGGGAGTGGTAACAATGGTGAAAGGTCAAAACCAAGAGAGGTGTCCTTTAAAATGAGCTACACGCCTGCAAAACAGTGAAATAGAGGTTAGAGGTGAAGCCGGGGTACCCCGGCGTTCACACTCCGACGCTCAAGTTAGCAAACTCAAGCTTTTATGGCAAAGAGAGCTGGCTAGCCCTTTGTAAATTAGGGTTTATGGTTGAAGAAAACCTATTTTTTGGAGTGTGAGGGTTAATGGTGAGTGAGAACCTCCTGGAGAATGAAACCTAGACACCTTTATATATGGAGTACCTCAGCTGCACCGTTATGTGCATGTTCGCGGCGTATCTCATCCTTTGGAAACGTGGCGCGTGTTGGATAATGGTCCAAGGTACATCTGCAGTAGCTGTCGGGTAGGCGGCTGAGGACCACTGTCCTTGGGACAGTGTCCTTCACTTTTGGCAGAGGTTGCAGACGGCTGTCCCCCCCTTTTAGTACGACGTTATTGATTTCTAATTCTGACAAAATCGAATAATATCTTTTAAGAGATTGAGACGTTTCTCACGGCGGATATTTTCAGAGGATTCTCTTGCATCTGATCTGTCGGGTACCTCGAGTTACGTGGGGTACCTTAATTTATGTGGGGTACCCCTAATTAGGCGGGGTACCTCTATTTGTGTGGGGTACCTCTAATTGTGCGGGGTACCTCAAATCATGTCGGGTACCTCGGATTGCACTGAAGTTATTCTATTCGTCGACACGTGGCATTCTGCTATCTTTCTTATTTTTCCCCCAAACAACATTAGGGTACCTCTAATTGTGTGGGGTACCTCAAATCACGCCGGGTACCTCAGATTGTGTAGGGTATCTTGTATCATGTCGGGTACCTCTATTTGTCCAGGGTACCTTAAATCATGCCGAGTACTTCGAATTATGTGGGGTACCTCAGATTGTATTGGATACCTCTAATCAAGGCGGGTATCTTTAATTACGCCGGGTATCTTTAATTACGCCGGGTACCTCTAATCATGCGGGGTATCTCTAATCAGGTCAGGTACCTCTAATCATGCGGGGTACTTCTAATTAAGTCGGGTACCTCTAATTATGCCGGGTACCTCTAATTGCGCGGGGTATCTCTAATCAAGCCGGGTACCTCTAATTACGTCGGGTACCTCTAATTATGCGGGGTACCTCTAATCAGGCCGGGTAACTCTAATCACGCCGGGTACCTCTAATCATGCTGAGTACGTCTAATCAGACCGGATACCTCTAATCATGCTGGGTACCTCAAGTTATTCCGAGTACCTTGAATTATGTTGGAGTTATTCTGGGTACCTTGAATTTTGCTGGAGTTATTCCGGGTACCTCAAATTATATGGGGTACCCCAGTCTATGCGGGGTACCTCAAATTATACGGGGTACCCCAGTCTATGCGGGGTACCTCGAGTTACTCTGGAGTTATGCGGGGTACCTCTGACCGTACCGGGTACCTCTAATCGTGCCGGGTACCTCAAATCATGGCAGGTACCTCTAATCTTGCGGGGTACCTCTAATCATGTCGGATACCTCGGATTGCACTGAAGTTATTCCATTCGTCGACACGTGGCGTTCTGCTATCTTTCTTATTTTTCCCCAAACAACTTATTTATTTATTTTTAAAATTATCTTCTTCACATATGAGATAAACATCTAGTCTATGGAAGGTTCTACCTGCATTCCTATCCTTGGTAGAGAAATCAAATCATGGATCTTTGGGAATGTACATGTTTGTACAAATCTTTGAACCGGAACTCCCCCTTTTTAATTGATTTGTATTCATCAGCAATTTATAGTTTTACATTGATGATGTTCTTTCTTGTTTCATACATACCAGATATATCAATCATACTGTCATCAGTAATAAATAAGATTCTAGGTTTACATTGCATAATACATAATCAAGCTTTAACTTTGCTTTGAATCTTCTAAATTAAAACACATGGGTATGTACACCCGAAGAACTAGTACGCCATTAATTAAATGCTTAAAACAAACATAAATTCAAAATGAGACATTTGGTGACAATGTTTATTCGCTTGCACAATGGGTTAACAAAAGTGTCCATGGTTTGGTAAATGGTAAATACAAATTCCTTTGTGGATACATTTTAGTGGCACTTGTAGTTGCAAAGGGCAGAGATTGAAAAAAAAATATAATGAAAATGGTAATTCTAAAAATAAATAGATTTAATTAAGAAATGGGGCTAATGAGATAAATAGAAGAGGTCAAATATCACTACACAAATATATTTTAGATGCATAAAATTCAGTACACATAGATTGGATCATGTAAATTATGGATCTTCCTATGTATATTTTTTAATATACACAAATTAAGCGGTTGTTAAGAGTGTTTCCATGCTTGACAATTAACTAGTAATAGGCGATAACTTGCTTGATTCATCAAAATACCTGCTCCAAATTAATTAAAAGTCTCAATCCTAAATAAAGTCAATGTGGCATTACCAAGATCATCTAATTAATGTCTGCGTCGTTTTCTTAATCCAATTAAAATTTTCTCTACAAATTAAGACGAGATCGATGGTTAAAAAATTGTACTTAATTTTGGCTTTAAACTGATCAACCCGTCTGAAAGCAATATGGCTTTTGAAACCATCAAAGCTCATGTCACATACACCTACTCTTTTGTAACAATTTTAAAGAAAATTCGGGGAAAATAAATCATGCGTCACAAAGTTCAAGTCAATTTATTTGGTTATAATTTATTGATTCATTATTCCTTTTCGATTTATTCAAGTCAGTTTAATTAATTAATTCATAAGAGATGGGATTTGAACCCATCAAAGTACTCTTATACTTATTTTTAATAATTTTTTCTTTTATTACTAAAATATCCATTACAAAAATTATCACCGAGAACAACATAAAACCCAAATTCGTTTTCAATGTTTGAACTTAACTTTATTTTGTAGTACAATGAAAGCGAGAGAGAAACATTCATTAAGGATGAGTAACAATTAACTAACTTTCCGTTCCACCCAAACAAATCAAGGTCAAGGATATGGCTTTTCAAAATGACTGGCAAAATCGTCATCTTATTATTATTATTATTATTATTTTTGAATTCAGAATTCGAACTGTCTAAAATACCCGAGGTGGCTAACATGTTAGAACAGTTCAAGTCAAATATGAATTATTGAATTAATTGTAAACAAGCATTAATGTTAGAGGTGGCTATGCAAAGTAGCAGGGTGAATGATTTGAGCGTAAAAATTGAATTGTAAGAATACGTAAAAGTTGAATGCTTCAATTCAATTAGAGTTAACGAGTGGTTGAGTTGATTTATTCAGTTCAAAGTGGAGTTATTTTTTGGGCATATTAAAGGGGCTTTGGTTTGGTTGAATGGAATATACAGGTATAAATTAAGGTGGCCATTCACATTAAGGTGGGTGAATTATTTTTGAAGTTCTCTCGTAACTGATTGTTGACGTGGCACAACTTATTTACTGATATTTTTAATCTTTTTGAGATATAATTAATTATTATAATTTATTAATCAGTTACTTAAAAAATTCAGGCAAATATTTAACCATAAATTTGTCTTTTTGGATCCAACCATTGGATCCTGTTGGTGCAAATTTTGTCCCAACTTATGATATGGAAATTTCGACTGATGACGACCCCCTTAGGACTTGGGTTCCTCTTTGTTGGATTTGATGATGGTGAGTTTTTCCTTTGGGCTGATATTGATGGGCCTTTATATATACTCTTCTCAGTCCACTTCCTTAGGCAATCATAATGTTCTTGTCTAGTGATACTCTACAAACACAGGAAAATGATAAGAGGGTCGGCTTTGCCGGTATAAACCCTCCGAAAGTCAAGTCAGTCACCAGACTTTTGGAAATATAAATTTAGAAAGAGAAAGATTAGAGGGAGAAAGTTAGCATTTTCTCATTTTGAGTCTCTTTTTGTCTTACCTTTTAGTGAGAATGAAAGACATATTTATCGACCAAACTGATTTGACTTGGGTCCTAATTATTTTGATGACAAATGTCATTATTCTTGTGGCATTTGGCAACACTTGTCCCCTAGTGCCCATGTTGATTGACACATGGATATACAAACTTGTATACAGATTAGAGGAAGGAACGTTTTATCCTTAGGTTATTTTAACTAAGATCTTGTGATCATAAGAGCCTTCAAACTTAGGAGGTTTGTCCTAGAATAAGAGCCTAGAACCTCAGCACGTTTTGGACTTTAAATCCTTGCCACCTAGTTAATTTATCCTAGGTGATTTGTCTTAGGATAGGAATCTAGGACCTTGGCTCCTTTTGGGCTTTGAAACCTTGTTACTTGGGAGAATCATTCTAGATGATTTGTCCACCACTTCGTGGGCTTAATTGAGAGGAAATTTATTAGATGGGCCTTATTGAGATTAAATTTATTTGGGCCTTATTAGGCTTATTTTATTTTTGGTCCAACAGATCCCCACAAGAATGGCAGAAATTGTTCCGACGGGGTAGATGAATTTACATGGCAATTAACATTACAATCCCTGTTGCTTCTCAAAAAGTCAACAATAACAATAATAATACTTAATATTTTGTCTCAATAATTATTCCAATCCTACACTTAATCCTACCTCCCAAATATAGCCTAATCCCTCAACTTCATCTCTTTAGATTCTATCTCTCTTGTTCACTCTAGCCAATAACACCAATAATAAATCTCTCTTTTTCATTTTTTGAAGGGAACTCTCAATCTCTCTTTATTTATTTATTTTTTTTAATTTTCTCAACTCATATCAATATTTAAAGGCCATGGAGAACCAAAAAAAGCTTCTCAAGTTCAAGTATCACATAATATTAGCCCTAGTTTTTATCTCTTGCACTCATCTCAGTCATCGTTCCAGCACCAAGCTTCCTAAACATTTTAGCCTACTTTTGGTCTTTGTTTCTCTTAGTCACACTCTTTCTTGTTAAAATCATCGTCTTTGGTAAAACCTCGATCTCTGCTGCAGATTCTTCTTCTTTTTCTTCTAGTTAAGCCTTCTTGATTATGTTATGGCCACCTCAATAAAAAAATAATTTTTTAATTTGGACTTATATCTTAAAATTGGGGTAAGATAACGGGGCAAGATGAGTTCGTCCTTATTATTGTTTAGGTAAGGTTATATGCACTTTGAGTAACAAAATGGCGGCAGCTACTTCATCATTCACTCCATCGATCGCCAAACCTACTCCATCATCATCATTGAAAACCCTAAAACCTGTAGGGTCTATCTCACTTCGGTGGACCAAAAACCCTAAAGTCCAAAATATTTTGTTTGATGTGTAATTATTGTAAAATTTTGGACTTAGACTAAATTAATGAGAAAATATATAAAGGAAATAAGTGAAGAATCAAGAGAGCTGTAGTCATTTCACACATTGAGAAGACACTGCGAGAGAGAAAGACATAGGTATTTTTTCTTTAAGTTTTCAATCTTTGATTTAACGATCGCAAGATGATTTTAACTATGATTTCTCCCAAATTTGGAGGATAAGTTCCTGACATCGCCCTCTAGATTTTTACTGGTGTTGATCTGTATTTTATTCTCTTGGTAGCTGTTATTTGAGATACCCATTTATTAGAGAAATATATATTAGATCTATTATTGTAAACTAAGATTGTTGAGAATCTTGATGTTGTTAGCCTCTAGTGTTATCTGGAGAAATATTTGTGCCGTAATCCCATTAATATAGTGGAAGTTTATATCAGACTATAATCCCGTGTTTTTTTTTTTTTAATTTGGGTTTTCCACGTTAAAATTAGTGTCTTTTGTGGTTGATTTATTACTTTGGATTTGTTAGTTTATTTTTCTACCTTTTTTTTTGTAGTTCACATCTTATTTTAATCACACAAAAAGGAAAAGAATTTTATTTCCGTTTGATTTACAGCTACTTTTGTGGGTCCATCTGCCAACAAAACCAGAATTCAAGCCTCTCAATCTAGGGTTTCTCTAATCCACCGTGAAGTCGTTGAGAGCTCTCAAAGCTACTAATGACAATGGAAACGGCTTCGTTTTGGGCTCAGCTCTCGGCGTTCGGATGGTGTCTACTCCTACGGTTAAGACACCTCTCTCGCTCGATTTTGAGACATCTGTCTTCAAGAAGGAGATGATCTCTCTCACTGGCCACGATGAGTACATTGTGAGAGGAGAAAGAGATTTGTTGAAGTTGCTGCCGGACGCATTCAAGGGGATTAATCATATTGGCGTTATTGGTTGGGGTTCCCAGGGACCTGCCCAAGCTCAATTCTTGGGTAGGTCCCTGGGAACCCTAACCTCTAACGTTAATTTGCTTAATCCCCTTGAATGCGTCCGGCGCAACTTGAACAAATCCCTTCCTCCTCTCACAATTTACTCATCGTGGCCAGCGAGAGAGATCTTCTCCTTCTTGAAGATAGATGTCTTAAAATCGAGCGAGACAAGTGTCTTAACCACATGAGCGGACACCATCCGAGCACTGAGAGCTGAGCACGAAATGAAGCCATTTCCACTGCCGCTGGTAGCTTTGAGAGCTCTCAACGACTTCGAGGTGGATGAGAGAAGGAAGGGATTTTGATGACGATGATGGAGTGGGTTTGGCAATCGAGGGAGTGAATGATTAAGTACCACCGTCATTTTGTTACTCAAAGTACGTATAACCTTACTTGAAACAATAATAAGGACAAAATCGTCTTGCCCCGGTTATCTTACGCCAATTTTAACAAGTCCAAATTAAAAAATTATTTTCTTGTTGAGGCTTATTACTGCTTATGCTGTACGTACAGTAGGTGTTCTTTTTAAGCAACAAATTAATTGACATTGGATTACATTTTCTGAGTATCCGCAATCAGAATTGTATGGCTTGTTTAATTGTTTTAAAAGTAAGTTCACATTTGATGGTCTTGAAGAGGAGTTGAAAGCTGTATTTTCTTCTCAAGTTAAAGAAAGATTCAAAGATTATATGAAGAGTACTAGAGATGAAGCCTTCAAAAAATTTAAAATAGATGGGGAGTGTTATTTTTTTTTTTTTTGATTCAATAGGGGCTCTGTTAAAAGAGCTACAAGGACACTATTCGGGGGTGAGCCACCCCATACATATCATGAGGAAGAAAAGGAATAACACAAGCCGGGGGACTACTCAAATTGTGAAGGCCAATTGGAAGGTCGGAAGCGTAATTCGCAATTGAGTCTGCAGCAAAATTTGCCTCTCTGTAAACATGGTTCACCGAAATGTGCCAATTCCTGTGTATAAGCTCTTTGATGGACGACACCAGCGGAGAGTATTCATTAGTCATTTCTTCAAGATTATTCAGCATTTGAACAACGCACTGACTATCGACTTCAACAAGAAGCCAGCGAATACCGTGGTTCCAAGCCATAACCAGACCTTGATAAACCCCCCATAGTTCTGCAACTGTGACCGAACAATACCCAATGTTCATTGCAAAGCCACTAACCCAATCCCCATTAGAGTTTCGAAGAATTCCTCCAGCAAACGAACCCCCATTTCTTTTACATGCACCATCTGAGTTAAGTTTGCACAAAGGCCATACAGGGGGTTGCCACCCAATCCACTTTTCCACTTTTCTTGTCGGACTATTGAGGCCAGACTTGTTGGAGCTAGTGATCTCTTCTGCACGAATAAGAACATCTTGAGCCATACGAATTGAGTCCGTTGAAACCTTATTAAACTGGTATTGATTCCGCCAAAACCATAGTCTCCATATTGCGACTCCAAACATACAAGACCATTCCAAACCATTCTCCATGCATTGGTTACTTCTCAAATTAAGAGTTAACCAGTCAAGAAGATTTGAAGAGAAAAAAACTTGACGCCACTCACTTGGGAGAAGTTGGTTCCATAACCTTTTTGCCATAAAACAGTCACGAAGTACATGAACCGTGGTCTCTGATGCCACCCCACAATGGTCACAGGTCCATTCAATATGGATGTGCCTTTGTCCAATTTCGGCTTTTGTCTTCAACCGATCATGAAGGGCAAGCCATATAAAGGTTTGCACACGAGGCGGCCCCTTCCATTTCCAAGCAATGTTCCACCGAGAGTGTTCTATACCAATTTCGTTTTTGGTTATGGCCATATAGGCAGACTTGACAGAGAAGTCCCCCCGTTGAGAATTGGCCCAAAAAAATTTATCATCGCCCTTTCCTTCCATTGGTGGCTGAACAGCTGCAATTCTTAAAATAATACAATTCGGGAGGAGATGTTCAAAAGAATCCCAGCGCCAGTTGCCATTAGCATCGACAAAATCAACAATTAAATTCATTAAACTCTCGACAGGAATAGGAGCCAGCGCATATGAACTCAAAGGCTTGTGCTTAGTAACCCAACAGTCCAACCAAAAACGGACCCTCCTACCATTTCCTATATTCCACTATAGCCCTTTAAGAGTATCCGACCAAACCTTTCCAATTGATTTCCAAAGATGCGAACCACTGCGAGTTGGTAAACCAAGAGGGAAATCCGAGTCAGCTACGCCATATTTGGTATAGAGTACTCTACACCAAAGACTCGTTGGTTCAGAAACCAGACCCCAAGCTAATTTCATCATTAAGGCTTTGTTCATCATCCCAAGATTTTTAAGCCCTAAGCCACCACAAAGTTTTGGCTGACAAACCTTATCCCAACCGATAAGACTCATCTTTCGATTCTCGTTCGACCCACTCCATATAAACTGCTTACAGATCTGATTAATCTTATTAATAATGTTGAGAAATATGTATGGCATCAAATGGTGGACAAATGGTTGAGTGAGAAATGGCAGGTATTATATATTCATAATTTTTGTTGCTTAATTATTTATTAAGCTATATTCATGATTGTTGTTGTTGTTGCTTGATTATTTGTTGGCATGTATGATAGTGTTTAATTGTTGGACTATTTTGTGTTTGTTTCATCTTTTCTATCTTGCTGCTTAATGACTCAATAAGATTTCTTATTTCTAGTTTTATTTAGGCATTTTTATATTTAGTAATTGTATTAAGTCTGTTATTTTTTTTATTTAGAAATCTTTTATATTGATTATTAGAATCCGATAATAATTACTTTTTTGTTTGTTGATGTTTTGCTAAAAAAATTAAAGTGTTTATCTTTACATTTGATTCTCTCTCTATGTACGGTGAATTTAATAATCTGATCATATGTAGAAGTGATTTTTCCTTTCATACTTATGTTATATATGATGAATGATGAATGGGTTAGATTTGGTGTAGGTAAATCTAATGATTGGGTTTATTTATATCCTATGCAATAATTCTAATTTCAACTTATTTAAATCCTATGCAATAATTTTAATTTCAACGTAGTTAAATAATTTTAGTTTACAATGTTGAATGTAATGAATCATTTTTTTCTTTTATGTAGAAATCTAGTAGAACAAGTGCATTGAACTGTTACAAACCATCTAAAGTAGTGCAGACAACTGGATCGATTAAAATGTTGAAGAAGAAAAAGGAATTGGCATATGATCATAGTTGTCATAAATTTTCTTATATTTATATTTTATCATAGAAGTGCTTTTAAAAGATTTACTTTGTTGTCATAAAATAATTATTTTGATTCTTAATATTTTAGTTTTTATAATACAAATTAATTAATTATCTAACATTATTTTTATTATTGTTATTTTATTGATAGGCGGAGAAAAATATGAATGAGCCTATTGTTGTACAAATTTTATTGAACTCGCAAGTGCACGAATCTATTGTAGAATAGATCAATGGTGACGAGTGTCGATCCCACGAGGATGTGAATTTTAATTATATGTAGAATTATTTTTCTATAAAGGTGGTTGGATTTGTGGTGAAAATAATTTAGACTATCTTAGAATTTAAATTGGAATGGCGGAATTAAATTAAAGTGGAAACTATTATAATTGAAGCGCTTGGGTATCTGGATCCGTATCAACATGCACCATGGGTTAAATATTCCTTATTAGTGCTAATTAAATCATGAGGGGGAAATCCACACCTCATGAATCACACTCTAATCAATATGGTACTAAGGGCTTATAGTGCCAAATAATAATAACCTTGTATTAGGGAGCCGGTGAAATCAGGGCGGTATCTAGACAAGATTATTATTATTTGTCGACGAAAAGTCAAAACATCCACAAAAATTAGAGGGGAAGAGAAAATAAATTTACCAAGTAAAGCCCATGACACATGTTGAGACTTCACCTTCAACCCAAGCTTGAAAGAAAATTAGCTACTCATAATTGAACTAGGGGTAAAATAGAAATTTATTAAAATACGTAGAAAATACAAGATGGAAAAGAAATTACAGAAAATGGAGCTCAAAAATCAATTCAGAGATGCCAAATTAGGGGGGAGAGACCACTTTTTATAGATACATTGAGTAAATCATGGTCATCGGATTAAAAACAGTTTGGGCGCTCAGGATTGCGCCACGTCATCAGTCAACAATACGCGGTTTGACCACGCGGTTTGAACAATGATACGGTTTGACCACATGGTTTGAACAGTCAATCGGCTTGAACAATGACGTGGTTTGGTTGAAAATAATCTTGTGTATATGCATGTACTGTACGCGCGATTTTTGGTCCACTAACATACTGTCACGTCACCGATCAACAGTACATAAGAATTTTCTCTAATGGAATCGTGACACCTCATCTATCAATGCCACATCATCGGTCAATGCCACGTCATCATTCCGTATGTGTGAACAGTGTCGTGAACAGTAACATGGACAGTACCGTACATGTGAACAATGCCATTTTTCTTTTTATACTCCTCATAAGGTTTTCGGCTGTCCTGAGTGAGCTCTCGTTATTGTGAAATGACCATGATGCCCCTAAAATACATAAAATACTTAATTAAAATAAAACACACATAATTAAATCACAAGAAGCTTAAATACATAAAAGTAAGGATGTTAGTAAGACTTGAAATGTAAAATGACGATTTTCTCCTTTATAAATATACATTTTCTAACACTCAACACACCCCCAACCAGCTTATTGCTAGTCCCTAGCAAATAAAGCAAAAACAAAATTCAAACCCAAAACGATTTTTTTAAACACTCTTGTTTATTCAATCAGACTAATGATAGTAATCAAATAAAAGTATAAGCATTATCTCCAGTCTAAAGAAACATCACACCCACATCCACCATTCACATGCATCAATCCAGCAGACTTTGTCAAAGTTACTTTCAAGAATAACATGTCAAACCCCAAAATCTCACTGATAGTAGTGACACTCTCACAAAGAAATTAAACCCAATAAAAATAGTACTCCAATGAATGGTAAATTGAGAGAAAATAATAAAGAAATAATATCACACGCTCTCACTAGGATGAAAGAAATATGCTCTTAGCTTAGAAATAATAATCTGATCTCAAGTCAAACAAAATGCTAGTCAACTCAATTTATTTATTTATTTATTTTTATGTATTACTACATCTTTTTAGCCCATATAACTAACTTCTACTTCAGACTATAGCTCCCTAAAATCATGAAGGACTTTTATTAGGATGTAATGTAGGCTAAGGACATGGCTAACAAATGAAGGAAATAGAAAAAACAAAATATATGTTTGAGAAAAAGTAGAAATCTTTTGGAAATTACAAGGTGGATTTCACCTATTATTATTTTTTCTTTTTTTTTTAACAAACAATTTTTTTGTTTTTGTTTTTGGCACAACTTCACTGAACAAAATAATTATTTACATTTTTCTCAAATATAAATAGGTGATGGAGCTTGTAAGATATCAGATAATACTCCAAATCGGAGTGGGTCAAAATGATAAGTTGAAAAAGAAATATATATACATATATTTTAAGGCTTAAAATGGTTAACTATGGATTTTTTACAAAAATGATGGCTAGAAAGACAAAGTTGAGAGAAAACAGACATATTTTTTTAAAGCACTGCAAACAGACATGGGGGAGAATTCAAAGCCTTTGAATCATATCTTAGAAGAGAGGGAATAGCTCTAAGACATTCTTGCCCTTACTTACATAAACAAAACGGCAAAGTTGAGAGAAAACACAGACACATTGTGGAAACTGGACTCACATTGCAGCCCAAGCCAAAATGCCATTGAAATATTGGCAAGAAGCCTTTACATATGCTGTATACACCATTAACAGACTGGTATCACCTGTAGTTGGGAGCAAAACACCCTTTGAATTGCTGTACTCTTCTAAACGAGATTACTCTCAAATTAAAGTGTTTGGCTGTGAGTGCTTTCCTTACCTAAGACCCTATAATAAGCACAAATTTGATTTTCACACCTCCAAGTGTGTCCTGTTAGGAGTAAGTATTGCTCACAAAGGATATGTACGCATGGGTCAGTCTGGCAGGATTTATATTTCAGCTAGTGTGAGGTTCAATGAAAACTTCTTTCCTTTCTCAAATTATCCAAATTTCAACAAAAATGAGTCCATGAATGAAAGTGATTTTACTACTCTCTCTGAAAAGTTTCAAGTTGTTTCCTTCCCTGTCAACAGTCTTGACAATTTCACACAGCTAGCAGCTGCACACAATCATTCTCAAGACACTGCTGGAAATATGGAACTTCCTTAAAATCTTGTCCAAGATGAAGCACAACAGACCTTGGAGACTAACACATTATCAGGTAACCACTCACCTCACCAACCCTTGTTACATATTCCAGAAGACAGTCCAAATTCACTCCCAGCCACAGAACTAAACACTTAAAACCTTGGTAAACAAAAAGCATGGCCATCACATCCTATGATAATAAGATCTAAAGCATGAATTTTCAAACCAAAACTATACCAAATATCTACCCAAATCCAATCCCCTCTTCCCAAAAACACATGTGAAGCCTTAAAGGAACCGAAATGGAAAAAGGCAATAGTAGATGAGTACAATGCCCTGATGAAAAACAGAACATGGACCTTGATACCTAATAGTCAAAATTATAAGTTAGTTAGAAACAAGTGGGTGTACAGAATAAAAGAGAATCCTAATGGTACCATTAATAAGTACAAGGCCAGACTTGTTGCTAAAGGATTCTTGTAAACACTAGGTGTTGACTTTAAGAAGACATTTAGCCCTATAGTTAAGGCTGCAAAAATTAGAATTGTTCTAACTTTGGCAGTGAATAACAACTGGATGCTGAGGCAAGTGGACATAAACAATGCATTTCTAAATAGAGACTTGACTGAGGAAGTGTACATGCCACAGCCTGAAGGATTTGAAAACAAAAGCAAGCCAAACTACATATGCAAGCTGAACAAAGCACTGTATGGACTAAGACAGGCTCCTAGAGTCTGGTTTGACAAGCTGAAGAGTGCTTTATACTCTTGGGATTTTGAAAATTCTAAGTGTGACACATCATTATTTTTCAGAAGAACAAAATCAAATATAATTATTATGCTCATCTATGTTGATGACATAATAATAACTGGAAGCAGCAACAAGGATGTCGAAGAAGTGATTGTAAAGCTGAGCAAAACCTTTGCCTTAAAGGATTTGGGTAATTTAAATTTCTTACTCGGGATACAAGTTACCAGAAATCAAGATACCATCATGCTCTCTCAAACCAAATATGTTCAAGATCTGTTGATAAAAGCATAAATGACTGACTGCAAAGGCATAAAAACTCCTTTCAGCACTTCAGAAAAGCTAAAAAGAAATGAGGGAGCCAATTTTCATGACCCTACACTTTATAGAAGTGTCATAGGAAGCCTACAATATGCAGTGCTTACAAGACCTAAGCTTGCCTTCTCTGTGAACAAGCTTAGTCAGTTTATGTCAGATCCTAGACAGTCACATTGGATAACATGTAAAAGGGTACTGAGATATCTTAAGAATACAATGAACATGTGCCTAAGGATAAAAAAAGTCAGAATATTTTGATCTCACTGCCTATACTAATGCAGATTGGGCTAGTGATCCAGATGACAGAAGGTCAATCAGTGGCTATTGTCTATATTTGGGTAATAACTTGGTGGCTTGGAGTTCAAGAAAACAAGGTGTGGTTGCTAGATCAACTGCAGAGTCTGAATACAGAGCTATGGCTGTATGCAGTGTTGAAATTACATGGATCAGTTCATTGCTTAATGAGCTTGAGTTAAAAGTTCAAGGAACTCCAGTGATTCTAAGTGACAGTACCAGTGCAGCAGCCATAACTGCCAATCCTATATACCATTCGAGAACTAAACATTTCGAGATTGGTCTTCACTTCATTAGAGACAAAGTTATGAAAGGTGAAATAAAAATAAGTTTTGTTGCCAGCAAGGATCAAACTGCAGATGTTCTAACTAAACCTCTGCCATACTATAAATTTGACTACTTCAGAAGCAAACTCAATGTCTTTGCAAGACCTTGTGTTTGAGAGAGGGTGTTGAAAGTAGCAGCTGTGAAAATTCAATAGCTGACTCTGATGACAAGTTAGCATGCCACCTCAGCTACACTCATTTGCAATCAGAAAATGTAGAAGATTTACTGAGCTGGCAAAATGGATTTACTGAAGAATCTCAGCAAATGAGCATGCAAGAATTACGTTTCTAGAAGCTGAAAATGATTGGCTGATATTTGTCATATTCACAGGTTGTTATTTGTTCATTTCCAAATCTTAGCCCTTAGGCCAACTGTTTCTTCTTTTTCCTCTCTGTATGTAAATGAACCTAAGCTTGTATTTTCATTCATTCAAGTCGGTATCTTTTATAAAGCATTTTGTGATTTATGCTTTGCTTGCTGTTCATAAGTAAGTTATAGCAAATTTAAGTTGTTGGATCCTAAACTTGATCCAAGATGAATAAATTCAAGCCCAACTCATGCAAGGTTCCATGAATAGGTGTGATTGGTGAGGTTTGAATTATTTGTGTTAGGTGTGGTGGGTTTGGTAGGTGAAGATGAATGGTTATTAATTTTTTGTAATTTCTTATTTGAATGGTTGTGATTAGCTTGTTTCATGTATAAATACCCCCTCTCCCCTTTGGTTTAAGCATCAAGTGAAGTAACAAAATCTCTAAGTTGTAGAGAGTGAAAAATAAGAGTTGTAGTTGGTGAGGAGTGTTATTGAAGAAATAAAATAGTGTGTTTTTTTAGTGTCATATGTGTTAACTTTCCAACAAAAATTACTGGACATGAACTTTCCTACTGCTTAATCTTTCCTGCAGCCAAAATTAGCTATAACCAATAAAAGAAATTTCATTGACTATATAGCCACAGCCCACAAGCCTGGATACTGATGCCTCTGAATTATGTTTCTCGAGCGAATGTGCAGTCCGCTAGCTTACATCTTGAGGGCTAGTGAGCTGATCTGCATGTTACACAAGGACTTGTTTTAGTTTAATTAATTACCTGATCTACATCGCTCAAGTTCACTTCACCAAATTAATAAATTGAAGCACGTCAATTTACGAAGAGGGCTGGTAAGCTGAAATTTTTTTCACGGTAAAAAAATTAAAGAGGAACTAATTAACTATGAATAATTGCATTGATAAACTTTTAGTTTAATTAATTACCTTGAGGATGCATTTGATTATTTTTACAAACATTAATCTAATTTTATGTTTGGTGCAAACAAAATGAGTTAGGATAGCATGTCCTGCCCTACATCTTTTTTTTTTTTTTTAAATCTGGACCCGCGCTTTAATAAGATAAATGTAAAACTTTTTCCCATAAAGATGGAAACCTTAACTATGAACTATTACTTAGCATAATGTTATATAAACATATAAATAAACACACATCTAATCGCTTCTTATTGATATCACAACAACTTACATTCTGGGGAAAAAAAAAATACTAAACCCTCAGGGTAATAGACATTATCACATCTGATCACTTCTTATTGGAGATACAAAAACATACATTCAGTATTGCAAAAGCCAAATTAATCATATAAAGAAGCAGAAAGGCGTGGGGTAAGAAGCACTTCAAGTGGAGTAGCTTTAGCATAGGTCAAGGATTTTGCCTCTTCCATGTCAACTGGTGCATCTGATGGGGTTGCAAAATCAAACCCATGTAGTAATGAAGCAAGTATTAGTGGCATAACTTGAAAGGCAAACGAAATTCCAGGACACATTCTTCTACCACTTCCAAATGGTATAAATTCAAAATTCTGTCCCTTCAGATCAACGTCCTTGTATTTTGTAAGAAATCTTTCTGGCAGAAATTTACAAGGCTCCTCCCAAACTCCTGGATCACGCTGAATCTTCCAAGCATTAACAATAAGTTGTGTGCCTGCAGGGACATGGTAACCACTGATGGTGCAGTC
The DNA here is from genome assembly GCA_034663535.1 of Citrus x limon. Classification (NCBI taxonomy): domain Eukaryota; kingdom Viridiplantae; phylum Streptophyta; class Magnoliopsida; order Sapindales; family Rutaceae; genus Citrus; species Citrus x limon. The sequence goes on from CM067997.1 coordinate 28,315,722, forward strand.
TTCGATAGACTCGTGAGGTAGTAAAAGTGGCGCAGCGGGGTATAAACGCAGTGTCTCCTTGAGGACGACCTGCAAATGAGCTAAATTTATCATGTCTGATTCATTCACTTGTCTATTTGTACCAACATGAACGTCTAGTTCATTTTGAGCCTTCTCTAGAACATCGCGGTTGTTGAGAAGTAGGGCGATAGCCCATGTCAATGTTACTGCGGTAGTGTCTGAAGCTGCTAAGATTAGAGACTGCAAAAGTAGGAGTCAGCTCGATTATATATATAAAATAGCTTTTTGCCAATTGACATGTTATCAATAATTTATGCATTAGCTGTGCTTAAGTTTTTTTCAGGACAATACCAGGCATATAGCTTTAATAACAGTGTCAGTGTCATCGCCATCAGGAAGCTGCTTTGTTTTGTCATCAAACAAGGACAGCATCACATACATAAAGTCTTCATCTCCCTTAACCTCGCTAGAACCTCTTTTGCTCTTATGCTCATCCAGCCATCCTTGCAAAACGAGGTCAAATTCTTTAGCTGTCTTCTTCATTAATTTCTCGTATCCGCCGATATCCAGCCATCTCAGAAACGGAAAAGCGTCAGACACCACAAACTTACCAAACAAGTCAAAAAAGTCGGTCGCATGCTCTTGAAAATCAGAACTGTCTTGTGAAGTGTAACGTTTTCCTGCAATTATTCTCATGATAATATCAAGTACAATCCCCTCAATCCAGTGCTTCATCTCCACTGAAACCTTATGTGAACTGCTCCTTTTGCAATTCTCGAATAACCCTTTGATTGAAGCTTTCACTTCAGACTCTCGTACATGTTTCAGCTTCTGAAGTTGATTGTTTGATAAAAGCTCAATCGTGGCCATCTTGCGAGACTCTCGCCAGTAGTTGCCGTATGGGCTGGCAGCAATGGCCAAAAAATTGTACCCTAAGAGATCCATGGCCATTGATCTGGGACGATTTGCAAAGGGTTTGTCGTTGATGGTGAAACATTCTTTGGCAATTTCCCAATTGCTGACCACTAAAGCTCGATTCAAGCCCATTTTCATAGTGAATATTGGACCGTATTTATCAGCCATGTCGCCCAAAAGTCTATGAGTTGGCTCTTGCCCTCCAAAGAGATGTAAATGGCCAATCAAAGGCCATGCTCCCCCAGCCACTGGTGCTTGATGAGGAGCTTGTGTCTTTTTTGTTCGCCCATTTAGTGAAATCAAGAGTAAAAGTAAGAGAAATATTACAAAGCCTGAAATTATTGCAAGAACAGTTGATTCTAGTGTAAGAAAAATGGCCATTTCTAATTGCTTTTTGCTGGCTCTGAGACTCTGATCTGAATGAAGAGGTTACTTCAAATCAATGTCTGGTATATAGATAAAATTTAAGAGCATGTAGCGTAAGGTCTGCAGTAAAAGTTTCGTCTAGTCAATGATTATAAGATAATTACAAAATTGGTAATATACCCTTAAAATGCTTTAAACACTTATTTTAATAAAATTTTATATAACTAAAATTCTTATAAAGTAATTGTACTATTAAGGAAAAGCTTATAAATCAAACAAAATATATTTTACTTTTCCCAATTTCATTAATTTGAGTCTCTGAATTCTTATATTTACAAATAATTCCCATACCTAGGGAGAGACTCGTCTAAGATATAACAAAATTCAAACACTTTTTACTTTTCTAGTCAGTTTGTTGCTTTGTGAAATCAAGGGATGCTTCTAAAGTCTTAGAAAATGACGGTTTACTACTTTAATCCATGGCAAACATAAAAATTCGACGACCAAGTCATTTTATTTTTCATTTTCCAATCCAAATTCATGACTCAGGAATCAAAGTCTTGCAAATTTTTTTTTTTCTTCTGTTAGGTTAGAAATGTGAATTATGAAGGATAATTTTTGCTCATTCTTTGACTGAATGGCCATCAAACTTTGCCCTATTGTTAACCATTGAAACAAATGATGATAGATTAATATTGAGAAAAATAATTAATTCAAATAAAATTTAATATTTATGTGGGATGGAGAATAACCCTCCATTGAGTTGGTTGGCATTTCCTTCTCTTGACGATGAAATGAAAAAATAGTCTTTATTTAATTGATATAATATTATTCTAGTATAAATTATTATTACTATTAGTAATTAAAGGAATAATGGATAGAAATCTTGAAGCAAATCTTATAATTCATAAACAAGGATCTAGGGGTGGGCACCATAAGGTTCGGTTCTTAAGAATAGAACAAAAATCAAATCAAATTTTCAAACCATACCGAAATATTATGAAATTTAGTTTAATTTAGTTTGATTCGGTTCGAACATTATTTTCATACAACAATTTATTTTCACTTAATTTTATTAGATTTTACAATTTTCATATTATTTTACTAGATTTTACAGTTTCCACCTGTATTAACTAGCAACTGTACATTGAATGACTACCTAGGCTTCGTTTTAATTTTTTTTTCTCACAATCAATAATTAAATTGTTAATTACATCCAACTATCAAACCGAGTAACCAGCCATGCACGTCAAATTAATCAGAGAGTAACTAATTGCTATTATAAAATACAAAGCACGTCTTTATCGCCTCTTTATTCTTCTTAGAACAGTGAAAAGAAAAGTCAAAACCTAACAATTTTGCATACCAGCTGAAGGTGTCAGTAAAGAAAGCAACTTCATAAATACATATCCAAGCAAGCACCCACCAATCGAAAAGTAAGAGTCAGGAAGAGCACTTTGAATTTATTGCATGGTGATTCCAAATTTCCAATCTTACGCATCCAGCGCGTGCCAGAAGAGAGATAATATTCAAAATTACTATGCCTGACCCTGACAGCTTGAACCGCGAGTGAGTGACGAGCGGCAGCCGGCGAAGATGACAAGAAAAAATATGGCCTTTCTTTAGTTGATCTGTAAATATTTTGGAGTAAATTATTATTACTGTTATTGATTTTAAAAAATAAAATTAAAGGAATATTATTGGATATGAATCTTGAACCAGACCTTATCATATCCACGTATCTGCCTCCGGTCTTGGGTCCATTCATCAAAATTCTAGATTCGCTCCAACTCCATTTTAAACCTATTTAATAAATCCAGTTCATTTAATTAAAAAATTAAACCTAGAAGAGAATCAAAATTCCAAACGATGAAAAAAAAATTTTAAAAAAAATACAAAACTAGTTACTTTTGACACTGCTCTAAATCTCCTTAAACCCCTCTTTAAACAAAATTACCTAAATAACTAAAGATAAATTAGTTCTTTTTTTTAATCAAAATTCAATTAAATGCTAAAATAAAATTTTCTTTTAATTATATATTACACCCACCACATTTCATAATTTATATTTAGAGAAAAGACTAATTATACCCACAAAGTTTAGAGAAATGGTCATGAAGACCCCTAAATTTTCAATAAGGAACACAAAGATCTCTTTTTACTATAATATTCTTTGAATATAGTAAATAATTTTTTTTAACATTTTTAATAAATGTAACAAATATAATATAAATAATTAATTTGTCTAGTAGATTGCAAAATAATAAAATAATAAAATATTTTTAATATTAAATATATAAAATGTATATATTATTATGTCTATTTTAATACTGTATTTCTATTTTTGTAAAACGTTGGAGTCAATTTAATAGAACCAAAGAGTATTATGGTTAGAAGAAGTTTTAGTGTCTCTTATTGAAAGTTTAGGTTCTTCATGTTTGTTTCTCTAAACCTTGAGAGCGTAGCTATAATTTTTCCTTATATTTATATTTTAAACATTAACTGAAGATATTTTTTTTCTTTTTGTGAAATCTTTAAAAATTTAGAATTATTTTAAAGTAAAATTTTATGACAAGATGATTGATTTTTATTTTATAAGTTAGTATTTTATAAATTAAACTTGCAATATTCTAGATAAAAAATTTTAAAAGGTGTTAAAAAGCTTCGCTCATAGTCTTTATCGTTGTTTGCTCCATAAAAATTAGAGTTGGATCCCTTACCATCACACATACTTTTCTTTTTAAATTCTTAATTAAATAAATTTATCTTTTTATATATATAAAGGAAAAAGGACATCTACCCTCTAAAGTTTGGAAAAACAGTCGAAAACACTCCCAAGTTTTTAATAAGGCACACCAAGACCCGCTTATGATACTTTGACTCTATAAACTCAAAAAAAATTGACCCCAAAATTTTATAATAAATAGAAATATAATATTCAAATAAATAAATAGAAATTAAATTATTTTGAATATTATAAAAATAATTTTAATATTATTAATAGGGAGATATATTGTTAATTATTTAATTATACAATATACTTAACCCAAAGATTTATTTAGGATTTCTATAATAAATATAAATGTATTTTGAAATAAATATAATAATTTAATATTTAATATTATTTTAAATGTTAAAAATAACTTAATATTATTAGTCTTCTAGATTGACTATAATATTTTCTAAATACTAAATTCAAAGGATATTATAGTCAACAAAAGGTTTTGGTGTTTTCCTTTTAAAAATTTGAGGATCTTTGTGACTATTTTCTCAATTTTTATGATTGTAGGTGTCCTTTTTCTTAAAAAATTGAATTTGTTTTCATTCCTTCTCTAGGGTGTAGCATGGCATAGAGCACATGTACGTTCACCAATGGAAGCACGATGAAGAACTCAACACTAGGTTGAACTGCTTTTGTGTTGAAAATATAAGTTATTATAATAAAATTTTCAAATCTTCGAAGTTGAAAGCATTTATAATGGAAACTCTTTTACCATTTATGAATGGATTTAATTGAGGAGAAAATAAGCGATAACAAGAGTTTGTGTTAACAAGGAGTAAGTCAATAAGAAAAATATATTTTGTATTACTAAGAGTTGAAAAAACAGATAAAGAAAAAAAAAGGCTGTTGATATTATACTAAAAAACACTGTAAGAGCAGAGTTACATAAGTCTGAATTTTAATTAAGGATATTTTGTAATTATAAGAGATTAAGAGTGTCATAAGAAATTTATATTATTTAAAACATTTTAATAAGGTAAATTAAAAAAAAAAAAAGAGATATAAAAGGTTCTTAGAGAGTGCCAATAGTTCAACTCTAGAAATTAACAACTTCAAATTAATTAAAAGTCTCAATCGTAGGTGAACTCATTGTTGTCATCATCCAAATAGTTCAATTAATATTAGTGTCGTCTCTTAATCCAATTAAAATTCTTGCTTGAAAGAAGAGATCGATGGTCCAAAGTTGTATTAATTAATTTTGACTTTGAACTTAGCATGGAGGAGAATTAATCAAGTTGTGTGAATAAAATATGGTCTTGGCTCCTTCAAGGCTCATGTATGTGTCACATACGTCTATTGTTAACTTTTTTTTTATCAATTAATTACTTGATTAATTAAGGCTTACGTGTCAGACGCTACTCCCCGTTTAAACATTTACGAAGTCTTTTTGATTAATTGATCAATTCAGAAGTCCTTTCCAATTTATTCAAGTGAAATGGCTAGTAAGGCTTACATTCACAATTTTAGCATTTTTGATTTATACAAGTCAATTTATTTAATTAATTGATTAATTGAGAATGTGAATTGTTTGAATGCCTAAGGTGGATAACATGTAAGAACAGTTCTAGTCGACAAAATTTGAATCGCCAATAGAGGGGGCTTTACAAATTAGTATTAAAATCAGACTAGTATATGTTTTTTTTTTATTTAATGTAGTAAGATATATGATATGTTTGGGATTGAGGTTAGACAGCTGTACCTTAAAAGATACAACATTAAAGTGTTTGGTAAACACTACCTGTTGTATCTTGAAAACTATGTTGATATGATTTTTCACTTATATAATAGAAAATCTATTATATCTTTAATAATTTTGTCAAAATTATTATTTAAAATTTATATTTACTATATATTATTAATTTTTTTTTCATAATTATAACTTTTTTTAAGCTACAGCACCTCAAACCATAGTCAATAGACTCGTACTGGTTTCGGCAACTGAAATCGACTACTCAGATATCCCATAGATTTATTGACATTTTCCCCTTAACAGAAATAAAACGCGTGCATATCTTTGAATTAGCTTGTTCAATTCAATTAATGTTGACGACAGTGAATGGGATCTCGGTTGTTGGAATTGATTTTATTCAAACTGAATAAATTAAGGGAGGATTGTGAAGTGAGAGTGAGAAATGTGGATTTCTCCCATTCCAGTATTTACTTCAACATTTTAAGGGAAAATTGTGAATCTCACTTCATGGGCTCCACTCATTTTTAGAGTGGGGAGTGGGAGTGGGACTCCCATGGGGAGAGGTGGGAGTAGATTTCCACTCCCACCTCTTCCTTTTATACCCTCCTTTTATTAAATTTAATATTTTATATTTAATAAAATAAAATAAATAATATTATATTTATTTAAATAATATTATTATATTTATTTAAATAATAATAATATATTTATTTAATGTTAATAATTAATAATAATAAATAGTTTATTCTAAGAAAATATTAATTTTGTACTAAATAATATTATATTATTATTTTATATAATAATTAATTTAATATAATTATATTTAACAAATTTAATATATAATTTAATATAATTATATTAAATAAAATAAAATAATGTTTCATTTCATATTTACCCTCATTTTATTAAATTTATTATAATTATATTAATAAAATAAAATAATTTTTCATTTTATATTTACCCTCCTTTTATTAAATTTACTATAATTATATTAATAAAATAAAATAAATAGTATTATATTTTTTAAATAATAATATTATATTTAACTAAATAATAAATTGGTTTGATTCTAAGTGAAAATTACTTAAAAATAATATTATTAAATTAATAGAGAATTAATAATATTACTATATACTATCTTTATTTGAAAATATAATATTATTATATTTATTTAAACATAATAGTATTATATTTATTTAATATTAATAATTAATAATAATAAATAGTTTATTCTAAGAAAATATTAATTTCGTATTATGTTAATAGTAAAAATATTTCATTTATATTGCCCTTATCAATAATTTTTAGTTTACATAATTAAAATTAAAATTAATAAAAAATTGTGATGTACATAATTAAGAATATTAATAATTACTCTAAATTTACAAATGTAATAAAATAAAATTTTATTTATCAAAGATATTTTTTATTAACTTTGTAATTAAAAACTATAATTCCTTAAATAAGGGTAAAATTGTAATTTGAAACTATTTACCCCTAATCCAAGACAAAGTAAACACATAAATTAGATTCTAATCTCCATTCCATGCTTCTATTCCAGTGTAAGTAAACAAACTACTTCCACTCCCACTCCACACTCTCAATCATAGGATTACCACTCCAATCCAAAATGTAAATGCTCATTTAGTACCTTTTTTTACTCTCTTTTCTCTCTAAAAAAAATCAGAATTTATCATTTATTTGTTACTGTAGATTCTCTTATCTTCCTCTTATTTGTTAATTTCCTTATCAAATTAAGATGTTTTCTCTCTCTTTTCTCTTTTTCATTTGTTAAAAAATTTATCAGTGCATAACCCAATCTAACAACAAGCTACATTTGTAAGCTTATATTAGAGCCAAAATTAAAAGTTGCCAAGATTTTAAATTCTAACAAATAATGATTCAATCTACATTAAAGGACAAATAAGGAGACATTTAGAAAACATTAATTGAAAACTAAGTATTTCATAAAATAATAGAGTTTATATTTTATTTTTAATTTTGTCCCTCATTCAACTATATTTTTTTCTTTCAATAGGAGTTAGAGATTTGTTTTATAAAATGATTTAATTTTATATTTCCTGAACTAATTGAAATCATTAGGAGGTAAAAACTTTATTACTGCTTTAACATATTATAAAAAATATTATGATTTGATATAATTGAAAGAAACATATATCAATATATATTATAACATCGTCACTAGTATTAGAAAGTTGCAAAATGGAACATAGTAACTATGTTATAACATTGTCACTAGTATTAGAAAATGGAACATCATCAAGTCATATGAATATATGGTTTGGTCTAATTGCAAAATGGAACACAATAACAATTAACAACATTTTCAACTATAACTTTCATGACTTTTAACTTCACAGTCATATTTACTTTTTTTCTTCTAATTATATTAAATAATTCAAATATATGACATTCTCTATCAATAAAAAAATAATAATTTCATAATAATTATTTTATGGTTTAATTTTAATAATTTATATTATAAGCTTATTTATTAAATATATGTATTTCTCTAAGAGTTTTGATATATGTGTTCTTTTACTCCTTTATATGCACCGATATTCAACAAATATTTATCATAAATTTATAAATTAGCCCAAACTCATTAGAAGTCCTAGGTCCGCCCCTTCATTGAGAGTTAGAAATCTCATCTCAAGAACCCTACAGATTCCCCTACTGTTGTTATAAAAGAGTCTGTTAACTCCAATTGAACTCGCCAATCCTACTATTTATGTTATAACTGATATGCGTGTTAAAAGAATTGTATAGAATTTATAAATGGAACTGATAGCATGAACCTACTAAAATCTTAAAATTACTGGAATACACACACACACACCGCTCAATCTTTCATCTGCTGAAGGATCCTGATCAAATGATGTTGATATAGACTGTTTTGTCTCCATCGTGTGCCGCCTTTCATTGAATTAAAAGAAACCCAGAAGATGAATATCAAAGAAAACATGACTGTAGCTGAAACTAGCTATGACCAATCAAATGAATATTCATGTGATATATAACCACAAGCCTGGACAGTGAAGCCTCTGAATTATGTTTCTCTTGAACAAATGTGCAATCTGCTAGCATAACAGGCCATGGTGATATACCACTTTCTGAAACTAGGTAAATGCATTTCAATCCATTCCTGAATGGAAGACAATGAGATGCTTATACGTTTCTATAATCAATTGTTCCGCAAGTAACATGTAGTTCAGAAGCTATAAATTACCACAGGTACTTTGCGTTACTACATATGTACTTGTTTTATTTTAATTATTAATTACCCGATCTGCAATGCTCAAGTTCACTTCAATTCATAAATTGAAGTATGTCAATTTATGAAAGAGCCGCAGGCTGAAATTTACGCTTGCAAAAAATTAATGAGACACTTATTAACGATGATCAGGTATATTTATACAATATTTTACCTTGAGGGTGCATTTGGTTGAGTGATAAAAGGCTTGGGATTGAATTATTTTTACAAACTTTAATCTAACTTCTTGTTTGGTGCAAACAAAATGATTTAGCATATAATCCTAGCCCACACTTTATTTTTAATAAAGGATCTGCACTTTAATTAAGGTTATATGTAAAATAGTTCTGTGACATACTGACAATAACAAATTGTGCATATAAGCTTTTCATGATCGTGCATACCAGGCATAAGGCTTTAATAACAGTGTCGGCATCGCTATCAGGAAGCTGCTTTGCATTATCACACAGCAAGGACAGCATCACATAAATGAAATCTTCATCTCCCTTAACTTCGCTAGAACCTCTTTTTATCTTATGCTCGTCCAACCATTGTTGCAAAATAATGTCAAATTCTTTAGCTGTCTTCTTCATCAATCTCTCATTTCCGCTAATATCCAACCATCTCGAAAAGGGTAAAGCATCAGACTCCAAAAACTTACCAAACAATGTAAAAAAGCTGGCTGCATGCTCATGCAAATCGGTACCCTCCTGTGAAGTGTAACGTTTTCCTGCAATAATTCTAATAATGATGTCAAATGTTGTGCCCTCGGGCCAATGCTTCATCTCCACTGAAACTTTACCGGTAGTGCTATTTTGGCAATCCTCGAATAGCCCTTTGATTGAAGCCTTCACTTCAGATTCGCGTACATGTTTGAGCTTCTCAAGGCGATGGTTTGATAAAAGCTCAACAGTGGCTATCTTACGTGTTTCACGCCTGTAGTTGCCATATGGGCTTGAAGGAGTGGCCATAAAACCCTAAAATCTCCATAGCCATTCTTCTAGGCCGATTTGCAAAGGCTTTGCCGTTGGTTGGAAAACACTCTTTCGTAATTTCCGAATTGCTGACGACTAAAGCTCGATTTCAAATTGCATGTGGCAATTAATAAAATAAATTTCAACTGCATAGATTATTTTCAATTGTCTATCCCTGGTAAAAGCAGAGAATTTCCAACAAAGATTGTCATTGAAAATATTACTTTTCTAACTATGAATGCATTATCTATAATGGAATAACTCAATTGCAAATATTACTTACTTCTACTAATATGTAGTATTTTCGATTCCAAAAATCAATTATAGCAACGTGTATTGCCAACTATAGTTTAGTTCTTTTGGCTATTTTTGCCCTAAAAATTAATGTATTTCCAATGGTTATATTGAATCAAAATTGCTAATAGAAAAGCTACCGCAAAAGTCAATTGAAAATAGTATTTTTGATGACTCAAAGTGATCATAAAAATTATTTATTAGTTGTGTGTCCATATTATTTCTAATACGCATTTATCCTTTTTCCATGGCCTCAAAAAAAGCATATTTATGGTGGTCGGTTGGGAAAAAAAGTATTTCTACCCAAGGTATTTCACTTGTTTTGACAGTATTCAACAATCACAAAAAGTAGTTTTGCTTGTAGTATTACCAAATACTTAATTGATTCTCTTCATAATTGAAATACAGTTAATAATAATTATTTTAAAAACTACAGTATTACCAAACTAGCTCATAGGAAGAGCCCAAGCGTTTAGATCTCATAAAGATAAGAGAAATCATCGTTGATACTTGTTTATTGTATTTGTGTTTGGCACATATTAATTTAATTGTTTTGCTGCAGTAGCTAATTATGTTCTTCATCTTTTTGTAGTAATTCTATATAGAGGTAGCTAGCAGTTTGGTATGGCAAGAAGACACAATAAATAAGTCAAGTACTGGTATTCCGCTGAATATTCATTAGGACGTATACAATAAAGTGACGGTTCTATAGTAATAGGGAGTCTGAACATATTATAAGTATACATCGACTATGTTGCATATATTAACATGCACTCTTAGTGAATTATATAAACTCTAAACATGACCGAATGGATGTAAGAATTTAAACTCCAAACCACTTAAAAATCACCTTGTAGTCTACTTTTCCATAGTTTTATTTTTCTTGTTACAAGTTACAACTGTTTATATGACTAGTAAAAATAGAGTGTTATGTTTTTTTATTTCCTTAAATATATAAATTAGGATAATTTATTTGGGAAACATTTAACTTTATTTTAACTGGATTTATCTTAATTAATTTATTATTTTAATTGGGACAGCTCCCTTGTACCCCCTTCCAAAAACATGGCAAATGGTAAGATCGTAGCTATCTTTTCATCTCTGTAAGTTGCTTGTTGAATTATATTCGACCTATCTTCCCTTTCCCCTTAGTTAAATATGAATGATGATATGGCTTTTGTAATTAAATTTCAACCGTATAATGTTATACATGTATATGTGATAAAAGATTAATAAGAGTTGAGTACAACACTAAATTTCAAGTCCTCACCTAATTGTGACCTGTAATTTTACCCCTTAACAGTTGTAGGAACGGATGACTTCGCTTGTTAGAACAATTTTTAACTCAGGAATCAAGCTAGATCAGGAATACATATCCTTTTGCTTTTTCATCAATAAGAAAATGATTTTTCTATTTATTGATATTTGATTTATTTCGACAGAAAGGAAAAAAAATCAACCTGAAAAGCTCACAAAAATACCTAAATAAAACATAAAAATATAAACTAAACTTCTAATTAACTTTAATTTGACTAGCTGTATAGAAATCAAAATCCACAGCTTATATAATAATCCACATCTATAAACCGTTGAGCTTCTAACGTTATGGCCAACGCCAATGATCTGTAAAAAAGTGACTCCGCAAAAGCACTAAAAATATTTTAGGCATAGATATTAGAATTAGCAATAACAAGAATTTACTTATGAAGATGATCAAAATGCTAAACTTACTTTATTAGTCCTGATATCTCCGTCATTATGAATTTAAGTGAATCGACATTCCCTGCCTTGACCATATCTACATATTCGCCTGGTACAACAGAAACAATGAATTTCTAACTCAAATTCTCAATGAAAACATTATATAAATTCAATAAATTCTATTTATTTATTTATTTACTTTTCTTTATTATTTGATAAACATACCTTTAGCTGGATCGTATCCAAGGTCAAAATTGCCATGTTCTAATAGCTTATCGACAACAGCTATCCCATCGAATCCTGCCGTGGAAGCAATTGAGTATACAGGCATCTACAGTTACATGCTAAAATTTTTACAAACGAATTTTTTTTTTTTTTTTAACGAAAAAGATCAAATCCAGTACCCTTAGCACATGTTGTGAAAGCTGAACACCACGCTTTTGATCAGATTTTGCAACTTGCACTTTGTCCAATTCCTTTGAGGCATGTAGAAGTGCCACCCCTCCACCTTCAATTTTATCATATTGCAAGCACTATGATTCATCAATTAATCCAACAAGATAAGAGCTAAAAAAAAAAAATGTAAAGATATAAAAAAGGCTCTAATAATTACCAGGTACTGTTCCACTGTCCGTTGCAGCCTTGGCATCTTCTAGGGCGTTTTGAACTCTTTTATAGTTTTTATCCACTTCCGCTTTACTAGCTCCACCAATCTTTAAAAAAAAAATGAATAAAAACTCATCCAAATATCTTTTCAATAAGGCGTTGAGCATCCAAAATAAATGTATAATTCCAACCAAACCTTAAAAACAGCTAGATTACGAGAAAGCTTTGCAAGTCTCTCTCTTGCAAACTTTACTTCACAATCCTCTTTGCTCTCATTAATTTTAGATTTCAACTGTAGCAACGATCATAAGACCATATTAAATTGTTAATAAACATAATGGAGAACCTAATGCATTGTTGAATAACATGTATAAAGAAAAGAAACCACAACTAACCTCTTTGATAAGAATCAGTTTCAAATCAACCACAATCAAGACAATGACAGCAAGGCAATCATGAACTCTACAAAAGGAAGGAATAAATTTTCCAGCTAAAGGTTTACCAAGTTCAAGACTTGACAACAACGGCTAGTATTAGTTTTAGCCTAAACTTTCTCAAATCACAATCTTCGTGGATATAATAGGAAACTCTCCTATGTCAAGCCATAACATAGTCCTAAAATACCTCCTTATCTTTGTATAAATTGTATAGGATGATGTAAAGAAAAGGTGTGAAGAAGAAATAATATTTTCCTTCAGCTATTTAATATATATCAAATTATCTTTTACTCTTCACATCTCTCTTTGATCTTTGCCTGGCTGCCAAACCCACCAAGGATAGCTGTCTCATTATGTGATGCTCTAACCTGTAACGATGGAAAGGGCTAAGTACATAGTTTCAACAAAAGCTACCCATGACATAGTATATAATACAAAGCTTTTGTTTGGCATTGTGGAACAGTGGTTTTAAAATCGAACAGAAAAAAGCTCAGATTTTTCAAATTTATTGGAGTTGGGTAAACATAATTTTTCAAATTTCACAGTTTGTTGAATAATTCACATATCTAATTTAATGTAAATTGCTTGAAAATATTTCATAACCGTACATCTTTAAATGATAGGTGTATAGATTTACCAAATATTTTAACAATTTTGCTTAAGTTTGGACAACAATACTAAACAGAGCCGAGCCGAATACAAAACACAACAATACACACACACACACATATATGAATCTTACCTCTTTGCTTGAGCCAAGCATTTGTGGTACAAAATTCACACGGTCTTCAGTTAAAACCTAAAATGAAAAGTCAGAAACAAACTGATTTCTCTGTTGTATCACCGAATGAACATGTACCTTGCCTCCTGTGAGAATGGCAATGTCTTGCATGATTGCCGCTGTAGTATCTTGGCTTGTGAGTGGTTTGATAATGCAAACCTTCATTCAATTCAAAAACCAATCTTCACACACACACACACACACACACACACACACACATATATATATATATGTGTATATATATATATATATGTATGTATGTATGTATGTATGTATGTATGTATATGTATATTGTTGAAGTGTGAGTAGGGATGGCAATGGGCACCGCCCGCAGCGGGTTTGCCATTACCAAACCCAAACCCGCACAAAATTTAAATTACCAAACCCACCCGCAACCCGCAGCAGGTTTTAATTTTTTTTTAAAAACCCACCCGCAGCGGGTTTTAACAATTACCAAACCCGCAATGGTACCCGACGGATTTTTTACGGGTTTCCGTATTTAAAATCACAAATGTTTAATATATAAATTTATAATAATAACCTCAAATTCCATATAACATACTCAATTTTGTATTTAAACAATGTAAATGAAAAATTAAAATTTCAATATCAATCCAACACAAATTCTCAAATTTAAGTATAAATTACACAAATTCATTTAAAAAACACAAACTAGTATCTAAAAATAATAATTACATTTCATATTATCATTTAAAACAAGCTCCGAGAGAAGATATTCATTTCATTCACCACCATAAGCACCCATCCAACACAATGCCTATAATAATAATTAAGATTAATATTTTTAAATACTAATTCGAAGGGAAATGCCTTTAGTTTTCTTTAGTTTATGACTTTAGAATGGGAGATGGGCCACATACACACATACACACATACACAACTTTGAACCTTTGGCTATTTGGTAATTTGAATAATGACATTATTTTCTTTATATATTTTTATATTAAAATTAAATTAAAAATATTTGGAAAAAATATTGTGGGTTTGGTGGATATCCATGCGGGTATCCACTGGATATAAGGCTAATACCAAACCCACCCGCATCCATGTGCGTGTTTTAATTTATAATATTAAACCCGCCCGTAACGGATAAAATTACCCGCAGCGGGCGGGTTTTGGCGGGTGGGTTTGGGCGGGTTTGCGGGTATAATTGCCATCCCTAAGTGTGAGCTTCGAAACTGGTTTCCAGAAGATCAGCTATCATGTCGGTTTGAGGCTGTAATAATACACGACATGTCAACTGAAAATCATGCAAGCCCGTATGACAAATTTGTTTTGTCAGCTACATACAAATAAGTAAAGCATGCGCACATCACGTGCTTCTACTTATTCTATACGGTGTTAATAGCTGTCGTTTTGGGCTTATTGTGGTCATGAGGCCAGCACGTGTCCTCAAGTTTGTTATTTTCAGTCATTCAAGTGGGAAAATTCTGGGATTTGTTTGCTGGCTGACAACGGATCTTTCTAGAGCTCCTTAAGCTTGTATATATGGTCTTAAGGGAAGCGAAATCAGCGTGTGAAATGCTGGTTACTTCGTCTTTAAACTTGTATCTTGTTCTCGGTGATTGAATAAAATCTGCCGCTCTCTTCTTCAGTGGATGTAGGCCATCTTCAGGCCGAACCACTATAATTTGAGGCTCTTGTTTTGCTTGTTTCTGATTTGTTTTTGTTTGAGCGTGTTTAATTGCTGTTTCTATAACAAATATCAGAGTGTTCAGTGAGGTTTTGGGGATTCTTGGTTGGTTGATTTCCAATCGAGATTCAACATATATATATCTCTATATATATGAACAATACTTATTATCAATAAAATACTTCAAGTTTTTATTACCTTGCTTCCAACATAATTCCAATCTAGCATAAGAGATCCCGCCTCTTCTTGATCAACAGTCCGGGCAATAATTACTAAAGGTCGTCTAGTCTATAAAATAAAAATGGAAAAAGAAGAAAAGGCAGAAGCAAACAATCAACTGACCAAGTTGTTAATAAAAAAACATTAAACTTGTATACGATTTGTATATACAGATCCTCTTACATAGCTAGTTGATGCAATTGCTCGACAAATGTCCTCATTTGAGATTTCACCCTTATATATTAATATGAATGGATTTTTCAACACCTGAAAAAAAAAATGAAACAAGTACTTATTGTCTTAAGAACACAATAATTTAATTGATTACTAGTGTATCAAAGTTTAGGGATTTATATATATTGCAATGCTTACACATGTTTCCGTCTTCTTATTGGTGATGAAGTATGGGATATAAGACCCCAATCTAGCTTCATTCTTTTAACAAACAAAGGGGAAATGATTGAAACCCTCTCTTGTTCAATTTAAAAAGTAATCGACACTACTAGAAAAATGGTCTTTACTAACACTTGTCTTGTGACACTTTATTAAAACGTATCAGTAATTATGTATATATTTGGGTCATTTTCATGTTTAATAGATAAGTATCACAAATTACTAATTTTATGGTGTCAGTTGATTAAACATCAGACGTTATTGACACTAAAGTATTAGTAATCGAAAAAAAAATCAATTTTTGTTGTCATTACTACTCAAACCCAAGGCATCAAAACCATGGCTTTTAATGTTCAAGCAACAAACCATCAAGCCACCGTGCGCGAGTGTACACTGCTCATCGCACTTCAGTCTCTGAATTTCTTGGTAGGTAAACTTTCATCTTATTCCATTAATTCAATCTTCGACTGCCATAAATCTAACAAATTAAAAGGATTACGGTTATATCATTTAAATTCACCAACTTGGCAACTCCTTCTTCTTTCTTTCTAATCTTTTCTCTATTGGAAATTTGTTGCATTGTTCACTCCTCGTTAGAGAGAGAAAGAGGAGAGGGAGGGGTTGTGATTGTGGTTGTAGCTGTGGCTTTGGGAACTATAAGTTACGAACTGTTGGGGATCATCTCATCTAATAAGAGAAAGAGGAAAATTTTAAAAAATTTAAAATAATGGATGAGGTGACTACAGTCGGAGATGCAACGTTGTTGAGGAGTGGTCAAGCAACGTCGTTCTTGGATTCTCCTCCATCATTGCTGTGGCTATTCTTCCCTAAAAACCTCCCTCTGATATTTACTTTTCTCGCCTTTGCTCTTGCTTAGTTCCTCAAGATCTTCATCCCGTCCATTTAATTGTCTCCATTTTTATTGTAATTTTTTCCAGCATTTCTCTTTATTTGATTGGTTACATATTGCAAATTTTGTTGATTTGATATTTTCTCTGCATAAAAAATTAAATTTTTTAATAAAAAAATAGATTGACCTTTTCATAGGGGTTGGCGCTACAAAATGCCCTTTTTTTCATTGTGATTAATCTCTAATTCAAAGAATTATGGATGTATGATATAATAAATGTTAATTGAATAGAAATTTAGTGTAGGCTAATGTAATTAAGGAGTTGTTCTTTTGAAATAATAATATCTCATAATTTTTTAATTTGAAATAATAATATCTCAATTATTTTTTATGTTTATTCTATATGTTTTTCTAGATGCTCAGGTATAAAGAAAAGAGATGGGATTCTAAAAGGATGCTTGATTTGGGTGGAATGCCTTGGTTGCATTTTGCTACTATGTCGGCTCTAACAGTAGCTATTTGTATTTAAGAGGGATCAGGAAGTTCATCTTTTACCATCGCAATGGTCTTGGCTTGCATTGTATGTTCTTTTCTAACTTTATTAGTTGTCTCTTATGGACATGTGTGTAGTAGTGTGTGTGTATGTGAGTGGGTGAGTGTATATATGATCATCAATTTCAATAAAACATGCATGATATATGATAATTTTTCAGCTTATTGAATAATTACTTCTTAGTCTTGACTTGCTTTCTCTATTTTTTGTTCCTTTTTTTTCTCAGAAAAATATATACATTATCGTAGATTCATCTGCCATGTGCAGACTAAGACAGCCCAACATGAGGTTAAAGTGTTAACTTGTGATTTTTATTTATGAATATAGTGATATTTTTGGTAAAAAGGTATTAAGATTAATGATATAAGGCCTTTATTTGTAAAGTCTAGGTTTGTGAAATTCAAATATGAATTAAAGATTGCCTTAGAAAGATAGAGAATATGCAGAGCTTTAAGAGGTAGATCTCTTAATTGCCTTGAACTCTATATTTATTGTGAATATTCTGGATTAGTAGCTCCATCAATATAATGCATGAAATGTTTTATTATTCTAGTAGAGTATTTTGGAATGAGTTGACACTAATTGCATTATGCAAAAAGTGTGTAATTATCAAGAGTTAAATGTTTTACTCTCACACTTAGGCTTGGTGGCTAAAAGACATAATTGCAAGCCTTTTTTTTGAAAAAAAAAAATACTATGTTGTATTAGATATTAAATTTTATTATGAATTTGTTTTAGCTGGAAAATCATTGTTTTTTATATAATGAGAAATAAACACACTTTCTTGAAACTAGATGTTATACTGAAAACTTGAATGCTATAATATGCTCTCTCACTCTCTCTTATTCATATATATAAGAAAATGAATTCATCATCACATTTTTTTAAATTTATATCTATAGTTAAATATATTCTACCTTATTTCTAATCAAATGAGCTGCAACATTCTTGTTCTCTAATTTTCCTTTAAGATAATTGAGTTTATATGTTCATAACTTATGAATATTTTTACTTTCGAACAAACTATGTTTATTTCTATTAAGTTTTGTCTCTGTATTGCTTGTTAATTTATTTTGCAACTGTTCGAATTTGGCAACCAATTTCTTTTCCTTTTTCTTTTATTTGTTTGCATATATGGTTAACATGTTTAAAGTGTTTTTTCTTCAACCTATATCCCTAACCCATCAAATTCATCGACTGAAGAAGTTGTATGTGAATGAAGAAGTTGTCCGTGATAATGCATGATTGCAGTACTTATGCTCATGGAGTGAAAAATAATAATCCTTCTAAATTTAGCTTTTAGATTTGGTAAATTTAGCCCTTAAATTTAGTTACGAGTAGAATGAATTTGATTGGATAATAGCAGTTTTAAAGTATTTGAGATTATTCAATTATAAGAATAAGTTGTCTTGTAATAAGACGTCTTGTGTATTGAAGTATTTGGATTGTGTAATATATATTGATAATATTAAAATGTTATGAAAGGTTTTGCAATATAAATTGATTTTTGTTGTTATTTCTTACCGCTTTTTAATTTTATCAACAAATCAATGGGCAACATGTCATTTTATATTATTATTTTTTAAATAATAAATAAAATATTGATACCAGTAACAGTAATCACAAACACTAATATAATATTGTAATATTCTAATACTATGGTGTCATGATTTTGGTGATATTATAGTAATAGTAATCACTAACACTATACTCGTGACACTACAAATAAGTGTCACTATTTTTTTGACTACTAGATTACCGACACAATTAGCAAGTGTCACTAAAAGTAATTACTGACATATTCTAATGTCAGTAAAAACTATTTTTTTAGTAGTGCGAGACCCCACTATAGTTTTCAATCAATTGAAACTCCACTAGTGTTAAAAATTATAACGACCAAATCAAATTTCTAAGTCTTTCAAAACTTTAGACTAACAATTTTTTCAACAAAAACATAGTTTTATCATATTTTGAAAGTCAAAATTAAATAACTGAAGTTACAACAATTGATTTTTCCGTTAAAATTTTAATGGTTTCAATGGGTTTTAAAACTTGGGATGGGTTTCCATTCTTTTAAACAAATAATTCAACAATCAACTTACAAAGACAATGAATAAACGCTCATTTCTAAATCTTCCTATAGCCTTAGCTACAACCTGTCCAATCTTTCTGTCACTGTTTGCTGCTGTTGTTCCAACCTTTATGTAACAAAAGTACCAGCTTATTGTCATATCAAATAATTTCATATGACAAACTAAAGTAAGCGAATTAAAACTCATAAAGTAAATTCATGAACCTGAGCAATTTCGTCAGCTGAGCGAACCACTCGTGCTCTCCCATGTAAGGCCATGTTTGGTTGACAAGAGATGAGTTGAATTTAAAATCCTTAATAATTTCTTTTGTTTGGTTGGAATAAACTGACCTGAAATTATTCTCCATAGACATTTAATTTTTGTTGTAGTAAGGAATTCAGTTTCTTCTATGAGGTGGTAGGAATTCTAATTCCATAACTTAAAAATATTTAAATTGTCATTTGTAACTCTATTATATTTTTAAATTTCCAATTTTACCCTTACTTAAAATTTACATGATGAAACCCTAAATTATTTCCTATCTTACGATTTCTCCCTAACTAGCAGCCCCCTCTTTGATTTTCATCCATTTGCACAACCGATGCCATCGATTCATATCCGTTGCTATTGATTCATCTGAAAATAAGAAGAACAAGATGAAAACAAAGGTAAATGTTGTGATTTCTTAGATTTATTTAGTTGTTGATATGTTGATTTTTTTTCATTTGTTAAGTTTATGATTCTGTTTGGTTTCTGAGAAAATTATGGCTGAGTTATTTTTGTTCCGTTTGTTTGTTGAAACTAGACTTGATTAGTTTTCTTAATTAACTAATGATGGCTGAGTTTATTGAACTAGCCTTGATTTGTTTGTTTGTTGAGTTTATGATTCTGTTTGGTTGCTAAGAAAATTATGGCCAAGTTATTTTTTTTTCGTTTGTTTATTGAACTAGCTTTGATTAATTAATTATGGCTAAATTTATTGGAGTATCCTTGATTTGTTTGTTTGTTGAGTTTATGATAATGGGAATTAGTACTGCTGATGTTCATCTTTGAGTTTGTTAAGTGCATAATTATTTCAATTAGATAATGTTTTAAAGAATTTGATGTGCTTTGCCATGTAACAAGTTCCAATTTTCATTGTGCCAATCATAAACAAATCTAAGGCTATCAGGTAACAAGTTCTAGGTTTCTTCCACTGCATTCTTTCAAATTTTATCATTTTGCATTTATGAAATTATATAAACTTATCTGTCTGAGCTTCCCATCTTCAATTTTTCTTCTACTGCATCATTATTATGCTTGATGTGGCAATTATCTCTATAACTTAATCATATTTACTTTTGATTTTAAAATTTATAATGTTGAGTGTGGACCTCCTTCATTGGCAATTACTATTAGCTTGTAACTTAAGCATTTACATTTCTCAAATTATATAAACTTGTCTCTCTGAGCCTCCCATCTTTAATTTTTCTTCATTACGAAGCAGATGCCATGTGATCCTTTTGATGAAGTATTTGATGCTGTAAATGAGGTGGAATCACTTGAAGTAGCATGATAACTAATATAGAAACCTCAGAAGAGTGGAATACATGAAGGATAAATTTAGCACAAAAGATGTATCATTAATGGAGAGCAAGTAGACAGAACACATGAAAACTCCTTAAAAAAAAATTGTTATGTTTTGTTATTACATTTGCTGGATTGTAGATGTAATATTTGTTTTCGACTTCGGAGATTTTGTATTCTGGTACATCTTTCTTAATGGTTAAATGTGATAATGTGATATCGATGTTTTTTATTTTATTTTATCACTTTATCCATAGCTCTATTTCTGGTTTGCCTCAATTGAGATTTGGTGTTCTTTACTGTTAATTTTTAAAGTTAAATAATGTGCATTACAGCAAGATTACCAATGTTACTTAATTTTTGTTGCTTGATGCTTAAAGTTTCTAGTTTTGATGGTTGTAAAATTATTGCAACTACTTTAGTCTTTAAACTGGAGATAGTGGTGGTGTTTGTGTGATCAGCTTGTAGGACCAAGTGTTTCTGTTTTTTGGTTAGTAAAGTTCATATCTTTATTGGCCTCCTCAATTAAAAAGAATAAATAAATTATCTTGTGTGCATGCTTTGCTTCCTACTCTTTATTGGTTTATTTACTTGCATGTTTATTACTTATGATTTTGTCTTCCGTTAGGCAGTCCTTGGATTTCTAATTAATTTTTATTTTTTTCATTTTCTGCATATAGTTATTTTGATTTTTGTTAATTGTCAAAATTTAGAAGCATTTAAGTTTTATAAGGTTATGTTCTACGGCACCTACACTTGATCTTTGCTATTTCATTATTGCTATTAATTATATCTATATATATTCATTTTCTTTGGGATGGAAGTTTATATTTGATTTCTATCATTGATAGTTCAATATTAAGTCAAAGGATAAATTTTTTCAACAAAAAAAAAATTATAATTCCTTTCCCTATGAAATTTTATGTCAAACCAAACAATTAAATTTAATTTCACAATTCTCCTCCTCTCTTTTTTTCTCCCTTCCTTTCTATTTAACTCCTCTCTTTTCCTCTTATTTCTTCAAACCAAACACCACCTAAGTGTTTTTCAACTGTAGTTTTTGCCAAATGAATCCCATTTATTAGATCATTGGCATTTGCACCGGCTAGTAATGCCTTGAATCCATCATCGTACATTGCACGAGCTATGACAAGCGTATATTTAATGCCTGGAAATAGAAAAATCAAAACCTTCAGATAAGTTATCTGTTGTAATTGGTGTGCTAAAGAATCCAAGCAAACCAAAATTGCAGCCCAAGATCTTTAAATCAAACCAAACAAGATGCTTACGACAATGGACCAGGATTAAGTCTAATCAACTTTAATCAATCAAAAACAAAGATGAAAATCAAAGCAAGAAGTGAAAGAATCAAGAACAAGATGATTAACGTGGTTCAGCTGATTTGCATCAGCCTACATCCACGGAGAAACAATACAATTAGCTTCTATTGATTATCAAGAAGAATTACAGAGCTTTACAGAGCATATCACATATATCAAGAACAATCTAGATGTGACTTCAACTTCTTTCTATATAGCTCACAGCTTCTCTCTGTTTGTTACACCAGAAACAACTGTTTCAACAACTCTATAACTGACTTAGGGTGCGTTTGGGATTGAGGTGCTGTAGCTTTTAAGCTACAGCTGCTGTGAAAAAAAAGCTATAATTATGAAACAAAAGTTAATAATATATAGTAAATATAAATTTTAAATAATAATTTTGATAAAATTATTAAAGATATAATAAATTTTGTATTATACAAGTGAAAAATCATATCAACATAGCTTAAAAGCTACAGTAGCTAGTGTTTACCAAACACTTTAGTGCTGTAGCTTTTAAGCTACAGCTGCCTAACCTCAATCCCAAACGCACCCTTAAAACGAAGCCCATAAGCTCACGTGACGTGCACGTATAATAACATATTTTAATAACCTCGTTTGCACACGTGCAAGGCTTATGACTTGTTAAAATATAAATGGCATCTCGTCAAGTCGTTTTAGTGAGTAAATATAAAACCCATCAAAACGCTATACCCCATGTTATTTCACTTAGACAAAACAAGCCCTAAAACGCAAACACTCATTGTCGTTTTGATTAGCTCTGATTTGCTTCACCAAACACTCAACAATTCTCCACCTTGAACAAATCAACCTGATCATTATTTTTCCTCGACTTGTGTATATCAACAGACACATAGACCAGCCAAGTTCAAGCAAAACTTGAGCCAGATTGCAAATACCTTTAGACTATTATAGTTTGCTGGTTTACCATGCTACCATTTTAATGAGATTTTGTAATCCAGAGTAATAGAAAGATTAAGATTCACCAAGTAACATTCAGTTAGAAGAGTTTCCGCCCACAAACTTTTAGGGAGTTGTGATTGAACCAACACACATCTAACTTTATCCATCAAAGTCCTATTCATTCTCTTTGCTAACCCATTTTGCTAAAGAGTTAGGCTCATTGTTTTATGCCTTGCTATGCCTTCATTTTGCACAGTAGCTGTTAAATTGTTGATTGCAAAACTCAAGACCATTATCAGTCCTGAGTTTCTTCACCTTCTTTCCAATTTGATTCTCAACCAAGGACTTCTATTCTCTGAATTTTTCAAACACGTGATCCTTGTGCTTCAACATATAAACCTAAACTCTTTTTGAGACGTCATTAATTATTGACAGAAAATAACTATTACCACCTAGTGAAACTATTTAAGCAGGTCCCTTAAAGATTTAAGTGTATATACTCTAATATTCCATTGGTAGTGTCAGAGGAGATCTTAAAGCTATTTCTAGTTGACTTTTCGAAAACACAGTCTTCACAAAAATCCAAATATGAGATATTTTCATCTCCAAGCACCTATTGTTTCTGCAAGTCCATTAGATCCTTCACACTCATATGCCTAAGTCTCAAGTGCCAGAGTTTAGTTCTATCTTTTCCAAACCCAACAGAGACACTAGACAAACTTGTAATAGCTTCCCCATCTAAGACATATACCCCATTCCTCTTTGTACCTTTCATTACAATTCTGGATCCATTAGTAATCAACAGCCTTCCAAATTCAAGCTTAATACTAAACCCAATATGATCAATAACTTCAAGAGAAATCAAGTTCCTTTTTAGATCAAGAACATACCTAACTTCTGTAAGTTCCCAAATGGTCCTATCATGTAGTTTAAGACTCACATTTTCCATACCTATGACTCTACATACTGCATTGTTTCCCATCATTACATTCCCTTCATTAATTTCTTAATATTCAGAAAAATAATTCTTATAAGAGCACATATGAAAGGTACATCCAGAATAAAAAATCCATTTACCTCTTTGTATGTCTTCAGTGGCCACACAAACTCCTGCTGACTTATATCCCTCTTCTTTAACTGTTGTTGTATCACCATGTTAACCTTTTTTCTTGTTCTTCTTCTTAGGGAAATCTTTCTTAAAGTACCCCTCTTTATGACATTGAAAACACCTCAAATTCTGAGGTTTTGTCTTATTCTTTTCTGGTTTCTATTTTTTCTTTCCATCATTCTTGTTAGTTTTGCATTTTTACAATCAAACCTTCACAATTTTCCACGTCCCCTAACTTTTGTTGCAACCCCTTTATATTTAAGGCTGCTTTAACTTCATCTAAAGACAATGTTTGTCTCCCATACATGAGGGCATATACAAATTTGGAGTATGATTGTGGCAGTGAACTCACTAGGAGCAAAGCTTTACCTTCATCATCCAACCTTTCATCTATTGTCTCCAAGGTGTCACAAACTTTATTGAACTCATAAATGTGATCATCAAGAGAGGATCTCTCAACCATTTTTAAGGTAAATATCCTCTTCTTGATATACAACCTGTTTGTAAGAGACTTTGTTATGTATAATTTTTTAAGTTTTGCCCATAGCTCAGCAACTATTTTTTCTTTGGCAACCTCTCTTATAATAGAGTCACCAAAACTCAAAATAATGGTACTTTTGGCTTTCTTGTCGATCTCAGTAGTCTGCTCAGGTGTTTTTTTATGATGAAACTTCTTTTCTTTTCTTCTTGGTAACAAGTTTATTTACATCTCCCAACCCTTTTGTTATCAACAAGGCCTCAATTTTCACCTTCCACATATTAAAGTCTTTCTTCCTATTAAACTTTTCTAGATCAATTTTTGTTGTTGCCATACTAGGATCTAATTTTCAAGACGGAGCTCTGATACCAATTGTTGCAATTGGTGTGCTGAAGAACCCAAGCAACCCCAAATTGCAACCCAAGTTTTTTGAATTAAACCAAACAAGGTGCTTACGAGAATAGACCAGGATTAAGTCTAATCAACTTTAATAAAATAGAGACAAAGATGAAAATCAAAGCAAAATGTGAAAGAATCAAGAATAAGATGATTAACATGGTTTAGCTTATTTGCATCAGCCTACATTCATGGAGAAACAATACGATTAGCTTTTATTGATTATAAAAAAGAATTACAGAGCCTGACAAAGCACATGCATAGATAAAAAAGAATCCAAATGTGACCTCAACTTCTCTCTATATAGCTCACAACCTCCCTCTGTTTGTTACACCAGAACCCGTTGTTTCAACAGCTCTGTAACTGACTTAAAATAAAGCCCAAAAGCTCACCTGATGTGCATGTATAATAACATATTTTAACAACCTCGTTTGCGCACGTGCAAGGCTTATGACTTGTTAAAATATAAACAGCATCTCGTCAAGTTGTTATAGTGAGTAATTATAAAACCCATCGAAACGTTATACCCCATGTTGTTTCACTTAAACAAAACCAGCCCCAAAACGCAAACACTCAATGTCGTTTTTATCAACTCTGATTTGCTTCAACAAACACTCAACATAACCATTGCCTTTTTTATTGGAGATTTTAAATAGCATTGACTAGCCATTTTTTCACCTTGAACATTAGACCAATCATCTTCAATTACAACACATGTTGGGTGTTCTATTGAACAAGGCATAATACTTTGATCTATGTCATATTCACAATCTTATGTGACCATTAAACGGTGATACTAGACGACGCACACACGAGTGTACAAACACACACATATATATGTATGTATGTATGTGTGTGTGTGTGTATATGTATATATAAAATTGAAGAAAGTAATGAAGGAAATCATATGCACTAGATCTGACACGACCTACCCCGATATAGATGTCAGATTTGAGGCGAATCGTGCGGACTAATAACTAAAACTTGTGGTGCAAATTTAATTCATGAAAATATGTATATAAATTGGCCTTTCCTATAAACACATAACAACCTCTGTGCCTTTTCTGAAACCATATATGAATTTAAAACTTGCATAACTTATGTCTTATTGTACATACTGACATTACATGTATATTTACATATAAAACAGAAGCAACATAAACGTGCTCAAAATGCAAGACATGTAGCAATGCGTCTCATGGCCCAACCTCAATTAACTAGAACTGATCTGCACGAAATCTTGCGGAATCCTGAGTGGAAAGGGGTAAATAGGAAAATAGTGAGCTTGCGGCTCAGTGAGTGGATGTAATAATAATAATAATAATAATAATAATAATATAGTGTACTAGTGTTTATGCATAATTATGTGGCATAACTCCACATTGAACATCATACACTAGCAAACATGGAATTCATACATACATACATCACAAAACTGCACCAAATAGTACCCAGGGAAAATAACTCTCAATACTCGCCGGGATCATCATCGCACAAGTAGAGTGGGGAAAACCTCTCAATACCGAGCGTAATTAAATTATCTCACACGGGTAGAGTAACCTAACTCTCGATACGCATGCACAGAGTCTACGGGGACGGGTACATATATGATGACTAGTAATCACATCTCATGACTCAATCAAACATATAATATGCGTACATATAATTATAACATGATAGTAAATCATAATATCAAATATAAATGCTTCATGGAATACATAATAGTAATAATAGTATCCACTCACAGATCCTGTTTCACTCTGGGATTCGTTGGGGCTCTTGTACGTTCCTGGATTCTCGAGTTCCTCCTAAAATACATGGTTCGAAAATTAACTGTTAGAACTGATATAAAAACTTATACGTATCATGCAAACTGTAATATAACTGCTCAAATTTCATAAATCTATTACCCACTAATCCAATAGATATAATTCTAACTATCCAATTTTATTTTCTGTAACTTTTCTTTTCAATTTCTCTCTTCCCCACTCTCATCTTATTCTTTTTCCTTCTTCATTTTCTTTTCTTATTTTCTTTTTCTTTTCCTTCTCTTTTCTCTCGGTTTCACTTTTTTTCTTCTCTCGGACTTGCTTTGTTTTTGCTCTTGGTTCTCAAATTTAGTAAATGAAGCAATTCTCAAAATGTTTCCTTTTATATAGCCATCGATTGGGCCACCAAATGCAAGCAAGCAGCTCTCACTTTAAATAAACATAATAACCACCTCAAGCAAATGGGAGGAACATGCACGCGCCAAGCAAAGAGGTGAAGCAAGCAGCTTGTATTGCATGCAATGGGCAGCTGGCCACTTATTTTCCTAAACACGTTTGGCTTTTTTTTTTTTTCCTCTAAGCGGTGCATGGCAAGCGGTGCATGACAGGAACTTTATCCCAAAAGTAATAAATATATACATGAATATATGTGGCATATAAGTTAATAGAATGAGAACCCAACAAAAAATAAAATAAAATAAAATATATATATTCCATTAAATAAGGGCCAAACTAAAATATAGGAAAAATATATACTCCAATACAGTTCATATATGTATTCTATGAAAATTATATACAATCAAGTTGAAGCTAGAGGGTGATGTAGTATTACGAAAATAGTAGAGAAAAGCGGTAAAAGCATAAAACAATAGAAGAAAGTGTCTCTCTCATTATATATACACAAAGGTAGCCATTATGTATGATCAAAGCAATGCAACAATAAATATACAAGGAAAACACAAAGGTAGCCATTATGTATGATCAAAGCAATGCAACAATATATATACAAGGAAAATGGATATTGCAGCAAGTCATGATACTTCAAATATGCCTCTTTAATTTAAGATTGGTGACTCACTTTAAAAGGGCTTTCATGGCTACCAAAAGTGATGTCTGTGCTGCAGGAACAGTACTTAATCTTCTAGAACTGGCAACCTGATAGTATATTACAATTCCATTAAAGCTACTGTCATAACTGCCAAAAGAAAAGTATACTAGACTTCTAAGTATACTAGAACATGGGATATCATGCATTTGCATTGTATATAAGTATGTGTGTATTTTAGTATATGAAAAGGACGAGGTTTGCTAATTGAGTTTTGTACTCATTATAGTTTATTATAATTTCCTAAGGATTTTGATTGATTCATGATGAGTGAGGAGAAGTACTTCAAATGGGGATTGTAGATGGTTTGACAATTTTAAAACCTTCCGCTGTTTGAGGATTGGATTTTTATATATTGTATAGAGATGCTTAAGTTTATTCGTAAGTTGTATCTAAAGACCATCCTCGAATTCCCTCCAGAGTTCGAGGCCAGTCATTACAATCCTATCATTTTTTCCTTTTCTCTTTGTTAAATATGAATGATGATATAGCTTTTATTAATCAACTCATGTATTCTATTGGTCACACTTTTTTTTTATTAGAATTTTTGAGCCATTCAACTTAGCGCTGAGAATTAGATAGAATTTGGATAGATCTGATCTAAACAATTCAGATATTGTCTTATATCTAGTCTGATACAATTTTTTCTATTCGATTGAATTTTCTTCAGATCGGATTGGATTTGGGTTAATTCAAACAATCGGATCGGATTGCACTGCTTATTAAAAATATATATATATATAAAATTAACAATAGATTTCATGGATTTTATGTGAGATTTGTCAAAAGGATCCCAAATGCGAACTTAATCTGAATCTGAAAACACAAATTCATCCTATGCAAATCTAATCCAATTTATTTCTAATTGGAACAGATTTGAAGTTCGGATTGAATTCAGCTAGTTTTTTTCCCAATTCAAACAATCCGAAACCCAATCAGATTCATACAAATCCGAAGTTGCCTAGCCCTAATTCAAATATCATGTAATTTGTGCCATTTAATTTACTTCCTCCACAGTCACAAGAATGGAAAAGTCTTGAGTGTTAAATTAGATTTTTGTAATTTGAGAGAACCCACCGGGGCAGCCATTAAACTGTAAGCAAGCGGCCACAGCTTTATTCAGGTTTGACTGCCGGCATGGCACCATCGGCTACCGGTGGTGGTCACCAACTAGGGTCGGCGACTTCCCCCAGTCACGGTAACCTCTGCAACAGCCGCCTCCACGTGCAAACCCAAACATTCGACTTTTGTCTCCAAACACCCCCGTGCCGCTCTGCCATGTTAGCCACCGCTGACACCCCTCACATGCAGCGACCTCCCCACTTGACCATGCCAACAGCATGCAGCCTCCCCCAACGTCACAAAACCCGATTGCTCATGACTCCCAAAACCGTAGATCACAGCTTTCTCGTCTTTTAGGCGCAGCTTGCCGTCGCTGTTTCTTCTGCTATCAGTGATGGCTTTTTATCGCCGCTGACCAATCCCTCCATGAACCCCATGCAGCCCTGACCTCGCTAACCTCACAACAACCACCAACGTATGGTTTACTCTCTCAACAATTGCAGCAGCCGTCAACCTCATCCAACCCCAACTCCTGTGCTTTGCACTCCCAAACCGTGATCCATCCTCCTGTGGCTCCCACCGGTGCTCTCCCCTCACAGCCGATGTCCTCCCCATTTGAAGTGTAACGTTTTCCTGAAAAGTTGGTTGCATGCTCTTGAAAATCAGAACTGTCTTGTAAAGTGTAATGTTTTCCTGCAATTATTCTCATGATAATATCAAGTCCAGTGCCATCAATCCAGTGCTTCATCTCCACTGAAACCTTATGTGAACTGCTACTTTAACGCTTTGATTTAAGCCTTCACTTCAGAAGCTCAATCGCGGCCATCTTACGAGACTCTCGCCAGTAGTTGCCGTATGGGCTGGCAGCAATGGCCAAAAAATTGTGCCCTAAGAGATCCATCGCCATTGATCTGGGGCGACTTGCAAAGGCTTTGTCGTTGGTGGTGAAACATTCTTTAGCAATTTCCCAATTGCTGACCACTAAAGCTCGATTCAAGCCCATTTTCATAGTGAATATTGGACCTTATTTATCAGCCACGTCGCCCAAAAGTCTATGAGTTGCCTCTTGCCCTCCGAAGAGATGAAAATGGCCAATCAAAGGCCATGCTCCCCCAGCTACTGGTGCTTGATGAGGAGATTGTTATGACTTTTTTTTTACTTAGTCCAAGCGATCCCTTTTATTTATCTTTTATATCTCTTAACGTTCAAGTTTGTTTTGCATTTTTTTTTTTTGTTCCTTTTTTCATGGCTTGTAATTTGGTGGCACAGCTGTTATATAAAGCTTGCTTGGCAGTGAATAAAGCAGTGAATAACAATAAAAACATTTGGCAGCATATTTTTGTCTTGGGAGGTTTTGACCCCTCGAAGAGTCAATTCATTTTTTTTTCTTGATTCATCCTTTAAATATTTTTTAAGTTTGAAACCAAGGAGTTGTAACATCTTCGGTATCAGAGCCGGCTATGATGGAGGATCGAGTGAAGAAAATAGAAGAAACCTTGGGTTCTTCGTCACTTGGACAGCAGGAGTTATCAACACAGCAGTTTGAGTTTGCTACTCAAATGCAAATCTTGACTCAACTCTCTGAACAAATGGAGAGGATAAGTTAGAAAATTTCCAATAAATATCCAGAAATTGGTGAAACTTCCAGAGACCGCTATCAAGATCGAAGGAGTCATGCCACTCCTCCAAGAGCTAGAGGTTCTTCCAATACTTTCATTCCCAAAACTATGAAGCTGGATTTTCCAAAATATGACGGCACTAATGATCCAACGCCATGGCTATGTAAAGCGGAGAGGTATTTTGTGCTTCATGAAATTTTAGAATCTAACAAAGTTTCTTTAGCCTCTTTTTACTTAGATGGAGATGCAGAGCTATGGTATCAAATGCTGGAACAAGAACTTCTTTATGTTTCATGGGACGACGTCAGGCATGGGATTGTAGCTAGATTTGGACCCAATCAGTTTGAACATCAGTTCAGCGAATTGATCAAGTTACGGCAACAGGGGTCGGTGTTGGAATATCAAGGAAGGTTTGAGAGGTAATTGGCAAGGGTGGGAGTTCTACAGCAAGATCGTAAAGTGAGTTGTTTCTTAACCGGATTAAAAGACAGCATTCGCACTGATGTTTAACCACACCGTCCCACAACACTTACCATGGCTATTGGGTTAGCCAAGCTATACGAGGTTCGTGAATTGGCTCAACGGAAGACGACAGCAACTCAGCAAAGAACATTAAACCAGCAGCCAAAAGTTGGGATTCAAAATAACAATCCTCCTAGTGCACCAATGGTAAGAAAAATGACGCTTGCAGAGCTTTCCGAGAGGAGAAAAAAGGGACTATGCTTTCATTGTAATGACAAGTACAATCTTGGCCATAAATGTGCAAAGTTTTTTCATATTGAAGCTTGTTGGGAAGATAATGATGAAGATGGTGATGTCCAGATGGAGATAGATGATGCATGTGAAAATGCTACACCAAAAATATCACTACATGCCATGGCAGGAGATCAAGCACCAGAAACAATGCGAGTATGGGGAAGCATCAAGGGAAAATCAATTGTAATTCTTATTGCCTCCGGCAGCACTCACAACTTCATTAATGCTGAAGCTGCACAACGAGTAAATCTCAGCCCAAATGCCAACAGTAAGCTGAAAGTTATGGTCGCCTCCGGTGAGCAATTGGTGAGTTCTGGAAAATGCACTCAAGTAAATTTTAAATTACAAAAAATACCCTCATGGTACTTAGGACCCAATGATTGAGAATGTTGGGACTTATTCAATGGGATTTTGAAACGCTTCAGATGCACTTCGACTTGAATGGCAGAGGAGTAATTTTGTATGGTATCGCAAAT
Source organism: Citrus x limon (assembly GCA_034663535.1). Taxonomy (NCBI): domain Eukaryota; kingdom Viridiplantae; phylum Streptophyta; class Magnoliopsida; order Sapindales; family Rutaceae; genus Citrus; species Citrus x limon. The sequence continues at coordinate 28,347,861 of CM067997.1, forward strand.
AAAAAGGTGCTTGATATAGCTCCAATTATTAACCCTCAAAAAAGGCAAACTGAAGTTATATTGCAAAGCATGGAGGGAAGGGAGCAGTGTGTCACAAAAGATTTGATTCCCCCACAAATCCAAGAACTCTTAAATTCCTACCAAGATGTCCTGCAAGAACCACGAGGCTTACCTCCCAAACGTAAACATGATCATCATATTCCACTCCTTCCAGGATGTGGCCCTATAGCGGTACGACCATATCGCTATCCTCATTTCCAAAAAAAAATGACATTGAGCATATTGTAAAGGAGCTATTAGAAGCCGGAGTGATCCGCTCAAGTACCTGTCCATACACATCTCCAGTGCTGTTAGTTAAAAAGCATGATGGAACATGGTGTATGTACATTGACTATTGGGCATTAAACCGCATCACAATGAAGGATAAATTTCCAATTCCGATGATTGATAAACTCCTCGATGAGCTGGCTGGAGCTTGCTATTTTTCTAAGTTAGACTTGCGTTCAGGATATCATGATGTTTGAATGCATGAGGCCGATATTGCGAAGACAACTTTTCGAACTCATCAAGAGCATTATGAATTTCTAGTGATGCCGTTCGGCCTTATCAATGCTCCATCAACTTTTCAGGCCTTGATGAATGAGGTATTTAAGGCTTATTTGCACAAATTTGTATTGGTGTTTTTTTTATGATATTTTTGTTTACAGTAGGAATTGGGATAACCACTTGGAGCATCTACGGGCTGTCTTTAACCTCTTACAAATTAATCAAATACGCATTAAGCTGGAGAAGTGTGAGTTTGGAAAGAAAGAAGTTCATTATCTTGGGCATATTATTTCCCAACGTGGAGTAGCCGTGGATCCATAAAAAATTGAAGTAATGTTTTCTTGGCCGAAGCCAAATTCTATCAAGCAATTGAGGGGATTCCTTGGTCTTACTGGCTATTACGGTAAGTTCATCCAAGATTATGGGAAGATTGTAGCTCCACTCACCAACATGCTTAAAAAGGACTCATTTTTTGTTGACAACAACAGCGGAGGCAGCTTTTAAGAAGCTAAAAATAGCAATGACGCGGGCACCAATATTATCTCTTCCTGATTTTTTGTTCGCCCATTTAGTGAACTCAAGAGTAAAAGTGAGAAATATTACAAAGCCTGAAATTATTGCAAGAACAGTTGATTCTAGTGTAAAGACAAATGGCCCTTTCTAATTGCTTTTCGCTGGCTCTGAGACTCTGATCTGAATGAAGAGGTTACTTCAGATCAATGTCAGATATATAGATAAAATTTAAGAGTATATAGCGTAAGGTCTGCAGTAAAAGTTTCGTCTAGTCAATGATTACAAGATAATTACAAAATTGGTAATGTACCCTTAAAATGCCTTAAACGCTTTTACTAAAATACTTATAAAGTAATTGTACTATTAAGGACAAGCTTATAAATCAAACAAAATATATTTTACTTTTCCCAATTTCATTAATTTGAGTCTCTGAATTCTTACATTTACAAACAATTCCCATACCTAGGGAGAGACTCGTCTAAGATATAACAAAATTCAAACACTTTTACTTTTCTAGTCAGTTTGTTGCTTTGTGAAATCATGGGATGCTTCTAAAGTCATAGAAAATGACTGTTTACTACTTTGATCCATGGCTAACATAAAATTTCGATTACCAAGTCATTTTATTTTTCATTTTCCTATCCAATTTCATGACTCAGGAACCAAAGTCTTGCATTTTTTTTTGTTCTGTTAGGTTATAAATGTGAATTATGAAGGATAAATTTTCCTCATTTTTTGACTGAATGACTATCAAATTTTACCCTATTTTTAACCATTGAAACAATGATGGTAGATTACTATTGAGAAAAATAGTTAATTCAAATAAAATTTAACATTTATGTGGGATGGAGAATAATTTCTCCGTAAAAAATATAGTCTTTCTTTAATTGACATAAAAATATTTTAGAGTAAATTATTATTATTATTATTATTATTATTATTATTATTATTATTATTATTAATTTAAAAAATAAAATTAAAGGAATATTGGACAGGACTCTTGGACTAGATCTTATCATTCACATACAAGTACCTAGGAGTGGGCACCATAAGGTTCGGTTCTTAAGAATAAAATTGAAATTAAATCAAATTTTTGAACGTACCGAAATATTAAAATTCAGTTTAATTTAGTTCGGTTCGGTTCGAACATTATAGTTATAGCAATTTTTTTTTATATTCACCTAATTTTTTTAGATTTTACAATTTTCATCTTATTTTACTAGATTTTAGAGTTTCCATCTATGTTAACTAGAAACTGTACATTGAATGACTACCTAGGCTTCGTTTTAATATTTTTTCTAACAATCAATTAAATTGTTAATTACTTCCAACTATCAAACCAACCATGCATGTCAAATTAATCAAAGAATAACTAATTGATATTACAAAATACAAAGCACGTCTATACATGCCTATTTATTCTTCTTGAACTGCGAGTGAGCGACGAGCGGCAGCTGGCGAAGATGAGATGAAAAAAAATGGCCTCTCTTTAAGTGTTATGTAAATATTTTGGAGTAAATTATTATTACTATTATTAATTTAAAAAATAAAAGTAAAGGAATATTGGACATGAATCTTGAACCAGACCTTATCATATCCATATATCTGCCTCGGGTCTTGGGCCCATCATCAAATTCTAGATTCGCTCCAACTCCATTTTATTAAACTTTTCTAAACCGAAATCTCTATTAAAATTAAGAATAGATTAATAAAAAAAATAAAAAGGTCAAAAGAAAACCGTTAACTCAAATACTAAATTAAACTTGCAATATTCTAGATAAAAAAAAAATTAAAAGGGTGTTAAAAAGCTTCGCTCATAGTCTTTATCGTTGCTTGCTTCATAAAAATTAGAGTTGGATCCCTTACCATCTCACGCACTTTTCTTTTTAAATTCTTAATTAAATAAGTTTATCTTTTTTTACATATAAAAAAGGAAAAAGAACACATGCCCTCTAAAGTTTGAAAAAATAATCAAAAAAATCCCCAAGTTTTTAAAAAGGGACACTTAGATTCGCTTCTGTGCATAATATACTTTGACTCTATAAACACAAAAAAAAATTGACCACAAAATTTTATAATAAATAGAAACATAATATTCAAATAAATAAATTGAAATCAAAATTATTTTGAAAATTATAAAAATAATTTTAATATTATTAATAGCGAGACATATTGTTAATTATTTAATTATAAAATATATTTAACCCAAAGATTTATTTAGAATTTCTATAATGAACATAAATATATTATTAAAATAAGCATAATAATTTTAATTTTAATTTTTTAATGTTAAAAATAACTTAATATTATCAGTCTACTAGATTGATTATATTATTTAGATTAAATTTGTATTAATTAAAAAACTTCAAAGTTAATTTTCTAAATACTAAATTCAAAAGATATTATAGTTAAAAAGAGGTTTTTGGTGTTTTCCTTTTAAAAATTTGGGAGTGTTTGTGACTATTTTCTCAAATTTTGTGACTGTAGGTGTCATTTTTCTTAAAAAAAATGAATTTGTTTTCATTCCTTCTTTAGGGTGTAGCATGGCATAGAGCACATGTGCATACACCAATTCACCAATGGAAACACGATGAAGAACTCAACACTAGGTTGAAATGTTTTTTTGTTGAAAATAGAAGTTATTATAATAAAATTTTCAAATCCTTGAAGTTGAAAGCATTTATAATGGAAACTCTTTTACCATTTATGAATGGACTTAATTGAGGAGAAAATAAGTGATAACAAGAGTTTGTGTTAACAAGGAGTAAGTCAGTAAGAAGAATATATTTTGTATTACTAAGAATTGGAAAAATAGATAAGGAAAAAAAAGTTGTTGATATCATAAGACGCTTAAACAATACTAAAAAAAAAAAACTGTAAAAGCGGGGTTATAAAAGTATGAATTTTCATTAAGGATATTTTGTAATTATAAGAGATTAAGAGGTGTCATAAGAAATTTATATTATTTAAAATCTTTTAATAAGGTAAATTAAAAAAAAGATTTAAAAGGTTTTTAGAAAGTGCCAATAGTCCAACTCCAAAAATTAATAGCTTCAAATTAAATAAAAGTCTCAATCTTAGATGAACTCATTGTTTTCATCATCAAAATCGTTCAATTAATATTAGTGTCGTCTCTTAATCCAATTAAAATTCTTGCTTCAAAGAAGAGATCGATGGTCCAAAGTTGTTTTAATTAATTTTGGCTTTGAACTTAGCATGGAAGAGAATTAATCAAGTTGTGTGAATAAAATATAGTCTTGGCTTCTTCAAGGCTCATGTATGTGTCACATACATCTATTGTTAACTTTTTTTTATCAATTAATTACTTGATTAATTAAGGCTTATGTGTCACACGCTACTCCCCGTTTAAACATTTACGTAGTCTTTTTGATTAATTGATCAATTCAGAAGTCCTTTCCAATTTATTCAAGTGAAATGGCTAGTAAGGCTTACATTTACAATTTTAGCATTTTTGATTTATACAAGTCAATTTATTTAATTAATTGATTGATTGAGAATGTGAATTGTTTGAATGCCTGAGGTGGATAACATGTAAGAACAGTTCTAGTCGACAAAATTTGAACCGCCAATAAAGGGGGCTATGCAAATTAGCTTGTTCAATTCAATTAATGTTGACGGCAGTGAATGGGTTCTCGGTTGGTTGAATTGATTTTATTCAAACTGAATAAATTAAAGTGGCCTTATTATTTGGTTGCATCGAATAAGTATAAAATTAAGGTGGCCATCTCTTTGAGACAAAAGAGAGTCTCTTGGAAGCATAGCATTCCCAAACTGCATTGTTTTAATTTATAAGCCGAAATTCAATGAAACTCACTCTTATTTTAAGGAATTACATCTAATTGGGGATTTGTAACTCAAAATTGGGGAGTTTTCAATCCATGCCATAATCTGGGATTATCAATACAAATTTTGGGAAAAAGATTCAACATACATTCCAAATTTTAATTTTTTAAACTTATGTCACAAAAGTATATATTTTGGACAATTTGATCATTTTTTTGTTATCGGATAAAATATAGTCAAATTAAATTATGTTTGAACTACATTAGTTATCAACTATGGTCAATAGGCTAATATAAAGTATTGGATAAAATTAATTAATTGCTAAACTTTCTCTTTATTTTAAATTTTAAAAAATAATGTATTTTTTTATAAATTATTTCTTGAAATGGTGTGGATTTACATATATTGTAGTTCTTTACCCTTATTTTAATAATCCATTTATTATTATTTATCCTAAAAGCCCTTTCTAAGTTTATGAAAATTTTAAAATACAAAGGTTATCTACTCTTGGCACCTTTTTTACTCTTTTTTCTCTCTAAAAAAAAAATCAGAATTTATCATTTATTTGTTACCGTAGATTCTCTTATCTTCCTCTTATTTGTTAATTTTCTTATCAAATTAAGATAATTTATGATAATTTCTCTCTCTTATCTCTTTTTCACTTATTAAAAAATTTATCAGTATAACCAAATCTAACAACAAGCTACATTTGTAAGCTTATTTTAGAGCCAAAATTAAAAGTTGTCAAGATTTTAAATTCTAACCAACTAATGGTTCAATCTACATTAAAGGACAAATAAGGAGGCATTTAGAAAACTTTAATTGCAAACTAAGTATCATTATTAATAAATAATCTAGCAAAGCACTAAAAATTACAAATAAACCATTATGGAATTTAAACAATATCACATGTTGAATGAAATTTATCATTTTGATACTTTTTAAAAAAAATAAATTGTGATGTGGTATAACTTATCTTCTCCTTATCTAATTTTTGGCACTGCTAGTGGTTACGGAACAAGCTAACGAACTCATTTTAGCTTTTAAAAACAATATTTCCCTTTTCTAAAATAAGGATAGAAAATAAAATTAACAAACAATCCCAAAAGCACTATAAATTTCTATGTTCAATTTGACTAGCTGTGGATGACATAATCCATCATAATCCATAATCGGATTAATTGTAAATGAGCATTTGTATTGGAGGTGGCCATGCAAAGTAGCTGGGTGAATTATTTGATTTGTAAGAGTTGACTATTTGTCAAAATTCGTAAATTCAACAGAGTCAATTAAAAATTTGAAGGTAAGTTGAAGCATTTACCCTCAAAAAAATGAATGATTGAATTCAATTATTGTTGACAAGCGCACTGTTCTCGGTTGAATTCATTTATTCAACTTGAAAAAGTCAAAGAGACTAACAACGTCTTTAAGGGGCACGGCAATTTTGAGATCAGCAAAGAGGAACATTGCAATAAGAAGACCACGGCTCAATTTCCTTTCAATAAACTAATGTTCAAGCAGACATCACAATTTGTGTCACAAAATTTTGATGCTTTCCAGTGGCAAACTTACGGCCAGGAAAAATTCATCATCAATACTCATTTAGAGTTTATAATCTTTATAAAATAATAGAGTTTATATTTTATTTTTAATTTTGTCCCTCATTCAACTATATTTTTTCTTTCGATAAGAGTTAGAGATTTTTTTTGTAAAATGATTTAATTTTATAATTCCTGAACTAATTGAAATCATTAGGAGGTAAAAATTTTATTACTGCTTTAACTTATTATAAAAAAATTATAATTTGATCTAATTGAAAGAAACATATATCAATATATTATAACATCATCACTAGTATTAGAAAGTCGCAAAATTGAACATAATAACTATATTATAACATCGTCACTAGTATTAGAAAATGGAACATCGTCAAACCATATCAATATATAGTTTGGTCTAATTGCAAAATGGAACATAATAACAATTAACAACATTTTCAACTATAATTTTCATGACTTTTAACTTCACAGTCATATTTACTTTTTTTTCTTCTGATTATATTAAATAATTCAAATATATGACATTCTCTATCAATAAAATAAAAAATAATTTCATAAATAATTATTTTATGGTTTAATTTTGATAATTTGTATTATAAGCTTATTTGTTAAATATATGTATTTCTCTAAGAGTTTTCATATTACATATCTTGATATATGTGTTCTTTTACTCTTTTATATGCACCGATATTCAACAAATATTTATCATAAATTTATAAATTGGCCCAAGTTCATTAAAAGTCCTAGGTCCGCCCCTAGTGCTTTCATTGAGAGTTAGAAATCTCATCTCTCAAGAACTCTACAGATTCCCCTACTGTTGTTATAAAAGATTCTGTTAACTCCAATTGATTTTGAACTCGCCAATCCTACTATTTATGTTATAACTGATATGCATGCTAAAAGAATTGTACAGAATTTATAAATGGACAACAACCTACATTAAATAAAAAGAACTAAACCTTAAAAGTGATACACGGAAACACATCTAGTCACTTCTTATTGATGATACAACTTACATTCTCTGGAAAAAATGAAAAACGAAAACTGAACCCTAAAAGTGATAGACATGAACACATCTAACCACTTCTTATTGATAGTACAACAGCTTACATTGTAGTATTACAAAAGCCAATTTAATCATATAAAGAAGCAGAAAGGCGAGGAGTAAGAAGCACTTTAAGTGGAGTAGCTCTAGTGATGGTTAAGGATTTTGCCTCTTCCATGTCAACTGGTTCATCTAATGGGGTTGCAAAATCAAACCCGTGCAGTAAAGAAGCAAGGATTAGTGGCATAACTTGAAAGGCAAATGAAATTCCAGGACATATTCTTCTACCACTGCCGAATGGTATCAATTCAAAGTTTTGTCCCCTTAAGTCAATATCCTTGTGTGTTGTAAGAAATCTTTCTGGCAGAAATTTGCAAGGCTCCTTCCAAACTTTTGGGTCGTGATGAACCTTCCAAGCGTTAACAAAAAGTTGTGTGCCTGCAGGGACATGGTAACCACTGACGGTGCAGTCTTCCATCGACTGGTGAGGTAGTAAAAGTGGCGCAGCCGGATATAAACGTATTGTTTCCTTGAGGATGGCCTGCAAGTAAACTAAATTTTTAATGTCAGATTCATTCACTTGCCTATTTGCACCAACATGAATGTCTAGTTCATCCTGAGCCTTCTTCAGAGCATCTCGATTGTTAAGAAGTAAAGAGATCGCCCATGTCAATGTTACCGATGTGGTGTCCGCAGCACCTAAGATTACCGTCTGCAAAAGGAGTAATTAAGGTTGTATATAAAATAGTTCCGTGACATACTAACAATAACATTAATTGTGCATATAAGCTTTTCATGATCATGCATACCAGGCATAAGGCTTTAATGACGGTGTCCGCATCGCTATCAGGAAGCTGCTTTGCATTATCATACAGCAAGGACAGCATCACATAAATGAAATCTTCATCTCCCTTAACTTCGCTAGAACCTCTTTTTATCTTATGCTCATCCAACCATTGTTGCAAAATAATGTCAAATTCTTTAGCTGTCTTCTTCATCAATTTCTCGTTTCCGCCAATATCCAACCATCTCAAAAAGGGTAAAGCATCAGACACCACAAACTTACCAAACAAGGTAAAAAAGCTGGCTGCATGCTCATGCAAATCGGTACCCTCTTGTGAAGTATAACGTTTTCCTGCAATTATTCTAATAATGATGTCAAATGTTGTGCCCTCGAGCCAATGCTGCATCTCCACTGAAACTTTACTGGTAGTACTATTTTGGCAATCCTTGAATAGCCCTTTGATTGAAGCCTTCACTTCAGATTCACGTACATGTTTGAGCTTCTCAAGGCGATGGTTTGATAAAAGCTCAACTGTAGCTATCTTACGTGTTTCACGCCAGTAGCTGCCATATGGGCTCGAAGGAGTGGCCAAAAAATTATACCCTAAAATCTCCATGGCCATTCTTCTAGGCCGACTTGCCAAGGCTTTGTCGTTGGTTGTAAAACATTCTTTAGTAATTTCCGAATTACTGACGACTAAAGCTCGATTCACGCCCATTTTCATAGTAAATATTGGACCGTATTTATCAGCCATGTTACCCAAAATTCTATGAGTTGGCTCTGGCCCTCCAAAGAGATGTAAATGGCCAATCAACGGCCATGCTCCCCCAGCTTCTGGTGCTTGACTGTGAGCATTTTTATTTTTTGTTTGCCCATATCGTGAAATCAATAGAAAAAGTGAGAGAAATATTAGAAAGGCAGCAATTGCTGAAAGAACAGTTGATTCTAGTGTTAGAAAAATGGCCATTGCTAATTGCTTGTTGCTGGCTCTGAGACTCTGAATGAAGAGGTTAGTTCAGATCGATGTCTATATATAGATGACATTTATGAGCATGCAACCTAAGCTCTGCATTAAAAATTATATACTGTGGCTCAACGAAACATCCATGCAAATCCTATGATCTGTTTTAAATCTAGTCAATGATTATAAGATAATCACAAATTGATAAATGTGGTGCCATTTGCACCCTTAAAATACTTAGAAACTGATGAGAGTGGGGTTATTTAAATACCTTCTTATTTTAATAATTTTTTTTTAAAGTACTTATAAAGTAATTTGCTATAAAGGAAAAGCTTATAAATCAAGCAATTTTTTCATTCATCAATATTAGTCTTGAATTCTTATCTTACAATTGATTTCCTTACCTAGCGAGAGATTCATGTAAGATCTAAGGAAACAAAATCCAAATACTTTTTCCTTTCGAGTCTTCTTCTTTGTCAAATTCATGGATTCTAAAATTATAGAAAATGCTGGTTTATATACTACTTTGACCTATGGCAAACATAAAATTTCATCGATGACCTTCTATTCATTTCTCTGAGTCAGCAGAATCATAATCCTGCATTTTTTTTATTTGTTAATTAGTTTATAAATATGAAAAATGAAGGATTATTATTATAGATTCTTTTACTTTGTAGCTATCAAACTTAAAGCTATTGTTAACCATACAAATCATGGTGGTAGAATAATAATATTGAGAAAAACAAATTGATTCAAATAGCATTCAATATTCATATGGGATGGGAAAAAAACATTGATTTAGGTTTATTTAGGAGCAACTCGATGATTTTCTATGTTGGGTTTCACTAACTTAATTTTTCTATTGAGTAAAACTTTCATATTTTTTAGAATGAAATATATTTAAAAGGCTTTTAGTTGGATATGAATCCATATGTAGACCTTCAATATTTCCATACATACCTACAGCGGCAATGTTAGCAACTTTTTTTCAAGTGGATTGACTTTATTTTTCTAATTCAATGCTTTTTCAACGTACGAGAGAACTTTATTATCAAGAAATTATTGGTGCCCCTAATAAGGACGGGATAATGAGCTCTCAAAATATTTTATCTATACAAATGAAATTATTGAAATAAAGTACCTAACAGAAAATAAAATTGCAGTGTAGCAAAAATTAAGATAATATAATAATATAATTTAATTATTAAATTACTCTTTCCCTTTGAAATTTGTAATTACTTTTTAATTTTAAATTTACAAAATTATTGACAGGAGACATGAAAAGACGAGAGGTTGAAGTTAAAAGTGAGATAAATTCTAACAAGAAGTTTATAATAGCTGAAGAAGCAGCGTAACTAATTAATAAAAATTCTTAAATAGGATTCAATAAGTTCAATTATGTAATTAAATTAAAAAAAAAAAATTGAGAGTGCTAGGCTGGGCTATGAGATTCGCCTTCGCGTACTTCGCTCATATCTGCCTTGTGTCTGCTCATTTAAATGCAGACCAATCTAAATATATTAGCCAGTCATATTTGGTGCCCTTACTTTATCTGAGTAGTCCCCTGTTTTTAATCTTCACATATGAGATAAACATCTAGTCTATAGAGGGTTCTACCTGCATCCCTATCCTCGGTAGAGAAATCAAATCACGGATCTTTGGGAACGTCTGCACTTGTACAAATCTTTGAACCGGAGCCCTCCCGTTTTAATTTATTTGTATTTGTCAACAATTTACAGTTTTACATTGATGATGTTCTTTCTAGTTTGATACATACCGAAATGATATATCAATTATACTGTCATCAGTAATAAATAAGATTCTAGGTTTACATTGCAAAGAAGTTCTCAGGAGCAATATCAACTACCTAGACCGACCTGTTATAATATTTCCATAAACACCTAGGGAAGATACTGTACTGAATAATACATAATCAAGCTTTAACTTTGCTTTGAATCTTCTAAATGAAAACACATGGGCATGTACACCAGAAGAACTAGTACACAATTAATTAAATGCTCAAACAAACATAAATTAAAAATGAGACATTTGGTAACAATGTCTATTTGCATGCACAACGGAATTGTACAAAAATGTCCATGATTTGGTAAATGGTAAATACAAATTCTTTTGTGGATACATTTTAGTGTCACTAGTAATTGAAAATGGTAGAGATTGAAAAAAAAAAATAATGAAAATGTTAATTCTAAAAATAGATAGATTTAATTACGGAGTGGGGCTAATGAGATAAATAGAAAGGGTCAAATATCACTACACAAATATATGTCAGATGCATAAATTCGATCCACATAGATTGAATCAGGTAGATTATGGATCTTCCTATGTATATTTTTTAATATACACAAATTGAGCCGTTGTTGGGTGTTGACATGCTTGACAGTTAATTAGTTATAGGCGATAACTTGTTAGATTCATCAAAATATCGGCTTCAAATTAATTAAAAGTCTCAATCCTAGACAAAGTCAACGTGGCATCATCAAGATCATCTAATTAATGTTAGCGTCTTTCTTAATCCAACTAAAATTTTATCTACAAATTAAGAACAGATCGATGGTTCAAAAATTGTACTTTATTTTAGCTTTAAACTGATCAACCCATGTGAATGCAATATGGCTCTTGGCACCATCAAAGCTCATGTCACATATACCTACTATTTTTTTAACAATTTTAAAACAAATTCGGGGAAAAATAATGATGGGTCACAAAGTTCAAGTCAATTTATTTGGTTACAATTATTGATTCATTATTCCTTTTCGATTTATTCAGGATAAGTTAATTAATTAATTAATTCATAAGAGATGGAATTTGAACCCATCAAAATACTCTTTATACTTATTTTTAATAAATTTTCTTTTATTACTAAAATAGCCATTACAAAATTATCACAGAGAACAAATAATTACTAACTTTTATCTCTGTGTACCCACCAATCCATGAAGCCAAAATTCGTTTTCAATGTCTGAACTTGACTTTATTTTGTAGTACAAGGAAAGCGAGAGAGAAACATTCATTAAGGATGAGTAACAATTAACTCACTTTCCATTCCACCCAAACAAATCAAGGTCAAGGGCATGGCTCTTCAAAATGAAAGAATATGGGGGGGGAAAAAGATGACTGGCAAAATCGTCATCTCTTTCTTTCTTTCTTTCTTTTTTAATTCAGAATTCGAATTGTTTAAAATACCTGAGGTGGCTAACATGTTAGAACAGTTCAAGTCAAATATGAATTATTCAATTAATTGTAAACATGCATTAATATTAGAGGTAGCTATACAAAGTAGCAGGGTGAATGATTTGACTGAAAAAATTGAATTGTAACGTTACGTAAAAGTTGAATGCTTCAATTCAACTAGAGTTAACGAGTGGTTGAATTGATTTATTCAATTCACGGTAGAGTTATTTTTTGGCATATTAAAGGGGCTTTGGTTTGGTTGTATGGTATATACATGTATAAATTAAGGTGGCCATTCAAATTAAGGTGGGGTGAATTATTTTTAGAGCTCTCCCATAGCTGGTTGTTGACATGGCATTAACTTATTTGCTCATATTTTTAATCTTTTTGAAATATAATTAATTATGATAATTTATTAATCAATTACTTAAAATACTCAAATAAATATTTAACCCTAAATTTGTCTTTTCGTGATCCCACTGTTGGATCGAATGCAAGAGTGGCAAAAATTGTTCCAATGGCATAGATGAATTTAGGGTTGGTAAAATCCATATATGAATGTAGGTGCATTCGGATCTGCATTTGCATTTACATTTCTATAGCCGGATCCACAAAAAAATATGCGGATCCAAATGCAGGTAATATTCGCAATTGATGTGAGCAGATATTCTAGATATCTAGATCCGCAAAAATCAAAATTCAATAATTTAATACATAATTTAAAAATTCAATAATTTACCTAATAATATCAAATAAAATTCAATCATAATTCAACATGAATAACATACAACAATATCATAAATCCACAAATAAAATTTAATTTTTAAAATATATTTTTAATTCAATTTTTAATTTAAAATAAAATTTAATAATTTACCTAATAATATCAAATAAAATTCAATCATAATTTAACAATTAATAATCCAACATGAATAACATACAACAACATCATAAATTCATAAAAAAAAATTTAATTTTTAATTTAATTTTTAATATATATTCTTAATTTAATTTTTTAATTTAAAATAAAATTTAACTGGATCTATGCGGATCTAAACTTTTTACATCCGGATTCGGATCTTCCAAATTTGTCCGGATCTAGATTTTCCAAATATTTGCAGATGCCGGGCAGATCTAGATTTTATTGCCATCCCTAAATGAATTTACTTGGCAATTAACATGACAATCCCTATAGTTTCTCAAAAAATCAACAATAATGACAATAATATTAATCAACTTTAATCCACCCCATCTCTCTCAAATTTCTCTCTCTCTCTCTCTCTCTCTCTCTCTCTCTCGTTCACTATAACCAATAACACCAATAAATCTCTCTTTTTTATTTTTTGAAGGGAACTCTCTATCTCTCTTGCTTGTATTTATTTTTTTATTTTCTCATCTCATATCAAGATTCAAAGGCCATGGAGATCCAAGAAAAGTCTCTTGAGTTCAAGTTTGTCCTAATTTTTATCTCTTGCACTTATCTCAGTCATCAATCTAGCACAAGCTTCCTCACCATTTTAGCCTACCTTTGGCCTTTGTTTCTCTCAACCACACTCTTTCTTGTAATAATAATTGTCTTTGGCAAAACCTCAGTCCCTTGTTGGATTGCATTGTTGGATTTTTAATTCAACGTTGGACTTATATGTGAATAATTATGTGTTGGGGACCGTCATAAAAGGTTAAGCCCAATTAAAAGTGATCTATTAAGGTTTTCGGTAATATGGGCTTTAATGTATCTAATAGGGTGTAGGCCTTTATATAATATATATGTAGAGACTTAAAAGTAATTTCTATTTTTATGATAGACTGAAATAGAAATACCTAAAGATAACAGTGAAAGTTGCCTATATAGGTGGTCATGGTTCACAAGTCACACGTATCTTTTTATTTTTTCTGACATCTCATCATCAAAGAGAGAGTACAGAGAAAATTAAAGGATTCTCTAAGAGAACGTATTGATCTGGAAGGCCAACCACATAACGTTAGAGAACAATTAAACACTATGAATTTAGGTACGCTTCCACAAATTTTGTTATTGATTTTTGGTCATACAACATGAATATTCTTGGATTATAACTGATTGTTTCCACCAAAGGATTTCTTATTCTAACAAGTGATATCAGAGCCTCTTCATGTTGAATCATTTAGAACAATTTATAATGTTTTCTAGATTAGGATTATTAAAGAAATTCATATATTAAGGAATTTGGAATTTGAGAAGCTTTTTTTTTTAATTTGGAAATTTGGGTTAAATTAAAAAGAAGTTGACCATCAACCAAACTGACCCGAATTTTTAATTTTTAATTTTTAGTAATTTTTGGTGCAATTTTAAATACAAATATTGGTATGTTTGTATATATTTTGAGATGAATTAATTGAAGCAACATGTCGCCAAAGTGACCTCTCTTATGGAAATTAATTTATTTTGGAATATAAACAGTTCTGTGTATGTAATTTCTATAAATATCGATTGGCCCAAAGGAAGGTCTATATTTAATAGAATTACATGTGCACCTATGGTATTAAACACATGATGATTATTCGGTTTTTACATGTGAATAATAAATCAGCCCAAAGGAAGATTTATTGTTTGACATATTCTTATTATCAGTGTTTGATTACTACAGGAAGATATCACTTAAAAGTTAATATTTGTCCAAAGATGAAATATTAATGGAGTGTCCGGTATCTTGAGATGGGGTTTACCTTTATTTGAATTTATTTTTGTTTGAAGACTAATATGAGCTTGTTTTGTTTGTTTATTGTTCTCTATTCAGTTATGTCTGCTACTAATATTACTGCCAACATCAATTCTATTTCTACGCTAAATGGCTCTAACTTCAAGTCATGACGAGAACTTCTTGATAATTCTCGCAGTCATGGATCTCAATCTTATATTAAGGGTTGATTCTTCCTCACATCTTACGGATGAGAGTACTCCTGATGATAAAAGAGAACATGGGTATCATAATCATGGAGAAGACCATTCTGAAAGCATTTAAAGGCTCAATGTCTGAAAAGGCAACTACGGCCAAGGAGTTCCTTGTACAAATTGAACAAAAGTTTGTCAAGAATAAAAAAATTAAAATCGGTACGCTCTTGACAAGCCTAATTTCAATGAGGTATACAAGTAAAGGAAATATTAGAGAGTACATTAGAGAGATGTCTCATTTTACTTCTAAACTGAGAGCACTTAATCTTGCTAGTGCATTTGATTTTAATATCTTTACCAACACAGTTTAATTAGTTTAAGGTAAACTATAACTGTCAGAAAGAGTCTTGGTCTCTAAATGAGCTCATATCACATTGTGTTCAAGAAGACGATAAGTTGAAGAAGGATAAAGCATAAATTGCTCATCTAACCTCCATCTCTAAAGGCAAGTACAAGGGCAAGAAAAAGAAGAATGATAAGGAAGCTACAGATACAACTCTTAAAAAAAAAACAACAAAAGAAATTCGATGATCCAAAAGGTACTGGTAATTTCTTTTGTAGAGCTAATGGGCATAAGAAGAAGTATTACTCTAACTTCGATACCTAGATACACATGGTTGATAGATTCTGGTGCAATCACTCACATCAGTGTGTCTGTGTAGGGTTGCCTGAGTTGCCAAAAACCAAGTGATGATGAAGATACATCTATGTAGACGATGGCAATAAGGTTGAAGTTGACGCAATTGGAAAAATTAGATTATTATTAAATATTAGATTTTATTTGGATCTTGATGAAACATTTATTATTTTGTCTTTAGAAAGAATTTGATTTTGATTTTTTCTTTGGACAAATTTGGTTTTTCTTATTCATTTGAGAATTGAAAACTATAGTTTGTTTCATGATTCAAAACTGATTGATTCTAGTTCTTTGTCAAGCGATGATAATCTTTATATGTTTGATACAATTACTTCATTTAATAAATCTCTACAATTAAGTGCACGAGATTTAAAGAGGAAATAAACCTATGAGAATTCAGCTATGGTATAGCACAAGAGATTGGGTCATATCTCCATATAGAGAATAGAGAAACTTATGTCAGATGAAATTCTTGACCCCTGAATTTCATAAGCCTGTTCCCTCCTCGTATTCACCTGCATTAGAAGCAACTACTCCATCGAAGTTGATAACCTAAACAAAAATGTAGAAGTGAGCGTATCCTAAAGCTCTTCTCTCTCCCCCAAGCCCTCCTGCAAAAAAGTAATTATGAATCTATTATCTTATTCCTTAAAAGCAGCAGCCCACCAATCATTTAAGAAACCCATCCAGATGATTCCCGATCATGTGACCTAATTCATTAGAATGGTCCTACGCTGGCCTTTCACGTCACAAATTTTGATATTTCTTTTAACTATATTAAAGGGAAACAAAGTAATAAAAGGAGATTTAAAGTCAATGGGACTTTGGACGTTTTAGAACTCATACATATGGACATTTGTGGGCCATTCCTTGCGGCTGCTTGGAATGGTCAATAATATTTTATGACGTTTGTAAATGATTTTTCTAGATATGGCTACATATATCTCTTCCATGAAAAGTCACAATCCTTAAATATGTTTAAAAATTTTAAGGATGAAATTGAGAACTAACTCGGCAAAAGAATTAAAAACGTCATATCTAACCGTGGTAGTGAATACTATAGTATATATGACGATTCAGATGAACAATGTCCAAGACTATTTGCTAAATTCCTAGATGAATGTGGTATCATCCCACTGTATACTATGCTGGGTTCGCCCATTATGAATGGTGTTGCTGAAAGACAAAATAGGACATTTAAGGACATGATGAAGGGTATGATTTGTCATTCTACCTTACCAGAATCATTCTGGGAAGAAGCACTTAAAACTGCAGCATATATCCTTAATAGGGTTCCAACTGAAGCGATTGCTAAAACCCCTTACAAGCTTCGGACATGCAAGAATACTAGTCTAAAACACTTGCATGTTTGGGAATATACAACTGAGGCAAGGCCTTATAGGCTTAATGAAAAGAAATAAAACCCAAAGATGGTGAGTTGCTATGTTATTGGATACTTTGAAAGATCCAAGGGCATAATTTCATGATCTCATAACTAAGTCAATTTTTTAGTCAGGAAATATTCGGTTTTTTTATGATGTCGAGTTTGTGAGAAAAGATACATGTAGGGACTTTGTCTTTAAAGATGAATATGTTAATATTTCCATAGGTGTTATTGGCATTGATCAGGGTCTCATTCCTGACTTTGTTCAATACACAACAGACCAAGATAATGTTAGAGAATCCCCTATACAAGAAGGAAGAACAAACTCTACCATCTCAAGAACTTATGCCATTAAATATAACTACTAGAGAAATGAGAAGTCTAGTACTAGATGACTACATTGTATTTCTCCAAGAACATGAGGTAGACATTGACATGATGGAAGATCATCCAATTAATTTCTGTCAAGTTATGGAAAGTTCTAACTCTAAAAAATGGATAGATGTCATGAATGAGGAGACAAAGTCCATGAAAGACAATGATTTATGGAATCTTGTCTTATTGCCAGAAGGTACAAAACCTATTGATTGCAAATAGATATCTAAAAGTAAGAGGGATTCGAAAGGCAATGTGGAGAGGTATAAAGCGCATTTTGTTACAAAGGGCTTTACATAGAAAGAAGGCATCGACTATAGAGAAATTTTATGTCCGGTTTCTTTGAGAGACTCTTTCAAGATCATAATGGCATCAGTGGCACATTTCAATCTTGATTTACATCATATAGATGTGAAGACAACGTTTCTCAATAGTGCAGCCATAAAACTTTATGTCAGGAGACTCAAAGAATATGGTTTGCAAACTTAAGAAATCTATCTTTGGGCTCAAACAAACATCTCGACAATAGTATTTCAAATTTGATCAAGTGATCATCTTATTTGATTTCAAGATGAATTTGATCGACGATTGTATATACTATAAGTTCTCTAAGACCAAGTGTATTTTTCTAGTTGTATAAATTGATGACATTTTACTTGCCTGCAGCAATACAGGCTTATTGCACGATATCAAGAGATTTCTAACTAAGAATTTTGAGATGAAAGATCTTAGTGATGTCTTTTTTGTATTAGACATACAAATACATAGAGATCGCTCCCGAGATATTCTTGGATTATCAGAAAAAGCTATATCGAAATAGTTCTCAAGAGATATGACATGCAAGATTGCAAACTAGATAATACCTTTATTGTTAAGAGAGATGGATTTAGTCTCAAACAGTGCCCTTAGAATGATTTTGAGAAAAAGAAAATGCAGAGGATTCCTCATGTGTCAATAGTATGAAGTCTAATATATGCTCATGTTTATATGCAATTAGATATTGCGTACGTTACTGGGATGTTGAGCAGGTATTTAAGTAATCTAGGAGTAGACCATTAGAAAGCAGCCAAAAACAAAAGACTACATGTTCACATATCAGAGGTTAGATTAGTTTCAGATCATTGGGTATACTAACTCTGATTTTATAGGATGTCAAGATAGTATAAAATCTACTTCATATTACATCTATTTGCTAATTGGGCTTGTTGTCTCTCGGAAAAGTACTAAACAATCTCTTATAGCCTCTTTTACGATGGCAGCAGAGTTCATAGTATGTTATTAGGCATCCAATCATGGAATATGACTGCGGAATTTTATAACGGATTGCGTATAATAGATGGTATTGATAGACCATTTAAGTTATTTTGTGACAATAAGTCAGCAATGCTGTATTCTAATAACAACAGGAGCTCAACGAAGTCGAAGTATAAAGACATCAAGTTCCTAGTTGTTAAAGAAATAGTTCAAAGTGAATAGTTGTCTATAGAGTAAATTGGCACAAATTTTATCAATGTCGATCTGCCCTCAAGATGTTTCATGAGTACATTGCTAGTATGGGTGTAATTTCATTAAAGGATATTTATTTTTAGTGAAAGTTTGTGATTTTAAATGCTCTTATATTATAGACATTTTTAGTTATTTCGATTTATGAAAATTTAAAGTTATATTTTTTTGCAGAAATAAAGTTTTGATTTATTTACATTTTGATTTTTTGATGGTTGATCTCACTAAGGTTTAAGATAGACCAATTGGAAATAGGCAAGTTAAGATCACATTGCATGAAATTAATGTTACACATATATATCATGATCCATGTCATTCAGTTGTATTAACATAGTGACCATTGATGGGTCAAATTACAATAGTTGTAACAAAGAACGGTTTGATCCTATGTTGATATAATGATGGATCAGATTTGTTAAATATACATTTCGGTAATGACAGCAAGGTTGAGCTTATACGGTTATTTTTGCAATGCATAATTATAAGGTTACACATATAGCGCAAGTGGGAGATTGTTGGATCCATAATTTAACGTTGGGCTTATATGTGAATAATTATGTGTTGCAGATTGTTATATAAGGTTAAGCTCAATTAAAAGTGATCCATTAAAGTTTTCGATAATATGGGCTTTAATGTATCTAATAGAGTGTGGGCCTTTAATGTGTAGAGACTTAAAGGAAATTTCTATTTCTATAATGAGCTAAAATAAGAATACCTAAAGATAACATAAAAAGTTATTTATATAAGTAATCATGGTCTCCAGGTCACACGTATCTTTCTATATATATTTTTTTTTTGACATTCCATAATCCGAAAGAGGTACATAGAAAATTAGAGGATTTTATAAGAGAACATGTTGATCTAGAAGGTCAACCACATAACTCTGAAGAGCAATTAAACACTATGGATTTATGTACACTTCCACATATTTTGTTATTAATTATTGATGATGCAACATGAATGTTCCTGAATTAGAGCTGATGGTTTTCACTAATGGATTTCTTGTTCTAACATCCCTACTGCAATTCTTCTTTTTCTTCTTCTGGTTAAGGCCTTCTTGCTTATGTTGGCCACCTACTTTAGAAAATAATTTTTTAATTTGGACTTATATGTGAAAATTTGAAACCCATAGTTTTTATTACTTTTAGAAAATAGTAGGGACTATTGTGTAATTGAGTCAAAATTGGGGTTTGGTATAACAATCAACATAATTTATTTTTATGCACTATAATTATTACTCTAACCACTCATATGATTCTTTAGTATATTTCTTTTGTGCCCAATTTTATTATCAATTATATTGAGATAAAAAAATATGAAATATAAAATTAACAAAGTAAAAATATCATTATTTTTAGTTATCAATTATTGTATATTTACAATTTTAAAAAAATGTAAATGTTTACAAGTGATTTGTAAATTTCATTTAACATCATGTTAATTTTAGACATTTAAACTCTTAGAGTAGTTTAATAGTAAAATTACCAAACACATATATAATTGCTTTAAAAACACACACATTTAAAAATAAAATTTACCAAACATTTAACTTATTCTCTTCATAACTGAATATTTCCTTAGTATAATTAAAAATAATTATTTTAAAAACTACAATATTACCAAACTAGCCCATAGGGAGACCCAACAGAGGAAACATTGTTGATATTTGTTTCTTGTAGTTGTGTTGGGCACATCTTAACTTAATTGTTATGCTATAGTAACTAATAATGTTCTTCATTTTTTTTATAGTAATTCTACATAGAGGCAGCTAGCAGTTTGGTATGGCGAAAAGATTTCACCTAAACACAATAAAAATAAGCTGAGTGGTATTCACTTAATATTTATTAGGACACATACAATAAGGTGCATGCGTGGCGGCTATATAGTCTAACCATAGCATAAGTATACATCAGATATGTTGTATATATTAACATGCACTCTTAGAGCATCACCAAAAGTTTCTTCAAATAAGATTTTATTACTTATTTGAAAACCACATCAATATTTAAAGCTCCAAAAGACATTTCAATTAAGATTTTTCAAATAAGAATTGATTCTCTCTCTTTAAATTTGGAGAGTTAATTTCTCTCTGTTCAATTTATATTTTATTACTTTTCATTGAAGAAAGAGAGAGAAGTGCTTTAATTGCTATTGACTTTTCCTTTAAAAAAATAATTATTTGATTAAAATAATGTTAACTTTTTTTTATTTGAAGATTCTGTTGGAGAATATCATATTTTTTCATCCTTCTATTTGCCACATAGGTAAGCAAATAGGTATTTAAAAAATAAAATTTATAGAGGCTTTTGGAGATACTCTTAGTGAATTATATAAATTCTAAACATGACCTAATGGATGTAAGAATTTAAACTCAAAACCACTTAAAAATCACCTTGTAGTTTACTTTTCCATAATTTCATTATTCTTATTACAACTGTTATTTGACTAGTAAAAATATAGTGTTATGTTCTTTATTTCGTTAAATTTATAATATTAGGAGAATTTAGTTAGGAAGCATTTAACTTTATTGTAATTCTTTATTTTAGTTGGATTTACCTTAATTAGTTTATTGCTTTAATTGGGACAGCTCCCTTGGACTCCCTTACGGGAACGTGGGCAAACAGCTATCTTTTCATCTCCATAAGTTGCTTATTGAATTATATTTATCCTATCTACCATTTTCCCTTAGTTAAATATCAATGATGATATAGCTTTTGTAATTAAATTTAATCTGTATGATGTTATACATGCATATATGGTAAAAGATTAAGAAGAGTTGAGTACAACACTGAATTTAAATCTTTAAATATCACCTAATTGTGATTTTTAATTTTGTTTTTCAATAGTCGCAGAAATGGAGAACTTCATTTGTTAGAATAATTTTTTACTCAGGAATCAAGCTAGATCAGGAATATATATGCTTTTGCTTTTTCGCAAATAAGAAAATGATTTTTCGTATTTATTGATAAATGATTTATTTCAAGAAAAAGGAAAAAAAAATCAACCTGAACAACTCACAAAAATATCTAAATAAAAACATACAAATGTAAAACTAAACTTCCAATTAACTTTAATTTGACTAGCTATGTGGAAATCGTAATCCATAAATTATATAATCCATATTATAATCCGTTGAGCTTCTAAGGTTATGGCCAACGCCAATGATCTGTAGCAAAGTAACTGCGCAAAAGCAATTAAAATATTTTAGGCATAGATATTAGAATCAGCAATAACGAAGAATTCTACTTATTAAGATGATTAAAATGCTAAACTTACTTTATTAGTCCCGATATCTCGGTCATTATTAATTTAAGTGAATCGACATTCCCTGCCTTGACCATATCTATATATTCACCTGGTGCAACAGAAAAAAATGAATCTCTAACTCAAATTATCAATGAAAACAGTATATAAATTCACTAAATTATTTATTTATTTTTCTTTATTATTTGAGAAACATACCTTTAGCGGGATCGTATCCGAGGTCAAAATTGCCATGTTCTAATAGCTTATCAACAACACCTATACAGGCATCTGCAAATGCAAGCCAATTATTAGTACGTTAAGCTCAACAACAGTTTTGATGCTTGCTAATTACAAACGATTTTTTTTCCAAAAAAAAAAAAAAAAAAAAAAGCTAAAATCTAGTACCCTAAGAACATGTTGTAAAAGCTCAACACCACGCTTTTGATCAGAGTATGCAACTTGCACTTTGTCCAATTCCTTTGAAGCATGTAGAAGTGCCACCCCTCCACCTTCAATTTTATCATATTACTAACATTATGATTCATCAATTAATCCAACAAGATAAGAGCCAAAAAAAAATAGTGTAAAGATATAAAAAAAAAAGGCTCTAAAAATTACCAGGTACAGTTCCACCCTCCGTTGCAGCCTTGGCAGCTTCTAGGGCATTTTGAACTCTTTTATAGTTTTTATCCACCCCGGCTTTACTAGCTCCACCAACCTTTAAAGAAAAAAAATGAATAAAAACTCATCCAAATATCTTTTCAATAAGCTGTTGAGCATCCAAAATAAATGTATAATTCCAACCAAACCTTAAAAACAGCTAGATTACGAGAAAGCTTTGCAAGTCTCTCTCTTGCAAACTTAACTTCACAATCCTCTTTGCTCTCATTAATTTTAGATTTCAACTGTAGCAACGATCATAAGACCATGTTAAATTGTTAATAAACATAATGGAGAACCTAATGCATTGTTGAATAACATGTGTAAAGAAAAGAAACCACAACTAACCTCTTCACATCTCTCTTTGATCTTTGCCTGGCTGCCAAACCCACCAAGGATAGCTGTTTCATTATGTGATGCTCTAACCTGTAACGATGGAAATGGCTAAGTACATATTTTCGACAAAAGCTACCCATGACATAGTATATAATACAAAGCGTTTGTTTGGCATTGTGGAACAGTGGTTTTAAAATCGAACAGAAAAAAGCTCAGATTTTTCAAATTTATTGGAGTTGGGTAAACATAAGTTTTCAAATTTCATAAAATTATATTTTACAGTTTGTTGAATAATTCACATATCTAATTTAGTGTAAATTACTTGATAATATTTCCTAACCGTACGTCTTTAAATGATAGGTGTATAAATTTACCAAATATTTAACAATTTTGCTCAAGTTTGGACAACACTAAACAGAGCCGATTATAGACAAAACACAACAATGCACACATTCACACACACACACACACATATAAATCTTACATCTTTGCAAGAGCCAAGCATTTGTGGTACAAAATTCATATGGTCGTAAGTTAAAACCTAAAATGAAATGTCAGAAACAAACTGATTTCTCTACTGTATTATAAAAGAAAATGGGATAACAAATCACACCGAACGAACATGTACCTTGCCTCCTGTGAGAATGGCAATGTCTTGCATGATTGCCGTTGTAGTTTCTTGGCTTGTGGGTGGTTTGATAATGCAAACCTTCATTCAGTTCAAAAACCAACCATCACTATATGTATATATGAACAATAATTATCATCAGTGAAATACTTAAAGTTTTGATTACCTTGCTTCCAACATAATTCCAATCTAGCATAAGAGATCCCGCCTCTGCTTCATCAACATTCCTGGCAATAATTACTAAAGGTCGTCTACTCTAAAAAAATAAAATGGAAAAAGAAGAAAAGCAAAAGCAAACAATCAATTGACTAAATTGTTAATAAAAAAATTAAACTTTTATTCGATTTGTGTATACAAATCCTCTTACATAACTAGTTGAAGCAATTGCTCGACAAATGTCCTCATTTGAGATTTCACCCTCATAGATTAATATGAATGGATTTTTTAACACCTGATAAAAAATGAAACAAGTACTTATGTCTTAATAACACAATAATCTAACTGATTTACTAATGTATCAAAGTTTAGGGATTTATATATATTGAAATGCTTACACATGTTTCCATCTTCTTATTGGTGATGAAGTATGGGGGTAAATGACCCCAATCTAGCTTCATTCCTTTAACAAACTCTAATTCATTATTCGATTTTCTCCCCTCCTACAACCCAAAAAAAAAGTCAAGTGTCTACATTTTTTAATCCCACAAACAAAGGGAAAATGTTGAAACCCTCTCTTGTTTATTTTTAAAAAGTAATCGAAGCCCCCCGTAGTTTTCAAATCAATTGAAACTCCACTAATGTTAAAATTTATAACGACAAAATCCCATTTCTAAGTCTTTCAAAAATTTAGACCAACAATTTTGGTTGAAAAACATAGTTTTAGCAGATTTTGAAAGTGGTAAAAGCTTGTTTAGTCCCTATATTATGAGCTTAGTGCCCATTTAATCCCTATATTTTTAAGAATACCTCAAAACGTCCTTGCTATTAAATATTGACACTTATGCCATTATTTTTTATTTTTTTAGCATGCTTTTACAATTTTACACTCTTACAATAATGTTTCTTTTTTAGATATTAATAAAAAAAATTGGATTATCAAATTAAACCCAAAAATAAAATAAAAAACAAAAAAAGATATATATTAATTTTTGTGGAAGCTCATGTGTGTCCAAAAAAAATTAATTTTGTAAAAAATTAAATTATCAATTTTTTTAAAAAAATTAAATTATCAATTTTTTAAAAAAATTAATATTAACTTCTCAGCAGAGTGTTCCACAAAAATTAATATATATATATTGTTTTTATTTTATTTTTTGGTGTTAAACTGGTAATTTAATTTTTCTTTTTAATAATGTTTAAAAAAATGAACATTATTGTAATAGGGTAATATTATAAAAATAAGTCAAAATGAACAAAAGATAATGGCAAGGATGTCAATAATTTAATGATAGGGATGCTTTGAGATATTTTTAAAAATATAGGGACTAAACAGACACTAACCTTAAAATATAAGGACTAAACGAGATTTTACCCTTTTGAAAGTCAAAATTGAATAACTGAAGTTACGAACATTGATTTTTCCCCTTAAATTTTTAGGGTTTCAATGGGTTTTAAAACTTGAGAGGGGTTTCCATTCTTTCAAACAAATAATTCATCAATCAGCTTACAGAGACGATAAATAAACGTTCATTTCCAAATCTTCCCATAGCCTTAGCTACAACCTGTCCAATCTTTCTGTCACCGTTTGCTGCTGTTGTTCCAACCTTTATGTAATAAAAAGACCAGCTTATTGTAATATCAAATAATTTCATATGATAACAAACTAAACTAAGTGAAATAGAACTCCAAAGTAAATTAATGAACCTGAACAATTTCCTCAGCTGAGCGGACCACTCGTGCTCTCCACTGTGAGTGTTTTTCAACTGCATTTTTTGCCAAATGAATCCCATTTATTAGATCATTGGCATTTGCACCGGCTAGCAGTGCCTTGAATCCGTCCCCGTACATGGCACGGGCCATGACAGGCGTATATTTAATGCCTGCAAATAGAAAATCAAAACCTTCAGATAAGTAACCACGCCCTTCTCTATAGGAGATTCTAAACAGTATTGACTAGCCATTTTTCTTACCTTGAACTTTGGACCAGTCATCTTCAATTACAGCACATGTTGGGTTTTCTATTGAACAAGGCAGAATACTTTGATCTATATCATAGTCATAATCCTATGGGACCATTAAACAACGATATTAGCCCACACGCCCACAAAAACACACACACACACACGCATATATATGGAATTGAAGGAACTAATAAAGGAAAGCATAAGCGCTGAAACTTCATCCCAAAAGTTAAAAAATATATACATGAATAAATGCGGTACATAAATTATAAAATGAGAACCAAACAAAAAGACAAGAAAAATAAAGTATATATATCCCGTTAAAAAAGGACCGAACTAAAATATAGGAAAAGTACTACTCCAATGCAGATGGTATATGTATTCTGTGAAAATTATATATAATCAAGTCAAGCTAGAAGGTGATGCAATATTATGAAAATGGTAGAGAAAGGTAGCCAATATTTATGATCAAAGCAATGCAACAACATGCATGCAAAAAGGATATTGCAACAAGTCATGATACTTCAAATATGCCTCTTCAATTTAAGATTGAGTGACTCACTTTAAAAGGGCTTTCATGGCTACCAAAAGTGATGTCCGTGGCTGCATTACAGTACTCAACCTTCTAGGGCTAGCAACCTGATAGTATATTACAACTCCATTAAATAATTAGCCATAGATTAAAAATCAAACGAACTTGAAACAGAAACGTTATCAGAAGAAAATAAGACATCTCACTCGCTGAATGCTGCTCCTAGCCAAACTAGAATTGACACAAACATGCATCAAGAATCTCAGAAGTTAATGAAAGATGTAGGATCCTTGGAACTTATCACACGGTAAAATGTTCAGAATGCACATACCTGACTCTGGGGGCAAGGATAGAGGCTAACCCGAACATGAATATCCGGTTTAATTTATCTTATTGAAAGGGAAAGTGAAGTACCGGAGAGGGTTTTGTAGACTAAGAGAGCCTTATTGTCTCTTTTTTTTTTTTATTGATATGAAGAAGTATTGGTTTTTAATTTATCGTAGATGAAGTTAAGTGATGTTTCTTGTTGACGAACTTAATCATGATTTTTATTCTTTTTAATTATTTAATTTCTTTGAAACACTAATATTTAGTCACATAGTTTAATAGAAGGACTGAATTGATTTGGGTATTAGAGAATTTTGAGGCGTTATTTTACTTAATGAATATGTTTATCGAATAAATGCTACTGCAGCCCAAATAGGTATTTGCTCTGCGTTGCGTGTGATCAGGATTTGTGAGATTGTTGAGTCCTTGCATAACTTCGTTCCTATTTATAGAAGAGCATTAACGTTGTAAAAAATACATACTTATACATGTATATATAATAAGCTAAAGAAAAAATTAATTAGAATCATTTCATAAATTTGTAGAAACGCTTGTCTTTTTAAAGGAATGAATTGGGCAAAGTCTGAAACATATGTATAACTCCGTAAAATAAAACAAGATGTTCCGGTTTGCCTTTAGCCTTGCCTTCGACGTCGTCAGTCATAGACTTGCTTTTGCTTCTCGAAAAAATTACATCTTTTTATATATTTAATTTTTATTTTTTAAGAATTTGTGAGTATCCACTTTATTTGCTTAATTTTTATAACTAATTGTTTATATCAAGGTTAGGTTCCCTGAAAACAGTTTTCAGGTGGGATTTAATTTTCTTCTTTCTATTATATAATCCCTCTTCAAAGATTTGTCATTTTGTTGCTTATTTAATGGTAAATCGTTATTTTTTTTCTTTAATCGGGTTCGAAGTAGTATTATGTTGGAGTGCCAAAGATATCAAATTTCTGAACCCATATTGGATGAAAACTTATTAATTTAAAGCATTTTTTAAATGATAGTCTCCCTTTAAATTGATTTTAATTTCATTTACAGCATTACCTTTAATTAGTTATGAAATTATTTTCTAAATAAACCAATACCACAATATCGAACAAAACCCCTTCAGATTGATCTATCCGTTCACAGACTCCAATTATAAAATGGTATGGGTCAAAGCCGTGTGTGATAAAGCTCGCAAGATAAAGGATTCAAAAGAGGCTACAGCAGAGATTTTCAAGTACGTAAGGAAAGAGAGAAAAATGGCAAGTGGGCCGGTGTCCGAAAGTATAAGTAGCAGAACGAGAATGATCAGTATATCCAAACAAATTGCTCAGGTTCACATTCTGATACTAGTGCTTAACTAGTTAATTAAGTGGAAGTCGGATACTGGATGGTGAATGGTAAAGTAATGTAATTTGACGTGTTATTGAGGTATATATCTTCTTGTTTTCTATTAAGGCTGCAACAACTTGGGCAAATGGGGACAAAAAGATTGGTAGGTCATAGCCAAGGCTATGGAGGAAATTGGAAATAAAGGAGGTCATATTTTCATCTTTGTAAGTTGCTCTTTGAATTCATATTTGAAATGCTTGGGACTCAACTGAGTAATTATTAATATTTTTTATTGTGATTATTATTTATTTTCTTAATTGGCCTTTAATTTCATTATTAGTGTAATCAGTTTTGGTTATTTGTTACAGCCTATGTTATCAGTGTGGGCTTACTTGATATTAGGATTGTATTAGTATTTGAACTTACTTGATTTTGGGCTTAGGATTATTATTGGGCAAGGTTCTAATTAGTTTAAGTTACGCCCAATGTGCTAAACCAAGTCCACTAGCAAAAACCGTATCAATAAATAGAAAAATTAAAGAGAAAATTAATGGGAGCTCCTTCTTCCTCCTCGATAGGTTAAGAGAGATCCAAGTGAGAGCAACCAAAGTTTTTCTTGGTTTTTATCATTTGAGTAACAAAGTTGTTGGATAATTGTGGAGGTGCTTAAGGTATGAATTTTTATGACATTTGGGTACTTTGTTTCTTATATAAACTTAGAAATTATTATGTTTGATCTCTAAGATATATTTAAGATATACTCAATATTTATATTACTGTATGATTTTTGCAGGCATTATATATTGTGAAATTATTGATTAAGTAATAATCATGTGAGTTAATAAAGTGTGCAAAATTTTTATGACTGTCACTCGCTTTTAAAATTATTGAAAACTATGCATTTCGAGTTATGAAGATTCTTATAACTAGACATCTTGAGGGTCCCATAAAATTTTGTTTCATTAAAAAAAGACTTATAATCTATTTTTTAATAAATTTTTTAATTAGACACTGAAATTCAAGATAATTGATGTTTCTGTAGTGTTATCAATATGCCGGGGGGGGGGGGTGTTAACCAAAGCTTTTCAAAAATTTATGAAACTTTCCAATTTGCTATTTTATTTATGTAGTCTATTAGATCCAAAAATTAGGATCCTAATTCCCTGTATCTTAAATTGTTTTGAATTGCTAAGTGAAGCATCCTCAACGATGGATTTTGGATTTCAAGATTTAATAGTCTTGAAATAAAATTGATTTAAAATATATTTTAAACGAATTTACCTTTGAAATTTTTATTACATGTATATTGTATAAACCCTACAAAATCTTGTAATATTTGAGTTAATATTTTATTTAATACAAATTGGAGATTGAGGGCTGGTTAGTAACTTTTTGCTACTATAGAAAAGGGATATCAAGATGAATATGGTTATTGAAATAGTTCCTTGAGGAGAACAGAACCTATAATTTTATATGTAAACGATGATGTTGATGGGATTTTGATTTTGATGTCAGGTTACGGTGCTTTAGGAGGTTAAAGTTATTATCGTAACTACCGAAAGGAAATATGGGATATCATGCATTTGCATTGTATATAAGTATGTGTGTACTTTAATTACTATATGAAAGATTAGTTTGTTAATTGAGTTTTGTACTCATTATAGTTTATTGTAATTCCCAAAAATTTGACTAATTCATAATAGTGAGGACAAGGACTTCAAGTGGGGATTGTAGATGGTTCGGCAATTTTAAAGCCTTCCGCTGCTTCAGGA
Organism: Citrus x limon; assembly: GCA_034663535.1. Lineage (NCBI taxonomy): Eukaryota > Viridiplantae > Streptophyta > Magnoliopsida > Sapindales > Rutaceae > Citrus > Citrus x limon. Next base: position 28,378,040 of record CM067997.1, read on the forward strand.
TTGGATTTTTATGTATTGTATAGAGATGCTTATGGTCATTCTTAAATTGTATCTAAAGACTATTTTCGGATTCCCTTCAAAGTTTGGGAAGGTCAATACAATCATATCCTTTTTTTCTTTGTTAAATATAAATGATGATATAGCTTTTATTAATCAACTCATGTATTCTATTGGTCACACTTTTTTTTTATTAGAATTTTTGAACCATTCAATTTAGGGTTGGGAATTGGATAGAATTTAGATAGGTTTAATCTAGATGATGCAAATATTGCCTAATATCTAATCCGATACAATTTGTTCCATCCGATCAAATTTTCTCAGGATCGGATCGGATCTATGTTAATCCAAATAATTCGATCGGATTGCAATATTAAAAAAACTAAAATTAAAATCAACTATAGATTTCATGAATTTTATGTGAGAATCGCCAAAAGGACCCCAAATCTGAACTTAATATGAATCCAAACTCATCTAAACTGATCCGAACAAGAATTCATCTGGTCCGAATCTAATCCAATTTATTTCAAATCAGATCAGATTTGAAGTTCGGATTGGATTTAGCTAGTTTTGTTTTTTCCCCAATTCAAACAATCCGAAACACAATTAGATTCATACAAATCTGAAATTGCCCAGTCCTAATTCAAATATCATGTAATGTGTGCCATTTAATTTACTCCCTTCAGAGTCACAAGAACGGAAAAGTTTGACTGTTAAACTAGTTTTCTAGTCATGAATGAAGCTTAGATCAGGGATACATATACTCTTGCTTTCTACCAACCAAAAGAAAAAGTGTAAGCGTTTCAATCAATAATCAATATATCTCTTTGTATTTGCATTGAAAATTAACTTTAAAAAAGGCTCTTTATGTTAATGAACTACTTTTTTCATTTTCTCAGTCTTTTTATAACCCAAGCGTTTATATCTTTGAAAATAAACTTTTAGATATGGATGTAGTCATGGATATTTTAAGGGCGGCTATGAAGAAGGGAAGAAGACATGGGAAAAGTCTGTTAATAGTAGTTTTGTAGTTATGTTAATTATTAGATCAACATTTTGTTTTTCCTCAGATTCTTCGTCCTGTACTAAGCATTGATGAAGATTTTGAAAATGCTCTCCTGGATACTCTTATAAGAATAAGCTTATTACTGGAGCCAAGGTCATCTAGTAAGGAATTAGGTTTCGGTGAATAAATTTTTCTTTCGTTCTTAAGATTTGGATCAATTACTTAGATATTATATTTTTAAAAATTACTCAAAACCTTCTTGTCATTAATTATTTCTATATATAGTTGTTGGATATAGAACATTATTATTATTTTATTACTTGAAGTTTGATCAACTCTGATATGCGACACGTGAAAAGTAGAGAATAATTAAATAGATTTAAATGAAAATAGATTTACAACATGAACGTTCTAGATAATTTATAGAATTATAAAGAATAGCTAGATAATTGACACGAAGACTAAAGACTAAAGAGTGCATCTTCTGAGTTTATTGAACATTAACTTGGTAGTTTCTAACCAATTCATCGAAGATTTGTCCCATCAAAGGTCCTGGATATGGAGAAGCGAATGCTATTATGAAGGAGCTACCTAATGTCTTGAGTGTAAGTGTTCATTTGGTAACAATAAATTCCCTAACTCGCTTTACATTATGATGTGAAAGCACATTCCGTGGCTTTCCTTTTCTTAGATCGTCAGAGATGGATTGTACAGGGTGGACAGGCTGCCGTGACATGGTGGGACATACCCAAGTATGAATTTGTGGTCTAAAAACCATGTATAGTTAGCAGTTTAATTTTGTTCTCACATAAAATATTAAACCTTTTCTTTTGCATATGTTATAGTATCACAGAATGACACTATTTTCCTTGACAATCCTTACACCAAGAAAGAGATTGAAGAAGAAATATATCGAGAGGTTTGTATCCTGGCATGATTTTTCAACAAGTTAATAGCCCTTTGAGGTTTTGATTGTGTTTATTAGCTATTGGTTAGATTTCCCTTTAGCACTTGGGATTTAGTCATTTAGTAGTCTCTTAAAACAAAACATTCCCGTTTCTTACTTTTCAAAGGTAAAGTATTATTTTTGTCTGACGTAACTTAAAATTCAAAGAAATATTATGCGATGCAGCAAGGTAAAAAAATGATTTATCTTTAATCATTCAATGAACGAGGGAATTGTACCTGGTAATAAGCCTTGTATTCGAGAATTTTGTTTGATTTGATCATCTTGTTCGATTGATGAATCACACGTTATTCATATTTGTGTTTGTATTTTCAGGAGGTAGTAACGCATTTCTAAATGGCTAACAGGAGCTGTACAAATTGCAAACGATAACCTCTTCTCAATAGATTGCTATTCAGATCATCCCAAATGCTCTTGAATTCGTTTTTTGTTGTTGCCTTTTGATTGAATTTTTTATTCAGCTTTATTCAAAGAAATAATTTCTATAACCCACTCGTTCGGGTTCCTATAAAACCTTGGAGTTCGCTACATGTCGTATACTTGTTCCATCTGCTAATTTGAGTCTGAATCCACAGAAACCACTACACACAATTACTTCTACAGTCGAAGTTGAGGAGCAAACTACTGGATCAGGACAATCCTGATCTCAGATACGATGCTGCTATAAATTTTCTTCTTTTCCCCTTCCCCTTTCATTTCATAAATTAAAAAAAAAATGAAATTTCCATTGTCGTTCTTTTTGTGAATTTCAGTTGATGGAAACGTTTGTACACTAGGTGAATTTATAGATGTGATTAAATATGAAAACGTGGATCCATCGAAACTCATAAGAAAAGCATTTGAAGAGGCAACAAGGTTATTGGTTGGACCTCTTAAAACCTTCTAACTAATCGGATTCCTTTTTTTTCCCCTGTTTTTTAACATTTTTTTCTACCATGATTGCTAAGTAGCAACTAAATCAAAATCTCATCTAATCGAAAGTTAAACCTCAGAACTCTTGTAAAAGTCTCTGGTAAATTCTTCATTAACCATTCATCAATCATTTTATCGTGTTTTAAGCAGTTCCATATACAACACTAAAAATTTTTAGGAGCCTATGTGAATTCTTCAATTAAGCGAGCATTTATTGTTTCTTCATGCAGCATGTTTTTAAAGAAGTAAAGGCAGGCTAAAGGTGAGAAGTAAAGAAAAAGTTCCTCTGTTCAGATAGGTGGATTTTTGTTGTCGGAGCAATACAAGGAAAAGCAATGTCAGCTGCCAAAGGAAAATGAGATTCTTACAACAGTTAGTACCACAGTTAGCACAAAACGGTGCACTTTGTGCTAACTATAAAAGAGGTTACTGTGGCTTGCACACGCACACACAGCTCCCACACTCTGTCTGATTCTTGACCTCTCTTCCCCACAGCAATCGAGCAAAACCCACACGACAGTCACACCAAAACGCAGCCGTTTCTCACGCATCCTCACTATGCTCTGTGCTCTCTTCGTCAACTTTCTCCCTCTCTCTCACTGTGGGTGTCTCCACACTTGGTTTTTGGATCTGTCTCTATCTCTACCCGTCGATTGCATCAATCAGGGTTTCATCCCGTCGATTACATCCATCACGGCTTCATCCCGTTGATTGCAGTTGCAGCTTGACCAAAAGGAAAATGAATATTTGGGCCAGTCCCACATGAGCTGAAGAAGAAATCTCAGTTTGGTGTCCTTGCTTTTGCAGAGCATTCTGCCTGATTTTCATGATGGATTTTGATCTCTAAGTTTTTTGTTCTTATTATTGTGTTGATTGATACACACAAAATTTCACAACATTTACTACTAAATCATTTGTTTTCTTGAGGCAAATAAAAGCCATCATCTTCACTCTTGAAAACAAAGCTTTTCCTTATATTTTCTTTGTTACAGTATGATTCTTGACCTATTGCTCTGTGCAATTATCTTATCAACCACCATTGCAGTTAGTAATAGCTTTAGGTTATTGATGGAATGTTTACGGACCCTTAATCTTCTTTGAGCAAAGTAATGCCTGAGCTACAGCAAAGTACTAATGAAAGTATGACCATTAATATTTTTATATAAAAAAAGTGTTCATCTCAGCCAAAATCACAATAACAAAATAACTCCAGAAGACGAGTATGGCGCTACAGAAGAATGACCGGAAGAACAAATTTGTAATACTTTGTTCATGAAAATCTTTAATATTTATTTTATTATGTTTTTCCCAAGTAGGGATTACATCTCTAAAGAACTCCATTGAACAATTTCCAAGTTTGGCTATTAAGATTTCTGCTTATAAAACTTATGGAAAAAAAAAATCACGCAGATTGGCTCTTGTCTGGTAAGATTTGGGGGGGCAGAGAGAGGGTCAAGCCGCAAGTCAATTTCTGAGAGAGACTAGAGAGTAAGGTTCCGTAAGGGAGTGAGACGCATTCGACGGGGAAGAGAGAGAGTCAACACGGCGACTCTACAAAGGCAGCTATGGAGAGACCCACGACGGCTGTGGATTTTGGGGAAGAGAGAGTGAAGTCGCAAGTCAATGAAGAAAGAGAGAGAGAGATAGACCCGACGGTGAAAATGGAGCGCGGTGAGGGAGAATTAGCTGGTGGTGAGATTTGTGGCTTGAGTGAGATGAGATTTGTGGTGCTGTGAGTGAGGTGAGATTTGGAACGTGGGCTTACGGAGCGTGTGTTGTGGGAGATGCATGTGTGTTGTGTGGGATGCTCACCACCGTGAAAATTTATAGTGAGCACAAAACACATCGTTTTGTGCTAACTGTAGTACTAACTGTTGTAAGAATATCGGCACTGGCCGCCAAATAGGGTGGGAGGCTCTTCTCAGGTTAATTTGGAGGTGTTATCTAATTTTTGTGCCTTGTCTGTGAGTATTGATCATTTTGACCAAAATGTTGTTAATTTATTATTTACTTTTATTCGAAACATAAAATTTTCATTGTTACAACGTATTGTTGTTTGTGCAGATCTAAATCTTCTGGTTTCATATATGAAAAAATACAGGCTTTCTATTAGTTACAGGAAATTTATTATGGTGTCAGTTAGTAGAACTTACATAGGAGACACAGGCTGTTAAAAGAGCAAAGGTTACTTTTCGTGTGCATTGCTCATTGCTATGGTTTCGCTGATTCATGATTTCAACACAAAACCAGTCATTGGGTCATATCCACATTATGTAAGTTTTGTTTCTTGTTAAATTTAGGTAGGCTCAAATATAATCCATTCAATAATTGTGTCAAAATACTAAAACTCAAACCCAACACGAAATATAAATAAATCACCTAATAACATGTTTAATATCTATATATTTAACAAAATTTACATAAAATATTTGCATACACACACACACACATACTCACATACACCAAAATATTATACATTTACACTATTGAAGTTCTAAATCTATATAAAATTTTATAAATAATTGTGCATATGTCCATCCCTTCAAAAAAAAAAAAAAGAGAGAATCATGTCCAATATTTGAGTTTTAACGATAAGGACATAAAAATTAATTTAAAATAAAAAATCTAATCACGTTATTGATTGGGTAAATGAGTTAAGAACTTTAACCCTAACCAAATACGGAAAAAAACTTAGCGTCGATACAGACCCAACACATTTAATAATTGTGTCAAATTTGACGACCCACACCCATTTATTCGTATTTAGTAATGAAGTCATGTCAAATTTTGCCAGCTCCAATATCACCAATTATACTTTGTAATGGATTAAATGCATATTATTATTGCCAAAACTATGTTGAGAGAGGAGTAAGTAATCCCTTCCTTTATCTCTTTTGGGCCAAATATATTGCAATCATTGTTTTTATTTTTTTTTTTGGTTTAAAAAGAAAAGTTCAGATTTTTCTAAATTTTGATTTATTAGTCTTGTTTGTTTTAATTTTTTAAACTTCGATCAAAGGGTGGGGTTGTTTTTCTAGTTACTAACTCACACATCCATCATCAAAGTATTAAAAAGAAACTTTACTCTATACACCTAACTAAATATCAAATATATCTTTAATAAACTTTTTTTTTACTAAATAAATTAATATATGAAGAATTGATTAAATATTTACACACCCACTAGTTTCAATTTTGTATTTCTAGTAATTAGCAATAGAATTATATGACTTACACAAAGTTAGCAAGTATGAGATGTGGAAAGAATTCCAAATAAGTATGGAGCATAAAATGGCTTCGCCTCTAAATTCTTATTAAAAAAAAACTTCTAAACTTATTCATCAAGTCTTAGCTGTAAGAATAAATTAAGAATAAATTAACATTATTGGTAAATTAATTTATTTTTATCACATATCTAAATTATTGACTGTATATTAAATAAGCATTGTGAAACAAAAAAATTTACTACAAATTAGCAATGTAAAATTAAATCTAGATCCACAGTTATCATAATTACAGTTAGGATATAGTTTTATTATATATTAAATTAATTAATTAATAATAAAGAACATTAATTTAAATATATTAATTCAAATGTAAGAGTAAGTCATTTTAACGATGAAATTAACTGAGTTAATAGACCTACGTGTAAAAAATTTTAAAACATTATGGATTTAGTTGTCAAATTTTGAACTTCTTCACTTTTTTAAATTTTGTAACAAACATCACAGCCTATAGTTTTAATAAGCCAACAGAAATATGTTAGCCATTGAATTATTTTTTGTTAGATCTTATTGATGGATTAGGTAATGGCGAAAAATGGGGTTTGTTATCATATGGTAACATAGCTGGACCTCATTATTATATATTTTTTGAAATGAAAATAGTAAAAAAAAAATACAGTAATAATAATTAATAAACACAATAATTCTTTGAAATAAAAGCATCTATACAATGTCCCCAAAAGCAGGTGCGATATGAAGTTTCAAATTATGAATGCTGTTTGGTATTAGATTTGCTCATCTACCACTTTTCATTAACATTAAATAAGGGCAATATTATTTAAAATGTCCCTGTTGCTTTACCTCATTTGTAGGGATGTCAAAATAACCCGGACCCGGCCCGGACCCGGACGAACCCGGATAATCCGGGCCGGGTTGAACCCGTACCGGAGAGGAAAAAAATCCGGATCCGGAATGGGTTTTAATAACCTGGATGAATCCGGGTCCGGGTCCGGGTTTGGGATAACCCGTGTATCCGGAACCCAGACCCGGATTCATTTTTTATATTATTTTTAATTATATTTATTAGTAAATATAAATACAAACATAAAAAAAAAAACCTAATTCTATTTTGCAACTCAAACACCCAAATCGCGATTTACCCAAACAAGACAAACCCTAACTGTGCCGCCGCCGCTGCTGCTGCCTTCCGCCTTCCGCTGTCCCGCAAGCAAGTCAAACAACTCTCGGTTGGGTTCGCCACCGTCGCAAGGTTGGGTTCCGTCGTCGCAAGGTTGGGTTCAAGAAGCTTGTGAAAATTACATTTCCTTTTACTATTGATTTTGATTTCCTTGTGTGAATTTTCTGGGTTGGGTTTTCTTATGAGAATGTTGGGGATCAGTTGAAGATCATGCCGCATAATGTGTTTAGAATTCAGTCTAGCCCAGGATCAGGAAATGTTCTTACTCTAAGGATCAGGATCAGGAAAAAGATAACATTGAAAAAAATTGACTGACGCCAACGTAGATGACCATAAGCTCGTCCCACTTAGAACAGCGTAGTTAAGCAAGAAGATTTTGCACAACAAATTGAAATCCCAGCATACAAAAATGATTAATATAGGGGTATATGTCTTATCCGTATGTTATTTGGCATATGTATGCGTGCATCTGTCTTGTTTGTTAACACATCTTTGGCTCTATTTTGATGAGAATTTTTCACTTAGAGACAACTCGCGATACACTATCTAAAACATACAAAATCAAGCCAGAACAATAATTTTGAAGGCAAAATTTGACAATGAAATCAATAGAAAAAGCAAGTAGTAAATGACACCACCACCTGGCGCAATCAAACTTGTGATTTCAATTATATAAATAGATTAATAAATTATGGTTGTTACCCTGCTGATTAATTGGTTGCCTCCACTGACAAAAGTAAAATAGATTAATATCCCTATCTTGGTATAGCTAGAAATGTAAATATGTAATCTAAGCGTCTGGATACATGTTTAGCATTCTATTTTTACAACTATGTGGATCCAAAATACACTATATTAATTAATTAATTAACAGCAACTCACGCTTTGTTGTGTTCTGTTGTTCCATTTACCAGACTTTTGACGAGGCAATTGCTGAGTTGGATACCCTGGGTGAGGAGTCCTACAAGGATAGCACTTTGGTCACCACCGCGCATGCTTGCAGCAGTGCAGTTCGTTTGATTCACCGGCGTGAGTTGCTGCTATACTTTATTTTATGTTTGAAATGTTTGAAATGTTGCTGTTGCTGTCACAGTTAAAAATAAATTGTTGATTGTGCTTGAAATGTTGTGCTGTTATACCACTGATTTATGCTTGAAATGTTGTTGATTGTTGGTGTTAATAGATTCGAAATTGTATATTTCAAATGTTAGGAAGCTGTTACAGTTAAAAATAAATTGTTGTTGTTAATGGATTTGTTGCTGTTAATAAATTCAAAAATGTATTTTTGAAATGTTAGAACTTAGAACATTGTTACAGTAAAAAAATAAATATAAAATGGAAGAAATTGGAGGAATGATGGGTTAGTTTAATTTGTTTTGACATAATTCTTGTAGGGTGTTAAATTCGTAATGGAAAATGAACAAAGAGTTGATTTAGATGTTTCCGAGACTGATGAAAGTGTGGGTGTGAGGGTTGGCATGGATATGGCAGCAGAAAATAATGATACAGCTGCTGTATTAGAACCTGATTCAACAACAGTAGAGCAGGGGGGTGGGAGTGGGAGTGGCCGTGGCCGTGGCCGTAGGGGTAGGGGTAATACTACTGCTGGCGCTTCAAAAAAACGAGGCGCTGGCAGCGAAGGGAGCAGTTCAGGTATATTAGTTTCTGATACTTGGAATCATTTTAAAAAAGTTAAGTTAGGCAAGGAAGTTCAAGCGATTTGTAATTATTGTGGGTTAGTTATGCAAGGGCATTATTCTCAGGGCATTATTCTCAGGGCACTAATCACTTGATTAATCATGCGAAACGTTGTCCTAGAAGGTCAATCAAGAATGTGCAGCAAATGCATCTTTCTTTTTCTTCTAAAGCAGATTGAACTACTGTTCTTAGTAATTATAGTACTGAACCAAAGTGGGATATGGCAACAGTGAGGATTTTTATAGCTAGAATGATTGTAATGCATGAGCTTCCGCTATCATTTGTTGAGTATATTGGGTTTTACGAACTGTTAAAGCTTCTCCAACCTTCAATTGAGACTATAAGTAGAAACACTATCAAGGCTGAAATTTTGAAACTTTACGATATTGAGAAGACGAAGGCAATGAGTGTTTTGGAAGCTTGTGACAGTAGAATTGCAGTGACTACGGATATGTGGACTGCTGGTAACCAAAAGAAAGGGTATATGGTTGTTACGGCACATTACATTGATAACTCGTGGGTGTTGCGAAGTCGTATTATGAGGTAATATTCTCGAGACTTTTTTTTCGTTTCAACATAAATGAATGTTTGCATTATTTAATATTTTGATTATTTTTTTACATTTTTAGGTTTATATATGTGCCGGCTCCACATAGTGGTGAAGTTATGTGCAATGAGTTTTATGAGTGTTTGATGGAGTGGAATATAGATAGGAAATTGTCTACTGTAACTGTTGATAATTGTTCTGCAAACGAGTCCATGATTGATTTGTTGTTGGGGAAATTTTCAGCTAGTTCAATGATTATGGGTGGGAAATTCCTTCACATGCGCTGCTGTGCACATATATTAAACTTGATAGTTAAGGATGGTTTATCTGTGATCCACAAAGAAGTTGAAAAGATTAGAGAGAGTGTCCATTACTGGACAGCAACACCTTCTAGATTTGAAAAATTTGAGGCTGCCAAAAAACAATTAGGTGTTAAAGAAACTAAAAACTTAGCACTTGATTGTAAAACTAGGTGGAATTCCACTTATTTGATGCTTAGTACAGCTTTGTTGTATAAAGATGTATTTATTCGTTTAAAGGAGCGTGATAGAAATTATACATCTTTGCCTAGTGAGTTGGAGTGGAATTTTTCAAAACTTATGTGTGATTATTTGAAGAGTTTTTATAAGTTAACAGAACTTTTTTCGGGGACACGATATCCAACATCTAATTTATTTTTTAGCAAGATTTGTGAAATTAGATTGTCAATGAATGCATGGTTACAATCACCAATTGAGGGGGTAAAAAATATGGCCACTAAGATGATTGCGAAGTATGACAAATATTGGGATATTATTCATGGAGTTCTTGCTGTGGGTACTTTGTTAGATCCTAGGCGTAAAATGTTGTTAATTAACTTTCTATTTCCCAAAATCTATGGAGAAAGAGCTGAATTTGAAATTGAAAGGGTGCACAAATTATTTGTTGATTTAGTGCATGAGTATGAAGTCAAATATTCATCAAATGCAAATTGGGGGGTTAATGGTTCAGCTAGTTCTGAAGGTGCTGCAGCAGATGATTCTATTATGGTAGACTTAGACTTAGATGAGATGGCTGATGAGTGGGAATCATTTAGAAATCAGAACTCACAAAATAATCATTTCAAAATAGAATTTGAGCTTTATCTTGAGGAAAGTACTTTGCCTTCAACTAGTCAATTTGATATTTTGTCATGGTGGAAGAATAATCAAGGCAAATATCCTATACTTGCAAAGATTGCGAGAGACTTTTTGGCCATTCCTGTATCAACAGTTGCTTCCGAGTCTGCCTTTAGCACTGGAGGTAGACATTTGAGTCCTCATCGTAGTAGACTTCAGCCATCTACAGTGGAAGCGTTGTTGTGTACTCAAAATTGGTTTTGGCTTGACCACAACCTAAAAGGTATGGAAAATTTATTTATTACATAAAATAAATTAATTTGTTATAGTATCAATTTATTACTAACTAGCTGTTTTGTTTCTTATTTTTATGATTTATTCATGTTTTTTAGATGGAATTCCAGAGGAAGCAATACTTTCTGCAGAACAGCTTATTGATGAAAGTTTGATGAGTGAGTTGTGAACAACAATGAATCAAGTGAAGAAGAATAGAAAATGATGGAGAAAAGTTTAAACTTTGGATTTGTGGTTTTTAATTTGAACTTGTGTAATTGTTATGGATTTATATTTGTGGCTGTTTTATTACTTGAAACAGCCGTTTGAATTGTAGAGTTTGCACACTAGCTGTTTGAATTGTAGAGTTTGCAGAGAGTTGATTAATTGTGATTTGTGAGTACTGGATTATTATGCCATTAATTGTGATTTGTTGTTTAAGTCTTAATGATGTTGGTGGTAGACAATACAATTATATAGGTTTAGATTTTAGAAACTTCATGTGGTAGACAATTATATATGTTGCAGGGGCTGTTTGTCCAGTGTAAATCTCATATTTTTGTTTCTATTAATATTTCTTTTAGTTACATTAGTTGTGTTTTGGTTCTATCACTAATAATGAAAGTGAAAATTGAAATTTTATTATTGATCCGGGTTCAAAACCCGGAATCCGGGAACCCGTATTTTTCCGGGTTGAACCCGGACCCGGACCCGGATGGAAAAAATCGGGTTTTAATCCGGGTCCGGGAAAAAGAAAATGACGTCCGGGTCCGGAACCGGGAAGGCTAAACCCGGACCCGGACCCGAATTTTGCCATCCCTACTCATTTGCCGTCCCTAGAAGCTGAAAATAATAATCGTAAGATCTTGAATAATTCATATAACAAAAAACCGGTTTGCCATTATTAATAAACGTAGAGGTTCTTCTATGGAGATTATACTACTCTTATAGGTCATCTTGTCAGGTTGAAAATAATTTATATAACATTTTTTTAGCCCCAACCCTTTTTCTAAGATTTAAATTTGAGCGGTTAATTAAATAAAATCACTCTATATATCTTTAAAAATTGAAGCTAACCAGATAATAATATCTAGCAATTAGCTTATAATTTAACTTCGTATAATTTTAAATTCTCTTTTCATGATGTTTGAAAGTTCATGTAAAAAAGGCAAAAAAAAAAAAATTACGTGTAATTTAATTTAATATAATCACGTAACAAATGTTATACTAATAATTTATGTAGATTAGCATAACTTAGATATATGATTACGACTAATTACAATTTTCAAAGTCTAATGGTTATTTATAGGAATTAACGAATTAGCCCAGCTAAAGCAGCTGTAGTTCACCTGCAGCTTCCAACTTTTGCATCTACGTACCAATCGGTGGATAGTGAAGACAAATCATTGGGACAAACACACCTACAATCTAGAAAAATAAATATAATATAAAATTATAAAGTGGATGATGTCCTTTTTTCAATATTCATGAACCAAAGATTTTTAAATATTTTTTCATTACCAGTGAGGCGTTTTTTATTAGACCACTATTTTCCTAATTTAAATCAGATGATTATTACACTTTCAAGTCATTTTGGCAGATTAACCAATTTTGGATTATATCTGAATAAAAAATAAAAAAGAAGAAAAGAACATTTCAAATTTTATTAAATGATTGCCAATGTAAGGAAATACTTCATACCAAAATAAACCAAACCAAAAGATTATGATTTTATAAGCTAACTTTAGCAGAGAAATTGACAAAAGAGAATTTATAAAGCTAGATGGATATTTTCCAAGGATACTAACCGAAAGCCACACAAAAAAATGAAATTAAGGAAAAAAAAGGAAGTGTATTTCATCTATCTGCCTTTAAACAATAAAATAAACATAAATAAACTGCCTTCACTGGAAACAATTTAAACTGAATTTCAATTCTCTTAAAATAATCTATGTACACCACTACCATGTAATAAAGAAATCAAAAATGCCATTTCATCATCACCCCCATCATAATCAAGATTCTGCAAATTTTGCTGATGCTGATATTTTGCAACAATTTCATCAGGCAAAACTTTTGTTCTACAAAGAGGGCATGTGGCCAAATATTCTTCCAACCATTTATCTAAACAATCTCTATGAAATGTATGCTTGCAATTAAGTTTCCTAACCATCTCGCCGTCTTCGAAATCCGATAAACAAACTGCACAATCTTTTGATTCCGATGGTGACTTCTTCATCAGCATGCTTTTCTTGTAAGAAATTGTTGGATTTTTTTCTTCAATGAAGTTGAGGTACTGGGTTCTGGTGATTAGGCGACTTCTGATTTTGCGAACGGTCCTTGTGAAGGATCGGGTTAGAATTAGAATTTCGACAAATAAAAGAGTGAAGAAAATTATGAAGATAGTACATATTTGAGAGAAGAATTTTGAGAGAGTTGCTGCCATGGCTGCTGCTGATAAAGGGAAGAAGTGAAGAAGATTTTAGTAGCCAGATAGACGTATGGTATATATTTATACTTCTTGTGATCAGAAAATGAAAGCTTATATAGTAAAATATTATGAGGCAATAACTGTGTTTGGTGATGGATTTATATGTTTGGACTCTTAAAGACTTACAAATAGCAAAAGGAAAACTTATTTTGATGTATCTACATAATTTTTAAATTATTTTTATTATTTTTGTTTTTTATAAAATGAAGGGTACTTAAGAACCATCCAAAATCAATCAGATCCGTTGAATTTTGGATAGAATATTTTCTCATCCATCGGCGCCAAGAGTCAAACTTCTTGTTCAATAATTTAATCCCTTTAAACAGTCTCAATCATCGAAATAAATAAAATGGGATGGCTGTGGATTTGGCTCTTTTTTTTTTTTTATCTATTTAAACAAATTGCAACAATTATATATATCCCATCAATGAACCCTACTTAAATCCCACCAGAATCTAAAAATTAAAATAAATTAATTGTAAAAATTATGAAAAAAAAAGTATCTTAGTATGGTTCAAGTATCTAGGATTCATTAGCAAGATATCTATCATTTTTCAACGAATCATACGATGATCTAGAATTTAATTTTTTGTAAGATTATGATTTTTTTTTTGTCTTTTTAAAACCTATGTATTAACTAGAACATTAAAATAAATAAGGATTTTGTCGAGTATTCAAAGAGTATTGTTATTTGAACAATAATAAGACAGTAAAAAGATAAAAATATGGGTATTGTTGACACTACAGTAATATTGAAAATTTTTAATCATAACTCTACTATGAGCTTTTAGATATAGTTTGTTGATAGATTTGGTAACGGTGATAAATTATGTAACAATTGATAGGGTGATAAGATAAAGAAATTATCATAAATTGTCTTAATTTGTCTTAATTTAATCACAAATAAGAAGATGATAAGAAAATTTACTATAGCACAAGAATGATAAATTCTGATTTTTTTTAAAAATAAAACAAAAAGGAACTAAAAAGAAAAGATAATATTTTAATTTTAATTTTTTTTTATAAACTTAAAAGGAGAGGACAATTTATAATAAATAAATTATTAAAACAAATTTATCTTTTTCTTTTTTAAGCCACCGAGGGCTTCGACCCCACCTCATACCCATTGACGAAACTCTCGTTATCTGCTTGCTCCTTGTTCAAATAACATTTTCCTTTACAAAATGGGCACATGTCAAAAACGGCAGGCCGGCGATCGGGCTTCTTTTTGTTCGATGAATCTACATCAACTGTCACACGTGGGTCTACCGTATAGAGTATTTTTTGTACGTTCATTTAATAAATAAATAAAATAAAATAAAATTTAATGCAATTATACCTAAAACGTGGTGTCAGAAAAATTCTAGAGTCGTGTCACCGTGACGAGGCGGCTGGGCCTTCTTGTCCAGCGTCAAAAAAGTTCAACTTTGAAAGCGAACATTCGAGTTGAAACTCCCAACAATAGGTATGCATTGAAAAGAAGGAGCCGCCTATGTTGCAACAGTTGCAACATACCACTACTTTTGTCATTTTGTAATTTAACCATTAGATCCAAGGACAAGAATGGTAAAAGCAAATCCAACGGCAGGGTGTATTTATTTTGGTTTTTTTCATTGCAATCCCTCTTATGTTTTGAAATGATAGGAAAAAATATAATTATTATTATTTTATTTATTAGATTAGTTGTTAAATGATATGAATAAGGAATAAGTATGAAATTTAAGAGGACTTTTATTATTGATATTAGGCAATTACAATGCATGATTTAATACTCGTTTATTTATTCCACAAATTCATAAATATTTCGTAATTTATTAATTATTACTATCATTTCTAGATCTACTCTCATTATTTAAATTTATTGATAATTATATATTAATTATTATTTTTATATTAATTATTAATATATAAATATAATATAATATAATATAATAATATAATTTATTTTTAATATTATAATTATCATAGTAAAAATAAAAATATAATTTAAATATATTTAATGTTTCAATTAAGACAAAAGTTAGCACACTGTAGTGAATTATATAATTGGCTACAATCTAACTTTTAAAACTTCCAAACATAGGTAAGTAATAAATTCATGTGAATAATATTATAACAATATACAATATTATAACAATATACAATATTATGTTCTAAACACATTCTAATGGTGCGTTTATTAAATAAGAATTGAAATGAGCTAGAATTGTAATAAGGAATTTGAATTAAAATAAGTTATTTACTTGAGCTATAGGAATTGGAATCGGAATGAACAACATTCTCATTTATGTGTTTACTTTATTTTATAATTGGAATAGACTATTATAAGTTATTAAAATGCCATTTGTTAATTGTGTCCCTAATATTATTTGTATATATTATAATTAAACAATAATAATAATAAAACTAAAAATAATAATTATGACAATAATGTTAATTAAAACAAAAAATTAAAAAATTTAACAATAACAATAATAACAACAAAATTAACTGAAATAATAATATTAATAATGATAATAATAAAAATTATTAATAAGTTTTAATAATAATAGTAATAACAACAATAATTAATAATAATTAAAATAATAAAGTTAATATATTTTAATAACAATAATTTTAATCATAACAAGATAAATATTAATATTAATGAATTAATTACAGTATAATAACAATTAAAATAATAAAAGAAATAAATTTTAATAATAATAATGATAGTAATAATCATAAATAATAATAATTAAAATAAATAAAAATAATAAAATTTAATAGAAATAATCTTATATAATAATAATGATATTAATAATAATAATAATAATAAATTAAAATTCTTTTCAAATGTCATTTTATTCCAAAAATGGACTTATATGTAAAAGTTTGTTACGTTTAGTGGCTATTGAATTTTGCAGAAAATATAAGGTAGTGTAGTGTAATCAAACACAAAATGACAAAAATTGTTGTATGTTGCAACATAGGCGGACCCTAAAAAGAAATATACACTTTTTTTTATATGTATATAAAATGTGCGTAAAGTGAATATATAAATATATATATATTAATTAAATAAATAATAAGAATGATTAAACTTATTTACCTTTCGAAAAAAAAAAAACTTACGTAAAAATTTTTATATATTCACAAGTGCTTAGTAAGTGTTATATATTATTATAATTGTGTGGCTGAGTGCCTGAGTGGCTCAAATTTTATTTTATTGTATTCTATTTTTCACTTAAACTCAACTTTTCAAAATTTTTTAAGTCATAAAAAGAAGCCCAGGTTCATTAAGAGGTCCTTTAAAATCCAGCAAAAACTATGCTGACAACAGAATAACAAAACAGTTCAGCATTAGATAAATCAGACATCACGGTAGCACTCCAAATCAGATGATACACACAACTCAGCAGGCGGCTTTTTCCTTAGTCTCTTTCTTCATTATTAACTCACATTCAAAGTTTACATTTAAACAAAAGAGGTCAATTTTGAAAGTGTAAGAATTTGATCTAAAAGTAAATTTTATTGTAATAATATATATATATATATAACCCATGAATGTATAAGTTAATTGCTGACCTGAGACTTGGGACTTCGGATTAGGTTGGGTGAGTTCACTGAGCGAGGAAAGGAATTTTTTTTTTATTCATTTTTCTTATTGGGCCTCAAATAATTCTAAGCCCAAATTAATATTAATAAAATAAAAGCTAAGCTTAATGGTCTTTTTGTTTGTTATTAAGCATATAAAAGAGAGGGGGTAGGGATGGTAAAAAAGTCTGGGCCGGCCCTGTTCATACTTACGAGTTTCGGCCCGCGCCTATGACATAAGGGTCTGGAGAAAGGTTTAGGAAAAAAAGTCATGGCTAAGCCCAAGCTCTTTATTTTTTAGAAAAAATAAATTTAGAAATTAGAATAATAAATTTAAATTAGAAAAATAACTGAAAAATAAAAAAAGAAAACTTGAATCCTTAATTTATATATCAATCATGAATCAAAACATTTAAAATTACAATACTAAACTCTCTTTTAAGTATTAATTAATTACGAGGGTCCATGAATTAGAGAATCCAATACGAAAAAACTAAATTCATAAACTTTTATTTGCTTCATTTCTTTAGTTATTATTTTATTTTTGAAATATTTATTTTCTTTAATTCATTGTTAATTATAACAACTTGATTATTATTAATTCAATTCAAGTTTACAATAATTTTAAAAAATTTTGAAAAAAAAAAGTAAAAGCCCAAGTCTAACCCTTATACTTTTACTCTAACGGGTTTGCGCCTGAGCTTGAAAAAGTCCAGCTCAATCCCTTAAATTGCCAATCGGGGAGGGGGGGGGGGGGGGGGGGGGGGGGGGGGGGGGGGCGGGATTTTCACTTTCAAAAGAAAGAGAAGTCGCGAGCACAAGAAAAAGAAAATGGGAAAATTTTCAAGGCTTGGGTATTTTGCCAGAAATTGAGTTTGGGTCTTGCATAACTTGAATTAGAGACGTTGTAGAGCCTAAAACGTTTAGCCCTCATCGTTTTCTCAATTTGGAGGAATTGCGAACGGGAGTCCATCCGTGGACGTTGATGATAGCCAAGTTTGAATGTCATTTTTGTGAGTGGAATATATTAAACTCATATTTTATAATTTTCTTTAATTTTAGTAAAGCAAAACATGTTTATAAAGTAATTTTTTATTCTTCGATTAAGTTTTCTAGTAATAGTTATTTGCATATGGATGTGTTTCTTAAAAGATATGATAAATGGTTAATTTTTCTTTTTACTTATTGATGAGCATACAATATATACATATTTTACCCTTAATTACATAATTGTTAGTTATTTTTATTTATTATTTTTAATTAATTAAATTATTTTATTAAATAAAAAATTAATTGGAGATTATGGATAAAAAAACACATAAAAGAGCTCAATTTCAAAAGCATTAATTAATTGATTTTGGGAGCAATTAAGCTCATCTATCCGATAGGAGAGCCAGGTGAAGAAGAATTTAGGCATAACATTGGCTTTAACTTAAGTGGAGGGGCCCATATTGAGCAATTAAAAGAGGAAATAATTTATGGCTTATGGTAGGCACGTGTGAGAGCAAAACAAATTAAAGGCCAAGTCTTTTGGCTTTAGAATTGAAAAGGTGGGACTCATTTTGAAGACTATATAAGCAAGCTTTTGGCTTTTGAAGAAGGAGGGGAGCCGCCAAAGGAAGCAAGAGCCCCCAGATGCAAAAGAAAAGGAGAAGAAGAATAGCGGCAGCAGCAGCAGTAATTTAATTCTCCATGGTTGGTTTTATTTGCTTTGTTGCTCCCAATTTAAATATGTTTAGTTAATTTTTTTATACTGAAGTTAAAGATGAAATCATATTTAATAAAATAATTATATTTTTATTTAATTAATTCTATATATATATATATTTTGATGATTATAGTTTTTATTTTACATAATTAGTTTGATGTTATTAAATCTTTTTATTAATTTTTTCATGCATTATTAATTATTAGAATTAATATACGATTAAATTTATACTTGGATCTATAAAGTTTATACATGATTATCTTTAATTTTATGTCTTTCATTAAATTATTTACACAAAGTGTTTAGGAAAATTTTGACTCTTTGTTATTCAATATGTTTACATGAAATGCTTAGATGTTATACTTTTAAGCAGAAAAAGAATCTACACAATATTAATTTTAGTTGGGCTTAATTGTTATATCCATGAGATAACATAAATTGATTTCGAGATGTCATTCTAAAATTTGGGATTAATTAACAATTAGATAATTACTAGTTGAATAGTGGTAGATTCTGAAACCTTGGTAATCTTTGTCTTATTGAATTCTCTTTTACTTTAATTGTTTTCTTAGTTTAATTTCTCTTAAAAACTCAATTTGCTGAACTAGGTTAGAATTAATATTAATTTTAGATGTAAATTAGACTTTTTAATTTATCACAATCCATGTGCGTTCGACCTTTTTACCACTATTCTATTTCTAAATTCGTGCGCTTGCGAGTATATTAAAAATTTTCACAACACTTATCTTTGATTTTAAATGCATGAGGGTACTTTAGTGCCAAATACATAGATAAAAATATAAGTCTAAAGTAAGTTTAAAATATTTATTTACATGTGTTTCGAAGTTTGTTTTCAAAATCATTAGACAATATCTTTTCTCTCTGATGTGAACCCCATAATAAAACTTCAAAACCTACATTTAATTAGAGTTTTAATTGCCCAAGAAAGCTTTAAACAAGTTTAAACCCAACATAAACATTGACATAATGTTTAAGAAAACATGAACCAAAGGTATGAAGAAAGATACTAATGCCACACTAAAGATCTAGATGAGAAGGTAATTAATCAACTTAGTTTGGAACGCCACAAGAATACAAATTTTTGATAAGTTCATCAATTCTCAAAAAAACCAAAAAAAGAATAATCTTGCAAATTCAAACATTAATCTCCTAAATTATCTTTTACATAGCACGGGTTGCTAAGTTTAAATAGACTAATAGAAACCCAAGTTCCTAAAAATATGGAATCATTGGAGCAATTCTCCAAGCATAGGTTCATGAAAGAATATTTCAAAGTCTTCACCAACCTATCATTATTAATGTTATTTATTAATAAACTTAATGCTAGCCTACCATAATTAATGCTAGCCCACCATCATTAATGATAAACTTACCAAATATATTGACAAACTTTAAATACAAAAAATAAATGAAGTTGAATAAACAAAGGGATGGTTGGAATTCTCA
Organism: Citrus x limon; assembly: GCA_034663535.1. Lineage (NCBI taxonomy): Eukaryota > Viridiplantae > Streptophyta > Magnoliopsida > Sapindales > Rutaceae > Citrus > Citrus x limon. Next base: position 28,398,201 of record CM067997.1, read on the forward strand.
AGCCTGAATAAGCTGCAACAAATTGGTCATAATGTCTTCTAAAGAACTCCAAATCCAGCTTTGTAAATTACATTGGAAAGTCATTTTTTTAGTGGTATATAACTTGCATATTAATTCCAACTCAATTAATATTAGTTTTGTTCCAAATTTGCCCTTTCTACATTTGCCCCAAATTGTGTATTTAGTTGTCCAATAGCTTGAATAATGTCCACAATGCATTGTCTTCTCTCTAGGCCCAATTTATCATGTTTTGGATTTTTAATTGCATTTTCAATCCACATTTTCTCAATTAAACCGTGTAAAGGATTAGTTGAAACTTTAATGGTATTCCCTTGAAGGTTCTCATCACCCTTTAGTTACAAAGTATGATTAAAGAGATACAATTATAGATATTCATTTACAGATATTCAGTTTGACATAAAGGTATTTAGAGCCAGTCTGAGCATACATGGCGCTTTGGGTGTGTGCTTGGGCACTTTTACCTTTTAGGGGCTATTTTCTGCATGTGGTACAATATTTCCTTCATATGAAGCAAACTTCCCTACTTATTTGATTTAAAATTAAATATTTCTTTTATACATGATTATGGTTTTATACATAGTTTGATGAGACTTTTAAATTGTAGTAACATATTTATTTTAAGGTATTAGTATTTTCAAAACTTGTTATCCACTCACTGAAATTATACTCACCTCTTTTTACTATATCGTTCCCCACAAGTAATTTATTATTAAAGTTAATAGTATGCTTGAGGAGGTTGATCGATGAAGTTAATTGAATATTAGAAAATGAGTGAAACCCCCCTCTCTTATTTGTCAAAACTAATTAAAACTCCTTATGTTTCAAAACACTCTAACCAAATTCGACAATTCTTTAATTCGATTGCTTACAACAACCTATCCTTATCTTCGAAGTAAAGTTGCATTGCTTCTAAAAGCCTTAACTTCTCTTTTCATTGCTTTAGAAGCCACTCACTCTTAATTAGAATGGGATTTTGATCTTTTAATATTGACAAATTTTGTGATAATATACAATATTACATAAAAAACTTTCAAGAAAATCTCAATTGAATAAATTTCAAAAACATAGTCCATACAAAGCCTAACCTCAAATCCCAAAATTTCGACAAGACTCTTATTAATTATTTTATTTAATCATATAGGTAAAATTAGTTAGACTTGCCTTTGTAGTTCGGACGGATCATTTCATTTATTTACTTTATAATTTATTTTTACAGGAAAGATCATTTAAAAAAATTTCGTAGATTATTAACACTATGATTTATGAACATGAGCGCTTGATGGTCAAATCTTTAGCCCATTTTGTTCCCTTTTTCAAAATGGAACACTCATATAAATTAAAAAGTATAAACTTGAGATTTGTTTTTTTTCTAAGGCCCTAAATATGAATTACCTATCTTCTTCATTTGCATCCTCTTTATCCAAAACAATGGTCTAATTAATATCAAAATAATATTTGCATCTCCAAAGTGATATTGTTAATTCCTTTTTTTTTTTTTGGAAGTTGATGCTGCATAATAAATTCATATTCAATAAGACCCACAGTAGTTGATTAAAGAAATATTGGGTGTTACCTCTGCTGCTGTTTTTAAAGTGCTACATCAAGAAGAAATTGAAAGGGGTTGAAATGAGGGGGGAGAGAGAAGGGGCAGCATTGACAAAAGTTTTTTTTTTTTTTTTTAATTGATGAAGAAGAGCAAACAAAGATATTTTGGGAATTATCGAAATATAGCTAGAGAAATGGGGCTTGAAAAGAAGAACGAGGGGTGAAAATAGCATCTTATAAACCAGGTCGAATTTTGAAAATTTACGAAGCCCTGATATTTTGTTGAGCCAATGAGCCCGCCCAGCCAGTAGCCCAACACCCATCTGAGTTACATGCTTCCTTTATCTCTCATGAAAACACCACGAAATCATTTTACTCCAGTTACAATGTGATTCCACATTAAGAAAGCAATAATAGAGGAGCTACACATAATTTTGTAAAAAACTAATTTAGTAAAAATTATGAATTTAATCATGACTAAAAAAAGTAATTTAGCGCAATAAAGATTGAACATAAATATTTTTTTTAATTAATTCATATACCTATAAAGTTCGACCTAAACCCTAAAAATATCTTCTTTACCATTGAAACGAAACTTTGACTGAAGACTGATGGAACAATAATAGTTAACAAATAAATATATACAAAGTGGTGCTCACATGAGGATATCTGCAAGAAATTAAAATATGAACAAAGCTAAAAGACCCCAAAAGAGAGAGAGAGAGAGAGAGAGAGAGAGAGAGAGAGAGAGAGAGAGAGAGAGAGAGAGAGAGAGAGAGAGAGAGAGAGAGAGAGAGAGAGAGAGAGAGAAGTATTATTTTTTTGTCTTATAGTATATTAAAGTGTGTGTTTTTCTTTTCCAATTTATTCCCTTACTTTAATAATTTAAAAAATCTCTCATCGAAATATCACATACATACATACATACATACATACATACATACATACATACATATATATATATATAGAGAGAGAGAGAGAAAGAGAGAGAGATTCTCATGTATAAATGTAAAAATACAAATTTTGTATGGATGAAAGTAAAAAATAAGAAAATTATGGATTCCCAAATACTAAAAGAACAAAAAATAGTGCACTCAAGTCTGTACTTTTCTTATTTATTAGTTACTTTTACACAAAATTCACATTTTAACGTCTGCATTGAGGAGTTATAATAATAATAATAATAATTCACAAAGCTAAGATTCATTCATTCAATGTCAAGTAATTTGTGTGACCATACGACAGAAATGCAAGTTTTTAAGCCAATAAGATCATATTAAATGGACGTAATTAGCAAACCTCTACGTTGAGGACTGAACAGAAATAGTTATGCCATGGAGAAAAAGATAACAAAGTATGCATATATGAACTTATATAACTACTTAATTATTTATTATTAAAGGTTGAAGGTATAAGGTAGATACGAGATAAAAAGCTTATATTCACGGTCGCGTGGATCCAACTGGCAATCATAAATTTTAAATATTAAAGAGAAAGTTATTTGAGTTTCAAATTACTCTCACTAAATTTATTAAACATCCCATTTAATCTATAAAATAACCCTCATAAATTTATAAAATTGAAACTTTAATTTTAAAAATTATAAAAATCAACACTTTAATTAAAAAATAACAACTCACAATAATCCATGTAGTTGATTTGACTATTATCTATAAATTTAGTAAAATAAATTTCATAAACTTATGAATTCATAAAATTTTAATTTTTATATTTTGTCAATGTGTAAATTAGTCCCTAGTTCTGTATATTATTTTTCTGAGTCCGCCGATGCTCGTATTCGTAATACTGACATATTCACGGTCACCAAGGATGTACGTCTGGTCCCAAGTCGAAACGGGGCCACCACCGTGACTCCAGTTTGGTGAAATTTTAAATGAGGAAAACATATGTGGCCAACAACATATGTGGGTGTCACTTTGTTGATCTCAATTCCAGGGTCTGGATGATTACGGGACTTGGAGGATCCGATGGCAGTCTCAACTCTCAACTGACAGAGCTGAAGAGAAGGAGCATGAATAAGGAAGTGGATACAATCATACCATGAAAATGAATTGACAAAAACGTAACTGGGGCCATCTACAGCGAACAATGAAATCGAGACAGAGAGATTTATTTATTTTTTAACCACAAAAATTAGGAAGTGGATACAATGCATTTTTTTTTTTTTTTTGTCTTATCCACGAGGTATCTTGAGGAGAACTCCAACTGTAGGAGGCACCTTTAATTTTTATATTTTATCAATGTGTAAATTAGTCCCTAGTTCTGTATATTATTTTTCTGAGTCCGCCGATGCTCGTATTCGTAATACTGACATATTCACGGTCACCAAGGATGTACGTCTGGTCCCAAGTCGAAACGGGGCCACCACCGTGACTCCAGTTTGGTGAAATTTTAAATGAGGAAAACATATGTGGCCAACAACATATGTGGGTGTCACTTTGTTGATCTCAATTCCAGGGTCTGGATGATTACGGGACTTGGAGGATCCGATGGCAGTCTCAACTGACAGAGCTGAAGAGAAGGAGCATGAATAAGGAAGTGGATACAATCATACCATGAAAATGAATTGACAAAAACGTAACTGGGGCCATCTACAGCGAACAATGAAATCGAGACAGAGAGATTTATTTATTTTTTAACCACAAAAATTAGGAAGCGGATACAATGCATTTTTATCCAAATGCAAACAGTATTAAAAAAATTGCCATAACAAACACGTTTTTCATTTTATCATTTTTGCCATAACAAACACGTTCAAAAAACAACCAAAAGTGACCGAATTCTACCCCTAGGGTTCCACAGCAAAACATTATAGGACACGTGAAACCTGAAACCATGGCCTGTCGTGACATAACAAAGCCGCCGTGGCCCTTTTCCAGATGTTCTGGTCAAACTTCAATCAAAGGAAGACAGAAACTTGCGCAGTCCCATCTCGTACTGGGACGGTCCAGAGTTGTTCTACCATGAGACAACAGTAATCGGTTTTCAAGTAGGATTAAAATTGAGTTTCATTTAGAGACTCACTGGAATTATTATTAAAAGTAATGATTTTAGGATTTACAACTCTGTTACTTGATAGAATTTTAGTGGACCATCTTAGTATGGTAAGGTAGTGAGACTGTCTTATAAAAAATTTTCTCTGAAAAATATTCAACGCAGATTTCGTAAAAATAAATAAGTCGATAGAAGTATTCTCCTAGACAACATTCACAATCTGTGGAAGTCCTTTTCAGGTGTTATTTTTTACCATTTAACAAAATGTTTTAAGATATTATAAAATAGTTTGTTAGACCTTAAAAGTTCATGACTTACTAAATCTTCATATATATATATACATATATATGGTTAGTTTTAGGTTATCCCTCATAAATTGATTATCTTGAAATTATCTCCTCACTTTTAAAAGCCTCAATTGATTCTGATTTTTTTGAGAAGACAAGAAAAAGAAATCATCAACCCACACAATTTTTTTCCTTATTTTTTAAATAAAAATTGAAATAATTTAAGATTTTTAAAAATAAAAAATTAATTTAAAAATAATCAATTGACGAGATAGTAATCCAAAATTTACCCTCACATAAATATATATAATGACAGAATGACGATCAATTAGAGTTGGAATCCCATTTAGATTTTTAATTGCATGTCATCAGCTTCATTATCAGATCCTGGATCGGTCGTTGCTGTCCCTTTGTGTTTTGTGAAGATATAACTTACGTGGACAACACTAGTACGTTTCGTTCAAAATTACAGCCAAACCGACAACCGACAGTAAATACAAGGAGAAAATTAATTAGAATGTGATAAACGATTGTTTTAAAAAGGATACACGTGATACATAATCAAGGTATGGATTTAAACTAAGAAATTTTGATTCAACAATTTATCTTCGATAAATAAATGATAATGACATATACAAACTATGCATGTGCCTTTCCTCATTCTCATTCGTTTGCGAAATTGCTTTTTATAACCAAAAGCACTTTAAAAAAAAAAAAAAAAAAGTAATCGGGTGTGACTTGGTAGGGCCGTAAGGCTAGGCTTAAATGTTTTCGGAAGATGAATCAAAATAAAATCACTTATGTACCATTAATTGTCGAATTTATTTAATTAATAATACAACATTATTAATTAAACCCCTATGACTATAATATAGAATATGTACCAACTTAATTTGAGCACTATTCATATTAAAAATTTCCTCTTCGGCTCTTATAATGAAGCTCTTCAATTATTTCACCATAAAATTCAAATTCATTTGAGCGCCATGCCTGTTGAAAATTTTTATATATGGTTCTTATAGTGAAATTCGTTCATATCATCATAAACTTAATTAAATTGAAAGTCATACATTTTAGGAAACAATAAATGCTTGGATGAGGAGGAAGCTGCTGCTCATTAATGGTATATAATTAAGCTTTAAGGCCACTAAGGCCATAATAATAAAATGATCAATTAAATGCTATAAAATAATTAACCTTCATAAAACCATCAGTTATAATTCCAGGAACACTCATGTCGTATTATCAATGATCAAAAAATAAATATACGGAAACGTACCTGAATTCAAAATGCTTAACTATTCTCTAGAGCCATGTTGTTTATCTTCTAAATTAATATGTTTTCCAAGATAATCCTTTAACTTTCTCTGTGCACTCTCTCTAATGATGAGATGTAAAAAAACACTAGAATATTATATGTGATTTGGGGAGCATAAGTACGAGCATAAGTACTTATATAAATAACTTTTTAATTATCATCATGTATTCTTATTTCAGTTCGTCATAAAAATAGAAATTACTTTTGAACCTCTACACATTAAAGGATCACACCCTATCAAATATAATAAAACCCAAATTATTGAAAACTTTAATAAATCACTTTTAATTAGGCTTAATCTTATAAGATAGTCTGTAATACAAAATTATGAGTAATGATATTTCATCCCCTCATTTTATCTCACTAACCCACACTTTTAAATTAATATAGTATCTTTCTAAAAATATCCTTACTTCCAAGAAAACTTTTTTTTTTTTAATTTCACATTCTTTCTCTGAATTAAATTCAAAACCCACACAGCAAAACTATAAAATTCCTGTCACAATGTATCTTGACATATTTCAAACTAGAACCAAACCATTCTTTTTTAGAAGAAACCAAATTAAAGATTCTAGCTTCATTTCAAGTTTCAATCATGCAAAATTCTTTTAAGAAATATTAAAATCCTTCTTAAGTAGCAAAAGAGATCAACAATTACTTCACAATAGTTTATACAAATTAACATTTATTAATTGTTAAAAAAAGATTAGTACAAAAGAAACAGTGAAATGAAATCCTAGCCAAAATTTCAAAATGAGATTGCTTTATGGCGTGTGCGAAGTGGCTTTCTTGGTCACATGGCACGAAGCAGTGCAGCACAACGGCTCTGCCCTGCATCATGCATCGCGAGGCGTGGCAATTCTTTGCCCTAGTGTGAAGTAGGGTGGCTTAGTGTTGCTCTATAGATCATGGGGAAGTATATCATTTTCTTTAAAAATAATCGTATATGGTGGTGCCTGAGTGAGAGAGTGAGTGCAAAGGAGATGAGAGTGAAAAGAAGAAAAAAAATATGTTTATATTTTAATAAGGGTAAATTTAAAAATAAGTGGTATTAATTGAATAATGAGGGTAGTGAGAGGATTGGAGGGGGTTAAATTTCAATACTCCGCAATTATTCATATATAAGCTCAATGTTGGATTAAGGATCCAACATTAAATTAATAATTAACTAATCTAACCAAGTTTGGAGGGGTTTAAAACATGAAGGGTTCTTATTTCTTTCATAGAGGGTTTTGTCCATTTTTCATTAGCTAATAGAGACAACTAATTATGATTAAAGTTTGAAAAAACTGAGCTTAGAACTTGTTCAACAATAACAGCAAGATGTGTTCGAATAGAACTTGTGGTCCTAGTATACATCCAGTGTGTTGAATGGTTTTTGTGATACATGTGCAAACTACCTAATTTGATTGAAAGCAACTGTTAATTTAATTTGAGGATCATCTCTCTGTATAAATATGCATGCAGCCTCCTCTTCATTCCATCAAGAATTGCTTTTTGCTTACTTCGATAGCCATTATTTTGCTGTTCATACTTTTGAATCAAATTATCTCCATGGATTTCCTTTTTAATCTTGAAAATATTCCGACTGATGAATCTAAATTATCATTTATAACCATTGTTTTGGCGACACTGATTGCTCTTATTGCTGGTTTCTTCAGACTTAACAAAGTGTTGCTAGGCAACAAATTTGCACCCGGATCATTCGGCACTGTTGCAAGGGCAAGCTTTCTGTATCCTCAACTTATCCGGAGATTTGCAAAGGATATGTTTTCATTTGTTAAGAATCAACTATTCAAAGAGATAATCAAACTCCCATAAGATGAAGCTCTTTCAAAATATAATATATTGATATGCATGTCATATAAAATTTTGCCTTTTTTTTTTGTTTCCTTCATCATTTATTTCTTTATTCGGACAGGGTTTGATGCAACACTAATATTTTGCACTAAGCATTATGCATGTACTAGTTCCATGCATTCAAATTACGTAACAGTAATCCCCCGTGTGCTTTTCAACACATACAGTGTTAACATTTTCTTCAAATAATTTCAGGAAAGAAACAAGCGGAAACCTCTCCCTCCAGGCCCAGCTCCGTGGCCAATTGTCGGAAGCCTTCCAGAAATGTGGAGAAACAAGCCAACTTTCAAGTGGATTCATGGTCTCATGAGAGAACTGAACACGAACATTTGTTGCATCCGTCTAGGAAATGTTCATGTTATCCCAGTGACTTCGCCAGAAATTGCCCTAGAATTTTTAAAAGTTCATGACTCAGTTTTTGCATCAAGGCCCCTTACAATGGGGACAGAGTACCTCAGCGGTGGATTCTTGTCAATAGCAGTTGTGCCGTGGGGACAGCAATGGAAGAAAATGAGAAAGGTGGTGGCTTCTCATGTGTTACATTCAGTACGACTTGACTCTTTACTCGTTAAGAGAAGAGAAGAAGCTGACGATCTTGTTAGCTTCGTTTATAATCAATGCATTCGCAATAACGTTGATTCTGTCATAAATGTAAGACTTGTAGCTCGTCGTTATTGTGGAAACGTGATTAGGAAAATCATGTTTAGCAGGAGGTATTTTGGTGAAGGAAAAGATAGTGGAGGACCAGGATTTCAAGAAGAAGAGCACGTTGAATCACTCTTTATTGTACTTAACCACATCTACTCTTTCATTCTATCAGATTTCATTCCTTGGATGAGAGTGTTAGATTTAGAAGGCCATGAAAGGATTGTAAGTGATGCTATGAGAACGATCTCCAAGTATCACGATCCGATTATAGATGAGAGGGTTCGACAATGGAGATGTGGGAAGAAGAAGGAGGCTGAGGACCTGCTTGACGCCTTCATTTCAGCGAAGGATGAAAATGGGAAGCCATGGTTATCAGTCCCCGAGATCAAAGCCCAATGCACGGTAAAGAGATACAAAGGAGATTGCTGTTATTTTTCCTTAATAGTTTTTGTGTTTTACCAATTATTCCTTACAGTTTTCATAATATCTTTATAGTTTCTCAGTTTTACCAATTATTCTTTACAGTTATCATAATATTGAGGTACACATCAAAACTTTAACTCAAAAAAATGATTATTTTAAGGCTAGGATGAGTTTTCTTATGAAGTTTTGAAATCAAAGGGATCAGAGGTGGCAAATTACTTGAGTTACTAATTAACCCTACTAAATCTATTAATGTAACCCCTGTCAAATTTATAAAAATAACCTCCTAAACTCATATATCCATAAAGTTAACCTGTGTATATATTTTACAAAATGTTGATGTGCTCGCTTTACAAAAATAGAGATTACTGAGTACTAGACCAGTCCTTTCTCACAATATTATATGTTTATTGAAGGAATTGATGGTTGCAACAGTGGACAATCCTTCAAATGCAGTGGAATGGGCAATAGCAGAGATGATCAATCAGCCTGATATCCTCAAAAAGGCAACAGACGAAATAGACAGGGTTGTTGGAAAAGGGAGACTTGTTCAAGAATCAGACATCCCCCATCTCAACTACGTCAAGGCTTGTTTAAGGGAAGCTTTTCGCATTCATCCCGTTGTACCATTTAACGTACCTCATGTCTCAACATGTGACGCCACAATTGCTGGGTACTTCATTCCAAAAGGCAGTCATGTTTTGCTAAGCCGACAAGGGCTCGGTCGGAACCCCGAAGTTTGGGAAGATCCTTTAAAATTCAAACCAGAACGCCATATTAATTTAGCCCATCATCATCATCAAGTTGAGCTCACCGAACCAGATTTAAAATTCATTTCATTTAGTAGAGGAAGACGTGGTTGCATGGGCGTGGCACTTGGGTCTGAGATGACTGTAATGTTATTGGCAAGACTTCTTCATGGATTTGATTGGAGCGTGCCATCGAATGAGGAGAAAATTGATTTAGCAGAGTCGAAATCTGATCTGTTTATGGCTAAACCCTTGCATGCACGTGCAATGCCTCGTTTGCGTGCTGAGCTATACCCGGCCTAATTCCTAATATAAAATATGTACCCAGTATCGAAATAAAATACTTGTCGAAATACAAAAGTATGAAGTAGAACAAATAATTGCTGATGCAAACCAAGCCTTTGTTTTCATGATGTGAATTCCATGAAACATGAAAAGAATAAATCAATAAATCGAAATTATGGGTAAATTCTATTAGCATGCGACTCTATAAATTATTTATAGCATTTGTGTTTCTATCAAGAAAATGTATCATCATGCAAAAATATCGATTACCTCAATTCATCCCCTTCTGGAAAGTTAAAATTTGTGATTGAGGAAATAAACAAAAGAAAAGAAAAGAAAAGAAAGAAAAACTGAAGAACGTAAGAAGTGGCTCCTTGGGGGAGAGGGCGACAAAAAAAAAAAAAATACAAGAAAGAAAAGGGTGCGTTTTGTATTATTTTTCAATTGGTATTCTTTACATTTATTTTAGAGAAAATGATATTTGATTTTGATCTTATCTGCTCAAAAGAAAATTTTATTTAGTAACTTGTTTTAAAATAGTATGTAAAAATAAAAACAGTGAGAACATATTAAGTAAAATTTTTTCATTATAAATTTAATTAGAATAAAATGCAAATGAACTTGTAAAAAAAGTATTTAATTGCCTATCACCAATAAAACAACTTCAGAACTTATTACTTTTTCTTTTTTTTTAAACTGTTCATATTTTGTTCTTTCGAAAAAAAATAAAAAAAATAAATCTGCATTTAATATTTTCTGTAAAAGAAATCTACAGAAAAAATTATTAAGCATAATTATTGAATATCAGTGAGCAAGACGGGGATAACAATAAGTAAAATGGAAAAAGATTAAAGAGTATGAGAAGACCTAGTACATGGGCACCTATGAGAGGGGAAATTCTAGAGTACCTCTAAATTACTATATCAACTATATATATAATAAGAAATATTTTGGTCTGTGCGTATTTATTTTGAACAATTAGCATGCAATTGGTGGTTATATAAAATTTAAATACATGTTTCATATATGCATTCAGCGGTTGTATTATTTTTTATGTATTCTAATATTAGAGGTACTATATTAGCTGTCACTACAACAAAACTAAGATGTAGTAGCACGTGATAAGTGCTACTAAAAGTAAACTGCAGCACTTTGTAAAATGTTATGTTAGCCCATGTTACTAAAAGTATTGCTTTTTAAGAGCAGTAATTGAATGCTACAAATTATAATTTTGTAGCTTATAATAAAAGCTACATATGTAGTTTCAATTGCATTGAATAATTGCTACCATTACACATTAGGTAGCACTTAAGAAATGCTATCAAATTGTCTTTTGTAGTATGATAACAATGCTGCAAATTTGTTGCTTGTAGCACTTTAGTCATGCTATACATTTTAATCTTATAGCATTTTAAAAATGCTATCACATTGTCTATCGTGGCATAATAAAAATGCTACAGATGTAGTGATATTAGCAATTTTTAGATGCTACAAATTACATGAGTCATAACATTTACGAAACGCTATCAAGCATTGCCTAACAAAAATGGTACAATATTGGATGATTTGTAGAATTTTTAGGATGATACAAAGTAGTGACTTCAAGCATTTAATTATTACAAAATGGTTACCATCACAATTATTAAATAGAACTGAACAAACACTATCCATTTGTACATATCAATTATTATAATAATACAAAAGTTTTCACAACCTATACTGTGAACAAATATATCATAAATATAAAATATTGTATCAAAATAATAATATATAAACATGATCATAATAATTTAAAGATAGATATTAAGTACAAATACAAAGTATTTTTAACAATAAACAAAATGTGCCATACTGCCATATATAAAAATGATAATGATTAAACACAAAAAATAGTATTTCATCTTCAATTTGCATTGCAAACTCCTTTACAAGTAGTATTTATCCACATGGCATGCATTGTAAATTGAAAAAAAAATATATAAGGGCAAAAAATTTAAACACTGAATTCAAATATGCAACTAATCTTATCCTTGCAAAATTTTTGACAGAGTCTCCCCTAAAACATAGAAATTTGCTAAAACAAATTACAACTTATGTAACATATATATCATCAACTCAACACTTCCAAAATTATATTTTCCAACCAACAACGATTACTAGCACGAGTCATAAAAGCAGTATATGGTGCCTCAAACTCCATGTTGTCGCCTACACTAAAAAAAAATGAAGAAATGATCAAGAAAATATATAAAAGTTAATGGCCAAGAAATTACCTAAATATATGAATGACACAAATTTCATTTTGTAGAATCTATAACAACCCGATTAGCAGGCCACGCATTTGTACTACCAACAACTTCTTCAATGTATGTCATGTAAGGTGTAGTCTTCCATAAATACTTCTCATGTTCTTTAGTCCAATAGGAATATGATGAACAAGTGCTTTTGAATCACTGAAGACCAACACCCTTCAGCTACAACAACCTCAGAGCCCTTCCAATCAAGCAACTTGTATTTAGTGATAGTATTCTTCATATTCACACTCTAGCACAAGGAGATAATAATAATGTTATAATTTTAATCAATACCATTAATTTAAATTTATAGATAAAATGTTGACTTTCAAATACAAATTACATTCTTACTATTGGAACAAGTGCAATCAATTCATCATCACATTCTTGACTGGTTTGATTTTGACTCTATATAATAAAAATTTCGTAATTTTGTTAGGAAAAAAATTATGTGTTTATAAACCAAAAAACAAACATCTTATTTTTTAATAAACATACACTATATATAATAATAAAAAAGGTATGGATTATGTAATGAAATTTTGTACATACCTTTTTTTTCATCTCTTCAAAAAGATTACGAGAATAATATGCTAAACAAATAGTAAAACAAAATTAAAAAGAAAAAACTCAATGATATATTATGAGAAACTAGTGTAACTAAAAAAATCACTAAACAAAAAGTTTAACATTTTAAAAAGATAGCAACAGAAAAATAAATAAGCAATAATAATAATAATAATAATTTGAAAAGAAAATACGAAAACACAAACCTTTGTTTTTGGTGAGGTTACAAAACTGGGTCAGTGTGCAGTTGGCCAAAAGCTAGAGGTGCCCGTGCAGGAGTTGGGTCCTCTTCAATTGGGAGGCATTATTTATCATATCAAATCCAACAAAAAAAAAGTTATCTTCAATTAATTTTCTAAACAATTCAGATTCACAATTCAACACAAAAGTTAAAAATTAATAATATCAATAATTTTAGGAGAGAAATTGGAAACAAAAGAACAATTATAACAAAAATTTAAAAACCCAAAAGCAAAAATTGTGAATTATCTTCATGAAACCAGTTTTGGGGACCATCAATTTCTTCTGCCAAACTCAAGTCATTTGGAGATTCAATTGCTCAACGAGTTAACGGATGATTATGTGATATGATTTCGAAGGAAATTTTGAGGGATTCGGACTTTACTTGCTTTGATGTGTGAAGACAGGAGAGTGACGGATTGAGGAGAGAAGAAAACAAAAGCTTTGACTTTGGCTGTTAGGTGAAAGCTAAGAAAGAGGTAAAAGGATTTTAGGATTAATTTTCAAATTTCATTTTTTTGTTTGGCGGTAGATCTAGATTCCTGCTTTATTTTTCTCTCTTTTTTTGTAGCATTTCCAGTGTGCTACGAAATTAATGTTTATATTGTAACTTTTCTAAAATGCCATATTATTAAATGTTAAACATAACTCTTCTAAAATGCTACCATATGAATTTTATTAAATGTAACATAAATTTGTAACATTTATAAAGTGATACATTATTAAAAATTAAGCGTAGCATTTATTATGTGTTACAAATTAAATGTTATATCTATTAAAAAATAAAATGTAACCATTAAGTAGTCAATAGTAGCATTTTTTTACAAAATGTTACAATAGAATGACATTTTGTAGCATTTTAAAAAAAATGCTACAATTTAATGCTACTAAATGTGATATTTGTTGTAGTGTGTATAACAAATAAATGAAGCTATAATATGTATGTATTTATTTTGAAAACCAATACATAAGTGGTGATTATATTAAATTTAATTATACATGTTGTTGTGCACAGAATACGGAATCAAGTGCACCAAATAATCACAGCAAAATAAATGACACAATAATTTAACGTGGCTCGGCAATATGCCTACATCCACGAGAGTAAGAGAAAAATAATTGTATTACTAACAATTATTTTGAATATAATATTTGAGTAAAGAAACCTTACTTCCCAAAACTAAATACACTTAGTATTTTTATACACATTTGAAAGGAAAAATCTCTCAAATACACATGCTCTCCAATTGCTCACTCTCTAAAAAATTCTTCACTTGGATTGTTTCTCTCAATTTCGGGATGCATTCATTGAAGGAATGCCTTTGTATTTAGTGGAGAGCTTCTCCTCTTCATTTAGCTCAACAATTGCAAGCACATGCTCAACTTTCCATTTTCAAAGTTCATTTGGTAATTTGGTGTCCAAATTTTTGCCAATTTGTCAAAAAGCTTTCTTTTTACTTATCAATTTTCAACAATTCTCCACGTCGACGAAGATTTATCCAAACTGAATCGATTACTAATGAACCATCATCCCAAAGTGGCTGCGTCTTTGTGACTGCCTAGCCTACGTACCCAAAATCTGAGATCAAGCTAATTGTAGTTCACTTTTCTCCTGAAAATTCATCACGTTCTCAGGATTTGAATTAATTTCAAACAATCTTAAAACTTAACTTCAGAAATCATCTTTATCTATATATTTGATGGATTATCTTTGGTATCGATCTTTTTTAACAACACAATACCGTTCTTGATAACCTCCCTCACATAGTAATATTTTACATCGATGTGTTTTGTTCAAGCAAGATATGTTTGGTTCTTCGCCAAGAATATCGCGCTTTAATTATCACAAAAATTCTTAATATTCTCCTAAATTACTCTCAAATCACCTAATAAATCTTTTAATTAAATAGCTTTCTTTACAACCTCAGCTGCTACAATGTACTTTACCTCCATAGTGGAGAAAATAATTATCAATTATAAAATCAAACCTCCATCCAAAATGAATACATAATCTGATGTTGATTTTTACTTGTGAAGGTTTTCGTGCCATATTTTTTAAAAAAATTGGCCAACATTTGGCCAATTAGTCAAAAAACTTTCTTTTGACCTACCCATTTTCAACACATGTCATATCTGTCTATTAATTAATTATATTACTTTTAATTTATTCCAAAATTTCTCTCAAGAGTGGGTGGGGCCATCCACATGATTAAATTGAAATTTTATCCACATTCGTTCAATCCGCAGCGATATATGTGGTCTCAAACGGGCCACCACCATAACTCTAATTTGGTGAAATTTTAAATGAAAGAGCAGAAACATGTTGGGCCTACACTCCTATAACAAACAAGTACGATGCAAATGAAACAGAAAAACATAAATGGACTTGTACGGACTGGTACCACCACATCTGATTTGGAGTACCTGTCCGTCTCTTTTTGAACAGATAGATAGCCAACTGAAATAGTGATTCTGCTTGCAGGCAATTTTAAAGAAGCTAGCAGACCTCAGTGGCAAGGGCGTAACAACAATCATTGGAGGTGGAGACTCTGTTGCCACGTTGAAAATGTTGGGAGTTGCCAGTGTCATGAACCACATATAAACTAGCGGTGCTGGTGGTGGTGCCGGTTTGGAGTTGCCGGAAGGCAAAGAGCTTCCAGTTGTCGTAGCTCTTGATGAAGCTACTCCAGTTGCCGTCTGAGATCAAAATTATTATTATTTTCTTTGAGGCCTACTTGTCATTTAAGTTTGTAGACGAGAAATGAAAACCGTGCAGGAAGATAGAGTTCATCTTGTAAATTTTCATCTTTGTGATCAATGTATGGTCCCATAATTAATTGCTGAAATTTCTACCAAATCACTGTATGGGTAGGGCAAACAGAGTCACCCAATCTTTTTCAAATAAATTGGTTCATTTCCTCTGTATTTCCCAACCAGTACATATGATGTCAATATGATACCTTGACGGAAAAAGACTTATCAAGCAAGTCTGCTCACGTGATGTTCTTCATTTCAAGCCACAAAACATCACCGTTAGTTCAAGCCACAAAACATTACCGTGAGTTCAAGCCACAAAAATTAGAGATCTTTGTTGATTTTTATATGCCTCTCAATTTCTTTGAAGCCGCGAAAATGATATGTAATGACTTTTAGACCCTACTTTCTGAAAGGCTGTTTGGTTCATTTCATTATCTATGAGTCAATACAGAACAGATCATACTATCATGCTCATACTTTATTATTTGGTATTGTAGTATGTTTCCTATGTTCATAATATTTTAGAGTAATGATACAATCATAAATTCTCGTACAAATTTATTTTGTACAAACTGACATGACATTAATTCATTGGTTGAATGAAAATATAAATTAATAAAAACAAATCATGTGGGCCAAGTGATATTTGATTCAACCAATCTTATCATGTCACATCAGTTTATACAAAATAAATTTGTACAAGAGTTTATGGCTGTATCATTACTCATTTTTTAATATCGAATTTTAGTTGGCCCTAGTAGAGGGTGTCACTTAAAAGTCACACATTGGAACCCACTTGGCGTGTGGTACTCCCCACCCATTGACAAGTTGACTTATGGAATCTTATTAGTGAAAATACCTAAACTCTAAAATCTGCTTTAGAATTCTAATTCAAATTATATCCAATTAAATTTTTTATTTTCCTCTTCCGTCTCCATAAATCATTCAAATTTTCACATGAAATATTTTAGGATCGGAATTATTTCAAGCTTTCAATTTCATATTTTATCACATGTTGTTATACCTTTTGCATCACTGATTCGTTTCTCTTTTTTGTTTTCAAGAATTGTTTTGTTCAAAACTCATTTTCTCTCTCCGTCTTTTCTTTTTTGCCGCTATGGTTCCAATATCCAAGTCAATGCATTGGATGGTTGGTGGCTGCAACTAATTTTGAATTTATATTAATTTTTTTATTTAATTAGTTCATGGATAGGAAATTATTAAAAAATTTTAGCTCACAAACCAATCCGCAAAATGGTGGATTAGATATGGATTGAATCAAATCTGCATCAAATCCGCAGATGTATGGATTGAATTTTACCAATCCGTAAATTGGATTGGATTAAAAATTTACAATCCGCAAAATTCAATTTACGAACACTCCTAATTTACTCTTAAGACTCGATTCTAGTAAGAAATTATGTGGTTGCTTTCTTAAGTTGCATTACATCATCTGGCAGGGGATATTTCCATCGATTTTATTGTTTTAGTTTCAAGAGCATTAAACTATCATAAATTATTTTTAACTCATAAAATTCCATTGAAGAGTTTTCAACGAGAACAATCATAATAAGTAAATTTATTATCAATGAATATTATAGTTTTAAAGTTTTATATTGCTATCTAAATTTTTAGAAGTATATTATACTTTAAATAGTGTCTCAATTATATGCATGCAGACGCACTCTATCCCGTTTGGAGTTTGTGGGGCCCACAACATAGTTTCCCAAATAAAAATTTACTACACACATAGTCGCGCATTCGAGTCATGTTTGATTTTAAATGCGTCTCAACTCGATGAAAATCTTGGCTTCGTCACTTAAACTTGTGGCATCTGTTGTTTAATATCAACGAATTTACTTTCAAGTCCTCTAAGAGCATCACACGGCGCTCCTTGGAACTTCTTTCACCGTTTTGTTGCATGCTGCTCATAATGAACGTGTCAACGGCTTTCTAAGATTCATGGACCAAGTAATTGATTTCTTTCAAAATGCCCTGAAGTTTTGATATAGTAATGTTTCTATCAAGTTTAAATACAATCAGAACCATTTCGACTTTATAATCCCTTTGAAAAGAAGAATAAATGGATTCAATCAGAGTTTGAAGCTTCTGAACTTGTTCCATTGCAGCATTCGGTAAAGGCAACATTCTTTGTTCACCTGCCAATAGCCTTTTCAACCTCTCTGAAAATAATCCGAGATGCACGTCCATGTCTCCGTCTCTTGCTACTAAAATTGGAACAGAGAATCAGCCAGAATCAGGGGAAGAATTAAAGCACAACAGGGAAACTACTCTACAGATTCATTTGCTCGGCAACGATTAACTAGAAAGCAAGCCAAGAGATAGTAAAATACAAGAATGTTAAAAGGGAAATATAGTCTTGAAAATTTATTATTAACCAAATTATTCATGTAGATGCAATCATATTAAGGCCACTTACAAGCGAGAGCGAGAGATAAACAAGATTTCAAATGGCCTTTTGAGGATCTAAACTATGGAATCTGAACAAATTTCTTTGGAAATTGCAGCATGGAACTGAGTGCTGTGCCTCTCGTCAAGAACTTATTATGCACCCAAATTCAAGACCATTTTCCCCCAATCCTGCCTATCCTAATCTATCCTCACGCTGCTACTTATAATCTAATTATAATTTATAATCCGTTACCATTTGAATGTACTCAAAGGTTTGACAAGACAAGTTTGGAAAGCCAATATGATCTGGTGAGTAGTAGTACTCATCATATAGAACCTGGACACGTGGCACAATTCCTTTTGACTTCTTATGAGTAGAGTTGAAATTATAGATTAACCAAACAACACCACGTGACATTAAGGCTTATCATAAGGTGAGCACCGTCGCACCTATCAATTCACTGCTCTATATAACGATGTGTATAACATTGCCATTTACATGCAATTATTTAAAATTTTTAACTTCGAAAATTAATGGCACTGCATCTAATATTCATATATGAGAGGGCGGGGGAGATAATACAAAGAATTAACTGATTAGAAGAAAAAAACTTGTTCACAAAAATTAAAAAATACCTCTTATTCCTTTAGATGCAATCGAAGACTTGAAGATCTCCTGCAATATCTTCTCGTGATTGCAATCAAAAGACACTATTTACATCAGCGCGACAATTAGATTAAATAGCTACTTTAAAATATCGAATTGAAAATATGCTCGTGCATCGAAAGGAAAATGGAAGGAAAAAGCATTAATTTAAGCATTCATGGCAAAGAGAAGCAACAAAATATGCTGGTTCAAGAAAAGAACAATATGAAAAGAGTATGACATAATAAATGTGAGAAACACGGTACGGATAGAGAAATTATTTCCCACATGCAGAGGCAGATCTATGCGTGGGCTAGATCGGGCTGTAGCCCCGTCCAGTCTAGAAAAAAATCATTTATATCCCATACGTTTTTATTAATTTAGTAAAATAATATAATTATTTTTTTCGTATATGTCCCTAATTCAATACCCCTATGATTTCATCAATTTAGTATAACAATAGAGTTTTGATTTTATATTCAAATATGTCCCTAACTCAATTACTCTTATGTTTTCATCAATTTCATATAATAATAGAGTTTTTATTTTATTTTCAAATATATCCCTAATTCAATTATATTTTTTTCAATTGAAATTAGTGACTTATTTTATAAAATGATTAAATTATATATTTATTGAATAGATTGTAAATATTAGGGAGCTAAAATTTTATTACTGCTTTAATTTTTTTTTTAAAACTTCTAATTGAAAAAAAAAAGTATGTCAATGTAATATAACATCATCAATGGTATTAAAAATACTTATAAAAACAACATATAGTAACAATTATCAATATTTTCATAAATTTATTATATGAATTTTTAGACTTTATTTTTTAGTTCCATTAACTAGGAGGACAAGTTAAAAAATAAAATTTGAATATTTTAAGGAGCTTTTGATAGAAGGATTATCAACATCTAGTTCTTTAAAAAGAGTTAGAGCACCTGATAAAGAAACAAATGCATCCAAGTACTTTTTTGCTGAATTGAATTTAGTTTATTATTAAAACTTTTAACTAATAATACTTTTATAATTTGAATGGATGAATAAATTTTAATTGTTTAATTTATTAAGCCTGGTAATTTAGTACTTGATTTCAAAATAAAGTTTTACTTATAATTTTTAATTGATTGTAATTACATATATTAATCTATTTTAGTTTAGAATTCTTAATTGATTTCTTAATCCTTATATAATTACAAGTTATTATAGGTTGTAATGTTAGATTCCATAATTGAAAAATAGTGTTTTGATATTTAAATTGTCTTTTGTTTCTACTCTTTTTTTATAATTACTTTGTTTATAGTACATATTTATGGGGATAGAGTTCTTAGTGTTCCCTTTATTTAATGTACTTTTGTCTACTTATAAATTTTTATATTGACTTCAAAATATAAATTTTAAAATTTAGCCCACGATAATAATAAGTACCGGGTCCGCCCCTGCCCACATGGAGATTTCCCATCTTCACCCTACTAAATTTATTAGAGAATTAAAGCGAAACTTTTAATGAGGTGGAGAATGGGGTAAGTCTCCCTACTCCCACCTTACCTTATTGCCATCTCTAAGGAGTGAATATAAAAGTTGTTTGGTGTGTAGGATAAATCTTGTGATTGAACAAGTTTTTTCTAATCCCATGCTTATCCCATGTTTCGCATGGTCATCGAGCGAATATAAAAGTTGCGAATTCCATGTAGGACCCATGTATTAATCATCTTGAAGCAATCTCAATGGCCTTTAGACCAAATGCCTCCAGCAAGAACGGCAGGAATCCATCACATTGATGTTGTTACTGCTTTATTTGTCAAGGTTGCAGAACTCAAAACGCAAATAGTAAATAAGAACTCCAATGTCATGTTTGCTCCAAGCGATGTATGTGATTTTTGTAGAGGCATCCATGCAAGTGATGAATGTCAAGTTGGAAATTCTTTTGCACCATCTACTACCGAACAAGCTCATTTGGTATCCAACTTATCAGCATCAACATAATCCTTATTCTGATACCTACAATCTAGCTTAGAGAAGCCATCCGAATTTTTCATGGAGCAGCAGTCAAACTATGGTGCAGCCTTCATTAAGGTTCTAGCCATAAAAAAAGAAGTTCAATATGGAGAAGCTCATCACATAATTAATCACCAAATCCAAGATCAGGTTCCATAATCAAGCTCTTGCTATTTAAAATTTAGAAAATAATTTTACGCGGTTTATAATAAAGACTAAATCAACTCTACAAAATCAAGCTACAACTTTCTGAAATATTAAGGTTCAAATGTGTTAGACGGTAAACTTATTATCCTACAGAACACAAAGCTCTTTCCTAAGTAACACCATGATAGTTTTAAAGGAGCAAGTAAAGGCAATTACACTTAGAAGTAGAGATGGCAATTTTTTCTGTTAGGATGGAATCCTACGGGATCCCATCTTGTTTGGAACAAAATTGGGACAAATTTTTATCACCAAAAAAATAAAAGGACGAGAATGAGATATTTTTTATTCCATTTGCATATACGAGACATAATTGAGATTGGCAAATCCTGTCCCATTCTATCCCATTGCCAACCCTAACTGTTGTTTTGTTTTATTATTATATTATTGAATTATTGGATATTTTAGCATAGTCTAAGTTAGTTACTGCCCAAATTTATAGTTTTTGAAGCGTAAATCTTAATATTAATATGGAATGGAATCAAACAGACAAATAAAAAATGTTAGCATAAAATTATATTTGAACATGCATGTAGTAAAAAAAAACTAGTATTTGATTATTCTACTTTGTATTTATTCAAGATTTTTACTATATTGAATTATGATGATCCTTAAAAGAAAAAAAAATAAAAATTTATTTATTTATATATTTGGAACTATTTAGGATAATAAGATGGACAGGATATTTAACGGGATTGATTAAGAAAAATTTTTGTCCTAAAAAAATAAGGGACAAGAATAAGACTTTTTTTTTATCCCATTAACATATACGAGATAGAATTAGAATTAACAATTCTCTTCTCATCCCGTCTCATTGCCAACCCTACTTAGAAGTGGCAAACAACTTGAAGATCCATAAAGTGTATTAAAAGAAGCTAAAGAGAACAAGGTGGAACAAGTTAAAGAACCACGAACACCGCCAAGATTTCATAGGTGAAAAATTCGAAAATTCTACAATCCCAACCAACAACACGTGTCAAGACCTACGTTTCTCCTGTCCCTTTTCCTAAGCATCTCCAGAAAAATAAATCAAAATATATGTCATTTTATTTATTAACCTATAGATCATATGACATTTATCTGTTTTACTTAACAAACTACGCGTCATCTGTTAAGTTGAATCTCATATGATTTTAATAAACGTAAGAAATTATTTATTTTTTATTAATTACATAGAATAATAAGTTATTTAATTATTCATATATTTTTACATGTTTGTTTTCTCTAATCACGAACATAAGTTATTTGTATATTTGAATAAAATTAAGATAAAACTTTAACTTTATACACACATGTGCATACACAATTTGGCCTAAATCTAGGAAAATGATTTTAATCTCTCAGTAGGCTCATTTTATATTTAGTCCAATAATGTAAATCATATGTTATATGTAATATATTTTATTTGAAATATTGAATTTTTTCATTGTATTAAAATATGTAGATAGTTATTTATAAAACTAAAATTAAAAAATCGAAAAACGCTAATCCAAAAGAAAATTAAAGATAGATTATTTTTCTTAATTTTTTTTTTTAAATTATACTTTGCAAAAATTGAAAAAAAAAACTATTAAAGGACTGAAACTTGCTACCTTAAAGTTAAGAGGAGAGGAGATGCCGATCACCTAATCAATAAATAAATTATTGGCGACACTATCAGTTACGCTAAGTAGTATATAGCCGTTATCAAATTTCTATGATCACGTTTTAAGGTCTGCAACATTGACACAAACATTTTCGTTTTTCGTCACTTCAGTTTCTTGCATTTTGCATTGAAAGTGTTTGGGTTGGATTCTCCTCGCCGTTTGAAAGCCCAATTTAAGGTTGGCTTAAAGGCCCGGCCATTCCTACCTTGAAACAATGGGCCGAAAACCCGTGAGTTTTATCCCCATTAAATAATCTGCGTGAAATTTAGCTTTATCCCTAAATTACTCGAACTTTCAAAACCGTTGGACGTTAGAGAAAATTTGTGGAGGAATAAGAGAGATGCTGAAAGTTTTATTCAATAAAGAAAACTACAAAAATTTAATTTGTGCTGCAAGATATGTTATATACGTTACTTTTCTTAAGAAGTTATTTGTCGTACCAATTGAATGATACAAATGAGTTAGGTAACAGGTCTTCAATTATAGTGAAATACTTGTTTTATTATTTCGATTGTGCACCGATGATAGAAAACTCAAATAGTCTTGAATGTTGTGAATCTATATTATTACTGTAGAAAGCAATGTATATTGGAGATTTGATGCAAAAATAAATAAATAAATTATTTATGCAGAAATTTGTTTTAGGAAGCTGGTGGGAGAATAGAGAGGTACAGGAAGCTTTCTTGGATAATTCAAACTGAAATGAAAAGGGAAAAAAAAAAAGAGGGGGAGACGCCGTGTCGAGTTTCTGGATTGAGTCTAAGTCGTAATCTCGGACCATTGAGTTAACTGAATATATAGCCCAATGACAATCTATTAGGCCACTTTCATGCTCCTAGCACAAAGATAAAGAAATGATCTACTGAGACAAATGACAATCGAACAGCAATTGCTACTAGCACTATGTGATTGGTAATGAATATTCTCTCAGCTACATCATGTAAAAGTTTACAAGTCTCGTCACCATATTCAAAGATAAAATTAAAAACTCAAGTTCAAGTTGCCTTCATCTTTTTATTAGGTAGCTAGGATGTGTAGAGGAAGGAATAAATTAAGAGCTTTGAGCTTTCTCGTAATTGGCCAAATGGCTAGATTTAGAAAATCAACTTCTGTTTTAATATTCAACAAACCCTTATAATAAATATATTGATGTTTCATTGTCATTCTTAGTCCATTCATTTGTTAATGGTATGGAAATTTTAATATTGTTAGTGACATGGAGGTCCAATATTATGCAGACCTCTCTACTTTGGATATACATTCCATTGACAGCACTTGAGTTGCTTAAGTTGCTTTTGCTAAAGCTCTCCACTACCACTAGAAACTCTTCCTCTAATTAAGCACTATAGTTAATAATTAAGTCTATCTTGAGACATCGCATACTCGCATGCAAGGTTTTATTTAGAATAAATTACAGACAATTGCAAGTTGCCAAAGTAGTAATAATTAATTGAAATTAACAAGCCTTCTTAAATTAAATGCTATAATAGTAACGTTATTATAAATATTAAAGAATGGAGGAGACATCGTCCTATGCTCGATTCCAACCACACACTTAATTTCTTGGAGAAAAAAAAAGAAATCGTACAATTTATTTGTCAGTTTCAAACTTCTGTCTCAACCCGTTGGAACTTATCTTTAATATTGCTACTGGCCTCTCACCAATCAATTCAAGTTCCGGGTCATGCTATAAGAAAGAAATTGATTGATTTAGATGAGTTATATTCAATCCATCTTTTCATATATATATTTTGTAGATATTGATATTTTGCCTATCTGATTTGGACAACAGGACAAGCCTGATTATTCCTTACACCATGGCAAAACAATATACATTCATTAAGAGCTAGAAAAAAAACTTGTCAAGTTCCTGACGCTAAACTGAAAATAGTGTCATAGTGATCGAAGGGTATATGGAAAAAAAAAAAATCGAGTTTTACTTTTTAATTAGAGAATAAAAAATAAACAGATATAATGATTTAATTAACTTATCTTTTATCTTTTTTAAAAAATAATTCTCTGATAAAATCTTCTTGCAGAGAATTTCAGCCTCTACTTCTTTTAAAGAATCATATATATATTACAAAAATATATAAATTTAAGAAAGCTTCATGTGTCGACATTTCACTCTCCATATGTTTAAACTTATGTTTAAAAAAAGCATAATAAAATGATGTTATATGATTATAGTAAGGGCTGTTATATGATTATAGTGAGGGCAACATAAAAGTTGGTAGGGACTTCACTAATTTAGCCTTCTGGATGAAGGGTCAATTTCCCCTTAAAAGGCAATAGGAATCTCTCTACCACCACGAGCCATGAATAAATTCAGAAAAATTAATTAACGGTGTTTATGGTTGCATTTAAAACTTAGATTAGTAGCATATAAAGTAGAAGTTTTCTAACTGTCAAGTGCAATAGTGCCATGAAGCCGATCCCCTTTTACAGAAATTGACGAAATCAAACAGAACTTGACCAAATTTAAAAGCATATAGCAAAAACACTTCTTTAGAAGCATAGTAGAAATATATTTAATAAGCGAAGTAATAAGTAACAAACACTTACTTAATCGACTTTAATAAAAGGAAGGTAATAGCCACCCTTGAAAATAAGTAATTCCATCTCTAGTAGTGCATCACAAGTAATTTCGTAGTTGTTAGTGAATTCTATATAACGTATAAAATTGTTTATTCAATCATCCCAATATCCAATAGATTAATGGAAAGGATAGCATTACTCTTTCATATCAGGGAGCAATTGTGTATTAAATTTCCATGTTTCCCTTAATATATATTTATAATCATTCTCTAGTACAGGCGTTCTCTTTTTTTTTTTTTTAATGCGGACATATTTTAAGTCATTGAGTTTAATAGAATTAGATTTTAATGTTATTAAACCAGATGGTTTAACAGTGTATCTACATTTAAAAAAATGAGGGTGCCCGCATTTATATACACACACACACACTTTTCTGCTTTGGTGGTTTACCTAGATTTTAGGTTTGAGAAAAACTTAGAGCCTTTCAGATAATATTCAACTTAATTACTAATTTTTTAAGTTTAAAATAAGTATATTCACTACACCCACTCTCATGAGCCTAATTTATTAGTTTTTAAGCACTTTTATTTTGTTAACCTTCCAAGTTTAAATCCTAGGGAGGTTAAAGAATAAAAAAAAAAATAATTTAGGCTTTACTCACCCTTCCACCTTTTAAAAAAATAAAAATAGAAATATTCTTCACACTTGAACTAGATTGATTTTAGAAAAGCAAAAGCAAACTAGATTTTATTTTGTAAAATCACAGTGACATCAATTACATAAAAAAGCAAAAAATCGATTTATTCCAATATGTGTGTGTGTGTGTGTGTATTCCGGCTCGATGTTTTGGGATTCAAAGTGGATTCAGGCGTTTAACATGAGAGTATATACCTGTTGTAGTTTGTCGTTTCATCTAAAAATAGAACATTCAAGCCATGTTAAAACTTACAATAATTTGTCATTTCATCCGGAACTTAATTCTTTTGATCTAGGGTTGACAAGGAAGCTCAATCCCATTAATGTCCAACTATAAACCCACCACTCATTTCCATAATCAGAACTGACGTGGACTCTTTTTGCTTCTAATGGCCATGCCACGAGACGCATCCACACCACTCTAAAAGCAAAACCACTGTTTGCAGCTATGTGATGAAAATAATATGTAATGTGATACATCCACTCATATGCTTTCATTGTTGCCAAAAATAGTATATGATATGCCATCCCCGCAGCCCCGCCACTAGTTTAATTAGTCATTCTTCTTACTATTAAACGTTTTTGGATGATTAAGATAATACTAAAATTACTCAGCAGTTAGACACAACAATTAGTGATGGCTACATCACCAAAAAGCTTTCAAGGGAAAATGATCGAAACAAAAGAATATTCCCATGTTGTTACAATAAATATATGAATACCTCCCTCATGTTTAAAAATTCATCAAAAAAACCTTGCCCTTAAACAAATGGCTAACTCTCACCTCTTGTTTGTGTCGTTAACTATTTTACGGGTAAAATGAAAAAACAAACAAACACAACAGAGAAGTAAGTCACTTTTTTAACGGTATGGGAGTTTTAATGGATTTTGAAACATGAGGGTAAAAAAAATATTTGTGAAAAAAATAGGGGGATTTTCATAATTTTCTCATCTTTCAATTCCTATAAATTTCCCTCCTCCCAGGGCCTCTTCAAGCTTGCACCAGAAGCACTTTAACAAACAGTGCTTTTCTTTCAACAGGGGTTTTTCTATTTTAGTGTTTCGACAAGAAACAAAAAAATGTCTTCCATTGGAGCCAGTTGTGCTGAAGTTTATGTGAGGAGAAAGCAACAAAAGGAGAAGCTGAAAAGAATGGAAGAACAAAGAGTGAGGAGAGGCGACGTTATTAACAATGAAGAGAGAAATAACAATAGTTATCATAATGACAATAATAAAGCTGCGTTTGGAAGGAGAAGCATTAAAGTTCATCCTGGGAATATTCCAGGCTATGAATCCGGTAATATAGCTGCTTAATTATGCATGTGCATGCATGGCAGAAGGAACTTGATGTTGGTGATGACGAAGTTTGTATATGTCTCTTGTGAAATATTTCATGCTTTTGATTTGTTTCTTTTGTGTGAAGCTTAATTACGTACATTTTGATTCGAGTGTCGTTTGTCATTTAAGGTTTGAGTTTTCCTTTAACGTTTTCATCATCTTCTTAAATCTCATCTTTCAATGTTATTGTTCGTTTTACTTAAAGTGGAATCACTTGTTTGGATTCTTCTGTTTGTAATCTGTACTCTTCTTGTAATAATTACGACTCTTGACAAGTGAATTATATTTGACTCAACTTTACTTGATCTCCAATAATTTTCTTCATGATTTAAACAAAAACGATTACGTGTAGAATTTTTCAAAGAATGAGCTGCAGGTATTCATCACTTTGTATGCATAAACTTATTATTTGAACAGAAATAAGTTGTATACTTGTTTTCACTTTTGTACGTAGCACGCACGAATTTTTTATCAAGCTTTCTTTTGATTACAAACCTTATTAGCAACCTAATTTCTTTCTCATCTATGTGAGGTGATTTAAACCCAGACCTCTTATTTTCAATACAAAAGATTTTATCATTTCAACTAGATGGTATCTAAAATTTTTTTGTTCAAGCTTAATTAGATATTATTATTAAAATCTCTTATATTGAAAATAGGAGGTCATTTAAAGTTCAAACATGCTCACAGATGGGGAAGAGATAGTTAGACTCAATAATAATTACGAAATATTATATCATTCAGACCTTTAAATTCAAATTTAAACTTTTGGATCAAACTACATGCAGATACTCTTATCTTCTTCAAATTTAAGCTTTTGATTAGTGAAGCCATGATATCAAAGTAGGTTTAGCCTTTAAATACATGTAAATATCTGTCTTAATATGTACTTATGTTAGGCCCTTGTCTAACAACGTCAATTTTTGGAATTCGTGATTCAACTAATAAGATCCCGTGTCCTGACTCGCACTGCTCGTCTTAATCAGTATCACAAATTTTGTATCAATCAAACTTGGGCTCAATTTCTTGAATTAGCGCCTATTTCGATTGCGTCCAATCTGATAGTTTAAGTTTTATTTCTTCTTATCTTTTGTTATCTAAACGCACAGATGTATAGAAAATAATATTATGAGTCTTGTGGTCCTATGTTTTCCATTAACTATTTAATTAAGCTTTGGTTTTAGATTGCAAAAGATAGTCAATCGCTTTTACGGATGGTGATGGGAGTAGTTATTATTATTGTCGAATAAACAAATAACAACTCTGAGACCAAGAGAATAATATTAATTAATTAGGCACATAATAATTAATCAATAAGTTAATTAAATTATTAATTATGAATGCAATCCTTATTTCGGATAATATCACGCGTTCACAACAACTCAATAAATCAAGATTGAACATGTTAGGTGATCTTAGGCTTTGCTCAATCTAGCTAAAAAATTAGTTCGAAGAGTGACACTTTCTCTCATACATACTTATAAACTGATTATAAAAGTTCATGAACCTAATTGATACTTAAAAATTAATTTGAATGCTATATTCAGAGTTTAGAATTTCCTCATGTTCGGAAAATTGACCCCAAGATCAATTCTTAGCCAATGTGAAAATATGCCCTTTAACTTTAGGGCATTAGCTGGCTAACAATTTCAATAAATAATCAAAGACAATGAGTTGGCTGCATTCATAGTACCCTTTAATTTCCTCTTTAGAAAGATTCCGAAACGGCTAATTTTGAACAAATATTTTAAAGTAAAAATTGAACAGATATGGCAGTGTGCTTTCATAATGAGTTGGCTATGTTTAATCCTGAGCCTGGAATAATCCCGTAATATAAATCCTTTAAGGACATATTAAAGAAAGAATCTTATCAATAAAGAAATTTAGATTTTTTACTTTTATTGTACCGATAAAATGTTCAAAAAGGATAATGATTTATGATTTATGACTAGTGGATAGCTCGTGACACCTAGAGAATAATTTTTTTTTTTTGGGAAAAAACTCTTATAAGACCATATTTATTTGAATATATACTTCAAAATAAAATGAAAAACAAAAAAAAAAAAAGAAACGTATGAACATAGAGTGCATTTTTTTTGTGGAAGAAATTTTATTTAATTCATGATCATAAAATTGTCTCAAATAGTTAATTATCTTTGGCTTTCATATATGTTAATTAAGGTTGTCTGAAATAAAATTAAAATGGGAAAATGAGGACTACCCCCATTGTTTAGAGAAACTAAGTGAAACTCTTCTTATGTTCTAAAATAGGTCAAAATCCTATTCAGTTATAACAGTGTTAAATTTATATATTATTTTACTATTCTAATCCTAGTTTTGATGTTAGTCATGAAATTTAAATATTTTGAGAATGTAAATCAAGTAAAATAACTTATATACCCGTAATGATTAAATTAATTTAATAATGAATTGTAACCGATGGTAAAATATTAATTGATTTCTAAATGTTTGAACCTTTTGTTCATTTCTTTTTTATTTTTTATTTTTTTATTTTGTAATCATTTATAGTATAAAAATACGAGCTCTTTTATTAAAAAATATTTGATTCTTTTATATTTTTGACACATAAGTTTATGGGTATTAAAAGTTT
The DNA here is from genome assembly GCA_034663535.1 of Citrus x limon. NCBI lineage: Eukaryota > Viridiplantae > Streptophyta > Magnoliopsida > Sapindales > Rutaceae > Citrus > Citrus x limon. The sequence continues at coordinate 28,428,302 of CM067997.1, forward strand.
GAATCTTTTGTTCATTTCTTTCTTATTTATTTGTTACAATGTATGTGAAATGTAGCTAAATGGGGTCTGATTTTGTTGGTATAGTGATTTGAATAAAAGAAAATTTTAAAACTTCTATTCAAGTTTATTTTACTTAAGCTATTCTAAAAATAATGATGCTAATGTCCATTGCTACTGTGCTCAGGTGCCTAACAAGGATGTTTTTCTTAATTTTGGTGGGAAGAAAGTTGATTTAGGGGTATTTATAATTCATTATTAGATTAATTCCATCGTAAAGGATATATACATCATTTGACTTTATTTATATTCTCAAAATACTAACATCAAGATTAGGAATAGAATACTAAAATGATATATAAAGTTGTTATTGTTATACTGACAGGAAGATTTAGATGTATTTTAAAATATAAGAGAGGGTTATAATAATTTCTCCAAACAACATGGGTAATACTCATTTTCCCAAATTAAATTTCAGTTCTACAGATTACTTACCTCAAAAACATTTGGGCCAATGTTATAAATTATAATAAATCTATAGGCAATATTTGTATTATTTATGCTTTCATAAAATTAAGTAGTGAGTTAGATTATATGTGTAAATTAATTAATCTCTCATTTTCTGGCACTGGCAGTATGCTGGATTTACCTTCCTGTATGGCAATGTGGCAGTAAATGCAATAACCTTTGACCGTGCTATATATGCTCAGTACTCAACCATTCAGCTCTCTCTCTTCAATTTATTCAAGATAATAATTTATTTTTTCCTTTCTTCTCAATTCTGATTCTTATCAAAATCAGAGCCTTGCAGTCATCTTCTGTGGTTTCGACTTTCCATCAGGTATTATCTTCTTTTTCTCTTTCTATCAAATAACCTAAAAAGGGAAATTTAATTTCCCTGCAATTTCGTTTTGATTTATGGTTAATTGCATACATTTTCTAAATTTATTTTGAAATAAGCGACTCGATTCAATAGAATTTGAATAATCCTTTTCTTTTTTTTTTAATTGTTTAGATTAAGGTGGGGAATTGAATCAAGAATTCTTTTCCTTTATTATTAATCGAATTATTGTTTATGTTGAGAGTTGAACCTTCTATAAGTTAGACTCAACCCACCCCAAGACCTAATTCTATTCCAAGACACAAGAACTAATTCCAGTAATAATGATCAAGAAGACAAGAACAACGAGAAACAGAGACAAATACAGAAAAATTAAGTGGTTCAGCACTTGATTATGGTGCCTACATCCACTGAGGAAACAAACCTTAAGCTTTCACTATATCAAGTTGAAGAGTTACAGAGAACTTAATATGAACACACAGAATACAAGCAATAAATTTTCTCGCTCTTTCTAGCTCTCTACTTTGCATGATAAGATGCTTTAAGAATGCACCAGAACTAGCCTTATAAGGTTGGTTTCTGGCTTGGTTAGCCACCAGCTGGCTCTCGCCAAAAACATAAGAACCATAACCGCCAAACAAACCTGAGTTGCATGCTGGTGTATGCGTAAGTGACTCCAAAACGACAGCAACATCGCGTCGTCTTGAAGTGCTTTAATTCGGTTTAATAACGTGTGTTGCACGTGACTGACTTAATGGTTTTGAATGACATTATCACCAATGGTTTGGCTTCAACAACAAAGCATATGACAACTCATCTGAACATTCTTCCTCAAAACAACATGTCAGTTGATTGAGTTTGAGTTCACATTTAGCAGTTTTGTGACCCAAAATTCTATTTCATCACCAGTTCAATCACTGTCCCCCCCCCCCCCCTCCCCCCCTCTTTTTCTTTATTAACGAATAGATCTCTTTACTTATATGACTTAGATGTCTACTTATAATGTCTTGTATTTCTCAAAAAAGTGAAATAATGTCATTAGATAGTTGTACTTTATATAGATATTCTACCTACTATAATCTTACTTTGCTTGCTTTGCAGAGGATCCATCGCTCATACTTAAACCCTAAAGACTTCAGTGCCCCCATCATCATCAATCCAAACTGACATGTCAAGCAACATTAACAAGCCATCACAATTTTCTTATGGAAGCTCAACTGAACTCTTCAGTATCAATTCTGCTGCAGTTTTTTTAATGGATTATGATGATGAGCAAACTCTCAGATTTCTTCGCCTTGGAGATTTTTCTGTTGTTCTCATCATGCAAAAATGTAGCCCCATTATGATGATTACTTGCACTGTGGGTGAGCTTCAATGGCCGATAACGAAGGATGCTCCTGTGATTAGAGTTCACACAAGAGGCTTTGGATTTGCAATGTTGGGGCTCTTATATGGCTTGCAATTTTCATCTTCCTGCCAAGAAGCAATGATGGACACTCTTGAAACAATTTTCATGAAATTTGCTGACTACAAGCATCTTAGGAGAGGAGAAGTTGGTAATTTTATTAATCTCATACCTATGTTTTTTTTTTTTTTCATTTATGATTTTTTATTTTCCAATAAAATAACTACGTAATGAGATAATATTTGTAATGAAAATTATTTAATGCTGACGTTCATACATTTTAAGATATAAATTTATAATTAGTCAGCTTGTACCTAAATAATAGTAATTAACTTCAAATTTACATTTTAAAACGGCAAACGTCTGCACTAAACATAAAGTGTAGAAGGTAATAGATAATAAATACATAACTTCAATACTATCTTATGATCATCTAGATTCAAATACATAGCAGATTCAGCTAGCTTTTAAGTCCGATGATTAGTTATCAATGGTATCATAATAAAGGTACACTAGATATGAACTGCAGAAGGTAATAGATAAGTACATAACTTTGATGTTATCGGATCATCTAGATTCCATTAATACATAGAAGATTAAACTAGCTTTTGAATCCGATGACTAGTTATCAATGATATCATACTGAAGTTATGTGAACAATAAAAACGAGTTTCATCATATTATCACATTATGTAAGAAGCCAAGAATATTTTCCAAAAAAAAAAAGGAAGAAGAAAAAGAAACTAAGAATAGATCAAGTAACATATTGTTCATTAAAAGTTTTCTACAAGTCTTTTTCATTTCGGTATAATGGAAAATATTATTATTATCATTTTTTTAGACTGGCTTGTATGTGATAAGGGTGTTAGGAAAAGGAGAAAATGTCTCACATTGATTGAGTATTGAACTTTATTTAAGTGTGTATGACTTGGACAACCCTTATCTCTTGAGCTAGCATTTGGATTGAGTTAGGGCCATAGACTTCTTTACTTAATTCCATATAAACCTAGTTAACCCTTTCGCAACGTATACCACTTAACTTGGTATCATGACATGTCAGTTTGTGGAATGATTTTGTAAATATGATTAGCTTGTAATAATATAATTTTGTATGTTATGATTAGTTTGTAAATTTATTATTCAAGTTTCTCACATACCTTACATATTTAAGAACAAACTCTGCCTAATTGTTGTAATAGATGGTTATCCCTGGGAAGATAATGAACCCAACTTATGGGCTAAATCAAGAAGAAATATCGAAAAAATTGCCAATAAAACATTATCCCGATTTGGCCAAGTCCCCGGAAAATCTCCATCCGCGGTCGGCAACCAGGGTTCCGGATTACTGAAAGTTCTTCGCACCTCAGCAGCAACCAAAATGGTCAGCAATGCCATCTTAACAGGTTCTCTAAGGTCCAAGCATATTGATATTCAAGACATGAGGCCACGGGACAAATGTGACAATGAAAATGTCAGTGCTATATATCAGCAGGCTTTTCCTTCAATATCTGTTTTCAGTAACCTTGTTGAAGCTGTGGAAATTGCATGGCTGATTAGTTCTGGAAATTCTCATTTGTTGAAGGAAAAGAAAAATGGAGAGTTAAAAGTGTTGGTGGGTTTCCAGATTTGGAGATTGAACCAAGAGGGTATTGTTGCTTTCATGGAAAAATTAATTAGTAGGCCAACTAGCCTGTAGAATTGATTAGAAAACAAGAATTTCAACTTCGAATTGCAAAAATTAATATTGAGGATTTATATGAATTTTTCCTATGGTGCGTAGAGTGTTAATAATGATCAACTGCAATGAATCAACAGCTTAGATATCCAGAGCGAGCTGCACATATCTTTTCTATTTAGTCTTACAATTTGGGAAAATGCTTGGCTTTCATTGATCACAATGACACAAGCACTCAATTTAATTGTATAGTTTTTGAAAGATAAAGAAAGGAAATTGTTCAATAACCATAGTTTGAAACTTTTGTTTAACATACAAAGATAAAAAGAAAAATTCTTCAATTTTTTCATTTTCATAATGGTCAGATCCCTTTGCTGCACGCAACCGACCCCTCAAAAGATATGGTATGATGATTACAAATGAAACTATATTTCTAATACATGGTCAATAATTCACTGCGAACAACTTAAAAAAGAATCTCCATAATGGAGAAAACATAAACTGAAATGGTAAGCTGGTAAGCCTGTAACATTATATCGTAAAAATTGATTACGGAGGCTAATAGCCGGGCCGTTGACGTTGTTGAGAAAAAATTGTTTGCGCCTTGAATTGAGAATGAAAATTGGCTGCTAGATGCCACGTTTTATCCACAGGTTGAGCCAAAATCTTTGTTGGTTTGATTTTTCATTAGAAAATAAAAGACTTGACCAATAGAGGAAATAATGCAGGAAACTAGTAGAACGAACAGAACGATGTAAGTTGCCTTCATTCTCATAGTTGAGAATGTATAAGAATGTTGAAACAATGTTTGTCTGTGATGTAAGTTGTCTTCATTCTCATTGAAACAGTGTTTGTATGTCTATATATATTTGCATAAAACTTGATGGGTGTTCTGGCAGCAGTTTTTTTTTTAATCTCTTTTTTTTCTTTTCAATTATTAATGAGATATTATAGTGTTTTTATTATATAAGTATGGGATAAAATCAACTTAATTTTCAAATCAAAGCACTAAATATTTACTAAACAATTTATTGTAAAACTCTTTAAGCTATACCTGCCCAATCACAATACCAAATAAAATCATAATGTTAGGAGGCATAGTTACCATTACCAAACTAAGTCATAATGTCAGGAAGCATAGTTAGCATCACCACTAGTGGCGAAACTAGAAACTTATTTCAGTCCAGCCTAAATTAAAATAACTTTTAATCAACATTATATATTAATTAGACTAATATGAATTTTTTTAGGTTAATTAATATATGTTTGTTAGGGACTAGTATGAATTCTTATTTTAGTTAGCCTTATAGCTTTTAGGCTTCGTTGTTTTAGCATTGTGATCTTACTTCATTAGGAGGTAGCTAATTCACTTTGTCCTCCTAATTTCTTGTTTATATTTCTCTTTTATTTTGAATAAATTTCCTTACCTTGTCGAGATTCAAAAACATAAATGAATAAATACATAAATAAGAAAAAAGAAACAAACAAACAGGCAAGAGTGGAAGTCCTTTTTGTACGCCATCCTTAAATTTTTGCCATGCTCGTCGGAAAGTAGAACTAAAGTCTCAAAATCAATATCTCCAACCTTTGTTGCTACCTTTATAATCTCTGCCTGATCGAAAAAAGGTGAAAACCAGAAGTGGCAAAATAATTGCCAATCCACAATTTATCTACTCTAATTCATTCAAAATTTTCCTTCTGCATCTAATCTAATTTCAAGAAAAATAATTCTCCATTATTGTAAAATTTACCTTACTTAATTATTTATAAAGGAGTATTATATTTCTTTTTCCTCCAAATTTGTGGGATTCGTGAGGTAAATCAGTATGGATATCAACTGATCATTAAACAATATATTGATGCTTGATCCTGTAGAGGAACACAGCCAAGACATTGATTGCATAAACTTAGATGGAGCTTGCTATTGGTTATTAGAGAGGTTACCAAGTATTAATAATAAATGGCCATAGAGCGCTCATTTCATTTGATGTAGCTGATAAAATGTACCAAGCGATAGAAGGGTCATACCTTCCTAAATCAGAACTTTTGTTGGGGTTAATTATACGAGGAATCTGTCCCTATACTAGCTGTAAATGACAAGAATTGGATCAAGAAACTAACTGCTGGACCTTTTGAATGAAATTTTGGGCCGCTTGGATTTTGGAAGAGTGATTGCTTTGTTACAGAGACTCATTTTAAGTATACGATAAGAAAATAAAATTAATTAAATATTAAATAGTATATTATTATATATGTTCAAATAGTAAAAATTATGAAAAGTTGAATATGAGTCAGCTCAGTTCTGCATCCAAATCCTCTAATAAGATCATATTATAGGATCCTAGCATGGAAGAAATGAAGGATTTTGGTCTCGATTGTAGTTATTTTTCTTGTTTGCCTCTGTACATATACTTTCGTCCCAATCAAAGGAGATAATAGTTTATCGGGATTTTTTGAAATTTCATGGCACAAATTGGGTGTGTATTAACGCTAGTAGGAGGGCATTAATGTTGCTTTATTAATTGGCAGGCCAATGAGCCATTTAATTGAGAAAATGAAAAAAAATTCTCATTTTAAATGAATTTCTTTTTTAGTCTTAGGGTTAGTGGGATATTATCAGTTAAACCAATTAGTAACCAGATTGTGTTGCAATAGAAACTGATCACGAAATAGATTCTATAATTGTAGTGCTTCATCGTGAGGATACCGATTTAAAAGTTAATTTGTATACAGTAACAACAATAAAAATGGCAAATGGACAGGACCGCCAGGCCATTGTTGACTTAAGCCAAGTAAAAAGCCCAGCCTTCGCTTGTCGAGTTGGGCCCGACTTTTTCCAGGCCCAGATATTTAGAAAATTTTAAATATTTTTTAGTAGTTAAAAAATATTTAACTTTTAAATGTTTTTAGAAGGCTTTGGGATTGGGCCTTAAATTTTTTTGCTTTAATTGAGTGCATTCAGAACTGGAAATATTTATAAAAAAAAAAAAGAAACAAAAATAAATTCTAACTCTATCAACAAAAAAATAACATGAGTAATGATATTTAACGCCTTCAATTTTCTCATTAACCCCTCAATAATCATTTTTAATTTAATTTTCATTTCTCCTTGAATGAAATTACTCAAAAAGGATTAAATTGATTTTTTCAATTAATCTGTAATACTTCTAATGACACGGCCTGAATCATTAAAGGGGATCCAAGGATGATCCTTAGATATAACTCACAAATAAACTCGGCGAAAGCATTAAAACTAATAAACTTTAAAAACCTCTATACCATATATAAAAACATTCAATGCTTGAATAGTAGAAAACTTTAAAATTTACTAAACCATCTATTGTCCTTAATTCAAGTTCTTCTCCTCACACATCATTAATCAATCTACATCTCTAGGAATCACAGTAAACTAAAGCGACTACAATACGCAATAAGCAAATCAGTTTTTCATATACCACAATACATATATACTTATCTACAATGCAAATGTATGATTTGCAATGCTCTTTGAAAAACATCATAAAAATTCTTCAAAAGCGTAATTTATCACTTTCCAACTTTACATTTCCTTTTAGATCACTTACTTGAACTACATTTATCAGTAGCTACTTAATAGGACTCTTACTTAAATTCATACTTCCTCATTTTGGGCATGACACAATCTTCCTTCAACCAATTATCTCATAACATAACATTTGAGTGCCTACTAAGCGAATAAAGTATCCAAGGAAACCATAAAATTTATTTATTTTCCTCAAAACGAGTTTGTCACCTTCTCATTTCATAAAGGCATATTCATGCCCTTTTACATAATCACACTTGACATAAAACAACACATCAAATAAATGCATGACCAAAATTAGATAAATTCAAATCCATACATATCAAAATAGGCTTTCTAACATGTCAAACATTTACTTATTGTTATTGTGATTCATTTAGAAATCTAGTTTACTTACCTCTCGACGGTTACAATAATAAGCTTAACCTTGTAAATTAACCACCTTAATCTAACATTGAAATCGAATTTCTATCAATATCATCACATATATATATAATTATAGGCTCTATTCTCTTTAAGGAACTATTTCCTATAACCTTATACATCTTGATGTCCCTTTTTTAAAGTATCAGAAAGTTACTGACCGGCTTTCAATCTCTAATTTTTATTAAATAAAAAACTAACTCAAAAATCATGAATTTTATAGGGCATAAATGGTCACATAAATATACAAGTAGTAAAAATTTCAAAGCCAAATTCATTCAAAATCTATTTCAAATGAATTTTGTTCTAAGACTTGTAAATCCTGAAATTCAGAATCCAACATCGAAGACCTTTCACACATCAATTAATATATATATATAGGGAATTAGGGTCCTAATTTTGGATGTGATATACAAGACATATAGAAGGGTAAACCTAAAAAGTTCCACAATATTTTGAGAAGGATTATTCGGCCTAAACATTTTTTCCATCTTGCAACATTGATGTAAATTTTGTAGAATCTCAGAGCCTAATTTGTAAATTTATTAAAATATAATATAACTGATTTTTAGATAGAAAAAAGTTATATGTCACCCTCAAGATGTCCAGCTTTACCAAATATAAAAAATCCTCATCGATCAAAGTACATAATCTTAAATAATTTTAGGAGTTAGTGACTAATTTTTATGATGGTGAGTGACCATCATAAAAATTCTACACATTTCATTAATCTACATGGTTTTAAGTATTAATAATAACTTCCCAACATATAATACCACGAAATCATACAATAACATAAAGATTCAAAATGTCCAAATTTATCTTAAAGATCAAACACAATAATTTTGACTTTATACAAGAATTAGAGTGTCCAAATATCATAAAAATTCATAGCTTAAGCATCTCCACATTTTTTTAACACCTTTGTTTCTTGAATGATAAAAACAAAACAAAAAAATTTTAGCGATACTCTCTATTGAATCTCTCCTAGCCGATCGAGGAAGATGGAGCTCCCTTTTTTTCTCTTCAATTTTTCTATTTATAGTTTGAGTTTTTATTAGTGGGCTTGATTGAGCTCAATTGTACTTGACTTAAAGACAGTGAGAAGCGATATTTGACCCCCTAATTTATCTCATTAATCCCCGCTTTTTAATTAATCAACTTGTTTCAATAATTTCCTTTATTAAAAATTAATTATTACTTTTAATTTCTTTTTTATCTTTTCTCTCTCATACTTTTATTTGCTCATAGAAAAATGAATTTCTTTGTTTGAACAAAGGAAAATCTACGCTTGAATATTGATAGATGGAATTGGAAACCTTTTTATTTGCCAATATTGCTGAAGATATAAGCCAACCAAAAGAGAGTGAAACGTATCACAAATAAGAGAAGAGAAATTCTCATGTAGGAATTATTTCTCCATTCCCACCCATTCTCCATTTACTTATTTTATGGTAAGTATGAATACATGATTTCAGTAAATTAAAAAATAAAAACTTAAATAAAATTATCACCATATTATAAATTATTTAAATTATTTAAAAGGAACTCTAAAAGTTTGAAACAATATCTTAAAATAATATCAAAACTGAAAAATATTTGAAGAGAGCAACACCTTAAGAGAGAAAAGAAAATATAATAACAATATTTTTTGTTGAATAAGAACCATATTGTAGGATATTTTTTAGTTATAGTCTATTTATATTAGGTAAAAATAAAAAGAAAGTTTATTAACCAACATTGTAATTGATAAAACAAAATTATAAAATAAAAGTTAAAAAATATTTTATATATAAGAATTAGGTTGAGGGTGGAGTGGGAAGTACAAAACCAAACCTTATTATATCCCATTAAAAATTTGGAAATTATTTTTCTCTATTACTCACCCTATTACCCACTCTATTCCTAAAAAAATCTTTAAAATTTACTTTATTTGGGGTGGGTCTCTTTAAAGCCCAAACACGTGGAGGATTCTATCCTCCATACTTTTGTTTGTCAATAATGATTATTGTTATGCGCTAATTACGTTGATTAATTTTCTAAAACGTAAACCTGTAACTTGTTCCAAAGCTACAAATTACAAATTGTGATGGCCTTTAACTGGTTGGGTAATTGCAGCTCAAATGGAAAAAAAAAAAAAAAGTTAATTTACGAAGGAATTTGGTAATAAAAAATAATTTTCTTTTTTATATATCGTGAAGAATCTTAAATGCAAACGCGATGAATTGATAGTTATGAAGAATTGAAGATAGGTGGCGCTTGTGGCGGCAGCTGTGGTACAACACATAAAATTATTGAGATAAACTAAGAGTCGAACATCATTACTCCTAATATATTAAATCTTAGGCCCAGTCCTCTAAAGAGTCGGTCGAGCCAAGTTGAGCTATTTTACCATCCCTGGCGTGCATCACACAGCATGTGCTAATCAATAATTGGAGTTTATAATTAATGAGACTTTTTTGAAACTGCTGTAAAGTTTCACTAGTCAATGGAATATGTCTTATACTAGGAGTTTTCCATCTCAATCACGTGGATCAGCAGGTTATGAATTATTTTTATATTGTATGTTTATATAAATATAAAATAAAATACCATGCATCATGATTTCTAATCTTTGGTGCTTACTATTTCCATTTGACCTTTTAATAACTTGATAACTAAAAAATCGATCAGATTGAGAACACACTAAGATAGCGTTTACTTTTTGGATTGGAATAGGAATCCTGAAGAATGAGAATCTTAAGATTAGGAGTGTGGAGTAGAAGTGAGAGTAGATTATTTACTTACAGTATAATAGAAGCATGAAATGGAGACCAAAATTCAATTTATGTGTTTACCTTGTCTTAGATTAGGAGTAAATTGTTTCAAATTACAATATTAGACAAGTACATACTCAGCAATAAAAAACGAAGGCAAATAATAAAACCTGTCCAAAGATTTAAGTAGAGAATTAAATTTACAATCACAATTTCAAAAATAAAGTTTCTGTCTATTATTTCCACCAATGTATTAGTGCAATGCTCAATTCCAATGAATCAACAACCAATAGATACAGAGGGGAAAAAAATGCTTCTCTTTTTGGCATAGAAAATAGGGAACAAATCCAATTATTAAGTTAAAGGATTGCACATACACCTCTGCTCGCCTTCGCGGAATCTGAACAAATTTGCAAACAAAAGAACTTTCAGCAAGACAAGTGTATTTGCTATTTGATCAATGTTTAAATCGTGATATAATAATAATGCAAGGTTAGAAATCTGCAGATTAAGACAAGCAGTACATTCGTGGTTATTGATAGACATTACTTTTATTTGACGGTGATCGCAAAACAACTTTTATGGTAATGATTTCCTCAGAATAATGAGCACCAACCATGTCGGAAAGATCCATATCATCCGCTAATATATTTTCCCCTTTAAAAAGATCCACATATTTTGCTTTCTTTGGGCCATTCGCTATATCTGATAAATACACAAGAACCAGGCTTTGCACACTAGCTAAAATGTGTCTACGCAATAAATAACTAAAAAAGATTTACACCACTAAGACATTAAGAAATTTAAAAAAAAAAAGTCTTGGACAAAGAAGCAAACCTTTTGGCCAATTTGAAACTACGGAGGATTTGAGATGAGCCACAGAATCTACAGGAGAATAAGTGAAGGGTCCAATTTCAGTTCCATCAGGCAGCTTAAACTTCAACCTTACAAATTTTTTAAAGCTGAACACACAACAAAACATCTTTTACCTCTAATTTCACTCTACAACGCTCTATTCTATTTTCCTAGGAAAATACATGCATTTTCTTGAGAAATAAAGTTTAACAGATTAGAATTATATGTCGTGAGGAGGTGTGCGAATTTGACCTTTTAAGTCAACTGGATCTCGTTTTGCTCAGTTGGTCAACGACTAATATTTGTACGCGGTAAGATAGTTAATGAACATTTCTAGTTACCATCAGGGCCAAAGATTCCTTTGCTTTGCTGTCAGCGCCAAAGTTATCCGATGCTTTCATGAATTGGATTTTGTTATTGCTTCTTTTGGAAATGGCAGACATAATTTGTTCTTTTCTTTTCCTTTTTATCGCAGCATAAATTATAAAATATTGATAAAGTTGATGTGCTAATGTTTTTCTTTCTCTTAAAATATTATGAAGCTTTTGCTGTCACTTGGGGAGTGGCAATAGTGGCGATGATGCTAGTCTCTTTACATGCCCCTCAAACACAATTAATATTATTTGAAAGAAAAATCCACGAAATATTCTCACCACTACGATTTTTCGGCACTGTTCAGTGTGATCACCAAACCTTCTTTATTACAAAAGCCAAAATGTACAATTGAATTTGTTCCATATGATTAGACAAAGATCTATCAACTACCTCTTTGCCTATTGAACATATATAGTTCAATGTCCAAGAAGAATTTTCTTGATTGATTGCAATTCGTGGACAACATTTGTTATGTTCATTCGATCTTGTGGCAACTCCATTGAACATGCAACTCCAATTCCAACCATAGATTTGAGACATTCAGTTCTGCTGTTGATTCTTGCTTGTCTTTGATTTTGGTTAGTAGCAGTCAATTCTTCGTCATCGTTTAGAATTACTGCATCCACAATATCTATCACATGATCAGGCAAGGCTGTTTTCGCAAAGTTATGAAGATTCAAGTCTCCCTCAAACATAACATTTGTGGGTCTTTTACTTGTCACCATTTCTAACAGTAGTATCCCATAGCTGTAAACATCTCCATATGCTGACACTTCACTCCCTAAGCCATACTCTGATGCCATCCAAACAATCAATTCATTCAATTTATATTAAGTATCATAAAAATTTACGTGTCAAAAAAGATAAATATAAAAGCTAATACCTGGAGCAATATAGCCAATAGATCCTTTGATACCAATAGTGCTCGTTTGCTTATGAGTTGATGGAAGGAATCTTGCTAAGCCAAAGTCACCTAAATGTGCAGTCAAGTCAGCATCAAGAAGAACATTGCTGGGTTTGAGATCACAATGAGCTGTTTGAGGTTGACAATCATAGTGCAAATATTTCAATGCACAGGCTACATCAATGGCAATGTTTAATCTCTGATGCAAGTTTAGATTCCTTGGCGCCTCGTCTGCTTCAACATCTTTAGTCATTGGATGTAACCAATCCTCTAAACTTCCATTAGGCATGAGCTCATATACAAGGGCCTTAAAGTCATTTCCTTGATAATCCACTCCTGAACATGCAGTGAGAACTTTGACAAGATTCCGATGCCTGATGTTCCTCAATGCATTGCACTCAGCTATGAAACTCTTGAAAGCTCCATGGTGAAGAAGATGAAACACCTTCACTGCAACAATTGTTTTACCCTCATCGAGAATTCCTTTATAAACAGAACCAAAACCGCCTTCACCAATCAAATTTGCTGAGGAGAACCCACTAGTAGCATTGTACAAATTTTGGTATGATAAGTTTAGGAGTGAATTCATTGAATTGCTGGGATTATTTTTCGCTTTTCTCTTCTTTACCAAATAAAGAAACAGAAAAGAGAGAGCCAAAGCCAATCCTACAAGCCCAGAAACAATAACAATTACTAGCTTCATTGCAACGGTCAATCTTCGATGTTTAGATTTTTTAACACCACAATTTGGTAGCTGAAATTTAGGTAGACCACCGCAAAGCTTGTTGTTTCCCAAAATAGAAATAGCACTTGCATTCTTAAAGACTCCTTTTGTTGGTACCATGCCTTCAAGGTTATTGTAAGATAGATTTAAATCTTGTAAAAATTCAAATCCTGCCAAAAATTCAGGAATTTCACCTGAAAGATTGTTTTGTGACAAATCCAAAGCTTTAAGACCTCTTAAAGAGCTCAAAGATGAAGGAATATGACCTTGGAATAAGTTTCCGTGCATATCCAATATTTCCAGTCTTATACATCCACCAACACTTCTAGGGATCTCCCCTACCAGCATGTTCCCAGAAACATCTAGTTTTTCTAGATTTTTCAAATTTCCAACTTCTGTCGGAAGGGAACCTGTCAATTGGTTGTTAGACAAGCCAATGAAAACTGATATGGATGAGCGACCAATGAATTGGGCTGGTATGTTGCCACTAAGATTATTGTAAGAAAGATCAATTGTTGTCAAGCTCTCACACTGGCCTAGGCTTGAGGGGATGCTACCTTGAAGCAAGTTGTCACTCAAATATAACTGGATTAACATTTTCAAATTTCCAAAAGAATGTGGAATAATTCCTGATAACTTGTTTCCATGCAAGTACAATAGCCCTAAATTTTGAAGCTTTGCTATAGCAGTGGGGATGGTACCTGATAATTGGTTGTTCCACATGTCCAGTCTTTGCAAGTTGACATACTTCCCAATCCCAGATGGGATCCTTCCAAATATTTTATTGTTGTCCACGAGCAAATATTGAAGAGTGGTGGAGTAGTTGCTAATGCATCCAGGTAGTAACCCTCCAAAGTTGTTGTTATTTACATACAGACGCTCTAAATTGGTTGCATTCGTCAAAGAGCATAAGAAGCTCAAATCATCATCGCGTCCTCCACTCCCAAGGTTGTTTGTTACAATTATGAACCAAGAAAGCCTTTGTAGCCGTTCCAGATGAGGCACTTTCCCTGTTAGATTATTCTCCGATACTTGAAATAATTCCAAGTTGGTAGCATTGGGTATAGAAGGCGGTATAGAACCTGTAAATTGGTTTCCTGTAATGCTGAATATTCGGAGATTTGGGAGAGTGGTACCCAAGTCCAAGGGCATTTCCCCTTCAATATAGTTTGATCCCACATCAAAAGTTTGGATGGAAGAGATATTGAAGATTAAGGGAGGAATAGTACCAGACAAGTTATTTACAACAAGCGACAGGTTCACAAGATTCTTCAACCCGCCAAAAGTATCCGGAATGCTCCCATAAAATCCATTACGGGACAAAGAAAGACCACGAAGGGACGACAAATTTCCCAAAGAAGAAGGTATGTTTCCTGTCAGATTGTTCGCAGTTGTAGAGAGGAATTGAGGCTTTGACAAGGAGCCAAATTCTGAAGGAATTTTGCCCACCAGATGATTAAGAGCTAGACTGACAACAAGAAGGTTTGAGCAATTGGATATACTGGCGGGAATTTCTCCATCAAATGAATTAATTTGCAAGTATAGTATTTGCAACCTGCGTAAGTGGCCAATCTGTGGGGGAATCTCATTGGTGAAGCTATTGTTTCTGAGATCTAGTTTTTGAAGGAAGCTCAAATTTCCAATGTGAGGTGGCAAAGTTCCAGCAAGTTTAAGGTTCTGCAAGTCCAAGATTGTGACTCTCTGGTGCCTAGGACTACATGTAACGCCATACCACTCACAAAAGTGGATGGAATCATTCCACGAGCCTAGAACACCAAGAGCGTCATTAGTGACCTTGGACTTGAATTCAAGCAAAGCTGCTCTGTCTGTCTCGTTACCGCTAACTGAAAAAGCGCTTGCTCCAAGGAATTCATGCAAGCTAAAGCAGAATGCAAGAGCCTGAAGACTGAAAATTAACCAGGACATTTTTATAATAGATAAATCAAGAAAAGAACGGGAGCGTGTATATATACATATAGGCAGTATTATTTATATATACATATATGCCTGGACGCCCTTGTGGACTGTTGTTAGTCAAAAAAAGCGGTTCTACTTCAGATGCCCATGCGGCAAGTGGATAACATAGTTGCGTAGCTCAATTATGAGAGCAAGTGGAAGCAAGCAGTATCGCTGTATCGGGATCATAGTCCATAGACTTTGAATTTTGGCCTTTTTTTTGGGTTATTTGAGTGTATTTGTTTTAAGCTTGGCTCATTATATGAAGTTTCTATATTTCTTCTTCTTCTATTTTGACAACACAGCAAGTCGATTGCACGTGGTTGGCATACACACGTATAACCATTTTCAGTTACTTTGATGATAAGGTAACCAATATTAATTAATTTTCCCACTTGTCGTTCGTCCTAGAGCTTTAACCAAAAAGTTAGATTTTCCAATAAATATATTTATAATTCTAATCTTTATCGGAGCGTGTATATATGGTAAAATTTTTATACAGTGGTACTCTATATAAAAATAATGTAGTTATAAAAATTTTGAACTTAGAGACTCGTAATCACTTGCCAGTATTGAGAAATTAAGGACGGTGGCTGGTTTAAAATTCAGTTCATCCTAAGAGCCTGCAACTCGCATGCTCATGCGTTAGCTAAGGCAGCTTTTAATTTTCAGCTGCCATCGAAGATCTTCTGCCGAAATCAACTGAGATTTCAATCTTTGGACAATTCTGAAGAAGTTTCCCAAAAATTAATTTTCCAGTGAAATTCGAAAATTTCCATGTTTTGGATGGCGCACTAACGTTGGGTGTGTTTGGTGAACTGTTTAAAGTGATTATATAGTGATCATGTTTAATATAATTTTCATCTATTTATATTATTAGAATGCAAAATTAAAAAAAAAAGTGGCACAATAATATTGTGTAAGGCAGAACTTGGGTGCGTTTTCTTTTCTTAGTGTCTGTTTGGTATGGTTTATTTAAGAGCAATAAATGCTTATTTAATCGCATAAGTACTTTTTAAAAATTTTTATGGTATTTGGTTATTTTTTTAGTAGAATTTTTTTAGCTTAAATAAGTTAATTTACCTCTACTAGCAAAAGCCCAAAATTTGAGCTTTTGGGAGTAGAGGTTAGAGAGCTTTTCCAAAAAATATATAATATAAAAAATATCACACATTTTAATGGTTCAAAAGTATTTTTTTTATTGACAACCAAACACCCAATGACTTTTTGTCCAAAAGCTCTATTGGTATAAGCTCAACTGCTATAAGCTCTACTATTATAAGCTCTATTTAATAAGCTGTACCAAACGGAACCTTACTAATATTGTGTTATATGTGTTAGTGTGTATCAATATTCTTTTCTTTTAAAAAAACAAAAAACAAAAGGCAAATTTGGATGGTACGAATGAAATTTATAAGACAAACTCTCATAGTTATTGGAAAAATTCGAATCCTGCATCTTAAGATTTAAAGAAAGATATACAGATCAATCCAAGGGAAGAATTATTGAGAATTTCTAATAACGAAAGGAAGCAATTTGCTTTGAGATAATATTTTCCCAAACTAAATAGCGAACCACATCAAAATTGTAATTAGAAAATCTCTTAACATCCTGAGCTAAGAACCTGCTAATAACACAAACTCAAAATTGGCAAGATAATCAGTGCCATTATTATACATGAGTACAACAAAAATTCTTAACAGGCTTAGTTCTACAATTCACCCAACAGTTCCTCAGACATAAAAAAAAGATTAGAAATCTAAATAGAAATTAAAGAAGTTAGCAATCAAATCACATTTTAATTAACCATAGCACATTGAATCTGACTTCACTAAAAGCTAGCAAAATGCGTATCCAATATCTTGCCTGCAAAAATTGTAAGTATATATATCGGAAAATCAACTTTTTGGGGAAAAAATATAAAAATCCTAATCATGGAGCAAAAACAGTGTGCGTGAGACACGTCATACTGATATAGTGATATGTATAAGCCTAGGGATGGCAAAAATTCCCACGGGGACGGATACCCTCGGGGATTTTCCCCATTCGGGGAGGGTATGAGGATAATTTCATACCAAATTTCTTATTCGGGGAGGAGACGGGAAAATTTTGTTACCCAATTTTTTATTCGGGGAGGGGACGGGGATGAGGTGGAATCCCCATCCCCTACCCATTTTCCCATTTTAATTTTTAATTTAATTTTAATTTTTTAAAATTACTAGTAAATAAATAATAAAATTTAAATTATAAAATTATAAATATTGGTAAAAATAAAAAATATCAAAATATTTATATTATTAAACTTTTAGGCTTAATTAACTAATTAAAGTCCTAAATTTTTATTTAGGACATTAAAAAGACCGAGTAGATTCTATTAGCCCAAAAGTTTTTTATTTTTAATATTCTTTAAATATTTTAAACTTAAATCTATTTTTTATTTATTTTTAGATGTTATAATTTCCCACAGCGAATCACAATTTTAATATCTAATCTAATCTAATCTAATATTTACTCTTGATTTGCTCCGATTTAACTATTGTGTTGTAAAGGGAATAGTCCACATTTATAAAGTGCCCACGCCACCATTGAAAAAGTTAATTTTGAATCTAAATTTGATTTTATTTGTAATAATTTTGTATTAGACTATTAATTTGTTCATGATAGTTTGTAAAAGAAGTTTGTATCCCTTGCATGCTGCGTTACTTACTAATTTAATGTATGTGACTTTTGTAATGGATATTAATGTAAGATATATTTCGAACTTTACTTTTATTTGAATTTTTTATTTTAATATGATTAACTCAAAATCGAAAAAAAATATATATTAGTTATTTAGGGATCGGGGACCTTCGGGGATCCCCTGTTATTATTCGGGGAGGGGATGGGGATTCGCTCAAGTAATTCTGACGGGGACGGGGAGGGGACGGGGACATACGCAAAATATCGGGGATGGGTACGGGGAGATTGGTCCCCTCCCCTCCCCTCCCCATTGCCATCCCTATATAAGCCGCCATGCCCAGGCTTACTTGCGACCTATATATTGTCAACTTGCTGATCACATTAGATAATGGTATTTTCTTTACTACTTTTATTTATTCTTATAAAGAAGAAACCAAAAGTTTCTTTTTTTGGTAAATATCTAATCAACATGAAAATTAAGCACACAATCTCAAATAATATATTTTTTTGGGGGAAAAGGACATCTTCACCTCCAATTTTCTAAAAAAGAACACTAAAACTCTCTTTTAACCATAATATCATTTACCTTTATTATCCCCAAAAAAATTAAGAGTAACTCTAATGTTTTATAGTAAATAGAAATGTAACATTAAAAATAAATCTAATAATATTTACATTTAAAAAATTTTCAGTATTTTAAAAATATTTTAAAATTTTGCAATCTATTAGATTCATTTTATTATATTAAAATAAATTTTATAATAAATAGTTTCATAATATTAAAATAAATGTTATTAAAATTTAAAATATTTTGAACATTATGGGAAATAATAATTTTATCATTATTAGTATGTGAGATTTTTTTTCTTTTAAAATGTATTTAATTCAAATATTTATTTAAAATCCTATAATAAATAAAATTAATATAATAATTTACATATTCAAATTAACCAAAATATTTAATATTGTTAGGCTATTGCATAAATTATACTATTTATATAATATTTATATTTATACAAAATTTTAAGTCATTTTTTTTTGGAGAGTAAAGGCAAAAGGTATAATGGTTAAAAAGAGATCTTGATATCCCTTTTTTAAAACTTACAAGTATTGGTGACTATTTTCTCAAACCTTGGAAGTGTATATGTCCTTTTTCCTTTTTTTTTTTTTTTTTATCTCACTCTCTTTGTATTTTTAATGCAAAATGGTACTGAATAGTTTCGAGCATCCATTTGGTATTAGGATTTTAGGTTTGGTTCGGTACAAAAATTTTAAGAACCAATAAGAACCGAAATAAATTAAGAAGCAAACCAGAACCGATATTTGGATTAGTCTGGTTTGGTATTTCGGTTCTTGAAGACCTATATACATTTAACTATTTTGTTTTTCTACGAAAATTTATCAATTTTAGGACTGAACAAATACAAATATACAAATTACAACATATAATTTCATCAGTTACTTCTCTTTTTTTTTTTTTTTTAGTTTCCTAGCGAACAACATTTTCTGTTTTTTAATTAACAGGGAGAGTCAAAGCATTCGTTTCAACTTATTTTCATAGTAAAACTTTGCTTCAGCTAGCTTTTATTCATGAAGATTTTTCAGTATCCAATATAGCAGTTATATTTTGTTTATGTACTACTGAGAAGGATCCTATTGATGAAATCTGTTTCTTGATTGTTTTTTATTCAGTAGGAAATGGATGCAGGCAAGCCAAAGGACTTAAGGGTATGTTTGGAACTGCCATGCTTCAACTTCACTTTGAAAGCACCACAAATAAGGTATTTCGTAAAAACAGCTACTTTTACTATGCAACTAACATTTACCGTCCACCCAATCATAAACATAACCTTAAAACAATTAGCTTAAAAACATAACCTTATCTTTGCCACAGATGAAAATGATTTTAAGCGTGCTAAAATTTGCGATCATTCAGTTCTAAGAGAAAAATATCTAATACGAGTACTCCGATCTTCCACACACTTTTTATTTTGATCTGTTGGTCGCCATAAACTATATATTAACCAAAAAACCACAATTACCTGACCTGTACAACCAAGTGAAATTTAACTCCAATACACAAGAGACTGCTAAATCATATAACACGAGACATCAGTTATCAAACACCAAAGCGGGTAAACAACAATTAATATATAAACCAAAATAATTGAACTCCAACATACAAGAGACTGGCAAATCATATAACACGAAAACATTAGTTATCAAACATCAAAGCTGATAAACAACAATATATATAAACCGAAATAACTTATTTATACTTACTTAGATGCCAGTCGCTTTGCCAGGAAGACTTTCATTGCGGCATCGAGCATAGATAATACATCTAATTCTGGATATTCTGATGGCTGAATTCTTACATCAGCACAGATACTTCCAATTATGAGAAGACCTACAAAGGGCATTGGAAGCACACATGAAGCCCATAACTAAGTCTTTTGTAATCGAAGGTTGCACCATAGTGTTAGTTGATTTGAGAGTCATGTCCCTTGCATATGAAAATAAGCTCTCACCTTTCTCAAGCTGAAAGGAACGACAAAACAGTATTAGACGTAAGAATCAGCTGTCTCAAGTACAGGAATGCATCAAGTCTCAAGAAACATACATGGTCCTTTATGGTCTAGATAAAAATAACAATAAAATTATAGGCTTCGTCAACACCAAGAAGTGCATGGAGTCTACACTTAAAAAGATGTTGAACACGTGGCTGTTCAATATGTTTCCAGCATATGGTCCAACATTTTCAAGACTGCCGCGTTTTGCCAGCTGACAGCAGCTGTGGCAATTTCTCATCCCTTCATCTTTGATGGAAATATGAAATAAAAGAGTAATGTTAAAATAATTTTGATCCCTGGAGCCTGTAATCAAAATAAAAAATTATGTTACACCATCACTAATGATTACAGAGGTTTTAGAAATATTAAAATCAACAGTAAAATACTTTAATGACTGAAGGTTGGATTCTAAACCTCCCCTCTTAATTTTTATGTGCATGTTATATTTTAAAGTGGTATTAAGGGAGAGAGGGAGACAGATAATAAAAGAAAAAGACAAGTAACCTGAAGTAACTTCAAGGCCTCACAATCAAGATCTGCATGGTACCAGTTCCCAGCCTGGTATTCAAGACAGTCGAATCGGAAATCAAGCATAAGAATTCGTGCCATCTGCCACGGAATGCAACCTAGAATGCCAAAACCCCATGAATCTTTGAGCTTCTTCCTATCCACGAAATGTCTTCTTTTTTATAAACTCGCTATGCTAGTTACCATCTCATAAAGGACACAATCATAGAGTTCAAGTTCCTTCTGAAGGGTTTCAAAAGACCTACACAGAGAAAGATACTTATCTTTCAAATTGGTTCGATTGGAAAAATTAATATGATAACAAAACAAAAATTCAAACAAGCCAGGGGGACCAGTAGTCATCAGCAAGTAAAATACAAGGGGTTCAAACTATTCATTCCACTCATGAGGCAAAAGCAAAATGCTACTTTTATGCATGTTTATTCTTTAAGGTACTCATAATTTGATTAATGGTTGATTAATCAATATTATACATAAAAGTAAGTGTCAAAAACATGATCCAATATTTCATGCTTCTTTCCTCAATAAGTCCACGTAACAGGCTGCAATTGGGGTTACAAATAAAAACTGCCCTTACGTGAATAGCACCAAACAATTTACAAGGCTTACACATCAGGCACTCAATAGTTAGCCATCAAAATTTCTTAATTTACACTGATTTTTGGCTGCAAGATTAACATCTTTCGCACATTTTAACTCCAATAATAATTACAATAGTAAGTTTTTACAGTGCAAACAAAAACGAAAAATTACAAAAAGTCTACTATAAGTATACGTACTCTTTGTCTGCAATATGAACATTTGAAACCAAAACAACCTGAAAACTCCAAAATTAAATTTTTTAAAAATAGAATTGGAAAATTGGAAATGAACAAGATAGCAAATGAAGCACTAAAAAAGAAAGAAAAAAAAAAAGAATACCTGAAGAAAAGGAGGAAGAAGTGATCAAGGAAACTTTTTTAGTGACGACAGCAGTCTGAAGCTGGCCACTGCATACCTGCCTTCTCCATTGCTTGCTCTTTTGAATCTCATAAAATTGCTCTGCAAGAACTGCTCCGCAGCGGCGGTGGTGAGTATTTTCTTAAAGGAATGATATTTGAGAGGTTTTTATCTTAGAAATACAAGGGAAATTATCATTTTACTACTAAAGTTTTACTGATATGTCATGTTAGTACTAAGGTTTGCCGAAAAGTATATTTTACTACCAAAGTTTTGCACCGTTATCAATTCACTACTATTCCAGTAAGAAAAAGTTAATGTTTAACGGAAATTGAGTTTAAAGTCGATTTTACCCCCCAAGGGTTTGGTAGTAAAATGATAATTCCCCTAAAAATTCGGTAGTAAAATGATAATTTATCTATCAAATTAACAGATAATTTTACTCTTACAGCTGGAAATGTCTATGATGCCCTTATGACATCAGCAAATTTTTAACGTTGTTAACGGAATGGTAGTGAATTGATAACGGCGCAAAACTTTGATAGTAAAATGTACTTTTCGACAAATTTGGGTACTGACATAATATGTCAGTAAAAATTTTATAATAAAATGATAATATCTCAAAATACAATAATATTTGGTTTTAATAAAGGCGCTAAGGAAATGAGTCTGAGACTGAGAGGAGAAGCTGCGGTGGAGCACGATTTGGTGCTTGAATTTGATGCAAATGCAAGTACTGTCACTACAACATTTTTTTGTTGATTAGAGTGCCGCGTTGATTTTTTTGCTATACTATTTTAATATTACTATTTTCATTTCATTGTCTGTGTCATTTTTATGTGATGTCATATTTTCATGCTTGCATGCTGTGCCTAAAGATTAACAAATTCATTTAAATCTGAATAATATTTCACAAAATAATAATATTAATTTACGATAGTAATTGGAATAGAGTTAACTAAAGAGAAAAATCTCAGATATAAATTAAATAAAAAATAATTCTAAAATGACAAAATTCATTAGTTTTATGTTTCAATTACCATACTTACTAACGCAACAAGATATTGAAGTCATTAGTTAATAAAAATAAATGCAACATGATTTATCCAATGCTCATTCATAGAATCATCAATATCACAAAGACCATTATAGCTCATTTCTCAATTTTCATTTGTATATATAGAGCCTCATTTGTTTCTAATTCTTCACTAATCTTCTAATTCTTATTAAGTTGTTTACAATTCAATGTAGAAAATTATAAACTATCAAAAAGTCTCAATTTCATTATCTTGGCTTTACTTGTAATAATAAGTACTAAAAGCATATTTGTTTGAAGTACTGGTACTATGCAAGAATCTAAGTCATATGCTTCATTTTCTACAAATTTTATAACATCAACAAATAGTGACGATTGCTCGGAACTTACTCACGAACAATGTTTGACCAGCAAGATTCGGTAATTTTTATAAGTAGTTATTTCTCCTGTGCCATATGAATACTTTTGCAATAACCATCAATTATAGAGAAATTGATACTATTTTTTAAGAAGGAATTTATCCATTATGAGCATATAATATGTTATTGTGCCTTATATGGTTCTAATTCGTTGTAAGTACACATCGGTGAATTAATCTAAATGAGGATAATGATTGAGCGAGTATAATTATTTTGTTAGGACTCTTTGTTATTTTTATTTTTAATATCTACTCATATTAGGTTGGGACCATGTGCACTTTAAAAATATTTTCAATACTACTTATTTCATCTTTTTTTAATTTCCAAATTGTCTTTGAAAATATTTTCATTTTCTATTCTAATATTTAGAGGAGGGTGTAATTTATCTATATCTATAATTTGATTTAAGTGCATTCATGTAATAAAACAGCTTATAAAGTGTGAAGGGGTTCACAGCAATTTAAGAAATCTTAAAATCTAAAATTATTTTCTTCTTATTAAATGCTTTATATCTCCACAACTTTGAACTCCCATGATTTTCTCAAAAAAAAAATTATTTTTAATCAAAATTAGAAATATAAATATAAACTATGAAATAAGGTGGGTGTAAAAAAATTGTTAAAAAAATAATTTATTTAAATCGCCATTTGAAATAAGAAATAAATTAATTTATATCTAGTTATCAATGGAGTTATTTATTAGCTCCCTCTAATAATATCATAAAACCCCTATTTTGAATGCATTCATTAATTAAAGAACTAAAATTTCCCTATTTACTAATAACACTCATTTAATTCCTTAAATAACCCTATCCTCTTCCTTCTCATCAAACCTTAAAGTAACTTTATAAAAAAATTTAAAGAAAAAATTTCATGACCAATATAAACATTCGTTTTTATTTATCTATTTATTTTATATTCATTATTAAATCAGGAAAAAGCTTTCTTCTAATTGATCCGATAAAAGCTTTCCTACGAGTACGTGAATCAGTGAAAAGAAAATGCAAAATACTAGAATCTCGTTTGTAGATTTCAACTCTCGAACTAGATTGAATAATTCAGGCAAAAGCTCTTTTATCTACGCATTAAAGCAATCAGAGTTGTAGCAACAATCCACAAGGAAAATCTTTGCCTGAAATCTCCCTCCAATTTATTTTCAAATAAAATAAACAAACTGGAACAAAATATATATAGGACATATAGCACAGGCTGCCACCTCTTGTTGGTGGTATATTTTAACTTGTTTCATGAGTAATTTGTTTAGCTTTTCGGGATCGTTAGGTGGTACAAATAGGCGACTGCTCGAATCGAAAGAAGCGGCGTCTGTAGCAGCAGCTCAAACTCGAAGGTAGTAGTGACAGTAGCAGCAGACAGCAAGTCGAGAAACAAAGAACAACAGCCAGCAGCCAGCAAGCTGGGGTTTTGTTTGGTTGTCGGCGGTGTGAAATGTGAATTTGAAATTTGGATTTAGAAATTAGGGTTTGATTTTTTTCTTTATATCTATATATCTATGTGTGTGTATTATCATTATAGTGAGTTAAAGAGTATTATAAGACTATGAGCTTACTTATAATGTCCTATAATAGGAAAAAGCTATTTACCCCGAATTTACTCCCCGAATCTACGCCCCGAAATCAAAACGCACCGTTTACTTTTTTTTCTCCACACGTGTTGCTTCATTTTGCCTTCACTTTCCACTTTCTTGCTTTCACTTTCCACTTCTCTAGTTAGGCCCGTAAAGCAAGGTAAACATTTTGCTTTCACTTTCCATTTCTCTTTCCAGTTAGCAGCACTCTTTTTCTTCAGGCAGATTTGTCACTTTCCATTTCTCTTTCTAGTTAGCAGCACTCTTTTTCTTCAGGCAGATTCGTTTGTTAAGTCAGGAGGATTTCATTCCATTTTTGGTTTCAAATCCACTCAACCACGCCACTTGCGTCTTAATTCAATCTTTTTCCCCCCCTTCCCTCAACTCTTGATCGATGGTTCGTTCTCTTGCCCTCGTTCAATTTTTGTTATTGTGTTTGATGCATGTATCATCATCTTATGGGTGGTTTTTATGCTGGCTTCTTATGGTAGCGGTAGCTTTATTTATTTAATTATTTTTGGTTAATTGAATTAGTTATCGAGTCGGATACTGTGGGTGTGATTGCTATAAGATTTTGTAAATTACAAAAATTAAATTGGACAGATTTTACATATTTCGCTTGCTATCTTCGGAAAAGAATTTTATTGTTAGTTGCAAGGCTTCTGTACTTGATTCCTTTGGTTTGGATTTGGATGTTTGGAATGATGAATATCGGTTGTGCTTTGCTGCTACTGTGCTTAGATCCTTAATTATCTGTGTTATGCATGTTTTGGTCATTTCTTCTGGGGAGGTGGTGTTCTGTTTCTTCAAGGGTGAAATAGAGGGTTGCTTGGTGTTTGGTTATGAACATAGTGATTTTTTGTTTGACTTACTCTTGCTTCTTCTATTTTTTAATAATTTTTTACCAGTTAAAAAATGTTTAGACTGGTATGTTTTTTATGTATGCTTGAATTGATTGGCTTTTTTGAGTTTGATTAAAATGCTAAATAAATGGTGGAAGCAAGGAATTGAAAATTTGATGATAGTTTATTATTATTGTAGGAACTTGATGTAGTTATATTTGAATGGACGAATATTGCTTCAGTACATGAATCATTATGGGCAACGGATACCATGCTTGTTTAGCAACATGAGCAACCAATCTCGAGAGAGCTTTTCTCATGTTTCTATTTTATTTTCCTCCAACCCTGCGAATTGGACACTTTGACACCCTGGGAATTTAATTTCTGTTTTATTTGTGTGTAACTGGTGCTGTAATTGTTGTATGTTCTGATTTATTTTCGATTTTTTTTTTCTGTTTCGTAGTTTTGGAAATCAATTAACCACAATGTCAACTAGCACAAGTGAAATTTGAAACTCACAGCAGTTATGTAACGGATGCGGTAATTACATGGAGTTATTAACGTCACGTACAACAAAGAATCCAAATCGTAAATTTTGGCTTTGTAAAAGATGTAATAATTTTCAATGGGCTGAAAATCGTAAACCAAGCGAAGAGAAAATTGATTTGTTAGTGGAGGAGGTTAGAAAGTTAGCATTAGAGATTGAGTGTTTGTTCGTTAAATTCCAATTATTGTATGATAATGAACTTCGAAGGAGACAGACACCAAAATATGATTACATTAAAATACTTGTAATTGTTGTGATATGTTATCTATTCAAGTGTTATTTTTAAGTTGTATTATTTTGTACTATGTATTAATTTGCAATTGATTAATTGATTAGTTGATGTCAATTGTTTCTTTATCCTATGGCGATTTCTAGTTTTGTGAATTTCCAAGAAATTTCCTTCGTGTTTTCACTTGTTTATTTTGGAACTAGCTAAGAAATTTATTGACATAATGTACATGCGGAATTTGAACACAACGTTCTTGCATGGCAAAATCTTCATACTTGAAATCGTGATATTTAATAAAGCAAAAAAAAATCACACTTTGGCTTCATTTATTCATGCTTTCATGGTCTTTTCAACTGATTCTGAAATAGAGCAAAAGAAGAAAAATGGTCAATTTAAAATGTTGTAGAATAAATGAGTCTTTGTCCAGCACAACTAAATGGGATCAAAATCATACAACCGTCCTTAGTTTTGGCACCAATTAAAATTTCAGCCTTCTGTGGGGCAAAATAATACATCAAAACACAAGCTAGTTTTAAACATGTGTTGAGATCATTTGCTGAAAATTCCGTCCGATTGGCATCCTCGAAATCTTGTTGTAGAAATTGTTGGAAATTTACATGTGGAACTCCTCCATAATTTATCCAAGGCTGATAGTAAGGGGGGGGGGGAAACATGTTGTGGGAGTGGCTGTAAAAAAAATGTCCATTAAATTAATAAACAAATGACAATAAAACAACACTAATAACATGTATATAAAAAAAAAATTTACCATAGCCATATTGCCTTATTGTGTTGGGATTGCAGTAGCCGCCTGAGAAGAATCGTGTGCCTCCAAGTGCTACGAAAGTAAGCACGAAAGTAAGCAAGAAACATTTAAATTTTATTCAATTTATATAAAATTAATTTGTATTGAATTAATTAAAAATGAATGCAATAGAATTACATCTGCAGTCGTACTCAATGAAGTATTGTTCGACTTATGTTTTGGCTTTTTAAATTACTTTTGCTTTCTTTGAGAAGGTGGCCGACCTTTACGACGAGATACTACTGGATCCTGTATGATTTCCGTACAACTTCCCGACCCACCAGCAGCAGTTACATCTTCGCTTTGACAGCGAACATTCAACGATACATCCTTCATTGCCTTTTCTATCCAAGTCAAAACACTTTTATGACTTTCTTCATGTTTTGAAGCAACATCAGCAACATCATAAAAAACAGCACACTCTTCTTTATATCGTTGGTGTTCAATGCTCGAGCTTCTCACATCATAACTGACTTTCACTCGACTATAGCATCTCCACACATCTTTCCTCCATCTCCGTATAATATACTTCTCAGGAAGAAATGTTACACGGGTACGTATCATCACTGCAATGGCGTGTCTGCAAACAATCCCTCTACATTCAAACATTGCACACGCACAACGAATTTCATCGTCGTCCCTTTCAAAAATAACTTGAAAAGTCTTCTCTTTACTCTTTCCATCATTTTCGACGACTTCATATTCTGATCCCCCACAACTGAAAACCTCACAGTACATCTTATCCATCAGCTGCTGTTGAAATTCTTGAAACTTGGAAATAGTGTATACTTCCTCAACTTTTTTTTCCATTGCGAAATTGGTACGGCATGACATCCGTTGGCTGAAGCACCTAGCATCTGCTTGCCACTCTTTTTCAATTTTACTTTCCATTGCTTTCCCGTATTTCTCCACAAATTGCTTCAAAGTTGTTTTTGAGTGAACATACCCATCAAAAAAAGCATTCATACTCTCACTACGTTGAGTGATTGACATGCCAGCCCAAAAAGTTATTTTCACAAAACATGGAACCCAACGATATCTTTCCTCATATAAACCATTTAACCACTGATTATCAGCAATATCATATTTATCTAACATGTCATGCCAAGCTTCCTCAAATTCAATAGGAGTATGTGAATCATAAACAACAACATGCAATGAAAATCTAATGGCATGATATTCTGCATACATTCCCAACTTCTCGGGCACCTTTTTCAAAATATGCCACAAACACCATCGATGCCTAGTATTTGGAAAAACAATCTCAATTGCATTTTGCATCGCTCTGTCTTGGTCTGTGATGATTCCAAGGGGAGGAGAGCCGGACATACATGATAGCCATGTGTGAAATAACCACGTAAACGTCTCCGTATCCTCATGCGAAATCAACCCACATCCTAACAAAATAGACTGACCGTGATGATTAACTCCAACAAAAGGAGCAAATGGCATGTCATATTTATTCGTAAGGTACGTGGTGTCAAATGTAACAACATCTCCAAAGTTTTTGTAGGCTGCCCTACTTCTTGGATCTGCCCAAAATACATTGTTTAACCGACCCTCCTCATCCAAGTCAAGACTGAAGAAAAATCCATCATTTTCTGCTTGCATTTTCTGAAAATATATCTGAATTGCAGCCGCATCCCCTTCTCCAAGCCTTAATCGCCTTGCTTTATCAACATAATTTCTAGCATCTTTTTCTAAGAATGCGACATTTTCATAGCCACCAGCCTCAACGACAATAGACTTGAAACTTTGAGCCATTCTAATTCTTGCTTCTTCATTTATTTCCAGTTGTTTTTTTTACATAAGGACTAATGGTACGGTTGCATCGATAATACCTACTCTTGCTCAGACTTATAGCATGGTTGTGTTCAAGGACAAAATTTCCAATTATCCATTTTCCACTAACAAAACGTCCTCCAATTTTAGCATTGCATCCAATTTTCTGATTAGGTTGAAGCCGCAAAACCTGATTGGATTTGCCTTTGGACTTGCCGTTTCGCCCGCAACTAAATGTCACATATCTCATATTCCCGTCATCCCCTTTTTTACAAGATCTCCGTATCACTGGAAATCCCTCTTGTTGGCCATAAGCTTTGTAATATTCAAACAGTTCATCTGGACTATTAAAACACATCCCAACCGTAGGCTCTTCCACCAAATTTTCATTATTTCCTTCAAAATTAGCCTCCTGTAAATCTTGAAATTCCTCTACTTCATCAACCTCCAATTCATCAATCTCATCCATTATTGCTGCAAATTTAATAAATTATACCAAATTCATTAAGTTTAGAAACAAATAAAAATAAAAATTGATTATTATTAATTACTTATCCCTAATTCATTAAGTTTACAAACAAATAAAAATATAAATAGATATTATTAATTAACGATTCAGCAAATTAATTATTATTAATTACTTATCACGGCTCAACAAACTGAAACAAATAAAATACAATAATTTACATACAAATGCTCACGGTTAAGTAAATTTAAATATAAATACTCATGGTTGAACTCACAAATTAAAATAAAATATCTCAAGAGAAATAACCTAACATTCATAAATTAAAATGAAACAACTTAATAAATTAATGTAGAAACAATAAATACTTACGAGTTTTGTAATGTAGAGTTTTTCACTTTGTAAAGCAATGAACTCCTCTTTCTCTTTCAGATCTTCCCGAAAGCAAAGTAAATAGCAAAGAAGGAAATAACAAAGAAGAAGGAAATAACAAAGAAGGAAGGAAATAGCAAAGCAAAGTAAAATAAGCGGACCACAGCTGGACACAACAAATTTTCTAGTTAGGCCCACACGTTGACTGAAGAAACACGTGAAGAAACAGCTTTGCTTTTGCTTTTTCTTTCCCCAGCTTTTTCCTTTCCTTTATATAAAGCAAGATAATGGACACGTGATTAACTCAGAGCAAACGGTGCGTTTTGATTTCGGGGTGCAAATTCGGGGTAAATAGCAGCACTCCCTATAATATAACAACAGTGATATTCTTACAACATTTAGCACCACACTTAGAACCGAACGGTGCGTTTTGAGCTAAATATTAATTGTCCACACATATTACACACAACACATGCTGCTCATTCGCTGTTGACACAACACGCGCTGCTCACTCGCTGCTCCCACCACATGCTGCTCACAGAACACAGCTCAGAAATTGACTTGCAGCTTGAATCACCACAAACCGATTCTCCCTCTCTCTCCCCTTCGTCGATTGCATCTCCCACATCACTAAAAGGCGTCTTTATTTGGCTGAATAAGCAAACAGGCAGATATATTTTGGGTTGCAATTTTGGTTTTGGTAACATATCATGTGCCAGGTTAAGTGTTAATCTTAAATGATTGTTCAAGGGCAGAATCCACGAAATGTACAAAATCTTTATATTAACTACTTCACTGGTACAAGAGCACTCTTCTTTTACTTCACTCAAAATCAATCTAAATGCAATTACTAATCAATTTAAACTCACTTGCCAATACAAATCGATTACAAATGCAAAACTTGACCACAAATGCAATCACCACAAGCAACACAATTCCAGCTGAATCTTCACAAATTCAAGTCATAAATTTTCCAAATTTTCGAGATAAGATTTGTGGAGAGACCCACGGAAAGAGAGAGAAAGCCGACGGTGAGAAGGGAAGGCGGCCAACGGTGAGAAGGGAGCGCGGTGAGATTTGTCGTTGGTTGAGAGGGTGAGATTTGGTGTGAGGTAAGAGGGAGAATGCGTGTGTGATGCAGGAACTGTGGAGAATTTATATTTAGCTCAAAACACACCGTTCGGTTCTAAGTGTGGTGCTAAATGTGGTAAGAACCTCATTTTCCATAATATAATTCCATGTGACTTTATTTGGACATTTATAAAAATACCATAATTTTTTTTTTTTAATTTGGTTTCTAAAATTTTCAAGAGAGAATCGAACCGAATAAAATTCTGTTCGATTTCGAATTAGTAATCATCAGTGTTTTTAACTATAGATACCGAACTAAAACCAAAAAAATCACACCAAATTGATTTTTCTCGAGAACTGGTTTAGTTCTGTCCATCCGTAGTACTTAAAATATAAGCCATCCAGGTTCCAATAAGAAAAAACTAACACTTGTTTGATAGCTAATAATTTGGGGAAAAAAAACACAGCTTCAAAACTTCAATAGATACATGTCAATCATTTGTTGATCTAGTTTTTTTTTTCTTTTTCTTTTTTCTTTTTCTTTTTCCATATTCATAATCTCTTTTTTTTTTTTTTTGCAATTTAATAAATTTTACCCAATTTGTTAAACAAGCTTATAGACACAAAAAATAAGAACTTGACACAAAATATTTAGTATAGAGTGTTATAGACACAAGTGTCTGTAGTGACAATTTGAACAAAATGGAAGGAATTCAAAAGAAATATAAGTTAATTTGAGGAAACCTAGACATCCAAAACAAGTGATGGTTATTCAACAAACCAATAAACTCCCAAAACTAACTTACAAGTTGCCAAAATAATAATATTCATGACACTCTTTATTAAATAACATTAAGCTTTAAATACAATTTAGCCTAGGATTACAAATCTAAATATAAAGCATGCTCTCACATCATGCTTCATAACTTACACCATGACTTGACAAATTAAGGTACCACTACCTTTGACTAATTGAACAAAAACTACAATGCAAAATAAATTAATAAATAAATATTAATAGATTATCATAAGAGATCATATCATAGAGATTTCAAATTTGATTTTATAAGAAGAAAGTAAATCAGTCGGAAGTTCTAAAAGAAATTTAAAATAGTTGATTTTCTATTAGACCACAAAACAAAAGTAAAGCATGCAAGTTCTAACTCGGAGTCAGGCTTGGTGGTCTATGGACACTGACTTGATGATATCAGAATCAGGCTTTATAGTGCCAAAGACCCATTTTCTACTAAATTAATACTATTTTCATTGGTAAAATTTCACTTAAAAAAAAAAAATCATTCAAAATTGTTTTTACAACTTTACAATTTTTATTATTCTCTTCAAACTTCCTCTCTGTAGATTATTCTTCCAAATCACTGCTGAATCATCAACATGACTAAATATGCTGAATTTCATTCAGGCATTTCATCGAACAGCCACTTCATTAATACAAACACTTGACTTTTCTCAACATTTTTTCTTTTTTTTTTCACGACCAGTCGTTTTTCTGACTACTCGCAAATAAGCTTCCGTTTCCAGTGTGATCAATTGAATGGTCCAATTGATCAAATTTAAAACAAACACAATCGGATATCTTCGATTTCTCCAGAATGCTTTTTTTTTTTTTTTTGTCCCCTATTTTCCTAGAAAGTTGCATTTTCTTGAGAGGGTTAAATAAATGAGGAAAAATAACCAACACCACTTCATAGTTTGGCGAAATGATCGCAGAACCTCCTTTGGTGAGCGAAAGCTCAATCGTTGGTTTTATTATGATTAAAAATATAGTGTTTCTGCCATGGCCCCTGCACCCTGGGCCGGTGCCTGCTCTGCATCAAAAGCAGCCGTTCATGTACTCACTGATACCTTGAGGTAATTAGTACCTAACTGATTAGAAATTATAATTATAAGTACATATCAATCAAAATAATTAAGCATTGTCAGCTTATTCTCGTTATCGAGCGGATTACAACTCAGGCATTTTGGGATCCATGTGATGAATGTTGCTTCTGGGGCTATAAGATCAAACATAGGGAATCTGCAATTGCCAGCTGCAATAAGATGCCGGAGTGGAAGTTGTACAAGCCATTTGAGAAAGTTATAAGAGAGAGAGAGCTTTATTGTAAAAAAAAAAAAACTGTGGCCACCGTGCTGAAGAAGAATCCCCAGCTTTGGTTCTCCTCTGGCCATTTATCAACCTCGATGGGAATCATCCACCATCTGCCCCTTTTTGTTAAGTATTTTATCATCAAGAAAGCGGTCCAGTGTTGAGTGGAGCAACAGTTGAGGGGGAGGTCTCGTGGAGACAGCAAATTAATGGTGGGTGTAGTTCAAAAATCAGTTAAAAGATGGGGCCCACTTGGAAAAGTCGTTAAGTTAGTTGCAACAGTAGAACAAAATTAAAATAATAAATAATTTTCAGTTTATTGAATGAATGATGAATTTTATACAAACTCTGATTTTCAATTTTCAGAATTCACATCATTTGGTATATTCTTTTTTTTTTTTTCACAATAAACTTAAAAGAAGGCTTGTATTATTATTATTTTTTTAATAAAATATTAGGAAAACAAATTTTAAGAGGTCTCTAGAGAAGCTAGCGCCACTATATCAGAAACAAATAAAATAAAATAATGTTGGGGCTTGTAACATCAGGCCCAATAAGGCCTCATGTGAACTTATTAGCCACATATGCAGTAATGCAGATATAATATAGGCCTAATGTGAACTTAATAAGGGCAGTTAACTATTTATTAATTTAGTGGTTGATATTTTCTTATCTTATTTTTTAAATTAAGAATTTAAGTCGTGTGAGAGTATAATTTTTCTCTGTGCTGAGTATAGACTATTATTAGTATAAAATAAATTTTAGTACTATACTCAAAATAGATTATGTCAACACATATTTTTTATAGACTAAACTTCAAATATATTATATAACCGTATCAAGGAAGAAGCAGATTTTCGGTAAGTGCTTAAAAAAAGACTAACTTCAAAAGTTAGAAATAAATTATATAAAAAAAAAATAGATCCACGCTGTCTCGTTATTAATTGAAATATTTAAAAGAAATAAAATTTTCTATTCTTGACAAGACAAGCACGCACACGGCATTGTTGTAAAAACTAAGGTGGTGGTTTACTCGGAAGCAACTGTAACTTTACTTTGAACTCGTTGAAACCCGAAACTTTCAAAACAAAAAACAGCTCGCTCTTGGACATAATCGACAACCCATTTCAATGGATTCAAAGCCGGTGGTGCTAATAACAGGATGCTCTCAAGGAGGCATAGGCCATGCGCTGGCACGCGCCTTTGCCGCGAGTGACTGCCGGGTGGTGGCCACCGGGAGGTCCAAGACAACAATGGCTGACCTCGAACAAGATCCCAGGTTCTTTGTACAGGAACTCGATGTTTTGTCAGAACAAAGCGTGCAAAATGTTCTGTCTAATGTTCTTGAAAAGTTCGGAAAGATTGATGTTTTGGTTAATAACGCTGGGGTCCAGTGCGTTGGGCCTCTTGCTGAGGTTCCTCTCTCTGCCATGGAGCAAACTTTCAACACCAATGTTTTTGGTAATTGCATAATTATTTTTTCTTTTCTTTTTGTAAATTTATGTTTATTTAGATTTGGTGCTTATTATCATTTGTTAAACGCATTTTTGTTTGTAATCGTTGCAGTTTGGATTTGGTTTATGTATAGATGGCCAAAATGAAAACTGCCCAGATCAG
Source organism: Citrus x limon (assembly GCA_034663535.1). Lineage (NCBI taxonomy): Eukaryota > Viridiplantae > Streptophyta > Magnoliopsida > Sapindales > Rutaceae > Citrus > Citrus x limon. Next base: position 28,463,368 of record CM067997.1, read on the forward strand.
TTTTACTGTTAGATTATGTGGCATATGTATAGATCAATACTGCATAGTTAATCAATGATTTTGATGTAATCAAGATGGTAAGTAAATGAGTTATCAGGTCAGTTTACTGTATGTTTCAGATACATTCTTGTTAAAATGACCAGAACTCGAGAATCATTCTGTATTGTGGCTGAACAGAGTAAAACTTTGATGTGCTTGTGTATATTGGCTGGCAATTTTGATCTACAAATAGGTGCTGTCATGCACTGAAAGAATTCGTAAGATTCTGTTTGTTTCTCATCTTTAGTGTAAGTTTATAATGTTGATATGATTTGTCTTTCTTCGTTCTCAAGTTTGATTTTGACTAACTCCTTGGTAAATTCAAAATCTTGAAACTTTTGGTTTGCTGACAACCTGTAGTTTCCTGTATAATTTTCTTGATTGGTTTAATTCATAATATCAAACTACCACAAATTTCACATTCCTTGAACTTTGCTATATCTTGATGCTTCCTTGAATAGAACAATTTTGTATTGCAAAATGGAGCGTATATAGGTACCTCTCGGACTTCCTAGTCTCATAGTTTAAAATTGGCAGAATATTTGTCCTCTCATAATAGGCATCATAAATTGGATGAATATTGGGCCTCTCTTAATATGAATCAAGTACATACAATTTTTTGGTAATATTGGTGCCAACATATTGTTGTTTTCAGAGAAACAATGGAAATTGTTATGTTGTTGCCACGGCAGCAACAGTTATTGCTCACATGGTTTTGCTTTTCTTCAGTCTATGATCCAAACAAAGAGTACAAATGATTGAGTCATACTTAGACCACTTATGAGACTAGTCAATCTGATACTAGTGAAAAGTTATCGGGGAGGTTACTAGTTTTTGTTGTCCTTTGGATCTTCTTGATCCATTCCGATTGAGTCGGACACCTCTAGCCTCAGTTACAAGAATGTCTGGCAATATTGAATTGTTCTCCCGTTCATTGGAGTTCTTGATCAAGTTGTGGTTAAAGTTAAACCTTTCAATATTAACTTCAATTGATTTTTTTCCTCAAGTTTTCACTTGGTACTTTTGGTGTGCTTGAGAAGATACTGGTTGTGTAAATTTGTATTTATTCAAACGTGCCAAGATATGAAGATACAACTATCCTCTTCCTTGTATTTTAATGTTTTCTCACTCATAGGTCCCATGAGGTTGGTTCAAGCCGTCGTTCCGCATATGGCATATAGGAAAAAGGGAAAGATCATAAATGTCGGAAGTGTCACTGTTGCAGCCCCAGGACCATGGGCTGGTACCTACACTGCATCAAAAGCTGCTCTTCATTCACTGACTGATACCTTGAGGTTAGTGATCTTGTTTATATTTGCCCCACATCAGTTTATGCCATGAGAAGTCATTTATAAGACTAAACATATTCTCGTTTTGTATGAACAAATTTTCTTGTTTCTATGGGATGATTTGCGTATCTGCAGAATGATGTTATATATTCTTACATTATAAGTATAGCCCTCCAGTTGGGAGTAACATGGTATTTGATTGATCGAATTTTCATCTCTATTACTGTAGCCAAGTATCCACATCATTATGTCAAATACAAATGGGATTAGGATTTGGGTGACTAGTTATACAACTAATAGACAAATGAATTAATGATTTGGATTTATTTGATTTTTGTGTATTTGCCGGACCACTTTAAAAGTTTATTTCATTTTTGTGAAATACTCAAACCATTAAGCAGTAAGCTCTTGAACCGCAGCCAAGCATCAAACATCTTTATGTTAGATTAACAAATAGGATTACATTTTGGATGTATTGTGCAGATTGGAACTTGGTCATTTTGGAATCGATGTCATCAATGTCGTCCCAGGGGCTGTCAAGTCAAACATAGGAAAATCAGCCATAGCGAGCCACAATCGGATGCCGGAGTGGAAATTATACAAGCCATTTGAAGCAGTTATCAGGGAAAGAGCATATTTTTCACAGACAACCAAATCAACCCCTACAGAAATGTTTGCGAAGAATACTGTGGCCACCGTGCTGAAGAACAATCCCCCAGCTTGGTTCTCCTTTGGCCATTACTCTACCATCATGGCAATCATGTACCATTTGCCCCTTTCTGTAAAAGATTTTATCATGAAGAAAACTATGAAATGTTGAGTGCTGAAGAAACGGTGCTCCAGCTTGGTTCTCCTCATGCCATTACTTGACCATCATGGCAACCACATACCATATACCCCTTTGTGATAAAGTTTTTATCGACGCCGGAAGCAATGAAATAATAAATTCTGCATTGTATCAAAACTCGGGCAATTATGTATCTTCCTCATTTCTTGGATGATATTATGTGCTTGTCCTCGTTAAGGATGCAAGATATCACTCATCTTAGATGCATAGTTCAATTGTTTATTATCATATCACAACAGTTTTTGGTAGGCATATACATTCCTTTCTGGTTAGCCTGTAAATACTAAAGCTGGATAATGTTGCGGGGTGATTGAAACAGAAACATTATCAGTTTAGCAAACTGTATCCTCATCCAGATTGTAAGAATTTACTGCTGTGATTATTATATGTTTGTTAGCTTTGTAGTTTTGGATAGGTTGGTTAAAATACAGACTAAAAATCAAGCTTCAAAAGCATAACCATTACCTTTCTTGATCATAGCATACGCATTTGGTACTTCTTAGTTTATATCTACTCATTATTTGTAATTGCAGTGAACATATCTGTCGTATTATGGTCCGGCATCCATGTATATTCATCTCTGAAAACCAAATTTGCACAAACAAAATTTCGACTCTCCAGAAATAGATGCTGCTAACAAACAAATTTGAATCGATGCTATTGACCTAGCTTACAAAAATAAATTCCCTAAGAATGGGGAGGTTGGCCATAGAACGCCATTCCAGGCGGCTGTAGTGGCCTGAAACTAGGAGGCCCGGGGGGTTGCTGAGTTAACATGGTTAGCTGCTGATTTGAAGGTGCCGGTTGCTGTGCCAACGGGAGTTGTTGCTGCTGAGTCAATGGAACCATTGGACTCACCATATGAGGTGGTGGAGGGCCTGCCGGCATGGGTGGGATGCTACCATATCCATACGGGGTCATGATGCCACCTGATGGCTGCAAATACTGTTGGGAAGATGGGTTTGGTAGCATGTGATATTGTGGTTGAGTGCTGGGGGCTTGGTTCTGCATTGTTGGTTGGGGCACCAAAACTGTTTGATATGACTGATTTGGTGGGGTGGAGAGCGACTGAGCCGGCAAAAACATATTGGGATCTGAAACTGCCGTTTGCTTTTCAGGTTTTGGAATTGACTCGGTGACTGAGTTAGCAGGTATAGGTGCAAAAGAATTTGATGCTGTAGAGGCCTTCACTAGACCAGCATTCTTTGCTTCTTCAGCTGCAAATGTAGAGAGGACAGAATGCATTATCATTTGAGAAGAGGTAGAAGCTGTAAGTTTGTCCGCAACCTCGGCTGCAATGGCTGCAGCTGTTCTCTTTGGTGTTTGTGCTCCTTTTGCATTCATATCCGTGGACAAGGTGGCTGTAGTGGACGGTTTTGATACATAATCTTCATCATTCAATTGCTTCCGCATATTACAGGCCTCCTCTGCCTGTGCCTGAGCAACCTAAAAAAATGAAGTCACGCAAAAAACAAACATGATAAGACATTTGTGGTGACAAATAAAACAAAATGCATTTTGAAGGTGCACTTTCAAAATGCATGCTCTTACTTATCAAACTCATTAGGAGATTAGCAAAACAGAAAAAGCATTTTGAGGTGTAAAATTACAAATATACCTGCATCTGAGTTCGGACATTCTCTAGTTCGGATTCCTGAAAGCATTTTAGAAAGAATGGTGAATAACAAAACCTTGATACACAACACATGCAGCAGGGGTAGTATATCCTGACTCGATGTCTCACAAACTTCTTAAAATTTAAAAATTTGATGGTACAATTACATACCTGTTCATGGAGAGCTTCTTTCAACTGAGATACAAGCGCTACTCTACTTGCCTCAACTGATTTAAGTTTCTCAATACATTGTTTCAACATATTTTCCTCCTCTTCTAGTTCTTTGGAAAGAGTTTTTCGCTTTGGATCTTTTGCTGGAAGAATTTTTTTTAAAAAAAAAAAAAAGTTCAGACAACTAATCTTTCCGAGAATCACAGAGCAAAAATATGTACTAATGAAGTTCCTAGAATACTTCAAAACAACCAATTAAATCTACAAGCAGATTAACTTCACATCATTCCTCAGTTACCATTTGTACAGGCAATATCTACATCTTTCTCCATCTTCTTCACACGATGAACCACTGATTTACATCTAGCCATCTCTTCCTCTTCACTCAATTGCTCACATAACACCAAGTGATAAGCAGAAACTATTTTTTCAGCTGCACCTCCTACTGTCAATTTCTGGTACCAGAAGCAACAATTATAACAGTGAGCTACATTTTAATCACACTGAAAGGAATGCAAAAAGATGTAAAAGTATCATTTTGATAAAATAGTTATTCAAAATTTAGAAAGTCTCAGAAGTAATCTTAATAGAACAGAAAGATAAGATAAAGATCAAAATGTCCTCATTCTGACCGTTCTAATGGATCGTGAATCTCGTTTAACAATTTTGACAGGGCGTGATCGTTTTTTGCCACTGAACTCCAAGGGTGGAGGCACTTCTCCACCGAGCATTACATCTTTAACGCCCCGTGCACGGGATCCAAAGACTCTTCTTTCATCCCATATATTAACCTAATGATTTTGTCAAACAATTTGAATACATTTAATCAATGCAATATCATACAAAAATTAACATATGACTAGCATCTTTGAATAAATTACATAACAGATCAACTGAAACTCTTGACTAAACATTCAAAGTTAACAGATAGAATCTGGTAAGATAAGTATGTAACTACTATTAAATGCTCAATATGATGAAAAAGCATCTCCATCTCAATTGATAACAAGATGTAACAAGATGAACCCCAAAAAAAAGATGGTGATTCATGAGTAACTTACCAATCTAGAAACCACATTCTTTCCACTATCATCACCATTCTCAACAACATCTTTGAGAGCTGCAGGAAGGACTTTCCAAAACTCAGTAACGAATTCATTCCCCTTTCGCTTACTGTTCTGCAAGATATCGTTTGCAAGATACAAAAGGGGAACTTTCTGAACCAGTTGAGAACTGTGAAACTGTTTATCCCATGTTGCAACAACCAGTTCTGCTTTGCTGCGGTGAAATATACACCAATGTGACAAAGCTATGCACATAAGTTAAGGGAACATATTGCATGGATATAAGAACAATATGATTGCTTTAACGCCAAAAAGAGCACATTAAAAAAAAAAATTAAACAAATAAATAAGTAGACTCAAAGATATATTACTCACACAGACACATCATGCAAAGGTATCATTCAAATCTTGGAACTACATTGAGCAAAAGCATAGCAGAGCAAATGCTTCAAAGTTAGATCCAACCAAAATTATCTAGCACTTTATAGAAAAATAATTCATAATCAATCAACTAAATTTCACATACAAATGCAGCATATACCAGGGCTAAATTTCACCACAAGTGAAGACCTCGAGGGGTGGCCAATACATTTAACTGGCATCTAAAAGAAAAGTTTCAATCTCAAATTTACTTCTCTCCACAAGTCCATCAATCATTTCTAGATAACCTTGCTTCCAATAATCTAATTTCAAGAAATGGGAAAAAGACAACACAAGAACTTGCCTGTATCGAAAAAATCAATTGAAAAAAATCGCTACCAATGCAATTACAACAAAATATGCAAGCACAGTCATTTGAAGTGTAAAAATTTCGACATATCAAAATGGTAATTCATCAATCCTGTCAGATTGAATAGTGGTTAGTACAACATAACAAACACAAGCTCTAATACAACAAACTAAAAAAATGTTAATTTGCCTAGAAAATGTATTGATTATTCTAGATAAAACTTAGGCAAATAATAACAACATGAAAAGGATACTTTCAATACACTGCTGAGTGCAATTAAGCTTGGAGAGCTTCTCTGCAAGAATCTGTTCACTGAACACACTATTCATCCCACAAAAACCCAAAACCCAAAACCCAAAACCCCACCTCAAAAACCTAATTCTGTCAAAAATTCTGTCAAAAAGGCTTAAAATTTCAAACAACAAAACACTTCTTGAATCTATCCAGAAGTTAAAACTTAAAGAATCCAAAACAAGGGAAAAAAAAAATAACCAAACTTGTCAAAGTTTGAATCTTTAAACCCTAAATTTGACAAAAAAACAGGATTTGACTACAAAATAAACAAAGTGTATGTTCCAAATTGGAGAAATGAGAAAAGAATCAATTACTGCATGAGATAAACCCCTCAAAAAAACCAAAAATCAGTAGAAAGAAGAAAAGAAGAATTTTAAATGGAAAATCGACGACGTGTTGAATGTAGAAGTACACTGAAAGTGAGAGATTTGTTAAAACACCCAACGAGAAAAACGTTGTAAACGAGGAAGAAACTGGAGGTTTTAGCTTGAAAGACTGTTAAGATTTGGGCATTTGGCGCAAACAATGAGAGACATGAGGCATTTGTCTAAACGGCGGCGCACTGCAAACAGTTGGCACCGCCTAATAACGAGATGGAAACACAAGCTGAAAGATGAAAACGATGTCGTATTAACGGAATTAAAGAATTGATAACACTGGTTATTAGAGCATGTGATGCGAGAACGTGAAGGAATGATGGTAAAAATAAGAAAATGAAAAATATATATATAGTTATATGATAAAGGTTTTTTAAAACCAGAAAATGTGATAAATAAAATTGTGATTCATAGTTCTAAATTTTTTATATTTTTGATAAAATTTTGTTTTCCCACCGAGATATCCATCTTCTTGTAGGCATTCCTGTTACTACATGCTAAACAAACAAACAACAATTTAGATTAGAATTTTATAAATCTTATTGATAATAACTGTCAAAAACAAAAGGAAAAGAAAATGAAATTATCTATTTTGTCTTAATGGATTACTGATAATGATATCAAAAAATCGTAACTGAAACACAAAATTATTTCCATTCAGCAATGGCTGTCAAAGGAAAAACCACCATAGAGTAATACAAAATAAAGCTGAAATCATTTCCATCATTTCCATTTTCTCTATTTGGTTGAAGGTTTAGTTTGCTGTCAAGTGAAATTCAATTTCTACAATCAACACTCTAACAAAAATTAAAGATTTTTTTTTTCAATCTTTTACTTTTCATCCTGCAGTATTTTTACAAGTGGACTCATCGCTACATTGTACTTCCTTTAATAGCAGAATTACACTGGCACCCGTCTGCTTCGGTACCTGTCAAAGAACTGCACATAAAGAGGGAAAAGGAAGCCGGTTTAGTCATATGAACCATGGATGTGTAGCAAATGGTTAAATTTACACCAAATAAATTTACATAGCTGTACATAGTAACTTTGCATGTGTAATGGTGATTGCATTTAATTGTTACTTTACATGAACAATTATTTGTTTTTGAACCTTTGATTGTTAGGCAACAATTTCAATTCCACGGAATTTAATGCAAAGCATCCATTTCCATGACTGACATCAAACAATAGAAGTATCGATATTCCAAAGTCCACCTACTACATAAAATAATCATGTCTCGACAAGGCATTCAGCAAGAAAATGATTACCCGTCATGCTCCATCCATTTTAAGAACAAGGCGTAACCCAAAAAACACCCCCTTTCCAATTTAAGTCCCCCACCCCCACCCCCCCTCCTTTACAAGAAGTTAGACAAAATCACTTGCTGTAAAGAGAAATGGCACTTTCAACCTTCAAGTTATATAGATGCGTGACGTACATATCCTATATTTGAACAACTCAATAAAAACAAACAATTGTCAAACTAACTCTTTTAGAAATCAGAAAGATGAAATATACTGTCAACATCTAAGCAATTCACAGTTTGCAGCATAAAAATAATATCCAATTCTAGAACCTACCCAAGTTACTTAATCCAACTAGATCAGATTTTATAGGTGTCTTAGGACGTCATTAGGTTATGTTAAATGGAAAATTAAGTTACTGGTTATTATTCATAGACACCTACTACGCCCTCCTATTTTTCCTCTTATCGTCTCTTCTTATTCTACACTTATTCTTCACTTCTCTTCTTTTTGTCTATCTTTTATAATCTAAATTCTCTACATAGTTCTTAACTAATGTGTCCCTTAATATAATTGAGAATCATCCATTTTCTAGTGACATCTAAACCTTCATATTTAAACCCCACAAATACCAGCACCGCTACCCTAATCCATTACAGAAACTATTTGCGGCCTAGCAACAGCATTTCTCCTTTAAACCAAATTTTCCCATCTTTTATGTTATGTAATAAATTCCCCACCTCATTTCTCCTTTAAATCAAACCCCTATTTTAAATCTTTGAAAACACCTTAACAGTAAATGTTTTTCTTATCCTTTACATCAACTAATTCATCAAACATCAACTCTAGATCCAGCATCCCAATAACCCGCCTCTACATTCTACATCCACAAAAGAAACCGTCAATATCAAGTGAAAGAGGGCATCTCAAAACCTTCATTCGACACCAAAAGAAAGGGCACTAAGCCAAATATCCATTCCTCAAGTAAGCCCATCAACCCAAACTTTGGTACTCAAAAACCCCATTTTCATATCTACGATTGGAATGCAACTTGCTAGAGTTGCTGTTAGGAACACGCACTAACTTGAAACAAGAAACTGCCACATACCACTTTGCACGTTTATTTTCACAAACACACAAGCCAAACTCAAAACAGATAGTGCAGTTAGGAGAAACCAACCTAGAAGGTAATTGAGGAAAGAAAATTGTATAAATCCTTTTTTGCTTTGATACCACTCTTCGAAGTTCTATTCTATCATAATTCCAAACAAATTGAGTAATACCAGGGATACTACTTGGAATTTAAAGTCCTATAATACACATGATTTCTTGAGATTCAAGAATAAAATTAGGATCAATGGGAAACATGACTTAGAAAATATCATTAAATGTAGTTAGGTAAATGAAAATATTTTCAATGATTTATAGAACTAAAATAAGAGGTTCGCAGCATTTCTTTTTTATCTTTGATGTTATATATTTATATCCAAAAAAAAAAATAAAGGCTCCTGGGAGTTCAGTTTTAATCGAGATTTCTTCGAAGATCTCGCACGGATGAAAAATAATTATTAGGCTTCAGAATAGACATACCGATCTGACAAATGGCTGTTGGAACAACCAACCAAGAATGGGTATCCTCTGCAAGAAAACTGAGAGTGTAGGCCAGAAGCCACTGCGAAAAAAAATAAAAATAAAAAATCAACTTCAATCTATTGTTTGAATGAACTACAGAGGGGGACCAAAAAAAAAAGATTCTATTTACCTGAAGAGTACAATGAAGCCATATGTCTCAAGAATCATTCCCAAAATTGGCCATCCGATAACAACAAAGAAGAAGCCAACACCAAAAGAGATAGTTCCCTGCACAGTGAAAGGAGCACAAGTAGTTTAGAAAAAGGAGCAATAGTTGAACACCATACATGCACAGAACATGAGAATAAATCAAACCTTATAATTCTGACGTTTCATAAAGAATTGCATGGTCGACTTCAAACCAATAGTAAGAGACACCCCTGCAATGAAGAGAATCTAAAGGGAAACAAGGAAAGCCGATGGTAGTCAAATGTCATTTTGAAAAAAATACAAAAAAATAAAAACCTGAAAAAGAAACTTAGTAGTGACAAGACTCACATTTCCCATGGCAAGTAGTCCCTTGTCAAAGAAAAAGATGATTCCCAAGAATGTGAAAAAAATGCCAAATCCTGTCAACCCCAGCCCAATCTCTGTTCCATTTCAAAATAGCAATTATTAAGGGTGGAAAAGCTTTGGAGCAAAAAGAAGCATGCCAACTGCCGCTTTAAACACCTCATGTAAAGCCACAACAAAGCGAAGCAACATGAATCCTACAAAACTCCACTAAATAATAATGTTGCTAGCAGAAATCATTTTAATTCGAATTTAAAAAGTGACCGCAATTAGTTACAAACAAACGCCACCGAATACACCTCACTGGTGGTGACGCTCATGCAGAGTCCAATTGGAGATGAAGGCCAAACAGACCACAAACACACAGGGCTTTCTGGCTTAGCAAAACATTTAAGACCCATAAACATAGCCTCATTTGACAAAGCTATATCGACAGACAGTGATAAAGACCACATAAGATCAAGTAAAATATTGTCAACCAAATTCCAAACTCTCACCAGATATTTGAAACAGGAAATTACGATCACACACCCAGCCTAAATCCAAGCAATTGAATTTCATCCTCTCAGATTTATTGTCCCAGAAACATGATCAAATTACTAATTCCTATTCATTTCCATTGCTCAACGTAATATACACAACTAGCGAAGCAGCCATAAAGTGTACTCAAATCTTCCTGCACAAAATCTCTAGGAATTTTACATTTAAGCAAACAATTTCTAATCAAATAGTGAATGCCCACTCACTTTTACGATCATTCATTTCAAACGAAACCATTGTGTCGCCGATTCAAGAACTCGTCACCTTCGCTACACAAAGAATGAAAAGAAATCAAGTTAGGGTTTGAACTTTAACCCCGAAGAGATTCGTCTAATTAAAGATCTGGAAAATTACCTTTGCTAAATCTGTGAAAAAGAAAAAAAAAACGAGCTCGATTGATCTATTGCGCGCCTGGAAAAAAAAAATGAAACTAGCAATTGATCGCAAAGTTCTGCGTGTTTGCCGAGAAACTGATAGAAATGAGAATTACATTTGTTTGAGATAATACCTTAGCGAGTTAGATTTGTTCTCGGAATCAAAACGACGCGTTTTGTGAGATGGAGACTGGAGAGTTAGAGAGCGGTGGCGGGCGTGGACAAGAACGTCATTGTGCGTGCGAAGTAGGAGTTGACGGTTAAAGTCGAGCAATTTATTTAAATGAGCAATTTATTTAAATAACCAATTTGGTATTCTGTTAGTGGAAATGACCCAAAAATTAGGAAAAATAAAATACATTAATATTTACATAAACTACAGTTAGTTACAAAATTGCCACCAACAGTCACATATTTTTTTTTTTTAATTAAACAATCACATTTTTTTTTTTTAAAGAAAAGCTTAGCTTTCATCAATTCAAAATAGGGAAAAATGATACAAAAGATAAGAAGGGCAATCATTCAGCCACATTGCTGGCTCTATAATGGTTAGAGCTTTTTTAGTATTACAAATTCTTAAAATGTTCTATACTATGATTTTGGTTAACATTCTTAACATTTCCTAAATATCTGAGATGATCCAGAAGATGTCTGTTTCGTTACATTTCTTCCTACAACTAAGTTCACTACTTCTTTATAATCAAATTCGATTATCAAAGGCATATAATCAATAGAAATTGTAGTTTCAATTCCCATCTTTATTGCTTTTGCTTCTACTGCAGTAATAACTCGATAATATGTGTTTTGCTTGTGAGCTACTGCTATGAACTTTCTTTCAGAATCTCTAATTACAGCTCCCAAACCTGCCACTAAAACATTCACATATTTAATATCTAAATTCTTGAATTTTTTTATTTTTTTATTTTATTTCCCAATAGGACTATATGAGCAATAAAATCACTTTATTTTCTCATCTAAACTCACTTGCTTCTGTTATTAAAATTTTATTCTTAAAAAATAAAATTTAAAGCTGCGTACTTTTATGTTTTATGAACTTAGGAAAAAAAAAACAAACAAAGCTCAAATCTATATTAACCCAAACTTTAGAAACACTGCTTCGGAAAACTTGAAAATCCTAAGTTAGGAAAACGCATAACAAAATGACCAAGTAAAATAATACATTCAATTTTCTCAATTATTCTTCACTCTTTCCCTCATTATTTAAGCTTCATTCCTCATCAATTTCACTCTATTAATGGAATGTGATAGTATGAAGAAAGCTTATTGATTCATTTGCTATTTAATATTTTACTTTGACATTCAATCCGAACAATGCTTGGATCCATAGTCCATACCCGACCTTCCAAAATTTGAACATGGAGTTGGACGTGATGATGCGCATGGTATGCCAAGTCTTTGCAAAGTCACCCGCCCCGATTAACAAAGCACGCCACACTTATGCTGCGAACGAGCACATGCCGGCACGCCCACTCCCACACGCGCACATGGGAGCCACTCGATTTTTTCCTTTTTTTTTTTTTTTTTAACTCATCGATAATCACCAAACCAGAATCCAGCCCATCATTATTCATTTATTCTAGTGCCACTCACATTAAACGGCGTGTCGTTTTTTCAAGTTTCAAAGTTCAAACCCTAAACCTTGGCGCCAACGTCAGCCTCCCGCCCGCATCTCAAAAGCTTCCCTCGCAAGCCCCCCATCGCCCCGGATTTTGAGTTAATAACTCCTGTTCAATTAAAAATAATCAAAACACTCGGATTACTTGAATGAATTTTCCCCTAAGAAGAAAGCTTCCCTCGCACACCTTCACTTTAAAAGCTTCCCCTCCAAGCCTTGCTGCCCAAAATTTCAAACCATTTTCAGAATTTAAACAATTGACGTTCTAAGTATGTAATTTCACACTCGCAAAATATCTTAGCACCACACAAAAATAAACCACGTCACCGAAATTTTTCTTAAATATCTGAATTACCCCTTATCCAAAAATTTCAATACCCTCTCAATCTCCTCTATAAGAATGCACATAAACATCGCTCCCATCATCTTCGACGAAAAGAAAAGCCCTAAACCTAGTATTAACATTGAAAATTACCAAAATGCCATCAATCCCCGAAGAGCCGCTGCTAACCCCGAACCCAGACCGATTCTGCATGTTTCCAATCCAGTACCCGGAAATCTGGGAAATGTACAAGAAAGCCGAAGCTTCATTTTGGACGGCGGAGGAGGTTGACCTGTCGCAGGACATCCGCCAGTGGGAATCCCTAACGGCCGACGAGAAACACTTCATCACGCACGTGCTCGCCTTCTTCGCCGCCTCGGATGGAATCGTCCTCGAAAACCTCGCCGCCAGGTTCATGAAAGAAATCCAAGTCTCCGAGGCGCGTGCCTTCTACGGCTTCCAAATCGCCATCGAGAACATCCACTCCGAAATGTACTCGCTCCTTCTAGAAACGTACATAAAAAACTCCGACGAAAAGAGCCGCTTATTTCGCGCCTTTGAAACTGTGCCGTGCGTTGCCAAAAAGGCCGATTGGGCCCTAAATTGGATCGACGGCTCGGAGACATTCGCGGAGAGACTGATAGCGTTTGCTTGCGTGGAAGGGATATTCTTCTCGGGCAGTTTCTGCGCGATATTTTGGTTGAAAAAGCGCGGGTTAATGCCGGGCCTAACCTTCTCGAACGAGCTAATCTCGCGAGATGAAGGACTCCACTGCGATTTCGCGTGCTTGTTGTACAGCTTGCTGAGGAACAAATTAAGCGAGGAGCGCGTGAAGGGGATAGTGAAGGAGGCGGTGGAGATAGAGAGGGAGTTCGTGTGCGACGCGCTGCCGTGCGCATTGGTGGGGATGAACGGGGCGTTGATGAGTCAGTACATAGAGTTTGTGGCAGATAGGTTGTTGGGTGCGCTCGGGTGCGGGAAGGTGTACGGCGTGACGAATCCGTTTGATTGGATGGAGTTGATTTCGCTGCAAGGGAAGACGAATTTCTTTGAGAAGAGAGTCGGGGAATACCAAAAGGCTTCTGTGATGTCGAGTCTTAATGGAAATGGTGGGAACCACGTGTTCAAAATGGATGAAGATTTTTAGACTTGTGTGGTTATAATTTAATTTTTGTAATAATAATTCAATCAAAAGAAATTATGCAATCATAATGTTTATCATATGGGTCTTAATTAGTTTTTTTTTCTTTTAGGGGATCAGCAAGGCTAAGCCCCCACGACGTGAGTTACATTATGTTAACTTAAAACCACAAATTATATTTATGATAATAATTTTTTTAAAGATCCGGGTATTTGAATGTTTATTTTATAATTTATTTTGGATTCTACTCCAAGATCAAAATAAGCAAAATTTAAGGACATGGACACAAAACATTCGGTATAGAGATCCAAAATCGGACAGTATAAGGAAGTGCAAGTCACCGCAATGCAATCATTACTAACTAGCATGGGAGAAGATACTATCATGTTCTTAAAGATTTAAGATTGTTGATGAGTGATGTCAATACTAGACATTTACACACATGACCCTCTGAAACTAGTTGAATTTAGATTCAATTTATCAAACTAAAATTTTACATTGGACAAATATGGAATGCACCGTGTTTGGTACAAGCGAACACAAGGCGTATAAATAAAAAGCTAACCATCATAAGCGCACATTTTGTGAAACGATACAACATGAATGCGAGAAATACAAAACCCTCGAGCCCACAAGAGCCGAGAGTTCATTCCATACTTCAATATATCTTTTACTAAAATCTATTAACAGTTTTCACGTATCAGATAATGAGTTAGCATCCAAAGCAAGATTCTACATCAATTTCTACAAAATTCAATGACCAGTTGAACTTTACATACAAATTCAAATAAAGCAAATTTCAAGACAAAACATAAATTTAACAAAAAAATAAGCAGAAGCAAAAGCAAAAAAGCACTTACTTCCATTATAGTGATGAACACCAACTTTGGCAAGCATAGCATTAGTACTCAAATCTCTGTTTTCTTCAACGGCGGGCAATTAGTTGACAGAATAATCAGCTTCCCCGTCAAAACAAAAAAAAATGACCCACAAAAATCCCAAATAAAAAATCCAAACTTTATATCGAAAAACAAAACTTTAAATTCCAAAACTCATTTAAAAAAAAAAAAAAAACTTCTGAGAGATCGAATAGCAGCTTTGTAACCAAGAGTGTATTTGCCGCTCTTCATTACAACAGCCAGCCTGTTATTGATGCTCTCATGAGTCTTCTTCTACAATAATTAAAACAAAAAAAAAAAAGAAAAAATTAGCAAAAGAATGAATGTGAAAGCGTTAGCTGAATATGGAAGAGGAAGTGAATTAGGAGTCTTTGCCATTTTCTTGCTGGTCACCATTTTCTTGTCTTCGCCTGTTTGGCTGGCTGGAAAATCAAGAAGAAAGAGAGAGAAAGTTGATTGAAATACAGAAAATTTGTATGAGTTTGAGGGTTTGTTTTAGACTTCGAGCGTAATTGCGGGAGTGTTCGCCGGTTTGGTGCGGCGAGCAACGGAAAAGAAACGGTTTCTTGAAATATGACACCATATAGATAGGATTTACAAATATGACGTCTCTAAGGAAAAGTCTAAAATACCCTAAACCAGTTGATTCATCTTTATCCACTCCCTCTCCTTTCAGGCTTTCGCCCACTCATTTGTGATGATTAAGGTACTGGGTAAGTGGAGTGGGTTATCAAAATTCGTTAAGCAGCTTAAGTCCTTTTTCTTTTTCTTTTTCTTTTTTTTTTTTGTCTAAGAGCAGTGCTCCATAGGTTTAACCTATCTATTCTAATCAACTTTAGTTCACAATAATTCAAATAGATCCATCAAGTGTACTTCATTGGGAGTAAATGAATGATCAACTGCTAATGCTGCCTCTTGATTGATCCAACCAATTACGAGATTACAAATAGAAAATACCAGAGGTTTCTATAAATGAATAGTGGAACTCATTTCATTGTATATGTGTTGGAGATGTGTCACTTGTGACTTGTGAGAGAAGAATCTACTGCTCTTGGCCTCAAATTGTTTTGCACTTTTATTCACCTTGTTAAGTTCTTACACATCAACGGTAAATGGTTTTGCTAAAACTAACTAGCAAAATTCAACCCCTATATTAGGGTAAGAGGTGGCAATAATACCTAGTGGGACTCGATCCGAACCGATCCCGACCAATGTGGTCCAGGTATGCACGATTAAGTTGGTCCCAAGTATTGAAAATGAATATCTAAATATGTCTGGGCAACGCACTAAAAATCCATAACTCGAATCTATGTCCGGTCTTTTTAATAAATAAAGGAATAACAGAAAGAATATATTTATACAAAAGGGTCATTCTATAATGCCGTAACTAAATTTACGGCATTGATGCCGTAATGGACGTGGACCGTTAGATTTGAATAAAAAATCTCTACCATTAATTCTAAATAAATAAGTAACATGTTACCTAAATAGCAGATAATTACTCTTTTTTGTTCAAGTTTCAGGTTACATTTACTAATTTTATGTGTGATTTACAAGTTTTATGAAACTTTTACAAGTTAATGTTGATTTACAAGTTATATGTAAAATTTACAAGTTTTTGTTTTGTTTACAAGTTCTTCTTACAATTTACAACTCTAACAATAATTTACCTATTTTTCCATTAATTTACTAGTTGTATGTGTGGTTTATAAATTTTTTGTTTTATTTAACACTTAATGTCAATTTACAAGTTCTATGTAATTTTTCTAAATTTTGGTTTTGTTTACAAGTTCTTCTTACAATTTACAACTCCAACATTAATTTATTCATCTTTCCATCAATTTACTAGTTTTATGTGTGATTTACACATTTTTTGTTTCATTTCACAATTAATGTCAATTTACTAGTTGTATGTCATTTTTATAAGTTTTTGTTTTGTTTACAAGTTCTTCTTACAATTTACAACTCTAACATTAATTTACCAATTTTTCCATTAATTTACTAGTTTTATGTGTGATTTACACATTTTTTGTTTCATTTCACAATTAATGTCAATTTACTAGTTGTATGTCATTTTTCTAAGTTTTTGTTTTGTTTACAAGTTCTTCTTGCAATTTACAACTCCAACATTAATTTACTCATTTTTCTATCAATTTACTAGTTTTATGTGTGATTAACACATTTTTTGTTTCATTTCACACTTAATGTCCATTTACTAGTTGTATGTCATTTTTCTAAGTTTTTGTTTTGTTTACAAGTTCTTCTTACAATTTACAACTCCAACATTAATTTACCAATTTTTTTCATTAATTTACTAGTTTTATGTGTGATTTACACATTTTTTGTTTCATTTCACACTTAATGTCAATTTACTAGTTGTATGTCATTTTTCTAAGTTTTTGTTTTGTTTACAAGTTCTTCTTGCAATTTACAACTCCAACATTAATTTACTAATTTTTTCATTAATTTACTAGTTTTATGTGTGATTTACATATTTTTTGTTTCATTTTACAAGTTCTATGTCATTTTTCTAAGTTTTTGTTTTGTTTACAAGTTATTCTTGCAATTTACAACTCTAACATTAATTTACTCATTTTTCCATCAATTTACTAGTTTTATGTGTGATTTACATATTTTTTGTTTCATTTCACACTTAATGTCAATTTACTAGTTCTATGTCATTTTTCTAATTTTATTTTGTTTACAAGTTCTTCTTACAATTTACAACTCTAACATTAATTTACTCATTTTTCCATTAATTTACTAGTTTTATGTGTGATTTACAAATTTATTGTTTCATTTCACACTTAATGTCAATTTGCAAGTTCTATGTCATTTTTCTAAGTTTTTGTTTTGTTTACAAGTTCTTCTTGCAATTTACAACTCCAATATTAATTTACTCATTTTTCCATTAATTTACTAGTTTTATGTGTAATTTACAAATTTATTGTTTTATTTCACACTTAATGTCAATTTACAAGTTCTATGTCATTTTTCTAAGTTTTTGTTTTGTTTACAAGTTCTTCTTGTAATTTACAACTCCAACATTAATTTACTCATTTTTCCATCAATTTACTAGTTTTATGTGTGATTTACATATTTTTTGTTTCATTTCACACTTAATGTCAATTTACTAGTTCTATGTCATTTTTCTAATTTTGTTTTGTTTACAAGTTCTTCTTACAATTTACAACTCTAACATTAATTACTCATTTTTCCATTAATTTACTAGTTTTATGTGTGATTTACAAATTTATTGTTTCATTTCACACTTAATGTCAATTTGCAAGTTCTATGTCATTTTTCTAAGTTTTTGTTTTGTTTACAAGTTCTTCTTGCAATTTACAACTCCAACATTAATTTACTCATTTTTCCATTAATTTACTAGTTTTATGTGTGATTTACAAATTTATTGTTTTATTTCACACTTAATGTCAATTTACAAGTTCTATGTCATTTTTCTAAGTTTTTGTTTTGTTTACAAGTTCTTCTTACAATTTACAACTCCAACATTAATTTACTCATTTTTCCATCAATTTACTAGTTTTATGTGTGATTTACATATTTTTTGTTTCATTTCACACTTAATGTCAATTTACAAGTTCTATGTCATTTTTCTAAGTTTTTGTTTTGTTTACAAGTTCTTCTTACAATTTACAACTCCACAGATTAATTTACCAATTTTTCCATCAATTTACTAGTTTTAGGTGTGATTTACATATTTTTTGTTTCATTTCATACTTAATGTCAATTTACAAGTTCTATGTCATTTTTCTAAGTTTTTGTTTTGTTTATAAGTTCTTCTTACAATTTACAACTCTAACATTAATTTACCAATTTTTTCATCAATTTACTAGTTTTATGTGTGATTTACATATTTTTTGTTTCATTTCACAATTAATGTCAATTTACTAGTTGTATGTCATTTTTCTAAGTTTTTGTTTTGTTTACAAGTTCTTCTTACAATTTTCAACTCTAACATTAATTTACCAAATTTTTCATTAATTTACTAGTTTTATGTGTGATTTACATATTTTTTGTTTCATTTCACACTTAATGTCAATTTGCAAGTTCTATGTCATTTTTCTAAGTTTTTGTTTTGTTTACAAGTTCTTCTTGCAATTTACAACTCCAACATTAATTTACTCATTTTTCCATTAATTTACTAGTTTTATGTGTGATTTACAAATTTATTATTTTGTTTCACACTTAATGTCAATTTACTAGTTGTATGTCATTTTTCTAAGTTTTTGTTTTGTTTACAAGTTCTTCTTACAATTTACAACTCTAACATTAATTTACCAATTTTTCCATTAATTTACTAGTTTTATGTGTGATTTACATATTTTTTGTTTCATTTCACACTTAATGTCAATTTACAAGTTCTATGTCATTTTTCTAAGTTTTTGTTTTGTTTACAATTTCTTCTTATAATTTACAACTCCAACATTAATTTACTAGTTTTTTTTATTTTTTATTTTTTTAAATTTTGTAGACCAATTTACCACTCTAACGTTGATTATTGGTATTTTATGATTTAGATAGAATGATATAAGGGTGGGCATGAGTTGGGTTTGATAGGGTTAGTGAAATTCCAACCTGATCTACTTTTTAATGAGCTGAGATAAAATCCATCCAACTTAACTAAATAAACTTGTTTAACCCAATTCTACCCAAACCTTATATCGTCTGGTTAAGTTGATTAGGTTGAAGGTCAAATCAAAATTTTAATTTGAACAATGAAAATGATATGAAACTTGAAATGAAACTTATTAAAATCCAATATAAATCTTTTATAACATGAAATTTTCATTCACTATCTAGTGTACGTAAAGAAAGTTAATTAACTATCTTTAAATTAAGAAAATTTCCACAAAAAGCATATAGACTTTATTTCTCCTACATCTCCTTTTCCAATTCCAAATTCAGACTTTTTAGATAATTAGCTAGCATCATATACAAAAATAAAATGAAAGTGATATATAATTATGTGCCGTTAAGTATTCACTAAAAAAATAAAAAGAAATTAAAACCAACTTACTTTTATATTAATATTATAAAATAATAAATTTACTTATAAGAGAGTGTGATTTTGGTTTTGGAATTGTAGTCTAGAGCAGCATGTAGGTCCCGAACCCTGATTTCAATTTAATTGGGCTCTAATATTTAGGCCCGAGCCTAACCATTAAATTCGAGTCAAAGGATAGAAAATTCAGGTCAAGTCAATTAGACTAAAAGTCGATCCGAGTCTTCCTTGCATGTATATATGTTTGCATCTTGATTTTTTATTTTTATATATCATATAAACTCTTCTATAAATTTATAGGTATATATAGAATACTGCGTTTACTTGTCATTAATTGGAATAGGTAATGAGAATCAGAATAAGTTGTTTACTTGATCTACAAGAATCGAAATTGGAATGGACTGGAACCCCATTAATGTGTTTATTTTATCTTGGAATTGGCTTCGGAATGAGTTAAATTGTAACAAATTACTAAAAAGTACTTAATGGATTATTATCATAATTATTATTTTATATTTTAATTATAGTGATTATTTATTCAAAAATTATTATTATTAATTATAATATATATTAATATATTAATAAAATCATAAATCTATCATTTTTCTTTAAATTAGTTTATAAAAATCGACATTGTCCCTTTCCCGAATGAGAAATTGGGTATAAAATCATAAATATAAAATTTTACTAAAAATCATAAATCTAAACCCCAAAAAAGTCATAACATAAGTGGTTCTATATATATTTTAGGTATATATATAAATGTTTGTGTGTCTATATATATATATATATATATATATATATATATATCTTATTTTTAATGAATTGTCATATTACTGGAATTACTTAGTATGATGTCATAATTATAGAATTAAGTCACTTTTATGGCATAAACAATATAATTTTCTCAAAAAAAATTAGGTTCAACTAAAGATTGATATGTTACTAATTTTTTTTTTTTGGATGGACCTCTTTACTAGTTTAAAATCGAATCATTGGCATGTTTAATTTAAACCTTATGGTCCTTTTTAGTTACAATTTTTTTTTTAAATATCAAGGTATTTTTTAATCTGCTATCAAATTTCACTTAACACTTTTACACTCTTTTTATTTCAATTTTTTTAAATAAATATTACAGTACTTTTTTCTTACATTCACGACAAATTATGTAATCTCAATAGCTCCAACTAAAGATTGTAATCTCACGACAAATTATGTCATATTTATAGAATTAAGTCACTTTTTTCCTTGTTCCCGTAATATTTTTGCTTCTTGCTTGCTACAGTCAATTAAATATTTTGAAAAAAAAATATAATCAGTGCACTGTCACATTATTATGCTTGACTTTACTAAATATTCATAAATTTACCAACAATCAAATACGTAATATTTAATGTAATTAGACTTACAAATACTTAACGAAAGACCGATTATTTCTTAAAATTTCAATTTCTTGGTTCACGTTATCCTTGAAATCATTCTCGTTACCCTTATCTACATTTTCAGCCATTTTCGAGTTTATAACAAGAACCTGTACATGAAGATATTAGGCACAAAAAGAAATGTCAAAGATCACAAGTTTTGGATCCTGTAAAAATATTTTACAGATAAACATTTCAATTCAAAATTCAATCGCCCGAGCAATAATTAGGAACACCTGGAAAGTTAAACTGGTATTTGCTTCCATAACAGTGACAGACAATAACCATTTACAACATTAGTTATAATCCTTAAAAAGAAATAACAAACTTAAAAAAAAAATATATAGACGTTTTACAATATGACTGTTGGCTTGGCACATCAATCTAAAGCTCACAAACAGTTTGCATTTCTCATCATCTCTTTCTTCTTCCCTCTATTATCAATGGATTGTAGAAGCTCAAATGAAGCAATTAGCAGCAGGAACAACACAAGCAACTTTTACTATCAATCCCCATCCTTCTCCATTCAAAATGCATCATGACCATTTTCCAGCCAGCTCCATACACAAAAACAACAGCAAATATATCCGGAAACAACAAAAAAATTAACCCAAAAGTAGTAGTAAATTTATCCAAAAACAGAAAAAAAATTTAACTGAAATACGGCAGCAAATTAACCCAAAACCAGCAGAATTTTAACACAGAAATAGCAGTAACTGAAGCCCAAAACACCCGAAAATTTTACCCAAAAACAGCAGTAAATTTATCCAGAAACAGCAGAAAAATTAATTGAAAAACAGCAGCAAATTTACCCAGAAGCAGCAGAAAATTTAACCCAAAAATAGCAGTAAATTTATCTAGAAACAGCAGAAAATTTAATTGAAAAACAGCAGCAAATTTACCCAGAAGTAGCAGAAAATTTAACACAAAAACAGCAGCAAATGAAGCCCAAAACAGCAGAAAATTTAACCACAAAACAGCAGAAAATTTAACCCAAAAACAGCAGTAAATTTATCCAGAAACAGCAAAAAATTTAACTAAAAAACAGCAGCAAATTTACCGAGAAACAGCAGAAAATTTAACACAAAAACAGCAGCAAATGAAGCCCAAAACACCAGAAAAATTTACCTCCAAACAGCAGAAAATATAACCCAAAAACAGCAGTAAATTGATCCAAAAACAGCAGAAAATTAGACTAAAAACAGCAGCCAATTTACCCAGAAACAGCAAAAAATTTAACCCAAAATCAGCAGCAAATGAAGCCCAAAACACCAGAAAAATTTAACCCAAGAACAACAGCAAATCATCCCAAATACAGCATAAAATTTACCCAGAAAAAAAAAGCATATCAAATCATCCCAAATACAGCAGCAAATCATCCCTACGTTTCAAACATGCTTCTCTAGGCTAACTCTAGACTTAATTTTCCCTTCATTACCACAGTGGAACTCATTCTAACTGGTAAATTTATTTGTATAAACAATAATTCACTTTCTATTGAACTAAGAGTTGATGAAATTCATTGATATTGAAATTATTTGCAGTTGATGAACCTCGTATTCTATTAAACTTCCAACCAAAATCAATGCACATGAGAATACAAAATCAAGGGCACAACAATTAACGAAATTTACTTTTAATTTCGTCCAAACCTATACATTGCACCAAATTAAGGTTCAGTTTCTATTTCTTCATTAACCCAAGTGACACAAAACAATTCTATTAAATTTTATGTTGAAATTATTTGTAGCAAACAAACAAATATACCAAAAATAGGCTTACTTGGTGGAATTAACAACAATGCAAACGCGGTGGAGGGGAATCAGTGGCTGGAACTTGCCTTGCCTTCTCTTCCAATCAATAAGATTGAGGGCAGCAGCAACAACTTATGATCAACACCTGGTACTCCGCTTCAGGCACTGTCAAATCTCATCAAAATTTCTTTATCCCTTAATTCTCTTGGAAACCAAACAAAATACCACAACCAATCCAGATGCACAGTATCCAAAAATTATAAAAAAATCCACTTAAAAAACTTAAAAAAGGGTTAAAAAAAGTCTTAAGAAGAGTTTACCTCCTGAATCACTGATGCCCAGCCGGTATCGTTGTTCCGAAACCCCTTCACGAATACGAACACAGCCTGGTTCTCCTCAACCAAGTTGTTGTAGAGCTTCTTCTTGTCCGATTAAATAATCTATTGGTATTTAGTGATGGATTTAAAGAGGAACGCCTTGGCGATGGGCAAATTTCAAATCCGCTTCTGTTTTGCTGCAAGCAGATTTCAAAACGGTGATGGGCAGGAACACAAACTCAGCCCCTTCACCAACATGAACCGTTGTAGAGCTTCTTATTTCTCGCTTCTTTTTGGCTTCAGGCAGTTTTCAAAGCGATGATTGGCAGGAAAAGAGGAACGATTGAGGAAAACAAAATTTGGGTTAGCCAGCAAGCCCAATCGCTTCGAAAATACAAGATCCGGCGTGCTGCAATTTCTTAGACTCGATGTTGTGCCCTTCGAATTATGAGATTCTATTTGGATTTTTGTAGATTCGGTTTTAAAATATGGGTATGGGTCCGCCTAACTTACGTTCAACGTAAGTTACGCTCAGTCCGTCCAATTTCATATAGTCCCCCTATACTTTATATTATTTATATTTTATTCATAAATATTATAAATTTTTTGAAATATAAAATTTCATTTAACTCCCTCTACTCAATTTTATTTTATTAAAACCATAGAGTATGAATTCGCCCCCATAATTTTAAATTCTCAAAATAACCTCCATTTAATTAAAAATATAATATTTATTAAAACCATAGAGTATGAATTCGCCCCCATAATTTTAAATTCTCAAAATAACCTCCATTCATTTAAACCCTAAATCCCTAGTACACACCGAAACAAGATGACACACCTACGCGCCCACTGCCGCACCTCCAACACTCCGAGCCAGTAACCACCATGTCGCGCCTCCACGAAGGTCCCTCTACGCGTCTGCATCATCTCTTCTCAGTTCTCAGTTGCTAGCCTTGGTGTGACTTCTCTCCATTCTCCACCCTCCACCCTCATAACTCACCTTCTTAGCCTACAACCATGTTTACATAGTCGACTCCACTGTCACCTTCTCAGCCACCATCGCTCCGCTATCACAACCAAGAGGTATTGACTTTTTTCCTACTAAAAAAAATGATGAAATTATTGTTGTTGTTGTTAGGTGTTATATATATGCTTTTTGTTTTTCTTGGATGCTGTACTTTGGATGATTATTTTTTATAATAATAAACATATGTAATAGGAGCTAAATTTAAGTTATTGTTAACCACTAAGTTAATTTGTTACATAATATTTATAATTATGTAATTTGTTATGTAATATTTTTGCTTGGGAGAAGGTAATTTTAGATGATGATGATTGGCCACAAGCGTCAAGCAGCCCAACATGAAGTTGTTATTTACTTATTTTACATGGAGTATTTTGAGACTCTTTATGAATTATTTTGTTAGTTGTTAGACATTTTGGAATTTTCATATGTTATATTGATAATTAGTATCATGATTATGAACTATGATAAACTATTTAGATTTATTTTGGAGATTATTATGCTGTTGAATTTAAAATTTTGATAGAAATTGAATGAATTTAAGTAGCAGAAAGTAGATTGAAATAATTTTAATTTATTATTTTATGTAAAATTTGCAGTTTTTTTTTTTTAAATTTAGTTTGAATATGCAGGTGGAGGAAGCTCGACTTAACTCCTGCCCAGGAGGTGCCAGACTTAGGGGCCGTTTGTTTTTTTTTTACTTAATGACTTAATTAACTTAATTTTAATTAGTTAAGTCATTAAGTCTGATTGTTTTTTCAACTTAATGAAAATTTTCAACCATTAAGTCATTAAATTATTAAGCTATTTTTTTTTTAACTTTATACTTAATGTAAAAGTCTGAATGATATCATTACAAAATATTCTCCAAAACATCCCTATGTAATTAATTAATTTTCATCATTACCTAAATAAAACCTAATAATTAGCAATATTATCCATCTCTATATAACTTGTGTAATATATAGTGGTAGTATGGTAGATTATTATTATTTTTTTATCTTTTTTATTTTCTTCAAATTAACATTATTTATCCTCATAATTTTTTACAAAAATTTTCATATAAACATCAAAAACCATAATAAAATTGATTAACATATATAATATAGAATATTAAATAGTTGTATTCAATTGAATATGATTTATGTTATGATAATTTATTATCTTATTTATATTATTTGAGATGTTTATTATTTATTTAACGTTTATAAATTGTAAGGACATACATGTAAAAATATTAATTTTTAAATTTTTTAACTGAAAGCAAACAACTTAATATTTATTTTTAACGATTCAGAGAAAAAGACAAACATACCATTTAAATTTAGACATTTAGCTCTTTCAAAATTTAGATTAATTCAAATCTATTCAGATTTGAAACAAAAAAACAAACGCAACCTTAATTTGACTTGCATGTGAAAAATCCAGGCATGAATCCAGATCCGAATAACTGTTTTACCCATTCGGGCTGGTCCCGAAGAGGTCCAAACCCCGGGTAACCCGGCCCAAACCTTGGGCTTTCACAAGCCTAACTAGGATATTTCTTTTGTTTACCATGAGACGCCCCCCTGAGAGTGTATATTTCAGTCTACACTAATTATGCACTCAAATTTACTTGTGATACTTGTGAATTTGCAGTTTCATATCGAATTTTGGATATGATGTTGCTATGTGTAGCATAGTATGGTTAATACGTAATTACCATTTTTATGATTTACACTAAATTAATTATCATTTAATCGACTCAAAAACATCTCAACCAATACCTTCTTTAAATTTTATATGAACAACTGAAATTCTAAGCTAGATTCTAACAATATAATAAGTTCATAGAACCTAAAACTCCGGTACAACAATAAATCAAGACGTGAGCAAAGGTTAATAGATCCAAAATTGCAGAATTAAAAACATACAAAACATGCAGCACGACATTCCAAATTGGACTATATAAGAAAGTGTATCTCAAGGATGTTCAAAAGAAAATTTCAATTGAGAAACAGCATTCCGCGATTAAACAATCAGAACACTAAGATGCAGGTTTGATCTCTGAATCAGGCTCAGTGCTCTCCCGGAAGTGACTTGATGATATCAGAATCACCTGCGAAACAGAGAATTTAATAGTTAATTCCCATAGCTGCAGCACGCATCAGCAATTGTAGAGCAGAGTTGATAACACAATGTCAGATCATACCTGGATCAATAATGCTCAAGCAAGACACACGGAAGTACTTTCCGCATGCTGTTCCCAAATCGACATTGTCTACAAAATTATCGAACAAATATGCAATGTCAATTAAATATCAAGAAAGGAATATATAATAACCTAACCATAGTTATCAAGTGAGAAATATAATATCAACTAAGCTGAGTTTTTGACCAAAGAGCAGAAGAGATCAAATGCTAATACAAAGAGTTATGATTATAAAAAGCCACAGCAAGCAGATCAAATAGACATTTAGGGACAAACCGTGAAACTTGCAAAACATTAATTCAGTTCCAAACAATAAAATGCACATCAAATAAAAACCCATTATACTCCACAAAGCTACCCAAGTAAATACAAATTGTGAAACAACTCATTTTGAATCCATGCAATCCAAATTTCTTATCTCCAAAAGGATTATAGTTTTCAATATTTTCATATGCATCTCTCTCCCATTTCATGATACCAAGCAAACTAGCATATAACTGTGACAGTAGAAAAAAAATGCATAATTACACTAAATTCTAGAACAATTTTGACCTATTACCGAGTGGGTATTGAAATCAGAATGGCAACACAACAACAAGGGGAGTAGGGACAACATCCAAATCAACAAAAAATTAAAAAAATAAAATAAAAGAAAGCATAAACAAAAGCAAACACAAATAACACTTACTTCCATTGTAGTGGTGTACACCAACTTTAGCAAGCATAGCATAGTACTCAATCTCTGATTTTCTCAACGGTGGGCAATTATTTGACAAAAGAATCAACTTTCCTGTCAAAAAATCAACAACCCACAAAAATCTCAAATAAAAAATCTAAGCTTTATAATAGAAAACAAACTTTCAATTCCAAAGCTCATCCGGGAGGGAGGGGGGGAACTAACCCTTAGAGCTTCTGAGAGATCGAAGAACAGTTTTGTAACCAAGAGTGTATTTGCCGCTCTTCATCACAAGAGCAAGCCTGTTGTTGATGCTCTCATGAGTCTTCTTCTGCAATAATGAATACAAAAAACCCAGTGAAAAATTGATTGTGATAGCGTTAGCCGAAGTGAGTTAAACAATAGAAAGTGAACAGGAATCTTACCGTCTTCTTGCTTGTAACCATTTTCGACTGTTTGGTTGCCTGGAAAATCAGATGACACAGAAAATTTAGAGGCAATAGAAAAACATGAAATGGGCTTTAGGGTTTGGTTTAGAGCTTACACCAAAAAGACTTTGCGGGAGGCGGCAAAGTAACAAACGAGCCCTAAAAGCGGAGATGCAGCAGATTTATACTCGTCTAGGGTTTCTTTATCGCTGCTCCTGAAGGGCAATGAACACGTGCAATTCGCGTGTTCTTCTTTTAGTTTTTATTTTTAATTTTTAACTGGAATTTTGAACACAAAAATTTGATAAAATATAAATAATTTCTAGATAGTTACTAATATTTAAAATTTTGCAAAATTTAAAATATAACCTAAGACATTTCTTATTTTGGTTTTTTTGGTAGTGTGGTGTATAATGTTTTTTAATTAAAATATATTAAATTTTATACGTTATCACATTTGGTGTATATTTTGATACCATATGTTTTTAGTTATATTAAAAATGAGGTTTATTTATTTATTCTTATGAATTCATAATTCTTAATACCAATCATCTTTATCCACTATTAGCAACTCCTTATCAATCATCACTTCTTATTATTATTCTTTAAGACTAAAAGGTATGTAGGCTACTTTTATTTGAATGAACATATATTTGTGGAATGATATAAATTTTGCTTAATTATAAAGTTAAAGAAAACATGATTTATGCTTCGTTTGGTGTACTTTTTTAGATAGAGCTTTTATTAGTATAATTTTTATAAGTGTAATTTTTACCAAAAGATTTTATAATTTTGCTTAAGATTTTAATTTTTAAAAGATTTGCTAAAAAAACCAAAGAATAAAAAATTAAAAAAACTAATATGATTAAATAAACACTTATGATAATTACTGGTCATTACACGAGTCATATCAACAAACACTTAGTCTGCCATGCCAAAAATTTCCGAACAAAATGATAACGTTAGCATAGCAGGCATCAATAGTTTGATGGGATGAAATTGCCTCAGCATAACCTAAAATTTATGTCCATGAATAAAGCTTCTTTTATCATCCTTGCTTAGTACTACTAACGTTTTCAAACCATCAATGACATTTTTGATGCGACAAAATGGGTTCAAAATTGCGACTCTTATTCAATATCCCTTGATTGAGAGTACAACTTCTTGGCGGGTAGCTTGTAGGAAGCATTGGGAGTAGATGAATAACAATTTCACACCATTAAGTATATAATATTATCTGAGTATCTCTCTATTTTAATGACCATGAATCAAAACTTGATTAAAAGTTACAAGTGTTAAATGCATGAAACACTCATCTTATTATTAAACCAATGCTGCAGCAACATAATAAATTTCAATATCAGTTCAAATACATAATAAAACTCGATCACCAGCAGTTTGTAGATCAAACTTTGCCATTAAATTTAATAAGAAAATTTTGTTTGATTCAACAATATATTTTTTCTAAAAACATTGTATGATTTAATCAAATTACACTTAGATGTATTTTTTTTTTTATAATTTTTCTATTTAAAAAATAAAAATAATTGAGTAGGGGTAAAAACATATTTTGTAATTAATTGTAGGGTTAGAAATGTCATTTTGTAGTTATTATAGGGGCAAAAACATTAATTCTAGGGACAAAAAGTCATTCTTTAATTAATTTACTGTTTATATTAAAATTAACGGTTTGCCATCTACTCGAATATTTTTAAAACATGTCATTTTTTTTTAAATTTTCAAAACATATCACTCATGGATAATTAACTGATAAATAAATAAATAAACTTTCAAAGTTAAACAAGACATATCCTGAAATAGGGTTGAATTTTGTTGTCACTGAGATTTGGTCTAAGTTAAATTATTTTTCTCACATCTCATGAGATTTCAATCATTCTTCTTTCAATCAAGTAAAAGTAGATATTTCTCTTATTAACATAGGTGAAAGATTTCCGTTTAATATTGAAGAGAATAAAATTTTAAATTATATTGTAATAAACTTATTATAAATATCAAAATTTCTTCTAATTCCAATATACATATTCTGTTAAAAAGAAAAATGGTTGATTTCTACAATCATTTTTATTTTTTTTATGTAAAAAGACTTGGCTCGACATCTCGAGCAAGAGAGCTTTATGCTTTCTCTACATAGCGTTCGATGGGCTCAAATTTGTAACAAATAAGAAAATAACAATGGTATTTTTCGTTATTCACTAACTATGCATCATCATTCCTTGCACCATTACAGGGTAGGAAGCATTGGCATAATGGCATTTCATGTAAACGATCATGAATCAAAATAAGATTAAAACAGTAATAACAAACCCATGAAAAACGGCCAATAGTGGACTAGAAGTATGCTGCTCCAGATGATAAATTTCAATACTCAGTTCAAAAAGCTAATACAGTGATCATAATCAGTCTGTAGAATCTACAAAAGAGGTCCAAAACTCATACTAAAACACCAATACAAAAGTTAGATTCTAACAATATAACAAGTCCATAAAACTAGGGAACTCTGGAAAACATGACATGACCATAGGTGAATCGATCCATTCATAAAGAGAGCTCTCAATTTGAAGGGTTCTACCACTAAATGAAAACATGACCCTCAACCTAAAGCACACTTCAGAAAACACTAATCCATCATCAAACCAATTCCTTCTGCTCGGCTGGAATATTTCCTCCCTATGGGAAAACACCTGCAGACCTGCAAAGACGCAATTTTTTCATGTGATACTTTCTTAGTTCTTACCATTATCTCAGCTAGAATATGGAGCAGCCAGGGATATAGATTAGATAGCCTGATCCCTACTGCTTGGAACTTTTACTCCGAGCTTCAAGTTTTGCGGCAACTTGTTCTTCTGACAAAGGCAGGTAATAGATCCTCGGCGTTGCCTTAGTTTTCCGAAATAGATCATCCAGAGTCACAATTGGTGGGTCAAGTTTCTCAGGCAGCGGGGGAGGGGGTGGAAGAGTGAACCGCTCTCTCGCTGGGGCTTGGTTCGATATGGGAGGTGGAGGTGGCAGAGTTGGAGGGGGTGGAAGCTGCTGTCTTGCTGCAGGTTGGCATGGTGAAGGCTGAGGCTGCGAGGTGGGTGCTGCAGCAGGAGCAGGAGCAGCCGAACCCGTACTAACAGGTGCAGCAGGTGACGGAGGAGGAGCCTCCGTACGCATTTTTACTTCCTGAGGATCGACAAACTCAGCAACTAGGGGGCGTCCACCGTTATTCGGTGGCCATTGAATATTGTACAAAGCATTGCGAGTCTCTATTGCTTCTTCAACAGATGAATACTGCATCATCAAAGTAATTTTCCAAGCAACAATAATTAGATTAATTTAATTGGTAGTACAGCAATACAGATGAACAAAACAAAGACAATCCATGTATCTTAACAGGACAGAATTTTACAACAAGAAGAACCAACGTATCCTAACATAAGATATTAGAAGTCTTACAGTAACATAGCAATGGGTTTTGATATGGTCCATCCAGAAACTTATAAAAGTTCCAGTTTTGCCTAGAAGCTCTTGCACAGCTCTCAGTGTAAACGGACGCACAAAGTGATCAATCCTGAGGGAGTTTGTTGGAGACTTTGGTGATGGAGGAACTGCCAATTTACAATATAGAAAATGTTTAGACCGTTATAGAAAAGGATAGAATATATTATCAATATGAAGAATGACAACTCACCGATACGTTCTTTTGGTGTATCATCACTGACTGCAGAATCAGATCTAGAAAAGTTGCGTTTCATAGATGGTTGTAATGTGTCCCTTGGTGTAGAGCTGGGTGTAGTGCTTTGCTGCTCAGGTAGTTTGAGGCTTTCAGAGTTCCATCTCCGTTGCCTCTTTGAAGGCTCATTGTTTCCCACAGCCTCTTGATCTGTGAAGCAATTTGTCAAGACACGTAGACAAAATAAAACTGAATTTTATTCATCAGAAACCAATGAAACCAAATAACTTTAATTTCTGTCCAATTAAAAGGAGAGGGAATTTGAAAACTTTAACATAAACAGCAGAGCAAAAGTTGTATTTTTCCAGAAGAAAGCTACTCCTATCCAATCACCAATAGTCGGAACTACTGCTTGTGCCTCATCTAAAATTCAGACAAACTTATATGACCAAGAAATGGGAAAGAATCTGTAGCAAATTTTCCGTAAACTCAAGTTACATGAAAAAAAAAAAAAATCATATTATGTAATTCTACATCATAAGAAGATGTAGGCCTTTGTCAAGGAAAACCAACAGCAAAAAACGACAAAAATTAGTAAGGTGGAGAGGGCAGCAATACCACACAGAAGGTATTATTTGCCATTATATATTCATAGAACAAGATCACACCCTGAAAGCAAAACTTACCATTGATTTTTCTTTTCTCAGCAGGTATAACTGGACGACTTTTATCGTCAACATCGGCATGTTTAATATCTGCAGATAAACCATCTCCCACAACATCAACAGGACTTTCCTCCTTCACAACAGAAACATCATTTTTCTCAGTCCTATTTCTCACTTCATCAGAACTATCCTTGGAATCAATCTGTTTACTCTCCAGGACATCATCCTCCATTGAGTCATCACCAGAACTTCTGTCTAAATTTAACTTTTCAGAATACCCCATATCTACACTATCAATTTTCTTGCCCATGTCTGCAATTGTAGCAATGTTGTCATCTTTCTCATCAACAGATGCCTTCTCCTCAAGTGGATCTTCAACATCCATCGGATGTGATTCACCACCAACTGCGGTAACATTGCCAGATGATGGTTCCACCATCCCCGATTTATTTACATCTAGTTCTAATTTGACATTATCAGCAATTATATTATCCTTTAGTTCAATCTTTTCATTAATTGAGATAGAATCAGTAGAAATAGAATCAGATTTTACTTGAGACCCTAAAATAGCGCTGACCTCAGATACCTGATTTTCTGGAGCAGTAGCGTCCAGCACGTCCTCTCTGTGCGGAGTCTTTAAACCCTCATTCTCCAGCTGGGGCTTTGAATCCTCATTCTCCAGCTGAATATTTGTATTCACATTTTCCCCATGCGTGCCAGAGTTCTGCAACTCTTGCCCACTCATAGCTACTTCTGTTACCACACTCTCAGTTACTGTGGTATGCCCACTCAATGCAACTTCTGTGACCACATTCTCAGTAAGTTTGGTGCTGGTCTCCACAGTAGTTGCTTGTAAACCCAACTCATCATCTGCTCTAGCAGGATTAATGCTACCTGTCATGTCCCCTTCTTGAAATTTCTCCTGACCCAATGCGGCAACATTTTCATTGTTATCACCTCGTATGTCCCTTTCTTGATGTTCTCCGGGACCAAATCCAGGTGCAAAACTGTTGATGTCAAGCTGAACCACAACATTTTCCACCTTTTCATTTCTTTTAGCATCAACATCCAGAACATCTTTAGCTGTTTCAGAACCAACTGACACCTCTGCATCTTTCACCTCAACTACTGGTTGGCTAGTGATATTAGCACCATGAAATGCATCCTTTGCTGCCTCCATCTCGGCAACCTTCCTGGCTTCCTTCTCTGCATTTTCCCTTTCAATGCGAATGGCTTGATCCAAAAGTCTTATCAGATCATCCTTCTTACCACTGGATTTCAACTTCCGCCTTTTTAGCTCTTCTTTTAGTTCTGTAACCTTCCACTGATCAATTGGTCGATTATCAAGAATCGGATACGGAGATGACATTTTTCCCCACTAATATTCTCACTTTCACTACCCTGATAAATCAAATGGTGTTATATGCAATCAGCCACTTGAAGGAAATCTCATTAAAAAAACCAACATAAACAACACAGCACCCAAAAGGAACAACATTACAAACTATAGAGTGCGGGGATAACAATTGATTGTTCACCCATAAAGCAATTATCTAGAAACAAGAAACCCACAGAAGAATTCAGAAATGACTCATCATATCATGGCTTGATTATCTCAGCTTATGGAACATAAAAAGAAGTGTAGAACTATCGAACCTCTCAGATAAATATATCAAAATTAAATAAGACAAACAAACATCGCTGTCAACCAGAATGCTATAGAAAAGAAACTTCTTAATAAGTTTACAAAGGAACCCCAGCAAAAGAGCAAGTTTTCTGAAAATCTTTTTACACTTGAAGCTCACTAAAGTGTACATGACAAATTATGAACAAAGCTCAATGCAGAAGATGAATACCTCAACACATAAATACCTCATCAAACCCAAGAAATAATTAAACCATTAATCTCGAGTAAACTAAACCCTGATTCCATCACTAATACTGCAATATGCAACAAAATTACACAACTTTACAAAATTAACCTGAAAAAAGATCTCACGAGTAAAATCAATTACAAAATCCCAATGAAAATGCTAATACAGAATAAATAAACTCTAAATTCAATAATAAAATCCCAAAATTTCAAGGAAGAAACCCCAAATTTACAATGCATGCAAACAAATTAAAATAAATCTAAATCAAACCCATAAAAGAAGAGATAGGAGAAAGATAACTCACAGAGAGTATTTGTTGCTTCGAGGACTGAAATGACGAAAAGAGAGATAAGTGAATATGTGAAACCCTAAATTTCACAACACAAAACCAACCATTAGAGAACACAACAAGAAAGACAAAACACACATCAACAAAACCTAATCTTGCCCAGTTAAACACACTCTATAACCCAACTATTAGCTGCTGCAAAAGCAAAGAAGAAATAAAAAACCCTCAATTACACTTCGACGGCGCGCCGTTTTATCATTTTTCCTGAAATTGAAAAAAAAAAACTTGTCGAAAACAGAGAAAATGAAATTAATAATGAGACGATTTTGAGAAACGAAAATAAAAAAAATGGGCTTAGTATGGATATTATTTTTGATCTTTTTGACGGAATTTTTAGAATTATATTTTAGGGTTTTTATTTCTTTTGCTTTGTTTTGTTTCTTCAGCTGAGCGCCTGCGTGCTCGTTTTAAGAGAGACCGAAAAATAAAAAAGGCACGAGACGATCAGTGATTTTATTGCCTTTGAATTCCGAAAATGCCCTTATTGTTGTACCCATGGTGGCAGTTGCTTCACGTCGCGCCTCACGTGCTTGGAGACGAAGCGTAATCTCCATAAGGAAGTTTCTAGAAGAAACGTTTTTTTTCATCGAGGAAGCTTCTAAACGAAAATTACTTACTTTTAAATAATTTTTTATAGGTTAATTAGTGGTTATGTGATATAACGAAAGCTTAATATTCTAATAGTCCGTTGATTCTTAAAAATACTTAAATAAAAAAAGATATAAATTCACGTTAATTAAAAAGAATCTCATAAACTTAAAGTTAAGATCCATTGATTTCACAAAATATCAAAAAATATTATCAAAATAATCAAATATAAAGTTTATATTAAGAAATAATCAATAATAAGTAAAAGCTACAAAAACACTTATTTATACTAACTACAAATTATCTTAATTTGACTAAAAAAATTATTTCAATAAGACTCATACCTAAATCAAGAATACAATTCAAATAAACAATGTCTAAACAATAAAACTAGCAATCAAATTCAAACAAAATATAAATTAATTAAAATATTTTTAAATATTTTAAATTTCAATCAAATTAAGATTTCTTGCTCTGCATCATTATGATAGTAATTTTGTATTAATATATTAAGCTTATACATGTAGTTGTTATTACAAACATAATCACCATTAATATTGAACAACAAATAATGTTAATGATGCGATAAAAACTAGTACAAATAACGAGACAAAAGGCTCAAGTGATAATATATGTGACGAAGTTTAGACGTTTCACACAATTGAGGTTATATCACAATTAACGTTACTATTTGAAGCCAAGGTCTAGCTCAGGGGCGCGCTGAGTGGCTTCCCTAGGCCTCTAGTCCTGCAGTCAAACTTCTAATGGTGTCTGAGTTAAGAATAGACCCGTTTGGGGCCGCTGCGCTGCCACTGCGCAGCTGCTCCCCAGGCCAATTCTAGGGGCAGCTGCCCCAAACGGGTCTAATATTGAAGGAGGAAAAAAAAAGGACAATATAAGTTACTAGTTGACATACATTTTAGTACCAATACTGAGCTCGTATTATACAACCGTCTACACAAACAAGAAAATACATCTTTAAACTTTCTCTCAATGCTCTTTGACCTCCACCATAATCAGTAAAAGAGAAAAACTATGACAGGCAGTCCAAAACCCTTGAATTTATCTGCAACTCGATAAGAGCAGAAGGATTCAAAAGAAAGAAAATTATAATGCATTAAAACCAAAAATACGTATGATATGGGGGGGGGGGGGTGTAAAAACATATGATACCATAGTACATAGGAATCCTGTTTATATGACTCCATTGATGGATAAGTTATCAGCATCTTTTTCTTTGTATATCTCCATGTACGTGCTTCTCTACTCACTTTCTGCTCCGTCACTTTCAAGTAAGTTCATGTGATTCATATTTTTTTCAAGTGGGGGAAGCACATCATCGGAGGCATCAGAAGAGGCTTCATCTTCATTGCTGTCAACTCCTATGGTAGCAGAATAAAAACATGATTATTTTACTAAGATTATTGACCTTAAACCTACAATGCTCTTTAATTTTGTTCAAAATGGCCAAAAGAGTACCTTCTACATCTGAAGGAACCTTTGGAACTCGACTTTGTTGGGAAAGCCAATCATTTTGAACTGAAATTATATCAGCACTATTTTCACATTTGGAGTACGCCTTGAGCAGTTCCCTGCATTTATTAGATGTGCTGTAAGTTTATTACTGACAGAAAAAGAAAGATGATAAATAATGAACGAAAGAAGAACAGCACAAGGTAAAGACTACTTGAGAACAATTTCTGAATATGGATGCAAAACTCCACACACTCCAATAGGCCATTTTCACGTTTCAACTAGCTAATAACAAATTTGCATTACACGATTGAAAAGAGAATGGGCTTTTTATCCTTCTCAAACCAGGAACCCAAAAAAAAAAAAGAAGAAGCACTAATTACCTGTTGAGGGAAAGGAACGCATGACCCCACTTGAACTTGCCTAGTAACAAGTTTGCAGTTTCCTCTTCCCCACTGTTGAAACATTGAATAAATATTTATTGACTTTTTTCAAAAATATATATGATAAACATAGATTAGAATCAGAAACTAAATTGCAATTGGTTGGCTCAAAAGAATATAAGCTACATGCTTATGCACATAATGATCATTATGTGTTTTGATTTACTAATGAAAGCATCACAAACATGAAATTGTTAAAAATCAAAGCTATAACAACATTTGAGATGGTATGAGCCAACATAAAGTTACACAAAAACAA
Organism: Citrus x limon; assembly: GCA_034663535.1. Lineage (NCBI taxonomy): Eukaryota > Viridiplantae > Streptophyta > Magnoliopsida > Sapindales > Rutaceae > Citrus > Citrus x limon. Next base: position 28,500,263 of record CM067997.1, read on the forward strand.
ATGATTAAAAGAATTGTCAGGTTTTACAATATTAGCACATAAAGCAAACTGTTTCAAATAAAATTAAAGGGACAAAAATTTGTTACCATATAATCAAAGCAGCAGATAGTGCCTCCACACAAGAGAGTTCACAAGGTCTGCCATAATTTACTGGATTTGCTGCTACCAGCCACGGTACTGCAATTCCAAGTGCTTAATCAAATTATGGAGAGTTGGAAAGAGAATTCTTAGGAAGAGGAATGATTATGAAATTGGTTATCAAAATTATTGCCATTGATTACTATTATACACTGCTTGTTTAAATTACATCCAGGTTGACAGGGGACATTAAAATATCACCTTCAATACAGTATTTGAACTGTGAAAATCTTTAAAAAAAAAAAATTTAAAATAAAAGAATAAACAAGTAAAACATGTATAAGACTCCCATGATTATATAAATACGATTTAAAGCAAAGCAAAAGTTTGTTACATGTTGATATGCTCACCACAGCAACTTGGAGACACCAAGATATGTATGTTGTAACAATAAAAAAGATTATGACATATAACATTAGGGAGGAATAAAGTTTGTGCCATACATACATACTAGGCCAAAGATCCACACCAATTTGTTAGTGATTCAAAGAAATAATTGTATGAAAGCCGGCACAAATCAAGGTACTCCTAAGCAGTATTCATCTTTTACAGAGTCAAAGTTCATACACAGGCGAGGAGAAGAACAGCGCAGCTTCACGAATGGCACATCCCCCAAGCGCGCCCAAGAGCAATCCACAACAGCTAGCCCTTTTCTCTTTATCAAGCTGTAATCTTCTTTTGAAACACAGTGAGTGCCAACAGGGCTGCCAAAGGAGATACACCACAGATGATAACAAGCATAGACGCATAAATAACAGGAACTGTTTGGAATGATAAATAGAAGATATGGGTGATAGCATTGATCAAGGGGAATAGTTAGACTGTTCAAAAGATAAAGATAGAAAAGATGCTGAAAGTACCTCAATACAATTCCCCCAAACCCACTACTCACCCGTAACTCCTGCATTAAATAATAAAATTGTCCAAATTAATGAAATTAGAATATGTCTGCGCTGCATTCACGCAGGGATCAATACCATAAAGGATTCAAGTTATCTTGAGTTCCTACATGATAAATAAGAAGCTATTGCCAAAGCAAACAATGCAATCAACTATATTTACTTAAAACTCGCAAAAAAAAAAAATCCTAAATATCATATCATGAAATGTAAAAGGTATGCAATATAAACAACTAAACCATGATTGGGAGGAAGAGAAATGTAGCAGATACTTTCTTTCAATAGGTTAAATCTTGCAAGTTTGCGGCCCGTACATCGCTTTGCATCACATTGTCCAAAATCCTAATAAACCAACAAAGAAGAAACCCAATCAATCCCTTTCCCAAAAAAAGAAAAAAGAAAAAAGAATGATATAAGCCTCCAAATCGGTTGATAATATTGCTTACCCACATGGCGAGCTGAACTTTGGGAACTTGTGGATCATCTTCAGGAGCTAAAAGTACAAAAATGAAAAAAGATAAAATAAAATAAAAGTCAGCTTCCTAAACTCAAAAAGGCAATATCACGGCGGCAATATATCAAACGCCTGGCGTGGCAGTAACTAAACACGTAAAATTTACAAAGAGATCTCAAAAAACAACCAAATAATTACTCGGTTAATTCATGCCATGGAATTGATACCTTGATCAGGTGGAAGAGATTCGTCTTCCCTGCTTCAGAGAAGAAGTGAATTAGCTACTGGGTGCTAAAACAAAGAGCACTTACAACAAAATTGTGAGCAAAATGCAAAACCTATCAGGTTGATGGCATCTGCTGGACTGACCGCGATGAGAGTGATGGTTTTTGAACCGCCTGGGCTTGTTGTGACCCATTTTATTAAATTTCCGATGAAACTGCTCGGAGTTTAAAATCCTTCTGCTGCGCTCTACTGGTAGAGGCTCTGTTCCGTTGCGGCTTATATATGTTTGGATTGAGGAGGGTTTTGTGTTGGGAGAATAACATCCGGCTCCCTAAATTTTTATGATTTATCAATTAAGGAATAGTTTATCTGTTTGCGGCAAATACATCCCCAACAAACAATCAAGGAGTTCCAGATAAAATTTAATTATAAATTTCAGTAGATTTGCTTGACAAATTTAAAATTCCAATAAAAAAACTTAGGAAGCCCGAGCCCAACCGCCCAAATTTTAATATTACTCTGTTTGTAATTAATCTTTGGGTCTATTTGGAAATAAGAAACCGTAGAAAGAAGACCATGATAAGCTTGTCATTTTGATTCAGAAGATTTTCCTCATACAAAGGTGCTAACTCTTTGACAAAAATTGTCATTTTACACTTGAGGCTCGACATAAATTACAAACCCGACAAAGATCATAGAAACCGAAAAGGCTAGGTGTTGACATGATACTCTCTCTACAATCAATAATCAGGCCGTGGCTCCGTCACCTAGCTGAAGGGTTATTTTAATGTTCATAGCAGCAAGTTCAGCTGCCAAGTATCTAAAAACATAGGGCATTGCAACAGTCTCCATGCCTTTACTTGTCTGGCAAGCATGACAAGTGACTTTCTTGGGAGCTCTTGCAGGCGGTAGTCCGCCAATCTCTCGTATTGCCCGCTTTTGTGGGTGTATAAATGTTGCCGTAAGAACACTTCCACAAAGGGAACACACATCAGCAACATGGTAATCAGAACATGTGTGAAGCCTATCGTGCAACAAATATGCTGCTCCATGAGCAAGCAATGAATCTCGTTCCATTTCTCCAAAACGAATACCTCCACCGCGCTTTCTTCCTTTTATTGGCTGCCGGGTAATTTGGTCCATCGTTCCAGTGGAGCGAACCTGCATATGGCAACATGCAGTTTATTGATATTGACAACCAGAAAAACCTTGTTCCTAATCTCAAGGATATTATTTAAGAAAATTTTAAAAAAAATTCCTACCTGAAATTTGTCTGAAACCATGTGCCGGAGCCGCTGATAATAGACAGGCCCAATAAAAATTTCACATGTGAGCTCTGTTCCATATACCCCACTATACAATACCTCTACACCATGATAATTAAACCCACATGTCCTTAACATTTCACCGAGTTCATCAACTAGTGATTTTGATTCATCAGTCCCAGTATCTCCATTAGTTTTCTTGACTGAATTTGCAAATGGTGTTGCATCCATAAATTTTCCATGTAAGCTACCTCCCTGTGACAAAACAATTGAGCATCTCACTAAGCATAATATGCAACTAATAATTCACTACAATATACTTAATAAAAGCACTCATGCACGGCACCCACTCGCAGTTCTCCTGTTCTCTCATAAACTTCTTAACAGCTCCTTGAGCCATATAACTTATATCTTATTCTAAAATAACAAAAAACAAAGAAAGCACTTCTTAGACTCTAGAAATTGGCAGTTTCTTTTTCAAGGCACACCAAGAAAAAGTATGAGCCAATACTTGGGGTGGGTGGAAGTCCACAATCACATACCACATAGGTGAAAAGCTGGACTAGATAGATAAATCAGTCATTCGTATGCCTAAAAAAGTCACTGCTTGAAGATGACTGTATATATATATATATATATATATATTTTTTTTTTTTTGTCGTTTTCTTAAAACTCTGGTATGAGCATTACCAAAACTAATAACCCCTAGGCTGTTACCAAGTTATGTACTGAAACTTCATCAATTCTCACTCTTCCTGAAAAGAGACAATATAATCAAATAATATAGACATCTAGCCTATGAAATTGTCTTTCAGAGAGTACTACCTTAGCAGCAACAGACTCCAAAAGCATTGCAATTGTCATCCTCGAAGGAAATGCATGAGGATTGATAATCAGATCTGGACGCATTCCCGTGACTCCAGAAAATGGCATATCAATATCAGGCCACAACTGAGAGCAAACACCTTTCTGTCCATGTCTGCTGCTAAATTTATCACCAATGATAGGGTTTCTAGTATGTCGAAAACGTATATTTGCCTGCAAGTGAGAAATATGAGCCCACAACACATCTAAGCATGCGAAAAAAATATTCATCATGATGGAAAGAAATGGAAAACACTAAACAAGCAATGACCTATAACTGCAACTAAAACAGTGAAGTACCCCTACTTTCAACTAAATACATGCTCATCATTATTGCTTTTTCTCCCTAAGTACAAGATCTTGATTCTCTAATCAGCTGATTCTGTAAACAGAACAAATGTACAATGACCAAGAGCAGCTGAACCATTACATATCTGAACTCATCATTAGAAAGCGTATTCAATAGGAGGTTCAGTTACTTGTGATGCAAGAAAGGAGTCATCCTATGTTAACTGTTAGCGAAGCATGTTGTAAACAGTGGAACAGTATCCAACGACAGTGGCAATGGAGTTTATATCAAGACCTTGCAGCACAACAACAACATAATGCATAGAAAAGAACCCCACCCTCGTAATGAAGAATTGATTGACTGATATGCACCTTATTCTCTATGCATACATGGTCTGGATAACAGAATATTAACTTACCTTCTGAGGAAGATTCTTGCTATTTTTCATATCGACAGCAACATAGTCAACAAACACAGATTCTGAACCCTTTCGGCTGTTGGTTCTCCAAGAATTTGTTGTCTTATCGTAGATGCTACAATAGGGTTCACCCGGATGTATCATCTGAGAGTTGCATATCAAACAGTTAGTCAATATAAAAATGGACAAAAATAAAAATTAATCAAGCTATACAGATAGAAAGTATAAAGTGGAAAACATATGGCAAACCTGTCCAACATATGGAAGTCCATCTGAATCAATCACAGAATGCAGTGATTTAGCATCTTTGTTTCGTCTAAATAGTTTCTGGCCTCGATCTACCTTATTGCCGTCATCAGATAAGTCAATTGTTTCCGTCTGCCCAAAAGTGAGGGGGAAAAAGAAAAAGTCATTTAGGGGATAACAGTGCCTTCAGGTTAATCTTTTGGTACCAACGAGGATATTACATGATATATTATATTAATATCTGATGCATGTGGGTCTGATGCAAGTGGGTTGTCACCCTATGATGCCTTTTTAAGTATATTTTGATTATCAATTATTTCCTCAGAAGTAGATAAATATATTAGAAAGCTAAACTTCATGGTAACAAAAGGAAGAAGAAGAAAAACCTGGTATATTTGTCCATGGCACATCCCACGGTCTACTGATGACTTATTCAAGATCATAGCATCCTCCATATCATACCTAGATGAAGAAGAGAAATTAACTCCATGATACCATAATCATTAAATCAGCACATAAACTCCTCTAAAATCCTTACCCAGTGTAAGCCAGAACTGCAACTATTGCGTTTGTCCCAGTTGGATATTCATCTATGCCGTATTTTGTATAAGTGTTAGTGCGAACAATGGGAGTTTGAGGAGTCTGTGAAGGACCAAGAGCATATTCGTTACAACAGAGCAAATGGAGAACAAATCCTAATACACACTACAATGACAACACAAAGTAATGAATGCAACATTGATCCATTTAAATAAAATGGTTAGTCATTTCTCCAATATGTTGAACCACTGAGGTTGCACAGGAAGTGCGAGTGCATGATTGGCAGTATTCTTGTAACAAACTTAATCTCTATGGATAATCCTACATGATTAGTTTTATTGGGTATAAAAGAACATTTAATCCAGCTCAAACTGCAATCTACCCATTCTATCATCAACTTCAAAAAAGGGGATAAAAATATTCCTTGGTTGCCAAAAAGGAAAAAAAAAAGGCTTTTCTTTTGCTGGTCAAAAATATATAAATTTTAAGTCTTCATTGACACATGTATAAGGGAAATAAAGAAAGCCTCAGTGGCTTCTTTCCTTTGATAAAAATGTCTTCTCCTTTTTGAAATTGCATACAATTAAGAAGAGAATATGCAAAAGAGTTCTCTCTCCATAGATGAGCACCAATACCAGTAGAAGGTTAATTACAAGACCGTGCTATAGTGCTGCCTTCCATGAGAAATGGTTAAATGTGTAATTCCAGGCATTGTAGAGCAGTCAGCACGCAACAAACAGCGAAAAGAATGCAAACACGCAAGGAAACACAATAATCAACAGAGCGGAAAACCATACATTACAGTTTATTAAGAACTGATTTAACAAAACAGTCTAGCAGGAGATAAATAGAAAACAAAGAAGCCTGAATCAGACCTGAAGATGGTAAAGTTTCTGATCAGCACGGAATTTAAGTGCTTGTACAGAGAAACCCATTGTTTGTTTTGCCATCTAAGATAGAAAATGAGAGAAGTAAAGCATTAATCATCAAAAAGACAGATAGAACAACTGTGAGTGAATTAAAAAGAACTATTGCTAACATGCAAGAAATACCTGACACTGATAGAACAACTGTGAGTGAATTAAAAAGAACTATTGCCAACATGCAAGAAATACCTGACACTGATACATATTTCGTGGGCTCTGATTATGATCGGAATAAGGTGTTAGATTAGCAACCACACTTAGCATCCCAGTGGGATGAATTTCTTCATGAGTTGCAGGAAATGCATTTCTTCTTCCACCATCTCCACCATCAGGACACCTTATCTCCATGAAGACCTAATACGACAAATGCACTCAGTAGAGGTCAATATTTGGTATCTCATTTGCAAATAAAATATATAAATGAGTGCATAATCTTAAAAAATAATCAAAGAATGCATGTATTTAGATATGAAATGAATATACTGTCTTCACCTGCTCAAATGGCCCAATTAATTCGATGTTTTGACTTTCCTCCGAAGGGAGAGAAATATTTCTGACAGGGCGAACAAATTTAGGAGGAGATGTGAACAGGTACAAGCCAGGATAAGCTCCACCCAGGCTCAAAGGAACATATCCCACTTCTAGATCGTCAGGAATCTACAAAATTTTAAAAATGATCACAATAAAGAGGAAGAAGAAAAAGGCAATTAAGATGGAATTAAACACGAAAATACCACTGAAGCAGCTGAAACTTTCAGTCTCCGTAAATGAGCAACAACTTTCTCAATTTCACTTGAAGGTATAACACCAACAACACGGCCATCTAGAAGAACAGAGAGAACTGCAGGAGGACCAGATTTAACAAGCTTTGGCAATGATGGTATCATCCCAACCCCAATCAGAACCCTGAGAATAGACGTTCTCATCTTTGAAAAATCTCTGATATTTCCTCGGGAATCATAGTATGATGCAACTCCTGAAATACATTGAATTTAGAAGGCAGGTTGGCAAAGGAATAGAGCGTGAATTACTACAGATCTAAATTAGAACCCAGTTCCTAAAGTTTTCCCAAACACCGGTCCAATTTTTTTAACTGTCAATACGTTTTACATTTTCCTTCAAACATCTCAAAAGATTTTGCATGGGTTAATGCAAACATTGAACATGAAAAGCGATTTGTTTCTTTTCTTTGGGAGAGAGAGAGACATTTTCATGAAAGAACTGCCTCAATAATTTCTGTCTCATCCAATTCTATTCTTTGTTAATCATTATTTAGCATAACCGCAACTCAATCCCCTCCCCAACCATGTGAGCGGGTTCTGACCCCAAACCTTTTATTTTCAACACAATAGATTTTACCATCTCTAATAGATGATACTTACTAATCAGATTCTAATTGACTACCCTTTCAATTTTCAAAAACAAAAAGTAATAATAATAAATACATTGAAATACATTGACAAAGTCTCTACCTTGATAATAATGCCAAAGAACACCCCGAATGCAAAACAATTTCCAACAGAAGATTAGTCTATAGGTATTACAATTATAACTACAATGATCCTATTTTATTTATTTCAGTCTATAGGTATTACAATTATAACTAAAATGATCCTATTTTATTTATTTTCTTCAACAATCATGAAGTTCAAAACTTTCGTATGTAAGAATTGGAATTAGAAAACTAAGTTTTCTGCATATTACATGCTATTTGCACTTACTGTGCTTTCTGACAAAATGAGAAGTTTTGAGGACTGCTTTTGGCCAAAAAAAAAAAAAAAACGTGTCGACACCTATACAACCAAAAATAACCGTTACTGTTTGGTAACCCAAAGCAAGATTCCACTAAAGTTTGAATGACTACTCTTGGAGCCATATAAATTTATTACAATCTTGATTGGCCAGTCAGCAGTAAAAGACTGCTCTAAAGGCATTCAAGAGAAGATCTTATTCTATCTGTTTAATATGCTTCAGAATTCAAAGTCTAATATCCAGAAAATGGCATCTGCAAACCAGAGTTATGCATTTATCCAATATCGTGAGCACTAGACACGTTTTTTTATAAAAAACAGAAAAAGAAGAGTTAATGATGTGAAGTTCAAAGATGGACCACAAGCGTACTGAAACACCCATAAAACCCCTGACAAGGGCATCAAGCAAGGTACCAAAACCACAAAAGTGAGAAGCTTTTAAGAACTTTTCGCATTGGAATGTGTAAGAAACCTACACAACCAAAAGTTAACTAAGTCTCTAACTAGGTACTTGAGAAACCATAAAGGATGAATGCTCAGACGCAAATAATTATTTAAAAACTGAACCATATTGGTAGGCTTTCTTCCTATAGCCAAAAACCTCTAAGCAACAATCGAGGCAAAGTCCGTAGGGAAAAAGAAGAAGAGACACAATTTGATAAATTTTCCACCAACTGAAAAAGAAAATTTATAATAGAAGGGGAAAAAAAATACACTTACGACAAGTGGAAGTCATATGGTTCAGCAACCCACATGGCTCCCCATCAGGCGTATGCACAGGGCAAAGGAAACCCCAAGATCTGTTATAACATACATTAGAAATCCAGATTACAGTTGAGACAAAAATGTATGTAGCTGTCAAAGTAGCAAGTAGATACATACTCGGGTAGCAATTTTCTCACACTTGTTGTACGGAGCCCGGCAAATGAAGCCCCTCGATGGACAGCCCGAAAAAATGAGATGAAACGTAGAAAGTTAAGCCTCTCTGCCTGAACTGTGTAGCCAGCCCTCTAAGAAACAAAAAATCCAAGAGTTAGAGAGACCTAAGAAAATAAATTACAAACTAAGATCAGATAAAAGATGTGCAAAATTTCGAGCCAGTTCCATATTTTGGTTCTTAACTATAAAGTTGACAAAACTTTAAGAGTGAATTACCCAAAATAATTAAATCTCCCAACATCCTCTTAAAAAAATAATAATAATAAATAAATAAGTTACAAACACAAAATGGATTAAAAGTTTTATATAAGACAAAATTATACTTTATTGAAACTATCTTGGTGCACGATATTATGAATGATCTGTTTAAAGTGAAGTTATGCTTGAGGTTTCAACCAACTAAAGGAACAACAAGGTTGCAACTGTTCAGACATGCAGAAACTGCTGGAGGACAAAACAGAGGAGCGAGAAATAGAGAATCACAAAGGGGGAAAATTCAGAAGTAAAGAAGAAGCCCACATTCTGAATTCCAAAATCATTCAGATGTCGTGGAACTAAAATAAGGCCCTATTTACAGCAAGTCAATACCTGTTGCAAATCTAGACCTGTCTGAGTTGCTAATCTTCCAGTTTTCAACATCGTCTCAATACTTGTACCAATTTGCTTCGAAGGATTTTTCTCCATGACCTTCTTGATATTGGCTACTGCATTAGCATAGTCAACAATAATGCCTGTTTAGACGGAATAAAGAAAGACAAAAGGAAGAATGAAAATAATATGCTAAGTCTAAAGTTCAGGGTGCTCCTCACGATGACCATGCTATATAATAATCTTAAAAGCATCATGACTCTTTAAGCAAATATCGTAATTACACTACATTTTATTTACATCACCTGCGATATAACTCAAGCAGGAAAACTATAAAAAAATGGAAAAGCTGAATAAAGAAAAACCATACTTTCAAGGAAATTAAAAAAAAAAAAAACAGAAAACAAGCAACACTTCCAAAGGACCCAAAAAACCAAAAAAAAAAAAAGAAGACGATAATATATAACTTACAGTTGAAGAAGTCAAATTTTTTGCCATTATTCTCTATCTCATCTTGAATTAGCTTCTTCCCCTTCCGAAGCCAGTCCTCTAGTTTCTCCTAGAGTCCAGAATAAACAATGTGTTAATAAAATTATGATGTTACATAGCTTACACCTACTGACAATTACAATACACAACAATAAATAAATTTCCATGTTGAACATGTTGCCTCAAGCAATGCTTCGGGGCCAATCAATCATTAGGTAGCCATCACTGCATGTAGCAGAGAACAATAAAGATGAACAGAGCATGCCTATTATCCACAAGGACATTACAATTCTCTCAGCAGTGAAAATGTCCCGTGCAGATATTGTAGGACATGTAATCCATCCACACCAATACATTAATAGTAAAAGAAAACAAGAGTGAACCATTGAACTCATAAATCAACAACCTGCGTTTTAATAGTAAAAGAAGACAAGACTCAAAATAAAGTATGAGATTAATCAACAACCTGAGTCTCTCATCCTTAGGAAGATAAAACAAAATCCTTTCCAATCTATCCATCAACCTGAGTCTCTCATCCTCCGGAGGATAAAACAAAATCCCTTCCAATCTATCTACATCAATAAGTTTTTATTCGACATTTTTGGTGACTACGAATTTCCTTTACATGAGCACCAGACATTTCTTATGAGGGTGTCTACTATCAAGTTTCTACCTTGAGATAAATGGTGATCAAGTGACCAGGAAGTAAAATTTCCTGATTCTGCAGGGAATCTGGATTGTCCGACACAGAAGTATGATCGACAAGTGAGAAAAGTTTCTGCAACATAAAGCTAAAGAAAGAAATTAAACGCAGATCTAACATGAGAAATGCTGTCAACTTCCTTCAACCAAAGTAAGAAAAAAAATATAGACATAACAAAGGCAAAACAGTTTTAATGAAAAAAGAGGTTATAACTAACATGAGCAGATTGAACTTGTCGTTATTGTCATTGAGGTGAACAAAGATGTAGTCTCTTATAACAGTTTCAGCAACCTGCCAAAAGAGATTAAGAAAAAAGGTGATAACAATCCATGATGGACCGTGTAAATTGTGATAGCAATAAAGGAACGACAACTGATTCGGAAACTAATTTTTGCAAAGTTAAGATCTTCCTTCCAAAACAAATATTTCCAGCAAACAAAGGTAGCTAAATAGATAGTAGAGTATATCTTACAGCATAGTAACTTTCGCTTTGGAGTCCATCAATAACCGGTTGGAAGTGCTCACCTAAAATTGTAAACAAGGGAATTAGCATAGGCTGTAAGCTATAAAACTAAATAACAATTACATTACTGATATAGTATGTACCAATATGCTGCAAGCACTGAAGACGAGTTGTAAGAGACAAGTCCTGGACTTCAGCGAGAATAATTTTTACCCTTTCACTTACTAGCGGTGAGCCAACAGCTCCCTTTTCCTTCTTATATTTTTCCTCATAGCAGCACGTCAAATGGTTAAAAATTTCAAGATCATTAGTGTCAACAAGGGCCTGACAACAGAAAATAAGAAGCACAAAATATAAGCACAGGAAAGAAAAATGGATAAAGGCCAACCCACCATGAAAGTAACACTATCAAGTATCCCATGAAGAAATTTAGTGCTTTAAAGAGAAAAAAATTTAATAAAATAAAATACACCAGGTGACCAAAAAAGAGATGTCGAACATCAATTTGAGTGGAGCACTTAAGACATAATCAACTAATAACCTTTCTAGTCAAATTGTTGGCTCCAGCAGCATGCTCTAACTAGTTGCATACAAAACACAGCAAAAGCATATTTTGCTAGTATGGTAATCCTACTCTATTTTATAGGTTCCACTCTATAAACGAGTGGAAAACAACCTCACTAAATAAACAGCAAGTTATATGCAACATGAAGCCAACCATGATAGGAGCTCTTTTCTGATCAGAGATAATGAGTAGATGTTCCAGTAATATTGGAATTTGACATTTTTCATGCATTTACTCAATGATAAGATAGTTGTAAGCCCATATAATTACGATGCTAGCTAATTATAACATAAAATTTTTTCAAAGAACTAATTAATGAAACAATACCTTCAGAACAATGCCTAGTGGAAGCAGGTATTCCTTCCCTTGCAACCTGAAAATAAATAAAAAAGTAATACTATATTTCTGTAACCATAAATAAAAACTGTATCATTCAAAATTAAACTTCAACTGCTTACCAAAATCCAAGTCTTGCACTTCCGTTAAGAAGGTAATACAATTTAAGAGTTACAGAAGATTGATCTTTTCTTACACACCTAATAAGTATCAAATAGAACAACAACAGCATAGTAAGTGATTTACTCAAGTTCAAAACAATCAAAAGAGTGAAATTTTAAAAAGAACTAAAAAATATCAAAAGTTACAACATGAAACAGTAACAGATTTCGGAAAACAAGGCTACCAACACGAAAGCAACATCTTAAATACATCATGCTCTTCAATTTTAATCTCTATTTACACAAACTTTGAGTACTACGGATATTTCTGAATTGTGGAAAACCCTATTAAAACATGATATAGAAGCTGCATAGAGAGCATGGATAAACCACAGATGTGTTTAAAAAATTCCAGAACTCATCAGCGGCGGTCGTAGCTTGGTTGGTCAGTTCCTCTTTGGAAGGAAAGAAATAGAACCCAAGATTCCACAATGACCATTGGGTTTCATAAATATACCCATTGTCATTTAAAAATCAACTGCTTTTAAGGTTTATATCTTGATCTTTCCAGATTCGCTAGAATGGTCCATAGTTGTGGCCCACTGGGTCATAGGTTCAACTTGTAATAGCTCAACAGTCTTAAAGTTTGATTTAAATTTAAAGTTTTATGCAGCAACTAAATCAGGATAAGAAAGAATTGAATTTTTACAGGAAAATTATAAGCTCAATTACTTAAAGCTATACAGACTTAGGATGTATTTACATTGAGAAGAATATTGGGGGGGGGGGGGGGGGGGGGGTGGTAACCTTATAACAACTGCCTTATCAGTATATCCTTCTCGCCGATCACGAAAAGAACTCCGCACCATGCTCATTGGCTGAAACAGAAAATACAGATTTAAAAAAAAAAAATGCAAGATCTATAATAGTAAAACTTCTGTACTCCCACAGAAAGAAGAATACAATGTTTTTAGCTGTTCATATTTTAATTACACACACACATATATGTAGATATTCCCACATAAAGAAGAATAAAATGTTTTTAGCTGTTCATATTTTTAATATAATATATATATATATATATCACAAAAGATTCACTTACATAGTTTTGCTTCGGCAATATTACTGATCGAAAAACTCTCTCAAGCCCATTGAGAATGAAGTAACTATATAGCATCAAAAATTATATAAATTAACCAGATCATGTAGTCAGCAAAAGAAAATAAAAAATATAAGAAGGAAAAGGCAAGAAATGCCTATCTATAAATTTAACACCCTAAACAGCATAGGTAAGCAAACTGTTTAGATAACCTGACTTCCAATGCAGAACTGGATGATTTAAAGCAACCATTAGCACAAAAAGGGATAGATGTAAACATTTTATTCTACCTATCACAGACTGATGACATTGAATTTAAGAACATCCCAACGACCATAGTTGCATTTTTTGCATTGACTACATTACAAAGTATAATTTCCAAAGCCATTGTGTGACTACATTGATATTGAGTCCCCACAATATAATGCAAGCATGTCCTAACTATTATCACATACTTGCTTCTAAAATGCGCTTTGAAACCTTCTGTTCATATGTTTTATGTAAAAAAAAAAAACACAAAATTACTTTCATGTGTGAAAGTTTCAAAGTCACAAATCATAAAATATACATTGTAAATAGTCCAATAAATCAAATCTGACCCACACGAGATAAGGACATTAAATATCAGAATAGGCAAGGACATTGAATAACTTACCCACCCATTTCCGCTGCTTCCTCTTTGAGAGATACTAATTTTTGGGAATCAGCACCTTGTAAATGACAGCGTCTTGTCTGCACAAATTACTCAACTTATAAATTGTAAGACAATACAGAAGAAAAATAACTAAGTGATTAACAACCTGCCAAGTTAAATAAAAGCGATGGTCTATGCAGAGTATAATAACAATGATCATTAAGATGACCACGGACACCATTATCACATTCATTTTTCAACGTCTTTATAAGCTTATTTTATTCATATACAATAAAAATATCATTATCTTCTTCACATTGTAATGTGGAAGGACATAAGAAATTATTACCTTCAACATTACAGGAAACTGGCCAAAATTAAACCTCTCTCTTACAACAGGAGAACCCGCATCAAGATATTGAAATTCAACATCTGCCATCAACTTCCCAGTATATGAAATTTTTGCCTGCCGACACTGTTTCCAAACCAAAAAAAAAAAAAATCCAACCCATCAATTCGCATTACTACATACAATCAAGAAAAAAAGAAAAAATATATATAACAAGGAGCATGATTGTTTACTTCAAAAGGAAGCAATGCATCTCGCAATGTTTTAGACCCCTGCTCCTTTTGCGGCGGGAATATTTCTGGGTTACCCACTGAGAGTAAACATAATAGTCAAGGAAACACAATTGAAAAAATAAAATACAACACAGAGTACAAAGATATAAGCTACATTTCTAACTGTTGTGCTTATACTTAAATTTGAAACCTATACTTAGCACTAGCAGCGCGTGCTGTATACAGAATTTAAAAAGTTTTTTTTTTCCCCAGAAAGTGCTTTTTACCAGCAATTCAGCCAAACAAAAACAGAAATTCAAGAGAAAAAAAAAAGGATATTTTTGAGCCTCTTATTGGTGAAGGAATCGTGGACGATGACAGGCTTGACGTGATCAAACATCTCGCTCAATCCTTCATCCAGCATGTAGTCGAACGACTCTATGTGGTGCCTCACGAGCTCGCGCAGCGGCTCAAAGTCCGCTGACTTCTTTCTCGCCATCTTCAGACAGGGTTTTAGCTGAGGGTTTAGCTGAAACGAAAGCTGTTTTTGTTGTTTTTTAAGTTCGTTGAAGGGGGCCCTTTAAATCGCATTTAGGGCTCCAAGGGTGCCTTGGTCATTTCAGAATAGTCTGGACTTATTTGATATAAACGAAAAAATATGCACTTATTTTATAACATGTATAAGTTTAGGGGGTTACAAGTTATTATCTCATTTATAATCTACTGCGTTATTCTTTGGGAGTTGGAACTCTCAGAATGTGTTAATCGTCAGCTCCGGCAAACAGCATAACCCAGTTGTCCGCTTGGCCTAAACGACGCCGTTCATTAGCAAATAAATAACTCAACGCACCACTCAGTCTTTCTCTCAAACAACTTCGCCGCATCGAATTTTCATCACTCGCGATCCGTCAGTACCATGTTACGAAGGTAATTTCGAATATTTAATCACATATTTTGGATTTTTTAATGTCTTTAATTTCTGTAATTCAATGTAGAACCACGCCATTTTTTTCAGGTCAATTCTGGAATTATCGTCGCGTCGGAGGGTCCCTCGGCAGATTATAGCTCAGGCAAGTGTTAGTTATATTGTATTGTATTGGATTTATCATCAACCTGTGAGCTCTTCAATTTCCATTTACTAGTTAACAGTATCATTCAACCGAAGCACTTTGGCACTTCTGCTCATTGGTGCTTCCTGCAGAAGTGCTTTTCTAAGAAGTACTTTTACGTGCTTTTTTGGTTCAGAAAGGCGTTATTGTTAAAACTTGGCAATAGTTTTATAACTTTCTTTCTAAATCTCACTTCTTTGTGAGTGTATTTCTGTCTGTATTGTTGATTGATTTGGTAATATAGATACAGTCATTGTGTACATAAGATATGCTCCTTATTTGCTTATGGTTGACAAACTTGCAACAGCTTCCCTCAATTATTTCGGCAAGAAAGGAATATTCAACTGCTTCCCAAAAAAATGTGTCCCCAAAACCTGGTCCCACAGGCAAGCCACCGAAATCAGAGAGCAACTTTTCACCAATTATTTTTGGAGCTACTGTTGTTGTTGGTGTCGGTTTAATAGCTTATCGGAATGGGTATTTGGACCAATATATTGATAAAGAGAAAGAAAAACACAGTTCTCTTGATTCATCTAAGTTTAGCAAAGATAAAAACGATGTGAAGGATGATGATCATGTGGCTGAGCCTGTGGTTTTTTCCCACAGTGATGAAGAGCCTAAGACATCAATTTCTGCTGTGGAGCAAGCTATGCCGAGTGTTGAGCCTGATAAAGATATTCGCCAGCCTGAAGCTTTAAGCAAAACGCCAGTTGAAGATCAGCCTCATCTGCAAGATAAAGCAGAATTGACACCTCAAGATCAGACAATGGCAGTGAAGGAGAAAGATGCGGCTGAAAATTCAAATAAAAGCATAGAATCCCGTGAACCCAGCACAAGTCCTCCTGTATCATCTGAAGGAAGTGTTGAGGTGGAAAGCTCCGAGTCAAAAAGCAGCAAGGAAAAAGATGAAAATGTTCAAGGCACAGGAATACTTAGCCAGACGAGTGCAGCTTCTGAAAAAGATGAGCAGAAAGCATTTCCACAACAGTCCATTATCATAGAAGACAAATCTGAGGTACCTTTGGATATTACTATATTAGTTTTTCTTTAGCATATGCACAACCATTAATTGTACATTTCTTATAAGATTGATGGTGCAGGAGGTGGTGGCGGCCTGGCGGGTTTTCCCCCTTTCATTTTCATTTATTGTTTATATTGTTATACTTCTTGTACTTCCCTGATCTAAAATCCTCTATAAAAATCTGTTTGTTGCATTGGCTATAAAATGATGATGATTCTGGTATGTTTTTATCACAGAATGAGTTAAGCAACAGTGCAGAATCACCAGCTTCTCTCCTTGATGCATATCACCTAAGGGATAAAATTGATGAGGGCATCGACAAAGCAACGGAGGTTTATGATAAGCTTTCTTTGCGCATTATTCTATGCATACATTGTACTTTTACATTGAAGAAGATTGTCTGATTATATATGTTTTATCTTCGTTTCTCAATTTGTAGGATTTTATTAATGTAATGGAGGAGTTGAATAATGGTTACCTATCCAAGGATGGCAAAGTGGTGCTTGACTTTTTACAAGCAATTCATGCTGCTGAACAAAGACAGGCTGAATTAGATGGTCGTGCTTTTGCCGAGGAAAAAAGAGCATTGAAGGTCTGGATTATCTTTATGCTTGGAATAGATTATCACGTGCATGATCTAAACCACTGACTAACTTCTACCAGCTTCTTGTCGTAACATTCTTGTTCCCGTTTTAATCTTGCTTATCTTACTGCTTCTTTTTCCCTTTTTCAGGAGAAGTATGAAAAGGAATTGAGGGATTCAAGGGCCAGGGAACTTATGCGTACAGAAGAGGCAGCAATATTAGAGAAGGTTATGCACCTTTCTGTTCTTAATAGTACTTGGCATATGGTGTATCTTTTCCACGTTTTTCCACTTTAGGCTTATTAAATAACTGTTAATCCCTACATGCATCTTTAAATGCCTTTTTGACACAATAGTACACTTGTTACATGTAGACACTTAATACTTCTTTCGCTACTTGTTTGTGCAAGGTAATATTGGTGTAGTGACAACTAGACTACTATTTGTGCATTAGCGTGTAGCAAGTTCGTGTAAGCCAAATATTGGACTACTTCTTCCAAATCATTGTTGTTTGCCAATTCAATCTCTAATTTTGGCAATTTACACTTGCTGGCTAATAATATTCCATCCGTCTGTAGATCTAATTGTATCACTGCATGTCGATCTTCATCTTCTCAGTCACTTTCTTGTTTTTTGTTTATAAGTATCTTACAGCTTTGAGTAATAGCACATCTTCTCAGACCTTTAATCAACCAAGAGGGGAAGAGGGAAGCCTGAATATCAATGAGTGACTTGATGCATTCTATTCTGAAATATTAATTATATCTTGTAATCACCGGACAGTGGGCACCGGCAATCTAAATACATGTTCTGAAGTTGCACTGCATGGAAAATGTCCATGTTAGGTGACAAGTTTTATATAAAGCTCTCATCTTCTCACTAGCGCTAGGGAAATTTTTCCTTGCCATACCTTTCAGATATATCAAAAAGCATAAGGGAGTGATGGTTTGAAAAATATAACCTGGTTATAGGAGCCAGATACACCACCAAAAAGAAAAGCAACAGAGAGAGAGAGGATTTGGCTTCTTTTAGGACAATTCTAAGTATATTAAATTTTCTCATTGGGCAGGAATTGAAGAGAGAAAGAGCAAAAGCAGCAGCTACCATCAAGTCACTTCAAGAGAAGATGGAAGAGAAACTTAGGATGGAACTTGAACAGAAGGTGCATTTTTTAGTTTTTTTCTGTAAAAAGCAATGGTTTTAGTAACCCATTAACTCAAGTTGCTGTTATTGGAATAACTGCAGGAAAATGAAGCAGAGTCAAAACTGAAAAATGCTCTTGAGTTGGCAAAAGCAGAACTAGCTGCATCAATTGCGCGTGAGAAGGTAGCACAGATTGAGAAAATGGCAGAAGCAAATCTCCATGTAAGAGTTTTGATCAAATATGATGATTACTGATGAATACACTCTTTATATTATGATCCTAAATTACTATTTTTCAAGAAAGATATCAACTCTGAGTGAAGAATGTTTTATGGAAATTCTCCAACAGAAGTACATCTTTATGAAAATTCTGTGAAGAATTTTGATTTTGCAATATGTTTATTAAGGAAAAGATACCAAGAAAGGGTGTTAATATTAATAACAACTGAGTCTAGAGATCAGGTCAAGTGTTTATCTATTGTTTAAAGTATTCAGATGCTGTCTAGAGTTTTAGCACAGTAAAAAAAGGGAAAGAAGAGCATGATTTGCGATCATAAATTGCAGCTTGGTAGAAGTGGATGCCTTTTTAGTTTGCTTGGATGAATTCAACTTTACATGTTTGATGGTGTCTTGTATACGCATGTCTGCATATTTTCATTAGCAGGATGCATTTCACATTGTCAAATTTGCTGGTATTTTTCCATGTCTTTGATCACTTTTTAACTGTTGAATATTATGATTTTTCTGTAATGGGTAGTATGATATAATTTGAATTCTTCTTTGCACAGATAAATGCTTTGTGCATGGCATTTTATGCACGTTCTGAAGAGGCTCGTAAAAGTTACTTTGCCCACAAGCTTGCTTTGGTGAGTTCCAACACTATAAGCTGCTGTTCGTCATTATTATTTTCTTTTGTTCTCTTTTTGGGCAATACACCTTCTCATTTTAAAGTTTGAAGATGTTGATCGTTATTGCTAGTCTCTAAAGTCAGATTGCTATCAATTATTTTAGGGTGCACTGGCTTTGGAAGATGCACTTTCCAGAGGATTACCAATTCAAAAAGAAATAGATACTCTCTATACCTATCTTGATGGCATTGAAAAAGACTCTGTCTTAGACTTGGTCTTATCGTCCCTTCCAGAAGAAACACGATACCATGGGACAGAAACACTGCTGCAATTGAACCAGAAGGTAAAACTTGTGATACAATTATGTGTGGTTAAATAAGCTTAAATGGTGTTGTGGGAATGAGTGGCATCTGCAATGCAAGTTTTATTGGACATAACACAAATTTATATGATAGAATTCATTCCCAACAGCAATTACATGACATCTGCATCCATTTCACGTATTAAGTAAAATAGGAGAAAGGAACAAAATACACTTTCAACCACCAGTCTGCTTGCACAAAAAAGCCAGTACCTATGTAAGAGGCAAACAATGTGGATCCCACAACTTGTGCTAAGGCAATAAATTGCGTGCTATGTGTATAATGGAATAAACCAAGAATGAATAAGGTGATTATATTGATATAATCCTTATATCTTGTGTAGCCAACTAGAGAAAGGGAGAAAAAGAGAATCAACTTAGCTTCTGGTATAGGATCCTTTATTTTTCCTTTGTTCACTGTTAATTTTCCAGTCTGGTTTACATAAAATTTTCGTCACGCCTAGCATGGTTTTGCCACTTCAATGTGTTAGAACCAATTTTTAAAATATTTTCTTGCAAGATACATTTGTTTATTTCACCAACTGCAATTTTGTTTCTGATATATTTATGTTTTTTTCCTTTTCAGAATATCCATTAGATAATTTTGAAGTAGTATTCTACTAAATTGTTTTATCCTGGCCTTTCCCATTGCAGTTTGATGCCTTGAAAGGGACTCTACGCCACTTCAGCCTGATTCCACCAGGTGGCGGTGGTATTTTGACACATTCTTTAGCACATATTGCATCTTGGTTAAAGGTACATCAAGTAAGTGGTCTGTCCATAATAGTCGCATTGCAACTCATTTGTCATTACCAATATTTCTTCACAATTGTCATTTAGGTAAAAGAAGCCGACCAAGCTAATGATGGGATTGAGTCCGTCATTTGTAGAGTTGAGAGTTATTTGCGTGAAGGGAAACTTGCTGAAGCAGCAGATGCTCTTGAAGAAGGCGTTAGAGGTAGCCAAGCTGAGGAGATAGTTTTTGATTGGGTGAGGCGAGCGAGGAACAGGGCCATCACGGAACAAGGCCTAACATTCCTTCAATCATACGCTACTTGTCTAAGTATTGCTTAAAGAGTTATCGAACTTGGATCGCTTCTTTGTTTCAAACATAGGTGTATACGATACTAAAATTCATTGATTGAGCGGCTAACCGTATAAAAAGCTTTTTGGGTTCATCACCCATCACCCATAAGAAGATCAACAGTGACAGTTCCTGTTGTGGAACTAACTACAAGAATTGCAAAACATTTCTTTCCTGAAATTTTGTAGATCCAAATCTCCGAATAAAATTTTGCGTTTGTCCTTGCAATCAAAAGATCTTGTTCTCGCTTTTTCGCTTGCAATCAAAAGATACTGTTTTTGTCCGTTAATTATAAACATTGACATTTGTTGCTTCTTGGTAATCTTTGTCCTTTCCCTACAAGGATATCCCTCCTTTTTTATGAGAATAAAAAAATAAAATACACTTCCGAGAAGACATCTACCAAGTTCTTCGACGGCACTATAAATGTATATCAAATATAACATATGGTATTGAAAACCAAAATGCATTTGATTGTTTTGCCTTACTACAGTAGTACTTAATTGCCACGTCTATCATATATCCCATAAATTAAAAAACATAACAAACGTTGTATAGGCATGGATAGTCGTCTTGTTCCCAGGGATCAATTGATACAGAAGAGGACTTTCCTTCAGAAAGAATTGGCAGGTAGTCAATTTTTCACGGGGAACAACTCAAAATAAACAGCTTTCCCATCATTTGCAATAGCATGACCATTCCACAAAAGAAAATAACTGTCTCGCCACTACAGCCATGAAGGAACCCCACAACCTCTAAAGGCATGTACTTCAATAATCTCACCAAGATATCAAGCTTTCCAACACTAGATAGCTGTAATTACACTAGATTCACAGGCGACCTTCTGACAACAACTAGTCCCTTTCTTATGTCCATTCCATATAGTTAATACACATTTTTTGTTTCCAAGCAAAAGGAAAAATGAGTGCCCTTCTGACCAACAAAATAGGTTGATTTACCTTCTCAAGAAATGAACTCAACCAGTCATCTAATTTAGAAGAAAAGTTAACATCTTCAACTAATTTATTACAGCCAGGCTGGATATATATTTTCACTAGATCTGTAAACATCCAATGGAAGAAAATCAGTCTATCACTGGGAATGCCGAGAGCTTAATGCAATGGCCATGCTCTCGTAGATTTTCAAACAATCTACCAAACCAAGATTATGTAGGGAAAAATCATCCTCTAGAAACCCTGGAAAAGTAAACTTCTTTTTCATTGCAAAGATATGCTAGGGCACGTTTCGGTCCTCCATTGCCCTTGACTGAATGTATATCTTCAAATAAACATTCCATACCAATACAAACCCTCAGAGTGAAAGATGCTGCCTTTGGTGTTCTATAAAAAGGTGCAACATATGTAAATTTCTTGGCATCTTTGCAGCCACCAAGTAAGTTCGAATCTAGAAATACAAATTGAGTGGTCTCATCACTCATAGTCATCCTGACCCACAACCTATTCACACTCGAGATATTATACAAAGTGATCTCAAAGGGTATAGAAACTGGGAGTCCTGAGACAAAAATAACAGGATTTTCAGAACTATTATCAGGAACACCCAATTCTGCATGTACCTGCTCAAGTCCTCCATGAAACACAAGTTGACTCAGAGAGAAGGAATTGAGTAATTGATTGAACAGAAATGGCCTGTAGGAAGTATGACTAGTAGAAATGTTGATCTCAAATAATGATTTCTTCACTGCAGTTACGAAATTCGATGGTTCAGTGGATCCTTGCTGATGGAGAAATTCTAAATGTGAAATTGTAGAAGATAGGTTCCTCATGGTGGTATAATAGAAGCAGATTTCGAATTTGGACAATCTCAATAAACAAGAGACCAGCATCAGCTCTAAGACATGCAATTCCTCTTCTTTAGACAATCCAAGAAACCTACACCCGAGTTCTCTCAGACTCCTATCCAATTTTCCTAGTAGAAACTCCAATTCTCCCTGCTCATAATGATGAATATTTTTAGCGGGCACAAATTGCTCCCAGACCTTAGTAAGCATTTTCAGTACCTTGAAATATTGCAAGCTAAATAATAATGCACCATCAAATCCACGGGATTCAGCTTTAAATGTTAACACTTCTTCCTTGCAAGCCCTGAAATAGTCAAAAATATGCAAATTAATAGCACATAATAGATGTAGACAAATATGACAAGTCTGCTCTTAGTAGGTAATTCTATAATTAACACACCTTAAGTTCAGCCATGTATCTAAAGTAGCATAACTAGAAAATTCCACATACTTCACACTCAGATCATGAATAGGATTTATCTCAGGCTATGATGTTTTTATCAGGTTGAGTGGCAGATATCGCCTGACTCATGAAGCTGTCTGAAAAGCCATGAACCATGTGCAAATCACAATAGGAATTTTTTTTTTAATGGTAACTGTCTTGAAAAACACCTTAGCTTATCTCTAGTAGAGGTCATCTGAACAATGATTTGCATGTCAAAACAAACAAAATTTTTTTTACACACACAGCATGGAAAAGCCAGAAAACATTAAGGTATAGGTGACTACATTACAAACCTCAATATCCGCAAAGCCTCTTTTGAGAATCCAGATTGTACCAATGACCAGACATTCCTGACCTTTGCAAGCACAAGATTCAAAGCCTTCCATATCTCATCCTCCTCTTCCAGCTGGCAACGTGATGTCACTGTCTCCTTCAGCTTGCCATGTATCCAAGATCGACTTTTAGAGGCTTCATCACCACTTTTCTGCATGTGAATATCTGCCCCAATACTAACCTTAGTGGGGCAATTTGGGTCATCACTTTTAGCTTCATGCAAGGGAGCGTCTTCCCCTTTGAAATTGGCCTCAGAAAAATTGGACAATCTACTGCATAAAGACAAGTAGGCCAAGAGGGAATGTTGGTTCATAACATCACTTAAAGCATAAGAAATCCTCCCCAGCAATGTAACTGCATATGAAAATATCTGAGGCGGAATGCTGCGGACATTTTGTTCGCACGAGAGGGGAACTGAAATGGCCAACACCAGAAATGCAGCTACTCTAGCATTATCAAAGCCAAGTTTGTCATCAGAATCTGGCTCTATCTGAAATGGGGAAGCACAAATTCAGGAAATTAGCAAATATAACTTAATCTGGAAACGTGTTACGAACACAATGCAACAGAAAGTAAAAATAAATAAGATGCACACAGGAAAAGAAGGTATAGTACAGCAGCATTGAGCATTTCTGTTGGAAACTTAACAAGAAGTATTAATCATAGCATAAAACCCACTTTCTCTCATAAGACGAGAAACTTCATACACAATGACTCATCTATAAAATCCTATATCTCCATGGAATTTAAGTTAGGGCAGCAATTAGTAGAGGGAGAGTCCATCTCCATCAAAATTGTAGACCCAGAAATTGCACATAAAGATCCAACCTCACCTCTTGACAAACCTCCTTGATGATGCACGCTGCAAAGTTCCCATGACTTCGACCAATAAAAAACAAAACAGAAAAAACATCAGCTTCGTCCTACGGAAAACATAAAAAGAGTTAAAAAGAAGAAAGGGGTTAAAAAAATATAAACATAGATCAACTACCATTTAAAAGCATGCATAAGTAGAATTGTTTTCCGAATATCCATAATAAAATTCCATAGCAAAGAAGCAGCAGACCTGTGGATAAATCTTCAAGTTTTCAAGCAGCCCATCAATAAATAGTCTAAAAAACTCCAATTTGGGTGTCTTCACTAATTTTAGTATTTTTCTTGCTGCACATCTCACAAGTTCACAGTTGTCAACTAGAGTACCAAGAAACTGCCAAGTGAAATAATGGTAACTCATTAAATGACTGTCTGTCGGTTCACCATTTTCAAAGAAAGCATGATGGCTACTAAAGGGTGCCTCTCCTTTACACAGCATTCAGCAAGATAATATTTCCACAATAAATATGACCATTTTGCCAAGATCAACAAATAAAGCCACTTGAACAGCAAATCCTACCCCAACCATATGCAACTTATATCCCTCTTGGGAAAAAGGATTAGATTGAGCACACAATGTATATACATGCATGTTTTGTACAGAGATAAGACAGGAGACTTACCATGTGCATGTGTTTGTCTTCCAAATTTAGATGTTCACAGGTTACCATAATATGCATTGTTTCCAAAGCTTGTAGCCGGACAGTCATCGAATCATCATTCAGCATGTCCACCAGAAGGTTTAAAGCTTCTCCAGCAAATTTTTCAGAAAGGATTACAAGTGAACCCAAGGAAGAACAAGCAGATTTACGCACCTTCAAATTAAGCACAGATTGTATCACAATCATGATGAACCTATGCTCAAAATGCCTTTGAACCGAACAAAATAAATTGAACACATCTTTAAAAAAATAAACTCTGCTACATGATCGTTTTATTGTCAAAAGTGTCACAGCAAGTATATCTATACATGTACCTGTACACACAGACATAGACATAAAACACCCATAAATGTCAAAGTAGTGAGATTAAAGTGGAACAACTACAATTAACAATTCTTACCTCGTAAAATTCATCCTCAAACCCATGCACAAAAGTCCCAGCAGCAGCCGATGCTGAAATTTCGAAGCACTCTGCAGCACCCAGACTATGAAATTTCTTCTCTTTCGTGGCCCCTAAAACCTTCTTAGATAGAGTTTGCAATAAGACAATCTCAGATATCATTCCTACTTTCCCAAGAGCATTAAAAGCTTCAACTCTGACCTCCATTCTCATATCTCTTATCATTGAACATAGCTGAAAACACACATGCCACGAGAAATATACTTATGAATGTATAAAGGAACAACTTATGAAAGTACAGCAAATTTATAGTATAGTTTTACCAAAGAAATACCTGGATAAATACTACGTCTGAACAATCTATTCGATTCTTCTCGTCGATGCATGCTATAAACATTTTCCCCCATTCACTGACCACGCGAACGGCGGCACACCTAACGCAATCTTCGTGATCGCGTAGAAGCTCAACGGCACGGCAACAACATCCTTGAATCAAATCAACGTCCTCAAAAACGACATGTTTTAACAAACAAACCAATCCATTCAAAGCAGCTTCTCTTACGTACGGATACGGATCCTTCGTCAACCCTAAACACACGGTGAACAACAAATGCGGCCGTACGTTAAGCCTCTCGGCGTTTCTAAGCAACCAAAGCCGTACGGACACGGAAGAAGCGAAACAGAGCGAAACGAAGAAGCAATCGTCGACGGTGTGGTCGGAGATAACTGCGAGTGCGGCGGCGGCGGCGAGGCGAGGGGAAGAGGAGGAGAAGAGGAGAGAGTTGGAACGGAGCGAGTTGGATATGAGAGGAGAGAAGTGAGGGTGACGGAGTGAGAGACCGGCGAGGAGAGTGAGCTCATGGTGGCGAGTGAGTGAGTCAGAATCCGTAAGTTGGAGAGAGCGAGTTAGGGTTTCGAGGAGCGAAGAGAGAGTTGAATTGGAAGTGTTAGGATTATTTATCAGGGAGCGAATTGAAGATAGTGCTCTTAAACTGTGTCGTTTTGAGACAGAGAGCGACTGTTCGCAATTTTGTGCAATTTGTTCCTCCATTCAGTGTATTGTTAGTTGTTTTCTGTTACTGAAGGCGATGAAGAAGAAAGCAAATGCGCGCCGTTTTATTTGTATTTTCATTTTTCAACTCTCCCATAAAACGCACCGTTCCGTGCTCTTCTTCCTTCTGTTTATATTTTGAAAACCCGATAATTTGTTGGGCTTCTGTTAAGCTTATTCGGCTTTAAAGTAAGCCCAGAGTGTTAATACAAAAATCCAACCCAGCACTAAAATTCCAAGGAGATGTTAAATTTAACCCCCCTTAATCTTATTTTACCCCGCCACTTCCACTTTTCAGTTAATCAAATTAAGTGTGCATTTGAAATTGAGGTTGAACAGTTGTAATTTAAAAGTTACAGCATTAAGTATTTGATAAATACTAATTATTGTAATTTAAAAATTATGTTGATATAATTTTTTATTTATATGATAAAAAATCTATTATATCTTTAATAATTTTATTAAAATTATTATTTAAATTTTATATTTACTACATGTTAGTATTTTTTTGTTCACAGCAACTGTATCTTAAAAGTTACAGCACCTCAATTTCAAACATGACCTAAAATTTTAAAATAATTTCTATCATCTATTATACTCTATCTAATCCCTACTCTACCCTTAAGCATTGCTGGATCTCCATCACCTTCCTTGTCGTCGTGTGGGGTGGTGTTATACAAAACTTGGAATTTATGCATTGGGGCATGGTTGTTTAGAGTCTTCCAAGTATCTGTTCCTTTTACTGAATGGATAAAATTCTTTACTTTAGAACATCAAAGTTGTTCAATTTGATTAATATTGTAGTTCGAAATTGTCTATGTTCTTCAATATTTGAATAGAATATTAAATTATTAATGACTCCATCCAACTGAAATAATCAAAAATAAACTTGAATGCAACTCCTATCAATTTGCCGAGCATCTTTTATGGCATCATTTTTGCACTACTCATCCATAATGTGAGAGAAAATTCTATTAATTAGATCACCCATTATTAAATGACTTCTTTATCTTTTAATGATTTTGTATCCCTCTTTCATGATTACCGAAGTAAAGTGTATAATATTTGAGATGAGATAATCATTTAAGAAGTTAAAAGAAATTAGTGTTTATAAAATTAGATAGTCTAAATGTGATTAGTGTATTATTTATCTTTTCAAATAATTTTATAGAATAATAAAAATAAGTATTGGCATAAAAGTAATTAGTTAGGATTCGTGAGATAAAATGAGGGATCAAATATCACCAATCAATTCCAAATTTATCCAGCATCTCATGTTGATCTATTGCAGGTCATGTGCTCTGACGGTTAATAATAAAAATAAATAAAAAATTAGAATGCCAATTATTTTGTTCGAGCATATGCTGAAAAAAGAAAATTGCATATGATTGAGATAATATTACTTGGCAATTTCTGAATCATGTGCTTTGAAGTTTTATATTAATAAACAAAATGTTTATGAAACAAAACATGTGATTTATCTACTTGTATTGTATGGCAGCTAATCATGAACTGGCTGACTTTTGGAAACTTCTTATTCAAGTTTAATTAATATTTTTAAGTCATTTAACCACTATATTTTAATTATTTAGATTCATTGAGTTAAAATTTTTAATTCTATAAAGGAGAAAAAGTACTTATAAATCAAATTTTAGAAAAGACATATATACATTCACATTCTAAAAAGTTATTTGACTATACACTTAAATTAATTTTTGATATTTTAAAATTAATTTTCTTATTTCATAATCATCAAAAATAACTTGTTGACATCCTCAATATAGATGATTTATTAGTTTGAAATTTTGGTTTATTAGTACATACACTATTGGTTTAATTTATTTTTTTAATTGCATCTGATTTATTTTTGCATAATGTCGTCACTTGACTTTAGACCCAAAAAAAATGGATTTTGATTACTCAATACTTGATTTCTATAGTCAACTGTTATGGGGTGGAGGAGACAATTGAAATGTCAATTTCAACAAATTGGGCAAAATTGTAGATAAAGAAACATACCCACTTAACTAACAAAAGCCAATATATTGCCAAAAAACCATGAACCATTTGACACGAAATTGATGTGATTACTCAGTCTAATCTTTTAATTAATTGATTGATTTTTTTTTCCTTTTTGGTTATGAGCTTAAATTACAGTCTTAGTCATAAGCAGTTGGAAAATCAACTTCCTTGACACATTATTTAAACAAAAGAAGAGGATGGGGTTGGGGGTTCTTTGTTATTAAGTCTTAATCACATTATTATACTGGCAGACCCCATTTTTAACACCTAGCAGCCAAATAGAAATAATCATCGCCATGACCAAAAAAATTAAATCTAAAATTGACTTGATTTCTTTCGTTGGAAAGAGACTTTTAATTTGTAAGAATTTCATTTAACATAGCGATAACACGAGCGATGAAAAATATTAATCTAAAATGTACAACTTGTAATAATATTATTTTAAATTGATAATACCAATTACACATTTGATATAGTGATAATAATTTTTGATGTAGGACTAGGATTAGCATTTTATTAGTAGGTATTTAGATGAAATTGTGTGCTAATATGAACTTAGAACATGCTAGAGGTTGTTTGGCTTTGGCCACTACTAAGTAATGAGAATGATAATCTGTATTAGGTGTATCACACTGTCCCCATGCTACTAATTCTATTCCACCAATAAAAAAATTCAACATAAATTTTTTGCCAACTAAGATAGAATGGGAGTTTGGTTTTGATGGGTTTTTTCAACTTGGCTTGGCTCAACTCTCAAGCTGATTTTTTTTTTTTTTAATTTGTTTTATCTGTTTTTTTTTCTTGCTTTGTTCCATACTTCAAATTTTTCCCCGTTATAAAAACAAGTGATAACATGAACTAGATAACATTCTTTTCAGAATAAGCCTGCGTTTGGGGCAGGTACCCTACGAATTATCTAGGGTAATAATTATAAGAGAATTAAGACAGTATTATAGAATCATCTTTTGTGTTAGTGATATAAGTCCATAATTTTAAAAAATAGATTTTATTATTTAAGTCCTTGAATTTATATATTTTATAAAAAAAAATATTTTTTTATCATGTTCTATATATGAATACATATGACGGAAGGGAAAAAATAAATTGTAGTGCAGGATTTAATAAAAAATGGATCCTTATTATCAACAATAAATAAGAAAATTATGAGTATTAGTTAATTCAATTAATAAAATATCTTTTGATGATACAAAAATATTATGATTCGAATCCAACCATTGAATGAAAATGATATTTGGTTTTCATGTATATAATATTTTTAAAAATTTTATTTTATTTTTAGTTTTATCAATCTTATGTTGGGATTATATTTATTTATCATTTTTCTTTACGAAAGAATCAACGTAAAAATTATTAATAAAACATAATTACTAAAATATGATGAATTATATCTTTATTTAATAAAACATGGAAATCAAGGATTTAAATGAAAATATCTGAATTTTAAAAAATCACATTGAACAGAATTACTTTTAATTTCAGTGCTTTTTGGGGTAAAATTTTTAGCTCCAAGCTGTGAGTCTTTGAGTTACCGAAACAAACTGAAGTGAAGCCAAGAAGCTAAAGCTAAGCCATGTAAGCTGATAGTCACATAAGCCTTTCAAGTTTCTGCTGTCGGTGGTCCTGTCAGTGTTCGGATGTTAGGCTGTGAAACTGATGGCTTGACGCTTTCTTTTTTATTTCAGTATCTGTGAAAAAACACTAAATAAAAAAAAAAACAATTTGTTTGATTAATGAAACAACAAAACAATAAAAAGAAAACAAAAATTTTTATTTTTCTTCAAAAAAAAATCTAATCTTTCTCTTTTTCTCTCTCTATTTTTCTCTTACTCATTCACTTATTCATTCAGTTTACTTACTTTTTATTATCTTCACTTCTACGAAATTGATAGATTCACTAAAAGGGTCTTCTTCATTTCTCTCACTTTCCCTTAAGGTGAGCTCAATCTTGTCAGATTTTTAGCTCTTTTGCCGTTTTGCATTGATGGGTTGTTGTTGTTTTTGCCAAATCTGAGGTCAACATTTAATTTTTCTTTGTCAGGTTGTTTTGGAATCTAGTGTTAGTAGGTGCTTGCATTGGGGTTTTGTTCAGTGTGATTGGATTTTGAAGTCAGTGATCAGTGATTTGAGGTTTCAGATTTTCGTTCATTTGGGCTTGATCTACTGGTTTGTGTCCCCATTGGTATAATTCGGTTGAATCTGACTAGTTTCGATTGCTTTCTCTTGATTTGGTTCTGTTTGGCTACGGGGAAAGTTGAGGAAAGGGGAGTAAATTATTTTCTGGATTTGTCATTCAATGTTTGTTTTCTCATTTGTACTAAGTTGGCAATGTTCTGGTTTTTTGTTATTTTGTTGGTTCATTATGAAGTTTTGTTAATCTATTGGTTAATTGGTCTGTATTGCGGTAACCCAAAGTAATTGAGCTTTATACGTCTTGATTTGATTATCACTGTATCATTGATTAGCAGTTATTTATAGGAATTGGATTTGGTTTTTCTTGTTTTGGAGTGGGCTTAACTTCATTTAATTAGATTTATTTTTGTTTGATCTGCATTTTGGGTGTTCGTATCTTCAGCTTGGCTTATATGTTCATTTTTTTTTCCAACAGGAGGCTTGATGTTTTGATTGTGTGAACGTGGTCAGATCTGGAGAAGGGCGCGGTCTTAAATTGAAATTTTAACTGGGAATCTTGAAGTAAAGCAAAGCTGGCGACTTCACTAGCTTGGCGGTTCGCTGCCAGCAATGGCAACGGCCTTGCTACTAATGATGTGGTACTATTCTGCTTAGTTTATTATTCGTCATTATATCTGATGTAACTTAATGCAAGGTATTTAGTGGCAATATATAGATCTTGAAATGCTGCATGCGACAAAGTTTGTTTGGAAATAGGTATAGAATGTTCTTGCATTATTCATCAAAATGAGTATGGGATATATTACATCTCATTGTTCCCATTCTCACAACTGATATTATTGTTCTTTGCTGGGTCTTTTTTTTTTTTGCGTGTAAACTCTGTTAATCATAGCACTGTCCTCTCTCCCATAACGGTATTAAGCTGAGCAAGCAAGCAGGCAGCTTAATTTTCCACATACATCTGAAAGTTATGTTTGCTTGAGATTTCTCTCTCTCTCTCTCGCTCTGTTTGATTTCGTACTTATTTTCTTTCCCATCATGATTGCAGGAAAAAAATGGAGATGCAAAACTTCAAGATTCAGAGCCCCCAACTCCACATTCAGTCATGAAAATGGGTCTGAGGTCAGTCTGATTTAAAAATTTGCTCTGACTGTGAATTTCTTTTTGTCCATGAATGTAACCATTAACCACTATGTTTGTTGCACAGCTGTATGCTGATACATTTCATTTCTTTAATGGGTGCATATCATTCTTCTAGCTAAAATGAAAGGAAATGGACAGTATTTAGCTTCAGGCAGAATTGATAATTTCTTTGAGGTCCTTCTCTTTGAATTGTATAAGATAGACGGTTACTGCATTTGAGTCTAACCTGAAGATCTGAGACTCTGCAGTTACTTTATGTTCCTACGCTTTATCAATGAGAAGCTAATAGTAGCGACCTTCAGATTTTTCTATTCCGGTTTTAGTTAGAGCGATATTGAGTCTCAAATCATGCAGGCTGTCTTTACATCTTGCTATCTCTTTCAAAATGCTTGTCATATCCTCCGATTGTTACTATTGTCCATTTAACTTATCGCACACTTATTATTTGCGTGGTCATCTGTCTTTTCATGTTGAGCGATGAGTGTTCTGCTTTCTTAAGGCTTTATCCAGTACTCTTGACAGTGTTCCTTTTCCAAAAATGTGCCCAATAGTGCAAGATTTTAGATTGCAGTGGTCAACTGATACAATTCTAGATAAAGTTAGTTACATTCTTAATTACCTGCAGGGACCGCACTACCAGCATGGAGGATCCAGATGGAACTTTAGCCAGTGTTGCACAATGCATTGAACAGCTGCGCCAGAGTTCTTCCTCAGTACAAGAGAAAGAATATTCCTTGAGGCAATTGTTGGAACTTATTGACACACGTGAGAATGCTTTCAGTGCTGTTGGCTCTCACTCTCAAGCAGTTCCAGTACTTGTCTCCCTTCTTCGATCAGGATCACTAGCAGTCAAGATACAGGCCGCTACTGTTTTAGGTTCTCTCTGTAAGGAGAATGAATTAAGGGTTAAAGTCTTACTTGGTGGATGCATTCCTCCATTGCTTGGTCTCCTCAAGTCCAGCTCAGCAGAGGGTCAAATTGCAGCAGCAAAGACAATTTATGCCGTCTCTCAAGGTGGTGCGAAGGATTATGTTGGATCCAAGATATTTTCAACTGAAGGAGTAGTGCCGGTGCTATGGGAGCAGCTAAAGAATGGGCTTAAGAGTGGGAACGTGGTAGATAACTTACTGACGGGAGCTTTAAGGAATCTCTCTACCAGCACTGAGGGATTTTGGGCTGCAACAGTACAAGCTGGAGGAATAGATATACTTGTGAAGTTGCTTACTTTGGGACAATCTAGCACTCAAGCTCATGTTTGCTTTCTGCTAGCATGCATGATGGAGGAGGATGTGTCTGTTTGCTCCAGGGTGTTAGCTGCTGATGCTACGAAGCAACTTCTCAAGCTGTTAGGATCTGGTAATGAAGCCTCTGTTAGAGCAGAAGCTGCCGGTGCTCTTAAGTCTCTATCTGATCATTGCAAAGATGCAAGACGTGAAATAGCTGGTTCTAATGGCATTCCTGCTATGATAAATGCAACAATCGCTCCTTCTAAAGAATTTATGCAAGGGGAATATGCTCAAGCATTGCAGGAGAATGCAATGTGTGCTCTCGCTAATATTTCTGGTGGTTTATCTAATGTCATCTCAAGCCTTGGTCAAAGCCTTGAATCATGCTCCTCACCTGCACAGGTTGCTGACACATTAGGGGCTTTAGCTTCTGCTCTCATGATATATGATAGCAAAGCCGAGTCTACTAAACCATCAGATCCTCTGATTGTGGAGCAGACTTTGGTCAATCAGTTCAAGCCTCGCTTACCGTTTCTTGTGCAAGAGCGCACGATAGAAGCCCTTGCAAGTTTGTATGGAAATCCGTTGCTCTCAATTAAACTTGAAAATTCTGAAGCAAAACGTTTGCTTGTTGGTTTGATCACAATGGCAACCAACGAAGTTCAGGAAGAGCTTGTAAGAGCTCTTCTCAAACTCTGCAATAATGAAGGCAGTCTATGGCGTGCCCTCCAAGGCCGTGAGGGGATTCAGCTGTTGATATCCCTTCTAGGGCTTTCCTCAGAACAGCAGCAAGAATGTTCGGTTGCATTGCTTTGCCTTTTATCTAATGAAAATGATGACAGTAAGTGGGCCATCACTGCTGCTGGTGGCATACCTCCACTTGTTCAAATTCTAGAGTCGGGTTCTGCAAAAGCTAAGGAAGATTCTGCTTCCATTCTTAGGAATCTATGCAATCATAGTGAAGATATTCGTGCTTGTGTTGAAAGTGCTGATGCAGTTCCTGCATTGTTATGGCTACTGAAAAATGGGAGTGCAAATGGGAAAGAAATCGCTGCAAAGACTTTAAATCATCTAATCCATAAATCTGATACAGCTACTATCAGCCAGCTTACTGCATTATTAACAAGTGATCTACCTGAATCTAAAGTTTATGTTCTGGATGCTCTTAAAAGTATGCTGTCTGTGGTTTCCTTCAGTGATATACTGCGTGAAGGCAGTGCTGCAAATGATGCAGTTGAGACAATGATTAAAATTTTGAGCTCCACTAAAGAAGAGACTCAGGCTAAGTCAGCGTCAGCTCTAGCTGGAATTTTTGAAACCAGGAAGGACTTGCGTGAAAGTAGCATTGCAGTGAAAACTCTCTTTTCAGTGATGAAGCTGCTAGATGTTGGATCTGAATGCATCTTAGTAGAGGCCTCGCGTTGCCTTGCTGCAATATTTCTTTCAGTGAGAGAAAACCGGGAAGTGGCTGCTGTTGCACGAGATGCTTTGTCTCCCCTTGTTGTGCTTGCAGGCTCTCCAGTTCTGGAAGTTGCGGAACAGGCAACATGTGCTCTGGCAAATCTTATTTTGGACAGTGAAGTTTCAGAGAAAGCAATTGCTGAAGAAATTATTTTACCTGCTACTCGGGTTTTGTGTGAGGGCACTATTTCTGGCAAAACACTTGCAGCTGCAGCCATTGCTCGTCTACTCCATTCACGCAAAATTGATTACACCATAACTGATTGTGTGAATCGGGCTGGAACTGTTCTTGCATTAGTTTCATTTCTAGAGTCTGCTAGTGGATCTGTTGCCACATCAGAAGCTCTGGATGTACTTGCTATACTCTCAAGATCTGGAGGGGCTAGTGGGCATGTTAAACCAACATGGCAAGTTTTAGCTGAATTTCCAAAAAGCATAACTCCCATAGTGTCTTCGATTGCTGATGCAACACCCTTGTTACAGGATAAAGCTATTGAAATATTGTCGCGGCTTTGCAGAGACCAACCTGCTGTTGTAGGAGACGAAGTTACAGGTGCCTCTGGATGTATATCATCCATTGCTAGAAGGGTGATCAGTTGCACAAACCCAAAGGTCAAAATTGGGGGAGCTGCACTTCTAATATGTGCAGCAAAAGTTAATCACCAAAGAATTGTTGAGGATCTCAATCATTCGAATTCATGTGCCCCGCTTATTCAGTCACTGGTTACAATGCTTAGTGTTGTTGAGGCTTCTCCTTTGAGGAACCAGGGGAATGATGACAAAGAGGCCATTAGCATCTACAGATATACTTCAGAGGAAGCCAGAAATGGAGAGTCTGAGTCAAGCACAGCAGTTATTTTTGGTGAGAACTTAGCTATTTGGCTGCTCTGTGTTCTTGCATGCCACGACGAAAAATGTAAAATTGTGATAATGGAGGCTGGAGCAATGGATGTTCTTACTGACAGAATTTCAGATAGTCTTTCACAATTTACTCAGGTATCCTGCCTTCTTGTTGCATGTTGATTAATCCCCCTTCCCGGCCCCCGCGCCCCCCCCCCCCCCCCACCAAAAAAAAAAGAAATAATTGGCACTATCATACTGTGTGATATCGGGTGTATACGTATTTGCTTATTGTTATTAAACCATGGTTTTTTCCTGTGTGGTCATCTACACAGATGGATTATAAGGAAGATAGCAGCATATGGATTTGTGCTTTACTGCTTGCAATTTTGTTTCAAGATAGAGATATCATACGAGCACATGCAACCATGAAAGCTATTCCAATACTTGCAAATTTGTTGAAGTCAGAGGAGTCGGCTAACAGATATTTTGCCGCACAAGCAGTTGCCAGCCTTGTCTGTAATGGTAGCAGAGGAACTCTTCTTTCTGTTGCAAATTCTGGTGCTGCAGGTGGGCTTATCTCCTTACTTGGCTGTGCTGATGCGGATGTACAAGATCTTCTGGACTTGTCAGAGGAGTTTGCGTTGGTGCGTTATCCAGACCAAGTTGCCCTTGAGAGGTTGTTTAGAGTTGAAGATATAAGGGTTGGTGCTACCTCTCGGAAAGCAATACCTGCACTTGTCGATCTACTCAAACCAATACCAGATCGTCCTGGAGCACCTTTTCTAGCACTTGGTTTTCTGATTCAGCTTGCTAAAGATTGTCCATCCAATAAGATTGTTATGGTTGAAGCAGGGGCCTTGGAAGCACTCACGAAGTATCTTTCACTTGGCCCACAAGATGCAACTGAAGAAGCTGCTACTGATCTGTTAGGCATCTTGTTCAGCAGTGCTGAAATCAGGAGACATGAATCTGCATTTGCTGCTGTCAGTCAACTTGTTGCAGTTTTACGTCTAGGTGGAAGAGGTGCAAGATATAGTGCTGCTAAAGCTTTGGAAAGCCTATTTTCTGCCGATCATATTAGGAATGCAGAATCTGCAAGGCAAGCTGTTCAACCCTTGGTGGAGATTCTTAACACTGGGTTGGAGAGAGAGCAGCATGCTGCTATTGCTGCATTGGTTAGGTTACTGAGTGAAAATCCATCAAGGGCCCTTGCTGTTGCAGATGTTGAAATGAATGCGGTAGATGTCCTTTGCAGGATCCTTTCATCAAATTGTTCAATGGAGTTAAAGGGAGATGCTGCGGAGTTGTGTGGTGTTCTTTTTGGAAATACAAGAATTAGGTCTACAGTGGCTGCAGCACGATGTGTGGAGCCGCTTGTCTCTCTTCTTGTAACTGAGTTCAGTCCTGCTCAGCATTCAGTTGTTCGTGCACTGGACAAACTTGTTGATGATGAGCAACTCGCAGAACTAGTTGCTGCGCATGGCGCAATCATTCCTCTTGTTGGACTTCTCTATGGTAGAAATTACATGCTTCATGAGGCCATTTCTAGAGCTCTTGTGAAGTTAGGAAAGGATAGGCCTTCTTGTAAATTGGAAATGGTGAAAGCTGGCGTCATTGAGAGTGTACTTGATATCCTTCATGAAGCACCAGATTTTCTGTGTTCTGCATTTGCTGAATTGCTTCGAATACTGACCAATAATGCAGGCATTGCCAAGGGCCCATCTGCTGCAAAAGTGGTTGAGCCCCTATTTCTGTTGCTTACCAGGTCAGAATTTGGGCCTGATGGACAGCATAGTGCATTGCAGGTTCTTGTTAATATTCTGGAACATCCGCAGTGTCGGGCTGACTATTCACTGACCTCTCACCAAGCTATTGAACCTCTTATCCCTTTGCTTGATTCACCAGCTCCAGCAGTTCAGCAGTTGGCAGCTGAGCTTCTGTCACATCTGCTATTGGAAGAACAACTTCAGAAGGATCCTGTGACACAGCAAGTAATTGGTCCTCTCATTCGGGTTCTTGGTTCTGGCATACACATACTTCAGCAGAGAGCTGTAAAGGCTCTTGTGAGTATTGCGCTAACATGGCCTAATGAAATTGCAAAAGAGGGTGGTGTTGCTGAACTGTCGAAAATAATTTTGCAAGCTGATCCATCTCTTCCTCATGCCTTGTGGGAGTCAGCTGCTTCTGTTTTATCAAGTATTCTACAATTCAGTTCTGAATTCTATTTGGAAGTGCCTGTTGCAGTGTTGGTAAGGCTACTTCGTTCTGGTTCAGAAGGCACGGTAATTGGGTCATTGAATGCTCTGCTTGTGTTAGAAAGTGATGATGGAACCAGTGCTGAAGCAATGGCCGAAAGTGGTGCCATAGAAGCTCTTCTAGAACTTCTCAGATCTCATCAATGTGAGGAAACAGCTGCAAGACTGCTGGAGGTGTTGCTTAACAATGTAAAGATCAGAGAATCAAAAGCTACAAAATCTGCCATCTTGCCGCTTTCACAATACCTCTTGGATCCACAAACCCAAGCTCAGCAAGCACGGTTGTTGGCGACCTTGGCTCTTGGTGATCTATTTCAGAATGAGGGCCTTGCTCGAAGTGCTGATGCTGTTTCAGCATGTCGTGCACTGGTCAATGTCCTTGAAGAGCAACCTACAGAAGAAATGAAAGTGGTAGCTATATGTGCTTTGCAAAACCTTGTAATGTACAGCAGATCAAATAAGAGAGCAGTTGCAGAGGCTGGTGGTGTACAGGTTGTACTGGATTTGATTGGTTCAAGTGATCCAGAAACATCTGTTCAGGCTGCAATGTTTGTCAAACTTCTGTTTTCTAATCATACCATCCAAGAGTATGCTTCCAGCGAAACGGTCAGAGCTATAACTGGTAAGATCACTCTCGCTCTCTGCTCAATTTTGTTAACTGTGCTGATATAGGAGAATATACTTATGGTTTATGGTGAATACATAGTCAATTCTTCTAGTGTTATACAAGACGTTTGACTTGTCCAAATATTTTGTATATACTTGAAGATGTTATTGGCAACACACGATTATGCATTGAAGCTAGCCATCTAGTTCATCAGTACCTAGAAATTAATTTGCTGCTTCGATTTAAGGTTTCGTTTGCCAGCATCAGTGCATCACCATCTTTTTTTTTTTTTTTCCTTTTCAGATTATTTTGCTATGCAAAAAAATACTCATCTTTGTTGTTATATGCAGCTGCTATTGAGAAGGAATTGTGGGCCACTGGAACTGTGAATGAGGAATATCTAAAAGCTTTAAATGCTTTATTTAATAACTTCCCTCGTTTGAGAGCCACTGAACCTGCGACACTCAGCATACCCCACTTAGTCACAGCTCTTAAGACGGGTTCAGAAGCAACTCAAGAAGCTGCCTTGGATGCACTTTTCCTTCTCAGACAAGCTTGGTCGGCATGCCCAGCCGAAGTATCAAAAGCTCAGTCTGTTGCTGCTGCAGATGCAATCCCCTTGCTACAGTACTTAATCCAGTCTGGTCCACCTCGATTCCAGGAAAAGGCCGAATTCCTGCTGCAGTGTTTGCCGGGGACCTTAGTAGTCATAATCAAGCGTGGCAACAATATGAAGCAGTCGGTAGGAAACCCAAGTGTTTACTGCAAGCTTACTCTGGGCAACACTCCGCCGCGACAAACCAAGGTAAGATGCTTCCATTTTTGAAACTAATTCTATGATTTGCATCATAATGTTGGCACTTTCCCCTTTGTTATCATGATGTCAGTTGCATTTTGATCTATAAATAATAAAACTTTACTCCAATTGGGTAGGGTTAGTTTAAGGTCACTGGCACTTATGTTGCATCGTTCTTGTTCTTGGATCTGATCTTACGGTAAGTGAACTTGTTTTGGAAACTAAACAGATTGTGTCAACTGGTCCTAATCCTGAGTGGGAAGAGAGCTTTGCATGGTCCTTTGAGATTCCTCCAAAAGGTCAAAAGCTTCACATCTCCTGCAAAAATAAGAGCAAAATGGGCAAGGTAAGTTGAGGAAAGAAATTTTTTTTCTACATTTTCATTCTATCTCTGGTTTGTTACTAAACCAAATCTCGTTTGTTTTAACAACAGAGTTCTTTTGGGAAAGTAACCATCCAAATCGATCGGGTTGTAATGCTTGGAGCAGTTGCTGGGGAGTACACCCTCTTGCCGGAAAGCAAAAGCGGACCTTCCCGGAATTTGGAAATCGAATTCCTGTGGTCTAACAAGTAACAACCATTACAGAAGTAACTATCATCGGCTGCAAATTGAAATTGTAGGTAAAAGAAAAAAAACATGTCCAAGTAGAGAATTCTTTCTTTCCTTTTGATCCCGTGTTGGTTATTTATCAGTGTATATAGTCTTGCGAGAGATTTTTAATTTTTGTAGTCCTCTTGTTTACAGCCTTCAAAGTAGCCAATTGTATTGTATTCTTTTGTAACCTGATTTTTAAACATCTTATGGGACACAAGCCCTTTAAACAGAAGATATTGAGCTTATTTGTAATATTTTTTTAATTGAATTTTGTGTGCTCGTCAGTGTGAAAGGGGAAATAAGGATATTGGTCCTGGTCTTGTTATGCTGTTAATATTGTATCAATTGATTATGCAGTCAATTGCAATGCTGTGATGACTATAGACACACCATTTAGTTGAAACTCCACCCTTTTTTCTTAAATTTTTTATTATGATATCTTTTAAGTAATTGTGATTACATTTTATCTTCTTTCTTAGAAAGTCTCTCAAGTGAGATCGTATTCAGCCCAAAATTATCGGATCATCTAATCACACGTTAATGTATGTCTAAATACACACTACAGTCTTCACGTTATATATATATATATATATATATATATATATATATATGATTGATTATTTTGTAATTCAATGAATGATAATATGCCACATGAATTTATATAAAACTATTTATAGTTGTGGAACAAATCACTTCACATGTTTATTTATGTATGGAGATTAGGCAATCATGTTTAAAATTTTAGTTGTGATTTACAACATGTTTAAATCACTTCACGTGTTTATTTATGTATGAAGATTCGATAATCATGTTTTATTTGTTATATGTCATTTATTTATTAGATAATAAATTTCATAATATAACAAAATTAAAATTTTATTATTTAATAAATATATACCTTTAAATAGAGATTTAACTTTTGCGATGTCCAATATCACTCAAAACTAAATTATTTTGTTAATCTAATGCTAGTGTTTGAGAGTAAAAATTAAGGAATATTATTAAAGATTATTAATCATTATTTACTTTTGTCTTCATGCTCATGATAGAAAGAGTAATCACTCTCCCGTCCGTGATTAACGAAAAAGTGGAAGACATGGAGCTCACGTGTCCGACAAACGTCCACCCCAATCAACGCACGTTGTTTTCTCTGACACGTAAAGCCATCGGGACCACCTACGTGGCGTAATCTCAGCGAGCCTAATAATTAGCCTAAGAAAAAAAAATGAAACCTGGATCCATGATGTTTTAGTGATGTCAGAAATGAAAAAAATGTACACTTTTATTTCAATTGGGTCCATTAATGTATACTATAATAGTATAATTTAACTGGCATGTCGTGGTGCTGGAATTTAGAATCACACGTCCTTGTGTTTGTCCTATCAATTCATATATTATATTTAATCATATCAATTGTTATATGTTTAGCATATTTTTAGTATATATATATTTTTTAAATTTTATTATTTTAATAAATATAATTCAAAGATAATATATTTAAATTCTAATAAATTTTGATCTTCATATAATTATATGATAAATTTAATAGTTATGTTTGAATTAAAAAATGAGTAAACATTATTATTAATCATGTTAAAAATGGGTTCCCTTATTAGGAGCTCTATAATTGAGATAAGAAAATAAGTAAATAAATAATACAAATTTGATGTAATTAATAAACATGTTATTTTTTATTAGTTTGAACCCATTAATTTCTATTGTATTCATGATGTATTAGTAAATTGTGTCAAAAAATGGCAACCTCTCAACAATTGTATGGACAAACTGATTTCAATTACCATTGAACATATTTGATGGAGTTTTATGCCGAGCTAAATTTGACAATAAGAATTATGAGAACTGAGTTGGAATTCACTTTAAAGTTTTAAAAATTATTACTTTAATCCTAATTTTGTAAGAAAAATGGATCTATATGTTATTATCCCATCAATGAAAATTAAAAATCGTTCTCTATCCATGCTCGCCTCAGTTCTCATCTTGCACTATCATTCGCTAGCAGCAAAACACCAAAACACCAAAACGACGGCACCTCTTGCGTTATAGCGCCGAATTATCGTTACCATGAACGGAATATCTCTGACGATTTACTTGGCAGTGTTCTGGTTCCTAACGGAGAGCAGTGGAGCAGAAACGGTAATGTTTTCGACGAAGCTGATACACAGGTTCTCGGAGGAAGTGAAGGCGCTTGGAGTTTCTAAAAATAGAAATGCGACGTCGTGGCCGGCGAAAAAGAGCTTTGAGTACTACCAGGTGCTGCTCAGCAGCGATGTCCAGAAGCAGAAGATGAAGACTGGGCCGCAGTTTCAGATGCTTTTTCCTTCTCAAGGAAGTAAAACGATGTCGCTTGGAAATGACTTTGGCTGGTAAGAATGTGTAGAGGTTTGCAGTTTTTTCACTGAAAAAAAAAAAAAATTAGCTTTACATTACAGACGAGAAAAATTCGAGCTGGATTTTCACAATTTTAGAAATTTTGTTGAGTAATACCTTGTTTGGAGTGCTTCTTCATAATCACAAGCGCTTTATAATAAGCAGAAGCTTTTTTTTTTTTTTTGGGGTAAATTTAATTAACTTAAGTGCTAATGAGATTATAAAATCGCTGAAGTGTTTTCGAGGAAAAGCAATTAATAGATGCTTGCGTAAAACACATTTTCTTTTGGTACGACAATTACTTGGAAGTGTCTTCTAGTAAAAGCACTTTTATATAAAATACTTTTGTTTGAAAATGCTTTCTATGAAGTCACCATTAGTACAACTTAATCCATGAAAAATGCAAACTTTTCACTGACTTTTATTCAAGTCAAACTTAGGTCAAACACCAGTGTGTGTGTGTGTTGGAATATTTATTTGTATAAATTTACAGTCTTAGATATATTTCCATTGAGTCATGCTTTGTTTTGTTTTCCGATTTTTAGGTTACATTACACATGGATTGATATAGGGACACCAAATGTTTCTTTTCTTGTTGCATTGGATGCTGGCAGTGATCTGCTTTGGATTCCGTGTGATTGTGTACGATGTGCTCCTCTTTCTGCAAGCTACTATAATAGTCTGGTAGGCCGGCCATCTTTGCTTGTTGTTTCTTAAAAATATCGTTGCTTCTTTAATGATCCTTTTGTCAAATGTGAGGAAGGTAAAATGAAAATGATTAGTCATTGCTAATGATATGTATTTAATTCTTTGTATCAAGGAACTTGCAGAGAGTTTTCACTCAAGCTACTTATTTCTAAAAATGAACCTGGACTGCCTATGATACTTATCGTGTCCCTCTTAGGAAAAAAATTGTCGCTATGTCAATAAGCTTTGAAACTCAAAACTTGAGATTCTTAAGCTTTGGGCTTTCTGAGGTTTATGTGCTGATCCGATTACGCCTAGGTTTCTGAGTGGTAATTTTAATTGTGCATATTTTTTAATAATTTTAATTTTGATTGTGCATCAAGAGTGGTGTTAGATATTTTGGAACTAAAGGTTTCTTAAATATTCTAGTATTAGAGATGAAATATCTGTTCTCCATACAAAGTGTAACAAGGGCCCTGGTTTGTTGACTATTCTTAATATATATTGGAGCTTCTAAGGAATAATTCTATGCTTCACTAGTATTCACTTGTCAGAATTGCTTCTATAGGCCCGAGGAAATTTGTGCCACTGAACTTCCAAGTTTGTCCTTGCCCCTTGGGGTGATCTTCGGAGTCTCTTTCACACTGAAATTTTTGTTTTTCAAAGTGGCGCTGTAGGTGCTGTGGCTTTTATGCATGCATTTATTATTTTATAATTATATTTCATCATTTGATTTTAGTAATCATACTTATTAGCTGAAATTCACTTTTTTAAGGAATGGAGGGAAAAGGATGATTATTTTTTTGATGCATTTATTGTCCTGATTGAATGAACTTATATTTTTTTGGATAAGAGACTGAATGAATTTAGATAGTTAGATACTTCCAATGAATTCATAAAAAATGGAGTTGTGAATCCTCTATTAAGATGCAGGTTTAGCACTTATTTCCAATGATTGATTGGTAGATGCTCCCTCCTGTTTGGGGCATCTATTATGCAGGATAGAGATCTAAATGAGTACAGTCCTTCTGCTTCGAGTACGAGCAAGCATTTATCTTGCAGTCATCGACTATGTGACTTGGGGACCAGTTGTCAAAATCCTAAGCAACCATGCCCTTACACTATGGACTACTACACAGAGAATACATCAAGCTCAGGGTTGCTTGTTGAGGATATATTACATCTTATATCAGGAGGTGATAATGCATTGAAGAATTCTGTGCAGGCATCAGTTATAATTGGGTGCGTATATTCATATAGTTAATTTAAAATATCTTTTTATTGTTCCATTAAAGGGCTCTCTTGTAATTTCTTACTCAGTTTACATTTGCACCCTCTCTCCTGGAGTACAGTTGTGGTATGAAGCAGAGCGGTGGTTACTTGGATGGGGTTGCGCCTGATGGCCTCATTGGTTTGGGACTTGGAGAAATTTCAGTTCCCAGTCTTCTTGCTAAAGCAGGATTGATTCGGAACTCCTTCTCAATGTGCTTTGACAAGGATGATTCCGG
Source organism: Citrus x limon (assembly GCA_034663535.1). Taxonomy (NCBI): domain Eukaryota; kingdom Viridiplantae; phylum Streptophyta; class Magnoliopsida; order Sapindales; family Rutaceae; genus Citrus; species Citrus x limon. The sequence continues at coordinate 28,544,152 of CM067997.1, forward strand.
AAGAATATTTTTTGGGGATCAGGGACCAGCCACTCAACAGTCTACCTCTTTCCTGGCCTCTAATGGGAAATAGTATGAGTGGCCTATGCACCTTAATAAGCTTAGTCATTTCCTCTCAACTCTGTCTACTATTTCAATTTTCTTACTTACTAAGAATCGTAATTTGATTCAGCATAACCTACATCATTGGAGTGGAGACATGTTGTATTGGGAGTTCTTGTCTTAAGCAGACAAGTTTCAAAGCAATAGTGGATAGTGGTTCATCATTTACATTTCTTCCGAAGGAAGTATACGAAACCATTGCTGCAGAGGTACTTTTCTTCCCCTTTCAAATTGAACTCTGATGTGACTTCGTTATCAACCTGTTAAATGTAACTGTCATCTGTGATAGTTCGACAGACAAGTGAATGACACAATCACTAGTTTTGAAGGTTATCCATGGAAATGTTGCTACAAGTCCAGGTAAAGAGGCATGACCCTTCTCACTTCTTTCCTCCTCTGAGCTTGTGTGTGTTCTTGCCAATGCCTCCATTCATTCTTTTTCTCTTTTGTTTTATTTGGTTAACCAGTTCACAGCGGCTGCCCAAGCTTCCTTCTGTTAAGCTTATGTTTCCACAGAACAACAGCTTCGTGGTCAACAATCCTGTATTCGTTATCTATGGCACTCAGGTGGGTGTTTCTTAGATTTTTAGAATCTTTCTAGTGTGTTTGATGAGTTTGTGTCACTTGAAAAAATTTAAATGACCAAGAAACAAATTATGTAAACTCTTTTTGTGAGAATTCCTGAAGATATGGACTTTATTTCACTTTAGGTTAGTAAATTGTGTAAAGGTATCAAAGAAAATGTCTTTTATTTTCCACTTAATGAGAATTCTGAACCATTGTAAAATACTAAAGTCATTGCTCACTTTAATTTCCAACCTATATCTTGTGAATATTACCGAGCTACATTTCAGAAAGTATCTTGTGCTGCAGGGAGTTACTGGATTTTGTTTAGCCATACAGCCTGTAGATGGAGATATTGGGACAATTGGACGTAAGTATCCTCTGCTGCTTCCTTTTCCTTTCTTATTTGTTTGTTTATTTTGATTTTGGGGTTATTTTGGGTTTTGTTTATGTGAATTTCTGTACTAATGAAAAGAAAATTCATGCAGAGAACTTCATGACAGGATACCGAGTTGTGTTTGATAGGGAAAATTTGAAGTTAGGCTGGTCACACTCTAATTGTGAGTTCTTTCTCCTTTCCTCATTTCATATTTCTCCGCCACTTGGAAGGTTACATAATGGTAACGGTATGCCATAGTTCATTGGTTTCGCATGATCCAACAATCTGTGCACTTCTTGACTCAATTTAATTACGATTCATGTCCAGGTCAAGATCTAAATGATGGTACAAAGTCGCCTCTCACTCCTGGGCCTGGTACCCCATCTAACCCGTTGCCTGCAAACCAAGAGCAGAGCAGCCCTGGTGGACATGCGGTTGGTCCTGCTGTAGCAGGAAGAGCTCCCTCTAAACCATCAACTGCCTCAACCCAACTCATCTCATCAAGGTCTAGTTCCTTAAAGGTGCTGCCGTTTTTGCTTTTATTGCGTCTGCTTGTTTCAGCTTCTTAAGTATATATACAAGCGCCTTTACTAGCTTGAATTTAATAATGTAGCTAGCAGTCTCGCATGTAAATCTAGGTCTTTTTTAATTTCATTATGAATTTGGAGCATTCTTGTCATCCATTGCCTCCAGTTTTTCTTCATAGGCCATTGGATTGATTTGAGCTCGCAGGATGTGAACTGAATATCCTTTTCTCTAATATATGTAGCCAATTGGATTGATTTGAGCTCGCAGGATGTGAACTGGATTTCCTTTTCTCTAATATATGTAGCCTATCTCTTAATTTCAAGTCTGAGTCTGCTTTATTGGTATAGCTGACCTGTATTGTTATATGTTTTCATTATTCTCTCTATATCGGTATGGCTGATCCATTATATCATTGCATTATCTGTTAGATTTTCGATGTAAAACTTCATACTACTTACTTAAATGTATAAATTAAATGACGTGTAAAGGAAAAAAAGATTGTATTTATTCCTGGAAATGTTTGTATTTCTGGAATAGTACACACACTGTTGTTTGATCATTGAGTTGTACTGTGAAAAAGTTCCATCAAATAAATAAAAAGATCTAAAATTTTAAATTTTTAGAAGACAACTTGAAACTGCTATACATTAATGGTGTGTTTACTTCTTGGAATAAGGAATGTGAATGGAGGAATGAAAATCAAAGCTATGTTTACTTTTCAATTTTTACTTGACAAAATTGAATTTGGGAATGAGAATAAATTGTGTAGGTCCCACATAATTTGGGAATAAAGAATGAGAATCTCATTTAAGGGTGGGCATAAACCCACAACCCATGGGTTTACCCAAACTCAAATCAAATTAAATGGTTTGGGTTGGGTAAATCATGAAAATGAGTTAGATGTGAGTTTTATATAGAAAACCATTTCATTATGGGTTGGGTATGGTTTACCCATGGGTCATGAACAAAACCCCAATACTCTAATTTTTCAAATGAAATAAATGAATACAAATAGGTAAAATATTTTATTATTTATCTTATAATAAATTTTTATTTGTCATTCAAGTTTTCTTATAATAATTTTTTTTATCATTTTACTAATATTTTTCTTATATATTTATTATAAGAAAATTTTCACAAAATAAATAAGTATAAAAAATTTTTATTATTAATTTTTTTGTTCATATCAAAACATATATTTCTTATTTTTAATACTTTATTTTTTATTTAGTTTCTATTCATGTGATTTATTTTATTTATAATAAATATAAATAAAAGAGTAGTTGAAAATAAGGGTAATATTGTAAACTTATACTATTAGGGGGGTTTTTGGCCATTATAAAAACAGAAAGGGGAAAAATGATATATGTTGATTACTGTAGGGGAGAAAGTGGCAATCTCCCTAAAATTAAGCATATAAGTAGACAACATAACGCAAAACTACCAAAACGATAAATAAAATCAAATATTGCATAATTAAATAAATAACAAGTGGCAAAATTTATTATTAGATTGTTAATGTCATGTTTGTGAAAGTTTATTATTAAAGTGTACGTTCTTATTTATTGAGAAATAATAATTTTTGTGATTAAACTTTATTTTGATTTTCTAGTATTCTTTAATTTAAGGATTAAGTTATTATAAAACTTATAATTTTTATCCACTATATTTTTTTATATTTTAATATCAATTTAATAATAAATAACAATTAATAATTATTATAATTTTGATATAATTAAGTTTTATTAAAATAAAAATTATTTTGATAATAAAATTCAAACCAAACCCAAACCAAACTTAAAATATTTGGGTTGGATCCAAATTTGTATGGTTTAGTTTGGGTTGACTTAAAATCCAACCCAAACCAACCAATGCCCACCCCTAATCTCATTCTCATGGGGGGTTGGGAATGAAAATGTGGGAATGAGAATGAAATATAAATTTACTTTTTATCCTTATAATTTTTTTATATTTCCTAAATTACCCTTGTTCAAATCACAAATAATTTTATTATTTTAAATGTCATTAATAATAATAATAATTATTATTATTATTATTATTAAATTTTATTAACTTTATTATTTTAGTTATTATTAACTATTTTTATTTTTATTAATATTATCATTATTAACAATAAAAATAATGATAAAAATAATAATTAATAAAAATAATTAATTTATCATTATTAACAATATTATCATTATTATTGTTATAATAATAATAATAATAATAATAATATTATTATTATTATTATTATTAATAAAAGAACAATAACAATAATTAATAATAACTAAAATAATAAAGTTAATAAAATTTAATAATAATAATAATAATGTAATTTGCATTATCTACATACATATATAAATATTATTATAAAAATGATATTAATTAAAATAATAATAATAATAATAATAAATGTTAATAATGATAATATTAATAAAAATAATATTAATAGTAATTAATAATAACTAAAATAATAAAGTTAATAAAATATAATACTAATAATAATAATAATAATAATAATAAATGTTAATAATGATAATATTAATAAAAATAATAATAACAATAATTAATAGTAACTAAAATAATAAAGTTAATAAAATTTAATAATAATAATAATAAATGTTAATAATGATAATATTAATAAAAATAATATTAACAGTAATTAATAATAACTAAAATAATAAAGTTAATAAAATATAATAATAATAATAATAATAATAATAATAATAATAATAAATGTTAATAATGATAATATTAATAAAAATAATAATAAAAATAATTAATAATAACTAAAATAATAAATTTAAGTTATTATTAATTATTGTTAATATTATTTTTTAATAATAATAATAATAATAATAATAATAATAACAACAACAACAACAACAACAACAATAACAACAATAATGATAAATTAATTATTTTTATTAATTATTAATACTATGAGTATTTTGATAAATTGATTCACATTCCCATTTCTCATTCCCATTTATTTTGCTAAGTAAACATATCAATGGCATTCCAGCACATTCTCATTCTCATTTATTTTTGCCAAGTAAATATATATATATATTATTTATTTATTTTTGTTTTAGTGAATCTTCAATGCAAATATAAAGAGATATACACATACATTCTTATTGGTGAGAAAGCAAGAGGACATGTATCCTTGATCTAGCTTCATTCTTAAGTAAAAAAACTAATTTAACACGCAGGATTGCCCATGGATTTCTTGCGCTACTACTTAAACTTTCGCACACTGCCCCACTTGCCATCTTAATCTCTTTTCTTACGTCCTTAAAAATCTTTGTTGTAGCATCTTTTGAATTCTTTACCTTCCAAGCTTCATCACATATATATAGAGAGAGAGAGAGACACACACACGTACATATATATAAACCCGCACATACATATATATGTACATGCTTCGTGTTTGTGTGAGAGTGAGAGAGAGAAAGAGAAGAGATGTATACCTTTGAAGTGTTGAATCTCCGTCGCACACCACCACGTAGAGAAGCAGCCATTCGTTAAACAGACCTTGAAATGTTTTTTGCGAAGTCTCAGTGAAGCTAAACGAGACTCTGTTCCCAGTGAAGCTGGAAAATCGAGAGCCATCAACTATATTAATTAGATATACATATATAGATATGTATGCGTGTGTGTGTGTGAGTATTATATGTGTGTGTAAATATGTATATATGCTCAATCTTATTCCTATACTATGCTCTCTGACTTTCACTGAATGAGATTCATGTATTTATTTAGCTATTTCTGTAGGAGCGACGAAGGCATTTCATGGATTTATTTTTGCCTTGGAGCAAAAATGCCCTAGTGAGCAACGACTTTCGGAAGGGAAGTGAAATAAATAAATTAAACAAGAAAGCATTTAAGAGGTGTATATCAGTAATCTCTTTATCAATTAATAATGTTTAGTAAATTTAATTAATTAATTAATTATATTTTTTAATTTTAAAATTTAAATTTAGTCTTACTAGAAGAAAAGAATATCTCCCCCTCAGACTGGTAACGAGAAAGGAAGCACTTTTATATAAACATAACTTGGAGAAGAGGTGGAGGGAGATAGTTGAAGAAGGAAGTGTGCCCGCCAAGGCAAAGGAGAAATTGTTGGAGGATGGAACTTTGGTAAGACAAGTTCCAGTCCTTGAACTGGACGCCGGGGAGCATATAAGTGCAGTGTCCGTGGATATATCCATGCGAGCTCTACTCAGCACCGTGGATTATGATGCCAAGGTAGTAGACATCCCACAGCACGTGAAGGGGGTTAAAGTTTTTGACCGAGAAGACACTGAAGAAGAAATGTCGGACATTGTTAAAGTTGTATGTCCGCACATTATTACGGTAGTTGTTAGCCTAAAAGGCTACACATAATGTAATTTTGATGATAACAAACATATGTCTTAAGTGATACTATAATATATGTGCATTTATTTTCAAAAACCATCATGCAAGTGGTGATTGTATTAAATTTAATTACACATATTATACATACATTTGATGTATTCTAAAATTCCTTCAGCAATCTCAACTTAATTTGTCAATTACATTGTTGATTCATGTAAATGAGTAGTTTTAAAATATATTTTCGTAAAATAAAAAGGAAGAAATTTATTTCGTCTTTTTTTATTTCCCAGTACGTGTATAATAGGAAGTTTGTTTTCAAAATAAAGTAGTCAAGAAATGGCTAGTATTAATTATTAACAAAAAAAAATTACAAATAATTTTCAGCGAAGGAAACAAACAAAAAAGTCTACAACCTTTAATTGCGAGCTTTTTAAATTGATGGCATTAATTTGCAGGGGCTTAAAGCACCAATGCAAGGATTTTATCATAAGCTTTGCTTCTTCCCCACACGAATCAATCAGCAGATTAGATGTGATAATATCAGGTTTACGCCGGTACTTTTCATGCGGGAAAGTACAGATTCCATTTCTTTTATCATCCCTTTTTTTCCATATGCATCCATTACAGTATTACACCATTGTATGTATAGATACCAGAGGGAAGGATTCTCTCATCGAGTTCTTTGAACAAAGCATCTTGAAAACAAAAGAGGACCAAATTGTTCAAAATAAAAACTCTTTAGGTAGCAGAAGACTTTTACTAAATTAAAAGACTTTATTGATATTTTATAAGAGAGACACTACAATACTCACGGTTTATTCTTGTTTCTCTCTTCTAATTCTTCACTTTTCACGTGACGCGTTACATGCGTACGACAATGAGCTTAGGGCTATTTGTAGTAACCTATAACTACAAACCACACAAATATTAAATTTCAAAAATTGGACAACTACATTTTACAAATATTTTTAAATATTTTAGAGATTTCTAGATTAAGATATTTTTACCATCAGTAGATATTTTAGATTTGAAATATCTTCAAATCTCTACAATTCTTAAATCTTCCATAGATTGAACTTTGAAACTTAGGCTTGGACAAATATAATTGGATTAGATTATGAAATTGATGTTGGATTTTTAACAAAGCATTGACTTTATCTACATTTCCAGCTTGAGCCAAAATATTAAAAGAATGTTGTACAACCGTTATGAACTCTGAATAAATACCCATATCAGCAATGTACCATCGTTGTTTCGGAATCCATCTGAACACCTGAACGTGCAATAATTAAGTCAATCAAATTGTTTACTTTGTTGAAGAAATTTACGAGTGGCAATGGCTGTTGGGAAAATATGCTCTTTAAAAGCATATGTGTTTATTTAATTGTAATAAATATTTTTTCTGATTAATAAAATTAATGAGGTATTTTATTCAAATATCTTAATTGCACTAATATTTTGATCAAAGTCCATTTAATCATATTATATGTATTTATGTGATCACCATGTAGATTCACAGAAGACATAAATATAAGTTATCTTATGATTAAATAAATTTAGTTCGCAGTTGATAAATAAAGTTGGGCACTTTATTTAGGTATAGACTGTAATGAATTCATTGAATGATTTGTCTTAATCATGTATGAATTTATTAATGTAGTACGACTACATTGAACATGATCACATATGAGATTTAATTAACATTGAAATGACTGTCAGACTTATTAAATCTCATAGGCGTTGATTTTACTGTAATCTTAATCTTGAGTTAATTATGATTTCATGATTGTAATTGTTATTCCATTTGAGTTACCAATGAGCACGCACGACACATTCTTGTAGTCAAGATTACCCGGTATTTTGGTGGGAGCAATTATGAGTATTTGAGTTATGGATTAACAATATAGAATTTGTACAACACATCTCTTGATGGGTTTTCGGCACTTGATCATAGAATTCTCTGGCCAGAGTGTGTCAACATATTTAGTATGTTGAAAATGATCATTAGAAAAAACCAATAAATATCAAGGAACAAGATGTTATTAAATTGATTGGACAGTTGAGATATCAATTTAATTAACGATGTGGTACAAATGATTGTGCAGTAAAAAAATCAATGTGGCTTGGGACGAATTATTATTCGAGCATACAATTATGGAGGTCAATTCCAATCTTTTAGTGGAGTAGATTTGAAATTAAATAATTAGGCTAATTTAATTACAGGCCTAATTGTTATAGCCACTATTGTATGTTTCCAAATGATCCCGGGTTAGCTCATTTAATTGATTGCACCACTACTGGACTAATAAGTAAGATAACTAGTTATTTGAGTCAAAAGCCTAAATATATCTTTTAGTGGGAGGCTCCATTTAATTAGCTTGTGTGTAAGGGGCCTTATGTTATTTTACAAGGTGGGTCCCTTATAGAAAAAGTAAGTAACGTGAGTTTTATTTTTTGATTATTTGGAGCCTAGGATTTTCACTAAAAGTAGATATAAAAGGCTTATTTTCTCAAAAGAAAAAAATGACACTTTATACAGATCAGAGAAAAAGATTTTTCTCTCTATTGTTGAGAGAAAAATTTTCTCGTGCTAGTTGCTTTGGTAGTGATAAAGGCGCCCACACGTCAAGTGTAGATCAAACCTGAGTTATAACCTGGAAGATCATTGGTGCCAGTTCGTGTTCTAACAAGCGTGGTGGTGACGGATCGTGATCTAACAGGAGTGGTGGTGACGGATCGTGATCTCGGAGTGTAAATCACTTCAGTGGAAAAAGCCAAATCGGATTTTCAAGGTACGATTTCTAAATTACGTATTCTTATATATTATATGAGAGCGATCTTAAAAAGGTTTTATAAAAATTTTAAAAACCTGATTTTTCCCCAACAATGGCAACTTTGGCATTGACATACCTTTGCTCCAAACTTATTTTCTCTATGCACAAAACATGTCAATTTTGCACTAAACTCGCTGTGATCATCCGTTAACACTCATTATGTTTCATTTCTCTTAGCTAATCTTAGCGTGATCACGATGTTTACGTCATAGTTGTAAACTGCATAAGATAACAATGCTCATGTATAAGGCCCAATTAAACGTCTCTCTCTAAGACTAAATGAAATATGGAGACACAAACGCAATTGAAAGTGCTTTCTAAAATATCAAATAGTAAGTGCTTCTCTATAAAATACTTCAAGATCCTTTCTTCTATCAAATACTTCTCTAAAAATCAGTCTCATTGTTTTTTAATGCAAAAAAAAGCGCTTGTGTTTATTTCAACAAAGCACTACAAACAGACATAACATTTTTTATACTTCCAAAAACCCGCACAGTATATGATGTGACAAGCACTTCAAGACAGGCCATAAGAAAACTCAAAACACATAAACACGAACAAAAGCACAAGAAACCTAACAAATGCCAACTACCCAGAAGCCAAAATTACTGAAAAAGTCCATTAAAAATTTGAAATTGAAATTTAAAAACTCTATTTGGGGGAAATTCTTGAAGATGTGGACTTTATTTGTTTAATTTTGGATTAGTATACTAGTGTGTAAAGGTATCAAAGGAAATGTGGTTCATTTTCCATTTGATGAGAATTCTGAACCATTTTTGGATATAATTAAGGATAAGATATTTTAAAAGCAATGCTCATCATTTTCCAACTTATATCCTGAGTATATTCCCTGTATGCAGGGAGTTGATTTCGTTTAGCAATACAAGGCATTGGGACGATTGGATATAAGTGCAATCTCTGCTGCTCGCCGGTCATGAACTGGATTTCCCATTCTCTTATATGCGTGTGTGTGTGTTGGTAAGCAGTTTCTTCATTTCAAGTCTGTATGTTATTAAATTCGTGTCATGTTCGAATGCTATTTTGTTTGAGCTTGCAATTTAATTATGAGAATTGACCTTTAGCCAACACTGACAAGATTAGATTCTCTTGCCGTAATGTAATGTTGTTTCCACTGTTTCACAACATCATGGTTAAATCCTTAACTCATGAGGCTTGAAAGGAAGAGCAAGAAGCTAATCATTGCCTCAATAAAATCATGTATACGAGAATCAAGATGACAAATTTATTGATAGACATTCAACAATTCCCAAATAATTCATTTTACTTGTGATATGTGATCTGAAGCAGAGGCTAACAAAGTATTCTAAACCATATAGTGTCTAGCTAAAATTTAGCAAGCTTGACCAAAGCCACAAGCATAAATTCAAAATGCCAGACTGTTTCATTATCATTAGAAAAATTTCCAAGGTATCACTATTGTCTCACACTAAAAAATTATGACGAACAATGCCCTAAAATTTTTCTTCAGTGGGATTGCGAACCCAGTTGTGTCCCCTCAGATTTGTCCATGTACCAAAATTTGTGAGCTCCCAGCCTGCTTGCAGGCTGATGAATGATATATATGGCGGTAACTGATCAAGTGGAGCCTTGGTGCAGAAGGTGAGAATTGTAGCCACAGGTCTGAAAGAGTGGAATTTGCCCTGCAAAATTTAACCACATATAAATAAATATTTCTTGAACTAATTTATCATGGAATCAACCAAGAACAGTCCACAATGCAAAGATGTATAAATTAATGAAATTTTAATTTGGAGAGAAAAATATTTAAGTATGCAACAAACTAACAAACCTCTCATTCAGCTTTGAGCATCATCCTGGTGCTGAGTTCAGCAAGAAAGAACCAAATCGAAGATGATGGCAGTAGCCAAAAGAGAGTGTTGTGACCGCAGAATGGTGTCCTTGTCTCCGCGAAAATTTCTGATGTGTACTCATCTATGGCTCTCTTGCTATCCCCAACATATGGCACATACTACAGAACACAAATACCCTACCAAGAAACAACAGTCAGACCGATTAGCAAAAACTACAATACTTCTTCTCTAAAAGCTATACAAATGACAGTCGATCGCCAGCACTTGTAAGAATCTAAACTGCAAATGTACCTTGATTCCAGCCCCCAACAAGAGAATCAAACGAAACAGATTTCATCTTAGTCTGGCTGCTCTTTTAAAGTCCATCTCCACCAACCAAACTGTTCCTCCGAATGGCCAAATCAATCAGCCTTGCAAAAAAAGGGGGGAAAAAACACAACAATTTAACAAAGAAAAAGCACGATCTTATGTTTCTCTACAACTATTTAACTGACCCAACAAAAGGAAAATGCAAGAAAATCAGATTTTAAAGAACCTGAAATCTCAGCTTCATTTTTGTCCAAATGAAGCAAGAAGGCTCTCCGTTGTAACATTCATCCCAACAATCACTTACCGTACCTCTCAGTATTGACCGTCCACAATACTACAACAATCTTATCCGGTTTGTGTTCTTACTTGCACTATCTAATTACCACGAACAAACCACATGAATTAATCAATTAATCATATCTTTCACAAAAGAAGACAAAATAATTAAAACCCCTGTGACAAAAACAAGTAATTGACTATATGTACCGAATGTCTTTGATGTTTTGTGGCATTTGACCCTTGGCTCCCTTGATCATTTATTGGCACCCATAGTTGGTGGAAATGAAATCAGTCAAGTGTCGTAGATTTCAAGAAGTGGAACCATTGATCCCTTGTAGGGCCTTTGTTGCTTTTCATGGAACTTATGTCCCGTCCTCCAAACATAATGTCACCTGGATTGACCTAAATTTAAAAGCAAATCCAATTGAAATTTTAGATTAATTTTAAATCAAATATGATAAATTACATCAACAAATATTTCATTCTAACGAAATTATCACAGGGAGAATACTTTTGAATGGAGCAAAGGACCCAAGAACACCCTAGAGCATGAGGCACACCAACTTGTTCCAGTCCACACAGCTACAAAATCAACTGCTCTGGCTTACCGTATCCATTGTTTATTTCCAAAACTCAAATAAAGCCAAATAAAAAAATACAGCTACAGAGACCAGAAGGAACCTCAACTAATTCCCTGCACTCACAGAAGCCACGAATTAATAACTTTATTTCGATTTTTTTAAAGGCACTAATGACTTTATTGATCACTTGTTCTTCATAGCCCAAGTTTTTCTACCAATCAAGGTGTTCTTTCTAACAACAAATAAATCGGCCCTGCAAAAACAGCACAAAAACCAACAAAGCAATAGCATTAATTTAAGGTGGAAGCAGAAATGTCAGCTTCATTTTTCTCTAATGAAGAAAGAATGGAGGGTCATTAAATACTTACAAGAGGAGCCTTGGTGAGGTAGCTGAGAAATCCGCAGGATGGAAAAAGTAGAATTTGCCCTGCAAATTTATATTTAATATATTTATCTTCAAGTAAAAAACTTACTAAAGAGTCAAGAGTCCAGAAAGCAGAGAAATTAAATTACGGAATTCTAAAGTTGAAGAGACAAATGAGGCTGCAGTAAACAAAACTCTCCTTCAGCTTTAAGCAGGCGTTCTGTGTTGAGACTATCTTTTCGAATCTGATAAAAGAAAATTGGTCTTACATATATAGGATGATTTCAAACTCATCCAAAAACCTTAAATCCATAAATGGTTAATATTCCCAAGATAAAGCAGAGAGCTGTTGATGAAAGCAAAATCATAACTCAAAAGAAATCAGAAACTTATTCTCTCCGTGTACCACAAACCACTACAGCAGCTGTCACAAGCTGCCAATCCTCTGTAATATTAATTCATTATAATTTGCTCTCGAAATGATACAAAACTTAGCATCATGATGAAAATTTAAGCTGATGCAGGAAACAATTCCCTATAATTTTTCCCACAATATATTACCTTTTGTCCTTGTCCATATTTTACATATCCACATCTGATATGAATTACTCTTGGAAACCAAGTAATGCATATTGTGACATTGGATTTGGAATAAATTGGCATCACATGATGAAAATATCTTCTTATAGCGGGAATAATGCTCAAGTAATTTATTTGAATTGAAGAAAATATAGTCAATTATTTCGGTCATACAATCTGAAATATATATATAAAAACTGTTGCATAAAATAGACCAGATAACTTATATGATACATGCTAGAATGAGAAGGTGTTTGAAATATATATATATAAACTCTTGCTTAATATCGACCAGATAGCTTATATGATACATGCTAGAATAAGAAGGTGTTTGATACAGTGAATCAAGTGCTCGATGAAGTGCCACGCTGAGGCAACTCAACATGGTGCTCATCTCCAGCTCATCCAGAAAATATTGACATGAAAGATGACTCAGCAGAGGAGTGATTTCTCAGCAGCACTCTCAAGATTTCTATAGATAGCTTGTAGATAAGAATGAAGGGTTGTATAAGAAAGGTGAACTCTGTCCTCTGTAAAGGACGGGGAATTGTGTCCATTAGATGGAATCAAAGGGAGCCAATTAATAAGCAATAAAGCTGTACTTGAACTGAGCATGACTTGTTAAACAAGAATGAATTTTTGTACACATATTTAAATAAGAAATGAAATGCAACTATGCTGAGCAATATTTTATTCTTCTCTCCGTAGTTCTGTGTTTTGAACTTTAGTTCTTAATAAGCTCATTCATTTCTTAACTCCACAGAATTTGATGACTAAAAGAAAATAGCTGGGAGAGATGGTAACTGCAGCTGTTCTGAACACTTTGAAATTACTGTGAAAACTTCTGCTAATTCCTGCAAAAGCGTTGTAATGTGTCCATAAAGGTCGGATCTTGGAGAACTTGAACAAAAATTAACGATATTTGGTACAAATATAACTTTTAAAGTCTAAAAAATAATAACCCAAAGTTTTTTATCAATACGTCAAATCACCTAATCTTTTGAGCCTCAGTTCCAAGAATCTACAAAAAACTTTGTAGTAGGGGCTTAAAAAAGCTACAATTGCTCGGAAGCGAAACCAGACAGCTTAAATTAGTAACAACTGCTGCTTCCAGACTATATGACAGGTTTTAGAATTTGATCCAGATTTTGTTCATTTAACTTCTTATATTACAAATAACTAATAAATTAAAGAATCAGCTAACTATGAAGAGAAGAAAATACCTTTTGGGTCAATGGTACTAGCTCATTGCTGCTGCAATTGAATTCAACGGGAGCCACCATGCACATAATCACCTTGAATTTTGATTAAAGGAATGCGAGAGATCTTTGACCAATCCTCTTCTGTGTCTTTTCTGAAACGTTCTTCTAAAATACGGCAAGTGCGAGTTGTTTTAATTTAGGAAATGCAATAACCAATGGAGTTGTAGATGTGGCGTGATCACTTCATATTCCAAAAAATCATCGCCCACTCTTTTTACTCTGCATAAAAACAATTTCAAGTGTTTCACAATAAGAAATCTCTTTTTTGACAAATTAAATTGAATTTTTAACTTAATTTAGAAACAAGTTATGAAAAAATTAAGAGCAATCCTGCAAAATTAATCTATGATTAATATGTATTTATTTTAAACGAACTTACTAAAGTTGAGTTAACAATCCAGAATCTAAAGATGTTCAATTACAGAATTCTAATAATTCTAATAAGGGAAAATATCCACCGTCCACCCGTTTTTTACACCTTTTTCAAAAATACACAATTCCTTCATTTTTTGGCTGGAATCCACCTAAAGTTTCATTTTTTTTCACTTTTCCACTTCCGTTTGGAATCCGTTAAGAAAACTAACGGAAATTTAAAAAAATGACCATTTTACCCCCAAAACGAAAATTACAATTTCACCTAAAAAATTATAAAAAATAATTATATTAAATCTAATAATTTTCCCCATCGGTCAGTAAAGAAATTAATTCCACAACCATCAAATACAGGTTTTTTTTTTAAAATATGTCGGTAATTAGAATGCTAAATTATAACAGTAGTATTAAAAATAGCCCAATCTCACAAACCATCAATTGAATTTAAGATAAGTAAAATTTTATTATTCATTGAGTTATAATCTCTAGTAGTTAAGATTTTTTTGTACTTCATTAACGTACCAATAATGATATTCATCATTAAATCTTATTATTTTTGGCATTTTTTAGGGTGAAATTTTAATTTTCGTTTTGGGGGTAAAATGGTCATTTTTTTAAGTTTCCGTTAGTTTGCTTAACGGATTCCAAACGGAAGTGGAAAAGTGAAAAAAAATGTAACTTTAGGTGGATTCCAGCCAAAAAATAAAAGAATTGTGTATTTTTAAAAAAAGTGTAAAAAATAGGTGGACGGTGGATATTTTCCCTTCTAATAATTCTAAAGTTGAAGAGACAAAAAGAATTATGTAAAAAACAAAACACTCAATCAGCATTGAGTAGGATCCTGGTGCTGTCAGCATTGCTTTTGAATCAAAAGAATAAATAAAATGCTCTTATTCCAAAAACCTTAATTCCAAATTAAAGAAAAAAATGTAAATCTTCCCGAAATATAGCGGAGAGCAGAGGAAGAAACCTCAAAATCACGTTGCATGGCTGTAAAAACCATAACTCATGCTTATTATGATACTGGATGATTGAACAAAGCTGGGCATTAATTACATGATAAAAAACCTGTAAAGTGATTAAACGGACTACTTAGTACCTTAGTTGCACCTGAGTTTCTCAATTTCAAAATTCAACAGGTCACAGGGTTTGGTTCAGACTTGTCATACCACAAAAGAATATAGTGAATCCCTGAAAAACGGACCCTTAATCTAATGAAATCCCTAGAAGTTCAATTAATACCATCTCAAATAATTAAGTCTCAACTAATTACTTTTAATTATTAAATAATTAAAAAGTAGTGTTGCATACATTCTTGACCAGATAACATATATATATATATGATGGAGGATTTGGTTCAATAAATTACAAAAAAGCGAGTAAAAAAAAAAGAAGAAGCAAAGATCGAGGAGAAAATACCTAGGATTTGAAGGTAATTTACCGCAGCTAGCCACTTGCTTGTGAAGAATATATTACAGTGCAATTGCTCATATATATATATAGCTGCAAAATTGTTGCAATCATAAAAGTAAATACCTTATTAAATTAAAATATTATAAACTGTTACTGATAAATTAAATTAAGATGGAACCAAGAAGAAAATACCAGTCAGTGGTAACTGTTGCTAGCCGTTACTGAACCAACGAGGGCCCCCTTGCACGTAATCCCATTTAAATCGGATGTTCGGAATGTGAGAGATGTTTGACCAATCCTCTCCTGTGTCCTTCTTGAAACGTTCTTCTAAAATAGGACACCAACCAATCCACAATTCCTCCAGTGTTGTGCTCCGAAGAAGTTGGTCTGGCACCGACTTCAACTTCCCACAACTAGTAATCTTTAATGCCTTTAGTTGTGGCATGATTGTAATATTATCTTCTTTTCCAAAATCCCACTCTTCCCATTCTTCTAAATAAGAAAACTCCAGTTGTTTTAATTTAGGAAAGGCAATAACTGAGGAAGATGTCCCAATGCCATGAAGATGATCTCTACTTTCTACTCCCAAAAATTCATCATTCACTTTTTTCACTCTGGACAGACTACCTATTGTGAGTATTTCAAGGAACGTCAATTTGCCCAAAGGAGGCAATTTTACCAAAGGGCAGATTATGAGTCTTAATTTCTTCAGTTTGCATAACGACACTATCCAAATGGGGAACAAAGTCTTGCCTTTATATACTGATATTTCTATTGACTCAAGATTTGGAGGTGGTCTTAAGGCTTCAATAATTGCTTCATCCTTTGCTCCATTTTCCTCGTTCATCTCCTCTACCAGTTCCTTATCAAACCATAATCCCAAATGAAGAAGATTCATCTTATTCTCAAGCCCTGCAGATTTAGCCTCATCAACATCTTTCACGTTCCCCAACCCTCGAATTCTAAGAGACCCTCTGAGGTGGCGCAACTGTCCCAGAACCTCCAATTTACATCCTCGACTTCGACTGTCATTTCTGCTCCCGGTAATACCCACAACAAACTCACTTAAATGCCTCAGATTCACTAACCTTCCAAATCCGTGAGGTAAACGTCTCAAATAATAACCACGTTGACGGATCTCTAATGTTTGCAAGTTAAATAACTCACAGCATGTTTCAGGGAGTTCATCTATCATTAAATCACGCAGTTGAAGAAATCTCAAATGAATCAATTTCTCAATCTCCTTTGGAATTTCACGAATCATACCCCTAGACCATCTCCTATCATGTGCAACTATTTTTAATGTCCTTAAACATGTCAATTGATCAAATAAGCGTGGTAGGACCGATGAAAAGACATCATATGGACTACTTATTAAAAAGCTTCGCAATTTCTTAGCATTTAATAAGGAATCAGGAAATGAGGCCTCAAATCCAAGCATCAACATCGAATGACGAAGTTTTTCCTTAGGGGTATTTATCAATGACAACGGTTCTTCATGACCATTAGCTTCTATTGAAAAACATTCATCTTTAGTGAGATATTGTGCAAAATCATGCACTATATCATGCATCTTGCAACTTACAACAAGACCATCATCACCGCCTGTCTTAAACTCTTGGAAGAAAGATCTTGTGGCTAAGTAGTCAAAATATTCCTCCCCAATCATCTCCAACTCCTTATTTTCTTTTGGCCTAATATAACCTTGAGCCAACCACAATTTAATCAATTCATCTTTATTAATATGGTAGTCTTTTGGAAAAATAGCACAATACAAAAAACACCGTTTTATTGTGGGCGGCAAATCATTATAACTCAATAAAAGAGGGGCTAAAAGACCTCTTTCAAATTCTTCTAGTTGCCACATCTGACTATCTAAAATACTTTGCCACACTCTCAAGCTTCTTTTAAAACGCAAAAGGCTCCCAATAGTTATGACAGCAAGTGGCAGGCCCTTACACTTGCTGACAATTTTTCTACCAAATTCCTCTAACTGTTCACACTCCAAACTAGGTCTATTAAAAAAAGCTATTCGTTCAAACAACGACCAACATTCACGTTCAGACAGTTCTTTAATGGAGATAACATCAGTTGACTCCATCATTCCGGCAACTGTCTCCTTCCGAGTGGTAACTAAAATCTTACTTCCACGCTGTCCATTTATTAGACAACGTCGAAATGACTCCCATTTATTGTAATCTTCTGTCCAAACATCATCCAGAACAAGAAGAAATTTTTCTCTTGCAATAGATTCATTAATACGTAGAAGAAGTGCATTTAGTTCAACTAAATTAGTGGCAGAACCTTCTAAAGCTTCAATGATTGCTTTCGCAATTCTGTACTCATCAAAAGGGTCAGACACACAAACCCATATTCTTTTCCCAAAATGGTTTATCACATCATTATCATTATAAACAAATTGAGCAAGAGTTGTCTTGCCAATTCCACCCATCCCAACAAGAGAGATGGTTTGGACGGCATTTTGTTGTTCACTACCCTCACCTAATAACTTGCTCTTTAGAGTGCTCTTCTCCTCAACTCGACCACAAACATCAGACACATCAATTAAAGCAGTACTATGCATCCTCTCAGACCTCTCAGTAAATCTAATGACACTAAAATTAAAAATATCTTTCTGTCTGTGAATACCATCTAAATTTTTATTGATTTCTTTTATCTCCCGAGCAATGTCATGACGCAGAAACACTTGTTTGGAACCAAAGCAAGAGGAAGCAGGAAAGAAGGAACATACCCTCTTTCGAGGAGCCAGAGCATTGTTATCAACTCCTTCGATTTGCAGTTTGAGCCTTGCGGTGTTCCACTCATCCAACACATCCTCCATGTCGTAGGATGCATATTTGAGCTTCTCTAACCAAAGTCTGACCGGTTCCTCCGCCATTTGCCTTCGGTCTGCATCAACCAGCACAGCTTGAATGGCTTCAAAATTGTCTTGCAGCAATTTTACTTCTGTTCCGACACCCTTTACAAGCCTCACCCGCTCTTTTGCCTCTTCAATAGCCGTTGAAATCAGCTGCTCCAAAACAACGGAAACCATCGCGTCAACCATATTGAAAAAATTGGTGAATGATTTGAAAACAATAAAAAAGTTACTGCCAAAATGCAGAAAGGAGGCAATTATGTTGTGAAGATGTCCCCCATGTTATGTCAATATATATTCTTATACTGCCTGCAAACAAATAATTAGGGAATATTTTATTTTATACCATGTTGGTCATCAGACGTCACATAGGACATGTTAAAAAATTTTGAAACTAGAGCCGTTTGGTGATGGAGATTTTTCTATTTAATATCATTTAATTTAATTTATGTAAATAAATGAATATTTTAAGAAGACTTTTATAAGTCGCGCCATGATTTGGAAGTACTATCCCGCAGTTTCGTTCCAAAGTATCACAACTTCTTCTATATTGTTATTGTAAATCAATAATAACCCAATATTTCCTTTCCCACCTATAATTTATGTTTTTGTTTTACCCCTCAAAAAGTTAAATCTAATAGTTATATAGAAGTAACAGCATCGTTGTCAATAACCCCATGGTTGGATTGGTCTATTTATGCTACTTGTATTAGCTGGGCTTTAGTTTATGCTTTGCACTAACTAAGAAATTAAACTAAACTCTAGGAACTAAATGGGAATATACGCTTAATTTTATATAATTAACTTTTTTTAATAAATATTTTAAGAAGACTTATATATCATTCACACCATTATTTAGATGTTACTCTGTAATAGCTAGATTAAGATTCTCTTCTAATATGTGTTTTTTTATTTAAGTAAATACAAATATGTGATTGATAGTTTCATATAAATATTGAAAATAATGTAAAGAAGTAAATTTTTTTACTGTATATAAACTAATATGAACACATGTCAGAAGATCATCTTCAAAGTTCAGATAAATTCAATTCATGAGTGGATCCGCGTCTCTATTAACTACTTGTTGCATACAGAATCTTATGATAAATAATCAGTTTTATTTTCCATTGGCAATTATTAATTAGCTTGATAAATATCCAATTCCCTTTCTATCTATATATTTTCGTACTTCAGACTTCTTATAAGAATATAAGAGACAACGACGGAAGGCAATGGAAAATGAAAGGTCATTTCATATTACAGTTTATTATTGTTTTTACGTGTGAAAACATACCTGATGAGTCATGTTTATCGGTGAGGAATTAATAATCAACAAATGTATAATAGAACAAAGAGATAAGTTGTAAACTGCCCCAGGAATATATATATATATATATATATAGAGAGAGAGAGAGAGAGAGAGAGAGAGAGAGAGAGATGTGTGTGTGTGTGTGTACTGTGTAGAGTCAAACGACTAAGAACAAGTTGGCAATAGAATACAATGAAATATCTCTAAGTGAATAACACGAAAATGTTAAGATTTATTCAAAGCATTTTATCACCATAAATATACAATTCTAATCAAATATATTAATTTAGTCCGTGAGTTGAACTCATTTTTTGATGCTTTATTTTATCTGAATTATTGACATCTTAAAAAATGTTGAACGATTCCAAAATGTTGAGTTACTTTCATCTTTTCATTACAAATAATAATAATAATAATAATCTAAACTTTTAATTCTACCGCCATTGTGCGTAATCATACCCCACAACTATATAGTAATTTATATTAAATTTTTATTTTTAATAATTAATAAACTATGGCCCCTTTAATTTCTCTTTTGTCACTCAGGGCTAATACTTTTTTGTGGGCAATTTGATCCTTTCACATTATAAGAATAAAATATTCAAATAAACTTTCTACTCGACAACCTTACTAATGAAAAAAAAAAAAAAACTAAATTAGCAAGGATTCAGGAAAACTGGATGTAGCTAACTAATTGATTGCATTTAAAGAGAACATTAAGGATTATTTTAAATAAATTATTTTGTTAGTGGGTGGCATGTGATCACAGTAGGGGGAAGTCGATCATTTTGCCAACAACTATATGTACTTATACCTAAACCAGCCAATTAGACACTAGTAATTATTGATTGGCATTCCTAGCGACAAGTTTTTACAAAGGTTAACAAGCCCCCAGTCCGTTAAGTGTTCCATTTTCCATTTACATTAACAGCTAACAACCATCGACCGCTAAAGACCATTTTGCCCCTAAATCGGCAATGAACAATATTGTTATTATTATTATGATTATTTTAAGACTAGTTAAAATCGTAAGATACTTTGGTTCATAAATTAATGAAAAACATTAAAATTAAAGATCGAAAATTGATGGACTAATCTCATTGCGAAAATGCTGGAAGCACCTGAATATTTTGTGAAGATACGCTGATCCTTTCAATTCTGAAGCTGGCCAGATGTGTAAAAAGCTAATTAAAGTTTACTTTATTTGATGTCAAAGTACAAAAATTAAAAAAATTAAAAAAAAAGGAAAATTATAAGTGATGAAGATTACTCCTTTACTAGAAATATTATAAAAATTTAAATTTCTCCAATTTTACATCCATTGTCTAGGTATGGTCATTTTTTTAGAGTAATTTGTCTTTCTTATAGCGTTTGATACACATCATTAAAAATATGTGTAAAATTAAATAAATTTAAATTTTTGTAGTACTTTTGATAATAGTATAATCTTTGGGTAGATTACTGATAATTTATGAAGAAACAGGGAGGATCTATGTGTATTCTCTTTTATGTTCATTGAATAAGGCTGTAAAAGAGAGAGACCATTTTGGCAGCTAATTAAGATGTATTACCAGTATCAGGCCAAAACAGAAATTGTTAGTGAGTAAGCTGGGATTGTTTGCACTCCAAAGTATACTTTGAACACTCATTTAATAATTTTTAGAAATAAAATTTTTACATTGCGCACTCTTTTCAATACCCAAATAGTCCTTAATAAATCTAATTAATTAACTATACATATTTTTCTTTTAGCAATCCATTTAAACATTCTTCTCACTCAAATTTTAGTTTTGTCCAAGCCTCAAAGATAATAGAAGTTTAATAGATTTGAACTTCATTCCATCAGTTTCTTATCGATATGAAGAAGATATTCAATTATTTCTTTAGTAAAAATATTCCTTCACTTCCAAAAAATGACATAAGCCTTTTTTTAAAAGAAAATTTTCTTTTTTAGAGTCATATTGATTGAATCACAACTTGAATTTTCTAATCGCCTTTAAGTCGTGGTTAAGATCTGCGGGCTTTTTGTTATCTTTTTATAACTGAACTTTTTTTTCTCTCTTATTCTTAACAATATTGATGCTCGTTTCCTCTACATATTTTTTAAAGTATTGTTTTCAAATATTGTAGTTGGTTGTTGGCAGCTTGTTGAATAATATATTTCATGCATTTTCCTTTTTTTTTTCTAATGGTTTATGATATAGATTTGAAGTTAAGGAAATTTTTGGGTTTATGGTAGGATAATTGGATTGAATTTTCAGAAAAAAAGGAAAAAAAATGGATTGAAGATGTTGCTAATTAGTGTCTTTTTAGTAAATTATATTAAAAAGTTTTTATAATTAAAATTTAAGTGTACAAAAGTACATTATAAAGGGTAAAAAACTCCATCCGAGGGAAAAATAAATGCCAAATTATGAAAGATGGTGATTTCCACTTTCCAGCTCTTTTATTGAACAAGTCGGCATGACACATGCTTCTTATATATATTTATCTGAAGACATTAATTTAGCTACCCGGGCCTGATTCTTATTATATTGCAGAAGTTAAAGCATTCTTTTTTATTTGCATATTTTTCCGTGAGTTGTACTCATGTTTTGATTCTTTATTTTTACCTTAATTGTTGATAGTTTCTATATCTTAAAAAAGTTGAACGATGCCAAAAGTTTAGTCACTTTCAACTTTTCATAAACTTATTTCCAACCCCATTCTTTGTAATCACACCCCACAATTAATATGGTAATTTAGATTAAAGTCCTTTCTATTTGCCAAACTTCACATTAACTGTTATTTTTAATAACTAATTAACTAAGACTTCTTTAATTTTTTTTTTATCACTTAGGGCTAATATTTTTGTGGACAATTTGACCCTTTCACGTTATAAGAGTAAAATATATAAATTAATTTTTCTTTCTAAACAACACTAGTCTAATGCTTGAATGGTAAAATTTAATTAGGAAGGATTGGTTTAATTGAATTTTCATTTTAAGAAAATAACGGCGATTTTTATTTTATTAATTACTTTATGAGTGAGTGTAATCACACAGGGGTTATCTCCCTGTATCAGACTTTTAAGCTCTAGAAAATTTTAGAAAGATTGTTCGTATGTAACTATGTATCAAAAACAAATAATATGTACACAAAACATTTGGGTACTGTTGGATCGAAACGCTTGCAATTTCTCATCAAGTCACCCATCACTTAATTATAACTTTTTAGCGGGTCACTCATTACCCATCATTGAATTACAACTTCCCACAAGTTCACCATCATTACTATTTCTTCTAGAAAATAATTTGTGCTCAAAGGATAAATTATTTAACTTCACCCTTTATAGTCTTAAGGGTGGTTGTTGGCCTCCCATAAGGCAATAGGTACTAAAGGATAATTAAGTTGATTTAATCGTGATAGGAAAAATTTAAGAAATTAATTCATCCCCACTAGCTTTAGGGGTAGAATTTGTGTAATTTTCCAATGTGTGAAAGAACACAATCTATATTACAATTACCAATTTTTAGAACTTGAATAGGTGCTTGAATTCATAGAAGATAAATTAAAAAAATAGTTGTATTTAACATTCAAAATAATTAATTTAAAAAAATTGTGTTGTATTATGTGAATATTATGTATAGTATGAATTTTAAAGTCAATCTTTGGGTTAATGGATTAGTATTAATAAATCTGGCTGGACATATAGATAATAGTTTAATCTTTATATTTCTTACTTTATTAATTATATGCATTTAATATGTTTTCATATTTGAAATACTATTTTGCTACTCATAGTTATCTTAATATGTTATTTGTATTTATTGTAAAAAATTTGATTATAACCAAATGATATAATTGTAAAAAGGTATATATAATCATTTCTGGAATTTTTAGAGGTCTATGTAGCAAACCTTTAAAACCTTTTATGCAAAATTTGTAAGCACAGCCATTTACAAAGTTTGTAAACGTAGTAATATATAATTATGGTTTTTCACAAACAAATTTGATGATGCACGCCAATGTCAATGTCTTTTCCAAAGAATGTGTCCAAAGTATGTATCAGCATAAATATAAAACTCAAGTAAAACATGAGTTGTATTCGATTTTTAATGTTTTGTCCTTATTTTATTCTCAATTATTGGTAATTTTTAAAATACATTTATCATAGAGTAAAAGAACGGAGTTGAATGCTTCAGGATAAATATGAAGTTTCTTTCAACAACTTACGTTACATTTTATTACAGAGCACCCTAATCATGAAATTGACTTTAGGCCCCTGCGTTTTGGCTTTAAATTTTTGTTTTCTTTGAATGCGTGAAAGCAAATTAGAGTCGTTATTTTCATCCTAAATCATGCATAAGTTAAGAGCAATGGAGTATTCCTTTACCCTAAAAAATAAAATAGGTTTTCAATTAAGTTTCAACGACTACCACCAACCACTATTTTGAAACTTTTGTTGATTTGATAAGTGGTCAATTACCCATGAATTATGGTCCATTTGAAATTGAGTTTGGACAGCTGTAATTTAAAAGTTATAGTTCTTAAGTGTTTGATAAACACTGGCTACTATATCTGGAAAGTTATGTTAATATGATTTTTTACTTATATCATAAAAAATTTATTATATCTTTAATACTTTTATCAAAATTATTATTTAAATTTTATATTTATTACATATTATTAACTTTTATTTCATAATTACAACTTTTTTTCACCAGTAGTACCGAACAAGAGCTTAGTTTGTTACTAAAGTTAACAAAAAATTAAAAGAAGAAGAAAGAAAATGTTAATTAATTTCAATTTTTCCTTTGTAAAAGCATCTATTTGATAGTTTGTAATAAGTAATCATTCAATGAGACTATTTATAGCAAATAAAAATTGAAATCTATTCCATATGAACAAAACTAAAAAATAACAGCCAAAAAAAATGAAAAGATTGCTTTTGAAAAAAAAAACTAATAACATATGAACAAATGGTTAATAAGCAATAAGTTATATCAACATAGAACCACTATGAACCAATATAAACCATCAATTTTAGCATAATCATGCTGCTCTTAAGAATTCCCAAATTAGAAAATTTTAGGGTTTTAGTGTAAAAAATGTTTATTGTCGTTCATCAACGAAATAAAGTTAACCTTACAGTGACGATCACCCTAAACACAATATTTTCCAAAGTAGATATAATGAAGGCTATTTGGTGCCAATAAAAGAAAAGAAAGTAGCAGAGAAAAAAAACACAATAAAAGCTAAATCTTTACCTTCTTGTTTCTTCCAAGTAGCCAAAGAAATAATACCTTCTAGTTTCTTCCAAGTAGCCAAAGAAACATAGAAGCTCTTCTCCAAATCACTTATTTAAACCTAAAAGAACAATTAAAACAAAAAAAAAAAAAACTCAAGATCTAATGACAATAAGAGAGACCCGAAATCATAAAATAAGAAAAGAAACAAGAAGTTAGGATTTTGAAGGCAAATGGTGAACCTATGCCACCGGTTTGACAGGATCATGGCTGAGCACTTTTTGACAATTTTTTTTTTAGCACATAAATAGTTTTCAGATTTACATATGGAAAATCATCAGTCCCTTGCTGATAATGGAGAACAATTTCATAATAATTTAAGTTCTTAACTAGAGGCATATGGTTACATAAATTTTGTCAAAAATTATATTCATAATTGATTTTTTTTTTTTTGCTCAAAATGGAAAGAGCTCAACGATTAATGAAGAACATCATATACAAAAGTCTCCAGCTCCTTTTTTGCGAAAATCTTCCTTTTTGGCCCTTAATCTGGCACTTCTTTGCACCTCAAAAATCACGTGGATTCGAAGAGGCTCGCTTTCCGCTGCTGATGCTCTCGCTCACGTGCTGGGTTTGAAGAGGCTCGCTGGCTGCTGATGCTGCTGCTCGCGCTCGCGTGCTGGGTTCGAAGAGGCCTACTGGCCGCTGATGCTGCTCGCGCTCTCGTGTTGGGTTCGCCGCTGTTGATGCATGGTTCTCGTGGCTGCTGCATTGCTCGCTGGTGGTGATAGCTGCTGGGTTCGATTGGCATTCAACAATGGTTGGATTGATCGGTGATGGCTGCGATTTAAGTTGTATGGGTGTTGGCCAACAGTTGTTGACTTTTGATTCTTGCTTGTGTTTAATTTAGGGATAGGTAGTTGAGCACTTTTTGACAATTTGGATGTTAGGGATTTTTCAGATCTGGGGAGCTTAGAAGGGAACGAATACTTTGGTAGAGGGAGTTGAAAAGTTGTATTTTGGATAAGATAAGACTTGTCCATTTGTTTTGTTTTTATCCACTCAAAAAGCACAATTCTAAAAAAATTAAAAATAATTCGTAGCCTAGTGGTCTTTTGATTCAATATAGAAGCTCTAGGTTTAAGAGGTCTTGGTTCGAATTTGGACTAAGACAAAATTAAAATGATAATTTTTAATTGCTGATACCTAAGCGTCATTGATCGCTATTACTAAAGCTATTGATACTTAAGTATTAGTAATTAGTGATACGTATCTGTTAAACGCAGAAAATGATCCAAATATATGCATCTACTGATACTTTTAAATAAAATGTCAGAACATAAGTATCAGTAAAGACTATTTTTCTAGTAGTGCAATTCGCTTATGTTTGCTTAATTTATTTAAATTCTTCGGATTCGAATTCCTCACCAGTACTTGCTTTTCCTTTTCTGATCGACAATGTTTCTACCATTGCTTTTCTTTTTATTATTGATATTTAATTAATAATTACTAAAGCACATATATATGGACTCATCTCTTGTTTTTTAACTAATTCACATGTTCTATTAGTATCCGTTCCTTCTTTTCTAGGCAAGACATTTCTATAGTTACATTTAAAATTACAAAGATCATGGGAAGAGTGCAATCAATTATTATATGTTAACTTGAGAAGTAATCTTAACGAGTGGCGATATTTGACTCCCTTATTATATTTCATTAGCCCTCACTTTTCAGTTCACTCCATTTAAAATTTTAAACTAATCTTTATCTCTCAACATATGCCACATAATCTCGAATTTGCCCTTATCATAATTTTTATCTTTTTTCCAAGCACCCACCATATAACCTTATAAAATTTATTTTTTTAAAAAAATCACTCTCAAAATCACTATAATCTCTCTTTCTTTTTAAATTTTTATCTATCATTGTCATAACCATTAAAAAATATTTGGTACTTCCTCATCATTCTCCATTGAGTACTGTAAAGTAAGTTGTTCTCTAATTATAAATGTAGAGTATACAATGTTTGAGAAGAGATAATAATTTAAAAAGCTAAAAGAAATTAGAGTTTAAGAAATTAGATTCATTAAATTAGATATCAGTAGAAATTATCATTTGGATACACTTAAAAGTTATTTACATTTTAAATCATCTAATATAGAGATAAAATATGTATTAAAATAAAAGTGATTAGTGGGAGCTGATGAGAAATAATGAAAATGACAACTCTAATCATACATGATACTAAAAAGTAGAGGCCCAATAGATTAGCAGTGACTTGCTGAAATATCCCATAAGCCAGTTTTTTTTTTTTTTTTAAAATTTTAAGTTTGTATTAGAATATCTAATGGATGAAACTAGGCGGATCCCGCTTGCGGCAATATAGGCGGATCCCTAACGAGTTTATGTTTTAAATTGTAGGCCTAAAATTCAAACCCCACTTTTATAAATAAATTAGTATAATTTAAAAAACATATTTAATTCCAAAATTCTCCTTGAGTAAAATCCAAATCCATCGCCTAAAGTGTTTCAACAACCCATTTGCTTCCTGAACAATGATGTTAGGAAGAATCCGAACTATTATCATGAATTAAACTGCTATATTTCCCCATTTGTGATTGACATTATGTGATAAATCCCACGACAACAGCGAATATATAAGCAAATTGTAATATAATGTTTATGTCCTTTTTCGCATTTCCGTAAAATAATATGGAAAAAAAAAGTTGATTCATCACTCTTCATATTTATTTGTTTTGGTAATTTCTCTGAAGGCCATTTTGGCCAAACACAATGGAGTACATTGAAAGAGTGTGGATGATATAAACCGTAGTTATGTAGAGTCTGGGTTCAATGGCATAGATGGAAACAAAACCAGATCATGCAGATAATTATTTTTCATAAGCTAGTAGTACCCATGTTTCATAATCAGCTAGTAAAAGTTCCAAGGGAAGAAATCACAATTACAATCTGCACATTAACCACAGCTATGATTGGGGGTAGAGAAAGGTAACATGGTTCCAGCTTTGATTAGAAGTTTTTCACTTCTACTTCAAAATCTTGTTATATTCAAAGGAGCCAAACCCATGCAGGCCCTTAGAATGTTCTCAAACATTGCATGCTGCTTCGACAGCGAATTCACCTCCGGTGTGCATGGAGGGAAAGGAACCTGAATTTCAAGAGAAGAGGGGAAAAAAAAATTTACTTGCAAATCGTCCACCCAATTTTTCTTGTATAATCATATGCATGGAGCAAAAGAAAAGAGTTGAGTTATGATCACCATTCATCAACATCATTCATGAGTTTTGGTTAACATTTGTTTGACCAAAAGCACCTTAAACTGTAATTTAAAGGTTCATCTTATCTTCTTCTTTACTTTGTGAACCTATTTTCTTGAAGATCGCCAATAATTTCATAAAACAATGACGGAGCGAAAGGTCGTTCAATATTTACTGGATGGGCTTTGTGAGGTGACAAGAATTGTAGCTACAGGATTAAACGAGTGAATAAATTTGCCCTGAAACCGAAAAACACATTGTTAGTATTTCTTGCACTAATTTATTAGAGTTTAGCAAGAAACAGTTCATAGAGCATGAATGTAAAACTACAGGAGTCGAATGTTGAAAGGAAAATTGTAAAGCAGGCATATAAACAAACCTCTCCTTCAGCTTTGACCTGAATTCTGGTATTGACTGCAGCTAGTAGTAGTAGATCCAAATCTAATGGGAGCAGCCAAAACAGTCCTCCCACGTGCTGTGGGCTTCCATTGTTGTTCAAAGGAAGATTTTCAATAAACTAAGTTAAAGAAAAAATAAGAATTAATGATGCCATTAGAATCTAAAAAACTCCATATGTACCTTTTTCCAGGCCCAACAAGAAAATCAACACAGTTAGTCTGGCAACTCTCGAAGTCATCTCCACTAATCAAGCTGTTCATTCTAACACCAAATCAATCAACCCTAAGACGGTACAACAACCAACAGAGCAAAAGCATTAATTTGAGTTGGAAGGAGAAATGTCAGCTTCCTTTTTTCTCCAATGAAGAACGAATGAAGGGTTCATTAAATATACTTACGAAGAGGAACCTTGGTGAGGTATCTGGAATTTGCCCAGCAAAATGGAATAATAATTAATGTATTTATGGAGAAGTGTTTGGTGCAGTGAATGAACTGTTCGAAGAGACAAAGTTGGAATTCTAACAATGCATGCATGTGATTTGGGATTTGTTTTAAACTAAACTTATTATTATTTTAAAGTGATTGGTTCACCATGAGTTTGTTTCACAATGCCGTTTTGCCTCTCATTCCTCTCGTTCGTTAAAACATTAAAAAATTAAAAAAAATTGAATAAAGAAATGACTGGTGAAATCACGCAGACTTTCACTTTCCTCAGGCAGGCTTTCACTTTCCTCTCTCTCCAGCCAGAGTTCCATACTCCACAGAACGGCAGTTTGAGTCTCTAAACAGCATCCAATCAGCTTTAAAATATGCTTGTGACTCATTTGTGATGTATATGCGATGTCGTTAATCGAACGGCAGTTTGACGTCTACTGTACTCTAGTGAACGAGTGTTATGGACGACTTGGCGTGAGCCAATAAAGCTTTCGTCATGGCTTGAATCATTTAAAATTTAAATCCTTGCTGTTTGTTCTTTTTTTAAACTAAGCTGAAACAGGTACTTGTTCGGTCAATTCAACTATCACGGGATTAATATGCTTGTACTTTTCGTAGGATCAATTCAAAAAAATCATAACTTGTTCTTCAATGTATCACGCATGCACATACATATACAAGTAATATATATACGTGTCTTCTTCAAAACTTAATAATTAAAAAGATAAATCAAATTAAAAGTTGCAATTTGTCTACATGTTACCCGTGATTTTTTACGTTGAGTCATATTCTACTTTTCTCGATCCATTAAAAGATACCTATTTTTTCTGTACATACAAGCATGTATAAAGACTTGCATGCGCCAAATTATTATTGCTTTATATATCAAAAAAATCATCACTGTGAAGCATAGAAATTTCTGATAGAAATATTCCAAACAGAGCATTGCAATTTGTACGCGCATAATCGGGTCATGTCAGTTTCAATGGAAGCTCTAGCAATGGCAGGAGCTGATTGTTATGAATGGGGCATGGACGTAGAAGAGTGGGAGCGGGAGGATATTGAATTGGAGCCGCCGCCGCATTTGCTCGCCGATGAAGAAGAAAAGAAGAATATTTGAGCACGGCAAGCCATTTTTCTGAAGATAATGACACTGTTGACGCCGTTGCCGCAGATTGCGACAAAATACCCAATGATGGAAGATCAATGAGGGGGCAAAATGAAATGGCCATGATGGCAATCGTAATGGTGAAAGCCATTATTAAACTGTTGATTAACGTGAGGATGGATACCCATTATTCAAATCAGTAGCCGCACTTACTAGAATCTGATTCAGTTGACATGAGCTGCAGTCTGGTTCCGTCCTGTGTGTCATAAATCAACATCAAGCACAATAAGTTATATATCAACAAAACTGTACAAATTAATTTCATCATAAAACAATTAATAAAATGCTTGTTGGGTATTTAATTATGTACCAAAACTTCCTTGTTGGGAATTCCATCAAAGCACGAATGTTTCATCCATCCTTCAGTGACAAGACAATTTCCAAGATTCGAGGCTTTGAGTGTCAATTTCAAGTCAGCATTTTGTGCAAATGAAAGAGAGACGACACTCCTGGAATGAAGTATGCTGGTCATACCATACGCTTCAAGCAAGCAGAGCTAGTGAAATAAACTGGTCCTACACGAGTACTTTGGCGGAAGCAGAAGCGAAACAGTAAATCTAGATGGTCATACACACGCTAGCGCCCAGACATTCCAAAAGTCTCTGTGTATCCCTGAACAAGTCCTCAAGTTTGTTTAGTTCATTTAGGTTTCTTATGGAGTTTGTTTGTTTAGACGTGTGCCTTTTAATTTGTCGCAGATATATATATGAATGAAACTGACAAAACGTACTTATCATATGAAACTTACATACATGGCCTCCGCCTTATCCGAGATCACCTCAATATCTTCTCTTCACTTCCTATTGTGTACAAGGCTCTCTTCCTCTCTCAATCTCCTGTGTAATAAACCTCAACCACATTCTTTTTATCATTTTTTTCCCCTCTTAGCAAACTTAAATCACAAAAAGATGGCCTCCTAATTTAACTCAACTCCTTAGCGAAAAAGAAATATTTCTTACCAAGCTTTTGACTTAGTTGCTCTCTCTTTACCTAAACTAACTCTAACTCCAATATTTCCTTAAAATACAGAAACGTTTACGAAAGTGTTACATATTACTATAGTGAAAGGGTATAGTAATAATTGTAACAATAAATTGAAGCATGAATCATTAAAAAAGAATGGAATTCACTAATGAAAGAGATTTGGATAATCATTTCTAAAATGTAATTAGGGTTCTAGTTGACTATTAAGACAAAACTTAGAGATCAAAATATCTTTTTCCCTTAATTTTTTCTACTAATTGTTAATGGCAATCTGGCATATTCTTAATTGAATCATTGATGCTTTTACCCTCAGACTTAATGATTAACTGAGAAAATTCAAAAACTTATTCAGAGTCCTACTAATTAACCATATCTTTATTTAATAAATCACATTTTTTATTCACTTGAATGGCTACCATCACACAGCTCTCATAGTTTCACTTTTAGAGTACTTTTCATCCCAAAAGCATTTTTGCTAAAAACGTGGATTGAAAATTTTACCTTATTAGAGCAGTTGTATATTAAAATATTCATGAATTTTCTTTTCCAATCACAAATCCTTTGTCATCAAAAACCTTTTATTACATTTATAGTTTTGGGGATTAAGTTAGATACCACGTTTGATTTAATGTATCTTGGATTGAAGCTGACATCATAAGGGTAATTTAGTCGTCCGTTTGCAAGCGCTGACATCATAAGGATAATTTAGTCTTTTAATATTGACGAAACTTTGATTAAAACGTGACATGTCATCCCATTTACTTAATAAAAAATGACATGTCATGTGATATATTGATAAAAATGACATGTCATCCCATTTATTGGATAATTGTTAATAATTGTTAAAAAAACTACTTTACAACCGAATCTACTCATCCAAAATTTAACCTAAATTTTTGAAGATTTACTCCTCCAAGTTCCAACTGAAAATTTTTATGGTATAATATGTATAATTGTAAATAATATGTTATAAATAATTTTTTTATAGTATAATATGAATATTTTTTATGGATAATTGTTAATAATGTGTAGCATTAATAATTCATTTTTTAATTAAAAAATTTATTGTTAATAACAAAATTAAAAAATTGTGTATTAAAAATTTACGTTAATTTTTGGGATAAATTTATATTTTTACCTCATTTTGAGTTTTAAGGGCAAAATAATCAATTTGCCACAATTCTATTAACTTTCTAACAGAAGTTAACGGATTGGTGGACGGTAGAAGTGTTTTGTCAACTTAGGGTATACGAGTGATATACTGAAAAAGTGTTCACACATGTTTGATACGGGTGTCATTTAAGGGTATATGACTGATAATTTCCCTATAAAAAAAACAAGATATTGGGATGCATGGTACTTTACTAGCATTGCAATACTCTTAAACTTTATTTCTAGATCTTATTTGTATTGAAGAATAAACATACCCTTAAGAGAAAATTAATTAAGATTATAAAAAAAATCAATCATCAATTTAGGGTTAATTGATGATTAACTAGAATTGATAGGATTAACGGTTGTTAATTAATCTGCAACACGCATGAATATGGTAGTGGTGTTTGGTCCTTAGTTAATATGATTCTTTCTTTGGAATCAATTTTCAGACCGCATTCTTTGTCATTATGCTAATTGAGACAAACTTTAAATTATTTTATGAGCAATAATATAGTCACAAACTCTTAATTGATTTGGCATTATTAAAATTGTTGAATTAAATATTTCTTAGTCCACACGAATTGGTTTTATTATTTTGCATTTTCATTCAACCAATGAATTAATACCAAATCAGTTTGTACAAAAATAAAATTTTAAATGAGTTTGTGACCGTATCTTCACTCTTATACATACACACGCACATACACACATATATAATGAATTTATTTTACCATATATCAAACTTATGATTAATTTTTTTAATTTTTTTTTTTTAGTGATCAATTCATGAACTTTGCATAAGTAGTGTACTTGTGCATGTGAAGAAATTGAATGCTCTAGTTGTGGAATATCTACTCAAATGGGATGAAGAGAATATGAGTTAGATAATATCTAGCTTACATTATGGCCTAAATCAACAAAAGTACTTACTGTTAAAAGCTCTTGTTCACATCACCGCATTTGAATTTTTTTTTTATCACACGTGCTTAGAGATGGCCAACGGGCCGTGCTGTGCCGGCCCAGGCCCATCAAAGGAAGCCCACGCGTGCTCGTGCTCGTGTCGTGCCGTGCTGTGCTGACTATTCATTTTGTGCCGTGTCGTGCCTAGGAAAATAGCCCACTAAACTTTTTTTCTTTTTTCTTTTTTTAAGAGCGTATGCCAAGTTGTTGTCTTATGTTTTTTCAAGCTTATGTATTTTTTTTGGATTCATATGCCTTTATTTAAATTTAATAAAAAATTCAAAACTCACGTCTATATTCAATAATAATAAATTAATAATAATAAGAGAATGTAATATTAGTTGTTAAGTTTGACTATGTGGTATTACAATTCTTTTTTAACACTTAACAATAATAATAATAATATTTTTTTTGAAGGGTTAACTTAATTATTAACTTAGAATTACGTAGAGTCATATATCATAGTTTATAATAATATTAATACATATTTATAAAATCATTATATTTATAATTTTATTTATTAAAATCATGATATCAATTATTTATTTAATAAATTATAAACATAAATCAATTATAATTTTTTGAAACTAAGAATTAAATAAATTTAAAAAACTTGAGCCAATAAAAGATATTAAAAGATTTAATTTCAAGTTATTTATAAAATAATGAAATTTTAAGTTTACTTTCATTAAAAAATAAAACGTGCTTATTGCGTATTTTTTCGCGTGCCGTGCTTTGACCCATCTCTAATCGTGCCGTGCTTTTAAGGCCCGCGTGCCTAAAATCTAAGCCCGGCACGACCCACATGCATGTCGTGCCATGTGCTCTATCGAGACGTGCTTGTGCCGTGCCATGCTGTACGGACACGCGTCGTGCCCGTGCCGTTCGGCCCATTGGCCACCTTTACACGCGCTTATATATAAATGTTAAAGAGGATAGATTAGGGTCCATTTACCATGTGAATAGAGCGATCATAAGAGTTGCATTTAATTTGCTTTCCATTTACTAGCCTTCACAGTTCGAACTTCCTTTTGAATCCTTATTTCGTTTTCCAAATTAATTTGGATTTTATCAGTTTCTTCCCTTCTCCTTCTGTATTCCCCCTTCCAAACATAGGATGCTTGACAAGTATCACCCTAATCTTATAGTCACGCAAAATTTGAACTTCAAAATAATAATAAAATAAAATGATGAAAGGATCAAACTAACGTGAACAAAAAGATTTAGTACACTTTACTTGGTCATTCAAAAGCAAGTTACATTTCTTTTTAACCTTAAAATATGCATTTTCATGATAGAATGATCCAAAATCTAATTTATTATTATTATTTTTTTAAACAATGAGCTATTAAACAGGGTTTTGTATTAATCAATGCTAGAAGAATGTATATCTTGAAATTTAGGAAAAAAAAAGATACATGAACTCTCAAAATCGTTTTATGTACACATAAATTATAACATTTTAGAATGGATGAATAAATTTTATTGCTGACCATCGAATAAATAGTTAGATTATGTTTTTTTTTGAAATTTTTACTTTTGTGAAGCAAGTACAACAAAAAATTGTTAATATCCCTAAAATCTCGTTAATGTCCCTTTGCCTAAAATTTATCCAAATGGAAATAAACCGATGGAAAATTACTAGACATTAAATAAGAGTGTACTAACCTAAAAATAATGAATCCCAAAGTTCTCGCAGCTGCCACTTTCTTTCCAACAAAGTTGAGACAAGAACACCAGAACTGCACTCTCGCAGTCTCCAATATTAACCAATCAGAAACCTCCACGTATCCAAACTCCCAAGATCTCTTATTGGCCCCACCCGTAAAATATCCCATATTCCAAGTCAAAACTGAGAATAAAAAAAAGAGCAACTACATCAAATCCTCTTTTTTCTTCGGGAAAACAAAGGATTTTGACTTTGATTTTGATCAAGAGACAAAACAAACAAGATGAAGTTAGAAACTTCAACGATGGTTCTAGTGAATCTTGCAGGGATAATGGAGAGAGCTGATGAGTCATTGCTACCGGGAGTTTACAAAGAAGTTGGTGTTGCTTTGCGCACAGACCTCACAGGCTTGGGCTCACTCACTTTGTTTAGATCCATTGTGCAGTCCTTTTGTTACCCTTTGGCTGCTTACTTGTCTGTGCATCACAATCGTGCCCATGTCATTACTCTTGGTGCTTTTCTTTGGGCTGCTGCCACATTTCTTGTTGCCATCTCCACCACTTTTTTTTTCAGGTCTTTCCTCTTTTCTATTTCTTTTTCCTTCTCAAAAAATTATTTTTGATTAAATGGGGTTACATTACATATATAAAAGTGATTTCATTTTTACAGGAAAAAAAAAATACTATACACTATAAAGTCTGCTTGTTTGTTTGAGTTTAAATCTTTCCAAGTTCTAGAATAAACGAATACTGTAAGAATCTATGTTTTCCTTGGCTTGACAGAATGCATATTTGATTTTTGGTTCATTAGGTGGCAGTCTCAAGAGGTTTGAATAGTATAAGACTTGCCATTGTCACGCTAGCCATTCAGTCTCTTGTTGCTGATTCAACTGATGAAAGCAACCGCGGTATGGCCTTTGGATGGCTACAACTAACAGGAAACTTTGGCTCCATCATTGGCGGACTATGTTCAGTACTAATAGCTTCAACGTCATTCATGGGAATTCCCGGTTGGAGAATTGCTTTTCATCTTGTAGGACTTATAAGTGTTATAGTTGGCATATTAGTCCATCTCTTTGCTAAAGATCCTCGCTGCTCAGATGGTAAGAGTAGAGCTAAAGATCAGAAACCGCATAAGGCCTTTTGGTCAGAAATGAAGGACTTAATCAAAGAAGCGAAGATGGTTATAAATATCCCGTCTTTCCAAATAATTGTGGCTCAAGGTGTATCTGGATCTTTTCGTTGGTCAGCTTTGTCATTTTCGCCTATGTGGTTAGAACTCATTGGTTTCTCCCATGGGTTAACAGCATTTCTCATGACCCTATTTACAATTGCTGGTTCTCTTGGGGGTCTATTTGGTGGATGGATGGGGGATACTCTTGCCAAACGGTTACCGAATTCTGGGAGAATTATTCTCTCTCAAATCAGTTCTGGCTCTGTCATTCCTATAGCAGCTGTTTTGCTGTTAGTTTTGCCTGATGATCCATCCACTGGATTCATGCATGGTCTGGTCTTGGTCATCATGGGATTGTGCATATCCTGGAATGCTCCTGCGACAAACAAGTACATATGCTTGACCACGTGGTTATTATTCCCAGTGTCCAAGTACTAACTAGAACCAGGTTTAGCAACAAATCATTGCTTCATCATTTATCATGGCAGAAAAGTTTGTCAAATATCAGTAGTCCAGAACAAAACTCCAATAGTTTCACTCTTAAGTTATCTTAATCATCTTCTAACACAGTGCTTAACAGTAAATGTCCACTAAAACACAACGAAACCAAACAATGGTTTGGGTTTCTCTTTGAAGGAGTAAATGGTGCAATGGCTGCAGTAGCATTGTTTCAACAAAGCATAACTTGCACCCTTTTTGAGCTGGGAAACTTTGATCGACTATAGGTCATATACTCATATAAATGCTTATTGGAATATAAATCACCATGATCACTAGGTCTAGGATACCATTATGCTGAAATGTAAGTTTTTAGTCTTAAATTTCTAAAGAAACTCAAAAGTTCAAAACTTATTTTGATTATTTCAGAACCTGAAGATATATTACTCTTGAGTTTTCAAATAAGAATGTTGGGAACTGGTAACATTTTCAATAAGCAATGTATAACAGCAAGAAAATCAGACTAATGGACTGCATCAAATTGTCAACACCCTATTACAAGGACAGAACTATGTAGCCATGATTCATGAATTATTCTAGTTTTGTTTTCAGAAAAATAAGCAATCTTCAATTCACTAGACTTCTTTGCTTGACTAAGAAGTGTCGACATTTGATCATAATTGTCAAGACTTCTTCATCAGGTAACACATCCGAGGAAAGATCTGAATGGTGGTTCCCTTACAGCATTATGTTCTTTTCTTTTCTATAGGAATCCTGTCCGAAAATCATTGTGATATTATATATGTTGTTCAATGTTATTTCATAACATTTAACCATTGCCTATAGTCCAATATTTGCAGAGATAATTCCTGAGAGA
The DNA here is from genome assembly GCA_034663535.1 of Citrus x limon. NCBI lineage: Eukaryota > Viridiplantae > Streptophyta > Magnoliopsida > Sapindales > Rutaceae > Citrus > Citrus x limon. The sequence continues at coordinate 28,581,866 of CM067997.1, forward strand.
TCTCGAACTAGCATCTATGCATTGGACAGATCATTCGAGTCCATACTAGCATCTTTTGCTCCCCCCCTGTGGTTGGACTTCTGGCTCAGCATGTTCATGGCTATAAACCAGTTCCCAAAGGAGCATCAAACTCTCTGGAGGTTGAAACAGATAGAGAGAATGCAGCATCACTAGCCAAGGCACTATACACTGCAATTGGCATTCCAATGACTATATGTTGCTTCATCTACTCCTTCCTATATTGCACATACCCAAGAGACCGTGAGAGAGTGAGGATAGATGCATTGATAAAATCTGAAATGCAAAAGTTAGAAGCGGACAACGCTCCTTCATTGAAGAAAAACTCTCAACGTCATTTTTCAGAATCAAAAGAGCTTAATGAAAAGGAAGTAACTGATATTGACATAGAATATGGAGGAGAGGAAAGCACTGATATCGATGATAATGATAAGAAGTCTTTGCTTCCCCATCAAGTAACATTCTCAAACTTACAACACTGATGACTTTCTCTGGCAAACGTTGGCTCTTGTGAATAAAACAGAGCAGATGATGCAAAAGCTTCAACAATAGGATTTACCGAAATTGATTTACCATTTTGATGGAACTTTTATTAAGTTTATGAACTCGAGCTAAATTTTGAAAACTTATGCACGCGGTTAATTTGTTTTCTTGTTATGATGTTAATCCCTTGATTGTTCATTCTGCAATTCAAGCATGTTAATTCCAGTCCAAACTTCTAGCTTGAATAACAATTCATGATATTATGTTATAAACCATCATAAATGATGTGGTGAATATTGCAACTGCACAACTGAATATTACAACGCGGTTAATACTGAGTTATTACCTTAGAATTTAGTATTTCTTTGCAATCATAGAATGGTGGCGGAGTTGGCTAGCGCGTAGGGCTCATAGCTTTCCAAGTAATCCTGAGGTCGATTGTTCGAGTCTCTCTCACCCAATAAACATTTTTTTTGGGTTTGTTTTTCATTTAATTAACTGTTCTTTTCATTACACCAAGTAACATGAAAGCCGTAAATTAATTGGCCATTTTGTTATTATTTTATTTACTGTTTGAGATTTCTGAATTCCGATGTTCTCCATAAACTTGCCTTGAGAGCAATGAAAAAAACATAGTAGCACTTCAATTTTCAGTCAGCCATGCTGTATAAATTAATGTCATTTTTCGGCTGCATTCACTTCTTAGTTAGGGATAACGCGGCTTTCATATTGAGAGATTGTTACCTAGTGGCTTTCATTTGCATATGCTAGGAAAAGTTCTGAAGAATGCACCTATCATAGGTACCACATTTTTATATATAATTGCATTTAAATCGGGGAGGTAAAGATTAAAGAGGGACCAGATCCTTAACCTTTACAAATTTATTGCATTATCAAAAAGAAGTTGAAAAATGGCTCTAATATTATCCTCGTGCATGGCCTTAATTATTAACAATCTCTACTCTTTCTTCATGTTCATACCAAATGCTGGGCTCGCTGCAAAGCCAAACATCTATCTTTTACTTTTGGTCGGTTTACTTTGTAACCAAAATGTTATCTGGCCAATCAGCAAAAATGATCACGTTTACAAAAAATGATAATCAAGTTTATCTTAGCTTATAGACAACTCAACAATCAAAAGGTGGAATTTGCCTGATCACCATCAATACTACCTGAGCATAAATTAGTGAACTTGAGCCCATTGCCTGGGAATCTCAATTCCTCGGTCATAAAACATGGGAGACGAGCAGGATCATAGTGTACGGGACCTACCAAAATGGGATATTTTAGTAATTTCCTATACGGAAAAGAATAATAAAAAAAAAAGTGTCAAATTTCAGTGCATCTAAGTCAAACTATTGGTCTCTCGTGGTCACATTGATGATTCTTAATTCTATTAGTGGGATCATGATCTATATAGTTCTAGTTCTAGACATCCCCACAACACTAACCTTTGCTTTTAAAAAGTAGAAAAATGATTTGAAAATAGTAATTGACATCCTAATTTTTTTTAATTTTAAATATAATCTCAAATGATGTATTATTTCTTGAATGGTTGGTAATCTTTTTTATAAAATCTAAGTGAAAATTTAATTGTGCCAATAATCAATTGATAAATACTATACTATTTAAGATAAATTTTGAAATGTGTTGGTCTAGTCATGATTTAATATTGTGAACCCTTGTAACTTGGAAAACTGATGAATAGTTAAATAAAGTCAAACGAAATCAACCTTGCTAACTGAAACACTTAAGCCCATTGCAATTTTTCCCGCCAATGGCATTGTATAGTTTGCATATTTGCAGAAAAACCCCACAAGTCTCTTTGGTTTGCAAAAAAGTCCAAACTTCAGTTTTTGATCTTATCAACAAGGCTTTTGTGAGTACAATATGAAATTCTATGTGAAATTATGTTACATTAGTCCAATCTAAAACTAAAACATTTTTCAATAAATTAAAAAGCTTTTATGAGTATGATATTTTTCATACTTACTCCTTGAGAGGATGCATGAATATGAACTTAATTAACTTACTACCTATTCATTTGGTTAAGTGGGTATTATTTTTTAATCTCAAAACTTTATTTTAAAATTAAAAATAGTTAAATATGTTATAGTTGCTTGACCGATACATTGTTTTCCTCCAGCCTGTACCCGTACCCGTACCCGTACCCGTACCCGTACCCGTACCCGTACCCTTACCCTAACCCTAACCCGCCCGAAACCGGGCCCAAACTCCCGCTCTTATTATCATTTATTAGTTACAAATCAGTTATTTTAGACGTCATCTTCTTCTTCTTCATTTTCACCTCTGCTTCTTCTTCATTACATCTCACTTCCAACATCATGGCTCACCCACCTCGTCCACACAAGGGAAAGAATTCTTTCCGTAACTCAAGGCTTTACCAAAGCTATTGGCTGAGAATGATGGGAATCAGAAGAAGGAACACGCCAAGATGTAGAGGAAAGAAAACAAGGGCAAGAATGGAGAATGCTACTCCAGTCCCGCTGACAGAGGTAACAAAATGCTTGTTCAAGAATTGCTTTAAAGCAATTTCCCTTGTGTAATGGTTTCTTTCTTTCTATTTTTCTTTTTCGTAATCTTTTTTTTCATCTATCTTGTACTCTTTAAAGGCTATTAGGTGTGAAGAAGCTTAAAAGGCTATTAAGCCTTCATCAGATCAACCTTCATCATCCTCTTCGGTATACTCCTAACACTTCTTAATTCTTTCTTTCTTTCTTTCTTTCTATTTTGTTTTTTTCTTAATTCTTTAAAAACCTTGCAGTCATTAATTAATTACGATGAGGAAGTATCAAAAGCTGTTAAGGAAATCACTGACCAAAAACATAACCAAACAAATCAAAAGCCCGTCAAAATTTGGTATGCCTGAATATTTTGAAATGATGATTTGTTAAGTTTATTGTCATTTTACCAATTCGTTTGTTAATTTACTGTTTGTGTCTAGGATTGGTGGGATAAATGGGAATTACTGGGATGCATCTGATTCGTCGTCATCATCTGATGATAATAAAAATATCACACCAACAAAGTGTTGGCTCCACTGGCAATGGAGTCCTCTTAAGTGGCTTGACTGAGTTTGCTCCCCAGTTCGAGTCGTAGGGAAGTCGCCTTTGTTGGGAGAACCTGTGCCTCCCAGTTCAAGCGGGGACTTCTAGTCTGAGTTGTGGTACAAACTTAAAGGTGCCTCCTACAGTTGGGGCCCTCCCCAGAATACCTCGTGATTAATATAAAAAAAAAAAAAAAATACCACACAAGCTCTGGGAAGTTTAAAGGGCAAAGGCAAGGAAAAGATTTCAGCCGAGGCAATACAGAGTAAGTATGCTATGTTTCACGTCGATCAGAACAGTTTCCATATCAAGTATAATACTTTCTAACAGGTAGTCACATATGAGTTGTTAGAGATGTTATGGAAAAAACAAGATGAATAATCTTAATTTTCCTTTGTAGATATAATTCTGTTTCGAGGAAAGATGCCATTGCAAATTGTCTTCTTTGTACATTTTTATGCAAGTTTTGGCAGAGAGATAGACATATTGAGTGCTTATTCATTTTGCAATGTTTTTCTTTGTTCACATTTTTATGCAAGTTTGGCACAGAGAGAGACATATTGAGCGCTTATTCATTTTGCAATGTTTTTCTTCTTTTACAGAAGGGCATGAGAGGCCATGTCAGTCAAAGGGGACTAATGCGGAAGATGACCAAAATGCTGCAGTGAAACAATCATCAGACGAATTTAATAGGACCAATCCTAATAGCGCACCCAGGAAATCATCATTCGACTCTCTGAAAACAGGCACTGAGGGTGAGTTCTATCTGTCATTGTTCATATTTCGATAATACACTTCTTAAGAGTTTTGTATGGGGTTTATTTCGCCTGAAGCCGCGGGGCTACATAACATGATTTTGCTGAGTAAAATATTTCTTTTAACCTGGTCAACCTGGTACCATATTGATGGATTCGGATTCTCTCTTGAGCTTTCAAGGATCCATGTCAACATGTGGCATTATTAAATCCAATGGCCAAGATTTATTTGTAATTAATTTTTCATTTAAATGCCCTCCTCCCTTTCCAAAGCCCGGGAAACCTCGCTCTCTCTCTTTCAAAATTAAAGTTCCGTCAAATTCAGAAAGGAAATCTAAATCTTCAAAAATGGAAAACATCAAAATCGCCTAACAATATCTAGGTAAGAAGCTGAAGTTCTGTTAACTATGTGATAATCACTTGGGTAGTATTGATTTAGCATCAATTTCTTCATTATTGATATTATTAACATGCTTGTGCCAAAAGTTTGAATTTTTTCTTATAAGAAACCTATAGTTATTTGCTAAGATTTTATTTTATTTTTCTGATATATCTGTCGAGATGTTGTTGCTATAGAAAGTAAACAAAAAGTGGGAATAGTCCCATTTTCTTCGTAATTAAGTTCATAATTTTCTGATGCCCACCACCTGTTTGATAAAATGTAGTACTTATCTATTTTATGCTAAAGCTGTTGAAAGTACTTTTTTTAATTTCAGTATATTTCACTGATTGAATTTTTTATATTCTTTTGCAGCCTGGCAAAAATGAGATGATGGAAAAGAATTCTGCCTGAATATTATATACGCTCAAATGTGGAGAAGGAACAAAGGTGCCCAGCTGGCCATGTTTTACTTGCTTGAAAGTGGAGAGGGAAGAAAGATTAACGAGTCAAATGTGTTATACTTGGTCAGTTAGTTGGGATTATGTTAAGTGGTCAAGACCAAATTTTTGTCAGATTATCAACATTACTCGAAATTGTAGTTACTGAGTTTTGTTTGCCAATTACATATGATTCTATAACAATTTGATACTATTGGAATTTAATGTTACTGTTCTGGAGAAATTTCGGTTGCTATGTGCTAGCCTTTTGAAGAATAGCTTACCTATAGTTGAGCTTCTTCATTATCAAATATGGTTTGCCTTTGCTCAAGGCTAGTGTAAACAGCATCCTCTACCAAAAAATGCCTTGAAGATCGATGTTGATGCAGCAATTGAAAAATAAAATTAACAAGTAGGATTGGGAGTAGTCATAAGGGATTCAAATAGCAAGATAATTGCGGCAGCTGCGAAGGCATTACAAATATGGAAGGATGTGGCATATGTAGAGGCTGAAGCTATGGAATGGGGGCTAAAGTTAGCAAAGGAAGTTGCTGATTTGGTCAACAAAAAGAAAGGAAGCCTGCCTGAAATTTATTGGGTAATTTCTGAAATCTAAAACCAGAACAAGCTGTTTCAGAAAGTCAGATTTAAACACATCCAAAGATTGTGTAATGTCCAGGCTCACGCTTTGGTCATGATCTGTTTTGCCAGTTTGGATGTTAAGATTTTTAACTTGTTGATTCCGGAGTGGAAGAGAATTACATCTTTAAATGAGGCTCAATGTATCTAATTAATTAAAAATTGTTACAGGCTTTGTTTGTGCTTAATGGAGGTTAAGACTACTTGGTTATGCTGTTAAGTCATACTGCTTATAATTTTCCTTTTTTGGATTCCAGTTTATGTTTGGTGCCACTGTCGCAATTTTGTTGGCTGAGGAATTTTAGGCATGGCTCCATTAAATTTTGATATCAAAAAAGTTAGTACAATGCAGTATAATGTAATGTAGCACCAAACAAAGTATAATTAAAAATTAATGCAGATAAATGTAGCACCAAACGCTATATGACATTATTTTAATTCAATGTTAATACAATATAACATAATACAATATATCTGTATTAAAATAATGCAATACAAAATAATACAATACAATATGTCAAACGCACCCCATGGGTACATTGATTCATGTTTACTTGATACAATGATTTTGATATATGATGTTGCGCAACAATTTTTAAGTGAGGACTTCCTTATTTTAGCAAAATGAGGATATAATTAATAGATTAAAAAAAAGGACAGATTTCAATACACCTAACAGACCCAAAAAAAAAAAAAAAAAAAAAACTCCAATGCATTGAAATTTTGTGTTTGTTTGAATTTTAATGGCATCCCCACTTTATTAAAGTGAAGATACCATCATTAGAGAATGATTTTGATATTGCATAAATTAACAAGTGTACTAGTTAATACAAGTAATATAATAATGAGTAAGGGCCCGTTTGAGATTGCTTTTGAGAGGCTTAAAAGTGATTTTTAAAATTTAAAAGCTAATTTTAGTATTTAGTAAAAAAAATTAAAATCACTTTTGTCAAAATCAACCCCTCCCACAACTGATTTTGAAAAGTAGGGAATGAGTAGCTTTTAGATTTTGATTATGAGAATTAGTTTTATCCTTTAATAAAATTCTTAAAATATCCTTAAAATTATTACCTAAACCCAAAATTATCCTTATTCAAATTGGAAACAAAATCAATATTTTAATAAATTTTTATTATAATTTATCAATACAAATTTATTAATATTAGCTTGTTGGTCAAATTATTATTAAATTTGTTTCACTCTATTATAAATTTAATTATCAATTGTTTTAAGATAGAAAAAATAAAATAAAATCAATATATTATAAAGTTTATTTTTAGTAAAAATTATTATAATACACAATTAAAAATATTACATGTACATGTTTTTATATGTATAAGTAAATTTTATTCTACATTATATACATTTTAGTCATTTGTTTGTTCTTAGTAGTTTAACAGTAAAATTTACCAAACGTCTGTAACTGCTTTAAAAACTCACAGTACTTTTAAAAATAAAATTTACCAAACACTTAACTGATTTTCTTCACAGTTGATTATTTCTACAGTACAATTAACAACAATTATTATAAAAACTACAGCATTCCCAAACTGGCCCTAAAGTAATAAATTATCATCCCACAAAATTATTTACCCTATTAGCTATTGAAATTATTATGACTCTATTTCATTCCAATAATCGATTAAAGACAACTGAAATAGAAAACTGAAAGAAAATATAACAACTAAAAGTTGAATGAAAATGCAAACAATAACAGAATTCACCAAGATATTATGACATGAGGACATTCGACTTCACAATAACCAATCCAATTTTTATTCTCCATCTATGCTATTAAAATTATTAACTTGTTGATAGTGAATTTTCTTAACGTACTCAATATCCTCTTTCGAGTAATATCGAAAATTTCCTCACATATTAACCCACTATATCACTGTGTGAATTTAAAAATATCTCTATGGTTCATGAAATTCTTAAATAAATTGCACGAATCAAATTACTATATCTTTGTCTCTCATGTAATTCTTGGCATCCATTACACGGAGCAAAAATACATAAATCACCTTTGGTCTTATTATGCATCTTCAAATTATTCAAATATTGACCAATTAAAAACATTAAGCACAAATCATGAAATAATAAACTAAAAATAAGATAAATTTATGAATTAAGTCATGAGAATATAAAGAGAATCTATAGATATAATTGATAACATTCAGGCTAAAAAGAGGGGGGGAAAAAAAGACAGTTGTGTCTTTAATTGGCTTTTTTTTTTTTTGGTGTAAGTCGTTCGGTATCCGGCGACCGCATTGGGTCCCGATTAATCCGAATTCGGGGTGTAGTCACAGTTAAGGTTCTTTACCCCTTCCAAATGGTGTGTTTAGTGGGGATCGAACCCAAGAGCTCTTCCCACAAACTCAGTCATTCGGTATCGGCTTTTTTTCTTCATGGTATTTACAATTTCTTGGGAATATTTAAAACTGAAAAAATTTCCTTTACTAAAAATTAAGTTATCATTTGCTGGCAGGCAACTTAGAGATTAAAATCATATCATCAAAAGTGTGGTAGTTAATTTCTCTCTTCAATCTTGATTAATAATAATTGTTTTGTTGCTTTTAGGTGCTTTAGGATTTTATTTTGATCATGTCCGATATTTAGTTACTTAAAAAAGCCGGATGATTTCTTGATACGAGTTGTCTGCCCACTGTCTAGGCAACTGCTGCAAAATGCTCTTCATTATAATTAGGTAATCTTCATAATTTGTGAAAAATAGTGTTTTTTTCTCTGAAGCTGGCAATTTGTTTTTGATAGTTTATTCCATCTTGTGATTATTATTTTTTTCCATGGATTTTGCTATATATATATCTTACAAGGAATAACAAAATTCTAATAGTGTTAGGATTAATCAATATCTTTTTTAGCCTTATTCTAAAAGGTACTTACTATGTACATCCTAATCCGACTAGGAAAATTAGTTGAAGTTATATTACTTGCTGTATTATAAATAGAGGAACTTCTCGCTTTTATGCTGCAGCTGGAGGCACATATATACATACTATATAAGTACACTTTGTGAACTGAATTGAAGCAAATTACTCATTATTCCGGTCGATCGTTAATCTCTCTCAGCAATCATGGTGCATGTGGAATGTGATAGTATTTTTGACTTGGAAGTAGAAGATCTTGATAATGATGGCATTGGTGAATCCAAATCTTCGATTACTTTTTATCTACATCCGAATTCTTCGTATAAAAAAGAATGGTGGTATACAAACTCCTCAAATTCATCGGATGCAAGTAAAAATAAACTTGTGTACAGAATCGAAGAGTATGTTGACGTTACTGAGAACTATGTGGAAAATATTGACGTAGAGGAGATGCTATCAATGGCCGCATCCGCCGCTGCTCTCATCACTTTAATCAGTGGAAAAGCACTTGTCGCTCTTGAGCCGGCCGCATCTCAAGATGAACTCAAAGAGTTAGCAAGTGACGTAATTTCTGAATCTTGTCGCCGACTTGCTGCTAAACCTAACATTAGTAAGTACACATTCTTGATTGGCATATGCGCACGATATCATATCTCTACATCTTTAGATGAGACTGACATGAAGGAGTTACAAGAATACCCGGGAGCTGCTGCTGATGATGAATATGATCCATCTCTAATGCCTCTGCCGATTATAATAGATGATGGTTATGATTTTTTTGAACTTAGCCAAGAAAGCTGTGCAATTTGTTGGGACAAGTATTTGCCAGGATCTCAGGTGATTCGCATGCAATGTTTGGATGAAGTAGACCACCTGATCCACAACAATCATCATCATCATCAGTACTTATCTTCCAGAGGATCTGACGCAATTGCAATTGTCATGCCATGTTCGCACCAATTTCATGCAAACTGTATCTCCAACTGGTTGAAATCTACCAATTCTTGCCCTCTCTGTAGGTTTCAGATGCCCTCCTGCGCTACGTTGCTTTCTATTCTAGATTTGTTTGATTCTGAAGTTCATTCAGAAAAGTCTTGATTAAGCTTCATCATTATTACTTCAAAAAAAAATTAAATAAATATAACCACTTGTAAGCATGTATATAGATGCTTTGAATTTATGCAAGTGTCTAATTGTACATCTCTCTCTCTCTTACACCTTACATACTCCTTTTGAGTCTTGACTTGTGCCTTTCGACAAAACACCCAATTTCCTTAGTCGTAGAAATTATTTTTATATCTTATTTTCGTTTCTTTTTCCATTTTTCTTTCTTTTCGTGTGAAGGCATCGTGATCTTTTTTCTACACATATCTACATATACGAGAAATTCTAGAATAACTCTCATGTATTATAACTAATTGATACATGCATGCTATGTGTAGTTGAATTTAATATAACCACCACTTGCATGATAGTTTTTCAAACAAAATGCACACATGTCATATTATCATTTGTTTGTTATATGGCTGACATAGTACCTCCTATGTATTCTAGAATTTCTCCTACATATACATATGGTGGTCTGTGTTGAAAGCAACAACTGTGGAAATTCAATAGCTGACTCTAAAGACAAGCTAGCATGCCACTTAAGCTACATTCACTTACAATCAGAAAATGTGAAAGATGAGTTGGATTTGCTGAGCTGGCAAAATAGTTATGCTGAAGAATCTCAGCACATGTGCATGGAAAAATGGCATTTTTAGAAGCTCTAAATGATTGGCTGATGTTTGCTATATTCACGGATTAGTTTTTTTTTTTTTGTCTATTTTCATATCTTACCCCTTGGGCTAGCTCTCCTTTTTCTTCTCTGTATATAAATGAACCAAAGCTTCGTATTTTATTCATTCAAGTTATCATCTTTAATAAAAACACTTGTGATTTATGCTCTGCTTGCAATTCATAAACAATTTCTAATAAATTTAAGTTGGTATCAGAGCCGACTTTGAGCTATGGCAAGCAGCAACAACAAAAAAAAAAAATATGAATCAGTCACAGATGAATCCAAATGATCAAGAGGATAACTTGAATCAAAATCAAAATCAAAATCAAAACTTAGAATACAATGCCAAGAACTTAGTAGTAATAAATCAATCTCCCACTCAACATATCACCAGCAATACCTATGTTTTCACAACCCATATCAAGCTCACCCAAAACAATTTCATGCTCTTGAGATCACAAGTGATCTCCAGCATCAGGGCCAATGAGCTTGCAGGTTTTGTTGATGGTAGCCAGGTTTGCCCTCCTAGATTTTTCATGAATCCAGGACCAAATGGAACCACCATAAACACACCTAACCTTGAGTATCAAGTTTGGAATAAGCAAGACCATATTCTGCTAAGTTGGTTGTTGTCATCACTAAGTGAAGGGATTTTGGGCATGGTGGTTGATTGTTCTACCTCATGTGAGGTTTGGACAACTCTTGTTAACCAATTTGGTGTTAGAACTAGAGCTAGGATACTACACCTCAGAACTCAAATTCAAACAACCAAAAAGGGTTCACTCACTATTCATGATTATTATTCTAGGATGAAATCTATGCTGAATCAGTTTACATCAGGGAACAATATGAATGATGATGATTTTGTAATATGTGTGTTAACTGGGCTAGGACTCAAATATGATTCAGTAGATACCAACATAAATTCTATACCAGAAAGCCTCTCACTCTCAGAAATGTATGACATGTTACTTAATCAAGAAAACATAATTAAACAAAATCTAAGCTCAGGGGCTATTGAGGCTAACTATGCATAGATGAGAAATGAGAGAAGAAACTGGGGTAATAATGACAGGGCTGCAAATCAGTATCAACCTAGAATAATTTTTAGAAACCCTGGAAGTTGAACTGAAAATAACCAAGGGAATCAAAATCCTCAAGACAAGGGCAACGGGAAAGCTGCAGCCAATGACGATGGTTCAGATCCTAAAGGACCATGTCAAATTTGTTGGAAATGAGGCATACAGCTGCAGAGTGTTGGCCTAGGTTCAAAAAGAATTATGTGCCCCAGCCAAACATGAGAAAAGAGACAAAGAGGTGCATACATAGCTTCAGCTGATGGCCAAAGCAGTAGAGCTTGGTATCTTGACAATGGTGCATTGCATGAGAGTATGCTTAACTTGACAACAATTGGATTCTACTCTTCACATTGGAGAAGAATTCAATTCAGTTATGGAGTTCTAATTGATTTAACTAAAATAACTTACAAGTGAAGAAGTGGAATGCATGCCAGATAGCCACATCAATTATAAGTATGCGGAATTAATCTTATGACTTAATAAACAAGAATACATGCTGGCTAATTAATTATCAAGCTTGCATCATGGCTTATTATAGAAAGCTCTGGTTGACACCACCGCATTTGAATTTTTGTTGTTAAAGCTATCCTTAGCATAGTTGTCATGAATCACTGGTCTCTAAGTCAAGTTGGCATCAACAATTTTTTCTTAAATGGTTATTTGACAAAAGAGGTGTATGAGAAGCAATCTCAAGGATTTGTGGATAAGTCAAAGTCTAATCATATCTACAAGTTGTAAAAGGCTTTCTATGGTCTCAAGAAAGCTCTTAGGGCTTGGTTTGATAGACTCAAACTGGTCTTGACACTACAACAGGGTTTTCAAAACTCACAATAAGATACTTCTTTCTTTTTTAAGAAATTTCAAGGCCATATCTTACTACTACTTAGTATATATTGATGATATGATTGTGACAGGTTGTAATAAACATATGAAATAACAAGTTATCATCAATTTGGAGGCTATTTTTTCTCTTAAAGACCTTGGTGAATTGAGTTATTTTATTGATATCCAAGTTACTCATAATTAAACAGGTATGCATCTTTCACAGTCAAAATACATTTCTAATCTTCTTGGTAAAATTCAGATGCAAGATTGCACTCTCTACTCAACTCCAATAGCTGTTGGTGTTTTCCTCACTAAAAAAGACAATGATCCTTTTATTGATATTGCTTTATACAGAAGCACTGTTGGTACTTTGTAATATGCCACACTAACTAGGCTTGAGATTACTTTTCCAGCTAATAAGCTTAGTCAATTTTTTGCTACTCCAACTATTAATCATTGGCAAGCATACAAACACATACTTAGATGCTTTAAGGTTGCTTTACATATGGGCTATACAAACACATACTTAGATGCTTTAAGGTTGCTTTACATATGGGCTTACAGTTCTACAATCATGGCATTGTGCATATTGATTGCTTTAGTGATGCAGATTGGGCAAGTGATATGGATGATAGAAGATCTATAGCTAGTTACTGTGTTTATTTTTTACCCAATCTTGTTTCATGGTGTTTAAAAAAGTAGGCTGTGGTTTGTAGGTCTAGCACAGAGTCAGAGTACAGAGCCTTGGTCGTGGCAGCCTTTAAAGTGAGTTTGGTCATCATGACATAAAGAGGAAACTTTGATAATAAGATAGGTTTTTCCTGAATAGATTAATTGCTTATGAATCTCAGGATGGAAGATCAACGTCAATAAATCCTTTTACTTAAGACCAAAATGAGTTTATTACAAAATAAAGAAAACAAAGTGCTCATTTTTATGGATCAAGTCTTTGTTGACAGAACTTGGTATTCCCTTATCCTCTACACCTATTCTTTAGTGTGATAACTAGAGTACATCAGCCTTGACTATAAATCCCAAGTTTCACACTCACACAAGACATATAGAACTTGATGGTCATTTCCTATGGGAAAAAAGTTACCAATCATAGTCTTCAAGTCAGCTATGTCCCCAACTCAGATAATACAACAGATATACTCACTAAGGCCTTAGCTCATCACCCCTTTCATTTCTTGTGCAACAAGCTCAACCTTACTTTCCTTAGTTAAGCTTGAGGGGGGATGTTAGAAATTATGATGATTAGCTGATTCGTTTGATGATGTGTGCATAGAGGTGGCCAATGGGCTGGACGGCAGGGGCATGGGCACGGCACGTGTTCGTACAGCACGACACGGCACGAGCACGTGTCCGTATAGCACGGCACGGCACGAGCACGTGTCCGTATAGCACGGCACGGCACGAGCACGTTTCGGTAGAGCACACGGCATGACACGATTAGAGATGGACCAAAGCAGGACACGAGAAAAAGCACGCAATAAACACTTTTCATTTTTTAATTGAAATAAACTTAAAATTTTATGATTTTATAAATAACTTGAAATTGAATCTTTTAATATATTATATTAGCTCAAGTTTTTTAAATTTATCTAATTCTTAGTTTCAAAAAAAATTATAATTGATTTTATTTATAATTTATTAAATAAATAATTGATATCATGATTTTAATAAATACAATTATGAATATCATAATTTTATAATTGTCTATTAATATTATTATAAACTATGATATATGACTTTACGTAATTTCAAGTTAATAATTAAGTTAACCCTTAAAAAAAATTATTTTTATCGTTGTTGTTAAGTACTAAAAAAAAATTCTAATACCATAAAATCAAACTTAGTAACTAATATTACATTCTCTTATTGTTATTAATTTATTATTATTGAATATGGACTTGAGTTTTGAATTTATTAATTTTTTATAATTATTAATTTTTTTATTATTGAATATGAACTTTTTAAAAAAAAAAGTAAAAAAAGGAAAAAAGTTTAGTGGGCTTTTTTTTTCTAGGCACGGCACAACACAGTCCACTGCACGACACGAGTGGGCATGACACACAGACCTAAGAAAAAAAATTAGGCACGGCACGGCAGGAGCACGAGAACGCGTGGGCTTTCCCTTGATGGGCTTGGGCTAGCACGGCATGGCCCCTTGGCCACCTCTATGTGTGCAGATGAGCTAGCATGATAACTAGTGAAATGTGTGTTGATGTATAATGTATGCTGATATGTGAAGCTTGTTTATAAAAGGCTCATGCATAAATTATGAAGATATAGATGGCTTGTTTTGATTGGTTATAGTTAGCAATTTTTTTTATCAGATTTATAGTTAGTTACCAACTTGTAAACATGTATAAATAAAGCTGATCAAGCTCAGCATATGTAATGTGGATTCATTGAATAAAGATTCTTGATTCTTCCAGAACTTTCACTTTCATTTTTTCTTCTCATTTTCTCATAAACCAAACAAGTTTAATAATCATAATACTTGGAAAGAGGTTGGTAAATTTTGCAGCAACAAATTGATACTAATCTTCTCATAACTTATTAGTGGCTATAAATAGATGGTTCTAAATGCAACAATGGCAGAATACCATCTAAGTATCAATAGAGGGGAAGAGAGGTCTAGTATGGAGAGAGGATCAAGTTTTCTCACCAAGGATGACTTGCCTATATCTATCTACATAATGGACAAGTGGATATCTACTAATTAACTAGCTAAGAGCCCTTTTGTGCTATATGTTTAGGCAAGCATAAATCCTTAGTAAACTGACCAGCTCTCATCAACATCTCTTCCATGGATGAATGGCTTCATGAAATGTCGCTCCAACACCTAAGTGTTGCAACTGTGGCATAGGAAAGTATATAATAAAAATATGCAATCACATCACATATCATACACAGCAAGCGCCAAGCAGTCACATATATTCAACAACAGGCTTGTTTGCCGCATTGCAATGCGTAGGTTCATCTATTAGAAATGCATACCCCAACACTTATCGATATTTAAACCATCAAATATATATCAAACCATTCCAAATCAAGAGATAACCAGTAAAAATATATATATATATATATGGTGAATTAGACAATTCGCAACTTTCCAAAAGTGGCAAAAAAAATTTCATTTTCCAGACTGCATATATATTTTCAGGAAAGATTAAACTGCAGTGGGCGAGCGTGAAAATATAACAGGAAGGTATAGAAAGTAGAAGCAGCTAAATCAGTGTCCTATGTACATTTGCTAAAGGCTAAAGCAAAATGAAATGGATGCACCCCAATGCTACTGCAACACAAGGTCAGAAAAACGAAACCAACCAACCATTTTGTTTGTAGAAGTGTTGTCGTGCTGCAAAAAAATATTGGTTATTTTGTAGGAGTGTTGTCAATCAATCGTTGCAACTCTGGCTTAGTTAACATAGGCTTATGCAGGCTGGGCTTTCTGGCCCAAGAGCACTGCCCAAAAAACGAACATGAGAATATGGAATTGACAATGGAGCAAATATTGATAGAAGTAATTATCAAATTCAATGAGAAATACAACAAGTTGACCCCATCATCAGTTAGTAGTTGTTCTGTTAAATTTAATTATTTAAGAGAGTCAAATGAATATAAACCAAAATGAATTCATATAATATAACATATAATAATTTTTATTTTTAATAAAGTGAGGATAGTATTAAAATATTAAAAAATACATTAATTTTAATATATTAAATTTTATTTTTTTATATTTTAGTGGAATTTTCACTTTATTAAAATAAGGATGTCCTCACTAGATAATAAATCTATTTTACTTGGAGAATCAAACTTATGATTAATTACTTTTTTAGTGATCAATTCATGAACTTTCTGTAGATAATTGCATTCCGAGCAGGAAAAAAAAAGAAAAATCATAAGTTTGATTCTTTCTAATGGTAAAATAGTAAGAAAAAAAAAGAGTTAATTTTCTTTTTAACGGTGGAATTTGAAATATAAAAAGGAAAAGATAATATAACAGTGTGCTTGTGCATGTGAAGAAATTGAATGCTCTAATTGTGGAATATCTACTCAAATGGGATGAAGAGAATATGAGTTAGATAATATCAAGCTTACACTTACTGTTAAAAGCGCTTGTCGACATCACCGCATTTGAATTTTTATTATCACATGCGCTTGTATATAAATTTTAAATAGGATAGATTAGGGTCCATTTACCATGTGAACACAGCGATCACAAGAGTTGCATTTAATTTGCTTACCATTTACCAGCCTTCACAGTTAGAACTTCCTTTTGAATCCTTATTTCGTTTTCCAAATTAATTTCCCTTTTATCAGTTTCTTCCCTTCTCCTTCTATATTTCCCCTTCGATATGGTCATCACATGTGATCCAAATTTGCATGTATAATGAGAGAAAGAGATAAGTGAGCAGTAATTCACAAATCCTGATTTAGTGGATAATGAATCCACAAGAAGGAAATTAGGATGCTTGACACAAACAACCGCACTTCATGTTAATGAGGAACAATTTATGTGGGCTTAACCTAAATGAATAAGCAAGTTTAAGTGTTTAACTCCATATATTTCAGTAATGCCTGAATCAAGACAAATGCAAGCACTAACTGACATTTACGCAATAAATTAATGAACTAGATTTGGGTATAAAAATTTTTGACACCACACCAAACTACTTTTTGACAAAGTTGGATACCAGAAATGGATTGGTAGAATAAATAAACACTAAATATTATTGTTATACTAAACCATACTAATGTGATTAGGTAACTATCTTACATAAACTTTAATATAAAGCGCTACTAAGTCTATTAAAAAGAGGTTAACATTCAAATTCAAAAACTCAGTTTTTATTATGTATTTTAAAATAATATCAATAAAACTTGTTCTAAAAGAATGTATTTTTTACTTGAGTGATTAAGCGTGCGTTTGGGACAGCTGTGCTGGGCACCCTAAGAATTTTTCTCGTTAGTAGAAAGAAACTAAAAAAACAGAGTTTTAAATGTATAAATAATCACAACATTTAAATCCTCCCAAATTCAATTAAATTTGTTTGATTAAAGTCCTTGACTGAATGACATTGAAAATTGGGAAGAGTGCTGCTAGGTAGCGAAAGGGACGAGAGAATGACGAGAGAAACGGCAGCAGTTGCTGCTGTTTTGCCTCTCATTCCTCTCGCTCGTTAAAATATTAAAAAATTAAAAAAAAATCATTCCTCTCGCTCGTTAAAACATTAAAAAAAAAAAAAAAAAAATTGAACAAAGAAATGACGCGTGAAATCACGCAGACTTTCACTTTCCTCAGGCAGGCTTTCACTTTCCTCTCTCTCCAGCCAGAGTTCCATACTCCACAGAACGGCAGTTTGAGTCTCTAAACAGCATCCAATCAGCTTTAAAATATGCTTGTGACTCATTTGTGATGTATATGCGATGTCGTTAATCGAAGTATTGTAAAACTTCATAGCAGAAATATTTTGCTCAATTCCTATATACTTACTATATTTATATATGTAGCCTCTACTACTGTTGATTTATTCCAAAATGATTCCTTATCTTCCTTCTCTGAATACCAAATTGCTCTAACACACTCAGGATCATCTAAACTTCTACAAACCCAAAAAATGACTTCACTTTATTTAACAATGAAATCAAGGATTAACTTTATTTAACAATGAAATTTTTTAGAACATGAAAGGAAATATAACAAAAGGGAGTTTGGAGATGTCACAGGTGCCTCTGGATGCGCAGATCTGGAATGCAGATAAACAAAAACAGAGGAACTCTGTACTTGGGCCCCTGCAGCAGAGTGAATAAAACAAGAAATGATGTTTCTTCTTTCTGAGTATGGAAGTGATTTTGCCCATAAAATATTCAATTTGGTCTACAATTCAAAGTCGTAAAAATAGAAGTTAAGACAATTGATGCTTTAGGGATTTGCGTGAGACAGGAGCGTGAGGAGGGAGAGAGGAAAGTAGGCCGGAGATAAGGTTGGATTTCCTTATGCAGGCACCCATTTCTTTATTCATTCTTTTTATTTTTTTAATGTATTAACAAGCGAGAGGAACGAGACGCGAAACAGCAGCAACTGCTACCGTTTCTCTCGTCATTCTTTCGTTCCGCTCGCTCCCTAGCATTTTCCTTTACTTATGTGTTAAAAGATCCCAAATGAGCTTAACCAAAGGTCCAAAACAAATTAAGTTTCACTTTATATCGGTGCCATCCAAACCAAAGTCCACAATTGTCCTAATACAGTGACTTGGGTCCATCATGAAATACGTACTGTGCGGGTTGACTAGACCATTAGGCTTAGCATCGATTTTTAGTAGTAACATTGATCAAGGGTGATTTTAACTCAACGCCAACATCATGATTAACATGATTTCAATGACATTCTTTTGACCAAAAGCATGTAAATTTCAATTGAATCCATCCCTTTTTCAACTCATATTTTGTGAATGAACTACTCACACTCTCACGAAGATAATCAATGGCTTAAATTTCATTCTTTCTATCAATAATATACTTGAAATTCCATAAAAAATCATCGTTAAAATTTCTCTTTTTTACTTTATTTCATGTCTTTATTCTGTTAAATTTTATGTGATTAAATGAAAAAAATAAATCTATAATTTAAAATATTAGAGGAAACTAATATATCCATGTTCATTGCATCTATGTGCTTGCCCGGGATCTAGTCCAAGAATTGGAACTTCTTTAACTAAAGTGTCCTTTCTCATCTTAGTGTGGCTCCTATTTTCAATTATCTCCACCACCTCTTGTCCAAATTTATAAAAGTCTTTTTGTTATTCTCATCAATATAAATGGGAGATATTGGTATATTTTGGTTAGACTAAATTTTAAATTTTAAAATTAAATAAATTTAAAAAAAATAGCAATTGAATCAAATTTCATTTAATAGAATATCATAGTTGATTATATTTGTAATTTTATCAAATAATCAATTTATAATATGAATAATTGATCCAAGGTTAAGAATTAAATTTTTTGAAACATAAAAAAAAAAAAAAGTTGAGAGGTTGACAGTCATCGTCCTATTTCTCTTTATATTGTACTTTCCATAAAATTTACAAAATTTGTATTATTTAAAAAAATATTCTGTAAATTACAAAAATTTTATAGTTACAAAATTTATATTATTTAAAAAAATACTTTGTAAATGACAATAAGTAGTTGCCATAATGCAGAGAGAAATACATGTCCCACTTGCCTGTCTCACTAAATTTCATATATGTTTCGAAAGCCATAACTTGAGCTATATATGTCCGTTTTAGGCGTATAATATACCGTTTCGAAGCTTACGACGAAACAAATCAAATCCAAAATCATGTATTCCATAAACGCCGTGAGTTTATGTGCGATAAGCAGTGGGACAGATGCCTATCGCACATAAATGCAGTGCGTTTATGTGCGACAGGCACCTGTCCCACTTGCCTGTCTCACTAAATTTCATATATGTTTCGAAAGCCATAACTTGAGCTATATATGTTCGTTTTAGGCGTATAATATACCGTTTCGAAGCTTACGACGAGACAAATCAAATCTAAAATCATGTACTCCATAAAATCCGTGGGTTTATGTGCGACAAGCAATGGAACAGGTGCCATGGCTTTGTAAATTTGAAAAAGTGGCATGGCTTTGTAAATTTGATGAAAGTGATGAGGGTAATGTAGTCCAAACATAAGATGTTTGACTAATTATGATAGAAAAAATTTTAGGGAGTTAAAGTTAAAAAACGGAAAAAATTTATGGCTAATTTTGTAAATTTCCCATTCTCAAAGAGCAAATCTGCTTCCAATGTCATGCCATTCAGTGGTACACAAGTACTTTTCATGCCAGAAAGTACAGATTCCATTTCTTTTATCATCCCATTTTTCCCATATCTATCCATCACACCATTGTAAGCATAGACATCAGGGGTCACACCATTGTAAAATTCTAATTTTATCTTCTGTAGCATTATCTTTACAACATTTACCAATCAATAATGGTAAATGGCCTACTATTATTTCCTTCTTAATTAATAAATCACCCTTTGTAATATGGTCATTTACCATACAAACAAAAATGATTTTAGACATCAATTACCCTTATCTACACCATCAACATCTCTTGAGGATCTATATCTTAGTACTACAGAATTTAAAATAAAACAATGTGTATCAAATATTTAACAAGCAGTATCATCGATTAAAATTAAATATATTAAACTTAAATACAGAACAATCTAACATTTTCAATGCGTGCTTTTTATTTTTGTTACTACTCAAATGCAAAGTAACAGCAATAGAGATAAGAGTAGTAGCAGTAGAGATAGAGCCGCAACAGTGGCTAGAACAGTGGTAGCAAAGCAGCAACAGCAGTAGCAGAAGAGCCTAATTACCCTTACAAAATGAGTAAGGGTAATCTTCATCACCTGTAAATTATCCTTATTTTTATCTTTTATTTTCATGCTTTTACGTAAAATAAAAATTAAACTTTAATTAGCTTTTTGCACATCCAGCAGCCAGGTGCCAGCATAAGAATTGAAAGGATCAACGTATCTTCACAGAATATTCGGGTCGCAATGTGATTAGTCGATTACTTTACGCTCTTTTAACTTTAATGTTTTTCATTAATTTATAAACCAAACAATCGTGTGATTCTAACTATTCCATATGGACATTATGGTTTAAAATAATAATAATAATAATAACAACAGTAATGCTCATTGCTGATTTAGGGCAAAATGGTCTCTAAGGGTTGCTAGCTGTTAATGTAAATGGGAGATGTAACACCTGATGGACTAGGGGCTTGTTAACCTTGGTCACAACTTGTTGCTAGACATGTCAGTCATTAACCACTAATGTCTAGTAGTCTGGTTGAATAGAAAGTTTATTTGGATATTTTATTCTTATAATGCAAAAGGATCAAATTGCCCACAAAAGCATTACCCCCGAGTGACAAAAGAGAAATTAAAGAGGCTAAAGTTTGTTGCTTGGCAAAATGGGATCCGATGATTACAAGTTGAAGTTGACAGCCTCTGTATTTTTCAACTAGTCACCACTCCTATGATCACGACTAATGAGTTCTCTCATGTGATTAAGTCCATTAAAGATCTCATTAGTCGCAACTAGCGCATTACCATTAATTATGTTTACAGAGAAGTTAATTTTACAGCAGACTTCTTAACAAATCATACACTATCACTTATTTTGGGTCTTCATTTGTTTATCTTCAACATATGATATATATGAAATAACTTACCCACGCTTTTTTTTTCGTTTAACTTTTTTTTTAAATCTATTTGTATAAAAAAAAAAAATTATGATCGATCTAATTATATTCTGAATAAATAACTCAATTATTGATTAGTAGTTAAAAAAAATAAAAAAAATATAATCTTACCCATTCATTATTACTAAACAATACATGATAGAAAATTTTTAAAAATTCAGAAAAAATCAAATTAGGAGAATATCTTTTAAAAAAATTATAATTTATTACTTATTAAAAATAAAAATATAATATTAATTACTATTTTAGTTGTGGAATATGATTACACACAATGGCGGTGGAAATTCACTGGCCATTAAAAGTTTAGACTAATTTGGGCATCTTCAATCTTTTATGAAAAGATGAAAGGAACCTATTTTTTGGAATCGTTCAACATTTTTTTAAGTTATCAATAGTTAAACGAGCCTTGTGTAGCTCGGATCCTGTCATCTGGCGAGATGACTTTCCAGCCGATGTTTTGTGTGTGTTTGAAAGCTTAGCTTAATGAATGGTTTACTTTTTGAGTGGATGTATGTTTCAGCTACAGCAAGGTTCATCTCTGTGTTCCATTATACATCTATTGATTACTGACTGATTCCTCACTGACAGACATGACCCACTGGATGTGCTTTCACACGTAAAAACAATAATAAAAGGGGTCCGGCTTTAATGTAATTGTTGCACCAGTAGTTGAATCCATTCAAATGAGTAAGATCCACTGGAATAAGTGAGAATTCAACGGTTGGATGTAATTATAGTACGGTATCATAATTACACTATAAATTTATCCTAATAAAAGTGTAATATGAAATGACCTTTCATTTTTTATTGCCTTCTGTCGCTATCTCTTCTATTATGATGAACTAAATTTATCTGGAACTTTGAAGAAGATCTTATCACATGTGTTCATATTCATTTATCTATAGTAAAGAAAATTTATTTCTTTACATTGGTTTCAATAGATATATAGAATTATCAATCATATAATTGTATTTTATTTAAAGAACATAATTAAGAGAAAATCTTAATTCAGCTATTACAAAATTCCCACATAAGGGAAATTTACAAAATTAGCCATAAAACTTTTACATTTTTCAACTTTAACCCCCCAAAGTTTTTTCTATCATAACTAGCCAAACACCTTATGTTTGGACTACATTACCCTCATCACTTTCATCAAATTTACAAAGCCATGCCACTTTTTCAATTCCAGTACAAGTAAATACGGATCTTCCTCAACAACTTGACAAACCTTCATCACTCTCAACAAACTTCATCATTCTCGATAAATCAATTGCATAATTGAATATATAATCATCAATGGGAGAGCTTCTTAAAATTAGTTTATGCTCTTACACAATGTAAACCTTTAATCTATTGATTTTATCAACTAAGTTCGAAATTAAAGTGGGTTTTGTTGCAAATATTGTTATTTTTCATTCATAAAACAATGTGATTTGTTAAAGTACTTAGTTTGAGTTGAGAAATAAAGAAAAATCATTGAAAACACAGAAAAATCGGGCAAAAAATGAAGTTCAGAACAAGTGAGACATGCAAGTGGGACAGGTGCATGTCTCACATAAACGCACTGCATTTATGTGCGACAGGAACCTGTCCCACTGCATGTCGCACATAAAAACACGGATTTTATGGAGTACATGATTTTGGATTTGATTTGTCTCGTCGTAAGCTTCGAAACGGTATATTATACGCCTAAAACGGACATATATAGCTCAAGTTATGGCTTTCGAAACATATATGAAATTTAGTGAGACAGGCAAGTGGGACAGGTGCATGTCGCACATAAACGCACTGCATTTATGTGCGATAGGCACCTGTCCCACTGCTTGTCGCACATAAACCCACGGCGTTTATGGAGTACATGATTTTGAATTTGATTTGTCTCGTCGTAAGCTTCGAAATGGTATATTATACGCCTAAAACGGATATATATAGCTCAAGTTATGGCTTTCGAAACATATATGAAATTTAGTGAGACAGGCAAGTGGGACAGGTGCCTGTCTCACTAAATTTCATATATGTTTTGAAAGCCATAACTTGAGCTATATATGTTCGTTTTAGGCGTATAATATACCGTTTCGAAGCTTACGACGAGACAAATCAAATCCAAAATCATGTACTCCATAAAATCCGTGTTTTTATGTGCGACATGCAGTGGGACAGGTTCCTGTCGCACATAAATGCAGTGCGTTTATGTGAGACATGCACCTGTCCCACTTGCATGTCTCACTTGTTCTGAACTTCATTTTTTGCCCGATTTTTCTGTGTTTTCAATGATTTTTCTTTATTTCTCAACTCAAACTAAGTACTTTAACAAATCACATTGTTTTATGAATGAAAAATAACAATATTTGCAACAAAACCCACTTTAATTTCGAACTTAGTTGATAAAATCAATAGATTAAAGGTTTACATTGTGTAAGAGCATAAACTAATTTTAAGAAGTTCTCCCATTGATGATTATATATTCAATTATGCAATTGATTTATCGAGAATGATGAAGTTTGTTGAGAGTGATGAAGGTTTGTTAAGTTGTTGAAGAAGATCCGTATTTACTTGTACTGGAATTGAAAAAGTGGCATGGCTTTGTAAATTTGATGAAAGTGATGAGGGTAATGTAGTCCAAACATAGGGTGTTTGGCTAGTTATGATAAAAAAAACTTTAGAGGGTTAAAGTTGAAAAACGCAAAAGTTTTATGGTCATTTTTGTAAATTTCCCATTACATAATAGCATCCAAATAATAGTATGAATTATATAAGTCTCCTTAAAATATTTATTACAAAAAGTTAATCATATAAAATTAAACATATATTCCTTTTTAGTTCCTAGAGTTTATGATAATTTCTTACTTGGTACTCAACATGAAGTAAAGCCCAACTAACATAAAGTAACATTCAAGTAGATCAACTTGATTAAGGAGTTATTAACAATAATATTATTACTTTTATTAGAGATTTAGTTAGTATTTCAAAATCTCTCACCCAACTGAACGGTGGCTCCACTAGAACCCACTGGTAGGTAGTAGAGAAGGCTGTTTCTTACGTTAAACGTAAGGTAGCAGCTCCCAAAAACAAGATATTCCTCAAATTGGTAATTGATGTAACACAGGGAACATCTTCACAATATAATTGCCTCCTTTCTGCACTTTGGCAATAACTTTTTTTTATTGTTTTCAAATACTTCACCAAATTTTTCAATATGGTTGACGCGATGGTTTCCGTTGTTTTGGAGCAGCTGATTTCAACGGCTATTGAAGAGGCAAAAGAGCGGGTGAGGCTTGTAAAGGGTGTCGGAAAAGAAGTAAAATTGCTGCAAGACAATTTTGAAGCCATTCAAGCTGTGCTGGTTGATGCAGACCGAAGGCAAATGGCGGAGGAACCGGTCAGACTTTGGTTAGAGAAGCTCAAATATGCATCCTACGACATGGAGGATGTGTTGGATGAGTGGAACACCGCAAGGCTCAAACTGCAAATCGAACGAGTTGATAACAATGCTCTGGCTCCTCGAAAGAGGGTATGTTCCTTCTTTCCTGCTTCCTCTTGCTTTGGTTCCAAACAAGTGTTTCTGCGTCATGACATTGCTCAGGAGATAAAAGAAATCAATAAAAATTTAGATGGTATTCACAGGCAGAAAGATATTTTTAATTTTAGTGTCATTAGATCTACTGAGAGGTCTGAGAGGATGCATAGTACTGCTTTAATTGATGTGTCTGATGTTTGTGGTCGAGTTGAGGAGAAGAGCACTCTAAAGAGCAAGTTATTAGGTGAGGGTAGTGAACAACAAAATGCCGTCCATACCATCTCTCTTGTTGGGATGGGTGGAATTGGCAAGACAACTCTTGCTCAATTTGTTTATAATGATAATGATGTGATAAACCATTTTGGGAAAAGAATATGGGTTTGTGTGTCTGACCCTTTTGATGAGTACAGAATTGCGAAAGCAATCATTGAAGCTTTAGAAGGTTCTGCCACTAATTTAGTTGAACTAAATGCACTTCTTCTACGTATTAATGAATCTATTGCAAGAGAAAAATTTCTTCTTGTTCTGGATGATGTTTGGACAGAAGATTACAATAAATGGGAGTCATTTCGACGTTGTCTAATAAATGGACAGCGTGGAAGTAAGATTTTAGTTACCACTCGTAAGGAGATAGTTGCTGGAACGATGGATTCAACTGATGTTATCTCCATTAAGGAGCTGTCTGAACGTGAATGCTGGTCGTTGTTCGAACGAATAGCTTTTTCTAACAGACCTCATTTGGAGTGTGAACAGTTAGAGGAAATTGGTAGAAAAATTGTCAGCAAGTGTAAGGGCCTGCCACTTGCTGTCAAAACTATTGGGAGCCTTTTGCGTTTTAAAAGAAGCTTGAGAGTGTGGCAAAGTATTTTAGATAGTCAGATGTGGCAACTAGAAGAATTTGAAAGAGGTTCTTTTATTGAGTTATAATGATTTGCCACCCACAATAAAACGGTGTTTTTTGTATTGTGCTATTTTTCCAAAAGACTACCGTATGGATAAAGATGAATTGATTAAATTGTGGTTGGCTCAAGGTTATATTAGGCCAAAAGAAAATAAGGAGTTGGAGATGATTGGGGAGGAATATTTTGACTACTTAGCCACAAGATCTTTCTTCCAAGAGTTTGAGACAGACGATTATGATGGTCTTGTTGTACGTTGCAAGATGCATGATATAGTGCATGATTTTGCACAATATCTCACTAAAAATGAATGTTTTTCAACAGAAGCTAATGGTCATGAAGAACCGTTGTCATTGATAAATACCCCCAAGGAAAAACTTCGTCATTCGATGTTGATGCTTGGATTTGAGGCCTCATTTCCTGATTCCTTATTAAATGCCAAGAAATTGCGAAGCTTTTTAATTCGTAGCCCATATGATGTCTTTTCACCAGTCCTGCCACACTTGTTTGATCAATTGACATGTTTAAGGACATTAAAAATAGATGCACGTGGCTCTTGGTCTCAGGGTATGATTCGTGAAATTCCAAAGGAGATTGAGAAATTGATTCATTTGAGATTTCTTCTACTGCATGGTTTAATGATAGATGAACTGCCTGAAACGTGCTGTGAGTTATTTAACTTGCAAACTTTAGAGATCCGTCAGTTTGGTTATTATTTGAGAAGCTTACCTCACGGGTTTGGAAAGTTAGTGAATCTGAGGCATTTAAGTGAGTTTGTTGTGGGTATTACCAGGAGCAGAAATGACAGTCGAAGTCAAGGATGTAAATTGGAGGTTCTGGGACAGTTGCGTCACCTCAGAGGGTCTCTTAGAATTCGAGGGTTGGGGAACGTGAAAGATGTTGATGAGGCTAAATCTGCAGGGCTTGAGAATAAGATGAATCTTCTTCATTTGGGATTAGGGTTTGATAAGGAACTGATAGAGGAGATGAACGAGGAAAATGGAGCAAAGGATGAAGCAATTATTGAAGCCTTAAGACCACCTCCAAATCTTGAGTCACTAGAAATATCATTTTATAAAGGCAAGACTTTGTTCCCCATTTGGATAGTGTCGTCATGCAAACTGAAGAAATTAAGACTCATGGATTGCCCTTTGGTAAAATTGCCTCCTTTGGGAAAATGGCCATTGCTTGAAGTACTCTCAATAGAGTGGATCAGCGGAGTGAAAACAGTGGATGATGAATTTTTGGGAATAGAAAGTAGAGATCGTCTAAATGGTATTGGCACATCTTCCTCAGTTATTGCCTTTCCTAAATTAAAACAACTCAAGTTTACTCTTTTACAAGGATGGGAAGAGTGGGATTTTGGGAAAGAAGATAATATTACCATCATGCCACAACTAAAGACTTTAAAGATTTCTAACTGTTCGAAGTTGAAGTCGGTGCCAGACCAACTTCTTCGGAGCACAACACTGGAGGAATTGTGGATTAGTCAGTGTCCTATTTTAGAAGAACGTTTCAAAAAGGACACAGGAGAGGATTGGTCAAACATCTCTCACATTCCGAACATCCGATTTAAAGGGGATTATGTGCAAGGGGGCCCTGGCTGAATTCAATATCAGATAGCAACAGTTACCACTGACTGGTATTTTCTTCTCCTGATTCCTTTTAACTTAATTTATTTTATTGGTAATTGTTTGTAATATATTAACCGAATAATGTATTTACTTTATGATTGCAACAATTTTGCAGCTATATATATATGAGCAACAATTTTCTCTGTAAGATATTCTTCACAAGCGAGTGGCTACCTGCAGTTAATTACCTTCAAATCCTAGGTATTTGCTTCTTGATCTTTTTTTTTTTTAAACTCACCTTTTTTGTAATTTTATTGAACCAAATCCTCTATCACACACACACACACACACACACGTTATCTGGTCAAGAACGTATGCAATACTATTTTTTAACTATTAATTTTCTAATTTCACATTGAATAAATTAACAGTTTCTTTAATTGAAAGTAATTAGTTGAGACTTAATTATTGAGATGGTGTTAATTGAACTTTCAGGGATTTCATTACATTAAGGGTCCTTTTTTTAGGGATTCATCATGTTCTTTTGTGGTATGACAAGTCTAAGCCAAAGCCTGTGACCTGTTGAATTTTGAAATAGAGAAACTCAGGTGCAATTAAAATACTAGTAGCTTGTTTAATCATTTCACAGGTTTTTCCTCCATAAGCAGAAATTTTTTATCATATAATTAATGGCCAGCTTTGTTCGATCATCCAATATCATAATAAGCATGAGTTATAGCTTTTACAGCCGTGCAACGTGATTTTGATTTTTCTTCCTCATCTCTATATCTTGGGAAGATTTGATTTGGCTTAAGGTTTTTGGAATAAGAGCATTTAATGTTTTCTTTTGATTCAAAAGCAATGCTCACAGCACGATGAGCCTACTCAAAGCTGAATGACTCTTCAACTTTAGAATTATTAGGATTCTATAATTAAGCATATCTAGATTCTGGACTGTCAACTCAACTTTAGCAAGTTCGTTTAAGATAAATATATATTAATTGGAGTTTAATTTGCAAGGTTGCTTTTAAATTGTCATAATTTGCTTCTAAATTAAGTTAAAAATTCAATTTAATTTGTCAAAAAAGTGATGTCTTATTGTGAAACACTCGAAATTCTTTTTATGCAGAGTAAACAGAGTGGGCGATGATTTTTCGGAATATGAAGTGATCATGCCACATCTTCAACTGCACTGGTTATTACATTTCCTAAATTAAAACAACTCGCACTAGCCGTATGTTAGAAGAACGTTTCAGAAAAGACACAGGAGGGGATTGGTCAAAAATATCTCGCATTGCTTTAATCAAAATTCAAAATGATTATGTGCACGGAGGCTCTTGTTGAATTCAATAACAATAACACTGAGCTACGTACCATTGACCCAAAAGGTATTTTATTCTTTTCATAGTTAGCTAATTCTCTAATTTATTTAGTTATTTGTAATATAAAAGGTTAAATGAACAAAATCTGGATCAAATTCTAAAACCTGTCATATAGTCTGGAAGCAGCAGTTGTTGCTAATTTAAGCTGTGTCTGGTTTTGCTTCCTAGTAATTGTATCTTTTTTAAGCCGCTACCATAAAGTGTTTCGTAAATTCTTAGAACTGAGGCTCAAAAGATTAGGTGATTTGATGTATTGATGAAAAACTTTGGTTATTATTTTTTGGACTTTAAAAGTTATATTTTTACGAAACATCGTTACTTTTTGTTTGAAAACAACAATAGCAATACTTGCATTTCATTCAAGTTCTCCAAGATCCGACCTTTATGGACACATTACAACACTTTTGCAGGTATTAGCAGAAGTTTCCACCATAATTTCAAAGTGACCAGAAAAGCTGCAGTTACCATCTCGCCTAGGTATTTTCTTTTGTCATCAAATTCTGTGGAGTTAGTTAAGAAATGAAAGAGCTTATTAAGAACTAAAATTTCCAAAACAGAGAACTACAGAGAGAAGAATAAAATTTTGCTCAGCATACTTACATTTCATTTCTTAGTTAAATAAATATACAAAAACACATTCTTGTTTAACAAGTCAAGCTCAGTTCAAGTACAGCTGTATTGCTAATTAAATGGCTCCCTTTGCTTCCATCTAATGGACACAGTTCACTGTCCTTTACAAAGGACAGAGCTAACCTTTTTTGTGCAACCCTTCATTCTTATCTACAAGCTATCTATAGAAAGCCTGAGAGTGCTACTGAGTCATCACTCCTTGCCCAATTCATTTTTCATGTCAATGCTTTCTGGATGATTTGGAGATGAGCACCACGGTGAGTTGCCTCAGCATGGCATTTCATCGAGCAGTCTGATTCACTGTATCAAACACCCTTTTCACTCTAATATGTATCATATAAGTTATCCGGTCTTATATTATGCAAGAGTTTTTTTACTGAAATCATTGACTATATTTTCCTCACTTGAAATAAATTACTTGAGCATTATTTATTTCTTTAATTGTTTTTCAGGTTTTCCCACTATAAGAAGATATTTTCATCATATGACGTCCATATATTCGAAACCCAGTGTCACAATAAGCATTACTTGGTTTTCAAGAGTAACTCATGTCTGATGTGGATATGCAAAATGTGGTGTCAAGGATAAAAGGTAATATCTTGTGGGAAAACTTATAGGGACTTATTTTCTGCATCAGCCTAAATTTTCATCATGATGCTAAGTTTTGTATCATTTCTTGAAGCAAATTATAATGAATTAATATTACATGAGGATTGGCAGCTTGTCACAGTTGCTGTAGTGGTTTGTGGCATACATGGGGAGAAGAAGTTTCTGATTTCTTTTGAGTTATGGTTTGGCTTTCATCAAGTGCTCTCTGCTTTGTCTTGGGAATATTAACCTTTTCATGGATTTAAGGTTTTTGGATGAGTGTGAAATCATCTTGTATTTATAAGACCAATTTTCTTCTATCAGATTCGAAAAGAATATTCTCACCCAGAATGCCTACTTAAAGCCGAAGGACAGGTTTGTTTATTGTGTACTCATTTGTCTCTTCAACTTTAGAATTCCATAATTCAATTTCTCTGCTTTCTGGACTCTTGACTCTATAGTAAGCTTGTATTTGTAAGGTAAATATATTAAATATAATTCTGCAGGGCAAATTCCACTTTTTCCACCCTGCAGCTACAATTTCTCAGCAACCTCACCAAGGCTCGTCTTGTAAGTATTTAATTACCCTTCATTCTTTCTTCATTAGAGAAAAATGAAGCTGACATTTCTCCTTCCACCTTAAATTATGCTATTGCTTTGTTGGTTCTTATGCTGTTTTTGCAGGGCTGATTTATTTGGTGTTAGAAAGAACAGCTTGATTGGTAGAAAAAAAGAACATGTGATCAATAAAGTCATTAGTGCCTTAAAAAAAATCGAAATAAGGTTATTAGTTCGTGTCCTCGTGAGTGCACGGAATTAGTTGAGGTTCCTTCTGGTCTCTGTAACCGTATTTTGTTATTTGGCTTTATTTGAGTTTGGAAATAAACAATGGATACGGTAAGCCGGTGCGGTTGATTTTGTAGCTGTGTGGACTGAAACAAGTTGGTGTGCCTCATGCTCTAGGGTGTTCTTGGGTCTTTTGCTCCATTCAAAAGTATTATCCCTATAGTAATTTCGTTAGAATGAAATTGGTTGATGCAATTTATCATATTTGCTTCTAAATTAATCTAAAATTTCAATTGAATTTGCTTCTAAATTTAGGTGAATCCAGATGACATTATGTTTGGAGGACAGTACATAAGTTCCATGAAAAGCAACAAAGGCCCTACAAGGGATCAATGGTTCCACTTCTTGAAATCTACAACACTTGACTGATTTCATTTCCCTGAACTATGGGTCATGTGCAAACAAATGGTCAAGGGAGCCAAAGGTCAAATGCCACAAAATGAAAGACATTAGGTACATATAGTCAATTACTTGTTTTGTTCACAGGGGTTTTAATTTTTTAGTCTTCATTTGTGAAAGATGTGGTTAATTAATTGATGTGGTTTGTTCATAGTAATTAGATAGTGCAAGTAAAAACACAAAGCGGATAAAATTGTTGTCGTACTGTGGACTGTTGCAACGGAGAACCTTCTTGCTTCATTTGGACAAAAATGAAGCTGAGATTTCAGGCTCTTAAATCTGATTTTCTTGCATTTTGCTTTGTTGGTTCAGTTAAATAGTTGTAGAGAAGCATAAGATCGTGCTTTTTCTTTGTTAAATCGTTGTGTTTTTTCCCCCTTATTTTTGCAAGGCTGATTGATTTGGCCAATTGGAGGGACAGTTTGGTTGATGGAGATGAATTTAAAAGAGCAGCCAGACTAAGATGAAATCTGTTTCGTTTGATTCTCTTGTTGGGAGCTGGAATCAAGGTACATTTGCAGTTTAGATTCTTACAAGTGCTGGCGATCGACTGTCATTTGCGTAGCTTATATTGAGAAGAAGGATCGTAGTTTTTGTTAATCATTCTTGAGTGTTGTTGTTTGGTAGAGTATTTGTGTTCTGTAGTATGTGCCATATGTTGGGGATGGCAAGAGAGCCATAGATGAGTACACATCAGAAATTTTTATGGAGGCAAAGACACCATTCTGCGGCCACAATACTCTCTTTTGGCTGCTGCCATCATCTTACTCAGCAGCAGGATCATGCTCAAAGCTGAATGAGAGGTCTGTTAGTTTGTTGCATACTTTAAATATTTGTCTCTGCAAATTAGAATTTTATTAATTTATACATCTTTGCATTATGGACTGTTCTTGGTTGATTCTATGATAAATTAGTTCAAGAAATATTTATTTATATGTGGTTAAATTTTGCAGGGCGAATTCCACTCTTTCAGACCTGTGGCTACAATTCTCACCTTCTTCACCAAGGCTCCACTTGATCTGTTAACGCCATGTATATCATTCATCAGCCTGCAAGCTGGTCGGGAGCTCATAAATTTTGGTACATGGACAAATCTGTGGGGACGCAACCGGGTTCACAAGCCTATTGAAGAAAAATTTTAGGGCATCGTTCTTCATAATTTTTGTGTGTGAGACAATAGTGGTACCTTGGAAATTTTACTAATGATAATGAAACAGTCTGGCATTTTGAATTTATGATTGTGTTTTTGGTCAAGTTGGCTAAATTTTAGCTAGACACAATATGGTTTAGAATACTTTGTTAGCCTCTGCTTTAGATCTCATATCTCAAGTAAAATGAATTATTTGGGAATCGTTGAATGTCTATCAATAAATTTGTCATCTTGATTCTCGTATACATGATTTTATTGAGGCAATGATTAGCTTCTTGCTCTTTCTTTCAAGCCTCAGGAATTAAAGATTGAACTATGATGGTTTGAAACGGTGGAAACAACATCACATTGCGGCAAGAGAATCTAATCTTGTCAGTGTTGGATAAAGGTCAATTCTGATAATTAAATTGCAAGCTGAAACAAAATAGCATTCGAACATGACACGAATTTAATAACATACAGACTTGAAATTAAAAAATTGCTTAGCAACACGCGCAACATACAGACTTGAAATTAAAAAATTGCTTAGCAACACGCGCACGCACGCGCATATAAGAGAATGGGAAACCCAGTTCATGATCAGCGAGCAGCAGAGATTACACTTATGTCCAAACGTCCCAATGCCTTGTATGGCTAAACGAAATCAACTCCCTGCATACAGGGAACATACTCAACCTAAGTTGGAAAGTGATGAGCATTGCTTTTAGAATATCTTATGTTGGGAAAATATGTTCTTTAAAAGCATATGTGTTTCTTTAAATGTAATAAATATTTTTTCTGATTAATAAAATTAATGAGGTATTTTATTCAAATATTTTAATTGCATTAATATTTTTATTAAAGTCCATTTAATCATATTATATGTATTTATGTAATCACCATGTGGATTCACAGAAGACATAAATACAAGTTATCTTATGATTAAATAAATTTAGTTCGCAGTTGATAAATAAAATTGGGCACTTTATTTAGGTATAGACTGTAATAAATTCATTGAATGATTTGTCTTAATCATGTATGAATTTATTGATGTAGTACGACTACATTGAACAAGATCACATATGATATTTAATTAACTTTGTAATAACTGTCAGACTTATTAAATCTCATAGGCATTGATTTTACTGTAATCTTAATCTTGAGTTAATTATGATTTCATGATTGTAATTATTATTCCATTTGAGTTACCAATGGGCATGACACATACATGTAGTCTAGATTACTCGGTATCTTGGTGGGAGCATTTATGAATATTGGAATTATAGATTAACAATATAGAATTTGTACAACACATCTCTTGATGGGTTTTCGGCACTTGATCATAGAATTCTCTGGCCAGAGTATGTCAACATATATAATATGTTGAAAATGATCATTAGAGAAAATCAGTACGTATCAAGGAATAAGATGTTATTAAATTGATTGGACATTTGAGATATCAATTTAATTAACGATGTGGTACAAAGGATTGTGCAGTAAAGAAATCAATGTGGCTTGGGACGAATTATTATTCGAGCATACAATTATGGAAGTCAGTTCCAATCTTTTAGTGGAGTAGATTTGGAATTAAATAATTGGGCTAGTTTAATTATAGACCTAATTATTGTAGCCACTATTGTATATTCCCAAATGATCCCCGGGTTAGCTCATTTAATTGACTGCACCACTACTGGACTAATAAGTAAGATAACTAGCTATTTGGGTCAAAAGCTTAAATATATCATTTAGTGGGAGGCTCCATTTAATTAGCTTGTGTGTAAGGGGCCTTATGTTATTTTACAAGGCGAGTCCCCTATAGAAAAAGTAAGTAAGGTAAGTTTTATTTTTTGATTATTTGGAGCCTAGGGTTTTCACTAAAGGGAGATATATAAGGCTTATTTTCTCAAAAGAAAAAAGGTGAAGCCACTTTATACAGATCAGAGAAAAATATTTTTCTCTCTATTGTTGAGAGAAAAATTTTCTCGTGCTAGTTGCTTTTGTAGTGATAAAGGCACCCACACGTCAAGTGCAGATTGAACCTGAGTCATAACCTGAAAGATCATTGGTGACAGTTCGTGATCTAACAAGCGTGGTGGTGACGGATCGTGATCTAACAAGAGTGGTGGTGGCGGATCGTGATTTAAGAGCCTAAATCACTTCAGCGGAAAAAGCCAACTCAGATTTTCAAGGTACAATTTCTAGAATACAAATTCTTAAATATTATATGAGAGCGATCTTCAAAAGATTTTATAAAAAAATTTAAAAACCTGATTTTTCCCCAACATCTTATACTTAATTATCTCCAAAAATGGTTCGGAATTCTCATCAAATGGAAAATGAAGCACATTTCCTTTGGTACCTTTACACACTAGTATACTAATCTAAAATGAAACAAATGAAGTCCACATCTTCAAGGATTCCCCACAAATAAAGTTTTCATATTTCAATTTCAAATTTTTAATGGACATTTTCAGTAATTTTGGCTTCTGGGTAGTTAGCATGTTGGGTTTCTTGAGCTTTTGTTCGTGTATATGTGTTTGAGTTTTCTTATGGCCTGTCTTGAGTAGGGATGGCAATGGACACCGCCCACAGCGGGTTTGCCATTATCAAACCCAAACCCGCACAAAATTTAAATTACTAAACCTACCCGCAACGCACAGTGGATTTTAATTTTAAAAAAAAACCCACCCGCAGCGGGTTTTAACAATTACCAAACCCGCAATGGTATCCGGCTGATTTTTTGTGAGTTTGCGTATTTAAAATCACAAATGTTTAATATATAAATTTATAATAATAACTTCAAATTCCATATAACACACTCAATTTTATATTTAAACAATGTAAATGAAAAATTAAAATTTCCACACTAATCCAACACAAATTCTCAAATTTAAGTATAAATTACACAAATTCATTTAAAAAACGCAAACTAGTATCTAAAAATAATAATTACATTTCATATTATCATTTAAAATAAGCTCCAAGAGAAGATATTCATTTCATTCACCACTATAAGCACCCATCCAACACAATGCCTATAATAATAATTAAGATTAATATTTTCAAATATTAATTTAAAGAGAAATGCTTTTAGTTTTCTTTAGGTTATGACTTTAGTCATACACAACTTTGAACCTTTAGCTATTTGGTAATTTGAATAGCTTTGAAACTTTCAGTTCGATCTTGGCTATTCAATTCACAATCTGCAAGCGCCAAGCTAAATAATTATTTTATAACTATAAATATAATGTAAATGCTTAGTAAAAACTGTTTTTGAAATAAATATTACCAAACACATATTCTCTGTTTTTATCATTTTCAACTTTGTCTACCAAACGCATATTACTGTTTTCAGTTTTAAAATACAGGATAAAAAAAATGATACCAGACGCATATTTAAATTTGAAATACATCAACTGCAAAATACCATTTTTATTTTCATTTTTATTTTCAAAAAATACAAATTCAGAAACAATACCAAACAGGTCCTAATAGTTTCAATTTATGTTGGATAGAGGCGCTTGTTACCTCTTGGCTCTCAAAATCCCTTATATAGGTGGGAAAGAATCCTAGTAAGATAAGGTAAGTGAAGATTTGCTTTGTAGTGAAATTAACACCTAAGCCGATCGAATTATGGCAAAATGCCTAAATAACTACAGTACAAGTTATCTATTCATCTTATCTCCAATGACAAATTAACTTTCTTACGACATGATAGCTACCTTGATAAGTAATTTGACTTATTCACATCCATGTTATGAATGTTTGGAATCCATATTATGTAACGAGACATTGCTTTTGCTAATCCAATTTGGAAGGTAAGCTACCCTCCACATAAGAAATCTTGTGGGATTTGAATTTCTAACCATAATCTTACAGTTTACTGCTGGCACATTGGAGTTCTGTGGCTCCAAAATTAATCTCAAAGTATCAAATATTTGATTTACCCTTTGCCAAAAGTCAGTGCTGTATTTTAACATTCTTAAAAGCATTCTATTCTGGGTGATTTGGAAAGTATTTCTGTTGGCCGTGCCGTTTTATTCAGTTTCCTTATATTCAAGCTACATGAGTGCTGATCCTCTTCATCAAATAGCACCTCACTTCATATTCCATCTTTAGACTCTTCAAATTACTAATGTTCTTTTAAATGCAATCTTTATAAGATAATTTTGCAAACGAATTATATGTGCGCATGATGAATTTCCGCAATAAGACTCACCTTTTTACTGCAGCGTCGATAATTTCCGTTGATCGCTCATCGTTATTATGGGGCCAATTAAGGGAGGAATTGCGGATCCTCACTGTGAGTGTTGAGCGGGATCTTGGCGAATGAAATATTGGGAACTTTGATGTTTGAATTTGAGATTCTGCAGAGTGACTCCTATAAATAGAATTGTTTATGATTTGGGCCTAAGATTTGATAACTTAAAACGTTGGCCCATTAAAATTACCCATGTCAACTTTAATCCATGGATCTTCAATTTTGATATTACATATATGTATTTTTTCACAGATCAGATTTTACGGATTGTGCATTAATATATATATCTGATCCACAATTTTATAAATTATAAATTTTTAATCCAATTCAATTCAAATCCAATTCAATCCATACGTCTGTAGATCGAATGCGGATTTGAACCAATCCATATCCAATCCATCATTTTACGAATTGGTATATAGACCGAAATTTTTTAATTCTATCCAATACACGAACTAACTAAATAAAAAAATTTAATATAAAAATAATTTTACTACCTATCAAAATTAAAATTAAATAAGATTTAAATAAATTAATTATTTAAATAAAGCTAGAAAATACATTTAAAGTTTCAAAATATAATACATCAAAATAAAATCTCATTTGTTTAGATTAGTATATGGAAATTAACTATTTAGAAAGCTATATTTATTTATTTAATTATTTTTATTTTATATTATTATCAGATAAGATATAATATAGTTTTAATGTAATTGTATTTTAACTTATTTTTTTATTTTTTTACAGATTCGCAGATTTTTATAGATTTACAGAAGTAGATCCATATCCAATCCACCAATTGTGGATTATCAAATTTTCAATCCAATCCAATCCACAAATCCACGAATTGGATAGGATTATGAACACTCCTATATATTAGTTTGTAGAAATGAGAAAGAGTCTAATTGAGGCTCGAAATATTTCCCTCAATATTATTGGAAGCACAATCTAACTTTGGGCTGGGCGTTTTGTTTTAAAACCAAGTCACTTTGATATTGAAAAACTACTAGCATAGGGGCTGGCTTTTTTTTTTTGCTGGTTATCTTAAAAGAAAATATATTTTATTTATTATTTATAAAAATGC
Source organism: Citrus x limon (assembly GCA_034663535.1). Taxonomy (NCBI): domain Eukaryota; kingdom Viridiplantae; phylum Streptophyta; class Magnoliopsida; order Sapindales; family Rutaceae; genus Citrus; species Citrus x limon. Next base: position 28,619,838 of record CM067997.1, read on the forward strand.
CCCAGATGAATTACGAAATTCTAAAAGTCCCACAAACATAATTTTGAAAAATTTATACTGCCCCTAACTTAAATGTCTAATTCTAAATAATTTGATTAGCTATTATAGTTTCATGAAAATTAATAAAAGGCAAGAAGAGAACCGCCTTTATCAAATGAAATCCATTAAAAAATCAATTAAAACAAATAAAATATATATTTTACTCTTTCTTTTGTCTCTTGCGTAAAATAAAGTGTGGACTGCATAGCAGATTAGGCGACTAGCAGTGCGTGTCACCATGTGAGTGGACTCCATACACTTTTCTTTATTTGTATGGTTTGATGTTTTAAAATTCTAAGTTCATTAATTCTAATTTTTTATTATTTTGTTCTTTTTCCATTTTAAAATCCCTAATTTTATTGTATATTCATTTTTTATTTTTGTGCTTCCATATATGAATATTTTTGCCATTATTGAAAGATTTAAGAACAAATTAAGTTATTAAGATCAGTACACTGTACATTAAATTTTTAATCAAGACCCATAATATTTTGTCTAGTTCTATAAACTATAATTTTCATGTATATTCTTTTTATTTATGTTGAAAATTTTCTTTGAACAATAAATGTTATACTTATTCAATAAACATATTTCTTTGAACAACCATGGATAAATATTTAAGAAAGAATTTAGCAATTGCAACATTGTCAGGAAAAAATGAGTGGTAGTTCAGAAGAAAAAGTTAGACTTAATTTGCATGATCTTCAAAGGGATCCTGGTTTACGAACAATAATTTCAAAGTTAGATCCTAATAGTCAAGATGAAGTTTGGAAAACATACTTGCAAATAGATCATTTTCAACCTCAGAGCCATGATTTTATTATTAGGAGAAAAATCACGATGATTTGTCCAGAGTTGGTTCGATAATTATGTTGATTGGTTAGAATATAGCAGTAAAGGATGCATCTTTTTGTCTTCACTGTTATGTTTTCAGAGAAGAAAATGGTAATCAAGGGGGTGGTCCATGCTTTGTTGATGAAGGGTTTAGAGATTGGAAGAAAAAATAAATGTTGAGACAACATGTTGGTGGTGCAAATAGTGCTCATAACATAGCGAGTTTGTGAATCATTGATCAATTAGAAAACACATGTTACTACATTTTTCTTTAACCATTTTAAAAAAATTCTAAGGAAGTACCAAGTTTGTTTAACTATTGTAATTTATTGCATTTGATTTCTTTTGAGACAAGACTTTGCATTCTGCATTCTGTGGTAATAATAAATCTCAAAGTTAAAAAAATAGAGGAAACTTTCTTGAGCTTCTACGATTGCTTGTTAATCGCAATGAGGTGATTAAATGTGTTATTTTCAACAACGCTCCAACAGATCTTCAAATGACATCTCCTAGTATTCATAAATAAATTGTAAGTGTTTGTTCAGCTGAAACTTCTAAAGCATTCATTCAAGAAATTGGTGAACTTTTATTTTCTGTTATGATTGATGATTCTTTGGCAGTTGTATTGGTCTTTCATTTTTACGTCACTTTAATTATTACGTAAAATATTAACGGTCTTTCGTTTTTTTTTTTCTTTCTCAGATGGAAAAAAATCTGGGACTACAAAAGTACATATAAAGCACGTGTGCCTATTTTTGTTTTTTGTTCGTGTGTTGATGTCCACTTTCTGCAAAACAAATCTACCGATCGAACCTTTATTTATTATTATTGATTTATTAATATTTTGAAACTTTATTACTTTGTTGTTTGTTTTTCTTTCTTTTCTTTTCTTTTTTTTAATCGATTTGATTTTATTTTTTGTCAATAAAAGGTGGAAAATTAGGCAGCTTTTGGACAGTACGTAGAAGACGAGAGAGCCTAAAAGACAATGAAGAGAAGCAGCTTAAAACAATTATTGGGTTTGAAAAAATGTATGATTTTGGATTGTGGCATGCACTAACTTTGCCACCGCCTTCTCTTTATTTTTTAAACTCTGTTGCTTTTGCTTTTGAATAAACATACCCAGATGAAAAAGATGGCACAGGAATTTCTTTAATCTTTCGGCCTTTATGTATAGCTTAATTGGGGTTTCTTCTTTTTCTTTTTTTCCCTGCTTCTTCTTTTAAAAAATTATATTTTATTGCCTTGAGGTTATATATATATATATATATTAGTTGCGACTTTTAAACTAACTTAATTAGGAAGGTTTTGCCTCCACCAGTTGTAAATACTTTGATTAATTTTATATGTCTAGGTTTATTGTAAATTTAATATAACAATTTTAGTTACTCATAAAAAAATGAGAATTTGATCTCATACTGATACCGTCATACAGCGGCATAAATTGTTTTTTTTTTGGCCAATTCCACATTTTAAAAAGCATCGAGATTTACACTGAACGCTTACGAAATAAAATTACATACAACTCAACTGCTCTGGGCCTACTTGTGCTGCTGGTTGATTAGAAAATCTAGTGGCTTTTGGCTTTTAGCAAGAATTGGTTTTGCTTCCTCACCTTTTTGTACATATAACCAATTAAAGACGAGTCACAAGTACATGATAATATCTTCTTCTTTTCTTTTTTTTTTTTCAAATGACTAGTTCAAATGTTTACCATGAATTTATGATTTTTTTTCTTTTTTTAAGATTTGAATGAGATAAGAAATCTCACTCAAATTATGCATTCTTAGTGTTTTGATATTGCTCGAATTCGAATGACAGTAGGTGTAGCACATTCATGACCAACCACGAAAAACAAGAAAGCTCCTTTTACCCAATAAATATTAAAAATTATAACTAAGTGGTCATTTTAAATATTGAAAATCAACCATTTGATAAATTTAGATTTTTTTTTAATTAAACATGAATTATAATTAATAGTGAGCTGGAAACCTCTCCTCATTTTAACTTATCTAACACTTGAAGAATACTTATAACATCCGTACATTTTTATCTATACTTGGTCGACATTTTCGTATTTATTGCATTCTTTATTAACTACTAGTTAATTATTTCTTCAACACATATATCAGTGATTATTTTGAAAACTACAACATTACTAAATCAATTCACGATATTTTATTATTGTAGTATTACTATTATCCTTAAATTGCATTAACTAACTGACGATGCATTCTTTTTTCTTTTCTCTTTCTTTGATCTTTCATAGGTTCATATGCATGGATTGAAATGCCATGTACTTGGGAAAAGAGAGAGAGAGAGAGAATAATAAAGCAAAATAAAAGTTTGATTCTCAAAGAGCTTTGGTACTATATTTTTCTATTATGAGAATTTCTTTCAAATTGAAACTCTCAAAAAACAGAAAATGTTAGACATATTGAAGGAAAGAAATTCTTTTTAGATGTTTCACTAAAATGGTAAAAAATTATCCCTATTTATAAGGATCCCGCTACATTACGTTAATCGTAACGTACATCCACACACAACAACATTTCCTATGGTGGGACCCGCTACTGTTGCTGTGTGTGGCGTACGTTACGATTAACGTAACGCACCAGCCTATTTATAAATATATCGAGAAAAAATGGGCTTTCTAAAGCAAAATTATTGCTAAAATAAGGAATTCTTATGGAAAAATGACACTTACACTCTCAAGGTATGCGGAAATGGTAACAAAAATCTCTAAGTTCTCAAAAAAGGCAATGAAGACCCCTTTTTAACCATAATACCCTTTTAATATAGTAATTAAAAAATTAACTTTAAAGTTTTTTAATTAATACGAATTTAATCTAAATAATATTCGCTTATTTTTAACATTTAAATAATATTAAGTTATTAAATTATTATATTTATTTTAATAATATATTTGTATTTATTATAAAGATTTTAAATAAATACTTGGGTTAAATAGATTTTACAGTTAACAAAATATCTCCATATTAATAATATTAAAATTATTTTTTTCATAATATTTAAAATATTTTTTAATTAATTTATTTTAATATTATGTTTCTATTTATTATTAAATATTACTTTAATATAATAAAATAGGTCTAATAGATTGTAAAATATAAAAAGATTATATATTAAAATTATTTTAAAATGCATATTACATTTTTTGGTGCCCTATTTCTATTTATTGTAAAATTTTGGGATCAATCTTTTGGGTTTTAATAGAGTTAAAGGTATTATAGTCTTAGTACCTTTTATTGAAAACTTAAAAGTTTCTGTAATCATTTTCTCAAACATTGGGGTGTAGGTGTTTTTTTTTTCAATTCTTATTGATAATTTTTTTAAAAAAATTAATGAATATGAGTATTGAGGTAAATTTCTAATTCTCGAAAGCTCTCTTCAAAACATTATTCTTTCAGTAAAATTTATTTTAAAAAAAAGGGGTGGATTACAAGTAATCTAATATATGCATGTAAGGCCGCAAAAAGACTAGTTGTTAGGAGACAATACATGGCTCAAAAATAATAGAATTATCACCTCTCACATTTTATTATGTTTCATGCATAATTTAGGGACCAAGTTTGTTAATTTGAATATTTTTTTTAAAAAAAAAAAACTTAAATGGAAGGTAGGAACCGTGGCATAACTTGGAAGCTTCACTTTCTAAACTAAGAATATTGAGTTTTTTAATATTACATTCTCCTTCTTAACAATTAATAAAATTAATTACATAAAAAAATAATTTGATCACACCAGCTTTGTTCCAGCTGTACCCCCAACCAAACTTGCTGTTGGCTTGGTTTCTTCATACAAAAAATGGACAATAAAAATACTTTCTTTGTTTTAAAAAAAAAAAAACGATTTTGTATTATTTAAAAATGGACTTAAAAAACTTAACAATGAAATACTTTACATTAATCCTTATTTAAATAAAGGCAGCCGCTAAGTTCTGTACAAATATCTGCGTTGAAATTCGTGAACGTCTTATTCCTTTCTACAGTTCCGCACACGCGCCTCCTGATCAAACAAACCTTGGAAACAACCAATCAGAACTTGTGGGGCCCGCAGCAAGCTCCAATTATGAGGCTCCTTCTTTCCATCTTCACCGCCAGATCCTTGCCACCTGTCAATCATCAGAGCTTATGATTTTCTCCCAAAACGTGTACAGTGGTGATGTTCACATTGACTGTGCCAGCTGCTCATTCATACGTGCTTTCCGTGATTGAGCGAGTCCCTTTCCATGAACACCTTTCAAGCGCTTTAACAATTTGTTTCCTGAAAGGAGCATTTTATTGCATTTATGTCCCTCTATTTTGATGTTTTTAAGCATACAAACTACAAAATCTTATGCTTTTCATATTTATGTTTACGTCTTTATATTTTAGCTTCTTTGCATGTATAGAGGTGTGATGAAGTTGGTTTTAACAATTTGATTGGAAGATGATTTTTTTTTTTGAAAAGAAAGTAAACCTTTCATAAATCACAACACCTCAAATACAACTTAAATATCGGCTGGAATAATTCTTAGTCACATAGAAGAAGAATTTATTTCCAAAGATAACTTAGTTAGGGAGTGTGCATAAGCATTACATTGTCTTAAAATGTGATGAACAACAACTTTTTTAAAACCCTTCAACTGATTTCGAATCTCCAGAATTATCCAAAAAAATTTTGTTCTACTGCCCTTGGTGTTGTTTACAAGTTGAACCACCTCTAAGCAATCTGACTTACTGATCAAGGAGGTTAAATCTGCTTCTTTTGCCAACTGAAGCCCCCATTGCACAGCCTTTGCCTCAGCCAAACTAATTGGTCCTTAAGATGAATTTAATTAATACTGGCTGCAATTATCTTGCCGTTAGAATATCTAATCACTGCTCCCACGCCTGCAATCTGATTCTTAGCATTGATGGCATCATCCACATTAATTTTGAAAATATTTTCAAGGGGAGGGAACCACTTCTGCTGTTTCTCTTCTCTGGGGTGGGCAATATGAGAAGGCTATGTCTTTCTTACTCTTTGAAAAGTTGAGCCTTTACAACACGAGCAGGGAGGGGACTCCACTTTTGATGCATCATAAATAGTTTATTCTCTGCAAAAACTTTGCCCAAATTTCTTCAGTCTCTTAAAAGCATCCATCAGATCTGCCTTTGCAACACTTTCCACAAAGTAGAAACTTTTCTTCTCAAAATTCTACATCATAAAATACAAAATCAAGCAAAATAAAATGAACAACCCCAGATTTATAAATATGGGTAGACAAACAATAATAAACCACCACAGATCTCTAGATCTGAGTGGAAGAACATACACAATTTTGAAAATCTGAGTGGAAGAACAAAACCACCACAGATCTGAGGATCTGAGTGGAGAAAATAAGTAAAGAAAATAAAAAAAAAGAATGAAAAAAGAAGGTTTCGCCGGAAAACCAACTCAAAGAGCTTATTTTCCGACGAAAGAAGAAGGTGAAATGTTACTGGATGTTCAGAGCCTTTTTTTTTTTTTTCTGAAAAGCGTTCAGGGCCATGACCTAATTGGAAGATGATTTAATGATAAAGATGATTGAGAATATGATTCAAAAAAAACAAAAAAAATTCAAACATAACTCCATTTTTAGTTTTTAAATAATTGTACAAGTATTTAAAATTTATTTAGATTTTTATAAACAATAATGTTCACATCTTTTAAAAGAAATATAATACTTCAAACTCTCGACTCAACACTCATAATACATAAAAGTTAATCTAAGTAAACTAATAACAACTATTTCTGAGTGAGCAAATGAATAAAGATTTATCATGATCTTATTACTAGCAAATGAACGGAAGGGGGAAAAAAGGGGCGGAGCAGGTTTAAAATCATACTTATGAAAATGTGGATGCATAATTGTAGATGTGCAACTATACAAGGACAGCAATGCAAAATTTACTACATTATTTCCTTACAAATGAAGATAATTGGCTTGTACATTAAGAAGAGCCCAAATCATATTTTAATACATTAAAGCATTGTCCAAAAGACAAAACTACCAAAATATCAATGTCTGTAGGGTGAAAAAAGCTTTTGTTTACTCTTCTTATTTGGGGTCCACAACCTTTGTTCCTCTGTTTGAAATCTGTCCGAAAGTCTATTTAAGAAGCAGAAGCAGTAGAGGTTCACAACAGCTAGCCTTAATTTGAAGCACTTTTCTTTGTTTGTTACAAGGCAAGGCAAGGCAAGGCAAGCAAAGCAAAGAATCTGTTTTTGAGTAAGGAAGCTCCTCTGCAGCTTCTTTGCTACCTTAAGCTTCCATTTTCTTTATTAGTATAAATTCACCCCTCACAACTTGTAAGTGACATTTTCGAAACACCTTTCAAGCTTCTGTTGGTTCTCATTCTCATAATATTTTCTCACAAGTTTTTCTCAGAATTTTTCATTGATACCCCAGTAGGTGAAAAAGTCTTAAAAATCAGAAAATGGGAGTTGGGGGGACTTTAGAATATTTATCTGATTTAATGGGAAGCTCTGGCCATAAGCACAAGAAGAAGAAGAAGCAATTACAAACTGTTGATCTGAAAGTCAGAATGGACTGTGATGGCTGCGAGCTTAAAGTCAAGAACGCTGTCTCTTCACTAAGCGGTGAGTTTTGCTTTCAATGTTCTGTTTTGTTAAACAAGCTGAGTAATGTTCATTGAAACGGAATTGAAATGAAAGTTTCTTTTGTTTTGAGCAGGGGTGAAGTCGGTGGAGATAAACAGGAAGCAACAGAAAGTGAGTGTGACTGGTTATGTTGAAGCAAACAAGGTGTTAAAGAAGGCAAAATCAACAGGGAAAAGGGCAGAGATTTGGCCTTATGTGCCTTACAATTTGGTGGCTCAGCCTTACATTGCCGGTGCTTATGACAAGAGAGCTCCTCCTGGTTATGTCAGGAAAGTTGAAGGCACAGCAACAAATGCCAGTGTCACTACACTTGAAGATCCTTATATATCTATGTTTAGTGATGACAATCCAAATGCTTGTTCCATTATGTAATATTGTAAGAAAAAGCACTTAAAATCCCCTGTTTTTGCTGCTTTTTCTCAGCTGATTATCAGTTCGGTGACTACCTGCAAAACACCATTGTAAAATTCCATTGTGGCGAATTAGGATTTTTGCATTTTCTGATTTTTGTTTTGGGGTTTTGCTGTAATATTATTGATCTATTAGAGATGTTAATGAGAAGGTTAGTGGTTTGATTAATGTTTTGTTTAGTTCCATTCTGACTGGACCTGATAAGCAATCTTTTTTTTTTTGTTTTTTTTGTCAGCTTTGTAAATGACTCAAGGAGTAGTTAATGTGGGGGCCTGGAGCTTTAAGATGTTATGAGGCAGCTACAACTTGCTTACTTTTACAGCTTTAGTTACCTGCTTTATTTATCTTACATTATTACGTATTACGTAAGGTACATAATTTTTTTTATTATTTAATAAAAATTTAATAATTATAAAAATAATATAATTTTATTATTTTATATTTATACAATTATTGAATTTTCATAAAATGGTTGTGAAAATCCAACCGTTTGATGAATGTAATGGCTTGGAGCTTTAAGTTGTTATGGGATAGCTACAATTTGCTTATTTTTACAGTATAATTTTTTTACAGTTATTTGATAAAAAATTTAACGGTTGTGAAAATAATATAATTTTATTAATTTATATTTTTACAATCGTTCAATTTTTATTAAATGATTATGAAAAAGTTATATAACTTACGTAATAATGTTACTTTTACCGTTGATAATTGAAGGGTCATTGTCATTTGATGATGTTTGCATCTCTTCCAAAATCCAAAATCAAATCATCAAGATTTTTATATTCAATGTAATTTACGTAATCTATTAGCATTAACAATTTTCAATCTTTGAGGAAGGGAAATCAACCTATTCAATCCTCTGTGAGGACGAGTAGATTTCACCCTTTCAAACTGGATCCTTGGGCTGTTCTATCATTGAACTGATTAGCAGGTCTTGGAAGACCCCTAACTACAAATGTAAGTAACTCAAAAGAGCTAAAATTTGCATGCAAAAGATTCTTAATTAAAAGGAATATTGCTAATATCATGAACCAAATCATTTTGGCATGAATGTCACTCATGAATGATGTTAATGGGTTTCTATTTTACGGCTTGAAATGACTATGGTTTGGCCACAGCTGTTTTCAAAACCATGTATAGAAACAGAGAGTTGCAAGCTGGCTGCTACTGTGCTGCATGTGGCAATGGCAAAGGTGCTGTTATTTCTAGCTACGTCTTGAAGCTTCTTTAGAAAAGGGGATGCTCGACAAGTGAACATCTCGCTCTAGCTCACACTTCAAAACAAAAACTCCGCTTTTCTGACTTTCTAATTCTATTTAGAAATCTTTTTTCTCCACCCAACGTTCAAATTAATTCAAACCAATTTGGTCCCAAAACAGCAGAGGTAACAAAAAATGAGATAAGAGAAATCCCCACTTGACGTAACTGCACATGAGAAAAAAAAAATTGTGCAAGCTAGTTGGCTGTACATATGTAGCTGATGGCAAGATGCTGCCCATTTCTAGTACTACAAGTTGCAATGAGGCATGCAAATGATAGTGAAGATTCTAATACGAGATCTTGGCTCGAGTACTTCATCAATTAACCGTCTAACCTAAAAACTTAAGGCTAGGTTTCCAACACACGATAACTGGGCTTTGATGGCATTGCAAATCTTCAAAAGTTCTTCTTTCTATAGGCCATCTTGAAAAAAAATGTAAAATTAAATTTCCTAATCTCTCTGTTGGTTTAATTGAAATGCGTAATTTACAAATGGTTGCACTATCTGTAGTAGGTCCAAGGCTCTAAATTCGAATTAGTTCAAATCCATCGATTGCCAAAAGGGCGTAGGCAGAAAAGCAAAAAGGAAATTTCCCAAGAAAAGCAAATCCTTTTCTTCCACTGAGGCAAACATGAGAAGAATCAACTTCCATTTATTTTCTTACTTTTTCTCAAAACTTTCTCAGATCCAAAGGAAGCGTAAAGACGTCTCATTTCTATAAACAGAGGATTCATGTGCAACGGACACAGTTTCGAAAGGCCTATCCACCGTCAAATTCACATACAATTTATTAACACGTAAAGTTAAATCCGTAATGGCAAACATTGTAGAAACAACACACCAATACTGCATTTGGCCTGTATATTATCTGATAATATGCTGCATTTTACGGCAACTGAAGTGGCTTGCGTATGGCAATAATTTAGAGATGAACACAGATATATTTATCCCTTGTAATGCAGATGTATAGTTGTATTGATAGCTTTTAAAGGGCTCCAATCTGGAAAATGCAGCATCTAAACAACATTCTAAAATTAAGAAAATTATAAATACCGTTGGCAGAAAATTTAGGCTGCATTCTATACGTGAAAAATAGAACACGCATCTAGTTCAATCAGTCAGGGATGAATAATTACTCCAACAATGACTAGTTGTGTTTCTGCTCCAAATAGGCCCAGATGAGTTGGCAAGCTACAGGCTCCATGATCCTTTTGATAAAGGTGACTAGTGCTGTTGTCCACGATATTTAGACCCTTCAGACTGACCCATGCTTGGATGCATTACCTGGTTCACTGCTTTAAACTTGCTAGGAAAAGGATAAACACAACTAGCCTGTGATGGCCGATATTGCCTTGTAAACTTTGTAAAACTAGCCTGTGCACATATGAACTCGGACACTGTTGGCGATATTTCAATAAGACCATAGGCTAACCAAACGATTAAAAGTAAATCATCTGATTGAGAACTTCACTGAAAAAGGGCTGATGGATGTGTGTTATACTATATGCTGGTCAACTCTTCCATATACACTTCCAAAAGTGATTTATTGATTATCGAACTGTTAATTTTACCTCAACCCATGATTTTTAAGTGTCGGACACGGGGCAGAGACTGTAACCACTCTGTAATCACATTGACCTAGCATAGATTTCAAAACTTTTGTGCTGAAACAAGCAGTTTAACAATGAATAATCTTTCAATTGTTATTGTAGATTAAAAAAAGCAGGATAGCTCCATTCTGTTTATTTGCTTAAGCAAGAATATAGATTGGAATCTTGTAGTTAAGTTTTTTGAGTTAAATACTAGACATGACCAGTTATTGTGGATTTTTAATTTTCATCTTCTAAATATACAAAAGGGAAAGGTGCTTTTATTAACGGTGAACAATCTTTCATTTATACACAGGCTACTACTTTTTTCAGAACTGTGTAATATCACATAGAGGATGTTAGTGGACTCACTTGACCTACACAGGCTTCTCATGTAACTTTGAACAATTAAATCTTGTTAGTCTTCACTTGCGATTCCCCGAGTAGATGCCAACAAAATTAATATCATACACAAGAGTTGCGTTGGCAGGTATATTACAATCGCCTACATAAACCAGAAAATGAGTGTCAGAATCCAATAATTGCTGCAAAAATGATTGCTTATAGCACTTGGTATGCATTGTGTTTTATTAAATAATAAAGTAATATTAACCTTGATTTCACATTTTAACAAACTTAGTTACTAAAAACTGGTAAACTGAAACACTTTCACACTGCAAACTATCATTGCGGGAATTTCTGTTCTTCGGAAAGAACCTAACCTCTTTCCTCATGCACATCAGATCGTACAAACTGAATTATATTGGAATTTTAACAGCAAAGCCTCATAATAATGACTAATTTTGAAGTCCAAGAAACTGGAATATTGATTCTTTAAACTAGAGAGCAAGAGAGAGATGTTAACATGGAGAATTCAGTTCTGGCTATTAAAAAGTCAGTACTAAGGAGTCAGAGCATTCCAAATATTCTCAGATTCTAGCTATTAGAAAGTCAGCACTAACGGGTTGGAGCATTTGAAATATTCTCAGATGCAATGATTGATTAAAATATGCTAAGGTGTTGGCTATTTAAGCAACAAAATTAAGTATACATTTCCAATTATGAATAGTCTAGATTATAAAATATTCAGTCCTAAATGAACCTCACCAGAAAAGCATCCTGCAGGTTCTGGCCCGTATGCTAACTCTGGTGGAATCTGAAGTTTGCGTTTTCCACCTGAATGAAATTGGAGATGTGTCAATTCTGTGGGAAGTTATGAAGCAATATATAAACTATGAATGTACACAAGGTTAATTATTGTCTTTAAAAACGTACCAACATGCATTGGAGGTACTCCATCACCCCCCAGAATCCCCTGATCCAACCCCTTTATGACCTGGGCACGAGTATGAAGACAGAAAGTGAAGTCATATTTTGACACTTCAATGATAGACAGGTAGACAGGATCGAACCAATTATTTAACAACTAATACAATTTTGTACCTTGCCAACTCCAATACGCATAGTAAGAGGTCTAGCACGCTTATAGCTGCTGTCAAAGATTATCCCATCAGCAAATCTTGCAGTGTAGTGAACCTATATTTGCAAAAAGAACACAAATCAGTAAAATTTGTGGAATATTCGGTAACAGGTATTCTCATAGTTTTTATCACTTGGTTTCAAAGATCATTCTGTATTACTCATGATTCATGATGTGCTAAAAATTCTATCAAAAGAATATTCACAAGAAACCTATTTATCTCACTGGCATTTCCAATGACTATCAAACATTTTTTAAAAGTTTGGGACAATTGGCAGAAGAATGTGCTCACTATGAATTGGGATAGAAATCAAATTGCACTGCAAGTTCCAAAACTTGTTCGTGCATATATATGTTCAGCAGCTGATTGCAGAAAAAGGCTTTTAAATTTCTAGTTGTTAATATCAAAAACCAAATTTTCAACATATTTCTTTTGTAACTGGTCATAGTGAAAGTATTTTCATCAATAACTATCCAAATTCTGAAATCTAATGTAATATGTCATCCACAAATGCAAAACAAGAAAGCCACTCCGCACTAATATCATCATTTGAATATTTTATGTCACATTGGCATGTTTTAAAATGCTCATCCTGGGACTATATTGTCTAGCTACAATACAGTCTTAAATTATTAGTTATTAGAAGAGGCAGTCTAGCTTCAAATTCCCATTTTAAAACGTGCGGACAAAAAAATCAAAGATAATTCAATCAACCCAGAAAAAATGAAAGAGAAAAATCTAAAAGAAAGGAAGAAAGTTATTGAAGACTCACATTGATAAGCTCGCCATAAGGAGCCTCAACACCAGAGCCAGAAGCAATGTCACAGTAACCAAGGCCAGAACGAGCAAAGCTGAACTCACATGGAGGGTCAGCTGTAGTGGCGTAGTACTCAATCCTGGTAGCATCGGCTTCTAATGGGGTCAAAGCAATTACTGAAGAAGCTAAAAGCCCAATGCCCACTTCAAAAAAGCGCTTCTTTGGGTCAAATAAAAGCTGCTGCTGCTGCTGCTTTGTGTTGTGTGCTTGTTTTGATGACAAACGTGAAGAATATGAGGATGAAGAAGAACATGAACAAATGATTGTTGGTGTTGAAACTGCCGCCATTTTCAGTTGAGAGCTTGAGAACGTGGGTAACTGAAAGTGCTTAGTTATGGGGGAAATTGTGGATATTAAAGTGGGGCCCGGTTTGGAGGATGATTTTGGACCGTAAGATGTAGATAAGTGTGCCATTAATCCTGGTGATGATTAGGAATTGTAGACACTATGCCTCTGCCAGGTACTTAATAAGGAGTGGTGATTTGGTGCGCGCCATTGCACCATAATAGTATCAGATTATTCATTGGTAGAGCATTCCATGACTCCACATTAGATCATTGTTCCTAATACGATAATTAAATGTGATCCACTTTATAATCTATTTACAACAACAACAACAACAATAATAATCAAGCCTAGCTGGAGAATCAGTTATTTTTATAAGGTTATTCTTAATATTTAAATAAATAATTTGTACTATAAAATAAGTTTCGCAGTTTTTAAATTTTATGGATGCATATATATTAAGTAAATATGTAAGAATAATATTTTAATTTTTAAGGAATAGATCCAAATAGTTTCCACTTATTAAGTTAGTTTTTTGTCATTACAATATTTTTTTTTTAACCTTCACAAATAGCTAAACAAAATGCAAAAGAAAATACACTATATCGGGGCATTAAGTAATAAAGGACTTTGACCCTACCATGTCAAGATACGGTCATCTGGTAATTTAACATCGTGTGTGTATTCATCTCGAAATGTAACTATCCCACAAATGAATTGTAACTTTTACGTGCAATAATATATGGTAATCTATGTGATTAGATGATCGCATAGTGATGTAATGTGACACTTTTAGGTCTGATTAATTGATACAATTGCCCCATTACAGCAAACAACTTCGAAGAAAGTACATAACAGAAGCTCAAAAATCAATCCAGCGCTGCTATATGCCCCGAATTTAACTCCGAATTTGCCAAAACGCTGCGTTTTAAAATGGTCACTTTTCCTTTTTAATTACAGTTGCGCAGCACGTGTGTGTGAGTTTTAAAACGGTCACTTAAACTGAACGACGTCGCTTCTTCAATTCATTGCAGCTGTGTAGTGCCGGCTCTACAAAACGGCAATTGGTTCGTGAAAGTGTTGAACCTCTGCATTAATTGCAAAACCCGTAAGCATTTACTGTTCCTACATTAATTTGTTAAGTTGTTTCATTTTAATTTATGAATCTTGATTTAGCAAACCGTGAGCATTTGAATGTCAATTCCAGCAGCAGCAACAATTCCAGCAACAAGACTTGTTGTTGTATTCCAGCCAGTAAGCAATTTCACACACACACATATCAGCAGCAACAAGTGCCCAAGATAATAAAAAACAATCGGGAGTTCACACACACAAACACAAAACAAAAAAAAAAAATTGCAGCAACAATTCGAGCACCGACTCCAGCACCAGTAACACTTCCATCAAAAAAATTTCAGCAGCAACAACTCCAGTATCAATTCCAGCACCAGTAACGCTTCCAGCAAAAAAAATTCCAGCAGCAACAACCTGGCCAAGGGGAGCCGTGTGGCGCTTTGTGAGTGGATGAGGAGGGAGAGAAGTTGGCCCGGTTTGACCCGCAGACATGCCGGTTGGATTTCACGATCCCCGCCACTCTATTGGCCTATCAAGGTATTGATCTGAAGCTGGGAAGCCGGCCGTCGTTTCCCTACCATCCTCGCCGCAGAAAACCAATAGGAACGCCGGCGATTTAGCTCGAAAGAACCGCAACTCCAACCACCTCCGTCGCCGTCGAT
Source organism: Citrus x limon (assembly GCA_034663535.1). Classification (NCBI taxonomy): domain Eukaryota; kingdom Viridiplantae; phylum Streptophyta; class Magnoliopsida; order Sapindales; family Rutaceae; genus Citrus; species Citrus x limon. The sequence continues at coordinate 28,634,942 of CM067997.1, forward strand.
TTCACTACAAGAAAAAAGGTATTTAACAACGTGTAATGTACGTTGTTGAAGGTATTCAACAACGCTCGCGCGCATGCTGTTAATGTTGATGTTGTCTTAAGTTGAATATTTTCAACAACATTCTCTGCGCGTTGTTAAAAGGTTTTTGCTTGTTGTTAAAATTTATTTAGCTACATTCAATAAATGTGGCTGAAACCTTATTTTGCTTGTATATTTTCAACAACATACAGACAAAAGTTGCAAATAACATTTCGCTTTAAGAATACACACACATTTTCATTAAAAGCTCTACGCGTTTATTAATATACAAATTAATAAAACTAATAATATATTGATATAAAAGATTCCATTAACATCCTCTTGTAATTGTCAATACAATATTCTTAACAATTGTGAAATGTACAAGAATTTAATAACGCAAAATAGTAATTCTTATAGTAGTCTCTTTTTCTCAGTGGTAATTGATCAAAATATTACCAAAAACTCTCAACCAAATCCAGTTCTTCAATCTCTCCATGATAGCATTAGCAATAAACCTCAAAATCTCCCAAAGTGATCAATTCCTGCACAAGCAAGACCAAATTCACTAAACATTGAAAATAATTTCCAAATTCACTAAATATTGAAAATAATTTAACACAAGCAACTAATAAAAAAACAAAATCAGCAATGGATATTACAGAGATGAATTTAGTTTTGGTAAAAAAATTTAATTGAATTGTGACATGTTTCGTGATAGGTTTTTTCTATCATAAATTTGTATTTTTAAAAAAATTATCAAAAATTTTAATTTTATGTAATTCTCTACATTGTAAAATTTAAATTCTACAATTGATATAAAATGAACAAGAAGTAAAATACTATCAATCCAAAGAATTTATAATATTAATAATATATTAATCCTCGTACAAAATCTCAAACGCATTAGAACAAATGTATAGTAAAAAAGAACTACATCAACAAAATGACATTTAGTAATCACCATTCAAATTCAACTTGCAACTTAAGTTTCCCATTAGCCTCAAGAATACAAGGGCGGTTGGTCGTGCCACAAGTGTCGTAACTCCAAATGCTATTCCTGTTAAGATAAAATAGGTAAAAATAAAAATTCAAATTAAAGGAACAATACCATTTAACTATCATTGAGGAATGATGCATTAAATAGGCTTAAACTTATGACAGTGGCTTACATTTTTCAAGAAACTACATGATATGTAATGACATTCTGATATGGTTTGAAATACAACTATCAAACTTCAGTTATTTGAAACAATGATTAATCTATTTTGGAAAAAAGATAAATCAAACTTCAGTTATTTGAACCAAGATTACAATTAAAAAACTATAGTATTTGTTGTGTGCCATGACTTTTAATTCGATAGAATGGTTCAATTAAAAAACCATTAAAAGTAATTAAAAAAGAATTAAACTTCCACTAATTTCACACCACTTCCACCTGCAACCAGTCTGCCAACTTCTCTGCAAGTGTAACAAATAGAGCAAGTTCTGATAAAACCAACAATAATAAGAAAAATAATAAAAGGATAAAGTTATAATTACACATGAATAGAGCAATGGCTCATGTAGTCATAGAATACAATGAAGAGTCCAAAATCCACCAATTAATTAATTCTAGCCTCAATTTCATCACTGGAAGCATGGGGACAACTGAACTGAGGTTTCCACGAAGGTCTTAAGCCATGCAGGAATTAGAAGCTATTAATTATATTTTATATGTCTACTTGTCACATGTTGATATAAACAAGAATAGAGAGAATAGAGATGTAGATTAAATGATACCTCAGCAGGAACCATGGCTGCATTTACAGCAGTAGCAGCTAGCTCCCATTTCAGGGCCCCAACAATAGCTTCTGATATTTCAATGGGCAAACTTTCCTTATATGTATTTATTGATAAAGCATATATACATGTGCCTCCATAGTGCTAGCACCAAGATGTGGAATCCCAACGAGGTATCTTTTCTTCTTAGGTGGCTACTGCAGCTGTGGTGAGCTAACAATTAAACAACAAGTTTTCAATGCTTTACAAATTCTATATATGTAGAATAGTATGCATCTTAACAGAATTAATAACATAAGCAACAATGGAAAGAGTGAAAATTCAGAAAAAAGGGTAAAATCAGAAAATAATAATACCATCAAATTTGAATTAACAAATTAACTAGATATATTAGAAATTAAATACCTCAAAAACCGAATCTAGATCAAGTGAGGAATCGGCTGGTGGTCGCGAATCGGGAAATGTTGAGGTTTTAATTGGGGGAATTTGAGATAAAGTGAAAGAAATAGAGAACTGGGAGGCAAAACGAAACTGACCAAACTAGGAGAGAGTGAGAACTGCGACAGAGTGATGAGCCAAAGGCGAGTAAATCCCGACTATTCATTGCAAGAACTTTGACGTGGCGGCAACATACTATGTTTCCTCAACAATACATCGAACGCGGCAGTAATGGGCTAGGGTGTTCAAACAATATTACCGGCATGGCAGAAACATACTTGAACGGTGATAAAACGACACTGTTTTCTCAACTGATTGAGTGCAGGATTGATTTTTTTGGGTTTGGCCTTGAGAGAGTGATGGGTGTTTGGGTAAGAGTGTTAAATGGAGAGAGTGCTCGCGAACTGGGGGTATAAACATTAGGGAGGAGCATTGGTCATGAACGTTAAACGCACCGTTTTTGTTTCACATGTATATATGTTAAAAAGAATTCCATTTTAAAACACATTCCGTTCTTTGTCTCGTATTTTTATTTTTTTAATTTTACAATAATTAATTAAATTTTATATTATTTTTTTTACTAATTTATTAACAATCAAATAAGTAATATTTAGTAATAACAAAAAGGCAAATAGATAATGTGATTATTGATTCGCCATTTCAAATTAATATTTGATAATTTAGTTGAATTAATATATAGATAATTAAATACTAAACAAACTCTATTAGCGGCATAACATTTATCTATTATTTAATTGGATTTTACTTAATACAAAATAGTATTACAAAATCTGAAATCTAATCTAATAAGTATTTATCATTTAATTAATATATTCAAATTTTGAATACCAAATCCTAAACTTTTAAATTGAATTATTATATAAAAAATCACTTATTATATGAAATTAGCGCTTTGTTATTATTATTTTTTAGGCTTTGTTACTATTATAGACATAAAAATGGTAATAAAAATAATCAAGTGATTAACAAAATATTTCACAACATACTAAGAAGCATGCTGTTGAACATAAATAACAACGAGCAAAAGAAAGTTGTGATATATTTTTATTAACAACGTAACCTATTTGAATGTTGCTGAAGATAAAACTTTCACCACAAAAGAAATGGCTTTTTGCAACAAAAAGATTTTGTTGCCTAAAGTGCCAATTTTGTTGCCATAGGTTATTGCTACAAAAACAAGCTTGTTGGCCCGGTCGTCGGCCTAGCACTGTCGCCCTCTATGTTTAACAACATATCAAAACATTTCTCGCCTCAAACTTCCTTTCGCAACAAAACAGATTCGTTGTGAAGGAGTCTTCAACTTGTTTAGAGAATAAGTTGGCAACAAACATTTTTGTTGCGCTAAACAGTTTTACACAACAAAATAATTTTGTTTCTATATAGTTATTTACTACAAAACTAATTTGTTGCTAAGAAATAAAGTACATTTTATAAAAAAAACATGTACCAACAAAGGTGTTTGTTAGCTAAGATCATCTTAGGCAACAAAACTACTTTGTTTCTTTATGTTGAAAATTTTACAAATTTGCAATAAATATTTAAATATTTTTAGAAACAAATCAATTTTGTCATTAAAAAATAGTACAATTTTTTTTAATAATATCATGGTATAAAAGGAAGCAAACCAAGTTCGTTGGGAAAGATACCAATTTTTTCCCCCACCATGACAATAATAAACTAGAAATATATGTTGAGAAATCTAACAAAAAAATCATTAATGTCATTGAACTAATTTAAAAGTTAAAGGCCCATTCAGTATCCAAGCTATATATATATATATATATATACAAAACTGACTTTAAGAATCACGTATGATAGTCAAATACAAAAGTGGATTGTCATCTATCCCAAAAATGTAATGAGCAAAAATTATAAACGATCTCTAATTACAACTACTCCAAACTCCAAATACTTAAAGATATGACATGCACCAGCAGTAACCAAAAAGATCAAGTGATGACCAATTCAAAATACTAACAAGTTCAAGATACTATAAGGACATCATTGAAATGAGTAATCATTGAGTAGCTGAATCTGTAAAGCGAAAAGCGGATCCTTGAGAAGAAAAAAATTGCTGCATCATACCCTCAAATTGGGACAATCTGGACTCCAATTGATCAATAGTCTTCTTTTGTTCTTGAAGCTCAACATCTTGTGAATCCAATCTACTTTGTTGTGAAGATATAATACCATGCAATCTGTCAGCCTCAGAAGTATCAACACCATGGTTTGAAGTTGGGCGTGGTCTGTTGCCAAGTCCTCGAAAATAGCCTGTTTTCTTTCCAAGTACTTCAATGCATATTTCCTTTTGAGTTAGTGGTTTTGCTTCTTGAGGATCTATTTGTTGCTGTTGTTGTATCTCTACCATTTGGTCCTATACATAAAGCTTTGTTAGTAAATGAAGGAAGAAAAAAAAGAATTTTATTAATTAAATAGTTGAAATTTAATCCATTGGTCATGGATTTAATTTGTATTAAGGCATAAATTGAAAAAAAAAAAAAGAAACTTGCTGTTATACTTATAAATCTAATTATTTGATATTTCAAATAATAAAGTTAATTAGAGCATGAAAGAAAAATTAAGAAAAAAAAACTCAATGAGTAAACTTTCATCAACAGTATGTAGGTGATAAGAAATAATAAAATTAAAAATTTTGTTTCCAACAAAGCATCTTACATGGTTTAAGTGTGCCATCTCATTCACCCAACCTTTTGTCTTGCTGAAATGATTGACGCGAAATAATTCTATTTCACCATCAACCATGTCATCCTCAAGATAATTAACAAAAGGTCTTGATCCCCCACAATGGACATATGGGAGCTTAGCACGATTAGCTTTGTTTTTGGTAGATTGAGTCTACATTAAAAAAATATAACAGTGGAAAATAAGATACATATACAAGCATTTTGACAACTAGTTGGACAATTTAAAGTTCATAATATGAATATCATTGGACCTGGAAACTTGCGGAATTGTAAATGTTATGACAAAGCCAAGCCCAATCATCTGGACATATGCCTGGATATGAATGCTTAAGTGCCTCTTCAAAGGATGGATAATCCAAGTAATGATCATACATCCAATGTCTCATATCATGATATCTCCCACCCATAATGTTATTCACACATCGACGAACATGTGGTACGTTCAAATCAATCTCAAACTTTGACTGAATTTAGGAAAAAAAAGATATCTCAGTTTATAATTAAAAAAAATGACAGATGAAGAATATTAATAATCATAAGTACTTACTAATAGTCGATCAAACAAAACCTACCAATTAAACTCTTTAAATACCAAATTCTAGAGTTGTAACAACACCTTGCACAAACTCTTGGCTGGGCATAACAGGCTGAGATTGGGGAATTGTAGATGCGACAACAATTTCTGCTCTTACACGTTTAGTAACTCTATGTCTAGGACCCATCTAGTAATTATTAAAAATATACATTAGAGTTTATTAATAATCAACATAAAAATAAATCAAGATAACTATAATTTTGTCAAAGAAATTATAACATGAAAGATCCTATTACTGGGCATAGATCCTACATTCATTTGACTATTGTCCACAAACTCAGGTTCTTCACCATGAAAAACCCATGAAAAATCCATTAACTTTAATTTAACAAATTAAAAATTGAAACAAAGACCCACTTAATAAATAATTAAAGCAAAACCCACTAAACAAAATCAAACTCAACAGGCCAATATATAAAATAAAACTAAATTTACTTGAAGAAATCGTTGTCTTGAGTGGTGCCTTCCAAGTACAACTCTTCAATGGCTTAAAGCTTGGGCAGAGAGAATGACTCCAAGGCAGGCCAAAAGAAACAAGCGAAGAGTAAAGTGGAAATATTCTAGAAGCAATATTTTAATTAAGAAAAAATTGGAGATGGAAACTTTACTTCGGTTAGCACGCGGTTTATTAAATAAAGGGCGCGGAAATAAAAAATTAAAAAGCCTCCCACAAAGTCATGTTTGCTTTTATATTATCTTTATATTTTCATTTATTAATTTAATATTTTTGTTAACCTTTGCGCAACAAAATTAATCTCGTTGCAAAAAACTCAGAGAGTACAAAACAAATTTTCTCGCTAATCACAACCTTTTGCAATATTTCATTTGTTGCAATATTTCAAGTGTTTGTTGTGGAAAAACTTGAGCAACGAAACATATTTTGCCTTCATTAAGCTTGTTAGGCAACAAGAACACTTTTGTTGCCAAACATAGCGTAGGGCAAGAAAATATTTTGTTGCCATATATTCTAATTTTCTTGCCTATTCCACATCATTAAGAAGAATAAAATATGTTTAGCTATAGCGATAAAGACTAATTTTTGTTGCAAGATATGAATTTTAGCAATAAAGTAAGTTTTGTTGCAATAGAATTTGTAGCCAATACTCTATTTTCTTGTGGTGTTTTAATAACGTACTTAGTTTGCGCGTTGTCATTTGGTTTATGGAATCCACCACAAACATAAAATTATTGTGATAATGTGTTTAACAACGTGCCATTACGCACGTTGTTAATGGTAAACTTTTAGTAACTTTTAGCAACATACGATCCTAAAACGTTGTTGAATACCATATTTTACAACAAGCATAGCATGCATGTTGCTGAATTCATGTTGTCTTATCTCATTTTTCTTGTAGTGTTTCGTCGGAGTTTGGACGCACCACTGCGTGAGTTCTACTCCCTCGATCGCGTGATGGCAGTGATCCGTCGTCTGGGCTGGTTGTTCGCGTGACCGTTGGATGATTGCTATTTGTGGGCGTGATTGCTATTTGTGTTGGAGTCTATGGTTTGTCAAAAGGAAAGTAAGAGAGTGCGTGAGTGTGGTTTTTGATGCACGGTTTTCAATTTAATCAAAACGATGTCGTTTTTCTAATTCGGGGCGCGATTCAGGGTTAAATTCAGGGGAAATAGTTTTTTCCAAATCAAAATAAGCGCGCGTTGCCCTTGCCCCTGTGGCCCTGCGCCGCTGCGTCGGAATCTTGTTATTATTTATAAAGAGTTTGTGGTCACTTCTTCAAATTCAACAAACCCAATGAATCAATCTCTTCGATTTTTTTTTTATTTACCTGAAAAAATAGCTATCAATATGTCTGCGCGTGCATCATCAGGGGAGAATGACTATGAGAAAGAGATCGGTGGTGGTGATGCAGAAAAAGAGAATGTGATTAAGGTGTTTAAAGATAATGGGTTGGAGAATTGTTTGGGTGGGGATGCTTCTGATACAGAAGAAGTCTTTAAAATTTGTAGGGTTTTCGGCGTGGATCAAATAGTGAATGCGGTGAAAGCCTTTGTGTCTCCGGAAAGAGTTGATCTTTCGAAGATCTTTTTGAAGATTTTTTTGAAGAATACGAAGAGGATTGCCGATGTTTATGTTGCTGGTGGTCCTAATGCTAGACTAAACTTTTTAAAACTGCAACAACACTTTCTTCTCTCCTCGATTCAGGCTTTTGAATGGAAAACACAGGCCGTGTTCCAGACTTTAGAAGAGCAACACCAGCAAGAATGGATCCAGTATTTACAACGGGTACAACTGCGTCTTGATCGTCTGCAGAGTACTGTGCCGAGCAACACGTCTTTGCAAAGTTGGGAGGATCAACAACTGAACGAGTCCCTTGCTATTTATGTCAGGGTCCACTGTTTAGCAGTGGAACAGCATATCGTGATGAGGTTCTTGCAACAGCAACATCACCAGCAAAGCCAGGCCCAGCAGCAGCCAGCGATGGGATTTTTGGAACAGCGAGTCCAACAACAGCAGCAAGCCGTGATTGGGTCATTACAACTGCTACAGAAGCAGGCACAACAGCAGCAGCAGGCGGTGACGGGATTTTTACAACAGCTACAACGGCATATTCAGCTACAGCAGCAGGCAGCGTTGAGATTTTCACAACAGCAACAGCAGGCCATCATTGGGTTTTTGCAACAGCAGCAGGCTGTCATTGGGTTCTTGCAACAGCAGCAGCTGGCCCAACAACAACAGCAGCTTCATAATAATGATGCTAGTAGTGCTCAAGTATCTGTTACTGCAAGTAATTATGGGGAGAGTGCTAGAAATGCGAACCCGGGGCCGAATATATTTATGTTTGCAAGGATTAAAATTCGATGTCTTGATAGGTTTTAGATTTTAGAGAAAGATCATATAACTTTTGCCTATTTAGAAAAAGCTCAAAAATCAAAATAAACATGCCTGCAAAGTGCAATATTATCATGACATTATAATTTTGAAGGTCTAAACTTTTAGTACATTTAAGCAGAGTTAATTATTTTTCTCAAGCTGAAAGCGAAATTTTAAAATTCAGCCAGTAAAATGCGAAGATCCTCCCAATTCAAATCTTCTGCCCACTTTAAATCATCCGAATCCAGTGACCAATTATTTTCCTTGTTTCCCTTCTCAGCCTGCTCACACAAAATTAATAATCCCCCAACAAATACATAAATAAATAAAACTAACAATGGATGTTAGGTAATTAAAATGAAAAATTTAATTTTGACTCATAAATATATAATCAACTTAATTACCTCATTAGAATTTGGCAATAGATTTACTTGAGTACAAAGAGCCGCATCGCTGCCTCCATTTTTTTCAGTGCTGCCATTATCATTGTTGTTGTTATTGGTGAAAATAGGTTCATAGTCTACCGGAGAAAAAACCCTGAAAATAATGTAATATTGACTTAATTTTAAGGGTTTTTAGATAAGTTACCTAGTTTTGTTAAGGATTATTCGGGAAAAAAAAGGTACCTCTTAGAGTTCAAAGGTTGATTGGTGTTACTGAGAATAGTATTGAATGTGCCATCAGTGAAATTCACCTCATTAAAATCTGCTTCGAATTGAAACGTTGGTGACATTACATTTTGGATGTAAGTATTGTCCTGTTTCCCCCAAAAAAAAAAAAAATTCAGCAATTTATAGGCTGTTGGGTCAATTTACTTTCAATGGTTAAGATTGAATATAACACGGGTAATAAATGCATAATTAATTAATGCAACACTATTAATACACACTGAGAGTGATTAATGAATCTAACTATCTACAATTTGTGTAAAAATAAGAAAGCTTTTCAACTTAATTAGCCCTTTTAGAATATATGCAATTAATCAAATATGTCCCACGATGCTGAATATGCAAAATACAATTTCTCTTTTCTATCTCAGAAAATAATTTTAAACAATTTAATTAATTAATATGAATCAACTAAATAACAAAAAGTTGAGAGGCTTATCACATACGATTGTTGGTGGAATTTGGGCAATCGGATCTGCATCACTACTGCCATTGTTTTCAATGCTGCTGCCGTTGTTGTTGTTGTTGTCAACAACACTCCCATTGTTGTTACAATCACCAGTAACAGCATTGGTGAAATTCAAATGTTCGGAATTGTTGTTGTTACTGTCAATGGTGATAGCGGCAATAGTATTGGGGACCCTGAAATTGTCAAAAGAAAATATTTTTTGAGGCCTTGAGTAGTATAAAAACTTTGATTTTTCTTAGAATAATGAAAAAAATTTATATATACCTCTCAAAATTGAATGGTTGATCGAATTTAATATTGAAATGATCTGAATTTTGAATAGTACTGAATATATTATTAGTATCAGTAAAATCCACTTTACTAGGATTTGCTTGAAAGTGCGATGTATGTGGCACTACATTTTGATTGTTCGCATTAGTCTGGTTCCAAAAAATAATACCAAAATTAGTGTCAATTCAAAATTTTAAGAGAAGGAAGAACAGAAAATAGAATTTTATATTTTTAGTTTGAGCTGCAAACCCAATTGTGCCCATGTGTTTGTGTTGGATAGCTTTGATGAAATCCCTGCATTGGTGCTTCAAGCCCCTGCAAATTAATATAATCAATTGAAAAAGCTCGCAATTAAAGGCTCTACATTTTTTTTTTTTGGGGTTACATACCACAGGAGAGAAATTGAACTGCTGATTTGGAACCCCAAGTGATGAGATTTGATCCCCGATTATGGGCTGATGCTATAACAATTTTCTCAAACCATATAAATATATAAATTAACAAGGCATAATCTTACAAGAAAAAGGAAAAAAGAAAACCTCATATTTTTCAATTACATGTGTAAGCGGATGACAAATGTAATTAAGCAAGAGATTAATAATTAGCTTATTAATTATCACCTGGACTGAACTTGAGTAAGTTGGTGGAAATTGCAAATTTCCTGCAGCTGCTACTCTCCTAACGTGTGCAAGTAGTTCTTGAAATGGGCACTCGGGAAAACTTGATGAACTGCAACAAAAATGCATCAATGATGGGGTTTTAACTTAGGATTTTTTCAAAACTTGCACTAATTTCATGTTATGTTGTCGTTTGACCCAAAAAAATTAATATGTCAAGTCACACATGCAAGACTAAATAGAGTATGCAAATGCAATTACGTAAGGGGATTCAAACACAAGACCCGATTATCAGATTAATAAATTCTAATACGTACCACGAAATTGATTATTTTTAAAAGGGGTTTGTAACGCTGATGATAATACCTGAACGGATCGCTTATCAAATGATCATGCTGCATTTGAAGTGAACCAGAACCAGGGTTTTTTGTTTGCCTCTCCTTTGTCAAATGATCATCTTGTTTTGCCTTATCCTTCTTTAACTAATCATATCCAACTCTTACAAATATATTAATTATTTCAAGTAACAACAACAAACACAAAATATTGGAAAGCCTTTTTTTTTTTTTTTCCTCCAAATCAGTTTTTCTATATATCTAATTAATTAAGATAATATAAATTGAATATACCTGATTTCTCTTCTTGTATTTTCTTGACGGACTTTTAATCAACTCATTCTGCAAAAAGAAATAAAGAAACTAACAAATAGCCACCGATGAAATAAAAAAAATTAATTTAAAAGAAAAAAAAAACTCACTTTTTTATTCTGAACTTGCTGCAAAGCTTGTTTCAGGTTTCTCTCCAACAAAATAATGTTAGATGATGAAAGATCGTCTTTTGGGTCGGGCTCATAAAACCTTTCAAAGGTTCCAAGAAATATGAACGAAAAAATGAAAATAATAATGGATTCCAAAAATAAATTATCATTTTTGGTGATAATATACACTTAATTACCGGAGCTGGTCCTCTACAATCTCTGTCTCTACCGACGTTCTAGTAATTCTTCGTTCAAGATCCTAATGAAAAATCAAAATTAAAGTAAAAAAAAATGATTAATTTTACAGTAATGAGACATTAAACCAAATAATTAATAAAGATTAAAAGCTGAAGTACTCACTCTAATTCTGTGTTGTACAAGTGTAGGTTAATTGAAATTGAACCCGAATTGGAGACAACATAAAAGTTGCGATTATAAGGCATCAGAACAACAACAAAAAAAAAAAAAGAGAATCAAATTAGAATCGATTGAGGAAAAGATGGTCAATAAATTTCATATACTGACACATGTTAATTGAGATAAAATATTTGTGAAATTGCTAATGGATCCACGTCGACCAATGAAACTGTGATGGCTGTGAACGTGATAGACTCGCAAAATGTCACCATGCATGCATGCCTAAAACGACAACGGTCAAAAGTAAAAACGCATGAGAACGAAAGAAAGAGAGAGAGAGAGAACAAACTGATTTTTTAGGTTACGCAACTCGTTATCATCACCCATGACGCGATCAAGCTGCTTCAGCCTCTCTGATGTTTGGCAATTGCAATGTACATGTTTCTATGGCACCAACAATTAAGGATTATGAAAAATTAGTGTATAAATAAAATTTCTTTAATCAATTAGTCCATATATATATACAAAATAAAGAATAAAAACTATATATTAAGATGTACCTTACATATATTTGCTTCACAATGAACCTTACAATTGTTCACTTCACTGTTTTAATAAGCGATTGACCATTCATTATTCAAAAGAAGAAAAAAAAAATTCAAAACTTTCAGCTAATCAAAGAAAACAAAAATTATTTATAAAATGTGTACTTACTGAAATTTTTTCTCAGGTGAAAGATTGAGGTAACGTTGAATCAGATCTTCAATTCTGTGGATCAAAGGGAGAAAAATTACTTAAATGATAAAAAAAGAAATATATATCATCTAATAATTTCACAAAAGATTTTTTTATGAAGAACCTTAGACCAAGCTTAGAGATGAACATGATTAATACTAAAGATTAACATACGATAAAGAAAATTTTTTACTTGAACCTTTTCATACTGCAAAATTTAGTTGAACGACCACGTTTAGTAGGTGAAAAAGTGATAAGAACGAGATCGATTCCACAAGCAACAGAAATTTCTCTTGCTTTCTTGATCAAACTTTTTTTTCTCTTAGCATATGTCACTTGACGTGCTTTGGCATCTGCAATTTTCTTAATCTCGATTTTCTTACCCATTGTGTAATTGTAATCGGAGAGAAGAAAAGCTGAAGAAGAGAAAGCAAAAAATGTTTAATTTGCTTGGTGGGCTTTTGAGTCGCATGCGTTAGTACTTTGCCACCTTTGATGGGGTTAAGTTTGTGTGCACACAAAGAAAATTGTAACAATAACAGACTAATCAAAAGAAGCCACGACCACCAACTAGAGCCAATCAACTTTTTATTGATTAATTTTACTGATTCTATATTGTTGTAGGCGCTGCTGGATACAAAGGAAACTAACTCGGTGTACGTGGTCGTATTTGGTTTGTTGTAAATTAATTGAGCAGATTCTTTGAATTAACTGCTAGTTTAGAGTCAACTCTATCTCCTCGCAATTCGTGTTATGCTTCAAATTGTTGTACATTTGACCTGACGTTGACTTGCAGTCTGAGGGTACAATTTTCATGGAGCCAAGGACGTTTGGGTTAAGAGGTTTACAATTACACTTGATTAGCCAATTCAAAAATCTAATGGTTATGGTTCATTTCACTAATTACAAAAGTGAAGATTTTTTTTTTTTTTGTGGGAAAATTTACAAAATATTCACTTTTATTAATTCTTTATTGAGCTTTTATAATTTGTAGAAAAAAAATTGTCATTATCATAGTTATGCATACATATAAATATAAAATAACCATTGTCGTGTTTGTATACACGTAAATCCTAATTCTCTTTTACTAAATAACGACAAAAATTTACTTTTAATCATTTTCTAATTTTATTTTTTTATTTGTCGTACTCTGATTAATTCATAAAAGAAATTATTTGTCGTTTATATATAAAGCATCATCGATTCATTATTAATTACGATAATGACAAAATATATCTTTATGAATGAGTAGTTTTAATAATGACAACGTAGATAACTTATTTTCAGCATTATAACTAACCAACTCTTATAACACTGTTTAAAGGTATCTCCTTGAACATAAATATCTTCTACAATTTATTAAAATTTTCAATTTAATTATTTCTTAATTAATTTTTTTCCCCTCGTAGTATGTATTCCTTGACAGATCACTTTAGTGTGGTTAATGAATTTTCTTACCCATAGTGTAATTTTGTAACGAGAAAGAAGAAAAACTAAAAAGGAGAAAGAAAAAAAAATGATTCAATTTGCTCTAGCATATAGATCAAGTCATCAAAATTAGATCGTCCTATACAAAGGACGTCAAATATAAGAGTCATAAATAGAGTGCTTTGCTGCCTGCAAAGGGGCTAAGTTCGTGTGCTTCTCGACAGTAAATAATAATATTTACGATTCCTTAAATTGGTTAATGAACAGAGGACACGACAATCCATTCGTGAGCTAATCAACTTTCTATTGGTTGATTTGTTTTCCGTTTTTTAGACTGCCTATTACTGGTGATGGTTCATTGATTCTGCACACGTATGGGGTCAATTAAAATTGGTACAAGTTTTATATTATACGTGGCAGCATTTGGTCAACATTTGTAAATCTGGAATACAGTTATGCCTTTGCCACGTCACGTAGCCCCTAGGCTAATCGCCGCCGTCCGATTAATGTCATCGTCGAACCAACCCAATGCAGCACAAACTCGTGTTTGCATTCTCCCGCCAAAACGAACAGATTCGAGATCCAAATAACCAATTCAAAGCTCTCTCGATCAGTATCACGCGCCATCCAAGACCCGCGTCAGTACGCTCTCCGAGTTCCTATAAATATCCACCATAGTTCGCTCCCGTCGTATCACTCTTATTTTTGAACTTCACTCAGAATTGCTCAAAAGCGTTAAGCTCTCTGAAATGGCCACTCTCTCCACTTCTCTTCGATTCCTTACCATCCTCGCGATCTATCTTCTCATTATAACCAAATCGGCAGCCCTCACCGACGTCGAAACACTCTTTACCTCCACTCATCCGCCACAACAAACACCTCCACCGCCGTCGGACCTCAACGACCAGTCCTCCTTCTTCTCACACACGGCTATGCTCGCGCCGATCCTCTCACACCTCGGCTTTAACGAGCTCGCAACCGCTGCTCCATCTCTGTCCAACGACGCCGTCGCGACCAGCTGGTCCGGTCCGTCAACTCTCTTCGCTCCCTCCGATTCCTCTCTCCACACGTGCTTCTCGTGCTCCGTTCCTTCGCTCCTCCGCGAACATCTCGTTCCCGGCCTCTTCACCATCGACTACCTCCGCAAGCTCGCTTTCGGTACCAAAATCGAATCGCTAAGCCCCGGCCGTTGCATCACCATAACTTCCTCCAAGAGCGAAAACGATACCGTCTCGAAAGTCTTCATCGGCGGCGTCGAGATCACTCATCCGGATCTCTTCAACAATGGAATCATCATCATTCACGGAATCCAAGGCTACATCTCGCCTCTCTCTCCGTTATCTTGCGACGTCGAGCG
Organism: Citrus x limon; assembly: GCA_034663535.1. Lineage (NCBI taxonomy): Eukaryota > Viridiplantae > Streptophyta > Magnoliopsida > Sapindales > Rutaceae > Citrus > Citrus x limon. The sequence goes on from CM067997.1 coordinate 28,649,989, forward strand.
GATGACGTCGTTGTCCTTCCCTTTCCAGCCGTCCGATCGCGGTCATCACCATCAGCAGATCCAAACTCAGCAGCCGATCATGCGCTTGATGCTCCGAGACGCCATGCTTCGTCTCCGAAACAATGGCTACAGCATCCTCTCGCTGGCGATGAAAGTGAAGTATCAAGAGCTCATCAACCTCGTGAACATGACCGTTTTCGCTCTCGATGACGTGTCAATCTTCTCCGGTTCGTACACTTACATAAGCAATGTTCGGTTTCATATAATACCGAATCGTTACTTGACGATCGGCGACCTCGAGAGGCTTCCGGTTGGGACGACGTTGCCGACGCTTGCGAGAGGACAGTCGCTAACGGTAACGACTGCCGGAGGAGCTTCCGTGACGGCGCCGTTAAGGATCAACTACGTGAGAGTTAAGGTCCCTGACGTTATGAAGAACTTGAAGATTGTCGTTCACGGAATTTACTTGCCGTTTCCTCACTTGCATCCTGCTACTGTGTTTGATGGTGTGATTGGAGTTTCTGGTAATGCTGATGGTGGATCAGACGGTGGAGATCCTTCGATTGAAGGGGAATGCTCTGTGATGGATGAGCATGGAATCGGTTCTTGTGGTGGTACGGTTACTGGACCCGCTACTACGGTCGCGTCTGGGGCCAAGTTCAGCAAACCAACGGTGGAGATTGAAGATCATCATATGCTGTGATGATCAGTGACAACTAGTCACACGCTGATGCGTTATTTTTTTCACTTTGTATGTTTGTTGTAGTTAGTTAGTGACGAGGGTAGTCAACTCTTGGCTTGCTGGTACGGAATACGGATTATGCCATGGTTTGTTGGAAATGAATAAAACTCGATTCCTTTTTTCTGATTCATACTATTCAGCTTATTTCACTGATTCGCTCTACTTCAGCAATGAAGAGAAGTAATGCATTCCAAGTTTAGTTTGTTTATTGATTCAATTTTAAACCTAATGTAATATGATATTTTAAATAAAATAATAATAATAATAATACAAAGTAACAAATTTCCAGTTCACTAATTTCTGCTCATGCAGCCCATGATCGACGACGGCAACGCCCCAAGCCTCTCAATTCCTCAGCAAATACAACTCCCATGCCCAGGTAAAAATGGGCCTCGATGTGGCAATGAAAAGCCCAAGCTCTCGGGTTATCGGCCTGAAACGGCAATACGGTCCACCCAAAACGAACTAAGGATGAACCGGCACTGTGTTTTCATAATCGGAGCCACCAAATAAACTTGCTTGTATCATTATCGATATCAAATTTGCCTTCTCCAAAGCCCAATACCCAAAAATCATGCCCACGTAGACGCCAAGGATGTGTCTCACTTTCATTAACAAACAATTCGCATTCTGTAGAACACTGTTGCATTGAAATTCAGCTTGTAAATTCCATTACCTATGGTGGCATTTGGTTTTTTTGCAACATTAAAGATGTCATAGTTTTCGAAATCATATGCTTCTGGAGGCGAGGTTTGATCAAAAGCATCCGTTATATTTTCTTTCAGTGCAATAAGATAAGGGATGTAAGGAAACTTGTGTGACACTCACACTGTTCACAGACCACTTGATGTGTCCATCCACAAGATTTTGTGTGTTGAGCATTAATATCATTCTATCAGAACTCTGCGGCGGGGGAACGATGAATCCTTTTCGGGCTTTAATGGCTAGACTACGCGGCGGCGAACATCGTCCCAGAGGGGGCCTGAGGGGGGTATTGCTGGGGGAGATTTTTTGGGGTGATTTGGATAGTAATTGAAAATGGCTAAGTCGGGAGGAGGGCCGGCTGTGGCATTTCTGCTGACAATGTTTGTTGTGACCCAGTAGTTTTTAGTTGAGTTTTGGTCAGCTTTTATTAGGACTGAGTATACAGATTTTGTACCACAAATGGGTCCACATAGTGCCCATCGGCTTCAACAACTGTCATGTTGTGGCCCTGGAGAAGAAAATTTTGTCAGAAAAATGTTGTCCAATTTGCTTAGAGAATTGTATAAAACGGATCAGAGATACCTCAATTTGGAAGCTGAGGGCAGAGAGAGTAGTCACGCTAGAAATCCCGAGTCTATATGTCTTTCCAGGGATTACAGTAATAGCATAGGGCGAACATTCTGGACTGGTTTCATTACAAATCGTAGCACCAGTTGGAGAGTTCAAAGAAGAGCAATTGAATCTTCCTTTCCCTTGTATCAAAAGTGGCTGCAGCATTTAAAAAGAAGAAAAACCTTAGCAAGGCCTTAATCTAACTCTTTTGAGCATCTTATAAGATCACGAGGAAATTTTATTCCGTATTGTTAATGTTAGGTGCTCAATTACCTGAGGCTCTCCAATCCATTGAGGAGGAGTAGAGGACAAGCCAGCAACTTGTTCAACCGTGCTTCAATGGAGCCAATCATTCAAGATGATGCTTCGGTCGTAATCGTAGGAAAATGGTTCGGATTCTCCTTCAGAAAGTGATACTCGAATTGATCCGTACAGTCCAACTTCTCTTTGCATTCCGTAATGTCCATGGTATAAATATGCTCCAGGTTGCAGTAAAATCAGAGAAATTGATTAAATTGTTAGTTGTTACTTGGGCTTGCTGTGACAATGCAAAAACAACCTGGAACATTTTAATACAATGCTTTATAGAATAGCTTGTGAAATTTAACCCAAAAGCTAGAACGTGTATAAGATCTTTAAAATGTTATAAAAAAAATTACTTATACTAAAAGTCTAAGCCATTAATTTACGGACGTTCGCCCCGTATATACCTCCACAAGTTTTTATACGATTTATTTTGAGAGAAAAAATATTAGAGAGAATGCAAATATTTAAACTTTTAAAATGACTTTGCGTAACACAATATAGATATATGTACTAGTTTCTTCAAACTATATTTATCTCAGTTATCAATGTTTAGATTTTAGATTTGACATGTTCATTTAATTAATTATAAATGTAGTGATTACTTTATCTCTTTATTACATGCACTAAGAATAACTAAGTCAAAACATTAATTTTTGAAGCTACACTTCTACTAAGTTATAATCTCCATTATAATAATAAAATTAGTTTGGTCTCAACAATACGACTATATAAAGGTTTCATTATAATAACTTTTTTCAAAATTTTGTATTATTTTATTTATTGTATTTTATTATTCAAAACAATATGAAAAACAAATTTCATATCATTTTATTCATATAAATAATAAAACTTTAAAATTAATTTAGGGGTTAATATAGTCAAAGAGTATAATAGAATAAAAACAGTTTATGTGTCTATATCTAAAACAATCCATGTGTCTATTTCTGAATTTATGGGATCTATATGTTTATGGTATCAACATTCAAAATTTTTATATACAAGTAAGGTGTTAATATTATTCTAAGAGATTTTACTAGCTAAACTAACTATCACTTACAAATAATGTCACTAACAAATAAAATCATATAGTTGATCTGTTTGATGGATTTATGAGAAATGAATTTAAGTTTTTTTTTTTTCGGGTGGCTTTGTCATTCACCAGGAAGTGCAAGTATACACTGGTGATCTTTCATGCAAAACTACAAGCAAAAAGGGACCTAATTTTCCACTATTTTTACTATTTCCTGCGTACGGATCCCTTAAGAAGCTTCTCAACTCCTTCAGCAAATACAATTTAGGCAAGGGCTTCAGTGAGTTAATGTATGGCGGTGATCCCAGTTGTTTAGTACGGTTGTAAATATTGTAATTATAATATCTGATGTAATATCAGTAACAATATATGTATAACAGAATTAAAAAAAAAAAAAAAAAAAAAGCATCTCAACTCCTTCAGCAGATACAACTTCCACGCCCAGGTAAAGAAGGGCCTCAATATGGCAATGAAACGCCCAAGATTCTAAGTTATCAGCCCAAAATCGTAACGCTGTCCTCCCACAAGGATGAGCATGTTTCCGGAACGAAAAAAAAAAAAAAAAAAATCCAAGTTTAACAAAAGATTGTGAAAGTGAATCAGGGATGTGAAATTTGATAGATGCCTTTTTCGTTCTAAAACGCGGCAAAGGGTTGTATAAAAAACACATACCCTAATTTGTAAGTGGAGGGCAGAGATAGCCTGCCCCAATGGCTTAGCTAATGAGGCCCATTCCTAAATACAAAATATCTACAGATTTTAATTTAAAAAATTTTTCTCTTAATATATTTTTCTATTTGATTTTAAAAAAAATCAATTTATCAGATAAAAATATTTCGGCTTGTTTTGGAAACATGGGCTTGGGCTTTTGCCCAGCCATTTATCAGATAAAAATTAAATTAAAAAAATCAGATGTGAATTTTGCTCCTTTATATTAATTAATAGAGTGGGACTACTAGCACCCCTGTAAATTTCTTTTCAAACCCTTTTTCTATCAAAACCTACTTTAATTGCCAAAATATCCTTTTCCATTTTTTTATTTTTTTAATTCAAAAATAATAATTCAGTTTGTTCTAAACAACTCTAATTACAAATATTGTTTTTATAAATTTTTGAATTATTAAATCATACACATTTTACTCAAAAAAAATATTAAATACATGTATGAATTAAGTAGAATTAAAGTGGACTCAAATAGCAATTATTTATTTTTTTAATTAAAAATAAGTTTAGAAAATTTTGTAAATTAAAAATAAGTTTACAAAACTTGTTATTAGAAAGTTTTGTAAATTAAAGCAGACTCAAATAGCTATTAAAGACTTTGGTATAGTTGTATGGGAGTAAAGAGTTGAAAAGAAAAATATAATGGTATACTAGATTTATTTTGTCCTTTAATATAATTACAATAGGAGAGAAGGTTTATAAGGACTATAGTGGGGTGCCAATAGTTCAACTCGCCAACCCATTGGAGGGGAATGGGGGACAAGCCAACACCTTGTTCAATAGTGCTTTCTATGGAACCAATCATTCAAGATGGTGCTTCCATCGTAATCGTAGGCAAATGGTTCAGGTTCTCCTTCAGGAAGTGATACTCAAATTGATCCATACAGGGCAGTTTCTCTTTGCATTCCCAATGACCACGGTATAAAAATGTTCCAGGCTTGCAGTAAATCAAAAAATTTATTAAATGGTTGTTTGTTTGTTTTTTTTTTTTTTTGATGACATGAGACTATTGATCAAATTACAACTCATATTACATGAGAGTATAACTGATATGTACAATTATATATATATACCAAGACCTGTTGACATCAATACTAATATGACATCGCTCAGATTTTTAACCCTCTTAAATATTTAAGGGACGTCAACTTCTAGCCTGTGAGAAAGACTACCTTCTCTCAAGCTCTGGAACTCCAAGAAAGGACATTTAAATTAAACCCCTACAATGCATTTACAGAAGCTCGAACCATTTCCCTCACATTTGTGAGGAAGTGGCTCTAGCCACTTGGGCTAAGCCCAAATGGTTTAAATGGTTGTTTGTTGCTTCATATAAGAGTGTACGAAATTTAGCCCAAAAGCTAGAACATGTATGTGATGGGACAAAAATTTAAAAAGTGTACAAACCTGGGCTCTGACCTATGTTGCCTGTTTTTATTCAGTGGATTCTATATCTAGGAGCTTTTAAAATATGTTAACTTATTGACCCAAAAATTTTTTATTTTTTTTTGTGAATATAAAAGATCAAGATAAGAAAATTAAAATAGATATTTGAGGTTTAAATATTAGTTGAAAGTTATGTTTTTATGTAATTATTACTATTTTTTTTTCCTGAATGAAGTAAGTTATTAAATTACTTGACCTAAAAGTTGGAAGTTGGAACATTGATTTTATAAGATTAGGAGTAAGAGATTGGAACGAGATGTGGGGTTTAAACAAGTCATTGACTTTATGATGTTATTGATATTTAAGATTTTGGATGCTTTATCTTCTATACTATTGGTAATATTTGATTAGAAGTTGTTTATCTAGGAAAAAAAAGGGATCGCTAGATTGAATGATTAAGTTCTGTCAAAACTTTGATCCAATTTTATCCCATTTGTTAAATTTTCGATTAATTTGTATGTTTGTTCATGTAAGTGAATATTTGTTTGTTTGTGCAGATGTCCGACTTTGCATATACTGCATTAACAACTCACTGTTGAATCCAGGGCCAATCAGCTTAGTCGATAAATTTTTATTAACAAGGAATCTCAGATTCTACCTTTTTAATTTTTTATGATAAGTTTCAAATAAACGTACAATTATTTTCAAATGAATTTTCGTGTCTTTTCAGCATGCAATGCAAGTATACAATATAAGAATCTTTTATTGATCTTTCAAATAAAAATGGATTTCATTGATAACTAATTACAATCAGATAAATTTTCTTGCGGTCAAAATTATTAACAAAAAAAGAAAAAGAAAAGTGAAAAAAAAAGTGTCCTAATTTTCCACAAATTTAACTATTTCCTGTGCACGCAGCCCTCAAATATTGAAGAAGGCAACGCCCCAAGCCTCTCAATCCCTTCAGCAAACACAACTCCCATGCCCACGTAGAAATGAGACTCAATATGGCAATGAAAAGTCCAAGCTCCCGGGTTATCGGCCCGAAACCTCAATTCGGTCCAGCCATGAGGATGAAGATGCCAAGGATGTGTCTCACTCGTCTTGCTACTCATAGAATTTGCATTCTGCAGAATAATATCCACTGTTGAATTCAGTTAACGAAAGGTTTATTTTCCTTGAAAACAAAGGAAACAAGGACTAACATCTGAGAGTCTTTTCTTTATAAAATTAGACATATGAATTAATCGTCATCACTGTTTACAGCTTGCTTGAACTGAAATGATTACCAAATAAAATTAAATTAAAGCCACCGTATGTTCATTCAGGATCTCCTTTATACTTTTATAAATTTCATCTCCAATACTTAATGAAAATAACACGATAATTTTGTTTAACGTTTTTCACAAGGCCTAAAATACCGTTATAGTTAGCAAGCACAATATATATTGGGATATTATCATTTTACTATTAAAGTTATTCTGACATATCATGTCAGTATTATAATTTATCGAAAAGTACATTTTACTACTAAATATTTGCGCCGTTATCAATTCACTATTATTCCATTAAGAACGTTAAAAATTCATTTATGTCTTGTTAATGTCATAAGGGCATCAAAGACATTTTCAGCTGTAAGGGCATTAAAGATATTTCAAGTTGAAGCCTAAACGCTGTGTTTTAGAAAAATAATTAAAGATTAAAGAATTAGGAAATTAACCCCCTAAAATCGTTATTGTTGACTTCTTCTTCTTTAATGCTTAAATTACAAAAGGTAAAATTGTCTTTTAAATTATTGGGGGGCAAAATTAACTTTTAACTGAATTTCTGTTAAACATTAATGTTTTCTTAACGGAATAATAGTGAATTGATAACGGCACAAATATTTGACAGTAAAATATATTTTTCGGTAAACTATAATACTGATATGATATGTCAGAATAATTTTAATAGTAAAATAATAATTTTATATATATATAAAATATATAAAAATAATAATATCATTAATTAGATTGAGCTAGCTAGGTTATGATAATATTTAGAGATTGAACAAAGAAATTGAATGTTATCTGAAAAAGAGCAGTAATTATTGCCCTGCAGATTATTTTTATAACTGTTTGAGATTCATGCATTCATGCACGTGCGAGGCATCTGAAAAACATTTAAAATTGGACATCAGCATCAGCCCTCATCAGTTGCGGTGGATGTACTCACAAAAAGTCAATGTCTCAATGAAAGTGCAGTCCTGAGTGAGACATGTTCGTCTCTTTTGTCCCCCGCTATTCTTGTGATCATTATTAAAAGGCCCTTATCCTTTGTTTAGGTTATATTGATGTTTTACCATTATTTTAGTATTTCCAAATTTAGAATTATTATCGTATTCAAACTAACTGTAATGCTTTTTGGTTTAACATGACAAGTGATATTTTTTTAAAAAAATATTTTTTGCTCAAAATTTTACTTCTATTCGGATTCAAGAAAAGAGATACTATTATTAATTGGAGCCGGCTAAGTTACGTTAAACGTAACTTACGTCAGGCACAACAACAATAACGATCCCACCACTTTACACTATTATTGTGTCTGACGTAAATTATGTTTAACGTAACTTAACCATAGCCTTATTAATTTTTCTCTCTTTATTATGATACTCGCAAGTCAATTTGATATTTCTTATTTGTGAAATTAATATGTCAGCAAACGTAAAGTGAAACGGCATACCTTGATTTCTTATTTCTTTTTCCGTTTTCCGTTCTTGTCAAATACTAAGGAATCATCAAGACGTGGAGTGCCGCCACCAACTCACAATTGGACCACACCTTTGTACTTTTTCGGAAAATTATGACTTTGGTTTCTCATTGTGATGCATTAATCATTCGCACACGTGGCAATCATGCTGAAAGACATTTAAAATTACATTTTTTTTTTTTTATGCTTGACTCTGGTCGGACGTAGCTTCGGCGAAATAATGCATAATCATTCTCTTGGGTTGCTTTTATTATTATTATTATTATTTTTAATGTTAATTGTACCATTAAAGTAGCTTGATTTATTCATTTATATGCGGTAAGTCTTTTTTAAAAATAAATTAATAACAAAGCAAATTTACCTAATAGCCCTCCAAACAAAGCATATCTGCTTTGCTGCCGCTTTTGCATTCACCAGCCCAGCGACTTCTCCCCAGTCGGTCTCTGTCAAGGGTAAACTACAACCAAAGAGGCTAAACCTAGCCCCACTTGTAGACTTGTAGTCCCCATTCTGCACAGCTTCTGCGTGTGCACAGCCAGCACAAATTCTACGTACTGGATCTGTCTCTTCCACAAATTCCAGGAAGTTGGCAACAGGCTCTTTGCTGATATACAAAAATATATCCGTTCGTAGCCCACACCTTTATTTTTTATTTCTTTTTCCGTTCTGGTCAAATGTTAAGGAAAGAAGACGTGGAGTGCTGCCATCAAATCACAATTGGACCATTGTAATTTTTCAAAATATTATTATTTTAATCTCTAACTTTCATGCATGAATCCTTCGCACACGTGGCAACTAAGAGAAAATTAATAATTTTCTTATAGAATCCATGACCACCCTTGATGATAATACGCTCTTTCGGCCTTTGAATCCATTGGGAATGTAGTGAATATCTCAAAAGTGGACTTGCTGCCTCTTGAATATTTTGTTGATTTGGGTCTATAATAAATTTTGTGCATTAATTTTTTGGAATTCCTCATATCGACATTCTTTTCTTGTTTTTATTCCTTTTCAGAGTTGATATTTTCCTCCATTGTTGGTGAAATGTGGAACTAAATATACTGATTAGCTTCAACCACTTCGATTTTAGGGGCATAGTCGCTCAGGAACACTAAGGGGGTGTTTGGTACCCCTCATTACATGGGATTGCATTGCATTAGCAATGCAGCCCCATGTTTGGGGCACCAAATAGCTGCATTAGGGTGCATTAATGCAGCCATTGGGCTCATTAGCTTTAGCTTCTTTTTTTTTTCTTTTTTTTTTTACTTTGTAATAATAATAAATGAATATAATTTTTAATTTAATATTATAATATATAATATTATTTTTACATTATAATTTTAATATAAATTAAAAAATTTATTAGTTAATAATATTATATTATATTATAATTTTTATTATAGTAAATGTACAACTAAATAATGTATTATTTAATTATATTATATTAATTAATATATATAATTGATTAATTTTTAATAAGTTAATATAACTAATAATAAATACTTAAATAATATAATATAATATAATATTACATTATTTAATTATATTACAATAATTAAACTAGTTATTTTTAAATAATTTCATATAACTAATAATAAATATTTAAATATGAATAAATTTGAATAATATTAATTAAAAATTAATAAAATATATAATTATTAGATTGTTTAGCACAATTCATTAGTATTTTCTAAATATATAATTTAAATTAGTCACAAAAAATTAATACAATACAGTGCAATATCAAATATAATATAATTAAAAATTAATACAGTACAATGTAGTACCAAATATTGTATAACATTATTATAATACATTACTAATACAATACAATATAATGCAATACAACATAATACAATACAGCGTGCCAAACGCACCCTAAGTACATTATTTGGGCTGTAACTGTTGGTTAGTCAAGAAACAAAAGTTTGTCATCCTGAAGTTTACCGCAACAAATGATGCCCATTTTCCTTGTTTGCTCCTTGTTCATATTCATATTTATAACATCTTACATTCACTATGACTGGAATTTCCTACTTTAAGGGGGATGATACCTTTTGTAAATGTTGTAACCATAAAGAAAGTTTTAATAAATTACCTACTCTATCTCTAACCTTCTTTAGATTATACTACGTACTACTGTACTTTGAATTATGATCAGTCATATTTTTGTTTAATTCGTGTGACTAAAATTTGTAGTCGAGATTCTTTCTCCTAACAAGACAAAATTGTCAATATATATATATTTACCAGGTAACTAGTTGCGAAAAAACGAAATGCATTATTGTGCTTCAAAATAATGTGAAACAAAATAAATGGTCAATTAATTGGTCACAAAATAGCACTTCTATAATCTAGTTTTTTTTAGTAACTAGATATTAATTTCTGTGACTAAAATTGGTTGTCTTGGAATTTTTATTTTAGCTACGATAGAAAATAACCACAAAAAACTTTTGTATACGACTTAGCTAGCGAAATTACAAAATACATACGTTGGGCTTAAAAAAATGAGACTACCAATTGCAACCACAAAAGGTGTCATAAATAATAATTATTGGGGACAAAAATATTACGTCTAATTATTGGAGACAAAAATAAACGTCTTGATGGCTAACATTTAGTGACAAGAGTATACTGTCATTGATTATATTTTCAAACAAGAAAATTTTATCTTTTTATATATCAAGTATCATAACGATGGCGGATTGTTTATGCATGCTTGTCATCAACTTTATCATGACAACACATTGAAGCCTTCTTTCATCAATATTTGGAATTGGTTAACAACATCATCTTCACGATTAAGCTGCAAGCACCGCAAGCGAAAATGTATATTATTAGTCAACAAGTTAACATCTTTATACATCAATAGGATAAACCTAAGAATACGATATGACCATATACACTATCAAAACTATATTATTGAATGAAAACAAACTTCTAATGAGAACAAATATTGAGGATACATTTTCGTCTTATTAAAATCTGAAACATAAGTGGAATCTCTCTGCTGAACTTCTTTATTTATACTGGCGGCAGTTGCTGCTGTTCTGTGGAATAGATATTTATAGCTTCATACCATTTCAAAATGTCATCGTAACATCCACGACACACATTCATAAACATGATGCCATATTGATAAACAATGATAATAGCAGCACAACCCAATGCAATGTAGCAAATGATTTCAGCAGAAGTGAAAAATGTAGAGACCAAAGAGATTGTAGAAAGAGATCCAGAGATTACAGCAATAAGGCCCCAGAACTGAGAAGGATTTGCTTGATTGCGTTGAGACCTCTTATCCGCTACAAATGCAATATAGTGGATGATTATGGTTGCAAGAAACATATATAAGCTTACTCCATGAGTCTCCTTGAATTGCTTAGTTGTGCCTTGCATGTTCACACCCACAACACTAGCAAGGGTCGCATTCAGATATCCAAAAACTTCCAAGTACGGAATAGAGGAAATGAGATTGCCATCACTGTAAAACCATCAATTTGCATACATAGAGAGGTTAGCAGAAGCAGCAATAAAGAGACAGAAGGAGATGTTATAAAGGTTACTTTTTTGGGTTCGAAATTGAGGGAAATGAAAAATTGTGATCACTACAAAACCTTAAATTTATTTATGCCTTGCACATTTCCCTCTGGAACAATGATGGCGAACTGAGACTGTTAAAGTCATAAGCATGTTTTGGGTTCTGTTATGTGCATTTTCTGCAATTAATCATTTTTCTGTATTAAATCTTGATTGTTTGGGTTATTTATCGATTAAAGAGTGTTGATATCGGGGGTATATCTAAATATGATATTGCTTCATATTATTACTATTATAATAACTAAATAATGGTATTCATGAAGCTCTGCAAAAACACAGTAGGAACAACAACAGTAGCAGCAACAACAACAACAACAGCAACTATCAAGCAAAACAAACCTCATATATATTACTGGGCTTAAATTAGATGATATGCCTTCATCACGCTCTTCGAAAGTGATTAATTCTAAAAACCCCAAAAGAAGAGAAAATAAACTTACTGGGTTTAAAAAAGTTAAAATTTCTAAACTTGTTTGGTGGGGTTAAAAAAATGAAAAGGTCATTTTTTATAACGTTTTTATTTTGCCGTTTTTCATTTTGTGAAAAGGAAAATAGATAAAATTTGTTTGGTGGGCTCATTTATAATGAGAATGGTACAGTAACACGAAATAAATCATTTCCGTTCCTTAAAGTTTATGAAAAATATCATATCAAAAACATAAATTTCCTTCTCTAAAACAAATATAAAAAACATCAATTGGAGTACAATACCAAATGCACCCTAAAAGCGAAAGAGAACACATCGCTTTTGAAATTTTGATTTTAATAAGGAAAATCAAGAATAAATTCAAACCTTGTGCCTTTTTTTTGGAGTAAAAAGTTTGGAACAATTTATTATTTTATAAATCCCATCTTCATATTTTGACTGTTACATAAATATTAAAAATTTATTATTTGGTAGTTAATATTAATTTCTGCGAATTAGATATATTAAGAGTTACAAGAATTTTATTACTATTGTGTATTATAAGAAAATGTTCACAAAATAAATAATTACAAAAAAAAATTATTATTAATTTTTTTGCTCATATCAAAATATATATTTCTTATTTTTAATACTTAATTTTTTTTATTTAGTTTCTATTCATGTAATTTATTTAATTTATAATAAATGTAAATAAAAGAGTAATTAAAAATAAGGGTAATATTATAAACTTATGCTGTCGGGGGGTTTTTGACCATTATAAAAACTGCAGGGGAGTAAATGGTATATGTTAATTATTGTAGGAGGGAAAATGGCAACCCCCTTATTTTAATACAAAACTAGTTTATCTCTTTGACAGTGAGATCACATGGAAATGAAGTAGGCAAAATAATTTCCTAATTCTTGATGGGAGTAAATAAAATTCCAAATTCTTGATGGGTGGGGTGTGGGAATGGGTTTGCCGTTTGCCTCTTGATCTAGTGTCATCTTTGACTCCAGTGTACTGTTATCTTTGACGCATCCGGGGTGAAAAATTGGGTTGCCGCTCACTTCTGCTTTTGAGTAACCGATAAGGCGATAACCATCAGGAAAGTTCCCAAACTTTTATATGGCTATTGGTTACCACTCTCTATATTGGATTCTCATGAGCAACCAACGACAAAATCCCCTAATTTTAAATAATTAATGGGAATGATTAGATTTATTCTTGATTTTCCTTATTAAAACTAGGGTTCTTTGAGTCAATGGGCTATTGTAAAAGCAGAGACGAGAAACCAGACAATCGCACATGCATTTTTTGAATACCCCATTAGCATTTCTTATGTCATCTTTCTGAGGTTAATTATCTTTTCTTTTGAGGGAGTGTTTTTCCATCACATTATTAAGACTCGGACAAAACTTATGTCATCTTTCTAAGGCTAATTATCTTTTCTTTTGAGAGAATGTTTTTCCATTACATAATTAAGACTCGGACAAAACTAATAGACACATCAAAATCCATTATAGTGAATTGTAAATTATACCTAAATGAAATAAATATAATCTTAAAATCTATAATTGTTTCGGCCCGTGACAAAGGAAAGTGTTATCATTTTCTTTCGTACTCTTTTTTCTTTTATGTATAAATCTAGCTTAGCCGATGCCTTATACAAAAAAATAGTTGCCATTTTTTCTTTTCTTTAATTTTCTGCTACCCTTTTCTGTGTATCAGGAAACACAGAAAGCTCCAAAAGGAAGATTAACTGAAATTTTACTACATAGACAGACAATTATAATACAGGCAATGATATTCCCCACACCCCCCCCCCCCCCCCCCCGGTTTTCCGTAGAACCACACCATTGATTAACCCACCTCATTAAAAAAAATTAAAACGAATTTATTTTGTAAACCCACCCCATAAATACCAAAAATACCCCTGCCTATTTAATATTTATAATATTTTCTTTTCTGGATTTTTGTTTGTTTTAACTTTAAAAAAAAAAAAGTGTTGACAGCTCATAGGCCAATATGTTATCAAAGCCTTCATTTCTTAAATTTGAAAATATTATATATAAATTAAATAACAAAATTTAAATAAATTTAACATATCAAAGAAAGAAAATCATGCTTACGAAAATGTCAGTAGGTAAATACTCAAAACAATTTAACATATATGCTCTAGAAAGGTTTGACTTAGTTAATTAAAAGGAAAATTAATTCCCAACAGAAAATTATCAAATGAAACCATAAAAGATCACATGAAACTAGACAAACCATAAATTAATCCACGTGAAAAAACAACTTTTTAATTAAAATTTACTTTTTAAAAAACAAAGCTTAAACTTACTAATTCCGTTTGGAATTCTTCCCTTAGCATATCTTCTTTCTCCATCAATGCAATATTAGGTTATTAACTACTTTTTATTTTTCAGATTCTTTCGTTTGTACTTTTTCTTCATCGATCATTGCAATATTGACTTCTTTTTTTTATTTATTTGAACTGTTAGGAAAGAGGTTAAGAACATAAAAACTCTTGCGTTTATACGGTATAATAAGTTTAACCTATAAACTATAATAGATAATAATTTAACTAATAATTATTTATTTATCTATTTTAGTCATTTCACCTAAGGATAATATTGTAATTACAAAAAATTTATTAAGTCGGGTGGTTTTATACAAAAGGTGGGGGGAAATATCTCCACCCTTATAATACTACGGAAGATGGATAAAGGAAAAGAACAAATGAAGACTTCACTAGTAATTTTATTTAAGGGCATGTCTGTAATAAAATATTCTAAAAATTTAGAAAATCATAACAACGAAACAAATAACATCATGAGAAATCATCCTTGAAACATGAATATTGATGGTGCAGTTGATTTAGTCCCAATTAAAACAGCTTCCAACTAAAGCTTTCCTGAATAGCTTAGAAAAAGTGCAAGAAATCCGGAAAATGAAATTGCTAGCAGCATATTTTCTGGGTTGCTGTAATCTGGCACTTTTCCGTTAATTAAGAGTTTACATCTAAAGCAGTTCTAGAAAGTCTGAAACCCATTTCATTCTATTATTTCTCTGTGTGTGTGTGTGTGTGTAAATATATAGATACATACATACATATATATAAATATATAGATACATACATACATATATATAACAAGCAGTGTAACTTAAATAGACAACTGACCAATTAACCCAATGAAAACTTGGAACCTAATAACAAAGACAAACCCTTAGTGTAATTAATTAAATAATGTAGAGCCTAAGAAATATCTGATATTGCTGCAGGTGGCGGGTCTATCGAGAAGGAAGAGTGCTGTTAAAAAAAAAAAAAAATTGACCAGCTCTGAAATACAACTGAAAACAGACAAACTAAACAAAGCCAAAGTTAACATTGCAATGAAATATATTGTACGTAAGTACCTTAAAGGCTGTTGATGAAGATGAAGATGGGAGCTTATTTGCGTCATATTGGATGCAACTCTTCTTCTTCTTCTTTACTATGTCTCCGGTGAACCGTTATAGAGTCGAATGATGTGATTTTATAGTCCCGTGCCACAAAATTTAGACTTATGCATCCAACCCGTATCTGCCGCGTAGAGAGAGGTGTCCCACTCCCCGAAGAAAAAAAGAGAGAAAGTGGGGTGATTTTTTCGCAATCACACCCCACTCAAGTTAGATCCTGAAAATGACAATGTCAACTTTTATCATTTAATGTACAACACGAATTCACTATGTCGTCAGCGATGATTGTTGAAACTAATGAGATTTATGTCTACGTTTGAGTAAATTTTCCAAGCAATATTAGTTTTTCTTACTATTGTTTTTTATTTAATTGTTTTGAAACTATTGGTATTATTATTATGTTAATTTCGTTATCACTTTTTTTTTTCCTTTTTGGGGTTTCTCAAGGAATGGGGTCGAGATTATAAATCCAAATAAGACCATGTTGAGTTCGGATTTGATGAGATCTGGAGACAGTGTTTGTTCAAAGCATTTTAGATTAATTAGTGATTGAAATGCAATCCAAGGAAACAGTTATTAATTTGAGGGAAATTTACTTATTTGATAGAGAATTTTCGACATCACATTTTTACAGACACTCTTTTTTATTTCTTCATGATTAAGCAATTGCTTTTCTAACACATGGTGGCCTTAGTATTTGTAAGGCTTATCCGAAACTCCATTTCTGTGGAAATATCTTTGATTGGGGCACAAGAAATTACAACACCAAAACAATACGGTAGCTTGAAGAATATTAATCATAATTATAAGTGTATCATTTATGATTTATCAAAGAAAAATCTCGTTTTGCAGGTCCATTTGCCATTACTAATATACCACATCCCCTATCTCTTAACATATTGACCACACAACATGTAATGAAAATACAAAACCAATGCGGGTTATATATCTCATGAGTGAATCTGGCTATCAATCTTCAATTTCAAAACCAATCGTAGAAGTTTTCCACTTTCCTCTAATTAATGGTTTGGTTTTTTCATAATTCTTTATATTTTTTGTAATACCCTACTCGAATATATGTTTACTTTATGTTGTAAGGGATACTATATAGGAGTTTGATGTAGCCTAAAAAAAATTAATAATTTAGTAATATTATTCATAAATTAATATATTTTTATTAAATGATCAAATTATTGAATGTAGGTTATAAGTGTTATGGAACACACACACATATAGAGAGAGAGAGAGAGAAGACTTGCCACAGAGCATTAAAAATCAAAGTCACCTTTACCATCTCCCTCCTCCTAAATTCCTGATATTAAAAGCGAAAGAAAACATGTCGCTATTAAAATATTTATTTTAATAAGAAAAATCAAGAATAAATTTAATCCTTCCAATGTAATTATTAAATGACACGAATCTAATTGAATCTCCTTCAAACCTATCTGTTTTTGTGTTTTTTTTTTTTGAGTAAAAAGTTTTGAACAATTTATTATTTTATAAATTCCATTTTCATATTTCGATTATTCATAGATATAAAAATTTATCATTGAGTAGTTAATATTATAAAAATTTCTTTTTTTTTTTTTCTGTGGACCTACTGTAGTGTTATGGGAGGCACCAATGACGGGTGATTATTTGAACTCTCCTTCTCAGGAGTCGGTGTTCGTTGCTTATCACCGAATCGATAGAGTAATAAATAATTGGTTCCGTTAGTCAAATTTCAATCTTGTTTTAATATATAATTAATGATATTAATATATATATATTAAATCGTGATAGTTCTTTGTGTGTTGTGGTCAAATCTTGTTATTCTCATTCCGTCTATACCTACCCCCATGTGTTGGTTTCGGATAAAGATATAATTTAATTAATGATATTAATTTTTTTATATGTATTAATTAATTAAGAATGTCGTCATGACAGCAATAAGAACTCCAAATTTTCAAAGTCGTTGTAGGAGAAGGACTAGGCCGATAAAAGAGCTTCTATTTCCCCACACTTGTCATCTGTCTCCTTATGTTTGTTTCCTTATGTAGACCGAAGGTAGTTGATAATTCCAATTTCTAATCACATATCTGGAAGGTGAAGGAATGTAACTTATATTGTGCTTCCTAACTATAACAGTATTTTAGGCCTTGCGAAAACCATTAAGCAAAATTATCCTGTTATTTTCATTTAAGTATTGGAGATGAAATCTGGAATAGTATAAAGGGGATCCTTTTAATTCAATTTTATTTGGTAATAATTTTCAGTTCAAGCAAGCCGTAAACAACGATGAAGATTGATTCAGATGTATAATTTTATGGAGAAAGGACTCTCAGATGTTAATTTGCTGAAGCGTGCATCGGCAGATAGGCATATCAACTTTGTTTCCAGAAGACTAATTTGCAAAGACTTTCTTATATTTCAGAGTCAATGGAATTTTTCTGCCTTTCTACAGTGTTACCTCAATTAGCAAACGTATCAATGAAAATGAACATCACAATAATCAATTATCAATTGGAAAACTTCTTTATTGTCAAACCTCTTTCATGTAGACCACTTGTTAGTTAACATACTCCTATTAAAAGCTAACTATTCTCCTCTCTATAAAATAAAAACAGAGAAGGCATTTTTTGGTGGAATGGTCTTCAAGATCTTATGCTGCTTTGGTCGTACATTTGCCTAACCTATATATACAATTTATATATAAAAGAAAATAGGTATTTCTTTAGGGAAATTATTTTTCAAAAAAAAAAAAAAGAGAGAAGGATGCTGGTGGTGCATAAGATTATGATTTGTAATGTAACAAACAGAAATTGATCTTCACTTTCAGTTTATGGTCGTGGTTGAGTTAACAAGGTAACATAAGAGGAGAGTTAAAACACTTTACTCTTTTCTTTAGTGACAGTGCTTAGTATTTCAGGATCAGGGCTTCTCTGGTTTTAAATTTCATAGCAATGGTGAAAGCAGCCCAGCTGTTTCTTTGCAGTCAGTCTCTGTAAACTATAGTCAAAGAGGCTAAACCCACTTATAGTCCCTATTTTGCACGGCTTCTGCCCACATCTTTATTTTGTTATTTCTTTTTTCCGTTCTAGTCAAATATTAAGGAATCAAGAGGTGGAGTGCCGCCATTAAATCAAAGTTGCTCCACAGCATGCGCGTACGCAACTGAAATAACTCTCTACTTCTTCTTTATAACTCTCGTGCATGATTCATTCGCACACGTGGCAACCAAGCCGAGAGACATTTTTTTTAAATTTTTTATTCTGAGATGAATCTGAAAGACATTTAAAATTACATTTTTATGACCATAAGCCTCCATTTGCTGTGGGGACCATGCACGCCTATTTCTTTGCTGTCAGCCTCTGCAAATCAAAGAGGCCAAACTCACTTTGTTTTTTGACATTGCTAAACCCACTTGTATATATATTCACACCGACCTTTCTGGAAAGCGTTTACATAAATAATAACATGAATATATAAAGTGGAGAAACTTCTAAGCTTGGTTTGGAAATTGAAGATTGATTTCCTTGGCTCAGACAAATGACTACAAGAGACTTATTATATATATGTATTACATTTAAAAACGTTAAAAAAAATTGAATATGTAGAACTGAAATGATGTGAATGTAATAGTCACATTATTAATAAGAATTTAGAATTAATAATGTGGACAATGTTTTCTTTTTTATTATTCTATTTTCAAAATTCAAAATTTAAGATTGGACTATAAATGTATGTATATATACTAGGAACCCAATGCAACTCGCCGACTAATTATATATATATATCATTATTCTAATTGAAGGTATAATCAATTGGCTATTGTAAATAGAAGATGACTGAGATGAGAGAAGCCAGACAATCGCATATGCATTTGTTGAATACTAGCACATATGTGCAAGAAAAAATCTGTGTGTAAGGAAAAATCTAGCTTTCAAACTAAGAGAAATCTATTAATTTAACTAATACTAATTATTTGGCATGGTCTCTTTTAAATCAAAATCTCAGTTCACCTTAGGTGCTCACTTAATTGTGTTCATGTGAACTTCAACTACCCAGCATATTTATTATTAAATTGTTATTTTATTATATCTCATACTATTTGATTTAATATATATATACGAGAACTTTGCTTGTGATGTAGAGGTAGCTAGAGAATGAGACAGAGCATTTTCAACACAAAATGAAAAAAATCTACAGCAACAATAGGGCCCTTGTCACGTGCTTCCTCATTACTGAATTTTGTCGCCCTTCTCTCCCTCTCTCTCTGTATTCTTTTTTTTCTTTCAACTGGGATACAAATTAGTGTGTGTGCGTACTGCATATCATATATATCTAAAGCAGCGTTGCTTTAATATTCATATCAGTTGCATTCCTGTAATAAGCAACTCAGTAGAAGAGCAGCTAAATGCAGAAAGAGAGAAGACAAGGCAAATATACTACAAAGACTGAATTCGACAAAGGAGAAAAAAAAAAAATTTGATCGCACAACAGCATATAATACTCCTCAGCCAAATGGCAATTTTCTTTTCAATGTTTTAGGGTTTATTTTTTCAATGTTTTATTTTCATTTGTACTTTGTGCATAGGTGATAATTCATGAAAAATAGATAGCCATACACTACCTTTCCAGACATACGTTAATAAATTCCCTACTGTTTGTCAAAATTAATCAATTCCTCTCACAACTCATCAAAATACTATGTGTTTTTTATTTTTTAATCTTTTACTATTATAATTTTTTTATTGATTTATGGTGAATTTTTTAATACATCAAAAGTAAAATTGTAAAAAACTACAATAAAAATCAAGTTAAAAATAAATAAATTTACTAAAAGAAGGGTAGGCTTCTAATTCTTTCCCTAAATATGTTACACTTTATCAGACCAAATGTGGTAATTGAATGTAAAAGAAAATCTTCAATATCTATAAGATAGAAATTATCTAGCTTAATACTAACTTGATGTTTTTGACTAATACAAGAGTTGCTTTTGATAAGTAAATATATACGTGGATAAACAATTATAACACTAAAGAGGATTTTGGTATCATCCTTGGAAACGCTTTAAATCCTCTACACTTAGCCGGCGAGCTAGCTAGCTACATTGGCAATAGTTGTTGTTGGTTGTTTCCTCCAAATATATTCTAAAATTGTAGAATCTTCTTATGAAGCCTCTAGCTGTAAGCAACAAGAAGAACAACAAAAGTCCACGTAATGAAACTGAAATGTGTTTATGGTTGTGGCAGAATAATCGGGACCAATGAGATTGAGCAAATAGAATATGAGATCAGAGCAATTGCCTTCAACATTTGAAGCTTCAATTTCAAGGCAGCAAAATATGCAAAGCTGTAGATGAGTAGCACCAACAGAAATGGGCACATATTCATCTTATGTGTTCCAATCAAGGGTTTATTTTTGTCTTGAACATTGTTAATTTCAATAACTCCGACAAATAATGGAATTAGGAATACAAAGACTGTGTGGTATGGTGCCACTGATGATGAGAAATTTGGCAAACTGTAAAACCATCAAAATAAGATAAAATTACCTAATTAGCATAATAAATTTTTACATAAAAGTACTATATCGTTGCAGTGGGGATTGAAGATGATCATAGTCTGTGATGGTAATTGATGCCTGGGGCTAAGTTTAGCAAACCAGCAGTGGAGATTGAAGATCAACATATGCTGTGATGATCAGTGACGACTAGTCACACACGCTGATGCGCTAGTTTTTCAGTTTGGATACGAAATAGGGATTACTGATAACGGCTGTAAGGCCCTGTTCGTTGGAAATGAATATCGATTCTGTCTTTTCTGATTCATACTACTTGGCTTGTTTCGCTGATTCGCTCTACTTCAGCATTTAAGATGAAGAGAAGTAAAACATTCCAAGTTTAGTTTGTTTATTAATTCAATTTTAAATCCAATGTAATACAAAAATTTTAAATGAGAAAAATTAATAATAATAATAATTGAATTACAAAGCAGCTAATTTCTAGAAGTTCACACTAATTTCTCCTTACACGGCCCATGATCGAGGAAGGTAACGCAGGCGAATGGTTCAGATTCTCCTTCAGGAAGTGACGCTCGAATTGATCCATACAGGCCAGCTTCTCTTTGCGTTGCGTAATGAAATGGTATAAATATGTTCCTGGTTGCAGTAAGTCAAAAAAATTATTAAATGTTTGTTTGTTGTTGTATAGGAGCGCATGAAATTTGACTCAAAAGCTAGGTCACATATGCTATGGGACAAAAAATTGAAAATTGAAAACAGAGAACATTAGACCTGGGCTCGGCCCTTTGTAGCCTCTTTTATTAAGTGGTGTATCATACAGGTAAAGTGTGCAAAATATGTTAAATTACTTTATCCAAAAGTTAGAATGTCAGTATAAAAAAAATCGAGACAAGAAGATTAAAATAGATATTTGAGGTTTAAATATTAGTCGAAAGTTACGTTAATAAGTAATTATTAATAAATTTTTTCAATGAATCAAGTTATTTAATTACTTCCCTTAAAAGTTGGAACTTCGATCTTATTAGATTAGGAGTAAGAGATTGGAAGGAGATGTGAGGTTTAAATAAGAAATTGACTTTATGATGATATTGATCTTTAAGATTTTGGAAGCTTTATCTTGAATACTATGTTAAAGTTTTATTAGAAGTTGTTTATCTAAGGAAAAAAAAATGGTTAGATTGAATGATAAGTTTTGTCGAAACTTTGATCCGGTTTTAACCCATTTGATAAATTTTCCATTAATTTGTACATTTGTTAATGCAAGTAAATATTTGTTTGTTTGCGTAGATGTCCAACTTTTGTACATATTGCATCAACAACTTATTGTTGATTTCAGGGGCAATTTGCTTTGTCGACAAATTTTTATAAACAATGAATATAAGATCCTACCTTAAAAAAAGTGATAAGTTTCAAATAAATGTACAATTATTTTCAAATAAATTTTCATGTCTTCTTACACATCCGATCTGATCAATTTGCAGATTTGATACCATAAATCAATGTACAGGTGCCAAATAAAATCAAATAGTTAATCTATTAAATGGATTTATGATAAATGACTTTAAGCTGCTTTTTTTTTTTAACTCACCATGCATTGCAAGCAAGCAATACAACTATACAAGAATCTTTTATTGATCTTTCAAATGAAATGAATTTTGTCGATAACTAATTACAAGCAGATAAATTTTCTTGGGGTCAAAATTATTAACCAAAAAAAAAAAAAAAGGAAAAGTGAAAAAAAGTGTCCTAATTTTCCACGAGTTTTACTATTTCCTGTGCACGCGGCCCTTAATTGAAGAAGGCGACTCCCCAAGCCTCTCAATCCCTTCAGCAAACACCAACTCCCATGCCCATGTATTTTTCATAATTTGATCCACTAAATTATACTCCTTCGGATCACTGTAGATATCAAATTTGCCTTCTCCATTGCCCAATACCCAAAAATCATGGCCATGAAAATGCCAAGGATGTGTCTCACTCGTCTTGTTACTCATAGAATTTGCATTCTGCAGAATAATATCCACTGTTGAATTGAGTTAACGAAAGGTTTATTTTCCTTGAAAACAGAGAAAACAAGGACTAATATCTGAGAGTTCTTTCTTTATAAAATTAGACATCTGAATAAATCGTCATAACTGTTTACAGCTTGCTTGAACTGAGATTATTACCAAATAAAATTAAATTAAAGCCACAGTATGTTCATTCAGGATCTCCTTTATACTTTTTCTAAATTCCATCTCCAATACTTAATGAAAATAACACAATTATTTTACTTAACGGTTTTCACAAGGCCTAAAATACCGTTATAGTTAGCAGGCACAATATAAACTACGTTCCTTCACAATGACTAATTAATTAGTATATAAAAAAATAATATCATTAATTAGATTGAGCAAGTTAGGTTATGATAATATTTAGAGATTTAAAAAAGAGATTGAATGTTATCTGAAAAAGAGCATTAATTATTGCTCTGTACATTATTTTTATGGCTATGACTATGTTGGAGCTGATTTATGGTGGAGCACGAATCTCAACTACACATGCAAAGTAATAAATAATAAAAATTCATTATAACTTTGATCGTGTAGTTATTAAAGAATATTCTATCTTAGAGTGATTCTAACATAACCGAACCTTATTTTTATAACCGTTTGAGATTCATGCACGTGCGAGGCATCTGAAAAACATTTAAATAGACATCAGCATCAGCCCTCATCAGTAGCGGTCTATGTACCCAGAGAAAGTCAATGCCTCAATGAAAGTGCAGTGCTGAGTGAGACATGTTCGTCTCTTTTGCACCCCCTATTTTTGTGATTTATTAAAAGGCTCTTATCCTGTAGGTTATATTGATGTTTTACCATTATTTTAGTATTTCCAAATTTAGAATTATTCTAGTATTCAAACTAACTGTAATGCTTTTTTGTTTAACATGAAAAGTAATATTTTTAAAAAATATTTCTTATTCAAAATTTTATTTCTACTCAGATCTAAGAAAAGAAATACCATTGTTAATTTTTCTCTCTTTATTATGATACTTGCAAGTAAATTTGATATTTCTTATCATAAACTGAATTTTGAAATTAATATGCTCACTTAAATATTAATGGGGTATATTTAGCTAATTTTGAATTTAATTATTTTATTTAAATATTCAAATTACTTTGTAGAATAGATCTAGTGGGTTCTAATAATTTTTTTTAGTATAAATATCAACATTTTTGACACGTATTTTGGTGCCTTGTATATGAAGATTTTACAAGTATAATTTTTTAATAATTATAATTTAGTATTGAATCAATTTTTTTTGTAATGTGCCGCATTTCTATGATTTATTTATTTTTTCAGATAATAAGTTGAACAAATATTTTTTTAAAAAAGGTATTATATAAACTGATTTTTTTTTTTTTGAGGTATAAACTATAAAGGGCAGTACTGAGTAGAAGAAGCAGGAATGCGAACGGAGCACTGCTACACTGCTGAACTGCGGCTCAAAGATGGAGAAAATTTTCTGCGTGTGTTGGCATCTCACTCATTGACTCGAAAAGAAAAGAAAATAAATTTTGATGAAACAACGTACATCAAACTGAGTCCGCGTCGTCGCTGCATGTCCGAGGGACGGTTGACCCCTGAACGAGCGACTCGTTCCAAGCCCCTATGAAAAAAAGACAAAAAGGATTAGCTGTGGCATGCTGTCAGCTACTCTTAGACTTTGGTCCCACTTCGTTGAATATTAATTAATGTAAGTGAAAACTTACGTACCGTGCGGGCGTGACTTGGAAGCCCACCAAACAAAACATATCTGCTCAGCAGTCGCTTTTGCATTCACCAGGCCCACTTGTAGACTTGTAGTCCCCATTCCGCGCAGCTTCTGCGTGGGCACATCCAGCACATATTCTACGTACTGGAGCTGTTTCTTCCACAAATTCCCGGAAGTTGGCAACAGGCTCTTTGCTGATATACAAAAATATATTTTAATTTCTAACTTCATGCATGAATCATTCGCACTCGTGGCAAGTAAGAGAAAATTAATATTTTTCTCTTATAGAATCGATGACCCTTGATGATAATGTGCTCTTTCGGCCTTTGAATCCATTGGCCCATTAAGTGGACTTGCTGCCTCTTGAATATTTTGTTGATTTGGGTCTATACTAATATATGCATTGTTTGGAATTCCTCATACCGACATTCTTTTCCTGTTTTTATTCCTTTTCAGATTTGATATTTTCTTCCATTGTTGGTGAAATGTGGAAATAAATATCCTGATTAGCTTCAACACTTCGATTTCAGGGGCATAGTCGCTCAGGAACACTAAGTACATTGTTTGGGCTGTAATTGTTGGTAGTCAAGAAACAAAGGTTTGTCATCATGAAGTTTACTGCGACAAATGATGCCCATTTTCCTTGTTACTCCTTGTTCATATTCATATTTATAATAGCTTACATTCACTATGACTGGAATTTCCTACTTTAAGGGGTTTGATACTTTTTGTAAATGCTGTGACCATAAAGAAAGTTTTCATAAATTACCTACTCTATCTTTAACCTTCTTTAGATTTTGCTACGTACTATCGAATTTTGAATTACTATCAGTCACATTTTTGTTCAATTCGTGTGACTAAAATTTGTAGTCGAGGTTCTTTCTCCCAACAATACAAAATTGTCACATTTTTTTCCCCCAGGTAACCAGTTACGAAAAGCCGAAATACATTATTGTGCTTCAAAATAATGTGAAATGAAATAAATGGTAAATTGGTCGCAAAATAGCACTTCTATAATCTAGTTTTTTTCAGTAACTAGATATTAATTTCTGTGACTAAAATTGGTTGTCTTGGATTTTTTATTTTAGCTACGATAGAAAATAACCACAAAAAACTTTTGTATACGACTTAACTAGCGAAATTACAAAGTACGTTGTGCTTAAAAAAATAAGACTACCAATTGTAACCACAAAAGGTGTCATAAATAATTATTATTGGGGACAAAAATATTACGTCTAATTATTGGAGACAAAAATAAACGTCTTGATGGCTAACATTTAGTGACAAGAATATATTGTCATTAATTATATTTTCAAACCGCCAAAAGTTTTTTGTTTTAAAATAGCATTTGCGACTATTTTTATTAACCCTTGAGACAAATGTTTTAGTCGTTATAAATTACCTACAGTGATAAAAATATAGTGTCGTTGATTGCACAATTAAACATCTAAATCGACTATTTTAAATACCATTTATAACTGTTTAATTTAAATTTGGGACAAACAATTTAGTCACAATAATATATTGTTTTGTTGATGAAAATAATTTTGGTCGCTAGATAGAACCTAATGCGACACACTTTTTCCGACTAAAGTCTAACAGTTTATGTTGTGTCATAATAAATAGAAGGCGACTAATTTCTTATCTTTAGTGACTAAACTTTTGTTGTAAGATACCATTTTTTTTTTTAGTGAATCTATTGCTTTGCCCTTGCAACTGCAATTAAGTCTATATTTCAACAAGAAAATTTTATCTTTTTATATATCAAGTATCATAACTATGGCGGATTGTTTATGGATGATTGTCATCAACTTTATCACGACAACACATTGAAGTCATCTTTCACCAATATTTGGAATTGGTTAACAACATCATCTTCACGATTAAGCCGCAAGGACCGCAAGCGAAAATGTATAATATTAGTCAACAAGTTAACATCTTTATACATCAATTTATATATCAATAGGATATACCTGAGAATACGATATGACCATATACACTATCAAAACTATATTATTGAATGAAAACAAACTTCTAATGAGAACAAATATTGAAGATACATTTTCATCTTATTAAAATATGAAACATAAGTGGAATCTTTCTGCTGAACTTCTTTATTTATACTGGCGGCAGTTGCTGTTGTTCTGTGTAATAGATATTTATAGCTTCATACCATTTCAAAATGTCATCGTAAAATCCACGACACACATTCGTAAAGATGATGCCATATTGATACACCACAATGATAATAGCTGCGCAACCCAATGCAATGTAGCAAATGATTTCAGCAGCAGTGAAAAATGTGGAGACCAATGAGATTGTAGAAAGAGATCCAGAGATTATAGAAATAAGGCCCCAGAACTGAGAAGGATTTGCTTGATTACATTGAGACATCTTATCTGCTACAAATGCAATATAGTGGATGATTGTGGTTGCAAGAAACACATATAAACTTACTCCATGAGTCTCCTTCAACTGCTTAGTTGTGCCTTGCATGTTCACACCAACAACAGCTGCCAGGGTTGTATTCAGATATCCAAAAACTTTCAGGTACGGAATAGAGGAAATGAAATTGCCATCACTGCAAAGCCATCAATTTGCATACATGGAGAGGTTAGCAGAAGCAACAATAAAGAGACGGAAAGAGATGTTATAAGAGTTACATGTGTGTGTGTGTAAAGGGTTTTAGTTAAAACAAATTATGATTAATGCAAGAAAAAATCTAATATACCAGTCTAACAAGGGACCATCAAGTTCAAGCCTTTACTCTAAAGGCCACAAGATACTCGTAACCAAGCCTGTGCTCTTTGTTATGGAAAAAAGAAATTAAAAATACAATTTAGCTGCTTTCATTCCTTCTCAGAGGACTAAAGAAAAAAACTATAACGAAAATTTAGTTCATATTAAAAAAAATGGACACACACCGACAGTGGCGGATCTAAAAAAATAATTTACCAGGGGCTAAATTAGATAATAGTAAAATATAAAAAATTAAAATTTTGAATATATAAAATATTTATAATTAGTCTCTACGCATTTTTATATTTTAAAAATGTTATGCAATAGACTCATTATCAATATTATTAAATTTATTGTTTCTTATATAGACAACCAAACTATCACTTATCCCATCCGATTCCAAAGATGATCCTTCATGAGTTTTATTATTGAAAATGTTCGTTCTACTATTATTATATAAACTGGAAGAATTAACCATATTTTTTAGAATATAAAATATTTTGAGGACTATCATTATTTTTAATTAAAATATATGTTTTTATATTTTTTAAAAATCAAAGTTTAAATTTTATGGGTTTTACATTTTATAGTGACTATTTTAATAAATTTAATGGGGCTAATTAAAAAATTAAAATATTTTGTTTTTATTTTTATTTTTTATTTTTTGCCAGTGGGGGCTCAAGCCCCCACTAGTCATGTGCTGCATCCGCCTCTGCACACCGAGACAGATACACACACATACATACATACATACATATATGTGTGTGTGACTATATGCACACAAGTTGCGCGTAGCCTTGCTTGCGAGTGTGCGGTGCATGCCTCGCTCGAGCATGGGCAGCCTCGGGCACAAGCGTGCGCTGCCTTGCCGTGCGAGCGTTGCCCAGATGGCCCGTGCGCGAGCTGCCTCTCCCTCGCTGCCTTGCTCGCGAGCGCGCTCTGCATGCCTCGGGCGAGCGTGGGCAGTTTGACGCGCCAGCGTGGGCTGCACGCCTAGCGCGAGCGCGAGCTTCGTCGCGCGCTTTCTCGCACTAACGGAGGGTAGCTTGCGGGAAGTGGCCTGGGCCTGCTTATGACGTTAATCGAACCTCATTCGGAGTTGTGAAGCCAGAGGCGCCAGCTGGTTTGTTTGCGTTGCCTCCTTCTCCTCCGTCAAGTAATTACTCATTCAAATTAGAAAATTCATCCGAGAACGAAGCAACAACTTCTCCGCCGGAATCGCGAAGAAGTTAAATTCTCTCGACGATGCTCGGGCTGAGGCTGAGGCCGAACCGGCGGCGTCGACGATGATCAAACCGGACGAGGTGACTCAGTTCAACATATCAGGACTCTCTCTCTCTTCTCCAAGAACCTCATTCGGAGTTGTGAAGCCAGAGGCGCCAGCTGGTTTGTTTGCTTTGCCTCCTTCTCCTCCGCCAAGTCATTACTCATTCAAATTCGGAAAATTCATCCGAGAACGAAGCAACAACTTCTCCGCCGCAATCGCGAAGAAGTTAGATTCTCTCGACGATGCTCGGGCTGAGGCTGAGCCTGAGCCGGCGGCGTCGACGGTGATCAAACCGGACGGGGTGACTCAGTTCAACATATCAGGACTCTCTCTCTCTACTCCAAATTTTTTTACATAAGCAGGCCCAGTCCACTTCCCGCAAGCTACCCTCCGTTAGTGCGAGAAAGCGCACGACGAAGCTCATATTAAAAAAAAAAAAAGAAATTGACTAGCTCTGAAATACAACTGAAAACAGACAAACTAAACAAAACCAAAATTAAAATTGCAATGAAAAATATTGTACGTAAGTACCTTGAAGGATTAAAGTGCTGTTGATGAAGATGAAGATGGCACTGACAGCTTATTTGCGTCATATTGGATGCAACTCTTCTTATTCTTCTTCCTTTTCTTCTTCTCTATTATGTCTCTGGTGAACCATTATGGAGTCGTATGGTGTGATTTTATAGTCTCGTGCCTCAAACTTAGACTTATGGATCCAACCCGTATCTGCCACGTGGAGAGAGTTGTCGTACTGGCTGCAGAATAAAGAGAGAAAGTGGATTGATATTTTCGCGATCGCACCCCACTCAAGTTAACGTCAGTGTCAACTTTTTATCATTTAGGGTTTCCTAAAAACTAATAGAATCAACTTATACTTTTCTGTTAATGTAAGTGTCAACTTCTATGATTTAGGGTTTCCTATAAACTAACAAATCCAAACAAGACCGTGTTGATATCACTACTCCACTCGTTTTTTGTAAGGTAGAAGAACTTACAAATTAACTCCATACAATTTTTACTTTAATTGTGGGAGATTGAGTCAATGGAGACTCGAACCACTACACTCATAGTCATTCTTAACTTTGAGAGTAGTGGTTCATCTAAGTAGCTAACATGGTCTTGTTTGGATTTATAATCTCGATCCTAAGTTGGTCTACTACAGGAGAAATTCTAGAATACCTCAGATATATTACAACCAATTGATGCATGCATGATATGTATAATTAAATTTAATACTTCCATCACTTGAATACTGATTTACAAAATAAATACACACATATTATAATATTACTTATTATATAATTAACACGATACATTATATGTATTTTAAAACAGCATCACAATTTTTTTTCTTTTATGAATAACTCAAACAAGCAAGCATTTCCTACTAAGAAATAACGTAGTAGTAGACCAAATTAGGAACGTCAAAATGAGCCTTACCTCTTCAATTTCTAAGAAGCTATTACAGCAGAGAAGAAATCAATAAAGAGAGCCTAAAACAACATAAAGTTATGAAAATCATAACAAGGAAACAATTAACATCATGAGAAATCATCCTTGAAATAAAGAAAATAACTATAACGAAAATTTAGTTCATATTATAAAATTAAAAAAAAAAATTGACTACCTCTAAAATACAACTGATGAGAACAGACAAATTAAACAAAACCAAAATTAAAATTGCAGTGAAATATATTGTACGTAAGTACCTTGAAGGATTACAGTGCTGTTGATGAAGATGAAGATGGCACTGGCAGCTTATTTGCGTCACATTGGATGCAACTCTTCTTCTTCTTCCTCTTCTTCTTCTTTATTATGTCTCTGGTGAACCATTAAAGATTTTATAGTCTCGTGCCGCAAATTTTGACTTATGCATCCAACCCGTATCTGCAACGTAGAGAGGTGTCCCACTCGGCGAAGAAAAAAGAGAGAAGTGGGTTGATATTTTCGCAATCGCACCCGAGTTAACGTCAGTATCAACTTTATCATTTATTAGGGTTTGCAAAAAGGAGGCTCCTATGTTACAGAATATAATCAATTCATACCAAAAACACGAATATAATCAATTCATACTTTTCTTACTATTGTTTTTTTTTAAACTATTGTTATTATTATGATGTTAATTTCGTTATCATTTTTTTTTCCTCCGGAACTCATCAAATTCAAACTCAATATGTTCTTATTATAATTTTTTTTAATACTGATTATACATCAGATTACTATATTATATATATATATTTATGATTGCCATTACAATAAATATTACACTGATATTTACAATCAGACATACATAACTGGAACTTCCATTATAATATTAAATTCTATTAAATATATGTCCAAATAAATAACCCTTACAGATGAGAGATGTCTTTGCTCCACTCATATTTCCCTCGCAGACAAGTGATATTACTACTCCACTCGCATTTTGCAAGGAAGAAGGACTTACAAATTAACTCAATACAATTTTTGCTTTAATTGTGGGATGTTGAGTCTATGGAGACTCGAAATACTACCCTCATAATCATTCTTAACTTTGAGAGTAGTGGTTCATCCAAGTAGCTAACGCGGTCTTGTTTGGATTTATAATCTCAATCCCAAGTTGATCTACTGCAGGAAAAGTTCTAGAATACCTCAGATATATTACAACTAATTGATGCATGTATGATATGTATAGTTAAATTTAATACAATTATCACTTAAATATTAATTTACAAAATAAATATACATATCATGATATTACTTATTATATGATTAACATGATACATTTTATGTGTTTTAAAATTTCTCCCCCTGCACGTAGCTTGGCTAGAGATTCTAGTTAGTTAATTTCCTTTTTGGTGTGGGAGCGTACGATAACTCAAAAAAGCGCTCGACCCTGGCGTACGATAAGGATTCGTGTATCATCTCAAGTTAGCGGTTTTACAGACTCTGGTTTTGGCTTGTCTCCCTGGTTTTGGTTTTTCAGTCTCTTGCTGTACAAGTTTCAGGCCCCCAAGTTGAATGGACATTTATTACTCTGCGCTCGGGGACACATCACTTAGATAAATGCACCAATAGTATGACATTGGTTTCTTATTGCAAAACATTCACGAAAATAACCCAAAATTTTTAGTTACTTTATAAAAAATAACTCATGTACTAAAATAGTAAAATTGAACATTTGGACAATAATGCCCATAGATTATATGACCAACTGTCTGCACCTGTCTCATCCCAATCTATAATTTCAATTACATCCGTGTCTAACGTACGTAGGAAGGTTAACAGGGTGACTGGCGAGGAATGTCATTATTGACATCACTTAAAAATAAGTCCGAATTGGACACGCATTATGGGTTTTTGAACAACTATGTCATCAGCGATTTTTTTTTAATCATTTATATTTTTAACCCTTTTTTTTTCTTACTATCGTTTTTGCTTTCTTTTATTTATTAACGTGCAGCACGAATTCACTATGTCATCAACGATGATTTTTTAAACTAATGAGATTTATGTCTATGTTTGAGTAAAATTTTCAAGCAAAATTAGTTTTTCTTACTATTTTTTTTATTTGGAAACTATTGTTATTATTATGATATTAATTTCGTCATCGGTGTTTTTTTTTTTTTGGGTTTCTCCAAGGATGGGGTCGAGATTATAAATCCAAATAAGATCATGTTGAGTTTGGATTTGATGAGATCTGTAGACAGTGTTTGTTCGAAGCATTTTAGATTAATTAGTAATTGAAATGCGATCCAAGGAAATAGTTATTAATTTCAGAGAAATTTACTTATTTGATAGAGAATTTTCGATATCACATTTGTACAAACACTCTTTTTCATTTCTTCATGATTAAGTAATTGCTTTTTTTAACACACGGTGGCCTCAATTTTTGTAAGACTTATCCAAAATTCCATTTCTGAGGAAATATCTTTGCTTGAAGAGTACGGGCACAAGAAATTACAACACCAAAACAATACGGTAGCTTGAAGAATGTTAATGATAATTATAAGTGTATCATTTATGATTTATCAAAGAAAAATATCGTTTTGCAGGTCCATTTGCCATTACTAATATACCACATCCCCTGTCTCTTAACATATTGACCACACAACAAAACCGATGCGGGTTATATATCTTATGAGTGAAGCTGGCTATCAATCTTCAATTTCAAAACCAATCTTAGAATTTTTCCACTTTCCTCTAATTAATGTTTTGTTTTTTTTTTTCATAATTCTTTATATTTTTTGTAATACCCTACTCGAATATATGTTTACTTTATGTTTTAAGGGATACTATGGAGTTTGATGTAGCCTAAAAAAATTAATAATTTAATAATATTATTGATAAATTAATATATATTTTTTTATTAAATAATTAAATTATTGAATGTAGATTATAAGTATTATGGAGCGCGCGTGCGCGCGCGCACACACACATATATATATATATATATAGAGAGAAAGAGAGGACTTGCCACGTATAAATCAGGCCAACAATAATTCTTCTTTAGTGGTACATTTGGCATTAAAAAAAAGGTAAAAAAAGAAAAAAATCACTTTTACCATCTCCCTCCTCCTAAATTCCTGATATTAAAAGCGAAAGAAAACATGTGGCTATTAAAATATTGATTTTAATAAGAAAAATCAAGAATAAATTTAATCCTTCCAATGTAATTATTAAATGACACGAATCTAGTTAAATCCCCTTCAAACCTTATCTGTTTTTGTGTTTTTTCTTTCTTTTTGAGTAAAAAGCTTTGAACAATATATTATTTTATAAATTCCATTTTCATATTTCGATTATTCATCGAACAATAAACCACCTGTGTTGGTTTCGGATAAAGATATAATTTAATTAATGATATTAATTATATATATATATATATATATATATTAATTAATTATGAATGTCGTCATGACAGCAACAAGAGCTCCAAATTTTCCAAGTCGTTGTAGGAAAAGGACTAGGCCGATAAAAGAGCTTCTTATTCCCCACACTTATCATCTGTTTCGTTATGTAGACCGATGGTGGTTAGTTGATAATTCCAATTTCTAGTCACATATCTGTAAGGTGAAGGAATGTAAAATTATCGTATTATTTTCATTAAGTATTGGAGATGAAATTTAGAATAGTATAAAGGAGATCCTGAATGAACATACTGTCGTTTTAATTCAATTTTATTTGGTAATAATTTCCAGTTCAAGCAAGCTGTAAACAACGATGAAGATTTATGCAGATGTATAATCCTATGGAGAAAGGACTCTCAGATGTTAATTTGTTGAATTGTGCATCGGCAGAGAGGCATATCAACTTTGTTTCCAGAAGACTAATTTGCAAAGACCTTTTTATATTCCCAGACAATGAAATTCTTCTGCCTTTCTGGGGTGTTACCTCAATGAGCAAGCATATCAATGAAAATGAACATCATCAATAATCAATTATCAATTAGAAAACTTCTTCATTGCCAAATCTCTTTCTCGCACAATCTAGCAGATCACAATTATATTATGTAGACCACTTGTTAGTTGACATACTCCTATTAAAAGCTAACTATTCTCCTCTCTATAAAATAAAAAAACAGAAAAGGGTTATTTTGGTGGAATGGTCTTCAAGATCTTATGCTGCTTTGATCATACATTTGCCTAACCTATATATACAATTTATATATAAAAGAAAATGGGTGTTTCTTTAGGGAAATTATTTTTCAAAAAAAAAATAAAAAAAGAAGGATGTTGGTGGTGCATAAGATTATGATTTGTAATGTAACATACAAAAATTGATCTTCACTTTCAATTTATGGTCGTGGTTGAGTTAACAAGGTAACATAAGAGGAGAGCTAAAACACTTCACTCTTTTCTGGTTTGCTTTTTCTTGGTTATGATGATTGTGTAGTTGAATTTCTTCGTTTGCTTGTCTTTTATTGCTTTATTAAATTGCTTGTAACTGTTTCAATTCTTGGTTATGGTCATTATTGTTTGGTGAACACAGCCCAGCTATTTCTTTGCAGTCAAGTCTCTGTAAACTATAATCAAAGAGCCTAAACCCACTTGTAGTCCCCATTTTGCACGGCTTCTGCGCACATCTTTATTTTTTTATTTCTTTTTTCCGTTCTAGTCAAATATTAAGGAATCAAGAGGTGGAGTGTCGCCATTAAATCAAAGTTGCTCCACAGCATGCGCGTACGCAACTGAAAAAACTCTCTACTTCTTCTTTATAACTCTCGTGCATGATTCATTCCCACACGTGGCAACCCAGCTGAGAGACATTTTTTTTTTAAATTTTTTATTTTGAGATGAAGCTGAAAGACATTTAAAATTACATTTTTATGACCATAAGCCTCCATTTGCTCTGGGGACCATGCACGGCTATTTCTTTGCAGTCTCACTTTGTTTTTTGACATTGCTAAACCTAAACCCACTTGTATTCACCATGTATAGTATATGTATTCACACCGACCTTTCTGGAAAGCGTTTACATACATTCATGCAATCATACATACATACATAAATAATGCATATATGCACGTGCATAAATAATAACATGAATGTATAAAGTGGAGAAACTTCTAAGCTTGGTTTGGAAATTGAAGATTGATTTTCTTGGCTCAAACAAATGACTACAAGAGACTTATTATATATAGGTATTACATTTAAAAACGTTAAAAAAAAATTGAATATGTAAAACTGAAATGATGTGAATGTAATAGTCACATTATTAATAAGAATTTAGAATTAATAATGTGGACAATGTTTTCTTTTTTATTATTCTATTTTCAAAATTCAAAATTTAAGATTGGACTATAAACGTATGTATATATACTAGGAACCCAATGCAACTCGCCGACTAATTATATATATATATCATTATTCTAATTGAAGGTATAATCAATTGGCTATTGTAAATAGAAGATGACTGAGATGAGAGAAGCCAGACAATCGCATATGCATTTGTTGAATACTAGCACATATGTGCAAGAAAAAATCTGTGTGTAAGGAAAAATCTAGCTTTCAAACTAAGAGAAATCTATTAATTTAACTAATACTAATTATTTGGCATGGTCTCTTTTAAATCAAAATCTTAGTTCACCTTAGGTGCTCACTTAATTGTGTTCATGTGAACTTCAACTACCCAGCATATTTATTATTAAATTGTTATTTTATTATATCTCATACTATTTGATTTAATATATATATACGAGAACTTTGCTTGTGATGTAGAGGTAGCTAGAGAATGAGACAGAGCATTTTCAACACAAAATGAAAAAAATCTACAGCAACAATAGGGCCCTTGTCACGTGCTTCCTCATTACTGAATTTCGTCGCCCTTCTCTCCCTCTCTCTCACTGTATTCTTTTTTTCTTTCAACTGGGATACGAATTAGTGTGTGTGTGTGTACTGCATATCATATATATCTAAAGCAGCGTTGCTTTAATATTTATATCAGTTGCATTCCTGTAATAAGCAACTCAGTAGAAGAGAAGCTAAATGCAGAAAGAGAGAAGACAAGGCAAATATACTACAAAGACTGAATTCGACGAAGGAGAAAAAAAATTGATCGCACAACAACATATAATACTCCTCAGCCAAATGGCAATTTTCTTTTCAATGTTTTTATTTTTTTTCAATGTTTTAGGGTTTATTTTTGTTTTGAGCATTATTAATTTCAATAACTCCGACAAGTAATGGAATTAGAAATACAAAGAGTGTGTGGTATGGTGCAGCTAATGATGAGAAATTTGGCAAACTGTAAAACCATCAAAATAAGATAAAATTACCTAATTTGCATAATAAATTTTTACATAAAAAGTAGTATAGTTTTGCAGTAGGGATTGAAGATGATCATAGTCTGTGATGGTTAGCGATGCCTGGGGCTAAGTTTAGCAAACCAACTGTGGAGATTGAAGGTCGTCATATGCTGTGATGATCAGTGACGACTAGTCACACAAGCTGATGCGCTATTTTTTCAGTTTGGATGTTTGTTGTTGTTATTTAGTGACGAGGGCAGTCAACTGCTAACTTGCTAGTACGAAACAGGGATTACTGATAACGGATGTAAGGCCCTGTTCGTTGGAAATGAATAAAACTCGATTCCGTCTTTTCTTATTCATACTATTTGGCTTGTTTCGTTGATTCGCTCTACTTCAGCATTTAAGATGAAGAGAAGTAAAACATTCCAAGTTTAATTTGTTTGTTAATTCAATTTAAAATCCAACGTAATACATATATTTTAAATGAGAAAAATTAATAATAATACTAATAATAATAATTGAATTACAAAGCAACAAATTTCCAGAAGTTCACTAATTTCTGCTCGCACATCCCATGATCGAGGAAGGTAACGTAGGCAAATGGTTCAGATTCTCATTCAGGAAGTGATGCTCGAATTGATCCATACAGGCAATCTTCTCTTTGCTTGCGTAATGAGCAAAATTTATTAAATGTTTGTTTGTTGTTGCATAGGAGCGCATGAAATTTGACTCAAAATCCAGGACACATGCGATGGGACAAAAAATTGAAAATTTGAAACAGAAGAACATTAGACCTGGGCTCGGCCCTACGTAGCCGCTTTTGTTAAGTGGATCATACAGGTAAAGTGTGCAAAATATGTTAAATTACTTGATCCAAAAGTTAGAATGTCAATATAAAAAAATCGAGACAAGAAAATTAAAATAGATATTTGAGGTTTAAATATTAGTTGAAAGTTACGTTAGTAAGTAATTATTAATAATTTTTTTTGATCAATCAAGTTTTTTAATTATTTCCCCTAAAAGTTGGAACTTCGATCTTATAAGATTAGGAGTAAGAGATTGGAAGGAGATGTGAGGTTTAAATAATAAATTAACTTTATGATGATATTGATCTTTAAGATTTTGGAAGCTTTATCTTGTATATTATGTTAATATTTTATTAGAAGTTGTTTATCTAAGGAAAAAAAAAAGATTGTTAGATTGAATGATAAGTTTTGTTGAAACTTTGATTCGGTTTTAACCCATTAATTTGTACACTCAGGACCACCTCATGGTTTAGACAATATATATATATATATATATTTATATATTTATTTATTTATTAGTTTCTGTAGATGTCCGACTTTTGTACATATTGCATCAACAACTTATTGTTGATTCTAGGGGCAATTTGCTTTGTCGACAAATTTTTATAAACAAGGAATCTCTGATCCTACCTTAAATAAAAAAGGTGATAAGTTTCAAATAAATGTACAATTATTTTCAAATAAATTTTCATGTCTTCTTACACATCCGATTTGATCAAATTGCAGATTTGATACTATAAATCAATGTATAGGTGCCAAATAAAATCAAATAGTTAATCTGTTATATGAATTTATGATAAATGAATTTAAGCTGCTTTTCTTTTTTCTTTTCATTTTTTTAACTCACCATGCATTGCAAGCATACAACACAACTATACAAGAATCTTTTATTGATCTTTCAAATGAAAATGAATTTCGTCGATAACTAATTACAAGCAAATAAATTTTCTTGGGGTCAAAATTATTAACCCAAAAAAAATAGAAAAAGAAAAGGAAAGTGAAAAAAGTGTCCAAATTTTCCACAAGTTTTACTATTTCCTGTGCACACAGCCCTTAATTGAAGAAGGCAACTCCCCAAGCCTCTCAATTCCTTCAGCAAACACAACTCCCATGCCCATGTAGAAATGAGACTCAATATGGCAATGAAAAGCCCAAGCTCCCGGGTTATCGGCCCGAAACCGCAATGCGGTCCATCCATAACGATGAACAGGCACTGTATTTTTCATTATTGGATTCACCAAATTATACTTCTTTGGGTCATTGTAGATATCAAATTTGCCTTCTCCATAGCCCAATACCCAAAAATCATGGCCATGAAGATGCCAGGGATGTGTCTCACTCGTCTTGTTACTCATGGAATTTGCATTCTGCAGAATAATATCCACTGTTGAATTGAAATTCAGCCTGTAAACTCCATTACGTATGGTGTAACTTTTGTTTTCTGCAACACTAAAAATGTCGTAGTTTTTGAAATCATACCCATCGGGAGGTGGGGTTTGATCAAAAGCACTTGTTATATTCTCTTTGAGTGCAATAAGGTAAGGTATGTGAGGCAAGGTATATGTGACTTTGTTCACAGACCATCTCACATTGCCACTCACATTATTTTGTGTATTGAGCATTACTATCATTCTGTCAGCACTTTGCGGCGGGGGAACGATGAATCCCTTCCGGGCTTTAATGGCTAAACTCTGGTTTAAGCGGGAGCCAACATCGTTCCAGAGGGGGCCTGAGGGGGGTGTCGTGGGAGGAGATCTTTTGGGATGATTTGGGTAGTAATTCAAAATGGCTAAGCCTGGAGGTGTTGTGAATGTGGCGTTCCTGCTGACAATATTTGTTGTGGCCCAATAGTTTCTAGTTGGGTTTTGGTCAGCTTTTATTAGGACAGAGTACGTTTCTCCTGAATATATGAAGAGATTTTGCACCACAAATGGCTCCACATTATGCCCATCTGCTTCCACAACTGTCATATTGTGACCCTGGGGAAGAAAAAAAAATTATGTCAAAAAAAGTTTTCATAGTATATATGAAATTATATATGGATGCGAAGTTTGATTATAATGTTTTTAGAACCGTGTTTTTTCTAAAACTAGTTTTGAAAAATGAAAATAAAAAACACATACCTCTATTTGAAAGCTGAGGGCAGAGAGAGCAGTCAAGCTGGAAATCCTGAGTCTGTAAGTTTTTCCAGGGATTACTGTGATAACATAGGGCGAACATTCTGGATTTGTTTCATTACAAATAGTGCCAACATTCAAGCTTGGAGAGTTCAAAGAAGAACAATTGAATCTTCCTTTTCCTTGTATCAAAAGTGACTGAAACATCAAACATGAAAAAATTGTTTAGCGAGATCCTAATATTAGCTTTCCTGAGCTTTAAAAATCTCTTGTGACACGTGTATTATTGTTCTTCTATTTTATTAACAACTAACCACCAATCTCTATTTAGTCAGGTAAAAAAAAAAAATGCATTAAAAGAGAATCCTAATTCGCAATTTTAACTTTAGATATATGTTGCTCATTACCTGAGGCTCTCCAACCCATTGAAAGGGAATAGAGGACAAGCCAGCAGCTTGTTCAAAAGCGCTTCTGTGGAACCAATCATTCAAGATGATGCTTCTATCATAGTCATAGGCATATGGCTCGGATTCCCCTTCAGGAAGTGATACTCGAATTGAACCGTACAAGCCAGCTTCTCTTTGCATTCCGTAATGAGCATGATATAAATATGTTCCAGGCTACAGTAAATTCAAAATTAAAGAAATTAATTAATTGGCTCTTAGTTGTTACATATACTTGTTATGACAAAACAACCTGGAAAATAACAAATTAATGCTTCAACTAGAAAGAGGGGGAAGAAAAAAACAGAATAAAGGTGTCTCGAAGGGCAAATACAGTGAGTGTCAAGTCAGTTAAGCCACTTGACCCAAAAGCATAAACTTGCATATGATAAGACCAAGAGACGTGGGGCTTTTATTACCATGTTACAGTTTCGTTATCAGGTACAAAGGTTTAAAAGAGTACTTTAGTTCTAATTTGTTTTTCTTTGACCATAGGAAATTAATGAAGCTGAACGGAGGGATTCAAGATCCGAAATTAAAACTCACCCTGTCAACAACAAACTTGTAAGTAAATGTTTCTCCAGGAAGAATTGGACACTGAGTCACTCCTTCTGTTCCATCAGCCCAGGGAGTTCCAATCTACACGTGTGCAAAAAATTAGCATCAATGATTTAAAATGAACTGATTCCATATTCCAAAAACATCGAAATGGAAACATTTCTAAAAATCCTACCTGTCGAATTCCATGCCAATGAATGGCAACATTCTCAGTAAGCAAGCTGTTCTTAAGCTCAACAATGACGGTATCATTTTTCCGAGCCTGAATTGTTGGTCCTGGAGTCCTTCCATTGATTGTGATCACAACTTTTCTGAAGCAATCAGGGGACTTGTACTCATACTTCACTTCCCATTTGTATCTTCTAATTCTGGCCTCAGCCATTGGAACGATATTTGCTAAAGAGAAGATCAATACACATAAAGCCAACAAGTTTAAAATCTTCATTCCTCTAAATCTTGAAGAAACCGCCATGTCAAAAAAATATGCCATGGCTGCTTTTGTGACTCGAAAAAACTCAACTGGGTTGCTTTTGTTTGATGCAAATGCTTAAAATTTTGATTTAATATTTTAATATGGCAGGGCAAAGAGAGAAAAAAGAGAGAGCGGCAATGAGTTGTGTTGATTTGAAAATGTATATATAGACAAAATATTCATTAGTGTGCTGCAACTACAAGGTCAAAGTTGGAGCTGGCGAGCCGCGCAAAGAATTCTATCGTATTTTGATTTGAATATTATTTACTGGTGTGAAAATCTAGGAAATTTCGGAGCATGCACTTGCAAGAAAGGATCGATGTTAATGACGTTGACCTTTTAGATTTTGGAAGCTTATTAGTCTTATTATTATTTTTTTTTTGCTAACATATTGATTAGGAGATGTTTGTTAGACTGAGATCGAATTAAGTAATTTTTTTTGTCGGAACACATGGACAAAAGTTTAGCCCACTTGTAAACATTTTGTATTGATATGCTTGTTAGATTGTAACGTCTACGTTTTGTAAAATACAAACTTGTATAAGAATTGAGCTTCATGCGGACAAAACTACTTTACAACCGTAGTACCAAACCCCCAAATTTGGTATTTTCTTTAACAGTCCCTATTATTTTCTGCAAATAATAAAAATTATAAGTTTTAAAAATTTTATGCAATAAGCCCCAATTAAAATATAATAATTTCAAATTTTAAAAAAATTATTTAGTGTTTTCTTTAGCAATCCCTATTGTTTTCTATAAATAATAAAAACCATATGTTTTAATAATTTTATGTAATAAGCCCCAATTAAAATATAATAATTTTCAAATTCTAAAAAATGTATTCTCTCTATCTCCTTCTCAAATTAGTTTGTCCTACTTTAAATCTTAATTTATTCATTATCAAACATATAATAATTATTCTAAAACACAAAAAAATAAGAGTCTTCTAACTACATAAATTAGATTAATTTATTAAACACAAAACCTAAAAAACATAATACTTGCATTTTCTCAAAAGAAATAAATTGTGTTTATGTTTTTTTTCTTTACCATTGTAATAAAGAACGAGTTATATATTACTTTCTATAAAAAGATCTAATCAATTAGGGTCTACCGAATGCGATTAAAGATGGTGGGATGTATTTACTTTACTAAAATTTAATTTCAATAAGGTGCTTGGCATGAATAAGTAAACTAAAAATAATACAACTTAGGCTACCAAATTATCATGTGATAATGATTTTTTTTTTTTACCCTAAGGAGACCCTACAATGAGTTTTGTAGACTAAATTTTGGTCTTATGTTAACAACAAAAAATAAAAATGTTACGGTAGAAGCCTAAAAAGTTAGTTAATTTTAATTTTTTTGAAAGGTATCCTCCCACAATCTATTAATTTAAGTTATAATTTATTCTTTACAATTTTAAATTTAAGTTTCATTCTTTAAAATTTTAAATTTAAGTAATAGAATAAATATTATACAATACATTTGTTTTCACATTAAATAAATAAGTAATCAGCTTCATATGTGTAATAAGGTATAAATTTTTTTACATAATTTCAAATTTGCATATAGAAATTTATTATTTTGAAAATATTATTTATAAACTCCAAAATGAAATTTAAATGACTATCCAAGAATTTATTTAATATTTATTTATTTTTCATTTTGATATTGTCAAAATTTTTATAAAACCTTAGCCAATATTGTATTACACTAAAAACAAGATAATATTATTATAATCCAATTGGTATTTTAAGTAAATGGAAATGGAGAGTATTTTAGTAAATTAAAATAATCCATCTATGTTTTTAATAAATAAATATGTTCATTTATTAAATTACCTTTGACTCATATAATAAAATATTTTAATGGACTAATGTGTCAAAGTTTTGAAATTTAATCTTTTCTTTTTTTTTTAGCAAACACAAGGGACTACATTGTTAATAACCAAGTAAGTGTATCCATGTCATTGGAATAGCTTTTGCAACTTTTGGGTTGAATCCAATGGTTGAATCATAAAAAG
This sequence comes from Citrus x limon, assembly GCA_034663535.1. Lineage (NCBI taxonomy): Eukaryota > Viridiplantae > Streptophyta > Magnoliopsida > Sapindales > Rutaceae > Citrus > Citrus x limon. The sequence goes on from CM067997.1 coordinate 28,693,126, forward strand.
ATAAAAAATAGTGTATGAAACCACAATTGTATTGTAGCTGAACCCGCTTAATGCATACATGGTAAAAGAAATCTCGGCTCTATCTATTTTTAAAAAAGGGATAATTTTCGAATAATTTTTATCTTAGGAATCCACATTCAAGATAGTCATCCTTCTTCAATAACTTTCATGTGCCAAAATTTACATTTTCAAAAATATGGGTTTGACCTCTATAAATATATAGGTAGTGAACAAAAATATATAGGCCAAATTGGTATTTGAACACGTGGGGCCATTCGAACAAAAGAAGACTCCATCTTTCATTATTATTATATGTGCAACTAATTGAGTTAATTATGTTAACTTCCAGAAGGAAATTTAACTCTAATCATAAGTTAGGTACACGCTACGAAAAATATAAAGAAGAAGTTTCAAAGATTATAAGCGGACCCGAGCAGTCAAATTATGCTTGCGTTTGCAAATGACTTGTGCCATGTTTGTCTTGTTGTCAATACAACTTGATTGCAATTAATGAACCAAAGATATTTGTATTCAACTTGGTCTTGCTGTAAGAAAGCTACATAAAATCCATCAATTGACAAATTACATGAGTCTCGATAATGGAATTTAAAATGTAAATTTTAAAGTAATTAATGAATTGCCAAATCGGATACACTGATGGGTTGCAAGAAATGATAAGAGAAGAGAAGAATAGAAAAAAAAAAAAAAAAAAAGCAGTGGAGAAAAAGAAAATGAATAAAAAAGAAGAAGATAAATTTGAACATAAAAGTCATCCTTTTCTATTATTCCTTTCCTCTCTCTTTTTTTTATTAAATTTTTTTTGTCCTTTCCTTATATTTTCAAACCTAACAAACCGTAAATCTACCCCACACAAATTTGAGGTGAAGCAAACTGTTGACCATTGACAATGTGAGCGATGACTTTTTTGATTCTTTCCGCATAAAGTTTTTTAAGTCAAGAAACCGCGTCGACTTTTTCTTTCGCGCAAAGGATTCATGCACCTTTTAAACATGATTATTGGGTTAATAACACCTGGATTCGTAAGTTTGATAAAATCACAGATCAAGTTTTGGAAAATTTCCCAGACAAATCCTTGCATATTTTGTTAAGAGTTCGATCGTTACCAAAAATCAATGAAAAAACTTTGAAAGAAATAATTTCTTAACAATGTGGAGTATCAACAAGAACCTAGCCAGCTAATAACTGCTTAGTCAAATCATTATTTTAGTTAACATATATATATATATATATATAACAAGAAGAACCTAGCCAGCTAATAACTGCTTAGGTATTAGGGGCAGTTTAGTTAATCTGATTTATGATGGTAAAAATAAGAAGGAATAATTCAATTTTCCTTGCACCAATCTTTAAAGGGGTTATTTCAATGAAGAATAACAAAGTGATCCTATAATTCTTTTGATCACTTGAGTCTGTTATAAATTATTAATACCATATTTCAACGATTACACTAAAACGTTAATGGAAAAAGTACATAGGCACGTGTTAAAATTAAAACTAATTAATTTGTATAGTAAAAGATTATATTTAGCCTTCGATTAAAAACCAAAAAAAAATATTTATAATATTACAATAAATTTTATCCAAGTCGAATCATGAAAGATCTCTGACTATAAATATTATTTCAAAACACTACATGTGTTTTCATTTTGGCATTTACTGGCAAATATTTTAAACAAAGTGTAAATAATATTGGTACATGAGTATGCATATTCAATAAGGGTGCATTGGGCAGCTTCTATTGCATTATGTGAAAACACTATTTTTATACTAACTAATGTTTTGCTGCAATTTCTAGTTGCATTGCATTGTATTAAAAAGGTGATTAATATAATGAAAGATGTACAAAATAAATTCATTGGAGGCAGGATTTAGGTTGTATTGCATTAAAATATTGTTCATATTTCAAATACAATCATTTAACTTTTACTATTTATAAATTATAATAAATTTGAATTTGTTAAATGTTAACTTATATTTATATTTAAATAAAAATTTTATTCAAATAATAATATAAGATGGTAATAAGCCTAAATATTTTGTAAATAAATGATGATACATTATTTTACTTTCATTACATTATAAATTCATTTTAATTATTTTACTTCAAATGCGTAAAAAGTATTTTAATTTTATTTAATAAGTTATTATTTACTAAAATTGAAAATAAATTTAAATTAAGCTATTATTTTTACATTAACAAATAAAAATAAATTAAATCTACAATTTAATATTATATAAGTTTATAATATAATATATGTTATAGTATATTATATAATTATATAGTATTATATTTTCACAATTTATTATCAAGATATACTATATTTTAATATGATTATACTATATTATAATAATTAATTTATAGAAATAAATTTATTATAAAATAACAATGTAGCATTTTATTATTTACTAAAGTATATTATTCATTTTATTATTTACTAAAGTATATTATTAAATCATCTTTCTATTAAAAAAATTAATATATAAAAATAATTATTTAATACTTAATCTAAAAAATTAATAATAAAACCCTAAAATATTACTAAATTTAGATAATATTAATTTGATTTTAACATTGATATAAAATAACGTTATTTTATATAAAACAATTAATATTGCACTAAACATAATATTGCATTATAATTTAATGCGATGCATCCGCCCTAAAGTGCGATATACCATAATACAATAGAGTTAATATAATACAATACAATACAATATGCTAAATGTACCATACATGTGAACCCAACCCATGGTTATTAGATTGCCATTAATTAGAAGTACTATCAAAGAAGTGGATAAAGCCAAAATATAGCGGAAATTTACAAAAATGGTCATAAAACTTTTGTGTTTTTCAACTTTAACCCCCCAAAGTTTTTTCTATCATAACTAGCCAAACACCATATTTTTGGACTAGATTACCCTCATCACTTTCATCAAATTTACAAAGGCATGCCACTTTTTTAATTCCAGCACAGCTAAAAACAGATCTTCCTCAATAACTTAACAAACCTTCATCACTCTCAACAAACTTCATCACTCTCGATAAATCAAAAAATTCCATCAAACAAACATTGCATAATTGAAGATATAATCATCAATTGGAGAGCTTCTTAAAATTAGTTTATGCTCTTACACAATATACACCTTTAATCTATTGATTTTATCAACTAAGTTCGAAATTAAAGTGAGTTTTGTTGCAAATGTTGTTATTTTTCATTTATAAAACAATGTGATTTGTTAAAGTACTTAGTTTGAGTTGAGAAATGAAGAAAAATCATTGAAAACACAAAAAAATCGCGCAAAAAATGAAGTCCAGAACAAGTGAGACATGCAAGTGGGACAGGTGCATGTCTCACATAAACACACTGCGTTTATGTGCGACAGACACCTGTCGCACATAAACCCACGGATTTTATGGAGTATATGATTTTGGATTTGATTTGTCTCGTCGTAAGTTTCGAAACAGTGTATTATACGCCTAAAACGGACACATGTAACCCAACCTGTCGCACATAAACGCACGGATTTTATGGAGTATATGATTTTGGATTTGATTTGTCTCATCGTAAGTTTCGAAACAGTGTATTATACGCCTAAAACGGACACATGTAACCCAAATTATGACTTTCGAAACATATCTAAAACACTAAATTTAGTGAGATAGACAGTGGAACATGTGCCTGTCTCACTAAATTTAGTATTTCAGATATGTTTCGAAAGCCATAACTTGGACTACATGTGTCCGTTTTAGGCATATAATATACCGTTTCGAAGCTTAAGATGAGATAAATCAAATCCAAAATCATATACTCCATAAAATCTGTAGGTTAATGTGCGACAGGCAGTGGGACAGGTGTCTGTCGCACATAAATGCACTGCGTTTATGTGAGACATGCACCTGTCCCACTTGCCTGTCTCACTTGTTCTGGACTTCATTTTTTGCCCGATTGTTCTGTGTTTTCAATGATTTTTTTTCATTTCTCAACTCAAACTAAGTACTTTAATAAATCACATTATTTTATGAATGAAAAATAACAATATTTGCAACAAAATCCACTTTAATTTCGAACTTAGTTGATAAAATCAATAGATTAAATGTTTACATTGTGTAAGAGCATAAACTAATTTTAAGAAGCTCTCCAATTGATGATTATATCTTCAATTATGCAATGTTTGTTTGATGTAATTTTTTGATTTATCAAGAGTGATGAAGTTTGTTGAGAGTGATGAAGCTTTGTTGAGTTGTTGAGGAAGACCCGTATTTAGTTGTATTGGAATTGAAAAAGTGGCATGCCTTTGTAAATTTGATGAAAGTGATGAGGGTAATTTTGTCCAAAAATAGGGTGTTTGGCTAGTTATGATAGAAAAAACTTTAGGGGGTTAAAGTTGAAAAACACAAAAATTTTATGACTATTTTTATAAATTTTCTAAATATAGCCCTATGTGTCATGTGAAAGCTTGGTATTTAGTGAGCAACTTGTAAGGGCAAAATCCTACCCCTAGCTGATATTATGCCATATTTGTAATATTTGGAGAATCAGTGATTCTACCTATAATTGTGGATGTCATTTAATTGAAATTGTAAGTGGTTTGGGATTTGAATCCATTTAATAAATAGTGCTACACTATTAGGTTGAAAAGAAATTAAATTATCGTTAGACTAAATAATAAAAAAATAAAAAATAACTATACTTATAATTTAATCATATACCAATTGACCATTTAATTTACGTATTAAGCCGATCTACTATTAGAGCACATACTTCATTCAAAAATAATAGTAATAATAAAATCTCTTCCTTACAGGTCAACGCTAGAGAAAATTAAAAAGCGATATATATCTAAATGTTCCAAAGGCTGTTCGAGGGAATAGCGATGGATGAATAGTTCAACCAGCTCAGTTGAAATTTCCCTGCAATGGTTTTTAACTTTATTTTATTTGCTTCTGGGTCAAAGTCTATTTTTTCAGGGACGATGATCACACAGATACTTTGACCTTGGAAACTAACAACGAAACAATTTCCAGGCAACAACTTATAATTAACATTATTGTAGCTACTACCATTGTGATAATATTTTATTGACACGGCTAGAGATGAATTTTCCACAAAATCGGAACTTTCAAGTTTCAACAAGTGTATACGTACACATGGGGAGCATATAAAAAATTATCTGGAAGAATAGAATTTCAAACTTTTGGACAAAATTTTATCTGCTATCTTCTTCCTGAGTAAGAAAAACTTATGCTTCTAAGGTTAATTTGAATCCCAAATCATGGTCAACTTTCAATCGGCAGAATGGCTAGTATGTTCAATTTTGCAAATTACCACAAGTCATTCGGTTGCCTGTACAAACAACTAAAGTTGAGCTGCACGTTCACTCTTTAGTTTTCCCGCGATGCATCCGCATTCACTTCTTCATATGTACCAGTTTCCTCGTTGAACGAATACCTGCATAAAGAACACTTTATTTTCAGAATAGTTCTACATATTATAAGGAACAGTGCATATCTTCTACTAGCATCAAGAGGTATTGCTGCATTTTAAATTTAATGCCTAAAACAGGATCCCACAAGCTACCAAGAAAAATAGAAACATTTGTATCTCTACAAGGTCTTAAAAATGCTACGAAAGATTTTAATAATGAAAAACCACCTCTCACAAGAAAAAAATCGTTTATGTTTCACTATGTCCAAGAAACTAATCGTATTAAGTGAAAAGTTACTTCTTAGTAATTTAGAATAGAAAAAGGCATATGATTATTTGCCTACTTTTCTATCTGAGGACAAGCATAAAGCATTTGCTACCAAATCAATTTTGCACTTTCCAGACCAAGCAGTGTGAATTTAGAAGTTCCCAGCAAGAAAAAAAGAAAAAGCCAAAAATACGTTAAAAGAAATATGCAGTCATACCATTGCCCTGAAACAGCCGAGCAGTAAAGTCCAGTAGATGGGTCATAGTAATAGCCCAAACTGCTGCTGTAATAGTAACTGAAGGCACAATTCAAGATATAACCGTTAGTACTACTGGATATGTGAGGACTGAATATCATAAGATTCAGCTGTAGACAAAGCAACATCAGAAGGCATAAGGAAAAGACAGTTGGAAATGACTATCCGAAAAACTTGTAATATTATCAACAGCAGAGAGAACTCACTCTCACAAGCTGAGCTCAGAGCATCTGATGATGATTGACTGGCTGCATTTGAATTAGGACCCAAAACTGTATTAAGCTCATCAGATGATGGCTTCACAGTAGCATCTTCATCATCATCAGCAAACATATCATACGCATCAGCCTTTTCCTTTGACTGAGCTAACCTCTCATATCCTTCTGTAAAAGAGGAAAAAATGCATAATCAATCAATAAGCCTCTTATTTCTCTCCCCCTCTACCCAAACTTGCATACAAATGTGAATGAAGAAAACGGTTATTATCTATCTATTTTATTTTTTTTTTGTGGGGGGGGGCAGTTAAACCGAGTTAGTGCAAATAAAAATAGAATGTAGAACCAACGTTGAAAAGAAATGTTGTTCAACTTATTTCTGAAAAACATGTGATACAAACTAATTAATTTGTATCGTAAGAGATTATATTTAGCCTTCGATTAAAATAAAAATAATGAAATGTGCTTTCGACATTAACATGTTGTTTATGATTTTGATAAAAATTAGGGACCTAAATATTATTACCAATTTCTTTATTGGTTCTATTCGGGCTTTCTTAATAAGAAGTATCATTGCATGATGAGTCCTAATCCTCTTTTGATTGGCACTTTGCTTTTTCATGTGGCAAATCACGAGGTTTCTTTCGCATCTACTTGCCATAAAGATAAAAAAAATAAATAAAAATACAACAAAACAAAGTAGTTAACGCGTTCTTCTATTTTTTTCTCTTTTACAACCAAAAATTATTCTCTCTCTTCTTTTTCGCTTTCTTCATTTTTCTTTAGTCTTTTCAATTTTTTTTTTCTTTTTTTATTCATTTTCCTTTTTATTAAATCTGTTCCCATAGGAAACTTGTTAATCTTTTGATTTGCCTTTAAGCATCCAAGTTTCACTCGATGGCAACTCACATATCTTTCGCCTCGTGAAGGAAGGGGGGGAAATTTATTTTGAGTTTGGTAGGATTAGTAGTAAGGAAGGATAAAATGGTAAGATCATAAAAAATATAACAGTGTAATAATGTCAAGAAAGTCTAGATGTTTTTTAAAATATCAGGGGAATTTCGGTTAGTTTTATCAAGTAACATGGAGATATTGCTCATTCGGCCCCCCACAGAAGGATGGTGTAAATATTTATAATTGTTCCAATAAATTTGATCCAAGCCGAATCATGAAAGATCTCTGACTATAAATATTATTTCAAAACACTACGTGTGTTTTCATTTTGGCATTTATTGGCAAATATTTAAAACAAAGTGTAAATAATATTGGTACATGAATATGCACATTCAATAAGGTTGCATTTGGCAGCTTCTGTTGCACTGTATTACATTACATGAAAACACTACTTTTATACTAATTTATATTTTGTTGCAATTTCTAGTTAAATGTTAATTTATAATTAAATAAAAATTTATTCAAATAATAATATAAGATGGTAATAAACCTAAATATTTATAAATAAATGATAATATATTATTTTACTTTCATTACATAAAATCATTTTAATTATTTTACTTCAAATGCGTAAAAAGTATTTTAATTTTATTTAATAAGTTATTATTTACTAAAATACTAAATTTGAAAATAAATTTAAATTAAGCAATTATTTTTTACATTAATAAATAAAATAAAATAAAATTTATAATTTAATATTATATAAGTTTATAATATAATATATGTTATATTATATTATATAATATATTATATAATTATATAGTATTATATTTTTACAATACATTATCAAGATATACTATATTTTAATATGATTATACTATATTATAATAATTAATTTATAGAAATAAATTTTATTATAAAATAACAATGTAGCATTTTATTATTTAATAAAGTATATTATTAAATCATCTTTCTATTATAAAAATTAATATATATAAATAATTATTTAATACTTAATTTCAAAAATTAATAATAAAACCCCGCCCCCTAAAGTGCGATATACCATAATGTAATAAAGTTAATACAATATAATATAATACAATATGCTAAATGCACCATCAACTGTAAAGCAAACCCATGGTTATTAGATTGCCATGAATTAGAAATATTATCAAAGAAGTGGATAAAGCCTAAATATTGCCCTACCCCTAGCTGATATTATGCCATATTTGTAAGTTTTGGAGAATCAATGGTTCTACCTATAATTGTGGATGTCATTTAATTGAAATAGCAAGAGGTTTGGAATTTGAATCCATTTAATGAGTAGTGCTACACATTTGAGGTGAAAAAGTGATTAAATTACGGTTAGATTAAATAATGAAAAAATAAAAAATAACTATACTTCTAATTTAATTATATACCAATTGACCATTTAATGAATAGTGCTACACATAAATTTACCTATTAAGCCGATCTACTATTAGAGTACATACTTCCCTAAAAAATAATAGTAACAATAAAATCTACTCCGTACAGGTCAACGTTAGAGAAAATTAAAAAGCGAATATGTATCTAAATGTTACAAAGGCTGTTTTGGGGAATAGGGATGGATGAATGGTTCAACCAGCTCAATTGAAATTTCCTTGCAATGGTTTTTAACTTTATTTTATTTGCTTCTGGGTCAAAGTCCATTTTTTTCAGTGACGAAGATCACACAGAGACTTTGACCTTGGAAACTAACAATGAAACAATTTCCAGGCAACAACTCATAATTAACATTATGGCAGCTGCTACCATTGTGATGATATTTGATTGACAGGGTTAGAGATGAATTTTCTACAAAATTGGAACTTTGCACATGGGGAGCATATAAAAAGATGAATTTTCTACAAAATTGATTGACAGGGTTAGAGATGAATTTTCTACAAAATTGTGATGATATTTGATTGACAGGGTTAGAGACGAATTTTCTACAAAATTGGAACTTTGCACATGGGGAGCATATAAAAAGATTATCTGGAAGAATAGAATTTCAAACTTTTGGACAAAATTTTGTCTGCTATCTCCTTCCCGAGTGAGAAAAACGCATGCTTCTAAGGTTAAGGGAGCTATGTATAGAAAGTCGAATAATTTGAATCCCAAATCGTGGTTAACTTTCAATCAGCAGAACGGCTAGCTAGCATGTTCAATATTACTACAAGTCATTCGGTTGCCTGTACAAACAACTAAAGTTGAGCTGCAATGTTCACTCTTTAGTTTTCCCGCGATGCATCCGCATTCACTTCTTCATATGTACCAGTTTCCTCGTTGAACGAATACCTGCATAAAGAACACTTTCTTGTTAAAGTAGTTCTACATATTATAAGGAACAGTGCATATCTTATCCTAGCATCAAGAGGTATTGCTGCATTTTAAATTTAATGCCTAAAACAGGATCCCACAAGCTACCGAGAAAAATAGAAACATTTGTATCTCTACAAGGTCTTAAAAATGCTACAAAAGATTTTAATAATGAAAAACCACCTCTCACAAGAAAAAAATCGTTAATGTTTCACTATGTCCAAGAAACTAATTGTATTAAGTAAAAAGTTACTTCTCAGTAATTTAGAATAGAAAAAGGCATATGATTATTTGTCTACTTTTCTATCTGAGGACAAGCATTTGCTACCAAATCAATTTTGCACTTTCCAGATCAAGCAGTGTGAATTTAGAAGTTCTCAGCAAGAAAAAAGAAAAAGCCAAAAATACGTTAAAAGAAATATGCAGTCATACCATTGCCCTGAAACAGCCGAGCAGTAAAGTCCAGTAGATGGGTCATAGTAATAGCCCAAACTGCTGCTGTAATAGTAACTGAAGGCACAATTCAAGATATAACCGTTAGTACTACTGGATATGTGAGGACTGAATATCATAAAATTTTGATCTAATTATGTCCATAATGATAGCACTATTGTGAAGCCAAGCCTCCAGGATGGTCAATCACCATATTTCAAAATGGTAACAGCTTTGACCACATTAAAAGAAAATTACTCAAGTAACTCAGAGCAAGATCATGCTGTTTCCCTCAACGCCCCAGTCAAACAAACCCCATCCAACACTAGAAGTGTAGGAACAAACCATGAGACTGAAGCATAAACAAATTGTATTTGGCCCATTACTGATGAAAAATAGAAGTGTCTAATCCAAATATTCTCTTAATTGAAGAAGAAAACAAAGTATAGAAACAGTCATAACGTAGACAAAAGGTTATTCAAGGTGTAGGCATATTGCACATTTTAACCATATTGAACCACAAACTAAGAAAGTCCCACAAGAGATGGCATTTTGTATTTAAGCAACAACTTAAGCAAGAGAAAACCTAGAGTCATCACATCAAACAAAAAGTATAAAATTGAACTATCAAATGAAAGAAGCAAACAAGCGGTAATCACCAAAACTATAAAAAAGTAAATATTGCATTTCGATTTTATGTAAGTTGAAAAGAGAGAGAGTGAGAGAGTGTGTATTTGTTTACCCAGAAGACTCGTCATATACATAGTCATTTTGCAAAGATTCAGCTGTAGACAAAGCAACATCAGAAGGCATAAGGAAAAGACAGTTGGAAATGACTATCTGAAAAAGTTGTAATATTATCAACAGCAGAGAGAACTCACTCTCAGAAGCTGTGCTCAGAGCATCTGATGATGATTGACTGGCTGCATTTGAATTAGGACCCAAAACTGTATTAAGCTCATCAGATGATGGCTTCACAGTAGCATCTTCATCATCATCAGCAAACATATCATACGCATCAGCCTTTTCCTTTGACTGAGCTAACCTCTCATATCCTTCTGTAAAAGAGGAAAAAATGCATAATCAATCAATAAGCCTCTTATTTCTCTCCCCCTCTACCCAAACTTGCATACAAATGTGAATGAAGAAAACGGTTATTATCTATCTATTTTATTTTTTTTTTGTGGGGGGGGGGGGCAGTTAAACCGAGTTAGTGCAAATAAAAATAGAATGTAGAACCAACGTTGAAAAGAAATGTTGTTCAACTTATTTCTGAAAAACATGTGATAGAAACAATAGCATGCAGCAGGCATCAAGTACAAAAGCCGGCTGTTATGTTTGTACTTGACTAAGATCTGTATGGCACTTTTGTACTTCACATATTAAGAATTTTGTGTTTAGCATGAGAACAAGGCTTGTTTGCACCAGTGTCCATACGAAGATGGAGGCTATAAGAGAAAGCATCTTCATGGACTAAAAGTTATACCATGTTTTGAGGACACTTCAAAAATTTCATTTAAAAAACATTCACATTTTTACAAGCTTGGGTTATTGATTTTCTTCCTACGAATTATGCAACATGCAAAAACACACAGAATTATGACTCAGTACATCAACATGTAATATGCTATAAATGTACCAACACAAATATGTAATCATCCGAGTATGCCTAATTTTATAAGATTTGTTAAGTATGATGCCACCACCTATCAAAATATCACACTTTAGCACGTGTCGACAATTCATAAACACATTTAACAAAGAAGACCTTATCAACAAGAAATAAGACCATGTTAGGATTTCATGAATCCTACAAGATGACGGCCACCCAATGGCACAAACAGGTTAGCTATAACATCTAAAATAACGCTCACCACTGCATAAACATCCGTTGATATTCTAATAGAACATAAGACTGTTGGAAAATGAATATTAGGATAAAGACACAGGTAAAGATAGTTTTAATTGTGGAACCAACCTGCCTCACGCTCAAAAGTCTCCCGGTTCTCGTGGTACACATCTGCAGAAGAAAAATACAAAGCAACATAACCAAAAGCACAAAAATATAATTTCAAGTTATTATTATTATTATTTTGAAAAAGAAAATGCGTTTCTTTCTCTGGAGAACCAGAAAACCTTGTGCCTGACAGTTACATATAAAACCTATACTAAAATCATAAAGAAACTCTATGCTCGGTGCAATTCCATGTGAGTGATCTTTTTTTTTTTTTCCATTACATCTCTTCTCTAACAAGTCATGCAAGTTTCATCAGTTGACTATCTGGAAAATAAGTATTATACTTCATATACAAACTGTTGTGATAAATCCAGCCATATTTCTTAGTTTTCAACAAAACTAAACTAAGAACTTATACTTAGTTTTCAACAAAACAAAACTAAGAACTTATAGAAACAAAATTTACTAACATTGCCCACATTTGTTCTGAGTTTTTTAAAAGCAATTCTACTAAGAATTACAACCTCTTGAAAAGAACAAGGGTAGGCGGCTACTCTTTTGCTGCCAAATGACTGGTATAAGAGAAAAAGACGTTTACAGCATTACAAGCATTAAGATGGATATGCATAGCACATAAACAGATTTAGGCAAAAAATTAAACAAGTATATTTCAAAGATTTAAATAAAAAAGCCTCACAATATACACACTTACTATATTCTCCATTCTCTTCCATCAGCCTCATGGCATCCTCAGTTAACTGATCAAATACGCGCTTTGTCTCAGCCGACATCTTTGCCTTCTTGTTTGAAGTTCCCTTCAGCCTTCTCAGAGCTTGTGTAACCTATCAAAGAAGCAAAAACAAAGTTCAAAAACCTAAACAAATATAACCTATCTGAATGGACAGATATATGTGTTTATGAAGAAATCATCAATATATGATAACCATGGATATGTCAAATATCTTGCTTTAACAAGACAAAGGATAACAGCATATTGTCTTAATTTAAAAAAAAAAAAAAAGAGGTGATAACGGCTTATCTAATTACAATACTTCAGTAAATATGTGATGCAAATTACTAATGCTAGCACAAAAACCATAAAACTGGTTTTTCAGTCAATAATGAAAACAACTGAACCAGCTTCGAGGAGAAAATATATAAGTAGCGAGGCCCGACTGATGAAAGGAAAAGGATTAACATTGACATCAAAACAAGGTTACAACTTCTTTGCAGACTATCTTCAACTGTATGTAGCATATAAATAGCATGTAGACAACAAATGCAATCTAAACAAGAATTTTTGGCTGCAGTGCACGTTTTCTATCTACATTGCAAGGAACTTAATATCATTACACTGTCATTTATAAAAAAGAAAACATATACCAACAATACTCTAATTTCACACACAAAAATTATTTCTTCAAAATACAAAACCATGGTACCTAGACCAACAATTGGACCAAAAAAAGTAATTTATAACATCACAACTCACAAAGCACAAAAAAATTGCGTCAATACATATACAACCCTGAATTATAAAAAGATGCAAAAGATTTTAAATATCACTGTCAAAGCTACATGGTTGAAAGCAGCTAAACAGTGTCCATAATCAATATTTCTAGCGAAGCTTTCAAAAGAACCATGAAACCCAAATAAAACAAACATAAACTCAGAAACCATGTGAATTTACTGTTTCTCCTGGCTCAAGAATGTTGGCAATACGCCTCTTTATCACTCCAAGTTCTTCAGAAGAAAGTTCATGATCATTATCTTTATCTTCCTGCGCCTCAATAACTTTATTGTCTATTACTGCAGTACCAACATATCTTTGATCAACTTCAAGACTATCAAGCCATGCATCCTGCGAAAATTCATGTTAAGGATATGAACAAGTTGAATTATACATATTACAATGACATCCAAAACACATATCTTTACCTTGATTTCATTTTCGTTGACATACTCAACAAAATTTCCCTGTGCATCAAAATAACCTTCTTCCCTCTCCTTATCCAGATTAAAGGGATCGATCTGAATCCCATCATCAACAAAGTTCTCGTCACCCTGTTAAAAAAAATCTCCCATCATAGTCTATCCTTTCCCTTGAACCAACAATTGATGAATCTGGAAATCATCTTGACTTCAAAAAAATTTCTACTCTCAGCAAAGAAGCTTTCCAAACTATGACACGCTCAATGAACAAGAATTACATGGCGCCCTGGTGACCATGATATTTATAGACTTAAGAACCAACAAACACATTTTCCAAAGAGAAGAACAGACGTTAAAAGGAAAAAATAATAAATAAATCAATTTACAATACTGCATGTCAAGTGGATTTGGATTTTGGGCTGTTTAGTCAGTAGAATTGACCAGATGAATACCAAACAAAATGGACAACAAAAACAGCCAATTATGAATAACAAACACAAAGAGGTGAAGTATAAACTCCTTAAAAATGCTGTTTGATGAGAAAGTAAACAAGCTTCAATTTTTAGGCTTTACTAAGATGGGGAAACATATGGTATCCTTCAGTTATAGCATTTAAAACATGATGAAAAGTGCAGCAAGAAAGTAAAGACATGAGAAAAGAATAAGTACATATGCGTACCTGAAACGATACACACAAGGAAATTGTTCAGTACTAAACCTCTACCAGTATATATTGCCTACTATGAAAGGGGTGTATGTATATATATATATTGAATGCAGGTGTATTGCTAGTATTCAGGAGGATAACTGTTAAATATGTATCTTAAAATACCATTGATCTTAAGTTTTTGTAACTACGTGCTATAGGGTGTATCATTAATATGTACCTATTACAGTAGTATAATGAGTAAAGCAGCATTAAGAAGGTTTGAGGGATCAAAAGCACAGGTACTTCAAACAACTTTCTACTAGATTTTAATTATACTTGCTTCATAAGAAATGGAAAATTCTATCCAACATGAAGAGAGTACCAAAGATAGATAAAGAAAAGATCAATTCCTGGGCTCAAAGAGTTCTTATTGAAGAGCTCCGAAACCTTACTAAGTCAATCTCGTTGTGAGAAATTATTGTTAGAATCTAGACTGTTTCAATGAGCTTGAAAAGATGGTATGTCTAGAATAAATTTCATCTATTGTCAGGACATCGAAGCCCCCCACTCTATTATTGTTTGGACAGATCCTATATTGAATAGTTCCTGAATTGCCATTACTAAATTTTAAAATGAAAGAATATGTAATGAAAAAACGAACCTCATAAGTCACTTCAGCTGCAGAGATATCATTACCATTCCCTCTACTTTCTTCACTGCAAAGCTCGAAAGTCATTAGGTTCCGGTAAGTTGCACGCTCCTTAGCAGCAAGTTGGGGATTCTTCAAACCAGTTGGACCATCACCATCATCCTTGACTCCATCCACGGCCTCTTTCCCGGGCTTCACCTTCTTACCCTTGGGAAATCTAACTCTTTTCTGCCTGTAAAATTAAACCCATATCACATCATTACACCCAACAAGCAAAAACTTAAATATTATCAAAACTTCATTTCAATTTAACCAACAAGAGTAATTGCACTATTTTCTACATGTAAGGCCAAGAGCATATAAGCAGAAACCCGCTTCACAAATAAAGAAAAGCAGCCGGATATGTAACATACAAGAAAAGCAAATGGATGTTAAAAGAAAAAATGAAAAATAAAGATAACTCACAATGCCATTTTTCTAAAAATACAACAAATATCAGCTAAAACTCCAGTTATTATTGGTAAAACTGAATAAGCCCAGATAAAAAAAATATTATCTTAATAACTGGCAAATTCTTTTTAATTAAAAAAATTAAAGGGCTGAAAATAAGAGCAGAGATTAGGGTTTTACATGGGTTGTTCGTCCGAATCTTCGTCGTCTAAAAAGTGGCGCTTGCGAGAAGATTTTTGCTCCATTTTGAGACCAAAAAAAAAAAAATCTAATAATAACTCAAAGAGAAAAAAGAAAAGAAAAAATCAACCACTTAATCGAAAATATGTAGAAGCTTGTGATACAAGAGACGGTCGGAGGAGCGATCTCGAGTCTTTGCCGACTCGGCTTCGTGATGTGATGCTGGCCCGTATCATTTATCCGTACCGAATTATTTGGGTCGAATATTGAAACAAGCCCATAAATGTTTCGGTAGAAAATTATACAATAGGCCCAAATAATACATGCGGTGGGCCGCTAGCCCCTCATATTATACTCATTTTTTTTTTGGATAGATATTATACTCATTTTATTGGTTGTAGTAAAGCCTTTGTAAAATTTTTAAAAAAAATTTGAGGTTAATTTGACATCATTTTAATTATTAAGGTAATGAACAAAGGGATAAATTAATTTTTATCTTAATAGAGTAAAAGGATTCAATTGTTTATAAAAGTTATTTTATTTTGCCATAATCTTTTAACTATTTAGTTTATGATAAATATAGCCGCATATTTCTTAACTGTATATTTCATAAGATATCGCTCTGAAAAATACATTTTTTTTTGGGTTTAATTAAAAATTAACAATCAAACAGATAAGAAAGTACAACTAATGTTCCTTGATTGATAATTTTTTAGTGTTCTTAGACATCTCCAATTTCAAATTTATGGGTGTACAAATTTTTTCCTTTTCTAATTCAATCTGATTGATTAGTTCGTAGCTATTTACTCGATTGCAGTCATTTTTGGAACACCTCTAATAATGGGATAAGTTATCAATTTTGAAAGAACTTACAGTAACCTCTTTCAATTATGAATCAATCTAATCTAGATGAGAAGAATTTGCCTCAATATACTTAATATCTCCACCGATGTGCATCAATATAATTTCATCATTTTATATAATAAATAACTCGAGGAGAGAAGAATTGCTTGACCTTGGTGGCTTTGATTTGTACTTATTCTTGTTGAACAAGTAATTAATTACTTTAGTTTATAGGTTTACGATTATATGCACAAATATAGAATAATATATAGAGTCTTTAAATTTCCTTTATTTCGAGTTAGTTATTTAAGTTTTACTATAATTTGAACTTGGAGCTAATTATTTTAGTTTTGCTACCCTTTTCCTCTATTTCAGTCTCAAAAGCATGTAGGTTGGAGCTTTCTTTTGTTTTATAAAATAGTATTTAAATTCATGAAATTTTGATGTATTAGAGGGACATGTCGTCCAATTATATTCTCTTGCAACGACATGTCATACCTAAAATTTCCTAGAAACGATTTATCATCATCCATTGTTTTCAACAAGTTGACGTGTCTTCTAGTAACCTAATATATGGACGTAACGTCGTCCTAATGTCTTTTACATAAACGAGTCATTGTTCATTTCTGCACTTGCTTATTCTAGTTAATCAAGTAAAAGTGACTTGAGCTAACTAATTGTTTCATTTATAGTACAATTTAAACTTATTTATCTTTTTTATGGACAAGAATTAAGAGAAATATCTATTTAAAGAGTTAACAATCCAAAATAAAACTCTGAAGACAAGTTGTTGAATATCCTAACTAATGTTCACCAATAGAATTTTACCACTTGGATATTATATTTATATATAAATCTGGAGGAGAGAAGAGCTATTTAGCCTTGGTGACTTTGATTTGTGCTTATTCTTATTGAACAAGTAATTGATTACTAGAGAAGTTTACAAATATATGCTCAAATATATAATAATAGATAGAATCTTTAAATTTCCTTTATTTTGAGTTAGTTATTTCTATTTTACTGCAATTTAAACTTGGAGTCAGCTATTTTAGTTTTGCTACAATTTTCCTCTATTTCAGTCTCAAAAAGCTTGTCGGTTGGAGTTTTCTTTTATCTTATACCATGCGCCAACGCATACTCTGTACTGATTGTCGTCCATTGTATCAACAAGATGACCTGTCATCGTGGGATGTAATACGTGGATGTCACGTCGGCTTTTGTCTTTTACATAAACTACTCGTCGTTAATTTTTGCAGTGTCCAATAAAAGAGTCCTTACTGATGTATTTTGCTTTTACATGTGATAATGTTGTCTTCTAATTCTAATTACCAAGTCTAGAAGATTCACATCTCAGAATATCGATCCTGGAGAAAATCTATCACAATATTGATTTAAAGAATTAATCACATTTTAATAATGGAGGCCGTGGAGAAAGAGCTAAGGTATCTCATTTGAGCTTATATTTGGTATGTGCATGTCACTTATTGTTGAGGATAGTAATTGTAAAATTATCTCTTAGTGCACTACTTTCATACTTCTTATATCTTAGATCTATAAATACAGTGATTCAACTAATGGTTATTATAATAGACTGTATGTATATCGATCTAATGCTAAGCTGTATATTGTGATTGTGCTATGTGTTTGTAATTTTTGTGTTAATAGAATGAAAGTTTTACATGTTTGAAAACAAAATAAATAACAATGACACATGATCGATAACTTGAATATATATAACCATTATTTAATAATTACACATAACATCTTAACACACTTATGGCTTCATCAAACTCTTGGTTTAGACCACATCTCATATTCTGCTGCAGCGGCTCCGCCACCCTCTCTGGTCCCGATTCAAAAAGTATCATCGTACCCATCAAGAAATGAGCTTCAATATGGCAATGAAAGAGCCAAATGAGCTTCAATATGGCAATGAAACCTCAGTGCAGTCCAGCCGTAAGGACAGAGTGGCACTGTATTTTTCATTATCGGATAATTCAAATTATACTTGTTCACATCACTTGACATATTAAATTGGCCATCTCCAAATGCAAGTACCCAAAAATCATGCCCATTAAGGTGCCACGTAGGGGTGTTATTTTATAGATTGGACATCAATCCATATCCGATCCATGATTTTGCGGATCAGATTTTATAGATTGGACATCAATCTATATCTGATCCATGATTTTGCGGATTATAATTTTTCAATCCAATCCAATCCACGGATTGAGAAAATTCAATTTAAATCCAATCCATACATCTGCGGATCGGATGCGGATTTGACTCAATCCATATCCAATCCACCATTTTGCGCATTAGTTTTCGAATTAAAAATTTTTAGTTCTCTCCAACTAATGAAATAAAAATAATCTAATATAAAAATAATTTTGCTACCAATTAAATTTAAAATTGAATAAAATTTAAATAAAGTTAAAATAATACATTTAAAGTTTCAAAATATAACACATCGAGACTAATTATTCAAATAAAGCTACAATAATACGTTCAAAGTTTCAAAATATAACACACCAAGCTTAATTGTTCAAATAAAGTTACAATAATACGTTAATATAACACCGAAATTAATTGTTCAAATAAAGCCACAATTAATTGAAATTGCGAAGTTTCGAAAACCAAACACAGTCTGATCATTCACCGGGGTTGTTGCGCCTGTCAAAAAATGGTGATTACTGAGCCGTCCACGATGGGAACTAGGAGAAGCCGTACGGGTGGCGATCTTGAAGATTGTGATAGTGAAATTGTTCAGCTAGAACCAGTGAATGTGAAGTGGCTCGATGGACTTGGGAAAGAAAATGACTTGCTCTCACCGGGATCGCGCGGCCGATGTCCTTCAAATCCGTGTCGAGAGTGTATGCAACCAGTATTGAGTTTGCTAGTGTGTGTGACGACAGGGAAGCTTAGGGGTTTTTGTTTACAAATTGTTGGTGACTTGACGTCATGTTACTTTACTTTTGGGTGACTTTGTAAATTGTTGGTGACTTGCCGTTATGTTACTTTGCTTTTATTAGTGCGTGTGACGTTACTTTTATTTTGTTTTACAATTTTTACAAGTTATATTTGTATATTTGATTATTTAATTATTTTTTATTTTTTATTTTATATTATTATTGGGTAATGGCTAAGATATGTTATAGTACTTATGTAACTATGTAATGTCACATTTATAATTTTTTTAATTAAATTTATAATCATTTTTTAATTATATATATATATTTTGCGGATTCACGGATTTCTCCGGATTTACATAAGTTCCATATCCAATCCATCGACTGCGGATTTTTAAATTTTCAATCCATATCCAATCCATCAATCCATGGATCGGATTTATACGGATCGGATTGAGCGGATCGGACGGATTGAGCGGATCGGATCGGATTCTGAACACCCGTAGTGCCACGGATGTGTCTCATCGTCACCACAACTCAAAGTATTAGCATTTTGCAAAATAACATCCACTGTTGAATTAAATTTGAGTCTATAAAATGATGTGCTAACAGTAGCATTACTGTTACTAGCAACACTGAAAAATATCATAGCTTTGATTATAAGTCTCCGGCGCGCGCGTCTGATCAAAAGCATCAGGCCAATTCTTTCTTAGGACAATGAGACAAGGGATGCCTGGCAGGGAATATGACACATTGTTTAAAGAACATACAATTTGACATTGGAATGTGTTTTGTGTGTTGAGCAACGAAAGCACTTTGTCAGAAGTGCTTGGAGGGGTCCGGATGAAGCCCTGATGAGATTTGATGGAAGCAATTTGGTTCTTTCTTGATCCTGTGTCATTCCAAAGGGGGCCTAGTGGGGGATTTGTTGTTGAAGATTCGAAAGGTAATGTAAAATGGCTAAACCAATTGGGGTCTCTGGTTTCCGGGCAACATTTCTTATGATCCAATAATTTCTTGAAGAGTCTTGATTGGTTGTTATTAATACTGAATATGTTTCTCCTGAGTAAATGAAGAGATTTTGAGTTTTAAATGGTTGCACGTAGTTCCCGCCAGCTTCCACAACAGTCATATTATGGCCTTATAAAACAAATTTTGAAGTTAGCAGATTATTGGTCAAACAAAATTAAATTTTCTTTTCACTCATGTGAGTGAAGTTTAAATATCAAAAACATTTTGCATCATTTTTAGAATCTAACAGCTATAATTAAAATGCTCAAGAGAAGTTTAGATTAAAAAAGAATCATGGTCCTTTAGATAAAAAAAAAATGCTTTTGAAGAATAAATTATAAATCAAAAAGTTCTATAAGAGATAGGGGAAAATTGTTACATCCCCATTAAAGATTTTTAACTCTTATCACATACCCAAATACAGGTTTTATAATACCTTATTATCTCAATGACATTAAAACTTTTTAACAATAATAATAGTATTAGCGGCTGGGGTTGATAGTTTTTATGTGAAACTGTTGATGTGAATTATGTAAAGAGATATTATGCAAATGACAGCTAGGGATGGCCAGTAAAGGCAAAACAATTAGGGGAGAAAGTGAGAGTCTTCCAATGGTGTATTAGTATATCTAGAGTTTGATTCATTCATTTTCAATACTCTATACGCAATAAAGGACATTAATTAACATAATAATTCTTTAACTTGTGATTATGCGAAAAGAAAACTAATTACCTTTATTTGGAAGCTAAGAGATGACAAAGAAGTCAAGCTAGCAGTTCTTGATCTGTAAGTTTTTCCAGGGATTACAGTGAGTGAATTAGGGTGGCATTCAGATTTGTTGCATCACAAACACTAGCATCCAAGTTAGAACAATTATATTTTCCTCTTCCATTTATTTGGAGTGACTGAAGCATCAAAAAAAAAAAAAAAAAAACAAATCAAGTTAGTGTAATTTGTACGGTTCAAGATTTTTTTATGATTTGAGATTTTACCTTAAGTTCTCCAATCCAAACAAAAGGCATTGAAGTCAAGTCAGTGGCTTGTTCATAAGAGGTATAATGGTACCAATCGCTTAAGATAATGTTGAGATCAAGATCATAGGTGAATGGATCATTTTTTCCGTCAGAAAAATATACATTAATTAATCCATATAGGCCGGATGCTCTCTGCATTCCGTAATGAGAATGGTACATATATGTTGCGACCTATGAGTGAAAGAATTGGTCATTCATCTCTTAACCCAAAATCTTAAGTTATAAAAACTGAACGAGTAAGTGCTCATTTAATCATCACAGTTTGAAACAATTACTAAGTGAGTCTATTTATTAATTTTCAATAATTGTGAACATTTACCTTATCAACAACAAATTTAAGTGAAGGTGTCACCAGGTGCTGTTCCACACTGAGAGACTCCATCGGTTCCATCACTCCATTGTGTTCCAAGTTGCCATGCATTAATCACAAATTGTTGTTAAATGAATGAATGAAATAATAACCCTGAATTGGTCTAGCTAACATTGGCACATGAAACCGCAACCCTGATAGCATATGAGTTGGACGGTAAGCTCAATTTATTAGATAAGATCATAATATTAGCAAAGAGGTGGGAAGATTAATTTTCAACTGTGCACGGGTTCTTAGTCTCTGAAAATAAAGCAAAGAAAAGATAATTCAATTTGATTCCGGTACCTGTCGGATTCCATGCCAATGAATTGCAACAATTTCCATAATCAGATTGTTGACGACATTGATCGATGATAATTGTATCACCTACGGCTGCAGAAAGTACAGGCCCTGGAGTTTGTCCATTATGGCAATAACAAGTTTCTTATAGCAGTCGGGATATTTATAATTGTATGAAATTGCCCATATTAAATTGTGAACTTTTGCCTCAGCCAAAAAGACGGCCACGAGGCTTAAAGCAAGCAACATAGCCAGAGATTTTGAGCAATATTGCAGAAGCTGAAAATCAGCCGTGTGGATGAATGAAGACTGGAGTCTTAAGTTTTGGTTTTTGTGAATGCAAGTTTGGATGATAAGATTTTAAATGCATGGATTGGTGTTTATATAGAAATATTGATGTGTCTTGAGCACGAGTCAAATCTAATGAAGGAGCTGGTGTAAATTTTTAAACTTGAAGATATTCCAATCTCCAAGTTAAAGATAATTTAACACACACTAGACTTAGACACGATGCACGTTATTATGTGCCTGCCTAGTATAAAATAAATAATTATTTTTAATTCCATAATATAATGCAGAATTAGTACGAATATTAACGGCATTTTGAATGCATATACAAGTTGATATAAATTAATGATTTTTTCCTAAGCTAAATTGTTTTTATTGTCAGTATAATAAGATGCAGATTTTGCCTTTATCATCAAACTTATCGGAACTCACACCACATTCAATTCCATCGACCCAACAAAATTTTTATCAATTGTACAAGAATGATGATAAACATGAGGGGGAAAATAGATAAAAGAAAAGAAAAAGGAGAGGAATATATATGATGGACACTTTTGGAATTATAGGGGTGTGGTTAGAATTATTTTAAGGATTGAGCAATTTGAACCCATTAAAATACTCAATGAACGTACTTTTAAAATTGGGAAAATGACATTCAACCCCCTAACGTTTAGGAAAAGGGACAAACAACTCCCTCAACGTTTTAAAAATGACTTATAATCCTCTTTTCGTTAACAAACACCGTTTGTTTTAACGGTAAATTTATTTTTAATTTTTAATTACTATTATACCCTTATAATAAATAAATTAATATATTAATTTGAGATATATCACAATTAATAATTTTTAAAAGCTTAAAATTGAGATACAATTATTTTTTTGCCAAATTATTTACTATAAATTATGGATATACCCTTTCGAATAACAAATACCGAAATACGCAGCCAATTTTACTTAGCATTTGTCCAATTTACATTTCATCTAAAAGTTAGTGATGGACATGTTTGGTGAAATTTAGCAAAAAGGCCAATAATTTGTCAATTGCCACTAGCAAAACATAATAATAAAAAATATAATTTGTTAATCGGTGCTAGTACATAATGGCAGAAGTTGTCGTGATTCATTCAAGAAAAAAAAAAAACAAAATGCCTTGGGAAAAACACAATCTTGTCCACCAAAAGGATACAAATCCATAATTTATCCTAAACAATTTTTGTTTAAGCAATGTTCATCATTCCGATTAATGAAGAATAAAAATAATTAATAGTAAATAATTTGGGCAAAAAGATAACTGTATCTCAATTTTAAGTTTTTAAAAAATTATTAATTGTGATATATCTTAAATTAATATATTAATTTATTTATTATAAGAGTATAATAGTAATTAAATTTAAAAATAAATTTACCGTTAAAACAAACGGTGTTTGTTAACGGAAATGGAATTATAAGTCATTTTTGAAACGTTGAGGGATTTTTTGTCTATTTTCCTAAACGTTAGGGGGTTGAATGTCATTTTTCTTTTAAAATTTAAAAATTTATGTTTTGCTCTATAAACCCATTAAAATACCAATATAATCTTACTAGATATTTTGGTTACTGCCTCCCCCCCCCCCCCCCCCCCCCCAAGTTTTCATCTATCCTCTTTTCTGGTTTTATGCCTTTATCCAAATTCTTCAGTCAAATTCAACTTTTCAGCCCCTAATGTGTGCCATCATGTAAGTTTTTCATAATTGAGGGGCTTTTTGTAACAATTTATCAAACTCGATGGAGGCCGAACCCAGGCCAATTTCCTTCAGAACCAAGCCCAAAACTTTTATCACAACGCCGCGTTTTACCACTCTGTCATCTTCATCACCTTGATTTCCAAATCGCTGGCACAGCAACGAAACTCAACACCATGACGGAGTCGCCACCCGTCTGTCAAAACCCAAGCCGATTCACGGATCCGTTAACCAACGCATTCGGATCCTTGAACGACCTCGTACCGGACCTCGCATCTCTCCAAGACCTCGCCACGCGCGGCTCCTGGCGCACAATCATCGACAATGTCTCACGCGCCCGCTCCCAGTCTCTCCTCACGCAACCCCACCACCACCTCACTTATCTCGCCTACAACACCCTCGCATTAATGAAACTACGCCGCTTCGATGAAGCCCAACAAGAGCTCGACTCTCTCGAAGACTTTAACAGCTCCGGTTACCAATACGAAACATATCCTCATATTTACCCGAACCGGACCGGATCCATGGTTCCCTTCTCTCTCCGCTGGCTCTACGCGGTTCTTCCGATTAAGTTATCGAACCGGCAAGTGGGTCTGGACCGGTTTTATGAATTGCTCGATTTCGTGAGAGAAAAGTTGGCACGAAAACTAGCTGAGAAATTGGAAGAATCGGTGAAATCGTGGAAGAAAAGAGAGATTTTTGTTTTGAATTGTTTGATTGGGTATCATTTGAGTAGTAAAGAGTATAATGTTTGTTTTGATTTGATGAATGAATCGATTGGTCGAGGTAATGGTTTGGACCCGATTTTGGTTTCGAAATTAGGGTTTATACAGATGCAAGTTGGGGATTTAGAGGGGGCAAAGAAGTCGTTTAATCGAGTGGAGGAAATGTTAAACGAGGGGAAATTTGAGGATGGGTTGCTGAGTGAAGTTGAGTTTAGGAACCTTGTCAGTAGAAATAAGGCATTGATTTATTTGGTGGGGAAAGATTATGTATCTGCGGTGAGAGAGTATGAGGAGTGTATAGAGAGGGATTATAATGATATTGTGGCGATTAATAATAAGGCGTTGTGTTTGATGTACTTGAGGGATTTGTCGGATTCGATTAAGGTGCTGGAAAATGCGCTTGAGAGAGTGCCGACAGTGGCGTTGAATGAGACTTTGGTGGTGAATTTGTGTAGTATGTATGAGCTAGCATATGTCAACCATTCAGATATTAAGAGGACGCTGAGTAGTTGGATTGGGAGAGTTGCTCCTGATGATTTTGATTCTTCGTGTACGAGGATTTGAGGTAGTTTGATGTTTGTATCTAAAACTCATGGTTTTACTAAGGTTGAACTGTTAGCTTGTGGTACACATTATTTGTTTAGCTTAATCCAAGATATTCAAGCCCTTCCTTATAGTGTTAAATTGACACACTATGTTCTGGTCATTGTGATTGTTTTTGGGTAAGTTACATTGCTCATTTCATGGTAGTTGTCATGTTCTGTTGTAATAATATGATTTTTTGATGTATGGGAAGAGTTTGCACAATGTTTCTTGCAATGCATATACTTGAGTCCACATGGATTGGGAATTTTTCATGCTGGGCTAGATATGGAACAACCTCGTCCATAATTACCTACATCTGTTTGAGACTAAATTAGAAGTTCCTGTACTATTTTTCTGATTCTTTCATTTAATTACTTTTTTGTGTTGTGAGGAGTAACGATCCCACTGCTATTAGCTTTTGACATTTATTGACATTGAACAAGTCAGTATGATTGTGTGCTGCTTATTAGGACAGGAAATCATCTGTCGTAGTAGATACACTAAAACTGAATCATATGTTTGTGTGCTCGTACTGCCTCTTTTAGGTTCAGCGATGGACATTGTTTACCTTTATTGATACATGAAATTTCATGTTTTTTTAAATAGACTGTTTTCTTTTTGTGATGGTGATCCATCAAATTAGGAGCAATCAATTACATGTTGATCTGTCATATCGTCAAGGCATGCTACTTCAATGCTATTTTCCTATCTTTGTTAGTTGATCTGGATATATAGACACATATATGTTTGCTGTAGATGAGGTGCTGCTATTTTCTATATGTATCTCACTAATACAACCTAAATATCCATTTGTTTATTGATAAGTCACTTCTACAAAATGGTTGATTGCTTAAATTTTTCCTGACTTTGGGTTGCATCCATTTCATTTTGCTTTAGCCTCTAGCAAATCTAGACACTGATTTCATTTTGCTTTAGCCTCCAGGAAATCTAGACACTGATTTTGCTTCTGCAACTTTCTACCTTCCTGTGAAATTTTTACGCTCACGGCTTACCAGCTGCAGTTTAATCTTCCCCAGAAATATTGATGCAGTTTAGAGAACGAAAAATTTTATGCCACATTTGGAATAAGTTTAATGCTGCAGATTTTCTGATGCACCACCTTTTTTTTTGGTTATCCCTTGGTTTGGGATGGGTGAATATTTGATGGTTTTAAAGTAGATTAGTAGGCTATGCATTTCTAATAGATGAAAATATATATTGCAATATGGCATACAACATGTTGAATACAATTGCCTTCTGTGTATGATACGTGATGCAATCATATTTTTGATTGGCTGACATGTACCTGATCAGTTTCAGTCTAACGGCCCAAACTGCTTCTGAGTATGGTATACTTTTCTATACCACAATTGCAACGCTTGGATGTTCCAATCACATCTCATGAAGCCCTCATCCATGGAAGAGATGTTGGTCTAGCATGAAAGATAAGAGCTGGTCAGTTTAGCAAGGATGCTTGCCCAAGCATATACCACAAAAGGGATCTTAGCTAGTTAAGTAGAAACCCACTTGTGTGTGTGTGTATGCATACATGCATTCACTTCCAAAACCCCAAAAATGGTTGATATAGGCAAGTCATCCTTGGCTAGAAAACTAGCTCTTCATCTCCATACAAGACCTCTCTTCCCCTCAGTTGATGCTTAGATGGGATGCTGCCGTTGGTGCATTTAGTACCATCTATTTATAGCCACTGAGAAGTTATGAGAAGGTTAGATTCTCATTTGTTGCTGAAATTGTTTTTACCAATCCCTTTCCCAAGCAATTCTATCTTTATTTGTTAGTTATCTCTTATGAACATTAATTCCATTATTGACCTACACCATAGTAGAATATATTCTTGGGTTACAAGTGACCACCATATGCGTCGATTTTCATTTTGCTTGGCGTTGTTTTCATGTTACGAACGAGAATGATATATATTGCATTTGACTTTTTCCAGTCTCCCAGTGCATGAAAACGATGTTCATACTAGAGAGACATTATCTTATTATTTACTATTTGTGATCTTGAATTTTATTTGGGTTTGTCCATGCCTTGTTTCACTAGTTGACCACATTATTCCAATTCTTATATCAGCAGATGCCCATTTGCCAGCCCCAAAAAAAGTGTCAATGCCTCAATGCTTATGACACCTAGTCTTGTAGTGTCATTCTGTTTGACTTGTTAGAGATTGATGAGCATCAGTCACATCACATTTTCAACTGTAGCTCTTATCGCTCTTATCAAACACCTTAATGCACTGCGAATACTCTTGACACTTATTCGAAGCTCCTTTGATGATAAAGTAGCAACATATTCTTTCACTTGCCTTAACTTTATGCCTTTGGAATGTTTGTGTTGCCTACTTGTCAAGCCTACATCATCTTCATACATTACTCTATTATTTGTCTTAGCCAGTATTCCGTTTCTCCAAAGTATTTGTTTTACTGATTTTGATATTGGAGTTTTCTTCGTATACTTCTTCCAAAGCTAAGGGCGGTTGTCCGAGTTTGAACTTATTTGTAATTAGAGAAAGCCTTGTATATGAGATGCGCGCCAATAAAACGATGGGATGATTTCAAAAATTATTTCTATATGATGAAATTTTATTCAATAAATGTACATGATGCGATATGTCTGTTTCATTTAAAGCCCTATAGTGTAATCAATTCAATAAATTAGATCTTAATTATAAGATGGATAAAAAGTAGAGTGAATTCATCGCACCGAAGTTTTTAACTGTATATCGTTAGTTATGGGTAATATTTCTCTTAAAATTCACGATACATACACAGTAAGAAAGTTGGTACAAGAACATAACACTTAAAATATGAAAATTTTAAAATAGAATTAGTGTACGCACTCTTTTAAGATCCATGTAGGTTGATGAGGATCATTAATGAAATTGTTTTTATTTTCCTTCTTTTGTGGAAGAGTAGTCCTTTTTTTTAATGATTGGTAAGGTAGGTAAGATTCAAGTTGCACCTCTTTGAACTTTGTGAGATGTTCATCAAAATCAAGTAACCAACCTTCAAGTTGTTGAAGGAGAAGGCGTTGTTTGACTAATCTCTCTTCCACCAAAACTTAATTTGATGAAAATGCTTTGATTTAAATACATTTAGATCCGTAAGCTTATCCTGTAATTCTTTGAACGTATTCATTTTAATCAAATTATATTATTTAAGATAAATTTCATGTTATCCCTCTAGTGAATTAATTATTTTCAAATCACTCTCCTTATATTTAAAAAACTTCAAGTTATTTTATTTCTATTCAAAATGTAAGGAAAAAAAAATAGGAGTGGGTTGACAATTCTTTCGGTCTTTTTAACTAATATAGGGGTAAATTGAAGTTTTTAAAAATAAGAGAGATGTTTTGAAAATAATCAATTTATAAGAAAGTAATTCAAAATCAGCCCTATTATTTATTAAGACAAATGTTCGAGAAAATTGTTAGTTTTTTTTTTTTTTTAAGGAACGAACCAAAAAAAAAATTCTTAGATAAAATTTTGTCTTAATTTCTCGGGTTTGTACACCTGAAAAATGAGGTGGGTGGTCAATGTTTAACCTCTTTGAATGGTATTGCTTGGTATGTTGACTGCTGAACATTTTGGACTGGAGGTAGGTGGCCATGGCTGCCCTGAAGCCTCATTCTCACGTCTCAGTTCAACCACTAGACCAAGTTATAACATTTCATTACTTAAAAAAAAAATTGCTTATTTTTTTTTTTTTATAAAATCAATATATATTATCCATTAGTGATTAGTGACTAGTTTGATCATCTACCAAAAGTGATTTAAAAAAAAACTGTTAAAACAATGTTAACTATATGCTGCAACACCAACACCTGAAGAGTATGGTGAAATCGAAAGCGATGACTTGATACCATAAGCTGAAAATGTCTTGAATGACCAAAATAATTCTTGTTCGGGTATCCGATTAACTGCACAAAATTTATAGAATTAAGGGTAATTATCTACCGTCCACTTATTTTTTCTCATTTTTTTAAAAATATATAAATTTTTATTTTTATTTTTTGTTGAACTCCACTTGAAGTTATATTTTTTTTAACATCTGTCCATTACCGTTTTCAAACTGTTAAGAAAAATAATGAAATATTGTCCAAATTACGTTTTTGAAGCGTAGATGAAATTATTATTATACCATTATGACGTCAGCAAAGTTTTAATCGTTTGAAGACGGCAATTGATAGACGTAAAAAAATATAACTTTAAGGAGAGTTCAACAACAAAAATTAAGAATTATGTATTTTTAAAAAAGTACAAAAAAATAAACGGATGGTGGATAATTACTCTAAAATCAAATTTAACAATTAACCGAGTCAAACTTGTATCACAAGCAACCTTAAATCTGAAGCCAAATGCTTTCAACTCAAGATATTAATTTAAATAGTATTTATTGTTATTTTATAGTTCATTTAAGAATTTCAATAATGGGATCTAATAAGATTCTAAGTGGTATATTTTTCAACGTTTGATTAATTAACATATTAAAGTAATATATGTTTGTTAATCTCCACCGTCCATTTCAGCGGGCAGACCTATAAAAGTTAAATCACAGCCGTCTACTGAACCACTTGAAGTGGACCCCAATGTCGCTCATACGTATGATGATATACACACACTGACAAGCCACCAACCCGTCCTTTAATTTTTCCACCAACGGCGCCTTGCAGATTCCTTTTCAAAACGATCGGAAAGATTACAACTTTGTTTCGTTAACTTTCATAAAGAATCAGAAAAGACAACACATTTACGTAATAATTCTCACAATCGATTCCAGTTTCATGGCTAATTCTCTTCATTCATCAACTAGCTTCATCTCCAATCCGGTCAATTTCGGACACAGCAAAATCCCCGCCCAAATACCCGGATCCGTTTCTTTCCCTTCCCGGTATCTTCACAATTTCAATCTCAACAAGTAAGTATAAGTTCCTCTTCATTTTCTCCCTCAATCTACTATTTTCAAGCAACAAATGTGTGAAAATGCGTCTGGGTTTCTATTTTTTGTTGTGTGTGTTACTACATTGGTATGGGGGAGTGGGTTTAGTTTGTATTTTATGGTATATTTCAGAAGGAAAAATGAATTTTGAAATTGTTTTTTTTTTAAAATTTTTTTCTAAGGAGTGATAGAAGAGTGCTGAGAGTGATGGCATGTAGTGGGGTGGAAGAAGTACAAGTTGATGTATCTTTGAGTCCGAGAGTTAATGCTGTGAAGCCCTCCAAGACCGTGGCCATTACTGACCAGGCGACGGCACTGGCTCAGGCTGGTGTGTCTGTTATTCGGTTGGCTGCTGGCGAGCCTGATTTTGATACCCCAGTCCTTATTGCAGAGGTACATTTTCTTTCTTTATATTCCATCCAAGCAAATTTCCTTAATTTATTGTATTTTAAGGATTCGTTTTGATTTTCCAAATGAATGTTGATAACATAGTAGTTAAAGTGTTTGGTAAATGCGTACAAGTAATACCCACCTAACAACACGGATTTGACTGGTGGTGATTCCATTCCACAGAAGCTATGTGCCTGAAGAGGTTTTGGCAAAATTTTTTAGGGAGGTTTTCAATGGATTTATAAAATTTAGGAGTGATTTTCAATGCTTCTTAGGGTTGCATGGGTGTGTTTGTAGTTGGAAAAAAAAAAAAAAAAGGTAGCTGAGGTCCTCAAAATTTATTCTTAATATATTTTCACTTGTTGGGTTGTAGGCAGGGATAAATGCAATTCGTGAGGGTTTCACAAGGTACACTCCAAATGCGGGTACTTTGGAGCTTCGTTCAGCAATTTGTCATAAACTTAAAGGTGGGTTGAATATTAAACTGCTCTGTACATAGCCTATACTTCTATGGTTGGGTTTTAAATTATGTTTTCCTAGTTTTTAATTGCAGAGGAGAATGGTTTGTCATATACACCTGATCAGATTTTGGTCAGCAATGGAGCAAAGCAGAGCATTCTTCAAGCGGTTCTTGCCGTCTGTTCTCCAGGAGATGAGGTGAAATGTTGTGAACATGATATATGTATGATTCATTAGTTGTTGGTATGCTTTCTCTGATTAGACTAAGCTAGCAGTTTAAGAATTATTGATTATTGTTTTTCTTTTTCAAATTGCAAACTCTTTTGGTAAATGTAACAGTCTTCCAATTGAAGCATAACTAGAAAATTGGCTTCTATCATACTACTACTGTGCTTGCTGTGGTTAATGATATTAGAACTCCAACTTGAAAACTTTTGTTTAGGAACAAGATTCTGGTTGAGAATTTGAAGTAATTCCAAGCAAATTTATGTGTTCAAAGTTTTCATTGAGTCAAGCACCGTGATGCTTTTGACTTGTAGCCTCTGGTGGAGCAACATCTAGGGAAACAAATGTTGCATGATTTTATCTTTCCATTCAAATATCAGGGAAAAGGACTTGTATTGTATTTGAACCTTACTCCCATGCATTTTAGTTTTTGTATAGGAAAATACTCATTTGGTTTAGAAGCACTTAATGAAATGGTAGGTTCTTGATCAAACATAGTAATTGGTCACGACAAAAGTAAAATCATGGAATGATATGGTTTGGCATATAGTAGTCCATGAGATTCACAATCACAATATCTTTCATGATTATTATTGACTAATGTCCAAATACGCAAATCTTGTGTCACAAGAAAGAAATAGAAATCTGAGTATGTAGGATACCTCCTCTGCATTTCCTGTATGTTCTGAATATTTAAAGGATCAGATTAGCTCCCTTGCATGGTTTGGAGCTGCTGGTCATTCAAATGAAATGAATTTTACTTGTAGAGATGGGGTCACATTTGCCAATGAGCATTCCACTTTCCTTCTTCAGGTTATAATTCCTGCACCTTTTTGGGTTAGTTACCCGGAAATGGCCAGGATCGCTGATGCAACACCTGTGATTCTTCCAACACGCATTTCTGAAAATTTTCTCTTGGATCCAAAGGTTCTTGAGTCCAAACTCACTGAGAAGTCAAGACTGTTGATTCTTTGTTCTCCATCTAACCCAACAGGATCTGTTTACCCCAAGAACTTGCTTGATGAGATTGCAAGGATTGTAGCAAAGCATCCCAGGCTTCTGGTAAATCTGATTGAACCTGAAATTTCTAGTCTTACAATTTACCAACATCTGAAATCCTGAACCTTATTTGGCTGGCTTGTTCAGGTTCTGTCTGATGAAATATATGAGCACATAATTTACGCACCTGCAACTCACACAAGCTTTGCATCTTTGCCGGGCATGTGGGAGAGGACTTTGACAGTTAATGGGTTCTCTAAGGTATTCAAATTTGACATTTGTGCTAAAACATCGAAAGATCAGTGGCTTCTAGTTAATTTCAATAAAATAGTTGCCCTTGTTGATTGACTTGTGAGCATGACTTCCTAGGCCTTTGCTATGACTGGTTGGCGACTTGGATATATTGCCGGCCCTAAGCATTTTGTTGCAGCATGTAATAAGATCCAGAGTCAGGTATGTTGCATTCCTATCATCCACATGGACCACATCCTCAAATGTTAAAACTCACCTGCCATGCATGACATGTTTTCTGGTTTTTGCGTTTTCCTATCATCCACATGGACCACACCTTGAATGTAAATCCTTTACACAGCATCAAGAAGAATGATTTAATAAATATATAATTGAATTGTACCAGATTGATGATATTTACTCAAAGAGGGAAATATTTGTCCTTATCGGACTTCAAGATTTTGAGTAATTTTGTCTATATTAGATTTTTTCGATGAGCCTTCAAAAACTTTTGATACTAAAATTACGCAAGCTCAAAAGTTTCAATTTTTTTTCTTCTATCAATATTCATGAAAAGGAAAGTACTTTTGGAGCATGAAATCGTTTTGCATAATCATGAAAATTTGTTGGACTATAATGATCTAAATGCTGAGGCATTTGTAGATGATTTGAAAGTGGCATATGAATTAATAATTCTAATCTTTTCAATGTTTTTTTCTTTTAAACGTCATTACAAGTTTTTCGGGCAACACATCTCAGTTTAGACAAGGTATGACATGTAAACTAACATAAGCGAACTTAGAAGTGAGATAGTAGATCATAACTTAATACAGCAACAATCTCAGAGAGAAGGGAAAGGAAAGTAGGGAGGATGCAGGCTGGACTAAAGTCTTAATCATGGGATGTTATGTGATTGTTAAATCTCTCATGAGTTATTAGATTGACATAATTTCTGCCTTTTTGTTTTCCTATAAGAAAGAGAGACAATATAACTTGAACTTGAGAAAAAAAGCTGGTACTATTAGGAGTGGGTACATGTTAGAATTTGAAAATTTTAGATTATTTAAAGTCAAAGCAGATATGACTGCATTTCCAATTCTTACACTATCGTGAATAGTTTCGTAGAGAACTTTAATAAGTGATAAGAAATTAATTGTTAAACATATGATATCTATTGTATTTATATGTACTCTTATGCTTATTTTGCTGAAAGTTTATTTATCGATGTGCCATTATCTTTTCATAGAATTTTTTCACCTTGTTCTTTGAAATATAAATACAGCTTATTGCTGTTTTATGTTATTTCAGTTCACTTCAGGTGCCAGTAGTATATCTCAAAAAGCTGGTGTTGCTGCATTAGGTTTGGGCTATGCTGGCGGGGAGGTAGTTTCGAAAATGGTGAAAGCTTTCAGAGAGCGGCGGGATTTCTTGGTTAAAAGCTTCGGAGAATTGGAGGGTGTCAAAATGTCAGAACCTCAGGTAATGGCCACAGTTAGATTTTTACTTATTGGTGTGTGTTTGCTCTTGCTTATGCCTTCATTGTCTT
Organism: Citrus x limon; assembly: GCA_034663535.1. Taxonomy (NCBI): domain Eukaryota; kingdom Viridiplantae; phylum Streptophyta; class Magnoliopsida; order Sapindales; family Rutaceae; genus Citrus; species Citrus x limon. The sequence continues at coordinate 28,727,369 of CM067997.1, forward strand.
TTATTCTTCATAGTCTATGCTAATCTTTCTGTTTTCACTTCTTGTATGCAGGGAGCTTTCTATCTCTTCATTGATTTCAGCTCTTACTATGGATCAGAGGCTGAAGGCTTTGGGAAAATTGAGAATTCAGAGTCTCTTTGTCGATACTTGTTGGACAAGGCTCAGGTATTGTGTGGCTGCTTCATGATTTCCTCTCTATGTACCCTAGCTAATTTCAATTCAAGAGTTTGGTAGTAACTAGGGAGTAGCTACTCCAATATTTTCAAATATTTCAAGAAAATGTCTTAGAATTGCTGATCCAGGCAATGCAAAAATTAGTTACTTTTCTTGAGGTTTATTAAACATTACATGAAGTTTTGCCTTTGATTATTATAGGTTGCATTAGTTCCTGGAGATGCATTCGGTGATGACACTTGCATCCGCATCTCCTATGCAGCGTCCCTCACCACCCTACAGGCTGCTGTGGAGAGAATTAAGAAAGGTCTTCTCACGCTCAGACCTGGTGTACCGGTTTGATACAGATGAACTGATGCAAATGTTGCAGTTATATCTTTCCTCAAATTCAAGATCTGTATTATTGTACTGATTTGTTTGTGAAAAAAGGACCGGTTGGTCATCTAGGTGCATTCTTCTCTGATAGTGGTGTTTCATGTAACTTTTCGTAGGGTGAGCAATTTCTGAATTGATTAGTTCCTGGTTTGGTTTAGATCTTCAGAAAATGAAAAAAAATTGAATAAAATTATTCAGCTTGGTTTTCCAAGAAAACCGAATAAAACTGACTTCACATGTTTATTTATGCAAAGAAAATTTATGCTTTGCTGTTTTATAGATTGTGCCACTTGTGAATTACTGTTCTTGCACGGACAAGGTTTTATTCTTCTGTTGTATTCTATTATATTAACAACCAATTATTCAAATGTATTTATTTAGATAAAAAAATTTATCAGGGCAGAATTCAGGTCTAAAAGAAAAATGCTTTTGGGTGTGTTTGATTTGCGATCCGAAATCTATTTTCAAAATTTGACGAAGTATCTCTATTGAAATTATGTGAAATTTATCAGGATTCTCAAATGCTTTCAGATCGGATGGTAATAATAGAAGTTTCACTATAACAAGTCTCCAATCGCTCTTGCATTCTAGTAAGAGCAACAAAATATTCTTCCAAAACCATAAGCCGTTATTGAATACTATTAAAACAGTCTTTCTTCCCAAGGAAATATCAAAATTAAGTTATGTAAAGGTATCAGGGAATCAATTCAATCCCAGTTCAGGAACCCAAAAAAGGAAAAAAAGTTTGCTTCCAAGATTCCTACAAATTCATCAAATTAAATATCAATAGCCTGACAGGCAATGAAAGCTGTAACTTCGGCAAAAGGTTTAGCCGAAAGGTTTAAGAACGCTGCCCAAAAATAATCAAACAAAGAGACTAAAATGGAGGAAAACAATTTCTTGCCTTGGTTTCATGCAATATTCCTGCCTCCCTGGATTTGGTTTTCTTTGCTTTGCATTAGACAATGCCTAAACTACTGACTTGAACCACAAGATAATCAACCCCATATTGAGGGGAAAAAAAAAACTTCATGCAGCTGCACCATTTATAAATTATAGCATGCTGGTAGTAACAGGCAAAAGGGGCAAAAAGTACCTAAAAAGACCTGAAAGCAAAAGGCAAAAACAGGGGAAATGGAGGGTTTTATTCCAAGTCAAGCAGCAGGCACAGCAGAGATTGTGTTTTTTGACTTGGAGACAACAGTGCCCAGAAGAGCCGGGCAGCGGTTCTGGGTGCTGGAGTTCGGAGCAATCGTAGTCTGTCCGCGGAAACTCGTGGAGCTTGAGAGCTTCAGCACCCTCATAAAGCCAAAAGATTTGTCAGCTGTTGCATTGAAGTCTAGTAGATGTGATGGGATAACAAGGGAAGCTGTTGAGAGTGCGCCTGAATTTGAGGAAGTTGCTGACAAAATCTTCAGCATCTTGAATGGCAGAGTGTGGGCAGGGCATAATATACGGAGATTTGACTGTGCCCGTATCAAAGAGGCATTTGCTGAAATTGGTCAGCCGGCGCCTGTGCCTGTTGGAATGATTGATTCTTTAGGAGTCTTGACTGAAAAATTTGGCAGAAGAGCTGGTAACATGAAGGTATGTATCCAATTAAAAGCATTTTTACATCAAGCCTTTTGCTCGGAAATTTTAACTTTCAACTATAACATGTACTCCAAATTTTAAATCCAATAGTTGACTAACCTGGTATTAGAGCCGAAGTTTCGTTGTTGAGTTCTGATGTAGGCCTTGTTTATAAGTATGTGTCTAGATGGCGACATTAGCTTCATATTTTGGGCTAGGACAGCAAAAGCACAGAAGCCTGGATGATGTTCGGATGAATTTGGAGGTCCTGAAGCATTGTGCAACTGTGCTCTTCCTGGTACTTTCTGAACCTTCAGCTTAGCTTTATCTTCCTTTCGTACAATGCAGGCAGAGCTCGATTTAATTACGTATTCACATTTTATTTTGGGCATTATTATGTTTCTATAATATTAGTATCATTTGGAGGTTTTATCAGTTGAACTAACTAACATGACCCACGTACAAAGCTTGTTAGATCTCATGTGATTTTTCTTTTTTTCTACCTAGCCAGTTTCTTAGAATAATGAATCATTTTTGTAACACATTATGATCTACTAATTAGCAGGAATCAAGCCTCCCAAATATATTTAATAGCAAGTTGCAAAGCTCCCTCACAGTTACAACACGAAGCAGAAGCAATGGAAAATTGCCGTGCAGAGAGGAAACTAGCAGAAAATCTCCTCCAATCTCTCTTGGATATCAAAGGTCAGCGGTTCCCTACACAAGAAGAAGCTTGGGAAAGGTTCATAATTCAATAATTTTGCTCTTCCTACGTTACTTATATATGTGTATAATTATTCTCCAGTGCAGACGTCCGCACTTTAATTTAGAATATAAATTTTAAACGTTAAGACACTAAATTACAACAGTATAACATACATTGCTCAAATATATATGTTGTAGATTTTGAAATTTTGCACATGAGAATTTTAAAAATTCCACATATATATATAAACATGAGTTGTTTTTTAATCTAAGTATTATAGGCTTACATGATGTTTTAAACACCTCTTCGTAGAAAAGAAAGAGCAATTTTTTTGCGCAAAGAATTGCTTGTCTATGCATTTTTAAAAATTATAGACGAATATCCGCACTAGATAATTTTCACATCAAATGCATTATATTATAGTTATCAGGCTAACAAGGTACAATGAAAATGAATTTCTTGGAAATAACAGATGACAGAAAGTGTGAAGAATCTATTGTGTAAATCTCAAGGAAGCCAGCCTCTTAATACCTTACTCAAGCATTCTCATTCACTGCTTCGATGAGCAAGAAAATATTTGTGATCGATACGCCTGCAAATTATCCTGTTCACTGATCTGTTTCGATAATCGGAGGATGAAACAACCCACGAAATCCAATAATCCTTAAGGAAGAAGAAGTTAATCAACATTGTCGGAAACTTGTTCATAGAATGTGAAGGAGATGATGATGATGATCATTTAATTAGCAATGACGAGACTCCTCGCAAATGCTTCAATGGAGAAAGCAGCCACTTTCATAGATGTTCAAATTAATCAATCAGGAATTACAATTTGTAGGTTCATTTGTTTGTCACACAATTGTCTCGTTCATTCTTTAATTGGGGTAACTCGTTTGAGGCCAATTTGTATACAAGAAAAATAATATAATTAACAGAGATTAAGTCATAATTATCCTAATTTTTTATGCTGCAATGTGATTGTGGCAACTCTCGCACAATAAAAATAGCATTTGATCATATCTATACAAGTGGAAAAATAGCATTTGATCATATCTATAGCTGATGCACGTGTTGCTGCTTTCCAGGTATATACAATGGATGTATGTATCATACCGTGGGTGTTATTAAGTCCACTTTTTGATAAATTTTTTATTAGTAATTGACTCTAAACTTCACTATTATCTAATTCAAGCACGAAGTTCCTACAACAAACTATATTGTCATAGAAAAAAGACAAAATATATTTCACAAGGTGTATTAATATCCTCTCTCAACAAAGGCTGTTGAACAATGAGCTTACTACGGGATCACGATATCCTGTAATAATAATAACAAAAATTAGTGAAATTAATTTTAATTATTTAATTATTTTATTTCAATGAAAAAATAGAATGGGAAAACATACCTAAAGCACAGCAAATTCCATTGGTCATGAAAAATCTTGCACTCTGAATGTGAATACTTCCAGCACTCATATTAGGATTGTATGGGCGATCTTTTTTCTTTCCCCCTTCAACAATTTTCTCAACTGTAAATTGAGGGATGATAATCTACTTCCCCTCATTCTTTTGGTCGAGTTCCCATGATTTCACATATTGAGTGCTGCCGAATTCATTGTCGATCCATGCAAGTTTGTTCCTCATAAACTTGTACGTGGAAAGCTTCTTCAGAAACGTCATGGTGGTGGCAAATGACTCAACTCTTGGATCAATAGAGCACCCTAACATAATAATGTGCAGACATACAACTTTAACAATGTCCGACATTTCTTCTTTAACGTCTTCTCGGTCAAAAACTTTAACCCTCTTCACGTGCTGCAGGATGTCTACTACCTTGGCATCATAATCTACAGTGTTGAGCAGAGCTCGCATGGATATATCCATGGACACTGCACTTATATGCTCCTCGGGGTCCGGTTCAAGGATTGGAACTTGTCTTACCAAAGTTCCATTCTCCAACAATTTCTCCTTTGCCTTGGCGGGCACACTTTCGTCTTCAAATATCTCCCTCCACCTCTTCTCCCAGTTATGCTTATTTAAAAGTGCTTCATTTCTTGTTACCAGTCTGAGGGGAGATATTATTTTCTTTTTGTAAGACTAAATTTAAATTTTAAAATTAAAAAACATAATTAATTAATTAAATAATAAAATAATTAATTAAATCGATAGAGATTACTGATATATACCTATGAAATGCTTTCTTATTTAATTTACTTATTTTACTTCCCTTTTGAAAGTCGTTGCTCACTCGGGCATTTTTGTTCCAAGGCAAAAATAAATCCGTGAAATGCCTTCGTTGCTCCTACAAAAATAGATAAATAAATACAAGTGCAAAGTCGATTGTACCACTAGTTAAATTAGGTGATCGCTTGAACCCTGCATTTTAGGAAGATCTCAATTTATAGAAAATTGACACTACCTAAACAAATAATATAAAACTTTAAAGATTTTATTTATAGAAGGCTCCAAAAATCCTATAATTAAAATTTACATATACTGAAATTGAACAATGAAATGTATACTTAACGAGCACTAACACGTATACTACTTAACAAGCACTAACATGTATACTACTTAACGAGCACTAACACGTTTACTGAATAAAACAATTAAGTTAGAATTATAACAAATTTTAATAAGAATAATAAAAATTTAACCTAAATAAATGATATAACAATTAGCCATCATCTTGCCATCATTTTAAATAATTTATTTTCAATAATATTATTATTATTCTTTTCCAAATTTAATTAATTTTGTATTGATATAGAATAGGATTAATAATTAATAACTATTTTTAAATGACTATAAATTCGCCTTAGGCTTGAAATATCTTTGAATCACTTCTGCCTATGTGTTGCACGAGTCTAATCCAAGAATTAGAATTTGTTTAACCAAAGTTCCCTCCTTCAACAAGGTCTTCTCTATCTTGATGGGCACACTCTCATTCTTATTTATCTCCCTCCACCTCTTCTCGAAACTATATTTATATAAAAGTGCTTCTCTTCTCATTACCAGTCTAAAGGGGAGATATTGTTCTCTCTTCGGAAGACTAAAATTTAAATTTCAAAATTAAAAACATAATCAATTAAAAAATAAAGTTTACTAAAATTTATTGATTAATTGCATATATTTATCATTTAAATATCGATTATTATAAATGAGCCTCTCCATGACCATTTTTTGAACAATTTACAACAATTTCAATAGTAAAAGAGTTAATTCAAACCAAATATCAGTAATTTTCCAACTTATAAAGCCACCTACACTTTCTTCTTCATATTCTTTTCCATCCAAAATGGTAATTTATAGAATAATAGTACATTTCTAGTTGCCAAATAATATATGCAAAACAAAATGCAAGTGATTACTAACAAGGTACATATACACCTCTTCTCTTTCTTTCTCTCTCTCTCACTCTCACACACACACGAAGCGTACATATATATGTTTATGTGTGTTTATATATATATATGTATATGAGTGTGTGTGTGTATATCTATCTATGCATTCTCTCTCTCTCTCTCTCTCCTCTATATATATATATATGTGTGTGTGTGTGTGTGTGTGTATTTCTCTGTATGTGTAAATATATACGTGTGTGTACATAATACGTTTATATATTTGAGTGTATATATATGTGTGCGCGTTTGTGTATGCACACAGTTTCTCCCTCCCCCCCCCCCCTGTTAATGTATACACACACACACTCTCACACACACACACATACTTTTTTTTTCTCTCTTTCTCTTTCTATATAATATATATATTTCCCTTTGTGTGTGTAAATATATACACGTGTGTGTGTGTAATTCGTATATATATTTGAGTGTATATATATATATATATATGTGTGTGTGTGTGTGTGTGTGTGTGTGCGCGCATGTGTGTATATGCATATTTTATGACTACAAGACTTATGTATTTCGTGTGTGTGTATGTCCTTGAAATTAATGACTTATTTTATAAAATGACTAATTTATATATTTATTGAATAATAGTAGTAGTGTATGCGGAACGGATTTTGTGGATTGGACATCAATATATATATGATCCATAATTTTACAGATTATAAATTTTCAATCCAATCCAGTCCACGAATTGACAAAATTCAATCTAAATCCAATTCATACGTCTATGGATCAAATACGAATTTGACCAAATCCATATCCAAGCCACCATTTTACAGATTGACGAAATTCAATCTAAATCTAGTTCATACGTTTGTGAATGAGATGCATATTTGACCCAATCCATATCCAATCCACCATTTTGCTGATTGGTTTGCAGGCTAAAAATTTTTAATTCTGTCCAATTCACATAAAATAAAAAATTAATATATAAATAATTTGACTACCGACCAAATTCAAAATTGAATAAAATTTAAATAAACTAATTGTTTAAAAAGATAGAAAATATATTCAAAGTTTCAAAATATAGCACACCGAAAAGAAAAAATCTCATTTGTTTAGATACATGAAAATTAACTATTTAGGAAGCTATATTTGTTTATTTAATTATTTTTTTATTATTGGATAAAAAACTATAAATATAATTGTAATTTTTAAATAGATTATTATTATTATTATTATTATTATCATTATTAATAACAAGAATAAAAGTATTATAATTAATTAATCTATAACAATAATTAATAATAATAATTTTTTCGTTAAATTGTTAATAATAATAATTAATGATAATTATTATTAATAATTAATTTTTGAATAATAATAATAATAACAATAATAATTAAAATACAAAATAATAATTATGATAAAAATTAATTAAGGATTTTATAGTAATTTGTTACAATTTAACTCATTCTAATTTTGATTCTGAGGCAAAGTAAACACATAAATGGTAAACAGTCTTTTACAATCTTTTCTACGATGTTTGTAAAGTTCATAACATGTTGTGAGCTGTCGAATCACGAAATATGGCTACGAAATTTTGTCACAGGGCTGCGAATAGTAGATGAGATTGATAGACCATTAAGTTAATTTGTGACAACAAGTCAGCAGTGCTGTATTCCAATAACAATAGGACTCAATGAAGTTGAAGTATATAAACATCAAGTTCCTAATTGTTAAAAAAAGAGTTCAGAGTAGACAATTGTCTGTAGAGCACATCGGCACAAACTCCATGATTGTGGATCCGCTTACTAAAGAATTTCCACCCAAAATATTTCATGAGCATGTTGCTCGTATGGGTGTCGTGTCATTAAAGAATACTCAGTTTTACTGAGAGTTTGTAATTATAGATGCTTTTATGATATATACATTTTTCAGTTATTTCAGTATAAGGTTATTTTCTGCATAAATAAAATTTTGATTTATTAACACTTTAATTTTGATATGATTTGATCTCACTAAAGTTTAAGGTGAACCAGATGGAAATATGCATGTTAAGATCACATTGCATGAAAATTTCATGCTACATATCCATATCATGATTCATGTCATTTAGTTGTATTGGCATAGTGACCATTGATGGATCGAGTTACAACAATTATAACAAAGCCTGCTTTGATCCTATATTGCTATGATTGATGGACTAAATTAGTTATATGTATGTTGCGTAAATTAGCAAGTGTACTAGTCGGCACAAGTAATATAATGAAGAGTAGAGAATCGTCCCACAAAGATTGTATATCCTATTAACTAACGAAATGATTCTAACCCTAATTTATTTGAATAACCGAATAAGTGAATTTAGATTAAATATTAAATAAAATAAAATAACTAAAAATTAAATAAATATGCAGGCAGTAATCGAAATCACCAAGAGATTAAGACACTAGGACATCTGATTTCACCATAACCAATCCAATTTAATTCTCCATCTACACTATTAAAATTTATTACCCATGTTGACAGTAAATTTCCCTAATCTATTCAATATTCTCTCTCGAATAATATTAAAAATACATTCAAATATTAACCCATTATATCTCTATGTGAATTTAAATATGCAAAGATTCATTAAACTCTATGGAAATTCTTATAAATATAGCATGAATCACGTTGACACATCTCTGTCTTTCGTTCAATTCATGGCATCCATTACACAAAGTAAAAATACATAAATCTCCTCTCAGTCTCATTATGTATCCTCAAATCATTCAAATATTGGCAAGATATTTAAAAGCATTAAGCACAATAATGAACACTCAACCATGAAATAATAAACTAAAAATAACACAGATTTATGAAATTAAATCTTCATAGTTAGGCTATATCGTAACCCTAGTAAAATAAATTAGTTTATGGAAATATAAAGAGAATCAATGAATTTAATTAGGAACATTCAAGAAAAATAATAGAGAAGAGAAAGAATTAACGCGTCTTCCTTCTCCTCCAAATTGCTCCTGTTGCTCTCGATTTTTCTTCTAATTGGTGCGGTTGCTGGTTCCTTTCTTTTCTTTCTTGCTCGCGGTTTTCTTTCTCTTGACTTCTCAATTTGTGCAGCTACCATTTCTCGGTTTTCCTTCTCCTCATTTTTATATTATTGCTCAGCCCCCGAATGCTTAAATCAAAAGGATTTAAAACGAAACAAACCTAGCCTACTTTCTAAGCCCATGCATGTGAATCAAATGCCAATGCTTTATGTAATCATTCACGTGACTTGTACAAATAGCCAATGAATATATAACATTATTTGGTAATAAATCTAATAATTATCCTTTAAGCATTATTTCTTTCCTCTTTTCTTTCACAATCCGCAATTATTTCCCTAAGCGCCAATTTATTTCCTTTTTAAGCTTCCTTTCACTTGAATATTCCCAATATTCCTACAATAACAAAATATGAAGATTGAAAAAAAATAATATAATAAAATATATTTTAACATAAAATTGAGTTAAGAAAACATAAAAATAATATATAAATTACTAGCACATTAATGTACATTTAGGTAATGATAGTCAAGTTGATTATAATTAGGGTTACATATATAGCCAAAGTGGGAGATTATTGGATCTTTAATCCAACATTGGGCTTATATATGAATAATTATATGTTGCGTGTTGTCATATAAGGTTAAGTTTAATTAAAAGTGATCTATAAAAGTTTTCGGTAATTTAGGCTTTAATATATATGATAATGTGTGGGCCTTTAATATGTAGAGACTTAAGAGTAATTTTTATTTTTATGATGGGTTGAAATAAAAATACCTAATGATAACAGAGAAGTTATATATATAAGTGGTTATGGTCCCAGGTTGCATTTATAGTTCTAACTTTTTCTATTATCCCATCATCAAAGAGAGTGGTAGAGAACTTAAAGGATACTCTACGAAAACATGTTGATCTAGAAGACTAACCACACAACTCTAGAGGGTAATTCAGTATTATGGATTTAGGTACGTTTTTATGTATTTTGTTATTGATTTTTGGTGACACAACATAAATGTTCTTAGATTTTAGGTGACAGTTCTCTTCAAAAGGATTATTTTCTAATAGTTCAATGACCTGTTTCGATTCTTGGAGGATGTGAGAATTTACTAAAGCCAATAATCCTTAAGGAAGAAAGTAATATTTCTGGAAACAAATTTCATTGAATATGAAGGAGTTGATGATGATCATTGAGTGAGAAGATTCCTTGCAATTGCTTCAATGGAGCTCCAATGCATCCGTGAAAAAAGAATACAATTTGCAGATTCATTTATTTGTCATACAATTCTCTTGTTAGTTCTTTAATTTAGGCATCTCTCCTGAGGGCAATTTGAAAATAAGAAAAATAGGATTTGGATTAATTAATAATAAAATGATTTTTATTTTACTAAGATGTGATGGGTAGTTATTGGATTATAATGATATATAAATACATGTAACTAAACCTTAATTGGTATAAATACATAAATGGTAGAATATCTTTAAAATCAATATCAGTTGAAATTTAAAAAAATAAAAATAAATTCACCAACAAGAGCATAGATCAGTTGGCATGTAATTGTTTTACCTTAACCAATGTTCTCGATCTAAGACTTGGGAATATAGCGACATTAAATACTTGTTATGAGAACTTTGCCGCCTTAGTGGTCATACTCGGCTCGAATCCATATTAGTAAAGACTCAATATGATTTTCGAATATTAGATGGTTTAATATATTAAAATAAAAAAAATTTAAATTTAGTGCTAATATGATTATTCTTTGTTAATATTTTACAAAAATTGATAAAGTTATTTGATAATAGATCTTTAGAAGATCAGAACAGTCCGACCAGAACTAAATTCAAATTCAGAAAAAATAATAACCGATTAAACAACACAAACATGAAACATTTGTTCTTGACATGCCAAAAAACTATATTTTCCATTGTCACTCTTATCCTTTTGTGATGAAAGCGAAAAGCAAAACCTACGAAGCACACGAAATTTTTTGTAACAATACAAAACTCAAGAAATTGGAAAAAGCAGTAAAGTGCTAACTGAATTTTATTAGCATTAATTAAAGGAGAATGCTTGATTCCCTAACACTTAAAATAGTACTCCTAAGAAAAAGGTTCGTTGACAGAGCACAAAATAACCCTACAAAGGATAATTATAGTTTATAACGCTGTAATGACTAATGATCATAACTTTTTCAGCATATATAAAGAATCTGATTGGTAAGTGAAAGGTGCTGGCATGGCTTCTCTCCACTGAACACTAAAAGCAATGAAGGTTAGAAACAATGAACCTAGACACTCTGAATTTGGTATTTAGCAACAACTTTATGGGAAATAAATATTACATGATGCAATGAATAGAAGATGGTCTAATTCAGGCTTCAGAATAATGAACACTCAATGGATGGATGCTTGATCTCTCACAAATCAAGTATTTCTAATGGATCAATATTATCTCTTAATATGATTTTTATCTGAGTAAATGCTATTAATATAATTGGTGATTAATAAATTAAAAAAAAAGTAGTTAAATCTTAATTATACACTAATACTAAAACACAGGTGGTACAAGATCGATACAAAATAAGGAGTGCTCAGATCATGAAAAGATATCAATTCATCTCTAATATAGTTAACCGTCATGATTGTTTGCAAGCATTAACTTGATCATTATTAAGCCTTATTGGTTTCAGATATAAAAAGGAAAAAAAAAAAAAGATTGAGACAACGAACGATAAACAGGATATCAAATCTGTGTATTTTAATTAACTTTTGGCCACAAAATTTATACAAATTAATATGATATAACTGCATTGGTTACTAAATTATAACAACAAACGTTTAGATTAATTTTTCAAGTAATCTTTTTGTACTTTATTTATTTTTGTTATGTCATGGCGTAGCTACACTACAATTTTGGATCATCCTCGTTAGTCGTTATGTGAAGAAAACCAAAACCGGGACATGAAAGTTTACATAATGCAGATAATGCTCTAACTAAATTTAGAATGAAAGAAGATTGGTTAATTCCAGAAATGGAAACATTTGAAATAATTATGAAACAAAGATGCACTGACAGCCACAAAATAATTTAACCAAAGACAAAAGCAAGCAGGAATTATATATGTTGCGATCCTACCTACAACAGAAATTAAGTCATTTTTTTTTCTTTTTGGTTTTAAATAATGATACTGCAATGCAACGATGATAACTCTCTCAGAATTTCTCTCCACTGACCACAGCAGCACTAAAGCTTCATAAACAATGCACTCTTAATTTTGGAACACAGTAACAGGAATAAAAGAAAAATAAACCTAGTAGCTCTCAATTACTATTTTTACAATAACACTGTATTTATTAAATAGCAAGTCATCTCATTTGAGTCCCCCCCCCCCCCCACCAAAACAACAATTTTAAGCTATTATCGATGCTATTGAAATTGCCTTTGAAAATATTTGGTTGCTCCGTCGGACAGAGAGTGACTCTAGTACTGAAAAAACAAAAAAAATAAAAAAAAGAAGGGAAGAAACGATCCATTAAATCCAATCGTTTTACTCATATACTTGTTATTGTTATATCACTTATGGACAGCAATGAGGCAGAGATTGTTTCTGAATAATTAATTAAGAACTATAAAATGATTCAATGATCCATCTATGGTGGTCAAGATTCTTAAGAGGGAGACGTATGGCTACAAGATAATTATACCATAACTAATATGATGATTTATAATAATTGCTGGCATGGCCCGTATATGAATTGTTTGGTTACTCTCTCAGCACTTCTTTAGGATTTTATTGGAAGTGGAAACTGGAAAGTGATGCCATGGATTCTTTCCACTAACAACCAATTACGACTACCGCTTTGAGATACAATGAATCTGGACACACTTAATTTGCGTAACAAAATCAACCACATCCTTGGTTAAAGTGGATTAATTATAGGCAAAATTAATAATTGAAATTATCACTAGCTATTTGATCATTATTAAAACATAACTATTTTTCTAATGTTTACACAAACACCTTTAGACTCCATCCATCCGAATGGTCAAGTTTAATGAGCCAATAAAGTATTATTATTATTTTAAACACTAATCTATTGTATTTTATTGCTTTGTTTGTCAAATGTTGAATCAGTACTTCATTTTAATCCATGGGTGTCGTCGATTTAATTGAATCCAGTCCATAATGGTAAAGTTCAAAATTACGTAAATTATTACAAAGTGTAGAATATATATATATATATATATATATATATATATATATTTAATGGGATTGTATCCTAATTCCTAACCAAATATAGTAGAATTTACTGTAATGAAAATATCCATGTTGAAAAGAGGTTGTCAAATCCGTGATTACAATAAAATAGAAGGGAACATAGAAGTAATAATATATAGAGAAATTATCCACCGTCCACCCATTTTTTCTAACTTTTTCAAAAATACACAATTCTTTTTTTTTTTTTTTTGCTGGAATTCACCTGAAGTTACATTTCTTTTCACTTTTCCACTTCCGTTTGGAATCCGTTAAGGAAATTAACGGAATATTGCTTAAATGACTTTTTTACCCTCAAATGTAAAAGACAATTTATCCATCGACCACTTATGTTTTTTTGTATTTTTTCAAAAATACACAATTCTTTTTTTTTTTTTGCTGATCTCCACTCAAAGTTGTATTTTTTTACACCTATCCACCACTGTGTCGTTGTAAAATGACGATTGTACATTTATGATGTTAGCAAAGTTATAACGGTCTCCAAACGGAAGTAGAAAAGTGAAAAGAAATGTAATTTCAGGTGGATTTCAGCCCAAAAAAAAAAGAATTGTGTATTTTTAAAAAACGGTGAAAAAACAAGTGGACGGTGGATAATTTTCCTAATATATAAGCCCTCCACAATTTTACCAATACATATTGTAATTAAAAAGCCTCTCACAGAACTTAACATCAGTAAAAAAGCCAAAATGTATGCTATTAAGTTATTTTACATCATCAGCCAAAGGCCATATTTTATTTTTATGTCCCATAATACGAACACAAGTTTAAGGGACATGAGAAATTCACAAGAGACAAGTAAATGAAAAGCAAACAAACGCAGAAACAACAACGCTCAAATGGTAGCCATTTAAGCACCAAGACATGAAGCCATGGCTTCCCCAACAGTCAGAAAGATCCTTCCTCTAATTTTGTCCACAAAGTTGGCCATCTTTAGCTTGTGAATCACTTGCCATCTGGGATTGGCAATTGCTAGCTGAGAGATAATAGAGAAGAGTGTAAAAACTTTTCAAACTTAAATTGATAATTCATTAGCAAGTGAACATATATACAAAATAAAATTATTATTTGCAATTGTCAAGAAAATAAATAAATAAACTGTGGACAGGTAATTCTTTTGATAAAGTATCAACTCTCTGTATAGACTTGTCGTTCATCATTTTCTAAGATGCACGCGGACATCAGCTTACCTCAATGCCATTAGAGTCGAGAGTTTTACGTAGTTCCTCTAGAGAAGCAAGTCCTGATGTATCTATGTTCATCATGTCTATAACATTTAAAAAAAAAAAAAAAAAAACAACAACAACAATATTAGTTCTATGGAAAATTAAAAAGTTTCAACCCTCTTGAAGTTAATTAAGCTTACTGTAATGTTGATACAAAAATTAAACTTACTGGACAAGTCAAGGAGTACAAGTTGGGTATTCTTTCGAGCCTTTCGCTGGCTGCTTTCTTTTTCTTCTTCTTCTTCTTCTTCGGTTATCCATCTCATAATCCTTAAACAATGAAGAATAAGTTAAATTAAGCAAAATCACATAAAACTCTTTCCTAAAATTATGCGAGAATTCCTAAATTTGGGTTCTTATTGGCGAGCATAAAATGATAAAATAAGCTTTTTTAATCTTGTACACGAGAGAGGGAGTCAAAAGTTCGAATCCCGCTCATACCAGAATTGGGAAAAGGTTTGTTTTACATTTACGTAATATTTTAATATGGAATAAAAAATTAGAAAATATTTTATAAGCCATTCCAGATTAGCAAGAATTAAATCTTTCCTCTGCGTGTGTGTGTGTTCTATTTCTATACCTTTCTCTAACAGAATTGGCATTCGCAAAACAAAGCAAGGCAGATTTGACACGGATTATGAGGATTCCAGGAGTCTTAACAGCCATAGGGTATTGATCGACATCGCAAAACAAATCGGTTCCAGGAAGTTTTCCAAGCTTTTCAGTGCCAGGTTGAATTGAAATCAGTATGATCTTTGCAAATGATATTGTGACCTGTTACGCATAAACTAGATCATATTAATTTCACCCAGTTCATATATATTGTCAAATCGAGTTCTTTCAGAAACAAATTTAGAAGCATCAGAAGATTTTGATCAATAAGGACCTAGATTAATCAACAAATATTTAAGCTATCATTAATTAATAAAAGAACTGAAAAAAAAACGACACCTTATAAGAACAAAAATAAAGGACATTTATTAGTTGCACCGCATTAGACAGCAAACTGCTGTAAAATTTTTGGTGGGGTATAAAGTTGTATATGCCGTATAATATTGCAATAAAAAAGCAATGGATAGGACTCAATTTCGCAACGTATAGGAATCCCATCGATATCCTTAGTTGACCTAATAACATATATGAGTCAAACAATTCCACACTATTAATTAATGGTGCACATTAGGGAGGCTGGAGACAATTGTATATGAACCATATATTTTGTCTAGCAAAAAATCAAGATGATTCTTCTAGATTATAAAGTAGTTAAAATGTTTCTATATATGTTAAGAAGAAATTTTCTTGATTATTATTACTTTTCACAAATACTCCTCCTCTTGCATGTAGCGTCAATAACTTCATACCCAAATTAAAGTGATATAAATTTGTTAATATATAGAACTAATTCCAAAGGTTTGGCTCTGATTTCTTGTTAGTCAAGCAACAAGATAGAAATATTACAGCGACTAGAAGACCGATCTCCACTGAAGCAAACAACACCCCGAAGAAGGCTCCAATGCAGGCAAGGAAGTCAAGCTTGTCGACTTTCCAAATATTGTAAAATTCATTGAAGTCAATGAGTCCCGGAAGAGCTGACATAATAATTGAAGCAAGGATTGCCATTGGAGTATAATACAAGAGCCTTGTGAAAAATTCCAATGATATGAGCACTGTAATGGCCATCACAATATTTGACACTGTACTTTCACAGCCAGCTCTGAAATTCACAGCACTGCGTGAGAATGAACCTGCATTCATCACGTAGTGTTAGAGAAATCAATAGATTCAAAAGTTCGAGCTAATAAGTTAGAGTTCAACAATAATTTTAAAGACAAGTGTCAACAGACTCCTCAGATGAAATGTCAATTCAAAAAAAAAAGAAAAGTGTTCAAAAAGATGAATGGGCCGAGAGACAAGAGCCTAAAAACGTACCAAGAAATTGAAATTGGAAATAAGCTTACCGGTTGCCACATAGCAAGAAGTAAAGGATCCTACAATGTTCATGAATCCCATGGCTACCATTTCCTTGTTTCCATCAAGGCGGTATCCTTTAATTGATGCAAAAGACCGGCCTACTGCAATTGCTTCCTAATATTGAAATCGGATGTTAACAAATTTAAAGTGAGACTGAAATTGATTGTGATATACATATAATAAGACGTGATGTTGCAACACGAGACATTAATTCCGATACTATAGTACCATATAAGTATCGGATTGATCAATACTCACTGCGAGAGCAACAATTGCAGCAACAAATCCAATTTTAGCCACTTCTCCAACATGTTGGCCATGGAATTGTATTTGATGCACTGAGCTTGGATTCAAACCTCTATCAATGTGCTTCACTATCTTCACTCCATGTTTATCAGCTCTTGTCAGGAATACAAAGAGAGTTGATAAAATAACTGATACTAGTGGGGCAATGGCTGGTAGCCAGAAGAGTTTCCTCTTCTTCCTCCCCTGAAATAATCAGCACGCGTATTGGAAAAAGAACAATTCTGAAGTTATCTCAACTTCACTAAAGGGAAAACAAAATGAATAATTAGGCTTAATTACCAGATATCTAGTAGTTAAAATGAAACAAAGGAATGAACATCCGAGGATAAAATTCTGAGGACTCCATGTATGATGGAGTGAATTCCAGACAGCTTTCACGACAGAGATAGCATCAGTCTTGTTTGTGAAGTGAGGAATTCCAAGTAGTCCCTTGAGTTGTTGAAGGCCAATGACCATGGCAGCACCAGCCATGAAGCCAACAACGGCAGCATGTGACAGAATATCAATAAGGAACCCCAACCTGTTAAATGAAAACAAGGATAGTAACAAAATTTGATTTATCGTGTTGAAATGACAGGAACTAACTGAAAAAGCAGGCAAAAATGACACACCTGAACAGCCCAAAAGAGGCTTGAAAAATGCCCGCAAAAAAAGTTGCCGTGAGAACAAAGTTTCTGTAAGCAATTGGATTAGCCAGAGGATCTTGCACCTTTTGAATCATTGAAGATAAAAGCAGTGACACAACAGCTACTGGTCCAATTGCTATTTCTCTTGAAGTCCCCATCACGGCATAAATGAGAGGTGGCACAACACTTGTATCTGTATATACAAATTTCATACCAATACATGATTACCTTAACATATATACATCTGCAAAGTTTTGGCATAAAAATCCCACTTACAGAGGCCATACTGAGGATCAAGCTTTGCCAAAGTTGCATATCCAATACTCTACAGTAAATTGACATGAAATAGAATGAGCCTGAAAACTTTTTGTAGCTGTAGAATTTTAGTGATTCAAAAAGTTGATCAATTTTACTACCTGTGGAATGCAGAGGCTGGCAAGAGTTAAACCGGCCATTAAATCATTCCTAAATTTGGATGCCTTATAGTTTCGGCACCAATGAAGAATTGGGAATAGTCCATGGAGAAATGTAAACACAAGATTGAATCCATCATGCTCATTCTTGAACTTGCGTCTATGAGGGAAAAAAGTGTCCCTCACAGAATTTACAAGCTCTTGCCAAAAACCTGGCGGCTTGGGAGCATTGAGCACCCATTGAGCTCTTTCATTGCTTTTGTTTTGCTCTATGTCAAGCATTTCTTGGACATTGGAGCTGCTTTCCGTAGCCAGAGCTGCAGCCATGGTTGATTTTGTTTTTTTTTGTTTTTTGAAGTGTTTGGGAGAACTTTGGAGAGCTAGCTCTGTCTCTCTCAGTTTCTCAAGAAGTTTCGAGCACCATCAGGGTACATTCAGAGGTTAATGGATTGATGGATTGATGCTGATTGTAAGAATTTTAGGATCTTATATACAGAAAGAAAAGGTGAGTTCGATGGTTGAGGATTATTTTTGAACAAGATATTTGATCGACAAAGATATGCACAACTATTAAATTAAAAAGGGCTACTGCCACAAGGTCAAATTCAATCACTTTCTAGCACACTGAATTAGGTATGCATTATTAAACTGTTATGACATTGCACTTTTTTATATGTTTTCTCTTGCTGGACACCGAGTTTAAATCTAAGAGGTAAAGAATTTAAAATCGTACTTAAAAAAAAAAAAATGGTTCCATTGTACTTTTTATACTTGCTTTATGAACAAGTATGATATGTCAAAGATAATTGAAAGTTGAAACCAAGCTTCTTCTTTTATTCCAGATTAATAGGACCATTTGTTATGGATTTTTAATCCAAATCTATGAATATAAAAAGCAACAAAAATTTGAAGGATAGAAGTAACCCCACAATGTTATGTTCTGCTTTATGTATACTGTAGAATTATGGTGGTTACTTGGAGTCTAGAATTCTGCCAAAGGCATTCCTCATAATCTAAAGAATGAATGATTTACTGCCGTTGACTTATGATGGTCTATTTACGGCAGTAGAGTTTTTAAAACAATTTGTTATTAACTTTCAGTTTATATCACAGTTTTTTTCTTTTTATTTTTGGATAGGGTTTTATGTCGCGATCTTTTTTTGGGTGAAGTGGAGCAAGCACTGAGATGATTAATCTAATAATTTCTGCTAGTGGTGCTGTGCTTTGCTGGCATTCCAGGACAAAAGTTTCTACTTGAATGGCCAGTCCCCATTTGTTAGGAATGAAAAAGAAAAGGTTCCTTTTCAGAGATTCTAGAGGCCATAACTTTTGGCCCAAATGTTTGTTAAAGATTGAAGCATAAAAAGACTGGCCCAGCAATGACTAGCAAATAAATATGATTTGTAGATTACCGGTGCTTTATCTGTATTTTCAAAAATAGTTATAAAAAGATCACATTTATGTTTAAAAATTTTAAATAAAAAATAATTTTAAAGAATTAATTTATTAAATCTATCTTAATTTATTTTTTTTTGTGATTTAGATTCTTTTATTATATTTGACTACTAAGATTACTTTAGCCTAAATTTAAATTGATTATTTTACCCTTATAAGGTAAAGTACTAAAATTTTATATGTGTTCAACAATTTTTTAAATTTTGAACAAAATTCTTTTTTTTTTTTTTGTAAATGATGTGTTCACTCTACTTTATTAATATAATTATTAATCTTTAATGAAATCCATATAATGTCTTAATGGACAATATTCATGTAAATTATTAAACTTTCAAATTTATGTCATATGTAAGGTATTGAAAATTATTCGATTTAATTTAAAAGAGTTAGATTACAAGTCTCAAATATTAATACCTGATTATTAGTTAGAAGAACCCATATTCCTACTTCCTAGGGCAATTGGATTATTTTATGTCTTAAGGATATATCAAATTTATGTTAAAACAAAGATTGTTAAAACTTATTTTTAAAAGTGAGTTAGGCGTACACAAACAGCCAAACAGGGCGTGTAACATATGCTTCCCTGTTTTTATATTAGGGATATATACTTCACAAGCTCTTCTTGTTTGTCAAATTCATCACTTAAGTCCTATATTTCCATAAGTTATCACTCAAGTCCTTTTGTCTTGAGGCTTGAGCACTTGTTAAGTTAACGGGCATTTTTGCAAGTAAGCGGTTTAGTCTCTCCTCTTGACTTGACATCGCCATTTTCAGTAAACTTTCAGCTATTCATAACTGAGTTTATAATTTGTCAATATATAAATAATTGCGTTCTATAAAAGAATGATAAAATTGAGTAATTTTACCCATTATGGCGGGCAAACTTTTCACACATGACATAATTTTATAAGGTTGCTAAAATTACTGATTAACCGGAATATCTTTCGGTTAGGATCTAATTTGATACAAGAATTAATCGTATCGCAGAAAATCTTGTATCAATTATTTGAAAGGTGTTTTTAATTAAACTTGCAAATAAGATAAATCATTTCATCACCAAATATGTTAATTTTTTGAGTTGAATACTGATTATCAAAACCCAAATTCCACACGATAACAAATGCTAAAATAATAGCAATCAGCAATCGCAAGCCAAAGGGTTTTTTTTTTCATTAATTAAAAAAACCTTAATTATTAATTATTTGATCACCCCAAAACTGCAGATAAGAGTAAGAAGAAGACCAATCAACCATGGATAGAATAATAATTTATTTATTTTTTTGTTAGAAACCACCATAAGGTGGAGGGCTAGGTTTATCTGTAGAAATAAAAGAAAAGAAAATATATTATTAATTAAAAATACCCACAAGAAGATAAAATAATTATTAATTGTTAATTAATTAATTATTAGCTTCAAATACATCAAAGCTAATATAAGCATACGTGAATGGCAAGAGATTTTTTTATTTCCCCCTAAATATATATATATCAAGCAAAAACATACACACACATCTATACATACAAACACACCATGGACAATATTAGTTTGTTCCTTGATTCTTGATTTTTCAATATTCTTTTTTTTCCCTCCCTCCCTCTTTTAGAATAAGCCTAATGTTAATACAAGATAAGAAACTGAACTACTTATCAATATTGACTCCCTTTGCGCACATCCAATTTAATCGAACAATTCTCACATCATGATCAACAAATCAAAACATCGATTCAATACAAACTAATGAAAAGATTAAAGGAGGGGATTAGTGAAACCATGATCATCAATTGTTAAAGGTGGATTGATTTGAGAGTGATGATGCCCTTTCTTGATTTAACATCTCCTGTTGTTGCTTCTTCCATCGCTCAATCTCTTTGTACAACAGGCCTTTGCTTTCCTCCTCTCCGTTAATATTGCTCTCCTTATTCACACGAACATACTTTCCCTTCTTGATTTTGAATCCTAAATTGAAACACATTTGATCTCTTCTTTGCCCGAAAGTTTGATATGAAAGAGAATTAGAAAGTAGAGTTCTCTATTAGATCTAGTAATAGTTAAGTATCTAAATAGTTTGATATTTTTAACTTTGGTGATTTTTCATGGGGAGTGACGGTGACTACAAGGCAATGTTGATTACTTTGAGAGTAAGTTATAAAAGAAATTGTTAGAAACTTTGAATTACTTTAAGAATAAGTTAAGTCGCTAGCATACAAGTTTTTGGATCAAACGTTAATTAAGTATTTATTTGTCACCTTCAAACTCTCTTTTTTCATCTTTTCCACCTTTTCATATACTCTTTTAAATTCTTATTTGTTTTTATTTATTAACCCCTTCATGCGTATTTAGAAAGATTTTTATAAACAATCGTTTACATAATAAATGCAATATATCATGGGTTAGAGTTTATCTCGAAGGGCATGTAAATTGTTTTGGATTTGGGCGTAAGTTTTTGCTTGGAGTTGAGCTTCCAACACCCCTTTAAAACTCTTATGAAACTCAATTTTTATATTTACAGTTCTTTCTTTGATGAAAGTTATAAAAAAGGATTAAAAAATTATAATAGAGTTTTAATTAATTTCACTATCATCTAGAATAAATTAATTAAATTACAAACATACTTTTTTAAATATAAAAAAATCTTATTAGTAGGTAGCTTATTTTTTCATTGATTCAAAATTATTTTGATTTTAAAAAAAAAAATGTAAATATATCATATATTAGGATTTAAAGATAGTTAGGGTTCATGATTAGTAAAGATAGTAAGTTTAATTAAATTCATAATAGTCATTTTATCTAGTTTTCTCTAGCTATGGTTACAAAAATGGTGTTTTAGAAGGATATTAAAGGGAAAGAATTACTCTTATGTGCTTGACCATGGGTTTCAGTGAGCCAAGTATTTGGCGTAATGAGGTAAATTTATGTTTTTTAAGGCAAGAGAATTTTTCTTTTATTTCACGCGGAAGTCTGTCTTAATTAAATTTATCACAACTCTTATATTATTTTTTGAAATAGTGGACTTTCAATATTATATTTATTGAAGTGGAAAAAAGGTGGAGTTTTATTTCTTTTACTTTATTTTTAATTATTACATAATATACAAACCATAAACTTTCCCATCTTAGCTATCAATAATAAATTTTCATAAGATAATCAATCATGCATAGTACTTCTTAAGGGCTAATTTTATTATTCATGTGTAGCTAGAATGCCAATTAGGAAGTAAAAAATTAAAATGAAGGAGAAATAATTGCTTATTAGGAGATAATATTGTAGTCTTTTCATAGTATCAGCAATGCACCACGATTCTCTTTTGCAAGACAATTTTTTTTAATTAAATTCATATCACTATCTCCGTTATTATATTTCATTGCCTATCAAGTTTAGATATACATAGATATTTAATCATCAAAAGCAAAGTTTCAATTTTAAAAGAATGTCGTCTAAGAACAAGTTTTCTCAATGGCACTACTAAATGATAATATAAACAATAATAAATGAAATAAAATCATCAATTAATTAAGAAAAAAACTAACTCTCTATCTTCGCGACTGATTATAGAACTACAAACTCTTTTACAAATATATTTTATACAAATTGATGAGGCATCAATTCACTAGTTGAATGACAATATAAAATGGTAAAAACGAATCATGTAGGACAAGAAGTATTTATAATCCAGTCAATTGAATTGTGCCACATTAATTTGTATAAGAATTTATACCTCTATATTTACTCTATCTTCACATAAAAAATATTTTCCTTCCATTCGGATACGACACCGTTGCTTCAACACATAGAGCTGCTTCTCCACAACTTCCTTTGGAAAATTTCTTATCTTAACCCTAATGAATCAACCAAACCCATTTGATAATCATACATGTTAAGCGAGATTGGACCTGATCATGTCCTGTAAGCCTTCTGAATCTTGACAAATTGTCTTGTCGATTCTTCTTTGTTTGAAGAAGGACACACATCAGGATGCAACTCACGAGCCATTCTTCTATACGCTTTCTTTATTTCATCAAACCCTCATTTTTTGGACCAAGTGAAAGCACTTCATTTAAAAAAAACAAAATTCCCTTTACACATGGCCAGCTTGTCTGTAATTTTTTTCCCTGGGTTTGTTTTGCATGAAATATTTGGAGTCATTTTTGCTACTTTGAGATCGTTCATCATTTTCATGGCCATTAAAAATCTTTGAATGAACAACTGTTGAATGCAAAATCCAACTGTTGAAGCACTCAGATACACTATTGTCAGTTCTCTCTACCTTATAGTTTCTGTCATATGCTTGCATAGACCAAGTGTATTACCCTTACAAAATCGTCTTGTCGATTCTTTTTTCTTTGAAGAAGGACACACATCAGGATGCAACGCACGAGCCATTCTTTTGTACGCTTTCTTTATTTTATCAAACCCTCATTTTTTGGACCAAGTGAAAGCACTTCATTCAAAAAAAAAAAATCCCTTTACGCATGGCCAGCTTGTCTGTAATTTTTTGCCCTGGGTTTGTTTTGCATGAAATATTTGGAGCCATTTTTGCTACTTTGAGATCGTTCATCATTTTCATGGCCATTAAAAATCTTTGAATGAACAACTGTTGAAGGCAAAATCCAACTGTTGAAGCACTCAGATACACTATTGTCAGTTCTCTCTACCTTGCAGTTTCTGTCATATGCTTGTATAGACCAAGTGTACTATCCCTTATTCTATCAACAATAAAATCTTCAAGGTGAATCAAACCAACATGGTGTTTTTCTCCCCTGAAATAAATAATTAAGTCCATTGGAGATGTTTGTTGTGACACCAAACAAAACAGAGCATACTTGTAAATGATTAACTCAAGTTTTTCAAAAACAAAATAGGAAATAAACATTATACCATACTTATGTAAGCACACATTATCATTAACATACAACCAAACACATATAATAGCAAACAAGGATTTTGATTAATATATAAAAACAGCCCCTTAATATACAAAACCCAGAACCAATACAATTTCTCACATAAACCACACCCCATTTTGTCATTTTCTACATTCTAGGGTTTGCAATAGAAATTAAAGTAACACAAATTCAAATAATTTCTTACAATTTTGTACATTTATTCATTAAATAAAAGATATATTGCATGAAACAAGTTTGATGTATGAGCATATCCAACAACCCGATGCTTCACTTGCTGTCTTCAAGCAAAATCAGCTTACCCATCAAATCAAACTCCACAGATGTCAGCTACAATTGTTTCATGGTTAAATATTGAGAGTATTTGGTGAAAGTTGATAGAAATGAGTGGGAGTTGTTATTTGTTTGGCTGGTAGATCTTTTTGCATGTATGTAAGATTTCTCTCGATAGAGGAAAAGATACGAAGTGGTTCATCTTCCACCTTTTTTCGACTCGGTTACAATGAAAAAACAATATTATTTCACTGTTATTTTCTAGTTCCCGTGAAATAATGTCATTTCACGTACATGAAACAATATCGTCATATAGTGAATGACGTCGTCGTCTAATAAACGGACATCATGTCATTTTCAATTAGAGCTTCTGCTATCTTAAAAAAGACCAAATTACCCTTGTAATGTTTGCTCTTGTAAACGACAGCTCATTAAATAATAGTCAGTAGATATATTTTGTCAACTTAGGGTGGACGACCAATACCTTCTCAAAATGTTATAGTATTTTTTTATAAAAGTGTATCTGAAGGATATACAAATGATAATTTCCCAAAATTAAAATAAAAGAGAAATAATTACTTATTAGGAGAAACAATTATAGTATGATCATAGTATTAGTAATGCACCACAATTCTCTTTTGCAAGACAAATCCTTTTTTTTTTTAAATTAAATTCATGTCATCCATCTCCATGATTATAATTCATTGCCTATGGAGTCTTAGATATACATAGACGTTTAGTCGTCAAAAGCAAAGTTTCCAAATTAATTAAAAGAATGTCATCTAAGAACAAGTTTTTGGATGGCACTACTAAATGATAATATAAACAATAGTAAAAGAAATAAAATCATCAATTAATTAAGAGCATCACCAAAAGACTATTCAAATAAGATTTTA
Organism: Citrus x limon; assembly: GCA_034663535.1. Classification (NCBI taxonomy): domain Eukaryota; kingdom Viridiplantae; phylum Streptophyta; class Magnoliopsida; order Sapindales; family Rutaceae; genus Citrus; species Citrus x limon. The sequence goes on from CM067997.1 coordinate 28,752,931, forward strand.
TTACTTATTTGAAAAACTACATCAATATTTAAGCCTCCAAAAGACACTCCAATTAAAACTTTTCAAATAAAAAATGATTCTCTCTTCAAATTTGGAGAGTTACTTTCTCTTTCTTCAATTTATATTTTATTACTTTTCACTGGAGAAAGAGAAAAAAATGTTTTAATTGCTATTGACTTTTCCTTTAAAAAAATAATTATTTGATTAAAATAATATTACCTTATTTATATTTGAAGAGTCTTTTGGAGAATAACATATTTTTTCACCCTTCTATTTACCACATAGGTAAAAAAATAGATATTTAAAGAGTAAAATTTATAGATGCTTTTGGAGATACTCTAAGAAGATAGCTAGCTCTCTAATTATTAGATTATCGACACCATATAAGCCCAATTATTCAACTCATCATGAGTAGTTGGTCAACATAAGAAATAATTAAGCATTAATTATTTATATAACTCTTTCTTATTGAAGATCAACAACTAGATTATAAAAAAAAAAAAATTAGAATTAAATATAATATTTGAGATTTAACCAGTTGTTCGTGAAAATAGCTATTTTTGCAGGCCCAACAAAAGTCCACTGTGTTAGAAAAGGTCCAACCAATCAGCCGAAAATCAGAACCCAATGGTGTTGAGAAAAAAAATTCAAAACAATGACTCCGAACAACACGTACGATGGCAGTTTGCTTACCAGTTTTGTTTTTCATTTTTCTTGTTTAGTTGTAAGATGACCAATTGGCTAGAGACGTCTTATTTTCTTGCATTGAAACATGGTTTTATTTTTTTTAATTTTGGGTTCAAAGCGTCATAATCTTATTGATTGATTTTTATCTGGGTTGTATTGGGATTTTAGATACACATATTTATAGCGCATTCTAGAGATTTATAAAAATTAATTCAGAAATCTACTGTCATTAATAAGTAATTACATTGAAGAGAAATTTATCACTATTTCACATGTTTGTTGAAAAAACATAAAATAGCTTCATGACCGCTCACTCTGATGCTGTCAACATTGCTAAGCTCACCGTTATTTTAGGCTACAAGTGTGAGCCCAATTTGGCAATTGAAACATAAACTTGATCCAAAGGAAAATCCAATTAACATGTGGGAGTCTGAACAGTTAATAGCCCCAAGCCTTTCTTATTTTTATTTTTTTTCCAATTTTAGTTACTTGGCATTCACCTTACCTACGAATCCAGAGCAGGCTGAGTCATTTGGTTGATCAAATTAGATAACTTTATTGCTTTAAGTTTATGGTTTGTGGCTGTCAAGTGTCAACTAAGGTCATAGATTTTTAAAAAATAAATAAAAGAAAAATTTCATTAACCCAAAATCGAAATGGTGGTAATATGGTGAAGAAAAAATTAGAATGATCTTAATTTTATTTTTTTTTCACAAATGAATCATTTTAAGTATCAACTAAAAGTTGCCAAAAAAATGTTACTGAGTTCTTGAGCACTTTTTCACTTATCTTTAAGGTCAGAGGATTTCAGTCTTCTAGTGTGAGGGGGGAGCATAATTATTTATTCTTTTCTTTCACTTCAGGTAAATTTTTTGAAAAAATAATTGAAGAATGTCATTCCGTAGAAGATACGAGTCACCAGAATACCAGAAACTCAGCCCAAATAAGCAAAACCCATATACAACAACATTTATTGAGGAGTGGAGATACAAATAAGCGCCCCAAAAACTCCTTATAAAACCCCTCTTTCGTATTTACCATTTTAGTCATAACTAAAAATACATATATGTCATATTTTATATAATATTTTAAGTTATTATTATTATTATTTTTGTTATTTTTTTAATTTCATTTTTTTAATTTTTGAATATCATACTAATATTTTAAATAAAAAATATTCAACACAAAAATTAATAATAAAAATAAAATGCCAATAACATTAATTACTAGATTACATATTACAAAATTAAAAATACAAAATTAAATTAACACAAATTTAAAAAGCTACTACTACTAGCATAAATTAGAACAATTATTTAGTAATGTGGGAGATCATTATTAGATCCTCCAATATCATCAAAATATTGGCCAATATTATTGGAAGTATTTTGAGATGCTTGGCCTTACTGAGATCTTCTCTGCAAAATCTTAATTTGTTCATTTTAAAAATATTGACAGAAGCTTGGATCACTTATCGAATTTAAATATTTAAGTAAAATTTTGTTTTCTTCACGATATGTGACCATCTCCAATTTTTTTTTCTCATTTTGGGCTCGTATCATTTGAATTTGATAATTTTGTTGCCTATCTTCACTGCCTTTTTTGAAAATTTCATAAAGTCGTCGATTGTTTTCTTTAATAGTATCAATAACTAGTGAATTTTGATCTTCAACTTTTCTTTTTCCTTTTCCCTTCTTTACTCTAATGGGTCGTTGAGTAGAACAATCGTCAACATGTTCATCATTTATATTTAGTGAAAATGATGATAGACCAGGAGATGTTGATGTTGGAGACTCCAGAGTGGGAGAATCTGATTGTGATGACACAAATTCACTATTTTGTCCTCGAAAGTATGGTGTTGCAATGCTATGATCATCTCCAAATTTTTCTATATCTTTAAGGATAGGCCATATGTGATCAAATTTGAACCCTTTATTGTAATTCTTATCTTGTGCCAGTAACACTTTCGCTCGATTTAGCTACAAAATAATGTAATAATGTTATATATAAAATAAGTGTAAGATAAAAACAGTAAAGATGTAATATAAACTTACAATATCTTGTTCGAAAGCACTGCTTGGATTTAGATTTTCAATTTGTCGAACGCATCCCCTCAATTTGCTAATTGCAGCTAAGATACTTTGCATTCGTTTTTGCACAGATCTTCTTGGTTGATCTTGGGTGGTGAACTCCAGTTTAGAATTATTGTATTCAATTTCAACTCAAGACCAAAATGCATCTCGAGATTAATTTATACCAACAATGGGGTTTTGGGAAATATCAAGATATATATGACATAAGTGTATATCTTCTTTATGGGTGTATGAAGTACTTCTTGGAGTTGGAGCCATTTTATAGAATAAATGATTGAAGAGATATGTTTGAGTGAAGTAAAGTTTACAATGGTATTTATAGATGAAAAAGAAACATATCTAATGGATGAAAATAAGTGAAATCCATCCAACAGTTGGTATTGAATACGAGGGAATCCTTATCTCTAAATTTTGAATTATGTGTAGATATGATAAGATTGGGTAAAAGTAAATCTAATGGATGAAAATAAGTAAAATCCATCCAACGGTTGGTATTGAATACGAGAGAATCCTTATCTTTAAATCTTGAATTATGTGTAAATATGATAAGATTGTGCTAATTGAATTAATTCTTGAGAATTGAAAGAATAAAAAGAAGAATATTCTTTTTGGTGTAAATGGGTTGGAGATGAAATAATAATTTTGTGTGAAAAAGGTACATTTTTTGTGTTGGGGTTATACCAAAATGATGTTATGCATTGGAGATGGCCTTAGTTGCCAGTTAACTGATTAGTAATTTTCCTATCAGTACTCCATTTTGTATCATCAGGTGTTTGAAATATATATATATATTTGCCGGCCTGATGGAGCTTTTAATTTCAGAAATAATTGTGAAGGGCCCTTTCATCTAGAAAAATTGTAAACATGTCTAGAGACCACTTGAATGAATCTAGGTTCTGTACTGAATTGAGTTGGGCTTATCCTTTCATAATCTTCTATTCTCCACATTAGTGTTTGTACGAATTGTGTGGATAAATTTTCACGAATAGTAGTATTGCCATTGGATTTTTTTTTCCCTCAATCAGCAAAATGCAAGACATGAAGGCCATGTTTGCTTGGGGGTAGAGAAGTGGGGAGAGGAAAAGAATTTGATTTCTTTTCTACTTTCCATTGTTTGGTTGGACCAAGTTTAATGGAATTGAATTTCCATTGAAATTTAATTTCCATCAATTTGAAAAATTTGTATTCCTTATCAATGACTATGGATTTCAAATTCCTTATCTATTTAAACAAAAAAATTCCAATATTATCCTCTAAACAAAATCAATTTTAAATAAATTAAAGTACAAATAATTTATATTTATTTTCTTAAATTAATAGGATAAACTTATTTGAAAAAGAAAAAACAGTAAAGTGACTCGCCGAAAAGTCACCGGAGACTCGCCGGAGTTTCACCGGAGACGCGCTTTACCATAAAAACCGGTACTAATGGAATCCTCACGAGCTGATCTACAACTCTATGGGGTTAGAAATGCTAATATACATCGTTATTTACCTCAAGTTTTATTTAAATGATTGGGAAAATTTTAACTCTCATATTTCCAACTATATAGTGTATTTTCTGCAAAATTAACATTTCCAATGAGTAAATTGTCCATTTCTGATCATTATTATGCATTTAACGCGATGAAAAATGGCGGTCAATGACGGTCAACGCAGCTTGTCAATGGCGGTCAACGGTGGTCAACGTGGCGGTTGTCCATGGCCAAATGCTGTAATTTAAAAAAAAAATTTATTTAATTAGGTAATTTATAGATTAAATTAATTCATAGTTTTATTTTTTAATTTATTAACAAGATTAACATTAAAGATAATGAGTATATTTGTCTAAATAAAAAATATGTAATTTCTTTTCCTTCCAAATTTAATATGAAACCAAACAATAACAATTAATTTTTACACTATTTTCCTCTCATCACCTCTCCATTCCTCTCCTCTTTTCTCCTTTCCTCTCCGCTCCTTTTTTTTTTTTTTTTGGTCTTAACCACGAGGTGTCCTGGGGAGGACCCCAACTATGGGAGACACCTTTAAGCTCGTACCACAACCCAGACTAGAAGTCCCCGCTCGAATCGGGAGGCACAAGTTCTCTCAACAAAGGCGACTTCCCTGCAACTCGAACTGGGGAGCAAACACAGTCAAGCCATTTAAGGAGACTCCATTGCCAGTGGAGCCAACACTTTGTTAGTTTCCTCTCCTCGCCTTTCTTAAAACCAAACACCACCGAAGTCTTTTTGCATTAACAATGTAACTTTCCAAGAAATATTGATCAATTTCACTTTGTTTTCAAGACTCTTCGCGATGTAGAAAGAAGGAGAAATGTTCGCTGAATAACTTACCTATAAACAAATCAAAGTACGAATTGATTTCTATTTTACTAATTATGATCTTGATCGCGCAGCCACTATGCAGATATAATTATTCGAATCGATCAACAACACTGAACGCAGATTGAGGTTCAAGATCGTCCCACGTAAAAGAAGAAAAACACTCTTTAAAAATCAAAGCAGTCAATTCTTTTGATAATGAAGGCTTGAAATAGTGTTAATCTTATTTTAATTTAACCTACTCGGATGTATATGTACCAAACATGATCAAATTTATACAAGAAATTACCATTGATTGCTCCTTTCGCAAAGCAAATTTTGACTTTATTTTGTTCTGAAAAGAGCTGGAGATTGCCTTGGTACATGCACTGAATTTTCTGGATAGTCAAGTTGTGGTGGAACCTTATTGTATATGAACATGAAGGTCCCAAGATGGTCCTGTAAATTGTTTATTAGATCATAAGTTTTAATATTTTGAAAATTACGAAAAATATATATTTTTGATAAAATTTGGTTTAGCTACACAATCGTTGATTTCTTATGTTGATACTTTAAGGTGGTGAGAGATTTTCTTTCTCACAGAATATCGCATTCATTCCAGTATCTACGTATAACAATAATAATAATAAAAATAAAATTTCATTTTCTGATGTATTCATAATCTCTTTCTCACCACAAATTAGATCAGTGTAATAAATTTTTTTTTTTTTTTCCTAAACGATGAGATAAACACTGGGGTTTGAATAGTCCTACGTTGAACAACAATTATTGGGCTGAACTTCCTGTCCAAAGTGAATTTCGCTATTAATTGTAGGACTTACAAAGTTCTACTTCAGAATGTGTGACATGCCATTTGCAATAATCAAGGAAGATGTTAACAAGAAATATAAATAATTTAATTGCTAGTTTTTTGGTCTTAACCACGAGGTATCCTGGGGAGGGCTCCAACTGTGGGAGACACCTTTAAGCCCGTACCATAACCCAGACTAGAAGTCCCCGCTCGAATCGGGAGGCACATGTTCTCTCAACAAAGGCGACTTCCCTGCGACTTGAACTGGGGAGCAAACCCAGTCAAGCCACTTAAGGGGACTCTATTGCCAGTAGAGCCTACACTTTGTTGGTTAATTTCACTTTATTTTGATATGATTAAATCAGGTTCATAAACTAAAAACGTATCAATTCTTCGGAGATTGTGGACCCTTGAGGATTTTTGTTATTGTTTAGGTATCTCCATCCCCTCTCCTCCCCTCCCCTCAAACAATCCTAACAAGAATGAGGAAGGGAATGGGGACATATACAAAATATCAAGGATGGATACGGAGATGTCGATCTCCTCCCGTGCCCATTGTCATCCCTAGAATTAACATATCTAAAAAAATATGTATATACATGTCCAAGACTATTCATATTTACCGCTCTTAACATATATAGGAACAAAAATTTAGTCGTGTCATGATAAATACTACATTATTAATTTATATCACAATAAAAATTATCAATAATGTTAATAGTACCATAGACATATTTTAAGTCCTTTGGATATACATACACTCGCTTTAATACATGAAAAAAAAAAAAGAAGAAGAAAAGAACGAGAGCTGTGGGATGCCATACGACATCACCATGACAAGCGAATAAAATTTTGAGGGATATGTTGTATCATTCTTACATGTGAAATTGAGTATCTCTAACATAAAGTAATTTTTTTTTATCACTGAGGTTTCGTTTGGTATTAAAGTTAAACAGTTATAGTTTAAAAATTATACTAAAATATTTGATAAACACTATCTGCTATAACCTGAAGTCAAATTAATTTAATCAACCACTTTTATAATTAAAAACTTATAGTATTTTTACTATTTTTATCAAAATTGTTACTTAAAAATTATGTTTACCATACATTATTAACTTTTCTTTTATAATTATAATTTTTTTCATAACAATTATATTTTAAAAATTACAACACCTCAATACCAAATAACACCTCAATCCATTGCGCAGAAATTATTTAAACTTTCAATGGTTAGAATTGAAAAACACTTACGGGTTAAAAAACATATGAAATTAGGTAGACAAGTAGTAACCCAGGGACAACTTGGCAATTGCCTTGGTGCATATTGGGTCAACAAAATTCAACTAAAGTCATTAATGATGATAGCGATTGACGTTAAGGATCTCCCACGTGAAATAAATGAATGAAACAAAAGAATTTACGTAAATCTTTTCCTTACGGTTGAAATCATTTCAAAGCACACCGCACAATCCTTTTGATTTTGATATTGAAGCCTTCAAATAGAGCTTTTTTTAATAAGAAAGATAATAACTAATAATTTTTGTTGCAGCGATGCTTACGATACTTTCCAGCGAAAAACGTGCTTCTGTTTGAGGCGCACGAAAATGCCATTGATTGCTCCTTTTGCAAAGCAAAATTTATACTTTATTTTGATCTGGAAAGAGCAAGAAACTTGCCTTGTCTTATCAAAAGGCTCTTGTGCATGGACTGAATTTTCTTTCCGGTAGTCAAGCTGTGGAGTTAGCAATATCATGAACATTAAATTCTAGAAGTAATAATGTAGTAAATTTCTTAGAATAATGCATTGATTATTTTATTAATAAAACTACTAGTGCATTCTTGATTAAAAGAAATAAGATAAGAGAAGAGAAATGTAAAGGAGAGAGATGAAGAAAAAAATAAGATAAAAATAAAAGCAATCTCAATTTCATCACATAAAATAATTTTTTATTCTTTTATTAATTTCTTTTTCCTTTCTTCTTTTCTCTCCTCTCCTTTTCTTTCATTTATTCAAACTAAATATGCAACAAAGTCCTAGAATTAATCATAAATCAAAAGCAAAAGCAAAGCCTAAAAAGGGAGGGACAAATGTTATATATTAACCAAACCACAATTTCATGTAAATGGAGAGCAATAATTGGACTCAAAAAAATGTGTTTCATGACAACCACTAGCTATGATAGAACACCACTGGGTCCACTACCTAGAAGAAATTATATGAAAGACAGAAAAAGAGTTCACATGATGCTCTGATGTCCACCCCAAGTGTGAGGAAGATGCTGCCAACACATAACAAATTTGGTCCAAGCATCCAAGCACTTCTCTACAAATACCGCCAATTCAAAGTAAACTTCCAAGAGCACTTTTCTAAAAGTTAAGCACATAGGTAAAATGTGGAAATCACTATTAGTAGGGTAAATTTATTAATTACCCCCTTCCTCACATGTGGCAAAAAATTGAAAGGTTTTTTTGTCTTAGATAAGTAACTACTCTAACATAATAGGTTCATGTGAAATAAAAAATTGTTCTAAATATTTGGAAATAAGAATTCAATATTTTAAGTTGCTCTATTTTAGTATAGTTTCAGATAGATATATGATTCTAAATAATATTAGTAATAACGTGCATAAGTGAGTGATAAATGACTTTTATTGTCCGCTCGCATATATTTAGAAAGTGTTTATATCCCATAAAATTATGTAATGACGAAACCATTAGACAAATTTAAGTAAAATTCTAAACGTAAATATAAGTAACTAATAATGCAAAATTTTCAATAAAAAGAGGAAAATAAAAAACAAAAAAGGTTCAAAAGGAGCATGTCGCCCTTCAATAATGTTGGTTGACACGTGATATTAATTGGAGATGAATGGCAATTTGCCAACGCATTATTTTGGGGGGTGTGACTGTGAATTGATGGCATCTGAAACCCGAAAGGAGCCAAAAGCAATACGTGACGTTACCTATTTCTGAAAGCGGTAAATAACGTTTGGTGGGATTCAGAAATTGAGAAAAAGGCTTTGTTTCGGGATCAATTTAAAATATGTACTGCAAAAGTAACTCGAGAAAAATGGAATTTCGTTTTCAATTTTGGAGATAGGCACGTCTATTTTGATAGAAATATTGATTAATGATCCTTAATTTACACTTGAAATGGTTAACTGTAAATGGTATTAAAAAAAAGTCAATGGACAAGATTCAATTACATAAACTTTTTAGTTTTAAAGAGGAATTCAGGGTGAGTGTTTGAGATTACAAACCCTAAATGCTTTTATTTCAGCACACACGAAAGCACTTCTGAATGGCAAAGCACAACCACCCAAAATTCAAAGAACGCTTAAATTTCTTAAAAAAAATTCGTGTTTTCATCTGGAAATTGGAAGTTAAAACTGCAAGAAGAATCAAGATTACGAATTACCCACAAAAAAGAAAAAGAAAAAGTAGCATTTGGCATTTATGGATAAAGAAAGCAAGTAAAAAGCGCAAAGAAGAAAGTGATGAAAATAGTGAAACGTTTCATGTGATCATGGTTCTTTAACGAGGGTGTGGACCCGTTGATCAAATGAAACTGATCGTGAATCGTGATTCAAGCATTACCCTATCTATCAACGGAGAATTCAATGGCTAAGGGACCACGCGGCCGGTAATTTTCATGTATCACACCCTTCACAGTAGAGGTGGGGGAGGGGATACCATGGTCCCTTAATAAATCATTTAATTTTCACAATAGGAAAATAGTTTGTCTATTATAACAAAGAGGTCCCTGGCTTTATTGTAATAATCTAATCGCACTTATAATATTAAGTTCTGACAATCACAATCACAATGTAAGAATACGCAAGCTAAACTTAACAGTAGCACATCTTTAGCTAATTTGCGTATTCATTGTGATTTTATCACTTAACGTATTTTTTCACAAAGCAAATCTATCAACTTTAATTTATGACTTTTTGTATTTTACTTTACATTATTTTAGTATAACTTTATAGTTATGCTAGATTCCCACGTTAATTAACTACTTTACTGAAAGTCTAAAAAGTTCTTCCGTCTTGTAGTGGCTTGTCAAAAGAAACGGAATCATAAACCAAAGGCTATCAATTATTTTGCAGTAAAGGTCGAGAATTCGTTTGGAATAAATCCCCCAACTACGTCCTCATTCGAAAGAAAATGAAAATTGAGTGACCTTGGTGTCATTATCCCATAAAATAATTGGAAATTTCAAGAAAGAAAAACCCTAGTGAAATTCTCCTCTTTGAGTATGTAGTTGCCTTAAGAAATGGCTGCAGAAATATATTATTTTGTTAATGTTGGTTGGTGGAGGCAGTGGGCTCACCTGTATTAATTTTTTTTATGTCATCAATTCATTTGTACTTTTCGTCGGAGGATGGCCACTCAATGGTAATAGAGCTCGCATTACCACAAATCAATTTCGTGGCTTGCATCTTCAGTCGAGAGACAATTCTCTCTTGTCCCTTGGATAAATCGTTCGGACCTCTTTACAGTATATGCATGTATGCATATCACTTTGAATTATCAACGACCAGAAGTTATCTGTCATTTTTGTTTGAATGTCTTGTACTGAATTTTAAAGTTGTAGATATTACAAATAAAAATGTTTTTATAAACAGAAATTGATTTTTTTTTAATCACAATAATACAATCACAACTAATATAGCATAGTTTAATTAAATCACAATTAATATGATATGGTCTAAATTTTTATTCCCACAAATATTAAAAAGATGTCTAATTTACCCACAAATTACAAAGGAGATGCCTACCTCTACGTCATAATTTAATTACGAAAGGAGGTTAGTGAGTTTCTATTAACATACTCGAACAGAAGTCGACTACTCAGTTTATATAAGTATTAGATTTTGTTATATCCTTAATGTACCATTATTAATTGCTTATATTTACGTTTAAAATTTTACTTAAATTTGTTTAAATGGTTTTGTCATGACATAACTTCATGGGATATGAACTCTTTGTAAATGTACGGGAGAGAAGAAAAAAAAAAGTCATTTGTCACTCAATTATGTCTAAAACTCTACTTAAATAATGCAACTTAGAACATTGAATTCTCTTTTCCAAATATTTAGAATAATCTTTTATTTCACATGAACCTATTATGTTAAGAGTAGTTATTTATTCACTTGAAAATATGCGACACATGATCATAATCTTTTATTCACTTGAAAACAGCGTTTATCATTTTGAGTCACACGTGCATGGGCCCAAAGCCTGAAAGCATCACAAGCCACAAATCACCGGGAAGGAATAAGGATACATAGAGCTGGCCATTTTGTGCGAGAGGATTTGCATACAGTACTAGTCAATGAACCATCAATAATGAGTTTGAACGAATTATTGAAGTTATGCGACATGCGTTAACTTTATTCTTGGGACTGCCTTGTGCATCATTAATGTTTTCCTAATAGTATTCAAAAAAGAAAGCTCACATTTAATATCTTGTCAATTCTTTTTTCTTTCATAAAGCTCTCATTTAATATGATAGAAATTTACAACCATCCACTTGTTTGTTTTGTCTTTTTTAAAAATACACAAATATTTTTTTTTCAGCGCGCCACCTGAAGTTTATTTTTTGTTGCATTCGTCCACTTCCGTATAATTTCTGTTAGTGAATTTAACGGAATAACCTTTTTACCCCTCAAAATTATAATTTAACCCAAAATAAATAAAAATTGGAGATAAATTGGTTGAATTTAATTTTTTTCAAAGGTGGATGCTAGAAATTGGAGGAAAATAATGTTTGTTACTAAATTTAGAAAATTTGTATTTATTTTTTTGGAGGAAAATAGTGTTTGTTGCTTGCTAGATTTAGAAAATTTGTATTTATTTTTTCTCTTTCAAAAAAATAAATACAAATTTTCTAAATTTAGCAAGCAACAAACACTATTTTCCACCAATTTCTAGCATCCACCTTTGAAAAAAATTAAATTCATCCAATTTATCTCCAATTTCCATTTATTTTGGGTTAAATTGTAATTTTGAGGGGTAAAAAGGTCATTTCGTTAACATTCCGTTAAATCCACTAACGGAAATTAGACGGAAGTGGACGAATGTAACAAAAAGTAAACTTCAGGTGGCGCGCTGAAAGCTGAAAAAAAAAGTGTTTGTGTATTTTTTAAAAAGACAAAAAAAACAGGTGGACCATTGTAAATTTCCCTTAATATGAATAAAGGAAATTATTTGTTCCATTTAATCCAAATATATGCATCACAATAAAGAGTAGTATTATTTCAACTTAAATTTTTAATTTAAAAGTTTGACATAAATTTTAAGTAGTTGATTTTAAATAATCAAGTATAAGATATTAAAAGAAAAAGTAATATTTAATGTTGGTTATTCATCCATCATTGAATTTTTTGAAGTCAATAGCTCTAGATTTGTGTTAAAATTTTAAATTAAAATATCATAACACTATATTAGATTAAGGAAGTATTCATTTAAACATCCCCTCACACAAATACTAGTGATGTAGGTATATCTATTGGAGGGTGGTGTATTTCACCATTACTGGATGTAAATCTTTAATTATGTTACGTAGATTTTAGTACAAACTCCTAATATGAAAAAAAATTAGGAACTAAAAGGTGTTGGCATAAATTCAAACTCCAGTAAGTTTCGGATTGTAACATCGGTAAATTGTAATCAAATAAAAAAGAAATTGTAAAAACAAAAAAATGTTGGGTGTAAAATTTCTTTTACAGAGGGACCCATAAGAAAAAGGGTAAAAGTTTTATAAGGAGCCCACACGTATGTTGAATAGTGAAAACGGTCACAGATGGCCCTACTGACAGTTGGGGAAAAGATACAGTCACACGTCTTTTCAAAGATTGTCTTAAACAAACCAACTAGAAACTGGCCAAGTGTCCCCTCCAAAACACCAATCATTCTCCACTCGCAGTCACTGAGGGCCTATTAAATACGTGGGCTGTTAACAGACTCACCACTTGTGCAAACAAGATACGTGTAATTAAATTTAAGTATGATAATTTTATAAATAAATAAATATATAGTAATTTTTTGATTCAGGATCATAAAGTACAGAAAATATTTAAAAAAATTTTAAAATCGTAAAATTTTAAATACTTAAATTTAAAGCGCTTAAACCGTATAATTTATGTGTTTTTTCAAACATTTTCAAACTTTAAAATTTTAGATTAGAATATTTCTGTATATATATGTATATATATTTTGTAATATTATTTATTTATTGTATAGGTTATTTATTTATTGTATAGGTGACACGGTTTTAAAATTTCTTCCCGGTCACTCGCTGTCACTGATTCATCGTTTTACCGGTGTGCTTATCATCACTCACTCAGCACTTATCATCACTCACGAGTCACGGTCGGCGTTACCTATCCCTTCCAGTACGTTCTCACAAAATGGACCCCGCACGGATCCAAACAATTCTAAAAGTTTTTGCTGTCACCTGATTTTGCCACGTATAAAGTGCTTTAACACGTTTCACGCTCCCCTTCTCGCCTTCACTCGTGTCACCTCGTACGTGCGGTCCAATGAGACTTAAGGAAAATTTAAAATGTGAAAAAGGTGAATTAACAGTGAGCCCCTATATTTTGACCAAATTGTAAGAACAAGGTTTGCGTTTTTCTTTTCTCAGGAATCATCGGTAACTAGGAGTGATAATTGTAAAGTAGAGATGATCTAAAATTTTAAGTGAGGAGTTCAACTATAACACGATTAAATATTGAAGTAATTATGACCTATTAACTTATTAATAATATATTAGAATTATGCTATATTTATCATATTTTCTAAAAAATATTCAGTTTTGTTGGAATAAAAATTGATCCAAATTTAATCACATAGCATTATGATTTATGAAATAGTTTTAAAAAAGTATATTAATGTAACGATAATTGGTGACACACTAATGACTCTATTTTATTTATTTAAAAGCAATGATACGCTTACAAATTTAGGATCCAAAGTTTATGTTTTGGATAATATAATAGTATTGAGATGAGTTGATAATTACTCCTTATTATTGTATTGAGTTTATATTTTAATTTTCGATCCTACTAATAAACATGTCATATCTGTTTTGACACATCATGCTAACTTGAATTATCACTTTTATTATTGTCAAATTTTATTATTTTATTACTAATTAATACTTTAAATGTTATATTTCTGAAATTAGCTTATTCAGAGGTCCATTTGTTTCAAAACTTTTAGGAGTATAACAGTTAAATATTCAATTTTATTGATAGAATATAGATTCGTCTTGTGGAGACTCATATGAAAGAAACGTATAAACCATGTCTTTACCTTGTGATTCCATTACAAATTAGGGACCCAAATACAATTACTCCAAACAAAAGCAGTCCCTTGGGCTATTATTTTGCATGGTCAAGCTTCACTAGGAACCAAGCACCAATGATAGCATTGAACGGGGGCCACAGCCCACTCTCTTCTCGCCACGTGTCGCTCCAACTTCCCATTTTCTCTATATATACATGCCATTGGTGCGGAGAAATCATACACAGATTACCAAGCTAGTTTCGAAAGTTAAAAGAGTGTTGAGTCGAGTGGGAAGTGAGAATTGAGAAGGAGAGTTGAGTTCGGAGACAGCAAGACGAAACAGCTCTTCTTCCAATAAATCTCAAAAGCATTTGTTTGGTTTTATTTAAAGCAATTTTCTCAGCAAACTCTTCTTCTAATAAATTTTAAAGCATTTGTTTGGTTTTTATTTAAAGCAATTTTCTCAGCGAAGTTTTCAATTTTTTCTCTAAAATTTTCCTGGGAAAATGTTTATCGAAAATTTCAAGGTTGAGAGCCCAAATGTGAAGTACACAGATCATGAGATTCACTCTGTGTACGATTATGAAACCACTGAGCTTGTTCATGAGAACAGAAATGGCACTTATCAGTGGATTGTCAAGCCCAAAACTGTCAAATATGAGTTCAAAACCGATGTTCATGTCCCTAAACTTGGGTATGTTAGAGAAAAAAAAATCTAATTTTTTAATGTAAAAGATTTTTTGTTTTCGTTATCATGCGGTTTATTTTGGTGGGTCAATTTCAAAACTAATTTTTTTCATACATTTTTTATGATTTTGATAGGGTTATGCTTGTGGGTTGGGGTGGAAACAACGGCTCAACTCTCACGGGTGGTGTTATCGCGAATCGAGAGTGAGTTCATTCTTAAATTTTTTTGACCTATTCTTAATAGCTTTTGCATTTCAACATTTTTATCGATGTAATTGTCGTTGTCAGGGGAATCTCCTGGGCCACAAAGGACACTGTGCAACAAGCCAATTATTTTGGTTCACTTACCCAAGCATCAGCAATTAGAGTTGGGTCTTACGATGGAGAGGAGATTTATGCTCCATTCAAGAGCATTCTCCCTATGGTAATTTTGTGAAAATGAACTGTGTTTGCTGTTATTTTTTCATAATTGGTTATAGATTAAGTTAAAATTTCTATTTTAATTTGCTTGTAAATTCAGGTGAACCCAGATGACATTGTGTTTGGAGGATGGGACATTAGTGACATGAACTTGGCTGATGCCATGGCCAGGGCTAGAGTGTTTGATATTGATCTTCAAAAGCAACTTAGGCCTTACATGGAATCAATGGTCCCACTTCCTGGAATCTATGACCCTGATTTCATTGCTGCCAATCAAGGGTCGCGTGCCAACAACGTGATCAAAGGAACCAAGAAAGAACAAATGCTACAAATCATCAAAGATATTAGGTACATGTAGTTAGTTAATTACTTGTTTTGGCTACAAGGGCTTTAATTGATTTTAAGGCATTGATTTGTGTTTGTTTGTGTTGATTAGAGAGTTTAAGGAGAAAAACAAGGTGGATAGGGTTGTTGTACTGTGGACTGCTAACACTGAGAGGTACAGTAATGTGATTGTCGGGCTAAATGACACAGTGGAGAACCTTCTTGCTTCACTGGACAAAAACGAAGCTGAGATTTCTCCTTCCACCTTGTATGCTATTGCTTGTGTTCTTGAAAATATCCCTTTCATCAATGGAAGCCCCCAAAACACCTTTGTACCAGGTTCTAAAGCTTTGTGATCTTTGGTTGGTTCAGTTAGTTTCATAGGGAAGTATGAGGTTATGCTTTAGTTTGTTATCCTAAATTGGGTTGTGTTTGCAGGGCTTATTGACTTGGCTATTAGGAGGAACTGTTTGATTGGTGGAGATGACTTCAAGAGTGGGCAGACTAAGATGAAATCTGTTTTGGTTGATTTCCTTGTTGGGGCAGGAATCAAGGTATATAAGGAGATTTCATTCTAATGCCCCTGTTAATTTAATATTGCTTTAACTTTATTGAAAAGCTACCTAGGAAAGTGATTTCTTAGTGATTTTTCTGTATGATGATGATATTGACTGGTTGCTTTGTCTGATTAATGTTGATATGGTACACAGCCAACATCAATTGTTAGCTACAACCACTTGGGAAACAATGATGGAATGAATCTTTCAGCTCCTCAAACCTTCCGCTCCAAGGAGATTTCCAAAAGTAATGTTGTTGATGACATGGTCTCCAGCAATGGTATTCTTTATGGGCCTGGTGAACACCCCGACCACGTTGTGGTCATCAAGGTAATTTCACCTTGATTAATAAGTGAAATGTTTACTGCAGTCATGTATATGCATGTCCTTAAATATTGTGACCACTGACCAAGTGTGGCCAGCAGAGTTCTTGTCACATTGTATTGTAAATACTTCATTACTTTGTTAGTTGGTGGGTCTGACTGTTGTGTGGTGGGGTATTTGTGTTTCTATAGTATGTGCCATATGTTGGCGATAGCAAGAGAGCCATGGATGAGTACACATCAGAAATTTTCATGGGTGGCAAGAGCACCATTGTGCTGCACAACACGTGTGAGGACTCTCTTTTGGCTGCTCCAATCATTCTAGATTTGGTTCTGCTGGCTGAACTCAGCACCAGGATCCAGCTCAAAGCTGAAGGAGAGGTTTGTTTATTGCATACTTCAGTTTTTTTGTTTCCTCAACATTAGAATTTTATAGTATCATGGATCTTTGCTTTTGGATTGTTACTGGTTGTGATAAAGTAATAAAAGAAAATATATTATAATTTGGTGTTGAATTTTTTCAGGGCAAATTCCACTCTTTCCACCCCGTGGCTACAATTCTCAGCTACCTCACCAAGGCTCCTCTGGTAGGTGTTCGATGAACCTTCTTGGAAGAATTACATAATGCTCTTTTCTTTATATTAGTCATAAAACTTGATGAATAATTAGTAAGCAAACTTCATTTCTTCTGGGAATTCAGGTCCCTCCAGGCACACCAGTGGTGAATGCGCTGTCGAAGCAGCGTGCAATGCTTGAGAACATTCTGAGGGCTTGCGTTGGCTTGGCTCCTGAGAACAACATGATTTTGGAATACAAGTGAAGAACTTGCAGGGGAGAAAAGTGGAAGAACCGGTATTCCCTTTCTCTGTGACCAATCAAAGCTGTGGTGGTCCATTTAATTACTGATTGTAATGTCTTGTGTCATGAAATTGTGGTTAATATTAGTGTCCTGTATGTTTGCTCTTTTATTTTTTTAATGAAGGTGCTGGAGTGTAGCCCATTGCCTTTGTAGCTCATTTCGGAGCATGCAATCTCTTGTATTGCAAGTAGATAATATATGGAAGTTCATAAATAACTGTATTGCGGCAAATTTGAATCTCATCTAAATCCTTACTTCTTAACTGAATGATCAGCCAACATAATGTTCATCATTCATCAGCCTCTAGTCATAAATTCTTTTGATGACGATCAATCACTTGAGTGGAATAGACTCTTGAGTGGAATAGACTGAACTATTTGATGACGATTTTGATTGATCAACTTTGAATGGTCTCTAATTGAAAAGGGAAAGAGCACTACAATGGTCCCATCATATCTCTTCCTCCATTTCCTGCAAGCATGTGGGGAGCTCATTATTTTTTGTAAGTGGACAAAACTGAAGAGGGGCCATAAATCTGTTCGCAAGCATGCTGATGAAAAATTTAAGACAGTGCCCTACATTATTAATTTATTGAGTGTAGGACAGTGGTCCCTTGGAAATTTTGGAGTCTGATGTCGTTACATGGTTGTTATGATCGGTAAATTTTGATAATCAGGTGCCACAGTATTCCCATATAATTTTCAGCCAACACTTCTAGACCAAAAAGTACCCGAATATGGTCCAGCTTCTTGTTTGCTTCCGCTTCATGTTACACGAGCTAAAGTATGGAGCCACAATAATTGAAGTGTTGTTTGGTCAGTGTTGAATAGTACATTATTGTATTGCTGTAAAACCTGCTGTATTTCTATGTATTACTGCAAGACAAATACTACGTTATTCCAGTCAAAATATGGATGCCTGTGGGACACAACTTTGTATAAACCCCATAGCTTTCTTTTAATGGCCAGAATACATTTTTTATATTCACTTCTGTCAAACTGTGCACATAAATTCAATGTGGCAATCATGGACTTCTAGATCTTTCCTGTTAAGTGAAATTTTCGGATACAGAACAGTGGCTGTTCAGGATTCTACGTTCTGATTGGAACCGTATGCATAATTATAGGATTACATTTTGGCCATACGCGGCACACTTGTGGATGTAAATTTTCTGCCACTATTTTGAGTATGAAAATTATTTGCTTTAATTCAAAACTTCGGGCCTGCTACTGGCTTCTGCTTCAGATGAGAGCTTGCATTATTGCCTGGGGTTGCATAGTGTAAGCTGATTGGGATGGATCGGACACAAGCTGGGCTCGAAAATATTTGGATTTGTACAGCCTAAAATGGACAGACTTGCCCATTGGTTGGGCTGGGCAATACAGTTGAAAAAAGAAGATTTATGTACATGTGCAATCTCTGAATTATTTAATATTTTACCTGCACACCCTCCACCCTAAGTAGTGAATATTATATGTTTTGGGACATTGATTTTTACAATCAAACATCAAATAAGATTACCAGGTAATATTATAGTATAGCCCATATTTCTATCTTCATTATTAGAAGGATATCTATCTCTACAAAAAATTTTATTGGGAGAGAAATAATAGAATTCCCGAGCCTTTCGACCAAGGTTTTGCTGGTGAATAAAATAATGTTTATATATAATGTTTTTGGTAATTATTTCTTCATGTGAATTTTAATTAATTAATTGTGGGAGATTTGTATTTTTTATCTTAAAACAAAATAATTTTATTTGTAGTTTTATTGAAACAAGTGACAGAATGACGGATAAGCGGCGACACTACTTGATGAATTATTTAGTTTTCTTTAATGTTCAAATTTTAGTCTTTTTTTTTTTACTTTTTTCATAAATGATCATGCTAGAGCGAGAAATTTATTGAAAATAAAATAACACAAAAAAACAACAATTTACTGTTTCTTGATATTATTTTTTTCTTTAGAAAGGTTTGGTTTGCCAAATTTAAATTAATTTTTAACGCTTTACATCATCTAACGTCCAAACTCTAGTGCCCAATTAAAAAAAAAAAAACTCAATCCCATGGGGACTTGTTTGCTTTATTGTTGCATTTGTTATTAATTTAGTAACTTCGTTAACATAAACATTGACAAACGATTGTTGAAAGAGACCTTTTTATTAGTTCTGAACTGATACAATTCTAAGAAGGAGATGATAGAATTGGTATGAAACAAAGAGGATATGAAATAGGAAGAAAATCGGGGGCCATCTTCTTCTTCATTAATGTGAATTATATATAGACACTATAAAGAAGGGGGGATGATAGTGGAATTTGATAGTGGAGCATTACTGGATAGTGCAATGGGCGTCAAGTTGGAATTCCAGGTTGGAATCCACAAATGGTGGAATCCATCAAAGCTTGCATTTATAACACTCCTCATTGGATTCACCATTTAGGTATTATTATATGTGTTTAATATTGTCTCGTTAAAACCTTGTCAATAAAACACAGTGGAACAAAATTTGGTTGAAGGAAAAAGAGTACAATGCACAATTATCTCACATGGTTGCATAGTTCTTCTCTTCAAAATATACTCCTCCTAATGACGTTTGACGTGATTTTAAATTACCTCATTAAAAAACATTACCAGTAAAAACCCAATGGAAAAACTTGGTCAAAAAGAAAAAAGAGTATAGTGCACATGTGTCCAATATTACTGTGATTCTTCCCTTATAAGATTACACTTTTCTTGATAAATGCTCTTTCTGATGAGTACTCCTCCTGAACACAATATTTATTAGTTTGATAATTTGTTGAAGTAATGCATGCCAGTGCCATAAATAATTTTTTCCAAAATAACGTAGGTAAAACTTTTATAAATATGTTAGCTAAGTTATCTGTGGAGCGTAATTGTCTGATATCAATCTTCTTGTTTTGTTGGAGCTCATGAGTGTAGATTTGGGTGAAATATATTTTGTGCTGTCCCCTTTAATGTATCATCTTCTGAGTTGAGCTATACATGCAACATTATCTTCATATATCACTATTGTGATGTTTGAACTTAAAGATATTCTACAAGACTTTGAATATGATAGATTATAAATCGCAACAATACGCATTCTCGACTAGTTTCATGTAGTGCAAGAATTTCAAAGTGGTTAGAGGATGTTGTGACAAGAGTATGTTTTGTAGACTTTCAAGAAATTGATGTGCCATCAAAAGTAAAAACATATAATGTTTATGAACAAGCTTTATGAGAATTAGACAAATAACTTGCGTAAGCCTAACCAACAAGTCCTAAATTTTTTGTTAGTTCATTAGAATAAAATAAACCCAATCAATTGTTCCTTGAAGATAACCAAAAATGTGTTTAACATCATCCTATTGTTTTCTACTTGGTTAGGAGCTGAATCGAGCTAATATGTTAATAGAAAATGCTATGTCTGGTCTAGTACATTGTGTCAAATACATCAAAGCACTAATTATATTTAGATATGATATTTCAGGATCAAATATATGTTCATTATCCTCTTTAGGATGGAAATGATCCTTTTTAGGATCAAGTGACCACACTATCATTAGAGTACTCCATGGGTAAGTTTTATCCATATTAAAACGTTTCAAAAATTTTTAAGTATAAATTGACTGATGGATAAAGATATCATTAGGTATGTGCTCGATCTGTAACCTGAAACAATACCTAGTTTTCTCAAATTTTTTATTTCAAATTCATTTTTTAGACAGTCAATAGTCTTTTGTAGCCTGGATAGTGGAGAGGGTGTCAAGTTGAAATTCCAATTTGGAATCCACAAATGGTGGAATCCATCAAAGCTTGCATTTATAACGGCATTTGTTTAATATTGGCTTATTGTTGAATTTGTTGAGAGAGTCATAGAAAATTAGAGACAATACAAAAACATTTACTGTCAATTTTTGTGTTTTAATTTCTTTTTTCATAAAAATAAATCTATATTTTTACATATTTGTGAAAATATAAAAAAAATAATATTTTCATGAAAGTATTAAATTATATAATTTTAATTTTGGTTATTTTCTTTTTACTATTTAACAAATAGGAGCAACAATTATTGCACTCTAACATTTTACTACTAATGAATTACAAAATCTTATATTTTACTACTTTTCCGTTAGTTGACATACAAAATATCAAATTTTCCCTAACTTTAAGGAAAAAATGATTAATTATCTATAAAAATAAATTATTAGTTAAGTATAAATCACCATACTAAACAATTTTTCATTGAATTAAATAAATATAAATTTAATTATTAATTATAAAAAAAAATAAAAAAATAAAAAAACTATAATTTGTATGTTATCAATTAAATATAAACTTTATTATTTAATATTTGAAATGTCTGTGATTTTATATATTTATGTATGCATGTGTTTGTATATATGTTTGTTTGTTAATTTTATTGATAATTAATAATTACAAACTAAGTTGACATTTAATTAAATGAAAAATTATTGTAATGTATTACAATAAACCTTAGGTTACCGGTTATTTTTTTGTTGTTGGTATAAATATAAACTTTTATTTTATATTTTAGACTTTTGATACAATAGTGAAAACTATTAGTTTTTATTAGAATTTGTGTATTTTTTCCTTAAAGTAAGGGTGAAATTATTATTTTATAGGTCAACTAATAATCAACTAACAAAAAAAAAAGTAGCAAAATGTAATATTTTATAACTGTTTAGTACTAAAGTATTGTGGTGCAATATTCATTGTACTTAATTGTTGTTTCACAATAACTTGAGCAGTAAAATAAAATAATCTTTTTAGCTATAGTTAAATTTCCAATTCATTTAAAATGACAGTAGTTGTAGATATGTCCTTGTTATGAGGGTAAATGTTTTTTCTTCTCTATAGTAAGAATCAATTACTTCCTTGTATTTTCAATCTAAAATGTTGAAAATCTATTAATTTCCAATTAAATTTTACTTAATTAGTCTCCACTCTTCACCTGCTGCATGTCAAAATTCTTTGAAATTTAATATCTAAATTTTAACAAAATCTTTCCGACAGAAAGGTGTAACAATGTTTTAACTGATTTGTTCGTTATATTCAACTCTGTGTTGGCCTTTATTTTTGTGTTGATCTTTATTTTATACCTTTTAATTGATGCTATGGCTGACTTTAACCTTGTACAATCTAGGAATCTTCGTTTCAGCTAAACGTACACCTTGCGAGTCTATTGACAATTAGAACCCGGGTAGTGGCCTATGCTTTCACGCAAGAATAATTTATTAAAGAGTTAAACAATTTCGATCATAATGATGCTTGAGTTTTTTATTGCCTTGATGTTGTTGTCATTTACATTGAACCATCAAGCATGTGTAAGTCATATAGATAATTCACAGGTGATTGTATACAGGCTTCGAAATCAAGGCCTGCATTTTCGATGCCAACGCTTTCAATAAGTTAAGAGAATATTGAAAGACAATATTTATTCATAATGGTTTACAGAACGGCCATGGAAAAAATTATAAAATCATATCGTGCTGATAGATTTTTATATTATTTAATATTGTATGGTGTTAACGTGTTTTATCATTATTTTTTAATTAACTATAAAATTATATAGTTTTAAAGGTAGAATGATGCCGTCATTCTGATAATTTTTCTAGACATATATATATATAGTACTCTTAAGAATATATATTCACAACTTTATTAGCATTTCCACATTAATTAACTCTTCAATAATTTCTCTCCTCTTTTGTCTTTCACAATGGTTGATGCGATCATTTCCGTTGTATTGGAGCAGCTGATTTCGATGCTGAAGAGGCAAAAGAATAATTGAGTCTTGTAACTGGTGTCGTAAAACAAGTGAAAAAGGTTACCAGGAATCTTCGAGTCATTCAAACTGCGCTGGTTGATGCTGAGCAAGAGTGTCGGATTCTATCTGGATCAGCTCAAAGACGCCTTATACGACATGGAGGATATGTTGGATGAGTGGATCACTGCTAGGCTCATATTGCTGTAAAGACAGGGAGTTTATGATGTCAGTTCTGCTGCTCCCAAGAAGCCGGTATGTTCCTTCTTTGTCTCCCCTTGCTCTGGTTTCAAACTAGTCGTTTAGGGTCGGGATACATAGTACTGCCTTGATTAATATATCTGATACACGTGGCTGATACGAAGAGAAGATTGTTCTAAAGAGCAAGTTGTTATGTGATAACAGTCAACAACAAAATGCCATTCATATCATCTCTCCTGTCAGGATGGGTGGTATCGACAAGACGATTCTTGCTCAATTTGCTTACAATGATAATGATATGTAATAAATAATTTCGAGAAAAGAATTGTGGGTGTCTATATCAAACTTTTTTGATGAGTTTAGGATTGCAAAAACGATCATTGAAGTTTTATCTCCCAAATTTAGGTGAATTAAATTCACTTATAGAACACATACACATCTATATGAAGAATTTGATTGATTTGCAACTATCGTTTGAAAAGGAAAAGCAAATATCTTATACGCTTGCAAAGCTGCAGTGGATGGATGATGAAATTGAAGCAAGCTATGAAGCAATGGGTGAAGCTGGAGGATCACCTCAAAATCTAGGGTCATTACAAATAGATTTCTATAACGGCAAGTTCTCCAGTTGGATAATGTCATTAAACAAGAAGCTAAGTCTTGAAGATTGTAGACCTAAGATTATACCTCCATTGGGAAAATAGTGAGATATGTACATTCTGCAAATAGTGGGTGACGAATTTTTGGAATACAAAGTAATCATATTCAGGCCACATCTTTATGTTCATCAATTACTCTATTTCTTGAATTGAAAAAACTCAAACTTATGTGTATTTTTTTTCATTTGAGAGCAGTAAGATTGTCGAAAAAGACGGTGTTACAATCATGCCCAACTGAAGTGTCATCACCCAATCCGGACCTGGTAAGATATTGCCCGCTTTGAACCTTATTAAGGCCCGCACGATTTTGTTCTTGGGGCGCCCATACACTCTAAAACGCGTCTTACCGATTAAGGTGTGGATCACCTCTTATAAACCTAGCATCTCTCCCGTAGTTTGTCAATGTGAGATTCGCCTAGGGTATTACATACACCCCCTGAAATGCAAGTTATGCAACTCAAGAGGGGGGAGGGGGGTGAATTGGGCTTTTAAAAATATGCAATACAATTCGCACAACAATTTAATCTATTGCATTAATCAAATAAAAAATAATAAATTCAATCAAGCACAATATTAAAAGAGTAAGGGAAGAGAAAATAAACACAAGGATTTTTACGTGGTTCGGCTATCCCCGCCTACGTCCACGCCTCCAAGCTCACCCGGCTTGAGGATTTCACTATCCAAGCCTCCAAATGCTTCAAATGTTTACAATTGACTTCCAAGGTGTCAACGAACCTTTACAACAAGAGATTATCTTCCCAATCTCTTCACCCTAAGTGTTTCTCACACTTGTACACTCACAATTTGATGAGAAATGAAAATCACAACAATGAAACTCTCTTTAAGAGTGGATAACAAATTATAGCTCAATAATGATTCAATAAATGATGATTTGCGAAATGGAAGCTCAATATATGCTCTATGATCTTATTTTTGCTTGCATTAGTTTTTAAAATGAAGTTGAAGTTAAGTTTTTATAGTTAGAGCCCGAAAACTAGCCGTTATAGCCAAATTCCAGCGCCCAAGTGATTAGCCGCTTGATTTATCTGGCTAGCCGCTTGTAACAATGATATTACTGTTATTTTTGAATTTTGCTACAGTAATACTGTACACTAAAATTACACTTTGGCCCAAAACTTTTTATAATTCTATTATGGCTCAAAACATCATAAAACTTTGTAAATAGGTCCAATTTTAGAATTTTCTAATAATAATTGTCTTTCCAAAACTTTTTAAAATTATGCTATAGCCCCAAATATATTATTATTTCTCAAAGAGGTCATTTTTTACATAATACCCATATTTTTCAAAGTTCTCAAAACCTTTCACTTTAGTCTAAAATATTCATAAATTATAGTGTGGCCCAAAACATTTCAAATGTTTGTAAAAAGGTTCAACTCCGAAATTCAATAATAATACTTATTAAAATCAAAGATTTCAAAACTTTGCATTTAAGTCTAAATTACTCAAATCCACAAAATACTTTACCTTATAAAAATAAAACCGTTTAGTTTATGAAAAGTAATTATTTAAATTAATCTCTTGAGATTCTCAAATGATAAATCATGCATCAATTAAATCATACTGGCTTTACAAGAATTTATCGCAATAATTTGTCTGTTGAGCTTTAAACTTTATTCTTGATTTCGTCGTTAGCCGTTGAGTGTCTTGAGCTTGATTTCACTTGATTCACTTGCATAAATATTATCCTTCAAAAACTAGTGAAAATGTGAAATATAATATTTATTAAATTTATTTAAGACACATGTTTGTTATCATCAAAATTACAATATGTGTAGCATTTTAGGTTAACACCCCCCTTAGAGATTCAGCATCGTCGCTGAGGTTTGTCCTACCATTGCTCAAGAGGACACGTAGAGCCACTCCGATACCATCTGTCATGACTCAACCCAGACTTGGCAAGATATTGTCCGTTTTGAGCCTTAACAAGGCCTGCACAGTTTTATTTCTACGACGCCCATACACTCCAAAATGCTATAAACTCAGTCTCGTGCTTTATTGATGTGGTATTTGCTTGGGGTGTTATATACACCATCCTTAGGGACTCAGCATTCTCGATGAGGTTTGCCCCACCATTGCTTAAGAAGACACGTGGAGCCACTCTAATACCATCTATCATGACCCAACTCCGACCTGGGAAGATATTGTCCGCTTTGGGCTTTAACAATGCCCTCACGATTTTGTTTTTAGGGCACTCATGCACCCTAAAACGCATCTTTTCAATTAAGGTGTGAACCACCTCTTATAAACCCAGCATCTCTCTCGTGCTTTGTCAATGTGAGATTTGGTTAGGGCGTTACACACACCCCTCTTAGGGTCTCAGCATCCTCGCTGAAATTTGCCCCACTATCGCTCAAGAGGACACGCGGAGCCGCTTTGATACCATCTGTCATGAACCAACCCCGACCTAGCAAGATATTGTCTGCTTTGGACCTTAACAAGGCCCTCACGGTTTTGTTCCTTTGGGTGCACTTACATTCTAAAACGTGTCTTGCCAATTAATGTGTGGATCATCCCTTATTAACCTAGTATCTCTTTTGTACTTTGCCAATATGGGATTCACCTAGGGTGTTATATACACCCTCCTTAGGGACTTATTGTCCTCGCTGAGGTTTGCCCCACCATCGCTCAAGAGGACATGCTAAGCCGCTCTGATACCATCTGTCATGACTTAACCCAGACCTGGCAAGATATTGTCAGCTTTGGGCCTTAACAAGGCCTGCACGATTTTGTTTCTAGGGTGCTCGTACACTCAAAACATGTCTTGTTAATTAAGGTGTAGATCATCTCTTATAAACCTAGCATCTCTCCCATGCTTTGTCAATGTGGGATTTGCCTAGGGTGTTACATACACCCTTTTTAAGGACTCAGCGTCCTCGCTGAAGTTTATCTCACCATTGCTCAAGAGGAGATGTGGAGTCGCTCTAATACCATCTGTCGTGACCTAACCCAAACTTGAAAAAATATTGTATGCTTTGGGCCTTTAACAAAGCCCGTACGATTTTAAAATTTACATTTTTCTTTGAAGGAAAGAAGTAAATAAGAAGGGCTCCTTATAGAATTGATAGTGCACTAGTATTGAAAGATATATGGTGCTATTGTGATCAAGCAACAAAATAGGGCTGAAAAAGCCATTAAACCTATCAAGTCAACCCACAACTTGTTCTGATCAAGCCCCAAAAGTCTCTCGACAATTTTTTTTTTCACATCTGTATTAGATATGAAGAATTGTCTCCACTTTGTGCTGGCCATTTGCAACTGTTTATATTAAGTAATATCAGGACCAATTTCAGGATTTCGGGAAGGTTTATCTAGCTGATGATGAAACCTTGAAGATCACGGAAAGGGAGACATCCGATTAAAATTACCAAATCAGACTATATGGAAGCTACAAGGAGTGAGACACATTCTTGGCCTTAAAAAGGAATTTGATCTCCTTGGGATCACTTGATGAAGAGGGTTACTGTACAACCTTCTCAGGTTATGAATGGAAGATTATGTTAGTTAGCTGCACTTAGGACTGCAAAGCTATTCACGTTTTGGATAATTGTTTTATGTTTCAGTTGTTATTAAATTAAGTTTGTCCTAGTCTTTAGGAAGTTGTTAGTTTGCTCAACACGTATCAGCTCATGGCTTGATTCTCGGTCACTTAGTTTGTCAATTTTTATTATATATTGTAAGCTTAATGCATTAAAGAAATATGAATTTCCAGTTTCGGATTCCCGCATATCTTTCACAAGAATTATATCCTTTAAGACAGCCAAGTCTATATGGAATATGCAGGAGATGAAAAGATAAAAGGAATGCAAAACTGGAAATTCATATTTCTTTTATGCATTAACCTTACAATATATAATAAAAATTGACAAACTAAGTTACCGAGAATCAAGCCATGAGCTGATACATGTTGAACAAACTAACAACTTCCTAAAGACTAGGACAAACTTAATTTAATAACAACTGAAACATAAAACAATTATCCAAAACGTGAATAGCTTTGCAGTCCTAAGTACTGCTAAATAACACTCCTTCATGCACTAGGAGCTGCAAACTCCAAATCTTTGCCAATCTTCATCCTTTTAATCTGCAACTTGGGCTTCAACTTCTTGTTGCTGAGGTTTTTCTTTGCAAATTGGTGCTTCATGTCCAGTCTGATTGCATTTGGAACATTTTGCATCGGGTCTCCTCCAATTAGGGGTGTCAAAAAAGCCCGCCCGGACCGGACCCGGCCAATCCGGTCCGGACAAAACCCGGACCGCATGCACATAAAAACCGGACCCGGGTTTGAAATTCTCAAACCCGGACATTTCCGTGCCCGGGTCCGGGTTCAACACCAAAAACCCGGAACCCGGACCGGACCCGGTTTTTTAATAAATTAAAAAAATATATATAAATATATAATTATGAAATTATGATATGTTGGATATTATTTAAATTTATTGTGTGATTATTGTGTTGTTGAATTTAATTTATTTATTTTATATATAGATTGAATGAGTTTAAATTAGAAATTGGATGAATTTAGGTATTAGAAAGTATATTGAAATAATTTTTATTTATCATTTGTGCAAAATTTGCATTGTTAGTGTGTTATATATTTGTATTTGACTATTTTCTTTTTTTAAAGTTTGAGATTGAATTAGTTTATTTGATTATTTTCTTTTTTAAAATTTGCATTGTTAGAGAAATGAAAGAAAAAGTTGAAAAAAATTGAAGTTATCACATGCGGGTTTAGAAAGCCAAGATCAAAATCCAGACCCGGAAGGTGCCGGGCTCGAGCCCGGACCGCACCCGGAAAAATCGAGTTTTAACCCAGGTTCGGTCTTACATTTCTCTCATCTGGTCCAGTCCCGGGCAACACCAAAATCCGGACCGGACCCGGATTTTGCCAAGCCTACCTCCAACATTTGAATGGAGGGTGGCCTTTTCTTCCACAGTGATGGCAAGAAGGGTATTTACCCTTGAAATTTCCATTTTTGCTTTTGTTGTTACTCGAAGTAGGAGAAATTGAATTTCCCTCTTGGGCTTTCTTCTTGTTTTTGTCGGCTCCGTGATGTTTTGCAAGTAGCAGTTCAACTGAAAATTGGTTAATTGACAGCGGCTGTACCAACCATATGACCAATGACAAGGAACTCTTCATAAATTTGAGGCCAACTGACATTACTAAAGTCAAAATCGGCAATGGTGATTACATTTCTGTCAAAGGCAAAAGAACAATCACCATAACTAGCGCTGAAGGTACAAAGAGAATCTCTGATGTCCTCTACGTACTAGAAATTGACCAAAATTTGTTGAGTGTAGGTCAATTGATTGAAAAAGGCTTTAAAGTGATCTTTGAAGATAGTTTCTGTCGCATTCAAGATGTCACTGGTCAGGAAATTCTCAAAGTGAGAATGAAAGGAAAAAGTTTTTCTTTTGATCCCATCAAGGAAGAACTTGTTGCATTTTCCACCAAAGCTAGCAAGACCGAGATGTGGCACAAGAGACTTGGTCATTGTCACTTGCAAAGGATGCAGCTGATGAAGACAAAGGAGCTCACAGTTGGCTTACCAACCTTTGAAGATCACTTACCAAATTGTCAAGCTTGTCCGTACGAAAAACAAAAATGGAGGCCATTCCGGAGTCAACCTGGAGAGCCACTCGCAAGTTGCAACTTGTCCACACAGATGTATCAGGTCCTCAAAGAACTCCATCCTTAGTAGGTAGTCGGTATTATATTGTTTTCATTGATGATTTTACAAGATTGTGCTGGACTTTTTTTTCTAAAATTCAAGTCAGAAGTAGCTGGAGTATTTTGGAAGTTCAAGAAAATGGTGGAAAACCAAAACGGCTGCAATATCCAAGTTCTAAGGTCCGATAATGGAAAAGAATACACCTCAGAAGAATTTAATTTGTTTTGCTAAAAAGCGGGCATAGAACACCAGCTTACTGCTCCCTACACTCCACAACAAAATGGAGTTAGCGAAAGGAGAAACAGATACATAATGGAGATGACCAGATGTATGCTTCATGACAAGGAGTTGCCAAAGAATTTTTGGGCTGAGGCGGCTAGTACTGCAGTTTTTTTGCAAAAAAGATTACTTATCAAGGCATTGAAGGATAAAACTCCATTTGAGGCATGGTATGGCTATAAACCTTCACTAAATTTTCTTAGAGTGTTCGGTTGTGTGTTTCTCTCACATTCCACAGGTCAAGCATGATAAACTTGATAAGAAGTCAGAATATGGCATCTTTGTCGGTTACAGTTCTTCTTCTAAAGCCTACAAAGTTTATCAACCTCAAACAGGGAAGATAATTGTCAGTAGAGACGTGTTCTTCAATGAAGATGAGAAGTGGAACTGGGAACAAACAAAAAGTCCATCCTTCAGCAAGCAAAAATCAAGTACTCCCTTTCAAACAATGGAAGAGCACGCATCAGAATAGTGGCAAGAAGAATTACAAGATGATCCACCAATCCGTGGAACAAGACTGCTCTCTAATATCTATCAAAGCTGCAATATGGCCATTTGTGAACCTGCAGGTTATGAACAAGCTATTAAAGATAAAAAATGGAAGAAGGCAATGGAGGGGGAGTTGTCAATGATAAAAAAAGAGCTAGACTTGGAAGCTAGTTGATAGACCGAAGGATAGAAAAATTATTGGAGTAAAATGGGTGTTTAGAACCAAGCTAAATCCATATGGAAGCATTAACAAACATAAAGCCAGGCTTGTTGTCAAGGGTTATGCTCAAGTTTTTGGAGTGGATTACTCGGATACATTTGCTCCTGTTGCTAGATTAGACACTATTTGGCTGGTGCTAGCTGTAGCAGCTCAAAATGTGTGGAAAGTGTTTCAACAAAATGAAAAATCTGCATTCTTGAATGGTACTTTGCAAGCAGAAATTTATGTTGAACAGCCCGAAGGATTCGTGGAACAAGGTCAAGAGGAGAATGTTTACTTGCTTAAAAAGACTCTATACAGCTTGAAACAAGCACCTAGAGCATGGTATAGCAACATAGATAAGTATCTGTCAAGCCTAGGATTTGTAAAAAGCATGTCAGAGGCTACTCTTTGTGAAACGTAAAAGAGATGATCTGCTTATAGTCTCTCTTTATGTTGATGATCTCTTAATCACCGGTGGTAACACCAAGCTTGTTGAAGAGTTTAAAAGGGAAATAATGCAGATCTTTGAAATGACAAAAAATTGGACTAATGACATACTTTCTGGGAATGGAGATTAAGCAGTTAGAAGGTGAAGTTTTTATTTGTCAAAAGAAGTACGCCAAGGAAATCCTTAAGAAGTTTCATATGGAGGATTGCAAGGTAATAACTACTCCAATGAATCACAAGGAAAGCTTAAGTAAGGAGGACGGCATAGACAAAGTTGATGAAGGCTATTTTAGAAGCAATGGTTGGGTGTTTAATGTACCTAACTACAACCAGGCCAGATATTGTTTTTGCTGTGAGCATTCTCTCTCATTTCATGCATTGTGCTAGTGCAGTGCATCTTAGAGCAGCAAAAAGAGTCATTAGATACATCAAAGGAACTATTGCTTTGGTGTAAAATTCAAGAAGTGTCAAAACTTCAAGTTGTTGGGATTTTTTGACAGTGATTGGGGTGGATCCGTAGATGACATGAAGAGTACATCTGGCTATTGTTTCAGTCTTGGATCAGGAGTTTTCTCGTGGTGCTGCAAGAAACAAGAGATTGTAGCTCAGTCTACTGCAGAGGCCGAAGTTGTTGTTGCCACAACAGCAGTGAATCAGGCATTGTGGCTGAGGAAATTGTTATGTGATTTAAACTTGAAGCAATTGAATGATACAGAGGTATTTGTGGACAATCAGGCAGCAATTGCAATCTCCCACAATCCAGTTTTTCATGGAAAAACTAAGCATTTCAAGATCAAATTCTTCTTTTTAAGGGAAGTGCAGAAGGAAGGAGAAGTGAGCCTCATTTATTGCAGATCTGAAGATCAGCTCGCAGACATTTTCACAAAATCTTTGCCAGCAAACAAGTTCCAGCTTCTTAGGCAAAGACTTGGAGTTTGCAGCTCCTAGTGCATGGAGGAGTGTGTGTTAGCTGCACTTAGGACTGCAAAACTATTCAAGTTTTGGATAATTGTTTTATGTTTCAGTTGTTATTAAATTAAGTTTGTCCTAGTAGTTAGGAAGTTGTTAGTTTGTTCAACATGTATCAGCTCATGGCTGATTCTCGGTCACTTAGTTTGTCAATTTTTATTATATATTGTAAGCTTAATGCATAAAAGAAATATGAATTTCCAGTTTTGCATTCCCGCATATCTTTCTTTGTTCTTCCTCAAAACTCTTTAATCCTCTGTTTTTATCTTTCAAAATTAACAGATTATTAAAGAAGCACTCGCAATTGCTCATGATAAGAAGACTGGTACTCTCTACATAACCTCAAACTTATGGAATATCATTACAGTAGCAGATGCTGATGGAAAATCAGACCTATAGCACCGAAGGCTTGGCTGTAAAAGCAAGAAAAGGATTATGACACTTCTGTCAAAAGGGAAAGTTGCTTTTCATTTAACCCTGCTGCATTCAATCCAGTGAGGATAGGGAAGATTGAGTGTGGTGGTTGGGACCATTGATTTTAACAGGTGTTGGCTTACAGATGAAGTTACAGAAAGGTAATTAATCGTATTTCTTAATGAAGTTCTTAGATTTTACACGGCTCTAACTGTATTCAGTTTTTAAATTAGGAGCACTGTTATGTTGAAATTGTTTACATTTTCTTTGAACGAAAAGAAGTAAATAGGAAAGGGCTCCTACTAGAGTAGACACTGTATTACTGAAAGATGTGGCTGCTATTACGAAGCTATTAAGTTATTGCACAACTTGGTCAGATCAAGCCCAAGAGTCTCTTGACAATGCTTCTTCTTTTTTAATTTTTTTAAAATCTTTATTAAGTAAGAAGAAGTGTCTCCACTTTGCACTAGCTGTTCGCTGTTGTTTATATAAAGCAAGTAATGTTTTCCAGTTTTTGATTTTTTGGAGTAAATTTTTTTAGAGAGATGTGGAAGATTGGATGATGAAATATAACTTTGGAGGCTCAAGTTGTATTTGAGTCAACAGGGGGTTGCTTTCAATGAGATCGCACTAACTTTGTAGAACAAGAAGTAATCCAGTTACTTCTGAGAATCCATCGAACAGAAAACTATTTGGCCTCTTATATTTTCCTTGAAGTATTTTTAAAATGACACCTGAAAATGAGTAAATTTTCTGTTCCAACGAAGCTTAGGATAAGTGTTGATGCTGCGGATCAACTATATATAAAGCAGAAAGTGCATATTGACCGACACTTAGAATGGGGCAGTACTTGAAATCTTGGCATTTGCTTGATGAAGCAAGGGAGGTGGCTAATGTATATGTATACACAAACGTTTAGGTGGATAAGTCAGCCCAAGGACCCTCTGCCTCCGATAAGCTTTAAACCCTCTTTCCAATTGTGTAAAAAATTAAATTATTAAGTTGAATTTGTGAAATCATCAACGATTTTCAAGAATATGAGTTCAATGTGTTCATTCACAATAAAAGTGGGCAAGGAGGTGGATTTGGGTAGAAGTTTACATCCTTTTGCTCACAAGTTAATGTTACGCAACATGAATCATGATTTCGGTGACAAGTAAAAGCTCATTTGATTTTCTTTATGCAAATGTTCATATAAGCAAAAACAAAAAAGCAATTGAGTGACATGTCTTATTTTTCTTTGTAAGTTTCAGGTTCCTCACCAGTGGTGAATGTGCTGTCGCAGCAGAGTGCGATGCTTGAGAACATTCTGAGGGCGTGCATCGGGCTTAGTTCCTCACAACAAAATGATTTTGGAGCACAAGTGAAGAAATTCCTAAGGAGAAAAGAGGAAGGAACCACGTTCCTGTTTTCCATCACCAATTAAAGCTGTGGTAAAAAACGATCATTTTAATTGCAGAATGTAGTGTGGAGTCATGAATTTATGGTTACTATATATACGTGTCATGTATATTTGCTCTTCTATTTTTCTGATGAAGTTGCTTTTGTCTAGCCCATTGCCTTCGTAGCTCATTTTGGAGCAGGCAATCTTTTGTATTGCTAACCGTAAGTAGATATTACATAACATATGAAGGTTCATATATATGCTTTCTAGCAGCAAATTTGAATCTTATATGAATCTTTATTTCTGGAGAACCTTATATTAAATAGGGAGCAATTTCACAATGCAATAACTGATGATCAAATAGTTCACGAGCTTGCTGACGAATAATTTAGGACGTAGCCCTTCGTTATTATTGTGTGTATAGGACAGTGGTCCTGCACTCATGTAATTTTAGTGTATGATGTTGAATCATTGTTATTATGATTAACAAAAGTTGTTCTTTGCTTCTGCTTCAGATTACACGAGCTGAAATATTGAGCTACAATAATTGGAGTGATGCTGGGCATGGTTCAGTTTCTATTAATTAAAATTTTTCCGTTTGAACGTTGAACTGAGAAAATAAATATTAGAAAACTATTTGGAAACCATCTGGCAACGTTATGCAGATTGACTGAAGTCCATGCATAATACTTGATTTCATTTCTCCTATGGTCTTTGTAATTGTGGAAATTTGTTGCCTAAAGAAGGAAATGATACTGCTCACCACGTCACTTCCCTTGAAGCTAATAAAACTGAGTCTGCTTTAATTTTCCACAAGAAACTACCCATGATTTGCCTAGAAAATTCTGAACAAATTAATAAATTCGATAGTTTTAACATTTTTTTTTTTTTTTTAAAGTTTCCTTTGAAATACCAATCCAGTCAAATTAGACTTTGATTTTGCAGAAATCAAGAGAATTAATTAAAAACTCTCAAGGACAAATGAAAAAGGAAAGCAGAGTACAACTGGTTTTCCACATTAGCTTTTGGACTATTAACAGAAGTTAATGATACATGCGTGACTGTTTAAAGATATATTTCATAGGGAAGACGACAATTCCATCATATTCCGCTTGCCCCAACTTTCCAATTATTCATAGGCCCGTGGGGACTCCATCAAATATTTCAACAGTCTGAAAATTCAAAGGTTGATCAGATATCGCATGATTGCAACAAAAAGCACACAACATTTAACTTACCAAGAATAACTCCTCTTCTCTCATTCAATATTTTCCACCTTTCAGCATGGTTGATGCAATTGTTTCCCCTCTCCTGGAGCAGCTGATTTCGATCTCTCTTGAAGAGGCAAGAGAACAAATGAAGTTAGTTGTGGGTATCGACAATGAAGTGGCAAAGCTCAAGCATAATTTTCTAGCCATTCAGGCTGTGCTCGTTGATGCAGAGCAAAGGCAATTTAAGGAGGAAACTGTTAGACTTTGGCTTGATCAGCTCAAAGACGTATCTTACTACATGGGAGATGTGCTGGATGAGTGGAACACTGCTAGGCTCAAATTGCGAATCGAGGGCGTTGATGCTCTTGTTCCTCAGAGGAAGGTATGTTCCTTCTTACCTGCTGCCTCTTGCTTTGGCTTCAGTCAAACTTTTCAACGCCGTGATATTGCTGTAAAGATAAAAGCAATCAACGGAAAACTAGACGATATTGCCAAACAGAAAGATATGTATAATTTTAACGTCATTAGAAGTACTGAGAACTCTGAGAGGATTCAAAGTACTTCCTTAATTGATGTGTCTGAGATACGTGGTCGTGATGAGGAAAAGAGTAGTCTTAAGAGCAAATTGTTATGTGAGAGTAGTGAAGAAATAATAAATGATATCCAGATCATCACCATAGTAGGGATGGGTGGTATTAGCAAGACCACTCTTGCTCAATTTGCCTACAATGATAGTGATGTGTTCGAGTATTTTGATAAAAGGATGTGGGTGTGTGTATCGGACCCTTTTGATGAGTTAAGGATTGCAAAAGCAATTATTGAAGCCTTAGAAGGTTTTGTCCCTACTTTTGGTGAATTGAATTCTCTTTTGGAGTCGATACGGGCATCTCTGGTAGGAAAAAAATTTCTTCTCATCTTGGATGATATGTGGACTGATGATTATAGTAAATGGGAACCATTCCACTATTGTCTAAAGAATGGGGTTCGTGGAAGTAAGATTTTGGTTACCACTCGTAAGGAAACAGTTGCTCGAATGATGGAGTCAATTCATGTTATCTCTATTAAGGAATTGTCTGAACAAGAATGTTGGTCATTATTTAAACGATTTGCCTTTTTTGGAAGACCTCATTCTGATTGTGAACAATTAGAAGAAATTGGTAAAAAAATTACTGGCAGGTGTAAGGGTTTGCCACTTGCAGCCAAAACTATAGGGAGTCTCTTGCGCTTTAAAAGAACTAGAGAAGAATGGGAAAGTATTTTAGATAGCGAGTTGTGGCAGTTAGAAGAGTTTGAAAAAGGTCTCTTAGCTCCTCTACTATTAAGTTACAATGATTTGCCCCCCATGATAAAACGGTGTTTTCAATACTGTTCTGTCTATCCAAAAGACTCATATTTAGAGAGAGATGAATTAATTAAGTTATGGATGGCTCAAGATTATATTATGCCAGAAGGAAATAAAGAGTTGGAGATAATTGGTGAGGAGTATTTTGATTACTTGGCTATGAGATCTTTCTTCCAAGAGTTTTTCAAAGATAATGAAGGCGTTGTTGTAAGATGTAAAATGCATGACATAGTGCATGATTTCGCACAGTTTCTTACTAAAAATGAATGTATTGCAATAGAAGTTGATGATGATGAAGAACCATTATCCTTGATAAATACTTATCAAGAGAAACTTCGTCATTCGATGTTGGTGCTTGGCTACGAGGCTTCATTTCCTATTTCCATATTTAAAGCCAAAAATTTACGAAGTCTTTTTATTAATAATACCCTAATTCAAGTGTCTTTAACACATGTCTTGCAAAGCTTATTTGATCAGTTGAAATGTTTAAGGGCATTAAGAATAGCCACATTAATGAATACTTGGGATGTCAATTTGTTAAGAGTATAGCTGAAGCTGCTGTACTAGCTTAGCTGGTGACGTGTATAAGCTGCAGATGAAGCTGCTGAGCTGGCTGGCTAGTGATGTGTATAAACTGAAGGTGCTGAGCTGGATTGGGTAGTTGCTAAAGCTGTAACAGATTATCCAGCTGGCTTGTTATGATTGGAAGTTGGATTAGTTTGTTAATACAGCAAACGATTAGCTCTGTTTTAGTAGTTAGCTTTGAATGTAACTATAAATACTTGCTAACACGTTTTCAGTGTTAAGTTTGAGTTTTTAATCAATAACAAATTAATTCAGTTAAAGTTTCTTTGTTAATTTTCTTTCACTTTCTCACTTGCCAAACAACCTATTAATTCTAAAATGGTATCAGAGCCTGTACCTATGTCAGGATCTAATCATATAGCTTCCTCATCACTTTCATTCAACTTTGTTCAACCTGCAAAACTCGATAGATCAAACTACTTGGTGTGGAAAGCTCAAGTTAGAACATCGATCATCGCCAATGGACTTGAGAGCTTCATCAATGGTGAGAGTGTGTGTCCAGAACGTTATCTCACTGATTCTATTCAAGAACTTCAAAGATCTGGAGCTGGAACATCACAGAAGCAGGAAAATCCAGAGTATATCTTATGGATGAAAACTGACAAACTTCTGCAGAGCTGGATGCTTTCATCAATGGTGGACAATGTATTGATCATGGTGATCAATTGTGAAACATCACTTGAACTTTGGGAGATGCTTGCTGGAATCTTCATGTCACAATCCAAGGCAAGATATCTGCCTTTAAAGATGCAGATTCAATCAACAAAGAAAGGATCACTCTCCATCAGTGATTACTTCAACAAGATGAAGAAAATTGCTGATAGCTTGGCCATTGGAGGTAATCCAATTACTTCGAATGAACTGATTATGCACTTACTTACTGGATTGGATGAAAACTATGAATCCTTAGTCACAAATATACTTACTAGACTGGAAAAAGAGAGAATTACTGCTGAAGAGGTGTACTCTATGTTACTTAGTCATGAAACTAGGTTGGAAATGAACAAAGGAAAAACACAGAATGAACCTCAGCATGATATGACAACAAATTTTGCTCAGAAAGGCCAAGGTTATAATAGATCTGGATATAATCAGAAAAATGTAGGTGCTGGAAATTTTGGTGTTTATGATAACAACCAGAACATGAATACTGGTCCTGGAAGAGATGTTGTGTGTCAAATCTGTTACATTCCAGGCCATGGAGCTTATAAGTGCAAACATAGATTCAATCAAGGGTTTATTCCTAGAAACAAAAGCTTTGGTGGTTTCAGGCCAAGAGGTGGAGGTCAGAATTATAGAGGTTTCCCTGGAAATAATCAGAATTATTTTGGTAGAGGTTCTGGATACAACAATTCTGCTTTTGGATATGGATTCAGACCCAACTTTCCCAGGCAAGCTGGACCTACTGGACCTTTCTTTGGCTATGTTGCCTATCAGAATCCAGGATTCATGAACCCTCAAGGTGCCTTTGACTTTCCAAGTGCAAATGGTGATTATACTGGTGTTCCAACAGCAAACATGTATGCTGGAAATTATGGCATTCCTCATAATGTCTCTCCCTCTGCACAATTGGCAAACTTCAGCAATGTAGCTGATCCAGCCTGGTACCTTGACTCTGGAGCAACAAATCACATTGCTCAAGATGCAGGTATACTTTCTAAGTGCTCAATTTACCATGGCCTTGAAAAACTACATGTAGGAAATGGTATGGGGCTGCCTATTCATAATGTTGGTTTTGTTGCTGTTAAAACCTTGACTACAACACCTATATACCTAAATCATGTTCTGCATGTCCCTAAAATTACTAAAAACCTTATCAGTGTTTCCAAATTGCTTGCTGATAACAGTGTTTTTATTGAGTTTTACAACCATGTTTGTTTTGTTAAGGACAAGAATTCAAGAATCACATTGCTCAAGGGGATTGCTAGAGGAGGTCTTTATCAAGTTTCAAGTCTAAATGCAGTCTGTGATAAATCCAGTTCAGTGTTCCCAATGTCAACCACTTCTGAGTCTGTTTTTAATACATTTCCAGCAGCTCCAGTGTCTATGTTTACTCAACTTAGTTCCTTTGATACTAAGTTTCACTCTTGTATGCTTGTAAATAATTCTCAAATCAATAAGAATGTCCATGTGGCTCACTTTGCTTCATATAACAAGCCTATTGATTATAGTTTACTGCACAAAAGAATGGGTCATCCAACTACTCATGCCTTAAAACAGATCATGAAATGCCTGAACTCAAATTTTATTCTTCCCAGAGATATCAAAACACAGTTCTGTGATGCCTGTCAACTAGGCAAGTGTCATATGCAGCATTTTCCCTCCATTGAAACTTCAACCACTCAGCCCCTTGAATTACTACATGCTGACCTTTGGGGACCAGCTCCCATTACCTCTTCCCAAGGTTACACCTACTATCTGTCCATCTTAGATGACTACTCTCGATACACTTGGATTTTTCCTCTCACTGCAAAATCCAAAACCTTGTCAGTCTTTATTGAATTCAAAAACATGATTGAAAATTGCCTGAACTTGAAAATTAAATGTTTCCAAACTGATTGGGGTGGAGAATTCAGGCCTTTTGTGTCATATCTGTCTGATCAGGGTATCCAATTTAGACATCCCTGCCCTTATATCCATCATCAAAATGGGAGAATAGAGAGAAAACATAGGCATATTGTTGAAACAGGCCTTACACTTCTTGCTCAAGCTCACCTGCCACTCAAATTCTGGTGGAATGCATTCCATACAGCCACATACCTTATTAATAGACTTCCTACACCTGTTCTCAACAATCAATCACCTTTTGAGAAACTTTTTCATAAATCACCAGATTATACATTCATGAAAGTCTTTGGTTGCTCTTGCTACCCTTATCTCAGACCTTACAATCATCATAAACTCCAATTTAGAAGTGGAAAATGTGTCTTTCTTGGCTATAGCTCCCTTCACAAAGGATATCAGTGTCTTCATCCTTCTGGCAGGGTGTATATCAGCAATCATGTCATTTTTGATGAGTCATCTTTTCCCTTCAAGTCAGCTGAAAATTTCTCTGCAAAATCAGATTCCAATTCTTTGCAAGAATCTGTTTCTTCAAACCCTTTTGTTTCTTTTACCTTATCACAGACTGCTGCACAACTTGATAGATCATCCTCTCAATCTACACCTTCAGCAACTGATTCAGCCTCCAACTCACATTTATCCAACTCTGAAAATCAACCCTTGTCTCATATTCCCAGTCCTATATATCATCATTCACCTTCTCAACCTATTCATCATCTATCTCCACCTTCTCAATCCACTGATGGGCATCCTATGCTTACTCGATCCAAAATGGGAATATTCAGACCAAAAAAGGCCTATCTAGTTCAGTGTGATCCTCAATCCACAGAACCACTCACAGTCTCTGCTGCCCTCAAAGATCCAAAATGGCTACAGGCAATGAAAGAAGAATATCAGGCCTTAGTTAATAATCAAACCTGGACACTTGTTCAACCTACATATCCAGTCAAAGTTGTAGGTAACAAGTGGGTGTTTAGGATTAAACACAATGCTGATGGCAGTATCTCAAGGTTCAAAGCCAGACTTGTAGCAAAGGGTTTCCACCAAACTCAAGGCATTGATTACAATGAGACCTTCAGTCCAGTGGTGAAGGCTTCTACAGTTAAACTTGTTCTGAGCTTGGCTGTTCTTAATCACTGGTCACTGAGACAAGTTGACATTAATAATGCCTTTCTTAATGGATATCTTACTGAAGAAGTATATATGCAACAACCTGAAGGCTTTGTGGATCCATCCA
Organism: Citrus x limon; assembly: GCA_034663535.1. Classification (NCBI taxonomy): domain Eukaryota; kingdom Viridiplantae; phylum Streptophyta; class Magnoliopsida; order Sapindales; family Rutaceae; genus Citrus; species Citrus x limon. The sequence goes on from CM067997.1 coordinate 28,793,755, forward strand.
AACCTACACACATCTGTAAACTTCAAAAGGCATTATATGGCCTCAAACAAGCTCCTAGAGCTTGGTTTGATAGATTAAAAACAGTATTAACTCAACAATGGGGCTTCCAGAATTCCAAGTCTGATAATTCTCTCTTTTTCCAAAAGATTCAAGGTCATCTCTTGCTGGTATTAGTCTATGTGGATGATATTATTGTAACAGGATCAAACTCTGCACAAATTCAGCAAGTCATTATCAATCTACAGACTACATTTGCCCTAAAAGACCTTGGAGAACTGCATTTTTTTCTGGGTATTCAGGTCACCAAAACTGATACAGGCCTGCATCTCTCTCAGTCAAAGTATATTGCTGATTTACTTACCAAGGTTAAGATGCAAGATTGTACTCCCTGCTCCACTCCAATGGCTGCAAATGTTCCACTTACTAAAACTGACAGTGAGTTTTTTGCTGATGCAACTTTGTATAGAAGCACAATTAGAGCTCTTCAATATGCTACTCTGACCAGACCCGAGATAGCATTTCCAGTGAATAAACTCAGCCAATTTCTAGCTGCTCCAACCATTAATCACTGGCAAGCATGCAAAAGGGTTCTTAGATATCTAAAGGGTACAATGCATATGGGGTTACAGTATTCTCATCAAGGTCCCTTGCACATCGATTGTTTCAGTGATGCAGACTGGGCAGCTGACAGGGATGACAGAAAATCAATTGCTGGGTACTGTGTTTACTTTGGCCCCAATATGATTTCTTGGTGTTCTAAGAAACAAGGAGTAGTGTCCAGGTCCAGCACTGAATCTGAATATCGAGCTCTAGCAATGGCTGCATCTGAAGTTTTGTGGCTCAAGTCCTTGTTGACTGAAATTGGCATTTCTCTAGTCTCTACTCCTGTCATTTGGTGTGATAACCAAAGTGCAGCTGCCTTAGCAAGCAATCCTAAATTCCACTCTCGAACTAAACACATTGAGCTGGATGTTCATTTCTTGCGAGAGAAGGTTGCTAATCAAAACTTTCAGATCAGCTATGTTCCTAGTTCTCATAACTCAGCTGATATCCTTACTAAAGCTTTAGCCTATCATCCTTTTCATTATCTCAGAGACAAGCTCACCCTCACGTCACTAGGCTGAGCTTGAGGGGGGATGTTAAGAGTATAGCTGAAGCTGCTGTACTAGCTTAGCTGGTGACGTGTATAAGCTGCAGATGAAGCTGCTGAGCTGGCTGGCTAGTGATGTGTATAAACTGAAGGTGCTGAGCTGGATTGGGTAGTTGCTAAAGCTGTAACAGATTATCCAGCTGGCTTGTTATGATTGGAAGTTGGATTAGTTTGTTAATACAGCAAACGATTAGCTCTGTTTTAGTAGTTAGCTTTGAATGTAACTATAAATACTTGCTAACACGTTTTCAGTGTTAAGTTTGAGTTTTTAATCAATAACAAATTAATTCAGTTAAAGTTTCTTTGTTAATTTTCTTTCACTTTCTCACTTGCCAAACAACCTATTAATTCTAAAACAATTCAACCAATAAAATTTTGAAGGGGATAGAAAAATTGATTCATTTAAGATACCTTCGATTAGTTGGGTTGGGGACAGAAGAATTGCCTGAGACATGTTGTGAGTTACTTAATTTGCAAGTCTTAGAGATCGAGCAATGTAGTAGTTTGAAAAGATTACCTCTAGGAATAGGGAAGTTAGTCAATCTAAGGCATTTAACATATGATGATAGTTGTTTAGAATTCATTCCAAAAGGAATACAGAGATTAACTAATCTTAGGACATTGAGTGAGTTTGTTGTTGTGAGAGGTGGTAGCAAATATGGTGGCAAAGCATGTAACCTTGAAGGTTTGAGATACTTGAACCACCTTCGAGGATCTTTTAAAATCCGAGGGTTGGGGAATGTGAGAAATTTTGATGAACCTAAAATTGCAAATCTTGAGAAAAAGAAGAAACTCGTTCGTTTGGAATTTGATATGGAAGGAGGGAGGGAGGAGATAAACGAGGAAAACGAAGCAAACCATCTAGCAATTTGCGAAGCCTTAAGACCACCTACAAATCTACAAGAATTAGAAATGCATCACTATAAAGGCAAGACTGCATTTCCCAGTTGGTTAATTTCATTAAACAAGCTGAAGAAGTTAATTCTCTCATTCTGCACTGAGTGTGAGATTTTGCCTCCTTTAGGAAAATTGCCATTCCTTGAAATACTCAAAATATTAGGAATGTTTAGATTGAAAAGAGTGGGTAATGAATTTTTGGGGATAGAAATCAGTGATCATATTCACGCAACATCTTCATCCTCAACTTCATCAGTTATTGCCTTTCCTAAATTGAAAAATCTCTCACTCATGGGTTTGAATGAATGGGAAGAGTGGGAATTTGCAAACCAAGGTGTTACAATCATGCCTCAACTCAATTACTTGCATATTAGCAATTGTAGCAAATTGAAGATGCTGCCAAACCAACTTCTGTGGAGCAAAACACTTGTGGAATTGAAGATTGATGATTGTCCTCTTTTACAAGAGCGTTTCATCAAAATTGATGAACAATATGTACAAGGAGGTCCCCGTTGAATACAATAATAGCAGCAACACTATTGATTCACTGCAAGCCACTGGTATATTTTCTTCACTTCCTTTTAAATAACAGAAGAATTATACTTTTTACCGCTTATCATTTTTTAACTAAAGCCTCCTTGGCTTAAATATTGTAGTTGCATTGAAATCAATTGAAAGACTTAATTTATGATTAAGCTTTAAGCCACTGAAGTCTTAACTTGTGCAGGTATGAGCAAAAGTTTCTACCAATATATTGTGAATGTGTTCAAAGTACAGTTTTCTCAAGCAACTAGCAGCAGTTACCATCGCTATTCCCAGGTATTTTCTTCTCATTCTTCTCTTTCATTATCAAATTTTGTATCATATTACCATATTTGAGTATATTATCTTTGTTTTGCGACCAAAATACTAAGATATAACATCCTCAGCACTCAAGGTAGAATCTTTTGGACCAAATCTATCAGCATTTTGTTTCATATAATTTTTCAATAATGTGTATTACATTCTGTACTAATGGGAAAACCAGATACTTCCCAAAAGCACATGAGACGAAACGAATCTTATCTTTTTGGTCTCTTAATGAATAGCATGCTTCTCGGACAGGATTCTATGATACGAGAGAAGTTATATTAAAGTTTCAATAATATGCATGTTTTAAAATGTTTGTTAATTAACCTCATTGGCTCTTTTAATTTCTGGTCGATGGTCAACAAAGTTGAAGTTTGTGCCTTTATCAAAGAAATCAAAGGATTATTTTTAACTACTATATTTTAGGGCTTATCGTTATCATAATGCTCTGTTTCTTATCATTTGAAGTTTACATGATTAATTGTACAGAGGGGGTAGCTTGTCACAGTCAGCGATGGAGAAAAAGATTTTGGTTCATTTCTTTGCTGACACTGCAACCAGTCAGCGATGGAGAGCAAATGCTACCTGAATGATGAGAACTCTTTTGTTACTTTGAAATTTGCAATTACAGTCTTTTTCTGGTTAGTAACTGCTCCCTAGATTCTTATCTTTTCATTTGTTTATTTTGGCTGGTCAGTTTCGAAGTCGATATTTTGGTGCATTTTGCTTGTTTTGATAGGTTTATACTTTTGGGTTGGGGTGGAAACAATGGCTCAACTGTCACTGGTTATGTCATATAACAAATAGAGTGAGTTTCTTCTTAATTTTTTTACCAACTCTTAATTCGTGATGAATCTCTTTTTTTTTTTTTGATTAAATTGTTGTTCTCAGAGGCATCTCCTGGGTTACAAAGGACAAGCTGCAACAAGCCAATTATTATGGCTCATCTTACTCAAGCATCAACATGTTAAGTTTGATCTTACAACGGAGAAGAGATTTATGCCTACTCAAGAGCATTCTTCCTATGGTAATTTTGTTACAAGCAACTGGATTACTGTTAATTTTTCATAATTGCTTCTAAATTGAAGTTAAAATTCCAATTTAATTTTCTTATAAATTCAGGTGAACCAATATGACATTATGTTTGGAGGACAGGACACAAGTGACAAGAACTTCGCTGATTCAATGGCTAGGGCTAAAGTGTTTGATGTTGATCTTCGAAAACAATCAAGGAACCCACTTCCTGAATCTGTGACTCCCATTTCATTGCTGCCAATCAAGGATCGCGTGTGCCATCAATGTGATCAAGGGAACCAAGAAAGAACAAATGCTACAAATCATCAAATATATTAGGTACCTATAAATAATTACATGCTTTGGCTACAAGGGTTTTAATTAATGTGTTTCCTTAGTAGAAAAGATTGTTCTACTGTGGTTTATGCTAACACTTGGAGGTCCAATTATGTGATTTTGGGACTAAATGACACAATGGAGAACCTCCTTGCTGCTGCACTGGAGAAAATTGAAGCTGATTCTCAATGGAAAACGAACCCTGTATGCTGTTGCTTGTGCTCTTTAAAATGTTCCTTTCTTCAATGGAAGCCCACAAAATACATATGTTCAAGGATCTTAAACTTTATAATCTTTCCCTTGATTAATTAGCTTTGTTGGTTCAGTTGAAGTTTTGTAGAGACATCTGAGATTGTGCTTTTGTTTTCTTAAATTGGGTTTTTGTTTGCAGGGTATTGATTTGGAATTAACCGGAAAATTTTGATTGGTGGAGATGGGTTTAAGAGTGGCCAGAGTAAGATGAAATCCATTTAATTAGATTCTTAGAAGTGCTTATTAATTTCGTATTGTGATGATATTGACTGGTTGCTGGGTGCCAATTGCCAAATCTGTTGAAAGGTACAACCACTTGGGAATTGATGATGGCATTAGTCCATCAGCCTCTAAAACCTTCCACTTCAAGGAGATCTCCAAAAGCAATGTTGTTGGTGACATGGTCTCCTGCAAATGATATCTTTTATGAGCCCAGTGAACATCCCTCAACCACATTGGGGTCAACAAGGTAATGACATTACCTCGATTATTAAGAGAAATGTTAATAACAGACCAGTAGTGTGTATACAATGTATTGAATGTCCTACATTTTTCATGGAATGTAGCAAAGCTCTTACTGAACAGTAATTTTGAATACTTTGTTTTGTAGCTTTGTCAATTGGTTTGACTCTTGTTCTGTTGTGGGAGTGTTTGTGTTCATAAGGCATTTGCCATAGGTGGGAGATAGCAAGAGAGCCATGGATGAGTACACATAATAAATTTTATTGGTGATAAGAACACCATAGTGCTGCACAATACATGCCTAGGGTCTCTTTTTGCTGCTCCAGTCTTCCTAGATTGGTTCTTACTTGTTGAACTTGGCAACCATGATCCAGCTTAACCTGAAAGAGAGGTTTGTCAAGTTGCTCCGTAGAAAGAATTTTATAGTTTTATAAATGCTTTGCGGACTATATTCTTGGTTGACTCTATAATAAACTACTGCAAGAAATATTTAATCATTTGGTGTTCAATTTTTCAGGGTAAATTCCACTCTTTCCACCTTTGGGACTACAATTGTTAGCGACCTCACCAATGGCTCTCGTGTAAGTATTAAATACCTTTCTTTCTTTAACTACTCTTTACTTTTTCAAGCGCAATAGAGTTAAATTTGAGCCAAATAATTGATGAGCTTCTTATAAATGGGTTCGTCCACACAATAAGAGTGGAAGGAGATGAATTTGGGTTAAAGCTTACATGCCTTTAGTCAAAGATAAATTCTTTTGCTCTATGTATAATGATAATATAAGCAAAAACGGATTAAAAATTGGTAACATTACTTATTATTCTCAGCAAATTTCGGATTCCTCCAGGCACAATGGTGGAGAATGCACTGTGAAAGCAGCATTTAATACTTGAGAACATTCTGAGGGCTTGCATTGGCTTGGCTCCTGAGAACAACGTGATTTTGGAATACAAATGAAGAACTTGCATGCTTAAGGAGAAAAGTGGAAGGAACCATGTACCCTTTCTACACACCAATCAATGGTGTGGCTAACTAATATTTTTTATTTTACTGATTGTAGTGTCGTGTTATGAATTTGCTGTTAATAAATGTTAATGGGTCCTGTATGTTTGCTCTGTTTATTTATTTATTTATGAAGGTGCTATTGTGTTGCCCATTGCCACGGTAGTTTATTTTGGAGCAGGCAAGGCAATCTTAGAATCGCTTGTGTTGGAAGTAAATATCTAACATAAGAAAGTTCGTATTTTGTTTATAGCAGCATATTTGAAATCTCAAAAATCTCATTTCAATCGTTGCTTCTTCAGAATATTACATTTAGTGAAGCAATTTCATCAGAATGGTCACGAATTCTTTGATGATGATCAATATTCATTATTCACTTTTTCTTTTTCTTTTTCTTTTTTGAGATGGTTTTCATTATTCACTTGATTGAACTATTCCAGTATGATTGAAATATTTCTAAAGAAAATTGCATTGCTAAAATAAAATGCTTCCAATTCCATATTTGACGACTTGCATTAACTCTCCAATTACCATTGTGGCCCCAGAGTATCGATTTATTGCAGGTTTCACATTGACCTTTTTGGCAAGCATTTAATATCTCATCCCGACTCAAATTATTTTTATAAAAGGAGTGGGAAATTTATAAAAATAATCTCAAATTTTTTGTAATTTTCACAAATGGCTCCCCAAATTTTTTTTATTAACATTAGCCAAAAATCCTCTCAAGTGACGAAAATACTCCTTCCATTTTCACCAAGCTTTCTCTCGCTCTCTCTCTCTCTAACCAACGATTTCTCTCCCAAGGTGATCACTCATCGTCGACGGCTTCTCGGACTCCATCATCGGCAGCCAACATCACCAAAATTTCGGCCAAGATCTAAAACCAAATGTTAGTTAAAAAAATCCTAGATTTTGAAGCATTTTCTATTCTTCTTTTATGTTGTCTTTTTTTGCTGTGTTGGTGATGATGAGTGAAGATTGAAGTGTTTGTAATGTTGATTGCATGGGTGAAGATTAAAGTTGTCATGGGCTCGGTGCCAGCACCCATTGCGCAAAAATCAGGTGCGATAGCGCGCATGTCGCACGAAATTGGTGCGACAGGGTGCTTGTCGCACTTATTTAGTGCGACAAGCGCACAAAAGAGCATTGCACTTTTGGTGCGGCAGGCAAAATGTGACAAGCACCCTGTCGCAATAAATAAGTGCGACAGGTTGCATGTCGCACCAATTTCGTGCGACAGACAACCTATCGCACAAGAGAGAGTTGCAACTTGTCGCACTAATTTAGTGCAACAGGTTGCCTGTCACACCAATTTCGTGCGATAGGTGCATGTCGCACCAACATACAATCGTTTTGAACTCTCTTCTCGCACGAATTGAAGTTAACAAATACCTCTTTAACATTTGGTGATGCAAAAAATAAAGTATAAACAATCTAAGAAATATTTTATCAAACACTTCATAAGTAATATTTCTACAAATCCAATTTTTTTACTTAGGTTTTGCCGTTGCCGGTGATGATTTTAAAGGGCAAGGCTGCGTTTGGTTTGATAAGGAGGGAGAGAAGTTGTGTTTGGCTATGAACTAACAGGGGTAATTTAGGGAAGAAATCTTGTGTTTGGCTAGTTATGATAAAAAAAAAAACTTAATGGTTAAATATAAAAAATGACAAAATTATTTAGTTATTTTTATAAATTTTCCAAAAGGAGCCACCTACGTTGCAACGTACCACAATTTTTGTCTTTTTGTGACTTCAGCTCTTTCACCGTCGGATTTACTGGAAAAGTACTGGAAAAGCAGCGTCCATGGTAAGAATGTGTCTGTTTGGTAATTAACGTTATGGTCCTTATTTTTTTGAAAATTAAAAAACGTTAGAGAGTTACAACTTTTAATAAGTTCAAATTGTCTCAAAATTGTAAATAATTAGACAATTAAAATTTGGAGAAATTTCATTAATATTTTCATTGTTAAAAATACAAAATAAATACAAAATAATTAAATTTAATTTTTGAATAAAATTAAAATTAAAATTTAAAGTATTAAAAATTAATTGAAAAATCATACCCAATTTCTTCATCTCATTCATCTCATGTACCATGAATTGCAACCGAAAGTAATTAAAAAATAAAAAATAATCATAGAATGAAATAATAGATATCATCAGTTCAAGTTAGAAAAGCATTAACCAATTACTACTTTCATTAGCCTAAGCCATTAATTTGGTTTAGCACCTGTAGGCTGGAACTTCAACAAATAATAATAATAATAAATGCAATTCCATATTACTAATTTAAGTTTCAACCCAAATTGTAGTGAAATTTCTCAATTACTACTATTTTTTATGATGTTATATTAGTATGTCAATGTTTAATATTTAAAATAGTAAGAATACGTTTAATATATTAACATTTGCAAAAGAGTAGAAGAAAAAAATTCATAATTATGATACTTCAATTCTAATCAAATTATATTGATACAAATTAATTCAATAAGCCTATACACACCCAAATAAGCTAAATACTAGGAGTTTTACCATTCCTAAGTTATACATTGTAGATTATTATAACAATCGTAAATTATTATAACTTTGTTAATTAACGTAACATTCTCAAATAGCTAATTAAAAATCTTTTGCCAATAAAGTTGGTAGAAAAAATTGAATCCCAATCAGAGTCCCAAATCCCGTACCAAACGGTACATGACACGGTATATGACTTAAAAAATAATTAAAATAAATAGAAATTTGAGATTAAATTTATTCTCGTTAAAACTCAAAACTAGTCAGGATTACAATCGAGATGCCAATGGAATCCTAATTATAGAAAATTATTTTAATTTTCTAATTTAATTAAAATGTTAAAAAACTTCCAAAATTTGGCTAAAGCCCAAACTCAGTGCTTGCTTTTGTACTCCTTTAGGCTAATTATTAATAGCTCATGGTGTATTTTTTTTTTATTCTTTAGGTTATTTTAATTAAAATAATAATTAAGCAAATAATAATGATAATAATAATATGTCAAGTTGGCTCTTGTTGATTTTAATTTGTTGATTAATGATTTGAAAATGGAAAAAAATAAATAAATTGGGCCACCTATTGAGTGGAGGGAAAGAATAAGAGAAGAAAATAAAATTATAGTTAAAAATTAATTAAAACAATAAGGGGTTAAATGAAATTTAACACACAAAAGGAAAAAAAGATGTGGTAACTCGCAACCATGGGAAAGAATTTTATTCATTCGTGTGTCTGGGACATGCTCTCGATTTATTGCGTGCAGGTTTCACATTGACCTTTTTGGCAAGCATTTAATATCTCATCCCGACTCAAATTATTTTTATCGAAATTCCAAGGATGAGCTCATAAAACACATCTAATCTAATCAAAATTCTCGTCTCATTATAAGTCTTCAAATATCACAATGGTTGATGCGATTGTTTCCGCTGTCTTAGAGCAGTTGATTTCAGTAGCTGCTAAAGAAGCAACCGAAGAGGTGAGGCTAGTTGTGGGTGTTGGCCAACAAGTGGAAAAGCTAAAACGCAATTTTCGAGCCATTCAAGCTGTGCTGCATGATGCAGAACATAGGCAAGTGAGGGAGGAAGGTGTCAGACTCTGGCTGGATCAGCTCAAAGACACGTCCTACGACATGGAGGATGTGTTGGATGAGTGGATCACTGCTAGGCTCAAACGCCAAACTGAGGGAGTTGATCATGACAACGCTCTTGTTCCTGACAAGAAGAAGAAGAAGAAGAAGAAGAAGGTATGTTCCTTCTTTCCGGCTTCCTCTTGCTTCGGTTTCAAACAAGTCTTTCTGCGTCGTGACATTGCTCTCAAAATAAAAGCAATCAACCAAACACTAGATGATATTGCCGAACAGAAAGATATGTTCAATTTTAATGTCATCAATAGCCGTGAAAAATCCGAGGGGATGCAAAGTACTTCTTTGATCGATGTATCTGAGGTACGGGGTCGAGATGAGGAGATGAGAACTCTAAAGAGCATGTTGTTGTGTCAGGGTAGTGATCAACAAACTAATACCGTCCAAATCTTCTCCATGGTAGGGATGGGCGGAATTGGGAAGACCACTCTCGCTCAATTGGCCTACAATGATAATGATGTGATAAACAATTTTGAGATAAGAGTCTGGGTGTGTGTATCAGACCCTTTTGATGAGTTTAGTGTTGCAAAAGCGATTATTGAAGAATTAGAAGGCTCTGCCACTGATTTACATGAATTGAATTCACTTCTTCGACGCATTGGTGCGAATATTGCGGGACAAAAGTTTTTTATGGTCTTAGATAATTTGTGGACGGATGATTACAGAAAATGGGAACCATTCCGCAATTGCTTAATGAATGGACTTCGTGGAAGTAAGATTTTACTTACCACTCGTAAGGAGACAGTTGCTCGAATGATGGAGTCGACTGATATTGTCTATGTTCAAGGACTATCTGAGCCAGAATGTTGGTCGTTGTTCAGACGATTTGCTTTCTCTGGTAGAACTCCTTTAGAGTGTGACCAATTAGAAGAAATTGGTAGGGGAATTGTAAGAAAGTGTAAGGGTTTGCCACTTGCAGCCAAAACAATTGGGAGTCTATTGCAGTTTAAAAGAACCAAAGAAGAGTGGCAGAGTGTATTAGATAGTGAAATGTGGCAGCTAGAAGAGTTTGAGAGAGGTCTTTCAGCTCCCTTATTCCTGAGTTATAATGATTTGCCCTTTGAAATAAAGCGGTGTTTTTCATATTGTGCTATCTTTCCGAAAGGCTCATCTTTGAAGAAAGATGAATTGGTTAAATTATGGATGGCTCAAGGTTATATTGTGCCAAAAGGAAATAAAGAGATGGAAGTGATTGGTCTGGAATATTTTGACTGCTTAGCCTCAAGATCTTTCTACCAACAGTTTGTTAAAGATGATGATAATATGGTTATAGGATGTACAATGCATGATGTAGTACATGATTTTGCACAATTTCTCACCAACAATGAATGTGTTGCACTAGAAGTTCATGGTGATGAAGAACCATTGTCTTTGATAAATAATTCTCAGGATAAACTCCGTCATTCAATATTGGTTCTTGACAAAGTTGCTTCGTTTCCCGTTTCCATATTTAATGCCAAGAAATTACGGAGCCTTTTAATTCATAGCCCATTGGAAGTCTTGTCACCAGTCCTAAAAGGCTTATTTGATCACCTAACATGTTTAAGGACATTAAAAATAGATGGAGAGGATGATGGGGGTGAAAATACAGTTCATGATATTCCAAAAGAGATAGAAAAATTAATACATTTAAGATCCCTTAGACTGGCTGGGCTAAAGATAGAAGAATTGCCTGAGACATGTTGTAAGTTGTTTAATTTGCAAACATTGGACATCAACGAATGTCACAGGTTGAAGAGATTACCTCAAGGAGTAGGAAGCTTAGTCAATCTGAGGCATTTAGTGGTATCTCTTAATGGTGACTTAGATTACCTGCCAAAAGGAGTAGAAAGGTTAACTAGTCTTAGGACATTAAGGGAGTTTGTTGTGAGTAGTACGGGTGGCAAATATTGTACTAAAGCATGTAAGGTTGAGGGTCTGAGACAGTTGAATCACCTCCGTGGGACTCTTAGAATTCGAGGGTTGGGGAATGTCACAGATGTTGAAGAGGCTGAAAAAGCAGATCTTGAGAAAAAGAAGAATATTGTTGGTTTGGAATTAAGGTTTGATAAGGAAGAAGCAGCGACGGAGGGGATAAATGAGGAAAATGAGATAAACCATCAAGCAATCAGTGAAGCCTTACGACCACCTCCAGATCTTGAGGCATTAGAAATAATGCACTATAAAGGCAAGACTGCGTTCCCTAGTTGGATAGTGTCCTTAAACAAGCTGAAGAAATTAAAACTCTCTTCTTGTTGTAAGTGTGAGATTATGCCTCCTTTGGGAGCATTGCCATCTCTTGAAATCCTCCAAATACAGCGGATGGAGAGTGTGAAAAGAGTTGGTGTTGAATTTTTGGGAATAGAAAGCTCTAATGATTATGCCCCATCTTCATCTTTATCACTTACTGCCTTTCCTAAATTAAAAGAACTCACTCTTTTCCATTTGGATGGATGTGAAGAGTGGGACTTTGGAAAAGAAGACGTTATAATCATGCCACAACTATGTTATTTGGATATCAGATTTTGTAGAAAACTGAAGTCGCTGCCAGACCAACTTCTTCAGAGCTCAACACTAGAGAAATTAAGGATTATTCGTGCTCCTATTTTGAGAGAACGTTTCAAAAAGGACACAGGAGAGGACTGGTCAAAGATATCTCACATTCGTGACATTCAAATTGATCATGAATATGTGCAAGGATTTGGATTCGATAACAGAACCACAGGTATTTTCTTCTCTTTCTTCTTTAATATATTAGTTATTTGTAATTGAAAACCTTAAAATAGCAAATTCTGAATCAATTTCTGTCACATGACATAGTCTGGACTCTGGAAGCGGCTGCAGTTTTTATTTTAATTGTTTGAATCTCTGCTTTCATCCAATTATTTCTATCCTGATCTTGAAGATGTGTAACTATTTGCTTTAATATTAATTTTTGGTGTTCACAACAAAATACCTTACAACAATGTTAGTTTATTTGGTATATTATTGTTCTGTTAAGTGAAAGAGTTTATGCTATCTAAGTCCTAGCCTAGTTGCATGTGTAGGGTTTTGGGTTCAATTTTCATTCGTGTAGGGTTTTGTTTTCAATTTTCATTCATGGCTATAAAAGAGTTGAAAATGTACAGAGTACTTCATCTTCAAGATCCAAATTTGAAGTTCTACTTTACTGTCATTGCAACACTTTTGTAGGTACGAGCAGAAGTATCCAAGTGTTAAAAAGATAGTCTTCATAAGCAAAATGCTTTTGCAGGTACTCTCTTCTCTTGCTTCATTTTTGTTATCAAATTCTGTATCATATGTGTTATCTTGTCAAGAATATGCAACAGTGCTTTCTAATAACTTAAGCAGTGACTATTTTAGTTTTTCTACCAAATACTGAAGATAAGATCTTTTGCACCTATTCTATCTGTATTCAGTTTCATATGATTTTCCAATAATATAGAGAAAGATTAGCCCTAAAAGACTTCAGCAATAAGTTTAATTAGTTTCATTCTGTACTAATGGATAAACCCCATGCTTCTGTGACAGGGTTCCTTGTTATTTGAGTTCTATTAAAGTTTATGCATGTTTTCAAATGTTAGTTAACCTTTTTGGCTTTCTCAAAATCTTGCCTTTGATCAACAGTGTTGGACTGTACTAAGACTCCACGGATTGTGCTTTTACCAATGTATTATTACAGACAGTTAAAAAGTATTTTTGTTTTTCCATGATTAGGGTGGCTGCTAAATATAGAACATTCTGGAAATTAAGTTGGCTGTGAATCTTGGGCAGCTCTCTCTTATAACCATATTGTCAGTATGTCATTGTAGAAAACAAATTGTTGTACAATGAAAATATTCTTCAACCATTTCAATCACTGAGATTGTTTATTGTTTCTCCTTAATATCTATTTTGCTGCCAGGGATTTTATGTGGAACAATATAAGTGGCATCATATCAAATGAGATGGGCAGATCTGCTTTAAGTTAGAGTTTCGTGGTTCAGATTTGGTGTCAAATATTCATTTTGTTGATTAAAGCTTTAACTAATATTTTCTTAAAGGATTCTTAATGCACAATGAGTATTGTTTATACTTTAGGCTGGTGGCAAGTCGTGCTTAATTTTTTAACTGCAGTTATATGAACAACAATTTCAATCAGTGGTCAAATCTAGTGGAGCTTTCAGCATTAACTGAACTTCAACACTTTTGAGTTTAATAATAATTTTCTTCTGTTGTTTTCTTCAATACAGTTGAAATTTAGCATCTTTTATTTTCTTCCACTAGAATTTTCTTACTGATACCAAAGCTGAAGCTTTTCGGCATTAACTGAACATCAACACTTTAATACAGTTGAAATTAATATTAATTTTCCGCTGTTGTTTTCTTTAATACAGTTGAAATTTAGCATCTTCTATTTTCTTCCAGCAGAATTTTCTATCAGATACTGAAGCTGAAGCTTTTCTATGCTTCCTGTTTCTTGAAGTATTATTATCTTCTTATGAAACAATTGTACATTATCTTTTGCATTTCCTTAATGCTCCAAGAACCATGGTTATGAAGAAAACTAGTCCTTGGTGCAGTATATTCTGGTCACTAGCAGTTCAAAAAGTTAGTTGATATGATGTGATATTCAAGTTGTGTATAAAAGAATGTAACAGGTTAAATCTTTTGGGCCAAATATTTCTGTAATATTTAATGTCATTTTACAGTTTATCCCTGGTGGAACCTTTTTTTTTTTTTTTATAATTTTTAAATCCAGTATCACAATAAGCATGATTTGGTTTTCTTGAGAAATTCATGTCTAATGTTGACATGAACAAGGTAATAAGTTGTGGGAAAACTTGTTGCTAATTATTTTTATCATGACAATTAGTATTGTCAGTTCAAATTTACTTGGTCATTATCATGAATTAATCTTACATAGGACTGGCCGCTTGTGCGCTGTGTGGTTTGTGCCACCCACATATGAACTAGTTTTTCTGTTCATGATAGCTGTGCTGAGAAATGTTTAACGACAGAGAGAGAACCATGTATGAGTACAAATCAGAGATTTCATGGGTGGCAAAAACACCATGGTGCTGCACAACACTCGTAGGGACTCTATTTTTTCAATAATTAGGCTTTTGTTATCTGTATTTATTTACTCTAAGTGCTAACCCTCTGATTATGCTTTCTGTGGCACATTGTAGGCAGGGCATACTACATTCGTTTAGCAATGCTTCCGGAAAGAGAATGGCCAAAATGGTGCTGGACTTGTGCCAGTAGTTGACTCAGCTACAGCTCTCTTCGCCTTCGAATTCTCATTAGTGATGAAATGCTTGTTGTAAGGGCTTACAATTACTGTATTTACTAAAAGCTTGTGTTAGAGTTGATATTTGGAATATTGTATTAGTTTCATGTAAATTTGAATTATACTTTTCACTCTTCATATTTCTTGCATCTGACATTATTTTATTTAATTCTTCTCTCATCTAAATATATTTTTCTGTTTACTGATGATAGAGCAGTTCGAGCAATGGTTGGGACCGTTGATCTTAACTAGCATCTAGGCTTCCAGATGAAGTAACGGGAAGAAACCTGAGCTAATTAAGCATATTTTGATATTATGTTCATAGATGTTACATGGCTGAACTGAAGTCAGATCAACTATATCCTGTCTTTAAATTGGGATTACAGATATGTTGAAATAAATTTTCTTTGAGGGAAAACAAGTAAATAGGAAAGGGCTCCGGATAGAGTAGATGGTGGATGCATTGAAAGAAGTTAATAAGAAAGAGTCATAATCGTGATGAAGCAACAAAATAGGACTACAGAAGCAGCCAGCGAAGCTATCAAGTCATATAACTATTGTTCAGATGAAGCCCAAGAGTCTCTCAATAATATCCTTTTTAACTGGTATGAAGAGATGTGTCCACTTTGTACTTTTTGCTATTCTTTAGAGGAAGGTTGTCAATTTCCCTCTTATAATAATCAACATATACTATTTTTTCTCCTACTATTTTTATAATAGCCAAAAATCCCCTGATAGCATAAGTTTACAATATTATTCTTATTTTCAACTACTCTTTTATTTATATTTATTATAAATTAAATAAATCACATGAATAGAAACTAAATAAAAAATTAAGCATTAAAAATAAGAAATATATGTTTTGATATGAGCAAAAAAATTAATAATAAAATTTTTTTCTTGTACTTATTTAATTTGTGAAAAATTTCTTATAATAAATATATAAGAAAATTATTATAAAATGATAAAAAATTATTATAATAATGACAAATAAAAATTTATTATAAGATAAATAATAAAATATTTTGCCTATCTTTTTACATTTAATTTTAAAATATTACAAAATGTTTATTATAAGAAAATGTTCACAAAATAAATAATTACAAGAAAAAAATTTTATTATTACTTTTTTTCTCATATCAAAACATATATTTCTTGTTTTTAATGCTTAATTTTTTTTTTGTTTCTATTCATGTAATATATTTAATTTATAATAAATGTAAATAAAAGAGTAGTTAAAAATAAGGGTAATATTGTAAACTTATACTGTCATGGGGGTTTTTGGCCATTATAAAAATAACAGGGAGGTAAATGGTATATGTTAATTTCTGTAGGGGGGAAAGTGGCAATCCCCCTAATAAAAACTTTATAATAGAAATACCCATCATATTAATTACTATTAAGGATAACTTATTATAAGTCAATGTTTTATAATTATTTTGAACATCCATATAGCACAGTAATTATTCATTGTACATAATTCTCATGCTTTAAACTTTAAAACTTTTCTTTGCAATATCTTAATCAATACTTAGATGAATAATGATGAAATCAATATTTTTATTTTTTATTTTCCATAAATAAAATAAAATTTGCATTCATTTTTTTATTTTTTCAAAAATAAAGTAAACAAAATTATTGTGAAGCCTCCTTTTTTTTATTTTTTTGCTTTTGACCCCTTGTTTTTCTTCTTCATCTTCTCCTTCTCGTTCTTCTTTTTTTTTATAGTATTTATCAAATATTTCTTATTATTATTTTCTCATTGTAAGCTATTTTGGGTTTAAAATCTAATATTAAACATAAATAAACAAAAAATTTATAACTAAATTTTTGTTAAATAATTTGTTTACATATTGTTAAATCTCTTGAAATTGGTGTATTAAATAGTTTTATTAGTATTTTAGTGAATAAAATTAATTAGTTTAAATAGTTTAAGTAAGGATCTTTTTAGAATTTTAAAGAGTATATAAAGTAAAATTTATCTTTTTAAAATGAGTTTACAAGGTAATAGTGTTTAAAGTAAACTTTGGAGTACAAACAGCCCACCCTTAAATAAAACGGTGTTAAACCTCTTTCCTATTTCATGATGAATTGAATATGTAATCCAATTAATGGATGTTTAATTTATTTTATCAATTAAAATGATAAAACTGATGCTTATTCACAATATTGCTACTTCTTAGTTCTATTAGCTCCATAGTTATAAATTAAATTACTCTTAATTTTTCACTTGTCTATGATGTTGTCGTAAGTCTCTCTCAAAAACTTCCAAAAAGCTTAAAGAAATTAATTTGTAATTAATATAGAAAGATGACCTTTATATTTTCCTTTTTTTCATTCTTTTTCTTCATAACCACTAACCAGTTAATCGTGGTAGATGAGAATTGTTGATTAAACCTAATTGAATTAATATGGTCAACGAGGGATCTATGCCAAGGTAATTGGCCAAAAAGCTGATTGAATGTTAACGATATTTTTCCAAGAGACTCCATCAAAATGATTTGGCAGTCATCAATTGATTGAATCTTAATAACCAAGTCATTCGGCATAAATTACACAAACTTATTATGTAATAGAACAAAATCTCATAGGATATTACTTCAGAAAAGTGAACCATTATTGTTTTAATTATAATTTCCCAATCAGCTCCAATGCACAAAATATGTCTCTTAAAAATTTCAAAGCTTTAAAGTCTTATATACTATATTAAAAAATTTAGGATAGTGCATTACGTGGAATTATCGTTTGAGATAAGGTTTAGCATTATCAAATGTATATTTTTTAATTGGTGTAAGAATATATATATATAGCCAATCAGTAGTTCCCAATTGTGGGGTGAATGGAATTTGATACATAAATCAATTACGAAAAGAATCGAAAAGGCTTTTATTGTGTCGCTTAAATTATATAGGAATTTTTTAATCCAAGAGTTAAGAGTAAAAAGTTCTTCACTACACATAATAGAATAACCACTCAGAACAACGAAGCAGAGTATATTTGTTGAGAAGTGAAAAATTGTATTGATATGATCCTCATCGTGCATCTTAATTCATTGGATTGTTTCTTTCTAAAGTCCTATACGGAGCTTTTCTAGACGTCTTTCCAAAAATTCCTTTATCATTTCATCCAAGAGAAATAATTCATCGAATTTTATGAATTTTTCTAGAACAACATTTTCTTGAATATCATTCAAAAAGGTTTCGGATTGACTAGTATTCCATCAATTAGTAACCCAAGATTTCAGACATTTATTAAATGAGAGAGGGATCCACCGGGGCGAAAATACTACAAATATTATAGATGAAAAATATCTAAGGGGAATGGATGTGTTCTTTTTTGTCATTTCTTCATATGTGAATTGTTAATGAACCCACCTTATTTGTTCTTGGATTGGAATAATCATTTTCACTAACAGAAAAAAGAGGCACAAAAGTCAATGCACTAATAGATAAAAAAAATGTAGTTTTTAATATATTGAAATTTGTGTTTTTTGTTTTATATATATTGTTTTGTGTATTCAATAGTTTTTTAGATATAATTATTATCAATATTTAAGATTAAAATAAAACATTAAAAGGCGCATACAACTTAGTGCTTGTTTGATATGTCTTATATAATATTTATAAGTGCTTATTTGATCTCATAAACTCTTATCAAATTTTTTATTGTTATTTGGTTTTATTTATGAGAAAATACTCATTAAATTATTAGGCTGTCAAATTTATGTCATTTACATGTAAAATATTGAAAATTATTAGATTTCATTTAATAAATTAGATTATAAGTCACAAAATTAAGTACCTAAAGTATTAGATATAAGAACACATTTTTTTTTGGAGCAAGTGGGTCATTTTATGTCATAAAGCAAAATGATTAAATAGAAGTTATATTAAAGCTACTTTAATAGTAAGAAAACTAAGTAAAAGAAATATAAAAATGATTTAATTGATTAATTACATAATTTTTTTTGTTGATTTGTATTTGTTAGAAAAAAAATGTGTATTTATTGTAAATATTTGTTAGAAGTGGGGTGGGTTTACACAAATAATGGGATGGAAATATCCCCACCCTAATACTCTTACAATATTCTTGAGGCATTAAAGAAAAGAAAAATATTAACGAATCAAATTAACTAAAACAAAAATTGATGTAAAAAATTTTTGCTTTATTTTATTTTTAAGGTTAATATGGTAAATTAACACTTGACACTTAACACTTATATTCATATATTTAAAAAATAAAAAATGTTATTCAAATATATGCATTTAGATCTATTCATAGTTTAACCAAATTAAGAACCATTCAAATTTCAAGACAAAAAACTAAATGCTAGCTAAAGGAACATTTACGGTTAATAATCTGCCGAGACTTACCACCTAAATCAATTCTATTATACTGATAAAATACTTTGACTTTGATTAAATAGGTCTTAACTTTTTCATATTAGTCATTTAAGATATGTCCTATAGTATTATTCCATTGCCAACTCGTTTGATTCCTTTGATTATTGATTCCTTTCAATTATAAGATGGCCCTTCCCTAGCCAAGTTAGCTTTGGAAAGAAATTCTTCTTCTATCTGCCTTGGAACTATTTCAGCCGAGGTTCAAGTTGTATTTGATGTGTTGTGATTTTACTTTCTTTTCAAAAATAAAAAATTATAAGATGGCCCACATGATGTGCTTTAACGCACATAGGACAAATAAAAAGTGCATTATTTGCCAACATGTTCAAGAGAATCAAGACATTGTTTTAGTTGACCCAAAATTTTTCGGTTCGTTAATTAACTCTTTTATCTTTTCTAAGAAATTTGCTTGAAATTAAACATAGACAATGATGATCTATATAGCAACCCCTTACGCAACAAAGGGTATGAATAGGAAAACAAAGAGAGGAAAAAAATAGAGCAAGCCTAAGGAAAGAGCGATTACTTTACGTTGTAGTCTTGTAGGAATTGATTGATGAAAAAATTAATCAACGTCTTCCTTTTGCAACTTCATTGACATTTCTTTCGAACAATCCCACACGTTGACGTGCAATAAAAGAAAAGTCCCACAGGTTGCCTTTCGTTTCTACATTCTAACAGACCTATTATTTAATCTATTTATTTAATTATTTTCTCCAAAAAAAAAAAAAATTGAATGAAGATGATAAACTTTACCTACTTTTTTTATTAATTGAATTCAAGGGGACATCCACGGCTTGGCTATCCGCCTCATTTTTAAGTTCTGGTTATATTTTACATTTTAATATTATTCCAAATTAGTCAAAGGCGTGTGTTGACGCTCCTTCGATGTAGTATAAAAATTCAAAAGACGATGAATGTATCATCACAAACAAAGCATATGCAATAATTTCAACTCATCTCAATTACATCTCTTTTGTTATCCAATCTTTCACTATGGTGGATGCAGTCATTAATGTTGTTTTGGATCAGCTGATATCGATTTCTCTTCAAGAGGCAAGAGAAGAGCTGAGGCTTGTTGTTGGTGTCGACCAAGAGGTGGAAAGGCTCAAAAGAAATTTTAGAGCCATTCAAGCTGTGCTGGTTGATGCAGAGCAAAGGCAAGTGAAGGAGGAAGCTGTTAGACTTTGGCTTGATAAGCTCAAACACGCATCTTACGACATGGAAGATGTGTTGGATGAGTGGATCACGGCAAGGCTCAAATTGCAAATCCTGCAGGGTGTTGATGGGAATGCTCTTGTTCCTCAGAGGAAGGTACGTTTCTTCTCGCCAGCTGCCTCTTGCTTCGGTTTCAAACAAATCTTTCTGCGCCGTGATATTGCTGTTAAGATAAAAGAAATCAACCAAAACCTGGATGATATTGCCAAACTGAAAGATTTTTTTAGTTTCAATGTCATCACAAGTACTGGAAAATCTGATCGGATACAAAGTACTGCCTTAATTAATGTGTCCGAAGTACGTGGTAGAGATGAGGAGAAGAATAGTCTAAAGAGCAAGTTGTTATGTGAGAGTAGTCAACAACCAAATGCCATACACGTCATCTCTCTTGTAGGGATGGGTGGTATTGGCAAGACAACTCTTGCTCAATTTGCTTACAATGATAATGATGTGATGAATAGTTTCGAGATAAGAATGTGGGTGTGTGTATCAGACCCTTTTGATGAGTTTCGGGTTGCAAGAGCTATCATTGAAGCTTTAGAAGGTTCTGCCTCTAATTTAGGGGAACTGCAATCACTTCTGCAACGTATACAAACATCTATTGCGGGAAAAAAGTTTCTTCTCGTCTTAGATGATATGTGGACAGATGATTACAGAGAATGGGAACCATTCAACAATTGTCTGATGAATGGACTTCGTGGAAGCAAAATTTTGGTCACCACTCGTAAGAAAACAGTTGCTCAAATGATGGAGTCAACTGATGTTTTCTCCATTAAGGAATTGTCTAAACAAGAATGTTGGTCGTTATTTAAACGATTTGCCTTTTTCGGTCGACATCCTTCAGAGTGTGAACAATTAGAAGAAATTGGCAGAAAAATTGTTAGCAGGTGTAAAGGCTTGCCACTTGCTGCCAAAACTATCGGGAGTCTCTTGCGCTTTAAGAAAACTAGAGAAGAGTGGCAACGTATATTAGATAGTGAGATGTGGAAGTTGAAAGAGTTTGAAAAAGGTCTTTTAGCCCCTTTGCTATTAAGTTATAATGATTTGCCGACCATGGTAAAACGATGTTTCTCTTATTGTGCTGTCTTTCCAAAAGACTACAATATAGAGAAAGATGAGCTGATTAAAGTATGGATGGCTCAAGGTTATATTGGACCAAAAGAAAATGAAGAAATGGAGATAATTGGTCAGGAGTATTTTGATTACTTGGCCACAAGATCTTTCTTCCAAGAATTTGAGAAAGATGAAGAAGGTTTTGTTATAAGATGTAAAATGCATGATATAGTACATGATTTTGCGCAATTTCTCACTAAAAACGAGTGTCTTGCAGTAGAAGTTGATGGTGATGAAGAACCATTGATGTTGAGAAGAACCTCTAAGGAGAAACTTTATCATTTAATGTTGATGATTAACTTCTATTCTACATTTCCTGTTTCCATACGCTATGCCAAAAAGTTGCGTAGCCTTTTTCTTGTCGCTGACGGCTCATTTAAAGCCCTTTCACCAGTTCTACCAGGCTTATTTGATCAATTGACATGTTTGAGGACATTAAAAATAACTGGTGAGAGTGCCGGGGTTGAAAAGTCAATCCGTGAAATTCCAAAAGAAATAGAAAAGTTGAAGCATTTAAGATTCCTGAAATTGTCTCAGGTAGATTTAGAAGAATTGCCAGAGACATGTTGTGAGTTAGTTAATCTGCAAACCTTAGATATCGAGGCATGTGGCAGCTTGAAAAGGTTACCTCAAGGAATTGGTAAGTTGGTCAATCTTAGGCATTTGATGATATCGCATAACGTTTATTTGGATTACATGCCAAAAGGGATTGAGAGGTTAACTTGTCTTAGGACATTAAGGGAGCTTGTTGTGAGTCGTAAAGGGTGTAATCTTGGCGGTCTGAGACACTTGAATCATCTTCGAGGGTCTTTCAGAATCCGAGGTCTGGGGAATGTGACCCATGTCGATGAGGCTAAAAATTCAGAGCTTGACAAAAAGAAGAATTTGGTATGTTTGGAATTATGGTTTGATAGGGAAGAAGAGGAAGCAACAGATGAAAATGAAGCAGCAAAGCATGAAGCAACTAGTGAAGCCTTACGACCAAATCCAAATATAGAGGTATTAAAGATATTTCAGTATAAAGGCAAGACTGTGTTCCCCAGTTGGATAATGTCATTATGCAAGCTGAAGGTGTTGCTTCTCTCATTCTGTATTAAGTGTGAGATTATGCCTCCTTTGGGGAAATTGCCATCTCTTGAAGTACTCTCTATATGGAATATGAATAGTGTGAAAACGGTGGGTGATGAATTTTTGGGAATAGGAGGTGATAATGGCACATCTGCAACTTCATCAGTTAATGTTGCCTTTCGTAAATTAAAAGAACTCTCATTTTGGGGTCTTTATGAATGGGAAGAGTGGCATTTTGGAGAAGAAGATAATATTACAGTCATGCCGCAATTAAATTCTTTGAAAATAGAGAATTGTAGCAAATTGAAGTCTCTGCCAGACCAACTCCTTCGGAGAACCACACTGGAGAACTTGGAGATTAAGAAGTGTCCTATTGTAAAAGAACGTTTCAGAAGGTACACAAGAGACGATTGGTCAAAGATCAATCACATCCCTAACATACTGATTGATGATAGATATGCAAGGAGGCCCTTGAATTCAAAAACAGCAGCAATTACCAGTGACACAGAGGTATCTTCTTCTCTTATTGAATTACACATGTTACTCTTCTTGTCTTATTGAATTACACATGTTACTGTTTCATCACTTTATTTTGTTGGTTAGTCTCTAAGATATTGTCGGTGTTTGCAGTTGTGAAAAATGGGGCGCCATCTGTTCTCTACAAGCTTCAGCTGGGAGAGATCATCACCACCATTGGTTAGTTTATATACACACATGAGGACTCTGTTTACTCAATATTATTCTGCTCCTGACATTCATTCCAAAACACAATGCTAGGGATGAGTTGCATAGGATTCTAAACTATTACCATTAGAAGAAGCAATTGCAAATGGCTGCAGGGACTTTCTTTCTTCTCCAGCTTCTTTTTGTTATCAAACAGTTTATCTGGTCAAGAAAATGCAATGATTGTTAAATTCTGATCAGAGCTATGTTTTTTGTTATCAAATGTTACACAACTGACCTGCCACGTCAGCTTCATACTTCATCATCCACCAAATAAACCAGTTTGATCAGTTTTTGAATTTAACTAGATTTCAATTTTGCAGGGCAAATTCCATTCTCTCCACAGCTGCTACAATTCTCAGTTACCTCACCAAGGTCCCTCTTGTAAGTGTTACATCGCCCTTCATTCTTTCAATAATATTTACTTTCCCATATAAAGTTAAATTTGAGCGAAACTCATTGATGATCTTCATGAAAATAGGTTCACTCCCACAACAAAGGGGGAAAAAAGATGGATTCAAATTAAACTTCACGTGCCTTCGGTGGCAAGAATGTTGCCTTTGTTCACAAGGGAAAAGGGTAATCTACAATTCTGTAATGTCAAAGTGTTTCAAAATATACTCTTCACAAGCAAAGCGGCTGCAATTAGCATCACTCCCAGATACAACATCCTCTGCACTCAAAGGTCGAATCTTTTGCAACTAATCTGTCTTAAATTCAGTTCATAGAATTTTTCAGTAATGCTCTTTCTATAGTTTCAGAAAATTAATATTTGTTTAATCATTTTACAGGTTTTCCTGCCATACGCAGAAATTTTCGCCATGATCCCGGTTTCATCGAATGTAGGATCACAACAAGCGTGGCTTGGTTTTCTTGTGTAATTGATATCTGATGTAGATATATCAAGCGTGGCTTTGCCAATTAAGTACGTAGTTCTAATTTTTCAGAAGAGTAAAGCCCGCAGGAGACCGCATGGGAGAGGATTCAAATGGTGTATCTCATACACTAATTATCTAATAGGTTAGCAAAATTCTTCATCTTTTTATTTGTTAATGTTCGATGGAAAGCCAGCACATCGTCACAGCAATGTCTAATTTCTGATGTTGTTTTTCTTGATTAGCAGAAACTGGTTATGCAGAGAACTCAAAATCCTGTTACCAGAGGAATGATTATAGTTGGGGCCTTCCTTCTTATCACTATAAAGTCAAATAGATGGAATTAATAAATTTCATAACAGAAATATTCCTTTTAATTAATTTTATGTGTTTGCTTGAGGGTTGTTGGTGCTCGTTAGTGGAATGTGTTCGATTATGTGGCTTCTGTAACTTAGAATCCCTCTATTATAAAGCAGAGATATTTCATTTTTTATTCATACGACATTCATTATTGGCATAAGGGGGCATTATTATTTTTCATTTTTCCGACTTCTACCGGTACCAATCTACTCGTTAGACTGACACCGGAAGTGTACAAATGGGTTTCCAATACCAATAAAAGAATTAAAAAGCAAAACAAAACTAAGGAGTAATGGTATATAAATTAGAGTTTAAAATTTGGAGAAGATAATAAGATAAAGTTTTTGGGATGAAAATCTAAAACACGAGTATATAATTTAAATTTAAAAAAAAAAAAAAAAGTTAAGCTGTTACAGGCCCAATTCAGACAAAATTTGGCAATAATTGAAAAGAGTGGTAGTACTGGTACCCTGAAAAATCCTTATTAAACCCTTCTCTTATAATTACAAGTTTATCCCTGTCTAAATTTACAATAATAGACAAAAGAAAAATAATTTTTTTTCAAATCACTTTTCTCCAAAACTGTGATTCTGTGAAACCAATATTCAACTTAATAATTTACTATTTATTTTGATAATATTTGGTTGACATTCCTCCTTTATCAAGCCACGGCGTATTTCTTTAAATCTTGATAAAAAAATTTATTCTTTTGTTATTGTTATTTAAGATCAAACATTAAAATATCAATAACCAATGTTGGGTGGTGTTATAAGAAATTCTAATGAAAATATTACGGCAATAGCTGTTATAAGTTTTAGTAGAGATATTGATTATTTGAAAAGATGAAGCTATTAGATTTGGAGCTCAAGTTGTGCAAGATTTTTTTGGGGTGGGGGGGGGGGGGGGGGGGTGTTGGGCTGTAAGCCCAGGGTACTTTTAGAATCAACCCAAGTGGATTTAGAACTAATTTTGTTTTGGATGATTTTCTGGGGTATGTTGACTAAAAGGGCTCTATGAGGACTTTTAAGGGGTGCCTATAGGTCTACTCAATTAAAAAAATTTAGTTTATAAAATAAAATTTCTTTGGGCTTTAAAGGCATGGTCCAAAAGAAGAACCAATGATTTTTTAGAGACACTAATGGCACCCCTCAAAAGTTCTTATACAACTGCACTACAATGTATTTACACATTTAACCTTGATTGAAATTACAAAAATTCTATTTCAAAAAAAAAAACTATAAGAACTCTTTACACCCCTATATTATTAAGAAATGAATTATTTAAAAAAAAAAAAAGAATTGAGCCATAAAACAATGAACCTAAGCAAAGGAGGCATAAATATATTTTTCCCTTACACACAGAACTAGCAATCAAAGGGGTACTTAATACTTTCATTAAGGAAGAGTATAGGGTTATTAGTCATGGTGGCTTATTCTTAGGGATGGTAAAATCCGAATTCGGGTCCGGGTTTAGCCTTTTCGGTTTCGGATTCAGATGATAATTTTGAATATTTGATCCGGATATAAACCCGGATTTTTTAGCTGCGGGTCTAGTCCGGGTTGAGCCGGGAAAAATCTGAGTTTCCGGATTACGGGTTTTTAACCCGGATATATGTATTGAAGGCCTGAAATTAAAAAAAAAAATTCAAGCATGCGACTTTCAGCTCTTTGGCAGTTGCAGAATCAAATAGAACAAAGTTATGGGATCTTGCGAAGATAGTGGGGGATGAGGAAGATGGGAAATTAAATAAATAAAAAAGAAAGCCACATGATTCCATGAACCCAAAAGAAAGCCACATGATTCCAAGAAAGCCACACGATTCCATGAACCCAAAAGAAAGCCACATGATTCCATGAACCCAAATCTCAGTATAAATCTAATTTTAACACATAAGGAAGAAACTGAAACTTGTAGAGAAGTGCGGCCACAATGGTGATGTTGTGATGCTGATGATTGATGGATGATGATGAACCGGGCGGCGATGTTGTGTTGCTGATTCCTGATGATTGGTGGATGATGATGAATCGGGGCGATGATGATTTTGAATTTATTTGCTGAATTTTGGGGAATGAACATAAGGAAATGGCAGTTGTGAACTAGAGGACATGTAGGGTTTGTTTTGTTTCTCATTTTTCTGCTTTTATATTTATAAATAACAATTTAAAAAGTATATTAAATAATATTTAAAACAAAATAATTTGGGTTCGGGTTCCGGAAATCCGGATTCAGATGAACCCGGAACCGGACCCGGATAAATTCGGGTTTAAGAAAATAAATTCGGATCCGCATAAAATATACATCCCGTGCGGGTTCAACCCGAACCGAATAATCAAGGTTTAGAAATAATTTGGTTTTGGATGATTTACTGGGGTATGTTGACTAAAAGGGCTCTATGAGGACTTTTAAGGGTGCCTATAGGTCTACTCAATAAAAAAATTAGTTTATAAAATAAAGTTTCTTTGGGCTTTAAAGGCATGGTCCAAAAGAAGAACCAATGATTTTTTAGAGACACTATTGGCACCCCTCAAAAGTTCTTATACAACTGCACTACGATGTATTTACGCATTTAACATTGATTGAAATTACAAAAATTCTATTTCAATTAAAAAAAAAACTATAAGAACTCTTTACACCCCTATATTATTAAGAAATGAATTATTTTTCAAAAAAAAAAAAGAATTGTGCCATAAAACAATGAACCTAAGCAAAGGAGGCATAAATATATTTTTCCCTTACCCACAGAACTAGCAATCAAAGGGGTACTTAATACGATAATACTTTCATTAAGGAAGAGTATAGGGTTATTAGTCATGGTGGCTTATTCTTAGGGATGGCAAAATTTGGGTTTGGGTCCGGATTTAGGTTTAACCTTTCCGGTTTCGGATCCAGATGATAATTTTGAATATCGGATCCGAATATTAACTCGGATTTTTTAGCTGCGAGTCCGGTCCGGGTTGAGCCGAGAAAAATCTGAGTTTCCGGATTGTGGGTTTTTAACCCGGATATATGTATTGAAGGCCTGAAATTAAAAAAAAAAAAATTCAAGCATGCGACTTTCAGCTCTTTAGCAGTTGCAGAATCAAATAGAACAAAGTTATGGGATCTTGCGAAGATAGTGGGGGATGAGGAAGATGGGAAATTAAATAAATAAAAAAGAAACCACATGATTCCATGAACCCAAAAGAAAGCCACACGATTCCATGAACCCAAAAGAAAGCCACATGATTCCATGAACCCAAATCTCAGTATAAATCTAATTTTAACACATAAGGAAGAAACTGAAACTTGTAGAGAAGTGCGGCCACAGTGGTGATGTTGTGATGCTGATGATTGATGGATGATGATGAACCGGGCGGCGATGTTGTGTTGCTGATGATTGGTGGATGACGATGAATCAGGGCGATGATGATTTTGAATTTATTTGCTGAATTTTGGGGAATGAACAGAAGGAAATGGCAGTTGTGAACTGGAGGACGTGTAGAGTTTGTTTTGTTTCTCATTTTTCTGCTTTTATATTTATAAATAACAATTTAAAAGTATATTAAATAATATTTAAAACAAAATAATCTGGGTCCGGGTTTCGAAAATCCGGATTCAGATGAACCCGAAACTGGACCCGGACCCGGATAAATTCGAGTTTAAGAAAATAAATCTGGATCCGCATAAAGTATACATCCAATGCGGGTTCAACTCAGACCGAATAAATCCGGATTTATCTGGGTCCGGGCCGGGTGCAGGTTATCTTGCCATCCCTACTTATTCTTTGAAGTTTGTTGACTGGTTATGGAAAATTTGTTTATTGAGTGCTATATCTAGCTGAATGTTACTGCTGGCCATGAGACTTTTTTAAGAATTATTTTAGAGTTCAATGAGAAAGAAGAGGATAGAGTTATTTGAGGAATTAAAACAAGTGTAATTAGTGAGAGAGTAATTTTAGTACTTTAATTAATGGGTGCATTTAGAATAGGGGTTTTATGAGATTATTAGAGGGTTCCTTATAGCTCCACTCTTCGATTTTTTTCATAGAATGGAGGTCCAAGTCCAATGGCTCATGTGTTAATGTTTCTTGCTCTCTTCATAATCTCTTTGTCGTTCAAATACCAAAGGTGTCTTTATGGAGTTACAAAGCAGCATGTTTTTGGATTAATTAAAGCTCAAATACCCTGAGATGAGGGCACAATTCCTCATCCATGGTTAAAAAGTTTGATGATAGTTGGTGTTTCAAAGGGCTTTAGCATAGCATATTATTGAAATCTACTTGAACTAAAATGACAGAGGGGATAGTAACACAAGGGCCAACTAGTTGCTAATTGTTAAAGCCCAAGTGAACAAGTAGTCGATTCGCTCACATGATTGTTTGTTTTTGTTTTCCTCTATTAAATTTTATATTTTTAGGACTAACGAATCCTTTATTACGAGGATATTGGATTGGTAAATTATAATTAATTACATTAAGCTTATGGATTTAATCACAATGATGATAAGGTGGATTACAAGTCATGTACTTCCTCGAATTTGTTGCAACCAATATTTGGCAGATGACATGTACATTTACTTATTAAGAAATAGATATGATTTTTTTTTTTTGGATATTTTGAAATTATATATAAATGTAACTCACAACTTGTTCAAGTGGACATATATAAACTAAATTAACTTTGATGATGCAAGTACCAAACAAGAAAATCAACCAAAAGAAACAAAGCAAAAATTATAAACAAGAGTATATATTGATGCGGAAATTTTGGAAGATAGTAACTTGGGAGTCTAAAAGTGATTGAATTTTAATTAAAGTGTAAGAACTTAATTACTAATGTATTTATTAGTGGCCAAGTTTTGCCTAATCCTTGGCAGGAAACATGGAGATGAGATGAGACCCAACACCCCAACAATTAGGCCACTAGTAATAAATTAATTAATTAGTTAATCACTATTCCTAGAAGTTTTCCAAAGTAACCGAAAGAAACAAACAACTCCCATTTACCGAAGCTTAATGAATATTTAATCACTAATTAATTAGATTTGTTATGGTTTAGAGTATAGTTATTTACCGTCCCAAATTTTTTTATCTTATTATGTACTATTAAAAAGCATCGAAATATTTTTTTATAATACAAAAATTTACATTTTTTTTCTCTTTTTATGTGAAAAAGCCTGCATTATTGAGCACAACTGAGGGAATCATTGACTCTAATAAAGAACTAGAAGCAAATCTTTGCAGCATTTATGTTCAAGATTTTGTTAAATTTTTTAATGAGAGCAGAAAATTAAATGATCTAATATTTTATCCATGATGGAATCTGATATGACCTAAAAATAAGGAATTGAAAGGGAAATCTTAAATATTAAATCATTGCTTATTTTATTTGCTTAGTCAATTTGATTAGGAGACAAATGGATGGAAGATGTCGAGTAATTTGAAAGAGTCTGTTGGGCTTAAAAACATGATTTTGAAATGAATCTATTTTGTTCTTTTTTTCTTGTTTGTTTTTATATTGTTTCTTTTCTCAAATGTTATTTAAATTAAGAGTAATGATACAGCCACAAACTCTTGTACAAACTTATTTTGTACAAACTGACGTGGCATGATAAGATTGGTTGAATGAAAATATAAATTAATAAAAACAAATCATGTGGGCCAAGTGATATTTAATTCAACCAATCTTATCATGCCACATCAGTTTGTACAAAATAAGTTTGTACAAGAGTTTGTGACTGTATCATTACTCTTAAATTAATGAGGATGATTATTTGATTTCAGCACCTAGTCCTAGGGTTTATGAGAAGGAGCCGCAGACACCCAACTTCCGGACGGATTTATCAATGGGCAAAGCCTTGAAATATAAAATTTACAATGTCAAAGTAATTCCACGTACCAATCAATTAGGCCAACGGGCTTCAAGGCCATTGGAAACGAATTTGTACCCTGAGCTATGGTAGAGCATAAACATCTCTTGAATATTAGTAGTGATAAATATATTCTAATATAGATACATAAATTAGACTGTTTTATGAAAGGATTAATTTATGTTAATTAGTTTCAATTAATTTTGAATTGTAAATATCTATAGCCTTCTTATTATAATATCAGTATTAAAAGAAAATAGTATCAATCAAACATTATATCCACAATCACTTTGGGTAATAAATACATAACATTAAATAATCTAGTATTATATATATAACCAACTATAGAAACTATTGCTATATCAAAACCAAGTGATTGTGGTTCTTGAATTTTTTTTTTTAAATAGCTTTTTTAAGCATGCAACACTAGGACTTCCCAATAGGTCATCGATCTTAACTATTCTCGTCAAAGTACGCTTAATTGCAGAGTTTTGACCGAATCTGATACATTAATACTGGTATTGACAGCACCCGATTGTGGTCCCTAATTAAAAAAGAAAAAGAGAGTGGGAGAAAAAAAGTACTTCATGCATGTTGAGCATGCACAAAAGCAATATACCAACTCTATCATATCAATCAACAAAAAACTCTAAATAAATATCTCTTTCAAATTTAATTAAACACGACAATGTCTACTTGAGGATGTTATATATTCTTAGACTCTTTTCTATTTTGAAACTAAATATAAAATGGGAAAAAAAATGTAGGGTCATTATGCACGTATCAATAAGGAATCTGACACATGGTTTAACCAAAAAAAAAAATTAAAATCGTCAATTTTTGAATAAATGTTCCAAACTAGTTATCATGTAATATCATTCATCTCTTATTAAAAATGGAATCCTATAGAAAAAAATAATAATGTTAATAATGAGACATCACATATCAATAAGGAGCCAACACGCGGATTAACTTGAAAATTATATTTTAAATTATTAATTTTTTAATAATTACTGTTCAAATTAAACTAGTTGTCATGTAATATCATTCGTCTCCCATGAAAAAGAGAAATAATAATTATGATGGTGAGACATGAAGCTGACAATGACTATGAGTTGTTGGTTTTTCTTCTTTTCCTCATTTCAGTTTTTATTTTCACACCACAAGACCTTTCACAAGAATTTGCGTGTACAAAAAAGAAACAAGTGCCAAATGTGAGGGACCAAAATTTTTTTGGCCCGTTTTTTATTTTGTCCAAAAGCTTTCATTTGCAAGGACCATTATATTTTTATATGATTTCCAAAGGACACAAGAGTTTCCACGGCCAATGAATAGGAAAATTATTATAATCATTAATCAGTATATATTATCAGAAAAAGGACACTAGCACACATGTCATTTGGTAAAATGACTATAGAGACCCTTATATTTTCACAAATAATCATACATACTTCTTTTTGGAAACATCAACTCTCTTTCAAAATAAATGAATACATGGTATAACATTATTTGCTTATTATATACTGATATGGTACTTTCGACATACTTTAGAATTTCTCCTAAAAATAGTTTTTATGATCATTTATAAGCACAAAATTAGATCTATATACCTTAAAAAGAGGTCTGAGCAGCCATATATTTAAAATAATGGAGTCTTAATCTCTCTGACCATTCCATTAAACTAAGGAGTGTTGGTGTCTTTTTCCCTCTATTTAATTAATTTTGTAGTCTTGGAAGTTAGTTATTTATGTCAAATAAAGATAAATAAATAATAAATCAGACTTCTTTTTTCAATAATAAAAAATAATAATAATGAAGTCTTTATAGTGATTTTCATGGTGGCCATACCTAAATACCAATTTTTAAATATGTAATTAAGAAGAAATTAATTAAGCTAATTCTTGTTATTTTTAATAAGCCATTAAGAAATCAGTTTCAAGAGTACTAATCTGATTTAGAATTTTGGACTTTATTAATTAAGCTAATGTTTATTATGTTTAATAGCATAATAACATTACACTGATGGATCACGTTTAAAGAGTGGTCTAGCCAGCGCTGGGGGCTTGGTGAGGGATTGCTCTCTGTAAAGTGGCAGTTTGGCTTTGGCATGAACATTGGATTTGGATCGGTGACTACTGGAGAACTTTGGGGTCTCTTTCAAGGGCTTAATATTGCTTGGGACCGTGGCATTCGTTATGTAATTGCAGAGGTAGATAGCCAATGCACATTTTTCTCTCATAACTGCCATCAAGGAACTGATGAACAGACAATGGCTCATTACCATAAATTATATATATCGGGAAGCCAATTTTGCTGCAGATTCCATGGTGAAATTTGCTGATTCCTTACCCCTTGGTCTTCATGTTTTTGAAAGCCCCCCTAAGGACTTGGTTATTGGTTATGTAATGATATATCTAGGACCTCTATTCCCCGTTCTGTTTTAGCCTAGTTTTTACTAGGCTCCAATGTATCAAAAAAAATATTTTTTCCTAGCTTTAACAAAGTCCAAGACTCTAAAGTGGATAATTTCTACCGGTTTGAGATCTCTTTATATTAACCCATTCTTTAAATATTTTATTTCTTTGAAATGTCAATCGTTTTGGCACTTTTTAATATTTTATACGAATTTTAATTATCTTTTCATAACTTTGATATGAGCTGATTCCAAAATTTTTTAGCTTTTAATCAATTAATACGCACATGAGAACCATCTAATAACCGAAGGCTGAATAGATATATGCAATGCACACATTCTCCAGTAGAGGTGCCACATAGGGACCAGCACAGGTAGCTACGCAAGTTAAATCTAATTTTGCTTTAAATTATTTTTAAATTTCAATCATATTTTGTATTTGCCTCCAATAAAATTTTCAATTTACCCCCATAAATTTTGAATAAAATACAAAAAAATTAGGACAGAAAATACATTTTCATAAGTAAAACATCAAATAAATGGATTCAGCTATGTTGCAACAGTGGTATGGTACCACTGTTGCTTTCAGCCATTGGATCCTGTTAATGCAACTGTACAATTATAGATCTAATGGCTGGTTACAACTGTGGTACCATACTACTGTTGCAACATAATTTTGCCCTAAATAAATAGATTAAATACAAAATTAGCAAAAATACTTAAGTAAAGGCCGGACCCTTTTAAACGTAGTTGTTATGCACCCTTCTAGGCTTCCACGGCAAAAATCCAACCAAAAAGTCAATCTATAGGGAATTTAAAAGGTAAACTATATTTTCATAAAATTCATAACATTCAAAATTAATAAATTGTCCATATTTTATAAATAAAAAGAAACCTGAAATAAAGTAGAAAGAAAAATAAAAAAGGAATCTTCTATTACTTTTGCTTACACTTCTCATTCTCAATTTATTTATTAACAAATTTTTTTCCTCTCAAATCTGACACATCGCATAGCATGGGCTAGCTTTTATACAATTATTGTCTTGTCACTCTCGAAAAATACCAACAACCAAGTCCTTAATTAGCTGTGCATGAGGCCATAAAAATTTTGTCAAATTGTAAAAAGAATACAAAAAATAACAGCACGAGGAATGTAGAAGACTACAAGACTTCGATGTATGATGGGGAAACACATCCCTTTTTTCGTTTCTTACTAACACAAGCATACAAATTTATAATGATCAGACGTTTTTCTCCCATATTTCTATTTTTTTTTATCAATATTTCTATTAATAATTTTATTTCATCTCATCATTCTTTATATTTGTTATAATTAATTAAAGTTCTGATTTTTTTTTTCAAGAAAAAGATAAGCAACTTTCAAAATCAGCCATCTTTGTCAAGTGTAAGATGTGTTCAAAATCATACATCTCGATATTTTGTGAATAGCTAAATAAATCTAAATATATACATAAATGATCCAGTGACTAGCTAGACATGTACTTCAATTTTATTATTCTGTGTGAATAGTATTGAAGTTGTGAATTAACCATACACTAAAACATGGCAATGTCATTTACAATATACAATATGAACAATACGATCCATTAGATCATTAATCTTTGATCTTCATGATTATTATATGGCATAAACTAAAAATATCTAAGTTGATAGTTTATGACAATTTCTCGAAATATTATAAATCACTGGTGTCAATTTAGGGTAACATTTGAAATTTAACTGATGTGATTTTTTTTTTATTCACAATTACTATAAAGTATAAGCATTGGCACAAGTAAAAGTGATCAGTGGCCATTTGATAATATATACATATATAATTGTCAATTTCTCCCTATTGAAATTAATGTATATCATTATCGTTCAAAAACCTCTTATTATTATTTTTTTTTAAACACATTTCACCTCCAATTTTATATTGATGTTTTAATTATATCACAAGTTGAGAGTCGGGAATAAAATCTTTAAGGTACTCAACAACAAAAACTTAGAAACATGAGGTTTTTCGTCGGAAAGTGCGTGCATGCCCGGTAATGTAGTCATTAATTTTCCGGAGTAAATTTAGGGTAATTTTAAAAGTAATAACGAAAATATCCCACGTGTAAATTATTGTATATATATTATTAAAATTTATTCCTTTATTTATTTTTATTAAAAGCTAATTACTCATCCGTATTGTCATTATCTCAAACTTAACCTCAATTTCAGAATAGTTACAGAGAAACCCTATATAATTGAACTTAGGAGACTTTTACCATTGCATTACTCATACATAAGCCGAAGCTAGAAAAGTAAATAAAGGTTTCGAAGTTGGAACAAAGAGTAGTAAATATCTGAATCCCATCTAAGTGCACCCACAATCCATTACATTTTTCTTTTTCCTTCTTGCACAATAATTTTAGACCTAGTTCTTATAATTAAATTACCACCAGGCAAATCATCTGCATCATGCAAAATACTTAAAGAGGCTGCGACTCCAATAATGGAGCAAAATGGTCAAAGTTTTAGGGCACTCTAATCACCATCACCATCTAAATTTTATCTCTTTAATCAAGCAGCAGCCAGAGTCTCACTTTTCTTAGAACTTGCTGCTGCATTATTTTTATCGCTTTCTTCTTTGTTCTTTGATGATAATTTCTCTTTTCTCTCATCTTGCTTCATCTGCTGCTCTCTGCACTCGAAACTACAAAAGGCCGTGTCCCCCCTGCGCAATAAATAAATAAAACCCCATTAAAATATGCTACCAGACTCATTGATAAGTCTCGCTAAAAATAAGATATATTATAATAAACAAAAAAGGGCTGCAGATTTCAGAATCATCAAGCTAAGAGCTGAATCACAAATAAACATCCATAGTTTTTATATAGATTTTGAAGCTGAAAAAAAAAAAAAAAAAAGGTGAAATTTTACGTGTTGTGAAGTTCCAGTTCTCCAAACTTTTTCGTTACAATTTCTCAAATTACAGGTTACATATTTTAAAAGTTCAAATACAATTCATTAGCTGGAAAACTGTTCTACAGAAACCTTGACATATATTAACAAAACAAATTCGATAAGCTGTAACGTTCCAGCATCTATAATATAAACACTGATGAACTAAAGATCTTCAAATTTATCAAAGTAAAATCTTTCAGAAAGCAAACAAGAAAATATCTTCAAGATCCCCAAAGCGTCAAGAAAAAAAGAATCGTGTTGGTGGAAAAAATCTATATTCTTTTCTTGGAAGACTGATGGAAGAAACATACCTGTACATGTAAATATCTTTGCCAGGAGCCAACCGGCGGTTGCAGAGCCCACAAGTTCTCAAAAAATGAGCTGTTTCAATAAGCTCATTAGAGCTTCTACCAATGGTACTTCTCTGCTGCTGCTGATAATTATTTCTAGGCGACACCATGGCCGCAAAAAAAGGTTGATGATCATACATAAAGTTGTTGTCATCGTCATAGCCAAAATTCATCATTTGATGATGAGTTGCTGCTGCAGCAGCAGGAGCTGACTGATGTTGTTGTTGTTGTTGTTGTTGACGATGGTGATGATCAGACGGTCCATCTGATTCCACGTTGGTGATATCAACGGTGATACCTGTCATGCTGGTTGTTCTCTTAATCGGAGGCCGTGGCCGCTTTCCTAGCAGCATCCTGAGCTCTTCTCTATAGTAATAATATAAATATATATTTTTTTTTTGGGCTGGAGAGAGAGAAGAGAGAGAAGAGAGAGAAAGTGGAGTGAGAATTGTGGAATTGGAGGGTGAGAAGAGAAGATGATGATAATTAAAGAAGATGATGACGGGAAGGAGGAGGAGAGAGTGAGAGAGAATCTTGGCCGTTGCTTGCGGGCACCGGGTTCTATGAACTCCACGTCACGCTTTGTCTTTTTAATTTTTAATTTTTTCCTCTTTTTTGTCATTTTTGGAGTGCAGTTTTAACTTTTAATATCGGAGCTTTTAACTTAAGTAAATAGGATATATTAGTAATTTTATACATTAGTAACTATGGGCTTATTAGTGATCGATTATTACCTTAACTGAATAGTTTAATAATTATGTATTTTTAGTTGGCCTCTAGAGCGAATGTCCACATAAAAAAAAAAAAAAAAAGGTGGGCTTGAATTATAAAATTGAATTTATGTAGTGTAAATGAGTGTTATGTAATGGTTAATTTTTTATATTATGATTAATAAGCTAGATTTCAATAAATTAATGACATGTCAAGTGTCACAAAATGACGAGCAACCAATTAATTCGTGGTAGGTAATAATTTACTTTTTATATTATCATTAATGAGATAATATTATATACTCATAATAAAAACGAATAAATGATTAGTCAAATAACATATCATTTAAGATATAAATTTTTTATCCCAACTTTATAACTATATCATTACTCATTTGGACAGCATCTAATAAATTGTGAAATTTAACCTACTCAAGTTATCTCATCATCCCTATTTCTGAATTAACTCTATTTATTTATAGAATTACCCTCATGCATCACTTCCTTTTTTAGTGCCCCTTATTCAAGTTTCCAAACCTATATAACATAAGGTTTTTTTTTTTTTTTTTTTTTTTTTGTGGGGTGCAATTCAAAGACTTTCAAATAGAGCACTCATCTTTATACTGTTATCATCCAAGCATGCTTAACTGGGAGTTATGACGGGATTCAGTGAACATAAATAAATTTAAAAATATTAAATTAATTATTGAAAATTTGGGTTTGATGATGCCATTAGAAGAATTAGAATAAAAACTGTTAAAAAAATTAAAAAATAAGGGTAAATTGTGAGAGTAAATGAAGCTAATGGGATAAAATTAAATTGCTTATGAAACATTAGGGCTTATGATAATTAAAGGGTCAAATATCACTTTTCTTTGTTAATTTCAGATAAAAAACTTATTAGTAAAATCTTGATAAATTAATAGCATTGGGACCATGGAAAAAAATTAATTTAACGAATATTAAAATATTGATAAATTAATAATTAATCCCTAAAAACTTTTTTTTAAGGAGATATGATCATGTTTAAAGTGTCTATTTACCTTGATTTAGTATTTATTATGTTTTATTCAAATAATAGTAGTAAATAGATTATTGTAGATTTTTTTATATTAAAGATGGCATATGAAGTTTGTCTCTCACTTGTTATAAAATGATGATGCAACCTGAAAGTTCTCATTGCAAAAAAAAAACAAAAAACAAAAAACAAATTAGGAATGGGATCTAATTTCAAATCAATTTTTATAAGCAGCAAACGAAATAGAGAATGTACATGTAAAACAAAAGTCACGTGACATATCAAATGGATTTAATTTTAAATAAGTTAATTATAAATTTATATAGTAAGTAGGTCCTATAAGAAAATACAAATTTTTTTGTTTAAATTGAATAGATATATCAAATTATTAAGCTACTATTTTGTAAGATTATCAATTTATCAATTATTAATTTATCGAGATCCTACTGTATTTTTCCTCATATAAAAGCATTCCTTTTTTTGAAAGTCATATAAAAGCTTAAATTTGGATAAAATCATGGTCCTATATTTGCGACTGTTAAGAATTTTCTAAAACTAAGTAAATTCGGATTAGATGAGGACCATGCTGATTCTTTACTTTCTTTAATTTGGAAATAAAAATAAAATCTGCTAGCATTTGGTTTGGAAATCTACATGTTTAAGGTTATATAGATTTAGAATTTTATAAAGTGGGATCTATGCCATTATGGCATATAATAATTATCATAATTTATTAGAATTTCAATGATAACATTATAAGTGATGTCTTGTGTTACTTATAACTTCCTTAGTAACAATGAAAAATTTAAAGAAAGTAGAGACTGTGAATTTTCATGCATCCGTTTTAATTTTGTAATGGGATCAAGATGTTTGAATTTGCAACTCATCACGCAATCTATCTATATCACATGTATAAGTCATGCACTGATCACGTTATTTTATCATAATCTCTTGAACAGTGAATAAAGATATATTTATGTGTGCAATAATTTTAGACACACATTGAAGTACGTCCATTTATTTTGAAGCAAAACAAAATTACGAAAAGTATCTACAACTTCTTTATCACCATACTGATTTATAACAGCATAAAAATTCTATATGCTTGAATAAAACAAGAGGAACTGCCCAAGGGGTACGTAAATTCTCAATCACTTGGTTGTTTCGGCCAATTTTGGAGTTTTGCAGTCATAAGATTTTCATAATTTACTTTGGTGAAACCATCCTAAATTCCCAAGAGGGACTTATCTTTTTACCATTTCATGAGGCTAAATAGTAAATGCAGTTTCCAAATAGAAAAGATTATGACACATCGCATCGTGCATCAATTTTTTATACACAAATTGACTGGACTGTGTAGTGTGGGGGGTGGGACGAGCACACAAAATGAAATAAATGACAGATGCAATGTAGCGTTCGTGTTGACGGGACATTTCACAGTCATGAACCCAGCAACATCTTTTCACTTTTCGCGAATGTTTGGCATTTATTCGCACCTATGCTATTGCCCCTATTGCTGATGTTTATATTTCCAAACTCTGAGGGCTCACAGCACAAAAATTAGATATATACCAATGCCATCAACCAAAAAGTTAAAAAAAAAAACAAAAGGCTCACCCCTTTATTCATAGTTGAGTTGTATATACACATTACACTTAAAGTAAAGATATCACTAAAAGGCTCTAGTTATTTTATATGATGGTGTAAAAAATATAATTTTTCTATAATCGTTTGATAAAAATTTAATGATTATAGAAATATAAGATAATAAAATTATATTATTTTTACAATTGTTAAATTTTCATCAAACGATTATGGAAGAATAATATTTTTTATGTCATCATGTAAGATAACTATAGCTTAATAATAAAAAAAAAAAAAAGAAAGAGTTTTCGCTATTAGGCATTCATTCAATCAACCTTTTCACTATGGACGACTTATGGGTCAAGGCATTAACTTTTTCAAAGTTTCGCACCATCAACAGAGGTGACCTCAGCAATGAGTAATGATGACTTTGAGGACCTCTTTTCATGCACTATAAGATGTCGCTGTAATTCGCTTCTATTCTTTTAGGGGTAATTTTTAAAAACCTCCCCTGAGGTTTGGGTTTGTTGTAAGTAGATGGCGAGAATTGGTTTATTTGTAAAAAATCTCCTACCGTCAGTTAGTTTTAACATTGACCGTTAGTTGACCATGCAAAGACAATATTACCCTTAACAATAGTTTGTAAACGAAAATAACTAAAAAAAAACCAAAATTGTTGGCGCGAAAAGCACAAATCTTATTTTTTGATAATTTTATCCTTGTCAATTCCAAAGATTTACAATATCATAGGTAAAGATTATGACTATTTCATTTTTAAGTTTTTAATTTTATCTTTCTTGTAGGAACTTTAAGGAAATATAAATAATTTAAAGAGGATTTTTCAAGTTTTTAATTTTATCTTTTTTATAGGAACTTTAAGAAAATATCAATAATTTTAAGAGGGTAAAATAACCAATAATTTTGATTTTTTTTTTTAGTTATTTTGTTTACAAACTATTGTTAAGGGTAATATTGTCTTTGCACGGTCAACTAACGGTCAATGTTAAAATTAACTGACGGTAGGAGATTTTTTACAAATAAACCAATTCTCGCCATTTACTTGCAACAAGCCCAAACCTCAGGGGAGGTTTTTAAAAATTACCCATTTTTGAAGTGATATATTATTGACGTCGATAATTTTTTTTAAAATTAAATTAAAGCATTTTCTTTTTAATGCTATATAGGTTTGATATATAAAAGCGATAATGCTTTTGAAGAAGATTTTTGTTTTTAATTACTAACTTTAAGTCATTAACATAGGATCTATCTACCGAAACTAGATCTTAATTAAATGGTTATACTATATATATTACAATTCAATATCATTGTTTGCTTCAAATCATATACGCACAGGTTTAAGTGAAATCTATCCTCTCATTTAAAAGAGAGATCCGATGCATTGGCTGGCATGTATTAATTCTCCCTATAACACAAAATATGGAAGCAAATCATGTTAGTGCTCTTTAAGAAAAGGTACCAGTAAAAACTTAAACCCAAACCCTAAGGAAGCAAATCACGAACCTCATCATTTCGTTATTGTCATTAAATTTCTTGGATGAAGCCTAATAATGCCAGTCCTTATGCAATGTATATATACACATGTCTATTTATTATGTGGACGTACAACTCCTGATAAGATTCGATTAAATTTTGAAAATTATACCAAAGATGTGTATGATTTTTCATACGTATCTCACAGCAATAATTAGGTGTTTCAATTTTGTCCTTTTTATCAGCTTTTGATAAAGTTTAAGATTTCAAGTGATTAGGAAATGAAAACTATTAGATAAAATGGATTTTTGTGAATTTGTAAGTTGTACCAAAATTGAAATAATTAATTAATCGGCATGCTAAATTCTTAATTTATGAAAATAATCATTCTTGTGATATATAGTTATGTTTTCTGTATCTCGTGAGAAAAATGTTAAAACAATTATGTCTTATATTTATTCAATCCTCCATCCCTTGATCACCAATTATCTATTCAAATAAGATTTACTTTGACGAAGAACCGAATAATTGTGATAAAAATTAAGTTTTATAATTCTCCATGAGAGGTGGAAGAATATATATATGAATAAACAAGTTTTGTTAACATCTCCGTTGGAGCCTGGAGACTTTGCATTATTTGATCAAAATAATTAATTTGAATTAATATGCAATCTTTAAAAAGAAAATTAATAAAGCACCGCAAATGTTTTCTTTTCTCCTTTCAACATAAAAAAAATGAATTGAAAAGAGACAGAATAAACAGTTTACCTGCTCTGTCTACGTCAATGACTCATTCTCCACAATATATATACATATAATCTAAATAATTTGTTTATTTTGATGATAGTTATCATATAGATCCCTAATGTTTGTGAAATTTGAACAAGATATTCAACTATAACTTGCCCAATTATACTTACAGTGGTCCTACGTACACCTACAAAGTTCGGAGTTTACTCGGATTTATCTTATGAATATGTGACCCTTAATACAAATCACTATATGACAATTAAATGGTAAATAAATAAGCATTTTACAAATGAAAATTTTTAATATAAACATGAAAATATCCTTATTTATTTATTGAGATCATAATAACATAGGTTATCTTAATATTTGAGTCTCAATTTAAATATTAATGCTACGTGTCTCACATCTATTAGATGATGAATTTCGTAATTTATAAAATTACTTAACTATCATCTACTGAATTGATGCTAAATTAATTGGGACTGAAATGTTACGATGCCTGGCGTTACTCTTAAAATAATTATTATGCTTATATGTTTTAAGTATGTGCAATTGAAATTGAGACATTATTTGTTATCCGTTGGCATTGTCACTACGAAATAGAATCGTTATTGTAAAAAATAAGAGGATAGGGCGAATGCATAGTTGCACTTCCCACTATTATTGCGCTTTCAAATTTAAACAAAATCAGAATAATTATAAACATAAGTATTAATGATATCAATCACAGTAGATGAACATTATGATCATTTTGTCAAGGATTGAGGATATATCTCTATATAATATAAACATACCATTCGAGGATCTTGTTATAATTTTAGTAAAATTCTTGGACCTAACAGAGAATAATACTTTCTTCGAGTTTATTTTTAATTTCATTCATCAATTATTTGGTGCATGGACTTTATATCAATTATTGGGGCCCCAATGGGTCCGAGACCCATGGTTTCTTTCTGATAAAGAGCCAAATGTATTAAAAAGCAAAAATCAACATCAAAGAAGCAACAATTAGTAACCTAAACAACCAATCAAGCAATGCGTTGTCACCAGCTTATATGTCCCACCGCCATCACGCACAAAGTTCATAATTTCCAAGTGGTAACTTCTGGCACGTCATTTTTCACCTTTCTTCTTTATTATAATATAAAGTAATTACTTGTCTTCGATAACTTTTTTTTTCTCTATGATTTTTATATGATTTAACTTTTGCAACTTCATTGTCATCACCCATCACTAATCTTGTTATTAAGTCGGTTAATTATCTTTATCAACATCCTTCTCAATCGTAGTTCCGCCTTAGAAATTGAATTCAATACATCAATTCATAATATCTAAAATGTAATGAGAGGTATAGATTAGTTTTAAATTACCATAACTTTAATCGTCGGAATCTTAGTTATAAGCTTAAACTTTTTACTTATATATAATTGTCATTGGATATGATATCAGACTTTTTTTTATTTAGCAATATATTATGGTGTTTGAACTTTAGAAACAAGTGGGGTGCATTTAGAAATTTTAATGTCCATTCATATAATCAAAACTCAAAAAGTTTTTGGTAAATCACCTATAGTGAAACTTAATATGTAGAATACACTCTCTAAGTCTCTGTCCAGTTTCGGCGTGGGTAAGATTTTTTAAATTTAATATCTCTTATTAATTCGATATTCATAATCAAACCAACAAGTACCATAAGCTTTTGGTATGTTTTACAAGGATACCATCAGAACTACAACACTTTAAGCAACGTGCAACAAATTTTACACTAAAAATTGTAAAAAATGTGGTACCTGTTGTGACCATATCTTAATGAAAAAATCATACCCTAATGAAGAATATTTGAAGAGAATGTTTTATATGGGATGGTCCTGAAATGGGAGCACCCAACAAATGCATAAGACATATTTTAATTTACTTTTCAATCTCTTTTATGATTTTTTTCTTTCTTTTCAAAAAGAATGTACGTATGTCAAAATATTATTGAATAAGGATACATATAAATCACGTGGCACGCCCAAGGTCAACTCAAGACAATATTGAGCCTCAGGCAACAAATTTAAATAATTTTTTTAATTAAAATTTATTATGCTTTAGGTGTGACATTGTCTATAAGCTATAACTTATGGGCAGGCTCTTAAACAATGTTCTAATTATTTTTTTTTAGAAATCTGTGATTGATAGTTATTAGATAAGAATATATATGTAAATAAATATCAATCGTACACTATTATAAATTCAAGCGTGACTGAAAATTATTAAAAGCACAAAAGTGATTAACACTTAATTGAAATTTGATAAGATTTTATTTTAGTTATAGTTTGAAAAAATAATAAATTCCGTAGAGGAGATGTCTTTAGAAGGAGTTATTACCATAAAGAAAATTAACTTTCAAGTTATAAATTAGGAAATAAATAAGTACTACCTTTAGACTATTGATGGGCCTTTAACATATATTTACAAAGAATTTTGTTCGGCTTATAGTAAGAAAGAAAATAAAACTTATTCCTGAAAATTTTGTTTTTAAAACATAAATATTTATGTAAAAAAAGTTAACAAATCCTAAAATGGGGCCTTAATTTATGGTGGGACCTAACAATAGGCTAGCTTGTCTAAGGTTCAGCCACTATTGGGTGCGCCCATCCTATAATTTTCTCTTTAACCATAAATGCTACCCAACATTATATATTATATTTAATAATACAATAATTGTAGGGCCA
Source organism: Citrus x limon (assembly GCA_034663535.1). Taxonomy (NCBI): domain Eukaryota; kingdom Viridiplantae; phylum Streptophyta; class Magnoliopsida; order Sapindales; family Rutaceae; genus Citrus; species Citrus x limon. Next base: position 28,838,213 of record CM067997.1, read on the forward strand.
CAAAATGTATTGTTCAAATCATTGTGTACATACTGATGTGACATGAGGAGAGTGATTGAAAAATGATAATAATTAATTTTTTGACCAACAAAGCAAATTTCTTCTGTAATATGAGCCCTATAACTTTAATAGATTAATAGTTTATTTCATAAAATTACATGTTCTTTTCTAAACTTTGGGCTCTAAAAATTTATCCTTATGACTTTTGCCTTCTAATTTTTCAATTCTAGCTCCACAGTGTCTTCCCGAACTAAAAATCCACTGCGTTTTATGGAGATTACATGTTAGTCACTAGTTGTTTGTTATCAGTCACAAAATTTTTTGTTACATGTTAAATTTTTCTTTTCGAAATGCTTGTAAATTTTTGCTTTGTTACAAAAAATGTAAGGAAAAATTATGACAGTAATAGCATACAACAAATCGTAAGATAAAATTTAAGATACAGATGGAGAGATTCAAGAAAGATATGGTAGGCACGGACAAACAAGAAAGCTCTTCAAGATGATGGTTTTAAAGTGTCTGCAAGGAAAAATGAGCAGTAGTGGCCAAATAATGTGCATTAATGTCTTTACTCTGTACAAGGATGGGCACAAGCCAGCATATGCAAACAAAGTGTATGGCTGTAGAGCAAGAGCAAGAGAATCCATTAATATTTGAGTTGTAATAATTGATGTTTCCTACCAATGGGAAAAGAGATAGACAAAAAAAATGGGGCAATGATAGCTGCCAAAGAAAGGTTTTTAATTTGTGCACTCATCAAGCACATCATTGGGAGCCCGAAAAGGAATTCTCGACACCAATTATAGCTTTCAATTACTTCTTCATCTTGCTTGCTGTATTGAAATGTAATTTCATTCAGGGAAAAGGACCATGATAAAAGTGCCCAATAAAAGGGATCAATGAAATATGAAAATGCACGAGTGTCGGTAATGGCACTAAATTACTTGGCAAAATAGAATAACTTGGCGGTCACAATCAATTATCAAGGTGTAAATGATGTTGAGTTTTATGTTCCCTTAACTTCGATGAATCATGGTTTCGTAAGGCAGTTTCCGGTGACCCTTTATGCCAAGCTAATCATGATAAACAATGGCTTGCAGCTTCAAAAGTGTATCATAAGTTAGCATTTGTCTGCTTAATCAAATTGTAGATTTGGTAAAATATTATCCTGTCACATCCTACTTTCTGTATGTCTAGAATTCCCTACGGATGTGTTTTATCCATGAGGATGAATGACAAATGTTTGAAGTCCCAAGCAAACAATATCAACCCAGTTGAAGCCTTTTGCAACCTCAGTGGTTCCTTCCCCCTTCCCAACAACACCCCCCCAATGAACATGCATTGCATAGCTCTTGCAATTGAGTCAAACAAGCAGTTTATCCAATCTTCTTTTTCAGTATCATACATCTCGCAAAAAACACAACATAGCAAGAACCGACCACAGCATCAAAATTTTGCACAACTCAGGTAAACAATGAGACATCTCAGTTACAAACAATGGGTACACAAAAATGCTCAAGGAAGAAATCACATAAGGTACAGCTTATTAGAAAGATGAGAGAACAAATCTAAGCGTATTAGTCAGTGCCAGTAGCCACCAGGAACTCACCCTCGCATACTAAATCATCTCCGACATATGCCTTTCCTTCCATTTTTGCTATTCCAAACCGCTTTTGCTGCTTAACTAGTGTCATCCTTGTCACCAGAGTATCTCCTGCGATCACAGCTTCCAAAACCTCACTTTGCTTCACTTTCTCAATTCCATCAAAGAAGAAGTTGTCATGGGAGCCTCCTGCTTCTGGTTGCAGCATAAGCATGCCTCCTACCTGGGCCATTGCCTAAATCAAGCAACCATATTGGTTAGTAATTACCAGAACATAAATTAGTATATTTAGCGTAAGCACAGAAGAGTCAGAAGTGCACATAGAACTTAAAAGTAGCAATTAAATTCTGGAGATTGTATAGCAGGTATTTTTGAAAACCAGTTTTTAGTGGCATACTTGTACTCTAATCAAGGCAGTTTTGCCTACTTTTTAAGGTTAGTAATGAGAGAAAGACTCACAAGAAAAGGCATTCAAGGGCAAAACACAAGGCAACATTAGCATCCAACTTTTGCTACAATGCTGACGCATGAATTACATGGCCATTATGCGCATGCCTTTCAATGCATACTCAATTTCTACATGTGATGATTAAGGTTAAAAGGTGAAATGAATTACTTAATACGCCGCTAGCCAGAAAAGTACTTGGAATTGATGGTCGGAAGAAGCTTCCAGAACCAGGCATCATTCTGAAGCAAGCTCAATCTCAAACAACATTGAATAGCTTGCAGGTGGTATAAAAGAAAAATTCTAAATGTCAACAAAAAGAAACCAAATGATCTAGACAACTTTTCCGCATAAAACAGTTCAATGAAGGAGGTAGCTAATGAAGTACCTAATAGGATCATACAGTAGTAAAAGGATCATATGACAAATTCAATTGAAACCATTCTAGTCTGATTTTGGATCAATTAGAAGATATCTTGAAAGAAAATTACAAAACACTTGAAATGAAATATAAATAAAATCAGCACAATGAATCTGGAGTTGATAATCCCTCTCTTTCCATCATAAATGGAGTAGGGAGGTAGGACACACTGGACTGGCATTCACTAACATGTCGGTGGTTTTGCATTTTTTGTTTGTATCTAGATTAATGTAGGACAAGGGATTGAACACTAGGAGTATCCAACTAATATGCATCAAATCTCATCCTTTTCCCTTACTGACAGAACCTACCAACCACACCCAGAGTGACATGCTTCAACATGTTTCTTATCAAGCTAATTTGACAGAAGTTGATCCTACATCCACCCATGATAGGGTTCAGCAAAAAATGGATTTGCATACACTGAATAGCCTGAACAATGTACTACTACAATTTGTATTAAAAACTGTCTGTCTGTAGAATTTCAAGTGAACTGAATATGGGTGAAAGGGGATATAAAACCTAAATAGAAACACATCCCCTGGTGATTCTGATGAACATATCCCTCAATCGGAAGGTTATCGGCTTTCAGCGTTAGTGAATACAAGTTTATGGACTGTGAAGAGGTCTTGAGTAAAAATCATACCCTTCATTAAGATTGTGTTCGTTTTTTATTTTTAAATGCAAATTTTTGCAGAATCATGGAGAAGGACCTCTCCAAAATCGGAGACACTTACTAAATGCCTTTTCTATTTTGTGTTTTATTTGCCAACTTAAGAACAGTCAAAATTTCTCAATTATCTTGCTAATTTAGATATTTTAGGAATGGCTCAATTACTTCGATCACTAAAACCCAAACCATAGCAATCAGAAAAATATCAGCTCAAGAAGTTTGAAGTCATCCTGAAAATCATCCAGTGTAAGAACTCCGCAGCCCTCAATTGCCTTTCGCATTATGAGTTTCAATAGTGCACACACAGAGACACACAGAAGTATGCAGGCAGATGCACACATACACATAGGTTCAGGAGCGAGGCTGGGAGCAGGCAAGCAGACACAACCAAGAACACTTTTCTGGCTTCTTCTTACCTTTCTAATTCAGTGAATCCATTCTATTTATAGGATGCAAAAGGATGAACTGGTTGAAAATTGTGTACAAAGCCAAAAGCTCTACTAACCTAAAACCAGATTTCACCAATTGTGTGAAGATTATAAATAGGGAGGCTTCTTGAGGCTTTTCTACAAGAGAAAGAAATGCCACAAGAAGTTTTTGGGCGGGGAGGTTGTGGGGGTTGCCGCCGCTCGCTTGAAATTCTACCAAAAATGGTAAAATCTCTTTTACATGTATAGAAAATCTAGAGCCTTTCCACCCTCACTTCTGGAAAATCGACTCAGACTGCAGTTTCATGATCCAACTACTTTAGTACAGCTTGATAAATCCTGTTTTTGTTTTTGCTACTTTCCATACTGGTCAACTAAGCCAATATTTTAATTGAATTATAGAACATCTGGCTCCTATGAGCCAACAACCCAAGACCTTCACAAATCTCTCTCACTCTCCTAACGCCTTCAACTAGAATCCTCAATGCCGGTCGATGGTCTGTAGTAATCATCACCAAACTCTTTAAGATTTTTGATCCCATCCTCCCTCTTGCTTCTAACTCTTAACATTATTGATAAACAACAGAAAAAAAGTTTTCCTTATTCCATCTTTCTTAAGAAACCTTCATAAACAAGTCCTTTCCTGAATGCCAAAAGTTTTGCCTCAAACATAAGCCATGGCTACTCTGATCAAATTTCCCCCTTTCTTGATGGGCATCTCCCAGTGACAAAACACTCCAAAGTACTTCCATTTCATCCATCCATTTACAATCTTATCCTAAATTAAAAAAATCATGTATATAATCAACTAAACCGGCACAATTGGGAGATTAACCAAGAGACACATATAACATAAAAAACTTGAAATTTTCATCATCCACAATTTTTCTCCTACTGTTCAATGATAAAATTAAATTAGTTAAATGGCAAAGAAAGCATGACAAAAATGGAGGAAATCAAGCACATAATTACCTCAATCATAAGCACACCAGGCATAATAGGCCTCTCAGGAAAATGCCGAGGAAAAAAAAAAAATTCAGTTATAGTCACATTCTTTATAGCCACAGCTGACACCCCTGCATTGTTCTCTGTCAACTAACAGAAATGGAAACCTACGCCAATTAAAACCCATTTTTTTTAAAAAAGGGAATAAAAAAAGGGGGGCCAAAGTGAACATTATAACAACTGAATCACCTGGAGGGCAAGATTCCACGTATTTGATTAACATCCATAACTGTAGGATATGCTGGGAACCCTGCACAAGAACAAATGAAATAACAAAAGGGTTTTAGTGTTGCCAAGTGTTTTCAAAAACAAACTATTTTTCTGTATCTGAAACAAAAGCAAAAATGGGTTCGGAGAAAATGTGCTTACTGGTTTCAATCGGGGTGATTTTGTCAGTATCATTTGGTTCATTCAGAGAACTAAAAATATGAGTGACCTGCGTTTGCCAGTGTAATGAAAGAGAGTGGAGGAAGAGAGCGTGAGAGCTTTTTGGGGTGACTCAGCGACTGAAGAGTGAGAGATGAAAGCGAGTTGGTGGCAGCAATTGCCACTTTTTTTTTGTTTTTTTAATTATTATTTTCTTTCTGAAGCAGAAGTTGAAGCAGCAAGTGCGCAAGTGCGCAAGTGCGTTGAGCCAATTGAGAAAGTACTTTTTTTTCCGCTTGCATTGCAGGATTCAGTTCAGTTTGACGCGGAAAAACGGTTTTGTAAAATTGGAGGTGAATGAATTGAAGGGGGCATTCCGAGAATCGAACTCGGGACCTCTCGCACCCAAAGCGAGAATCATACCACTAGACCAAATGCCCTGTGAAATTCTTATGTAAGATTTTATATATATCTTTTATTTTCAAAATTTCCAATAACATTCACTATGTTAACAATTCACCGTGTGCATATGGGGACTCTAGAGCTTTATATAATTGTTTTCAATCATCCACCTTAGGCTCCAGTGATTTAAATGACATTTATAAGCCCAATATGCCCATCCAAACGTGGCACGCCCATAAACATCTAGTTGAGCCTCTGCAAATCTTTGGTAATCTCGCTTTGATGCTCCTTCTGCTTCCCATTCACAACTCCATTCCCCTGCAAAAGTATGCCCACTACCTTAATTAGAGACCCTTTATTTGGATATGATACGCAAACAAACTTTGGTCAAACAGCTTGTCACGGTCCTCCTTCTTAGCTCGCTCTGGAGCGCGAGAAGTAACATAAATGAAGCTGACTTACCAACAAAACTTAGAGGGCCATCGGACGTTGTGACATTCCTGAGATCAGAAGATCTTTGTCTATAGATGTAATCAATGTTCTGTTGCACAGACATCTTGTTAAAATTATCCCAGAAGAGGTTGTAAAAATGCACATCAATCACTACGCGGCTAAGGTTGCTTGCAAATGAGAGCAGCTCACTCCATTCTCCTCCCAATCGATTGGAAAGAATCACATAAGCACTTGAGCTGTATTTCCTCACAGTATCATAACCCGCCTTGTAATATGTTTTCAGACTGTCTAATCTAAGATCAGGCGCCTTAGGCTCATTCATCAACTCAATTGCCACTAGACTTGGGTGATCAGCGTACCTGCATGGAATAAGAATGTGATTGGTATTGCATTCAATTCTAATAAATTTTGGGAGATATTTTTTAAGCATGTTAAGAAAATATATACAAAACACTACAGATTTCCTCTTTTATATGGATGTCCAGAATTTTGCAAAATGGAAACTTGAGCAATACATTATTGTTTTACAGCAATGAAACAACAATGCAGTACAGAACGTACCAAAGCAACTATTTATTGCTCTAATTTGTATTTTATAAAGTGCAGATGTACGCAGTTATGAAATTTCAGGTGCCTAATTAACTGGAACAATTAGTTAAAATTCTTACAAATTTTATATATGTTTGTATGTTACAATTTGAGGAGAATTTGTAAAGGATGCTAAGAAATTGTGTCTCTCCAATCCGTATTTGGTAAAACGTAAATATTTGGACCTGAAAGTTTAAGGAAAATAATAATAACCTTGATGCAAGGAAGTCTATGATAGCCACTGTTTCCTGGATGTCAGAATCACTCCATTCCTGAAATCCATCTCTAGATCCGCTGTGAGGAGAGCCATTTTGTGAGACTCTGAGCGCATGCAAATCCACAATCACCTTCATCCCATATTTCCTTCATTGATATGCAAAGAAATAATTAACATTAACACTTCAAAAATGACGAATTTACTTATATATTTATTCATAAGCGAGGTTGATTTAATAAATACTCACTGAGCCCATCTGAAAGCATTGTCCAAGGCTTGTAAAGAGCCCCCGACAAAAGGTTTTGGAGGCTTTGGATCATAGGCTATCCACCACCCAACTGGAATTCTCACAGCATTGAGACCATTCTGTGACATGAATTTGAAATCCTCCTCAGTGATGTAACTTTTCCAATGATCCTGGAAAGAATGTATAGATCATATGAATTATTTTCCTGATAAATTGCTAGCAGTAATACAAAGAATTGATCAACTCTTACCCGCATGAGTTTAGCAGCTTTATCCGGGCCATAGCCATTTGTGATTTGGTACTCACCATGCATTGTACTAACAATTGTCATATTAAAAACAGATGGATCATTTTCTTCCCAAGTACTTGGGCCTTTATAATCTGCAGTAACTTGCATTTCTGATTTTGCCTAAGTATAATGCAAGAACAAATTAATGATGTAATTTACCAGAATTTGATCTTCAAGTTGTGTTTATAGTTGTTAAGTGTACCTGAAGAAAAAACCCATTTGATGCTCTGAAACGAACTCGATGTGGCTCACCATTTTTCCTAGTAATCTGAAATGCCTCTGGAAATTTTTCTGTTGCTGAAACTGCTACTAGCTTGTTTCCTTGATTTTCTAATCCAATAAATTGCTTATTACTCAATCTGAAATTATAAAATGTCTCATTGATCCTCCACAACTGTGTGATAGAAATCAAAGTAATATTAGTAAGATATGAGCAAGCAGTAGCAAATGATTATGCATTATGCCTATTGCAAATATTATGGTCTGTTCTAGCAACATTCACCAAATGGTGTGTGATTACGAAAACTATTTTTGGCTTATCGGACCAACCCTGAAAGTTTGCCAGCTAGAGGTTGAACTGGAATTATGATTGGCCATCAAGATTGTTTCACTTCCATTTTCTGCAGTGAGATACTTTTTCAGCTTTGTTGATATTAACTGCACTTGAGTTCCATCCTGCCAACAAAAATCAAATCCAGTTAATAACTTCGAAAAACTTTTAACAAATTGAAAGGCAAAATAAACTCGAACATCAATGAAGCTTATAGTACCAAAAGATCATTGTTTTTAATTCCGTAAAACATATTAGGCTCCATCCATCCTTCTGTCACTAGCCAATTACCTAAGCTAGCAGCTTTAAGTGGCAAATTAACAGAGTTGGGAGATGCAAGTGAACAAAAAAGAACCCATGAGAGGTAAAATGAGAAGAGAATCGGCATCGAAAAATAGAAATTCATCTTTAGTTTCCCGTCTTGGAAAATGAAAACGTGTGTTTCTATCTATATATAGATGACATAGCCACCGAACTAACAGGGTTTCGCATTCAAGAATGACTTCACAAGACAGAAGTGGACCGAGTTTACAGGAAAATTTTTCAAAGGGTTGAAATAGTTTTGTTCTTGTTCAAATGTCACATCAATTTTTTTTTTTCCTTAAAGGTCTATCTAATTGGCAATTGCTACTTGTAAGGTTTTAAATTTAGGCAACGTAGTTTAGTGTGTGAATATAAACTTAATGCATGCTCGTAATGTTATGATCTTTAGGAAAGTTATGCACGTGAATAAAATTATAGCACCCGAAAATTTGACACTTGTAGAGGAAAGTCCATACAATAAAATTCTTAGATCTTGTCATGTTGTGTGCATGGCCTCCATATTCAATTAATTAATTCGAGACTTGGAATTAATATCATATCAAGTCACAGTTGTCATTTTTCACTTTCTTCTTGGAAAAGCATATGGTGTGTTGTACGAGAATCTTTTTTTCTTTAGTAAGGACCTGTCTATGGTACAGATTCTGTAACAAACATCTCCCGTTATCCCACCATCGGATTTTCTATTGTTTAGTTTCTCACTCCACATCCAACCACATCCAACGGCTGATGCTGCAGTCTGTACCTTACAGATTCTGTAAGCTAGTCGAGTCCCTTTAGTAATTAGATTCTAGTTGTGTCGGTTACATCAAGGTTTATATTTTATTAATTTTAAAAAAAGGATTGTAACAGTAAACACTTATTATGCTGGGAATATTAAAAAAAAATAATCATTATCTGCATCGTCAGTGTTGTTCTTGTTGCTTAGCTTTAATTTTTCAGTCTTTTTAATTAACTCATTAATGCTGCTTCTTGCTCTTAACACTTCAGAGATGACGAACAAACTATTTTTTTTTTTTTTAAATCCTTAAAACAAGTAGTTCACTAAGTACTTACTGTACCAAAGTGAAAGCATTGTTTAAGGCTTGCAAGGATCCCCCAATAAAAGGCTTAGACAATGCTCTGCAATGAGATTATTTGACGACATGAGCTTGAAGTTTTGATCGGTGATGTAAGTGTTCCAATGATCCCAGAAGTAACAGATTCCTACGAGTTACGTGGCTAACTTGTCACAAATAATATCAAATCATGGCCTTGGGAAGTCAAAAATTAAGTTAAACATATCTGGATTGTTAAAATTTAAGACACAGCTTTTAGCTTTTACACTTTGCGTATCTCATGATACCTTAAACCCACTGTTATTTATAATTAAAACAGAAACTGGTGATCATGATTAGACCCTAAACGAGCTTTATGTAGCCATTTTCGATCATCCATTTGAGACTCCAGTGGTTCGCCTCACATTTATGAGCCCAATATGCCCATCCAAATGTTGCTCGCCCATACACGTCAAGTTGAGCATTTGCAAATCTCTGGTAATCCTGCTTTGATGCGCCCTTTACATTCCATTCACATGTCCATTCCCCTACAAAATTAAGCCACAAGTTTCGTTTCCTGATTCTGATTTGAGTGCATCTTTTGCATATAAGTGCAAATGTAACTGACTTACCAACAAAAGTTAGAGGGCCATTAGAAGTAGTGACGGCGCCGAGATCAGAAGCTCGTTGGTTGTTGACATAATCGATGTTCTGTTGCACATTCAAGCCATTGAAATTGTTGCTGAACAGATTGTAGTAATGCACATCAATGACTACGCGACTAAGGCCACTTGCAAATGAGAGTAGCTCCTTATGATCAGCAGGTCCCAGACGATTGGACATGATCACGTAAGCAGTTGAAGTGTATTTCCTCACAGCATCATAACCTGCCTTGTAATAACTTTTCAAAGTGTCTAAAGCGACCCCAGGAGCAAGCGGCTCATTAATCAACTCAATGGCAGCAAGGCTTGGCCTATTAGCATATCTGCTCAGAGTGACGATATGCACAGTCAAGCTTTAATATGTTCATAAAACAACACTTAATTTTACTGTAAGTCAAGAAAATTAGTGTCTTAAATGAACCTCGCAGCCAGAAAGTCAATTACGGCGACAGTATCTGCTACGTTAGAGTCTCCCCATTCCTGGAATCCATCTCTTGTCGCGCTGTGTTCATTGCCGTTCTGCGAACCTGGGGCCGCGTGCAAATCAACAATCACCTTCACCCCATATTTTCTTCATTTGCATGCACAGAAAATAAACACCCATTAGAAAAACATTTGCCTGCACGATAATTCATAAGCATAATTCAATACTACTCACTCTGCCCAATCGAAAGCATTGTCTAAGACTTTTGATGAGCCCCCTACAAAAGGCTTTGGCGGCGTTGGGTCGTTTGCAATCCACCACCCAACTGGAATTCTCACAGCATTGATACCATTTGATGACAGGAATTTGAAATCTTCATCAGTAATATAACTGTCCCAATGATCCTTCAAAGAATATATCCACAGAATCAATTTCATTCACTCACAATAATAATTATCATTTTTATATTTCAAATTGAATTCTTACCTGCAAAACTTGAGGAGCTTTATCAGGGCCAAAGCCATTTGTGATTTGGTATTCACCTCGTAAAGTACTCACAATATTCAGTTTAAACACAGATGGATCACTATCATCCCAACTTGAACTCCCATAATCAGCCGTCAATCTTGTCTCTGAAATGGCCTAATCACATTGCAAAAAGTAATAAATCAAGCATCTGTTTTTCAAACACTTAAGATTCATGTACATACAAGTCAAGTACCTGGATAAACATCCCATTTGACGCGCTGAGTCGAACTCGACTAGAATCGCCATCTTTCCTCACAATCTGAAATGTCTCGGAGTAACCAGCTGTATTCGAAACTGCTACTAGACCATTTCCTTGGCCTTGATTCTCCAGTCCAATAAACTGCTTATTGTTCACTCTGAAATTGTAAAATGTCTCATTGACCCTCCACAACTGATCAGTAATCAAAATCAAAGAAATTATTGTCAACAAGTAACACTTTAGCCATAATGCTTTCACAATTAAGCAGAAGCACAACAATTGTGCACAATTTCATAAATTAAGCAGAAGCACTAACCCTGAAAGTTTCCCAGCCAGAAGCTGAGGTTCTGTTGGCTACAACAATGGTGCCACCTCCACTTTCAGCGGCAATATACTTCTGAAACTTTGTTGACATGAACTGAACTTGAGTTCCATCCTGCCATAAATCAAAAGCAAGCAGTATTTAGTACATTGTCAACTGTTCGCGCAGCAGTACTGGTACATGGATTAAAGAAGCTGTGAACAAAATGAAGGCAGTGTGAATAATTGGTGTGAAATTACCAGAAGATCCTTGTTAGGAATATCATCAAAGCGAGAAGGTTTCATCCATCCTTCAGTGACAAGCCAGTTTCCAAGATTCACAGCTCTGAGTGGCAATTTGATGTCGGCATTTTGTGCTAACGACAGAGAGATGACACATGAGAAGAGAAAGAGTGACGAAACAACGTTAGCGTACGAATCGTAAGCCATTATTGTCACTTGCAGAGAAACGATTTCGTGTAAGGTTAATAATTTATAAAGAATTTTAAGTGGACGTCAATCAAAGCCTTCAAATGAAACGGACCAAATTGCCTCTAGTGAGATTTAGCTTTACAGCACTATTGAGGTAAGATTGGATTCAGTATTTTAATCAATAAATAAATAGGAACCTAATTTATAACATTTTTATAAAATAATATTGTATTTTCATTTGACTTCATCAAGTTTCAACAACATTTCCTCACATGCAAGACTCAGTAATGCTCGTAATGTGTATTTCTCATTTTGTGGGAATTCATGTAAATTTAACTCATATACGAGGAATTTTTTTACACAATATATCTAAGATAAATCTCTTATGATTACATATTAAATTATCAATTAACCTAAAAACTTAAACTTGAACATAAATGCCCCAAAAATGATTCGGTTCAAGTCCCGTGGGTTTTTCATGGGATTCAATTCTCTTCTATAAATTTGTAAGGGTAGGATTTTCTTTCACAATATGGATCGAGCAGATTAATCATTCGGATTATTAAGAAAGGAAGAATTGTCAACGTGTTTTATGTTACAGTAAATTTGACCTAATTTGATAATAATACATATCTAAATTCAAATATATTAATATCGGTAAATTTTTAATTATAAAGTGTCGGTGTATCTAAAAAAAGAAAAAAAAAAAACATGAAAGCCTATTTGTCTAAACTATGGTATCTAAAACTCGAACATCATATTTTTAATCACAAAACTCACGAATGGACATCTTTGTCAATTAAAGGTTTGGCCGGTCGATGATAATAATAATTACTTTAGGAAATGCATTGCACAAAAGCTAATCAAGTTAGTTGAAGAGCTACTATCATACAGCTGTCTCAATTTTATTATAGATTTTGTTTTTTTCAAACTAAAACTGATCTTTTTTTTTTTTTTTTTGATGCGACCTAATAATCATCTATTATAGAGGAATAATGGTAGTGTCCTTTTCTCACTTTTGTTTGTAAATTAATTGAATCTCACTGACCGCTGCCCATTAATGTGCTTGCTTTTAATCGCGTCAACATATCTTTGACAAACTCAAAAGATTCGAGGAAAGTAACGCATGTGAACCAAATGTAGTGTTAGGAAAAACTATGTCTCTTTTTCTTTTTTTCAATTAAAGATTTTTTAAGATATTTTTTTCAAAAAGATTTTTATTTTAAGGAATAAATAACTTTTCTATTAGGACTTAATTTATTTAAAAAAAATATAAAAAATAATCACTATATATATAACATGATTAGGTTCACTTATTTGTAAAAAATAATTACTATTCTCTCATAGGGTGGCTGTGATTTTTTTTCAATATAAGAATTTTTTATATAAATTCTTGTCTTGTAAGATTAGTTTTACTCTCTACATGTTCTTTATTAATTATTTTTTTAATATTTCTGCTTGGAAGATATTGGGTGAGATTAAAATTTCCTACCTTATATTGAACCCAAATTAATATGATTTATTTTCCTTTTTATTTTTAATTTCAGGGCATTATATATGTCACTAATTTTAATTTTTCTTTTCCAGATTTCACAGTTAAGAATGCCCCCACTTAAGCATTTAAGTGGAAGTTACCAGAATGGTTTTAATTCTGCAAAATGGCACTGACGTTGGGTTAGTGATAAAATTAAATAAAACATACTATCTAATAAGTTATGTGACAGTATCAGGAGAGGTAATTAAGCGATAAATAAATTTTATTTTTTTCAGAACCATTGAATTAAAAAAAAGGGGCAAATTTCTGTGGAAACTAAGGATATAAAACTTTCCTTGAAAAAAAATGAACGCGGAAGTATTGTTGAAAGTTTTGCTATTGCATTGACAAAAAGTAATTGAATTTTATTGGTCAATTTACCTACTTCAGGGGACACTGTAATAAATCTTCATTAGAAGCTTCTCTGACCATACATGATCGGAGGAAGAAAAATGAGGCCTCATGGACCATAGAGAATTCATTACCTTTTCTCATTTTTTCTCATCCACCAATCTCCTCTCTTTAATTCCATTGACTAGAAATCAACATACGGCTTGCAAGTCTTCACCAGCAACATAGAAAAAGAAATTCAATATTAGCATTCAAAGATTGTGTTTGAGAAAGTCTGAAGAGTTCCTTCTGGAAGAAGATATGTAAGTATGCAACTGATATTATTTCCTTGAATATCAAGATATGTAAGTATGCAACTGATATTATTTCCTTGAATATCCCCCATCACGAATATATTATAAAGAGCAACTGTCTGACCATCCCATGATCAGAAGGATAATTGACTCACAGCACCCATTCGTTGCAATTCTACTAAAGCCAAGCCGGTGGAGGCCTAGAAAATTTTCGAATAAGCTGAGAGTCACATGGTGATAATCTTAAACTTAATTCCAACACAGTACAAACCATTAGTTGTAGTTCCATGCTCATCAAGAATGATGAAGTGTAAACTCAAACTTAAGACCAACATGTCATTTTGAAGAATTCATGCTTGCCCAACTTCTCAGTGATCTAATTGTAGAAGCAAACCGACAATGTTCAACATGTCATCTCGATACTTTAATAAGTCACGCACTAAATGTTGGGATTATATGCTCTTTTAAAACATATTAATTTATTTTCTGATTAATAAAATATTTAAGATATTTTCAATATCATAAATATATACTGAATAAGGTTCGTTTAATCATATTATATGTATTTACGTGATCATTATATGGATTTATAGAAGATATAAATACAAGTTATCTTATGATTAAATAAATTTAGTTCGCAGTTGATAAATAGAGTTGGGCGCTCTATTTATGTTTAGAATGTAGTAAATTCATTAAATGATTTGTCTTAATCATATATGAATTTACTGATGTAGTTTGACTACATTGAGCTGGATCACATATGAGATTTAATTAACCTTAAAATGATTGTCAGACTTATTAAATCACATAAGCATTGATTTTACTGTAATCTTAATCTTGAGTTAGTTATGATGTCATGATTGTAATTGTTATTCCATTTGAGTTACCATTGGGCACGATACACACTTGTAGTCAAGATTACCCGGTATCTTGGTGGGAGCAATTATGAGTATTGGAGTTATAGATTAACAATATAGAATTTGTACAACACATCTCTTGATGGGTTTTCGGCACTTGATCATAGAATTCTCTGGCCAGAGTGTGTCAACATATTTAATATGTTGAAAATTATCATTAGAGAAAACCAGTAAGTATCAAGGAACAAGATGTAATTAAATCGATTGGACAGTTGAGATATCGTTTTAATTAACGATGTGGTACAAAAGATTATGTAGTAAAGAAATCAATGTAGCATGGGTCGAATTATTATTCGAGTACACTATCCTAGATAGCATACAATTATGGAGGTCAATTCCAATATTTTAGTGGAGTAGATTTAGAATTAAATAATTGGACTAGTTTAATTACAACCCTAATTATTGTAGCCACTATTGTATGTACCCATATGATCACTGGGTTAGCTCATTTAATTGACTGCGTCGCTACTGGATTAATAAGCAAGATAACTACCTATTCAGGTTAAAAGCCTAAATATATTATTTAGTGGGAGGCTCCATTAATATGCTTGAGTGTAAGGGGCCTTGTGTTATTTTATAAGGTGGCCCCCTATAACACAAGAACAAGTAACGTGACTTTTGTTTTAATTATTTTTTAATTTAAATCAAATGGGATTTAATAAAATTAATAAATAAATAAATATGGAACCTAGGGTTTCCACTAAATAGAGATATAAAAATGTTTGTTTTCTCCCAAAAGAGCGAGAGCATCAACTTTAAACAGATTAGAGAAAAAAAATTTTTCTCTCTGATTTTGAGAGAAAAATTTTCTCTTTTTAGTTGCTTATAGTGGTGATAAAGGCACCCACACGTTAAGTGCAATTAAATCTGAGTCATAATATGGAAGATCAGTGGTGACAGATCGTGATCTAACATGCATGGTGGTGACGGATTGTGATCTAATAGGAGTGGTGGTGACAGATCATGATCTGGGAGCCTAAATCACTTCATCGGAAAAAGTAAAGATTGTTCATCTTCTCAGATTTTTAAGGTACGATTTCTAGATTACGTATTCCTATATATTATATGAGATCGGTCCTAAAAGTTTTTTTTTTAAAAAAAAATTGATTTTTCATCAACACTAAACACGTGACATAAATCAATATTAACAGGATTGGAATGACGATATATTGTGCCAATTTAGTCTCACTTAAGATGAATCATGAGTGGCACGTGAGATGGTTGTTGCAATAGTTGGCTTTTGGTGGGAATTGCAGTTAGAAGCTATCCAAAACCAAAAATAGGATATATGTTGCTTCTGGTACATTCTTAGAGAGAGGTTGGGTGAAAGATCAGAGTAAGTGTGAGAAGAATAGCTTGTTTCTTATGTTCTTTGTATTCACATGATGATCTTTGTAGAACTTTGAGCTCGATTTAGTGAAACCATAAGCCATCTTTCTCAAGTGGATGTAGGCACTGTGATTTGGTGCCCAACCACTATAATCCCTTTGTTCTTTTGATTTGTTTGTTTATGTTTTGCTTTTGATTTTCAATCAAGATCTATTATAAGTTTAAAGTGTATGTCATTTGATTAATTTTGGGTTAGAGATATATCTAAGCTAGGTTGAATTGATTGCTAAAGGAATTTAATTTATAACAAACTAGTATAAGAACCTTATTCTCTGTTTTCTAGATTGAAGAAATGTCAACCAAGATCGATTTAGAGAAGTTTACAGGTCAAAATGACTTCAATATGTGGAAGATTAAAATGGAAGCTCTCTTGATTACCCAGGGTCTGGGAGATGCTATTGAACCAGCCATTAAAGTAGAAGGAAACGAAGCTTCATCTTTAAGAGCTCCTAAATAAGCTGCTAAGATGAACAAAAAGGCAAGAAGCATAATCATTATTAGCCTTGATGACTTAGTGATAAAGTAAGCTGCCAAGGAGAAGACTGTTGCAAGTTTATGGGCTAAATTAGAGCACCTATGTATGACAAAATCCCTGGTCAACAAACTTTATATCAAGAAGAAAATGTTCTTATTAAAGATGCTTGAAGGGTCTTCTCTTGATGAGCATATTGATGATGAATTTAATAATGTCTATGATGATTTAGATACAATTGATGAAGGATTGGGTGATGAAAGTAAAATACTATTATTGATAAGCTCTTTACCTAAATATTATAAACACTTTGTAAATGCCTTGTTATATGGAAGACAAATTATTTCTTTAGAAGAGGTTAAGTCCACTCTTGGAACCAAGAAATTGAAGGATAAGAAAGATAACAAAGAAGATGAATCCAATAAGGGTTTAATGGCCAGAGGTAGATATGAAAAAAAAAGGATTTTAAAGAAAAGAAGTGATCAAAGTCATAACAGAAGCCCTTAAAATGTTTCCAATGCCACAAGGAGAGGCATTTTAAAAGAGATTGCCTTAAGAGAAAGTCTAAACCCAAAGAATCTGAAGATAAGACTGGAGATACAGCCATAGCTATAGAAAAAATTAGTTTTGAGACTACTAGAGTACTTATACCCTTAAAAAAGAAACTTCAAAGTCAGTATCTTGACTCGAGTTGTATCTTTCATATATGTCCAAATAGAAATTACTTTACTTCATACCAATCATGTGATGGGGGTATGTTGTTAATGGGAGATAACTGAACATGTAAAGTAATAGGTATCGGAACAGTAAGCCTGAAAATGTCTGATGGTGTTGTGAGAGACCTAATACAAGTGAGATATGTTCCTAAGTTAAAAAGAAACTTAATCTCTATTAGGATGTTAGATCAATCAAGTTGCACTATTAAGGCTGAAAAAAAAAATTGAAGATTATCAAAGGCTGAATGGTGATAACGACAAATAGAAGAAGGAATGGGTTGTATGTGTTAGATGGACAAACAATTGTTAGTAAAGTAAGGGTAACTGACTACAATAAAGACAGGGCTAACCTTTGGCATTTGAGGTGGGGGCATACGAGTGAGAAATGATTAAAAGAGCTTTAAAAGCAAGGAGCGTTTAGTAAAGATAAGTTGGGATCTTTGGGATTTTGTGAAGATTATATTATAGGAAAAACTTCCAGGTTAAAGTTCGAAACTGTAGTTCATACTACCAAAGATAAGCTTAGACATATATACTTTAATTTATGCATGCATCAGTCACGTCTCTAGGTGTTTATATGTATTTTTTGTCCTTTATTGATGATCTCTCAAGAATGGTTTGGGTCTATACACCTAAGAGCAAAGATGAGGTGCTTGAAAGGTTCAAAGTTTCGAAAACTCTAATTGAAACTCAAACAAGTTTGAAGGTTAAGGTTTCAAGGACATACAATGGGTTCGAGTATTGTAATAAACAGTTTGAAGACTTTTGTGAAAAGAATGGCATTTTAAGGTATAAAACAATAACATACACTCCTTAGTAGAATGATTTTACTAAGAGGATAAATAAAACCCTAATAGAGAAAGTAAGACGTATGCTGCTGTACTCAAGGTTGCCATAGACTCTCTGGGCAGAAGTTTTGAACATTCCCTGTTATCTAATGAATAGCAGCTCTTTAGCAAAAATAGGATGCGAAACTCTAGTGGAATTGTGGTTGAGCCTGCTGACTTCTAAAATTGAGAATTTTTGTTATTTGGCATATGCTTATGTTAAACAAGGCAAGTGAGAGCCTAAAGCTTTGAAATGAAGGTTTTTGGGATACCTTAATAGAGTTAAAAGTTACAGATTGTGTTGTTTTGACTTTGAACCACCAAAATGTATCATAAACAAAGATGTGACCTTTAATGATATAGAAATACTGTAGCAAACCAAAGATTTTACACATGATGAACAGAAACTAAAAGCTAAACTAGAGAAAATTTAGTTTGAGGTAAAGCCTTATGAACCTAAGAAGACTGAACAATAAATAAAAAATAGAAGATGAATCAAATGTTCATGGAGAATCTAAAACAACAGAAAGTGAAGGGGATGCTTATTAATTGGCAATGGACAAAAAAATGAGAGCTATAAGGCTAGTTTGGCATTACATTCAAGGTTAAAGAAATGATACTTGGTGTTGAACAAAAAAGGTTTAAGGCTAGTTTGGTGGCAGGGGTTCACTCAAAGGGAAGGCATTGATTTCAATGAAGTCTCCTCTTTAGTGGTAAAACATGTTTCCATCAGAATCATCGTTGCGCTTGTTGCTATTCAAGATATGTATCTTGAACAAATTGATGTTAAAACAACTTTTCTACATGGAGAACTATAAGAAAAAAATAGTAATGGAGCAACCTGAAGAGTATGTAGTGTTTGGAAAATATGATCATCTTTGTTTACTAAGGAAGTCCTCATATAGTTTGAAACAATCACATAGGCAATGATATTTAAGGTTTGATAGTTTCATGATTAAACATGCCTATAATAGATGCAACTATGATTATTATATGTATTTCAAAGAGACAAGTGAATAGAGGATGATATACTTTTTACTAGGGGTGGGCAAAATCGAGTTCGGGTCGGGTTCGGATAAACCCAATCGGGTTTCGGGTTGGATAAAAATCGATCCGAACTCCATCCGAACTTGTAACCCGATTGGATCCGATCCGAATTAAATTTAGATCAGATCAGATCGAGTTAAAAAGTCTGGTGGAGTTCGGATCGGATCAGATGCGGGTTAATTTGAGTTCGGATTAAATTCGGGTTATTCGGATGAATTCGGGTTAATTCGGGTCGGGTGTAATCGGATCGGATTCGGATTAAATTCGGGTTATTCGGATCAATTCGGGTTATAATTAATTAATTTGGCAATTTGGCAATTGGGGATCAAATGTAACTTTAATTGAGTTACTCCATTAATTATCTTTAATTAGAGGGAAGAGAGTGAAAGGGAGGAAAAAGAAATTGTATGACTTTTAATAAAATAACTTATAAATTTAAAAATTATGTACATATCTTAAAATATTATTTGTTAGTGGTTTCATATTAGATTATGAAGACCCAAAACATCACGCTAAAATTTCTCTTGTCCAAAAGTTTTTCACAATAAAAAAATGAATTATTTTTTACAAATTTTAATCTTATCCTATGGTCATGTTTGTTCAAAATTCAAATAAAACCTTAACGACTTGCTAATTTGCTATGTGGCACTATAATAAGTCTTAATGTCTTATAGTAAAACCCATTAAATCTAATATTAAAATATAATAAATCACAAAAAAAAACCCTCAACCAAATGGCAGAACTCAATCAGTGGACTGGAATCCACATTAATTTTGTCCTGGGGCCACACGTTGATACTTGATAAGAAAACATTTTTTTTCTATTTTTTTTTATTCTTTTTGGCTTTTTGCCATGGGGACCTCTGGAGAAGTGGAGATACAGCCGTATAAAAAAATTTACAGAGACGGACAGAAGATTTGCATACACTTTCTCTACGCTTTATCTAATCCAAAAGACAAACATAGCAAACGTAAGGGATTGATTCATTTTCATTCTGGCAATAACAACATGAACGTGCATGTCCTTTATAAAACAAGGACATTTCTCTTCCACTCTTGTCACCTTGCTAACTAAGACATTTCTCTCCCACCTTCCTTGTCCTCCCTCATTCATTCATCCATTCATTTCAACCAACAAAAAAAGAAAACTACTATAGAATTAAATTCAAATGATTCAAAATTAAAAATTAACACAAAGCATAAAATTAAAATTAACACAAAGTTTAAATTTAATAGTCTCCATCCAAAGCGCAATGTCCAATTCTAAAATCTAAACATTAATCTTTAGAACACAAAATTAAACATAATTAAATAGTTTCCATTTTCCAAAACACAAATGACAAAGTTCCAAAATCCAAAACACAACAAAGTTTAAATGTAAATCTAGATCAACTTCCTCCACGGCTCCACCGTTCCTCGCAAGCACTTTGACAACTTTTAACTTCAATTTCTTCTACTCCAAGTTGAAGAATTGAAGCATATATCCCCTAGGGAAAAATTGAAAAAATAATAGATAATCGTTTAACTACTTTCTTTAAGCCGCATTACAAATAAAGGGACATTAAACACAAACACATATGCCCAATTCATGTGTGTACTTGATTAAATATAAGAAAAAAAATTAAGTCAATTGTGGCTTATTTCATGGCATTCATCATCAAGTAAATTTAATAATAATCCTAATTCCTAAGTAATACCATTCCAACAATTTCAATGTGTCTAAAATAAATGAAACAATTATAATATTACAATTTGAATTAAAACTTAAAAATTAAAACTATAACAACTATTGTCTATTATTATAGTGTAAATTACAACCTAAACATATAATATGAAATTATAAATAATAATATATATTAAGAATTACCTTTCAAATATCCATAACACCCATACCAGCGCTCACTGTTTCCACCGTTGAAGCTTGTGATCTTACAAACTCTTTAAAATGTCAAAAAAAAATGAAATTAGTAAGTAACTTAAGTACATGTAGATGCTATTTATAAAGTTATAATACATCTTAACTTTATAAAGTATGAGAAAAATATTACCTTCTTGTAGCTCCATATGGAATATCTGCTCTTTAATATCTTCCTGAAGGTTGTAGACAGGATTAGCAAAAAGTTTAGCTTGTAACCAATTTTCGGTACATATCAATGCCTCAACCATACAAGGGGTCAAAGAACTCTGATATTCGTCAATGACGCGACGCCCTGTGCTAAAGGCAGATTCAGATGCCACTGTGGAAACAGGAACAACGAGGACATCCCTTGCAATTTTCTCTAATATCGGATACTTCGATCCATTAACCTTCCACCAAAGCAAAACATTGAGCTTAAGATTGCTTGGATCTTCAACTGGGTCACTCAAATATCGTTCCACCTCAGATACTACTCTCTTGCCCTCATTCTGAACAAACACTTTCTGAGCATACCCAAAGAAAGGGCGAGAAACTCAGAAAATGTCATCACCATCACCACTAGGACTCTCCGGCAAACCAACCTCAGTTGTAAAATAAGGAGAATAACTTGTACCACCATAGCTGCCGCTAGGAACACTCTCACTACACATCGATGGTGTGGAACTAGAGCACATTGTACTATATGCATCATAAAGCTCATTCAACAAATCTTTCACTGCTTTGGTCATTTCTTCAACTTTCCAACCATCATTGGCAAAAATGATCTCAAAAATATGTTTGGCAAAATCCATTTTAGCTCGTGGATCAAGAATAGAGGCAACAATTAACATTTTATTTATTTTCCCTGAAGACTCCCAATATTTATCAAATTTTTCCCTCATTTGATAAGCCATAGCCACCACCCAAGGATCTTTACTTCCCTCTAATGCAGTCAATGAGCTCTCAATTAAACCAATGGTATCATAACAAAGATTAGAAGTCACACTCAAAGAAGCAGAAAATAACAAAGTGGCATCATAAAATACCTTCAAAAACTTCACAATTCGCCCTGCACTCTCCCAATCCTCAAGTCCAGGCGGGCCCACCCTCTTAGTGTTATTTTATTTCTTGAGAAAGTATGCATCATACGGTTTATCCACCTCTGCCATTCTATCAAATGCTGCTTGAAACTTCAACGCAGTCATCAACATTAAATAGGTGAAATTCCACCTAGTAGGACAATTCAAAACAACCGTTCCATTTGGACATTTCACTTGTTGAGCACACTGTTTAAATGCCTGTAGCCTTGAAGTGGAGGATCTCACATACTTCACAGCATTCCGGATGGCGGCAACACTATCATGCAATTCATTCAACCCCGAAACAACAATCAAGTTCAAAATATGTGCACAACAACGCACATGCATATACTGACCCGCCAATACAATTGCATCATCATTCCTCCAAGCAAGCAATTGCATAGTCACATAATTAACAGCAACATCATTTGTACTGGCATTATCAACAGTTATTGCAAACAACCTCTCTATCCCCCAATCTTGTAAACAAGCTACAATCTTTTTACCGATCGTTTTCCCTCTATGATCTTCAATCACACTGAAACTAATAATCCTTCTGTTCAAACACCAATCACTATCAATAAAATGAGCTGTGATCACCATGTAACTCATGTTTTGAACAGAAGTCCATAAATCAGTGGTAAGAGACACTCACTGTTTGTTGTTGCAAATCAAACTCTTCAACATTGTCTTTTCTTCCAAAAATAAATCCATAACATCCCTACCAACCAATAGTTCTCCGAGATGGCATAACAAACTGCGGAATAGCTACACTACAGAAATGCATGAACCCTTTGTTATCCACAAAACTAAGTGGCAACTCACCAATAATGATCATTTTGGTGACTGCCCTTCTACAAGCGTCTTGACTCCACCCTTTAGCCAAAACCATATTACTTGCATTTCCTTCCCCACCCTCAGTTGTCAAGTTTTGTTGACTTCCCTCTTATTGTTCCCGGAATGTCTTGTATGCAAGGCAAGCCAGTATATGATTTCTCATATTTGTAATCCCATCACGCCTTGAATGACATTGATATTGTCTACCACAATAGTTGCACTTGCATTTGTTTGGATTGCCCTCAAGCAAAGTAAAATGATTCCACGTCGCAGATATTTTCTTCATCGCTGGTCTTTTCCGCTTTGCCTTTTGAGTTCCTTCCATTTGAACACTTTGATTGTCATCATCACTTATTGAATTCGATCTTGAGTGTCCAGACATCTAAACATACAAATAAATAGTTATTAATCATTAATTCATAAATTAAAACACAAAAAGACTATTAAAAAAATCTACTTAATAGTTAGTATTACAAATTGATTCAAATAATTGTTAATTTAATTTTATGAAACTTTTTGAAATCGATATTTCCAATTTTCCACCATAATGTTTATTTATGATCAAGAATTCAAGATGCATATTCCATAAAAGAAAACCAAGAAATTAATGTAATTATTTAATTTATAATATCTAATTATCCATTGGCCAAAATAATATAATATTAATTACATATCCGTATCTTAAATTCTTAATTCTTATTATGCCCACATTATATGTACTTAACCACTTAAAATTTACTTATTGGTTAATGGTTATCATGCAATTAATTAAATTGTTTAATTATTTGTTGAAGTTGAAACTTAAAACTACTGCAATTAAATTGGTTAATTTTTTGTTGAAGTTGAAACTATTGTACAAATACACATATCATATGACATATATAATTATAATTTATATTGTAACATAATATTTAATTTTAATTTTTAATCTAACATTACTATTCATACAAAAAATCAATTATTAATTAATAACAGAAAATTAATGCCGGATTATTTTCATTTTATTGATAAAATTTAACAATATATAATTATATATAATTAACATACAAAGTTACAATTAACATTTCTCATATAACATATAACAAATAACAATTATAATTAATCATTAATGCATATATAATTATATAATATATACCATCTCTTAAATAACTTTAAAAGCCGGATTTGATTCGGGCTTCAAGCCTTCAAGTTCCAATTCCAAACTTCCAAGTTTTCCAACTTCCAATTCCAAAACAGAGAGTGAAGAGAGTCAGAGACCTTTTGAGACTGGAGGCTGGAGCCGTGACCCGTGAGGCGTGACCGTGAATGGGTGTGGTGGCCGGATGTCAACACTCAACAGCCGTGACCCGTGGATGCCAATGGTGGAGACTCGAGTGGATCGGAGGCAGCTTGCCGGGTGGATCTTCAATCGGACTAAGTTATGGTGGAGTGGAGGATTCAAGGCGTGGATCCGGCGCTTGGTTGCAGCAGATCTGGAGATCGGGTCACGATCTTCGTGAATCAGCTTCGGCTTCGGTTGGGGTCGTTCTCGGAAGTGGTTGCTGGCTGCGTGTGGTGGCCAGTTGAAGCTAGCTCCGTGAACTGTGCGTGTGTGTTTGCTGCGTGTGTGTTTGCTGCGTGTGGTGACCGACAAAGGCCGTGAGGCGTGAATGAATGTGGGACTGTGGGTTGGCTGCTGCCTGCTTATGCTTGACGGCTTGAGTGCTGGTTTTAGTGATTTGTGTGTGACAGTGAGGGTTTGTGAATTGTGATAGTGATACCGTGAGTGAGGGTTTGTGACTGTGAGATGTTACTTGTTACTTTGCTTTGCTTGTGTTGTTTTCTTGGTGAATTACTGAATTGTTTTGTAACTTTTGTTGCGGTGAATAGTTTGGAGTGAATTCCTGAATTGTTTTGTTGCGGTGAATACTTTGTGAAATGTGAATTACTGAATTGAATTGTGAATTACTGTAAATCCGTGAGTCTGTACTCTGTATTGTGATCTGTATTATGTTTCTGTGAGAGTGTGAGTTACTGATTCAGTGCTTGTACTCGTGTGAGATGTGAGTGTGTCATGTGTGTGTCTATGTGATACTGTAAGTGTAAATCTGTAATTTTTGCCCAAGTTTTTTTTTGTCTCAACCAGATCAGGTTTTCGGATCGGATCAGGTTTCACCCGAAACCCGATCCGATCATGATCTGATCGGGTTGAGACAATTTCACCCGATCGGGTTTTGTTGACCACCCGATCCGATCCGAACCCGAAATTTTTCGGATCGGGTCGGATCGGATCGGGTCCGGTCGGATAGTTTGCCCACCCCTACTTTTTACTGTATGTGGATAATATGCTTATAGCATGCCATGACAAAGAAGAGATTGATTAGTTGAAAGATCTTTTGGGCAATGAGTTTGAAATGAAGAATCTTGGAGCTACAAGGAATATTCTGGGAGTGGAGATAGTCAGGGATAGAGAAAAAAAGTTATGTTTCTGACTCGGCAAAACTATATTAAGAAGATTTTACTTAAGTGTGGAATGTATGGTTTCATACAAGTTCAAACACCATTGACTGGTCATTTCAAAATGCCAGCTTCTCAATATCCAAAAGCTAAAGCAGAACAGTAGAGAGCCAATATTCCTTATTGAAATGTTGTTGGGAGTCTTATATATTCTATGATACTTACCAGGCCAGATATCTTATATGCTGTGAGTGTGGTAAGTAGATTTATAGTTAATTCAAGTTATAAATATTGGAGGGTAGTTCAGTGGATAATGAGGTATTTGAGAGGCACTATGGACTTTGGTTTGATGTATGGTGGTTCAAAGGAGGAAGAATGTGCTTTGGTTGGTTATGTTGATTTTGATTTTATAGGGGATCTTGATAAAAGAAAGTCTCAAATTGGTTACTTATTCACTTTGGGGGGCGGCATTGTTAACTGGAAAGCCACATTGCAGATGTAGTGGCTCTATTAACAATAAAAGCCAAATACACAGATGCTATAGAAGCTTTCAAATAGGCTATTTGGTTAAATAGAATAGTCACTGTACTGAGAACAAAACAAAATCAGTTGTTGTGTATTGTGACAGCCAAAGTACAATATGTCTTAGAAAAAATCAGACTTCATCATGAGAGGACAAAGCATATTAATGTAAAACTGCATTTTGAGACGAGAAGTATATACTTCTAGTTGTTGTGTATTGTGATAGCTAAAGTGCAATACGTCCTAGTAAAAATCAGATTAATCATGAGAGAACAAAGCATATTAATATAAAACTGCATTTTGTGAGACTAGAAGTATATAAAGGAAAAATGAAGCTTTTGAAGATTTATATAGATCAAATCTAGCCAATATGCTAAGCAAATACTTGCTAAGTTTAATGTGTATGAACTTAGGGAGAATTTGTAAGTTTTGAATAGCTGCAACTATTGAGAAAGATAGCTAATTGGAGTAACTTAAGTTGAGTTTAAGGTGGAGATTGATGGAGTGTGAACTCAAACTTAAGATTGTCATGTCATTTTGAAGAATTCATGCTTGCCCGACATGTCAGTGATCTAATTACAGAAGTAAACCGACAAGGTTTAACATGTCATCTCGATAGTAAGTCACCCACTAAACACGTGACATAAATCAATATTAATAAGACTAAAATGACAATATGTTGTGTCGTTTTAGTCTCACTTAAGATAAGGCATGAGTGGCACATGAGATGGTTGTCGTTACAGCCTTTTGACAGGAATTACAGTTAAAAGCTATCAAAATCCAAAAATAGGATATAAGCTAATTCGGGTACATTCTTAGAGAGAGGTTGGGTCAAAGATCAAAGTGAGCGTGAGAGGAATAGCTTGTTTCTTGTGTTCTTTGTATTCACTTGATGATCGTTGTAGAACTTTGCGCTTGATTTAGTGAAAGCATAAGCCACCTTTCTTAAATGGATGTGGGCACTATGGTTTGGTGTCCAACCACTATAATCCATGTGTTCTTTTGATTCGTTTGTTTCTATTTTGCTTTTGATTTCCAATCAAGATCGATTTTGGGTTTAGAGTACATGTCGTTTGATTAATCTTGGGTTAGAGATATATCTAGGCTGGGCTGAATTGATTGCTAAAGGAATTTAATTGAAAATAAAAGTAATTCTGCAAATAAGTAGAGAACTCTTAGGCTAGATTGAGATTAAAGTTGAAATACTATAAACTACTTATTTCATAAGTTTTACAAAAAATATATTTGGTAAATATTTTAAAAGCTACTTATTTCTTAAGTTTTTCTCAACTTGTAAAAATAGTTAGAGGATTTCTTCTTATAAGCAACTTATTAAATGCGCCACACATCTTTTAAAATTTCTATTATAACCTTAATATTTTAATAAGAAGATAATTATACTTTTTTTTTTCATAAACCTTATTTTACAATTAAAAACAATTAAAACTTATGTTTGTTATAATAAAACAGTATTTTCATAATAAAATTTACAAATGCGTGTACTCTATCTTTTTAAACTCAGAGCTATTACAATAACATAATTTATTAAACACTAAGCTATTTTTTCAATCAGTAGCTTATTTCATCTGCATCATCCAAGAAGCTTATTTCATCAGTTACCGCAATCCAAAATTGGCTCTTAATCTGAAACAAGCAAATGTCCCCAATAAACAACACATTATCCTTCAATTCATCTTCTTATTGACCCATGCGTACTTCTGTTCATCAAGCATCATAACAATCACATCGATCAGAAATGTCTTCATAAATTCCTCATATTGAGAAGTCTGAAAAAATATAAACGTATCTGCCGAAAAAAAATGTCACTTATTGATTATTAAAGGACTAAAATTAATAAGATTCAGTTTCAAGTTTCTACTGGTACATGCTGATGATGCCCAGCAATATAATCTTCATTCAGGGGGAAAAAAGGACAAGATAAGATAGTGAATAAATTCTGTCGGGATATATACAATGCACAGAAAGGGGTATTTTTTAAAAGGACAAGATAAGTTTTGCTTGTTTCATTTTCATCTTCAAGAGCTCTCAACATAAAGAAAATAGAAAAGAAAAAAAAAATAATGTAAACATTACAGTGTATAAAATATGTAATGTAACCGAACCAATCACATGGCATAGGTTCAAGGATAAAACAAAACAGAAACATTACAATCAAAGTAATTTCAAATTTCTAGGGCTAACAATACAACGAAGATTAGAAACAATTAGCCGTTGATAGCAGATTCAATGTGAATCAAACAACTGAAAAGAAATGCTTAAATTCAGCAAAGAGTCAAGGTGGAAATCTTCATCTGCCAAAGGCGATTCCCAAAAAATATCATCATAGCCACAATCTGAGAGGTTCCCATAGTCAATATTCTCCTAGTTAAAAAATTTATCATTGGAATACATACAATTCTTCTTGCATCCAAATACTCTTTCGCTTAGACAGATAATGAATAATCATTTCAACAAAAAAACAGCCTATTATCAACCTGATGATCAAACATCAAATCATCATCCTTCTCTTCAACTGCCTTCTGAATATCAAGGTGAAACACATACAATCAAATTGGGTAACGATTAGGGTCTATGCCCTACTGAGTAGTATATGTGTCATCTCATTTTTTTAGAGATTTCAAAATTGTTGGGGGACTTAGCATAAGATTTCTAAGTATCCAACCTAAAATACTAGCCTTTTAGGTGGAGTGACCTACCATCTTATAAATCCAAGCATCTCCCCTTTACTAGCCAATGTGGGACACAACTCAACAATCCCCCCCTCGGACGAAACCACCGCCGAACTCCGGTCCTGTCATCCGACACACCTGAGTTGTTCCACCACCACATTCCGGCTACTAGGGTCTAGCTCTGATACCACTTGTTGGGGGGACTTAGCATAAGATTTCTATGTATCCAACCCAAAAGACTAGCCTTTTAGGTGGAGTGACCTACCATCTTATAAACCCAAGCATCTCCCCTTTACTAGCCAATGTGGGACACAACTCAACAAAAATTTTCCTTTCGGGTCAGGATCCTCATGTTCTGACTTGCTCCTAAGCAAACCTTACGCATGCTTGATAAATGAAAAAAATAAAAGTGGTTAAATTCTAATCATAAAACACTAAAATACATGTAGCATAAGATCTTTAAAAACTTTGGATAGCCAAGACCATTAGAGGATCTTAATTAAAAAATTTCACTATTCTGAAATTATGTTTTAAAAGTATCATGTCAATTGTTAGTAGGATATTTTGTCCCACAAATGGCGATTACTATTTTTGCAAAATTACATGCCATGAAGCCGACCGAATGTGATGATGTAAAAATTTTCTATGCAATGAATAAGTGAAAGCAGAAGCGCACACCGTATAAACAATTGCCGGTACGATATAGATTTCGAACGCGCAAATAAATGTACATAAGATTCTAATAATCTGTGAATTGATGCTTCTCTGTACATACTGGATATTTACAAATAAAAAAAATGATAATTAGGCGGATTGAGTCCATCAAACATTTTTTATGATGCTTAATCAAGAGCTGGAAAATCAAAGTGAGCTAGAATAGCAATCAAGCTAGCACAGGATATCTCGAACCTGCACAAAGGGCAAGAATTGGTAGTTTTCGACCACGTAGCGATGCAATTTGCATGAAACTCGTGCGAACATGGCAGCCGAATTATGTTAGAGTCAGATCCTCCAATATATTCCAGCTCATGCAAACATTGCATGCGAATCATCCGAGATCCTTCCAAATACCCCTCCCAACAAATTGCACACCTTTCTTCGCAAAGTTTGAAAGGATTATTAGAATCACTTTTTAAAATCGGCAGAGGTTTCATAATACAATCAGGCGGTAAATTCCTCTTGTGTTGCTCTAACACCTTCATGTCCCTCTCATCTAAATATATAAAGACATTATATCGTACATGGATGGCAATCATCAAGAATGAGCATTTATTGTTCGGTTTAGCAGTAGCACTACTGCTTATAATTTGACGAGATTTGGAAATTATGTCACTTGCTAATACTTTGAGATTATTTTCACATGCAGCCGGCTTCAGGCAGATGAGTACATTTTCACTGATTCTGAGAGCTGCGGCATGGGCGCCGTGGACAGCATGTCAACGTCAATCTCGACAGAATTATTCTGAGTAACATCAACAGCCTTGTCGATTTTGTACAAAAGTTTATTGTAGCCTTCCGAATTTGCATACCTCCATTCTTTTCGGTACGATGAATCCGGGTGCATGTAAAATTTAATCATCAAAGATTTGGATTCATCAACATTATTATTGCCACTGAACTCATCATCATCGTGCACTACTTCTTCGCATTCCCAAGTATGATCAACTTCCACATGTGGCATGGCGATGATTAAATATTGTTGATTGCTGGCTGGAGAATGATCAAATCAAAAAGCAAAAGGCCGACGTACAAAGATACTACTTCAATATGATACATATTATATTCCCTCTTTTAGAATATGTCAGACAAAGAAAGATATTGATTAATTCTATCACTGTTAGAATTTTTTTTTATGCACTTTAATTTTAAAAAATAAAATCATTATTTTAATTTGTGGATTTCCAGAGTAAAAGCGGATTGCATTGTTCCGTATTGAAGGCGGATTTGAATTTGATTTGATAATGACCACCCCCAGAGTTACTATCATGTATAACTATCCTGCCCTTTTAAACATCTTATGTCATTTATTCTTTTAGTGCTAGTATATAATTAAGCATTTAACTACTTTAATTGTTAATTCATTACTTACCAATCAAATGAATGAATTTTTTTCAAGGCTTGGTTTATAGATATAAAAGGAAATCATTTTCCTTTTTTAAATTTATTGTAAAACATTTAAAATTGGATATTTGTTTCTATTAATTATTTATAGTAACACAATTTAGTTTTTTTAATTTTCTTGATAAACCTCCATAGATGACAAAACGTTGTTAATAACTAAATGAAAAACTTACGGTTGCTTATGAATGTCAATTGATGTGGTATTCATCAATTGAATGGTAGGATCAAATGATTAATTTATTTAAAAATTATCAACCACTAAATAAATAACACATCACTTGCCACATCATTTAGAATAAAATTATGGAATATTTATTATTATTCTTGTACAATTATTTGTGGTTGTATTATCATCTGGTTTGTTCATAATTAGCTTATTTTTGGAAAGGAAAACCGCTGACAGAGAGGGATGGAAAAAAAAAGAAAAAAAAAGGAAGTTTTGTAACACATTTAATTTTTTTTAATTGATATGACTAGACTACGGTTTAAGTAAAAAAAACAAAACAAAAAAAAAGAGAGACCATTTTCTTGGTCAATACCGTGGTTTAGTGGACGCTGTAATCAATCTGCAATAAAAGCTTCTGTGGTCACACTTGATCATTGGAAGAAATTAAAATGAGGCCTCCCGGACCAAAGAGAATTAAAACATAAATTGAATATTAACTTAGTTCACACGTTAATCTTTTCTGCAGAATTTACAGTGTTAAGGAAACAATGACGTGGTAGTCAAGGAAGTGAAACACAGAATTTCTTTTCATTTTTCTTACATTGTAAATCTTCAATAAAAGTCTTTTCTTTTTTTTTTCTTCTGCCTGGAATACTAAATAAAAATCTGATTTTAATCACTTTTTTTTTTAATCCACCAATCTCCTCTTTAATTCCGTTAATTGACTGGAAATTAAAATAATACCTACAAGTTTTAACAGCAAAAAAATAGAAAAAGAAATTCAATATTATTGCATTGAAAGATTGTATTCGATTGTCGTCCATCTCTTGACTTATTCTTTCCATTTCTTCGTGTAGAGTAAATGAATCGAAACACAAACCAGAGCAAATGAATCTGTTTCATTATGAAGCCACGTGACCTCTATAAGTGAAACGACGCTCAGGCTTGCGTTTTACCCATAACTAAATTAACGAAGTTGCTCGTGCCAAGTCACGTGTTCACCTAAGCTCGTTCAAAATCAGTTTAACGGCCTGGACACGTGGAAAGCAGTTGTGCGTTCTGGGTTCTAAAGTTTGTTATTCATCCACAATATAAAGCTGGTTCACCAGCTCATTTTTAGAGAGATTCGAGAGTATTCTGGAGAGTTTTCCAGTAGAGAGAAAGTTGACTCTTGTGCTCTGTAAATTCATCTCTGAATACTTGTAATTTTTCTTCGTTAATCAATCTAAACAAGCTCTGATATTTCACTCGTGGATGCAGGTCTTAAAAAAGACTGAACCACATTATCTCTTGCTTTCTCTGTGTTTTTGTTTCTGATACGTCTTTATCTTTCATCTTGATTCTATTCTTGAGTGTTTAAGTAAAAACCCTACGGGAAAAAAACTAGCGAAGAAAAAAGAGTACACTATTTATATATATATATATATATATATATATATATATATATAAAGTTGGGACTAAAAGAGGTGATGTGATATCACTATTTCTCATATTCTTATATTCTCTATTATCTAATATTTTCAACAATATGTAACCAGTAAAATAATTAATTGTAAGCCTTGAATTATTAATCTCTTTTATTATGCCAGTAATTAAACATTCGCGGCTTAAAATACGTCAATCGACTAATCAATATAAGAAAAAAGACTCATTCATCTTCCCTCAACAATGCCACTACCAGGGCCTAATTTTAATGTCATAATCCCATATTTAATTATGCAACCTTTTGTTTAGTGCCTTTTCACTTCTTCAAACTCTCTAAACACTAATTATTTAAGATTTGTTGTGTTTGGATTTTTTTTTAATTATTTAACCAACATCCTCTTTAGAAAGATTCTTTTGTTTTTATTATTTGACTTATTTGAATTTTTAGTTTTATGTGCTTCATAGAGTACTCTTTTCTTCATGAGTTGAACAGTGATGGAGATAATTGGATGATAAAAGTTAGGTTTTGTAGGATGTGGTAGGCTGTGGGAGTTTGTTAATACCAAGAAAAATGGAGAATTGATTAGTGTAAACATGATTTTTATTATGAAAAAGTTGTATAAAAATTACTTCTCCTATTGTTTTCTCTAGTTATCTTTTTTTTTTCCCAATTGTTTTACACGTAATGTAGCATGTTTTTTTCATAGAAAAATCTAATGCATGCAATAATCAGGAAAAATGTAGTGACAAGGTTTAGACACATGTTGAGTAAGGGTTCTTTGTACAGTGTCAAGAATTTAAAAATTATTTCAACTACAGGCGAGTACAGGCCACTTTCAAATCAGTAGAAGATTATTTCGCTTAAGAGGTTAGAAGAATGAACTGTTAAGATTCTGATCAATGGATTCCGATTCATATCTCTGAATTTGATTGATTTACGTGTGAATGATAACACAATCCTCTCATGTATTTATTTTAATTATTAATATTTGTTAATCTTTAAGTGTATATTAGAAATTATCGATCCTTATGTTTTAACATGTTTATGTTATTTTTTCATGATATTACGGATGTTGTCGGAAGTTTATATGGTGTGATATTGAGATCGTTGGACCTGGTTGGGAAAAAAGAGATATAAAAGTTCTAACAGATTAGTAAGTTGAATGCAATTAAGAAAACTATGATTTTTTTTTAGTTATTGTTTTATCATAAGAATTGATAATGTAAAAGAGAAAATTAATGAAAATCACTCTAAATCCAATTGGAATATAAAATGAACAATCTCAATTCCTTGAATTGTTACCTAATTATTTGTTCTATTTCTTAAGAAAAATATTTTTTTTTCCTCACACCCCACCTCTTCATAAACACAAATAAAAAAGTCAAGTGGTAATATTCATAATGAAATAGGGAATAAAAATATTGGTGATTTGAAATTAAAAAAATTAACCAATTGTATAATAATGTAATCCGAGAGTTTGGAATTTAATAAAAATACAATATCTTTATAATGAGTTTTGTTGGAATATTTTCAACAATAAATGTGTCTTATGGTAAAGACATGTCCTATTAATTGTGCCTTATAGAAAAGGTACATTTCACTAAAGACATGTCTAATTAAATGATGTCTTGTTGTAAGGACATGTCCATTTAATTGTGTCTTGTAGAAAAGGTATCTTTTTACTAAATGATATAACTTTTCATGACAACATTTCACTTAGAGATGCATCATTTCATGGTGACATTTCATTTGAAATGGTGATGATTCAATTTGGACAATTGATTAAAATCAAATATAGATCCAATGGCCATGAATGAAGTGGTATCATGAAAGATGACAACCCAAATGAGGGGGCACAAGTATATCTATAAATAGGGGTCATGTTTAAGCCATTTTGACATGAAATGAATGATCCTACACCACTCTTTTCTTAGCATTCCTTTCTAGTACGAATTTCAACACAAAACACCCATTTCTTTTGTGCATTCACATTCCAATATATTGTTTTCTGCAGGAACAATATATTGTTTTCTGCAGGAACAATATATTGTTTCTTGGCAGGCTTGCAACATTCAAGAGTATTCTGGTTTGCTTTCGTCGATGCACAACTCAAGCAAACAAACAAGTGCTTCATTGTATCCTGGAGGCGTATTTGCTTAACCCATGTGCATCACTCAATTGGTGGGGGCAAATAACGTCTTAAGGAAAGCGACATTTGTAACGTGCCTTGAAGCACACAAAATTTCTGCAGTTTCTTCCTACATACAAAGTTAGTTGTAAACACATTACTTTACATAATAAAGTTCCACCATTATTGTTGTATTTCTCTACATTTGCCATTCCCCACAAATCAACCTCCAACAAGTTTTTTTCTTTACATTATTAACTTTTGTTAATTTTTATGGATAGCTTGATGACAACAAAGATTACTTTATGGGGAAAGTTGGGGAAGATGTTTGATCCAAACTTGTACAAGAAATACGACGGTCCTTGTATTGTGATAGTAACTTCTACAACCATTAAAAATTCCAAGGTGATTATTTTATTTAGATCCCGCTAATTAACATTTTCAAATGCAATGTGGCTATCTTGATATTATATACAAATTTGGATTTTGTTCAAATTT
Source organism: Citrus x limon (assembly GCA_034663535.1). Classification (NCBI taxonomy): domain Eukaryota; kingdom Viridiplantae; phylum Streptophyta; class Magnoliopsida; order Sapindales; family Rutaceae; genus Citrus; species Citrus x limon. The sequence continues at coordinate 28,873,149 of CM067997.1, forward strand.
TGTTTTAGTTTACATTTACTCTAAACATGTAAGGTTAGTTTCTCTGCCACAAGTGCAAACAAAATATATATAAATCTTCAAAGAGATTATGTAGTATCATTAATTGAAACATTTTCTACCATCACCAATATTGTGCAAGCATTAAAAGTTCGAATGTGAATAAGATTACTTTTGAGGAAGAGATGTTCCTCAACAGGATGAGCATTAAAGAACTGTTGAAGGCTGATTGAAGTTCTCAAATGAAGGTGGTTTTTCTATTTTTCCTTTTCCCTTCTCGTCCATTTGTGTTATTTGTTCCTAAATGTTAGAATGTCCCTACTATTTTTGCAAATGTTTATTGTTTAATTGTAGGAATATACTGTTACTGTGCAGGGTAAGATTAGAGAAATAGAGGAATATATTGTTACTGTGCAGGGTAAGATTAGAGAAATAGAAGTCCTTTTTTTCATTGTAAATCTTCAATAAAAGTCCCTTTTTTTCTTCTGCCTGGAATACTAAATGAAAATCAGATTTTAATCACTTTTTTTTTTAATCCACCAATCTCCTCTTTAGTTCCGTTAATTGACTGGAAATTAAAATAAGACCTACAAGTTTTAACAGCAAAAAAATAGAAAAAGAAATTGAATATTATAGCATTGAAAGATTGTGTTCGATTGTCGTCCATCTCTTGAGTTAATCTTTCCATTTCTTCGTGTAGAGTAAATGAATCCAACCACAAACCAGAGCAAAAACGACAGCGTATAGAGCAATGAATCTGTTTCATTATGAAGCCACGTGACCTCCATACGTGAAACGACGCTTAGGCTTGTGTTTTACCCATAACTAAATTAACGAAGTTGCTCGTGCCAAGTCACGTGTTCACTTAAGCTCGTTCAAAATCAGTTTAACGGCCTGGACACGTGGAAAGCAGTTGTGCGTTCTGGGTTCTAAAGTTTGTTATTCATCCACAATATAAAGCTGGTTCACCAGCTCATTTTTAGAGAGATTCGAGAGTATTCTGGAGAGTTTTCCAGTAGAGAGAAAGTTGACTCTTGTGCTCTGTAAATTCATCTCTGAATACTTGTAATTTTTCTTCGTTAATCAATCTAAACAAGCTCTGATATTTCACTCGTGGATGCAGGTCTTAAAAAAGACTGAACCACATTATCTCTTGCTTTCTCTGTGTTTTTGTTTCTGATACGTCTTTATCTTTCATCTTGATTCTATTCTTGAGTGTTTAAGTTTGGTTAATTGAAGATTGAATTGGTCCATATTTGATTATGTGCTTGTGCAACTTGTGTTGATCTTATTCAAGATCTTGGGCAGAGTCTTTGATTTGACAAGATAATTAGATCAATCAAAGCTCTACACTTCGATTATTAGAGTTAGTATTTTTTTTTTTTTTTTGTTTTCCAGCCTTTATAGGGCGTACTAAAGTTGCCGCACCTTGCCGCGGCTGATTTAATCACCGCATGTAGCTCTTGAACAAATATCATGGTAATTAAGAAAGCATGGAGCAGGATGATCTAGATAGATTGGTGGTAAGATCAAGCTAAGTGAAGGAGACAAACAAGTTACTGTCATATGCAAGTACATAGCATAGAAGCCTGCATTTGGATGAATTGTATCTTAGCCATAGGATCATTAGACAACCATGAAAAATTAGTGTTGGTCACAAATTGCTATATAAAAGTGTGTGTTGTATTGCTTAATTAGCAAAAGGTTTGAATTTTTATATATCTCAACTCATAGTTAGCGTAAAAGCTTCCATTATCATAGACTTGGAAATAAAAATGAGAAACTATAGGTGAATGCAATGCAGTATATGTATCCATATCAGGCAGCTCATGCTAAAAAAAGATTGGACACGGGATCAATTTGCATCAAACTCAAAGCACAACCAAGATTGAATCATGATGCAACGAGAATTTAATGTTCAAAATATTTTGTTAACTTTAGAGAATACCGGAATAAAAAAAACAAACTAAATTCACATTGATCCAAAGGAATACCGTGAATTTAGAGGGTTAAGACTCGTTGATTTTGCAGAATACTGAGAATTAACTAAACTCAAATACTCGCACAGATATTTAAAAATCTAAAATATTATTGAGAACGAATATGCCTTCAAAGGCTACAAGAGAGGGATATTTATACTAGTAGTAAATATCTTAAACCATGAACAGAAAAGAAAAATAGAATCCTAAACTAGAAAGGAAAATAAAGTCTTAAACTAGTACGAAAAGAATAATAAATTTTAGACAATAAGGAAAACTAATCCAAGTATAATGAGGATTCCTAATCTGCATCATTCCCCCCAAGTTGGAGAGAATTTGCCGTCAAATTTAGATGATCAATAACAACATCTGCATCATGATCACCTCTAAAAGGAATAAGATTTTTGGCGTTGAATACATCTGTTTAGCTCGCTTGTTTGAGCCCCATCTAATAAAAAAAAAAGAATAATAGATTTATGATAACAAGGAAAACTAATCAAGTATGATGAGGATTCCTAATCACAAATAAATGTTTCCAATACTAACTGTGCCTCGTAAGTCTTACAATATCCATGTCAATATGATCATAATAGTAGTAATCATAATAGTAATGCACAAGATATCAAGCTTCATAAAAGTCAAATCTTTTCTACAGCTGCATGCTCATAAAGCCTAGTCATATAGTCTTCAAAAATGAGATTATGTAAAAAAAAAAAAATCATTAAAACAAGTTAACTGATTATAATGCAAAATGTTAATCTAATGTCATTAAGGTATATATATAAACAATTCACAAAAAGGGAAACTTCTCGTTGTCATCTTTCGGAGCTATCAATAAGGACAGAAACAACTAAAAATATAAAATAAAACAACGTAATTAAATTAACATTACAGAGGAAGAGTTAAACTAAGGCGGTGCTAACAAAATTAAAGGATGATAGGAAGCGAGATTATTGAAACCAATTATATGGCTTTGGTTCAGAGATAAAGAGAACAGAAACATTAAAATCAAAGCAGATTAGAAATTTCCTAAAGCAACTCTGTTTTTGGCATGATAGATAGCCACATACGGTCTTGAATCAAATTGTTTGAGGTCTTCGGGCATCGATAGGAGCTCTGTTCTTGGTATGCTCAAGGAACCTACTCAATTAGTTAAAAATAATAATAATAATTGTTAGAAGCACTTGACAGAAAAGAAAATTCAAATAGAAATATTGGGAACCTCAATATATTGCAATATGGCATTACTTTAATGATTTAGAATCAAGGAATCGACTAAATCCATAAAACAGATAGTGCAGTAGTACAGAGACCATGACAAGTAAGACAACGCTTAAATTCGGCAAAGAGTAGTATTGCCAGGAAATTCTGAGAGATCCCTACCACCATGAATATTCATTTTAAAAATTCTGTTACTCAAATAAATGCATTTCTTTTTGCATTCCAAAAACTATTGATCTGACAGCTTCTAGGCAGGGAAGCTAGTAATTTGTATTGTTTAAAAAAAAATATTTATTTGTTATGATTAAAGAAGAAGGTGTTCGATAGAGGTGCGAAGTTGTTCGATGAAATGACTCAATGAAGCAGCCTTGGTGGGATTGAAGACAGCTGCAATGCAATTGATCAAATGCCTTCTAAATGACTCTCAGGAGACGTATCGTTATAGCAATTGATAGGAATTGATATCTTCTAATGCTAGTGTATACAAACCCTGAACGGAGAATGAAATTCAATGCTGAATGATAGTTACATTTGCAAGGCATATTTCTTGTCCTTAACTTTCATTTTGTTTGCAATCTTTAGCCTTTTTCACTGTTGATAGCGAACTCTAGATACCATTGAAGGCAATCAAGAAAAGAAAGAGCAACGATGATTCAGTAGTAACAAAAATAGAAGATATAAATTCTGGCATACTAAGCAGTCAGAAGAAAATAAACAAAAAACAAGACATTTCGACATTGAGAAAACATGCAATCCAACATAGAAAGTACATCAGCCCTAGAACCAAAGCAATTGCATGGCCAAACTGAAACAACTTAGTCTGCATTGCTCAACAATTTCTTGCAGCGGTGTTTTTCATGTGATTTAGAGAACGCATATAATCTTATCCGATAACAGGATGTATCTAACGCTGTTCATAATACCAGGGGCTTCTATGGTATTGCAAGAAGTTTATGTTTATTCTTTATAAATCTTGCCGGTGTAGTGTTGCTCACTACCATGATCTGATAATTTTTTGTTCATCTGGGTGTTATTCTTAACTTGTGAATATTTTTTTTTTTTTTTAAGGCGCCTTAGTAAAAATTTTTTCATTTAGAGAGATTTAAAAGAGAAAATCTTAGACAAGTGACTGTTTTAGTAATGATAAGGAACTAAATAAAAGAAATAAATTAAGCTCTTAATTTCAAGATATTGTCAGTAGCAGCTTTGTCAAGTTAACAATATTGAGGAGAATTAAAAGCACATTATGAAAACTGTTAATAGCGAATTGAATTGAAATTAAAGAAAAAGATAACACTAATTACATTCAGCAAAGAGTCAAGCGAGAACTCTTCTTCGCCCAAATTGGTGGTTGCCAGAAAATTTCAGCGTAGCCTGGAAACTGTTGTAGGTCCCCACCATCAGAATTCTTCATTTGAAAATTTTGATCACCATCAAAATGAATACAATTCTTTTTGAGTCCCCAAATTTTCATTAGCTGACACAAAAATGAACAGTTATTGCAACAAAACCATACCTCATCCTCCAAAGTGTGCACCGTACGAGCAATTATCCAACAATCGTACTCATCATAATCCTTCCAATCAAGGTCTTTCTCAATATCAACCTCCAGCACAAGCACCAATAGCATCAAGAGGATCATCAAGATGATTACAATGAAGAACATGAAGAGAAAACTAGAGGCGTTTCAACTGACGAACTTGAGGACCAGGAGCCTCATCACAATAATAATAGTGATAAAAATAAAAGCAGGAGCGGCGACAACAACAACAATACATCAAAAAGATTTGAAGATGGTGACCCAGATTGCAAGCGAGCCCTTGATGCCGAGCCATAACTCATCGGTGCTTCTTCAGCTCATTTCTTGTGGGAACCTAGCAGTCGCTAAAGCCAAGAGCATGCCCAGTTTCAAGCAACCATCTGCTGCGGTGAATAATAGTGATAAAAATAAAAATGAGGTGGTGGTGAAGAAGAGAGGTATTAATGATAATTTGCACAAAGGGGTTCTTTGTAAAAATGCAATAAAGATTGCTGAAAAAGAAGATAATACGATTATTAATTAAATGTCCGAAAATCCAAGATTTGGAAAATTTCAATCTCAAGAGAAAGAGTACTTTAGTGGGAGCAATTGTTGAATCTGCCAGTAAGGACCAAGTTGAGATTCAGCCTGTTTCCAAGAAATCGAATTCGCATAATGAAGAATTTTTTTTTTCCCCTTTTTTTCTACTTTTATGATCGATCAATTAATATAGGACAATTTTACGCACACACACACATATATATAATCACGTCCATCTTTAACTTCTTTTATGTTTGTTTTAACCTTAGGGTAAATATTATGTTTTGTGTTTTCACCTAGGTAGCTGCCCATTAAACATTTTACTCCTATACAATATTGTTACCAGAATGTGAATAATGTGAAATGAAAAGTATTTATAAATAATATACTTTATACATTTATTTATAAATAATATACTTTATACATTTATTTTTTTCATATTAGAGACAAATGTTCAACTAAACATTTTTTTTGGTAATAATAATTTTGTAATATTTATATTCTTATGTTATAGTAGTTTAAATCTTTAACAACGTGTGCCGGTTGATATATATATAGAAAAAAAAATGTAAATTAATTTATAAGTTTACTCAAGATTTTGCATATGTTTTTTCCCGCAAATATATTATATATCACGCTCTCTCTCTTCTGCTTTTCAATTTTCATTTCCACTACTTCTTCCAATTTGTTTTCTTCTCCATTGCTTCTCAACTTGTTAGCACTGGTGGCTCTGCTGCCGGTTGTGCTCGTTAACGCCGGCGACCCTTTCCATATCTGCGGCGGCATCTACTATGACACTTGCCATTGTGGCTTTCAGACTTCAGCCACAACTTATATACCCATGATATATATATATATATATATAGTAGTTTTCTGGTCAATGACTTTAAAGTGCGGGAAAGTCCGAGTAAGTTTTAAAACCGCACGGCTATAAAAGCTTACAGTTTTAAGCTTTTAAAACCATATGGTTTTAAAACTTTCCCGCACTTTAAAATGCCGAACTGGAACATCTCTCTCTCTCTCTCTCTCTCTCTATATATATATATATATATATATATATATGCACAAATCTTCATTATTATTTGCTAGATTATCCATATTATTCATGTCTCTTCTGTTAAAATTAGGTCTAGCTAGCAAAATTGTAATTACATCAAGCACTGATTTATTTATAAATCAATTTTGTTTCCGTCTATAATTAATTAGTTCAACTTTTTAGTCCGGCTATTTAACTCTAATTAAAAGTCCAAAATAACTTACGAGCATCACCTGATCTGAACTTATAACTTAATTGTCTGCATGTATGATTAATCCTACTTAATTTGACAGGTTTAATTAAAATTGACGGTGAAACTTTACAAATTAAAACATGAACAATGCAATAATTCTCTTAAAACTCTAGAATCCACCATACTAGATACCTTACTGGTCATGTATGATTAGTACTACTTAATTTGACCGACTTAATTATATTTAACGGTGTAACTTTACAAATTAAAAACATAAACATTTCAGTAATTCTCTTGAAACCCTAGAATCCACCATATCATATACTCAACGCTAACAATATTGCACATGCATATTATGTGTCTCTCGGCGGCTGTGTGAGAATCGAATGCAAAGAGAGGAACAGCTTAAATCTGAAACGCTTCATCGACGGCGAGATAGACTCAATAGGAACATACAACATTCATGTAGATGTCATCGTTTCTATATGTATGCGTGTGTGTGTGTGTGTATAGAGCCAGCAACAAAGATTTTGTATCTCTCTTTTGAAATATGGTTGCTACAAAAGATAAAAGTTGATATATTTAAATAACATTAATAACCAGACAACTAAAGTCTCGATTATTCCAATTTTTTAACTGGAGAACATATACGACGACTTTTACTCTGAAATTAATTAGCAATATAATACCAAGTTTGATTAAAAAGAGAAAATTTTTAAGTTTATTGAATGAAAATAGTGATAATGCAGAAAGACGAATTTTATATTAGAGTTAATTATTAATATTTGCCATAATAATACAAGCAAAATGCTGGAAATTAAAGGAGAAAAATAGGAAAAGCAAAGCAACGTTAATTCCGAAGTGGAAGGCTTTTCCGGAACTTCTGAGTGAAAAACAGTTTGACAAGGACTTCGACCAGCACCGTCATCTTCATTACACATTATCAGCTCTTGAATAAGGAAAAAAAAAACCTCAAAAATTCTAACTACATATATCCGCTTGAGATAACCGTAAACTTATGAACTAGTTTTTCAGCATTAGTCTCTCCCATGTGCTTATATCTTCCATCTAGATCATGGATATAATCAAACAAATCTAGAATAGTAAGCAAGGTAGCAGAGGTGGGCAATTTAAACCGGCAGAGAGGACAAGAGTCGGTAGTTTTCAACCACTTGGTGATGCAGTTTGCATGAAAGTCGTGCGAACATGGCATTCTAATTACGTCGTGATGATGATCAGATCCTCCCAAATACTCATTCAAAAATTGGATGCTACTAATCCGACATCCTGACGAGTACATATAGCCCCAACAAATTGAACAACTTTCTTCTAGGTCGGATTCAGAAATATTATAATAATTGCCATCGAGTATTACAGTCGGCAGAGGCTTTAGCGATGCAATATAGTCGGCCGGTAACATCCTCTTGTAATATTCTATCATCTGCATGTCAATCTCATCTAAATATATATACGTATTAAATCCAATGGATATGCCAATCAAGACTATCGAGCACTTACTACTACTGGTGGTTATAATTTGACGAGATTGGGAAATTAAGTCACTTGCTAACACTTTGAGATTATCTTCAGTTGCGGCCGGCTTCAGGAAGATGAGTACCTTTTCGCTGATTGAAGTGATGAGAGCTTCGGGCGTGGGCGTCGACATCATGTCCGCCGCATCAATCTCGACAGAGAAATGATTCCCAGGAACACCGGCAGCCTGTTCGATTTTGTACAGAAGAACGTTATGGCCTTCCGAATTCGGATACCGCCATTCTTTATTGTACGAAGCATCCGATTGTAGGTAAAATTTAACCGTAGATTTGGATCGAACAGTATAATTACCGCAGACGTAGCTGTACTCTCCATCTTCAGGTTTTACTTCTTCGCATTCCCAAGAAATATCGCCTTCCACAAGCATGGTGATGATGGATGCTGCTGATTGATTGCAGGCTGGAGAATGATCTAGCGAATCGAAACGTAATAACAAGCTTATTATTTATACTTGCCAGTGATAACCGATACTCTTAATCCTCATAAATTCATGATTCCTTGTTAAAAAAGGGAATATAATTATGAATTACAATATAAAGAAAATCCTGATGAAATTAGAAAATAAACCGAATATTATTGATAATGGTGTGAAATAAACTAGACTAACAAGCTTATTTATAGCAGTAATTGTTGAACTTAATTCTAATAAACTTATGATTCCTTATTAATAAGGACTTAAAAATGTGAAGCAAATCCTAATTAAACAAGGGGAAAAAAAGGAAGTATTAAACAAAAAAAAAAAAAAGGAACTCTAGATATGACTCTACTTGTTCTATATCAATTCTCACGCTCTGCCTTTGCTTTCAAATTTCAATCTGCCAAAATGAAGCAACTCCCCAAAATTGTTTATTTTATGGGTTAATTTGGCCTTATTCCGATAATCTTTTAATTACCCTCTTTACACTTGAAAACATTAAGTTACCCCAAAAATCATTCTATCTCTGTTATTTTTAACGGCCAAGAGAGTAAAATAATATTTTTGCATTCTCCTAACAATCAATTAATAGAAAAATGTCAAACTTCTATGTAGGTTAATTTTCACAGGCTCAAATCTTTCTAAATTCTTCAAAATACATATAAATATTTTAAATATTTACAGTATGCACCCAATATTTCAAAAAATTTCATTTTGCGCCCAAATATTTTAATTCATGAAATTTTGATGAACTTAGTTATTTGAATGACATGTCGTCTGATTATATTTACCGGGTAAGACATGTTGTATAGACTGTACACAGTGCAAACTCTGTAGGACTTGTCGTCCACTGTTTTATATAAGATGACTTGTCGTCTATTTTTTTTTTTTTTTTCCTTTAGTACATCATGTCAGCTTTGTATTGGTGACATAAACGGCATATCGTTAATATTCTCAATAGGTAAAACTGTCTAGCGTTAGTTATTTCAATTTGATTACAGTTTGAATTTATTTACTCAAATTTGAGTTTGGATCCGATTTAAAATATGATTTTTAATTTTTATTTTAATATTTAATTTTCAATAAAAATCTTCTTTTCATTTCCCTTCTTTTTAAGGATTTAAAATCCTTTAATCAATACGATTTCTTTTTTTTTTTGGATATTGAGAAAATAGAGTTGGGCTATCGCCATCCCTAAAAAATCCTTTAATTGTAAATGTATAAATGAGTGTTTCATAAGAGGTTTATAGGGGTGTTAGACGCTCCATCTGGAAAATAATGAACTGGGTCATAAAGATCACATGGTCCATAAAATGAAGGTGCAACATTGTTTGGTACCAATGATTTTGTTTCTTCATTAAACTAATAAAATTGGCTCAAAATAATGGTTCTATATGAACCGAATAGTTTTTAATAAAACTATTAACACGAACAATAAGTTCAAGTTCAATAAAATCGGCATTATAATAAAATAAATTTTATTAACACCAAAAGTATTGGGCGACTTTCTTTATATATAGAAAAGGCAAAAACATTTTTTTAAAACCAAAAAAGTAAGCTCACAACTCATTGCCATTATCTACAACTAAGATCAATTACGACCAGGCCCTTTTCCTCGCACTTACTATTGTTGTCAAATTGTCCCAACGATTTTTATCCCATCAACTCGATGATGAATTTCATTATTAATAAAACTTCTTATTATTCTATTTTACGGATGAATACCACTTGAATTGAGTTTAGGACGATATTTGATCAAAACAAGTACGAAACAGTATCAATATGACACATTCTCCACAGAATACAAAAAAGATAAAATTTAAGCAGAATTTCCTTTTTTGGTACGACACGTCACACATACCCACATACGGCCTTGAATAAGAGAAATTGAGCAGAAATTGGGCTCTTTAATCAAATGTAGGGGAGAACCTTAGGTGCAACTATGGCACGGTGCCACAGTTGCATCTAGCCGTTGGATGCCAGTGGATCCCACCACTCCAACTGCATCCAACGGCTAGATGCAATTGTGGCACGGTGCCACAGTTGCACCGTAGCCTGATCCCAAATGTAGATATTCAAAATAAAGGAATGCAATAAAAGCAGTTACAATGCTTCATGATTAATTGTCCGAATGCATACAGATATCTTCAAACTTAAGACTAAAATATTTAAAAATCTACTACAAGGCCTTCCCAAACTATCAGGGGTCATAATTGACAGAAGATGATTTTCTGTACAAAAGATGACTTTGTACAACAGACGATTTTCTGAATTTCTTCTGTACCACCATTCTCGTTTCTATAAAGAATTCGGTCGGAGGTAAAATTTAATCAAACATTTGGATTCAACACCATCATTGAGTTGGTGTTCATGTACTGCTTCTTCGCATTTCAATTCCCAATTATAATCACATTCAAGATGCATGCTGATTATATTTCGGTCGTTGTATTTAATATGTGTTGTGTATGTGCCTGCAGATACGTCTATTTATGTCAATACTATATCATAGCTATTCCTAGGAGCATTAGGATCCAGCTACTACTTATATATTCTACCATTAAAGAAAAGAATTAATCCTAATACCGCTAGGATTAATTCTTTTGTTTAATTTTTCTCTTCCTACTTCCTAGTAGTAGAACGAAGATAATTAACTTTAAGACTATATAAAATGATTTACATAATATTATGGATAGCTGCGTGCAGATCCTCTTCTTATCTAATATTTATTAAGAAAATTAGAATCTATTAAATAATCTATTTTAAAAGTTCTCAATTTTTGACTAAAATCAAATGACGAATTCATCCACTGTAATTTAAATAATTATCAAAATATTAAATTATTGTTAGTTATTTATCAATTAAGAGCACAACAATATATCAAAAGAAAGAGATAAAGCAAATAAACGACATAATATCTAGAGAGAAATTTTATTCAATCTCAAGTATATACAAATAGGAAGTAAAAGTCTCCTTTTATAGTAATACAACCATAAAGTAGTAAGTAATACGTCATAATTATAAGAGACACAAATTCTCAAAATAGGGAGATAGTAGGAGTTATAAAGAGATGAAAAGTTGATTGCGAGGAGATAAAAGGTTGCTTTGATGAACATCCATATAAATTATAATTATTTCATAACACTCACCCTTGGATATTCATCCTACAAAGAATGTACCTCATTAAAACCATTGCTAGTAAAAACCCTACGGGAAAAAAACTAGCGAAGAAAAAAGAGTACACTATTTATCTATATATATATATATATATATATATATATATATATGTAAAGCTGAAACTAAAAGAGGTGATGTGATATCACTATTTCTCATATTCTTATATTCTCTATTATCTAATATTTTCAACAATATGTAACCAGTAAAATAATTAATTGTAAGCCTTGAATCATTAATCTCTTTTATTATGTCAGTAATTAAACCTTCATGGCTTAAAATGTCAATCGACTAATCAATATAGGAAAAAAGGCTCCTTCATCTTCCCTCAACAATGCCACTACCAAGACCTAATTTTAATGTCATAATCTCATATGTAATTATGCAACCTTTTGTTTAGTGCCTTTTGGCTTCTTCAAACTCTCTAAACACTAATTATTTAAGATTTGTTGTGCTTGGATTTTTTTTTAATTATTTAACCAACATCCTCTTTAAAAAGATTCTTGTGTTTTTATTATTTGACTTATTTAAATTTTTAGTATTATGTTCTTCATAGAGTACTCTTTTCTTCATGAGTTGAACAATAATGGAGATAGTTGGATGATAAAAGTTAGGCTTTGTAGGATGTGGTAGGATGTGGGAGTCTGTTAATACCAAGAAAAATGGAGAATTGATTAGTGTAGACATGATTTTTATTATGAAAAAGTTGTATAAAAATTACTTCTCCTATTGTTTTCTCTAGTTATCCTTTTTTTTTTCCAATTGTTTTATACGTAATGTAGCATGTTTTTTTCATAGAAAAATCTAATGCATGCAACAATCAGGAAAAATTTAGTGACAAGGTTTAGATACATGTTGAGTGAGGGTTCATTGTACAGTGTCAAGAATTTGAAAGTTATTTCAAATACAGGCGAGTACATACCACTTTCAAATCAGTATAAGATTATTTCGCTTAAGAGGTTAGAAGAAGGAACTGTTAAGATTCCGATCAATGGATTCCGATTCATATCTCCGAATTTGATTGATTTACTTGTGAATGATAACACAATCATCTCAGGTATTTATTTTAATTATTAATGTTTGTTAATCTTTAAATGTATATTATAAATTATTGATCCTTATGTTTTAACATGTTTATGTTATTTTTTCATGATATTACAGATGTTGTCGGAAGTTTATGTGGTGTGATATTGAGATCGTTGGACCTGGTTAGGAAAAAAGAGATATAAAAGTTTTAACAGATTAGTAAGTTAAATACAATTAAGAAAACTATTATTATTAATTTTTTAGTTATTGTTTTATCATAAGAATCGATAATGTAAAAGAGAAAATTAATGAAAATCACTCTAAATCCAATTGGAATATAAAATGAACAACCTCAATTCCTTGAATTGTTACCTAATTATTTGTTCTATTTCTTAAGAAAAATATTTTTTTTCCTCACACCCCACCTCTTCATAAACACAAATAAAAAAGTCAAGTTGTAATATTCATAATGAAATAGGGAATAAAAATATTGGTGATTTGAAATTAAAAAAAGTAACCAACTGTATAATAATGTAATCCGAGAGTTTTGAATTTAATAAAAATACGATATCCTTCTAATGAGTTTTTTTTCTTTACATTATTAACTTTTGTTAATTTTTATGGATAGCTTGATGACGACAAAGATTACTTTATAGGGAAAGTTGGAGGAGATGTTTGATCCAAACTTGTACAAGAAATACGACGGTCCTTGTATTGTGATAGTAACTTCTACAACCATTAAAAATTCCAAGGTGATTATTTTATTTAGATCCCGCTAATTAACATTTTCAAATGCAATGTGGCTATCTTGATATTATATACAAATTTGGATTTTGTTCAAATTTTGTTTTAGTTTACATTTACTCTAAACATGTAAGGTTAGTTTCTCTGCCACAAGTGCAAGCAAAATATATATAAATCTTCAAAGAGATTATGTAGCATCATTAATTGAAACATTTTCTACCATCACCAATGTTGTGCAAGTCATTGAAAGTTCGAATGTGAATAAGATTACTTTTGAGGAAGAGATGTTCCTCAACATGATGAGCATTAAGTCTTTATCTTTCATCTTGATTCTATTCTTGACTATTTAAGTCTGGTTAATTGAAGATTGAGTTGGTTCAGATTTGATTATGTGCTTGTGCAACTTGTGTTGATCTTATTCAAGATCTTGGGCAGAGTCTTTGATTTGACAAGATAATTAGATCAATCAAAGCTCTACACTTCGATTATTAGAGTTAGTATTTTTTTTCTGTTTTCCAGCCTTTATAGGGCGTATTAAAGTTGTTGCACCTTGCCGCGGCTGATTTAATCACCGCATGTATCTCTCGAAATATCATAGCCACAACTCACAAGACAACACCTTATCCTCCCCAAAAAAAAATTGAACAAATATCATGGTAATTAAGAAAGCACGGAGCGGGATGATCTAGATAGATTGGTGGTAAGATCAAGCTAAGTGATGGAGACAAACAAGGTACTGTCATATGCAAGTACATAGAATAGAAGCCTACCTTTGGATGAATTGTATCTTAGCCATAGGATCATTAGACAACCGTGAAAATTAGTGTTGGTCACAAATTGCTATATAAAAGTATGTGTTGTATTGCTTAATTAGCAAAAAGTTTGAATTTTTATATATCTCAACTCATAGTTAGCATAAAAGCTTCCATTATCATAGACTTGGAAATAAAAATGAGAAACTATAGATTAATGCAATGCAGTATATGTATCCATATTAGGCAGCTCAGGCTAAAAAAAGTTGGACACGGAATCAATTTGCATCAAACTCAAAGCATGGCCAAGATTGAATCATGATGCCACGGAAATTTAATGTTCAAAATATTCCATTAATTCTAAAGAATATCATAATAAAAAAAATTAAATTCACGTTAATTCAAAATAATACCGTGAATTTAGAGGGTTAAGACTCGTTGATTCTACAGAATACCGATAATTAATTAAACTCAAATACTCACACAAACATTTAAAAATCTAAAATATTATTAAGATCGAATATGCCTTCAAAGGCTACAAGAGAGGGATATTTATACTAGTAGTAAATATCCTAAACCATGAACAAAAAAGAAAAATAGAATCCTAAACTAGAAAAGAAAATAAAGTCTTAAACTAGTAAGAAAAGAAAAATAAATTTTAGACAATAAGGAAAACTAATCCAAGTATAATGAGGATTCCTAATCTCCATCATTCCCCCAAGTTGGACAGAATTCACCCTCGAATTTAGATTATCAATAACAACGTCTGCATCATGATCACCTCTAAAAGGAATAAGATGTTTGGCGTTGAATACATCTACGGTGCAGATATGACTAGGAAGCTTTAGTCTGTGGGCATTATGATTGATTTATCTTCTCTATAATCTCCAAAGGTCCCATTTTCTTGGCAGAAAACTTGTTGTACTCGCCAATTGAGATCTTATCCATAGCCACAGCATCACACCATATTTGGTCTTTATAGATTGATCCAATGGATAAGGAAACTAAGCAACAGTTAGACACTGTTACTTAATTTCCTTTCTTCAGCCATATGAGCTTGTATGGAGTTTGGTGAGGTTCTGTCTTTAAATTTAGTTTTTTTATAGCTTCCTTTGAAACAACAATCTTGTAACTGCCCGAGTCCATGACTATACGACATACTTTTCCCGCAATTGTGCAAGTAGTCTGAAAAATATTTTGTTGTAGCCACTTGTCTTTGTCTTGACCTTTAGGAGTGAAGAATGTGTGATTTATGATCAACATTAGTCCTCTATTACCATGTTCTTCAATGGATCGTGCAGTTCTTCAATGGATCGTGCGCTACCATTACTATCAAAAGTTCGCTCTTCAGCAAACTCTTTAGTTTCTTCCTCTTGGTGGTCTTCACTTTCCTTAGTGCTTACAAATAAGCCTTTACCGTATTTTCCTCTTTTTTTCACACCTTGTCATTTGGTGCCCACTTTCTCCACAATTAAAGCAGCGTAATCCCAAACCCAACGATTGGATTTTGCTGCTTTGACCATTTTCACTAGATTTGCTAGCTTTATTTAGTGGACTTGGATGAGTGAAATTACAGAATTGGGAAGTCGGGTTTGAATTATCACGAACAATATTTTGAGGATCTTGAAAGTTTGAGTCACTAGTATGCTAATTAAATTGCTTCTCTAACTGCAAAGACTGTTTGTGTACTTCTGAGACAGAGTGTGGATCGAGTAAATTCAACTGGACTTGAAACTGTGATCACAAGCCTCCAATGTAGCGGGAAACCTATTGTTCTTCTGTCTCTGTCAAGTTATTGTGCGCTACCAACCAATGGAATTATATGGTATAATCATCTACTGATTGATTACCATGCCTCAAATTATGTAGTTGTCGGTATAACAGTTTGGCGTAATTGTGAGGTAAGAATGCTCCACGTAAGTGCTTCTTCAACTTTTCCCAAGAGTCAATTTTCTTTTTGCCTTGCCTAATCCTTGTGAGCTTAGTTTGTTGTTTGCCACCAAGCTGCCGCCCTTCCACAAAATTGAGTTGCAGCAAGCAAGACTAGTTTATTCTCATGAATTTCTTTATATTAAAAAATTCCTCAATAGCATTAATCAAATCCAATAATTCTTTGGGCCGGCCACTTCCCTGGAATTTAGGAATGTCAATTCTCAACCTAAATTCCCATCTTCTATCATCAGTAGACTCAGTTCTATATCGATGCTAGTACAATGGGTTAGCGAAGTTTTTACTTGACTTGTCTTCGTGTTCTATTGTACGATGACGTTCGGCGAGTAACTTTGCCATTTGTGTAGCTAACATATCAATCTTGGCTACCAGGCTAACCATAGCTTCATCTTTAAGAACATCATCCTAGTCGTAAGTTGTTGCATGAGGGGCATGCCCACAGGCTTTTCTTAGAGGCATTTTTTCCCAATTTATTTTTCTAAAAAGGTTTTGGGGCTATACTAAAATTGAGTAAAATTTTGGGCAAAACTATAATTAAGTAAAAATTTTAGGATTCCTGTGACGGTAGTCGAAAATAAAGCAAGGATGGGTGAATTTGAAAGATTTCACGTCTATGAGTATAATAGTGGTGGTCGATTGTCAAACAAATGGTGATTTCGCCGGAAATTGGATATAAAGGCGACGGTATAGTGTTGGTTTTGATTTCAACAATCGGTTCATCGATCGGTAGTAGAGAATTGTGAGAAAGATTGAGCTCATGGAGAGGAGTGGATTGATGGTTGTGGTGCTGGCTAAATCACGGCGGAAACCATCGAACGACGATGGTGGCTTTCGCCGCTGTTTTGGCTATTTTCTGGCTATATATGGCTAATCGGCGGTGGCCTTTGCTCGGGGTTTGATGGCCAGTTCTCTCTAGTTCGAATGGTGGTGGTTGCAACCGGATAGGTGACAGAAAATAAAGCTGGTAGTCTTGAAAGGTGACTGACGCAAGGTTGAGATTTCTATTTCATTTTTTTGATAAAGCTAAACAGAAAAATCAAAAAGGGAAAAAGATAAGATTTAGTGGTAGATAGGGTTAGATTGGTAATACTAAGTTTTTAGCCCTGATACCAAACTGATGCAGCGGATGTTTAATATTCAAAATATTTCGTTAATTCTAGAGAATACCGAAATAAAAAGAACAAACTAAATTCATGTTGATTCAAAAGAATATCGCAAATTTAGGATTAAGACTTGTTGATTCCGCAGAATATCGAGAATTAACTAAATTCAAATAATCATTTAGAGATTTGAAAATCTAAAAACATTATTGAGCTCAAATCCACCTTCAAAGGTTACAAGAGAGAGATATTTATACTGGTAGTAAATATCATAAATCTTAAAGAAAAAGGAAAAATAAAGTCCTAAAAGATCTAAACTAGAAAGGAAAACAAAGTCCTAAACTAGTAAGAAAAGAAGAATAAATTTATGATAATAAGGAAAACTAATCCAAGTATGATGAGGATTCCTAATCACAAATAAATGTTTCCAATACTAACTGTGCCTCGTAAGTCTTACAATATCCATGTCAATGTGATCAACCACCAATGACCTTGATCAGAGAGAGGACATAATAGTAATCATAATAGTAATGCACAAGATATCAAGCTTCATAAAAATCAAATCTTTTCTACAGCTGCATGCTCATAAAGCCTATTCATATAGTCTTCAAAATTGAGATGATGTAAATAAGACAAAATCATTAAAACAAGTTAACTGATTATAAGACAAATTGTTAATATAAATATATAATGTCATTAAGGTATATTTATACAATTCACAAAAAGGGGAACTTCTCGTTGTCATCTTTCAGGGCTATCAATAAGGACAGAAACAGCTAAAAATATAAAATAAAACAACGTAATTAAATTAACATTACAGAGGAAGAGTTAAACTAAGTCGGTGCTAACAAAATTAAAGGATGATAGGAGGAGAAATTATTGAAACCAATCATATGGCTTTGGTTCAGAGATAAAGAGAACAGAAACATTAAAATCAAAGCAGATTAGAAATTTCCTAAAGCAACTCTGTTTTTGGCATGACAGAGAGCCACATACGGTCTTGAATCAAATTGTTTGAGCTCTTCGGGCATTGATAGGAGCTCTGTTCTTGGGATGCTCAAGGAACCTACTCAATTAGTTAAAAATAATAATAATAATTGTTAGAAGCACTCGACAGAAAAGAAAATTCAAATAGAAATATTGGGAACCTCAATATATTACAATATGGCATTACTTTAATGATTTAGAATCAAGGAATCGGCTAAATCCATAAAACAGTACATTATGAAACTGTGAATAGCGAATTAAATTGAAATTAAAGAAAAAGATAACAACAATTACATTCAGCAAAGAGTCAAGCGAGAACTCATCTCCACCCAAGTTGGTGGTGGCCAGAAAATTTTAGCGTAGCCTGGAAACTGTTGTAGGTCCCCACCATCAGAATTCTTCATTTGAAAATTTTGATCACCGTCAAAATGAACACAATTCTTTTTGAGTCCCAAAAACTCATTAGCTGAGACAAAAAATGAACAGTTGTTGCAACAAAACCATACCTCATCCTCCAAAGTGTGCACCGTACGAGCAATTATCCAACAATCGTACTCATCATAATCCTTCCAATCAAGATCTTTCTCAATATCAACCAACCTTCAACACAAACAAACGAAATAGGCATTCATTTTTGTCCTTCTCAATGTCATCTCCATCATCGCCCTTTTTCAAGTAATCTTCCAAATAAATTAAAAACAGTTTCTTAGGCGACTCCACCAAGTACATACACGTACCACATTTACCGAGAAGTGCAAAACTAGCATCTTTAGTCACGTCCCAAGTTTTAGGATCCACGGAGAGAATGAGACCATCGGCGCTCAAAGCATAAAATTTTTCATCACGATAAACAATGACTGCAAAGATCGAGGTCTCATCTTCAAATTGAATGCTTCTCCACTTGTCATCTTCTTTTCTCCACGCCAGAGTTTGCCTCGATCATTGATAGCTATAATCACAAACCCATCATCATCGATTTCGTCAAGACACGAAGAAACAATCACTTTTTAAAAAGAAACCGTACTCATAACACGAGAGTCAGCTTCATGAGCAGCATTATGCTGAACGTAGTCAAGTCCATACGCTATAGTTAATCCTTTAACCCGATAATCCAATAAGTTCAAAAACTTGGGCAGCAACTTCTTGGCGGACGAGTACGCTTCATGATAAGGATGTCCATTAAGAACATTCCTGACTCGCACTTTGCCACAACTTAACACTTCTACTTTAACCAACCACGTATTTGTGATTTTGTTGTGCCGTTTGGTGGTTTTGTGAAGAGGTTCGATGGCATAAACAACAGAGGACTGTCTGAGCAAAAGATAGCCGTTGCCGTGAAGGAGGCTAGGGTGGGCCCCAGGGGGAAGAGGAATCTTAAGTCTACGTTTTGGAGAAAGCGGAAATACTTGCCGGAATGTTCGACGAACGGCCCGCAGACGAAGGTGTCACCGGTTCGTGAGATGATGGGCATGCGTTTTGAGATTTCCTATAGTATGTCCTTTGGCAGACTGCTCCAGTCGCTATACATGGCTAAACCTAACTTAGAAAACAAGGAAGCAAGATTTTGGTCAATTGGGCGACTGTATTTTTTTAATTGTCGAATATTTCAATGAATCAATTAAAGAGACCCTATGAAACTAAATTAAATTAAAGAAACAATAGGAAACTCATCTTCTATTTAAAACGAAAGAATCCTGTTGGGGGTGTCAATTGCCTGATTTAATTTCTTCCTTCTTCAGTTGGGAATTAATTATTAAAAGGCATTAATGATGAGTTGACCATACGCTGTCAAGACCATTCATTGACCAAATCTGGCTTTAATTTTCATTTTATTGAAAAAATATCGAGTGATAAAATTTTTCCTTAATGCTATTTTGGGAAAGCATTAATATTCAGTAGAGTACTCATAATTCATAACCTTGATGTCATCCATCCAGGTACTCTTACATTGATATTGGGGCAATTCAATTCGAAAAAGACGTTCCATGCTTCATTTTTTTTTTTCCTCTTTTAGTAAAATCTCAATGGTAAGAGAGTATTTTAAACTAAAAAAACACCTATAGTCAAGGAGGTAACGCTTAAATTTAGAATGAAGAAAAATCTGACAAACGCACATCAAAGAATGAAGAAAAAATATAAAAACCACAATATCCAACAAAGGTTGCACTAAAACCAAAACTCAAGCTCACATATGATTCATTCGATATTAAAAGACTGGGGGGGGGGGGGGGGGGGGGGGGGGGGTGGAAGGGGAGAGAGAGATAACCCTAGCTAATTACATTCAGCGAAGAATCAAGCCGAAATTCTCTTCTTCAGCCAAGTTGGTGATCTTTAGCATAGCTTGAAAATTGTGAGAGTTCCCGACCATCATAATTCTCCCATTCTTTTTAAACCCCCAAAACTCATTAGCTGAGACAAAGAATGAACAACCATTGCAACAAAATAGCACCTCATCCTCAGAAAATGTCCACCTGCTACTCATCCTCATCATAGTTCCAGACTCCATTATCAAACGCAGTATCTTCAACATCCTTTAGAATATCAAGCTTAAACTCATGCAAACAAAATGTATTAATTAGTTTTGTCGCTCTAAATATCATATTGTTAAATACACTTTTATTCATGTTTACTACAAATTAAATAAATTATATAAATGGAAATAAAAACAAAAAATTTAAGTAGTAAAAATAAAAAATATATACTTCGATGTGAATAAAAAATTAGTAACAAGATATTTTTTCTTGTACTTTTTAAAAAAATTTAAAATATTTTTCTCATAATAAATATATATTTTATGTTTTCAAGATAAATTATCAAAAAATTACCCATTTACCCATCTTTTCCTTTAAATTTTTTGGATATTATAAAATAGTGAGAGATAAGTGATATATATTACTTTCAGTAGAGGAGAAAATTGGCAATTTTGCTTTACATTATATTCTGCTGGGCCCTTCTTTTATATGAATTATGGGCTCCATGACTACACTTTGTGAATGTGCAATTATTTGAAACAAACTTATTTCTTGAATACGTAGGAGTACTTATTGGTAAAACTTTTTTTTTTTTTCTTGATACTTATTTTTGTTTTTACTTCTGCCATTTTTTTTAATCAATTGGGAAAAAAAAACCTCTATTTATGCTTAATACAATTACTGTTTTTGATTTTTCATTTTGGTAGGTTTGATATGCATATTGTATGCAATTAACAGAAGGTCGCATGATGATACCATAAATATAAATACGAATCCAACAACCATACTTCCTAAATCCCCTTTGCTCTCACTAATCATGAAAACGTTGAAGTTGTTCAGTTTTTTCCTCCAATTGCAATGCTTTCTTTTCAGTTAGCTTTCTTGAGATAACAATTTGAATCATCAACTAAACAAGAGATCTTCTTTGACCTTGATTTCTCTACTCAACTAATAATTCAGTAAGTAATATATCATATCATCTAATTTTCCAATAATTTGTAGGTTACTTTTGATGGTATGCAATTTGCACTGACTTTTTTTTATATTCTTCTTGTACTGGAACAAGTGAACATCAGTGCACCATCTAAAGGTTATGGGAAGCAGCTTTAGCTGTAACTATTGGATAAGTTAATGTTAAATTAATAAGATTTACTGCTAAACCAAGTTTAGAGTTTTTTTTTTTTTTTGAAGTTTGCTTTAATTTTGTACACTTCATTCGTTATCATTGAGTTCTTAATTCTAGGGAAAAAGATACCTACACTCCCAAGATTTGGGGAAATAGTCACAAGTACCCTAAATTTTAAAAATAGGGCACCAAGACCACCCCTTCTTGCCCATCATACCCTATGACTATATCAATTAGAAAATTAATTTTAAAAGTTTTTAATTAACACAAATTTAATATAAATAATATAATCTATCTAGTAGACTAATAATATTAAATTATTTTTTACATTTAAAACAATATTAAAATTTTAAATTATTATATTTATTTTAATAATATATTTGTAAAACTATAAAGATTTTAAATAAATCTTTGGGTTAAATAGATTTTACAATAAAAAATCTCTATATTAATAATATATGAATTAACTTTTACATAATATTCAAAGTAATTTAAATTTAAATTTATTTATTTTAATATTATGTTTCTATCTATTATTAAAAATTACTTTAATATAATAAAATAGGTCTAATGGATAGAAAATATTAAAATTTTTTAAATATTAAATTTTTTTTGAAATGCATATATTATTACATTAATTTAAATGCCATATTTCCATTTATAAAATTTTGGGGTTATTTTTTTAGAGATTTATAGAGTCAAAGGGCATTATAGTCAAAAAGGGGTCTTAGTGTCCCTCACTAAAAATGCTATTATTTATTAAACCTTTAACTTTATTACTGTAATTTCTCACTGGTTGAACCTTTGATTTTCGACTATCTTGTAAACCTTTAACCTATTTTGTTGTTAAAACCTATTTTTTTACATGTCAAACAATTTTACCAACAAAATTTTTTTGTCGCTAAAACTATTTTTTGCGATGACAATTAGTTCGTTGCTATTCTTTGGCATCCTAAATAGTTTTCACGACAATTTTTTCGTCGCTAAAACCACTTTTAGCGACAAATCCATTTGCGTCACCATAGTGTTCTTCAGCAATGACTTTTATCTAAGTGCAATAAAATTTAATTCCAATCTATATTTGGCGAAGAAAAGATTCGTCACTAAAAATGCCTTTTGCGACAAAATATATTTTGTTGCTATAAATTTCTTTAGCAATGAAAAAATCTTCGCTATATAGCACATTTTTTGTTGCTAAATATATTTTTTGCAATGAATTTTTTGGCTATAATGTGTCAAAATTTCATCGTTAAAGGTATAACCACAACATATTTTTTACTGTTAAACTTTTTTGGCGACGAAAAAAATGTTGGTCGCAATATGTGCTTTTTAGCGACAAATCTTTCGTTGCTAAAAATAGGAATTAAAAATTATTTTTATGCTTTGATTTTGGCGATGAAACTTAGTTCCTTTACTAAAACTTTTGTCGCTATAGACTAATATTGTTGTAGCGATAATCAGTTCTGTTGCTCTGAATATCATATTATTTTTAAATACACTTTTATTCATGTTTACTACAAATTAAAGAAATCATATAAATGAAAATAAAAAAATTTATGTAGTAAAAATAAGAAATATATATTTCGATGTGAATAAAAAATAGGTAAAAGATATTTTTAAATACACTTTTATGTTTTCAAGATAAATTATCAATCAAATTACACATTTACCCCTCTTTTCCATCAATTTTTTTGGTGCCATGGGGTTTTTGGATATTATGAAAACAGTAAGATATAAGTGGTATATATTAATTTTAGAAGAGGAGAGAATACAATTTCCCTTTACATTATCATTCCATTGCACCCTTTTTTATATGAATTACAGGCTCCAAGACTACACTTTATGAATGTGCAATTATTTGAAAGAAATTTTTATTTCTGGAATATATATGAGGAGTACTTATTGGTAAAACTTTTCCTTCTAATACTTATTTTTTATTTTACTTCTGTCATTTTTTTAAATCAATTGGGAAGAAAGCACCTCTATTTATGCTTAATATAATTACTGTTTTTGATTTTTCATTTTGGTAGGTTGGACGTGTATATTCATTTTGGCAGGTTTGACCTGTATATTGTATGCAATTAACAGAAGGTCGCATGGTGATAGCATAAATATAAATACGAATCCAACAACTATACTTCATAAATCCCCTTTGCTCTCACTAATCATGAAAATGTTGAAGTTGTTCAATTTTTTCTCCGATTGCAATGCCTTCTTTTTAGTTAACTTTCTTGAGATCAACAATTTAAATCAACTAAACATGTTAGAGTGCAATTTATGCACTAGTTTTGCATTGTTTACTTCCTTTAATATCGATGTTTTGCACTTAATAATAGTGATTTACTTGTGTTTTATTTCTGTAGGTGCAATTCTATTGATTGGTGCTAAAATTGAGCTTCAGAAGAACTTTGTTGATAAGGCGTGGGCGCGTGCTGTCAACTACGGACCTACAGTTTTTAGTTTAACGTATTTTGTCTTTTTGGTTATTTTTGTAATTACGAATTTAATATTTAGATAATATTTTAGATATTAGTATTTTATTTTAAAAGAACTCTAAGGGAGAAGAGAGAGAAGAGAATTTAAGGGAGGAATCTATTGTCAAAAAAGGAGAAAGAAAAAAATCCTAGATCTAAATTTTTCTCTTCTCTCTATGAAGAACTAAATCTATTATTCTGGTTGAAGGTTAATGAAGCTTTGATTCATCACTACTGTGAGATCTTTCTTATGCTTTAATTGTTTTGTCATGATTATGTTTGTTAATTAGATAATTGGCCACTATTTAATTATCAACTTAATCTATTGTCAATTAAAAGATTCATCGTATGAAGATTTTAATGTTTGTGACAAATAGCATAGCAGTGCGTTGTATTATGAGAATAAACAATCTAATTTAAATGAATCATCGTATGCGTTTGTTGATTAGGATTTGGGTCTCTCTAGTTTTTCAAGCTGTCAATTGGTTAAATCTTATGATCGTATCTAGGGTTGTCTATTGATTAGGGAAATAACCAATGGTCGTACCTTGTTTATCGACTAGTTAAGGAGAGATTGGCTATTAGAGAGTCTCAGTAGCTATAACCGGTCTATTCATAAGTCGTAATGATTTATAATTGAATCAATGATTAGTAGTCGAATTAAGCTGAGTTAATTCTTTCAACCAGAGCTTTCCCCAATTTGAATTACAATTTTGAAATTGCATTCTAGTTATTTTAATTTGATTTTTATTATTGTCAACAATCCCCCCATTTTGCATTTTACATTTTAAAAGGATTTAAATAATTACTAATCTCTGTGGACACGACCCTGCTCAATCACTATACACAATTTATTTAGAGTAGGTATTTATTTTTCTTCTGTTATGATGCTCCCTTGTTCGTATCATTTGTATCCTGGATACCATTTTATCCATCTAACATCCTAAAAAAAAATATTGATAACAAAAAGAACCTAGTGAAACCAAATGAATGTCAAAAGAATTTCAAAGGGCATCTCTTCGTTGAAGTTATAATAACCACCAAAAGAAAAATGGATGGTTCCGTCCTTATTTCTTAAGAGAATCCCTAGAAATAGGAACATAAAGGTTAGTGGTAGTTCGTGTGTTGACAGAACCAACTTGTCCCATCTCCTCATGAACTATGAATAAAGGGGCAGAAATTGGTGAATTGACATCCATATCCTTATGAACTATGAACCAAGAAAAGGTAAATCGAACAACTCACCATATAGTGACGACACATATTGTCTCCTAGTAAACTTTGTCATTTCTGCCATAACAGAGGTCTGCGCCCATATAAAGAAATAGTGGGAAAATCAAAGAAGAAGAAATCAAGCAAAAAACAAAAGAAATAAATAAAGAAGAAGTAAAAAAGATTTATTGGAGGGATAGAAGAAGCTTCAGGAGTGTTTATATCAAAGGCCTGCGCCCATATCAACAAACAGTAGGAAAATAAAAGAAGAAGAAAGAAAAAGAAGAAAAATGAAGATTTACTGAATGGATAGATGACGCTTCAGCAGTGTTAATATCAAAGGCCTACGCCTTTATCAAGAAATGAAAAGTTCATTTCAAAAGAAAACCAGAAAAAAAAATTAAATTTCAATTAAATTACACCCACCATTGGCGGTGTTGGAGGAGCCGAGGATGGTAATCTGTGTCCCATCTGCCAACGCAAATAGGAACAAAAAGGTTTGTTGTAGTTCGTATGTTGACAGACCCAACTCGTCCCATCTCCTCATGAACTATGAATAAAAGGCAGAAATTGGTGACTTGACATCCATATCCTTTTGAACTATGAACCAAGAAAAGGTAAACTGAACAACTCACCATGTAGTGACGACACGTATTCTCTCCTAGTAAACTTTTCCATTTCTGCCATAACAGAGGCTTGCGCCCTTATAAAGAAATAGTGGGAAAATCAAAGAAGAATAAATAAAGTAAACAATAAAAGAAAGAAAAAAAGAAGTAAGAAAGATATATTTGAGGGATAGAAGAAGCTTCAGGAGTGTTTATATCAGAGGCCTGCGCCCATATCAACAAAAAGTTATAAAATAAAAGAAGAAGAAAGATTTACTGAATGGATGGATAACGCTGCAGCAGTGTTAATATCAAAGGCCTGCGCCTTTATCAAGAAATAAAAAGTTCATTTCAAAAGAAAACCAGAAAAAAAATTGAATTTCAATTAAATTATACCCACCATTGGCGGTGTTGGAGGAGCCGATGATGGTAATTTATGTCCCATCTGCCAACGCAAATAGGCTCCATTGGCAAAAAAAATTCGTTTGGCAATACGGCCCTTGTGAGGTCGATGGGGAATCCGAGTGAGATGCTTTCGATAATCAATAATATTAGATTTTTAAAATGATAATAATGCAAAGAGGACGATGATAATGCAGAAATGACAAAAAGATTCTGAAGACTTTTAATCGGGATAATGCTGAGAGAACGATGATGGTGAACGAAGTGAATGAGATTGAATAAATGCAGGACAAAATTTTATTGGAGGAAAAATACTTTGTACCATTTACGGTTAGTTCGAACCAAACTGAACCCGAATTTTTATTATGTTTTCGGTTCGGTTCGGATTAGCACTAAAAACCGAACATGTTAAACTCATAAAACCAATCGGCTTTGCAATTCGGCTCGAGTTATAACCATGAGAGGGCAAAAATGGGCACGCAGTAAAAGAATTAAACCCCCTAACAAACATGTCATAGTTATCAAGTTAAATTCACAAAGCTCGTTTCTTTTTTAGTAAATTTCAATTTCCAAAATTAGCAAAAGCGTGTATTCAAAGTTCTTGAAAAACTAAGGTGATAAATAGAGCAAGATAGTATACCTCCTCTTGAAGTATACCTCTTCTTGAACATCCTTCCTTTTTATTTTTCTTCTGTTATGATGCTCCCTTGTTCGTATCATTTGTATCCTGGATACCATTTTATCCATCTAACATCCTAAAAAAAAATATTGATAAACAAAAAGAACCTAGTGAAACCAAATGAATGTCAAAAGCATTTCAAAGGGCACCTCTTCGTTGAAGTTATAATAACCACCAAAACAAAAATGGATGGTTCCGTCCTCGTTTCTTAAGAGAATCCCTGGAATAGGAACATAAAGGTTAGTTGTAGTTCGTGTGTTGACAGAACTAACTCGTTCCATCTCCTCATAAACTATGAATAAATGGCAGGAATTAGTGAACTGACATCCATATCCTCATGAACTATGAACCAAGAAAAGGTAAATCGAACAACTCACCGTATGGTGACAACACATATTATCTCCTAGTAAACTTTGCTATTTCTGCCATAACAGAGGCCTGCGCCAGTATAAAGAAATAATGGAAAAATCAAAGAAGAAGAAATCAAGCAAAAAATAAAAGAAAAAAAGAAAAAAAAAAGTAAGAAAGATTTATTGGAGGGATAGAAGAAGCTTCAAGAGTGTTTATATCAGAGGCATGCGCCTATATCAACAAACAGTCGGAAAATAAAAGAAGAAGAAAGATTTATTAAATGGATGGATGACGCTTCAACATTGTTAATATCAAAGGCATGCGCCTTTATCAAGAAATGAAAAGTTCATTTCAAAAGAAAATAAGAAAAAAAATTAAATTTCAATTAAATTATACCCACCATTGGCGGTGTTGGAGGAGCCGATTATGGTAATTCGTGTCCTATCTACCAACACAAATAGGCTCCATTGGCCAAACAAATTCGTTTGGCAGTACGGCCCTTGTGAGGTCGAGGGGGCATCCGAGAGAGATGCCTTCGACGATCAATAATATTAGATTTAAAAAATGATAATAATTCAAATAGGACGATGATAACGCAGAGAGGACGAAAAGATTCTAAAGACTTTTAATCGGGATAATACAGAGAGAACGATGATGGTGAACGAAGTGAATAAGATTGAATAAATGCAAGACAAAATTTTATTGGAGGGAAAATACTTTGTACCATTAACGGTTAGTTCGAACCAAACCGAACCTGAATTTTTATTATGTTTTCGGTTCGGTTCGGATTAGCACTAAAAACCGAACAGGTTAAACTCATAAAACCAATCGGCTTTGCAATTCGGCTCGAGTTATAACCTTGAGAAGGCAAAAATGGGCACGCAGTAAAAGAATTAAACCCCCTAACAAACATGTCACAGTTATCAAGTTAAATTCACAAAGCTCGTTTCTTTTTTAGTAAATTTCAATTTCCAAAATTAGCAATTTCCAAAATTAGCAAAATCATGTATTCAAAGTTCTTGAAAAACAAAGGTGAGAAATATAGCAAGATAGTATACCTCCTCTTGAAGTATACCTCATCTTGAAGTATACCTCTTCTTGAACATCCTTCCCTTTTCTTTTTCTTCTTTTATGCCGCTCCCTTCTTCATATCATTTGTATCCTGGATACTATTTTATCCATCTAACATCCTAAAAAAAATATTGATAAACAAAAAAAATCTAGTGAAACCAAATGAATGTCAAAAGAATTTCAAAGGGCACCTCTACGTTGAAGTTATAATAACCAACAAAACAAAAATAGATGGTTCCGTCCTCGTTTCTTAAGAGAATCCCTAGAATAGGAACATAAAGGTTAGCTGTAGTTCGTGTGTTGACAGAATTAACTCGTCCCATCTCCTCATGAACTATGAATAAAGGGCAAGAATTGGTGAACTGACATCCATATCCTCATGAACTATGAACCCAGAAAAGGTAAATCGAACAACTCACCATATGGTGACAACACATATTGTCTCCTAGTAAACTTTGTCATTTCTGCCATAACAGAGGCCTGCGCCCGTATAAAGAAATAGTGGGAAAATCAAATAAGAACAAATCAAGCAAAAAATAAAAGAAAAAAAAAAGAAAAAAAGAAGTAAGAAAGATTTATTGGAGGGATAGAAGAAGCTTCATGAGTGTTTATATCAGAGGCTTGCGCCCATATCAACAAATAGTCAGAAAATAAAAGAAGAAGAAAGATTTACTGAATGAATGGATGACGCTTCAGCAGTGTTAATATCTAGGGCTTGCGCCTTTATCAAGAAATGAAAAGTTCATATCAAAAGAAAACTAGAAAAAAATTGAATTTCAATTAAATTATACTCACCATTGGCGGTGTTGGAGGAGCCGATGATGGTAATCTGTGTCCCATCTGCCAACGCAAATAAGCTCCATTGGCAAAACAAATTCGTTTGGCAGTACGACCCTTGTGAGGTCGAGGGGGCATCCGAGAGAGATGCCTTCGACGATCAATAATATTATAATTAAAACATGATAATAATGCAAAGAGGACGATGATAATGCAGAGAGGATGAAAAGATTCTGAAGACTTTTAATTGGGATAATGCAGAGAGAACGATGATAGTAAACGAAGTGAATGAGATTGAATAAATGCAGGACAAAATTTTATTGGAGGGAAAATACTTTGTACCATTAACGGTTAGTTCGAAACAAACCGAACCCGAATTGTTATTATGTTTTCGGTTCGATTCGGATTAGCACTAAAAACCGAACATGTTAAACTAGTAAAACCAATCGGCTTTGCAATTCGGTTCGAGTTGTA
The DNA here is from genome assembly GCA_034663535.1 of Citrus x limon. NCBI lineage: Eukaryota > Viridiplantae > Streptophyta > Magnoliopsida > Sapindales > Rutaceae > Citrus > Citrus x limon. Next base: position 28,902,975 of record CM067997.1, read on the forward strand.
ACCCTAAGAGGGCAAAAATGGGCACGCAGCAAAAGAATTAAACCCCTTAACAAACATGTCACATATATCAAGCTAAATTCACAAAGCTCGTGTCTTTTTTAGTAAATTTCAATTTCCAAAATTAGCAAAAGCGTGTATTCAAAGTTCTTGAAAAACAGAGGTTAGAAATAGAGCAAAATAGTATACCTCCTCTTAAAGTATACCTCTTCTTGAACATCTTTCCCTTTTCTTTTTCTTCTGTTATGATGCTCCCTTGTTCGTATCATTTGTATCATGGATACCATTTTATCCATCTAACATCCTAAAAAAAATATTGATAAACAAAAAGAACCTAGTGAAACCAAATGAATGTCAAAAGAATTTCAAAAGGCACCTCTTCGTTTAAGTTATAATAACCACCAAAACAAAAATGGATGGTTCCGTTCTCGTTTCTTAAGAGAATCCCTGGAATAGGAACAAAAAGGTTAGCTGTAGTTTGTGTGTTGACAGAACCAAATCGTCACATCTCCTCATGAACTATGAATAAAGGGCAGGAAATGGTGAACTGACATCCATATCCTCATGAAATATGAACCAAGAAAAGGTAAATCGAACAACTCACAATATGGTGACGACACATATTGTCTCCTAGTAAACTTTGTCATTTCTGCCATAACAGAGGCTTGCGCCCATATAAAGAAATAGTGGGAAAATGAAAGAAGAAGAAATCAAGCAAAAAACAAAAGAAAAAAATGAGGAAAAAAAGGAAATAGGAAAGATTTATTGAAGGGATAGAAGATGCTTCGGGAGTGTTTATATCAGAGGCCTTCACCCATATCAACAAACAGTCAGAAAATAAAAGAAGAAACAAAAAGTAAACTTACTTACTTTCTTACAAAGTAAGTTAAGATCATCGGCTGATCCAAACTTGTAACTTTGTTGTGTACTTAACAGGTCATGTATGATTAATAATACTTAATTTGACCGGTTTAATTAATATTGAAAGTGTAACTTTACAAATTAAAACATGAACATTTCAATTATGCTCTTAGAACCCACCATAATATATCTACTCAACCCTAACAGTATTGTACGTACATATTATGTGTCTCTCAGGTGCTCGTGTGAGAATCGAATGCAAAGATAAGAACAACTTAAATCTGAAATACTTCGTCGACGGCGAGACAGACTCAACAGGAACATACAACATTCACGTAGATGGTGACCACCAAGATCAAATTTGCTACGTAAAGCTCCTCACCAGCCCATTGGCCGACTGCAAGACAGCTGATCCGGGGCGTGCAAGTTCACAAGTCATCCTCACACGTTCCAATGGCGTCGTTTTAAATCTTCATTTCGCCAACGCCTTGGGTTTCTTGAAGAACCGGCCGCTGACTTTCTGCCCTGAGTTGCTTAAGAAATACTTGCCTCAAAATGAGATAAAATTTATTTAGAATAATTCAGAAGATGATGGAGCAGAAGATTGATGTAGTTTGTTTTGCTTGGGTTATATTAACTAGCTAATTGGGTTGTTTTATTTTATGGTGATTGTACTCTGTGTTTAATTATTACCTATCATTTTCTTGATGGTGGGTTCTATGTGTCTTTTGGGACAATTGATGTATTAATTAGCACAGTGGTTTGTTTAATTCATTACATGTAGTTTGGTCACTAATTGTGGCTTAATTATAATACCTCACGACTTGATGAATTTGGGAAGCTAGTGAGATTTTTATTTTTCCTCTCTTAATGTATCAGACCAAATTGTCAATAATCGTACTTGAAGATTAACCATCATGTCCATTAGTTGAGATAAATTTCATTTAAATAAAGTAACAAGCTCATTTAGCCAAATTTTGACTCTGAATGTAGATTTATTGGCAGTGAATAATGTGCTTTGCCCTTGTAGCTGCCTGAGTTCAAGTAATTAATACGAGAGCAAGAATCGGTATTTAATGACAACTCCAAACCTCCGGACCCTTGTTTTCAACAAAATAACAATAATTTGCACTTGCATACACATTCAAATCCTCACATTTTATTGAACTTGTAGCAAATTAAGTAATAAAATTTGGTCTATAATATCACCTAATTGAAAAATTATGTAGTGTTTGTTTCGAATTTTTTATCACATGCGACAATCACAAGTCATTTGATTTATTTAATCTTTTTCAATATAATATAATTGATTTTTATTTTAATCAATCATTTATACATCTCTTTCGGTCTAATTATTAAACTAATTTGCAGATTAGTCTCACTAAAACGACGTCGTGCCTCGAGACTTGTAACATCCGAACGAAACGGTATCGTTGACTGCTGTGATGTGAAGGTTCGCCTTGGCAAAGTACGTCTTTCCCCGCTAAATTTGCTACAAAAAATAAACCGCAGCCACCTCTACTTCTTTCATTTATTCTGTATTTCGCCCTTTAAACCAAAAAAATAAAATAAAATAAAACAAAAAAAAACCAAAAAAGAAAAAACTTTTTGATCTGTAAAATATATATTTTGCGTTAATTCTTAACTTTAAATCTACCGAAAATAAGAAAATAAACACTTCCTAGCCATCTGCTTCTTTGTCAAAGTTTCGCTAATCAAATCACTGTGAGCTTCACATTCTCTTATTTACTTTTCGTTTTATGTGTGAACTGCGTTTGTCTTTATAGTCTCTGTGAAATAGTTTTTATCTTTCATTTATTATTATTATTGTTATTATTACTTTTCCTGTGTGTTTGACTATATCGATGTTATGTTTGTTTGATGAAGTTTTTATATTTACCAAATGGGTATTTTTTTTCATTTTTAATTTTAGCTAATGAGTCTTTTTTTTAAAAAAAGTTTGATCATGTGTTTTGTCTTTTAATGAAGAAAAAACACGGATGTTTAGTTTAATTTAAATAAAAATTATTGATTCATCTAAATTTCTTTTTAGGTACAAGCTCTGTAATGTTGAGTGTATTTTTTCATCTTAACAATGTAAGTTGTTATCTTTTTTTTTTTAATGAGATTCTTTTTATTTTTTTAGCTCCATCAATTTAACTCTGGTAATTCTATCCTTATTGGATTGCCAGAATGGCTGCTGCTGCTGCTGTTTTCAGCCAATCTGTGGGGACAATTCATGTTTGTGGCTGTGCCAACAGCTCTGGCTTTTGTTTTGGGAACTCTTCATCAAGGTCTATCTCAAACGGTTTCCCAATTGATGTTAGATTGTTAGGAAAAAGAATTTGTAGCTCTAGCCACTATAAATTGCATGTAGTTCGTGAATCGAATTCTTGTGCTCTTATGATGGATCGAGTTTCATCTAGCTCAAACAGAAGCATTGACAATAATGGAAAGCCATCAAGTGAGTATGTTTGATCATGAGTGTTGAGTAGCGAAAAGTACCAGCTCAGCTATGTCCTCATCCCTCACCCTGAGGCGAATCTCCCCAACTGAATGGCATGAGCAGAGCCCTGGTAATACATCGTGTACGGGCATGTGCCAACTAGAAACGAGCACCGACCAGAGATACGTACTGACCAGATGCTCATCTCCCAAAGAAAGAGGACACGACCTCACGAAGTCATGACAGTTTCGCCATGTCCCGAACCGCTGGGGAAAACGTGACGTTCCACGTTTACCCACGATTCAGTGGTTGGAGACCTATAAAGGTCCGTCATTACCCGAAAATGGGGGGCATGAAGAATACTCAGAAAACGTGGGATGATTGCCTATAAAAAGCCAAGAGACCGATGAAACAATTGAGAGAGAGGGGAAAACTCTGCCAAATTGAAATCATAACTCATTTTAACACAGATCTTCGATACAGATTGTGCTGAGAATATTGTATTTAGTTTACTCGCTTAAATCATATAGTTTACCTGTAAACACCTTGTTCTAACTTAAGCATCGGAGGGTTTACACCAGTAAAATCACCAGCGTCTCTGACTTATTTCTGTGAGCGCAGGCTTGGAAAGAAGAGAAATGGTGATTTGGGTCCGAGGAACACGGGCAATCGCTAGAGTAGGGAGAGTGCAACCTTTCCTTCGTGGACAACACAAACGTTGGTGGAATGATCAAGTCGGGCAAAGGACGACCAGATTTCAGCATCAACAATGAGCACAATTTATTCATTTATATAAGATGTGTAGCACCTCTCATTGTATTGTTTATTTGGAATGTCCTAGAGTTTGAGGTTTTTCTTTGTGCCACTATTTATCATTAGTTCCCTGATTTTGGTTTCAATTGAATCTGCATTGATATTGATTCGACATGGTGAGTCCTTGTGGAATGAGAAGAATTTGTTCACAGGATGTGTTGATGAGCCTTTAACCAAGAAAGGCATAGAGGAAGCACTTCAAGCTGGTATCAGAATTTGCAACATACCTATAGATGTGATTTATACATCCACATTGATTCGTGCACAGATGACGGCTATGCTTGTCATGACTCAACACCGCCACAAGAAGGTACCCAGATCATTTTCAAATTATGCATTGAGATGCTTTGGACTTATTGATTTTGATAAACTAGAGATTATTTATTTAGATGAAAAATTGACTCTTCAGTTAGCATGTTGTTTAGGCATAGAAAAATACTAAGAAGTATGTTGGGGATTAGAACCCTGCATATAGTGTTTCTCAACCTAGAAAGGAGTCACCGTAAATGAGAGAACCATTGGCTTTAATTCTCACAACTCTAGATGAAAGTTATCTTACATGTTGTCTAGCTTTATTAGATCTTTCTAGATACATTAGCAAGGATTAGCATGTGTAATTTAGGCCCTTTGACGATATGGTATTCTTGACCTTGCTTTCCCAAAGTATATATCTTTTAATGTACATATGATGATGGTGATCTATGGTTATATGGTTGACTAGCTCTCTTTCTATAATTGATACTCTTACGGCATCACATCTTAGTTTGTAAGAAAGAATAAGTAAGAAAGATTTATTGGAGGGATAGAAGAAGCTTCAGGAGTGTTTATATCAGAGGTCTGCGCCCATATCAACAAACAGTCGAAAAATAAAAGAAGAAGAAAGATTTACTGAATGGATGGATGACGCTTCAGCAGTGTTAATATCAAAGGCATGCGCTTTTATCAAGAAATGAAAAGTTCATTTCAAAAGAAAACCATAAAAACATTGAATTTCAATTAAATTATACCCACCATTGGCGGTGTTGGAGGAGCCGATGATGGTAATCTATGTCACATCTGCCAACGCAAATAGGCTCCATTGGCAAAACAAATTCATATGGCAGTACGTCCCTTGTGAGGTCGAGGGGGCATCCGAGAGAGATGCCTTTGACGATCAATAATATTAGATTTAAAAAATGATAATAATTTAAAGAGGACGATGATAATGCAGAGAGGACGATGATAATGCAGAGATGACGAAAAGATTTTGAAGACTTTTAATCGGGATAATGCAGAGAGAACGATGATGGTGAACGAAGTGAATGAGATTGAATAAATGCAGGACAAAATTTTATTGGAGGAAAAATACTTTGTACCATTAACGGTTAGTTCGAACCAAACCGAACCCGAATTTTTATTATGTTTTCGGTTCGGTTTGGATTAGCACTAAAAACCGAACAGGTTAAACTCATAAAACCAATCGACTTTGCAATTCGGCTCGAGTTATAACCCTGAGAGGGCAAAAATGGGCACACAGTAAAAGAATTAAACCCCCTAATAAACATGTCACAGTTATCAAGTTAAATTCACAAAGCTCGTTTCTTTTTTAGTAAATTTCAATTTCCAAAATTAGCAAAAGCGTGTATTCAAAGTTCTTGAAAAACAAAGGTGAGAAATATAGCAAGATAGTATACCTCCTCTTGAAGTATACCTCTTCTTGAACATCCTTCCCTTTTCTTTTTTTTCTGTTATGCCGCTTCCTTCTTCGTACCATTTGTATCATGGATACCATTTTATCCATCTAACATCCTAAAAAAAATATTGATAAACAAAAAGAATCTAGTGAAACCAAATAAATGTCAAAATAATTTCAAAGGACACCTCTTCGTTGAAGTTATAATAACCACCAAAATAAAAATGGATGGTTCCGTCCTCATTTTTTAAGAGAATCCCTGGAATAGGAATAGAAAGGTTAGTTGTAGTTCGTGTGTTGACAGAACTAACTCGTCCCATCTCCTCATGAACTATGAATAAATGGCAGGAATTGGTGAACTGACATTCATATCCTCATGAACTATGAACCAAGAAAAGGTAAATCGAACAACTCACCGTATGGTGACAACACATATTGTCTCCTTGTAAACTTTGCATTTTCTGCCATAACAGAGGCCTGCGCCCGTATAAAGAAATAGTGGGAAAATCAAAGAAGAACAAATCAAGCAAAAAATAAAAGAAAGAAAAAAAGAAAAAAAAAAGAAGTAAGAAAGATTTATTGGAGGGATAGAAGAAGCTTCATGAGTGTTTATATACGAGGTCTGTGCCCATATCAACAAACAGTCGGAAAATAAAAGAAGAAGATAGATTTAATAAATGGATGGATGACACTTCAGCAATGTTAATATCAAAGGCTTGCGCCTTTATCAAGAAATGAAAAGTTCATATCAAAAGAAAACCAGAAAAAAAATTAAATTTCAATTAAATTATACTCACCATTGGCGGTGTTAGAGGTGCCGATGATGGTAATATGTGTCCCATCTGCCAACGCAAATAAGCTCCATTGGCAAAACAAATTCGTTTGGCAGTACAACCCTTGTGAGGTCGAGGGGGCATCCGAGAGAGATGCCTTCGACGATCAATAATATTAGATTTAAAAAATGATAATAATGCAAAGAGGACGATGATAATGCAGAGAGGACGAAAAGATTCTGAAGACTTTTAATCGGGATAATGCAGAGAGAACGATGATGGTGAACGACGTGAATGAGATTGAATAAATGTAGGACAAAATTTTATTGGAGGGAAAATACTTTGTACCATTAACGGTTAGTTCGAACCAAACTGAACCCGAATTTTTATTCTTTTTTCGGTTCGGTTCGGATTAACACTAAAAACCGAACATGTTAAACTCATAAAACCAATCGGCTTTGCAATTCAGTTCGAGTTATAACCCTGAGAGGGCAAAAATGGGCACGCATCAAAAGAATTAAACCCCTTAACAAACATGTCACAGTTATCAAGCTAAATTCACAAAGCTCGTTTCTTTTTTAGTAAATTTTAATTTCCAAAATTAGCAAAAGCGTGTATTCAAAGTTCTTGAAAAACAAAGGTTAGAAATAGAGCAAGATAGTATACCTCCTCTTGAAGTATACCTCTTCTTGAACATCCTTTCCTTTTATTTTTCTTCTGTTATGCTGCTCCCTTGTTCGTATCATTTGTATCCTGGATACTATTTTATCCATCTAACATCCTAAAAAAAAATATTGATAAACAAAAAGAACCTAGTGAAACCAAATGAATGTCAAAAGAATTTCAAAGGACACCTCTTCGTTGAAGTTATAATAACCACCAAAACAAAAATGGATGATTTCGTTCTCGTTTCTTAAGAGAATCCCTTGAATAGGAACAAAAAGGTTAGCTATAGTTTATGTGTTGACAGAACCAACTCGTCCCATCTCCTCATGAACTATGAATAAAGGGTAGGAATTGGTGAACTGACATCCATATCCTCATGAACTATGAACCAAGAAAATGGAAATCGAACAACTCACAATATGGTGACGATACATATTGTCTCCTAGTAAACTTTGTCATTTCTGCCATAACAGAGGCTTGCGCCCATATAAAGAAATAGTGGGAAAATGAAAGAAGAAGAAATCAAGCAAAAAACAAAAGAAAGAAAGGAAGAAAAAAAAAGAAGTAAGAAAGATTTATTGGAAGGATAGAAGATGCTTCAGGAGTGTTTCTGTCAGAGGCCTGCGCCCATATCAACAAACAATCGAAAAATAAAGAAGAAACAAAAAGAAGAAGAAGAAAGATTTACTGAATGGATGGATGACGTTTCAACAGTGTTAATATCAAAGGTCTGCGCCTTTATCAAGAAATGAAAAATTCATTTCAAAAGAAAACCAGAAAAAAAATTTGAATTTCAATTAAATTATACCCACCATTGGTGGTGTTGGAGGAGCCAAGGATGGTAATCTGTGTCCCATCTACCAACGCAAATAGGCTCCATTAGCAAAAAAAATGTGTTTGGCAGTACGGCCCTTGTGAGGTCGAGGGGGGATTCGAGAACGATGCCTTCGACGATCCATAATATTAGATTTTTAAAATGATAATAATGCAAAGAGGACGATGATAATGTAGAGAGAACGATGATGGTGAAAGAAGTGAATGAGATTGAATAAATGTAGGACAACATTTTATTGGAGGGAAAATACTTTGTACCATTAACGGTTAGTTCGAACCAAACTGAACCCGAATTGTTATTCGTTTTTCGGTCTGGTTCGAATTAACACTAAAAATTGAATAGGTTAAACTCATAAAACCAATCGACTTTGCAATTCGGTTCGGGTTATAACCCTGAGAGGGCAAAAATGGGCACGCAGCAAAGGATTAAACCCCTTAAAAATGTTCAAGTTGTTTATTATCTCACAAAAAATGGCCAGCTTAAGCATCCTCATTATATGGAAGTTACCCATTTGCCCAATCAATCTCTTCATTTGAAAGGTAATTAACCTCTTGTTTATTATTCGGTTCAGGTTGCAACACCTCGCTCTCGTTGCTCTAAAGGTGTTTCAACTTACAAACATGAGGACCAAGAGTCTCATCACAATAATAACAAGATCCCAAAACCTAATAACCCAAACAGTAGCAACAACGAAAAAAACAATACATCAAAAAGATTTGAATATGGTGACCCCTTTGCCAGCGAGCCTTTGGCGCTGAGTCGTAACTCGTCAGTGCTTCTTAATCTCATTTCTTGTGGGAATCTAGTGGTTGCTAAAGCTAATAACATGCCCACTGCAGTGAATAATAGTGATAAAAATAAAAATGTGGTGGTGAAGAAGAGGGGTATTAATGATAATTTGCATAAAGGGGTTCTTTGTCAAAGTGCAGTAAAGGTTGCTGAAGAGGAAGACAATGTGATTATTAATTACATGTCGGAAAACCCAAGATTTGGAAACTTTCAATCTGAAGAGAAAGAGTAATTCAGTGGGAGCATTCTTGAATATGCCAGTAACAACCAAGTTGAGATTCAACCTGTTTTGAAAAATCAAATTTGTACAATTAAGAAAGATTACTTTCTTTTCTTCTTGTTTTTTTTTTTTTGTCACTTTACCATTGATCAATGGGCCTTTGATCCAACAGGAGAAGTCTTGCACTTACAATGTTGGGTGCAAGGGTTCGAGCCTCTATAAGAACTTTATGGAAGTTAGTTTCAATACTCCTTCAATTATCAATTAATTGACTGGAGACAGTCTCTCCTTTACGAAATGTGAGCGGAGTAGGCACCCCTCGAATATGAGAGAGGGTTTAAAGTATTTGGGCATGTGCTTCAGTGTGTCAATGTATGGCGGTGGTCCCAGTTGTATAGTATGATTGAAAATATTAATTGTAATGTTTGATGTAATATTAGTAACAATATGTGTATAGCAGAATTCAAAAAAAAAACTTTAGGGTATATATTATGTTTTAGGCTACTTTATCATTGATCAATTAGTCTAGGACAATTTTGCAAAAGTTAAAAAGGCCTACTTCCACCCTCACGTTGTGCCTTTATGGTCCATTTGATCTTTATGACCCCCATAGTTCGTTATCTCCTAGTGTCAAGTAAATAGCCACAAGATTATATTGACATTCATTGTGGATTTTTTCTCAATCCAACTCTTGATATGAATATGTTTTGTCACAGATATAAAGTCGATGTTATTAAAAATCCGACATTGTAGTCCAAAAACAACTAGCAACTACTTGAATTATTGAAGTTTTTACGTATAATGTATAAATTATATTGTGTAAAAGTTTATTAAATCTCTTGAAATTGGATGTATTAAATAATTTTATTGATGTTTTAAGTAAATAAAGTTAATTAGTGTAAATAGTTTGAGTAAGGATCTTTTTGAAATTTTAAAGAGTGTACAAAGTATTTTTTTTTTATAAACTAGTATATTAATGTACAAACTAACATAGTGTTCAAAGTAATTTTTAGAGTACAAACAATCTCATTCATTTTCATTCCTTAATTTTCATTTTAATTTTTGATAAGTAAATACACCATAGGATTTAATCGTCAATCTCCCAAATAAATTTTGAAAACATTATCTCCGACTCCTTGTCTTAAAAATGGTTGAAAATTTTTAAGACAAGAAGATACATCATTCATTCCTATTGGATGAGGCTATTCGTACTCTAAAAATTACGCCAAACACTCTAATTTTAATAAAAAATTTATTACAAAAATAATCATCATATGAATTACTATTGAGAACAATTTATTATAAGTGAATATTCTATAATTATTTTGAACACTTATGTAGCATACTCCCTATTCAATGTATATAACTCTCATGTTTTAACTTTTATTTTCAATATCCTAATCAATACCTAGATAAATAAAGATGAAATTAATATTTTAATTTTTAATTTTTGCATTAATTATTTATGGAATGTTTCTTATTATTATTTTCTCATTGCTAGTTCTTTTGGACGGAAAATCCAATGTTGAACGTAAATAAACAAAATAATAATAATAACTATATTTCCATTATATTAAAAAATTTGTTTACAACTTGACTTGATTATATTATTGTAAAAATTTATTAAATCTCTTGAAATTGGGAGTATTAAATAACTTTATTGGTGTTTTAAGTAAATAAAGTTAATTAATTTAAATAATTTTAGTAAGGATGTTTTTGAAATTTTTAAGAATAAACAAAGTAAAACTTAATTTTTTAAAAATTAATATACAAACAACCCCACTTATTCTCGTTCCTTAATTTTCACTCTGATTCTTATAAGCAAGTACAACCATAGGATTTAAGCGTCAACCTCCAAATAAGTTTTGAAAATATGGCTGAAAATTTTACACGACTAAGATAACATGGGTGAAAAAGTTACACGCATGAGTTGACTTCACAATGAAGCAGCTTTCACCGCCAGCGCTTTCTCTGCTGTTACACGAACTTTGGGAGCACTTTTTTTCACACACCTACTCTTTTCCCAAGCTTTTGCATCGACCACAAGGCACGAGCAATTCTGTAGCATATCAATAACACTACTACATTATCCTACGTACAATACGAACACAGAAAAAGCACTTTTTACAAGAAAGCAAAGCAATCCAGTCTGTTAATGACAAAAAAATCAAGTTGAAGATAAATAGGGCGTTAATAATGGCGATATAATTGTACAGTTAAAACGGTGAAAAAAGGTAAACTGAAGCTTTTTTGAAAAAGCTTTTTGAATCAGAGTAAAGTAAGAGGATACAGCTTTAGGTCACATCATAACTCAGGCCTTTAAGATCGTCCCTATAATAGAGGGACCTATGAGCCCTAACCGTAACGAGCAGTCATGCTCGCGCTACCCCTTGTGGCTAAGGATGTAATATATATGTCATGGCGATAGCTCAGCCAATTAATCAATTAGTGGCAAGATAAATTGTTAGGGTATTGCGATTTTTTTTTTTTGTTTTGTTTTTTCTAGTTTTTTGGATAAGGGGGTACTGGGATTAAAGGTTAGGGTTAGTAGATTAAATTAAATCATGTGTATCTACATGGGGTGGCCAAAAGCCGTGTATGGACTTGAAAAACCAGGTGTTTTTTTAAAAAAATGGGTTTAATTGGAATGGGAATGGAGTTTATGAGAGTTATGGCCAATATAGGAGGATAACTCAATAAATTCTTTTTAGGAAATTCTTGTAAATGTGGGCAATACCACCATTATTTGTTCTTTAGAGATATAGATTGTGCATGATACGAAGTAAGATGCAATGCTAATTTGATTTTATTGAGCATTGATTCAATGATTAAGATATATATATATATATATATATATATATATATATATATATATATATATATATATATATATATATATATTTTTTTTTTTTTTTTTTTTTATTTCTCTTACCCAACAACTATTAAATTTTTTATTAAAAAACCATTAATTTAGTGTTGAAAAAGAAAAAAATAACTCAGCACCCTATCTTTATTTGCATGACACATCTTTCAATCAGTATATAGTGGGTAATGCCATTTAATTCAATCAAACTTCGAAACAACATTTACCATCTGACTTTTCTATTTTACAAACGCCAATTTTCTTCCGAAAATAAATAATAAATTTAACTTTTAGAATTAGTATTTTTTTTTGGGTCCGCCTAAGTTACATTTCAAAAAGTTTAAATGTAACTTACGGTCAGCCTGTGAACTTTCATCCAGCCCCCTATGCTCTATGTTATTTATATTTTATTCATAAATATTATAAACTTTTTGAAATATAAAATTCTGTTTAACCCCTTATACTCAATTTTATTTTATTGAAACCCTAAAATATGAATTCTCCCCCATAATTTTAAATTCTCAAAATAACCTCCATTTAATTAAAAACTATAATTATTTTTAAATGAATTATAATAATAATTATTATTATTTTATTATAATCATAAATATTTTTTAAATAGATTATTGTTATTATTAATAACAAGAATAAAAAGTATTATAATTAATTAATCTATTAACAATAATTAATAATATTTTTTATTAAATTGTTAATAATAATAATAATAATTAATGATAATTAACATATTTATTATTATAATAAAATGGAATAAACACTGAGTCCATATTTATGTAGGAGACTCTTTTATATTTTTATACTTTTTAATTTCAAATACTTTCAGGATTTTTTGTTATTTTGATAAATAATGGTTTTGTAAGCATCTCATTATTAAACGGTCATTTTTAAGTGCTTTTTGCTAAGTTGTTACACCTTCGAGGATGTAAACACATTTTTCTTCCTTCTAGTTTTTTAAATGCAAAATTATTTTTATAGGGTCAAGCTTAAAATTTTGACAGAAATTGTCATTCATTGGTCTCTTGAAACCCGATAATGAGTATTTAAAGTCGAAAGTAGCATTAGCAATACATTTACTATTAGTTTGATAATCATTAATTATTATTATTATTAACAATTTAATAAAAAATATTATTAATGATTGTTAATAGATTAATTAATTATAATGCTTTTTATTCTTGTTATTAATAATAACAATAATCTATTTAAAAAAGTATTTATGATTATAATAAAATAATAATAATTATTATAATTCATTTAAAAATAATTATATTTTTTAATTAAATGGAGGTTATTTTGATAATTTAAAATTATGGGGCGAATTCATACTCTAGGGTTTCAATAAAATAAAATTGAGTATAAGGGGTTAAATGAAATTTTATATTTTAAAAAGTTTATAATATTCATAAATAAAATATAAATAACATAAAACATAAGGGGCTAGATAAAATTTCACAAATTGACCGTAAGTTACATTAAATGTAACTTAGGGACCCTTTTTTTTAATTATTAAGTTACATAAAAGACTTACCATGACAAAATCTTCTCTGACACATGCACAAACAGAAACGTGAACATTTTTTCACATTTGTGGAAATGGAAATAATTAGCGCCCTAATAAATTTTTATCAAGTACCATACATACAATTTTAAGCTAGAAAAAATAATAATTTAATAAATCAGTTATTACTAAATCAACAAATTAAGTATTTGGACAAAATTTCACGGCTTAAAAGTTAAAAGAGGGGAATGAGGGACGTAGAAAAACTAAATGGACAAAGGAAAATAATGTTTTAAAATCATTTTATGAATTAGAAGATAAAAAAAAAAACAATTCATGCCATGATTTGGACAATAAACTTTCCATAAAAATTTGACTAATTAGTTTTTGCCCAGAGTGGCATATTTTATTTTATTTTGCCCTTTAATATTAATTATTTTTTCATTGATGATTTTGACTCTCAAGTGATATACACGAATAAAAGGCAGGTCTGGCGGTGTCTGCTACTCTCTACGACACGACGTGACGAGACAACAAAAGGATCCAAAACACGATCCCCAAGGCTCCACGTACGAACGAATACGAGGTCTCACTCTCAAAATCCCAAGCAGCATCATCAGTTGTATTTAATTTTTCTCCTTCGTTTATTGCTTTGAATTTTTCTCTTCTCCTTTTCTCTTCCTCTGTTTACACACACGCACGTCCATCATCAACCTTTTAATTCAATTTTGCACGTCTCATCTGAGGGTGTTTGCCTGCATTGAATCACTTTTCCCATGGACCTACATTGGTGAAATATCTTTACCTAACACCAACTTGCAACTTTAATAAGGATATTTATACAAAAAAAGTGATATATAATTAATATGTTATATTTAGAGTACGTTTACTTAAAGAAATACCAATGATATATATTTAGATGTATGTATATGTATACGTATGCATGCATGTATGTATGTATGTATATAGCATACCATCATTAAAAGATGAACAAATATAAGTATAGGTTTAGGGAAAAAAAATTCACTACAAGATAATTTTTTAATTTTTTGTGTCTTTTATACTAAATTTTATGCTATTTTTAGCACATGTAGGATTATTCTAAAAAAATACAAATTTGATGGTAAACTACTCTATTTAACTATAGTTTAATGTTGTATTATTGCTAGATAATGTGATGTAACATTAAATTGAATTTTAAAATCCGCAAATGTTTATACAAAAGAAACACTATTCTAATTTCGAATCTTTAATTGTTAAATTCATGGCTTAGCCCTCACAAGAGATAAACTGTTTAAAAATCATTCATGATTCAACTAATTAATGGAATCTTTAGTAGTGTGTGTGCTGGTTAGATTAAGCTGTAAAATCTATGTAGGTGATAAAAAAAAAAAGTCTGAAATTGAACCCCACGCGTATGGGTAAAGAGAGAATTTGGTTTCAATTAGACTAAAAAAAGTAACGACCGTTTGGTGTCTAGTATGCAATTATGCAATTATTTCATCAACTGGGAAGTTGGTGGTTAAATTGTTAAATTTTATTAGAGTGAGAATAAGATTAATGATGAGGCCGGGTGAGATGATTGATTTAGATATGAATTGATTTTGTTCCCTATCTAATCGACCGTTGACTCCCTTAGTGAATTAGGTAAGATATTGATCGTTTCATTCTCTTGATCAAATTTGTTTATCCTTTATCATAGTTGTTTAACTTTCAGTTATTAAAAGACTTTAATGAGTAACGTCCGCATAATTATGATGAGCACAAGAAATACATCGTTCCCTAGCTCTTTCTCTTCGTTCTTCATTATCATATTTGGCTTTTCTAACTAATACTGTGACAAATTGTTTAAAAAGATCAACCATCTATCACATGAAATCTTTTATATCTATCATCGAAACTACGAGAACAGTGCAACACAAACAATATAAAGATAGTTATACCCATAAATTTGGGTGAACAAAAATTACTATAAATATAGATCTCTGAAGATAACTATCCTCACACAAAAATTAGAAGGAATTCGAGGATTATAAATGTATGTTTTGGTTTGGCTTGAAGTGAAAGAGAAAGAGGGATGGGGGTGTTTCGAGGATTACAAACGTTTTTGGCCAAATAAAGATGTTGAAGGACTTATTTTCTAAATTAATCCTGTAAAATTTTCTTACATATAAAACAAAACTAAAAGTCCTGTAAAATTTATCCTCCATTTAGCTTCCACTAGGCCCTAGAGCTTGCCTTTCTTAACCAGTTGCTGCAAGAGGCCAAGTCTATTAGCTGTAGTATCATGTGACGATTTGATAGGGGAACGAACCAAATCAATGCCTAGAATGTGGAGCTAGCTGCTGAACGTGGTTATGTTTGCATAGCTAATCCTCAAATCATCTTTTTTGCCCCAGTTGGGGATCAGCGCTTAGCACAGTTAGCCAAAAAGTCAAATTAATTAGTCTTCAAAATTTGATATTGACCCAACACCAAACACATTCTCTCTTTATCTTTTTATCTCTACGTGTACACATTTAACCACAAATTAACTCCAAAAGAATCCAAAGTCGTTTTCCACAATTAATTCTGGACATTAAATTGATTTTCTATTCATCACATACCCTTTTGCCACCTTTTACTATTTTGCCTTAACTCTTACATAAATATAAAAGGTGGTACCGCTATGTATGTTTCAAGTTTCAGCCATTGAAAGGCCAAGGAACTAGAACTACAAAATTATGGATGTTCGATCAAGAAGAGGCAGAGAGAGCAGCAGCCCTGACAGGGCCAAAACGGGCATGCAGCCAAGGATTAAACCCATTAAAAAAGTTCAAATTGTTTATTATCTCACCAGAAATGGCCAGCTTGAGCATCCTCATTATATGGAAGTTACCCATTTGCCCAATCAACCTCTTCGTTTGAAAGGTAATTTAAAAATAAATAAATAAAATAAGCCATGGCTTATTGCTTATATTTTTCTCTATTTTGAGCTCTTAATTATTCTATTATGTTTTTGTGTGTGCACAGATGTAATGGATCGACTGACACTTCTTAGAGGCAAAGGCATGCCGTCATTATATTCTTGGTCATGCAAAAGGTAAAAAAAAATCACTGTAAAAAATTGAGTTGAATTTTACCTTCTTTTTTTTTTCCTCTTTGCTAATTATTATGTTTAATTCTGTTTTCCCAGGAGCTACAAAAACGGCTATGTATGGAATGACTTAGCAGATAATGATGTTATTTATCCATCTGATGGAGCTGAATATGTACTTAAAGGGTCTGAGTTACTTGAAGGTTGCTCTGGTAATTAATTAATATCAGCTCCACATCTTCTTCATCTATATTTCTTTTCAATTTATGTATTCTTTTAATTTTTACATATTACGTAATTGTAAATTAAAAAATTAAATCTATGTATGTTAGCGAGACTCGGACCTGTTGAACGAACTGATGACACTCAGTTTTTTGATTGCTATTAAACTAACTATTCACTGTGCATTTTCTTCCTGGTTGCAGAAAAATTTCAACAGCTTCACGTAAGCAACAGGCAGCAACTGATTCAAGAACCAACAAGCTATAATCTCTATTCAAGGACCAAAACTTTCACCCCAAATCAACACCAAGAGTATCAAGAGGATCATCAAGAAGATGATTGCAATGAAGAAGATGAAGAGAAAACAAGCTACACAAGTTCAACAACACCCCGCTCTCGTTGCTCCAGAGGCGTTTCAACTGACGAACTTGAGGACCAAGAGCCTCATCACAATAATAACAAGATCCCAAACCCTAATAACCCAAGCAGCAGCAACAACGACAAAAACAATACATCAAAAAGATTTGACGATGGTGAACCCCTTGCCAGCGAGCCTTTGGCGCCGAGCCGTAACTCGTCGGTGCTTCTTCAGCTCATTTCTTGTGGGAACCTAGCGGTTGCTAAAGCCAAGAACATGCCCAGTTTCAAGCAACCATCTGCTGCAGCGAATAATAGTGATCAAAATAAAAATGTGGTGGTGGTGAAGAAGAGGGGTATTAATGATAATTTGCATAAAGGGGTTCTTTGTAAAAGTGCAGTAAAGGTTGCTGAAGAAGAAGACAATATGATTATTAATTACATGTCGGAAAACCCAAGATTTGGAAACTTTCAATCTGAAGAGAAAGAGTACTTTAGTGGGAGCATTGTTGAATCTGCCAGTAAAGACCAACCTGAGATTCAGCCTGTTTTGAAGAAATCAAATTCGTATAATGAAGAAAGGTTAGTTTCTTTTTCTGGCTACTTTTATCATTGATCAATTAGTCTAGGACAATTTTGCACATATATGTATACAATCACGTTCACCTTTAACTTCTCTTTTGTTTGTTTTAACCTTAGGGTAAATATTATGTTTTGTAGTGTTTTCACCAAGCTAGCTGCCAATTAAACATTCTGCTGCCATACAATATTGTTACAAGAATGTGAATTATGTGAAATGAAAATTATTTATAACTAATATACTTTTTACATTTTTTTTTCATATTATATGTAAATGTTCAACTAACATTTTTTTTGTTATAATTATATTGTAATATATTCTTCTATTGTAGTAGTTTAATTCTTTAACAATGTGTGCCCATCAATCTCATGTATACATATAAGACTCTTTCATATTTAAAAATTAGAAAAAAAAATATTTGTCATAAATTGATTGATCAATCACATTGCGATTTTTGTTTTATATTATTTTTTGTATGATCAGGAGCCGGAAGAATGGAATGGGAGAGGCAATAATGGAAGTGGAGGAAGAGAAGACTAGAAGCAATTATGCAATGAAAGTGAAATGCATTCCTCGAAAGAAATCTTCGGCGTCTTCAAAGAAAACCAGAAAATGACGACTGAAAATTATTTAATCTCCAATTAATTAGAGTAGCAGTCGAAGACTAGAGTCTAGAAGTAGTGGAGTTGCTGGTGTAGTCATAATTGTTAGCGGTTATTTGGAGTTTTCACTCTCTCTCCCTCTCTCTCTCTTTTTTTTTTTCTTTTTTATAATGATTAATACAACTGTTTCTTGCTGTGAAAGTTATTATCATTATTATTGCCTTATTGGCAGGGAGATGGTGTCATTTATTTAATATTTTATTTTGAGAATATAAAATATATATTTATTATGAGAAAATATTTTTAATATTATTTTTTATTTACACAAAAACTTATATTTTTTATTTTTGATATTTAAATTATTTATTCTAATAAATATTTATTTAATTAATAATAAAAAATAAAACATATTTAAGAATTAAAATAATATTATAAAATTAATATATATTATTTATTATGTTATTATTAATTTTATTGAAAAAAAATCCAACTAAATTATAACTGGCCCTAACTTATCATTCTCACATCAACAATAACACAGCAGTGGGACTCATGTGATTTTTGTGAGAGGAATAAGGGTGTATTTGAGAGTGAGGTGCTGTAATTTTTAAAATGCAATTATTGTAAAGTAAAAATTATAGTTGTGAAGTAGAAGTTAGGAAAATTTTTTTGCTAAACTACTAAAACTCAACTATAAATGTTATCAAACATCTTAATAGTTGAACTTTAACAATTAAACTACTTCACTGTACTCCCAAACCTGCTATAAGAAAAATATGCGATCTCACTTATTAGTAAAATGTATACTAGGCATGAATCTTGGGGATGATGTTGAAATATTGAAAGGTCGTTTCGATCATCCTTGATCACCTGATCTTGTCCCATGCACGCATGATGCATCACATCATACGGCTCCTTTGTCGTCATTATATACGGCTTTTATAAGATTCTCATGTTTTTTTTTTTTTTGTCCTTTTGCCAATCTTCGTTATTGGTATTATTGTAAATATGTACGCAGTGAGAAGTGTTGGACCAAATTGAGTAAAAGTAGGCCTAATGATTTGCAAGAGATTATTTCATAGAGAAAGCCCAAGAAAATTTATCATTCAAGTCCAATAAATCCTTTCATTCGCCAGTTCAAAAGAGAACGAGGAAGTGCCATGTGAGAATGTATTTTTTCAGGGGAAAGGCCCAATTAAAATTAAAACAAATTGATCGAATTTTGACTCTGCGAATTGCACATGCAATGCTTAATTACCTGGCAAATCAATTAATTTTAATTAGGCAGTTGATCGACAACGCTAGATACGAGGCCTTGGTCATCAAGATTGATAACAGTAGATATAATATTAAACCCTCTTTAAATTACCTATAGCTTTGGCAAAAATCAACCTCTATTTCTGCTGTCCTTGGATCCCTGTTTAAGAAAAGTTACAAAAAAAAAAAAAGGTAAATTCTCCAAGCTCTCTCTTCCGTTAAGTTAGCTTCTACACATGCAGGCAATAACATAATTATTACATCTCAAACTTGAATTCAAGTACCTTCCTAAATTTGCAAAATGGCCAACTTGCTACACGATTAATTCGTTTCGGTTTATCATATAATTTGTTTTTTTTTCTTTTTTTTTTCCACGATCTAATTAATTTCTTCAACATAAACAAACTCATCGATTTCGCCTATGTGAAGGAGGAGCAACGATTGGATCCAACCGACCCTAATTAATGATCAATCAACTTGTGGAGAAAGAACTGCCGCAAGAAGTGCTTTTTTTATTTTTCAAATCTATGCATGTGCCCCCAAACACGTCTTATAATAAATGCCACCTTATTCTATTCACACACTCCCCCAGCCTTGTGCATATATTATATACATCACACTCTCTTCTGCTTCTCAATTTTCATTTCCACTACTTTTTTCCAATTTTGCTTTCTTCTTCCCCATTGCAGCCATGGCTAGATTGTTTTTATTGTTTGCACTCGTGGCTCTGCTGCCGGTGGAGCTCGTTAATGCCGGCGACCCGTTCCATATCCGCGGCCGTGTCTACTGTGACACTTGCCGTTGTGGCTTTGAGACTTCGGCCACCACTTATATACAAGGTATACATATGCAGAAACTAACCTCCATTATTAATTATTTGCTAAATTACTCATATTATTCATGTCTCTTTTCTTCTGTTAAAATCAGGTCTAGCTAGCAAAATTGTAATCATATCTAAACATTTATACTTCAATTTTATTTGTGTCTACAATTAACTAGCTCAACTTTATAGTATATATGTTTAACTCTAATAAAGTTTAAAGTAACTTAAGATCATCGCCTGATCCAAACTCGTAACTTTATTGTGTACTTTACAGGTCACGTATGATTAATAATACTTAATTTGACCAGTTTAATTAATATTGAAAGTGTAACTTTACAAATTAAAACATAAACATTTCAATTATGCTCTTAGAAGCCACCATAATATATATACTCAACCCTAACCATATTGCACGTACATATTATGTATCTCTCAGGTGCTCGTGTGAGAATCGAATGCAAAGATAGGAACAGCTTAAATCTGAAATACTCCGTCGACGGCGAGACAGACTCAACAGGAACATACAACATTCACGTAGATGGTGACCACCAGGATCAAATTTGCTACGTGAAGCTCATCGGCAGCCCGTTGCCCCGCTGCAAAACAGCTGATCCGGGGCGTGCACGTTCACAAGTCATCCTCACACGTTCCAATGGCGCCGTTTCAAATCTTCATTTCGCCAACGCCTTGGGTTTCTTGAAGAACCGGCCGCTGGCTTTCTGCCCTGAGTTGCTTAAGAAGTACTTGCCTGAAAATGAGATAAAATTTATTTAGAATAATTCAGAAGATGATGGAGCAGAAGATTGATGTAGTTTGTTTTGCTTGGGTTATATTAACTAGCTAATTGGGTTATTTTATTTTATGGTGATTGTGCTCTGTGTTTAATTATTACCTATCATTTTCTTGATGGTGGGTTCTATGTGTCTTTTGGGGACAATTGATGTATTAATTAGCGCCGTGGTTTGTTTAATTCATTACATGTAGTTTGGTCACTAATTGTGGCTTAATTATAATACTCTCACGACTTGATGAATTTGGGAAGCTAGTGAGAATTTTTTTTTTCCCTCTTAATGTATCAGACCAAATTGTCAAAATAATCGTACTTGAAGATTAACCATCATGTCCATTAGTTGAGATAAATTTAATTTAAATAAATTAACAAGCTCATTTTAGCCAAATTTTGACCCTGAATGTAGATTTATTGGCAGTGAATAATGTGCTTTGCCCTTGTAGCTGCCTGAGTTCAAGCAATTAATACGAGAGGAAGAATCGGTATTTAATGACAACTCCAAACCTCCGGACCCTTGTTTTTAACAAAATATTGATAATTTGCACTTGCATACATTCAAATCCTCACATTTTATTGAACTTGTAGCAAATTAAGTAATAAAATTTGGTCTATAATATCACCTAATTGAAAAATTATGTAGTGTTTGTTTTCGAATTTTTTATCACTTGAGACAATCACAAGTCATTTGATTTATTTAATCTTTTTCAATATAATATAATTGATTTTTATTTTAATCAATCATTTATACATCTCTTTCGGTCTAATTATTAAACTAATTTGCAGATTAGTCTCACTAAAACGACGTCGTGCCTCGAGACTTGTAACATCCGAACGAAACGGCGTCGTCGACTGCTGTGACGTGAAGGTTCGCCTTGGCGAAGTACGTCTTTCCCCGCTAAATTTGCTACAAAAAAATAAACCGCAACCACCTCTACTTCTTCAATTTATTCTGCGTTTTGCCCTTTAAACCAAAAAAATAAAATAAAATAAAACAAAAAAAAACCAAAAAAGAAAAAACTTTTTGATCGTAAAATATATGGTTTGAGTTAATTCTTAACTTTGAATCCACCAAAAATAAGAAAATAAACAGTTGCGAGCCATCTACTTCTTTGTCAAAGTGTCGCTGATCAAATCACTGTGAGCTTCACATTCTCTTATTTACTTTTCGTTTTATGTGTGAACTGCGTTTGTCTTTATAGTCTCTGTGAAATAGTTTTTATCTTTCATTTATTATTATTATTGTTATTATTACTTTTCCTGTGTGTTTGACTATATCGATGTTATGTTTGTTTGATGAAGTTTTTATATTTACCAAATGGGTATTTTTTTTTTCATTTTTAATTTTAGCTAATGAGTCTTTTTTTTTAAAAAAAAAAAGTTTGATCATGTGTTTTGTCTTTTAATGAAGAAAAAACACGGATGTTTAGTTTAATTTAAATAAAAATTATTGATTCATCTAAATTTCTTTTAGTTACAAGCTCTGTAATTTTGAGTGTATTTTTTCATCTTAACAGTGTAAGCTGTTATCTTTTTTTTTTTTTTTTTTAATGAGATTCTTTTGATTTTTTTAGCACCATCAATTTAACTCTGGCAAATTTATTCTTATTGGATTGCCAGAATGGCTGCTGCTGCTTCTTTTTTCAGCCAATCTGTGGGGACAATTCATGTTTGTGGCTGTGCCAACAGCTCTGGCTTTTGTTTTGGGAAATCTTCATCAAGGTCTATCTCAAACGGTTTCCCAATTCACGTTAGATTGTTAGGAAAAAGAATTTGTAGCTCTAGCCACTGTAAATTGCATGTAGTTCGTGAATCGAATTCTTGTGCTCTTATGATGGATCGAGTTTCATCTAGCTCAGACAGTAGCATTGACAATAATGGGAAGCGATCAAGTGAGTCTGTTTGAGTATCAGCAAAGTTTATTCGTTTATATAAGATGTGTAGCACCTCTCATTGTATTGTTTATTTGGAATGTCCTAGAGTTTGAGGTTTCTCTTTGTGCCACTATTTATCATTAGTTCCCTGATTTTGGTTTCAGTTGAATCTGCATTGATATTGATTCGACATGGTGAGTCCTTGTGGAATGAGAAGAATTTGTTCACAGGATGTGTTGATGTGCCTTTAACCAAGAAAGGCATAGAGGAAGCACTTCAAGCTGGTATCAGAATTTCCAACATACCTATAGATGTTGTTTATACATCCACATTGATTCGTGCACAGATGACGGCTATGCTTGCCATGACTCAACACCGCCACAAGAAGGTACCCAGATCATTTTCAAATTATGCATTAAGATGCTTTGGACTTATTGGATTTGATAAACTAGAGATTATTTGTTTAGATGAAAAATTGACTCTTCAGTTAGCATGTTGTTTAGGCATAGAAAAATACTAGGAGGTATGTTGGGGATTAGAACCCTGCATATAGTGTTTCTCAACAGAGCCACCCGTGATTTCATGAACCTAGAAAGGAGTCACCGTAAATGAGAGAACCATTGGCTTTAATTCTCACAACTCTGGATGAAAGTTATCTTACATGTTGTCTAGCTTCATTAGATCTTTCTGGATACATTGGCAAGGATTAGCATGTGTAATTTAGGCCCTTTGACGATATGGTATTCTTGACCTTGCTTTCCCAAAGTATATGCCTTTTAATGTACATACGGTGATGGTGATCTATGGTCATATGGTTGACTAGCTCTCTTTCTGTAATTGATACTCTTGCGGCATCTCATCTTAGTTTGTAATCTTGTCTTGGGCTCATGAACTATTTTCAGTTTGATTCCTTTTTAACATTAATGGAGTATCGTGATGTAGGACAGATTGTCCAATAAAGTAACAGAGGAAGAAATGGGAGGAACTAGAATTTCATGAAGAAATGGGAGAAATTCAAAGAGAAAGGAGATAAATTTGATAGAAATAGAGGGGAAGCAAAAAAAACATACTCAAATAAGAAAACTGGGATAGGAAGTCTATATTCGGATTAAATTCCTAAAATTCTTAATCAATATTTCTCATTCTGCATCGGTGTGTAATTCTGTTTATGGGCCAAAGTTCATGTAAGGTTGGTTATGCTTTACTTGAGTAACCAGTTCATGAAGGCGGAGTGCAGGTGAGAGTGCAAGAGAATTGATGTTCCAAGCACTTGAAGTGCAGTTTTGACTTCAAAGAACCAACAACAATATTTATCTTGATGGTATTTTTTGACATTATTGTGCTCTGGTTGGTTGGACACAAAGACCCGAAATTACCTATTAATGATTCTCATTGAATAGATATTTCATGTCTTTTGCATTGGACAATGTAATTATATGATGGAGTTATTAGTTCATGCAAGAGCAGATTCTTAAGAACACATCCAATAAATTATGTGTCTTGTTAGATTTTTCTTTGTTATATTCCCTTGGATTAATTACCAATTACAAGCTTGCATTTTGCTTAAATGTAAGCTTAGATAAGGAGAGAATTTCCAATGCATCCCTAATATATTTGTTTAAATAATTAAATTTACATGAAAGATATGTATGTTTATCCATGCGCGTTTTTCAGGTACCTATCATTACGCATAACGAGGATGAACAAGCAAACCTGTGGAATCAAATTTATAGCAAAGAAACCAAGAAGCAATCCATTCCAGTAACACCAGCTTGGCAGTTGAACGAAAGAATGTAATATATTTCTTATCTTTGCTTTATTTTTTGGCTTAAACAAAATCTTGCTTCAAAAATTTGAGCAGGATGGATATAAACAATCTCTGTATACAGGTATGGAGAGTTACAGGGTCTTAATAAGCAGGAGACTGCTGAAAGATATGGAAAGGAGCTTGTGCATGGATGGCGTCGAAGTTATGATATTCCTCCCCCCAATGGTGAAAGCTTGGAAATGTGTTCCAAACGAGCTGTTGCCTATTTTAGAGAACATGTAAGCACATCAAACATGAATATGATGCTTATGAATGGCTGAAAACACATTAAAGATTTCCTTTAATGTATCTTAATCTGTAAGTACCTAAATTGAGAACAAATATATTGCAGATTGAACCTCAGCTTCAATCCGGAAAGCACGTGATGGTTGCTGCCCATGGGAATTCTCTGAGGTCTATCATCATGTATCTTGACAAATTAACTTCTCAGGAGGTAGCAACTACATTTATTAGCCTTCCTATCCATCTATGATATGATTTATGTTCTTTGCAATGGATAAATTTGCTTTTGTTGCAGGTTATTAACTTGGAATTATCAACTGGGATTCCGTTGTTATACATATATAAGGAGGGGCGTTTTATGAAGAGAGGAAGTCCTGTAGGACCTACAGAAGCTGGTGTTTTTGCTTATACTGAGGTATGACTTCTGACTTTTATTCTGCCCCATTTTTTGGGTTGAGTTGCGTAATAGTCATTTGAGTGCCTGGAAACCTTTATTCACAGCATCATTCAGTTGCCTTAAAATGCCATCTAGGAGGGTAGGGCAATAGCTTGGGCTTTTGGCCTGATTTGCTCTCCATGAGTGTGATCACTCAGACCCTTTCATTCTTGCTGTAATGATAGTCCAGACTGCAGGTCCCATAGTGACTAGTAGATGCTCATAATAACATGTACTGTTTCCTTTTTCACCAAGTAGGCCGTCATGCATTGGATGAGTCTTCATACTTTGAAGACAAACAAGGTCTTTGTTTTATGCTTCTGTTATTTTATCTCTGACAAAGATAGATGTTCATTTCTATGGTTAAAACAAAATGAGTCCTCATAATCTCTTATACCCAAATTCTCAAGAGATGAGATGTCTAATACCTTGCCAAGTTGACAATGCCAATAAAGAATTTGGGCATGACCAAATTTCTATCTCCGTAATAGAAGAGAAGTTTTGCAACCACTCTGGCCAAGTTTCTTTCTCATCACCAGATATAATTTTCAGAAACTTCAATTTGAGAGAACGGTGTTGTTGAAGTACTGGTTCTAATCATCGTTAACATTATTGTCTGTTGCAACGTGTTTGAGGTCATATCATTATTCTTCTTGGCCAATTTTTCTTCTTAATTTCCCGTGCATTGATAATAAAATTTAAAGGGCGTTTTGGTTTTTTGCTTCATTTCCTATTTGCAGACTCTAGCTCTTTACAGGCAAGAATTGGATGAGATGTCACAGCGAACATCTTAAAAACAGGTACTCATTTATTCCTTGGGTACTGCATATTCAATCTGATATTTGATTGAACCATTTTATCTGGTCCAAATACGATCTATTTTTCATATCTAGCTCATGAATATCATCTTGCTTTGCAGGCGGCAACCCATTCATTCTTGTTGCCAGATTTAACTGGTTATTCGGCAGCATTAAACTTTTGTTGAAAGCAAGTTCGTTTCCATAATTAGTCAGCTTTTGACCTTTCTAGATAGAAAAACATCAAGAAGTTGCAGCATCAGCCAGGTACACATATGCAGTGGCTAAATTTTAGTAGGGCTGCAGTGTGGCTAATTTGAGAATATTTTTGTATTGTAAAACATATAGACGCCACAGTGTAATAGTTAAAGAGAAAAAAAAGCAAACGCATTGTATCGGTTAAGGTTTGCGAATTTTGTGATAATATTTAGACGCTGGTTAAGGAATATAGGAAAGTTATGTGGTTGATATTACAGTACTTGTATGCTAAAAACCATTATTTGCTCATTACATTGCAAGTAGCTTTTGAGATTAAGGTTTGTGAGAGCTTTTGAGTAAATTAACTTGTACTCTTGCAAAATACTTACGATTGGTTTGATGAAAAAAAAAAAAAAAAATGGAAAAAAAATAATCTTATCATATGAAATTTAATCATGCTAAATTTCAGTATGTAATTGGATTTCATTGATTAAATCAAACCAAATTATTATCTAATCCTATGAAGGATCCATCGACATGTGTACATTTTTATGCGTGTTTGTTTTTAAGTCTTTCTTTTATAGACAAAACATAATCAGGGTATGTAGATTTCATATTATCAGTCAACTCATAAAAAACTTCACCAAAATTAGTCAAAATAAAATGGATTAAACTGAACTACAAACAGTACCGCAACTTCTGACCTGTTTACAGCTTGTAATGTCTCTTAAAATCAGTTTTTATTTTGAAATTTTAATGTTCGATTTTTTAACCTTCGCTTCTTGCTTGTGATTAGTAATGATGACGTGTTGCGTTGTAAAGTAATTAATTGAGTTGGGCAGCAAATCATGAACTGTGATTCAACAGTTTATTATCTTACCATCTTAATTTCTCCGAAAATATTGGCGCCAAAATATGATAATAAAAAATAATATCACCAAAAAAAAATTCAGTTTAGATTATTAACGATAATGGAAAACAAAACTAACCCTCCCCCCCCAACAAAAGAAAAAGAAATCATACAAATTCATACACACAAACGAAGCAAAAATCTCTTTTCTTTTCTTTTTTTCCCTTCGCTCACCCAATTTTTCTTTCTAAAATCAAATTTTGTTTGAATGATTTGAGAAATTGATGAGTCCAAAATCTGATCCCAACTCAGAAATGACAAAGGGCGATGATAATGCCACCACCACGAGCAGCCCCACATCACCCCAAGAAGAAAATTACGAGAAGCATGATAAGAAAAAGAAGGTATTTTATTTATTTTTCATTCTTTTGAGAAATTGATATTAAAAAAAATTGTATTATGTCAATCATTGATTATAGGGAATAAAAATAATACTAATGATTTTTGTTGCTTTTTGGATCATATAAATTCTTGGGGGAAAAAAAAAAAGTCCATTATTCCAAAGATTTTTAGTTCAAAGAGAAATGGGAGAGGCTCAGATGATGATTTGTTCAAATCAGATGCTGATAGAAATTGTTCTGGTAAATCTATAATTCTTCTGAATTTTTCTCTTTTGATGATTTTTTCTTTTATATTTATTAGTTTATTTAATCTTATTGCATTTTATAATTTATTTTGGAATTGGTTTGGTAGATCCTGAGAAAAGATTGGCAGAAAGGAGAAAAGCGTTCATGGATGCGGCTCCAATAATGAGGAAAAGCTTTTCAGGTGCATATATGTATTAGGTGAAATAAGACAAATTTTCTGTGCCTTAAAATCTGGGCAATTTAATAGTATAATGTAAAGTTTCAACACTGCATTAAGATCTTAATGTACTATTCGTATGTCGCATTTGGTGTGGGTCATTATATTTGAAACTTTATGTTATGTGTAAAAGCCACGTTATTCATAAAATGGACGCTATTTTCTCCTTATCTTGTGTATATAATTTTTGGTAGGTCACCTAATTTGATTACCAGCAAGATATTTATCTTACCGAATTTTTGAAAAGAAATAAAATGTTAATTTTAGACTTCTTTTGTTATTGAAAAAATGAAACAATATGGTGCTAAATTTCTTATCTACTCTCAGAAAGACAAACTAGTTCAGAGATTGAAAGCCTAAATTTGTCAAGTTTCGAGCCGTCGATGGCGTCAGTGACCGAAATTCAAAGATTAAGGTATGAGTTATTTATGCTTAACATGCATTAATTTAGTAGATAAATTGATGAATTTTTTTTTAAATTTTTTTGGCCTTTTGATAAGGCTCGTGTTATATCTTACAATAGGGATGTGATGGGTTGAGCTTGTAGGATTTATGCTGCAACATGGAATGTTGGAGGCAAGACTCCAAGCAATAGCCTTAATCTTGAAGATTTCCTGGAAGTTGAGTGCTCTGCTGACATTTATGTTTGTGGGTATGTATTATCCAGACCTTACAATTCTAACATATGTTGAAACTGAAGCAACCCAATGATAGGTGGTGACCCAGAAAACATTTCCATGTGCCTAAATTCTAATGTTTTTCATTTTCTTCCTTCAGGTTTCAGGAAATAGTTAAATTAAGTGCTGGAAATGTTTTAGTAATTGAAGACAATGAACCAGCAGCAAAATGGCTAGCCCTAATACACCAAGCACTAAACAGACCAAAAAACGATTCCATTTACTCTACTTCAGAATCAAATTCTCACACAAAACAAACCAATAGCAACAATAACAACAACAACTCAAAGGATGCAAAATCTCCAAGCAGCCTCAATTTGTTCCAAAAGCCATCTCTCAAAGTTTTGAGCAGAAATCTAAGAGCTGATAGCACCCTTCTCAAGGCCTGCAATTGCCCGATAGAGTCTCCAGGCCGCGAGCGCCGGAGAATAAGAAAGCTTAGTGATAGAACTAGCAAACTAGAGTGCAATCATGAATCTCTCCTACCGCAAAGAGATATAAGTAGCGCTGTTGTAGAATTATTTTCGATACCCGAAATTCCGGCATCGTCTTGTTCACATGGCCAGAGGAGTTACAGGCTTATAGCAAGCAAGCAAATGGTTGGAATTTTTCTATCAGTTTGGGTGAGAAACGACTTGGTGCCTCACATTGGCCATCTCAGGTTTTCTTCAGTAGGAAGAGGAATAATGGGTTGCTTAGGCAACAAGGTATATGACATGCATATTGACCAATCTTTAATTTACACCGTTAACACAAACCGCATATATATATATATATATATATATAGTTCTTCAGTAGTCCTACAAACACATGCACTTTTAAATTAAAAATCTTACCGGTGTATTGCTTAATTCTTATTGTGTAAAGTTTTGATATACACATCTGAAAATTTTTAAACACAAACACACATATATAATCCTTTTCTAGTGTGGATATTCTCACTTTATCTTCTAAAATATATAAAAAAACACTGATATTAATACATTGAAAACTATTCTTTTCTCTGTTTATTAGTGGCATTCCCAATTTAACAAAGCATTTATTATGTTGGTAGTCATCTAAATGCGACTTGAAAGTTAAATGAAATTCTCTCATAGTCTGGTCTCAGCTGAATTTTACACCTAATTTGTATGAGGGATTTTAAATTATATTGTAGGGATGTACATCAATAAGCATGTCAGTGTACAACACAAGCTTTTGCTTCGTGTGCTGTCACTTGGCTTCTGGTGAGAAAGAAGGTGATGAGCTCAAAAGAAATGCTGATGTTGCTGAGATTCTCAAGAGCACACAATTTCCCAAAATTTGTAAGGGTCCAAATCCTCGAACCGCCCCCGAAAGAATTATTGATCACGAGTACGTATATTTACATATATATGTGTGTGTCAAACTTTTCACCCTTACAATTCCATTTAATAATTTATTTTTTCTTATTCATTTTGATTTTGTTTGGATACGTGCGTATTTGCAGCCGAGTGATCTGGCTTGGAGATCTAAATTATAGGGTGGCTTTGAGCTACGAGAAAACAAGGCTTCTTCTGGAGGATAATGATTGGGACTCCCTGCTTGAAAAAGATCAGGTAATTGGTTTTGTTATGCGTACAAATTTGAATAAATAAAATAATCTTAGTCTTAGAGTCCCAAAGATTATTAATAAAATTAAGGCATTTGTTTTTCGGATAATGTTGCTGACGTCCTGTGATCGGTCAATCAATCCTTGACAAATGCTGATAATGTTACACTTGTCACTAACTCAAAAGGGTCATCACAAATACTTTGCGTGCGTGTGTGTGTGCATTAGATCATCTTTTATGTGCCATGTTGTGAAGAGTTGCCACTATTTTATGCATTTTTTTCCCACTTTGCTTGACTGGCCTTGATGCACATTGAATGCAGTTAAATATAGAGAGGGAATCAGGAAGAGCATTTAATGGATTCAATGAGGGACGAATTTTTTTTGCTCCCACCTACAAATATTCTCATAATTCAGACTGCTACGCCGGAGAAACTGTCAAATCTAAGAAAAAGCGACGAACGCCGGCATGGTATACATTTTCATTCTATTTCTTCCCAAAAAGAAGAACTTATACTTTCTGTGCACATTGATTAATTAGAATAATGAATTTCAGTTCTTGGGCATAGCTCAGTTCACCACCGTGAATGCACTTTATGGCCAGTATCATCCAAATTCGAGTAATTATGAGTTGGGTTTACCAACCCCATCCAAACCTTGAACAACAATTTTGAACTTGAATTTCAGGTGTGACCGGATATTATGGCGAGGAAACGGCATTGAACAATTATCGTATATTCGCGGCGAATCGAGATTTTCCGATCACCGACCTGTTTGTGCTGTGTTTTCAGTGGAGGTGGAGAGGGATGTGAGAATCAAATCAAGCAACAGATTGAGAAAAGGCTTCTGTAGTGCAGATACAAGACTGGAATTTGAAGATTGCATACCTCAGAGGCATAGCTTCTATGAGTTCTAGTTAAAAAATAAAAATAAATTAAAACTTAGAGAGAAATTGTACATTTCCTTAAGGTCACAAAAATTTTTAAATTTAAACTAGTTGTGACATTTTATTCTTCAATATATATATTGGTAGCTAGGAACTTAAGTGCATGCACTTTATCTATCAAATGTAATATATTACATAATAACTAAGTAGATCATATTTAGTGATGTTCCAAATTAAAGAGCAAATTAAACGAACAAAAATTGCAAACATAATCAAGCTTTGTGCTCCTCGTAATCTTCATAATCCTTGTGATTCTCGTATCCCAAATCCCAAACTGAAGTTGCTCCACAATGCTGATCAGCAGCTACGTGATCTTCACTACTCAAGCTTGGGCGCAAGCTATGTCGTCTTTGACTATCAAAGGCACCATCCATGGCAAGGTCATCGATTCCACTATCCCAAAAGCTTTCATAATCTTCAGCTGAGCTGCCTGATCCTCCTCCGGCAACCTCATTGAGGTGCCGATCAGCCTTTTGCAGCTCCATATTTATCCAATCCGCCAGAGTTAAAGTGATCCTTGCATCATCCACACTTCCTCCGGGCTGCTGTAACATTTCGGTACTAATTGCCCGTTTAATATAATCAATAGAGAAAGTATCTGCCGATGAATCAGTTAACTCGCCCACCCCGCCCAGCTCATTATTTCCATCGTTTGATTCGCCTTCGTCTGTCGTATAAGTACAATGAGACTCATGATCACTCCTTGAGTTTTTGTCCACAAAACCGAACCCTAGTTCACTCTGTGGACACTTCGAATTTTCACAAGCATATTGTGTGTCATTCACAATCTCTCTTTCAAACACACACTTCCTTTTCTCACCCACGTTCGATGTGTGACAGCTAGGCACATTAACATGTTTCCCTTTACCAACAATTGGTGCCTCTTCCTCTTTATGATCTTCATTTGATGAAATTTTGAGACACTTTTTAGTTAATTGCAAGAGTGATTCTTCTTTATTAACAACTTTAGACCAAGTCTGAGTCTCTTTAGCTGTCATCTTATGTTGCAAGCATTTTGATTGTTTCACAAGCCTTCTGATTTTGTTCAAATTTGGTGACATGTGTTTGATAACAGCTGCCAAAACACTAACCTTCCAAGCTTTCCTAAGATCGTGAGGCTTCCTATAAGGAGGAGGGCCATGTTCTTTAGAAGTCCCTTGCTCACCCCACCAAGCTTCACTTCCGGTCGGCCACCACGGCGGAGCTAAGCCTCTCTCCAGTGGAAACTTCCTCTGCGGCGGCACGCAGTGTTGCATAAGGGCAGAAAGAAGGGACCCTAGAGTAGTATCCTGCAATTCATGAAGATAATGCATTTGTGAACCTGGATTATCAATTAGGTCACCAGTATCTTGTTCAGAAAGTGGATCCATGTACTGTGCTATAGCAAGAGGGGCATTTTTATCAAAGCGGACATTATCTTTCCACCACTCGCGCAAGCTATCGGATGATCCTGTAACAGCCTTGCCTCTTTCAGGAACAATCCCATAAACAAACCCTTGTCCCTTGCAAACTTCCATGATCTTCACCATGTACTTGAGGATCGAATCTTGAGCTCTTGACATCTTTTTGCGGCGAGATGCTTCTTGTCTTGCTGATGACTCACCTTCCTCATTTTTACCATACCTTTCTTTAAGTTTTTGCATGCGCTTTCGATCCCTCCACATACGTTTTTTTAGCTCATCATAGCTTATGTCTTCCCTTCCATCATCGCCATCATCATCATCATCATCATCATCTTCTTCTTCTTCTTCTTCTTCTTCTTCGCGTTCCTCTTCCTCGGGACCAAGGATTGTAGGATCTATGTCTTCGTAAATTTGAACCATTTTTTTGCCTTCTAACTGAGGTATATAGCTTTCTTACTTATAAAGCAGCTGATTATCGATCAAGTATTCTAATTTATGAACGAATTTTGTGTCTGCCGAACGACTACTTGTATATAGAAAGTCCTTATCTACTGCAGACGTCAGTACTCTATTTTTTCAAATCTAGATATCAAAAACCAATTGGTTGCATTAATTATCAATGGATCGGAATTGAAAGTTTTTTATCTTCAGTTATGATCAAATGCTCCCACACAAATATTGCATACTAGGAGTCCTTAATACTCTTGCAAACGTCAATGTTCTAAAACCCCAGATAAAAACTCTTATTGGTCATGCAATGCATAGATTGATAATTTTAAATCTTTTAGTGGTGTTTATACAATGAATTTACATAAATTCCCGGCATATTTACACTAGAAAATTAAATTTGGGACAATGGCGGTGTGAATGTGAAGGCTTGAAGACAAAATGACCATTCACGATGTGAAAGGATGGTGAAGAGATGAGAAGGATGAGCTGTGTTTTTTGAGGCATATGGAAACTAGAGAAACTTGAGGTGTTGGCTGCAAGTGCTGGAAATTGATGAATTTGCGGGAGCCATGGACACGAGGCAGCGGCTTATGTAATTCACGTTGCATGCATAAATACTCTTCTTGTTTGCATGCATGTACTCAAATAGTTTTAATATCATAATTTAATAACCAAGGAAAGCTAGGGCTACAAATTTGACAACACAAATCCAATTCAGCTACGGAACTTTAAAGCTTACTTATTTTACTGCATGCTTCGTTTCCAATAACAGTAACTGATTTTTGTTCCCGAATTTCTTTTGTATCAAGTTTTGTGATCCATTTTTCTCTTGAAGGTCTACGATCACGTATCTTCTTATAACTTGTTACAATTAATTGTTCTGCAGAAGAAATAATTGTGAAAGGGTGCTAAAGTTACCGGTGATAAACCTCCGATCTTCAAATTAGCTCTTTGTACTTAATTTCTAGAGAGAAATAGTTTAAAGGAAAGTAGACAATATTTTTGTACTCATTTTATGTCTTAACTCTATATGTGAGCGGAATTAACGTTTATATAGATAACTTGAAGTATTGAGGTAAAGAAGTTATCACAACATGTTGCATCGCAATTGTGACAAGGTCCATAATGCCCATGCATAATGACATTTATCAAGATGTGTTAATACTCATTCATGACAAGTGTTCTTTCGGCACTTGTCCTAATTGTTGGCTCTCCTTTAAAGGGCCTAGCCTTGACTTTAGCAGCTTATATTGGTTCGTCATTAAGAGGATTGGTTTATCAGCATATTGCCCATAAGCGAATTTTTGTAAGGTCTTCGTTCATACTCATTTATAATATTTTCTAAGTAATTGGCCTAAGTCCATTCTTGTAGAGAATGGCCTTGGGCTAACTTTTAGCAAGATTTGCATGCAGGCATATTTGTAAAATTTTGCTTATAGACACTTTCTTTAGAATGTTTGCCCATAGGTGTTTTGTGCAGAGTGTTTTTTTACCGTAGGCTCATGCCACAGAATGTTTATTTGTGCATAGGCTAATTTTGTATAATGTATGTTTGCATATAGCCTCATTCCGTAAAATGTATATTTGCTCCATAGGCACATTTAAGAGAATGTATTTTTGGCCTATAGGCACATTTTACATAATGTTTATTGGCTCATAAACTCATTCCATGAAATATGTGTTTGCCAGTAGGCTTATTTTGTAGAATGTATGTTTGTGTCCTAGGCAGATTTTATAGAATGATTATTTGTTGACTGTAAGTTTATTCCGTAGAAAGTATGTTTGCTTGTAGGCTTTCTATGTAAGTATTTTCTAGGTCATTCTTGTAGAGAATAGATCTAGGTATTTTTGTAGAATCAAACACTTTCGCACTTTATCAATTTTTGCCTTCAGACAATCTACTTAGAATACTTTCCAAGTACTTTGGTTGTTCTTCTAGAGAATAAACCTATGTTATTTATGTGTAATCATGCCCTTAGGCGTGCCATTGATTTTTGCCTTTAAGCAATTTACATAAGATACTTTCTAAGTATGTAACTCACTTTTGTAGAAAATAATCTTAGATCATTTCACGTAGAAAGTCTTTTTTGAGCTTTTCTTTTTTTGTGGACTTCTTATAATTCAATGTAATAGATTTAAATATTTCATAACAAAAGATCATTGATGAGATAACATGACATATGTAAGACTAAGAACGGTTGAAGAACAGTTGAAAAACGGTTGAAATGTTTATTATTTTTAACCTAAAACCCTAAATTTATTATTTTCAACCTAAAATCCTAAAGTTCAAGGAGAGGATTTCTCAAAGATCCAAGTGCTCTCCCAATCTGATTTTTTCTAATATTCTAAGGATTCAATGACACATAGTATTAAAATTTTTTTTTTGGGAATATTTTATTAATATTTCATGTCTATTAACTTATATGATAAGCAATATATTATCAATTTACCCAAAATTTAGAGTTACTTTAGACTGAAAAGCACAAACACTTGTAAAATATTATGGATTGAGAAAGGAAGAGAATAAAGCTATAAAGGGTAAGGATTAGAAATAAAAGTTAAAGAAAAATCAAAAGTTTGTTCCTAAAGTAATTATAGAATTCCTTTAGCTTTGCTATGGTTTTGATTAGTTAGTGTATATTCTTTTTGCTTTTCATTTTATCCTTTTGGCCAAGTGTTCTATTATCGGCAAAAGAAATTTATTTTTTTTTTCCAAAAGTAATTTCGTTAGTAGAATCTCACAGCTTCTCAAATTAGCAGAGCCATTAATTGCATCTTCTCTTTGTCTCCAATAATATGTCTAATCTGTAGCCCAATCAGCGTCTTCTTTTCTTGTAATTTTTCAGCAGCAGAACAAGCTTAGATAATGCTCTCCATACAAAAATGTTTACCTCCTGAGGAAACTTTGAGGGAGCAAAATAGAATTCCACCAGATTGATCGGTCTGCTGAGTGCTTGCTTCACTATATGGTTGATAGAATTCACAGAAAATCCCCCTCTTTTTTCAAAATCCCCCAACGGTTGATCATCTTTCATTGCCTAAAGATCCAATGTGCTGAGATACACACACACACACACACACACATAAATAATACATATCTATAACAGTTCATATAAATACATAAATATTACATATTTAGCAGTTTCTTCGATGAAGGCATCATCCTTCCATTTTAGAATATAAATTGTTTGAGATTAATTAATTACACTATTGTTTAGTTACAATTTACGTTCTGTTGAACATAGACAACGTTATCTAGCTTCATATTTGTATTTTTACAAACGACCATTCCTACGTTTATACACACACACACACACACAAATTTTCTTTTCTTTTTTTTTCTTTTTTTTTTGATATCACAATACCGTGTACAATACAATTAGTGATAAATACTAAACAATAAATTTGTAGGAACTTAAAACTCAACCTAATGCTTGCTCCTACCTATCTCGACCTATCAAACTTGAACTTTAGCGCAGAGATTTAAAACCAAAGAAAACAACTAATTAGAGAAAAAAAAGAACTCCTATATTTATGAGAAGACTTGAAATCTCGACCGGATTAAGCAAACAAGTGTCTAACCAATTCAACTAAACAGTTATTAGCTACATATTCTTAATATAACGAAAAAAAAATTTTAGTTTATCACTTTTTTTTTAATTTATTACACATTATGGATATTATGATCCTCTATTAAAACTTTGAACACATATAGCTCAAAAATATGTGTACGCCAGAGTTGAGATCAATTCCAAATATCTAGAAAATTGTTAGATTATCATTAGTTAAGAACACAATATAATACGAGAGAGAGAGAGAGAGAAAAAAAAAAAAAAAAGAGTCACAACAATAGTTTAAATTAAGATAATTTTTATTCATTCTCAAGTGTGTCTGGCTAAGGTCATGAAACTGCCTTTTATAGTCATATAACCATAAAATAAAATAAATGATTAGATAAATGGATATAACATTAGTAATAAGTTTATATGAGATAGTGAGAGTAATATGAGATGAAGAATTGTTTGATGGGGAAATAAAAAGTTGGTTGATGAATAACCACATAATTATAGTTATTTCAAAACAAAAAAATATATTCACTAACATTTTGGAATATATGTCTACTTCTCTCAGAAACATATGCAAAAGCTCACATATCTGGCCAGAAAATTTTCAAACCAACTTTAACGTAAGGCTTGCATCAATATGACTCAATATTATAGTCATGCCCTGAAATTCAGGAGGCAATAGAGTAATATACGGAGGCTAACAAATGCACCCACACTGTAAAGCACTTCCGCTAATTTAAGAATTAGCTATCATAATTTCAACAAAAAATGGAAAAACTAAGTGTCTACCCTGGCTTCCACACCTTCATGTCCGGCCCATATTGTAAAAGATAAAATAATCAAAAGTCCCAATCTTTAGTCCAAGTGGCTAGAGCCACTCTCTCACAAATATGAGAAAAGTGGTTCGAATTTCCGCGAATATATTACAGGGGTTTAATTTAATTTTCTTTTCTTGGTCTCTCGAATATTTGAGAGGGTTAAAAATCTTAGCGGTGTTATATCAGAATTGATGTAAACGGGTCTTAATATTTATATGATTGTAAATATTATGAGCAATAGTTCTCATTAAAAAAACAAAAAAAGCACTTACTGAACAGTCATAAGCTCAAATGTAGAAATCTCTAGAGAAAAATTAGGGCTTAATTAGCTGGGAAGAGATAACCGCATGAAAATTACAGCCGCCAGCTTCTCCTTTTTACTTGTGCTTCTTCTTGATCTGCAATTCTCAGCGTACCATGTGCAAAGCAATTTTTTCACCATCCATTTTTGACAAGTTCTTATCTTTACCTACAGATCTAATTGTTCCAGTATTTTCTTTTTTGCTCTTTGTCTTATCTACTAAAGTAACATTATTGCGTCTCTTCTTTCTAACCTGTCTGCTAAAGAACCAATAAAAAAATACTTGCAAATTTAAAAAAAGAAAATGATACGACTAATCTAAGTTAACATTAATAACTTAAGAAATCACAAGATCTATCCATTAAAAAATATTTAATTAATAACATTCCCCATCAACAAACCCTATCCCACATTCCTGCTAAACCAAGATTCTGTTCCCATTAAAAATAGGAATATTAAATAAAAATTTGTCAAGCCATACCACAAACCCAGAAGCAAAGCTTGGATTATTTTAATTGATCAATGAATCTTTTCAGGTTCTTTGTTATATTTACACTTGTTTATGTCTTTAATATTTTTTATAATATTTCACAAATTTTTCGTTACACATTTTTTTAATATTATTCTAAACATCTGCATTATATTTCACAATTTTAATCGAATAACAAAAGAGCATAAATATATAGTTAACTAATAGCTGAATAAGTATAATAATTTTTTTTTTTTTTTTTTGTGAAGTTAAAGCACCAATAAAGGTGCATAATGACTGATTAAGAGACTACTTTATATAAATATAATTTAGTTTTATTGAATATTCAACCTATAAGCTCCAGTTTAAACAATGAAAACGAATATTCAGGTAGTGGATTCATGTTGAATAGCAAAATGAGGAAAAAGCAGCCATAGTTTAATTCCTTTGAAAATAAAAAGGCATTAAATATTTTATTAATTTTCTTCTTTTTTTTAAACAAAAATTTGTTATTTCATGAGAAAAAAGAAAAAGAAATTGAGAACCCAATTCCCCAAAAAGGCCAGATTTTAAGAAGCCGTTACAGTGAAGTCTATGGGGGAACAATAGGGGCAATCACGTCTTTGTGTTATTTCACCATTCCCAATATAAACATTGTTTTTCTCTGAGCGTCATTTTAGAATTTAGACTCTTCAGTGCCCAACTTTTTTTTTTTTTTTTTTTTCTGGTAGTATGTGGTCTATTAATATAGGATCCATCCTATATTTAGTACTCCAACATTATTTATTAATTAAAATATTTATGAAGGTTTTAATTGGTAATATTAGTGATAAAAAAATTAAAATAATAATTAAAAATCATTGATAATTTGATGTATTTTGTTGTCTAAGCGCACGTCATGTGTAACGATGAGGTAAACATTGTGTTATTTGGTAAGTGTATTATTATTTAATTTTAAATAGAAAATCTTAAAGAATATTATTACAAGTTTTTTGATTTCTGAGAAAAAAATAACTATAAATTTAGTTTCAAATAACTCCAAGTTGTTTTTCAGATTATGGAACTATATAAATCAAATCAAATTTCTCTCTATCCTATGAATTTAAATCCTAAAATCTCTCTAACCATTGAGAGATCTTAGGAATTGTAAATCAGCTAATAATCCTTCCAATTAAATACTAAGACCAACTACATAACAACATCACATTAATACTATGTTATAGAATTTATGAATTATAAATCCATGATAAGAGACATGCTTAGGACTAATTTAGTAATGTTGTAGTTTTTGAAATAGTTATTGTTAATTTTATTGTATAAATAATCAGTTGTAAAGAAAATTAGTTAAATATTTGGTTTTTGAAAGTACTAAGAATTTAAAAATTAATCATATATATTTAATAAATATTACCATAAAATGGCTATAAGTATATAAATGGT
Source organism: Citrus x limon (assembly GCA_034663535.1). Classification (NCBI taxonomy): domain Eukaryota; kingdom Viridiplantae; phylum Streptophyta; class Magnoliopsida; order Sapindales; family Rutaceae; genus Citrus; species Citrus x limon. Next base: position 28,942,839 of record CM067997.1, read on the forward strand.
TAAAATCAATGTTGAATAAAATTTATTTACGTATTTTTAAATGTGTGTATAATATTTTTTATTGTGTACATATGATAATTGACAACTATAATAATTTTTATTTTGTAAATAAAAATAATTTCTTTAAATTTAATAATTTTATCTCTTAATTAAATAATGATAATTTAAATGTTTATAATATACTAAATATAAAATTAATTCATAAAGTTAAATTTTTATAAAATATTAAACATTAAAATTAATTTTAAATTTTTTAAAAATTACTTCATAACGAATGATAATGCTATAATGATTTAGTTCACGATATTGAGTACCATATAACAACGTCGAATTAAATATTAATCTATAAAAATTATCATTCATGTAAATCGACTCGATGAGCCGTCGAGCCTTAAGAAATATTTTTTTTAAGTTAAAACGAACTTAACACTTATTACAGCCTAATTACGAAAAATCATAATATATTATTGTTTTTTAACCCAAGATTTGCTTTAGTGAACCGAACAATCCCAAGGGTGATAACCGAGAAGTCACATTACACAGGACACACAGACGCTCACACAAATAACGAGGCAGCCTCCTTCTCTCTGCATCACTCTGTCACACAGATTCCTCTCTCTCTCTCCATTTCTCTCACTCCATCACTCAAACAATTTCTTCAAAGCCTTGCATTTTAGTCCCTGTGCTCTGTTCCAGCCTCCCTGATGTATCACATTTCATGCTTCGCTTTCTTTAGCTCCCAGTCTCCTGCTTGTTTCTGGCTGCTTCATTAATAATGGTTGCTTTAAATTTATGACTCACCAAACATCTACTTCCTTCTTTTGCTTATTTTTGCTAATTGGCCCTCTTTTTCTCTCTTTTGAAAACGATTAGCCTATACTCTGCTCCTCTATTTCTTTTGCTCTGTTTCAGTGTGTGTTAGCAGAAGCTGCAGATAAAAAAAGCTGATTTCTTTTTACCAGTTTCGTCTCAAGTCTTTGTAACCAAAGCTTGTTTCTAGTGGGTTTAACTTTTTCTTGTAGATTTAAATAACCATCTTTGAAAAAGTTTGCATTTTCATACCTCCTCTGTTTTGAACTCTTAAGGTTTAGGGTACTTTCAAGGTTTAAGCTTTTTCTTCATTTTCTTGTTTTGTTAGATCTTCTGTTCTTAAAACGATTATCCTTTTAGATTCTGAAACGGGTTTCTTGAAAAAAAAAAAAAAAGAACTTGGTTTCACGAACCTGATACAGTTCGCAAATTTCTCGTGGAAATGGGATTAGCAAGCTCAAAAGGTGACAAAAATGAAGCTTTGCGTTTGTGCAAAGCTAGGAGGAGATTTATCAAACAAGCAATGGATTCAAGGTATGGACTTGCAGCTGCTCATGTATCTTACATTCAGTCTCTTAAAAATATTGGCATTGCTCTAAGGAGGTATGCTGAAGCTGAGGTTTTGATAGAGTCATCTTTATCAACAACCACAGCTACTGAGCTTGAGAAAACGCCATCACATTCATCATATCCATCACCGTCACCTTCACATGTTAATGAAGTGTCTGATTCACCGTTGCACAATGAGGAAAGCCCTAGTCCTAAGAATAGTGACATGAGTTTTAGTTATATGAGAACTGCAAAGACTGAGGCTGTGACTATAAGGGTGAATACAAATGATGGTGTTAGTAGTTATGTTGAGGATGAGGCTTTGGAGACGGCTATCCCGCCGCCGCCGCCGCCACCTTTTTTTGAGTCTGGCACTTGGGATTATTTTGATACTAGTGACCAATGTGATAGCTTTAGTTTTGTGGGTATGAATGATGGGTTCCAATCGGAGTCTGAGGAGGTGCTACAGTCGAAAAATGGAGGGGTTAGTGATAATGTGATAGAGAGAAAGGGGAAGTGGGCAAATGTTGGTTCAGATAGTACTAGTGAATATGGCAAAGGATCTGTAAGGCCTGAATCAGGGCTAAAAGATTTTGAAATGGCTAAAAGTTCAGTGACTCGACAGGATGCTAGTGATCGAACTGTGGAATGTAGTGTTAGTAATGGAAATCCAGTTAACTCATGGGGAGTTCAAGTGAGGCCGGGGCATGTGGAGCGAAATGCCAATGTTGGAAATGTTGTACTTGAACAGTCAAGTTCGAAGAGAGAGAAGACAGCGGGGGAGAAAGATGTGTGTGCAGAAAGAGAGGACCCTTCGGAGTTCATTACTCATAGAGCTAAGGATTTTCTTTCGAGCATTAAGGATATAGAGCACCGTTTCTTCCGAGCATCTGAATCTGGCAGGGAAGTATCCCGGATGCTTGAGTCAAACAAAATCAGGGTCGGATTTTCTGAGATAAAAGGTAGCTGTTTTTGTTAAGCTAATTGTATTACCTCCTGTTTTGGTAGAGTGGATATGGATTCTTTTGCATAATTTGTCTTATTGATTTACCTTGTGCCTTTTTTTTTATTTCTTTTTTCCTTTTCTTTTAGGGAGTTCATCTGCTTCAGATGTTTTGGCAGCTTTCCAACTTGTTTGCTGCAGAGGAAGAGCTGCACCAGTTTCCCATGGTAAGCATTAGTTTGTCTTGGGACCCAAATAATCAATCATTTTACAATTAAATCAACAGGTACTCATTAGGCTCTTAGTATGAATGTGTTTTTTTGCTTTATTTCAGCAGTTGCTTGAACTATGTTGAGTTCTTTTATATACTTTTACACTCCTATGCAAGGTACAAGTTATTTAATTTTTAGACCGCTTTTTGTGGATAGAATAAAGATTCAGGAAAATAATTTTCTTTGATTTCCAGATTATATTAGATCAGTTGATGATTGTTTCACATCATTTAGGGTACCATCTGCACAACTTACGACCGTGTGAATGGTTTCTTTTAATTCATTGGCAGTATTTTTTTACGGATGTTTTCCTTCCCTTTTGGGCTCTTTCGATACAACCTTTCTACGGCTTTTCTTGCTTTAACATAAATTTCCATTTTTTGTGTAGAACCCGTACGGCATGTTACAAAGGTCATTACGTGGAAGCGAACAACATCTTCTAGGTCATCTTCATCAAGGAATCCACTGGCAGGAGCAGCAAGAGATGATGTTAGTGACAGTGGAAGTGATTTTGTTGAAGAATTCTGCATGATTGCTGGAAGCCATTTGTCCACCCTGGAAAGACTATTTGCATGGGAAAGAAAACTTTATGATGAAGTAAAGGTTTGTTTTCAAAACCATTTCTTGTATTCAAGGGTTAAATTTCATCTTGATTAAAATGTTGCATGTTGCCTAGGTTTCATCCATAATTAACTGGCTTCAAGTGCATTCATGATTTTTGTGGTTAAGATAAGTCAGGAAAAAACCACACGAGCATCCACAAACACATGATTGAATGATATTTGGGGTTTTCTATTGACAACAGTAATTCTGCTATCCCTTTAATAGAAATGGAAATAAAAATGAACATTAGTTGTTGGCATAATGCTGCTAATTGAGAGGACCTCTGTGAATAGTAAGAACTTAAATGTGCAATGACTGAAATGCTGGGTTGATGTCTCATCAACCTTGTTGATCAATAGTCTTAAACCTTTGGAGAAATCTTTTGCTTGTTAATTGGCTGTTGTATTTAACAAATTATCTTCATTCATTTCAGGCTTCATTCCTTTACTGTATTTCTATTTGTCAACAACTGTTAGACATCAAAAGGGGTTTGGTGAGAAGTTTGAAGGCAATGCATTATATTTGTCATTTATCGATGTTGTACGTAAAGGAGGCATTTTATGCAATGCTTTAGTGTTGTTACCTTGTGCATCCATCCATGTTATGTCCCCTCTTATCCTGTCACTAATTATGCTGCCTTTGATCGCTAGAAGATCAAAACAGATACTATTCAAATTATCCTATCATTTGGATTCGAATTTTTGCGCCTGTTTTGATGTAAATCATGGCCCTTCTAACTGGAACCAAATCTGTATTGTGAAATTGTGTCCATTTGATGTGCAAGTTGACATTTAAGCATTTCTTCAAAGATTCTACACCCTGCCTAGTAACATACTCATGTAACTTTCTCACTGCCACCTTTGCTTATAATTTGGTTCTATAGGCCTGTGAATCTCTCAGGAAGGAGTATGATCGGAAGTGTAACCAGCTTAGGCACCAGTTTGCAAAGGATCATAGTTCGCAGGTAATTGACAAGACCAGGGCAATTGTTAAGGACCTACATTCACAGATCAGAGTCGGACTTCGCTCTGTTGATTCCATATCCAGGCGAATTGAGAAAATGAGAGATGAAGAGTTGCATCCACAACTTGTAGAGCTGATCCAGGGGTAAATTATCCTTTTCGTTTTTTTTTTTTTTTGGCCGCTGAGATTACTGTCTCGTTAAATCATAAAAAAAAAAGGATTTATGACTGGTAAACCGCATGCAGGATGACGAGAATGTGGAAGGCCATGCTTGAGTGCCACCATGCACAATATATCACCATCTCCTTGGCATATCATTCAAGGAGCTCAACAGGAACTCCTCAGGGGAATACACGCAAGCAAATTTTGGCTCAGCTACTGGAGGAGGTTGAATGCTTTGGCTTGAGCTTTGCAGACTGGTTCAACAGCCTCGCATCTTATGTAGAATCTATTAACGCGTGGCTGCAAAATTGCATTCTGCAACCACGAGAGCGTTGCAAGAACAGGAGGCCATTTTCCCCTCGTCGAGTTGTGGCCCCACCTATATTTGTGTTATGCCGTGATTGGTCAGTTGGGATCAAAGCTTTGCCTTCCGTGGAACTTAGTAATGACATCAAAAGTTTCTTATCTGATCTGCGCCATTTGATGGAGCAACAAGCAGAACAGCAACTGGAGAAACTGAAACTCATTGATGCAAACAAGGCAGAACCAGAGGGCAAAGATGATGAGAAAAATGATGATGTCTCATCAAACCTGAGCTGCATACACTCCGGCTTGACAAAAGTTCTTGATCGACTGAACAAATTTTCTGAGGCATCAGTGAAAATGTACGAGGATGTTAAACAGAAAAGTGAAGCAGCTCGAGTCACGTATGCGAAGTGCAAGCCACCTGGTGTTTAATGGTAGTGTAATAATCTACTAAACATCTTCGAGTGCGTAGTTGGAGGTAGATATTTGTAAAATATTCAAAAAGGAGAACATTTGGAAGTATGGAGATGATATTAAAATTGAATCTGGGGGTGCTAGCCGATTTACAGGTTTTCTATGATATGAGCATTACTGCAAATTTAAATGTGCTTACTACATCCAGTTTTCATGAGGACCCAAATAGTAGGACTTGTTCTTACAAGCAACAACCCAACGAGAAAACTACTTGGATGAATTTAAATGAAAACTTGGAGCAAGCACTATGTAGTTTCTCTTATTAACAAAGTGATGATGGATCAATCAATATCGCTAGAAAAAATTTAAAGGTTTCCTGAATTTTCACAACTTATTCATGTATGCAAAGATAAAGAAAAAGAAAAATTCTCCCTGTTTTTACATCCGCACTTGTTTTCAACAGTATCCAAATCACTGCTTTTGCTTCCTCTAGGAATATCAGAATCCAACAATCTGTGTGTAATAAGCATAAGCATCCGATTGCCTAGCAATTGGTGCCCTTGTAACATAGTCTGGAAGATCAAATGCATCTATAAGTTCACCAGCAATATTCCTCACTTGGAAACTCAAGTATTCTGTGAGCTTGTGAATTGCCTGCAGAACAAAAAGATGCAATACATCAACAAAAGCCATTGTATTTTTCCCAGGGAAAAACAATGCTAAGGTTTTAAAATTTATGAATACCTTTGCCTTGTTAGGGGCCACATAGTCAACATTACGGTATGTTCCAATGTCATTCCAGATTCGGTTCAAGGCATAAAGATCACAGACCAGTTTCAGAGCAGCTCGAGAGCTAGGATCAGGGCAGCTGGAGAATATATGATGGCTAGATTAGAAAATCAGAATCATAACGCAAAAAGAAAAGAACTTATGACCTTGAAACTAGGAAGTACTTCTGCACAGCTTCAATAAACTTTGCAAGGATGACAGATTCTATATGGGATTCTGCGAGCGTGAGAAGATGGTTTAAGCATCTATTCCAAGCACCAAAGCTTCCAAGGGTTTTAGAGTGCTTGCGCAAACGGACCGCAACACTTTGAAGTAATCGAGATGTTCGGTACTGGAACAAGAAAAATTGTATAAATTACAAATCCTGAAATTTTAATGTATATACCTCAACCAAGATTTTTCAAAAGCAAAAGGAGTTAGCACTCACTCTAAAGGCATCCAATTGGAACTTAGGATCCCGTAAGTGCTCTTCACCTTCCCAACGAGCAGTTACAGGATTTGGCTGAGAAAGATAGGCGTTCATGGATTCTCTCAAGTAATTCCATGTAACAGTTAGTGGCCCACCTTGAAACTTCTCCTTATACTGTTTCAAGAGATCACCTGCCACCTGCATCCTAGCAAAAATGTCAATTCTAGCTATCATCGAAAAGAGAAACGATGGCGTACCAATTATGTATTTATGGAAGTCAAAAAGTTTATTACACGTTGCACACAAGTGAAATCTTTTGGGAAGATTTAAGTCATCCACGAGAATGATGCTGTCTGACAAACTTTCATATGGAATTCTTAGGAAAAACCGACACTTATTTGGTTTTTCTATCACGTCGCCACTAATGACCATCATGCACAATTAATTTCAAATTGCCCCAAGACAAGTCCATGCAAAATAAACCAGCAGAAAGATATTTCTTCCTATTACAAAATGGAAAGCTTTGATAAATATCATTCATGAATTGAGTGGAAGCTCAGAGACTTAGAACCCTTTAAATGGAAAAAGTGGAATGATCAAGCTAGGGGATTGGGATCATTTTGGAATTTTTTTCTGAATCAATCTAGAGGAGAAATAAAGGCAACCAAAAACAAGCAGTTTGAACTATTAAAATTCAAGGAAGGACGTAACAAAAAACAATTTGTTTATAACCTGTTGTAAAAGAACTGTGTTGTCACCCTCAAAAGTCTGGAAAATGTCATGATCATTCCTCAGGCTACCAAATCTGTTGACAGCAGCATAACCATGACCTCCGCAAGCTTCCCTGCAAACACTCAATGACTTTGCAGTATAAGAAGTCACATAAGACTTAAGGCCTGCAGATAAAGCATGGACATCACCAACCAATTGCTCGTCATGAGTTTTTTTCATCTCTGAATATTTCTCTACCAAGTTAGCAGTTGCAAAATGGAATGCATAAGTGGAAGCTAGCATTGGCATAAGCTTGTGCTGCTGAGACTGATAATCAAGAATGCTGACTTCAGGCTTCCTGGGAGGACCGAATTGTTGGCGCAATAAAGAATATCGAATGGCAATTGTTGCAGCAATCTTCAGGACACCAACTGACGAATATGCAAGGCCAACTCTCCCACCAACAAGTTCTCCTAGAGTAGCAGCAAATCGTTTATTTATGGTTGGAAGGCTGCTTGTGTATTTTCCATCCCTTGAAACATCTCCAAATCGATTAAGAAGATTATCTCTAGGAATTCTTACAGAACAGAATCTCAAAGCTCCATTGTCTACTCCATTTAGACCAACCTTGTGGCCACAATCATGTATTTCAATTCCTGGAAGTGTCTGGTGGGTCTTCATATCTCTAATTGGAACAATGAAGGCGTGGACACCCATATCTGAATATCCTTTTGAGTCATGAGTTGGCAACATCAACTTGGCAAAAACAGTGGCAAACTTGCCATGAACTGCAGCATTACCAATCCACCATTTAATAGCTCCATCATTGGGTGTGTTGATTATGAATTCGTCTTTGATGGGATCAAATGTTGCAACTGTTTGAAGGCCTTGAACATTGGAGCCTAAAAAAATGACAGTTCAGTTAAGATATGCATGCTCAGTACAGTGCTAGACAGTTGAAAGAACAGACCGAATAAAGATATCAGCATTTCCTAAGATCTCTAACAAAGTGAAAACAATAAAACATGAATAAAATAAGATTATCAGTCAATGCAAATGACATATCACTATGATCAACCAACAGCCACATCAAGTATTAATTTGACAGAAAATGAAGGGTACAGATTAGACAGCACATCATTAACATTTTAAAAACTTTCCCTCAGAAATAAAATGCCACACTTCACACAGAGTTAAATAAATTCATGACTTTGGCTGTTATTGAGGTGAAAAAGAAACCAATCAGTCGTTTATTGTTAAAGCTTCGAGGAGCAAAATCTAGATTTGGCCACAGTTAGCAAGGAGCACTCATACAGAATAACATTTGGAGATATTTACACTACAGAAGTATATGTTATATTTTCAAAGCAAAATACAAGTGAAAGATAATCAACAAATATGTGAAAGATTTGCAGAAGCTTACCGTGATGGAGTTCTGTCATAGCAAAACAACCCGGGTAGTCCAAATTGTCAATACCATCATAATACTTGTCTCTGTGCTTTTTGGTTCCTAAGTTGATTACAGAGCCTCCCCAAAGACTGTGTAAACATTATTATGTCAACGTCATTTAAAGTTCATTCAGTATTAACGTGCAACTAGAGAAAGTAGAAACCATTTGATAGGTTTTCACTTATGAATGGTCAGATACTCATGCCAACTGATCCAGGAACCACACATGAGCAAAGGATAGCTGTTCTGAGCTATTTGAATCTTATTTGAATAAGATCCTAAGAGATAAAAAGCTCTAGCACGGATGAAATTCTAATGAATTATCACATAAAGGAAGAGATTGGGAATGAAAAAAGATGGGACAAAACAACTCAAATGTTCTCAAAATCATTGCAATTCTTGTGTTTAAGTTCCTAGATAACCAAATTACAGGGCAGTTTAATCTACAGCTACTACGAAACAGAATCACTAATTGTCAAGTAAAAGCAGGTGGAATCACTAGCTACCAACAAATGTAACATAAATGAATTCGAAAGCGTTCACCAAACCATTTGCTAGAATGAAAATTGAGGAGTCATTTGGAGAAAAAAAAAAGAAAAAAGAAAAGAATAGGACCTGTATTGCACTCCCATCTTGATGCCTAAAGACATGTCAACACTCCCCACAGCCTCAGCTATGGCAAAATACTGAGCAGGATCTTCAGCAACATGCTTAAAAGGCTTAATGCCAGCCTCCCTGACAAGCCCAAGAAGCTGTCTCCAACAAAGCTCTCTGTGATCATCCTTCAAAATCTCAACTGGGGTTTGCAAATCAGGCCTCGAGTTAAAGTACTCAAACACTCTCTCTTGTATCTCCCTGTGCTTTCCTCTCATATAACCAGATAACTGCGCCTTGTCAACCTCAAGCTTTCCTCTGCTGCTGCAAGAAACTATACAAAGATCATAATTCTGAGCTGATGGGGCCATCAGGTGTAAGCTCAGCCGTTGGATGCGGCGTGTGACGACCGCCTGAGATTCATCCTCGGCCGTGTGATTGGGAGACTGATTTGAGGGGTTCATTTTTGGTGATGAATTGAAGAAGAGACGATGATGGTAATTGGCTTGTTATTTAATTTTGTTAAGAATGAATGGAAGGTTACGTGGCGTGATGGTTGTTTCTGTATACGTGGAGGAAGGTGAGCGGGCCGGATGCTTGGCAGTTAAGTCACTTTTTGGCGCGCCTCTCAACGTCAATTGGATATTGATTGACGATTCGTTTATTTCGTTTTGGATCCGATTGATGAATGATTATGAGTCGGCATTTAGCCGTTTGATATTTATTTGACCATACAATTTATATATATGGATTTTCTGACATGGAATTGTGAATTTATTAAAATCCATAAAAATATAAAGTCATATAATTTAGATGTTATTATACTATTCATATGACTTAATTATTACAGTTTTTTTTATTTGACTCTTATATTATTAAATTATATAATTTAATAATTTTTTTTGACTTCAACAAAGTTTAGGATTTTGAACCGAAATAATTTTATATATAAAGTCTTTCTTTTATATTGGTGCTCTCACTTTTTTTTTTATAATACAGACACGCTATTAAGACATGATTTAATAAAATCAATGCAGACACGCAATTAAACCACATAACTTTATTAAACCATATGGTATAATTAAGAAAAAATGAGGGCTCCACACATGAGATATATATATATATATATATATGTAATTTTTAGGGACCTCCCCTGAGGTTTGGCGTATTAACACTTAGATAGAAAGTATGAGTGTATTATGAGATACCTCTCCTGTCGTTTGTATTTCATTTGGTATCCTATCAATGTATAACGGTAATTTCGTAAAAAAGCTCTCTAAAATTTTGAAAAAATCAAAAGTAATCGAGTTGACCGCTGTGCACTTCATTATCCCCTTGTTCCAAGGATGCAGTGGACATATCTTCTCTTTCATCTTTCATCCACTGGTTCCAAGGATGCATTGGACATATCTTCTTTTTCATCTTTCAAACCCAAGGTAATGAGCAGTCCATTCATCCCCCCAAAGTCCCAAACACAACCAGATTCTTCTCTTTATGCTTCTAACCTCGCCAAATGAAGCTTAAATTCAAAGAAGCCCTAATTTGAAAGAAGAGTAATGAACAACGAAGTGATGGCGGCGGGAAAATGCTGTCATCGATGACCATTGCTGGTGATAGGTGAAGAATGAATGAGTTATTAAACCTCATAGAAGGTGAAAATTTCAAATAACGCAATGCATGTTAAAGTTAGAGCCTTTTGGTTTGATTTGATGTTGTGTTTGAAAATGGATTTAAGGTTGTGTTTGAGTTGTTGAAGGAGCTGCTGCATGCTTTTAGTGTGATTCGCACTAGTGATAAGCTAAACAAACCATTGCGTATTAGAAATTAGTTATTTTCGTGTGATTTCTATGTTAAACAAAAGTGAGTTTTAGCATTGTAATCGTAAATATAATTCCTAATTTTTATATTAAAATTGAAATAAAAAAAATTGTGTGTTTTTTAATGAAATTAATTTTGGGATCGTATTTTTTTATTACAATTTAAAATAAATATGATTTTCTTAATTGAAGTTCAGAAATTGTTAAATTATTCGCCAATATTTTATTCTTCTAGTTAATGAGTATGCAATGTCAAGTATTTGGTTATTCCTTCTTCTTTTTTATCCGTGTACTGGGAGCAAAACATATTCTATTCTATTAACGAACATCACCCTAATGGTTGCTATAAGGGTGTTTTCAGCTTTAGGGGCATTTTTGTCATTTTATTAATATACTAACAGTTAGTGGATGAAAATACAAACGGCGGGGGAGGCCTTTGTAATTACAGTCATACTTTCTATTTAGGTGTTAATACACCAAACTTCAGGGGAGTTCTCTAAAAATTACCCATATATATATGTGTGTGTGTGTGTGTGTGTGTGTGTGTGTGTGTGGAGAGAGAGAGAGTTGTCAACAAGGGATCCTTCACCATATTAAAATCATAGATAAACTAAAAGAAAAGAAAATACAGATTTCAATACAATGCAGAACAAAATATAATGCATCAAAGGTTGTATTTTTTGTCTTTTAGTTTGTTATTGACTTTACTATGATCAGGGATCCCTGATTGAAACATTTCTCTCTCTCTCTATATAGTATATTAAAATCTGTGTTTTTTTAATCTTTTATTTTATCCATGACTTTAATATGATCATGGATCCCTGAATGAGAATCTGACTTTAATATAGCTAGTAATCCCTAATTGGAAACTCACTATATATGTTTTAATCATGGATCCCTAACCATATTAAAGTATGGAATAAGCTAATAAACAAATAATACAAACTTTAGTGCAGTGTATTTTATCATGTATTATATTAAAATATGTGTGTTTTTTTTTCTCTTTTAACTCAATATATATGTGTGTGTGTGTGTGTGTGTGTGTGTGTGTGTGTGTGTGTGTGTGTGTGTGTGTGTGTGTGTGTGTGTCTATGTATGTATGTATGTATGTATGTATGTATGCATGCATGTATATTTCTTGAAAAGCTAATTACAAGTTCTTCTCTCTAGCGGAATAATAAGGTTGTTATGCTTGTTACTAAACTTGTTAAAGAGATGAACTATAATCAATATATCTTTTTATTAGAGGTTGAATCGATCATCAAAAAAAGAATTAGGCTAAAAATAAGATACATTTCATTGAAGAGAAGTAAAAGGATTTCATAAAAATTTAATTATTGTATACATCATTAGTCCAATCCTTTAAAGAAACTACTTGTAATAACAAAATTACAAAATGGATATGTTTATCATAAAGAGATTTGTTGTTCTTGACTATGCTTGATCTTCATTGTTGAGAGATAGTTGAATGACTTAGCTTGTTGATGCACAAATTTGGTTGAACAATAAAATTAGAATTACTTGGGGAACAAGCTACTAGCTCCTTAACATGGTTGTCTAGGAGATCGAAATTTAGGAAATGATCTACAAGACAAGAAATAAGTGAAGATTGTCGCGATTATTACCTGCAGAGACCCTCCAACGCTTAAGTCAAAAATTAGAAGGCTTGATAGTAACAACTGAAAAGAAATAGAGTAAAGAGAGAGGAGGAGCTCTCGTATATATAATGCTTGAAAATGAGAATATCATATCTTATGACAATGAACTCTTAAGTAGAAATGGTTTACGGAGTCTATTTCATATTTGGAGTATTCAATAATAGGGAAATTTACGAAAATAACCATAAAAATTTAGCAAATTACAAAACTAATCACACAAGTTTTTTCCTATCAAAACTAGCCAAGCAACAAAATTTTGGACCAAATTACCCCTGTCAATCTAACCCAGGCTCACCAAAATCTCTGACTCAACCAAACCTCATACTTATTGCTGGCACCGTAGAGCAAATAGCAATCAAGATCTCTAAGATCAACGGTTGAAGTTCAAAAACCTTAGGTTTACAATTTCAAATACATGTTTTATTTTATTCTTGTGTTGTGTTGTGGTTGTGTGTTGTTGTTGTTGTGGTGGTGTCGGTGGTTGTGGTGAAGGAGGTAGTTGGTGGTGTTGATGTTGTTAACATATATGTTTCCATAATATTGATTTTGATGATAACAAACAAGATTAAGAATGATTAATCTTTTAAGCTCAAATTATTTTTTATACATTTTAAATAAATCATTATTTTCACATTATAAAGGTTTTATATTTAATGGAAAAATGATTTTATGACATTAGTTGTTTTTCAAGTTTATGATTTAATTGAAAGAGTTTTGAAAACTTTGAAATCAACAAGTATTGCTTGAAATTTTGGAGAATGACTTATTTGAAAGTTTCATAGTATTTTGGGCCATTCTATAATTTCACATAGTTTGGGCGATATCATAATTTTAGAAATTTTTGGGATTATCAAAGTATTATTTAGAAATTCTGAAATTGAACTTATTTGACAACTTTCATAACGTTTTGGGCCATAATACAATTTTATAAAGTTTTGGGGTTAAACTATAATTTTAAAAAATAATTCACTGCAGCAGTTACTGTAGCAAGCGGCTATCCGGATCCCGACAAACGGTAGACCGGATTTGGGCAGTAAGCTTCTGGAACATAAACGACTATCCGGATTTCATAAGCGGCATACCAAATGTTCAGAAATTCAAATTTTGGTTGTAACAGTAACATTAAGCGGCTAACCGGATGTCCATAAACGGTAAGCCGGTTATCACTAAAATGTGCATAACGGCTAGGTTTTGAGCTCAAACTATATAAACTCAAATCCAATTCATTTTTAGTAATCTTGACAAGCATAAACAAGTGCACACAACATATATTGAGCTTCAATTTCGCAAATCATCATAGATTAAATCTTCATTGAGCTATCATTTGTATATCCACTCTAAAAGAGAGTTGTTTGTTGTAATTTTTATTTCTCATCAAATTGTGAGTGTACCAGTGTGAGAAACACTTGGGGTGAAGAGATTGGGGAGATAATCTCTTGATTGTAAAGGTCCATTGACACCTTGGAAGTCAATTGTAAAACTTGAAACCTTGGGAGGCTTGGTTAGTGAAATCCTCAAGCCGGGTGAGCTTGGAGGCGTGGACGTAGGCAGGAATTGCCGAACCACGTAAAAATCATTGTGTTTGTTTTCTCTTCCCTTACTCTTTTATTTATTGTGGTTTATTGAATTTATTGTTTTCGATTCCATTAAGGCATTGATTGAATTATTGTGTGGTTTGCTTAGCTTAATTTTTAAAATTCTAATTCACCCCCCCCCCCCTCTTGGGTTGCCTAGTTAGTATTTCAGATGCATTGTCGGAGTGTGTTGCTAGGAATATCTTGCAATGGGTGCTGACCAATTTGTGAAGATTCGCACAATGGGCAGCACCCATCGCACAAAATTTCGTGCGACAACTTATCTGTCGCACAAATGTGAGATAGCTCACCCGACAAAAAAATTCAAATTTGACAAAAATTCAACCTGTCACACAAAAATACAATATATACAACGGCTATTTTTTGGAGGTCATAACTTAGGCTTCATGTGTCCATTTTTTTGTTTAATATACCATTTCAAAACTTGTGACGAAATGAATCAAACCCACAACCTTTTTTGCCAGTCTCCCTTATGGCCAAATAAAAAATTTGCCTCAAGTTAAGCGTGATAGGCACCTATTATGACTGTTTCTGTGATATCCATGTAAAATGTGTCGTCTATTCACTTTATCATGTTTTGTCGTGTGTAACCGCATTTATTTTTTAAAATATTTTTTAGATTTAATAGATTCAGTTGTGCTTCAATTGTGTTATGACGGTTGGTGGGAGACGTTGACGGATGGGCATATAGAGTACGTGAATGACAATAATACAGCTTTCTAATTCGAAAATATTGTACTTTTGATCAGTTTTTGGCAAGAGTTTATAATGTTTTACAGATAAATCGTAATAAATACAATATCACCATGAAGACAACTTTGAAGTCTAGTAATACAATGTATCGTACATGTTCATTACCCATAAACATATTTAACGAACAAAATAGTCAAGGTTGTGTCATGAGTACACATATGAACTTAAATTTTTTTTTTTCTAAGCCACTTGAACTTTATGATTGAAGCCATAAAGATTGTATTTCTCAATATTATGAGATTGATCTTTCAAGTGATCATTCTCATATATTTCGACTTTCTAATTCAGTGCATTATCAATATTGTTGTATACTATTTTCCATGATATACGATCTCATAGGTGACTTCAAAAGTGATCTATATCATCAACATAATTCATCAATTTGAAATCAGCCTAATTGTTATCTTTTCGCACATTCAATGCTCTATTTGCAAAGTAATACAACATAATTTTTAGGACATCATCGTCGTCTATAGCACGAAAGTTCAAATTGGCAAATGCAACATCCAATTGTTTGAGATTCAAGTCTTTAAACCTACCATAAAAATACTCATAGAGTAACCTATGGAGCACTGGTGGATTTTTTTTGTATGATGTCTCGACTACTGAAAAGTCCCGTAACTAGGCACCACTCTTCAATCAATAAACATGTCAAATGCTCTCTTATTTGAAATCACAACTGATCTTTATTGGTTTATTCACGTGTGACTTGCCTAAGCATTAGGTTATGGATTATAACACCACTGAATGCATAACTCTTCAAATCCATGAAGTGCCCGAAAATATCATTCTTGAATAACGATAATTGTTTTCGCGTTAACTTACTCCGGATAACTTGGATGACTCTCTTAAATTTTGATGTCTCTATAATACAACCCGGGAAATGATCATCAAAGCCTAACTTTGTCACGCTTGGATCCTTCATCGGTGCAGGCGGATTACACTTTGCTAATTTCTTTTTGGCCATGTATCTGTCACAAAATCAAATTTATATTCGTTATTAAAATTTATAAAATTATTACAATAAATACAAATAAACACAAATTGTGCAACAGAATACACGATTTGTGCACAATCTGTGTTTTT
Organism: Citrus x limon; assembly: GCA_034663535.1. Classification (NCBI taxonomy): domain Eukaryota; kingdom Viridiplantae; phylum Streptophyta; class Magnoliopsida; order Sapindales; family Rutaceae; genus Citrus; species Citrus x limon. The sequence goes on from CM067997.1 coordinate 28,958,723, forward strand.
GTGTAGTGCTTGTTGCACAAAACACAAGAAAATTCGTGTGATGGGCTGCTACACGTCGCGCGAATTCCATCTGGTGGGCAGCAGCAGCCATCCAACACCCACAAAATACATACACAACAACCTCACCCACCACTGCCATCGACAACCACAAATATTCAATCCACCACCACCACCAACAACAAAACACAACAATAGCACAAAATCGCAACACAAATAAAAAAAGAAGTAATAACTCACCTAGGGTTTTGAATTTTAACCGTTGATTTTGGAGATCTTAGAAGATTTTAAACGTAATATAAGTGATTTAAAAAAATACAAAAGTATTATGATCAGTTTTGTAAATTTTCCTCAATAATGTGCCACTTAAAATTTGAGGACGAGGACAAATTCTATCCTTACAATTGAGTTTCATAACTGTTATTCTACTTAATTTTGTCTTAATGGCATAGATAGTTGACCCCGTTTATGTCATTTGCTGACGTGCCGGGTCCAGTTAAATTAGGGTACAATAAACCTCATTCTTTTTCATTAGTATCATTCTCAACCTATGCTTGTTGAACCCCATGATGAATATCAGTCATCAATTAAACAAGTTAAGTAGAAAAGCAATTAATGGATAATAGATATGGTAACAAAAGTAATAAAACACGTGCATGATATGAGAATGCTATGTGGATTTCTGAAATTTAAGAAAATAACTAAGCTAATATTTTTCTATATTTAAGAAGTTACAAGGTTAGCGTATTTGCTGTATCAATATTCTTTTTTCGAAACCAATAATAACACAGAATATGAATATGTCAAAATATTGATGGTCTGGTGTCGTAACAAAGAAAAAGGCCAAAAAAAAAAAAAAAAACGTGCAACAGGGCATGGCATGCACGAAATTGCATGGGGAGTGATAATGATATTTGTCTCTCAGCTTCGTGATTATCGGGTTTTTGTCATTTTTCTTTAAAAAAAAAAATTGACGAACTTAGCCCGCAAAGCCTAGCCACAATGCATTAATTATTAGGAATTTCACAGTTAGAATACATCATTAATTAAACTGTTATCTCTCTCTTTCTTTTAAAAAAAAAAAATTATTTCACTAATTTTCTCTCCATATTTTATATCACATATCAACAAATTATGAACATCTAAATGAACATTTGGTTAATTAGAGGATTAATATAACTCACGTTTCTTATAATGAAAAGAAAAAAAAAACTCTATAATAATAATTAAAAAAAGATATGTTTGTAATTGTTGTACTTCTATTTAGTTTCGAAAGCATGAAGTATTGGTAAAGCAGCCACTATAAATTTTATCCATTTCAAACACAATCGACCAGGCTATGTGTATTGTTATTTTGTTGAATTTAAAGGTGATAATCTGGTCAGAATTCTTTTATTCGATTTGATGTGAATTAAATGGATTTAGATTTAAAAAAATTAATTCGTTTAATAAATTGATGAATTTGATTTGATTTACTAATTAATGATGGGTTCGAGAATATTGATTCGCTATTCATTTAGGATTTATTTAATAAATGAGTTATAAACAAATTGAATACGATTAATTCGTTTAAAATTTATTTAATTAAATTCTAATTTATCCTTAAATATTATGAAACAATTTTAAAGTTTCACAGCTAATATAGTAATTAATAATAATAATAAGTTTGTATTTCGTAAGATGTTATATTTGTGGTCTTTTTATATTTTATTTTACTTAATTTTTATTTATTAATTATATTTTTGTAAACAAATTTGATTCGATATGGAATTATGGATTCTTTGATGCTATGTAAGTCTTCAATTTTTTATATATCATTTTCCTTTTGTTTTATTAAAATTATAGTCTCAAGATTGTTTAACCAATCCCTTCTTTCGGCCATACCCTTCCGATGAGTCAATTTTTACATTATGGTTCGAATTTTTTCTTTTATATTTATATACACAAAACACAATTTCATTTACTTATTATAAATATTAGAGAAAAAGACACCTATACTCCCAACATTTAAAGAAATAGTTATGTAAACCCTCAATTAATGGTTAAGCTATCACCATTCTTTGGGGTGGGATATTAATTTTTATTTTATTTTTTTATAAGTATTAATAAAGAGAAATTCATAAATTATAATTAACTTTTTTTTTTCAAAAACTGCAGCCTGGATTAGCCAACTCTTAACTTCGCCACTGCCCACAATCTTTTAATAAGGGACGCATGACTTTAAATTTTATCAATAAATACAAATAAAATTTAAAAAATTAATTTGTCTAGTAGATTAATAATAATATAATATTTTTAATATAAAAAATAATCTTTAAAATATATAAATAATTATATTTATTTTAAATAATATATTTTTATTTATTACAAAAAACTTTAAATAAATCTTTGGATTAAGTAGATTTTACAATTAATAAAATATATCTCATGTATTAATAGTATTAAAAATTATTTTTTATAATATTGAAAATAATTTAAACTTTTATACATTTATTTTAATATCAAGTGTTCTCTTTATTATAAAATTTATTTTAATATAATACAAGTTTGTAAAGTATTAAAGTACTTTTTAAATATTGAAATTATTTTAATAGTATATTTTTATTTATTATAAAATACTATAGTTAAATTTTTTAAGATTATAGAAATAGAGTAAAAAGATATTATAATTAAAAAATTTTAATATCATTTATTGAAAACTTAAATATTTATACGATTATTTTTTAGGGGGCATAAAGGCAAATATTATCAATGTCATGTGTTTGGCATGGGCGAATACGGACGCGTCGCGCCCAAAGCCAAAATAATTAAAAATCGCGGGTCAGGCTCCGGATTTTTATCGGATTCCCGCCTTCACAAAATCAAAACGAAGGAAAAACGAAAATAAAGAAAAGACACCAGGGAGAAAGATCCACCACCACCACCGATTGCAAAGAATTTGAAAACGATTGACGATTTTCTCCAAACCTTCAAGGTCAGTAATCAGTATCTTCTAAAACCCACAAAAATTTTTTTCGCATTCACGTCAAGATTCTAGGGTTCTGCTATTATTTTATTTATATTTAACCGGTATATTTTCTGTCTGTAGTTGTAGATCTAATTGTAAGGTTTATGTTTCGCTCACCGATTTTTATTGCTTACTTTTGAACTGTTTTTTTTTTTTTTTGGTTTCTTTGTAGTGAAATTGATAATGAGTGGCGATAATTTCACAGACGGGTTAAAAAAGACCCGACCCGTTTTGGGTGACATGACGAACCTGCCTAGTAAACGAGGGTTTTCATCAATTTCAGGCGATGGTTTTGCTAAGAATAAGGAAAATGAGAGTGGTAATTCGGCGTTTGCCAAGAAAGTTTGCTTGCAAGTTGAAAATTTGGTGAAGGAAATGAGTGGTAAGGGCAAATCTGAAGTTGATGGGAGTGAAAAGATTTCGTCTTTGTTGCAAAATAAACAGTGCCGTGGTGCTTTGCCTTCTAGTGGTCGAGAAAATGTTGTGTCCGTCGTGTCTAAGGCTAAGGATAAAAGTAATGAGATGCCTGATTTAGGTGTTACAATAGCTCATAATTTTATGGAACATGGTGATGCATTAAGGGATAATTGTTTGTCTAGTGTTTCAATACCAATGTGCTCTAAGAAAGATATTGACGGCGAGAGGGTTGGTTCGGATACTACAGGCGATGATGTTGGTGATGAAGAATTAGTAGCTAAGCAGGTTTGCAATGATAAAGATGTTGGTGCTGGGAGATTGGTCTCAAGCAAATTTGGGTCTATTGAGTGGTCAAGGTTGCCAAAGTCTCAGGGTTCTCGATCGTTTGAGTTGGAGAGATGCTCAGTGCTCAAGGATGATGGTTGTGCGAATTTGAGTGCAGGTTCTGACTTGCTCAAAGATTGCTCTTGTTCTTTTTGCTCGAAAGGTAATTATAAGTTTATGAACATCAGATACATATTGTTATTTTCTTCATTTCTTGCAATTGTTGGAGTTCATATGTAGTATATGATTTCTAATTGGCACAATTCTGTCTAATTTGATTAATTAGCTGCTTATATCTGGGCTGATCTCCATTATCAGGACATCAAGGGTCGAATAGCTGGTGTGTTCTGTCAAATTTTCTGAGACTACTACTTTAGCAGTTCTATTTGTGCCGTTGATTATGTTATTTTGATCATTTTGATATAAATTCTTATTTATCAATAATTTGATATCCCCCCCCCCCCCCCCCTTTATGACGCTAGTGGTAAAGAAGAGTCAGAGAGATGCAAGTTTCTTGGTTCAAAAATGGGGCAGGGCAAAGGAAACTGAAATTCCCGACCATGGTAACTCTAACAAATCGTCAAAACTAGAATCTGAACTCATGAGTAAGTGGAGATCACTCTTTCTTCACATGGAAGGCATATTTGGTCATGAAAGCAATGAACTTGTGAGTGTTCCTTTTGTTAATCTGAATTAATTTCAGTTTTTGTAAACATTTATTTTATTCAGGAGTTGTATACGTTAAAATTCCACTTTCTATTTGGAGAATCATATGCTTGTTCAATATATGAGTGGTATAAAGAGCTCAGAAGTTTCATATAACAGGTCTTGAATCCCATTGCTAGATTTAAGACTCTGATTAAATCACTGATCCTGTGTCTCCTTGATCCTTATTTTTTTTGCTTTGTTTGATCACCCCATAATTTACAAAGATGCTTATATTATTCGTATTTATTCTGAAATAAGATAAATACTCTCAAATCTGTGTGGCAGCAAGCTGGTTATGTCTCGCTGAAAGACTTGAGAGAGAATTGCAAGATGGATCTAGAGAGGACTACTGGGATGCCTTCAGACAATCAGTAGTCTGCTTTTGGATTTTGTAAGATTGACTTGTCTTTCTAATCATAGTTATTGTATATGTATAAGCAGGGGATTTTGTATTAGTGAGTACATGACCCCATGTCTGATCCTCAGTTTTTTGCTTAGAAGACTGCTCGAAGTTTTCACATAGTCATAAAAGCTGTAAACTGTGTGCACTATTACTAATTTGTTCTTGCTATTCTCGCCCGTGTGCTCAAATTTCCCTATAGTGCAAATCTGCTTTTCACTGTTTTCATACATCTCCAATTGTGCTGTATGGATTTTCCTTTTCCTCTCCTGTTAAAATGTCTCCAATAAATTGAGCTTATGCGCCATTTGCATCAAATTTTCAGTAGCTTAACAAGTTGTGAAATAGCATTTTTATCTTTATTTTCCTCCGTGACCATATGTACTTGAAGGTTCCTTCCCACATTACATCCTCTTGCCTACAAATTTATAATGCTTACCCTTTGTACTTTGGAGGACTAAAGCTCGTTTAATAAATTATTCTATTTGGAGGACTAAAGCTTGTTTAATAAATTATTCTATTAAGTAATCATAAAAATCTAAATTTCTTTCCTTTTTCATTTCATTTGAGATTTTAACTTAAGCTAGCATTTATTGATAAAGTTCTTATATATAGTTCCTCATGTTATGAAGAATGTAAAATGTATGGTGCCTGTTGTATTGAGATTGCAGTATGCTCTCTAAAATCTTTGTCATTGTCTTCTCATTGACTTTCCTTTTGGAAGATGATTGATCCTCATTGTAAGTAGTTAGAGGCATGAGCTTAGTGAGAAATTTTTCACTGACAAGTTAAGATATTAAAAATCTGTGAAAAATGGTAACTGAAGTGGGGGATCCCTTTCTGTAGGCATGTAAGCCTGGTATCTTGCTCAACGAAAGCTAGGAGTGTGCATTATGTTGGTAAATCAATTATCTAGACTACTTTCAAACGATTTCTAGAAGTTTTTGCACCTATAAGATACTTGTCTAATATTCCGCCCAACTCTGAGAGTAATACCTTCACTTTTTATAGATCTCAACTGCTGTAGAAGGGTTATCAACAAAAGCTATGTGTATGGGTGCTTAGGTGCTTTTTCATCCTGCATTCGTTTGATATATCCTTCACTGTTGGCTTGATACATTGTATAAGATTTGTGTACTTCCAAGATTTAATCTTTGAATTTTTGGTTGTGTACGATCCAGCCATAAAATTTAGAAAGATAATGGGTATGGATGCACAGTTTTGCGGTGGAAAGGTGATGTGATACAGTAAGGAAATAAGTTGATGGTCAGGGTAAAGTTGACGTAATGGAGATATTCCATTTTAGCTACCGTGTTCTCATCTATATTGCTTGAATTTGTCTGAAACAGTGAAGCTGGACAAGGCTTTGAGCATTGAATATACAGTTGTTTGGGAGTAGAAATTCAGACATCTAGTCTTTCCCAGACTGAATTGATTGATGAAGAGTAAGAAAATGAAGAAATCGTAATTAAATTGAAATTTATACTATTTAGGAATATTTTAATTAATTTTTATTTTAGTTTAATTTAGTTGTCTATTTATACTTATTGGAGTTGTATTCGTAGTTTAAGTATGAAACTTATTAAAGTAGGTTTTTTAATTACATTAGAATAAGTTGTAGTTAGTACAAATAATTGTCTTTTGTAGCTTTTTACAAACTAGGCCGTGGTTATTTGTTATTGATTATTTCTTATAATAAACTCTAGGTTTGAATTTTATTCTTGTTATTTCTTGATATTCTTGTGGAATCAACGAGTTCTTAACATATTCTTAGAATCAATGTGAATTTAATTTATTGCTTTATTTTAGTTTTCTCAAGAATTGACGGAGTATAAAAAATATCTCTATCAAAATATCACTAATACTATCTTTCGAATATCGAAGTTAATTGCTTATGAAACCTTTGGCAGGTAGCCATTGCCCATTGGGATGAAGTTGCTGTTTTTCTTAATCCAGTTGTAAATGTCTTTAACTTTTGCATTTTCAAACTTCGGACTTTAGCTTATGGGACAAAAACATAGGACTTGAGACAATTTTAATCCTTTTGCAAGTAGGCCTTTGCCATCTCACATTTAATGGTATCCAGCCCAGTTAAGAAATGGTATTGATATGCAATTTTTTTTTTTTTTTTTTAAATATCATTGCATGGAATGGAAGTGGTCAAATGGGTCTTGTCATGAGAGGCAAAGCTTCATAAGCTTTGATCGAAATACAAACAGTAGTTTCGAGTCCTGAAATTTATCAGAAATCTTCTAAATATCTTGAATATCACCATAGGCTTCTAGATTTTGTAAAATACATTAGGAATCTCCCCTTAGTTTTTCAAACTAGCAGATGAAGTGTGTGATCCACAAATATCTTGAATATCACCATAGGCTTATGCACAAGCAATACTATAGAGCTCAGCTGACTGGTTTCTGGTATTTGCTTGGAGGCTTGGTTATGTATTGGAATCTGACAAGGAATTATAATGATATCTCCCTGGTTGATTCTGAATGACTCTTCTGCTCTTAACACAATTGGTTGCTTTTCTGTTGATGATGGCTTGGCCACTTTGTTTTTGTTGAACACAGATAACAGCTAGCTACTAGGCCAATGATGATCCTCACTGCCTTTGACCTTGAGGATGCTTGATTTTTAAAATAATGAAACAGTGTCAGCTTGCGCACTTCGTGTGCACCACAAACATACAATTGAAAGCCAGCTGGTATCTCCATACATCAGTAGGTGATCTTAACCATTATCTTTGACGATAAAACACTTAAAAGAGTTGACATATTTTAGAAGTCAACTAAATGAATTTGTTCTTTAAAATTTGTTTATATATTTTCTGAATTAGTGGCTCAGAAATGACTTTCATGTAAAGCATTATCAAAGAGAGAAACCCCACTCCCGCCATTATGGATGATTGTTAATACTTGAGAGAGAGAGAGAGAGAGAGAGAGAGAGAGAGAGACTTGAGGCATTGTTGTGCCACGAATCTTTCCTCACACATCTAATCACCAATTAATCAACAAAATTATTGAGACTTGTTCTTGGATACTAGTGCTGGATCTTTAATAACCTCAGGCTTTTAGATCAAAGCATTTTTTAACACGCGGTATCGTATCAGAAGGTTTCATTCTGAACTTTTCCTACGAGAAAAAATAAACCTTTAATTTCTATTTAAATTTCTTGACATATTTAAGAGAAATTGTATCTTGAATCTGCTTTTAGAAAAATTCTAAAATACCTCAAATATATTATAACTAATTAATGTATGTATGACATATGTAGTTGAATTTAATATAACTACTATTTACATGATAATTTTTTAAAATAAATACACACATATCATTACATTATTTGCTTATTGTATGACTGACATAGTACCTCAGATATATTCTGAAATTTCTCCCACTTTTGGATCTAACAATCTCTCTCTCTCTCTCTATATATATATATTGGTACTTACAAAGAATTTACTTAACTTCAATTTGCAAAATGATTAATCGAAAAGAGTGAGATTACAAATTTATGAACATTTTGATTGAAAGACAAATGAGAGGGAATAATTTGAATATAAGATTTCGATTTTGATAACCTCTTATTGTTATTGATGATATTATTAAATTCATAATGCGTAACATGCTCTTACACATTAACCGTTCCTGAATCATACGACTTCTCAAAAATAAAAATAAAAATAAAAATTGCTTTAAAAAGGAATTATTGAATAGAATCTAGAGAAAGATGAAGAGTCACATGAAACTTTTCAGCACCCCACATGCCTTGCCCTCTCAATAATCCAATAACTGAACATCAAATACTAATTAACTATAACCCAAAAAAATAATTAGCTATTGAGACGTCTGAGAAATCAAATCACCGATCGTAAATGGCCAATCTCACTTAAAATTAATTAATTATTTAGTTTTTTTTAACCCATCTTGTGCCAATTAGAAGCTGCCAAAATGACAAAAGCATTATTAAGCACCTGACTTTTTCTTGTCCAATTCTCTGCCTAAATTCTCTATCTCATTCTCATCAGCATGTTTCAAACAGACAAGAAAATTTTGCTTTTTAATTCTATTTTTTTCCCCTTTTGAAAAATTAAATAAAGGGCTTATCAGACCTCGAAGAGCTACATACAGTTGATATATCTAAAAAGATAAAAGGGAATTAAAGAGGTGATTGGATTATATTATAGCCATAATTATATTTTATGATTCAATTAAAACTTATATTATTTATGCTGCCTCCTTTTCGTAGCTTTGTGGTTAGAAATGCTTTGTCCCAAGTGAGTCTCTAGTTTTCAGAAGAGATTCAATAATGCTCTTATCTGGTACTGTTTCAAGAACAGTTTGATTAACATTTATGTATATATATTTAATCATATTTTTGTGACCTCTACTATAGATGATGTAATGCTTAATAAATCAAATCATTTTACATCCAATTGCATACAAGACAAATTTAATTTTTATTTTATTTTTTCTTAAATAAAAATAAAGGAAAAAAAAAAAATAGTGTAGAGGAGAAAGTTCATGGAAAGAGTCCTAAAAGTGTCGAGTCAGCCTTCATGGAATCGTCACACCTCAACCCCACTAAAGTAGACTAGAATTTTATTTTCATTTTTTTCTTATTTTTATTAATTTTTAAAAAAAAAAAAAAAAAGGTAATGAAATTAAACAGAAAAGTCCAAAATTAGCCACGCAGCCGCAGGTGAGAAAAGGCCGGGGGGGTCGGGGGTAGAGGGATCAGGTGCTGTGCTTTGCGTGGATTATAAGTGACGTCCACGTCGGAGACGACGTATGGCCACGTCATTGTGGGACCCACTAGCTTTCAATTTTACTGGGTCCCATCTGATTCATAATGTAATGCTTTCGCGTCGTTCATACGCAACTCTTGCAATTTGCAGAATGGACGTCGCTTTCTCCCATTTCTCATTTCTCAACGTCTTTTATTTTTACTTTTTTCTTTTTCTTTTTTTTTTAATAACTAAAATACATGCTTAACCATGGTTAGTATGAATTGGGTCTTAAGTTTGAGTTTAGTGCTACGTTGAGCTGAAACAAGGCTTTGATAATTTTATGACAACGCATATATTTGTATAAATTACAATTAAGATGTAATTATATATTATTTTTTACTCAATAGCTGTCACTCACAAAATTTAAAAAAAAAACATGAATACAAAACTCATCTCAGCACTAAATCTTAAATAACTTAAAGTATAATTAGACTATTATTATTGTTGTTGAGTAGTCTTGTTTGGTTATTTTAGAATTTTATGATATTCATTAAACATTAATTACTCACCATGCAATGAAGAGTTAAACAAAGGTATCGATCAAAATTTATTCGGTAGTAAAAATACTAGTATGGTATTTATAAGTGTTTTTCTTTTCTATTATTATTATTTTTGAGTCTTCAAGAAAGGGTTTGACTTTTCAACTCTTACATAGAGATATCAATTTTTATTGGTAAGGTTTCAAAGGCATAAAAACTTAAAAATAATAATAATAAAATGCATAAAAATCATGGATCCAAATAATGAAAGTGGATATCGAAAAAGGGATTAATTATTTGTAAAGATGTAAAAATATTGTTCCATAGATTGTTGATGTTGTTAGTTTTTTAAAATCCAACCATTAAAATTTCTCACTAAACATGAACCAATTTTTAGTTTAAATGAAAATATGATCACAATATTCAAAGTTAAAACCATATGTAACATTAAGAAGGTTTGAACTATATTAACTAATGGATATCTATATTTTATTATATTTAAATTTGACTTAAAATCAAAATATACAACTCTAATTCTAGTTTAAGGCCATATTTGATATTGAGATGCTAAACCATAATTACTGTAGAATAAAAATTATAATTATAAAATAAAAATTAATGGTGTATAATTTATATAATTTTTAAATAATAATTTTCAGATATTATAAATTTTTATAAAGCATTTAGTATTGTGATTTATTAAATTTGAATGGCACATATAATCTACATTTGTGAGGCCCAAACATAACTCACATTATAACTATGGTGAAGTAACTAGATATTTAAAGTCGGCTATGTTTGCATAGAATTGCGTGAGGAATAAAAAAACTAAACTAAACCTTCCCGAATCTCTAGAAGGTTATTTTGTCATTTTGGCAGCCTGGGCGCCGCAATTGACGATTTCCTGTCCGAATCTCGCAATTTTGTCGTCACAAGTCACATGATTGCGCAACCCTAAACCATGGTTCCCCTACAAACCTAACCATGGTCAACTCTTTTTCCTTTTAACATCTTTTTTTTTTTTTTTGGATTGGATCACGAGTCACAACAGACTTTCAACTTTAGCCCACCAAATTATTAAAATGAATTTACTACATTTTTCCCCCCCTCCAAAAAGGGGCCCAATCTGTTTTGTAATTAATTAACTAATTATCCCACTAACCTAAATTATTGAAATGTCGTAGATTCAATAATCATCATGACCTAATTTGATTAAATATTAATTGGACTTGGTTGGTTTGGATAAGGATGATGCATGCATGAGGATTTTTTACATTCATACAAAGACCATCATGAGCTATAGTGTGATTCATTTCCCACTCTTGGATTTAATTCAAATTTTCAATTGAATTATATCTGTATAAGGCTCTGGTTCATGTGTATGCACCGTGCATGAGTGGGCCTTCCACGCGAACTAGACAGAAGGTTATTCTTGGTTCAAAACAATTTTAATAGGACTTCGGGGCATTACACAATTTTTTTTTTTTTTTAATGAAGTGAGAAAGGTACGTTGAAATTAATTTTTAATTTTCATCTCTCTAATGCTGCCACTATAAAAATATTATGAGGATTAATTGTAATTTTTTTTTATCTCGATAAATGATATCATATCCAAAGAAAAGTAAGAAGTATGGGTAATTAGTTGAATAATATCATATTAAAAGAAAAAGTAAGAAATCATTCTGCACTGAATCCGAAAATGTCCATCCCATCCTTGAGAAGGAGCGTTAGATCTTCGCACCTCTGAATGTAAAATCATCATCTAAGGGCTAGTGATTAACTTTATCGTGGTCCTCGGAACATGAGGTCGAAGCCCACAACATTTAAGATAAAAGTTGAGGTGGCAAAGCCACGGCCTGCCGCAAGCAACACTAGAAAGGACAAAAACCGCATTGAATTCCAAAAGCTTCACAAATCAACTAAACCCATAGAATTAGTCAAATACCTCCCCAACTCCCAACCAACCACACTCCACCGCGTGTAAAGCCACTGCTTCTCGCTGCCAGCTGCCGGTCACCTCTCTTACGTGGCACCTCCGGATTGGATGTCCTACATCAAAAGAAAGGGTATCTTGAAGTTGACGAGGGAAAAAAAAATAATTAAACAAACCAGAATAAATCAAAATTAATAAAAAAATTCATAGCATAGGCTTGAAGGATTATATATACAGAGATAAGGTGACCAACTAATGCATAGAGTGAAAACACAAAGTGAGGACACCACAAAAAAATTAAAAAAAAAAATTGTGTGTTTTGAGCTTCAAGCTTCAAGCTTTTGCAATTGTGTTTGATAAAAATTTTCTCTTTAAATTTTCCCCCTTCTGTGATTCCCCCCACTTCTCTGAATCCCCTTCTGTCATCAACTGTCTTTCAATTAAAGCTTGTGTTTTGAAGGTGAAAAATTGTTCGTTTCTGAAATCCAAACGAGCCCGCGAGGGTTGTTTTTGAAAGCCAGGTGATTCCAGATTGCGGTCCAGGTTCTTTTTTTTTTTTTTTTTTTGTGGGGGATAAATTTTTAGTGTTTTTTTTTTCGCCAATCAGCTAAGAGGGTTGATTTTTGTTCCCTCAAAGTTGCTACTTTTCTTTTCTTCTTAACGTACATAAATTTCAAAGAAACAGGATTTGTTTTTATAAAATCTTGTGAAAAATTATGGCAGCAGCTATAGATATGTACAATAGCAGCAGGAGCATCTCAGATCCTTTCAGGGAAGAGTTGATGAAAGCACTTGAACCTTTTATGAAAATTGCTTCTTCCAATTGTTCTTCTTCTTCTGGTTTCTCATCTTCTTCTTACTCTTCTTACTCTTCTTACTCTTCTTACTCTCCAACCACTTCTTCAGAAGCCAACTTTTTTTACCCTGATGGTTATAACCTTTGCTCCCCATCATATGACACCCCTATGTTTTCTCAAGGGTTGATGAGTTTTGAGCAGCAACCAATTAGTTCTCTTGGGCTAAATCATCTCACCCCTTCTCAGATTCTCCAAATCCAAGCCCAAATCAACTTCCAACAACAGCAGCAGCAAGTAGCTTCTCTAGCCTCAAGGGCGTCCATTTCAAGTCCAAAAAGCAACTTTCTCAGCCCAAAAGCAGTCCCAATGAAGCATGTCAGCAACGCTCAAGTTGCCAAGCCAACAAAGCTTTACAGGGGTGTGAGACAGAGGCACTGGGGCAAATGGGTTGCTGAAATAAGACTCCCCAAGAACAGAACCAGGCTTTGGCTTGGCACTTTTGATACAGCTGAAGAAGCAGCTTTGGCCTATGACCAAGCTGCTTATAAGCTAAGAGGAGAGTTTGCAAGACTCAATTTCCCGCACCTCAAGCATCATGGAGCTCATGTCACTGGTGAATTTGGTGATTACAAGCCTCTTCATGCTTCCGTTGATGCAAAATTGCAAGCCATCTGCCAAAACTTGGCTCTTAACAACAACGTGCAGAAACAAATACCCAAGCAGCAGCAGCAGCAGGAGGCTGAAACAAAACCAGTGTTGTTACCAGCTACTGCTGCTAACATAAAGGTTGAGAACACATCAGCAACTTCATTATCATCACCAACACCAGATCATTCATTATCTGATGCTGGCTCATCATCACCAGAATCTGACATATCTTTCTTAGACTTCAATGACACCAAGTGGGAAACTGAAATGGATGCTTTTGGCTTGGAGAAATACCCTTCTGTGGAAATTGATTGGGAAGCTATTAGAAAATTATCTGAGTTTTAATTATTTAGTCTTGCTATATTTTCTAGGTCGGTTTGTATTTTCCCTTTTTTTTTTTTAAGAGAGTCTAAAGAGTGGCATCTGCAATGAAATTTTTGACATTTGCAGAGTTGCTATTTAGTCTTAATTTAGTAGGTTTAAGTTCAAGAAGAGTCATGTTAATATGTGATGTTATTACTAGCCAGGTGCTATGTGATCTCTCCGGATTGGTCAGGCTGGTGTTTTTTCTTCCATGCTCTGACTATGGGGAATTTGATCTTCTTGTTGAAGTTATCATGGTTGTATTTTGTAAACATTTTCAGCTTTTGAATATATTTCATGTATTATATATATTTCTGTGCAAAGCATGGATGTGGTGAGCATGTGCTTGTATTGGGTCCTTTTGTACGTTGTGTACTTCTGTGGCTCTTAAAGCGCTTGTACTGTTGAAGTGCTCATCTGAAAGTCTTCAGAAACTGTATAAACGTTCTCTTCCAATTGAATTTTTATAGTGTGAAATGAAGAAATTTTCTTGATGAACGGGGAAAAAGAAAGAGAGTTTGTGAGACAATCTAATTCTTGAGTACAATTATGAGTTTGTGAATAACATAGGCCAATATCTCAATTCTTAATCAAACAAAAATGTAGTCCAAGATAAATTTTAGCCATGGCATTTACGTTTTTTATTTTTTGCACACATATTCTAGAATGATATTAATCCATTGAAAATATTTTAATAATTGATGCGGCGGAAGATTGAGTTCAGAAATAAAGAATAGAATAAATTTATGTTAATTCAAAAGATAATTTCTTGAATTTAGGGGTTAAAGACTTGTTGATTCTGCAGAATATTAAGAATTAACTAAAATTAAATACTTTCACAAAGATTTAAAATCTCAAAATATTATGAAAAATCAAAATTTGCCTTTAAAGGCTACAAGAAAAAATTATTTATATTAGTAATAATTATCTTAAATCATGAAGTAAAGGGAAAATAAAATTTTAAATTAGAAAGGAAAATAAAATTACTAAACCTTAGTTAATAAGAAAACTAATTCTACTATAATATAAATTCCTAATATGCATTAATAATCAAAACATATATTACCATTTTATTAAAATTTTAGTTTAATTGGCTGTGAAGGTGCATTGTGTCAATGATCACATGAGTTTAAATTAAAAAAAAAATAAAGATTAGTATTTAATGAGTGCAATTTTTAGTTCTTTATTCATGTTGTTTCTTTAAAAAAAATTAAAATAATAAATTTAATTATTTAATCTTATTGCTTATTTATACCAATTCAAAAACTTTGGAGGATTTTTATTGACAAAAGACTTGGTGATCGAAAATCAATTAGTGTCAATCAGTGGACAAGAAAACATTTTACAAAATTTAAAAGTGTGAAATTATTTCATCTTATGACACTCTAATCTAATTTGTAATTTTAAAATTTTTTAAAAAAATCCTAATACCGGATACATGGCTAATCTTTTGAAATCGGATCGAGTGCCAAACTTTTTGTAATTTTTTTAATGGAACAATTACAACAAATATATGATAAAGATTTAATCGCTTGCACAACATAAAGTTAATCTAAATCCTAATCTTTTAAAGATCTTATTGCATGTGTGCCTCTATAATGTTGTGCGAATGAACTTGATTTTGCATATGCATTCTTATATATCGAATAACAAGAAATGTTCTTAAGACTTAGCCACGTGGTTTAAAATAATTATATTTAGTAAGGTACATGAGTCTTCAAATCTTGAAAGAAATATAAAGATAAAAACTATTTCATTATGAGAATCAATCCAAATATGAGATCATGATAATTACTGGTAAAGCTAATTAAAAGGCTATACAATAATATGCATATGCTGCAACAGTAAAGATAGCAATTAATTAGCGAGTTGCTTCCTTGATTTCAATCCAGCAATCTCCATATTCTATGAAACTAGGCAATTTTTTCCTCATCAAATCGCAATCAAACAGAAACATGGGCCAATCTGTCTAACAAAGGGTCAAACAATGAAAACGAAAATAATTTATTTTAAAATGGAAGCGTCTAGGAGTTATTTTCACCATCAGTTTAGATGGTATCTGTAGAAATCTTATCCTATGGCCACCATGAAAAATCCATTGGGAGCTCATAAAACAATGGTTATTGCTACGTAGCAGATACTAATATAGATTCTCAAGTACGCATGTTGTATTTTACAAACTGTAAATTGGAGCAATTTTCGGATGTTTTTCGATCAAACAACGTTGTATTTCTTTGTTTTACTGTAGAATATGTGTAATTTTGTAATTTATATTTTTTAGAATCCCTTATACATCCACATGATTTTTATTATTACACTGAAAGCGTCTGAAATTAACTGGTATGTTTGATTTATATCCATCTTCAAAGAAGGGATGTAATTTCTTTATTAGACAAAAGGAAGAAAAAAAAGAATAAAGACAAGGTATACCTTATCTTGAGATTCTAATAAAGATAAGGAATTTTGAGGCCACCACCACTCACTAAAAAATCAAGTTATCAAATATTCTTGTTCTTTCTTGTAAGCAAACAAAGACGAGTTCACATTGCCAAAATGAAAATGAAGAGAGAAAGGGCCTGTGAAAAGCCATTCTTGGGCGATGGGGAATCCTTCCAAATTAAAGCTTGTCACAATCTCTTATAACCATTCTTTCTTTGATCTTTTTCACACTTTTTTTTCTCTTTATTTTCTTTTCATTTATTATATATTATCATGTGATTTCAAAATTGCCAATGAAGTATTCATCATGTTATCTTAAAATTTTGTCCAAAAAGCATTCTCCAATGAGAGTCCAAAAGTTATGTGAATGTGGATGGGAATTGATGATACATGAAACTTGCATTTTTAAAAAAGCAATGATTCAGATTAAGGATTCCATGAATGGTGGAAACGAATTAAAGTGATCAAAATCCAAGGTGGCCATTTTACTTTACAGGTTTTGTTGATGTGGCTTTACACCCTAATTCAAGAAATAATTAAGCTCAAGCGAAAGAAATCCCTATGACTGTATAGATACGACTTTAAGGCCTTGCGCAAACAGAAAATATGTTATAAAATTGATTCCTTAAAGTGAAATGAATCCATGCATAGAATTTTAACTTACAAAAGAAACGATGTGTGATGCACACGCAACAAGATTAATGGTTATGGACAGTTGAAATGTTCAAATCTACTTCTTATTATTTGTCTTTACTATATAGTTGGTACTTGGTAGTTGGTAGTTGGAACTCGGAACTCTATCATGCATGTGATGGAAGAAAAGAAAAAGAGATTTTGTGTAAAGTTATTTTGGCATATTAATGTTGAAAACATGTGAGTTTGTTGAAATCCGACTCAAAAGTTTAAATTGTAGGACCCGTTCACGTAAAATGTGGATAATTTTGATTTTTAATTCACGTGAGTTACCGAGAGATCGAGACATGACTCGGAAATGGTTAATTACTTTTAGTTCAATTGGATTTAGAGAGATCGACACACAATTTTATAGGATATGATCATTAGTTTTTATTTAAAAATAATGTCAGAAATCTGAATATTTTAAATTTCAATACTATATCATTTATCTATAGAATGATGAATATAAAAATTATTTATTCTTTTATTCTATTATTCAATTAATAAATGTCACATTAGTTAAGATTCAAATTAGTATTTAAATGTTGAAATATATAACAATACTCTTTTACTGCAATGATGAATATAGAATTACTTATTATTCTATTGGATAATGTTATTGGAATATTATCTTGTCACTTGGGCTGTGAGTTTATTATTATTATTATTATTAGAGAAATTATCATTCGTATACCCTTAGTTTACTCCTTTATCAAAAATATTATAACACTTTGAGGGTGTATCAATCGTCCACCCTAAGTTGACAAAATGTATCCGCCGTCCACCAAACAGTTACTTGTCGTTTAAATAGGATGACACCAGATGAGTAATTTGGTCTTTTCATATGATACAAATGATAATTTAAGGGTATACAAGTGATAATAAGAGAATTTAAGGGTATACAAATGATAATAAGAGAATTTAAGGGTATACAAATGATAATTTTTCTTTACTTTAATTTAAATTTTAAGAGTAAAATTATCAATTCGCTATAATTCCATTAACTTTCAAACGACAGCTAACGATTTGGTGGTCGGTAGATAGCTTTTGTCAATTTAAGGTAGACGATTGATACACCCTCAAAGTGTTGTAGTATTTTTGATAATATAACAAATATAGAGTATACGAATGATAATTTTCCTTATTGTTATTATTATTATTTATTAAAGAGTTAAAAGTAGTTTAATTAAACACACATTTAATTCATTAAAGTGTTGTTACATGAATATATATACGGGGTAAATACTCATTTGGTTTTTATATTTTAAAAAATATCTCAATACTCCCATAAAGTTATATATGTTACATTCTTAACCTTTATTTTTTTTCTTTCCTTTTACAATAATATCCTTCCAACAGTAGTCTTGACATTAGTTAATTTATTTATAAAAAAAATTAATCATCAAATTAACCAATAATTATTTATAAGTAAATTAACCATAAAGATCAGTGTGAAAGAAGTAGTATTTTTTTATACTTGTGCAACAATCGTACTAATAATTATTTATAAATAAATTAATATCAGTCAACTTAAAGCAATTTTCAATATCCTTACAATAATATTACTAATGATTATTTTATAAAAAATTAATTTACTAAATTAACTCTAATGCAAAATAATAGTTTAAAAGATTGTGTAACTTTTTATGTCACTTTCAAGATTAATTTGATAAATTATCATTTTTTATTAATATCCTGTAGAATATTGTTGCAAGGGTATCATTGTAAAAGGAAAAAAAAAATGCAGATAACAGAATAACATATTTAATAGAAAGGATATTTTGAGGTATCTTTTAAATATATGAGCCAATGAATACTTAACTAACAAATTTAGAGACTAAACAATCATTTATCCCCTTCTTTTTGGTTTATCGAAGTTGAAATTTTTTAATTTGATTTACATGGAAGACGTTACTCATCTAAATTTTAACTCAAGCAATGAACCTACTGACTTGGAAATTAATAGTGCTCGCGCAATTAACCTGTGTATCATCAACAATCAACAAATCGCCAACTAACGATGTAATCAATGAACGTAATTTAGCTGATAAGAAAATTTAATAGCTAAAGGCAAAAGTATCAGTGTACTATTGTGGTGTGTGTAAAATGTTCATTGTCTCTTTCAAAACCTAAGTTGATTTAATTGAACGCAAATTATCTCTTTTGTTGAAGGGTGAATAATTTTCGGTTTGATTCAAAGAAACCAAATTGAATCAGTGGAGAGACAGGGAAAAAATAAAAAATGTAATTGGGAGAAAAATGTTTCAAAAGAAATAAAGAGAACGTAGAAAGAAGAAGGCATATGACATTACGATTAATGGATTGGACTATACCTAGCTAATTTTAGGCTTCCCATTACTTAATTGTTCAGTCCACTCATTTGAAATGGGCCTCAATCATGATTATTTGCAGATTAGACCCACATTAAATGGCCCCCATTTAATTAGAGGGAAAATAAACCTCAAACACTTATGGAAAATAACTCAAAACTATCCTAACATTTCAAAAAAGATGTTTAGATTTCAAGTTATCAATAAATTTATTTTTAACTTGTAATTACCATTATCTCCCTCTACCATACAAATCAATATATTAACTTGTCCATTTTGCCTATAAATCATTAATAAAATTACAAACGTACCCTTATTTATGTTTGCTCATCATCAGATTCAAATTCTTCTTCTTCTTCTTCTTCATTAACAGGTGTTCGTGTCGTTGTTTATCAATAGGTTGGAATTTTGTTGTTCACGCCATTGTTCATCAACAGGATTGGAATCACTACAAGAAAATTGATAGTTTATTGCAAAAAATTTAGTCATTAAAGATAAAAAATTAGTCACCTTATATCTTTTATGACAAAAAATAAATTGTCACATGTTAGTCGTAGAAAGACCATCTTAAAAAGTTCTAGCGATCGACATTATTTTCGTCATGTTAAAAATATGTTTTTGTGACAACAATCATTGTCTTAAAATTAAGTTTAAATTGTTTCAAATGATATTCAAAATGGTCAAATTAGATATTAAAAAATGCAATCGATGACACTTCATATTTGTCACAATAAGTGGTTTATAGTGACTATAATATTTGTCTCAATACGTGGTTTATTGTGACTATAATATTTGTCTCAATATGTGATTTATAATAACTATAATATTTGTCTCAAGAGTGTGAAAATATAGTCTCAATAATTACTAAAAATCATAATTTTAGAGATTTGAAGATACAATTAGTGACGCTATTTTTTTTTTTGTTGAAGTTTACATATCGTGACTTTATATAATCATCTTAAGTAGTTGTCGTTTGTGACAATTTTTGCAAATACAAATGGCAATTAATTTAGTTTCAAATTTGTTTTAAGAACAATTTATATAGTCTCACATGAATTTTAATAACAATATGTAGCCATAGAATTTAAAATTTAATGACAAAAGAACTTTAAAGTGAAAAATATTATTAACATAAATCCATGAAATGGTATACAATTATCAGTTGTTGATACAATTATCGTTCCTTTAGTTAATCCAGAAATACTCAATCAATGGCAGCAAGCACAACTGAAATCCACAAAGCTTTTGCAACCCAGAAATCCCGCAAGTCAACCTTATACGACCTAGAAATCAAGTCCAACAACACTTGTATAAAGCAAAAAAACAACTCAATCAACCATAGGCAATTTTGCAAACCAAATAACCACAAATGAACCATGTAAATGACAAGAAATTAACCCAACCACAAATCAACGAAGTCAACATTTTATCATGCTCAATCCTCAATAGAAATTATGTTATTTCTTTCTTTTAAAGTATTTGTTAACATTTAGATTGGGCTCCTACGCCAAAAAAAAAAAAAAAAAAACACAAACACACACACACAGACACGCAGAACAACCTGCAATCTCCAACAATCATAAAGTTCATACATATGAGAAAATAATGCTTGATATTGATTTTTTAAAAAAAAAAGCAGAGAAAAGAAAAATGCAATTTATGAATATTCATAGAAAATGGAACTTTAGTTCGATTTTAATTCTCAAAAGGTTTTTGTAGCATGGTTCACATGTAACAAATAAAATCCAAACCAAATGACGTTTAGTCTTTTAGGTTGGCAAAAGCTACTGGACCAATCTCATGATTATCTTCAAGCTTGATACATATAAATGCATTCCAGAAAAATATGGATCCCAGGAAAATATATAATTTAAAATCTTTACTTACAGATTCGATAAAGTTCATTTTCTTATCATCATCATTTGTCTGCATTCGTCTCCTTCTATAATAATGCGGATCCTAATACCTTACATGATTTAAGAAGGGAACACAGTTGTATGAAGTTTTTTAGAATAAAGTTTCCAGTTAGATGAAAATTGGAAAGTTATTTCAGTTCAATTTCATACTTCTTAATAAGTGGCTTTCATATAATTAATTTTGAACTGTTAAAATATTAGGAATATTACCGAGGTCTGAAACTAAAAAATATTTATCAAAATAGATCAGATGGAAGGAGGTAAATATTGAATCCTGAATCAAATGACCTGCACCGTCTTTGTCTCCCATGATCATCATCATCACTGCTTTCAAGAACTAGATGGTGAATACCTTTCTTCTATAAAGGATCCAACAATAATAACAAACATTTGCTATGATTTTAGTGTCAATTTCAAAAGATATCTCTTACTTGAAAGGATGGTAATAACTCCAGTAAAGACAATAACAATTGAAAGCTATGAGAGTTGTCCTAAAAAGAACCCTAATTGAATACTTAACAGTAGCCTGCAAAGCAAATGATGCATCACCTTATGACCAACGTACAAATTATATAGCATAAACTCTTTTTTCAAGAACAAAATTCTGACACAGAATAGTATTGCATTTGATACCTTTGTCTTATCAATCACAAGTTCTACTTTAACCTGAATGATTTGGCAGCAAGCTTTGCACGATAATTATTCGAAAAACATATACAATATCGACTTCATCAGAGACCTATTAAAACCATCTTGAAAATGACTGCATTAATAAATCAAGAACATCAAAGCACTTAGAAACAAATCTAGCAAGCACCTAAACAAGTTCGATTCAAAAGCTATTGCAGCAAAAGACTTCCTCACACATGAAACAAAATAATTCAGTAATTAATAAATCATTTCAATTCGACGTAAAAGAAAATAATATATGGCTATCATTTCAGCCAAGATGTTTCTGTATTCTTTTTCATTTTTTGAGCTATTTTACACTTAATTCTTTTTCACACATTCCCTAATTCAAGTTAAGTATTAGATATAAAATCTTAAATCTTTTTTCATTTGAAGCAACTATTGTTGTGCAAATTTTATTGAACTCGTAAGTGCACGAATCCATTGTAGTATAGATCAATGGTGACGAGTGTCGATTCCAAGAGGGGGTGTATTTTAATTATATGTAGAATTAATTTTCTATGAGGATGGTTTGATTTGTGGTGAAAGTAATTTAGATTATCCTAAAATTTGAATTAAAATGGCGGAAATGAATTGAAGTGAAATCTATTGAAATAACGTATTTGGGTATCTGGATCTGCATCAACATGCACCATGGGCTAAATATTCCTTATTAATGCCAATTAAATTATGAAGGGGGATTCCACTCCTCATGAACCACACTCTAATCAATCTGGTGCTAAGGGCTTATCGTGCCAAATAATAATAACTTTGTACTAGGGAGTCGGTGAAACCAGGGCGGTATCTAGACAAGATTATTATTATTTATCGACGAAAAGTCAAAACATCCACAAAAATTAGAGGGGAAGAGAAAGTAAATTTACCAAATAAAGCCCATGACACATGTTGAGACTTCACTTTCAAACCAAGCTTGAAAGAAAATTAGCTACTCATAATTGAACTAGGAGCAAAATGAAAATTTATTAAAATACGTAGAAAATACAAGATGGAGAAGGAATTACAAAAAATGGAGCCCAAAAATAGATTCAGGGATGCCAAATTAGGGGGATAGAGCCCATTTTTATAGATACATTAAGTAAATTATGGCCATCGGATTAAAAACATTTTGGACGCTCAAGATTACGCCACGTTATCAGTCAACAGTACACGGTTTAAATAGTAACACGTTTTGACCACGCGGTTTGAATAGTAACGCGGTTTGCATAGTGACGCGGTTTGGTCGAAAATAATCTTGTGTATATGCATGTACCGTACGCGTGATTTTTGGTCCATTAACATGTTGCCACGTCACCGATCAACAGTACATAAGAATTTTAGTCCAACAGGATCGTGACATCTCATCAGTCAATGTCACATCATCGGTCAATGCCACGTTATCGATCCGTCTATGTGAACAGTGTCGTGAACAGTAACGTAGACAATACCGTACATGTGAATAGTACCGTACATGTGAACAATGTCATTTTTCCTTTTATGCTCCTCATAAGGTTTTCGACTGTCCTGAGTTCAAAAGTGATGTCCGTTTTGCTATCTGAACTTCGTTCATTGTAAAATGACCATGATGCCCCTAAAATACATAAAATACTTAATTAAAATAAAATACACATAATTAAATTACAAAAGACTAAAATACATAGAAGTAGAAGTGTTAGTAAGACTTGAAATATAAAATGACGATTTTCTCCTTTATAAATATACATTTTCTAACACTCAACACACCCCCCAACCAGCTTATTGTTAGTCCCTAACAAATAAAGCGAAAACAAAATTCAAATCCAAAATATTTTTTTTTAAACACTCGTGTTTATTCAATCAGACTAATGATAGTAATCAAATAAAAGTATAAGCATTATCTTCGGTTTAAAGAAACATCACACCCACATAAAACAATCCACATGAATTAGCCTAGTAGACTTTGTCACAACTACTTTCAAGAATGACATGTCAAACCCCAAAATATCATTGGAAGTAGTGACACTCTCACAAGGAAATTAAACCCAATAAAAATAGTACTCGGTACTCCAATGAATGGTAAATTGAGAGAAAATAATAAAGAAATATTATCACACACTCTCACCAAGATGAAAGAAATATGCCCACAACTTAGAAATAATACGATTTTAAGTCAAACAAAAATGCTAGTCAACCCAATTTATTAATTTTTTTTAATGCATCACTACATCTTTTTAGCTCATATAACTAGCTTCTACTTCAGACTATAGCTCCCTAAAACTATGAAGGACTTTTATTAGGATGTAACGTAAGCTAAGGACATGGCTAACAAAGGAGGAGAAATAAGGAAAACAAAATATATGTTTGAGAAAAAGTAGAGTTATTTTGGAAATTACAAGGTGCATTTTGCTTATTTGTTATTTTTTTTTTCTCTTTTTTTTTAAACAACAATTTTTTTTTTGTTTGGCACAACTTCACCGAACAAAATAATTATTTACTTTTTTCTCAAACGGGTCAAAGATGACCTTTCCATTGTCTTATAGGGCTCTAAATAATCTTTCATATCTACTAGTTAAATGGACCACAAGATGTAGCAACACATATTTTTTTTCTCTTTTTTTATTTTATTTAACTTTTTTTTAAGGATTGACTCAAAGGAAATCTAGAAATCATGTATAAAATAATAAACTACTAAGTTGTATGAAGAATGAGCAAAAATTGTTATTCTCCAAGAAAAATGATAGGCTCAAAAACGCCCTTGGTATTCATTATGACATGTGCATTCCTTCAAGCAACTCATATTTGTCTCCGACATCAACATGTAGAGTAGCAAACATGGCGTAACATCACTTAAGACCAAAGATAATATAAATACTAAAATTTAAAAGTCATCATGTCATCCAATGTTAAAACAAATCACACAATTTTTTTTTGTTCAAACAACATTCTACCCCCCAACCTGTTCTAAACATGAAAAGAAAATATGCATGTAGAAATGTGAAAATGATGCAGAAAAACTAATTAGAAAAGTTACACTTAAAATGATAGAAAAAGAAAATGAGTTTTTTTTTTTTTAACTAAGAAGATGCGTTTCTAGAGTCACTACACTCCATATTCAGCCATCCTCGACTTAAAAATTTGAAAGTGTATATTTATAAAGGAGAAATTAGAAAGAAGAAGAAAAATGATTGTCAAAACTTAATAAAGAAAAAGAAAATGTATGGAATTTTTTTTTTTAAACGAAGAAGATGCGTTTCTAGAGTAATTACACTCCATATTCAGTCATCTTTAACACAAAAAGTTAGTCACGGTTAGTCTCTACAACAAAAAAATTAGTAAAAAGTTAACCAAAATTCCACAATTGTCGACTATTCCCTCCCCTCAACCAGAACGAAACATTGTCCTCAATGTTTTAAACGAAAGAAGTAGAGTTTAGAAGACATCACCTATGTGGTGTAACACAGAAGAAAATATTTACAAGCGGAGAGTTAAATCTAATTTGTACTTCTTACTGCGGCTACTGTTACCATCATTATTTGGACGCTCCAACACAAAGGTCCAGGGGTTTGGCTCCGATCTATAAACGATGGGTTCCTGATGAATGTGCAGATGAGCCCAAGATGCTAATGTGATAAGTGTCTCTAGAGTTGTAAGATCTCTTGGTAGGAAAATAAAAGCAGCAGCATGATTAAGCATTTCAGTTATTCTTTCTTGCATACCTGAGACGATTAACTCTTCTCCAGTCGGTGAGTCAGACAAATTGCCCAAAGGTTTTAGGGCTCTTGGGATGATGCCTAACACTTGACTTCCTTTGACAAAAGCAGCTTCTGAGACCAATTTTGATAGCACTCAGTTACATCCTCCATACACCAATTGTAATTTTCTCTCTGCTATGCTTCGACAAAGATCTATGGCTGCCTCAACGAACTCTTTATGTTTGTCATAGTTAAATCCAGAAAGCACACAAATATTCTTGAATTGTCTATTGGGAGTAGCTGTCATTGGGATACTTCTCAAAAATAAATTGTGAGTACTGGACAAAAAATCATATTTAAGAATCATAGTGACAGTGGGTCACAGTTGTGTATGAGGTAGCATGTCAATGTCAATTAACGCGTAAAGCACATGGCTCGATAGTAAAAAAACAAACAGTAAAAAGAAAAAAATGATAAAATAAAATTAGTAAAGACAATAATGCAAATGATAAAATAACAGTGAAATAAAACAACAATGAAGTAAAATGATATTATAGGTAGTTGCGATTGTGGCTCACATTTTCCTCTAGTTTTACGTCCAGAAATGGATTGAACGCCCTCTATGGGTCGAGGATAGGCTTCCTATATAGTTTTCTTATAAACTGATAAACAAGGTCGTTTATAGTCAGATTCCCGAGACTATATCGTGCATGCTCTTTTTAGAATGATGGTCATAACTGGAGAATCGCTC
The DNA here is from genome assembly GCA_034663535.1 of Citrus x limon. Taxonomy (NCBI): domain Eukaryota; kingdom Viridiplantae; phylum Streptophyta; class Magnoliopsida; order Sapindales; family Rutaceae; genus Citrus; species Citrus x limon. Next base: position 28,985,036 of record CM067997.1, read on the forward strand.
CTTGTACATATCCACTGGGATACGTTTCAAGAGACAAAAGAATATCATCTAATGACTCCTTATTCAAGTCATCCTTAATGAATTGAATCTTATCTTCCCTGTTATTAGACACCATTCCTAAAGAACATGATTTTTTATCGCATCTCATTCTGGTACACTTATGACAGGCAACATAAAGTCTTCGAGCTCTTCATTTTCTTGCGTAATTTTCTTTACCACAACCAGGCATGTATGCAATAAATTTAGGAGGCAACTCACCTGCCAAACGTACTTTGGCCTCGATTAATCAGCGGATGTCAGCAGGTATGTTATTCCTCATAAGCAATTGCATGCGTTCGGACCGAACTTTATAGATTGTAAAGAGAGCATTATGAGGAAGTGAAGGGAATTGATTGTGAAACTTTGCTAGAATCTCGTTCATGTCCATACCTTCGCCTCAGAATATCAGTTATTATGGGAAACTGAAGTAACCGACTTGATTGTCACAGAGTACCGTTATCCGCTACTTCACCAGGGTAACAAACTAAAGCACACAAACAAAGAAATAAAATAAAACACACAAAGAAAATTACAATCGTCCTCTTATTGAATTTACCTCAAGCTCCAACTGGATGTTGTAGACATCTCCTTCAATGTCTCTGAGTTGGCTTTCTAAATCCTCAACATGGGATACTAACTTGGTGGTTGTAGAGCCCAAATATGATGTGTTTTACAAAATCGAATCTGCATTTTGAGATGAGATTTTACACGTTGAAGCGGTCTAAGAATGTCCATGAGGATCTGTTTAGCTATGGTACTCATGATTAACAATGATAAGAGAAAACTTAATGGTTAAACAAACACTCTTATGCAAAAATAATGTCAATTAGCAAAAGAATAATAAAAAGAAAGAAAAAATCAAATCACCGAAAAGAATGAAAAATCTCAATTCAAATCTGGTGGGTCACTCAAATTTATTTCGGTATCCTCTCCATGTGATTGGTACTCTAGATATGACTTTAATATTTGACCATTAACTTTAAACATGACACTGTTTTTTGGGTCCTTAATTTCAATTGCCCCATGTAGAAAAACAGTATGAACAATAAAGGGGCCAGACCATCAAGAGCGTAATTTACCTGCGAATAGGTGTAAGCGAGAATTGAATAAAAGCACTTTCTGACCTGGAGTGAAATATTTTCTCATAATTTGCTTGTCATTCGCTGCTTGTAAATCTTGGCATTTTCATATGCATCATTGCGAATTTCTTCAAGTTCTAGCAGCTATAATCTTCTTTTTTAGCTAGCTTGCTACATGTCAAAGTTGAATTTCTTGATGGCTCAATATGCACGATGCTCGAGTTCCACGGGTAGGTGACAAGATTTTTCATATACTAGCATGTAGGGTGACATCCCAATCGGGGTCTTGAAAGTCATTTTTTATGCCTATAATGCATCATGAAGTCTTAATGACAATCTTTTCTGTTTGGCGTCACCGTCTTTTCTAATATGTGCTTTATTTCTCAATTGGAGATCTCAACTTGGCCACTGATTTGCAGATGATATGGGGTCGCCACTTTATGAGTGATGGAATACTTTGTCAAAAGAGTTTTGAATGTTTTGTTACAAAAGTGGACACTACCATCACTGATTATTACTCGAGGGAATCCAAAACATGAAACAATGTTGCTTTTCAAAAATCCTATCACCACCTTGTGATCATTGGTTCGACATGGAATTGCTTCTACTTATTTTGATACGTAGTCAACAGCAACCAATATGTATTGATGGCCAAAAGAAAAGGGAAAAGGTCCCATGAAGTCGATATCCCATACATAAAAAATCTCAACCGCTAAAATCAGATTTAGTGGCATCATATTCCTTCGTGTAATACTCTCCATTCGTTGACACCTATCACATGAAGAACAAAAGGTGTAAGCATCTCGAAATATAGTTGGCCAATAGAAACCACATTGTAAAACTTTAGTAACCGTTTTCTTAGCACTGAAATGGCCTCCACAAGCTTGTTCATGGCAGAATGAAATGATATTTTGAATTTTACTTTCTGGGACACATCATCTAACAATTGGATCTGCATAATACTTGAACAAATAAGGGTCATCCCAAAAGAAATTCTTTATTTTCGCAAAAAAATTGGCTTTGTCTTGCTTGGTCCAATGCTCTAGAAGTTGACTTGTAACAAGGTAATAAACTATATCAGCATACCATAGTAATACTTCCACACTCATTAATTGTTCATCTGGAAATGACTCATTCAATGTTAATGGTTCTGTAATTGTGTCAAAATTGAGACGAGAGAGATGGTCTGCCACAGCATTTTCTATGCCTTTTTTATCTTTAAATTTTAAGTCAAATTCCTACAAAAGTAACCCCCAACGAATTAGTCTAGTTTTTGCATCTTTTTTTGTGAGAAGATATTTAAGAGCAGCATGATCTGTGAATACAATTATTGTACAACCAATGAGATAAGATCGAAATTTCTTTAATGCAAACACTACTGCTAGTGTTTCTTTTTCAGTAGTTGAATAGTTCAAATGTGCATCATTCAATGTCATACTAGCATAGTAAATAACATGGGGAATTCGATCCACTCTTTGTCCTAAAACTGCTCATACTGCATAATCAGATGCATCACACATGAACTCGAATGGTAAACTCCAGTTTGGGGGCTGAATGATAGGTGATAATGTCAACAACTGCTTTAGTTTTTCAAATGCCATAAGACATAAATCATTAAAGATAAAAGGTACATCCTTAACAAGTAGATTGCATAAGGGTCTAGAAACTTTGCTAAAATCTTTAATGAAACGTCTATAAAAACCAGCATGCTCAAGGAAATATCTTACTTCTCTGACTGTTTTAGGTGGAGGAAGATTGGAAATGAGATCCACCTTGGCTTTATCAACCTCAATACCTTTGCTCAAAATGATGTGACCGAGAATAATACCTTGTTTTACCATAAAATGACACTTCTCTCAATTTAAGACTAAGTTCTTCTCGATACATCTCTGTAGAACTAGTGTTAGATGATGTAAACATTGATTAAATGAGTCACAAAAAATAGAAAAATCATCCATAAAGACTTCAAGGAATTGTTCAACCATATCAGAAAAAATGCTTAACATGCATCGTTGAAATGTAGCAAGTGCATTACATAATCCAAATGACATTCTCATATATGCAAAAGTGTCAAAAGGGCAAGTGAAAGTAGTTTTCTCTTGATCTTTTGGTGCTATAGGAATTTGATTATATCCTGAGTAGCTATATAGAAAGTAATAAAATTCATGCCTTGCTAATATATCAAATATTTGATCGATAAATGGTAAAGGAAAAAAGTCTTTACGTGTGACAGAATTCAACTTTCTATAATCAATACATACACGCCATCCTATAGTTGCTCTAGTTGGTATCAATTCATTTTCAGCATTGATAACTACTGTGACTCCTGACTTTTTAAGGACAACTTGCACATGACTGACTCATGAACTATCAAAAATGGAGTAAATGATACTTGCGTCTAATAGTTTAAGGATTTCAGTTCTAACAATTTCTTTCATATTAGGGTTTAACTAACGTCGCATTTCCTTAGTAAGTTTAGCATTTTCATCAAGGTGAATATAATGCATGCAGTCTACTGGGTTTATACATTTTATGTCGGTTATAGTCCATCATAATGTTCCTTTGTGCTTTTTTAAAACATCCAACAGCTTACCTTTTTGTTCGTCATTTAGGGATGATGAGATGATTACCGGCAGAGTACTTTCTTATCCCAAAAATGCATATTCCAAAGTGTTGGGCAATGGTTTGTGCTCGAGTTTCGGTGGTGATTCTGATGATGTGATGAGTTTATTCTCTGATAGTGCTAGTTGTTCAACTCTTGACTTCTATTTATTAGTGTCCATGGATGGTGCTGAGTCAAGTAGGGCGTTGACCTCATCGACCGATCTGTCAATATCAAAATCCAAACCAAAGTGAGTTAAGCATGTTTATAAAGGGTCATCACTAAAGTTTGAAAGAAAAGTATTATCAACTAATGTTTCTATTAAATACACATCAACAATTCCATCATCTGCATTGAGAGGTTGCTTGACAATGTTGAAAATGTTTAGCTCCATAGACATGTTGCAGAAGGACAACTGCATATTTCCAGTCCTGCATTAAATGTAAGCATCGGTAGTTGCCAAAAAAGGTCGACCTAGGATAATGAGGATGTGCTTCCTTGAATCCTGAATTGGTTGAGTGTCAATTACAATGAAATCAACAGGAAAATAAAACTTGTCTACTTGAATAAGCACTTCCTCCACAATACCACGAGGTATTTTCGTGGATCGATCTGCAAGCTGTAACACCACTAGAGTTGGGTGTAATTCTCCCAGTCCAAGTTTCACAAAAACTGAGTAAGGTAGCAAATTTACACTAGCTCATAAATCCAACAAAGCATTCTCAATTATGTGGTTTCTTATACTACATGAGATAGTAAGGGAACCTGGGTCTTTGCATTTTAGAGGAATTTTGTGTTGGAGTATAGAACTAACGTTTTCTGTTAAAAATACATTTTTTTTAACATGAATATTTCTCTTTTTAGTACAAAGGTCCTTAAAAAACTTGGCATAAGATGGAATTTATTTTATAACATCAAGTAAAGGGATATTAATACTTATCTGTTTGAAGATTTCAAGAATCTCACCTGTGGACTTTCCTTTCTTTCCTTTAGCTAACCTCTGAGGAAATGGAGCTTTAGGAACGTATTCTCATGGGTTGATTTCTTCTTTCTCCTCCGATGGTGAGTCATCAACGTTCACATGTACAATTTGATTTGTTTTTGTCACCGATATCTCCACTTTGTTGTCGATTTCTTTCCCTTTTCGTAAGGTCATGACGGCTTTGACCTCTCAATGCTGTTGTGGTGAACTGGTACTTACTTCATGCACTCCTTTCGGATTAGGAACTGGTTGACTCAGAAACTTGCCTTTCTCAACAGTCATTGCCAAGGTCTGAACTGAAGAGGCAAATTGTCCCACCATCTTCTCGAGACTTGAAACTGATTGGGCTTGTGAGTTGAAGCCCGCTCTCATCTCATTTCGTAGTTCATGAATGGTGCGGTTCTACTGCTCGATCGTGGAGTGAGTTACATTCTTGAAATTCTGGAATGCATCCTCCCATGGTCTGCGTTGAGAGTAATTTGGATTTTGATTGTATGGTCTAAATGGTGGCTGTGAGGTTTGAGGAACTTGGGGAATTTATTGCATTGGTGGATTTGGAGCTGCTGGTCCACTTTATTGGAATCCTTGAGACCATGAAAAATTTGGGTGGTCTCTCCATCCAGGGTTATATGTGTCTGAGTGTGGGTTGTAATTAGATGGTTTTCTGATTATACTTATGGCATTGGCTTGATCTGAGTATGAGTCATGGTCATGTGGCTCTGTTGATTTAGCAGTCGATAACGATGCTATTTGTCGAGAGAGGCCTTCAATTATTGCTTTGACTTCTTTAATTTCTGAACTTGACTTGCCAATGTGAACCTCATTCACTCCTTTAATTCTTTTAGTATTCCTGAGTGATCGACTCATTTGTTGGGAATTATCCACTTGTCGCTAGAAGAATTCCCAAATCTCTTATGCATCTTTTGACATTAGCTCTCTTCCACTTGTTGTCATTAGCCATTCTTGCACATGTGGCAATAATCCCTCCAAAAAGTATTGACATTGGTGCCATTTCTCGTACCCATGATGTGGACACTTCAAGAGTAGCCTATTGAATCGCTCCCATGTTTCGAAAAACTGTTCGTCTTCTCTCTGGGTAAACTCTAAAATTTCCCTATGAATAGCATTTGTTTTATGCACTGGGAAGTATTTATTCAAAAATTTTGTTATCATTTGTTTCCATGATGTAGTGCCATTAGCAGGCAATGTATTAAACCATGAACGAGCTCGATCTTTTAAAGAAAATGTGAATAATCTGAGTTTAACATCATCGTCTGAAAAATTTTCATATTTAAAAGTTTGACAAACAGCATGACAATTATTCAAATGATTATATGGATCCTCATTTTCTAAGCCATAAAATGTTGGGAGACAATTTAGCACACTAGATTTGAGTTCAAAACTCCTAACAGCTACATTTGGGTATCTTATGCAAGATGTGCTCAAATTAGCAAAGAGACTGAAGTAGTCCTTAAATGGGCTCTCCTGTGGTGCTTGTTGTTGTTGCAAATCCATTTCACTTTATTTTTAATTGCAACGTGTTTGTGTGTGTAAAGTGTTTTTTTGAGTTCAAGGTCTATAGGCTCAAGATTAGGTAATAATGATCTATGACCATGCATGCAAAGAACACAAAAAAAGGGAACAAAACAAATAAAACTAAAGAAGAGAGAGAAATTACGATACTAACCTTATCGCGTTGTTACAACCTTTCTATAAAAACACACTAAAAAAAATACGTGAAATAAATTAACTAAAAATAAATTAATAAGATAAACAAAAAATTACAAAGAGAAATAACTTGAAAATTAAATTACAGAACTTTAAAGAACAGAAAAAGAAAAGAAATTCTTACCTCTAAATGCATTTTTTTTTTAAATAACAAGAAAATTATTAAAAAAATTATTTACAAAAATTAATTCTATAAATTAAAATAACCTACCTCCCCGGCAACGGCACCAAAAACTTATTGTGTAAATTTTATTGAACTTGCAAGTGCACGAACTATTGTAGTATAGATCAATGATGACGAGTGTCGATCCCACGAGAAGGTGGATTTTAATTATATGTAGAATTAATTTTCTATGAGGATAGTTGGATTTGTAGTGAAAGTAATTTAGATTATCTTAAAATTTGAATTAAAATGGCGGAAATGAATTGAAGTGAAATCTATTGAAATGACGTACTTGGGTATCTGGATCTGCATCAACATGCACCATGGACTAAATATTCCTTATTAATGTCAATTAAATCATGAAGGGGGATTTCACTTCTCATGAACCACACTCTAATCAATATGGTGCTAAAGGCTTATCGTGCCAAATAATAATAACCTTGTACTAGGGAGCCGGTGAAACCATGGCAGTATCTAGACAAGATTATTATTATTTGTCGACAAAAAGTCAAAACATCTACAAAACTTAGAGGGGAAGAGAAAGTAAATTTACCAAATAAAGCCCATGACACATGTTGAGACTTCACTTTCAACCCAAGCTTGAAAGAAAATTAGCTACTCATAATTGAATTATGAGCAAAATGAGAATTTATTAAAATAATAGAAAATACAAGATGGAGAAGGAATTACAGAAAATGGAGCCCAAAAATAGATTCAGGGATGCCAAATTAGGGGGGAGAGCCCCCTTTTTATAGATACATTGAGTAAATTATGACTATCGGATTAAAAATATTTTGGACGCTCAGGATTGCGTCACGTCCTCAGTCAACAGTACACGGTTTGACCACACGGTTTGAATAGTAACACGTTTTGACCACGCGGTTTGAATAGTTACGCGGTTTGCACAGTAACGCGTTTTGGTTAAAAATAATCTTGTGTATATGCATGTACCGCACGTGTGATTTTTAGTCCACTAACATGCTGCCACGTCACCGATCAACAGTACATAATAATTTTAGTCCAACAGGATCGTGACACTTCATCAGTCAATGTCACATCATCGGTCAATGCCACGTTATCGATCCGTCTATGTGAACAGTGTCGTGAACAGTAATGTAGACAATATCGTACATGTGAATAGTACCGTACATGTGAACAATGTCATTTTTCCTTTTATGCTCCTTCTAAGGTTTTCGACTGTCCTGAGTTCAAAAGTGATGTCCATTTTGCTGTCTGAACTCTCGTTCATTGTAAAATTACCATGATACCCCTAAAATACATAAAATACTTAATTAAAATAAAACACACATAATTAAATTACAAGAGACTAAAATATATAAAAGTAGAAGTGTTAGTAAGACTTGAAATATAAAATGACAATTTTCTCCTTTATAAATATACATTTTCTAATACTCAACAACTATCACATTTAGTTAGCAATCCATATAATCATATAGTATTATTCATTGTTGTTACTTTGGTTAGTTTCCTAGCAAACAAATAGGGTAAGCGAAAATTACCTAGTTGGAGAAGTTTCCAAAAACTCGCCGGAAGAGAAAGAAGTATTGTGAGATTAGCAATTGAAGAGAGAGAATGTTAACTAAAATTATTAACTCCCAAGCACCGACGAGCACCCGTGTATTTTCGTCGCCACCAAAAAGCAGCCAGAAACAGTTACACGAAGTCGTGATTTCTCCCGTAAAGCGTCACCATGATCGGTAAGGTCCATCGGATTTTAGACCCACTACCACATGCGTTTTACTCTTCACAACAACCCCTTCAAAATCTGATCACTACCATTGCCCAGAAGCCATCAGAATTGCTCCGGCCAACTAGCAAAATTGCACGGGTCGTGGATCTCGACCCACCGCATCCTCGCGCGCATCGGCACTACCAACACTTCCATCATTCTTCGCATGGCTTGAAGTTTCTTCAATCGAACAATGATGACTTATTTAAGCGGGAGGCTAAGTGCTATGAGTTAAGTGAGAGGTTAAGGTGATGGTGGCTGTGAATGCTTTATTTTCTTCACCTGTAAGTAAGAGTTAGGTTGTGTTGTTATTAAGGTTTAGGCCGTGTTGTTATTATTATTTTTTCTTTAGTGTTGTAAAGTTCGTCAAAAAAACAAAAAAGTATGATACTAAATAACGTGCCAAAAAAAATCGTGAATTATTTGTGACAAAAAACTAGGGTCCTAAAATTAGCCAACACCCTATTAGCTTTCGAGACTAATATTTTTTGTCACAAATGGTTTGATTAATTTTACATCCCTCTTTTAGTTACGAAATAATTGTGTCACCTATGATTATATTTCGCTACCATATTTTTTTTCATTAAAGATGATATTTTGTCAGAAAATGATCAATTCTGGAGGGAATTTTTTGCGCTAAAAATGCATGCCGTTTTACGAGTAATTTTATATTTGTCATAAAACATTTGATTAGGTGGACAATTAATGGGTCTCAAAACAAATATTATTCATTACAAAATATAACATGAGTTAGGACGAGATTATTGTGACGATTTTTTAAAATCGTCACAATAAGTACTATTTTAAGACAAAAATTTAATGTCTCTAACATCCGTTGTATCGTCATCACAATTTAATCTACTTTCATCATCAACAAGTGTTATGTCTTCATTGTCATCATTTGAACAATATGCTTCATTGTCATTATCAACATTTTCGTAGGTTCCGGTACAAGCAGCGACTAGGCACGACCAGCAACACAAACAATAGGTGGGACAGTTCAGTAAAAGATTTGTGATTTTTTATAGGGAATATTAAAATACCAAAGAGATCTGTGCTGTTTTTTTGAAAATTAGATTTATTTCCCGAAAATTTAAATCTTTTTTAACACTATTATATATTCCTTCTTATTATGAAAAAAAAAAGTTTAATTTATTATGTTCGCTCATCCTTATTCAAAATTTAAAGTTGTACATTAACTACGTATAAAAACTTAGTCGATTGCACTGTTCCTGATGATCATGAATCTCCTCCAATGATTTCACTCCATTGATTTTAATTTCTAACCTTGCTTTTTCTCAATGTTGATAATTTCTTCTTTCAAGAGAATTGAATTCCCTAATTTTGGTTTCAATCTGCAGCAATTAGAATTATAAATAAGTCGATAGATTCGTCAACAAGAAATTAGAGCATGAACAAGAAAGCTAGTAATTTTACCATTTGCGAGAATTCAAATTAAGCTTCTGTGCAGCCTATGTCAGTTACAAGTATCTCTAACAATAAAAGCTTATTGTACCTTTTATTTTTTAAATTTAATTATGCTTGTTTTCTAGTGGAAAATGGTACATTTTGTGATTTTTGGAGGAGGGTTTTTGGGTTAAATTTACTAAATAGAAGCCATCTATTTGGGTTAAACTAATAATTTTTGTCTTTTTCCCTAAATGTTTGGGTTGTATAAGTTGTTTTCCCTTATTTAAATTTACTAAATAGAAGCCATCTTCTTGTTCAAGTTATTATAATCTCTATCTCGTTTTCATACTCGAATCTCATCATGTCCTTGTGCCGAGTAAAAGTTCGCTTAGTCCCCACATTATTAGTTTTAAAAATATCTCAAAACATCCTTACCGTTAAATATTAACATCACTGTCGTTATTTTTTGTTCCTTTTGCCTTGCTTTTACTATATTAACTCTTATAATAGTGTTTCTTTTTTTGGACATTAATAAAAAGAAAAAAAAAACTTAAATTACTAATTTAACCCAAAAATAAAATAAAAATAAAAGGAGCATATATTAATTTTTGTGGAAGCTCACGTATGTCCAAAAAAATAATATTGTAAAAAAATTAAGCTACCAATTTTTTGGGACATTAATAAAAATTAATATATTAACTCTTTAGAAGACTGTTGCACGAAAACTAATATATATTATTTTATTGTATTTTATTTTTGTGATTAAATTGGTAATTTAATTTTTTCTTTTTATTAATATCTATAAAAAATTGTAAGAGGGTAATATTATAAAATCAAGTTAAAATGAACAAAAAGTAACGACAAGGTGTCAATAATTTAACGACAATGATGTTTTGAGGTATTTTAAAAAACATTTAGATTAAATAGGCACTAACCTCAAAATATAGGGACTAAACGAGCTTTTACTCTTCTCGTGCCTATCTCTAAATGCATTATTCTTTTTAAGTGTTACATATGAAAATATATTACTTTTAATTTTGCAAATAAAAATAAAATTTTGAAATAAATTAAAATAACTCCACGACTGACACACTAAAAGTTGTCCAAAAACACAAATAATTGAGTGAAATAATGTGAAGAATAGTGGTGTATCTCAAAGTAAGTTAAGAAGAGAAAAGAAGGAACGAATACAAGGAAAGACTTGTACGTGGCTTGTTAGACTGATAGTGCAGACTGATAGAGCTCCCATTCAGGTTAACTATCAGAATATATGTCATCGGTTTCTCGTCTACATATAGTGAATTCCAAAAAGTTTTGTCAAAATTGTGGAAGCTGCCTTGGCAAAAACTAGTTTTCAAAAGGTTATTAAACTGATTCTGAAAACAATGTTAGTTAAAAACACTTTTAAACTCTTGATTTACTCCCAAAAATGATATCTTAACACATTATAGGTAAAATGGGCCAACGAAGACCGTGTTTAAAAAGAATGTGTCAGAAAATCAGTAGAAATCTCTACTAAGTTCTTATTATTTTTGTAAAAAACAAAAACCTATTTTTTAAAAACTTTTCCTCCAAACTATTTTCCCTTGAATAATAACAAGGAAATCCTTTTGTTAATACCTTAAATATAATTTATACTTTTGTTAACTAAGCAAGACTTCAAAACCCGAAAGATAAATAAAACAATACTTTGTACTAAAAAACAAAAGCAATAAAAAGTTACTTATTCATAGACACTTAGCAACCCTTGAGACATTTAGCTCTTTCAGATATCAACTAGAAAGCTCTTATCAAGTAAATAAATTTGATAAAACTAAAGAAATTAAATTTACTAACTTGATAAGAGCTTTCTAGTCGATATCTGAAAGAGCTAAATGTCTCAAGGGTTGCTAAGTGTCTATGAATAAGTAACTTTTTATTGCTTTTGTTTTTTAGTACAAAGTATTGTTTTATTTATCTTTTGAGTTCAAAAGTCTTCCCTAGTTAACGAAAGTATGAATTATATTTAAAATATTAACAAAAGACGGTCCATGTTATTATTCAAGGGAAAAGAGTTTGGAGGGAAATTTTTTGAAAAATGAGTTTTGTTTTTGACAAAAATAATAAGAACTTAGTATAGGTTTCTTTTTAAAAACAGTCTCAGTTGGCCCATTTAGCCGTTAATGTGTTGAGAATGCATTCTTGGGCGTGAATCAGGAGTTTAAAAGTGTTTTTAACCAGTATGTTTTCAGAATTAGTTTAATAAATTTTGAAAAGCCAATTTTTGTCAAGGCAGCTTTCGCAATTCTTACAAAACTTTTTAGGAATTCGTTGTATACAGGCAGGAAACCGGCGACATGTATTCTGATGGTTAATGCAAATGGGGACTGTATCAATTTGCACTAGTAATTAATTATAAAAGATTAAACGATAATACTTTAGATAATAGTTATAAAATCCCCAATAAAAATGAGCAAGTAAACTATAGACAAAATGCTAGATTTTTTTTCTAAAATTGATTGTAAAAGTGGTTTGACAAATACGACTGCATGAAGACTATGTTCAATAGACAGCTTTCAGTTGTTCAGAGTGACATTTTGAATGGTCAACAATGACCTTTGGAATAAAAAATGCACCACGAGTTTTTCAAGATAGGATAGATAAAATATTAAAATCTTTTTCAAAATTTGGTATAGTTTATATAAATGATATTCTTCTTTTTAGTCATAATAAATTCATGCATATAACTCACTAAAATAAAAATTTAGATTGTTTAAAAAAATAATAATATAGTAATTTCTAAAAAGAAAATTGAATTATTAAAATAAAAAATAAAGTTTTTTGGACTAACAATAGATAGAGGAACTATAAAATTACAACCACATATAATTAATAAGATATTAGAATTTCCAAATAAAGTAGAAGCTATTAAAGAACTACAAAAATTTTAAGATTATTAAACTATAGTAGGAAATTTATACCAAACCGTAGTACATTAATAAGACTTTTATATAATAAATTAAGTAAAACTGACAAAAGTACTTTAATAGCAAAGATATAAAACTAATTCAAAAGCTTAAAAGAATAGTTAGAAATCTTAAGTCATTATTATTACCAATAGATAGTTACTATAAAATTATATAAATTGATGCAAATAGTTTAGGATGGGTGGGAATATTAATATAAGAGTAATGATACAGCCACAAACTCTTGTATAAATTTATTTTGTACAAACTAACGTGGCATTAATTCATTGGTTGGATGAAAATATAAAATAATAAAAACAAATCATGTGGGCCAAGTCATATTTAATTCAACCAATCTTATCATGCCACATCAGTTTGTACAAAATAAATTTGTCTAAGAGTTTGTGGCTATATCATTACTCTTAATATAAAAGCCGAATAAAGATAGCTCAAAAGAGAATGAAGAAATAACAATATGTATTAATGGAAAATTTATAGAAATAGAAAGTAGAAAGTCAAGTACATAATTAGAAATTTTAGGAATAATAAATTCTTTCAACTCATTTCATTTGTACATACAAAATGATACATTTACAATAAGAACCTATTACAATAATATAAAAGAATTTCATAAAAAATACAAAAGAAAAATTTTGAGAAGAAAAATTATTTTATTAGTAAAAGATGGATATATACTTTTTAAAAGTAATAGCAGGTAGAGAATATAAAGCAAAATTTGAACATTAGTAGGTAAGACTAATTATTCAATTATTATTTTGCAGAAATGGAGCGATATATGAATTTCAGTCCAATAAAACTTAGACAGTTTCCTTCAGGAACAAATTTAAGTTTCAAAAGTAAATATCAATTATTAGACAGTCAATAATGTATCTTAGACAATTTGTGGAGTTGTAATAACCTACAAGATAAATTAAAAGTAGCCAATGCACTCATGAATTATTTTAGACAGATTAATGAGCATGTAGAAAGTAATCATTTTGCATTTTTTGAATTAGTCAGAGGTAAACAACTAGGCATTTATAGTCAGTGATAATTGACCTAACAATCCATTATCATGATCCATACTAAAGAGGTTTTTCTACATTTCATAAAGTAATAGAATTCGTTAGACAAAAGATAGGACCAAATTACCATGTCAGCCATTTAATTAACCCTTTAAATAATGCGTCAACATCATCAAATAGATAGTTAAATAATTCTTTAGATAATGCATCATCATCATCATCATCCATACAGTTTTAAAACCATTGTGAAGTCATGACACACACAGTTAGAAAGTTTAATGATACTAGATATTATTTAGACAATAAAGTAAATGCATAAAGACAAAAATAATTGCATTAGAAAGGGCTAAATAGAATTATTTAGACATCTCACATTTCAAGATAAATATGATACATTAGACATTCATATCATAATAGGCAGAATAAACAAAAAATAATAAGAAAAGAATGGGATGAACTTGAGAAATGGAAATTTTCTCTTCTTCCAAAGAGTGAATATCCACTTCCAATCTAATTAAAAAAAAAAAACAAGAAGTAGTAAAAATAGCTTTAGACAAACAAATACATATTATAAAATTTTTAAATGATCTAGTTATATCAAAAGTAAATATTAATGGTTTAAGTATTATATGGGATACTCAGTATAAAACTAAGAATTTAAATTGTCCTAGAAAAGATCCATTGTGTGAATCAGTTCCTTTAGAAAGATTTGTTTGTAAATGTCGTCTTATTTATAGTATATCATCAGTTTGTATAAATCTAGCCAGATATGAACTGCTAGAGATAGAATACAAAAAAGAAAAAATAGTTTTAACACCAACTTTACTATTAGATTATGGTTTATTAGGTCAAGTAGCCTAAAAAACTTTTGCCACAACAAATAACCAGCTTGTAGAATTATACGTAGATAGTAAAACACTAGAATGGGATGAGTTTGGAGTCATACTAGTCCAATATACAATAGCAGTAAGATTTCATAAATTTAAAACCTTCACTTTTTGGAACAAAATTTCCTTGGCCTTGTAGACGATTTAGTATAAAAGAGTAGCTTAAACATTAAACTAGTAAAGTAATAGGTAGATAGTTATATTGGGCGTATTATAAGCTTGAAAACTATATCCTGATCACTAAAGATGTAGTCTAAAAGATTTGCTCTAAACATCCCCTTCTGGAAGTATCCTTCTTCACTAAAACCAAATACATAAGATTGGTAGAGCAATGTGCTAAAGAATTCAAAGCAGAAACATAAAGCTCAGAAAGAACAACAAGAATTGGATCTACGAGAAGTTGAATGGTGGGATGATTTGGGAAGTGAAGAAGCAGACAACATAGAAAGCGATATGGATGATTAGCCAACATTATCTAGCTAGTAATAGTCAAAAGTCAAAGTAGCAAGACTTTATCAAAGTCACGTGTTACAAAAGCCTTTTCTTTACTCACTACTTGACAAGGCAAAAACTGTTAAGACATATTTCTTGTTTTGTCATTTTATTACCAATAATGAATAAGTTGTGAGTTAGCTTAAAAAACTGCAGTCGGTCACTATTTACCGACAGTTAGTCACCATAAAATTGCAATAGCTAGTCAATCTTTTTACTATTTACCTTTTTAATTATTCATTGGCCAATTGCCACATGTAAAGTGTAGTCTTAAAGCTTGTCATTTGTACACAGAGTCATAAATTGTAGAAATAATTGTATCGAGTCCTTAGTTGTATATATTAGGGATGGCAAATAAACCCAGACTTGGCCCAAATTTAGACAAACCTGAATATTCCAATCTAGGTTTAACCCACACCGAATGTTAAAAGAACCAAGATTCGACAGTAAAATTTTAAACCCAGACGTATCTAGGCCTGGTTCCGGGTTTACTTGAACCCGAATATCCGAAACTCGAACTTGGATATTTTATTTTTGAAATTAAGTAAACAATTAATTTTAAGTATAAAAACAAAAAAAAAACCTTAAAGCACTGTAGTTGCTTGTTTTCCTCTCCCTCAATCTTATTGATGACTTAACCCCACAAAGTCCTAGTTCATCGTCGCCAATTGGTATCAAATTATCATCATCATCAATTCATCTTCAATTAAGCATCCCATTCATGACTTGTTGCCTTTCATCTTCATATTCATTACTTTGGCTTTCTTTGAAGTTAGTGAGTTTCGATTCTCTTTAGCATTATTTTACACCACCATCGTTTTTTACTCGGTTCCTCCAATACTTTTCACCCTATCATTAATTCATCATCAATCGTCAATCACCATCACGACATCATAATTTTGTCACCCTGCTTCGCAAAGTAGCTGACTGTTGTTAAAGTTCATCATTCCCTAATTTCTTTATGAAACAAATCTACCTCTATAACTTGATGGCTTGTAAGGATGATTATGTTTGAAAATTGAATATGTATGCTCTGTTATTATTCGGCTTCTTGGTTTTTATCTCTAATTATTTGATTTTGAATTGTTTTTCATTTATTATTGTTAACAAATTAGAGATTTAGAAAAGGAAATGACTGAAGAAAGAGATGGAAACTTGTATTTAAAATACTAACTAGGAAACCCAAGAGGGGGTGAATTGGTTTTCTAAAAATTTAAGCAACAAAGAACCTTAATGCAATTTAAACAAAGTAATCAAATTCGAAATAAACAAAATTTTGTGCAATGAAAAATAAAGAGATAGAGTAAGAGAGAGCAAACACGCAATTTTTAAGTGGTTCAGTCAACCCCGCCTACGTTCACGCCTCCAAGCTCACCGGACTTGAGGATTCCCCTATCCAAGCCTCCAAGGCTTCAAGAACTTTTACAATTGACTTCACAGGTGTCAAACAACCTTTACAACAAGAGATTATCTCAAATCTCTTAACCCAAGTGTTTCCTACACTCACCCAAGTGTTTCCCACACTTACACTTTCTTAAATACAAGATTTTTCTCACACACAATCTATGTGTTTACAAAAATATGCTTAAGGTGTGATTTAAAGAATGAATGAACAATTTAAAGTTCAAGAAATATTGTATTCTCAATAATATGCTCTCTGGCATTTCTTGGATTCAGTATTCACTTTGATTTGGATCTAATGCAGCCCTTTTATAGTTGAAACTGAAAACTAGTCATTATTGATTTTTTTATAAAAAGTCAAATTACCATTAAGCCTTATCGGATCACCGTTTTGACTTGAGCAAGTTACCGTTGTGTTATAATTTCAAATTATCGGATCACCGTTAGTTTTCATAAACTAAACTTCAATTCTGTTCTATGTCAGTTAGCCGTTTTCTCCTAAACGGTTAGTCATTTGCTACAGTAAAATTATTTTCTAAAATTATAGTTTTACCCCAAAACTTGTTATAATTATACTATATCCCAAATCTTCATAAAACTTTACAAATAGGTTCATTTTCAGAGTTTCGAAACAATACTTGTTGATTTTAAGGTTTTCAAAACTTTTCCAATTAGACCATGAACTTGAAAAACAACCAATTTCATAAAATCATTTTTTCTTTAAGTATAAAATATTTTTATTATGAAAATAATGATTTATTTAAAATGTTTGAAAAGTACTATGAGCTTTTAAAAGTTTAATCATTTTTAATCTTGTTTGTTATCATTAAAATCATCATTATGAATACATATATGTTAACAGTATTTCTTTAGCAAACATTCGGGTTCTCAACTCGCAATTTGAAAACCCAGAATTTTCCAGGTTCAACTCGGTTTAAATCCGAATTTAGTATTGCAAATTGTCATCTAGGTTCGAAACTAGCAGGTCTAAACCCGAACCTGGACCCAGATTTTGAGATCCCTAGTATATATAGACCTCTCAAGAAGAGAGAGAGAGAGAGAGAGAGAGAGAGAGAGAGAGGGAGGGGGGGAGAAGGATCAAGATTAGAAAAAAAAAAAAAAACAAAGAGTCAATACTTTATACTCAAAAACAAAAGTTAAAAAAAAATCTTATTAATAGACACTTAGCAATCTTTTATATACTCAACAATCTTTTAGACATCAACTAAAAAACTCTTATCAAGTAAGTAAATTTAATTTCTTTAGTGGTATTTATCTTTCGGGTTCAGAAGACTCGCTTAGTTAACGAAAGTATAAATTATATTTAAAGTATTAACAAAAGGCGGTCATTATTATTATTCAAGGGAAAAGAGTTTGGAGATTTTTTTTTTTTGAAAAATAGGTTTTTGTTTTTGACAAAAATAATAAGAACTTAGTAGAAGTTTCTGTTGATTTTCTGAAAGTTTCTTTTTTAAACATGGTCTCATTGGTCCGTTTAGCCATTAATGTGTTATGAAGGTATTTTTGGGTGTGAGTTAGGAGTTTAAAAGTATTTTTAACTGGCATATTTTCATAATTAGTTTAATAAACTTTGGAAAACGAGTTTTTGCCAAGGCAACTTCCGCGGTTTTGACAAAACTTTTTGGGAATTCACCGTATATAGGCGGGAAACTGCCGACATATATTCTAATGGTTAACCTGAATGGGAGCTATATCAGTCTACACTGCCGGTCTAACAAGCCACATACATGTCTTCCCTTGTATTCTTTCCTTCTTTCCTCTTCTTTGGATCAAGAGCAGAAAAAATAAAACAGTCAATACTTGTACTAAAAAACAAAAGCAATAAAAAAAAATTTATTCATGGACACTTAGCAATCTTTAAGACATCAACTAGAAAGCTCTTATCAAGTAAGTAAATTTAATTTCTCTAGTTTTATTTATTTTTTGGGTTCAAAAGTCTTACCTAGTTAATGAGGGTATAAATTATATTTAAAGAATTAACAAAGGCAGTCCTTATTATTATTAGAGAAAAGAGTTTGGAGGAAAAGTTTTTGAAAATTGAGTTTTTATTTTTGACAAAAATAATGAGAACATTGTAGAGCTTTCTGCTAATTTTTTGAAAGTCTTTTTTAGACATGGTCTTCGTTGACCCATTTAGCCATTAATGTGTTGATAAAACGTTTTTTGGTGTGAGTTAGGAGCTTAAAAGTATTTTTAATCATGTTTTCAAAATCTGTTTAATAAACTTTGGAAAGTCGGTTTTTATCAATTCAGTTTTCACAGATTTCACAAATTTTTTTGGGAATTCACTATATATAGATAGAAAGTCGGCGACATATATTCTAATGGTTAATCCGAATAAGAATTATATCAATCTGCACTGCCAATCTATCCAGCCACGTACAAGCCTTCCCCTGTATCCTTCTTTTCTCTTCTTTAAAGAATGAAGAAAAAATAGCAATTTTTTTGTTAAGACTCTTTAGATTAGGACAATACAAACTAACGCGTATAAGTGCGGACATCCTCATCAATTCTAATGCGGACGCCACTAAAAGATGAAAGGTCGTGAACTCTTACCCGCATGCCAATACTAGAAATAAATTTAAAAAAAAAAAAAAAAAAAAATTCCCCATTACTTCGGTTAGAAAATAGTTTTGGTTAGGATATGGGCCAAATGCAAAGCCTATCTCGGGCCTATAAAATTGCACGGATTTTGAGGCCTTTCCACTTTTATTTAACCCTCTTCTTTCCGCTTTGTTTTAACACCCTCGACCTTCGGTGTCTAGAGCAGAGAATATTTGGTCGAGTGAAAATAGAGATTTAATGGGAATTGCATAGACGATTGATAGAACACTAGGACGAAAGCTAGAATAACAATTTTAAGCTATAATATTTATATTTATCACTATTTACAAGGGATAGTATTCTCTTTAATTAGATGCATGATTTGGATTTTTTTCATCTTACCTACTTAAATATCCAATTCATAATCGATTTTTATCATCATAAAATAAAATTTGTGGTTTGGTATAGGAAAAAGACTCCAATCAACTTCAAATAAGTTCACTTTAAATTAAAACTAATTAAGCATATTCATGCTTTTAGACCTACCTAAACACTAGCTTTATTATCATTAATGTTTATTCTTTTGGTTTCTTTCAGTTCTTGAGTGTGACAATAAATCTTTGTTAGGTTTTCTTCTTCAACGGTTGTAAGCTCTTTAAAGCAAAATCCCACCACATTATAAAGCTTTCGATATCCTCTAGTTTATCTTTCTTGTCGAATGTCAATTTACCAGATTAAAATCTTTTCAAATTCTTCCACCTTTTTTACGAATGTCTTTTGATATAGAATTTTCTTTACATTATTGTGTCCATTAGATTCATATGACACTTGGAAAAAGTTTAATCTTTTTGAGAATTAGTGTGGTAGTTCAAAATGTACATTATCTACTGACTTTAAATAACCCTAAAATGCTATTTTAAATTGACGG
The DNA here is from genome assembly GCA_034663535.1 of Citrus x limon. Classification (NCBI taxonomy): domain Eukaryota; kingdom Viridiplantae; phylum Streptophyta; class Magnoliopsida; order Sapindales; family Rutaceae; genus Citrus; species Citrus x limon. Next base: position 29,005,032 of record CM067997.1, read on the forward strand.
CCAAGAATTTACTAGTTGCTTTCCAAGATGTGATTTCTCTTTTAGCATCATTTGTTTGTTCTTTTTTAATCACTTTTTTTTTATACATTTGACCCATTTCAACTAACGTCCTATATTTCAATTATTAATGACTGAATAAGAAATAATTATGCTGAGACATTCATATTTTTATGGTAATAAAGCTCGGGTTCATTAAAAAAATGGCCAATTGGAACAAACATTTGTTTTAATAAATTTATTGCTTTCGATAGAATTTCTTTTCAGACTGACGAGAAATGCTAGAGTGTTTCTTACAAACAAATTTTACGTATATATTTCTATCAACAAGATTAATTCAAACTCCCAAAAAAAAATCATTTTAGTTAATCATATTTTTTAAAACTCAATAATTAAAGCATCAATCCTTGCTCCTTCGAGTTTGGAAATTGTAACAGCTAACTAATTAATTAATTTTAGCAATAACAAGGAATATGTATACTCAACGAAAAAGATTTTTCAAAACCTAAAATTAAAATTTTCCCTAGTCGATGACACGAAGAAAAAGGAAAAAAAAAATGTTTGCTTCCATAACTCATAATCATCTTGGGTCCAAAAGTAAAAATCTTCATTTAGAAACAATAATTAAATTAAACAGGTAAAAATCTCGACCCACTCATAAGAAAATAATAATAATGATGATGCTTGATGAAATGTGAAGAGCAGAACCGCGAAGGATCCCACAATGAGATTTTGTGGCAATTTTATTGTCATATCGAGACCAATAATACCAGTTTGCATGCTTCAAAATTCATTAAATTATACAAATCATTAACATATGTGTAGTATTCTTTTCACCTTCCCACTTTGAAAATATGATTATGTGAGGGAATTTTTAGTTCCAGAACCCATAAGTAAAAATATCAAAAAAATAAAAAATAGATAGAGAATAAAATTAATCAAACAACATAAGAATTTATATAAAAAGTTTCTATATTGGAGAAAAACCACGACTGCCAAGGACAACGAGAAAAAAACCCATCATGTGAAAAATTATTAGAATCACTCTAGTATTTTTCTCACACCCAAAACTCCAATAACACATAATCTCTCGATAGACCTATTGTTTATTTCACATTAGAAATTGTCTACTTGTATAAAACTAATTGTTGTATTATGCCAATAAATGAACCCAATCTTCCTATATATATTGATTATTTCTTGTAGGAGAAATATTCATTTTCTTATACTAGTTGTACCCTCCTTGAATAAATCAAGTTCCAAAGTGAAAATTACTTATTTTTAAAATATGAATTCTATTAAAGAAGAAAATATCTTAAAAAATCTTGATTGAAAAATAAGATGTATTTTCTAACAATTATAAATAAAATTAAAATATAACTATGATCAGCTTATTGATAAAATAGAAATGAAAGTACAAAAACAAAGTTAAAGTACATTAATCGCAACGTGGCATATCTAAAAGTGATAAGTTAGCTGCTAATTGTAATCTCTCTCAAATCTTTTGCTTGATCTAGCCATGCAACCTTTGATTCTTTTTCTCACTCTTTAAGCACTCGAATTAGGTGATGATGTAAAAGCATTGCTTAAATTTGGACCACCAAATGAAGAGGATTATTCTTTATTAATAAAATCTATTTGGTAACGTGATTTGGTCCAAAGATCATGATATATCGTCTCAGGGTCAGGGATCTTTCTTTTCTAATAAATACAAATATTTTAATTTTCTTTTTTTCTGTCCAATTTGGTATCGATTAGGGCATATTTGACTCAGGATGCGGCCTGAAAGTTCTCAAGTTGATAGCAATAATTTGGTCAATTTGGCCACTCATAATAGGCATCAAATACTCAGGTTTTAGTCAACTTTAATTATTTGGAATTTTCAATGAAGAGTTTTGTTAGGTGAGAAGAATAAAAATCAACATATTACTTATGGTCGCAAGTTTAGAATCTACGTAATTAATTCAATAGTTGAAAGAGAATATAAAATAATAAAAATAAATCATGTGAACTAAAAAAATATTAAATTCAACTAATTTAATCATGTCATTTTAATTTGGATAAAATAAATTTATACAACACTTTGTAACTCTATTATTATTCTATTCTTATTTGATTCATTTTCACTTTTTTAAATTCATTAATCTTAATGTATTATCCAATCGGTGTCGTTGTTAGAGCTGGCAAAATTTGACACGACCCGATTACCCGACACGAACACGACATAAATAAATAGGTATGGGTCGTCAAATTTAACACGATTATTAAATGGGTCGGGTCCGGGTCAATACGATTTTTTTCCGTGTCGGGTTTGGGTTAAAATTCTTGACACATTTACCCGATCAATGACCCGATTATATTTTCTATTTTAAAATAATTTACATATTCTTATAATTAAAACTCAAATATTAAAGATGATTTTTTTTATTCTTTAAAAGGGTGAATATAAAAACAGTGTTTTATTTATAAAATTTTACATACATTTAGAGCTTCAATAGTGTAAATGTGTAAAAATTGATAGACATGTATATTTTATAATATTGATATATAATATTATATATATAAAATTAAAACCTCAATAGTGTAAATGTTTAATATATTGGTAGATATATATATTTTATAATATCGATAAATTATGTATGTATGTATGTATGTATGTATGTATTTATGTACATACGTATGTATGATAGTGTGTAAATATTTTATGTAACTTTTGTTCAATATATAGATATTAAACGAGTTATTGGGTAATCCGATTATTTTTTCCTGTCGGGTTTGAGTCTCAATATTTTGACACGATTATTAAATGGGTCGGGTTTGGGTCGACCTAAATTTGACACGATACGAAACTGACACGACACGAACACAACCTGATAACCTGTTTTGCCAGCTCTAGTCGTTGTAATTGAAATTCTAGAACTTTTGATAAAATGAATGGAACATGATATATATACCGAGGTGGATAGAAGAAGAAAGGTATCATAATAATGAACTTCATCATACTTTTTTTAAATCACTAATTAAAATGTGTTTGGTATGTCAAATTACACTCAATATCCTTTTTGTCAAGACTAGAATAGAATTGGAATCAATGACGAAACTATAATTCAATATTAGACCGAGCTAAATTGCAAAATTTTAATTAATTATATAGTTGAGGGAAGATCACATGAAAAAAAAATCAATTTTTCGATATCAAGCAAAAATTGGATGGAAGGAAGCCGTAATTTGTATAAATTATATTTTAATAAACTAAACACTAGAGGACTTACATGAAATTTTACAGGGACCAGCCTGGCTATTTATTGGTTGCTTCACCAGTCAGAAATTTGCATAAATTTCTAGCGCCACTGGCCATACAGAAGTGTTACACACACATATAAATATTTGTTATTTAGAGCTGCTAATTTTTTTAGCCGCTATGTCTGTATATTTCTTGGGACCCTAACTCCAATTTTAATTCTCGATAGATATTTGTTATTTCGAGTGTGCCACGAGTCAAGGTACGCAATTATATGTACTTAAGCCAAGAAGTAATTAACTTAAAAGCATGATTAAAGAATACATATTCCCCATGTGCAAGAGAGGCTACTACATGTTCAAGATCAAGAGCCGTATTGAATTACACTTTCATGATTAATCTTTAATGACTCAAAATTTGGGCGCTCAAGAACTTCAAAGATGACTGGACGATCTATCGGCTCCGCCCACTAATCATATATACACAAATTTAGAAATGTGTTAATAATTGACTAATATTTTTTCCTTGACTTTCCTTGACTAATAATGAGTCAACTTAAGCAAATGATGGATTGCACGATCACAATCATGACCCAATTTTCAATTGAAAAAATTTAAGCCAGAAATTGGAGATAACAAATCTACAAGTTACTGAACATGCGTGTATTTCTATATATGGAATTATTGATTAAATCAATAAAACAAACTGCTCAAGATGAATAACTTGAAGATTAGAATATTTATATGAGATCAACGAGGTCAGTTGACTGCTTTTATTATCTTTCTGCGTTAACAATCAACTTAATATACAAAACTTTCTAAACTCAAAAGTAGTACTACCCCCCCCCCCCCCCCTCCCCCCCCCAAAAAAAAATCCAAATGCAATAATTATGGGATTCATCTTCCATAATGATTTTATTTCTTAATTGTCATAGTTATTATAAACTATAATAATCTTTATTATTGTCATTTCTGAATGCCGTAATAGTTTCATATATGTATCTTGGAGAGGCTTAATTCACAATGACACCCTTCGGGAAAATAACAATAACAACAATTACATATACGATATGCTTATACTAATTTAGAAAGATTGTTTGAAGATTTGGTCCTCTTAACGTTATACTTTGATATTCTAATCCAAATTTACATAATATTTTTTGGACATTGACCCAGATAAAATCACCGCTATAACGTTTGGACCCCAAGATTTTTAATTCTGCTTACCCCATGTCGGATTAAGTAAAATTTTTCATTTGGTTAAGGGAAAAAGTCATTTTCAATCCTAGAGTTTGATATAATATCTCATTTCATTCTTACTTTTTAAATAATGACTCATTTCATCCTCATTTTTCAAATAATAGTCGAAAATATCCTTCTGCAAATTTTCAATTAGTTTATTTTATAATTCATTAAGGGCAAAATAAAATTTTCAGTTAAATAAATGCAAACTATTTTAAAATAAAAATATGAAAACAATCAATTAATATCTGACTTTCTACATGAATTTAAAATTTAAGAATTTCTTAATGAAACAAAAATAACACTAAAGAATATGCAACACACACACACACTCCCTCATACACACCCAATAATAATAATAATAATAATAATAATCTTCAATCAGGAACAATCACTATCCATGTTAAGGTCAAGGATAAGTTAAAAGATTAAAAAAAATACACTCTAATGCAATCTATTTTATTCTATAGTATTTTGGAATATATTTTTATATCTTTAGTGTGTATTTTTTTTAAAGTAAACGAAGGGGTCTATGTTTACTTTTAGTAGAATAACGATATTAATTGATTATTTATTTATTTATCTTAACCATATTAAAGTCAAGGATAAGATAAAGGATTTTAAAAAATCATTCTAGTGCCTGTAAAATCTATAGTTTTTTATTTGTCCTATACATACATACATATATATATATATATATATATATATATATATATATATATATATTACATATTATTTAGTGTTATTATTGTTTATTTATTAAGTTATCCTTAAATTTTAAATTTATGAAGAAAGGCATGTTTTTTTTATTGTGTTTGAGAGCTTATTTTAAAATACTTTATCATTATTTGAAAATCATATTTTACTTTCAATGAATTATACAGTATACTAATAGTAAATTAATGGAAGAGCGCTTTGGCCTATTGTTTAAAAAGTATGGATAAAATGAATTATTATTTAAATAGTAAGAATGAAATAGGCTATTATATCAAATCTTAGGGGTGAAAATGATATTTATCTTTTTAATAATATCTCTTAATATTATTTTTGCTTGACCACTTGTTATTAATTAAATACTATCATTTTGTTAAGACTTATCTTTAGTATTAACATAAGAGTTTAAATTACTAGCTTAAACTTTTGGACCTCATGGTTTAATAATAGGAGCCATTACCCTAAAATATGTGGTAATAGAGTCAAAGTACATGTCAGCTAACTTTGTCTAATCATTTTGTCTTAACTAATTTCTAATGTCATTTGATAATTTTTGTGGTCAATTTTTAGGCTTCTATCTTGGTTTCTCTATTTGCATTACCTAAATAAACCTATTAATTGAGGATATGTGAAGATTGACTATATTAATGTTGGACCCTCCCGAGTAGTTTAAACCTTAAAGTCTTCATTAAACAACTTAACTAAGATATCTTAGGATAAATAGTTGGTATTCTTTATAGTTTTAGTTAAGTGCCCGTTAAGTCTCTATATTTTAAAAAATGACTCAAGGCACTCTTACTCATAATTATATTTCAATCCTACCTTACTTTTTCTTTACTTTTATAGCAATACTCTTATAACAATATTCTTCGAGATATTAATAAGAACAAAAAATTGAATTTATCAAATTACCTTAAAAATAAAGTAAAAATTATTTGTTATTATTTTACTTTTAAGATTAGTTTGGTAAATTAATTTTTTACAAAAAAAAATATTAGTAAGATTTTTTCAGGTGTGTTAAACATTGCCTCCGCTTAGTTGGGTATAATTTTTCAAATGGAAATTATTTATTGTTAGTAGAGCATTTACAAATAGAGGTTCCACCAAAATATTTCACTTGTTTGATTGTTAGTAAGAAATTTTATTAAAAATTATAAAATTACTTTAATAGGTAATTTTTTTAAAGTTATGTTATGAAAAGAATGAAATAAGATGGTCAAATAAGTTTAAAATATTTAATATTTTAAAAATTTTAACATTTAAAACAAATTTTCAACCTCTCTCCTAAAAGCCCAAAATTTGAGTTTTGCTAGTAGAGGCAAATTAACTTATTTAATATTCAACAGCTCTTCTTAAAAAATAAAAACAAAACAAAACAACAACAAAACTTGATAAGAGCTTATGCAATCATTAGATGAGTTATATCAAATAAGCACTTAAATTGGCTGCTATTAGTTTATTTATGAATAATAATTAGTAGGATTGTCGCAAGGATATGAAAAACAATAGTTGTTGAATACTGATATTTATTTCTTAATTTACTAATAAGTAAATTAAATAGAATAAAAAATTAATGTAAAAATATTGTTATAAGGAAAATATTATAAAAAGCAACACAAAAAAATAAGGATAAGACTTAAGAGTATAACATTATTAGTAATAGAGGTATCCTGAGGCATTTTTCAAAATATAGTGATTAAATGGCATTTAAGTTAAAATATAAAGATTAAACGAGTATTTATCCAATTATTTTATATTAGCAATTATAAATTTATTTTCATTCATGTAAAAGAATTAGTAAACAATTGTTATACCGATTAATGTTACACATTACCGACATCCCTCCTTGTCAATTTCCGTTAATCGACATAGAGTTGTGTTATTATTATTATTATTATTATTATTATTATTATTATTATTATTATTATTATTATTATTATTATTATTTATCACTGATATCTTCATTATCGACATTGATTATTATGAAAAGATTAGGAAAAAGAATGTGATTAACATCCAATGATCTACTATTAGCTAATGACTTGTTCTTTCTCTCAAATCATTTTGCAGATAAGTGCTTAGAAAACTAGACGTTATACCATACTCGGAGTTAGCTTTTTTCTTAACTTTTATTCATATCAAATCATGATTTATGTAAACTTTATAGTCCCCAATAGGGTTAATTTCACTTTTTTACACTCAAAAGCAATAACTATTTGATAATTTTCTATAAAGAAAATTTTCTATTTGTTGTTAGTTCTTAATTTAATGTCGACATAGATGTTGCTTCAGTGGAAGTCCATCATGCCAACGTGTTACTTACTAGGAGTCGGTCCCATTACACATCAAAATCACCAACTGTTTCCGTTAATGGATTTTATTAAAGGAGAACAAAAATATAAAAGGTTGAGTTTTATCTTCAAATCCTTGCTTCATCTCTTAATTGCCTTTTTATCTACACGATAACAAAAGTGGGATAATTAATAATACTCAACAAACCAAATGAAGATAAAAAGATAAAACACATGGAGGCTTGGAGATTCATCAGGAAAAAGTCCAAAAATAAAAAATAACGAAAAATCACATATTATAAGTTGTGAAGGATCAGCCGACCATTTATTTTTAGGATAAGGCATTGATAATGTTAATGATAAAATTGTGCTCATTTTGTTGATGATGATGATGATGATGATTTTTTATGATGGCAATTTTGATGTTATGATTACCATTGTTCACAAGGGACAAATTTTGGAGACCCATGATAGATTGAGAGGGGATAAGCATTAATCTCTAAAAGAAGCATAACAAATTAAAAAGCAATTTTATCTAAAGTGTAATTTTGCCAAAAATAGTAGAATTCAAATGCTACTAGAACTTTGAAGTTTGAACTTCTTTTCAAGCCTTCGGTGGGAAATTTTGTGCATGTTCTTTTGGTTTCTAGTTGTAAATTGTGGTTATTTAACAACAGTGATATGATGATTGTCCTCTAACTCTAAGGAAGAAATTAACATTTGAGAGTAAGGAAGAAATTAACATTTTCTCTCAAATGAGCTTAGTTGAATAACACCAATATACAAATAGAAATTAAGGCCAATTTCATAGGTTCATTCATAAAAGTATGATCGATATTGTGTAATTTTTATTATGAGTTTATATTTGTTTTATGTATAGTATAAATAAATTGATTGAAAATAAAAGTAAAAGTACATGCATAATATATTGTTAATTCTGTACGTATAGAGTATGCTTCATGGATACTTGCCAATGATTAAAGTAATTGAAAGAGAGACAAGAAATATTAATTGATTAATAACCACGGTGACGATACGATAAAAAGAAAAAAGCGTAGAAAATGATAACTGGAGATACAAATGTGGATATTCCTCAAGAAAAAAAAGGAAAAAAAAAATTCAAAGAGGAAAAGGAGATCAATGAAACACCTAATACAGACAAACAAAAAGAAAATTTATGTACTTTGAATTGAATTACTCTATACATTTTTTTTATTTTTATGATCAACCTTTTGGCAAAAAATTTATATAACTTTTCGCGAGTATATTATTATTCTTTGGTTATGAATTTTACACAAGTAAAAAAGCAATCAACTTAAACATCGTGAAAAGAATAATTTAATGAAAAGCAAAAGAAGAAGAATCGATATGTGGCAATATATTAACGAAAGAATCGCTCTTTAAGTTGCGGCCCAGCACCATGAGCCGACCTTTATTTTCAAAGAAAGGCAGCTTTCTCACGTCATTAATTTTTCTTTTCTTTTCTTTTTTTCTTTCTCATTGAATTCGTTAATTCTTTCTTAATTTATTTCTAGGGTTCTCGCCGAATCATTCTTTGTTTTATTCTAGTTCATCAAGGTTATTATTTGTTTAACCAAATCACCAATTAAACCGTCAACACAATCTAAGAAAATATGTTATATGTATGTAGAGGAGTTAAGATCAAGTTCAGGATCCCAAATTTTATTAAAGTATTAGATAAATTGATTATGGTGTGAATATACTTTTATATTGTTGTTAATTTTTTGATAATATTGTAAAAATATGTTCATACTATTGTCAACTCGTCCCATATTATAAGTCTAGATTGAAAAATTAAAGTAATTATCTAATAAGAAATTCTTAAGTCATGAAGTAAATTAAAAAAAATAAATGACAAACATAATTAAAAAAAATAAAAGACGAACATAATAGACTGTTATTTTTCCTTGTAGTATATTGGAGTGTGTGTTTATTTATTTTTTTAACTTACCGGTTACTTTAATAACTTCAGGATCCCTCATTAAAAAAATATTCTATATATATTGCAAGAAAACTCTTTATAAATTTATTAAAAGAATATTATTGGGGAATAATATAAATTTAAAAATTTTAATGATTTTCTATCATTACAAGAGTCTTTAATAACAGTGGATTCCATCGAGATTTAACCCCCCCCCCCCCCAAAAACAATGCTTAAATTTAAATAAAAAAAAAGATCTCCAAGGTAGCATTTGTTTTTTTATCTGAAATCTGAATAAATATGAATTAGTCTGAATTCTGAATAGTGCTAATTGTCTGAATCGGAATAGCATGTTTTTTTTTTTTTTGTCTGAATCACTAAAATAAATATTAAGTTATTTTTTTAACTTAAAAAAATTTGAAAAATAGTATTTTTACATCTGTGCCCTTACAAATTATAATTGTAAACAACTAGTAATATCTCAAAAAAAATCATAAATGAGACAATATATTTTCATAGCATAATCATGCTCAATTGAATACAACCTTTTAATATTCTAAATTAGTATATGTTAATCAATTTTATTGTTTTTATGATGTTTTATGAGAAAAATATTTATTAAAGATTATAAAGATAAATAATTCTAATTTAAAGAAACAAGAAATAAAAATAATAATTGTCTACTACTATATTATCATAAGCCATGGAGATGAGTAATAATACTAATTATTAAACTTATTTAGGTATGGATGAAAATTAATTAATTAGATAGAGATATTTTGGAGAATTTTTTTAATGATGTCATTCAGACTTTTTAAATTAAGTAAAAAACTAAAAAAATTAGTTTAATAATTTAATGACATAATGACTGAAAATTTTCATTAAATTAAAAAAAAAAACAAACGGACTTAATGACTTAATGACTTAATTGACTGCAATTAAGTCAATTAAGTCATTAAGTAAAAAAACAAACGACCCTTAACATATAATAGTAAAAAATTAAATAATACATTTCACTTCCTCATTTTTTATCGTAATTAATTATTCAGTCTCCTATCTGAATTTTTCTTAAAAATCACAATTGTTTGGCATCTCATAATTTTTTCGGCCATTACAATTTATAACCAGCATTTAATTTGATATTATTATTAGGGAAATTATCATTGCACCACTTCTATTTTTTCTTATGTTCATCCAACCACTACAAAATTTTAACATGTTCTCTACACCACATTTCTTTTTAAATTTGTATCAATTAGTCACTTTTGCACTAACACGGTTAAATAATTTAAACGAAATGATAATTTTACCCCTAAATAAATTAAAAGACCATTTAATCTTATAAAAGCTTTGAAAAATAAATGACCATTTTATCTTATAAAAATACCCCTAATTTTAATAAAAATAAATAAATCCCAAATAGTGGTACTCAGCTGATTTTTATTAAATTTAGATTTTTCAAAATTTTAATAATTATTTTTATTAAAAAATTATAATTTAGCAAAATTTTAATAAAAAATAATTGAATTTATTATTAAAAATATAATTTCACAAAATTTTATTAAAATAACTGAATTTTTTTAGTTAAAAAAATCCAAAATTTTAATAATTTAGGAGATTTTTATTATATCCAAAAATTTTGCATTTATTTTTTAATTATATTTTTTATTAAAATATTTTTATTAAAAATTTTAATTTTAATTTTATGATTTATTTTTTATTAAATTTAAAGGTATTTTTATTTTTCAACATTTTTATAAGATAAAATAATCTTTTAATTTATTTAGGGGTAAAATTGTCATTTCATTTAAATCATTTAATGGTGTTAGTGCAAAAGTGACTAATTGATACAAATTTAAAAAGAAATGTGGTGTATAAAATATGTTAAAAGTTTATGGTAGTTGAATGAATATAAAAAAATAGAGGTGGTGCAATTATAATTTCCCTTATTATTATTTATCTTGCTCCGGTTAGTTGACAGTTTGGCAAAAAAAAACAAAAGTGTTGTTCTTTAGTCCGATTAGTTATTTGTGGTAGTTAATTTCATGAAATAGCCATCTCTTTGAATTGACTTTAATTTTTGTCGAGACCGAAGAGACTTGTAATATTGTATGCATGTCGATGTCGGTCAAATTCCAAAAAGCCCAATAGAGAGAGTGGGATGATCTAGACTTTGAAAAAGATAGCTGAAATTATAACATCAATTAAATATGTATAATTAATACATCAATTCTACATGTTTTTTTTTTTTTGTTTGATGCCCTTGAGAGTTTACTTATTCTCAATATTAAAATTTATGTTTAATACTCTTATTTAACCCTTGACTATTAAGTTATATAATTAAGAGTAATGATATAGCCACAAACTCTTGTACAAACTTATTTTGTACAAACTGATGTGACATAATAAGATTGGTTGAATTAAATATTACTTGGCCCACATGATTTGTTTTTATTATTTTATATTTTCATTCAACCAATGAATTAATGCCACGTTAGTTTGTACAAAATAAATTTGTACAAGAATTTGTGGCTGTATCATTACTCATATAATTAAACTTTCGAGTCAAGAGATTTTTCTAACATGATATCATAATCAAAGTATTTTAAGTTCTACAAACTCTTGTTTGAGTTCTATGTTTCAAATGAAAAGAGGGCCTAAGTCCGGATTAAATTTCTATTTACTCTTGTTCTACTCGATGTTTTACACGAGAGCATAGGTGGAGCTAGAATCTAAAAATTTGTGGGAGTGGATTGGAATTATAAAGATGAACATTTAGGAGATTGAGTATTGCCCCCTAAATGTTCATCTTTATAATTCCAATCCACTCCCACAAATTTTTAGATTCTAGCTCCACCTATGCTCTCGTGTAAAACATCGAGTAGAACAAGAGTAAATAGAAATTTAATCCGGACTTAGGCCCTCTTTTCATTTGAAACATAGAACTCAAACAAGAGTTTGTAGAACTTAAAATACTTTGATTATGATATCATGTTAGAAAAATCTCTTGACTCGAAAGTTTAATTATATTAGTAATGATACAGCCACAAACTATTGTACAAACTTATTTTGTACAAACTGACATGACATTAATTCATTGGTTGAATGAAAATATAAAATAATAAAAATAAATCATATGGGCCAAGTAATATTTAATTCAACCAATCTTATCATGCCATATCAGTTTGTACAAAATAGGTTTGTACAAAAATTTGTGATTGTATCATTACTCAATCTAAAAAGAGTATATAAATATTTGGGTAACATGTTATTAGAGATACTTCTTAAAATGTTCATTTTCTTGTTATTAAATCATAAATACTTTTAGTGCGCAATTTCTTTTAAAACAATAAATAAATTGGATCTCTATAGGGTCATACTCCTTTTAGCTCATAACTAACTAGGTCTTGTCTGCAGTAGCTGATCCAGAAAAATAATTTATCAAGTACTAAATTAATTAATTTATCCAAAAAAAAACAAGACGTGAAAGTTAAAATTTTATGATTAATTAATAAGTTTGTAGATGTTATTTTAATATATTTACAAGGAATTAAATTGAATTATAGTAGAATCCACATGAGTTACTATGAATTTTTTTTCAAAACAATTTTCTCCTATAAGTGGTTGAGCACCATCATCAGATAAATTCGTGTCTTCCAACGTCAAGAATCTGTTATCGACTTATCTTATTTTATGTCAATTTAAACTTTTGAATCAAATATCTCAGAGTCGTTACGCTTTGTTGTAGATTACATCCTCAGGTAATTCTCCATTTCGAAATTGGTTAAAGAAAAAGGTATAATATAATATTGTGAGGTGGAAACCGAAAAGTAGGGCAAGGGACCCACAGGAATCATGATCAAATTTTATGACGATAAATTTGAATGGCTAAGATGGGGCCATTTATGATCATAAACGTGGCAAAAATTGTTTGAATTGGGACCCTCAATCAACCGAAAGTTTCCCGATACCGTTGGGTTGTGGCAGTTATTTCGGTTTACCTGTCATCTTATTATCGATCAATTGAGCTAAAAGAGATTCTTCATCTTCAATGGTGAAAAGTTAAATATATCTTTGGCTGTCGAGTTTCAATTATCCAGAAATATAATTGATTCTCGTAAATGGCTGAAATTTCAAGTGGGTCTGTCTGATAAAAGTCGCAAATGAGAGAGACGTTGGGTTCTTCGTTTTTCTAATTGCTTGAATGTGAAATTTGAATATTTCATTGATTGAAACTTCTAGTCTATTCGATTAATAAGGCATAAATTTGAGAAAATTCAAATTCATACACTCATAATTTTTTCCCCTCTTCTTCGCAAACGTCCACATTTTTAAATTGTGAATATAAAAATAATAACGTATTAGTTTTAAAATAATTTTGTATAGCAGCTAGATATTTTTCACTGAAAATTTTGATATATGTAACTACTGCAAGTCGCATATTTAGATAACGAAAGACGATTTTAAGCTACACAAAATTATTTTGTTAAAAATCAAGATCAAATGTAAGATACTGAAGTGAAACAGTGAAAGATTGCTGCAAGATACTAGTACATTACTCTAATTCGCATTTTGACGTGTAAGCTATATACAAAACTTTAGATCTACTTATCATCAATAGTAAGCAATTATTTAAAATATGGTAAAAATTTGCGATTCGACCAAAACAAAAGAAAAATTGAGATATAGTCTCGATAAGAATATTTAAGTTCACTGATACTTTCTCTAGTCAATATTTAAGTTTGACGAGTTATCTTATATTTGATCTTAGAATGGTATAATGATACATCAACTTAGTTATTTTTAAGTTAAAGTCAAATGAATTATTTATAACTTTCTCAAAATCAAATTATCATATCATTATATCTTTCACATATCACACAATATATAGTCTTTTTTTAGTAAGGACATCCTCATTTTTTTTTTTATAGGGTCACGCTGTTAAGTCTTACGATTTAATAAAGTGAGTTTTTAATACTTTTAAACTACATAGTTTTATAATGTATTGAAAATTAACTCTATTAAATCATACAACTTAACAACGTGTCGGCATTAAAAAAAAAAATTGTCCGCACCTGAAAATGATTACACACACTCATATATATGTGTTATAAATTTTATAATGTGGCATTAGCAAGAGTACTGATACTTATATAATTTTTCATTTCTAAAAGACATAAGGAACTTGTCAACCTTAAATTTTTTTTTTATATATATAATGAGTCTTTTTTTCAGTACCGATATCCATACGTTACAAAATTTAAATTCAGCAACATTCAACTGTGCACTAGTACTAAACGGTAGTAGATCTAGCTAACCCAAAAAATTTATGTGATTATTATAAAGTATATCAACTGAAAATAAATTTCTTCACTTATGGTGTGTTTACTTCATGGAATAGGGAATGTGAATGAATGAATGAGAATTAAACTCATGTTTACTTGGCCAAATGTAATTTGGTAATGGGAATAAAATGTGTGGGTCCCACACAATTTGGGAATAAGAAATGAGAATCTCATTCCCATGGAGGGGTTGAGAATGAAAATGAGGGAATGAGAATGAAATATATGTTTACTTTTGTATCCCTCTACTTTTTTCATATTTTCCAAATTACCCTAATTCAAATCACAATTAATTTTATTATTTTAAATGTCATTAATAATAATAATTAAATTAAATTATCATTATTAAATTAATAATAATATTAATTTTATTATTTTAGTTATTATTAAATATTATTATTATTAATAATATTATCATTATTAACAATAAAAATAATGATAAAAATAATTAATTTATCATTATTAACAATATTATCATTGTTGTTGTTGTTGTTGTTGTTGTTGTTGTTGTTGTTGTTGTTGTTGTTGTTGTTGTTGTTGTTGTTGTTGTTGTTATTATTATTATTATTATTATTATTATTATTATTATTATTATTATTATTGTTATTATTATTGTTATTATTATTAATAAAAATAATAATAACAATAATTAATAATAACTAAAATAATAAAGTTAATAAAATTTAATAATAATAATAATAATAATAATAATAATATAATTTTCATTATCTAGATACATGTATAAATATTATTATAAAAATAATATTAATTAAAATAATAATAATAAATGTTAATAATGATAATATTAATAAAAATAATAATAACAATAATTAATAGTAACTAAAATAATAAATTTAATAAAATTTAATAATAATAATAATAATAATAATAATAATATAATTTTCATTATCTAGATACATGTATAAATATTATTATAAAAATAATATTAATTAAAATAATAATAATAAATGTTAATAATGATAATATTAATAAAAATAATAATAACAATAATTAATAGTAACTAAAATAATAAATTTAATAAAATTTAATAATAATAATAATAAATGTTAATAATGATAATATTAATAAAAATAATAATAACAATAATTAATAGTAACTAAAATAATAAATTTAATAAAATTTAATAATAATAATAATAAATGTTAATAATGATAATATTAATAAAAATAATAATAACAATAATTAATAGTAACTAAAATAATAAATTTAATAAAATTTAATAATAATAATAATAAATGTTAATAATGATAATATTAATAAAAATAATAATAACAATAATTAATAGTAACTAAAATAATAAATTTAATAAAATTTAATAATAATAATAATAAATGTTAATAATGATAATATTAATAAAAATAATAATAACAATAATTAATAGTAACTAAAATAATAAAATTAATAAAATTTAATAATAATAATAATAATAATAAATGTTAATAATGATAATATTAATAAAAATAATAATAACAATAATTAATAATAACTAAAATTAATAAAGTTAATAAAATTTAATAATAATAATAATGTTAATAATGATAATATTAATAAAAATAATATTTACAATAATTAATAATAATAATAACAATAATGATAATATTGTTAATAATGATAAATTAATTATTTTTATTAATTATTAATACTATGAGTATTTTGATAAATTGATTCTCATTCTCACTCCTCATTCCCATTTATTTTGTTAAGTAAACACATCAAGTCATCAATGTCATTCCAGCACATTCTCATTCCCATTTATTTTTACCAAGTAAACATTGAAATCTCATTCGCATTCCTTATTCTCATTCCAGTCCATTTTCATTCTCAGTCCATTTCTAATTCACCCGATTTCTATTCCCATAAAGTAAACGCACTATTAAATCTCTAATCTTTGGTGCCATTGATGGAAATCAAATCACTCACCACCACATTATTGTCCTAGTCCTACAACATGATACAACAAATGTATTTACCAATAGGCCTTTGGTCCAATGGGAGAAGCCTTGCACTTATAATGTTGAGTGCAAGGGTTCGAGCCTTCATAAGAGCATTATGGATGTTAGTTTCAGTTCTTCCTCAATTATTAATTAATTAAGTGGAGACAGTCTCTCCCTTACGAAATGTGAGTGGAGTATGCACCCCTCGAATATTAGAGAGAATTTAAAGTATTTAGACAAGTGTTTCAGTAGGTTAATGTATAACAGTAGTTCTAATTGTTTAGTACGATTATAAATATTATAATTATAATATCTGATGTAATATCAATATCAATACATGTATAACATAATTTAAAAAAAAAAAAGATACAACGAATGTATTCAATTTTTTAACAATGTGACAAAAGGCTGCAAGTGAAAGTTAATAATGTGAGCATAGTCAGGGTAATTGGGTCAGAAAAGTACTGAAATTTGTTTCCCCTACACACAAACCAGTTGCAGGTGATGATAAATAAATTCAGGCGTTTGTTTTTTATGAATCGGAAGTTTTAATAATTGCGGAGATGACAAAGGATAAATGTAAATGTAAATAGGCCCTCCCCAATCCCCATCATCATAATTCATAATCACAATCAAAGGTCCCATCAATAAACCAATCAAATAGGCATGCTCTTTCCCCCACCTCCCGATATTTTTTCTCTCTGGCAATTGGCTGGCAAGCAACCAAAACTAATGCCTTATGATTGTACAATGTTATCATTAATTCAACACAACTTTTGTCCGTAGTGAAGGGTTTTGTGTGACTTCATTTAATATTAATACTAATATTGGCTAATTATTTTAAACAAATTTAAACATTACAAGACTATTGTGTCTCAAGCTCAATCCATCTCCATTCGTGAACACAAACTAAAAAAGATTTCTCTTTCAAGATTGGTTGGTGTCAAGGGAAATGGTTCTTTTATGGTCTTATTTTGACGAGAATAGAAAAATTAATATGGTCGTCTTCTTGGAGATTTTGAGTCGTGTAATTCGTTTGTATGGTATCAAAGTAAATATGTCATGTTCAAACATGCACATTCTTACTTAATTTGTCCAATTGATTTTAAGAAAAAAATAACCTGGTTTCATTAGATTCGTATGTTAAGAGGCCAAACGAACGTATGCTATAATGTACTCACAATTTTTCATATTAGTTATACTTCTCCAAGTTTGTGTCATTCATCTTAGAAATTAATGAACAAGCTAGCATGTAAAAATAATGAAAAAATTATGATTATAATAACATATAACATCGTAAGATTTATTGCTCTTTATTCTAATCACATAAAATAATGTAAAAATTAACTTTCCTAAATCACATGACACTCTTGCTTGATTTATATGGAGCTCACAATTTATTTGGCATGACTATGGCAAGCAGGACAAGAAAATTGAAAGATGAAATGAAAAGCTGGTGCAAGTAGTAGGCAGTAGCTGCCAAAGGAGTGGGGCAATACACGTGGCAAATAGAGTCGCACCCAAAAAGTTGGGTTAGGTGCACGCGCAAGGGGCTTAGTGGGGGCCAGTTAGACTTGGACTATGAACTTCTTGGACTCCAATGTCTAATCAATATCAATTCGGCTATTTGTATTGAAAATTAACCATCAAGCTTCTTCTTATTGACTCATAATTATATTATCTTGGACTATTTTCTCTTTCGTTTTCCACTTTAATATAACTTCATTTCGCCTGAAAAAGAAAGAAATTAAGAGAGAGTAATTATAGCTATTTCCCAGATACGAATTTGGAATTGCACTGTCTCTGCGGTGGCTCATTGGCACTATGTTTTACTGTCTCAGTGCTATTAAACAATAAATTTTATTGATTTTCTGATTATTTGACAGTATCTAAGTTGCGAAATAAGATATTTTAAAAGCATCGTAATAGAACTAGATACCGAAGAGGCTTTTAAGAGATCGGACTTGGTTAGTGCTAGCGGCTTGGCGAGGAATTATTGTGGGGAATGAGGCTGTATCTTTAACATGAACTAAGGAAGCTGTTCCATCATGGAAGCTGAGTTGAGGGGTCTATACAAAGGTTTACAAATGCCTTCAGATCACGGCATCCGCCTCATTCATGTTGAGGTTGATAACCTGGGATTACTCAAATCCTAGCTGCTTCCATTACTCACCATAATGCTATTTCCTCTTTGATTTCCTCTAAATAGAGATTGGCATGTTTAGTGCGTCATGTGTATAGAAAGGAGTGAATTACTGGCTGTTTGATGATGGTTTAGGGACTGCGTTCTCTTGTTTTGTTTAACTTAGGTATTGACTAGGCTCTTTTATCCATCTCCAATAAGAGTGAATTCGAGTCTATGCAGACGCATTACAGGGGTTTAATTTAAATTTTCTTTCTCGGAGTCTCAGAGCTTGAGTGAAAGCAGTCTTTCTCACAGCATGGGAGTTGACGTCCTTCGAATATTTGATAGGGTTAAAAATCTGAGCGATACTATATCAAAATTGATGTAAACGGGTCTCAATATTTATATGATTGTAAATATCATGAGCAATAGTTCTCATTCAAAAAAAAAAAGTACTGACTACGCTTATTTTGTACCAAAAAGTAAATAAATAAATAATAAAAATATCGAACACTAAAAAATGAGTGGCATTGAATTGTATATATAGGCTAATAAATCTATAATAAATTTTTGTTTTACAAAATTCTTACTTATATCTAGTCAACAACAAACAAAGTTGAAGTACTGCTACCAAACAACGTAAATAAATCAAAATCATGTGAAAGTTCACGGACAATTTTATGTTGATATTCTTTTTTTCATTATTAACTCATGAATCCATTGAAACACAAACTCAAAACCTAAGTCTTAGGAAGGCCTTTTTTACCACTAAGACTAAACTTTGGTTTCACAACTTTGTGTTGTTATAAAATGTGATGGTGGAACAACCTACATATTTAATTTATATTAAACATTTGAGCACATTATAATTTTTTAAAATTATTTATAAATTAAATATACTGATATTTAAGGGAAAAAAAACTATGAAATCCATGGATCAACTTTGTAATGGTGCAATGTAATATTTTATTGTATACAAAATTTAATATGCTGATTATAAATATTTAGAAAGACATCAACTTCATAAATAGATATTGAAAGGTTCAACTTATTCTCACCTAGTAGTTTACCATCTAATTATTTAATAGTTCCTAGGCACATTATAATCAAATTTGAAACTCTAATTTTTTTTCTCTTTATTTTTCAAATACAAACAAAGCCTCACCCAAATTTTTAGGTGTGATATGAGAGTAAGATTGAATCTTAAGATGCTCGTACCATTTTAAAAGATCAATTTTGACCTTGTTAATTTGAATGAACCAGAACCTAGCTGGTACATTGCAATTACAATGAATCGATCAATTTCAAAAAACAAGAACATTGAATCAACTTTGTCACAAACTTTAAAGAAAGAGAGCCACATTACATGTCTAGTATAATTAGAATTTGATAAATTGACACATCATAGATGCTCCTAATTACAAGCCATGTGCCCCCAAACATTGCTTCATCGGACAATTTTCTTTCCACCTTTCATTAAAACCCACCAAATAAAATTCGTCACCTCGAAAAAACACTCTGAAAATGAAATAGTAGTTTCTGAAAAAACACGCATACACACACAAAAATTAATGTTGAAAATTAAGCACCAATCGTCGTTACAACGCACATGTGAACTTTGTGTGTTTTATTCCTCCGAATCCGCCGACCATCGGAATCAAAAACTTTCTGCCACGTGTAGTAATCACGGTGGCTTATGTAATATGCAAAAGTTGAGAAAGAGAGATGCCTTAAGTTTGATCACACGTGTGGTGTCGGGCTTTCCACACAGCAACGTGAGACTTGTGTTCGTGGATTTTTCTTGTTGGGTAGACGGCAAACACTTTGTTTTGGTAGTTAATTAATGTTAAAATTAAAAATACAATCTAAGGAATAATTAATAAACATGGGTTTAATTATTTGCTTAAGCACATGCATGTGACACGATATCAACAAGACATAAAGAGTTTGTTTGGTCAGCTGATCAGTTGATTTATGTACTTATTTTCAATGCATGTTAATAAATTAATATATGATTCCATTTGCGCGCGCCCACACACACATATATATATACACACTGCTTATAAATCAATTTATGTGGTTCATTGTCAACATCAATTTCGTTAATAAATGCCCAGTTCACACTATACTAATTAAATTAAACTTCTGTATTATTTGGCGATACTCTATACAACAGTAGAACTTTGAATATAATATGGTAATGTATACTTCTCATACTTCAAAAGGGAGCTGCTACCTTACGATTAACGTAAGGTACAGCTCTCTCACAAGTGGTGGACTTTGATGGAGCCCACAGATACATTATGTGAGTGCATGTACCTTACGTTAATCGTAAGGTAGCAAAATCCACTTTAAAAATATCTTTATCTATTTTTTCCTTACTAATTGCTTAGCATTATTTTATAGGAATATTAGACAGAGTTATTTAATAATACAGATTAACATAATTTAAAAAATGCGACATTGAGACTTGATCACAACTTTGCTTGCTATAAGGTATTGTCACCTTTTATTAATCACATTATATATATTGATATTTACAATCAAAAATATATATAAGTGTTCTAAATTAGTTTTTTGAATTGGATCTTTATTTAATTAAATATTTGAAAGAAAATCAATATTCACATAGCACATAAGAGAATTTGAACCACATGTGAGGAGGAAGTGGTTTTATTATTGATTATTCAGTGATTCCTGTATTAAATTTTGCATAGATAGTAATAAAACCTAACCCTGAAAAAAGCAATAAGTAGTGGAATATATGATTCTAGTACAGTGGAATGGTAACTTGTGTTGGAATTAAAAGGACGATCTAGAGAGCCAAAATCTAGAAACTAAGAGAGTAATTAACAAGTGATTAACAATAATAAAGTAAGCTTAAAAGCGAAGATTTAGGCGAAGAACACGGGATCACTTTTAGATTATTAAAGAGTTTCTTTATACTTTTAAGACCACTTTTTCTTCAATTTCTGTTTTTTTTTTAATTAAAATAAATATTAGTTTGATTTTTAAAATATGCAGGTTTGAAAGCCAGTAGTTTCCAAGCACCTGCACCCAGGTTCTTGTTTTGACAAGTAAAATATAAACCGAAAGATCCGAATTCTCCTCTGAACATTGAACAATGTAATGTAAACAAAATAAGAAAATTAATTAAAAAATTAAAAGGAAAATACAGGATACCCACCAATCGTAGAATAATAATAAATAAATAAATAAATAAACACATCAGTTTGCATGTGAACAATTCTGAACGTGACCACCATATAACAGCAGAATCTCTTTACTTTCTTGGTTGAAGCACATAATTTTCACAGAGAACATGAGATTCAAAACTCCATATTATATGGTCATGTTCCAAAGACTTTTAAGTCAACTATTCACTCTCTTTTTATTTGAAGAATCTCATTCACATTCTTGTCATGCAAGCAATTTGCTTATTTGCTGGTTTCATCGGTTTAATTAATTATGATCTACTGTTTGTTGTTTGCACGAAATAATAATATATAATTAGGATCACATTATAAAAAAGATATGTGGGTCGAAAAAAGAAAAAAAATGCTAATTTAAGTACCAATTATATGCTGATAAAAGAGGAACCTATTCGGGTGTTGTGACATAACGAATCATATATATATATATGATTCTAGACATATCTGTTATAATGGATGTCTTGCATGCATTTATTTGTTTTCTTAAGAGTCTTGTTTGTTTTCCTTTACATTATATATAGATGTCTATATATATATATATATATGAGAATCTCTAATACTTACATACAAAATTATTGCTTAGCATGAACTTGTGAGTGCGTTAATCATAAATTTTAGAATTTAATAATAAATGAGATATAAGGGACAAGATGACATTTACTAGTAAGAAGCAACAATAATTACTGGTCACATTTTAGAAACAAATCTAAATTAGCATTGTGGGAGCAACAGAGAGCAAGGACCCAAAAGCTATTGATTCTCTATCACAACTCACAAGCAAGAAAATGGAAATTTGAAAAGTGAGAGAAAAACTTTTTTTTAAAAAAAAAAATACAATTGGCGTTCTCTTTTAGCCAGTTTGATGGCCAGATACAGAGAAGCCAACCCATGAGCATGAGAAGTAAAAGGCGATTTGTCCTTTCTCTTTTATCCCCATCAATAATAAAAATTTCTCTTGAGTCTCGCTGTACTTGCTTTTACAATTTTGATTGCGCATCAACAAATACCATCCGGATTTTCTTTAACTTTCTTTTCTCCTCCGTATAATGGAAATAACTCGTTCGGGATAGTATTATTTGTGTTTGGAATCGCCAATAAGAAACTTAAAACTTACAATGAAATATGTAGGACAAAGTGAGGGGATTGTCTAGTTAGAGTATATACATAATACCGTCTTTTTCACTTGTACACGCCCACTGGATCATCTACTCACATATATGCTGGCCCTACTCATATTATCCTTTTGCTTTGAGGCAAATATTAGAATTATCTTGAAATTATAGGACAACAGCACCAAAACCCTAGGTACAAGGCCAGGTGGCAGCTGCAAACTCGTGAGGGGATACTTCCATGTGAAGGAAATCAAATTACTGGGTTCGGCGACACGTGGTGAAGTTATTTGATCTCTATTTGTTGATGTGTTACTGTTACAGTTGTTCAGTTTTGTTTGTTTTCTAAAAAGACTAATGGATCAAAGATTTTAGCCACATGAAGTAGTTGGATAATGGCTACATAGAAAAAGAAGAAAAATTTGACAAAGAGAAAGAGAAAAAAAAAAAAAAAATTGATTGTTGCTTGGTTCAAAGGGAACAATTAGAGGTTTTAAAGTTGCCGTTGAATAAACAAACACCATTTAATTAAGTATAAAAGTTCTTAATGCAGTGTCTTATTTTAGGATATAAATTTATGATTACCAATGCTTTTAATAGTTATTTTTTGTTCAGGAAAATTTTGTTTAAGTAAATAAATTAACTTTAAACAAATGCTTTGGAATCTAAAAATGCTCCAAACAGGTCTTGTTTGGCCAATTAACTCAATGAATGATCACAAATAGAGGTACAAGTTGATTTAAGTGTTATTAAAGAGGGTGGCCCTCAAGACTTGATCGCGTAGTTTTCAAATAATCTTCTGCTAGTCATATAATTTGAAATATTAAGAGAGATATGATTTAAAAAATTGATTTGTACTTTATCCATCATCCTACCTTATGTTACTAAAGTGTTAAAATTATTGAATTCTCAAACGTTTTGAGAAATAAATGAAATTTACCCTAATTAAAAAAAAAATCCCAAATATATCAATTGCATTTAAAAACATATTTCAATAAAAAATTTTATACCTCATAATTAATCAATTTAACTAGTGGCTACATATAAAGCTTGTGTGGTAAAAGTATTACCATTTTTTTTTTTGGTATCCCATTACGATTTGCGAAGAATAGGTAGTAATTAGTCTTGAATCTTACATAGATAAATGAAATAGATTTAAATGTCCATATGATATAATTCTATACAATTTTAAGAGTTAAAATTCTAGCTGAAGTGTTGGAATTTCGAATATATATGTAAATTCTACTTGGAATCCTAGTGGATTGTTTATAACAGTAAAAATACCAACATGAAATTATTGAATTGATGGCGTGTTGATAAAGAGATTCACATTTATCAAACGATAATTCAAATGAAATATTTTGTCCTTCGCCCTTGGTTGAAGGTAATATAATCAAAGCTAGTACAGGTGGGTGTACGTGACCCCCTGTTCCAACTTATAGGCATTAACGTTGGTAGTCACAAACTAAAGTTTACTAATCAATGTGCCAATGGGACACATCAAAATTTAATTAAGCAGCTGGTTTTGTATATAATAAGGGCAAAAAAAAGAGGGTGGGTAGCGAAAAAGCTTGAAAGTAAATGGTTTTAAGCCAAATTACAAGGGGCGGCGTTTTAGCCCTTAATATTTCAAGTGCCCGCTGCCCGCTTCAGCTTATTAAGGAAACATTTGAAAGCTCTAAACGTTGATTAAGAAGTGGGATTGAGATCCAATTACGGTAAAAAACAGCTCCAACAAATCCATGGGTACGGATTATTGGATCATATATAATAGTAGTACAAGCGTGTGACAATCCGAAAAAGTACACGTGGCGGAAGCCCATGTTAGATGAATCAGCCAAAGATTGTCGGCCACGTGGTCAAAACTGTTCCAATAGGGGCACCTATTGGGATTTTGCAAATTGCAAATTTGCAAAATGTTTCATACTGTTAATAATGATAATAAGATGGCGCTGCCACTGCTGCAAAGACGGCCAAGTTAACGGACGACGCCATGCCACCGCCGTCACGGACAGCCACGTGGCCCTAACTTGGGGATCTTCGCAGTTTAGTTAGTGGGGATACGATTGTGGCCCCCGCCTCGGTGGGTCCCACAACCCCCAAGAGGCTTTGAAAGTGGGGCTAAGTTAATTTCTTCTCGTCCGTTTGTGGCCGGGTCTCGCCTATAAATCGACCATTCGGGCTCAGTAATCTCCCTCACACACACAACCAAAGTCACTCCTGCACTCTCTCTCTCTCTCTCTCTTCTCTCTTTGTGTGCCCTGTTTGTTTTACTACTCTTCAGTTTTCAGCTGCTTCTTCTTCTTAAGCACTTTTTTCTTTTCTATTTTTTTTTTTCAAAAAGAAAGAAAAACAGAGCAATATATACTCTGTTTCAGCTTCTTGAAGATTAGATCCTTAAAGCTATTATCACTCGAGTAACTTCCATTCCATTAATTCCTCAAATGGGTAAGTTTCATTTTCGGATTTCACAATCGGGGTTCATTCGAAAAAAGCACTTTTTATCAACTTCTGGTAAACTAAAAAGCTGCTTTTTCACTTCTTCTTCTTCTTCTTCTATAGTGAGTTTCAATATTGAAGCTGAGAGAGAAAACATGGCGAGCCAAAATGTGTTGATTGTTGACGCATTCAACCTGACACTAAGTACAGAAGGCTTAGCGAACCCATCAATTTACTCCATAGCATCACAACAGAAGAGGCCACCGGTGGTGCCCTGCGGTGGATACACTAATAAGAAAAAAATAATGTTGCAAAATCTTGAAACCAATGCTGCCGCCGGAGCTAGACCTAATAACTGTTGGGTTGAATCAATCAGGGCTTCATCCCCAACTCACATGAAATCCATCACTCCTTCTCTTCTCGAAGAGAAACGTGCTTGGATTGTAAGTCTCTCAGATTTTATACCAATAAAGCTACTGTAGCCTTTGATGTTGATGATGATGGATTTGGTGTTTGATGAAATGAACAGATACGTCATCCGTCAGCTCTGGATATGTTTCATGAAATAACAGAGGCGTCGAAAGGGAAGCAAATCGTTATGTTCTTGGATTATGATGGCACTCTTTCGCCTATAGTTGAGAACCCAGATCGAGCTTTCATGTCCGGAAAGGTTGGTGAATTAAAATAATTAACTAGTTCGTTATTTTTTTTTTCTCTTCTTCTTTGTTTCAACTTTTGTTTACTGATTTTTTTTCTTTTGTTTTTTGGTTTGATTTTTCAGATGAGAAGAGCTGTGAGGCAACTTGCCAAATATTTCCCAACTGCTATAGTCACCGGAAGATGCAGAGACAAGGTACATTTTCATTAATATTTTTTTCTCCTCAATTTCGTGTCCTTTTTGGTTTTTAATTTTATTTGGCTTTTTATTAACTAACCATATATACTTGCTTTGTTTCATTTTAGGTTTATGACTTTGTGAAGCTAGCAGAGCTTTACTATGCTGGCAGCCATGGCATGGACATTAAAGGACCAACGAAAGGTCTCAAATACAACCAGGTAAGTTTGAAATACAGCTTAAATTCGTATTTTAAAATGTGCGGACGTGCTTCCGAATAGTTTCTAAGGTTGGCTAACGTTTTTATTTTTGCAGAAAAGTAAAGTTGTTAACTTCCAGCCGGCTAGTGAATTTCTTCCTTTGATTGATAAGGTAATTTGATAATTTTCATATGAAAAGTTGATATATAACTATTCTATATTATTTATGATTCTGATTTCAATTCTCATTTGAATTTTTCAGGTTTATAAAGTGTTAGTTGAGAAAACAAAATCAACTCCAGGAGCAAGAGTTGAGAACAACAAGTTCTGTATCTCTGTGCATTTTCGATGTGTGGATGAAAAGGTAAAAAGAAAATTTTTTTTTTTTCTATCACTACTGTATTTATTATGATTAATATGGTATTAATTATAATATGCATTTTTTGACTTTTTTTTTATAACAGAAATGGAATGACTTGGCCCAAAAAGTTAAGGAAGTTGTGAATGAGTACCCACAGCTTAACTGGAGGCAAGGGAGAATGGTGTGTGACGTGTCGTATGATTATTTTTTCACTATGTATCTTGTATATTTTTAAAAAAAATATATACTTAAGTTTTATAATTTAATTTGTGGATATAAAAGAAAGATGTCTCACTTTCTGTTTAATTTATTTGATATACACAGGTCATGGAAATTCGTCCTAAAATTGAATGGGACAAAGGCAAGGCCCTTGAATTTTTGTTAGAGTGTCTTGGTGAGTGAATATATAAATAACCTTTTTAACGATAAAATTAATTAAATTTACTTCCCAAAGAAGTGATTCTGGGACCTTTGCTTTGGGTTGTTGGAATGTTTTGATAAAAATCCAAACTTAGAAAGCTATAAAGTTGTTTAAGGAAAAAAAAAAGAAAAAGAAAAAAAGCCACCCCACTTTCGGATTTTTGTTCTAATTCTATCACTCTTTCAATTTAATTATTTAATCAACTATCTAACATATCCTTTATATTTTTATCTCCTTTATAGGATTCGCCGATTGTTCTAGTGTTTTTCCTGTTTATATTGGAGATGATACAACAGACGAAGATGCATTCAAGGTATCCTATGCCCAAAATGAAACTATATATTAATAGTAGATTTTTCTAAAGATTAATTAAAGTCTCTAATTATGTTTTTTTTTTTTTTTGTGATTAGATTTTAAGAAAAAGAGGACAAGGCTTCGGCATTCTTGTGTCTAAATTTCCAAAGAAAACCAGTGCTTCTTATTCTCTACGGGAACCTGACGAGGCAAGAATTATATTTTGAATTTTCATGAACTTTTAAATTATTTTATACTATTAAATATATATATTTGATATATATATATATATATATATATATATATATATATATATATATATATATATATATATATATATACTGTTTATTTTTGCATGCATGGATATGTACATTAATAATTTTCCTGCTCATTTTTGTAGGTTATGGACTTTTTACAAAAGCTGGTTCGCTGGAAACGAGATTCGGCTGATACAACAAAGTCCAAGGTGTAAAGCAACTAGCTCAGATTTTAGAAGAAAATTAATGAAAAAATATATTAAAAAAATTATAAATCCCTAACCATTTTGAAGGAAAATGTCTAAGGTGGGATTGATCTACTAGTTTAACTCTATATATGTAATTTCTTGTTCACGATAAAGAAAGTAAAAAAAAAAAAAAAAACGGAACCAGCAAATACCGATTATGTAATTTCTTTCTTTCTTTTTTCTTTCCTTCCCCTGTTGTTTCTTGGCTTGAATGCCTTGTACATCTTGTAACTAGGTTTGTACAAGGGTATATAATTATAATTTGTAACCATCTGAAGTTTATATATGTAGAATGCAAAGAGACTTTTCTCTTTTATTATGTTATACACCTTTAATTTTATGGGTTATATTTTTTATATCCTAAATGCCATTGATGACCCGAAATTGTACTTCCGATGAAACTTTGGTCGAATTTTGATGTAGATTCATAACATTTTCATGAGTGATGATGGGCGCTGTCTGCAATTGGAAGATATTGAGTCATTTTCACAATAAATCTTGTCCATGCAATGAAGACTTCATGATAGTCAATCAAGTGTGCTGTACAATAAATCTTGATGTGAGCGGAATTCAAATTTGAAAGCTTTTTATTATATCATCTCAAAAGATCTTATTCATTGAACAAGTCAATATTACGGTTCAATTTTTTTTTTTTTTGAAAGTGGTTCAGATTAAGTTATTATTAGCCTGATTTTATGGCCCAAGGCCTAATGTCTTACTTATTACAACTTTATTTAATTGCCTTAATTTGTCACTTTGTGATTCTAAAGAAACTTCATATATATGGGTCCTTCTATCTTACATGCATGTAAGATACATTCCTCTCACATGAATAGTGTGTGGGTCCCACACATGCACTATTCATGTGAGGGGGATGTATCTTACATGCATGTAAGATAGGGTTTGCCCATATATATATATATATATAGAGAGAGAGAGACATACATACAAACACACACATACATGTGTGTGTGTGTGATATACGAATTTTTAAAATGTATGAAAGTTTAGGAAAGTTTTAAACCGTAGTATTTAATAGCATTATAAAATTAAACTTCAAAACTACATGAGTTAAAAGTTTTTTTAGATTTTTTTGTATTTTAAAATCCTATATTTAAAATTTTAAAAATAATAATAATAATTTTCTAATGAGAATATTTTCGAAAAATTTTAATAAAATTAGGATGCTACTATCAGACCAAAAAATCATATATTTTAGATCACTTGCAGGCAACAAAACATAACTTTCAATAAATTGAAATATTTTTTTTTTATATTTTAGGGCATTCATAATTTGCTAAAGTAGGAATGTTCTCTCTCTCTCTCTCTATATATATATATTGAAAGACAATGTATATATTTTATTTTTTGTTTACTTATATAAAAATAGGTATAAAAAAAGTTATATGACGTGTGAAGATTATGAATACAAACACAAAATTTCTAAACCCATTTAGTTTGATTTTACATGTTAAGATTTAAATAATTTTATTTTTATGAATTGAAGATGATATTTGAAGTGAGGGACTGTAATGTCATTTACTTAAGGGCTTATTTAAAAACAAGACTAAAACATATATTAAAATGTAAAATAAATTAAAAAGTTTAAAATACATGGAACATTTTTTCTTCTTGTACAAGGAAACGTACGAAGGATTTTATATGAAACAAACTATTTCATTAAACTAAATGACGAAAATAATAAAATAAAATCATTTTGAGAAACACAAATTAGAGGAATCTTTCAAGAAACTGTCTGTTTTTTTTTTCTGAAGAAACCATTGTTAGTAATACAAAATTTATTAGATCCATTAATTATTGACTCATAAGGAATGTTGAATTTCTAGCGTCTTCATGAAGAAAGAGAGTGGGAGAATCAAGATTAATTGTTCTTAAATGGAATCTTCATGAACATCTCTTTTAATTAAGCAAGGTAGGAAGATTCCAACTTCCAAACCAAAATAGATTCGAATATGATTTCTAGAAGACTCATTGTTTCAAAACAAGATGAGAAAAAAGAAAAGATACTACTACTTCCATCAATAATTGCATACTTAAAATCCCTTTTTATAACATAATTATTTTCTCTTTCTTTCTTACAGTCATCTAGGGAAGCCAGACGACAAAGACTCACCATCAACTTTGCC
This sequence comes from Citrus x limon, assembly GCA_034663535.1. Lineage (NCBI taxonomy): Eukaryota > Viridiplantae > Streptophyta > Magnoliopsida > Sapindales > Rutaceae > Citrus > Citrus x limon. The sequence continues at coordinate 29,035,403 of CM067997.1, forward strand.
ATTACATATATAAAAGGTTTGCTACTTGCTAGCTATATGTATAATATCACATTTTAAGTGTTATCCCAATACAATGAATGATTAAGGTCTAAATTCTTCATGCCTATTTTCATATTCTTGATCACCTATGATGATTGGACTATTTGATAATATTAATTTGGGTAATGTGAGGCCCCACCTTATTGAGTTGGAAGGCCTGATCCCTTTTATATTACTTTACAAATTATCTTGTATCAAAAGGATAAAATTATGAGGTAGATAATTGAAAAGATAGTAATACTAGCTATCCCAATTTAGGTTTTAATTTCTTCTTTATTCTACCTAGAGCTTCATCTTGCTGCCTCCATTTTGTTTACTCAGAATCAACACTAATAATTGATTATTTTTCTTTAGCATCTATACCAGATTCTCCTTTGCAGCATGAAATAATTGAGAGCATTAATAATAATAACAATTAAGAGTAAGTAGCTATATGTAGGTTCATTATTGTTGCAATACAAGTGAATTTTTTTTCTGAAAAATAATAATAATAATAATAAATAAACAACCAGCTAAGCTAGCTAGCCTTTCTCTTTAAGTTAATTACTTACTAAATTCTTGTCATCGACTGTTTGTATTAATTTCTATGCAGAGATCAGATCTTGAACATTCATGACTTAGCACTATTTGCACATTAATCAATTAATTTTCTCTGTCTCATGTTATGCCCACCGTCTCCTTTTTAGGGACAGGATTTGGGTGGATTTGATTTTATGTATATGTTTATAGCTTATATTAAACCGAATTATATAAGTAGCAAAATGAGTTGGCATCGTAATATTAAAACTAAACTTACACATAATACACAAATTATATGAATTGACTGTAGATGATCAATTTACATTAATCATGCTTTGAAAGCCGCACAAGCGCCGGTATAAGTTTTGATCAATGTCCTTGAAACAAGAAACATATATAATCAAAACTCCATTGGAGGGTCAATGATTGTTGTAACTACACATAGTCTTTGCAAACCCCACGAATTAACTAACATAAATGGAAATAGGGCTAGCCAATAGAGGCCATTGTTTGCCATTTTGTTTTTACGTGATTTTTATTACTTAATTATTAATCTTATTTTCTTGGGGATAAATAAACTTTTTGGTTAGGTCATTGAAAGGGAAACCCACCAAGCACGTTAGAGAATCTATGGATGCAATGAGGAGTTGGAATCCACTTAGAAGGAAAGAGTGTTTTGATGTGAAGAAAACACATGGATTTATGAATAAGACATGAACATGGCTCCAAGGCAGGCAGCTTTGGCCTTTGACAACCTCGGCTTCTTTTGGACGTGTAAAGATGAGGTCCACTACATTGAAAAAACCAAAAAAATATCCCCGGCTAGCTATCATTGGTGCCATAACTGAAATAAACTAATTAAGTCTTTGACAAGCAACAATTATTGGTTCAAAAGCAAGACATACAAATTCTTGCCCCAATGCACTCACATAATCTCTCTCTCTCTTCTCAGTCCATCGTATAAGATGACTCAATACAAATAACGATACCCATCTTGGTACCAGTTAATTCTTCGAAGTCAAATGTCAACAAGAAAATACAGATTTGGATAAGACAATTAGATACAGTGCAGTATTTAATTTTAAATCATTTTTCAAAACGTGTGAATCACTACGTAGAAAAAGAATTTTTTATTTTAGATATGATACGAAGATTGCCTTAATTATATTATACTATGATTCTCATCGAGGAATAAAAAATTAACATTTAGATTATAGATACAAAAGTTTGGATCCCCCATGCTCCCACCAACCCAAACGTTCATAATTAATGAATATTTTTCTATATGAAATCGTTCAAGTGAACAAGTAGAATACTAGATCATACCCATTATAAATTATGATTCGTATATGCGTTTGGTGTATGGGCTTATTAGCTGCAGGCAGCAGCATGGCAGGAGTGAGTAACCCTTTTGGCAGTTGGTGGTATCGATCAGGCTAGAGATAGGGTCCTGTAGCACACGTGTCGAGTAATTGATGTCCACCAAAAGGGTTTTTAACACGTGTAAGAGTCTCGGGGATCGGTCCCCGCATTGAGGGCCGAGCCATGGAGGAGGTGGTGCTGCTGCTGCTGATATGTGCTTATTTGTCTTGATTATATATATGTATATATACACACACACACACTAGAGTTCATTCATGTAAATGGACAAGTTATTGGTTGGGATTTGCCAAACTCTCAAGGTCACATGGATTCCCATGTGACCCAGATGCTTTTGTTATGGGGAACAAACTTATAGCGTCTATGTGTTAATGGGTCATTCGTTTGGACCATATATTTAACTTGTCAGAAAAATCATGACATGTATGAAAGGGATTGATGAGAAACCAAGGCACGAATGTGTTCATTGTTCATTGGATTAAAAATTTCATATTTCATGCATTGTATCTGTGATTTGTGAGGGATGCTTTTGCATTCTTTAGAGTTGTTCTTAATCCAAAAGCTCAACTTAATTAGCCATTAATTGAAACCAAAGGTGTATGCTTAAGCTGAAACAGAGACTGGAAGTTTTTGAACACATGACTTTTGATTGAAACATAAATGTGGAATTTCGAATACCGGACTTCATGTTAATTATTAATTAGTTAACCCACTTAAATTAAGCCAAAGACTCAAGATATCGAAATACAGCGTATTATTATATATGAAAACACTGTGCTAGTTAAACTTTATTAGGAAAATATATTTTAAATTTTCATGAACATGAATGAATGAAACCAATAGAAAAATCCAAAGACAATTAATTCATTGAGATTAGAAGTGCAAACCAGCTTACAATTTGTCAATAAAATCCTCCTTTTTGTTGTACAATCAATAGTATTGCGGAAAGTGTGAGATGGGGCCTTTTTTTTTTTGAGTACTTCCAAGTGTGAAGATCACTTGTTTTGAGAAAGCACTGCAAACAATTCATGGAATTATTAAATGGGACTTTACTATGGAATCTGAGTAATTTAGATTAAAAAAACCATTGAAACCCAAAAAGAGAGGCATGGTTTTCCAACAAATCATGCAAATGCAGATGCATATATGTACATATAAGAAACAAATACAAAAATGAAAAAAAAAAGAAGAAAAAGAAAAGTTACGAGTCTTTTTCTTTATAAGCTTCCATAATTACTAAGTTGTAAAGTATTTTTGAAGTAAAAAAGAAAGCGAGTAAAAGTTGGCATCCTCCATTGTTGTATTTTTAATGTTAATGCTCTTTTCAAGTTTCCTCCCTTTAATCCAACGCTCTTTTAAAGTACCACCAGCTTTTAGCTACTTGCTTTTCCATTAGATGAAAAAAAAAAATTCCCATACAATTATTGCTCTTAGCCTTCTTGTTTTCATTATTTTTGTTTTTATACTCTGCACTAAGACTTGGAGTGGACTTGAAAATGAAATTGCTATAATTGGGGAGTCACAGCCAAATAAAATGGGAAATTTACCTATTTGACCATCTTCCAACTTTCAATATAAAAAAAGACCACATTCCATATTTTTTTACAATATCAATCATTTATAAGATTCTTAAACCAAAATATCCCTAAATTCTCAAAACTATACAAATAAAATATTTCGCCTAACATTGTCTAAAAACATCTCCCATCGCCCCAACTAAGCGTGTGGGAGTTCCTTCACTTCCGACGTTTCTTGAATTCCGGCGATTTCCTTCGCTTCCGATGGTGATTTGTGTGAGTTATAGTTTGATTCTAACAGGTTCCTTCACTTTCGGTTTCGGTGGCATAGGTACTTTCTTGATTTTTTTTATTAATTTAGAATAAATTTTGTTTAAATTGCTTGGTTGATTGATCATTGATCATAGTTAATCATTAAGATATGTATTGGATATAAAAATATTAGAGTTCTCTTAAGATTAAGATATCTAATAAATGGCACACGACGTGTTTGTTTAAATACCTCTAAGAAATTATTGATCTAAACTTAAAGTTATTTTGAGGTTAAAGAGAATGTTGGTGTGCCGGCCAACCAAGAAAGTGGGTGGCTGCCCTTGTTGTCCAAAATTTGGCCATGTCAAGCTTGGGCATAGGGATGACAATTACATCCGGAAAATTGGATATCCGGATCCTGATAAATTTTATTTTAAATTAAAAATATATATTAAAAATCACATGAAAAATTAAAAAATAAATTTTATTTGTGGATTTATGATGTTGTTGTATATTATTCATGTTGAATTATTAATTGTTGGATTATGATTGAATTTTATTTGATATTATTAGGAAAATTATTGAATTTTATTTTGAATTAAAAATTAAAATTAAAAATAAAAATTAAATAGAAAATAAAAAAATTTATTTTATTTATGGATTTATTATTTTGTTGTATCTTATTCATGTTGAGTTATTAATTGTTAGATTATGATTGAATTTTATTTGATATTATTAGGTAAATTATTGAATTTTATTTTAAATTAAAAATTATATTAAAATATATATTTAAAATGAAATAAAAATAAAAAAAATTAAATTTTATTTGTAGATTTATGAGATTATTGTATGTTATTCATGTTGAATTATGATTGGATTTTATTTGATATTTTTAGGTAAATTATTGAATTTTTAATTATTTATTAAATTATTGAATTTTAATTTTTGCGGATCCGGATATCCAAAATATCTGCCCATATTCGTTGCGGATATTACCCGCATCCAGATCCATATCTTTTTTTGCGTATCTGAATTTAGAAACCTATATCTAGATCCAGATTCAGATTTTGCCAACCCTACTTGGGCAACACGGGCAAACGCTTGCGTCGCCTAAATTTGGTTGGACGATACATAGGGATGGCAAAAATCCCCACGGGGACGGGTACCTTCGGGGATTTTCCCCATTCGGGGAGGGTATGGGGATAATTTCATACCCAATTTCTTATTCGGGGAAGGGGACGGGGAAATTTTTTTACCCAATTTCTTATTCGGGGAGGGGACGGGGATGAGGTGGAATCCCCATCCCCTACACATTTCCCCATTTTAATTTTTAATTTAATTTTTATTTTTTAAAATTACTAGTAAATAAATAATAAATTTTGAATTATAAAATTATAAGTATTGGTAAAAATAAAAAATATCAAAATATTTATATTATTAAACTTTTAGGCCTAATTAACTAATTAAAGTCCTAAAATTTATTTATGACATTAAAAAGATCGGACAGATTCTATTAGCCCAAAACTTTTGTTTTAATTTTAATATTCATTAAATATTTTAAACTTAAATCTATTTTTTATTTATCTTAAATCTATTTTTTTTTTTTTTTAGATGTTATAATTGCCCACAGCAAATCACAATTTTAATATCTAATCTAATCTAATATTTGCTTTTGATTTGCTTCGACTTAACTATTGTGCTGTAAAGGGAATAGTCCACATTTATAAAGTGCCCACGCCACCGTTGAAAAGTTAATTTTGAATCTAAATTTGATTTTATTTGTTACAATTTTGTATTACCCTATTAATTTGTTCATGATAGTTTGTATCCCTTGCATGCTGCGTTACTTACTAATTTAATGTATGTGACTTTTGTAATGGATATTAATGTAAGATATATTTCGAACTTTACTTTTATTTGAATTTTTTATTTTAATATGATTAACTCAAAATCGAAAATAAAAAAAATGTATTAGTTATTCGGGGATCGGGGACCCTCGGGGATCCCCTGTTATTATTCGGGGAGGGGATGAAGATTCTCTTAAATAATTTTGACGGGGATGGGGAGGGGACGGGGACATACGTAAAATATCGGGGATGGGTACGGGGAGATTGATCCCCTCCCCTCCCCTCCCCATTGCCATCCCTAACGATACATGCTGTCGCCCATACACCTGCGTCGCCTATGTTCTGGGCGACATCAACCGAATATGGACAAGTTTTTTGAATGTTTTAAGTTTTGTTTTTTTTAAAACATTTATGCTAATATTGTCCTAATTTATTGTTTAGATATGTTTGACAAGCAAATGCATCCCCGGTCACTGAAGATACCAATCGAGGATCACTTTCCGGGTTGCGTTACGAATTTAACGAGATTTAATTTTATGACTACACGTATACAGACCAAGTTAACTGATACTTAATTTGGGCTATTCAAAAAGTCAATTTTTAGTCATTTTCTAGCCATGGCAGACCTTGGATTTAGCGGCAATCTTGTACATTATTTGTTACTTAGGCTAGTTGTGAAACAAGTTGATGATGATGAGTACCAAATGTGGCTTAGGATTGACAACAAGATGTTACGTTTCTCTCTTCGAGAATGGTGCTTGGTGGCAGGATTAAAATATGGTAATGTGGAAAATTTGCACAAAAAAAACTTCAGTTGGCGAATACATGATCAATATTTCCGTGGAGCACAATAATCCTTACATGATAAAGTCATTCCAAATTAGATAATACAATTTACAAAATTAAATATATCTTCAAACACACTAAAACACCATTAACGCAGATTTGCCGGAAGGGGATTCTTACACATCTTACGGTTATGGCCACGCTCCCCGCACCGACCATAAGTTATAGTAAACTGAGGATGTCCTCACCTATAGATGGTATTCTTCGTGTTTTCCAATGATCGGAAGATGATGGTACATTTGGTGGGTTCACTTGCAATGTTTGGAAATCTTCTACAATTTTCCAATTAGCCATATCACCAACTAGAATAATAGGCTCTGAATATGCTGCCACCAATATTTCCATTGTGTAATAAACAAAAGCTTATATGATCGATTTAGAGATATAGGCAAACCGCAATTGCAGGAGCACAAACAAATTGATCTACTTGAAATACTCTTCAACTGCATATCTTCTTATGTCAACAACACCCTCTTTAATACCACATTCTTTCGCTTGAAATTGATGGTCAGATACATTTAAAACATGCATTTTAGTGGCAATATTTTTTCTACCATCATATTGTTTTGTGCCGAAGTTGTAAGACAAGTAGTGATCGATTCGACCGCTTTCTTTGTATCATAAAATCATTGTTGCATTGTAAGTTTAAAGTAATCAACCAATTGAGTAATATGAAATTTTCTTGGTTCCTTCATCAAAGCATTAATGCTCTCTGCAATATTAGTGGTTAGAATGTCGTACCCTCGACCTTTGAAATGAGACCGATCTCAATAATTACGGCCTACATCTTCCAAATACTTTGCCACGCCTGCATGCATACCCCACAAACCATCCATTTGTTTTCAAACTCTATAGGATCATATATTTTTACTGCTTCTTGAAATGCTCGCTTAAAAGAATATTTCCAAAGTTTACCAAAATTCTTAAAATGAGACTTTATATTACATTGCAAATGGTAAAAACAAAGTCCGTATAGTGCACTAGGAAATACCCTATAAACATGTAACGATAAAAAATAAATGCCAACTCCGGAACATCTCTAATAACTCCTCGTAAATTTGTCATAAACCATTCCCATGAGGCATTATTTTCTAAATCTACTATCCCGATGGCTATCAGATAAATTTGGTTATTCATATCCAAGCTTGTTGTAACTAACATAGTTCCTTTGTATTTACCTTTCAGATGACTCCCATCTACAGCAATCAGTGACCTTATAGACTGCATAAAACCCTTGATACAAGTTCCATGAGCCAAAAAATATTACAAAAAATTATTATGGTCATCGAGAAGAAGGTGATAAATGGTTCCGTTGTTTTGTTTTTTAAAACGTGAGAGTATTTAGGAAGTAAATTACATGATTTTGCAGGACCTCATCGTATTGATCAAGAGCTTCTTCCCAGGCCCGATATGCTTGTTAGTATGATAAATCAATTGTATAATCATTCTTCACACCTGAAATGGTATCTTTTGGAGTGTATAGACGTTGGGCATCAAGAAACTTTTGCTTGATCATTTCATCGATACCCTTATTGCTTGCTTAGCGATGACCATTATGAAAAATGTTATTCTGACAAATATGTACCATGTCATATCTCTTTACTAACCACTTCACATTCTCTTTATCATTCGGCCTTGTTGCTCAAAATCACCATTTACATGTATCCAAAGTACAACGGGCCTCATAACGTACCGTTGTTGACTTATACATCTTGAACTCAAACTTGTCCCTAATGGCAATATTGCTAAGCTTCATGTGCAAGAGTTTTTTTATGCTGAATAATTGGCCTACACAAATACAACTGGAATTAGAACCATCAGCCATGTCTGAAGCTACCAAATCTAATAGCACAATTGGAGCCTCCAACTGCAGTGGGTCTATTTGACTTAGAACTCTGGAACGACTTTGGCTACGAGCCATTGAACTGACATACCGACTTCGGCTATGAGCCATTGGACTAACGGGCCGACTTCAACCACAGGTTCTTGAACTGATAAGATGATTTTGAGATGGATCATTAACTTTTTGAAACTGATCCACATCCTCTACAATGTTGACTGGACTATTGCAATGTCTAGAATTCATTTGGGACTCAATGTTATATGTTTCTGCATACATATTATCCATATGTGTATTGACAACATTGTCATTAATAGAATCACTATAGGAGCGGAATATGGAGTAGTGTTCAAAGGATGAAGTTTGATTTGATGGCATCAAAGTAAGTTCTTTAGGAACTTTAGGAGTTGTCATCACATAAACAGGAGTGCACCCATAGTTAATTAGATCATAGTTCATAATCACTCTCACCATTTCATCATCCACTATGTCTATAGGCAGTGAATCAATGGGTTGCGTCGGATGAGTTGATTTCACATTTGTCTTTACCGTGAGGGAATATTCATCCGGACTTTTCTTCATAATTCTATACAACTTTTCAATAAATTTGTTCAAATGTTGCATCTTTCTAGGATAAAATACAGTAATTTTTCCATTCTTGTACTTCATATAACCATCCTTCAAAGTCTCCCACGCTCTTTCAAAATATATCTAAAGCACTACCAACTCCATTAACTTGGTCTAAAATAATAATAATACTTTATTAATAACACTCTAAACAATAATATTACTATATTAATTAAATTAACTAATTATCAACAAATTTGGGTGATTCAGGTGACAACATTATCGCCCAGGCAATAGAAAAAGTTGCTCGAATTACATGTCATTGTAGGTTGGGCGACACGAGCGACAAGTGTCTGTCGCCCAACATGCAGTATCCTATCGCTCGGGCGATAAGTGTTTGTCGTCCGGGTGACGAATACCATAATCCAGGTGACAGACGGGTGACGAATACCGACAAATACTTGTCGCCCGGGTGACAAGTCATTCTAGGCTTAGGCGACAGTTTTCTCACCAATGTGACAAGTACTTGTTGCTTGGATTTCGGGTTTCGTCTTCAACATCGTTCAAGACCTATTTTTATCGGATTTTACCGAAATTTTACTACTTTATAAATTTATCACCTCACATTAACCATTTAATGTACCCACATTGTAAAAAAATGAGCAATCAATCTTTTGTATGAAATCCAACCAAATAATTAAAAATAAAAATTAAAGAAATACTAACTTTTAACTTCTTATTATTCTTTAGTTTGTTGCTTGATTTTGTCTTCAATGCTTGGATAAATATATTAGTTTGATGAATGTCAGATAAGTGAAAAGGGGATTGAGTAATAGTTGGATAAATAACTTTGTTATAAGTGTGGGAGAGGTGAAATAGGGAGTGTTTTGGTGGTGTCTGGAGAGCTTCGGTTTAGGAGGTGAGGTTTATTTGTTTAGTTTTAGGGAGTATTTTGGTTTAAGAACTTTGTAAATGGTTGACATTGTAAGAAAAATTAGAGTGTGGTCTTTATTGATATTGAAAGTCGGAAGGTGGTCAAATGGGTAAATTTCCCAAAGAAATAGAGTAGATTATGTGTAAGCATCTTGATTAAGTTTATATTAGTTTTATTTTTAAGTTGATTTTAACAAGTGGGGTCCACCGTTGCAAAGGGTAAACAAGATGCACAAAAAAAAAAGTTATTCTCTATCATATTGAAATGGAATTAGGGTTCTTAATTCCTTAGCTTAGAAATGAATTAATGATTAGTTTAGATTTTAAACATGATATAGACTCGAACTAGTAGAATTTTGGTCACACTAAACTAAAATTTTTGAGTTGAAATTTTAACAAATTAAAAAGATAATGAAACTGTTTATTTTCAATGATTTTCCAAATTGGAAGTCTGTAAATTTCATTTGGTCTTGGGCTTAAGGTTCGATCGCTAAATGCGCCCCCCACTAGGTAAACAAGTTTGAACTTTGGGTTGATTCCAAATATTGGGCTAAAGCCAAAATTGGATTGGACTTATTTTCCCCCAATGTGTAAAATCGCAACATTGTTAGTCAAGTCGAGTCCTTACAATTAATAAATTAAAATCCCCGTTAATCTCTATTCTTTTACTCACATTTCTTGATTATCTTTGGGCATTAAGGTTGCCTTTAACTGAAGATTAATTTGACTATTTTTCCCTTGTATTGTAAAAGACAATTACCCTTCATTTTATTATAACTTTCCCAAAAACTTTATGGCAATATTTCTAACTTATTGATTTTTTTGGTACTTTTTTTTTTCTAAACATTCTGGCATAGTTATAAAATTTCACATATTTTTCTCCTCGTATGTCTTTGAATACCAAGTAAACCGAGTCGCAAAAGTATAAAAGTAAGAGAAATTTCGTTATGTGTTAACAATCATTTTTATTTTAATATTTGTCCTTTTTCGGGATCCAATAAACTGCAGATAAATTTGAATTCGATAGCAAAACAAAAAAAAAAAACTCTTTAACAGTTTTTTTTTTAGAGATTTTAAAAAACAAAAAAAAAATCTCAAATTTTTGTTGCAGCTGTACAGTTTTTTAAAATTGTTTTACACAAAAATGGTACAAATTTTGTGGGCATTTAGGTTCTAGTTTCTAGTTACTAAAGATGGAAAAGAAGAATAGAACCAGAAGTAATAATACAAACACAACCCAGAAGAAAATAAGATACATAAAAAAAGAACAAGAAAAAGAATTGGAAACAATAAAGAGATGATGCCACAATGAACCGCATGTTTGACTCCAACTCCATCATCAATAATCCTAATATAAACATTTAAACGAAATATAAAACCAAAAAAAAAGGACCAAAAAGAAAGTTACATAAATGTCCCATTTTGTGACATGAAGATCTTGAAATTCGAAGCCAAAAGCATGAAAAATTTAACAATCACGATCGAAAATCTTCCTATACCATGGTCACAACCACCATCGACTAAATTGTACGTTATTTAATTTGAGTGTCACATTTTTGCGATAAAACTTTTGTTCCTGTCCTTAATGTGCTCACTTTGAAATCACAAACCACATGCATGTCCTTACTCCAGAGATTCAAGAACCCTATATTCATTTCCCCTTTCAAATTCATTTCCAGCTGCAGTGAAACTGCACGTTCCGTTTTCTTATCATGCATGCTTTTAGAAACTTCATCTGGCACTACCGTATTTGAACCGGTGAGAGTGATGCGAACATTTTTTGAGTCACCGCCTTCTTGTTCCAATTGCGGGAATTTCCCGGTAGCAAGCTTTTTCTTTTTGAAGAGTAGAAATGCATCACCATCGTTTTCATAACTGATTGCAACGTTTTCATTCGGATTCTTCACTTTCATCGTGAATTCGTACCGGGGGCGTGATTGGTTCTTCACATGAACATCCGCAATAAAAAGAATAGCACCCTTAGGGCTGTAAACTTTGTGCAAAATCACCAGGGTTATGCCAATTGAGATGCCAATCACAAACAGGACCAATATGATCCAACACACCCTAGTGCAACACGAATTCCTTCTTTTATTCATTGGGTTTCGGTATTTTTCAACGATCCTGGCGTTTTCTGGTGGTGGAACGCGATAAATTTGGTCTTTAGGAACTTGCACGACGTAAGTATTCGAATCATAATCCTCTTCCGGGGTAAGGTCTAATGATCCTACAGGCCTAGAGACCGAGCTATAATCGAAGGAATCATCATAGGAAGAAACGTTTCGACGACCGTGCCCGTGCCCGTGCCGATTGGGCGGTTCATCGGTGAGATCGCCAGCAGCGGAAGAAGGTGGGACCCGCTCCTCCATGGGGAAATGGGGAGCGGTGCACAAGGGGAGGGGTAATAGGGTGGCAAAGGGAAAGAAAAAAAATGGAACGATGAATTTAGGGTTTGCATGGGAAAGGGTGGTTGGAATTTGGAGGATAACGCATGTTTTCAGTTTGGGAATTATTAGTGACAACATGAGTTTCACAGCTCTTAGGGTGGCAATGGTCACCCAATTAAGACACTATTTTTGGATTACGGTAAAGACTCGGTCAATGAAATTAATTGAAAGAAGTTTATTTCTTATAATTACCGTTACGCGGTGCCATGGTTAATGTGTTGTTAGGCTAATCACATAAGTCTTAACGTGTACATTGTGTTTGTTACTATTTTAAGTGAAATTTCAGCCCGTCTTACCAAATAATTTGTTAATTAGGCAACCTAATTGCTTAAATTAAAGTATATACACACACACACTGTGATAATTGGCTACAACGTCGAGCCCCCATATATGTAGATTATAAATACAGAGAAAAATATTAGAGTACTCTTTCTTTGTATGGGGCAGAGGCATCATTAAAATTTTAGTGAGCATTTTTTTTTAATTAAAAGCGTAAAGTGTAAAGTGTTAAACTATTAAAGTTACAGGGGTGAAATCATAAAAACTTCTATTTAAAAAAAATAAATTCGTACATATATATACATAACACACTCTCCTGTTCTTTGTGAATATTTGCACGTGTTAAATCGTGGATTAATATGTCAAGTCTTAAGTCTGTGTTTTCAAATGTGCAGACATCAATGTTGAAATGTTAATAGTTTCATTATTTAACTTGAAGGTTTTATGGGTGTGACAAAGTACAATGTAAAATTGTGCTACTAATTATTTAATGGATTTTTTTTTATTTAGTGGAATTTAAACTCAAATTTTTTATTTTCAGCACAAGAGATTTTACCATTTAAACTAATAGATTAGCTATATTTCTATAAATATATAGGGCAGTTATATTTATTTATAGGTAGGTTAACTCAATCTATAAGATGTCAATTATATTATTATTTTGTTTCCTCCTCTAGGGCCCAAAAATTATCGCTTTAGCTATTGCATAAAATTGAGAGGTGTGTCTCAGTTTCTTATAGCAAATTGAAGTCCTTACGAGCACTGAAACGCTTTCCATTTCACAAAAAGTGGCAAAAAAGAGAGCGATTGGAGCATTAAGTACTAACTAATACAAACGCTCTTCAAAAACTATGAAACAATTTAGTATTTTCGGATGTAACTTTAATTCAATATACAGAAAAGATATTTAAAAAAAAAAACAAATTCATTCGAAAAGCATAAAAGATAAACAAATCCAAGGTCAGCCCAACAATGATCGTGTTGGGAGAAAGTTGGGTGCCAATTTTCGAAAGTCATTTCCATTTGTCTCCATTAGGCATTAGGGCAAGTTTGGCATTATCATTGACATGGCTAAGGCCTAAGAGTGATTCATTAATTTTAAATATGGGTAATTTTTACCCAGCACCCAAATGTTTTGACAAACAACATAGCGCACCCAAGTATTTTGCCTATGAGCACCGCGCACCCATTTTCGTTTATTTTTTAGTTAATTGTAACGGATCAGTCTGAACTTTGATTAAATGACAAATATACCCTTGTTTTTAACTAGAACCATGCTTTCCTTTACAAAATTACAAAGTCGTGAACTAGGAAATTTACCACACTGGCCATGATTGAAGGTGTATTTACACATGAAGACCAACTATAGTTGTTAATTTATATTGACTATAATGCCCTTGGCAGAATGATTTATTACCATATGCATCCAAAATCCAACGGCTATAAAATTTGAGCAACAGTAAAATAACGGCTATATGATTACAAGAATAGTAAAAGAAATAGATAAATTTGAGCTGATTCCTCACTATAAGCTGTAATATTCAACACACATAACTACCCATCATCTTCACACCTCAATGATTTTCAATGTAAAACCTGAAAACTCCATCATTATTTTTAGTCAGCAACAACTTACAGTAGCATTACATCTGCATTTACCCTCTGAAACAATACAGCTTCAACATCAGCTTCATTCACACACAAAACAAACACAACAATTTGAAGTTCAGATACGTTGTGTTGTATTTCACAAAGAATACAACAGACACAACGTTGCAAAATTGAAGAAAATGTCTACTTCAACGAATGCATCAAGTTCATCAACCCATAATCGAAGAAGGAATTTACCTAAAATCAATGGGGGCATCATCAAGTTCTATAATATAGTATGCTACTGTCGAACCAGGGCAGAAATCAAAGTGTCAGAATCTAAAACAAACCCCAACAAACTATATTACAGCTGTCGTAATGACCCATCTTGTGGTTTCTTTAGATGGTGGAAACCATCTACAGATGAGGCTATAGAAATTCAAGCAGCATTACAAAGGTTTGCAGAAGAAGCCGTAAATGACAGTGCAAGCTACAATCAGCAATTTGACATTGAGGACTTTCGCAACAGGTTCATCAACATTGAAGGTTTGCTTCATCAAAATAGGAAGTATCAAATCACCATCATAGTGATAACTATATTGGTATTGATTGTATTGTACTATAAGGAATGATAGAACAATATGTAGAATGAAATCTTATAATAAATAAAATGCATCTGTTTCTTGACATATATAATCTAATCAAATATGATACACATTGGCAGCAGCTTACAATTGTTACTAACATCTAGTTTGGTGTTTACATACATGTGACAAAAAACAAAAAAACAAGTGTTGGTTTAGTTGATGTCTATCCTAGTTTGAAATTTAATCCCAACAACTTTCAAAATGCCACTACCACACTTGTAACTTTCAAACTTTATACCAGGTGATCACAAAATCCAGTTCTATAATGCTCAAGCTTAATGTCCAACCACTTCCAGCAATTTCAGCTCCAAAAAAAAAAAAAAAAAAACAAGGACATGCCAGGTCATTACATGGTCTCTTCATCCTGATGAAATCAGCATCCATCCAACCTTAACCTTGTGCCTGGTGGTTTGATGTGGCATTGTGGAAGGTGTCAAAAAATGATAATGCTGCCTCCAATATACGTTAATAAGTTTGCTACCAATGTCTCTATCATAGTCAAACAATCACTACAAAACAAGTTGCAAGTTATAAATATTATTTCCAAAATCAATATTAATTTCTCTCCAATATACGTTAATAAGTTTGCTGCCAATGTCTCTATCATAGTCAAACAATCACTACAAAACAAGTTGCAAGTTATAAATATTATTTCCAAAATCAATATTAATTTCTATTAATAGAAAACTATGATTTTACCCTCGATGAATCCTTCCCTTTGTCCAAAAGCTTCCTTGCAGTATATTTTCCAACTTCATCCTCTCTGTTGAAGGTTAATCCAGCAACTGACATTACTTTTCTGCCCTGTTCACCTACCCATGAAGCTACAGACATTACCTCATTTATTTGTTTCCCAGTGACTTCCTTTGCTCCTGATGGCCCTGCTCGATTGGCAATCTTGTGTTTCTTAGATGCAGTGTGTTAGTCTTCTACAGTTACTTGGACCAGGTCATTATCTTGGCTTTCCAAGATAATTGAGCTAATTCCATGAACTTGGCCTTATAAAGTACCAATAAAGTAGCATAAAATAAACAAGTCATTTTAATATAGTTTGGTGATACACAACTATATAATAGTTGACTAATATAACTTAGTAAATTTATCTTATACCTTCAGTTTGCCTTCCACTTGTCCTTGTCACGTGCTTCTTCAGGTTATTCTATAAACAAGCATAAACAAACAAGGTAAATTAGTTGTCATCACATGGGGGGAACATAATTCATAAAATAATTGAATCTTCTCTTACAAGCAGACACACTGACCTTATATTGTCTTGTTGTCTTGTTAGCATTTTCAGGGTTAACAGAACAGGCCCTTTTGTTGTGTCCAAATCTCTTGCAAACAGTGCATTGCATCTTGTATATCTTATTATGTGCTGGAACCTCATCAGCTTTTCTTTTTCTTGTCATTTTAGGCCGTCCAGGAGGTCTTCTCACTAAAGGAGGCAGTATTTCATCAGCAGCAACATCTACCCATGAGGTCCTATATGAAATTGAATGAATCATTCCAGAATAGCACCTTAGGTAAGTATCCTTCTTCAACCATTGACTAATGAACTCAGCTTGATCTTTTTTACTATTCACAATACACGACATTGCATGTAAGCATGAAATCCCACTAACTTGCCACTGTCCATAGTCACACATATGGTGTTCAAGATCAACGATATGAGTCTTGATATTCTCATCCACTTCATATATCCATTCACTAGCTCTACAGATAGGGTTTGCACTTCTAATCTGTAAATGCTTCATCATTTGTGCATAAACTCTTTTAGGTATATCATTGTCCCAAGATTCTGCCTTTTTTCTTCTTCCAATCATTCTTTTCATCAGCTTCTTCCTGATCCACTCCAGCATTGAGACTATTGGAAACTTTCTTTGAATCTCAATCCATGCATTAAAGGATTCAGTGATGTTGTTAGTGCAATGATCAGACTTACAATTATTGTCAAAGGCATGTCTTAACCAGAACTTTGGTGGTATCCTCCTAAGTGTCTCATATACACCCTCATCTGCTGCTTTTATGTTTTGTATAGCATCATCAAATGCCCTTCTGTTTGACGCTCTTGCTGCTGCCTAGAAGTGTGCCTTAAAGTCAAATTGAAGATGCTTTGACTTCAGATTTGCTAAAATGTGTTTAGCACAAAATCTAACATGTGCATTAGGAAACTCTAAGGCAAGAGCATTCTAAATTCCTTTCTGCCTATCACACATAAAGGTCAAATGCCTTGTATCTTGTAAAAATTCCCTAAAGTGTCTTAGAAACCATGTCCAGCTAGTTGTGCTCTCAACACTACAGACACAGAACGCGAGTTGGAAGATTCCATTATTCGCATTAATGCCAACAGCTGATAAAAGAACCCCTTTATATGGACCCTTTGATGGTTGTCGAAGCCAACAAAAATAAATTCATACTTTAAATAAATTGTGTATAGTGATTGAGCAGGATCGTGTCCACAGAGATCGGTAATTATTTAAATCCTTTTGAAACGTAAAACGTAAAATGGGGGAATTGTTGACAATAATAAAAATCAAATTAAAATAACAAGAATGCAAATTAAAGTTGTAATTTAAATTAGAGAAAGCTCTGGTTGAAGGAATTAACTCAGCTTGATTCGACTACTGATCATTGATTCAAATATAGATTATTATTACTTATGAATAGACCGATTATAGCTACTGAGACCCTCTAATAGCCAATCTCTCATTAACTAGTCGATAACCAAGGTACGACCGTTGGCTATTTCCCTAATCAATAGACAACCCTAGATACGATCGTAAGATTTAATCAATTGACAGCCTGAAAAACCAGAGAATTCTCACAACACAACTCTCTGCTATGTTATTTGTCACAAATATTAAAATCTTCATACGATGAATCCTTTAATTGACAATAGATTAAGTTGATAAATAAATAGTGGCCAATTACTTAATTAACAAACATAATCATGAAAATAATTCAGAGAATAAACAAATACCCAAAAAGTAATAAAACAATTAATGCATAAGAAAGATCTCACAGTAGTGATGAATCAAAGCTTCATTATCCTTCAACCAGAAAAATAGGTTTAGTTCTTCATAGAGAGAAGAGAAAAGTTTAGATCTAGGGTTTCTTTCTTTTTCTCCAATCGTCCCATTTTTCACAATAGATTCCTCTCTTAAATACTCTCTCTCTCTTCTCCTCTAGAATTCTATTTAAAATAAAATACTAATATCTGAAATATTAAATTTGTAATTACAAAAATAACTAAAAATACAAAACACATTAAACTAAAAACTGTAGGTCCGTAGTTGACAGCACGCGCCCACGCCTTATCAATAAAGTTCTTTTGACGCTCATAATTTCTCCAAGAGAACAATCATCTTTAAACATCATCTTATAGCTCAATTTTATCACAAATCAATAGAATTGCACCTACAAAAGTAAAACATAAGTAAATCATCATTATTAAGTGCAAAACATCAATATTACGGGAAGTAAATAATGCAAAACTAGTGCATAAATTGCACTCTAACAAATTCCCCCACACCAAAATGATGCTAGTCCTCAAGCATATAACTCAAGACTAATCCCAAATCTCCACTCAATTCTCATCTCAACTCATCCAAAAATAATTTTAAGCGAGTATACCTCAAGAAATTAAGTCGATCAACATTCAAGAGACAAGGATTTTAAAGCATAGAATCTCATAAGATAGAATAAGAACATTTAACCACCAAGAAGATCCATTCAAAATTCAAGTGCAACCAGATTTAATAGCCCTCTCATTGACTTCACTCCATGCAGTCAAAGTGTTTAGGGTGTCATTTATTCACTCAAATCAAATCAAAGAATGCTATTACCATAAGCTTGCTTATATATCACATCTCAATCCACAAAACATGAATTAAATGCAAAAATCTAAGGGTCTTAAAAGGTTGTAACGGGGTTAAATAGGTTAAATGAAAAAGAAAGGTTTATGAAAGAAAGAGATCAAAATGAGAAGAATGAACTCATTGAATGAACTTTATGATATCGAAACGCTTATTTCTACTCAAGTCACCAAGAATGTAAACATTTCTTTTTATTTTTTTTTATTTTTTTATTTTTTTTCTTTTTCCTTTTTTTTTTTTTTGAATCAAACAAAAGAAACGAATCTTGCACAATTTAATTCAAGCATAATACTTGTTGATCTAATTGAGAAACTTTAATACAAGGTAGAAAAAGCAACAAAATATATCTACACAATGAGTCCAAAAATCTCCTTAATTTGAGGCTCAAATTTTAATTAGAAAAATGGTTAAGTAGACGGAGAGAATTAGATGGGTAATGGTTAAGGCTAGGGATGGCAAAATTCGGGTCCGGGTCCGGGTCCGGGTTTAGTCTTCCCGGTTCCGGACCCGGACGTCATTTTCTTTTTCACGGACCCGGATTAAAACCCGGTTTTTTCCATCCGGGTCCGGGTCCGGGTTCCCGGATTCCGGGTTTTGAACCCGGATCAATAATAAAATTTCAATTTTCACTTTCATTATTAGTGATAGAACCAAAACACAACTAATGTAACTAAAGGAAATATTAACAGAAACAAAAAGATGAGATTTATACTGGACAAATAGCCCCTGCAACATATATAATTGTCTACCACATGAAGTTTCTAAACCTATCTCAAATTCTCAATGTTTCAAATGCCATCCCAGCACTTAATAATTAAGACTTAAACAATAAATCACAATTAATGGCATAATAATCCAGTACTCACAAATCAAAATTAATCAACTCTCTGCAAACTCTACAATTCAAACAACTAGTGTGCAAACTCTACAATTCAAACGGCTGTTTCAAGTAATAAAACAGCCACAAATATAAATCCATAACAATTACACAAGTTCAAATTAAAAACCACAAATCCAAAGTTTAAACTTTTCTCCATCATTTTCTATTCTTCTTCACTTGATTCATTGTTGTTCACAACTCACTCATCAAACTTTCATCAATAAGCTGTTCTACAGAAAGTATTGCTTCCTCTGGAATTCCATCTAAAAAACATGAATAAATCATAAAAATAAGGAACAAAACAGCTAGTTAGTAATAAATTGATACTATAACAAATTAATTTATTTTATGTAATAAATTAAATTTCCATACCTTTTAGGTTGTGGTCAAGCCAAAACCAATTTTGAGTACACACCAACGCTTCCACTGTAGATGGCTGAAGTCTACTGCGATGAGGACTCAAATGTCTACCTCCAATGCTAAAGGCGGACTCAGAAGCAACGGTTGATACAGGAATGGCCAAAAAGTCTCTCGCAATCTTTGCAAGTATAGGATATTTGCCTTGATTATTCTTCCACCATGACAAAATATCAAATTGACTAGTTGAAGGCAAAGTACTTTCCTCAAGATAAAGCTCAAATTCTGTTTTGAAATGATTATTTTGTGAGTTCTGATTTCTAAATGATTCCCACTCATCAGCCATCTCATCTAAGTCTAAGTCTACCATAATATAATCATCTGCTGCAGCACCTTCAGAACTAGCTGAACCATTAACCCCCGAATTTGCATTTGATGAATATTTGACTTTATACTCATGCACTAAATCAACAAATAATTTGTGCACCCTTTCAATTTCAAATTAAGCTCTTTCTCCATAGATTTTGGGAAATAGAAAGTTAATTAACAACATTTTACGCCTAGGATCTAACAAAGTACCCACAACAAGAACTCCATGAATAACATCCCAATATTTTTCATACTTCGCAATCATCTTAGTGGCCATATATTTTACCCCATCAATTGGTGATTGTAACCATGCATTCATTGACAATCTAATTTCACAAATCTTGTTAAAAAATAAATTAGATGTCGGATATCGTGTCCCCGAAAAAAGTTCTATTAACTTATAAAAACTCTTCAAATAATCACACATAAGTTTTGAAAAATTCCACTCCAACTCACTAGGCAAAGATGTATAATTTCTATCACGCTCCTTTAAACGAATAAATACATCTTTATACAACAAAGCTGTACTAAGCATCAAATAAGTGGAATTCCACCTAGTTTTACAATCAAGTGCTAAGTTTTTAGTTTCTTTAACACCTAATTGTTTTTTGGCAGCCTCAAATTTTTCAAATCTAGAAGGTGTTGCTGTCCAGTAATGGACACTCTCTCTAATCTTTTCAACTTCTTTGTGGATCATAGATAAACCATCATTAACTATCAAGTTTAATATATGTACACAACAGCGCATGTGAAGGAATTTCCCACCCATAATCATTGAACTAGCTGAAAATTTCCCCAACAACAAATCAATCATGGACTCGTTTGCAGAACAATTATCAACAGTTACAGTAGACAATTTCCTATCTATATTCCACTCCATCAAACACTCATACAACTCATTGCACATAACTTCACCACTATGTGGAGCCGGCACATATATAAACCTAAAAATATAAAAAAATAATCAAAATATTAAATAATGCAAACATTCATTTATGTTGAAACGAAAAAAAAAGACTCGAGAATATTACCTCATAATACGACTTCGCAACACCCACGAGTTATCAATGTAATGTACCGTAACAACCATATACCCTTTCTTTTGGTTACCAGCAGTCCACATATCCGTAGTCACTGCAATTCTACTGTCACAAGCTTCTAAAACACTCATTGCCTTCGTCTTCTCAATATCGTAAAGTTTCAAAATTTCAGCCTTGATAGTGTTTCTACTTATAGTCTCAATTGAAGGTTGGAGAAGCTTTAATAGTTCGTAAAACCCAATATACTCAACAAATGATAGCGGAAGCTCATGCATTACAATCATTCTAGCTATAAAAATCCTCACTGTTGCCATATCCCACTTTGGTTCAGTACTATAATTACTAAGAATAGTAGTTCCATCTGCTTTAGAAGAAAAAGAAAGGTGCATTTGCTGCACATTCTTGATTGACCTTCTAGGACAACGTTTCGCATGATTAATCAAGTGATTAGTGCCCTGAGAATAATGCCCTTGCATAACTAACCCACAATAATTACAAATCGCTTGAACTTCCTTGCCTAACTTAACTTTTTTAAAATGATTCCAAGCATCAGAAACTAATCTACCTGAACTACTCCATTCGCTGCCAGCGCCTCATTTTTTTGAAGCGCCAGCAGTAGTATTACCCCTACCCCTACGGCCACGGCCACGGCCACTCCCACTCCCACCCCCCTGCTCTACTGTTGTTGAATTAGGTTCTAATTCAGCAGCTGTATCATTATTTTCTGCTGCCATATCCATGCCAACCCTCACACCCACACTTTCATCAGTCTCGGAAACATCTAAATCAACTCTTTGTTCATTTTCCATTACGAATTTAACACCCTACAAGAATTATGTCAAAACAAATTAAACTAACCCATCATTCCTCCAATTTCTTCCATTTTATATTAATTTTTTTACTGCAACAATGTTCTAAGTTCTAACATTTCAAAAATACATTTTTGAATCTATTAACAGCAACAAATCCATTAACAACAACAATTTATTTTTAACTGTAACAGCTTCCTAACATTTGAAATATACAATTTCGAATCTATTAACACCAACAATCAACAACATTTCAAGCATAAATCAGTGGTATAACAGCACAACATTTCAAGCACAACCAACAATTTATTTTTAACTGTAACAGCAACAGCAACATTTCAAACATTTCAAACATAAAACAAAGTATAACAGCAACTCACGCCGGTGAATCAAACGAACTGCACTGCTGCAAGCATGCGCGGTGGTGACCAAAATGCTATCCTTGTAGGACTCCTCACCCAGGGTATCCAACTCAGCAATTGCCTCGTCAAAAGCCTGGTAAATGGAACAACAGAACACAAAAAAGCGTGAGTTACTGTTAATTAATTAATTAATATAGTGTATTTTGGATCCATATGGTTGAAAAAATAGAATGCTAAATATGTATCCAGACGCTTAGTGTTGAGTGTTAGAAAATGCATATTTATAAAGGAGAAAACCGTCATTTTACATTTCAAGTCTTACTAACAACTCTTACTTTTATGTATTTAACCTTCTTGTGATGTAATTACGCGTGTGTTATTTTAATTAAGTATTTTATGTATTTTAGGGGCATTATAGTCATTTCACAATAAAGGAGAGATCAGACGGCAAAACGGACATCACTTTTGAACTCAGGACGGTCGAAAACCTTAGGAGGAGCATAAAAGGAAAAATGACACTATTCACATGTACGGTACTATTCACGTATACGGTACTGTCTACGTTACTGTTCACGACACTGTTCACATAGACGGATCGATGATGTGGCATTGACCGATGATGTGGCATTGACTGATGAGGTGTCACGATCCTGTTGGACTAAACTTCTTATGTACTGTTGATGGTGACGTGGCAGCATATCAGTGGACGAAAAATCTCGCGTATGGTGCATGCATCACACAGGATTATTTTCAACCAAACCGTGTTACTGTTCATCCGGGTCAAACCGCGTTACTGTTCATCCGCGTGGTCAAACCGTGGACTGTTGACTGATGACGTGGCGCAATCCTGAGCGTCCAAACTGTTTTTAATCCGATGGCCATGATTTACTCCATGTATCTATAAAAAGGGGGCCTCCCCCCCTAATTTGATATCTCTGAATCCATTTTTGGGATTCATTTTCTGTAATTCCTTCTCCATCTTGTATTTTCTTCGTATTTTAATAAATTCCCATTTTGCCCCTAGTTCAATTATGAGTGGCTAATTTCCTTTCAAGCTTGGGTTGAAGGTGAAGTCTCAACATGTGTCATGGGCTTTATTTGGTAAATTTATTTTCTTTTCCCCTCTAGTTTTTGTGGATGATTTGACTTATCGTCGACAAATAATACTGATCTTGTCTAGATACCGCCTTGGTTACACCGGCTCTCTAGTATAAGGTTATTATTATTTGGCATGATAAGCCCTTAGCACCATATTGATTAGAGCGTGGTTCATGAGGTGTGGATTCCCCCCTCATGATTTAATTGGCATTAATAAGGATTATTTAGCCCATGATGCATGTTGATAAGGATTATTTAGCCCATAATGACCTAAGCCATCCCTAATGATTGTAAGGAGGGCATTCTGAGAAAGTGAAGGGAATCGCTTGTGAAGCTTTGCTAAAATCTCGTTTCTATCCATACCTTCGCCTCAGAATATCAGTTATTATGGGAAACTGAAGTTAACCGACTTGATTGTCACGGAGTACCGTTATCTGCCACTTCACCGGGGTAACAAACTAAAGCACACAAACAGAAAAACAAATCAAAACACACAAAAAAAATTAAAATCGTCCTCTTATTGAATTTACCTCAAGCTCCAACTGGATGTCGTAAACACTTCTCTCAATGTCTCTGAGTTGGCGTTCTAAACCCTCAACATAGGCTACTAACTCTGGTGGTTGTAGAGCCCAAATGCGTTGTGTTTTACAAAATAGAATCTGCCTTTTGAGATGAGTTTTGACACGTTGAAGTGGTTTAAGAATGTTCAGGAGGAACGGTCTAAGTATGAGACTCATGATTAAAAATGATAAGAGAAAACTTAATGGTAAAATAAACACACTTATGCAAAAACAATTTCAATTAGCAAAAGAATAATAATAAAAAGAAATAAAGAAAAATCAAATCAACGAAAAGAAAAAATCAATTCAAATCTGGTGGGTCACTCAAATTTATTTCGGTGTCTTCTCCATGTGGTTGGTACTCTAGATATGGCTTTAATCTTTGACCATTAACTTTAAACGTGACACCATTCTTTGGATCCTTAATTTCAATTGCCCCATGTGGAAAAACAGTATGAACAATAAAGGGACCAGACCATCGAGAGCGTAATTTACCTGGGAATAGGTGCAAGCGAGAATTGAATAAAAGCACTTTCTGACCTGGAGTGAAAGATTTTCTCATAATGTGCTTGTCATGAAAGACTTTCATTCGTTGCTTGTAAATTTTGGCATTTTCGTATGCATCATTGCGAATTTCTTCAAGTTCTGCCAGCTGTAATCTTCTTTCTGAGCTGACTTGCTGCATGTCAAAGTTGAATTTCTTGATGGCCCAATATGCACGATGCTCGAGTTCCACAGGTAGGTGGCAAGCTTTTCCATACACTAGTCTGTAGGGTGACATCCCAATCGGGGTCTTGAAAGCCGTTCTATATGCCCATAATGCATCATCAAGTCGTAATGACCAATCTTTCCTGTCTGGCCTCACCGTCTTTTCTAATATGTGCTTTATTTCTCGATTGGAGATCCCAACTTGGCCACTGGTTTGCGGATGATACGGGGTCGCCACTTTGTGTGTGATTGAATACTTTGTCAAAAGAGCCTTGAATGCTTTGTTACAAAAGTGGGCACCACCATCACTGATTATCGCTCGAGGGAATCCAAAGCGTGAAACAATGTTGCTTTTCAAAAATCCTATCACCACTTTGTGATCATTGGTTCTGCATGGAATTGCTTCCACCCATTTTGATACGTAGTCAACACCAACCAATATGTATTGATGGCCAAAAGAAGGGGGAAAGGGTCCCATGAAGTCGATACCCCATACGTCAAAAATCTCAACCACTAAAATTGGATTTAGTGGCATCATGTTCCTTCGTGTAATGCTCCCCATTCGTTGACACCTATCACATGAAGAACAGAACGTGTAAGCATCTCGAAATATAGTTGGCCAATAGAAACCACATTGTAAAACTTTAGTCGCTGTTTTCTTAGCACTGAAATGGCCTCCACAAGCTTGTTCATGGCAGAATGAAAGAATATTCTGAATTTCATTTTGTGGGACACATCGTCTAACAATTTGGTCTGCACAATACTTGAACAAATACGGGTCATCCCAAAAGAAATTCTTTATTTCCGCAAAGAATTTAGCATTGTCTTGCTTGGTCCAATGCTCTGGAAGTTTACCTGTAACAAGATAATTAACTATATCAGCATACCAAGGTAATACTTCCACATTCATTAATTGTTCATCTGGAAATGACTCATTCAATGGTAATGATTCTGTAATTGTGTCAAAATGGAGACGAGAGAGGTGGTCCGCCACAACATTCTCTGTGCCTTTCTTATCCTTGAATTCCAAGTCGAATTCCTGCAAAAGTAACACCCAACGAATTAGTCTAGCTTTTGCATCTTTCTTTGTGAGAAGATATTTAAGAGCAGCATGATCTGTGAATATAATTATTTTACAACCAATGAGATAAGATCGAAATTTTTCCAATGCAAACACTACTACTAGCATTTCTTTTTCAGTAGTTGAATAATTCAACTGTGCATCATTCAATGTCATACTAGCATAGTAAATAACATGAGGAATTCGATCAACTCTTTGTCCTAAAACTGCTCCTACTGCATAATCAGATGCATCACACATAAGCTCAAATGGTAAGCTCCAATTTGGGGCCTGAATGATGGGTGATGATGTCAACAACTGCTTTAATTTTTCAAACGCCATTAGACATGAATCATTAAAGATAAAAGATACATCCTTAGCAAGTAAATTGCATAAGGGTCTAGAAACTTTGCTAAAATCTTTAATGAAACGTCTATAGAAACCAGCATGCCCAAGGAAAGATCTTACTTCTCTGACTGTTTTGGGTGGAGGAAGATTAGAAATGAGATCCACCTTGGCTTTGTCAACCTCAATACCTTTGCTTGAAATGATGTGACCGAGAACAATACCTTATTTTACCATAAAATGGCACTTCTCCCAATTTAAGACTAAGCTCTTCTCGGTACATCTCTGCAGAACTAGCGTTAGATGATGTAAACATTGATCAAACGAGTCACCAAAGACAGAAAAATCATCCATAAAGACTTCAAGGAATCGTTCAACCATATCAGAAAAAATGCTCAACATGCATCGTTGAAATGTAGCAGGTGCATTACATAATCCAAATGGCATTCTCCTATATGCAAATGTGCCAAAAGGGCAAGTGAAAGTGGTATTCTCTTGATCTTTTGGTGCTATGGGAATCTGATTATATCCTGAGTAGCCATCTAGAAAGCAATAAAATTCATGGCCTGCTAATCTATCAAGCATTTGATCAATAAATGGTAAAGGAAAATGGTCTTTACGTGTGACAGAATTCAACTTTCTATAATCAATGCATACACGCCATCCTGTAGTTACTCTAGTTGGTATCAATTCATTATCAGCATTGGTAACTACTGTGACTCCTGACTTTTTGGGGACGACTTGTACAGGACTGACCCATGAACTATCAGAAATTGGGTAAATGATACCTGCATCTAATAGCTCAAGGACTTTAGTTCTAACAACTTCTTTCATGTTAGGATTTAACCGACGTTGCATCTCCCTAGTAGTTTTAGCATTTTCATCAAGGTGAATGTAATGCATGCAGTCTACTGGGTTTATACCTTTTATGTCTGCTATGGTCCATCCTAATGCCCCTTTGTGCTCTTTTAAAACATCCAACAACTTACCTTTTTGTTCGTCATTTAGGGATGATGAGATGATTACCGGCAGAGTACTTTCTTCTCCCAAAAATGCATATTCCAGAGTGTTGGGTAATGGTTTGAGCTCGAGTTTCGGTGGTGATTCTGATGATGGGATGAGTTTCTTTTCTGATGGTGCTAGTTGTTCAACTCTTGACTTCCATTTATTAGTGTCCATGGATGGTGCTGAGTCAAGTAGAGCATTGACCTCATCGACCGATCTGTCAATATCAAAATCCAAACCAAAGTGAGTTAAGCATGTCTGTAAAGGGTCATCACTAAGGTTTGAAATAAAAGTATTATCGACTATTGTTTCTATTAAATCCACATCAACAATTCTATCATCTGCACTGTGAGATTGTTTGGCAATGTTGAAGATGTTTAGCTCCTTAGTCATGTTGCCGAAGGACAATTGCATATTTCCGGTCCTACATTGAATATGAGCATCTGCAGTTGCCAAGAAAGGTCGGCCTAGAATAATGGGGATGTGCTTCCTTGAGTCCTGTATTGGTTGAGTGTCAATTACAATGAAATCAACAGGAAAATAAAACTTGTCTACCTGGATAAGCACGTCCTCCACAATACCACGAGGTATTTTCGTGGACCGATCTGCAAGTTGTAACACCACTGGAGTTGGGTGTAATTCTCCCAGTCCAAGTTTCACGAATACAGAGTAAGGCAACAAATTTACACTAGCTCCTAAATCCAACAAAGCATTCTCAATTGTGTGGTTCCCTATACTACATGAGATAGTGGGGGAGCCTGGGTCTTTGCATTTTAAAGGAATTTTATGTTGGAGTATAGAACTAACGTTTTCTGTTAAAAATGCCTTCTTTTGAACATGCATATTTATCTTTTTAGTACAAAGGTCTTTAAGAAACTTGGCATAAGATGGAACTTGTTTAATAGCATCAATTAAAGGGATGTTAACACTTACCTGTTTGAAGATTTCAAGAATCTCACCTGTGGATTTTCCCTTCTTTCCTTTTGCTAACCGCTGAGGAAATGGAGCTTTGGGAACGTATTCTCGTGGGTTGGTTTCTTCTTTCTCCTCCGGTGATGAGTCCTCAGCATTTACAGGTACAATTTGATTTTCTTTTGTCACCGGCATCTCCACTTTATTGTCGACTTCTTTTCCTTTTCTCAAGGTCATTACTGCTTTGACCTCTCCATGCTGCTGTGGTGAACTGGTACTTGCTTCATGCACTCCTTTAGGATTAGGCACTGGTTGACTCGGAAACTTGCCTTTCTCAACAGTCATTGCCAAAGTCTGAACTGAAGAAGCAAGTTGTCCCACCATCTTCTCGAGGCTTGAAACTGATTGGGCTTGTGAGTTGAAGCCCGCTCTCAACTCATTTCGTAGTCCATCAATGGTGCGATTCTGTTGCTCAATTGTGGAGTGAGTAAGATTCTTGAGATTCTGGAATGAATCCTCCCATGGTCTGGGTTGAGAGTAGTTCTGGTTCTGATTGAATGGTCTAAATGGGGGCTGAGAGGCTTGAGGATTTTGAGGAATTGGTTGCATTGGTGGAGCTGCTGGTCCATTCTGTTGGAATCCTTGAGACCATGAAAAATTGGGGTGGTCTCTCCATCCAGGGTTATATGTGTTGGAGTATGGGTTGTAATTAGATGGCTTTCTCATTACACCTATGGCATTGGCTTGATCTGGATATGAGTCAGGGTCATGTGATTCTGTTGATTTAGCAGTCGATAACGATGCTATTTGTCGAGCAAGACCTTTAACCATCTCCTTGACTTCTTTGATTCCCGAAGTTGACTCGCCAATTTGAACCTCATTTACTCCCTTAATTCTTCTGGTATTCCTGAGTGATCGACTCCGTTGTTGGGAATTATCCGCTTGTCGCTGGAAGAATTCCCAAATC
The DNA here is from genome assembly GCA_034663535.1 of Citrus x limon. Classification (NCBI taxonomy): domain Eukaryota; kingdom Viridiplantae; phylum Streptophyta; class Magnoliopsida; order Sapindales; family Rutaceae; genus Citrus; species Citrus x limon. The sequence continues at coordinate 29,064,453 of CM067997.1, forward strand.
TCTGATGCACTTTTTGACATTAGCTCTCCTCCACTTGTTGCCATTAGCCATTCTTGCACATTCGGCAATAATCCCTCCAAAAAGTATTGGCATTGGTGCCATTTCTCGTACCCATGATGTGGACACTTCAAGAGTAGCCCATTGAATCGCTCCCATGTTTCGAAAAACTGCTCGTCTTCTCTCTGCGTAAACTCTGAAATTTCCCTGCGAATAGAATTGATTTTATGCACTGGGAAATATTTATTTAGAAATTTATTAACCATTTGTTCCCATGATGCAATGCTATTAGCAGGCAAAGTATTTAACCATGAACGAGCTCTATCCTTTAAAGAAAATGGGAATAATCTGAGTTTAACATCATCGTCTGAAAAATTTTCATATTTAAAAGTTTGACAAATGGTATGAAAATCATTCAGATGATTATATGGGTCCTCATTTTCTAAGCCATAGAATGTGGGGAGACAATTTAGCACACTAGGTTTTAATTCAAAACTCCTAGCAGCTACATTTGGGTATCTTATACATGATGTGCTCAAATTAGCTAAGGGACTAAAATAGTCCTTAAATGGCCTCTCCTGTGGTGCTTGTAAATCCATTCCAAATTTATTTTTGATGTGCTTTTGTGTGCGAAGTGTTTTTTCTAATTCAAGGTCTATAGGTTCAAGATTAGGTAATAATGATCTACGACCATGCATGCAAAACAAAACAAATAAAAATAAAGAAGAGGGAGAAATTACGATACTAACCTTATTGTGCTATTACAACCTTTCTATAAAAATACACAAAAATAAATACGTGAAATAAATTAACTAAAAATTAAATTAATAAAATAAACAAAAATTACAAAGAAAAAATAAATTGAAAATTTAAATTACAGAATTTTAAAGAAGAGAAAAAGAAAAGAAATACTAACCTCTAAATGCGGATTCACTTTTTTTTTTCTCTTTTTTTTAATAATAATAAAAAAAATAAAAGAAATTATTCACAAAAATTAATTCTATGAATTAAAACTACTTACCTCCCCGGCAACGGCGCCAAAAACTTGTTGTGCAAATTTTAATGAACTCGCAAGCGCACGAATCTATTGTAGTGTAGATCAATGGTGACGAGTGTCGATCCCACGAGGAGGTGGATTTTAATTGTGTATAGAATTAATTTTGCAAAATGGGTGGTTGGAATTGTGGTGGAAGTGATTTAAAATATGCTAAAATTGGAATTGAAATGACAATAATAAATATGCTAAAATTGGAATTGCAATGGCAAGAATAAATTGAAGAGAATTCTATTGAAATGACGTACTTGGGTATCTGGATCCGTATCAACATGCATCATGGGCTAAATAATCCTTATTAATGCCAATTAAATCATGAGGGGGGAATCCACACCTCATGAACCACGCTCTAATCAATATGGTGCTAAGGGCTTATCGTGCCAAATAATAATAACCTTATACTAGAGAGCCGGTGTAACCAAGGCGGTATCTAGACAAGATCAGTATTATTTGTCGACGATAAGTCAAATCATCCACAAAAACTAGAGGGGAAAAGAAAATAAATTTACCAAATAAAGCCCATGACACATGTTGAGACTTCACCTTCAACCCAAGCTTGAAAGGAAATTAGCTACTCATAATTGAACTAGGGGCAAAATGGGAATTTATTAAAATACAAAGAAAATACAAGATGGAGAGGGAATTACAGAAAATGGATCCCAAAAATGGATTCAGAGATATCAAATTAGGGGGGGGATGCCCCCTTTTTATAGATACATGGAGTAAATCATGGCCATCGGATTAAAAACAGTTTGGACGCTCAGGATTGCGCCACGTCATCAGTCAACAGTCCACGGTTTGACCACGCGGATGAACAGTAACGCGGTTTGGTTGAAAATAATCCTGTGTGATGCATGCACCGTACGCGAGATTTTTCGTCCACTGATATGCTGCCACGTCACCATCAACAGTACATAAGAATTTTAGTCCAACAGGATCGTGACACCTCATCAGTCAATGCCACATCATCGGTCAATGTCACGTCATCGATCCGTCTATGTGAACAGTGTCGTGAACAGTAACGTAGACAGTACCGTATACGTGAATAGTACCGTACATGTGAATAGTGCCATTTTTCCTTTTATGCTCCTCCTAAGGTTTTCGACCGTCCTGAGTTCAAAAGTGATGTCCGTTTTGCCGTCTGATCTCTCCTTTATTGTGAAATGACTATAATGCCCCTAAAATACATAAAATACTTAATTAAAATAACACACGCGTAATTACATCACAAGAAGGTTAAATACATAAAAGTAAGAGTTGTTAGTAAGACTTGAAATGTAAAATGATGGTTTTCTCCTTTATAAATTTGTATTTTCTAACACTCAACAATGTGCAAGAATGGCTAATGGCAACAAGTGGAGGAGAGCTAATGTCAAAAAGTGCATCAGAGATTTGGGAATTCTTCCAGCGACAAGCGGATAATTCCCAACAACGGAGTCGATCACTCAGGAATACTAGAAGAATTAAGGGAGTAAATGAGGTTCAAATTGGCGAGTCAAGTTCAGAAATCAAAGAAGTCAAGGAGATGGTTGAAGGTCTTGCTCGACAAATAGCATCGTTGTCGACTGCTAAATCAACAGAACCACATGACCATGACTCATACTCCGATCAAGCCAATGTCATAGGTGTAATGAGAAAACCATTGAATTACAACCCATACTCCAACACATATAACCCTGGATGGAGAGACCACCCCAATTTTTCATGGTCTCAAGGATTCCAACAGAATGGACCAGCAGCTCCAGCTCCACCAATTCCTCAAGTTCCTCAAGCCTCTCAGCCCCCATTTAGACCATTCAATCAGAACCAGAACTACTCTCAACCCAGACCATGGGAGGATTCATTCCAAAATCTCAAGAATCTTACTCACTCCACGATTGAGCAACAGAACCGCACCATTGATGGACTGCGAAATGAATTGAAAGCGGGCTTTAACTCACAAGCTCAATCAGTTTCAAGCCTCGAGAAGATGGTGGGGCAACTTGCTTCTTCAGTTCAGACCTTGGCAATGACTGTTGAGAAAAGCAAGTTTCCAAGTTAACCAGTGCCTAATCCTAAAGGAGTGCATGAAGCAAGTACCAGTTCACCACAACAGCATGGGGAGGTCAAAGCAGTCATGACCTTGCGAAAAGGAAAAGAAGTCGACAACAAAGTGGAGATGCCGGTGACAAAAGAAAATCAAATTGTACCTGTGAGTGTTGAGGACTCATCACCGGAGGAGAAAGAAGAAACCAACCCACGAGAATATGTTCCGAAAGCTCCATTTCCTCAGAGGTTAGCGAAAGGAAAGAAGGGAAAATCCACAGGTGAGATTCTCGAAATCTTCAAACAGGTAAGTGTCAACATCCCTTTACTTGATGCTATAAAGCAAGTTCCATCTTATGCCAAGTTTCTTAAAGATTTGTGTACTAAAAAGAGAAATATGCATGTTCAAAAGAAGGCATTTTTAACAGAAAACGTTAGTTCTATACTCCAACATAAAATTCTTTTAAAATGCAAAGACCCAGGCTCCCCCACTATCTCATGTAGTATAGGGAACCACACAATTAAGAATGCTTTGTTGGATTTAGGAGCTAGTGTAAATTTGTTGCCTTACTCTGTATTCGTGAAACTTGGACTGGGAGAATTACACCCAACTCCCGTGGTGTTACAGCTTGCAGATCGGTCTACGAAAATACCTCGTGGTATTATGGAGGACGTGCTTATCCAGGTAGACAAGTTTTATTTTCCTGTTGATTTCCTTGTAATTGACACTCAACCAATACAGGATTCAAGGAAGCACATCCCTATTATTCTAGGCCGACCTTTCTTGGCAACTGCGAATGCTCATATTCAATGCAGGACTGGAAATATGCAGTTGTCCTTCGGCAACATGACTATGGAGCTAAACATTTTCAACATTGCCAAACAACCTCATAATGCAGATGATGAAGTTGTTGATGTGGATTTAATTGAAGCATTAGTTGATGACACTTTTCTTTCAAACCTTAGTGATGATCCTTTACAGACATGCTTAACTCACTTTGGTTTTGATTTTGATATTGACAGATCAGTTGATGAGGTCAACGCCCTACTTGACTCAGCACCATCCATGGACACTAATAAATGGAAGTCAAGAGTTGAACAACTAGCACCATCAGAGAAGAAACTCATCCCATCATCATAATCACCACCGAAACTCGAGCTCAAACCATTACCCAACACATTGGAATATGCATTTTTGGGAGAAGAAAGTACTCTGCCGGTAATCATCTCATCATCCCTAAATGACGAACAATGCTGATAATGAATTGATACCAACTAGAGTAACTACAGGATGGCGTGTATGCATTGATTATAGAAAGTTGAATTCTGTCACACGTAAAGACCATTTTCCTTTACCTTTTATTGATCAAATGCTTGATAGATTAGCAGGCCATGAATTTTATTGCTTTCTAGATGGCTACTCAGGATATAATCAGATTCCCATAGCACCAAAAGATCAGGAGAAAACTACTTTCACTTGCCCTTTTGGCACTTTTGCATATAGGAGAATGCCATTTGGATTATGTAATGCACTTGCTACATTCCAACGATGCATGTTGAGCATTTTTTCTGATATGGTTGAACGATTCCTTAAAGTCTTTATGGATGATTTTTCTATCTTTGGTGACTCGTTTGATCAATGTTTACATCATCTAACGCTAGTTCTGCAGAGATGTACCGAGAAGAACTTAGTCTTGAATTGGGAGAAGTGCCATTTTATGGTAAAACAAGGTATTGTTCTCGGTCACATCATTTTGAGCAAAGGTATTGAGGTTGACAAAGCCAAGGTGGATCTCATTTCTAATCTTCCTCCACCTAAAACAATCAGAGAAGTAAGATCTTTCCTTGGGCATGCTGGTTTCTATAGACGTTTCATTAAAGATTTTAGCAAAGTTTCTAGACCCTTATGCAATTTACTTGCTAAGGATGTACCTTTTATCTTTAATGATTCATGTCTTATGGCTTTTGAAAAATTAAAGCAATTGTTGACATCATCACCCATCATTCAGGCCCCAAACTGGAGCTTACCATTTGAGCTTATGTGTGATGCATCTGATTATGCAGTAGGAGCAGTTTTAGGACAAAGAGTTGATCGAATTCCTCATGTTATTTACTATGCTAGTATGACATTGAATGATGCACAGTTGAACTATTCAACTACTGAAAAAGAAATGCTAGCAGTAGTGTTTGCATTGGAAAAATTTCGATCTTATCTCATTGGTTGTAAAATAATTGTGTTCACAGATCATGCTGCTCTTAAATATCTTCTTACAAAGAAAGATGCAAAAGCTAGACTAATTCGTTGGGTGTTACTTTTGCAGGAATTTGACTTGGAATTCAAAGATAAGAAAGGGACAGAAAATGTTGTGGCGGACCACCTCTCTCGTCTCCATTTTGACACAATTACAGAGCCATTAATATTGAATGAGTCATTCCCAGATGAACAATTAATGAATGTGGAAGTATTACCTTGGTATGCTGATATAGTTAATTATCTTGTTACAGGTAAACTTCCAGAGCATTGGACCAAGCAAGACAAGGCTAAATTCTTTGCAGAAATAAAGAATTTCTTTTGGGATGACCCGTATTTGTTCAAGTATTGTGCAGACCAAATTGTTAGACGATGTGTCCCAGAAAGTGAAATTCAGAATATCCTTTCATTCTGCCATGAACAAGCTTGTGGAGGCCATTTCAGGGCTAAGAAAACAGCGACTAAAGTTTTACAATGTGGTTTCTATTGGCCAACTATATTTCGAGATGCTTACACTTTCTGTTCTTCATGTGATAAGTGTCAACGAATGGGGAGCATTACACGAAGGAACATGATGCCACTAAATCCAATTTTAGTGGTTGAGATTTTTTACGTATGGGGTATCGACTTCATGGGACCCTTTCCCCCTTCTTTTGGCCATCAATACATATTGGTTGGTGTTGACTACGTATCGAAATGGGTGGAAGCAATTCCATGCAGAACCAATGATCACAAAGTGATGATAGGATTTTTGAAAAGCAACATTGTTTCACGCTTTGGATTCCCTCGAGCGATAATCAGTGATGGTGGTGCCCACTTTTGTAACAAAGCATTCAAGGCTCTTTTGACAAAGTATTCAATCACACACAAAGTGGCGACCCCGTATCATCCGCAAACCAGTGGCTAAGTTGAGATCTCCAATCGAGAAATAAAGCACATATTAGAAAAGACGGTGAGGCCAGACAGAAAAGATTGGTCATTAAGACTTGGTGATGCATTATGGGCATATAGAACGGCTTTCAAGACCCCGATTGGGATGTCACCCTACAGGCTAGTGTATGGAAAAGCTTGCCACCTACCTGTGGAACTCGAGCATCGTGCATATTGGGCCATCAAGAAATTCAACTTTGACATGCAGCAAGCCAGCTCAGAAAGAAGATTACAACTGGCAGAACTTGGAGAAATTCGCAATGATGCATACGAAAATGCCAAGATTTACAAGCAACGAATGAAAGTCTTTCATGACAAGCACATTATGAGAAAATCGTTCACTCCAGGTCAGAAAGTGCTTTTATTCAATTCTCGTTTGCACCTATTCCCAGGTAAGTTACGCTCTCGATGGTCTGGTCCCTTTATTGTTCATACTGTTTTTCCACATGGGGCAATTGAAATTAAGGACCCAAAGAACGGTGTCACGTTTAAAGTTAATGGTCAAAGATTAAAGCCATATCTTGAGTACCAACCACATGGAGAAGACACCGAAATAAATTTGAGTGACCCACCAGATTTGAATTGATTTTTTCTTTTTGTTGATTTGATTTTTCTTTCTTTCTTTTTATTATTCTTTTGCTAATTGAAATTATTTTTGCATAAGTGTGTTTGTTTTACCATTAAGTTTTTTTTTTCTTATCATTGTTAATCATGAGTACCATACTTAGACCGTTCCTCCTGAACATTCTTAAACCACTTCAACGTGTCAAAACTCATCTCAAAAAGTAGATTCAATTTTGTAAAACACAACGCATTTGGGCTCTACAACCACCAGAGTTAGTAGCCTATGTTGAGGGTTTAGAACGCCAACTCAGAGACATTGAGAGAAGTGTTTACGACATCCAGTTAGAGCTTGAGGTAAATTCAATAAGAGGACGATTTTAATTTTCTTTGTGTGTTTTGATTTGTTTTTCTGTTTATGTGCTTTAGTTTGTTACCCCGGTGAAGTGGCGGATAACGGTACTCCGTGACAATCAAGTCGGTTACTTCAGTTTCCCATAATAACTGACATTCTGAGGCGAAAGTATGGACAGAAACGAGATTCTAGCGAAGCTTCACAAGCGATTCCCTTCACTTCCTCAGAATGCCCTCCTTACGATCTATAAAGCTCGGTCCGAACGCATGCGATTACTCATGAAGAATAACATATCTGCTGACATTCGTTGGTTAATCGAGGCTAAAGTACGATCGGCAGGTGAGTTACCTCCAAAATTTATTGCATTCATGCCTGGTTGTGGTAAAGGAAATTATGCAAGAAAACGACGAGCTCGAAGAATTTCTGTTGCTTGTCATAAGTGTGCCAGAATGAGTTGCGATAGAAACCCATGTTCTTTAGGAATGGTGTCTGATAACAGGGAAGATAAGATTCAATTCATTAGGGATGGCTTGAATAATGAGTCATTGGATGATATCCTTTTGTCTCTTGAAACGCATCCTAGTGGATATGTGCAAGGAGCGATTCTCCAGTTATGGCCATTATTCCAGAAAGAGCATGCACGATATAGTCTCGGGAATCTGACTATAAACGACCCTATTTGTCAGTTTATAAGAAAACTGGATGGGAAGCCGATCCTCGACCCATAGAGGGCGTTCAAGCCGTTTCTAGACGTAAAACCAGAGGAAGATGTGAGCCACAGTCGCAACTACGTGTAAATATCCTTTTACTTTACTGTTATTTTATTTCATTTCACTGTTGTTTTATTGTTTGCATTATTGTCTTTAACAATTTTGTTACTATTTGCTTTTTCCTTTTTACTGTTTCCTTTTTTACTCGCGAGCCACGTGCTTTACACGTTATTTGACACTGACATGTTACCTCATTCACAGCTGTGATCCACTGTCACCAAGATTCTTAAATGTGATATATCTTTTGTCAAGCACTCACAAATTGTTTTTGCAAAGTGTCACAATGGCAGCTACTCCCAATAGACAATTCAAGAACATTTGTGTGCTTTCTGGATTTACCTATGGCAAACATAAAGAGTTCGTGGAGGCAGCCATAGATCTTGGTCGAAGCATAGCAGCGAGAAAATTACACTTGGTGTATGGAGGAGGTAACCAAGGGTTATCAAAAATGGTCTCAGAAGCAGCTTTTATCAGAGGAAGTCAAGTGTTAGGCATCATCCCAAGAGTCCTAAAACCATTGGGCAATTCGTCTGACTCATCAACTGGAGAAGAGTTAGTCGTCTCAGGTATGCAAGAAAGAATAACTGAAATGCTTAATCATGCTGATGCTTTTATTTTCCTTCCAGGAGATCTTGCAACACTAGAGGCACTTATGACACTAGCATCTTGGGCCCATCTACACATTCACTAGAAACCCATCGGTTTGTTAAATGTCAATAACTTTTATGATGGCTTTATCGCATTTCTTAACCATGCAATAAAAAACTATTTCATTCCTTCTAATGTGAAAAAACTCTTTCTTTGTGCTCACACTGCTAATGAGCTACTTGATATGTTACAAGCTTATAAACCGGAGCCAGACCCCTGGACCTTTGTGTTGGAGCAACCAAATAATGATGGTAACAGTAGCCGCAGTAAGAAGTACAAATTAGATTTAACTCTCCGCCTGTAAATATTTTCTTCTGTGTTGCACCACCCAGGTGATGTCTTCTAAACTCTACTTCTTTCCTTTAAAACATTGAGGACAATGTTTCGTTCTGGTTGGGGGGAGGGAATAGTCGACAATTGTGGAATCTTGGTTAAGTTTTTATTGATTTTTTGTTGTAGAAACTAACTGTTGCTAACGTTTTATGTTGAAGATGGCTGAATATGGAGTGTAGTTACTCTAGAAACGCATCTTCATCGTTTAAAAAAAAAAACAAAACAAAAAAAAAATCGTTTTCTTCCTCTTTCTCCTTAATAAATATATATTTTCAAATTTTTGAGTCGAAGATGACTGAATATGGAGTGTAGTGCCTCTAGAAACGCATCTTCTTAGTTAAAAAAAAAAAAAAATTTTCTACATCATTTTCACATTTCTGCATACATATTTTCCTTTCATGTTTAGAATAGGTTGGGGGGTAGAATGTTGTTTAAAAAAAAAATTGTGTTATTTGTTTTAACATTGGGTGACATGATTCATTTCAAATTTTAGTATTTGTATTATCTTTGGCCTTAAGTGATGTTACGCTATGTTTGCTACTTTACATGTTGATGTCGGAGACAAATATGAGTTGCTTGAAGGAATGAACATGTCATAAATAAGTGCCAAGTGAGTTGTTGAGCCTATCATTTTCTTGGAGAGTAACCCTTTTGCCCATTCTCTATACAGCTTAGCAGTTTATTATTTTATACACAATCTCTAGATTTCTTTTAAGTTAACCCTTTAAAAAAATGGTAAAATTAAAAAAAAAAAAGAAAAAAATGTGTGTTGCTACATTGGGAGGCCCATCTAACTAGTAGATATAGATAATTATTTAGAGCCCTAAAACACGATGGAAATGCCATCTTTGATCCGTTTGAGCCTTTCTAGCCATCCATTTTATTAAATATCCATAGTTACCCCTTTTGAGCCTTTAAAAAAAAAAAAGAACAAAAACCTTTTCTTTGTCAACTTATCATCTTGACCCACTCCGATTTGGAGTATTACCCAATGTCTTTTAAGTTCCATCACCTATTTATGTTTGAGAAAATGTAAATAATTATGTTGTTCAGTGAAGTTATGCCAAATAAAAGCAAAAAGAAAAAAAAAACAAAAACAAAAGTTGTTGTTTCAAAAGAATAAAAATAACAATAATAGGTGAAATCCACCTTGCAACTTTAAAAAAAAAAAAAAATTCTGCATTTTTCTCAAACATACACTTTGTTTTCCTTATTTCCTTTCTTTGTTAGCCATATCCCTAGCCTACGTTACGTCCTAATAAAAGTCCTTCTTGATTTTAGGAAACTATAGTTTGAAGTAGAAGCTAGTTATATGGGCTAAAAAGATGTAGTGATGCATAATAAAAAAAAAAAGATAAATAAAGTGGGTTGACTAACATTTTATTTGACTTGAGATCGTATTATTTCTAAGCTGAGGGCATATTTATTTCATCTTGGTGAGAGCATGTGATATCATTTCTTTATTATTTTCTCTCTCAATTACCATTTATTGGAGTGACTATGTTTATTGAGTTTTAATTTCTTTGTGAGAGTGTCACTACTTCCAATGAGATTTTGGGGTTTGACATGTCATTCTTGAAAGTAGCTATAACAAAGTCTATTGGGCTAATTCATGTGGATGGTTGATGTGGGTGTGATGTTGCTTTAGACTGGAGATAATGCTTATACTTTTATTTGATTGCTATAATTAATCTGATTGAATAAACACGAGTGTTTCTAAAAAAAAAAAAAAATCATTTTGAATTTGAATTTTGTTTTCGCATTATTTGCTAGGGACTAGCAATAAGCTGGTTGGGGGGTGTGTTGAGTGTTAGAAAATGCATATTTATAAAGGAGAAAACCGTCATTTTACATTTCAAGTCTTACTAACAACCCTTACTTTTATGTATTTAACCTTCTTGTGATGTAATTACGTGTGTGTTATTTTAATTAAGTATTTTATGTATTTTAGGGGCATTATAGTCATTTCACAATAAAGGAGAGATCAGACGGCAAAACGGACATCACTTTTGAACTCAGAACGGTCGAAAACCTTAGGAGGAGCATAAAAGGAAAAATGGCACTATTCACATGTACGGTACTATTCACGTATACGATACTGTCTACGTTACTGTTCACGACACTGTTCACATAGACGGATCGATGATGTGGCATTGACCGATGATGTGGCATTGACTGATGAGGTGTCACGATCCTGTTGGACTAAACTTCTTATGTACTGTTGATGGTGACGTGGCAGCATATCAGTGGACGAAAAATCTCGCGTACGGTGCATGCATCACACAGGATTATTTTCAACCAAACCGTGTTACTGTTCATCCGGGTCAAACCGTGTTACTGTTTATCCGCGTGGTCAAACCGTATTACTGTTCATCCGCGTGGTCAAACCGTGGACTGTTGACTGATGACGTGGCGCAATCCTGAGCGTCCAAACTGTTTTTAATCCGATGGCCATGATTTACTCCATGTATCTATAAAAAGGAGGCCTCCCCCCCCTAATTTGATATCTCTGAATCCATTTTTGGGATCCATTTTCTGTAATTCCTTCTCCATCTTGTATTTTCTTCGTATTTTAATAAATTCTCATTTTGCCCCTAGTTCAATTATGAGTGGCTAATTTTCTTTCAAGCTTGGGTTGAAGGTGAAGTCTCAACATGTGTCATGGGCTTAATTTGGTAAATTTATTTTCTCTTCCCCTCTAGTTTTTGTGGATATTTTGACTTCTCGTCGACAAATAATAATAATCTTGTCTAGATACCGCCTTGGTTACACCGGCTCTCTAGTATAAGGTTATTATTATTTGGCACGATAAGCCCTTAGCACCATATTGATTAGAGCGTGGTTCATGAGGTGTGGATTCCCCCCTCATGATTTAATTGGCATTAATAAGGATTATTTAGCCCATGATGCATGTTGATACGGATCCAGATACCCAAGTACGTCATTTTAATAGAATTCTCTTCAATTTATTCTCTCCATTTCAATTCCAATTTTAGAATTTATTCTCGCCATTTTAATTTAAGTTTTAGCATATCCCAAATCATTTCCACCACAAATCCAATCACCCATTTACAAAATTAATTCTATACAATTAAAATCCACCTCCTCGTGGGATCGACACTCGTCACCATTAGTCTATACTACAATAGATTCGTGCGCTTGTGAGTACATTAAAATTTGCACAACACTTAGATTACATTTCTAGCTATACCAAGATAGGGATATTAATCTATTTTACTTTTGTCAGTGGAGGCAACCAATTAATCAGCAGGGTAACAACCATAATTCATTAATCTATTTATATAATTGAAATCACAAGTTTGATTGCGCCAGGAGGTGGTGTCATTTACTACTTGCTTTTTCTATTGATTTCATTGTCAAATTTTACCTTCAAAATTATTGTTCTGGCTTGATTTTGTATGTTTTAGATAGTGTATCGCGAGTTGTCGCTAAGTGAAAAATTCTCATCAAAATAAGGCCAAAGATGTGTTAACAAACAAGACAGATGCACGCATACATATGCCAAATAACATACGGATAAGACATATACCCCCATATTAATCATTTTTGTATGCTGGGATTTCAATTTGCTGTGCAAACTCTTCTTGCTTAACTACGCCGTTCTAAGTGGGACGAGCTTATTGTCATCTACGTTGGCGTCAGTCAATTTTTTTCAATATTATCTTTTTCCTGATCCTGATCCTTAGAGTAAGAACATTTCCTGATCCTAGGCTAGATTGAATTCTAAACACATTATGCGGCATGATTTTCGACTGATCCCCAACATTCTCATAAGAAAACCCAACCCAGAAAATTCACACAAGGAAATCAAAATCAACAGTAAAAGGAAATGTAATTTTCACAAGCTTCTTGAACCCAACCTTGCGACGACGGCGAACCCAACCTTGCGACGGTGGCGAACCCAGCCGAGAGTTGTTTGACTTGCTTGCGGGACAGCAGAAGGCGGAAGGCAGCAGCGGCGGCGACACAGCTAGGGTTTGTCTTGTTTGGGTAAATCGCGATTTGTGTGTTTGAGTTGCGAAATAGAATTAGGTTTTTTTTTTTTATGTTTGTATTATATTTACTAATAAATATAATTAAAAATAATATAAAAAATGAATCCGGGTCCGGGTTCCGGATACACGGGTTATCCCAAACCCGGACCCGAACCCGGATTCATCCGGGTTATTAAAACCCATTCCGGATCTAGATTTTTTTCCTCTCCGGTACGGGTTCAACCCGGCCCGGATTATCCAGGTTCGTCCGGGTTATTTTGACATCCCTAGTTAAGGCTCAAACAAAGATAGTAAATCAAGGTCTTCGGGTAGAGAAAAAAAAATGCGAGAATAGAAAAATGGTAAATGGTTTGCCCTTATCATTTTAATGCAAAAAATCTCGTAATGTGGCTTCAACATGCATAACAAAGCAAGTTCTAGAATAAACAAACTAATATTGATATTCACATAACAAAAATAATTAGAGCAAAGTGGTTGCTCATAGGCTCAAATCCTCACAAAGTTGGTAAATTTGCCATCAAATCAACACTCTTCAAATGAATCAACCATCAATAGTGGTGTAGAATGAGAAGAAGGTATGAGTGAAGAAAATGTAAAAATGATAAGAAGTGAGAAATATGTATGTAGTAATATGAAAAGTGAAAGATAAAATGTGAGTGACGAAAGAGTATGATAGAATAAAAATAGATGTAAATAATTTAAGATAGACGGGAAAAGAGTAGTGAGAAAGAAAAGAAAAGAAAAATAATAATATATGAAGCATACTAACTCTAAAATCATTTAAGGATGAGTAGAATGAAAATAGATGAGTAGAGTGAAAATAATACTTCCAGACATCAATAATGCAAAAATCCCTCCCCCACACCAAGAACTTACATTGTCCCCAATGTAATATAATCAAAGCTCACATAAAAATTAAAGCGTAAAAAAAACTTCCCTGAATTGTGAGCTTTGATCCTCATAACGTCTATGGGCTTGGCGGAAATTGTGGGATAAATCCCACACTCTCGAAAGTATGCAGCCAAATTATGCTCCATCTTGTTCAGCTTGTGCTCTATTTTCTCTAACTGAATGCTCAAATGTGGTGCGGATGTAGAAGGAATAGTTGGCGAGGCAGTAGTGTCGTCGTCAAACTCGTCATCAGAGGTAGCACCACTCCTAGCATAAAGCTTCTTTGGAGGTTAAGTGGGTCCTGGTTCAGTAAACTGAAATCTCCCCTCCTTGAATTCGACCACACCTGCTCTTTCAAACACAGACATCCAAAAATTCTTTTTTGCAAGCAGGATGCAAATCATTATTGTCAGGATCAAGCACACATAGGTTTATAGCTAACAGAGTAATGTATGGACCAAGAAATAAAGTTCTATACCGTTTAAGCACACTTTGAAATTGATCCGCTAACCAAAAACCTAAATTCGGCCTCACATCATTTAACATGCACCAGATAAAATAAAATTCCGTTTTAGAGAAAACTCCTGAGTGATCTTTCTTGCCTACAAAATTATATGCTAAGAATTGATGCACACATTTCAAAACAGGATCACATAAGAAAGAACTCTTTGATTTACTCGGGTCATAGGCATTGTGATCAACAGATAAATTACGCCAAAGACCATAAGGCTCAAAATTTTCGCTAAAGTTACAAGTTGTTCCTAAATATGCATCACTAGAAGAATAATCATCATCAATGAATCCTAAAGCTAGGTTAAAATCCGTGATAGAGTGTGAAAAATTTCGTCTCATTAACCTAAACATTATGACATCCGGGGTATACAAAGTAAAATCATTTGGCATTTTAAATTGAAAAGTAGCATAAAACTCCCTAATCAACTCAAAATAACCCAAACAATCAACATCAACAAACTTACGCAACCCAATCTTATCTATCAAAGAATCAAAATTATCTTTAACATTCAATTTTTTCAAGAGTCGGGTAATGAATATACTTAGCTGGAAGTATTTTGCGCATGGAAATATCTTTGTACATTTCTTTCTCTTGTTGAGTCGCGAATGCGAGGCACCTTCCGAGATTGGATTCCGCAAGTTGCAAAACACTCATGCCTTTTCCATATTTCGATCTTTGTCTCACGGCTTGGCGTGAATCTGAAATTGTGTTCCATGGAACCGTAGTGAGAGCGGCAATCTTGGATTTTTTTGCGATGGGTGTCTTTTTAGATGACTTGGAAGTTGATGCTTTCCTCTTCGGCATTGTTACAATAATTGCACTCACGGATTTCGATTTACCCGGCTGGAATACAGGGTGTAGGCTGGTTGCATTGCGTTGCGCGCGGCTGCTGCTGCTGCATGACTGTGTTGCGCTGCGCGCGGCTGCTACTGTTGCGTGGGCTGTGTTGCGTGCACGGCTTCTGCTGCTGCTGCTGCGGGTGAAAACGATAATCAATAGTGAATTTTTCTTTTTTTTTGAATTATGGATTTGTGAACAGTGATTTGTGATTTTTGTTTTTTTTTTCTTTTTTTTTTAAATAAAAAACATGTATATATAAAAGAAAGAAATGAAGGAAAAATAATTTTTTTTTTTTTTTTTAGTGATGAATCACTTTGAGACACAAAAAATTTCAGAAGTACTTTTCTAATAAGCACGTGGGCACGCCTTAAAACCATTTTACTTTAAAAATTACATAAGTACTTATTAGTTAAGACGTGGGCACGCCTTATCAAAAATTTTCTTTTGACCAAAATAAGCAAACACATTAAAATATATATATATATATATTTATATATATATATATATGAATCAAAATTAAAAGAAGATATAACAAAAACCAAAATAAATAAATCATTTGGGTTGCCTCCCAAAAAGCGCCTTTGTTTTATGTCTTTGGCTAGACACATTTATGCATCAATCTCCATAATTGGGACTCTCGAAAGCCACATCCTCCACAATATTCACCGAAAAACCTTCATAAAAAGGTTTTAAACGATGACCATTAACCTTAAAAACTTTGTCAGAGGTCGGACTCCGAATCTCAACTGCACCATGAGGAAAAACATTAGTAACAATAAAAGGTCCAACACAGCAAGAACGTAATTTACCCGGAAAAAGTTTAAGCTTAGAATGAAAAAGAAGAACTTTTTGACCAACAGAGAACTCATTTCTCAAAATCATTCTATCATGAAATGTCTTCGTTTTTTCCTCGTAAATAACTTCCTGCACTATAGGATTAATAACATCCACAGAAAATACCGAATGTTCCTCACTAGGATATTTCATGGCATCATTCATATTGAATTCTATAACATCTCCATCAAACTCCATAGTGAGAGTCCTTTTATGTACATCCATTTTAGTCCTAGCAGTCTTAAGAAAATGTCTTCCTAGCAAAATTGGGACAAAATTGGAGGAGTTATCCTCTTCCATATCAAGTACATAAAAGTCAGCAGGAAAAACCAACTCATTAACTTGTACTAAGACATCTTCTAATACCCCACCAGGATATGCATTAGAACTATCAGCTAGTTGAATTATCATGCCAGTTTCTTTTAATGGACCAACATTCAAAGATGAATAAATGGAACGAGGCATGACATTAATAGAAGCTCTTAGATCTAACAAAGCCTTTTCAATTCTAACACTACCAATTTTACAAGGGATAGTAAACATACCTGGATCCTTGCACTTAGGAGGTAGTTTCTTTTGGAGAACTGTTGAAACATTCTCCCCCATGTGAACTTTTTCATCTCCTCTTAATTTTCTCTTAGAGGTGCACAATTCCTTAAGGACTTTAGCATATCGAGGTATTTGTTTTATAGCATCTAATAAATGAATATTTACCTCAACCTTGCGAAATGTCTCAAATATGTCTTTCTCTTGTTCCTCCTTCTTGGATTTTGCAAACCAGCTTGGAAAATGAGGAGGTATCACAATAGGTAGGGGTTTCGCTCTGGTGGGTTGTGCATCTTGAGATTTAGGCATAAATTCATTCTTCTCAAGCTCATCTTCTACATGCTTTGTCACTTTCTTACTATGCTCTTGCAACTCATTCCCACTTCTAAGGATGACAGCACTAACGTTTTGCTTTGGATTCACCTCAGATTGTGAAGGCAACCTCCCTAATACTTGAGACTCCAGACGGCTCACTGTAGTCGCCAATTGACTCATTTGGTTCTCCAAATTCTGAATGCTTGCTATAGTTGCCTGCTGAAATTGTTGAGTGTTAGTCGCAAGTGATTTAACAATTTCTTCAAGAGATATACCTGACTTGGAGTTTGACTGTGGAGGTGCTGGTTGTCTTGGTGGATACTGTTGTGGGAATCCTGACGGCCTAACTCCATAGCTGAAGTTGGGGTAATCCTTCCATCCCGGATTGTATGTTTGTGCATAAGGATCATACCTCATCTGCGGCATGCCTGGAAATCCTCCAACTGCATTGGCTTGTTCAACGGGTTCTTCTTGAAGTGTAGGACACATATCAGTTGAATGACCCATATTGTAACAAATGCCACAAGTCTTCACCTGCTGTACATTACCTACAACAAACTTTTCCACAAGAGAAGTAAGTTTATCTAAACGTTGTTCAACAGAAGAAATATTTACCTCATTCACCTTCCTTGAAGTGAGTTCTTGCCTGCTGCCAAATTGTTGTGCGTTGGCAGCCATATTTGATATCAGCTCCCTTGCTTAAGTAGGGGTCTTGTTCACCAACACGCCTCCACTAGCAGCATCTATCATACTCCTATCCATTAATGACAGTCCTTCGTAAAAATATTGAATAAGAAGTTGATCAGAAATCTGATGTTGAGGACAGCTGGCACACAATTGTTTGAATCGCTCCCAATACTCATACAAAGTCTCCCTAGGAAGTTGTCTGATCCCACAAATATCTTTTTTGATGTTGGCAGCTCTTGAAGCAGGAAAGTACTTCTCGAGAAACTGCCTCTTCAAACCATTCCACGTTGTAATCGATCCAGGAGGCAAGTAGTACAACCAGTCTTTAGCTAGCCCATCTACAGAGAACGGAAAAGCACGCATCTTAATCTGCTCTTCAGTCACGCCTTGTGGTCTTATACTTGAACACACAACATGAAACTCCTTAAGATGTTTATGAGGATCTTCACCTGCAAAACCATGAAACTTGGGTAATAAATGAATAAGACCATACTTTAGTTCAAAATTTCCTCCAAGTCTACATATTGAATGCAGAGTGGTTGCTGATTCAAGTCTGGTTCAGCTAACTCTCTAAGAGTTCTTTCTACAGGTGCAGCTCTATCCATCACTTGTTCTTCCGAATCACTAGATGATTCAACTAAATCAGGCACCGTATATTTTTCAGAAAGCAAAGGTGACGAGGATCGTTACTTATCTCGCTTCATCTGCTGTCTCAGCTGGTGAGCTGTCTTCTCAATTTCAAGATCAAACGAAAGTACACCTGTACGAGAAGAACGAACTATACACCAAGTAAAACGTAAAAATGATTAAATAAATGACACCAATCCCCGGCAACGGCGCCAAAATTTGATGGTTGTTGAAGCCAACAAAAATAAATTCCTACTCTAAATAAATTGTGTATAGTGATTGAGCAGGATCGTGTCCACAGAGATCGGTAATTATTTAAATCCTTTTGAAATGTAAAACGTAAAATGGGGGAATTGTTGACAATAATAAAAATCAAATTAAAATAACAAGAATGCAAATTAAAGTTGTAATTCAAATTAGAGAAAGCTCTGGTTGAAGGAATTAACTCAGCTTGATTCGACTACTGATCATTGATTCAAATATAGATTATTATTACTTATGAATAGACCGGTTATAGCTACTGAGACCCTCTAATAGGCAATCTCTCCTTAACTAGTCGATAACCAAGGTACGACCATTGGTTATTTCCCTAATCAATAGACAACCCTAGATACGATCGTATGATTTAATCAATTGACAGCCTGAAAAACCAGAGAGACCTAAATCCTAATCAACACATACGATGATTCATTTAAATTAGATTGTTTATTCTCACAACACAACTCTCTGCTATGTTATTTGTCACCAATATTAAATTCTTCATACGATGAATCCTTTAATTGACAATAGGTTAAGTTGATAAATAAATAGTGGCCAATTACCTAATTAACAAACATAATCATGAAAATAATTCAGAGAGTAAACAAATACCCAAAAAGTAATAAAACAATTAATGCATAAGAAAGATCTCACAGTAGTGATGAATCAAAGCTTTATTATCCTTCAACCAGAAAAATAGGTTTAGTTCTTCATAGAGAGAAGAGAAAAGTTTATATATAGGGTTTCTTTCTTTTTCTCCAATCGTCCCTTTTTTCACAATAGATTCCTCTCTTAAATACTCTCTCTCTCTTCTCCTCTAGAATTCTATTTAAAATAAAATACTAATATCTGAAATATTAAATTCGTAATTACAAAAATAACCAAAAATACAAAATACGTTAAACTAAAAACTGTAGGTCCGTAGTTGACAGCACTTGCCCACGCCTTATCAACAAAGTTCTTCTGACGCTCATAATTTCTCCAAGAGAACAATCATATTTAAACATCATCTTATAGCTCAATTTTATCACAAATCAATAGAATTGCACCTACAAAAGTAAAACACAAGTAAATCATCATTATTAAGTGCAAAACATCGATATTAAAGGAAGTAAACAATGTAAAACTAGTGCATAAATTACACTCTAACACCCTTCAAATGGCATCCATCAATACCAATGAAAGGTCTACAGCCTTGGTTGAAGCCATCTCTAAGTGCAATGAAAGATATAACAATATTGTCAAAGTGAGTCTCGGTCTGTTGACCATGCATCCTGAAAACCTTAACTAATGCCAAGGCCTGTGGCATCTTTGTAAGTATGGACTGAGCATAATTTATGATCAGCTTGTAACTAGACTCATAATCAGCTCCTTGTCTCTGTAAAACCTTCTTCTTTGCTCTATAAATTTTATACTTGTGTATCTTGGCTCCATACATCCTTCTAAGTTCACTTTGAATCCACTCAACATTTGTATCTGGATGCTCAATTATAGTTGCAGCAAACTTGGCAGCAATAAACTCTGCAGTGCATTCAGGATTCTTTAAATCTCTTTGACATGTATGCACATTGTGAAGCCTTCTAACAATAAAGGTTTGCCCAAATCTAGTCTTTGCAACATGTAAGAACCATGGGTACCTAAAATAATTACATCCAACAGTAACTCTCGACTTTTCAAACTTGAACTTGTAAACCTTAAACTTGTTCTCCACAGCATAAGTTTTTATTGCCCATGTTAACTGCCTGAAGTTCCTAAAACATTGCCCAATAAAGAATTGAATAGGTGCATCACTAGGCATGTACATGTTTTCTCTCATAACATAATCCATTTTGACCAACACTCGATCAGACTCTTCATCATATTCTTCCCCAAACTCATTATCATCACTCTCACAATCAGACAACATACAATCTTCATCACTGTCATCAGAATGCATACAACCTAAGTCAACATTGACAGAATATTTTTCAGGAGTATTATTAATGTTTGGAGCACCTAATGGATGATATGGATCTTCATCACTATCAGTTACACTATAATGGCTATCATCTGAGTTATAATCTACCAGTGCTGGTGTTGTGGCTTTTGGTTGCTGGAAATTTTCACCTTGTACAACTTGTGACTGAGGGTTTTCAGTTATTGGTTGAGATTGGAACTCAGGTGGGTGAAAGGGTATGGATTCATTTTGGGATGCTTGCTATTCATGCTGCTGGATTGAACCATGCTCGTGCAATGAAAGGGACAAGTCAGAAGATATGGCAAAGTTTTGTTGAAGCTACTCAGTAGGAGTCTTATCTGTACAAAATGAAGATGTGTTATCACTATCACTGTTTTCGGCACTGGTTTGGGCAGCTGATGGTGTTTGCGGTTGTGGTGATGATCTGAAATAGGTATCCAAAAAGTCTTGATATAGGTCAGGGTTGGTATCTGGTTTGGTATCAATTGGGTGTGGACTGATATGATGGTACATGTGGTTTAATCTGTGATTGAATGCTATCAGGTGCAACCATATGCATCATTATGTTGCTGGTGTTCTTCACAGGGGTTTCATGCTTTGAATGGCCATTGGTGTCATTTTCAGAAGGATTTGTATTGGTGGTTGGAGCATGTGTATCAGGTTTGTTCAAGTCAGTAATGGCTGAAAAGTTTGTTTCAAGATTTGATTCTAAGCTTCCTTCTGAGTGTTGAAACAAAGCCCTTCTAGGTACAAACTCATGAGGTGAATGAATTTCTTCAATATATAGTTGCATGTAGTAGAACAACATCTTGTTATGCTCTCTCAGTTGAAAAATAAGGTCATGACCAGACATAATCTCTACTTCCTTATAGTCCCATGGTACCCAAACACTTAGCATAAACTTCTCATGAGGCATCATCTTTCTTCCATAGGATCTGACCAGAACCTTGTTGATTAAAGAAACTCTACTAAACTTGTCTCGATCAACTACACCAAGATTATGTGTCTTGCCCTTGAATGTACATACAATAGTTGTACCATCATCATCATCCATTTTCACCTAAAATGATCATTTATTTTTTAATTACTTATCATGAACATGGTGTAATTTGCATGAGCTTTGGATTGATTGCATGAGCATCGTATTTATCCGAGAATTAGAATTAAAAACACTAACTTTTACAACAAAATCACTACTATTTACAACAAAAGCATTAGCATTTACATCCAAATCACAAATATATACCTAAAAATCACTACCATTTACAACAAAAGCATTAGCATTTACATCCAAATCATCAATATATACCTAAAAATCACTACTATTACTTATATACAGTAAAACCATACCCCAACGAAAACACAATTGCTGTGACATATATGCATGAACAATCATCCTAAATAATAAGATTTGGGCAATATGTATACTCATAATCATCGATAGAAATTGAGATCAATAACGTAAACACCACATTATTCAGGTATAAGAGAACATGACTTAAACTTACAAACCACATTGAGGCGTAAATTATGGCTGATTTGATTAACAATGATCCAAGTTTTGTAGATAAGCAAAATCCAGCTAAATATATCTAAATAATTGATATGCAAACAAAATGGAATAAATTAAAACAATTCAGTAAGAAATGAAACTGACCTCAGCTTCTTCAGTAGCACTGTAAATAGATTCACTTCCCTTAAAGACACAAACAAACTATTGTCTTAGAAATCTAGCAATGTCTTCGAAACAGAGCAATATCATTTACTACTGCAACAAAAAAGTATTTAAACCATGAAATAAGTTCCTTGTACATCATAGATTAACGATTTTGGCGCCAATCTGTCTTCACCCACCTCGATTTTGGCATCAATGGAGGTATGGCCATGCTTCTTGGCCTCACACGCAAACTCAGTGAACATAAGCACAGTGATGTGAAATGATTTTGGCGCAAACATCGAGTTTAACTCTTTTTTAATTTTAAAATTTTAATGCGTTATTCCAATTTTACCCTGATCTGTTACAATTAAGTAAAAAATAAACGGAAATGGGTGCGCGATGCTTATAGGCAAAATACTTGGGTGCGCTATGCTATTTGTCAAAACATTTGGGTGTTGGGTAAAAATTACCCTTTAAATATTTAGTAAAATAATATGTGCAATATCTAGGTACTCGGTGGAGTCACCTATTTCTATAGCAAATTTCTGAGAACCCGGAAAGTAGTTATTTTTAAAATTAACTTTTGAAAATTGGTTTTTCATTTGTATTTTCATATATCTTAACATAATTATGACATGATAACACTTTTCATGCTCAAAAGTTCAATAAAAAGCTTATCAACTCAGGATTTTAAGTTTTAGGAGATAGTTCAGTTGGTTTATCATTTTTCACAAATACAATAAATCAAAGATTGGATTTATCCTTACTCTAATATTGGAATGAGAAATTGTTAACTTTGTGTTGTGCATGAGGATGGGTGAGGTAAACATGATTACGATCATTTCTTATTTTCTATACCCAAATGGTCAATGTAAACATGGTCTCAGATCATCCAAATACTGTAATTAAAACAAAAGATTTGACTGATTTGTTTTCAAAGGCAAATAAACACCTTTCAAAGCTTTGGAATAAAAAAGGGGCAAAAGACAATTAAAAGAAAACAAAACATGGATCCAAAATCTAATTCATGATACCCACCGCCACATGCACCATATATTTTTAAATTTCATTAGGTTTTAAAAGAGTAGATTTGCAATCTTGCCCTGAAAAACTTTATGAATTACAAAAATAACTACACCAAATTTTTTCTATCATAAATAGCCAACGACATGACTTTTTGACGTAATTACCCTTATCATTTCTAAACAGAAAAACCCTAGAAGATTACAACAAACAACCTTAAAACTTCTCTCTTTAGTGTTGATAACAACAAACTTCAATTGGTAGCCGAAGCAACTCGATGGCAATGGCAAATTGGAGGTAGAGTATATTAGCAACTACCATTTTACATATTTTATACATTTTCAGTACAATAAATTACAAAATGGTGTTGTGTTGTGTAGGGTGTTGCGATTGAGTTGTTCTGGTATTTGTGGCAGTTGTATTGATGGTTGTGTGAAGTTGTAAATTTTGATTTTAACTGTTAAAGGTATTAGATATATTAATAAATTGTTGCATTTGGAGAAAACGATATATTAATAATATATTGCAGAAATATAATGCACACTCAATATTTGATAAAATGCAGCATAGAGTTATTTAATTTTGGTTGCTTCTTTTAAGATTCTAGATTGTCTTTATATATATATATATATATATATATATATATATATATATATATATATGCATGCTCGTTGTTATTGGCCATCAGCGAGCTTGCTACCGTTGTATCAATCGGCTGCTATCTGAAACAACCTTTTATTAGTTTCTAACATTAACATGTTAACCACCATTTCATTTATCTCTTCTCTTTCATCACTCTGTTCAAGATTGGTGCAATAAGCTACCATCAAAAAGTGTAGCAACTATACTTGATGCGACAGATACTTATTGCGATAGGTGCTTATCGCGCCAAAACACAATATTTATTTTTTTTATTTTTTATTATAATTTTATAATGAATTTATAAAATTTGAATGTGGTTATTTGAGTGTAGGTGCAACAAGTGTTTGCAGCACCAAAACACAGTATTTGTGATTTTTTATTTTAATTTTATAATTAATGAAATTTGGATTTGGCTGTTTGAGTGTGGTAGATTCGCGTGATAGATTGGTGTATGCATTCATTTGGTATGCTAGACATCATGTGTGTCTTTATTTAGATGCCTATCACACATGTGGGTTGTGTTTTGGTGCGACAGGTACCTGTTACACTAAACATAAGTGTGATAGGCTGTGTATTGGTGTGACAGTTTGTGTGACGATTTGTGCAGTAGACACCTATCGCACAAGTGCACCCTACACATTTTTTTGGGTTTCATCATCTACTTCATTTTTTACTCAAAATCTTATAGTTCTGATTTTTTTTTTTTTTTTAGATATAACAAAGTAAACTAAGTATTTTACAGGCCCACATTATTTTTTAAAATTATAATACCGTCCATATTTTTTCATGAATTTAGTGATTTGTTAAGAGTGTTGAGATTTGATAATTTACTAAATAGTACTGATTTACTAATTTATTGAGAGTGTTGTGGATAATTGTGTCTAAAAAAATTATCATTGGCTAGTTACGAATAAAAACGTTAAAGTGACCAATTTTATAAAGCTCAAAAGTTTTTAGGTTATTTATGTAAATTTACCTTTTGAAAGCTCTAGACGTTTTATTTTATTTCATTTTTTACTTTTACTTCATCGTAGATACATCCAAAGTCATCAATATTCTCAGGAAATTTCTGTTCTGCGTTCTCTCTTATCACTTCACCGTTTTACATTTTACGGATAAAGTTGTACCCCACGTGTAATCATGATCATTTTCTTTTTCGAATGAGCATGTGATCGAGATTCAATCTGTCGTAACACTTTCCAAGGCCAATCTTGTAATTTAAGAGCACAGAAGAAGAATCACTTGGTTCATCAAAACATGCCCCACAATGTTTTCTTATATTGTTGATACATAACAGAAAGCTTAAGTCATTTATAACATATGTATCCTCAAGAGTGAAAGAGAAACGTACGTGAAATAAAGAGACGATAACATTTTCATGTGCCACTACTACAAGGCAAAAAAAAAAAAAAAAAATTGGTTTCTGCAAATTGATGACTTCGATTTATTTTAAATTGATCGATTTGGTTCAAAATCTACTAATTTTAGTAGGGTTGATTAGTTAGCTCAATAGATAATAAAGAGAAATCTTATTTACACTTGTCAATAATTAGAATACAACATAATTCATATTATCATGGCATCTAATTGTGCCGCTTATCAATTACTAAAGCTTGCTTTTCAGGTTTGTTCGTTATTCCTGTGCGCTAGTTTGCTTTGAATAAATGATACTACATATGTAATTGGGGTAATTACTGTTACAAAATTATAAAAAACGAATAATCTTCTTAATACCCTCCAATTATGATACGATTAAATTTTATTTTATTAACCTCCAAATATTCCCTCCATCTTTAGTCTACAACCTGCCAAAATTTCGCCGAAATTCAAATTCCAGTTATACCCTTCATTTACCTCGCATCTCCCAGTCCTCTCCGCCTCCCCGAATAACACGTAACGCACCCTCAATCCCCGCGTCGCACGAGATCAGACCCCCCTCTCAAAACCTTGTCAAATTGCCACGTGCCCCTCAAATTCCTCACTATATATTTGTATATTCACGCAGCTACAGACACAAACTCAGCTCCAAACTGTTGGCCATGGAGATCAAAAACCTCCTCCTCTCACTCTTCCTCCTCCTTTCTATCTCCAACATCGCTTTCGCTGTAAGTTTTTTTTTTTTGTTTTTTTACTTTTCGTACGAACATTATTAAATCTCATATAAATTGTTTCGTGTTTTATGTTAACCTACTTGAACATGATAATAAGCAGGATGACAGCGATGATTGTGTGTATACGGTGTATATTAGAACCGGCTCGATCTTCAAGGGCGGGACTGATTCGATCATCGGCGTGACGCTCTACGATGCTGTCGGTGATGGCGTGCGGATCAGCAATCTCGAAGCATGGGGCGGATTGATGGGCCCGGGGTACAATTATTTCGAGAGGGGCAATTTGGACATTTTCAGCGGGAGAGGGCCGTGCCTGGGTGGACCCGTGTGCGCGCTGAATCTTTCATCGGACGGATCGGGGGAGCATCACGGGTGGTACTGTAACTACGTGGAGGTGACTTCGACGGGGGTCCACACGCGGTGCGCTCAGCAGCAGTTCACGATCGAGCAGTGGCTGGCGACTGATACTTCGCCGTACGAGTTGAGCGTTTTCCAGAATTATTGCGACTATGTGAGCGGTCAGCGTCGTGAGAGAGTCGTGAAATCTAAGCCTTTGGCTTCTACTATGTAAGATCGTTGTTGTTTGTGATAATACGTGTGCGGAATTTGAGAGGACGAGTATTTTGATGAATAATCTTGTGATAATTATGGTGTTTTTCCCCTAAAATTAATATAATGTATTAATATGGTAAAAAATGACTAACAATATATTACTATATAACTGTAAATATAAGACCCAGCTTAAGTATAATACATAGGGCCTAAGACTCGAGTTAGGAAAAATGTAACCATAAAATAGCTCAGAATTATAAATTCTAAAATTAAAATGAGACTAAATGACTTCATACACCATAATCATATGAACTTCTAGAGAAATTTTACAGTATATACACACACACACATTTTTTTTCTTTTTGGTGAAGCATGCATGTGATAAAAGAGTGGATAAATAGAGAGCCGGAAATTAAGATTTTATTTTAAAGATCTAAACATGAGTTTTTCTGGCACATATCTCGTTTAATTTGAACGACTCAATTTTATTGGAAAGTAAATTTGACCTCGGCTTTTACTGTGGCAATAAATCTTATGGTAAGATTTTTTATGAAATGGCTTGTATATGAGTTGTCATTATATTGAAATTGGATTTAACTGGTAGGTTAATTACCAACTTGTTCAATGGACAACTGTCGTGTCGTGTAATGTGTGGTGTTATGTGTGAATCATGTGATACACAATTGGTAAGTATGTTAGTAGCAGTTGATGATGGGAGATTGAGAATTGAATTTCTCGGTTGTCGGTAGGATTAGAATATCATTTCATTTTCAAGGGATTAAGTTTTGTCGTTGCATTCTTTAAATGGGGACAGGTGGCACAAAACGAACCATAACTGCTTGTTTCTTGGGAAAATCGAGAGGGCAAATGGGGTTGGGTCGGCCACACTATATCAAATTCGACCTCAATGAGACTTGCGCAGGTAGGTGTGTATAGTTAATTGGAGCAAATGCTAAGAGAATGGCTTCATGGTCTTAGGCATCTTGGAATATCGATAAGCAAATAATACATGCTTAATTAACTTTCTTCTCCGTTAATCCTATTTTCTAAACGTGCAACCATGAAAATGTATCGATAATAATTCTACGTTAATAAATTAAATCTAAGCATGAAAAGGGAAAGAAGATCGATGATTCAATTCTCATCAGTGACACAACGTCGAGATTTGTTACTTGGGAACGCCTAAGTTACAATCAATGTACCCTACGTTCTTTGTCTTTTTCTTTTTGGCAAATATCATATGAGCCCTCCTAATTCTTTTTATTTTCAATTTTTACAGCTGTGGATGTATTTGTCTTCTTCTATCCCTCCTACATCGATTTTTTATTTTCTCTAAAGTTTTATTTATTTCTTTAAACATTATTAAATGATTATCAAATTCATACAAATCTATAAATTCAGAATAAACTTCTGGTCCTAAATTTATTAATCCTAGTCTTGAATTGTAGGTTTATTGCATGTAATTTAATTATATAATTAAATTAAAGAGAAATTATATAAAAAATATACATGACAGACTTCAAAATTAACATGCAATAGCTTTCAGAATTACCGTTAAAATCATTCCTAAGAATTAATTCTGATTAAAGGGCATTATCAACATATACTCTGATTAATTCTGATTAATAGATACTGTTTGATATTTTAATTTACCATTTTAATTCAATTAATGTAGTTTCCATAAAATTCAAGGGTGCCAATAGATATTTCACTTCTTGAATGTATGTTACGATACACGTAACCTAGGTTTGGCCTTGTTTACAAAGGTAACATCAAATCGGGAAAAAGAAAAAAGAAACTGAAAAAAATTACACACATCAAACTATACATGCGGCGACTTTCCTGTTGATTTCGAGTCAAACAAAACAAATTTCCCTTTTCCTTTTTGTTATAAGACCCGAAATTAGCAGAAAATAATGAAAACTAAACATGAAAATTAACATTATAAACATGTACCAATCCTTCCTCTTACTTAGTCTTCCCCTTCACTTCCTAAAAAAAATCGAAATTCGAACAATTTAGCCTCCCACCATGAATTAATTTCTTCTTGTAATTAAGCTCCTCCACCACTTCAACAACCAAAAATTGCAATGCCAAATCAACAGGGAGCCTTCCTTTTTCTTCTGCTTTTGGTCTGTTTTGTCTCAATTTGATCCCTTTCTCTGTCTCTCTCTATAAAATGCTTCAAGCTCCGCCTCTTTGTTTTTTGAGCTGTGCTTGAACCTCTTGCAAGGCTTGATCCACTTCCTCATCATCCGGTGCTTCTTTTTTCAAGATTTCATAGTCTTGCATTGAAGCTTCCCATTTCTCAATCTACATGAATAACGAAAAATTAAACAGTAGTTATTACATCAATCATAAGCATTTTTTAACTGTAAACAAGAGTTTTAATTTTTTATTGCAAGATTCAATAAATCTGTCTAATGTAGCATCTTCAAAATGGTTATAAAAAATTAATTGAGCACCAACTCATACTCATACACACACACACACAAATTTGACGACACCATTGTTTTATAATTCTCGCCCTCGCCCCTTGGACTCAATTAGGTGAAGACCAATTAGGACAGAGCCATAACTAAATATCTAAGGGTTGGAGCCAAAAAAAAGGACATGAATGAAAATTTGTAGAGGCTCAAATCCAAAAATGAATAAATCAATGGGTAATTGGATTTAGGAAAAGGGGTTTAATTGTGGTACTCAAGGATACCGTATCCCCCAAAATAATAATAATAATAATAATAATAATAAAATATGATCATTTAACGGTACTCACACTATAGGATAGAGTATCCATGTTACTATATAAGGTTTTGAACTTATTCTTTATAAATTTTACTGTTTGGCTTTTTCACAACTCTTTTTTTTTTTTAATTTTTATCACCCTATTAGGTTTGTGATTTTTATATTATAAGTTCGGCTAAACTAAAATCTTGATACTGCCACTGAATGTTGGAATGGATGCACAAAATGCAAAAAGGACAGTCACCTTGGCAAAACAATCGGCTCTTCTTAGTCTGGCCTTGCTGTAACCTGTCCGCACATTAAGGGCGGCATTACAATCCTCGATTGCTTTCTCAAATTGGCCAAGCTTCGACCGGCACGCGGCACGATTACAGAGCAAAACTGAGTTGTAAGGATCGAGCCCTAAACCATCTCCGTAAGCAGCAGCTGCTTCTGAGAATTTTGCTTGCTTGAAAAGTGCATTTCCATTTGATCGAGCCGCTGCCACTCCCTTAGCCTTTCTCATTACCATGTTCACTTCTTTGTTATTTGAGTCTTGCTTTGCTGCCTTTTGTATTGCCGCCAATGCATCTTCAAATCTATATAATCAGCAATTAATTGGAAGCCTTATTATATTAACCAATTAATATTATCCATTTTTAACAATTAGGAACTATTGAATGTTAGTTTTTTTTTTCCTTAGTTTGTTTCTTGGTTTAAAAAAAAAAAATCATATGCATTTTCCTGAAATTTTAAAATGCGATTCCTTTAGCATAAATTATTGGCATATAATTTTTCAATCTAATCTACCCTCAATTTAAGAAAGACAAAAACTAACATGGTTCAGTAATAAACATATTAAAATTGAATCGTCCACCAATAAATTTTCTATTTCGAGAATATTTCTCTCTTATTTCTCTGAATAATAACTATCGAATCATCTGAATAAGGAAATTCAATAATTGATTCAATTAAATTTAATTTTAGGACTCTAAATCCAATCAAAATCATAGTGCTAGTTATCAAATTTTAAATTATCCTAAGTTTGGTAGGTACTAACACTAGGTTGGATGCCACTAACACAGAAGACTTTTTTTCTTTTAAAAGAACCAAATTTTTTTTACCCAAAACCAATCATTGTGGGAATAATATTGGTGCTAGTTACATGGGGTAGGGTTTCATGATATTTTAAATTGTAACTTTAACATCTTTTTGTTTCCTCTTTCCGCAGCTAAAATTTCCCTTTTGAGTTGTCTGCAATTCAAGATTAGGGTCAAAATCACTTTAATAACCTCAATTTTATTTCCTTTTCCACGCAAATTATGCTTTCTAGTTGCATATGTAATTATGCTAAACTCTAATCCTCAATCTCATCATTAAACGCTAACTAAAAACTATGCAACACTAACCTGCCGCACGCCAAATTAACCTGAGCCCTCACCACCAACAAATTGGCATTACCAATAGGCCCAAAAAATCTTGTCGTCTCATCGACATCAAAATTTGGACCATTCTTCAATGTCTCATCAGCTTCTTGATGCTTGTGCAGTTTCAGCAAGGCCTCTGCTTGTAATGCATATATCTTTATAACAAAACAAAACAAATTGAATTCAGTCAGTATTTTTTTTTCGCATGTTTAATGTTTCAGATTATTAAACAGATTTGCAATGTTAGTAAATTTGATACTGACCTGTGGAGCTGAATCTGCACCACCAGCTATAGCAGCCCTTGTTTCTTGAATTAAAGTGTTCCAATCTCTTGTCCTTTTAGCATCCGTACATTTGTTGAGATGGGCTTGTAGAGATTTCGCTTTAGCAATATCAACCTGATCAGCTTCTGGTCCTGCATGTTTAAAATGATATATTGCCTTTTCCACTTCCCCTAACCTGTAGCACACATACAAATTAAAGAGCACTTAATTAGATTGAATATCATCAGATGCACCACTTATAAATTTAAGGCTTAACAGGCACCGACACGTGAAATATTAATATGATCTCCAGGTTCGGTAGATTCCAAAATATCGAAACAGGGTACAGGAAATGGGCTAGAATGAAACAAAAATTAGTTGAGGCAAAATGAACACGAAATCTTGGCTCTGAAATCCCGAAAGCTTAAGCTAAGAGTAAGACACAACAATGGACTAGAATTAAAACACAAATTCAAGAAAAGCTCAAGAATTTATTTTTTTTTTTTAACTTTTACCTGAGATACAAGTTTGCCAAACGATGATGAGCTCTATGATAATGAGGCTCAATTCGGATGGCTTCTCTGCACTCGAAAACTGCTTCAAGAAGCCTACCCAAAGCTGTTAATGCAGCAGTTTTGTTACTCCTGTAAGAGGCCTTATTGGGATCAATAGATATTGCAGCATCATACAAAGCCAAAGCCTCAGCAAAATTCCCAGCTTTGTAATCTTCATTGCCCATGATCTTTAAAGTTTCCGGGTCCATTCTTGTCGAAAGAGCCCTGCATAATGAAGTCGGCTCGGCACTAGAAGAAGAAGCAGGCTTTGGAGGATTGTAGTTGTAATGATTTTGAGGATGATCATTTTGTTTCTTTACAACATTTCCCATAACACTATTCGGATACCTATTATTATTTTTATTAGTATTATTATTTCCTCTAACTCCTGAGCTTTCATTTACATGATTATATGGATTCACATTTCCTCCTCCTCCTCCTCCTTGCCTTATGTTCCCCAAATTCCCAAAAAGCATCATGTTGCTTGATGAAGCTCTAACAAGGTTGCTACTCCCTCTTGTTTTTTGATGATCAGCAATCATACTTTCAAGCTCACCCGAAATCCCAATGGCCTCTCTAGGCACTCTCCTTCCTTGGTTCACATACCCTTGATTTGCAGTGACTTTGTTGTTGTTGCTATTAACATTATTGTTAACTGCAGCTGCGTCTTCAGGTTTTTTAACATTATTCTGTTGGGGTTTCGGATGATGACCTGGCGGTGGCTTTGAGCTTGGTTTCGGCTGTGCTTGTGGTTCTTGAACATTTGGTGTTGCGGCATCTTCTAAAAATTGTGTCTCATCAGCACTACTGTTTCTTCTCCGTTTTGAATTTGGTGTGCTTGGTACTTTCACAAGTTGATTGTTGCTGCCGCCATTGCTGCTTCCATTTACCATCGGAAGTGACCCCGTTGAGGTCGTTCTCCGCGGCCAACGCCGCCCAAAAACCGCATTCAAAAGGCCACAGCCTGACTTTTTATCTGGCGAGTTCTCGGCCATTGCTTTAATGTTGAATCTTCAGGCTTGTTGCACAACTAGCTTCCCAAGAAAATTGGAGAAAAATGCAGCTCTTGTTATGAAAAATTGCAATGTATTTTTAACAAAACAAATAGACGAGACATTGGTGCATTCCCAAAATGATTAGCACAAAGATTGAGAATTAAGAAAAGGGATTGGATTTGGATTGGAAATCAATTTGAAACAGGCCTTAGCCCCAGGAGACGATAGGCAAGGAAGCTAGTTAAAACTTTCCTCCTGGAGTGTGGCTGTTAAAGAAGAAAAAGATTGATTCTTTGTTTAATAATTATTCTCTCTTTTGGTTAAAAAGACAATGAGAAATGTCATAATTATTTTGAAGGTAAAAAGAAAAAAAGAAAAAGAAAAAGAGAAGAGTGCTAATTTTTCAATTAAATTTGTAATTAGTTAGGTAAAGGAATTTTGAATTTTTTTGAATTTTTTTCCTCTTACTTTTTGTGTTTGCTTTGCGTGGTGCACAGAGGGAACCAAGAGACCCGGTCTTTGGATAAATGAGAATCAGTAAATTTTTAGAAAGAAAATTTAAAGGAGAGGAAATGATTTGCTAATTGTTATTTGGTCTTAGCGAGAGTGTTCTGTTAGATTAAAAAAATTTATTTTGCTTACAGCCAATAATACAATGGACATGCCCTTAAAGATAAAGAATGTGAATATATTTATAAAGAGTGATTGGCATGCACGTTGTGGCCAAGCCAGCTATTGGGCGTTGATTTTCAACTTGAGAAATTTTGTCCAAAATATCAAATCATATGTGAAGATTTGAGCATCAAGATAGGTTATAACTTCTATAATGATATGTCAAAGCTTAAATACGAGGGATAACGAAATCTGAGACCAAAAATTTGTCTCATAGACCACCATAGTTTTAGTCATACATAGCTAAACCCCGCTACCTTAAAAATGTACATCTGGATCTCTTTTTATTAGTAAACATCATAGTACATTAATCTTAATGGACATTAAGTACTCGATTTAATTAATCTCTATCCAAATACATGGAATCCCAAACGAAAAGGGATTTTGATGTTTATTTTGAAATGACATGAATTTAATTATCTACTCGCCAAAATTTTCGAAGGATTTGTGTTTCTTTTCTCTAAATATCAACGTGTGAACCCTTAACTTAAGCTAAATTACTTTTAGGTAACTACGATATGTTATCAAGACATGACTTTACTTTACCTTAAGGTCAATAGTGAGTCAGTTGAGTCTAAATAACTTAATCCTTGCGAAAAATCTACATAATCTAAATAAACATCATACTCGAGTATAAAACATTGAAACTTAAAAATATGAAAGAAGCACCTAAAAAGTTTTTGAAAATATATTTCCTGAAAGATGTTTTAATGTTAATCCGATAAGACTTTGATTCCAACGTGGACTTAAAACCATAATTTATCCAAAAATAAGTGATTAGTTAAGGTCAAATCTGCTAGTTGAATTTCAAGTTATAAAAAACAGGGCCACAATTTTTCACCCTGAAAAGGAAAAATATTTACCTATAATTAATTTCAATATTCTAACCAAAAATTAAATTATTTACACAGAGCAAAGTGAGTCATTTTTATGCAATATTTGGATCCACGCAAATCACAATAAGTCTAAGAACCCGTTTGGAATTGCTTTTGAGAGGATTAAAAAGTGATTTTGAAAAGGCAATAGTTAATTTTCATAATTTTTTAAAAATTATTTTTGGCAAAATTACTCCATTCTACAACAGATCTTATAAGAGTAAAAGGGAATAAATTTTCAAAATCAGATTTTGAGAATCAAATTTATATTTAATACAATTTCATATATATCCTCACGTATATTATAAAAATCAAAATTACCTTTATTTAATTAAAAAATAAGGTCTCATTTGGGTTTAAGGTACAACATAAAATGTTTGGTAAACATTAATTGCTGTAGTTTAAAAGTTAAGTTGATTTGATTAATCACTTTTATAATGAAAAACCTATAATATGTTTACTATTTTTATTAATTTTATTATTTAAAATTTATATTTACTATACACTATTAACTTTTGTTTCATAGTTATAGCTTCTTCTTTTTTTTTTACAACAGCTACAACTTAAAAGTTATAGCACATCAATACCAAACAAGACCAAAATCATTAAATTATTATTATTACCAATTATATTGAAATACCAAAATAAAAATAAAAATAAAAAAATAATTTTTATTATTTTATTAATATATTTTTATGTGTTATGAGTTTCAAAAACAATTATATATGTATCTTATGTTTAAACTACTGAAAGAATACAAATGAATAAAATGGATAAATATTGAATAAAATTTATTTACATATTTATATACATGTACATATAAGTTTTTTTTATAATATACATAGAAGAGTTGATAACTCATAGCTTAATTAATAGCAATTATTTTAAATTTTACAGTATGACCAAACTGACCATAAATAACCTTACATTTGAAATTTATTGGGTCCACCCAATAAGCCTAAATGAGGGAAATGTTAGTATTACTACATTACTACATACTCGTGCTCAATTATCATATATGTAGATCTGAACATGAATCAAGCATCCAAAAAAATTGAATGATAATTGAAGGCCCTTTAAATAAAGATTTTAGAAATGGAATAATGCAGATTCAAGGTGATGTGGTTGAAACACATCATATTAGTTAATTTCTTCCTCAAAAGTAAGTTATTAGGTAAGGACTCAAAACTCAACCTTCATATTCGAGTCACGTCAGTAGATGAATTAAAAGGAATTATTACTCAATGCTACATTTTTCAACAAAGAGGGGGGAAAATATTAATGTCAAAATTAATTCTAATATTCTAACCCCTAGATTTAGCTAACGATTAGTGGCTGTCACGACATTTTCAAATCCTTCAATGCTTTACAACTTTGCAAGGTAATTATTGAATAGACAAACCCACCATCACTGTCAAATCTTAGTTTATTATTGTTTTGATCGTTTAAAATCTTAACCAAATAGCTTGTGTGAAAATTACTGCTTAACCATCTTTTTTCAAGAATTATCTCTAATACAAGAGAATAGATTTAGGTAAATTTGGCAATCAAGAAAATTGGAAGCAAATGAGGGGAAACATAACGAATTTTTAACGAAGGTATTCATCGCGGATATGAGAATTTAATCAAGTCAAAGGGTCTGAAATAACAAATATTGGAAAAGAAAAAAAAAATTGAAGATGTCAAATTGAGAAATGAATTTGACTAGAGAATTTAATTGAAGATTTCGAATTCATTTCTCAAGACGTGGGTCAGCGAACTGATATCATATCAAAGAAAAGTGAACGGTAGATGCACGACATTGACCTATATCAATCCTAAATTCTTGTTTGACATTATGAAAAAATCAACCCCAAAAAAAATTTAAATTTGTAAATTCATTTTTTAAAGAGAAAGAAGGAGAGTGTGTGTGAATGTATGGTTTATTTTTCTCTAAAATGTTAAAAAAAATCTCTAAATTACACATCTCTTCATCCTATCATTAACATCAAACATTTAAATCTATCAAGATGTATTGTAATAATAGAATTTCTGTACATTTAGTAATAGGTCTCACATTTGTTAAAGCATATTTTCATCATACAATTTATTGGTAAACACTAACTTTTACTTAGTAGTTAATGTTTACCACCAACCATCACACTTGTACTCGACATTTGGTGATTTCATTTCCATCATGCATCACCTATGGATTATAATACCTTAATTCTAAGTAAAATACTAAAAATACAAAAGAAAGATAGAGTGAAGGGTGTGATAATATTAATTGATTATTTTATCTTTTTTCTCTTATATTATATGGTGTAATAGTTAATTTTCCATTTAAACTTTAAAAGAAGTAGAAACTGTTGCTGAGTAATACCAGCTACTTACTCGCATCAAAATCAGATGGAATTCATCCTTTTGGACTGTAATCTTTCCACCAAGAAGACAAGAATAAACAAATGTTAAAGAAAAATTATATTGACCTTTCAACCATGAACCTGTTTTCTTCACTACACAATTTATTAT
Organism: Citrus x limon; assembly: GCA_034663535.1. Taxonomy (NCBI): domain Eukaryota; kingdom Viridiplantae; phylum Streptophyta; class Magnoliopsida; order Sapindales; family Rutaceae; genus Citrus; species Citrus x limon. The sequence goes on from CM067997.1 coordinate 29,100,868, forward strand.
CAAATTATATCCTTTTGGGACTGATGCTTCAGCTCAGTTTTGAAAGGATAACAACTAAATTTTTTCATAAACACCCCATTTGCACACTTAGTAGTTGGTAGTAAATATTTATCACCACTCACATATATTAGACAACTAGTGATTACATCCCTTTGCAGCTGTGGCTGTGGATTAAAAGCCACTGCTGCTCAAACTAATCATACCCTAAATAGGTTTCAAGTGCAAGACAAGATCAACCACAAGATAGATAAATAATAATAGCCCTTCCAGTGAAAATTTTCCATATTTCCCGTTAATTTGTTTATATATGTTCCTACCCCAGAAAAGTGATGATATGACATGAAATTGGCCAAAACTTATATATCAGTAAAGTTAAACGAAAGTTAAATGAAGTAAACCAGCCTGGCTAACAAAGCGAGGAGCATTTAAATGAAGTACCCCAGCCTGGCTAACAAAGTGAGGAGTACGGACTTGGTCAAGGGCCAGTTGATTGAAATGACAAAGTCTCATGGAAATTAACATTTCTGGCCGAAAATCCATGGGTAATTGCAGAAAAGAATGGAAGCATATTGAAAACGTCAATCATTAAGTTGAGGTTCTCTTTAGTTCCTTCAGTATTAAACGGCTAGTTCCTCTGCATTGTACTTGGAAAATTAAGTTGATGCTTTCTTCATTTCCTTCGAAATTTCTTCTGCTAGTTCCTCTGCAGTGTATTCAACCCCAAAACATCTCACAACCTCCAAGCTTGGGTTCATCAAGTACCTGCTTGTTTTGAACATCAAATCAACCATGAGCTCAAAAACCAACAAAAACTTATCAATGAGGAAAACAATACAAAACATGGATTTGGGCTCACATGTTGTGGGAAGACTCTACAAGATAATCATCGCCTTCCTCTTCAACTTTCTTAAAGAAAACACGGTATTCCTGAGCCATCTGCCTTATAGCACCAACAGGTCCCGTTAATCCCACTATTCTTGAGTTAAATTCTACAACACTTGACAGAAAAGCATGCCATGAGAAAGTCAGCCAAAGAAATTGTGCATGCAACACATTCTGCAAATTATTATAAATGTAATCATTTGAGGGAACCCGAACCTTTAAGGTAAGCACGTAGGTGTGCAGGAGTATCACGCTGTGGATCGATGGTGACAAATATTGGTAAAATCTTAAGATTCTTTTTTGAATCTTAACACCAAGTAAAAATACACAATGTGAGAGATGTTATCCAAATCCAAAAATAAATATCATACTCTTTTTAATATAAAATTCCAGGTCTGGGCTATTTAACTCGAGTTTTCTTCATAGAATATTTTGATTTAAATTTTTAACTTATTTTGAGTCTTTGATCTCATGCAACCCAATGGCATATATGCAAAGTCAAAAGTACCATTTAATGATGTCAATTCCTTTAGTATCTCTACTATTAAATTGCATGAGAAGAATGAATCAAAATTTGTGGCAAAATCTTATATAAAAATTAAGTTAAAATAGTCCCACCCAGAATTTTATTTCTATTTAAATTCACAAACCTAATATATCAATAGCCTTGGCCATCATCTGGACTTGCTCTGGCCCAACATCAGGGGATGATGTATAGCCAAAGTACAGAAGAATCCAGTTCCCTAGAAAGTTCTTTTCAGTTACTAGACGATTCTCTGTATCAATTAGAGTGAATGGACCACCTATAATTGGACCCGTCACCCTATTGGGACCAGAGTTCTCGCCCTGTCCTGGTTGAACCAAAAAGGAAAATGGAAATTACAATTAGAAAATCATCCTCCAACTGCAAAACTGAACGTGGTAAATTGCAATTCTGCAAGCTCAAAAATTTCTCGCTGATCCTTGGAGAGAAATTTTTTGACTGTCGGAAAAAATTTTTTTGATTGTATGTAAAGAAGCATTTAGTGTAGAATGGATAACAATTAATAGTTTCCAACAAACATAAGCACTCTTACAAAGTAAATCCTTTTAGCTTAAAACCACATTCACGCTACTAAAATTAAATAATAGTAGATGAAGTTTTCTTCTAAAACTATATTTTTTATCCTCAATAAATGAGTTTAGATATTCTTCTGGAGTTGCATTAGTTTTACCTGAAAACACCATTGAAGGCAGGGCACTCATTGTCCTAATCAACAAGCCCAAAAGCGCAAAGAGAACTGAATAAATTCTCACTTCGAAAATGCTAAAAAGTATACATGTAATGGGGTAAAGCGAGTTCAGCATGCCTAAAATTAAGGAACCGAGAAATGCCTACTTAGAAAAACCCCTTAATTGACCCAACTACTACTTAATGGAGAACAATGACTGTAACATAATAATGTTGACACTTGTTGCAAATCAAGGACAGAGCTCAAAGGTAAATATTCTCAAAAGTACCCAAGCAAGGAAAGTTTAAAATATGATTTAGAATTTCATAACAAATGCCAAAGAGGTCGGACCAATACAGTTTTAGAAAAGGGTCCTTTTGGCTTTCTCGTGTACAGGCATTTGTTAGAGAATAGGAAAATTTCTCAACTGCCATCATATGATGATGTTATGTCTATTTTAGCAAAATGATGTATTAGTGACTAGTTTTGCGTGTATCTAGTATAAATCAATGCAAAATCATGAGATATTTGAAATAAAGTTCGAAGATTTGATAATCAAATAATTCCCGACTTGTCTGTTTCTTTCTTCCATGCCCCTTCAAAAAATTACTTCCTAATTTGTACCAGTAGATATACTGGATTTTTAAAGGCTACTCAAGATCTAATAACTATAACCATGCAAAACATACTGCCATCATTTTCACCTTTTAAATGAAAAACATAGTTACCAAAACAACCACCAGAAATGCTGTAAAGAGCTTCTCGAAAATTGAGACACTTCATCGCTAATAATTTCAAACTAAAGTCCCGAAGGGTACAGCCTAGCTGCTAGGATATTTTGTTTGAAGCAAGAGGATAAATTCAAAAGCTATAAGAAAATCTGTTTGATTCTGAAAAACTTTGATCATGTCTCGAAGTGCATGAGCAGGCATGTATCAGAAAGACTAACACTGAATATGGGCAAAGAGCGGAAACTGAATAATCCCCTAATTCATAATTAGCCCAAGTGAAGATAAATCGCACCTCAAAATTTTTCTCCTTGACACATTGACAAACTGAAGTTCCTGAATCTCATCATGAGTGAAAACATAAAAGAAATTGATTCATAAGAATAGAACCTAAAAGTTACCAGCATTCAATCATGAAATTTCCAGATCCAGGGGAAAAATAAAAGATGGGTAGGAAGACTGAAACTTAAAACAGTACCTTTCCTCACAGCTCTTCGTTCATCATTATAATGGACAAAAGTAGCTATTCCAGCTAATCCCAGTAAACCACCAGCTGGCTGCAACAGCAAATTGATAAAGAAATAACAAGTCCAATTTGTTCAAGTAATAATAATCTCTCTTCCCAAGTGAAACTTGACAACTAACATTATTAATCCTGGTACTTGAACAACTATCAATAACAAATAACAAAGGTGTCTAAGGCAGCATACAATAACATAAGTACTCCACGAGCGAGAAGCTTTCGTCTCTTGAGGCGATAAAAAATAATCAGCTGGGTTTCTATGACTCTGTCTTGACGATTTCGTGTAGCTACAAGACTGAGTTCTCTTAGATAAATCAAACCTACACCAAATACAAGCAACTCAGCTGAGACTCGTATAATCAATTGTCTTCAAAAATTAACCTACGCCACCAAAATTGAACGTGTTTCTTTAACAATGGTTAAGACTCTAGCATCAAACTCCTATTTCATCCATAAACCCTAAACCAAAAGACCCCATCACGCAAAAAATTCCGTACGAAGTTCAATTTTTGCACAGATATACAAACTTTATGCACATTAACAATTAAATTTAAGAAATTTGTTTTTTGGCGCTTGGGGGGTTGTTTGCAAGAGCAACTATGCATCACTAATAACCGTAGCAAGAAGCTAAATGAAACAGAGTTATAATGAAAAATTAAACAATGAAAGTAAAAGAAATGGGGTTTTAAGGGTTTAAGAGATTGACCTTCGAATAAGATTGAGCGGCTGTCTGAAGCGGTGCTTGGAGGAAAAGAATAGAAAGCGAGATATGGGCATTGTGTTTTAGCAAAATTTGTTCTTAGGCTTCGCAGCAATTGATAGTTAAATTGAAAAATCAACACTCGTGTCGATTTTTGCCAACTTAAACGCTTAACATGAAAATTTTGCCTTATTGCCCAAGGTTTTTGTTTTCCTAAAAAAAAAAAAAAATTAATAAACAAGGAAGTTCATTAATAAATAAGGACGTTCATTAATTTTTATAGAAAGAAACCCAAAAAATAAATAAATAAATAAAAGTAGGACAAAAATCATATAGATAGTGATGATACGGTCACAAATTTTTATACAAATTTATCTTGTACAAATTGATTTGGTATTAATTTTGAATGAAAATAAAAAATAATAAAAATAGATCATGTCGACCAAGAGATATTTAATTCAATCAATTTTATTATGCCACATTAATTTGTACAAAAGTTTGTGACTATATTATTACTCATTATGTATATAGATGTCAAAATTAATTAACCAAATTGTCTTTATTTCTATTATATTCTCTCTCATTTACTATTAGAATTGATTTAAGTTAATAACTAGTGAGCCAAACAATTAAATATTGAGAAATTACTAAACATACCTATATTTGGTGAACAAAATTCTTATACAAAGTGGCGTGAGTTGTTGGATTTTTAATCTAACATATTGGATCCTTAATTTAACATTAGACTTATATGTGAATAATTATGTGTTACCGATTATCGTATACAGTTAAGCCCAATTAAAAGTGATCTATTAAGATTTTTTAGTAATATGAGTTTTAATGTATCTAATTAGGACGTGGGTATTTAATGTATAGATACTGAAGGGTAATTTCTATTTTTATAATGGGTTGAAGCAATGTAGTAAAAGACAACAGTAAAAGTTATCTATATAAGTGGTTATGGTCTGTAAGTCACACGTATCATTCTATTTTTCCTAACATCCTATCATTAGAGAGAGTACAGAGAAACTTAAAAGATCTCTAGGAGAGCGTGTTGATCTAGAGACAAACCATACGACTCTAGAGAGTAATTAAGCATTATGGATTCAAGTACGTTTCTGCATATTTTGCTATTGATTCTTGATAATACAACATGAATTTCCTGAATTATAGACAATGGTTTTCACCAAAGTTTTAATTATGTTCTAACGAGTGGTATCAAAGCCTTTTCATGTTGAATCATTGAGAACAACTTGTAATTGTTTTCTAAGATTAAGGATTACAAAATTTTGGAATGCGATTTTCAATATCAACAATTCGATTTTTTTTCTAAAAAATTCAGAAATTCATAATAATTTTTGTTTTCAAAAATTTGGTATAAAAAAAATTAGAAATTCATATTTAAAGTTTAAAGTTAAAAAAAAATTCAAATTTAAGGTTTTGCGGACGGCGATAGTAGGAAGCCGCGACCAAGTGGGTGAAGTGGCCGTCACTTTTTCCTCACGCGGTGGCCATGGCAGTAGCATAAAGAAAAAAAAGTTAAGTGAAAAACATTAAGGTTTTGGTGATTTGGGGTTGTTTTAAGATTCAGTTCGCGACCCTGACTGGTCCAGCCCTAAACCGATCAACGGTTTGACCAATCAATAGTTGATCGGTCAAACCATTGACCATTTGCCTTTTGAATTTGACCTGAATTTTTTTGGAGAATTTTGGTGCAATTTTAAATTCCAATATTGGTATGTTTATATATTTTGAGATAAACTAATTGAAGTAAAATGTCACCAAAGTGACTTCTTTTGTGGAAATTTAATTTTTATAAAATATAAACGATTGTGCATATGTAATTTCTGTGAATACCGATTAGCCGAAAGGAAGGTTCTTATTTGATAGAATTGCATGTGCACCTAAAGTAATAAATGCGTAACGATTATTTGGTTTTACATGTGAACAATAATTCAGCTTAAATGAAGATTTATTATTTAACATGTTCTTATTACCAGTGTTTGATCACTATATCAATATATCACTTACAATTTAATATTTTGTCAAGGATAAAATATTAATAGAGTGTCTGGTATCTCGAGATGAGGTTTACTTTTATTTAAATTTATTTTTGTTTTAAAACTTGTATAAGCTTGTTTTGTTTGGTTATTTGTTGTTCTCTGTTCAGTTATGTCTGCTGCTAGTATTACTGCCAACATCAATTCTATTCATATGCTAAATGACTCTAACTTTAAGTCATGGCAAGAGAATCTTTTAACAATTCTCGCAGTCATGGATCTCGACCTTGCATTAAGGGTTGATTCTTCCTCATCTTTGATGAAAGTACCCTTGATGATAAAAGGAAAAAAGAAATGAGAAAGAGATCAAATCGCATGTGTATCATGATCATAAAAAAGGTCATTCCACAAGCATTCAGAGACTCAATGTCTGAAAAGATAATTACAGTTAAGGAGTTCTTTGCAGAAATTGAATAGAGATTTGCTAAGAACGAAAAGGCTTAAATTGGTACATTTTTGACAAGCTTAACTTCAATAAGGTATACAGGTAAACGCAATATTAGAGAGTACATCATGGAAATGTCTCATCTTACTTCTAAACTAAGAGTACTTAAGCTTAAACTCTCTGATGACTTGCTATGCATTTGGTTTTAATATCCTTACCAACATAATTAAACCAGTTTAAGGTGAGGCATAATTGTCAACAAGAGATATGGTCTATGAATGAACTTATACATATTGTGTTTAAGAAGAGGACAGGCTGAAGAAAGATAAAGCATAAAGTACTCACCTGGCCACCACCTCTAGGGGCAAGGAGAAGGGTAAGAAAAGGAAGAATGATAAGGAAGCTGCATGCACAACACCTTAAGAGAAACAATAAAAGAAATTGACTAATCCAAAATGCATTAGTTGTTTCTTTTGCGAAGCTGAAGAGCATGGTTTGGTTTGTTCTGAAGTTAATTTAACTTTAGTACCAAGACACACATGGTGGATAGATTTTGGTGCAACCATTTATCAGTGTTCTGTGTAGGATTGCCTAAATTGCCGAAAGCATAGTGATGGTGAAAGATACATCTATTTGGGCAATGGCAATGAGATTAAAGTTTAAGCAATTAGAAAATTTATATTATTATTAAAGACCAAATTTTATTTGGATCTTAATAAAATATTTATTATTCCATCTTTTAGATGGAATTTGATTCTATTTTGCTTTAGACAGGTCTGGTTTTACTTGTTCTTTTGGAAATAAAAAATTTAATTTATTTCATGATTCAAAACTAGTTGGTTTCAGTTCTTTGTTCGACGATGATAATCTTATACACTTGATACAATTGTTTCATTTAATGAATCCCTGTAATTTAGTACATGAAGTTTAAAGAGAAGTTAACTAATGAGAAGTCCAAATGGAGAATAGAGAGACTTGTGTCAGACGAAATTCTCGACCGTTTAGATTTAAATTTTTTTTATATTTACGTTAACTGTATTAAGAGGAAACAAACCAATAAAATGATATTTGAAGCTAACAGAACCTTTGATGTCTTAGAACTCATACATACATATATTTTGGGCTATCGATTATGGTTGCTTGAAATGGTCAACAATATTTTATAACGCTCATAGACGATTTTTTAAGATATGAATACATATATCTCTTTCCTAAAAAGTCACAGTTCTTGGATTTGCTAAAAAATTTTAAAGTTAAAGTTGAGAATCAAGTCGGCAAAATCATCAAAAGCATCAAACCTTACCATGATAGTGAATAATATGACAGATATGACTATTCAAGTAAATAACGTTTAGGGCCATTTGCTAAATTCCTAGAGGAATGTGGTATCGTCCAATAACACACTATACTGGGTTCGCTCACTATGAATAACGTTGATGAAGGACGAAGCAAGGCGCTTAAAGATATGGTAAAGAGTATAATTTGTCACTCTATGCAGAAACGCTTACGACTGCAACATATATTCTTAACATGGATCTAAATAAGCGACTGCCAAAGCCCTTTACAAGCTTTAGACGTATAAAAAGCCTAGTATAAAACACTTGTAAGTTTGGGGATGTCCAGCTGAGGCAAGACCTTATAGACTTAATGAGAAGAAACTAGACTCAAGGACAGTGAGTTGTTATTTTATTGGATACTTTGAAAGATCCAGAGAGTACAAGTTTTATGATCCTACGATTAAATCTATTTTCGAGTCGGAAAATACTCAGTTCTTTGAGGATGTCGAGTTTGCAGGGAGAGATAGAATTAGAGACTTTGTCTTTAAAGAGGAATACGTTGATATTCCTATAAGTATTATTGGCATTGATCAAGATCTCATTTCTGACTTTGTTCAAAACCTAACATATCAAGATAATGTTGGAGAGCCCCCAATACAAGAATTCGTTTTAGAAGAGCGAACTCTACCACCTCAAGAATCTATGGCATTAAGGAGATCCAATAAAGAAAAGAGAAATGCGGTGCCATATGACTACATTGTATTTTAGCACTGTATTTCTACAAGAACATGAGGTAGACAATGAAGTGATAAAGGATGATTCGATTATTTCTATCAAGCTATGCAAAGTTCTAACTTTCATAAGTAGATTGATACCATTATTGAAAAGATAAAATCCATAAAGGACAATGACGTGTGGGATCTTATCTTATTGCTAGATGTACGAAACCTATTAGTTGTAAATGGATATTTAGACTAATGTAGGAAGCATATTAGATGAAATAAATTAGAATTTACTAAGAATTATAATGTTCGGGTCAATTTAGTATTTAATATTTTATTAGGATTTATCTTATTTTATTATACTTATTTGAGTCATATTTGTAATCCTAATTTAATTAAGATTTTAGATTATTTCTCTTATTTGAGAAAGATTAGAATTAAATTAGCTACTAATATATATAGGCTTATTATTCAGAGTTTATGGTAACACTCACAAGCATTTGATTAATAATATTCAGTATTTCTCAATTGAGATATTTTCTCCTTTGTGAGAGTCCCCTTCTTAAGTTTCAAGAATGTACGTTAGACCAAAATCTAGTAGTGCTTCCGCCCTGCGTCAAATTCCTAATAAATTCTATGGGCTCAAGCAAGCATCTTGACAATGGATTCTAAATTTTATCAAATGATCATCTCATTCATATACCATAAATTATGTAGGAGCAAGTATATTTTTCTATTTTTATATGTCGATGACATTTTACTTGCTAAAAATGATATAGGCTTATTGCCTGACATCAAGATATTTCTAACTAAGAATTTGAAATGAAAGATCTTGATAACGCCTCTTTTGTATTCAGAATACACATACACCAGGATCATTCCTAGGTTGTTCTTGGATTATCACAAAAAAACTATATAGAAAAGATTCTCAAGAGATTTGGCATGCAAGATTGCAAACCAAATGAAATCCCTATGCCTAAGAGAGATAAGTTTAGTCTCAATTAGTGCCTCAAAAATGATTTTAAGAAAAAAAAATGGAAAAGATTCCTTATACGTCAATAGTAAGAAGTCTTATGTATGCTCAGGGCTGTATACGACCAGATATTGTATATATTACTGATATGTTGGGTAGGTATTTAATTAATCTAGGAGTAGGCCATTAGAAAGCAGCTAAATAGGTGGTCATACAATACCTATAGAGAACAAAAAACTACATGCTCATGTATCGAAATTTAGATACTGACTTCGATTTTGCTGGATGCCAAGGTAGGATAAAGTCTGCATCGGGCTACATCTATTTACTAGCTGTAAGTGATGTCTCCCAGAAGAATGCTGAGCAGGATTTTATAGCCTCTTCTACGATGGCAGCAAAGTTTATAACATGTTATGAAGCATCCAATCATGGTATATGGTGACAAAATTTTGTAGTGGGGTTACATTTAGTAGATATTGTTGATATATCACTCAAGTTATTTTATGACAATAAATCAGCAGTGCTATATTCCAATAACAATAAGAGTTCGACGAAATCAAAGTATATAGACATCAAGTTCCTAGTTGTTAAATAAAGAGCTTAGAGTGGACATCTATTTATAGAGTACATCGACACAAACTCCATGATTATGGATTTGCTTATTAAAAGACTGCCATCAAGACATTCCATGAGTACACTGCTCATCTGGGTGTCGTGTCATTATAGGAAATTTAGTTTTAATAGGAGTTTGTGATTTCATATGCTCTTATGATATATACATTTTTAGATATTTCGATTTATGGATATTTAAGGTTGTTTTCTATAAAATAAAGCTTTGGTTTATTCACGCTCTGATTTTTTTATATGGTTTAATCTCATTAATGTTTAAGGTGGACCAATTGAAAATAAGAATGTTAAGATTACATTGTATGAAATTTTCATGCTACACATCCATATCATGATCCATGTCATTTAGTTGTATTGACACAATAACTACTGATAGATCGAGTTACGATAGTTATAATAAAGATCGGATTAGTTATAGATACATTTTGATAATGACAGTATGGTTAAGCTCATACAATTACCTTTGCAAAACAAAATTATAATGCCACATAACTAGCCTAAGTGGAAAATTGTTGAATCTTTAATCCAGTATCGTTGGATTCTTAATCTAATATTGGGCTTATATGTGAATAATTATGTGTTGCAGACTCTCGTATAATGTTAAATACAATTAAAAGATATCTATTAAGATTTTTCGGTAATTTGAGCTTTCATATATTTAATAGGATGTAGGCTTTTAATGTGTAGATATTTAAAGATAATTTCTATTTCTATGATAGGTTGAAACATGAACACCAGAGGATAATAAGAGAAGTTGTTTATACAAGTGGTTATAATCCTTAAGTCACACATATCATTCTATTCTTTCTGACATCCCATTATCATAGAAAGAGTATAGAAAAACTTTAAAAAATTTCTAAGAGAACGGATTTATCTAAAAGATAAACTACACAACTCTAAAGAGCAATTAAGTATTATAAATTTAGATATGCTTCCACGATGGTTTTCACCAAAAGTTTAATTATGTTCTAACATCAGTGTAACTTAAAAAAAGTGTAAAACCTCAAAATGGAAGTAATAAAAAAATGAATTCGATTATTTAATTTTATAATTTTCAACTAAATTAATAAAAAAATACACAGAAGCGGGCAATTTAGTCATTTGAATTATAATAGAAACTATACAGCATATTAATAATGAGGACATGACCACTCATCGTAATCTTTTGAAGTTTTTTCATCCTTACAAATCTTTAGAAGTTTTTAGATGATAGAATTATTCTAATTTCCATTGAAAAAAAATACTATCTTTTGAAAAAAAAAATGATTTGTTCAGAAAATAGATTACTTTTAATTCCTATTAGAAAAACAATGAAGAGAAACACTAGCCCACAAATATTTTTCGGCACATTTCAATAATTTCACGACATGTGATCAATTTCCGGAGATTTGTATACAATAAATAGTTAATTTCATGTTCTAAAAAATAACAGAAGTTCAAAAATTGAAGCTTGAATCAGTATTGTACTAAATTGCTCCATAATCAACCGAAATGAGAATCCATCACCCATCAATTTTAACAAATAAGCAATTTGTTCCGAGTGAGATGAAATAAGTACTGCAACATATTGTCAATCTCATCCCAATTTTGCATGTTCCAAGTCAAACTTTCTATTGTAACACCTTGAAATAGGCACATTTGCATCATATAAAATGAGAAAAGATAGAAAAAAATTAAGCAAAGGAAAATTTAGTGGCTCAAGTTGCATTCTGTATGAGATTAGAGCCGCTACTACATGATTTCAACCATTTCCATAGGCTGAGAAAGCATATGCTTAGTCTTCATTTTGTGAATTGCATCAGCTGGATCCAAACCTTTGGGGCATGTTGCTGTGCAATTCTTGATAGCTCTACATCTATACAATTTCCTTTCATCTTCTGTTAATGCTTGCAATCTTTCTTCTGTTAATTCATCCCGGCTGTCAGAGAGGGTTTTGTTTTTGTGTTTTTTTTTTTTGGGGGGGGGGGCACTTGTTAGACAGATCACATTATCCAAACGCTTAACCTGATAGATAGGATCAGCAGTCCAATATTAGTATGTTACCTGTCGCAAATCCATCGATAAGCATGGAGCAAGGCGGCGGGGCCAAGGTACTCTTCATGGTTCCACCAATATGAGGGGCATGAAGTGGTACAGCAAGCACATAGTATGCATTCATACAGACCATCTAGTTTCTTTCTGTCTGCGGGTGATTGCCGATACTCTCGCCCATCTTTGGGCACCATGTTTGTCTTCAGCCAGGGCTCAATCGACCTATATGACATAACAGCAAAGTACAACATATATACTTGAAAGCACAACATATTTATCTACATGACAATGGTGTGTAACAAACCCATTGGAGGTATACAAGCATGTGAACAAATGTTTTGCTCGTGATTATTTTTCAAAGTATAATATACCTGACAGCTATAATTTCATTTTGAAGCAGCTTTAAATTAAGAAACGACAGCATCTCAATATCAAACATATCAGACAACAAGATCTCAAATAATAATGTAAGTTCAGTATGGTCAATTGAGTTTAATTAAGACCCATTTCGTTAACTAATTAAGACATGATTAGCTTACTTGTACTGCTGGTAGAAATTGGTGAGATCAACAACAAGATCTTTGATGACAAACATGTGAGGCAGAGGAATTATAATAGTTGGCTTGCTAGTGTCGCCATCGATTGGCTTAAGGCATGCAACAGTGTTGGTGCCGCCAATGTTCATCGCGCACGACCCACAAATCCCTTCTCTGCATGACCTTCTATAGCTCAAGCTCGAATCATTCTCTGCTTTAATCTTCTGCAATGCATCCAAAACCTAAACAACAAAAGATTTTCAATTCCAATTGTCTATTCCTATTCATAGAAATTAACTCTACTCGAACTCTACATATATGCGCACTTGAACATAATAGTGCTTTTACTGAGAAATTAACATTTAATTAGCTTTAACCATGAAATGAAACACCCAATAAAGCAATCAATTAACTAACTTATTACCATAGGACCACACTCGGAGAGATCAACATGATAAGATTGAAGAAAGGGCTTGCTATCAGGGCGGTCAGGATTCCATCTATAAATCCTGAACTCCTTCATCACCTTCTTTACATTATCTTGCACAGTCACACGAGATTCCAAAGCCACTTCAGCACTTTCTTGTGCTGCTGGATGCCCTTCAAGCACCGGAAAATCTTGCTTCTTGGCCTCTGCTCGGCCAAAAATTCCGGCCACTTTGTTGTATCCACGGCGGAGGAAGCTGCTTCTCAACATATCTGCTTGTGTGATTGAATCACCGAAAGCTTGGAGTTTGCTTATAATTTTTAGTGCTTCTGCATGGCAAGCGACACGTGGTTGCATGAGTGCATACGTGTTTGGGTAATATAAGCACTGATGTAATGATTCATCAAGCTAAGTGATTATTCGGCTTTTGGGCTCATTTGAAATTTTGGGCCTGCTTTGGACCCAAACTTAAGCTCATCCCAATTCCCAAACTGGCCTGGTTGCTAATTACCTCAAGCTGTCCCGAGTTAAAATCTAGAACTAAATTAAGATAAAACACAGATAAAAACTGGCTCCGATTTTGTCAAACATTTTGCTGAATGGTGATCAGTTGGTCAGTGCCTTGGATCCTGGGATGAGGAAAATTTTGGAAGACAAGTCAATAGTCAAATTCTGCCACAAAATTATTTAACATTGTCACCAGGACCACTTGACTTTTAAAAATGTTTGATCCCAAAACTCAAATAATTATAATAATCCCATTTGAAAATTCAACCCTAGCAGCAGCCTCCTGGCTGTGAATCTGTCATCCGTGATCCTTAAGCCCAACATGTCGCAAAAGCTTGCACAACGTGTTTTCAAAAATGGAGTGAAATATTAAAAAGCTGAAATTTCAGCAAAAACTTGAGGCTGTTAGGTAAAATTGGGCATAGACTTGTCTAGTATGCCTTCGTTTCAACATCATGGAAGTGTTCAAAGTTCAATTTCTTCTCGATCCGTGTCAATTTTTATCCTCTTAAGCATGAATAGACAACTATCATACATCTTGATCCAACTGCTAGTATATGCTTCACTTTCATATCAAATCCAAAAAATAAAACCCAAAAAAAAAAAAATCATTTAGCTCAAGAGCAGACTTCTTACACGAGTTTTGTTATTTGGTTCTCTTAATTATCCGCATCTGGAAATAGAATTTTCCTGAATATTATATATTTGTACACCTCCTCTCTAAGTATAAAATCGACTTGAATTAATGGCAAGATACCAATAAACATCTGACAAATAATAAAAGCCAAATTATATAAAAGTTTGGAACTTGATAATTGACATACATGAAAAATACAAGAGCTAATCATGGTTAATTAGGTGCGCTTTCACAATTAAGTCAAAAGAAAGGAAGAAAAAAAAATGAAATAGTAAAGGTAGAGCGTAGTGGAGTCTAATCATAGATGTAAGTAGTCTAAAACTTCAATTATTTAACTGCATCATGTTAGGTAGACTTTGATTAAGATCAATTATGCTGAGTTATTCCAATCAAAATATTGAAACATATAAATTGACCAATGACGGAAACGACTTAAAATAGAATTAATCTTCAACTTATTAAGATAATTCATCTAATCTCTCTCTCTTTTAATTCTTTTTTTCTTTTCTTTTGGTGGAATTTTCTTGTATACACGATTTATTCGTACTTTCTACAATTTTAAAAGTTTCGAATCATCTTTAAATTGTCACCTTGGGAATTCTTTAGCATATTAAATTTTTGAAATTGAATAAAAATCTATGATCTCATAGATTTTATTTTTTATAAAATACACTCATACATGTATTCCGCGTTTTTTTAATTTCTTTTTCTAGTAACTTTAATTCGTATCCATCTTTTTTGTTGCTTGGATTCTACATAGGTGGTGAAGAATAATACCAGATAGGGAACCACAAAAAAAAAAAAAAAAAAGACGGAAGAAAAATATTCTTGTGTGGGTTGTAGAAATTCTGATTTGGGGAATATATTTTTGGAGAATGAGCAATTGAGCATTTTTTAATATGTCTAATACTGTAGCTATATACAATTTAAATTCGTTACTCTTAGTTCTAATTTCTGAGCATATGCTACGGCTTTAAATTATTTGCTAGGAATAATCATGAACCAGCTGTATAATTATTATAATATATTTAGTAACCACGTACAATTTTTTATTCAAAAAAAATATTATCCATGGGTCTCTATCCAAATTATAAAAATATAAACAGAAGCATGAATTTGCATCTTTAGATATCATATTATACATAGAAAAAAAATATTTTTTAAGAATGAAAAAAAATACTTGCAATATTTGGAGCATCACGCATCAAAGAAAATACGTACTTGAAATATATTTTAAAATCACTTTTTGAAAAGTATAATTTCTTTATGAAGAGATATTATAATAAGGATTTTACTAAGTTAAAATGGTTGTAACTTACAGTCCCTTCAAAGATTATGCAGGTCCTATTATCTGTTATAACTTTTTACATTATTTTAAAAGAGTTGTAAGTTACAATTAGGGATGGCAATTATACCCGCAAATCCGCCCAAACCCGCCCGCTGCGGATAATTTTATCCGTTGCGGGCGGGTTTAGTATTATAAATTAAAACCCGCACATGGATGCGGGTGGGTTTGGTATTAACCTTATATTCAGTGGATACCCGCATGGATATCCACCAAACCCACAATATTTTTTCCAAATATTTTTAATTTAATTTTAATCTAAAAATGTATAAAGAAAATAATGTCATTATTCAAATTACCAAATAGCCAAAGGTTCAAAGTTGTGTATGTGTGTATATGTGTATGTGACCCATCTCCCATTCTAAAGTCATAAACTAAAGAAAACTAAAGGCATTTCCCTTCGAATTAGTATTTAAAAATATTAATCTTAATTATTATTATAAGCATTGTGTTGGATGGGTGCTTATGGTGGTGAATGAAATGAATATCTTCTCTCGGAGCTTGTTTTAAATGATAATATGAAATGTAATTATTATTTTTAAATACTAGTTTGTGTTTTTTAAATGGATTTGTGTAATTTATACTTAAATTTGAGAATTTGTGTTGGATTGATATTGAAATTTTAATTTTTCATTTACATTGTTTAAATACAAAATTGAGTATGTTATATGGAATTTGAGGTTATTATTATAAATTTATATATTAAACATTTGTGATTTTAAATACGGAAACCCGTAAAAAATCCGCCGGGTATCATTGCGGGTTTGGTAATTGTTAAAACCCGCTGCGGGTGAGTTTTTAAAAAAAAATTAAAACCCGCTGCGGGTTGCGGGTGGGTTTGGTAATTTAAATTTTGTGCGGGTTTGGGTTTGGTAATGGCAAACCCGCTGCGGACGGTGCCCATTGCCATCCTTAGTTACAATAAAGATTATGCGAGTCTTACCATCTGTTATAACTTTTTATATTATTTTGAAAGAGTTGTAAGTTACAGCAGTTGTAACTTAGCAGTACCCTTATAACAAATATACTATCAAATACATCCATATACTTATAAATATTATAAAGAGATAGTATAATTTCTTATAATATTATTCACGATTGTACTATAACAGGATTAACCTAAGCATGCCTTTACTCTTTAGGGGCCTACATAAGTGCTTTCCAAATAGTTTTATTAGTTGATCACTGAGCTTGAATCCAAAGATTAGTGGGTAGGAGTTAAAAATAGAATAAACGAAAATTATCCTCAACCACCTCAAGAATATCAAAAGTGCAAGTAATTACCACGAGCTTACGATAACATCTTAGAACCACCTCAAATTTTAGTTTTATATCAACTAACCACTTTTCTTTTAATTTTGTTAGCTATTGTTAAATAATTTAAAGGTAAAAAACTATTTTATGATGAAACGAAAGGGTAAAAGGGTTGAATATAGTTGAAACAAAGTTTTTGAATAAAAAAATTTATTGAATAATTATGAATAGTACAAACTAGAGTTTTAAACCTTTATATAATAACCCCAAATATCGCAAATTTACTAAAATAGACAAATCTAAAATATTTTTTATAATAAAACTCTCCTGATCAAAATAAGAAAATGAAAACAAACGACACTCAAATACGAGTTCTAAAAAAAGGATGAGTATTCTAAAAGAATTAGGAAAATAAAAAAAAAATCTTAAAACTAAAAAACGACTAACAAAGAAACATAATTTTCGGTTCTACATTGGGGTAAAGTAACACAAAGATAGGTTAAATATGTCTCGTGGCAAGTTTCGAAATGGTATATTATACGCCGAAAATAAATATCTGTAGCCCAAGTTATGCACTTCGGAAGATATCTCACTTGTAATACACAACTATCTTATATCATTTTGCGATTAGATTTATTTAACGAGGAAAAATAATGTTTTAGGATGTTTATGGTAAAATAGTATTTTACCTTAGATTCATTAATGATGGGTAACGAAATTAATGGAACAGTAACTAGTTGATATAGAACCAAAATTTGAGGTGGTTTTGAGATAATATTTAAAACTTGAGTAGCTCTTTATACTTTTAATAGTCCTGAGGTAGTTGAAGGATAAAATCCCTAGAATAAAATAAAATAAAGTTGTAGTGGCTCGATGCATCCAAACCTAGGTTATTCTTAAAGAAAAAAGAGGAGAGGGGGGGGGGGGGGGGTGCGGGTTTGAAGCTTAGATCTACAGCTTTAAATGCAGGAATAGGTTATTAAGCCTAGAGAATCAAGCAAAAGATCGCAAAGAATTAATGATAATATCTTTTAGTCCATGTTTCCTAGCTAAATTTAGCTTATGCCTTACATAATTGGTTCACACAAGGCAATCCAATTCTTGCAGGGATATCTCAATTCTGAAGCAACTTCTAAAGCAAGTAATACATTTTATGTCTGCCTTCCTTCCTGAAAAGCTCAACAATTTATGCTACTTGCAACTAAAAAAATAAAAATAAAATACTGCCATTGACGAGAATGTAGTCAAATGGGACTTGTTAGGTCAAGTTTGGACGACAACCGAAGCAGATAATTGGGGTTTAACGGTTAATAATATTTCCACCAAATTGTACCCATAATTAGCTTTGGGTTTGCTACATTGCTTGTTTTAGTTGGACTACATTTAACAAAAATTTATCAATAGAAAACTACTTGAAACATGTTCACAATTAGATAAATATTTTATATAAAGTACTATTTAAGCTACGCAGCAAATAAATAATTCATTTGGTTAACAATGACTTGTTCTTTGATCCGTACAAGTACGTAGAGCTTCGATAAAAAAAAGATTTTAGATCCGTTTGGGGTAGCTGCGCGGTATATAGAGTTTTTACATGTAAAGTTATTATAAAAAATTTAATACAGTAAAATCTCAATAAATATATGTTTGAGAAATTAATAACCTTGATTAAAGACTTGGGCCAGTATACTAAATAAAAAAATGTCCCTAAATGCATAAAATTATTATTTTTAATCCTTTAGGGCCTAATGAAAATATAAATTAGTAATGAATAAAAATATAGAATTCCATAACACTGAACAGTTTTTTTCCCTTATGACTTCAATAATTTGAATTTAACTCTTTATAAAATACGCATATAAAGATAGGGCAAAACTATGGTACCACAATGGTACCATAGCTAGACCCTTAAAGATATTTATTTTTTATTTTTTTATTCTAAAATTGAACTCAGTCTCATCTTTAATTTTTTGCAAAGTATGCGCTAAATTAGGTATATATGTATATGATTACATAAATTAAATAAAGAAAGAAAGAAAGAAATTATATAATTACAAGTTTTTTAAAACTATGTTATACTATTATGGATAATAGTTGGTGAAGGAGATATTGTTGGCTTGAGGAAGCATGATTTGTGTTCTTTTATTGGTAAGTATGTACATATACTAATAAAACTCTTCTTACAACAACAACAAAAAAAAGGGTCCAAATTCATATATATTAATTTATCAATAAATTATAAGCTATTCATTTATTGATAAATAAATAACTTCGCTAAAATAATATTTTTTCTTAATCTTAACAATATTATTTTGTAGAGTACCCAAATTTTTTTTGCTGTTGATAATGTATAGATTTTTTTTCCCTATAAGGATGATCCATGCCTTTTATTTAGTAATGGAATTCTTTCAATACTGTCTTAAGAATTTGAAAAGAAGAGTACTTCTTTCAATTAGTTATTATCAAAGATTCTTTTATTATTATTATTATTATTAAATCACAATCCATAGATATTGCAATCAAATATCTTCTAGAAATTGCCAACAATTCATTAGTTCGGTTGGTCGCCACCTCTTACCTTTGATTCTAAAATAGAGGGTTCGAGTCTTCCCAGTCGTTGTGAGGGTATTTTCTTGATTTTTTTATAGTGGGCTTCAATTGTTTGTTAGGTTTCGATCGAACATTTATACTATGTATTATGTTCGAATTAAGATTCTTTTATAGTAGGAGAGGATCCTTATCCGTCGAACTTTAATTGTATTGTATATAATAATAATAATAATAATATATCTATTTAGAGTTCAAATTCCGCTAGACCATTCGCAATTGCCTAAATTGTGGTTAAGAAATTACAACTTTTAAATAGGAATTGACAAACTATTGATAAAACAATTATAGTTTAGAAGTCTATCAAGTATAGTACAGAAGACTATTTCACTTTTATTGAAAAAATTGTTACTATTACTAATGTGTAAAAAAAAAAAAGTAAGTAATTTTATTTAGAAGCAATCATTTATGAAAATTAATTTTAAGACACATCTACAATCTCTTTTAACTCTTACTCTTTGTCTCTCATTGTCCAAGCCCATAACTGGAAACTTGAGATTTGTTTGGAAGCCCAAAGCTGCAAGCCACCTCCATTAGAAGCATTTTTTATATATCGAGAGAGAGAGACACACACACACACACACACACTGACACACACACCACCGATACAAAGAAGTCAATATTGTGGCTAATGATAATGCAATGAACCGAGAGCTCACCCTATTTTATGTGGAGACTCTCTCTTACAATCACTTCCTTGTATATTTTATATTTTACATTAAAAAGCACTTTTATCAGGAGCTGAAATTATGACACGGGGGTGAGGAAGCCATCAAAGAATATGAATATCCCCATCAATTCAATTCAGATCAACGGTTCAGATGATCAAAAAAGTGACTGCTGCAAAATCTTGTGTGAGCCACAGCTTCTCTGAAAAGGATCGATGTCCCATCAATCCACATTTTTGAATTTGATAGATAGCTGGCTAGCTCGCTCGATCGAAATCTTTGTAGTTGGCCGAGAGATTGCGCTCCCAAACAAAACAGTTAAAAGTTAGTAGTTTTACAAGTTCAAGTAACTTAAATGAGACATAATTAGGTAAGTGATTTGAAAGTCATCATATCGCCACGTAGATCATTATGTATCATCTGATTAAAATAGAAAAAAAAAAAAAAAAAATTCTACTGGACGATGTTACCTTCATTTCATGTGGTGAGCGGCAAGGCACGCGCGCGCGCGCGTTATCTTGTTGAAACTATCAAACAGTGACACGTGGCAATGCCGCCTGCTTAATTGCTCCTGTGTAATTTTGTATGACTCAATACAATTTTATAATTATCAACTGTAAAGAATTGTCATGCGAATATATATTTATGGGTAGTGATAAATATCTAAATTTTTTAATCTCAAAATTTATTTTAAAAAATATGTAATTCATTAATTAATTTATAATTTTTTTATAAAATTTAAATAAATTAATTATGTTATCTTTACTAACCAAATGATGAATAACATATTATTTAAATTTTTTTTAAAATAAATAATTTAGAATATACAACACCACTGTATGTTTATATGTTCGACAAAATAATTTAATGAATATTTACATTAATTGACCAAATGTTGAATAATTATATACATGCTATATTATTGAAATTGTGAATTAATCAAACAATTTCAGTATCACTTACTATATTCTTGCTACATTTTTTTTAAATCAAATATATTGTCTTTATCATCAACAACTCTAAACTGTACATTAATGGAGTTAGGGATCAATAATGGCAGCTTTTGGAAGCATTACGTGCAGAATTGGAACTTGGAATACGTAAAAATTCAGGATTTTAGGGTCGGGGCTTGGTCCTGTAGGGCAAATACAGACCATAGGTTATAAAAAAAATAAATAAATAAGACGTAGAAATGATAAAGACGTACAGTATCAATACGAACCCAAGTTGTGTAATTAAAACATGTCATTAATTGTTATAAATTATCATTAAATATAGTTTCTTTTTGGTTTTGATAGTTGCAGCGAACTTTGTTGTTGTTGAACTGATCTATCCATCGAAACGAATGAGATTATTTGATCATTTTCTTGCGCTTTCTTCCAATTTCCAAACAATACTTAATAAATTAATTCTCATTAAATATAAGAAAAAGTGATGAAATTGGGAAGAGTAGTGAGAAAATTATCAGGAAAGTGAGAGAAAATATCAGCAGAGATCATGGACAAGACTGTGAAAGATTCTCTGAGGTTCCTCCATTATAACCCTAGATTTAAATTATTATTTTTATTTATAGTTCCTGAATTGGTCAAAGGCCATGGGTGTGAGAGAACATTAATCTATTATTGATCTTTATTAATTTACTATTAGTTTGTTATGCAAATTAACTAATCTAATAATCCCTTAACACTGAAACCATCAGGCAATATTAATATAATTGTTGCACAAAACATGAGACAATTATTAGATAATGTTTGATGAATC
This sequence comes from Citrus x limon, assembly GCA_034663535.1. Taxonomy (NCBI): domain Eukaryota; kingdom Viridiplantae; phylum Streptophyta; class Magnoliopsida; order Sapindales; family Rutaceae; genus Citrus; species Citrus x limon. Next base: position 29,122,729 of record CM067997.1, read on the forward strand.
AATTTTTATTTTTCATTCTAAATTTCTTTTGAAAGGTTATGGCTGTGATGGTTGTTATCTTTTCTTTATACCATTCAACAACCATCTTCTCTAATTTGTTTGCTTGCCCACCTCATTATTCCCACAAATTATACAAAAAAGGGAACTTGTTATTCAAATTTCATTTTTAATTTTCTTTTAATTTGGGAAAAAAAGAAAAAAAAAGGAAAAAATACTATCAACTTCACTTATCCTCAAACATTTTTCTTCTTTTCACACTATGAATCAAAACCACAACTCTCTCAGACTTTGACCAGTTAGATATTGCAACAAGCTAGCTCTCACTTTTTTTGTTCTCTCTCACATGGCTGCCCCACTCTTGTAATCCTTTGGCTCCAAATCCATAACCAGAAACCTCTCAAAAGAAAAAGAAAAAAAATCATTTCTCTCTTCTTTTTCTCTCACTCTTCGTAATACAAAACCCTAATTTTCTCATTAACCAAATAAGTTTCTGTTTTGATGATCGTTTCACATACCCTTTCGTTGCTCAAAGGCCAAATGTTTGCAGATCAGAGCTCTAAAGGCAACAACAACAACAACATGGGTACTTTCTGATACGTCTCATATCTCTTTGCTTCCAGAAGATCTCTCTTTGTCTCTTTCCTTGTATTTATTTACACACCGTGCGGCTTTAAATGAGTCTCTTTGTGTGCAAGCAACCAAGCAAGTAAGCAAAGTAAGCAAAAGAAAATCTCAGTTTCTTGTCTACCTTTCTTTTTTATCTTCTTTTTGGGGGGTCTAATGGATTCTGGTAATAGCAATAGTATGCAATCTTCAAGTGGTGGTGGTGGTGATGAAGAGTATGATTCACGCGCTGACTCCATTTCTTCTTTCTTGAATAATAACTCATCAAGTTACCCCCCACCGCCGGCGCCGGCACCGGCGCAGCAGCAACAGCACCACCACCACCACCTTCACCAGCCTTCTTTGTTTGACCATTTGTCATCAAACTACAACTTTGATCCTTTATCAGCATCATCATCATCATCATCAAGATTATCATCATCACTACCACTCAATACAAACCATCACCCAAATTCTCTCCTTAATCTTGATATGGTTTGGTCCAAAAGCTTAAGATCTGAGCCCAATTGCACCGATCTTGGTGGGTTGTTTGTTCCCTCCTCTTCGTCGTCAGCAACTGCTTTTCCAGCTTTACACGTTTCTCCTCGAGACGGAGGAACTGAAAGCGTGTCATCAAAAGCTCCATCTTTTTTAGCGACGGCTCCAGGGCCTGGTCTAAATATCGACCAATCCCATATCAACCTTAACAACAGCAGCAACCAGCACAGTACTATGATGGTTCGGAACCCGAAAAAGAGATCAAGGGCTTCAAGGCGTGCTCCAACAACTGTGCTCACAACAGATACTACCAACTTTAGAGCTATGGTTCAAGAATTCACTGGGATTCCTGCACCACCCTTTACATCTTCACATTTCCCAAGAACAAGGCTTGATCTATTTGGTAATTCTTCATCAACTTCTTCTAGCTTGATGATGAGATCAACTATAGGTTCCCATCTGGATTCTTCACTGCCACAACCACCTTCTTCTTATAATCTTTTGAGACCATTCGCTCAAAAACTCATCAACCCAATCCCATTTTCTACCTCTAATAATAGTTCCATATTTATTGATGCTATTGCTTCTGCTTCTACTTCTACTCCTAATGCTACTGCTACGACTACCACTACTAACATTAACTACCAACAACTACCTTCTCATCAACAAAATCTTTTCGGTATGAACATGCAACATAATAATCCAATTCTCAACTTACACTCACTCCTTCAAGTCCCCCCAAAATACCCACTTGCAAATTCCCCCATTCTTGAAACCAAACCACCACCACCACAAGGCAGCTCTTTAGAGGAGCTTGGATTAAGTCATGCTGCTGCTGTTAGTGCCTCCCATCTTAACACAAACCTAATGAGTGGACTTCAAAGCTTAGTGTCACCATCAGACAACAACAACAGTCCTACAAGCTGGCATGGCCATGGGACTGGAACCGGCGCAACGGCTGCCGTGGGGTCAAATGAAAATGAAGAAGCAACAGCCGGGCTATTTGCAAATGGGAAACTGAGCAGATTCTCACAAGCTTCATCAGAATTTCATAGAGACAAGGGACAGGAGAGTGTGAATGTGGCGGCCGCTACAACAAGAACTGAAGGTATGGTGGAATCATGGATATGTTCCTCGGATTAATTAGAATTATTATTGATTGATTGATATAGTTTTAGAATCATGCAATTTGATTATGATGATGATGATCACAACAATTAAAGAATATGATATACATAGTTATTATGCATGAAGAGAGAGATGGAATCTTTATGTTCTCCATCATCTTAACCATGACTTACAACATAATTAGAGCACCCTTCTTTTTTTCTTTTTTCCCCCTTTTTATTCTTAATTATATGTAAATAATACTTGGTCCTTTTATTTATTTATTTTTCTTCTTTATACACACACACACGTTCTCTCCCAATACAAACGATAATGGCCTCTTTTCAATGTGCCTGCTCTCCGCAATTTCTTATTAATATAATATTTTTATTTTTATTTTTATTTTTTAAGTTTTTGATGATTTTCTTGATGAGTCTGCAAGAATGGAATTAGAAACAAAATCATGAAACTGTCTTTTTCCCCTCTCCATAACCTCATTTTTCTTTAGATATTTAAATTTAATAGTTTTTTTCTTCTACACAGGTTCGCACTTTTGAAAATACTAGTTTATTGAAATAAAACTGTGTTGTTATTTCAATAATTCTGTGTCATTATTTTATAGTAAAATACTAATATATTGCTTCGAATATATTTTGTAAAATAGTTACACATGAAAATTTTCATATATTTAAAAAAAAAAAGTGAACCGAAGCAAATCAAATGGCATTGAAGTTTTGGCTGGTTTATTCTATCATTTTCTACCATTGGGAAATTCACAGAATATATACAGTGGTGTTCATGCGGATTTCCGTTAAATTGTGTTAAATTGTGAATAGAGCTAAAAGATAAGAAAAATATGAATTTTAATATATTTTTTTATTTTTAATATATTAAAATTTATATTTTTTTATCGTTTTATTCTCTATACATAAATTTTTTATATGAACGTCCGTACCTAAACATGACTGATATATATTATATTTGCTTAAAAATTTCTATAAAACATATTTAGGAGTGATTGGTGGCGTGATTTGGGGAATCGTTAGCCGCCGCAATCTTATTCAAATATCTATTCATGGATGCATAAATTTCTTTTATTCTCACAATTATTGTCTTTTGCTTACTTTGATGATATATAGATATATGCCCAAAATTTTATTTGATAATACACGCCATCATACGAATAAAATACTCCAATTCTACTAAGCCAATATTTTAGAGTTTGGCACATTTCGCACGTACGTTAAAATATCTGTTCGTGCTTGGACTTTCGGACAAAACTGACCTTTTATATAAATTGGTGTTTAAAGTACAACCATGGGAATTCGAATTTCTTGCTTTCCAATTTTCCTTTATTGCAAGCAAAAGCCGGCCAATTTCGATCGCAAGATGAAAAATTTATTTGGCTGTGTTGAATATTTTGATCACATGCTATAAGAATATGATACCCTTTTAATAGTTCGTGTTTCTCGTGCTCCTTGTGCGATGCTTAAAGAAAATGTAATATGGAAAAGTAATAACGGTTAATGCTTCCTCTTCTGTGTGTGAATGTATCACAATTATACCAATTTGTAAAAGCTATTAGTTTATGCAAGTGTTTGGTGGTAGTGCTTACAAAAGGGAAACTAGCCATAGTAATTTTTGAATTCTTAATATTGTGGTTTGTGGGAGGGGGGTTGGTTTGTGGAGGGGTGCTTCAACTTGAAAAAGTTGAAGCTAATATAATTACAAAGTGATTAGTAGCTTTTGTCTTCTTTTATTTTGGAGTATGATTTAAGTTATATATGTTTGATGATTATATCATTAAGAAGACATATGATACGTGGACTACTCAAAGTTATTGGTTTTGAATCACCTGGCAAGGTGAGACTTAAACATCACTAAAAGTACTTGAGTATAAGCACTAATTCCCTCTTCATCATTATACATTGACCATTTATAGCTTTTACCCCTAAACAATGCCCTGGTGAGGCTAATTAATTAAGGTATCGCCCCAAAGAAAATAACATCTAAAAAATAATTACATAATATGCCATGTAGAGGTTTCTGCCAAGCAATTGCAGTAATGATGTTATGAAAGCTTTTCCTCCCCGCCAGCGCCAAGGGAGAGAGAGGCTGAGGCACGAGAGAGTTTATATAATTGACAAGTTGACAAGCATAATGTTGAAATGTTTCAAATTTCTGAAATTTTTGATAAAAAAAAAGTTGCAAATCCAAGCACTCCTGAAAATGTTGTCATTATCAAAAGTAAGGGGTAATGAATCTTTTGCATGTAAATATCTCTAAAAGTTGATAATCTTTTTTATTTCTTTTGATTGAGAGATCATGATCTTTTTCACTTCCAATTATATAAATCCTTTTCACTATACCTTTGGGTTTAAATTTTGAATGATGGCTTGTAGCTAGTTTCAAAAAATTTTGAATCTTTTTGGGGCGAAGCTGTGAGAGACAAAAAATGAAAAAATAGATATAGATGAACCTTTTTGGTCACTACATCTTTTATAAATCTTAGAAAATAAATTGAAATGATTAACCATGGGATTTTGGGAGATTTAAAGGGGGGGCCCAGAGTGGTGTTGTGACCTGTGATACGGGCAACTTTCTTTTAGCATCATGGTGGCCCATGCCAGTGAATGAATAGCCTTTGCTCTTTAGCAATGATGGCTAGCCCACGGGAACAGAATTGATGTAAAATTGTCAAAGGCTGAAACAGTAGTGTGGCTAGCTAGTTAACTGGCAAAGAGCCAAAGACAATCTATTTTACTTATAAAAATGCCCTACAAATTTCGAGCCTGAACTCAAAAGGATGCTCATCTTTTGGTATCCCCAACACCTTTAAGGCATATATTCAAGTGCCCATTATAGTAGTAGAAGAGGACAAACTTTTGTGTTTAATTTACAGATAGTATAACGCCGAAATATTCCAAAGTACAAATATCTTTGATTAATTTTACCTATATCTAAGTTCTTTTGGATCATATCTACAAATAGTATGCACAAAGTTTGTGTTAGATATTGCTAACAGCACAATTGAACTAATTGATCCAGCTTGTTTAACTTTTGACTATTTCCTTCTTGGGAGTTTAGGTTTCTATGTTGATCTTGTTGTTAATTACGTGCCAATTACACATCAACTTTGTTGGAAAGAAGTTCTCAAATAAATGCCCTCATTAAACAATATCTTAAGCCTAAAATTGCTTTTGAGGAGTTCCAAAATCCCCCTTTGTTCTTGGAATAATCACTCAAATACTTGGAATGGATTGTATACAAATAATTTGGTAATAAGCAAATGATATGGAATGATCGGAGAATATTATTATATCCTCCATTTCTTTTTAATTCACCTTAACCCTTTTAATCTCTTCAGGTCTTGATGTAAAAGCTTATGAATTTCACTCCACTCAAAAATTAATTTGTGAGTTAATAGTTACCATAAGTTTATATGGAGAGCACATGCGGGATTATCTTTTTAACACTGTAGAGTTGCAATCCTAGCTTCTTGTTAAACGTTGCTCTTATATAATTAGTTGATGAGGTTCTTTTTTATGATAACTCTATGTGTCACGTTTCAAATGGTCCACTTAACCTCCTTTCCTAAAGCAAACTTAGATAGCTCAATGGCAACTAAACCATAATGGGAGTGCTGGAATAATCATGGTATTTTTTCAGTTGATTGCAAAAACATATGATTAAAGTATAGAGTGATTGCGAGATGACGAGAGTATGTGCAGTGGGTCTTTGAAGACTTGGGCGCGAGTCTTCAGCCTACACTTTTGGCTGCAGCCACCGCACCTTTGATTTGAGATAGATGCCTGAATAAGGGCCATTATTCAATTAATTAATTACATACTATTTGGACATAGGTATGATATCACCGAACCTTCACATAAAATCTCTCCCAATGTCGTCATTTTTCTTAATTCAATGATTTTTTTTTAGCGAACTTAAATACCATTTATTTCTTGTAACACAAAAAATCAATAAAATAATTTATCCCATGAAGTTTTAATATTTTATAGTTAAAAAAATAAAAAATTGAATCCTAGATATTTGTTTTCCGTTGGTACCCGAGTTATGTCGTTTGGGTAAAGAAGATTCCCCTTTAATGGAGAGATGATGAGGAATCAAACTTCAATTTTGTAAGGACAAATGACATGTTTCATCATCCCCTTATTGATAAGTTTACTTAAGATTACTTTACGGGCTGTAGTAATAAGGGTAATTTTTAAAAACCTCTCCTGAGGTTTGAGGTTGTTGCAAGTAGATGGCCAAAATCATTTTATTTGTAAATTACCCCCTACCGTCAGTTAAAATTTTCATTGACTAACTGTTGACTTTGAAAAGACAATATTACCCCCAATAATAGTTTATAGACCAACACAACTAAAGTACAAGAACTTATGATGCGTAAACCACTAACTTTATTTTTTTGAAATTTTTACCTTTTACAATTCTAAATATTTATAATTTCATAAGTAATTAAAACAATTATTTTCACCATGATCAAGTTATTGATATTTCCTTAAAATCTTAAAAAAAAATCATTTTATTTGGCAATATTTTGAAATGTTAATAATTTTGTTTGTGTGTGTGCCGCTTGTGAGCCTAAAATTAATGTGCAAGCCAATGGTCATATTGCAAAACAATTATATATATTTTTTAAGTTTGTAATTTTATTTTTTTAAGATTTTAAGGAAATATCAATAACTTGATCATGGTGAAAATAATTGTTTTAATTACTTATGGAATTATAAATATTTAGAATTGTAAAGGGTAAAATGTCAAAAAAATAAAGTTAGTGGTTTACGCATCATAAGTTTCAGCCCTTGTACTTTAGTTGTGTTAGTCTATAAACTATTATTGGGGGTAATATTGTCTTTTCAAAGTCAACAGTTAGTCAATGGAAATTTTAACTGACGGTAGGGAGTAATTTACAAATAAAATAATTTTCGCCATCTACTTGCAACAGCCTCAAACCTCAGGGGAGGTTTTTAAAAATTACCCGTAGTAATAAATTAGTAGGTAATATAAATATCGAATATTGTATATAGGTACCCAATTCATTGCAGAAACCCCAAGAAGGTCCTACGTATATAACCGCTCTTTGCTCTTAGGATTTAATTATGTAATAGCTAGATATGGCATTGGCATGTATCGAACCCATAAAATGGCATTATTTTGGATTACCTGTAACTAGCATCTGGATAGGACACCCCTCAAAAAATTAAAGCACATAAATTATGGTTGTCATTGAAACGTAATTAAGACAAAGGATAAGAATCTACATTAACATTAAGGCACGCACAATTACAATGGCCATATATACACCTTTAACTTGAGAGACATGTAATAATTTAATCGGAAACAAGTTAAATATATTATAATATAATTTGATGTCAAGCTCAAAATCTTTTTATCTAAAACATAACATAAACTTTAGCAATTCGTCTGTCTTGAATTTTAACAATAATTTCCGATATCTTAATCTGTGTTTTATTACAAATGATTTGAATTGTTGTAATCTGAATTAAGTAAAAATAACAAACGTAACATTAATCTTTTTATAGTATATTATCCAATTGGTCCTAAAATCTATAACAGAAATACACAATTAATTTGATCAATTAATGCAATTCATTACCTAGCTATAGCACACTTGTATTTATGGGCAATTATGGACTTCAAATTTCAAGAAGGGGGACTCTATCACCTAAACTAGCCATGGGTACCATTGCTTTGTATTCTTTAGGGTGGTTCAAATATTTCTCTCCATGCTCCTATATATACGGCTATATATACCAATTAAAAATATTACATGCCATTGTCTACGCTATGAAATAACAACACAACAGTCTTGATTCCATTAATAAGATAATGACTACATAACTACTCCGTTTTCTAAATTCAGTATTTTTTTTTTCTTCAATCGAAGGCACTACAATATCAATTCTTATCACACAATAATGCTGGTGATTGAAATTAAATGTTTGCTGGTTACAAAACTGGCACTTTTAAGTTATAAAATTTTCCTTGTTTTTTCTTTAATTGAGAAGATTTATAATAAATAATATTTATGAACAGGAGGATTGAGGTGAATTTTAAATTGTTTTTATCTTTAAAACCATATATGATTTCAATAAAAGTTGAAGAAGATTCAACGGATATATATTACAAGAAGTTCTAATGTATTCCATTTTTTTTTTCAAAAAAGAACATTTACTTCCAATAAATCCTTTTTTTTAATATCCTTAGGCAAGGGGGATAGGTCTCACTTCTAGTTGGTGTAAATTTCTAAACTATACTTAAATACTTTTGGTTTGTGATATAAGGATGTGAATTTAAATTGTCATAGAACTTGAAGATTATAAGATTTATAGGGGATATGATCTAATGCGTATGATCTCACACATTACGGCGTGCAATGGTGTGCATGACAAACTCTCATTAGGAGATATTGAGTCTTACAATAAATCTCTCTCAATCGAAACTCACCACGCATGTGGTTGCGCATCATAATGTATGTGATGACTCATATTAGATTAAGCTCTTATATATAGAGTGTAATAAGTTCATTTTTGTTTGAAACTTATATGGAAAAAAAAAAACAGATTGGCCTTCGATTACCCCTCACCTTTTAAAATTAATTTTAAAAAAATCCTTCACTCTATTTTTTTTAAATTATCCCAAACTTATATGTTACTTGGATCTCCATCATTTCTTGTGCACCAAGTGGGCCAGAGATTATTTGCAGCAGGCCCATATTGTCTGCCATTAGAATTATCAACCGTAACCAATAGTTTATTATATAAAAGCTAAAAATTCAACTCTTTATGAAAAGATAGGTAGCCAAGAATCCAACTTTGTCATTCTTCAACAGTTTGGCAAGGATTTAACATTCTGTTAAACTGATTTGTAAAGCTACCCATTTAAATAAATGATTCATAATTAATGTTGTTACAAGAAATGTGAAGAGTTAAAAGAAGGATGATAGAACTATGAATAAGTAGAAAAGATGCTAGAATCATGATTTTAAAATTACATGTATAATTAATTGTTATGCATCCAAATTACTTTATTGGTAATTATTTCATTTTGTGCGATTTGCATGATTTTGAAATTATGGAAATTTCAATGTTCCTTCGGATTGCACCCCATATAATCAGCAAATAATGACAAAGTTTTTTTTTTTTTTTGCTAGTTTGGATCTCATTTGCATAAGTTCACGATGGCTCAAAAGTTTAATCATAACCTTTTTGTTATTTATTATAAATAAGAGAGTCATTTAATACAAATAAAGAATAGATATAAGGACGTGATAAGTTTAACCATTCATCTGAATTAACAGACGGATGTCAACTAAACATTTTGTTTTTCATATTTGAGATGAATCCAATAAGATACACAATCTACCACCCTTGACTCTTCTTATAAATTATTTAGAAGGTAAATGTATCGTCACAAATTTTAGTACAATAAAGCTGGTTGTTACAGATCAAAATACTTAAATTAAAAAAAAATGATATAATTGTTTCCTCCGCGAGTCCGCGTACACTGCATCTCAATATAAAAAATCCAATCAACTATGTCATCTTTTTCGGAACTAGTATTAAAAATCTTCTCATCATCATCAATTGTTTTGCAATCCATTGCTCATTTGCCCACATGGGAGAGGGAAATAGGAAAGCAAATTTGTAAATTTTCTTTTGTGTAAAATGGATGAGATTTGTCTCCCAACAAAACCTTTTTGGGTGCCATTGACATTGAAAATGTGAAGCAACAAGAGACAAAGAAAAGGAGGGTTTGAGTGGACCCTTATCAAAGCCAAACCGTCCTTTCTTTTATCATGTTTGCTTCCCTCTTAATGATGCCATTTGCCTGTGCCCATATTAATGAAATCATGGCTAGTGACTCAGCACAGAAACTCTCATCATTTCTCTTTGTCCGACTCAAAAACCCCCATTGGGTAACTTTAATTTTCTTTTCTATGCAATTTTATAGCTTTGCCCGCTTCCATTTTTCACCCCAAATCTCAGTGCATCCCAATGAAAAGGAGTGGAAAGTTCACTACGTAAGCCAATTGTAAGTTGAGAAATCTCAAAACGTTTTTTTTTTAATAATCTAATAGCATTTATTTTGGGAAGTTTTTTTAGTAAAACAAAAACAAAAACAAAATTTGAGAGCAATTTATACATCCCTATCTGAATCTCCCATTCTTACTTACCTAAACAGACAAAAATACCTGTAAAAATATCACTAGAAGAGCTATCCAGCCCATGCAAACAAGGCCATTTAGTTCTGAACTTTGACATTTTATGATTTTTTTTTTGTTTTGTTTTGAGAGGAAAAATTTAGACACATTCCTTTTAGAGCAATTTTTTTTTTCGCTCATGTGTTTTTGGCTTTGAAAGAGAGGAGAACAAAACGTTGGGTAAATTAATTAGTACTGCATGCTCCTTCGATTTTGGGTATTTTCATATATTTTCCATTTATGTTTGTACTGATTTCTATGGTTATAAAGTTAAGAGTTGATGCCAAAAGATATCCTTCACTTCTTTTACTTGAATGGTTGGTATTGTAAGGAAAATAACATATTTTTTGAAATTTTGGATTAATCTATATGGAAAAAGGGCAGGTAAATAAGAAATTAAAAAGTGGAAAGTACATCTAAAGGGGAAGCAAAAGAAAAGAACCAATATGGGGTTACAGACAAATTAGAATCCGATCCACACAAGCATGTTTTGTCAATGAAAAAAAATAAAAATTAGAAAGAGAGTGATGACGATAGGATAGCGATAGCATATAGGGTTGAAAAATGAATAGAGGCCAATTGAGTAGGATGTGATTAGATGGATCAAGAACAATACTTTCGGTGAGTCACTTCCCATTACATTAATCATCTTAAATATATATTTGATTTGATTTGATGAGCATGGTAAAAGTTTTGACATCAATAGTGCTTTAGGCGATCATTTGGAGCCTGGTAGTGGGGCATATATTTCATGATCATATACTGTTCCTTTATTTTTGTAATGTGCGTGCTTGTGATTTACCCACTACAGACATACAACCACAAGCTTACCTTGTAAACACACATGAACCCGACCCCGAAACAGCACCTGGTTTTGCATTTTAGGATCCAAGACAGAAAAACCATCTTTAGTTTTAGGACCGACGTTCAAATAGATTTCTTTGTGATCCAATTTAGAGTAGAGCTATTAGCATCTCCCGGCTTACACCCTATTCGAACTTCATGTTCACGTTTTTTTCTTCCTCTTCCTTCGAAGAAACAAGTCTCTTACAATTTTTTTTTTTTTTTTTTTTGGTTGATACGAATCATCCACTCACTACCGTTAATAGGTATTCTCTCCCAATGAACATCTTTGTAATTTCTCTTTAGAACAAAAGAAAAAATAAAGAGAAAAAAATGTTAAATATCGAATAATGACCAATGTATATGGTTATTGGTTATTGATAGTATGAGATTTATTCTTAACAATAATGGTGCATTTACTAATTAATAATCAAAATGAGATAGAATCGAAATGGGCTGAAATTGAAATAAGGAATGAGAATTATAATAAATTGTTTATTTTAATTATGAAAATAAGAATTTGAATGAATTGTTACAAATAACTAAACTGACCTTAGTTGATTATTGTCATTACTTATTATAATAATTGTGATGATGACGATGATGATGATGATAATAATAATAATAATAATAATAATTGTTGTTGTTGTTAATATTACTGTTACTATTAATACTAATGCTGTTGTTGTTGCTATTAGTAGTATTAGTAGCAGCATCAACAATAATGATAAGTATTAATTGTAACGATTAATAATACTAATTAATATTAGTAGCAACAATATTATTTTAGTGTTATTATGATTATGATTGTTATCAACAATGATTTTTTCATAATAAGAATAATTATATAAGGAAAGATAAAATGAGAATTTCAAAATTTAAGTAGGGATAATTAGTTATTTTAGGAAATGAGACTCTCATTCCTCCCTTCCCTATGAGAATGAGAACTCTACTAATCATTCTCAATTTTAAGTGAGGCCACTACTTTGATTCTCATTTCATCTTTTATTTAAGTAAGTAAATACATAATTCATGTCCATTCTTTGATTCTCATTCTCATTCTTAATAAGCAAACACACCATATCAAGAAGAATAAATTTTTTAGAATCTAAAGAAATCACTACGTAGGTTGAGGAATGTCGGTGAGTTTTGGTTTCACACTTACAGAGAAAATGCTCTTTTATCTTTTGTGTATTATTGTAAATTGAAATGGGGATAAAATAGTAATTATAACAGGGGGTTTGATAAAGATGTTCTTAAGGGTGCCCATGGCGTCACTCTCCAATAAAATGGTCGTTGGGCCCAACTTCCTCAACCCAAATTTGCTTGGGCTGAACACAACCTCATACAATCCACGTCATTGTGTTTCATTCAACCACAATCTTTTTTTTTTTTTTTTTGATAAGATTCAACCACAATCTTGAACATTGAAACTATCCCATGAAAGAATAAAATACAATAGAGTAATGTAATACTTAATTGAGATACTTAATTTGTATATTAGTTGATGTGTTAAATAATTTGACATTATTTAATTAATTTAGGAAATAATTAGTTATTAATTTTTTTTAAATAATGAAATTTTATTGATGTCACATCAATCCGATACGAATTAATTATTCTAATCAAGCATAATATTATTGAATACAGTAAAAGAAAACAAATAAAAAACAGAAAGTGGTGATAAATTTTTGTTGGGTTTTTTAAATCAAGTTGCATTTCTTTATCATCATAAAATACAACTTGTTTATGACAGAATGATAAAGAACCAAATTCGAATTTAATAAAACAACTAACACTATTATAATAAGACCTTAAGTAAGAACCAATGGTAAAGGAAAGCATTTAACAATGACTTAGGAAAGAACCTTTAACTTGGAAATTTGTTGTTGTAATGCACGATATTATAATAAGATTTCGGCAGCACAGTGTCCTTTAATCCTTATTTATTCTCCGTAGAAAGCAAGTAACATCATTCTCAAACTCTTTTAAGATCTATAATTGGCCGGACCCACCCTTAAATTATATTCTCCCTCCCGCATCCAAAGCCAAAAAACAGAGCATTAAAACAACAGAGCACTCTGCATCAACTCAAAACAAAATACTTTTCCACGTCATTTTCATAAAAAAACGCAATGAAATCAGAGACTTTAACATTAGTTCTAGTGAACCTTGCAGCAATAATGGAGAGAGCTGATGAATCGATGCTACCAGGAGTGTACAAAGAAGTTGGTGCTGCTCTGCATACAGACCCCACTGGACTGGGCTCTCTCACTCTGTTTAGATCAATTGTTCAATCTTTTTGTTACCCTTTGGCTGCTTACTTATCTGTGCATCACAATCGTGCCCATGTCATTGCTCTTGGTGCTTTTCTCTGGGCTGCTGCCACATTTCTCGTCGCCTTTTCCTCCACTTTCTTTCAGGTCTGATCTGTTTTTGATGGAAAATTGTGCTCGCAAATTGATTTTGTGTATGATTATGTACCCAGATCCCGTAGATTTTGAAACATTGCTTAAATGTTACTCGGTAATTCCATGTTGAAAAGATTTGTTAGGCTTTGAACATACAAAATAAAAAAAGTTTTGCAGTTTCAGAAACAAAAATAAAAAGTGTTGCATTTTCGGAAACAAAAACATGCTGTCAAGAATCAGTTTTCATTTTCTCGAGGGGTGCATAATTTGTCAATTGGTTCAATAGGTAGCAGTTTCAAGAGGCTTGAATGGTATAGGACTAGCCATTGTGATTCCTGCAATTCAATCACTTGTTGCAGATTCAACTGATGAAACCAACCGCGGGATGGCCTTTGGATGGCTACAACTAACAGGATACCTCGGCTCAGTCCTAGGGGGATTCTGTTCAGTACTGATAGCTTCAACATCATTCATGGGGATCCCCGGCTGGAGACTTGCTTTTCACTTGGTTGGACTAATTAGTATCATTGTTGGTGTTCTAGTTCATGTCTACGCTAATGATCCGCGTTGCTTGGCAAAGGATGGTACCAAAATAGATCATAAACCCCGTAGGCCCTTTTGGGCTGACATCAAGGACTTAATCACAGATGCGAAGATGGTAATCAAAATCCCAACATTCCAAATCATTGTGGCTCAAGGTGTATTTGGTTCATTTTCCGGGTCAGCTTTCGCGTTTGCCGCAATGTGGTTAGAACTCATTGGTTTCTCCCACAAGTTAACAGCATTTCTCATGACTCTCTTCGTCATTGCATTCTGTCTCGGGGGTCTATTCGGAGGCAAAATGGGAGACATTCTCGCCCAACGCTTACCAGATTCCGGAAGAGTTATTCTATCACAGATTAGTGCTGCCTCAGTAATTCCAACTGCTGCAGTTTTGCTGTTGGTCTTGCCTGATGATCCATCCACTGCATTCTTGCACGGCCTAGCCTTGTTCATCATGGGATTGTGCATGTCCTGGAATGCTCCCGCGACAAACAAGTACGTATGATATACCTTTTGTAACGCGCTGTTACAATGTCGATTTACTAGTACTACAGTATAAATTGTGCCTATAGTCCGATATTTGCAGAGATAGTTCCTGAGAGATGCAGAACAAGCATATATGCATTGGATCAGTCTTTCGAGTCCATTCCATCATCATTTGCTCCGGCTGTTGTTGGGATTTTAGCTCAGCATGTGTATGGTTACAAGCCAATTCCTCAGGACGCATCAAATTCTGTAGAGATTGAAACGGATAGAGAGAATGCAGCATCACTTGCCAAGGCAATTTATGCGGCAATGAGCATTCCGATGGCTATATGTTGCATCATCTACTCTTTCCTGTATTGCTCGTACCCTAATGACCGTGTGCAAGCAACAACGGATGCACTGAAAGAGTCAGAAATGCAGAAGTTAGTGGCTGATTCGATTGAAAAATGTTGTCATGTTCATGTTTTGGAAGTGGAGATGAATGCTAAGGAAGAAAAAGGAGATACAATTGATAGGGAACATGAAGGAGAGCAAAAGTCTTTGCTTTCTCATTAGCTAACATTAATGTCAAACGGACTAGACTGATGAAATTGATTCATTCATTTGGTAGATCATTTTAAGTTCATGAGCAAAGAGGCTATGCATTGTCTATATATTCAAGGAAATTGGATCAAAATATGAGATAACAGTTTGTAAAATGTGCTCTGTACTAACGTTAATTGTCACTTACGTCCACCGACTTAATCAGTCACAAATTCGAAGCATTTTTTTTTTTGTTTGTTACAATGCAATAATAATTATTAAAACATTTAACCCTCAATTTTAACTTGTTTTATCTTTTAAATGAAAAGAGATGACCAAAGAAAAATTATGTTAAATTTACAAAGAATAGTCCATTTACAATTTTTATTATTTTAGTAACAAAACATAGGAGTTTTAAACAAGAGAAATTATTTATGCATCACGTTTGTACATCTAACCCCCTCAAAATTTGACATATTTTTTGTACAACCTTTATTACTAAACTTGTATCAATCAACTACTTTGACGTTAAAAATAACTATTTTACTCCTAAATGACTTAAAAGATTATTTTATTTTACAAAGTTTTGAAAAATAAAAAACTATAATTACAAGAATACTCCTAAATTCAATAAAACAAATAAATCTCAAAATCTAAGATGATAATTTTTAAATGAAATTATAATTATAAAAAATTAACATCTTATAATTATAATTTCATTTAATTTTTGTAATTAAATTAAGTATAGAGAAGTTTACAAAAAATAACGTGAAGAGAAAAGCTCCTTATAATTATTGTAAACTTTTCTATAATTAATATAAAAAAACTTCCCTATACAAATTAAATGAAATTATAATAACAAAAAAATTAACATGATAATTTTTAAATGAAATTATAATTATAAAAAATTAACATATTGGATTTGAGATTTAATTATTTTTATTAAATTTATGGGTATTCTTGTAATTATATTTTTTTATTTTTCAAAATTTTGTAGAATAAAATGGTCTTTTAATTCATTTAGGGGTAAAATGGTTATTTTTTAGTGTCAAAGTGTTTTATTGATACAAACTTAAAAATAAAGGTGGTGCAAATAACATGTTAAAAATTTGATTTGGTTAATTTACATATGACAAAATAAATATGGTGCAGAGATAACTTCCCTATAAAAAAATAATCTCTCTAAAGAAAATGATCAATCAACTGTCCCTATTGACTACAGCAAATACTGTGTTTATTATAGATCATAATAGACAATATGTTCTATTATCGATTGTTGTAAAACATTATCTAATGTCTATTGTAACAATCTAATAGATTGTCGATAGTGTCTTACATTGGAGTATTATTGTTCAATTCATAAACCCTACTTTCTATAAATTGACCCTAATTAAAGCTATTTTGCAATTTTTTCTTATTATAATTGACCGAATTAATTTTTTTTTGAAAATAATGTATAAGTTCATCTAATATTCTAAGTTTGGATCCAACAATCACTCTAATCTTATAGTCACGCAAAATTTGAACTTCAAAATAATAATGAAATAAAATGATGAAAGGACCAAACTAACGCGAACAAAAAGATTGGGTACACTTTTCTTGGACATTTAAATGCAAGTTGCATTTCTTTTTAACCTTAAAATATGCATTTTCATGATAGAATGATCCAAAATCTATTTTTTTTTTTTTAGAAAAAACAATGAATTATTAAATATGGTTTTTGTATTAATCAATGCTAGAAGAAGGCATGTCTTGAAATTTAGGAAAAAAAAGATACATGAACTCTCAAAATCGATTTATGTACACATAAATCACAACATTTGAGGATGGATAAATAAATTTTATTGCTCACCATCGAATAAATAGTAGATTCTGCTTTTTTGAAATGTTTACTTTTGTGAAGCAAGCAAGACAATAAATTATTAGGACAAATTGATTTTTGAGACCTAAAATCCTGAGTAATGTCCCTTTCCCTAAAATTTATCCGGATGGAAAGACATTGATGGAAAATTACTAGACATTAAATAACCTAGAGATGATGAACCCAAAGATCTTGCAGCAGCCACTCTCTTTCCAACAAAATTGGGACAAAAACACCAGTACTACACTTTCTCTTGAGACAAAAACACTTTCTCCAATATTAACCAATCAGAAACCTCCACGTATCCAAACTCCCAAGATCTCTTATTGGCGCCACCGTTAAAATATTCCATATTCCATATCCCAAGTCAAAACAGAGAATAAAAAACAGAGCAGCTACATCAAATCCTTTGTTTTCTTCGGGAAAACAGAGGATTTTGACTTCGATTTTGATCTAGAGATAAACAAACAAAATGAAGTTAGAAACTTTAATGATGGTTCTAGTGAATCTTGCAGCAATAATGGAGAGAGCTGATGAGTCGTTGCTACCGGGAGTGTACAAAGAAGATGGCGCTGCTTTGCATACAGACCCCACAGGCTTGGGCTCACTCACTTTGTTTAGATCCATTGTGCAATCCTCTTGTTACCCTTTGGCTGCTTACTTGTCTGTGCATCACAATCGTGCCCATGTCATTGCTCTTGGTGCTTTTCTCTGGGCTACCGCCACCTTTCTTGTTGCTATTTCCACTAATTTCTTTCAGGTCTTTTTTTTTTTTTGGTACTTCTCAAAAGATTATTCTTGATTAAATGGGGTTCCTTATTGTATGTTTCCGCGTGGTGTTATTTAGATTTTGAATTGGCTATGTGGGTTATGATTGATAGATCTGGAACTTGTTGGCTTGTTTTGAGGGTTACATTACATATATATAGTGAATTAATTTTTACAGAACAAAAAAAACTATACAATGTAAAGTCTGCCTGCTTGTTTAGTTTAAATCTTTGCATTTTCTAGAACAAACGAATGCTGTAAGAATCTACATTTTCCTTGGCTTGACAGAATGCATATTTGATTTTTGGTTCATTAGGTGGCAGTCTCAAGAGGTTTGAATGGTATAGGACTTGCCATTGTCACACCAGACATTCAGTCTCTTGTTGCTGATTCCACTGATGAAAGCAACCGCGGTATGGCCTTTGGATGGTTACAACTAACAGCAAACGTTGGCTCCATCATTGGTGGACTATGCTCAGTACTAACAACTTCAACATCATTCATGGGAATTCCCGGTTGGAGAATTGCTTTTCATCTGGCAGGACTGATAAGTGTTATAGTTGGCATATTAGTCCCATCTATTTGCTAAAGATCCTCGCTGCTCAGATGGTGAGAGTAGATCTGAAGATCAAAAACCGCATAAGCCCTTTTTATCAGATATGAAGGACTTAATCAAAGAAGCGAAGATGGTTATTAATATCCCGTCTTTCCAAATAATTGTGGCTCAAGGTGTATCTGGATCATTTCCTTGGTCAGCTTTGTCATTTGGGCCTATGTGGTTTGAACTCAGTGGTTTCTCCCATGGATCAACAGCATTTCTGCTGACCCTCTTTACAATTGCTGGTTCTCTTGGGGGTCTATTTGGTGGATGGATGGGGGATACTCTTGCCAAACGGTTACCAAATTCTGGGAGAATTATTCTCGCTCAAATCAGTTCTGGCTCCGGCATTCCTATAGCAGCAGTTTTGCTTTTGTTTTTGCCTGATGATCCATCTACTGGATTCATGCGTGGTCTGGTCTTGGTCATCATGGGATTGTGTATATCCTGGAATCCTATCGCGGCAAACAAGTACGTATGCTTGACCATATTATTATTATTCCCGGTGTCCTAGTACTAACTAGAACCATGTTTTTTATTTTAGGGTTGGGTGTAGAAGATAATGAAGAGCAACAAACCATTGCTTCATCATTTATCATGGCAGAAAAGTTTATGAAATATCCATAGTCCAGAACAAAACTCCAATAGTTTCACTCTAAGTTTTCTTAATCATCTTCTAACACAGTGCTTAACAGTAGATGTCCACTAAAACACAACCAAACCAAATAATGGTTGAGGTTTCTTTTTGAAGGAGTAAATGGTGCAATGGCTGCAAAAGCATCGTTTTAATAGAGCGTAGCTTCGACAATTCCCCCTAACTTGCACACTTTTTAAGCTGGGAAACTTTGATCTGCTCTTGGTCATATACTCATATAAATGCTTATTAAATCACCGTGATCACCAGGTTTGGGATAACCATTTTACTGAAATGTGAGTTTTTAAATTTCTAAAGAAACTCAAAAGGTTCGAAACTTATTTTAACTATTTCAGAACCTGAAGATGAACATTTTAGTAGAACTGGTAACATTTTCGATAAGCACCGTATGACAGCAAGAAAATCAGACACATGGACTGCATCAAATTGTCAATAACACAAGACAATAAACACGCTATTCCAAGGGAAGAACTAAATAGGCATGGTTCATGGATTATTTTAGTTTTTTTTTTTTTTCGCAAAAATAAGCAATCTTCTATTCACTAGACTTCTTTGCTTGACTAAGAAGTGTCGACATTCAATCATAATTGTTAAGACTTCTTCATCAGGTAACACATCCTAGGAAAGATCTGGATGGTGATTCCTTTGCAACATTATGTTATTTTCCTTTCTATAGGAGTCCTGTCTGAAAATCTTTGTGATATTATATATGTTGTTTAATGTTATTCCATAGCATTTAACCACTGGCTATAGTTCAATTTTTGCAGAGATAGTTCCTGAGAGATCTCGAACAACCATCTACGCATTGGACAGATCATTCGAGTCCATACTATCATCTATTGCTCCCCCTGTGGTTGGACTTCTGGCTCACCATGTTTATGGCTATAAACCAGTTCCCAAAGAAGCATCAAACTCTGCGGAGGTTGAAACAGATAGAGAGAATGCAGTATCACTAGCCAAGGCACTCTACACTGCAATTGGCATTCCAATGGCTATATGTTGCTTCATCTACTCATTCCTATATTGCACGTACCCAAGAGAACGTGAGAGAGCGAGGATGGATGCATTGATAGAATCTGAAATGCAAAAGTTAGAACCAGATAACACTCCTTCACTGGAGAATTACTATCAACGTTAGTTTTCAGAATCAAAAGAGCTTAGTGAAAAGGAAGTAATCGATATTGACATAGAATATGAAGGAGAGGAGAGCACTGATTTGGATGATAATGATAAGAAGTCTTTGCTTCCCCATCAAGCAACACTCTCAAACTTACAACACAGATGAGTTTCTCTGGCAGAGCTGAATTTTGTGAATAAAATAAAGCAGATGCTGTAAAAAAACTTCAACAACAGTATTTACCGAATTGATATACTATTTTGTGGAACTTTTATTAAGTTTATGAACTTGAGCGAAATTTTGAAAACTTACGCACCTGGTTAACTTGTTTTCTTGTTATGATGTTAATCCCTTGATTGTTCATTTTGCAATTCAAGTGTGTTAATTCCGGTCCAAACCTCTAGCTTGAATAACAATTTATGATGTTATAAAGCATCATAAATGATCTGGTGAATACTGCACTGCACAACTGAAGCAATTTATGAATTGTTTTTGGATTTACCAAAGCAACAGCACAGGGGATTGTATTCCTCGGCCTAATGGAGTCCATTGCAATAAAAGATTTATAGTTCTTTGGGTCCAAACTTTCGGCGGGGTGATGGCGCAGTTGGCTAGCGCGTAGGTCTCATAGCTTTCTGAGTAATCATGAGGTCGAGAGTTCGAGCCTCTCTCACCCCATAAATGTTTTTTTTTGGGTTTGTTTTTCATTTGAGGAAATTAACTGTTCTTTTCATTATATGAAGTAACATGAAAGCCGTAAATTAATTGACCATTTTGTTATTAATTTATTTATTGCTTGAGATTTCTGAATTCCGATGTTCTCCATAAACTTGGCTTGAGAACAATTAAAAAAACATAGTAGCACTTCAATTTTCAGTCAGCCATGCTGCATAAATTAATGTCATTTCTCGGTTGTATTCACTTCTTAGTTAGGAATAACGCGGCTTTCATATTGAGAGATTGTTACCTAGTGGCTTTCATTTGCATATATATGCTAGGAAAAGTTCAGAAGAATGCACCTATCATAGGTACACACATTTGCACATAATTGCATTCAAATGGGGAGGTAAAGATTAAAGAGGGACTAGATCCCGAAGCATTACTAATTTATTGCTTTATAAAAAAGAAGTTGAAAAATGGCTCTGATATTATCCTCATGCATGGCCTTAATTATTAACAATCTCTACTCTTTCTTCATGTTCATACCAAATGTTGGGTTCGCTGTAAAGCCAAACATCTATCTTATACCTTTGCTCGGTTTACTTTGAAACCAAAATGTTATCTGGTCAATCAGCAAAAATGATCACATTTACATCAAATGGCAATCAAGTTTATCTTAGCTTATAGACAACTCAACAATCAAAAGGTGCACTTTGCCTGATCACCATCAATACTACCTAAGCATAAATTAGTGAACTTAAGCCCATTGCCTGGGAATCTCAATTCCTGAGTCATAAAACATGGGAGACCAGCAGGATCCAAGTGTACAGGACCTACCAAAATGGGATATTTTAGTAATCTCCTATACGGGAAAGAATAATAAAAATAAAGTGCCAAATTTCAGTGCACATAAATCAAACTATTGGTCTCTCATGGTCACATTGGTGATTATTAATTCTATTACTGGGATAATGATCTATATAGTTCTAGTTCTGGATATCCCCACAACACTAACATTTGCCTTTTATAAGGTAGAAAAATGATTTAAAAATAATGATTGGCATCTCAAATTTTAAATTTCATCTCAAATGATGTATTATTTATTGAATGGTTGGTATTTTTTTTAATAAAATATAAGTGAAAATTTAATTGTCTCAATGATCAATTGATAAATACCATTTCATTTGAGATATTTTTTTGAGATTTGTTGCACTAGTCATGATTTAATATCGTGGACCCTTGTAACGTAGAAAATTGATGAATAGTTAAGTAAAGTCAAATGAAGTCAACTTTACTAACTGAAACCGTTAAGGTTCCGTTTGGTACAACTTTTTAAGTAGAAGTTATTTAAATAGATTTTTGTTAGTGGAGCTTTTATAAATAGAACTTTTACTAATAAAATATTAGTTGTTTGGTTGTCAATAAGATATTTAATTAAAAAATTTATGAAAGTACTTTAATAGGCAATCTTTTTAAAGTTATGTTATAAAAAAATAAAATAAAATAGCCAAATAATTAGAAGATATTTTAGATATTTTAACATTTAAAAATAAATTTTCAACCTTTACTCTAAAAAACTCAAAATTTAAGCTTTTACTAGTAGAGACAAAATAACTTATTTAGAGCATCACCAAAAAACTCTTCAAATAAGATTTTATTATTTATTTAAAAAACCACATCAATATTTAAGACTCCAAAAGACACTTTTATTAAAATTCATCAAATAAAAAATTGTTCAAATTTGGAGAGTTGCTTTCTCCCGCTTCAATTTATATTTTATTACTTTTCATTGAAGAAAGAGAGAGAAATGCTTTAATTGCTATTGACTTTTCCTTTAAAAAAATAATTATTTGATTAAATTAATATTAATTTATTTCTATTTGAAGAGTCTTTTGGAGAATAACATATTTGTTCACACTTCTATTTGCTACATAGGTAAGCAAATAGATATTTGAAGAGTAAAATTTATAGAGGCTTTTGGATATGCTCTTAAACTTCAAAAATTCTATTAGAAAAATAACCAAACAACCACAAAAATTATTATAAGATCTTATAAGATTAAATAAATACTTATGATCATTAAATAAGTCATTACAAACATGCACTAAACCCATTACAACTTTTCTGCTTAAGACCATCTCCAATGTGACACCAAAATTAACACCAAATCATCTTTTACATCATTTTTGGTGTAAAATGCTTCTCTAATGTAACACCAAAATGGTGTTATCGGAAAAAAAGTCTCAAATATCCTTACTACTTTTTCTTATTTACATATATGTCCTATTTTATATAATATTTTAAGTTATTATTATTTTTATTTCATTTTTTAATTTTTGAATATTATACTAATATTCTAAATTAAAAAATTCAACACAAAAATTAATAATAAAAATAAAATGCCAATAACATTAATTACTAGATTACATATTACAAAATTAAAAATACAAAATTAAATTAACACAAATTAAAAAAGCTACTACTACTAGCATAAATTAAAACAATTATTTAACAATATGGGAGATCATTATTAGATCCTCCAATATCATTAAAATATTGGCCAATATTATTGGAAGTATTTTGAGATACTTGGCCTTACTGAGATCTTCTCTGCAAAATCTTAATTTGTTCATTTTAAAAATATTGATGTAAGCTCAGATCACTTATCCAATTTAAATCTTTAAGTAAAATTTTGTTTTCTTCATGATATGTGACCATCTCCGAAATGCACTAATTGATCATTTATGGGATGAATTTAGTAATTCGAATAACTACAGTATTATTATAGTTATTGTATTTTTCTATATTAATGTAATGTTTAATTTTCATAATGTACTAATTTAGTTAATTAAATGCACATTTAATAATTTTCTATATTTTTTTTGTTAATTGATATAAAATTACTTATTACTTAATTATCTATATTAATAATAATATTTATTGTGTTAATTGAATTAATTCTTGAGAATTAAAAGAATCAAAAGAAGAATATTCTTTTTGGTGTAAAATTTGGTGTAAATGGGTTGGAAATGAAATAGTAATTTGGTGTGAAAAAGATATATTTTTTATGTTGGTGTTACACCAAAATGGTGTTAAGCATTGGAGATGCCCTATAAGGCATTGTATAGTTTGTGTATTTATAGAAAAACTCCAAAAGTCTCTTTGATTTTCAATAAAGTCCTAACTTCAGTTTTTGACCTTATCATCAAGGCTTTCATGAGTATCAATATGAAATTTTATGTAAAATTATGTTACATTAGTTCAATCTAAAGCTAAAACATTTTTCAATAAATTAAAAAGCTTTAATGAGTATAATATTTTTCACACTTACTCCTTAAGAGAATGCAAGAATTCGAAATCAATTAACTTGTTGCCCATTCATTTAATTAAGTGGGTATTTTTTTAATCTCGAAATGTTATTTTAAAATTAAAAAAATAGTTAAGTATGACAAAAAAAATTGTTAGGACGAATTTATTTTTGAGACCTAAAATCTTGGTTATGTCTCTTTGCCTAAAATTTATCCAAATGGAAAGAAACCGATGGAAAATTACTAGACATTAAATAAGAGTGTACTAACCTAAAGATGATGAATCCCAAAGTTCTTGCAGCAGCCACTGCCACTTTCTTTCCAACAAAGTTGAGACAAGAACACAACTACTGCACTCTCGCAGTCTCCAATATTAACCAATCAGAAACCTCCACGTATCCAAACTCACAAGCTCTCTTATTGGCCGGCCCCACCCTAAAATATTCCATATTCCAAGTCAAAACTGAGAATAAAAAACAGAGCAACTACATCAAATCCTCTGTTTTCTTCGGGAAAACAGAGGATTAACAAGATGAAATCAGAAACTTTAACGATGGTTCTAGTGAATCTTGCAGGAATAATGGAGAGAGCTGATGAGTCATTGCTACCAGGAGTTTACAAAGAGGTTGGTGCTGCTTTGTGTACAGACCCCATAGGCTTGGGCTCACTCACTTTGTTTAGATCCATTGTGCAGTCCTCTTGTTACCCTTTGGCTGCTTACTTGTCTGTGCATCACAACTGTGCCCATATCATTGCTCTTGGTGCTTTTCTCTGGGCTGCTGCCACCTTTCTTGTTGCCATCTCCACCACTTTTTTTCAGGTCTTTCCTCTTTTTTATTTCTTTTTCCTTTTCAAAAAATTATTTTTGATTAAATGGGGTTCCTTATTATATGTTTCTTGTTGACGTTATTTAGATTTTGAATTGGCTTTGTGGGTTATGATTGACAGATTTGGAACTTGTTGGCTTGTTTTAGGGGTTACATTACATATATAAAGTGAATTCATTTGTACAGGAAAAAAAATACTATACAATATAAAGCCTGCCTATTTATTTGAGTTTAAATCTTTCCAAGTTCTAGAACAAACGAACACTGTAAGAATCTATGTTTTCCTTGGCTTGACAAAATGAATATTTCATTTTGGTTCATTAGGTGGCAGTCTCAAGAGGTTTGAATGGTATAGGACTTGCCATTGTCACACTAGCTATTCAGTCTCTTGTTGCTGATTCAACTGATGAAAGCAACCGCGGTATGGCCTTTGGATGGCTACAACTAACAGGAAACTTTGGCTCCATCATTGGCGGACTATGTTAAGTACTAATAGCTTCAACGTCATTCATGGGAATTCCCGGTTGGAGAATTGATTTTCATCTGGTAGGACTTATAAGTGTTATAGTTGGCATATTAGTCCCATCTATTTGCTAAAGATCTTCGCTGCTCAGATGGTAAGAGTAGAGCTAAAGATCAGAAACCGCATACGGCCTTTTGGTCAGAAATGAAGGACTTAATCAAATAAGCGAAGATGGTTATAAATATCCCGTCTTTCCAAATAATTGTGGCTCAAGGTGTATCTGGATCATTTCCTT
Source organism: Citrus x limon (assembly GCA_034663535.1). NCBI lineage: Eukaryota > Viridiplantae > Streptophyta > Magnoliopsida > Sapindales > Rutaceae > Citrus > Citrus x limon. The sequence goes on from CM067997.1 coordinate 29,148,542, forward strand.
GGTCAGCTTTGTCATTTGCGCCTATGTGGTTAGAACTCATTGGTTTCTCCCATGGGTTAACAACATTTCTCATGACCCTATTTACAATTGCTGGTTCTCTTGGGGGTCTATTTGGTAGATAGATGGGGGATACTCTTGCCAAACGGTTACCAAATTCTGGGAGAATTATTCTCTCTCAAATCAGTTCTGGCTCTGCCATTCCTATAGCAGCTGTTTTGCTATTGGTTTTGCCTGATCATCCATCCACTGGATTCATGCATGGTCTAGTATTGGTCATCATGGGATTATGCATATCCTGGAACGCTCCCGCGACAAACAAGTACGTATGCTTGACCACATGGTTATTATTCCCGTAGTCCTAGCACTAACTAGAACCCAGTTTTTTGTTTTAGGGTTGGGTGTGGAAGATAATGAAGAGCAATAAACCATTGCTTCATCATTTATCATGGCAGAAAAGTTTAAGAATATCCGTAGTCCAGAACAAAACTCCAATAGTTTCACTCTAAGTTATCTTGATCATCTTCTAACACAGTGTTAACAGTAAATGCCCACTAAAACACAACCAAACCAAACAATGGTCTGGGTTTCTCTTTGAAGGAGTAAATGGCGCAATGGCTGCAATAGCATTGTTTAAACAGAGCATAACTTGCACCCTTTTTGAGGTGGGAAACTTTGATCTACTCTAGGTCATATGCTCATATAAATGCTTATTGGAATATAAATCACCATGATCACTAGTCTAGGATACCATTCTGCTGAAATGTGAGTTTTTAGTCTGAAATTTCTAAAGAAACTCAAAGGTTTAAATCTTATTTTGATCATTTCAGAACCTGAAGATATATTACTCGTGAGTTTTCAAATAAGTATATTGGGAACTGGTAACATTTTCAATAAGCACCATATAACAGCAAGGAATCAGACTAATGGACTACATCAAATTGTCAACACCCTATTACAAGGACAGAACTATGTAGACATGATTCATGAATTATTCTAGTTTTTTTTTTAAAAAAAAAAATAAGCAATCTTCAATTCACTATACTTCTTTGCTTGACTAAGAAGTGTCGACATTTGATCATAATTGTTAAGACTTCTTCTTCAGGTAACACATCCAATGAAAGATCTGAATGGTGGTTACCTTGCAGTATTATGTTCTTTTCCTTTCTATAGGAATACTGTCTGAAAATCGTTGTCATATTATATATGTTATTTAATGTTATTTCATAGCATTTAACCATTGCCTACAGTCCAATATTTGCAGAGATAGTTCCTGAGAGATCTCGAACTAGCATCTATGTATTGGACAGATCATTCGAGTCCATACTAGCATCATTTGCTCCCCCTGTTGTTGGACTTCTGGCTCAGAATGTTTATGGCTATAAACCAGTTCCCAAAGGAGCATCAAACTCTGTGGAGCTTGAAACAGATAGAGAGAATGCAGCATCACTTTCCAAGGCACTATACACTGCAATTGGCATTCGAATGACTATATGTTGCTTCATCTACTCCTTCCTATATCACACGTACCCAAGAGACCGTGAGAGAGCGAGGATGGATGCATTGATAGAATCTGAAATGCAAAAGTTAGAAACGGACAACGCTCCTGCATCGGAGAAATACTCTCAACGTCAGTTTTCAGAATCAAAAGAGCTTAATGAAAAGAAAGTAACTGATATTGACATAGAACATGGAGGAGAGGAAAGCATTGATATCGATGATAATGATAAGAAGTCTTTGCTTCCCCATCAAGTAACATTCTCAAACTTACAACACTGATGACTTTCTCTGGCAAAAGTTGGACCTTGTGAATAAAATAGAGCAGATGATGGAAAAGCTTCAACAATAGGATTTAGCGAAATTGATATACCATTTTAATGGCAAAAGTTGGATCATTTTGAAAACTTATGCACGCGGTTAATTTGTTTTCTTGTTATGATGTTAATCCCTTGATTATTCATTCTCCACCTAGTTCTGTTATGTTAAAGCTTCTTTCAGACACTGAATCAACAACTATAGCTTGACTTATAGACTAACCACACTAATGAAATTCAAAGCAGCTTTGAACTTGATTGATGGCAGGGGCTTCATGAGCATGTCTGCAGGGTTATATTCTGAGGGAATTTTAACCACATTTATCACTTCCTGAGCAATTTCATCTCTGATGAAGTGTAGCCTTATATCAACATGTTTTAACCTCTCGTGAAATTTTGGGTTCTTGCTTAATTGAATAGCACTAGAGCTGTCACGATTAATGCAGACTGATTTTTGCTCGAGTCCTAACTCTGTTACTAACCCTTTTAACTAGATCGCTTCTTTCACAGCTTCTGAGAAAGCTATATACTCTGCCTCAGTAGTTGATAAAGCAACTACTGATTGTAGAGAGGCCTTCCAACTAACTGCCCTACCACACAAGGTGTAGACATATCTAGTGATTGATCTCCTCTTATCCAGATCACCCGCGAAATCTGAATCAACATATCCCAGTACTTGGTCTGAGCTCCTATTAACTCTTCCATATATTATACTAAGACTAACAGTACCCTTAAGATACCTTAACATCTATTTAGCTACATGCCAATGATGTTTTCTCGGATTTGCTATAAATCTGCTTAGCACTCCAATTCCATATGCCAAGTCAGGCCTGGAGCAGACCATGACATACATGATACATCATACCACACTTGAGTATGATATTTTCTTCATGAGCTCAACCTCTGCATTTTCTTTAGGCTTTTGCTGTTTCAAGAATCTGAAATGAGCACCCAGTGGTGTTGAAATTGGCTTGAAGTATTTCATTCCAATCTGCTAAGAACCTTCTTCACATATCCCATCTGAGAAAGGAATAAAATTTTTGAATCCCCATATCTGATAATATGCATTCCCAATATTTTGGTTGCTGGACCTAGATCTTTTATTTCGAATTCAGAGCTCAGTTCATCCTTAAGCCACTCTAGTTTTTCCTTTTGTTTACATGTTAAGAGCATGTCATCAACATAGAGAAGAAGATAAATGAAATTTCCAGAATGTAGAGTCTTGTAATACACACAACTGTCATATTTATTACTTTTGTTGTAACCATGTGTGATCATAAACTTATCAAACTTCAAATACTATTGTCTAGGTGATTGTTTTAATCCATATATGCTCTTATTTAGCAAACAAGTCATGTCTTCTGTTCTAACTTCAACAAATCCCTCTGGTTGTTCCATTAATATCTTCTCACTGAGATTGCTATGGAGAAAAGTAGTCTTAACGTCCATTTGATCCAATTCCAAGTCATTATAAGCTGCAATGGACAACATGATTTTTATTGAACTGTGCTTAACCACAGGGGAGAAAACTTCATTAAAATCCACTCCTCTCTTTGAGTGAATCACTTTACTACAAGTCTAGCCTTGTATCTGGCCGGTTCAACATCTGAGACTCACTCTTTCAATTTATAGATCCATTTACAGCCTAATAGTTTCTGGTCAACAGATTTCTTTACTAGAGTCCAGATGTTATTCTTCTTCAGAGAGGCCATTTCTTCTTCCATGGCAGCCATCCATTTTGTCTTATCCTTGTTTCTCATAGCCTATTTGAAGTTGTCTGGTTCTTCACTTGTTACATTTCTAGTTACCACCAAAGCATATGATATAATGCCCACATGATAACCGATAAAATAACCTTTTACAGCCTTTGGTTCCAGCTTTCCCTAACTAATATGTGCATAGGCAGGGCAACCAAAGATTTTTAAGTTACTTAGGTCAGGTGGTTTACCAGACCAAACTTCTTGTGGTGTTTTAAATTCCAGAGCTAATGATGGACTTCTGTTAATAAGATATGCAGCAGCAACAACAGCTTCAACCCAAAAATGCTTGGAGAGATTTGAGCTCAACAATATGCATCTGACCTTTTCAACCAAGGTATTATTCATCCTTTCAGCAATGCCATTTTAATGTTATTTGTTCCTCACTATTTTGTGCCTTACAATGCCATGCCTTTAACAAAATTCATCAAATTCATTGCTGCAGTATTCTAATCCATTATCTGTTCTGAGTCTCTTCACTTCCCCCCCAATTTAATTCTCCATCAGAGCTGTCCATTCCTTGAATTTATCTAAGGCTTCACTCTTATGCTTTAAGATATAAACCCAAAGCTTTCTTGAGTAATTATCTATAAATGTGACAAAGTATCTTGCTCCACCATGAAATGGAACTTGAGAGGGTCCCCATATATCAGAATGAACATAGTCCAAGGTTTGTTTAGTTTCATGTTTGCCTGTGTTGAATTTTAGTCTGGTGGCTTTACCAAACATACACTTTTCACAAAACTCCAGCTGAGAAATGTGATCATGACCAAACAAACATTATTTTTGTAGTTCTTTCATACCCTTCTAACTCATATGTCCAAGTCTCATGTGCCAAAACTTGGTTTTATCACTACTTATACTAGCATTTACTCTAGGCTGAGATACTGACCCAACTAGAACATATAAACCATTTCTTATAATACCATTCATAATAACTTCACCCTTATTTAAGATATGAATTTGTCCATTTTTAGCCTTAATGCTACAGCCCATATTATCAATCATCCCTAGAGAAATTAGGCTTTTTTTCAATTCAGGGACATACCTTACTTGTTTCAGCTCCCTGATTTTTCCATCAAACATATTAATGCTGATAGTACCAATTCCAGCAACTCTGCAAGCAAGGTTGTTGTCCAGCAAAACTTTTCCACCAGTCATACTCTCAAAAGTCTTGAAAAATTCCCTATTTGGGCACATATAAAAAGAGCACCCAGAATCAAGAATCCACTCATCTGTGGGTTGTTTTTTTGCAGCAATAAGAACATCTGCACCTTTAGTATCTTCTTCATCTTCAGAAGCAATTGCTGCTTTTCCATTTGAATCCTTCTGCAACTTTTCAAGTTTCTTCTTCTCGAAGTAGTCTTTGATATAATGCCCTTTCTTTTGACAGAAATAACACTTCCTCTTCTTCTTTTTTTTTGTCAGTTTTTTCTTTCTGATTCTTATTTTTCTTTTCTTTGTTCACTTTCTTTTCTGATTTTGCTTTGGCAACTAATCCATCTCCAGTAGCTTCATCATTGTCATATGTTCTTTTCTTCAAGTCTTTATATTTAAGGGCATTTTTGACATCCTTCAAGATGAGAGTCTGTCTTCCATAGAGCAAAGTATCCACGAAATGTTCATAGGAATCATATAGTGAGCTTAACAGAATAAGGGCTCTATCTTTATCTTCAAGCATAATATTGACGTTTTAAAGATCGAATATCAACTTATTGAACTCATCAAGGTGATCATTCATGGTTGTCCCATTCTTCATTGAAAACGTGCAGAGCTTCCTCTTCATATATAATCTTTTATCCAATGATTCTTTTAAGAACAGTTCTTTCAGTTTTGCCCATAAACCAGAGGCAATCTTCTCTTTGGATACTTATCTCAACAGTTCATCTGACATGTGTAGTATAATTGTGCTGTAAGCTTTATTATTTATCGTCCTTGAGTCTCCACCTGAATTTGAAGATCCTTCTCCCTTTTCTTTTCTAGACTTTGTTTCTTCATCATCATCAAGGGCACTATCGAAGCCCTGTTGAATCAAGATGGCTCTAATCTTTAGACTCCATAAGTAGAAGTCATTCTCACCGTTTAATTTTTCAAGATCAAACCTAGTGCTGGTCATTCTTGAAGATCAAGAACAGAGGGTTTTATGACTCTGATACCAATTTGTTAAGAAATGACCAAAACGTGAAGCACCTTTTACGAGAATCAAACCAGAAAGCAAGATGAAAAACTAAATAAAGACCAGAGCAATTGAACTGTAATTGTTGGTTAATTTTTAACTCAATTGCTATTTATGTCAATGTGCAAGTGGACACAACAAGTAATAAAGTGATGAGTATTCGAGATCGTCTCCTCAGGGATTGATGTTATTAGAAAGGCTACAGCAATCACGATAGAGCAAACTTCTTTTGTTCCAAAAAGATTATAATTAAAAGGGAATTACTACCGAAATAAACAATAAAAGAAAAACAAAAATAAAACAAACTATTGCAGTAATAAAACAAATTAAATGAATTGCGTAAGAAGAATTCAATGAGAATGAAGTAGCTGAGTGATCAAACTCTCTTCATGGACTGACTGTTTTTTCTAAATTAACACCAGTTGCTACAATAATTCCTACAACATTGGGCAGAATTATTTTGTATCATCAGTTGTCGCTTGTTAGACTTCTCATACCCTTAAACAACCTAACAATGACCAGTTGCTATTCCACCTAAGGTATGACATTATGAACATACACTCTCTCTACCCTACAAGGTGAATTCCTATGTCTAGTTTTTCACAAATCTTAATTCAAATATAGCCTTTTTGGGACTCAAGTAATCTCAGTCCAGGAAACTTAAATTAAGATAAAGTATTACTCTAATAATTTCCACTAAGACATGCCCTTTTGCAGCCCATTGAGTATTTTGATCTTGATTTCACGTGATTCGCTTGCATAAATATTATCCTTCAAGAACTTGCGAAAATGTGAAATATAATATTTATTCATATCACTTAAGACACATGTTTGTTATCATTAAAATTATAATATGTGTAGCCCTTTAGATTAACAAAAATAGTGTTTGACTACTTTTGTTAAAAGTGCAAGTTGTGTTTTGGGGCTAGTGAAAAAAATGGGTGTGAAAAACTTGTGTGCTGGAAAAAGAGTGAAGACTGAAGAAGAAAGAGTTAATGAAAAAAAAAAAACTGTGAAAACTTGTGTGTGGGAGAAGGGGTGAAAAGTTAATGGAAAAAAAAAGTGAGAATACTTGTATGATAGAGAGAAAGGGAAAAAAAATCAAATAAAGAGAGGTTGGCAACAAGGGAATTAGTAAACGCACTTGAAGGAAGATTACAAAATATGGAAACAATGCTTACAACCTTAATTCAACAATTCCAATGCATCATCGATCAAGAGAACAATAATATTCAACAGGAAGCTAATCTTCAAAGACAACCTAACAATCCAAGAGGCAGTGACAGAGGCCCATGGAACTAGTTCATTCGAGATAAAGATTCAAACGATGATGACAAACCACCAATTGTTCTTGAAAATAACAATGACCATCAACGAAACGACTACTTCATTTGATGGCCTATTTGTCATTGAAGAATTTTTAGATTGGTTAGCTGAAGATTGAAAAGTTCTTTGACTATTAAGAGACAGGGGAACATATAAAGTTTAAGTTGGTAGCCTATCGACTTAAAGGAGGCACACTAACTTAGTGGGATCAATTACAGGCGACCCGTATCCAATAAGGGAAAAGTAAACTATGAACTTAGAGGTGGATGAAGCAAACGATGAAGGAACAATTCCTACCATTGGATTATGAGAAGATACTTTTTAGTATATATCAACATTATCGACAAGCCTATCGAATCGTAAAGGAATATGTCATTGAGTTTCATAAACTAGTCACTCGTGTAGATATCTGTGAATCTGAAAGATTTTAAGATTCATTAATATACTTCATCCCAATATACGCGATAAAGTCTACAAGCAATCTCACAACATATTGTCCAATGCAATTCAACTTGCCTTTGAGAACAAAAACATAACTAAACAAAAGAGGATCTTACAATCCTCTATCCTTGCCAACTTCAGCACCATTATAAAAGATAGAAGGATGTAGAGGAAAGGTTGCAACACAATATAATGAAACCCCCAAGATGAATCAATCTCACAATCAACTAGCTACATGACCACATAAAGTACAAACTATCGATCAAGCTTGCACCAATAAGCTTTACGTTGTACATAGAGGAGACAAATGTTATCATTGTGGATAAATTGATCATTATTCTAATCAATGTCGGCAAAATTGGCCAGTAAATTTGACCACGCACGAAGAATATGTTGAAGAAGTTAAATATTATCCCGAAGAAGAAGAATACATAGATATATCAAATCTTGATGAAATTACCTCTAAAGATGAGGGGTTATTATTAGTAATCAAAAGGTTGGTGCATACTCCAAAGAAAGAAGAAGAAACTTAAAAACACAAAATCTTCAATATTGATAGTGAAAGTAGCGCGAATATGGTCTCCAAGACTATAGTTAATAAGCTACAAGTACCCACACAACCACATTATTCTCTATATTGGATTGCTTAGATTAAAGACGTAGGCAAAATGAAGCAAATCGAATAGTGTCGCATTCTTTTTTCCATCAGTAAATGCAAAGATAAGGCATTGTGTGATGTCATCGGTATGAATGCTTGTCTTATGTTACTTGATCGTCCCTGGCAGTTCGATGTAAATACCACTCATGATGGGTGACATAACACATACATATTCTACAAGGACATATATACACCCTTGCCTCGATGAGACAACCAAACAGTCAAGCACATACACTAATCAAAACCAACCTCCTTTTGCTTTCAAAGGAAACTATTGCTTCAATGAAGTACTGAAATCATAGCAATACTTGTTATCTGAATTCAAAAATGTTATCCATGAGGAACTGCCTTACAGGCTTCCTCTATTATAGGATATTTAACATCATATTGATATTGTCTTTAGGTTTAGTTTGCTAAACCTGCCACACTATCGTATGCGTCTTAAATAATATGAAATTCTGGAAGGGCAAGTTGAAGATCTCTTTAAAAAAAGCATGGTTCAAGAAAGCATGAGTTCTATTGCAATCCCTGCACTCTTAACTCTAATGAAAAATGGAATTTAGAGAATGTGGGTTGATAGTCGTGACATCAGTAAGATTACGACATATATTGATTTTCTATTCCTTGGTTAGATCATATGCTCGATAGATTGGAGGGATGAAATTATTTTCGAAGATTGATCTACGAAGTGAATACCATTAAATTTGTATCTGACTAGGCGATAAGTGGAAGACAACATTCAAAACACATGAAAGGCTATGTGAATGGTTAATGATGCCTTTTGAACTATCCAATGCTCCAAGTACTTTACTGAGATTAATGAATTGAGTTTTCCAACTTTTCATTGAGAGATTTGTTATTGTGTATTTAAACAATGTCCTAATCTATAGTCATAGCAAGAATTGACATCGACAACATCTGCGAGAGGTTCGCAAGGCATTACAGCAACATACGTTGTATGCCAATATAAAAAAATGTAGTTTTATAACAGACAGTGTAATTTTCTTACGCTTTGTTATGGGTTTTAACAAAATCAAGGTTGATCAAGAAAAGGTAAAAGATATCCGAGAATAGCCAACGCCGAAAACAATCATCGAAGTTCGAAATTTCCATTGGCTAGCAATATTGTATCAGAGGTTTGTAAAGAATTTTAGCAGCATTGCTGCACCCCTTATAAATTATATAAAACAGAAGCATTTGTTTAATTCGATCAAGCTAAATAAAGTTTTGCACTTTTAAAAGAAAAATTGATCAACACCCTAGTTCTTGCACTCTCAGACTTTGATAATATTTTTAAAGTAGATTGTGATGCTTCAGGAGTAGGAATTAGAGTCGTTTTATTTCAAAAGAAGAAGCCAATAGGGTTTTTCAATGAAAAACTAAATAAGGCAAGACAAAGTTCGTTGACTTATGAGCAAGAATTATATTCAGTTATTTGTACATTGCAACAATGAGAGCCATATCTTGTGCCGACAAAATTCATCCTTAACACAAATCATTAAGCTCTAAAGTTCACAATTTCTTTTAAACACAAATTAGGATAGTTAAAAAAAGTTGTTGATGCTTTAAGTTGATATATTATGTTATTGACTTAGGCAGCCATATAGAAAGGGACAAAACCATTTCATTGGTAAAAGCATGATATTTTTACACATCTTAGGCGAGATATCAAAAGATTCATCAAGAGCTGTTATAGTCTATGTATGTCGCTTTCTATTCTGAATGCTCTATGAGAAGATTTATCAATGGATTTTATCTTGGGCCTACTTAAAACACAAAGAGGTTTTGACTTAATTTTTGTTGCTGGCACTCATTTTTCAAAAATAGCTCATTCATTCTTTGCAAAAAGACATCAGATGTATTTCATATTGCTCAACTTTTCTTTCGAGAGATTGTTTTGTTACATGGATTACCAAAAATAATAGCTTCTAATCGCGACAGTAAGTTTGTTAGCCATTTATGGCTTACGTTATAGAAAAAGCTTAACACAACTCTGCAATATAGTAGTACATACCATCCACAGACCGGCAACCAAACTGAAGTCACCAATTGTATATTGGGGAACATCTTACGAAATCTGGTAAAAAAAAGCCCACGGCAATGCGAGAATGTTTTACCACAAACTAAGTTTGCCTATAACAATGTTCCAAATCATTCCAGTGGCAAATCACCTTTTGAGGTAGTTTACATCAACCCTCCATTGCATACTTTAGATTTGGTTCCTTTTGCCAAAACTTCTCGGCATGAGCCATTGTTGATCATTTAGTTGACAAAATAACCAACATATATGGAGATGAAAAAAAAAAGTTAGAAGAATTTTCTGCCAAGTATAAAGTTACCATTGACAAACACAAAAGGTTCTAATCATTTAAAGAGGGAGATCTTGTAATGGATCTATGCAAAGAGTGAGTTCTAACTGGTGAATACCACAAACTCAAGTAAAAGAAGATCGGACCAGTCCAAATCCTTCAAAAGATCAATGATAATGCCTATATTATTGATCTACTAGAAACTTATGAGATTTCAAGACATTCAATGTTCACGATTTATATAAGTATCATGATCGCGAACCTATACCTTGAGCCACTTAAGGACGAGCTCTTTCTAAGGGGAGAAAATTAATGCAACCACTAAATTAGACTAATTATGGTGTTCTAGATAGTCCATTTTGACTCGTCAAAAAAAAAAAGATAGTCCATTTTGATGGGTAGTTAGGGACACCTGTCCATTTTGTGGTTAAGAATGAAACAAGTTTATTTAAAATTTTATACTCTAGAATTGTCCTTTATATTTCTATTATAATGTCAATGGATGGTCTATATAGTGCTAGGCATAATTTTTAGATATTAGCTCCTGTTTGTGCCATTGAATGCTCTTCAAATTGATCTTGTAGGATTCGTGAACTCCTAACTCTTATTCTATGGATTAATTTTGAAAGTAGATTAGATCATTTGTTTTCATTAATTAAATTAAGCCCCAAAATTTGGGATGAATGATTTTCTTTTTCTTTTTTAATTTTCATTATGATATGGTTGATGCTTGTTGAATGATTTATATTGTTATGTGTGTCAATGTGCAAGTTACACAACGAATAATATACTGATAAATATTTAGATCGTCTCTACAGGAATTGATGTTATCAGATTTGCTATAGTAATCTTAATAGTGTAGTTTTGTTCTAAATTAAAATAAGGCAATTTATAAAACTAATGAATTAATTAAACTAAAAATGCAGTAAAGAAAATTCTCACGTCAAACACAAAGATATAATCAATGGGAAATGAGTAGTTGAGTGAATAAACTCACTTAATGAAATTGACTATTTTTTCAATTACAGTAGTGTTGCTACAACATCTACTACAGCCTTGACAAAATCTCTCATGCATCCTCAGCTGTCGCTTGTTGGATATCTTATACCTAATGCAACCTAACAGTAACCAATTATTACGCTAACATTAGATATAATATTAAATGTTTTAGGTTCTATTTATGCTACAAGGTGAATCAGCATGTCTAGTTCTTCACTAATTTTAGATCAAGCATGACCCTATTCAAATTGAGATTTACTCAACTTGAAAAACTCAATCTAAAACTAAGTATTGTCTTGATTTGATCCACTAAGTTAAACCGTTTTTATGCTCTTTTTTAGGTAGTATACACTAAATGGGTGGTCAGCCGAAATAAAGAATTGAAATAAATACAATTAAGACAAAATGATATAGCAAATACAGAGTAACACACATATATCAATTAAACATACATTAAGGTCGTTTGTCACTTAACCACAATATAATTCAGTTCATGATTCGCTATAGAACAACAAATAAAATTGTGTTAACCAACAAATACATTCCACTAATTAAGTAGAAAACAAGAAAATGAGAAGAATTAAAGTCTAATTGGTCTTAATGATATCTTTTATGTTTCCTCCTGGAATTTTTTGTTATAGTCTTATATCTATCTCTTAATTTCTATTTTCTTGTTGTTCCTTTTTGGTATTCTCTTTAGGTGATGACTCTCTCTTTTTATTTTCATGCGTGCTCCTTTTATAACTTGAGATTAGGGCAATCAAAAGTGGGTGGTGCGTGTCCTCCAATTTTGGAAACTTCATATCGCAATCTTTTAGTTGTTGTGTGCGAAATCCAATTTGTCATTGCTACAACAACAGCTACATAATTTTCATTATTCGACATTTGTTTCAATTCTTTTGTAGGCAAGTTCTTTCATTATCTCTGCAAGTCTATTGCAGCAACATTCTATTCCTAAATTTTGAGCTTTTGATCACCTACACTTATGCGCATGATCTAAGCACCAAAAAAAAAAAAAAAAAGATCTAAAGCAAACTCAATTTATTAATACACTTTTAGGGTATAAGCCTAATAGTGCACCCAAGCAATCATCATGGGATGCTCTGAACACTGGTTCAAAGGGTGAGTTTTGTTTGGTTTATTCCTATTAGTTGAATTGACCCCGATGAATGATGTTCATTTCCTTTTTAATTATAATTTTGTTTGAGGAAAGATGCAATTGCAAACTGTCTTCTTTATTCACATTTTTATACAAGTTTGGTAGAAGGATAGACATATTGAGCACTTATTGGTTATGCAATGTTTCCTCTTTTACAGAAAGGCATTAGAGGCTATGTCAATCAAAGGGGACTTATGCATAACATGACCAAGATGCTACAGTGAAATAATCATCAAATGAACTTAATAGGATTAATCATACTAATGCACCTAGTAAATTATCATTCAATGCTCTAAACATAGGCATTGAGGGTGAGTTATATCCGTCATTGTTAATATTATAAGTTTTTCCAATATTCATTTCTAACTATAGTTTTTGCATACCTAGTGATTTTGCTTTGTCTATAGGTGATATGTGCAAAATAACTATGTTTATGACATGTCCTCTAGGTACTCTCTCCTTCTCTCTTGTTGACTTACATAAAATAAAAATGCAATATGCACCTTTTTTATTTTTTTATTTTTTGGTCACCACTTATCTGCTTCTTTCATTTGATAGTTCAAATTTATACTTTTTTTTAGATGATGATTGTAGGTTTTCCTTGCTTATGTTGTTGCATAACTCTAACTGCATGGTACCTGCTTAGGTTGTGACTCAGTATGGTTAAAGTGTACAATGTCACTATATATACCTTCACATCTCAGTTGAACAAGCTTTTATTTATGCTATTATTGTTAGAACACTTTTTTTTTTAAATAAGACACTTCTATTTTTCATCAGTAATATGCCAAATACAATTGTGCATATTTCAATAATACATTCTTAAGAATTTTGTTTGGGTTTTGTTTCGATGGAAGCCTTAGGGATAAACAACATGATTTCGCTTATTAGACTTGGATAGGATATATAATATGTTGTATTAGACTGGAAGCCTATATGGTTTAACAATTATTCTATGTATAGTTACTTATTTAATGAGTTGACTGGTGCATATAAAGCAGTGAATGGTTCTGCAAGTACATCAATTGAAAAGTGAAGAGCGAACATTGTAGCTACTTTATTAGTTGTATAGGCAATCAAATTATATTGTAGATTTTTGCTGAATAACTTATAATGCAGCTGTGCTTTAGTTAAAATTTTATTTTTAAGTTAGTAGAACTTTTGACTTTGTACACAATTTTCAACCAATTCATCCTCTTGCGTCCTTTAAATAGAATGGATTGATTGACTTATTAATGAATGTTAGTCTAGTATGTCCTATCTTTTTTACTCAATTTATGATGGAAAGAGACTGATTAAACTCAAGATTTATTGACTTGGTTTTATGAAGTTCGTTTTGAAAATATATATTACTGCATGATCTTATATACTTGATTAGTTACCTTCTTCGATGTAAACGTAATGTTTTATGTGGAAAAGTTGTCTAGATCCTTTAGTTTCTTTTTGCTATTTTAACCACCTACAAGCTTGACAATATTGTTACTTACGAATGATGTCTGATTCTAAGAGATAATAGAATACATCATAGGTACTACACCAATTAATACATGTATCATATGTATGTATTTTATTTTAGAAAATCACCATGTAAATATAAAGCCAACAAATTTTTGTCTTGTGGAATTTGATTGACTAAAATTTCACACATTTGATGAGTAATTCAAAAGTGTGTTATTAATGAACTAAATTTTTAATTTACTGAAAATTTCGAATTTTTTTATTATGAATGCCCTGGTTGTGCCTACTCTACTGTGAAGCTATAAATTTTTAACAGGAGCAATCAATTTTAATTGAGTGAACTTGGAAGTACCAAAAATATTAGTCGACTGAATTGCTATTGATTTATATTAATTGTCTATAACCAAAAAAAGAAAAAAAAGAAAACGGTAACTTTCATTCCTTAATTTATTTATAAATATTGTATGTAAATATGATCAGGTAAGTAGGCTCTAATTTTGCATTCACCTATCTACATGAATGAAATAGGTCATGGTCTGTTTTTCCCATTTAGATTTTTAGATTTCTAATTAGTTGATGTCAAAGTTGAAGAGAGTTACATCTTCAAATGAGGCTCAATGTATCTAATTAATTAAAAATTGTTACAGGCTTTGTTTGTGTTTAATGTAGGTAAATATTACTTTGTTATGCTGCTAAGTCATGACTGCTACCATTTTTCCTTTTCTTGATTCCAGTTTATGTTTGGTGCAATTGCTTAATGTAGGTAAGGTAGTCGTGACTACTACTTTTCTTTATTCCAACTTATTTCAGTTTATGTTCACTCGTTCTGTAAAGGTAAAGGTATAGGTATGGTGATTTCCTAAGATTAGTAACACATACCTGTGATCCATGGGTACATTGATTCATGTTTAATTGATACAGTGATTTTGATATATGGATGTTGTGTAATAATTTTTTAATCAGGACATTCTTATTTTAGCAAAGTGAGAAAATAATTAATAGTTAAAAAAACATAAATTTTAATACATCAACAGACTAAAAAAAAAATCTTCAATGCATTGAAATTTGTGTTTGTTTGTATTCTAGTGGCATTCTCATTTTGTTAAAGTGAAGATTCCCTCATTAAAGAGTGACTTTGATATTGCATAAATTAACAAGTGTACCAATGAGCACAAGTGTTAAAATAATGAGTTAAGTATCATCTCACAAAAATTGTTTATCTTATTAGTTATTGAAATTATTATGACTCGAATTTATTTGAATAATCAATTTAAAAATTTGAAATAAAAAATAAAAAAAATATAACAACTAAAAATTAAATGAAGATGCAAACAATAATAAAATTCTCCAAAAGATTATGATAGTAGGACATTCGACTTTACCATAACCAATTCAATTTTTATCCTCTATTTATGTTATTAAATGCCCTCACATATTAACCCACTAAATCTATATGTAAATTTAAAAATGTCTCTATGGAAATTCTTAAATAAATTGCACGAATCGAGTTAGTATATCTCTGTCTCCCATGTAATTCATAGAATCCATTACACGGAGCAAAAATACATAATTCACCTTTGGTCTTATTATGCAATATATACCCTCAAATTATTCAAATATTGGCTAGATATTTAAAAATATTAAGCACAAATCATGGAATAATGAACTAAAAAAAATGATAAATTTATGAAATTAAGTCATGAGAATATAAAGAGAATCCATAAATATAATTGGTAACATTCAGGCTAAAAGAAAAAAAAAAGACACTCAGTTGTGCCTTCAATCAGTTTTTCTTACTCTCAAATTCTCTTGTGTGGGTGGTCTAATTCTCTTCAATTATGTGTGCAGCTAACTTCTTCAATCTTTGTAGCCTTTTAAAATGCTTAGCCCCTGCTTCTTCTTGTCCTAATTGGATTCAAATCGCAAGCCATGCACACATCGACTTTTAGCTTAAGCAATTCACACGCATGCTTGCAACTTTTATCTTTAACTTAATAATTCAGTTCTCCACTTCTTTGTCTTCACAAGCTAGCCACTAATTTTAACTTATTCGCTTTTAATTTTTCATATATTCCTTTCCCTCTCCAATTCCTTCAAGTATATTTATTCCCAAATGCTTCGATGTAATTCCTCATTTTAGCTTTTTTACTAGAATGTACCCTATTTATGCCTACATTAACAAAATAATAAAAATTAGATAAATACTTTTGTATTAACTAGATTTTGTGGTAATTTGCAAATCTAGCTAAACACAATAAATTTATAAGCAACAAAATTTAGTGCCTAGCGTAATCGAGGTGCATTGTTGTTTGGACCTTGTATGAAGCTTAATGAAGAACAATGGTATGGGTTTGTTGGAGAGAGTATAGGTCTAGAGAGAGGAAATTTTGGAAGCTTATTTGTCCTACAAAAATAGAGAAAATAGGTTAGAGGTGGAGCCAGCAACAACTAGCAACCACACTCTGACACTCAAGTTAGTTTGAGGCTAATTTTGAGTGCCAAGAGTTTACCAACCATCAACAATAGAGTGAGCACAAGGTTGAAGATGAATCTTGACCTCTTTTATTTTTGTGTGTTTGTTGCCTAGTTAGAAAGATGTAGAGCTTGATCTGTATTAACCCTTAAGAGAAAAAAAAACCTCTGCCTAGGATCTTAATCCAAGATCAGCACAAGTTGATTTGAAAATTAATCTAATTATACCAAGATCAAACTAAACTAATTTGAACAATCAAGAACTCAATTAGAATTAAAATGAAAATAGAATACAAATAAAAAACACAACAAGAACACAAGATTATGTGGTTCAACCTTTTTCAAGATCTACATCCACGGGTAAAACGTCAAAGCTAGCTTTATTGATTGATTCAAAGAGACAAGAACTTAAGTAAAGATTATAGAGCTTAAAAACAAGCCTTTTCTCTCTCAAGTCTCTCACTAGAATCCTCCAGAATTGTCACTAAATAAGCTTGATAACATAACTTTATATAACAATAGCTCAATAAGACCTCATTTAGGGTGTGTTTGGAAGTAAGGTTGGGTAGCTATAGCTTAAAAGTCGCAACACTAAAGTGTTTGGTAAACACTAATTGCTATAACTTGAAAGTTATATTAATATGTTTTTTCACTTGTATAATAAAAAATCTTTTAGATCTTTAATTATTTTATCAAAATTATTATTTAAAATTTATATTCACTACAAATTATTAATTTTTTTTATAGTTACAGCTTTTTTTTTTCCACAACAATCGTAACTTAAAAGCTACAATACCTCAATTCCAAACAGACCCTTAAGCTATTATGTGCCAAGTCACATGATAAGCAAGAATATGTTATAACCAAAATGGCTGGATTAATTGTCGATTTGAGTTTTAAGTAATCATGCTTACATCACGTGGCTTCCGCAGGCACAGTAGTTTAATGTTGACCTCAAGAGTACTCGGTGTAAGTCAACTTCATTTTGACAACTCTCTTATTTCTAACCTTCATCGACACGTGGCATTCTCCTATTGCCCTCTCATTTTCCCCAAACAACTTATAAAACAAAAATAAATAAGCATAAATAAAGTGACAAGCATTAAAACAATGTATACGAGTTGTAAGCATATGATATTAGGGAATGATGCTAACGTGGCTGGATTTTGTTGCTTGTTCTCATACCCCGAATTGTCTAAAGTATTTGGTGTTTACTTAGAAATCTGGAGTACTTGATAGTATTCGCCCGCATTATTGAGGAAATATGATGTGATTTAGTCTTAAGATTGAATCCCTATCACCAATCTCATTGGAAAGTAAATAATTTTTCTTCTATTTTATATTTTTGTTGGTTTGAGTGATTCTAAGTAAAAGTTTAGTGATTGCACTGCTCACATTCTTATTTCTTATTATGGGCATTGTTTCTCCTTTTCAGATTTGGTGCCATTTTAAATATTTTCCAGCTCCTGCTTGAGTATTGCGGAGAGTGTTTGTTGAATATTAAGGTTATTCTTTGTGCACATTAGTAAAATTTCTAGAAATGAGTTTCAAATCACCTGTATGGAACAGGTACTCCACCTTTACGTTCCTATTAATTGTTCAAGTGTTCTTTTCTTCATGGTATTTACAATTTTTTGGGAATATTTAAAACCTAAAAATTTCCTTTACTAAAAATTAAGTTATCATTTACTGGCAGGCAACTTAGAGGTTAAAATCATATCGTCAAGAGTGTGGTAGTTAATTGTTTTCTTCAATCTTGATTGATAATAATTGTTTTGTTGCTTTTAGGTGCTTTTAAGATTTTATTTTGATCATGTCCAATACTTATAGTCCGTTTGGGAGTGTGGTGAGGTAGCTGAACTGCCAAAGCCTAACTACTAAAGTCTTTGGTAACACTTGTAGCTAGGCTTTGGCAGCGTAGCAAATTTTTTTCCAAACTTCTACTCCACAGTTGTATCTTTTACTCCATAGTAGCTGCAGCTTAAAAGCTACAACACCTTACTCCAAAACACACTCTTAATTACTTAAAAAAAGCCGAATGGTTTCTTGATATGAGTTGTCTGCCAAGCTGTCTAAGATACTGCTATAGAAAGCCGTTCATTTTAATTAGGTAATCTTCATAATTTGTGGAGATTAATGCTTTTTTTTTTAAGTTTGCAATTTGTTTTTGATAGTTTATTCTATCTTTTGATTTTTTTTTTCCCATGGATTTTGCTCTACACACACACACACACACACACACACATACATACATACATACATACAAGGAATAACAAAATTCTACTAGTATAAGGATTAATCAATATTTTTTAACCCTATTCTAAAAGGTACTTACTATATACATTGGAGAAAGCTATTAAGCCATATGGCTTAATAGCGTTTTGTCATTATACTATTAAACTGGCTTAATAGTTTTTCCATACTTTAATAAAGTCATTAATACTCTGTGTGTGTGTGTGTGTGTGTGTGTGTAAAGCCCAGAAAAGCTATTAAGTCGTACGATTTAATTGTAATAGTTGGAGCCCAACGATCCAATATCTATTGTCTGCTTTAAGCACACAGCCCGTCACGATTTTGTATTAGGTTTGGCAATCACAATGCATCTACTTAGTTAGGAGAGCCCAAGGCATATAAGATAGTCCAAGAATTCACTCACCAGCTTATAAGTTAGTCCAAAAATTCACTCATTAGTGATGAGGGATATTAAATCAACAGTGTAATGACATTATTATAGTTTTTCCAAACTATAATGAAGTCTCGGATTGTGGACTAAATCAATATTACATATCCAATAAAGCAATTAAGTCATTGGACTATCAAATCATATGATTTTGATAGCTTTCTTGATCATTACACTATTAAAAAATATAGCCTAATAGCTTTCTTGAACTTTAACAAATCTAGGATTCTAAATTAGAGCTATATATATATAGAGAGAGAGAGAGAGAGAAAGAGAGAATCATTCTCTAATGAGGATATCCTTAAAGAAATTTGATATATTAGAGATTGTGTTTTTTGTCTGTTAGCGTATTAAAATCTATGTTTTTATCAATTAATGGTATCCTTACTTTGTTGTGTGTGTGTAGTTTATTCTTAACTTTAATTTGGCTAGAGATTCCTGATTGAGACATTTCTTTCTCTAAATGAGTTTTCGATTAGAGATTTTTAACCATATTAAAGTTATGAATAAATTTAAAAAAAAAACACAAATTTCAATAGACTAAAGCATAAAATGTTCTACATTGAAATTTGTGTTTTCTTTATCTTTTAGTTTACTGATAATTTTAATATGACTCTCTCTCTCTCTCTTTATATGTATGTATGTATGTATATATATAGACAATCAATTAGGTTCCAATGAGGGTTCCTGCACTTTGCTCATGAAGTCTAGGAACATTATTAACTTATATGGTGTGAGCCAGTGCTTATGGATGGAAAAGCTAGGTTGTTTCTTCTATTAACTTGTCGTTTTTCTTCGTGATCCTCTTGTTGAGATGCTAAAAAATGTGGTGGAGGTTGCAGCACCAAGTCAAACCCCATTCACTACAATCTGTGCCTGCCATTGCCAAAGCTTCTATTGAAACCGGCATGATTTTGTTTAATCAAGCAATGATACTCAAATTAGCTGTACAAACATAATTGATTCTTAGAGAATTTCTGTCACTCTCGATGTAGATAATTAGATAAATAGCACCCAGAATGATATGATTTTTAGAGTATTATCAAAAGATTTTACTCTATAAATATATAAAAATAATAATTTACTCTCCAAATACTTATTTACTTACGTATGTAACAAATAGATAAGTGAAAAAATAAACTTCCTCCTAAAAAAATTTTCTAAAAATAAAAAACAATTGTAGTTCTCTTTCTTCAATAATGACAAAATAAAAAATAATTAAATATTTATTAATGATGGGGAAATCAATGTCTATTTAATTTGAAAAATTTTAATTAAAGAGTGATTTTCAAGATGTGGTTCTTCACAATGAGAAGTAAAATTTTATTTGAAAAACCTTTTAAATATACTCTTATATATATGAGTCGGAGGAAACAAACCAATCGATTCTTAGTATGCATCACGAGGCTAAATGGAATAATTCAAATGGAAGTTTGGACTTTGAAGGGATAAGTGGAATTTTATGAAAATTAAATAAAGCAAATTAAATGCAATTCTTGTGATCATAATTCTATTGACTTTTTTATATATATCATCTAATCTCTTCAATATTACAGTATTATATATACATGATAATAAAATTGAAGATGCTTTTTTTTTGTGTAAGTTATATTTTTTAAAACTAATAATTGTAAAAAAATAATACAAACATGAGTAACATACAAGTGGACCATATGGGATCAATGTCTTATTTTCGCCTTGCTCATGAAAGCCGTAATTAATTGACCACTTTATTATAAATTTATTTATTGCATTAGATTTCCGAATTCTGATGTTTTCTACAAACTTCCCTGAGACTTGATAGAATAATTAAATTATGTTACATCGTAACACTTCAATTATAATTAGTTATGTTATATTAACTGATCCTATTTGTCTTTATAAAAAATAATAATAATAATCTCATCAGACGGCTGCATTCGTTCCTTTCTTAACGGATAAAAAAGCATTCATTTGGAGAGATTCTTAAATTCATTGGTTTTTTTTTTAATAATAATAATAAATTCACATAGTTCTTATTACAAGGAAAAGTTGTGAAGAATCACGTATCATAAGAACACACAATTGCCGCGCGAGTTGCGTAATTGCATGCAAACTGGGGAAGCCATGATCCAAAATCAGGTGGGAAGTAAAGAGAGACCAGATCCTGAAGCATTAATTATTTATTGCTTTATCAAAAAGAAGTTGAAAATGGCTCTGACTCTGATATTTCCTCATGCATGGCCCTAATTGTAAAGAGCCTATCTCATTGCTTTGTTTTACCATGTGCTTACTAAATGGTGGGTTCTCTGTAAAGCCAGCGGAAACATCGTAAACCTTTTTTCGCTTGCTTTTATTTTGTAACCAAATAACAAATCTAAAATCAAGAAATCCCAAAGGGTATACAATATTTTTTATATTTGTATATAAGTTTCTTTACTCTCGACCGAAAGCGTTTAGTAACTAAAATGTAGCCTCACGCAAATAAATGATTAGAAACAAAAATTAACAGAATCCATAATTAGGGAATCTATTGGCGCCGAGTTAGAAATTAACAGAATGTATAGAGCAAATTACAACCAAGTCCCAAATTAGCCATCATATGAGCAATGTAGTTACTTTTTCTACTTATTTTCTTCTTGCTTCAATGTTTTTTCATGAATAAGTTATATGTTATTTTGTTCAAATTCAATTATTTTTAATTTTGTATTGTTATAACTTAAATTTTTAAAGAATACAAATTATCTAAATAATTAATATACGGAAGGATTCTCCTAATTTAAAATTTTTGATTTAGAATAGTGACTCAATTTTTTACTCATTAGATTCCCTCAGTCTAATCTAATGACAGATAAATGGAAACATAAACAGAATAATGAAATTATTTAGTTCGAAATTTTCGGACTATAAGTAGGGCAGTTGGATTGCCTTTAGTTCTTTTTAATTTGTTTGAAGCTTACTGTATGCAGCAAAGTTGTAGCCTTTGATTCCTATCCAAAGGCCACCATATATACATACACCATGTATATATATAAGTATATAACACATTTTTAATGAGTGTTCTCACATTTTATTAAAGTGGAGGAAAGCTGTTACGCTATATAATATCATACTTTAATTGTAATGCTTAATACAATATTATACAATATAGTGTAACAATTTTTCTACACATTAATAAAGTAAGGCAATCCTCACAATATATGAAAGCATACCGAAAACATGGCCTAAGAAACTCCAGACAAAGGAAAATTAGGATGAAAGCGATAATCAAACCAATGACTACCAAAGATCCAAGGAAAAATCCAGAGAAGCATTCAAAAAAAAGTGAATGACTCATGGAGATGGAGTCACTTTCAAAACATATCATCATTATTCATTGTATTATTATTATTATTATTGGTGTGACGATAGTTTCAATATATTGTGGTATGATGAATTTGAATGGCAAGTAAGAAAATGGGAAAGGATGAGAGGCCAATTTCCTTCTACAGATTTAATGTAGTGACTAATAGCTTGCTTGCTTTCCTCTATTTTGCATGTTAGAAGGTTAGATAAGTCAGAAGGCTAGACAAGTTAGATAAGTCAAGCCTAGGAGCATGAGTCAGCAGATTGTTAGTTTAAATGTTTTGATAAGATTGTATAGTTATGTCATTGTAACTGCTACTGTAACTTCTATGTCTGCACTAGTCTATAAAATAGTGTCTGTAACTCAAGTGTGTATGAAATACAAAAAAATAATTCCAGATCAGTTTCATGACTTTCTTTCTCCGCTAGGCAGAGCGCATATACTGCTCCTCCCGAATGAGTTAGACCGATCCTTTAGCCGAATAAATTTCAAAGATTGAGTTAATAAATCAGAATTATGGAGTCGTTGATGCTTCACCAAATCCTTCATTTGTTTTGAATTAATGCTAATTACCTTGTTCTGGTTTTAACTGAGCTCTTTTTGTATGATTTTTTTTTTCTTTTTAGTTAGATTTATCGTTCAACAAACAATTCGAGAAAATCCTAAATGTCCAACAGTGGTACTGAAAGCAAGCCCAATGGCAACCAGGCACCAGCCTTCTTCAACTGAGGGGGTAGGGTCAAGTCCCGATATTATATTCTAGTATAAGAATAGAAATTTAAGGTGTGCCATCCATAATAAAATCAATCGTGGTTAGTCGCAAACAGATTCTAAGTTATAAATGTCTATAAACTTCTGATTGTAAAAAGATATCAGAGAGTGTGTGTGTGTGTGTGTGTGTATACTGACATCTTTTTACAAAATATATATGTATATGTTTCAGAGTATGAACAAAATCTTTAGAGGAAAAGCTTCGTTTTTATACTTAATATAATTTCTACATCATCTATGTGAGCGTATTCATCTCTCTCTCTCTCTCTCACTCTTCAAAAACTCCTCCTGCGTGCTGACTTGTGCCTCATTTCCTTTATTCGTAGAAATTATTTTTAAATTTTGTTTTCGTTTCTTTTTCCATTTTTCTTTCTTTACGTGCGAAGGCATCTCGATCTTTTTTCTGCACATATCTACATGTCCACATGGTGGTTTGGACTACTTTTTTAATTGTTTTTTGGAGCGTGCAAAAACATGTTTTTTTTTTTTAATAGATTAATCTGAATCTCTAAGCTCTAAATCTGAAGAAAGCACACTTTGTTAATCAATCTTAGTATAAACTGAATTCATTAAAAGTCCGAAGAAGTATTATGGGGACACTTTAATGTGAAGTGTATGAATTTTAGGGGAAGTACTATTTTTCTCTCGGCTCGTTAATTCGATGATTTTTTTTTTTACCGAACTTGTTAATTATGATTAATTACAATTTAATTGTAATAATGGCCTTTTTATTTTAAATCCTATACGAGCAAATTAAATTTCCATTTATTTGTTAAAAGAGCTTATGAGAAATTTACCCAAAAATCACAAGCACGGACGTTACTTTCGGGCTTTTTTGTGCACTGTTGGGATTTACAATATGATTCACCAAACCTGCACGATGAAAAAGTCAAAATTCTGATTAAAGTTTCATTCTATCATCTCAATTGTTTCAGAAATATATGAGAATTTAAATTAACAACGACCATCTGTCAAAATAAATAATAATAATAATTCACGATGGCCATAGTGTGCCCCGAGAGCGTGCTTCTCTTATCGAACACAAAAATAGTTAATCAGCTTGACTCTAACGTTAAAGACAAAAAAAGAAGTGAACATTATCATTGACTCGACTGAGGTGTGAGGATAAGAATTCTGTGATCTACAACCTAAGATTTATAACATTGAATAAGTAAACTTCTCTTCATTTTGATAATTGGAATCTCCAACAAATCAAGCGGTGGAATTTGCTTGATCACCATCAATGGTAGAGCTCGAAATTAATGAAGGCGGGGAGCGAACCATTGCCTAGGATTCTCATTTCCTTGAGTCATAAAACATGGGAGCCGGAGCAGGATCAACGTGTATCGGCCCCATCAAAATGGGTTATTTATTTTGGAAAGTGATTTCATAGATGGGAAAGCCAAATAAAATATTTGTCAAAATTCAGTGCACACAAGTCAACTGTTTCAACTACTGGTCTCTCACCGGCACATTGGTGATTATTATAATTCTATTTTTGGGTTTTAGACCTCGGTACAGCACCAACATTTGAGTCAAAATGTTTGTCAAATACAAACAAATATTGTTATAATTGCCTTCTTTAATTCATTCTACTTTTGGATTTTGTTAGGCTAGTGATCTTATCACGCGATTTTGGAATCTAATATTCAATCATATTGTAGAGAAAATGTGCATTACACCCAAGCAGATTTATGAAAATTTTATTCGATTCCGTCCTGATGTAACATTGAAGTCCCCATATTTCTTAAGTGACATATCAAAGTCGGCCGTAATATCTCACATCATCTAATTAATTAGAAAGTGCTAATAAAAGAGTACGCATTAATGAGTTTGTTCTTATAATTAAGAAGTATCTAAAAGTAAAATCACTAAGTTTAGGTTTTAATGTGATGCCAAATTGGAATGGGTTAGTTTGTATGATATGAAATTCTATGTAATATTATGCATGTCACGTTAATCCAATCTAAAGCTAATTTTTCGTCAATATAAAATGGCATTTTAGGTCATCCCAAAGCTACGAAAGTTTCACACTTGGCTCTTCAGAAAACGAAAGTCTTTGAACTTAATTAATTACCAATTCAATTATTTTATAAATTTTGAAAATAGTTAAATATGTTATAGTTGCGGAAACTAAGGATTGACCAATGAAGTCTCATGATCAAAGCCTCGAAAAACACCTAATTATTTTTTATTTTAACCCAAGTTGTGAAAATTCGTTATCAAATAACGAATTAAAAAGGCCAAATTGACACAATTCCAAACAAAGATGCAAATAGTTAATTAATTAATTAATAATTTCACTCCATTATTGCTTAAGAGAGAGTACTGAACAGAGTTAGCAAGCGGCTCCGAAAAAGGTCATGAGAAAGAAACCGCGTTAATGAGAAAGCGTTGCCTGTCTACTTGACCATGTGACTCATCTCATCTTTGTTCTTTCTTACTTTTGCATTAAATTCTTCAACTGTGTGGACTATATAAGCCCTTTTCCCTTTCTCTTTCTTACATAAATTTTAGATCCAAACTATACCGAACCCATCATACTCTGAGAAGGCCGGAGAGGCTTTGAAATCAGGATCCAAACTTTTTTTATTGGAAAATAAGGATCCAAACTTGGATTGGATCTTCAAGTTCACAGAAAATGGCTGCACTTTCGTACTTGAGTTTCAGAAAAGTACTCTATGTTTATCTTATTCTGTTCCTTTCTGCTGCTTCGATTCTTCTTTCGGCTGCTGCGGTGTCCTCATCAAAGAATGAGCTTCAAAGAAAGCAAATTCTTGGCGGCAGCATCAGAAGAATGTTATTAGATACTGAAAATGATGAAGATTTGCAGCAGCAGAAGCCAAAGAAAAAGAGCAGCAGCAACAGCAGCAGCAGCAGCAGTGGCAGCAGCAAGAACCAAACCAAGCTGATCAAGGCCGCAAATTATAGCAACAGCAAAAACCAAACCAAACTCACCAAAACCAACAACCTGTCGAGCACCAAGAACCAAACCAAGCCCATCAAAACCACCACATTGAGTAGTGGCAACAGCACCACTAATCTCAAAAAGCTCAATTCCACATCATCAAAAGTTCAAAAGCCCTCAAAGTCTTTAGATCCCATCAAGCTTAGTAGCTCCTCCAAGAACAAAACAATTACCAAACCCACTTCCCCAACAAAAAGCCAAGCTTTAGTTGACAAGAAGCTGAGTGGCCTCAAAAAGACCACAAAAAAACCCACCAAGCCTGTAAGCTTGCTCGATCAAATTGACACTGAAGATGACGATTTGGTTTCAGAATTCAGAGATCTGCCCGTCAAGTTTCAACAGACTTTGTTACCAGACCTTGAGAGAATCTCCACAACATCAAAAGCTTACATTAACAAATACAACAAAGAAATCACCAAAGGGTTCAAACCCATTGTGGGTCACAAATATGCTGCCACTATTGCCTCAATAGTCTCGTTTGCTTTCATTTTAATCCCTCTAATTTTAGTCTCTCTCATTTTCAACCACTTCAAAGCTTATTTTTCCCTTCAAAAAATCTTGATTTTCATCCAAGTTTATCTCTCAATCTACTTCTCAATCCTCTGCTTGTCTTCACTTGTCACTGGGCTGGAGCCACTCAAGTTTTTTTACGCTACTTCGCAGTCCACGTACGTTTGTTTACAGGTGATGCAAACACTGGGTTACATTTTTTATTTGCTGCTGCTCTTGATGTATTTGATTCTAGTGTTTTCTACTGAGTGTGGGCTGGGCTCGAGGATGCTGGGCTTGGGCCAGACGTTTGTGGGCTATGCTGTCGGTGTGCACTACTACGTGGCCGTCTTCCATAGGGTGGTGTTGCATCAACCGCCCAAGACTAACTGGAAAGTTCATGGGATTTACGCCACGTTCTTTCTTGTGATCTGTTTGTTTGCTCGAGCTGAGAGGAGGAAGAAGGCTTACTTGGAAGAAGGTGGTGAAGAAGGCAAGAAAAGTTAAATGAATTTCAAGTTTTAAATTTTTTATTCAATAAAAATGATGTATAATCTCAGCCAATTAAAAGATGAAGAAAATTGTAATAATAAGAATTTTAATTGGCTAAGAAAATGCATTGCCTTTTTTTTCTTTAAAAAAAAAAATCATTTGGGTAGGTTTTTTGGGTTTATTTTCATTTGAATGTTCAATTGATATATAGGGATGTATAAACCATTGTGATGACAACAAACAATGGTATAAATCTAGAGCTAGAAACGAGAAAATTTGGTAATTGCATTGTATTTGATTTCGTTATAAATATTTCTCTTTGTTGTTGAAATTTGAATAATATATAAATAGGAAAAATAAAGATTGTTATTTGATTACAAATATAGATAGCATAAACAAGATCTATATGATTTTACTAGTTTTTTTTCCATAAATATTATTAACTATTTTGACACTGTAATTGAATTTTTTTCCATAAATGAAATTACTTTACCCATAATAATAACAATAATGATATGTCCAAAAAATGATATAAAAAATGGTATATTATCATTAAAAGATAAATAATAATTAATTACATGAAAAAAATTATTACAAGATCACAATTTTATTATCTTTTGTGATATTTGTACTAAATTCATATATCATAAAAAGAAATCTTAGAATCCTCTTTAGATATTTATGAGAGCTGGCAGCCTGGCACAAATGTTTGTGTTCGTAGATTGGATTTACGTGTGAAAAGGAGCTTTTCCCAGCCCTTTGTTGGCGAAATCTAGTACTTGGTCACGTGCCACATGGAGAGTATTTGTCACGACCGGTAAAAAAGCAATAATGTATCATTGTCGGTCTCCGTATCATTGGAGCGTGTTCTGTGCTCAGTTTTGTTGAGGGTGGGAGACTGTACAAAGCTGGAGCTTGTTTCGGTCATTTAATTCGAGGAGCTACCGACGGTTTTGATGTGCTGTGTCGGTGGGTATTTTGCCTTACGGTACAACCGACAATAGCTTGCTGACATGTAATTGTTGACAAAATTTGATACTCTTTCGCCTCTTGTTAGAATTAGAATTTATGAGTTTTCATGTGGGGACAGACTGCGGAATTGCATCCCACATGAATTGACAATCACTATCATAAAAATCAAGAGGGTTTGATGAGTTTTAATGGCCATTGATCAAAATAGTGAAATACCACGGTCCCACTATATATCAATTTCAATTAGACGAAGATGACTTGACTAGATCTTTTATTAATTAATTTGTATGTTATTTTGAAAAAGAGTAATGATATAGTTATAATTTTTTGTATAAATTTATCTTATATAAATTAATATGACATAATAAAATTGATTGAATTAAATATCTTTTGGCCTATATGATTTATGTTTATTATTTTATATTTTTATTCAACTAATGAATTAATATCATATCAGTTTGTACAAATTAAGTTTGTACAAGAATTTGTGACTGTATTATCACTCTTTACAAAAAAATTTTAAAACTCTACTTTGCATAATTGAAACGAGAGCCTTTTTTTAACTAGAAGTTGTAAATGAAATGGCACCTTCCAATAAAATTAAGGGCTAATTGTGGAGTGTTGACTGTGACAATCACTACAATAAAATTAAAGGTTAATTGATGAGCCGATGAAGAAATGTCGAATTTTCAATGAGTCGAAGAAGAAAAAAATTATTTACGAGGGCATTGCTGTTGGAAATAGAATTAATGCCCTCGGGAACAAGATAGGATAAACCTATTTACTTTTATTTTCAACTGTAACTTGTCTTCATAAATAAAAGAAATACCGTCAGAAATAAACTTATTTTTTTGTTTGATGACCCTCTTTATTTTATTTAATAATATTATTTCATTATTTTTTTATTGTATTGTTGAAATATCTATATTAGGAAAGTAACATAACAAACGTAATGATAATATACAAAACATGTTAAATATAACTTCATTAATTTCAAAAATTCGTAAAATCACATTCACCATTAAAAAATACAACAAAATATCAATCTTATAGTGTCTTTTACATAAAAAAAATATCCCAAATGTATAGACAAAATTATATCATCATATCTTGAATATGTTCAATCATTCTCTAAAATAACTTCTTTAGTTTCTAAATCGTTTGCCTCATCCTCACCCCCATCATCATCTCCTTCCGTCAAAACAATATCCCAGGTAAAAGAAAGAATTTTAATCATTATTATTACTAAAATAGAAACTTTATAACAATGTAATAAAGAAGCTGAGACTTATGAGAATCAACTAAAAACATTATAATAAAAAGCAACTCTATATCGAAGCATAGTCTCGATTTCATAAAATCTAATAATCATTCTTTCATCCACCTATATTATAAGCTTCTCCATAATCACTTTGAGATCATTTCCTCATCCATAATTCATCAAATAACAGAGTAATGACAAGTCACCAATCATTTTTCATGAGAACTCAAAACATAGTATGTACTCATTCACATAATCTATTAGTAAAATGAAATAAACAACCTACACCTTCTGAAATGATTCTTGTGCTAACGCTCTCCAACAGATGGATACTTCTTAAAAATGCCCCTCCTAAACCCTGACATATAATCTGGAAAACGAATTTTCACATGAAGTTATATGGCATCTTTAAGCTTCTGTCTTGTACATGTATATGAAAATTGTCTTCCTTGAAACGAGCAAATAATGTTCCAAATTCTTCCTTTGGATATTCAGAATATTTAACATATAGCCCATTGATGCTGCTGTTGAAGATGACACCAATTTCACTTACAACTTTTTAGTGTTATGATCCTTATAATTTTTGATAAAAAGTATTAAGTAAATTTCAAGCCATAGAACTAAAAGAACTAAATGTAAACTACATACAAAGCCAGAACATGAAATTGATTTTACCTGCCATCATATATATTTAAAGCTAGACCATGCCCTTGAGCAACTCCTTTGTCCTTTCCTCGACCAAATTTCTTCCTTTTAATATGTGAAGCTGATACAAAATCAAATAAGATGTAAACTAGCCATCAATTTGAATTTAATTGTACATTCAAAATTAAATTATTACCTTCATCAATTGTAGTAAAAGATGAAGCTTCATCACCAATTATAGAAGCTGATTCAGTATCCCTGTTATATATGCTAGCTTAAGACTTTCCTTTGCTAGCAACTATGCCATTTGATCTTGTAATTTCAGTCGTCTTTTCCCCTTTGTTATAAGTTTTTAGAGACTTCCTTTTGTTTATAGCTAGAGACTTCCTTTTATATATAGCTGGAGACTTCTTTTGATATATAGTTGGAGACTTTCCATTTTTAACCATTCTATCAACTTTATCCTGAAATTCCTCTAAGGGACCTTTAAACTTGATAAAATTAGACAACTACCAAAAATAGTATGTATTAGCTAGGGATGACAAAAATCCCCACGGGGATGGGGACTCTCGAGGATTTTCCCCATTCGGAGAGGATATAGGGACGATTTCATATTCAATTTCTTATTCAGATAAGGGACAAGGCGATTATTTGTCCAGCTTCTTATTCGGGGAAAGGACGGGGATGAGGTGGAATCCCCATCCCTTCCCCATTTCCTCATTTTAATTTTATTTTTATTTTTTAAATTATTATTGAAAAAATAATAAAATTTAAATTGTAAAATATTAAATATTGGTATAAATAACAAATATCAAAATATTTATTTTATTAAACATTTGGGCCTAGTTGACTAGTTCTAGTTTTAAATTTTTATTCTGGACATTAAAAAGGCAGGACAAGATCTTATTTTATTATAATATTCATTAAATATTTTAAACTTTTATCTAATAAAACAAAAGTAAAAGTAAAATTGTAAAACCTAATTTCTAATTTTCGACAGTAGCTAGCAGCTACCTTATCTAAACTTTTATTTTAATTTTAATTTTAATATTATTAAATAAAAATAAAAAATAAAAATGTATTAGTTATTTGGGGATCAGGGACCCTCCGAGATCCCCTGTTATTATCGGGAGGGGACATGGATTCCCTCAAGCAATTTTGATGGGGACGGGAACATATGCAGAATATCGAGAATAGGTGTGGGGATTTTGGTCCCTTCCCCTCCCCATTACCATCCCTAGTGTAGTAGTGTTAGCTAGATTTTGAAACTCTATTGCAAAAAGCCAGAAGCCAGTAATAAAATAATTCATAAATGGTGAAAACAATAGCAACAGCAATAGAGTCATAAACCGATTTATATAAGTATTCATGCATATTATCAAAAAGAGATGTAAAATGCATACACTGTACAGAAGCATAATAAGTTATCATTTTTAATCAAGATCCATACAATCCACAACATTCCTTGTTAACTGCATGTCATCTTCATCATTCTCAAGATTGACATGTGTATCATCACATTTTATCTCTTCTTCTTGATATGGTTCTTCGGGAAAAGACATCTCATAAAGCTTCCTGGGCTTGGTATCAACTATAGCACTCCAAGAAGGTTCTTTTATCCCTTTCATATAATAAACTTGGAGTGCTTGGAATACCAACTTAAAATGCATTTGAGAGTGTTGTCAAGCAAGCGAGCTGTTAGGATTATCAACATTGTAATAGTGTCAGGATTAATTAATATCTTTCTTGGCGTTATTCTAAAACGGTACGTACTCTACACACACACACACACACCCTAATGCGACTAGGGACATTAGTTAAAGTTATATTGCTTATTGTATTATAAATAGAGGAATTACTCATCCCGTGATAAGCAGGTGCATACGTACATTTATGCATACTATTTAAATATATTTTGTGAAGTGAAGTAAATTACTCCGGTCGATCGTTAATCTCTCTCCAGCCAGCAATCAGCAATCATGGTGCATGTGGAATGTGACAGTATTTTTTACTTGGAAATAGAAGATCTTGATAATCATGACATTGATGAATCCAAATCTTCGATTACATTTTATCTACATCCGAATTCTTCATATAAAAAAGATGTGACAGTATGTGCATGTGCATGTGGAATGTGACAGTATTTTTTACTTGGAAATAGAAGATCTTGATAATCATGACATTGATGAATCCAAATCTTCGATTACATTTTATCTACATCCGAATTCTTCATATAAAAAAGAATGGTAGTATCCAAACTCCTCAAATTCATCGGATGCAAGTAAAAATAAACAACTTGTGTACAGAATTGAAGAGTATGTTGACGTTACCGAGTACTATGCGGAGAATATTGACGTAGAAGAAATGCTATCAACGGCCGCACCCACCGCCGCTCTCGTCACTTTAATCAGTGAAAAAGCGCCGGTGGCCCTTGAGCCGGCTGCATCTGAAGATGAACTCAAAGAGTTAGCAAGTGACGTAATTTTTTTATCTTGTCGTCGACTTGCTGCCAAACCTAACATTAGTAAGTACACATTCTTGATTGGCATATGCGCACGATATCATATCTCTGCATCTGTAGATGGGCTGACATGAAGGAGTTACAAGAATACAAGGGAGCTGCTGCTGCTGATGATGATGATGATGAGTATGATCAATCTCTAATGCGTCTGCCGATTATAATAGATGATGGTTATGATTTTTATGAACTTAGCCAAGAAAGCTGTGCAATTTGTTGGGACAAGTATTTGCCAGGATCTCAGGTGATTCGCATGTAATGTTTGGATGAGCTGGACCACCTGATCCACAACAAGCATCATCAGTACTTATCTCCCAGAGGATCTGACGCAATTGCAATTTTCGTGCCATGTTCGCACCAATTTCATTCAAATTGCATTGCCAA
This sequence comes from Citrus x limon, assembly GCA_034663535.1. Taxonomy (NCBI): domain Eukaryota; kingdom Viridiplantae; phylum Streptophyta; class Magnoliopsida; order Sapindales; family Rutaceae; genus Citrus; species Citrus x limon. Next base: position 29,181,613 of record CM067997.1, read on the forward strand.
CTGGTTGAAATCTACCAATTCTTGCCCTTTCTGCAGGTTTCAGATTCCCTCCTGGGCTTTCTTGCTTTCTATTCTAGTTTTGTTTGATTCTGAAATTCATTCAGAAAAGTCTTGATTAAGCTTCATCATTATTAATTCAAACAAAATAAATAAATAAATAAATAAATATAACCACTTGTAAGCATGCACATAGATTCTTTGATTTTATGCAAATTTCCAATTGTAGGCATACAAACACACACACACACACACGTGTGTGTGTGTGTGTGTGTGTAATCAGTTAGGTTCTAATGAGGATTACCCAACTTAAATACTTTAATTGTACCATATATATGACTCTTTAGGTTGACTATAAGCAATAAAAATTAAGCTAACAATTAATACTATATATATATATAACTGACTCGACTAATTTTACATTTGTCTCAATTAGCACAATGGCAGAGAATGCAGTCTGAAAATTGATTCCAAAGAAAGAATCATATTAACTAAGGAACAAACACCATATCCATGCATGTTGAAGATTACCAACCATTAATCCTAATAATTTTAGCTAATTATTTAACGTGATGCACGCGTAATTCCTAAATTAATATTGATGATTGATTTTGTTTGATAAATTTAATTAATTTTCTCTTAAGGGTATGCGTATTCTTCAATATAAATAAGATCTACAAATAAAATTTAAGAGTATTGAAGTACTATGTATTCCCATATCTCGTTTTTTGGCATAAAAATATATATCTGGTTTAACCACAGGAAAATTACTATAAACGCTATAAAAATGGTTATAATGCAATACAATAACTTTTACACTAAAACCAAAAAGAAAGCTAGCCCTCTCTGAGGGATCCCTATGTACCAAAAAAAACAAACAAAAACAAAAAGAAAGCAAACTAGTGCTCAACGAAACAAAATCTAAGATACATTTGGAAAAAAAAAAAAAAAAGGTGGTAGCTAGCTTAATCCCAAACACTGAATCAGATTTTGGTAAGTGCAGCTACTGATTTGAATAAAGGGTATCCATCTTCACAATATTCAGCAGTTCAATAATGGCTTTCAACATTATGATTACCACCATGGCCATTTCATTTTCTTCCCTAATTGATCTTCCATCACTAGATATTTTGTCACAATCTACAGCAACGGCGCCAACAGTGTCATTATCTTCAGAAAAATGGCTTGCCGTGCTCAAGTACTCTTCTCTTTCTTCTTCATCGGCGATCAAATGCGGCGGCGGCTCCAATTCAGTATCCTCTTGCTCCCATTCTTCTACGTTTATGCCCCATTCATAATAATCAACTCCTGCCATTGCTAGAGCTTCCATTGAAACTGACATGATCCGATTATGCTTACAAATTTTAGCACTCTGTTTCAATATATATTTCTTTCAGAACTTTCTATGCTTGACTTTGATGATTATTTTGATATAAAACAATAAAAATCTGGGATATTTATACATGCACTTATGCATAGGATAAATAGGGGATCGTTGAATGGATCGAGAAAAGCAGCTCAACGTAAAAAATCACGGGTAACATGTAGACAAAATGCAACTTTTAATTTTATTTATCTTTTTAATCATTAATTTTTTAAGGAGACACGTGTATATACATTACTTATATATATTATTTATACACATGCATGATTTATTGAAGAGAAAGTTATAATTATATGAATCGATCCTACGAAAAGTACAAGCAATATTAATCCCGTGACAATTGAATTGGCCAAGCAACTACCTGTTTCAGCTTAACTGGAAAAAGGAAAAAAGAAAAAGAACAAACAACGAGGATTTAATATTAAATGATTCAAGCCATGACGAAAGCTTTATTAGCTCAGGCCAAGTCGTCACTACACTCACTCAATATATTTATAGTATACTGAACGTCAATTAGTCCGTCCGTGACACTCAGTTAAGCACATTAATGAAACAAAATTTAATTGAATTTGGAAAGATTTAAATGATGTGACTATACATTTAAGACCCTCTGCCTTTTTTTGTTTCTTTCTACCAAAAACGACGACTTCTTAGTCACTCAAGTAAAAAATACTCACTTTTCTTTTCTTTTCTTTCTTTCTTTCTTTTTTTTTTTTCCTTAGATCAAGTTTTATTATTATTATTTCTTAGCAATGCTTGCATTTGTCCTGACTCAGGCATTACTTGAATATATGGAGTTAAGCTTGCTGATTCGTTTAAGTTGAGCGGAGCCCATATAAATGGTTCCTCATTAACATGAAGTGCGGTTGTTTGTGAGTCAAGCATCCTATGTTTGGAAGGGGGAATACAGAAGGAGAAGGGAAGAAACTGATAAAAGTGAAATTAATTTGGAAAACGAAATAAGGATTCAAAAGGAAGTTCGAACTGTGAAGGCTGGTAAATGGAAAGTAAATTAAATGCAACTCTTGTGATCGCTCTGTTCACAAGGTAAATGGACCCTAATCTATCCTCTTTAACATTTATATATAAGCGCGTGTGATAAAAAAAATTCAAATGGGGTGATGTGAACAAGAGATTTTAACAGTAAATACTTTTGTTGATTTAAGCCATAATGTAAGCTAGATATTATCTAACTCATATTCTCTTCATCCCATTTGAGTAGATATTCCACAACTAGAGCATTCAATTTCTTCACATGCACAAGTACACTACTTATACAAAGTTCATGAATTGATCACTAAAAAAAAAATTAAAAAAATTAATCATAAGTTTGATTATATGGTAAAATAAATTCATTATATATGTGTGTGTATGTGCGTGTGTATGTATAAGAGTGAAGATACGATCACAAACTCATTTAAAAATTTATTTTTGTACAAACGGATTTGGTATTAATTCATTGGTTGAATGGAAATACAAAACAATAAAACCAATTCGTGTGGACTAAGAAATATTTAATTCAACAACTTTAATCATGCCACATCAATTCAGAGTTTGTGACTATATTATTGCTCATAAAATAATTTAAAGTTTGTCTCAATTAGCATAATGACAAAGAATGCGGTCTGAAAATTGATTCCAAAGAAAGAATCATATTAACTAAGGACCAAACACCACTACCATATTCATGCGTGTTGCAAATTAATTAACAGCCATTAATCCTATCAATTCTAGCTAATCATCAATTAACCCTAAATTGATGATTGATTTTTTTTTTATAATCTTAATTAATTTTCTCTTAAGGGTATGTTTATTCTTCAGTACAAATAAGATCTACAAACAAAGTTTAAGAGTATAGCAATGCTAGTAAAGTACCATGCAGCCCAATATCTTTTTTTTTTATAGGGAAATTATCAACCATATACCCTTAAATGACACTCGTATCAAACGTGTGTGAATACTTTTCAAGTGTATCACTCATATACCCTAAGTTGACAAAACACTTCTGCCGTCCACCAATCCGTTAACTTCCGTTATAAAGTTAACAGAATTGTGGCAAATTGATTATTTTGCCCTTAAAACTCAAAATGAGGTAAAAATATAAATTTACACCAAAAATTAACGTAAATTTTTAATACACAATTTTTTTTTGTTATTAACAATAAATTTTTTTGATTAAAAAAATAAATTATTAATGGTACACATTATTAACAATTATCCATAAAAAATATCCATATTATACAATAAAAATTTATTAACAACATATTATTTACAATTATACATGTTATACCATAAAAATTTCCAGTTGGAGCTTGGAGGAGTAGATCTTCAAAAATTTAGGTTAAATTTTGAAGGAGTAGATTCGGTTGTAAAGTAGTTTTTTTTAGCAATTATTAACAATTATCCGATAAATGGGATGACATGTCATTTTTTTAATCAAAGTTTCGTCAATTTTAAAAGGCTAAATTACCCTTATGATGTCAGTGCTTGCAAACGGAAGTTAACGGATTGATGGACGGCTGAAGTGTTTTGTCAACTTAGGGTATATGAGTGATACACTTGAAAAGTGTTCATACACGTTTGATACGGATGTCATTTAAGGGTATATGACTAATAATTTTCCTTTTTTATATAGAAATATGTATGTCATTGAACCACAAGAAAATTGCTATAAACGCTATAAAAAATGTTTATAATGCAATACAATATATCCATGCCAAACATTTACATTAAAAGAAACTAATAAGAAGGTTCAAAAAAAAAATCAAATTAGTGCTCAACAAAACAAAATCCAAGATACATTAAAACAAACGTCGTATCTAGCTTAATCCCCAAAACTGAATCAGATTCTGGTAAGTGCGGCTACTGATTTGAATAATGGGTATCCATCCTCACGTTAATCAACAGTTTAATAATGGCTTTCACTATTACGATTACCATCATGGCCATTTCATTTTGCCCCCTCATTGATCTTCCATCACTGGGTATTTTGTCGCAATCTGCGGCAACGGCGTCACCAGTGTCATTATCTTCAGAAAAATGGCTTGCCGTGCTCAAATATTCATCTTTTTCTTCTTCATCGGCGAGCAAATGCGGCGGCGGCTCCAATTCAATATCCTCCCGCTCCCACTCTTCTACGTCCATGCCCCATTCATAACAATCAGCTCCTGCCATTGCTAGAGCTTCCATTGAAACTGACATGACCCGATTATGCGCGTACAAATTGCAATGCTCTGTTTGGAATATTTCTATCAGAAATTTCTATGCTTGACAGTGATGATTTTTTTGATATATAAAGCAATAATAATTTGGCGCATGCAAATCTTTATACATGCTTGTATGTACAGAAAAAATCGGTATCTTTTAATGGATCGAGAAAAGTAGAATATGACTCAACGTAAAAAATCACGGGTAAGTGGTAACATGTAGACAAATTGCTACTTTTAATTTGATTTATCTTTTTAATTATTAAGTTTTGAAGAAGACACGTATACATATATTACTTGTATATGTATGTGCATGCATGATACATTGAAGAGAAAGTTAAAGATTTTTTTGAATCGATCCTAAGAAAAGTACAAGCGTATATAAATCCCGTGATAATTGAATTGACCAAACCAAATACTGTTTCAGCTTAGTTGAAAAAAAAAAAGAACAAACAACAAGGATTTAAATTTTAAATGATTCAAGCCATGACGAAAGCTTTATTGGCTCACGCCAAGTCGTCCATAACACTCGTTCACTATAGTACAGTAGACGTCAATTACTCCTTCCAAATTTTTAATGTCATTCAGTCAAGGACTTTAATCAAACAAATTTAATTGAGTTTTGGAGGATTTAAATGTTGTGATTATTTATACATTTAAAACTCTGTTTTTTTAGTTTCTTTCTACTAACGAGAAAAATTCTTAGAGTGCCACAGCACAGCTGCCCCAAACACACGCTTAATCACTCAAGTAAAAAATACATTTTTTTAGAACAAATTTTATTGATATTATTTTAAAATACATAATAAAAACTGAGTTTTTGAATTTGAAATGTTAACCTCTTTTTAATAGACCTGGTAGCGCTTTATATTAAAGTTTATGTAAGATGGTTACCTAATCACATTAGTATGGTTTAGTATAACAATAATATTTAGTGTTTATTTATCCTACCAATCCATTTTTGGTATCCAACTTTGTCAAAAAGTAGTTTCGTGTGGTGTTAAAAATTTTATACCCAAATCTAGTTCATTAATTTATTGCGTAAATGTCAGTTAGTGCTTGCATTTGTCCTGATTCAGGCATTACTGAAATATATGGAGTTAAACACTTAAACTTGCTGATTCGTTTAGGTTAAGCCCACATAAATTGTTCCTCATTAACATGAAGTGCGGTTGTTTGTGTCAAGCATCCTAATTTTCTTCTTGTGGATTCATTATCCACTAAATCAGGAATTGTGAATTACTGCTCACTTATCTCTTTCTCTCATTATACATGCAAATTTGGATCACATGTGATGACCATATCGAAGGGGGAATATAGAAGGAGAAGGGAAGAAACTGATAAAAGTGAAATTAATTTGGAAAACGAAATAAGGATTCAAAAGGAAGTTCGAACTGTGAAGGCCGGTAAATGGAAAGCAAATTAAATGCAACTCTTGTGATCGCTCTGTTCACATGGTAAATGGACCCTAATCTATCCTCTTTAACATTTATATACAAGCGCATGTGATAATAAAAATCAAATGCGGTGATGTCGACAAGAGCTTTTAACAGTAAGTACTTTTGTTGATTTAAGCCATAATGTAAGCTTGATATTTTCTAACTCATATTCTCTTCATCCCATTTGATTAGATATTCCACAACTAGAGCATTCAATTTCTTCACATGCACAAGCACACTGTTATATTATCTTTTCCTTTTTATATTTCAAAGTCCACCGTTAAAAAGAAAATTAACTCTTAGTTTTTTTTTTCCTTACTATTTTACCATTAGAAAGAATCAAACTTACGATTTTTCCTTTTTTTTTTCATTTTTCCTGCTCGGAATGCAATTATCTACAGAAAGTTCATGAATTGATCACTAAAAAAGTAATTAATCATAAGTTTGATTCTACAAGCAAAATAGATTCATTATCTAGTAAGGACATCCTTATTTTAATAAAGTGAAAATTCCACTAAAATACAAAAAAAATAAATTTTAATATATTAAAATTTGTATTTTTTTATATTTTTAATACTATCCTCACTTTATTAAAAATAAGAATTATTATATGTTATATTATATTAATTAATTTTAGTTTATTCATTTGACTCTCTTCAATAATTAAATTTAACAGGACAACTACTAACTGATGGTGGGGTCAACTTTTTGTATTTCCCATTGAATTTGATAATTAATTCTATCAATATTTGCTGCATTGTCAATTCCATATTCTTATGTACGTTTTTTGGGCAGCGCTCTTGGGCCAGAAAGCCCAGTCTGCATGAGCCTATGTTAATTTATAAGCCAGAGTTGGAACGATTGATTGTCAACACTCTACAAAATAACTAATATTTTTTTTGCAGCATGGCAACACTTCTACAAAATGGTTGGTTGGTTTCGTTTTTCTGACCTTCTGTTGCAGTAGCATCGGGGTGCATCCATTTTATTTTGCTTTAGCCTTTAGCAAATGTACATAGGACACTTATTTTGCTGCATCTACTTTCTATACCTTCCTGTTATATTTTCACGCTCGCCCACTGCAGTTTAATCTTTCCTGAAAATATAGATGCAGTCTGGAAAATGAAAATTTTTTTGCCACTTTTGGAAAGTTGCAAATTTTCTAATTCACCATCTATTTTTTTTTTATTGGTTATCTCTTGATTTGAAATGGTTTGAGATATATTTGATGGTTTAAATATCGATAAGTGTTCGGGTATGCATTTCTAATAGATGAACCTACGCATTGCAATGCGGCAAACAAGCCTGTTGTTGAATATATGTGACTGCTTGGCGCTTGCTATGTATGATATGTGATGTGATTGCATATTTTTATTATATACTTTCCTACGCCACAGTGGCAACACTTAGTTGTTAGAGCGACATTTCATGAAGCCTTCATCCATGGAAGAGATGTTGATAAGAGCTGGTCAGTTTACTAAGGATTTATGCTTGCCCAAACATATAGCACAAAAGGGCTCTTAGCTAGTTAATTAGTAGATATCCACTTGTCACCAAGTTTTCTCATCCTTGGTGAGAAAACTTGATCCTCTCTCCATACTAGACCTCTCTTCCCCTCTATTCATACTTAGATGGTATTCTGCCATTGTTGCATTTAGAACCATCTATTTATAGCCACTAATAAGTTATGAGAAGATTAGTATCAATTTGTTGCTGCAAAATTTACCAACCTCTTTCCAAGTATTATGATTATTAAACTTGTTTGGTTTATGAGAAAATGAGAAGAAAAAATGAAAGTGAAAGTTCTGGAAGAATCAAGAATCTTTATTCAATGAATCCACATTACATATGCTGAGCTTGATCAGCTTTATTTACATGTTTACAAGTTGGTAACTAACTATAAATCTGATAAAAAAATTGCTCACTATAACCAATCAAAACAAGCCATCTATATCTTCATAACTTATGCATGAGCCTTTTATAAACAAGCTTCACATATCAGCATACATTATACATCAACACACATTTCACTAGTCATCATGCTAGCTCATCTGCACACATAGAGGTGCCCAATGGGTCATGCCGTGCTAGCCCATGTCCATCAAGGAAAAGTCCATGCGTTCTCGTGCTTGTGCCCTGCCGTGCCTAATTTTTTTTTCTTAGGCCTGTGTGCCGTGCCCACCCGTGTCGTGCCGTACTTAGGAAAAAAAGCCCACTAATTTTTTTTCCTTTTTTTACTTTAAAAAAAAATCCATATTCAATAATAATAATAATAAATTCAAATTTAATAAAATCAAAAATTTAAAACTCAAGTCCATATTCAATAATAATAAATTAATAATAATAAGAGAATGTAATATTAGTTAATAAGTCTTACGTTATGGTATTAGAATTTTTTTTTAGTACTTAACAACAACGATAAAAATAATTTTTTTTAAGGGTTAACTTAATTGTTAACTTGGAATTACGTAGAGTCATATATCATAGTTTATAATAATATTAATACACAATTATAAAATTATGATATTCATAATTGTATTTATTAAAATCATGATATCAATTATTTATTTAATAAATTATAAACAAAATCAATTATAATTTTTTTGAAACTAAGAATTAAATAAAATTAAAAAACTTGAGCTAATATAATATATTAAAAGATTCAATTTCAAGTTATTTATAAAATCATAAAATTTTAAGTTTATTTCGATTAAAAAATGAAACGTGCTTATTGCGTGTTTTTTCGCATGCCCTGCTTTGGTCCATCTCTAATCATGCCATGTCGTGCTGTACGGACACGTGTCGTGCCCGTGTTGTGCCTCGTGCCGTCCGGCCCATTGGGCACCTCTATGCACACATCATCAAACGAATCAGCTAATCATCATAATTTCTAACATCCCCCCTCAAACTTAACCAAGGAAAGTAAGGTTGAGCTTGTTGCGCAAGAAATGAAAGGGGTGATGAGCTAAGGCCTTAGTGAGTATATATGTTGTATTATCTGAGCTGGGGACATAGCTGACTTGAAGACTATGATTTGTAACTTTTTCCCATAGGAAATGAACATCAAGTTCTATATGTTTTGTGTGAATGTGAAACTTGAGATTTATAGTCAAGGTTGTTGTACTCTAGTTATCACACTAAAGAATGGGTGTAGAGGATAAAGGAATACCAAGTTCTGTCAACAAAGACTTGATCCATAAGAATGAGCACTTTTTTTTCTTTATTTTGTAATAAGCTCATTTTGGTCTTAAGTAAAAGGATTTATTGACGTTGATCTTCCATCCTGAGATTCATAAGAAATCAATCTATTTAGGAAAAACCTATCTTATTATCAAAGTTTCCTCTTTATGTCATGATGACCAAACTCACTTCAGAGGCTGCCACGACCAAGGCTCTGTACTCTGACTCTGTGCTACACCTACAAACCACATCCTACTTTTTTAAACACCATGAAACAAGATTGGGTAAAAAATAAACACAATAACTAGCTATAGATCTTCTATCATCCCTATCACTTGCCCAATTTGCATCACTAAAGCAATCAATATGCACAATGCCATGATTATAGAACTGTAAGCCCATATTTAAAGCAACCTTAAGGCATCTAAGTATGTGTTTGTATGTTTGCCAATGATTAATAGTTGGAGTAGCCAAAAATTGACTAAGCTTATTAGCTAGAAAAGTAATCTCAGCCCTAGTTAGTGTGGCATATTACAAAGCACCAACAGTGCTTCTGTATAAAGCAATATCAGTAAAAGGATCACTATCTTTTTTAGTAAGGAAAACACTAGTAGCTATTGAAGTTAAGTAGAGAGTGCAATCTTGCATCTGAACTTTACCAAGAAGATTAGAAATGTATTTTGACCGTGAAAGATGCATACTTGTTTAATTATGAGTAACTTGGATATCAATAAAATAACTCAATTCACCAAGGTCTTTAAGAGCAAAAGTAGCCTACAAATTGATGATAACTTGTTATTTCATATGTTTATTAGAACCCGTCACAATAATATATACTAAGTAGTAGTAAGATACGGCCTTGAACTTTCTTAAAAAAGAGAGACGTATCTGATTGTGAGTTTTGAAAACCCTGTTGTAGTGTCAAGACTAATTTGAGTCTATCAAACCAAGCCCTAGGAGCTTTCTTGAGACCATAGAAAACCTTTTACAACTTGTAGATATGATTAGACTTTGACTGATTCACAAATCCTTCAGATTGCTGCTTATACACCTCTTTTGTCAAATAACCGTTTAGGAAAAAATTGTTGATGCCAACTTGACTTAGAGACTAGTGATTCATGACAACTATGCTAAGGATAGCTTTAACAACAAAAATTCAAATGTGGTGGTGTCAACTAGAGCTTTCTATAATAAGCCATGATGCAAGCTTGATAATTAATTAGCCAGCATATATTCTTGTTTATTAAGTCCTAATATTAATTGCGCATACTTATAATTGAGGTAGCTATCTGGCATGCATTCCACTTCTTCACTTGTAAGTTATTTTAGTTGAATCAATTAGAACTCCATAATTGAATTGAATTCTTCTCCAATGTGAAGAGTAGAATCCAATTGTTGTCAAGTTAAGCATACTCTCATGCAATGCACCATATACTATATATTTATTATTAATCTATTTTCTTCATACAAGATCTAGAAACATGAAAATTTCACTATTTTTCTTAAGTAATAATGAAAACATATTTATGTTGTTTTCAATTTTCATAAAAAATATTTTCAAAGGACAATAGAAAGAGAAAATATTTCTTTTGTTTTCAATTTATACTTTTGTTTCTGCTGTCATCTTCTTAACCCCTCTCAAAAGATACTTTTGGTGTAACCAAGCACTGAATCCTTTACTTTATTCAATCTAAAAACCATACTATTTAATCCAACTGAAATTTGATTAATTTTATGTGTGATATTGCGTCAACTTAGATTGTTGTTGAAAACTTGCTGTGTCAAGATTACCAATTGACTAGACATATAACAAGATATTGCAATTTATGTCAATATTTAAAACAAACAATTGATGAATGATGATTCATTAACTCTAGTAGCTAACTGTACCTAAAATGTTTTTGATATTGATGATGATGATCGAGCAAACAACATCTGGGGATGTAGTTGATGAAATGATAATTATATTATATTGAAATTTGCTTATAACTATATTTCCATTGAGTTCCTATTATGTGAAAAATTTTGAAATAAAGAAAATTAAATGTCATTTTCGCTTCAATTAATTGAAAAACTTCATTGAAGTTCAAACTTGAAGAGAACTTTTTGAAAGGAGTCTTGATAAAAGGAACAGAGCGTTATAGTTCTACGAACAGTACTATTTAGTACACTACTATTTGGACTCTTATAAATAGCATAGTAATGGGTTTAAGTGATAATTTACTACAATATCAAAACTAGTACGATGAAAATACTTATTTTCCTCTTTATGCTTAGATTATTTGTATTTTTTAGGCTTTGTTTTGCATTTTATCTCTGTTTAAAAGCTCGGTCCCATGTGATAAGGGATCGTAATGGACCGGGTATTGTGTGGGGGTGTCAATACCCATACTCATATCCGTTTGATAGAGGGCATCCCATCACTAATCCTTACTCGTTGTGAGCTTGAACGGATATGGATTCGGGATTTTCCAAAAAAATATAGATGTTCATTCCTTTCCTCTATTCCCTTTATTCCTTTTTATTTTTTAACATTGCATATATTAAGAAAAAAAAAACATACCTTAACTATTTAGTTCTAGACAAACATAATGGATAATATTTTAAAATATTTTAAAACAATCAATTTTGAAATAAAAAACCACAACAAGTAATAAGGAGAAGGCTTTCAATATATATGTTGTGTCGTGGTGGGCTCATGTATTTCAAACTATCATGAGCTTACAATAATATGTGAAAAAAATTAGTAAGAGGAGATAAAAGTACCTAGTGGCTAATTAATGATGAATTGATGGCTGATGATCTATTGAAGTTTATGAATTTCAATTTGAATTTCTCACCTAGAATTTTAAACTATATGATTTTCAACTGTAATTTGTAAAGACTCAAAGATACTATTGAAAATCAACTTTTTATTTTCATATTCCTTGAAAGTTGAAACTTAAGCTGCTAATACTTATATTTTAGGATTTTATTTTTTTACTTTAATTTTTTTTTATATACCTGTTAATTTTAACTTAAAAATAATAATTAGTCAATAGTCAAACGAGTTTAATATGTAGGTATGAGTGATTGTATTTTATAATCATACCCTGCCTGTCCAATCAACGACGATAAAAGATTACACCCACACTGATTTTTTTTTTTTTTTTATAAAATCCGAGATAAAATTAAATTTGAAACCCCGCTCTAATGTAATAGGCCCACGAGCTGCATGACTACTCGAATTTTTTACCATCTTAGTGACAAATCTATATGTATATAAATCTTGTATATCATAAAGGGTTTGAGTTTAATGTTATTATATAAGTTCACATGTACTAATTTAAATTTTTAGGTCAAAGTGATAATTTAACAAAAAGATCAATGAACCCAACGAATACAAATTTTCCAAGTTTATTATGTTGGTTTGCGTGATAATATATATTATCTATTTGTGTGGTCCATCAACTTTTGCGCTATCTAGTTTCTACATGAAATCCTATTTTTATTTCCTACTCTAAACAATTTCAAAATCAATTCTGTCTGTAAATGTTTATTGGTCACCATATTTGTAAACGACCAAAATATACAAACATTGCTTTCAAAGTTTTCAATGTTGCACAGAAATTCTCAAAATGAAGGAGACTTGTCACCCTGAAGAACCACTTGAAACATAGTTTTCAAGAAGCATTCATTATACAAGACAGTAGAATATTGCAATTCTACCCTCCACATTATGGACATTTTTTTCTTGTCGTTTTGGCCAAAAACAAATCTAAATTCTGCTCCAATTATTTATCCACATAACAGAAAATAAATGAGACTTGGTAGCACCCTAGCTTTGTTGTGTGAAAATTGGGGTGGATCTCAACGTGGCTAATTACAATTATAGAATGCTGTAAAGCATCAAATTTGTATTTTATAATATGCAAAAAACTACTTGTCCAAATCAACGTAAACAAAAAATAAATGAATAATTGAATGTTGTATGTATTTTTTTGTGGATGACTGATACAAATTATATACATTGAGTCTAAAATTTTTGTGGTATTTTTATGATGAGTAAACTTAAAATTCACGACTAATAATTCTTTTATATTTTATAATACAAACAACTGTATTAACAAATTGTGTTTTAAAACATCACATAATTTTATTAGATAAACATACATGTTTTTACATTTGCACCCTTTTTTTCTTTGTTTAATGAACAAAGCTAATTGGTTTTTGCTTGCTGCACAACTAGGCTCATGAAATGTATGAACACAAATACATCATAATCTTTTATGTTTGGGATTTTGAGATGAATATGGACATGAAAATTGAAAATTGGACATGAAAATTGGACAACTAGGCTCATGAAATGTATAAACTTTGATGAATATGGACATGAAAATTGGCGGATCCGAAAATGGATGAGTTGAGTTGTCAATTTGGTGGTAGGGCCCATTGTCCACCACTAAATCCACCTTCTTTATAATTTTTTTTTTTGTCTTATCCACGAGGTATCTTGGGGAGGACCCCAACTGTGAGAGGCACCTTTAAATCCGTACCACAACCTAGATTATAATTTTAATTAGACCTGCCAAATTATCATTCTTTTTCTTTTTTCTTTTTTTTTTTAATATTATGCTTGAAAGAAGCCTCGATTGATACTTGGTTTTGTCTCCATCATTTTAGTTCAAATAATACAAATAAGGGAATAATTTTCTTGGTCGAGTCATTTATTATGCAATAACCCAATAATAGATACGCATAATAATAACAGCTCATGTTACTTTATTTGGTAGAATCACAGCATTTTATACCACTATTAGCAAATTATTTCCATCATTGATAAATTGGTGATTGGTGATAATGCCATTTTTAATTTCAAAATATGATTACTACCATTTTTTTTAAAAAAAATTACAATATATACTAAAAATGGCTCAAGTTAAATAGTACAAATGAAATCTAAATGGATATTCCCGTAATTTTGGTTATCCCTTTGAAAACGGTAAGAAATGGGAAGAAGACAGGCGTGTAAGGAAATGGGGCCAAAGCCCACAAAACTAAAGCGCAAAACAATAATAATGCACCAAAATGGCGGGCCCCACCCCCAAATCCTCCTATTTCTCACGCGCCTTCTCACTTCTACTCTCGTCACTTCCGATTCCTTGGTCAGGTCAACGCAGCAATGTCAAATTGATATATGAGTAACCGAGCACATTTTAAATTTTTTATGTTAAATAAGCATACTAAATGATATAATATTTATTAATTAATTAGTGAAATAATATAAATAATTTATTTAGATTTTATAAAAAATTATTAAATAATTAATTAATATCACATCATTTGAGATAATTATATACAATAAAAATTTTATAATGTCTATCATTACTCATTTGATATATCCATATAGGAAATAGTAAGAATTTATCTTATATTAATAAATGGCTATGAGTACAATTATTTGAAGAGTTTATATATATAGATTTGATTCTTGCCCAAGTTATGTGTTAAATAAAATTTGAAATTTTCTATTTCTAATTAATTACAGCAATAGCAAGTTCATTTTTTATTACAGAATAAATTATTAAGTCGTTCCATTATATATTACTATTATTATACAACAATTAAGGAGAGGAAAAAAAGAAGAAGCAAGGGCGCGTGGTTTGAATGCGCGTTGGAGGACAAACCTGCTTTCAGGAAACCAAAAGTAATTATCGCTATTACATTAGAAAGTACTGGCGGTTTTTCAATATTTCATTACACACCTAGCTAGTAGCTACAAGGAGGAAAGCTACAATAACACCAGATGTTCTCTTTGCTGTCAGAATCCGAACCCCTCAAAAACTAAACTGAATGAAAAACACTGCCAACCTCTTCACCCTCGACACTCACCACCACTTCCCCCTCCTCCCTTTTTAGTAAGCTTTGCAAACAACAGAAGCTGTGGAATCACTTCACTAGTACTAGTAATCTCGATTACCTTTGCTTCGTTCAAAAAGGAAAGGCTCTGCCTTTCTTCTTCATTTTTTTTTTCTGGGGCTAAAGTTCTTTAACGAACAGGCTGCTTGCTAGCTGTTCCTCCTCCTCCGAGGTATCTCATTTGTCTTTTATTTTTTTGTTGCTTTTGGGAAACAATGTCTTTGCTCTCACTGTTTGTCGCTCTTGTTTCATTTATTTTTTTTGACACTTTTTATTTTCTCGGTTTTGTTCTGTTTGGTTTAATATTTTGTGGTTATTCTGCGATTAATAAGTTGTTTGATATTTTCTAGTTTGGATCTAATTTAGAAACTTTTTTCAGTTGGGATTTTGTTCTTTAGATCTGAATGACTTGAAAATGCAAATGTGTTAGCCTTATGGGCAAGAATCAATTTTGATCAATGCTGTGGAAATTGCAACCGTTTTGAGGTTTATGTCAATTGTATGTATTTGCAAGGGCTGATTTTGTCATTTTTGTTCATTAGATAATTCACTGGCACTATCATTGTTGATTTAAGCGGTTGATGAAATCATTTACTTCAGCCGTCTAACTGGTTTTACATTTTTCTTTGCTTGTTCTTTATCTGATGGAAGTGTTTGAAATTGAAACTTGTACCCGTATTTTATTTTTTTTCAGAAGGAAGTCATCTTTGCAGGCATGATGGTTTATTGAACATTTTTTTGAAATTTCTGGTTCCTGTCAATTTTTGATATAATGGTTTGTTTGTTCTTGTCATATGAAGTGGAAAAATGTAATTGTTTAGTAAAAGCATATATGAAATCAGACATCTTTGGATATGATGGCAATTTATAGTGGATTCAAGTTAGGGAATATTTGAAATGGACTTATTTGGAGAGACATAACTGTTGGCGGTTGGCACCTCGAGTGCACGAGAGTTGGTTGCGCACTAAAAAACATATCACTTAAGTTATCTCTATTTAAGAATGTAGAACTATTGAAGGAGGTTACGATTTGTTAGAATTGATTCCAAGTTTTGCAAGGTGTCCAAATTTTTCAGTTACACAGGATGAAATGGAATTATTTTTGTCATATGAAAGGCGTGTGAAAGTTAGGTTTGCAGTCTTTATTTTAGCGGCCATATGCATGTTCAAATCTATTTACGAAAAGATAAATCTATGAACCTTTCCTTATCTCCATTGCAGCTTGTAGTTTTCTTGGTTTTGTTTGGTTTCTAAACTCCTGCTAGATGTTGACTTGACTTATCATGATTGTGCAGTGTTGAAATAGTAAAGTATTCTATCTGCCCAGTGAGAAATTGACGCGACACTCCATGATTGTGATTGCTTAACCATCCAAAAATGGAAAAAGTATCTCCGGATTGTCCATACCCAGGATGTTTTTTTTGTGTAATGAAGGAAGGAAATCCAAGTAAACGCAGGGCAAGTATATTGAAATTCTTCAGAGAACTTCCCTCACAGGATGATGATGGTCAGGTTCTCCCCATCAGTGGTCTTTGGAACACAGCCATGGCTCATCCGAATGACCCTGAATTCATCGAGTTAGGAATATTTGAATGCATGGCTGCACTAATATGGAAGGGTCTGAAGAATCGTCGTTGGCTTTCTCATGACCAGAATATATACATTCCTTATTATGCGGCACACATTATTGGATCCTACACCATGAACATGGAAGAATTTGCTGAAAGTGCTGTCCATGCCGGGGTAATCCCTCCATTAGTTGAACTCTTGAGAGGAAGGTTGACTTGGGTTGAGCAGAGAGTGGCAGTCCGAGCTCTAGGGCACTTGGCTACGTATCCGAGTACCTTTCCCACTGTAGCAAGTCATGCTGAAATCCTTGAGCTCTCCATTCAACTAGCAATGAGTTCACTGGAGATTGTTTATTCACATTTTTACCAGTATTTTGATAGAAGGCTGAGTTATCATTGTGATCTACTTACTCGTGGCATGGGTGGTGTCGAAATGGAGTCCAGGAAGGCAGAGGAATGGGCTAGTCAGTTGCAGTGCTGGTCCCTTCAGCTCATTAATTGCTTTGCTTTTAAGCCTGAGTTTCTTCCTGCTATATGCAAACCTGAATTTCTAGCTAAATTACCAGGCATGTGGGGAGGACTTGTTAATGAAAACTCGCCAGCTGGTATCGGTTTATTGAGAACTATTTGTCATCATAAGCTTGGTAGGGGACCTGTTGCTAGTTGCCCAGGCCTTATTGAAGCATTGTGCAATA
Organism: Citrus x limon; assembly: GCA_034663535.1. Taxonomy (NCBI): domain Eukaryota; kingdom Viridiplantae; phylum Streptophyta; class Magnoliopsida; order Sapindales; family Rutaceae; genus Citrus; species Citrus x limon. Next base: position 29,198,980 of record CM067997.1, read on the forward strand.
TTGCTCGCTCTTCTGATGATTGGCAGTATATGGCCATTGACTGTCTTCTCTGGTTGCTCCAGGACCCAAGTACATGTCATAAGGTATGTTTCTCTGATCTTATCTGTTTAGCTCCAATCATGGACAGATTTTCTTTCTTTCAGTTGTGCAATAAAAGAGAAATTTATCTGAAACATTGCTAAGTTGGACTAACTTATTTATTTTATCTCTGAAATGTTTGCTAAGGACATATTAGCTAATGTCTATGTCTTTTTTTTTTTTTTTGGTGGTTAATTATATCACTTATTACTGTTGTGGATCAGAAACTGTGCTTTAATGCTGAAAACCATTTGCGCTCTGCGAAAAAGCTCCCTTTCTAGCAAATCTGATATCATGAGGCTTTGCATTTAGGTTTCTATTATTTAATTTTTAGGAAAAGTTAATTTTAAGTTGCTACAGACTTAAGGAATATCCATTTAGATAATTAATAAAAGGGTCATGCTGTCGCTTTCCATTGTGTGTTAAGAATTTTAAAAAATGTTGATAAGCAGTAAACATGATCTCATCATAAAAAGTAAATATATTGCTTAATACACTGACTAGAATTCTTTGAATGATATGATCACATTCGTTACCATTTAAAATATGCTTAGGACGCACATGAACTTAAATAAAAATAACCACTTTAGGCATGAATTTCTCCTTAAAAAGTAAAATATATTCCAGTGCCTACTTCTTTACATTTTAACTTATCACTGACTGGTTGCAATTGGTTTTTGAATGTGAAGGTGATTGATAAGGCTGTACCAACTCTTATAGACCTTGCAGAGATCACAAATCTGGGTGATCACAAAAAGCTTGGGGATTCTATAGTTAATGTTCTCCAAGACTGTATCCAATTACAAGGGACAGTACGAAGCTCTCCAAGTAATCGCAGTAAAGAACAGATTGAGGAATTGTTAAATTCCCGTCAGAGATTGAAGTGGGAAAAGAATATGCTAAAAGAGGATCTTCACATTAAACAGGCAGCAGCTCTAGTGGTCAAGCTTGAAGGAAATTCCCTGTTCTCAGCAGGGAATATATCTGGAGCTGCATCAAAATACTCTGAAGCTTTGGCATTATGTCCGATGAGATCCAAAAAGGAGAGAGTTGTTTTGTATAGTAATCGAGCCCAGTGTCATCTTCTGATGCAACAACCATTGGCTGCCATAAGTGATGCTACGCGTGCACTTTGTCTTCACAACCCACTTAACCGTCATGCCAAGAGCCTGTGGAGAAGAGCTCAGGCTTATGACATGCTTGGTTTAGCTAAAGAGAGTTTGTTAGATGCTATTCTGTTCATTAATGAATGCTCTCAGTCAAATGACCCTGATCTTTCACTGAGGCAAAATAAGGTTCCTGACTATGCTGAGAGACTAGTCAAGAAGCAAATGCGTGCAGCTTGGTTATTTAGAGAGGCCGCTATTAAACATGGGGGCGTCCATGGTGAAGGCAATTCTGGCAACATCTATGGCCATGAAACCGATGATTCAGAGTGGGAGACAGCAAGCGAAAGTGATATTGGGAATGATGGAAGAGATGAAATGGGTGATGAAGATGATGATAGTGAGTGGAAGAATGATGATGAGAGGAAAGATAAATATGATAAGCCGCCAATGAAAGGTAAACCTCTATATTTCATTGCTCGGTAAGCTTTTGGTGTATAGGATTATTTAAGTCAGAGCATCTGTAACAGGTTATAAAAAAAAATTGATACATTTTTGTACTCATATAAATCCATCTGATGTGTCAAGGAGTTTTCCTTGGTCAACAATAGTCCCATTTGGTTGAAGTTTATTTTTCATTGGTCAAAATCTTCGTACATGAGATTAAATTTTCATGTACACCCTTGATAAAGATTTAGGCCAAATTGATAAAGATTTAGGCCAAATTGATAAAGATTTAGGCCAATTTGTTGCCATCAATAATAAAGTTGGTGAACACAAGTAGTTGATGGAGATAGGTCTAGCTTGGGACTTAAATCTTGTTCTCTTGCACACTAACCTAAAAAAAGGCGGATAAATGTATTGAACTTGCATTTATCGTCATTTATTTCATCTTAACTCTTATTGATACAATTGTATGTACTAGCGCTAGCAACTTGTTTGTGAACTGTGTTTCTTCCTGGTGTCATTTCTATGTATGTTTGTTATATATATTTTTATTCAACCATTTCTCTTTTCTTGTTCAGCTTGATGCTGACTACTGCCTTCTTTATATCCGGCGGATGTTCTGTAATGTGTGCATGTTTGTTCGTTGGCCTCCTAAACATTGTTGTGGTACAGACATGAACCATGGATGCCATGTGCAGCTTGCTGAAGACGAACCCTGAATATGGCAGGAAGGAGCAATCATTCATAAATGTAAATTGGCTTTGGTTTATGAGTTAATTTTCAGCACCTCTTGAGTGTGAAACGGCAGCTAGGATATCTTGCTTAGTCTCTTGGGAAGAAGTTTGAAAATAAACATGGTATTGATCAATGTTTTTAGCAAGTATAAACTTGTTTAATTAGTTTCCTTGTTTGTTTTCCCATTTTATTATGTTGATTTCAAGTGTAGGAAATGAGCCAAGTGTGAGTACAGAGGAGGGCTTTAGTCTAGGTGATGTGAAGCTTTTTTAATCAGTTTGAATTTGAAGAGTCCTTGTATATAAACCCCAAGGGTTTTTTGGACATTGAATCATCTACATGTGACTTTGATATTGTAATCTTCTAAAGGTGGTTCCTTTGCAATCAACTTTTGGATTTTCCATTAAATCTTTGTTTGCTTTCTTTGGGCATGTATTGAGACTATTGACCAAAATCCAAAAAGTTACTGCAAGATTTTATTTTAGAGATAAAAAATTACACACTCTAAAAGTATCTTGATGAAAAAACTATCCTCCTAGAGCATGCATCATAATATGGAATATGTTTGTAGTCTGTATTGAATATATTTTATATCTAGCTACTGGAACATGTCCGAAAAGGGCTCGAAAATATGGTGAACCTTCAAATTCCAATTGCTATTATGCCCTTTTTGAGAATGTTAAAAGTACTATCAAATGGTTGATTTTTTTTTTTCGGTTTATATGTAGCATTTGGTTGGTGTATAAAAATATAGCAAGATTACACCCTTGGAATAAAATAAAAGTAGGTTGAAAGCGGTATCAAATTGTACTCGGGATTGCTTTAATAATAGAGGACGAGGGTAACTAGTGACAGAAATGAAAGTCTAAAGTTTAAGTGAACTAAATAATCCAAAGAGTAAAGGGAAAAATCAATGTAAGAATTGACTTGCAAGCTGCAACGTGTATAAATGCTTTCATTAAAGACTCGCCTAATGCCAAAAGTACTATCTGATGACTTGTGCGCTTGAATGTTTTTGGTAGGTGTTGTTTTAAAAGTACTTAAATGCAAAGCACTTTTACTTACCTTCTACATGGATTGAGGGAAAAGTTTACTTTCTTGGGGTTTTCTAAAATTGTTGTTATGAATATTGTTTAGGGGTGGCAAAACAAATAAAAGAATATAATTTGAATTGAATCATAAAAGAATTAGGTCTAAATTCTGTTAATTTGGATTTAATTTATTTATGAAATGAATTAAAATCTCAAAATTTAGAATTGATTCGTTTATTAAACGAATATTCAATTCGATTTGTTTAATTTGTTTAGTAGAATTAATAAAAGAATCAAATTAAATCTAGATTCATTCACTCTTCATATATCCTAAACAAACGAGTCCATAACGAATCGAATTGAATATGAATTCATTTACAAAAATATAATTAATATAAAAAATTAAGCAAAATAAAATATAAAAAAACCACAAATTTAAGATCCTACAAAATAGGGAAAAAGATTGTTAGGTCTCCACTGTTTGGGGAAAGGGACGTAAAAACTCTAATTTATATATATATATATATCCCTTTTTCATTAATAATTCCATTAATTTTAACGAAAAAAATAATATTGTACACTTACAATAAAATACACGGAAAAGGATTATTAACCCCCTGACATTGGGGGAAAGAGACATAAAACTCCTTAATATTTTTAAACAAGACATATAATGCCTTTCCATTAATAAATTTCGTTTATTTTAATTGAGAAATGGATATTATCATCGTCGTTGTCATTGTCATCATTATTGTTATTTACTAATGTCATTATTATTGTATTAATAATAATATTATCAAATTTTATTTATTTATTTATTTTAATTATTATTAGTATTATTAATGTTGTTGTTGTTGTTAAAATTTATTGATTTTATTATTTTAGTTACTCTTTGTTATTGTTGTTGTCATTATTATTATTATTATTATTATTATTATTATTATTACTATTATTAGGGATATTATCAATTTACTACCAAAGTTTTGTGCCGTTATCAATTCACTACCATTCCGTTAACAACGTTAAAAATTGGCTGATGTCATAAGGGCATCCAAGACATTTCCAGCTGTAAGAGAAAAATTGTTTGTTAATTTAATAGATAAATTATCATTTTCCTACCAAGTTTTTAGGAGAATTATCATTTTACTACCGAATTTTTTGGGGAATTATCATTTTACTACCAAACTTTTGGGGGTAAAATCGACTTTTAACTCAATTTTCGTTAAACTTTTTCTTAACGGAATGGTAGTGAATTGATAACGGCGCAAAATTTTAGTAGTAAAATGTACTTTTCGACAAACCTTGGTACTGACATGATATGTCAGTAAAACTTTAGTAGTAAAATGATAATTTCCCTTATTATAATTATTATAATTACCATTTTCTCAATTAGAATAAACTAAATTTATTAACGAAAATGAGGTTATATGTCTTTTTTTAGAAACATTAGGGAGGCTTTTGTCCTTTTCTCCAAATGTTTGGGGACTAACAATCATTTTCCCTGTATTTTGTTATAAATGTACAACATTATGCCTTTCCATCAAAATAAATGGAATTATTAACGAAAAAGGGACTTATATTTCTTTTTTAAAACGTTAAGTAGTTTTTATGTCTATTTATGTCTGATGGGGACCTAACAGTGGTTTCTTATTGTCATTTATAATTACTATATTAACATTCAAACTTTAAAAGATTTTCATATATTTTCAAGAATAAATTAATAATTTAGAATAATGAACGAGCAAATCATATTCCATCCATTTATGATCTATTTATTAAATAAATTTTAAATTAATATTCTCAAATTCAGATTGCCACCTCCATCATAAACCCATTAAATGATTCTTGTTGGATGGGTTGTGTCAAACGGTTGCTTGTACTTTTTATAGAAGTTTTCCACACCATTGTCCAAATATGTGGGAAAAATTATGGATATTTCTTCAAGTATTTATGGAATTAAAAGTCTTATCTCCAATTATATTTTTTATTTATATGTTTCTTAGAAATTAAGAGTTTTTCGTAGAAATTAATATGTATTGTACCAAAAATATACGTGTTCAATCATCGGTAGATCTTAGATGGTAATAAATTAAATGGGAATGTAAAACATAGATTTTAAAAGGGAAAATATATACCGTCCACTAGGGATGGCAAAAATCCACATGGGGATGGGTACCCTCGGGGATTTTTCCCATTCGGGGAGGGTATGGGTATAATTTTATACCCAATTTCTTATTCGGGGAGGGGATGGGGAAATTTTTTTACCCAATTTCTTATTCGGGGAGGGGACGGGGATGAGGTGAAATTCCCATCCCCTACCCATTTTCCCATTTTAATTTTTAATTTTATTTTAATTTTTTAAAATTACTAGTAAATAAATAATAAAATTTAAATTATAAAATTATAAATATTGGTAAAAATAAAAAAAAGATCAAAATATTTATATTATTAAACTTTTGAGTCTAATTAACTAATTAAAGTCCTAAATTTTTATTTAGGAAATTAAAAAGACCGAGTAAATTCTATTAGCCCAAAAATTTTTTAATTTTAATATTCTTTAAATATTTTAAACTTAAATCTATTTTTTATTTATTTTTAGATGTTATAATTGCCCACAGCGAATCACAATTTTAATATATAATCTAATCTAATATAATATTTGCTCTTGACTTGCTCCGATTTAACTATTGTGTTGTAAAGGGAATAGTCCACATTTATAAAGTGCCCACGCCACAATTGAAAAAGTTAATTTTGAATATAAATTCGATTTTATTTATAACAATTTTGTATTAGACTATTAATTTGTTCATGATAGTTTGTAAAAGAAGTTTGTATTCCTTGCATGCTGCGTTACTTACTAATTTAATGTATGTGACTTTTGTAGTGGATATTAATGTAAGATATATTTCGAACTTTACTTTTATTTGAATTTTTTATTTTAATATGATTAACTCAAAATCGAAAACAAAAAAAAATGTATTAGTTATTCGGGGATCGGGGACCCTCGGGGATCCCCTGTTATTATTCGGGGAGGGGATGGGGATTCTCTCAAGTAATTCTGACGGGGACGGGGACATACACAAAATATCGGGGATGGGTATGGGGAGATTGGTCCCCTCCCCTCCCCTCCCCATTGCCATTCCTACCGTCCACTCGTTTTTTTCAATTTTTTTTAAAATACATAATTCTTTTTTTTTACTGAAATCTACATAAAGTTACATTTTATTTCACTTTTCCACTTCCGTTTGAAATCCGTTAAGAACATTAACGAAAACTTAAAAAAATGACCATTTTACCCCCCAAAACGAAAATAACAATTTTACCCTAAAAATTACCAAAAATAATCATATTAAATCTAAATATTTTTCCCATCAGTCAATAAAGAAATTAATTCCACAACCATCAAATACGGGTTTTTTTTTTAAATATGTCTGTAATTAGAATGCTAAATTATAACAGTAGTATTAAAAATAGTCAAATCTCACAAACCATTAATTGAATTTAAGATAAGTAGAGTTTTATTATTTATTGAGTTATAATCTCTAGTAGTTAAGATTTTTTTATACTTCATTAACATACAAATAATGATATTAATCATTAAATCTAATTATTTTTTTTATTTTTTAGGTTGAAATTGTAATTTTTATTTTGGGGGTAAAATGATTATTTTTTTAAGTTTTCGTTAGTTTTCTTAACGGATTGAAGTGAAAAAGTGAAATAAAACGTAACTTTAGGTGATTCTAGTAAAAAAAAATTATATGTTTTTTAAAAAATTAAAAGAAATAGATGGAACGTGGATATTTTTCCATTCTAAAATTTCTATTTTTTTTTTTTGGCTCTTTTTTCGTAGTATAGAAAGATCTGTCAGAAACATTAATGTTAGTTTTGCGTGGATAAGAAAAAGTATGTATCCTTTGTTTGACGCAAAAGCCAAAAACCTGCGTATTGACATCTTCTAGCGTGTCGTTTTTTCCATTCAAACGCAATCGAAACGTCATGACTCATGCTTTCGCCTTCGGTAAGCGCGCTTGCAATTGGCAATTTTGCATTTCCTAACCCCGGCGCCCACACGGCCCACTCTCCCACGTGGCACCTCCTTGTAATTTTTTTTTCCTTTGTATTTCCTTCCTTATACGCACGGCTACATTTCGATAACTATTGTATCTACACAAACTACTAAAAAAATAATAATTACACTTTGATTTTTGTCCCAAAGTTGTCCAATTTGTTACAACCTTCCCCTAAAATTTTTTGTTCCCATGTTTGGAATTGGGACAATTTTGAGCCCATCTTTATCTTATCTTTCTTGTCTATTTTGTTTCTTATCTCAATGTTTTTTTTTTCATAAATAAGTTTTTTTTGTAATTTTGTTCAAAATTCAATTGTTTTTAAATTTTATTTTGTTATAACTTAAATTCATAAAATGTAAATTAACTTAATAATTAACATACAGAAAATCTACTCATTCAATGCTATTTATTCAAAGTAAAAAAAAAAATAGTGCCTATATTTTCATCTATCTATCATTTGATCCAGTTAATTTACGTATTGTTATTTTATTCCCATCCATAGGCCACAAAAGCATCTATATATACTTATTATATATGTATGAAAGCATATTGAAAGCGTGGCCCATGTATATGTACATTATACACTAATATATACACATACATAAAAGCATATTGAAAACATGAAGCAATGTGCCACTTTTGACCAAACAATAATTTGGGCTCTAGTATAAATAAATTCACTAAACGCTAACAATACATTTCTTAATATTGCAACCTACCAGCTGATTTTTTTATTTTTTATTTTTGCCCTAATTCTTTTACTGAGTGGTAATGTTAAGTGACGCTTTGAGATTAATTTTATAACTTCAAATGAACTAATCACAAACATTTATAAAATTACAATATGTATTCAGTTATTTATCATAGTGGGTGAAGCTAATGGGGAACGCAGCATCCATAGGAATGTAAAGAGGAAATCATTTAATTGGATAAAGTTATTTTTATTATTTAAAAAAGACTAGCGGAAAACCAGTAGCAATTAGCAATAATGTACCCCTTTTTAGAAACAATAATTTGGGCCTAGGTACAACTAAACACCATAAATGCTAATAATAATTAAAAAAAAAAAATCACTCTCTATTAGCATATTTCAACCCGTCGCGTGGTATCTTCGTTTTTAATTTTTATTTTTTTATATCAATTTATAAATAAATTGGGAAGTTAAAAGTTCCGTAAAAAGGTAGATAGGCATTCCTTTGATTAGATTCACATTTGCATAAATTGCATTCACATCATCATTCACTATAATAATAATAATATCATATCATTCATCACGGCTCCAGGACGAACACATAATAAACGCACACGCATAGCGGCATAGGTACGTAAGACGGCCATAGACGCACTCTCTCTTCTTCTTTCTATCTCTCTCTCTCCTCGTTCTTCGGAATTCTGTTCGGTTCCTTCTCTCCGGTTCCCTTGGGCTCTTGGATCCGATTGCGTTTTGCTCTTCATTTCCGATGCGTCGCCGTTTCGACTACTTTGGTCGGTTCACGGTACGGATAAGAACAAACTCGCCAGTATCTTTTTTTTTTTTTTTTAAAAAAAACGAATTAGTAGTGTTAATGATTATCTTCTTGTGAGCTGCCGAGAGTTGTTAGTGTCGTTGTTATTGTTGTTGTGTTGGTTGAATAAGAAGCTTATTGAAGATAAGTAAGTTGAGTGCTTAATTTTAGTTTGAATTAGATGGATGGAACATTGAAAACGATAAATCAGGTGAATACTCCTGCTGCGTTTGGTGCTACAGAACTTTGAATTCGAATTTTACGTAATTTTTGCTGAATTAGAATTTAACGAGTTTTTTAATAATTTGGAATTTGTTTTGGATTTTGATTATTCTTTTTTTTATTATTTAATATACGCTAACTCGGAATTATACATTCTTCTTCTTCTTCTTCTTCTTCTTCTTTTTCTTTCGTCATTACTATCTTCGACTGAGTTGTATGTATATTTTATTATCGCCTGGTCAACTCGGTTACTTGATCTTGCAGGCGTGTCATCCATGATTGTGGAGGATAGTTATTTTGATAACGCCTAAAAGTTTTGAGGCATATCTGCCTGCACGAATCTCTTCTATACTCTATAGTTTAAATCTTCAGTTTCATAGAATTATGTACTCTCGCCGGCTTCTACATTTTATGGATCATGGTTAACACTTAACATTTTGGTAGCCTTAGGTGCTTGGTACATTTTGATCTTGAACTGTAAGGAACTGTTAACTTATTTGATCAATGCAACTATGTTTTTTATTCCTCTATACATTGTTTTGTTTACCATGCTTTTTGTGATGCTATTTTCACGGTTGTGCTTTAGCATTGTATTGCAGTTGTCATCTTAGAACCACTTCTCTATACTTTCCAGATTGTGTTGCATCTGAAATCGAGAGGAAACTGTACCAGTGGTTGGTAGTTGCTAGTTGGCGAAGGTTCATTGTCAGTCATGCCTTCTCTTCAATCGTTGCCACTAACTGAGCATGGCCGGGGTATTCTATCTTCGAGAAGGTATTAACTGTTTTATTGTATGTGCTTTTTCTGGATAATTTGTTAAATATGTTATTTACACGTCTGCATCGTGTGGGACTCATTTCTATTGGGTGTATGGTTTTTGGCGCTTGCGTGTGTGCTGTCTTGATGTAGTAGTATTGACAATTTTTTTGATGACTGCTAAGCTCAGTGCCATGGCAATCTAACAGCTAGGTGTAGGAGTGTAAAATTTTCTAAATTCCTTTCTGGCTCAGCTTGAGGTTGCCTTTTGAAGTTTGAATCTTGCTTGATGGAAGATTGAGACCATTAGTTTTTGACTGAGCTGAGATCCATCATGTTAGTAGTTGGCTCTTCTAAACTCATTTGCACCCCCTATGAATGATGCTCAAAAGAAAACCATTAATACTAGATCTAACTTTCCATTTTCCATTCTTAATGAGCCTTCTTATATTTCTTCATCAAATTTTAAATTAAAGGGACAAAGGACTGTAACTTTTTCTTTCTTCCGGGACTGGAATACTTTAGCTCACATGAACAATTTAGTCTGCCTCGCATTAGTTTTATATCTTGTTAAGGTGCTATTTGAAAAAAAAAAAAAAAAACTTTTTAAGGTAGATAACCTTTTCTCCCTTGATATATTCTACTTATATTTAACTGATAATTCAAGTCACAGTATTGAAAATTTTCCCCCATTAGGATTTATTTCTTCTAAATTTTAGCTGTCACATTAATAAGTTTGTAATTGTGTGTGATTATTTTACTTTTCCATGTGCTTAATTTAGTTATAATTTTGTTACTTCTAATTTTTTTTAAATTTATAAATTTTCTCTCTGTAACATTTTGGAGTGCTAATTCCTTCTATGTCTAATGTATTCCTGTGGCAGAAATTTTCTTAATTTCAATCACTCTACTTCTTTGTAAACAATTTATTTCATGATGACTCCTTTCACTAGTGAACATGTTTTATTTTATGGTTCTACAGGAAAACTATACTGCTTGCCAGTGGTATCTTAGTTGCTGGTGGGACTGCTGCATATCTGAAGTCTCGGTTCAGCAGTAAAAAGCCAGACGCTTTTGGTCATTATAATGGACTTGGAGATAGTGAAAGGAAACCTGACAAGGCGGTTGCTAATCGTAGTAACATAAAGAAAGCTAATCAAAAGAAAGGAGGGTTGAAGTCACTTCAGGTCTTAGCAGCAATTCTACTATCTGAGATGGGCAAAATGGGTGCAAGGGACCTTTTGGCATTAGTTGGCATAGTGGTAAGCCTTTTGGCAAATGCTCTTACATCATTGCTTTCTTTTAGTTGTTTTATTTTATATTTAATTAGGAATGTCATATTTGTGAATTCTTATGCAAATATACTGACTATTTTGTTTAGCTTAAGTTTAGCATAAAGAGAGTTAGATAATGTAATTGAAAAAGGGTCAGGGTTTATTGTAAATGATAAAGGCATCAATGTTTTGAAATATTCTCCATAAATGCAGAACGTTAGGTGTTAGAGACAGAAATAACTTGATTATACTTTATGCAGGTGTTAAGAACTGCTTTGAGCAATAGATTAGCAAAAGTGCAAGGATTTCTATTCCGAGCAGCATTTCTTCGACGAGTACCATTATTTTTCCAGTTGATATCTGAAAACATCTTATTGTGTTTCCTGCTGTCAACAATGCATTCTACTTCGAAGTATATTACTGGAACTTTAAGTCTGCGGTTTAGAAAAATATTGACAAAACTCATCCATACACGTTACTTTGAGGTAAGCGGGGTTGCTGTTGTCAACTGTTGAAATGCACTAACTATTTCAGAAAGTTTTCTCTCATTTTGTTTATTGGCCTTATATTACTTGAACTTTAAGTCTGCAATTTAGAAAAATAGTGACAAAACTCGTCCATACACGTTACTTTGAGGTAAGCATGGCTGCAGTTGTCAGCTGTTGAAATACACAATCTATTTCAGAAAATTCTCTCTCTTTTTGTTTATTGGCCTTATATTTTTTTCAGAACATGGCATATTACAAAATATCACATGTCGATGGCCGGATTACTCATCCTGAACAACGAATTGCAAGTGATGTTCCTAGATTTTGCTCAGAGTTAAGTGAACTGGTACAAGATGATTTAACTGCGGTTACTGATGGTCTGCTTTATACTTGGCGGCTTTGTTCTTATGCCAGCCCAAAATATGTTTTCTGGATACTGGTAAATTCTGTTTCATGTGTTTTATATTCATAGGGGTTGATATCATTTTTTTTATCACTAATTCTTTTACTGCAGCTGATGTCCGTTCTGGCTTAATACGATAAATGTTGCAGTTTGTAGTTCACTACTTAACTTAATGCTTTCTACTAGGCATATGTATTGGGTGCAGGGACCATGATGAGAAACTTTTCTCCGGCTTTTGGGAAATTAATGTCCAAAGAACAACAATTAGAAGGGGAGTATCGACAACTTCATTCTCGGTTAAGGACCCATGCAGAAAGTATAGCATTTTATGGTGGCGAAAACAAAGAAGAATCTCATATTCAGCAGAAGTTTAAGGCTCTCACTAGGCATATGCGCGTTGTCCTTCATGATCATTGGTGGTTTGGCATGATTCAGGACTTCTTATTGAAGTATCTTGGTGCGACCGTCGCTGTTATTTTGATCATTGAGCCCTTTTTTGCTGGAAATCTGAAACCTGACACTTCAACATTAGGACGAGCTAAGATGTTAAGCAATCTAAGATATCATACCAGCGTCATAATTTCATTATTTCAGTCCCTGGGAACTCTTTCCATAAGTTCAAGGCGGCTTAATCGTCTGAGGTATTGGTTTATCCATTTGGCAAAGGAAGTGAGATGTTGGTTTTTTCACCAAAAAAGGAAAAAAAAAATAGCAGGGTGAAAAATTTAATCAGTTTTTGTCCTGCAATTTTATGTTACTACAATTGGTTTTTTGTTATATTCAGAAAACATGACTCTACAATTGTTTTCTACCAAGTTTTCACCTTTCAGTTCCCTATGGAAAGCTTTATACGTATGGCACCCTGTTGAAAATGTATAAATTGAAATAGGTAAATGTTTCCAGTGAGATCACAAGGAAGCTATAGAAATGAGTGGTAGTGCATTCTAGATTTCAGATATAATAGGGAGTCTGTCATCAGCATTGATTATTTCTTTTACCTTCTCCCTCTTCAATATGTGATTGTTTCTTTTATTTTTCTCCTTGTTTTCCTCTATCAGTGGTTATGCTGACCGCATTCACGAGTTAATGGTCATATCAAGGGAGCTAAGTATTGAAGATAAATCTCCGCAAAGAAATGGAAGTAGGAATTATTTTAGCGAAGCCAATTACATAGAGTTTTCTGGTGTGAAGGTATTTGAAATATTTTGGATTACCTACATTGTGTTGGAATCATTTTTATATCCAATATTCTTAAAAGTACTTTCTTCTAGGTTGTTACCCCTACTGGTAATGTTTTGGTGGAGAATCTGACTCTTAAGGTTGAGCCAGGATCAAATCTTTTGATTACAGGTAGTTTTTTCTGACTTATAAGAGTATTCAAAGGTGCTTGAAGCATGTTCTTCAAGGACTCAGCTATGTTTGTGATTCTGACATAATTTCATTGTCAAATTTACCGAAGGCCCAAATGGCAGTGGCAAGAGCTCTCTTTTCCGAGTTTTAGGAGGCCTTTGGCCTCTGGTTTCTGGCCATATTGCAAAACCTGGAGTTGGTTCTGATCTCAATAAAGAGATTTTCTATGTGCCACAAAGACCGTATACTGCTGTTGGGACACTGCGCGACCAATTAATTTATCCGCTTACCTCAGATCAAGAGGTTGAACCACTCACACATGGTGGAATGGTGGAGCTGCTGAAAAATGTAGAAGTTTTCTTATCATTTTATTGATTCGTTAGATAATATTGTATTTACTACCAGATTACGTGAACTGTCTGTGACAGTATTCTTGGTGGATATTCTGCTGTCCCTTTTTCTAGGTTGACCTCGAGTATTTATTGGACCGTTACCCGCCTGAAAAAGAGATTAACTGGGGTGATGAACTATCGCTCGGAGAACAACAAAGGTTGGGAATGGCCAGATTGTTTTACCATAAACCTAAATTTGCAATTCTTGATGAGTGCACAAGTGCTGTGACAACTGATATGGAGGAACGTTTTTGTGCTAAAGTTCGAGCGATGGGAACTTCATGCATAACCATATCGCATCGTCCTGCACTAGTTGCATTTCATGATGTGGTATTATCATTAGATGGAGAAGGAGAATGGCGCGTTCATTACAAAAGGTTGGTTTTCTGTGTTAGTTCATCTGCTTTATTTGTGCGTCTACTGAATGGGGGATTGGATTTTTACTTATTAGACTTACATGAACTGTAGGGATGGTTCTTCTGTTGTAACCAAATCTGGTATCAACATGATTAAATCTTCTGAGACAGACCGCCAAAGCGATGCAATGGCAGTTGAACAAGCTTTTGTCACAGCTAAGAAGGTTTGAAAGTTGAACTTATTTTGGTCTTATGATTTTATTTTAATTTCTTTTATTAGAACAATTTTTGTTAGGGTCATTGTTTTGGATGGCGTTTTGTCTAGGACTCTGCTTTCTCAAATCCAAAGGCCCAGTCATATGTATCAGAGGTGATAGCAGCATCTCCCATTGCGGATCATAATGTTCCATTGCCTGTCTTTCCACAACTCAAAAGTGCTCCAAGAATACTGCCATTGAGAGTGGCTGATATGTTCAAAGTATTGGTGAGTGCCTTTATTTTTAACTTCACTGTTTCTATGGTCTTGGAGTCTTAAGGCTATACACATGACTTTTTGTAAACATACCTGTCTTGACGTGCAAATTGCTCTATTAGTTTTATAATCCAACCATGAACATACACTGTTTCCCCTAAAATATCTTTCATTATTGCTATTTTCCTTGTTTGAGGTTGCTATATTTGAATGAGGCATGCTTATTTGTTTTGTCATACATGTCTAAAGAATTAGTTAGATGTCTGATTGATCTTTCTACCCCTTGCTTTCAGGTACCTACAGTATTTGACAAGCAAGGAGCACAACTACTTGCTGTTGCTTTCCTTGTTGTCTCAAGAACGTGGATCTCAGATCGTATTGCCTCATTGAATGGTATAGTAGATATTTTGTTTCTGAGGCCCCCCCCCCAAAAAAAAAAAAATGGTTTTCTAAATATATGCGTATAATATTTGAGAGATTGCTTTCTTGTTAATGTTGCGTTATTTTCATAGGAACTACCGTGAAGTATGTTCTGGAGCAGGATAAGGCTTCATTTGTTCGATTAATTGGTGTTAGCGTTCTTCAAAGTGCTGCATCCTCTTTCATTGCACCTTCGATAAGGTTCTCCTGATCTTCAGTAGAATGCTTCTTTTTTAGACACTTGAGTTTACACCCAAGTGTTTGATTTCTTGGGATTTTTTTTTTTTTTCACTTTGTTCTTGTTTGCGAATACTGTGAACAACATGGTATGATCAGCAGAAGAATAGTATCTATGTTTAGCTCTAATTATTCTTCTGGAGTTCTAGGAGAAGCCTTTTCATTTATTGATATTTTTTCTTGTTTTGCAGACACTTAACTGCCAGGCTGGCCCTTGGATGGAGGATTCGTATGACTCAACATTTACTGAAGAGCTACTTGAGAAAGAATTCATTTTACAAGGTAATCAGATTGAGTATGAAGTGATTTATGCTTTTGGACATGGAAGGCATTGCATAGAACAGATTAACTATTTCCATCAATAAACTGAGATTGATCTTGCATTTACAACTTTTATGCAACTTTATTTTGAATATTTTAGTCAGAAACAATTGTAAGCTACTTTGTCTCAATTTTTTTATTAGATGTTTGTTTGGATTTCAAGCCATTTTTTAGTCAATGCTGAATGCATCTTTTTTAGGTTTTCAATATGTCGAGCAAAAGCATTGATGCGGATCAGAGAATAACTCATGATCTGGAAAAGTTGACTACTGATCTGTCAGGGTTGGTTACTGGTATGGTCAAGCCATCTGTTGACATTCTATGGTGAGTACTTATGCTGATTTTATTTTATTTGCCATGATATCTATTACTATATGGTTGTAGTAGGATTCAATGATCAATGATAAATCTCAATATTGATTCAATTTAAAGGTTCACCTGGAGAATGAAGGCGTTGACAGGTCAGAGGGGAGTTGCCATTCTGTATGCCTATATGTTACTTGGTCTGGGGTTTCTGCGGTCTGTTACCCCTGAATTTGGTGATCTGACAAGTCGAGAACAACAACTTGAAGGAACCTTTAGGTAATTTCATTTTCATTTTACCTTCCTGTGTTGCTGATGCTGAGTTTTAAGTGCATGTGTGTACCTACTCATACATAGCAGTATATATGCAAGCACGTATTATGTTTGCCTTAATGCTGTACATTTCTGTATATGTTAAATTTAACTTTTTTAATTTGCATAAATTAGGTTCATGCATGAAAGACTGCGTGCTCATGCTGAATCTGTTGCTTTCTTTGGAGGAGGTGCTCGAGAAAAGGCTGTAAGAGACTTCATTCCTACAACGTGTCTTATCTACTTTATTTTTATGCCAGATGGGTTCTGTTAGTTGCTCAATGCTTTTGGACATCATGGATGTTAAGTTCGAAATATGCAAAGGTTTTGAACTTGGAAGTTTTAAGTGGAATAGTAGATTTAATTGTGAAGGTTGCAATTACCACTGTTGTAAGTTTTCTTAAAACAAAATTGAAGTGACCCTGCAATCCCAATGATGTGTTGTTAGAGGCTTGAATTTAGTCATGAGAATGTGAGCTCTTTCTAAAGTGTCCGCATGATGAGGATTCCACTTTTACAATCTTATGAACCCTGATTAATTTATTCAGATTTTATACATCTTTTTGTTTAAAGCGTTTGTTATTGCTTGTACCTTGTTGGCATTTATTTGGCAAATATGAGTTGGCAGACCTAATGGATTTGGTTCACCACTAGAATTCTGACCCTGGTAGATGGAGAAGAAATCACAGGCCTATGACTTCCATTGAATGCTGCAGTTGAACTTGTGTGTAAAAATTGTTGATTCCTATGCTTTTAGTTAGTAGTTGGTTTAAAAAGTCACAGTTCACTATGCTTCAAGGAGGGAGCCATATATTGTAAACTATGCTGTCAAATGGCCAGTGGTTAATTGACTGCCTTCCATTTGCTTCATTTCTGGAGAGTAAATGATCATGCTATTTTGTAGGTAGAGGGGTCGTCTATAGAATTTCTCATGTGATTCATGGTCCATTAAGGCTGACCTTTTCATTACTAGTGTGTTGCTGGTAATAATTTCTGCATCCTTGAATTTGCATCTGTTGTATGTGGCAGATGATTGAATCACGATTCAGGGAGCTTCTTGAACACTCTTTGTTGCTTTTAAAGAAGAAATGGCTGTTTGGCATACTCGATGATTTTGTCACAAAGCAACTCCCTCACAATGTGACTTGGGGATTGAGCTTGCTGTATGCCATGGAACACAAGGGAGATCGGGCCCTAGTCTCCACTCAGGGTGAGATTAGGATGATAATGAATCTGATTCACTGTCTTGATTCTCATCTCTCGTCTATTACACACGCGCATTGTATTGCAATATTTCAGGTGAGCTGGCACATGCCTTGCGGTTCCTAGCTTCTGTCGTGTCTCAAAGCTTTTTAGCCTTTGGCGATATTCTTGAATTGCATAGAAAGTTCGTTGAGCTCTCTGGCGGTATCAATCGAATTTTTGAGCTTGAAGAGCTTCTAGATGCTGCACAGTCTGGTACACCTTCTCTATTCTTTTTTCTTGTCACATGGCAAGGCTGTAGGTCTGTGTTCATTGTTTAATCTTGATGCATATCCTTACATGTACTGATGAGGGGTGGAACAGTTTCAAGTGTTCATTTATCATTTGGCAGGCAAGTCTCTTTGTGTGTACTGACTATTTGCTTAGATGTGCTCGTAATTCTATATGGAATCTTTTGAAAAATATAAATGTCATTCAAGGGGAAGCAAAGTTATTTGTTGGAGTGACATCAATAGCTGAGGTCGTGATAGTGGGATTTGAAAGATAGGATGTATTATTTATTTATTTTTCTGCGGATAATGAACAACAAAGATATGTATTAGTAGAAGAAGGGGCGTGCCTATTTTATCTGCTTTCTTTTGTTTGAAATGTGTTCTACGCCAAAATTTTGTCTTTCTTACATGGTGATGATTAGTTAGGTCTGGCTTGTCTTTTCTGCCTAAATTGGTACATAAGCAATGATCCCCTTGTAATAAGTCAGTGAATGCAGCAATTTTCTGCTTTGCTTGAATTTTTGCATGACTGAGATCCTCGCAAGTATCTGGGCTAACAAAGTTGTATGTCATACAGGGGATGATGAGATCAGTGGTTCGTCGCAGCACAAGTGGAACAGTACCGATTATCAAGATTCTATTTCCTTCTCCAAGTTGGATATTATTACCCCATCACAGAAACTTTTGGCTAGGCAGTTGACATTTGAAATAGTTCCAGGGAAAAGTTTGCTTGTGACTGGTTAGAGAATAAACTTCCTCTCTTATTTTATTTATTTAATTAATTTTTTTTTTATTATTACAGTATACAAAGTAATTTTTGTTGTTTTATATTTCTATACAAGATTACATCCGAGATGTCTGTAACTTTTTCAGGTCCTAATGGTAGCGGGAAGAGTTCTGTTTTCAGAGTCCTTAGAGGTCTTTGGCCTGTGGTAAGCGGAAGCCTCACTAAACCATCACAGCATATTGATGAAGAGGCTGGATCAGGTTGTGGTATCTTCTATGTTCCCCAGCGACCATATACATGCTTAGGAACCTTGAGGGATCAAATTATTTATCCACTTTCTCGTGAAGAAGCAGAGCTGAGGGCTTTAAAGCTGCATGGAAAAGGTAAATTGTGAGCATAAGTAGCAATGACCATTGACTTTCAATAACTCTTCTTTATACATAGACAGTAGTCAGTGAGTTACCTGTTCTCAGCTTGATACCAATTGTTACTGAACTTCAGGTGAAAAATTAGTTGACACCACAAACATTCTGGATTCATATTTGAAAACCATTTTAGAGAGTGTCCGATTAAGTTATTTGTTAGAGCGAGAGGAAGTTGGCTGGGATGCCAATCTAAATTGGGAGGACGTTCTTTCTCTTGGAGAGCAGCAGAGATTAGGAATGGTGAGTCATTTGGTGCTTATCCAGCTTTGTTCAATTAATAAAATTTCAGAGCTAGACTGGTTGATTTATTGCTGTTTGACGTTATTTTTTCCCCCCTTTTCCTACAAGGCACGCTTATTCTTTCACAAGCCTAAATTTGGCATCCTTGATGAATGCACCAAGTACGAGACTAAACCCCATGTTTTATGTTAAAAGTTCTAAGAATTTGCTTGACAATTATCTAATGGCACTTTGGTTTTCCCTTTTTCCCCCCCCCCCCCCCTTTAATTGACAGTGCCACAAGTGTCGATGTTGAGGAACAACTTTACAGGCTTGCAAAGGATATGGGCATCACATTTGTTACATCCTCTCAAGTAAGTAATGCTGTAACCATGTTTTAAATGCGCATGCAACCTTTGGTATGATATAGTTCTTGAGATGCAAGTTGTGATTTGCAATTGTTTAGTAGTGAAAAATAGCAAATAGTTTGGTGGATTCCAAGGAAATGGATACTCGTTATGACTATCAATGTGATATGTTAAACTGACTGTTTTTAACTCTCTTTTTACATCTCAGCGGCCTGCCCTAATTCCATTTCATTCATTGGAATTACGGCTTATTGATGGTGAGGGCAACTGGGAGCTTCGGACAATTAGTTAATGAAACTGACGCTAATTATTCGTTTGGAAAGATGGTGTATTGGTTTTTAAACAGGACCACCAGTGGGGTAAGGCGGAGTTAATTTCATCATTCATGAATTCATTAACTTGATCGCACATTCCTAATCATGCTTATCTTGCTCAAGACACAAGGTAGGTTTGGAATATGTCAAGACCGGTATCCGGCTATCCGCTTAAGTAGTCGATTGAAATTATATAGATCTTCATTGTATACTGCAAGCTGTAGTTATTTGGCTCCGCAGGGCCCAAAAGGAGGAGAGCCAAATACAGAACTGTAGTATTTTAGTAACGTCAAAATCAAGATAGGGATAGTAGTTATATTGAAGCATCAAAAGCGTCATAATTCTGTAGTATAAAGAAATTCACTATGTACAGTTTCTTTTTTCTCTAATTGGGCTAATTGAATTCATTTTGCCCATTTATGTTGTAAGAATTTCATTATTAATAATTTTGATGGCCCCGTGAATAAAAATCTTAGGGCAAAACATTTTTTTTTTTTCTGCAGTAGCTCGGTGAAGAGAAAGGTTTAATCGTGCTTTTTCTTCATCTTTCTTCTCATGTGGCTTTTTTCATCATTTTGCCCTTTTTTAATAGGGCACAAATGAAATTTACTACTTAAAACACCAATTTGTTCAGACTGATATGCCATTGCTACTTATTTCATATAATTATGTATCTGTAATGAAGTAGAATATTGTTCCAGGTATTAAGTTGTGGCATTAAATTCAAATCTCGTCCTAAGCGGAGAACTGAATTCTCTGATTCAGTTTTGCATTCATCCAAACTCTTTTCATCGGAAGGCATGGATTACAAAATCAACAGCAAATCAAATTATCTAGACATCAGGGAAGTTTTGCACATGGTAAAGGAATCCCTACCCCCCGCCCCCCCGCCCCCCCCCCCCCCCCCCCCCCCACCCCCTTCCTTATTTTGTTCTCGGAAGAGGGTGAAGGAACCTATTAGTTATTGAAAGATTGATAATTCGTATGGAAGGGGTAAAAGACGATTCGCATGCGTGGAGAGTTTGCATGAATTTCATGCAAATTGTATTGCCAAGTGGATGCAAAAATGTCACTAAAGCTGCCCTCGGGTGTTGTTGAAGAATTTTTCTATGGGTGAAACGAGAGTGTGAAGTTACTAAAACTGTGAACCTAGCACTTGTGATAATACAATATGAAGATGTTAGTGTATATATGACTCATTACAGTTGTCAATTTTTATATACTAAAGGATCCAACAAGATTGAGTGGGGTACTGCACATGGATTTAGTTCTCCAGCAACTAGCTATGAAAGATTTTGTTTCATATTAAAAACCCTTAGATCCTTGATTTTAATAGGAAATATATCGATAAGCATCATTCTTTTCCCAGGCTAACGTGTCAACCACAATCTTCTTTCTTTCCTTCAACTTTCTTGAACATATATAAAACCTATATAACAATCAAATCATGCATCTATGCCCATTATTGTATGTGTCAAACCAAAATCAAGTGGCAATCGATCAATTAGTGGCATCCCTTGAGTATCTCCAACGGATATCATTATCTCTTCTTTTCAGTAAGCCTATGAGTTGAAAAGTTTGAAAACCTCGCTGTTTTCAAATAGTAAACATGCATGATACTAAAAGATTTTGCTACAAGGTTTCATGGGTGGTAGGTATATTCACTCGTGGTTCGGCACTCAAAAGATTCTCTCTCAATTTGCATATCTCTGCTTGCCAGTCCAAAAGCTAACTTACACATGGTTTTAAAATACATCATCAAATTGTGTCTCAGTATATATATATGATTGTAAATGTCATCATGAGCAATAGTTCTCATTCAAAAAAAAAAAAAAAAAAATACATCATCAAATTATTCACGGTTAAGGTTATATTCACATATTAGTTTTAGGAAATACTTCTCTAACGAGGACATTTTTATTTTAATAAGATAAACAGATCACTAACAGATAAAAAAAAAAAAAACAAAATTTTCAGTTTATTAATAGATTAAAAAAATTGTCTTAAAAAAAAAACACGCGTGTGTGTGTGCGCACACGTGTGCGTGTATGCATATGTGCGTGTTTAACGGGTCATACATAGCCTGACCTATTCATACAAGAAAATAATTTTTAAAATGTGACAAATGTAACATAATTTTGTTTGATAAAAAAAAAGGCCAATATAATATAATTATTAACTGATCGAATAATTGATCATGTCATCAATAAATTAGCATGTTAGAATCTTTAAATTCTAAACCTCGACGTGATAAGTG
Source organism: Citrus x limon (assembly GCA_034663535.1). Classification (NCBI taxonomy): domain Eukaryota; kingdom Viridiplantae; phylum Streptophyta; class Magnoliopsida; order Sapindales; family Rutaceae; genus Citrus; species Citrus x limon. The sequence continues at coordinate 29,221,043 of CM067997.1, forward strand.
AACAAATAACAGAGAATCTATATGTTTAATAATTTAGTTACTTGTGGTGAGTTTAAACCCTCTAATTATTTTTGTTATTTTTATGTCGAGTTGAACTGTCGTATAATTGATTGTCACCATTTGCCTTCGAATGATGCAAAATTATGTTAGTCAAATCTAGGGTTGTTGGCCTCACTAAGAACCGTAAAGGATAAATTCCTTCTTCAATTATAATAAATAATTGAGTGAATGTAGTATTTTTTTTTTTTACAAAATGTAAATAAAATAAATGTCCCTCGAATATTAGTGGAGTAAAAATCTAAGTAATGCTTCATAAGAACTAATGTAAACTAATTTTAATAACCTGATTGTAAATATTAGTAGTATTTTCATATTATATAAATTATAATTTGATTGTAATAGTGTCAAAAGAAAGGGAAAAAAAAGTTCCTTTAAAAAAGGTTCCTTTATAACATTATATTTTAAGGTAACTAAGACTGAAATAATACAAAGATAACTAGGATCATCATCTTGAGCATGCTAAAGGATATACACCACAGCCTAGGAAATGATATATTTATGGAACTTTCCAAGTGGATATCACATTTTCACATTGATTGGGCATAATACACCTTTTTTTACATGACAAGTGCATCTAATTCTATCTCAATCCTAAATAAGGTCAAATCAACTCTCCTCAACGCATTTAACCCCAAATCCTATTCAAAAGCCGCCAACTTGCAAAGGGATAGATTAAGATCTCCATCCTTTCCAGATTCACAAGAGTTTACTTTTTTATTAAATATAATCTTCTACATAATCTCACATGATTCACTTCATATTTCACGCCAATATCGAACTAAATTATAGTATCATTCCTAAATCTTGATGGATTTTAAAACGTAAATGCTTCCCCACTTTACATATTTTTTAATGGAAAGTAACCCTCCCACTTTCCTATTTATATAACCCCATAACCCCAACACCCTCTTCACAAACAAGTTCAATTCATTGCTTTTTCACTACTTTAATTTCTCTCTTTGTTAGTTTCATTCAAAAATCTTTCGCAATGGTTGCTGCTCCTCGAAATCTTTCTTCACTTTCTTGTGAACTAAGAATCATAAAAGCTAAAAACACTGAGTACCTCAAATCCACAAGTGGTAGCCTCTTTGTTAGATACTATCTTTCGGCAGGAAACAACAAGAGAATTAAACTCAATAGCCAAGAGATCTCTTCAGATTCCAATCTCATTTGGAATGAGTCTTTTTCATTGGAGTGTCTAGGCACCGAAGATTCAATCAAAGAGCTTAAACAACAACGTGTTGTTTTTGAGTTGCGGTGGCGAAAATCATCGGCAAATTTTCTCGGGAAAAAAAGCAAGTCACAGCTTTTGGGCAGAGCTGAAGTACAATGGAACAAGGTTTTTGAATCACCAAATATGGAGATAGAGAATTGGGTGATGATGGTTCCAAAGATTAACAATAGGGTTTGTGAAGATGTTAAGCCTCCTTCATTGCAAGTAGCAATGAAGGTTGGAGCTCCAAAAATGGTGGAAATGGAGAAGAATATCAGAAATGATAGATTAAAGAAGTGGGATGAATGTGGATGTGCTAATGGTAAAGCTTGCAATTGTTCAGATTATGAAGTATTTGCTCTTATGGCTGCTTTGGAGGCTATGTAGGCTCAAACTCTGGGAACGTGGTTCGTAATGAGTAAAGAATAGGCTCTATGTATATATAGTTGGTCTTAGCACTAGTGATTTTGATTAATTTCTTTTTTCCCATCCTTGTGGGCTGCTTGTATCTGGTGAATATCAGAATGTTGAATTGAATTATTTCCATAGTTTGCATTTGTTTAATGAAATTTTGAAGTAAGTTAAGATCAAATTTGGAAAAGAAATCTCCACTAGATTCTGCATCACAAATGCTTCTTAAGTGTTATCGTATTTGCCACTTCGGCCTTGGTCGGAGTGGTGGGCTGCTGCATTTGTGGGGGCTAACGTGCTTATTTGTTTAATATTTCAAAATTTTTCTCTCCCTCGTGCAATACGAGTGGAGTATGGACATCCCTCTTCTGTAAGGAATTATTTGTCTGGGCATGTACTTCACAGAATTCAATGTAATAATATAAGTCCCAATCATGTATTTCTGATTGTAAATATCAGTGTAATATATATGCTATAATAGCAGTTGTAAATATCTATGTAATGCAGTAATATGATGATTAATCAGTATTAAAAAAAAGTGTTATCGTATTTCGGGGTGTTAAGATTCGGTAGGTCTTAGTCCTAGCTTTTAGATCTCGAAACGCCATGAAAATCGTCTTACTCTATTCATTTATTTAATGTAAACGAAACAAATATTCTCGTTATTTTAATTATGGTCATAACAAAACTTTTTTACATTTTTTTTTTCAAATATTGATGCTTTCATGTTTCAATAGAAACTTTATGGTAAAACTCCAAGCGAATAACTTACTATTCATGTAATGATAATTACTCAATTCTGATCCATGCTTAAATATCACATGAATTGTTTTTAATATTGATTACACATCAAATTACTGTATTACACATATATTTACAATTGTTGTTACAATAAATTATTACATTGATATTTATAATAAAATATATAACTAACTGCTATTACAGCAAATCATTACACTGATATTTTATAATTAGATATATAACTAAAATTTACATTATTACACAGATATTTACAACAGCTATTACAGCAGATCATTACACTGATATTTACAATAAGATATATAACTAGTACTTACATTATTACATTAAATTTTATGAAATAGATGCCCAGACAAATAACCCTCACAGAGGAGGAATATCTCTACTCTACTCGCATTTCGAAAGGGAAAAAAACTTACAAATTAACTTTATACAATTATACTTAATTGAGGAAGGTTAAGTCCATGGGGATTCGAACTACTATCCTCATAATCATGTTTAACTTGGAAAGTAGTGGTTCACCATTGGACTAAAGGCCGAGTGTCAAATATCATATGAATTAATCAAACAAGATAAAGATTATTTGCTGAATTTGAGGTTTTGGAATTTTATGTCGCGTGCGTATAAATGTATACAATCGATTCCTTTTAAAGAAAACAAAACAACATAATGACCACCAACAGGACTGTAAATTTTACTATAGGAAAAGTTAAAAGTAAATTGCAACGTGAATCGAAATTATTTTAGTTGAGATTTTAGGTTTAGGATCAAGAACTATATATCCAGATTAATTTATTTCCATGTGTTAGCATTTAATAAGATTGCAGGAGGACATTTCAAAAGCATGAATTAATTGTAGTGGCTAGGCAATAAAGTGACAACCAACGATCTTTTAATTTCCTTTTGGTTCCATTTGTCTGTGCATTCCTTGATTATTTTATACACGGGACCATTTCATCAAATACCAAATTAAGTTAACCATCATCAGTGTTCAAACAATTTATTGTTTATTAGAGTTTTCACTTTTCAATTCATTCATATATAGAATTGTCTGCCTTGACCAATTGACCCTGGTTTAATTTTTTTTGTCGTATGAAACAGAAGAATTAACGGAGCTCTACATATTCAGAAGAATAATGATATTTAAGTAGAAAAATGTTATAAAAATATGATCAGAACGGATGAAATTAATTACCTTGCTAATTAAAAAATTAATAAAAGTGAAATTAAATTAAGGTCGGGCTTATTTTATTTCTATGTGTGTTCAGTCTCTTTAATGTTTTTAATATTTTTTGGTTTAAAAAGCATTCATTAGTTGGGTAGTAAAATATCTTCTTAAAGATTTTTTTTTTTTATTACATGAGACTATTGCTCAAATTACAACTCATATTACATGAGAATATAACTGATATTTACAAATCAGACTATAACTGGGACCAACATACATCAATACTAATGGAGCGCTGCCCAGATTTTAACCCTCTCAAATATTCGAGGGATGTCTACTCCTCACACTTGGGTAAGGAAGCAGACTGCCTTCACTCAAATTTACTTGAGGAAGGAAGACCCCCACAATGCATTGTGGGGGTTCGAACTGCTGCTCTCCAAGTTGGAGAGCAGCAGCTCTCACCACTCGGGCAAAGGCCGAGTGTCTATCTTCTTAAAGATTTAGAACACTTAAATATGATCTATTCTAAATATCTAACTAAAGCAAAATTATCTAATATGTAGATTGAATTTTAATGTATTTCACTACTATTTCTTATTGAAATTATCAATAGATTGTAATACGATTTTTTTTTAAAAGAAAATAAACATTTATCCATCTTATGGGACTTATTTTATATGTGCTAAATTATGTAGCACACAGGGTTATGATCTTACATACACAATATGATATGGAAACCAACTTTTTTAATTTGTCTAATAGGTAATCAATTTAGCATATGTGTGTGTGTGTGAGTGTGTGGTTTTTCCCAACAAAAATGAGAGTCCATAATTAAGTTTCTTAACTCTCAAATGTGTTATTTGAATATCCTTTTCACTTAGCCGTTAGCATACATCTTCCATATCTAGCATAATCTTAAACAAGACTGATTCCAAATTAAGTTGGGGTTTTACCATTTGGTTTATGAGGTTTTACTATTAATCATTGAAGATGTTTAATTACTATTATCCATCCAAGAAAATCACTCACTAACTCACCAAGATAAAAGGTTTGTAATTTGTGATGATATTGGAAAAATAGAAAATGGACACTAATGAGATTGAATTAAGCATTGGCTTCAATTCTTTTTAATCAATTAGTACTATATTCATTCTTGTAAGTTTCCCTAAAATTGTCAAGAAGATCATCCAAGTGAACTCAAACCTCTTATATATACCACTTCAAGATACTAATTACACCAATTAAATTTCACCCTACTAAATTCAAATCTCTTACTACATTATCATATCTATATAAATATTAGAGTGAGTTTAGGTTTACTTAGTTGAGATACTTAGTTTGTATTTCAACTGATGTGTTATTAATAGAATTCAAATCTCTTACTACATTATCATATCTATATAAATATTAGAGTGATGCTAGGTTTACTCAGTTGAGATACTTAATTTGTATTTCAACAGATGTGTTTTTAATAGAATTCAAATCTCTTACTACATTATCATATCTACATAAATATTAGAATAATGATAGGTTTACTCAATTGAGATACTTAATTTGTATTTCAACTAATGTGTCATCAATAGAATTTTAAAAATGACAAAATTTAATAATTAATTAACTATTATTTGAGCCAATCAAATAGTAATATATATAAAATTTGGCACATTATTTGGGATTCAAACTAAGTATTCCAATTGAATATGCATATTATTCCTATAATTATTCATATTAGTAAAGATTAAGGAATATCTACCTTCTAAGTATGTGCCTGTATTCTACCTGACATTATTTTTCAAAATAATTCTTCATTTTAATAATAAAAAATGGCTGAAACAAGTATTTGGTTGTTATTCTTTAGAACAAATTCACATTTTGCAAAACAAAAAATATGCGTTGATCTCACTTTTACAATATAAATGTTAAAATAATTTTAAAATATTAAAGGAACAAAAATTACACCCTTTCCAAAATCGACATGAGTTGAAGTAAAACAGAAATTTTTTTTTTTTTTCTAGTGCCATTATTTTCTTAATAAATTGAGTTGCCATTGCATATCAACTTTACCTGTAGATATTAATATAAAAAATAAAAATAATAAAGAGAGCCCACCTATACTATATATAAATATATTATTAATTGCAATTGCCAAAAACAAAAATAAAGGGGAAAAGAAAATGAAAGCGAGTACAAAAGGTAGTTAATACTCTCGAGCGTAAGTGATAATTATTAATTAAAAAAAAAAGGTTTGGTGGATCTTTTTTAGCGTCTCAAAAAATTTGAAAAAATAATCCGCAAAAAAATATCTTCAAAAATTAACAACTCTTTTTCTTCCATTTCTCAGAAGACCCGGGCGGAGCTCAGCAAGCAAAAACGAAAACTCTCTCAGTAGTTCACACTCTCTCTCAGGAGAACTCAAATGGCCACACCAGTAAGAAAGTCACACGTGTCCACCTCCGACCTCCTGACGTGGCCCGAAGCTCCTTCCTCCGATTCCTCGCACCCTCCCGCCTCCGCCCCTCGCTCTCACCAGGTACTTACTATTGTTATTGACATTGCCGCGTCGTTCCTCCAATTTGAATGAAGTTTTAGTTTCTTGATTGATTGATGGATCTTATCTCAGCCGTCGGATGGAGTTAGCAAAGTGCTGTTCGGAGGTCAGATTACTGATGAAGAAGCTCAGTCTCTTAACAAGAAGTAAGTCAAGTCACGTGAAGATCTGTTTCTCAAAACGCTCCGGTTTGCGTACTGCTTTGGCGTAAAGCTTAGTTTTTCATTTGCTTGTCACAATGGATGAATGTGGGAATCGGATCTAGTTGAATTTTTCATCTAATTTTGATTTATTTAGTTTCGCTTGGTGGAAGTCAATTATTGAAGATTAAGAAGATTAAGAAACTTGATTTCAAGCTAATTACAACAATATAATTTTTTTTTGTAACTTTATTGTTATTATCTTTTTTTAAGGGAAGCCGCTGATAAAATAGATTTTAAAATGTAAATGATAAGAGATTTAGTTTAGTTTGAAATATTTTTGTTTCTTATTATTATTATTATTATTATTATTTAAAAAATTAAAATAAAAAAGAGTTATTAGACCTGTTTTATTGTTTTTAATATTACATAGTATTGTTTGTTGCCTTTTAAGGTTTTATATATAATACTTAAGGGAGGGTTGATCTGATGCATGCCGTCATGGATCTTATGGTGCATGGCGGGACGCATGTCATGATCTCATTTGCAGGGCTGTATTGTGGCATGTATCATATATCATATCATAATTCATACTTAAGGTGTTTCTTTTCTATTTTAGCAGTGAGTGAGAGACTAAATGAACAAAAGGTAAGATATTATGTTTTGCATCCAATATCTCAATCAATGGGCTTTTGGCTAAGGGAGATGTATTAAGCAATCGCATTTTTTTTTTTTTGGGGGGGCAAAATATTTGTGATTTGGGTTATCTTAGTCTGTGATGATTGTCATACAATTTTTTACTAACTTGATTAAAGAAGCTTTTTGTTTTTCAACTTAATAACTTTGCTTCATTGTTGCATCTTGGTGTATATCACCCATATGGTGAGCAACTTTTTTTTAACTGTCAGTGATTAACCAGACAACACCACGTGCTAGTGTTGTTCACCATAACGTGGGCAATATTGCCTACTATATCATTACTACAGATAAGAAACTCATCTATGCTTTGGGCCTGGAAAAGTTTGAAACTTTTAAATTAGTTTATAATGCTGCTTGAGTTTGTTGTTTAATACAAGGTCTTGTCTCTATTGTCTTATTCATACAAGGTCTTGTCTCTGTTTTCTTATTCAAACATTGGATTGCATAATTTAGTATTTGCATCATATAGGGTATATTCGCACTGTGATTTCTAGGTGCTTGCGGCTGCGGTTATAACTTATGTAATTTCTTCTAAAATAGTTCAATGCGATGAATTCAGGAAGCCTTGTTCAGGTTATAAACTAAAGGAGATAAATGGCAGTGGCATATTTGCAGCCAATGGTGAAAATGGTGCATCAGAATCCGATGCTGGCAATCATAATAACAGAACATCCGTGCGCGTTTATCAGGTATTATTATATTCAGAGTTCAGTAGATGCATGCATAGACATCAGAAATTCATCATGATGCCAATGCAATTCTTAGCTTTTGGCGATTTAATTTTCAGCAAGCAATGAATGGAATCAGCCAGATTTCATTCAGTGCCGAAGAGACTGTTTCTCCAAAGAAGCCTACCTCTGTACCAGAGGTAGCAAAGCAGCGCGAGTTAAGTGGGTCACTGCAATCTGAGTCAGACTTGAAGACTAAAAAGCAGATATCAGATGCAAAGTTCAAGGAGATTAGTGGTCATGACATATTCAGCCCAGCTCCTGAAATTCAGCCTCGATCATTGGCTGCTGCACGCTCCTTGGAATCAAAAGAAAGTAAAGACATGGGGGAACCTGCCCCCAGGAATGTGCGCACATCGGTCAAGGTTTCCAATGTGAGTTATTTTTGTCATGCAAGGAATTTTTTGTTCTCTCTATATTCAGTCCATTTGAATCTCTTCTTTTGTTTTTTAAAAAGGTTGCATTGTTTCTATTGAAGCAATGGTGAATCACATGTCAATTTGAAGGCTTTCTTACATGAAAATTGTCTGTAAATAAAAGCAGTTCTGTGAGAATGATTTTCCTTCTTCATCGTTCATAAATCTTATGGAATGCCTGGAAATGATTATAGAATTTTGGACATTACACTTTTCATCAAGCCAAAGGGAACTTGGTTTTTCTTACTCTGTCGTGAGTTCTTTTCTTTTTTTATTTTCATATCATTTCTATGGTACATAATTTCACTATCTATGTTCTTGCTGAGCTTTGCTTTCGCTACCGATGAAATTAAATGGGATTTAGGACAATTCTAAAAGGCCTCCATCTCTCTTTTCTTCCCTTTTCTGTGCACTTAATAGTCTTTGTGCTGCTTTTGAGCACAGTAATTGAAAGAAGATGTTCTTCACTCCCATTGGATTTCTCTTTGCTACAGCTGGCTTATACCAGATGTTTTAGATTAATCTTAGCTTGATGTAGTTTGCTTTGTGTACCGTACCAAATATATATTTTTCCATTTTGAGGTTGTTTGCTTTGGGTATTGTACTGAATATATATTTTTGCATTTTTCATTTTTCCAGCCTGCTGGTGGTCAGAGCAATATCCTGTTCGGTGAAGAACCTGTAGTCAAGACATCCAAGAAAATACATAATCAGAAGTTTGCAGAGCTGACAGGCAATGATATCTTTAAGGGAGATGTACCCCCAGGATCTGCTGAGAAGCCTCTAAGCAATGCTAAGCTGAGAGAAATGAGTGGCAGCAACATCTTTGCTGATGAAAAGGTAGAATCCCGAGACTATTTTGGTGGTGTCCGCAAGCCCCCTGGTGGTGAGAGCAGCATTTCATTGGTTTAACTCCCAAGCAAATTTGTTATGTTGCTTAATTATCAGTAATCGTGGGTTTCTATGTATTCCTCATATGGAGATGCCTGTGTTTTGAAGGGTAAACTGCCTGTAATGCTGGATTATGATCCAGCATAGTGCGGGCGTCTGAGTGGTGGATGTGGATTGTTGTGTTGCATGTATGTTAGGTCTTAACATTTAGATCAGAGCACTGGATGGTTGCTAATTGAGTTATTTAAATGATGTTGTCTTTCTGAGTATAGTTTCTTATGTTCTGTTCTAGACTTGTCCATCTTGTTGAATAATTAAGACCCACCATTGTCATCTGCCCGATGATTTGGTTCATTTGAGCATGGAATGGAGATCTGGTTAATGTTCCTGTTTAGCTCATAGCTGTAAAATTGAAGAGGCAGAGGAGAAATTCATCAATCAATTTTTCTTCCCCCAACAACTGCTAAGAATTCTGAAAGTGCAATACGGATGGCCCAAAATGGCCATCATGATTCCTGGGAGTAAATTTTGCCCATATTTTGGGGGTATACACATGGCCCAAAATGGGCATAGACCTGGCTGGAGTCCAAAGTGCAGTTATTCAGGCTGCGCTCAGAAAAGTCAACATTAAAGTAGTACAAGGCATTTCAACAATTTATGTATACGTCCATTTTATGATGCCATATTCCTTTCGACTTTGCAAAATTTAGCTTACTTGAACATTTGAGAATACGAAACAAATAAATACACGGCAAGTTAGCTGCAGGAACACTTTTTAACACCTTATTCATAACAAACATCTCTTAAAATCTCTTAAAAAACAGGCAAGAGTGCATAAACATGGAACATGCTACACACAGGATGAGCATATAAAGTAAGTTTTAAACAAACAATAACCAAACCATAAACTGTTTTCATATGAAAGAAAACTCTACTGATACAAAAGCATTGCTCAAGCATCTCCATGTCCAATCAAAGCAAGAAGCATTCTCTCATAGTCTCCAGAAGTGTCGCCAGCAATTGCCTTTTCCAGAGTGACAGTGTTGCGTCTATGGTATTCCTCCTTGATACGTTGCATATCCACCTCAGCACGAGTGGTGACGACTCTAGTAAGACCCCATTCGTCTGTCCCCAACCCGTTGATGGCCAATCGGAGAACCTTCGCGAAGTGTTTCTCAGGGTATGTCAAGCACTTAATTGCCGCTCTCAGCAGTTTGAGGTATTCATCATTGGGATCAGCCTTCAAATCCTGCAAACAAATAGCCAGTTACCATCTGGAATTTAAATAAATTATTCTTCGGCATCTCTAGGCTACCAAATGAAGTTGAATCCATTCACAACATAAGATGGTTGTATTTTAACCTTGGGTGTTCCTAATTACAGCTGGTGAAAGTCATGTCAATACCTTGTTGATGGCATTTCCAAAAGTATCATTGTAGTGATTGAGGGTCGCATTTATCTGTGCCTTGCTCCTTGTAGTCAGAATCCTGATAAGCTCCTCATGAGCATAATCCTTGTCTGAAATCTTGTCACGGAGAATCTTAGCCTCAGTTCTTGCCAACATCATGTTCACATCTCCTCCATCATATCGAAATGTGCTCACAAGAGGAACCAAAAGCTGCAAGGTATCTATGTTTAGTAAACAATAATCTACCATTTCATTGATTGCATTTATTAGAAAAGAAACTAATTGTTCTATGTTTTGTGGTTGCTACCGCTGGTTTCCTTCAAAAAGCATTTTATGCCGACTAATATAACTAGGGAACAGAAAAAACTTCAAACTTCTGTATTCAAATGTGCTTAAGATACCAATAGCTATGTAATTCAACAATTATCACCAGGGCAAAGAAAATTGAAATTTTGATTAGGGGAAAATCTAATTAACCAGTGACTTTGAGGCTGAAGGATGTACCTTGCGGAAGTCCCCAGATGTGTGATATGCAACATCTTCCTCTAGGGATTTCTTGTAACGAGCATGGTAGGCCTGCTTTGCAGCAAATAGGTCTCTTGAAGATCTAGTACAGGCAATTTCCATGAGAACCCAGTTGCTTAAAGTGAATCTCTTTGTCGCTTCATTTGCCAAATAAGCATCACGCTCAGCAGGAGTCAATGTCCATAGCAGTACAGATCTCTGCTCAGTGCAAGCCAACCGGAAACAGTTGTTAGCAGAGAATGGAAGGTAAGATATTGGAGAACAACAATAAGACTTTTTTAACAGTCATTTTTGCTAAATCATAATGTTACCTCAAAGTCACTTGAAAGCTCTTTGTCCAGTGCTTTAAGAAGGTCTTCCCCATAAGTTTCGTTGTAGATTTCTCGAATCAACTTGCGCTGAGCTGCATTTCTGTGAGCCAAGACAGATATAATGAGGGCCTCATTCGTGCCCCATCCTGCAAACATACCATTAAAGAAAGCAATCAATTGCTTGACACACAAACAACACTTCGCAGGCAACCAGCATTTTTTGTGCTAAATAGTAGTTCTCAGTCTTCCAATAGAAAAAGCCATTACAACCAAGATACAAACAGAGACTCAAATCCTTATATCGAGGCAATAAGTTCATGTGATGACACTGAAAATTTTGATCTTTAATTGGTTAGTACAATCAAAATAACAAAGGGAGGGACCTACACCATATATGAGATAATATAGGTAATAGATCTTCATACTAACCGATCAAACACTACATAATCCCAAATGATCACCCTGTAAATTTTTTATTAGCTCTTTCTTGATGACTCCAAAAGGGTCAAAAACAAGAACTTGATCAAGATCATTTACAACACGTGAAATGGTAGTCGATCATCGACCACATCGTCTAAGATTCACTCAAAAGTTCATCAACAACATCGATTCAAGAACAAAAACACCAAAGACAATGACACCGAACGTTGTAATAACAAACAGATCGGATGAAACATAGATGATAAAAGTAATGACGTCAAGCTAATGTAACATCGAATCCAACACAAAATATGAATGAAAAAAAAAAAAGGAAGACCTTGGAAGGCTTTGTGGAGTTGCTCAGCATCCTCAGCAGCAGAAGGGGTCTGGGTTGGCACTGTAAGGGTCGCCATTGTCGATTTGTTTCAGCGTTTTTGTAAAATAGAAAATTGACGAGGCAGTGAAGATACAGGTGACTGTGGCGAGCTCATTTATAGGCATGTGTCAATTTTCACCTGACGTAAATAGCATCCAGGTCCCTTATTTGTGAGATAATCATAACTCATGATATAATTTGTAATCATTTTAGCAAAAGTCGCTACATGGTACCTACCACATTTCGTTAAAAAGATAAACAATTTGAAATTTTTGGTATTTTCTGGTAATAAAAATACCGAATATGTTGTTTGGCTGAAAAAAATAATTTTTGTTTGTAAAAAATACAACATTGTAAATGCATAATCAAAAAGTGATATGCATATATTTATATGTACTTTTATTTATATATGATTTAAGAGTAATGATATAGTTATAATTTTTTGTACAAACTGATGTAGCATAATAAAATCGGTTAAATTGAATATCTCTTGGCGCACATGATTTGTTTTCATTATTTTGTATTTCATTCAACTAATGAATTGATACCACATCAATATGTACAAAATAAATTTATACAAGAGTTAGTGGTTATATCATCACTCATGATTTAATAAATACATACAGTCGTAAAATTATATAAATAAAAGTATATCTAAATATATTTTTATTTATATATGATTTAACAAATACATCAAGGTCGTAAAATTATAAAATGTATAACAAACAAATGAATAAGGGTACATTTGTTTAAGTTATACATGTATTTGTCCGCAATTATAAATTTTTAAAATGTTGGGAATTGTAGGTAATTACTATTAATTTAATTAACTAATCTTTTTAATTAAATTAATAAGATTATAATAAGATGGGGATCACATTGAAAAGATTGATGATATTAAGGCAAGGCTACGTGTGAAAGCAGGACATTCTTAAAATGGAACCTCCTTTTTAATTTTTTATATGACGAAGATAATGCCACGTGGTGATTAATGCAAACAGCAGGTCAACAACTCTTGCAAATTTTCTTTTATGCCCCTGTTTGTCTTAAAGTTTTGACAGTGACCTCGTTTCACACACTTTACACACTTGACACTTGAATCACATGGCTAATAAAATAAGAACCATAGCAAATAATTTTGTAACAGATAATGATAATGATTCTGATAATTATCGATGAGAGAAAAACAAATATCAATTAAAAAATTTTATCTGATAACTTCCCCGTTGCGACCGTCTTGTCCATAATAAAAATTATTAAAAATTTTAAATTCTGTAATTTTACAATTTAAAACAATGTGCTGGCCTGCTGGCTGGGGGAAGAAGATCTGAAGACTGTATTTATAGTTTTTAAAATATTTCAATAATTAATATCTCATTTATTTGACCATAAACATCTTTTAATGGTCTTAGAATTAATTATTTTTGGTGGTTATAAAATTAATCATATTATTTATTATTTAATCGTTTTTTTTTCCTTTACAAACGTTTGGTTTTTATGATTAGATTAAATGGATGATTTAACGGTAAAATCTATTTTCCGTGCTGTCAATAATAATAATAATAATAATAATAAAAGTCAGCAGTTTAATTATCGCTGCTCATTATCAATCAATATCATGACAGTTTAATTCTTCTTAACTCATACATTGACAAAAATGTTTTTTTTTTTTTTCTGTAAAAGATAAGATTGATAAATATTTTGTGGCAAATGATTCTACCAAACATATTTGGGAAAATTTCGAAAATAGCCCAACATTTAATCTAATTTAACAAATTCAAATAAACATACTCATAATTTTCTATTTTTTATAGTCAAAACGGACCGAAAAATCCAACCTCTTCATACATATTTATCCATTAACACATGCAATGCACATTTTTTTCATTCTATTTTTTCGTTTCATCAAACTTTCTAAAGAAAAAAAAAAAATTAAAAGAGCTTTTTGGTTCATGATTTGGTGTATAATAGTTTATTCATGTGTTAATTAAAGATAAAGAAACATCAACAGAGTTTGATATTCTTATACCACTTAGTTGATACCTTGACAAGCTCGAGGATTCTAATAAAAGAATTGTTGATGATAACAACAAAGCAGACACAATTAAAGTTAAAGCCTTTGATGTATAAGAAATTTCTTCTACTAGCTTAGCTCATTCCAGAATCTTATGAAAGGATATCGGATTTATAAATAATATGGGCCATCACGGGCCTAACTAACAATTAACAAAGTTGAAGGTTCATGCAGATTCCATAAATAAGAAAGTAGTCATTTTCCATTCTAGCTGGAGCCTAAAGTGTAAAGAAGAAGCACGTCAAGCCTCATTCTTCAAATGAAAGGGCAAAATGAATGAAAAATGTCAATAAATCATTGGCCACGATCATTTATCAGAAAACGACTAACTTCGTTAAAGGTTCTGAAAATAAGAAGCCCTGACCATTAGAAAACGAACAGGCCCATTCCAAAATTCTTGGATGCAGGCCCAATCCAAAATTCATGGATTAAAAAGCGAAAAAGGAAACGACTCGACTCCACTGGGGATCGAACCCAGAATCTCTGGTTCCGTAGACCAGCGCCTTATCCATTGGGCCATGGAGTCCTTTAATGTTGAAAGATGCATTTTTTTGTTTTAATATGCTGTGATCGAGTCGAGTCTGTCTGAGTCAACCTAGACCGAGTCTCAGCTCGGCCCCCATTCTTAACCTTTCGTTTGGTGTTGGTTGCGTAGGCATGTACAAACCCAATTGCCCCAAAAACAAACCGAAAATATTGTTAACGTCTTCTTCAAATCAGTTTCAGTTGGTAGCGGCGAAATCAGAGTAAGTTTGAAGTTATATCAAATGCCCTTTTTGCCTTCTCTCTCTCTGCCCACCTAAAATGATTGCTAGAATAGAAGAAAGCTGCCGGTATCATCAATCCATTCATGGCTGTCAGCTTCAGCAAGCATGAGCAGAAGAAGGGAAAGAGAACCCCATTAGTGGCAGCGCAAATGGAATTTTAGAATCTAGAATCATCATCTCACATTACTGCAACTCATTATCCCAGGATCAAAGAAGAATAAAAAAAATACCTTTTTATCATCAAGTAAATAAATAGAAGCCAGCCAGCCATACAGACAAATGGGAAAGCAAAAGTCTTTGAGGAGCAAAGCTGTGCACTTTGTATCCGATCTCACCACTGTATTGCTCAACCCTATCTCTGATAAGCCCTCCAAGCCGCCTCCCCCACCTCATGTAAGTCTCTTTACATATCTCTTTTCTTTATTCCAAACAATTTGAAAGTTTTGATTTTTTTTTTCCTTTTGGGTTTATTATAATTTGATGGAACTTTGAAAAGATTTTGTTGGGAAAGTTGGCAGCTTTTGATGATTGGTTGACATTTCTGTACAATATGATCATCGGTTGTTTGCTAATTTGGTGGTGCTGTTTTAATTGCATATGGGATTTATTTATTTATTTACTTATTTATTTATTATTTTGTATATTTCTAAGAGCTGTTAGAAGTTTGCAAGTGCACATTTTTTAGAATCGGGATTTGGTTTTTGAGGGTTCACGACACACTGTTTCGATTCTAAGATGAAAAGTTTCAATTTGTGTGTTGCATTTGGTTTCAATGTTTTCTGAATGATTATCGAATCCTATTATTTTAAGTTAAGCTCTCTACTAAGCTGTTCTCGTTGCGATGATATGCAATTTTGGTTTTTCTTAGGAAGAGGAGAGTGAATCGAAGAGAGGCCAGCTGGGGTCAATTACTGAAGAGGATACAGGGGATATAGTTGATGGACCCGACACGTCTTCCTTTTCTGCATTCCTCTACTCTCTGTTATCATCTTCAGAATCTGGACATAATTCAAATTCAGATGAGCAAATCGGTTCTCAAGAAGAAACTGGTGATGCACCATCTAACTCCGCAATGAAAGAGAATGGTAGAAAGAAAAGCTTATTTTCTAGGGGCAAAGGTTCTCTTAAAGCTCTTTACCATGCTGCCAGACTCAGTGGCTATCGAAACCAGGATGGCAAAGTTAATTCTGACACGAATACTGATGATGAGAATGATCCTGAATTTGATGGACTAGAGATGAGGCACATGCAGAACGTGAAAGAACCTGCAGCTTCAGTAGAACTTCCAGAAATTTCGGAACCTTCATTGCTTCTGACTGAGAAAACAAGAAGCTCTCTTTATGCTTCGCTTCCTGGACTTGTTCAAGGGAGGAAATGGATTTTACTCTACAGGTGGAGAAACACGTGTTTTTATTTGTAGACTTGAAATTTTGGGCCTTTAAGTAAGTTATTGTCTGGCTGTTATTAAGTATTATTAATAGAAATCCTTGCTTCACGTCTTTTTTGCAGTACATGGAGGCATGGTATATCACTTTCAACATTGTATAGAAGAAGCATGCTTTGGCCAGGACTGAGTTTGCTGGTAATAGTTAATTAAATTTTATTGGAGAAGATTTATTTGCATGCATTTTTCATTTTGTACCTCAAACCAAATGTTTATGTCTATGTACATTTACAACTTTGAGGAATTCTTCATGTGTTGCAAAAAGTGTCTGCATCTGAGACTGACCAAAACCCCCTCCCCTTTGTTTACCTGCGGAGGTGTCCCTTATTACATTTGTGAATTGGAATAATCTGTTTATAATTCAAAACAGTTCTACTATTAATATATGGGAGTTTTTTTCCGAAGTCATACTTGATGACTAACTTTCATATCCTATATCTTTGTCCTCTATTGAATCATGAGTATCATAAGGTACAATGTACAACTTGCAGGACACCATAGACTGCTTTTCTACTTCCACTAGAATGTAGAAATCGAGTAAGCAAGTTACTTTAATTGGGAAATAGATTTATTAAAAAGAGTTTTTTTATACTTAATTAAGTACAATGAGCTCTACTACATTGTTCTACAATTAACTCTACCTTATTGTTTATGGTTTAGTAAATAGCTTGTAGCTGACAGCCATGAGAATATCATATCCATGCTGAGAGTTATTTTATTGCATGTTTAAACCATGTGATGAGAGGCCTTGTATTTAAGTGGCTATGTGTCACCACTCTCAACTATCAACTCATGGTCCTGAGTTAAAGTGTTGGGAATTGTGGGGTTTAATTCTTGTACCATTTAACCTTGAAATATTTAAAATAAAATGAACAATGTGCATTTATTTTCTCTGTCTTCAGTTTTTATCTATGCAAGGTAAATCATTAGAAGTAATTTGATTAATGAGTACTGACCATGTAAAACTCTAGGAGTGTACCAGGGTTGGATTTTTGGCATTTAAGTGAATGTTGAGCTTTGTATACGTGCTTGCACACAGTTTGGGATGCTACTGCTCCACTTATTATGGTGTTAATATTCTTCCAGGTTGTTGGAGACCGCAAAGGTGCAGTATTTGGTGGATTAGTTGAGGCACCCCTAAAACCAACTAACAAGAAATACCAGGTGGGGCCCATTCATAGTTTGATAGGGTTGATTCAGTGAGTATTTACTTTTATGCGTGGACTTAACATTTGACTTTGAACAGGGAACAAATAGTACATTTGTTTTCACAAATACATCCGGCCAGCCAGTTATATTCCGTCCCACAGGTATTTCAGTCTCTAAAATAATATGACTTGATTGCTTTACCTACAGAAAATTGGTATTTCTTTCCATGATAAAAGAGCAACTGATTTGGGTTCCATACTATCACGATTGTGTCCACTATTCTTATACAAGAATGTGTTACTCGAGTACAGTAAACATATGAGCTTTTTACCTAGATGTTGTTTCAGGAATAACAAAGATGGAAAATCAGTAGCAAGTAGATTAGCTTATGATAGTATATCATGTACAAATTACATAATCTGTTAACAATTAAACATGACATGTTTAAACAATAATTGGAAGAAAGATCTTTTTCTTCCAAAGTAAATACATGGGGAACTAACTAAAGCATTTTGAGCAGGTGCAAATCGCTATTTCACTTTGTGCTCCACTGACTTTCTAGCAATTGGTGGGGGTGGGCACTTTGCATTGTATTTGGATGGTGATCTGTGAGTTTCCTATTTCGTTTTCTTTGAAACTTAGTTTTATGATTTGTGCATGATATTGAATAAAATATTTCCATTTCCAAACTCAAAATATTATGTTGTTTCTAATCGGTTCAATATTTGTTTAAGATTGAATGGATCAAGCTCAGTCTCAGAAACATATGGAAACCCTTGTCTTGCATACTCTGAAGATTTTGAAGTAAAGGAAGTTGAGGTATGCAGAAAGCTTCTACCAATATTATTATATTACCACCTATAGTTGGTTTTCTCTCACGCTCTCTATGATACCAACACATAACACACTAAGATAACATATGAACATTTGATGCTGTCATTTATGTGCGGAAACTTGGATGCATTTATATGGATTTTAGTCCCAAGATCTCATAGAGTTCCTCATATATTGCAGTTGTGGGGTTTTGTATATGGTTCAAAGTACGACGACATCCTTGCTTTAAGCAGAACAGAGATGCCTGGGATTTGCAGGTGGTGAATGTCATTCTCAAGCATGAGAAATTCCCATAAATGCAGTCATGGGTCTTTCTTTAATGCAGTTGTAACATGCCATTTTCTGACCTAGTTAACGACTTAAAATCCCCAAGTTTCTGTTGCACATGTGACTCGCTTGTACATACAGGTCAATTTCTGTACATAGGAAAAGCACTTCCGCAGTTTCGCATGCCAGTTTTCACTTTTTGAGTACATATTGAATGATGATGGATAAGGATTGAAAAATCAACCTGAGCTAGTTTGTGATCTTGTATTGTACAATGCTAAAGAAAATGCCGGTTTTCACTTTGGAGTACATATTGAATGATGATGAATAAGTATTTTAATGGCTTAGTTTGCAAGTGAATTAATAATATTATTGCCGTTGAAGGCATTAGGCATCCAACGGACAAAAAAGCAATATTGTAAAATGATATTATTATTGTCGAATCGTATTTTATGAGGCAACTACAATCGTCAATGACAACAGAAAAAGCTAATGACTGACTATAATACAAACACACTTGATGGTTCATGTCCCTTGCACCATTTACTACGTATACACTACTATAAAATTTCGGATATTCATATTACCATCGGAAAAATAGAAGTGTAACGAAAATTTAGAAATTTTGCAACTGAGTTGGGAAGCCAGCCCGTTCCATTAAGATAGTGACTTATCATCATCAGTTCAAAAACAGAAAACAACCAGATTTTATAAGAACCAAAATAAAGGATAAATCGAAGAAGAAAAGGTACGAATTCATCCAACAAGTGCAACTCATTACCGTTGACAGATAAACAGGAGAAGGAAACCTAGTGAAAACAGGAGAAGAGAACCTAGTGAAAACATGGGAGCGTACACAACTGAAGAGACGATGTCTACAAAAACACCAACAATAAGACAAAAGCATTGGAGACGAGATATATAACAATAGCTCTTGAACCCTGGTGATGATGTAATTCTGCAGAAGTTTATCGCTACGACTCTATGCCACATGATCTGTCATATTAGAAACATAAGTCACTGAACTACATAATGTAATTGCATTGTAAGAGTTAAATATTATTACCAGCTAAAGATTTCAGAATTAAGAGTTCCTCAACATGCTACTAAAGCCAAATCGATCAAAGAGCTCTACTAAGTTATCAAATTCTATTAATTAAATTTAACACACAGAAAACTGGACCAATGTTTCCAGCCACGTGAGAAATTTGTCTTTGTTGAACCTTTTCCTATCCACACAAGCCTTTCACATTAATGGTATTTCAACAAGCATGCATATGTCTTGGGGATTGCACAAGTCGTAATCAACCAGAAGCTCTAATTGATAACAGTAAACTCATGAAGATATATAGAACTGTAGATTAAAAGCCAACAAATTTTGAGTACCTTGAAAGTAAGTGATTAGCCCTTGCTACCATGCCACAGATGAAAGCTTGAAGTCAATCAAACAACCGCTGCTGTTTTCTCTAGACACTCTTGGAGTTACTGTGGAGGGCCATTTACTGGATTTGCAGGCTTAGTGTCCACAGCTTCCTCGTATGCAGCTGCATGCACACCAAGGGCAGCACGACCAGATGGGTCAGGATTTTTAGACCATGCTGCATCCCATTCCACTGCCTTTGCCGTACTGCATGCTACACTTGGACCTCCGGGAACTGTTGCCCTTGCAGCATTCTACCCAAAAATAGCAAATTAATTGAAGTTGAAAGAAAATTCAAAAGACCCAACGGCCAGGAAAAAAAAGTGGCCAGAATTTTCAGACAAAATAGGGCTCTTTTGAATATCAGAAAACTAGTAAACAGAACGTATGCCAGCAATGCTAGCCATGTGATGCAATGGTAAGAATCTAAGACTGGTTAATTTAGTTTCGAAATATTTTATCTATAAGGACATAGGATAAAACTTAAGTCAGATTTAGTTACTCATTTGAGGGCAGACAAGGTTAATTTCTTTTCACCCCTATATTTTCTTGGTATACAGTGATTAGTGACTCATTAAACATTTATTATTAATAGATTGAAAAAATAAGAAAATCCTGCAATATTTTTCTCTTAACTCTTCTTAGTTTATATTCTTCTCTTTCTTCTTTTATCTTTTATTCACTTTGATATCTCTTTCCTCTCTCTCTCTCTCTCTCTACCTTTTTCTTTTCCCCACATCAATTGATATCTACCAAGCTTCGATCCTACCAAATAATCTTCTTGTTCTATGAACTTTTCTCTTTCTCGTCCTACACCACCATGATAGATTCATAATAGCTCAAACTGAAGGGAAGGGAAAAGCAAAATAAAGTGATAGAATCATCTGCCTCAATTAAAAATTTAAAACAAAAGAAAAAAGAAGAAAAAGATTGACAAGGAAAAGGCACAAAATTACACCTTTGGAAAGAATTTCTCGAAGATAGTTCTGTAGTAGTATGCCTCTTTTGTCGTAGGAGTATTTTCAGGGTAAACAAAGCTAGAATTGGCCAACATTGCATCTGTAACCTGGCAAGGACAATCCAAACAAGAACTGTTCAATGCAGGAAATATTGATCTCAACCTCTATGATTTTTGTGCTCTGCAACAAGACAGAGTCGAGAAAAGAGCAATTCTTTTAAAAAATCAAGACCTGTTTGTTTGCATGATTCCTTAAGCCATCAATCCAGCTGTACCCAACTCCATCACTGAACTGTTCCTTCTGCCTGTATAATATGTGCTTTACCAGGAAAACAAAAGCAGAAGGAAGAACAAATTCAAAAAAGTTCAAATACTCAAAATATCCTGACAAAAACTCTCACATGGACTGAAAACAATTGTCACATGCACAAAAACTAAATGCAGTTGACTAACTCTACTTTAAAACATGTTCATAATCAAGAAGTGGGAAACCTTTGGCAAGTATGGCTGCTTATCATCATCAAATGCATTCCGTAAGATCCATTTCTCAATCCTTCCAAGATCAGGCCGGACCTACAATCAGAAGACAAGTAACTCTTGCTATCATAAACAATTTGTTGACAAATCATAAAAAAAGGACCAAATATTGGAATAACTCATGCTTATGTGTAAAAGGATACAGTGTGAGATAAAGACCAGATACACAATGCATCTAGTGACACCGCAAGCCAACAAGAAGGTAAAACCAGAAAACTGAGTGCAAAAGGAGAACCAAGTTTACATGAAGTATTCTAGAAAATAAATGTTGCTCATGCAGTTGCATCCACATTTTTCTTTTTAGGGAAAAATGAACTGAATTCTCTTCCTATATCTGTTCAGCAGTAAGCCAATACCTCAAATAAGATATTAACTCATATTATATAATATACTGAGATGTTATACAGCCAAAGGCCAAAGAATAAAGTGTAACACAATGTAAGAGAATTCCCACACCATTTTCCATTCAGGATCTATACTCATTGCAGTGTTGATAAACTCTTTATCCAAAAAGGGTACACGAGCTTCAACACCCCATGCAGAAGTTGACTTATTTGCTCTCAAGCAATCATAGAGATGAAGGGCTTTTATCTGTTGAATTGTCAAAGCAGCCATCAGAACATTGAAAATAACAGGAGAATGCCAAATAGTATAACAATAAATTTACATGGAATACCTTTCGACATGTTTCTTGGTGAAATTCCTCCTTGTTGGGTGCCTTGTGGAAATACAGGTAGCCTCCAAAGATTTCATCTGAACCTTCCCCAGATATAACCATTTTGACTCCTAAAGATTTGATTTTTCGAGACATAAGAAACATTGGAGTGCTAGCTCTAATAGTGGTCACATCATATGTTTCTATATGGTAAATGACTTCCTCAAGAGCATCTATTCCTTCCTGAAATGAAAATTAAAAGTAAGCCTTGATCTTAAAGTACTGACGTATAAAGTAGATTCTACTTTCCTGTTTTTTGGCATAAAAACGTAAGATCACCTGGACAGTGAAGTGAAACTCATGGTGACGAGTTCCAAGATAATCTGCTACCTCTCTAGCGGCTTTTAAATCTGGGGATCCCTGAATAGCAAAATGTGAATTGAAGCAAACGGACCAGATAAGAACTAGAAGAGTAAAACTTATAGTTCAAGTCAAGACCAGGAAACACTGTAGCAACTCTGATAGACAATGATATTTATGAGTGTAGGATACTAGTTTAGGCATCAAGGTTCATGTCAAAACTTGGTTCTTTTTGTAGATTCCCATGTAAAATGTTAAGACATCAATACACACAGCAATCTATTGACATGGTTAACTAGTAGATGTCTACAAAATTATTTATATATTCTTGATGCCAGTTTTTATGTTGATATTTAATGCCATTAGCCATTAGTATATGTAACATCAAATAAGTTTTAACTCTGAGGTTGGAAACCCTAAGAGTAAAATCATATCTATTTTATAACCCAGTACTCTACTAGAATTTTCACTATTGAGTAATTAGCCAAAATGGTAGAAGTTTGGCATCTCCCTGTTAAGCACTAGGAAACCACAGTTTCCATGATAATTCCAAGTTTCACATGAGGACCAATTTGACTATACAAGTTCTTATTCCCAGGTCAGAAGTCACAATACCACCACCACACAATTCATAACTGAAATTTGTAACTAATTTTACCTATCAAAGCTAACACCAGCTTGATAAAGCCAAGCAGTATATTCTCCTTGTTGAAAAGGAGCATTCAGGGAATCAATCAATTTTCACTCTGTAGTAGTAAAAATAGTTCTAAGCACTTTGCTTAGCACACAGAAACTGCAAATGCTTGAATGTTCAGTTTGAAAGTAATTAATTGCGTAGAAGCAATCAAAGTATTTGCAACAAACCAAAGCCAGCAAACATAGTGTATACTTTATTGGAAGAAATGGAAGAATAAACTATAGCTTCACTGAATTAGTCAGATAGCTATGCCAACAGCAAAGGCATATTGATGCAGTCGTATTGTCCTGGCACAAGAATGATCAAACTAATAGAAGGAAAGAGCAAACATTACAACATCACATGAAAGCAAGAATTCAGACCTCCAAACCGATGCAAAAGGAGTGCAACTGTGATCCCCACTGGCAAGCAGCTTCTGAGTCGGCTAAATAGCGGGATGCCACAGCAGCAACAAGTGATGAGTCCAGTCCTCCAGACAAAAGCACACCAAATGGTACATCCGTCATAAGTCTCTTAACCACAGCCTGCAAGGAATTAATATAAAAATAAGAAGCAGTTATCAGAGAGAAGAAGTAAGTGGAAAAACCCACACATGTGCTTAATATTAAGTCATCGGAACAAGAGATACTAAATCTTAATAATGATCTAAGTGTTTCACTTCAGGTTTTTCAATGTATAAAATCAGCCACAAAAGCTAGTCATTATAGTCGATAAATCTCCTCAAGATGCTTTTTCTTTCCAAAACTCTATCCATTTTGTTTGACCCATTGAGATTATATCCACATCCCCTTCTCAATTTACTTTCCTGTTCCACTTTCCTCCTAGCCCTTCTCTCACCAAATGGATTCAAAATGTCAATGATAATATACGAAATGCAGAGGGGGGAAAAAGAATTTAGACAAGCATTTAGGATAGTCTGGAGCATACCTTCTCAAAGGCCTTACGTAAAACCAAGGGATCATACGGATTTGAAGGTATTTGCTCTGAGTACCATGGTGGGTTGTACCATCTTCTTAGTCCTCCTGCAAGCATTTCAAACAAAAGCATGTACAGAAGGGGTTGCTTGTATCATCATAAAAACTACAAGAAAACTAATGTAGAGAATTAATTAAGACAGCTTTAAAGATTAAAAAAAGAACATTAAACAATACCAAAAACTGAAACCTTTCATGTTCTCCTTTTCTTTAGATATTTCTGTGCATCTCACATTCAATTTACCATGTAACAATTTTACAAGTTAAAAATTACTGTGAGTTTTCAATCTTGCGCAATTCCCATAAGACACAGTAACTACCGTAATATTACTTAGGTAATATGAGACCAACAGTATTTCTCCTCACAAAAAACTCAATATAAATTTAACAGTTATGACCATGATATAAGAAGACTCAAAAATCAGTCCATGAAAGAAAAGAGTCTTAAAAATTCTCAAGATTCCCAGCTAAAGATTTGCAAACCTTGTTTGCTAGAATAAATATGCCCTGGAGGGAAAGAAATGAATCGCTCACAATCATCACTCAAAGCTTTCATTTCTGAAGCAAACCATATTGATCCTGCAGTACAATAAGCAATTAATAAATCTAAAGGGAAAATGCAAGATAGGTCTCTCGAATTGTCTTCCTGTACAACTATAGAGGGTGATCAACAGATATAAAAAAGAAAAAAAGTTAATTACCATCAAGACCCCAGCCCATATATAGTGGCGTAACACCGATAGCATCCCGAGCTGCAATGAAGCTTTTGTCCCGGGTGTCGAGGAGAACAAAAGAGAACATGCCATCCAACATGTCAACAAATTCTTCTCCATGTTCTTCATACTGGCAAAATAAGTAGTTAAATTTGAATACATTAGAAGTAAATTCAACATCCAAACGACGACTGAAGATAAATACAAATAAATGGACCTAGAGATCTATGTAAGAAATAATGAAAACAGAGACAAGGACTCACACACAGTTTCAGAAACTTACAAGGTGGGCAATCACTTCACAGTCACTCCCAGTTCGGAACTGATGATTCTTTAGTTGTTCCCTAAGCTGCTTGTGGTTATAAATCTCCCCATTCACCTAAAAAAGAAGACTCAATTATCCTCAAACTATTCGGAAAGCTCAAGAACTGAAATTTTCATATCCGAACAGAAAGCATAAATCGGTTACCGTGACAACAACTGTCTTGTCTTCGTTGTAAAGTGGCTGATCCCCAGAAGTAGGGTCTACAATAGCCAATCGCTGGTGTGCTAGATAACAATCCCCGTGACAGTGCAGGCCACTCCAATCAGGACCTCTGTGCCGCAACCTACACATTCAAACCAGTAAATTTTATCACTACAAAATTCAACTCCAATGTGATCATGAAATAACCAAAGAAGATCAAACAGGCCAGACAATAGACTTTTTCTTTCTTTCTTTGTTTTCCTTAAAAAACTTTTGAATAGATGTGTTTAGGAAACAGTATTCGAATACAATCCTAAAAATTGTTTTGCAAAAATGAAAATTAATAAAATGAACCAATGAACACAACTGCATATTACCTCACAGCTGTAAAACAGTGCAATCAAAAAACAATCAGGATCAAACATTTGTGAACCTTCACTTTCGTCAGAAAACTGAAAAATTACAGAGAACCACCTCTAATTCAACGAAATGACAAAATATCACCACCCTCAGCTCATCAATTGAGCTTGTACTAGCAGAGTCATTGGAGAAGAAACTGGATGGGAAATGAGAGAAACAAGGAAGGAATATACCTTCTGGAGAGCTCGATGATACGGGAGCGTTTTGCTTGAGAGTTGTCAATGCAGCCGAACACGGCGAGAATCCCACACATGGCGGCGGGAAAGCGCGAAAAATGAGAAATGAGAGTGGAGGCTGGGATCACCAGGATTGGCTTTTTTAATATATTATAGTGGCACCTTTAATATGGGCCGTTGATTCTAATCAGACACTTTTTTCAAAAAGATTCTGCCTTTGTTTACTTTTCTCAAGATTCTTTTTATGTATGGCTGCCACGCACGCTTGGATCTTTGTTTCCAGACCCTACATGCCAGATAGATTTTCCCATATAATTATATCAAACAATTAAGGAGGCAAATAAACAATTTATAAAATATTTTTATATTACAAAAATGGATCAAAAGTAGATTCTATTAACAAAATGGGTCCCAACTTATTCTTTTTTTTTCTTACTATTTTAATCTGAGTAATACAGCCACAAACTCTTATATAAATTTATTTTGTACAAACTGACGTGATATTAATTCATTGGTTAAATGAAAATATAAAATAATAAAAACAAATCATATGGGCCAAGTGATATTTAATTCAACCAATCTTATCATGCCACATCAATTTATACAAAATAAATTTGTACAAAAATTTGTGGCTATATCATTACTCTTTTAATCTAAAAGAACATTTTGAATGATTAAATTAATGCCCCCAAGTAATTAATGTATTAGTACGACAGCGGGCTAACCCAGCAATCGACAGTTCTGGATGGGCGGTTGCACTCATGACAATTAACATGCTCCTAAGCATGAGTAATTGACATCGATAGCAACGTAAGTGTCGACAATTGATAGACGTATCACACATCCATTATATTCAAGGGTATTATCACTCAAAATGCTCCGTTTTTGTTGAAAATTTTAAATTAGAATATTTTTCTTAACGATAATAATATTTTTATTCTAAAATTTCATCTCTAATAATTTTAATATATGATATGTCATTCATTGAATAATTGATAAATTTTTTGTAAGTTTCAAGTGAATTAATTGTATTATCATGTCATCTACTTGATAAATGTCATGTAATTTAAAATAAAATATTGATATAATTTTAGGATGTTTAGCACCATTCTTTTTTGAATTAACCGGCCTGAAAATCATTTTTGTAAAGTCCCCTAATAATAAATTTTTAGTGACAATTCTGTTTCTATTTAATAACTCTAATGTAACTTTTCACTTTTTTTTTTATCACTTTATAAACAAATTTAAACCAAAAAAATAGTTCTTGTTAATACTACTTGTCGAATTTGTGAGATGGTGTAAAACATGTAACATGTGCAATATATGATAAAGAAAGGAAGTTAAGAATTCTCATGTTAATTAACTTGATGGTATTTCATTTTACAGTTTTTTTTTAGTTATTTTGGTTATTTTGGTTGTTCGTTCAAACTATTTTTTATTTGGAGTCGAAATTAAAAAAAAAAAACGATAAAGCAAAAAAAGCCCTTGTTTTGAATTTCACAGAGATGAAATTAAATAACTAACTTCAAAAAAAAAATAATAATAATAACTGTCTCAGAATTTTTCTTCTTTTTTTATTATTTTACATTCTTTTGAACGCTCCTTTTAATTTGCTCATATTTTTGCTAACTCTAGATCATCTCATCATCATTTTCTATTTGATTAATTTCCTTTTGCAGCTTACTTTGATTTGTTTACTTTCAGTTCCTAGTTACAAATTTCATATCTCCCCTTTATTGTTTATTGTCAAAATGTTGGGAAATGATCAGCGCCCGGTTCCAAAAACTAGAAAAGCCAAGAATCGACTAGAAAATTAAGGACAACAAAAAGGAGAAAGACGCACGAAGGTACTTTGAATACGATGACCAAGAGGAAAGCAAGAGCTAGAAGGAGCTGCAGTAAGTATTAATTACATACTTTATGTTCTTTGAATTTATCTTCTCAAATTTAGAATGAATCATTGTGGCTTCTTTGTAATTCTCTTATATATAGTTGAAAGAGAAAAATGAAAGAGCTGTTCAAGCCTTTAGAAGCCGACAAGCTGAAGCATTGGCAATTAATTATAACTTGTAATTAAGATGGTATAATTTTTGTTTCTTTTCATTTCTTTGCTTTTTAACGTAATAATTAGATCAGTAGTGGTTCAAGATCGCCGTGGGACACACTGCCAGGTCCAGAAAATCAGATAATTGAAGAAAGGAATGAGCACTGCTGCATGCATAATTAAGAAGAAGGAAAAGCCTGCTAGTGCTGCTCATCATCATGCAAAAACTCCAAGTCCTGCAGTTGTTATTAATATAAGCTCGTGATTTACAAGTGCTATAGCTAGTTAGCTTGAACTTTATTCCCATTTGACCCTGTAATTATCTTCCACTTGTACGTTAAACAAATCTTCATAAACAACTGTTGTAGTAACTTCGTATCCTCTTCTAAAAATATCACCAAAACTGAATATACGTAGAGAAAAAATCACCACTGATGACTTGTTATTGATAATGATTTCGCAAGTCTAAATTATGGCTGCATCAAACAAATAAATAAATATTAAAAGGATATTTTTTCATCAACTCTTGTACAATAATGTTTACTTATCTAAGGTGTTTAAAAGAATTAGTTACTATAAACTCATGTTGTAGCTTCAATATTTCATCAACTCTTGTACAATAATATTTACGTATCACATTCAAAATTTGTGATGTTTATAAATTTGATAATTATTTAGATTTTTATAAAAATATGATAAAAATTTTATAAAATTTTAAAAATAGATGTAGAAGAGATGGACTACAAAACCATTTCATCATACAAAATCAATGAGAATTTATTTAAAAAAATAAGTAAATATGTGATTAAAAATATAATTTTCTATAAATTACTATCAGGCGTATACTTGGTTTTACGTTAAAATAATTGTCATCTATTAAATTTAAAAAATATCAAAATTTATATTTTATTTATTAGTTGTTTGTTACATTCGCGCTTCTATGCGTAGTATGTGCGTTGGTACGCAGTCACTGTCATTCTCACACTTGGACTAATTCGAACAAATAAAATAGTTCTCTCTTTTTCCTTCTTCTTCACGCAGTCGTCTCTCCTACATTCCATATAGTCCCACCCAATATTTCATGTTGTTTCTTCTTGCGTTGAAACGGTAAGCACCCCACTACTACCAGCTGCTGCAATGTACGGCCAGCATCATTCTTTGAGCTTCAACCGAGCCGCCCGCTTGGTCAAATCAGAACTACCCTCTGATCATTGTCATCGCCCGTTTGCATTCGGTGGCTTGTTTCTTGGCCAAGCAACGGCACTGCGGCCCTCGTTTGTTTCATTGATTAACACTCATTCACTCGGTAATCAAACCCTGCGTTTTGTTCGTCAGCGGAGCCGGGGATGTGGGTTTCTGTCGGTGAGCTTGTCGATGAAGGGAAGCGGTGAAGGGTATGTTAGGGAATCGACAGAAAGTTGGGGGCAAAATGGGAATAGTAAAGGCGACGAGGAGGAGGAGGATGAAGATGGGGAAGTGGAAGAACAAACGGTGGCGTTTAAGGGAGAGAAGAAGGTGGAAGAGAATGAACTTGGTGCTTATAATACCTATAAGCATCTATTTGCTGGAGCTGCTGCTGCTTACTTCCTTAAAGAAAGGGCTTTGCTCTACTCTCTTTTGCTCACCCTTCAATATGGCGTGCAGCCTTTGATCTCCAAACGTTGCATTAGGTACTGCTGGATCACTTCCATTTGCACGTGAACTTCAGTTTTCTCGCTTTAGTCGATCCTTTCGTTGCTACAATTTCGTTGCTTTTTTGTATAGTTTCATTGAATTGTGAATTGAAAGTTTAATTTTAATTGTATTTAGCGTAATGTATAATTTGCTGACCTTGGAGGAAAAAAAAAGAAAAAAAAGAAAGGTTTAGATATTATCCGTTTTGAGCTTATCAATATGCGAACTTGCGAAAAGCATGGAATTTTATCGATATTTTTTAAGTTTACGAGTAATGAATGCTATTCATATAAGGGTGAGTCGCTGTACTCACTCTTATGTGGCCATGCAATAGAAGCTTCTATTAGCCATATTATGGTCAGCATTGCCGTAGGCAAGAGGAGCTATGTTCATGGCTTGTAGTCTGTGCAAAGTTTCCCTTTCCCGCAGGGCAAAAAGCACTTCCCAATGTACCTATTATTACTGTTTTACTTGTGGGAGAGCATGGAGTAAGCAATTGGTCTAAGCCTTTTGCTCACTTTCCCTCATTGAGATTTGTAGGACTTCTTTCGCTTGTGAAAAATCTCAATTCTGTTCTGCATGCATGTCTTGTTTCTAAACATGCTAACTTACCAGTATTGCCAAAATGGAAGGCATTAACTGATTATGGCTCTTCCTACAGAGGAGAAGTTATTGTGACTACATCTGTCTTAACATGTGAGCTTGCAAAGGTAATTATGTGCTTTAACGATATATATATATATATATTTTTACTCTGTTTGCTTCCATAATTATTGGAAGCTTTTACCTTGCTCTTGTATCAGATTAAATGACTTTTTCATATGCTTATAGGCTATATTCGGGTTAATTTTCATGGCTAAAGAAGGTACTTTAAAGAAACTATCTAGTCAATGGACTTTCGTTGGCTCATTGACTGCATCAGGACTTCCTGCAGCCATTTATGCACTGCAGAACAGCTTGCTGCAGATATCCTACAGGAATCTTGATTCACTGACGTTCTCCATGTTGAACCAAACAAGAATTATCTTTACAGCTTTGTTCACATATATAATATTGAGGTATCTTTTTAATGGTCTTCTATTCTTACTGGTACTGAGTCAATGGATTGCCCAAATTACATTTGTATATTCTCAACGTCTTAGTACATAAAATTCTTTGATCTCTTAAACTAAGTTGATGTTTAGATTTTTATTGTATTCTTTCATGCTATGTTTGCCTTAAATTGCCGGCTTATCAAATAGAAAGCTTTTTTTGCAATTTGATGAAGTGGTTGAACGACTGTGCATTGTTAACGAAAATGTCATCTGCTTGTTGCCGATCGTGTCCTTGTTTAATATAATAAAACTCCTTGAAATACTATTATAAAAAGAGATGTTCTAAGGTTCTCACTCTCTTTTCAGAAAAAATAAGCTGGATTCATCACTTCTCTGTCCAGAAATAATAACCTTCATCTTCTCATGCAATCTTATTTAACTTTTAGTTCTTTTAACATGCACTCTATCAATTTCCATTTCAAAATCAAATTCAATTTCTTGAGTTACTTGTTTCTTTTCATTGCATAACTGACTGTGTAGTAAGATCACATTAGTATTCTATTATTCTATTTTTCCATTTATTTTTCTCACTCTCACTTGATTCCTGAGGAACTGATTAAGTTAAATGATATGGAATTAAAATTACCCGAAACACCAACATAAGGCTCAACTTTTGGACACAATGTGTAGGCAGAGGCAATCAATGCAACAAATTGTAGCCCTGTCCTTGCTGATCCTAGCAGCTGTTTTTCTATGTATTGGCGAAGGCTCTAGCAAACTTTCAAGCTCTGGTGACCCTGACCAAATTCTGTTTTATGGGATTGTTCCTGTCTTGGTTGCTTCTGTACTCTCAGGTCTGGCTTCTGCTTTGTGTCAATGGGCCACTCAGGTTAGCCAAGCTTCAACTTTCTTCACAACCATTTGCATTCTTATACGGTTGCCAATTTCTTGTCTCTCTTTGTTTTTCACCGTGCTCAAGGTTACTGTCTATGACAGGTTAAGAAACACTCATCGTACTTGATGACTATAGAGATGTCTATTGTTGGAAGCCTGTGTTTGTTAGCTAGTATTGCTAAGTCTCCAGATGGAGAAGCTATAAGACAACACGGATTCTTTTATGGTTGGACTCCACTGACACTGGTAATGATCTTTCTGGTGTTTGAAGTTTTTCTCTGGGTGAATAAAATGAGAGATGACATACTAAGTGGTAAATCTCGGTTGAGTGTTAGGGTCTTCTAAACTGCTTTTAGGTAGAGATAGCATCCATGCTAGATCAAGCATTATCAAAAGCATCACTAACATTGTCGCTTGTCAGGACCCATTTCAATTTATACAAAAACACTTCACTGCTTTCATTGCATTCTTAAATCTCTTTGTTTAATGCATTTTGATATTAGTCCTCTTTTGTTTATTAATTTATTCCTAAAGTGCCCTCCTAGCTGATTACAATTTGTGCTTTTTCAATAATTATAAGGTTCCATAGATTACCTTAAAGACTAAACATATTTGTGCTTTGTTCTATTTCAGATTCCAGTTATATCCAATGCTCTTGCAGGAATTGTGGTTGGCCTGGTTACAAGCCATGCTGGTGGCGTTAGAAAGGTAAATCTGACTTAGTAAAAGTATAAAATTTACAGGATGCACTTCTGATGTTAAAATGCAGTAATAAGATGTCTTTAGCCCTCCATTATGTCTCCGTAACTTCATATGAAAATTTGATGGGTTGATAAAAATTCAAAAGGGATTATGACATGTAGCTCTTAACATTTTATCCTAATTTTTAATTGATTATTTCATCCACGGAGCACTTATGGTGGAATTCAAGCTGTGTAGTTTGGATCTTTATGTGACATCTCACAATTACAGTCATCTGAAACTTACATTTTACTTGTTAAATTATCAGAAACACGACAGAAGTATTTAGGAGCAAATATGACATGATTTTTATAATTGTTTAATGTTTGAAATTCTCTTATTACTTCATTCCTATCCTAAAGAGACTTATATTAGCAAATTTATCTTCAATTCATACAGGGGTTCGTCATTGTTTCTGCACTTCTCGTGACGGCCATGCTGCAGTTCATTTTTGAAGGAAAACCACCTTCATTGTACTGTCTCATATCTCTTCCTCTAGTTGTTAGCAGCATTTCAATCTATCAGAAGTATCCATACCAAGTCAAAAAGAAGGAAGTCTAATCCTTAACCATCTACCACATAAGGTTGCTATACAAGTTGCCTCCCAGTATACGGTTTCCAATTTGGGTCTTAAAAATCCCACCAGATGTAAAGTGATGAAAGTAATAGAAATTTTAGTCTAGTCCTACCTGCAAGTTTAAGGAAGCAAGGGAGTCGTATTGTTGTTTTATCAATTTAAATGAATTGGGTTAATAATGTTGCCCAATTATACATGTTTATTGATGTAAATTGCGGGGAAACAATGTGTTAGTTGGAATGGCAAAAAAATATTGACCCGATTTTTGGTTTGGCTGACCTGACCAGAAATTTTCAGGTTTTGACCTGAATTTAAGCCTGCTAGTGCTGCTCATCATCATGCAAAAACTCCAAGTCCTGCAGTTGTTATTAATATAAGCTCGTGATTTACAAGTGCTATAGCTAGTTAGCTTGAACTTTATTCCCATTTGACCCTGTAATTATCTTCCACTTGTACGTTAAACAAATCTTCATAAACAACTGTTGTAGTAACTTCGTATCCTCTTCTAAAAATATCACCAAAACCGAATATACGTAGAGAAAAAATCACCACTGATGACTTGTTATTGATAATGATTTCGCAAGTCTAAATTATGGCTGCATCAAACAAATAAATAAATATTAAAAGGATATTTTTTCATCAACTCTTGTACAATAATGTTTACTTATCTAAGGTGTTTAAAAGAATTATAGAATACATCAAAGATAATACAACGATCTAATGCATGTATGTTAAAGTGACTAAACCAACATGTACCACTGAACTTCAAGTATTAGTTATGCATAATATAGAAGCTACAACATGAGTTTGTTAATTCCCTTGCTTGCTTGATAGTAAACAAATATTGCTTATATAGTTCATTATTTTCTCTCACATTTTCCTGAATCTCTTAAACACCAATCAGTACCCAATCTTGAATCTAAGGTTTCTTTTTCCCTTTTCTAACCATCAACACAAAAATAAAAAAGTAGAAGAAAACAAAAATGCCATGGTTGAAACAAAATGTTATTTCTATTGCGGTACTTCTTTTGATTCAACTTAAGCCATATATAGAGACAACTTCAAACATGCATATAACTTGTGATGTGTGTATCACACCTCTTGAAACATATTATTTGTTGTGCATCACACTAACCATTTCACACCTTAAGATTCAAACATTGTGTTACCAAATGCACGAACAATTAATACCCATCACTATTCGTAATGACATGGATTAAAAAAATCAGTTGAAAAATGGAATTTAGAAGCATGTGATCACAATCATTTGGTAATTTAACTTCTTAATATTTATATTATTTATTAGCGTGAATACTTTCCAATTACTTCCACAAAATCATCCGGTCTTAAAAAATTAGGCGAGAGAAAATGTTAATTTTCTTTTTAAAAAGAAAACTAATTTGGTTAAAACCGATAGGTTTGGTGTCAAAAACTGATATTGCAAAATGATATAAGATCTTTTCTGATATCATCTGATATTCTTTTCTTTAGTTTCCTCTAATATTTTAATTAATATTTTTTACAAAATATCTAAAAATTTAGAAAAAGATATCTTTAATTACAAATCTTTAAATGAGAAGGTTTTTATCAATTTCATTTGTGCATTATATGCCTAAATATAGGCGAACGTCAAAATATGATATGTGTGAATAAAACGCTCGCTCAAACTTTGTGCTTGATAAAACAGAAAATACATATGCAATAAATAAACTAACACTTTCCTCAGTTTACTCTTTAGATGTCTGAAATTTTCAATTTTTCATTTTTTTTAATAATAGCCTTGTCGTTAATTGTTGCTCAAAAAATGTTTTATGGAATTGGAATTATACAATCAACTACTATAAACCCACGGTTGCTAAGATATTCAGCAAATTGGAATGGTAATGATTGAAATAACGGACATTTATCAATTGGGTAAAATTATCTGCATTTGACATTCAATTTTCTTTGCTCCATACCACTAAATCGTCCTTTTGTTACAATTTGAGTTACTTTCATTCCATAATTTATACGTAAACAAAGATTTATCATTCAGATACTTCTCTCCGTTCCCGGCTGGATGCATCAAAACTTTTCAATTTGATTTTCCATTTTTTTGCAAAACTGTATAAGATTTGCAAAACAGCATGTAATAATAAAAGAGAAGAGTTACTTGATATACAAGATGGTCCTTTGACGAGAATTGTGGGAGAGAGTAGAAATTGGAAAGAGTGGGATTTGTCCAGCAAATTATGTTGAAACATAAAATAAAAATGAAAATCTTACTAACTAATTACCATAGAGTCGACAGTCCAGGAAGCTTAATATGAAATTGCAAAGTTGAAGAGACAAAAAAGTATGCAATGATTAAGACAAACCTCATCTTTGAGCTTATAATTTGAGCCTGGTGCTGAGAGAATTGTTTCTGAAGCTGATAAAACAAAAACTGGTCTTATATTATTATATAAGGCAGCTGTGCTCTGCTGCTTATCCTGACCATGTAAGCTAAACCAAAGCAAGAATGATTTTAACTTTCATGGGATTTGAAGTTCGGCATTTTTTGAGCAAGAGAGTGGTTTCGCCAATACTATCCATTCATTCCAATTAGAGATGATTTGACCGAGATTTTGTTCTTCACTATATATTCTCACTAACAATTTGTTCTTTAGAGCACTTTTCTCCTCATCTCGATCACATACATCAGACACATGAATTAGGGCTTGTAATGACATGCATTAAAGTGAAACATATATTTTGCTTCGGCAATATCAAAAGGACTTCTATGAAAATATTCAAAAAAAAAAAAAAAGGCTTGTCTGAAAACAATCAAGAAGCTGTTGTGCGCGGAAATACTGAATCAAGCACACCAAATAATCACAAGAAAAATAAAGGATACAAAATTTTACGTGATTCGGCAATTTTGCCCACATCTACATGAGTAAGAGAAAATAATTGTATTACTAACAATTATTTGAGTAAAGAAACCTCACCACCCAAAATCCAAATACACCAAGTATTCTCACACACTTGAAAGGAAAAACCTCTCAATTACACACTCTCCAATTGCTCACGCTCTTAACAATTCTATAATTGAATTGCTACTCTCTTAATTTTGGGATGCATACAAGTGAAGATTGGTTCGCTATTTATAGGAGTGTAAAACTGCACTATTGCACCTACCTCTGGCAAATTTGTCAAGATGATTGGTGTGTGCTATATTCGGTGCCAAATCTCTAGCCAAATTGTCCACACGTTTTGGCCAAATTTGCAAGCCTTTATCATAAAGCTTTTCTTTGTTAAAAAAAAGCTTGGTTTGACTTTCACAGAAGCAGGAACATACCTTCATCTGAGTATCAAGAGCGTTCTCATCAAGTATTTCGATTTGTAGTTTGAACCTTGAAGTGTTCTATTCATTTAACAGATCTTCCACATTATAAGATATGTAATTGTCCAAAAAGAAACACGCGTGAGTTTTTTTAAGAGAAAATAGTCAAAGAGTGCTTAAAATCACTACAAGAAAAAGGACTTTTTGCGACGGCTACTTACCGTCGTGAAAGGCCTTTTACGTCGGCAATACGACGGCAAATGGTTGACGCAAGTAATCGCGTCGTTTTCTATTTGCGATTGGGAAATGACTGTCGTATGGCATTTTTTGCGACGGCAAACTAGCCGTCGTAAATTAACATGACGTCGTTAGAATTTAGGCGACGCAAATAAGTAATCAATTGTTATTATTCATCTATTTTCTTCCCAAATCCTGTTCTATTTTTTCATTTTCTACCCAAAATATATATTAACAACATCATTCACATTCTGAATAACATTCATATAATTTCAAAATATGAAATATATCATTGATAATTTTCAATTCAATATACAATGTGAATGAAAAGTAACAATTACAAACCTAAAATAACAAGTTTTAAAATCAATACAATGAACCAATTATCCAACAACATTATCCATTAAAATCTACAAATCAATTATAAAATCCACTGTGTAAGCAAGCATGCTAGTTGTTACTCTCAAAATTAGGGTTTGCATTTTGATTGTTATGGTGAGAACTTGATGCATCTGGAATCTGCAAATGAGAAGCAAATAAAATCAACAATGAATTTGATTAATTGTCTCTACACTATAAGCTGCTTAATTCCAAAGATAAGTGCTTGATATTAAATGAAAAATATTTACTCATTTAACAGGTCATTCTTAAGAACTTATTGACAGTTAAAGAATATAAGTCACCAAAATCAATCACTGCCAACAAATGCAGATTTTCCAGGAAGCAAATTAGTCCACTTCTCCTTAAATTATTACTTCTCAAAAAGTACTTAATCCACCACTTCATTCTCTCTACTTCTTTTTCACACTTTGGTTCTTTTACCAACCCAACAATATTACTTGAAATCCTATTTCACACTGATAAAATTTCCAGTCATGAATAATTTCAACCCATATTAAAATTACTAATATAATGCAACCTCAATCTCATGCCAATGAAGTCTTAATCTTTGAAGCAAAACTCAAGGAATGAACTTATGAATAAGTGAGCATAAAAAATAGCTCAAAATAGACTACTATATTAAAATCATACCCGCTCATTTGTGGATGACTGAATCTCGGCAGCAAAATCATCAAAATGGCTTCTCATAAATGAATGTATCTCAGCATACTTAGTCTGCAGATCACTATATTTGCATTGAAGGTCAGCATAATTGGATTTAAGACGATTTACCTCTTGTTGCAGTATTTCATTAGCTTCATTTGACTTTGTGCGCATCACATCTGATGGTGTTGGACCATGCCCATAAGTTCGAGCATATCCATGACCATCAGGTCCCATCACTTGAGTAAAAACTCGATCTCTCACAGCTTCTGTTTGTTGTTCCTCTGGTAAGTGAGACAGATGTTCATGAAATTGACTCTACAAACATTTAAACTTGATTAGAATATATAATGTTTGTTTGTTATCTTAATATGAAATAATATGAAAATAATTGATTTTTTTTCTTCCTTACAATTATTTCTTCACTCTCTACATCACTTATACTACCGTTACGTTTTGATCGAGTTTCAATAAAAACGCTTATTCGATCTGTCTTTTTCCCTTGTTTCTTCATCTGAAAAAAGATAATGCATTCAAAGTATTAGAAGAATGAAAAATCAAAATCAAGCACACTTTAAATGTAATGAAAATCATGACAATTTAAACATACGATGTCAGATTAAATTGTAAAAACACTATAAAATATAAACAAAAAACTTGTGTCTACATATTTAATTGAAAAACATAATACTAACCTGCTCTTTTTTAATGGCAAATGAAGTTCGACCAGTTCTAGGAAGTGAATACACTTGTGAACGATTCATTTTATTTTTTTCTGCAGCAGCCTATAACTCAGAATATTTAGTTTTATCTTTTGTTTTGGTGGATGCTAAAAATGAAAGCATGGAAATAGTTAACAATTATGGA
Organism: Citrus x limon; assembly: GCA_034663535.1. Classification (NCBI taxonomy): domain Eukaryota; kingdom Viridiplantae; phylum Streptophyta; class Magnoliopsida; order Sapindales; family Rutaceae; genus Citrus; species Citrus x limon. The sequence goes on from CM067997.1 coordinate 29,259,443, forward strand.
AATTGATCACATACTTTAGATTCCTCGGTGCCCCAATAAGCTACCAATGTCTTCCACTGCTCTTCAACAACCCTAGGAGGAATGGATGCAAGGCGTTCTGCATCTGTCTTGCCATTATAATGCTCACTTTTCACTCGATATTTCCAATCCTTCCAAAGTTTTCCTGCATTCTTTAAGCAATAAGGTTTGTAGGCATCTGGAGCATCTGTATTTTCCTATGGATATCAATTGAAAAAAAAAAAGTTGTATCATAACTCTATTAAAAAAGTAAATAATTGAGAGCAACAACAAAGTTGTAAACTTATTTATCAGATGGAATTTTAGCTTGATCTATAAATGACCAAGATTCTAAAGCATATTGTCCTTAGGATACATGATTATAAATCACATATCTTGAAAGAAAATATTGAATCTTTTTTTATATTTAATAGAGAGATACAAATAGTTTGATACCTTCACTTCTTTCCAAATAAATTCCAGGACATCATCAGGCATGTGAGTCCATTCAGCATATGTAAGAGGAACCTTTAGTCCATTTTTTACTACAATCCCAAGGTGAGACTTAAACTTAGATGAATTTGAACCGATCACTTGCCATTCAGAATTGAACTGTAAATGCATAATTTCTCCTGTGCCCCACTCCCCAACACCAAGAGCAGGTCCACGAGCTTGCCTTACTTGTGTAGACTCGCCTAAAAAAATAAGGAAATGTGTAAAAGACAAGACAATAAACATAAGTTCACAATATTTCTAACCTATTAAATATCTAGATAAGGACAGCAATTAAACAACATTAATCCAACATTATGCCAACTAGAATTTGTAGAATATAGATTTTCAAACTTATTCGTAATGTTGTTTTTCAAATACCAACAAAATAAAAAAAAAATTAAATCTATAACAGTAACTTTTTAGACATATTTGTTGCATTTTAAAAATATTAAATCTACAATTTAGTACCTCCTCCGTCTCCATGTGTATGGGAGCTTGAAGATGATGCTTGTCGTTGTTTTGATGTTGCTCGTTGCTGAAGTATATTATCCATGGATGTACCTCTTGGTATTTTTGGTGCCATAACTTACTGTAATCAAATCCTACTATAAAACTTAATGATATGAATGTAAAAACATTATTCTTTATATAAAGTGAGGTGAGATTCCATTAATAAGAAAGGAAAATCATAACACCTAGACAGGGGGGGACATATTAAGCCTTACCCCTCAAATACGAACTATTACAAAAGAAATCTGATTTAAAAAAAAAAATCAGTCAGTGATCTCACTTGTCAACATCATCATCATCATTGACAACTTCCATGTCAACATCATCATCACTAGGAATATCATCATCAACAACATTTTTATCTACTATAAGTGCATCAACTTCGTCCCTAATCCAACCAACTTCCTCATCACGCATATGTATATTATCATCTAATTGTTGTTGAGCATATAGCTCAACTTGAGGAAGCATTGGACCACAAGAAAAATCTTTTGAATGCATATCATATACATCTCTAACTGTCATTTTGAGAACAACATGCCAATTCATGTCTAAAGGATCTTGCACATAACAAACTTGTTCAGCCTGTTCAGCTAAAATAAAAGGTTCATCACCTAATTGATTATTTTTATATAATAAATGATTAAAATTCACTAAAGTGAATTTAAATTCATCTTGTTGTTTACCTACTTGATTATCAATCCAATCACCTTTGAAAAGGACATATTTCATATCATTGGTATAACGGATTTCAAGTATATCCGTCAACACCCCATGAAACGTTACATTGCCTGATCGAGGATTCTTGTCCCTTGCACTTGCATAGCTTACAGTGTCAGCCTTCAAAACAATGCTAGAGTTTTGAGTGACTTTACTTTTGTCATTAGATTTCGTGCGAAATCGAAAGCCATTAACTATGCATCCTTTGAATCTTCGCGCAAATTGGTCAGGTCCATTAGCTAGAATTTTTATTTGCTCAGGCAATGCTATATTTGATGTTCGTTGCAAAGTTTGAACCTATATATACCAAAAAATTATAAACCAGAAAATTATGTGATATGATTTATAAATTAGAAAGTTATGATACTTACACGATTCATAAACCATATGTGAAATGTTTCATTGTGAACTTTTTGAATATGATGAATTGCACTACGAGGCATTTGTTTTACTAGTTCAGCAAAATGTTGCCTATGAGAATTTAGGAGAAGAAATCAGTAAGTCATTCAAGTGAAAGACAAAAACCTTAAGATGAGATATTTGTTATGACTTACTCTCGAAATTGAGTGACAGCTTCGGTGTTGACTAGCACATACCTATGTGCTTGGACCCATGAAATATCATCAAGACGAACTCGAACTCCTTTTCCAAAAGGACGACCAAACTTATTGCCACCATCATCATTACGAATTGGTCGATTACTTTTGGTTTCGACCTCATTAAGGTATCTTGCACAAAAATTCATGCACTCGGCCATTAAGTATCCATTGGCTATTGAAGCCTCAGGATGTGCTCGATTTCGCACATATTTTTTCAAATCTAGTAATTCCCTATAACCAAAAGAAATTAGCTACAATTGAGATATATCAAATAAGAAAATATAAATAATAACATGGATAGTGTACCTTTCAATAGGATACATCCATCGAAAATGTACAGGTCCAGCAATTAATGCCTCTTCAGCGAGATGAATCGGCAAATGCTCCATTATATCAAAAAATGACAAAGGAAATATCTTCTCAAGATGGCAAAGTGTAACTGGGATTCTTTTTTGTATATGAAGCAATTCATCAGGTTTGTTCACTTTAGAGCACAACTGCTTAAAAAAATTACTTAACTCAATTAGTACCTCAACAACCTTCTTAGGTAATGCCCTACGAGCAGCAATGGGAAGTAACTGTTGCAACAGTATATGATTGTCATGACTTTTCAGCCCCCAAATACTACGTTCTTTTATGTGTACCCGTCGAGAAATATTTGATGCATACCCATCTGGAACTTTTACCCCTTTCAACACTTTTAAAAACACATCTTTCTCTTCATTGCTCATTGAAAAACATGCAGGAGGTAACCTTAATTTATTTCCACCTTCTAGTTTAGGATGTAATGGCTTCCGGATGTTCATTTCTTCTAAATCACGTCGAGCTTTCAAGTTATCTTTAGACTTTTTAGTATCACCTAATAAAGTCCAAAGTATATTATCACAAACATTTTTCTCAATATGCATGACATCGAGATTATGATGAATTAAGTTGAATTCCCAATATGGTAATTCAAAAAAAATGCTTTTCTTCTTCCAAGTAATTTCCTCTACACTTTTCTGCCCATTTTTGTCTTTTCTCTTCCTTTTTTTTTTCCTTTTCTCCATTCTCCTCTTTATAAGGTCTTCAACCTTATATTCAGTAAGTATATCATCCAATTGTCTTCTCATTTCTATCCCAGATAATCGAGTAGGTGCTTCACCCCATTCTCTATTGTGGCTATCAAATGACACTCTATCTTTTCGAAATCGATGATTAGAAGGTAAAAATCTACGATGCCCTATATAACAATATTTTCTACTATGTCTCAACCAACAAGATCTAGTGTTTAAACGACAAATAGGACAAGCTTTCTCACCTTTAGTACTCCATCCTGACAAGTTAGCATATGCTGGAAAGTCGCTAATAGTCCATAATAATGCTGCATGCAGTTTAAACATTTGATCACGTGATGAATCATAAGTAAGTACTCCTTGTGACCACAATTCTTTTAGTTCTTCAATTAAAGGTTGGAGATAAACATCAATCTTATCACCAGGTCCTTTAGGTCCATCTATGAGCACAGATAAAATAAAGAACTGTTGTTTCATGCACAACCATGGTGGCAAATTATATGGTATTAGAACAACAGGCCATGTACTATGTGCCACAGACATTGTCCTAAATGGGTTAAAACCATCAGTAGCTAATCCAAGCCTAACATTGCGACTATCAACAGCAAAATCAGGGTTTTTTTCATCAAAAGTTTTCCATGCAGGGCTGTCAGCAGGATGCCTCAAAATACCATCCTTAGTACGTGATTCAGCATGCCATCTCATGAAAGAAGCAGTTTCTGAAGACATGAATAATCTCTGTAATCTAGGTGTTAGTGGAAAATACCGAACTTGTTTGGCCGGTATTTTTTTATCATGATTTTCAAGGCCACTAGGATCACCACCAAACTGCTTATATCTAGATGCTTCACATATATTGCACTTGTTGAGCTCCTCATATTCATATCTAAACAACATACAATTGTTTGGACAAGCATCCCATGTTTTATAGCTAAAACCCAAGTCAGTAGTTATCTTTTGAGCCTCATAATATGAATCTGGAAGTTTAGCTTCTTTAGGAAATGCCTCCTTTAGTAGTTTTAACAACATTGTCACTGATTTGTTTGTCCATCCACTTAATACTTTTATATGTAAAAGTCGAACAATGAATGATAATGATGTGAAATTCTCACATCCTGGATATAAAGGAGATTCTGCCTCTTCAAGTAATTTAAGAAATGCCTTAGTTTTATCATTTGGACCTTTATTAAGTTCGTTCTCTAGAGAAGGATTATTAGGTAAACAACCTAAATTTGGAAAACACATTGTATCATGTATCATCCCAATCATAGCATCATCAGCACTTGAATCATAGCTAACTTCCATTTCTTGGTTAGATTCCACAGAAGTACTAAGTTCACCATGCATTTTCCATTTTTTATACTTTGACCAAAAGCCATGTACAATAATATGCTCTTCTGCTGCCTCTTTCACAACAAAAAACCGATTACGACATTTCTTACATGGACAATAAATCCTAGTGTCGTTAACAACATTCTTAAATGCAAAATCTAAGAATGTCTTAACCCCGTCAATAAATGGTTTGGATGTCCTATCTGGCAAATCAATCCAACTCTTGTCCATTTTTACCAACCTTCAATGCACAAGAACATAAGTCAATTTACATTAATTCTTCACATATATTAAGTCAAGATATTTTTTCTTCTTTTTTTTCTTCAATGCACAACATTTTTTCTTTATATAATCTTCAATTTAGTCAATCCAATATATCCAATTCAGAATTCAGTAAGCAAATAGAATCACTCACAAAAGCTGATCAAACAAAATTCAACTACCAACATCACACTAGATAAACAACAGCTCAATAAAACAACTCATCTAATTCAAAATTCGGTGGGCAAGTAGAATTAGTCACAAAAGCTACTTAAATATACAATCACAAAAGCTACTCAAATAGAATTCAACAACCAAAATTCACTCTAAATATACTACAGCTCAGCAATCCAATTGTAGACAAATAAAATCATTCACAGAAATTACTTAAACATAAAATTTACTCTAGATAAGCTAACAATCCAATGCTGGACTACCCTGTATTACGCTAGATCTAGCCGAAATATCATCAATGCATGAAGTTAAAATACAACAATAATTAGAAAGCAAAGGAAAATAACGAGGATAAATTAAAAAAATATTAGTTAAGTTCTCTCACCTGTGTGGCGTAAATGAAGAAACAATGGATCCTGTAGCAAATGAGAACAAAGAGAGGAGGTGAATTAGGCACCAATTTGTTTTCTCTATTAAATTGTAAGAATCAATTCGGCTTGGGTCTTTACAATTCCAACAATAAGCTTTTTCACATTTCAAAAATAAAAACTAAATCTAGAAAGAAGGAGAAATAAATTTGAATTGAAAAAACTTACAAAAAAAAAGGCAAGAACCAAAGAAAGCACAAGCCACGGAGAGCCCGCTCTGTAGAGAAAGCATCAATTCATCTTAATTGGAGCTCACTTTGGAGATAAACACCAATTCATCTTCGTAACAGCTCAGCCCGCTCTGTCTTCGTAAAATAAACTGGAATTTGATTTGATTTGTTTTGAGAAATGAGGTAAAATGTGTTTTTCAAAAAATTGAAGAATAAAGGTATAAGTGGACTGAGCTTTTGATATAACGAAGAGTAAAGGTTGCACAAAAATTAATAAGCTTTTTGAATTTGGGCCCCGTTTTGTTTAACCCAATAAAGTCATAAGTGGGCTGTGTAAGTGACAATTGCGACGGCTTATTTTGCAGTCGCAAGAGCTGTCGCGAAAAACACTTTCTTTTGTAGTGAATTGTCGGGAGAGAATCGGATGTGGGCCGGCGATGCGCCCCGATCGGATGTAGAACGACGAGAACCAGTCCGCTGATCGGCTTGAGCCGCGGACCGATGTGGATTGTGGTGGCGCCCCAAGCTCAGGCCTTCGATAAGCCCGCAGAAGTGTTCCATTCATTTAACACATCTTCCACATTAAGATATGTAATTGTGCAAAAAAAAGACATGCGTGACTATTTTTAAAACTATGTAGTCTATGTATATATATTTAAACAAACTAAAAAGAGTCTAAATGAGTTTTTCCATTTATTAAAAAAAATCTATGTGAAATGTTTATTTTATTTTGGTAATATGCTAATACCAAAGCATTTTTGCTAAAGAACAAGTTGTTGTGTAAAGTCACTCTAAAAATACTTTTTTTTTTTTTTTTGATACAAAGGGGCTCTAAAAAGAGCTAAGGACAAACAAAACGTGGGTAAGCTACCCCATACATGTCATGCTGAAGGTAAGCAGTGATACCAGGAGGAGGATTTGGGAACAAATGAAGACCCAAAGGAAAAGATAGGGCATGGTTTGCTAAGAAGTCCGCTGCAAAATTAGCCTCCCTGTAAACATGATTAATGGTAATGCACCAGCTGCGACTAATGAGATCTTTAATTGACTTAATCAAAGGAGATAGCTCATTAGTTGTGATCATAGGGGTGGTGACTAGTTGGAGAATGCAGATGCTGTCAACTTCAACTTGTAACCATCGGATCCCATTTTGCCAAGAAATATTTAAACCTTGATATAGGCCCCAAAGCTCAGCTACTGTAACCGAGCACGATCCAATATTCATTCCAAAGCCGGCCACCCAAGCCCCATTATGATCTATGAGAAGACCGCCTGCACTTGCTTCCCCTGTCTTTTTTGCAGCACCATCAGTATTTAACTTACACCAAGGCCAGAATGGAGGAGACCAACATATCCACTTCGCAACCCGGCGATTATTCATGCCCATGGGTGTGGTACTAATCCGTTGAAATTCTGTAGCTTTTATCTTGACTTCAGATAACATAGTAGCACAATCCCAAGTCATGTCTTGAAATAAAAATTTATTACGCCAAAACCAGAGACGCCATATAGCTACCCCAAAGTAAATATTCCAACTGAGATCTGATCCAAACTGGTCCGCGGTCGTCGAATTATAGCTCATCCAGTCTTTCAAGTTCAGAGAGAAAAAATATTGACGTTGATGTATCGGGAGGATGGCATACCAAAATCTCCTAGCTACCATGCAGTCCCGTAACACATGTAAAGTATTCTCATCTCCATTACCGCAACGATCACAACTGCTATCTAAGTGAACATGTCTTCTTGAAATCTCAGCTTTTGTTTTCAATCTATTATGCAACACCAACCAAAGGAAAACACGAATACTTTGAGGACCATTCCAACGCCATACACAGCTCCATATTTGATCATCATCTCCCTTAAGCTCTTTGGAAAGAGCATCATATGCTGATTTTACAGTGAAATTTCCTTTTTTAGATTCAGACCAAAAAATCTGATCTTCTCCATAGCCTTTCATTGGTGGTCTAAATGAGGCAATTCGGAGAAGGATATTGTTGGGGAGGAGGTAGCTGAACCTTACCCAATTCCAATTACCTTGTGCATCAACAAACTCAGCAGCAGTCTTATTAATAATCTCAGCAGGAATCGGGGCCAGAGCATGGACAAGCAATGGTTGAGCTTTTGTAACCCAGCAGTCCCACCAAAAACGAACCTTTTTGCCATCTCCAATATTCCACTGAATCCCCATTATTGTATCTTTCCATACTTTACCAATGGACTTCCACAAGTATGAACCATTTTTCGTTGGCAAGACTGATGGCAAGTTCTCTTTATTCAACCCATACTTTGTAAGTAATACTCTGGTCCAAAGGCTGTTAGGGGATGAAATAAGATTCCACCCCACTTTCATCAGCAACGCTTTATTCATTACTTCCAGATTTTTGAAGCCTAAACCACCACAGCTCTTAGGTTGACAAACTTTATCCCAACTCACAAGACTCATCTTCCGTTGAGGATTAGCTCCACTCCAAATGAACTTTTTGCAAGCTTGATCAATTTTAGCTTTGACATACACGGGAAGACTTGTAGTTTGCATAGCATAAATGGGTACAGCTTGGATGACTGATTGAGCAAGAGTTATTCTACCAGCTAGAGACAAATGCGACGCATTCCACCCAGAAAGCCGTCTCTCTACAGTATCAACGATGCCTTGGTAAGTATTCTTAGACACCCGCGAATGAAGAAGTGGCATTCCAAGATACCTTCCAAGATTATCCGTGACAGAGAAACCCAACATCTGACCAATTTTTCTAGCTGTACCTGTGGAAACATTTTTAGAAAAAAATATATGAGTTTTAGCCTTATTGATCTTTTCTCCAGAGCTAGTACAAAAGACATCCAGTACTGTATTTAGAACTTTAGCTTGATCACAAGAAGCCTCTGCAAGCAATAGGAGGTCATCGGCAAAAAAAAGATGAGTAAGAGGGGTTCCATGCCGAGCAAGCCGAATCGGTTTCCATTCTCCCATATTGACTGCATGACAGATTCCATGGCTAAGCCTCTCAATGCAAAGGACAAAAATATAAGGAGATATGGGATCCCCTTGTCTTATTCCCCTCGATGGAAGAAAATCATCCGTAAATTCTCCCTCCCAAAGAACATTCATCCGAGCAGTGGTGATGCAATTCATTGTAATATGCACAAAATCAGTGGGAAGTCCTGCTTCGAGGAGAGTGTCTTGAATGAAGTCCCAACTAAGCCTATCATAAGCCTTCTCCAGATCTACTTTAATAGCCATCTGCCCCATGTTTCCAGTTTTCCTTCTCATAGAATGTATAATCTCTTGTGCTACGACAATGTTTTCAATAATGTGTCGACCCGGCACAAAACTCGTTTGGTGGGGACCAATGAGTTTTGGTAAGATAGCTTTCAACCTGTTCGCAATAATCTTTGTTACAGTCTTATAAGTCACTGTACATAAGCTAATAGGCCGGTACATTCTGAAAGAAGTGGGATGGTCCGTCTTTGGGATAAGGACTACTAAGGTCTTATTGATCTCTGATGGAATATTTCCACTACTAAAGATCTCCCTAATAAAACGGCAGAAAGAAGGGCCTACAATGTTCCATTGGGACTGGTAGAAGATGGCATGGAGGCCATCGACGCCAGGAGCTTTGAGGGGCTTCATGCTGAAAATTGTGTCTTTAATCTCATCATCAACCACTGGGGCATTCAGCGAGGGCACACATGCATTGTCAATGGTTGGATAATAACCTGTAATAGGATACTGAGTGAAGGTTGCTTGATCGTTTGTATAGAGGTCTAAGAAGAATTGAACAGCATGGGCTTTAATATCTGCTACATTATACAGCCACTCTCCAGTATCACTCTGAATTGCATCAATCCTGTTCCGACGTTTTCGAGTAAGAGTTTTCTGATGAAAGAAAGCAGTATTCCGATCCCCATGCATAATCCAGTCCTTTCTTGATTTCTGATGCCACAATAATTCTTCTTGAGTAAGAACTTGCTCCAATTCTGCTTTTAATTTTAGCTCCAATCGAACTAGGCTCTGTTTAGTGCAAGTCTCAAGAACTCTCTGGATCCCTCCAATTCGAGCTAGAAGATTTCGCTTTTTATGAAAAATATTTCCAAAGGTGTTCTTATTCCAGAGAGAAACATTTGTAGTAAAACGTTGGACTGCCTCAAGGTAGGAATCATCAAACCCCCAACTAGAATTCATTAAATTCTGGAAGCCTTTATCAGTAAGCCATGCAGCCAGGAACCGAAAATGTTTATTTCCTCTACCCCGATCCTCGGCCTTCTCAAAACGCACCAGGACAGGTCTGTGATCAGACGCAATTTTTGGGAGGTGAAGGACAGTATTGTCAGTAAATCGAGCCATCCAATCTTCATTGCAGACTGCCCTATCTAAACGTTTAGCTAGAGTGCCCCTTGACCAAGTGAATTTAGGCCCTTTAAATTGGAGGTCATATAACCTGTTAGAGTGCAACCAAGTTCTAAACAACTCACAAATACCACTTCGATGTGAAGAGCCCCCTCTTTTTTCCGAAGCATATATAATAGAATTAAAGTCCCCTCCCACGAGCCAGGGCCCCTGAACTGTAGTAGTCAGCCTCTCTAAGTGGCTCCAAAGATCCCTCCGTTTGCATGGATTAGGACTAGCATAAATAGCCGTAACCCATGAAAAGAAAACATTGTTTTTGGATATATTAAAATGAATAAATTGTGTGTGATTTGAAACAATTTTCACATCATAGCTATCATCCCACAACAACCAAATACCGCCAGAAAAGCCAGTGGCCTCAACTCTATGAGACTTGTTAAAACCACTTCTTCTGATGAAATTATCAGCCTTTATGCCATTAATACGAGGTTCGAAGATAGCAACCATCAACGGTTTATAAGTTTTCACCAAAGTCCGAAAAGATCGACGAAAGTTTGGAGAAGCAGCTCCTTGGACATTCCAAAACATAATTGAGTTGACCATTTAAATTAGGAGAAGATAAGGAGAAAGACCCTAAGCAAAAGGCTCAGTAGCCTCTTGGATCGCCGCCATAACATTCTCTTCATCCAGGGACACATCGCCTTCCGACGATACCAGTTCAGAGTCGCTATCTCCCATGTAATCACTGTCATCACCATCATCATCATTCTCCAACTTCTCTGTAATAGCATTAGCCACTTTGTCAGGGGGGTGGCCATCATGGTTCGTAAATTGGCCATGAAATTGCAGGGAGTTATGGTTCGTAGGGGGTGTATCAGTGGCAAAGGACACGGCTGAGTGAAATAAAGGGTTTAAGCTAGTTGTAACAGTAGTTGGGTTTGAGTGGCGAAGTTGGTTTGCATGTTGGGTACGTAGTTTACGTTGGGATTGCATGGGAGTGGGCCGAGTAGAGTCAGGTAAAAGACTAGGAGTTGCAGTATTGGGGGCCATGGCATCTTGGTTTCCTTGGTCATTTAACTGGGTGTGGGCCTGCTTTTTCATATGGTGGTTAGGTGTTTTTGGGGGTTTAGAATAAACAAAGTTATGGGAGGTGGCAGGCACGTGATTGTTCAAAGCCGAGGGTGTATCTCCCTTAGGATCTTCCTCTTGTATTTTATCAATCTCTTCAGCCAAAATGCCATACCGAGATTCTTTACCAAAACTACTCCAGTTACCTTGCCCATTATCCCGTAAATTTGCACTTTCCTTAACTCCTCGATTCTTTCCTTTTCTAGTCACCACCATCCATGGGCCAAACTTCGGGTTGATTCCACTAGTACTTCCGATACCATCCGCCGCATCGCCTTTTGAGTTTGCATCGGTGACAGTCGCAGCTTCAACTCCTTGATTATTATCATCTAAAGAGCGCTCCGGACAAAGCTCACGAAAGTGACCATATTTTCCACATAGAAAGCATATGTGGGGAAGGCTTTCATACTCTACCTTTTGGATTTTCCCATCCAAGAAAAATTGGGACACAAGAGGTTTGTTAAGGGCCACTTCCACAGCAATTCGTGCAAATTTTCCCCTTGTAGCCGATTCAGTGTTATAGTCAATTCGAACCACTGTTCCAATTAGTTGCCCCAATATACGAAGAACCCTTTTATGATAGTAATGGAGTGCCATACCAGGAAGTCGGATCCAAACAATGGCAGAGTCTATCTCCTCCTTAGTGCAGTCAAAGGATGGAGACCACCGTTGCACCACCAAGTAATGCCCCAAAACTGTCCATGGTCCCTGTGTCAATACATAATCAACATCACTTGTTAATTTAAACCGCACAAGGAAGTAATTATTCTCTAGGTCAATAACGGAAAATCCGTGGGTCATGCTCCACATGGTATCCAATCGATTGCAAAGGGCTCTGTACCCAATGGGGCGTCCCAATAATTTCACAATAACTGCATGCTGCCATGGTCTGATCAATTGAGCATGGATTTTCTCGGAGAAAGAAATAGATGGAATATTGTCTGCACTTGCTAGCACAATATCAGCAGGTTCAAAAGCTAAATCCTCCTCTTGTCCAAGGAATTCCTCCTCTAGATTCATATGGGATTCCATTAGTTTGTCCCGAAAGGATATTGGTGTAGGATTGTCACCATCATCCCCCTGAGCCCTAAACTTGGCTTTTTTAGTCGAGCGATCATCCGGCGGCGGCGGGGAGAATTCTTTTCGAAACTCATATTGCTTTACTCTAAAAATACTTTTTATAACAACCAAATTCAAACTTTTTTTTTTCCTAAAATAATCACTATACAATAAGCACTCTCAAACTAACCAACTTATGTTAGTACTCCTTGGTTGATGCTTATTCATCGATCGATGATATCTAACAAAAAGGAGAGTTTCTAATATTCCTTTGTTTCTAAGAATATGCGCATTAGAAAAATAAACTAAAATTGAAACTCACTCATGTCTTTAGAAACTGAAATAATTAACTCAAACTTGCCTTAACGGCCAAAAAAAAAAAACTCTATGTATATTACGACCTAGCAACTATCCTAAGGAATTCTAATCAAATAAACGATTTCAATATGTTACTCTTCCATCCATGTTTCCCAGTAAGCATCCTCTTTGATCCAGTTATTGCTTTTAACTTTTGAAGACAATTCTTCGAAAGCAAAAGACGGCAAGGGCAACTGGAAAGGGCAAACAGGACATGCGCAGCTCTTTCCCAAGCGTTCTTCGAACCACGGGGTAATGCAGTCTGAGTGAAATATATGCGAACACTGCATGCGAATCATTGCTGACTCGTCCGAGTACTCCTTCTCCAGACAGATTGCACACCCAGCTTCCTCGTCAGTGTGATTACTACGTTGCCCTTCCCCGCAAGCTCCTCTACTGAGTTCCTTCATCAACTCCTGAACCTCCCGGTCAATCCTTATCTCGATAAATATCACCAATGACTTGTCAACTAGGCTTCCGAAATTTTCGTCCAGGAATTTTCAGGCCTGAAACATTGTATCATTAGCTAACCCGTCGCGGACGTTTTCTGAAATCAAGGGTACATCAGCCAGCACACTTGAAAGAATTGAGGAAGATACAGTGGGCAGCATATCCATCTCAATTTGGACAAATTTTCCTGAACGGATAGGTTCCTCTTTCATGCACAACAAGATGTCTTGATCCTCATTATTCTCTGAAATTTGTAGTTGTAGCACTAATCCATCTTTTATAATGAGTGGATGCAGGATGAATGCAAAACTTAATCAACGATTTGGATTCGCCCTTTATGATCAGATCGTATTTTCTGCATGGCAGGCGCCAATCAAGAAAACTCCCAGTAGAAACCATGGCGATGGCTCAACAAATCGACCACTACTATTAGTACTGTTTAATATATTAAAGATAATGCGGAAAGTGCTAATTTGTAGCAATTTATAATGTGATTTCTACTTATCCAACTACTAATACTATTAGTAAAGATAAACCCTATCCTCATAACAAAATAATTAGGATACCGGACCTCTCTAATTCTCTAAATAAGAAATTTAATCCGTCTCAAATAAGGAGGTTGTTGAAAAGTCAAAGTTTTTTGGTGAGTTTTTTCAAATTGGTTGAAAAAGAAAAGTGAGCCACATGCATTGCTTTTGTTTTTCAAAGTCGGCACCAAATTGCAAGCTGTAGAATATATGACTTTTGACAATCCTTCACCAAATGAAGAAAAATGAAAAAGGTTAGCAAAATTTGTCAAATTGACAGATAGGAGAATTGACAAATTGCAAAGCGGATGCTGTAATAGTGCAACGTTTTTTGCTATAAATAGAGATGCATTCTTCATTTGTAAAGCATCCCAAAATTGTTAAGTTTATAAGTTTCTAAGCTTTTGAGAGTTTTGAAAGTGTGAGCAATTGGAGAGTGTGTGAGAGTACTGGGTGTATTTGGGTTCTGAGAAAGTGAGATTTCTTTACTCAAATTTGTACTCAAATAATTGTTAATAATACAATTATTTTTTCTCTTACTCCCGTGGACGTAGGCATATTGCCGAACCACGTAATTCTTGTGTCTTTTATTTTTATGTGATTATTCGGTGCGCTTGTTTCCGCATTTCGCGCACAACAGAGATATGCAGAGAAAAAAAAAACATACATCACAATTTTTCAATTAATTTCGCAGACTGATTGCCCATTTTGTTTGTACGAATCTCTGAAATCAACGACTTGTGTGAATCTCTGAATTGCAAGCATCTGCTTTAATTTTCAAATACTATTACTGAAGTGAAGGCAAAAGCTAGGTACGTCCCTGGAGAAACATCCCATTTGACGCTTTGAGACGAATTCGACTGGTACAAACTCAAAAAGTTTCCCAGCCAGAAGCAAAAGATCTGTTGGCTACAACAAATGTGCCACCTCCATTTTCGGCAACCTCGTTGACATGAGCTGCAGTCTGGTTCCGTCCTGTGTGTCATAAATCAACATCAAGCACAATAAGTTATATATCAACAAAACTGTACAAATTAATTTCATCATAAAACAATTAATAAAATGCTTGTTGGGTATTTAATTATGTACCAAAACTTCCTTGTTGGGAATTCCATCAAAGCACGAATGTTTCATCCATCCTTCAGTGACAAGACAATTTCCAAGATTCGAGGCTTTGAGTGTCAATTTCAAGTCAGCATTTTGTGCAAATGAAAGAGAGACGACACTCCTGGAATGAAGTATGCTGGTCATACCATACGCTTCAAGCAAGCAGAGCTAGTGAAATAAACTGGTCCTACACGAGTACTTTGGCGGAAGCAGAAGCGAAACAGTAAATCTAGATGGTCATACACACGCTAGCGCCCAGACATTCCAAAAGTCTCTGTGTATCCCTGAACAAGTCCTCAAGTTTGTTTAGTTCATTTAGGTTTCTTATGGAGTTTGTTTGTTTAGACGTGTGCCTTTTAATTTGTCGCAGATATATATATGAATGAAACTGACAAAACGTACTTATCATATGAAACTTACATACATGGCCTCCGCCTTATCCGAGATCACCTCAATATCTTCTCTTCACTTCCTATTGTGTACAAGGCTCTCTTCCTCTCTCAATCTCCTGTGTAATAAACCTCAACCACATTCTTTTTATCATTTTTTTCCCCTCTTAGCAAACTTAAATCACAAAAAGATGGCCTCCTAATTTAACTCAACTCCTTAGCGAAAAAGAAATATTTCTTACCAAGCTTTTGACTTAGTTGCTCTCTCTTTACCTAAACTAACTCTAACTCCAATATTTCCTTAAAATACAGAAACGTTTACGAAAGTGTTACATATTACTATAGTGAAAGGGTATAGTAATAATTGTAACAATAAATTGAAGCATGAATCATTAAAAAAGAATGGAATTCACTAATGAAAGAGATTTGGATAATCATTTCTAAAATGTAATTAGGGTTCTAGTTGACTATTAAGACAAAACTTAGAGATCAAAATATCTTTTTCCCTTAATTTTTTCTACTAATTGTTAATGGCAATCTGGCATATTCTTAATTGAATCATTGATGCTTTTACCCTCAGACTTAATGATTAACTGAGAAAATTCAAAAACTTATTCAGAGTCCTACTAATTAACCATATCTTTATTTAATAAATCACATTTTTTATTCACTTGAATGGCTACCATCACACAGCTCTCATAGTTTCACTTTTAGAGTACTTTTCATCCCAAAAGCATTTTTGCTAAAAACGTGGATTGAAAATTTTACCTTATTAGAGCAGTTGTATATTAAAATATTCATGAATTTTCTTTTCCAATCACAAATCCTTTGTCATCAAAAACCTTTTATTACATTTATAGGGAGGCAACCGAGGCCTGACATAGACACTATGTAGTAATAAATACGGCTAGACATGGCCCATGAGCAAAGCACGAACTATAGAGGGGCATTTTGGCGCTAATTCAGCAGATTAATATTTGATCAATCAACTTTGTTTATTGCCCCAGTTAATTCAGTGACCTGAACTCGGTGTTGACTCATTATACGCCTGCAATGTAATATATAAAGTAAGCACTAAAGTACTGGAAAACACTCTCAACAACAAAGAAGGAACTGGGGTCACATTCAAGCATTCAACCCTATAACGTTCATTACTACAATCCTATTCAGAAGAAACAGGGTTACATCCAACATCATTCCCAGACTTAATTAACCATTACAGGTTATCCTAGAAGTAGTTGCTCCGATAGAGCTGCTGCCCTTGGCACAGCCATTAATTACAAAGCTCTACTTAATTAAAAGTTAACGCATAGTTTACAGCACATACTGATCACCTGAAAATAATTATATATATAAATACGTTTAAAGTACACTTCCTTTCTTACGAGGATATATATATATATAATTAAAACCCAACAGTATTAGGTTTAATTTTTACAATAATAATAAATCTATGGAATATAATAAATTTACGCCTACTCTTTCTTCCGATACTAATACTATTAGGATTAGTCTATGTTCTATATATTCACTTTGGAAGGGTGGTGATATTTCCACCCCACAAAATCTGTAAATCCACCCCATTTTTAAAAAATAATGATAAAAAATTCACATTATTTTTAAAAATTTCAAATAAAGAAGAATTATGAAGAATTAATCAGTTAAATCTTTCTTAAATTCTTAATTTATTTTTTTGTGATATCTTAATTTATTTTTTGTAATTTAGGTTTTTTTTTAATTATATTTAACAACTAAGATTGCTTTAGCCTAAATTTAAATTGATTATTTTATCCTTACATTGTAAAAGCACAAAAAATTTACTTTAACTTTAATATTTTTTATTTTATACAAAATTCATTGTTTCTAAATGGTCAATTCTACTTTATTTGTAAGATTATTAATCTTTAATTAGACTAACACAATATTTTTATGAACCAATACTTGTATAAATTATTAAGCTATCAAATTTGTGTCGTTTACATGTAAAATTAAAAATTATTAGATTTCATTTAAAAAGTTAGATTATAAGTTATAAAATTAAGTACCTAAAGTATTAGATACAATAACACATATTCCTTCAGGTAATTGGGTCATTTTATATAATAAAGATAAAATAATTAAATAAAACTTATATTAAAGCAACCTTAATAATTAAAAAATAAGTAAAAAAATGTAAGAGTGATTTAAGTGATTTAATTGATTAATTATACAAATATTTTTGTTGATTTGTATTTGCTAAAAATATTGTGTATTTATTGTAAATATTTTTTAGAAGTGGGGTGGGTTTACACATACAGTGGGGTGGAAATATCCCCACCCACTTTGGAAAAGTTCCTCTCTTTTTTTTAAAAAAATTTTAATTGTACGCGGTTCTAAGTTTTCTTTATTTGGAAATAAGCATATATGCACATCAAAATTGTAGGGGAAATTTACAAAAATGGCCATAAAATTTTAGCATTTTTCAACTTTAACCCTTCAAAGTTTTTTCTATCATAACTAGTCAAACACCCTATTTTTGAACTACATTACCCTCATCACTTTTATCAAATTTACAAAGGCATGCAACCTTTCCCTTTTCAATTCCAGCACTACTAAACCTTAGCTCAACAACTTAACAAACTTCATCACTCTCAATAAATTAACAAATTCCATCAAACAAGCATTGCATAATTGAAGATATAATTATCAATTGCAGAGCTTCTTAAGGTTAGTTTATACTCGTACCATAACCTAAACTTTTAATCTATTGATTTTATCATTTGAGTTCGAAATTAAAGTGGGTTTTTATTGCAAACGTTGTTATTTTTCATTAACAAAATAATGTGATTTGTTAAAGTAGTTAGTTTGAGTTGAGAAATGAAGATCAATCATTGAAACCCCTGAAAAATCGAGCAAAACAGAAGTCCAGAACAAGTGAGACAAGCGCCTGTCTCACATAAAACCAGCAGGTTTATGTGAGACAGGCACCTGTCCCACTTGCCTATCTCACCAAAATATGTGCGACAGGCAAGTGGGACAAGCGCTTGTTGCACATGTAAACCCATTGGTTTTATGTGAGACAAACGCCTGTTTCACTTGTTCCCACTGGTTTTATGTGAGACAGGCACATGTCCCACTGCATGTCTCACTAAATTTCAACTATTTTTCGAAAGTTATAACTTGAGCTACATGTGTCCATTTTAGGCGTATAATATATCGTTTCGAAGCTTACGATGAGACGAATCAAATCCAAAATTTGCGTACCGCCAACTCAGCAATGGACTCTTGAAAAGAGACTTTAATATTGACTGAAGATATTATTATTAAGTACAAAGCTGCCTCTTTCTTTTCTTTTTTTACTTAAAATGGAAAAAGCTATTTTGAAAAATTTACACTGAATTTGTTTAAAACACACGTTAAAAGCATGCACTTAATTACAACTTTCTCTTCCCCTAATGTCAACTTATTCGAAAAAAATAAATAAGCTGAAAGGTATTCTGTCTGCATCTTATTCATAATTTTATATAATTATCAATCTTCTTAAAGAGTTTGGTGGAAATCACCCGGCCATGGGTTATCAGACTAACCAAAAAAAAAAAAAAAAAGTTAAAATGTTAAATTATCTAAAAATATTATTTTTTATTTGATAATTTTATTTTATTTTTTTAATAACATACGTTATAAAATTTACTTGTTAAAGTCATTTTACAATTTTTAGTAGAATCTCTCGTTGACTACTAAACAGCTAAAATGAATATGGATACAAAAGAAAAGAGTTCTGTTTGGTAATTAGTATCAACTACATACAAATGATTGTATGTGTTCGAATTAAGCGTATGAGTATTTTGGAGGATCTGACTCTGACATTATTTGAATGCCATGTTCGCACAAGTTTCATGCAAATTGCATCACCAAAATGTTTGAAACCCACCAATTTTTGCCCTTTGTGCAGGTTCCACATGCCCTCCTGTGCTGCTTTGTTTGCTTATTCTAGCTCACTTTGATTTCCAAGCTCATTCCGAACCGTAACTCTCTCTCTCTCTCTCTTTTTTCCCCCTTTTTGTTATAAATATATTACATGATGCAGGTAGAGAGTAGTTTCAGTTCACAAATTCTTAGAATTTTACATAAATTTGTTTGCACGTTTGAAATCTACCTATCTCACCGGCAATGGCCGTTATATATGGTGTCTCCATGTGTTGTTTTCCCAATTATTAATTCCATCGAAAATTTTTACAGGGGTCACATTTGGTCGGCTTCATCTTCATGGCATATAATTTATTCAGCAAATTAACAAATATCTCTAGTGGATCGATCCCATAATTATATATAATAATTTTCATCTGTAGATATCCGTATGCATCTTTTTTTTTTTTTTTTTTCTTTCATTCAATGTTAGACTAGTATTAGTTACTTGAATAAAAACACTAACATGCCATATGATCTAATAGCAAATTTGTATGAAAAAAATGTGAGTACCTGCATAAGAGAAGAATGACTATATACAGATATATATATATATATATATATATATATATATATATATATTAAATGTAAAATTAGAAATTTTCTAATGAGAATTCCTGCACTTTAATAATACTATTACGCATTATATTGTAATAAATCAATACCTATGTATGATATGAGTTCCCATTAGATAATAACTCATATAAAATAAAATAAAAATAAGCTTCCAAAAATAAAGAGTATTGATATTTAACACTCAATTCTCTCACCAACCCATACTTTTTTAATTATTCACACTTGTTTTCAAAATTATTTTTAATAAAAAATATAACCAAAACAATAACAGATTAACAATTATAGGATTCCCAAAAGACTTTTACCAATACTGTCACCACACCGATAGCCTTTCATTGCTGATTAACCCTATCGTAAATTCTGTAAGAGCCACGGACCAAAAAACCATATTTATTTGATTTATTCTCCTACCAGCAAATAATTACAACCATCACCAATCTCTTCCACTTCTGATTATTCCTTCTCCTTTAATTTAAGTTTTTTTTTTTTTTTAAAATAATGATCATCTAGTTTGGTGAGCTGCCAACCCCAGCAGTTCATCGATATAATTCTCATTTTCATTATTTATCTTTCTTTTCAATTAATTTATTCTAATTTCTAAATTCTTATACTCCGAAACATAAATTTTTCTTTTTCTCTTTTCATTTAATATTATTTTGATATTGATATTATCATATCAATCTCCATTTTAAAATCAAATCAAATAAATAAAAAATTTTGGTAATTGGCAACTGCAAGAAAATTTGTTGGCAGGAGGATCAATCGATGACGAAGGGTTAGTGGTGTGGTGGCTTAAGGATGGTGGCAGGTGGCTAGTAAGATTTATAAAATTATTTTAATTTTTTTTTATAAAAGTAATTTAAAAAATAAGTGGAATTAATTAAAAAAATGCGAGCTGACGTGAGAATTTGAAAGAGTGAAATATCACCTCACCGCCAGGATATATGATACCGAGCAGCACAAAACATCCATCTACAGAATGGGCTGGGCTCCCAATAGCAATACCGAGCAGGCCCTAGACATCCACGTCATCTCGTCGTCGTAGTCTTTTCTTCGCACGCGAAGTAGAAATTTCAACAAATAGAGAGAGCAAAGAGTCACCGTCTGGATCGGAGTCGCCGGCAATGGCGACGGTGAAGACCAAGGTCAAAACTGGGCCCGCACAAGCAAGCATGCAAAAAATGAGTGCAAGGGTTTTGTTTTACTCTCTTTTGCTCACCCTTCAATATGGCGTTCAGCCTTTGATCTCCAAACGTTGCATTAGGTACCGCTGGATCGCTTCCATTTACACGTGAACTTTAGTTTTCTTGCTTTAGTCGATCCTTTTGTTGCTACAATTTGGGTGCTTTTTTGTATAGTTTCATTGAATTGTGAATTGAAAGTTTAATTTTAATTGTATTTAGCGTAATGTATAATTTGCTGACCTTGGGAGGAAAAAAATAAAAGAAAGGTTTAGATTTTATCCATTTTGAGCTTACACATCTTCATGCTTCCAAAGCAGATTGAACTTTTATCCAGTTTTGAGCTTACCAATATGCAAACTTGCGAAAAGCATTGAATTTTATCGATATTTTTTAAGTTTACGAGTAATGCTATTCATATAAGGGTGAGTCGCTATACTCACTCTTATGTGGCCATGCAATAGAAGCTTCTATTAGCCATATTATAGTCAGCATTGCCGTAGGCAAGAGGAGCTATGTTCATGGCTTGTAGTCTGTGCTAAGTTTCCCTTTCAGGCAGGGCAAAAAGCACTTCCAAATATACCTGTTCATTACTGTTTTACTTGTGGGAGAGCATGGAGTAAGCAATTGGTCTAAGCCTTATGCTGGCTCTCCCTCATTGAGATTTGACAGGTCTTCTTTCACTTGTGAAAAATCTCAGTTCTGTTCTGCTTGCGTATCTTGTTTCTAAAACATGCTAACTTACTAGTATTGCCAAAGTGCAAGTCGTTAACTGCTTATGGCTCTTCATACAGACGAGAAGTTATTGTGACTACATCTGTTTTAACATGCGAGCTTGCAAAGGTAATTATGTGCTGTAAAGATAATTTTTTTACTTTCTTTGCTTCCATAATTATTGGAAGCTTTTACCTTGCTCTTGAATGAGATTAAATGACTTTGTTATATGGTTATAGGTTATATTTGCGTTAATTTTCATGGCTAAAGAAGGTACTTTAAAGAAACTATCTAGTCAATGGACTTTGGTTGGTTCATTGACTGCATCAGGACTTCCTGCCACCATTTATGCACTGCAGAACAGCTTGCTGCAGATATCCTACAGGAATCTTGATTCACTGACATTCTCCATGTTGAACCAAACAAAAATTATCTTTACAGCTTTGTTCACATATATAATATTGAGGTATCTTCTTAATGGTCTGCTATTCTTACTGCTCTGGATTGCCCAAATTACATTTGTATATTCTCAAAGTCTTTTGATCTGTTAAACTAAGTTGATGTTTAGATTTTTACTATATTCTTTCATCTATGTTAGCCTTAAATTGCCGGCTTATCAAATTGATTTTTTTTTTTTCAATTTGATTTAGTGGTTGAACAACTGTGCATTGTTAATGAAAATGTCATCTGCTTATTGCCTATCATGTCCCTGTTTAATATGATAAATCTCCTTGAAATACTATTATACAAAGAGATGTTTTAAGGTTGTCACTCTCTTTTCAGAAACAATAGTCTGGATTCATCACTTCTCTGTTCAGAAATAATAATCTTCATTTTCTCATCCCATCTTATTTGACTCTTAGTTTTTTTAACATGCACCACATGAATTTCCATTTCAAAATCAAATATAATTCCTTGAGTTACTTGGTTATTGTCGTTACATAACTGATTGTGTAGTAAGACCACATTAGTATTCTATTTTTCCATTTATTTTTCTCACTCTCTCTTGATTCTTGAGGAACTGATTAAGTTAAATGATTTGGAATTAAAATTACCTGAAACACCATCATAAAGCTCAACTTTTGGACTCAATGTGTAGGCAGAGGCAATCAATGCAACAAATTGTTGCCGTGTTCTTGTTGATCCTGGCAGCTGTTTTTTTAAGTATTGGTGAAGGCTCTAGCAAACGTTCTAGCTCTGGTGACCCTGACCAAATTCTGTTTTATGGGATTGTTCCTGTCTTGGTTGCTTCTGTTCTCTCAGGTCTGGCTTCTGCTTTGTGTCAATGGGCCTCCCAGGTTAGCCAAGCTTCAACTTTCTTCACAACCATTTGCATTCTTATACAGTTGCCAATTTCTTTTCTCTCTCTGTTTTTCCCTGTGCTCATAGTTACCGCTTATGACAGGTTAAGAAACACTCATCATACTTGATGACTATAGAGATGTCTATTGTTGGAAGCCTGTGTTTGTTAGCTAGTATCTCTAAGTCTCCAGACGGAGAAGCTATAAGACAACATGGATTCTTTTATGGTTGGACTCCACTGACACTGGTAATGATCTTTCTGCTATCTGAAGTTTTTCTCTGGGTGAATAAAATGAGAGATTACATACTAAGTAGTAAATCTTGGTTGAGTTTGAGGGTCTTCTAAACTGCTTTTAGGTAGAGATAGTATCCATGCTAAATCAAGAATTATCAAAAGCATCACTAACATTGTCACTTGTCAGGACTCATTTCAATTTATACAAAGCACTTCACTGCTTACATTGCATTCTTAAATCTAATTGTTTTATGCGTTTTGATAGTTGTCCTCTTTTATTTATTAATTTATTCCTAAAGTGCCCTCCAAGCTGATTGCAATTTGTGCTTTTTCAATAATAATAAAGGTTCCATATATCACCTTAAAGGCTAAGCATATTTGTGCTTTGTTCTATTTCAGATTCCAGTTATATTCAATTCTCTTGGAGGAATTCTGGTTGGCCTGGTTACAAGCCATGCTGGTGGCGTTAGAAAGGTAAATTTGACTTAGTAAAAGAATAAAATTTACAGGATGCACTTCTGATGTTAAAATGCAGTAATAAGACATCTTCAGCCCTCCATTATGTCTCCGTAATTTCATATGAAATTTGATGGGTTGATAAAAATTCAAAAGGGATTATGAACATGTAGCTCTTAACATTTTATCCTAATTTTTAATTGATTATTTCATCCACGGAGCACTTATGGTGGAATTCAAGCTGTGTGGTTTGCATCTTTATGTGACATTTCACAATTAGTCATCTGAAACTTACATTTTACTTATCAAATTATCAGAAACATGACAGAAGTACTTGGGAGCAAATATGACATGATTTTTATAATTGTTTAATGTCTGAAATTCTCTTATTACTTCATTCCTATCCTAAAGAGACTTATATTAGCAAATTTATCTTCAATTCATGCAGGGGTTCGTCATTGTTTCTGCACTTCTCGTAACGGCCATGCTGCAGTTCATTTTTGAAGGAAAACCACCTTCATTGTACTGTCTCATAGCTCTTCCTCTCGTTGTTAGCAGCATTTCAATCTATCAGAAGTATCCATACCAAGTCAAAAAGAAGGAAGTCTAATCCTTAACCATCTACCACATATGGTTGTATACAAGTTGCCTCCCAGTATATGGTTTCCATTTTGGGTCTCAATAATCCCACTAGTTGTAAAGTGATGAAAGTAACAGAAATTTTAAAGTCTAGTCCTACCTGCAAGTTTAAGGAAGCAAGGAAGGCATATTGTTGTTTTATCAATTTAGATGAATTGGGTTAATAATGTTGCCCAAGATAGACTACAATTAGGATATTGATTAGGTCTTTGACCTCTGAAATTCATAATTGTATGGAAATGAATGTTGAAAATATTTGTTCTCTCCATTTTGTACTTTTTAACATTTTTCGGCCTTGCCGCAGCTAGCCCATGACATTATATATTATACATGTTTACTGGAGTAATTTGCGGGGAAACAATGTGTTAGTTGGAATGGCAAAAAAATCCTGACCCGGTTTTTGTTTGGCTGACCTGATCCAAAATTTTTAGGTTACCTGAATTTGAGGGTTGGGATTTACATATTAAGGCCCAATTAAGTTCGGGTCAAAGTTTGGGGCTTACACGCACCAAACCGACCTGATTCTAACACTTATAAAAAATATATATATTTAATTTTATTAATAATAATAAATCATGATGATATAATTTTAAATAATTAAATCATAAAATAATAAAGTATGTTGTCAATGGAAAAGCTAAAGTGTAGATTTATAGACTACTCATATTAGCTATTTTACAATTAGTTGATTTTTATTTTCAGCAAAAATAGAAATTTGGATATTTACCCAGTATTACATGAATAACAATAAAACTCTAATCAAATTTAATGAGAGAAATAAAACTCTAATCAAATTTTATGAGAGAGTGCATCTCTCATATATTATTATAAGAAAGAATTACATTGTCAATTATGGGTATTTTTAAAAAATTATTTAACTGTTATATTAATTAAATATATTACTTTTAAATTAGTTGTATTCAATTAGTGCAACTTTAAAGGCTACTACAATAGCCATATCATTATTCTTTTATATTAAAAAAAATCTGCAATTAAATTGTATAGGTTATGTCCTTTTTTAAATTTAAATTATTTAAATTTAAAAAACTTAAGCCAGATTCGGGTCACCCGAAATTCAAACGGCGGGCCTTGTTAGAACTCGGGTCCTTTGTGTTTTAGGTCCTTAGCCCGAGTCCGAACCTGTCCGATTGCCATCCGGGCTTGGAGTGTTTTCTTTTTACTGAAAAATGTTTTGTAGATAAATATCAATGGTTTCTAAGATGCCACAAGATGTGGGCTTGGACCAAAGCCCGGCCCAAGTCCATCACCCTTCACAAAAACCTCACAGAAACCTCAATCAACTTCATCACGCTGTCGCGAACACACCCGCAACAGAGAAAACAAAAAGCACAAAATACAGATCGAGAAAGCAGAAACTAGAATGGGAAGCAGGCTAGGAACAAGAGTGGTGCACTTCACAAACCTCCCAATCAAGCTCTTGATGCCCAACACTTTCCAAAACATTACAGAAATTGCACTCAAGACGATCCCATCGGCCTCAAAGATCGAAATCAAACGTGTGCTCGAGTCCCTCTACGGCTTCGAAGTAGACAAAGTCCGCACGCTCAACATGGAAGGCAAGAAGAAGAAACGGGGCGGATTGCTTATCGCGAAACCCGATTACAAGAAGGCTTACGTCACCCTCAAGAACCCCCTTTCGCTGTCGGAGGATCTGTTTCCGATAAGGGTAATTCAGGACGAGAAGGAGAGAATGAGAAAGGAGAAGGAATCGAGTATTGTCGAGGAGGGCAAGAAGCATTGGCTTGATGGCAGACAAGTGGTGAAGGGTAACAACAATGAGAGGAGTAACAAGAAGAAGGGAGCCTTTGGCGACGTTGCGGCGGCGGGTGTGAAGTTTCCTTGGAGTAGCATGAAGCAGAAGCAGAGGTAGAGGTAGAGGTGTCTTTGTTTGTTGGGTTAATAAAGGTCTCTTATGAATTGTTCGTCGTGTTTGTGATTATGGGTTTATGAACTTTTTTGAAGTATTCTGAGATTACAGTAGGAAAGTTCTTACTTTATGTTTCATTTGTAATTTATGCTTATTGATTGGTGTTATAACGAAGTATATCACTTTTCATGGGATTGGGTTGCAGCGGCTTCTAATCTGTTGCCTTATTCATTTATTTGATTAGAGTACAAAAATAAGCTCATTGGAGCCAGTTGTGTCTTTGGGCTTTTAGACTCATCACCATTGAAAGAATCGAACAGTTTCTATTGTTGACTAGTAGATATGGGATTCTATATTTTTCATTTGTTTATCTAGTTAGTGTAGTTATTACTCTGGTTAAACAAGATTGTAGAAGAAACCTATCTGACATGGTTTGGAATTCTATTTTTCTTTTTGGACATGACATTGGTTCTATTTTATCTTTATACAAGAGGTGCAATAATACAATCAATGTATAGGTACAACAAATATTGGGGCGTAAATGTTAAGACCATCTAGGGGAGTGATGGTCTTCGTCTGAAGCTGGTTCGCCGGCTAGTTGAATTGAATGTCTGCCGTCGATTGCCAGTTTCATCTGCATCGGCCTTTGAGTGGAATGAGTTCTTGATCTTTCTCCAACCTAAACTCCAACTGGATACAATCTTATGTTTGTTGCTCAGCTTCTCATATTCTCGCTGCAGCTCAGAATAGTCTTTTTGTAGCTCTGCCATTCTTGTCTTTACATTCTCAAGTTCTTCTCTTAGGTTCTTAATCTCTATGCTTGTAGATGGCTGGGTATCACCCTGTTCGGAGTTATCGCATTGTAATGCTGGCTCCGTCTCTTGCATTGCTGTCCTCATCTTTACTTGCTCCGAGAATAACACCTGCATGACACATATTATCATGCTCAAGTGTAGAAGTGTAATTTCGTCAATCAGATTCTGGCTAGGGCTTAGCGCATGGCCTCTTTCTTTAATTAAAGGGTTCATTTACAGTCAATTTGACAATTTCTTGCCTAGATAGCTTTGCTCTTTGTTCAACTGCATCCCGTCTTAATTACCTATTCTACCCAATCATATCTCTTATAGAGGTCTACCTACAGTGACATTCAGGCATTGCAATTTGGCTGTGTTATTATAAGACCTAGAACTGAATTGTGCCACCTCATTTTGAAAGAGTTGCATTCAATTATTGACATGAGCAATCTACAGATTTTTTTATAGTTCATGGCCAACTGAAAATTATGGATATAGAGATTTGTGAACTTACCTGGACAACAGTTCTAAGAGGTAATCGGTCATTTTGTGCGGCATGGGTGCATGCATCAAGTGACAATTTCTCACAGTTCATTAATTTGCACAGCCTTCTCCGATCATGTTCAGATAGTGACGGATGTGACTGAAAAAGACAATAGGCTATTGATGTTTTGAAAAATTTGCTTTTCCTTTCCTTCAAAATAATGAAAGAGGGTAAAAAATTGGTATGTGACCTTGAGGTAGGTATCAATGGCTCTGTAGAGACCATCATGACATGTTCGAGCATTTTCCGGTAAGGATTCAGCCAGAACTTGGAACTTTGTGATAGAGAGATTTGGATCTCTTGCAACTTCGGCAAGGTAATTGTCTAAGATCTTACTTACATTAGTTTTGCCTATATTTTGTTGTTTTTGCTGCTGCTGTTGTTCATGCATCAAGAAGTAGTCCATGATCCTTTGCACCACATCGATGTTGTGCATTGTGTTGTGTTCAGGTGAACTGTGAAAATTAACAAATTTGAAAATTAGTACAGTTGCTCATGTTGAACAATTTGGAATGAAAGAGGGAAGATTACTTACTTTAGTTTTGCATGATCTTCATTTTTATAGTTAGGAATCAGCAAATCATTGGCATTGGCATCTTCCAACATCATTCCCACTCTCTTCTCAAGCTCTGAAATTAAAGCTGGTGATGCATTATACACCATGGCCATCTTCAACATCTGCAGGAAGAACTTACAAGAAACACCTTCATCCTGATGGGGAAGTAAATTGACCAGGTTTTCTATAATTGTTCTTTGCTCCTTCTGTCCAACACTCACTTCTTCCTTCCCTGCACTCAAAATACTAAATTGCAGCTCATGCTTTCCATAACCATATCCTCTTAATCCTTCTAACTCGACATCCATACCTGGCAACCATTTCTTTGCATAATGCATGATGCATTTGCCTATGATCTCCGGTTTTGCCCCTTTCACCTTTATTGTTGTTATAATCCTCATGAAATGATCAATCCCAAGAGCAGCCACATCGTCAAACCACCAACCTTGTCTGTTAGCTATATCTTCAGTTGTAGAGTTTTCTCTAGAAGCCTTCCAGGCAATTGAATCACAGCATCTTCTTACAATTTGGAGGTTTTCAGCCCAAGGAGATAAATTTTTGCAAGATTTGAGAACGGTAATGGTTTCTTTCCATGAAGAAAGGATTACCAGAGTGAGAAAAGCTTCTGTTTTGGAGATGAGATTTCCATCTTCATATTCTTCACTCATATCCAAGAATTCTGACGCACATCTAAGTGGAGCAATGTTGTTAGGGTTGAAGGCGATTGGGAGACCATAACAGAATTTCAGAATGATCTCAAAAGTTTCTGATCCACCTGGGAAGTTTTCAAGCTTTAGGTCGTACCCCAAATTTGAGATTGAAGGCTGAAGTTCTAGTCGGGCTATGTACCCACATTTTGACATCAAGGGATACTGTTTCAGGAACATTAGATGAGCATGAGCTGTCAGATGAATATATTCCTCCTAATCTCTACTGCTTCACCCATAAACTATATCATTTCCATCGTCTAAATTTTTTTAAAGGTGCACATCCTCGTATAGAAATTCAAAGCAGCGTATTTTACGACAATTTGTTTATTATAGGTAAATCTCAAATTCATGGACCTTTTAAGTCATTATTATGCTTTCATTTTTCATTTTTTATTTTTTATGTAGGTAAGGCTTCCAGAAATGTATTGAGCTTTTTTTAGGTGTTAGTGTTATCTTTGCCTTAATTAATGGCTATTAGTCTTTGCTTTTATGAAGATGATGACAATAGTATTCAGTAGATGGTGCTAGCGCTCAACAGTGTTAGAAAGTGCAGTCTGAGTCTTTTCCAAGAGGAAAGAAAAGGAAAAGGAGTCTCCCATTAATTTCTGTGTAATCATGTGCCCTACAGTATTATTTTGTTGTCTTTAGTTTTAGAAAACCATACAAGTTTATAAATCAAGCTTGCTATGTAATCTACAAACAAAGGAAACTAATCGCCTGCTGAAAATCGTTTATATCAAACTGCAATATGCATGTGGTGCACCAAGATTCACATTAATCTAAACTGTATGCTCTGCAGCGTTGTAACATGAGCAAGACTAAATATGCGGAGGAGGCAAAGTAGCTTTACGTTAGCATTTTCTTTTTCATTTATGTAATATATCTAGATAGTTATGATTAGCTGTGTACCAAAAGAGGAAGGATCTTTGAATGTCTATTTGTCATGTTATAGGGAATCTTGTTAGTAATAGTTACCTTATGGACAGTAAAGGTGACATCTTGAACCTGAATTGACAAATCTGTTGGGATTTGAGAAGTGACGAACCTGCATGAACCCAATGAAGGAAGTAGAACAAGGTGTCAGGAGTGCTTAAAGTTAAAACAGAAGGAATGAAGGACATGTTTCGATGGTTAGTTCTTGTTTTGTACCACGAGTGTTCTTTTTTCTCAAAGCTGTCAGCTATGGTGATAAATCTGTTGGGAATTACGATGCTTTGTTCGCAGGCTTGGCCGCTGCCCTCTGAATCACTCCCGGAGCTTTGCAGCTGAGCTTCCGGAGGAGAACTCATGCTGAGAATGAGACTCTGACTGCAGCCTGCAGACTTGCGATCATTACTAACATTCTATTGGTTGGAATGCTTTTTTTTATGTTATACAATCAGATTGTGGCATTGCTTAATTAAGCACATAAATGTGAGAAGGGAGTCTGTGGATGGAATGGAGAATACATAAAAATTGGTTGGTGGGTCGTTCATGCAAGTCATTGTTAGTAGCCATATTGTCTCAACATAATACTCGATAGTTACATGCCAATCAGATTTGAATGATCGAGGGCGACGCAGAGAATATTGGCCATGACAAGTCTATTTTCATTTCGACCACGTATACGTTGACAGGACCAGATAATTTTTCTGTGGCTCATGCAGAGTTAGTGCCCTGTTTTGACAGCTTTCTCACAGTAACAGTCACACAGGATTTTTATAGATAGATAGATATAGACATAGATATAGTTTCTCACCCACAACCACAAGAGCGTTTGACTTCATCTTCTTGACACAAAAATTGCAGCACGAAGAGCTGTTAGCACATCCCAACATGTCGGAAATGTGGGGTTCGATAATTAACGCTGAAACTTTGTTGAAGTGCTACAATATGTTTGGCCTTTTAATTGAGTAGAAATTTACGTGATTAATAAATTTAAAAAATAAACAAGTTAAATTTTATTAATACACTATTATTACATGATACATGATATAAAATGTTAAAAGTAAAAGAGAATTAGGAGAAGTTTCTAATTCAAAAAAAATAATGTATTTTATTTTTCAATCAAATTTCCATAAAGAAAATTTGAGAAATCTGTTGGGATTAATATACTATTATTAAATTTAAAAAATAAACAAAAATTAAATTTTATTAATATACTATTATTATTATTATTATTATATGATACATGATAATATGATATAAAATGTTAAAAATTAAAGAGAACTCAGATTAAGAGAAGTTTTTAATAAAAAAAAAAAAAGTAATGTATTTTATTTTTCAATTAAATTTACAAAAAGATAATTTGAGAATTATGTCTCTACCAAGGAAAAAAAACCAGCAAATACAGAATAGCAAATAATGTCATTTATTATGGTGGCTGATTAAATTGGCTTGAAGATCAAACAAATACAGAATAGCAAGCAAGGTATCACAGGGAATGGGCAGAGAGGGCAAGATTTGGTAATTTCGAACCAGTTGGTGATGCAATTAATTTGCATGAAACTCGTGCGAGCGAACATGGCACCCAAATAATGCCAGGATCAGAGACCTCATGATACTTGTCGTCCAGCAGCATGTAAGCACTGCATGCAAATAATCCGATCGAGATCCTTCCAAATACCCCTTCAAATGAAACAAATTGCACCAACTGTCTTCGGTAAATTTATATCCGCTATTAATTACCATCATTTGTTAAAATGGGCTGCAGCAACGTAATTAATACAATCAGGCGGTAACATACATCCTCTGTCTTGAGCTGTTCCAACACCTCCATCCATGTCACTCTCGTACGTCTAAATGTGTGGAGACATCATATCCCACGTATATGCCATGCCCATCAAGAATGAGCAGCAGTGCTTGTTGTTAGCTGGTTGTTTACTGTTCATAATGAGTTGACGGGATTCAGAAATTATATGCGACTTGCTGCTAACTTTTTAGTACTCAAAACATTTGGGATTCAACACCATCACGGAAGTTGGTGTTCATGTCCTGCTTCTTCTCGCATTTCATGAATTCCCAATTTTAATCACCTTCTAAATGCATGCATGCATGCATGCATGGTGCTGATTATATATATATATTTCAGTCGTTGTAAAAAACTACTACTTCACCCAAATCTAATGTGTGTTGCGTATATATGTGCCTGCAGATACGTCTATTTATAAAGATACTATATCATAACAATTCCTAAGAGCATTAGGATCTAGCTACTACTTATATATTCTACTACCATTACAGAATGTATATTCCTTATATATAATTCTTTTGCTTAATTTTCCTCTTCCTAATAGTAGAAAGAAAAGAATCCTCCTCTCTTATCTAATATTTCCTAATTAAGCTTTATGTGAGATTGTGACACATGTCATGCATTTAAATCTTTCTAAGATTATAATATAATAATCTATTTTGAACTTTGAAATATTAAAACACATTGTTTCCTTAACCGTGGTGCTGCTCACTTTAATCAAACTGCAGCTGCCTCTTTCTCTATTTCTTTTGTCCGAAGAGACAGTGACTGAAATTTTATCAAGGTTGCCGGTAAAATCTCTTATCCGATTTAGGCTTGTTTGCAAAATTTGATATGATTTAGTGTAAAGCCTGAATTTTAAAATTACCAAAGACTCGAAAACTACAATGTTGTCCACGACAGATATTTGGTTTTTGTTCCATGACGAAATGCTTCAAAATGGATGTACTATTTATAGGATACGTATGATCTTTTACTACCTCATAGGTATATTAGTTTCTGTTAAATTATTGCATTATTGACAAATAGACGTGCCCTTTTATGCTAGCTCTAGGCATTATACACATTCTACATATGAAGTTGTGAATTTTGATGATGCAGGACAAGTTGAGTCAAAATTAGAGTCGTATTTTAATTTCCCTTTTTCCTAATTTCGTCAGGATTTTCTTTCTTTATATTGTAATTCATAATTATATTCCCTTTTTTAACAAGGAATCATGAATTTATGAGGATTAAGAGTATCAGTTATCACTGGCTAGCATAAATAATAAGCTTGTTATTACGTTTCGATTCGCTAGATCATTCTCCAGCCTGCAATCAATCAGCAGCATACACCATCACCATGCTTGTGGAAGGCGATATTTCTTGGGAATGCGAAGAAGTAAAACCTGAAGATGGAGAGTACAGGTACGTCTGCGGTAATTATACTGTTCGATCCAAATCTACGGTTAAATTTTACCTACAATCGGATACTTCGTACAATAAAGAATGGCAGTATCCGAATTCAGAAGGCCATAACGTTCTTCTGTACAAAATCGAACAGGCTGTCGTTGTTCCTGGGAATTATTATTCTGTCGAGATTGACGCAGCGGACATGATGTCTGCGCCCACGCCCGAAGCTATCATCACTTCAATCAGCGAAAAGGTACTCATCTTCCTGAAGCCAGTCGCAACTGAAGATAATCTCAAACAGTTGGCAAGCGACATAATTTCCGAATCCCGTCAAATTATAACCACCAGTAGTAGTAAGTGCTCAATATTCTTGATTGGCATATACATAAGATATAATACGTATATGTATTTAGATGAGGTTGACATGGAAGTGATAGAATATTACGAGAGGATGTTACCGGCTGACTATCTTGCATCGCTAAAGCCTCTGCCGACGGTAATACTCGATGGCAATTATTATAATTTTTCTGAATCCAACGAGGAAGAAAGCTGTTCAATTTGTTGGGGCGACAAGTACTCGTCAGGATCTCGGATTAGTAGCATCCAATTTTTGAATGAGTATTTGGGAGGATCTGATCATCATCACGACATAATTAGAATGCCATGTTCGCACGACTTCCATGCAAACTGCATCACCAAGTGGTTGAAAACTACCAATTCTTGCCCTCTCTGCCGGTTCAAGTTGCCCACCTCTGCTACCTTGCTTGCTATTCTAGATTTGTTTGATTGGGTCAATGATCTAGATGGAACATGTAAGCACATGGGCGAAAATAATATTAAGAAACTAGATCATAGGTTTGAGCTTATCTCAAGCGAATATATGTAGTTAGAATTTTTTTTTTTTTTTTTTTAAAGGAGCTGATGATGTTTAATGGGTTATGTCAATGAAGATGATGGCAATGGTCAAGATAGAATTTAGAGAGATCACATGAAGAAGAGAATTTGTATTGTATTTTAAATTAATTTTTTGTTATCTAAATCACTTGTACAACTTAGTATTTATACTGTTGCTCGGATTCACTCAGCTCGTTACTAAGCTATATTTACAGTTATACCAAAGTTAACAAAAATAACAAACTCTAGAACTAATGAATATTAAACAATGAATCTGGACTGTTACTTCAACAACTAACAAAACTCATCACAGAGCTACAGAGGAATCTCAGCATAACTGTTTTGCCAACTAGAACTTCTTGCTTTGCACGTGTAGCCTTCAGTACAAATCCTATGTGAGCAGCTGGCTTGGTTCTCAAATGAGCTCCAGTTGGCACTCCAACGTGAGTTGATTCAAATTCAACTTCATTAGTGATTTCAACATCCCTTCTTAAACTTAAGTCTCTTGTAGAGACTTTTGTCTTTGAAGAAGCTAAACTTGGGATATGTAAGCGGTTTAGTCAAAACATCAACAATCTGATCATTGTTGGATACAAATGGTATTTCAACTTCTTTCTTTTTAACTTTACCTCTGACAAAATGAATATCTATTTCAATGTATTTGGTTTTGGAGTGGAGTATTTGATCTGTAGTTATGGCAATTGCACTTATACTGTGACCCAGAAGTAGGGGTGTACTTTCAAGTCTTATATCTAACTCTTTAAGAATTGAACATATCCATGTTATTTCTACACAAGCCAATGCTATAGCTTTATATTCAGAGTATGTTGATGACTTGGATATCACACTTTGCTTCTTTGAACTCCAACTGATTAAGTGATCAACCAAATACGTGTAATAACCACTAGTGGATCTTATGTCATTAGGATCATTGCCTAGCTAATCAGCACTTGAGTAGATTATCATACCAAGGAAGTCATATTTCTTGAAAAGTTAGCCCATAATCAATGGTTCCTTTTAGATACCTTAACACTCATTAAGCTATCCAATGTGGTTGTGATGGATTAGCCATGAATTGACTCAACTTGTTTATTACACACGCAATTTCTAGCCTTGTCAGTACAACATATTGCAAACTTCCAATGGCTCTTCTATATTGTGTTAGATCAATATATTCTTTCCTTGTATTCTTGCTTAGCTTTTCTGTTATTGCAAGTGGTGTATCTACCCCATTATACTTCTGCAAATCAAATTTGGCAAGTAATTCCTTTAAATACTTAGCCTGAGATAATACGAAATTATCTTCATTCCTTATGACTTTAATGCCAAGGAAAAAAATTGACCCTTCTTATTACTTTCTTTCCCTCTCTTTCCTTTTTATTTATCTCTCATTACCTATCATTTCTTTGAACTAAGGATCTTGTTACTTTATATAATAATGTAAAATACATAACTCTTATACAACCGCTTGATGAAAATCCCATGGTTGTGAAAATATAAAATACTAAAATTTTATTATTTTTACAACCGTTAGATTTTTATCCGGCAGTTATGTAAGAGTTTTGTATGTTACAACAGTAAATAAGGTAACTAAAGCCTTGAACTAAACATTGGGAAAACAGAATGATTAATACAAGCCGTGGAACGCACCCATGGCAGTCCATTTTTCCATGGTTATTATTATTATTATTATTGATCGGATAGGCCCATTAAAATTAATTTAATAACAATAATTGCGTCAAGGGCGTAGATGTAATATAATAAAAAGTGAGGGTAAAATAGGTGAATGAACAAGTTCAAAGTCGCTCGTCATAGTTGGCGGTTTTTCCTCGCTCGTATGTAAAATAACGGATTGAATGAAAACTCATTTTCGCTTCATTTCATTTTCTTCTTCTCTCTCTCTCTTCTCTTCATTTTCATTTTCATAAAAAAAAGAGAGAGATTTGAGATCTATATTGTAAACAAAAAAAATGGCGTCAGTGTCCCCTTTGGCGAAGTATAAGCTGGTTTTTTTGGGCGATCAATCGGTGGGCAAAACCAGCATCATCACGCGTTTCATGTACGATAAATTCGACACCACTTACCAGGTCTTTCAAAAAATCAGTTTTTTCCTAATTAGTTTTGGTGAATTCTTGTTGAATATTGGCTTCTACTGTGGTGTGATGTATATTTGATTATTGGTTGGTTAATTGGGTAGTTTAAAGGGTAATTCTGATTTGGATTTATTTTCATGGTTTTCTTTTTTCTTTTAAAATTTGGTGCGTATGATGATCGATCTTAATATTTTAATATTAAAAGGAAATGATCTTGTGGAATTGGTTACGTAATGAAGGTATTGAATTGATTTATGTGATGGGATTTTAGTGGGTTCAAAAATGAATAGCATATGTGAACTTGTTGATTGGTTGACATAAAAAATAATTTAAAAAATAAAAAATTTCGCTTACGAATATGGCATTTTGTAAAATTGCAGGCTACAATTGGGATTGATTTTTTGTCAAAAACTATGTACCTTGAAGATCGAACGGTTCGTTTGCAACTTTGGTGAGAAATTTTCCCCCTTTCTTCCACTTATTTGAATTGCCTTTTGCCTGCCAATATGTGAAAGTTGCACATTTTTTTCCATCTGATGCTTTAACTGTATGTACAGACAAGCTTCATTGAATTTGTATATTCTAATTTCACAGGGATACTGCTGGGCAAGAGAGATTTCGGAGTCTTATTCCAAGCTACATCAGAGATTCTTCTGTGGCAGTAATCGTCTATGATGTGGCTAGTGAGTAGTATAATTCAGTTGACATATTTGCATTTGTAATGTGATTTGTATTACACTCCATTGCATGTTCAAATTACTGTCTTGACTACCACGATGCAGATAGGCAATCGTTCTTGAATACTTCTAGGTGGATTGAGGAGGTTCGTACAGAGCGAGGAGGTGATGTTATCATTGTCCTTGTTGGTAACAAAACTGATCTTGTTGATAAAAGGTAAGTGCAAGATGAACAGTGTTCCATGGTTTGAGTTAATACCTGCCCTTCCTCTGCTCCTGATGAGGTTGTGAATGTTGTTGATACAATTATATGGTTTATCTTTGGTTTGATAATGCCATTTTGGTGACTTAACAGGCAAGTGTCTATAGAGGAGGGTGATGGCAAGGCTAAAGAGTTTGGAGTCATGTTTATAGAAACCAGTGCAAAAGCAGGATTCAATATTAAGGTGAATGATATAAAATAATCGTTCAAGATTATGTAATTTACTATTTTCTTTTCTTTTGAAAAGAGTTGACGCATTCAGAATCGTGCTTGAGATTAGTGTAGTAATTTTCTTATATGATACTTCTATGTTGTTTTTGTTTTGCAATTCTTGGTTTACCAACCCCAATCTTAATGTTGAATGCAACATTGCAGCCTCTCTTTCGGAAGATTGCAGCTGCGTTGCCAGGAATGGAAACACTTTCCTCCACGAAGCAGGAAGACATGGTGGATGTAAACCTAAAGCCGACTGTAAATTCATCTCAGACAGAGCAGCAAGGAGGAGGTTGTGCTTGTTAAAGAAATGTATTTGAACAAAAAGATAGAGAGAATAGCCACAGCCATTGAACCACCCAACAATCGAGCAAATTCAGCTAACATGATGGATGATGAATCTGAGTTTATGCCATTTTCAGAGCAACAAATCCCGGCAAATTCGGTGTTATAAATTTGTTCAACATACCGGCAAGTTTTGAGTGTTAATTTAGAGAGCAGAAGCAGCTCATCTTCTGTTCTGGAATTCTGAAATTAATAGACAGTACTCGGATATGTGCTTTTCCTCTTCTTTGTTTGGTTTTCGTTTTGCTTGTTTCCTTCACTGAAGAACATCTCCTAAATTATGTCAGCGATTCTTTTCAATGTGCATTATTCGTTAATTTTTATTAGTGTGCCTGTTTGAGACAATTTTTATGATTATTACCTGGTCAGCTGGTTTTCTCTGATTCTAACTCTCATCCATAAAAACCCAGCTATAAACTGCAACCATCATCGGCCTTTCCGCTTACCGTTTCAGAGCTCAAATCACCGTGGAATATGCAGACCACTATACCGTAATTGAGTTGGAATACGAAGAATATGATTATTGATGAGGAGCCGTAGTTCTTACATTAAATTCTATATTCATCCCAAGTCTGTTCTTGCAAAAGCATGGTACACAAGGGGGAGGGGGGGGGGGGGGGGTGGTGGGCGGGGGTCAGGAGCACGAGGAGTTCTGATACGACCATGCAACCCAATCAACTTCATCTTCTAGTACTCTTTCGGGAGTGCACGCTGTTGAAAATTTCCTAATGATATAATCTTCTGCGCTTGTGAAGTTACTTAGCGAAGCTGCCGTGCAAGTAACCGACCACCAGCCGCGAGTTCAACGGAGATGGGAATTCATACCGAGATATGTATAAAAGAGGAGGACATAAAGGTGATGGAAGAATATAAGATATGGAGACATCGGACTGAGGATCTGATCAGCTGCTGATAATGAGAAATGTGTTTTTTGTTTGGAGGAGTACTTTGGCAGAATCAAAGACGATAAGCAGACAATGTTCCCATGAATTTCGTTGCTGTCCTGTCCTATCCTATTTTCTGTTTTCAGATGCCCTCATGCATTTTCGAAGAATTGTTCAATTTATAACTAGGAATCTAATCATGCATCTTATATCAATTTGAATTTATTCTTGATTGATCACTTCTATATCTTTTATTTTCATTCAATCATCTCCACTTCATATATTTGTGTCAAGGGACGAAGAGCAGGGGAGCATATAAATTTCACCATGGTGGTCCGCACCATAATCTCAAACCAGAATTTCTGAATGTTTTATATACAAAGAAACCCTCGAAAAATATTGACATTGTAAAAGTTATTACACGAGAAAAATGGGGAGCTCAAACCGAAGCTCCTTAGAAAACTTCAAAGTGGAAGTTCAAGCAGCCATAGCCTTTAAACATGATTGAAACCGTCACCGTTCTGCCTAACTCTCAGAGTCAGATAGATCAAAATTAATGTCCCCAAGCTTGACCTGAATGAAGAACAAGAATAAAAGGTGTTAAGTCCGGAATCTTGCCTAATGCAAGTGGAAAAATCTCATCAAATTCGAATTCGATTTGACCATGTATCTAAGGAGGTTAGTGGTGACTGTAAAACACGAGATCCCAGGTTGATCTTCAGTCTGTCACTTATATGGTTACTAGATCATATTGGCATAAAAGGGTTAAGTCAAATTGATGCTTGCATTATATATGCTAGTCTCAGCAAAATGAATTCCTAGCTAAATACAATTTGCCAGAGAAATGGAAGCTTACAAGATAGAGAACAGGAGGACCACTTTTCTTGAATCAAATGAGGCAGCACGTCTGTATCTTCTCCACCTGTTAGTGGGTGCGTCATGTGTCCTCTCAGTTGGTGATTTATCTGCCAAAACCCAGTCTCATTTTAGTAAACTTGTAGACATATTCTATATGGCATAAGCCACTCAACGGTATTGATGGTGGCTAAAATTATAAATGTAAAGTGATGTTCTCTGGTGTCACAGTGGGGGCTGATGTAATATATTTAGAGAACTCTACAAGTGAAATTCAGTAACAATAAGCAACAATGAATAAGAAATTGCAAGAACTCCCTACCTATATTTAAGCTTGCTTGTCTCTGCAACACCTTCTGCATATGCTGTAAGCCATCAAGGACAATACTCAAAAACAATGGAAGACAAAGGATTTTCAAAACAAGCAATTAATTCAAATAAACAACTACTAGAAAATGACACCAACAATTCCCACACCATAAATTTGATTTGCTTTTAGTGTTCTCTGCTGGATAAAAGTAGATTTATTCAAGGCTATGAAATGAACAAACAAGACAAAAGGACTTACAACACCGTCGCTTTTTATACTGCCAAAAGTCTCATCATTGGACTTAAGTGTTTCCAAATTTTCCTTCTCAATATTTATGTCCACAATACATGATGAATAAGCATCTGCACTTTTCATCTGTAGATCGATGCACTTGTGGCAATCTAGTTGGGTATCCAGGCTCGTCCGACCTTTAGATGGGAAGGGAACTTCAAGAAAGCTCAAAAAAGTTAACTGTGATGTACAATTTGGGCTGGTGTTTCCTTCATCAGGCAACACTGAAATGCCGTAGACGTCTTGAACCTGCATATAAGAAAATAGAATTTCAAAAACTTTCGAATTTCATGCAAAATTATTCCTTCAGAGAAGACTGAGAGAAGGATCGTGCTGTAACTTCCTTACAGCTTTGTATGATCATAGAATATGTGCAAGCCAGATATAGCAATGCACAAAATTTTGTTTCAGTTGTACGGTGCTAGAGCATTTATTGGAATGTGTTTATGTCATAGAAAAAAGATTGATTTTCGAAAAACTTATCTATAAAGTAACAATGTAGATTGATTTTGAAGCAGTGGTTTAAATACTCCATTTTTTTCTTTTTTTGGGTGTTTCTGTCAGTAGTCAAAATACTCAATAAGCTCATTCATATAGAGAAATAATAAAATGTGGCTAATATTTTTTCAGGTTTGTGTGTTCACAGCTTAGGACAAATAGGTATTTACAACTTCATGGAA
Source organism: Citrus x limon (assembly GCA_034663535.1). Classification (NCBI taxonomy): domain Eukaryota; kingdom Viridiplantae; phylum Streptophyta; class Magnoliopsida; order Sapindales; family Rutaceae; genus Citrus; species Citrus x limon. The sequence goes on from CM067997.1 coordinate 29,299,713, forward strand.
AGTCTGAGTTTCCATTTACAACAACAAAATGAATTAAGAGGATGAGATCAGTTTAGTTCAGCATCAACTCCTCATTCAAAGCAAGTGGATCCAATTATTTCCGTACAGAAACAAGACAATACACATCAATGAACTTACATGAGAACTGTGAAATGGGCACTCTTGTTTCTCTGGAAAAGAAGCCTCCTCAATTAGAATAGGCAAAACATCTGAAATTCCACGCCAAAGAGAAATCAACCCACTTACCAACTGAACATACTGAATCTTAATTAACCAACCAAAAAGAGTAAACGGATCATTACCCAGAGAACAATGATGATTGACCTCATCAAAACTCGGTTTCAGCAACTGAAAACACGAACAGCTCACAGGTAGACTGCTGTTCCTATCCATAATCCCCGGAAAGTAAACTTTTTCCTGAAACCAATTTGTGTTAAAACTTCACCACTGGAAACCCACCTTGGACAGAAAAATAATCCTCAAAGTACAGAAGGTACACTAAAAAAATGTATTCGCCCACTACATTCAACGTGCATAGAGTAGCAAGAAAGTATTACAACAGCTCAGTTCAGCTGCCAATGAACCGGCATTAAGCTAAACTATTTTCTCATATAATGTCACCATAAGCCGTATTTTAGCTTTTCAATTGTTTAATCACATCCTGTAAATGTCAATCTCCTCCATTCTCTCCTTTTCCAACTTCATTAATTAGCTTCTTTATAAAATTCATTCAACGGACTCTGAAACTTATCATTACATAACTAACATTGCAACATAAAATTAGAAAAAAAAAAAGGCAAAAAGATTTGCACCAAAAAAAAAAAGAGCAACAGTAATTACAGCAACCATGCACAAAATTGGTCGAAGATAAACAGGAATAGCAACAGAGTAGTATAAATATGGAACCAAGTGTCCAAATCAGACAGACATTGTAACAAATAGTTGAAATTGAAGGAGATTTCATATATGAGGAGCAGAAATATCACGTAGAAGCTAAATTCGTTTCATTTTTCTGACGAAATTGGGTTGAAATTGAAGAGAAGAGAGAGATTAATCAGATTAAAGAGCAAGCAGGATTTGAAAATTTTAACCTCATTGCAAGAATTGGCAGCCATTTTTGCGGGGAAAGTGTTTTTTTTTTTTTTTTTTTTTTGCTTCTCAATTGAGTAACTTGAGAACGAGGAGTGAAGTGAGTAAGAGAGATTTTGGAGTATTTTTAATGTTTCATTTATTCAACAAAAAAAAAAAGAAAGAAAAAAGAAAAGAAATATATAGAAAAATTTGACGTGGCATAAAAGTTCCTGATTGAGACATTTATAACCCCGACAAATCTCACGGCCTTCTTCATTCATCGTTCCTCATTAATTATCAGGGAAAATTACCCTTGGCTCCTCTCTTTATGTTATCTTTTTTATTTGATAATTTATTTATATATTTTTTAATAATGACAATTTACATCTTGAATTTTTCATTTTTTTTAAAAAAAATAATAATTTATCCCCTTCTATTTAATATTCTCACATAAAGATGATTAAATATCTTATAAAAGTTCATGTGGTACAACCAATTTTTTTTTTCTTTTTCTTTTGACGGGTCTGAAAAATCAATTAAATTAAAACCATACTTTCCACCGTATTCCAACAAACACACGTTGGATCATGATGTATACTTTTGTGTACCCCATTGTAGATCTTGCATTTATTGTACACTAAGAACGGTTGTATTATAAAAGAAACGAGATTCAATCTAATAACATAACTCAGCGACAACTAATGCAAATCTACGTAGAATCTTGGTAGGTACAACTAATGCTATTTTCTAACACTTTTTTTATTTTCGTTTTTATACGAAAACAAAAATATAAAAAAAAAAAGGTAAGAAAATAGGAGAAGGAAAGTGGGATGAGGGATGAGGGAACTTGGAAGGGGGAAAAGTAAATAAACAAGTAAAAAGGAGTAGAGAAGGGGGAGTGAGATTTTTGGCAGGTTGCTGGGAGAAGGTAAAACAAACACGTGAAGCCTAAATGGGAGAGACAGAGAGACAAAGAGACAGACAGACAGAGGGGTCACTCAAATGAAAATGAAAAGGAAAGCAGTCACGGGGTGTTCAACTATTCATTCACGGACTGACTGACTCTCTACGTCGGGAGAAATAGAATCCAATACCACCATTACACCAATACCAGCAGCGCAGCAGCGATTAATTAATTTGCCAATGAATTACAAATAGCATCATCTTCGTCACTGTACCTAAACGGCTCAAACTGACCGACAGACAGCGACCGTTTCCAGCCCAAACTCAAGCCTCACTCTTTTCTTTCTTTCGTTCCCAATGCAAATCATGTGAGTAATTATAATACTACGCATTACCATTCATGGAGCCCGCTACCTTACTTTCGGATGTAACGTACTCCTCCCAGACCAGAAGAACAATAAACACAATAGTGGGGGCTCGCATAATTTAAGAATGGAAACCATATTTTCATGGGAAGGTGGGAATGAGATTGGGCGATTAGGGATGATGAGTGAATTAACATTTTTATCTTTAATAAAAATTTAAATTTTTTTTTCAATTTTACTATTAAACATATATCTTAATTATATTCATTTCTCTACGATAACATACTTTTTTTAAAAAATATATATATATTTTATTATTATTATTATTATTACTACTACTATTATTAATAATAATAAATAAATAATGACAATAATCGATCAAAAGGTCAATTTAATAATTTATAACAATCCATTAAAATTCCAAAATAAAATACATACATCAATAACAATGTAGCTTATTACAATTTCAATTCATATGGTTAGAGTAAATAATTTATTCTGATCCTCGTTCCCTATTTTAATTCCAATATGTTGTCAATTACTGATTGGTAAACGCATAATTAATTTGATACTTTTTTTTTAAAAAAAAAAAAAAGGTAGGAGGTGAAGAAAATCCAAATTGGTTTTCTAATCCCTTACTTTCTCCATAATTTGAACTCAGGTGACCAATACAAAATATATTTGAAAATTACTCGTCCAAAGCTTCTACGGACACTAATATGACACTTGAAGTGCCACTAATAATTAGTGACAAAGTCAAACTTTTAAAGAAGTTGGGGAAAATTTTTTTATTTATCTAATGAATTTGATTTTTTTTTTCTTGTAAATGTTTCCATTTAATTTAGAGTCTAGTGTACTCGTTTAAGGTTATTTATAGTTTATAGTCAGTTTCCTTGACAATGCTTGTCAGTTCATCCATCTGAAATTTGATTCAATTTGGAGATTTTTCAAAAGAATTGAAGTAAGTTTCTTTTGGAGAAGAGCTAATTAAATGTATAGCCTTTTTCCTTTAAAGTTTTTGATCACTTTGAGCTCTTCCAGTTTCTTCTTCTTCACAAACAAGTACACACATATATACATACATACATACATACATACATACATATATATTTGAGAAAATTAGACTTGGCAAGGGTACCTGCCTAACTATGTCAGTTTCTATGTTGCTCGTATATTATATTCAACTGTAGAAATAATAATGAAGTATGACACTCGAGTACAAATTGTGTAGGGCAATTTCGCGAAGATGGCATGCATTATTGTTTATGTAATTTTATTAAAGAAACAAAGATGAAATTCCGAAATAATAAGAAAGATTTCACAGAAACTCAAGAAAGATAAAGGCCTCGGGTTGGGCCAGCTTCATCAAGCTCGTAAGAATTGGACCCAGGCCCATCAACTTAACCAAATTATTTTCGTTTGTCTACAACAATATGCTAAATATAAAACCACCCCAAGATTGTCATAATATGTTTCTGCATCTTCTCCTCAGGCAAAGCTCCCAACGTAAACAAACTCTAGAAGAGGCTCCTCGAGCTCTTAGCGACTCTCCTCAGGAAGTTTGACGACTATCCCACCACGTCCATACGATCCATCTAAATCTGGCGTGCCCAAGATTTTTAATCTAGCAGCGAGTACGCTTCTGTGTGCAGGTATGGGAGTCTGAACGAAGCATCATGATTGTCGCATGCAGGGGATGGTCGTGGTGATTCGGGGAATGGTGGTGGGTGCGGCCCTTAGTTTTGGCAAAGAATATATACTACACGTAGAATAGAATGAAAAAAGAGGAACTGAGAGGCTTTCATTCATCTAAAGGCAAAGAATAATGAATGAAGCACATATTATTCCATCATACTGAGTGTTGACAAGTTGAACCAACAACTACTACAAAATCATTCTTTCTTTATTACTTGACTTATCTTGTCAGGATATTTGTTTGACCACTGGTATTTACTCCTTCTTTACAATATTGTTCGATCGATGTTTCTAAGGTAATTAAATTAATTAATTCATTAATTAATTAAAAATAATTATATTCCTAATATAATTATTAATACCTCTCAACCTATTGTCAATTTGGACCACTAAATTTTCACGGGGGTGAGTATTGCGAGGTTAATAAGATTCTCTCAAAGAATTCTCTAACGTTGCAAAGTTAAAAGAGATATCCCGAATTCCTTTCTTCTTCTTTCTTCTTCTTCTTCTTCTTCTTTCTTCTTCTTCTTCTTCTTCTAATAATAATAATAATAATAGAGATATTCAGATTCCTTTCGAGGGGCTTTTCTTCCGGTTTTCAAGAACGCTGAGTTTAGCCGGTTTCCTAGACCTATAATATTCTAATATAAAAAAGAAATTCACTAAACTTATCGACTTATCGAACTAACTTTTCATTGATGTATTTTTTTAATGCCGTGCCCATAGTACACGCACGGATGGGAAGGGCTAGCTAGCCTTTGTTTGTAGGTTGTTGTCGCATTAGTCTTGTTTTATCCTTTTATAAAACTAAACTGACTAATTATGGTTGATTTCTAAACAATATTTTTCCTTATTTTATTAACTACATTTTCTTATTTGAACAAGCATAAGCGCTATAAATAATTTTGCACTACATCAAATTCTAAAATATTTTAATTTCAAGTAACTATTTACTTATCGTACAATTTATGAATGCGTAATCATTTTATTATGGTGAGTTTGCTTTATAGTTTCCAAGAATCAAAATGGGCCACAATTGAAATGAACTAAAATTAGAATAAGTTAGAATTTAAATGAAGAATAAGAATTAAAATAGTTATTTATTTAAATTGTAGGAATTGAAATAAGCTGCATTCCCACTGATATGTTGTTTATTTTTTCTTGTAATCAGTATAAATTGTTACAAGTTATCAAGATGCCCTTAATTAAAATTATATATTTTTCGCTGACAAAGCAAATTAGCAAACATTTTGAAGGGAAATATATGCATGATTATTATCATGTTAAACGTAATACAATATTTTATTAGAATAGATTAGTTATAATTATTACTACTACTACTACTATTTTTTTAACTATTATTATTATTATTATTTATAAAATAATAATAATAATAATAATAGTAGTAGAATAATTATCTAATGAGAAAATCTTCATTTTAATAAATAAAGTGATGATGCCATTAACAGACAAAAAAAAAATACAATCTCAAATATAATAAAATATGTGTTATTTTATATTTTAGTGGCATCCTTACTTTAATAAAGTAAGTATGCCCTCGTGAGAGAATAACTCAATAAAAGTAAGAATTATAATTTCTATTTAAATATCAATCAATATTAATATCATTGATTGATATTTAAATCTGGTGAAAAAAGAATATTTTTTTTTAGGGTAAAAGTATGAATTTATTTCTTATTTTTATTCTCTCAATTCATTGTAATTTCTCTCATAAAAATGACATTCTCATTCTTCATTCCTAAATTTATGGTCTTCAGCCAAAATCCATTTCTCATTCTTTAATATCTTCAATAAGGAAACACAATCAATCATTTAATTCTCTAATCTAAAAACACAATCAATCATTTAATTCTCTAATCTAAAAAGTAAACACAAGTTTACTTAAGTTTTTGATATCCAAACTAACACAGCAATGCACCCAAGCTTCATCAAAAACTTGGTCTTAGAAAGATTCTTATGTTGCATTTGACTAATACGAAAGGAAAAAAAAAAAAAAAAAACGGAAGTCAGTCGAGATAGCCATTAGATCTGTGGCAAAACACATTTAACAATGAATGAATCATAGGTTAAGAAGAGTGTTGACTAATTTATGTGTCAAACTCAAAGCCCAAAAAGAAACAAAACACAACTCAGGTTGTATCAGCGTATGTGCATCGGTGCATGTATGTCGAGTTGCGGCGATGAAGCCGAGAACAAGAAGCAGCAACAAAAGCATCTTCTTTCTGAAATTTGCATTTGACACCAGCAGTCACTCTCTCATTCTCACCACTTGGACTAATTTGAAAAAAATAAAAAAAAAATAAAAACATATTCCATATTCCAAAATTCTCTCTTGTTTCTTCTTCTTCACACATCCGTCTCTCTTGCATTATTACATAATCCCACCCAACATCTCATGTTGTTGCTCCTTCTTGTGTTGGAACGGTACGCATCACCAACTACCACCAGCTGCTGCAATGCACGGCCAGGATCATTCTTTGAGCTTCAACCTAGCCGCCCACTTGATCAAATCAGAACTACCCTCTGATCATCGTCATCGCCCCTTTGCATTCGGTGGCTTGTTTCTTGACCAAACAACAGCACTGCCGCCCTCGTTTGTTTCATTGATTAACACTCATTCACTCGGTAATCAAACCCTGCGTTTTGTTCATCAGCGGCGCCGGGGATGTGGGTTTCTGTCGGTGAGCTTGTCGATGAAGGGAAGCGGTGAAGGGTATGTTGGGGAATCGACTGAAAGTTGGGGGCAAAATGGGAATAGTAAAGGCGGGGAAGAGGAGGAGGATGAAGAAGTGGAAGAACAAATGGTGGCGTTTAAGGGAGGGAAGAAGGTGGAAGAGAAGCAACTTGGTGCTTATAATACCACTAAGCATCTATTTGCTGGAGCTGTTGCTGCTGCTGTCTCCAGGTTTTGTTTTGTTTTGTTTTTGTTTATTTATTTTTAGTTTCTGCTGTTAGTGAAGTCAGTTAGTTTTATGGGTTGATATTTTTTTTTTTTTATCAATATCCAATGGAACAGGGAAAAATAATAATCTGTTTTTGTATTTAACTTTGACAAGACAAAAATGTCACTTTTAGCTGGAAGACTTTGTTGAGAGAGAGACAGAGAGAGAGAGAGAGTTAGTTATATTTGTCATTTGGAAACAAAAATTTTCAATTTTTTTTATTTTCTTTTGGTTATATGAAATAAAGGGCAAGTCATATGTGATTGTTGGTGCAAATATTTGTGTAAAAACTTCGGAGCTACTGAAAAGAGTCGAAGAAGCTGATTGTAGTCACGGTGCTGACTTTTGTGCCTGTCCAGACTTTTGGAGATCCATTTATCTTCATGATTAATGAGCTAGACTTGAAAAGTGGAATAAGTTCATTTACTATTAGTCTAGGAAATGCATCTTGTGGATTGATTTTGATTGAGTTCACAGCAGTTGCTAAGGATTCTATCTGATGTTTATATACACCCTGAGGTGGATTCTTGGTAACTGCACCAGAGCTTTTTGGTCTGTATTGTACTAAATTGAGCTCATTTATGTGGAACTCTAGTGTGCTATTTTGCATATTGCTAGCACCTCATGCAATATGTAATTTCATATGCTGAGATTATTGTCAATAATGTGTTGATGTGTTCCTTATGGCTTATTAGTAAATCGTATTGTTCGTGAATTCACTTATTCGTATAAAATATATTTGAGTTATTGCCCTTGTGGCGGCGTATATGGTTGATTCTGAAAACAATAAAATGAGTAGTTTAGATTTTTCACTTTTTAAATTCTTCTGGAATATATATCAAAACAATTAGCTCAAATGTGCACGCATTTGATTTTTAGGTCCTTTGATTTATCATCCTTATTAAAGCTATCAGACAATGTCTGTTTTTCTTATTTTTGTTCTAGTGTATGAAAAAAATATGTTATTTATTCACATTCTATTTGGAACTTCCTTTTGGTTTTGTTTTATCAGAACTTGTGTTGCCCCTCTCGAGAGACTGAAGTTAGAGTACATTGTTCGTGGGGAGCAGAAGAGCCTTTTTGATCTTATCAAGACAATTGCAGCTACTCAAGGGCTGAAAGGCTTTTGGAAAGGAAATTTTGTCAATATTCTTCGAACTGCTCCTTTTAAGGCTATCAACTTTTATGCTTATGATACATACAGAAATCAACTATTGAAATTGAGTGGCAAGGACGAAAGCACGAATTTTGAGCGGTTTGTTGCTGGTGCTGCAGCTGGAATAACTGCCACCTTGCTTTGCTTACCATTGGACACTGTATGTGCCAGTTTTAGAAATATTTATATTATGATCATATGTAGCTTACTTATATTTCAACTTGCTGCTGTGATGTAATTTGACTTTTCTCTATCTGCGGGGAAGATGATTGGATTGTTTGTTTATATCTGAGTTCTTTAATGCTTTCCATAAGATTTCAAACAACTCAAAATGGAGAGTACTTGTCCAGTGAGTCTGGGATTGTGCTGAGGGGAATTATTCTGTTGGTCAAGATTAAGAAGAATCAAATTTTGGTCTCCATAATTCATAACATCCGATGTTTTGAAATTTTTTTTTTGTATTTCAACTGAATTTCTGATCAAATCATACTGTTCTTGAAATGGGAAATATTGCAGATAAGAACAGTTATGGTAGCTCCTGGGGGGGAAGCATTGGGTGGTCTAATTGGTGCTTTCCGTCACATGATCCGAACTGAAGGGTTCTTTTCTCTTTATAAGGGTTTGGTACCCTCAATTGTGAGCATGGCCCCTTCTGGTGCAGTTTTTTATGGTGTCTACGATATATTGAAGTCAGCTTATCTCCATTCACCTGAAGGGAAGAAGAGACTTCAAAATATGAGAAAAGATCAAGATCTCAGTGCATTGGAACAGCTGGAGTTGGGTCCAGTTAGAACATTGCTTTACGGGGCAATTGCTGGTTGTTGTTCTGAAGCTGCTACTTACCCATTTGAAGTTGTGAGAAGACAACTTCAAATGCAAGTCTGTGCAACAAAATTAAATGCATTGGCGACTTGTGTCAAGATAGTTGAGCAAGGAGGTGTTCCTGCTCTGTATGCCGGATTAACTCCCAGCTTGCTGCAGGTTTGATGTGTATTTTTTTTCATTATGATTTTCCTCTATTTTGACTCTCCTTCATTCTCAAAAGGTAGATTATGCTATACTTTCGGTTTTTCCTGCATCAAAATCCTAGAATTACATGGTCCATGTCCATTCTTCGACGGGTGTTTTGCCCATTTTGTGCTATGGTTTGGTCAAAAGTCAACAACAAATATATTTCATATTTTCTCTATTAGAGTTCATCTAATGTTGCCATCATTTATTTCATGCTAAGTGTTTTAACATTTATTTTTAATTGCATGCTTATGATGGCATTAACTCCTTTTGATCCCAACTTATTATAACTTGAGACATTTTCTGGTACTGCAGGTTTTACCATCAGCTGCCATAAGTTACCTTGTATATGAGTTCATGAAGATAGTTCTCAAAGTAGAGTCATCATAGATACTTGATTCAGGTCTGAGTAAGTTGAGGCTGAGAATGAGGCATATCTGCGTTAGAAGAGATCTAAATTGTTCTGGTTGCAATTTGGCGACACAGTGAACAACTTTGTTCTGTGACATTGTCCAACACCAATGATGGATAATATCCATTCATCTTCTTTTAGCCTCTCCCTAGCCTTCTTTCTAATCAAAGAGAAATAAATTTAGCAAGATTTTGGTTTTGGTATCCAAAAGTTTGCATGCACATGTGGTTTGGTGCATACTTCATCGTTACAAATCTGTTGCTAATGTAGCCATTGCTTAGCTGCTGCCACTGAATTTTAATGCCATCTTACTTGTGCAATTCCTGTCTTATAAATAACAGTTGTTGCAAGATTATAAAGAGGCGGCAACATAGACATGATCAGGAATAAGTATATGAAAAACAGCAAGATCTCAATGTTAAATGCCCCGAATTAGCATTTGAGAAAATAACATTGAAAAATTGTGAAAGAACACCATTGACTGTTTAAGAACTTGATAATCTATACAAGTGAAGCCGATAAAGTTATGCTTCAAATTTTCCCCCACGATTTTTTTTTTTAATTTTTATTTTATCAAAATGGTTACATATGAAACTGGGTAAATGTAGGAAACAGTTTTGAATAACTACATTTATATAACCTAACATACAAACACTTAAGCAAATAAAGTTTGACACAACTCAACAAAATTCCACACCGAGGTAAAAAGGGTCCTCGTTTCTATTCAGCGCACTTAGGCAAGCCTTACTGCTGCCAGCCATATTGTTGATTTCGACTACCACCCATTTGGTTTGGACCCCTGCCAGCAGCAGAATTTCCATATTGACCACTTTGGGAATAACTTTGAGGACCAACTCCATACCCGCTAGCAGGTCCTCTGGGACCATTTGCAGGCATACCGGCGCCAGCATATGGTGGCCCACGCCCTTGTGGTGGATATGGTGCATTGCTGTAACCACCACCTTGGCCTCCACGATTCGGGTTGTTGTATCCACCACTCTGATTTCCGCTTGGATACCTGTTGGCACCTCCAGGAGGACCACGGGGCTTTCCATAGTGATGATGACCAGGACCACCAGGAACCGGCGGAGGTGCATTGTTCATGGGATGATTTGGCCCAGACCAATGATGAGACTGCCCAGCGTGTTGAATAGGAGGCAGGCGGCCATGTGGCTGTGGGTGATGCAATTTCTGTCTCTTTGTGGCTTCTTCATGTTGTCGCTGTTGCTGCCTTCTTTTCTTTGTTTGGTACTCATGCGATGATTCATATTTGGGCAAGCTGCAAAAATAAACCAAGGATTATTTAAAATATCATATCATCACGGGACCAGGAAATTGTGGCTAACCCAAGAGGCAAAGCAACTAAGTATAAAAAGAATGAATCAAACTGATATGCCATCTGTGGGATATGACAAATTAAGAATCTGAGTGATACCTCTTGGGATCACACGGCAAGGGGTCAGTCCAAAAGTACTCAGAATCAAGTGCGTCCTTTGCAGATATTCTCTGCGAAAAGAAAGAATGATAAATAAGCTCAAGAAAAACCTGAAAATATGTGTTCAAGCAGCATAAATAACAATGTAGAACAAAGAATGGGATGATAAGATGTAGAAACCATCAACTTTAATGTAAAAATTGCTGGCAATTAAAGAAATATTTGCTAGCATCATGAAATAATGTCAAAGCAAAATCCAAGCACTGGAACAAGAAAGTCCAAATAGGTAGACCCCTTTCCAAGTCAAAAAATAAAGTTCATAATTCCATTGAATAAATTCCTAAACATAATTTCATTATATATTTCAGCTTTCCAGTGAGAAAGAAATGAAGTGTGAGATCAGAAACCATAGCTTCCCCCAGAAATAATGTAAATTCTGTTCTTCTCTACTATATACTGCATCCAGTTTTATTATCAAATTCACGAGAAGCTACTACAATATCAAAAATTGTCTTAAGACATGGAAGAATCTATTATTTTCCCAGGATTAAACTAGTAGTATTCTACACTTCTAGTTCCCTGAGCTGAAGCTCAAGTGTTGTCAAAAAATGTCAATGTTCTAATAAGTATGAGATACAATTTCAAATAAATGATATCCTGGAGATATTTTGGATATTCACACACAATAAACTGTTTATATCCAATGAAAATGAAGTCAAAAGAAAGATTTATCGTTCAATGAAAATGAAGTCACAAGTAGTTTCGTTTCAAACTGTATGAATCGAATATTAAAATCCTGCTAAGAAAACATTTTTTTTAAAACAAAAAATTGAAAGATCTATAGCAGTTCTATTAAAGCTATAATAGTTATGAATTAGGGATCTTGCAACTTAAAACAGGACAGAAACTCCCAAATATCCTTTGATTTCAATCAAATGATTCACTCCAACTAGTTAAAATCATGTACAACAAACTGAAAAGTAAAGGCTTCAAAGAGGTACCTGGGAAGGATCAAGCATTAGCATTTTCTCCAACAACTCCAAAGCATGTCGGTCAAAGCTGTAAAAGCAAATATATTTGTCAAAATTAATTTCTTGCAGAAAATTGGCACGGAAGTTTTCTAATATTTTATGATAAAAAAATTAGTCAACAACAATAGACATGAACACAAAATCTTCTTTTCTTACTGTCTGAAAACCTCTCTGACACGTCTCTTCATGGTCCTTGAGGGCTTAAAATGGTTGTATGCAGGCATCTTAGAAACACCAGGCCAAATGGTTTCATCAGGAGACCCACAAAGCTCAAATATCTTGCTCAATTGCTCAGCCTGTAATTAATGTCAAGATAGCGTATATCAGATGTGGCTATAAGGGTTCAAGCATTTTATTAAAGCTTTTCAAGAACAATTGAACCACAAGAAGAGAAAATTATGCTCTGTGGGTACTGGCATATCAATTGCACATAGAATGGGAACCATAAACTTAAAAGCAGCAAATGGACAGAATATATCAGGATCCTAAAAAGAAAAGGCAAAACTTTGGGCCAGCAATTATTTCCTCCTGAACCTTCCTAGTACCTTAAGCATTAGACGCTTAAGATATTCTTGCTTAGACATACACCAATTACAACACAAGCAATATAAAACAGATTGAGTAGAATCATGGTTTAAAAAGGAGCAGCCCAACCTTTCAACAAAAAATTAACTGCATGAAGACTCTCTTTGAAACCCATATACTTTCTCAGCTTTTCACCTACATTTCTCAAAAGGAAAAGTATCATAATTCGACATTCCTTTAAGCTCACTAGGTTCCAGTTTCACACCTTCACCAAAAGCAACCATATACCGTTAACCAACAGATCTCTCTCTATGCATCTCAAGCACATACCGGTCTAGCTCATTAAATATTATTCCGCCTCCATTTTCATTTAAACAGAGTTTAGCATCAAGGAACAATAAGAGCAATCTCACTTGCACACTTGAAGCATCGACCTTGGCTTAATAACCCTAAGATTTTAATCTTAAACACAATTATCTTCTATTAAAAGCATTTACAAAAGCCAAATTTTCCATTTAAAAAAAAAAATTCTGAATTCAATGCATTCACTACCTTTTTTCAAGCTAAATCACACCAACTACAAAGTAATAATAAAAAACAACAAAGCATCAGGCTCATACTCATTAATCAAGAAACTTGTCAACAGACTAAAAATTTCAAGAAACATAAGTAACCTCATTTTTTCCAGGCAAGATAGGTTTCCCATTCAATAACTCAGCAAAAATACAGCCAACAGACCACATGTCAACAGCTGGCCCATACTTTGTGGCTCCAAGCAGCAACTCTGGGGGCCTGCAAAATTCATATCATTCTGAACCAAATACAAACTATGGCACATTCTTCCAATGCCTCCCCCCCCCCCCCCCCCCCCCCAAACAAAAAAAAAAGGTAGATGGAGGACATGCTAGGCAAGATATAATTGAAGCCAAGGCTTACCTGTACCACAAAGTAATTACACGATTTGTAAGGGTGTTATTGTGGTCATAAGAAAATGACCTCGCAAGCCCAAAATCTGCTAGCTTCAAATTTCCTTCATTATCTATCAAAAGATTCGAACCTGCAGGAACAAGTTTTCCTCAGCCATAACAAATTCTGTGGGATCAAGATAACAGTTCCTAATGCTATTTGATAATAACCTTTAATGTCCCTGTGAAGAACTTGATTAACGTGACAGTAGTGAAGCCCAGTCAGTAGCTGCTTCATATAACACTGTTTAAAACAACAAAACATTAGTGGTGTCAGCCATTAGATGCTTGATTTAAAAAGAAAAAAAAATCCCCTTAAGTTAGCTACTTATATACCTTTATTTGGGGAACAGTAAATCTAAGTCCCGGACGATCAGCAAGGCCTGTCAAGTCATGGTCCATGTACTCGAAAACCATGTAGGTGCTGCCCCTGTACTTATTACCATCTGTAGTTTCCAAGAAGGTACAAGTCATGTAAGAAACTCTGAAGCAACACAAAACCAACTGAATTGCAGTTCACGAAACAACTTTAGTCACCTGGCCTCCCTTGCTCATCCCTCTCAGGACCTTTAAGCAAAATAAAAATATCAATTGTATGAATCATAGCGATATAATATTATGGGTACAAATTATTCGAAGATATGCTAACAACTAAAACTACAATACCTGGAGAAGTTACAATCTCTTTTAACTTAATAACATTTTCATGCTGAAGCTTCTTCAGAATTTTAATTTCCCGAATGGCTGTTATTGGAAACTGCATACATAGCGAAGAAAATTCAGATAAAATATTGGAGGAAATGCAGCTTGGTTTCTCTCTATTTACATGTGCTTGTGGGGTTGGGTGTTTCGGCTGGGGGGGAGAGTGCGTGTGAGAGTGCATGCAAGTGTCATAAGCCAAAACAATCATTTATTGTCTTCCCCAAAAGAAAAGTAGAAACGTATTAACTTAAGAGGAGCTTACCCCTTCTTTTTCATTATCCATACGTATCTTCTTCAAAGCCACAATTTCCCCAGTTTTGATTTCTCTAGCCATGAATACCTGACTGATACACACAAGCATGAACCCCAATAAACAATAAATGAATATCAAAATAAGAACAAGTAATTTAAGTTCATAATTGAGCTACATCCTCCAGTACAAACACCATACATATCTCCAAGAAAAATACAATTTCTGCCACATCTTTCTAGAAAGACATTAAAAGTTCATCACTATTACTTAGCATCAAAAGTTTTTTTCCATTTTATTTTTCTTTCGTATTACGAAGATATTCTACAAAAGACTAAGTCACTATATTTCATAGCATAAGTTGACTTTTACCACCAAATTGCTACAGACATTCATTACATAAGTTGAAGCCAACAAGAACTATCTTTTTCCCTCCAAATGGGCATTCTTGGGCAAGAACTAACGTTGCATGCATTATATTCTAAGAATTTTATCTCTAAAAACCCCAAAACATTGCATGCATTATATAGTTAGCATGTATGTGGTAACCAGCAAAGTAAGAAGTCAAGGTCTTGATTAGAAGTTTCTAATAATTCACTGCTACTTCTTTCTCACATTTAGGAGTATTTGACAGCAAAGAGAATGGATCCTAAAATGATTTTAAAAGAATCAACACATAATTATTTAAGGGGCTGAACTTTTATCATATTCTAAAATTGAGCACATAATTAACTTAAGTTAGTATACAGCATTATCATCCACAGTCCAATACCTCTCTGTGCACAATTTGGGAAAATCACATATACTCGGAAAGTACACGAACTATTTAATCAGGTCCAAACAATCCATCTACTCCCCACAAAAGTTACAGAACGCTTAAACAAGAAGCATAGGTTAAAACCCTAGAAAAAATTAATATTTGATAAGAAAGGAAGAAATTTAACAATTCCAAGCATATAATTTTTTTTTAAAAAAAACCCAAAAGAGAAACCCTCAGTAAATCAATCAACGGTAGCATGAAAAAATTTAGAAAATTGGGAAATTCTATCAAACATCCAACAACGCTAAAACCTACACATAAACCCAAAAAAAAAAATTTTAAAAAAAAGAAGAGACTTTGCTTTTCTTTTTTATTTTTAAAAATACCCATAAGTCCCTTCACCAATTTGCTCCAGTCTCTCGAAGCAATCGACACTACGAGAACCCCATGCCGGCGGCGGCTCTTCCACGTTCAGTTGCCCTAATGCCGCAACTGCCATGTCTCTCTGCGCTTCTGATTTTTTTTTTCTTTATTAGTTACAGTTTCAGGTGATCAACGAAACTAACGATGCGGATTTTAATTGTTTTCATGTCTTGAGGATATTTTTATGCGTAACTTCGGGGTAGAATTCACACGTGATATGCACGTGTTAACTTTATTATTATTATTATTTTTTTACCACCACTACTACTATCATTTTGGGCTAAAAGCTAGAGCATCCATTAAAAATCCTTTTTTTACACTCATGCTACAATTAATATTACGTTATATTGTAATTAATATTTATAAATTAAATTATTATTATAATTATTTTTAATTTTTATTAATATTTAAAAAATATCTATTTCACTCATATATTATAATTGAGGAATATTGTATTCATTTAATTATATTATAATTAAAGATAAAGAAGGAATAAAATTTCTATAATATTTTTTTTATGGGGGTTCAAACACTTAGGTGTCGTTTGTTTTTTTATCTGAAATTTGAATAGACCTGAATTAGTCTGAATTCTGAATAAATCTGAATGTCTGAATCTGAATAATATGTTTGTTTTTTCGTTTGAATCTCGAAAAATAAGTATTAAGTTGTTTGTTTTTTTCAACTGAAAAGGCTGAAAATATGTACTTTTACATTTGTATCCTTATTAAATTTGAATGTCAAATAAATAATATATTAAATACCACAATATTTTAACATTTATAAGTAAAATTATATTCAAGTAAATACATAATTATTTTAGAATTTTAATATATAAAATACCATAAATTTCAAATTTTATCGTATATAATATAAGAAAAAAAAAACAGGGATATTTTTATGTGGGGTAAATGTCTATGGGTGAGTTTTGGGATAGACATGAAAAATAAATTATAAAACATAGATATTTTTGACATTAGTAAGTAATTGACTTAATTCAAATTTATCCATTAAGTAAAAAGCCAAAAAAAATTTGGTTTATTTTATTAAGTCAAAATTATCTAAAAAGTCTCATTAAGTTATAAAAACAAACAGTTCTAATTAACTTAATTAATTAAGTTATTAAGTTAAAAAACAAACGCCACCTTATTCTTAGTGTAAGAGCAAGCGCTCTCCACTCGGCTAAAGACTGATGGGTGGATTCATTAAAAATCTATACTAATTCGAATGATTTAAAGATATTTTATGTATTTGATAATAAATTTTAAATAAATTTTCATGAAGACAAACTAATGAAACTACATATAAAAAAATTCTCAAAATCACTTTTGAACATTCTTGCAATCTCAAAACAAATCTTTACGGTCGTAATATAGATAATGGATTGTAATTGATATCCTAGATTATTTATTGTCATATTTTTTGGATAATACAATTATTTGTGAAAGAGCAGAACTAAACATCTAAAATAATATAATATTCATAAAATAAATAGTGAAATGTTATAATTAATTAATTAATTCAATTCGGACTTGCTAAACATCCATTGTGCTAATAAAATGATGATGATTTTAGTGGCTATGTTTTAGGGATGAGAAAATCTATAGGGTACGAGCGAGTTATTATTAAGGACCTGTCTATGGTACAGTTTCTGTAACAAACATCTCCCGTCATCCCACCATCCGATTTTCTATTGTTTAGTTTCTCACTCCACATCCAACCACATCCAACGGCTGATACTGCAGTCTGTACCTTACAGATTCTGTAAGCTAGTCGAGTCCTATTATTAATTAATGAATTCAAACACGGAATAGATTGAAGTCACTATTACTCATACGACAGTGACACGGATGCTACTAAAACACAGAATAGCGAGTTATCCTCCCTCAATGCAAACGCACGTTTTACTATTTGACTCATTTTATTTCTTTTTTCAATAAATATTATTTATTTTAGAAATATCCTTATTAAAAAATAAAAATAATTAATAATAATTTTTTTTCTCTCAAGCTCTCAAAGATTAACTTTTTATCTCTCTTATTTGATTTAATTGATTTACAATTTGAATCAAATATTAACTCTTAATCAAATCCTAAATTGAAATTGAAATAAAAGTTTTATTTTATCACATAAAGCAAAATCTATATAGTAATAACAACAAAATCCACCACTTATTCATAAAATTTAACAAAAGGAAATGTATTGTTAGTAAAGATAATAAATATTAATGGTGAATGGTGATGATGATAAACCTGTTGTTGATAAAGATAGGTAACAAGGTGATGGTTATAATTAATTACTTAATTAATAATTAATTGACATTTACTCACTTATAATGTCTAACGTGTCATAAAATTTTTTTATCATGGCATACTCAATTAGACATTACTCTTATTAAGAAATTAAATATACATGGCTAAGTAGCTAATTCAATTGTGTCAAAATTAGATTTTTTTATGATGGGCAAGTATAATTTAAGAAATTGTAGATTTTTCGAAAATTAAATTAAAATAAATTAGATGAGATGGAATATATATATATGTTTTAGGAAAAACAAAAAAGAAACAAAAACATGGTTAAGTATTATTATTGCATCGCGTGCGTATCCGCGAAGTGGACTTGGAAAGTCAAGAGCAAAAAGCTCCAGTCGAGTCGAGTCGATACATCAGTCAAAAACAGGCCTTTTGTCTGAAAATTCAATTTCGGCAATTCCAAATTCTCTCGAAATTGTAACTTTTGTTTGCAATTTCACTCTTGGCCTCGCCTCAGAGATCAATTTAATCACTGATGAACTAACTGATGACGCCTTAGTCAGCTTTACAACATCATCATCATTCATCAAAGGTTCTCTTAATGGCAGACTCTAGACGCTTTGCTCTTGGTAACCAATTAGGTAATAAAGTTTTATTTCTTGTTAGACTCCCGGCAAAAAAAAAAAAAAAAAAAAAAATTTTGTTTTTGACTAGTTCGTTCATTTACTGTTTAGCTTCAATGAATTGAGTAATTAATTGAATTAACTGTTATGATGGATATGCAGATATAGAGCAAATATTGATAGAAGCGCAACATAGATGGCTACGTCCTGCTGAAATTTGTGAAATTTTGAGGAATTATACTAAATTCCGAATTGCCCCTGAGTCTCCTCATACGCCCCCAAGTATGCTCTTTTTCGTTCAATTTTATTTTATTTATTTATTTTGTAGCGAAAATGGTTAATCCCATTTGCATAGGGTATAAGTTGTGATTTATTTGAAGTTGAATAGCATTAAAGCGATTGTTGTCTCTTTGTTTCGCATGAATCCCTTCAGCCTTTTAGCTTTTGATTTGTTTCAGGCATCATTTTACCGGACTCGTGTCACCAGAGAGTATAGTTATTTTTCTTGGTTTAAGTTATTTATTTACATGTTCTGTGTGTTTTAAGGTCATCTTGGCTTGATTTGTGTTTCTGATTTCAGGTGGTTCGCTTTTTCTTTTTGATCGGAAGGTGCTGAGGTACTTTAGAAAAGATGGTCATAATTGGAGAAAGAAGAAAGATGGGAAGACAGTCAAAGAAGCTCATGAGAGGCTCAAGGTGAGTACAAAAATTGATTCACTTGTTTTTCATTTTTGTGCATACAAGTTCTCTAATTAGTTGATTGAAAGTGATTAAATATGCAGCTTTGTAATGACAAGTTTATCGTACATGGCACACTGTGGTATATTGATTAATTATCATTTAAATTTGGTTGCTCTTTAGCCATGTATATTGAAGAAAACTCTGTTCTTTTCAGGCTGGGAGTGTTGATGTGTTGCATTGCTACTATGCCCATGGAGAAGAAAATGAAAATTTTCAAAGGCGCAGTTATTGGATGCTTGAAGAGTAAGTCCTTCATGTTTGATTTGTTGTAGTTCAACTGTTTCAGCATTGTACGACATTCTCTCTCTCACCAACATTGGAAATTTCTTGTTTGGTTCTCGTTTGTTCGTACTAATCGACAACCTCTGCAGGGAACTCTCACACATAGTTCTTGTCCACTACCGAGAAGTAAAGGTTAGCTCTTGTTCGACCTTCTCTTCATTAATTACAACAAACATGGAGTTTTTTGGATAAAGCTCAAGAACAATAGATCATTTTCCAGCTTGCCATAGTATTTCCGTATAAATTACATTACGATGACGAGAAACATCATATTGTCTTTCTCAGCTTCTTTCATTGTTCATGTGTTGGCAAGTTTAGGTGTTTTATAGTTGTTGTCTCTGTCATCCTTTCGTCACTGAAAAGGTAGATTTAATGCTGGTAGCTAAGTGTTTTACTTCTTTGCCATAAGCTCTCCTACAGATCTTTAACAGCATTGGCTTCAGCAAATATACTGGTAATTCAGAAATCATGTTTCATATTATTCTGTATTGTTTTCTTTTTCTGCTAGCCACTGTCCCTTTTGTTTAAGATCTAGACCTTCCAGTAATGCTCAGTTATTGGGTAGTAGTAGGCAGCTATTTTAGCCGTGGTTATCCTTGCTCTTGGAATTGATCTGCATTTGATCCATCAATATGATGATTTCACTTCTTTCTGAATATGAAAGCAACATCAATTGTTTAATACCGATGTGTTTTTTAGGGTATTGTCAATAAGCTGTATTACAAAACCATGCCCTTATGACCTTGCAGATTGTCATTTATAGAACTTCTTTTTTGATATCATTATTGCTGCAATTTTATTCCACTTAAGAGTCTTCTTTTTTTTTTTTTTGGTTTGGGGGGGGGGGGGGGTTCTTATTTTACGTCTTCTTTTCCTGACCATGTAAAAACATATTTCAGGGAAATCGGACAAACTTTAATCGTACTAAAGTGGCTGAAGGAGCTACTCCATATTCCCAAGAAAATGAAGAAACCATACCCAATTCTGAGGTAGAAGGTTCTCAGTCTTCTGGTTTTCATCCTAACAGTTACCAAATGCCTTCACAAACTGCAGATACAAGTCTAAACAGTGCTCAGGCATCTGAGTATGAGGATGCTGAATCAGGTGCATTTGTTGGTTTTATGTCTCACTTTTCAATTTTATTGTGAATCGCTACTGTTATGTAATTTGGAGATAGAATGTTGCTTGAAGATAATGAATTTTTGTGATCTTTTAAGTGAAGATGATACTTGATGCAGTGTATAATAACCAAGCCAGTTCCAGATTCCACTCTTTTCTTGATCTTCAGCAGCCTGTGGCAGAGAAGATAGATGCAGGACTTGCTGATCCTTATTATCCGTCATCACTTACAAGTAAATCCATTGTTACATTGCTTTATTCCCCTTAGATATGTGCTGTTCGGTATATCTGTTCTTTCACTGGTTACTGATTCTTTCACAAGATGACATACCAATTTAGTAACACTCTTGAATTGCTAATAGATAATTATCAAGGAAAGTTCTCAGTTGTTCCCGGGGCTGATTTTATTTCACCCGCTCAAACAGATAAAAGTAGGAATTCTAATGATACTGGATTGACATATGAGCCCCAAAAAAACCTTGATTTCCCGTCATGGGAGGATGTCTTGCAAAATTGTTCGCAAGGAGTTGGATCTCAGCCTGAAGCTCTGGGAGACATTCCTAACCAAGGGTACGACATTCTGGGAGAGCCTTTTACCAACAGTTTTGGTGAACGGAAGGAGTTTGGGAGTCATCTACAGACCCGAGGGGAGTGGCAGGTAGGGGTTTATACTTCTGTGTGGCATTTATTATTCACGTCGAGATATTAAATTTCAAATGAGATAGATCTTTCTGAGATCACCAACTTTTTTGACATTGTTTCATAGTCAGATGAGAGTCTGGAAAGAACTCACATCAAACAACTTACTGATGAGCCTAGGGTGTGTTAACAAAAGTCTGTAAATAGGATATTGCTAATTTTAAAACTTAATTTTCCCATACAAATTCCGCATTCTGTCACTTGTGCATAATTTCTCAGTATGCTTGGATTACTTGGTGGTCTCTTCCCTTTTGTTGTTATAAATTAATTATATTTAGGGCTGGACCTGAACATCTAGCATACTCCGTGCTTGTAATATATTTTTCTTTTCTAAATATTTTGGTGACTTTTTAGAAGTGTATCTTTCATCAGCTAATTTTCTGGTTTTTGAAAATAACTTAATTTTAACGGTTTATCAATAATTGATTTTATTTTAGTCTTTAAAACAACTAATAAATTTTACACATTAATGAAGTGCCTTGATGCATCACACCCAAACAATTAAATTTTTTTTTTTTTTTAAGTTCAATTTGTTTTTGTTCAAACATTAAGTTTCCTTGTAAACAGGCATCTCGAAATGATTCTTCACATTTATCCAATTGGCCAATGGATCAGAAGGTATATTTAGACTCTGCACATGATCTTACTTCTCAGTCTTGTGAACAAGGAGCGGCTCATGATGGTTTACTTGATTCACTTCGGCCTCCCCATGCACATCCCAATATGGAAAATGATGTTCATGAACAGCTTCCAAATGCAGAACATGGACATATTCTGAAATCAGATCCAGAAAACAGTTTGACTATAGATGGGAAATCCTTTTACTCCTCTGCTATAAAGCAGCATTTAATTGATGGTTCTACAGAAGGTCTGAAGAAGCTTGACAGTTTCAACCGCTGGATGAGTAAAGAACTAGGAGATGTAAAAGAGTCGAATATGCAATCCAGTTCCGGAGCCTATTGGGAGACAGTTGAAAGTGAAAATGGTGTTGATGATTCTGGCGTCTCCCCTCAAGCACGCTTGGATACCTATATGATGAGTCCTTCCCTCTCCCAAGATCAGCTGTATAGCATTATTGATTTCTCACCAAACTGGGCTTATGTGAGCTCAGAAGTCAAGGTACACTTAATATTTAATAATCTGTTTCTTCTGCAATGATGTCAACTAAGCTTTAGGTGTCTCAGCTATTCGATGAGCAGAAAATTTAATTGAGTGATCAAAACAAAATCTGGTCTTCCCTGCTGAAGAAATACTTTTCAAATGCTATTTTCTAATTTATACTTTCTTTTCTCCTTTGTTATCCAGGTCCTGATCACGGGACGTTTCTTGATGAGTCAGCAAGAGGCAGAAAATTGTAAGTGGTCATGTATGTTTGGGGAAATTGAAGTTCCAGCAGAAATTGTGGCAGGTGGTGTTCTTCGTTGTCATACTTCTTCACAAAAGGTTGGGAGAGTTCCATTTTACGTTACATGTTCCAATAGGTTGTCATGTAGCGAAGTGCGAGAGTTTGAATATCGAGCCAGCCATATCCCAGATGTGGATGTTGCAGATAATTGTGGTGACATCACAAGTGAAAATCTCCGTATGCGATTTGGAAAGTTATTGTGTCTGACTTCTGTCAGTACTCCTAATTATGATCCCAGCAATCTGAGTGATATATCTCAACTGAACAGTAAAATCAGTTCACTGCTAAAAGATGAAAATGATGATTGGGACCTGATGTTAAAACTAACTGCAGACGAGAAATTTTCATCAGAAGAGGTAAAAGAGAAGCTTGTGCAAAAGCTACTAAAGGAGAAGTTGCAAGTATGGCTCGTGCAGAAGGCAGCTGAAGGTGGAAAAGGCCCTGGTCTGTTAGATCATTGTGGCCAAGGAGTGCTACATTTTGCAGCTGCTCTTGGCTATGATTGGGCCCTAGAACCCACAACTGTTGCTGGTGTAAATATCAATTTCCGCGATGTAAATGGATGGACTGCACTTCATTGGGCAGCATATTGTGGCAGGTGAGCTCCTTGAAAGTTTTCTTGCTTGTTTCTTTGAATTAAACTTTGCCACATTAATTTCTTTCTACATTTGACTTCTACTCTTCCAGCTTTTAGCGATATGAGATACCGTAATACAGGCTGGTCTTTAGCATTAACTCTAGCAGCTTATTAAAGTAAGAAAGAAACCAATAACATTAGAAGGGCTATTAAAAGAAAGTGGTCAACTAGGCTAACACATGCATAATTGTTGTGACGGCAATTTTGATCCCAGATAGACATAAGTGATTGGAAGGACATATTTATGTCATTAAACTCAAATAAGTCACAAAGGAAAGATTCTTAAAGACTGTACTTAGTATTAAAATAATTTGATTCAGTTCTTTCTTGGTATCTTCTTACTGGAATTTTGTCTGAAACCAGAGAGCGCACAGTTGCTTCCCTTATCGCTCTTGGTGCTGCTCCTGGAGCTCTATCTGATCCAACTCCCAAATATCCTTCAGGCCGAACACCTGCCGATCTGGCTTCTTCCATTGGACACAAAGGAATTGCTGGTTATCTTGCTGAATCAGATTTGAGTTCCGCACTCTCCGCTATTAATTTAAATAAAAAGGATGGTGATGTAGCTGAAGTTACTGGAGCAACAGCAGTTCAGACAGTTCCTCAACGATGTCCTACTCCTGTCAGTGATGGGGATCTTCCATATGGATTGTCAATGAAGGACTCATTAGCTGCTGTCCGCAATGCTACACAAGCAGCTGCTCGTATTCATCAAGTGTTCCGGGTACAGTCCTTCCAGAAAAAGCAGTTGAAAGAATATGGTAATGATACATTTGGTATATCAGATGAGCGTGCTCTTTCACTTGTTGCAGTCAAGACCCAGAAGCCAGGTCATCACGATGAGCCTGTGCATGCTGCTGCAACACGAATACAAAATAAGTTCCGTAGTTGGAAGGGTAGGAAAGATTTCTTGATAATCCGGAAGCAAATCATCAAAATTCAGGTTCATATCAATGTTTCCTGGCTTCGGCTATTTTTTTGTTTAATCGTTTACTGTTCAACTTTCATTAAAAAAAAATATTTTTCTTAATCAAAAGCAGCTTCTTAAATTCTAACTTATACCTTTCTTGGGTGTTAGGCACATGTAAGAGGCCACCAGGTCAGGAAAAACTATAAGAAGATAATATGGTCTGTAGGAATTATGGAGAAGATTATCTTGCGCTGGAGAAGAAGAGGAAGTGGTTTGCGTGGATTTAAGTCGGAGACGCTTACTGCAAGTTCCAGCATGGTAGCCACATCCGCAAAGGAGGATGACTATGATTTCCTAAAAGAAGGCAGAAAGCAAAAAGAAGAAAGGTTACAGAAGGCCCTTGCCAGAGTGAAGTCCATGGTTCAGTATCCAGAAGCGAGGGATCAATATCGTAGACTGCTGAATGTTGTGAATGAGATCCAGGAGACAAAGGTAAAATGAATTCTCTCTGTTTTCCTCCAAAAACACACAGACTCGGCTATATAGCAGTCTGCTACTGAAGATTTTGTGCTGTGCTCTTGATGCTTTTGTTTGAATGTTTCTTTATTGACTTTCTAATTTTTAATTTGACAATATAAATACAGATTCGGTATGACAAGAGAAAACTGTCCTTTAGAAGAATGCTTGTAATAATTACAAGCCTTATTGTTTTCTTCATTACCTCTGTTTATTATTGCTAATTGCAAGGCTTGTCATGTGCATGAAAGCCTGAGATTCACTTTTACCATTCGTTATTAGATAAGCAACAAACATTTGGATTTTATGACTTGCATTTTGTTATTCATCGATGCTTATTCCTTTATAAACTGATATTGCAGGCCATGGCTCTGAGCAACGCAGAAGAAACAGCTGATTTTGATGATGACTTGGTAGATATTGAAGCACTATTGGATGACACTCTCATGCCTAATGCTTCTTGAGTGAATCTATGGTTTCATTAACAATGTTGAAAAATCTGTCACGTCTGAGCTGGTTATCATTTGTATTTATAGGTTTTTATCCAAAAGGGCAATTGTTGCAACTTCCCAATCACCTAATTTTTACACCTAAACTTGGTTACGATGTATCAAATATCAACATTGACATGGTGTGATTTGCATAATGTACTCCAATTTTGTATGTATATATGTGTGTGTGTAGTTCATAATAATACTAAAACTTCCCAACTATTGTCTCAACGTTTTCATCCCAATTGATAAGTAGCAATCACACCTCTGGATGGTAAATTTCATTACTGGTAAAAATATTTTATTACTCTATTTGACATGCCATCTCGGTTGGAATGATAATGGTTGGTACCATGGGAAGTGTAACATCAATCACAGTTCAAAAAGCTATTGGCTTTTGATTCTCAGTAGTTTCATATTAGGTTTGGCCAATAAAATCATTTGATCTCCACTAGTAATCTCTTAAAAATTGAAAGCTGGTAACCTTCTCCGGAAAAGTATTACAAAGTCACACAAATCGTACAATACCAACCATTTATTTTGCAGCAAAATCAAATAAGAGAGCAATTCCAATTGCATTGTATTTGCATTTATGGTGTTAATTGAACATTCTCAACCATAGAAGAATACAAATTGTCTCTTGTGAAAATTCTCACACACCATATACACTGCTGCTCCCTTTCCTCTTATTTGTGAACCAAAAAAAAAAAAAAGGATAGTGTGCTTCCACCATCCACACTGTACATGGAAACCACCTAAGTATACATTCTTTTGACAACCCGCTTTATAGCATCGATAGCTCTTTCCACAGGGTGAAGTAGGCAAAAGAAATGAAAATAATAAACATAGACAACAGAAGAAAAATTAGTCCGAATGATTAAAATACCTAATCATTGTAAAACCAAAACCCGCCTGTCTCTCTACTCAGCTCTTGTTACTACCAGCACCAAGGCTTTCATAGAACAAGATGTACCCATGATCCGTATTACTTGAATATTCCTGTGCCGATCCAAAAAATGTCTGCACAGCAGACTCATCGATCATCTCCACATTTTCATCATCAAAAAATAACCAGTGGTTATGACTTTTCACGAGACTGACATAATGCCCATGGTTTGGTCCACTGCCTACATGGACAACTACAGCAAATAGCGAATACTCAATATCTGCATCTTCTGCTGTGTTGCTAAGCTTCAGCTCAAGCGGAAAGACAACACGGTAAGATAGCTTCTTGTATCGCCCCAGCTGCTCAATGTATTTAAATCGCTTAAGATGAATGACCAGAGTATGGGGAGATTTCTTTATCTTCATCCTCTTCTGCGCTTCTTGCAAACTGCAAGATGGTGAAAAAGATCAATGATCAGTTACCATGCAGGAATGGATTAACTGCATAACACGCCATCAAACATCCCAATCTCCAATTGCAAAAGTTCTCTCTTTTAAGTAATTCCATGTGGCCTATATTTGTAATTGATTGAGGCCAATTTGTAGGCATGATCAAAAATAAAATCAAAGGAAGCTTGTGATGGCTGCACTTAAATGCACGGAACTCAATACATGTTACCAATGGAAAATTGAACCATCGCTAAACAATTGTAGAAGATGTATATATATCGTACAACAAAGAATCCTGAGAAAGATTCTTTACCTCCAACATCACAAGTTCTACGAAAATAACTCCGTAAGATATAATAAGATAATTTAAGTTCTTTAAGTTCTAAAACAGCAGCCTAATTGAACAGACTCCTCGCGAGACTTAATTGCATACTCAAAGATTAAATACAAGGCACCCAGTAGAAAATTAACTGTGGCAGCATTAAAGCACATACAGTACCCAGACCATTCAAGTTTAATAAACATCTAAAATAAGTGATATAATAATCTTTCTTGTCCAATGACAGAATAGTAGTGTTCTAATAATAAATTGAAAGTTTTGTGCTCTCGAATAACCAAAGGAAAAAGAAAAATGATAATCTGTCATTTCCAAATGATAAGGATTACAAGTCTTCTAATTGATTAAAAGTTTTGAACTATCAAACCACCAAAGGGAGGAAAAAGAAAACTAGCTACATCTCATCACCTAATGTGTCCCTATAGCCAGTAAATGGAAGCACAAGAGCAGGACAATGGCTAAAAGTTAAAGAGGAATAATTTGACAAAAGTGCCTAATCCAAATCAGACAGAAACAAGTAGTCACAAGTAATGTAACACAACTACAATGCAAGAAATATCAGTAACTGAGGATTTGCAGATATAAGTATAGATCACCAACCTGCAGCATTTATCACAGAAAAATTTGTCTTCAGCATTCAAAGTCTCTGTGGAGCTAAAATTTTTCAAGCAGCTTGTTATAGAACTATTTTGTTCAATATCAAGACTCAAGTCAAAAAAAGTTTCATCCCTGGCTGTAACTGTCTCGCATCGCAAGCACCTTGTCTCATTGGTAAGAATTCCCTGCAAAAACAGCAATAAAAAGATAAGCATCTAACATTCTTCTACTTGGTAGAAAAAAAACATAAGCAGATATAAAGGGGTAAATGATATATGTTCAACATTCAACTATTGTACTAGAGTGACTTGAACAGGAGGTAATACCTGAAAATTTTTATGCACCCACGTAACCAATGGCTCTTTTCGAACACCATTTGCCAGACCATTTGTTGGGCCATTTGCAGTCTTCTCAGATGGCGATGAACTTTCTGGATCACTTTTTGCAGCTTCCTCTTTCTCCAGAATGTCAACAAGTTCGTTTAGCAAGAAATTCAAGAATTCGTGAGCATCCTACACAAAAAATGAGGAATGAAGGAGGTAAATATCTATTCCCTTTTACATCTTCTGGATAATAAGAAAAATGCAGATCCAAGAGTTTTAGCTAAGACAGGCAACCAGAAAATAACCAATAATATGTTGAACTTTCACATAAGAAACGAATGCAACGACAAGGCGAGCATTGGAGCATTGAAATTGCAAGAGAAAAGTAACAGTGAGATGTACTTTATAATATTACTAAGTGCATTATGTAGCCATTTAGTCAAACCTCATTCCGTACCTTGCAACATACTTGCAGGTATGACAGATGACAAACCCCAACAAAGAATGAGAATGTAAACCCGCATGCGCAAAACTTTGATCAAGGAACTAAAAATGTGAGGAATTATATGCACACATGCAAATAATATTGTGATGTTATGTCACGATCAATACTGTACGAAACGCGAAAAAGCTATGGATATAATGTACCTGATGCATGTAGCTGCGAAAAAGCTCATTTTGTTTCTTCAACCTCTGAACAAAGCGCTTTGGAGCAATGACACCTGTTTTCTTCTTCTGAGCCCTTATCTACACAAAAGAACAATCAACAAAGTTGAGATTTGTATATATGAACAAAATCTCCCAAATGCAGCACTTTCCAGGCTAAGAGTAATGTCTTATTAAAAAATATAAGAAAGGTTTTCAAAAGAAATAAAATAATAACTTAAAAATTGATATCTTTGCCAATGGAAACATGAAGAGAAGCATGCAAATCACAAGAATGCAAATCCATCCAGAGAAGAAGTCAGAAGGTCTGAGTTTAAAACCTTCCATTCAAGTAGTAAACAAATGCCTCCCTAATGTGTAATGTAGCAAACTAAGCCCCTGTGAAAGCTGCCTCAAAATGCAATACAAGTATGAAATGAAATATCTCTTCAATAAAGGAAAATTGGGAAGCCGCTATTAGACAATCCACTTTCGTGTAATCTCTCTTCTCATTAAAAAATTTCTTGCCTCTCATCCATGAAAATATAAAGGAAGTAAGAAATGAAACCTAAAGCAGCACAAAATAGAGGAATTTATAGCTTCCAACTACTAAATTGCATTCCAAATAGCCCCTTCATGGTAACCAGCATGTCATGCATCATCTAGTGACAGGACAAGAAAACCATCATGGGAGAAGGTAAGGCAAAAACAATTCCAGATCATAGTTTCCTTGCCGAAAGTAGAGAAGTTAGTTAAAAAAAATAGGCTTCGCATACTAACCACCTAAGTAGAAATCTTGATTAGTTACCTAATAAATCACAATGATCACATCAAGACAACAACTCTACGCAGTCACACACTAAGAATTTTCATATCTCTTGTATTAAAAATAAAGGTTGAACAAAAACCATTAAGGTTATTCCATTCATAACGTGAAGGTGAACCTAGAAAAGGAAAGAATTTTAAGCAATCCCAGATAGGAAATAAAGAGTTTGGATTGATTTTATATAAAGCACCCATATCACACATAAGTAACCTATTCTATAATGACAGATAAACTTATATTTTTGAGAAGCAAGATTTGTACTTTTTAAAAAGGACGGAGTTGATTCCATGGAAACTAGTAAATTATCTTCTCTAAGTTAGAGGAGCACAAAGAAACGACAACACTAGAAGTCAGCACATGACTTGACTAGTAGGAATCTTACCTGTGTAAACAAGTCTGCCAAGCACGTCAAGAGATTCTCTTCAGCATCCCCAAGGTTCTTATTATTTGAGTAATAGTCTAGCAATTGTTCACGAAATGGAACACAAAAATAAAGGGCCTACATAGAAATCAGAAATAGACAATAAGAAATCTAACATATCAAAGCATCAACATTGGACTGTTCCAAACATGTCAACATAATATACGCATAATCTGGATGCTGCTATGGAGAAATAAAATGTCAATTATTTACGAACTATTAAGATTCTAAGTATAACTCCACCTCATCAAGTAGCTGACACAAACATATAAACGGCAGGGATATAATTTGTATTAAAACAGACTACATAGATAGAGCTCAATAAATACAATACAGTTTGTAGGAAAGCTAACAAAAACGAGTTCATACAACTTTACAATCAGGTGAACATAAACTGACCAGTAAACGGCCAGAAACGACAGCTTGTTGGTCAAACCAAAAAAAAAAAAAAAAATCAAAAGTCAAAAAATTGAAAGAGAAGGAAACAAATAATCAGAACCTAGCATCAAATTCTAAATCGCGATTAAGAAAGAAAACAAAAAAATTCCAAAATCAGAAAATTCAAAAGCAAAAAGAATATATGTATGAAAATTGGGGGGCGTAGAACCTGCAAAACGCTGTTGCAATAGCAAGTGTTGCCGAAATTCTCGAGGCCGAAGTAACGCTCGCCTTCAGGGAACTGGTCGCCGAGAGCTTTCTCGAGTTTAGAACCCGCAGCACCCATTACTCACCACTCAGTTTTAGATCTTCTTCACCCGCTCCGATTCAACTCACCACGCCGATTCACTTCCCATATGATTATTGTTTGTTCTTCTGTTTTCAATTGAAAATTGAATTAAAATTGAATTGAATTGAATCAGTTAGGGTTAGTGATTTTCTTTTATATTCAAGTGAAGAAAAAATGGAGAGGGGAAATAAGAACGATGAAGAAAATAAAGTAAAATAAATTCTTCCGAAATAAACAAATGAAAGTTAGGGGATGACGGATTAAAAATAAATAATAATAATAATAATATATATGAGGTTTTTTTTAAAAAAAAAAAATTATTTTGCCACTCCTTGGTATTTGCTGCTACCACTCCATATCACGTGCTGCCAGCCTGCCAAGCTGTAAATTGTACGCGAAAAATATTTGGTTAAATTAAAAAGAAATAATTAACACAAATTACTAGGACAAAAGCTTGTTACTGAAAATTTTTTATTGTTTTAATGATAATTATACTCACATGACCATCCTAAATGATTTATTTATCGCGACTTAATAAAATCATAGGGAACAACATTTTATTAATTACGAAAAACTTTATAAGAAGCATATGTATTTTTTTGTTAAATTAAAAATTTTTAATGGTTGATATATAAATTATGTTTTGTGTTAACCAAATCAATAGTTTGTTATTCATGTTATTGAAAAACTATGCAACAAGTACTTTTATTTTTTAATTTTAATTTTTTAACATCGACTA
Organism: Citrus x limon; assembly: GCA_034663535.1. Classification (NCBI taxonomy): domain Eukaryota; kingdom Viridiplantae; phylum Streptophyta; class Magnoliopsida; order Sapindales; family Rutaceae; genus Citrus; species Citrus x limon. The sequence goes on from CM067997.1 coordinate 29,331,002, forward strand.
ATATTTAAAAATTAAGCACAGTGTTTGTTATATAAGATTATAGATAAATTAAGAATCTTAAAAATAGTTTTAAATATTGTGAATGATTATATAAAATACTCTTGATGGTGAAATAGGTATGTTTTTATTGAACCAACATACTAAATTATAAACTCATAGTTCTTTTAATAAAAAGAAGGCACACCCATCCGTCGCACATTATTTTAAATTTTTTTAAACAATTTTAACTAAACATTTTCCCATAAAAATTTTATTTAGATTAACTTTTGAAAATTTCAGTAAGGTAAAGGGAAGACAAATAAAATGTTGTTCTTGCTTTATTATTTCACTAGAAAATAGAACCGTATTTGACGCGGCTTTGAAAAAAGAATTTAGTATTATCATTTTTTCTTACTTTACACTTAATAAAAACTGATAAAAAATATGAATTGATTTTTTTTTTTAAGATGAGGCAGCCTTATAAAAAATAAAAAAAAGTATTAGCCAGCAATACAAATAAAGAAGTAACGCAAGATAAAGAATAAAATGAGAGAATATGTTATAGAGTGATTTTATTCATTCCAATTGTGTGTGTACAAAACAAAAAGATGAGCTCTCATTTTATAGTTACACAATCACTCCATGAAATTAATGAAAAATTATGGATCATAATTACTTGTGAGATAGTGGGAGTTATATGGAAGCTAAAGGTTGTTAATGAGAGATAATGAGGAGATTAAGAGATATATGTTATGAACATCTACATTTATTTTAATAAATTCATAACACTTCCCCTTGGACGTTCATTACAAAGAATATGCCTCATTAAAACTTTTACATAATTGTTATTGTTTAATAACAATCAAATTAATTGTGAGAAGATGAAAAGCTAAATGTAAAAAAAAATTATTTATTTATTAGATAATAGAGAATATACAAAGATGAGAAATGGTGATGCCACGTCACCTCCTCAAGTCTCAGTTTTAATTGTGAGAAGATGAAAAGCTAAATGTAAAAGAAAATTTCTTTATTTATTAGATAATAGAGAATATACAAAGATGAAAAATAGTAATGTTACATCACCTCCTCAAGTCCCAGCTTTATATATATATATAGATTTAAAAAAATTTAGTTATATATATAACATAATTCATATAATAAAATTTTACAAAAGAAAAATATAAAAACAAAAGGAGAAGCCAGCCTTATCCATTGCTTACTCAAGTACGTACTTAGGCATTAGCGCTGTTCACGAAGGCACATTGCTCACTCAACGCAGCGAAGCAGCCAAAAGATGACGATGAGTCTCTCAATTGCTTCGACAACAACAATCACTTTCCCAACAGAGCCCTTCTCGAAAATTCCAAAGTCAACCTTTAACGGCGTCCAAATTCGTCAGTCGTGGCCTATTCGCACGCCGTTGCGTTTCGCGACGTCGTCGTCGGGAAGCCGTGGTTCGTCGGCAGTGGTGATGATGGCAAAGAGAGAAGAAGAAATGAATGAAATTAGAGCCAAAACGACAGAGGAGATTAACGAAGAGGTCGTTGATTTGAAGGGTGAGCTGTTTATGCTACGTCTTCAAAAATCAGTTCGCAATGAGTTCAAGTCTAGTGAATTTCGTCGTATGCGCAGAAGGGTACTCCCTCTTTTCTTTTTTCTTTTTTTTTGTGGTTTTATTTGAATGTTAACGGAATTTTCATATCTGGGTTTGTTGTTTGTTGTTTATTGTTTAAAGTATGTGCCATTTGATTGTTGTGATATGATAAAATACTTTTTAGAAGCAAAGGTTTAACCTTTTTGAAGCTTCATGCTCAGAAAATGCAACTTTGAGCTAACTATATAATATAAAACAAGAGGCTCAGGAAGATGCTACCTGTAGAAGTATTAGTATTTCTAGTGAAACGCTAGAGGGTGGATAAGATTGAGCGTGGCTCGTGATTGTTGTTCAAGGGCAGAGAAAGGCTTAAAGATAATGTTGCTTGATTTGCTAGAAATTACTTGACAGCTGATGGTCAACTTGTGGGAATTCCCCTTTTTAAAGTGAAATGCTGAATGGAACTTATGTTTACTGCTTCCAAATGGTGAGATGAGGTGGTGATCACTTTGGATGAGTACATTGGGAGTTTGTCGTCATTGGGATGTAAGTGTGATTTCGGTTGGTTGAGAAGGGAGAAGAGGGAGGGTAAAGAGAGGACAGGGTCATTACAAATTTGGTAGCTCGTCCACTCCACAATGAATAAGTCTAAGCGTGCAATCTGAAGTTTGAACTGCGGGGGGTTATAAAACTATTGTACAATAAACTCAATACAATAGCATTTCCTTCACAATGTTCATGTGGCACTTAAATGTCTTCCATACTTCACAAACCAACAACTGTGAGGAGTAAGTTAAGCTAGCAGCCCTAGAATGTGCACGTGGTGCCTTTGTGTCAGTGATGAGTATCTCCTTCTGCCTTTCTTGTTCTTTCCTCGTATATTTCCTTAATTCTTTACCATCGACTGAATTTATGCAGTTTGTTGATTTCAGATTTCTTAGTTGCACGTTTAATCTTAATTTAGATATGATAAGACCCACCTTAATTGACAGTGTAAACTCTTTATCCTTGCTTTCTGGCTTGATCACATTGACCGAGTAGACTACTGTTTCTTTATTTTGTAACTCGTGTATGAAATTCTACGGGAACTTTGAGACTTTGCGCTTTGCACACTACCAACCTCGGGTATCAGTGTCTTATTATCTTACTAATTAGATCATTTACTTTTTCTATTAAAAGATTGCTCGCATGCTTACTGTTAAACGTGAAAGAGAGCTTGAGGAAGGAATTAACAAGAGATTGTCCAGAAAGCTTGATCGACAATGGAAGAAAAGCATTGTGGTTAGACCACCTCCATCCTTGAAGAAGTTGCAAGAGGAAGAGGCGGCTGCAGAAGCTGAGAAGTCTGCATGAGCCATCTATATACACTTTGCAAATAATTTGTTTTCATTGTTTTAAGTGAAAGCTCCTGAAATCATTGCAGATTTGCTGGCTCAAACAATTTTTGTGTGTAATGTTCTGTATTGTAGGTTTGTTCCTATTTCCGTATAATATTTTTAACTTTTACTCCCATGAAACAAACTTGAGGAAGTGTTTGTTCTATTCAAATTGAATTTCTGTAGCTACTACCTCTTCTGATTTTAATTACAAGTTCTCTCACAAAGTTTGCTCTGCTGATCTTTGATTCTCATTGGATGTTATTTCACTAAGTTTTGATGAGGCATTGTAGAAAGGAAAGAATCCTATGTTACTTTACTTTTTTATTGTCTAAGAAAGACTTAGGTATGCTCTTGTTCTACTATTTACTCTTCAAGGATATGGTGGGTTGGCGAAGATAATTTAAACTTGCTTGAATCTGTAGCTAAGCCATTTGCTTCCATTTAGGACAAGTCAAAGAGCCCGTTTACATCTTTCAAATGTTTTGCTACCTGTCCTTTGAGCTAAATTTGATAGGTGTTAAGAGAGACATGTTACACAATTATAGTATCCATCCTACCATTCCATTATCAATTTTTAAGTTCAGGCATCCTTGTGTTGTGCCAAGAGTTGTTTTCTTTTGATGAATAGTTTTCTTTTGTTTATTGTGCCAAGGATGGATTTTGAATCTAGTTAATAAAACCTTTATTGCAACATGGGTAGGTAGCATCTTCCTCTAATCAGCCGCACAATCCATGCCACTGTTACAGCTATTTCATATTGACTTGATTGAGAACAACTAGGCCATAAATGGAGAGGGTACACCTAACTTTAGGTTGTAGAAAATCTGTGGTCTCTTTGGAGATAAAAGTATCTTCAATTAAAGAGTTATATCACTTAGGCCTTTCCCTTTGAAGTTTATGTGAACTTCTATTCTTTCAGTCTGTTTCTAAGACATAGAGTTAGGGATGACAAATTTTTGGGTAATCATAACTATTACCTATCCCACTTTCTGTTACTCATTCATATTCCCATGGATCCTCAAAATTTGGAAGTGATTTAACATTTGAATGGCACTTTTCCAGGTTTGGTTATGATAGGATATTCTTACCCGGAAAATTGCTAATTATATTGGCCTGGAAATTACTGATAATGGGCGTGGATTGGTATAACAATTCACTATGTGTTTAGAAAATTATGTTTCCAGAGAGCAAATAATAGAACAGCTGTTGCAGTTTGTCCTGGAGAAGGACTTTGTTTTGTTTTGCTTCTCTCGATCAGTTGACATTTAATCTTTTTAAATTTCCAAAAATCATCGGCAGTTTTCTGCTGTTGTTGATACAGACAGTTTGGTGAAACTTTGACTTCATTGTCAGCCTTTGACATTATAAATGCGAACTTTCCCCTTCCTTATATACCACAACCATCTCAATTAAAAAATCCTTTGACGGTACGATACGACAACGCAGGAGTTGTTACCGTAATTTATTGCTTAATATGGATTAATGAAAGGCGAAAGATCCAAGTCTGATATGTTCTCCCCACATATGAAATGAAGCAAATATGAAATGAAAGTTTGATTTCATCAAGAATAGACTTATCTGTCTCATCTTTGTCAAAGTTTGGGGCTGGCATTATGATATTAGTTTTGGTATTATATAAATAGTTGCCAACTTGATCTGGTGGGTCATTTGCCACTTCATAGAGCCGAATACTAAACGACTGCGTTATTTACCATAATGCGAATAACATCATCATTTCTTTTATTTATGACCCATGATAGGTGCTAAGAACTTGCATATATCAATTATTACATGGGGTTCGGTTAAGCTAAACATCTGCATTTAATCGACTGTTGATGTGGGAGACCAATAAGGAGAGCTCATGGCGGAGTATGTGAGGGTGACCTCATGGTAACCTAGCTTTGAACAAGCTTAGCCGCAATCAGTAATGTCAATGTTTATCAAATATATATCTAATAATCTTTACCAACTCCCACCATGTGATCTTCATCTTCACACACAGCACTTTCAAAGGTTTGACCAGATTCTGTCATTAGATTTTATATCCAGGGGGTCAATCAGTTAACAAATGCATGGAACAGATCTTCATCTTTGCCATAGGCTTCTCTTAAAAGTCTAGATCTCCAGCAACTCCATGCAGCTGCAGCTTCTGAAGCTTTGACTAAATTATTAAACTGTACATCTTTTTGATACCACGTCCTCTTCCTATATACAGTGAACACAGCCGGATGTATGATGCTCAGCCCTCTTAATCTCTCTTTAAAGTATTGTTCCTTATTCCACTGTTTTCTGCATATTGCCTGCAACCCTTACTGACATTTACAGAATTGGCAATTAATATGAGGTATGTGTTTCTTCTCTCCTCTTTTTCTTCTTCTTTAATTTGCCAGTTAATTGCAAGTTTGTTTCTTCTTAATTTGGTGATATATGTAGTCTTGGTTTCAGATATATTACTTGCATTTAGATGTTTGCAATGAGCTTGAGCTGATTTTATATCCGAGTGATTCTTGAACATCAACTGTTGATCATGTTGAAGCTAAACATTTTGAGGTGTGATTTAATGTCTGTTCGTTGTGCCTGATTGGATATTTTTGAAAATTGTTGTCCTAGACAAAGGGAACTGAGATTGGATAGTTGTAACTTAAAAATTATAGTACTAAAGTGTCTGGTAAACACTAAATACTATAAATTAAAAGTTAAGTTGATATGATTTTACATATGTACGATGAAAAGTCTAATATATCTTTAATAATTTTCATAAAATTATTATTTAAAAATTATATTTACTATATACTATTAACTTTTATTTCATAATTATATATATTTTTTTACAACAGCAATTGTAACTTAAAGATTATAATACTTCAATCTCAAATAAAACCAAAGTTATATCCTTTTCAAGAGATAAAAAGGTTTGATAATGTACTCTCACTATTACCTTCTGTTTTAAAATTAATCATCATTTTAATTGGTTCAAATTTCTAAGCAATGCGTAGTAAACTCTCGAACTATTCCACCAATTGACTAGATATTTGGTAGATAGAAAATTTCTTTTCAAAGGTCCGTCGTTAACACGGTGTCAAACACTACAGCTGTAACAATAAATGGCATCGCCCTTAATCCTTTGATCCGAGCTTGTGCGCCCATTTTAATTTGTCTTGTTTTAGGAAAAGCTTTGAATTGGCATAATTTTCTTGCAAATTGGGCCTTCCTAAATGGGCCTTTAATTTGGGTTAAAGCGTCGTTTAGAATCTGAGTCAGCTTTCATTTGCTATTGCCGGATGAGGCCAGGTAATAGTTAGGTTTTTCCAGCGGGTTATTTAATGGATTAGGTCCATCGATGGTTGTCAATTTGTGGCCCCCAAATCAGTAAATTATAAATTATAGTGTAGTTCATATAAGTTTTTTTAATCTTTTAACATCGTCTATTTAAAAAAGAGTGATGATACAATTATAAATTCTTATATAAATTTATATTGTACAAACTGATATGTCATTAATTCATTGGTTGAATGAAAATATAAAATAATATAAATAAATCATGTAGGTAAAATGATATTTAATTTAACTAATTTTATTATGTCACATTAGTTTGTACAAAATAAATTTATATAAGAGTTTGTGGCTATATCATTACTCTTTAAATAATAATAATAATAATAATTGCTGATGTTCGCACTATAAAAACCTGAACACACACACACATTTTTATTTGGGAATATAATGTGAAACAGCTTAATGTATAAACAAAACTATTGCAATCGTTCATAGATTTTTTTTTTTTCAATACAAAAAGCCAAATTGCCTATGTCTAGTGGATATAATATATGAATTAATCTATAAATTTTATGAAGATAAATATAATATAATAGGACAAGTGCACGCGTTAATACAACAAAAAAAATATAGTAACTGTAAAATAATGCATGATATTATTAAAACTTGCACACGAAGAGAATATGAATTCGTGTAGATCAATCGATTATTTAAGTGCCCTGACGTAGTAGATGATGATAATTGATAAATATTAGTTGTGTAATTGATGAGACTAGTCACGTAAGTAAGTAGCTACTTACAATAATTAATCGGTCGTGACATTAATATTAAACGACTGTAGCTCTCTCTCACTTAAGTGTGCCGTATGTGTATCAATGATATGAAATTAAGGGTTAATTTATTGGATTAGGATACTCTTTCGATATGAACTCTCCTAAACCTTTAAGGATCATATGATGTGTGTATTTTAGTAAGAGCATATGGGTAAAATGTAAGTTCTTTGTTTTCTTTTATTTATTAACCCCCAAACACCACTTGAATTGATTTTGCTCAGTATAATATCAAATCATGAGAGAATCCTCACTATGTTAATTAAACAAGAATTAATTACTGAGCATGTAGACTTTGACCAATATCCACTGTAATTTGGTTTATTTTTATGTTTATAAGTAGATTCATCAAAACTTTTACTGTAAGTGTAGTTTATCTTCGGGGAAAAAAAAAAATCTCTTAAGTGTATGCATTTTAATAAGTATTTTTTATGCTTAGTTTGTTTCGTTTATAGCTAGGGGTGTCAAAAAAGCCCGCCCGGACCGGACCCGGCCAATCCGGTCCGGGCAAGACCCAGACCGCATGCACATAAAAACCGGACTCGGGTTTGAAGTTCTCAAACCCGGACATTTCCGGGCCCGGGTCCGGGTTCAACACCAAAAACCTAGAACCCGGACCGGACCCGGTTTTTTAATAAATTAAAAAAATAATAATAAAAAATAAATATATATATATATATATATAATTATGAATTTATGATATGTTGGATGTTATTTAAATTTATTGTGTGATTATTGTGTTGTTGAATTTAATTAATTTATTTTATATATATATTGAATGGGTTTAAGTTAGAAATTGGATGAATTTAGGTATTAGAAATTAGATTGAAATAATTTTTATTTATCATTTGTGCAAAATTTGCATTGTTAGTGTGTTATATATTTGTATTTGACTATTTTCTTTATTAAAGTTTGAGATTGAATGAGTTTATTTGATTATTTTCTTTTTTAAAATTTGCATTGTTAGAGAAATGAAAGGAAAACCTGGACCCGGAAGGTGCTGGACCACACCCGAAAAAACCGAGTTTTAACCCGGGTCCGATCTTGCATTTCTCTCATCCTGTCCGGTCCCGGGCAACACCAAAACCCGGACCGGACCCGGATTTTGCCAAGCCTACTTATTGCATATATACATATATTAGAACATTTTAGTATTTTCATATTATGTATGGATTAGGTATTTTTATAATTTTCAATGAAATGAATTGATTCAACCAATAAGATGTTTTAGGATTGCACAAGAAGTTTAAAGTTTGAATTTCGCTTAATTAAGCTTTGACGACAGGTTTTTATCATCTTTGCAATTTTCTCGGAGGCTAAACCTGAGATAATGGTGGATTAATAATGAGCACAAAACTATTAATTGCAAGTATTATTTTAATTAATTAAGCTGTGCTTTGCAGTTTGTATAGATGCATATAATATGCAGTAAGCAACTGTCAATTTCATAATCTTTCACTGTCCTTAGCTGTTAATATGATGTCATTACCGATGGAAGTTAAGCCAACAAATAAGACGTCCGTAGTAGTTGATGGCTAAAACAAAGATAAAAGAAGAACATAATTAATTAATGATCAATTAGTGAGTTTGAACATAAATAATCATCAAATCTTGTAATATTTTATCGATGATTACTTCTCCATCAATTCATATTATATTCTAATTCCATAATGTTGGACATAACAGTTGAGAAAATTAGCCAACTAGCTAGCTAGATGCTATGAGGAGTAACAAAGAAGACATCAATAACATTGGTTGATTAATTAAAATTATAATTTCGAATCGATCGCTCCACGTCCTTATTGTCAATTTAGAAGAAATGATATACTAACTTTGCTCTTAAATTAATTATACTAAATTAGTAATAAACAGACAACCCTAATAGTTAATTAGGGAATGACTGTCTGGGCACTTGAGTCAAGACCAATAGGGTTTCAAAACCCTAGCACCACAAAAGCAAGTGAACCTTTCCATACGTAATTATCATTGAAACGGTAAAGATATGATGAAATTAGCATAGATTTTGAGACCCCACTTCAATTGATTTTTGTTTTTTTTTTTATTTTTTTGGGTTTTTATTTTGAGCTTTCAATTAGGGTTGTTGAGTCACGAAAAGTTTGAAAAATGGTGAAGTTGGTGTTTGATGCTTGCTCTCACAAATACTATTCACGTGTAATAGACGTAATACGAGTACTTAATATTAATTAGTATGATTAATTTACTGTTGCAGTTTGTATAATTGTTTATTGATGAACACTTACGATGCTGAGAGTAACTGTCACTGTCATTGATCAGAAAGAAAGAAAATCCCAGTTGATTAAGCCTTTGTTTTATTGCTTTCTTTAATAATTATGCTCAAACTCATCATCATGGTCAATAGATTCTCTCCTAATAAGCCACATATTGCACATATAGAAAGATGCTTGATCGATCCCATTTAATTTGATGCTTCTGTTTGCCATGATGAGGATCGGGCAACTGCTCGTTTAAAATACAAATTCGAAAACTTCGAAAACTATAACTGATATGTAGTTTAAAATTTTTGCTTTAAAATAACTTTGAATATTTTTTTTAAAAAATAACCCAAAATAAGAGTCTATTTACAAAAATTTATCACTTAATATTTGCCCAGTTTAGTGGCCAAAATAGGAAATTCTAGTATAGGTCAATCACGCTTGTCAGTTATATACATGGTGCTGATCAATACTGTCTTGAGTGATAGATAGGCCAATTATGCTTGATTATCGCGTTAAACACTATAGATCAGCACTAATGATCACGGTATACAATATTTTTCAGTAGGAGCATTTTAGATACAAAAGTAGGGAAGACACCGAGTAAGTTTCTTTCTTTCTTTTCTTTTTTTGGGTTTTTTTTTATCAACTCTAATATTTGGTCATTTCGATAAATTTTCTAAAGAACTTTGATCGAGTAATATGCTATTGATCAAGATCATATATTCTACGAAGCAAATCAAAGATCTATATGAATACTTTTCAAGAAATTTAAGGAAATATTAATAGGGACTATTTTTTCATTTTGCATGGAAAGGGAAAGATACATAGATCACATACGTGGCATGAAAAGCAAAGAAAGTCCGAGTTTAGATGTATTGGGTAGAAACTTGACACAGCAAGCAAATCAGTTGTTTAGCTGACACTAAACTATGATATTTTCTAATAAGAAAAATAATCATTAAAAATTAATATACAGTTTGGGGTGACATCATTTAGCCTCAAATTTTCATAATTAAACCTGCTTCATGTTGATGTGAAGAAGGGTGGTCCACCCGACAAGGAACCCTAGTTGAAGAAGCAATCTTTGTATTTGTTATTGTTTTTGTTTCTCTGTGAAAATCTTTCACTAAGAAGGTCACTAGGTTTCGTGAAGAAGGTGATAACGGTTTGATTAATTAAATTTCAATTGAGTTTCTTTTGGGAGTAAAACTTGTGGGGAGGGAAAATGAGGTAAGTGAAGGAGGAAAAAATAGATTCATAGTTTCATAAATCCCTGGATCGTCCATGGTCCTTTGACTATACATATATATGCATGGCTGGCCTGGCAATTGATGTTGATCATCTTTTAATATAGGGTTTAGGTTTGAAAGAGGGCAGCTTGTGATGTAAGAAATAAATGGACCCTCGATCTTCTTTAATGTATATCAATATTTGGCCATCAAGATTCATTCTCTCTCATGAACGTCCGCACGAAATAAAAATACAGATTAGTGTTTTATGCTATTGTTAATTATTTTCGAATGACAAAAATCATTTCCAAGATCGTAAAACGTCGAATTTCCACTTTATTTTGTGCAGATGTTCGTGAGAGAGAATTTCTATGGCCATGAATCACACAACTCATTGTATGTTTGCATATATACATATATACTATGTAACATGCATGTATAAGCGAAAAGAAATTAAGAAATAGTATTGGATTTCCACTCATGTTATTCAAAATGGCACAAGAGTTTAATTTAATTACACAAAAAATAAAATAATCAAATGACTATAATTTTAGGATTCTTTTTCCAGATTTGCTCGTTATAATGATGTTATTATCATTGCCATATGTCATAATGCATTCGTTCTTTTGATTCAAAAGGATATTTGTTACGAACAGGTATTTTTATCTTTCTTTTCTCTCAATTTATTTTCTTTATGCATTTTTGTGCTAGATTTCGATCCATTGGCATGCATGGTGTTGATATTGAGTGCTTGTGTCAAGCATTTAAGCATTAAAACATTTATAATTTGAAGGTTTTGTTAATACAAAATGGTAAATTGTGGAGTAAAATTAAGCTACTCTGCATTAAGCATACTAAGTCATGGTGAGCATATAAATAACCTATTTAACTAAAAAAAATATCTTAATTAGTTCTTCCTCTATATTCAATTAACTTTCAATCAATAAGATTACATCCCCACATGAAATTCTTTGGTTAATTTGATGAACAAGAACAAATTATTTGGTTTATATATATCGCCATGTGGATGCAGCATTTTTTGGTTAATTTTGATGAACAAGTACGAATGACTGTATCTGCCTCGATCGATCAAGAAGGAAGGGTGAAAAATCTACGATCGGTCTCTGTCAAATCAACTTTGTACATACGTATATGAGTATAGTACTGGACAAAGAAGAAAAGGACAAAGGAATCAAACAAATTAAAATGCCATTGACGGATTCCAAACATCTAAAGGGGTTCATGTTCGTGTAATTAAGAGGAAGCATTAATGTCTTGTTGGGTTTTAAAAGATGGTAGAAATTTAGAGCGTTTGCTTCACCAACTTCCCCTCTAACCATCTCCCTCTTTGGTCAAACATATCACATCTATCTTCCATCCCATGTCGGCATCCTTCTGTGAGTTTAATTATTTTCTATCATCATCTCTTTTTATTTTTTCCTTTCTTTTTTGGCTTTTTTTTAACTTTAATTGTCGACAATTATATAGGGCGTTAAGTAATTTATGAATCTAAATACATGATGCACGATCACCAGCATCTATTAATATTCATGTTGTAGATTGGAGATGTGGAGATTATATAATTGTGTTTCCAATTATGTTGCATATAGAGGCACTTCTTACTGGGAAGTTAACTCATCTCGAGCAGGTGTCACTTAAGCCATATAAAAGTTTAAGGATTTAACTCAAATAGTCATAGTCAAAAACTAATTTTAATTCACCATTAGTTAAGGGTTACGCTAAACTTAAGTACTTAGCTCAAGAGATATTCTCACATTTTGTGATATTATCTCTTTAGAATGTCCTCACATTTTAAAGTACAAATTTGAAGCAAATTAAACAATATAACCTAGCTACAATGTAGTTATAAATTATGTTTAGAAAATGACTGTAAGCGTATATATATATATCCCCATTATAGCTATACATTATACTAAGTTAAAATAAAGATGTATTGTACGTGTGTCTCTATCTTTTTGCCTCTCACATAGAAATTTTGCCCTATGAGAAATGCGTTTGGTCTAAATGCAAAATCATCAAGCACACGTGGAAAGAGGCTCTACGTTTTAACATTTAGAAGAGACGTCATTGGGAAATTAACGGAATCAGACAACAACAATGATCACATTACCTATATATATATATTACATTACACACTTTAATTAGAGGCCCCTATTATTATTTATTATTCCTACCACCTTTGTTGTTCCTGGCCACCTTGTTCGAGCAAATTATTATTCCCTCTCATGAACGCGTTGTAGCTTTAACATACACTTATTGGTAATTGATTTATGATCACAAATTACAAGCAATATTCGTATTAGTACATTTTATGCCAAATATTCTAAAACTATATATAAAAATTAATTAAGAGGGTTTATGTTATAGAAAATTTTCTCTTTATATGTCCACCTACTTAAGTAACTAGATCGATCTAATACGTACAATACATACATAATTATTCAATGTAGTTCTAAAATATGCCGACTAATTAATAGACATATGTTCATAGGATTGACAGTCCATCCGTCAACGTACCTTTTTTCTTTTTGTTATTAGATCAATATCATTCATGAAACTTTTTGGAAATTAACAGAAAAAGTAAACGAAGCCTGCGTGAAAGAACTGGTCATTTAGACTTGAATAAAGAATCTCTCCGTTTGCTTTGCTTATTACGGTGATGTCGAACGATGTGATTGGTGGGGGGACTACGGTTGAAAGAAGCTAGCTGCTGGAAAGGAACGAAACCCTAGTTCTAGTTAAGTTGGGGGAACTAATTAAGCGGAGCTGGTTGTGCGGGCGATGGCCAGAATTATAAACAAACCGAATGAGTGAGGAGTGAGGACCCATGTGTGTGTGTGTGTGTGTTGAATGATGACCTATATGATTAATAAAATAAAAATATGCCTATCAGAATAATAATAATAATAATAATATTAATAAAAAACAATATGAGCAGCCATGCAATGAGTGACGAGACATTTATTGCGTGCATGGAATGGGTTCTTCTGACCACCGACGACGTGCCACCTGTTCCTTGATGCTGACTTTTATTTTTAGTTTGTGCGTGTACTATTTATCTTAAGGAGATTGTTATGTTACATAATCATGTAACATACATGATTATGCAGCAGTAGTTGGATTTTTATCCAACGGTTGTGAAAATAACATGATTTTTTTTATCTTATATTTTCATATATTCTACTCTATATGTTGTGAAAATAACAAAAACCTTTTCTTAATCATCATAATCCAACTGTGCTATATGTTTAATAGTTCGACTGAAAACCCCATATTGCCCTTTTGATTCTCCACCTTAACGAGCATTTATATATTCTACTCTTTTCATTAACATCTTCTTTTTAAAGATCTTACACGCACATAAAAGGGCACTTGCTTAATTTATACTCAAAAGTTAATTTAAGAGTTGAAGATTGTCTTAACTAAATAGTATCAACTGATGTGAGATATATTTCATAACACCCAACACCATGTGCAAAGCAATCTTTTTACCCTATCTTTGTTATGGGGTAAAAGTAGAGAAGGTGCACTTATATATTCTACTCTTTTCATTAACATCTTCTTTTTAAAGATCTTACACACACATAAAAGGGCACTTGCTTAATTCATACTCAAAAGTTAGTTTAAGAGTTGAAGATTGTCTTAACTAAATAGTATTAATTGATGTGAGATATATTTCATAACACCCAACACCATGTGCAAAGCAATCTTTTATACCCTATCTTTGTTATGTTGTAAAAGTAGAGTAGGTGCACTCCACTTCTATAAGAGTTTGGCTCTAATATCATGTGAAACTTAACTCATATTTAAAACTAGTTCAAATGTGGAGAACTGCCTTAAACTTTATAGAAAAGTAATAAGAAACCTAAGGCTGACAAAGTGCAGACAGAATGAACTCTATTGCCATGTGACCCTATAGTGTTAATTGATTATGTTATTCTTTTCCTTACCTTACAATGTTATAGTTCCTTTTGTTAGCCTTTCTTAGATTTTTTCCATTGAAAAATCAGTGATCAAACTTGTACTATTAACCCAATAACAAATGTAATTTGATGTGGAATATTTTTTCCCATCAATATTTACATTATTGTCCCATTCATGAATTCTTTTATTTAAATCAAAATTACCCTTATTCAAACCTATATAAGAACTTTTATATTAATTAGTTATGGCGCCTCTTCAACTTTCATCACATTCTTGTCCAAGTTCATTATTTGAGGGGTAAATATATTATCTAAATAATCTCAAATGACTTTTACCAAAAATATTTGGAAGAGTAAGAGTTATAATGTCTCACCTTATTAGAGGTATCTTTAATTTCTTATTAATTAAAGTTATCTTATACAATAGAAAAGCATTGAATTAGAAAAAATGAAATTCAGCCCACCTAAAAATATGTTGTTAGCTTCGCCAATGCTCATGTCAAAGGGGAGATTGTTAGTTTTCCCCTAACAATATAATTTTACAGTATCACCCTTTTTTTAAATACACTTTTATTCATATTTATTATAAATAAATAAAATTTATAAATAGAAAATAAAAAAAAAATTTAAAAAAAAAAATGAGAAATATATGTTTCGATGTGAATAAAAAATTAATAATAAGATATTTTTCTTATACTTTTGTTACTTTTTGAACATATTTCTTATAATAAATATTTGTTTTATATTTCCAAGATAAATTATCAAATAAATGATCCATTTGCCCTTTTTTTTTCGGTAAAAGCTCATTTAGTCCCTTTATTTTAAGATTAGTATCTATTTAGTTCTTATATTTTTAAAATGTCTCGAAACATCCCTGTTGTTAAAGTATTGATAACCATACCGTTACTTTTTATTTCTTTTGGCTTACTTTTACAATATTACCCTTTTATAATAATTTTTTTGTTTGGACATTAATAAAAAGAAAATAATTAAATTACCAATTTAAGTATTTAACCCTAAAAATAAAACATTATATTAATTTTTAATTTTCAAAAATTAAATTGTTAAAAATTGTATGCAAACTACCAACTGTGCAAATGGTGCTTGCAAAAAAATTAATATAATTTTTTTATTTTCTAGGGTTAAATTGGTAATTTAATTATTTTCTTTTTATTAATGTCCAAAAAAATTATTATAAAAGGATAATATCGTAAAAGTAAGGCAAAAGAAATAAAAAGTAACGGTAGATGTATCAATACTTTAATGGCAGGGATATTTCGAGATATTTTAAAAAATATAGGGGCTAAATGGGCACTAATATTAAAATATAGGGACTAAATGAGCTTTTATCTCTTTTTTCCTTCAAATTTTTTGTGCTAGGAAAGTTTTTAGATATTAATAGTAGAAAAGTAAGTGGTATATATTGATTTCGATAAAATCTGTTTATATCATAATATGTTCTTGATCCGTCCCAACTTAAAGAAATAGATTTCTCCCATAATCTCAACTGTTAGGTAATCAAATACACAAAATGTGTTTAGTAGCTAATTTATGGAATATACTTTAAAAACACATAACATGCAGCTCGAAACCACATAATTCAATGATTTCATGTTAAAATTTATTGTAAGCTTAACTTGTATCATCAATTAATCAATTTCATGTATATCACTTGATGTGGATACTACAAGTAAACACCATTTATATAATCAACAACTCAAATTAAATGATTATCTAATTTGTATTGGCTCATGCAAACTTATTTCATGCAATGATCCGCGGGTGTTATTCGATTTAAGATGAAATTCCATATTAGACCGTTTGGATTCAATATGTTTGTAGGTCGCTGATATACAAACATAAAACTGGGGTCCACAAGTTACAAAATTATTAAGTATTATTCAAAGACAATAAATTTCAAAAACAACATCAATGAATATTAAAAATTTGTGTAGTTGAAAATTCAAGAAAGAAAAGGGTACAGTTGTTTTGGTATAGCAAATGGGAAGCTAGCACGTCACCTTTTATTTGGGCCTATACAAGGGAGCATGTGGCTAGTCACTGTATATAAATAGAAAGCTGCAGTTAATGGTTGGATTTGAAGGAGGCAAGCAAATCTTTTAGCGGAGGAAAATAAGATATAATTGTAGAAGAAGAAAATGGGAAGGTCTCCTTGTTGTGATGAGAGTGGCCTAAAGAAAGGTCCTTGGACTCCTGACGAAGATCAGAAACTTGTCAAATACATTCAAAAACATGGCCATGGTAGCTGGAGAGCTCTCCCAAAACTTGCAGGTACCATATATACCCAAAATGATCAATAAAGATTTTAGAGTTACTGTTTTCTGTCCACTTTATGTCTTATTCTCAAGTCTCAATTTTATGTTTTTGCTTTTTTACAGGTCTTAATAGATGTGGGAAGAGTTGTAGATTAAGGTGGACAAATTACTTGAGGCCTGATATCAAGAGAGGAAAATTTTCACAAGAAGAAGAGCAAACGATTCTCAATCTCCATTCCATCCTTGGCAACAAGTAATTTTTTTTAACATTAATTTTCGTTTTTTTATCTTGAAATTTACTTTATGCACCTGTACTTATAATTATTTTTTTCTTTTATCATTTAGATGGTCAGCAATTGCAGGCCACCTACCCGGAAGAACTGACAATGAAATCAAGAATTTTTGGAACACTCATCTGAAGAAGAAGCTTATCCAGATGGGGTTTGATCCGATGACTCACCGACCGCGAACTGATGTATTCTCAAGCTTGCCCCATCTTATAGCTTTGGCTAACCTAAAAGAGCTTATGGAGAATCACACATGGGAAGAGCAAGCTGTGAGATTACAAGCTGAAATGACAAAGCTTCAATATTTGCAATATCTTCTTCAACCATCCAGCTCAAACAGCTTAAATAATAGCTCATCATCAGCTTTCACTGATATTGATAGCATTAATCTTTTTAACTCACTTTCATCATCTACTCAATGGGATATGGGGTCTGCCTCTCTTCAAAATCTCAGCAACCCATCAGTTTCTTTCTCTCATATGCCAGATTTACAAGTTCCTTGTAGCTATCAAACACCATTGAACAAAAATAGTACTGATAATACAGTTCATGGTGCTGAGTTCCCGGTGTTGAGCCAAGGAGAGAGCTTTTCGCCTAAATCTCCATGGCAGCAGCTTGCTGCTGCTTCTTCCTCAACCCCTTCTCCTCCTTCCATGGTTCCGCTGCCTTTAACCGAGTCATCTATCAACAACTTAGCAGACGCCTGTAGTACTTCTAGCAGCTATGGAGGATCAGTTGTAGCTGCCCCTTCCGTTTGGCCTGAACTCCTTCTTGAAGACCCTTTGTTTCATGAGATTGCATAGTGTTTAGAGAGTTTGAGAAATTGCAGGTTTGGGGTTGCACATTCGCTTGAATCTTAATTAATTAATGTGTGTTAATATGAACATATATATAAATAGCTTTTGTTTATTATATGTATCATATATCATTATATCATTTTGCTCTGCAAATACATAATTTTGCATGTTTTTGAAGCCATGTTAATATCTTTTGGATTAATCATACAAATTAGATAGCTAAACATAACATATTTGCATTACTTATTCATGATTTGTTCTCTTTTTCCTTTTTTCTTTTAACGGTGAATTCAAGAGAAACTTCTGGCCGAAGTGTGGAATCGTCTTTGAACATTTGCATGCATTATGTATCATTCAATTGCCAAGAAAAGGTAAGGCAATTTCTAAATATTATGAGGAAATTTATTTAAACTTGTTGACATTTTAACTGGTCTTCGTTGAAAACGTATGTATAAAATTGCAAAGAAAATGCTTGAAAACTTACCCCCTTTTTTTCAGCAATCCTCTTACTTGTATGTTTCAACTTTTCACATTACATGTTGTCATGGTTTCTTTCTCTGAAAACAAACAGAAGTTCACAGACAATTACAATGAGGCAAGGGGAGGAAAAAAATAAAAATAAAAAAAAAGGAAAAAGAAGGGAATAATATTGTACAGGTCTTGCTGTTCACACATGAAATTAATAACATATCATGATATGCTTTAACGTAGCACACTTATAATTAATTAGTAAATACATAGTTTAATGTATGATGCGGGTAGGCTAAGATGAAGGCATTGACCGAACCTTTTGGATCCAACCACTCCAGTGGAAGTGGCTCCAAACTCAATTTCTATCGCTGTCTTGTTAAAGGCCTGGCCTTTAATAATTATTCATAATACAATAAACGTAAAATTCATATGCTTTATATATGCGATTAATTGTATATGTATATATGCATGGAAACAGAGAGTTGACAAAAGCATTAATGTCAAAAAAAGTGACGTAAAATGATTCGCAATGATAGGAGAGGGACCCGAGTTGTTAATTAATACAAATTTAAGCTATTAGAATTCTATGACCAGCCAAGCATCCATTCCATATTCGACAGATTGCCAGGATTCTGAGTTAATTAATTTTGACTCAACTGCATATGAAGAGGTTAATGGTAATTAATTTGTAATTAAGTATTCCAATTAAGATGATATCTCGGGAGGTAAAGCTCATTTTTGCTATAATAATTTTTTCTCATTTTTTCAGAGGTTAATTAAAAAAAAATCACTAATCATCAAGTAAAAATTAGAATGTTTATTGATTAAACACCATCAATCAAGTATACTATAGATATTCTCTTCTTAGATTAATTTTAAAAATAAAGTTGGAAGTGTTGTTTTCTCTTAAATTTGTCAAATATATTACTTGTAGTACTTTAAAAAATTAACGTGAAGAACAACTATTAGAAACAATAAAAACATTCGGAAAAAAATATTTTAGTCTTTTCATCCAAATTTTTTTGGATGGCCTTTTTCCTTCAACGTAAATGAGTGATTTTAAAGGTCCTAAGGAAATTGAATATTTTGCTTATCTTAATTAATACCTCAGCCCTTAGGAATCTTGGTCGATAATGGACGATATCCTAAATATTCTATTAATAGGGTTTTATGATCACAAGAGAAATTGCACTTAGTAGATTCCGAATTATACGGGGATATAAATCATAAATCATAATTACAGACATTATTAATAAGATTCTTTCATATATCAATTTTAAAAAAAATTTACAAGTTTTTTTTTCTTTTAATGAACATCAATATAACGAGGGAGCTTTATTAAGATTAACCATCACATAATCTTTTTACATTAATTTTCAATTGAAAATGTGTTAATCTTGGGATATATATACTTCATGATATTGTCATATGTAGAATGCTTCATGCATGAGAGAGAAAGCCCACTGCTGGAGCGAATATCATTCCATCAAGTTTGATGAACTAAAGAAATTATGAAAAGAAGTAAACTTAGTCTCAAATTGAGAGGAATTTCGACCTCGAAAATCGAAGTCATTTCATATATTTTCTAGATGGCAATTATTTGCTCAAAATCCTATGCACGTTAATATATTTCAAAGAGAGAGACTAGTGATATTTAATTGGCATTTGAGTAAGATATTTTCTATCTTTGTTAAAATAAGAAATCGCGAATCCCTCATAATCAACCGGCAGGTAATGATGCGTCCCCAGAGAGTGGCAATTACTTAAATTGGGAGATTATGCAAGTATTTGGATCAAGCTGCCTTTCCAATATTGAGAGAGAGTTAGGTTCGTAACAAATTATAATTATGAATGACTTGATTACCATTACCATTAAACTATACTTTTTTTCTTTTTTCTTTTTTAATATTTTTTCTTTTTATATCACTGAACGCTCGGTTGAAATGAAACCAGCAGGTGCTACGGTACGTGGGGTATTTTTGGGATTCTAGCAGATCCTTTCTAGGGGACTATTGCATTCCTGTAGGAGTTCATTCAGCCTATTATGCTAAGATGTTTGTGGTTGATCAGCTCGTGTACAATAAGGGTCGGACAACTTTAAGGGTAAAATGTTTCCTAAAATGTTTCCATTTCAGATATACATCTTTTTAATAGTAAGTCACTTGAGTTATCTGGATCTTGCGAAATCATTAATTAAATTGTTTTTCGTCTTTTCAGTTAGATGGACTTCAAAATCAGCCACTCTTTTCATGAAATTTATTGTGTGTCCCATCGTTTGGCAAATCTAAGATTAAAGTGCTCTGCTTATATTTGGTGGGATGGTCCATCACAAGACATTTCTAGGCTTCTTTCTAATGATGCTAATAAATTTACTAATTATCATTTTGCTTAAGTTTGTTCTTTCTACTTTTTCTTGTTTTGTTGTCTACATTTTTAAATCTTCTTTTATTATTGTAGCTTTTTAATTATTTTGAGGGATAAGGCGTCTGTCTCGACTAGGAGTATATTGTTCTTTAGTTTTAATAAAATTGCCTCGCTAGCAGAGATTCATTAAAAAAAAAAAAAAAATCAACTCTCGTCGGATTAGGATCTCAACTCTCAGCAATAAGATAGGGGAATAAAAGAAGAAAAGCTCTGCCTAACCGGAATAGCCTCCTGCCGGAAACTATCTTAAAAAAATAAAGAACAGTAATGGCTGAGTATGCAATTTCTTCAAAAGAAGAATTAACCAGATTTCTACAAATTGAGAGTCAATACGCTATTGTGTCAAAGACTCATAGATATGGGATGCTCGACCAAATCCAAGGTATATTGAAAAAGCTAATAAAATTAAAATTAAGCAAAGGAACTTGATATTTTTCTCCAATAGTTTTCAGCTTTTTATATCACATATGTATATCCCCTACATTTATTATAATACTCCTGACTCCTTTGATGTCAAAATTTTGACATAGCCATATTTTTGTTAAACCCAAAAATTAGTAATTAAACCCAAACATTGGCGCAGTAGTATTGTGAATGTTATGATTATAAATTTACAAAAACATGGGAATGAATAAATTATTTGGTTTAAATAGCAAGTGTAAAAATAACAACAATGTGCCAAAAGTGAAAGTTGAAAAAGAAAATAAATTAAGGAGAGAGTATTCCTAGTTTACTTGGTGGGTTGGTTGTTCTCTTTTCTTACAAGGGATTGACTGTAACAATTAATAATATATCTCACAATTAACGTACTCATTAATCAAACATCACTAATTATGTATCGAATCATTTCCTGACAATTGGCGACCGATTGTAATCGAAAATTGGAAATCTCTGAGTGGTCTATTAAGTCCTGTTTAGTAAACTATATTTCGAGCTGTTGTTGAAATTTAAGAATGGAAACTGTATCAAAAGTCAAAATAATACTACAGCCTTCGTCAAAGCCAGCAACAAAATATAGTAACTTTTTAACAGATATATACGTATATAACTAGATTTCATCTCCTCTAAAGTCGTATAATATCTAATATAAAATTAGACTCAAGATTTTAAGTAATATTTAGTATTTTCAACTCATTCCCCTTCTCCAGCTAACATTATAATATTATATGAGACTAATGAATGAGAATTTGTACCAACAAAGTGTTGGCTCCACTGACAATGGAGTCCCCTTAAGTGGCTTGACTGAGTTTGCTCCCCAGTTCGAGTCGCAGGGAAGTCGCATTTGTTGGGAGAATCTGTGCCTCTCGGTTCGAGCGGGGGCTTCTAGTCTGGGTTGTGGTACGGGCTTAAAGGTGCCTCCCATAATTGGGGCCCTCTCCAGGATACCTCGTGATTAATATCAAAAAAAAAAATGAATGAGAATTTGTAACAAGATTTTAAGTAAAAAATATATTAAAATAACATCAATACAGTAAAATCTCTTTATAATCGTAATATTGGGACAAATTAATTTTATTACTTTAAGGAGTTATAACTTAGTGGGGATTCAGTTAAAAAATTATTAGTTTAATTTAGTTATACTTAGTGTAAATAATACAAAAGTAAATTAATTAATGGAATATTTCAATTCCATGAAGCTCTAAAAATACTTGAGAAGCAGGAAATATTTTGGTCTCAGTAAGGAGTTGTTCATACTAGAGAGTTATTATGTACTTATAAGCCCATAAGCACAAAAATATAGTAACTCTAAAGAATAAATCATTATATCAAACAACTTTAAAAAATATTTTATTCCATATTATGCCTTTAATATAACATATATCTTTTTGCTATATACAAATAATTATCATTATGTCGATCAGAGGTAAGTTATTTAAGATGAAATGTAAAAGACGTATAATTTATTATAATGTGAAGTTTATTCTTATTTATAACTGATCCAAATTAGAATCAAAATTTTGTATGACTATATGGAGATTAAACCTATATAGAGTATCACTATAGAAATGTTTTACTATAATATGAATATCTGTTTTCTCATAGGGTGTGGGCAAATCCCAGATTAATTTTTAAGCTTGTATCTTTGTTGGAATTAGAACATGAATGATCAATTAAAAACAAGCAACTTAAAAATCATTCAGTCAAACCCTTGAGGCATATCCATTTCTTAATATAAAAGTTTTTACTCGTTCATAATAATTAAAAATATAGATGTAGATAATTATTTTATATTATTAGTCTAGTTAATAATTTGATTTTTTTTCTTTTATAAATTATCAATTACTCTATTCCAATCATTTGATAGGAATCACATGCAGATTTCATTCTCACGTTTGAATTTACCTTATTTTATTTCTTTCAATATGAGTAAATTGATAATCATTTTTAATAAAAATTTATTATTTGTGTTAGCTAGATGAATGGTAAATTCTAGGCAAGATTATTTACGAGAGAAAGACATAACCTAATGAGATTACATCCTAGTTGGGTTGGTGAATAGGTAAACTTTCTGTACTTTTCCTTATAAGTAATTTATTATTTCAAAAA
The DNA here is from genome assembly GCA_034663535.1 of Citrus x limon. NCBI lineage: Eukaryota > Viridiplantae > Streptophyta > Magnoliopsida > Sapindales > Rutaceae > Citrus > Citrus x limon. Next base: position 29,354,272 of record CM067997.1, read on the forward strand.
TTAATAATCATTCTTGCTACTTATTGACCAATTTAAATAATCTGAACGATATATATGTCAAAGCACTTTCTTTTCCTTAATTTTTTTTACAGGAAATAAGAGATTAGCTAGTTGGGTGTATGTTCTTGCAATGGAAATCAAATGGCTCTAAGTGGTCGATATTTAAATTCTGTTTAGTAACCAATATTTTTAGCTATTGTTGAAATTATGAATGGAACTATACATGATTAAAAGTATCGTGATGTACGCTTTGTCAAAACCTACGTCAAAATAAATATTAATTAACTTTAACATATGCCTAGATTTCATCTCCCCAGAAGTCAAAATTTCCAATAAAATATTAGGCTCATGTTAGCCACCTAATCCCTATAGTGCTTCTGTTAATTTGATTATGACTAAAGTTAATTCACTTTGCCATTTATTCTTACACCAATAAAAGTGTTCTAGTAGAGTATACTAATAACTAATACATTCAGTAAAACGAGTTAAAAATCTAGTAAATTTAACATCATTGTAATGCCCAGCAGATATATATCTTGAATGTTACACTATCGTGTTCTCTGTGCACGAGATCAAAATCAAATTACTAGACACCAAAGTAATCGGACTATAACTAATATCTTATCTTGGTTATTAAAATGATATTATGATTTCCAAATTTCTTTCAATTTGTTTTAGGTATCTAGCTAACTAAAATCTTTGGACTTATTATCTCTAACAGATTTGTTTCATCTCTTCAAAAATTTATCCTGCAGGGGCAGAATTATTTCGAGGCTAGATTAAGAAACTCCTTCAAATTTTGACCATTTTCTATGCAAATTTTATGTGCTCATTTACAGTTATTATGTTAGAGGCGCGGCCTCAAATTTGATGTTTTTATATTAATTCCATCATTGTTCTACTACCTAACTTGCATTCTCTTCTCTTATAATAAAAAAAGTGCTTCATGTTCTAAATTTAGTATACCAAAAATGTGTAAGAGTTGTTGCGACAATTGACTTTGAATCGATAGTAATGTGGGGTAAACTCCCACTTGCTTGTTCATATATTTGCCAAGTCAAGAATGAAAGCTTTCATCCTTTCGATTTTGTCAGCCTCATTTCTCACTAGTATCTCTGATCAATTATTTCAGATCTTTAATTTAGAAATTCATGACATGCCGCATTCGGCTACAACCCCATTAATGTTGAACAAACACTCTTAATAATAACGTTGAGGACACCAGTTAGAGCCTCCGTTGTCGTTGATTTCGTTCTGTTTCTGTAGCTTCAGCGTGCTTGATGTGTCCACATTTTGCGCAAGGTTTATGGGGCTAATTTGTCAACCTCTTTAACCCTTAACCATTAAATTACAATAAAACCTCTCTATAGTCATATTGATGGGACCAATTAATTTTTCTACCAAAAGGTTATAACTTAATAAAGTTTTAGTTAAAATTTTATTATTTTGACATAGCATGTTTGGTATTGAAGTTGGGTAGTTAATTTTAAAAAGGGAAAATGACAAATACATCCCCAACGTTTAGGAAAATAGACAAAAATCTCTCTAACGTTTCAAAAAAGACATTTACACCTTAATTTATTATAATTTTATCATTACGCCCTTCTAGCATATAAATTTTTTTTATTAAATTATCCAATTTGTCTATATATTGTTAATAAAATTGTAAATAGACAAATTGGATATTATAAAAAAAAATTAAATATACCCTCATTGCCCAATTCCTCTATTTAAATTTTATCAATAACCAATTTTCAAAAAAGACATCTATACACCTAAAAAAATTGTAAATAAATTATAATTTTAAAAATAAAATTGGTTATTAATAATCAATTTTATTTAAACTTTAAACTTGTATATTTAACAATTCTCTACATGTCAATCATTTAAATTTGTACATTTATAACCAATTTTCTATGTTATTTATTATGGTATTAATAACCAATTTTATTTTTAAAATTATAATTTATTTATAATTTTTTTAAGTGTGTATATATCTTTTTTGAAAATTGGTTATTGATAAAAATTTAAATAGAGGAATGAGATAATGAGGGTATATTTATAATTTTATTAACAATATATAGACAAATTGGATAATCTAATTATTTTTTTATATGCTAGAAGGGTATAATGGTAAAATTATAATAAATTATGGTGTAAAATTCTTTTTTGAAACATTAGGGGGATTTTTGTCTTTTTACCTAAACGTTGGGGGTGTGCTTGTTCTTTTCCCTTTTAAAAACTACAAAACTAAAGTATTTGGTAAACACTAATTTGGAAACTAAGTTGATTTTGTCCACTATTTCTATGATAAGAAAACCTATATCATCTTTACTATTTTTGTCAACATTATTATTTGAAAGCCATATTCATTGAATACAATTAAATTTTATTTTATAATTATAACTTTTTTTCTACAATACCTCAATACCAAATAGAGTTTTAGTGTAGATAATGTAGTAATAAATACAAATAATGGAGCATATCAATTCCCTGAAGCTCTAAACATGCTTGAGAAGTTAGAAATATTTTGGCTTCAACAAGAATGTGTCCATACTAGCGAGATATTATACATATACCTATAAGTTTAAAAACTTGGTAATAACTCTAAACAATTAATCATTGTCTTAAACAATTTTAGAAAATATTGGCCCGCATGCCTCTAGTTCTAGGAAAGGTTTAAAATTAGTTACTGGTAGCAAGTTTCGTAAGCAGTTCTTTGGGTGATTGCATTAATTAGTTCTTTAGTTTCTTATTTATTCTTTTATTGCTTTTGCTACTTTTCCATTTGTTGTTTGTGCTTGTTCCCTTATTTAGAGGTTTTGGTCTATGTTTTATTGTCTCCCTCCAAATGTAATTTCTTATATTATTTTTCAATCTATAGGTAAGGGGTCCCATCTAACTTCCCCACCCTTTTGTGGGTTTTATTAAAAAAAATTAGAAAATGTTTTATTCCATGTTAAACACTTACATATATTTTTTTTTGCAGGATTCGGGTACGGTGCAATGGGTGCACCATACCCCTCTTTTTATCTTTTTGCGCTACCACCATTAGATCTAACATAAAAGTAGTTTCAAGGGCATGGGTGTGTTTATTTGCTTATTAATAATGCAGTCCCTATTGTTTGGTGAAAATTAAAAAAAGTCAAAGTTTATAAAATTTTGTGCCAACTTCTTTCTCTCTGAACACTCTTTGTAAGAATCACTAATCATGAATTTATCATCATTATGTTACAATACTTACTCTCACAAGTAATAATTAATAGACCAAACATGCTAGATGGGTTATGAATTTTTGTTAAGACTCTCACTTTTGGTCATTTGCGAAAATATTTTTTTTTCCTTGAAAAAATAAACCTATTGACATAATAAAGAGAAGTTTTACTTGTAAAAGTAATAACAATAAACCAATTATTGGAAAGCCTTAGGTTAGATTATTCAAAGAGAAAATGGAGAGACGCACGGTGGAGAAAAGGAAAAGAATACACATAATAAAAGATAAAAAAAATTCAATTTACTTATATCTTAATTTTATTGTAGATGATAAATAGAGTGTGCATAAAAAAAAATATCTATATGGTTTTTTTTATATAAAAATTTCAATTCATTATTGCTTATGTATTATAGAGCAAATGAATTTTAAGGCGACAAAGAAATAGCTTGTCAACTTCTTTCTTATTGATTGCAATTGGTTGATTATATGTTTAATTGAAAATGGGAAAAATCTGGAAGATTGTAAAGGTGAGGGGTGAAAGAAAGAGAAAAAAGAAATTATTTTAATAAATTGTAAATATAGAAGAAAGTAAGGGGTTCAGTAAAAAAAGGAAAAACAAGGATCCATTTTTGCATTATACAAATAATGATTACTATGAAGAGGCAAGCTACTTAGTACGGAATCTACAAAACTTAAAAACTTATTATAATTTGGAGTATATTCTTATTCATAATTGCTCCAAATTAGGATAAGAATTTTTTGTGAGTACATAGAGATTATTCCTATATAGAGTATTACTATTGAGAGGTTTTATTATATGTATATGTGTACAAGTACAAATTAATTAATAATTATATCATCAACCATAGTCTATGCTTCTACATGAATTTGAGTTTTCATGTAGTTATTGATGATTCGTTAAGCATTTTTTTATAACAAAACAAAATTCAGAAAAACAGGAAAACAAAGATTACATAAATTTGAGTCTGCTGGAGATGCTTTAGCCAAGCAACACGAGCAGAAGACTATGAAAGCCAACTTACTAATAATTGGGAAAAAAAAAGTCAGATAAATTCTTAACATCTTAATAAATGCCTGATTATAAATTGCAATGCCTCCGGCTTAGCTGATGGACTTCAACAGCCCGCTCAACTGCAGCATCAACAGACAAAGCAAAGCCACTCACAGGTTCTGTAGTACTTCGCACTCTTTTCTACAGCAAGTCCATCAAGCACTCATGCATTGAGGGGGATCTTCTGTAAGAGTCCAAACACAACTTATGAGAATCGATAACGAGGGAAACCCCCATTTATCTTTAAAAATTGCATCTTGAATGCAAAGGAGGAGTGTCCTGAAACCAAGTACACTGGTGGCAACTGAGGCCTAAGATCGCTAAAAAATATCCTTCATGATAGAATACAAGAACATTTGAGAAAGAATCTCCTTGCAATTAAGCCATTAATTGTCCTAAAATCAACATTTGCCTGGCAAGAAATAATCAAGGAGGAATTCACAATCCGAGAAGTGAAGTATATTAATTTATCTTGAAAGATAATTTTCTTGCGAGCCTTCAAAATATTGCGAAAATGATAAAGAAGCAAGCCATGTGACAGTGCTAGAAGGAAATTGATAGCCAAACATCGCAAAAAGAGTTGGTAACGTGCAGAGGGGTGCCAAAAACAGATCGAGAGATTGAAAGACCAACCCGCGAAGATGCGATGTGATCTAGACAATCAGATTCTGAATGACAGAGAGTCCGCAAACAAAGGCCATGAGAATATATATCACATTTTTTTAAATTAAATTGTCCTCTTTTGGAAGTCTTTTAGTTGCAACAAGGAGTTAAATCTTGCAGGAATAGAACTCGACCAAATATAATTAAGATCGCAAGCAGGTAACGTCTGTACTGTTAGTTAACTGCATCGTACGTACCAAGACAACATCCTTGCAATCCCAAATTAAGGAACTTTTACACGGCTTAATAGGAAGAGTGACAACGTTAAGCGTTACTCATGTTGAATTTAACTTTTTGCAATTAACCAGTACTTTTCAGGATTAGTACAGTATTGAAACTTGTAGAAATCAAAATTAGTGGTCATCCACCTCAGAATTAGCGGTCATCGATCCATTACTGGCTTGTATATTTTGTCTTTGAAACTGCAATCCACTTATTTTTAGCAGTGATCCGTTTGGGCTTAAATATTTCAAATCTACTTCAACAGTAATATGCCACGTCAGCAAGCAGCTATTTGCTTCAAAGTTACTGGTGATTCGGTTGTGCACATAATGTCTTATTTGTAAGAGTATGGCTAGTTTCTTGATCTATCTATAAAAAGCCAACTTTAACTCGTATTCATAATCTTTGCTGAGCTAAAACTTGATCATTTAAAGCGTTCTTGAGCTTTTATTTGCTTACTTACATACATTAGTTCATCATTGGGCTACCACTTATTAATATACTCTTTTGAGGAGCTCTTCTTTATAAGCTTCATTTCAAACTTCAAATTAAGTGATTGTAAGTATGGAAACACTTGAGTTGAAGAGGTTTGAGATGTACGCCTTCAATTTGTAGACATATATAGACATCTTCAAGTCAATTGTAATTTTTGGAACCTCAGGATATAAGGCTAGGTATTATTGAAAACTTCAATTTTGGTTTGCTTGGAGGCATAGACGTAGGTGGATTTCCCGAACCATCTAAAAATCATTGTGTTTATTTTCCATACTTTTTAATTTACTTGTTGTCATGGGTGTTGTTATTGTTGGATTGTTGTAGTCGCTGGTGTTGGATTGCGGTGTTGTTATTAAAGAATTTTTTAAAAATCCAATTCACCTCCTCCCCGAAGTTGTTTGGTTAGAATTATATTCAGTATCGGAACATGGTTCTCTACTTAGGACCTAACCGTCAAGAGTAAAAGATTTATGATAACCCAAAATGCTTAACCTTTATTGAAGGTCAATCCACAACTAGACCACCCCCATTTTTTTTATGATAATGATTGCGCTCTTACTGGAAAACTATGATGAAAATCTAGTTGAAAATACCAAATTGCTCAAAACTAAAACTATTTGAGTAATAGAAGAATTTTGCTACACTAAAAGACTTTATCGATATTTTACGAGAAGGACACTGCAACACTCACGACTCACTCTTCTTTGCTCTTCTAATTCTTCACTTTTCATTTGACGCATAACCAAATGATACAAGGTGGTATTTATAGTACATGAGAATAAATCTAAATCATTCAAATAAAAATTATAAAAAAATTAAGCGTAGGTAATTTGAACTCACAAATTTACACTTTGCACCCTCTTTTTAATTAAGAATTTTATTATGTAAGTAATTTTTCATAAAATTACTTAATAAACCATTTCTTTTCTTTTTCTTCTCAATTTAAAAATTTTTCATCAATTCATCTATATATATTCTTTTAACTACAAATAATTGATATCATTAACTAATAGGAACAAAATCCACAATTTAAAAAGGCACATCAACAAATTTTCAACAACCATGAAATTTAATGAATTTACAAATTAATTTTTACCAAACACAAAAGCTAATGAAAATCAAGAACAAAATCATATATATAAAAAGCATAAAATATAGATAATAATATACTAAGAAGGACCAAAAAAATAAATTTAAAAGAAAGTGAAATTGAGTGTTTAGTTTACAGAATATGAGAATAAAGAGAGAAGAATATACAATTCTAAGGTAGAGAGAGAGAGAGATTAGTAAAGGAAAACTTTGATATCTCTAAATTTTAGATTTTTACTAATGAATTTATTTTTTAAAATTAATATACAAAGAAATTTGATGGGTTTAAATAGCCTCACTGAAAATTAATAACCATTTATTTTTACCTACCACACCTACCACCGATAATTTCACCTACCACATCTACCACCAATAATTCAAATTAATCTGTAACTTAATTATTTGCCTTGATATATCACATTTCAACTTCATCTCGTAAGACCTTTTCTCTGATGAAGTGTTAGTGCACCTTCACATGCTTAGTTCTAACATGGAAAATTAAATTTTCTACTAAGCTAATCGTCGATTGATTATCGCAATGCAATTGTATTGCATAATCTATCGACTAGTGTAGATCTTTCATCAACTGCATCAACCAAATATTTTGTTGAGCTACTATCACTGTTACTCTATACTTTTCTTTTGTGTTTAATAGTGATATAGTTAGTTGTCTCTTACTATACTAAGAAACTAGTCTAGACCTAATTCTGAAAATGTACGCAGTAGTTGATATTTTTGTATCATGATCTCTAGCGTAGTCAGTGTCATAATAGCCGGTCAGCTTACAACTTTTCACCTTTCTTGTATAATAGATCGTAGTTGATTGTACTTTTCACATATCTTAGTAATCATTGAACCACTTCTAAGTGAGGCTTCTTTGGATTTTGCGTGTTCCGACTCATTACATTTAATGCATATAATATGTCTGGTCAAGTCAATGCTAAATAGATTAAACTACTTACCAATTGTCGATATATCATCTTATCTTGTGAATCTTTACCTTCATGTGTGCACAATTTTGCATTGCATCCATTAGAGTTGAGATTGGCTTGCATTCCAATATTTCAAACTTCTTCATCAAGTATTTGGCATATTTCTGTTAGTAAAGAAATATTCCCTTTTTTGTTTGATCCACTTCTAGATCAAGGAAGTGCTTAAGCTAACCAATCACTTTCGTATAAAAATGAGTTGATAAGTTCTATCTTGTTCGCTGAATCTCCTCTTCGTCGTTACCAGTATGAATCAAATCATTCACGTACTTTCCTTCACCAACTTTAATGAACAAGCTAAAATCTACATGTGCTATTGAATAACCATTCTAAGTTAGAAATTCAGCAATCTTATCATACCATGCCTTTAGTGCTTGCTTTAAACCGTAAATTGTCTTTCTCAGGTTTCATATATACTCTAGATGAGCTTTATTCTCAAATCCTCTTGGTTAGTTTATATAAATCTCTCGATCTAAGTCTCCATGTAGAAAGGAATTTTTTGCATTCATATGTCACCATTTCCATTTCTTGGCTGCAAGTGCAAGTATGATTCTTACTATTGTGATATTTGCCACTAGACTAAACATTTCATCATAGTCTAGCCTATATTGTTGTGAGAATCCTCAAGCTACTAATCGAGTTTTGTGCCTTTCCACTCAACCATCTAGGTGCTTCTTAATCTTGTACACCAATTTGCAAGATATTGGTTTTACATCCTCTAGTTTTGGAACCATATCCCAAGTCTGATTCTGCTTCAGTGTTGCGATTTTTTCCTCTATCACCTTCATCCAATGAGAATTCTCTACTATTTATTTTAACATATCAAGTTCTTTTATTTCGCCCTCTTCTGCAATCACTCCATAAGTGTAATTGAGATTTGGCTTTCTTACTCTTTTGGATCCTTTAAGTTGAGGTTCAGGAGTTCTTAATTCTAGTTTACTTGGTTTCTCATCTTCAATAGGGCTCTAGTGAACTCCTGTCTTCTAAGAACTTCGCACCTCATCATGCTCGATATTATCATCTTTTGGATCATTAGAATCTTCAGATTCTTCTTAGCTGGGGTGAATTTTGGTAATTCGTTCTTTCATTTGATCTTTAATTTCTTTTGAATTTGCTAACTCTTCTTTTTATGAAGACTAACACGAAGATGCTTTGTCAAACACCATGTTTCGTGTTATATAGTATCGTCCACTGGTATAATCATAACAACTCCATTATTTCTTCTGGCTATTATTACCCGACAAAGATACAACAAATTGTCTTCTTATTAGATTTGCTTCATAAATAGCTTGGCATTAAGACATAACACACATAATCGAGTACATGAAAGTGGCTGACTATAGGCTTTACATTCCATAGCTTCTTGTAAGATCATATGAACCGTAGTTTTGGTTGAGAAAGTATATTGATCACATGAGCTGTTGTATTCATAGCTTCAGTACAAAATCTTCCTGGTACATTCTTCACTTGTATTATACTCTGATGGATCTCATATAAATTCCATTGTTTTTTGCTACGCCGTTCCGTTGTGGTGTATTAGCACAAGTGAACTGATGATGTATCTTATAATCTCGAAGATACTGGGAGAACTCATGTAATGTATACTCTCCTTCATTGTCTGTTTGTAAACAATAAGCCTTGTTGCTTACATTTCCTTTGGTTATGTCTCTGAATTCTTTAGATTTTGAAAAAGTGTCATAATTTTATTTTATAAAGAAAACCCATATGTACTTGAAGAAGCTATCAATAAATGTGACCATATATCGCTTGCCACTAATAGAAGATTACTTAACAGGCCCAAACACGTCAGAGTGTACTAGTTCTAATGGTTTTTTTTATTCTAAACTTTGACTCTTCATATGGGAGTTGATGAGCTTTGCCATACTAACACCTGCACACACCGTGTCTATTCTTACAGGAAGTTGAGGCATACCTTTTGAGCATTAACTTGCTTATTATTATTTCCAACTTATGATAGCTAACATGTCTCGACCGATCATGCCATAAATCTATTGTATAATTCCTTTGAGTCTTGTCTACATAGGTGGACTCTGCTGACAATACATAGAACGAGTCTAATTTTTCGCCCTTCCATAGTAGGTGTTTCTAAGATCTTTAGATTTTGATATATATTGATAGCTTGAGGACCAAACAGAACATAATGGCCTGAAGATGTTAGCTGTGATATTGATAATAGATTTTTCTTCATACCAGGAATATAGTACATATCTTGAAGCGCCACTTTTTGAGGATTGTACTGAGGTGCTAAAACTGTGCTGCCAATATGAGCTATTGGTAATCGCGAGTTATTTGATGTCCCTACTACATGACCTCCCTTGTACTCAGCCATGTCATGTAGCTTCTCTTTATCCCCCAATAATGTGATTTGAACTCTTTGAATCAATGATCCAATTGCTCTCTTAATTAATATGGCCAGGTATTATGACTGCAAAAGCTAGCTCCTCTTCCTCGATTGTGACTAATGCTTTAACTTTCCGTTCTTCGTCATTATCATTCTTTTGATTGGAAGTGGCAACATTACTCCCCTTGAACTTTTTCTTAGACCAGCAATATTTTGCATATAGCCCTTTTTTTTGCAGTTGTACCAGTTTCTTTCGAACTTTTTGTTTGGCTAGTATTAGTCACCATTGTTGTGATTCCTTTGTACTCCCCCTGTCTGTGAGCTACCTTCTCGTTAATGATATTTTGACTTATCAAAATCTCATTTAAACCCTCTAACACTATGTCGTCTGAATCAATATCTTTTTTTATCAGTGAAGAGTGCTTTCTGGTTATTCTTTATTGAGGCCTCACTTATTTGCTTGTCAATCACTTCTTGAATCGGTAAATTTTTTTCAAATTCCTCAATGGTTGGTTGAGTTGGGCAACCTTGGACAGTTATAAGAAAGCTCCTAAACTCGAACCTCAAACTATATACAATAATTTTCTTTATTTAAATTTTACAAATTGCAGCTGTAGAATCTAACTCAGAAATTTTGACAGCATAAGGACATTAGCTTGTTGAAGTACTCATCTATTTCCATGTTTCGTAGTAAAATTGACAGTACTTCATTCTTTAGAAGTTATAACCGTGTGTTATTCTTCTTTGAAAAAATCATTGCAAAAGTGTCCCAAGCGTCTTTAGGCATTTTAACCTTTTTTTATGTGTTGCAGCAACTTTTCTTTAATTGTACCCTTGATGGCGAAAATGGCCTTCCCAGCTTTGATGTTCTACTTTTTCAAAGAAACCTTCTCAGTTGGTGGTTTCACATTATTAGTACAAACAATCCCCCAAAGATCATGGCCTTGTAAGTAGGACTCCATCAATGTTACTCACATATTGTACTTTTGGTTGCTAAGCTTCTTGTCTCTTTTAACTACTTAAAGGTCACCTATCGTGTTTGCAAGACTTTGATAATTCCAAGCAAACTCGATCTTCACCAACAAACTTGCAGAGTTTCAAACACCTCATGATTCAATAAAGCTCTACCAAACAATCTTCAATCATCCTCGCTATACCCTTACAGTTTGCCATGATAATCTTTAACTGAACTTTCGGCAGCACTGCTACAGTAGTCCCCATCTAACTTGGTTCTGATACTAATTGTTGAAAACTATGGGGAAAAAACTGTTCAAAATTGAAACTATTTGGGTAATGGAAGAATTTTGCTAAATTGAAGGACTTTATTGATATTTTACAAGAGGGACACTACCACACTCACAACTTACTCTTCTTTCTCTCTTCTAATTCATCACTTTGCACTTGATGTATAACCAAATGATACAAGGTGGTATTTACAGTACATGAGAACAAATCTAAACCATTTAAATAAAAAATTACAAAAAAATTAATAACTATTTATTTTCACCTACCACACTTACTAGTAATAATTTCATCTACCACCAATAATTTAAATCTAACACCAACCATACCTACTCATAGAGCCTTCCATGAGTTAGGCTTATTAGTATGGGCTTTACTAATGAAAGTTGGTGTTGGGCTTATTTTAACAAATCTATCTAAAATCCTTAGACTATGAAATATAGGAAATAGTTGGTGTTGGGCTTATTTTAACAAATCTATCTAAAATCCTTAGACCATGAAATATAGGAAATAGTTTGTGATGGACTATTCATTCCCGGGAAGGAAAAAGAAAATGAAAAGAAAGTCCAAAACCTTCAAGTGAGTAGAGTGAGACGGACAAGAGAAAGAGGTCTTTAAATTCTAAAGTTATGAATACTTGATTTTGTGTCGTAGACAAGAAATAATTTCATATAGTTTTGGATTGTACCAATGCATGTGAAATTTAGAGAAAACTTAAGGTTATTTATGAGAGAACAAATCAAGTCAAGAAGTTTAAAATTAGTAGATTCACAAGCTTAAGGTTATTTATGAGAGAACAAATCAAGTCAAGGAGTCTAAAATTAGTAGACTCACTAGGTAATATGAGATGTCTCAAATGAAGTCATATGAGACTGTTCATCATATGTACACTTGATTCACCGGTGTTGCGAATTCTCTTGGAGCACTTGGATAGATCTTTACTAAAGTAGAAAAGTGAAGAAAGTTATTATGTTTTTGTCGAAAGAGTGGAGACCAAAAAGAGCAGTCTTTGAAGAAGCAAAGGATCTCAATAGCTCATCTTTTGATGATCTTAGTGGTTTGCGTACCAGTGAAAAGATATAAAAAGAAAAAAAATTGCATTGAAATATTTTTATAGTTGATAGTGATGATGATGGGAGTGACTTTGAAGATGCAGGCATTGAAATAATTGCTAGAAGGTTTAGAAGGTTCTTCAAGAAGCAATCAAGAGAAGAAACTTTAAAGATTTTCGGAATAAAAACCTTAAAGTGGAGAAAGGGAATGAGACAATTGTTTCTTTTGAATGCAAAAAGTTGGGTCAAATAAGATTGCAATGCCCTCTTCTTAAGAACTCAAGTCAAAGAAGAAGGCAATGGTAGCATCATGTGATAATGGTGATGATGACACTTCCATCGCGAAGCATGCTCGTGAGATATCAAATCTTGCACTCATGGTATTAAAAGGTGGCCATTTGCTGAGCTTGATAAGGTAAATGAACAACCTTCTTATGACGAAGTATTTGAAGCTTTTTCAAAAATTGCATGGTGATTTGAAGAAAACTAGTTTGAAAAATGTTTCTCTTAAAAAGAAAATTTCAGCTTTTTTTTAAAAAAAAATGATGATTACAAAAGCAAAAGAAAATTTTGAAAAATGAAAATGCATGCAGTGCTTGAATATTATTATCTGATTATATTTGCTAAATAAGCACACGTAAATTGCTGTTGTTGCTCGTGCTGGCTCAATAAATCTTGGTGCAATTTGTGATTATTATCGGTGATCATCAGTTACTAAAAGATTTTCTGGAATTTTGATCATTAATCATACACACACACACACACACACACACACACACACACACACACATATATATATATATAGAGAAATGTTCCAATCAGGAATTTTAAAGTGCGGGAAAGTGTGGGAAACCTTTAAAACCGCATGGTTTTAAAGGCTTTGTGAAGCCTGATTAGTTAATTCTGTTATGTGACTAAGTGGCGTGCTGAGTCAGCTTATATGTGGGGCCAGAGTTAGTTAATTCGTTACTGCTAACAGCTGGACAACAGAGCTATATATACATAGGCTCAGGGCTGATCAACAGAGGGGTTAAAGTCACGATTTTGAGAAGCCTAGGATGAGAGATAGAAAATTCTCTGTAGGAGAGATTTAATCTTTGTCATCAATACTCTCATTGTAAACACTTTGTTCAATAAAAGCTTCAAGCCCAGAGGGGTTTATTTGGTCGTGGATGTAGGTACTTTGGTACTGAACCACGTTATATTGTGTTCATTGTTTCTGGTTCATCTTCTTGTTGTTGTTGTTCTCTGGTTATTTCTTGTGTTTGATCTGGTTAGCTTTCTTGATTAAAGATTGTTGATCTTAAATCATTTGGGTTCTATAAGCTTAGGTTATTTGATTAATTAGAGTGGATCTTTAAGGAATTCCATAACAAACTGGTATCAGAGCATTAAAAGATCTCAGCTCTTGTTCACAAATGGCTAGTACAAGATTCGATGTAGAAAAATTTAATGGAGAAAATGACTTCTACCTATGGAGTCTCAAGATGCGTGCAATCTTGATCCAACAGGGGCTTGACAGTGCTCTTGATAATGAAGAAGATCAGATTGGCAAAAAGGAGAGATCAGAAGGCTCCTCAAGCTTGGGTGGAGACATAAGGTCTATTAACAACAAAGCTCACAGCACCATAATCTTGCATCTGTCTGATGAAGTGCTGAGAGAGGTTGCTAAAGAAAAATCTGCATCTGGACTCTGGTCGAAACTTGAAGAACTATTCTTGAAGAAGTCTTTGGCCAAGAGACTCTATATGAAAAGGAAGCTGTATACATTCTCAATGAAGGAGGGAACAACCATGAAAGACCATCTCGACGAATTCAACAAGCTAATCCTGGATCTTGAGAATGTTAATGTGAACCTTGAAGATGAAGACAGAGCTCTTATCTTGTTAAGCTCACTGCCAGATTCATATGAGCACTTTGTTGACACATTACTGTATGGGAGACAGACCCTTACATTAAAAGATGTGAAGAATGCTCTAGAATCAAAAGAATTAAAGAAAAGAGCTGAGGGAAAAGATCAGGGCCTTGGTGAAGGTCTGATGGCCAAATCAAAACCTGAAAAGAAGAAGAATCATGACAAGAAAAGTAACAATCAGAAGGATAAAGCTGACAAGAAAAAGAAGAAGAGGAAGTGCTATTTCTGTCAGAAGGAAGGGCATTACATAAAGGATTGTTTCGAGAAGAAGAAACTTGAAAAGATCCAGAAAGATTCATCAGGGAAGGCAGCCATTGCATCAGAAGATGAAGGGGATTCAGAAGGGGCAGATGTTCTCATAGCTGCAGAAAAACAACCCACTGAAGAATGGATCTTGGACTCCGGTTGCTCCTTGCACATGAGCCCAAACAAGCAACTCTTCAAGACTTTTGAGAAAATTGATACAGGTAAGGTTTTATTGGGAAATAACTTGGCCTGTAAGGTTGCTGGAATTGGAACTGTTACCATAACTATGCATGATGGAGTAGATAGAGAGCTAAAGAATGTAAGATATGTTCCAGAGCTTAGAAGGAATCTAATATCCTTAGGAACAGTTGACCAGTCAGGCTGTAGCATTAAGGCAGAGAATGGTGAACTCCAAGTTACAAAAAATGGCATGGTTATAATGAAGGGAATAAGAAGAAATGGGTTATATGTCCTAATAAGCTCCCCTTCCTCTCCAGGAGTTATAGCCTCTGTTAGTGGTGATAAAACAAAGTTATGGCACATGAGATTGGCTCACATGAGTGAAAAGGGGTTAAGGGAATTAGGCAAACAAGGTCTAATTGGTTCTGGTCAGATTTCATCTCTGGAGTTCTGTGAAAAATGTGTGTTTGGAAAGGCAACTCGACAGAGGTTTGGGACTGGGAAGCAAGAAACCAAGAATTCAATGGATTACATACATTCAGATTTATGGGGTCCATCCCAAGTGCCATCACATGGTGGAGCTAGGTACTTCATGACACTGATTGATGACTATACCAGGAAGGTTTGGGTTTATATCTTAAAGCATAAGAGTGAAGCTCTGCTGAAGTTTAAGGAATGGCTGACCTTAATTGAAAATCAAACAGACAGGAAGATAAAGAGATTAAGGACTGACAATGGGCTGGAGTATTGTAGTAAGGATTTTGATGAGTTTTGCAGAGAGAAAGGAATTGCAAGGCACAAGACTGTTAGACACACACCCCAGCAAAATGGGCTTGCTGAGAGGATGAATAGAACATTAGTGGAAAAAGTAAGATGTATGTTGCTTAGTGCAAACCTCTCAAAACATTTTTGGGCTGAAGCTGTCACCACTGCAGCATACTTGATAAATAGAAGTCCCTCATCAGCACTCAACTTCAGAACTCCACAAGAGGTTTGGTCTGGAAAACCTCCTGATCTAAGCAATCTGAGAATCTTTGGCTCACCAGCTTATGCTCATATCAACCAAGGAAAGCTTGAACCTAGGGCAATTAAAGGTATCTTTATTGGTTACCCTGAAGGTGTTAAGGGATACAGAATATGGTGTATTGATGGGAAACCTTCAAGGATTATAGTAAGCAGAGATGTTGTATTTGATGAGGGTTCCATGCTGCAGCAAAATGTTGAAACTGAACTGACAATTTCTGAGCAACCAGCCAACCATAAGCCTAATCTAGAGGTGGAGCTCACTGATGATCATAAGGACACTGATGAAGAGTCTAAGTCTTATGACAGCAAATCTAGATCCTTAGAAATGAATAACTACCAGCTGGCAAGAGACAGAGAAAGGAGGGTTATAAAATTGCCTAAGAAATATGGCATAGCAGACTTGATATCCTATGCATTGAATGTTGCTGAAGAAGTTATTGGGGAAGAGCCCAGCAGCTATAAGCAAGCCATGAACAGCAGGGATAAAACAAAGTGGCTGTCAGCAATGGAAGAAGAAATATCCTCATTAAAGAAAAACAACACCTGGATTTTGGTGAGAAAACCAGAAGATAGGAAGCTGGTTGGATGCAAGTGGATCTTCAAACTTAAAGATGGAGCTACAAGTGAAGAACCTCCTAGATATAAAGCTAGGCTGGTGGCAAAGGGCTTCACACAAAGAGAGGGGGTGGATTACAGTGAAGTTTTTTCACCAGTGGTGAAATATAGCTCAATAAGAGTGTTACTTGCAATAACAACTTACCATGATTTGGAGCTGGACCAAATGGATGTCAAAACAGCCTTCCTACATGGCAATCTTGAAGAAGAGATATATATGGAACAGCCAGAAGGTTTCATACAAAGGGAGTCTGAAGACATGGTATGTTTACTTAAAAAGAGCTTGTATGGTTTAAAACAATCCCCCAGGCAGTGGTACTTGAGGTTTGACCAATTTATGATTGCTCATGGTTACTTGAGAAGTCAATATGACAGCTGTGTATACTGCAAATTCCTTCCCTCTGGAGATGGGATATATTTGCTTCTCTATGTGGATGACATGCTCATTGCATGCAAGCACAGAGAAGAAATAAAAAAACTTAAAACTGAGCTAAGGGCTGAATTTGAGATGAAGGACCTTGGCTCTGCCAGCAAGATTCTAGGAATGCAGGTAAAAAGAGATAGAGTTGCTAAGACTCTACTTCTTTCACAAGCTGGTTACATCAAAAGAGTGCTCAGCAGGTTTGACATGGTTACCTCTAAAGCTGTTTCCACCCCTTTAGGCACTCACTTCAAGCTGTCAAAGCAGCAAGAGCCATCTGATGATGTAGAGACTGAATATATGAAGAAAATACCTTACTCTAGTGTGGTTGGAAGCATTATGTATGCTATGGTGTGCTCTAGACCTGATATTGCTTATGGGGTAGGAGTAGTCAGCAGATTCATGGGGAACCCAGGAAAAATGCATTGGAGTGCTGCTAAGTGGATACTTAGGTATCTGTGTGGATCATCTGATTCTGGTATTTTGTTTAGTAGAGATAACAAAGTCACAAGTAAAGTCATAGGCTATGTGGACTCAGACTTTACTGGTGACTTAGACAAGAGAAGGTCTACTACTAGTTTTGTTTTCACCATGTGTGGAGGAGCTGTAAGTTGGAAAGCATCATTGCAGTCAGTTGTTGCCTTATCAACTACTGAAGCCGAATACATTGCACTTACTGAAGCTGTTAAAGAAGCTAAGTGGATCAGAGGGATTATATCTGAAATGGGGTTGACTCAGGATACAATTCCAATCTGTTGTGACAACTCAAGTGCAATTCAGTTAAGCAAAAACTCCAAATACCATGAGAGGACAAAGCATGTAGATGTGAGGTTACATTTCATAAGAGAAGAAATTGAAAGAGGGGTAGTGGATGTTGTAAAGATCTCTACTGAAGTCAATCCAGCAGATGCACTGACAAAACCAATACCAACAGTCAAGTTCAGAAACTCTCTGAGCTTGATTGGAGTTACAAGCTTGTAAGTCAAGCATATTAACTATCTAAACCAGGTCTGGGTGAAGCTGGTACAGAATCAACTAAGGTGGAGATTTGTGAAGCCTGATTAGTTAATTCTGTTATGTGACTAAGTGGCGTGCTGAGTCAGCTTATATGTGGGGCCAGAGTTAGTTAATTCGTTACTGCTAACAGCTGGACAACAGAGCTATATATACATAGGCTCAGGGCTGATCAACAGAGGGGTTAAAGTCACGATTTTGAGAAGCCTAGGATGAGAGATAGAAAATTCTCTGTAGGAGAGATTTAATCTTTGTCATCAATACTCTCATTGTAAACACTTTGTTCAATAAAAGCTTCAAGCCCAGAGGGGTTTATTTGGTCGTGGATGTAGGTACTTTGGTACTGAACCACGTTATATTGTGTTCATTGTTTCTGGTTCATCTTCTTCTTGTTGTTGTTCTCTGGTTATTTCTTGTGTTTGATCTGGTTAGCTTTCTTGATTAAAGATTGTTGATCTTGAATCATTTGGGTTCTATAAGCTTAGGTTATTTGATTAATTAGAGTGGATCTTTAAGGAATTCCACAACAGGCTTAAAACTGTAAGCCTTTAAAACCGTATGGTTTTAAAGTTTTCCCGGACTTTCCCGTACTTTAAAATTCTTGACCAGAAAACTACTCTATATATATATATATATTAATTGAGAAAATTTAGAGAAGGCCATTTTAGGGAATGAAAAAAGATCAAAAGGTTTTAATTGGATCGACTAATTTTGACTACTGTTGCTATTTTTTTAATAAAAAAATTATAATTTTATTCATTCAACAAAGTAAGTAATATCTTCTGGAAATGATCCCAGCCATACATTAGTTGCATTGTTCACCAAAGCTAGTTTAGCCGATCAATGTGCATGGATATTACAATATCTGGGAGCATGCTGAATCTGCACTTTTTGGAACACATTCCGGAAACCCTTTTTTCATATGCATGAAAACCATTTTTTTTTTTTGGGAGAAAAACACCAATCGTTATTCAATCATTGAACAAAAATAATAATAATAATAACTAGAATTAATGTGATGTATAAGAAGATGTTAAGGTTAGTGAATGTTTAATGATTTTCGGTTAAGTGGGGTTTTTGGGAGGGTCTTGTATAAAGGGAATTGCTTTTGTTCCTTCATAATATGGGTACATAAAGATACCTACTTCTGAGTTAATAGATCAATAAATCAGTTAAAACTGATTAAATTAATCCGATGAAAATGACTGATTCCCGATCTCGAAGGCGAAACCTAGAATAATCGGTGACGGTGGGTGATAAGCCATTTTTGCACCGAAGAAGAAGAGGATGAAGAAAATTTTGGTTTTGCAAGCCAATTTTCTGGAGATGATTCTCATAATAATGCAATTAGTACTGTTGGTTGGTGTCCATCATTTTGATAAAAAGGCTAGTGAGGGAAGAATTGTGAGGTAAATCGTGAGGAAATTATACTCATCGTCTAATCAAAATCTTTGCTTTAGTTTAAGTGCTAGCATCTGATTAAGTAGCTAGCAACATCTCATCTTTGTTTTTATGTACTTTGGAAATCTTTGTTGAGCAATAAATTTTGGTTATTTTTTTATTTGTTTTAGTGTATAAATAATAATATTGCACTAACAATTTTCAGAGCGTTAGTAGCTTTCCTGTGGATCAATCGGATGCGCGCACACACACACACACATATATATATATTAAGAACTAGTAAGTCTGTCCAAAAGCACGGATGCTAAAAAATTATTATATCTAGATCAATTAAAATTAAAATTATATCCATTTAATTTAGGAGTAAACAAATAATTTTATTTAATTAGTCATCTTCAATTCGAATCTGGAAAAAAGTGAGGGTTAAAAGATTAATTTAAGCTTTGCCTTTCTCAGGATTTGCTAAACATGACAATTCTAACACTGATGGGTTTAGATTTGGAACGAGTCAGAGAAATTTTATCCTCCCATCACAAATCACTGCAAGGATCGGAAGCCCGACCACAAACCAGATTCAATTTATTAACTAATCCTTTTACAAAGTTATATATCCTATAAAAACGAACTATTTGATGATTAAAGACTACACTATATTGATTTAAAAAAAAAAATTCCAAAATAAAATAAGAATAATCAAGATAAGTGCAAAAAAATATTTAAAATACATGCCATAAGTCTATTAGATTGATTAAAAACTAATACAATGAATTTATTTCTTCCTCTTGAAAATTCATTATGAATTTTATTTGAAAAATAATTTTCTATTTCAAAATTAATCACAAAAGAATAAAATATTGACAGTTTTAGTCATCATGAAAAAGAAAATTAATTTTTAAAAAGTGATCTAGGTTGGGTTAGGTTTTTCTTTTGTTTTTCTATTACAAGCATAGTCAGGTTGAAATGCCATATTATATGTAAAATAAATAAATATAGATTTAAAATAAAATTGTGTTAGGGAATTTTTAATCCCACTAAAATCTTGCAAGCAAAAATATCAAACAGATAATAGATAAAAAATAGATAAAGAATAAAATCAATCACAACACAAGAATTTATGTGAAAAACTTCTATACCTAAAAAAATCCACGGCCCCCAAGGACAACGAAAGAAAAATTTACTATGTCAAAAATTATTACAATTATTCTAGTATTTTTCTCACACCAAAACCCCAATAACACCTAATCTCTTAATAGACCTACAGTTTCTCTCACACTAGAAATTGTCTACTTATAAATAACTGATTATTATACTATACTAACAAATGAACTCAACCCCTATATATATAGTGATTACTTCTTTCTTATAGTAGTTGAATTCATCCTTGAATAAGTCAAGTCCCAATTAGAAAATTTAGTTATTCCTTAAAAAGGAATCTTACTAAAGAGCAAAATATTCTAGAAAATCCTTAATGAAAAATAAGACATATTTTCTAACAATCTCCACTTTGGCTAGCTTTTCAATTAGTGACAAAACATGATCCACCGTGTATTCATACAACCACGTCGTCTCCACCTTCTTTACTCCACCAAAAATACACTCACATAAGGCTTATGAGAATCACTCCATCATGAGTAAAATCTTATTCTCTATCCAGCAGGCATAATTCTTTATACCAAGAATTATCATACTCCACCATATCTAAAGTACAAATATTTTATACATGTCGATTATTTTGCTGAAAACACCCACTCTCATATTTGGCTTCCTTGGCTTCCTTGAGAGTCTTCAGCCATCGACAAAGAAAAAAAAAATCCACCACACACCTTGAATAAATGTCAAACCATGCCTTGTGCACAAATCTTGTAGGCCCGCTAGTAGTAAAACATCCTTTTCTTCGGCACTATCGGCTTGCCATGAGGATGTCTTCATCATCTATTACAGGGAACTATCATCTGCCATAATGATGATAGACTTTTCACTAGTGATGCTATCAGTATCTTCATTTACTAAGCTAGGGCCACGTGCAGAATTTGCTCTATTTACTTTCTAACAATCTCTTTTAAGGTGCCTTACACCTAGCATAATCCTTTCTTTTGGAGTTATTTTTCTTCTAATTACCAACTATCAATGCCGAATCATCAGAAACTCCATTACTTCCACAACTCAACCTTCTTTCTTCTAAAAGTAGAATACTAATAACTTCTTCAAGATCCATAGTCTCATTTCCATACATTAAGTAAGCAACAAATGCTTGCAGGAAATTGAAAGAGAACAATAGCCTAAGCGCGTTGTCTTCGTCTTCAATTTTAACTCTAATTACTTCTACTTCTGTCACGATGCCATTGAGAGCACTAAGATTATATAAAAAAAATTGTACCTTCAATCACTATCAGTGTGTGAAACTGCTCCTTGAGGTACAAGTGATTAGAAATGCTCTATTTCTAATACAAATTTTCTAGCCTCTTCCAAAGCTCTTTTGTTGAAGGAATTTATCCTAAATTTGTAAAATTCTTTGTTAGACATAATCGTATAGCACTTGCAGCTCTTCGTAGCTCATAACAGATTTCCTAGAGTTGCTACGAGAAACAGGGGATGGTTTGCCCTTTAAAGCCTTGTGTAGCCTAGATTAAATTAATACATCCTTGACTTAAAGTTGCTACAAGCCAAAATTGATTATTCTTAAAAAAATTTAACCTAAATTCCCGCTAGATTTCAAAATTTTTTTTGCAAACATAATTGCAATGTAGAACAACCTTTAGCTTTGATACCATTTGTTAGGGAATTTATAATTCCACCCAAGATGGAGAGTAAAACCAATCACATACTACAAGAATTTACATGGAAAACTCGAATACCAAAGAAAAACCAGGGCCACCAAGGACAACGAGAAAAATCCATTGTGTGAAAAACTATTACAATCATTCTAGTATTTTTCTTACATCCAAAACCCCAATAATATTCAATCTCTCAATAGATCTATCATTTCTCTCACACTAGAAACTATATACCAGCACAGAACTGATTGTTATGCTATACCAACAAGTGAATTCAACCTCCCTAAATACAGTGATTATTTCTTGTAAGAGAAATATTCCTTTTCTTATAGTAGTTGTACCCCTCCTTGAATAAGTCAAATCCCAAATAGAAAATTACTTATTACTTAAATAGGAATCTTATTAAATAGGAAAATATCCTTGAAATTCCTTATTAGAAAATAAGTGTTAGAGTGCAATTTATGCACTAGTTTTGCATTGTTTACTTTCCTTAATATCGATGTTTTACACTTAATAATAGTGATTTACTTGTGTTTTATTTTTGTAGGTGCAATTCTATTAATTGGTGCTAAAATTGAGCTACAAGATGATGTTTGAGGATGATTGTTTTCCTGGAGAAATTATGAGCTTCAGAAGAACTTTGTTGATAAGGCGTGGGCGCGTGCTATCAACTAAGGACCTGCAGTTTTTATTTTAACGTGTTTTATTTTTTTGGTTATTTTTGTAATTACGAATTTAATATTTAGATAATATTTTAGATATTAGTATTTTATTTTAAAAAGAACTCTAGAGGAGAAGAGAGAGAGGAGAATTTAAGAGAGGAATCTATTGTCAAAGAAGGAGATTTTTGAAAAGAAAGAAACCCTAGATCTAAATTTTTCTTTTCTCTCTATGAAGAACTAAACCTATTATTCTGGTTGAATGTTAATGAAGCTTTGATTCGTCATTACTGTGAGATCTTTCTTATGCTTTAATTGTTTTATTACTTTTTGGGTATTTGTTTATTTTCTGAATTATTGTCATGATTATGTTTGTTAATTAGATAATTGGCCACTATTTAATTATCAAATTAATCTATTGTCAATTAAAAGATTCATCGTATAAAGATTTTAATGTTTGTGACAAATAGTATAGCAGTGCGTTGTGTTATGAAAATAAACAATCTAATTTAAATGAACCATCGTATGCGTTTGTTGATTAAGATTTGAGTCTCTCTGGTTTTTCAGGCTGTCAATTGATTAAATCCTATGATCGTATCTAGGGTTGTCTATTGATTAGGGAAATAACCAACGGTCGTACCTTGGTTATCGACTAGTTAAGGAGAGATTGGCTATTAGAGGGTTTCAGTAGCTATAACCGGTCTATTCATAAGTAGTAATGATTTATATTTGAATCAATGATCAGTAGTCAAATCAAGCTAAGTTAATTCCTTCAACTAGAGCTTTCCCCAATTTGAATTACAATTTGAATTTGCATTCTTGTTATTTTAATTTGATTTTTATTATTGTCAACAATTCCCCCATTTTGCATTTTACATTTTAAAAGGATTTAAATAATTATCGATTTCTGTGGATACGACCCTACTCAATCACTATACACAATTTATTTAGAGTATGTATTTATTTTTGCTGGCTTCGACAACCATCAATAAGATATATATTTCCTAACAAATTGATATCTAAAGATTTGTATGGATATTTTACAAACTCTATATGTATAATGATGTATTGAGGCATTGTACCAAACCATGACATGTCAAGGGAATTTTTTGTCCCACTTTAAACTGAAGAATAATAAGGATAAGTGTGAAAAAAAAATTAAAATACATATCATAAGTCTATTAGATTGTTTCATATAGGAACGTCACTATATACATAAACCTTGTTCAAAATTTTCATAAATGTTCAAGGAACAATTTTGAGTCCTACTACACTGGTGAATATTATCTAATTTGTTAGAATTTTTGGCGCACATGTATTAATTTTTAGATAATTAAATAAGAGATACATATTTCTGAGGATCTTCCTGTAGGCCTATATAGTATTAGGGATGGCAGATATCCCCATGAGGACGGGAACCCTCAGTCATTTTTCCATTCGAAGAGGTTATGGAGACAATTTTTTTACCTAATTTCTTATTCAGGGAAAGGGTGAGAAAATTTTTTTACCCAATTTTTTATTCGGGGAAGGGACGAGGATGAGACCGAATCCCTATCCCCTCCCCATTTCCCCATTTTAATTTTAATTTTATTTTTTAAAAATTATTAGTAAATTAACAATAAAATGTAAATTATAAAATATTAAATATTAGTATAAATAAAAAATATCAAAATAATTATATTATTGTACTTTTGGGCCTAATTGACTAGATTAATATTTGGATGAGAAAATTATCCCACGGATGGAAGATTTTAATATTTTGAGTTGATAGAAAACAAATACCCATAGGTATATGATACTGGCACATATTGTTAGAGATATTTTGTCAATTCCAATTATAATCGTTGCTTTCGAATAAGCTTTTAGCTCCAGTGATAGAGTACCATAACATGCTTCATTCAAGCACATTGAAGGGTTTAATGTGTTGTCAAAGTTGGCTACAAGCATACAATGGCGGTATGAGTTTATTTTACATTGTAATTATACTATATAATTATTAAAAATTTCACTTAGAAGTTACATTACTTATACTACTTTTATTGTTTGGGAAATTATCATTGCACCACCTCTGTTTTAATTTATATTCATCCAACCAACACAAAATTCTAACATGTTCTCTGCATCACATTTCTTTTTAAATTTGTATTAATTAGCCACTTTTGCACTAACGCCATTAAATAATTGAAACGAAATGACAATTTTACCCCTAAATAAATTAACAGACCATTTTATCTTATAAAAGCTTTGAAAAATAAAAAAATTATAAAAATACCCCTAATTTTAATATAAAAAAATAAATCCCAACTAGAGGTGCTCAGCTGATTTTTATTAAATTTAGATTTTACAAAAATTTTAATAATTATTTTTATTAGAAAATTATAATTTTGCAAAATTATAATAAAAATAACTGAATTTATTTATTAAAAAATATAATTTCACAAAATTTAGTTAAAATAACTGAATTTATTTATTAAAAATAAATCCAAAATTTTAATAATTTAGGGATTTTTATTATATCCAAAAATTTTGTAATTATTTTTTTAATCATATTTTTATTAAAAAATAAAAATCTTAATTTTGGGATTTATTTTTATTAAATTTAGGGGTATTTTTATAATTATAATATTTTTTATTTTTCAAAGTTTTTATAAAATAAAATGGACTTCTAATTTATTTAGGGGTAAAATTTTCATTTCATTTAAATTATTTAACAGTGTTAGTGCAAAAGTGGTTAATTGATATAAATTTAAAAAAAAAGTGGTGCAGAGAACATGTTATAATTTTGTGGTAGTTGGATGAACATAAGAGAAAACAGAGGTGGTGCAATGATAATTTCCCTTATTATTTTAGATTTGAAACCTAAGGCTATCTCTAAATTTGATTTGAAACCTAAGGCTATCTCTAAATTTGTCACATTCCTCAAGGAAAAACAAGAAGAGCAGGAGGTGCAAAAGGTAAATACTTTATTAGAAATATTGATTAAATATCTATATCTATTTCAATTATCTAATTGTTGATATAAAAGTAATTTCTATTTTTTGTATTGTAGGACTATGAAGTAATTTCTATTTTTTGTATTGTAGGACTATGAAGATTGACCAAAATAATTATTATGGTGATTTACATTTTGTAATGTGACTTTTGTAATGGATTAATGTTAATATAAGATATATCGTCAATTTTTTTTTATTTTAATATGATTAACTTAAAATAAAAATTAACTTAAAATAAAAAACTAAAAATGTATCAGTAATTCAGCGATCGGGGACCCTCGGGTAATGAGGTCGATCCCACAGAGATTGTTATGAATTGAAAAGTCTAATTTAAATCTAAAATTAATATTAATCCTAACCTAGTTGAGCAAATTGAGATTTTAAGGGAAATCAAACTAATTAAACTAAGAAAACAATTAAAGTAAATGAGATTTCAAAAAGATAAAAATTACCAAGGTTTCAGAATCCACTACTATTCAACTAGTAATTATCCAAATATTAATTAATCCCCAATTTTAGAGTAACAACTCGAAATCAATCTATGTCATCTCATAAATATAACAATTAAGCCCAATTAATTAAATCTAATATATGTTCTTTTTCCGCTTAATAGTATGACATCTAAGTATCCCATGTGAACATCTTGAATAACAAATAGTCAAAGTTTTCCTAAACACTCTATGTAAACAATTTAATGAAAGACATAGAATCAAAGATAATCATGTATAAACTTTATAAATCCAAGCATAGATTTAATCGAATATTAATCCTAACAATCAATAATGCATGACAGAATTGATGAAAAGATTTTAATAACATTCAATTAATCATGTGAAATAAAAGTCATAATCATTAAAGAACATATATGGGAATTAAATAAATAAAAAAATAATTATTTCATTGAATAAGATTTCATCCTTAACCTCAGTATAAGAAAATTAGCTAGACATACTTAAATTAAGAGCAACAAAATAGATAAAGCCAGCCACGGAAGTCGAACTACTGCAGATTTTCTTCTCTTTGTCTCGCGTTTCCCTCCTCTGGCGGCTGCCCTCTCCAAAAGCCAAAAGCTTGCTTTTATATTACTCTTTAAAATGGGCCCCACCGACCTTGTTATTTCCTTAAGCCGAAAGGCTTGGCCTTTTAATTTTCTTTGCTCTCACTCACGTGCTCACCAATTAAGCTTGCACTAGGATTCCTTTTTCCAATTGTAAAATCCAAGTGTGGGCCCCTTTAAGTTGCTTTCCATGCATTACAATGCCATGCACGTCCAGGTCACTTTGAATAATTGAAATTCTTTTTAAGTGCAAATTACTCTTGGCTTCATATGCTATAAACTCTTAATTGTGTCATGGCTTTGATTGATGCTTTCCCAAACTTGTTATTCTTTATGCACTTTTTGTTTCCCAATCTCTAATTAATTCCCTATGCAATAAAATAATTCAATTAATTAAAAATAACTAATAATTATATAATTAAAGGTAAAATATGTATATAAATTATGCTCATCAAATCCCCTATTATTATTCGGGGAAGGGACAGGGATTCCCTTAAGCAATTTTGTCGGGGACGGGGATATATGCAAAATATCGGGGATGAGTACGGGGAGGTCGGTCTCCTCCCCTTCCCTCCCCATTGCCATCCCTATCTAGTATTTTTTGTTTGGATGCGCATGCTTTTCCTCATGTTAAACACTAGCACTGATGGCTTTCTTTTTTCCTTTGATGATTTTATTCTTCTATATTTACATTTACTTTAGGAGATTTTGATTTATATTCCCCTTCTTATGTATTTGCTTCATTACTAATTTATATTATTTGTGGAAGTCTCACCTAATCCCTCATCTCTTGGTGGGTTTTTCAAAAAAAAAAAGAAAAGGGAGAGAGTAGGGATGGCAATGGGCACCGCCTGCAGCGGGTTTGCCATTACCAAACCCAAACCCGCACAAAATTTAAATTACCAAACCCACCCGCAACCCGCAGCGGGTTTTAATTTTTTTTAAAAAACCCACCCGCAGCGAGTTTTAATAATTACCAAACCCGCAATGGTATCCGACGGATTTTTTGCGGGTTTCCGTATTTAAAATCACAAATATTTAATATATAAATTTATAATAATAACCTCAAATTCCATATAGCATACTCAATTTTATATTTAAACAATGTTAATGAAAAATTAAAATTTCTACATCAATTCAATACAAATTCTCAAATTTAAGTATAAATTACACAAATCTATTTAAAAAACACAAACTAGTATCTAAAAATAATAATTACATTTCATATTATCATTTAAAATAAGATCCAAGAGAAGATATTCATTTCATTCACCACCATAAGCACCCATCCAACACAATGCCTATAATAATAATTAAGATTAATATTTTCAAATACTAATTCGAAGGGAAATGCCTTTAGTTTTCTTTAGGTTATGACTTTAGAATAAGAGATGGGCCACATACACACATACACAACTTTGAGCCTTTGTCTATTTGGTAATTTGATTAATGACATTATTTTCTTTATACATTTTTATATTTAAATTAAATTAAAAATATTTGAAAAAAAATATTGCGGGTTTGGTGGATATCCATGCGGGTATCCACTGGATATAAGGTTAATACCAATCCCACCCACATCCATGTGCGGGTTTTAATTTATAATACTAAACCCGCCCGCAAGGGGTAAAATTACCCGCAACGGGTGGATTTTGACGGGTAGGTTTGGGCGGGTTTGGGGGTTTACGGGTACAATTGCCATCCCTAGAAGAGAGAGAGAGAGAGATACACATGACTCAAATCTAATAGGTAAAGGAACATACACCGAAAGACACAAATTAATCAATTTCTAGTATTCAATTATAACAATGAATAGAAAAGTCAATTACCAAGCTTGCATCATTATTGATTGGATATCAATAAATGTTAGAAGAAATAACTATATTTGACACTTTTTCGTGATATCTTGGAGCACGAAGCCAAGAAATTATAAAAATTCACGAGCATTTAGTGGTGAAGACATGAGAAACTTTAATATCATTTGAATTTTAAGCTAATTAACCTTGCGAATTTTGACAAGAAAGTACGTACAGTCTCTGGTACGGTTCAAAGATGACATAATATTAATTATCACGTCACGTGTATCTCACGCTATAAATACAATACCAATCTTTGTGAGAGAAAGCAAGTTAGTTAATGTAAAAAATAAATAAAGAAAAGGAAAAATGTGTGTTTGGATAGAAGCTTTAGCAATGGCAGGAGTTGATTGTGATGAACGGGGAATGGATATCAAAGAGTGGAAGCTCAAGGACTCGGAGCCGCCTCCACCGCATTTATTCGCTGATCATTATAATATTGATGAAGATGATGGTGACTGTCATTCAAATTTTGCCCATCAGATTCAGAAGATGCTGAGGTTTATAAACATGGCGGTGAAGGCAATTTTGGGGGTTTTGGTGACTGCAACGATGGAGATAAGGAAAAGATTCATGGCTTAACCAACAGTTCCATGCTTTTTATTGTTTCTTTTTAATTATCATTTTCCTTTATTTTTGTGGAATATCATTCTTTATTTGTTAAATTGACGACCTTCTTAATTGTCATGTTATTACTGAGAATTAAAAACGTCTTTTACTTTTTTGGTTAATATTGTTAGCATTCACAAAATCAAAATGCAAAATCAAGATAGAGACACTACAATTAATTTAGAACAAAAAAAATTGATCTTAAAGTTGAACCGTCGACCGAAGATGAATTGATTAATTTCGTGGTTTTTAAACAGCTTATTATTTAACTGATCATCTAAATTCAAATATTAAGAGAGGTAGAAGGATAAAAATTAATTTGGACCCTCTACTTTCGAAAAGAAAAAGAAAAAAAATAATTCAATCACATTTTCCTTTAACAGTAATCTTTTTTAAAATTTAATTTTCACAATTAATATGAAAAAACATCAACCAACATTAGGGGAAAATTAGCAGAACCCTTTGTATTGTTTCAATAAACAAATCATTTTCACTTTTCATATATCAAAACCACTGAAACTTCCCACCATTTAAAAGATTTTGTTAATTTGTTTTTGGTCGCTTTTACTGAATCAAAAATTCAAAATTATGATTATTATTTTTTGATCGGTCGTTGAACTTTGTGTAGGTACGTAGTAGCCAGTTATTGACCACTAGGAGAAAAACTAATAAGTTTGATTTTTGGGGTAAAATAGTAAAGGCAATAAAATTATTGAGAGTCAACATAGTTTTTTTAACTAAGATAGGTTTTTGAGACATAAGAAGAAAATTTTATTAATTTGGATAATTAATAATGCCTTTGCAAAATTTTGATCATTCTGAACCAAAACCTTTAATGTTGATCGAGGTTCACTTAATTAAGGCAAAATAAAATTAATCGAGTTAAATATAACTTTTGGATAAAACTCTTGGATTAAAAACTTTTGGAAAGCAGAATCTGGTTCCTAATTGTCAAACCACGTTAAGCAAATATTATCATGCATGCACTCTCGTGAGTGGATCAAGAGTTTTGAAAATTTTTGTTGACTGTGAGACGAACCTAGCTAGCTTGGAAAATACTATATCTTTTGAAAGTTTAAAGCAAGATCTTCAATTAAACGTTTTCATACCTATTCCACAGTCTGCTTGTACATGTGAAGAAACTGAATGTCAAGTTGCCGCATCTTATGACCTGATGAAGAATTATATACATCTTAATATTATCAAGCTTACATCGTGGCTTAAATCAACAAAAATTATTGTTAAAAGCTCTTGTTAACGACATCACCCCATTAGAATTTTTATTATCACAGGCGCCTATACATAAATAATAGCTTTGAGTGTAGAAGAGGTTGGATAAGCCATCAGAATGATCACAAGAATATTGCCTTTAGCTTGCTTTTCATTTACCGGCCATCATAGTTCAAACTTCCATTTGAATCCTTATTCCTTTCCAAAACTTTCCTAATTTCACTTCCAATTTCTTTTGTATTCCTCCTTCCATATATTGCATTCCCTTCTAGTTATCCATAAGATTCCCTTTATTTGTGCCGAGGTTTCACCAAAAAAAGAAAAAATATATTATAATACACAAAATTTATAAAAGCTCAGTACTATCATGATTATCAATGCATGAGATCCATTTTGTATATATAATGAGAGAAAGATGCTACACGCACACACACACTATAATACTATATATATTGTTCAATTAAAACAAACGAGATGAGGGACAAAGAGACTAAGCAATATGATTTAATAGATTCAGTGTTTAATTAATTCACCATAAAGCCTGAGAAGGACTTTATATATATATATATCTCCTATACCATATTTACTTATTTGTTTATTTATCTAGGATTAACATGAGAAAGGGCGGCAAGGCAAAGAGTTCTATATATCCATTGCTATGCCTTGCAACAACCATGGCTAGAAGTACCATAGAAAAAGCTTTACCAAAAGCCAGGATTATAGAAGAATTATAACGATAGTACATTTATAGAAGGAGGAATGCAGATGATTCCAACTAGCAGTGCGTGCATACACATATACCAATGTATATAGAGAGAGAATCCTTCTCTAGTGCAGATGTGCATACACATATACCAATATGCATACACATGTTTATATTACTGTTGTCAAATGCTTTCACAATATTGAAAATGATTTTGCAGTTATAAAAATATTTGACAACAGTCTGAGAAATCCTAAAATTCACATTTTAAAAAAATATGTATGCCCGCGATCTAAGAATGATTATATATATTATTACATTGGTTAATTAAATTAACCAATGCGAGATGATTAGCGGCTTGCATGCTCCGCCTCCTGCAATGACAACAGCCGATCAGCCTTTTCCTGAATGAGCTTCCATAAATCATCGACATGACGGTCTTGAGTGAGTGTGGTTCCGATGGAGCAGCGTATAACATAAACACCACCCAACATTGCTTGTGTCAAGAAAGCCCTTCCACTTCCGTTCAAAGCATCAACCAGCTTACGGTTCAATTCTGAGCCCTCGGATTCTCGCTTCGGTTTCAGCCTGAAGCAAACCAGTGCAAATTTTCTAGGCACTACTATCTCAAACCTCTCGTCTTTGGCGACCATTGCCTCAAATCTCTTAGCCATGCTCACATCGCTGCGAATGTGATACATAAGGCCAGAGTAGCCATGTTTGCGAACCACAGTCCATAGCTTCAAAGCTTTGAATCTCCTGCTAAGAGCGATTTGCCAATCTTTATAGTCGATAACAGGCGCAGCGTTAGTACTAGTATTGCTAGCTGGTGATCGGTTTCTCATAATATCTGATTTAGTGGATAATGAATCCACTAGGAAACGAGGATGCTTGACCCACAAACAACCGCAGTCCATGTTAGTGAGGAACCATTTATGCGGATTCAAGCTGATTGAATCAGCAAGCTCAACTCCATTCAAGTAATGCCTGTATTCAGGGCAAATGCAAGCGCTACCAGCGTAAGCAGCATCGATATGGAGCCACAGTTTGTATTCGTTTGCAATTTTTCCGAGCTCCTCAATGGGATCCACTGCTCCTGCGCCGGTTGTCCCAACAGTAGCACATAAGTAAAGTGGAACATAGCCAGATTTGATATCGTCTTCGACAGCAGCACGAACCGTATCTGGTGACAGCGAAAACTCAGTTGAAAATGATGTGCGGAGAGGCCGAAAATTTGCTGGAGGGATACCAATTAATTTGGCAGATTTCTGGAGAGCGAAATGTGTTTGATCGGAGGCATAAACAATCAACTTAGTAATGTTGTCAAAGCCTCCTCCAAGTTTTTCCAATGCTTTGTCTCTTGCAGCTGCCAGAGTGCAAACGAGGGATTCACAAGTGCTTCCGTGCAGGACACCACCACCTGTTCCGGAAAACAAAAATGAAGACGGAAGCTTGAGCATTTTCCCCATCCAATCCATCACAATGGATTCGAGTTCAGTTGCTACCGGAGAAGCGAGCCAGTTGAAGCCAACCACGTTGAACCCTGAACAAAGCATCTCACCAAGAAAGCCAGCAGTGCTTGCATTTGCTTGGAAATAACCAAAGAAATTGGGGCTTTGCCAGTGAGTGAGGCCAGGTAAGATGCAGTCAGTGACATCTTTTAGAATATCATCCAATGACTCTGGGGAATGCGGGGCTGTGTCAGGCAACCGAGCTGACAAATAACCAGGCTCTACTTTGCTTTGAACAGGGTGTTTCTCGATGTTTTTGTAATAATCAGCAATGAAATCGATAACAGCTTTCGATTCGTCAGAGAAGCTCTTTGGCTCTAAATCTGCTGAGAAGCTGCTGCCGTGTGTAATATTATTTGCTGAGAGACCGAAACTTCCCATTTTAATTATTGATGCCTCACCAGCTCTCACTTACTTCCTTGATAGTGGGTGCTTTTATAGTACTTTTTTATCTTATTTATTTTTCAGAAATTATTATTACACCATATTTTATAAAAAAATTGAAAAAAAATTATAATTATAAAAATACTCCTAAATTTAATAAAAATAAATCCCAAAATTAAAATTTTTACTTTTAATAAAAAAATATAATTACAAATAAGAATTGCAAAATTTTTGGATATAATAAAAATTCCCTAAATTATTAAAATTTTAGATTTATTTTTTAATAAATAAATTCAGTTATTTTAATAAACTTTTGCGAAATTATATTTTTTTAATAAATAAATTCAGTTTTTTTTATTAACATTTTACAAAATTATAATTTTTTTTAAAAATAATTATTAAATTTTTTGCAAAATCTAAATATAATAAAAATCAGCTAAGCACCTCTAGTTAGATTTATTTTTTATTAAAATTAGGGGTATTTTTATAATTATAATTTTTTTTTTATTTTTCAATGATTTTATAAGGTAAAATAGTTTTTTTAATTTATTTAGGGATAAAATTATCATTTTGTTTAAATTATTTAACGGCGTTAATGCAAAAGTGGTTAATTGATACAAATTAAAAAAAAATAGTATAGAGAATATATTAAAATTTTACAATAATTAGATGAAGATAAGATAAAATAGAGATGATGTAATGATAATTTTCCTATATTTTTATTTAGGGATGGCAAAAATCCCCACGGGGACAGGTACCCTCGGGGATTTTCCCCATTCGGGGAGGGTATGAGGATAATTTCATACCCAATTTTTTATTCGGGGAGGGGACAGGGAAATTTTTTTACCCAATTTCTTATTCGGGGAGGGGATGGGGATGAGGTGGAATCCCCATCCCCTACCCATTTCCCTATTTTAATTTTTAATTTTATTTTACTTTTTTAAAATTACTAGTAAATAAATTATAAATTATAAAATTTTAAATATTGGTAAAAATAACAAACATCAAAATATTTATATTATTAAACTTTTAGGTCTAATTAATTAATTAAAGTCCTAAATTTTTATTTAGGACATTAAAAAGACCGAGTAGATTCTATTAGCCCAAAATTTTTTAATTTTAATATTCTTTAAATATTTTAAACTTAAATCTATTTTTTATTTATTTTTAGATGTTATAATTGCCCACAGCGAATCACAATTTTAATATCTAATCTAATCTAATATTTGCTCCGATTTAACTATTGTGTTTATAGTCCACATTTATAAAGTGCCCACGGCACCATTGAAAAAGTTAATTTTGAATCTAAATTCGATTTTATTTGTAACAATTTTGTATTAGACTATTAATTTGTTCATGATAATTTGTGAAAGAAGTTTGTATCCCTTGCATGCTGCGTTACTTACTAATTTAATGTATGTGACTTTTGTAATGGCTATTAATGTAAGATATATTTCGAACTTTAATTTTATTTGAATTTTTTATTTTAATATTATTAACTCAAAATCGAAAAAAAAAATATATTAGTTATTCGGGGATCGGAGACCCTCGGGGATCCCCTGTTATTATTCGGGGAGGGGATGAGGATTCTCTCAAGTAATTCTGACGGAGACGGGAAGGGGACAGAGACATACATAAAATATCGAGGATAAATACAGGGAGATTGATCTCCTCTCCTCCCCTCCCCATTGTCATTCCTATTTTTTTTTTAGTAAAGAGAATTTCAGTGGGCCAGTAAAGACTCACGAACGCAATTAATGACTACCCCGCATTCAGGCCTGATGCTTGAATTTGATTTTTAAGGTAGAATGGATAGTTGGGTAGATTTGTCGCTGTCACAGGCAATTCAAAACATAAATTTACTAGAAATATCTGAACTGAAATTTATTAGTTGACAGAGCGGCTACCCGCTTTAGATACGAGGATTCTTATAATTTGCGTAAAGACATTAACTTCCTCAAGACTATATATGTTACCTCATCCTCAAAGTAAGCAGCCAGCCGGTTAATCCTGTAATCCAATTTAATAACCTTCGAACCACCGATTCTACAGAACCCAAGATGGTTTCAATTACAGGTATTAATATAATGCGAGACAATCGGCAATATTATTACACAGTTTAATGAACTTTTTTTTTTTTGGATTGGTGGAAATATTATGAAATAAAATAAACTCTTTTTTTATCACGTTTTTATTAGATCTGTTGTTGAAATAAATAACACATTTGTGTTACCTTGACAATAAGCAAACCGACCAATTTGTCATGCCAAATAATGCCAAAGCCCCTCGGCCGGTGACCAATTTGTCATGCCAAATAATGCCAAAGGCCCCTCGGCCGGTTTTGTTGATAAATTATTTACGAGTGTCAATGCTTGCACCAGATTCTTGGCTTTCTTGGATGCAATAAAAATACAAACCAAAGTCATGATATAAACGTGTGGATTTAGTAGATGTATTGCCAGTACCTTCCAAAAAATTTGGATCCACTGGAAGGACGGGGAATATTCATAGGCCCAACGTGCTCTTGATATGTTGCACGTCCTAGCGGCGGGCACATCAAAGGCCTTCCGCAAAACTTCCAACCTATCTGGAAATGTATGTTCTACAAGTTGTTGACGATGAATCTATCTAGCTTCCATATAATTAAAGCCTTGGTATTGTAGTTGAGTAGTTATAATTTTTAGGGTCATTCTAAAATGTCGTAATTAAAATTACGGCATCAATGTCGTAATAGATGTGGATCGTTAGATTTAAATGAAAAATCTCCATCATTAATTGTAAATAAATAGGTAACATGTTACCTAAATAGCAGGTAATTACCCTTTTTTGTTCAAGTTGCGTGTTACATTTACTAGTTTTATGTGTGATTTAAAATATTAATGTATTATTTACCACTCAATGTCGAATTACAAGTTTTATCCAAATTTTCAAGTTTTTGTTTTGTTTACAATTCTAAAGATCAATTTACAACTCTATCATTAATTTACCCACTTTTCCATCAATTTACTACTTTTATGTGTGGTTTACAAATTATTCGTTTCATTTTATACTTATTGGGGTCCGCCTATGTTGCCACATTTGCAACATACAACAACTTTTGTCCTTTTATTTTTTATTACACTACACTACCTTATATTTTCTGTAAAATTTAATAGCCACTAAAAGTTACAAACTTTTACATATAAGTCCATTTTTGGGATGAAATGGCATTTGAAAAGAATTTTAATTTATTATTATTATTATTATTATTATTGAATGTTAGAATATGTATATTTATAAAGGAGAAAATCATCATTTTACACTACAACCTTTACTAACACCCTTACTTTTATGTATTTAACCTTCTTTTGATTTAATTCCGAGTGTTTTATTTTAATTAAGCACTTTATGTATTTTAGGGGCATCATAGTCATTTCACAATAAACGAGAGATCAGATGGTAAAACAGACATCACTTTTGAACTCAGGACGGTCGAAAACTTTAGGAGGAGCATAAAAGGAAAAATGGCACTGTTCACATGTACGGCACTATTCATGTGTACGGTACTGTATATGTTACTGTTCACGACACTGTTCACATAGACGGACGATGACGTGGCATTGACCGATGATGTGGCATTGACTGATGAGGTGTCACGATCCTGTTGGACTAAAATTCTTATGTACTGTTGATGGTGACGTGGTAGCATATCAGTGGACAAAAAATCTCGCGTACGATACATGCATCACACAGGATTATTTTTAACTAAACCGCGTTACTGTTCAACCCGGGTCAAACCGTGTTACTGTTCATCCACGTGGTCAAACCGCGTACTGTTGACTGATGACGTGGCGCAATCCTAAGCGTCCAAACTGTTTTTAATCCGATGACCATGATTTACTCCATGTATCTATAAAAAAGGGGTCTCCCCCCCTAATTTGATACCTCTGAATCCATTTTTGGGATCTATTTTCTGTAATTCCTTCTCCATCTTGTATTTTTTACGTATTTTAATAAATTTCCATTTTGCCCCTAGTTCAATTATGAGTAGCTAATTTTCTTTCAAGCTTGGGTTGAAGGTGAAGTCTCAACATGTGTCATGGGCTTTATTTGGTAAATTTATTTTCTTTTCCCCTCTAATTTTTGTGGATGATTTAACTTTTCGTCGACAAATAATAATAATCTTGTCTAGATACCGCCTTGGTTACACCGGCTCTCTAGTACAAGGTTATTATTATTTGGCACGATAAGCCCTTAGCACCATATTGATTAGAGCGTGGTTCATGAGGTGGGAATTCCCCCCTCATGATTTAATTGGTATTAATAAGGAATATTTAGTCCATGGTGCATGTTGATACGGATCCAGATACCCAAGTACGTCATTTCAATAGAATTCTCTTCAATTTATTCTTGTCATTTCAATTCCAATTTTAGAATTTATTCTCGCCATTTTAATTTAAGTTTTAGCATATTCCAAATCATTTCCACCACAAATCCAATCACCCATTTACAAAATTAATTCTACACAATTAAAATTCACCTCCTCGTGGGATCAACACTCGTCACCATTGATCTATACTACAATAGATTCGTGCGCTTGCGAGTACATTAAAATTTGCACAACAAATTTTTGACGCCGTTGCCGGGGAGGTAAGTAATTTTAATTCATAGAATTAATTTTTGTGAATAATCTCTTTTATTTGTTTTCTTGTATTTTTTATTAAAAAAAAAAAAGAAAAAAAAGGATGAATCTACATTTAAAGGTTAGTATTTTTTTTTCTCTTCTTTAAAATTATGTAATTTAATTTTCAATTTATTTTTCTTTGTAATTTTTTTTGGTTTATCTTATTAATTTATTTTTAGTTAATTTATTTCACGTATTTGTTTTTGTGTATTTTTATAGTAAGGTTGTAATAGCGCAATAAGGTTAGTATCATAATTTCTCCCTCTTCTTTATTTTTACTTGTTTTGTTCCCATCTTTATTTTTATTTTATTTGTTTTGCATGCATGGTCGTAGGTCATTATTACCTAATCTTGAACCTATAGACCTTGAACTTGAGAAAACACTTCGCACACACAAGCACGTTAAAAATAAATTTGGAATGGATTTACAAGCACTACAGGAGAGGCCATTTAAGGACTATTTTAGTCCCTTAGCTAATTTGAGCACATCATGCATAAGATACCCAAATGTAGTTGCTAGGAGTTTTGAACTAAAACTTAGTGTGCTAAATTGTCTCCCAACATTCTATGGCCTAGAAAATGAGGACCCATATAATCATTTGAATCATTTTCATGCTATTTGTCAAACATTTAAATATGAGAATTTTTCAGATGATGATGTAAAACTTAGACTATTCCCATTTTCTTTAAAGGATAGAGTTCGTTTATGGCTTAATACATTGCCTGCTAATAGCATTGCATCATGGGAACAAATGGTAACGAAATTTTTGAATAAATATTTCCCAGTGCATAAAACCAATGCTATTCGCAGGGAAATTTCAGAGTTTACCCAGAGAGAAGACGAGTAGTTTTTCGAAACATGAGAGCGATTCAATGGGCTACTCTTGAAGTGTCCACATCATGGGTACGAGAAATGGCACCAATTCCAATACTTTTTGGAGAGATTATTGCCGAATGTGCAAGAATGACTAATGGCAACAAGTGGAGGAGAGCTAATGTCAAAAAGTGCATGAGAAATTTGGGAATTCTTCCAGCGACAAGCGGATAATTCCCAACAACAGAGTCGATCGCTTAGGAACACTAAAAGAATTAAAGGAGTAAATGAGGTTCACATTGACGAGTCAACTTCGGGAATTAAAGAAGTCAATGAGATGATTGAAGGTCTCGCTCGACAAATAGCATCATTATCGACTACTAAATCAACAGAGCCACATGACCATGACTCATACTCAGATCAAGACAATGCCATAGGTATAATAAGAAAACCATCGAATTACAACCCATACTCCAACACATATAACCCTGGATGGAGAGACCACCCCAATTTTTCATGGTCTCAAGGATTCCAACAGAATAGACCAGTAGCTCCAGCTCCACCAATGCAACAAATTCCTCAAATTCCTCAAGCCTTTCAGCCCCCATTTAGACCATTCAATCAGAACCAAAACTACTCTCAACCTAGACCATAGGAGGATGCATTCCAGAATTTCAAGAATGTTACTCACTCCACGATTGAGCAACAGAACCGCACCATTGATGGACTACGAAATGAGTTGAGAGCAGGCTTCAACTCACAAGCCCAATCAGTTTCAAGCCTCGAGAAGATGATGGGACAGCTTGCTTCTTCAGTTCAGACCTTGGCAATGACCGTTGAGAAAAGCAAGTTTCTAAGTCAACCAGTGCCTAATCCTATAGGAGTACATGAAGCAAGTACTAGTTCACCACAACAGCATGGAGAGGTCAAAGCAGTCATGACCTTGCGAAAAGGAAAAGAAGTCGACAACAAATTGGAGATGCCGGTGACAAAAGAAAATCAAATTGTACCTGTAAGTGTAGAGGACTCACCACCGGAGGAGAAAGAAGAAACCAACCCACGAGAATACATTCCGAAAGCTCCATTTCCTCAGAGGTTAGCGAAAGGAAATAAGGGAAAATCCACAGGTGAGATTCTTGAAATCTTCAAACAGGTAAGTGTTAACATCCCTTTGCTTGATGCTATTAAACAAGTTCCATCTTATGCCAAGTTTCTTAAAGACCTTTGTACTAAAAAGAGAAACATTCATGTTCAAAAGAAGGCATTTTTAACAGAAAATGTTAGTTCTATACTCCAACATAAAATTCCTCTGAAATGTAAAGACCCAGGCTCCCCCACTATTTCATGTAGCATAGGGAACCACACAATTGAGAATGCTTTGTTGGATTTAGGAGCTAGTGTAAATTTGTTGTCTTACTCAGTATTTTTTAAACTTGGACTTGGAGAATTTCACCCAACTCCAGTGGTGTTACAGCTTGCAGATCTGTCCACGAAAATACCTCGTGGTATTGTGGAGGACGTGCTTATCCAGGTAGATAAGTTTTATTTTCCTGTTGATTTCATTGTAATTGACACTCAACCAATACAGGATTTAAGGAAGCACATCCCCATTATTCTAGGCCGACCTTTCTTGGCAACTGCGGATGCTCACATTCAATGCAGGACTGGAAATATGCAGTTGTCTTTCGGCAACATGACTATGGAGCTGAATATCTTCAACATTGCCAAATAATCTCACAATGCAGATGATGGAATTGTTGATGTGGATTTAATAGAAACAATAGTTGATAATACTTTTCTTTCAAACCTTAGTGATGATCCTTTACAAACATGTTTAACTCACTTTGGTTTGGATTTTGATATTGACAGATCGGTCGATGAGGTCAACGCCCTACTTGACTCAGCACCATCCATGGACACTAATAAATGGAAGTCAAGAGTTGAACAACTAGCACCATCAGAAAAGAAACTCATCCCATCATCAGAATCACCACCGAAACTCGAGCTCAAACCATTGCCCAACACTCTGGAATATGCGTTTTTGGGAGAAGAAAGTACTCTACCGGTAATCATCTCATCATCCCTAAATGACGAACAAAAATGAAAGTTATTGGATGTTTTAAAAGAGCACAAAGGAGCATTATGATGGACAATAGCGGAAATAAAAGGTATAAACCCAGTAGACTGCATGCATTACATTCACCTTGATGAAAATGCTAAATCTACTAGGGAAATACAACGTTGGTTAAATCCAAACATAAAAGAAGTTGTTAGAACTGAAGTCCTTAAGCTATTAGATGCATGTATCATTTACCCCATTTCTGATAGTTCATGGGTCAGTCCTGTACAAGTTGTCCCCAAAAAGTCAGGAGTCACAGTAGTTACGAATGCAGATAATGAATTGATACCCACTAGAGTAACTACAGAATGGCGTGTATGCATTAATTATAGAACGTTGAATTCTGTCACACGTAAAGACCATTTTCTTTCACCATTTATTGATCAAATGCTTGATAGATTGGTAGGCCATGAATTTTATTGCTTTCTAGATGGCTACTCAGGATATAATCATATTCCCATAGCACCAAAAGATCAAGAGAAAACTACTTTCACTTGCCCTTTTGGCACAT
Organism: Citrus x limon; assembly: GCA_034663535.1. Classification (NCBI taxonomy): domain Eukaryota; kingdom Viridiplantae; phylum Streptophyta; class Magnoliopsida; order Sapindales; family Rutaceae; genus Citrus; species Citrus x limon. Next base: position 29,395,373 of record CM067997.1, read on the forward strand.
TTGCATATAGGAGAATGCCATTTGGATTATGTAATGCACCTGCTACATTTCAACAATGCATGTTGAGCATTTTTTCTGATATGGTTGAACGATTCCTTGAAGTCTTTATGGATGATTTTTCTGTATTTGGTGACTCGTTTGATCAATATTTATATCATCTAACATTAGTTCTGCAGAGATGTATCGAGAAGAACTTAGTCTTAAATTGGGAGAAGTGCCATTTTATGGTAAAACAAGGTATTGTTCTCGGTCACATCATTTCGAGCAAATGTATTGAGGTTGACAAAGTCAAGGTGGATCTCATTTCTAATCTTCCTCCACCCAAAACATTCAGAGAAGTAAGATCTTTCCTTGGACATGCTGGTTTCTATAGACGTTTCATTAAAGATTTTAGCAAAGTTTCTAGACCCTTATGCAATTTACTTGCTAAGGATGTACATTTTATCTTTAATGATTCATGTCTTGTGGCTTTTGAAAAATTAAAGCAATTGTTGACATCATCACCCATCATTCAGGCCCCAAACTGGAGCTTACCATTTGAGCTCATGTGTGATGCATCTGATTATGCAGTAGGAGCAGTATTAGGACAAAGAGTTGATCGAATTCCCCATATTATTTACTATGCTAGTATGACATTGAATGATGCACAGTTGAACTATTCAACTACTGAAAAAGAAATGCTAGCAGTAGTGTTTGCATTAGAGAAATTTCGATCTTATCTCATTGGTTGTAAAATAATTATATTCACAGATCATGCTGCTCTTAAATATCTTCTCACAAAGAAAAATGCAAAAGCTAGACTAATTCGTTGGGTGTTACTTTTGCAGGAGTTCGACTTGGAATTTAAATATAAGAAAGGTATAGAGAATGTTGTAGCGGATCATCTATCTCGTCTCCATTTTGACACAATTACAGAAACATTACCATTGAATGAGTCATTCCCATATGAAAAATTGATGAGTGTGGAACTATTACCATGGTATGCTGATATCGTGAATTATCTTGTTACAGGTCAACTGCCAGAGCATTGGACCAAGCAAGACAATGCTAAATTCTTTGCAGAAATAAAGAATTTCTTTTGGGATGACTCGTATTTGTTCAAGTATTGTACAGATCAAATTGTTAGACGATGTGTCTCAGAAAATGAAATTCAGAATATTCTTTCATTCTGCTATGAACAAGCTTGTGGAGGCCATTTCAGTGCTAAGAAAACAACGGCTAAAGTTTTACAATGTGGTTTCTATTGGCCAACTATATTTCGAGACGCTTACACTTTCTATTCTTCATGTGATAGGTGTCAACGAATGGGGAGCATTACACGAAGGAACATGATGCCACTAAATACAATTCTAGTGGTTGAGATTTTTGACGTATGGGGTATCGACTTCATGGGACCATTTCCCCCTTCTTTTGGCCATCAATACATATTGGTTGATGTTGACTACGTATCGAAATGAGTAGAAGCAATTCCATGTAGAACCAATGATCACAAGGTGGGGATATGATTTTTGAAAAGCAACATTGTTTCACGCTTTGGATTCCCTCGAGCGATAATCAGTGATGGTGGTGCCCACTTTTGTAACAAAGCATTCAAAGCTCTTTTGACAAAGTATTCCATCACACACAAAGTGGTGACCCCATATCATCCGCAAATCAGTGGCCAAGTTGAGATCTCCAATCGAGAAATAAAGCACATATTAGAAAAGACGGTGAGGCCAGACAGAAAAGATTGGTCATTAAGACTTGATGATGCATTATGGGCATATAGAATGGCTTTCAAGACCCCGATTGGGATGTCACGCTACAGGCTAGTGTATGGAAAATCTTGCCACCTACCTGTGGAACTCGAGCATCGTGCATATTGGGTCATCAAGAAATTCAACTTTGACATGCAGCAAACCAGCTCAGAAAGAAGATTACAACTGGCAGAACTTGAAGAAATTCGCAATGATGCATACGAAAATGCCAAAATTTACAAGCAACGAATGAAAGTCTTTCATGACAAGCACATTATGAGAAAATCTTTCACTCCAGGTCAGAAAGTGCTTTTATTCAATTCTCGCTTGCACTTATTCCTAGGTAAGTTACGCTCTCAATGGTCTGGCCCCTTTATTGTTCATACTGTTTTTCCACATGGGGCAATTGAAATTAAGGACCCAAAGAACGGTGTCACGTTTAAAGTTAATGGTCAAAGATTAAAGCCATATCTAGAGTACCAACCACATGGAGAGGACACCGAAATAAATTTGAGTGACCCACCAGATTTGAATTGATTTTTTTTCTTTTCGTTGATTTGATTTTTCTTTCTTTCTTTTTATTTGCTAATTGAAATTATTTTCGCATAAGTGTGTTTATTTTACCATTAAGTTTTTTTTCTTATCATTGTTAATCATGAGTACCATACTTAGACCGTTCCTCCTGAACATTCTTAAACCACTTCAACGTGTCAAAACTCATCTAAAAACCAGATTCAATTTTGTAAAACACAACGCATTTGGGCTCTACAACCACCAGAGTTAGTAGCCTATGTTGAGAATCTAGAAAGCCAACTCCGAGATATTGAGAGAAATGTTTACGACATCCAGTTGGAGCTTGAGGTAAATTCAATAAGAGGACGATTTTCATTTTCTTTGTATGTTTTGATTTATTTTTCTATTTGTGTGCTTTAGTTTGTTACCCCGGTGAAGTGGCGGATAACGGTACTCCGTGACAAGCAAGTCGGTTACTTCAGTTTTCCATAATAACTGACATTCTGAGGCAAAAGTATGGACAGAAATGAGATTCTAGCGAAGCTTCACAAGCGATTCCCTTCACTTTCTCAGAATGCCCTCCTTACGATCTATAAAGCTCGGTTCGAACGCATGCGATTACTCATGAGGAATAACATACCTGCTGACATCCGTTGGTTAATTGAGGCTAAAGTACGATCGGCAGGTGAGTTACCTCCAAAATTTATTGCATACATGCCTGGTTGTGGTAAATGAAATTATGCAAGAAAACGACGAGCTCGAAGAATTTCTGTTGCTTGTCATAAGTGTGCCAGAATGAGTTGCGATAAAAACCCATGTTCTTTAGGAATGGTGTCTGATAGCAGAGAAGATAAGATTCAATTCATTAGGGATGGCTTGAATAATGAGTCATTGGATGATATCCTTCTGTATCTTGAAACGCATCCCAGTAAGGAGCGATTCTCGAGTTATGGCCATTATTCCAGAAAGAGCATGCACGATATAGTCTCGGGAATCTAACTAAAAACGACCCTGTTTGCCAGTTTATAAGAAAACTGGATGGGAAGCCCATCCTCGACCCATAGAGGGTGTTCAAGCCGTTTCTGGACGTAAAACCAGAGGAAGATGTGAGCCACATCGCAACTACCTATAAATATCATTTTACTTCACTGTTATTTTATCTTTTGCATTATTGTCTTTAATAATTTTATTTTATCATTATTTCTTTTTCTATTTACTGTTTCCTTTTTTACTCGCGAGCCATGTGCTTTACGCGTTATTTGACACTGACATGCTACCTCATACATAGCTGTGACCCACTGTCACCAAGACTCTTAAATGTGATTTCTTTTGTCAAACACTCACAATTTGTTTTTGAGAAGTATCCCAATGGCAGCTACTCCCAATAGACAATTCAAGAACATTTGTGTGCTTTCTGGATTTACTTATGGCAAACATAAAGAGTTCGTTGAGGTAGCCATAGATCTTGGTCGAAGCATAGCAGTGAGAAAATTACACTTGGTGTATGGAGGAGGTAACCGAGGGTTATCAAAAATGGTCTCAGAAGCAGCTTTTATCAGATGAAGTCAAGTGTTAGGCATCATCCCAAGAGTCCTAAAACCATTGGGCAGTTCGTCTGACTCATCAACTGGAGAAGAGTTAGTCGTCTCAAGTATGCAAGAAAGAATAACTGAAATGCTTAATCATGCTGATGCTTTTATTTTCCTTCCAGAAGATCTTGCAACACTAGAGGCACTTATCACACTAACATCTTGGGCCCATCTGCACATTCACCAGAAACTCATCGGTTTGTTAAATGTCAATAACTTTTATGATCGCTTTATCGCATTTCTTAACCATGCAATAAAAAACTATTTCATTCGTTCTAATGTGAAAAAACTTTTTATTTGTGCTCACACTGCTAATGAGCTACTTGATCTGTTACAAGCTTATAAACCGAAGCCAGACCCCTGGACCTTTGTGTTGGAGCGCCCAAATAATGATGGTAACAGTAGCCGTAGTAAGAAGTACAAATTAGATTTAACTCTCCGCCTGTAAATATTTACTTCTGTGTTGCACCACACAGGTGATGCCTTTTAAACTCTACTTCTTTCTTTTACAACATTGAGGATAATGTTTCGTTTTGGTTGGGGAGAGGGAATAATCGACAATTGTAGAATCTTGGTTAAGTTTTTACTAATTTTTTGTTGTAGAAACTAACTGTTGCTAACCTTTTGTGTTGAAGATGGCCGAATATGGAGTGTAGTGACTCTAGAAACGCATCTTCATCGTTTGAAAAAAAAAAAAATTCAGACATTTTCATTTTTCTTTATTATGTTTTGATGTTTATTTTTCCTCTTCTTTTTAATTTCTCCTTTATAAATATACACTTTCAAATTTTTTTTTGAGTCGAAGATGGCTGAATATGGAGTGTAGTGCCTCTAGAAACACATCTTCTTAGTTAAAAAAAAAAAAACATTTCTTTTTCTATCATTTTAAGTGTAACTTTTCTAATTAGTTTTTTTTTGCATCATTTTCACATTTCTACATGCATATTTTCCTTTCATGTTTAGAATAGGTTGGGGGGTAGAAGTTGTTTAAAAAAAAAAAAATTTGTGTGATTTGTTTTAACATTGGATGACATGATTAATTTCAAATTTTAGTATTTGTATTATCTTTGGTCTTAAGTGATGTTACGCTATGTTTGCTACTTTACATGTTGATGCCGGAGACAAATATGAGTAGCTTGAAGGAATGAACATGTCATAAATAAGTGCCAAGTGAGTTTTTGAGCCTATCATTTTTCTTGGAGAGTAACCCTTTTGCCCATTCTTTATACAGCTTAATAGTTTATTATTGTATACACGATCTCTAGATTTCTTTTGAGTTAACCCTTAAAAAAAAAGAAAAAAAATGTGTGTTGCTACATTTGAAGGCCCATCTAACTAGCAGATATGGAAGATTATTTAGAGCCCTAAAAGACGATGGAAAGACCATTTTTTGATCCGTTTGAGCCTTTCTAGCCATCCCTTTTGTGAAATATCTATAGTTAACCATTTTGAACCTTTAAAAAAAAAAACCTTTTATTTGTTAAACTTATCATCTTGACACACTCCGATTTGGAGTATTACCCGATGTCTTATAAGTTTCATCACCTATTTATGTTTGAGAAAATTGTAAATAAATATTTTGTATAGTGAAGTTATGCCCAACAAAAGCAAAAAAAAAAAAAAAAATTGTTGTTTCAAAAAAGAAAAAAAAATAACAATAATAGGAGAAATCCACCTTGTAACTTCCTAAAAAAAAAAAATCCTCTGAATTTTTCTTAAACATACACTTTGTTTTCCTTATTTCATTTCTTTGTTAGCCATGTCCCTAGCCTACATTACGTCCTAATAAAAGTCCTTCTTGATTTTAGGGAACTATAGTCTGAAGTAGAAGCTAGTTATATGGGCTAAAAAGATGTAGTGATGCATAAAAAAAATAATAAATAAATGAATAAATAAATTGGGTTGACTAGCATTTTTTATTTGACTTGAGATCATATTATTTCTAAGTTGAGAGCATATTTCTTTCATCTTGGTGAGAGCATGTGATATCACTTCTTGATTATTTTCTCTCAATTACTATTCATTGGAGTGACTATTTTTATTGGGTTTAATTTCTTTGTGAGAATGTCACTACTTCCAGTGAGACTTTAGGGTTTGACATGTCATTCTTGAAAGTAGCTCTAACAAAGTCTACTGGGCTGATTCATGTGGATAATTGATGTGGGTGTGATGTTGCTTTAAACTGGAGATAATGCTTATACTTTTATTTGATTGCTATCATTAATCTAATTTAATAAACACGAGTGTTTCCAAAAAAAAAAAAATCATTTTGGATTTGAATTTTGTTTTTGCTTTATTTGCTAGGGACTAGCAATAAGCTGGTTGGGGGGTGTGTTGAGTGTTAGAAAATGTATATTTATAAAGGAGAAAATCGTCATTTTACACTACAACCTTTACTAACACCCTTACTTTTATGTATTTAACCTTCTTTTGATTTAATTCCGTGTGTTTTATTTTAATTAAGCATTTTATGTATTTTAGGGGCATCATAGTCATTTCACAATAAACGAGAGATCAGATGGCAAAACGGACATCACTTTTGAACTCAGGACGGTTGAAAACCTTAGGAGGAGCATAAAAGGAAAAATGGCACTGTTCACATGTACGGTACTATAAACGTTACTGTTCATGACACTGTTCACATAGACGGACGATGACATGGCATTGACCGATGATGTGGCATTGACTGATGCGGTGTCACGATCCTGTTGGACGAAAATTCTTATGTACTGTTGATGGTAACGTGGCAGCATATCAGTGGACAAAAAATCTCACGTACGGTACATGCATCACACAGGATTATTTTCAACCAAACCGTGGTACTGTTCAACCCGGGTCAAACCGTGTTACTATTCATCCACGTGGTCAAACTGCGTACTGTTGACTGATGACGTGGCGCAATCCTGAGCGTCCAAACTGTTTTTAATCCGATGGCCATGATTTACTCCATGTATCTATGAAAAGGGGGCCTCCCCCCCTAATTTGATACCTCTGAATCCATTTTTGGGATTCATTTTCTGTAATTCATTTTTCATCTTGTATTTTCTACGTATTTTAATAAATTTCCATTTTGCCCCTAGTTCAATTATGAGTAACTAATTTTCTTTCAAGCTTGGGTTGAAGGTGAAGTCTCAACATGTGTCATGGGCTTTATTTAGTAAATTTATTTTCTTTTCCCCTCTAATTTTTGTGGATGATTTAACTTTTCGTCGACAAATAATAATAATCTTGTCTAGATACCGCCTTAGTTACACCGGCTCTCTAGTACAAGGTTATTATTATTTGGCACGATAAGCCCTTAGCACCATATTGATTAGAGCGTGGTTCATGAGGTGTGAATTCCCCCCTCATGATTTAATTGGTATTAATAAGGAATATTTAGCCCATGGTGCATGTTGATACGGATCCAGATACCAAAGTACGTCATTTCAATAGAATTCTCTTCAATTTATTCTCGCAATTTCAATTCCAATTTTAGAATTTATTCTCGCCATTTTAATTTAAGTTTTAGCATATTCCAAATCATTTCCACCAAGAATCCAATCACCCATTTACAAAATTAATTCTACACACAATTAAAATCCAACTCCTCGTGGGATCGACACTCGTCACCATTGATTTATACTACAATAGATTCGTGCGCTTGTGAGTACATTAAAATTTGCACAACAATTATTATTATTATTATTATTATCATCATCATTATTATTATATAAGATTATTGCTATTAAATTTTATTATTTTTATTTATTTTAATTATTATTATTTATGATTATTACTGTCGTTATTATTATTATTATTATTAAAATTTATTACTTTTATTATTTTAATTGTTATTATACCGTAATTAATTCATTATTATTAATATTTATCTTGTTATGATTAAAATTATTGTTATTATTAAAATATATTAACTTTATTATTTTAATTATTATTAATTATTGTTGTTATTATTCTTATTATTATTATTATTATTATTATTAAAACTTATTAATAATTTTTATTATTTTAATTATTATCATTATTAATATTATTATTTCAGTTAATTTTGTTGTTGTTGTTATTATTATTATTGTTAAATTTTATTAATGTTTTGTTTTAATTAACATTATTGTCATAATTATTATTTTTAGTTTTATTATTATTATTGTTTTAATTATAATAAATACAAATAATATTAGGGACACAATTAACAAAGGGCATTTTAATAACTTATAATAGTTTATTCCAATTATAAAATAAAGTAAACACATCAATGGGAATGTTGTTCATTTTGATTCCGATTTCTACAGCTCAAGTAATTAACTTATTCTAATTCAAATTCCTTATTATGATTCTAGCTCATTTTGATTTTTATTTAATAAATGCACCATTAGAATGTGTTTAGAACATAGTATTATATGTTGTTATAATATTGTTCACACTAATTTATTATTTACCTATGTTTGGAAGTTTTGAAAGCTAGATTGTGCTCAATTATATAATTCACTAGAATGTGCTAACTTTTACCTTAATTGAAACATTAAATATATTTAAATTATGTTTTTATTTTTACTATAATAATTATAATATTAAAAATAAATTATATTATAATATTATTTTATTATATCATATTATATTTATATATTAATAATTTATATAAAAATAATAATTAAATATAATTAATAATAAATTTAAATAATGAAAGTAGATCTAGAAATGATAGTAATAATTAAAAAATTATGAAATATTTATGAATTTGCGGAATAAATAAACGTATTTATCTTTTTGAAGTTAGAACACAAACATAGGCTTTATTTTATATCTAACTCGTTGTGGCTCTTATAAACGAGTATTGAATCATGCATTTTAATTGCCTAATACCAATAATAAAAGTGCTCTTAAAATTTCATACTTCTTACTTATTCATATCATTTAACAGCTAAGCCAATAAATAAAATAATAATTATTATATTTTTTCCTGACATTTAAAAAAACAAGAGGGATTGCAATGAAAATAACCTAAATAAATACATCTAGATTTATTTTTGCCACTCTTGCCTTGGATCCAATGGTGACAAAAGTAGTGGTATGTTGCAACTGTTGCAACATAGGCGGCCCCCACTTATTGTCAATTTACAAGATTTATGTCATTTTTTTAATTTTTTGTTTTGTTTACTATTTTCTCTTCTAATTTATAAATTCATAATTAATTTACCCAATTTTCTATCAATTTACTAGTTTTATGTGTGATTTACACATTTTTTATTTCATTTTACAGTTATTGTCAATTTACAAGTTTTAAGTCATTTTTTAAGTTTTTATTTTGTTTACACTTTTTTCTTCTAATTTACAACTCCATCATTAATTTATCACATTTTCATCAATTTACTACTTTTATGTGTGGTTTACACATTTTTTGTTTCATTTTACACTTAATGTTAATTTACACATTTTAAGTCATTTTTAAAAATTTTTGTTTTGTTTACACTTTTTTGCTTCTAATTTACAACTCTATCATTTGTTTACACACTTTCCATCAATTTACTAGTTTTATGTGTGGTTTACATATTTTTATATTTCATTTTACACATAATATCAATTTACAAAATTTAAGTCATTTTTCTAAGTTTTTATTTTATTTACAAGTTCTTTTCGTAATTTACAACTCCATCGTTCATTAGAATTTTTATTATCACAGGCGCCTATACATAAATAATAGCTTTGAGTGTAGAAGAGGTTGGATAAGCCATCAGAATGATCACAAGAATATTGCCTTTAGCTTGCTTTTCATTTACCGGCCATCATAGTTCAAACTTCCATTTGAATCCTTATTCCTTTCCAAAACTTTCCTAATTTCACTTCCAATTTCTTTTGTATTCCTCCTTCCATATATTGCATTCCCTTCTAGTTATCCATAAGATTCCCTTTATTTGTGCCGAGGTTTCACCAAAAAAAGAAAAAATATATTATAATACACAAAATTTATAAAAGCTCAGTACTATCATGATTATCAACGCATGAGATCCATTTTGTATATATAATGAGAGAAAGATGCTACACGCACACACACACTATAATACTATATATATTGTTCAATTAAAACAAACGAGATGAGGGACAAAGAGACTAAGCAATATGATTTAATAGATTCAGTGTTTAATTAATTCACCATAAAGCCTGAGAAGGACTCTTTATATATATATATCTCCTATACCATATTTACTTATTTGTTTATTTATCTAGGATTAACATGAGAAAGGGCGGCAAGGCAAAGAGTTCTATATATCCATTGCTATGCCTTGCAACAACCATGGCTAGAAGTACCATAGAAAAAGCTTTACCAAAAGCCAGGATTATAGAAGAATTATAACGATAGTACATTTATAGAAGGAGGAATGCAGATGATTCCAACTAGCAGTGCGTGCATACACATATACCAATGTATATAGAGAGAGAATCCTTCTCTAGTGCAGATGTGCATACACATATACCAATATGCATACACATGTTTATATTACTGTTGTCAAATGCTTTCACAATATTGAAAATGATTTTGCAGTTATAAAAATATTTGACAACAGTCTGAGAAATCCTAAAATTCACATTTTAAAAAAATATGTATGCCCGCGATCTAAGAATGATTATATATATTATTACATTGGTTAATTAAATTAACCAATGCGAGATGATTAGCGGCTTGCATGCTCCGCCTCCTGCAATGACAACAGCCGATCAGCCTTTTCCTGAATGAGCTTCCATAAATCATCGACATGACGGTCTTGAGTGAGTGTGGTTCCGATGGAGCAGCGTATAACATAAACACCACCCAACATTGCTTGTGTCAAGAAAGCCCTTCCACTTCCGTTCAAAGCATCAACCAGCTTACGGTTCAATTCTGAGCCCTCGGATTCTCGCTTCGGTTTCAGCCTGAAGCAAACCAGTGCAAATTTTCTAGGCACTACTATCTCAAACCTCTCGTCTTTGGCGACCATTGCCTCAAATCTCTTAGCCATGCTCACATCGCTGCGAATGTGATACATAAGGCCAGAGTAGCCATGTTTGCGAATCACAGTCCATAGCTTCAAAGCTTTGAATCTCCTGCTAAGAGCGATTTGCCAATCTTTATAGTCGATAACAGGCGCAGCGTTAGTACTAGTATTGCTAGCTGGTGATCGGTTTCTCATAATATCTGATTTAGTGGATAATGAATCCACTAGGAAACGAGGATGCTTGACCCACAAACAACCGCAGTCCATGTTAGTGAGGAACCATTTATGCGGATTCAAGCTGATTGAATCAGCAAACTCAACTCCATTCAAGTAATGCCTGTATTCAGGGCAAATGCAAGCGCTACCAGCGTAAGCAGCATCGATATGGAGCCACAGTTTGTATTCGTTTGCAATTTTTCCGAGCTCCTCAATGGGATCCACCGCTCCTGCGCCGGTTGTCCCAACAGTAGCACATAAGTAAAGTGGAACATAGCCAGATTTGATATCGTCTTCGATAGCAGCACGAACCGTATCTGGTGACAGCGAAAACTCAGTTGAAAATGATGTGCGGAGAGGCCGAAAATTTGCTGGAGGGATACCAATTAATTTGGCAGATTTCTGGAGAGCGAAATGTGTTTGATCGGAGGCATAAACAATCAACTTAGTAATGTTGTCAAAGCCTCCTCCAAGTTTTTCCAATGCTTTGTCTCTTGCAGCTGCCAGAGTGCAAACGAGGGATTCACAAGTGCTTCCGTGCAGGACACCACCACCTGTTCCGGAAAACAAAAATGAAGACGGAAGCTTGAGCATTTTCCCCATCCAATCCATCACAATGGATTCGAGTTCAGTTGCTACCGGAGAAGCGAGCCAGTTGAAGCCAACCACGTTGAACCCTGAACAAAGCATCTCACCAAGAAAGCCAGCAGTGCTTGCATTTGCTTGGAAATAACCAAAGAAATTGGGGCTTTGCCAGTGAGTGAGGCCAGGTAAGATGCAGTCAGTGACATCTTTTAGAATATCATCCAATGACTCTGGGGAATGCGGGGCTGTGTCAGGCAACCGAGCTGACAAATAACCAGGCTCTACTTTGCTTTGAACAGGGTGTTTCTCGATGTTTTTGTAATAATCAGCAATGAAATCGATAACAGCTTTCGATTCGTCAGAGAAGCTCTTTGGCTCTAAATCTGCTGAGAAGCTGCTGCCGTGTGTAATATTATTTGCTGAGAGACCGAAACTTCCCATTTTAATTATTGATGCCTCACCAGCTCTCACTTACTTCCTTACTAGTGGGTGCTTTTATAGTACTTTTTTATTTTTGAGAAATTATTATTACATCACCTTTATTTTTTTTATATTCATTCAACTACCATAAAATTATAACATATTTTTTACACCATTTTTTTTTGTATTAATTAGTCACTTTTACGCTAACACCGTTAAATAATTTAAATGAAATGTAAATTTTACCCCTAAATAAATTAGAAGACTATTTTATTTTATAAAAAAATTGAAAAAAATTATAATTATAAAAATACTCCTAAATTTAATAAAAATAAATCCCAAAATTAAAATTTTTATTTTTAATAAAAAAATATAATTACAAATAATAATTGCAAAATATTTGGATATAATAAAAATTCCCTAAATTATTAAAATTTTAGATTTATTTTTTAATAAATAAATTCAGTTATTTTAATAAACTTTTGTGAAATTATATTTTTTTAATAAATAAATTCAGTTTTTTTAATTAAAATTTTACAAAATTATAATTTTTTTAAAAAATAATTATTAAATTTTTTGCAAAATCTAAATATAATAAAAATCAGCTAAGCACCTCTAGTTAGATTTATTTTTTATTAAAATTAGGGGTATTTTTATAATTATAATTTTTTTTATTTTTCAATACTTTTATAAGATAAAATAATTTTTTTAATTTATTTAGGGATAAAATTATCATTTCGTTTAAATTATTTAACGGCGTTAATGCAAAAGTAGTTAATTGATATAAATTTAAAAAAAAATAGTATAAAAAATATATTAAAATTTTATAATAATTAGATGAAGATAAGATAAAATGGAGATGATGTAATGATAATTTTCTTATATTTTTTTTTGAGTAAAGAGAATTTCAGTGGGCCAGTAAAGACTCACGAACGCAATTAATGACTACCCCGCATTCAGGCCAGATGCTTGAATTTGATTTTTAAGGTAGAATGGATAGTTGGGTAGATTTGTCGCTGTCACAGGCAATTCAAAACATAAATTTACTAGAAATATCTGAACTGAAATTTATTAGTTGACAGAGCGGCTACCCGCTTTAGATACGAGGATTCTTATAATTTGCGTAAAGACATTAACTTCCTCAAGACTATATTTGTTACCTCATCCTCAAAGTAAGCAGCCAGCCGGTTAATCCTGAAATCCAATTTAATAACCTTCGAACCACCGATTCTACAGAACCCAAGATGGTTTCAATTACAGGTATTAATATAATGCAAGACAATCGGCAATATTATTACACAGTTTAATAAACTTTTTTTTTTTTGGATTGGTGGAAATATTATGAAATAAAATAAACTCTTTTTTTATCACGTTTTTATTAGATCTGTTGTTGAAATAAATAACACATTTGTGTTACCTTGACAATAAGCAAACCGACCAATTTGTCATGCCAAATAATGCCAAAGCCCCTCGGCCGGTGACCAATTTGTCATGCCAAATAATGCCAAAGCCCCTCGGCCGGTTTTGTTGATAAATTATTTACGAGTGTCAATGCTTGCACCAGATTCTTGGCTTTCTTGGATGCAATAAAAATACAAACCAAAGTCATGATATAAACGTGTGGATTTAGTAGATGTATTGCCAGTACCTTCCAAAAAATTTGGATCCACTGGAAGGACGGGGAATATTCATAGGCCCAACGTGCTCTTGATATGTTGCACGTCCTGGCGGCGGGCACATCAAAGGCCTTCCGCAAAACTTCCAACCTATCTGGAAATGTATGTTCTACAAGTTGTTGACGATGAATCTATCTAGCTTCCATATAATTAAAGCCTTGGTATTGTAGTTGAGTAGTTATAATTTTTAGGGTCATTCTATAATGTCGTAATTAAAATTACGGCATCAATGTCGTAATAGATGTGGATGGTTAGATTTAAATGAAAAATCTCCATCATTAATTGTAAATAAATAGGTAATATGTTACCTAAATAGCAGGTAATTACCCCTTTTCGTTCAAGTTGCGTGTTACATTTACTAGTTTTATGTGTGATTTAAAATATTAATGTATTATTTACCACTCAATGTCGAATTACAAGTTTTATCCAAATTTTCAAGTTTTTGTTTTGTTTACAATTCTAAAGATCAATTTACAACTCTATCATTAATTTACCCACTTTTCCATCAATTTACTACTTTTATGTGTGGTTTACAAATTATTCGTTTCATTTTACACTTATTGGGGTCTGCCTATGTTGCAACATTTGCAACATACAACAACTTTTGTCCTTTTATTTTTTATTACACTACACCACCTTATATTTTCTGCAAAATTTAATAGCCACTAAAAGTTACAAACTTTTACATATAAGACCATTTTTGGGATGAAATGGCATTTGAAAAGAATTTTAATTTATTATTATTATTATTATTATTATTATTATTATTATTATTATTATTATTATTATTATTATTATTGTTGTTGTTGTTGTTGTTGAGTGTTAGAAAATGTATATTTATAAAGGAGAAAATCATCATTTTACACTACAACCTTTACTAACACCCTTACTTTTATGTATTTAACATTCTTTTGATTTAATTCCGAGTGTTTTATTTTAATTAAGCATTTTATGTATCTTAGGGGCATCATAGTCATTTCACAATAAACGAGAGATCAGATGGTAAAACAGACATCACTTTTGAACTCAGGACGGTCGAAAACTTTAGGAGGAGCATAAAAAGAAAAATGGCACTGTTCACATGTACGGCACTATTCACGTGTACGGTACTGTATATGTTACTGTTCACGACACTGTTCACATAAACGGACGATGACGTGGCATTGACCGATGATGTGGCATTGACTGATGAGGTGTCATGATCCTGTTGGACTAAAATTCTTATGTACTGTTGATGGTGACGTGGCAGCATATCAGTGGACAAAAAATCTCGCGTACGGTACATGCATCACACAGGATTATTTTCAACTAAACCACGTTACTGTTCAACCCGGGTCAAACCGTGTTACTGTTCATCCACGTGGTCAAACCGCGTACTGTTGACTGATGACGTGGCGCAATCCTAAGCGTCCAAACTGTTTTTAATCCGATGGCCATGATTTACTCCATGTATCTATAAAAAGGGGGCCTCCCCCCCTAATTTGATACCTCTGAATCCATTTTCTGTAATTCCTTCTCCATCTTGTATTTTCTACGTATTTTAATAAATTCCCATTTTGCCCCTAGTTCAATTATGAGTAGCTAATTTTCTTTCAAGCTTGGGTTGAAGGTGAAGTCTCAACATGTGTCATGGGCTTTATTTGGTAAATTTATTTTCTTTTCCCCTCTAATTTTTGTGGATGATTTAACTTTTCGTCGACAAATAATAATAATCTTGTCTAGATACCGCCTTGGTTACACCGGCTCTCTAGTACAAGGTTATTATTATTTGACACGATAAGCTCTTAGCACCATATTGATTAGAGCGTGGTTCATGAGGTGTGAATTCCCCCCTCATGATTTAATTGGTATTAATAAGGAATATTTAGTCCATGGTGCATGTTGATACGGATCCAGATACCCAAGTACGTCATTTCAATAGAATTCTCTTCAATTTATTCTCGTCATTTCAATTCCAATTTTAGAATTTATTCTCGCCATTTTAATTTAAGTTTTAGCATATTCCAAATCATTTCCACCACAAATCCAATTACCCATTTACAAAATTAATTCTACACACAATTAAAATTCACCTTCTCGTGGGATCGACACTCGTCACCATTGATCTATACTACAATAGATTCGTGCGCTTGCGAGTACATTAAAATTTGCACAACAAATTTTTGACGCCGTTGCCGGGGAGGTAAGTAATTTTAATTCATAGAATTAATTTTTGTGAATAATCTCTTTTATTTGTTTTCTTGTATTTTTTTATTAAAAAAAAAAGAAAAAGAAAAAAAAGGATGAATCTACATTTAAAGGTTAGTATTTCTTTTTTTTTTCTCTTCTTTAAAATTATGTAATTTAATTTTCAATTTATTTTTCTTTGTAATTTTTTTTTGTTTATCTTATTAATTTATTTTTAGTTAATTTATTTCACGTATTTATTTTTGTGTATTTTTATAGTAAGGTTGTAATAGCGCAATAAGGTTAGTATCATAATTTCTCCCTCTTCTTTATTTTTACTTGTTTTGTTCCCATCTTTATTTTTATTTTATTTGTTTTGCATGCATGGTCGTAGGTCATTATTACCTAATCTTGAACCTATAGACCTTGAACTTGAGAAAACACTTCGCACACACAAGCACGTTAAAAATAAATTTGGAATGGATTTACAAGCACCACATGAGAGCCCATTTAAGGACTATTTTAGTCCCTTAGCTAATTTGAGCACATCATGCATAAGATACCCAAATGTAGTTGCTAGGAGTTTTGAACTAAAACCTAGTGTGCTAAATTGTCTCCCAACATTCTATGGCCTAGAAAATGAGGACCCATATAATCATTTGAATCATTTTCATGCTATTTGTCAAACATTTAAATATGAGAATTTTTCAGATGATGATGTAAAACTTAGACTATTCCCATTTTCTTTAAAGGATAGAGTTCGTTTATGGCTTAATACATTGCCTGCTAATAGCATTGCATCATGGGAACAAATGGTAACGAAATTTTTGAATAAATATTTTCCAGTGCATAAAACCAATGCTATTCGCAGGGAAATTTCAGAGTTTACCCAGAGATAAGACAAGCAGTTTTTCGAAACATGGGAGTGATTCAATGGGCTACTCTTGAAGTGTCCACATCATGGGTACGAAAAATGGCACCAATTTCAATACTTTTTGGAGAGATTATTGCCGAATGTGCAAGAATGACTAATGGCAACAAGTGGAGGAGAGCTAATGTCAAAAAGTGCATCAGAAATTTGGGAATTCTTCCAGCGACAAGCGGATAATTCCCAACAACAGAGTCGATCGCTTAGGAACACTAAAAGAATTAAAGGAGTAAATGAGGTTCACATTGACGAGTCAACTTCGGGAATTAAAGAAGTCAATGAGATGATTGAAGGTCTCGCTCGACAAATAGCATCATTATCGACTACTAAATCAACAGAGCCACATGACCATGACTCATACTCAGATCAAGACAATGCCATAGGTGTAATAAGAAAACCATCGAATTACAACCCATACTCCAACACATATAACCCTGGATGTAGAGACCACCCCAATTTTTCATGGTCTCAAGGATTCCAACAGAATAGACCAGTAGCTCCAGCTCTACCAATGCAACAAATTCCTCAAATTCCTCAAGCCTTTCAGCCCCCATTTAGACCATTCAATCAGAACCAAAACTACTCTCAACCTAGACCATGGGAGGATGCATTCCAGAATTTCAAGAATGTTACTCACTCCACGATTAAGCAACAGAACCGCACCATTGATGGACTACGAAATGAGTTGAGAGCAGGCTTCAACTCACAAGCCCAATCAGTTTCAAGCCTCGAGAAGATGATGGGACAGCTTGCTTCTTCAGTTCAGACATTGGCAATGACCGTTGAGAAAAGCAAGTTTCCAAGTCAACCAGTGCCTAATCCTAAAGGAGTACATGAAGCAAGTACTAGTTCACCACAACAGCATGGAGAGGTCAAAGCAGTTATGACCTTGCGAAAAGGAAAAGAAGTCGACAACAAAGTGGAGATGCCGGTGACAAAAGAAAATCAAATTGTACCTGTAAGTGTAGAGGACTCACCACCGGAGGAGAAAGAAGAAACCAACCCACGAGAATACGTTCCGAAAGCTCCATTTCCTCAGAGGTTAGCGAAAGGAAAGAAGGGAAACTCCACAGGTGAGATTCTTGAAATCTTCAAACAGGTAAGTGTTAACATCACTTTGCTTGATGCTATTAAACAAGTTTCATCTTATGCCAAGTTTCTTAAAGACCTTTGTACTAAAAAGAGAAACATTCATGTTCAAAAGAAAGCATTTTTAACAGAAAATGTTAGTTCTATACTCCAACATAAAATTCCTCTGAAATGTAAAGACCCAGGCTCCCCCACTATTTCATGTAGCATAGGGAACCACACAATTGAGAATGCTTTGTTAGATTTAGGAGCTAGTGTAAATTTGTTGTCTTACTCAGTATTTTTTAAACTTGGACTTGGAGAATTTCATCCAACTCCAGTAGTGTTACAGCTTGCAGATCGGTCCACGAAAATACCTCGTGGTATTGTGGAGGACGTGCTTATCCAGGTAGATAAGTTTTATTTTCATGTTGATTTCATTGTAATTGACACTCAACCAATACAGGATTTAAGGAAGCACATCCCCATTATTCTAGGCCGACCTTTCTTGGCAACTGCGGATGCTCACATTCAATGCAGGACTGGAAATATGCAGTTGTCTTTCGGCAACATGACTATGGAGCTGAATATCTTCAACATTGCCAAATAATCTCACAATGCAGATGATGGAATTGTTGATGTGGATTTAATAGAAACAATAGTTGATAATACTTTTCTTTCAAACCTTAGTGATGATCCTTTACAAACATGTTTAACTCACTTTGGTTTGGATTTTGATATTGACAGATCGGTCGATGAGGTCAACGCCTTACTTGACTCATCACCATCCATGGACACTAATAAATGGAAGTCAAGAGTTGAACAACTAGCACCATCAGAAAAGAAACTCATCCCATCATCAGAATCACCACCGAAACTCGAGCTCAAACCATTGCCCAACACTCTGGAATATGCATTTTTGGGAGAAGAAAGTACTCTACCGGTAATCATCTCATCATCCCTAAATGACGAACAAAAATGTAAGTTATTGGATGTTTTAAAAGAGTACAAAGGAGCATTATGATGGACCATAGCGGACATAAAAGGTATAAACCCAGTAGACTGCATGCATTACATTCACCTTGATGAAAATGCTAAATCTACTAGGGAAATACAACGTTGGTTAAATCCTAACATAAAAGAAGTTGTTAGAACTGAAGTCCTTAAGCTATTAGATGCAGGTATCATTTACCCCATTTCTGATAGTTCATGGGTCAGTCCTGTACAAGTTGTCCCCAAAAAGTCAGGAGTCACAGTAGTTACGAATGCAGATAATGAATTGATACCCACTAGAGTAACTACAGGATGACGTGTATGCATTAATTATAGAACGTTGAATTCTGTCACACGTAAAGACCATTTTCTTTTACCATTTATTGATCAAATGCTTGATAGATTGGCAGGCCATGAATTTTATTGCTTTCTAGATGGCTACTCAGGATATAATCATATTCCCATAGCACCAAAAGATCAAGAGAAAACTATTTTCACTTGCCCTTTTGGCACATTTGCATATAGGAGAATGCCATTTGGATTATGTAATGCACCTGCTACATTTCAACAATGCATGTTGAGCATTTTTTCTGATATGGTTGAACGATTCCTTGAAGTCTTTATGGATGATTTTTCTGTTTTTGGTGCCTCGTTTGATCAATATTTACATCAGCTAACATTAGTTCTGCAGAGATGTATCGAGAAGAACTTAGTCTTAAATTGGGAGAAGTGCCATTTTATGGTAAAACAAGGTATTGTTCTCGGTCACATCATTTCGAGCAAATGTATTGAGGTTGACAAAGCCAAGGTGGATCTCATTTCTAATCTTCCTCCACCCAAAACAGTCAGAGAAGTAAGATCTTTCCTTGAACATGCTGGTTTCTATAGACGTTTCATTAAAGATTTTAGTAAAGTTTCTAGACCCTTATGCAATTTACTTGCTAAGGATGTACATTTTATCTTTAATGATTCATGTCTTGTGGCTTTTGAAAAATTAAAGCAATTGTTGACATCATCACCCATCATTCAGGCCCCAAACTGGAGCTTACCATTTGAGCTCATGTGTGATGCATCTGATTATGCAGTAGGAGCAGTATTAGGACAAAGAGTTGATCGAATTTCCTATGTTATTTACTATGCTAGTATGACATTGAATGATGCACAGTTGAACTATTCAACTACTGAAAAAGAAATGCTAGCAGTAGTGTTTGCATTAGAGAAATTTCGATCTTATCTCATTGGTTGTAAAATAATTATATTCACAGATCATGCTGCTCTTAAATATCTTCTCACAAAGAAAGATGCAAAAGCTAGACTAATTCGTTGGGTGTTACTTTTGCAGGAGTTCGACTTGGAATTTAAATATAAGAAAGGTACAGAGAATGTAGTAGCGGATCATCTCTCTCGTCTCCATTTTGACACAATTACAGAAACATTACCATTGAATGAGTCATTCCCATATGAAAAATTGATGAGTGTGGAACTATTACCATGGTATGCTGATATCGTGAATTATCTTGTTACAGGTCAACTTCCAGAGCATTGGACCAAGCAAGACAATGCTAAATTCTTTGCAGAAATAAAGAATTTCTTTTGGGATGACCCGTATTTGTTCAAGTATTATACAGATCAAATTGTTAGACGATGTGTCTCAGAAAATGAAATTCAGAATATTCTTTCATTCTGCTATGAACAAGCTTGTGGAGGCCATTTCAGTGCTAAGAAAACAACGGCTAAAGTTTTACAATGTGGTTTCTATTGGCCAACTATATTTCGAGACGCTTACACTTTCTGTTCTTCATGTGATAGGTGTCAACGAATGGGGAGCATTACACGAAGGAACATGATGCCACTAAATCCAATTCTAGTGGTTGAGATTTTTGACGTATGGGGTATCGACTTCATGGGACCCTTTCCCCTTTCTTTTGGCCATCAATACATATTGGTTGATGTTGACTACGTATCGAAATGGGTAGAAGCAATTCCATGTAGAACCAATGATCACAAGGTGGGGATAGGATTTTTGAAAAGCAACATTGTTTCACGCTTTGGATTCCCTCGAGCGATAATCACTGATGGTGGTGCCCACTTTTGTAACAAAGCATTCAAAGGTCTTTTGACAAAGTATTCCATCACACACAAAGTGGTGACCCCATATCATCTGCAAATCAGTGGCCAAGTTGAGATCTCCAATCGAGAAATAAAGCACATATTAGAAAAGACGGTGTGGCCCAGACAGAAAAGATTGGTCATTAAGACTTGATGATGCATTATGGGCATATAGAATAGCTTTCAAGACCCCGATTGGGATGTCACGCTACAGGCTAGTGTATGGAAAAGCTTGCCACCTACCTGTGGAACTCGAGCATCGTGCATATTGAGTAATCAAGAAATTCAACTTTGACATGCAGCAAATCAGCTCAGAAAGAAGATTACAACTGGCAGAACTTGAAGAAATTCGCAATGATGCATACGAAAATGCCAAAATTTACAAGCAACGAATGAAAGTCTTTCATGACAAGCACATTATGAGAAAATCTTTCACTCCAGGTCAGAAAGTGCTTTTATTCAATTCTCGCTTGCACTTATTCCTAGGTAAGTTACGCTCTCAATGGTCTGACCCCTTTATTGTTCATACTGTTTTTCCACATGGGGCAATTGAAATTAAGGACCCAAAGAACGGTGTCACGTTTAAAGTTAATGGTCAAAGATTAAAGCCATATCTAGAGTACCAACCACATGGAGAGGACACCGAAATAAATTTGAGTGACCCACCAGATTTGAATTGATTTTTTTTCTTTTCGTTGATTTGATTTTTCTTTCTTTCTTTTTATTTGCTAATTGAAATTATTTTTGCATAAGTGTGTTTGTTTTACCATTAAGTTTATTTTCTTATCATTGTTAATCATGAGTACCATACTTAGACCGTTCCTCCTGAACATTCTTAAACCACTTCAACGTGTCAAAACTCATCTAAAAAAGCATATTCAATTTTGTAAAACACAACGCATTTGGGCTCTACAACCACCAGAGTTAGTAGCCTATGTTGAGAATCTAGAAAGCCAACTCCGAGATATTGAGAGAAGTGTTTACGACATCCAGTTGGAGCTTGAAGTAAATTCAATAAGAGGACGATTTTAATTTTCTTTGTATGTTTTGATTTATTTTTCTGTTTTGATTTATTTTTCTGTTTTGATTTATTTTTCTGTTTGTGTGCTTTAGTTTGTTACCCCGGTGAAGTGGCGGATAACGGTACTCCGTGACAATCAAGTCGGTTACTTCAGTTTTCCATAATAACTGACATTCTGAGGCGAAAGTATGGACAGAAACGAGATTCTAGCGAAGCTTCACAAGCGATTCCCTTCACTTCCTTAGAATGCCCTTCTTACGATCTATAAAGCTCGGTTCGAACGCATGCGATTACTCATGAAGAATAACATACCTGCTGACATCCGTTGGTTAATTGAGGCTAAAGTACGATCGGCAGGTGAGTTACCTCCAAAATTTATTGCATACATGCCTGGTTGTGGTAAATGAAATTATGCAAGAAAACGACGAGCTCGAAGAATTTCTGTTGCTTGTCATAAGTGTGCCATAATGAGTTGCGATAAAAACCCATGTTCTTTAGGAATGGTGTCTGATAACAGAGAAGATAAGATTCAATTCATTAGGGATGGCTTGAATAAGGAGTCATTGGATGATATCCTTCTGTCTCTTGAAACGCATCCCAGTAAGGAGCGATTCTCCAGTTATGGCCATTATTCCAGAAAGAGCATGCACGATATAGTCTCGGGAATCTGACTATAAACGACCCTGTTTGCCAGTTTATAAGAAAACTGGATGGGAAGCCCATCCTCGACCCATAGAGGGTGTCCAAGCCGTTTCTGGACGTAAAACCAGAGGAAGATGTGAGCCACATCGCAACTACCTATAAATATCATTTTACTTCACTGTTATTTTATCTTTTGCATTATTGTCTTTAATAATTTTATTTTATCATTATTTCTTTTTCTATTTATTGTTTCCTTTTTTACTCGCGAGCCATGTGCTTTACGCGTTATTTGACACTGACATGCTACCTCATACACGGCTGTGACCCACTGTCACGAAGACTCTTAAATGTGATTTCTTTTGTCAAACACTCAATTTGTTTTTGAGAAGTATCCCAATGGCAGCTACTCCCAATAGATAATTTGAAGGCCCATCTAACTAGCAGATATGGAAGATTATTTAGAGCCCTAAAAGACGATGGAAAGACCATTTTTTGATCCGTTTGAGCCTTTCTAGCCATCCCTTTTGTGAAATATCTATAGTTAACCATTTTGAACCTTTAAAAAAAAAAAACCTTTTATTTGTTAAACTTATCATCTTGACCCACTCCGATTTGGAGTATTACCCGATGTCTTATAAGTTTCATCACCTATTTATGTTTGAGAAAAATGTAAATAAATATTTTGTATAGTGAAGTTATGCCCAACAAAAGCAAAAAAAAAAAAAAAATTGTTATTTCAAAAAAGAAAAAAAATAACAATAATAGGAGAAATCCACCTTGCAACTTCCTAAAAAAAAAAAAATCCTCTGAATTTTTCTCAAACATACACTTTGTTTTCCTTATTTCATTTCTTTGTTAGCCATGTCCCTAGCCTACGTTACGTCCTAATAAAAGTCCTTCTTGATTTTAGGGAACTATAGTCTGAAGTAGAAGCTAGTTATATGGGCTAAAAAGATGTAGTGATGCATAAAAAAAATAATAAATAAATGAATAAATAAATTGGGTTGACTAGCATTTTTTATTTGACTTGAGATCATATTATTTCTAAGTTGAGGGCATATTTCTTTCATCTTGGCGAGAGCATGTGATATCACTTCTTGATTATTTTCTCTCAATTACTATTCATTGGAGTGACTATTTTTATTGGGTTTAATTTCTTTATGAGAATGTCACTACTTCCAGTGAGACTTTAGGGTTTGACATGTCATTCTTGAAAGTAGCTCTAACAAAGTCTACTGGGCTGATTCATGTGGATAATTGATGTGGGCGTGATGTTGCTTTAGACTGGAGATAATGCTTATACTTTTATTTGATTGCTATCATTAATCTAATTTAATAAACACGAGTGTTTCCAAAAAAAAAAAAAAATCATTTTGGATTTGAATTTTGTTTTCGCTTTATTTGCTAGGGACTAGCAATAAGCTGGTTGGGGGGTGTGTTGAGTGTTAGAAAATGTATATTTATAAAGGAGAAAATCGTCATTTTACATTACAACCTTTACTAACACCCTTACTTTTATGTATTTAACCTTCTTTTGATTTAATTTCGTGTGTTTTATTTTAATTAAGCATTTTATGTATTTTAGGGGCATCATAGTCATTTCACAATAAACGAGAGATCAGATGGCAAAACGGACATCACTTTTGAACTCAGGACGGTTGAAAACCTTAGGAGGAGTATAAAAGGAAAAATGGCACTGTTCACATGTACGGTACTGTAAACGTTACTGTTCACGACACTGTTCACATAGACGGCCGATGACGTGGCATTGACCGATGATGTGGCATTGACTGATGCGGTGTCACGATCCTGTTGGACGAAAATTCTTATGTACTGTTGATGGTGACGTGACAGCATATCAGTGGACAAAAAATCTCGCGTATGGTACACGCATCACACAGGATTATTTTCAACCAAACCGCGTTACTGTTCAACCCGGGTCAAACCGTGTTACTATTCATCCACGTGGTCAAACCGCGTACTGTTGACTGATGACGTGGCGCAATCCTAAGCGTCCAAAGTGTTTTTAATCCGATGGCCATGATTTACTCCATGTATCTATAAAAAGGGGGCCTCCCCCCCCTAATTTGATACCTCTGAATCCATTTTTGGGATCCATTTTTTGTAATTCCTTTTTCATCTTGTATTTTCTACGTATTTTAATAAATTTCCATTTTGCCCCTAGTTCAATTATGAGTAACTAATTTTCTTTCAAGCTTGGGTTGAAGGTGAAGTCTCAACATGTGTCATGGGCTTTATTTAGTAAATTTATTTTCTTTTCCCCTCTAATTTTTGTGGATGATTTAACTTTTCGTCGACAAATAATAATAATCTTGTCTAGATACCGCCTTAGTTACACCGGCTCTCTAGTACAAGGTTATTATTATTTGGCACGATAAGCCCTTAGCACCATATTGATTAGAGCGTGGTTCATGAGGTGTGAATTCCCTTCATGAGGTGTGAATTCCCCCCTCATGATTTAATTGGTATTAATAAAGAATATTTAGCCCATGGTACATGTTGATACAGATCCATATACCCAAGTACGTCATTTCAATAGAATTCTCTTCAATTTATTCTCGCCATTTCAATTCCAATTTTAGAATTTATTCTCGCCATTTTAATTTAAGTTTTAGCATATTCCAAATCATTTCCACCAAGAATCCAATCACCCATTTACAAAATTAATTCTACACAATTAAAATCCACCTCCTCGTGGGATCGACACTCGTCACCATTGATCTATACTACAATAGATTCGTGCGCTTGCGAGTACATTAAAATTTGCACAACAATTATTATTATTATTATTATTATTATTATTATTATTATTATTATTATTATTATTATTATTATTATTATTATTATTATCATCATCATTATTATTATATAAGATTATTGCTATTAAATTTTATTATTTTTATTTATTTTAATTATTATTATTTATGATTATTACTGTCGTTATTATTATTATTATTATTAAAATTTATTACGTTTATTATTTTAATTGTTATTATACCGTAATTAATTCATTATTATTAATATTTATCTTGTTATGATTAAAATTATTGTTATTATTAAAATATATTAACTTTATTATTTTAATTATTATTAATTATTGTTGTTATTATTATTATTATTATTATTATTATTAAAACTTATTAATAATTTTTATTATTTTTATTATTTTAATTATTATCATTATTAATATTATTATTTCAGTTAATTTTGTTGTTGTTGTTATTATTATTATTGTTAAATTTTATTAATGTTTTGTTTTAATTAACATTATTGTCATAATTATTATTTTTAGTTTTATTATTATTATTGTTTTAATTATAATAAATACAAATAATATTAGGGACACAATTAACAAAGGGCATTTTAATAACTTATAATAGTTTATTCCAATTATAAAATAAAGTAAACACATCAATGGGAATGTTGTTCATTTCGATTCCGATTTCTACAGCTCAAGTAAATAACTTATTCTAATTCAAATTCCTTATTATGATTCTAGTTCATTTTGATTTTTATTTAATAAATGCACCATTAGAATGTGTTTAGAACATAGTATTATATGTTGTTATAATATTGTTCACACTAATTTATTACTTACCTATGTTTGGAAGTTTTGAAAGCTAGATTGTGCTCAATTATATAATTCACTAGAATGTGCTAACTTTTACCTTAATTGAAACATTAAATATATTTAAATTATATTTTTATTTTTACTATAATAATTATAATATTAAAAATAAATTATATTATAATATTATTTTATTATATCATATTATATTTATATATTAATAATTTATATAAAAATAATAATTAAATATAATTAATAATAAATTTAAATAATGAAAGTAGATCTAGAAATGATAGTAATAATTAAAAAATTATGAAATATTTATGAATTTGTGGAATAAATAAACGTATTTATCTTTTTGAAGTTAGAACACAAACATAGGCTTTATTTTATATCTAACTCGTTGTGGCTCTTATAAACAAGTATTGAATCATGCATTGTAATTGCCTAATACCAATAATAAAAGTGCTCTTAAAATTTCATACTTCTTACTTATTCATATCATTTAACAGCTAAGCCAATAAATAAAATAATAATTATTATATTTTTTCTGACATTTAAAAAAACAAGAGGGATTGCAATGAAAATAACCTAAATAAATACATCTAGATTTATTTTTGCCATTCTTGCCTTGGATCCAATGGTGACAAAAGTAGTGGTATGTTGCAACTGTTGCAACATAGGCGGCCCCCACTTATTGTCAATTTACAAGATTTATGTTATTTTTTTAATTTTTTGTTTTGTTTACTATTTTCTCTTCTAATTTATAAATTCATAATTAATTTACCCATTTTTCTATCAATTTACTAGTTTTATGTGTGATTTACACATTTTTTATTTCATTTTACAGTTATTGTCAATTTACAAGTTTTAAGTCATTTTTTAAGTTTTTATTTTGTTTACACTTTTTTCTTCTAATTTACAACTCTATCATTTGTTTACACACTTTCCATCAATTTACTAGTTTTATGTGTGGTTTACATATTTTTATATTTCATTTTACACATAATATCAATTTACAAAATTTAAGTCATTTTTCTAAGTTTTTATTTTATTTACAAGTTCTTTTCGTAATTTACAACTCCATCGTTCATTTAACCTAATTTCTATCAATTTACTAGTTTTATGTGTGGTTTACACATTTTTTGTTTAATTTCACACTTAATGTCAATTTACAAGTTCTATGTTATTTTTCTAAATTTTTATTTTGTTTACTCTTTTTTTCTTCTAATTTATAACTCCATCATTAATTTACTCACATTTCCATCAATTTACTGAATTTATGTGTGGTTTACACATTTTTTGTTTCATTTTATACTTATTGTCAATTTACAAGATTCATGTCATTTTTCTAATTTTTTGTTTTGTTTACTCTTTTCTCTTCTAATTTACAACTTCATTATTAATTTACCCACTTTTCCATCAATTTACTAGTTTTATGTGCGATTTGCACAGTTTTTGTTTCATTTTACACTTATTTTCAATTTACAAGATTCATGCCATTTTTCTAATTTTTTGTTTTGTTTACTATTTTTTTCTTCTAATTTACAACTCCATCATTAATTTACCCACGTTTCCATCAATTTACTAGTTTTATGTGTGGTTTACACGTTTTTTTATTTCATTTTACATTTATTGTCAATTTACAAGTTTTAGATCATTTTCCAAGTTTTTGTTTTGTTTACACTTTTTTTTTCTAATTTACAACTCCATTATTAATTTACCTCATTTTCCATCAATTTACTAGTTTTATGTGTGGTTTACACATTTTTTGTTTCATTTTACATTTATTGTCAATTTACACGTTTTAAGTTATTTTTCTAAGTTTTTGTTTTGTTTACCATTTTTTCTTCTAATTTATAACTCCATCATTTGTTTACCCTCTTTTCCATTAATTTACTAGTTTTATGTGTGGTTTACACATTTCTTGTTTCATTTTACGCTTAATGTTAATTTACAAGTTTTAAGTCATTTTTCAAAATTTTTGTTTTATTTACAAATTATTCTCGCAATTTACAACTTCATCATTAATTTACCCAATTTTCCATCAATGTGGTTTACACATTTTTTATTTAATTTCACACTTAATGTCAATTTACAAGTTCTATGTTATTTTTCTAAATTTCTGTTTTGTTTACTCTTTTTTTTTTTAATTTACAACTCCATCATTAATTTACCCACGTTTCCATCAATTTACTAGTTTTATATGTGATTTACACGTTTTTTGTTTCATTTTACATTTATTGTCAATTTACAAGTTTTAAATCATTTTCCAAGTTTTTGTTTTGTTTACATTTATTTTTTCTAATTTACAACTCCATTATTAATTTACCCAATTTTCCATCAATTTACTAATTTTATGTGTGGTACACATATTTTGTTTCATTTTACATTTATTGTCAATTTACATGTTTTAAGTTATTTTTCTAAGTTTTTGTTTTGCTTACCCTTTTTTCTTCTAATTTATAACTCCATTATTTGTTTACTCTCTTTTCCATTAATTTAATAGTTTTATGTGTGGTTTACACATTTTTGGTTTCATTTTACGCTTAATGTCAATTTACAAGTTTTAAGTCAATTTTCAAAGTTTTTGTTTTATTTACAAGTTCTTCTCGCAATTTACAACTTCATCATTAATTTACCCAATTTTCCATCGATGTGATTTACACATTTTTTGTTTAATTTCACACTTAATATCAATTTACAAGTTTTATGTTATTTTTGTAAATTTTCGTTTTGTTTACTCTTTTTGCTTCTAATTTACAACTCAATCATAATAAGTTATTATTATTTTATTATATTATTATTCAATAGAAATATTATTATAATTATAATTTTCTTCTTCTTCTTCTTCATTACTATTTATGAAGATATTATTATTATTATTATAATAAGTTGTCGTTGTTGTTGATGTTATTATTATTATTTATTAAATATAATTATAATTGTAATTATAATTATTTTTCATTATTTTATTCTTATATTATTATATTTATGAAAATATTATATAATTAAAATGAAGAATTTATTAAAATATTTTTATAGTTATAATTTATTATTACTATTATTATTTTTTCATTATTTTTAAATTTTAATTATCATTTAAATTAAGGATAAAATGGGCATTAGGAAATTTAGTTGGGGGAAAAAAATTATTTATGGGAATAGAAGTAAACGCGATTTTGGAAATAAATGCGTCATCGATTCCAATTCCAGGATTCCTATTCCCAATGGTAGTAAGTAAACATACCATCAACCTATCGAAGTTAAATGGGGTTGGATTGGATCCATTGGATTGATTGAGTTTGTCACCTCTAGTATGAGATTAAAATTATATTAACATATTGAGTTTGCTAGTATGTTTTTATTTTTATTTAACTGAAAAGTGATAATTTTTATTTTTTGAATTATGTGGGTTCATGATAATTTTATATAAACCTTTGTATGCGATATTAGTTTATACACACACATATATACATATTAATAAAGTCATAAATCTATTAATTTTTTCTTTAAATTAACTAAAAAATAATGTTATAACAATTATGACACCATCTATAACAAAAAAAATTGAAAAAATATATTGTAATACAAAAAATTTATAAAAGCTCAGTACTATCATGATGATCAACGCATGAGATATATCCATTTTGTATGTATAATGAGAGAAAGATGTTACACGCACACACACACTATAATACTATATATATTGTTCAATTAAAACAAAAGAGATGAGGGACAAAGAGACTAAGCAATATGATTTAATAGATTCAGTGTTCAATTAATTCACCATAAAGCCTGATAAGTACTCTTTATATATATATATATATATATATCTCCTATACCATATTTACTTATTTGTTTATTTATCTAGGATTAACATGAGAAAGGGCGGCAAGGCAAAGAGTTCTATATATCCATTGCTACAACAACCATAGCTAGAAGTACCATAGAAAAAGCTTTACCAAAAGCCAGGATTATAGAAGAATTATAACGATAGTACATTTATAGAAGGAGGAATGCAGATGATTCCAACTAGCAGTGCGTGCATACACATATACCAATGTATATAGAGAGAGAATCCTTCTCTAGTGCAGATGTGCATACACATATACCAATATGCATACACATGTTTATATTACTGTTGTCAAATGCTTTCACAATATTGAAAATGATTTTGCAGTTATAAAAATATTTGACAACAGTCTGAGAAATCCTAAAATTCACATTTTAAAAAAATATGTATGCCCGCGATCTAAGAATGATTATATATATTATTACATTGGTTAATTAAATTAACCAATGCGAGATGATTAGCGGCTTGCATGCTCCGCCTCCTGCAATGACAACAGCCGATCAGCCTTTTCCTGAATGAGCTTCCATAAATCATCGACATGACGGTCTTGAGTGAGCGTGGTTCCGATGGAGCAGCGTATAACATAAACACCACCCAACATTGCTTGTGTCAAGAAAGCCCTTCCACTTCCGTTCAAAGCATCAACCAGCTTACGGTTCAATTCTGAGCCCTCGGATTCTCGCTTCGGTTTCAGCCTGAAGCAAACCAGTGCAAATTTTCTAGGCTCTACTATCTCAAACCTCTCGTCTTTGGCGACCATTGCCTCAAATCTCTTAGCCATGTTCACATCGCTGCGAATGTGATACATAAGGCCAGAGTAGCCATGTTTGCGAATCACAGTCCATAGCTTCAAAGCTTTGAATCTCCTGCTAAGAGCGATTTGCCAATCTTTATAGTCGATAACAGGCGCAGCGTTAGTACTAGTATTGCTAGCTGGTGATCGGTTTCTCATAATATCTGATTTAGTGGATAATGAATCCACTAGGAAACGAGGATGCTTGACCCACAAACAACCGCAGTCCATGTTAGTGAGGAACCATTTATGCGGATTCAAGCTGATTGAATCAGCAAGCTCAACTCCATTCAAGTAATGCCTGTATTCAGGGCAAATGCAAGCGCTACCAGCGTAAGCAGCATCGATATGGAGCCACAGTTTGTATTCGTTTGCAATTTTTCCGAGCTCCTCAATGGGATCCACTGCTCCTGCGCCGGTTGTCCCAACAGTAGCACATAAGTAAAGTGGAACATAGCCAGATTTGATATCGTCTTCGACAGCAGCACGAACCGTATCTGGTGACAGCGAAAACTCAGTTGAAAATGATGTGCGGAGAGGCCGAAAATTTGCTGGAGGGATACCAATTAATTTGGCAGATTTCTGGAGAGCGAAATGTGTTTGATCGGAGGCATAAACAATCAACTTAGTAATGTTGTCAAAGCCTCCTCCAAGTTTTTCCAATGCTTTGTCTCTTGCAGCTGCCAGAGTGCAAACGAGGGATTCACAAGTGCTTCCGTGCAGGACACCACCACCTGTTCCGGAAAACAAAAATGAAGACGGAAGCTTGAGCATTTTCCCCATCCAATCCATCACAATGGATTCGAGTTCAGTTGCTACCGGAGAAGCGAGCCAGTTGAAGCCAACCACGTTGAACCCTGAACAAAGCATCTCACCAAGAAAGCCAGCAGTGCTTGCATTTGCTTGGAAATAACCAAAGAAATTGGGGCTTTGCCAGTGAGTGAGGCCAGGTAAGATGCAGTCAGTGACATCTTTTAGAATATCATCCAATGACTCTGGGGAATGCGGGGCTGTGTCAGGCAACCGAGCTGACAAATAGCCAGGCTCTACTTTGCTTTGAACAGGGTGTTTCTCGATGTTTTTGTAATAATCAGCAATGAAATCGATAACAGCTTTCGATTCGTCAGAGAAGCTCTTTGGCTCTAAATCTGCTGAGAAGCTGCTGCCGTGTGTAATATTATTTGCTGAGAGACCGAAACTTCCCATTTTAATTATTGATGCCTCACCAGCTCTCACTTACTTCCTTGCTAGTGGGTGCTTTTATAGTACTTTTTTATTTTTGAGAAATTATTATTACATCACCTTTATTTTTTTTATATTCATTCAACCACCATAAAATTATAACATATTTTTTACACCACTTTTTTTTTTGTATTAATTAGTCACTTTTACACTAACACCGTTAAATAATTTAAATGAAATGTAAATTTTACCCCTAAATAAATTAAAAGACCATTTTATTTTATAAAAAAATTGAAAAAAAATTATAATTATAAAAATACTCCTAAATTTAATAAAAATAAATCCCAAAATTAAAATTTTTATTTTTAATAAAAAAATATAATTACAAATAATAATTGCAAAATATTTGGATATAATAAAAATTCCCTAAATTATTAAAATTTTAGATTTATTTTTTAATAAATAAATTCAGTTATTTTAATAAAATTTTGCGAAATTATATTTTTTTAATAAATAAATTCAGTTTTTTTAATTAAAATTTTACAAAATTATAATTTTTTTAAAAAATAATTATTAAATTTTTTGCAAAATCTAAATATAATAAAAATCAGCTAAGCACCTCTAGTTAGATTTATTTTTTATTAAAATTAGGGGTATTTTTATAATTATAATTTTTTTTATTTTTCAATACTTTTATAAGATAAAATAATTTTTTTAATTTATTTAGGGATAAAATTATCATTTCGTTTAAATTATTTAACGGCGTTAATGCAAAAGTAGTTAATTGATATAAATTTAAAAAAAAATAGTATAAAAAATATATTAAAATTTTATAATAATTAGATGAAGATAAGATAAAATGGAGATGATGTAATGATAATTTTCTTATATTTTTTTTTTAGTAAAGAGAATTTCAGTGGGCCAGTAAAGACTCACGAACGCAATTAATGACTACCCCGCATTCAGGCCTGATGCTTGAATTTGATTTTTAAGGTAGAATGGATAGTTGGGTAGATTTGTCGCTGTCACAGGCAATTCAAAACATAAATTTACTAGAAATATCTGAACTGAAATTTATTAGTTGACAGAGCGGCTACCCGCTTTAGATACGAGGATTCTTATAATTTGCGTAAAGACATTAACTTCCTCAAGACTATATATGTTACCTCATCCTCAAAGTAAGCAGCCAGCCGGTTAATCCTGAAATCCAATTTAATAACCTTCGAACCACCGATTCTACAGAACCCAAGATGGTTTCAATTACAGGTATTAATATAATGCAAGACAATCGGCAATATTATTACACAGTTTAATAAACTTTTTTTTTTTTTGGATTGGTGGAAATATTATGAAATAAAATAAACTCTTTTTTTATCACGTTTTTATTAGATCTGTTGTTGAAATAAATAACACATTTGTGTTACCTTGACAATAAGCAAACCGACCAATTTGTCATGCCAAATAATGCCAAAGCCCCTCGGCCGGTGACCAATTTGTCATGCCAAATAATGCCAAAGGCCCCTCGGCCGGTTTTGTTGATAAATTATTTACGAGTGTCAATGCTTGCACCAGATTCTTGGCTTTCTTGGATGCAATAAAAATACAAACCAAAGTCATGATATAAACGTGTGGATTTAGTAGATGTATTGCCAGTACCTTCCAAAAAATTTTAAAAACAAATCCTCAAATTAAGCTTCTGCCAATTAAGTAGGATAACTTTTTTAATTATAAATTGATAATAAATAGCAACATTCTTTGAATAATACATATATATTTAGTAGGAAGATCTTATTTATTACTAAAATTATAATTAGAATGATAATTTTTAATATTATTATTTAATATTTAAATAGGAAAAAATTTTCATTTTCTTTAAGGAGTAAAAATGTCAATTAATTGCCCATTCTCATTCGTTTGGTAAGTAAGCATTATCAACAATTCTCGCTCCTCATTTTCGTTCCCCAATCCAAGAAGTAAACAAACTCATTATTGCTTTTGGGAGGTTCAAAAATTATTTTAAAATTTTAAAAGTTAATTTTGGTGTTTAACAAATTTTTTTAATAATCACTTTTGTCAAAATCACTCCATCAAACAGTAAATTTTGAAAAGAAAGGAAGGAGTAGATTTTGAAAATCTGCTTTTGAGATGGCCAAATAAAAAAATAAAATTAATAATATAAAAAATTATTTTAGTTATCAATTATTATATGTATAAAATAAAAATATTTTATATATATGTTGATAAATATTTAAATAATTTTTATTCCATATTATGTCCAATTCAATTATTTACATTCTTACAGTAGTTTAATAATAAAATTTACTAAACTCATACAACTGCTTTTAAAACTTACAACACTTTCAAAAATAAATTTTACTGAACATTTAACTGATTCTCTTCACAACTGACTACTTCTACAATACAACTAATAGTAATTATTTTAAAACCTACAACATTACTAAATCGGCCCTAAGTTGATTCTATTTCACACTTTTACAATGAAAAAACTTTAATAGTTTTAATATTTTTGTTAAAAGTATTATTTAAAATACCAAATACTACTAATGAGGGAAAAAAAAACGAAATCCTCCTATTATTTGACTAAACTCATCGAAACCCTATGATATTTTAAAATACATCCAAATTCTCCCAAGTGTCAAGTACTTTTTTTTTTATCTTGTTATGATTAAAATTATTGTTATTATTAAAATATATTAACTTTATTATTTTAATTATTATTAATTATTGTTGTTATTATTTTTATTAATATTATTATTAAAACTTATTAATAATTTTTATTATTTTTATTATTATCATTATTAATATTATTATTTCAGTTAATTTTGTTGTTGTTGTTATTATTATTATTGTTAAATTTTATTAATGTTTTGTTTTAATTAACATTATTGTCATAATTATTATTTTTAGTTTTATTATTATTTTTTAATTATAATAAATACAAATAATATTAGGGACACAATTAACAAAGGGCATTTTAATAACTTATAATAGTTTATTTCAATTATAAAATAAAGTAAACACATCAATAAGAATGTTGTTCATTCCGATTCCGATTTCTACAGCTCAAGTAAATAACTTATTCTAATTAAAATTCCTTATTATGATTCTAGCTCATTTTGATTTTTATTTAATAAATGCACCATTAGAATGTGTTTAGAACATAGTATTATATGTTGTTATAATATTGTTCACACTAATTTATTACTTACCTATGTTTGGAAGTTTTGAAAGCTAGATTGTGATCAATTATATAATTCACTACAATGTGCTAACTTTTACTTTAATTGAAACATTAAATATATTTACATTATGTTTTTATTTTTACTATAATAATTATAATATTAAAAATAAATTATATTATAATATTATTTTATTATATCATATTATATTTATATATTAATAATTTATATAAAAATAATAATTAAATATAATTAATAATAAATTTAAATAATGAAAGTAGATCTAGAAATGATTGTAATAATTAAAAAATTATGAAATATTTATGAATTTGTGGAATAAATAAACGTATTTATCTTTTTGAAGTTAGGACACAAACATAGGCTTTATTTTATATCTAACTCGTTGTGGCTCTTATAAACGAGTATTGAATCATGCATTTTAATTGCCTAATACCAATAATAAAAGTGCTCTTAAAATTTCATACTTCTTACTTATTCATATCATTTAACAGCTAAGCCAATAAATAAAATAATAATTATTATATTTTTTCCTGACATTTAAAAAAAAAGGACGGATTGCAATGAAAATAACCTAAATAAATACATCTAGATTTATTTTTGCCATTCTTGCCTTGGATCCAATGGTGACAAAAGTAGTGGTATGTTGCAACTGTTGCAACATAGGCGGCCCCCACTTATTGTCAATTTACAAGATTTATGTTATTTTTTTAATTTTTTGTTTTGTTTACTATTTTCTCTTCTAATTTACAAATTCATAATTAATTTACCCATTTTTTCATCAATTTACTAGTTTTATGTGTGATTTACACATTTTTTATTTTATTTTACAGTTATTGTCAATTTACAAGTTTTAAGTCATTTTTTAAGTTTTTATTTTGTTTACACTTTTTTCTTCTAATTTATAACTCCATCATTAATTTACCACATTTTCATCAATTTACTACTTTTATGTGTGGTTTACACATTTTTTGTTTCATTTTACATTTAATGTTAATTTACACATTTTAAGTCATTTTTAAAAATTTTTGTTTTGTTTACACTTTTTTTCTTCTAATTTACAACTCTATCATTTGTTTCCACACTTTTCATCAATTTACTAGTTTTATGTGTGGTTTACACATTTTTTTAATTTCATTTTACACATAATATCAATTTACAAAATTTAAGTCATTTTACTAAGTTTTTATTTTATTTACAAGTTCTTCTCGTAATTTACAACTCCATTGTTAATTTATCCACGTTTCCATCAATTTACTAGTTTTATATGTGGTTTACACGTTTTTTATTTCATTTTACATTTATTGTCAATTTACAAGTTTTAAATCATTTTTTCAAGTTTTTGTTTTGTTTACACTTTTTTTCTAATTTACAACTTCATCATTAATTTATTCTATTTTCCATCAATTTACTAGTTTTATGTGTGGTACACATTTTTTGTTTCATTTTACATTTATTCTCAATTTACACTTTTTAAGTTATTTTTCTGAGTTTTTGTTTTGTTTACCATTTTTTCCTCTAATTTATAACTCCATCATTTGTTTACCATCTTTTCCATTAATTTACTCGTTTTATGTGTGGTTTACACATTTCTTGTTTCATTTTACACTTAATGTCAATTTACAAGTTTTAAGTTATTTTTTAAAGTTTTTATTTTATTTACAAGTTTTTATCACAATTTACAACTTCATCATTAATTTACCCAATTTTCCATCAATGTGGTTTACACATATTTTGTTTAATTTCACACTTAATGTCAATTTACTAGTTCTATGTTATTTTTCAAAGTTTTTGTTTTGTTTACTCTTTTTTCTTTTAATTTACAACTCCATCATTAATTTACTCATTTTTCCATCAATTTACTAAATTTACGTGTGGTTTACACATTTTTAATTTCTTTTTACACTTATTTTCAATTCACAAGATTCATGTCATTTTTCTAATTTTTTATTTTGGGTACTCTTTTTTTCTTCTAATTTACAACTCCATCATTAATTTACCCACGTTTCCATCAATTTACTAGTTTTATGTGTGGTTTACATGTTTTTTTATTTCATTTTACATTTATTGTTAATTTACAAGTTTTAAATCATTTTTCCAAGTTTTTGTTTTGTTTACACTTTTTTTCTAATTTACAACTCCATCATTAATTTATTCTATTTTCCATCAATTTACTAGTTTTATGTGTGGTACACATTTTTTGTTTCATTTTACATTTATTCTCAATTTACACGTTTTAAGTTATTTTTCTAAGTTTTTGTTTTGTTTACCATTTTTTCTTCTAATTTATAACTCCATCATTTGTTTACCATCTTTTCCATTAATTTACTAGTTTTATATGTGGTTTACACATTTCTTGTTTCATTTTACACTTAATGTCAATTTACAAGTTTTGAGTCATTTTTTAAAGTTTTTATTTTATTTACAAGTTTTATCACAATTTACAACTTCATCATTAATTTACCCAATTTTCCATCAATGTGGTTTACACATATTTTGTTTAATTTCACACTTAATGTCAATTTACTAGTTCTATGTTATTTTTCTAAGTTTTTGTTTTGTTTACTCTTTTTTCTTTTAATTTACAACTCCATCATTAATTTACTCATTTTTCCATCAATTTACTAAATTTATGTGTGGTTTACACATTTTTTATTTCATTTTACACTTATTGTCAATATTCGTGTCATTTTTCTAATTTTTTATTTCATTTTACACTTATTTTCAATTTACAAGATTCATGTCATTTTTCTAATTTTTTGTTTTGTTTACTCTTTTTTTCTTCTAATTTACAACTCCATCATTAATTTACCCACGTTTCCATCAATTTACTAGTTTTATGTGTGGTTTACACGTTTTTTATTTCATTTTACATTTATTGTCAATTTACAAGTTTTAAATTATTTTTCCAAGTTTTTGTTTTGTTTACACTATTTTTCTAATTTACAACTCCATCATTAATTTACCTTATTTTCCATCAATTTACTAGTTTTATGTGTGGTACACATTTTTTGTTTCATTTTACATTTATTCTCAATTTACACTTTTTAAGTTATTTTTCTAAGTTTTTGTTTTGTTTACCATTTTTTCTTCTAATTTATAACTCCATCATTTGTTTACCATCTTTTCCATTAATTTACTAGTTTTATGTGTGGTTTACACATTTCTTGTTTCATTTTACACTTAATGTCAATTTACAAGTTTTAAGTCATTTTTTGAAGTTTTTATTCTATTTACAAGTTTTTATCACAATTTACAACTTCATCATTAATTTACCCAATTTTCCATCAATGTGGTTTACACATATTTTGTTTAATTTCACACTTAATGTCAATTTACTAGTTCTATGTTATTTTTCTAAGTTTTTGTTTTGTTTACACTTTTTTCTTTTAATTTACAACTCCATCATTAATTTACTCATTTTTCCATCAATTTACTAAATTTATGGGTGGTTTACACATTTTTTTTATTTCATTTTACACTTATTGTCAATATTCATGTCATTTTTCTAATTTTTTATTTCATTTTACACTTATTTTCAATTTACAAGATTCATGTCATTTTTCTAATTTTTTGTTTTGTTTACTCTTTTTTTCTTCTAATTTAAAATTCCATCATTAATTTACCCACGTTTCCATCAATTTACTAGTTTTATGTGTGGTTTACACGTTTTTTATTTCATTTTACATTTATTGTCAATTTACAAGTTTTAAATCATTTTCCAAGTTTTTGTTTTGTTTACACTATTTTTCTAATTTACAACTCCATCATTAATTTACCTTATTTTCCATCAATTTACTAGTTTTATGTGTGGTACACATTTTTTGTTTCATTTTACATTTATTCTCAATTTACACGTTTTAAGTTATTTTTCTAAGTTTTTGTTTTGTTTACCATTTTTTCTTCTAATTTATAACTCCATCATTTGTTTACCATCTTTTCCATTAATTTACTAGTTTTATGTGTGGTTTACACATATCTTGTTTCATTTTACACTTAATGTCAATTTACAAGTTTTAATTCATTTTCAAAGTTTTTATTTTATTTACAAGTTTTTATCACAATTTACAACTTCATCATTAATTTACCCAATTTTCCATCAATGTGGTTTACACATATTTTGTTTAATTTCACACTTAATGTCAATTTACTAGTTCTATGTTATTTTTCAAAGTTTTTGTTTTGTTTACTCTTTTTTCTTTTAATTTACAACTCTATCATTAATTTACTCATTTTTCCATCAATTTACTAAATTTACGTGTGGTTTACACATTTTTAATTTCTTTTTACACTTATTTTCAATTCACAAGATTCATGTCATTTTTCTAATTTTTTGTTTTGGGTACTCTTTTTTTCTTCTAATTTACAACTCCATCATTAATTTACCCACGTTTCCATCAATTTACTAGTTTTATGTGTGGTTTACATGTTTTTTTATTTCATTTTACATTTATTGTCAATTTACAAGTTTTAAATCATTTTTCCAAGTTTTTGTTTTGTTTACACTTTTTTTCTAATTTACAACTCCATCATTAATTTATTCTATTTTCCATCAATTTACTAGTTTTATGTGTGGTACACATTTTTTGTTTCATTTTACATTTATTCTCAATTTACACGTTTTAAGTTATTTTTCTAAGTTTTTGTTTTGTTTACCATTTTTTCTTCTAATTTATAACTCCATCATTTGTTTACCATCTTTTCCATTAATTTACTAGTTTTATATGTGGTTTACACATTTCTTGTTTCATTTTACACTTAATGTCAATTTACAAGTTTTGAGTCATTTTTTAAAGTTTTTATTTTATTTACAAGTTTTTATCACAATTTACAACTTCATCATTAATTTACCCAATTTTCAATCAATGTGGTTTACACATATTTTGTTTAATTTCACACTTAATGTCAATTTACTAGTTCTATGTTATTTTTCTAAGTTTTTGTTTTGTTTGCTCTTTTTTCTTTTAATTTACAACTCCATCATTAATTTACTCATTTTTCCATCAATTTACTAAATTTATGTGTGGTTTACACATTTTTTATTTCATTTTACACTTATTTTCAATTTACAAGATTCATGTCATTTTTCTAATTTTTTGTTTTGTTTACTCTTTTTTTCTTCTAATTTACAACTCCATCATTAATTTACCCACGTTTCCATCAATTTACTAGTTTTATGTGTGGTTTACACGTTTTTTATTTCATTTTACATTTATTGTCAATTTACAAGTTTTAAATTATTTTTCCAAGTTTTTGTTTTGTTTACACTATTTTTCTAATTTACAACTCCATCATTAATTTACCTTATTTTCCATCAATTTACTAGTTTTATGTGTGGTACACATTTTTTGTTTCATTTTACATTTATTCTCAATTTACACGTTTTAAGTTATTTTTCTAAGTTTTTGTTTTGTTTACCATTTTTTTCTTCTAATTTATAACTCCATCATTTGTTTACCATCTTTTCCATTATTTTACTAGTTTTATGTGTGGTTTACACATTTCCTGTTTCATTTTACAATTAATGTCAATTTACAAGTTTTAAGTCATTTTTTAAAGTTTTTATTTTATTTACAAGTTTTTATCACAATTTACAACTTCATCACTAATTTACCCAATTTTCCTTCAATATGGTTTACACATATTTTGTTTAATTTCACACTTAATGTCAATTTACTAGTTCTATGTTATTTTTCTAATTTTTTGTTTTGTTTGCTCTTTTTTCTTTTAATTTACAACTCCATCATTAATTTACTCAATTTTCCATCAATTTACTAAATTTATGTGTGGTTTACACATTTTTTATTTCATTTTACACTTATTGTCAATATTCGTGTCATTTTTCTAATTTTTTATTTCATTTTACACTTATTTTCAATTTACAAGATTCATGTCATTTTTCTAATTTTTTGTTTTGTTTACTCTTTTTTTCTTCTAATTTACAACTCCATCATTAATTTACCCACGTTTCCATCAATTTACTAGTTTTATGTGTGGTTTACACGTTTTTTATTTCATTTTACATTTATTGTCAATTTACAAGTTTTAAATCATTTTTCCAAGTTTTTGTTTTGTTTACACTATTTTTCTAATTTACAACTCCATCATTAATTTACCTTATTTTCCATCAATTTACTAGTTTTATGTGTGGTACACATTTTTTGTTTCATTTTACATTTATTCTCAATTTACACGTTTTAAGTTATTTTTCTAAGTTTTTGTTTTGTTTACCATTTTTTCTTCTAATTTATAACTCCATCATTTGTTTACCATCTTTTCCATTAATTTACTAGTTTTATGTGTGGTTTACACATTTCTTGTTTCATTTTACACTTAATGTCAATTTACAAGTTTTAAGTCATTTTTTGAAGTTTTTATTTTATTTACAAGTTTTTATCACAATTTACAACTTCATCATTAATTTACCCAATTTTCCATCAATGTGGTTTACACATATTTTGTTTAATTTCACACTTAATGTCAATTTACTAGTTCTATGTTATTTTTCTAAGTTTTTGTTTTGTTTACACTTTTTTCTTTTAATTTACAACTCCATCATTAATTTACTCATTTTTCCATCAATTTACTAAATTTATGTGTGGTTTACACATTTTTTTTATTTCATTTTACACTTATTGTCAATATTCATGTCATTTTTCTAATTTTTTATTTCATTTTACACTTATTTTCAATTTACAAGATTCATGTCATTTTTCTAATTTTTTGTTTTGTTTACTCTTTTTTTCTTCTAATTTACAACTCCATCATTAATTTACCCACGTTTCCATCAATTTACTAGTTTTATGTGTGGTTTACACGTTTTTTATTTCATTTTACATTTATTGTCAATTTACAAGTTTTAAATCATTTTCCAAGTTTTTGTTTTGTTTACACTATTTTTCTAATTTACAACTCCATCATTAATTTACCTTATTTTCCATCAATTTACTAGTTTTATGTGTGGTACACATTTTTTGTTTCATTTTACATTTATTCTCAATTTACACGTTTTAAGTTATTTTTCTAAGTTTTTGTTTTGTTTACCATTTTTTCTTCTAATTTATAACTCCATCATTTGTTTACCATCTTTTCCATTAATTTACTAGTTTTATATGTGGTTTACACATTTCTTGTTTCATTTTACACTTAATGTCAATTTACAAGTTTTGAGTCATTTTTTAAAGTTTTTATTTTATTTACAAGTTTTAATTCATTT
Source organism: Citrus x limon (assembly GCA_034663535.1). NCBI lineage: Eukaryota > Viridiplantae > Streptophyta > Magnoliopsida > Sapindales > Rutaceae > Citrus > Citrus x limon. The sequence continues at coordinate 29,437,860 of CM067997.1, forward strand.
TCAAAGTTTTTATTTTATTTACAAGTTTTTATCACAATTTACAACTTCATCATTAATTTACCCAATTTTCCATCAATGTGGTTTACACATATTTTGTTTAATTTCACACTTAATGTCAATTTACTAGTTCTATGTTATTTTTCAAAGTTTTTGTTTTGTTTACTCTTTTTTCTTTTAATTTACAACTCCATCATTAATTTACTCATTTTTCCATCAATTTACTAAATTTACGTGTGGTTTACACATTTTTAATTTCTTTTTACACTTATTTTCAATTCACAAGATTCATGTCATTTTTCTAATTTTTTGTTTTGGGTACTCTTTTTTTCTTCTAATTTACAACTCCATCATTAATTTACCCACGTTTCCATCAATTTACTAGTTTTATGTGTGGTTTACATGTTTTTTTATTTCATTTTACATTTATCGTCAATTTACAAGTTTTAAATCATTTTTCCAAGTTTTTGTTTTGTTTACACTTTTTTTCTAATTTACAACTCCATCATTAATTTATTCTATTTTCCATCAATTTACTAGTTTTATGTGTGGTACACATTTTTTGTTTCATTTTACATTTATTCTCAATTTACACGTTTTAAGATATTTTTCTAAGTTTTTGTTTTGTTTACCATTTTTTCTTCTAATTTATAACTCCATCATTTGTTTACCATCTTTTCCATTAATTTACTAGTTTTATATGTGGTTTACACATTTCTTGTTTCATTTTACACTTAATGTCAATTTACAAGTTTTGAGTCATTTTTTAAAGTTTTTATTTTATTTACAATTTTTTATCACAATTTACAACTTCATCATTAATTTACCCAATTTTCCATCAATGTGGTTTACACATATTTTGTTTAATTTCACACTTAATGTCAATTTACTAGTTCTATGTTATTTTTCTAAGTTTTTGTTTTGTTTGCTCTTTTTTCTTTTAATTTACAACTCCATCTTTAATTTACTCAATTTTCCATCAATTTACTAAATTTATGTGTGGTTTACACATTTTTTATTTCATTTTACACTTATTGTCAATATTCGTGTCATTTTTCTAATTTTTTATTTCATTTTACACTTATTTTCAATTTACAAGATTCATGTCATTTTTCTAATTTTTTGTTTTGTTTACTCTTTTTTTCTTCTAATTTACAACTCCATCATTAATTTACCCACGTTTCCATCAATTTACTAGTTTTATGTGTGGTTTACAGGTTTTTTATTTCATTTTACATTTATTGTCAATTTACAAGTTTTAAATCATTTTTTCAAGTTTTTGTTTTGTTTACACTTTTTTTCTAATTTACAACTCCATCATTAATTTATTCTATTTTCCATCAATTTACTAGTTTTATGTGTGGTACACATTTTTGGTTCATTTTACATTTATTCTCAATTTACACGTTTTAAGTTATTTTTCTAAGTTTTTGTTTTGTTTACCATTTTTTCTTCTAATTTATACTCCATCATTTGTTTACCATCTTTTCCATTAATTTACTAGTTTTATGTGTGGTTTACACATTTCTTGTTTCATTTTACACTTAATGTCAATTTACAAGTTTTAAGTCATTTTTTAAAGTTTTTATTTTATTTACAAGTTTTTATCACAATTTACAACTTCATCATTAATTTACCCAATTTTCCATCAATGTGGTTTACACATATTTTGTTTAATTTCACACTTAATGTCAATTTACTAGTTCTATGTTATTTTTCTAAGTTTTTGTTTTGTTTGCTCTTTTTTCTTTTAATTTACAACTCCATCATTAATTTACTCAATTTTCCATCAATTTACTAAATTTATGTGTGGTTTACACATTTTTTATTTCATTTTACACTTATTGTCAATATTCGTGTCATTTGTCTAATTTTTTATTTCATTTTACACTTATTTTCAATTTACAAGATTCATGTCATTTTTCTAATTTTTTGTTTTGTTTACTCTTTTTTTCTTCTAATTTACAACTCCATCATTAATTTACCCACGTTTCCATCAATTTACTAGTTTTATGTGTGGTTTACACGTTTTTTATTTCATTTTACATTTATTGTCAATTTACAAGTTTTAAATCATTTTTTCAAGTTTTTGTTTTGTTTACCCTTTTTTTCTAATTTACAACTCCATCATTAATTTATTCTATTTTCCATTAATTTACTAGTTTTATGTGTGGTACACATTTTTTGTTTCATTTTACATTTATTCTCAATTTACACGTTTTAAGTTATTTTTCTAAGTTTTTGTTTTGTTTACCATTTTTTCTTCTAATTTATAACTACATCATTTGTTTACCATCTTTTCTATTAATTTACTAGTTTTATGTGTGGTTTACACATTTCTTGTTTCATTTTACACTTAATGTCAATTTACAAATTTTAAGTCATTTTTTAAAGTTTTTATTTTATTTACAAGTTTTTATCACAATTTACAACTTCATCATTAATTTACCCAATTTTCCATCAATGTGGTTTACACATATTTTGTTTAATTTCACACTTAATGTCAATTTACTAGTTCTATGTTATTTTTCTAAGTTTTTGTTTTGTTTGCTCTTTTTTCTTTTAATTTACAACTCCATCATTAATTTACTCATTTTTCCATCAATTTACTAAATTTATGTGTGGTTTACACATTTTTTACGTTGTATCATGCATGTATCATGCATGCACATACATATACAAGCAATATGTATATATGTGTGTCTTCTTCAAAACTTAATAATTAAAAAGATAAATCAAATTAAAAGTAGAAATTTGTCTACATGTTACCCGTGATTTTTTACATTGAGTCATATTCTACTTTTCTCGATCCATTAAAAGATACACATTTTTGGTTCATGTAGATATACTTGCACGCGCTAAATTATTGTTGCTATATATATATAAAAAAAAATCATCACAGTCAAGTATAGTAAGTTCTGAAAGAAATATCTACTGAAACACAGCATTATAATTTGCACGCATAATCGATCATGTCAGTTTCAGTGGAAGCTCTAGCAATGGCAGGAGCTTATTATCATGAATGGGGCATGGACGTATTAGAGTGGGAGCGGGAGGATATTGAATTGGAGCCGCCGCCGCATTTGCTCGCCAATGAAGAAGAAAAAGAAGAATATTTGAGCGTGGCAAGCCATTTTTCTGAAGCTAATGACACTGTTGGCGCTGTTGAAAACAGCAGCTATGAGGAGTTAAAAGACTGACCTTGAAGCCAAGCTGGCATGCCACCTAAGCTACTGTAATCTGCAGCCAGCTGATATGGAAGATGAGTCAGATTTATTGAGGTGGCAAAACAGTTATGCTGAAGAATATCAGTACATGAGCATGGAGAAGCTGAACCTTCTAGAAGCTTAAAATGATTGGCTCATGATTGTCATTCTGACAAATTAGTTTTCCAATTTTTCCATGTAATATTCTTTTGCTAGCTGTCATTATTTTTCTTGTCTCTATATAAACTACAATAGCTCTGTATTTCGAATTCATTCAAGCAATAATAAACGAAAGCTTGGTTGGTACAATCTGCTTGCATCTCTAAAAGCAATTCTTAGGAATTTAAGTTGGTATCAGAGCCTTCTTTTAGCTATGGCAAGCAGCAGTGACAATGAAACAAATGTTAATCCAACGCAGGTTGATTCAAGTGATCAACCAGACAATTTGAATCAAAATCTAAACCAAAACACTGAACTACAAAATCCAGGTCTTAATACCAGAAACACAGTACAAATGAGTGCATCACCCACCCAGCACATCACTGGCAACACTTATATCTTTACTACTCCAATCAAACAAACTCAAAGAAACTTTATGCTCTAGAAATCACAAGTGATTTCCAGCATTAGAGCAAATGAGATTGAGGGGTTTGTTGATGGCAGCCATGTCTGCCCTCCTAAAGCTTTTATGAATCCTAGACCAAATCGAACCACCATAACTACACTTAACCATGAATACTAGATCTGGAAGAAACAGGATCATATCCTACTAAGTTGGCTACTCTCATCACTAAGTGAGGGAGTCTTAGGCACTATGCTAGATTGTTCTACCTCCTGTGAGGTGTGGACAACTCTAGCTAACCAATTTGGTGCTAGAACAAGAGCAAGAATACTACATCTCAGAACTCAAATTCAAACCACTAAAAAGGGTTCATCAATCATTCATGAATACTACTCCAAAATGAAAACTTTATTGAACTCACTTAGAGCTGCAAGGAATAGTATGAATGATGATGATTTCACCATGTGTGTGCTCGCTGGGTTGGAGCCAAAATATGACTCAGTAGTTACTAACATCAACTCAATGCAAGAGAGTCCTTCAATCTTATAAGTGGATGGCATGCTTTTGAGTTAAGAAAACAGAACTGAGAAAAACTTGAGCTCAAGAATTATTGAAGCAAACTATTCACAAATGAGGAATGAAAGAAGAAGCTGGAACAATAGTGAGAGAGCTGCCCATCAACAGCTGCCTGAAATAGTTTTTAGAAGCCCTGGAAACAATCCCACAAACAGCCAGGCCAATCAGAACCCTCAAGACAAGGGAAAAAAGAAAAGCAATGGCTGATGACAATGGTTCTGATCCAAAAGGACCATGTCAAATCTGCTGGAAAATGGGGCACACAGCAGCTGAGTGTTGGCACAGATTCAAGAAAAACTTTATGCCACAGCCCAACAGAAGAAGAGAGCAGAGGGGTGCATGTGTTGCTGCAGCTGAAGGTCAAAGTAGTGGAGCTTGGTATCTTGACAGTGGTGCCACCAATCATGTGACTAACAATCTTGGAAACATCAGCATTAACTCTGAATACCAAGGTAAAAATAAACTAGCTGTTGGTAATGGTGAAAAACTTTTGATCAGTCATATTGGTTACTCTGCTTTGCCCACATATGATCCACACAAGCACATTGCCTTAACTGATATATTATATGTGCCTGACATAACCAAAAACATCATTAGCATCTCTAAATTACTGCATGACAATCATATTGATGTTGAGTTTCAAAAATCTGTTTATTTTATTAAGGACAAGAGACAAGGGAAAATTCTGGTGAAAAGAGTGGCTAGAGATGGGCTATATGAGCTGATGCACTTACCTGTTATCCTGAGCAGGAACAAAATTCCTTATGCTGCTTTGTTTTCAGTTTTCTCAAAGTCAGAGTCAATAAACAACATTAGTTGTCCAGTGTCCATGTTGTCTTTCAATTCAAGTAATGAGTCTGTCAAAATCAGTGTTGAGTCAAATGTAGCTGATGAGTCAAGTAGCAACAATTTACAAGCTGCTGAAGAAATTAATTTATGGCATTCCAGACTAGGACACCCTAGTACATCAGTCTTGAAAAATACATTGCTATCTTGTAATCAGCTTAAAATTAATAAAGATGATGTTCCTTCATTTTGCTCTGCATGTCAATATGGAAAGCAATCAAAACAACCATTCAAAAGCACTGAAACCAAAACCAAGACAGCCCTATAACTAATTCACATAGACCTTTAGGGACCAGCACCAATTCTCTCCACTCATGGACACCGATATTACATTTCCTTTGTTGATGACAAAACAAGATACACATGGATTTTTCCTTTAGCAGCAAAGTCTCAAGCTCTTGACACTTTCATTACCTTTAAAAATCAGATTGAAAAACAATTGAACATAACAATTAAAGCACTACAAACAAACATGTGAGGAGAATTCAAAGCCTTTGAATCATATTTGAAAAGAGAGGGAATAGCTCTAAGACATTCATGTCCATACTTTCATGAACAAAATGGCAAGGTTGAGAAAAAACACAGACACATTGTGGAGACTGGACTTGCCCTACTTACTCAAGCCAAAATGCCCTTAAAATTCTGGCAAGAAGCTTTCAGCTATGCTACCTTCATCATTAACAGACTTGCTCACCTGTGCTCAAGAATAAGACACCATTTGAATTATTATACTCTCTTAAACCTAATTATACACAAATTAAAATCTTTGGCTGTGAGTGTTTCCCATTTCTAAGGCCATACAACAAACATAAATATGATTTCCACACCTCCAAATGCATCCTATTGGGAATCAACAGTGCTCACAAAGGTTATGTTTGTATGAGTGATTCTGGTAGAATTTATATCTCAGCTAGTGTCAAATTCAATGAAAACTCTTTTCCTTTCAAAAATGATTCTAGCTTTAGGAAACAAGAGTCAGTAAAGGAGGGTGATGAAGTTGCATTACTTGAGAAATTTCAGGTTGTGTCCTTTTCTGTTAATAGTCCACATAGCCTCACACAAGTGACAACAGCTCATAGCAACTCTCTAGACACTACTGGAAACACATAATGCAGCCCAAGTCCAGTTCAGAATGAAATGCAACAGGTAAATGATACTAATATAATATCAGGCAGTCCTTCAACTCACAGTCCACCTCAAATCACAGAAACAAACAATCAAAACCTTCCCATAAAAAAAGCCTTGCCTTCACACCCCATGGTAACAAGATCCAAAGCTGGTATTTTCAAACCAAAGTTGTACCAGGTTTCCAGCAAAACACAACCTTTACTTCCCAAAAACACGTCAGATGCTTTGAAGGATCCTAAGTGGAAAAAGGCAATGGAGGATGAGTATTATGCATTGATGAAGAATAAAACTTTGGACCTTGATACCAAACAACCAAAATTGCAAGCTGATTGGAAATAAGTGGGTTTACAAAGTGAAGGAAAACTCAGATGGCACTATTAATAAGTATAAGGCCAGATTAGTTGCAAAGGGATTCTTGCAGACCCCAGGACTTGATTTCAATGAAACTTTCAGCCCTGTTGTTAAGGCTGCAACTGTTAGAATCATCCTAACCATGGCTGTGAACAATGACTGGTTGCTTAGGCAAGTGGACATAAATAATGCCTTCTTGAATGGTGACTTGACAGAGACAGTATACATGCCACAACCTGAAGGTTTTGAAGACAAGAACAGGCCAAACTACATTTGCAAACTGGAAAAGGCTTTGTATGGATTGAGGCAAGCTCCCAAAGCATGGTTTGATAAACTGAAAGGTGCTTTGAGCTCTTGGGGATTCAAAAACTCCAGGAGTGACACATCTTTGTTTTTCAGAAGAGCTGAATCAAAGATAGTTATCATGCTCATATATGTAGATGATATCATAATCACTGGAAGTGACAGCAAAGGCATTGAGGAAGTAATTAAAGATCTGAATACATCTTTTGCTTTGAAGGATCTCGAAAACTTAAGTTTCTTTCTTGGGATACAAGTTCTCAGGGGGCAAAACTCTATCATACTTTCTCAAGCAAAATATGTTCAAGATTTGCTGGCCAAAACAGAGATGACAGACTGTAAGGGAATAGAGACACCTTTCAGCACTTCTGAGAAATTAAAGAAGGATGTTGGGAATAGATTTCATGATCCCACACTCTATAGAAATGTCATAGGAAGCCTGCAATATGCAGTACTGACTAGGCCAGAGCTTGCTTTCTCAGTGAACAAGCTCAGTCAGTTCATGTCTGATCCCAGACAGCCGCATTGGGTGGCATACAAAAGAGTGCTGAGGTATCTCAAAAACACAATGAATATGTGTCTAAGTTTCAAAAAATATGAGCATTTGGATCTCATTGCCTACACAAATGCAGATTGGGCAACTGATCCAGATGACAGAAGATCCATAAGTGGATCCTGTGTGTACTTGGGAGATAATCTAGTTGCAAGGTCCACGGAAGAATTAGAATATAGAGCAATGGCTCTATGTAGCACTGAAATCACATGGATAAATTCTTTGCTTGGTGAGTTGAAGATGGAGGTTGAAAATGTACCAATTATCCTAAGTGACAGCACCAGTGCAGCAGTTATAGCAGCAAACCCAGTGTATCATTCTAGAATAAAACATTTTGAGATAGATCTTCATTTTCTCAGAGACAAAGTTACCAAAGGAGAATTGGAAATAAACTATGTTAGCAACAATGATCAAATTGCAGATGTGTTGACCAAGCCATTACCACACTACAAGTTTAGCTGTTTTAGAAGCAAACTCAAAGTCATTGACAAGGCCTTGAGTTTGAGAGAGGGTGTTGAAAACAGCAGCTGTGAGGAGTCAAAGATTGACCTTGAAGCCAAGCTGGCATGCCACCTAAGCTACTGTAATCTGCAGCCAGCTGATATGGAAAATGAGTCAGATTTATTGAGGTGGCAAAACAGTTATGCTGAAGAATATCAGTACATGAGCATGGAGAAGCTGAACCTTCTAGAAACTTAAAATGATTGGCTCATGATTGTCATTCTGACAAATTAGTTTTCCAAGTTTTCCATGTAATATTCTTTTGCTAGCTGTCATTATTTTTCTTGTCTCTATATAAACTACAATAGCTCTGTATTTCGAATTCATTCAAACAATAATAAACGAAAGCTTGGTTGGTACACTCTGCTTGCATCACTAAAAGCAATTCTTAGGAATTTAAGTGGCGTCGTTGCTATAGATTGTGACAAAATACCCAGTGATGGAAGATCAATGAGGGGAGAAAATGAAATGGCCATGGTGGTAATCATGTTGGTGAAAGCCATTTTTAAACTGTTGATTATTGCGAGGATGGATACCCATTAATTATTCAAATCAGTAGCCGCACTTACCAGAATCCGATTCAGCTTTGGGGATTAAGCTAGCTAGCTACCACGTTTGTTTTAATGTGTCTTGGATTTTGTTTTGTTGAGCACTAATTTGTTTTTTTTTTTTGTTCATTAATTTGTTTTAATGTAAATGTTTGGCATGGATATATTGTATTGCACGATAACCATTTTTAGAGCGTTTATAATTTTGCTGTGGTTCAATGAGATACATATTTTTATGTCAAAAAACAAAATATTGGAATACATAGTACTTTACTAGCATGGAAATACTCTTAAATTTTGTTTGTAGATCTTACTTATACTGAAGAATACGCATAACCTTAAGAGAAAATTAATTAAATTTATCAAACAAAATTAATCATCAATTTAGGGATTTAAGCATGCATCGTATTAAATAATTAGCTAAAATTGTTAGGATTAATGGTTGTTAATTAATCAGCAACATGCATGAATATGCATGGTAGTGGTGTTTGGTCCTTAGTTAATATGATTCTTTCTTTGGAATCAATTTTCAGACTGCGTTCTTTGTCATTGTGCTAATTGAGACAAACGCAAAATTAGTCGAGTCCTCAGATATCAATTGCTAGCTTAATTTTTCTTACTATCAGTTCAACCTAAATAATTACGTACATATGCCATACAATTAAGGTTCGTCTCACTCTCACACACAGTCAACATAATATTTGAAAGATTTTGGTCACGATGGAGGTGCATGCATTGCATGATAATATGCTTAATATAACAAGAACAAGATTTTGCCCTCCACTGGCAGAAGAATTCATTAATTCAATTCAGGAGTTGTATTTAAATCAATTCATTGTATGTACCTTAATTTACCAGACCCAACATGTTAGTAAGTGGCCCAAACTGGGTAAACCATTTATACGATTAGGACTAGAGCTGGTAAAATTTGACACGATCCGATTATCCGACACGAACACGACACGGATAAATGGGTATGAGCAGGGGCGGATTCCCCTTGGGACCAGTGGGGACTTAAGTCCCCACTGAAAAAAAAAATATTCTTTTAATAGTTAATTTAATTATCCTAAAATTCTTAATAAATTTTTCTTAAACCCCCAATAATTTATATTCAAGTCCCTAATACATATTTACACTTAAATTCTCACTCACCAAATTTTTAAAACAAATCAAAAGAGATGGACTTTACAAACTAAAATCAAGCCCAAAAACATCAATATTAATTAAATTTTTAAACATAAATATTAGTATTAGTGTAGAGAGAGCATTACATTTTGAAAAATCGGTTCCGAAGCCAAATGAGAGAGCAATGGAAGAATGATAGTTTGGTTGTTACATAGAAAAAGACTTATTTAATAATGAGTAATGATATAACCACAAATTTTTGTACAAACTTATTTTGTACAAATTGATGTGGCATGATAAAATTAGTTGAATTAAATATCTCTTGGCTCACATGATTTATTTTTATTATTTTATATTTTCATTCAACCAATGAATTAATGGCACATCAGGTTGTACAAAATAAATTTGTACAAGAGTTTGTGGCTGTATCATCACTCTTAATAATATTGATAATGAAGTTGTAATACAACGTTATCAATGTATGAAAACTCGTAAAGGACAATTGTAAACATATTTTGAAGTATGAAAAATCTTTCAAATTTATATATTTATTACTTTTTAAATTTTTTTATATTATCGTTGAATAAGCCCCCAGTCAATCAATATACTGACTCCGCCCCTGGGTATGGGTCGTCAAATTTAACACGATTATTAAATGGGTTGGTTTCGGGTTGACATGATTTTTTTTCTGTGTTGGGTTAGGGTTAAAGTTCTTGACCCATTTACCCGATCAATGACCCGATTATATTTTTTATTTTAAAATAATTTGTAGGTTCTTTTTATCAAAACTTAAATATTAGAGATGATTCTCTCTTTTATTTTTATTTTTTGAAAAGATGAATATAAACACAGTATTTTATTTATAAAATTTTATATACATTTAGAGCTTCAATAATGTAAATGTGTAAAATATTGTTAGACATATATATTTTATAATATTGATATATAATATTATTTATATATATAATTAAAATTTTAATAGTGTAATTGTGTAATATTTTAGTACATATGTATATTTTATAATATCGATAAATTATTTATGTACGACAGTGTGTAAATGTTTGATGTAAATTTTGTTTAATATATAGATATTAAGCAGGTAATTGGGTAACCCGATTATTTTTTCGTGTCGGGTTTGGGCCGACCTAAATTTAACACGGCATGAAGCTGGCACGACACAAACACGACCCAGTGACTCGTTTTGCCAGCTCTAATATTTAGGGCAAAACTAAATAGAATAATAATTATGAAGCCCGACTCCGGGGAGAACTTGTCCTCAGTCTTCAGATAATTATCCACACGGCACATTATTGGAAAGCTCCCTCCAAGTGCGTAATGGACTTTATAAGTAGCTTCTACTCAAGGGATGTTCTTGCACAGAAAGATAGGTTATTCTGATTTTCAAAGCATTAAGCATGCCAGAGTTGAATTAATGCATGCCGTGTTGCCACGTACCTTAAGTAATGTAACTGCAGAATCTTATGACTTATAATTAATGATGAAGGATACATATTGCTGGCTATTTATCAAGCTTACATCATGGCCTAAATTAACCTAAGTTATAATAGAAAGTTGTTGTTGACATCACCACATTTGAATTCTTGTTGTCATGTGTGCGTAATTATAGAAGCAGCAGCAGCTCGGCCTTCCTATCAATAAGTGGGTCAATGAAGAATCATGTTTTACAGTACTTTTCGAAACTCTTTAATTCTTGTAATTTAGTGTTATTTTTCTTGTTATTTATAACAAAAAATAGATAAACATTGTTAATTCTCTTCCCAATTTTTTCTTCATTTGTTCATCTGTTTGTTTCTACAAATTTAATTCCTAATTAAGGGAGGGTGGCTAGAATTCCAATCTTGAGGACTAGATTATTTTGAAAGAGTAAGAAATGTTGTCTCTTTAAGACGGCTAGTTTATGGCTTACAGGAACTAGCATTATGCTTTACTGTAAGGGTACGATATTTCCACCCTGTAATTTGTGGAAGTCCACCCCCATTTAATTTTAAAGAATTGCTTAAAAAAATTCACATTATTTTTTAAAACTTAAAATAGGAAAAAAAAGTTTAATCAGCTAATCAATTAGATCTTTCTTAGTGCCAATAAATTTCATGATATAAATAACATAAGTTTCATAGCCAAAAATTTCGTGATATATCATGTCATAAATAATTTAGATTGGTTTTTTCTTAGTTTAACTATGACTTAGCAATCATAATAGTGAAGATTTAATTGGTTAATTATTCAAATTTATTCTTATTTGGAAATTTTTTTAAAATAATGTGATTTTTTAATAATTAATTTTTTTTAAAGTACGCATGGCCTGGCACAATCTGAAGGGTAGATATATCATCATCCCTATAATAAGGGTTAATTTCTTTTACCACTCGTGAAATGATAATTTTTAAAATATCTCCAAACTTATTGTAAAATTCAATTTACCCCCTGTTTTTATAAAGAAGGTAAAACAATTTTCATTAACCCACCCCCTTTTTTTCCCTTATTTTTTGAATAAAAATTTGAGGTAAGTTGAAATTTATAGTTGTTTGTAAGTATTTTGAAATTTATCATTTCACGAAAAAATAATTTAAAATTTAATAATAATAATAATAATCATGATGATGATGATGGATCTAGTTTGTAGAGATCGGAATTATGTAATGATAGATGTATAAATTGGTGTGTACAGGCTGAATTGTATTGATAGAAGCACTATCAAAATTGTTAGAAAGTTATAATCGATCAATTATCATTAAAATTCGTAAAGAACCAATTGGGATGTACGTTAGTTTGGACGTACGGAAAAGTTTTCACCACTATGATTTAAGAGCATTGTGTCAATTGTTAATGGGATGGTGTTCCTCACTATTTCTAACTCTAAGTCTGTAAACACCAATTTGTAGCTGTAATAGTCAAGTGGCAGGCTTAGGAGCATGTCAGCTATGCAGAAGCTGAAGCCATTGAGTGGGGTTTAAAGCTAGCTAGAAGGGCAGCTCTTTCCACTTTGATCATAGAGTCAGATTGCCTAGAAGTGGTTGAGTTAGTAAACAACACAAAGAGCAACAAAACAGGACTATGGTGGATAATTGAAGAGATCCAGAGCCAAAAAAGAGAGTTTTGTAATGTAACTGTCAATCATATCCCTAGAACCTGTAATGTTTGTGCTCATTCCCTAGCAAAATATGCTGTGGGAGCAAATACGCCTGCTGTCTGGTTAGACTGTATTCCAGCAGAGGTGATGAATATTCTGGTTTAGTGTTGTTTTAAATGGAAAGGTTTACTTTCTTCCAAAAAAAAAAAAAAAGTCTGTACATTGTGTCTCAGTTCAGTCCAAATGCATATCCCGCAAACATATTTCATTATGCTGATTACTCACCACCAAAATCAAACAAAGCTAGAACAGCAGGCAAGGTAGCAGACTAAGCATACTCAATCTGGTTTCACATATGTATCAATGAGACTCTCTTATAGAGTGGGTTTCAATCTGGTTCAAAAAAGATACAAAAGAAGGTAGGGACTTTGCTTTGATTTGAGGATTACTTAAGAATGCAATAACGCTCAACCACCAAAATTTAAATACAATAACCGGTACAAACAACATATCATATACAAAAATATCGAGGCTTGTTAACTGAAAGATAAACATCAAGCTATAACCTAGTATGATGTAACCAAATAGTTACCTCATCTTCCACCAGATAATTCAATTGCTTCCTGGTTGTATACAGAATCTTCCCCCCAGTCAAACCTTCTCTGCAGCCTCTCGTACTCTTGCCTACGAGTAACTTCCACATGCTGCCACTCTTCCCACCTCTCAGCTAGACCCTCTCCTTCCAACATCCGCACCACCTCTGACATTGCTGGACGGTCCTCTGGTGATGCTTGTGTGCAGAGCAGTGCAACTTGAATCATTGTCTCCACCTCTTGGATGTTGTAATTCTTATTAAGGTTGCGATCTACAATAGCATCCAACCTTTTCTCTCTCTCTAGCTTCTTGACCTTCAAAAACAAATAAGCACAGTATGATGCAAGGAATAAGAACTCATTGGTTTTTTTAAGGTAAGAAAAATATAGCTAATTAGATCGGTCTCTTAAAACACAAAAGGGCCAATAGTCCCAAGCTGTAGTCAAGGGTCCATGCCAAAGAAGTGAAAAAGGTATCTCACCAAATATTAAATGTTCAAACATTTTAACTCACGTATTTCTTTAGTTAATCATTGAAAGGCACAAAGGAAGAAACGAGTGAAAGCATGCAAAGCAAGATGGCGAATCATCATATATAGCTTACATGGTCAAGCAATAGGACATCATCTTCTTCTTCCAAACGTGAAAAGTCAATTGCCCTTTGACCTGTTACAAGCTCCAGAAGCATAATCCCATAACCAAAAACATCTGTCCTTTCTGATGATTTCCCAGTGGACAAGTACTCAGGAGCTATGTGGCCCATTGTCCCACGAACTTGAGTTGTCACATTAGTCTTTCTCACGTCCACCAATTTTGCCAATCCAAAGTCACCAACAACTGCTTCAAAATCTTCATCCAGTAATACATTTGCAGCCTTCACATCCCGATGTATGATTTTAGGATTGCAATGCTCATGAAGATATTCCAGGCCACGTGCTGCACCTAATGCCACTCGTTTTCTTGTAACCCAGTCCAAAACAGGCTCTCCAGGTTTAATTTCTGCACAATGCATAAATTAGTCAGGCACCATCACAACAGCCACTTAAAGTGTGTTGAAAACTGAAATTAAATATTACAAGAAAAAAAAAAGAAAAGAGTTTTAATACTGGTCTTGGGCTTTTGCGTTCTCTATGGCATATTCTGAACAAAACATATTAATAGTAAGAACAAAAGATAAATTAGCAGGGGCATCATAACTAATTCAAATTTCATAATTTTCTCTTTCACCAGTATTATCTTATCAACCTTTTTATAATACCAAACCAAAATGAAGAGAAGGATCTGCATAAGCTACAAACAACTACTTCCAACCCTCTAGCCTCAAGATATCTTGGACAATAGGGTGATTGACAATGCATTTACTTACAGTACAATAATAGTGGACAGACAGACATCACACTCCAGCCATAATAAGACTAAACACCAAATGGTGATATCTTGAAAACAAAATACTAATTCATCCACTTGCACTGAAAAGCTTATACAAATATCAATGATTTAGAGAACAATACCTCGTAAGCGATAGGCTACACTCAAGTTCTGCATAAATGGATACACCAAGAGACGTTCAGTAGGTGTTGTGCAAAATCCAATCAGTCGTAATAGATTTCTGTGGACAGCTACACTTATCATTTCAACTTCACGCTGGAAAGCAGCATCTCCCCCAGGACTCTCAAAATCAGTTAATCGCTTCACAGCAACTTTTGTGCCATCAGCAAGGACTCCTCTATAAACTTTTCCAAAACCTCCCTGTCCAAGGACATTTTTTTCGCTGAAATTGTCTGTAGCCAACTGTAATTCCCTCCATGAATATCTTTTCAGTTGACCAAATGCAATTCTTCGGTCAACTTCACCTGATATCATGATACAAAAGTAAGCTTCCAATACAAACTTTCTAATGAACCACGTTATACATATTCATAACCCATGTATCAACCAAGTCATGAAGGGTAACATTTTTAAGGAGATTATTGCATGGTCAAATATATGATCACGGTGATTTGGATTCTACAATGTTCCACAGTAATCATCACATAAGCCGCAGTTAACAATTTTCACAATCACATTTTAACCACCGGCTAAAACAATAAAATCTACTGACTTAGATTTAAATTGAATTATTGTCAAGATCTACTGAGATGACGAAGAAAAGCAAGACCAATTTACTATTGGGGCAATATTCAGCCTTTTGGTAGGGATCATGTAAAAGAAGTCAGAAAAAGAATTGCTTTATGATCCAAACATGATCATTTTCTCCTCTATTATGCTTTCTCACTATTTCTTTCCGGTCTGTGGACTGAGCAAATTGCAAATTGAACCCAAAGACGAACTTCCATGCACTGTTAGCATGTTAAACGAGCGAAGATAAACAATATAACTCACAAGAGCGCAGGGAAACTAGAACAATATGCTCCAATAATTGATTGTATGTATGATTTAATGTCAAAGACGTCATGGAAAAGAGTGTTTGATCTCAGTCATGATATGAACTACAAAATATTATAAACATCTAGGCAATTTGAGGTAGCAAAGATTAACTACAATGTTCATCGCCAGGACAATCAAAAAAAATTTCAAGTCATCGAGATATGCGAACAACAATATTAAAAATATATATTTAAAAAAAAAAGGAGCAAAACTAAAGAAAAGTGAATCCTTTCCATCCATATCAATAAAGTGAAGAGTAACGCCAACCTGCAACATCTACAAATACTTCACGCTTGTAGCCTTTATGTCTACCCTTACACAGAAAAAATAGTAAGCCTCCAGAAATAAGAACTATAAGTCCTCCAACAATTCCAACTATAATTCCAATCTTTGGCTTCTTTGAACTCCCTGTCAATATAAGGAAACACTCAGCAACTAGACAGCCTAAGAGATTTAATGGCTCTACTCTAGAAAACATCTTCCACAGTATAAAAGCACTACCAACATCAAGCCATGCTACCTGAATCATTGCTACTAGATTCACAAGAATGTGGAAAAGTTTTACCACAATTCAAGTTGTTTCCCGTGAAGCTGATAAAAGCCAACGAAATCGAAGTTTAGTGCCGGTAATAAATGAGTGAGATAGCAAGAACAAATCCAAAGAAATTTATTGAAAATAATAAAGAGGAAATATTCACAGTATGCTATGCTGACTACTTTTATTTGTTGAAATAATACTAATAACAGTTGTCCATACTTGTATTTTGGAATTTGGAACAAATGCACTGGAATTTGACCACTGAGATTATTCGAATCCAGCTGACTGCAAAAATAGGTTCAAATATGTAATCAGAAACAATGGGGAAGAGGATAAATCTATTTACACTTGAGGAGAAGTCAATTTTAAGTGCTGGTATAACTTACATACTGATCAAGCTTGAAAGAGTTGTGAGTGAATCAGGGATGGTCCCGCTAAGATTGTTTTGACTCAAAGTCCTGGTTCAACGATCAAAAACAAATCGAGACTTTTTGTGCCAGATCATGAAAAAAGTGAAGAAAAACCATATAGATTAAAACTAAAATTTTTATTGATGGAATCACTTACAAGAACTGAAGCTTTTTAAGATTGCCAAGGGAAGGTGGTATTTTTCCAACTAAGCGATTATTGTCCAAGTCCAAGCTTGTCAAGCTTGAAAGATTACCAAGCTCTTCAGGTATTTCACCAGTTATGCCATTTCCTTTTAATGTGCTGCAATACAAATGCCTCTTATATATGTTAGGAATACATTCAAAAACATCTTGGTTGCAAATACACACAGACACACATCTCCTCTGGTCATTCTTTTCTCATACAAAGCCATAACTGAGTCTCAAAAGGTTTCTCTCCCATAAATAATAAAAACAGATAAGGTTTATATTTTCCTCCCCATTAGCAATCTAATTTGTTCGTCAGTGATCTTAGCAATTAAGGCATACCTCTTTCTAATTACTATATTTCAATCATATTCTGTTGTTGCTAAAGAAATCTAGAATTTAGAACTATTCATCAGTTTTATTGCTGAAGTTGCAATGATAAGAGAGCATCAGAGACCTTTATAACACATGTTGGCATCCATCAGAGGAACAAACACGCCACATTTTCTAAAGTCTAGTTTCATGGCACATTAAAGATCACATATTCCCATAATTCTGAAAGAATTCCAAGGCTACACCAACATGTTCTGACTCCTGTGGAATATATGCAGTCACCTCCGAAATAGACAAAATGCAGCAGACAAAAACAGAGATCATTTAAAGCCATAATAATGGCATAGCATCATAACAAAATAAGAGTTTTCACAACTTGGAAACTGAAAATAACCACTTCAGGAAAATGAATGAAGCAAGTGAATTATATACTATAACTCAAATGATATACTGATTGCTCCAATATAATCCATACGTACAGTGTCGAAAGAGTCCTCAGAACTCCTATTCTTGGGGACAAGGTTCCAGAAAAGTTCATGGAAGACAATGTTCTGCAAAAGAGAGAGAGAGAGAAGCCGTAAGCGCACCTTCAGAAGAGGTTAAAAAAAAGTGCAAATAATAACATAATGTGGTATGCACAAATGACATACGAATGAAATTTAAGATTATCTTACACGGAGGCAACATTGTTGCTATTATCACAAATGACATTTGACCAAGTGCAAGGATTAACTTGGTTCTGATTCCAATCTGTTAGCTGAATGTTTGGAACACGCAATGAAGTCCTCAATGCAAATAGTGCATCTCCTGAAAGAGAACATAAGAATGTTAGCCAACCATTATGTAAATCAGGATCAAAATTATCGAAAAACCTTAAACATTTCAAACAACAAAGAAGAAGATCTATCAGGAGCATCTCTTTAGGAACAGTGAACTGCCTGCCATACTGACCTAATAGACATTTCAATTTGCCCAAAGAACTATATAGTGAAATGAAATGAAAGTTCAATTGCTAAGAACTAATTGTAGATTAAATGTAACCTTTAAAAGCAAATAATTATACAGCAAAATTTAGCACTTCTTGTCCTTCTATCACTCTTTTTAAGACTACATTGTTATATGAAACATCATATCATTTTCAAAAAAAAACAAAAATACCTCACCCGGCAAATGTCAAGATCACAGTAAGCAAACAAATGAGACATGAATCATACCTCGATAATGTCAAGATCACAGTAACCATACTTGACATATCTATATGCTGTTGGGATCCATGATTTCTAAATGAGAAATGAATAATACCTTGATAATCAGACAGCGCCAAATAATGCAAGCAATCCAATATTATAGCAACAAGGACCAATTTCACGCTCGTCATCATCAACCCAAAGATCAATACAACAAAACATGTGATCTGCAACAAACACATAATTGAGATCCATATTTGGAAAAACAACAAGACTCCTGAATAATGATGACAAACAAGCACCTGAATAGCAGCATTAGCATATGTATCAATCTCATAGAGGTTTATCTCTCGTACAATTCACTCATCACAAGAGTTTGACCGTCTTTAGCTGTCATTATACAATTTACAAGGGGCATAATAGGTGAACGTATTCTTAATAGAATTAACTTGACAGTTAAAAGACAAATTAAAGAAACAACCATCAACTACCATCATTTAGGTAATTGCAAAATTGGTTATAACGGATTTAGCAGTGAACAATATCAAATTACAAGACTATATATACCGTCGCCCAAGCTTTTCTTGCCACAAATGTTAGAAACACCCAGGCACATGGGGTCCCGAAAGCTGATAAAGCAGAAATTCAAACTTAAATACTAAGAAATTGAGCATAATTCTTGGAAAAGTAAACTAAACTAAGTCTTCACCAGCTTGTATTTGCTTCTATGGGAATCATCCAAAAATTAAAAGAAAAAAAAATCAATATTGCCCACCTTTTAAAGCAAAATCTGTATTTGCTTTACTGGGCATCATCCAGAAATCAAAAGGTTCATTTGTTTTTTCATCATTTTCTCATAAATCAAACAAAACTCAGAACCTTAAACAAACAAGAAATCAACCGACACAGAAAGCAAGATCATGTGGAGTGTAAGAATTGGCAAAGAACAAATCAAGATGAGAACCGAAAAAGATTAAAAATTTGCACAAGTACCTTTTCAGAGTGGAATCATCAGATGTGAGCTGAAAAAGAAGAAAGGGAGTTTCATTTTCATTTTTTCAAATGGGCTTTACGAGTTTCTTGAGTTTGAGCTGGCTGCTGAAGAAGATGAGCAATTGAGCTTTAAAAAAAGAACAACAAATTATTATAACAGCAAAAATGCCTAAGAGAAGGTTCTGTCCATTTGTTTTTTGCTCTCTCTGGCCACCAGAAGTCTAAGTTTTATTGGTGGTGAGGTTGTTCTGAGTCTTTTGACTCTTGAGATGGAATGAATCGTGGAAATATTATTTATTATTATTAATTAATTTAGTTTAGAAAAAGAGAAAGAAATAAAAGAAGTAAACAGTAATTAATTTTATTACACTCTTACCTCCTCAATCCTTAATCCTCATCTGTGGCTGGCTACCACTTGCACTTTTTTCAGGTGGGCGGCATAATTCAGGATCAGACTACGGTGTAATTATGGTACCGTATTATAATTATATTCAGTAATTGAATGTATTTAGATTGGTAGAATCATTGATATCCAACAGTTGAATGCAACTATAACACGATACTACAATTACACTACAAATTTCCCCCATAATCCATAGTGCTTTCATTATCTCCGTCTTCTAATTTTAATTTTGTAATATGTATAGATATGTCAAAATTAAAACAAAAACAAAAAATCTCGGTACTTTTAATCACTTTAATTCTTTTTTTTTTAAATGAGTTTTTTTAACTTTGTCTCCCCCCCCCAACCTTCCCTTCAAAAAATAAAAATTAATTACTAAAAATTTGAAGTAGTGTTCTACGATTATAAAAATTCAACGAACTTTCATTTCACCTTTATTATTTATGGGGGCAGTAAACAAATAATTAAATGACCAACAAATAAGCATTACATTAAGTAGAGTATGTTCCAAGATCTTGACTGTAATAAAAAAAAAAAATCCACATTATTCTCAAGTTTTCAGTTTTTTAATGTTTGGCCCACATCCACATGACGTTAAAATTTTGTTAGTAAGGGACCAATGTTATTAGGGAGCCCCTATATTATAATTAATGTAACATACACACTCAACAACAACCACACAAATTATGCGGGCCCATTATTTGTGTGGTTGTTGTTGAGTGTGTATGTTACATTAATTGTAACATATCATTTGCCATGTTATTAATGTGATACAGATCTTACAAGATCTTCGCACACTCGTTCAACAATAATTCATTTAAAAAAAAAAAAAAGAACATTTTAATGGTCGCATATGTGGCTTTACCTTTCTGCCTTTTGCCTTTGGTCTTCGTCATTGATTATTTATATTATATAGTTTTGATTTCGGTCAAACTGAACATGTGTTCACATATTTTGTAATTTTATTTTATTGCTTGGTTAAAGAAACAAATAACGAATAACTTTTCTTTTCTTTTCTTTTCTTGCTTACTGCTTCCAAAAGAGATAGAAAGAAGATACAATGAATGCTTTAATTTAGCGTCTGCTACACTGTTTAGTATGATTTATTGACTCGTCTAATAGATATAAATACGTATTTAATCGCATACACTCTTTTTAATTTTTTTTAGTAGAATTTTTTATGATTAAATAAATTATTTTATTTTTACTAGTATAAATTTAAATTTTAGGCCTATAGGTGTAGAGGTTACAAATTTTAAAAAATGTTAAATATCTAAAATATCATTTACAAACTTTTTCATAATGTAACTTTAAAAAACTTACCTATTAAAATAATATTATATTTTCTAATAAAGGCTTGACAACTAAATAATTTTTTTTTATATAAAAAATCTTCTTGTAAAAACTTTATTAACAAAATTTCAATTAAAAAGAGAAGAAAAAGAGGTACACCTTTGTTGAATAAAGAAAAGTGTGTGTGTGTGTCTGTTCTTGTAGCTTGCAGTTTAGGTGCCAACAATTCTTGACGGCGAAACCTGAGATGGTGAACAAGTAAGCACCATAGCCACCATGGCCACATTGAGAGAGTTGGTAAACCTCTCTACTTAAATAGTTTTATTTGAAAAGTTACAAAAACCTCTATTTAAATAAATTGTATTTTACAAAAAATAGCGTTAGCGTTAGACATGAAAATGAGTTGGAAGCATCCGTATATATGTGCATGGGTCATTATAAATCATAATTAGTACCAACAAAGTGTTGGCTCCACTAGTAATGGAGTTTCCCTTAAGTGGCTTGACTGGGTTTGCTCCCCAATTCGAGTCGCGGGAAAGTCGTCTTTGTTGGGAGAACATGTGCCTCCCGATTCGAGCAGGAACTTCTAATCTAGATTGTGGTATGGGCTTAAAGGTGCCTCCTACAATTAGGGTCTTCTCCAAAATATCTCGTGGTTAAGACAAAAATAAATAAATCATAATTAGTCGTCGAAGAAAAGAAAGGATAATTAAGAAGTGGTTAAAAACACTCAAAAAGCAGCCAACGTGAAGCTTGCAAGTTGCAGTTGTAATCGCATGTGAGCTGCGACTTATCAGTTCACCAATAGTAATCACTCTTAATTGTTGTTCATATATAGTGGAATCGTCAATTGTCAAACCCACCCGACATGTGTGCTCCCACCATCTCCATCTCAATCTCATAAGCACCACAAAAGTCGTAATTATTAGTTATAATAAATGTGCTCCGGCAGGAAAGACCATCCTGTTTTGGCCAAACTCGATCCAGGTTGACAATTCTATACAAGTTTTGGGAGCCCCGACCTTCAAAATATTGCCCCTTATTCCTTCACTATTTATGATCATGTGTGTGTAAGTATTATCACGATTAGTTGAAATACATTACGTGATACAGAGTAAAAAGATAAAAAAAAAAGTATCATCAACGATCTTAACAATAAAAAATTCAAGTAAAAAAAGATAATAATAATAATTAATCAATTGATTGATCAATTTTATAATGTGAATTTTCTGTAATTGTTGTTATTGTTATTGTTATTATTATTTTTGTAAGTTAGGGTGGATTTATGCAAATTGTAGAGTGGAAATTGATAAATTCCCCCTCCCCCAACTTTATTTATACTCCAATTCTTCATTGATTTAATTGGTCTTTTAATACATAATTAATGAACGGATGAATCCTTTTGTCATCTAACAAGACTGTGGATTCTTTTCTGGTAAATTTCATTGTCATTAATAATATCCATAAACAATTGCTGGTTCATAGTAGCCATTTCAACGCCAAACAAATTATTCGTTTCTATTTTATACCATTTGTATCTCAAAGACGTTGAAACGATACATTGTGTTAAAAATAACATTTAAACCCACAATTATAAAATAATTGAATATTTGCAGCATACAGTATTCCATTTGTGTAATTTTCCTTTAAGGGCAGAATTGTTATTATAATTTTTGTTATAAAAAAACCCGTTTGAATCTGAGTAAAAATTAGGTTTGATCCCAATAAAAAATAAGAAAGAGAAATCTCAGGTAAATATTATTTCTTATTTATAGAGATTGCCTAAATATTTCATTTGTTCATTCTCTATTCTAAGAGATACTGGACATAAGGATTACCTTCAATGACTTTCCGTTGCTCATAAATTAAACGACATATTAATTATACTGTGTTAACCTTTTTTTTTTTTAATAGAAAGTAAACCTTTCATTCCAAATGGACAACACTATTGAGTACATTCTGCACATCTGCTGGAAAGTTTCCAAGCCAAATGGCAGCTGAATCATTCCTTAAAGCAAATTTTACTAAGGCATGGGCATAAGCATTACAGATTCTAGGGATAAAATAGAATTGAACACTTTGAAAATTCTTTTTTTGATTTTGGATATTTGAAATTATCCAACAAATTTATGTTCTGCTGCCCTTTATGTTGTTGATTAAGTCAGCCACTTCTTTGCAATCGGCTTCCACAATTAAGCTGGAGATGGCTGCTTTCTTTGCCACTTGCAGCCCCCATTGAATGGCTTCTGCTTCTGCAAAACTGAACCCCTCCCTTAATTGAGCTTGCTTGATTCCTGCGGCTATAACCAAACCATTTTCTAATGACTGCTCCCAACCCTGTAACTTGGTCTTTATTGTTTATAGCTGCATCTACATTAAGCTTTATGACATTTTCTGGGGGAGGTTTCCATCTCTGCTGATTTGCTCTTCTATCATAGCTGACTTTTGCTGATTCGACTTTTCTCACTCTTTGATAAGCCTTCAGAACTGATTATGCTTTAGCTACTGAAATCCTTGGCTCTAGCTTCTTCCCTTCAAAATTGAATTTGTTCCTTACAAACCAAATCATCCAGCAGTACACCACCATTAGCTCTGCTTCCCCTTTCCTTGCTCTGGAGCATAAGTCTTGGACTGTACTGAGAAAATCTTGGCTCTGCTCATAATGTGGTTGCAGAGGGAGTAGAGCTAGTTCCCAGACCTTCCTTGCAGCTTTGCACTCCACTAAGACATGCTTTATAGTTTCCACTTCCTTCTTACATCTCTGACAGATTGGAAATTGCAGGCTTTTCCTTTTCCACAAATTTTCAGCAGTAGGCAGAATGTTTTTTTATCACCCTCCACATGAAGATCTTGATCTTCTCAGGCAAGTCAAGCATCCACAGAAATTTCCATTGCCTGGAGCCGTTTTCTGAGTTGGTAGGCTCATTAGGGAGCTTGAGATTGAGGGCTATTTGATACTCACTCTTCATTGAATACTCCCCTCTCTTGTCAAAATGGCACAAAACAACATCTTCCTTTCGGCTTCTAGGCAAAGGGATCTGGCTGATAGCTTCTACATCTTCCTTCATGAAATGTTGCTCCAACTTATCAACTCTCCTCTTGTTGTCAGCATCAATGAGGTCAGCCACCACTGTCTCAGCGGGTAAATTTTATGGGGAGAAAGGCTTGAAAGTAACTAGTCTTGGGATCCAATTATCTTTGTAAAACAAGACTTTCCTTCCATTTCCTATTCTCTATCTCACCCCTTTCTTGATTACTTGCCTTCCCCATAATATGCTTCTCCAAATGAAAGAGGGATTAGAGCCTTCCTTTGCATTCCAAAATGTGGAGTTTTTGTAATATTTAGCTTGCATCACTCTTGTCATTAGGGAATTTGGGAATCGAAGAAGTCTCCACCCTTGTTTAGCCACCAAAGCTTGGTTGAAACTAGTTAGATCTCTAAAACCCCTAACTTTACTTATTGCCATCATTGTTGCCTTCCATAGACTCCGGAGGAGCTTATTCTCATCTTTAGCAATGCCAATGAACAATACAAAAGCAAGCATAAACCATTATATTCGCTTTTGGTAACCGCGATAACTTGAACACGTTACAAGACAAAAAAGAAACTCAAGATTAACAAGTTTGAAAATATATATATAACTGTCTTCCCTGTGCATGAACAAAAAAAAAAAAAAACAAAAAACCTGGAGTCTGTCTTACTCCTCGCCTGTACTCCTCTTCTATAACTTAAATTATATCATACATATGAATATATCGTTGAGCCATTATAGGATTCTCACCGATGATTAATTCAAATTGTCAGTCTTGTCCTTCAAATAAGATTATGAAAATCTTAATAACCGTCTTGTTTCCGTAATTCAAGAGATAAACTAATTAAAATTACTTTGAATTTCAATGATAAAAAATAATTTATAATTGATTAGACAAGTATGAGGCCAGCTGCAACCTCAGCCATCAAATGTTCGTTTTGCAAGGTGATGAATTGTGAAATTCAGAGATTCTTGCTCGTCGTGCAAACAGATTTGATTAAAACTGTAACAGAGAATATAAGGGAAAAAAAAAAATAGCTTGTAGAAGATCAAAACAAAGAATAATTTGCAAGAAACTCCGTTGAGAACAAAATAAAGATAAAGAGATATGAGGGCTGTTTCGTTATTACGGCGGTTTTATTAGTATTTTTGAAATTTTAAATTTTTTGTAATGGATTACTTTTAGAGTGGGTGTAGATATTTGAACTCACAAATTTCTTTTTTAAACCCTCTATTTAAATTAAGTTTTCATTTTTAAAATGATTTTTGATAAAATTACTTAATAGCCCTTCTTCTCTTTCTCTCACAATTTCTCAATTTCACGGCAGATAATTCAAACTTTGTCTCTCAATTTCAACTTTTCAAAATCGGACCATTATAAATTGGGAAAAGAAAAAATATCAATCATTTTTTACTATCCATGAAAACCATAAAGATTTCTTTTGGTTTTTCATATTTATTCTTGAAATAACAAATCTAAGATGAATAAAAAGAAAAGAATGGTAATAGGAAGAAAGAAATAGAATTTGATTTACTGGGGGGGGGGGAAGATCAATGGTCAGAAGATTGAAATTGAGATTTCAAGAAGCCCAATGAGTTAATCGAGAGAGAAAATATAAATTTTTAAAGTAGAAAGAAAATATGAATAAGAGATCATTTTTAAAAAGGTCAATAATGAGCTAACAATCTTCTAATAGCAATATGACATGTATGTTTATTACAAAATGAACATTTAGGTACATAGAATATAATAATACCATCTAAACTAATTGCCACAAAATCAAAATATGTTGTCTTTTAGGTAATTGACAGCATCGTATTTATAGAACAAACTAATTTTTTTTATTTTAGAATAACGATAACAATAAGGCAATGGTTACTTTAGAGCTGCTCTAAGGTAAAGTATAAATTATAACCATATATATAAAGTGATAAATAATAAAAAATATATTATAATTTTGATTGTGTAAATTATAATTATAAAAATATGCTCTAAAATAATTAATTAGAAATTCAGTTACTTTAAAACAGTTCTAAAATAGTAATAATAATAATAATAATATGCTTTTCCACTACCAAAACAGACTCAACCACAACATTCACCATGCTAATTTTGCGAACACGTGGCAGGCAGTGACAGACCCACACCACAAACTTAAACAGATTCTCTTATCTTTCTTAACGCTTACTTGAGGGCATATGTTGGTGCCAAAACAAAATTAGTTCAGTTATTACATCACTCCATTGCTAAAATGAAATCATCGCATCGGCATATAAATGACCTACGAACAAACAAACACAAAAATGAAACAAACAAGTTTTTGTCCAAAGCCAAAAACGTCTCCTCTGCTTTCTTGTCTGAAACTGGAATTAAGAAATAAAGCCGACCCCCGAATTTTACTCCATTTCGCAGATCATCGATTTTTCGCTCTCTTTCCTTTCAGGTAAATACTAAATACTACTTCTTTCTTTAATAACTGGTGCAATTTCAAATTTGTCTCTTTACTAAGTTTCAATTTCAAATTTTCAACACGAGTAATGCTTACGCAAATCCTCTCCTCACTTGGGTTGGGTTCTGTTTATTATTGTTATGATTTGATGGATTACCCTTGGTTTTTATTTATTTATTTATTTATTTTGATCTATATAACTATATGTAAGATATATGTCTTTGCAGTGATGAGCAATGCAGAGGTCTCGTAAAGCTTTTCTCCCAAGAAAAGCTTTTCTCCCAAGAAAAGCTTTTAATCTGCTACTTCTCTTTTGTTGGGCTTCCTTCTTCTTTTCAATTGCTCATGCTTGCAGAGGTATGCTTTGCTTTTCGTAATTTAATCAAATTTAACTTCCTCTCTTACATGATTTGATACAACTTGAAAGTTTTGTACCCGTTTGATGTTTTTATTGAGTTTTTACTTCCGCTACCTGAAAATGTGGACAATCTCGTGAACTTATTATACCATTTAGTTGATGCTTGACAATGGCTATATAACAAATATTGCTAGTGCTATTTCCTTTTTTATTAGTGCTGGAGGCTACATAGGATCTAATGCTTTCGCACTTTTTAATAGCTTAGACTCTGTGTCCTCTTGGCAAGTGGATTAACATGTGCAGTCATCTGATGCATGATTTTCTTTGTTTGCATTCTAATCAATGTGCTCCCTGTTTACCAATCAGCTATTCCCTCTAATACTTGGTGCAGGCAAATCGGAGACTCCGAACAATAAGACATGCTGGCTAGACGTTGACCCCGGATTTATCAAAGGTCTTTTGCCTGGAGATGATATGTGCTGTCTCTCTGCTGCGGATTGGAATTGGAGTCCATACTCTGGACGAGCTGATACAAAAGACTCGTGCTGTGAGAAGCAGTCTAAAGAAGAATATGAAAATTATAGTACAACAGTCAATTTGCAAGTTGAGGCAGAGAATCTTAGTTTGGCTGGCGGATCTGCAAAGGATATACCTAAGAGTGATAGGTTCATTCGTGATGTTCCAGTACGTTTAGATGAATTCAAAAATAAAGCAATTAATCCCAAGGGAAAGCCTGCAATTCACCAAGCTGGCCTCAGAGTAGAGCCTGGTGGGAAAGAATATAATTTTGCTTCTGCTTCAAAGGGAGCTAAGGTCTTGGCTGTCAACAAGGAAGCAAAGGGGGCATCTAACATCCTGGGTAAAGACATGGACAAGTACCTTCGCAATCCATGCTCTGCTGAAAGAAAATTCGTGATCATAGAACTTTCTGAGGAAACTTTAGTAGATACCATTGAGATTGCAAGTTTTGAGCATCATTCCTCCAAGTTGAAGGATTTTGAGTTATTTGGTAGTTTGGCTTATCCAACCGAATCATGGGTTTTACTCGGGAATTTTACTGCCAAAAATGTAAAACAAGCTCAGAGGTTCACTCTTAAGGAGCCTAAGTGGGTGCGTTATCTGAAATTAATTTTGCTTAGCCATTATGGCTCAGAATTCTACTGTACTCTGAGTACTTTGCAAGTGTATGGAGTGGATGCTGTTGAGCACATGCTAGAGGATTTGATCTCTGTTCAAGATAATTTCTTTGCAACAGAGGAATCAACCGAGGAGCAGAGGACAATTGCTTCTCAGGTGACAAATTCTCAATTCGATGGTCTGCATCAAAATCTTGTTAAGGAAAGTGACAGTGGATTTGCTCCCGATGACTCTGCACCAAAACACAATGCTCCTGTCAATGACATGGGTGATCCAGTTGGAGAACTGCGGCAGCCGCCTGTCAGCAGGATGCCAGGGGACTCTGTTCTTAAAATACTAATGCAAAAGGTGCGATCACTAGATTTGAGTTTGTCTGTCTTGGAGCGATATCTGGAAGAGTTAAACTCAAGGTATGGGAGTATTTTCACTGATTTTGAGAAGGAACTTGCTGAGAAGGGTGCACTACTAAAAGACATAAGATCAGATTTGATGAATCTTGGTGATAAGAATGACATCATTGTAAGTGAATCATCAATGCCGTCATCCTTTTCTTGAGTTACTCAATGAATTAGCATCTGTGCTTTATTTTTATTTTTATGTTACATATTGTTGTCATTGCAGGGGAAAAACATTCAAGATATCATGTCTTGGAAATCACTGGTTTCCTCACAAATGGAAATTTTAGAGAGGGAGAACGCATTTCTCAGGTAACTGATGCTTACTTTGGATGCATATTGTTTATCCTTTTTGGTACTTGATAACTAGGTATTGCTTGGTATTTGCTAAATTGATTGTAGACAAAGCAGTTCATCAAGCCTGTTGAGGCCAGTAATTTCAAATCTAAGACAATAGCAGTGCAGGTTAATGAGTGTTAAGAGTTATGTTTCTAGTCCTACAAATTCCCGTGATGTTAACTGTAAAAGAGTTAGGCATGAATTCATAAGGACTAAACAACATTTGAGTGGTTTTGAATTTGGCCCAAAATAATTGTTGGCTTCTGCTGCCTCTGAAGCTTTGATGAGGGCCAATTATTTATCAAACTAGATCATGCTTCTTGATTTGAATTTTTTTTTTTAATCTATTGTGGGTTGTACTTTTAACTAAAAATAACTATATCTATGAACGTGCCAGCGCAGATATTCCTCATCATGGGATGGGTGGGTGGAATGCACTCATGCTAGTTGGGACACACCTTTGATCAAAGGGTTAAACTGAGTTGAGCCTAGTTGATCATCATGCTTACTTATGCTGGTCTTATCACAATTCACGAAGTCTAAGCACATACGAGTACCTAATTTCTTTGGCCAATTCAGCCTAGTTTAATTTTTTCTGGTTTGGGGTCTCTCACCTAACCCTAAGTTAGACTCGACATTAAAAATGTTGCCTGGCTTGCGTCAATGAGACAAAAATATTTTGAACACACCCATATAACAAGCTTATTACTCACAGACGGCACATGATGGTATCTTGTGTTACTTGTGTTTTTGTTTCTATTTATCATTTCTGCTTTATCTTCACCTCTTCCCTCTTAGTTTTCTCTATCTCTCTACACTTGCTGGGTTGTCTGTGTTGACTGCAAGCAAGCATGGAGAGTGTTCTTGTTCTGACAAAACGCTTATTGCTTTGCAGAATGACGGCAGAAAGGATGTTGGATAATCAGGTACACATGGAAAATAAGGAAATCATTGTTCTTTTGATAAGCTTGTTTTGTAGTGTATTAGCAACCATTAAGCTGTTTGTAGATACGACGAGAGTTGTATGTAGGGGAAAACAAGAATTCAAGAGGTTTTTGAGGACTAATTTTGCCTTGATTTTTGTGCTCTTAAGTTTTGGCACGATTGCAATCATTTCTTTGTTGTAGGGGAGATTTATGAACTAATTTGAGATAGATTTCTGCTGATACAGAGTTGGTTATCATAGTATGTTTGCTTTGCTATCTTTATTTTTCAGAAGCATACATTGAGATGAGCATGATCTGGGATCGGAATAGCTCTTCCAGATTTCTCTCTGTTTATTTTCTCAGAGCTTTAGCTCTGTTTCTTGTATATTCTAGATTGGAGCACCAAGTTTCTCTTGTATATTCTTCTTATTCATTACCTGCTAGCTAGTAAATCTGCTCCGAGTTATCATTTAATACAATCTGTGCCCGCAACTAAAGCTTCTATATACTGATACCCACATGGTTATTGATCATTTGATGATTCTCATGAGTAAATGAATTAATGAACTCAAAAGTACCTAATATAAACACACAGATCAATACATGCGTATTCTCATAAGAATTCAAATGGAAGATTGAACTTTGAAGGATGTCGGAAAATGATAAACAATTTAAATGCAATACATACTCTTGGGAGCATTCTATCCGTTTAATCTCGTCAACAAAAATTGCGAGGCTATTATGTACACACATGATCATGAGTTAAAAATGGGGAGATAGTTCTGTGAAAAGAGCTTTTAACAAATTACTACTGGAGTCGAGATATATCCTCACAAGTTACAATTAATTACTGTCAACAGTTTGATGATGGCTTTCACAATTAACCTCACCCATTCTCCCACAATTCTTCCTTCACTATCCTTTTGATCACCAGCACTATTACTTGAACACCAAGTTGCCTCAAAATTATTAATACTATCACAATCATCTTCATCTTCATCTTCAGAAAAATGGGTTGATGGCAACGCCGAATGTTCTTCTTCTTCTTCTTCTTCAGCAAGCAAATGTGGTGGCGTCAAGTCATCGTCTCGTTCCCATTCTTCAACATCCATGCCCCATTCAACATAATCCGCTCCTGTCATTGCTAGTGCTTCTAATGAAACCAACATCATTCATAGATCGCGCTAATTATATATGTTTTTTTAAATTTTTTTGGCAATACTTCTTTCAGAGCTACCACTTCTAATCTGATACAACTTTAAATTGGTGCATGCAGTTCCAAGTATTTATACACACACACACACACACATATATATATGTGCATATGTATATAGCAGGTAGATATGTACGTAACGTACCTTTGAATGGAGAAAAAGTAGTAAAGTACGCATTAGGCTACAACAATATTCAACTATTCTATTCCCCTCATAAAAAAATCACGGGTATAGCAAGTAATAATATCAAATGCAACGTCTTCTTCAAACTTCAAACTCAAGTAAAATAAAAATTTGAATTTTGAATCGATCGTACCCTAAAAAAAAAAAATTATTATTATTATTATTGTAGTAATTGAATAGCAAAATTCTCGTGATAATTGAATTGAAAAGTGCATGCGGATATTGTCATGACCAGCAACAATTTGATGATGTTGTATTGATCAAAGCCATGACGCAAACTTTTCCATTTCATGAGAATAATATTTTTAAAATCATTTACGTCAATCTATTAATTAATTCAAAAACTTACTACTGCATGTACATAATATAATCACCGGATAATGCGATGTAATCAACCTTGTTAAATGTAGACTGTTGTATTCGATTTTTCAATTTGTTCGATTGAATTATAATCAAGATGATGAAATTAATAATAATAATAATAATAATAATAATAATATGATGAAAAATAGTTATCAAAGAGAACTCACGAATAAAAGAAAGTACTATGTATGGTCAAACAAGACAGATTAGTTGACCATGCAAAATAATGATCGTAACTGTTTATTGAGCAAAATAATAAGAAGAAGAAGAATTATTGAAGCCTATGCTTATTATAGTCACCAATTAGTTCTATTACTACGAGGAAGTTATAATGCAATAGAGGTGAAATTATAAAATTATTGTTTTGAAATTATCCTTAGCGCTAGTGATATTGATGTAAAGTATGCACCATATTAATAATTAATGTCAAATCCATCATATAGATATTGATAAAAGAGATAGATATAGTTTAAAAAATTAGTACATATATGTAAATCATCTTAAATATTTAAATATTTGTTTTTTTTAATATTTTTCTCTCAAAGTAAATTCTATAAATATTAGCTAATGGTTTAATAACAACTCGAAAGAATAAATTATTATCCCAGATAAATTTAGAAAAATATTTTACTATATCCCAAACTTTTAATATAATAAAACATATACATTTTGTAGATACATATATATTGTTCCTAAGTGAAGATGAATTTCTTAAGATAAAATCAAGATAATTTATAATTTATTAAAGTTTAGAATTTATTTTTATTTATAACTAATCCAAATTGAACTCTTAATTTTTTATAATTACATGAAAATTATTCTTACATAAAATATTATTATAAAGAGACTATATTTTCCGCATCAAACTTTTTACATATGAGCCAGCCCAATCTATTAAACTTTTTACATAACGAGTGCAGCAAGTGATGACAAAAAATGCTAACGTCAAAAATGCTAATGGTTCGGATCTGACCAAGATCCACCCGATCCTAATAAGATTGGATCAAATTAGGGTAATTGGGTCGGTTTAAAATAGATTTGAATATCAATGTGCGAATTTAAGATGAATATGAAGCAACTAGATCCATATCCATATCCACTTACTTTAAAATTTAATGTTATTCTAAAAAGAGAAATTATCAGTCATATACACTTAAATGACATTCGTATCAAACTTGTGTGAACACTTTTAAAGTATATCACTCGTATACCCTAAGTTGACAAAACACTTCTACTGTCCACCAATCCATTAACTTTCGTTTGCAAGCGCTGACATCATAAGGGTAATCTAGTCTTTTAAGATTGACGAAACTTTAATTAAAAAACGACATGTCATCCCATTTACCTAATAAAAAATGACATGTCATATGATATATATTGATAAAAATGACATGTCATCCTATTTATCGGATAATTATTAATAATTGCTAAAAAAATATTTTACAACCGAATCTATTCCTCCAAAATTTAACCTAAATTTTTGAAAATCTACTCCTCCAAGCTCCAACTGGAAAATTTTATGGTATAATATGTATAATTGTAAATAATATGTTGTTAATAAATTTTTATGGTATAATATGAATATTTTTAATGGATAATTGTTAATAATATGTACCATTAATAATTCATTTTCTTAATAAGAAAAATGTTTTGTTAATAACAAAATAAAAAAATTGTGTATTGAAAATTTGTGTTAATTTTTGGGATAAATTTATCTTTTTAACTCATTTTGAGTTTCAAGGGCAAAATAGTTAATTTGCCATAATTCTGTTAACTTTTTAACGGAAGTTAACGGATTGGTGGATGGCAGAAGTGTTTTGTCAACTTAGGGTATACGAGTGATACACTTAAATAGTATTTACACACGTTTGATACGGGTGTCATTTAAGGGTATATAGTTGATAATTTCCCTTCTAAAAATTTCTTAACAATTGTGTAATTACAAATGATAATAAAATTTATTAATAGCAAATTAGTGGTATTTACAATATATTTAAAAATACTAAAACTTAAAGGTTAGTTTTATAAATGTAAATGATATTAAGACAAAATAATTAAGTGTAATTTAAAATTAAGGCAGCCGATCCTAATTCTTTTTTAAGTCTTTGAGTTTTCAATTCAACCTCTTTCTTTCTCTTCAATCTAATCTCTCTTCTCCACTCTATATGAATGCTTGAATCAATTCTTTAATTGCTAAGTAAATCTCTAAACTTGAGTTTCCTATTCTATTATTTTCTCATAACTTTATTCATGTTGTGTAATCACTAATCAGTAGTGGCCGTCTATCATAAAATAATTATGTTATTCATATATTTAATAAATATGGTCATAATAAAAATAATAGAACATTGAACACAAATCATATTTAACTTATATGTTATTATTTAATATTGTAAGAATGATGATGGGTGTGTGGTGGATATAGAGGTGGCCAACAGGCTGTGCTGTGCCGCCCCCAGGCCCATCAAGGGAAATCTTACGCATGCTCGTGCTCATGCCGTGCCGTGCCTAATTTTTTTTTTATTAGGCCTGGGCCAACTTGTGTCGTGCTCACACGTGTTGTGTCGCGCCTAGGAAAAAAAAAACCCCACTAAACTTTTTTTCTTTTTTTACCTTTTTAAAAAAAAGTCCATATTTAATAATAATAAATTAATAATAATAAAAAATTAATAAATTCAAATTTAATAGAATAAAAAATTCAAAACTCAAGTCCATATTCAATAATAATAAATTATTAATAATAAGAGAATGTACTATTAGTTACTAAGTCTGACTTTATGGTATTAGAATTTTTTTTAGTACTTAACAACAACGATAAAAATTATTTTTTTTAAGGATTAACTTAATTGTTAACTTGAAATTATATAGAGTCATATATCATAGTTTATAATAATATTAATACACAATTATAAAATTATAATATTTATAATTTTATTTATTAAAATCATGATATCAATTATTTATTTAATAAATTATAAAAAAATCAATTATATTTTTTTTTTGAAAATAAGGATTAAATAAATTTAAAAAAATTGAGCTAATATAATATATTAAAAGATTAAATTTCAAGTTATTTATAAAATCAAAAAATTTTAAATTTACTTCGATTAAAAAAATGAAACGAGCTTAATGCGTGCTTTTTCGTGTGCCCTACTTTGACCCATCTCTAATCGTGTCGTGCCGCTTGCTCTATCGAAACGTGCTCGTGCCGTGCCGTGCCTCGTGTCGTCCGGCCCATTGGCCACCTCTAAGTGGATATTAAATGGATGAAGTAGACATTAGAATATTCCATTGTTCTTATTTCTACAATTACTTTTGATGAATATTTTGTTATCTTTCTTATTTGTTTGTTTCGGTGCAAAAGCAAAAGTTACAATATTTATTAATGTTTTTAGACAAATTATATAATTTAATTGTTACCAATATATACTAGTATTTATTTTTCTTTCTAACAAAATTATTGTTATTTTATGATTGAGTTTTAAAATACATGACGGATATGGAGCGGATACGGATCTCAATTTTTATTATAGATAGAATTTAGAACATAGTAAATTCAACCGATATCTGACCCATTGCCATCCCTAATCATATATTCCGCCTCCATTACACGGCTTCCACCATTTGTCACGGTTTTCTTCCACTATTTCCTTCCATTCATACATCCTTCAACAATATTATGACCATGATACCCAGAAAGGAGAAAAAAAATAACGCTTCTTTCTGACCCTGAACTGAAGTAGTTCATACTTCATTGATCTTTATTTCAAAACTCTGCTGATAAATTACTGGCATCTGTTTCTCAAGTCTCAGCAGTATAGATTCTCAAAAAGTCATTTTCTAGCTTAGTGGAAATATGCAATTAACAATTACTGTACTATATATATGAACTGAACTGAATCTCCATCACCAAAAAGATGCAAGTTATGCATGTGACAGTAAAGGCATTCCGAAAAGCGCTACCCTTTAGAATTTGATGCCTAAAAATTTATGACACAAACTATGCTGTTGATGGAAATGAGACTAATGCCATGGCAATTTAACATCATGATACAACTTTATTTCTTCTAGTCATCAAAAGAAACAAAAAGAAATCAAATCCCTATACGATGCAAGTCTTTCAAAAGTAATCCAAAGAATTAACAAAATACAACAACAGTCGAATCACAAAACCCCACCTTTAATAATTTCAGTTACCAAAACCAAGTACGTTGCTATTAGCATTAGCTGAACCCGCCGTCCCCCAACACATCTTGCAAGCAAAAATCGTCGAATGAACCAAACCCATCAAGATCAAGCAACCCTTCAAATGATGATAACCCATCATCATCGATATCATCCACCATTTCATCGTCATCATCATCATCGCCAACAACAACAACATCCTGATCATGATGCTTCATTTTCTCATCCACCTCAACTTCAGGCATATGCCCTTCAAACAAGGCCACGTGTCCAAACAACTTATCCTTTCTCGAAAAGCTCGTCCCACACGAACACTTCCACCTGCTTTCCCCGCAGTTCTTGTAATGACTTCTCAGATCCGATACAACCGAAAAACTCTTCTTGTGGCACTTATCGCAGGAATACATTTTCGGACAATGACTCCTCTTGAAATGATTCTTCACGCATATCACTGACTTCAATGCCCGAAACTTTTTATGCTTCTTGTTTCGGTTACAACCATCGTACGGGCACGAAAATCTCGTTTTTCGCCCCGAAACGCTTCCCTTTTCGGGTTTGGCTAAAGCCTGCGGCGTCTTGAACTCGTCGCCGTGAGCTCGCATATGCATCCTCAAATTCGCATCCCGCTTGAACCCTTTACCGCAAATATCGCAAAAGTGGATGTGTTCAGCCAGCAACTCAACCGCATCTATCTCTACGATTTCGCAATCCGATTCGATATCATGCTCTGAACCGATTTCGGGGTTTTTGGGATCTGGGGGAAGCTGTTGAAGGGTTGGTTGTTGGGGCGAGCAGGCGAGCAAAGCGGAACCGTTGACGATAACTTGGTGGATGGCTGAGGCGATTTCCGAGGAGACCACGTTCATTTGATGTTGACTAATGAGAGTGTTTGAGTTTATCGATTCCAATAAGAACTGCTGCAGCGATTCCATTCTCGTGCGTACGGCCGAGAGATTCGTGAGCGGAATACGCGGGTCGGTGTATTGTACAGGATATTCCGGCCGAATCGGACGAGATTCGTCGAGATTTGACATTTGTATTCCGGAATTGCTAAAAACAACGGAGCGAGACAGAAACTGATTTTGATGATATTTCAGCTCTGTTGACCTGCATAATTATTTTATTGCGGCTAATTTCTTGGGACCTCCCATGACGTTTTACGTATTTACACTTAAATTTATAGCGTTATCATGTTAACAGATATGTACCCTACCGTTTGTACTTAAGTCCTATTTGAATATTGGCCTTAATAGAGATGGCAAAATCCGCATCTTGGTCCGGTTCAACTCCAAAAGATTTAGGTGCTCGAATTGCAGGTTAAACACGAATTACTTAATCTAGCTAAAATGTTTTAAAAATTCAAATACAAATCAAGGTTACGTGATTTGTGTGAAATGAGAAAAATTTGTGTGGGAGGCAATACATTAATGTTTTGTTATGTGATAGAGCAGCGGGTCTCAAAATAAAATCATAGATGAAAGTGGGTCTCAATTTTAATATTGAAAAGTCGATGAACCTTGTGATCCACTACTTTGTAGTAAACTGTCTCATGCCAAGTTGACGGAGTAATCCCACACAGATTCTTCTGCAAGGTAAGTGCATATGGCGACTGTCCTATGTTGCAACTAAGTTGGCTTTCATTTTGTATGTTTTCTAAAATGGAAATAGCATTATAAAGTTGGTCAGTCTAACTTGGTGTCTGCTACATATTTGGTTTTGCATGAGAATTGAGAAGATGCATAGAAAATAACTTGACGATGAAATTATTTTTTTTGAAATGTTTCAAAAGTTCAAAAGTTGAAGAGCTTGACACTATTTGTTGACGTTTGTACTTACGAAACCAAAAGGAAAATTGACGAAATAACATTACTATATAATCAAGGATTTACCTCTACTAATTTTTTCTTTCTTGGGCTTAATTGTAAATAAAATGACGAAAAAATAATTATAAAAGTTAATCTTACTAATTATAAAGTTTAATCTTTTCACTCATTAAATTATGAGAGACGGAAAAAAAAGATGAAAATGTTAATATTTGAATTCACTAATTTTCTCTCTATATCTTTTTTTTTAATTAAGAATTTTATTATTAAAATAATTTTTGATAAAATTGCTTAATTAACTATTTTTTCTCTTCTCATTCTCAATTCCTTATTTTCATCAATTTCTTCATGTATTTTCTTTTAATTGCAAATAAAAAATAATCAGTTTTATTATTGGCTATCATAAACTAAAAGATTCAAAATTCATCATTCAAAAATGAAAATCACCAAATTTTTTCAGTCATAAAAGTAATGAATATTAAAAAAATTAATCTTTACCAACAACAAAAGCTAGTGAATATCAAGAAAAGAAATTCTTAGATATAGAAAACATGAAATGGAGACTATGATATTAATAAAGGCAATATGAAAAGTAGAGGAACTGCGTAATTGTGAGATAGAGAGATTAGTGAAAGATAATTTTGAGATTTTAAAATTTTAATAATAAATTTATTTTTTAAAATTGGTGTAGACATAAATTTGGTGGGTTCAAATTGCCTCATAAAATAAATTTTTTTAAATAAAATAAATGATTAAGGAGAGGATCCTTGTCTATATATTAAATAATAAAAGTCTTGAATCCACTAACACCTCACCCTTGAGTGCATAGGTTCTATTCTCAACCTTA
This sequence comes from Citrus x limon, assembly GCA_034663535.1. Classification (NCBI taxonomy): domain Eukaryota; kingdom Viridiplantae; phylum Streptophyta; class Magnoliopsida; order Sapindales; family Rutaceae; genus Citrus; species Citrus x limon. The sequence continues at coordinate 29,476,259 of CM067997.1, forward strand.
TTTGAGATTCTTTTTTCTCTTAATATAATTAGATAAGAGTAGATTTCTCTTCCACAAATTTGTGAACAGAGAAAACGTATCCCTCTATTAAATTAATAAGATAAAAATCTAGGTTGTGCCACATAATACAATTGATAGTTTTGTAGACATCTAATTATAAATATATCAAAACCAAAGTTTGATTTTAACATATTAGATTGCCAAAAGAGAGTAAAATTGAGAATTTAGTTTACATAATGTGAAAGTAAAGGGAGACTATGTAGTCGTGAGATAGAGAGAAAAAGATTAGTGAAAGATAATTTTGATATTTTGAGATTTTGAATTTTTTTATAATGAATTTATTTTTTAGAATGAGTATAGGCATAAATTTGGTGGGTTCAAATAGCTTTTTTTTTTAAAAAACATAAGATAAAGGAGAGGATCCTTGTCTATATGTCAAATAATAAAAGTCTTGAGTCCATGACACCTAACCCATGAGTGCATAAGTAGGGATGGCAATGGGGAGGGGAGGGGAGGGGACCAATCTCCCCATACCCATCCCCGATATTTTGCATATGTCCCCGTCCCCTCCCCGTCCCCGTCAGAATTGCTTGAGAGAATCCCCATCCCCTCCCCGAATAATAACAGGGGATCCCCGAGGGTCCCCGGTCCCCGAATAATTAATAGTCTAATGCATTTTTTTATTTTCGATTTTAAATTAATCATATTAAAATAAAAAATTCAGATAAAAATAAAGTTCAAAATATATCTTACATTAATATTGATCCATTACAAAGTCACATTCAAAATATAAATTATTAAAATAATTATCTTTGTCAATGACTCAATCTTTATAATCCTACAATGAAAAGAAAAAAATTATTTTTATATCAGCAATAAAATAAATGAAATAAATGTATATACTTAATTAATATTTTTAATAAAACTATTTACCTCCTGCTCCTCCTGTTCTTCCTCGAGAAATGTGGCAAATTGAGAGATAGCCTCAGATTTCAAACCTAAAACAATGAAAATGATATAAGTAACGTAACTTATAAATGCAAATATTAATAACTGTATAATATAATTACAATGTAAAATAAACTCATACTACTATTGTAAGCTCGTAACCAACTTTGACAGCACATTAAGGCCTCCAATGTGCTTGGATGAAGTTTGTTACGGTGTGGGCTCACAACTCTACCACTGGTGCTAAAAGCTTATTCAGAAGCAACTGTTGTAATTGGAATTGCCAAAATATCTCTAGCAATTCGAGCTAATGTAGGATACCTATTAGTATTTGTCTTCCACCAACTCAAAATATTAAAATCTTCCATCCGGGGTATAACTTTCTCATCCAAATATGAATCTAATTTATCTGCAACAACCGCACAATCTCCATTGTTTACATAATCATCAAAACCTGTCATCCATTTGGTTGCTTTCTTATAAGAATCCCCTGTAGATCTAGTAGAAGAACTACTACCAGTATAATCAAAGCAATAAACAGTTGGTGAAAACTTCAATTGATACTCTTCCACTAATTCCCGGCAAAGGGTGACCACTTTCCCAACATACAACTCTTTAACACCACCATAAATCATAGAAAAGTAATATTCAATGAACTTCTTTTTATACCTTGGATCAAAGATACATGCCACACCCAAAATTCCACTCATATCTTGCCAATATTTATAATTTTGTTATTTATTTATTAGTAATTTTAAAAATAAAATTAAAAATTAAAATGGAGAAATGGGTAGGGGATGGGGATTCCACCTCATCCCCGTCCCCTCCCCGAATAAAAAATTGGGTAAAAAATTATCCCCGTCCCCTCCCCGAATAAAAAATTGGGTATAAAATTATCCCCGTACCCTCCCCGAATGGGGAATATCCCCGAGGGTACCCGTCCCCGTGGGGATTTTTGCCATCCCTATGCATAAGTTCTATTCTCAACTTTGTATTGATATTTTTTTTTTCTCTCTCTCAATATAATTAGATAACAGTACATTTCTTTTCCACAAATTTGTAAATAGAGTAAATGTAGTCCTCTATTAAATTAATAAGAATAAAAATCCAGGTTGTGCCACACTATATAATTGATAGCTTCATAGATGTCTAATTATAAATATATCAAAACTAAATATGATTATAATATGTTAGTATTGACACAAAAAAAAAAAAAAATCTCATTCACATATTCTAAAGTAGGCTCCTGGGATACGAGACCATATTTTTAATGGGCCTAAGAAATAAGAATATGCAATGAGTTGGTAAGAGGTAACATTTAATCTCTTATTATATCTCAACACCTCCTAATTGTCAGTTAATTCCATTAAAAAATTTAAACTAATCTTCATCTCTTAACATACTGCACCTAATCCCGAATTTACCCTATTATAATTTTTATCTTTTTTTCTAAGCGCCCACCACATAAAACTTATAAATCTATTTCTTTTAATAAAAAAGCACTCATAATAAAAAAAATCTTATAATCACTATATCTCTCTTTTTTTAAAAAAAAATTTTATCCATCGCTACCATAACCATTAAATAAAAAATTGAAACTTCTTCATAATCTTCAATTGAGTATTGTAAATTTATTTTTCCATGATTACAAAAATATAATATACAATATTTGAGAAAAAAATAATAATTTAAAAAGTTGAAAGAAATTAAATTAATTAGGTGTTATAAAAATTATTTAATTTTTTAAGTCATTTCATATAATGATAAAATGATTAGTGGAGAGTGATGAGATATAATGAGGGGCTAACTATCATAACTCTCCTTTCGTGCGGTGAGTGGAAATGTGGAATGAATGTATCTGGACTCCTGCACCATGTCCCAAGATGTTCGTTTCCTAAAACAAGCCCAAGCCCGAGGAACTTGTCATCAAATTCAACTGCTATTTTATTTTATTTTATTTTTTCCTTCTCACAATTCCTGACAGAAAAAAGTAAAATAATTAATACTTTTTCCTACGAATAATTAAGCACTTCTTGGCCTTTGATAGCTACAACTAAAAGCACTTCGGCACCGTTGTAATGTCTCTGAACTTTTGTTAAAACTCTTAGATAATTGCGCATCGTGGAGGTGATATACAAAATCCTAATTAAGAAGTTCACAGTTATCAAAGTTTATTTTTCATTTATTCCATTAAAAGAAGGTATTATTTCTGCAATAAAATTTGATTGACAGATTTAGATTCAACAAATTTTTTTAAATACTGATTAATCATCATATTACTGTATTACACAGATATTTATAACTGCTATTATAGCAAATATATTACACTGATATTTACAATAAGAAATACATGATTGAGACTTATATTATTACATTGAATTCTGTGAAGTACATATCCAGATAAATAATTCCTTACAGAAAATGAATGTCCATACTCCACTCGTATTGCACGAGAAAGAAAAAATTTTTAAAATATTAAACAAATAAACACGTTAGCCCTCACAAATACTTTTGTAGGGGCTTGAACCGCTGCACTCACAACCGACCAAAGCCGAAGTGGCTAGATTCAACAAATTAACTGGGACTGTGAGAGAAATTATTGGATTTACGTAAGGGAATTGTATTTGATTTAACTGATCATGGCCAAATATTCAGTTTTTCGACAGTTGGACTAGTTTGACCGCGGTATGCCGGTATTAGAAACTTTCAAGGAGGGCAAAATTGGAATTACGGTGTTGCCTCTCAAGGCTGAAGCAAAGTAATGTCGCAGTTAACCAACAACAACAGTTAATTTTCGAAGATCTGCACAAAACAAACACAAGCAGCAACACGCAACGTTTCCCTTTCTATTCTCCCTGTGCCGAGTGCGTGATGGATTTTATCCTTCTTCTTCTACACTGAAATTGGGGGAAAAAAAAAGGAGAAAGAAAGAAAAAACCCTAAAATCTTCAATCTGGTTGTAAAGTAAAAAAAAATATGCGTTAATTAAGAGTGATTTTGTTTATTATAAGAATAATATCTTCTTTTCGAGAGAAATTGGGAATTGGAATCGATAAAGAGACATAGAGCGAGACGGTGTAAATTGTAATGGCGGAAGAAACAAGTGGTGGATTGGAAGCCACTAATGGAGTGGGATTGTCATCAATGGACTCAACGGAGTCAAGGTGGGTGTTCCAAAACGACGACGAATCGGAGATCGATGAGGATGAGGATGAAGTAGAGGATGGCGATTCCGGACATCGCACTGGAGGCGATTCCGAAGACGAAGACAATGGCGAACAGCGCCTGATTCGCACTGGGCCCCGCATCGACTCCTTTGATGTCGAAGCTCTTGAAGTCCCCGGCGCTCTACGAAATGACTATGAGGTGCTGCTGCAATCTGCATTGTTTTCTTTCTCTTTCGCCAATACTACCACTGCTACTTTGATGATTATTTTCAATTGTGTGACCCCTTGATCTATCATCACATCTCTGTGTTCCTGTAATTTTTATTATGTTATGTTTTGATTTTTGTAAGTGTAACTACAGGAATTTAGTGTGGGAAGGAAAATAATACTCGCTTTTCAGACCCTAGGAGTTGTCTTTGGTGATGTTGGAACGAGTCCTTTGTATACCTTTGATGTGATGTTCAGCAAGGCACCTATTAATGATAATGAAGACATTCTTGGGGCATTGTCTCTCGTCCTTTATACCTTAATCTTGATTCCGCTCGTGAAGTATGTCTTTGTTGTTCTTTGGGCCAATGACGATGGTGAAGGTATGCTGGATGTAGTAACTTATTAACTTCCTTTTTTAATTTTATTTTCATCATCTCTTCAATTCTGATCTATTGAATGTGTGTGTGAACCCTACTTTAACTCTTTGCAGGTGGTACTTTTGCATTGTACTCGCTGATTTGTCGTCATGCTAAAGTCAGTCTTCTCCCAAATCAGCTTCCTTCTGATGCCCGTATATCAAGCTTCAGACTTAAGGTGCCATCCCCTGAACTTGAGAGATCACTAAAAATCAAGGAAAGACTCGAGACTTCACTGACTCTTAAAAGGCTGCTTCTGATGTTAGTGCTAGCTGGTACTTCTATGGTGATAGCTGATGGGGTTGTTACGCCGGCAATGTCAGGTTTTTATTTTATTTTATTTTATTTTTTCTCTCCTTATGCTTTTTGCTTTTAGCAGCGCCACAAGCTATATATAAGGAAATATGTAGTCTTGACGGATTTCTGTATTTGTGCTTTGGTCTTTATATGTTTATTTTCTACATGCAGTAATGTCTGCTGTTGGTGGTCTAAAGGTTGGAGTGGGTGCAATTAACCAAGGTAATCTGATATCCTCAACCGAATCTCTGGTGTAAAATTCTGTCTTGTTCAATTATTTATTTGCCCCTCTTTTCCTGATTGAGCTTCTTTTGATCTTTCATCTGCAGAATTTAGTTAAGGCAAACTAGCTACGTTATTGAGTTGATTATTTTTGCTTCCTCTTTTTCTATTTTTGATGCAGATCAAGTGGTGATGATTTCAGTTGCCTTTCTCGTAATTTTGTTTAGTGTACAAAAGTTTGGGACAAGCAAAGTGGGAATGGCTGTAGGCCCTGCATTATTTGTATGGTTTTGCTCTCTTGCTGGCATTGGAATTTACAACCTTGTCAAATATGACAGCAGTGTCTGGAGGGCATTTAATCCCGTTCACATATACTACTTCTTCAAGAGGAACTCAACTAAGGCCTGGTATGCCCTTGGGGGCTGTATTCTTTGTGCAACAGGTAAAATAGCAATCCAGATGAAATTCTTGCTGTATTTTGTCGTATGCATATGATTTTTAAATTGATTTGTTGCATTGAGGGACATTTCATCACCTATGCGGCATTTCTTAATTTTTGATTACTCTGGCCACCGGAGCCCTGTGAATTTTAACTTAAGGGCCTGCTTCTGATGATGATCTTAAAAGGAAACTTAATTTGAAGAGAATATTTATAGGAGTGATTTTTTTTTTGCATCAACTACTCCAATTTTTGTCTCTAAGCAGAAACTAACAGAGTTAGTTTTCATAAAGACATAAATTCATGTTGGAAACCTGGATCACCAAGATTGAAATGTAATGGAGCCCGGTTTTAAGTTAGAACATGGTGTCAATATCAACAAGGACAATTTGGAAAAATCTTATGACTGGTTTGGCTAGATTTCAGTCTTGCCACTCTCCAAGTCTATACTGGTAATACATTGTTGTGCCAAGCACGAGCTGCAATATTTGTGCATCCACTTATGACAAATATGTCGGACCAATATGTTGCCAAATATTCTCCATGTGAGCTGATGTTTTTCTAGTTGCATATTAACACGGTATGGACTGATGCACTAATGTGTCTGATGAACAATCAATGCTAATATGAAGAGTGTTTGCATGTTTTGCAATACGATATTGAAATATGAAATTGATGGTTGAAAACATGAATCCTAAACCATCTCTTTCACCTTTACAATTTCTGCTTATTGATTTCATTTCAGGTTCTGAGGCAATGTTTGCAGATCTTTGTTATTTTTCAGTGCGGTCGGTTCAGGTAATTATGCCAAAAAAAAAAAAACAAAGATGGATTAAGCATTGTTACACTTTTTTGCTGATTTGTTATATCTCAGCACTTTTGCTGCTGCTCTTTTCTTTAGTGGCGTTCTGATAGCTGCATCTCTGATTCATCTGATAGTGGTTGTTTGCAGCTTACATTTGTGTTTCTCGTTTTACCTTGTCTTCTGTTGGGTTATCTTGGTCAAGCAGCTTACCTTATGGATAACCATGCTGGAGCTGAGCAATCTTTCTTTTCATCAATTCCTAGTAAGCTTCACTTGTTATCTCCGCCAATCAAGAAGATCCATTCATTGCTTTCAAAATGGGACAAATTTTTGCAGTTATAGGATTTTTGATTTCCTGATGTATTTCATGGGATCTTAGATATTATCTGTGATGCAGGGATTTCTTAGTCTTCCTCGTCATTTTGGGATTATTTTCTTATTATCTTCTTGAAGCAGGAGGTCTGTGTTAAGCAATTCTTCTATGGCTGCAGGTGGTGCTTTCTGGCCTGTCCTTCTCATTGCCAACATAGCTGCACTGATTGCCAGTCGGGCGATGACAACAGCAACATTTTCATGTATAAAACAATCAACTGCTCTTGGTTGTTTCCCTCGTCTTAAAATCATTCATACCTCACGAAAATTTATGGGTCAGATTTATATCCCAGTCATCAATTGGTTTTTGTTGGTTGTTTGCCTGGTGTTCGTCTGCTCTATCTCAAGCAACACTGAGATGGGAAATGCATATGGTACTGCTTCCTCCTTTTTTTTTTTGGGTTCATAATTTTTGTATGCATCTTGTTTTATACATTGTTGGTGCTTTGATTTTGTTTACTTGCAAATCCTATCTTCTGCAAATTGCCAATTGTTTGTGTTGATGTGGGATCTTGAGGGATGCTTCAACTTGCTGATATTCCAGACAATATTTTCTGTTTATTGTAAATTCATGAACCATACTATTTCCTTGTCCAGACTTCTACCTGTTGATGCTAGATTTAGCAGTCTGCTTTGGTTTGATTGTTACCTTGTTTATGCAAGGGGCTTGTTTTGTGTATCCAACAGTACATACATGTATGTCTCTCTTTTGCATATTTGTTTATCGGAGGGGAAAAATGTGTTTGACACTTTTTTCTGATAGTTTACAGTTACAGATTCACTGACCATGATTTTATCTTGGTTACAGTGCACAAATTTGTCTGTTCATAGAAGTACTTGATGTTAGTTTAGCTTATTGCTAAAGACTTGGTCAAATATTGCATATCTCATTTGGAAGAAAATAGTTATGAACTCTTAATACTATCAAATGATTCATTTTCTTTTTTAATGCAACTAATTAGTATATGGGAGTGGAGATAAGGTTAGTAAAATGGGAGGATAGATGGTTCAAGTTACTGTATCAAGTGAATGAGACAACAGTTTATTTTTATTTATTTATTTTTTTAAAGAAGCTAACAGTGATGAACATATTATCTTTTCCCTATATCATTATAACTATTCAATGTTTGACAAAAGTGCTGTAGTTATCAAAGTTTAACTGATTGAATAAAAGAAACATAATCTTGGTAAGCTGGCTTTAGGCAAACTCCAGCTCGTTGACTGCCAAGAGATGGTTTAGCAAGCTATTGGATGCATCGGTAAATTGTCATGACTTTGAAGCTAGTTGGGTGGTACCTTTTCTTTTATTTGTTTCTAAGTACTTGTTTATGTGAATGGGGGAGAGAGCCTAGTTTTTCTTACATTTTGAACTTTAAGCAAATGATAGATGTTTATTTTTCGTTGATTGTAGTTGCTTTAGCTGCCATGATGAGTAGATGCTGTCTGTTTGTTGATATCTACTAAACAGATTGTTCTATTGTCTATGCCTTATGGTAAGTTTGTCCAAATAATTTCTTTATTTTGTGGTCTTACACAGAAATTATGGACAAGTTGTGCCATCTTTATAAGATGGCAACTAGACCTTGTCACTAAACTGAATGCATGAGTGGATCTTGATATTGATTCTTCTTTTTTATTCTCCTTTTTTGTTTCTTCTCTTTTTTTTCCTGTAACATATACAAGAATATAAATTAATGATATGAATTCTTTTAACAGGTATTGCTGAGCTGGGAGTCATGATGATGACAACAGTTTTGGTGACAATTGTTATGCTTCTTATATGGCAGATAAATATTGTTATTGTGCTGAGTTTTGTGGTTGTTTTCTTGGGGATTGAACTGACATTTTTCTCTTCAGTTTTGTGGAGTGTTGGAGATGGTAGTTGGATAATTCTGGTTTTTGCCATAATTATGTTTTTTATAATGTTTGTCTGGAACTATGGAAGCAAGCTTAAGTATGAAACTGAAGTTAAGCAAAAACTGTCTATGGATTTGATGCGGGAATTAGGCTGCAACCTAGGGACAATTAGAGCTCCAGGAATTGGTTTGCTTTACAACGAGCTGGTTAAGGGAATACCCGCAATCTTTGGCCATTTTCTCACCACTCTTCCAGCAATCCACTCGATGATTATATTTGTGTGTATAAAGTATGTTCCAGTTCCTGTAGTGCCTCAGAGTGAAAGGTTCCTCTTCCGTCGAGTCTGCCCCAAAAGCTACCACATATTTCGATGCATTGCCAGGTAAATGCTCAATTCCTGCAAGTTTAGAGCTGTTGTTTTCTGTATGAGTGTGTCTTTCACATGCTTGTACAGATTTAATGATATGGAGAAAGGAATTTGCTGTTAAATATTAAGTGGCTAACTGTGCCTCTCCTTTGTTTACTTGCTCCCATATATCTTTGTATTTTTTTAAAAAAAAATTATTATTCAGTCCAAGTGAGTACCTGTGTTATATATATTACATTCATGGGATGATAGTATTTTTCCCTTCTTCAAATAGTACTTTTCCCTTCTTCAATCTTTGGCCTAAATATTGAATTTTACTACTTGTAACAGGTATGGCTACAAAGATGTTCGCAAAGAAAATCACCAGACATTTGAGCAGCTGCTGATTGAGAGCCTTGAGAAATTCATTCGTCGGGAAGCACAGGAACGGTCATTGGAGAGTGATGGAGACGATGATATAGACTCTGAGGATGATTTATCTTGCTCGAGAGTTCTCATAGCACCTAATGGAAGTGTCTACTCACTTGGTGCTCCTCTCCTGGCTGAATATAAGGAAAAAAATGAGCCCATTTCGCAACCAAGCACCTCCGAAGAGGTGAAGCCTGAATTGCCTGCAGACTCTGAACAGAGTCTGGAAAGGGAGCTGTCTTTTATTCGCAAGGCTAAAGAGTCTGGGGTTGTTTATCTTCTCGGTCATGGAGACATTAGAGCAAGAAAGGATTCATGGTTTATTAAGAAGCTAGTTATAAATTACTTCTATGCTTTCTTAAGAAAGAATTGCAGAAGAGGGATTGCAAATCTTAGCGTACCCCACTCGAATCTCATGCAGGTTGGAATGACATACATGGTTTGATGGTTGATTCTGATTTTAGAAAATTGGCAAATCTGAATCACTATATGGGCATTTAAGGTTTGGAGGGTCTTTACCATGGCATTCTCTGCTGCTCCTGCAAGGCACACCCATGACCTTACAAAGCTTGTTTACCTCTTTTTACATATAATGCCCGCCCATTTAGACCTGCCAATCGTCGAAAGTTTTCCTCATTGATCAGGAAGTTTTGCAGTTTTATCTCATATTGTCTTTCATGTGTTCATTTTAACTGTTCCGACAGGTGCATATGAAATTGCCTCATGTAATTACCCATTGGAATCGATGTGAATGTGATTTTCCACAAAATGTAGGTCCACTTGGGAAGATCTGTTCTTAATAGACTTTCTTATAGCCTAGCTATTCCGAGTCCGAGCACACAGAGTTGGTAAAATAATAGCATGGGGCTTGGGACCAAGACGTAATATTTTTTTTTTGTGAGTTCCAGCGATGTGCAGTTTGGCTGGCTTCCCCTTTCAAATTTCTTGAAAAATGAACTCACATTTGCAAACTTGATACGTCTTTCAAACGGACAGCTTGAGGAAGTGAGATAAGGCGTCAAAATGCGTATTGTTATTTGCTAGTGATCAACAATCAAACTCTAAAATTGGCTAGCGATATTTTTGTTATAACTAAAGAAAATTTTTTGGCATAAAACAAAATACTTCTAGTAGCTTGTTATTTGTTACTAGCGTATTATTCATTAGCTTTTTGTTATTGATTATTTCACAAACTAAGTATCTTACAGGTGCAACAACGGGTGGAGGGATATCAATTTTTTAATATGGGACTTTTCTCTTCACAAAATATGAAGCCACCATTTAGACCAATTCTTCTTGGATTTATCATTTTGTTACTACAGAATTCTTCTGTGAAAGATACGCTCCCTCTGATGAAATGTCCTCGCAAAAATCATATATCAAATTTAATTTATTATGCATATCAATACAATGGACTAACTTCTCAAATATTGATTAGGGCAAAGCATTAGTAAAAATATTAGTAAAATTATTAGTGGAGCGTATTCGCTTGACATCAATTTTCAATTTTGGTGAAATGTATTTAGTTTTATCTCCCTTGATGTATTCTCCTTTAATTTGAGTAATAAAAGCAGTATTGTCTTCATAAATAATTGTTAGAACATTTGTTGTGGAAGTCAAATTGGACGTGCTTTTAATATGATAGATAAAAGGCCGCAACAAAATACACTTTATGCTTGCTTCATATAACTCAAGGATCTCGAAGTGATTAGAGGAGGTGGCAATGAAAGTAAGCTTAGTGGATCATCATGAAATTGTCGTGCCAATGTAAGTGAAAACATATCTTGTCTGTGAATGGGCTTTATAGAGATCAAAGAAGTAGCCTGCATCTGTATAACTAATAAAACTAGGATTCTCTGTTGGCTCATTTAAATAAAATAACCCTAAGTTCCTTATTCTGTGAACGTATTGGTAGATATATTTGATGTCATTCTAATGTCGTCGTGTTGGTGCTGAGCTAAATCTCACTAAAAAATCTAAAGAAAATGCAATGTCTTGTCTTGGACATTGAGCTAGGTACAATAAAACACTAATTACAATTAGATATGGTACCATTGGATCAAGTATCTCTTCATCATCCTCTTTAGGGCAAAATGGATCCATTTAGGATCGAGAGACTTAACAACTATATGTTTGCTTAGCGAATGAGTATTATCTATATTGAAAAGTTTTAAGATTTTTTCAATATTAGAATATTGATGGATAAGAACTTTGTTTATTTTTTTGCTTAAAATACAAGTTGAGACAATATTTTTATTTTCTCTAAATCTTTCATTTCAAATTGTCTCTTTAAATATTCAACTGTTTTTAGAAGCTCTTTGAGAGTTCCAATTAGATTCATGTTATTAATATAAATTGCTACAATTGCAAATTCATATTCAGATTTTCCAATGAATGCACATGGGCAATACGATCCTTTTTATATCCTTCTTTAGTCAAATATTCACTTAAATGATTGTATCACATGCGTCCTAATTGTTTCAGTCTATATAAGGACCATTGTAGGTTGATTGAACACAAATTACGATCCTTTTATTTATACATTTCAGCATTTAAAATCCTTATAGGATTTTTATGTAAATATTAGTGTCAAGTGATCCATATAGATATGCAGTCATTACAACCATAGGACGCATGTTCAATCTTTCTGAGATTGCTAAACTAATTAAAATCGACACGTAATAGTATCCATCACTGGATAATACATTTTCTTATAATCAATATTAGGTCTTTGCGAGAAACCTTGTGCAACTAGTCACGCTTTGTATCTAGTGATTTCATTGTACTCATTATATTTCCTTACAAAAATTCGTTTATATCCAACGGGCTTGACATCTTTAGGTGTCTGGACAACAAGCCTAAAAATTTCTTGTTTAGCGAGAGAAGTCAATTCTACTTGAATTGCTTCTGTCCCTTGAGACCAATCATGCCTTTGTTTAGACTCACCGATATTTTGGGGCTCAAAATCATTTGTAATGTCAATAGCTATTGTAAATGAAAATAAATTTTCGATGCTTATTTCATTACAATCTCATATTTCCTTTGTATAAATACCTTTTTGGGAGTTATTGTCTCTTCAATCACTTGTGCCTTTTCTGGGACTATGAATTCATTTAGAACTGGTGATTCAGACAATGTAGGTATATTTATAACTCAAGCACTACTTTTAATAGGATCTTGATTTTTTATTCTTCTCTTCTAGGAAAAATTATCTTTAGAACCAAGTGGTCTACCATATTTATGTAATAAATAACTCATTGGCTACTTTTACACTTGATCGTTCAACAAGGACAATCACTCAGGCTGCTGTATTAACAGTAGGAATATGTGACTTGGTTACTTTTGTTGTATTCGTAAATCCATCTAGTAATTGATTTGCAAATTGCTGTAGATGTATTATTCTTCGTACTTCATCTTCATATTGACTAGTACGAAGATCTAAATGAGACGAAGTAAAATTTTATTAGGAAAATTTATGGCTTACTTTAAGAGGCTTTGTATTCGCCAATGATTGAAAAGTTGTCTCATCAAAGTGGCAATCTAGAAAATGTGCAATGAAAAGATACTCATTAGGGATTCAAGATATCTAATAATTGAAGATGAGTTGAAGAAAGCATAAATTCCTAAACGTCTTTAAGGTCCCATCTTTGTGCGTTAAAGGGTTATATAGGAACATGCACATCACAACCAAAAGTGCGTAGACGAGGAATGTTAGGTTGTTGACCAAATACAAGCAATAATGGAGAATATTAATAATAAGCAGTGGGTCTAACATGAACTAATGCCGCAACATGTAAAATAGCATGACCCCCTGTAGATATTGGTGATTTTGTACGCTAAAGTAAAGTTATTGCAATTAATTGCAACCGTTTTATCAATGATTATATCAATCTATTTTGTGTATGTATATATGGAATTGAATATTCAACATCAATACCAACTGATATACAATAGTCATCATATTTCTTAAATATAAACTCGCAATCATTCTCTAGACGTATGGTTTTGATTGGATACTCTGAAAATTTTGCCCTTAATCTTATAATTTAGGCAAGTAATCTTACAAATGCAATGTTCAGTATGAACAATAGATAGACATGTGACCACTGTGTAGATATATCAGTCAAAACCATAAAGTAATGAAATAGTCCACTAGGTGGCTGGATTAGTCTACATATATCTTTTTGAACTATGTGTAAAAACAACGGAGATTAATGACCAATTTTAGAAAGGGATAGTCTAATCACAACTTTTCCTTGTGAGCAAATGGTACAAACAATCCCATTGGACAATAAAATCTTCTGGTGTTTAATAGATATCTATAAAAATTTGCAATAATTTTACGCATCATTGTAGATCTCGGATGTTCAAGGCGATCATGCCACAATATAAATATTTTTAGACTTGTGAACTTCTAGTTCATCATAATATAGCTTTGAATTGCATTTATGATTGCGTAATATAATCTTGGTGAGAATGCTTTGAGCTTTTCTAATATGTATTTCTTCCTTGAGACAATTTTTAGTAATGCAGAGATGTTCTGCTTTATTTTCATTTAATGTCATAATATGATATCCATTTTGGCAAATATCTTTAAAGCATTTTGGATTATTAGTTTTGTTCCACTTGTTAATAAGAGGATAGCTCTTCTAGAGCCTTCTAATAGGTCTACAAGACCAGATATAGCATTTAATTTTTTGTCGAGTAATTTTATTTCCAAGAAGTATTTTTTATCTTAAAGAATGGTTTGTATGATTTCACTCTTAGCCAAGCATACATCCTAAACTTTTGATTCCAAAATAGATAATTTCTTTCTAAAATCCGTAATCCTATATTAAACAAAAGTTTATGTTAGACATCAAGATTAGATATAAAAAAAAGAATACAAAAGTTGAACATATTAGTAACTTAATAATTATAGCATAATAATAAAGCTTAATTAATGTAGACATTTTTATCATTAATTAAATGGTCGATTTTACCACTTGTATCTTCAAACAAGTCAGAGATATCAAGGTAAGTTAGGTCAACAAGATCTGAGTTATTGACTAAATTAGTCTCAATTTTTCTTTTTCCTTTCTTGAATGCTTAATAGAGGTCTACTAATGTTTGTTTGTACTGTAGATATGCAACTAATGTCTTTTTCCTCCATATCAATAACAAATTTGTTCATCATCATATCTAACATTTTTCCCTCATGCATCATTTTCTTTACTATGCCTCTCACAAATGTTTCATTTTTTGTGGCGACTATTTCTGTTGTTCAGCTGTCCTGAAAGCTTATGAAGACCATAAAGTTAATTACCATGACCTTTTTTGCCTCCTTGATTACATCCACTATTTATATGTGTATTTGCATTCGCTTCGGAGAATGGTTGAGAGCCAATTAGACTTATTTGATGATTTTTTGTTAGAAGCCTATTGTTTTGTTCAACAATTAAAAGAAATGTTATCAACTCAAAGTATTTACTATATTGATGGTCTTGGTGTTGTTGTAGGATAACATTTGATGTATGAATAGTAAAAATTGTCTTTTAAAACATATCTTGATCATTAATTTTTTCACTGCACAATATTAGTTCTGAAGTGATGCGGAGCAGAGCAGAATCGTAGTTAGAGACTATTGCATAGTATTGTAACCTCAGGTTTAGCCACTTGTGTCTAGCTTGTTGAAGGAAAATATCATTTTGGTAGTCAAATATGTTCTTGAGGTTATTCCACAAAATTAATGGATCCTCTACCGTCATATGTTGAGTTTTTAGGCTCTAAAATAAATGACGGTGAAGGAAAATCTTTACTTTTGATTTTTTTTTTTTTCCTATGAAGATGTTTCATGTTCTTCCTTTATAGTGCCTTTTAGGCGCATAACTTCAGGTGCTTTTTCGCATCTAACACTTAAGAAAGACAATTTCTTCTAGAAACTTCAAGAACGGGGATTTGTAGAATCCTGAAATTCGTCATTTTAAAAAACCTTGTATTAATAATCAAAGGAAAAGAAATATGTATCGCAATATAAATATTAAATATGTAAATATAAACAAAAATATAAAATATGTAGAAATCTCAAGTTTTAATTTTTAAAATCATAACTAGAACTTCAAGTTTTGATTTTTAATAAGATCAAAATTTGAAGTTCTCATTACCTCATTTCCATTGTAAACTTCAGGGTACAACAATAATATTCAAAGGCAAATATGTGGAAAAACAAATTTTAATTTATTCTTTTTATAGGAGGTTAAACAAACATATAATCAATTAAATTAAAAATGTTTTATTAAAATAATAATAACATATTAACAAAATGATAACAATGTAGGCAATATTATAAAACCAACCATATAAATTAAAATTATTATAAAAAATTAAATTAATAACATAATAAACTAATAATAAAAATATGATAATAAAACATAAAAGAAATAAGTGTAGACAGAAATAAATAATAAAAATTAAACGGCCCACGTGTTATAAATAAAGAAAATAATTTTAGACTAAATAAAAGTATTTTAGTATCTTGTTAATAACTTGTTGTTACTGTAAGCTTTTTATTATTGATTAATTTACAAACTAAGCAACTCTTTTAGGCAGAATTAAGGATAAGGCTAAATTTGTAAAATACCATTTGGTAACGTTGGGAGTCGTCTACCCCGACCCCCTCTCTCAGTAGCATGAGCGGTTTTTCAGAGTCGTACACTGATACCGTTGATGATCAATCCAAATAGAAAGTAAGGTACGGTTTCGCCTTATTTTATGTTATTATTTTATTTTTGGTTTTATTTATTTTGAAGGTTTAGGGTTTGAAGTTAGAAAAGTTTTCTTGTTTTTTTTTTCGATATTGGACACCAAAGTTCATCCTTTTTCGAATTCGGTGTTTGCATGCTATTTTTAAATATCTTTTTTTTTTCTTAATTTTCATTTTCTTTTTGGAATTTCTCAGACTTGAGTTGGAATGCTGCTTGGTGGTTGCTAGTGGCCCTATGACTCGTTGTCTCTTTTCAGGAAATGTTTCGTTTCCTATGCTCAATTGAAAATATGAACATTGTGGGTGTGCTGCCATTAGTAAAATTTTGATGCTTTAATAATATGGGTAGTAAAGCAGATCAAGAGTCATTTCTTTGGGTGCCAGAGTATGATGAACCACTAAGTCCTCAGCTAACTAATTTGAAACGAAGGGGCAGATCAAAGAAAGTCAAGTTTGATGGTTGGGGATCAATACCACTTATTGAATTTCTTCAATCACTTGGTAAAGATACCACCCAACAGATTTCTCGATATGATGTCACTGACATTATTAACAAATATGTTAATGAGAATAAACTTGTTCACTCAGTGAAGAAGAAGAGGGTTGTTTCTGATGAGAGGCTTCTTTCTCTTTTTGGAAAGAAATCGTTTCTCCGAATTAAAATCTATGATCTGCTGGAAGCGCACTATGCTGAGAACCAGTTTGAATCAGATGATGATTTTTTATTTAGTTCAGATGAGGAGAATAATTTATTCAGCTCTGAAAAACAAAAAAGTAGAAAAGTCCCTTTGAAGAAATTATGTTTGGAAACTCCCAAAAGCTGTTGGGCTGCCATAGTTCCTGATAACATAAAGCTTGTATACTTAAAAAGGAGTTTGGTTCAGGATCTTCTCAAGGATTCTGAAACTTTTGAATGCAAAGTAGTAGGAAGCTTTGTAAGAGTCAAATCAGATCCTAATGATTACCTTCAGAAAAACTCTCACCAGCTTCTGCAAGTTATAGGTAATTTGATGTTTTACTGTTCAGTAACTATTCATTTGAAATCATTACTTTTCTGATATACCATGTCCATTTTGCTCTATCCATTTTTACCTTTGGATTGGAAACAAAGAAACTTGTTTAATCTTTGAGAGTAGTAATTAATGTAGAATTTGGGCCAACAAAGCCTTGAGAATCCGAGTGGTTAGTTCAGGTGGAACCGGGATTTTGGGTTCATCTGACATAGTAGCTACAATGGGAGATTCAGAATGCAGGGGTGTCACTTCTTTTACATGAGAAAGATAATTTTAAAGTGCAGATTATGGAAATAAGTTAAGGAGGCGATGCAGAAACTCATTATCATGGGTGTGCTCAAAGTTCATTACGTGCCATCAAATTCCTGCAATTTGGATGAGCTTCATTGTGTTATGATGGACACTGTTTGTTTTGAGGAGTACTGTTTGAAGCTGAATTAGATACTATTGGGCTTAAACAAAGTGAGCTGTTCTGTGCGTATTGTGGCAAAATATGCTTTAAAACTTAAAAAAATCAATGATGACATTTTAGGGCTTCAAGTTAAATGTTCATTTAATGATATAATACTTCTTCTTCTTCTCCTCTGTCTCCCTTTTATTTACAAGAAACAGAAAATACTAGAATCGGATTGTACAAAGATTTGTACCAGAACTCTGCTGAGAATAGTTAAAGGACAATTACAAACTGAAGAAATAACCAAACAGAAGAGTCTTCCTACTAGTAACATACTATTTTCCAATTGTCAATATTGAAAAAGAATAGGACATTCTCAAATTTGTTGGAAACTGAAGGCTATAGAGAACCTAAGTACTGCACCTATCCCATAAAATGCAGATCTTTCTTCTCTTGTGTATTTAAAAGATCATTTGATTTTTTTCTGTCTAAATAACCCATAAAATTTCCTTGACACAATATCTCCAAAAGACTTTTGCTTATGTGACTGTCTTTTTGTTTTTGGGCAGAAAGCTTTTTTGAATTATACGAGAAGGTTAACAATTATAATAATGATCAGTTTGATTCTAATTCTTCAGTTCTTTTATTATCTTTGATAGTTGACATTTAATGATTTCAGTACCAATTGTCTAGGTACAAAAAAGGTCCCTGGAACTGATGATAAGAGTACAGAAATACTTCTTAAAGTTTCAAATTTTGTCAAAGATATTCGGATTGCCACACTTTCGGATGATAACTTTTCTGAGGTAATCTTCATATATGGCTGTTGCTAATTTATTTTGATTCCGAATGGTCATGGATCTGAAGCCAAAAAGTTACCAGGCAACAATTATTCAGATTTTTATTTTTTATTTTTTTAAATGTTGATAGATGTTATGCCCCTTCTTTCTTCCCCTTTAATGCTGAAGCATGTTTGTAAAGTTTTTAAGAGTTGTTTGGAAAAGATATATCTCCTCTGCCCCTGTGGTAGTACTATCTTTTTCTAACTGTGAAGATAAAGTGTAATTGCACCTGCAATATTTCCTCCTAAATGCTTTTTTTTTTTTTTTGGGTTAAATTGGAACAGCAACTGCACATATTCGTGGTTAGAGGATGTGCATGTGATGAAAATTATTCGAACTGAATTAATTTTGTTTTCTTCATCTTGGGAAATTTTTTCATTTTCAAGGAATAAATAAGAAATTCAAAATGGCCTTTATACCATGTAGGTTCTTTTTATTGCTATCATACACCGTAAATGGTGTATGATTAATGTTCAGAAATTGAAAAATGTATGCTGTTGGTTGTGCTTGTTTTCGTGCTGGATGATTTCTTCTTATATAAGGCCACTTACTGAGCTATTTGAAACATTTATTAGCAACTAAAAGCCTGTCTAAGTCCATTATTTGGTTTGAATTTGGTTTCTGTTTTAGTATCACCTACAAGAAAAAATGTATATTTATTAGTGTGTGGATATATCTTGTCAGCATTCCCAATTTTGTTTTCTTGTTTGTAGGAAGAATGTGAAGATTTGCGCCAGAGAGTGAAAGATGGTTTGCTCAAGAGGCCAACTGTTGTAAGTTCGCTACTGCTTTTTATGCGTAACTATTCATTATTTTGTTCTCCATATCTTTTCTAATGATCACATTCCTTATGCTTTTACGGTAACAGCAAGAACTTATGATCAGGATGTCCAGGTTATCATTTTCTGTTGTCTATGCACAAGAAAGCTTACAGCACTTTGGTTTGTTTTGGCATGTTTATTTGCCTATTTATGAAACTGTAGAGTATGTGGCTGTGCTTGTATTCACATCAAAAGCATGCACCTATTTTAGACAGTTTGGCATGCCATTAAGAGATTTACCGATGCCCATCAAGGTTTTTGGTAGAATGATTTAGCCTTGTGGCTTACCTTCATTTGAGAGTGCAAAAATTACAGCAGATTCTACTTGTCTACATCATTATGTGTTCCAATTGTGGGTTTGGGAAACAGATATAAGTTGAAGAGCTGTGCAATGATACAAGGGAATGCTCTCTAATGATATTTATAGATTTTAACTAGGGGCTGACTCTGGTTATGTGAGGTTTCATTTTATTAAAAGAGATCTGATCCATATGATGCTGATGCTTGATTAAAGATTAAAATTTTTTTTGGGGATTCTATGTTTTTTTTCCTTTTGAATACTCTTTTTTTTTTTTTTTTGACGGTAAGAATCTGATTATTGAAAGTTTGGATAAATCATAGCTTGGCTTTTATGGTAGGAAGGCTTGTGACTTGGTAAACCTAGCCTAGAGTGTCATTTAGGTGAGACAAAGACAATATAACTCTTTTCCCATATGTAATGAAAAAGGTTTCGTTTAAAGTATGCATTTTGCTTTGTAGAGTCTTTATTGAAATGATAATGCCTATAATCAACCATTCTGCTGAAAAAATTATTGTAATTACTTTTTACATCTTAAAAATTGAGAATATATAACGTATTATTTTCAGTTACTTGCTTGTATGTTATAATTTTGTGTTTTTATTTTATTTATTTATTATTATATAAAAATACATATGTTTAAATGCTCTAATTTTCATGGAAAAAGAATTGCAGATTTACCATGGGCAAAAGTCTGCAGTGAATTGTGTTCTGGTTTTCCACCTCTACTTGGCGAACTTTTTTTCTATTGAGTGAATTTTCTCTAATAAATTATTCTTTATTAATGTACTTTTCAAACCTTTTCCAGGTGGAACTTCAAGAAAAGGCTCAAATCTTGCATGAGGATATAACAAAACATGTATGTATTTTGTGTAGTTTGACTAATTTTAGGTTTATTTTGTGTAGTTTGGCTCGGCCTGTGGTATTGCTTGAAAATGCCTTTTGAATTTTTTTATTTATATTTTTCTGATCTGCTAGCTAGAAGATTTTTGGAACCCTTCTTTGGACATCTTGTTCACCTTGTGTAAACCTCTATTTTCTATAAATACAATCTGTTTCTTGGCTTTTAACAAGTAATTAATAGCATTTTTCTGTACTTCCATATCTTTGTATTTGTTCAATGAGTTGACACGTCCCTGTAGAGAGAACAACTTTTATTTTCCTTTTTCCTTTTCAAATTTTATTTCTAATTTATTTTATTGATATTGTTGTTGCTGAGCATTAGAGACCTGAATTACCATTATATTTCTATTCATTCCATTTATTATTATCTTCCACGTCTATGATTAGTTAGATATAAAATGGCTTGTTCACTTTTAACACATCAAATGTGCTCTGACACTTATATTAGCAGTTTTGTATTATGGAAGATTATTTGTATATTTTCAATTCTAGCATGAACTGCAAATTGCTGGCATAAATTTAATATATTGGTCATTGTCACTCGTAGATGCGATCCAGACTTGGCTTTAACTTAAGGTTTCTCATCCTTTATTTGTGTTGTGTAACATTTCAGTGGCTTGTGAGGGAACTTGCTTTGCTGCAGAAGCTCATTGACCGAGCCAATGTAAAGGGGTGGCGCAAAGAATATCCTCAATAACTAGTGTACAATGGTTAGTTTGTTTATACATGTGTAGTCTGTTTGTTTTTGGTTACTAGTACAAGAACTGCCATGATCCTTTTTCATCTAGACACATTGTGAATATGACTAAAAATTGTTAGGAAAAGTAGATCTAGTTAAAAATTGCTTTGACAAGTTGTCAAAGCAATATTCTTAAAAAGTTTTACCGCAACTTAGTGAAGTAAAAGTACAATGTTTTTTCATGTTGTAAATTTTGCAATGATTTTGAATCAAACTTGTCAAAAGTAGTATTCTTTGCTTTTCAATTGGGAATGTATGTTTTAAAACGCTATATTTGAGCCTGCAACTGGATGCCAAAGTCTGTAAGAGCAGCCTTGGGTATTGGGTTTGGATTCAGGATTTTAGGCATAGGAAGAAAGGGTGAATTTCAAGACTGGTTTGAGATTTCAGCTGGTCCTTTTGGATTAGGCTTTTAGCTAGAGGAGGAACGAGCAATATTTAAGGTTCACTGGCTCTTGGTCAGCATTTGTTTGTCAACAAAGGCACAAATAGTTATCAAGAAAAGCAAATTTCTTTTGTGTTAGTTTGTAAGAAACATTAGTAGGAAATGTGCACTTCCCATTAAAATTGCAGGATGAGAATTTTGCAGTATGTATCTTCCTGCAAGAACTAGAACTAGTTATTGTAGGGTCCACATCTTGACAGAAATTTAGGTAGGACAGTCCCATTATGTCGCCGTGTTGATATGGTAGGACCGTCCATCAAAACTTTGCTACACGGGGGAAACATTCCTTAATTTTAAAGTGACGGGACCCATCATTTTAAAAATTAAAAACTCTCCTTTAGGTGGAAAAGTTTGGTTGGACAGTCCCGCCATGTCACTATTTGGTGGGGCTGTCCTTCCTAAGTATTTCTCACGCATCTTTCCTATAGCCAAATGCAATGTGTAAGGGAATATACTACAATTAGGATCTCTAACTATATTAAAAGTCAGGGACAGTCTAAAAGACAAAAAAAATTACAGATTTCAGTGTACTACAGGACGAAACATACTGCACCATAGTCTGTGTTTCTTTTGTTCTTTAGTGTGGCCCTGACTGTAATATGGTCATGGGTTCCTGATTGGAAAATTATTATGTATATGTAAATATATTGAATGATTTTTGCTTCTTTTCGTTTGAGTAATTTTATACATATATAAAATAATTCCAGTCAGGAATAAAGTCAGGGACAAGATAAAGGACAAAATAACACGGATTTTAATATACTACAGGACAAAATACACTGGATTAGAGTCTGTGGATTTTTTTCTTTTAATTTGTCCTTGACTTTGATATCAGGGTGGGCAAAATTGGGTATGGATCAATCCGATCAGATTTTGGATTGTTTAGGTTAGGAAGAAAGTCATCCGTATTCAATCTGACTCTTAAATCTGATCTGATCTGGATCTGATCCGATTGGGTCAAAAGTTTGGATTGAATTCGGATTGGATCAGATATTCATAAATCATAAACTCGAAAGGAAGAAGTTGACCTAGCTGCCAAATCCAAAATCACAAAACTTCGACGGCTGTAAAATGCATTTTACAAGCAATTCTAGTTAATTTGTCCCCACTTAAGCAAGATTTGGACTTCATCTCTCATTCTCTCTAAAACACACACAATATATTTTACTCGATTTTACTTCTAAAAGTGGAAACAAATGAGAGAAGAAAATTGCCATGAACGATATTGGTGGCTTAGCAAGGATGTTGCGGTGGATCCGATAATGATTGGCAGTTTGGCTAGGTGGAGCTTTTGAGCGGCCAAAAGGTGGACATTGGAGCTTATTGATGCTGATTGAAGCTGTTGCCTGTTGGGTTTGGGAGGTGTGGGTGGCTGAACCGCGAATGGTGGATGGGTCGGCCAAACTTTAGGGGCAGGCAGCTGCCGTGCTTTTTTTATGAAATTAAAGAATTTGGAATCTGAAGAGAAGGAAATAAATGAGTGAAGGAAAGGAATTACAGAAAAAAAGATGCTACTGGTGCTTTCTTTGATTGAATTGAAATCTTTAGGTTAGGGATTTTGCTTTACTGTTACAGTTTAGCTTTAATTTATGTCATTGGTTCGGATAGGGCCCACATCTGATTTGAACTCGATTAGCTCGGATTGGGTCAGATAGGATCGGGTTGAGTTATTTGCCCACCCCTATTTCAATATGGTGGGATCCTTGATAGGAAAATTATTATATACATACTTGTATGTATATATTTTCTGTCTCTTTTCTCTGTTAATTGAATGGGCTTGGGTAGCAATCGCTGCAATTTTTGTTTTCATTTGGGATGAAATTTTATTGTAGATCACCCAGCTATTGAGACACAGGTATTCTACACACGAAAATGCAAAAATCCTAGGTGCATCTTTTTATCTAAAGTTACTTATTAGGGGAAGAGAGATGGGGAGAAAAGAAAAGGGCTTTGTTATCTATCATCCATATTTTTGCATGTTGCCTTGGCATTCCTAACAGCTAGTGTTCTTGGTTTGGAGGATTGCTCACTTTTTCCTCTCTGCAACAGTGGAAGAATGCTGAAAACTTAATGAGGACACCTTTTTCCTGTCTTCCATGCTGAGTGGCATGAGCATCTTATCAGTGAATGGAGGTTTAGCAGAATGCATTTGTATGGTTTAGGGAGCATTCCTTGATATTTGGGAATCTTAGTGATGCAAATTGAAGGAATTGAGATTTTACCTTGATGAAGTTGTAGTCTCTGGAGAACTTTCCTACATGATTGTTCTTGGAGCGAATGGGCGAGTACCTGCAAAAGACACTCTGGTGCCCAAGTTAGTGTGATGTTTATGGCTGAAATGGAAAACTTAGAGAAGAGATAAAGGCTTTTCTCTTTTTGGATGAACAGTGTTCTATAGGTCTTTATTTGTAGTCTTTTGGTGACTTGGCATTAGGGTTTGTCCTGAACCCTATTCCAAAGGACATGCGTCATCTTATTTGACCAATGCACGTGCCTATTGGCTAAAGTAATGAAGCTGACATGCTTTCCAGATATGTGCCCAGTTCTTACTTTTCTTACATTCCTGGTCCTTTTTCTGGGTTTGATCATTCCAGTTTTAGTCATTAGATTTCCCATTTACTATGTTTATTTCCATTTTGGTTGCTTGGGGAACTCATTTCGGGTATGATGTCTTGGAATGAATTCCCTCTCATCGTTTGGAGGGACATGTGGCAAAGATTGATTCCCTTATAAACTGGTACCTACAATTATGCAAGTTATTTTGTTTATTGTCATCTCAGTTTATAACATATGCACGCAAGTTAATAAAAAAAAATTGTAGGGAGACAAACGCAAGTTATTTGTTTTCTGTCGCCTTCTTTTGCAGTATAAATATCAGTTCTTATTCTGAAAATAAAAATTGGTTCATTATTGGAGGTCTGAGCTCATGTTTCAATTCCCATTATTATGATTACTCTGAGTGGCATGCTTTTGTGCCAGAAAAGTAAATAATCATGGTAGCTTCGTATATTAACGACGAGTGATGGTCTTGTTTGTAAGTGCATAACTGAAACTAATCCAGCAGTTAATTGTTCTGGGTTCCTTAATTTGTTGAGCCTTTACACTCCTCGAGTACCTGGAAAGAAGACAGTTGCTTCAGACTCCGGTTGAACAGGAACGACTTTTGCTCGAAATTCCAAAAATTATTGGAGATGAAGAACTGGAGGCTTTACCACTGGAGAGCCCTGATAATACAGAAAAAGGACATAGTGGGTTTTTGATACCAATTCCCAATGGTCCTTCAGAGGGTGATATTGCAGTGGATGCCACTCGATTACCATTGGTATTTCCTAGTACAGGATCAGCAGGTGCATAATTAACTGTTTGTTTGCTCTTCCTTTTGGGTTTCTTTCCATGAAGTTGTCCCCGAAATTGAAGGTTTTTTTAACTGCATGTCTATGCTTGTGCATGGCATGTGCAGAAACACTTGTTTGGACACATTCACAGATATGTCTATGGTACTGTAAAGATAACGGATTAGTTATCACAGTGGCAAAATTACCTTTTGTTTTGAGGTACAAGTGTGCCTGTCTTAATTTGGTATTTGTTTGTTTTCTGTAGGGATCCAAGCTGCCTTGCCGAAGTCAGAACAGCTGACTGAAAAAGGTAAATAATCATCTTTTTCTGAGTCAGATTCATTCTGGATCAGATTGAGGAAGGAATATTAAAGGGAAATCATCAAATTGCTTACAAAGAAGGTTTTTGTCTTATAGCAGACAAGATGAAGAATATTCCTTTTCCTGTTCCTCCTATGTTATAACTGCTGTGATCTGAATTTTTTCAGCTTTTCTACTGGGTTACTGTATATGACTGATACTAATTTAATTTCTGGATAATTATTGCTGATCGGTGTCTTGAGTTTATTGCAGAGAACGGGCTACATCTTGAGTTTGTTGCCGAGAATGAGCTGCATTTTGAGTTTGCTGCAGAACCACAAAAGGTACTGATGGAAAGGAGAAGTGAGAGCAAGGTTGTAACACCCCTTGTGGAAATTGAGGATAATAAGATTGCTGGGGGGTTGGCAGACACGCAGGTGATTGATTTAAGTGACGGAGAAGAAAATGATGATCTGAGAGGTGATAATCAGATGCGTGAGACTGACTTACGACGCCTGGCTTGGCATTATACAGATCCCCAAGGAGATATACAGGGCCCCTTCTCTATTGCATCGCTAAAACGTTGGTGGGATGATGATTATTTTCCTTCAGATTTCAAGGTTTGGAAGAGTGATCAGGGCGAAGAGAATGCTGTATTATTATCTGATGTTCTTAAGGGGTCGTTTCCCAGTTAATTCTGGAAGATAAAGATTTTAGTAGTCAAAAAGAGTTGCAAGTTGTTCTGTAACATACAAATTGAAATCTGTGAATAAAATTTTGGAGACTTTTCATTACAGGGAATCAAAATTTGACAACTGAAATAGTTACTCTTCTAATTTTGTGTTTGGAACTGGAGATGAGGAATCCATTGAGTTTGGAATAATATTGACTTGGGAAAAATAAGATGGTAAAATTAAGAAAGAAAGAAAAATTAAGCTTTTAGTGATGAGATTTGCTCTCTTTTGGGAAGTGTAGCATTAACTATTACCATTCAGAATGAGCAAGCAGTCCTTTTCTCCTAAGGGTGGGGTCTTGTTTGTTTTGTTTTTTGTTTTTTTTTTTCAAATATCATTCGTTAATTATCCAACAGCAATAATTACCCAAGAGAAATAAAGTGAGTTTTTAAAGAGTAAGCCAAAAAAATGGTAAAGGCTATATTTTTAAAATAAGAAAATATATATAAAAATAAGAGAATAATTAATGGAAATTAAAAAGGAAACTAATAGGAGCAAGAGAGAGGAAGGTAATTTGATTTGCTGGGACCTGGGAGGAGACGACCAAAGAAAGAAAAGAAAGAAAGAAAGAGAGAAGAAGTCACGCACGCGTTGCTTCGAGCACGAAAAATATTTTTTCTTTTTTTTTTTTTAATTAAGAAAAAAGGTGTCTCCTTCCTCTCTCTGTCTTAAATTACACGCACACTCACTCACTCATCATTTAGGGTTTCATTTATTCATTTGAATTCCTTTAAAAGCCAGTATTTTTTTTTTTTTTTGTTTAATAATTCTTTATACATATTATGATTGCGAATTGCGATAATTATATTAGTTAGTAGAGTAGAAAGGTATTCTCTCTTACATCACATGCAATGAATTGAACTGAGACCGCAATTGAGATTGAGAGCTTATCAAGAGAAATGGAGAACGGTCACGGTGGCAATTTAGCTGATAAGTTTTCGGGATTAGCGCTAAATGATAAAGGTAATGATTCTAATAATAACTCTAACAGCAACAACAACAACAACGACAGCTTGTTTCAGGTTATGAAAGCTGTCGAAGCCGCTGAGGCCACCATCAAACAACAGGTATCTTCCCTCTTTCTCCTTTTCTATTTTGTTCTTTCTTAATTTCAATGTGCTTTCTTACTAAGTTAATTGTAATGTATTGTGTGGTATATAGCGGTAAGCTTTCTGTCATTTCTTTTAAAAAAAAAAAAAAATCATTTAGATGTTTGTTATAAGCTATGGTTTGATTATTTTTTCACAGATAGAAGAGAACAATTTACTGAGGACTGAGCTTCACAAAAAAATTCAGGAACTCGAGAAATATGTATGTCCCTCTTGTTTTTTGTTTTCTTATTGTAGCTGCTAGACAACGGCTTTTCCTTTTTCTGTTATCATTTATTTTTATAAAGCTGACTTGTTTTATCTGATGCAATTAATTAATATTTTTCATATTTTGTTCTCATTTCATGAACCATGAAATTTGGCAGAAATTAGAGGAATCAATTGGTCGAAGACATAATATTGATACTTGGAAAGAGAGTTTCCGTGGACCTTATGAAGTTCATCAGTCACTTCCCTCTGTCAATAACCTAGAAGATAGAACCAAAAGCATGGACTATGCTTCTGCAGATGATCCATCCAGTTCTCTGGTTCTCCACCAAGATCTGAAACCAACTGATGAAAATGCTGCATTGCAAAGCCGTTCCTACGTTCACACTGAGAGCAACAAGAACAATGGAACATTGAAGGTACTTTCTGGTGGGCAAGCACATGCAGATACTCCGGGCCCCTCTCAGTTATCTTCACCGTCTACAACATCGTTTTCGCCTAGCAGGTATCTAACATCAAGTACACCTGTTGATTGTATATTACTGAATCAACATTTATGAAGGATCATACAACTTAAGACAGCATTATATTCTTCTCTTAGGTACCAAACGGATGGGGATTATGATCCACGGTTTAATTTGTCTGGACAAGGCCTGATGCCAATGGCTGAAGTAAATAATCCTAGAAGCCTGTGGAAGCAGGTATTATCAAATTGCTCTGGATGGTGTGCTTTTCCTGTTTGAAGCTTTAATTTCTAATGAACAAATTCTATCATCTGCTAGGACCTTATTCTTAAGATTCGGGAGCATGAAGAAGAGATTATGCAGTTACGTAAACATCTTTCTGAATATTCTATCAAGGTAAATTATGTTTTAACAGTTTTTCTTGCTGCCAGGAGTAACATATCTTGATTCTTTTTTCTTCTCTTCTCTTCTCATAATATTCCTTTTAGTTATAGTGGCTAATAACACATATATGTTGCTAGGAAGCACAAATACGCAATGAAAAATATGTTCTTGAAAAGCGCATTGCTTACATGCGTCTGGTACGTAGGCCTTTCTTTAGCTTTTATTATTCCACCTGCCAGGCTGCCGTTCTTTCTTCTTCCTTTCCTCTTTCTTATGCTTGTTCAGAGTTTAATCATAAGTTTTTCTGGACTTCGTGCAACTAGGCCTTTGATCAACAACAGCAAGACCTTGTTGATGCTGCATCAAAAGCTCTTTCATATAGACAAGATATAATTGAAGAGAATATCCACCTCACATACCAACTACAGGTCCATTTACTCTTTAGTCTTTAGATTGGTATATTTCCTGCATATATCAAGTAGATTGATATTGTATGCGTTGATAGAATTTATGAAACGATTTTCCAATTTCTTTAATATGTTTTTTAAATTGTTGTGATTGTCAATTTAGTCAACTACGTGCACAATTCTTGGTATTCATGTTATTTTATGCACCTTTGGATGACCATTTATATTTATGTGAACAATGTTAACTTTACTGGATTAAAATAGAATGCATGTCCCCTTCTGTACTCACTTTCCTTTGGCATACTATTGTAGTAAAAGTCTCATTATTAACTGTGGTAGATAGACTTCCTGTACTTTTTATGTTAGGCAGAATATTTATTTTTATAAACAATTAAAAATTAATGTAAGATATTTATAGAAGTTTTAAGATAATTATTATCATAAACAACTAGTAAATGTAAACTTGACTTCATGGGTATGATTATCATTTTTAAAATCACATATGCATATTAATTAGAAGCTGAAGCAAATTCTGAGATTCAGCATTTTTTCTTCAGGCTGCACAACAAGAAAGAACAACATTTGTGCAGTCTCTGTTGCCTCTCCTTGCAGAATACTCTCTGCAGCCACCAGTTGTTGATGCTTATTCCATTGTCAGCAATGTCAAGGTTTGTATCAGATGGTTTTAAGTTGTTTCTGTAATGTAGCTAGCCTTCTAATATGTTATCTTTTAAGGAGGATTTTATTTCAATTAACTGATTTTTGTAGCCTCCCACACAATTTTGCTTCCTATTAAAATGATTGAATCCTAAAGTCAAACTTTAGATATTTAGATCTGTCTGTTTTTAGTGTTGATGAATCGTTTAATGTGTCATGATACCTAGAATCCTTGTGAGGCTATGACCTAAATTCGTATACTTTTGCTCAGAAACAAAATTCGTATGTTAAATGTAGGAAATGTACATAGAATAGGAATAAGAAGTCCACAAAGAAAGTCAAAAGAGCCCTAAGCCCAAAAACTACGAATCCAGTGAGATCTTAGTTTCTACCCATTGGTATTACACATAGTTACCTCCCAATTAATTAAAATAAAGAAAAAAAAAAGTCATATCATTGAACTCTAAGGACATAGATCAGAAGTTAACTCTGTCCCAAAGAAACATGTAATCCTCCGCTACTTTGTTCAAGAAAGTTATCAAGTTTCTTTCAATCATTTCTCTGTCCCAAAGAAACTATTTTCATTATCTATCCATTATTTTTCTTTGAACACCTCGTCTTCTAAGAAAAATGAAAATCTGGAGATTAGCACTTCATTCCCCTGATTCTGTACTTGAGTATGGCTGATACCATCTCTTTCTCAAGACACTTGTGGTGTTGATTACTTTGCTGTGTACTTCTTTAAGTGGTCACAAACTGTTGCTGTCAAAATCCATACAGATCAAGGTATCCTAGATGCTAAAGGCCGAGCAGAAGTTTGTGGCTGTTAATTGGTGTCTTGAGGATTAAAATTAGAGTTTCTAAACGTAGTTTTAGGTTTAATGACTGAACTTCTGCTACGATAATTTTTATAGCATAATTAAGACAAGAGTTGGTTTGTTTATGCTTTAAATGAAAGTTGTTAATGGCAGGCTCATATATGGAGATGCTGTTAAGAGCCTTTCAAATATCAGATTTTGAGTCAAACAAAAGTCCAATATGAACTGATAGATTCTTGCTGAAGTCTTAGAGTTGGTTTTAAACCTCATAACTTCTGATCTCCAAGCCATTTTCTTTATTTTCTTCGGCAATTTATAATTGATCCACAATTTGGGATTTGCAACTTTCCAGCCTTGGTTCGATTTGCATTCAGGTCCAATTATTTTAACCCTAGATTACATTGATTTTGTTATCCGCTCAAAAATTATCCTAGTCAGACTTGTGGCTTTCTGTATTCACATCATAGCTAATAGCGAAAAGAGCAAACATCGGCAATGTGCCGTTAAAGTTATGTGAAAAGAGCTAGGCAAGTTTTTTTGTACAGGATTGAGGCCAAAAGTAGCTTGAGACGAAGAGTTCCTTCAAGTTACACAAGAGAGATTGCGATGAAGATAATAACAGGCTTGAGAGAGGTGGTAAATTTATCCAGGTATCATGGGTAGAGTTCCTTTTGCAAATTTTGGGTGGAATTGGAAGTGCTAAAAAAGAGAAGAAACAAAGTTCTCCAAATAAAACTTATTAACTTTCAGGATTCATGACTGTGGTTAGAATTGCACTACCATCCAATTGGAAGCTCCATAACTGCTGTTGTACTTTTATGCTCCCATAATTTAATGAAGTTTGGCTTGGAGGTTAAGAGACTGGAGAGAAGACTTTAGTGGGGTTATGTGGTGTGATCGAGTAAGTGTCTTTAACATGACATGGAGCTTTAGTAACCCTTGGAGTGGTCAAATATGATCATCATTGAATTCTAACACAGAGACTAGACTTTTTTGGGATATTTTATTTGCTTGGACTTCCTAACTACTAAGGTTTAATCGTTGGACAGTAGTCCTAGTTTCTGACCTGGGGCACGCATTGGGTGATCTTTGGTTATCGAAAAAGGAAAACAAACGATTGAGTCAGCCAAATAATATGTGGAGAAAATATTTTGTTTCTCGTAAGAAGGAAATTTAGAGGAAATTATTTTTATGCTTGTGGACTTTGTTTATTCATTATTCTGCAAGTTTGTTTTCTTCTTCTTTTTCATTCTTTTTCACGCACACAAAAAAAAAAAAAAAAGATTATCCAGTTAAGCTTTAATTCAGAATTTTTTTTTAAAATTATTGTTATAAAGCTGCTTCTTCTTTTACTATGTCACATGCGTGATATTTACCATCGGGGACTTTCTTACTCTTGCAGGTTCTGTTTAAGCATTTGCAGGAGAAGCTTTTACTTACTGAGGTACTTTATGCAGAATGGGTTTAATAACTTTTTATCACTTGTCTCGCTCCTGCTGGTTTGGTTTATGATAGTGTGATATATTATGCAGCATTACTTTTTGTTTCCACAATGAATCGATTGTGTTGATAATGTTCTTTCCCTGGTCCCAGTCAAAACTTAAGGAGTCACAGTATCAATTAGCACCATGGCGTTCGGATATGAACCATTCTAATGCTGCTCCACAGTCGCCATCTCATTCGACCACTGCAGCCATGGATACTTCAGTATGCTCATGTCGTCTTCTACATATTTTCCTGGCATCTCATAGTAATTTTCCTTTAATTTTTTTCCCCTTTTTCAGAACAAAATGGGGCTTGAATTGGTAGCGCAGCCAACATATTCCCATGGAAAGATACCAGCAAACTCCGACACTCAAGCAACCACAGATTGGGATTTGTTGGGTCACCACCAGGGTGGGTTGGGTGGTATCGGGAAAACTCTGGATGATGACATGAGAAGGCATTCACCTCTTGCAAGCAGGTGAGCCTGGTCAAATGGAGACTGCTACTGTGAACTGAATGTCAAATTACAACCATCTGCATTTGTTGGTGGGTTCTGTTTTCATTGGATCCTTATGTACATTGGTCATGAATGAATGAATCATTGTTCAAAGGTTCATGTTAACATGAGGAACTGATATACTTTTCATACTGACATCAGAGTTCTCCCATATACGGTAACTGGCAA
Source organism: Citrus x limon (assembly GCA_034663535.1). Taxonomy (NCBI): domain Eukaryota; kingdom Viridiplantae; phylum Streptophyta; class Magnoliopsida; order Sapindales; family Rutaceae; genus Citrus; species Citrus x limon. Next base: position 29,508,549 of record CM067997.1, read on the forward strand.
TTTTTAGTCTTGCTTAAAATTAACTGCTAGACCTTTTCAGTTGCAATCTTCCAGATATTGTGCTCTGCTGCTTCAATTATACTTTCCCACGAGCACTAGTATTAGCTTTTGTCTCCTGAAATAAGAAAGAAAAGATTTCCTATACTTCCACATTTATAGTGAAGAATCAGCTCAAGTTGCTGAGCTGAAATAAATATGAGGAGATGAAGATGGATGAGAGTTGATTTTGTTGTTGTCCATGGTTCTCTTTTGGATGCTTATCCTGCTCTCATACAAGATTTGGCTTTATGGAATGCTTATGGTGTTTATCTATTTACTGAATGAATGCGCTGATAGTGAGACCTGGTCATTTTTCAGGGATTCTGCTGCCCAAGATATACCTGCGCAGTTTGTTGGTACTCGTGATGATGTACATGCTTCTGAGTACGGTGAAGAAACTGCCAATAAGCAAGTTAAATTTCGTGTTCCTGTCAGCAACAGTGAGATGGATGAACCTGATGCTGTGGAGAACCAGAATGAGAGAGATCATTCATCCAATTGGGCTTCAGGAAATTCTGCTTACACAACCACACTTGATGATCCCAATTCCTCTTATTCTCCTTACCTGCCACCTGTTCTTGAAGAACCCTCTTCCTCATTTTCTGAGGGTAATGACCTCTTGTACTTCAAAGCTTAGTATTGATAGTAGCACTGGTTGGCTATGTCTAATTGTAAAATCTGCTATATGCAGCCGCAGATGATGATCCGTTGCCAGCTATAGAGGGCCTTCAAATTTCAGGAGAAGCTTTTCCAGGACGACAACTCCAGGCATGCGGATACTCTATTAATGGAACTACTAGTTGTAATTTTGAGGTGCATTTACGACATCCATGCTCTTGTGTCTTGTGGATTAGCGAAGTTGGTTAATATAAAATTCTTGAATATGCTGTGAATTGCTTTGTAATAAGCAATCCTTTTTTTGGATCTTTATATCAATTACATGATTGTGCATTGCTTATTGCATTGGCAGTGGGTACGACATCTGGAAGATGGATCTGTTAATTACATAGAGGGTACCCTTCTCGTTGTTATCTATGATATTTTCCTGTCATTGTTGTTCCTGCTCTTGTCATAGAATCTGCGTCTCAAGCTGTTTATATTGACAGGAGCAAAGCAGCCAAACTATCTTATTACTGCTGATGATGTTGATACATATCTTGCTATAGAAGTGCAGCCTTTGGATGATCGGAAGCGTAAGGTATTAATTCTTAGCTGCATTATTGATAGTTCATTGCACTTTCCAATCTGTTGTATGTTCTATGCATCTGTGTATATCTAATATCTTAATTTTTTCCAGCTCCTGAATTTGGTAAATATTTGAAAACATATAAAGAAATTAGATAGTGTTAATATTAGAGTTGCCCACAACAAGCCTTGATGCTAACAAAAAATAAGTTCAAGATCTTTCCAGTTAGCTAAACATATTGACATTGCTTTCAGACTCCTGCAAGTTTTCTACAATAATCCTGCAATTTTTCTTGGGCCTGTTGTAGAGTTAACTTCAAGACTCCTATTATGAAGTACGAAGAACATCTATATAGTGATACAGACCTTTGTTTCCGTTGATGAACACGTTAGAGACAGTAAATACACCTTTTCCTCTTTGCTTTTTAACATGCCTAGCCTACCACAATCCTCGTTCTGCTTCCAGAATAGAAAATTAAGTGTAGGGACGAGTAAGAAAACTTATTGTACATCTTGGATTCAGCTTCTCTGCACAACTTGTACCACAACTTTGAAGCTGCAAAACAGTGAAGAAAAAGGTGATTTGAAGTTTCTGCACTTCTCTTGCACATCATACACCAAGGAGTGAGACATAAATTAGGAAACTTTCTTTGTATCACTTGTCCAGATTTTAATTTTCCTTGTGCCAAGGCCCACAAGAAGACTTGAATTTTAGGGGTTATGCTAGCCTTCCAAATCATTTTGAAGGGTAAAAACTCTCCAGCTGATCATCATTGCGCAGCTTCTCAAAATATGACTTGCAAGTATATTGTCCAGAGGCTTCTGGCTTCCATTTCCTCTGGTCTTCCTCCAGTTCATCAATATTGATATTTTCAATATTTGACATCAGCATTGCAAGTTCATTGACCTCTCTATCATTCAATTTGATTTAAAATTGAACTTCCAATTCGGATTCATAGTGGCTGGAGAGAAAGCCATGCTAGAGAAAATTGAGATATTCATAGAAAGGCATAACACGTACAAGTGAGGGAATTTCTCACACAAAAAACCATCACCCCTCCATTTATCCTCCCACAAATGAATAGCCTTCCCAGTACCCAATTCTAAGACAACAAAACTAAGAAACGTGTCGTACTCTTTGGATATAGCTTTCCAGGTGCTTCTATTGGACTCTTTCCTAGCCATGTTTGCATCTCATCCATTTGGATGAATTCCATACTTGCTGTGGATAACCAAGTGCCAAAGGGAGGTCCTCTCCAAGGAAACATTGAGAAGCATTTTGCTAAGAGAGCTCTATTTTCCTTTTCCACACTGTCAATTCCTAAACCTCCTCTTGTTTTATGCCTTGCAACCTTATCTGGAGGGAATTTTGAAAAGATGAGATCCATTGCCATTTTCATAACCTTTCCACAAAAAGTCTCTTATCATCTTCTCAATTATTTTCGCAATTCCGGAGGGAATTTTGAAAAGAGAAAGAAAATAATAAGAATGGCTGACGGTATGGTGTGGATTAGGGTGAGTCTTCCCCCTTTGGAAAGATCAGCCTATTTCATCACCCAAGTCTCTTTTCAAATTTTTCAATCTCTGGGTCCCAAAAACTATCCCTAATTAATTCAAAGGCCAACTTCCCATTGTAAGCCCAAAATTATTTGCTAAGATTTTGACTTTATCCTCAACTGAATTAATTCGCACTATTACACTTTTGGCCATCTTGACTTCGAGGCCAGAAATCAAACTGAAGCTGTCCACAACTTGTAAAAAGTTTGCAATTGCTTGTTCATCACCCACCAAAAAGAAAAGAGTATCATCTCAGCCCTCAACCTTGTCTTTGCCAACTGATATACCCTTAACTAACCTGGCTTCAACAGCTCTACTCATCAATCTGCTCAAACCATCAGCCGTCAGAGTAAAAAGAAAGGGAGATAGAGGATCTCCTTGTCTGCTTCCTCTAGACGAACCAAACTTTCCATTAGGCCTTAAATTTATGAATACCGAGAAGTTTACTGATTGTATGCAGCCCTTTATCCATCGCCTCCACTTGCATCCAACCCCTTTTGCTTGAAAAACAAGATCAACAAAATTCCAATATAAGTGATGGTAAGGTTTCTCAAAATCAATTTTGATAACCATCCCCTCTTTTTTTTTTCTTCCTACAATCTTCTACAACTTCGTTAGCAACCGAAACAGCATTAACAATCTGGTGCCCTTTAACAAAAGCTGACTGGGCATCGAATATAGTTTCAGATAGCACCTCTTTGAATACCAAAGGGAGAACTTTGGCTATTAACTTGTACAGACTTGTCACCAGACTGACAGGTCGAAAATCAGAGATCTCGATGGAATCTTTCTTCTTAGGGATTAGGCAGATGTGAGTAACATTGGTGATTTTATTGATAATCCCTTTGTCATAAAAATCATCAAAAACTTTCTTCACATCTTCTTTGATTGTATCCCAACAACTCTGGAATAAAGCAAGGAAAAACTGTTTGGACCCGGAGCCTTATATGGGCAGCGTTCAAACACTGCCTTTTTAATTTCATCTTTGTCAAATCTTCTCTCCAACCAGCTTGTCTGCCCTTCTTAATAGGAACCCAGTTTAACCCTTCAATAAAAGGCCTCGAAACTCCTCCATCTGAGTACAAAACAGAGAAGTATCTGATTATTTCAGTTTCTACACCAGCTCATCTTCAAAAATATTGCCTTCACAATATCCCAGCTTTCTAATCGGATTTCTGCTTTTTCTTCCATTTACAATGCTACGGAACATTCTAGTATTTTTGTCCCCTTATTTAGCCCATAATGCCTCGGATTTCTGTCTCCACAACTTCTTCTTGAAATAACAATTCTTCCAGATTAATTTTGGTTTGTCTCTTCTCACTACAAAGGCTAATGCTCATCAATCCCTACTCTTCTAATCTGTCAATCTCTTGAATTCTTCTTTCAAATTTTGCCTTCTCCCTTCTTTAAATGGCCAAAGACTTCTTTCTTCCTTCATTTTCAGCCTAACTTTCTCATGAATTTGTACCCCTTGAAGCCTTCAAACTGCTCTTTTCTCCACTTCTCAATACTGCTTTTAAATTGATGATGAAGGAGCCGCACATTCTTGAATTTTAACGGTACAGGTCCCCACTTTGCAGATTGGAGTCAAGGATAATTGGATAATGATCAAATGTAACTGTCATGACCCAACTTAGACCTGGCAAGATATTGTCTGCTTTGGGCCTCAACAAGGCCTGCACGGATTTGTTTCTGGGGTACCCATACACCCCAAAACGCGTCTTACCAATTAAGGTGTGGATCATCCCTTATAAACCCAGCATCTCTCCATTGCTTTGCCGATGTGGGATTTGCCTAGGGTGTTACATACACCCACCCTTAGGGACTCAGCGTTCTCGTTGAGGTTTGCCCCACCATCGCTCAAGAGGATACCCGAAGCCGCTCTAATACCATAATGTCATGACCCAACCTAGACCTGGCAAGATATTGTCCGCTTTGAGCCTTAACAAGGCCCGCACGGGTTTGTTTCTGGGGCGCCCATACACCCTAAAACGCGTCTTACCAATTAAGGTGTGGATCACCCCTTATAAACCCAGCATCTCTCCCGTGCTTTGCCGATGTGGGATTTGCCTAGGGTGTTACAGTAACTCTAGGCCAAGTAGGCTGTTTAACACAGCCGACCTTTTCACTCAGGCAAAAACAAGAATTTGTCTGAGCTACAGCAAGCGGGATCAGAGCAAAGATTAGACTATGTAAAATTAGCATCAAATAACTCTATATCCTTCAATCCAGATTCGAGAATTAACGTATTAAAATCCTCCATTTTTTTAGTAATTCTACCCCCAAGACTCTTCGGACAGAAATCTGACCATATTGAAGTCTCCCCCTACACACCATATCGGGCTACAAACTCCATCCAAACCAGCCTGTTCATCCCAAAAACTTTTTCTAACTCTAGTATTGTTAGGCCCATCTACTCCAGGTGGACACCAATCTTGGTTCCCTGCTCTCTGAATTTTTACTGAAACAAAAAATTCCCCTAGAAGAGATTCTTCAGCTTTGAATACCCTTGCATCTCACGCCACAACGATTCGTACATCCTTCCCAGATGAGGGAAGATAGACCCAATCTATGAATCTGCCTCTCCGCAATGATCCTATCACCCTTCTGTCAATCTCCTCTCTTTGTTTCTTGTAAAATTATAGCATCTATAGCTGCCTTCTTCAACTTCTCCTTAATCATACTTCATTTTTTACTATTCCCCAGACCTTTTTCGTCCCAGATAAGAATCGTCATAAAGTATTTGCAAAACCCGACCTTGATTCTTCCTTTTTGTTCGACACAAGAACTAGGTCCATTTCAGCCAAAAATTCCCCTAAACTTTCTTTCTTTCCGTCCTCTTGACATGACGGTATCCCTTCCTTTCCTGTAAGCTTACTTGAATTGCCTAACTTGCCTTTCCCCTTTCTTTGATACTTTATAACATTTGACCTGGTGTTCTGGCCCTCGTGCTTTTCTTTTTCCTCTGTTAACAGTCTTTGCAACCCCAAATCTTCATCCTGCACTGATTTCTGCCTCTCGTTGCTCTACAATAGAAATCATCTTCAATGTCGTCAGAATCCTCCTCAGAATCCCCTATTACAGTCCCAGCTGGTGACTGTCATTCGTGCTTTCTTTGGTTCTACTTGTAATCACCATCTCATTCTTTATAGCAGTGTGCAGAATGTTTAGTGAAACCATTGAACCTCTATTTTTAATTCTCTTCTTTTGATTTCATAACTTGCATGTTAAATAGTTTGTCTTTATTTTTGTGAACAATACTGTAAAATGAATAGGTATTTAATGTTCCTTAATTCCTCTCTTTCCATTTGACAAGAACCTATTTTATAAATAGTTTGTCTTTATTTTTGTGAACAATACTGTAAAATGAATAGGTATTTAATGTTCCTTAATTCCTCTCTTTCCATTTGACAAGAACCTACTATATAAAAGATAGTGGCATAAATTTTGTGGTCAGACTATTTTTCTTTAGTGTGTTCATACAGCAATTTACTTCTCACATGCAAAAGATATTGTGGCCATAGTATCTTACTTTCTTATTTCTATATAACTTGCTTCTTTGGTGATTCTAGGGAGATCTTGTAAGGGTCTTTGCCAATGAAAACAGAAAGATCACTTGTGGTAAGTGATTATGCTGCCATTTCTACTGTTTTCAGTTGTATGTTTACATATTAACATTTCACAATTGGCAACTTTAATCACCGTGCATACAGTTTGAAAATTGAGAACTTTGCAAATCCCTTACGGAAACTGCAAATTTGAAGTCAGTTGTAAGCGTGGCTTTCATATCAGTTGTTTTTTTCACTGGTACTGCATTACTGACAAACAAAAGATTATACAAATGTAACAACAAAAGACTGAAGCCTATAGTTGCTGTCACTATTTGTTAGGATCTTACACTTCAGTTATGAACCCAACCTCTTTACTCCTTCACTCAAATTCCAAGGTTTGGATTGATTGTTGACTAGGTTGAGATTATCAGCTTACTTCATTCCTGTGTGTAAAATTGTTTATATTTGCACTTCATATTGCTTCACAAGTTTTTGGGTTGATAGCAAGGAACACTGAACCAAATCCTGGCACGGGTTTGTGAGGTGAAAAAAAAAAACCATTAAATTGAGGTCGTTTAGAGTACAAATTGTCCCCATCTTCTATGAAAGAAATTGCCTTCTCCGTATTTTTTCCTTAATAGGAAAAATAGCTTCTTGCCACCATATTTTACTTAAATGTTCTCTCCATCGACTGGATTGAATTTTTTTTTAATTTTTTAATTTTTTTATGCATCTAGACTCAAATTTTTGTGTGATTAATCTATTTTTCATATTCACTGTCCTTTCTGGGCATCACATATTGCAATATTGTTAAATGGATATATATTCTTTTCCTTTCCTTTTCACAGACCCTGAGATGCAGAACCACATAGAAAAGACTCTTTATAGTGGCCATGCATCATTCAAAGTTTCCTTGTCGGTATGAGTTATTTTTAAAGAAAGACCAAATTCTATATTCTGTTTTTCTGTTTAATAACCAATCTCTTGGAGGAAAACTAGTCTTAATTTCTTTCCTTTACTGTTTCCACATCTTAGATGCATGGTGAGTACTTATATGCTTTTAATGTTACAGACTGGATATCTTGATATTTGGGAACCGGCAACATTGGCCATTAAGAGAGAAGCTTTTACCATCAAGTGTAGCGGGCCCAGTGGTGTTGTAATCACTGAAAAGTTTTCACCGACCACAACTGTAAGATTTCGTATTTAAATATTAGTTGATTGTTTCGTCGCTGGAGCTTGACTACGTTATAATTTTTTTCTTTTTCTTTAATGTGAAACAAGTAATTGAGCATGCTACATTGTGGAAAAATTTGTTGGTTTCTCCCATTTGTGGAATGCAGTTAATGTTTTACAGTCCTTTTACTTATAACAGTGCATGTAATCTCTGTCAAATACTAGGCTTGGTTGAACTTTTTCATAGCTGAGGCAAGGTAAAGCTTGATTTTCTTGTAGCTTTCTTTATCATTACATGAAAAGCAAAGAGAACTAGTATATGAATCCCCTACCCCCCCCTTCCCCAAAGATAAATAAATAAACAAAGATAAAGGAAAAATTAAAAAAAAAATCTCTTTCTTGTCTTAAGGATCTCCTTAAAATCGAACCTTGGATAGAATGCTTCTTGTGTGAATACAATGTGATTTTACATTTTCTCATATTGTGATAATAGCACCGTAAACTGTTGAAACTAGCTTTATGCAGCATCACATATGCAGCTTGTATTTTTTTTTCCTAAAAGGATAGTTTTTATTTTGTAAATGTAAGGATTATATGGAATGCTCCTAAGTACTAATTTGGAGTCACTGGTCGTCTGTGCATTAATACATGCACATAATTTGATTCTTGTGAAATCAACTTACTAGACTCCGAATCCTCTCATTGACTTAATGAATTCTTGATATGTTTATAATTTATTGAGTCTTCTTCTTCTTCTTCCTCCTCCTTTTTAACTCTTTTTTTTTTAAATTTGGACACTATGTCTTGTCTTGAGCCATTAATGGATGAAAGTCATGACTTTGGTGTGGAAGCTTTTTGCCCAGCCCCTTACCCTTTTTTGGATCAATTTGTAGGTTACAATTCCTTATGGAAATCCGACGGAGTTCTTCATAATTGGCTCCAATGGCAGTGAGCATCTCTTACGAGCGGATGGTAGTACAACTGATGTTAGTTGGTAAGTTCAAATTTTTATGTACTTTGTGTATAAGCTTGATGCATTGGATGGAGATAATTCTAAAAAGTAATAGTCTGTGATGACGGAAAAAGTTCTGCCCGTTAATAGTTATGCAAAGGTTAAGTCAATTCCATTTTTGATAAATTGGAACTGCCCTCTTCTTTAATAGAGAGGGTGTCTACACTTGGATAGATAATTTCCTGAATTATGAAATTTTGCATCTTAATCCCTAGTACTCAAGCTTGTATTGGATCCATGATGTTCTTTTTATATTTTTCCCCTTCTTTTTGTTTGAATGATTAATTACCATCTTGTTTCTGTATGGCGATAGTTTAGTTGGCTAGATTTTCATTGTCGTAAAATGTTCAGAGATAAATACCCCCTCATGCCAACCTTGAAGGGGATTCAATTTCTGCTTCGGCTTGCAAAGGGAATTGGACCGGGTGTGTCAAGTAAAATTGGAGAAATAAATAAATTATACTTACTTGAGAGGGGCTAAGTTTGTTTGCTTAAGTTGGTATCAGGAAGGAGCAAAACAAGTTTACATGAGATGGCCTAGTTTTATGGGATTGATGGAGAGAGAGATAGAAGAGATAGAGAAGGATATAGAGAGGGAGTGACTGAGAGAGGGAGTAGAGTGCCTTCCTGTTTGAATGGATTAGAACATGATACAAAGTACTGTTAGGAAATGTTTTCTCCAACAATTTTCTGTTTCTGAAAACAGAAACAACTTAGAACATGTATTTCGGAAATGGAGCACAATTTTTCACTAAAACACAGCCTTTTTACTTATTTTCAGAAAGGATATGGGATGGTTTTAGCTTTTTTCAGCTTTACAATACTACTTATTTAAAGTATAGATTATTTTTAAAAAAACTATCAAGCATGTTCTTCAACTTGCATAACACCAACCGAAAATCCATTTTCATTTTCACAAATGATTTCTGAAAACACCGCTTTTAAAATCATGCTAGATAACCTAAAAGACTTCATCTTCTGTAAACAAGATGGTAGGAAGCAAAAAAATTGGAAAAACAGTTCAGATGTGGGAACTAGATAATTGTGGCTGACTGATAGTAATGGCGGACAATAATTTCAGACAGAGAAATCATGGGATGGGAGGTCATTGATAAAAAAGTAAACCACCCAATTCTGCACATAATTTGGTGAAGAAAGATCAAGGAAACTTCCTCTTAAAATTTTTTTCAACCCTAAGGTTTAAAAATGTTGTATCTCACGCATACACAGACTCGTTAAAAAACGTGAAATACTTCAAACACCTTAAATCTAAAGCCTTTTTCATTTTTCTTTAAAGTCGTGACTAGTGTTTTATGGATTTTCGTTATGGACCCTTTTTTATGTAACATGGTGTTCCATTTTATCATTTTATTCATTTATTTATTTATCTATTTTGCAGTTCAAGGGATACAATTGTGCTCACCTTGAGGTTGTTTGTCATAAGGGTATAATTCTTCACTTCTAAACCGTTTTCCTCTCTTTCAATATAAATTAACATGAGACTCTCTTGGCTTCTGATTATATTTATAGTGACATTTGATATAGAAAAAATTATACGTGTTAAATTTTCTGCGCTGAATCAAAATACTTTGAATTTGTTTTCTCAGCATCTCATATTCTTGCTGTTTTTTTCAAAATAGATTATCATTGAGTGAGTACACCATAGCTGCGCATAAATCCAAATTGCCTTGCTTATATGTTGAGGCGAGGATAAATTAACCTAACATAAATTTCTAGCTCGTATATCCTTGTGCCATTTATGTATGTGGCGTCACGTGATCAATTTGATGTCATGTCTGCTTAGACGAAAAGATTTATGCTCTAATCCTTTCTTCCTCGCATAAACAAGAAAGAATATTTAGGTTTGGTGGGGGTTTGTTTTCTAGATATTATTTTTCCATGCTCTGGACTTAATTTTGCAGTATGAAACAAATTGCAGTATGAAAAGCATGTTTGTGGTTTCCTTTAATTTTGCAGGCTGGTGAAAGGAGGAAAGGAAGGAAGAAGGGTCTATTCTTTCACAAGTGATGCAGGCATTTTATTAGTAAATGTATGCCAGCTCTAGGAAGAAGATTGGCTTTGGATGATGTTGTATTACATAGGTCACAAATTGGTTCTGCTGCCTTGATCTCCTGAGTGGCTTTTTGTACTATAATTAGTATTCATCATTGGCTGCTTGAGGATTCATCATTGGCAGCTCGAGTTGTAATTGCAATTCCATGTGATAATGTTTCGTTTCTGGTTCTCAATGCTCTCTGTCTGTCTCTCTCTGTATTTGTGCGCACACGAGAAGTTTTTGGGAAGGAACACACACAGCACAGGAATTGAACGATGAAGTGATCTCATCTGTATATATAAGCATGTATTCCAATCGCAAAGCTCGATCTGATTCTCAAATAAACCCTTTGCGATCTAATTCTCAAATAAACCCTTTTTAGTTCTCTTACGGGGTCGCATCAACACAATTGATTCCTTATCCTGTAGCGCTTTCGTTTTCTACTCTCTTTTGGTTATTTTATGTGGGAAGTCTTACGTTACATCAGCTGTAACAAACAGCCAGTACATATGGGCCGTTAGATTTTCATATTTCTTAATCAAATGGATGAAAATAATTTTAACGAAAAACAAAGTATGGTTGTAATGGCTATTTACGGAAAATTTTATTTTGATTTATATATTTACTTATTTTTTTAAATAAGTCCTCATTAATTTTTTATAACTAAATGATTTTGTCGTCCACTTTTTTTTTATCTATTTTTAAATTTTTTTAAAGTTTTTACTATATTTTTATAAAGATTTAAATATATATTTGCATCTGTATTTATAATTTCTTGTCTCTTTTAAGACATAAATTATATTTTTTCTTTTATTTAATTCAAGATGTTAAATTTAGATAAGAGATATTATATGTCATAAATATATTATGACTCTAATAAATTATTAAAAAGATGGTACCGTGAATAAATTATTATAACTTCTAATAATTTCATAAAATATAAGAACTAATAAATTGTCACATTTTAGCTATACACAGAGAATTTTCATATGAAAGATTTCAATCTTTTGATTTGATCAATGATTCAGACATGCAGAGAAATAATCAATTAAATTGAATTTCACCATATTTATCAAATAAATTATGAAACCCAAATTTATCTATAAATGATATAAAAAAATGAAATATTAGAAATTAATAATTTTAATGAAGAAGACATACAACAAATTAAAAAGTTAGGAGATCAAATGAGAAAAAAAATTAATAAAGTTAAACAATTAATAAAAGCCTTAAAGATTAAAGATCATGATATATTAAAGTAAAAAATCATTAATATGATAAATAAAAACTCAAAAAAATATAAGATTAAATAAGTTGGAGATTCAACTAGATAAAATAGAAACTTGGTACTAAATTTGCTATAAATATAAATGGAAAACTTCAAAAAAATTGAAGTACTTACAGTGTAGCCTGGTAGCTTGAGGTTTAAAATAAAACTTTTAAATTTATTAACTTTTTTGTAATTATAAACTTTTTTAAGGATCTAAAATTTTATAACTTTAACGTACAACTGATGTAACATAAGTTTTGCCATTTTATGTTCTTATGTTTTTTGACATAGAGGGTCAGAAGGCCTTGTGTAATTTTGCCTATTTAAAGATAGGAAATTGGAATGACTAAAGAGTCCCTGATTCGAAAACATAAGGGCCACCCGGCTCTGGGTTTTCCCCATCCGAACCTTAAAAGAAAAAAAAAATGGAGATAAATGCATTTCAAAAAATAAAAAGAAAAGTGTCAATAAAAAATCAAAAAAGAAAAAGAAAAGTGTCAATAGAAAAATTAAAAAAAAAATACAATTTCTAAGAACGAACCGAAAACCGTACCCAAAGTCACAAAAATTATAAATAATTTGGTACAAAATGATGTGGTAAGATATAATTAGTTAATTAAAAATATAGAAGTTACAAATAAATTAGATGAGTTATGTATAATATATAATATTAATTTGTACAGTAATGGATAATAGTATCCGTGACTCTATCATTATTCTTTTTCATTTAAATATTGACAAAAAATGAATAATTTTTTTAAGCTTCCAACAATCAGGGTTACGAATCCAGTTACAGGATACCGAAAAGCCGTCCGCGTTTCCAACCCGGATTTAAGGTAGGGATTGCACCACTGGCGCTCTCTACACTACTTTTGATTTTTGGTGTAATTATTGACTTCTAAAGTATCTCAGGTCTATTGCTGATAATAAAGGGTTTTAAAGAGCATATTTGGTACAAAACATTTAAGAAGAAAACGGAGCCAACGAGGAGGGTTCGAGGAATTTCTTTCAACAACAGCAAAGCTAAACAGTCTCACTTCACTTCACTTTCACTTTGAGAGAAAAAGATCCCTGAGTTTAGTTTTGTAGAGTTGAGTTGGTATCAGTAGTTAGGGTTTTATCTATTACTTGATACAATCATGCACTCTCCAGTTCTCGTTCTCAGTAAGTTTTTTTTTTTTCTTTTTCTTTAAAAATTAATTTTGCTTCCTCACATTCGTCTGTTACTTTTCTACGTGATCCGTGATGCGTATAAGCTAGCTAATTTTTAATTGTTATGTTAATGTAAAAGCCCTTGCATTTGATTTATTATTGATTGAAATGAACAGAGGATTCCTTGAAGCGTGAATCCGGAACCAAGGTTCACCATGCCAATATCCAGGCTTCCAAGGTAACCCCAACCTCCATCCTAGACTTTTTCTTCGCCCTTTTTTATTTTTCTGTTTTAGTGGATTTTGTAACTAGTTCCATGTTTTTGTTTTGGAACTTTTCTTTTTTGCTGTTCTGTCTGGTATTTTGGTGATGTTGAATCTTTCGTGTAATGTTTAACAGGCTGTTGCTGATATCATTCGTACAACATTGGGTCCCCGGTCCATGTTAAAGATGCTACTTGATGCTAGCGGAGGTAGTCTTTACTCATTTCTTTTAAAATAAATCACATCTTCATTTAACAACAATGCTTGTACTTGTCCTATTTCTGTCCTGTTTGAGAATATTATTTAGGTTATTTTAATTTTTTTTCTTTAACAGGGATTGTAGTAACTAATGATGGAAATGCTATTCTTCGTGAGCTTGATGTTGCACATCCAGCAGCTAAGGCATGATCTCCCTCTACTTTGATTAACCTTCCATTATGTGTTTGCAAAAACAGTATCTTTTGGGGCTCTCTAGGTTTACTGAATTTTTTCTTTTTTCTTCTAAAATGTTATGATTGTGATTGTTGACAGTCAATGATTGAGTTAAGTCGAACTCAAGATGAAGAAGTAGGGGATGGAACAACATCTGTCATTGTGCTAGGTAAGTTCTTAACTCACTGAAATGTGGATACTTATGCGGGATTCTGGCAATTTTTTTTTTTTTTTTTTTTGTGGGGCTCAAGAGAATTTATGTTCTGGCTGATGTGCAACTTTTGGTATGTTCATCAGCTTAGCCGTAATGAATTGTTAATGCATATTCTATACTTCCTTGTAATCTGTGTAGTTAGCTGATATATCCTAAAATGATTTTGTTTATTTCTTAAAATTAAACAAACTTGTAGCTGGCGAGATGCTTCATGTTGCGGAAGAGTTCATTGACAAGAATTATCATCCTACAGTCATCTGCCGAGGTACTATTACTACTGCTATTTTTGATTTTACTGTTGATGAAAACTTTGCTTTTGAGTATCGTGGAGGTCATGAAGTAAGTTCTTTTTGATTTGCAGCTTACAATAAGGCTTTGGAGGATGCTGTTGCCGTGCTTGATAAAATTGCAATGGCCATTGATACAAATGATCGTAAGTTTCTTGTGTACTCTCCCTTTTGATTTTCCAACATTTGAATCTCTCTGTAATTTGGCATGCGCGTTTAGTTGAAGGTGATTTGCATCTTTTACTATTGTCTCTATAGCGAACAATTGGATTTCTGGTTGCCAATGTTTTAGGGTTTGGAGGCTTTTTGCACTTGATTAACCCTTGAAATCCATTAAGAGTATCTATAGATTTTATTTTTGTGGAAGATGTAAAATTAATTTTAGGTGGGCGAGCTTGAGTGTTGTTTTGAAATCTTGGCTAATTTTATGTCATTGTTTAAGGATTTTTATTTTGATGGCAGGTGCAACAATGTTGGGCCTGGTCAAGAGTTGCATTGGAACTAAGTTCACAAGCCAATTTGGGGATCTGATAGCTGTAAGTATCTGCTTTAGAATAAGGACTATGTCATTGGTTCTGTGCTTTTCCCCTTTTCCTTTTCCCCCCATATCTACTTGTTACTAATGAGTAGTCAACTCTGCTTATCATCTGTGTGCTTAAAGAGGAAAACGCTAGTTTTGTGGTTTCTTTATTTGTTGCATCTTCCTGTTTTCCTGTTTTATGGGTGTTTAGGGTTTAGGTTTTCAATTGTATGTTAGTTCCTTATACGTATGCATATGCAAAGTTTGAAACTATATTCTTATGCTGGTATTGTTTTTAAAAATTTCTAGTAATCAAATGGGAAAGCAGCGATTTTACTGACCATTTCTTTCAGATATTTGCTCTAACATTTGTTTTTACTTAATTTAACATGTTTTTGCATCTCTGGTTTACTACTAGGATCTTGCAATTGATGCCACCACTACTGTTGGTGTTGACCTTGGCCAAGGGTTGCGAGAGGTGGATATTAAGAAGTGCATTAAAGTTGAGAAGGTTCCTGGTGGCCAGTTGGAAGATTCTAGGGTTCTGAAAGGAGTTATGTTCAACAAAGATGTTGTTGCCCCTGGGAAAATGAGAAGAAAAATTGTCAACCCCCGTATTATCCTTCTTGATTCTCCCCTTGAGTACAAGAAAGGAGAGAATCAAACAAATGCTGAGTTGGTTAAGGAAGAAGACTGGGGAGTCCTGTTGAAAATGGAAGAGGAATACATTGAAAACCTCTGCATGCAGATTCTGAAGTTTAAACCAGACTTGGTAATTACAGAGAAGGGGCTAAGTGATCTTGCATGCCATTATCTAAGCAAGGCTGGCGTTAGTGCAATTAGGAGGCTAAGGAAGACAGACAATAATAGAATTGCCAAAGCATGTGGTGCTGTTATTGTGAACAGACCAGATGAATTGCAGGAATCTGATGTTGGTACTGGGGCTGGGCTGTTTGAGGTTAAGAAAATTGGTGATGAATTCTTTGCTTTCATTGTCGATTGCAAAGATCCAAAAGCTTGTACTGTACTCTTAAGAGGTGCTAGTAAGGATCTCCTGAATGAAGTGGAAAGAAATTTGCAGGTATTTGAAAGAGCTTTTGTTTAAAATTATCCTTTCTTGTGGATATCTTTTTCTGATGCCTGCTTTTATTATAGGATGCAATGTCTGTGGCAAGAAACATAATCAAGAATCCAAAACTAGTACCTGGTGGAGGGGCTACAGAATTAACAGTATCTGCCACTCTAAAACAAAAGAGTTCCTCAATCAAAGGCATCGAAAAGGTGAGCAGTTCATTTATCAATTTTTCTCTCATCACATATATTGAATGATTATTAGATGTAAACTATGCAGTGGCTTTTCCACCTTTTTTGGTTATTCATTAGTCTGACATCCATGTTTCGTCATTGTAAAACAGTGGCCTTATGAAGCTGCTGCTATCGCTTTTGAGGCTATACCAAGAACTTTGGCTCAGAATTGTGGGGTTAATGTAATTCGGACCATGACTGCCTTGCAAGGAAAAGTATGAATCCATGTGGAAAGTGATTGCATTTACATATTTTCAATTGTAAAAGCATAGGGTTCTCTTCTTTTTCCTTTTGTTATGCTAGGTTGATTCGTGTTCTAGCATCACTTGATTTTTCTTAAAAACAATATATATATATGCTGATCCATCTTGATTCTGTTGCTATGAAACTATTACTTCAGCACGCTAATGGTGAAAATGCATGGATCGGCATAGATGGAAACACTGGTGCAATTTCTGACATGAAAGAGAGGAAGGTAGGAATACAATGGTCGCTCAATTCTCCCCATATTTCTGTTGTTATTATTATTATTATTATTATTATTTCACTCTTATAAGTTTTCTCCAGCTTACCACATGTGGGTAACAAGACAATTTATTTAGGTGTCCAGTAAATAGGAATTAACTACATGAGCACTTAATTGAGTTTGTTTATTCTTCGACAGATCTGGGATGCATATAATGTGAAAGCACAGACATTTAAGACAGCAATTGAAGCTGCTTGCATGCTTCTGAGGATTGATGACATTGTCAGTGGCATTAAGAAGAAACAGGCCCCTGGGTCAGGCCAAACTCCATCGAAGCCTCAGATTGAGACGGAGGCAGATGCAGACAGTGAGCAAATACTCCCTGACTAGACAACTTTACTGTTAACTGACTATGCAGTTAAATTATTTGAAAAAATGTTGGCTTCTTGTTCTGTTGGCGGTCCATTTTATTCTTCCATCAAATTATGTATTTTAATATTTTTTATTTATTTGATTTAATTGTGGATGGTACTTTTGAAATTACATAATTTCATTGGGGACACTTTTAGTATTTTATGTTTTAGAATTTGATTGGTTGATAATCAAATTTTGAAAGTTATTGTAGATTACTTTTAAAAGTCAATGCAAAACAATTTTTTAATAATAAGGTTGCTTAATAATCAATTTTATATTTTGGTTTACTAAGGGAAAAAGCCTTCTTATTTCTAGGTTTTCATGCGATGGTTTATTTTATTTTTATTTTTTAAATAATTGCTCAAAATATTTTTTTATTAATTTACTGTTAGTTAAATATTGTTTGTTAGTTATTCATTGAGAGCAAAAAAATATTTTTCATTAAAGAGAAAATTAGAAAAAATAAATAAAAGTTGACATATATCTAAATTTGATTTTTATCTAATCCCTCTAAACAATAAATATTGAAAAGATGAAAAGATTATATGTCAAGCAATTGTTCTGCGCTTTTCTCCATTTTGGCGGCATGAAAGTCCTATAAACTCTAGATTTAAGTACAAAAAATAATCATAATTTTCATATTTGTATAAGTATACTATTGAATTGCACAATGAGCGGACTTTGGGAGACAGTGGTAATTGGTAAGAACTAGGGATGTCAATTTTTCCTGCAGGATCTCATCCCGTTTGGGACGGGATTGAGACATATTTTTGTCCCACAAAAAAATATAGGAATAGGAGTGAGACAATTTTTTATTCCATTTGCATATACAGGACTGGGATTGGTAAATCTCGTCCCATCCCGTCTCATTGCCAACTATGAATGAGAATTTTTCCAATTGAGATAGGATCCCACAGGATTCCATTTTTTTTTTTGGACGAGATTGAGACATATTTTTGTCCTGAAAAAAATATAGGGACCGAAATGAGATATTTTTTTTTATCCCACTTGCATAGACGGGACAGGACTGGGATTGGTAAATCCCATCCTATCATGTCCCATTACCAACCCTAGTCAGAACTTGGGGAGACAATAACGGTCAAAGAAGAGTGGTGGTAAAACTCAAAATAAAAATTAGTTGAAGATTATGGAAATATTCAGCACATGCAAGCACATAAAATTTGGTTGTATTTTTGAGTTTTTTTCTAATGATTTAAAGATATTGTGTTAATTACAGTTTGTTCCTTATGATGATTATTCAGTGGTTATATCAAACTATTTCATTGTTGATTTCATTTAAGAAAAAATTAATGAATTTTGAATATTTTGTATTGTTATTTAATTATGTAAAAAATTTATTTTAATATAGTTTGTATCATTTTAATGAAAATATTATTTTGCCCTCAATGAACTGTTAGTTAAGGGCATTAAACCAACAATGAGTTAGCAGAAGGATATTTTGAATTATTGTTTAAAAAATAGAGATGAAAAAGGCTACTGCATGAAATCCTAAAGATGAAAATGACTTTTTCCCGTTTACCAAACATATTTTTAGTACAAGATTATTTAGTGCCTGTTTGGTATAGCTTATTTAAGAGCCATAAGTGCTTATTTAATCGTATAAGCACTTTTTAAAAATTTTTATGGTGTTTGGTTATTTTTTTAGTAGAGTTTTTTTAACTTAAATAAGCTAATTTACCTCTACTAGCAAAAGCCCAAAATTTGAGCTTTTGCGAGTAGAGGTTAGAGAGCTTTTCTAAAAATATATAATAAAAAAATATCATACAGTTTAATGGTTTAAAAATATTTTTTTTATTGACAACCAAACACCCAATGACTTTTTGTCCAAAAGCTCTATTGGTATAAGCTCTACTGCTATAAGCTCTACTGTTATAAGCTCTATTTAATAAGCTGTACCAAACAGAGCCTTAATAATTTGACGCAATCTGAAACATGCTTTCAATCTTACATATTTGAATAAACAATTACCATTATTATTAAATAGATTCTCATAATTAACATTAATTTACAATATATATTAGTTTCTTTTCTTTCCTTTTTTTATAACATTAAAAAGAGTATTTTAGACATTAATAGCTCTATTACGAAGATGCATAAATTGCGGTTGTCTACTCTGGGCAGTAACTTAATATTTTGTCAAAGAAGTTGGACTTGACACAAAAGATGGCCATTCACTGTTGACAGACTGATGGCTACAAAAGCAAATAGAAATTAAGAATGAAAAGGATGATATTCAACCCTTTGTCATGAGTCTCGACCCCTTAACTAAAATCATATTTTCCAGAACCGTTAACAATAAAAAGACTAAAAATCCCTTGAATAATAAATGCTTCGTTTTCAACTTTTTAGAAAATCAAATATACAAGTTTCCATCTTACACTTCGTTTTACACATAAATCTTTATTTTGCACTTTACCATACATGAAAGCCTCCATCTCACGCATTTTAATGTATATAAATCTTTATCTTGTGTTTTGTCATGCATGTAAAAGTGTATCTTGCACTTCATCTTACATTGCAAAACAAAGATATGACAACATATCACATAAGTGAGTGTATTAGCAACACAAATTTAGATATGATAACTTTGTAAATTAAATCAAATTTGATTTTAAGTTATGTCCACCTCCTGAAAAATAGGAAAAGGAAAAATTGAACCCTGAATAAATAATAGTATTACGGTATACTTACTTGTAGGATTAGAGACTCAAAATTCAAAATAAAAATAATTGATTGTGTTTACTTGTTGAAGTAAAAGAAACAGTAGAAATAAATTATATGGGATCCACATATTTTTGGGATAAAGGAATGAAAACTTGATTCCCATGGGGATAAAGAATTAAGTTTTCATTCCTTGACCTCCCCATTTTATCCCTATTGAATCTTCATGATTTTCAATTACCCTTAATTAAGTTTTGCTACTTTTCATTTTAGTCCCTACAGAAGTTTTATAATATTTATAAATAGGTGCATTATTTATTATTAGTATTATAATAATAATATTATTGTTATCATCATCATCATTATTGTTATTTATTAATATCATTATTATTGTATTAATATTATTTTAATAATAATAATAATATTATTATTATTATTATTTCTGCACATACTGTTATAATTTGACAGTCATTATTTTATTTTACGGTGGAATAACTCTATCATAACCAATGCCTTAATAAAATAAATGCATAACCTTATTTTGTAAGCTATCACCTCCAGGATTCATGATGAAAGAAAAAATAATTTTTTCATTTGAGAATCTATTTAATTATTCTGCATTTAAATAATTACATAAAATGCATAATTTAAATTCTTCTTCTACTTGTTTTTTTAAACCTAAAAGAATGATTTTACAGAATAATAATTTTAATTATGAAGACATTTATTCAATAAACAGTATACTATAATAGCTATCGACTTACATTATTTATGTCTTACGTAGAAGTAAGAAGCATTATTGTGTAAAAAAGTCTTTTTCTTATTTTTTTTCAAGTTACATTAGTAAGTAAAGTTTAAATTAGGTCATTTTGTCCATTAGTCTTAATTTAGAGTAATTTCCATAAATTTCCAAAAGAAGAAAGGTAAAATAATAATAATGATAATAACTAGGGATGGCAACTGGATCGCTCCATAATGGATATCCACAATATCCATCCAATTGGATCGGATAATATCCATCTAAAATTTTTTGGATCTTGAAATGAATATTTTAAAATTATATCCAGATGAATATGGATGGATATGGATAATTATTTTTACCCAATAGATATCCGTTTAACCCAACACAAGTTTAAAAAGTTTTAATTTTATAAAATTAAAAATATAATAAACAAAAAATTGTAAAAATATTATATTAACTAGTGAAAAATTTAAATTCCTCTTATATTAAAAAATAAAGTTTTTAAAATTATCCTTTAATTTTTTAACTTATTTAATACTATTAATAATTATTATTTTATTTTATTAATTTAATATTATAAATGGACCACCACCGGAAAGTCACCGGACCACCACCGAACCTTGCCGGACCACCGTCGGACCTCGCCGGAAGGTCGTCGGACCACCACCGGACCACCGTCAGCTTCACCGGAAAGTCGCCGGACCTCCGCCGAAATTCGCCGGAAAGTTGCCGGACCGCCACCACTTACCACCGAACTGCCATTTTATTTTATATATATATATATATATATATATATATATATATGAGTTTTAAATGTTTTACATAAAATCCAAATCTTTGCTTACTACAGAATCCGTTCAGTCTACCAGAATCAAATAAATGTTTTGCTTAAAACAAAACAAACTGATTTAACTTGCTTACAACAAGATTTGAGTTTGCAAAGAATCGAAAATCAATTGAAAAATAAATTTATACAAAGAAAAATTTCTGATTTCAAAGACCTGATTGAGAAAGAAATATGTGCTGATTTACCAAGTACTTTTTGGAACTGAAAACAACATTTGGTTGACCTGCCATATGAAAATTCCTTTGATGAAAAATAAATACCCACTAAAGCTCGTCCTATCCAAATGAACATGGATTTAGAAAGACATTGTAAAAATGAAATCAAAGATTTGGAGTCCAAAAGACTCATCGTAAAATCTAGATCTCCATGGTCTTGTGCCGCTTTCTACGTTAATAAAAATTCTGAAATAGAAAGAGGAACTCCTAGACTTGTAATAAATTACAAGCCCTTGAATAAAGCATTAAAATGGATTAGGTATCCCATACCTAATAAAAAAGATTTGCTCCAAAAACTACACTCTGCATTCATATTTTCAAAGTTTGACATGAAATTGGGTTTTTGGCAAATTCAAATTCATTCTAAAGACCGCTACAAAACCGCTTTTACTGTTCCATTTGGACAGTATGAGTGGACTGTAATGCCTTTTGGTTTAAAAAATGCACCTTCGGAATTTCAAAGAATTATGAACGACATTTATAATCATTTTTCTGATTTTTGCATTGTTTATATCGATGATGTGTTGATTTTTTCTCAATCAATTGAGCAACACTTCAAACATCTAAAAACTTTTTATTTGGCAACTAGAAAAGCTGGCCTGACCATTTCTAGTTCTAAAGTTTCTTTATTTCAAACTAAAGTCCGGTTTCTTGGTCACTATATTTCCAAATGAACTATCACTCCTATTGAAAGGTCACTTGCCTTTACTGATAAGTTTCCTAATAAAATTCTTGATAAAACCCAATTACAAAGTTTTTTGGGCAGTTTAAATTATGTTCTTGATTTTTGTCCCAATATCAATAGGATCGCTAAACCATTGCATGATAGGTTAAAGAAAACCCCTGTTGCATGGTCAGAAGAACATACAAAAATTGTTAAACACATAAAGACCATAGTTAAAAACATTCCATGTTTATTTCTTGCAAATCCTGCATTGCCTAAAATTGTTGAGACTGATGCATGAGACCTAGGTTATGGTGGGATTTTAAAACAAGTTGACAGTAATAAAGAACAAA
Source organism: Citrus x limon (assembly GCA_034663535.1). Lineage (NCBI taxonomy): Eukaryota > Viridiplantae > Streptophyta > Magnoliopsida > Sapindales > Rutaceae > Citrus > Citrus x limon. Next base: position 29,530,951 of record CM067997.1, read on the forward strand.
TAGTACAATATGTTTCTGCACATTGGAATGATTGCCAGAAAAATTATTCTACTATTAAAAAAGAAATTTTATCCATTGTTTTATGCATTTCAAAATTTCAAAGCGATTTATTAAATCAAAAGTTTCTACTTAGAATTGATTGCAAAGCTGCAAAACACGTTTTGAAAAAAGATGTTCAAAACATTGCATCTAAACAAATTTTTTCACGTTGGCAAGCAATTTTAAGTGTTTTTGATTTTGAGATTGAATTTATTAAAGGAGATACAAATTCTCTCCCTGATTTTCTAACTAGGGAATTCCTTCAAAACAGATAATGTCGCCCAAAAGACGAGACAAAGGAAAAGGGATCCTCACAGAACCCATATCCAAAACAACCCCTAAAGCCTCCCAATCCTCTCCACCTAAAGAAAAATTGCTTTCTTCAGCAATGCCTATAAAGTCTTGGATCGACGCCATTGAAGACCAAGAAGCCCAATCCAAAGCCCTTGCCTCCCAGGAGCAGGTAAATGAATAGATGAAATCTATTTCTAAATCCGCTGAGCTTATGCTCGCCTTACAAAGTTTTTCTCAAAGTCAGATTTCTCCTAAAGAAGAAAAATCTATTTCTAAAGAAACTTCTAAAACTTCTTCACAAAATGTGATTCTTTCTGGTGAAAGTTCGTCTTCTCAAATTGTTATTTCACAAACAAAGCTTCCAAAGAAAACTTCGGATTGGTATGATAAAATCCATTTCTTAAATATTTTATCTATAGAAGATGGTTTTTACCACACTGATCCTTTTCAAGCAATTTCAAAAATCTTCCCCATCGGTTGGTTTTTCAAACCTTGGGATTTGACAAAACCTCAGTGTTATTACCAAAGCATTTTGGAGTCTACTGGGTCTAAAAAATTCAAACACTTCTTCCTCAGTGAAACCCATACAGAACCTGCTTACTACGCAGCCACCATTCTAAAAGTTTTGAGCCCAAAGCAGTGGGGAGACCAACTTAATAAATTAAAGCCCTTCCCCGCAAATTTCCAAATGCGTTTACCTCATTGCCTGTCTTATTCCTACTGGGATTATCAACAGGCCTGGTTTAACACATTTTTTATACAAAACCCTAAAAAGACTCATTCATGGTTATTTTTCTTCAATTAAAAAAAAACCGTCCAAAGTCTTCCAAACTGGTTCCAACAGTGGTGGAACTATTTTGGGCCAAGCCCAGATATTCTTACTCTAAATGCCATCCACTGTTTAAACCTCTTTAAAACTCATTATGTCCCTACAGAATCCGAGAGACGATTTTCTCACTTCCTCTGTTTCTGTACAAATTTCTTTCTTCCATGCGTATAGATGTGGAATCTTCGATATCACACCCAAGAAGCCCAACTCATCATACAAAGAACCTTTAAAGTTTTTTCATTTTAGTATTAAAAATCAGTGTGTTTGCTGAATTCGATCAAATTAACAATCTTTAGTTTTGGTGAATCTGTTGTTGTTGCTTGCAGGTAGAGTAGAGAGGAGGACATAGATACTGATTACTGAATATGGATAGAGAAAACAATGGGATCATGGAGTAGATGTTCATTGTCATGACATTGAAAATGATGAACTTATGGATTGGATGGAGAGTATTGAAACTTACGCCCAACAACTTCTGTCTAGAAGGGTCAACACCACTTCCTAGATTGCCATTGTCGGTGCCAATGTTTGCCTTATTGAAAGCCTTGACTATGAGTATGCACTAGTGTAAAAATGACAGAGTAAACATGTTTGGAAGAAAAGAAAAACAGAGAGAAAGTATTAAGTAAATGAAGAAGAATTTCGTTATAAACTTTTCATCAATCGTCATGAGGATACAGTGCTAGTTATTTATACACAGTTGAATAACTAACTCAGCTAATTATTAACTAATAGCAGCTTGACACCTGTACAACTTATAACAACTTAAATGCCAGGCTGGCAAATACTCACACATACTGATAACTAACTATTCAGCTGAGCTAACAATAATCACCAACTGCATCTCGATTATTCTAGAACTTGTTGGGACAATCTGGAGCGTGCTGGAATATACTCTAACATCGCCCCTCAAGCTCAACAGTAGAAAGAATGTTGAGCTTGGAACGAAGATAATGAAAGGACTGAAACGGCAAAGCCTTAGTAAGTATATCAGTTGTTTGATCATGACATGCTGTATTGGTAAGCTTTTGTTTGCCACTTTCTCATGCAAGAAATGGATATCAAGCTCAATATGCTTAGTTCTTGAATGAAATTTAGGATTGTTGGCTAAAGTAGTGGCACTCTGATTGTCACACCATATAATAGGAGGGGAAAGAAACTCAATTTGTAGTTCAACTAGGAGTGAACTCAATTTGTAGTTCAACTAGGAGTGACCTCATCCACAACAATTATGATACAGCCATGGCAAGAGCACGATATTCAGACTCTATGCTGGAACGAGAAATAACTGCTTGCTTTTTGGAACACTAGGAAACATGATTAGAACCTAGGTAACCACAATAACCAACAATGGACTTATGATCATCCTTATCTACTGCCCAGTCAGCATCTGAAAAACACTCAAGATTAACAAGACCTGAAGAATAGAATTGAAGACCAAGATTGATAGTGCCTTTTAAATATCTAAGCACTCGTTTGCAAGCCTGCCAATGAACATCAGAAGGGGCATTAAAAAACTGACTGAGTTTGTTAACTGTGAAGGCAATTTTAGGTATAGTAAGAGTGACATATTAAAGAGCACCAACCATCCTTCTGTATAAGGTAACATCTGGTAATGGTTGACCAATATCCTTTGTTAAATGAACTCCAGATGCCATAGGTGTAGAACAGGGAGTGCTTTCCTGCATATTCACTCTAGTGAGCAAATCAGAAATGTATTTTGACTGAGAGAGAAGTAGACCAGCAGAATTCTTGGTGACTTGAATTCCCAAGAAGTAGTTAAGCTCCCCAAGATCCTTTGGAGCAAATGTAGATTGTAAATTGATAACAACTTGATCAATTCAAGAAGGATTTGAGCATGTAATAATGATGTTGTCAACATATACTAGAAGAAGTAGAATCTGATTATCAACTCTTCTGAAGAAAAGAGATGTGTCTGATTTGGAGTTTGAGAATCCCCATTGGTATGACAGACATTTTAAACTCTAGTGGCAGACATCCCATTAATTTCATCTCTTTTTTATCGTTGTGTTTGTTGATTTAAACCTAAAAAAATGATGCTAAATGATAAAAAATCTAAGAGGCTTATAGTATGTTTATGATATTTCGTACTTGGGATATACGTCATTGTTCATGTATACTACACTGTATTTAATTATAATGTTTACTCTTCAATTTTTTTTAGCATGTAGTTTATTAACAAAATATTTTCAATTTCAAGATTATATGAGAAAATTTTATAAGAAAAATTATTCTTCATCGACGATACTTTCTTCAATAATTTTTAAAAAGCCTTTACATCTTTAAAATCCATTAAACATATTCTATTTCTCTTATCCAATAGAAGTGGGACGCTAACTAACCACCCTTGTACCGTACAAAATACATGAATGTTCCCCTTGAATTCCTGTAAATAAAATATTTCTTAAGTTTATGAAAATTTAATATTTTCAATTTATAGTTAAAAATGAGAGTTTTACCCTAATGAAATATGCATGAAAGTAGTCTTTGTTCAACACACCTATTTGCTAACTAAAAAAAAGTTGTTTGTTGATTTGAAACTAAAAATATGATGTTAAATGATCAAAAATTTAAGAGGCTTATAATATGTTTATGATGGTTCGTACTTGGGGTATACGTCATTGTTCATGTATACTACACTGTGTTTAATTATAATATTTACTCTTTAATTTTTTTTGTTAGCATGTAGTTTGTTAACAAAATATCTTCAATTTCAAGATTATTTGAGAAAATTTTATAAGAAAGATTATTGTTCATCGACAGTACTTTCTTCAACAATTTTAAAAAAAACCTTTACATTCTCAAAATCCATTATCAGTAGTTTGTTAACAATAGAAGTGGAACACTAACTAACCACCCTTACACTTTGCATAACACACGAATGTTTCCATTGAATTCTTGTAAATAAGATATTTCTTAAGTTTATTAGTTTAATATTTTCAACTTGCAGTTAAAAATGAGAGTTTTACCCTAATTAAATTTGCATGAAAGTAGTTTTTGTTCAACTCACCTATTTGGTAACTAAAAAAAGTTGCGTTTGTTGATTTGAAACTAAAAATATGATGTTAAATGATAAAAAATCTAAGAGGCTTATAGTATGTTTAGGATGGTTCGTACTTGGGGTATATGTCGTTGTTCATGTATCCTACACTGTGTTTAATTATAATGTTTACTTTTCAAATTTTTTTTGTTAGCATGTAGTTTGTTAACAAAATATCTTCAATTTTCAGATTATTTGAGAAAAATTTATAAGAAGATTATTTTTCATCGACGGTACTTTCTTCAACAATTTTAAAAAAGCCTTTACATCTTCAAAATTAATTATACATGTTCTATTTCTCTTATTCAATAGAAGTGGAACACTAACTAACCACCTTTGTACTGTGCATAACACATGAATGTTCCCTTTGAGTTCTTATAAATAAGATATTTCTTAAGTTTATGTGTTCAATATTTTCAACTTGAAAGTAAAATATAAGAGTTTTATCCTAATGGAATATGCATGAAAGTAGTCTTTGTTGAATGCATCTATTTGGTAACTAAGAAAAGTTATGTTTGTTGATTTGAAACTAAAAATATGGTGCTAAATGATGAAAAATCTAATTTGCTTATAGTATGTTTATGATGGTTCGTACTTGGGAGTACCACACTGTGTTTAACTATAATGTTTACTCTAATATCTTTTAAATGAATATGGAAGATGTATGTAGAGATGTAATATGTGTAACAACGTTTTCTAGTAGTGGTTTGGGTTATTATATTAAAAAAATTAAAACGAAATATAATGTGCATGAGTGGTTCCTTAGCGTCTCACTTGTACTTGATAAGAGAAATAAAACATGTTTAATGGCTTTTGAAAATGTAAATGACTTTTTAAAATTGTGGAAGAAAATACCGTCGATGAAGAATAGTCTTTCATATTAATTTTCTCTCAAATAATCCTGAAATTAATGACATTATTTTAACAAACTACATACTAATAAAAAAAAATTTGAAGTGTAAACAACATAATTCAATACAGTGTAGTATACATGAACAGTGACGTATACCACGAGAGGCTTACAGTATGTTTATGATGGTTCGTACTTGGGGCATACGTCACTGTTCATGTATATTATACTGTGTTTAATTATAATGTTTACTCTTCAAAATAATTTTTTTTATTAGCATCTAGTTTGTTAACATAATATCTTTAATTTCAAAATTATTTGAGTAAATTTTATACGAAATATTATTTTTCATCGATGGTACTTTTATCAACAATTTTTAAAAAAGGCATTTACATCTTCAAAATCGATTAAACATGTTCTATTTCTCTTATCTAGTAGAAGTGGAACACTAAGTAACCACCCTTGTGAAATACTAACTAGGCAACCCAAGAGGGGGGGTGAATTGAGATTTTAAAAATTATCCTAAGCAAACCACACAACAATCCAATCTAATGCCTTAATAAATTCGAAAACAATAAATTCAATGAAAACAGAATAATAAATGAGCAAGGGAAGAGAAAGCAAACTCAAGGATTTTTACGTGGTTCGGCAATCCCCGCCTACGTCCATGCCTCCAAGCTCACCGGGCTTGAGGATTTCACTAAGCTAGCCTCCCAAGGCTTCGAACGCTTACAATTGACTTTCAAGGTGTCAATGGACCTTTACAACAAGAGATTATATCCACAATCTCTTCACCCCAAGTGTTTCCCACACTTGCACACTCACAATTTGATGAGAAATGTAAATTACAACAAAAACTCTCTTTAAGAGTGGATATACAAATGATAGCTCAATGAAGATTTAATCTATAATATAAGTTGTGTGCACTTGTTTTTGCTTGCTTGAATTCCCAAAAATGAATTGATTTTGAGTTTATATAATTTGAACTAAAAAACTAGCCGTTACTCACATTCTGCGCGTATCCGGTTTACCGTTTATGGAATCCGGTAAGCCGGATTTATGTTACCGTTAAGGCAAACTTTTGAATTTCAAACTATTCGGCTTGCCGCTTACGAATCCAGTAAGTCGTTTACGTTCTGGATATATTCTGCCCCGTATCTGGTTTGCCGTTTACCGTATCCGGTACGCCGCTTACGATTTGGATGCATTCTGCCCCGAATCCGGTTTTCCGGATTTTTGTGAAATTACAATTTGACCCCAAAATATTATAAAACTGTACTATGGCCCAAAAGGTTATGAAACTTTACAAATAGGTCCAATTTCAGAATTTTTAAGTAATGCTTTGTTAATCCCAAAACTTTCTGAAATTATGATATAGCCAAAAATACTATGACACTTTTCAAATAAGTCCTTTACCAAAGTTTCAAGCAATACTTGTTTATTTCAAAGTTTTCAAAATTCTTTCAATTAAACCATAAACTTTGAAAAACAACCAATTTCATAAAATCATTTTTTCATTAAATATGAAACATTTATAATGTGAAAATAATGATTTATTCAAAAGGAATAAAAAAAATCAATTGCATAAAATCATTTTTCCATTAAATATAAAACATTTATAATGAGAAAATAATGATTTATTTAAAATGAATATTAAATAATTTGGGCTTAAAAGATTAATCATTCTTAATCTTGTTTGTTATCATCAAAATCAATATTATGGAAACATATATGTTAACACCTTGCACATTACTTTTCTTTTTAATTTTTTTAATATAATGACCCAAATCACTATTAAAAAAACGTTGTTACACTTATTACATCTCTACATACATCTTCCATATTCATTTTCCTTAAGTCCTAGCTGACATTAAAACATGCAAAACCTTTACTTGGCTTTTAATATCCAAGCCAACAATATGTGGACTTTTAAATTCTATATATTCTAATACTTTTCTCTTGTTTTCTTATTTTCTCATCATTCCTCTAAAACTAGATGTACTTACTTTGTCAAGTTCCCCTCACCCTTACCACTATCATCACCTACCTCCACTCATTATTAACTCTATTATCACCTTTTATTTTATTAAATAATTCAAGCATTTTATTTAAGGTCAACAACTTACGATCACTTAACATTAATCTTAAAAAAAAATCAAGTGCATAAGAAACTACTGTAAAACAGCAACACAAACAATGACAAAAAACAGTTGCCACAATAGTAGTAGAAAATAGTAAGACGTTGTAGATAAAACACTAGCGAATAATGATAGTATACAGCAGAATATATGTAAAGATGTAATAGCTGTAACAACTTTTTCTAATAGTGATTTGGGTCATTATATTAAAAAATTAAAATGAAATATAATATGCAAGGGTGGCTACTTAGTGTCCCACTTCTACTTGATAAGAGAAATAGAATATGTTTCATGGATTTTTAATATGTAAAGGACTTTTTAAAATTATAGAAGAAAGCACCGTCCATGAAGAATAATCTTTCATATAAATTTTTCTCAAATAATCCAGAAATTGAAGACATTATGTTAACAAATTACATGCTAATAAAAACAAAATTTTGAAGAGTAAACAACATAATTAAACACAGCATAGTATACATGAACAATGACGTATACCTTAAGAGGCTTATAGTATATTTATGATGGTTCGTACATGGCGCATTGTTGGTGTATAAATACTAATGCTATTGGTGTCAATGTGTAAGTGTACACAATAAGTAATAAAGTGATGAGTGTTCAAGATCATCTCCACAGAGATTGATGCTATTAGACTTGCTACAACAATCTTAACAGTGCAGATTTTGTGTCTGTATTAAGATAAACAATTGATGAAAATAATTTACTAATTAAAATAAAAACACAATAAATAAAATGCAACAAAGTAAATTATCATGTCAATCTCAAGGATAAAATCAATAGAAATATAAAGTAGTTGAGTGAATAAACTATCTTAATGGTCTTGACTATTTTTCTAATATTTGGCTCGGTTGCTACAACATTTGCAACAGCACTGGGCAAAATCCTTATGTATCTTCAACCGTCGCATGTTGGATATCTTATATCTATGTGCAACCTAACATTGATCAGTTGCTATGCCAACATAAGATATAACATTACATGCTTAGGTTCTATTTACCCTACAAGGTGAATCCTTATGTGTAGTTCATCATTAATCTTAAATCAAGCATGGCCCTTTTAGGACTCAATTACTCTCTAAGTAATATTAATTTAAGTCTAAAAGTGCTATGATAACTCTCATTTTATAGAATTATCAGGCAAACGTCACTATTCATGAATATTACACTGTGTTTACTTATAATGTTTAATTTTCAAAATTATTTTTTTATTAGCATGTAGCTTGTTACCATGATATCTTTAATTTCAGGATTATTTGAGAAAATTTTATACGAAAGATTATTCTTCATCGACGGTATTTTTTTCAACAATTTTTTAAAAAGTCTTATACATCTTTAAAATCGATTTAACATGTTCTATTTCTCTTATGCAGTAGAAGTGAGACACTAAGTAACCATCCTTGCACATTACATTTCTTTTTAATTTTTTTAATATAATGACCCAAATCACTATTAAAAAATGTTGTTACACCTATTACATCTCTACATACATCTTGCATATTCATTTTCCTTAAGTCATAGCTAACATTAAAGCATGCACAACCTGTTGCTTGGCTTTCAATATTAAAGCCAACAATAGAGATACTTTTAAATTCTATATATTTTAATACTTTTCTCTTATTTTCTTATTTCTCATCATTCCTCTGAAACTATATTTACTTACTTTGTCAAGTTCCCCTCCCCCTACTCCCCTCTTACCCGATTAAATAATTTTAGTATTCTATTCAAGGTCAACAATTTATGGTCACTTAAGATTAATCTTAAAAAAAAACAAGTCCATGTTGATGATGGTTCGTACTTGGGGCATTGTTGCTTGGCTTTCAATATCAAAACCAACAATATGAGGATTTTTAAATTCTATGTATTCTAATACTTTTCTCTTGTTTTCTTATTTTCTCATCATTCCTCTCAAATTAGATTTACTTACTTTTTCAAGTTCCCCTCCCCCTACTCCCTCCTACCATAATCATCACCTACCCCCACTCATTATTCACTCTACTATCACCTCTTATTTTATTAAATAATTCAAGCATTCTATTCAAGGTCAACAATTTATGGTCACTTAAAATTAATCTTAAAAAAAATTAAGTACATAAGAAACTACTATAAAATGGCAACACAAACAGTGCCAAAAAAAAGTTGACACAATAGTAGTAGAAAATAGCAAGAAGCTGTAGATAAAACACTAGTGAATAATGGTAGTGTACAACAGGCTATATGTAAAGATGTAATAGGTGTAATAACTTTTTCTAATAGTGATTTGGGTCTTTATATTAAAATATTAAAACGAAATATAATGTGCAAGGGTGGTTCCTTAGCATCTCACTTCTACTTGATAAGAGAAATAAAAAACTGTTTAATGGATTTTGAAGATGTAAATGGCTTTTTAAAATTGTGGAAGAAAGTACCGTCGATGAAGAATAATATTTCATATTAATTTTCTCTCAAATAATGCAGAAATTAAAGACATTATGTTAACAAATTACATGCTAATAAAAAAAAATTTGAAGAATAAACAACATAATTAAACACAGTGTAGTATACATGAACAACGACGTATACCCCAAGAGGCTTATAGTATGTTTACGATGGTTCGTACTTGGGGCATACGTCACTGTTCATGTATATTATACTGTGTTTAATTATAATGTTTACTTTTCAAAATAATTTTTTTATTAGCATCTATAAAATTACAAAATTGATAATTGTAATGCATAATTTATCTGCTATATCTGCTACTTAAAACCACTGCTTTGTTTCTTTTCTTAAATACCTTGTCCATTTTCACTTCATTTGTATATTGTTTCATTTACTTGAAACTATGTATTATCGCAACTTTGAGTGGGTTTAAATTTTTTTTAATTTTAATGCAGAATGATAATTTACTTGGCAAAGAGATTCACCCGGCATTCTCCTAAACTATTTCTTCGACTATTACATGATAAGTACTTGAATTATTAATATGTTATATCCATATGACATTATGTTTATAATCTAATCACTATGTCTATCAGCATGTCAGGAGAAACCAGAGGAGTACTTCCCGTCTTACCATGTCAATCCCTATGATAAAGCCGTACAGGAGTAAGTATACGCCTATGAAAAATTTCAAAGTTTATTTACTGCCTCACTCTATTTTCTGTTACTGCGTTTTGAGGACAATGAAAAAGAAAAAGTCAAATTGTTACTTCCAAGCTACTCTCTCCATCACACACACACACACACACGCACACATATATAACAACACATCATGTTGTTTTTCTTGTGGCCTTGGGTTTGTTCAATGGTTACATCAATGCCCATTTGATTGTTCAATGGTTACATCAATGCCCATTTGATTAAGGCACCTTATTAAGATTGATCATTTCTTATCTTATTGGAATGATTAGCAGCCAAGGACCCCATTGATGTGATATTAGTGATATAAAAGCTAAGAAAATCAATAATTTAATGTTCATTCAATTAATCTTGACTATATAAAAATTATTAGTGGCTCTCTTTTTTAGCTGTTTTTTCGTTAATGTTCTAATACTTGAACTAAGGACAAAATTAGAAAAATACTAAAGAATTTATAAGAGAACTATTTTTTGCCATTGTTTTTAGCTGTTTTGTTGTTTCTTACACACTTGGATTTTTTTTCCTAGATTAATTTTGATGAACCACATGCCATTAATCTTGAATGAAAGAATGGAATTATTCAAGAGGAAAAGAGGTGATGACAGTGATGAGGGGGGGCGTAGGAGGAGGGGAACTTGAAAAAAGAAGTAAATATAAGTTTAAGGGAATATTGAGAGACCAAGAAAATGAGAGAAAATTATTAAAAAGTATAGAATTTAAAAATCCACACATAGTTAGCTTTGACATTGGAAGCCAAAAAACAGGCTGTTCATGTTTTGATGTGACTTAGGACTTAAGAAAAATGGACATAGAAAATGTATATAACAATGTAATAGGTTTAGCGGCTTTCTCTAACTGTGATTTGGGTTGGTATATTGAAAAGATAAAAAAAAAAATTCAATGTGCAAGGGTGGTTGCTCAGTGTTCCACTTCTCCTAGATAAAAGAAACAGAGAATGTTTAATGGATTTTGAAGATATAAAGGCATTTGTACAATTGTTGAAGAAAGTACGATCGATGCGTAATAATCACTTTGCGTTCACGAGTGAGCATCTCTCATCCAAAAAAAGTAGACATCTGCGTCCTAGGGATCTTGTGATTCGTAACAAGAGCACTGCAGACTTTGAGAAGACAGACAGTGTGCTTATGAAGGCTTCAATTATGCAGATAGACGGCTACTTGCAAGACATCACTGGTAAAATCATCTTTATACTTTACTTATGTATTCACTGATGAAATAATGATGTCATTTTCAGTTATGTGGTAATTCCTGATTATAGTTCCATCTTAAGCATTCTCAGAGGTTCAAAAATTTGATCAATATGTCTTTTTTATCGTTGTGTTTGTTGATTTAAACCTAAAAAAATGATGCTAAATGATAAAAAATCTAAGAGGCTTATAGTATGTTTATGATGTTTCGTACTTGGGGTATACGTCATTGTTCATGTATACTACACTGTATTTAATTTTAATGTTTACTATTCAATTTTTTTTTAGCATGTAATTTATTAACAAAATATCTTCCATTTCAAGATTATTTGAGAAAATTTTATAAGAAAGATTATTCTTCATCGACGATACTTTCTTCAATAATTTTTAAAAAGCCACCCTTGTACCGTACAAAATACACGAATGTTCCATTTGAATTCCTGTAAATAAAATATTTCTTAAGTTTATGAAAATTTAATATTTTCAATTTACAGTTAAAAATGAGAGTTTTACCCTAATGAAATATGTATGAAAGTAGTCTTTGTTCAACACACCTATTTGGTAACTAAAAAAAAGTTGTTTGTTGATTTGAAACTAAAAATATGATGTTAAATGATCAAAAATTTAAGAGGCTTATAGTATGTTTATGATGTTTCGTACTTGGGGTATACGTCATTGTTCATGTATACTACACTGTATTTAATTTTAATGTTTACTATTCAATTTTTTTTTAGCATGTAATTTATTAACAAAATATCTTCCATTTCAAGATTATTTGAGAAAATTTTATAAGAAAGATTATTCTTCATCGACGATACTTTCTTCAATAATTTTTAAAAAGCCACCCTTGTACCGTACAAAATACACGAATGTTCCCTTTGAATTCCTGTAAATAAAATATTTCTTAAGTTTATGAAAATTTAATATTTTCAATTTACAGTTAAAAATGAGAGTTTTACCCTAATGAAATATGTATGAAAGTAGTCTTTGTTCAACACACCTATTTGGTAACTAAAAAAAAGTTGTTTGTTGATTTGAAACTAAAAATATGATGTTAAATGATCAAAAATCTAAGAAGCTTATAGTATGTTTATGATGGTTCGTACTTGGGGCATACGTCACTGTTTATGTATATTATACTGTGTTTAATTATAATGTTTACTTTTCAAAATAATTTTTTTATTAGCATCTATAAAATTACAAAATTGATAATTGTAATGCATAATTTATCTGTTATATCTGCTATATATGCTACTTAAAACCACTGCTTTGTTTCTTTTCTTAAATACCTTGTCCATTTTCACTTGATTTGTATATTGTTTCATTTACTTGAAACTATGTATTATCGCAACTTTGAGTGGGTTTAAATTTTTTTTAATTTTAATGCAGAATGATAATTTACTTGGCAAAGAGATTCACCCGGCATTCTCCTAAACTATTTCTTCGACTATTACATGATAAGTACTTGAATTATTAATATGTTAAATCCATATGACATTATGTTTATAATCTAATCACTATGTCTATCAGCATGTCAGGAGAAACCAGAGGAGTACTTCCCGTCTTACCATGTCAATCCCTATGATAAAGCCGTACAGGAGTAAGTATACGCCTATGAAAAATTTCAACGTTTATTTACTGCCTCACTCTATTTTCTGTTACTGCGTTTTGAGGACAATGAAAAAGAAAAAGTCAAATTGTTACTTCCAATCTACTCTCTCCATCACACACACACACAGACACACACACACATATATAACAACACATCATGTTGTTTTTCTTGTGGCCTTGGGTTTGTTCAATGGTTACATCAATGCTCATTTGATTGTTCAATGGTTACATCAATGCCCATTTGATTAAGGCACCTTATTAAGATTGATCATTTCTTATCTTAT